>CM072770.1:120581849-126204349 GCA_036936925.1 Cenchrus fungigraminus | reverse complement strand
GGTTGCAAACGCACCTAAACGGGCCGAAAAAGGCCCGAAATCTATACCATACGGTCCAAAAATCAATGAAAACCTCGCCAAATGTCTTCTACAAGGAGTCTGTGCACATCCGGGATGTTGCAAAAAAATTGACCCGAGTGCTGAAAATCGTGTGGTATAACCCACGAAAATTGCCCGAAACGGACGTTTTCGCGAAAACGCACATGCGAACCCTTCTGGCCCGGAAACCTACCCCTGGTGGTGTTTTGCATTAAACAATGGTCGGTACGTGGAGGAGGGACCGTCAGAGTGACGAAATGCATCATTTTGGCTTCCGTTTGGGCAAGTAATTCTCGGTTGTAAAGGCACCTAAACGGGCCGAAAAAGGCCCGAAATGTGTACCGTACGGTCCAAAAATCAATGAAAACCTCGCCAAATGTCTTCTACAAGGAGTCTGTGCACATCCGGGATGTTGCAAAAAAATTGACCCGAGTGCTGAAAATCGTGTGCTATAACCCACGAAAATGGCTCGAAACGGACGTTTTCGCGAAAACGCACATGCGAACCCTTCTGGCCCGAAAACCTACCCCTGGTGGTGTTTTGCATTAAACAATGGTCGGTACGTGGAGGAGGGACCGTCAGAGTGACGAAATGCATCATTTTGGCTTCCGTTTGGGCAAGTAATTCTCGGTTGCAAACGCACCTAAACGGGCCGAAAAAGGCCCGAAATCTGTACCATACGATCCAAAAATCAATGAAAACCTCGCCAAATGTGTTCTACAAGGAGTCTGTGCACATCCGGGATGTTGCAAAAAAATTGACTCGAGTGCTGAAAATCGTGTGCTATAACCCACAAAAATGGCCCGAAACGGACGTTTTCGCGAAAACGCACATGCGAACCCTTCTGGCCCGGAAACCTACCCCTGGTGGTGTTTTGCATTAAACTATGGTCGGTACGTGGAGGAGGGACCGTCAGAGTGACGAAATGCATCATTTTGGCTTCCGTTTGGGCAAGTAATTCTCGGTTGTAAAGGCACCTAAACGGGCCGAAAAATGCCCGAAACGTGTACCCTACGGTCCAAAAATCAATGAAAACCTCGCCAAATGTCTTCTACAAGGAGTCTGTGCACATCCGGGATGTTGCAAAAAATTGACCCGAGTGCTGAAAATCGTGTGCTATAACCCACGAAAATGGCCAAAAACAGACGTTTTCACGAAAACGCACATGCAAACACTTCTGGCCTGGAAACCTACCCCTGGTGGTGTTATGCATTAAACAATGGTCGGTACGTGGAGGAGGGACCGTCAGAGTGACGAAATGCATCATTTTGGATTCCGTTTGGGCAAGTAATTCTCGGTTGTAAAGGCACCTAAACGGGCTGAAAAAGGCCCGAAACGTGTACCGTACGGTCCAAAAATCAATGAAAACCTCGACAAATGTCTTCTACAAGGAGTCTGTGCACATCCGGGATGTTACAAAAAATTGACCCGAGTGCTGAAAATCGTGTGCTATAACCCACGAAAATGGCCCGAAACGGACGTTTTCACGAAAACGCACCTGCGAACCCTTCTGGCCTAGAAACCTACCCCTGCTGGAGTTATGCATTAAACTATGGTCGGTACGTGGAGGAGGGACCGTCAGAGTGACGAAATGAATCATTTTGGCTTCCGTTTGGGCAAGTAATTCTCGGTTGTAAACGCACCTAAACGGGCCGAAAAAGGCCCGAAACGTGTACCGTACGGTCCAAAAATCAATGAAAGCCTCGCCAAATGTCTTCTACATTGAGTCTGTGCACATCCGGGATGTTGCAAAAAAATTGACCCGAGTTCTGAAAATCGTGTGCTATAACCCACGAAAATGGCCCGAAACGGACGTTTTCACGAAAACGCACCTGCGAACCCTTCTGCACCGGAGACCTACCCCTGGTGGTGTTATGCATTAAACTATGGTCGGTACATGGCGGAGGGACCGTGAGAGTGACGAAATGCATCATTTTGGCTTCCGTTTGTGCAAGTAATTTTCGGTTGCAAACGCACCTAAACGGGCCGAAAAAGGCCCGAAATCTGTACCATACGGTCCAAAAATCAATGAAACCTCGCCAAATGTCTTCTACAAGGAGTCTATGCACATCCGGGATGTTGCAAAAAAATTGACCCGAGTGCTGAAAATCGTGTGCTATAACCCACGAAAATGGCCCGAAACGGACGTTTTCGCGAAAACGCACATGCGAACCCTTCTGGCCCGGAAA
This sequence comes from Cenchrus fungigraminus, assembly GCA_036936925.1. NCBI lineage: Eukaryota > Viridiplantae > Streptophyta > Magnoliopsida > Poales > Poaceae > Cenchrus > Cenchrus fungigraminus. The sequence continues at coordinate 126,202,121 of CM072770.1, read as the reverse complement.
CCTACCCCTGGTGGTGTTTTGCATTAAACTATGGTCGGTACGTGGAGGAGGGACCGTCAGAGTGACGAAATGCATCATTTTGGCTTCCGTTTGGGCAAGTAATTCTCGGTTGTAAAGGCACCTAAACGGGCCGAAAAAGGCCCGAAACGTGTACCCTACGGTCCAAAAATCAATGAAACCTCGCCAAATGTCTTCTACAAGGAGTCTGTGCACATCCGGGATGTTGCAAAAAAATTGACCCGAGTGCTGAAAATCGTGTGCTATAACCCACGAAAATGGCCCGAAACGGACGTTTTCGCGAAAACGCACATGCGAACCCTTCTGGCCCGGAAACCTACCCCTGGTGGTGTTTTGCATTAAACTATGGTCGGTACGTGGAGGAGGGACCGTCAGAGTGACGAAATGCATCATTTTGGCTTCCGTTTGGGTAAGTAATTCTCGGTTGTAAAGGCACCTAAACGGGCCGAAAAAGGCCCGAAACGTGTACCCTACGGTCCAAAAATCAATGAAAACCTCGCCAAATGTCTTCTACAAGGAGTCTGTGCACATCCGGGATGTTGCAAAAAATTGACCCGGGTGCTGAAAATCGTGTGCTATAACCCACGAAAATGGCCCAAAACGGACGTTTTCACGAAAACGCACCTGCAAACAATTCTGGCCTGGAAACCTACCCCTGCTGGTGTTATGCATTAAACTATGGTCGGTACGTGGAGGAGGGACCGTCAGAGTGACGAAACGAATCATTTTGGCTTCCGTTTGGGCAAGTAATTCTCGGTTGTAAACGCACCTAAACGGGCCGAAAAAGGCCCGAAACGTGTACCCTACGGTCCAAAAATCAATGAAAACCTCGCCAAATGTCTTCTACATGGAGTCTGTGCACATCCGGGATGTTGCAAAAAAATTGACTCGAGTTCTGAAAATCGTGTGCTATAACCCACGAAAATGGTCCGAAACGGACGTTTTCACGAAAACGCACCTGCGAACCCTTCTGCCCCGGAGACCTACCCCTGGTGGTGTTATGCATTAAACTATGGTTGGTACATGGCGGAGGGACCGTCAGAGTGACGAAATGCATCATTTTGGCTTCCGTTTGGGCAAGTAATTCTCGGTTGCAAACGCACCTAAACGGGCCGAAAAAGGCCCGAAATCTATACCATACGGTCCAAAAATCAATGAAAACCTCGCCAAATGTCTTCTACAAGGAGTCTGTGCACATCCGGGATGTTGCAAAAAAATTGACCCGAGTGCTGAAAATCGTGTGGTATAACCCACGAAAATTGCCCGAAACGGACGTTTTCGCGAAAACGCACATGCGAACCCTTCTGGCCCGGAAACCTACCCCTGGTGGTGTTTTGCATTAAACAATGGTCGGTACGTGGAGGAGGGACCGTCAGAGTGACGAAATGCATCATTTTGGCTTCCGTTTGGGCAAGTAATTCTCGGTTGTAAAGGCACCTAAACGGGCCGAAAAAGGCCCGAAATGTGTACCGTACGGTCCAAAAATCAATGAAAACCTCGCCAAATGTCTTCTACAAGGAGTCTGTGCACATCCGGGATGTTGCAAAAAAATTGACCCGAGTGCTGAAAATCGTGTGCTATAACCCACGAAAATGGCTCGAAACGGACGTTTTCGCGAAAACGCACATGCGAACCCTTCTGGCCCGAAAACCTACCCCTGGTGGTGTTTTGCATTAAACAATGGTCGGTACGTGGAGGAGGGACCGTCAGAGTGACGAAATGCATCATTTTGGCTTCCGTTTGGGCAAGTAATTCTCGGTTGCAAACGCACCTAAACGGGCCGAAAAAGGCCCGAAATCTGTACCATACGATCCAAAAATCAATGAAAACCTCGCCAAATGTGTTCTACAAGGAGTCTGTGCACATCCGGGATGTTGCAAAAAAATTGACTCGAGTGCTGAAAATCGTGTGCTATAACCCACAAAAATGGCCCGAAACGGACGTTTTCGCGAAAACGCACATGCGAACCCTTCTGGCCCGGAAACCTACCCCTGGTGGTGTTTTGCATTAAACTATGGTCGGTACGTGGAGGAGGGACCGTCAGAGTGACGAAATGCATCATTTTGGCTTCCGTTTGGGCAAGTAATTCTCGGTTGTAAAGGCACCTAAACGGGCCGAAAAATGCCCGAAACGTGTACCCTACGGTCCAAAAATCAATGAAAACCTCGCCAAATGTCTTCTACAAGGAGTCTGTGCACATCCGGGATGTTGCAAAAAATTGACCCGAGTGCTGAAAATCGTGTGCTATAACCCACGAAAATGGCCAAAAACAGACGTTTTCACGAAAACGCACATGCAAACACTTCTGGCCTGGAAACCTACCCCTGGTGGTGTTATGCATTAAACAATGGTCGGTACGTGGAGGAGGGACCGTCAGAGTGACGAAATGCATCATTTTGGATTCCGTTTGGGCAAGTAATTCTCGGTTGTAAAGGCACCTAAACGGGCTGAAAAAGGCCCGAAACGTGTACCGTACGGTCCAAAAATCAATGAAAACCTCGACAAATGTCTTCTACAAGGAGTCTGTGCACATCCGGGATGTTGCAAAAAATTGACCCGAGTGCTGAAAATCGTGTGCTATAACCCACGAAAATGGCCCGAAACGGACGTTTTCACGAAAACGCACCTGCGAACCCTTCTGGCCTAGAAACCTACCCCTGCTGGAGTTATGCATTAAACTATGGTCGGTACGTGGAGGAGGGACCGTCAGAGTGACGAAATGAATCATTTTGGCTTCCGTTTGGGCAAGTAATTCTCGGTTGTAAACGCACCTAAACGGGCCGAAAAAGGCCCGAAACGTGTACCGTACGGTCCAAAAATCAATGAAAGCCTCGCCAAATGTCTTCTACATTGAGTCTGTGCACATCCGGGATGTTGCAAAAAAATTGACCCGAGTTCTGAAAATCGTGTGCTATAACCCACGAAAATGGCCCGAAACGGACGTTTTCACGAAAACGCACCTGCGAACCCTTCTGCACCGGAGACCTACCCCTGGTGGTGTTATGCATTAAACTATGGTCGGTACATGGCGGAGGGACCGTGAGAGTGACGAAATGCATCATTTTGGCTTCCGTTTGTGCAAGTAATTTTCGGTTGCAAACGCACCTAAACGGGCCGAAAAAGGCCCGAAATCTGTACCATACGGTCCAAAAATCAATGAAACCTCGCCAAATGTCTTCTACAAGGAGTCTATGCACATCCGGGATGTTGCAAAAAAATTGACCCGAGTGCTGAAAATCGTGTGCTATAACCCACGAAAATGGCCCGAAACGGACGTTTTCGCGAAAACGCACATGCGAACCCTTCTGGCCCGGAAACCTACCCCTGGTGGTGTTTTGCATTAAACTATGGTCGGTACGTGGAGGAGGGACCGTCAGAGTGACGAAATGCATCATTTTGGCTTCCGTTTGGGCAAGTAATTCTCGGTTGTAAAGGCACCTAAACGGGCCGAAAAAGGCCCGAAACGTGTACCCTACGGTCCAAAAATCAATGAAACCTCGCCAAATGTCTTCTACAAGGAGTCTGTGCACATCCGGGATGTTGCAAAAAAATTGACCCGAGTGCTGAAAATCGTGTGCTATAACCCACGAAAATGGCCCGAAACGGACGTTTTCGCGAAAACGCACATGCGAACCCTTCTGGCCCGGAAACCTACCCCTGGTGGTGTTTTGCATTAAACTATGGTCGGTACGTGGAGGAGGGACCGTCAGAGTGACGAAATGCATCATTTTGGCTTCCGTTTGGGTAAGTAATTCTCGGTTGTAAAGGCACCTAAACGGGCCGAAAAAGGCCCGAAACGTGTACCCTACGGTCCAAAAATCAATGAAAACCTCGCCAAATGTCTTCTACAAGGAGTCTGTGCACATCCGGGATGTTGCAAAAAATTGACCCGGGTGCTGAAAATCGTGTGCTATAACCCACGAAAATGGCCCAAAACGGACGTTTTCACGAAAACGCACCTGCAAACAATTCTGGCCTGGAAACCTACCCCTGCTGGTGTTATGCATTAAACTATGGTCGGTACGTGGAGGAGGGACCGTCAGAGTGACGAAACGAATCATTTTGGCTTCCGTTTGGGCAAGTAATTCTCGGTTGTAAACGCACCTAAACGGGCCGAAAAAGGCCCGAAACGTGTACCCTACGGTCCAAAAATCAATGAAAACCTCGCCAAATGTCTTCTACATGGAGTCTGTGCACATCCGGGATGTTGCAAAAAAATTGACTCGAGTTCTGAAAATCGTGTGCTATAACCCACGAAAATGGTCCGAAACTGACGTTTTCACGAAAACGCACCTGCGAACCCTTCTGCCCCGGAGACCTACCCCTGGTGGTGTTATGCATTAAACTATGGTTGGTACATGGCGGAGGGACCGACAGAGTGACGAAATGCATCATTTTGGCTTCCGTTTGGGCAAGTAATTCTCGGTTGCAAACGCACCTAAACGGGCCGAAAAAGGCCCGAAATCTATACCATACGGTCCAAAAATCAATGAAAACCTCGCCAAATGTCTTCTACAAGGAGTCTGTGCACATCCGGGATGTTGCAAAAAAATTGACCCGAGTGCTGAAAATCGTGTGGTATAACCCACGAAAATGGCCTGAAACGGACGTTTTCACGAAAACGCATCTGCGAACCCTTCTGCCCCGGAGACCTACCCCTGGTGGTGTTATGCATTAAACTATGGTCGGTACATGGCGGAGGGACCGTGAGAGTGACGAAATGCATCATTTTGGCTTCCGTTTGTGCAAGTAATTTTCGGTTGCAAACGCACCTAAACGGGCCGAAAAAGGCCCGAAATCTGTACCATACGGTCCAAAAATCAATGAAACCTCGCCAAATGTCTTCTACAAGGAGTCTATGCACATCCGGGATGTTGCAAAAAAATTGACCCGAGTGCTGAAAATCGTGTGCTATAACCCACGAAAATGGCCCGAAACGGACGTTTTCGCGAAAACGCACATGCGAACCCTTCTGGCCCGGAAACCTACCCCTGGTGGTGTTTTGCATTAAACTATGGTCGGTACGTGGAGGAGGGACCGTCAGAGTGACGAAATGCATCATTTTGGCTTCCGTTTGGGCAAGTAATTCTCGGTTGTAAAGGCACCTAAACGGGCCGAAAAATGCCCGAAACGTGTACCCTACGGTCCAAAAATCAATGAAAACCTCGCCAAATGTCTTCTACAAGGAGTCTGTGCACATCCGGGATGTTGCAAAAAATTGACCCGAGTGCTGAAAATCGTGTGCTATAACCCACGAAAATGGCCAAAAACAGACGTTTTCACAAAAACGCACATGCAAACACTTCTGGCCTGGAAACCTACCCCTGGTGGTGTTATGCATTAAACAATGGTCGGTACGTGGAGGAGGGACCGTCAGAGTGACGAAATGCATCATTTTGGATTCCGTTTGGGCAAGTAATTCTCGGTTGTAAAGGCACCTAAACGGGCTGAAAAAGGCCCGAAACGTGTACCGTACGGTCCAAAAATCAATGAAAACCTCGACAAATGTCTTCTACAAGGAGTCTGTGCACATCCGGGATGTTGCAAAAAATTGACCCGAGTGCTGAAAATCGTGTGCTATAACCCACGAAAATGGCCCGAAACGGACGTTTTCACGAAAACGCACCTGCGAACCCTTCTGGCCTAGAAACCTACCCCTGCTGGTGTTATGCATTAAACTATGGTCGGTACGTGGAGGAGGGACCGTCAGAGTGACGAAATGAATCATTTTGGCTTCCGTTTGGGCAAGTAATTCTCGGTTGTAAACGCACCTAAACGGGCCGAAAAAGGCCCGAAACGTGTACCGTACGGTCCAAAAATCAATGAAAGCCTCGCCAAATGTCTTCTACATTGAGTCTGTGCACATCCGGGATGTTGCAAAAAAATTGACCCGAGTTCTGAAAATCGTGTGCTATAACCCACGAAAATGGCCTGAAACGGACGTTTTCACGAAAACGCATCTGCGAACCCTTCTGCCCCGGAGACCTACCCCTGGTGGTGTTATGCATTAAACTATGGTCGGTACATGGCGGAGGGACCGTGAGAGTGACGAAATGCATCATTTTGGCTTCCGTTTGTGCAAGTAATTTTCGGTTGCAAACGCACCTAAACGGGCCGGAAAAGGCCCGAAATCTGTACCATACGGTCCAAAAATCAATGAAACCTCGCCAAATGTCTTCTACAAGGAGTCTATGCACATCCGGGATGTTGCAAAAAAATTGACCCGAGTGCTGAAAATCGTGTGCTATAACCCACGAAAATGGCCCGAAACGGACGTTTTCGCGAAAACGCACATGCGAACCCTTCTGGCCCGGAAACCTACCCCTGGTGGTGTTTTGCATTAAACTATGGTCGGTACATGGAGGAGGGACCGTCAGAGTGACGAAATGCATCATTTTGGCTTCCGTTTGGGCAAGTAATTCTCAGTTGTAAAGGCACCTAAACGGGCCGAAAAAGGCCCGAAACGTGTACCCTACGGTCCAAAAATCAATGAAAACCTCGCCAAATGTCTTCTACAAGGAGTCTGTGCACATCCGGGATGTTGCAAAAAATTGACCCGAGTGCTGAAAATCGTGTGCTATAACCCACGAAAATGGCCCAAAACGGACGTTTTCACAAAAACGCACCTGCAAACAATTCTGGCCTGGAAACCTACCCCTGCTGGTGTTATGCATTAAACTATGGTCGGTACGTGGAGGAGGGACCGTCAGAGTGACGAAATGAATCATTTTGGCTTCCGTTTGGGCAAGTAATTCTCGGTTGTAAACGCACCTAAACGGGCCGAAAAAGGCCCGAAACGTGTACCCTACGGTCCAAAAATCAATGAAAACCTCGCCAAATGTCTTCTACATGGAGTCTGTGCACATCCGGGATGTTGCAAAAAAATTGACTCGAGTTCTGAAAATCGTGTGCTATAACCCACGAAAATGGCCCGAAACGGACGTTTTCACGAAAACGCACCTGCGAACCCTTCTGCCCCGGAGACCTACCCCTGGTGGTGTTATGCATTAAACTATGGTTGGTACATGGCGGAGGGACCGTCAGAGTGACGAAATGCATCATTTTGGCTTCCGTTTGGGCAAGTAATTCTCGGTTGCAAACGCACCTAAACGGGCCGAAAAAGGCCCGAAATCTATACCATACGGTCCAAAAATCAATGAAAACCTCGCCAAATGTCTTCTACAAGGAGTCTGTGTACATCCGGGATGTTGCAAAAAAATTGACCCGAGTGCTGAAAATCGTGTGGTATAACCCACGAAAATGGCCCGAAACGGACGTTTTAGCGAAAACGCACATGCGAACCCTTCTGGCCCGGAAACCTACCCCTGGTGGTGTTTTGCATTAAACAATGGTCGGTACGTGGAGGAGGGACCGTCAGAGTGACGAAATGCATCATTTTGGCTTCCGTTTGGGCAAGTAATTCTCGGTTGTAAAGGCACCTAAACGGGCCGAAAAAGGCCCGAAATGTGTACCGTACGGTCCAAAAATCAATGAAAACCTCGCCAAGTGTCTTCTACAAGGAGTCTGTGCACATCCGGGATGTTGCAAAAAAATTGACCCGAGTCCTGAAAATCGTGTGCTATAACCCACGAAAATGGCTCGAAACGGACGTTTTCGCGAAAACGCACATGCGAACCCTTCTGGCCCGAAAACCTACCCCTGGTGGTGTTTTGCATTAAACAATGGTCGGTACGTGGAGGAGGGACCGTCAGAGTGACGAAATGCATCATTTTGGCTTCCGTTTGGGCAAGTAATTCTCGGTTGCAAACGCACCTAAACCGACCGAAAAAGGCCCGAAATCTGTACCATACGATCCAAAAATCAATGAAAACCTCGCCAAATGTGTTCTACAAGGAGTCTGTGCACATCCGGGATGTTGCAAAAAAATTGACTCGAGTGCTGAAAATCGTGTGCTATAACCCACAAAAATGGCCCGAAACGGACGTTTTCGCGAAAACGCACATGCGAACCCTTCTGGCCCGGAAACCTACCCCTGGTGGTGTTTTGCATTAAACTATGGTCGGTACGTGGAGGAGGGACCGTCAGAGTGACGAAATGCATCATTTTGGCTTCCGTTTGGGCAAGTAATTCTCGGTTGTAAAGGCACCTAAACGGGCCGAAAAATGCCCGAAACGTGTACCCTACGGTCCAAAAATCAATGAAAACCTCGCCAAATGTCTTCTACAAGGAGTCTGTGCACATCCGGGATGTTGCAAAAAATTGACCCGGGTGCTGAAAATCGTGTGCTATAACCCACGAAAATGGCCCAAAACGGACGTTTTCACGAAAACGCACCTGCAAACAATTCTGGCCTGGAAACCTACCCCTGCTGGTGTTATGCATTAAACTATGGTCGGTACGTGGAGGAGGGACCGTCAGAGTGACGAAACGAATCATTTTGGCTTCCGTTTGGGCAAGTAATTCTCGGTTGTAAACGCACCTAAACGGGCCGAAAAAGGCCCGAAACGTGTACCCTACGGTCCAAAAATCAATGAAAACCTCGCCAAATGTCTTCTACATGGAGTCTGTGCACATCCGGGATGTTGCAAAAAAATTGACTCGAGTTCTGAAAATCGTGTGCTATAACCCACGAAAATGGTCCGAAACTGACGTTTTCACGAAAACGCACCTGCGAACCCTTCTGCCCCGGAGACCTACCCCTGGTGGTGTTATGCATTAAACTATGGTTGGTACATGGCGGAGGGACCGACAGAGTGACGAAATGCATCATTTTGGCTTCCGTTTGGGCAAGTAATTCTCGGTTGCAAACGCACCTAAACGGGCCGAAAAAGGCCCGAAATCTATACCATACGGTCCAAAAATCAATGAAAACCTCGCCAAATGTCTTCTACAAGGAGTCTGTGCACATCCGGGATGTTGCAAAAAAATTGACCCGAGTGCTGAAAATCGTGTGGTATAACCCACGAAAATGGCCTGAAACGGACGTTTTCACGAAAACGCATCTGCGAACCCTTCTGCCCCGGAGACCTACCCCTGGTGGTGTTATGCATTAAACTATGGTCGGTACATGGCGGAGGGACCGTGAGAGTGACGAAATGCATCATTTTGGCTTCCGTTTGTGCAAGTAATTTTCGGTTGCAAACGCACCTAAACGGGCCGAAAAAGGCCCGAAATCTGTACCATACGGTCCAAAAATCAATGAAACCTCGCCAAATGTCTTCTACAAGGAGTCTATGCACATCCGGGATGTTGCAAAAAAATTGACCCGAGTGCTGAAAATCGTGTGCTATAACCCACGAAAATGGCTCGAAACGGACGTTTTCGCGAAAACGCACATGCGAACCCTTCTGGCCCGGAAACCTACCCCTGGTGGTGTTTTGCATTAAACTATGGTCGGTACGTGGAGGAGGGACCGTCAGAGTGACGAAATGCATCATTTTGGCTTCCGTTTGGGCAAGTAATTCTCGGTTGTAAAGGCACCTAAACGGGCCGAAAAATGCCCGAAACGTGTACCCTACGGTCCAAAAATCAATGAAAACCTCGCCAAATGTCTTCTACAAGGAGTCTGTGCACATCCGGGATGTTGCAAAAAATTGACCCGAGTGCTGAAAATCGTGTGCTATAACCCACGAAAATGGCCAAAAACAGACGTTTTCACAAAAACGCACATGCAAACACTTCTGGCCTGGAAACCTACCCCTGGTGGTGTTATGCATTAAACAATGGTCGGTACGTGGAGGAGGGACCGTCAGAGTGACGAAATGCATCATTTTGGATTCCGTTTGGGCAAGTAATTCTCGGTTGTAAAGGCACCTAAACGGGCTGAAAAAGGCCCGAAACGTGTACCGTACGGTCCAAAAATCAATGAAAACCTCGACAAATGTCTTCTACAAGGAGTCTGTGCACATCCGGGATGTTGCAAAAAATTGACCCGAGTGCTGAAAATCGTGTGCTATAACCCACGAAAATGGCCCGAAACGGACGTTTTCACGAAAACGCACCTGCGAACCCTTCTGGCCTAGAAACCTACCCCTGCTGGTGTTATGCATTAAACTATGGTCGGTACGTGGAGGAGGGACCGTCAGAGTGACGAAATGAATCATTTTGGCTTCCATTTGGGCAAGTAATTCTCGGTTGTAAACGCACCTAAACGGGCCGAAAAAGGCCCGAAACGTGTACCGTACGGTCCAAAAATCAATGAAAGCCTCGCCAAATGTCTTCTACATTGAGTCTGTGCACATCCGGGATGTTGCAAAAAAATTGACCCGAGTTCTGAAAATCGTGTGCTATAACCCACGAAAATGGCCTGAAACGGACGTTTTCACGAAAACGCATCTGCGAACCCTTCTGCCCCGGAGACCTACCCCTGGTGGTGTTATGCATTAAACTATGGTCGGTACATGGCGGAGGGACCGTGAGAGTGACGAAATGCATCATTTTGGCTTCCGTTTGTGCAAGTAATTTTCGGTTGCAAACGCACCTAAACGGGCCGGAAAAGGCCCGAAATCTGTACCATACGGTCCAAAAATCAATGAAACCTCGCCAAATGTCTTCTACAAGGAGTCTATGCACATCCGGGATGTTGCAAAAAAATTGACCCGAGTGCTGAAAATCGTGTGCTATAACCCACGAAAATGGCCCGAAACGGACGTTTTCGCGAAAACGCACATGCGAACCCTTCTGGCCCGGAAACCTACCCCTGGTGGTGTTTTGCATTAAACTATGGTCGGTACATGGAGGAGGGACCGTCAGAGTGACGAAATGCATCATTTTGGCTTCCGTTTGGGCAAGTAATTCTCAGTTGTAAAGGCACCTAAACGGGCCGAAAAAGGCCCGAAACGTGTACCCTACGGTCCAAAAATCAATGAAAACCTCGCCAAATGTCTTCTACAAGGAGTCTGTGCACATCCGGGATGTTGCAAAAAATTGACCCGAGTGCTGAAAATCGTGTGCTATAACCCACGAAAATGGCCCAAAACGGACGTTTTCACAAAAACGCACCTGCAAACAATTCTGGCCTGGAAACCTACCCCTGCTGGTGTTATGCATTAAACTATGGTCGGTACGTGGAGGAGGGACCGTCAGAGTGACGAAATGAATCATTTTGGCTTCCGTTTGGGCAAGTAATTCTCGGTTGTAAACGCACCTAAACGGGCCGAAAAAGGCCCGAAACGTGTACCCTACGGTCCAAAAATCAATGAAAACCTCGCCAAATGTCTTCTACATGGAGTCTGTGCACATCCGGGATGTTGCAAAAAAATTGACTCGAGTTCTGAAAATCGTGTGCTATAACCCACGAAAATGGCCCGAAACGGACGTTTTCACGAAAACGCACCTGCGAACCCTTCTGCCCCGGAGACCTACCCCTGGTGGTGTTATGCATTAAACTATGGTTGGTACATGGCGGAGGGACCGTCAGAGTGACGAAATGCATCATTTTGGCTTCCGTTTGGGCAAGTAATTCTCGGTTGCAAACGCACCTAAACGGGCCGAAAAAGGCCCGAAATCTATACCATACGGTCCAAAAATCAATGAAAACCTCGCCAAATGTCTTCTACAAGGAGTCTGTGCACATCCGGGATGTTGCAAAAAAATTGACCCGAGTGCTGAAAATCGTGTGGTATAACCCACGAAAATGGCCCGAAACGGACGTTTTAGCGAAAACGCACATGCGAACCCTTCTGGCCCGGAAACCTACCCCTGGTGGTGTTTTGCATTAAACAATGGTCGGTACATGGAGGAGGGACCGTCAGAGTGACGAAATGCATCATTTTGGCTTCCGTTTGGGCAAGTAATTCTCGGTTGTAAAGGCACCTAAACGGGCCGAAAAAGGCCCGAAATGTGTACCGTACGGTCCAAAAATCAATGAAAACCTCGCCAAGTGTCTTCTACAAGGAGTCTGTGCACATCCGGGATGTTGCAAAAAAATTGACCCGAGTCCTGAAAATCGTGTGCTATAACCCACGAAAATGGCTCGAAACGGACGTTTTCGCGAAAACGCACATGCGAACCCTTCTGGCCCGAAAACCTACCCCTGGTGGTGTTTTGCATTAAACAATGGTCGGTACGTGGAGGAGGGACCGTCAGAGTGACGAAATGCATCATTTTGGCTTCCGTTTGGGCAAGTAATTCTCGGTTGCAAACACACCTAAACCGACCGAAAAAGGCCCGAAATCTGTACCATACGATCCAAAAATCAATGAAAACCTCGCCAAATGTGTTCTACAAGGAGTCTGTGCACATCCGGGATGTTGCAAAAAAATTGACTCGAGTGCTGAAAATCGTGTGCTATAACCCACAAAAATGGCCCGAAACGGACGTTTTCGCGAAAACGCACATGCGAACCCTTCTGGCCCGGAAACCTACCCCTGGTGGTGTTTTGCATTAAACTATGGTCGGTACGTGGAGGAGGGACCGTCAGAGTGACGAAATGCATCATTTTGGCTTCCGTTTGGGCAAGTAATTCTCGGTTGTAAAGGCACCTAAACGGGCCGAAAAATGCCCGAAACGTGTACCCTACGGTCCAAAAATCAATGAAAACCTCGCCAAATGTCTTCTACAAGGAGTCTGTGCACATCCGGGATGTTGCAAAAAATTGACCCGAGTGCTGAAAATCGTGTGCTATAACCCACGAAAATGGCCAAAAACAGACGTTTTCACGAAAACGCACATGCAAACACTTCTGGCCTGGAAACCTACCCCTGGTGGTGTTATGCATTAAACAATGGTCGGTACGTGGAGGAGGGACCGTCAGAGTGACGAAATGCATCATTTTGGATTCCGTTTGGGCAAGTAATTCTCGGTTGTAAATGCACCTAAACGGGCTGAAAAAGGCCCGAAACGTGTACCGTACGGTCCAAAAATCAATGAAAACCTCGACAAATGTCTTCTACAAGGAGTCTGTGCACATCCGGGATGTTGCAAAAAATTGACCCGAGTGCTGAAAATCGTGTGCTATAACCCACGAAAATGGCCCGAAACGGAGGTTTTCACGAAAACGCACCTGCGAACCCTTCTGGCCTAGAAACCTACCCCTGCTGGTGTTATGCATTAAACTATGGTCAGTACGTGGAGGAGGGACCGTCAGAGTGACGAAATGAATCATTTTGGCTTCCGTTTGGGCAAGTAATTCTCGGTTGTAAACGCACCTAAACGGGCCGAAAAAGGCCCGAAACGTGTACCGTACGGTCCAAAAATCAATGAAAGCCTCGCCAAATGTCTTCTACATTGAGTCTGTGCACATCCGGGATGTTGCAAAAAAATTGAGCCGAGTTCTGAAAATCGTGTGCTATAACCCACGAAAATGGCCCGAAACGGACGTTTTCACGAAAACGCATCTGCGAACCCTTCTGCCCCGGAGACCTACCCCTGGTGGTGTTATGCATTAAACTATGGTCGGTACATGGCGGAGGGACCGTGAGAGTGACGAAATGCATCGTTTTGGCTTCCGTTTGTGCAAGTAATTTTCGGTTGCAAACGCACCTAAACGGGCCGAAAAAGGCCCGAAATCTGTACCATACGGTCCAAAAATCAATGAAACCTCGCCAAATGTCTTCTACAAGGAGTCTATGCACATCCGGGATGTTGCAAAAAAATTGACCCGAGTGCTGAAAATCGTGTGCTATAACCCACGAAAATGGCCCGAAACGGACGTTTTCGCGAAAACGCACATGCGAACCCTTCTGGCCCGGAAACCTACCCCTGGTGGTGTTTTGCATTAAACTATGGTCGGTACATGGAGGAGGGACCGTCAGAGTGACGAAATGCATCATTTTGGCTTCCGTTTGGGCAAGTAATTCTCAGTAGTAAAGGCACCTAAACGGGCCGAAAAAGGCCCGAAACGTGTACCCTACGGTCCAAAAATCAATGAAAACCTCGCCAAATATCTTCTACAAGGAGTCTGTGCACATCCGGGATGTTGCAAAAAATTGACCCGAGTGCTGAAAATCGTGTGCTATAACCCACGAAAATGGCCCAAAACGGACGTTTTCACAAAAACGCACCTGCAAACAATTCTGGCCTGTAAACCTACCCCTGCTGGTGTTATGCATTAAACTATAGTCGGTACGTGGAGGAGGGACCGTCAGAGTGACGAAATGAATCATTTTGGCTTCCGTTTGGGCAAGTAATTCTCGGTTGTAAACGCACCTAAACGGGCCGAAAAAGGCCCGAAACGTGTACCCTACGGTCCAAAAATCAATGAAAACCTCGCCAAATGTCTTCTACATGGAGTCTGTGCACATCCGGGATGTTGCAAAAAAATTGACTCGAGTTCTGAAAATCGTGTGCTATAACCCACGAAAATGGCCCGAAACGGACGTTTTCACGAAAACGCACCTGCGAACCCTTCTGCCCCGGAGACCTACCCCTGGTGGTGTTATGCATTAAACTATGGTTGGTACATGGCGGAGGGACCGTCAGAGTGAAGAAATGCATCATTTTGGCTTCCGTTTGGGCAAGTAATTCTCGGTTGCAAACGCACCTAAACGGGCCGAAAAAGGCCCGAAATCTATACCATACGGTCCAAAAATCAATGAAAACCTCGCCAAATGTCTTCTGCAAGGAGTCTGTGCACATCCGGGATGTTGCAAAAAAATTGATCCGAGTGCTGAAAATCGTGTGGTATAACCCACGAAAATGGCCCGAAACGGACGTTTTCGCGAAAACGCACATGCGAACCCTTCTGGCCCGGAAACCTACCCCTGGTTGTGTTTTGCATTAAACAATGGTCGGTACGTGGAGGAGGGACCGTCAAAGTGACGAAATGCATCATTTTGGCTTCCGTTTGGGCAAGTAATTCTCGGTTGTAAAGGCACCTAAACGGGCCGAAAAAGGCCCGAAATGTGTACCGTACGGTCCAAAAATCAATGAAAACCTCGCCAAATGTCTTCTACAAGGAGTCTGTGCACATCCGGGATGTTGCAAAAAAATTGACCCGAGTGCTGAAAATCGTGTGCTATAACCCACGAAAATGGCTCGAAACGGACGTTTTCGCGAAAACGCACATGCGAACCCTTCTGGCCCGAAAACCTACCCCTGGTGGTGTTTTGCATTAAACAATGGTCGGTACGTGGAGGAGGGACCGTCAGAGTGACAAAATGCATCATTTTGGCTTCCGTTTGGGCAAGTAATTCTCGGTTGCAAACGCACCTAAACGGGCCGAAAAAGGCCCGAAATCTGTACCATACGATCCAAAAATCAATGAAAACCTCGCCAAATGTGTTCTACAAGGAGTCTGTGCACATCCGGGATGTTGCAAAAAAATTGACTCGAGTGCTGAAAATCGTGTGCTATAACCCACAAAAATGGCCCGAAACGGACGTTTTCGCGAAAACGCACATGCGAACCCTTCTGGCCCGGAAACCTACCCCTGGTGGTGTTTTGCATTAAACTATGGTCGGTACGTGGAGGAGGGACCGTCAGAGTGACGAAATGCATCATTTTGGCTTCCGTTTGGGCAAGTAATTCTCGGTTGTAAAGGCACCTAAACGGGCCGAAAAATGCCCGAAACGTGTACCCTACGGTCCAAAAATCAATGAAAACCTCGCCAAATGTCTTCTACAAGGAGTCTGTGCACATCCGGGATGTTGCAAAAAATTGACCCGAGTGCTGAAAATCGTGTGCTATAACCCACGAAAATGGCCAAAAACAGACGTTTTCACGAAAACGCACCAGCAAACACTTCTGGCCTGGAAACCTACCCCTGGTGGTGTTATGCATTAAACAATGGTCGGTACGTGGAGGAGGGACCGTCAGAGTGACGAAATGCATCATTTTGGATTCCGTTTGGGCAAGTAATTCTCGGTTGTAAAGGCACCTAAACGGGCCGAAAAAGGCCCGAAACGTGTACCGTACGGTCCAAAAATCAATGAAAACCTCGACAAATGTCTTCTACAAGGAGTCTGTGCACATCCGGGATGTTGCAAAAAATTGACCCGAGTGCTGAAAATCGTGTGCTATAACCCACGAAAATGGCCCGAAACGGACGTTTTCACGAAAACGCACCTGCGAACCCTTCTGGCCTAGAAACCTACCCCAGCTGGTGTTATGCATTAAACTATGGTCGGTACGTGGAGGAGGGACCGTCAGAGTGACGAAATGAATCATTTTGGCTTCCGTTTGGGCAAGTAATTCTCGGTTGTAAACGCACCTAAACGGGCCGAAAAAGGCCCGAAACGTGTACCCTACGGTCCAAAAATCAATGAAAACCTCGCCAAATGTCTTCTACATGGAGTCTGTGCACATCCAGGATGTTGCAAAAAAATTGACTCGAGTTCTGAAAATCGTGTGCTATAACGCACGAAAATGGCCCGAAACGGACGTTTTCACGAAAACGCACCTGCGAACCCTTCTGCCCCGGAGACCTACCCCTGGTGGTGTTATGCATTAAACTATGGTTGGTACATGGTGGAGGGACCGTCAGAGTGACGAAATGCATCATTTTGGCTTCCGTTTGGGCAAGTAATTCTCGGTTGCAAACGCACCTAAACGGGCCGAAAAAGGCCCGAAATCTGTACCATACGGTCCAAAAATTAATGAAAACCTGGCCAAATGTCTTCTACAAGGAGTCTGTGCACATCCGGGATGTTGCAAAAAAATTGACCCGAGTGCTGAAAATCGTGTGGTATAACCCACGAAAATGGCCCGAAACGGACGTTTTCGCGAAAACGCACATGCGAACCCTTCTGGCCCGGAAACCTACCCCTGGTGGTGTTTTGCATTAAACAATGGTCGGTACGTGGAGGAGGGACCGTCAGAGTGACGAAATGCATCATTTTGGCTTCCGTTGGTGCAAGTAATTCTCGGTTGTAAAGGCACCTAAACGGGCCGAAAAAGGCCCGAAATGTGTACCGTACGGTAAAAAAATCAATGAAAACCTCGCCAAATGTCTTCTACAAGGAGTCTGTGCACATCCGGGATGTTGCAAAAAAATTGACCCGAGTGCTGAAAATCGTGTGCTATAACCCACGAAAATGGCCCGAAACGGACGTTTTCGCGAAAACGCACGTGCGAACCCTTCTGGCCCGGAAACCTACCCCTGGTGGTGTTTTGCATTAAACAATGGTCGGTACGTGGAGGAGGGACCGTCAGAGTGACGAAATGCATCATTTTGGCTTCCGTTTGGGGAAGTAATTCTCGGTTGCAAACGCACCTAAACGGGTCGAAAAAGGCCCGAAATCTGTACCATACGGTCCAAAAATCAATGAAAACCTCGCCAAATGTCTTCTACAAGGAGTCTGTGCACATCCGGGATGTTGCAAAAAAATTGACCCGAGTGCTGAAAATCGTGTGCTATAACCCACGAAAATGGCCCGAAACGGACGTTTTCGCGAAAACGCACATGCGAACCCTTCTGGCCCGGAAACCTACCCCTGGTGGTGTTTTGCATTAAACAATGGTCGGTACGTGGAGGAGGGACCGTCAGAGTGATGAAATGCATCATTTTGGCTTCCGTTTGGGCAAGTAATTCTCGGTTGTAAAGGCACCTAAACGGGCCGAAAAAGGCCCGAAATGTGTACCGTACGGTCCAAAGATCAATGAAAACCTCGCCAAATGTCTTCTACAAGGAGTCTGTGCACATCCGGGATGTTGCAAAAAAATTGACCCGAGTGCTGAAAATCGTGTGCTATAACCCACGAAAATGGCCCGAAACGGACGTTTTCGTGAAAACGCACATGCGAACCCTTCTGGCCCGGAAACCTACCCCTGGTGGTGTTTTGCATTAAACAATGGTCGGTATGTGAAGGAGGGACCGTCAGAGTGACGAAATGCATCATTTTGGCTTCCGTTTTGGCAAGTAATTCTCGGTTGCAAACGCACCTAAACGGGCCGAAAAAGGCCCGAAATCTGTACCATACGGTCCAAAAATCAATGAAAACCTCGCCAAATGTCTTCTACAAGGAGTCTGTGCACATCCGGGATGTTGCAAAAAAATTGACCCGAGTGCTGAAAATCGTGTGATATAACCCACGAAAATGGCCCAAAACGGACGTTTTCACGAAAACGCACATGCGAACCCTTCTGGCCCGGAAACCTACCCCTGGTGGTGTTTTGCATTAAACTATGGTCGGTAGGTGGAGGAGGGACCGTCAGAGTGACGAAATGCATCATTTTGGCTTCCGTTTGGGCAAGTAATTCTCGGTTGTAAAGGCACCTAAACGGGCCGAAAAAGGCACGAAACGTGTACCGTACGGTCCAAAAATCAATGAAAACCTCGCCAAATGTCTTCTACAAGGAGTCTGTGCACATCCGGGATGTTGCAAAAAATTGACCCGAGTGCTGAAAATCGTGTGCTATAACCCACGAAAATGGCCCAAAACGGACGTTTTCACGAAAATGCACCTGCAAACCCTTCTGGCCTGGAAACCTACCCCTGGTGGTGTTATGCATTAAACAATGGTCGGTACGTGGAGGAGGGACCGTCAGAGTGACGAAATGAATCATTTTGGCTTCCGTTTGGGCAAGTAATTCTCGGTTGTAAAGGCACCTAAACGGGCCGAAAAAGGCCAGAAACGTGTACCGTACGGTCCAAAAATCAATGAAAACCTCGCCAAATGTCTTCTTCAAGGAGTCTGTGCACATCCGGGATGTTGCAAAAAATTGACCCGAGTGCTGAAAATCGTGTGCTATAACCCACGAAAATGGCCCGAAACGGACGTTTTCACGAAAACGCACCTGCGAACCCTTCTGGCCTAGAAACCTACCCCTGCTGCTGTTATGCAATAAACTATGGTCGGTACGTGGGGGAGGGACCGTCAGAGTGACGAAATGAATCATTTTGGCTTCCGTTTGGGCAAGTAATTCTCGGTTGTAAACGCACCTAAACGGGCCGAAAAAGGCCCGAAACGTGTACCCTACGGTCCAAAAATCAATGAAAACCTCGCCAAATGTCTTCTACATGGAGTCTGCGCACATCCGGGATGTTGCAAAAAACTTGACCCGAGTTCTGAAAATCGTGTGCTATAACCCACGAAAATGGCCCGAAACGGACGTTTTCACGAAAACGCACCTGCGAACCCTTCTGCCCCGGAGACCTACCCCTGGTGGTGTTATGCATTAAACTATGGTTGGTACATGGCGGAGGGACCGTCAGAGTGACGAAATGCATCATTTTGTCTTCCGTTTGGGCAAGTAATTCTCGGTTGCAAACGCACCTAAACGGGCCGAAAAAGGCCCGAAATCTGTACCATACGGTCCAAAAATCAATGAAAACCTCACCAAATGTCTTCTACAAGGAGTCTGTGCACATCCGGGATGTTGCAAAAAAATTGACCCGAGTGCTGAAAATCGTGTGCTATAACCCACGAAAATGGCCCGAAACGGACGTTTTCGCGAAAACGCACATGCGAACCCTTCTGGCCCGGAAACCTACCCCTGGTGGTGTTTTGCATTAAACTATGGTCGGTACGTGGAGGAGGGACCGTCAGAGTGACGAAATGCATCATTTTGGCTTCCGTTTGGGCAAGTAATTCTCGGTTGTAAAGGCACCTAAACGGGCCGAAAAAGGCCCGAAACGTGTACCGTACGGTCCAAAAATCAATGAAAACCTCGCCAAATGTCTTCTACAAGGAGTCTATGCACATCCGGGATGTTGCAAAAAATTGACCCGAGTGCTGAAAATCGTGTGCTATAAACCACGAAAATGGCCCAAAACAGACGTTTTCACGAAAACGCACCTGCAAACCCTTCTGGCCTGGAAACCTACCCCTGGTGGTGTTATGCATTAAACAATGGTCGGTACGTGGAGGAGGGACCGTCAGAGTGACGAAATGAATCATTTTGGCTTCCGTTTGGGCAAGTAATTCTCGGTTGTAAAGGCACCTAAACGGGCCGAAAAAGGCCAGAAACGTGTACCGTACGGTCCAAAAATCAATGAAAACCTCGCCAAATGTCTTCTTCAAGGAGTCTGTGCACATCCGGGATGTTGCAAAAAATTGACCCGAGTGCTGAAAATCGTGTGCTATAACCCACGAAAATGGCCCGAAACGGACGTTTTCACAAAAACGCACCTGCGAACCCTTCTGGCCTAGAAACCTACCCCTGCTGGTGTTATGCAATAAACTATGGTCGGTACGTGGGGGAGGGACCGTCAGAGTGACGAAATGAATCATTTTGGCTTCCGTTTGGGCAAGTAATTCTCGGTTGTAAACGCACCTAAACGGGCCGAAAAAGGCCCGAAACGTGTACCCTACGGTCCAAAAATCAATGAAAACCTCGCCAAATGTCTTCTACATGGAGTCTGCGCACATCCGGGATGTTGCAAAAAAATTGACCCGAGTTCTGAAAATCGTGTGCTATAACCCACGAAAATGGCCCGAAACGGACGTTTTCACGAAAACGCACCTGCGAACTCTTCTGCCCCGGAGACCTACCCCTGGTGGTGTTATGCATTAAACTATGGTTGGTACATGGCGGAGGGACCGTCAGAGTAACGAAATGCATCATTTTGGCTTCTGTTTGGGCAAGTAATTGTCGGTTGCAAACGCACCTAAACGGGCCGAAAAAGGCCCGAAATCTGTACCATACGGTCCAAAAATCAATGAAAACCTCGCCAAATGTCTTCTACAAGGAGTCTGTGCACATCCGGGATGTTGCAAAAAAATTGACCCGAGTGCTGAAAATCGTGTGCTATAACCCATGAAAATGGCCCGAAACGGACGTTTTCGCGAAAACGCACATGCGAACCCTTCTGGCCCGGAAACCTACCCCTGGTGGTGTTTTGCATTAAACAATGGTCGGTACGTGGAGGAGGGACCGTCAGAGTGACGAAATGCATCATTTTGGCTTCCGTTTGGGCAAGTAATTCTCGGTTGCAAACGCACCTAAACGGGTCGAAAAAGGCCCGAAATCTGTACCATACGGTCCAAAAATCAATGAAAACCTCGCCAAATGTCTTCTACAAGGAGTCTGTGCACATCCGGGATGTTGCAAAAAAATTGACCCGAGTGCTGAAAATCGTGTGCTATAACCCACGAAAATGGCCCGAAACGGACATTTTCGCGAAAACGCACATGCGAACCCTTCAGGCCCGGAAACCTACCCCTGGTGCTGTTATGCATTAAACTATGGTCGGTACGTGGAGGAGGGACCGTCAGAGTGACGAAATGCATCATTCTGGCTTCCGTTTGGGCAAGTAATTCTCGGTTGCAAAGGCACCTAAACGGCTGAAAAATGCCCGAAACGTGTACCCTACGGTCCAAAAATCAATGGAAACCTCGGCAAATGTCTTCTACAAGGAGTCTGTGCACATCCGGGATGTTGCAAAAAAATTGACCCCGAGTGCTGAAAATCGTGTGCTATAACCCACGAAAATGACCCAAAACAGACGTTTTCACGAAAACGCACCTGCAAACACTTCTGGCCTGGAAACCTACCCCTGGTGGTGTTATGCATTAAACAATGGTCGGTACGTGGAGGAGGGACCGTCAGAGTGACGAAATGCATCATTTTGGCTTCCGTTTGGGCAAGTAATTCTCGGTTGTAAAGGCACCTAAACGGGCCGAAAAAGGCCCGAAACGTGTACCGTACGGTCCAAAAATCAATGAAAACCTCGCCAAATGTCTTCTACAAGGAGTCTGTGCACATCCGGGATGTTGCAAAAAATTGACCCGAGTGCTGAAAATCATGTGCTATAACCCACGAAAATGGCCCGAAACGGACGTTTTCACGAAAACGCACCTGCGAACCCTTCTGGCCTAGAAACCTACCCCTGCTGGTGTTATGCATTAAACTATGGTCGGTACGTGGAGGAGGGACCGTCAGAGTGACGAAATGAATCATTTTGGCTTCCGTTTGGGCAAGTAATTTTCGGTTGTAAACGCACCTAAACGGGCCGAAAAAGACCCGAAACGTGTACCCTACGGTCCAAAAATCAATGAAAACCTCACCAAATGTCTTCTACATGGAGTCTGTGCACATCCAGGGTGTTGCAAAAAAATTGACTCGAGTTCTGAAAATCGTGTGCTATAACCCACGAAAATGGCCCGAAACGGACGTTTTCACGAAAACGCACCTGCGAACCCTTCTGCCCCGGAGACCTACCCCTGGTGGTGTTATGCATTAAACTATGGTTGGTACATGGCGGAGGGACCGTCAGAGTGACGAAATGCATCATTTTGGCTTCCGTTTGGGGAAGTAATTCTCGGTTGCAAACGCACCTAAACGGGCCGAAAAAGGCCCGAAATCTGTACCATACGGTCCAAAAATCAATGAAAACCTCGCCAAATGTCTTCTACAAGGAGTCTGTGCACATCCGGGATGTTGCAAAAAAATTGACCCGAGTGCTGAAAATCGTGTGCTATAACCCACGAAAATGGCCCGAAACGGACGTTTTCGCGAAAACGCACATGCGAACCCTTCTGGCCCGGAAACCTACCCCTGGTGGTGTTATGCATTAAACTATGGTCGGTACGTGGGGGAGGGACCGTCAGAGTGACGAAATGAATCATTTTGGCTTCCGTTTGGGCAAGTAATTCTCGGTTGTAAACGCACCTAAACGGGCCGAAAAAGGCCCGAAACGTGTACCCTACGGTCCAAAAATCAATGAAAACCTCGCCAAATGTCTTCTACATGGAG
Organism: Cenchrus fungigraminus; assembly: GCA_036936925.1. Lineage (NCBI taxonomy): Eukaryota > Viridiplantae > Streptophyta > Magnoliopsida > Poales > Poaceae > Cenchrus > Cenchrus fungigraminus. The sequence continues at coordinate 126,179,567 of CM072770.1, read as the reverse complement.
TCTGCGCACATCCGGGATGTTGCAAAAAAATTGACCCGAGTTCTGAAAATCGTGTGCTATAACCCACGAAAATGGCCCAAAACGGACGTTTTCACGAAAACGCACCTGCGAACCCTTCTGCCCCGGAGACCTACCCCTGGTGGTGTTATGCATTAAACTATGGTTGGTACATGGCGGAGGGACCGTCAGAGTGACGAAATGCATCATTTTGGCTTCCGTTTGGGCAAGTAATTCTCGGTTGCAAACGCACCTAAACGGGCCGAAAAAGGCCCGAAATCTGTACCATACGGTCCAAAAATCAATGAAAACCTCGCCAAATGTCTTCTACAAGGAGTCTGTGCACATCCGGGATGTTGCAAAAAAATTGACCCGAGTGCTGAAAATCGTGTGCTATAACCCACGAAAATGGCCCGAAACGGACGTTTTCACGAAAACGCACCTGCGAACCCTTCTACCCCGGAGACCTACCCCTGGTGGTGTTATGCATTAAACTATTGTCGGTATATGGCGGAGGGACCGTCAGAGTGACGAAATGCATCATTTTGGCTTCCGTTTGGGCAAGTAATTCTCGGTTGCAAACGCACCTAAACTGGCCGAAAAAGGCCCGAAATCTGTACCATACGGTCCAAAAATCAATGAAAACCTCGCCAAATGTCTTCTTCAGGGAGTCTGTGCACATCCGACCATTAAACTATGGTCGGTACGTGGAGGAGGGACCGTCAGAGTGACGAAATGCATCATTTTGGCTTCCGTTTGGGCAAGTAATTCTCGGTTGTAAACGCACCTAAACGGGTCGAAAAAGGCCCGAAACGTGTACCCTACGGTCCAAAAATCAATGAAAACCTCGCCAAATGTCTTCTACATGGAGTCTGTGCACATCCGGGATGTTGCAAAAAAATTGACCTGAGTTTTGAAAATCGTGTGCTATTACCCACGAAAATGGCCCGAAACGGACGTTTTCACGAAAACGCACCTGCGAACCCTTCTGCCCCGGAGATCTACCCCTGGTGGTGTTATGCATTAAACTATGGTCGGTACATGGCGGAGGGACCGTGAGAGTGACGAAATGCATCATTTTGGCTTCCGTTTGGGCAAGTAATTCTCGGTTGCAAACGCACCTAAACGGGCCGAAAAAGGCCCGAAATCTGTACCATACGGTCCAAAAATCAATGAAAACCTCGCCAAATGTCTTCTACAAGGAGTCTGTGCACATCCGGGATGTTGCAATAAAATTGACCCGAGTGCTGAAAATCGTGTGCTATAACCCACGAAAATGGCCCAAAACGGACGTTTTCACGAAAACGCACCTGCAAACCCTTCTGGCCTGGAAACCTACCCCTGGTGGTGTCATGCATTAAACAATGGTCGGTACGTGGAGGAGGGGCCGTCAGAGTGACGAAATGTATCATTTTGGCTTCCGTTTGGGCAAGTAATTCTCGGTTGTAAAGGCACATAAACGGGCCGAAAAAGGCCCGAAACGTGTACCCTACGGTCCAAAAATCAATGAAAACCTCGCCAAATGTCTTCTACAAGGAGTCTGTGCACATCCGGGATGTTGCAAAAAATTGACCCGAGTGCTGAAAATCGTGTGCTATAACCCACAAAAATGGCCCGAAACGGACGTTTTCACGAAAACGCACCTGCGAACCCTTCTGGCCTAGAAACCTAACCCTGCTGGTGTTATGCATTAAACTATGGTCGGTACGTGGAGGAGGGACCGTCAGAGTGACGAAATGAATCATTGTGGCTTCCGTTTGGGCAAGTAATTCTCGGTTGTAAACGCAACTAAACGGGCCGAAAAAGGCCCGAAACGTGTACCCTACGGTCCAAAAATCAATGAAAACATCGCCAAATGTCTTCTACATGGAATCTGTACACATCCGGGATGTTGCAAAAAAATTGACCTGAGTTCTGAAAATCGTGTGCTAACCCACGAAAATGGCCCGAAACGGACGTTTTCACGAAAACGCACCTGCGAACCCTTCTGCCCCGGAGACCTACCCCTGGTGGTGTTATGCATTAAACTATGGTCGGTACATGGCGGAGGGACCGTGAGAGTGACAAAATGCATCATTTTGGCTTCCGTTTGGGCAAGTAATTCTAGGTTGCAAACGCACCTAAACGGGTCGAAAAAGGATCGAAATCTGTACCATACGGTCCAAAAATCAATGAAAACCTCGCCAAATGTCTTCTACAAGGAGTCTGTGCACATCCGGGATGTTGCAAAAAAATTGACCCGAGTGCTGAAAATCGTGTGCTATAACCCACGAAAATGGCCCAAAACGGACGTTTTCACGAAAACGCACCTGCAAACCCTTCAGGCCTGGAAACCTACCCCTGGTGGTGTTATGCATTAAACAATGGTCGGTACGTGGAGGAGGGACCGTCAGAGTGACGAAATGAATCATTTTGGCTTCCGTTTGGGCAAGTAATTCTCGGTTGTAAAGGCACCTAAACGGGCCGAAAAAGGCCCAAAACGTGTACCCTACGGTCCAAAAATAAATGAAAACCTCGCCAAATGTCTTCTACAAGGAGTCTGTGCACATCCGGGATGTGGCAAAAAATTGACCCGAGTGCTGAAAATCGTGTGCTATAACCCACGAAAATGGCCCGAAACGGACGTTTTCACGAAAACGCACCTGCGAACCCTTCTGGCCTAGAAACCTACCCCTGCTGGTGTTATGCATTAAACTATGGTCGGTACGTGGAGGAGGGACCGTCAGAGTGACGAAATGCATCATTTTGGCTTCCGTTTGGGCAAGTAATTCTCGGTTGTAAACGCACCTAAACGGGCCGAAAAAGGCCCGAAACGTGTACCCTACGGTCCAAAAATCAATGAAAACCTCGCCAAATGTCTTCTACATGGAGTCTGTGCACATCCGGGATGTTGCAAAAAATTGACCTGAGTTCTGAAAATCGTGTGCTATAACCCACGAAAATGGCCCGAAACGGACGTTTTCACGAAAACGCACCTGCGAACCCTTCTGCCCCGGAGACCTACCCCTGGTGGTGTTATGCATTAAACTATGGTCAGTACATGGCGGAGGGACCGTGACAGTGACGAAATGAATCATTTTGGCTTCCGTTTGGGCAAGTAATTCTCGGTTGCAAACGCACCTAAACAGGCCGAAAAAGGCCCGAAATCTGTACCCTACGGTGCAAAAATCAATGAAAACCTCGCCAAATGTCTTCTACAAGGAGTCTGTGCACATCCGGGATGTTGCAAAAAAATTGACCCGAGTGCTGAAAATCGTGTGCTATAACCCACGAAAATGGCCCAAAACGGACGTTTTCACGAAAACGCACCTGCAAACCCTTCTGGCCTGGAAACCTACCCCTGGTGGTGTTATGCATTAAACTATGGTCGGTACGTGGAGGAGGGACCGTCAGAGTGACGAAATGAATCATTTTGGCTTCCGTTTGGGCAAGTAATTCTCGGTTGTAAAGGCACCTAAACGGGCCGAAAAACGCCCGAAACGTGTACCCTACGGTCCAAAAATCAATGAAAACCTCGCCAAAAGTCTTCTACAAGGAGTCTGTGCACATCCGGGATGTTGCAAAAAATTGACCCAAGTGCTGAAAATTGTGTGCTATAACCCACGAAAATGGCCCGAAACGGACATTTTCACGAAAATGCACCTGCGAACCCTACTGGCCTAGAAACCTACCCCTGCTGGTGTTATGCATTAAACTATGGTCGGTACGTGGAGGAGGGACCGTCAGAGTGACAAAACGCATCATTTTGGCTTCCGTTTGGGCAAGTAATTCTCGGTTGTAAACGCACCTCAACGGGTCGAAAAAGGCCCGAAACGTGTACCCTACGGTCCAAAAATCAATGAAAACCTCGCCAAATGTCTTCTACATGGAGTCTGTGCACATCCGGGATGTTGCAAAAAAATTGACCCGAGTTCTGAAAATCGTGTGCTATAACCCACGAAAATGGCCCGAAACGGACGTTTTCACGAAAACGCACCTGCGAACCCTTCTGCCCCGGAGACCTACCCCTGGTGGTGTTATGCATTAAACTATGGTCGGTACATGGCGCAGGGACCGTCAGAGTGACGAAATGCATCATTTTGGCTTCCGTTTGGGCAAGTAATTCTCGGTTGTAAAGGCACCTAAACGGGCCGAAAAAGGCCCGAAATGTGTACCCTACGGTCCAAAAATCAATGAAAACATCGCCAAATGTCTTCTACAAGGAGTCTGTGCACATCCGGGATGTTGCAAAAAATTGACCCGAGTGCTGAAAATCGTGTGCTATAACCCACGAAAATGGCCCGAACGGACGTTTTCACGAAAACGCACCTGCAAACCCTTATGGCCTGGAAACCTACCCCTGGTGGTGTTATGCATTAAACAATGGTCGGTACGTGGAGGAGGGACCATCAGAGTGACGAAATGAATCATTTTGGCTTCCGTTTGGGCAAGTAATTCTCGGTTGTAAAGGCACCTAAACAGGCCGAAAAAGGCCCGAAACGTGTACCCTACGGTCCAAAAATCAATGAAAACCTCGCCAAATGTCTTCTACAAGGAGTCTGTGCACATCCGGGATGTTGCAAAAAATTGACCCGAGTGCTGAAAATCGTGTGCTATAACCCACGAAAATGGCCCGAAACGGACGTTTTCACGAAAACGCACCTGCGAACCCTTCTGCCCCGGAGACCTACCCCTGGTGGTGTTATGCATTAAACTATGGTCGGTACATGGCGGAGGGACCGTCAGAGTGACGAAATGCATCATTTTGGCTTCCGTTTGGGCAGGTAATTCTCGGTTGCAAACGCACCAAAACGGGCCGAAAAAGGCCCGAAATCTGTACCATACGGTCCAAAAATCAATGAAAACCTCGCCAAATGTCTTCTTCAAGGAGTCTGTGCACATCCGGGATCTTGCAAAAAATTGACCCGAGTGCTGAAAATCGTGTGCTATAACCCACCAAAATGGCCCAAAACGGACGTTTTCACGAAAACGCACCTGCAAACCCTTTGGCCTGGAAACCTACCCCTGGTGGTGTTATGCATTAAACAATGGTCGGTACGTGGAGGAGGGACCGTCAGAGTGACGAAATGAATCATTTTGGCTTCCGTTTGGGCAAGTAATTCTCGGTTGTAAAGGCACCTAATCGGGCCGAAAAAGGCCCGAAACGTGTACCCTACGGTCCAAAAATCAATGAAAACCTCACCAAATGTCTTCTACAAGGAGTCTGTGCACATCCGGGATGTTGCAAAAAATTGACCCGAGTGCTGAAAATCGTGTGCTATAACCCACGAAAATGGCCCAAAACGGACGTTTTCACGAAAACGCACCTGCGAACCCTTCTGCACCGGAGACCTACCCCTGGTGGTGTTAGGCATTAAACTATGGTCGGTACATGGCGGAGGGACCGTCAGAGTGACGAAATGCATCATTTTGGCTTCCGTTTCGGCAAGTAATTCTCGGTTGCAAACGCACCTAAACGGGCCGAAAATGCCCGAAATCTGTACCATACGGTCCAAAAATCAATGAAAATCTCGCCAAATGTCTTCTTCAAGGAGTCCGTGCACATCCGGGATCTTGCAAAAAAATTGACCCGAGTGCTGAAAATCGTGTGCTATAACCCACGAAAATGGCCCAAAACGGACGTTTTCACGAAAACGCACCTGCAAACCCTTCTGGCCTGGAAACCTACCCCTGGTGGTGTTATGCATTAAACAATGGTCGGTACGTGGAGGAGGGACCGTCAGAGTGACGAAATGAATCATTTTGGCTTCCGTTTGGGCAAGTAATTCTCGGTTGTAAAGGCACCTAAACGGGCCGAAAAAGGCCCGAAACGTGTACCCTACGGTCCAAAAATCAATGAAAACCTCGCCAAATGTCTTCTACAAGGAGTTTGTGTACATCCGGGATTTTGCAAAAAAAATTGACCTGAGTGCTGAAAATCGTGTGCTATAACCCACGAAAATGGCCCGAAACGGACGTTTTTGCGAAAACGCACCTGCGAACCCTTCTGGCCTGGAAACCTAACCCTGGTGGTGTTATGCATTAAACAATGGTCGGTACGTGGAGGAGGGACCGTCAGAGTGACGAAATGAATCATTTTGGCTTCCGTTTGGGCAAGTAATTCTCGGTTGTAAAGGCACCTAAACGGGCCGAAAAAGGCCCGAAACGTGTACCCTAAGGTCCAAAAATCAATAAAAACCTCACCAAATGTCTTCTACAAGGAGTCTGTGCACATCCGGGATGTTGCAAAAAATTGACCCGAGTGCTGAAAATCGTGTGCTATAACCCACGAAAATGGCCCGAAACGGACGTTTTCACGAAAACGCACCTGCGAACCCTTCTGGCCTAGAAACCTACCCCTGCTGGTGTTATGCATTAAACTATGGTCGGTACGTGGAGTAGGGACCGTCAGAGTGACGAAATGAATCATTTTGGCTTCCGTTTGGGCAAGTAATTCTCGGTTGTAAACGCACCTAAACGGGCCGAAAAAGGCCCGAAACGTGTACCCTACGGTCCAAAAATCAATGAAAACCTCGCCAATTATCTTCTACATGGAGTCTGTGGACATCCGGGATGTTGCAAAAAAATTGACCCGAGTTCTGAAAATCGTGTGCTACCCACGAAAATGGCCCGAAACGGACGTTTTCACGAAAACGCACCTGCGAACCCTTCTGCCCCGGAGACCTACCCCTGGTGGTGTTATGCATTAAACTATGGTCGGTACATGGCGGAGGGACCGTCAGAGTGATGAAATGCATCATTTTGGCTTCCATTTGGGCAAGTAATTCTCGGTTGCAAACGCACCAAAACAGGCTGAAAAAGGCCCGAAATCTATACCATACGGTCCAAAAATCAATGAAAACCTCGCCAAATGTCTTCTACAAGGAGTCTGTGCACATCCGGGATGTTGAAAAAAAATTGACCTAAGTGCTGAAAATCGTGTGCTAAAACCCACTAAAATGGCCCGAAACGGACGTTTTTGCGAAAACGCACCTGCGAACCCTTCTGGCCTGGAAACCTACCCCTGGTGGTGTTATGCATTAAACAATGGTCGGTACGTGGAGGAGGGACCGTCAGAGTGACGAAATGAATCATTTTGGCTTCCGTTTGGGCAAGTAATTCTCGGTTGTAAAGGCACCTAAACGGGCCAAAAAAGGCCCGAAACGTGTACCCTACGGTCCAAAAATCAATGAAAACCTCGCCAAATGTCTTCTACAAGAAGTCTGTGCACATCCGGGATGTTGGAAAAAATTGACCCGAGTGCAGAAAATCGTGTGCTATAACCCACGAAAATAGCCCGAAGCGGACGTTTTCACGAAAACGCACCTGCGAACCCTTCTGGCCTAGAAACCTACCCCTGCTGGTGTTATGCATTAAACTATGGTCGGGACGTGGAGGAGGGACCGTCAGGGTGACAAAATGCATCATTTTGGCTTCCATTTGGGCAAGTAATTCTCGGTTGTAAACGCACCTAAACGGGCCAAAAAAGGCCCGAAACGTGTACCCTACGGTCCAAAAATCAATGAAAACCTCACCAAAAGTCTTCTACATGGAGTCTGTGCGCATCCGGGATGTTGCAAAAAAATTGACCCGAGTTCTGAAAATCGTGTGCTATAACCCACGAAAATGGCCCGAAACGGACGTTTTCACGAAAACGCACCTGCGAACCCTTCTGCCCCGGAAACCTACCCCTGGTGGTGCTATGCATTAAACAATGGTCGGTACGTGGAGGAGGGACTGTCAGAGTGACTAAATGAATCATTTTGGCTTCCGTTTGGGCAAGTAATTCTCGGTTGTAAAGGCACCTAAACGGGCCGAAAAAGGCCCGAAACGTGTACCCTACGGTCCAAAAATCAATGAAAACCTCGCCAAATGTCTTCTACAAGGAGTCTGTGCACATCCGGGATGTTGCAAAAAAATTGACCCGAGTGCTGAAAATCGTGTGCTATAACCCACGAAAATGGCCCGAAACGGACGTTATCACGAAAATGCACCTGCGAACCCTTCTGCACCGGAGACCTACCCCTGGTGGTGTTAGGCATTAAACTATGGTCGGTACATGGCAGAGGGACCGTCAGAGTGACGAAATGCATTATTTTGGCTTCCGTTTGGGCAAGTAATTCTCGGTTGCAAACGCACCTAAACGGGCCGAAAAAGGCCCGAAATCTGTACCATACGGTCCAAAAATCAATGAAAACCTCGCCAAATGTCTTCTACAAGGAGTCTGTGCACATCCGGGATGTTGCAAAAAAATTGACCCGAGTGCTGAAAATCGTGTGCTATAACCCACGAAAATGGCCCAAAACGGACGTTTTCACGAAAACGCACCTGCAAACCCTTCTGGCCTGGAAACCTACCCCTGGTGGTGTTATGCATTAAACAATGGTCGGTACGTGGAGGAGGGACCGTCAGAGTGACGAAATTAATCATTTTGGCTTCCGTTTGGGCAAGTAATTCTCGGTTGTAAACGCACCTAAACGGGCCGAAAAAGGCCCGAAACGTGTACCCTACGATCCAAAAATCAATGATAACCTCGCCAAATGTCTTCTACATGGAGTCTGTGCACATCCGGGATGTTGCAAAAAAATTGACCCGAGTTCTGAAAATCGTGTGCTATAACCCAGGAAAATGGCCCGAAACGGACGTTTTCACGAAAACGCACTTGCGAACCCTTCTGCCCCGGAGACCTACCCCTGGTTGTGTTATGCATTAAACTATGGTCGGTACATGGCAGAGGGACCGTCAGAGTGACGAAATGCATCATTTTGGCTTCCGTTTGGGCAAAAAATTCTCGGTTGCAAACGCACCTAAACGGGCCAAAAAAGGCCCGAAATCTGTACCATACGGTCCAAAAATCAATGAAAACCTCGCCAAATGTCTTCTACAAGGAGTCTGTGCACATCCGGGATGTTGCAAAAAATTGACCCGAGTGCTGAAAATCGTGTGCTATAACCCACGAAAATGGCCCGAAACGGACGTTTTCACGAAAACGCACCTGCAAACCCTTCTGGCCTGGAAACCTACCCCTGGTGGTGTTATGCATTAAACAATGGTCGGTACATGGAGGAGGGACCGTCAGAGTGACGAAATGCATCATTTTTGCTTCCGTTTGGGCAAGTAATTCTCGGTTTTAAAGGCACCTAAACGGGCCGAAAAAGGCCCAAAACGTGTACCCTACGGTCCAAAAATCAATGAAAACCTCGCCAAATGTCTTCTACAAGGAGTCTGTGCACATCCGGGATGTTGCAAAAAAATTGACCCGAGTGCTGAAAACCGTGTGCTATAACCCACGAAAATGGCCCGAAACGGACATTTTCACGAAAACGCACCTGCGAACCCTTCTGCCCCGGAGACCTACCCCTGGTGGTGTTATGCATTAAACTATCATCGGTACATGGCGGAGGGACCATCAGAGTGACTAAATGCATCATTTTGGCTTCCGTTTGGGCAAGTAATTCTCGGTTGCAAACGCACCTAAACGGGCGGAAAAGGACCGAAATCTGTACCATACGGTCCAAAAATCAATGAAAACCTCGCCAAATGTCTTCTACAAGGAGTCTATGCACATCCGGGATGTTGCAAAAAAATTGACCCGAGTGCTGAAAATCGTGTGCTATAACCCACGAAAATGGCCCGAAACGGACGTTTTCGCGAAAACGCACATGCGAACCCTTCTGGCCGGAAACCTACCCCTGGTGGTGTTTTGCATTAAACTATGGTCGGTACGTGGAGGAGGGACCGTCAGAGTGACGAAATGCATCATTTTAGCTTCCGTTTGGGCAAGTAAATCTCGGTTGCAAAGGCACCTAAACGGGCCGAGAAAGGCCCGAAATCTGTACCATACGGTCCAAAAATAAATGAAAACCTCGCCAAATGTCTTCTACAAGGAGTCTGTGCACATCCGGGATGTTGCAAAAAAATTGACCCGAGTGCTGAAAATCGTGTGCTATAACCCACGAAACTGGCCCGAAACGGACGTTTTCGCGAAAACGCACATGCGAACCCTTCTGGCCCGAAAACCTACCCCTGGTGGTGTTTTGCATTAAACTATGGTCGGTACGTGGAGGAGGGACCGTCAGAGTGACGAAATGCATCATTTTGGCTTCCGTTTGGGCAAGTAAATCTCGGTTGCAAAGGCACCTAAACAGGCCGAAAAAGGCCCGAAATCTGTACCATACGGTCCAAAAATCAATGAAAACCACGCCAAATATCTTCTACAAGGAGTCTGTGCACATCCGGGATGTTGCAAAAAATTGACCCGATTGCTGAAAATCGTGTGCTATAACCCACGAAAATGGCCCGAAACGGACGTTTTCACGAAAACGCACTTGCGAACCCTTCTGCCCCGGAGACCTACCCCTGGTTGTGTTATGCATTAAACTATGGTCGGTACATGGCAGAGGGACCGTCAGAGTGACGAAATGCATCATTTTGGCTTCCGTTTGGGCAAAAAATTCTCGGTTGCAAACGCACCTAAACGGGCCGAAAAAGGCCCGAAATCTGTACCATACGGTCCAAAAATCAATGAAAACCTCGCCAAATGTCTTCTACAAGGAGTCTGTGCACATCCGGGATGTTGCAAAAAATTGACCCGAGTGCTGAAAATCGTGTGCTATAACCCACGAAAATGGCCCGAAACGGACGTTTTCACGAAAACGCACCTGCAAACCCTTCTGGCCTGGAAACCTACCCCTGGTGGTGTTATGCATTAAACAATGGTCGGTACATGGAGGAGGGACCGTCAGAGTGACGAAATACATCATTTTTGCTTCCGTTTGGGCAAGTAATTCTCGGTTTTAAAGGCACCTAAACGGGCCGAAAAAGGCCCAAAACGTGTCCCCTACGGTCCAAAAATCAATGAAAACCTCGCCAAATGTCTTCTACAAGGAGTCTGTGCACATCCGGGATGTTGCAAAAAAATTGACCCGAGTGCTGAAAACCGTGTGCTATAACCCACGAAAATGGCCCGAAACGGACATTTTCACGAAAACGCACCTGCGAACCCTTCTGCCCCGGAGACCTACCCCTGGTGGTGTTATGCATTAAACTATCATCGGTACGTGGCGGAGGGACCATTAGAGTGACGAAATGCATCATTTTGGCTTCCGTTTGGGCAAGTAATTCTCGGTTGCAAACGCACCTAAACGGGCGGAAAAGGACCGAAATCTGTACCATACAGTCCAAAAATCAATGAAAACCTCGCCAAATGTCTTCTACAAGGAGTCTATGCACATCCGGGATGTTGCAAAAAAATTAACCCGAGTGCTGAAAATCGTGTGCTATAACCCACGAAAATGGCCCGAAACGGACGTTTTCGCGAAAACGCACATGCGAACCCTTCTGGCCGGAAACCTACCCCTGGTGGTGTTTTGCATTAAACTATGGTCGGTACGTGGAGGAGGGACCGTCAGAGTGACGAAATGCATCATTTTAGCTTCCGTTTGGGCAAGTAAATCTCGGTTGCAAAGGCACCTAAACGGGCCGAGAAAGGCCCAAAATCTGTACCATACGGTCCAAAAATAAATGAAAACCTCGCCAAATGTCTTCTACAAGGAGTCTGTGCACATCCGGGATGTTGCAAAAAAATTGACCCGAGTGCTGAAAATCGTGTGCTATAACCCACGAAACTGGCCCGAAACGGACGTTTTCGCGAAAACGCACATGCGAACCCTTCTGGCCCGAAAACCTACCCCTGGTGGTGTTTTGCATTAAACTATGGTCGGTACGTGGAGGAGGGACCGTCAGAGTGACGAAATGCATCATTTTGGCTTCCGTTTGGGCAAGTAAATCTCGGTTGCAAAGGCACCTAAACAGGCCGAAAAAGGCCCGAAATCTGTACCATACGGTCCAAAAATCAATGAAAACCACGCCAAATATCTTCTACAAGGAGTCTGTGCACATCCGGGATGTTGCAAAAAATTGACCCGATTGCTGAAAATCGTGTGCTATAACCCACAAAAATGGCCCGAAACGGACGTTTTCACGAAAACGCTCTTGCGAACCCTTCTGGCCTAGAAACCTACCCCTGGAGGTGTTATGCATTAAACTATAGTTGGTATGTGGAGGAGGGACCGTCAGAGTGATGAAATGAATCATTTTGGCTTCCGTTTGGGCAAGTAATTGTCGGTTGTAAAGGCACCTAAACGGGTCAATTTTTTGCGACATCCCGGATGTGCACAGACTCCTTGTAGAAGACATTTGGCGAGGTTTTCATTGATTTTTCGACCCTAGGGTTCACGTTTGGGGCCTTTTTCGGCCTGTTTAGGTGCCTTTGCAACCGAGAATTACTTGCCCAAACGGAAGCCACAATGATGAATTTCGACACTCTGACGGTCCCTCCTCCACGTACCGACCATAGTTTAATGCATAACACCACCAGGGGAAGATCTTCAGGCCAGAAGGGTTTGCAGGTGCGTTTTCGCGAAAATGTCTGTTTCGGGCCATTTTCGTGGGCTATAGCACACGATTTTCAGCACTCGGGTCAATTTTTTTGCAACATCCCAGATGTGCACAGACTCCTTGTAGAAGATATTTGGCGAGGTTTTCATTGATTTTTGGACCCTAGGGTTCACGTTTCGGGCCTTTTTCGGCCCGTTTAGGTGCCTTTGCAACCGAGAATTACTTGCCCAAACGGAAGACACAATGATGAATTTCGACACTCTGATGGTCCCTCCTCCACATACCGACCATAGTTTAATGCATAACACCACCAGGGGTAGGTCTTCAGGCCAGATGGGTTTGCAGGTGCGTTTTCATGAAAACGTCCGTTTCGGGCCATTTTCGTGGGTTATAGCACACGATTTTCAGCACTCGGGTCAATTTTTTTGCGACATCCCGGATGTGCACAGACTCCTTGTAGAAGACATTTGGCGAGGTTTTCATTGATTTTTGAACCCTAGGATTCACGTTTCGGGCCTTTTTCGGCACGTTTAGGTGCCTTTGCAATCGAGAATTACTTGCCCAAACGGAAGCCAAAATGATGCATTTCGTCACTCTGATGGTCCCTCCTCCACGTACCGACCATAGTTTAATGCATAACAGCTCCAGGTGTATGTCTCCGTGTCAGAAGGGTTTGCAGCTGCGTTTTCGCAAAAACGTCCGTTTCGGGCCATTTTCGTGGGTTATATCACACGATTTTCAGCACTCGGGTCAATTTTTTTTGCAACATCCCGGATGTGCACAGACTCCATGTAGAAGATATTTGGTGAGGTTTTCATTGATTTTTGGACCCTAGGGTTCACGTTTCGGGCCTTTTTCGGCCCGTTTAGGTGCCTTTGCAACCGAAAATTACTTGCCCAAACGGAAGACAAAATGATGCATTTCGTCACTCTAATGGTCCCTTCTCCTCATACCGACCATAGTTTAATAGATAACACCACCAGGGGTAGGTCTCCAGGCCAGAAGGGTTTGCAGGTGCGTTTTCGCGAAAACGTCCGTTTCGGGCCATTTTCGTGGGTTATAGCACACGATCTTCAGATCTCGGGTCAATTTTTTTGCAACATCCCGGATGTGCACAAACTCCTTGTAGAAGACATTTGCCGTGGTTTTCATTGATTTTTGGACCCTAGGGTTCATGTTTCGTCCTTTTTCGACCCATTTAGGTGCCTTTGCAACCGAAAATTACTTGCCCAAACGGAAGACACAATGATGAATTTCGACACTCTGACGGTACCTCCTCCACGTACCGACCATAGTTTAATGCATAACACCACCAGGGGTTGGTCTTCAGGCCAGAAGGGTTTGCAGGTGCGTTTTCGTGAAAACGTCCGTTTCGGGCCATTTTCGTGGGTTATAGCACACGATTTTCAGCACTCGGGTCAATTTTTTTGCAGCATCCCGGATGTGCACAGACTCCTTCTAGAAGACATTTGGCGAAGTTTTCATTGATTTTTGGACCCTAGGGTTCACGTTTCGGGCCTTTTTCGGCCCGTTTAGGTGCCTTTGCAACCGAGAATTACTTGCCCAAACGGAAGACACAATGATGAATTTCGACACTCTGACGGTCCCTCCTCAACATACCGACCATAGTTTAATGCATAACACCACCAGGGGTTGGTCTCCGGGCCAGAAATGTTTGCAGGTACGTTTTCGCGAAAACGTCTGTTTCGAGCCATTTTCGTGGGTTATAGCACACGATTTTCAGCACTCGGGTCAATTTTTTTGCAACATCTCGGATGTGCACAAACTCCTTGTAGAAGACATTTGGTGAGGTTTTAATTGATTTTTGGACTCTAGGGTTCACGTTTCGGGCCTTTTTCGGCATGTTTAGGTGCCTTTGCAACCGAGAATTACTTGCCCAAACGGAAGACACAATGATGAATTTCGACACTCTGACAGTCCCTCCTCCACGTACCGACCATAGTTTAATGTATAACAGCACCAGTGGTATGTCTCCGGGCCAGAAGGGTTTGCAGCTGCATTTTCGCGAAAACGTCCGTTTCGGGCCATTTTTGTGGGTTATAGCACACGATTTTCAGCACTCGAGTCAATTTTTTTTGCAACATCCCAGATGTGCACAGACTCCTTGTAGAAAACATTTGGCGAGGTTTTTATTGATTTTTGGACCCTAGGGTTCACGTTTTGGGTATTTTTCGGCCCGTTTAGGTGCCTTTGCAACCGAGAATTACTTGCCCAAACGGAAGCCACAATGATGAATTTCGACACTCAGACGGTCCCTCCTCCACGTACCGACCATAGTTTAATGTATAACAGCACCAGAGGTATGTCTCCGGGCCAGAAAGGTTTCGGGCCATTTTCGTGGGTTATAGCACACGATTTTCAGCACTCGGGTCAATTTTTTTGTGACATCCCGGATGTGCACAAACTCCTTGTAGAAGACATTTGGCGAGGTTTTCATTGATTTTTGGACCCTGGGATTCACGTTTCGGGCCTTTTTCGGCCCGTTTAGGTGCCTTTGCAACCGAGAATTACTTGCCCAAACGGAAGACACAATGATGAATTTCGACACTCTGACGGTCCCTCCTCCACATACCGACCATAGTTTAATGCATAACACCACCAGGGGTAGGTCTCCGGGCCAGAAATATTTGCAGGTGCGTTTTCGCGGAAACGTCCGTTTCGGACCATTTTCGTGGGTTATAGCACACGATTTTCAGCATTCGGGTCAATTTTTTTGCGACAACCCGGATGTGCACAAACTCCATGTAGAAGACATTTGGCGAGGGTTTCATTGATTTTTGGACCCTAGGATTCACGTTTCGGGCCTTTTTCTGCCCGTTTAGGTGCCTTTGCAACCGAGAATTATTTGCCCAAACGGAAGCCAAAATGATGCATTTCGTCACTCTGATGGTCCCTCCTCCACGTACCGACCATAGTTTAATGCATAACAGCTCCAGGGGTATGTCTCCGAGTCAGAAGGGTTTGCAGCTGCATTTTCGCGAAAACGTCCGTTTCGGGCCATTTTCGTGGTTTATAGCACACGATTTTCAGCACTCGGGTCAATTTTTTTGCAACATCCCGGATGTGCACAGAGTCCTTGTAGAAGACATTTGGCGAGGTTTTCATTGATTTTTGGACCCTAGGGTTCACGTTTCGTCCTTTAGCACACGATTTTCAGCACTCAGGTCAATTTTTTTTCAACATCCCGGATGTGCACATACTCCTTGTAGAAGACATTTGGCGAGGTTTTCATTGATTTCTGGACCGTATGGTACACATTCGGGCCTTTTTCGGCCCGTTTAGGTGCCTTTGCAACTGAGATTTAATTGCCCAAACGGAAGCCAAAATGATGTATTTCGTCACTCTGACGGTCCCTTCTCCACGTACCGACAATAGTTTAATGCAAAACACCACCAGGGGTAGGTTTCCGGGCCAGAAGGGTTCGCAGGTGCGTTTTCGCGAAAATGTCCGTTTCGGGCCATTTTCGTGGGTTATAGCACACGATTTTCAGCACTCAGGTCAATTTTTTTGCAACATCCCGGATGTGCACAGACTCCTTGTAGAAGACATTTGGCGAGGTTTTCATTGATTTTTGGACCCTAGGATTCACGTTTCGGGCCTTTTTCGGCACGTTTAGGTGCGTTTGCAACAGAGAATTACTTGCCCAAACGGAAGCCAAAATGATGCATTTCGTCACTCTGATGGTCCCTCCTCCACATACCGACCATAGTTTAATGCATAACAGCACCAGGGGTAGGTCTCTGGGCCAGAAGGGTTTGCAGGTGCGTTTTCGCGAAAACGTCCGTTTCGGGCCATTTTCATGGGTTATAGCACACGATTTTCAGCACTCGGGTCAATTTTTTTGCAACATCCCAGATGTGCACAGACTCCTTGTAGAAGACATTTGGCGAGGTTTTTATTGATTTTTGGACCCTAGGGTTCACGTTTTCGGCTTTTTTCGGCCCGTTTAGGTGCCTTTGCAACCGAGAATTACTTGCCCAAACGGAAGCCACAATGATGAATTTCGACACTCTGACGGTCCCTCCTCCACGTACCGACCCTAGTTTAATGTATAACAGCACCAGGGGTATGTCTCCGAGCCAGAAAGGTTAGCAGGTGCGTTTTCGCGAAAACGTCCGTTTCGGGCCATTTTCGTGGGTTATAACACACGATTTTCAGCACTCGGGTCAATTTTTTTGCGACATCCCGGATGTGCACAAACTCCTTGTAGAAGACATTTGGCGAGGTTTTCATTGATTTTTGGACCCTAGGATTCACGTTTCGGGCCTTTTTCGGCCCATTTAGGTGCCTTTGCAACCGAGAATTACTTGCCCAAACGGAAGACACAATGATGAATTTCGACACTCTGACGGTCCCTCCTCCACATACCGACCATAGTTTAATGCATAACACCACCAGGGGTAGGTCTCCGGGCCAGAAATGTTTGCAGGTGCGTTTTCGTGAAAACGTCCGTTTCGGACCATTTTCGTGGGTTATAGCACACGATTTTCAGCATTCGGGTCAATTTTTTTGCGACAACCCGGATGTGCACAATCTCCATGTAGAAGACATTTGGCGAGGGTTTCATTGATTTTTGGACCCTAGGATTCACGTTTCGGGCCTTTTTCTGCCCGTTTAGGTGCCTTTGCAACCGAGAATTATTTGCCCAAACGGAAGCCAAAATGATACATTTCGTCACTCTGATGGTCCCTCCTCCACGTACCGACCATAGTTTAATGCATAACAGCTCCAGGGGTATGTCTCCGGGTTAGAAGGCGTTTTGGGCCATTTTCGTGGGTTATAGCACACGATTTTCACCACTCGGGTCAATTTTTTTGCAACATCCCGGATGTGCACAGACTACTTGTAGAAGACATTTGGCGAGGTTTTCATTGATTTTTGGACCCTAGGGTTCACGTTTCATCCTTTAGCACACGATTTTCAGCACTCAGGTCAATTTTTTTTCAACATCCCGGATGTGCACATACTCCTTGTAGAAGACATTTGGCGAGGTTTTCATTGATTTCTGGACCGTATGGTACACATTCGGGCCTTTTTCGGCCCGTTTAGGTGCCTTTGCAACCGAGATTTAATTGCCCAAACGGAAGACAAAATGATGTATTTCGTCACTCTGACGGTCCCTTCTCCACGTACCGACAATAGTTTAATGCAAAACACCCCCAGGGGTAGGTTTCCGGGCCAGAAGGGTTCGCAGGTGCGTTTTCGCGAAAATGTCCGTTTCGGGCCATTTTCGTGGGTTATAGCACACGATTTTCAGCACTCAGGTCAATTTTTTTGCAACATCCCGGATGTGCACAGACTCCTTGTAGAAGACATTTGGCGAGATTTTCATTGATTTTTGGACCCTAGGATTCACGATTCGGGCCTTTTTCAGCACGTTTAGGTGCCTTTGCAACCGAGAATTACTTGCCCAAACGGAAGCCAAAATGATGCATTTCGTCACTCTGATGGTCCCTGCTCCACATACCGACCATAGTTTAATGCATAACAGCACCAGGGGTAGGTCTCCGGGCCAGAAGGGTTTGCAGGTGCGTTTTCGCGAAAACGTCCCTTTCGGGCCATTTTCATGGGTTATAGCACACGATTTTCAGCACTCGGGTCAATTTTTTTGCAACATCCCAGATGTGCACAGACTCCGTGTAGAAGACATTTGGCGAGGTTTTTATTGATTTTTGGACCCTAGGGTTCACGTTTTCGGCTTTTTTCGGCCCGTTTAGGTGCCTTTGCAACCGAGAATTACTTGCCCAAACGGAAGCCACAATGATGAATTTCGACACTCTGACGGTCCCTCCTCCACGTACCGACCATAGTTTAATGTATAACAGCACTAGGGGTATGTCTTCGAGCCAGAAAGGTTTGCAGGTGGGTTTTCGCGAAAACGTCCGTTTCGGGCCATTTTCGTAGGTTATAACCCACGATTTTCAGCACTCGGGTCAATTTTTTTGCGACATCCCGGATGTGCACAAACTCCTTGTAGAAGACATTTGGCGAGGTTTTCATTGATTTTTGGACCCTAGGATTCACGTTTCGGGCCTTTTTCGGCCCATTTAGGTGCCTTTGCAACCGAGAATTACTTGCCCAAACGGAAGACACAATGATGAATTTCGACACTCTGACGGTCCCTCCTCCACATACCGACCATAGTTTAATGCATAACACCACCAGGGGTAGGTCTCCGGGCCAGAAATGTTTGCAGGTGCGTTTTCGTGAAAACGTCCGTTTCGGACCATTTTCGTGGGTTATAGCACACGATTTTCAGCATTCGGGTCAATTTTTTTGCGACAACCCGGATGTGCACAATCTCCATGTAGAAGACATTTGGCGAGGGTTTCATTGATTTTTGGACCCTAGGATTCACGTTTCGGGCCTTTTTCTGCCCGTTTAGGTGCCTTTGCAACCGAGAATTATTTGCCCAAACGGAAGCCAAAATGATGCATTTCGTCACTCTGATGGTCCCTCCTGCACGTACCGACCATAGTTTAATGCATAACAGCTCCAGGGGTATGTCTCCGGGTTAGAAGGCGTTTTGGGCCATTTTCGTGGGTTATAGCGCACGATTTTCAGCACTCGGGTCAATTTTTTTGCAACATCCCGGATGTGCACATACTCCTTGTAGAAGACATTTGGCGAGGTTTTCATTGATTTCTGGACCGTATGGTACACATTCGGGCCTTTTTCGGCCCGTTTAGGTGCCTTTGCAACTGAGATTTAATTGCCCAAACGGAAGCCAAAATGATGAATTTCGTCACTCTGACGGTCCCTTCTCCACGTACCGACAATAGTTTAATGCAAAACACCACCAGGGGTAGGTTTCCGGGCCAGAAGGGTTCGCAGGTGCGTTTTCGCGAAAATGTTCGTTTCGGGCCATTTTCGTGGGTTATAGCACACGATTTTCAGCACTCGGGTCAATTTTTTTGCAACATCCCAGATGTGCACAAACTCCTTGTAGAAGACATTTGGCGAGGTTTTCATTAATTTTTGGACCCTAGGGTTCACGTTTCGGGCCTTTTTCGGCCCGTTTAGGTGCCTTTGCAACCGAGAATTACTTGCCCAAACGGAAGACACAATGATGAATTTCAACACTCTGACGGTCCCTCCTCCACGTACTGACCATAGTTTAATGCATAACACCACCAGGGGTAGGTCTCCGGGCCTGAAGGGTTTGCAGGTGCGTTTTCGCGAAAACATCCGTTTCGGGCCATTTTCGTGGGTTATAGCACACGATTTTCAGCACTCAGGTCAATTTTTTTGCAACATCTTGGATGTGCACAAACTCCTTGTAGAAGACATTTGGTAAGGTTTTCATTGATTTTTGGACCCTAAGGTTCACGTTTCGGGCCTTTTTCGGCCCGTTTAGGTGCCTTTGCAACCGAGAATTACTTGCCCAAACGGAAGACACAATGATGAATTTCGACACTCTGACGGTCCCTCCTCCACATACCGACCATAGTTTAATGCATAACACCACCAGGGGTAGGTCTCCGGGCCAGAAATGTTTGCAGCTACGTTTTCGCGAAAACGTCTATTTCGGGCCATTTTCGTGGGTTATAGCACACGATTTTCAGCACTCGAGTCAATTTTTTTGCAACATCCCGGTTGTCCACAAACTCCTTGTAGAAGACATTTGGTGAGATTTTCATTGATTTTTGGACTCTAGGGTTCACGTTTCGGGCCTTTTTCGGTCCGTTTAGGTGCCTTTGCAACCGAGAATTACTTGCCCAAACGGAAGACACAATGATGAATTTCGACACTCTGGCGGTCCCTCCTCCACGTACCGACCATAGTTTAATGTATAACAGCTCCAGCGGTATGTCTCCGGGCCAGAAGGGTTTGCAGGTGCGTTTTCGCGAAAACGTCCGTTTCGGGCCATTTTCGTGGGTTATAGCACACGATTTTCAGCACTCGGGTCAATTTTTTTGCAACTTCCCAGATGTGCACAGACTCCTTGTAGAGGACATTTGGCGAGGTTTTCATTGATTTTTGGACCCTAGGGTTCACGTTTCGGGCCTTTTTCGGCTCGTTTATGTGCCTTTGCAACCGAGAATTACTTGCCCAAACGGAAGACACAATGATGAATTTCGACACTCTGACGGTTCCTCCACCACGTACCGACCATAGTTTAATGTATAACAACACCAGGGGTATGTCTTCGGGCCAGAAGGGTTTGCAGGTGCGTTTTCGCGAAAACGTCCGTTTCGGGCCATTTTCGTGGGTTATAGCACACGATTTTCAGCACTCGGGTCAATTTTTTTGCAACATCCCGGATGTGCACAGACTCCTTATAGAAGACATTTGGCGAGGTTTTCATTGATTTTTGGACCCTAGGGTTCACGTTTCGGGCCTTTTTCGGCCCGTTTAGGTGCCTTTGCAACCGAGAATTACTTGCCCAAACGGAAGACACAATGATGAATTTCGACACTCTGACGGTCCCTCCTCCACGTACCGACCATAGTTTAATGTATAACAGCACCAGGGGTAGGTCTCCGGACCAGAAGGGTTTGCAGGTGCGTTTTCGCGAAAACGTCCGTTTCGGGCCATTTTCGTGGGTTATAGCACACGATTTTCAACACTCGGGTCAATTTTTTTGCAACATCCCGGATGTGCACAGACTCCTTGTAGAAGACATTTGGCGCGGTTTTCATTGATTTTTGGACCCTAGGATTCACGTTTGGGGCCTTTTTCGGCCCGTTTAGGTGCCTTTGCAACCGAGAATTATTTGCCCAAACGGAAGCCACAATAATGAATTTCGACACTTTGATGGTTCCTACTCCACGTACCGACCATAGTTTAATGTATAACAACACCAGGGGTAAGTCTCCGGGCCAGAAGTGTTTGCAGGTGCGTTTTCGCGAAAACGTCCGTTTCAGGCCATTTTCGTGGGTTATAGCACACGATTTTCAGCATTCGGGTCAATTTTTTTTCAACATCCCGGATGTGCACAGACTCCTTGTAGAAGACATTTGGCGAGGTTTTCATTGATTTCTGGACCGTATGGTACACATTCGGGCCTTTTTCGACCCGTTTAGGTGCCTTTGCAACCGAGATTTAATTGCCCAAACGGATGCCAAAATGATGCATTTCGTCACTCTGACGGTCCCTCCTCCACGTACCGACCATAGTTTAATGCAAAACACCACCAGGGGTAGGTTTCCGTGCCAGAAGGGTTCGCAGGTGCGTGTTCGCGAAAATGTCCGTTTCGGGCTATTTTCGTGGGTAACCCACGAAAATGGCCCGAAACGGACATTTTCGCGAAAACGCACCTGCGAACCCTTCTGGCACGGAAACCTACCCCTGGTGGTGTTTTGCATTAAACTCTGGTCGGTACGTGGAGGAGGGACGGTCAGAGTGTCGAAATTCATCATTTTGTCTTCCGTTTGGGCAAGTAATTCTCGGTTGCAAAGGCACCTAAACGGGCCGAAAAAGGCTTGAAACGTGAACAGTAGGGTCCAAAAATCAATGAAAACCTCACCAAATGTCTTCTACAAGGAGTCTGTGCACATACGGGATGTTGCAAAAAAATTGACCCGAGTGCTGAAAATCGTGTGCTATAACCCACGAAAATGGCCTGAAACGGACGTTTTCGCGAAAACGCACCTGCAAACCCTTCTGGCCCGGAGACTTACCCCTGGTGTTGTTATACATTAAACTATGGTCGGTACGTGGAGCAGGAACCGTCAAAGTGTCGAAATTCATCATTGTGGCTTCTGTTTGGGCAAGTAATTCTCGGTTGCAAAGGCACCTAAACGGGCCGAAAAAGGCCCGAAATGTGAATCCTAAGGTCCAAAAATCAATGAAAACCTCGCCAAATGTCTTCTACAAGGAGTCTGTGCATATCCGGTATGTCGCAAAAAAATTGACCCGAGTGCTGAAAATCGTGTGCTATAACCCAAGAAAATGGCCCGAAACGGACGTTTTCGCGAAAACGCACCTACAAACATTTCTGGCCCGGAGACCTACCCCTGGTGGTGTTATGCATTAAACTATGGTCTTTATGGGGAGGAGGGACCATCAGAGTGTCAAAATTCATCATTGTGTCTTCCGTTTGGGCAAGTAATTCTCGGTTGCAAAGGCACCTAAACGGGCCAAAATAGGCCCGAAACGTGAACCCTAGGGTCCAAAAATCAATGAAAACCTCGCCAAATGTCTTCTACAAGGAGTCTGTGCACATCCTGGATGTTGCAAAAAAAATTGACCCGAGTGCTGAAAATCGTGTGCGGTAACCCACGAAAATGACCCGAAACGGACGTTTTCGCGAAAACGCACCTGCAAACCCTTCTGGCCCGGAGACATACCCCTGGTGCTGTTGTACATTAAACTTTGGTCGGTACGTGGAGGAGGGACCGTCAGAGTGTTGAAATTCATCATTGTGGCTTCCGTTGGGGCAGGTAATTCTCACTTGCAAAGGCACCTAAACGGGCCGAAAAAGGCCCCAAACGTGAACCCTAGGGTCCAAAAATCAATGAAAACCTCGCCAAATATCTTCTACAAGGAGTCTGTGCATATCCGGGATGTTGCAAAAAAATTGACCCGAGTGCTGAAAATCGGGTGCTATACGAAAATGTCCCGAAACGGACGTTTTCACGAAAACGCACCTGCAAACCCTTCTGGCCCGGAGACATACCCCTGGTGCTGTTATACCTTAAACTATGGTCGGTACGTGGTGGAGGGACCGTCTGAGTGTCGAAATTCATCATTGTGGCTTCCGTTTAGGCAAGTAATTCTCGGGTGCAAAGGCACCTAAACGGGCTGATAAAGGCCTGAAACGTGAACCCTAGGGTCCAAAAATCAATGAAAATCTCACCAAATGTGTTCTACAAGGAGTCTGTGCACGTACGGGATGTTGCAAAAAAATTGACCCGAGTGCTGAAAATTGTGTGCTATAACCCACGAAAATGGCCCGAAACGGACGTTTTCGCGAAAACGCACGTGCAAACCCTTCTGGCCCGGAGACTTACCCCTGGTGTTGTTATACATTAAACTATGGTCGGTACGTGGAGGAGGGACCGTCAAAGTGTCGAAATTCATCATTGTGGCTTCCGTTTGAGCAAGTAATTCTCGGTTGCAAAGGCACCTAAACGGGCTGAAAAAGGCCCGAAACTTGAACCCTAGGGTCCAAAAATCAATGAAAACCTCGCCAAATGTCTTCTACAAGGAGTCTGTGCACATCCGGGATGTTGCAAAAAAATTGACCCGAGTGGTGAAAATCGTGTGCTATAACCCACGAAAATGGCCCGAAATGGACGTTTTCGCGAAAACGCACCTGCAAACCCTTCTGGCCCGAAGACATACCCCTGGTGATGTTATACATTAAACTATGGTCGGTATGTGGTGGAGGGACCGTCAGAGTGTCGAAATTCATCATTGTGTCTTCCGTTTGGGCAAGTAATTCTCGGTTGCAAAGGCACCTAAACGGGCCGAAAAAGGTCCGAAACGTGAACCCTAGGGTCCAAAAATCAATGAAAACCTCGCCAAATGTCTTCTACAAGGAGTCTGTGCACATCCGGGATGTTGCAAAAAAATTGACCCGAGTGCTGAAAATCGTGTGCTATAACCCACGAAAATGGCCCGAAACGGACGTTTTCGCGAAAACGCACCTGCAAACCCTTCTGGTCCGGAGACCTACCCCTGGTGTTGTTATACATTAAACTATGGTCGGTACGTCGAGTAAGGACCGTCAGAGTGTCGAAATTCATCATTGTGTCTTCCGTTTGGGCAAGTAATTCTCGGTTGCAAAGGCACCTAAACAGGCCGAAAAAGGCCCGAAACGTGAAACATAGGGTCCAAAAATCAATGAAAACCTCGCCAAATGTCTTCTACAAGGAGTCTGTGCACATCCGGGATGTTGCAAAAAAATTGACCCGAGTGCTGAAAATCGTGTGCTATAACCCACGAAAATGGCCCGAAACGGATGTTTTCGCGAAAACGCACCTGCAAACCCTTCTGGTCCGGAGACCTACCCCTGGTGTTGTTATACATTAAACTATGGTCGGTACGTGGAGTAAGGACCGTCAGAGTGTCGAAATTCATCATTGTGTCTTCCGTTTGGGCAAGTAATTCTCGGTTGCAAAGGCACCTAAACGGGCCGAAAAAGGCCCGAAACGTGAACCCTAGGGTCCAAAAATCAATGAAAACCTCGCCAAATGTCTTCTACAAGGAGTCTGTGCACATCCGGGATGTTGCAAAAAAATTGACCCGAGTGCTGAAAATCGTGTGGTATAACCCACAAAAATGACCCGAAACGGACGTTTTCGCGAAAACGCACCTGCAAACCCTTCTAGCCCGAAGACATACCCCTGGTGCTGTAATACATTAAACTATGGTCGGTACGTGGTGGAGGGACCGTCAGAGTGTCGAAATTCATCATTGTGTCTTCCGTTTGGGCAAGTAATTCTCGGTTGCAAAGGCACCTAAACGGGCCGAAAAAGGCCCGAAACGTGAACCCTAGGGTCCAAAAATCAATGAAAACCTCGCCAAATGTCTTCTACAAGGAATCTGTGCACATCCGGGATGTTGCAAAAAAATTGACCCGAGTGCTGAAAATCGTGTGCTATAACCCACGAAAATGGCCCGAAACGGATGTTTTCGCGAAAACGCACCTGCAAACCCTTCTGGTCCGGAGAGCTACCCCTGGTGCTGTTATACATTAAACTATGGTTGGTACGTGGTGGAGGGACCGTCAGAGTGTCGAAATTCATCATTGTGTCTTCCGTTTGGGCAAGTAATTCTCGGTTGCAAAGGCACCTAAACGGGCCGAAAAAGGCCCGAAACGTGAACCCTAGGGTCCAAAAATCAATGAAAACCTCACCAAATGTCTTCTACAAGGAGTCTGTGCACATCCACGATGTTGCAAAAAAATTGACCCGAGTGCTGAAAATCGTGTGCTATAACCCACGAAAATGGCCCGAAACGGACGTTTTCGCGAAAACACACCTGCAAACCCTTCTGGCCCGAAGACATACCCCTGGTGCTGTTATACATTAAACTATGGTCGGTACGTGGAGCAGGGACCGTCAAAGTGTCGAAATTCATCATTGTGGCTTCCGTTTGAGCAAGTAATTCTCGGTTGCAAAGGCACCTAAACGGGCTGAAAATGCCCGAAACGTGAACCCTAGGGTCCAAAAATCAATGAAAACCTCGCCAAATGTCTTCTACAAGGAGTCTGTGCACATCCGGGATGTTGCAAAAAAATTGACCCGAGTGCTGAAAATCGTGTGCTATAACCCACGAAAATGGCCCGAAATGGATGTTTTCGCGAAAACGCACCTGCAAACCCTTCTGGTCCGGAGACCTACCCCTGGTGTTGTTATACATTAAACTATGGTCGGTACGTGGAGGAGGGACCGTCAGAGTGTCGAAATTCATCATTGTGTCTTCCGTTTGGGCAAGTAATTCTCGGTTGCAAAGGCACCTAAACGGGCCGAAAAAGACCCGAAACGTGAACCCTAGGGTCCAAAAATCAATGAAAACCTCGCCAGATGTCTTCTACAGGGAGTCTGTGCACATCCGGGATGTTGCAAAAAAAATTGACCCGAGTGCTGAAAATCGTGTGCTATAACCCACGAAAATTGCCCGAAACGGACGTTTTCGCGAAAACGCACCTGGAAACCCTTTTGGCCTGGAGACATACCCCTGGTGCTGTTATACATTAAACTATGGTCGGTACGTGGTGGAGGGACCGTCTGAGTGTCGAAATTCACCATTGTGGCTTCCGTTTGGGCAATTAATTCTCGGTTGCAAAGGCACCTAAACGGGCTGAAAAAGGCCCGAAACGTGAACCCTAGAGTCCAAAAATCAATGAAAACCTCACCAAATGTGTTCTACAAGGAGTCTGTGCACATACGGGATGTTGCAAAAAAATTGACCCGAGTACTGAAAATCGTGTGCTATAACCCACGAAAATGGCCCGAAACGGACGTTTTCGCGAAAACGCACCTGCAAACCCTTCTGACCCGAAGACATACCCCTGGTGCTGTTATACATTAAACTATGGTCGGTACGTGGTGGAGGGACCGTCAGAGTGTCGAAATTCATCATTGTGTCTTCCGTTTGGGCAAGTAATTCTCGGTTGCAAAGGCACCTAAACGGGCCGAAAAAGGCCCGAAACGTGAACCCTAGGGTCCAAAAATCAATGAAAACCTCGCCAAATGTCTTCTACAAGGAGTCTGTGCACATCCACGATGTTGCAAAAAAATTGACCCGAGTGCTGAAAATCGTGTGCTATAACCCACGAAAATGGCCCGAAACGGATGTTTTCGCGAAAACGCACCTGCAAACCCTTCTGGTCCGGAGACCTACCCCTGGTGCTGTTATACATTAAACTATGGTCGGTACGTGGTGGAGGGACCGTCAGAGTGTCGAAATTCATCATTGTGTCTTCCGTTTGGGCAAGTAATTCTCGGTTGCAAAGGCACCTAAAGGGGCCGAAAAAGGCCCGAAACGTGAACCCTAGGGTCCAAAAATCAATGAAAACCTCACCAAATGTCTTCTACAAGGAGTCTGTGCACATCCACGATGTTGCAAAAAAATTGACCCGAGTGCTGAAAATCGTGTGCTATAACCCACGAAAATGGCCCGAAACGGACGTTTTCGCGAAAACGCACGTGCAAACCCTTCTGGCCCGGATACTTACCCCTGGTGTTGTTATACATTAAACTATGGTTGGTACGTGGAGCAGGGACCGTCAAAGTGTCGAAATTCATCATTGTGGCTTCCGTTTGAGCAAGTAATTGTCGGTTGCAAAGGCACCTAAACGGGCTGAAAAAGGCCCGAAACGTGAACCTTAGGGTCCAAAAATCAATGAAAACCTCGCCAAATGTCTTCTACAAGGAGTCTGTGCACATCCGGGATGTTGCAAAAAAAATTGACCCGAGTGCTGAAAATCATGTGCTATAACCCACGAAAATGGCCCGAAACGGACGTTTTCGCGAAAACGCACCTGCAAACCCTTCTGTCCCGAAGACATACCCCTGGTGCTGTTATACATTAAACTATGGTCGGTACGTGTTGGAGGGACCGTCAGAGTGTCGAAATTCATCATTGTGTCTTCCATTTGGGCAAGTAAATCTCGGTTGCAAAGGCGCCTAAACGGGCCGAAAAAGGTCCGAAACGTGAACCCTAGGGTCCAAAAATCAATGAAAACCTCGCCAAATGTCTTCTACAAGGAGTCTGTGCACATCCGGGATGTTGCAAAAAAATTGACCCGAGTGCTGAAAATCGTGTGCTATAACCCACGAAAATGGCCCGAAACGGATGTTTTCGCGAAAACGCACCTGCAAACCCTTCTGGTCCAGAGACCTAACCCTGGTGTTGTTATACATTAAACTATGGTCGGTACGTGGAGGAGGGACCGTCAGAGTGTCGAAATTCATCATTATGTCTTCCGTTTGGGTAAGTAATTCTCGGTTGCAAAGGCACCTAAACGGGCCGAAAAAGGCCCGAAACGTGAACCCTAGGGTCCAAAAATCAATGAAAACCTCGCCAGATGTCTTCTACAAGGAGTCTGTGCACATCCGGGATGTTGCAAAAAAAATTGACCCGAGTGCTGAAAATCGTGTGCTATAACCCACGAAAATTGCCCGAAACGGACGTTTTCGCGAAAACGCACCTGGAAACCCTTCTGGCCCGGAGACCTACCCCTGGTGCTGTTATACATTAAACTATGGTCGGTACGTGGTGGAGGGACCGTCTGAGTGTCGAAATTCATCATTGTGGCTTCCGTTTGGGCAAGTAATTCTCGGTTGCAAAGGCACCTAAACGGGCTGAAAAAGGCCCGAAACGTGAACCCTAGAGTCCAAAAATCAATGAAAACCTCACCAAATGTGTTCTACAAGGAGTCTGTGCACATACGGGATGTTGCAAAAAAATTGACCCGAGTGCTGAAAATCGTGTGCTATAACCCACGAAAATGGCCCGAAACGGACGTTTTCGCGAAAACGCACGTGCAAACCCTTCTGGCCCGGATACTTACCCCTGGTGTTGTTATACATTAAACTATGGTTGGTACGTGGAGCAGGGACCGTCAAAGTGTCGAAATTCATCATTGTGGCTTCCGTTTGTGCAAGTAATTCTCGGTTGCAAAGGCACCTAAATGGGCTGAAAAAGGCCCGAAACGTGAACCCTAGGGTCCAAAAATCAATGAAAACCTCGCCAAATGTCTTCTACAAGGAGTCTGTGCACATCCGGGATGTTGCAAAAAAAATTGACCCGAGTGCTGAAAATCATGTGCTATAACCCACGAAAATGGCCCGAAACGGACGTTTTCGCGAAAACGCACCTGCAAACCCTTCTGTCCCGAAGACATACCCCTGGTGCTGTTATACATTAAACTATGGTCGGTACGTGGTGGAGGGACCGTCAGAGTGTCGAAATTCATCATTGTGTCTTCCGTTTGGGCAAGTAATTCTCGGTTGCAAAGGCACCTAAACGGGCCGAAAAAGTCTCGAAACATGAACCCTAGGGTCCAAAAATCAATGAAAACCTCGCCAAATGTCTTCTACAAGGAGTCTGTGCACATCCGGGATGTTGCAAAAAAATTGACCCGAGTGCTGAAAATCGTGTGCTATAACCCACGAAAATGGCCCGAAACGGATGTTTTCGCGAAAACGCACCTGCAAACCCTTCTGGTCCGGAGACCTACCCCTGGTGTTGTTATACATTAAACTATGGTCGGTACGTGGAGGAGGGACCATCAGAGTGTCGAAATTCATCATTGTGTCTTCCGTTTGGGCAAGTAATTCTCGGTTGCAAGGGCACCTAAACGGGCCGAAAAAGGCCCGAAACGTGAACCCTAGGGTCCAAAAATCAATGAAAACCTCGCCAGATGTCTTCTACAGGGAGTCTATGCACATCCGGGATGTTGCAAAAAAATTGACCCGAGTGCTGAAAATCGTGTGCTATAACCCACGAAAATGGCCCGAAATGGATGTTTTCGCGAAAACGCACCTGCAAACCCTTCTGGTCCGGAGACCTACCCCTGGTGTTGTTATACATTAAACTATGGTCGGTACGTGGAGGAGGGACCGTCTGAGTGTCGAAATTCATCATTGTGTCTTCCGTTTGGGCAATTAATTCTCGGTTGCAAAGGCACCTAAACGGGCCGAAAAAGACCCGAAACGTGAACCCTAGGGTCCAAAAATCAATGAAAACCTCGCCAGATGTCTTCTACAGGGAGTCTGTGCACATCCGGGATGTTGCAAAAAAAATTGACCCGAGTGCTGAAAATCGTGTGCTATAACCCACGAAAATGGCCCGAAACGGACGTTTTCGCGAAAACGCACGTGCAAACCCTTTTGGCCCGGATACTTACCCCTGGTGTTGTTATACATTAAACTATGGTTGGTACGTGGAGCAGGGACCGTCAAAGTGTCGAAATTCACCATTGTGGCTTCCGTTTGTGCAAGTAATTCTCGGTTGCAAAGGCACCTAAACGGGCTGAAAAAGGCCCGAAACGTGAACCCTAGGGTCCAAAAATCAATGAAAACCTCGCCAAATATCTTCTACAAGGAGTCTGTGCACATCCGGGATGTTGCAAAAAAAATTGACCCGAGTGCTGAAAATCATGTGCTATAACCCACGAAAATGGCCCGAAACGGACGTTTTCGCGAAAACGCACCTGCAAACCCTTCTGTCCCGAAGACATACCCCTGGTGCTGTTATACATTAAACTATGGTCGGTAAGTGGTGGAGGGACCGTCAGAGTGTCGAAATTCATCATTGTGTCTTCCGTTTGGGCAAGTAAATCTCGGTTGCAAAGGCACCTAAACGGGCCGAAAAAGGTCCGAAACGTGAACCCTAGGGTCCAAAAATCAATGAAAACCTCGCCAAATGTCTTCTACAAGGAGTCTGTGCACATCCGGGATGTTGCAAAAAAATTGACCCGAGTGCTGAAAATCGTGTGCTATAACCCACGAAAATGGCCCGAAACGGATGTTTTCGCGAAAACGCACCTGCAAACCCATCTGGTCCGGAGACCTACCCCTGGTGTTGTTATACATTAAACTATGGTCGGTACGTGGAGGAGGGCCCGTCAGAGTGTCGAAATTCATCATTGTGTCTTCCGTTTGGGCAAGTAATTCTCGGTTGCAAAGGCACCTAAACGGGCCGAAAAAGGCCCGAAACGTGAACCCTAGGGTCCAAAAATCAATGAAAACCTCGCCAGATGTCTTCTACAAGGAGTCTGTGCACATCCGGGATGTTACAAAAAAAATTGACCCGAGTGCTGAAAATCGTGTGCTATAACCCACGAAAATTGCCCGAAACGGACGTTTTCGCGAAAACGCACCTGGAAACCCTTCTGGCCCGGAGACATACCCCTGGTGCTGTTATACACTAAACTATGGTCGGTACGTGGTGGAGGGACCGTCTGAGTGTCGAAATTCATCATTGTGGCTTCCGTTTGGGCAAGTAATTCTCGGTTGCAAAGGCAACTAAACGGGCTGAAAAAGGCCCGAAACGTGAACCCTAGAGTCCAAAAATCAATGAAAACCTCACCAAATGTGTTCTACAAGGAGTCTGTGCACATACGGGATGTTGCAAAAAAATTGACCCGAGTGCTGAAAATCGTGTGCTATAACCCACAAAAATGGCCCGAAACGGACGTTTTCGCGAAAACGCACCTGCGAACCCTTCTGGCCCGGAGACTTACCCCTGGTGTGGTTATACATTAAACTATGGTCGGTACGTGGAGCAGGGACCGTCAAAGTGTCGAAATTCATCATTGTGGCTTCCGTTTGGGCAAGTAATTCTCGGTTGCAAAGGCACCTAAACAGGCCGAAAAAAGCCTGAAACGTGAACCCTAGGGTCCAAAAATCAATGAAAACCTCGCAAAATGTCTTCTACAAGGAGTCTGTGCACATCCGGGATGTTGCAAAAAAATTGACCCGAGTGCTGAAAATCGTGTGCTATAACCCACGAAAATGGCCCGAAACGAACGTTTTTGCGAAAACGCACCTGCAAACCCTTCTGGCCCGAAGACATACCCCTAGTGCTGTTATACATTAAACTATGGTCGGTACGTGGTGGAGGGACCGTCAGAGTGTCAAAATTCATCATTGTGTCTTCCGTTTGGGCAAGTAATTCTCGGTTGCAAAGGCACCTAAACGGGCCGAAAAAGGTCCGAAACGTGAACCCTAGAGTCCAAAAATCAATGAAAACCTCGCCAAATGTCTTCTACAAGGAGTCTGTGCACATCCGGGTTGTTGCAAAAAAATTGACCCGAGTGCTGAAAATCGTGTGCTATAGCCCACGAAAATGGCCCGAAACGGATGTTTTCGCGAAAACGCACCTGCAAACCCTTCTGGTCCGGAGACCTACCCCTGGTGTTGTTATACATTAAACTATGGTCGGTACGTGGAGGAGGGACCGTCAGAGTGTCGAAATTCATCATTATGTCTTCCGTTTGGGTAAGTAATTCTCGGTTGCAAAGGCACCTAAACGGGCCGAAAAAGGCCCGAAACGTGAACCCTAGGGTCCAAAAATCAATGAATACCTCGCCAGATGTCTTCTACAAGGAGTCTGTGCACATCCGGGATGTTGCAAAAAAAATTGACCCGAGTGCTGAAAATCGTGTGCTATAACCCACGAAAATTGCCCGAAACGGACGTTTTCGCGAAAACGCACCTGGAAACCCTTCTGGCCCGGAGACATACCCCTGGTGCTGTTATACATTAAACTATGGTCGGTACGTGGTGGAGGGACCGTCTGAGTGTCGAAATTCATCATTGTGGCTTCCGTTTGGGCAAGTAATTCTCGGTTGCAAAGGCACCTAAACGGGCTGAAAAAGGCCCGAAACGTGAACCCTAGAGTCCAAAAATCAATGAAAACCTCACCAAATGTGTTCTACAAGGAGTCTGTGCACATACGGGATGTTGCAAAAAAATTGACCCGAGTGCTGAAAATCGTGTGCTATAACCCACGAAAATGGCCCGAAACGGACATTTTCGCGAAAACGCACCTGCGAACCCTTCTGGCCCGGAGACTTACCCCTGGTGTGGTTATACATTAAACTATGGTCGGTACGTGGAGCAGGGACCGTCAAAGTGTCGAAATTCATCATTGTGGCTTCCGTTTGGGCAAGTAATTCTCGGTTGCAAAGGCACCTAAACGGGCCGAAAAAGGCCCGAAACGTGAACCCTAGAGTCCAAAAATCAATGAAAACCTCGCCAAATGTCTTCTACAAGGAGTCTGTGCACATCCGGGATGTTGCAAAAAAATTGACCCGAGTGTTGAAAATCGTGTGCTATAACCCACGAAAATGGCCCGAAACGGACGTTTTCGCGAAAACGCACCTGCAAACCCTTCTGGCCCGAAGACATACCCCTGGTGCTGTTATACATTAAACTATGGTCGGTACGTGGTGGAGGGACCGTCAGAGTGTCGAAATTCATCATTGTGTCTTCCGTTTGGGCAAGTAATTCTCGGTTGCAAAGGCACCTAAACGGGCCGAAAAAGGCCCGAAATGTGAACCCTATGGTCCAAAAATCAATGAAAACCTCGCCAAATGTCTTCTACAAGGAATCTGTGCACATCCGGGATGTTGCAAAAAAATTGACCCGAGTGCTGAAAATCGTGTGGTAGAACCCACGAAAATGGCCCGAAACGGATGTTTTCGCGAAAACGCACCTGCAAACCCTTCTGGTCCGGAGACATACCCCTGGTGCTGTTATACATTAAACTATGGTCGGTACGTGGTGGAGGGACCGTCAGAGTGTCGAAATTCATCATTGTGTCTTCCGTTTGGGCAAGTAATTCTCGGTTGCAAAGACACCTAAACGGGCCGAAAAAGGCCCGAAACTTGAACCCTAGGGTCCAAAAATCAATGAAAACCTCACCAAATGTCTTCTACAAGGAGTCTGTGCACATCCGGGATGTTGCAAAAAAATTGACCCGAGTGCTGAAAATCGTGTGCTATAACCCACAAAAATGGCCTGAAACGGTCATTTTCGCGAAAACGCTCCTGGAAACCCTTCTGGCCCGGAGACATACCCATGGTGCTGTTATACATTAAACTATGGTCGGTACGTGGTGGAGGGACCGTCTGAGTGTCGAAATTCATCATTGTGGCTTCACTTTGGGCAAGTAATTCTTGGTTGCAAAGGCACCTAAACGGGCCGAAAATGGCCCGAAACGTGAACCCTAGGGTCCAAAAATCAATGAAAACCTCACCAAATGTCTTCTACAAGGAGTCTGTGCACATCCGGGATGTTGCAAAAAAATTGACCCGAGTGCTGAAAATCGTGTGCTATAACCCACGAAAATGGCCCGAAACAGACGTTTTCGCGAAAACGCACCTGGAAACCCTTCTGGCCCGGAGATATACCCCTGGTGCTGTTATACATTAAACTATGGTCGGTACGTGGAGCAGGGACCGTCAAAGTGTCGAAATTCATCATTGTGGCTTCCGTTTGGGCAAGTAATTCTCGGTTGGAAAGGCACCTAAACGGACCGAAAAAGGCCCGAAACGTGAACCCTAGGGTCCAAAAATCAATGAAAACCTCACCAAATGTGTTCTACAAGGAGTCTGTGCACGTACGAGATGTAGCAAAAAAATTGACCCGAGTGCTGAAAATCGTGTGCTATGACCCACGAAAATGGCCCAAAACGGACGTTTTCGCGAAAACGAACGTGCAAACCCTTCTGGCCCGGAGACTTACCCCTGGTGTTGTTATACGTTAAACTATGGTCGGTACGTGGAGGAGGGACCGTCAAAGTGTCGAAATTCATCATTGTGGCTTCCGTTTGAGCAAGTAATTCTCGGTTGCAAAGGCACTTAACGGGCTGAAAAAGGCCCGAAACGTGAACCCTAGGGTCCAAAATTCAATGAAAACCTCGCAAAATGTCTTCTACAAGGAGTCTGTGCACATCCGGGATGTTGCAAAAAAATTGACCCGAGTGCTGAAAATCGTGTGCTATAACCCACGAAAATGGCCCGAAACGGACGTTTTCGCGAAAACGCACCTGCAAACCCTTCTGGCCCGAAGACATACCCCTGGTGCTGTTATACATTAAACTATGGTCGGTACGTGGTGGAGGGACCGTCAGAGTGTCAAAATTCATCATTGTATCTTCCGTTTGGGCAAGTAATTCTCGGTTGCAAAGGCACCTAAACGGGCCGAAAAAGGTCCGAAACGTGAACCCTAGAGTCCAAAAATCAATGAAAACCTCGCCAAATGTCTTCTACAAGGAGTCTGTGCACATCCGGGTTGTTGCAAAAAAATTGACCCGAGTGCTGAAAATCGTGTGCTATAACCCACGAAAATGGCCCGAAACGGATGTTTTCGCGAAAACGCACCTGCAAACCCTTCTGGTCCGGAGACCTACCCCTGGTGTTGTTATACATTAAACTATGGTCGGTACGTAGAGGAGGGACCGTCAGAGTGTCGAAATTCATCATTATGTCTTCCGTTTGGGTAAGTAATTCTCGGTTGCAAAGGCACCTAAACGGGCCGAAAAAGGCCCGAAACATGAACCCTAGGGTCCAAAAATCAATGAATACCTCGCCAGATGTCTTCTACAAGGAGTCTGTGCACATCCGGGATGTTGCAAAAAAAATTGACCCGAGTGCTGAAAATCGTGTGCTATAACCCACGAAAATTGGTCGAAACGGACGTTTTCGCGAAAACGCACCTGGAAACCCTTCTGGCCCGGAGACATACCCCTGGTGCTGTTATACATTAAACTATGGTCGGTACGTGGTGGAGGGACCGTCTGAGTGTCGAAATTCATCATTGTGGCTTCCGTTTGGGCAAGTAATTCTCGGTTGCAAAGGCACCTAAACGGGCTGAAAAAGGCCCGAAACGTGAACCCTAGAGTCCAAAAATCAATGAAAACCTCACCAAATGTGTTCTAGAAGGAGTCTGTGCACATACGGGATGTTGCAAAAAAATTGACCCGAGGGCTGAAAATCGTGTGCTATAACCCACGAAAATGGCCCGAAACGGACGTTTTCGCGAAAACGCACCTGCGAACCCTTCTGGCCCGGAGACTTACCCCTGGTGTGGTTATACATTAAACTATGGTCGGTACGTGGAGCAGGGACCGTCAAAGTGTCGAAATTCATCATTGTGGCTTCCGTTTGGGCAAGTAATTCTCGGTTGCAAAGGCACCTAAACGGTCCGAAAAAGGCCCGAAACGTGAACCCTAGAGTCCAAAAATCAATGAAAACCTCGCCAAATGTCTTCTACAAGGAGTCTGTGCACATCCGGGATGTTGCAAAAAAATTGACCCGAGTGTTGAAAATCGTGTGCTATAACCCACGAAAATGGCCCGAAACGGACGTTTTCGCGAAAACGCACCTGCAAACCCTTCTGGCCCGAAGACATACCCCTGGTGCTGTTATACATTAAACTATGGTCGGTACGTGGTGGAGGGACCGTCAGAGTGTCGAAATTCATCATTGTGTCTTCCGTTTGGGCAAGTAATTCTCGGTTGCAAAGGCACCTAAACGGGCCGAAAAAGGCCCGAAACGTGAACCCTTGAGTCCAAAAATCAATGAAAACCTCACCAAATGTCTTCTACAAGAAGTCTGTGCACATCCGGGATGTTGCAAAAAAATTGACCCGAGTGCTGAAAATCGTGTGCTATAACCCACGAAAATGGCCCGAAACAGACGTTTTCGCGAAAACGCACCTGCAAACCCTTCTGGCCCGGAGACATACCCCTGGTGCTGTTGTACATTAAACTTTGGTCGGTACGTGGAGGAGGGACCGTCAGAGTGTTGAAATTCATCATTGTGGCTTCCGTTTGGGCAGGTAATTCTCGGTTGCAAAGGCACCTAAACGGGCCGAAAAAGGCCCCAAACGTGAACCCTAGGGTCCAAAACTCAATGAAACCCTCGCCAAATGTCTTCTACAAGGAGTCTGTGCATATTCGGGATGTTGCAAAAAAATTGACCTGAGTGCTGTAAATCGTGTGCTATAACCCACGAAAATGTCCCGAAACGGACGTTTTCACGAAAACGCACCTGCAAACCCTTCTGGCCCGGAGACGTACGCCTGGTGCTGTTATACATTAAACTATGGTCGGTACGTGGAGGAGGGACCGTCAGAGTGTCGAAGTTCATCATTGTGACTTTCGTTTGGGCAAGTAATTCTCGGTTGCAAAGGCACCTAAACGGGCCGAAAAAGGCCCGAAACGTGAACCCTAGGGTCCAAAAATCAATGAAAATCTCACCAAATGTGTTCTACAAGGAGTCTGTGCATGTACGGGATGTTGCAAAAAAATTGACCCGAGTGCTGAAAATCGTGTGCTATAACCCACGAAAATGGCCCGAAACGGACATTTTCGCGAAAACGCACGTGCAAACCCTTCTGGCCCGGATACTTACCCCTGGTGTTGTTATAATTTAAACTATGGTCGGTACATGGAGCAGGGACCGTCAAAGTATCGAAATTCATCATTGTGGCTTCCGTTTGGGCAAGTAATTCTTGGTTGCAAAGGCACCTAAACGGGCCGAAAAAGGCCCGAAACGTGAACCCTAGGGTCCAAAAATCAATGAAAACCTCACCAAATGTCTTCTACAAGGAGTCTGTGCACATCCGGGATGTTGCAAAAAAATTGACCCGAGTGCTGAAAATCGTGTGCTATAACCCACGAAAATGGCCCGAAACAGACATTTTCGCGAAAACGCACCTGGAAACCCTTCTGGCCCGGAGACATACCCCTGGTGCTGTTATACATTAAACTATGGTCCGTACGTGGAGCAGGGACCGTCAAAGTGTCGAAATTCATCATTGTGGCTTCCGTTTGGGCAAATAATTCTCGGTTGCAAAGGCACCTAAACGGGCCGAAAAAGGCCCGAAACGTGAACCCTAGGGTCCAAAAATCAATGAAAACCTCACCAAATGTGTTCTACAAGGAGTCTGTGCACGTACGGGATGTAGCAAAATAATTGACCCGAGTGCTGAAAATCGTGTGCTATAACCCACGAAAATGGCCCGAAACGGACGTTTTCGCGAAAACGCACGTGCAAACCCTTCTGGCCCGGAGACTTACCCCTGGTGTTGTTATATATTATACTATGGTCGGTACGTGGAGGAGGGACCATCAAAGTGTCGAAATTCATCATTGTGGCTTCCGTTTGAGCAAGTAATTCTCGGTTGCAAAGGCACCTAAACGGGCTGAAAAAGGCCCGAAACGTGAACCCTAGGGTCCAAAAATCAATGAAAACCTCGCCAAATGTCTTCTACAAGGAGTCTGTGCACATCCGGGATGTTGCAAAAAAATTGACCCGAGTGCTGAAAATCGTGTGCTATAACCCACGAAAATGGCCCGAAACGGACGTTTTCGCGAAAACGCACCTGCAAACCCTTCTGGCCCGAAGACATACCCCTGGTGCTGTTATACATTAAACTATGGTCGGTATGTGGTGGAGGAACCGTCAGAGTGTCGAAATTCATCATTGTGTCTTCCGTTTGGGCAAGTAATTCTCGGTTGCAAAGGCACATAAACGAGCCGAAAAAAGCCCGAAATGTGAACCCTAGGGTCCAAAAATCAATGAAAACATCACCAAATGTCTTCTACAAGGAGTCTGTGCACATCCGGGATGTTGCAAAAAAATTGACCCGAGTGCTGAAAATCGTGTGCTATAACCCACGAAAATGGCCCGAAACGGACGTTTTCGCGAAAACGCAGCTGCAAACCCTTCTGACTCGGAGACATACCCCTGGAGCTGTTACGCATTAAACTATGGTCGGTACGTGGAGGAGGGACCATCAGAGTGACGAAATGCTTCATTTTGGCTTCCGTTTGGGCAAGTAATTCTCGGTTGCAAAGGCACCTAAACGGGCCGAAAAAGGCCCGAAACGTGAATCCTAGGGTCCAAAAATCAATGAAAACCTCGCCAAATGTCTTCTATAAGGAGTCTGTGCACATCCGGTATGTTGCAAAAAAATTGACCCGAGTGCTGAAAATCGTGTGCTATAACCCACGAAAATGGCCCGAAACGGACGTTTTCGCGAAATGCAGCTGCAAACCCTTCTGACTCGGAGACATACCCCTGGAGCTGTTACGCATTAAACTATGGTCGGTACGTGGAGAAGGGATCATCAGAGTGACGAAATGCATCATTTTGGCTTCCGTTTGGGCAAGTAATTCTCGGTTGCAAAGGCACCTAAACGGGCCGAAAAAGGCCCGAAACGTGAACCCTAGGGTCCAAAAATCAATGAAAACCTCACCAAATGTGTTCTACAAGGAGTCTGTGCACGTACGGGATGTAGCAAAAAAATTGACCCGAGTGCTGAAAATCGTGTGCTATAACCCACGAAAATGGCCCGAAACGGACGTTTTCGCGAAAACGCATGTGCAAACCCTTCTGGCCCGGAGACTTACCCCTGGTGTTGTTATACATTATACTATGGTCGGTACGTGGAGGAGGGACCATCAAAATGTCGAAATTCATCATTGTGGCTTCCGTTTGGGCAAGTAATTCTCGTTTGCAAAGGCACCTAAACGGGCCGAAAAAGGCCCGAAACGTGAACCCTAGAGTCCAAAAATCAATGAAAACCTCACCAAATGTCTTCTACAAGGAGTCTGTGCACATCCGGGATGTTGCAAAAAAATTGACCCGAGTGTTGAAAATCGTGTGCTATAACCCACGAAAATGGCCCGAAACGGACGTTTTCGCGAAAACGCACCTGCAAACCCTTCTGGCCCGAAGACATACCCCTGGTGCTGTTATACATTAAACTATGGTCGGTACGTGGTGGAGGGACCGTCAGAGTGTCGAAATTCATCATTGTGTCTTCCGTTTGGGCAAGTAATTCTCGGTTGCAAAGGCCCCTAAACGGGCCGAAAAAGGCCCGAAACGTGAACCCTAGGGTCCAAAAATCAATGAAAACCTTGCCAAATGTCTTCTACAAGGAATCTGTGCACATCCGGGATGTTGCAAAAAAATTGACCCGAGTGCTGAAAATCGTGTGCTAGAACCCATGAAAATGGCCCGAAACGGATGTTTTCGCGAAAACGCACCTGCAAACCCTTCTGGTCCGGAGACATACCCCTGGTGCTGTTATACATTAAACTATGGTCGGTACGCGGTGGAGGGACCGTCAGAGTGTCGAAATTCATCATTGTGTCTTCCGTTTGGGCAAGTAATTCTCGGTTGCAAAGGCACCTAAACGGGCCGAAAAAGGCCCGAAACTTGAACCCTAGGGTCCAAAAATCAATGAAAACCTCACCAAATGTCTTCTACAAGGAGTCTGTGCACATCCGGGATGTTGCAAAAAAATAGACCCGAGTGCTGAAAATCGTGTGCTATAACCCACAAAAATGGCCCGAAACGGTCGTTTTCGCGAAAACGCACCTGGAAACCCTTCTGGCCCGGAGACATACCCCTGGTGCTGTTATACATTAAACTATGGTCGGTACGTGGTGGAGGGACCATCTGAGTGTCGAAATTCATCATTGTGGCTTCCGTTTGGGCAAGTAATTCTTGGTTGCAAAGGCACCTAAACGGGCCGAAAAAGGCCCGAAACGTGAACCCTAGGGTCCAAAAATCAATGAAAACCTCACCAAATGTCTTCTACAAGGAGTCTGTGCACATCCGGGATGTTACAAAAAAATTGACCCGAGTGCTGAAAATCGTGTGCTATAACCCACGAAAATAGCCCGAAACAGACGTTTTCGCGAAAACGCACCTGCAAACCCTTCTGGCCCGGAGACATACCCCTGGTGCTGTTGTACATTAAACTTTGGTCGGTACGTGGAGGAGGGACCGTCAGAGTGTTGAAATTCATCATTGTGGCTTCCGTTTGGGCAGGTAATTCTCGATTGCAAAGGCACCTAAACGGGCCGAAAAAGGCCCCAAACGTGAACCCTAGGGTCCAAAAATCAATGAAAACCTTGCCAAATGTCTTCTACAAGGAGTCTGTGCATATCCGAGATGTTGCAAAAAAATTGACCAGAGTGCTGTAAATCGTGTGCTATAACCCACGAAAATGTCCCGAAACGGACGTTTTCACGAAAACGCACCTGCAAACCCTTCTGGCCCGGAGACGTATGCCTGGTGCTGTTATACATTAAACTATGGTCGGTACGTGGAGGAGGGACCGTCAGAGTGTCGAAGTTCATCATTGTGGCTTCCGTTTGGGCAAGTAATTCTCGGTTGCAAAGGCACCTAAACGGGCCGAAAAAGGCCCGAAACGTGAACCCTAGGGTCCAAAAATCAATGAAAATCTCACCAAATGTGTTCTACAAGGAGTCTGTGCATGTACGGGATGTTGCAAAAAAATTGACCTGAGTGCTGAAAATCGTGTGCTATAACCCACGAAAATGGCCCGAAACGGACGTTTTCGCGAAAACGCACGAGCAAACCCTTCTGGCCCGGATACTTACCCCTGGTGTTGTTATACATTAAACTATGGTCGGTATGTGGTGGAGGAACCGTCAGAGTGTCGAAATTCATCATTGTGTCTTCCGTTTGGGCAAGTAATTCTCAGTTGCAAAGGCACATAAACGAGCCGAAAAAGGCCCGAAATGTGAACCCTAGGGTCCAAAAATCAATGAAAACCTCGCCAAATGTCTTCTACAAGGAGTCTGTGCACATCCGGGATGTTGCAAAAAAATTGACCCGAGTGCTGAAAATCGTGTGCTATAACCCACGAAAATGGCCCGAAACGGACGTTTTCGCGAAAACGCAGCTGCAAACCCTTCTGACTCGGAGATATACCCCTGGAGCTGTTACGCATTAAACTATGGTCGGTACGTGGAGGAGGGATCATCAGAGTGACGAAATGCATCATTTTGGCTTTCGTTTGGGCAAGTAATTCTCGGTTGCAAAGGCACCTAAACGGGCTGAAAAAGGCCCGAAATGTGAACCCTAGGGTCCAAAAATCAATGAAAACCTCACCAAATGTGTTCTACAAGGAGTCTGTACACGTACGGGATGTAGCAAAAAAATTGACCCGAGTGCTGAAAATAGTGTGCTATAACCCACGAAAATGGCCCGAAACGGACGTTTTCGCGAAAACGCACGTGCAAACCCTTCTGGCCCGGAGACTTACCCTTGGTGTTGTTATACATTATACTATGGTCGGTACGTGGAGGAGGAACCATCAAAGTGTCGAAATTCATCATTGTGGCTTCCGTTTGAGCAAGTAATTCTCGGTTGCAAAGGCACCTAAACGGGCTGAAAAAGGCCCGAAACGTGAACCCTAGGGTCCAAAAATCAATGAAAACCTCGCCAAATGTCTTCTACAAGGAGTCTGTGCACATCCGGGATGTTGCAAAAAAATTGACCCGAGTGCTGAAAATCGTGTGCAATAACCCACGAAAATGGCCCGAAACGGACGTTTTCGCGAAAACGCACCTGCGAACCCTTCTGGCCCGGAGACTTACCCCTGGTGTGGTTATACATTAAACTATGGTCGGTACGTGGAGCAGGGACCGTCAAAGTGTCGAAATTCATCATTGTGGCTTTCGTTTGGGCAAGTAATTCTCGGTTGCAAAGGCACCTAAACGGGCCGAAAAAGGCCCGAAACGTGAAACCTAGAGTCCAAAAATCAATGAAAACCTCGCCAAATGTCTTCTACAAGGAGTCTGTGCACATCCGGGATGTTGCAAAAAAAATTGACCTGAGTGTTGAAAATCGTGTGCTATAACCCACGAAAATGGCCCGAAACGGACGTTTTCTTGAAAACGCACCTGCAAACCCTTCTGGCCCGAAGACATACCCCTGGTGCTGTTATACATTAAACTATGGTCGGTACGTGGTGGAGGGACCGTCAGAGTGTCGAAATTCATCATTGTGTCTTCCGTTTGGGCAAGTAATTCTCGGTTGCAAAGGCACCTAAACGGGCCGAAAAAGGCCCGAAACGTGAACCCTAGGGTCCACAAATCAATGAAAACCTCGCCAAATGTCTTCTACAAGGAATCTGTGCACATCCGGGATGTTGCAAAAAAATTGACCCGAGTGCTGAAAATCGTGTGCTAGAACCCACGAAAATGGCCCGAAACGGATGTTTTCGCGAAAACGCACCTGCAAACCCTTCTGGCCCGGAGACATACCCCTGGTGCTGTTATACATTAAACTATGGTCGGTACGTGGTGGAGGGACCGTCAGAGTGTCGAAATTCATCATTGTGTCTTCTGTTTGGGCAAGTAATTCTCGGTTGCAAAGGCACCTAAACGGGCCGAAAAAGGCCCGAAACTTGAACCCTAGGGTCCAAAAATCAATGAAAACCTCGCCAAATGTCTTCTACAAGGAGTCTGTGCACATCCGGGATGTTGCAAAAAAATTGACCCGAGTGCTGAAAATCGTGTGCTACAACCCACAAAAATGGCCCGAAACGGTCGTTTTCGCGAAAACGCACCTGGAAACCCTTCTGGCCAGGAGACATACCCCTGGTGCTGTTATACATTAAACTATGGTCGGTACGTGGTGGAGGGACCGTCTGAGTGTCGAAATTCATCATTGTGGCTTCCGTTTGGGCAAGTAATTCTTGGTTGCAAAGGCACCTAAACGGGCCGAAAAAGGCCCGAAACGTGAACCCTAGGGTCCAAAAATCAATGAAAACCTCACCAAATGTCTTCTACAAGAAGTCTGTGCACATCCGGGATGTTGCAAAAAAATTGACCCGAGTGCTGAAAATCGTGTGCTATAACCCACGAAAATGGCCCGAAACAGACGTTTTCGCGAAAACGCACCTGCAAACCCTTCTGGCCCGGAGACATACCCCTGGTGCTGTTGTACATTAAACTTTGGTCGGTACGTGGCGGAGGGACCGTCAGAGTGTTGAAATTGATCATTGTGTCTTCCGTTTGGGCAGGTAATTCTCGGTTGCAAAGGCACCTAAACGGGCCGAAAAAGGCCCCAAACGTGAACCCTAGGGTCCAAAAATCAATGAAAACCTCGCCAAATGTCTTCTACAAGGAGTCTGTGCATATCCGGGATGTTGCAAAAAAATTGACCCGAGTGCTGTAAATCGTGTGCTATAACCACGAAAATGTCCCGAAACGGACGTTTTCACGAAAACGCACCTGCAAACCCTTCTGTCCCGGAGACGTAGGCCTAGTGCTGTTATACATTAAA
The DNA here is from genome assembly GCA_036936925.1 of Cenchrus fungigraminus. Lineage (NCBI taxonomy): Eukaryota > Viridiplantae > Streptophyta > Magnoliopsida > Poales > Poaceae > Cenchrus > Cenchrus fungigraminus. The sequence goes on along the minus strand of CM072770.1, from coordinate 126,136,147 downwards.
CTATGGTCCGAAACGGACGTTTTCGCGAAAACGCACGTGCAAACCCTTCTGGCCCGGATACTTACCCCTGGTGTTGTTATACATTAAACTATGGTCGGTACGTGGAGCAGTGACCGTCAAAGTATCGAAATTCATCATTGTGGCTTCCGTTTGGGCAAGTAATTCTTGCTTGCAAAGGCACCTAAATGGGCCGAAAAAGGCCCGAAACGTGAACCCTAGGGTCCAAAAATCAATGAAAACCTCACGAAATGTCTTCTACAAGGAGTCTGTGCATATCCGGGATGTTGCAAAAAAATTGACCCGAGTGCTGAAAATCGTGTGCTATAACCCACGAAAATTGCCCGAAACAGACATTTTCACGAAAACACACCTGGAAACCCTTCTGGCCCGGAGACATACCCCTGGTGCTGTTATACATTAAACTATGGTCGGTACGTGGAGCAAGGACCGTCAAAGTGTCGAAATTCATCATTGTGGCTTCCGTTTGGGCAAGTAATTCTCGGTTGCAAAGGCACCTAAACGGGCCGAAAAAGGCCCGAAACGTGAACCCTAGGGTCCAAAAATAAATGAAAACCTCACCAAATGTGTTCTACAAGGAGTCTGTGCACGTACGGGATGTAGCAAAAAAATTGACCCGAGTGCTGAAAATCGTGTGCTATAACCCACGAAAATGGCCCGAAACGGACGTTTTCGCGAAAACGCACGTGCAAACCCTTCTGGCCCGGAGACTTACCCCTGGTGTTGTTATACATTATACTATGGTCGGTACGTGGAGAAGGGACCATCAAAGTGTCGAAATTCATCATTGTGGCTTCCGTTTGAGCAAGTAATTCTCGGTTGCAAAGGCACCTAAACGGGCTGAAAAAGGCCCGAAACGTGAACCCTATGGTCCAAAAATCAATGAAAACCTCGCCAAATGTCTTCTACAAGGAGTCTGTGCACATCCGGGATGTTGCAAAAAAATTGACCCGAGTGCTGAAAATCGTGTGCTATAACCCACGAAAATGGCCCGAAACGGACGTTTTCGCGAAAACGCACCTGCAAACCCTTCTGGCCCGAAGACATACCCCTGGTGCTGTTATACATTAAACTATGGTCGGTATGTGGTGGAGGAACCGTCAGAGTGTCGAAATTCATCATTGTGTCTTCCGTTTGGGCAAGTAATTCTCGGTTGCAAAGGCACATAAACGAGCCGAAAAAGGCCCGAAATGTGAACCCTAGTGTCCAAAAATCAATGAAAACCTCGCCAAATGTCTTCTACAAGGAGTCTGTGCACATCCGGGATGTTGCAAAAAAATTGACCCGAGTGCTGAAAATCGTGTGCTATAACCCACGAAAATGGCCCGAAACGGACGTTTTCGCGAAATGCAGCTGCAAACCCTTCTGACTCGGAGACATACCCCTGGAGCTGTTACGCATTAAACTATGGTCGGTACGTGGAGGAGGGATCATCAGAGTGACGAAATGCATCATTTTGGCTTCCGTTTGGGCAAGTAATTCTCGGTTGCAAAGGCACCTAAACGGGCCGAAAAAGGCCCGAAACGTGAACCCTAGGGTCCAAAAATCAATGAAAACCTCACCAAATGTGTTCTACAAGGAGTCTGTGCACGTACGGGATGTAGCAAAAAAATTGACCCGAGTGCTGAAAATCGTGTGCTATAACCCACGAAAATGGCCCGAAACGGACGTTTTCGCGAAAACGCATGTGCAAACCCTTCTGGCCCGGAGACTTACCCCTGGTGTTGTTATACATTATACTATGGTCGGTACGTGGAGGAGGGACCATCAAAATGTCGAAATTCATCATTGTGGCTTCCGTTTGGGCAAGTAATTCTCGTTTGCAAAGGCACCTAAACGGGCCGAAAAAGGCCCAAAACGTGAACCCTAGAGTCCAAAAATCAATGAAAACCTCACCAAATGTCTTCTACAAGGAGTCTGTGCACATCCGGGATGTTGCAAAAAAATTGACCCGAGTGTTGAAAATCGTGTGCTATAACCCACGAAAATGGCCCGAAACGGACGTTTTCGCGAAAACGCACCTGCAAACCCTTCTGGCCCGAAGACATACCCCTGGTGCTGTTATACATTAAACTATGGTCGGTACGTGGTGGAGGGACCGTCAGAGTGTCGAAATTCATCATTGTGTCTTCCGTTTGGGCAAGTAATTCTCGGTTGCAAAGGCACCTAAACGGGCCGAAAAAGGCCCGAAACGTGAACCCTAGGGTCCAAAAATCAATGAAAACCTCGCCAAATGTCTTCTACAAGGAATCTGTGCACATCCGGGATGTTGCAAAAAAATTGACCCGAGTGCTGAAAATCGTGTGCTAGAACCCACGAAAATGGCCCGAAACGGATGTTTTCGCGAAAACGCACCTGCAAACCCTTCTGGTCCGGAGACATACCCCTGGTGCTGTTATACATTAAACTATGGTCGGTACGTGGTGGAGGGACCGTCAGAGTGTCGAAATTCATCATTGTGTCTTCCGTTTGGGCAAGTAATTCTCGGTTGCAAAGGCACCTAAACGGGCCGAAAAAGGCCCGAAACTTGAACCCTAGGGTCCAAAAATCAATGAAAACCTCACCAAATGTCTTCTACAAGGAGTCTGTGCACATCCGGGATGTTGCAAAAAAATTGACCCGAGTGCTGAAAATCGTGTGCTATAACCCACAAAAATGGCCCGAAACGGTCGTTTTCGCGAAAACGCACCTGGAAACCCTTCTGGCCCGGAGACATACCCCTGGTGCTGTTATACATTAAACTATGGTCGGTACGTGGTGGACGGACCATCTGAGTGTCGAAATTCATCATTGTGGCTTCCGTTTGGGCAAGTAATTCTTGGTTGCAAAGGCACCTAAACGGGCCGAAAAAGGCCCGAAACGTGAACCCTAGGGTCCAAAAATCAATGAAAACCTCACCAAATGTCTTCTACAAGGAGTTTGTGCACATCCGGGATGTTGCAAAAAAATTGACCCGAGTGCTGAAAATCGTGTGCTATAACCCACGAAAATAGCCCGAAACAGACGTTTTCGCGAAAACGCACCTGCAAACCCTTCTGGCCCGGAGACATACCCCTGGTGCTGTTGTACATTAAACTTTGGTCGGTACGTGGAGGAGGGACCGTCAGAGTGTTGAAATTCATCATTGTGGCTTCCGTTTGGGCAGGTAATTCTCGATTGCAAAGGCACCTAAACGGGCCGAAAAAGGCCCCAAACGTGAACCCTAGGGTCCAAAAATCAATGAAAACCTTGCCAAATGTCTTCTACAAGGAGTCTGTGCATATCCGAGATGTTGCAAAAAAATTGACCCGAGTGCTGTAAATCGTGTGCTATAACCCACGAAAATGTCCCGAAACGGACGTTTTCACGAAAACGCACCTGCAAACCCTTCTGGCCCGGAGACGTATGCCTGGTGCTGTTATACATTAAACTATGGTCGGTACGTGGAGGAGGGACCGTCAGAGTGTCGAAGTTCATCATTGTGGCTTCCGTTTGGGCAAGTAATTCTCGGTTGCAAAGGCACCTAAACGGGCCGAAAAAGGCCCGAAACGTGAACCCTAGGGTCCAAAAATCAATGAAAATCTCACCAAATGTGTTCTACAAGGAGTCTGTGCATGTACGGGATGTTGCAAAAAAATTGACCTGAGTGCTGAAAATCGTGTGCTATAACCCACGAAAATGGCCCGAAACGGACGTTTTCGCGAAAACGCACGTGCAAACCCTTCTGGCCCGGATACTTACCCCTGGTGTTGTTATACATTAAACTATGGTCGGTATGTGGTGGAGGAACCGTCAGAGTGTCGAAATTCATCATTGTGTCTTCCGTTTGGGCAAGTAATTCTCAGTTGCAAAGGCACATAAACGAGCCGAAAAAGGCCCGAAATGTGAACCCTAGGGTCCAAAAATCAATGAAAACCTCGCCAAATGTCTTCTACAAGGAGTCTGTGCACATCCGGGATGTTGCAAAAAAATTGACCCGAGTGCTGAAAATCGTGTGCTATAACCCACGAAAATGGCCCGAAACGGACGTTTTCGCGAAAACGCAGCTGCAAACCCTTCTGACTCGGAGATATACCCCTGGAGCTGTTACGCATTAAACTATGGTCGGTACTTGGAGGAGGGATCATCAGAGTGACGAAATGCATCATTTTGGCTTCCGTTTGGGCAAGTAATTCTCGGTTGCAAAGGCACCTAAACGGGCTGAAAAAGGCCCGAAATGTGAACCCTAGGGTCCAAAAATCAATGAAAACCTCACCAAATGTGTTCTACAAGGAGTCTGTGCACGTACGGGATGTAGCAAAAAAATTGACCCGAGTGCTGAAAATCGTGTGCTATAACCCACGAAAATGGCCCGAAACGGACGTTTTCGCGAAAACGCACGTGCAAACCCTTCTGGCCCGGAGACTTACCCCTGGTGTTGTTATACATTATACTATGGTCGGTACGTGGAGGAGGGACCATCAAAGTGTCGAAATTCATCATTGTGGCTTCCGTTTGAGCAAGTAATTCTCGGTTGCAAAGGCACCTAAACGGGCTGAAAAAGGCCCGAAACGTGAACCCTAGGGTCCAAAAATCAATGAAAACCTCGCCAAATGTCTTCTACAAGGAGTCTGTGCACATCCGGGATGTTGCAAAAAAATTGACTCGAGTGCTGAAAATCGTGTGCAATAACCCACGAAAATGGCCCGAAACGGACGTTTTCGCGAAAACGCACCTGCGAACCCTTCTGGCCCGGAGACTTACCCCTGGTGTGGTTATACATTAAACTATGGTCGGTACGTGGAGCAGGGACCGTCAAAGTGTCGAAATTCATCATTGTGGCTTCCGTTTGGGCAAGTAATTCTCGGTTGCAAAGGCACCTAAACGGGCCGAAAAAGGCCCGAAACGTGAAACCTAGAGTCCAAAAATCAATGAAAACCTCGCCAAATGTCTTCTACAAGGAGTCTGTGCACATCCGGGATGTTGCAAAAAAAATTGACCTGAGTGTTGAAAATCGTGTGCTATAACCCACGAAAATGGCCCGAAACGGACGTTTTCTTGAAAACGCACCTGCAAACCCTTCTGGCCCGAAGACATACCCCTGGTGCTGTTATACATTAAACTATGGTCGGTACGTGGTGGAGGGACCGTCAGAGTGTCGAAATTCATCATTGTGTCTTCCGTTTGGGCAAGTAATTCTCGGTTCCAAAGGCACCTAAACGGGCCGAAAAAGGCCCGAAACATGAACCCTAGGGTCCACAAATCAATGAAAACCTCGCCAAATGTCTTCTACAAGGAATCTGTGCACATCCGGGATGTTGCAAAAAAATTGACCCGAGTGCTGAAAATCGTGTGCTAGAACCCACGAGAATGGCCCGAAACGGATGTTTTCGCGAAAACGCACCTGCAAACCCTTCTGGTCCGGAGACATACCCCTGGTGCTGTTATACATTAAACTATGGTCGGTACGTGGTGGAGGGACCGTCAGAGTGTCGAAACTCATCATTGTGTCTTCTGTTTGGGCAAGTAATTCTCGGTTGCAAAGGCACCTAAACGGGCCGAAAAAGGCCCGAAACTTGAACCCTAGGGTCCAAAAATCAATGAAAACCTCGCCAAATGTCTTCTACAAGGAGTCTGTGCACATCCGGGATGTTGCAAAAAAATTGACCCGAGTGCTGAAAATCGTGTGCTACAACCCACAAAAATGGCCCGAAACGGTCGTTTTCGTGAAAACGCACCTGGAAACCCTTCTGGCCAGGAGACATACCCCTGGTGCTGTTATACATTAAACTATGGTCGGTACGTGGTGGAGGGACCGTCTGAGTGTCGAAATTCATCATTGTGGCTTCCGTTTGGGCAAGTAATTCTTGGTTGCAAAGGCACCTAAACGGGCCGAAAAAGGCCCGAAACGTGAACCCTAGGGTCCAAAAATCAATGAAAACCTCACCAAATGTCTTCTACAAGAAGTCTGTGCACATCCGGGATGTTGCAAAAAAATTGACCCGAGTGCTGAAAATCGTGTGCTATAACCCACGAAAATGGCCCGAAACAGGCGTTTTCGCGAAAACGCACCTGCAAACCCTTCTGGCCCGGAGACATACCCCTGGTGCTGTTGTACATTAAACTTTGGTCGGTACGTGGAGGAGGGACCGTCAGAGTGTTGAAATTCATCATTGTGGCTTCCGTTTTGGCAGGTAATTCTCGGTTGCAAAGGCACCTAAACGGGCCGAAAAAGGCCCCAAACGTGAACCCTAGGGTCCAAAAATCAATGAAAACCTCGCCAAATGTCTTCTACAAGGAGTCTGTGCATATCCGGGATGTTGCAAAAAAATTGACCCGAGTGCTGTAAATCGTGTGCTATAACCACGAAAATGTCCCGAAACGGACGTTTTCACGAAAACGTACCTGCAAACCCTTCTGTCCCGGAGACGTAGGCCTAGTGCTGTTATACATTAAACTATGGTCCGAAACGGACGTTTTCGCGAAAACGCACGTGCAAACCCTTCTGGCCCGGATACTTACCCCTGGTGTTGTTATACATTAAACTATGGTCGGTACGTGGAGCAGTGACCGTCAAAGTATCGAAATTCATCATTGTGGCTTCCGTTTGGGCAAGTAATTCTTGCTTGCAAAGGCACCTAAATGGGCCGAAAAAGGCCCGAAACGTGAACCCTAGGGTCCAAAAATCAATGAAAACCTCACGAAATGTCTTCTACAAGGAGTCTGTGCATATCCGGGATGTTGCAAAAAAATTGACCCGAGTGCTGAAAATCGTGTGCTATAACCCACGAAAATTGCCCGAAACAGACATTTTCGCGAAAACACACCTGGAAACCCTTCTGGCCCGGAGACATACCCCTGGTGCTGTTATACATTAAACTATGGTCGGTACGTGGTGGAGGGACCGTCTGAGTGTCGAAATTCATCATTGTGGCTTCCGTTTGGGCAAGTAATTCTTGGTTGCAAAGGCACCTGAACGGGCCGAAAAAGGCCCGAAACGTGAACCCTAGGGTCCAAAAATCAATGAAAACCTCACCAAATGTCTTCTACAAGAAGTCTGTGCACATCCGGGATGTTGCAAAAAAATTGACCCGAGTGCTGAAAATCGTGTGCTATAACCCACGAAAATGGCCCGAAACAGACGTTTTCGCGAAAACGCACCTGCAAACCCTTCTGGCCCGGAGACATACCCCTGGTGCTGTTGTACATTAAACTTTGGTCGGTACGTGGAGGAGGGACCGTCAGAGTGTTGAAATTCATCATTGTGGCTTCCGTTTTGGCAGGTAATTCTCGGTTGCAAAGGCACCTAAACGGGCCGAAAAAGGCCCCAAACGTGAACCCTAGGGTCCAAAAATCAATGAAAACCTCGCCAAATGTCTTCTACAAGGAGTCTGTGCATATCCGGGATGTTGCAAAAAAATTGACCCGAGTGCTGTAAATCGTGTGCTATAACCACGAAAATGTCCCGAAACGGACGTTTTCACGAAAACGTACCTGCAAACCCTTCTTTCCCGGAGACGTAGGCCTAGTGCTGTTATACATTAAACTATGGTCCGAAACGGACGTTTTCGCGAAAACGCACGTGCAAACCCTTCTGGCCCGGATACTTACCCCTGGTGTTGTTATACATTAAACTATGGTCGGTACGTGGAGCAGTGACCGTCAAAGTATCGAAATTCATCATTGTGGCTTCCGTTTGGGCAAGTAATTCTTGCTTGCAAAGGCACCTAAATGGGCCGAAAAAGGCCCGAAACGTGAACCCTAGGGTCCAAAAATCAATGAAAACCTCACGAAATGTCTTCTACAAGGAGTCTGTGCATATCCGGGATGTTGCAAAAAAATTGACCCGAGTGCTGAAAATCGTGTGCTATAACCCACGAAAATTGCCCGAAACAGACATTTTCGCGAAAACACACCTGGAAACCCTTCTGGCCCGGAGACATACCCCTGGTGCTGTTATACATTAAACTATGGTCGGTACGTGGAGCAAGGACCGTCAAAGTGTCGAAATTCATCATTGTGGCTTCCGTTTGGGCAAGTAATTCTTGGTTGCAAAGGCACCTAAACGGGCCGAAAAAGGCCCGAAACGTGAACCCTAGGGTCCAAAAATCAATGAAAACCTCACCAAATGTGTTCTACAAGGAGTCTGTGCACGTACGGGATGTAGCAAAAAAATTGACCCGAGTGCTGAAAATCGTGTGCTATAACCCACGAAAATGGCCCGAAACGGACGTTTTCGCGAAAACGCACGTGCAAACCCTTCTGGCCCGGAGACTTACCCCTGGTGTTGTTATACATTATACTATGGTCGGTACGTGGAGAAGGGACCATCAAAGTGTCGAAATTCATCATTGTGGCTTCCGTTTGAGCAAGTAATTCTCGGTTGCAAAGGCACCTAAACGGGCTGAAAAAGGCCCGAAACGTGAACCCTATGGTCCAAAAATCAATGAAAACCTCGCCAAATGTCTTCTACAAGGAGTCTGTGCACATCCGGGATGTTGCAAAAAAATTGACCCGAGTGCTGAAAATCGTGTGCTATAACCCACGAAAATGGCCCGAAACGGACGTTTTCGCGAAAACGCACCTGCAAACCCTTCTGGCCCGAAGACATACCCCTGGTGCTGTTATACATTAAACTATGGTCGGTATGTGGTGGAGGAACCGTCAGAGTGTCGAAATTCATCATTGTGTCTTCCGTTTGGGCAAGTAATTCTCGGTTGCAAAGGCACATAAACGAGCCGAAAAAGGCCCGAAATGTGAACCCTAGTGTACAAAAATCAATGAAAACCTCGCCAAATGTCTTCTACAAGGAGTCTGTGCACATCCGGGATGTTGCAAAAAAATTGACCCGAGTGTTGAAAATCGTGTGCTATAACCCACAAAAATGGCCCAAAACGGACGTTTTCGCGAAAACGCAGCTGCAAACCCTTCTGACTCGGAGACATACCCCTGGAGCTGTTACGCATTAAACTATGGTCGGTACGTGGAGGAGGGACCATCAGAGTGACGAAATCCATCATTTTGGCTTCCGTTTGGGCAAGTAATTCTCGGTTGCAAAGGCACCTAAACGGGCCGAAAAAGGCCCGAAACGTGAATCCTAGGGTCCAAAAATCAATGAAAACCTCGCCAAATGTCTTCTACAAGGAGTCTGTGCACATCCGGTATGTTGCAAAAATATTGACCCGAGTGCTGAAAATCGTGTGCTATAACCCACGAAAATGGCCCGAAACGGACGTTTTCGCGAAAACGCAGCTGCAAACCCTTCTGACTCGGAGACATACCCCTGGAGCTGTTACGCATTAAACTATGGTCGGTACGTGGAGGAGGGATCCTCAGAGTGGCGAAATGCATCATTTTGGCTTCCGTTTGGGCAAGTAATTCTCGGTTGCAAAGGCACCTAAACGGGCCGAAAAAGGCCCGAAACGTGAACCCTAGGGTCCAAAAATTAATGAAAACCTCACCAAATGTGTTCTACAAGGAGTCTGTGCACGTACGGGATGTAGCAAAAAAATTGACCCGAGTGCTGAAAATCGTGTGCTATAACCCACGAAAATGGCCCGAAACGGACGTTTTCGCGAAAACGCACGTGCAAACCCTTCTGGCCCGGAGACTTACCCCTGGTGTTGTTATACATTAAACTATGGTCGGTACGTGCAGGAGGGACCGTCAAAGTGTCGAAATTCATCATTGTGGCTTCCGTTTGAGCAAGTAATTCTCGGTTGCAAAGGCACCTAAACGGGCTGAAAAAGGCCCGAAACGTGAACCCTAGGGTCCAAAAATCAATGAAAACCTCGCCAAATGTCTTCTACAAGGAGTCTGTGCACATCCGGGATGTTGCAAAAAAATTGACCCGAGTGCTGAAAATCGTGTGCTATAACCCACGAAAATGGCCCGAAACGGACGTTTTCGCGAAAACGCACCAGCAAACCCTTCTGGCCCGAAGACATACCCCTGGTGCTGTTATACATTAAACTATGGTCGGTACGTGGTGGAGGAACCGTCACAGTGTCGAAATTCATCATTGTGTCTTCCGTTTGGGGAAGTAATTCTCGGTTGCAAAGGCACCAAAACGGGCCGAAAAAGGCCCGAAACGTGAACCCTAGGGTCCAAAAATCAATGAAAACCTCGCCAAATGTCTTCTACAAGGAGTCTGTGCACATCCGGGATGTTGCAAAAAATTGACCCGAGTGCTGAAAATCGTGTGCTATAACCCACGAAAATGGCCCGAAACGGACGTTTTTGCGAAAACGCAGCTGCAAACCCTTCTGACTCGGAGACATACCCCTGGAGCTATTACGCATTAAACTATGGTCGGTACGTGGAGGAGGGACCATCAGAGTGACGAAATGCATCATTTTGGCTTCCGTTTGGGCAAGTAATTCTCGGTTGCAAAGGCACCTAAACGGGCCGAAAAAGGCCCGAAACGTGAATCCTAGGGTCCAAAAATCAATGAAAACCTCGCCAAATGTCTTCTACAAGGAGTCTGTGCACATCCGGTATGTCGCAAAAAAATTGACCCGAGTGCTGAAAATCGTGTGCTATAACCCACGAAAATGGCCCGAAACGGACGTTTTCGCGAAAACGCACCTACAAACATTTCTGGCCCGGAGACCTACCCCTGGTGGTGTTATGCATTAAACTATGGTCTTTATGGGGAGGAGGGACCATCAGAGTGTCAAAATTCATCATTGCGTCTTCCGTTTGGGCAAGTAATTCTCGATTGCAAAGGCACCTAAACGGGCCGAAAAAGGCCCGAAACGTGAACCCTAGGGTCCAAAAAACAATGAAAACCTCGCCAAATGTCTTCTACAAGGAGTCTGTGCACATCCGGGATGTTGCAAAAAAAATGACCCGAGTGCTGAAAATCGTGTGCTGTAACCCACGAAAATGACCCGAAACGGACGTTTTCGCGAAAACGCACCTGCAAACCCTTCTGGCCCGGAGACATACCCCTGGTGCTGTTGTACATTAACCTTTGGTCGGTACGTGGAGGAGGGACCGTCAGAGTGTTGAAATTCATCATTGTGGCTTCCGTTTGGGCAGGTAATTCTCGGTTGCAAAGGCACCTAAACGGGCCGAAAAAGGCCCCAAACGTGAACTCTAGGGTCCAAAAATCAATGAAAACCTCGCCAAATGTCTTCTACAAGGAGTCTGTGCATATCCAGGATGTTGCAAAAAAATTGACCCGAGTGCTGAAAATCGTGTGCTATAACCCACGAAAATGTCCCGAAACGAACGTTTTCACGAAAACGCACCTGCAAACCCTTCTGGCCCGGAGACGTACGCCTGGTGCTGTTATACATTAAACTATGGTCGGTACGTGGAGGAGGGACCGTCAGAGTGTCGAAGTTCATCATTGTGGCTTCCGTTTGGGCAAGTAATTCTCGGTTGCAAAGGCACCTAAACGGGCCGAAAAAGGCCCGAAACGTGAACCCTAGGCTCCAAAAATCAATGAAAATCTCACCAAATGTGTTCTACAAGGAGTCTGTGCACGTACGGGATGTTGAAAAAAAATTGACCCGAGTGCTGAAAATCGTGTGCTATAACCCACGAAAATGGCCCGAAACGGACGTTTTCGCGAAAACGCACGTGCAAACCCTTCTGGCCCGGATACTTACCCCTGGTGTTGTTATACATTAAACTATGGTCGGTACGTGGAGCAGGGACCGTCAAAGTGTCAAAATTCATCATTGTGGCTTCCGTTTGAGCAAGTAATTCTCGGTTGCAAAGGCTCCTAAACGGGCTGAAAAAGACCCGAAACGTGAACCCTAGGGTCCAAAAATCAATGAAAACCTCGCCAAATGTCTTCTACAAGAAGTCTGTGCACATCCGGGATGTTGCAAAAAAATTGACCCGAGTGCTGAAAATCGTGTGCTAACCCACGAAAATGGCCCGAAACGGACGTTTTCGCGAAAACGCACCTGCAAACCCTTCTGACCCGAAGACATACCCCTGGTGCTGTTATACATTAAACTATGGTCGATACGTGGTGGAGGGACTGTCAGAGTGTCGAAATTCATCATTGTGTCTTCCGTTTGGGCAAGTAATTCTCGGTTGCAAAGGCTCCTAAACGGGCCGAAAAAGGCCCGAAACGTGAACCCTAGGGTCCAAAAATTAATGAAAACCTCGCCAAATGTCTTCTACAAGGAGTCTGTGCACATCCGGGATGTTGCAAAAAAATTGACCCGAGTGCTGAAAATCGTGTGCTATAACCCACGAAAATGGCCCGAAACGGATGTTTTCGCGAAAACGCACCTGCAAACCCTTCTGGTCCGGAGACCTACCCCTGGTGTTGTTATACATTAAACTATGGTCGGTACGTGGAGGAGGGACCGTCAGAGTGTCGAAATTCATCATTGCGTCTTCCGTTTGGGCAAGTAATTCTCGGTTGCAAAGGCACCTAAACGGGCCGAAAAAGGACCGAAACGTGAACCCTAGGGTCCAAAAATCAATGAAAACCTCGCCAAATGTCTTCTACAAGGAGTCTGTGCACATCCGGGATGTTGCAAAAAAATTGACCCGAGTGCTGAAAATCGTGTGCTATAACCCACGAAAATGGCCCGAAACGGACGTTTTCGCGAAAACGCAGCTGCAAACCCTTCTGACTCGGAGACATACCCCTGGAGCTGTTATGTATTAAACTATGGTCGGTACGTGGAGGAGGGACCATCAGAGTGACGAAATGCATCATTTTGGCTTCCGTTTGGGCAAGTAATTCTCGGTTGCAAAGGCACCTAAACGGGTCGAAAAAGGCCCGAAACGTGAATCCTAGGGTCCAAAAATCAATGAAAACCTCGCCAAATGTCTTCTACAAGGAGTCTGTGCACATCCGTTATGTCGCAAAAAAATTGACCCGAGTGCTGAAAATCGTGTGCTGTAACCCACGGAAATGACCCGAAACGGACGTTTTCGCGAAAACGCACCTGCAAACCCTTCTGGCCCGGAGACATACCCCTGGTGCTGTTGTACATTAAACTTTGGTCGGTACGTGGAGGAGGGACCTTTAGAGTGTTGAAATTCATCATTGTGGCTTCTGTTTGGGCAGTTAATTCTCGGTTGCAAAGGCACCTAAACGGGCCGAAAAAGGCCCGAAACGTGAACCCTAGGGTCCAAAAATCAATGAAAACCTCGCCAAATGTCTTCTACAAGGAGTTTGTGCATATCCGGGATGTTGCAAAAAAATTGACCCGAGTGCTGAAAATCGTGTGCTATAACCCACGAAAATGTCCCGAAACGGACGTTTTCACGAAAACGCACCTGCAGACCCTTCTGGCCCGGAGACGTACGTCTGGTGCTGTTATACATTAAACTATGGTCGGTACGTGGAGGAGGGACCGTAAGAGTGTCGAAGTTCATCATTGTGCCTTCCGTTTGGTCAAGTAATTCTAGGTGGCAAAGGCACCTAAATGGACCTAAAAAGGCCCGAAACGTGAACCCTAGGGTCCAAAAATCAATGAAAACCTCACCAAATGTCTTCTACAAGGAGTCTGTGCACATCCGGGATGTTGCAAAAAAATTGACCCGAGTGCTGAAAATCGTCTGCTATAACCCACGAAAATGGCCTGAAACGGACGTTTTCGCGAAAACGCACCTGCAAACCCTTCTGGCCCGGAGACCTACCCCTGGTGGTATTATGCATTAAACTATGGTCGGTATGCGGAGGAGGGACCGTCAGAGTGTCGAAATTCATCATTTTGTCTTCCGTTTGGGCAAGTAATTTTCGGTTGTAAAGGCACCTAAACGGGCCGAAAAAGGCCCGAAACGTGAACCCTAGGGTCCAAAAATCAATGAAAACCTCACCAAATGTCTTCTACAAGGAGTCTGTGCACATCCACGATGTTGCAAAAAAATTGACCCGAGTGCTGAAAATCGTGTGCTATAACCCACGAAAATGGCCCGAAACGGACGTTTTCGCGAAAACGCACCTGGAAACCCTTCTGGCCCGGAGACATACCCCTGGTGCTGTTATACATTAAACTATGGTCGGTACGTGGTGGAGGGACCGTCTGAGTGTCGAAATTCATCATTGTGGCTTCCGTTTGGGCAAGTAATTCTCGGTTGCAAAGGCACCTAAACGGGCCGAAAAAGGCCCGAAACGTGAACCCTAGGGTCCAAAAATCAATAAAATCTCACCAAATGTGTTCTACAAGGAGTCTGTGCACGTACGGGATGTTGCAAAAAAATTGACCCGAGTGCTGAAAATCGTGTGCTATAACCCACGAAAATTGCCCGAAACGGACGTTTTCGCTAAAACGCACCTGGAAACCCTTCTGGCCCGGAGACATACCACTGGTGCTGTTATACATTAAACTATGGTCGGTACGTGGTGGAGGGACCGTCTGAGTGTCGAAATTCATCATTGTGTCTTCCGTTTGGGCAAGTAATTCTCGGTTGCAAAGGCACCTAAACGGGCCGAAAAAGGTCCGAAATGTGAACCCTAGGGTCCAAAAATCAATGAAAACCTCGCCAAATGTCTTCTACAAGGAGTCTGTGCACATCCGGGATGTTGCAAAAAAATTGACCCGAGTGCTGAAAATCGTGTGCTATAACCCACGAAAATGGCCCGAAACGGACGTTTTCGCGAAAACGCACCTGCAAACCCTTCTGGCCCGAAGACATACCCCTGGTGCTGTTATACATTAAACTATGGTCGGTACGTGGTGGAGGGACCGTCAGAGTGTCGAAATTCATCAATGTGTCTTCCGTTTGGGCAAGTAATTCTCGGTTGCAAAGGCACCTAAACGGGCCGAAAAAGGTCCGAAATGTGAACCCTAGGGTCCAAAAATCAATGAAAACCTCGCCAAATGTCTTCTACAAGGAGTCTGTGCACATCCGGGATGTTGCAAAAAAATTGACCCGAGTGCTGAAAATCGTGTGCTATAACCCACGAAAATGGCCCGAAACGGACGTTTTCGCGAAAACGCACCTGCAAACCCTTCTGGTACGGAGACCTACCCCTGGTGGTATTATGCATTAAACTATGGTTGGTACGTGGAGGAGGGACCGTCAGAGTGTCGAAATTCATCATTGTGTCTTCCGTTTGGGCAAGTAATTCTCGGTTGCAAAGGCACCTAAACAGGCCGAAAAAGGGCCGAAACGTGAACTCTAGGGTCCAAAAATCAATGAAAACCTCGCCAAATGTCTTCTACAAGGAGTCTGTGCACATCCGGGATGTTGCAAAAAAAATTGACCCGAGTGCTGAAAATCGTGTGCTATAACCCACGAAAATTGCCCGAAACGGACGTTTTCGCGAAAACGCACCTGGAAACACTTCTGGCCCGGAGACATACCCCTGTTGCTGTTATACATTAAACTATGGTCGGTACGAGGTGGAGGGACCGTCTGAGTGTCGAAATTCATCATTGTGGCTTCCGTTTGGGCAAGTAATTCTCGGTTGCAAAGGAACCAAAACGGGCCGAAAAAGGCCCGAAACGTGAACCCTAGGGTCCAAAAATCAATGAAAATCTCACCAAATGTGTTCTACAAGGAGTCTGTGCACGTACGGGATGTTGCAAAAAAATTGACCCGAGTGCTGAAAATCGTGTGCTATAACCCACGAAAATGGCCCGAAACGGTCATTTTCGCGAAAACGCACTTGGAAACCCTTCTGGCCCGGAGACATACCCCTGGTGCTGTTATACATTAAACTATAGTCGGTACGTGGTGGAGGGACCGTCTGAGTGTCGAAATTCATCATTGTGGCTTCCGTTTGGGCAAGTAATTCTTGGTTGCAAAGGCACCTAAACGGGCCGAAAAAGGCCCGAAACGTGAACCCTAGGGTCCAAAAATCAATGAAAACCTCACCAAATGTCTTCTACAAGAAGTCTGTGCACATCCGGGATGTTGCAAAAAAATTGACCCGAGTGCTGAAAATCGTGTGCTATAACCCACGAAAATGGCCCGAAACAGACGTTTTCGCGAAAACGCACCTGCAAACCCTTCTGGCCCGGAGACATACCCCTGGTGCTGTTGTACATTAAACTTTGGTCGGTACGTGGAGGAGGGACCGTCAGAGTGTTGAAATTCATCATTGTGGCTTCCGTTTGGGCAGGTAATTCTCGGTTGCAAAGGCACCTAAACGGGCCGAAAAAGGCCCCAAACGTGAACCCTAGGGTCCAAAAATCAATGAAAACCTCGCCAAATGTCTTCTACAAGGAGTCTGTGCATATCCGGGATGTTGCAAAAAAATTGACCCGAGTGCTGTAAATCGTGTGCTATAACAACGAAAATGTCCCGAAACGGACATTTTCACGAAAACGCACCTGCAAACCCTTCTGGCCCGGAGACGTACGCCTGGTGCTGTTATACATTAAACTATGGTCGGTACGTGGAGGAAGGACCGTCAGAGTGTCGAAGTTCATCATTGTGGCTTCCGTTTGGGCAAGTAATTCTCGGTTGCAAAGGCACCTAAACGGGCCGAAAAAGGCCCGAAACGTGAACCCTAGGGTCCAAAAATCAATGAAAATCTCACCAAATGTGTTCTACAAGGAGTCTGTGCATGTACGGGATGTTGCAAAAAAATTGACCCGAGTGCTGAAAATCGTGTGCTATAACCCACGAAAATGGCCCGAAACGGACGTTTTCGCGAAAACGCACGTGCAAACCCTTCTGGCCCGGATACTTACCCCTGGTGTTGTTATACATTAAACTATGGTCGGTACGTGGAGCAGGGATCGTCAAAGTATCAAAATTCATCATTGTGGCTTCCGTTTGGGCAAGTAATTCTTGGTTGCAAAGGCACCTAAACGGGCCGAAAAAGGCCCGAAACGTGAACCCTAGGGTACAAAAATCAATGAAAACCTCACCAAATGTCTTCTACAAGGAGTCTGTGCACATCCGTGATGTTGCAAAAAAATTGACCCGAGTGCTGAAAATCGTGTGCTATAACCCACGAAAATGGCCCAAAACAGACATTTTCGCGAAAACGCACCTGGAAACCCTTCTGGCCCGGAGACATACCCCTGGTGCTGTTATACATTAAACTATGGTCGTTACGTGGAGCAGGGACCATCAAAGTGTCGAAATTCATCATTGTGGCTTCCGTTTGGGCAAGTAATTCTCGGTTGCAAAGGCACCTAAACGGGCCGAAAAAGGCCAGAAACGTGAACCCTAGGGTCCAAAAATCAATGAAAACCTCACCAAATGTGTTCTACAAGGAGTCTGTGCACGTACGGGATGTAGCAAAAAAATTGACCCGAGTGCTGAAAATCGTGTGCTATAACCCACGAAAATGGCCCGGAACGGACGTTTTCGCGAAAACGCACGTGCAAACCCTTCTGGCCCGTAGACTTACCCCTGGTGTTGTTATACATTATACTATGGTCGGTACGTGGAGGAGGGACCATCAAAGTGTCGAAATTCATCATTGTGGCTTCCGTTTGAGCAAGTAATTCTCGGTTGCAAAGGCACCTAAACGGGCTGAAAAAGGCCCGAAACGTGAACCCTAGGGTCCAAAAATCAATGAAAACCTCGCCAAATGTCTTCTACAAGGAGTCTGTGCACATCCGGGATGTTGCAAAAAAATTGACCCGAGTGCTGAAAATCGTGTGCTATAACCCACGAAAATGGCCCGAAACGGACGTTTTCGCGAAAACACACCTGCAAACCCTTCTGGCCCGAAGACATACCCCTGGTGCTGTTATACATTAAACTATGGTCGGTATGTGGTGGAGGAACCGTCAGAGTGTCGAAATTCATCATTGTGTCTTCCGTTTGGGCAAGTAATTCTCGGTTGCAAAGGCACATAAACGAGCCGAAAAAGGCCCGAAACGTGAATCCTAGGGTCCAAAAATCAATGAAAACCTCGCCAAATGTCTTCTACAAGGAGTCTGTGCACATCCGGTATGTTGCAAAAAAATTGACCCGAGTGCTGAAAATCGTGTGCTATAACCCACGAAAATGGCCCGAAACGGACGTTTTCGCGAAAACGCAGCTGCAAACCCTTCTGACTCGGAGACATACCCCTAGAGCTGTTACGCATTAAACTATGGTCGGTACGTGGAGGAGGGATCCTCAGAGTGGCGAAATGCATCATTTTGGCTTCCGTTTGGGCAAGTAATTCACGGTTGCAAAGGCACCTAAACGGGCCGAAAAAGGCCCGAAACGTGAACCCTAGGGTCCAAAAATCATTGAAAACCTCACCAAATGTGTTCTACAAGGAGTCTGTGCACGTACGGGATGTAGCAAAAAAATTGACACGAGTGCTGAAAATCGTGTGCTATAACCCACGAAAATGGCCCGAAACGGACGTTTTCGCGAAAACGCACGTGCAAACCCTTTTGGCCCGGAGACTTACCCCTGGTGTTGTTATACATTATAATATGGTCGGTACGTGGAGGAGGGACCATCAAAGTGTCGAAATTCATCATTGTGGCTTCCGTTTGAGCAAGTAATTCTCGGTTGCAGAGGCACCTAAACGGGCTGAAAAAGGCCCGAAACGTGAACCCTAGGGTCCAAAAATCAATGAAAACTTCGCCAAATGTCTTCTACAAGGAGTCTGTGCACATCCGGGATGTTGCAAAAAAATTGACCCGAGTGCTGAAAATCGTGTGCTATAACCCACGAAAATGGCCCGAAACGGACGTTTTCACGAAAACGCACCTGCAAACCCTTCTGGCCCGAAGACATACCCCTGGTGCTGTTATACATTAAACTATGGTCGGTACGTGGTGGAGGAACCGTCAGAGTGTCGAAATTCATCATTGTGTCTTCCGTTTGGGCAAGTAATTCTCGGTTGCAAAGGCACATAAACGAGCCGAAAAAGGCCCGAAATGTGAACCCTAGGGTCCAAAAATCAATGAAAACCTCGCCAAATGTCTTCTACAAGGAGTCTGTGCACATCCGGGATGTTGCAAAAAAATTGACCCGAGTGCTGAAAATCGTGTGCTATAACCCACGAAAATGGCCCGAAACGGATGTTTTCGCGGAAACGCAGCTGCAAACCCTTCTGACTCGGAGACATACCCCTGGAGCTGTTACGCATTAAACTATGGTCGGTACGTGGAGGAGGGACCATCAGAGTGACGAAATGCATCATTTTGGCTTCCGTTTGGGCAAGTAATTCTCGGTTGCAAAGGCACCTAAACGGGCCGAAAAAGGCCCGAAACGTGAATCCTAGGGTCCAAAAATCAATGAAAACCTCGCCGAATGTCTTCTACAAGGAGTCTGTGCACATCCGGTATGTCGCAAAAAAATTGACCCGAGTGCTGAAAATCGTGTGCTATAACCCACGAAAATGGCCCGAAACGGATGTTTTCGCGAAAACGCAGCTGCAAACCCTTCTGACTCGGAGACATACCCCTGGAGCTGTTACGCATTAAACTATGGTCGGTACGTGGAGGAGGGACCATCAGAGTGACGAAATGCATCATTTTGGCTTCCGTTTGGGCAAGTAATTCTCGGTTGCAAAGGCACCTAAACGGGCCGAAAAAGGCCCGAAACGTGAACCCTAGGGTCCAAAAATCAATGAAAACCTCGCCAAATGTCTTCTACAAGGAGTCTGTGCACATCCGGGATGTTGCAAAAAAAATTGACCCGAGTGCTGAAAATCGTGTGCTGTAACCCACAAAAATGACCCGAAACGGACGTTTTCGCGAAAACGCACCTGCAAACCCTTTTGGCCCGGAGACATACCCCTGGTGCTGTTGTACATTAAACTTTGGTCGGTACGTGGAGGAGGGACCGTCAGAGTGTTGAAATTCATCATTGTGGCTTCCGTTTGGGCAGGTAATTCTCGGTTGCAAAGGCACCTAAACGGGCCGAAAAAGGCCCCAAACGTGAACCCTAGGGTCCATAAATCAATGAAAACCTCGCCAAATGTCTTCTACAAGGAGTCTGTGCATATCCGGGATGTTGCAAAAAAATTGACCCGAGTGCTGAAAATCGTGTGCTATAACCCACGAAAATGTCCCGAAACGGACGTTTTCACGAAAACGCACCTGCAAACCCTTCTGGCCCGGAGACGTACGCCTGGTGCTATTATACATTAAACTATGGTCGGCACGTGGAGGAGGGACCGTCAGAGTGTCGAAGTTCATCATTGTGGCTTCCGTTTGGGCAAGTAATTCTCGGTTGCAAAGGCACCTAAACGGGCCGAAAAAGGCCCGAAACGTGAACCCTAGGGTCCAAAAATCAATGAAAATCTCACAAAATGTGTTCTACAAGGAGTCTGTGCACGTACGGGATGTTGCAAAAAAATTGACCCGAGTGCTGAAAATCGTGTGCTATAACCCACGAAAATGGCCCGAAACGGACGTTTTCGCGAAAATGCACGTGCAAACCCTTCTGGCCCGGATACTTACCCCTGGTGTTGTTATACATTAAACTATGGTCGGTACGTGGAGCAGGGACCGTCAAAGTGTCGAAATTCATCATTGTGGCTTCCGTTTGAGCAAGTAATTCTCGGTTGCAAAGGCACCTAAACGGGCTGAAAAAGACCCGAAACGTGAACCCTAGGGTCCAAAAATCAATGAAAACCTCGCCAAATGTCTTCTACAAGAAGTCTGTGCACATCCGGGATGTTGCAAAAAAATTGACCCGAGTGCTGAAAATCGTGTGCTAACCCACGAAAATGGCCCGAAACGGACGTTTTCGCGAAAACGCACCTGCAAACCCTTCTGGCCCGAAGACATACCCCTGGTGCTGTTATACATTAAACTATGGTCGGTACGTGGTGGAGGAACCGTCAGAGTGTCGAAATTCATCATTGTGTCTTCCGTTTGGGCAAATAATTCTCGGTTGCAAAGGCTCCTAAACGGGCTGAAAAAGGCCCGAAACGTGAACCCTAGGGTCCAAAAATCAATGAAAACCTCGCCAAATGTCTTCTACAAGGAGTCTGTGCACATCCGGGATGTTGCAAAAAAATTGACCCGAGTGCTGAAAATCGTGTGCTACAACCCACAAAAATGGCCCGAAACGGTCGTTTTCGTGAAAACGCACCTGGAAACCCTTCTGGCCAGGAGACATACCCCTGGTGCTGTTATACATTAAACTATGGTCGGTACGTGGTGGAGGGACCGTCTGAGTGTCGAAATTCATCATTGTGGCTTCCGTTTGGGCAAGTAATTCTCGGTTGCAAAGGCACCTAAACGGGTCGAAAAAGGCCCGAAACGTGAATCCTATGGGCCAAAAATCAATGAAAACCTCGCCAAATGTCTTCTACAAGGAGTCTGTGCACATCCGGTATGTCGCAAAAAAATTGACTCGAGAGCTGAAAATCGTGTGCTATAACCCACGAAAATGGCCCGAAACGGATGTTTTCGCGAAAACGCACCTGCAAACCCTTCTGGTCCGGAGACCTACCCCTGGTGTTGTTATACATTAAACTATGGTCGGTACGTGGAGGAGGGACCGTCAGAGTGTCGAAATTCATCATTGTGTCTTCCGTTTGGGCAAGTAATTCTCGGTTGCAAAGGCACCTAAACGGGCCGAAAAAGGACCGAAACGTGAACCCTAGGGTCCAAAAATCAATGAAAACCTCGCCAAATGTCTTCTACAAGGAGTCTGTGCACATCCGGGATGTTGCAAAAAAATTGACCCGAGTGCTGAAAATCGTGTGCTATAACCCACGAAAATGGCCCGAAACAGACGTTTTCGCGAAAACGCAGCTGCAAACCCTTCTGACTCGGAGACATACCCCTGGAGCTGTTATGTATTAAACTATGGTCGGTACGTGGAGGAGGGACCATCAGAGTGACGAAATGCATCATTTTGGCTTCCGTTTGGGCAAGTAATTCTCGGTTGCAAAGGCACCTAAACGGGTCGAAAAAGGCCCGAAACGTGAATCCTATGGGCCAAAAATCAATGAAAACCTCGCCAAATGTCTTCTACAAGGAGTCTGTGCACATCCGGTATGTCGCAAAAAAATTGACTCGAGAGCTGAAAATCGTGTGCTATAACCCACGAAAATGGCCCGAAACGGACGTTTTCGCGAAAACGCACCTACAAACATGTCTGGCCCGGAGACCTACCCCTGGTGGTGTTATGCATTAAACTATGGTCTTTATGGGGAGGAGCGACCATCAGAGTGTCAAAATTCATCATTGTGTCTTCCGTTTGGGCAAGTAATTCTCGGTTGCAAAGGCACCTAAACGGGCCGAAAAAGGCCCGAAATGTGAACCCTAGCGTCCAAAAATCAATGAAAATCTCGCCAAATGTCTTCTACAAGGAGTCTGTAACATCCGGGATGTTGCAAAAAAAATTGACCCGAGTGCTGAAAATCGTGTGCTGTAACCCACGGAAATGACCCGAAACGGACGTTTTCGCGAAAACGCACCTGCAAACCCTTCTGGCCCGGAGACATACCCCTGGTGCTGTTGTACATTAAACTTTGGTCGGTACGTGGAGGAGGGACCGTTAGAGTGTTGAAATTCATCATTGTGGCTTCTGTTTGGGCAGGTAATTCTCGGTTGCAAAGGCACCTAAACGGGCCGAAAAAGGCCCCAAACGTGAACCCTAGGGTCCAAAAATCAATGAAAACCTCGCCAAATGTCTTCTACAAGGAGTCTGTGCATATCCGGGATGTTGCAAAAAAATTGACCCGAGTGCTGAAAATCGTGTGCTATAACCCACGAAAATGTCCCGAAACGGACGTTTTCACGAAAACGCACCTGCAAACCCTTCTGGCCCGGAGACGTACGTCTGGTGCTGTTATACATTAAACTATGGTCGGTACGTGGAGGAGGGACCTTAAGAGTGTCGAAGTTCATCATTGTGGCTTCCGTTTGGTCAAGTAATTCTCGGTGGCAAAGGCACCTAAATGGACCGAAAAAGGCCCGAAACGTGAACCCTAGGGTCCAAAAATCAATGAAAACCTCACCAAATGTCTTCTACAAGGAGTCTGTGCACATCCGGGATGTTGCAAAAAAATTGACCCGAGTGCTGAAAATCGTCTGCTATAACCCACGAAAATGGCCCGAAACGGACGTTTTCGCGAAAACACACCTGCAAACCCTTCTGGCCCGGAGACCTACCCCTGGTGGTATTATGCATTAAACTATGGTCGGTATGCGGAGGAGGGACCGTCAGAGTGTCGAAATTCATCATTTTGTCTTCCGTTTGGGCAAGTAATTTTCGGTTGTAAAAGCACCTAAACGGGCCGAAAAAGGCCCGAAACGTGAACCCTATGGTCCAAAAATCAATGAAAACCTCACCAAATGTCTTCTACAAGGACTCTGTGCACATCCACGATGTTGCAAAAAAATTGACCCGAGATCTGAAGATCGTGTGCTATAACCCACGAAAATGGCCCGAAACGGACGTTTTCGCGAAAACGCACCTGGAAACACTTCTGGTCCGGAGACCTACCCCTGGTGGTATTATGCATTAAACTATGGTTGCTACGTGGAGGAGGGACCGTCAGAGTGTCGAAATTCATCATTGTGTCTTCCGTTTGGGCAAGTAATTCTCGGTTGCAAAGGCACCTAAACGGGCCGAAAAAGGGCCGAAACGTGAACCCTAGGGTCCAAAAATCAATGAAAACCTCGCCAAATGTCTTCTACAAGGAGTCTGTGCACATCCGGGATGTTGCAAAAAAAATTGACCCGAGTGCTGAAAATCGTGTGCTATAACCCACGAAAATTGCCCGAAACGGACGTTTTCGCGAAAACGCACCTGCAAACACTTCTGGCCCGGAGACATACCCCTGGTGCTGTTATACATTAAACTATGGTCGGTACGTGGTGGAGGGACCGTCTGAGTGTTGAAATTCATCATTGTGGCTTCCGTTTGGGCAAGTAATTCTCGGTTGCAAAGGCACCAAAACGGGCCGAAAAAGGCCCGAAACGTGAACCCTAGGGTCCAAAAATCAATGAAAATCTCACCAAATGTGTTCTACAAGGAGTCTGTGCACGTACGGGATGTTGCAAAAAAATTGACCCGAGTGCTGAAAATCGTGTGCTATAACCCACGAAAATGGCCCGAAACGGACGTTTTCGCGAAAACGCAGCTGCAAACCCTTCTGGCCCTGAGACTTACCCCTGGTGTTGTTATACATTAAACTATGGTCGGTACGTGGAGGAGGGACCGTCAAAGTGTCGAAATTCATCATTGTGGCTTCCGTTTGAGCAAGTAATTCTCGGTTGCAAAGGCACCTAAACAGGCTGAAAAAGGCCCGAAACGTGAACCCTAGGGTCCAAAAATCAATGAAAACCTCGCCAAATGTCTTCTACAAGGAGTCTGTGCACATCCGGGATGTTGCAAAAAAATTGACCCGAGTGCTGAAAATCGTGTGCTATAACCCACGAAAATTGCCCGAAACGGACGTTTTCGCGAAAACGTACCTACAAACATTTCTGTCCCGGAGACCTACCCCTGGTGCTGTTATACATTAAACTATGGTCGGTACGTGGTGGAGGGACCGTCAGAGTGTCGAAATTCATCATTGTGCCTTCCGTTTGGGCAAGTAATTCTCGGTTGCAAAGGCATCTAAACAGGCCGAAAAAGGTCCGAAATGTGAACCCTAGGGTCCAAAAATCACTGAAAACCTCGCCAAATGTCTTCTACAAGGAGTCTGTGCATATCCGGGATGTTGCAAAAAAATTGACCCGAGTGCTGAAAATCGTGTGCTATAACCCACGAAAATGGCCCGAAACGGACGTTTTCGCGAAAACGCACCTGCAAACCCTTCTGGTCCGGAGACCTACCCCTGGTGGTATTATGCATTAAACTATGGTCGGTACGTGGAGGAGGGACCGTCAGAGTGTCGAAATTCATCATTGTGTCTTCCTTTTGGGCAAGTAATTCTCGGTTGCAAAGGCACCTAAACGGGCCGAAAAAGGCCCGAAACGTGAACCCTAGGGTCCAAAAATCAATGAAAACCTCACCAGATGTCTTCTACAAGGAGTCTGTGCACATCCGGGATGTTGCAAAAAAAATTGACCCGAGTGCTGAAAATCGTGTGCTATAACCCACGAAAATTGCCCGAAACGGACGTTTTCGCGAAAACGCACCTGGAAATCCTTCTGGCCCGGAGACATACCACTGGTGCTGTTATACATTAAACTATGGTCGGTACGTGGTGGAGGGACCGTCTGAGTGTCGAAATTCATCTTTGTGGCTTCCGTTTGGGCAAGTAATTCTCGGTTGCAAAGGCACCAAAACGGGCCGAAAAAGGCCCGAAACGTGAACCCTAGGGTCCAAAAATCAATGAAAATCTCACCAAATGTGTTCTACAAGGAGTCTGTGCACGTACGGGATGTTGCAAAAAAATTGACCCGAGTGCTGAAAATCGTGTGCTATAACCCACGAAAATGGCCCGAAACGGACGTTTTCGCGAAAACGCATGTGCAAACCCTTCTGGCCCGGAGACTTACCCCTGGTGTTGTTATACATTAAACTATGGTCGGTACGTGCAGGAGGGACCGTCAAAGTGTCGAAATTCATCATTGTGGCTTCCGTTTGAGCAAGTAATTCTCGGTTGCAAAGGCACCTAAACAGGCTGAAAAAGGCCCGAAACGTGAACCCTAGGGTCCAAAAATCAATGAAAACCTCGCCAAATGTCTTCTACAAGGAGTCTGTGCACATCCGGGATGTTGCAAAAAAATTGACCCGAGTGCTGAAAATCGTGTGCTATAACCCACGAAAATGGCCCGAAACGGACGTTTTCGCGAAAACGCACCTGCAAACCCTTCTGGCCCGAAGACATACCCCTGGTGCTGTTATACATTAAACTATGGTCGGTACGTGGTGGAGGGACCGTCAGAGTGTCGAAATTCATCATTGTGTCTTCCGTTTGGGCAAGTAATTCTCGGTTGCAAAGGCACCAAAACGGGCCGAAAAAGGCCCGAAACGTGAACCCTAGGGTCCAAAAATCAATGAAAACCTCGCCAAATGTCTTCTACAAGGAGTCTGTGCACATCCGGGATGTTGCAAAAAAATTAACCCGAGTGCTGAAAATCGTGTGCTATACCCCACGAAAATGGCCCGAAACGGATGTTTCCGCGAAAACGCACCTGCAAACCCTTCTGGTCCGGAGACCTACCCCTGGTGTTGTTATACATTAAACTATGGTCGGTACGTGGAGGAGGGACCGTCAGAGTGTCGAAATTCATCATTGTGTCTTCCGTTTGGGCAAGTAATTCTCGGTTGCAAAGGCACCTAAACGGGCCGAAAAAGGACCGAAACGTGGACCCTAGGGTCCAAAAATCAATGAAAACCTCGCCAAATGTCTTCTACAAGGAGTCTGTGCACATCCGGGATGTTGCAAAAAAATTGACCCGAGTGCTGAAAATCGTGTGCTATAACCCACGAAAATGGCCCGAAACGGACGTTTTCGCGAAAACGCACCTACAAACATTTCTGGCCCGGAGACCTACCCCTGGTGCTGTTATACATTAAACTATGGTCGGTACGTGGTGGAGGGACCGTCAGAGTGTCGAAATTCATCATTGTGTCTTCCGTTTGGGCAAGTAATTCTCGGTTGCAAAGGCACCTAAACGGGCCGAAAAAGGTCCGAAATGTGAACCCTAGGGTCCAAAAATCACTGAAAACCTCGCCAAATGTCTTCTACAAGGAGTCTGTGCACATCCGGGATGTTGCAAAAAAATTGACCCGAGTGCTGAAAGTCGTGTGCTATAACCCACGAAAATGGCCCGAAACGGACGTTTTCGCGAAAACGCACCTGCAAACCCTTCTGGTCCGGAGACCTACCCCTGGTGGTATTATGCATTAAACTATGGTCGGTACGTGGAGGAGGGACCGTCAGAGTGTCGAAATTCATCATTGTGTCTTCCGTTTGGGCAAGTAATTCTCGGTTCCAAAGGCACCTAAACGGGCCGAAAAAGGCCCGAAACGTGAACCCTAGGGTCCAAAAATCAATGAAAACCTCGCCAGATGTCTTCTACAAGGAGTCTGTGCACATCCGGGATGTTCCAAAAAAAATTGACCCGAGTGCTGAAAATCGTGTGCTATAACCCACGAAAATTGCCCGAAACGGACGTTTTCGCTAAAACGCACCTGGAAACCCTTCTGGCCCGGAGACATACCACTGGTGCTGTTATACATTAAACTATGGTCGGTACGTGGTGGAGGGACCGTCTGAGTGTCGAAATTCATCATTGTGGCTTGCGTTTGGGCAAGTAATTCTCGGTTGCAAAGGCACCAAAACGGGCCGAAAAAGGCCCGAAACGTGAACATTAGGGTCCAAAAATCAATGAAAATCTCACCAAATGTGTTCTACAAGGAGTCTGTGCACGTACGGGATGTTGCAAAAAAATTGACCCGAGTGCTGAAAATCGTGTGCTATAACCCACGAAAATGGCCTGAAACGGACGTTTTCGCGAAAACGCACGTGCAAACCCTTCTGGCCCGGAGACTTACCCCTGGTGTTGTTATACATTAAACTATGGTCGGTACGTGGAGGAGGGACCGTCAAAGTGTCGAAATTCATCATTTTGGCTTCCGTTTGAGCAAGTAATTCTCGGTTGCAAAGGCACCTAAACGGGCTGAAAAAGGCCCGAAACGTGAACCCTAGGGTCCAAAAATCAATGAAAACCTCGCCAAATGTCTTCTACAAGGAGTCTGTGCACATCCGGGATGTTGCAAAAAAATTGACCCGAGTGCTGAAAATCGTGTGCTATAACCCACGAAAATGGCCCGAAACGGACGTTTTCGCGAAAACGCACCTGCAAACCCTTCTGGCCCGAAGACATACCCCTGGTGCTGTTATACATTAAACTATGGTCGGTACGTGGTGGAGGGACCGTCAGAGTGTCGAAATTCATCATTGTGTCTTCCGTTTGGGCAAGTAATTCTCGGTTGCAAAGGCACCAAAACGGGCCGAAAAAGGCCCGAAACGTGAACCCTAGGGTCCAAAAATCAATGAAAACCTCGCCAAATGTCTTCTACAAGGAGTCTGTGCACATCCGGGATGTTGCAAAAAAATTAACCCGAGTGCTGAAAATCGTGTGCTATAACCCACGAAAATGGCCCGAAACGGATGTTTCCGCGAAAACGCACCTCCAAACCCTTCTGGTCCGGAGACCTACCCCTGGTGTTGTTATACATTAAACTATGGTCGGTACGTGGAGGAGGGACCGTCAGAGTGTCGAAATTCATCATTGTGTCTTCCGTTTGGGCAAGTAATTCTCGGTTGCAAAGGCACCTAAACGGGCCGAAAAAGGACCGAAACGTGAACCCTAGGGTCCAAAAATCAATGAAAACCTCGCCAAATGTCTTCTACAAGGAGTCTGTGCACATCCGGGATGTTGCAAAAAAATTGACCCGAGTGCTGAAAATCGTGTGCTATAACCCACGAAAATGGCCCGAAACGGACGTTTTCGCGAAAATGCAGCTGCAAACCCTTCTGGCCCGGAGACTTACCCCTGGTGTTGTTATACATTAAACTATGGTCGGTACGTGGAGGAGGGACCGTCAAAGTGTCGAAATTCATCATTGTGGCTTCCGTTTGAGCAAGTAATTCTCGGTTGCAAAGGCACCTAAACGGGCTGAAAAAGGCCCGAAACGTGAACCCTAGGGTCCAAAAATCAATGAAAACCTCGCCAAATGTCTTCTACAAGGAGTCTGTGCACATCCGGGATGTTGCAAAAAAATTGACCCGAGTGCTGAAAATCGTGTGCTATAACCCACGAAAATGGCCCGAAACGGACGTTTTCGCGAAAACGCACCTACAAACATTTCTGGCCCGGAGACCTACCCCTGGTGCTGTTATACATTAAACTATGGTCGGTACGTGGTGGAGGGACCGTCAGAGTGTCGAAATTCATCATTGTGTCTTCCGTTTGGGCAAGTAATTCTCGGTTGCAAAGGCACCTAAACGGGCCGAAAAAGGTCCGAAATGTGAACCCTAGGGTCCAAAAATCACTGAAAACCTCGCCAAATGTCTTCTACAAGGAGTCTGTGCACATCCGGGATGTTGCAAAAAAATTGACCCGAGTGCTGAAAATCGTGTGCTATAACCCACGAAAATGGCCCGAAACGGACGTTTTCGCGAAAACGCAGCTGCAAACCCTTCTGACTCGGAGACATACCCCTGGAGCTGTTATGTATTAAACTATGGTCGGTACGTGGAGGAGGGACCATCAGAGTGACGAAATGCATCATTTTGGCTTCCGTTTGGGCAAGTAATTCTCGGTTGCAAAGGCACCTAAACGGGTCGAAAAAGGCCCGAAACGTGAATCCTAGGGTCCAAAAATCAATGAAAACCTCGCCTAATGTCTTCTACAAGGAGTCTGTGCACATCCGGTATGTCGCAAAAAAATTGACCCGAGTGCTGAAAATCGTGTGCTATAACCCACGAAAATGGCCCGAAACAGACGTTTTCGCGAAAACGCACCTACAAACATTTCTGGCCCGGAGACCTACCCCTGGTGGTGTTATGCATTAAACAATGGTCTTAGTGGGGAGGAGCGACCATCAGAGTGTCAAAATTGATCATTGTGTCTTCCGTTTGGGCAAGTAATTCTCGGTTGCAAAGGCACCTAAACGGGCCGAAAAAGGCCCGAAACGTGAACCCTAGCGTCCAAAAATCAATGAAAATCTCGCCAAATGTCTTCTACAAGGAGTCTGTAACATCCGGGATGTTGCAAAAAAAATTGACCCGAGTGCTGAAAATTGTGTGCTGTAACCCACGGAAATGACCCGAAACGGACGTTTTCGCGAAAACGCACCTGCAAACCCTTCTGGCCCGGAGACACACCCCTGGTGCTGTTGTACATTAAACTTTGGTCGGTACGTGGAGGACGGACCGTTAGAGTGTTGAAATTCATCATTGTGGCTTCTGTTTGGGCAGGTAATTCTCGGTTGCAAAGGCACCTAAACGGGCCGAAAAATGCCCCAAACGTGAACCCTAGGGTCCAAAAATCAATGAAAACCTCGCCAAATGTCTTCTACAAGGAGTCTGTGCATATCCGGGATGTTGCAAAAAAATTGACCCGAGTGCTGAAAATCGTGTGCTATAACCCACGAAAATGTCCCGAAACGGACGTTTTCACGAAAATGCACCTGCAAACCCTTCTGGCCCGGAGACGTACGTCTGGTGCTGTTATACATTAAACTATGGTCGGTACGTGGAGGAGGGACCGTAAGAGTGTCGAAGTTCATCATTGTGCCTTCCGTTTGGTCAAGTAATTCTCGGTGGCAAAGGCACCTAAATGGACCGAAAAAGGCCCGAAACGTGAACCCTAGGGTCCAAAAATCAATGAAAACCTCACCAAATGTCTTCTACAAGGAGTCTGTGCACATCCGGGATGTTGCAAAAAAATTGACCCGAATGCTGAAAATCGTCTGCTATAACCCACGAAAATGGCCCGAAACGGACGTTTTCGCGAAAACGCACCTGCAAACCCTTCTGGCCCGGAGACCTACCCCTGGTGGTATTATGCATTAAACTATGGTCGGTATGCGGAGGAGGGACCGTCAGAGTGTCGAAATTCATCATTTTGTCTTCCGTTTGGGCAAGTAATTTTCGGTTGTAAAAGCACCTAAACGGGCCGAAAAAGGCCCGAAACGTGAACCCTAGGGTCCAAAAATCAATGAAAACCTCACCAAATGTCTTCTACAAGGAGTCTGTGCACATCCACGATGTTGCAAAAAAATTGACCCGAGTGCTGAAAATCGTGTGCTATAACCCACGAAAATGACCCGAAACGGACGTTTTCGCGAAAACGCACCTGGAAACCCTTCTGGCCCGGAGACATACCCCTGGTGCTGTTATACATTAAACTATGGTCGGTACGTGGTGGAGGGACCGTCTGAGTGTCGAAATTCATCATTGTGGCTTCCGTTTGGACAAGTAATTCTCGGTTGCAAAGGCACCAAAACGGGCCGAAAAAGGCCCGAAACGTGAACCCTAGGGTCCAAAAATCAATGAAAATCTCACCAAATGTGTTCTACAAGGTGTCTGTGCACGTACGGGATGTTGCAAAAAAATTGACCCGAGTGCTGAAAATCGTGTGCTATAACCCACGAAAATGGCCCGAAACGGATGTTTTCGCGAAAATGCACGTGCAAACCCTTCTGGCCCGGAGACTTACCCCTGGTGTTGTTATACATTAAACTATGGTCGGTACGTGGAGGAGGGACCGTCAAAGTGTCGAAATTCATCATTGTGGCTTCCGTTTGAGCAAGTAATTCTCGGTTGCAAAGGCACCTAAACGGGCTGAAAAAGGCCCGAAACGTGAACCCTAGGGTCCAAAAATCAATGAAAACCTCGCCAAATGTCTTCTACAAGGAGTCTGTGCACATCCGGGATGTTGCAAAAAAATTGACCCGAGTGCTGAAAATCGTGTGCTATAACCCACGAAAATGGCCCGAAACGGACGTTTTCGCGAAAACGCACCTGCAAACCCTTCTGGCCTGAAGACATACCCCTGGTGCTGTTATACATTAAACTATGGTCGGTACGTGGTGGAGGGACCGTCGGAGTGTCGAAATTCATCATTGTGTCTTCCGTTTGGGCAAGTAATTCTCGGTTGCAAAGGCACCTAAACGGGCCGAAAAAGGTCCGAAATGTGAACCCTAGGGTCCAAAAATCAATGAAAACCTCGCCAAATGTCTTCTACAAGGAGTCTGTGCACATCCGGGATGTTGCAAAAAAATTGACCCGAGTGCTGAAAATCGTGTGCTATAACCCACGAAAATGGCCCGAAACGGACGTTTTCGCGAAAACGCACCTGCAAACCCTTCTGGTCCGGAGACCTACCCCTGGTGGTATTATGCATTAAACTATGGTTGGTACGTGGAGGAGGGACCGTCAGAGTGTCGAAATTCATCATTGTGTTTTCCGTTTGGGCAAGTAATTCTCGGTTGCAAAGGCACCTAAACGGGCCGAAAAAGGGCCGAAACGTGAACCCTAGGGTCCAAAAATCAATGAAAATCTCACCAAATGTGTTCTACAAGGAGTCTGTGCACGTACGGGATGTGGCAAAAAAATTGACCCGAGTGCTGAAAATCGTGTGCTATAACCCACGAAAATGGCCCGAAACGGACGTTTTCGCGAAAACGCAGCTGCAAACCCTTCTGGCCCGGAGACTTACCCCTGGTGTTGTTATACATTAAACTATGGTCGGTACGTGGAGGAGGGACCGTCAAAGTGTCGAAATTCATCATTGTGGCTTCCGTTTGAGCAAGTAATTCTCGGTTGCAAAGGCACCTAAACGGGCTGAAAAAGGCCCGAAACGTGAACCCTAGGGTCCAAAAATCAAAGAAAACCTCGCCAAATGTCTTCTACAAGGAGTCTGTGCACATCCGGGATGTTGCAAAAAAATTGACCCGAGTGCTGAAAATCGTGTGCTATAACCCACGAAAATGGCCCGAAACGGACGTTTTCGCGAAAACGCACCTACAAATATTTCTGGCCCGGAGACCTACCCCTGGTGCTGTTATACATTAAACTATGGTCGGTACGTGGTGGAGGGACCGTCAGAGTGTCGAAATTCATCATTGTGTCTTCCGTTTGGGCAAGTAATTCTCGGTTGCAAAGGCACCTAAACGGGCCGAAAAAAGTCCGAAATGTGAACCCTAGGGTCCAAAAATCACTGAAAACCTCGCCAAATGTCTTCTACAAGGAGTCTGAGCACATCCGGGATGTTGCAAAAAAATTGACCCGAGTGCTGAAAATCGTGTGCTATAACCCACGAAAATGGCCCGAAACGAACGTTTTCGCGAAAACGCACCTGCAAACCCTTCTGGCCCGAAGACATACCCCTGGTGCTGTTATACATTAAAGTATGGTCGGTACGTGGTGGAGGGACCGTCAGAGTGTCGAAATTCATCATTGTGTCTTCCGTTTGGGCAAGTAATTCTCGGTTGCAAAGGCACCTAAACGGGCCGAAAAAGGTCCGAAATGTGAACCCTAGGGTCCAAAAATCAATGAAAACCTCACCAAATGTCTTCTACAAGGAGTCTGTGCACATCCGGGATGTTGCAAAAAAATTGACCCGAGTGCTGAAAATCGTGTGCTATAACCCACGAAAATGGCCCGAAACGGACGTTTTCGCGAAAACGCACCTGCAAACCCTTCTGGTCCGGAGACCTACCCCTGGTGGTATTATGCATTAAACTATGGTTGGTACGTGGAGGAGGGACCGTCAGAGTGTCGAAATTCATCATTGTGTTTTCCGTTTGGGCAAGTAATTCTCGGTTGCAAAGGCACCTAAACGGGCCGAAAAAGGGCCGAAACGTGAACCCTAGGGTCCAAAAATCAATGAAAACCTCGCCAAATGTCTTCTACAAGGAGTCTGTGCACATCCGGGATGTTGCAAAAAAAAATTGACCCGAGTGCTGAAAATCGTGTGCTATAACCCACGAAAATTGCCCGAAACGGACGTTTTCGCGAAAACGCACCTGGAAACACTTCTGGCCCGGAGACATACCCCTGGTGCTGTTATACATTAAACTATGGTCGGTACGTGGTGGAGGGACCGTCTGAGTGTCGAAATTCATCATTGTGGCTTCCGTTTGGGCA
The DNA here is from genome assembly GCA_036936925.1 of Cenchrus fungigraminus. NCBI lineage: Eukaryota > Viridiplantae > Streptophyta > Magnoliopsida > Poales > Poaceae > Cenchrus > Cenchrus fungigraminus. The sequence continues at coordinate 126,102,750 of CM072770.1, read as the reverse complement.
AGTAATTCTCGGTTGCAAAGGCACCAAAACGGGCCGAAAAAGGCCCGAAACGTGAACCCTAGGGTCCAAAAATCAATGAAAATCTCACCAAATGTGTTCTACAAGGAGTCTGTGCACGTACGGGATGTTGCAAAAAAATTGACCCGAGTGCTGAAAATCGTGTGCTATAACCCACGAAAATGGCCCGAAACGGACGTTTTCGCGAAAACGCAGCTGCAAACCCTTCTGGCCCGGAGACTTACCCCTGGTGTTGTTATACATTAAACTATGGTCGGTACGTGGAGGAGGGACCGTCAAAGTGTCGAAATTCATCATTGTGGCTTCCGTTTGAGCAAGTAATTCTCGGTTGCAAAGGCACCTAAACGGGCTGAAAAAGGCCCGAAACGTGAACCCTAGGGTCCAAAAATCAATGAAAACCTCGCCAAATGTCTTCTACAAGGAGTCTGTGCACATCCGGGATGTTGCAAAAAAATTGACCCGAGTGCTGAAAATCGTGTGCTATAACCCACGAAAATGGCCCGAAACGGACGTTTTCGCGAAAACGCACCTGCAAACCCTTCTGGCCTGAAGACATACCCCTGGTGCTGTTATACATTAAACTATGGTCGGTACGTGGTGGAGGGACCGTCGGAGTGTCGAAATTCATCATTGTGTCTTCCGTTTGGGCAAGTAATTCTCGGTTGCAAAGGCACCTAAACGGGCCGAAAAAGGTCCGAAATGTGAACCCTAGGGTCCAAAAATCAATGAAAACCTCGCCAAATGTCTTCTACAAGGAGTCTGTGCACATCCGGGATGTTGCAAAAAAATTGACCCGAGTGCTGAAAATCGTGTGCTATAACCCACGAAAATGGCCCGAAACGGACGTTTTCGCGAAAACGCACCTGCAAACCCTTCTGGCCTGAAGACATACCCCTGGTGCTGTTATACATTAAACTATGGTCGGTACGTGGTGGAGGGACCGTCGGAGTGTCGAAATGCATCATTTTGGCTTCCGTTTGGGCAAGTAATTCTCGGTTGCAAAGGCACCTAAACGGGTCGAAAAAGGCCCGAAACGTGAATCCTAGGGTCCAAAAATCAATGAAAACCTCGCCTAATGTCTTCTACAAGGAGTCTGTGCACATCCGGTATGTCGCAAAAAAATTGACCCGAGTGCTGAAAATCGTGTGCTATAACCCACGAAAATGGCCCGAAACAGACGTTTTCGCGAAAACGCACCTACAAACATTTCTGGCCCGGAGACCTACCCCTGGTGGTGTTATGCATTAAACAATGGTCTTAGTGGGGAGGAGCGACCATCAGAGTGTCAAAATTGATCATTGTGTCTTCCGTTTGGGCAAGTAATTCTCGGTTGCAAAGGCACCTAAACGGGCCGAAAAAGGCCCGAAACGTGAACCCTAGCGTCCAAAAATCAATGAAAATCTCGCCAAATGTCTTCTACAAGGAGTCTGTAACATCCGGGATGTTGCAAAAAAAATTGACCCGAGTGCTGAAAATTGTGTGCTGTAACCCACGGAAATGACCCGAAACGGACGTTTTCGCGAAAACGCACCTGCAAACCCTTCTGGCCCGGAGACACACCCCTGGTGCTGTTGTACATTAAACTTTGGTCGGTACGTGGAGGACGGACCGTTAGAGTGTTGAAATTCATCATTGTGGCTTCTGTTTGGGCAGGTAATTCTCGGTTGCAAAGGCACCTAAACGGGCCGAAAAATGCCCCAAACGTGAACCCTAGGGTTCAAAAATCAATGAAAACCTCGCCAAATGTCTTCTACAAGGAGTCTGTGCATATCCGGGATGTTGCAAAAAAATTGACCCGAGTGCTGAAAATCGTGTGCTATAACCCACGAAAATGTCCCGAAACGGACGTTTTCACGAAAATGCACCTGCAAACCCTTCTGGCCCGGAGACGTACGTCTGGTGCTGTTATACATTAAACTATGGTCGGTACGTGGAGGAGGGACCGTAAGAGTGTCGAAGTTCATCATTGTGGCTTCCGTTTGGTCAAGTAATTCTCGGTGGCAAAGGCACCTAAATGGACCGAAAAAGGCCCGAAACGTGAACCCTAGGGTCCAAAAATCAATGAAAACCTCACCAAATGTCTTCTACAAGGAGTCTGTGCACATCCGGGATGTTGCAAAAAAATTGACCCGAATGCTGAAAATCGTCTGCTATAACCCACGAAAATGGCCCGAAACGGACGTTTTCGCGAAAACGCACCTGCAAACCCTTCTGGCCCGGAGACCTACCCCTGGTGGTATTATGCATTAAACTATGGTCGGTATGCGGAGGAGGGACCGTCAGAGTGTCGAAATTCATCATTTTGTCTTCCGTTTGGGCAAGTAATTTTCGGTTGTAAAAGCACCTAAACGGGCCGAAAAAGGCCCGAAACGTGAACCCTAGGGTCCAAAAATCAATGAAAACCTCACCAAATGTCTTCTACAAGGAGTCTGTGCACATCCACGATGTTGCAAAAAAATTGACCCGAGTGCTGAAAATCGTGTGCTATAACCCACGAAAATGACCCGAAACGGACGTTTTCGCGAAAACGCACCTGGAAACCCTTCTGGCCCGGAGACATACCCCTGGTGCTGTTATACATTAAACTATGGTCGGTACGTGGTGGAGGGACCGTCTGAGTGTCGAAATTCATCATTGTGGCTTCCGTTTGGACAAGTAATTCTCGGTTGCAAAGGCACCAAAACGGGCCGAAAAAGGCCCGAAACGTGAACCCTAGGGTCCAAAAATCAATGAAAATCTCACCAAATGTGTTCTACAAGGTGTCTGTGCACGTACGGGATGTTGCAAAAAAATTGACCCGAGTGCTGAAAATCGTGTGCTATAACCCACGAAAATGGCCCGAAACGGATGTTTTCGCGAAAATGCACGTGCAAACCCTTCTGGCCCGGAGACTTACCCCTGGTGTTGTTATACATTAAACTATGGTCGGTACGTGGAGGAGGGACCGTCAAAGTGTCGAAATTCATCATTGTGGCTTCCGTTTGAGCAAGTAATTCTCGGTTGCAAAGGCACCTAAACGGGCTGAAAAAGGCCCGAAACGTGAACCCTAGGGTCCAAAAATCAATGAAAACCTCGCCAAATGTCTTCTACAAGGAGTCTGTGCACATCCGGGATGTTGCAAAAAAATTGACCCGAGTGCTGAAAATCGTGTGCTATAACCCACGAAAATGGCCCGAAACGGACGTTTTCGCGAAAACGCACCTGCAAACCCTTCTGGCCTGAAGACATACCCCTGGTGCTGTTATACATTAAACTATGGTCGGTACGTGGTGGAGGGACCGTCGGAGTGTCGAAATTCATCATTGTGTCTTCCGTTTGGGCAAGTAATTCTCGGTTGCAAAGGCACCTAAACGGGCCGAAAAAGGTCCGAAATGTGAACCCTAGGGTCCAAAAATCAATGAAAACCTCGCCAAATGTCTTCTACAAGGAGTCTGTGCACATCCGGGATGTTGCAAAAAAATTGACCCGAGTGCTGAAAATCGTGTGCTATAACCCACGAAAATGGCCCGAAACGGACGTTTTCGCGAAAACGCACCTGCAAACCCTTCTGGTCCGGAGACCTACCCCTGGTGGTATTATGCATTAAACTATGGTTGGTACGTGGAGGAGGGACCGTCAGAGTGTCGAAATTCATCATTGTGTTTTCCGTTTGGGCAAGTAATTCTCGGTTGCAAAGGCACCTAAACGGGCCGAAAAAGGGCCGAAACGTGAACCCTAGGGTCCAAAAATCAATGAAAATCTCACCAAATGTGTTCTACAAGGAGTCTGTGCACGTACGGGATGTGGCAAAAAAATTGACCCGAGTGCTGAAAATCGTGTGCTATAACCCACGAAAATGGCCCGAAACGGACGTTTTCGCGAAAACGCAGCTGCAAACCCTTCTGGCCCGGAGACTTACCCCTGGTGTTGTTATACATTAAACTATGGTCGGTACGTGGAGGAGGGACCGTCAAAGTGTCGAAATTCATCATTGTGGCTTCCGTTTGAGCAAGTAATTCTCGGTTGCAAAGGCACCTAAACGGGCTGAAAAAGGCCCGAAACGTGAACCCTAGGGTCCAAAAATCAAAGAAAACCTCGCCAAATGTCTTCTACAAGGAGTCTGTGCACATCCGGGATGTTGCAAAAAAATTGACCCGAGTGCTGAAAATCGTGTGCTATAACCCACGAAAATGGCCCGAAACGGACGTTTTCGCGAAAACGCACCTACAAATATTTCTGGCCCGGAGACCTACCCCTGGTGCTGTTATACATTAAACTATGGTCGGTACGTGGTGGAGGGACCGTCAGAGTGTCGAAATTCATCATTGTGTCTTCCGTTTGGGCAAGTAATTCTCGGTTGCAAAGGCACCTAAACGGGCCGAAAAAAGTCCGAAATGTGAACCCTAGGGTCCAAAAATCACTGAAAACCTCGCCAAATGTCTTCTACAAGGAGTCTGAGCACATCCGGGATGTTGCAAAAAAATTGACCCGAGTGCTGAAAATCGTGTGCTATAACCCACGAAAATGGCCCGAAACGAACGTTTTCGCGAAAACGCACCTGCAAACCCTTCTGGCCCGAAGACATACCCCTGGTGCTGTTATACATTAAAGTATGGTCGGTACGTGGTGGAGGGACCGTCAGAGTGTCGAAATTCATCATTGTGTCTTCCGTTTGGGCAAGTAATTCTCGGTTGCAAAGGCACCTAAACGGGCCGAAAAAGGTCCGAAATGTGAACCCAAGGGTCCAAAAATCAATGAAAACCTCGCCAAATGTCTTCTACAAGGAGTCTGTGCACATCCGGGATGTTGCAAAAAAATTGACCCGAGTGCTGAAAATCGTGTGCTATAACCCACGAAAATGGCCCGAAACGGACGTTTTCGCGAAAACGCACCTGCAAACCCTTCTGGTCCGGAGACCTACCCCTGGTGGTATTATGCATTAAACTATGGTTGGTACGTGGAGGAGGGACCGTCAGAGTGTCGAAATTCATCATTGTGTTTTCCGTTTGGGCAAGTAATTCTCGGTTGCAAAGGCACCTAAACGGGCCGAAAAAGGGCCGAAACGTGAACCCTAGGGTCCAAAAATCAATGAAAACCTCGCCAAATGTCTTCTACAAGGAGTCTGTGCACATCCGGGATGTTGCAAAAAAAAATTGACCCGAGTGCTGAAAATCGTGTGCTATAACCCACGAAAATTGCCCGAAACGGACGTTTTCGCGAAAACGCACCTGGAAACACTTCTGGCCCGGAGACATACCCCTGGTGCTGTTATACATTAAACTATGGTCGGTACGTGGTGGAGGGACCGTCTGAGTGTCGAAATTCATCATTGTGGCTTCCGTTTGGGCAAGTAATTCTCGGTTGCAAAGGCACCAAAACGGGCCGAAAAAGGCCCGAAACGTGAACCCTAGGGTCCAAAAATCAATGAAAATCTCACCAAATGTGTTCTACAAGGAGTCTGTGCACGTACGGGATGTTGCAAAAAAATTGACCCGAGTGCTGAAAATCGTGTGCTATAACCCACGAAAATGGCCCGAAACGGACGTTTTCGCGAAAACGCAGCTGCAAACCCTTCTGGCCCGGAGACTTACCCCTGGTGTTGTTATACATTAAACTATGGTCGGTACGTGGAGGAGGGACCGTCAAAGTGTCGAAATTCATCATTGTGGCTTCCGTTTGAGCAAGTAATTCTCGGTTGCAAAGGCACCTAAACGGGCTGAAAAAGGCCCGAAACGTGAACCCTAGGGTCCAAAAATCAATGAAAACCTCGCCAAATGTCTTCTACAAGGAGTCTGTGCACATCCGGGATGTTGCAAAAAAATTGACCCGAGTGCTGAAAATCGTGTGCTATAACCCACGAAAATGGCCCGAAACGGACGTTTTCGCGAAAACGCACCTGCAAACCCTTCTGGCCTGAAGACATACCCCTGGTGCTGTTATACATTAAACTATGGTCGGTACGTGGTGGAGGGACCGTCGGAGTGTCGAAATTCATCATTGTGTCTTCCGTTTGGGCAAGTAATTCTCGGTTGCAAAGGCACCTAAACGGGCCGAAAAAGGCCCGAAATGTGAACCCTAGGGTCCAAAAATCAATGAAAACCTCGCCAAATGTCTTCTACAAGGAGTCTGTGCACATCCGGGATGTTGCAAAAAAATTGACCCGAGTGCTGAAAATCGTGTGCTATAACCCACGAAAATGGCCCGAAACGGACGTTTTCGCGAAAACGCACCTGCAAACCCTTCTGGCCTGAAGACATACCCCTGGTGCTGTTATACATTAAACTATGGTCGGTACGTGGTGGCGGGACCGTCAGAGTGTCGAAATTCATCATTGTGGCTTCCGTTTGGGCAAGTAATTCTCGGTTGCAAAGGCACCAAAACGGGCCGAAAAAGGCCCGAAACGTGAACCCTAGGATCCAAAAATCAATGAAAATCTCACCAAATGTGTTCTACAAGGAGTCTGTGCACGTACGGGATGTTGCAAAAAAATTGACCCGAGTGCTGAAAATCGTGTGCTATAACCCACGAAAATGGCGCGAAACGGACGTTTTCGCGAAAACGCAGCTGCAAACCCTTCTGGCCCGGAGACTTACCCCTCGTGTTGTTATACATTAAACTATGGTCGGTACGTGGAGGAGGGACCGTCAAAGTGTCGAAATTCATCATTGTGGCTTCCGTTTGAGCAAGTAATTCTCGGTTGCAAAGGCACCTAAACGGGCTGAAAAAGGCCCGAAACGTGAACCCTAGGGTCCAAAAATCAAAGAAAACCTCGCCAAATGTCTTCTACAAGGAGTCTGTGCAAATCCGGGATGTTGCAAAAAAATTGACCCGAGTGCTGAAAATCGTGTGCTATAACTCACGAAAATGGCCCGAAACGGACGTTTTCGCGAAAACGCACCTACAAACATTTCTGGCCCGGAGACCTACCCCTGGTGCTGTTATACATTAAACTATGGTCGGTACGTGGTGGAGGGACCGTCAGAGTGTCGAAATTCATCATTGTGTCTTCCGTTTGGGCAAGTAATTCTCGGTTGCAAAGGCACCTAAACGGGCCGAAAAAGGTCCGAAATGTGAACCCTAGGGTCCAAAAATCACTGAAAACCTCGCCAAATGTCTTCTACAAGGAGTCTGTGCACATCCGGGATGTTGCAAAAAAATTGACCCGAGTGCTGAAAATCGTGTGCTATAACCCACGAAAATGGCCCGAAACGGACGTTTTCGCGAAAACGCACCTGCAAACCCTTCTGGTCCGGAGACCTACCCCTGGTGGTATTATGCATTAAACTATGGTCGGTACGTGGAGGAGGGACCGTCAGAGTGTCGAAATTCATCATTGTGTCTTCCGTTTGGGCAAGTAATTCTCGGTTGCAAAGGCACCTAAACGGGCCGAAAAAGGCCCGAAACGTGAACCCTAGGGTCCAAAAATCAATGAAAACCTCGCCAGATGTCTTCTACAAGGAGTCTGTGCACATCCGGGATGTTGCAAAAAAAATTGACCCGAGTGCTGAAAATCGTGTGCTATAACCCACGAAAATTGCCCGAAACGGACGTTTTCGCGAAAACGCACCTTGAAACCCTTCTGGCCCGGAGACATACCACTGGTTCTGTTATACATTAAACTATGGTCGGTACGTGGTGGAGGGACCGTCTGAGTGTCGAAATTCATCATTGTGGCTTCCGTTTGGGCAAGTAATTCTCGGTTGCAAAGGCACCAAAACGGGCCGAAAAAGGCCCGAAACGTGAACCCTAGGGTCCAAAAATCAATGAAAATCTCACCAAATGTGTTCTACAAGGAGTCTGTGCACGTACGGGATGTTGCAAAAAAATTGACCCGAGTGCTGAAAATCGTGTGCTATAACCCACGAAAATGGCCCGAAACGGACGTTTTCGCGAAAACGCACGTGCAAACCCTTCTGGCCCGGAGACTTACCCCTGGTGTTGTTATACATTAAACTATGGTCGGTACGTGGAGGAGGGACCGTCAAAGTGTCGAAATTCATCATTGTGGCTTCCGTTTGAGCAAGTAATTCTCGGTTGCAAAGGCACCTAAACGGGCTGAAAAAGGCCCGAAACGTGAACCCTAGGGTCCAAAAATCAATGAAAACCTCGCCAAATGTCTTCTACAAGGAGTCTGTGCACATCCGGGATGTTGCAAAAAAATTGACCCCAGTGCTGAAAATCGTGTGCTATAACCCACGAAAATGGCCCGAAACGGACGTTTTCGCGAAAACGCACCTGCAAACCCTTCTGGCCCGAAGACATACCCCTGGTGCTGTTATACATTAAACTATGGTCGGTACGTGGTGGAGGGACCGTCAGATTGTCGAAATTCATCATTGTGTCTTCCGTTTGGGCAAGTAATTCTCGGTTGCAAAGGCACCAAAACGGGCCGAAAAAGGCCCGAAACGTGAACCCTAGGGTCCAAAAATCAATGAAAACTTCGCCAAATGTCTTCTACAAGGAGTCTGTGCACATCCGGGATGTTGCAAAAAAATTGACCCGAGTGCTGAAAATCGTGTGCTATAACCCACGAAAATGGCCCGAAACGGATGTTTTCGCGAAAACGCACCTGCAAACCCTTCTGGTCCGGAGACCTACCCCTGGTGTTGTTATACATTAAACTATGGTCGGTACGTGGAGGTGGGACCGTCAGAGTGTCGAAATTCATCATTGTGTCTTCCGTTTGGGCAAGTAATTCTCGGTTGCAAAGGCACCTAAACAGGCCGAAAAAGGTCCGAAATGTGAACCCTAGGGTCCAAAAATCACTGAAAACCTCGCCAAATGTCTTCTACAAGGAGTCTGTGCACATCCGGGATGTTGCAAAAATATTGACCCGAGTGCTGAAAATCGTGTGCTATAACCCACGAAAATGGCCCGAAACGGACGTTTTCGCGAAAACGAACCTGCAAACCCTTCTGGTCCGGAGACCTACCCCTGGTGGTATTATGCATTAAACTATGGTCGGTACGTGGGGGAGGGACCGTCAGAGTGTCGAAATTCATCATTGTGTCTTCCGTTTGGGCAAGTAATTCTCGGTTGCAAAGGCACCTAAACGGGCCGAAAAAGGCCCGAAACGTGAACCCTAGGGTCCAAAAATCAATGAAAACCTCGCCAGATGTCTTCTACAAGGAGTCTGTGCACATCCGGGATGTTGCAAAAAAAAATTGACCCTCGTGTGCTATAACCCACGAAAATTGCCCGAAACGGACGTTTTCGCGAAAACGCACCTGGAAACCCTTCTGGCCCGGAGACATACCACTGGTGCTGTTATACATTAAACTATGGTCGGTACGTGGTGGAGGGACCGTCTGAGTGTCGAAATTCATCATTGTGGCTTCCGTTTGGGCAAGTAATTCTCGGTTGCAAAGGCACCAAAACGGGCCGAAAAAGGCCCGAAACGTGAACCCTAGGGTCCAAAAATCAATGAAAATCTCACCAAATGTGTTCTACAAGGAGTCTGTGCACGTACGGGATGTTGCAAAAAAATTGACCCGAGTGCTGAAAATCGTGTGCTATAACCCACGAAAATGGCCCGAAACGGACGTTTTCGCGAAAACGCACGTGCAAACCCTTCTGGCCCGGAGACTTACCCCTGGTGTTGTTATACATTAAACTATGGTCGGTACGTGGAGGAGGGACCGTCAAAGTGTCGAAATTTATCATTGTGGCTTCCGTTTGAGCAAGTAATTCTCGGTTGCAAAGGCACCTAAACGGGCTGAAAAAGGCCCGAAACGTGAACCCTAGGGTCCAAAAATCAATGAAAACCTCGCCAAATGTCTTCTACAAGGAGTTTGTGCACATCCGGGATGTTGCAAAAAAATTGACCCGAGTGCTGAAAATCGTGTGCTATAACCCACGAAAATGGCCCGAAACGGACGTTTTCGCGAAAACGCACCTGCAAACCCTTCTGGCCCGAAGACATACCCCTGGTGCTGTTATACATTAAACTATGGTCGGTACGTGGTGGAGGGACCGTCAGAGTGTCGAAATTCATCATTGTGTCTTCCGTTTGGGCAAGTAATTCTCGGTTGCAAAGGCACCAAAACGGGCCGAAAAAGGCCCGAAACGTGAACCCTAGGGTCCAAAAATCAATGAAAACCTCGCCAAATGTCTTCTACAAGGAGTCTGTGCACATCCGGGATGTTGCAAAAAAATTGACCCGAGTGCTGAAAATCGTGTGCTATAACCCACGAAAATGGCCCGAATCGGACGTTTTCGCGAAAACGCACCTGGAAACCCTTCTGGCCCGGAGACATACCACTGGTGCTGTTATACATTAAACTATGGTCGGTACGTGGAGGAGGGACCGTCTGAGTGTCGAAATTCATCATTGTGGCTTCCGTTTGGGCAAGTAATTCTCGGTTGTAAAGGCACCAAAACGGGCCGAAAAAGGCCCGAAACGTGAACCCTAGGGTCCAAAAATCAATGAAAATCTCACCAAATGTGTTCTACAAGGAGTCTGTGCACGTACGGGATGTTGCAAAAAAATTGACCCGAGTGCTGAAAATCGTGTGCTATAACCCACGAAAATGGCCCGAAACGGACGTTTTCGCGAAAACGCATGTGCAAACCCTTCTGGCCCGGAGACTTACCCCTGGTGTTGTTATACATTAAACTATGGTCGGTACGTGCAGGAGGGACCGTCAAAGTGTCGAAATTCATCATTGTGGCTTCCGTTTGAGCAAGTAATTCTCGGTTGCAAAGGCACCTAAACAGGCTGAAAAAGGCCCGAAACGTGAACCCTAGGGTCCAAAAATCAATGAAAACCTCGCCAAATGTCTTCTATAAGGAGTCTGTGCACATCCGGGATGTTGCAAAAAAATTGACCCGAGTGCTGAAAATCGTGTGCTATAACCCACGAAAATGGCCCGAAACGGACGTTTTCGCGAAAACGCACCTGCAAACCCTTCTGGCCCGAAGACATACCCCTGGTGCTGTTATACATTAAACTATGGTCGGTACGTGGTGGAGGGACCGTCAGAGTGTCGAAATTCATCATTGTGGCTTCCGCTTGGGCAAGTAATTCTCGGTTGCAAAGGCACCTAAACGGGCTGAAAAAGGCCCGAAACGTGAACCCTAGAGTCCAAAAATCAATGAAAACCTCACCAAATGTGTTCTACAAGGAGTCTGTGCAGACACGGGATGTTGCAAAAAAATTGACCCGAGTGCTGAAAATCGTGTGCTATAACCCACGAAAATGGCCCGAAACGGACGTTTTCGCGAAAACGCACCTGCGAACCCTTCTGGCCCGGAGACTTACCCCTGGTGTGGTTATACATTAAACTATGGTCGGTACGTGGAGCAGGGACCGTCAAAGTGTCGAAATTCATCATTGTGGCTTCCGTTTGGGCAAGTAATTCTCGGTTGCAAAGGCACCTAAACGGGCCGAAAAAGGCCCGAAACGTGAACCCTAGGGTCCAAAAATCAATGAAAACCTCGCCAAATGTCTTCTACAAGGAGTCTGTGCACATCCGGGATGTTGCAAAAAAATTGACCCGAGTGTTGAAAATCGTGTGCTATAACCCACGAAAATGGCCCGAAACGGACGTTTTCGCGAAAACGCACCTGCAAACCCTTCTGGCCCGAAGACATACCCCTGGTGCTGTTATACATTAAACTATGGTCGGTACGTGGTGGAGGGACCGTCAGAGTGTCGAAATTCATCATTGTGTCTTCCGTTTGGGCAAGTAATTCTCGGTTGCAAAGGCACCTAAACGGGCCGAAAAAGGCCCGAAACCTGAACCCTAGGGTCCAAAAATCAATGAAAACCTCACCAAATGTCTTCTACAAGGAGTCTGTGCACATCCGGGATGTTGCAAAAAAATTGACCCGAGTGCTGAAAATCGTGTGCTATAACCCACGAAAATGGCCCGAAACGGACGTTTTCGCGAAAACGCACCTGCGAACCCTTCTGGCCCGGAGACTTACCCCTGGTACTGTTATACATTAAACTATGGTCGGTACGTGGTGGCGGGACCGTCAGAGTGTCGAAATTCATCATTGTGTCTTCCGTTTGGGCAAGTAATTCTCGGTTGCAAAGGCACCTAAACGGGCCGAAAAAGGCCCGAAACGTGAACCCTAGGGTCCAAAAATCAATGAAAACCTCGCCAGATGTCTTCTACAAGGAGTCTGTGCACATCCGGGATGTTGCAAAAAAAATTGACCCTCGTGTGCTATAACCCACGAAAATTGCCCGAAACGGACGTTTTCGCGAAAACGCACCTGGAAACCCTTCTGGCCCGGAGACATACCACTGGTGCTGTTATACATTAAACTATGGTCGGTACGTGGTGGAGGGACCGTCTGAGTGTCGAAATTCATCATTGTGGCTTCCGTTTGGGCAAGTAATTCTCGGTTGCAAAGGCACCAAAACGGGCCGAAAAAGGCCCGAAATGTGAACCCTAGGGTCCAAAAATCAATGAAAATCTCACCAAATGTGTTCTACAAGGAGTCTGTGCACGTACGGGATGTTGCAAAAAAATTGACCCGAGTGCTGAAAATCGTGTGCTATAACCCACGAAAATGGCCCGAAACGGACGTTTTCGCGAAAACGCACGTGCAAACCCTTCTGGCCCGGAGACTTACCCCTGGTGTTGTTATACATTAAACTATGGTCGGTACGTGGAGGAGGGACCGTCAAAGTGTCGAAATTTATCATTGTGGCTTCCGTTTGAGCAAGTAATTCTCGGTTGCAAAGGCACCTAAACGGGCTGAAAAAGGCCCGAAACGTGAACCCTAGGGTCCAAAAATCAATGAAAACCTCGCCAAATGTCTTCTACAAGGAGTTTGTGCACATCCGGGATGTTGCAAAAAAATTGACCCGAGTGCTGAAAATCGTGTGCTATAACCCACGAAAATGGCCCGAAACGGACGTTTTCGCGAAAACGCACCTACAAACCCTTCTGGCCCGAAGACATACCCCTGGTGCTGTTATACATTAAACTATGGTCGGTACGTGGTGGAGGGACCGTCAGAGTGTCGAAATTCATCATTGTGTCTTCCGTTTGGGCAAGTAATTCTCGGTTGCAAAGGCACCAAAACGGGCCGAAAAAGGCCCGAAACGTGAACCCTAGGGTCCAAAAATCAATGAAAACCTCGCCAAATGTCTTCTACAAGGAGTCTGTGCACATCCGGGATGTTGCAAAAAAATTGACCCGAGTGCTGAAAATCGTGTGCTATAACCCACGAAAATGGCCCGAATCGGACGTTTTCGCGAAAACGCACCTGGAAACCCTTCTGGCCCGGAGACATACCACTGGTGCTGTTATACATTAAACTATGGTCGGTACGTGGTGGAGGGACCGTCTGAGTGTCGAAATTCATCATTGTGGCTTCCGTTTGGGCAAGTAATTCTCGGTTGCAAAGGCACCAAAACGGGCCGAAAAAGGCCCGAAACGTGAACCCTAGGGTCCAAAAATCAATGAAAATCTCACCAAATGTGTTCTACAAGGAGTCTGTGCACGTACGGGATGTTGCAAAAAAATTGACCCGAGTGCTGAAAATCGTGTGCTATAACCCACGAAAATGGCCCGAAACGGACGTTTTCGCGAAAACGCATGTGCAAACCCTTCTGGCCCGGAGACTTACCCCTGGTGTTGTTATACATTAAACTATGGTCGGTACGTGCAGGAGGGACCGTCAAAGTGTCGAAATTCATCATTGTGGCTTCCGTTTGAGCAAGTAATTCTCGGTTGCAAAGGCACCTAAACAGGCTGAAAAAGGCCCGAAACGTGAACCCTAGGGTCCAAAAATCAATGAAAACCTCGCCAAATGTCTTCTATAAGGAGTCTGTGCACATCCGGGATGTTCCAAAAAAATTGACCCGAGTGCTGAAAATCGTGTGCTATAACCCACGAAAATGGCCCGAAACGGACGTTTTCGCGAAAACGCACCTGCAAACCCTTCTGGCCCGAAGACATACCCCTGGTGCTGTTATACATTAAACTATGGTCGGTACGTGGTGGAGGGACCGTCAGAGTGTCGAAATTCATCATTGTGGCTTCCGCTTGGGCAAGTAATTCTCGGTTGCAAAGGCACCTAAACGGGCTGAAAAAGGCCCGAAACGTGAACCCTAGAGTCCAAAAATCAATGAAAACCTCACCAAATGTGTTCTACAAGGAGTCTGTGCAGACACGGGATGTTGCAAAAAAATTGACCCGAGTGCTGAAAATCGTGTGCTATAACCCACGAAAATGGCCCGAAACGGACGTTTTCGCGAAAACGCACCTGCGAACCCTTCTGGCCCGGAGACTTACCCCTGGTGTGGTTATACATTAAACTATGGTCGGTACGTGGAGCAGGGACCGTCAAAGTGTCGAAATTAATCATTGTGGCTTCCGTTTGGGCAAGTAATTCTCGGTTGCAAAGGCACCTAAACGGGCCGAAAAAGGCCCGAAACGTGAACCCTAGGGTCCAAAAATCAATGAAAACCTCGCCAAATGTCTTCTACAAGGAGTCTGTGCACATCCGGGATGTTGCAAAAAAATTGACCCGAGTGTTGAAAATCGTGTGCTATAACCCACGAAAATGGCCCGAAACGGACGTTTTCGCGAAAACGCACCTGCAAACCCTTCTGGCCCGAAGACATACCCCTGGTGCTGTTATACATTAAACTATGGTCGGTACGTGGTGGAGGGACCGTCAGAGTGTCGAAATTCATCATTGTGTCTTCCGTTTGGGCAAGTAATTCTCGGTTGCAAAGGCACCTAAACGGGCCGAAAAAGGCCCGAAACCTGAACCCTAGGGTCCAAAAATCAATGAAAACCTCACCAAATGTCTTCTACAAGGAGTCTGTGCACATCCGGGATGTTGCAAAAAAATTGACCCGAGTGCTGAAAATCGTGTGCTATAACCCACGAAAATGGCCCGAAACGGACGTTTTCGCGAAAACGCACCTGCGAACCCTTCTGGCCCGGAGACTTACCCCTGGTACTGTTATACATTAAACTATGGTCGGTACGTGGTGGCGGGACCGTCAGAGTGTCGAAATTCATCATTGTGTCTTCCGTTTGGGCAAGTAATTCTCGGTTGCAAAGGCACCTAAACGGGCCGAAAAAGGCCCGAAACGTGAACCCTAGGGTCCAAAAATCAATGAAAACCTCGCCAGATGTCTTCTACAAGGAGTCTGTGCACATCCGGGATGTTGCAAAAAAAAATTGACCCTCGTGTGCTATAACCCACGAAAATTGCCCGAAACGGACGTTTTCGCGAAAACGCACCT
The DNA here is from genome assembly GCA_036936925.1 of Cenchrus fungigraminus. Classification (NCBI taxonomy): domain Eukaryota; kingdom Viridiplantae; phylum Streptophyta; class Magnoliopsida; order Poales; family Poaceae; genus Cenchrus; species Cenchrus fungigraminus. Next base: position 126,087,533 of record CM072770.1, on the reverse strand, counting down.
GGAAACCCTTCTGGCCCGGAGACATACCACTGGTGCTGTTATACATTAAACTATGGTCGGTACGTGGTGGAGGGACCGTCTGAGTGTCGAAATTCATCATTGTGGCTTCCGTTTGGGCAAGTAATTCTCGGTTGCAAAGGCACCAAAACGGGCCGAAAAAGGCCCGAAATGTGAACCCTAGGGTCCAAAAATCAATGAAAATCTCACCAAATGTGTTCTACAAGGAGTCTGTGCACGTACGGGATGTTGCAAAAAAATTGACCCGAGTGCTGAAAATCGTGTGCTATAACCCACGAAAATGGCCCGAAACGGACGTTTTCGCGAAAACGCACGTGCAAACCCTTCTGGCCCGGAGACTTACCCCTGGTGTTGTTATACATTAAACTATGGTCGGTACGCGGAGGAGGGACCGTCAAAGTGTCGAAATTTATCATTGTGGCTTCCGTTTGAGCAAGTAATTCTCGGTTGCAAAGGCACCTAAACGGGCTGAAAAAGGCCCGAAACGTGAACCCTAGGGTCCAAAAATCAATGAAAACCTCGCCAAATGTCTTCTACAAGGAGTTTGTGCACATCCGGGATGTTGCAAAAAAATTGACCCGAGTGCTGAAAATCGTGTGCTATAACCCACGAAAATGGCCCGAAACGGACGTTTTCGCGAAAACGCACCTGCAAACCCTTCTGGCCCGAAGACATGCCCCTGGTGCTGTTATACATTAAACTATGGTCGGTACGTGGTGGAGGGACCGTCAGAGTGTCGAAATTCATCATTGTGTCTTCCGTTTGGGCAAGTAATTCTCGGTTGCAAAGGCACCAAAACGGGCCGAAAAAGGCCCGAAACGTGAACCCTAGGGTCCAAAAATCAATGAAAACCTCGCCAAATGTCTTCTACAAGGAGTCTGTGCACATCCGGGATGTTGCAAAAAAATTGACCCGAGTGCTGAAAATCGTGTGCTATAACCCACGAAAATGGCCCGAATCGGACGTTTTCGCGAAAACGCACCTGGAAACCCTTCTGGCCCGGAGACATACCACTGGTGCTGTTATACATTAAACTATGGTCGGTACGTGGTGGAGGGACCGTCTGAGTGTCGAAATTCATCATTGTGGCTTCCGTTTGGGCAAGTAATTCTCGGTTGCAAAGGCACCAAAACGGGCCGAAAAAGGCCCGAAACGTGAACCCTAGGGTCCAAAAATCAATGAAAATCTCACCAAATGTGTTCTACAAGGAGTCTGTGCACGTACGGGATGTTGCAAAAAAATTGACCCGAGTGCTGAAAATCGTGTGCTATAACCCACGAAAATGGCCCGAAACGGACGTTTTCGCGAAAACGCACGTGCAAACCCTTCTGACCCGGAGACTTACCCCTGGTGTTGTTATACATTAAACTATGGTCGATACGTGGAGGAGGGACCGTCAAAGTGTCGAAATTCATCATTGTGGGTTACGTTTGAGCAAGTAATTCTCGGTTGCAAAGGCACCTAAACGGGCTAAAAAAGGCCCGAAACGTGAACCCTAGGGTCCAAAAATCAATGAAAACCTCGCCAAATGTCTTCTACAAGGAGTCTGTGCACATCCGGGATGTTGCAAAAAAATTGACCCGAGTGCTGAAAATCGTGTGCTATAACCCACGAAAATGGCCCGAAACGGACATTTTCGCGAAAACGCACCTGCAAACCCTTCTGTCCCAAAGACATACCCCTGGTGCTGTTATACATTAAACTATGGTCGGTACGTGGTGGCGGGACCGTCAGAGTGTCGAAATTCATCATTGTGTCTTCCGTTTGGGCAAGTAATTCTCGGTTGCAAAGGCACCAAAACGGGCCGAAAAAGGCCCGAAACGTGAACCCTAGGGTCCAAAAAACAATGAAAATCTCACCAAATGTGTTCTACAAGGAGTCTGTGCACGTACGGGATGTTGCAAAAAAATTGACCCGAGTGCTGAAAATGGTGTGCTATGACCCACGAAAATGGCCCGAAACGGACGTTTTCGCGAAAACGCACGTGCAAACCCTTCTGGCCCGGAGACTTACCCCTGGTGTTGTTATACATTAAACTATGGTCGGTACGTGGTGGCGGGACCGTCAGAGTGTCGAAATTCATCATTGTGTCTTCCGTTTGGGCAAGTAATTCTCGGTTGCAAAGGCACCTAAACGGGCTGAAAAAGGCCCGAAACGTAAACCCTAGGGTCCAAAAATCAATGAAAACCTCGCCAGATGTCTTCTACAAGGAGTCTGTGCACATCCGGGATGTTGCAAAAAAAATTGACCCGAGTGCTGAAAATCGTGTGCTAGAACCCACGAAAATGGCCCGAAACGGATGTTTTCGCGAAAACGCACCTGCAAACCCTTCTGGTCCGGAGACCTACCCCTGGTGTTGTTATACATTAAACTATGGTCGGTACGTGGAGGAGGGCCCGTCAGAGTGTCGAAATTCATCATTGTGGCTTCCGTTTGGGTAAGTAATTCTTGGTTGCAAAGTCACCTAAATGGGCCGAAAAAGGCCCGAAACGTGAACCCTAGGGTCCAAAAATCAATGAAAACCTCACCAAATGTGTTCTACAAGGAGTCTGTGCACATCCGGGATGTTGCAAAAAAATTGACCCGAGTGCTGAAAATCGTGTGCTATAACCCACGAAAATGGCCCGAAACAGACGTTTTCGCGAAAACGCACCTGAAAACCCTTCTGGCCCGGAGACATACCCCTGGTGCTGTTATACATTAAACTATGGTCGGTACGTGGAGCAGGGACCGTCAAAGTGTCGAAATTCATCATTGTGGCTTCCGTTTGGGCAAGTAATTCTCGGTTGCAAAGGCAACTAAACGGGCCGAAAAAGGCCCGAAACGTGAACCCTAGGGTCCAAAAATCAATGAAAACCTCACCAAATGTCTTCTACAAGGAGTCTGTGCACGTACGGGATGTAACAAAAAAATTGACCCGAGTGCTGAAAATCGTGTGCTATAACCCACGAAAATGGCCCGAAACGGACGTTTTCGTGAAAACGCACGTGCAAACCCTTCTGGCCCGGAGACTTCCCCCTGGTGTTGTTATACATTAAACTATGGTCGGTACGTGGAGCAGGGACCGTCCAAGTGTCGAAATTCATCATTGTGGCTTCCTTTTGAGCAAGTAATTCTCGGTTGCAAAGGCACCTAAACGGGCTGAAAAAGGCCCGAAACGTGAACCCTAGGGTCCAAAAATCAATGAAAACTTCGCCAAATGTCTTCTACAAGGAGTCTGTGCACATTCGGGATGTTGCAAAAAAATTGACCCGAGTGCTGAAAATCGTGTGCTATAACCCATGAAAATGGCCCGAAACGGACGTTTTCGCGAAAACGCACCTGCAAACCCTTCTGGCCCGAAGAAATACCCCTGGTGCTGTTATACATTAAACTATGGTCGGTACGTGGTGGAGGGACCGTCAGAGTGTCGAAATTCATCATTGTGTCTTCCGTTTGGGCAAGTAATTCTCGGTTGCAAAGGCATCTAAACGGGCCGAAAAAGGCCCGAAACATGAACCCTAGGGTCCAAAAATCAATGAAAACCTCGCCAAATGTCTTCTACAAGGAGTCTGTGCACATCCGGGATGTTGCAAAAAAATTGACCCGAGTGCTGAAAATCGTGTGCTATAACCCACGAAAATGGCCCGAAACGGATGTTTTCGCGAAAACGAACCTGCAAACCCTTCTGGTCCGGAGACCTACCCCTGGTGTTGTTATACATTAAACTATGGTCGGTACGTGGAGGAGGGACCGTCAGAGTGTCAAAATTCATCATTGTGTCTTCCGTTTGGGCAAGTAATTCTCGGTTGCAAAGGCACCTAAACGGGCCGAAAAAGGCCCGAAACGTGAACCCTAGGGTCCAAAAATCAATGAAAACCTCGCCAAATGTCTTCTACAAGGAGTCTGTGCACATCCGGGATGTTGCAAAAAAAATTGACCCGAGTGCTGAAAATCGTGTGCTATAACCCACGAAAATGGCCCGAAACGGACGTTTTTGCGAAAACGCACCTGGAAACCCTTCTGGCCCGGAGACATACCCCTGGTGCTGTTATACATTAAACTATGGTCGGTACGTGGTGGAGGGACTGTCTGAGTGTCGAAATTCATCATTGTGGCTTCCGTTTGGGCAAGTAATTCTTGGTTGCAAAGGCACCTAAACAGGCCGAAAAAGGCCCGAAACGTGAACCCTAGGGTCCAAAAATCAATGAAAACCTCACCAAATGTCTTCTACAAGGAGTCTGTGCACATACGGGATGTTGCAAAAAAAATTAACCCGAGTGCTGAAAATCGTGTGCTATAACCCACGAAAATGGCCTGAAACGGACGTTTTCGCGAAAACGCACCTGCAAACCTTTCTGGCTCGGAGACTTACCCCTGGTGTGGTTATACATTAAACTATGGTCGGTACGTGGAGCAGGGACCGTCAAAGTGTCGAAATTCATCATTGTGGCTTCCGTTTGGGCAAGTAATTCTCGGTTGCAAAGGCACCTAAACGGGCCGAAAAAGGCCCGAAATGTGAACACTAGGGTCCAAAAATCAATGAAACCCTCGCCAAATGTCTTCTACAAGGAGTCTGTGCACATCTGGGATGTTGCAAAAAAATTGACCCGAGTGCTGAAAATCGTGTGCTATAACCCACGAAAATGGCCCGAAACGGACGTTTTCGCGAAAACGCACCTGCAAACCCTTCTGGCCCGAAGACATACCCCTGGTGCTGCTATACATTAAATTATGGTCGGTACGTGGGGGTGGGACCATCAGAGTGTCGAAATTCATCATTGTGTCTTCCGTTTGGGCAAGTAATTCTCGGTTGCAAAGGCACCTAAACGGGCCGAAAAAGGACCGAAATGTGAACCCTAGGGTCCAAAAATCAATGAAAACCTCGCCAAATATCTTCTACAAGGAGTCAGTCCACATCCGGGATGTTGCAAAAAAATTGACCCGAGTGCTGAAAATCGTGTGCTATAACCCACGAAAATGGCCCGAAACGGTCGTTTTCGCGAAAACGCACCTGCAAACCCTTCTGGCCCGAAGACATACCCCTGGTGCTGTTATACATTAAACTATGGTCGGTACGTGGTGGAGGGACCGTCAGAGTGTCGAAATTCATCATTGTGTCTTCCGTTTGGGCAAATAATTCTCGGTTGCAAAGGCACCTAAACGGGCCGAAAAAGTCCCAAAACGTGAACCCTAGGGTCCAAAAATCAATGAAAACCTCGCCAAATGTCTTCTACAAGGAGTCTGTGCACATCCGGGATGTTGCAAAAAAATTGACCCGAGTGCTGAAAATCGTGTGCTATAACCCACGAAAATGGCCCGAAACGGACGTTTTCGCGAAAACGCACCTGGAAACCCTTCTGGCCCGGAGACATACCCCTGCTGCTGTTATACATTAAACTATGGTCGGTACGTGGTGGAGGGACCGTCTGAGTGTCGAAATTCATCATTGTGTCTTCCGTTTGGGGAAGTAATTCTCGGTTGCAAAGGCACCTAAACGGGCCGAAAAAGGCCCGAAACGTGAACCCTAGGGTCCAAAAATCAATGAAAACCTCGCTAAATGTCTTCTACAAGGAATCTGTGCACATCCGAGATGTTGCAAAAAAATTAACCCGAGTGCTGAAAATCGTGTGCTATAACCCACGAAAATGGCCCGAAACGGATGTTTTCGCGAAAACGCACCTGCAAACCCTTCTGGTCCGGAGACCTATCCCTGGTGTTGTTATACATTAAACTATGGTCGGTACGTGGAGGAGGGACCGTCAGAGTGTCGAAATTCATCATTGTGTCTTCCGTTTGGGCAAGTAAATCTCGGTTGCAAAGGCACCTAAACGGGCCGAAAAAGGCCCGAAACTTGAACCCTAGGGTCCAAAAATTAATGAAAACGTCGCCAAATGTCTTCTACAAGGAGTCTGTGCACATCCGGGATGTTGCAAAAAAATTGACCCGAGTGCTGAAAATCGTGTGCTATAACCCACGAAAATGGCCCGAAACGGTCATTTTCGCGAAAACGCACTTGGAAACCCTTCTGGCCCGGAGACATACCCCTGGTGCTGTTATACATTAAACTATAGTCGGTACGTGGTGGAGGGACCGTCTGAGTGTCGAAATTCATCATTGTGGCTTCCGTTTGGGCAAGTAATTCTTGGTTGCAAAGGCACCTAAACGGGACGAAAAAGGCCCGAAACGTGAACCCTAGGGTCCAAACATCAATAAAAACCTCACCAAATGTCTTCTACAAGGAGTCTGTGCACATTCGGGATGTTGCAAAAAAATTGACCCGAGTGCTGAAAATCGTGTGCTATAACCCACGAAAATGGCCCGAAACGGACGTTTTCGCGAAAACGCACCGGGAAACCCTTCTGGCCCGGAGACATACCCCTGGTGCTGTTATACATTAAACTATGGTCGGTATGTGGAGTAGGGACCGTCAAAGTGTCGAAATTCATCATTGTGGCTTCCGTTTGGGCAAGTAATTCTAGGTTGCAAAGGCACCTAAACGGGCCGAAAAAGGCCCGAAACATGAACCCTAGGGTCCAAAAATCAATGAAAACCTCACCAAATGTGTTCTACAAGGCGTCTGTGCACGTACGGGATGTAGCAAAAAAATTGACCCGAGTGCTGAAAATCGTGTGCTATAACCCACGAAAATGGCCCGAAACGGACGTTTTCACGAAAACGCACGTGCAAACCCTTCTGGCCCGGAGACTTACCCCTGGTGTTGTTATACGTTAAACTATGGTCGGTACGTGGTGGAGGGACCGTCAGAGTGTCGAAATTCATCATTGTGTCTTCCGTTTGGGCAAGTAATTCTCGGTTGCAAAGGCACCTAAACGGGCCGAAAAAGGCCCGAAACGTGAACCCTAGGGTCCAAAAATCAATGAAAACCTCGCCAAATGTCTTCTATAAGGAATCTGTACATATCCGGGATGTTGCAGAAAAATTGACCCGAGTGCTGAAAATCGTGTGCTATATCCCACGAAAATGGCCCGAAACGGATGTTTTCGCGAAAACGCACCTGCAAACCCTTCTGGTCCGGAGACCTACCCCTGGTGTTGTTATACATTAAACTATGGTCGGTACGTGGAGGAGAGACCGTCAGAGTGTCGAAATTCATCATTGTGTCTTCCGTTTGGGCAAGTAATTCTCGGTTGCAAAGGCAGCTAAACGGGCCGAAAAAAGCCCGAAACTTGAACCCTAGGGTCCAAAAATCAATGAAAACCTCACCAAATGTCTTCTACAAGGAGTCTGTGCACATCCGGGATGTTGCAAAAAAATTGACCCGAGTGCTGAAAATCGTGTGCTATAACCCACGAAAATTGCCCGAAACGGTCGTTTTCGCGAAAACGCACCTGGAAACCCTTCTGGCCCGGAGACATACCCCTGGTGCTGTTATACATTAAACTATGGTCGGTACGTGGTGGAGGGACCGTCTGAGTGTCGAAATTCGTCATTGTGGCTTCCGTTTGGGCAAGTAATTCTTGGTTGCAAAGGCACCTAAACGGGCCGAAAAAGGCCCGAAACATGAACCCTAGGGTCCAAAAATCAATGAAAACCTCGCCAAATGTCTTCTACAAGGAGTCTGTGCACATCCGGGATGTTGCAAAAAAATTGACCCGAGTGCGGAAAATCGTGTGCTATAACCCACGAAAATGGCCCGAAACGGACGTTTTCGCGAAAACGCACCTGCAAACCCTTCTGGCCTGGAGACATACCCCTGGTGCTGTTATAAATTAAACTATGGTCGGTACGTGGAGCAGGGACCGTCAAAGTGTCGAAATTCATCATTGTGGCTTCCGTTTGAGCAAGTAATTCTCAGTTGCAAAGGCACCTAAACGGGCTGAAAAAGGCCCGAAACGTAAACCCTAGGGTCCAAAAATCAATGAAAACCTCGCCAAATGTCTTCTATAAGGAGTCTGTGCACATCCGGGATGTTGCAAAAAAATTGACCCTAGTGCTGAAAATCGTGTGCTATATCCCACGAAAATGGCCCGAAACGGACGTTTTCGCGAAAACGCACCTGCAAACCCTTCTGGCCCGAAGACATACCCCTGGTGCTGTTATACATTAAACTATGGTCGGTACGTGGTGGAGGGACCGTCAGAGTGTCGAAATTCATCATTGTGTCTTCCGTTTGGGCAAGTAATTCTCGGTTGCAAAGGCACCTAAACGGGCCGAAAAAGGCCCGAAACGTGAACCCTAGGGTCCAAAAATCAATGAAAACCTCGCTAAATGTCTTCTACAAGGAATCTGTGCACATTCGAGATGTTGCAAAAAAATTGACCCGAGTGCTGAAAATCGTGTGCTATAACCCACGAAAATGGCCCGAAACGGATGTTTTCGCGAAAACGCACCTGCAAACCCTTCTGGTCCGGAGACCTACCCCTGGTGTTGTTATACATTAAACTATGGTCGGTACGAGGAGGAGGGACCGTCAGAGTGCCGAAATTCATCATTGTGTCTTCCGTTTGGGCAAGTAATTCTCGGTTGCAATGGCACCTAAACGGGCCGAAAAAGGCCCGAAACTTGAACCCTAGGGTCCAAAAATCAATGAAAACCTCGCCAAATGTCTTCTACAAGGAGTCTGTGCACATCCGGGATGTTGCAAAAAAATTGACCCGAGTGCTGAAAATCGTGTGCTATAACCCACGAAAATGGCCCGAAACGGACGTTTTCGCGAAAACGCACCTGGAAACCCTTCTGGCCCGGAGACATACCCCTGGTGCTGTTATACATTAAACTATGGTCGGTACGTGGTGGAGGGACCGTCAAAGTGTCGAAATTCATCATTGTGGCTTCCGTTTGTGCAAGTAATTCTCAGTTGCAATGGCACCTAAACGGGCCGAAAAAGGCCCGAAACATGAACCCTAGGGTCCAAAAATCAATGAAAACCTCACCAAATGTGTTCTACAAGGCGTCTGTGCACGTACGGGATGTAGCCAAAAAATTGACCCGAGTGCTGAAAATCGTGTGCTATAACCCACGAAAATGGCCCGAAACGGACGTTTTCACGAAAACGCACGTGCAAACCCTTCTGGCCCGGAGACTTACCCCTGGTGTTGTTATACATTAAATTATGGTCGGTACGTGGAGCAGGGACCGTCAAAGTGTCGAAATTCATCATTGTGGCTTCTGTTTGAGCAAGTAATTCTCGGTTGCAAAGGCACCTAAACGGGCTGAAAAAGACCCGAAACGTAAACCCAAGGGTCCAAAAATCAATGAAAACCTCGCCAAATGTCTTCTACAAGGAGTCTGTGCACATCAGGGATGTTGAAAAAAAATTGACCCGAGTGCTGAAAATCGTGTGCTATAACCCACGAAAACGGCTCGAAACGGACGTTTTCGCGAAAACACACCTGCAAACCCTTCTGGCCCGAAGACATACCCCTGGTGCTGTTATACATTAAACTATGGTCGGTACGTGGTGGAGGGACCGTCAGAGTGTCGAAATTCATCATTGTGTCTTCCGTTTGGGGAAGTAATTCTCGGTTGCAAAGGCACCTAAACGGGCCGAAAAAGGCCCGAAACGTGAACCCTAGGGTCCAAAAATCAATAAAAACCTCACCAAATATCTTCTACAAGGAGTCTGTGCACATCCGGGATGTCGCAAAAAAAATGACCCGAGTGCTGAAAATTGTGTGCTACCCACGAAAATGGCCCGAAATGGACGTTTTCGCGAAAACGCACCTACAAACATTTCTGGCCCGGAGACCTACCCCTGGTGGTGTTATGCATTAAACTATGGTCTTTAAGTGGAGGAGGGACCATTAGAGTGTCAAAATTCATCATTGTGTATTCCGTTTGGGTAACTAATTCTCGGTTGCAAAGGCACCTAAATGGGCCGAAAAAGGCCCGAAACGTGAACCCTAGGGTCCAAAAATCAATGAAAACCTCGCCAAATGTCTTCTACAAGGAGTCTGTGCACATCCGTGATGTGGCAAAAAAATTGACCCGAGTGCTGAAAATCGTGTGCTATAACCCACGAAAATGGCCCGAAACGGACGTTTTCGCGAAAACGCACCTGCAAACCCTTCTGGCCTGAAGACCTACCCCTGGTGGTGTTATGCATTAAACTATGGTCGGTACGTGGAGGAGGTACCGTCAGAGTGTCGAAATTCATCATTGTGTCTTCCGTTTTAGCAAGTAATTCTCGGTTGCAAAGGCACCTAAACGGGCCGAAAAAGGACGAAACATGAACCCTAGGGTCCAAAAAATCAATGAAAACCTCGGCAAATGTCTTCTACAAGGAGTTTGTGCACATCCGGGATGTTGCAAAAAAAGTGACCCGAGATCTGAAGATCGTGTGCTATAACCCACGAAAATGGCCCGAAACGGACGTTTTCGCGAAAACGCAACTGCAAACCCTTCTGGCCCGGAGACCTACCCCTGGTGGTGTTATGCATTAAACTATGGTCGGTATGAGGAGAAGGGACCGTCAGAGTGACGAAATGCATCATTTTGTCTTCCGTTTGGGCAAGTGATTCTCGGTTGCAAAGACACCTAAACGGGCCGAAAAAGGCCCGAACGTGAACCCGAGGGTCCAAAAATCAATGAAAACCTCGCCAAATGTCTTCTAGAAGGAGTCTGTGCACATCCGGGATGTTGCAAAAAAATTAACCCGAGTGCTGAAAATCGAGTGCTATAACCCACGAAAATAGCCCGAAACGGACGTTTTCGCGAAAACGCACCTGCAAACCCTTCTAGCCTGGAGACTTACCCCTGGTGCTGTTATACATTAAACTATGGTCGGTACATGGAGGAGGGACCTTCAGAGTGTCGAAATTCATCATTGTGGCTTCTGTTTGGGCAAGTAATTCTCGGTTGCAAAAGCACCTAAACAGGCCGAAAAAGGCCCCAAACGTGAACCCTAGGGTCCAAAAATCAATAAAAACCTCGCCAAATGTCTTCTACAAGGAGTCTGTGCACATCCGGGATGTTGCAAAAAAATTGACCCGAGTGCTGAAAATCGTGTGCTATAACCCACGAAAATGGCCCGAAACGGATGTTTTCGCGAAAACGCACCTGCAAACCCTTCTGGCCTGAAGACATACCCCTGGTGCTGTTATACATTAAACTATGGTCGGTACGTGGTGGAGGGACCGTCAGAGTTTCGAAATTCATCATTGTGTCTTCCGTTTGGGCAAGTAATTCTCAGTTGCAAAGGCACCTAAACGGGCCGAAAAAGGCCCGAAACGTGAACCCTAGGGTCCAAAAATCAATGAAAACCTCGCCAAATGTCTTCTACAAGGAGTCTGTGCACATCCGGGATGTTGCAAAAAAATTGACCCGAGTGCTGAAAATCGTGTGCTATAACCCACGAAAATGGCCCGAAACGGACGTTTTCGCGAAAACGCACCTGCGAACCCTTCTGGCCCGGAGACTTACCCCTGGTGTGGTTATACATTAAACTATGGTCGGTACGTGGAGCAGGGACCGTCAAAGTGTCGAAATTCATCATTGTGGCTTCCGTTTGGGCAAGTAATTCTCGGTTGCAAAGGCACCTAAACGGGCCGAAAAAGGCCCGAAACGTGAACCCTAGGGTCCAAAAATCATTGAAAACCTCGCCAAATGTCTTCTACAAGAAGTCTGTGCACATCCGGGATGTTGCAAAAAAGTTGACCCGAGTGCTGAAAATCGTGTGCTATAACCCACGAAAATGGCCCGAAACGGACGTTTTCGCGAAAACGCACCTGCAAACCCTTCTGACCCGAAGACATACCCCTGGTGCTATTATACATTAAACTATGGTCGGTACGTGGTGGAGGGACCGTCAGTGTGTCGAAATTCATCATTGTGTCTTCCGTTTGGGTAAGTAATTCTCGGTTGCAAAGGCACCTAAACGGGACGAAAAAGGCCCGAAACGTGAACCCTAGGGTCCAAAAATCAATGAAAACCTCGCCAAATGTCTTCTACAAGGAGTCTGTGCACATCCGGGATGTTGCAAAAAAATTGACCCGAGTGCTGAAAATCGTGTGCTATAACCCACGAAAATGGCCCGAAACGGACGTTTTCGCGAAAACGCACCTGCAAACCCTTCTGGCCCGAAGACATACCCCTGGTGCTGTTATACTTTAAACTATGGTCGGTACGTGGTGGAGGGACCGTCAGAGTGTCGAAATTCATCATTGTGTCTTTCGTTTGGGCAAGTAATTCTCGGTTGCAAAGGCACCTAAACGGGACGAAAAAGGCCTGAAACGTGAACCCTAGGGTCCAAAAATCAATGAAAACCTCGCCAAATGTCTTCTACAAGGAGTCTGTGCACATCCGGGATGTTGCAAAAAAATTGACCCGAGTGCTGAAAATCGTGTGCTATAACCCACGAAAATGGCCCGAAACGGACATTTTCGCGAAAACGCACCTACAAACATTTCTGGCCCGGAGACATACCCCTGGTGGTGTTATGCATTAAACTATGGTCTTTATGTGGAGGAGGGACCATCAGAGTGTCAAAATTCATCATTGTGTCTTCCGTTTGGGCATGTAATTCTCGGTTGCAAAGGCACCTAAACGGGCCGAAAAAGGCCCGAAACGTGAACCCTAGGGTCCAAAAATCAATGAAAACCTCGCCAAATGTCTTCTACAAGGAGTCTGTGCACATCCGGGATGTGGCAAAAAAAATTGACCCGAGTGCTGAAAATCGTGTGCTGTAACCCACGAAAATGGCCCGAAACGGACATTTTCGCGAAAACGCACCTGCAAACCCTTCTGGCCTGAAGACCTACCCCTGGTGGTGTTATGCATTAAACTATGGTCGGTACGTGGAGGAGGTACCGTCAGAGTGTCGAAATTCATCATTGTGTCTTCCGTTTTGGCAAGTAATTCTCGGTTGCAAAGGCACCTAAACGGGCCGAAAAAGGACGAAACATGAACCCTAGGGTCCAAAAAATCAATGAAAACCTCGACAAATGTCTTCTACAAGGAGTTTGTGCACATCCGGGATGTTGCAAAAAAATTGACCCGAGATCTGAAGATCGTGTGCTATAACCCACGAAAATGGCCCGAAACGGACGTTTTCGCGAAAACGCACCTGCAAACCCTTCTGGCCCAGAGACCTACCCCTGGTGGTGTTATGCATTAAACTATGGTCTGTATGAGGAGAAGGGACCGTCAGAGTGACGAAATGCATCATTTTGTCTTCCGTTTGGGCAAGTAATTCTCGGTTGCAAAGGCACCTAAACGGACCGAAAAAGGCCCGAACGTGAACCCTAGGGTCCAAAAATCAATGAAAACCTCGCCAAATGTCTTCTACAAGGAGTCTGTGCACATCCGGGATGTTGCAAAAAAAATTGACCCGAGTGCTGAAAATCATGTGCTATAACCCACGAAAATGGCCCGAAACGGACGTTTTCGCGAAAACGCAGCTGCAAACCCTTCTGACCCGGAGACATACCCCTGGAGCTGTTATGCATTAAACTATGGTCGGTACGTGGAGGAGGGACCATCAGAGTGACGAAATGCATCATTTTGGCTTCCTTTTGGGCAAGTAATTCTCGGTTGCAAAGGCACCTAAACGGGCCGAAAAAGGCCCGAAACGTGAATCCTAGGGTCCAAAAATCAATGAAAACCTCGCCAAATGTCTTCTACAAGGAGTCTGTGCACATCCGGTATGTCGCAAAAAATTTGACCCGAGTGCTGAAAATCGTATGCTATAACCCACGAAAATGGCCCGAAACGGACGTTTTCGCGAAAACGCACCTACAAACATTTCTGGCCCGGAGACCTACCCCTGGTGGTGATATGCATTAAACTATGGTATTTATGTGGAGGAGGGACCATCAGAGTGTCGAAATTCATCATTGTGTCTTCCGTTTGGGCAATTAATTCTCGGTTGCAAAGGCACCTAAACGGACCGAAAAAGGCCCGAAACGTGAACCCTAGGGTCCAAAAATCAATGAAAACCTCGCCAAATATCTTCTACAAGGAGTCTGTGCACATCCGGGATGTGGCAAAAAAATTGACCCGAGTGCTGAAAATCGTGTGCTGTAACCCACGAAAATGGCCCGAAACGGACGTTTTCGCGAAAACACACCTGCAAACCCTTCTGGCCTGAAGACCTACCCCTGGTGGTGTTATGCATTAAACTATGGTCGGTACGTGGAGGAGGTACCGTCAGAGTGTCGAAATTCATCATTGTGTCTTCCGTTTTGGCAAGTAATTCTCGGTTGCAAAGGCACCTAAACGGGCCGAAAAAGGACGAAACATGAACCCTAGGGTCCAAAAAATCAATGAAAACCTCGGCAAATGTCTTCTACAAGAAGTTTGTCCACATCCGGGATGTTGCAAAAAAAATTGACCCGAGATCTGAAGATCGTGTGCTATAACCCACGAAAATGGCCCGAAACAGACGTTTTCGCGAAAACGCACCTGCAAACCCTTCTGGTCCGGAGACCTACCCCTGGTGCTGTTATACAGTAAACTATGGTCGGTACGTGGAGGAGGGACCGTCAGAGTGTCGAAATTCATCATTGTGGCTTCCGTTTGGGAAAGTAATTCTCGGTTGCAAAGGCACCTAAACGGGCCGAAAAAGGCCCCAAACGTGAACCCTAGGGTCCAAAAATCAATGAAAACCTCGCCAAATGTCTTCTACAAGGAGTCTGTGCACATCCGGGATGTTGCAAAAAAATTGACCCGAGTGCTGAAAATCGTGTGCTATAACCCACGAAAATGGCTCGAAACGGACGTTTTCGCGAAAACGCTCCTGCAAACCCCTCTGGCCCGAAGACATACCCCTGGTGCTGTTATACATTAAACTATGGTCGGTACGTGGTGGAGGGACCGTCAGAGTGTCGAAATTCATCATTGTGTCTTCCGTTTGGGCAAGTAATTCACGGTTGCAAAGGCACCTAAACGGGCCGAAAAAGGCCCGAAATGTGAACCCTAGGGTCCAAAAATCAATGAAAACCTCGCCAATTGTCTTCTATAAGGAGTCTGTGCACATCCGGGATGTTGCAAAAAAAATTGACCCGAGTGCTGAAAATCGTGTGCTATAACCCACGAAAACGGCCCGAAACGGACGTTTTCGTGAAAACGCAGCTGCAAACCCTTCTGACTCGGAGACATACCCCTAGAGCTGTTATGCATTAAACTATGGTCGGTACGTGGAGGAGGGACCATCAGAGTGACGAAATGCATCATTTTGGCTTCCTTTTGGGCAAGTAATTCTCGGTTGCAAAGGCACCTAAACGGGCCGAAAAAGGACGAAACATGAACCCTAGGGTCCAAAAAATCAAAGAAAACCTCGGCAAATGTCTTCTACAAGAAGTTTGTGCTCATCCGGGATGTTGCAAAAAAAATTGACCCGAGATCTGAAGATCGTGTGCTATAACCCAAGAAAATGGCCCGAAACGGACGTTTTCGCGAAAACACACCTGCAAACCCTTCTGGTCCGGAGACCTACCCCTGGTGCTGTTATACATTAAACTATGGTCGGTACGTGTTGGTGGGACCGTCAGAGTGTCGAAATTCATCATTGTGGCTTCCGTTTGGGCAAGTAATTCTCGGTTGCAAAGGCACCTAAACGGGCCGAAAAAGGCCCCAAACGTGAACCCTAGGGTCCAAAAATTAATGAAAACCTCGCCAAATGTCTTCTACAAGGAGTCTGTGCACATCCAGGATGTTGCAAAAAAAATTGACCCGAGTGCTGAAAATCGTGTGCTATAACCCACGAAAATGGCCCGAAACGGACGTTTTCACGAAAACGCACTTGCAAACCCTTCTGGCCCGAAGACATACCCCTGGTGCTGTTATACATTAAACTATGGTTGGTACGTGGTAGAGGGACCGTCAGAGTGTCGAAATTCATCATTGTGTCTTCCGTTTGGGCAAGTAATTCACGGTTGCAAAGGCACCTAAACGGGCCGAAAAAGGCCCGAAACGTGAACCTTAGGGTCCAAAAATCAATGAAAACCTCGCCAAATGTCTTCTATAAGGAGTCTGTGCACATCCGGGATATTGCAAAAAAAATTGACCCGAGTGCTGAAAATCGTGTGCTATAACCCACGAAAATGGCCCGAAACGGACGTTTTCGCGAAAACGCAGCTGCAAACCCTTCTGACTCGGAGACATACCCCTGGAGCTGTTATGCATTAAACTATGGTCGGTACGTGGAGGAGGGACCATCAGAGTGACAAAATGCATCATTTTGGGTTCCGTTTGGGCAAACAATTTTCGGTTGCAAAGGCACCTAAACGGGCCGAAAAAGGCCCGAAACGTGAATCCTAGGGTCCAAACATCAATGAAAACCTCGCCAAATGTCTTCTACAAGGAGTCTGTGCACATCCGGTATGTCGCAAAAAAAATTGACCCGAGTGCTGAAAATCGTGTGATATAACCCACGAAAATAGCCCGAAACGGACGTTTTCGCGAAAACGCACCTACAAACATTTCTGGCCCGGAGACCTACCCCTGGTGCTGATATGCATTAAACTATAGTATTTATGTGGAGGAGGGACCATCAGAGTGTCGAAATTCATCATTGTGTCTTCCGTTTGGTCAAGTAATTCTCGGTTGCAAAGGCACCTAAACGGGCCGAAAAAGGCCCGAAAGGTGAACCCTAGGGTCCAAAAATCAATGAAAACCTCGCCAAATATCTTCTACAAGGAGTCTGTGCACATCCGGGATGTGGCAAAAAATTGACCCGAGTGCTGAAAATCGTGTGCTGTAAACCACGAAAATGGCCCGAAACGGACGTTTTCGCGAAAACACACCTGCAAACCCTTCTGGCCTGAAGACCTACCCCTGGTGGTGTTATGTATTAAACTATGGTCGGTACCTGGAGGAGGTACCGTCAGAGTGTCGAAATTCATCATTGTGTCTTTCGTTTTGGCAAGTAATTCTCGGTTGCAAAGGCACCTAAACGGGCCGAAAAAGGACGAAACATGAACCCTAGGGTCCAAAAAATCAATGAAAACCTCGGCAAATGTCTTCTACAAGGAATTTGTGCACATCCGGGATGTTGCAAAAAAAATTGACCCGAGATCTGAAGATCGTGTGCTATAACCCACGAAAATGGCCCGAAACGGACGTTTTCGCGAAAACGCACCTGCAAACCCTTCTGGCCCGAAGACCTACCCCTGGTGGTGTTATGCATTAAACTATGGTCGGTATGAGGAGAAGGGACCGTCAGAGTGACGAAATGCATCATTTTGTCTTCCGTTTGGGCAAGTAATTCTCGGTTGCAAAGGCACCTAAACGGGCCGAAAAAGGCCCGAAACGTGAACCCTAGGGTCCAAAAATCAATGAAAACCTCGCCAAATGTCTTCTACAAGGAGTCTGTGCACATCCGGGATGTTACAAAAAAAATTGAGCCGAGTGCTGAAAATCGTGTGTTATAACCCACGAAAATGACCCGAAACGGACGTTTTCGCGAAAACGCACCTGCAAACCCTTCTGGTCCGGAGACCAACCCCTGGTGCTGTTATACATTAAACTATGGTCGGTACGTGGAGGAGGGACCGTCAGAGTGTTGAAATTCATCATTGTGGCTTCCGTTTGGGCAAGTAATTCTCGGTTGCAAAGGCACCTAAACGGGCCGAAAAAGGCCCCAAACGTGAACCCTAGGGTCCAAAAATCAATGAAAACCTCACCAAATGTCTTCTACAAGGAGTCTGTGCACATCCGGGATGTTGCAAAAAAATTGACCCAAGTGCTGAAAATCGTGTGCAATAACCCACGAAAATGGCCCGAAACGGACGTTTTCGCGAAAACACACCTGCAAACCCTTCTGGTCCGGAGACCTACCCCTGGTGCTGTTATACATTAAACTATGGTGGGTACGTGGAGGAGGGACCGTCAGAGTGTCGAAATTCATCATTGTGGCTTCCGTTTGGGCAAGTAATTCTCGGTTGCAAAGGCAACTAAACGGGCCGAAAAAGGCCCCAAACGTGAACCCTAGGGTCCAAAAATCAATGAAAACCTCGCCAAATGTCTTCTACAAGGAGTCTGTGCACATCTGGGATGTTGCAAAAAAATTGACCCGAGTGCTGAAAATCGTGCGCTATAACCCACGAAAATGGCCCGAAACGGACGTTTTCACGAAAACGCACTTGCAAACCCTTCTGGCCCGAAGACATACCCCTGGTGCTGTTATACATTAAACTATGGTTGGTACGTGGTAGAGGGACCGTCAGAGTGTCGAAATTCATCATTGTGTCTTCCGTTTTGCAAGTAATTCACGGTTGCAAAGGCACCTAAACGGGTCGAAAAAGGCCCGAAACGTGAACCTTAGGGTCCAAAAATCAATGAAAACCTCGCCAAATGTCTTCTATAAGGAGTCTGTGCACATCCGGGATGTTGCAAAAAAAATTGACCCGAGTGCTGAAAATCGTGTGCTATAACCCACGAAAATGGCTCGAAACGGACGTTTTCGCGAAAACACAGCTGCAAACCCTTCTGACTCGGAGACATACCCCTGGAGCTGTTATGCATTAAACTATGGTCGGTACGTGGTGAGGGACCGTCAGAGTGTCGAAATTCATCATTGTGTCTTCCGTTTGGGCAAGTAATTCACGGTTGCAAAGGCACCTAAACGGGCCGAAAAAGGCCCAAAACGTGAACCCTAGGGTCCAAAAATCAATGAAAACCTCGCCAAATGTCTTCTATAAGGAGTCTGTGCACATCCGGGATGTTGCAAAAAAATTGACCCGAGTGCTGAAAATCGTGTGCTATAACCCACGAAAATGGCCCGAAACGGACGTTTTCGCGAAAACGCAGCTGCAAACCCTTCTGACTCGGAGACATACCCCTGGAGATGTTATGCATTAAACTATGGTCGGTACGTGGAGGAGGGACCATCAGAGTGACAAAATGCATCATTTTGGGTTCCGTTTGGGCAAACAATTTTCGGTTGCAAAGGCACCTAAACGGGCCGAAAAAGGCCCGAAACGTGAATCCTAGGGTCCAAACATCAATGAAAACCTCGCCAAATGTCTTCTACAAGGAGTCTGTGCACATCCGGTATGTCGCAAAAAAAATTGTCCCGAGTGCTGAAAATCGTGTGACATAACCCACGAAAATGGCCCGAAACGGACGTTTTCGCGAAAACGCACCTACAAACATTTCTGGCCCGGAGACCTACCCCTGGTGCTGATATGCATTAAACTATGGTATTTATGTGGAGTAGGGACCATCAGAGTGTCGAAATTCATCATTGTGTCTTCCGTTTGGTCAAGTAATTCTCGGTTGCAAAGGCACCTAAACGGGCCGAAAAAGGCCCGAAACGTGAACCCTAGGGTCCAAAAATCAATGAAAACCTCACCAAATATCTTCTACAAGGAGTCTGTGCACATCCGGGATGTGGCAAAAAATTGACCCGAGTGCTGAAAATCGTGTGCTGTAAACCACGAAAATGGCCCGAAACGGACGTTTTCGCGAAAACACACCTGCAAACCCTTCTGGCCTGAAGACCTACCCCTGGTGGTGTTATGTATTAAACTATGGTCGGTACCTGGAGGAGGTACCGTCAGAGTGTCGAAATTCATCATTGTGTCTTCCGTTTTGGCAAGTAATTCTCGGTTGCAAAGGCACCTAAACGGGCCGAAAAAGGACGAAACATGAACCCTAGGGTCCAAAAAATCAATGAAAACCTCGGCAAATGTCTTCTACAAGGAGTTTGTGCACATCCGGGATGTTGCAAAAAAAATTGACCCGAGATCTGAAGATCGTGTGCTATAACCCACGAAAATGGCCCGAAACGGACGTTTTCGCGAAAACGCACCTGCAAACCCTTCTGGCCCGAAGACCTACCCCTAGTGGTGTTATGCATTAAACTATGGTCGGTATGAGGAGAAGGAACCGTCAGAGTGACGAAATGCATCATTTTGTCTTCCGTTTGGGCAAGTAATTCTCGGTTGCAAAGGCACCTAAACGGGCCGAAAAAGGCCCGAAACGTGAACCCTAGGGTCCAAAAATCAATGAAAACCTCGCCAAATGTCTTCTACAAGGAGTCTGTGCACATCCGGGATGTTACAAAAAAAATTGACCCGAGTGCTGAAAATCGTGTGTTATAACCCACGAAAATGACCCGAAACGGACGTTTTCGCGAAAACGCACCTGCAAACCCTTCTGGTCCGGAGACCTACCCCTGGTGCTGTTATACATTAAACTATGGTCGGTACGTGGAGGAGGGACCGTCAGAGTGTTGAAATTCATCATTGTGGCTTCCGTTTGGGCAAGTAATTCTCGGTTGCAAAGGCACCTAAACGGGCCGAAAAAGGCCCCAAACGTGAACCCTAGGGTCCAAAAATCAATGAAAACCTCACCAAATGTCTTCTACAAGGAGTCTGTGCACATCCGGGATGTTGCAAAAAAATTGACCCGAGTGCTGAAAATCGTGTGCAATAACCCACGAAAATGGCCCGAAACGGACGTTTTCGCGAAAACGCACCTGCAAACCCTTCTGGTCCGGAGACCTACCCCTGGTGCTGTTATACATTAAACTATGGTGGGTACGTGGAGGAGGGACCGTCAGAGTGTCGAAATTCATCATTGTGGCTTCTGTTTGGGCAAGTAATTCTCGGTTGCAAAGGCAACTAAACGGGCCGAAAAAGGCCCCAAACGTGAACCCTAGGGTCCAAAAATCAATGAAAACCTCGCCAAATGTCTACTACAAGGAGTCTGTGCACATCTGGGATGTTGCAAAAAAATTGACCCGAGTGCTGAAAATCGTGTGCTATAACCCACGAAAATGGCCCGAAACGGACGTTTTCACGAAAACGCACTTGCAAACCCTTCTGGCCCGAAGACATACCCCTGGTGCTGTTATACATTAAACTATGGTTGGTACGTGGTAGAGGGACCGTCAGAGTGTCGAAATTCATCATTGTGTCTTCCGTTTGGGCAAGTAATTCACGGTTGCAAAGGCACCTAAACGGGTCGAAAAAGGCCCGAAACGTGAACCTTAGGGTCCAAAAATCAATGAAAACCTCGCCAAATGTCTTCTATAAGGAGTCTGTGCACATCCGGGATGTTGCAAAAAAAATTGACCCGAGTGCTGAAAATCGTGTGCTATAACCCACGAAAATGGCTCGAAACGGACGTTTTCGCGAAAACACAGCTGCAAACCCTTCTGACTCGGAGACATACCCCTGGAGCTGTTATGCATTAAACTATGGTCGGTACGTGGTGGAGGGACCGTCAGAGTGTCGAAATTCATCATTGTGTCTTCCGTTTGGGCAAGTAATTCACGGTTGCAAAGGCACCTAAACGGGCCGAAAAAGGCCCGAAACGTGAACCCTAGGGTCCAAAACTCAATGAAAACCTCGCCAAATGACTTCTATAAGGAGTCTGTGCACATCCGGGATGTTGCAAAAAAATTGACCCGAGTGCTGAAAATCGTGTGCTATAACCCACGAAAATGGCCCGAAACGGACGTTTTCGCGAAAACGCAGCTGCAAACCCTTCTGACTCGGAGACATACCCCTGGAGCTGTTATGCATTAAACTATGGTCGGTACGTGGAGGAGGGACCATCAGAGTGACAAAATGCATCATTTTGGGTTCCGTTTGGGCAAACAATTTTCGGTTGCAAAGGCACCTAAACGGGCCGAAAAAGGCCCGAAACGTGAATCCTAGGGTCCAAACATCAATGAAAACCTCGCCAAATGTCTTCTACAAGGAGTCTGTGCACATCCGGTATGTCGCAAAAAAAATTGTCCCGAGTGCTGAAAATCGTGTGATATAACCCACGAAAATGGCCCGAAACGGACGTTTTCGCGAAAACGCACCTACAAACATTTCTGGCCCGGAGACCTACCCCTAGTGCTGATATGCATTAAACTATGGTATTTATGTGGAGTAGGGACCATCAGAGTGTCGAAATTCATCATTGTGTCTTCCGTTTGGTCAAGTAATTCTCGGTTGCAAAGGCACCTAAACGGGCCGAAAAAGGCCCGAAACGTGAACCCTAGGGTCCAAAAATCAATGAAAACCTCGCCAAATATCTTCTACAAGGAGTCTGTGCACATCCGGGATGTGGCAAAAAATTGACCCGAGTGCTGAAAATCGTGTGCTGTAAACCACGAAAATGGCCCGAAACGGACGTTTTCGCGAAAACACACCTGCAAACCCTTCTGGCCTGAAGACCGACCCCTGGTGGTGTTATGTATTAAACTATGGTCGGTACCTGGAGGAGGTACCGTCAGAGTGTCGAAATTCATCATTGTGTCTTCCGTTTTGGCAAGTAATTCTCGGTTGCAAAGGCACCTAAACGGGCCGAAAAAGGACGAAACATGAACCCTAGGGTCCAAAAAATCAATGAAAACCTCGGCAAATGTCTTCTACAAGGAGTTTGTGCACATCCGGGATGTTGCAAAAAAAATTGACCCGAGATCTGAAGATCGTGTGCTATAACCCACGAAAATGGCCCGAAACGGACGTTTTCGCGAAAACGCACCTGCAAACCCTTCTGGCCCGAAGACCTACCCCTGGTGGTGTTATGCATTAAACTATGGTCGGTATGAGGAGAAGGGACCGTCAGAGTGACGAAATGCATCATTTTGTCTTCCGTTTGGGCAAGTAATTCTCGGTTGCAAAGGCACCTAAACGGGTCGAAAAAGGCCCGAAACGTGAACCCTAGGGTCCAAAAATCAATGAAAACCTCGCCAAATGTCTTCTACAAGGAGTCTGTGCACATCCGGGATGTTGCAAAAAAAATTGACCCGAGTGCTGAAAATCGTGTGTTATAACCCACGAAAATGACCCGAAACGGACGTTTTCGCGAAAACGCACCTGCAAACCCTTCTGGTCCGGAGACCTACCCCTGGTGCTGTTATACATTAAACTATGGTCGGTACGTGGAGGAGGGACCGTCAGAGTGTTGAAATTCATCATTGTGGCTTCCGTTTGGGCGAGTAATTCTCGGTTGCAAAGGCACCTAAACGGGCCGAAAAAGGCCCCAAACGTGAACCCTAGGGTCCAAAAATCAATGAAAACCTCACCAAATGTCTTCTACAAGGAGTCTGTGCACATCTGGGATGTTGCAAAAAAATTGACCCGAGTGCTGAAGATCGTGTGCAATAACCCACGAAAATGGCCCGAAACGGACGTTTTCGCGAAAACGCACCTGCAAACCCTTCTGGTCCGGAGACCTACCCCTGGTGCTGTTATACATTAAACTATGGTGGGTACGTGGAGGAGGGACCGTCAGAGTGTCGAAATTCATCATTGTGGCTTCCGTTTGGGCAAGTAATTCTCGGTTGCAAAGGCACCTAAACGGGCCGAAAAAGACCCCAAACGTGAACCCTAGGGTCCAAAAATCAATGAAAACATCGCCAAATGTCTTCTACAAGGAGTCTGTGCACATCTGGGATGTTGCAAAAAAATTGACCCGAGTGCTGAAAATCGTGTGCTATAACCCACGAAAATGGCCCGAAACGGACGTTTTCACGAAAACGCACTTGCAAACCCTTCTGGCCCGAAGACATACCCCTGGTGCTGTTATACATTAAACTATGGTTGGTACGTGGTAGAGGGACCGTCAGAGTGTCAAAATTCATCATTGTGTCTTCCGTTTGGGCAAGTAATTCACGGTTGCAAAGGCACCTAAACGGGTCGAAAAAGGCCCGAAACGTGAACCTTAGGGTCCAAAAATCAATGAAAACCTCGCCAAATGTCTTCTATAAGGAGTCTGTGCACATCCGGGATGTTGCAAAAAAAATTGGCCCGAGTGCTGAAAATCGTGTGCTATAACCAACGAAAATGGCTCGAAACGGACGTTTTCGCGAAAACACAGCTGCAAACTCTTCTGACTCGGAGACATACCCCTGGAGCGGTTATGCATTAAACTATGGTCGGTACGTGGAGGAGGGACCATCAGAGTGACGAAATGCATCATTTTGGGTTCCGTTTGGGCAAATAATTTTCGGTTGCAAAGGCACCTAAACGGGCCGAAAAATACCCGAAACGTGAATCATAGGGTCCAAACATCAATGAAAACCTCGCCAAATGTCTTCTACAAGGAGTCTGTGCACATCCGGTATGTCGCAAAAAAAATTGACCCGAGTGCTGAAAATCGTGTGCTATAACCCACGAAAATGGCCCGAAACGGACGTTTTCGCGAAAACGCACCTACAAACATTTCTGGCCCGGAGACCTACCCCTGGTGGTGATATGCATTAAACTAGGGTATTTATGTGGAGGAGGGACCATCAGAGTGTCGAAATTCATCATTGTGTCTTCCGTTTGATCAAGTAATTCTCGGTTGCAAAGGCACCTAAACGGGCCGAAAAAGGCCCGAAACGTGAACCCTAGGGTCCAAAAATCAATGAAAACCTCGCCAAATATCTTCTACAAGGAGTCTGTGCACATCCGGGATGTGGCAAAAAATTGACCCGAGTGCTGAAAATCGTGTGCTGTAACCCACGAAAATGGCCCGAAACGGACGTTTTCGCGAAAACACACCTGCAAACCCTTCTGTCCTGAAGACCTACCCCTGGTGGTGTTATGTATTAAACTATGGTCGGTACGTGGAGGCGGTACCGTCAGAGTGTCAAAATTCATCATTGTGTCTTCCGTTTTGGCAAGTAATTCTCGGTTGCAAAAGCACCTAAACGGACCGAAAAAGGACGAAACATGAACCCTAGGGTCCAAAAAATCAATGAAAACCTCGGCAAATGTCTTCTACAAGGAGTTTGTGCACATCCGGGATGTTGCAAAAAAAATTGACCCGAGATCTGAAGATCGTGTGCTATAACCCACGAAAATGGCCCGAAACGGACGTTTTCGCGAAAACGCACCTGCAAACCCTTCTGGCCCGGAGACCTACCCCTGGTGGTGTTATGCATTAAACTATGGTCGGTACGAGGAGAAGGGACCGTCAGAGTGACGAAATGCATCATTTTGTCTTCCGTTTGGGCAAGTAATTCTCGGTTGCAAAGGCACCTAAACGGGCCGAAAAAGGCCCGAAACGTGAACCCTAGGGTCCAAAAATCAATGAAAACCTCGCCAAATGTCTTCTACAAGGAGTCTGTGCACATCCGGGATGTTGCAAAAAAAATTGACCCGAGTGCTGAAAATCGTGTGTTATAACCCACGAAAATGGCCCGAAACGGACGTTTTCGCGAAAACGCACCTGCAAACCCTTCTGGTCCGGAGACCTACCCCTGGTGCTGTTATACATTAAACTATGGTCAGTACGTGGAGGAGGGACCGTCAGAGTGTCGAAATTCATCATTGTGGCTTCCGTTTGGGCAAGTAATTCTCGGTTGCAAAGGCACCTAAACGGGCCGAAAAAGGCCCCAAACGTGAACCCTAGGGTCCAAAAATCAATGAAAACCTTGCCAAATGTCTTCTACAAGGAGTCTGTGCACATCCGGGATGTTGCAAAAAAATTGACCTGAGTGCTGAAAATCGTGTGCTATAACCCACGAAAATGGCCCGAAACGGACGTTTTCGCGAAAACGCACCTGCAAACCCTTCTGGCCCGAAGACATACCCCTGGTGCTGTTATACATTAAACTAAGGTCGGTACGTGGTGGAGGGACCGTCAGAGTGTCGAAATTCATCATTGTGTCTTCCGTTTGGGCAAGTAATTCTCGGTTGCAAAGGCACCTAAACGGGCCGAAAAAGGCCCGAAACGTGAACCCTAGGGTCCAAAAATCAATGAAAACCTCGCCAAATGTCTTCTACAAGGAGTCTGTGCACATCCGGGATGTTACAAAAAAAATTGACCCGAGTGCTGAAAATCGTGTGCAATAGCCCACGAAAACGGCCCGAAACGTTGGGACGTCATTTGAATTTCGTAGCTCCGATTGCAGCGCTTCTGGACATTTCAGAACGCCAACAATATAAGTTTTACGAAAATCATCGGGTTTAGTGGTTCCCGAAAATTGGCACAGGTGCCTAAAATTGGCCGGAAGCGTGTGCTATAGCCCACGAAAACAGCCCGAAACGTAGGGACGTCATTTGAATTCCGTAGCCCCGATTGCAGTGATTCTGGACATTTCAGAACGCCAACAACATGAGTTTTACGAAAACCATCGGGTTTAGCGGTTCTCGAAAATTGGCCCAGATGCCTCAAATTGGCCTGAAGAGTGTGCTAGCCCACCAAAACGGCCCGAAACGTGAACCCTAGGGTCCAAAAATCAATGAAAACCTCGCCAAATGTCTTCTACAAGGAGTCTGTGCACATCCGGGATGTTGCAAAAAAAATTGACCCGAGTGCTGAAAATCGTGTGTTATAACCCACGAAAATGGCCCGAAACGGACGTTTTCGCGAAAACGCACCTGCAAACCCTTCTGGTCCGGAGACCTACCCCTGGTGCTGTTATACATTAAACTATGGTCAGTACGTGGAGGAGGGACCGTCAGAGTGTCGAAATTCATCATTGTGGCTTCCGTTTGGGCAAGTAATTCTCGGTTGCAAAGGCACCTAAACGGGCCGAAAAAGGCCCCAAACGTGAACCCTAGGGTCCAAAAATCAATGAAAACCTTGCCAAATGTCTTCTACAAGGAGTCTGTGCACATCCGGGATGTTGCAAAAAAATTGACCTGAGTGCTGAAAATCGTGTGCTATAACCCACGAAAATGGCCCGAAACGGACGTTTTCGCGAAAACGCACCTGCAAACCCTTCTGGCCCGAAGACATACCCCTGGTGCTGTTATACATTAAACTAAGGTCGGTACGTGGTGGAGGGACCGTCAGAGTGTCGAAATTCATCATTGTGTCTTCCGTTTGGGCAAGTAATTCTCGGTTGCAAAGGCACCTAAACGGGCCGAAAAAGGCCCGAAACGTGAACCCTAGGGTCCAAAAATCAATGAAAACCTCGCCAAATGTCTTCTACAAGGAGTCTGTGCACATCCGGGATGTTACAAAAAAAATTGACCCGAGTGCTGAAAATCGTGTGCAATAGCCCACGAAAACGGCCCGAAACGTTGGGACGTCATTTGAATTTCGTAGCTCCGATTGCAGCGCTTCTGGACATTTCAGAACGCCAACAATATAAGTTTTACGAAAATCATCAGGTTTAGTGGTTCCCGAAAATTGGCACAGGTGCCTAAAATTGGCCGGAAGCGTGTGCTATAGCCCACGAAAACAGCCCGAAACGTAGGGACGTCATTTGAATTCCGTAGCCCCGATTGCAGTGATTCTGGACATTTCAGAACGCCAACAACATGAGTTTTACGAAAACCATCGGGTTTAGCGGTTCTCGAAAATTGGCCCAGATGCCTCAAATTGGCCTGAAGAGTGTGCTAGCCAACCAAAACGGCCCGAAACGTGAACCCTAGGGTCCAAAAATCAATGAAAACCTCGCCAAATGTCTTCTACAAAGAGTCTGTGCACATCCGGGATGTTGCAAAAAAAATTGACCCGAGTGCTGAAAATCGTGTGCTATAACCCACGAAAATGGCCCGAAACGGATGTTTTCGCGAAAACGCACCTGCAAACCCTTCTGGTCCGGAGACCTACCCCTGGTGTTCTTATACATTAAACTATGGTCGGTACGAGGAGGAGGGACCGTCAGAGTGTCGAAATGCATCATTGTGTCTTCCGTTTGGGCAAGTAATTCTCGGTTGCAATGGCACCTAAACGGGCCGAAAAAGGCCCGAAACTTGAACCCTAGGGTCCAAAAATCAATGAAAACCTCGCCAAATGTCTTCTACAAGGAGTCTGTGCACATCCGGGATGTTGCAAAAATATTGACCCGAGTGCTGAAAATCGTGTGCTATAACCCACGAAAATGGCCCGAAACGGACGTTTTCGCGAAAACGCACCTGGAAACCCTTCTGGCCCGGAGACATACCCCTGGTGCTGTTATACATTAAACTATGGTCGGTACGTGGAGCAGGGACCGTCAAAGTGTCGAAATTCATCATTGTGGCTTCCGTTTGTGCAAGTAATTCTCGGTTGCAATGGCACCTAAACGGGCTGAAAAAGGCCCGAAACATGAACCCTAGGGTCCAAAAATCAATGAAAACCTCACCAAATGTGTTCTACAAGGCGTCTGTGCACGTACGGGATGTAGCCAAAAAATTGACCCGAGTGCTGAAAATCGTGTGCTATAACCCACGAAAATGGCCCGAAACGGACGTTTTTACGAAAACGCACGTGCAAACCCTTCTGGCCCGGAGACTTACCCCTGCTGTTGTTATACATTAAACTATGGTCGGTACGTGGAGCAGGGACCGTCAAAGTGTCGAAATTCATCATTGTGGCTTCTGTTTGAGCAAGTAATTCTCGGTTGCAAAGACACCTAAACGGGCTGAAAAAGGCCCGAAACGTAAACCCAAGGGTCCAAAAATCAATGAAAACCTCGCCAAATGTCTTCTACAAGGAGTCTGTGCACATCCGGGATGTTGAAAAAAAATTGACCCGAGTGCTGAAAATCGTGTGCTATAACCCACGAAAACGGCTCGAAATGGACGTTTTCGCGAAAACGCACCTGCAAACCCTTCTGGCCCGAAGACATACCCCTGGTGCTGTTATACATTAAACTAAGGTCGGTACGTGGTGGAGGGACCGTCAGAGTGTCGAAATTCATCATTGTGTCTTCCGTTTGGGCAAGTAATTCTCGGTTGCAAAGGCACCTAAACGGGCCGAAAAAGGCCCGAAACGTGAACCCTAGGGTCCAAAAATCAATGAAAACCTCGCCAAATGTCTTCTACAAGGAGTCTGTGCACATCCGGGATGTTACAAAAAAAATTGACCCGAGTGCTGAAAATCGTGTGCAATAGCCCACGAAAACGGCCCGAAACGTTGGGACGTCATTTGAATTTCGTAGCTCCGATTGCAGCGCTTCTGGACATTTCAGAACGCCAACAATATAAGTTTTACGAAAATCATCAGGTTTAGTGGTTCCCGAAAATTGGCACAGGTGCCTAAAATTGGCCGGAAGCGTGTGCTATAGCCCACGAAAACAGCCCGAAACGTAGGGACGTCATTTGAATTCCGTAGCCCCGATTGCAGTGATTCTGGACATTTCAGAACGCCAACAACATGAGTTTTACGAAAACCATCGGGTTTAGCGGTTCTCGAAAATTGGCCCAGATGCCTCAAATTGGCCTGAAGAGTGTGCTAGCCAACCAAAACGGCCCGAAACGTGAACCCTAGGGTCCAAAAATCAATGAAAACCTCGCCAAATGTCTTCTACAAAGAGTCTGTGCACATCCGGGATGTTGCAAAAAAAATTGACCCGAGTGCTGAAAATCGTGTGCTATAACCCACGAAAATGGCCCGAAACGGATGTTTTCGCGAAAACGCACCTGCAAACCCTTCTGGTCCGGAGACCTACCCCTGGTGTTCTTATACATTAAACTATGGTCGGTACGAGGAGGAGGGACCGTCAGAGTGTCGAAATGCATCATTGTGTCTTCCGTTTGGGCAAGTAATTCTCGGTTGCAATGGCACCTAAACGGGCCGAAAAAGGCCCGAAACTTGAACCCTAGGGTCCAAAAATCAATGAAAACCTCGCCAAATGTCTTCTACAAGGAGTCTGTGCACATCCGGGATGTTGCAAAAATATTGACCCGAGTGCTGAAAATCGTGTGCTATAACCCACGAAAATGGCCCGAAACGGACGTTTTCGCGAAAACGCACCTGGAAACCCTTCTGGCCCGGAGACATACCCCTGGTGCTGTTATACATTAAACTATGGTCGGTACGTGGAGCAGGGACCGTCAAAGTGTCGAAATTCATCATTGTGGCTTCCGTTTGTGCAAGTAATTCTCGGTTGCAATGGCACCTAAACGGGCTGAAAAAGGCCCGAAACATGAACCCTAGGGTCCAAAAATCAATGAAAACCTCACCAAATGTGTTCTACAAGGCGTCTGTGCACGTACGGGATGTAGCCAAAAAATTGACCCGAGTGCTGAAAATCGTGTGCTATAACCCACGAAAATGGCCCGAAACGGACGTTTTTACGAAAACGCACGTGCAAACCCTTCTGGCCCGGAGACTTACCCCTGCTGTTGTTATACATTAAACTATGGTCGGTACGTGGAGCAGGGACCGTCAAAGTGTCGAAATTCATCATTGTGGCTTCTGTTTGAGCAAGTAATTCTCGGTTGCAAAGACACCTAAACGGGCTGAAAAAGGCCCGAAACGTAAACCCAAGGGTCCAAAAATCAATGAAAACCTCGCCAAATGTCTTCTACAAGGAGTCTGTGCACATCCGGGATGTTGAAAAAAAATTGACCCGAGTGCTGAAAATCGTGTGCTATAACCCACGAAAACGGCTCGAAATGGACGTTTTCGCGAAAACGCACCTGCAAACCCTTCTGGCCCGAAGACATACCCCTGGTGCTGTTATACATTAAACTATGGTCGGTACGTGGTGGAGGGACCGTCAGAGTGTCGAAATTAATCATTGTGTCTTCCGTTTGGGGAAGTAATTCTCGGTTGCAAAGGCACCTAAACGGGCCGAAAAAGGCCCGAAACGTGAACCCTAGGGTCCAAAAATCAATAAAAACCTCACCAAATATCTTCTACAAGGAGTCTGTGCACATCCGGGATGTCGCAAAAAAAATGACCCGAGTGCTGAAAATTGTGTGCTATAACCCACGAAAATGGCCCGAAATGGACGTTTTCGCGAAAACGCACCTACAAATATTTCTGGCCCGGAGACCTACCCCTGGTGGTGTTATGCATTAAACTATGGTCTTTATGTGGAGGAGGGACCATTAGAGTGTCAAAATTCATCATTGTGTATTCCGTTTGGGTAACTAATTCTCGGTTGCAAAGGCACCTAAATGGGCCGAAAAAGGCCCGAAACGTGAACCCTAGGGTCCAAAAATCAATGAAAACCTCGCCAAATGTCTTCTACAAGGAGTCTGTGCACATCCGTGATGTGGCAAAAAAATTGACCCGAGTGCTGAAAATCGTGTGCTGTAACCCACGAAAATGGCCCGAAACGGACGTTTTCGCGAAAACGCACCTGCAAACCCTTCTGGCCTGAAGACCTACCCCTGGTGGTGTTATGCATTAAACTATGGTCGGTACGTGGAGGAGGTACCGTCAGAGTGTCAAAATTCATCATTGTGTCTTCCGTTTTGGCAAGTAATTCTCGGTTGCAAAGGCACCTAAACGGGCCGAAAAAGGACGAAACATGAACCCTAGGGTCCAAAAAATCAATGAAAACCTCGGCAAATGTCTTCTACAAGGAGTTTGTGCACATCCGGGATGTTGCAAAAAAAGTGACCCGAGATCTGAAGATCGTGTGCTATAACCCACGAAAATGGCCCGAAACGGACGTTTTCGCGAAAACGCAACTGCAAACCCTTCTGGCCCGGAGACCTACCCCTGGTGGTGTTATGCATTAAACTATGGTCGGTATGAGGAGAAGGGACCGTCAGAGTGACGAAATGCATCATTTTGTCTTCCGTTTGGGCAAGTGATTCTCGGTTGCAAAGACACCTAAACGGGCCGAAAAAGGCCCGAACGTGAACCCGAGGGTCCAAAAATCAATGAAAACCTCGCCAAATGTCTTCTAGAAGGAGTCTGTGCACATCCGGGATGTTGCAAAAAAAATTGACCCGAGTGCTGAAAATCGAGTGCTATAACCCACGAAAATAGCCCGAAACGGACGTTTTCGCGAAAACGCACCTGCAAACCCTTCTAGCCTGGAGACTTACCCCTGGTGCTGTTATACATTAAACTATGGTCGGTACGTGGAGGAGGGACCTTCAGAGTGTCGAAATTCATCATTGTGGCTTCTGTTTGGGCAAGTAATTCTCGGTTGCAAAAGCAGCTAAACAGGCCGAAAAAGGCCCCAAACGTGAACCCTAGGGTCCAAAAATCAATAAAAACCTCGCCAAATGTCTTCTACAAGGAGTCTGTGCACATCCGGGATGTTGCAAAAAAATTGACCCGAGTGCTGAAAATCGTGTGCTATAACCCACGAAAATGGCCCGAAACGGATGTTTTCGCGAAAACGCACCTGCAAACCCTTCTGGCCTGAAGACATACCCCTGGTGCTGTTATACATTAAACTATGGTCGGTACGTGGTGGAGGGACCGTCAGAGTTTCGAAATTCATCATTGTGTCTTCCGTTTGGGCAAGTAATTCTCAGTTGCAAAGGCACCTAAACGGGCCGAAAAAGGCCCGAAACGTGAACCCTAGGGTCCAAAAATCAATGAAAACCTCGCCAAATGTCTTCTACAAGGAGTCTGTGCACATCCGGGATGTTGCAAAAAAATTGACCCGAGTGCTGAAAATCGTGTGCTATAACCCACGAAAATGGCCCGAAACGGACGTTTTCGCGAAAACGCACCTGCAAACCCTTCTGGCCCGAAGACATACTCCTGGTGCTGTTATACATTAAACTATGGTCGGTACGTGGTGGAGGAACCGTCAGAGTGTCAAAATTCATCATTGTGTCTTCCGTTTGGGCAGGTAATTCTCGGTTGCAAAGGCACATAAACGAGCCGAAAAAGTCCCGAAATGTGAACCCTAGGGTCCAAAAATCAATGAAAACCTCGCCAAATGTCTTCTACAAGGAGTCTGTGCACATCCGGGATGTTGCAAAAAAATTGACCCGAGTGCTGAAAATCGTGTGCTATAACCCACGAAAATGGCCCGAAACGGACGTTTTCGCGAAAACGCACCTGCGAACCCTTCTGGCCCGGAGACTTACCCCTGGTGTGGTTATACTTTAAACTATGGTCGGTACGTGGAGCAGGGACCGTCAAAGTGTCGAAATTCATCATTGTGGCTTCCGTTTGGGCAAGTAATTCTCGGTTGCAAAGGCACCTAAACAGGCCGAAAAAGGCCCGAAACGTGTACCCTAGGGTCCAAAAATCATTGAAAACCTCGCCAAATGTCTTCTACAAGAAGTCTGTGCACATCCGGGATGTTGCAAAAAAGTTGACCCGAGTGCTGAAAATCGTGTGCTATAACCCACGAAAATGGCCCGAAACGGACGTTTTCGCGAAAACGCACCTGCAAACCCTTCTGACCCGAAGACATACCCCTGGTGCTGTTATACATTAAACTATGGTCGGTACGTGGTGGAGGGACCGTCAGTGTGTCGAAATTCATCATTGTGTCTTCCGTTTGGGTAAGTAGTTCTCGGTTGCAAAGGCACCTAAACGGGACGAAAAAGGCCCGAAACGTGAACCCTAGGGTCCAAAAATCAATGAAAACCTCGCCAAATGTCTTCTAGAAGGAGTCTGTGCACATCCGGGATGTTGCAAAAAAATTGACCCGAGTGCTGAAAATCGTGTGCTATAACCCACGAAAATGGCCCGAAACGGACGTTTTCGCGAAAACGCACCTGCAAACCCTTCTGGCCCGAAGACATACCCCTGGTGCTGTTATACATTAAACTATGGTCGGTACGTGGTGGAGGGACCGTCAGAGTGTCGAAATTCATCATTGTGTCTTCCGTTTTGGCAAGTAATTCTCGGTTGCAAAGGCACCTAAACGGGACGAAAAAGGCCCGAAACGTGAACCCTAGGGTCCAAAAATCAATGAAAACCTCGCCAAATGTCTTCTACAAGGAGTCTGTGCACATCCGGGATGTTGCAAAAAATTGACCCGAGTGCTGAAAATCGTGTGCTATAACCCACGAAAATGGCCCGAAACGGACGTTTTCGCGAAAACGCACCTACAAACATTTCTGGCCCGGAGACATACCCCTGGTGGTGTTATGCATTAAACTATGGTCTTTATGTGGAGGAGGGACCATCAGAGTGTCAAAATTCATCATTGTGTCTTCCGTTTGGGCAAGTAATTCTCGGTTGCAAAGGCACCTAAACGGGCCGAAAAAGGCCCGAAACGTGAACCCTAGGGTCCAAAAATCAATGAAAACCTCGCCAAATGTCTTCTACAAGGAGTCTGTGCACATCCGGGATGTGGCAAAAAAAATTGACCCGAGTGCTGAAAATCGTGTGCTGTAACCCACGAAAATGGCCCGAAACGGACGTTTTCGCGAAAACGCACCTGCAAACCCTTCTGGCCTGAAGACCTACCCCTGGTGGTGTTATGCATTAAACTATGGTCGGTACGTGGAGGAGTTACCGTCAGAGTGTCGAAATTCATCATTGTGTCTTCCGTTTTGGCAAGTAATTCTCGGTTGCAAAGGCACCTAAACGGGCCGAAAAAGGACGAAACATGAACCCTAGGGTCCAAAAAATCAATGAAAACCTCGACAAATGTCTTCTACAAGGAGTTTGTGCACATCCGGGATGTTGCAAAAAAATTGACCCGAGATCTGAAGATCGTGTGCTATAACCCACGAAAATGGCCCGAAACGGACGTTTTCGCGAAAGCGCACCTGCAAACCCTTCTGGCCCAGAGACCTACCCCTGGTGGTGTTATGCATTAAACTATGGTCGGTATGAGGAGAAGGGACCATCAGAGTGACGAAATGCATCATTTTGTCTTCCGTTTGGGCAAGTAATTCTCGGTTGCAAAGGCACCTAAACGGACCGAAAAAGGCCCGAACGTGAACCCTAGGGTCCAAAAATCAATGAAAACCTCGCCAAATGTCTTCTACAAGGAGTCTGTGTACATCCGGGATGTTGCAAAAAAAATTGACCCGAGTGCTGAAAATCATGTGCTATAACCCACGAAAATGGCCCGAAACGGACGTTTTCGCGAAAACGCAGCTGCAAACCCTTCTGACCCGGAGACATACCCCTGGAGCTGTTATGCATTAAACTATGGTCGGTACGTGGAGGAGGGACCATCAGAGTGACGAAATGCATCATTTTGGCTTCCTTTTGGGCAAGTAATTCTCGGTTGCAAAGGCACCTAAACGGGCCGAAAAAGGCCCGAAACGTGAATCCTAGGGTCCAAAAATCAATGAAAACCTCGCCAAATGTCTTCTACAAGGAGTCTGTGCACATCCGGTATGTCGCAAAAAATTTGACCCGAGTGCTGAAAATCGTATGCTATAACCCACGAAAATGGCCCGAAACGGACGTTTTCGCGAAAACGCACCTACAAACATTTCTGGCCCGGAGACCTACCCCTGGTGGTGATATGCATTAAACTATGGTATTTATGTGGAGGAGGGACCATCAGAGTGTCGAAATTCATCATTGTGTCTTCCGTTTGGGCAAGTAATTCTCGGTTGCAAAGGCACCTAAACGGGCCGAAAAAGGCCCGAAACGTGAACCCTAGGGTCCAAAAATCAATGAAAACCTCGCCAAATATCTTCTACAAGGAGTCTGTGCACATCCGGGATGTGGCAAAAAAATTGACCCGAGTGCTGAAAATCGTGTGCTGTAACCCACGAAAATGGCCCGAAACGGACGTTTTCGCGAAAACACACCTGCAAACCCTTCTGGCCTGAAGACCTACCCCTGGTGGTGTTATGCATTAAACTATGGTCGGTACGTGGAGGAGGTACCGTCAGAGTGTCGAAATTCATCATTGTGTCTTCCGTTTTGGCAAGTAATTCTCGGTTGCAAAGGCACCTAAACGGGCCGAAAAAGGACGAAACATGAACCCTAGGGTCCAAAAAATCAATGAAAACCTCGGCAAATGTCTTCTACAAGAAGTTTGTCCACAACCGGGATGTTGCAAAAAAAATTGACCCGAGATCTGAAGATCGTGTGCTATAACCCACGAAAATGGCCCGAAACAGACGTTTTCGCGAAAACGCACATGCAAACCCTTCTGGTCCGGAGACCTACCCCTGGTGCTGTTATACAGTAAACTATGGTCGGTACGTGGAGGAGGGACCGTCAGAGTGTCGAAATTCATCATTGTGGCTTCCGTTTGGGAAAGTAATTCTCGGTTGCAAAGGCACCTAAACGGGCCGAAAAAGGCCCCAAACGTGAACCCTAGGGTCCAAAAATCAATGAAAACCTCGCCAAATGTCTTCTACAAGGAGTATGTGCACATCCGGGATGTTGCAAAAAAATTGACCCGAGTGCTGAAAATCGTGTGCTATAACCCACGAAAATGGCTCGAAACGGACGTTTTCGCGAAAACGCTCCTGCAAACCCCTCTGGCCCGAAGACATACCCCTGGTGCTGTTATACATTAAACTATGGTCGGTACGTGGTGGAGGGACCGTCAGAGTGTCGAAATTCATCATTGTGTCTTCCGTTTGGGCAAGTAATTCACGGTTGCAAAGGCACCTAAACGGGCCGAAAAAGGCCCGAAATGTGAACCCTAGGGTCCAAAAATCAATGAAAACCTCGCCAAATGTCTTCTATAAGGAGTCTGTGCACATCCGGGATGTTGCAAAAAAAATTGACCCGAGTGCTGAAAATCGTGTGCTATAACCCACGAAAACGGCCCGAAACGGACGTTTTCGCGAAAACGCAGCTGCAAACCCTTCTGACTCGGAGACATACCCCTAGAGCTGTTATGCATTAAACTATGGTCGGTACGTGGAGGAGGGACCATCAGAGTGACGAAATGCATCATTTTGGCTTCCTTTTGGGCAAGTAATTCTCGGTTGCAAAGGCACCTAAACGGGCCGAAAAAGGACGAAACATGAACCCTAGGGTCCAAAAAATCAATGAAAACCTCGGCAAATGTCTTCTACAAGAAGTTTGTGCACATCCGGGATGTTGCAAAAAAAATTGACCCGAGATCTGAAGATCGTGTGCTATAACCCACGAAAATGGCCCGAAACGGACGTTTTCGCAAAACACACCTGCAAACCCTTCTGGTCCGGAGACCTACCCCTGGTGCTGTTATACATTAAACTATGGTCGGTACGTGGAGGTGGGACCGTCAGAGTGTCGAATTTCATCATTGTGGCTTCCGTTTGGGCAAGTAATTCTCGGTTGCAAAGGCACCTAAACGGGCCGAAAAAGGCCCCAAACGTGAACCCTAGGGTCCAAAAATTAATGAAAACCTCGCCAAATGTCTTCTACAAGGAGTCTGTGCACATCCAGGATGTTGCAAAAAAAATTGACTCGAGTGCTGAAAATCGTATGCTATAACCCACGAAAATGGCCCGAAACGGACGTTTTCACGAAAACGCA
The DNA here is from genome assembly GCA_036936925.1 of Cenchrus fungigraminus. Lineage (NCBI taxonomy): Eukaryota > Viridiplantae > Streptophyta > Magnoliopsida > Poales > Poaceae > Cenchrus > Cenchrus fungigraminus. The sequence continues at coordinate 126,050,657 of CM072770.1, read as the reverse complement.
CTTGCAAACCCTTCTGGCCCAAAGACATACCCCTGGTGCTGTTATACATTAAACTATGGTTGGTACGTGGTAGAGGGACCGTCAGAGTGTCGAAATTCATCATTGTGTCTTCCGTTTGGGCAAGTAATTCACGGTTGCAAAGGCACCTAAACGGGCCGAAAAAGGCCCGAAACGTGAACCTTAGGGTCCAAAAATCAATGAAAACCTCGCCAAATGTCTTCTATAAGGAGTCTGTGCACATCCGGGATGTTGCAAAAAAAATTGACCCGAGTGCTGAAAATCGTGTGCTATAACCCACGAAAATGGCCCGAAACGGACGTTTTCGCGAAAACGCAGCTGCAAACCCTTCTGACTCGGAGACATACCCTTAGAGTTTTATGCATTAAACTATGGTCGGTACGTAGAGGAGGGACCATCAGAGTGACAAAATGCATCATTTTGGGTTCCGTTTGGGCAAACAATTTTCGGTTGCAAAGGCACCTAAACGGGTCGAAAAAGGCCCGAAACGTGAACCCTAGGGTCCAAAAATCAATTAAAACCTCGCCAAATGTCTTCTACAAGGAGTCTGTGCACATCTGGGATGTTGCAAAAAAATTGACCCGAGTGCTGAAAATCGTGTGCTATAACCCACGAAAATGGCCCGAAACGGACGTTTTCGCGAAAACGCAGCTGCAAACCCTTCTGACTCGGAGACATACCCTTAGAGTTTTATGCATTAAACTATGGTCGGTACGTGGAGGAGGGACCATCAGAGTGACAAAATGCATCATTTTGGGTTCCGTTTGGGCAAACAATTTTCGGTTGCAAAGGCACCTAAACGGGCCGAAAAAGGCCCGAAACGTGAATCCTAGGGTCCAAACATCAATGAAAACCTCGCCAAATGTCTTCTACAAGGAGTCTGTGCACATCCGGTATGTCGCAAAAAAAATTGACCCGAGTGCTGAAAATCGTGTGATATAACCCACGAAAATAGCCCGAAACGGACGTTTTCGCGAAAACGCACCTACAAACATTTCTGGCCCGGAGACCTACCCCTGGTGCTGATATGCATTAAACTATAGTATTTATGTGGAGGAGGGACCATCAGAGTGTCGAAATTCATCATTGTGTCTTCCGTTTGGTCAAGTAATTCTCGGTTGCAAAGGCACCTAAACGGGCCGAAAAAGGCCCGAAAGGTGAACCCTAGGGTCCAAAAATCAATGAAAACCTCGCCAAATATCTTCTACAAGGAGTCTGTGCACATCCGGGATGTGGCAAAAAATTGACCCGAGTGCTGAAAATCGTGTGCTGTAAACCACGAAAATGGCCCGAAACGGACGTTTTCGCGAAAACACACCTGCAAACCCTTCTGGCCTGAAGACCTACCCCTGGTGGTGTTATGTATTAAACTATGGTCGGTACCTGGAGGAGGTACCGTCAGAGTGTCGAAATTCATCATTGTGTCTTCCGTTTTGGCAAGTAATTCTCGGTTGCAAAGGCACCTAAACGGGCCGAAAAAGGACGAAACATGAACCCTAGGGTCCAAAAAATCAATGAAAACCTCGGCAAATGTCTTCTACAAGGAATTTGTGCACATCCGGGATGTTGCAAAAAAAATTGACCCGAGATCTGAAGATCGTGTGCTATAACCCACGAAAATGGCCCGAAACGGACGTTTTCGCGAAAACGCACCTGCAAACCCTTCTGGCCCGAAGACCTACCCCTGGTGGTGTTATGCAATAAACTATGGTCGGTATGAGGAGAAGGGACCGTCAGAGTGACGAAATGCATCATTTTGTCTTCCGTTTGGGCAAGTAATTCTCGGTTGCAAAGGCACCTGAACGGGCCGAAAAAGGCCCGAAACGTGAACCCTAGGGTCCAAAAATCAATGAAAACCTCGCCAAATGTCTTCTACAAGGAGTCTGTGCACATCCGGGATGTTACAAAAAAAATTGACCCGAGTGCTGAAAATCGTGTGTTATAACCCACGAAAATGACCCGAAACGGACGTTTTCGCGAAAACGCACCTGCAAACCCTTCTGGTCCGGAGACCTACCCCTGGTGCTGTTATACATTAAACTATGGTCGGTACGTGGAGGAGGGACCGTCAGAGTGTTGAAATTCATCATTGTGGCTTCCGTTTGGGCAAGTAATTCTCGGTTGCAAAGGCACCTAAACGGGCCGAAAAAGGCCCCAAACGTGAACCCTAGGGTCCAAAAATCAATGAAAACCTCACCAAATGTCTTCTACAAGGAGTCTGTGCACATCCGGGATGTTGCAAAAAAATTGACCCAAGTGCTGAAAATCGTGTGCAATAACCCACGAAAATGGCCCGAAACGGACGTTTTCGCGAAAACGCACCTGCAAACCCTTCTGGTCCGGAGACCTACCCCTGGTGCTGTTATACATTAAACTATGGTGGGTACGTGGAGGAGGGACCGTCAGAGTGTCGAAATTCATCATTGTGGCTTCCGTTTGGGCAAGTAATTCTCGGTTGCAAAGGCAACTAAACGGACCGAAAAAGGCCCCAAACGTGAACCCTAGGGTCCAAAAATCAATGAAAACATCGCCAAATGTCTTCTACAAGGAGTCTGTGCACATCTGGGATGTTGCAAAAAAATTGACCCGAGTGCTGAAAATCGTGTGCTATAACCCACGAAAATGGCCCGAAACGGACGTTTTCACGAAAACGCACTTGCAAACCCTTCTGGCCCGAAGACATACCCCTGGTGCTGTTATACATTAAACTATGGTTGGTACGTGGTAGAGGGACCGTCAGAGTGTCGAAATTCATCATTGTGTCTTCCGTTTGGGCAAGTAATTCACGGTTGCAAAGGCACCTAAACGGGTCGAAAAAGGCCCGAAACGTGAACCTTAGGGTCCAAAAATCAATGAAAACCTCGCCAAATGTCTTCTATAAGGAGTCTGTGCACATCCGGGATGTTGCAAAAAAATTGACCCGAGTGCTGAAAATCGTGTGCTGAAAATAACCCACGAAAATGGCTCGAAACGGACGTTTTCGCGAAAACACAGCTGCAAACCCTTCTGACTCGGAGACATACCCCTGGAGCTGTTATGCATTAAACTATGGTCGGTACGTGGTGGAGGGACCGTCAGAGTGTCGAAATTCATCATTGTGTCTTCCGTTTGGGCAAGTAATTCACGGTTGCAAAGGCACCTAAACGGGCCGAAAAAGGCCCGAAACGTGAACCCTAGGGTCCAAAAATCAATGAAAACCTCGCCAAATGACTTATATAAGGAGTCTGTGCACATCCGGGATGTTGCAAAAAAATTGACCCGAGTGCTGAAAATCGTGTGCTATAACCCACGAAAATGGCCCGAAACGGACGTTTTCGCGAAAACGCAGCTGCAAACCCTTCTAACTCGGAGACATACCCCTGGAGCTGTTATGCATTAAACTATGGTCGGTACGTGGAGGAAGGACCATCAGAGTGACAAAATGCATCATTTTGGGTTCCGTTTGGGCAAACAATTTTCGGTTGCAAAGGCACCTAAACGGGCCGAAAAAGGCCCGAAACGTGAATCCTAGGGTCCAAACATCAATGAAAACCTCGCCAAATGTCTTCTACAAGGAGTCTGTGCACATCCGGTATGTCGCAAAAAAAATTGTCCCGAGTGCTGAAAATCGTGTGATATAACCCACGAAAATGGCCCGAAACGGACGTTTTCGCGAAAATGCACCTACAAACATTTCTGGCCCGGAGACCTACCCCTGGTGCTGATATGCATTAAACTATGGTATTTATGTGGAGTAGGGACCATCAGAGTGTCGAAATTCATCATTGTGTCTTCCGTTTGGTCAAGTAATTCTCGGTTGCAAAGGCACCTAAACGGGCCGAAAAAGGCCCGAAACGTGAACCCTAGGGTCCAAAAATCAATGAAAACCTCGCCAAATATCTTCTACAAGGAGTCTGTGCACATCCGGGATGTGGCAAAAAATTGACCCGAGTGCTGAAAATCGTGTGCTGTAAACCACGAAAATGGCCCGAAACGGACGTTTTCGCGAAAACACACCTGCAAACCCTTCTGGCCTGAAGACCTACCCCTGGTGGTGTTATGTATTAAACTATGGTCGGTACCTGGAGGAGGTACCGTCAGAGTGTCGAAATTCATCATTGTGTCTTCCGTTTTGGCAAGTAATTCTCGGTTGCAAAGGCACCTAAACGGGCCGAAAAAGGACGAAACATGAACCCTAGGGTCCAAAAAATCAATGAAAACCTCGGCAAATGTCTTCTACAAGGAGTTTGTGCACATCCGGGATGTTGCAAAAAAAATTGACCCGAGATCTGAAGATCGTGTGCTATAACCCACGAAAATGGCCCGAAACGGACGTTTTCGCGAAAACGCACCTGCAAACCCTTCTGGCCCGAAGACCTACCCCTGGTGGTGTTATGCATTAAACTATGGTCGGTATGAGGAGAAGGGACCGTCAGAGTGACGAAATGCATCATTTTGTCTTCCGTTTGGGCAAGTAATTCTCGGTTGCAAAGGCACCTAAACGGGCCGAAAAAGGCCCGAAACGTGAACCCTAGGGTCCAAAAATCAATGAAAACCTCGCCAAATGTCTTCTACAAGGAGTCTGTGCACATCCGGGATGTTGCAAAAAAAATTGACCCGAGTGCTGAAAATCGTGTGTTATAACCCACGAAAATGACCCGAAACGGACATTTTCGCGAAAACGCACCTGCAAACCCTTCTGGTCCGGAGACCTACCCCTGGTGCTGTTATACATTAAACTATGGTCGGTACGTGGAGGAGGGACCGTCAGAGTGTTGAAATTCATCATTGTGGCTTCCGTTTGGGCGAGTAATTCTCGGTTGCAAAGGCACCTAAACGGGCCGAAAAAGGCCCCAAACGTGAACCCTAGGGTCCAAAAATCAATGAAAACCTCACCAAATGTCTTCTACAAGGAGTCTGTGCACATCCGGGATGTTGCAAAAAAATTGACCCGAGTGCTGAAGATCGTTTGCAATAACCCACGAAAATGGCCCGAAACGGACGTTTTCGCGAAAACGCACCTGCAAACCCTTCTGGTCCGGAGACCTACCCCTGGTGCTGTTATACATTAAACTATGGTGGGTACGTGGAGGAGGGACCGTCAGAGTGTCGAAATTCATCATTGTGGCTTCCGTTTGGGCAAGTAATTCTCGGTTGCAAAGGCACCTAAACGGGCCGAAAAAGACCCCAAACGTGAACCCTAGGGTCCAAAAATCAATGAAAACCTCACCAAATGTCTTCTACAAGGAGTCTGTGCACATCTGGGATGTTGCAAAAAAATTGACCCGAGTGCTGAAAATCGTGTGCTATAACCCACGAAAATGGCCCGAAACGGACGTTTTCACGAAAACGCACTTGCAAACCCTTCTGGCCCGAAGACAAACCCCTGGTGCTGTTATACATTAAACTATGGATGGTACGTGGTAGAGGGACCGTCAGAGTGTCAAAATTCATCATTGTGTCTTCCGTTTGGGCAAGTAATTCACGGTTGCAAAGGCACCTAAACGGGTCGAAAAAGGCCCGAAACGTGAACCTTAGGGTCCAAAAATCAATGAAAACCTCGCCAAATGTCTTCTATAAGGAGTCTGTGCACATCCGGGATGTTGCAAAAAAAATTGACCCGAGTGCTGAAAATCGTGTGCTATAACCCACGAAAATGGCTCGAAACGGACGTTTTCGCGAAAACACAGCTGCAAACCCTTCTGACTCGGAGACATACCCCTGGAGCGGTTATGCATTAAACTATGGTCGGTACGTGGAGGAGGGACCATCAGAGTGACGAAATGCATCATTTTGGGTTCCGTTTGGGCAAATAATTTTCGGTTGCAAAGGCACCTAAACGGGCCGAAAAATACCCGAAACGTGAATCATAGGGTCCAAACATCAATGAAAACCTCGCCAAATGTCTTCTACAAGGAGTCTGTGCACATCCGGTATGTCGCAAAAAAATTGACCCGAGTGCTGAAAATCGTGTGCTATAACCCACGAAAATGGCCCGAAACGGACGTTTTCGCGAAAACGCACCTACAAACATTTCTGGCCCGGAGACCTACCCCTGGTGGTGATATGCACTAAACTAGGGTATTTATGTGGAGGAGGGACCATCAGAGTGTCGAAATTCATCATTGTGTCTTCCATTTGATCAAGTAATTCTCTGTTGCAAAGGCACCTAAACGGGCCGAAAAAGGCCCGAAACGTGAACCCTAGGGTCCAAAAATCAATGAAAACCTCGCCAAATATCTTCTACAAGGAGTCTGTGCACATCCGGGATGTGGCAAAAAATTGACCCGAGTGCTGAAAATCGTGTGCTGTAACCCACGAAAATGGCCCGAAACGGACGTTTTCGCGAAAACACACCTGCAAACCCTTCTGGCCTGAAGACCTACCCCTGGTGGTGTTATGTATTAAACTATGGTCGGTACGTGGAGGCGGTACCGTCAGAGTGTCGAAATTCATCATTGTGTCTTCCGTTTTGGCAAGTAATTCTCGGTTGTAAAAGCACCTAAACGGACCGAAAAAGGACGAAACATGAACCCTAGGGTCCAAAAAATCAATGAAAACCTCGGCAAATGTCTTCTACAAGGAGTTTGTGCACATCCGGGATGTTGCAAAAAAAATTGACCCGAGATCTGAAGATCGTGTGCTATAACCCACGAAAATGGCCCGAAACGGACGTTTTCGCGAAAACGCACCTGCAAACCCTTCTGGCCCGGAGACCTACCCCTGGTGGTGTTATGCATTAAACTATGGTCGGTACGAGGAGAAGGGACCGTCAGAGTGACGAAATGCATCATTTTGTCTTCCGTTTGGGCAAGTAATTCTCGGTTGCAAAGGCACCTAAACGGGCCGAAAAAGGCCCGAAACGTGAACCCTAGGGTCCAAAAATCAATGAAAACCTCGCCAAATGTCTTCTACAAGGAGTCTGTGCACATCCGGGATGTTGCAAAAAAAATTGACCCGAGTGCTGAAAATCGTGTGTTATAACCCACGAAAATGGTCCGAAACGGACGTTTTCGCGAAAACGCACCTGCAAACCCTTCTGGTCCGGAGACCTACCCCTGGTGCTGTTATACATTAAACTATGGTCGGTACGTGGAGGAGGGACCGTCAGAGTGTCGAAATTCATCATTGTGGCTTCCGTTTGGGCAAGTAATTCTCGGTTGCAAAGGCACCTAAACGGGCCGAAAAAGGCCCCAAACGTGAACCCTAGGGTCCAAAAATCAATGAAAACCTTGCCAAATGTCTTCTACAAGGAGTCTGTGCACATCCGGGATGTTGCAAAAAAAATTGACCTGAGTGCTGAAAATCGTGTGCTATAACCCACGAAAATGGCCCGAAACGGACGTTTTCGCGAAAACGCACCTGCAAACCCTTCTGGCCCGAAGACATACCCCTGGTGCTGTTATACATTAAACTAAGGTCGGTACGTGGTGGAGGGACCGTCAGAGTGTCGAAATTCATCATTGTGTCTTCCGTTTGGGCAAGTAATTCTCGGTTGTAAAGGCACCTAAACGGGCCGAAAAAGGCCCGAAACGTGAACCCTAGGGTCCAAAAATCAATGAAAACCTCACCAAATGTCTTCTACAAGGAGTCTGTGCACATCCGGGATGTTACAAAAAAAATTGACCCGAGTGCTGAAAATCGTGTGCAATAGCCCACGAAAACGGCCCGAAACGTAGGGACGTCATTTGAATTTCGTAGCTCCGATTGCAGCGCTTCTGGACATTTCAGAACGCCAACAATATAAGTTTTACGAAAATCATCAGGTTTAGTGGTTCCCGAAAATTGGCACAGGTGCCTAAAATTGGCCGGAAGCGTGTGCTATAGCCCACGAAAACAGCCCGAAACGTAGGGACGTCATTTGAATTCCGTAGCCCCGATTGCAGTGATTCTGGACATTTCAGAACGCCAACAACATGAGTTTTACGAAAACCATCGGGTTTAGCGGTTCTCGAAAATTGGCCCAGATGCCTCAAATTGGCCTGAAGAGTGTGCTAGCCCACCAAAACGGCCCGAAACGTAGGAATGTCATTTGAATTCCGTAGCTCTAATTGCAGTGCTTCTAGACATTTCAGAACGCCAACAACATGAGTTTTACGAAAACCATTGGGTTTAGCGGTTCCCGAAAATTAGCCCAGGTGCCTTAAATTGGCCCGAAGCGTGTGCTATAGCCCACGAAAACGGCCCGAAACGTATGGACGCCATTTGAATTTCGTAGCTCTGATTGCAGTGCTTCTGGACATTTCAGAACGCCAACAACATGAGTTTTATGAAAAACATCGGGTTAGCAGTTCCCGAAAATTGGCCCGTAGCGTGTGCAATAGCCCACGAAAACAACCCAAAACGTAGGGACGTCATTTGAATTTCATAACTTCGATTGCTGTGCTTCTGGACATTTCAAAACACGAATAACATGAGTTTTACGAAAACCATCGTGTTTAACTGTTCCCGAAAATTGGCCCGCGTGCTTAAAACTAGCCCGAAGCGTGTGTTATACCCCACGGAAACAGCCCGAAACGTAGGGATGTCATTTGAATTCCGTAGCTCTGATTAAGTGCTTCTAAACATTTCGGAATGCCAACAATATGAGTTTTGCGAAAACCATCGGGTTTGACTGTTCACGAAAATTGGCCCGGTTGCCAAAAATGGGCCCGAAACGTGTGTTATAGCCCACGAAAATGCCCTCGGCAGCCGTTGCAAAAATCATCGTGCGCGAGCATGGTTGGGGTCACCGCCGCCGGCGGCGTAGCGAGCCTCGGCCCTCGGCAGCTCGATGGGGCAGCAGTGGCGTAACTAGCCAGCAGCCGGAGTGTCGGATGCGGCAGCAGCGACAAAGTCGAGATGGGCTATCTGTGAGCGATGCAGGTTCAGCAACGGTGGCGGTGGCACAGCGAGTCTCGGGCCTCAGACCCAACAGTTATATACTTAGATGGGGTGACGGCAGCGACGCGGTGAGCCTCAAGGCCTTGCAGCCGTATGGGGCAGTAGTGACAGAGAGGAGACGGGGGCAATGGAGCAGCCATGGAAAACGAAGATGGACCAGTGGATTGGTGTTGTCGTCGTTGAAGGAAGGGTTCGATCCACGCAATCCTTAGGTTCTTTAGGTTCTGATCCATTGACCCTCTATTGTATTATGTGTTGAATTAGGAGTCCATTGGATTCGATTTTGAGGATCGGTTTGATGAACCCATGGTTCGATTCGAACCACCCCCACCTTTAAGGTTGTATCAAGGAACTGAGTTTGTACTCCACTGTGTCCGGTATGACCGGTAACCGTGGTTTTTCGGCCAATTCCCAATGATTTTTAAAACCCTACCTGCAGCACCCCTCCTGCTTAACCAACTATGCCTCAAGCATGTAAAAATGTTGTTCCTTTGCTTGCCCGTCTCCTTCCACGCCTCCTGTCTCCGCCCGGCGCCATGTCAGCCGGCGGAGGGCATGGGGATGACGGTTGCATGTTGTCACCGCCCCGGCTACCGCCGCCACACTCCCAACTTCATCTGCTAGAGGTGACCGTGATGTCGGTGCGTAGTGGCCAGCGTGCGTGTGCGTACGCCGTGGCGTGGGCCGATGAGGCGCACAAGCTGCGCACAGGCGTGGACCATGCGGGCGGCGCGTCGCTGACGTGGAACGACCGGTTCCTTTTCCGTGTGGGCGACCCCATCCTCGACCTCACGCGCATCGTGGTGAGCACCTTCGTGCGCCCCGGCGGCGGCCGGCAGGTGGCGGCGCTGCTGCTCCGGCGGTCGCGCTCACTCCGGTCGCAGGGCATCATCAACATAGTCATCACGCTGCTGGACGCCACCCGCGCCGCGCGCATCGTGCCGCTCTACGACGCCCCCGGCTCGCCCGACACGTTCTCTGTCAGGGACCTCGTCATGACGAGGCCGGCGTCGCTGTGCAAGATCGCCGAGCAAGGCAAGGAAGAGGTGGATGTCAACGAGGATAAGAGCAACTCGTCGACGTTCGTCGACCACTCCGAGGCGGCTCGACGCGTCGCCGTGGAGCAGAGGGAGCTGGAGCTGAAGCTTGAGAAGTGGAAGGACGACCTGTCGTCGGGCCCCAAGGAAGGAAGGCATGGCAGCGCGCGGAGGTGGGGTCGGGGCCTGCGCTTCCGCGACAGCGGCGAGTGGGACAGGTAACACCACCGATCATCCAGACCGCAGCATGTCTGGATGGAAAGAACGGCGCGGGACACCAGCGAAAAATTATGTGATTTATTCGTGTTGTTTAGGTTTGGCCACAGTTTTTCGACTTCGTTCATTATGTGTTTAGCATGTAAAACAACGCCCTTTTCGTCTAGCTTATCAACCACCAGCCAGGAGTACTTTTCTCTCAGAACAAATCAGCTACTAGCAACTAGTCAGCAATATTTTTCTCTCAGAACAAATAAACACTAGTCACCAGTCAAATGAACAGGCTGCAAATGTCGGAAAAAAAATAAAGAGGGGTCGTGTGCTTGTTTTCTTTTATCTGACTCTCTATGTTGTTGGGTATCTTTTCATTAGAGTTAATTGCGCTCACCATAGAACAACTTGTAAGGTGGGTGCAAATTAGTTCAATAACTTGTAGTATGCTCAATCTAATACAATAACTTGTCAAGTGGGTGCGAATTAGTACAAGAACTTATAAAATGATCGATCTCATACAATAACTTGATAGGTCGGTGCAAACTGGTTCATGAACATGTAAAATGCTTAACTTAGTGCACACTCGATGTATCTGCAGTCCAAATGTTATCACAAATGATATATTTTCTAATACCAGACTAGAGTATACTTGCCTCAAAACAAGTTATTGTGCATTATTTGACAACTGATATTTGTGTTGTGATGGTAAAAAATATTTAGTAAGGACCAGAACCTTCGACGTTATGTCTTTGTTATCAACTTTTATACAAAGATTAAATTTTGATTAGAAATATTTTTAATTTCATAGTCAATATTAATTTCAAATTTGATTATATTATTTTTATTCAGCTAGTAATAGAATATGGTAACTCGTACTAACAATTAATACCTTCTAGAAGTTTGACATAAATATTTTTAAAGTCTCATGTACTAGTTGAAAGACAAAATGAACTAAAATAATGAAAACGAGCATGCTTTTCTGAAGTTGTTGAATACATGAGTAAAGGTGCCGAAGAAACAAAAGGTCATATGGTGTCTTATGAAGTTTAGTCTCTCGGTAATCTAATGGCGTAATTCAAAAACTTGATTCAATTTAACTAATAAAAAATAAGTAATGTATATACATTTGATTCAAATTAGAAACTTTAATTGAAAAAAAACTATTAGTTAGAAGAAAATTTGAATGCTACCTTATTTATCTAATACATTATCGTTTGTAAATTTGGACTATAGGTGCACCACTTTGCCAAGTTATTACATTAAACCGAGTATTTTACACAAGTTCTTGGATCAATATGCACATACATATAAAATTGTTATACTAATTTGATTATTTTACATGGTTTTGGACCAATATGCACCAACCTGACAAGTTATTGTACTAACTTGAGCATTTTACAACTTGTTGGACTAATCCACACCCACCTGACAAGTTATTGTAGTAAATTGAGCATTTTACAACTTGTTAGACTAATCCGCACACACGTGACAAGTTGTTGTATGGTGAGCGTAATTTACTCTTTTCATTATGACATGAGCATTGCAAAATACGACAAGATGTGGCAATTATCCAGAAAAAGCATTTTGATCATATCTAAATGTTAGCATGGTGTGTATCAGGGGAAAGGAAGGATATGAATAATCTTGCAAAAACCACATCAAGAACCACACGATCGGGCCCACGTGTAAACGGCTCATGTTATCCCCTCTGGCCATCATCCCTTCCCACTGGCGTCGCGCCCCTCCACATCACAAGCACTGAAGCACCAGCGAGAGGCTCCGTTGCCGGGCCATCTCCGTCCCTCCCCTCCGCCTTGCCCTCGCGAAAACCGAAAACCATGGCCAACTCCTGCCTCTCCACCGCCGCGCGCGCGGCGCTGCGCCTGCCCTGTCCCAAGTTGTCGGGCGACGCCGCGGGGGCGCAGGTCCAGTACGCGTCCGTGTTCTCGCGCCCGGCCCACCACCGGCTCGTCGCCGCGCCCGTGCCGCGGAGCCGCGGGCTCGTGGTCACCGCGATGGTGTCACACGAGGAGACCGCGGCGACTGCTGTCGAGGAGGAAGAGGGGGTCGCGGAACAGGAGCAAGGTGGGGCCGTCGAGGCTAGCTTGGGCGACGCCAGCGCGTCGGGGGCGGCGACGGCGACCACCACCACCACCACCAAGCTGTACTTCGGCAACCTTCCGTACAACTGCGACAGCGCGCAGCTTGCCGGCATTGTGCAGGAGTACGCCAGCCCGGAGATGGTCGAGGTACGCGTGCTGCTCACTCCAATGCCCAAGTGCGCGATTAGCTATCGTATCTGCTTGCTTGTAGCAGGAATTTTGGAAATTCAGAATTACTGCTACATTGTGATTGTCCGGGAATTTTACTACGGCATGCCTTCTCATTCACTCACATAGTCACACATCATTGATCATATATTACTAAAGGCTGGTTAATTAATTTGATCTCAGAATTCCCATGCCTAGGTGTTGTACGATCGCACCACGGGAAGAAGCCGAGGGTTCGCCTTCGTGACAATGACCACGGTTCAAGACTGCGAGCTAGTCATCAAGAACCTCGACGGCAGCGTAAGTGTGTAGCCCCTCGTCTCAATTCTCAGCTACCAATTCCAGCACTCGTCTCAATTCTCAGCTCCCTTTTCGATCAGCTGTACGGTGGCCGGACGATGAAGGTGAACTTCGCAGACAGGCCGAAACCAAAGCTGCCACTGTACCCGGAGACGGAGCACAAGCTCTTCGTCGGCAACCTGTCGTGGACGGTCACCTCGGAGATGCTCACGGAGGCGTTCCAGCGGTGTGGCAATGTCGTCGGCGCGAGGGTGCTCTACGACGGTGAGACTGGCCGGTCCCGTGGCTACGGCTTCGTCTGCTACTCCACCAAGGAGGAGATGGACGAGGCCCTTTCCTCGCTCAATGGAATGGTATGTTATTTCTGGAAAAAAAACTTTCACAGTTTGTGACTACTATGTATCTGATTGAATTTTACAAATGCTGCTGTCAGTTACCAGAAAGATGAATTGTTTTCAGATGAATGTGGTGTGCTGAAATGTATTTGCTTAGCACAACTAGCTGAACTTGCAAGAAAATTATGATTCGATGAATATTTTGTGGTTCATAGACTTAAAATACTTTTTACCTGCCTTTTTCTTTCTAGTTACTGAAAAATGCTTGCATTGTCCAAATGGCGCAGTGATTCTGCGGGATACATTGAGCTGAACATTGATGCATAATGCAGGAAATGGAAGGCAGGGAGATCAGGGTCAACTTGGCCCTTGGAAAGGAGTAACAGAGTTGAGGTAGGGAGGAAGTTGCAGTTGATACATGATGCCTCCTTGCAATGCAAAGTGTGAAATGCGACCAAGACGGCGACGCTTACTTATCGTACCACATTGCAGGAGCAGGGGAAGGAAAAGGAAAAGGAAGTCATTCTGATATAGCATAGCATGGAAAATTTATTGCCATATGGTGTATATTTAGCAATGACGGTCCATACATTTGTGAATTGTGATTCTAACGGTGTTACCAGCAGACAGTGGTCCATAGTTCCATCCTCTAGGAACCAGGTTTTTTTCAATCTTTCTAAATTTTAAAAGTGCTGTGCTGGTACTTCTGATCACTGGAACACCAATTTGGTTGGATTTGAAGCTGCTGTTGTTGAAAGAGTTGACAGACCCAAGTTTGAAAGCATCAGTACAAAAACCGGGTGTTGACAGAATCAGTGTATGCACCGGGGTCATCTCAGTTTTATCCATACAGTCAGACACCAGCCATATACTCCATGGACAAGGCCGGGCCACCGAATTTGTTTCAGTTCCAGGAAACTATTCAGACATATAAAAATCAATTCCTCAAGTGTTGCAATATATTCAGACATATAAACATTTCAAATCAATGAGATTCAATGGCAGCCATGCATAGACGGACACACACCAGTCATCGGGCTCTTCGGCATCCGCAGCGGTGGAGCGGGCGGAGGAGGTAGCGGCCGAGGCGGTGCGGGATGGTGGAGGAGGCGGCGGTGGAGGCCGCGGCAGTCGGCGGGGAGGCAGTGAAGGAGGCGGTGATAGTGGCGGAAAAGGAAGCGGGCGAGGTTGCTGGGGAGGGCCTGCAGCTGGTGGCCGGCGTCGAGCTCGCCGGGGACGGTCTGGTCCAGGCCGCGGTGGTCGCCGGCGCCGAGGCGCTAGGGGTCGTCGTGGGCCTGTCTGTGGTCAACGGCATCTTAAAGCCCAAAGTTTCGGCCTAGATGTGTTTGTTGGGCCTTAGTTTCGGCCCATCAAGTGTTTGGGCTTGGTGTTTTTCAGTGCCGCTCTTGTAATTTCGTTGATGATTGTACGGTGTGTAAATTATGATTATTATTAGTGCAGATGCCAGTTATTCCTGCGTTTGCCCCATCTCCATGCAAAAGGATCCTTGCCATTTTTTTTTTTGCGATTAGATCCTTGCCATTTATCAAGATATATAAGCAAAAGAGCTATTGTGCAACCGCAAGGTAACCATGCTAGCTGAGGACCTGAAGCATGAATGTCATACAACTGTTTTTCTTATAATTTTGTAATTTTTTCTTACAATTATCTCACTGTTATTCCACTTTCTTTCAAGCAAACCAATTTACACTATTATTGGTCAGTTTTCTTTTTCAGAGCATCGAATTAAACCTGCAAATTAACTATTTATTACTAGTGGATTAGTAAATAAGGAGAACATATCTGACAATCTGACATCGAGGACCTCTTATTGTATTGTAAAAGTCTATGTTCCCAAATTTGGTATGCTAATGACATGAGTTGGTCGTATGTTCGAATAAGAAATTAAGAATGTTATGAAGCTATTTGGAGATGTCTCATGCCGTTCCACTAATTATCTTTTCAATAAGCTATGTCATAATGACATGTTCAGGTAATACAACACTCAGGATTTCAGTTCAACATCATGGCAGAGGCTGCAAATTAAAAGGGCATCGATTTGGATGTGCAGTAGTACTTTGCATGCTCACCATGGAGATCACTACCAGTATCGTGGTACATGTCCAAACTCTGAGGATTACTAAGTGTAGTATAGATTAGCATCTTGCATTCTGGTGCCCTTTTTTCTTTATTAAAGCATGACTAAAATTGCACAATTTGTTATGCATGCAGTTGCTGGAGGGATGATTCCCTAATGGATAATTCAAAAAATGTCATCCCCAAAATCGTTATACAAATCTTACTGAACGAAAGCCAAAATGGCGTTTTCGTCACTTTGATGACCCCATATGTTGCTCGTAACAGTTAAACCCGATGGTTTCCGTAAAGCACTCCCTGTTGGCATTCCGAAAAGTTCAGAAGTGTTGCGATCGAAGCTATAGAATTCAAAAAACATCCCAAAATCGTCATAGAATTCTGCATGAACAGAAGCCAGCTATGTGGCACCACCCACCACGGGAGAAAAAGGTGGGCATGGTTCCAGCCATTTTCGATCAAACATAATGGTTTATTAACTCTGTAAGAATTTATTTGGAATGGAGGGTGAGTATCAATTAATTGACCCCTCTTCAAAACTGAACAAAAATAATGGCAGCAAAACAGACATGTATAGGAAATGATTTGCTTTTTATTCGATAGTGATTATATCCGGATCTGTTCCAATCTGACTTGTCCACTATCCACTACTATACTAGTAATGACTGCCCCCTCTTCCTCCATCAGAAAAAGGAAGATTGCACAGGAGGATCCACCTCAAAATTAACAGCCAGCACTAAGCTATTTGATGCTTCAATGCCCTACAATTCATCCTTCAGGTTTGTACCCTCTGTCTGTGCGCTCTCCGTTCTCGCCGTTGAGGTTTGGCGCTTCAACTTGAATGGGATGCTAGCATGCTTCTTGATAAATTTGTACATCTCTACCACGGTCCGGTCCCCCTCAAAAGTGATCTGGAAGGCATAACAAAAACAAAACAACACACTGAATCAGTAGTCAATGTTCTTATCTTAGGACCAAACTTTTCCTGTTGCCAGATCAATTAATACCCAGTTCAGGAGAGCTGCTCAGGACTACAAGAGTTTGAAACAAATTTTTTACTTAGGCCATGGTGTTTAGTGGCCATCTGCATATACTTTGATCTTTAACCAGGAATCTAGTGGACCTGCCATCCCTCAAGTCACAATTATACTTATAATGAACTGAATTTTGGGCCCTCAGAGTGAATCCTGTAGGGCATAGATAACATTAACCTCTATGATAAATCATGAGATGTTAACAGGTATGCAGGACTGTAGATGCAGGAATTGTGTTAGGAAGGATCCAATTTTATATTGCACCAAAAGACAGCAGGGCGTTTCCATTCTAGCAGAGTATAGGCAGCTTGGCACAGTCCCAACAAAGCATTCAGCACTGCTGCAAATGATGTACTAAATGCCTAACGCTAACAGATACAACACAGCAACACTGACAACACTGACAAGTAACAAAACAGAGTTGAGCACTTACAGGCTCAAAGCTTTTCTTCCCAGCTGGATAGAAGAGAATCGTAGGGTATCCATCAGACTGTAACAAGAAGCATGTGTCAGTTCAGTATCATGCAAACTAAAGCATATGGGCAAACAGTTCATCACATTACCCATGCATTTAGATTCAAAAGGACAACCTAATGAAGCTATAGCAAATTATATCTACAATAAGAGCCTGCTTTAAGCTTCATCATGTATGGAATGGCACGTGAGCAGATACACTGCATCACACCTCACAGGTCTTAATCCATAGTGCCAACATGGTATCTAAGTCTCTCTCACAAGCATTGCACCAAAAATCAAAATGCATCAGCTAGTTACCCAACATACTGAAGCAACAATTTACATATGTGGGAAGTAAATAGTAAATATACTCTGATGTGCATACAGCAGCAGACAAAGCTCAGATGCCTATTGTGCATCAAAAGACAAAGCAACTTGAGGTAAAAGGAATGGCAAATGTAACTGCCATGTGTCTGACAACTCCATTGTACATGCAGTCACGCACAGGTCTCATGACTACTGATGGCATAGCCAACATAGTTTTCATATTGCAGCGCCTCCCAAATTAATGCTTCCCCTGTCCTTTATTATCGCAGGCTTTAGAATTCATGAAGTACTCATTACAAACTGTGAACATCAGTATGTTCAAAATTATGAAGTTGGCTATAGATAGTGTCATTAAAAACATGTTTCAGGTATTACAATTTTATAAATCTTAGTTGACATATCAGCAGCAACCATTTATCCTAGTAACATAACTCACAAAAATGTAAAGGGTTTTAAAAAGTTAAATATAATGAAAGGAGGGAAGCAATAGCCATATTAAGAAAATGGATGGTCAGCCAAAATCAACCATCAAAGGCAGCAATACATACCTTGGCACGTGGATGTTCATTGCCAGTACCATCCATTTTGGCTATCACAAGGGAGTCAATGCCATGTAGATGCTTTGCTAATTTATTGTAAGTAGGCTCCAGTGATTGACAATGCCCACACCACGGTGCATATATCTGCATCCGAAATGGCACATAATTATGGGCAACAAATACATCATACTTTCTTAAAGATAGTGCATGGTGGTGTCCCCTCCTTGAGGCATCACTATGAGTTTGCTCTCTTTTTTCCACGTTGCACCATTGCCCCTGGTTTGTAAGCAAAGTATGCGGCAATGGTGCAACGTGACAAAAAAAAGGACAAATTCATAGTTAGACCTCAAACTGGGGGAAAACATGCAAATGCCCCTTTCTTAAATGAACATACCTCCAGAAGGACATCTTTTGATTCATCCAAAACTATCTGATCCAGATTCTTCCCAACAACAATTTTGACATCCCCATCATTCTGTATGGGAACACAATGTACAGTGTCAAATGAAGTATACTGAGTGAAGAATGGGGATATCAGGTAATTCTCAAGACTCACAGTTTCAGGTACTGGGTCAGACTTGTAGAATGGTGTAAGCTTGTCTTCCAAGAAACCTTCAGCGAAGTCCTATGCAAGAGACAAAAAACTGGAGGTATTAAATAGATGAGATTTCTCAAAGAAATGCCACCAACTCCCTAGTCCCCTCCCCCCAAGCATTTGCACTAGCAGAATTCCACACAAGCAGTGGCAAAATATTGAAATATCACTAGAAGATTGACCAAAGAAAAAAAACTCCAGCGAAGTACTAATTATGAGAAAATCACATGTTAGTTAATGCATTACATACATATAATACAACACTAAAAGGGAATTGTAAACAATGCACCATTGGTTCTTAAACATGTACAGCATAGGCAGGTGCGTGTTTATTAAGAACACCTCCCAAAGCTGTAGACGGTTACTAGCTTCAGACGGATAACGTAACAAACATTCTTGTTTAAACATTAACAATAGTCCTATGAATTCTTATTTCTCCAATGGTGCATAATGTATGAGCCTATGCGACAATTACCTTGATGGTGTCCAGTGACACCTCACCATCAAGGAAAAATTTCTTAGCATCTTCATTGCCGGTGTATGCAAGAACCTGAGGATGAATGCAATAAAAATTTACAAAATGATAACACAAACGTGTTTAATCAAAGTCAATGATGCCAATAACCACAAGGCATTACAGTGGTTTCTTGTCCAGTGATACCAAAGTAGTTGGCAACTGGTTCACCAACTTCTTCATTATCTCGCTCCACAAATACAAATAATAGCTGCACATAAATCAACACGCCTCATCAGTTTCGTAAAACACACAAACATCATGATAGGGTATGAATTTGAACATAGAACATGGGACAAGGAAAAGGGTAGAAGTTCAAACACAATTGGATGGGTCAACAGAAAGAATTACCTTTCCCTTGAATGACTTTGCTGCTTCCTTGAAGATGGGCAGAAATTTCGAAGACTCATTTGCAACAGCAAATAGTAAAATCTGATTTGCAAAATAATCCCAGTAAGGCAATAGCACATGGATGAAAAAAGTATATATGTTAGAACTTAGAATGCAGAAAAGATCTCATTTAGGCAACATGACATGCCTGCTTCTTGATTGGATTGCCAAAAATAGAAGCGGAAGTTTCCTGATTTAGTGTGGTAACCAAAGGAAGCTTGTTTGCAGACACAAAATCGGCAATGGCTGATGGTTTAAACTCCCCATCTGCATGACATACATTGGATTATAACTGTTAACACCGGAACAAAAAACTGCACGAGAAGGCTGGTACAGTAATCTAGAACAACAACCTAGAGATGAAGACACCTACCAAAGAAGGTCAACTTCTCCTCCTCTTTCTTCAGCAATACTACGGATGGGCGCTTTGCTGCTGGGTCAATGTGGAAAAGCCTAGCAACATCGGGACTCGAAGTCTGATAAAAGCTGATGCTATCTTCCAGCCTTGAAGCAGCAGCAAGCTCATCACTGTGAGCACCCTATAGAATTTGAGAAGATGACATCAAAGTTAAAATAGGGCCCAAGATCTAAAGATGCATTCTCTTGCAAGTCATGTTCAACCAGCACCATTGGCCCTAAGAAATGATGGTTGCAACCATCAAAAGTGTTAACATTTGGCAAGGTTGAATTGGGCAATAATTATAGTCTAGAAAAAGAATTGAACAGAAGAGAGGGAGGGACGGAGTTGATACAGTTAGCGAGTCGAGGAAGGCAAGGACGGCCTTGTCATCCCCGGTGAGTATCCTCTCGGCATCGTCGACAGTGGTGATGTTTTGCACCCCCGGGCCGAGCTTTTTGTTGATCCATTCGACGATAGCGTCCTTGGTCCTTGCGCCGTTGTAGTCCTTGGGGACGCCGTCGATGAAGAAGAGTATGGTGGGGAATCCCTGGACGTCGTACTTCTGGGCGAGGTCGGTGTCTTCGGTGGCGTCGACCTTGGCGAGGGCGACGTCGGCCTGGGTGTGGTGGGCGGCGAGGTGGGACGCGGCGGCGGCGTAGTCCGGGGCGAGCGCCTGGCAGTGACCGCACCAGGGGGCGTAGAACTCGACCATGACGTGGCGGTTGGCGGCCAGGAAGGAGGAGAAGTTGGCGGTGGTGAGGACGACGACGTGGGTCTCGTCGATCTGCTGGTGGTGGGCTGGGAGGTCGAGGTCCTGGTCCTGGTCCTGGTCCTGGAAGAGGTCGTCGCCGTAGTCGTCTTCGCCCTCAGGGTCCGGGAGCCATCCGTCGGGGTCGCTGGCGGGCGTGTCGCCGGCGTTGTCGATGAGGTACTGGAGGTCCTCCTCCTCATCCTTGCCGCTGCTGGTGGCGGCGCGGGCGGCGGCGGCGAAGAGGAGGAGCAGGAGGACGGCGGCGAAAGATCGACGGGACATGGCTGCCTGGCACTTGCTCTCCCTCTCCACTTCTCCAGCAGCAGCAGAGCAGCTACTACTAGTACTTCCCGAGGAGAGATCTCGCCAGGCAGATGGATCCACTGCCTCCTCCTCTGTTCCGTCTCCGTCGCCGGCGCGTCATGCCTGTCACGTGCCCGACCTCCCACGACGGCCCAAGCAAGAGAGCGAAGCCCATTGCCGGCCCACGGAAGCCCATGTCCGGCCCAAGGGAGTCCGTCAGTCACTAACACTGAGTCACTGACTGGTGGGCTGGGGAAGAAGAAGGCACTAGAAGAAGAAGACGGGGGTGCAGCCGAGCACGAGCAGATGAGCAGTCGAGGAGCAGAGCCCCCCTCCCCTCCCTCAAAACCCTAGCGAGCGAGCGAGCGAAAACCCAATCCAATCCAACAAGGAAAGGAGGAGGAAGACGATGGATCCCTCCAAGGCCCGCGAGCTCCGGGAGTTCGTCGAGGCGTGCAAGAAGGACCCTTCCCTCCTCGCCGACCCCAACCTCGCCTTCTTCAGGAATTACCTCGAGAGGTAACCTCCGTTTCCTGCCATCTCTTGTATTCCCCCCGCGTCCTTCTCATCTGAGGCTGAGGCGCCCCCTTTTCTGCAGTTTGGGTGCCAAGATCCCCGCCGCCTCCTTCGACAAGCCCAAGGTAATAATATTATGGGATCCATCCATCTTTGCGACTGCTACCATCCCCTTCCTGATTCCATTCCGATCCTTGTTTTTTTTTCCTTCGAAAAGAAAATCTTCAGCCTGTCCTCTTGGTTGAGGTTTTTTTTCAAGGTAAAAGTAAGGAATTTTCTTCTTTGCAAAGCAAGAGTCTTTCCCCCTGGATGGTACTTCAAGTGAAATTACTAGGGCGCTTAATTTGACGAGAGATGCCCTTGATTGTCTTGTGTCCTGGCCCAAGGTCCCATCTTTAGAATTTTTTTGTTTATTAATATGCAATCATGCACTGCAGAAATCTTCCATGGATGACATCGATGATGATGACGAAGAAGATCTGGATATGAGGGATGCCACACCTGAGCCAGATGAGCTCGATGAAGAGATTGTTGAGTCTGATCTTGAGCTTGAAGGAGACATTGTACAATCTGACCATGATGACCCACCACAGAAGGTATCCATTCTCTTGCCACCAACACCTTCCATTTACCTTTGCTAAATCCTCGACGACAAAGGAGATGTGTTGATTCTGTGTGTACTGTGGCAGATGGGAGATCCTTCAATTGAGGTGACTGAGGAAAATCGTGATGCCTCTCAAGAAGCAAAAGGCAAGGCTATGGAAGCTATGTCAGAAGGTACTCTTGTCTTGTCTTACCACCTGAATCATTCTTGATTCTCCAATCTGTGTCATTGCTGGACTTTTTTGCCATTCAGGAAAACTTGACGATGCTATTGAACATCTTACCAATGCAATAGTGCTGAATCCGCTCTCAGCAATCATGTATGGTACTAGAGGTAAGTGGGAGACATTTATGCTCCTTACATATCAAATGTTAGCGCCTATGCATGATGGCTTACTCATGTAACATATACTAATCCTGTTTGCGTAATTTTTATGTTCATACAGCATCTGTCTTTATAAAAATGAAGAAACCAGCTGCTGCCATCCGTGATGCAAATGCTGCTCTAGAGGTGATGACCTTATCTCATCTGTGTATTTCATTTTTTAATCTCAAGCAAATACTATGTAACATGTGCTTATTTCAAGAGGCAGAATTAATGCTGTTAAAGATAGCGGACAACTGGACATGGTACACCTAACATGCCATTTTATTTGTTCCCCCCAGATTAACCCTGACTCTGCAAAAGGCTACAAAACTCGTGGAATGGCTTACGCCATGCTTGGCAAATGGGAGGAAGCTGCACGTGACCTGCACACAGCATCTAACATGGATTACGATGAGGAGATCAATGCTGTGCTCAAGAAGGTGAGTGTTTCTCTTTTTTGAATATAGATCCATGCTTGGGCCCTCAACCCTTCAGTTTGTGCCTTTGTGTAATGGTAACCCCAAATTTCAAAACCATTTAGTATGGTAGGTACCAATACAGCTCAATTGTGACCCCTAATCATGTTTCCCTCCAAATTGGTGCTTTTTGTCGCGTAGTCCTAGATGTACCCTGAGCCTGACCGTATTGATAGTTGGGGTGCCAAAAATGGACATCTTTTGGTAACTAGGTTCTTTTATTTACATGGCAAGCTCAGTGTCTTGTACTTCATAATTTTGAAGGTGGAACCCAATGCACACAAGATAGTGGAGCATCGCAGGAAGTATGAGAGGCTGAGAAAAGAGAGGGAGGAAAAGAGAGCTGAGCGTGATCGGCTTCGTCGACGCGCAGAGGCACAGGTAATTCGCACACGGAGGCAGGCCTTCATGCATTACTTCTGAATGATACTATTTGCATCCAAACTAATGCCTTGTGTATTCTTTTACCAGGCTGCTTATGGAAAGGCCAAGTGGAAGGAGCAATCGTCAAGCCACTCATCAGGAGGTGCATCTCCTAGAGGCTTTCCTGGAGGGATGCCTGGTGGAGGTTTTCCAGGGGGAATGCCTGGGGGAGGCTTTCCTGGAGGGATGCCTGGGGGAGGTTTCCCTGGAGGGATGCCTGGGGGTTTCCCTGGAGGTGCCATGCCGGGGGGGTTCCCTGGGGGTGCTCCTGGTAATGTGGATATGAGTCAAATCTTGAACGTAAGTGCTTGAAAGCTTGTTGTCTCCCTCGTTAATGTTTATTGTTGATCCACTTTTCATCGCCCATGAACCTTCTTTAATGGTCTGATTTCTTTGTATACCAGGACCCTGACCTGATGGCAGCATTCAGTGACCCAGAGGTCATGGCAGCTCTACAAGATGGTATGTTTCTAGTTTCCCACACAAATCTTGTGATGCTAGTTTGCTGTTCAAGTTTGGCTTCCTATTTGCTGTGGTGTGCAAATAGGATTAGTTGTCTTGGTCATTTCTGGTGCTACAGAGGTCAGCCTAATGTTATGTTATCTAATCGTGCATTTTAGCTATATGGCATCAGAAATTCATAATAGGTAGTGTTTGTAAGGTTTATTGGTAGTGCAATCGATTGATGTGTTTGGTTGTGACTTCAGAAGAATTTGTTATCAACGGTCCTCCTCTATTTGTAAACAGTACTAGTTAGCGACAGCGACTCGTTCAATCAATGGTAATGGTCTACGGTGGTTTGCACTATCTGAACATTAGGATAATATGGATCCCATTAAAGCGCAAGTAGATGTAGCTTGTGAAGCATGTCCAGATGAAATCAAGCTTGCAGTATTATGTTTAGACATAAAGCTGTGTCGGGCCACCTTGGTTATACAATTTGCATACATGTTGGTTGATTTTTTTTTTTTTTGAAAAGATCATGTTGGTTGATTTGACTGGATGCTTTTTAATCCTTGGTTGCAGTGATGAACAATCCTGCCAACTTCGCCAAGCACCAAGCGAATCCCAAGGTGGGCCCTATCATAGCAAAGATGATGGGCAAGTTCAGTGGGTCCCAGTGAAGTTTTTGTGAGCAGCAAGCAAAGGCTCGTTGAGATTTGTGCATCCAGGATGAGGTTTAGCTTGTGGTGAAGAACATTGAGCGAATTTTCTTTTCTTTTCGTTTGTGCATCTGGAGTTGCATTCAGTTTGTGATGAGAAACAGTAATGGGCTTGGTGGGGGTACTCGCGTGTGATGAAAAACAGTAATTGGTTCAGTAGGAATACTCCTTCACTTGTGTTGGTGCCTAGGACTGGCACTAGCAGACTTTTGGAGTGATGATTTACCGGTGGTATGACAGTTTGGTTCCATTCTTCAATCTGTCTCGTTGCCCTGAGCTATGGAAGCAAATTGAAACAGAAACTATGTTGATCCAAAGGGTAGAGGGATATCAATAATACAGCAGGGGTAGATGCGAAAGCGGGTGAATGTTCCACTAGCCTTTTGTGGTTCTGCTTTCCTTGGCTTTTGGAAAGCAAGATTCGATCTCTTGTACTCCGTAGCATGTAGTATTAATTGTTTGCTGCTGCTGCTAACAAGAGATTCACTGCTAGTACCAGTTCATTCACTCACTCACTCATCTGCAGCTAGCATAAGTAACTAGTGCAATCCATGTCCCTGATCACGGATGATCCTGAGCACTCCCCCAGGGACTGCTCCAGGTTGAGGTCATCCTCGCCCGGGAGACGACGACGGGCGGCGCTCGTCGCCATGGCGTCGACCGTCGCATCCCTTGTGTCGCTGGCCCTCATCCTGTGGCTCACCCTCCGGCCTTCGGGACCGCGCTTCTCCCTGCTCGCCGCCACGGCCACGGTAGCCGGCGGCAACGCCACCATGGTCGTGGTGGTGGTGGACGCGGCCCTGAGCGCCCACAACCCCAACGCCCACGCCACCGCTCTCTACGATCGCCTGCGGGCGAGCGCGTCCTACGGAGGCGTGGCCGTCGGCGGCGCCGGCGCGCCGCTGCCGCCGCTGGAGCAGCCGGACCAGGGCGATGCGGTGATGTCGGTCCTGCTCACGTCTGGAGCTGGAGGTCCCCTGCCTGTGCCTGGCGGTGTGCTGAGGGTGCGCGTCGAGGGGCAGCTCCGCTGGAAGGTGGCGGCCTGGGTGTCCGGCAGGCATGGCCTCACCGTCGACTGCGTCGCCGCCGTCGCGCCGTCGTCCGCAGGTCAGCAGCTGCAGGGGTCGTCGTCATCACCATCGCCCCAGTGCGCCACCAACGTCCAATGATATGATCGAGTACCTTAATTACCTTTAGAGTGAAATGCACCGTGGACACCTGAACTTGCAGCGGTGTGTCAAATAGGTCTATGAACTTTGAAACCAGACATCTAAGCCCTCGAACTTGCAAACCCGTTCACCCCAGGTCCAACCCGGTTTTGCATGGCGGTTTTGCATGGGCACTGTAGCGATACTGACGTCAGCGATGACATCAGCACTCCTTAATTTGCGAAATTGATATTTTTTATTCGGAGCTTCAAATATTGCAAATAATATATCAAATTTGATCGTCTCGACGAGCTCTTTGCAATGATGTACTCTGTTTTGTTATTTGAGATAGTTTTATTTAGTGTAAAATTAAATATTTCTATAAAATAAGTGATATATTATTATATAAAACGACGTACCCAGCCCGTAAGGCCGAAACCCGAGAACAGGAACAAGCATCTTTGCACACGATTCTGCAGGGCTTCCACGGGATCGAGATTAATGCACAACATGATTAGTCGGACACTAATCATGCTGTGCATTATAGAAATATATCACTTATTTTATAGAAATATTTAATTTTACACTAAATAAAACTATCTCAAATAACAAAACGGAGTACACCATTGCAAAGAGCTCGTCGAGACGATCAAATTTGATATATTATTTGCAATATTTGGAGCTCTGAATAAAAAAAATATCAATTTCGCAAATTAATGAGTGCTCACGTCATCATCGCTACAGTGCCCGTGCAAAACCGCCATGCAAAACCGGGTTGGACCTGGGGTGAACGGGTTCGCAAGTTCAAGGGGCTAGATGTCTGGTTTCAAAGTTCATGAACCTATTTGACACAACGCTACAAGTTTAGGTGCTCACGGTGCATTTCACTCTTACCTTTATTATTATTGCATAAGGAGTATATGGTAGACGTACATCACATCATCGGTCATCAACAGTACTAGTATCTAGTAGTAGTACATTTCCAGTACTCCGTATATATATATACTAGGATTGTGCCCGTGCTTTGCTACGGGCAACAAAATATTTATAATAATCAATACACATTGGATTCAACAGGGTAATTGTAACAAATTATGTCACTCTAATGTGTGAGAAAATATCAATGGAGAAAATGTCATAACCAAAATGCCATGGAAGCAAGAAAGGCACCTATGTCATCCAGATAATAACTTCGCATACCGGAGGTAATTTTCTCATCATAGAGTAGATGTTTTGCAAATACATCAGGTCTATTTTGAGTTATGAAGTACAATATCAATAGTCTCGCTTAGCATTAACTTTACAACTACAAAAGCAATAAACATTTTTGTGATGGATGGATGGATTACAATAGACCATATCACAAAGACGTAAAAACAATTACACCTGAAGGAATAACATAATAGGTAATTATTGGCTCATTCTCTAGTTTAAAAATCAATAAACGGCTATTGAGCGTGGTACACCTCTTGCTCAGCATGACCAGAGGTCAACATAAAAGTTGAGGAGAATGTTACGACACGAGTAGCAAAGTCAGATCAAATGGTGCACTTGGGCTGGAGCTTAAATGTTATTGCATATAATCATAGCTTACCCATCTTCATCGTAGTTGTTGCCTACCTTTGCATCATCTTCAATGCGAACACTACATTGTGCAATTTTCTAAGGACCTGGTAACCTGTAAGCCGGGTCAAAAAAATCATTCAGAGCCACGACCCTTATAATGACAAAAAAATCCAAGTATATACTTCAATAAAAGAAAATCAACTTTGCTCATATGTAAAGAAATCCACTGCTTGATTGCCGCCATGACAATTGGCACGCAAATCAGAACATAATGAAGCAGAACTATTGAAAAGAAAATCAATCCACTCCAATAGATAGTTTAAGGTCTCAAGCCATGCATGGTGACTACACTCTGTGGAAACAGATGATGTATGATAAACATAAATGGACTGATGGCAGAAATAAAACATATGAGTAAAAACAATCGCAGAAGAATCACCTTCATCAAGGTTGTACAAATTAAAAGGCAGCGTGCATGGGCTCAGTTACTGCTAATAAACATGTGCTATGCTACAGAAACTCAACGCAAAGGTAAGTGATCTTGGTAGATAAAACCTTGTTCTGAATGATCTGAAGCTTTTCACATATATCGGAGGCAGGTTGCACGGCAGCAGTCCGTGAATATTGCTATTCAGTGGAAGGTGAGATAAATTGCAAAAGTCGAGAAACTCTACAGCATATGTTTAATATGATAATATCGTATGCTGCCACTGAAGTACCGCTGCAAGTATAAAATAGAGAGAAGCACATCTCTGAACTCATCCTTTCAAATAAATGCATCTACACTACTACATGATACAATGTTCTTTTTAAATAACAAAGGCATCATAGGCACTACTACACAAATTAAAGTAATTGAATGCAATGACACCAGAAAATGAATCTCTAAATCATGAAATTGAATTGGAACTACTGGAAATAAATCATGAACAAATAATTGTCGCCAGCCCTCATGCACTCCTGAAGAATCTGAAATCACACTATTTATTCATGTGCATATCCCTAGCATGTTACCTTTTGCTTTCTCAGAATGGATGCCATAGCCCTCCTCCATTACTAATGTTGATTGCACCTTAAGAAAATACATTATATAGTAAATTGCTGTGTATCAGATGAAACATTTAGAAATTGTCTAATAAATATTATTTGTGATAGAGTTGGATAGTCATTCAGACAATCATAGTCATTCAGACAAGAGACCTTATAACAACACAGTTCAATAGTTCATTACAGTAAATTAACCTTGCATTAAAGACCTACCTTACGTAGCTTGTCAGCAAAATGAGCACCAAGAGAGCAGTAACATTGACCGTGGCAAACAAGAAAAGTAATCACATGAGATTAAAAAAACTCATAGATTCAGAAAGCAAAATGACGCAAATTTTGAAAGCAAATATTTAATGATGAGAATACAGTAAGCATCCACTAATATATAAATAAAAGCAAATCAATGGCCAATTACACGATAAATTGAAAGAATAAATGATAACTTCATGACAGATTTTCTAAAATTCACATGCTGGCAAGTTTTGCTTTGGGCAGTCACTATAACCCAAACCACTGAAACTGTGGAGCTGAATCCAATTACTAAAGAGAAATGCTTTACATATATCGACCTAATTTCACTTTCTCCCTACAAGTGTTTTTTAGCCCTTGGTAGTAAAGGAGCTACAAGGATAAGTTGTGTTACTAAAATTATCTCAATTAATTAATAAGTGAAGCTATCCATGGTACTCCAGTTGACCAAAGTACAAAAATTTACAATGGAGGCCCAAACCAATTTTGTTCTGATCTAAATATCACAGGATGAAATATGGAAGAAAAAAACCTACAACCTTTTGCATACAACTTTTTCATTACTTAATATATATTTGAAATTTATGTTGCAGTGTTGTCAGATAATATAAAACCAAAGGAAGCTATATTTAGTTATAGTTGAATATAAATAATTTAGAGTAAAATGCACCGGAGGTCCATCAACTTGTAAGATGGTGTCACTTAGGTCCATCAACTTTGAAAATGCATTTTTAGGTCTATAAACTTGTCGAGTCGTTCACCGCAGGTCCATAACTGTCCACATATGCTTCTAATGGTGACATGTCATGATGATTTGGCTAGAAGAACTATATCCTAACTGAGGCATTTCATCGAGCAGCTTATGGGTGACATATGCTTGATATTTCCGGAGCTAAACGACAACAACCTACTCCTGTCGTACACGCGAGGAGGCTACCGTTATTCAACCCAAGGAATGTCTAAGTATATGTGTCGCTCATTTGTAACCTACTAATTGAAATGTCTCATCTAGAAGATGCTTCTTGAGCCAAGTCATCATGTCATGTCACCAGTACAAGCATATTTGGACAGTTATGGACCTGCGGTGAATGACTTAACAAGTTCATGGACCCAGAAATGCATTTTGAGAGTTGATGGACCTAAGTGACACCTCCTTACAAGTTGATGGACCTCCGGTGTATTTTACTCAATAATTTAGTATAAATCCAACACTGATATATGATGTATGTCCATGTGCATGATTATTCTGATGAGTCTACACCCATATTCTTTGTAGATGAATTAAAGAGCAGGCATTTGAGCAAAGACCATACCACGGCCATGGATGCAGTTAACCCAAGATGTCATTGCAGCCGTCAGGCCATCCTCGTGTTAGTGTAAATCCTCGTAATCCTCAAATATCAAGTTTCAACCGTCCTCCATTGCTTCCCCTAAGGATATTAGAGATGTACTATTTCTGATGGAAGATTCTGATGTTGTTCATTTGACAGTGCCTCCTTCCCCTTGCCACCCTTGGCCATTGCAGTATGATTTCAGTGTGTTGAAGAATTCAGGTTCCAGCCGTGTAAAAGCCCAACAAGACCTAGCTTTGCCTCCATCAATCTAATGATAAAACTGAAAGACCGGAACAAGTTAATGTTAGCAAGAGGCACCTCCTCTATCTAGGACAACAAAAATTCACCATTAGTCACCTAGACCCTGTCAAATGAATCATAATGCAGAGAACGTTATGTCCGGCAATTAATTCTACAAGCTGCTGTGCCGAACAAAGCCACCAAGGTGGCCATGCTAGGCATTTTCACGAACACCTCATACACAAGCACGATCTCATGAATCCAAGGTCGGAATCTGCCAATTGCCCAACCTAGCGGATAAAAGTGCGAACCTGTCTGCAACAAAAGTAAGCAGGGCAAGGCTGCTCCTCTTGGGTAGGCACTGCTCCTATAGGAGCAGCCATGAGGCGAATAGGGAGGAGGAGAGGGAGAAGAAGCAGCACATACACATGGTCGATTCGCCCCCTGGAAGTTCCTAGAGAGGATGGCGCCTATGGAGGCGGCGTCAAGGTGGCACCGCTACCGTCGGGGAGAGAGCTTGGGTCCTGTCGCCCCGCGGGAGCACCTGCACGAACAGACCCATTCAATGACGCAATCGACGGACCGGTGGATCGATCCTCGGAACCTGGGGATACAGAGGTGGCCATGGCCAGCGGAAGGCAGAGGTGACGGTCGGAGCGCATTATTGAAAATTGGATTGTTATTCGCCGCTCATCCTCGACCTGCAAGCCACGCTTGTAGAGAAGGAGGGAGCACATGGGCTTACCTGAAGACGACCCATTCGGCAACAGAGACAGTGAGGGAAACGGCGAGGACGCCATGGCCGCCGCCACACCCGCGCGTCTGCAAAATCCACGTCACGCCACACGGATCCAGCTTGGCGTGGATCGCTGAGGCCTCCCTCGACCTAGCCACGCGGGTCCTCGGTCCGCGCTCGGGCCGCCGTGCGCGGAGAGGACGGGGGACGACAGCGCCGCAGGGGGAAGGGGCGGCGGCAGGCGCGGGAGGTGCACGGCCTGGGGAGGAGGTTGGTCCCTCCCATGGACGCGAGGGTGGGGGCTGCCGTCGCCGCCGCTGCCGAGGAGGAGGCGACGACCCGAGCGGAGGTGAAGTGGTGGACTGGCGGAGAGGGCCGGCGAGCGCCGAGGAAGGGCCCACCTGTCGGCGCGTGGGGTCCGTGGTTCCGCCGGCAGAACCGCGCGGGGGCAGAACCACGCGGGTGGCGACGTTGCCTTAGAGCAACTTCAGCAGATGGAGTAAATTTGATCCCCTATATGATGTTATTGGGGATGGAGTAAAAATATTTCTATCCCTAAAACACAATTTGCTCCAGCAGTTCCCCTATTCTCCTTCCCAACTCGTGGGACCCACCGCGCCACATCATCCTTTCTCCCCCTCCCCCAAATGTTCGGTCTTTCTCGCCGCCCGCCGCTCCCGTCCTGCTCCTGCTCGCCGTGGCCACCACTACCACCGCTCCTGCTCGCCGCGGCCACCACCACCTCTGCGCCCACAAGTCCGCCGCGGCCACCACCACCTCCGGCCAACAATCCCGCCGCCTCCGCGTCCGCAGCTCGAAGCCCAGCCCGCCGGGCCTCCCCAAGCCTGGCACCAGCGCCGCGCTCCGCCCGACGGGCATGACGACGGAGGAGAGCGAGGGGATGAGGGGCCTCCTGCTTGGGCCGGCCGCCGCTCCGATTGCCGGCGTGCACCACGGATCAGATGCCTCCTGCTTGAGCACGGTAACATCAGTTTTTTTACCTCTCCTGGGGACTGCTAGATCTGAATCTTGACTATGGTACAAGGAATGGAATTTTGTCAAAGAAAAATAGCACAAACCAGCAAGCTTGTGCTGCTGTGATGATTAAATACTGCTCTCAAGTTGCTCAGGTTTGTCTCGATTTGTGATTCTGAACCATTGAAAACTTAAAGCAGAGGAACTGAAGCCTGTAGTTGAAAAAATTAGAAACGAATAGCTGCAGGTTAAGTGCAGGTTGGTGAGGAAAATTACTCTCATGCTAGTAGAGAACTAGAGACGTAGAATCGTGTTGATCATGACTTGTTTAGCTAGTATTCTAGTCTTTCCAAAATGGATGATGGATTTAATTAAATCACCTAGCTGAGATAGTTTCTAGTGTGTAGCATAGTCATAGCTTAGATACTGAGAATATGTGGTGGTGGGATTCACCAGGTGCATGTTTGTTCTGTTTTGCAGATTGATTGATGAAACAAAACACCACATTTTGAAATCAGCTCACCCATCAGGCCTGTCTGCAAACAGGGGATTCTTTGGATGCAGGTTTGTTTCTTTTCTCTAAATAAACTTTCTTCTATACTGTTTTCCTGGCTAGAGAAAGACCAAACAAACAAAACAGATTAAATAAGTAAAGAAATGGTGAATGATTTCCTGAATGATTTTTGGGCCATAGTCAACAAGTCTTAGGGCCCAGTCATAAGACCTTATTATTACCTCTTTTGTATATGAAGATTTCTTTGTTGTTGATTTTTTCATCTGGTAAACAGAAATAAAATTTTATTGATCCCATTCTCGCATCAGGTTCAAATATACATACTATGAGAAGAAACATGGCGCCTTCATTTGACAATGTTCTCATCCAGTTTGCATCACTCGTTTCTTTTTCTCCCCCAGATGTTGAAACATTGCTCGACGAAGATTAAGATTGGCTTTGTTCGGTATGAGTAGTCGAGCCAGTGCAAGAACATGAGTGACAGCAGTGTGAGCTATGCATCGGCAGCAGCGAAGGTTGAGGCACCAGGGGAAGAAGAGAACAAAGATTGAGCGAGCTATGGTTTGTATGCAGCCGTGAAACCTTGGCGCAGCATGTGTGATTGGTTTGTGCTGGTCCTGTCTATCAAACTTGTTAGCGTTGGCTCGATGCCAGTTTGTAATAACAGGGCCTTGTTAAATGCTGAATATATCTCCAGAAACACTGGGAAACCTGGGATGTGTTTCGCATATAGTATATTAGTCTACTTTGTTGGGCCTTGTTTGTATGCAACAGCACCTGACGGCAAGTGGAACTACTATTGGAACTGTTAACAGTACTGAGTTGCCATGCCTCTTTTGTACTGAGACAAAAGCATGTTAATTTATAAATTATGATTTGGAACTACTATTGGTGAATGTGATATGTGAGCTGCAATGATATTGTAAATCAAACCAGTTTCCAGGGTGGTAACATTCTGGAAGAAGGTAAAGTTGTTATACAATGCACACAACTCACTTGGCCATCTAACTACTTAATGACATTAGAGTTAGGCTGAATCTTGTAACCCAGTTCTGATCCTTCTTATATTCCACCAGCTTTTCATATTAAATGACAGGATCACCATAATTTCAGAAAAACAGTACATTTGGTTGTTGCTCCACATTTCAGAAAAAAGACAGAATTACAGTCCTGCAGCAAAGCACCAGCAGAAAAAAGACAGAATTACAATCCTCAGAGTGCAATGCTGAAAATGACAGATCTTCATCATAATTTCAGTTTCATGTGGCTGTGCCAATCATAATGACTTGCAGTTTTTCATAATAAAGCTGGTCATATGACTTGCAGAGGCATCCATTTATCTCTTGGATTTCACTTACTATTTTGTATCTACTGCCTTTTTTTACTGCCTTTTTTTCAGATTTTGAACTGTCAGAATTACTGTATTTTGTATCCAAGTTTCTGTAATCTGACAGTTTCTGTAATTTTTATATGTGGTCATATGTACACAACATTGCTGGTCCATGGATATTAGATGTCAGATCCTCCCATTGCTGGTCCATGGTTCATTTTGGTGCTTTCAGCCTGTAAAGCAATGCATTCTGTCAATGCATATCTCTGAACATGACCGGAGGCTGAGAAAAATCCATGAACTGAATTACTACACAAGTGCAGCTACTGAATCCTTACAAAGAATGCAAAGTGTGTAAGCAGAAAGCCTGAAACAAATTACAGGGAAATATTGTCCATTCTTCCAGCCAATCCAGCAATTAGAGACACAGAAGTAATAGAGGCATGAAATTCTCAGGAAACATGTAGAACAGTCCTGATAGTAAATTCACCATGAAAATAACAGAAAAGAACAGCTAACTTGATAGATGATACAACTGTTTCATCACCAGGAAAATTGATAGATGATGCAACAGTTTCATCACCAGAAAAGAACAACCAAGAAAATTGCAGTTCAATATAGGATCCACAAGGTCACCAATCCTATGTTTCATCACCAATAATTCAGTAACTATAATATAAGTCCAACCTGATCAGTGAAATATATCACAAAATACAAACTGCTCATATGACAACCTATGTACAGCAGAAACCAACACAACAGAAATCTGAAACTGACAGGAACTGCAGGTTTGGCATGTAAATTGCAGAACAACATTCATAGGAAAACTTGCATCTGCTTCTCGCGGGGGTCGCCCCTCCGGCACTCCCACCGCCGCCGCGCATGATGCTGTCGTGCCCGTAGTGCCTAGTGTCGGATCCGAGCACGACTGGGCGAGCGCGTGGCTGCTGCGGTGCGGCCGGACGGGCAGATGTTGCCGGCGGGGAGCGCATTGTTGAGCGGCACCGCGGCCCTGTCGCACCTCGCCTTGGTCTCCTCCGCGAGCGCCTACAAAATCCACACCGAAAGTGGCATCAGTTTGGACCCAATCAGCAGTGGGAACAAGAGCAGAGCGCCGAGCTCTGCTTGTGCCACCAAAAGGCAAAAAAAAACACGAATCAGTAGCAGTAACCTTGGCGAAGCCCTCGGCGGTGCCGGTCTGCGTGCCGAGGAAGACGGTGACCCTCTGCCTGCCATCGTCGAGGTCCGGCTCGTCCTTGGGCTTCGCGGCGAGTGGCCGCGGCTGCGCCTGGGTGGCTGCGGCGCAGGGCGCGCCTGCGGAGCGGCGGACGAGCAGGGCGACCCCGTAGCCGACGAGCACGGCGAGGGAGGTGGTGAGCAGGACGAGGAGGTGGCGGTCCTCGGCGAGCGAGGACACCCAGTACGGCGACCCCCGCCCCCGTCAGCAGCGCTGACGCCGCCGAGTCCGGTCGGCTTCGCTCGGGCTCGGGATTCCGTCGTGATGGGCAGCCTCCGCCTCACCGGCTGGGCCGCCGCCGCGCCGGAGTGGGGCGTGAGCAACCGCCACTGCCACAGGGCGCCGATGGCCCGCCCCCGATGCGCCCCGTCGTCGGCTCCCGCGGTGGCGTCCTCTCTCGGCGTCGGCGTCGGCGTCGGTGCCGGCCCCGGGGGGCAGCTCTGGGTCGGGGCGGAGCGCAAGTGGCTGTGGGACTGCCGCGGCGGCGTCGGGGGCGGGGCCAGGGAGATGGAGGTCGCGGTGCGGGTCGTGCAGGTGGCCTGCACCCTGTGCCAGCGCGTGGGTCCCACGGATAGGGGGTGGATGAGAGGTTCCCTCTATAGAGGGGATGGAGAGGGGGTTTTAGTCCATGGAGAAAAAAAGGAGAGGCTATAGGGAATCTGCTGGAGAAGGTTTCATCCCCTATATGACTATTTTTTTGCTATTAGGAAAGGGATAGGGAAGCTGCTGAAGTTGCTCTTACAGGCTTTTTAGGGGTAGAGACAGTACGAAGCAGCAGTATCCGGTGTGGTGTGGTTGGTTGGTGCTGCAACGGCAACGCCAACGTGCAACCAACCAGTCAAGCTAAGAGTCGAGGAGACTGGCAGACGAGCAAGTGAGCGAAGCGTGCTTGTTAGCTGCAGCAACTCACTGTGAATTCAATATAAATTCGTCTAGTTCCGCCGATCCATCTCAGCAGCAACCAAAAGATGGCGCGCGTGGAGGCTCTCAGCGGCCTGTCCGCCATCCCGGCCGAGTACGTCCGCCCCGCCGACGAGCGAGCAGACCTCGGAGACGCCTTGGAGCTGGCGCGCACCCACGCCGGCGACCACACGGCGCCGCGGATCCCCGTCGTCGACATCTCCCCGTTCCTTGCGGGGCTGGGAGGCCAACTGGAGGAGAAATGTGTGGAGGCCGTGCGCGCCGCCGCCACCGAGTGGGGCGTCATGCACATCTCCGGCCACGGCATCCCCGGCGAGGTCTTGGACCGCTTGCGCGCCGCCGGCGCGGCCTTCTTCGCGCTCCCCGTGGAGGCCAAGGAGGCCTACGCCAACGACCCCGGCGCCGGGCGGCTGCAGGGGTACGGCAGCAAGCTGGCCACCAACGCCAGCGGGCAGCGCGAGTGGGAGGACTACCTCTTCCACCTCCTGCAACCCGACGGCCTCGCCGACCACGCCCTCTGGCCCGCGCACCCGCCGGACTACGTTGCCGCCACGCGTGATTTCGGCCGCCGCATCCGCGACCTGGCCTCCGCGCTGCTCGCCGTCCTCTCCGTGGGGCTCCTCGGTGCAGGCCGCGGGGACGCCCTGGAGAAGGCACTGATCACCACCACCCGTGCCGGCGCCAAGGAAGACCTCCGGCTGCAGCTCAAGATCAACTACTTACCCGCGGTGCCCGCAGCCGGAGCTGGCCATGGGCGTGGAGGCCCACACGGACGTGAGCGCGCTGTCCTTCATCGTCCACAACGGCGTGCCGGGGCTGCAGGTGCGCCACCGCGGCCGCTGGGTCACGGCGCGCGACGAGCCGGGCACCATCATCGTGCACGTCGGTGACGCCCTCGAGATCCTCAGCAACGGCCGCTACACCAGCGTGCTGCACCGCGGCCTCGTCAACCGCGACGCCGTGCGTGTCTCTTGGGTCGTCTTCTGCGAGCCGCCGCCGGACGCCGTGCTGCTGCGCCCGATGCCGGAGCTCGTCACGCCGGACAACCCCGCCATGTTCACGCCGCGAACCTTCAAGCAGCACATCGACAGCAAGCTCTTCAAGAAGCACCAGCAGCAGCTTCCAGATCCAGACGACGACGAGCAGACCAACTGAACAAGTTCATTTATCTCCAAATAAATTATCCATCATCATATATTATACTGCTACTGCATCATCTGGCCACCTATGCATATTTAGTTTTCGCAAATAATAAAAAGAAATCATGTATTATACTTTGTGTGCGTGAATGAATACTATGATCAGCAGTGCGTTCATGGCCGGCACTCGCACTACACTTGTTCGGTAGCTTTTCTCTGATCTGATAAAGGAACCTGAACAGAGAGATGCTGCAAGAAAGCAGAGGACTGACTCCACTCCTGACAAATCAACTTCATATTTAGATATGACAAATCAACCCTTCCAAAAAAAATTTCAAAATTTCCAAGCTTGCTGAAGAACACATACAAAACAAAGTAGTACTAAAAGCTTGGTAAGTAGTGATGTACCGGTCAATGCAATGAGCTAGAACATTTAAGCAGCTCATACAGTGAAAATGCAAAATGATGTGCACAAAAACTGAAGCACACAGTAGATTGGCTGTGAGCACACATATATAACCCCATAAATTCAGGACCGGTCAATCAATAAGAGCAAATCGCAGGCACAAAACTGAAGCAGCAGCCAGCAAACAGAAGATAGCCAGCAGTAACTAGAATCCATACAGATTTGTATGGTCTTTAGACTTTACCTGTATAACATATGTCAAAGTTCACAGCATGAATCTAAGCTTGAAGACTCCAGCATGAATCTCAGCTTTAAGACTCCATATTGACAGTCAGTTGCAAGCAGCCAAGTATGGAATCACTTGTTCAACTACAAGCACAGAGCTACCTCATTAGCCATGCCAGATTGACACGCAGCGAGGAATCAACATGGTAGCGGTACTACCTGTGTCGAGCAATTTATTCTGCCTTCAACATACACAGCACAAAAAGAATGGGGAAATATTGCGTATCAGCTTACCATGCTAGTACTAGTTTACAATCTTGAGGTCCTCTCTTTATAATTAGTTACTGATTCAACTACAAACTGCGTAGGCAAGCTACAAGATGCTAATGTCCATGTCTTTGAGCAGCAAAGAAACCAGCAGCAAACCTGCGCTGGTTCTTGTGTGTCGCACTCCTGGTGCTGCTGCTTCTGCTTCTGAAAGGAGTGAAACCGGCATCTGCAATGCTGGTAGGCAAAGAATAGTGAACGCTGCGGCTGCGGCGAAGCCAGTGGAGCCTGTCCTTGAGCCGAGGCCGGCAATGGTGGACATGAGCATGTCCAACAGAATCACCGGGCAGTGATATCTCAGAAGAGTCCATGCCGTTCCCAGCTGAGGACACGGAGCGGCTGCCGTTGAGGCGGTTGCCTTGGGACTGCGATGATGACGACCTCGCGATGGCACCACCGCCGGGGTGGAGGGCGTACCTTGACCTGGACGACTCGGAGAAGGACCTGCTGAGCAGATGGCCCGCAGGCTTGGCGAGGAGGCCCTTGATTGCCCACAATTGGTTCCACCTGAGGCTCCCCATCCTCCTCTCGACGATGGCGACGCCATTGCTCCTTGCAGCAGCAGCGGCGGCGGCGGCGTTTGGGTGGTGGGGATTGGCAGCAGCAGCAGCTGCTGCGGCGGCGGCGGATGTGGTGGAGGAGGAGGAGGCGTCGAGGGACTGGCGGGAGGGTAGGCAGGAGGAGTGGTTGGCGTCGCAGCAGGCGATCCATTCGCTGCAGGAGTGACGAAGGGATCGCTTGCGCTGCAGGAGAGGGGGCGGATCTTGGGCGTCGCCGCCGCCACTGGCGGAGGTGGAGGGCGCGGCGGCGTCCTCCCCTTGGTCCTCTAGCTGGAAGAGGCGGAGGAGCGTGGTCCGCTCCGCCCCTTCCCTCCTCCCCGCTGCTGCTGCGTCCGTGGAGCAGGAGCAGGAGCAGGGAGGCGGCGGCTCCTCCGGGTCCCGGTGGAGGGGAAGGGGAGGAGGAGGAGGAGCGGGAGGCTGTGAATGGGATGGGGAGGCCACACCAATCAGATTGGTAGCGTGGAGTCTGTCGAGGAGGCAGGCGGAGCAGAAGCCGGTGAAGGGGGGCTCCGACGGATGCTTGGGGCACCTCCTCCCGGACGCAGCCTCGCCGTCGCCCATCCGGATTGGGGGTAGCTCGAGTGTGAATTGGAGGCTGGATTCGAAGCTGCCCGGGGACCAAGCGGCTGGGTTTGACCGGGGAAGGCTAGGGTTTTGACCGCCGATCTGGTCGGGAGAGGGGGGGAGTGGGGGAACGAACGGCCGCGGCACGAGGAAGAAGAGGAAGAGGTAGCCGTTGGCGTTGCGTTGTTGGGCTTGGGCTGGCTGGCTGGATGGATGTCACGCTGCCATGTGGACCCGCACAGCATGTTTGGTATTCGCAGTCATGCTGTTGCCACACTTTTGTTGTGCGAATTATACAATTTGTATCAAAGCAAATTGTGAAACCAGGTATGCAAGAATTTGTAAAATTGGGTATATTACATCGAGGAGGCAGCCACAATGCAATTTTGACGTTCCACGATGTCTCTATCTTTAGCTCACCGATTTGAACTCAAAATTCAACTTACACCGTTTGGATCATCCATCCTCCTTACCAAAAAAAAAACAGAGATTATTCACCACCTTTTAGTACTTGATCCTACCAAATTGGTTCTTATAGGTACTTCCTCGTACTTTTTTTTTTTTTGAGATCGGTACTTCCTCGTACTTCATTTGTTTTCAATGTTCAATTTCTCGGATTCTAAAAGAAAAGGTTCAATTTCTCGGGATGGACGGCGCTCACTTTTTAAAAACACTCTAAATTTCTCTATTTTTATTAAATAATAACATACAAACTACTTTATTGCCACTCGTATAAGTTTTATGAAAATGGGCCTTTTTGCTGGGAGGAATTCAACGGTGGTGCATGCCCGGCCCAAGTTGTGGATGACAACAATGTGCTTCCAAATTTCCAATCCGAACTATTTTATTGTTGTAATCCTGGAGCTTCTTCTTTCTTCTCCTTAAATGATAATATGGACGAACTCCTGCATTTACGTTAAAAAATTTTGACTCTGAACCTCTAGTACTCCCTCCATCCCAATTACTTATCGTTTTAGCTTTTTTATATACATTTTTTTATTTTATATTTAAACATAGATATATATCTAAGCGCATAGTAAAAAAATATCTTAAAAAATCAAAATGATAAATAATTTGAAACAGAGGGATTAGCTCATTGTTTGCAATCTGTTTTACGTACTTGAGCTGCATGGCAAGCTTGTGATGATATTATTGTAGATAGAATAATCAGGTCCGTAGACGTCATCCAAAATTATAAATCGCTTTGAGTTTATTAATTCATATACTTTATTATTCACTTAGATATATTATATCTCTAGATGCATTATAATAATATCTATGCATTTGGAAAAGTAAAGAACGACAGTGAGTATTACATAGGAGGTCAAAGTCTGCAATTGATAACATCCCTGATAAATGATAATATATATATAAAGTTTTGTACATCAACAGAGACAGAGATGCATACAGTACACATGCCATGGCTCCTGCAGAAGAGACGTTCTACTAGATAGCTAGCTCCTTGGACTAATAAGAACCTTATTAATTAATTAGGCTTGCATTACTTATATTATAGCAGGACTAGGTAGAGAGATGCTAATTAAGTGATTAAATAGGAGGAGCTGAGAATGAAGGAAGGAAGGAAAGTACAGTACATCAAGCTAATTAAACTAGGATCGATGATGAACTAACAATGCATATATGCAGCTAGCTAGCTAGCCGAGCCAATGAAATAGCTAGTATATATATATATAGGAAAGATGGTGGATCGATCAAGAAGAGACGCCGAGCCTCAGCTCAAGATCGAGAGTGCCGTCATCCTCCTCCTGGCCGGCGGGAGCTACCGGAGTAGCACTAATGGTGGCTGCTGCAGCACTACTAGTGGTGCTGCCCCAGCTGCACACCACTCCAACCCCCAACTCCAAGCTCACCGCCGCCATTGACGATGAGGTGGTGGTGGTGGTGGGGCGATGACGACTATGGTACTGCGGCGGTGGCGGATAGTTGAGGTTGGGAATCACCGCCGCCGCCGCCGGTGCCCTGCTAGGAGCGGCCGGAGGAGGAGACAAGCCGTCCCTGAGCCTGGCCCTGTCCCTCCTGTGGACGTTCATGTGCCCCCCGAGGGCCTGCGCAGACCTGAACTCCCTCTTGCAGAAGCTGCAGGGGTAGGATCTCGGCGGCCAAGTGATGAAGCCGCAGCTCCTCCATGGCTGCTGCTGCTGCTGCTTGCTCTCCCTCTCCATGGTACCCAGCTAGAGGCGGGTGTGGAGTCTGTGGACGGTGGAAGAAGAGATTGAGCGGAGTGTAGCTAGCTTGAGTTGCCAAGTGGTAGTGCGTGGTACCTATTTGTACTGCACCACACGAGCTGTATCTTAAATTTGTTGGTGGTTTCATGACTAGCTAGCAACAGTGCTATCAGCATGGCGTTCGACTTGCTGCATTGACTGGACTCGAGCGAGCGAGCTAGGGATTCGATCGATCGAGCACGAGCAGACGACGGCACTGTAGATCCTGCAATCAACATTTCACTGCTTTGTGTGTGCTGGACTCTCGGCGCATGTGATGAGGCTACATACTGAAATAGCTCGTGTCTCGTTTGTCAAAGGTGAGCAGTGAAAAACTTGCCCTGCTCCTGCTGGATAGGAAACTGATGCAATGCAGCAGGGAGTAGCAGAGAGACCGACCAGCAATGACAAATGCAATTCCCGAATGCATGCATGCAGCATGTGGAACTGATCCAGTCAAACCATGCTCTAGCTGCTATGTGACGCCCAGCAGTACACGTCTTGTGGTCGATCAGAACAAAAGATTAGGGCGGATCTAGCGGTGGGTATAGATTTCCAGATGGGCCAGGCCCGCTGGGCCGGCACGGAAACGGCCCGAAAAAGCCCGGCACGGGCCCGGAACGGCACGGAGGCCATCGTGCTACGGGCCGGCCCGGCACGGGCGTCAGACCGGGCCTGGGCCGCCTCCTCGGCACGGCAGCCCGGCACGGGCACGGCCCGAAAATGCCTCCGGCCCGACGCGGCCCGCATCCCCCCGACCCCCGCTCCTCGACCGTTGGATCAGGTCATCACCGACCGTTGGATCCGACCGTTGGGGACGGGGTATATAAGCCGCGCCCGCACCCCCCTCGGCTAACCCTAGCCATTTCTCCCCCCTCCCTCCCCCCGCAGCCCCGTCTCCTCGTCTCCTGCTCCGCCTCGGTGCCTCCTCTCCCTCTCTCGTCTCCTTCTGCTCCGGCGACCAGCACCTCTGCAGAGCGGTTCCGGCGTCGAAGGCCGGCAAGCCATCTTGTTCTTGACATGTAGTACTTCCTCCCTCTCGAGATCTCCGTCTCCCACTCTCCCTCTCCCCCTTCCGCCCTTCCTCTCACTCGATCTCTAGATCCCGGCCGCTCTAGTGTCATCTCGACGTCGTCTCTCGTGGTTCGTCGACATCGCCGGCCACTATGGTGCTCTGAATCGAAGGTGAGTAGAATCTGAGATCCCGACCTCTAACCCTAACCTAGATCTGCACCTTGCTCTGAATCTGAAATATGCATCGGTTGGTTCTTGATCTTCACTTCTTTTACCTTCCTTGTGCAGGTCGTCGACCGTCGCGTAGCCGTCGAGGAACCAGGGGGTCGGACCGCCGGCCACTCTGGTGCTCCGGTTTCACAGCAGGTAAGCCTCCCTAGTTCTCTCTCACTCTCTGATCTCACTTCTCTCTGTCTCACCCTCTTCTTCTCGCCGGTTCTCTCTCTCTCACTCTGATCTCCCTTCTCTCTGGTTCTCTCTGCAGGTTGACGGCCTAGAGACTTGAGCGCCCGTGATGGACGGCGACGACGACGACCACGGGCACTCCATCAACGATGACTATAGGATGGCTGGCCTGCGTGGAGATGATGAGAGTGATCTTGAAGCCGACCGTGAGGAGTTGTTCGGTGGTGTTGCTCCCATTCCCATTGATGTCGATGATGAGAACGGCGATGCTGGTCCTGGTGACAATCCTGATGCTGTTGCTGATGCCGGTGGTGATGTTGTTGATGACGGCACTGTCATCACTGGAGCCGGAGGCACCAAGAAGCGGAAGGCTACATCTGAGGCTTGGAACGACTTCGAGAAGATCTTCGAGACCATCGATGGTAAGTCGGTAAGGACTGGTGCTAAATGCTTTCATTGTGGCAAATACTATGCTGCTCGGTCTTGTATTGGCACTGGCCATCTGAATAGGCATGTGCTTGCTTGCCCAGAGAGGAAGAAAAACATTCGTCAATCTCAGTCTTTGTTGACTTTCAGTGCTAGTGGTAGTGTACGTCACTGGGAGTATAGTGCAGATGTTGCTCGTGTTCAGCTCTGTCGTTTGATTGCTCGACTAGATCTACCTCTCTGTATTGGTGAAAGTGATGCTTTTGAGGAGTACATCAAGCTTGCTCATAATCCTAGATTTTCTACTGTCTCTAGGCAAACTACTGGTAGAGATTTCACTAAGTACTTTACTGATTGTCGTGCTAAGCTTATTACTTCTTTGGCATCTGTCTCTTCTGTTGCTATTACTTCTGATATATGGTCTGGTAATGCTAAGGAGGATTATCTTAGTGTGGTAGCTCATTATGTTAATGCTGAATGGCAATTAGAGAAGAGGATCATTGGTTTTAGGCTGATTGATGAGTCCCATAGTGGCCAGAACATTGCTGAGCGTGTGCTTGCTGTCTTAGAGGAGTATGGTTTAACTGCAAAGATTATTTCTGTTACTTTGGACAATGCTTCTTCTAATACCACTGCAATTACCAAAATGTCACCTA
Source organism: Cenchrus fungigraminus (assembly GCA_036936925.1). NCBI lineage: Eukaryota > Viridiplantae > Streptophyta > Magnoliopsida > Poales > Poaceae > Cenchrus > Cenchrus fungigraminus. The sequence continues at coordinate 126,007,430 of CM072770.1, read as the reverse complement.
AACTGTCTGCATATGTTGGTACTCTATTTTTGCATCAGCGTTGTGCTTGCCACATTATTAATCTTATTGTTAAATCTGCTTTGAATGTGATTAAGGCACACCTTGAATCATTTAGAACTGCTATTTCTTGGATAAATTCCTCTAACCAGCGCATTGCAGCGTTTAAGAGGTATTGCATTGCTGTGAATGTTCGACCGAGAAAGTTTGGCCTTGATATGGATGTGAGGTGGAACTCTACATACCTCATGCTTAAGCACTTGGTTCCTTACAGGAGGACATTTAGTGTCTTCATTGAAACTAACTATCCTAGATGTGAGGATGAACCTTTGCTTTTAACAGATGACAACTGGAATGTTGCAGAGAAGGTACTATCATTCCTTGAACTGTTTTATGACTCTACTGTTCAGTTGTCTGGTGTTTATTATCCTACTGCTCCACTTATGTTGCATCATCTCATTTTGATAGCTAAGCACTTGAAGGCTCATGAGAAAGATAAATTGCTTAGGCCTGTTGTTTTACCTATGCAAGATGTCTTTCTTAAGTACTGGAGGGACATTCCTATGCTATACTCTTTTGCATTTATCTTGGATCCTAGAGCTAAATTAAAGGGTTTTCAGAATGTTCTTAGGCTGTTATCTAAGCTTACTGGTACTGATTATTCTGCTTATTTTACTGAGGTTAGAGGTAGTCTTGCTAACATGTTTAAGCTGTACAATGATAAGTTTGGTGCAGTCACTTTAAAGCCTCCAGAACCACCCAGTACAGGTAAGAAGAAAACTGCTTGGGATGACATTTTTTCAAGTGCAGGTGATGATGATGATGATACATCTGACATTTTCTCAAGTCCTGGTAACAATTTCTGCACCCCCTCCCTTCCTCTGTCTAGAAGAACTCCTGCAACTGCATTGCTGCATGCAGCAACCACTAGTGCAGCTGCTGGAGTTTCTATGGGTAATGCTAATGAATTGTCTACCTACTTGGAAGGTGATACTGTCACCCAATTTGCTGATAGCTTTAGCATTATAAACTGGTGGCATGAACATAAATCTAATTATCCAGTACTTTCCATCTTAGCTAGAGATGTTTTGACTGTGCCAGTTTCCACGATATCTTCAGAATCTGCATTTAGTACATCTGGCAGGATCATCGAGGAGCGGCGACGTCGATTGAGCCCGGAGATGGTGGAAGCGCTCACATGCACCAAGGATTGGGAAGCTGCAGAGAAGAGGCTTCAGGAACAAGTGGAGGACAAGGAACTGGAGGCGGCTTTTGCTGATATGTTTCTAGATGTTCATTCTGATCCAGTTGATTGAGCTGTGCTGGGCACTTGGTCTGTAATAACTTAGAAACTTGAACTTGGTTTGTAATAACTTTGAACTTGATTTTTATTTGATTGAGCTGGGCTGTACTCTTTTTCCCTATCTAGGGTTTCTCACGAGGTGTGAGTTTTACCTAGATAGGTTTTTAATGAGGCAGCCATTGCACCAGCTCAAACTTTTGAAAATATGTGTTGTCTTTTGTGTTCTGAATATGTGTTGCCGTTGCACCAGTGTGAAGTTGTGATAAATCAATGAAGTTGTGAAGTTGTGATAAATCTCAGTGTGAAGTTGTTTCTGATGAATGTGAAACTTGTGAATATGAAATTGTCATATTTTGTTGAGTTGATTGAGGGGTATTTTGTGTGATGGGCTGGCCCGGCCCTAGCCCATCAGTGGCCCGCCGTGCCTCGGGCCGGCCCAGAACGGCACGGAGGCCCTTAGTGCCGGGCCTGGGCTGGCAGTTCGGCCCGGTGGTCCGACATGGCCCGGCACGGAGAGATGTCGTGCCTGTATAGGGCCGGGCCACGTCGGGCCGGGCCAGATCGGGCTAGGGTCGGGCTAGGGCCGGGCGGCCCGTTTGGACATCTATAGCGGTGGGTCGGGAGGGGCTGGAGCCCCTCCTACCACCGGCAACTCCATGGGAGCCCCTCCTAAGCCCCTCCTAACAAATTTAGAGGAAGAAGAAGTAAAGGAGGAGCTAGAGTTAGAGGAAGAAGAAGGAGCCCCTCCTATACTTCACTCCTAGCTTCGCCACTGGATACATCAATATATTGATGGCACAGCCAAGATTCTATGAGGCCAGAACAGGATCACCCATTGTCGATCGGCAATTCCTGATTGACGTATAGGATCGGGAGCCAAAGCCACCGCCAGTGGCTCGGTATATGCACGGGACAACCATGCACCCAAAAATCGATATATAATATTGCTGCATGCATGGTTCAAGTGTCAGTCAGTACTCACATGTAGTGGCTGCTGGACTTAAAATCGATCCATCATGACCAGCTCTCGGTCCTGGGCTTCGATTCTAGCTCCACATGTACCTAGCTAGCTAGCTACTATTTTGTTTATCCTATCGATCGTCGTATATTTAGAGACGGAGGGAGTATAGTTTTGAAGATTTCGAGTTGTCTAATGAAAATCTATTACACTTCGAGGGGAATCATCAATCATATGTATCCTATATAAATAAGTGTACAAACAACTGCTAGTAGCTAGTTTGCAGGATTTCACTGTAATTTTGTCGAAAGGGATGTTTTTTAAGGGTATGGTACGGTGCCCCAAATGCACAGGCATGATGAGAATGCCAAGTGACATGGGTGGTTGCCCTACTAGTCCTGCGATAACATTGTTTTCTTTGAGCCACGGCGGCAGACCAAGTCTTGGCGAAGCAGTGTCCAGCGACAGAGTGTCGCTTCAAGGTGGTGTGCTTCTGTGTTGTGAGGTGGATGTGGAGAGGCCCCCATGTGTGAGAGGTTTCTGAGGGTCGAGACTTGCTTTGCGTCGCGGTGGTGGCTGGGAGATCGAGACGACTATGGATGTGTGGCTTGAGGTTGACATAGCTATGACGGAGGAGCTGTGGGGTGCTACTCAGGCTTGCAGCGTGCTGCGCCAATGTTGGTGTGGAACATCGTTGTTACGACGGCGCTTGTTTTGGTGGTGGCTCGTTGGTTCCTTTCCCAGGGTGTAGTGGTGTGGCGTCGTGTAGGGTTTTCGCTCGGTTTTCCATAATTAACTGAGCATTGTATGGTTTTGCCTCGTTTCCCTTAATATGAGGCATCTTCTTCTTATATGATGTGGCAGTGCTCCTGCCTTTAATTTCAAAAAAAAAAACTAGTCCTGCGATAATGGCAGTCTTGGGCTCTTAACATCGAGGATCATATTTATTATTATATGCACAAGAAATGACTGATGCTCAACCTGCACAAAAACTGATCGATGACCAACAGGTCCATGCAACGCCTCATGTTGGATTATCTTAATGTATATCACCACTATGCATATGGCACTTTGTTGATGTGTTGTAGGCCATGTCCTCCATTACAGTTGCAGGCCTTATAGTGGCGACGGTGGGCTTTGATTAGCATCGATGCTCTATGGTGGCCGCGGGGGTGCTCGTCGATGTGTTGCCGGCCCTATTTTCATATTGAAGTCATGAGCCTCATTGGCGCTAATGGAGCAATTAGCATCGATGCTCTAAGTGGATGCCATGTCTCTCCTTGGTTGCGACTCACGAGCTCTCCTTCGCCCTCAATGGCATGGTCCTTTCCACTAAACATGAGGTGTGTCTTCCCGCAGGTTCGCCATCGAAGGCGTTTAGGGTTAGAATGGTCTACAAGTTGCTCTAATAGCTCGTGGGCTCTTTTATGGTGGACCATACTACCAGGTGGGGTGGTATGCAGGATGAGGTTTTTTACGGTACACAATACCACCCTGTACCACCGGTTGAAAAGGACTCGTATGTAATAGAAAAGGACCTATATGTAACGATCCGACGGTTGAGATTAATTCTGTATCACGGATTTTTTTAGTGTGGTATGAGTGATATTCATAGGTGGTATGGGTAGTATATGAGTATTATCATAAATATACAAAATAATATTGTTGTAATATATGAAATCAAGTCTTTTTATGTAACCTTAGCAGCAGGGAAATTTTTTCCAAATAATATACATCGAGCAAATTACCATTTTACCCATAGTAAAAAATTGAAAGAAACCGAAAATACTACCGTACTACCGTTGGGTGGTATTGTGTACCGTAAAAGACCTCATGCAGTATATGGCCATTGCGGCGTCGGATCCAACTGGCGTCATCTAATTCGAGATTTGAGTTTCTTGTAAAGATAGATGATGCTTAATTAAATATATATGTATGGTTTGTATAATATGGGTAATGGATTTGTTAGCTGTGCAGCATGATGTGTAGCTCTATGTGTATGTATGGCACAAAATGAAGAACTACTTGGTAAATATCCCTCCGTTTCATATTACTCGTCGTTTTGACCTTTCTGTATACATTTGTTTTCCTATACACCCAGATATCTACTTATGTCTAGATACATAACAAAATAAATGTATTTAAAAAAGTCAAAACAAGTTATTTTTTGTTGTTCGAAAAAAAGAAAAGTCAAAACAACAAATAATATGAAACAAAGAGAGTATTCATTAGCCCGTTGTAATTTGTTGCCATGGCTTGTGAGGATGGGCTATTGGGACGGGTTGCTCTATCTAAGGTACGCATTGACTGCATGCGAGGAAAATCTTTAGGTTTAATTTGAAATGCAGTCAAATTTGAAAGGAAGCAGCTTGGTAGTAGCAGTAATCTTATTTAGGTAGTACTAATAAATGACTGCCAGCAGATTTAGATGTGGAGGAGGCAGGTTGTTGGTATGAAAGGGTCGATCGAGTTGGATTAAAAAAAAAAAAGATTGGCCCAGCGCGCCATGGTTTGAAACCTGTTTCTTCCCGCGCGCCGCGCCGCCTCTCCTTTCCTTGTTTTGCTTGCGCCGCGCTGTCGATCATCAGTAACGAACGACTAACGGAAACTTGCCAAATAACCAATGCGTTGCGAGCGTAGCTAGTGAGAAACCGCTCCATGCAACAGAATAACCAAATTAATATACAGCTCCAGTTCGATCGATCGAGAGTCGCGTCGTCGCCGCCGCCGCCGGCCGGCCTGCCTACAAATACAGCACCCCGACCACCCTCACCTCCATCCACCAGCGATTCGCCATTCCTCCATCTTGCTTGGTTGCTAGCTCTAGCTCTGCTTCATCCATCTCCAAAATTAACAATGGCGACCGTCCGCGACGTGCTCTACTTTTACTGCGACGCTCGCAGCGTGTACGAGCGCTTCGTGGCCATCGGCAGCAACCCCGAGCAGGCCCGCAACGCCGTTGCCCTCCTGCTCTGGCTGGACCCGGCCGACCACCAGGCCATCCGCCACCTGCCGAGCCTCAACCCCGCCGCCATCGGCATCATCGCCGGCGAGGCCAACTCCATCCTCGGCTGCCTGCGCCAGCAGCAGGTGCAGATGCCCCCGCCCATCCCCTTCATCTCGGCGCTCTGCCAGGAGGGTGGCATCGGCGAGGTCGACGCCGCCTTCTTGGCCTTCAACCAGGACCTCGTCGTGCGCGGCGTCGTTGATATCCTCGACGGCGCTGGCGCCCTCATCTTCGACGACCGCCTCTACCGCCTGCTGCGCCGCTACCAGACGGGCCTCGTCGGCCGCCTGCCGGAGCTGGAGGCTCCTTACACGTGGCGCCCGGTCACCGTGCCGGAGGACTGCCGCTCCATGTTCGTCACCTTCTCCAAGGGGCAACCCATCGAGCGCCAAGAGATATTCGACTACTTCAGGCAGTGAGTCGATCTGAGTTTTTGTTCATTATTCATTGATTCTCGATCTTTTATACATCATACATGTATAGATACACACACACACACACATATATTATATATATATATATATAAAACTTACTAAACTTGATGGACAGGAAGTGGGGCGACTGCATCGTCCGCGTTCTGATGGAGAAGACGACGGGGGGCGCGCCGCCCATGTACGGCAGGATCATCTTCAAGAGCGAGGCGTTCGTGAGCCTGGTGCTCAACGGCGAGCCCCTCGTCAAGATCACCATTGCCCAACGCCAGATCTGGCTGCGCAAGTATATCCCGAGACCCCAAAACATCTGAAAGCAAGCAGGGATCGTCATGATCGATGTGCTCGCTCAATTTGCGCGTCTATCCTTGAACTGCTTGCACCATGCATGTATGAACCTTATGTACTGTTGTTATGCCCTGTTGCGAGAATGGTGATGACAGATCTACCTCAGCAAGTTTTTCACAATGGTTATGTACTGTTGTTGCCAATAAAATATGCGTCAATTTTTTCTCTCCACAATGAAGACAAGATGAAATTCGGGCAAGACCGGGGGAGAAATGAAGAAAACATGCCAATGAGTTTTTTTACGATGTTCATGTAAAAGTACGTGGCGTGGGCGGGGAAATTACTTCATATATATACCCTTTCTGAATTAAATTAATGATAATTAAAATTTGGTACTTCCTGATACTTTCGTACTTTTTTGGTATTTTAACCCTTTTGTAAAACTATTTCTAAGATCAGACTGAAAAACAAACTATTTCCAAATATGACCCCTTATGGTCGCGCCGATGTATCCGCGCGTACGTTTACAATAAAACGCCATTGCTCCTGGTTCGGACATAATACTTTGACTTATCCTCGGGCTAAGGTGGATCAAAGTTCAGCGCCAACGTCGTTGGCACGGACAAGCGCTCCATCCCGGCACCGTTACATGGGGCCCAGAGGGATGACCACGGCATCTTCCTCGCCGCTCCACGCCTTGGCTCCCCAGCGCGGCGGCTTGGAGGGCGGGCGAGCATGCCGCACGCGCCCTCACCGACGGAGGCATCCCGGCGCGGGGAGCAGCGGCCCCCGTCTCCGGCGCGGCGGCTCTGAGGGCGGGCGGGCACGCGGCCATCCCCGACGGTGACATCTGGGCGCGGGGCGTGGCCTCCCTGGCGCGGGGAGCAGCGGCCCCGTCTCCGGTGCGGCCTACCGGCATGTGGAGTAGCGGCCCCGTCCCCGGCGCAGCGGCATCTGGGCGTGGGGCGCGTGGCTTCCCCGGCGCGGGTAGCAGCATCCCGGCGACCTCTCCACGGCCCTGTCTCCGGCGTGGCGGCCTCCCTGCGCGGGGTGCTAGGGAGCAGAGGCGCCGTCCTCAGCTGCCCCCTCGTCCCTCTGACTCGGCGGGGCGCACGGCCATGGCCGCCTAGCCCTCCCTCCCTCCTTCCCTCCCCTGCTTCCGGCCGGCGGTGGCCACGCCGAATCCTGTAGGTGCGCTTCCTCCAACGGCGACGGGCGGCGGCAGGGTGGAGACCGACGACGGTCTCGAGGCAGGGCCGCAGTCTGGACGGGATCACACAGTCTAGCGCAAAATCACCAACAGGTCCCCAGAATCGATTTTTGCCACCCTATTGAGGGGCAGCGCTAGTTAGCGACCGGTCGCTAGGAGCCTTCCTAGCGACCGGTTCCTCCTCTTGTGTACTTTGCTTTTCTGGAAAATTTTTTCCATAAAAATGAGTTGTGCACATAACTTATGTATAAGAAAAATTGTTGAAAGAAGGAAACTAGAAAAAAAGAAAATAAAAAAAAACCCACGTGGGGCGTGCGCGCGGACAGGCGGCACGGTCGCTCCAAGCGACCGCGCGCCGATTTGGTTTTGCGCCTATTAAGCCACATCATCAAGAAAGGGAGAGCCGTCGGATATCGCCCGTGGATAGCTCGAATCATCCACATATACTTTTCATGTGGGACCCACAGCATGTTTAGGTGGGACCCACGTGCGGGACCCACGTGGATTCTTGAGATATTCGTATGGGACCCACATTAAGTGGGACCCACAATTTTTTGATTTGTGGGATTCATGATTAAAAATTTATGTTTTCTCATTCTACAAGCGGAAAAGACCTTATCAACGATTTTTAAAATTATGTATTCCTAATTTCATTTCTAAATTATATTATTCAATATTTCCCTCAAATTTTGTTCAGTTACAAATGACTTCTCAAATTATATTATTCAATATTTTCATCGAATTTTTGTTCTAACTTCTCCAAAAAGAGTGCTCTCAAGACTATATATTTACATAAATTATATATAATATTTTACAAACTTCTTATTTATTTTATTTACATACAATTATGATGTAAATCATTATGACCAGCGTGATGTAGCGTGTGTATCAGCCTATGTAGTATGTAATCCAGCCATCACTCAGGTAATTTTACAAAGACCCCCTCGAACTTTAGAAAAATAGTATTTGATCAAACCACCTCTCAGATTTTGTGGAAAGCACCTCGAGTTTTGAAGGACCAACAACAGGGTTGCCACTTTTACAAAGTCACCCTAAAAATTTTTCAAAAGTATTATGTAGTCCAGTCCACAAAGATAATTTTATGAAAACCCCTCAAACTTTGCAAAAATATATTTTCATTCCAACCGCCTCTCAGACAGCTTTATGAAAACCCTAGAGCTTTGAAGGAATGCTAAGAGGGCTGCCAATTATATAGAACCTACTCAATTTTTATCGAAAATAAATAGTAGTCCAACCACTACTTCGACATTTTAATTAAGCCCCCTCAAGTTTAAAAAAACTAATATTTCTTTAAGCTACCTTTCCGAAAATTTGACGACATCTACCTCGATCAAGCCACCTCTCATGTAATTTTATTATAATAATTAACTCGTGATCCATGCATCTCCAACAAACTTGAACTTTACGGGAACTAATACATGATCCACCGACTTTTTATGGAAAAGACCATAAACTTTCTACAAATCTAACCACAACTCGAAAATTTGCGGAAAAGTCCCCTAACTCTATCATAATGAATCCACAGTCCCTGCTTTTTAACTAAGAAATACCATAAACTCTTAAGGAATTAATCTACAACATAAAATCATGTAAAATATCAACAACCTTCCTACTAATCACTGGGCTACATGTCATGGTGCGGCAACGCTGCGTCAATCTTTCTAGTTGAAAACGAGACGTGTTGTATCCGCTCCGCCGATCCGCGCCGGCGGCGGCGCTAATTACTGTAATGGTGCCGGTAACGTCAGTTGAGAGACAGGTCAACATATTATGTCCGCGCCAGCGTCGATGGCATTTTCTTGTGTATGTACGCGCTAGAGACACTAGCCTGACCACAAGGGGTCAGATTTGTAAATAGTTTTTTTCTGGTTTAATCTTAGAAATAGTTTGTTTTTTTTGAGGGCATCTTAGAAATAGTTTTAGAAAAAGGTCAAAATACCAAAAAAAAAGCACGATACTTTCTGTGAGAATTTTATTTCTTGGTACTTCCACAGTTAGATTTCGTCGGATAGACGGCTCATAAAAAACAATTCTCTAAAATTTCTCCAACAAAATACAAATCAAAAGAAATATCTTGTAATATATTTGCCATGACAAACATATCGACACCATCCGATTGTTAAAATGACCAAATTATTCAGCTTCACCTTTTTTTTGCGCCAATTCATAAATATTGTTATTTATGCATGATACAACCTACTAAAAGCCTTGCTCCATATTTCTTGGTACATTAACATGCAACCATTTACGTATATATATGTTGCAAATTTATTATACATCATCATATCCTCACAAAATTGCTGGGTAAAATTGTCTTGTATAGGCTTGTATTTATATGGTGTACACTCAGCTGTAGTTCTCGATTATCTTGGACACAGACGAGTATGTCCCCACACACGCACAGCAGATCCCGACCACCATGATGAATGAGCAAGCTGCGACCTGTGAATCAAAACAGATCCGATGATTATATGCCTAATAACTGAGGGGCCTGGATTACAATGTCTTAGTTCTACCCCTGTTTCAAAGCAAATCATATCCATGTCTTCTTGTTTTTTATGCTATTTCACTAAAGAAGCTGACAATTCTGCTCCTATAATGGTGGAATAACGGAACACTGGTAGCATTTGCATATGTTCGTACCTGGTGCCAAGTCACCTTTGTCTTAAGGATTGCCAGAAAGCACGCGCAAGGTAGAATATATGTCTACAGTGAAAAGTGAAAACGTATATTAGCCTCTCCAATTGATGAACAAGAAAACATCTCTTGAGGTGAACATATACAGAACCCTTACCACAAGCATCGTGAGCAAAGAACCAACCAATGCCATCACAAGTCCTGTCAAAGCTCAAACATAGAGGTTAGATTGTGGATGGTGTAACCATTGAGCCTTACCAAATATGTCTATCAACTTACCAAAGAAGGGTACAGATAGAGCAATGAGGAGGGTTGACACCACAAGGGCTGATCTAAGCATCATTATATTTGAGTACTTCTGTTGATTTGGCGGCAGCAACTCCTCCAAACTCATAGCCAACGGGATTATGGTTAATGCATATGTGATTATTCGTTAAGGACATCTATGGTTTGAGAATGTAATAAAGAATGTATGGTATCCTAAAAACATAAAGAACCAGCACGTATTTTGGAGAATCCATGTTTTAAATTAGCTAAATATAGCTGCATAAAAGAATGCTCTGAAATCTACTGAGCAAACAGTTATAGAAACAGACTTCCTCTGATCCACTTTGAGACCACCACTTTCAACAAAATAATTGACACACCAAGGATATTTGGTTATTGGATTTGCCACCTGCAATAAAGAGATAATATTATCGTTAGAGTTCAGCATGATGGCATCAAAAGTAATTGTCGATGTAATGGCTCAAATCAAGGACAATATCCTCGCCAGAAAAAGAGGTAAAAGGTCCTAATAAGACCAGTTTAGGCAAAGCTTTATGCTGTCATAACTGTAGGTTGCAGAGGATGAAAACTTGTGCTTTACTTGGAAGCACATACAATACAAGCACACTCCATTTACCATGGAATCAGATTAGCCCATACACCCAAGGGTTAAGGCCTAAAGGGAACTTGAATGGTTAGGGCTGTAATAATTACCGTGGTCCAAACTGCAACCTTTGAAACTACTAAATTCTCTGGTAAGTTGAGTGTGAACTGAGACTTTGTGGATTCACCAAACATTTTGTATCCCATCACTGCTGCACCAGCGTACAAAATGGTAGACAACCCAATACTGACAAGAAAATAAATCAAAATATGAGTGCTAGATTCCAGAAAAAAAGATAGTATGGAATACAGATAAGCTAATTACCAAGTAAAGAGAATTGAAGGGAACTGGTTGCGATTCTTCAGAGAAGAATAGATGTTCGGAAACACCCCATGCCCTGAGTAGCAATAACCATACAATCCAATCGCAATAGGGATTCCAGGGAGGTTCAGCGCAGTTCCTTTGTTCTCGAAGCCAACATTATCAACAGCACCAACCCAGAACAGGCAGATGACTCCAAGAATAGATGCAATGACACCTCCAGCTACAGACACATCAACGTTATGAGAAGCAAGATGTGGTACATGGAGACGGTAGAGTGCATATATCTGAAGTAATGCAGAGCATGCACACAGACTCTGTGCCACATAATAGTCAAACAAAATGCAAAGCAACATGCAAATGGATACCTGAAAGGTAGCTCAGGCAGCTAAGGTCGCGGAGCCAAGTGGTTGGCATGACAATGATGGTAGTCAAGATTGCGAAAAATACATGGGAGTTCAATGTCAAGCTCCCAATGGTCAGGTGTGCATTGGGGAATAATTTTGATAAATTGTCGCTCTCCAGTATCAGATACTCGATGCAACAGGCCTGCACAGTAGATTAGAGCTGTTACTCTTCATAAAGCAAGAAATACTGTGGTTTAATTGCAACCTCCATAAAACCTTAAGCCTGCTCTCTGTATCCTATTTTCTATTTTACTGAAAGAACGAAAAGTTTCAGGTGTGCCAAGTCCGTTGGTGCAGATTGTTTCAATGCAATACTTGCATAGGCTAATTCTGATTGAGATAGATGGTTGGCAATAAGCACTTACATACAGTTCCACATACAGGATTATCTGCAACAGGGAAGCCAGAAACAAGAAAAACCTCAAGTTAGCACAAAGGTATTCCTCAACTACACATGATATTGGAAATGCGGAGAAACTGAATCACAGCCCTTGTTTATAATCTGAATGGTATTATACCGAGATGGCTATACGACCGGTGGTGCCAAAGGCGGCATGGCCAATATCTGGGTATGTCTCAAGGCCCTCCTTGCTGTCTAGGCAACGGCGCAGGAGCACACCAGTGTACCATGCAAGAAGAGCAAACAAACAGAGTATGACCATTCCAAGCCAACCACCTTGTTTGATGGCATAAGGTGTTGATAGGATTCCCACACCACATAGAACATTTATTCCTGCATAAAAGAAAAGCATGCATAATGGAGATCACAGCATTCAGGAGGATACAAGCATGAGAAATGAGGTGTGGGTGGTTAGTTAGTAGTTACCATTGACCACTGCCTGGGTGTAAGAGCATTTCTGGTAAGGAGACACCTCATGAGCAACTAGCAGTGGCTTTTGGTCCTCAGGGATTTGTTGCAAAGATGGTTTTCTCGAGGGCAGAAGGTACTGGGAACTCTTTCGCGCTTCTTCACGCTGTTGCTGGTGTTGGTCATCACTCGTGGTGGGGCGCAGGAGTGGCTTGACAAGATTAGAGATGATCTCAGGGGTTTTGCCACGGAAAGAGTTGGTGATGAAAGAGTTGGAGAGCCTGCTTAGAGTTGGGGTCCCTAAGAAGCTGAGATTTGGTGACTGCACGCTACTAAGGATGTCGATGGATTGCCTGGGTGCAGTTAGAAAGGAGAGTGTTATTTCTTTTCTTTTGAACATAAAAGGAGAAATAAATACTATTTGCAGGCAGACAGGTATGAGGTATGTGATTGAGTAGAGTAAATAAAGGGTGCATTTTTTTTCGAAACGGCGAAGCAAAGAAGCAGGAGGAACCTGTAGCTCTGCGGCCATTGCTGGGTGTAGGAGGAGGCCGTGGGCGGCACGCGCGGGGTGGCACAAGGGGAGGACGAATCGGAGCCGGAGCCGGGGCCGGAGTCGGAGTCGGAGCCCTCCTGGTGGTGGTGGTGGTGGCGCCGCCTTCTCCTGGCGGCGGCTGCGGATCCGGATGGCGGATGGTCGACATCGTCGTCGTCGCTCTCGATGATGAGGCTGCGCTCCGACACCGAGCTCCTCATCCCTTCTTTCTTCTATTCCGGCGGGCTCTGCAGCTCTCTCCTCTGCTGCGTCTGCGTGGGCACCACTCCACTTCAGCTCCAGCTCTGGAGGTTAAAATAGGAAGAAGAAGAAGACTAGAAGAGGCCAGCCACCTCACCACCCCACCCCACCCCACTTGGCCATTCACCATCACCGGGGTTGGGGGAGGCACGGCGTGCGATCTCATCCCAATATCTTCACCCATCGTGCATCTGCTAATAGCAATAGTATCCTGATCTGATTCCATGCATCCCGGCTGGATCTGAAAGGCGTGTCAGATTCAGATTTGCTTTGCTGCTTCCTCTCGTAGCCAGCCGTACCAGATTAATAAATTAGCGAGGAGGAAGGAATTTGTCTTTCTTGCTTCTCTCTTTTCTTTTCATTTCTTTTCTTTTTTTTAAGAGAGACGGACGGGTTTTCTTGCTTGACTGCATTCAGCAGCAACAAACAAATCATACATGCGTTGGGCCTGGGCAATAGATGGCCAGATGAGCCGCCCGGCCCTAACCCGGCCCTAGCCCGATCTGGCCCGGCCCGACGCGACCCGGCCCTATGCGTTCCGTGCTGTCGTGCCTGACCAGCGGCCCAGGCCCGGCCCTAAGGCCTTTTTCTCGTGCCGGGCCAGCACGAGGCACGACAGGCACGATAGTGCTAGTGCCGGGTCAAGCACTACAAGCATGGAGAAATCAGGGAGGAAATCGATTCAAGATGAAAAAAATCGAGAAATGTGTCACACGAATCATCAACTCCATGCATCCATCACATCACATAACTGTACGCACCCGTAGCAAATCCAAATCCAGCACAGAATCGATCCAAAAAATCAGGCAGCGACGACGGGAGCTCCAGGCTGCGAGATGGCAGACGCGTCTTCGCCCGCGCGGGAGTCCTGACCCCAGACGTGTTGTGCCCTGGTGCTGCAGCCCCCGGAGCGACGGTCCCCCGACGGCCGCGCGGCAGCTGAGGCCGACGAGGGCCTTGCGACAGATGCGGCTCCAGTTGGCGGCACGGCTCCCAGTAGGGGAGAAGAGAGCCGGCGGCATTAGCAGGGGAGGTCGGGAGAGAAAGAGGCAGCGGCGTTAGCAGGGAGGTCGGGCCAGCGTGAGGAAAGGCCGAGAGAGGGAGAGAAAACGGCGGCCGCCGACTGTTGAGGTGGAGGGATGGGAGGAAATGAAAGGATAAGATTAGGGTTTGCAAGTTTATATATAGGGTTTGCTCTGGTAGGCCGGGCCAGCGTCGGGCCGGCCCATTTTTCGGGCCATGCCCGTGCCGGGCCACCGTGCCGAGGGTGCGGCCCAGGCCCGGTCCGACCATCGTGCCGGGCCGGCCCGAGGCACGATCCTGTCCGTGCCGGGCCGTTCTAGTGCCGGGCTTTTTCGGGTCGTGTCCGTGCCGGCCTATCGTGCCTGGCCCATCTGGCCATCTATAGCCTGGACCCAACTATACGGATTGGGCCTGATTTACCCAGCAAGGCCGCAACCCATGTGATTCATCCCATGTTGGCTGCTTTCGGTAATCCTATATATCTTCCCGAAGATTTTTCGCAAATAACTTCTAATGTTTAAGGTTCGTGCAACCAACCACAGCCCTTAGATACCACTGCTAACCCTAGCCTCACTCCTCTCTCTCCTGCCTCCTCCCCCAGTGAGGCCGCGCTGCCACCCCGACCCGAGCGGGCTCCGCCGGCTGGGGCTCGCCGCCGCGCGCACCGGATCCTGCCGCGCCGCCGCGGATGGCCGGCCGCGCGCCTACACACCCACGCTGCCGCCCTGCACACCCCACGAAGGTGGTGCGCCGCCGCCTGGAGGTGGAAGGAGGAACAAAATTGGTGTCCCAACATTTCTTAAAAATGTTGCAACATTTTGCAAATGTTGACAAAAAACAGTTGTCGAAACCAACATTTCGTAAAAATGTTGCAACATTTCTTAAAAATGTTGGAAGAAACCACAAAAAATGTTGATTAAAAAAATGTTGGTCCCTAGCCCCCCGACTGCTTCTCGCGATTGCCCTCCAACGGAGAATATCGTATTAGAGGAGAAGCAAAATTACACGTACCTACATCCTTCAAAGAGGATCTAAACACAAACATGCCCCACATCAATGAAGCCAGCTCATTCGGTTGCATAGGATTCATTCTGTCTGAAGCAGTGGCGAAGCTAGCTTTAGCTCTTAGGATGGGCTCTTCCCTCCTCTTCTTCCTCTTCCTTCTCATTTTCTCTCTTCTTCTTTCTTATTCCTCCTCAAAAATGGAAGGGGGGCTGGGGGGGGGGGGCTTCAGCCCCGGCCGCCCCACCACTGGCTACGCCACTGGGCCAAAGTGTAAGAGATATGACAAGAGATTTATTATAGATACAACGAGATCAGAATTTATTTTAGGTCGGAAACTAATTTTACTTACGGGATAAATTTCACACCTCCCAACTAATGGATTGATTCACAGTGTCATGTTGTACCTGGCATGAGTAAATTATTATCAACACAGAACAAATTTCGGTCTTTTGTTGTATCTATCATGAATTTTTCGTTATTTGTATCATTCCCGCGCGGATTGAATACCATGTAACAGAACAAGGTCGGAGTGCCACACAAATCCAGGTGCACACTCATCGGCATGGGCCACCAGAGGCGCCACCGCGCCAACAATATTTAAGATGCTACCGCATAAGGAAGTGACAAGAGAGTGGTGGTAACTTTGTGGGCAATATGGAATGCGAGAAGGAAGGAAATACACAATTTTTTAGAGCCCACTATCTATTCACAGTTTCATCGAAAAGTTCATATTTTACTTGGATATGGGCACACCGACATCAAAATAGAGAAGAGACGGAGGACAATAGATAGTGAAGCCTCGATGGATCCCTCCACCAGTGGGACATATGAAAGTCAATGTTGATGTTGCTCTATCCAAGACTTTGAGTACTGGCGTGGCTGTCGCAGTAGCCAGGGACGAAAATGGGATGTTTCTTGGAGCATCAGCTTGTGTTCTCTAGTGTGTCGGACGCAGAGCAATTAGAAGCGCTGGTGTGATGTGAGGCTCTAGCGCTTGCAACCAATCTCGACCTACGACAATTCAGAGTGGCTAGTGACTGCTTGTTGTAAAAAAAAGGGAGATTTGGGTTCATACCATTAAAAGATTTCAAAGTTAGATATATACCATTGCAAGTCAATGACATGTGGGGTTCACATGAGTCAATGACATGTGGGGTCAATGATATATATCTAACTTTTGGATCTTTCAATGGTATGAATCCAATTATTCCTGTAAAAAAATGTTTATGGAGTAGGAATGAGATCATATGGATCATCAAGGAGATCAATGCAAGAATGGAAGATTTTACCTCGGTTGATATTGTACACGAGGGTTGAGAGTCGAATGTCGATGCTCATACTTTAGCTCGTCATTATATTTATGAGTTCGCTATGTATGGCTTCTGAATCCGCCTAATGGCATTTGTAACTCTTTCTGTATGAGCAATCAATAAACGATAACGATGGGAGTTGATTAAAAAAAGAGATTAAGAATTCTGCCAACGGCCCAAATGTAGGGACAGGTTAAAAAAAAGTGAAATCTAGCTAGCTAATCTAGCTCCCTGGACTTTTAATGCAAATACTAATTATTATTGGCACAGTAGGCGGCACATGATGCATGCTTTGGCTTGAGAATGAACGAAGAGAATAGACAAATACTCAGGGATGGATTAGTTTGAGCGAGTCAGTGTCGTCAAGTTTCATTCTTATGAAACTCTCCTCACATCTAATATGAAACTCTTTCATTCTCTCATCGCTAAGGCTGTCCGCACCGGCGTACGCAACGCGGCACCAAAATCGACTGCAGTTCACTTTTACACTTTTACCGTTTATTTCCCCGCAGCAGGGGACGGTAAAAGGCACAGAATCGTTCCGTTCGCCCGCCCCAGCGCCATTCCTAGCGCGATCCCGGACGAATGCCACCCCCTCCACGTCGGATGAAAGCAACAACCCCGCGCCTCCTGCCCGCACTGGGAAGCTCGCTGGAGATGGGGAGGGAGGGGCCGGCGCCGCCGCGCCGCTGCAGATCGAGCCCACACGCTTGGTCTCGCACCACCGCTCCTGCTCCACCTCGCGTCGCTGGATCTGGGCGCACGACCCGCACACGCCGCCCAAGCCGCGGCGGAGGAAGCATGGGAGGGGCGGCGTGGGGAGGGAGGGGTAGATGGCTGTAGGCAGCATGACGGAAAAGAGGACGTCGACTCCAAGCTCCACCGCGGCTGCGGCCTGGAGGAAGCGAGAGTACGGCGGCGCCTGGAGGAAGCGAGAGTAGAGCTTGATTCCGCTAAGTCGCGCCACCGGCCTGCTTGCCTCCCCGAGCTGGAGCTCCTTCGTAGCCGGCGAGGAGAACAAGCCGACGAAGATTCGAGGAGCTGATCGTGGAAGATTTGCCGTAGCAGAGAGGGCGCGGGAGGGGAACGGCGGAGTGTCGTCGGAGGGCGCAGGGAGGGGGAGAAGGGAGGCGGTGCTGCCCTGCGTGGCCGCACCCGCGTGCTCGGAGCTCCAGCGACGGGGGTTGGGATGTGCGCCCGCGGCGGAGTGGAAGTGGGTGGAGCGGCGAAATCTCTAGAGGCGAAGCAGAGGAGAGTGAAGGAGAGAGAGAGACGGGTGGCCGGTGGGGAGGGAGGGTGGGAGAGTAAATAAAAAACAAAGAGGATGACATGTGGGTCTGACTAATGGGTAGTTGGTATGGAGTATGAAATTTAGGGGACGACGGGTGCGGGAAAACTGGTACTGAATTGGAGAATCTTGATAACCAGTCAGATTATTCTCTTTTAGGGGATGAATTTAGAGTATGACGAGTGCGGATAGCCTAATGTAAGCAAAATTGATGAAACTGTATTGAGGCTGACGTGAGGCTACCGTATAGTAGCCAACCAAATTGAGAATAAACTACCGTAGCCAAATATATACAAGCACATGCCATTGGTCGCATTGCATTTGCATTTACTTCCGACCGGGCAGCCGCTGGCACCTGACCGTAGGTTGTGCCTTTACGTGTGCGGGTGGATTTATTGGACGACCCTGGACGACCAACAGAAGGGGGACGTCTTGACGAGCTGAGAGCATGCAGATCGAGCAGCGGTCATTGGTGCACACTGCACAGTACGTCAGTACCCCTTCCAGTAATGAATACGGTTGTGCTTAACGTGCAGTGCCGTGCAGTGCAATGCTCGATTTGATTTTTCTAAATATATTTCTTTTGCTATGTATTCAGACATAAGTATATCTAGTTGTGGTCACAAGATTGATGCAGATTTCTTGTTTTGGGTGTTAATGTGTTCATGCAGGAACTACAAGCGAAAGCTTTTCACGATTCAGTGTCAACAATGACGGCGTCGGTTAGGCGTTGTTTTCCTCCTTTGAGGCGTTTGTTGTGTGGCTCTGTGTAGGGGTTTTGGTCTTCTAGGTGAAAACTGTAATCCGGCTAGCCGGATGGGCCCGCGATGGCGTCTTTGACGTCAAGTCCCTTCTTGGAGGTGTCACCCTAGAAGCTTTTTTAATCCGATCTTCATTACCTATGTGTGAGCATTAGAAGACAAATTTTTCAAGTCCGACATCAAATTTCTAAGTAGACGAATGATGTGGCTTGGCAAAGCATGAAGACAATGCAAGAATGAAGCGGGGATGGTGAAGAAGGATGAAGTTTAGTCTCTGTTGATGGTTGAAACACGTAACCACCTTTTTCACCATGGGGATTCCCTAGGTTTTTGTCAATCCGCGAAGCAAGGGGATTAAAGCGTTTGATCTAGCACTAATCTAATTAACTAACAAACCTTAAACTAAAGACTAATCTAGAGGCAAACTACTCTACACTAGATAGGGTTGTGAGGTGCACAAGATATAAAAGACACTTGCCCATAGGGTCTACGATACTCGATCATGCAACCGCCAAGAGATACAAACCAATCCAATCTATTGGGGGGTGTGACCACGGTTTCGCTCTTTCCCTCCCCTCGTACTGTCACTATGCAGAGGTATTCATGACTAGACCTACGATGATCATGGTGTATTGAAAGGTTTTATGGGAGTAGTGAGATCTATACCCCCGAAGAGCACGGTAGCTAACCTTAAACATCAAATCATCATCAACACTAGATTGATAGATTGAAACCATAAAAGAGTAGGCAATTACATAACAAGATCGTTTACAACCCCATGGACAAATGGGAAGTTTACCCCATCAGGGCGTCGTGATAGGGCCTCGACGTCCTCCTCCGCTTGAGTGTAACACCCTAATTTTTCCAACACTAAATTAATGTAGCAACAAGGTGTTTTAGTTTTTGTTTTCTAAGGAAATAATAATTTATCAAATAAATTATGCTCTAAAATATTTAAATATCATTTTGAGTAATTTTAGAAGCAATAAGTGCTTGTGCATCATATTTTGAAATGCATGGCTTTTGCTTGTTGGTGTGAAGTTTTAAAAGTCTTTAAAATAATTTGAAAACTTGAAAATGGTTTGAAAAATTTTAATGTTTGAAAGGGTTTAAAAAGAAAAAGGTTTGAAAAAAAACCCCTCATACCCCCAACCCTTCTTCCCTTTCAGCCCAATCCCTACTCGCGGCCCATCTCTTCCTCTCCCCCTTTTCCCTTCGCAGCCCAGTAGCCAGCACCGGCCCGTTTCTCTTCCGGCCTTTCTACCACGCGGCCCAGCACCACAGGCGGCCCAGCAGCCTAGCTTTTCCCCTCCTCCCTCTTGCAGACGCTGATGCACCGGTCCCACCTGGCAGCTCTTTCCCCCACCTCCGGCTCCTCTGCTTTGCATCCACCGCGCCCTCCGCCGGCCAAATCCCGGCGCCCCTCGGCCTTTTTCCCCTTCCTTCAAGCCAGCAATTAAGGCTCAGTGAAGACCCACCACCACTCTCCTCCCTAACTTCTCTCCTTCAGTTTCTCCGCCATCAAGCGCCCCCTTTGAATGCAGTAACGGCAGCCGGCGACCCCTGGCCATCAATGGCCATTGCTCTCTCGGCCACCGGCCTCTCTCCCTCCCTTGCTCCTTTAAAAGTCGCGGCCGAGCCCTGCCTCACCCTTTCCTTCCCCTTCCGCACTCGTACACGCCGCGCACCTCTCCTCCCTCGCGCACGCGCCGTCGCCGATCGATTTCCGGCCGCCACCATTGCCGGCCACCAGAGCTCCTCGCCGGCGGTGGAGTACTTCTATCTCTCCCTCCCTTCTTCTCCTTCACGTACAAAGACTCACTCGAAGCTCTAACTCGTGTCACAGGGCCGCCATCTTCTTCACCCGAGCGCCGCCGTCGTCTTCAATCCTCGTCGACGGTGAGCATCTCCTCGGCCTCCTCGCGTCTTCCTTCGCCGTCCGCTCCGCCCGCACGAGGATCCTGCGCCCGGAGCTTCTCCAACCCGTCGCCGTGGGGTGAGCAAAACCATCCCCCGCCATCTTTTTCTTTTAACCCAAGCCGTAGCCCTTGCCTCCGCACGCTGCCGTTGGCCGTGCCGCCCCCTTGCGGTGCGTGCCGTCGTGGTCGCCCAAGCCACCTCCCAAACCCCCTGGACAAGTGCGCGAGCTCCATCACTTCGCAACGAGCCTATCCGCACTTGAAGCCGTGGCCTGTAGCTTGTAATCGTGCGTCGCCGGCGAGCTGGCCGCCGTGCGCCACCGCGCGCGTCGTGCCGCTGCTGTTCCGCCGCCGCCCTTTCGCGTGCAGGAGACAGAAGCCGTCTGATCCGCGATGGACGGCCAGATCTCACCCCAGCCCCGGTCAAAAAGACCCAGTACCGGTCAACCCTAGCGTGGCCGCCACCACTTTTCAAAAATGACCCCGTGTTTTCTATAATCACATATATACCCTTCCACCGGTTAAGACTCTTTCATCCAGATCCTTCCCTTTTTGTGTTTAGACCCCTGTTCTTCTTGGTTTTTCCGCCAGCCGATCGATCCACGATCAACGATCCTGAATAGATCGGGGTGTGACCCTTAGCCTGGTCCACCATGGACCCGTGGACCAGGTTCACGGCGCGGTTCACGGGCGATGTCAGCGCCGCGTCAGCGCCGCGTCACCCTCTCAGCGAATCAATGTGCGCCGCGTGGCGCCATATCAGCCATGCACCGCCGTCAGCCGCCGTTTTGCACAAAAGCCCCTGTTGTTTTGAATATCGCAAAAGTGCCCTTCCACCTTATAAAACCCTTACAACCAGGTCCTGTTTTCTTCGTTTAAGCCCCTGAGCTCTCTAGTTTTTCCACCCGAGATCCTTAATAGGTTGTTTTGCGTTGTAAACCTTCGGTTTATAAACGTAATTAGGTTTTAGTCCCTGGTTTCTTGCAGTTAAGCCCCTGGAAGCCCTGTTTCTTCACAGAAAAGCCCCTGAACCTTGTTTTGGCCGTATATTTTGCGTTTTAGCTCCGTTTCCACCGTTTCAAGTTGCGTTAGGTTCATATCAACTCAAACTAAGTGATAGAGCCAATGTTGCACATGTTCTTTGTTTTATAATTTATTTAAATATTAAATATGATTAAATCCTTATACACATGCTTTTCTAATTAAAATCTAATTAGAGTTCAACACGTGTTTTCATAAGAAAGTTAATATGATTAATACTAGTTGAATACTTCTTTAATTAAAAGCCAATTAGATGTATACCTCGGTTTTCATAATCAAACTTAAATTGATTAATGATTATGCAATTTGCTTTCTAATAAAAGGCAACATAGGCTATATCCCGAGTTTTCTTAATTAAATGTTAATTTGATTAATATGAATATAAATGTGTTTTTGAATTATAATTTGATTAGTTCAACTCGAAATATAAAGATGAACGCCTAGATGCTTTTACATGCTTCTTTTAAAGTAAATGTTTAATTTGCATAAATCATACTTGAATATTTACAAATAAAATTGGACTAAGTTTACATCGTCTTTTAAATACAAATATAACTTGCTTAATTATAAATAGGGTATTTCTCTGAAATAACCTATGCACATGATTTTACTTAATTAAAAGATACCTAGCACATAGCTAGCTCTTGTATGTGATCATCCAAAGCTCCCGATAGTTCCGAGCTTTTTTGAGTTCGTGTTCCTAGAGCTAAACCTTGTTCTCTTTATAAGCTTTTCATGCTTGGTGTATTGTTTTGTTTATTGTATGCTTTCTTGTGTGCTCGTAGACATCGTACCAGTTTCAAGTAAGCAGCCAGTTAAAGTGGATCAAGAGCAAGTGTTTGAAGAAGAAGAATCCCAGTGTTTAAGCAAGGAAGGCAAGTGGACTTCTCCTCCTGCATATTCTATTTTTGTCCCACACAACTTGCATGATAACTAAGTTTACTTTTAAATATTGTATTGCATAAATTTGATGGCAAATCACCTTTTTAAGGACATGACTAGAATTTTACCCCTTTACCTTGGACAACCCTTTTAAATAAATGTTTTGGGTAGAAATGCTTAGTTGCTATACCTTGGGATGGTTAAAATGAATCTTTTACAATATGATGAATGTTGATCATGATAACTTCGGTGATATATATGTGTGTGCTTATGGTTAATAACAAGATCATATGGTTTAATCGGAACATGGAGAACCACCCAGGAAAACAGTGCAACCACAGTCCATATGGCTCTGGCTTAGCCAATTAATTAGGTGTGTGATTGTACTGGTGACCTTATCCGAAAGGAACACAGGGGGCTGGGGGTTGCAGGGGTATAGCCCGGTTCTTTTGGGGTAGCAGCCTTTGCTAAGGTGCTGACCATTAGGGAGGGTTATGGTCCGCCCTGAGCTGTAACTGTCGTGTGTTGTTGGTCTTTTGCATATCTTTGTAAAGGCTTCATAGTGGACCCCTAGCCACTCACCTCGGAAGTGTTTAAGGGTCTGATCAACCCGGGCAACATGGGGAACACGAGCTGTGGTGAAAGTGTATAACCTCTGCAGAGTTAAAACTGATCGATCAGCCGTGCTCACGGTCAAGAGCGGCCTGGACCCTCACATGATTAATGAACTTGAAGATGTAATTAAATTGTGGTTTATATATGGTTTGAGATGGGATGTTTTCTAAAGTCTTTTAAGTGGGGTGGTATAAACTTACACCTAGTAAATAGGTGCTTGCTAATATAATTTGACCAACTTTAAAATGCTAACCGCTACAAAAACTTTAGCCTATCCTTGATAGCCTTGCATCTTTCACCCCACTTGCTGAGCTCCAACCATAAGTGTGCTCAACCTTGCTTACCTGCTGTTCAGAGGAGAACACTGGAGAAGAGTACTTCAGCGACTACGATGAGTTCTGAGGCTTGCGTGCCCCCAGTCATGTGCCTGTGGAAGCTGAAGACGGAGTTGCTTCGTCTAGTTATCGTTTGTTCGTTTTAAAGACCTTCGAGTCTAACGTCTGAGTGTAATAAAGAGATAATGTAATGGTTTAACTCTTGTACGTTTTGATTACTGTTTATGATATTCACTCATGACGTCTATCATATGTGTGTAAACTTGATCCTGGCGCACATATGAGATGCATTTGGTTTTCTTTGGAAAATCAGGTGTGACAGAATGGTATCAGAGCAGTAATGACTGTAGGACGCAGCCTTAAGTTAGAAATGGTCGAAAAGTAAGGATTCATGTTCTAGAAAGCCTGTCATCCTTCAAAATTAACTTATTTATGTATAAAAACTAATTTATTCTTTGTTTCTTGTTAAAAACACATCTTTTTGTTTTCATCTATACTGAGTTCAGTTCTTGTGCTATCAGCTGGATTTCCACCACCGGTGTTGTCTAAAATAAGATCTTAGACTGCCTACCTCTTATCGACTTCGATAGAAACGTTCCTGTGAGGACGATCGTTGTGTTAATGTTTGTTGTTTGAACACATGATTGATTTGGATCTTTGCTTGTGTGAGTTGTATTGTGGAGTGATGGCCACAAATGCAACAAGAAATAAATTGTTAGGTTAATAAAGATAGTATGGGTTCAAATCTGGGTTATCTTTTCCTTTATCTATCATACAAGGAGATAGGATTGAAGTTGTTGCTGCTGACCCATCCAAGGAGAAAGGAAAAGAGAATCAAGATGAAGGAAAGCAAGTGAAGGAGCTATGACTGTCGGAAGAACCCAATGTGCAAGATGAGCTTATAGAAGAGTACCCTTAGTTTCCTTTCCAATCTCTCCGAATCTCGGGACGAGATTCTTTTTAAGGGGGGTAGATTTGTAACACCCTAATTTTTCCATCACTAAATTAATGTAGCAACAAGGTGTTTTAGTTTTTGTTTTCTAAGGAAATAATAATTTATCAAATAAATTATGCTCTAAAATATTTAAATATCATTTTGAGTAATTTTAGAAGCAATAAGTGCTTGTGCATCATATTTTGAAATGCATGGCTTTTGCTTGTTGGTGTGAAGTTTTAAAAGTCTTTAAAATAATTTGAAAACTTGAAAATGGTTTGAAAAGTTTTAATGTTTGAAAGGGTTTAAAAAGAAAAAGGTTTGAAAAAAAAACCCCTCATACCCCCAACCCTTCTTCCCTTTCAGCCCAATCCCTACTCGCGGCCCATCTCTTCCTCTCCCCCTTTTCCCTTCGCAGCCCAGCAGCCAGCACCGGCCCGTTTCTCTTCCGGCCTTTCTACCACGCGGCCCAGCACCACAGGCGGCCCAGCAGCCTAGCTTTTCCCCTCCTCCCTCTTGCAGACGCTGATGCACCGGTCCCACCTGGCAGCTCTTTCCCCCACCTCCGGCTCCTCTGCTTTGCATCCACCGCGCCCTCCGCCGGCCAAATCCCGGTGCCCCTCGGCCTTTTTCCCTTCCTTCAAGCCAGCAGTTAAGGCTCAGTGAAGACCCACCACCACTCTCCTCCCTAACTTCTCTCCTTCAGTTTCTCCGCCATCAAGCGCCCCCTTTGAATGCAGTAACGGCCGCCGGCGACCCCTGGCCATCAATGGCCATTGCTCTCCCGGCCACCGGCCTCTCTCCCTCCCTTGCTCCTTTAAAATTCGCGGCCGAGCCCCGCCTCACCCTTTCCTTCCCCTTCCGCACTCGTACACGCCCCGCACCTCTCCTCCCTCGCGCACGCGCCGTCGCCGATCGATTTCCGGCCGCCGCCATTGCCGGCCACCAGAGCTCCTCGCCGGCGGTGGAGTACTTCTATCTCTCCCTCCCTTCTTCTCCTTCACGTACAAAGACTCACTCGAAGCTCTAACTCGTGTCACAGGGCCGCCATCTTCTTCACCCGAGCGCCGCCGTCGTCTTCAATCCTCGTCGCCGGTGAGCATCTCCTCGGCCTCCTCGCGTCTTCCTTCGCCGTCCGCTCCGCCCGCACGAGGATCCTACGCCCGGAGCTTCTCCAACCCGTCGCCGTGGGGTGAGCAAAACCATCCCCCGCCATCCTTTTCTTTTAACCCGAGCTGTAGCCCTTGCCTCCGCACGCCGCCGTTGGCCGTGCCGCCCCCTTGCGGTGCGTGCCGTCGTGGTCGCCCAAGCCACCTCCCAAACCCCCTGGACAAGTGCGCGAGCTCCACCGCTTCGCAACGAGCCTATCCGCACTTGAAGTCGTGGCCTGTAGCTTGTAATCGTGCGTCGCCGGTGAGCTGGCCGCCGTGCGCCACCGCGCGCGTCGTGCCGCTGCTGTTCCGCCGCCACCCTTTCGCGTGCAGGAGACAGAAGCCGTCTGATCCGCGATGGACGGCCAGATCTCGCCCCAGCCCCGGTCAAAAAGACCCAGTACCGGTCAACCCTAGCGTGGCCGCCACCACTTTTCAAAAATGACCCCGTGTTTTCTATAATCACATATATACCCTTCCACCGGTTAAGACCCTTTCATCCAGATCCTTCCCTTTTTGTATTTAGACCCCTGTTCTTCTTGGTTTTTCCGCCAGCCGATCGATCCACGATCAACGGTCCTGATTAGATCGGGGTGTGACCCTTAGCCTGGTCCACCATGGACCCGTGGACCAGGTTCACGGCGCGGTTCACGGGCGATGTCAGCGCCGCGTCAGCGCTGCATCACCCTCTCAGCGAATCAATGTGCGCCGCGTGGCGCCATATCAGCCAAGCACCGCTGTCAGCCGCCGTTTTGCACAAAAGCCCCTGTTGTTTTGAATATCGCAAAAGTGCCCTTCCACCTTATAAAACCCTTACAACCAGGTCCGATTTTCTTCGTTTAAGCCCCTGAGCTCTCTAGTTTTTCCACCCGAGATCCTTAATAGGTTGTTTTGCGTTGTAAACCTTCGGTTTATAAACGTAATTAGGTTTTAGTCCCTGGTTTCTTGCAGTTAAGCCCCTGGAAGCCCTGTTTCTTCACAGAAAAGCCCCTGAACCTTGTTTTGGCCGTATATTTTGCGTTTTAGCTCCGTTTCCACCGTTTCAAGTTGCGTTAGGTTCATATCAACTCAAACTAAGTGATAGAGCCAATGTTGCACATGTTCTTTGTTTTATAATTTATTTAAATATTAAATATGATTAAATCCTTATACACATGCTTTTCTAATTAAAATCTAATTAGAGTTCAACACGTGTTTTCATAAGAAAGTTAATATGATTAATACTAGTTGAATACTTCTTTAATTAAAAGCCAATTAGATGTATACCTCGGTTTTCATAATCAAACTTAAATTGATTAATGATTATGCAATTTGCTTTCTAATAAAAGGCAACATAGGCTATATCCCGAGTTTTCTTAATTAAATGTTAATTTGATTAATATGAATATAAATGTGTTTTTGAATTATAATTTGATTAGTTCAACTCGAAATATAAAGATGAACGCCTAGATGCTTTTACATGCTTCTTTTAAAGTAAATGTTTAATTTGCATAAATCATACTTGAATATTTACTAAGTTTACATCGTCTTTTAAATACAAATATAACTTACTTAATTATAAATAGGGTATTTCTCTGAAATAACCTATGCACATGATTTTACTTAATTAAAAGATACCTAGCACATAGCTAGCTCTTGTATGTGATCATCCAAAGCTCCCGATAGTTCCGAGTGTTTTTGAGTTCGTGTTCCTAGAGCTAAACCTTGTTCTCTTTTTAAGCTTTTCATGCTTGGTGTATTGTTTTGTTTATTGTATGCTTTCTTGTGTGCTCGTAGACATCGTACCAGTTTCAAGTAAGCAGCCAGTTAAAGTGGATCAAGAGCAAGTGTTTGAAGAAGAAGAATCCCAGTGTTTAAGCAAGGAAGGCAAGTGGACTTCTCCCCCTGCATATTCTATTTTTGTCCCACACAACTTGCATGATAACTAAGTTTACTTTTAAATGTTGTATTGCATAAATTTGATGGGAAATCACCTTTTTAAGGACATGACTAGAATTTTACCCCTTTACCTTGGACAACCCTTTTAAATAAATGTTTTGGGTAGAAATGCTTAGTTGCTATACCTTGGGATGGTTAAAATGAATCTTTTACAATATGATGAATGTTGATCATGATAACTTCGGTGATATATATGTGTGTGCTTATGGTTAATAACAAGATCATATGGTTTAATCGGAACATGGAGAACCACCCAGGAAAACAGTGCAACCACAGTCCATATGGCTCTGGCTTAGCCAATTAATTAGGTGTGTGATTGTACTGGTGACCTTATCCGAAAGGAACACAGGGGGCTGGGGGTTGCAGGGGTATAGCCCGGTTCTTTTGGGGTAGCAGCCTTTGCTAAGGTGCTGACCATTAGGGAGGGTTATGGTCCGCCCTGAGCTGTAACTGTCGTGGGTTGTTGGTCTTTTGCATATCTTTGTAAAGGCTTCGTAGTGGACCCCTAGCCACTCACCTCGGAAGTGTTTAAGGGTCTGATCAACCCGGGCAACATGGGGAACACGAGCTGTGGTGAAAGTGTACAACCTCTGCAGAGTTAAAACTGATCGATCAGCCGTGCTCACGGTCAAGAGCGGCCTGGACCCTCACATGATTAATGAACTTGAAGATGTAATTAAATTGTGGTTTATATATGGTTTGAGATGGGATGTTTTCTAAAGTCTTTTAAGTGGGGTGGTATAAACTTACACCTAGTAAATAGGTGCTTTCTAATAAAATTTGACCAACATTAAAATGCTAACCGCTGCAAAAACTTTAGCCTATCCTTGATAGCCTTGCATCTTTCCCCCACTTGCTGAGCTCTAACCATAAGTGTGCTCACCCTTGCTTACCCGCTGTTCAGAGGAGAACACTGGAGAAGAGTACTTCAGCGACTACGATGAGTTCTGAGGCTTGCGTGCCCCCAGTCATAGGCCTGTGGAAGCTGAAGACGGAGTTGCTTCGTCTAGTTATCGTTTGTTCGTTTTAAAGACCTTCGAGTCTAACGTCTGAGTGTAATAAAGAGATAATGTAATGATTTAACTCTTGTACGTTTTGATTACTGTTTATGATATTCACTCATGACGTCTATCATATGTGTGTAAACTTGATCCTGGCGCACATATGAGATGCATTTGGTTTTCTTTGGAAAATCAGGTGTGACATTAAGGTCGCATCCTTGGACTCGATGAATCTCTCTCGCGAATGATCTCTTCCCGGTCCAACCTCGCTCTCTCCCTTGTGGACGACCTCTCAGGTGTATGGCTCTGTCTTCTCCGAATGGCGGCGCCCACAATGACTTAGGGTTGCATCATCTTCACACTCAAGAAATGGGGGCCGAACTGACGCAGGAAATGGGTGCCGAACTAACGCAGGAAATGGGTGGGCTGGCCGGCCTGGGCCGACCGGCCCAGGCCCACTTCGGCCCGGTTCGGTCGCCCCTTCCTCCATGTGGGTCCTCTCGTCATTTTAGACTTGAACCCCTTTAATTGCATCGTTTTGGCGACGTCATCCCCACGCTCAAGATAGGGGGTCTTCTCGCATGAAGTCCAACCTTTATGCTTTAGTCCTCAGGGATGCTCCATTGTAATACTTTTGTCCTTGCCACCTTTGGGAGTGAGTTCACCTTGCACTTGAACACGAACGGGACTCCTCATTTGCTCCTTTGAACCCGTTGTGACTCCGTCCCTTAAGTCCTTGTTTTCCTGCAATAACACAACACTTTCAAATGCACATACAAAGTTGAACTTGTCATATGTATCTAGTGGCAGGTTAGTTCCATAATCAAGCTCAAACCAAAGTGTAATGAACATGTTTGGGGTACCAAAATTCACCGTCAACATTCTCCAGGTTTTTTTTGCTATGTCAGAGTTTTTTTCCCGTGCCGGCTCCTCTTTGTTGGAGTTTTGAGTATAAGTACTCTTTATAACCTTTGGTTGTATATGTCCACCTTGTGGATATAGAGGCCAGATTTCATCCATAATTTTTAAAAAATATCTAGGTGCATAGTAAAGGGAATGTATCCAGAAAAGCCAAAACAAAGTATTATGAAACAGAGGGAGTATTTGGTACTGCCACACCTAGCTCGTTAAAGCAGCATTTCAATTGGCTTAGTGTTTAGTTTGTCAAATTATTTAGATGAATAAATAGTGTTAGAATAGTGCATTTGATGAAAAATCAACGCATGTTATGAGAGAAGATGAGACCCAATGTAACGGGTGAATAGTGAATTGGAGAATGTACTTTCTTTACTAGTGGATCATTGTATTTTGTAGTATATATCTACATATGTTAGTGATGAGTTGGAATATGATGGTCATAGGGGTGGAGGCTAGAGTAAAATTGTGGCGAGGCAACACTTCATCTCAATTAAAGATGTTTAAGTGATCATCTTTAAAGGTCCTCTAGCCTACTTGGTTAGAGAGGGCTGAGGTATGGTCACAAGCAGAAGACCTGCATTCGATTCCTCATTGGAGCGAATTTACGGGACTAGTTTAAAAAAAACTCGCCGGTGAAGCCGAGGTTCAGGGGTTTTCTAAGCCGGGATTCGGTTCTTGTGTGCTGAACCCGCCCGCTCAAGAAGCACCTGCGACCGCCTACCCACCCAAGCTGCTTGCGCCACCACCCGTTGAAGACCCCAGTGAGGCCTCCAGCTGGAGAAGCTCCCGTGACCGCCTTCCCGCTCGAGCTACTTGCGCAACCGCCCATCGGAGATCCTCACAGGGCCCGCATGTCGGAAACCCCCACGGGGCCACTCGCAATATGAGATCCCACAGTCGCCAGTCGGAGCTGTACTGCGCTACTGCCACCTACATGGTCATCCTCTTCCCTGCTACCTCATCCACGCGTCAGCTTCCACCCCCGCATGGATGGCCTCGAACTCCTACCCAGACCGTGTAGATGGCGCATCATGTCGTGCATGTGGGATGGACCCTTCCTCTCATTTTGGACATATGGGTTTTTTAGGACACAACTACCTCGAGATGGGTCTCAATATAGGCATCCGCCAAGACCCTCCTCCCTCGACCGTGCTCCGCGGTCCCCATAAAAGAAAAAATGTTCTGCATTGTCTTCCTCATCTAGCTGCACCGATCTACGCCGCCCCCGCTGCCATCTGCCTCCACCGCCCCTTCGTTGTCCTTTGCCTCACCATTGTCACCTCCGACATCGCTGAGGGCCACCCTACTGCCTACCCCTCAACTCCCCTCCTCCCCCTTCCCTCCTCCACGCCTCCCATTAGTGGATCTGAGCTCCCCTACTTCTCTCCATCCCTCTCAGCTCTAGCTGTGCCTCCGCCATAAGATCCATCTCCCACAAGCTCCCCACCACCGGTATGTGGTCCCACCGCTAGTACGTCATCACACAGCACATCGCCCCGCTACCGACCCTACCCACCGGCCGGCGACGCCACCGCTGCCTGGCCTCGCCACCCACAACCCATCACCAGTGTCAGGCTGGCCAGCCACCTCGAACCAAACCTGATGGCCATGGAACCCCTGCCCCCAAACTCGAAGGTTCTGAACCTGGGAAACCCAATAGCACTAACCCCACCGGCCTCCACTGCTAGCCATGGCCAGCGGCGACCCCGCCGTCGTCCACCCTGCCCACCTCCCGTGGTCACCTTCTCCCCTATTACTTCCTTCCATGTGTTGTTACTTCCTGTTTTGTGTCTGGGGATGTAACAAATGGGGTCTCCGGTTAAGACTAAATGAAGAGGTCTCTCCATTTAGCTTTAGCGTTTTCGGTATTTGAGATGAATATTTACTTGGGGAATGACCCTGTCCCACTTCGCCTCGATTACCAAACACCAGAAAGAAGATGTTCCCCATCCCACCCCATGATCCGCGGAACCAAACACACTGGATGCCTTGGATGGACTAGACTCGTTCGCTTCCTGCACCATTGGATGCTACTGAATGTACCCATTCCCTTCCTGCACCATTGGATACTACTGAATGTAGGTCAATGATAAAACGAATTTCGTAGTCCTTCTCTTTATAACATAGCTCGACACAAACAAGATACTATTGTAGAGGTACTAGGTGTTGCTCCATATAATCTTTCATGGAGTAGAGATCTAATAGGCCAAAAATTAGTTGAGTGGAATAATCTTTTGCCACGTCTTGCTAATGTTGTGCTGAGCCAAGATGAGGATAAATTTCGCTAGAATCTACATCCCAATGGACAGTTCTCGGTGAAATCTCATTATTTGGCCTTGATCCATAGCAACGTCCGCAATATAAACAAACCAATCTGGAAGATGAGAGTTCCTTTAAAGATCAAGATCTTCCTATGGTACTTGTGTAAGGGTATAATTCTAACCAAGTATAACCTAGCTAAACGCAATTGAACTGGTAGTAAGCAATGTTGTTTTTGTCACAAAGATGAGACAATTAGACACTTGTTTTTTGACTGCCATTTTTCTCAGGTTGCATGGGCAATTATTAATGTGTTAACATGACTTTTACCTCCTCGTACTGTCGTCGCAAACATGTTTGGGTCTTGGCTACGGAGGAATAGTAATGATCTTATACCTTTCGTACTTTTGGGAGCTACAACCTTTTGTTGGTCAATGTGGTTATGCAGGAATGAAATGATTTTTGAGAAGAAAACTGTTGTTACTCCTTTATAGGTTATTTATTCGGTTATGCACTGGCTCCGTGCATGGACAATTCTTCAAAAGGCAACTTCACAGGATTTGGTTGCATCGGTGTGTCAGCGCTTGGCGCAGGTGGCCAAGGAGTTTTTTACCCGGGCACATGGGTGGCAGTCTAGTATCAGGATTACGAGTCACTAGTGTGTTTGCGTTTATTTTTATGTTTATCTTCTTTCTCTTGTAAGGCTGTGTGCATCCACGTTGTGTAGAGTTCGGGAGGATCTGAAGATTTTGTATCACCTCAATGTAATAATCTTGAAATTAATAAAACTTCACTTATTGATAAATATTAAGACTAATTAAGTCATAATTAGATGATATGATGCTATAGTAAACATGTGTTAATCATGCATTAATTAATCTCATTAGATTCTTCTTGTAAACAATTATGATACTTGTACAGTTAGTTTTATAATTAAATTATGTTTAGTCCTTTTAAATGGCAAACACCCTCAGGCCATGTTTAGTTATTAAGGGTAAAATTTTAGCTTCAAGAAATCTTGCATGAATGAGTACTAAATAAAGAGATGAGTACAACTTTGTGCGACGAATCTAATGAGCCTAATTAATCCATAATTTGCTACAATAATCATCCTCTAATCGCGAAGTCAAATATCTTATTAGATTTATCTCGTGAATTAGCACACAAGTTGTGAAAATAATTTTGTAAATTGATTTTATTTAATACTCCTAAAACGATCACAAAATGTGCTAAAATTTAACCCACACCAACCAACAGGGCACACTTGGCAGTGGAGTAGTCCAGTCCACGGCTACTTCTGCCTGCCTGCCCATGCATTGAAGGCAAGGCGCGTGCTTGGATGTTGCAGGCAGAGGGCAGCGAGGATCCATGAAAATCTAGCCAGCGAAACATGTTTAGAATTTTTTAGTTTCTAAAATTTCTATAGCACCCATCACACAAACTACAGACACAAATTAAGAATATTAAATATGAATTAATGACAAAATATATTCTATAATCTCCATCTCAAATCGTGAGACGAATCTAACAAGTCTAATTATGATACGATTAGACCACGCCGTGTTACATTAAATTATCTCTAATGGCAGATTAATTAGGTTTAATAAATTCTTCCCGTCCATCTTTATAATTAATCTATATTTAGTCTTTCTATTGTTTTAGTTCAAAAAATTTTGCCCATAGATTTTTGAGACTAAACACCGTCTAATAGATTAGAAAATTTGGAAGTGTTAGAATATTGTTTTAAATGAAAAGTTATGAAAAATTTGACAGATGACTGTTACTATTTGCTAATCTAAACTCGATCCGGCGTCCATCCGATCCATGGTGGCCGGCATTGCATTTACTCGGCCATGTGATGACATGACCATGCATGTATCTATCTCTGGCGTGGTACTGCTTGCTAGCTTGGGAGATGAGATGGGTGGATGCAAGTCCGGCGCGGCGGCGGCACGGCCGGGCCGGGGTCCCCAGGTCCAGGCAGCCGAATGAATTGAAGCAGGGCATTTACGACCATAAATCAAATCCACCGTCTCCACCAGCAAGGCAGTCTCCACTCACTCGATATATATGTGAGCTAGTATGCAGATGCAGTGGCCACACCACACTACCAATGCAATCCGGAGTCCACTGCTGCTGCTAGCTTCACTTTGGATTGTATCCTAGCTAGCTCCCTTGCTTCTCTAGCTAGCTTCCCATTATTGCCTTCCACATATATATACATATATAGTAAGTATTAGTACGTAAGTATATACACCAAAATGAGGCAGCAGGAAGGACAAGCAGTGCACCTCATCAGCCGCCGCAGCTCCTCCCAGCTGCTCTTCTTGTTGCTCATCTTGTTGGCCCCTGCTGCTACCATTTGTGCTGCAGCAGCTGCCAACGCCTCGAGAGCAGCTGTTGCCAAGCAGCAGCAGCACAGGCCCAACGCCGACGACAAGCAGGCTCACCAGCAGGCGGCGGCCCTCATCGTCTTCGGCGACTCCATCGTGGATCCCGGCAACAACAATGGCATCAACACCATCATCAAGGCGGACTTCCCGCCCTACGGCAACGACTTCATCAACCACCGACCCACCGGGAGGTTCTGCAACGGAAGGATACCCACAGACTTCATCGGTAATATATATATAAGTTTTGTGTGTGTATATATGTATATATATAAATATATATGTTTCCTCATTTGGTGGAAAGCTAAACATTTATATTGCAAACAAATTCTTAATTTCCACCATTAATTTGCAATGCATGCAATTGCAGCCTCCCGTCTGGGTCTCAAGGACTACCTGCCTCCGTACCTCTCCCCTCAGCCGCTGGACACGCACGACCTCATCACCGGCGTCAGCTTCGCCTCCGGCGGCACCGGCTTCGACCCGCTGACGCCCCAGCTGGCCTCCGTGATCTCGATGCCCGACCAGCTGAGCATGTTCCACGAGTACCTGGGCAAGGTGCGCGCCGCCGCCGGAGACGCCAAGGCCGCGGAGATCCTGTCGCGGGGCGTCTTCGCCATCTGCGCCGGCAGCGACGACGTGGCCAACACCTACTTCACCATGCGCGCGCGCAGCGAGTACGACCACGCCTCGTACGCGCGGCTCCTGGTGCAGCACGCCTCCTCCTTCGTCGAGGACCTCATCGGCGCCGGCGCCCGGCGGGTGGCCTTCATCGGCATCCCGCCCATCGGCTGCGTGCCGTCGCAGCGCACCATGTCCGGCGGGGTGGAGCGCGGCTGCTCCCAGGGCCACAACGAGGTGGCCGTCGCCTACAACGCCGGCATGGTGAGGGAGCTGGCGGCGCTCCGGCAGAAGCACCCCGGCACGCTGCTGGTGTTCATGGACATCTACGGCTTCCTGTACGACATGATGATGCACCCTCGCAGCTACGGCTTCACGCAGTCCACCAGGGGCTGCTGCGGCACCGGCCTCCTGGAGGTCTCCGTGCTCTGCAACCGCGTCACCTCCGCCGTCTGCGACCCCGTCGGCGACTACCTCTTCTGGGACAGCTACCACCCCACCGAGAAGGCGTACAAGATCCTCGCAGACTTCGTCTACGACAACTACGTCAAGCTCATCATCTGATCTAAATTCTCATCATCTTTGTTACTTTTTTATTGGCTCTTTATTAATTCCATCTTCTCCTCCGAACTAAATCTGTCAGCAACTTTGTTTCCTTGTGTCACCAGCAACCATGTCCATCTGTTCAATGCATGGAAAGTGTAACTGTTGTTTCCACCTTCTACTCGTCACGTACAGCAAGCATATATATATATGTACACTAGCATAAAAATACGTGTATGCATGCATACATATACGTACTTGTAGATGAATGCGTACATGAGGAGATATGCAGCGTAGAGCGAATAGATTGATGGATCAAAAATTATGTATGTATAACATGCTACATATAGTATACAGCTGCTAGTGCTGCGGCTTATTGTCACGATTAATCATGCAAGCAGCTGCATCTACATATACAAATGCTAATTGGTGAACTAGAGGGCCATGATAACATCTGCAGTAGTGCAGCTGCTCCATCTGATCTGATGCTATTGACATGCCATCGTCCCTTGTTGTTAAAGCTTTGAAGATGGCAGGCCTGAAATACATATTCAAACAATTAAAATTTGCATCCACACACAAAGCATGTATTAATGGGGAAATTAAATATACATACGTGTAATTGAAGAGGCAACAATATAATTAATTATTAAGAGTCATGTGCATCTTTGTCCAAGCCGCATATATATGCGTGCAAGTTGGACTTGATGGACATAGTGGTCATTGATTTGCCATGTAAAGTAGATGGAGGGTCACCAACCAAGCTGTTTGGCATTAACGATGCTTGGGCAAGCAGGCGGTGGCGTCGTCTTCTCGTTCAGGAAGGGCTCCACCTGATTGGGGTCTCCCCACACAGGGTAACCCTTGATCCCACCCTGGTCAATTTGTTTTTGGCCGGCCCATCAGTAACAATGTAATATATATTACATATAAAATGGGCACTGCAGATCGAGTGCAGACTTACAAGAACGTTGAGAGCAGCCAGCGTTGACATTCCCTCACGTGTCCACTGAACCAATGCAAGAAATATTCTTTCGATCAGTTTGTGTGGTAATTGCGTCTGTAGCAAACAAAGAATTTAAATTGATTGGCTGGCATCCTTGTACGTACCTTGGAGGCTGATGCAATGTGTGGTACAACGACCGCGTTCTTCATGTCAGCCAGTCCAGGTTTCATGTAAGGCTCATCCTGTCGATGAATGAATAATATATATTGATGTGGCAGATCGACTGAGCATGGCATGCTGATCTGAATTGGCCTTGAGGACATTTTAACTATAACAAACAAACAAACAATGTCCTCTTTACCTCAAAGACGTCGAGCCCAACGCGGAACATGGGATTGGCCTTGAGGTGCTCCACCAGGGCAGCTTCATCGATCACAGGCCCTCGGCTCGCGTTCACAAGAATCGCCTCCTTCTTCATGATGGCCAGCCTTTCAGGGTTTATGAGATGGTAAGTGGTCTTGTCCAGCACCGGATGCAAGCTTATCTGCGACGAACATCCAGCGAAACGAATGTAACGTCAGATGTATGCTACAATTGCTCTTCTTGTGTGCAAATTAATTGCAAGGGAAATAATGAATCTGACCACATCAGCCTCCCTGAGGACATCCTCCATGGTGGCAGCCCTCTTCCAGGTGACAGGCTGCTCACCGTTTGCTTTGAGGAACTGCCCGTATGCTGGAATGCACAAGGCAATTGCTTGTGTAAGCAGACTTAACAAACATGCAGTGCAATGCAAATATGCAATGGCAGGTATATATCCTTGCCTGTGACGAACTTCTCAAGGCGTGTGGCCTGATAGAGGTCGTAGTAGATGAGGTTCATCTTGAAGCCCTCGATCATCATGCGTGCATAAGCAGAGCCAATACGACCGGCTCCGATGACTCCAACAGTCTGCTCCTTGAGCAGGTTGCCAACGAAGCTGCAGGCAATGTGATTAACGGGCGTTGATCGAGCAGTGTAGTTGTGTAGCATGTCTGAATAAACTAGTACAAGAGAGCAAGCAGATATCCACTGACAGGTGTGGGAGCCATCCGTCGTAGAGGCCAGCCCTCATGAACTGGTCCGCCTCGACGATCCTCCTGGCTGCCGCCAGCGTGAGGGAGGCGGCGAGCTCAGCCGTCGTCTCCGTCAGAACACCCTGAATATTGCCTGTTCGTTAGTTGATTGAATGGAAAGTTGAAACAGAAACAGAAACAGAAAGAGGTGATCGATCGATCCATGTTACCGGCGTGTTGCCGACGGCGATGCCATTCCTGTTGGCCGCCGCGACGTCGACGTTGTTGTAGCCGACGGCCATGTTGCTGAAGGCACTCCCTCCGGCGCGCTTGAGGGCCGAGAAGAGCACCTCCCCCCAGTCCTCGGTGAGCTGGCCGATCACGCCGTCGCAGCGATCGCCGATGAGCGCCAGGATGTCGTCGACGGAGAGGATGGTCTTGGCCTCGGTGCATATCTAGTTGTGTGATGTTTTGACAGACAGGCAGGGAGAAAGACAGTGAGCACAACAACAAGAGAAGAGCAGAGCAGAGCAGTGCTAGACGTTTTGACAGACAGTGAGCACAAGAAGACAACAGCAGAGCAGAGCAGAGTAATGAGGAATGGAAGGAGTACCTCGAGGCGGCAG
Source organism: Cenchrus fungigraminus (assembly GCA_036936925.1). Lineage (NCBI taxonomy): Eukaryota > Viridiplantae > Streptophyta > Magnoliopsida > Poales > Poaceae > Cenchrus > Cenchrus fungigraminus. The sequence continues at coordinate 125,969,814 of CM072770.1, read as the reverse complement.
TCGTTGTCGGTGAGCAGGCGGATCCATCGCGTGCCCGGCATGGACTTGGTGCTCACCACGCGGTACTTGCCGCTAGGGTTCCACACCTCCAGGGAGATGGGCTTCGTCGCCATGGCTGCTCGTCTCTTCCTGCCAGGAAGAGCGTCGCGTGGCTTACGATGAAGACCTGGCCTCTTGCCTTATCTGATGATTGGAGGGAAGGCCGAGGCCAGACAACCAGAATTTTTAGCCGGATAAGCAAGCAGAGGCCATCCGATCCAAAGATGCAGCCATCAGCATCGACACCTTATCTTATTCACAACCACAAACAACATCAAACATGTGTGCACGAAGCTGCTAGACCCCAAATACCACAACCATAAAACAGAGCAGACAAGCAAAGATAAAACGAGGCAAATCATCATCCATTCGACACTAAGTATTATATTGATAAACTGGATGCAGATACCAGCTTAAAACTTGCGTAGCAACTCAAGTTTGACCATAATAAACACCTAATAGTAGTAGGTTCACCAAAGGTAATTACAACCATTACGAGCTGATAATAGCAGAACTATCACTAGTAAGTAGTAGCATTGCAGTGCACACTTGTTTCTTCCAAGCAACACCGCCACCCCCATACTTTAATCACTCGAAAGCCCACTGGTTCTCCCTGCGGATTTCCTCCTCCTCCTCTGGGGTGAAGTCGTTCTTGATGTTGAATGTCTTGCGGATCTCTTCCGGAGTCTTGCCCTTGATCATGTCAGCAACCGTCTGGCAGGTCAAGTCCAGCAATCCCTTGATGTGCAGGTAGTTGGCAGCCTGAAACACAATCAACATATGTCAGTAATAAAGCACAGCAGTAAACCTTGGCCAAACAGCTACAGGTGTTCATCAATTATAATGATAAATGTTAGCCACATCTCAGAGACAATATGTCAAGAATTATATGTGAAGACTACATTCAATATGTTCTGATGTTGTGCACTCACTTCAGTGCTGATTTGCTAGCTAGTACAGGCCATGGCTAATCCGATGTGTTATGGTAACAAAAATAATAAGCACTAAAAAACAGCTACACAGCCAGCAAAAGGGCAGATAATCTCACCATGAGAAGTATCTTGCAGTACGACAAATAGAATTACAACTTAAAATTAATCAATGCCACATAATCAATCAATATGTGGTATAATGCAAAAGAGCACAGATAGATTGACGGAATTGAACCTCATAATCAATCAATAATTCAATCAATCTTACACGGCATCAATCCAGGGTATAATCCAGAGGAGCATGAGCATAGCTGCATAGGCATAGATAGATTGACAGAATTGAACCTCTTAAATATTATACCAATCTGCGTAAACAAACAATCTAGGTGTATAATCTAGTGCATAATCAATCAATCTGAGCGTAACCTAGATAGATCTAATTAGCAGGAAGGGTACATGACTCGTAGAGGGGAGGGGTGAGGATGGGGATAGGTATACCAGTATAAGATCGAAGAGCGTGGCCTGGTCGACCTTGACGAACTCCGCGTCCCAGTTCTTGAGGTCCTCCGCGCCGGCGCCGGCGGCGGGTGCGGCGTCATCGGCGGGCTTGGCGGCGTGGACGTGCTTGTTGCAGTACTCGATGACCTTGGAGAGGATCTTGGCGTTGACGTTGGGGAGCGGGATGCCGTTGTCGGCGCAGTCGTCCTCGATCATGTGGCGGATGGTCTGCGACTCCATGGCGACCGCCTCCTCCACCTCGAACTCCTCGCCGTCGGAGCTCCTGAGGGTGATCATCTTCTTCTCGGCCTCGGCGGACGCCCTCGAATCGAAACCCTAGCTAGCTGCTGCGGATCGGATCCAAGGGGATGGAGATGGGGGATTTGGGGGGCTTCTTGCTTTCCCCGTGACCTACCCCCTCAACTTCTTCATAAAGGCCCCCGAAGGCCCAAACCGTCGGCTGCCCGTCGGATACTAGGACTCCAACTCAATCTAATCATCCTTCTCTTCCATATCCATACTATAAACATTGAATAATTTGAAAATTTTCTCATCTAAATGAGTCACCTTACCCCTCACATCGGACCCACCCATCACGTAATTGGAGAAGTGGATAGGGTGTGGACACATAGAAATCGTAATTTAGGAAGTGATTCTGCCAAAAACGATCTATTTTTCTCATCTGCGATGTTTGTACCCACCCGCAGAACCCACCCACAGGACCCGCATCGTGTTGCTCTCTTTCCCAATATGAATCCACAGCCCCAACCCTCGCCCCTTTCTCCTTCTTCATGTTGCTTCGATCCTCCTCAGTTCCTAATCCCCGGCTCCTCGCGGAGGCCGCAGCTGGCGCTTGGTACCAGGCTCCATGGACCATATGTACGAGCGAGCTCGAGGCCGCGGGGCGACGCTAGCTACTACTACAGCCATGGTCTCCACGTGAGGGGGGGAGGGGGAGCTTGCCCTGAGGAGGCGGCGCCGGCGAAGGCCGTAGTCATGGCCTCCGCACGGGGGAGTTCGATCCCCGAGGGACAGGGTGGCGTCGGCGAAGGCCGCAGCCATGGCCAGCGCACGAGGGACCTCGACCTTAAGGAGTTGGCGGCGGCAAAGGCCGCAACCATGGCCTCCACACCTGGGGGAGAGACAGGCGAGGCTTGGGGCGAAGAACAGGTGGCTAGGGGTGCTCCACGCGTCGCTCCATGATCGGCGAACGCGAGTTTTGCGTGCCCCCCTCCATGGCCTGTGAGGGATCTCCACGACCCCCTCAATGGCCACCTGGCCGAGCCTCGTGCGGGCCCTCCATGGCCGGCGGGGGAGCTACGCGGGGTGTTGCCACCTGGGGAGGTCGTATACGGAGGCGAGGACAGTGAGCTCACGGTCGCGGTCAGTGACGGAGCTAGGATGGCAGGGTTGGAGGGGCTCATTCCCCTTCCCCTTCCTCCAGCCCCCCTTCTTCTTCCTCTCCCTCATTTTTCCTCTTCTTCTCCATCCTTCATCCCTCTAATTTCAATGGAGATCATGGCGGTAGCGGGCTTGAGCCCCCCTCTCCCCCCCCCCTCGCTACCTCCATCCCTGCCCGTGGCCTCCGCTGGGTTGCCCAGCGCTTAGCTATGTAGGGTTGAAGAGGAAGATGTACGACACCAAATGTATAATGTCGATGGAAAAAAAGATAATTATTAATAGAGGATGGCAAGTGGGTCTACTTTTCATATGACAGGTGGGGTCCACATACTATGCCCAACGGTTAAATAGTCATCCATCTCATTCTATCAATCCCTCACCACAGCCACCATGGGCACGAGTCGAGCATCAATAATACCTTCCGAGACCTGCTAGCTCCTGAAGTAATTGGTGTCGTCATTTTTTTAGAAAACACTAAGCATGAGTAGCATTCTGAAGTATGTTTTTCAAATTATTCGATCTTTATAGTATAGATATGTGTGTGTCGCACGTGAGTGAGTCTATGCTAGTGTTTAAAAAAAGCTCTATCTAATCATAACTTAATAGGGGGATTTTCCTCTCCTAATGTAGTACGACTTGTCGCCGCGCAGCCATCCATCCTAAGCTCTGGATTCAATGACTTACGTTCCAATAATTTCGTAGTTGTTGCACTAATAATTTCTTTATATTGCTGCAGAGTGAAATTTATTGTACATACAGAAGATGGACTTTGAGGCCCCCTTTAGAACATACAGAAGATGGACTTCGAGGCCCCCTTTAGAACAAAGGAAATATATAAGAATTTAAGAGGATTTGGAAATTTTCCAATGAAGGCTTTTGGAACAAGGATTGAATTCCCACAAATCCTATTGAGATTCCTAGGGAATGACATGTTCCATAGGAATTTTGGAGGAAATCTACCTCTTGGAAATTTTCTTTTGTTTTTCCTACTCCATTACAAACTCTATTACAAACACCTCTATTACAAACTTCTATTACAAACTCAAATCTGGCAGGATTACAAATGTCATGCAACTCTATTTCTATATTTTTCCTATTCCTAAATTCAGAGGTTCATACATTCCGAAGAGGCCTCCAACCATTATCTTATCGGCTTAATCCCCCTCCTAAAGGGATTATGACGAATTAATCCCTTCCAATCACGTTATGTTCGCAGCAATGATACCATCACCACATTTATTAAGATTGAAATTTTGGGTCGATAGTTCTTTCAAATAAAATCTGGATTGACACAACTAGGTTGGAAAATTTTTATTTTTATTTACATGTACGGAAACGAGAGAGATTATGTTGGTGCACTCTTCAAGCTATTTTTTGTAAAACCCTTTTAAAACTAAAATTTAAAAAATTACCCCTTCAAACCAAGTTTATAAAAAAAATCTTTTAGTTGCGCCAAATGATATGACACGACTCTCTACGGTCGCATCATATATATCTATGTGACCACATGGCCACAAGACTGGGTGCTAAGGTGGAAGGAGCTCAGTCAAGCCACATGCGTTGGCTAGTCATTGAAAGGGTTTTGATGTCGCCTAGAGGGGGTGAATAGGCGTGACGACCGACTTTAACTTTTCGTTCCCGAAAACTTGAGCTGCCAGTGTCCACCGGTCAGACCGGTGGTGGTGACCGGTCAGACCGGTCGTTCACTGGGCTTCACGGGTGGCACCGGTCATACCGTTGCCTAGCACCTGCAAAAACAACTTCAAGCTCCTCTTGACTACTAGCACAAACCAAACTTGGTGAATAGCCTTTGTAGATGATCACAAGCAAGGTAATGACCCATACACACACAAGTAGCACACCAAGTAGATCGAAGCGGAAGCAAATCAAATATGCTAGAAAAACAACTTAGAGAGACAAACCACAAAGAGATGCAAGAATTTGTTTCCCGAAGTTCACCGCCCACTAAGGAACGACTTTCCTCCTTTCCACTGAGGCGATCTTTTTCACGAAGAGGCAAGATCACAGCCCTCACAATGCGAACTTAGGGTCATCTCAGATTAAGCCTGCGAAGATAGGGTTAAATTTCGAAATTTCTATTGGTTTGGTTATTTTTAGATTTGCTCCTTTTATTTTGATAATTATATTCCAGTCCCTAAAACTTGTATTCATTTATTCATTCACATTTTAGTCCTTAGATCTTTTATCTTTCATTTCCTCACATTGTAATCCCATGGAGGTAACAAATGATTTTTTAATTCAAAATGATAGTTGGAGCTAGATGAATAAAAAATATATTAGAGTATATATATGGAGAGAGCAATAGCCAGAAGTAGCTGATGTAGAGTAAACAATCTTAATAATGTGGCTAAAATATTCCTTTTAGAGTGAAATTGTAGAGTAACAACAGTGCGGTTAGTCTAAGCAGGCATCAGCATCGACAGTTCGACACCTTATCTTATTCAGATGAACATTAAAACTCAGTTCTTATCAAACAGGGGTGCACGAGACTGCGAGACACCAAATACCACAACCATCAAACAGAGCAGACGAGCAAAACAAAACGAGGCAGATCATCCACTCGACACATAGCTGCAGATAACACCACTCGAGTTTGACATCCATCCCACCAAGTAGGTCACCAAAAGTAATTACAACCATTACGACCAGATAATAGTAGAACTAGCACTCATAGGTAGCATTGCAGTACACACTTTCTCATCCCAGCAACACCACCACAACCAAAGACACAATCACTCAAAAGCCCACTGGTTCTCCCTGCGGATCTCCTCCTCCTCCTCTGGGGTAAAGTCATTTTTGATGTTGAATGTCTTACGGATCTCCTCTGGAGTCTTGCCCTTAATCATGTCAGCAACCGTCTGGCAGGTCAAGTCCAGCAATCCCTTGATGTTCAGGTAGTTGGCAGCCTGAACACAATCAGGCTATGTCAGTAAAGTACATCATCATGCCTTTGGTGAAACAAAAACATAGTTCTCATATATTCTGCTAACCATCTTAGATGACATGTCAACAATTATATGTGAAGACTACATTCAGATGACATGGGCAATAAATCACTGTGCAATGCTGCATTCAAACATTTTCCCAGTACTCATTGCAACTGTACCAGCTTTGGCGGAATAAGGTTGCAGTATAATAAGCAACTAATCAAATGTGTTATGGTAACAAATATAAGCTACAAACAGCTACACAATCAGCAGAAGGACTATGTGGACATGATAACATAATCAGATAATCTCACCGTGAGCATTATCATGTAAACTGTTCTAGTTCGAGAAATAGTTATGGGCGTTAGTACAAGGGAATCGATATATAGATAAAATTGCAGCTTAACAATCAATATAGTATAATCCAGAGGGGCATGAGCATGGGCATAGATAGATTGACAGAATTGAACTCATATATCTTATACGGCATAATCAATAAATAAAAAATCATTTAGGGTACAGTCTATTGCATAATCGATAAACCAATTTAGGGTACAATCTATTGCATAATCAATCAATACATCAATCAATCAATCTAAATCTAGGGTATATAATCTAATGCCTAATCAATCAATCTGAGCGCAAACTAGATAGATCTAATTAGTAAAAATGGGACATGATTCGTAGAGGGGAGTTAAGCAGGGGGATGAGGACGGGGGTAGGGTAGGTATACCAGTATGAGGTCGAAAAGCGTGGCCTGGTCAACCTTGACGAACTCGGCGTCCCAGTTCTTGAGGTCCTCCGCGCCGGCGCCGGAGTCGGCGGCGGCGGGTGCGGCGTCATCGGCGGGCTTGGCGGCGTGGACGTGCTTGTTGCAGTACTCGATGACCTTGGAGAGGATCTTGGCGTTGACGTTGGGGAGCGGGATGCCGTTGTCGGCGCAGTCGTCCTCGATCATGTGGCGGATGGTCTGCGACTCCATGGCGACCGCCTCCTCCACCTCGAACTCCTCGCCGTCGGAGCTCCTGAGGGTGATCATCTTCTTCTCGGCCTCGGCGGACGCCATCGAATCGAATCGAAACCCTAGCGAGCGAGCAGCTGCGGCGTGGAGATGGGGATTTCGGGGGCGGCTACTTTTTTTCCGTGGCCTGATCCTGGCCCCTCGGCTTCGTTATAAGGCTGGTCGCACCGCAGCTCGCTAAATGCGACGGAACGGCAAATATACCGATTTCCCTCCCGCAGCGCTGATCGCTATCTTCGCCTCTACAGTTCCGTTGGCTACAGAGTACCTGGACAGACAGCGGCCAGCGGCATGAACGGTATCCTCCAGACACCAACGGGTCCTCGCCACGTGGAGCAGCATCGCCGGCCAGCAGGTGCCCGCGCCGCGCCGTCGGGTTACGGGAGAGTGCGCGGTGGTAGGCCGCCTTGAAGAAGAAGCAGGAGAATGGAGGGAGGGGGGAGGAGGCGCTGGGCAGGGCCGCCGGGTCGCCGGCGTTGGGCGAGCTGCCGGGGAGGAGGGGGCCGCTAGGTCGCCGGCGTTGGGCGAGCTGCCGGGGAGGAGGGGGCCACCGGGTCGCCGGCATCGGCGAGCTGCCGGGGAGGAGAAGGCCGCGGGCGCCGCCGCGAGCTCACCATGGCGTCTTCCTTCCCTCCCCTCCACCCATTGTCTTCCTCCTTCCTCAGATCCGGTGCCGTGCCCTGTCAAGAGCCTCCATGGCCGTGGCGGCGGAGAGGAGGAGGACTTACGCGACCTACGGTGGGGCTCCGGGACGGCGGGAGGGAGGGGGCCGTCGGCCGCGGGACGAAGGGTACGCCGGCGGTGGCGGCACCGAGGTGAAGAAAAGCGATTTGGAGATCGATGTAGAGGCCCGACGAGTGCAGCGTTCTTTGTATACGGAACTGGAAAAGACGCCTGACATGTGGGCCATTCTCTCTTTACAGATCTGTTTAGGTCTCCAGCGGTGCGACCAGCCTAAGGGGCAAAGGCCACCTTAGCCCGGACCCACCCGTCAGATAGACAGATACTCCTACTCCAACTCTATCTGATCGTAATTTGATAATAATAAGGGGATTCTACTCCATAACAATAGTATAATAATTCTATAGTACATTATACACTTCTAATTAACTTTTTTTTACAACATCACACATCTATACTATAAGGAGCAAAGACAATTAAAAACTTTTCTCACCTAATTCGGGTCCGCCTTACCCCTCACGCCGGGCCCACCTGTCAGGTTGCGTGATGACCAAAAAGATGGAACGACCATAGAAATCGCAATTTGGGGAGCGTTTCTGCCAAAAATGAATTACTTTTCTCACCCACCCCGCGTCTACCCACCATTTATACCCGTCGGGCCCACCAAGTCCGCATCGGAAAAAAAACTTCCCCGTGTCTACGCACACCCGCCCGCGAGCCCCTACCCTGCCGTGCGCCTCCTCCTCTGCCCTCTCCCTCTACCACCTCCTCGGCGGCGGCCTCCGTACTCCACCCGAAGGCTCACCAGCGGCGCGACTAGTCGAGCCCATGGCGGCGCGCGGCACGCCTGATCGACCTCGACCCGCTGGAGATGCGAGAGGTCGCGAGCGGCCTCCTCGACGCCGGCTGGCCGTTCCTTTGTGCCGTCCGCGCGCCGGAGCCCCGCAAACTCCCCGCCGGCTACGGCGATGCTTGCGGCCGGCACGGCGGCGGTCTGGTGGTGTTGTGATGCCCGCAGTCGGAGGTGCTGGCGCACCGCGTGTCTGTGCAGGCCACCGCGTTGCCGTCCGCACTCCTGCTTGGGGCCATTATTGCTGCAACAAGCTTTCGAGTGTTCGTGCAGGCTCCTGCTGCTATGGATGCCGGTGTGATCCTGACCAAGCCGCTTCTCAAAGTACGCTAGCACATCCTACCCTGGTCTCTCTCCAGAGATACTAGCAATCAGATTTGAATATATCTCTGATCCTCTGTCCATTCAGTCTGTTAAAAATTTGATTGTTGTGTGTTCCCTACTATATTGCTCTTCCCATGGTTCGATTAGGCTCTTCAGCATACAACATCAGTCTCAGGTGATACCGTAGGATGGTTTGTATTTTAACGAACAACCAGTTCTGCGACCAATAGCTGACAGTTGGTTCCATATTACAATGGACGGTGCTAAACATCAAAACCTTGATGGGGGCATTCCGAGAATCAAACTTGGGACCTCTCGCACCGAAAGCGAGAATTATACTACTAGACCAAAATCTCAAATGCCCTGTTTTAATGGACAATGCTATTTGTTTATTTATATTTGGGAAGGGTGGGAATTGTGCTTCCACTGTAAGTTCTCCCAGCTGCACATCATTATATGAAGAAGAAAACTTCCACTGCAAGTTGCTGTGCTGATAATGGGTAAATCTGAGCCATTCAAGTGTCTTTTTTCTATATATATTGAACCCTTGTCTAATAACCCCTTGACTTTCCGGATTCTTTCAATTACAGATCACATTGAGATGTGTCATGGATTGACCTTGCAATAGGTTTGGAAATCTAAAACCAGCTAAACCACCCTATGAAGTATGCAAAATATTTTAGTTAACGCCCTGGTGGATTTGAAGGGTGGTTTTGTCGCTGTTGCATCTTATATGGCAGCTAAGATGCCCATTGAACTGCTTGTAACTTGTATTCCGTTTTGTACTCCTTTGAGCTCTTATCTGCTTACTTCTTTATGCTCTTTTGCATGTCCTGTTGGTGCTCAATACCAATCTGTGATTTTTTTTTTGTGTTGCTGAACCTGTCTCAAGGAATGTCCTTCACTTGCCCTCCTGCTGAATTTGAACCTGGTATATGGGTTAATGTTAGTGGGACTGATAAGTTGTGTTAGTTCCATCTTACCAGTTCTGGCCTCAGTTCCCTTAAAGAGAGAAAACATCTAAAGGGGCGATGATCAATAACCATGGCTGAACACAACCACCTTTGAGCAATCATGGCTGTTGTGGTATCAAACTGGAACCTTCCCTCCTTTCTTGAAATCCTTTTCAACCATGCTCTAATGATAGTGGCTTTGTCCTTGGATGGTCATGCCATTCTTCACGGGTGATGAGTGATAACCAGGGCAGCACCACGTATCAGAATGGGTTAATTTGGTGATAAGAGATGGTGTGGATACAGTTATATGATCGAGCAAAGGCGAAGCTGAGCCCACGTTTATTTTACTGCTCAGCAGAAAGTTTGATGTTTAGATTGAATATTACTGCTTTGTGTTTTTTTAATAGCCCTTTTTGGTCACTTATTTTCTAACTTTTCCTTCTGTTTATTTTCAAGTTGAGATGTTTCCTACTCTCTCCATTATGTCTAAATATATAACAAAAGGAATGTACCTAGAAAAGCCAAAATGAAGTAATTTGGGATGGAGGAAGCAATTTTTGCCGTTAATTCTGCTATAAGACTAAACCTGTTTGCCATGGCTTGTTGCAACGACAATGTTTACATGATGAAAGATATTTTCAGTTAACTTTGTTCGTCTCAAATTCTTCTGCAATGATTTTCTAGATGCACAGTTGCCACAATTTCTCGAAGGCATCAATTCCGAAAAGGTTGTACATCATCGCCCCTCCTCAGCACTTAGTTTTGGATTGAAGGTTTGGGAATGGAGCAGTCCCAAACAGGCTGTAAATTTGACTTACACTGGGTAATTTGACAGACAGGAGAAAGAGATCGCTGCTGCTGTGGCAGTAGTAATGACAGAATGAGATTGGCCTTGTTTAGTTCGGCTCAAGTACCCACCAGTGCGTACCTGCTGGGCCCACCAAGTTCGCATCGGAAAAAAAAATTCATTGATTTTGTTTTCTTTTATATGGACATAAAAAGCGGGATGATTTCTCTCCTGGTATTTTGTTCACTTGCATTTACAAGTTTTTTTATCGGAAATAAGCTTTAAGAAAGGTCAAATGACCATATTGACAAGCTGATGATGAGCAATCATAGGTATCAGTTAACAATAAATACAATTTTTTAAAAATTATTTTGGATGGATTCATTATCTAAACTGTAGCCTTTCATTATCTGTGAAAGTTTGATCTCACCATTTCATGCGTGGACAACGCTTACCTTTGGTAAATGTTGATGCTTTTGCTTTACTTTTCTGAACATGTGCTTGACATGGATTTAATTAGATGATCGTGGTACTGGTACAATTATGTATTTGCAAGTGTTATTAGTAATCTTCTTACAATTATTGGCAACACAATTATAGTCACCTATTTGAATTGGACGGTCCTTTTTTTTCATCAAATCTAAGGTTGTTGGGACCAACTATATAGTTGTTGTAAGCAACTAAAATAAAAATGATCAGATGGTTTATGATGTTTGTTTCCATTATATGTAAGCTGTATGCACAATCTATATTAATTTGGGTGAAAGTTTTAGTCTCCATATAAATTATATAAATTACATGCACAAATTGACAATTCTTTGTTAACATAAATATTATTTAAAAAGTAATTAAATTCTGAAAATTTGTTGGTTATTGAATTTGTTGAACTACAATATTCTAAACTAACTTGCAGTAGCGGTTACTTAATTTTTTTTAGCGGGCACGTGCGGCACAGTGGACACGTGCGTGCCGCACGTGCATCATTGCTAGTATATATTAATTCAGCAGACAAGTTACAAAGAAGATCTCGAAAGAGATCTTGATTACAACATACTCCTGCAACATCAGGAAAGTGCAGCATCTACATCGAAGATGGTGGTGGAGATCTTCCCGCTGACGAGATGGCGCAGAGGCTTCAAAGACGAGGCGTACGCCGGGGCGGATGGACCGCACAATCGAGTGTCGGTTGTTGAAGGGGCGGTTGCGCCAACGAGGGCAGCAAGCACCAGCGACCGAAAGATGCCGATGTAGTCGTCGCCGAAGGTAGAAGGGGCACAAATCGGGGTCCCAGATGGAGGCAGGAGAGACCCACCAGCACCAGATGAGAAGCTGTATAGAGAAGAAGATCCGCAGAACGAGCAACTGCTGAACTAGAAGGGGAGTGGACAGCGGTGGAACAGCGGAGGAGGGGGGCAGATCTCGACGGCGGAGGCGGTTGGGGGAGGCGAAGAGGGGCTCCCTACCCCTCTCGCCGGCGGCCTCGTCGGCGGGGAGGAAGGGAGGAGCCCAGGCTGAGACGGGGGAGGAGTTGCGAGAGGAGAAGTCTTCGTGGAGAAGGAAACTCTCCAAAAAGATCACTTCTAATTATAACTTGAGAGAGATTCTCCTCTTTGGACTTCTTTCCTTAATTAAAATACATGCACGATATATGTATACCCAAGACAAGGGACTCTACGTCGTGCATTCATCCATCACGGCAAGTATATATTACTACATGTTATAGGCATTCATATCTAAATCCACACCCACTTCAAATGGGAGGGTATGAGTAGAAAAAAATTATCCATCGAACAAATGGGGAGGGTGGGGTATGGGGAGGGCAGGGTACAGAGAGCGTACAAATAATTGATTGGGTATATATAGTACAAAATTAATTATTCATTGGGTATGGATGAGATTTGCGAGGGTAAGAAGTGGATAATAATTATTTGGATCTAGGTATGAATAATAGTGGATTTGTCCATACCCTCCCAAATGGCAGGCGTAACATGTTGGTCTCATGCAGTGTTCCACCTATACGGTTTTTGCTAATATGGAAGAGAGAAAGATATAGTTGAATCACGAAACAACCACCTTATAACTCACAATATTCCTTTATTACATCACAAATCAAGAGATTTCATATTACTATGAAGTAACTAAAAAACACCATAGTAGTTGTCTAATAGATTGATTCAAGATTACGTATCCGCTCTGGATGCAATTGCCCTTAAAAATATATCCGGATGCAATAACTTCAGTGTATCACTTAGAGCAACTCCAACAGTTTGCTATCTCAACTTGGCATCCATCTAATTTAGGCAAAATAAGGAAAAAAAATGACTTCTAACAGTTTGGCAAAACAACTTGACATTAATAGCAACTTGGCATCTCAGACCTCTCCACGCGTAAATATGTGTGTCACGACTCGGGTTGCCATCAACGTTTCCCTCTAGGTGGGAGGGTGAAAATTAAAAAAATATATAGAAGGGTCCCTGATGTAAGTTAGATCTGAATTTGACAAGTAAATTATGCCAAACTGTTGGAGATGAACTCTTTTTTTACTTGGCATATCTTTTTAGAAATTGGCAAGGAATTGAGAACCATTTATCCTCTTTCCAAAGAGATTGAGAACATTCACTTGTAAGAAATTTAATCCCTCTCAAGGCCCATTTAGATTGGTGAAATGAATACTAGATGAATAGTGAATATTGGATAGAGGTGTTTAGATGAGTAAAAATAGTGGGGATGTGATGAGATGAATAGTGGAAATTTGGATGAGATGTTTGTACAAGTGAAAAGTGGTGGAAATGTGATGGGAGAATAGTGTTTTTTTAGAGAAGATATGATGGATGTGATGAGTTGAATAGTAAAGAGTGAGAGAAAATGTATGGATGTGATAGGTGAAATGATAGTGAATAGTGAAACTTGGATTAAAGGTGTTTAAATTAGTGAAAAGTAGTAGAAATGTGATGAGATGAATAAGGAATTTCACCCCTTCCAATCGGAGCAAGACGCAACATCGTGTTCGCGGTAATGACACTATCTTATGTGATTGTGTTGCTCCATCTGAGAACCTATTATTGTAATGCTCCATCTGAAAACCTGGCAACTCTCGACACCGGGCGGGGGGGGGGGGGGGTCCGCACCACATTTATTATCAGTCAGTTATCACACATGTACAGGTTGCTTTTTTTGTTTACAAATTCGATTGGGATCGACACAACCAGGTACCAATTCTCAACAAAAATTCCTTTTTTTATTTACAAGTACCGGAAACGAGAGAGATTTCTGTTCTTGTTGGTGCACTCCTCAAGCGGCTACAGCCTAGCCTGCCCTCTGCAAACAAATCAAACAGAAACACATTAAACTTCTTCAATGGTTCCAAGGAATACCATGGAGAATATATATAGATGAAACAACAATACACCCTATAAAAAAAGCAGCACCTGCATCAGGTTGCGGGCCTGGTTCTCGCCCTTTGAAGCTGTCTGCTGGCTGGGCGGCTAGTAACCTCAACCTATGTTAAAGAGGGACCAACCAAGAAACTAATTCTGCTACATAAATTGACCCCTGTATGTTAGTTCGGACATAATATCATTTATGAAAGATCAAATGATCCCCGGCCTTCCAGGATTGCATAAAGCAGCTTCTTGCGCATGATTTCCTGTCCAAACAGCAGCAGCACCAGTCAGCAGAAACCATCAGAATGTCCAATCTTTTCTTTAGAGAAAATAACAGAAAGGGCCAGAGACCACATACTTTTGTGGAGTACGGAGGCAGCTTCAGATAATTAGCGCACGTCATCACACTAGGTAAATCATCATCCGCAGGCTCTGTTGCCCCAGTTGAATTTGAAGTATTTACCGCACTTGAAGGATGCTGGTGATAATCAAAAGTACACCAAGTTACCCCCAAAGAACAGCTTTGGACAGAATAACTATACACGTCCCAATAGCAAATGTCATGATAGATTATGGAAAGTACCTTCCTAACAATAGTAAGCTTGGGACTAAGGGCCGCCAAACCACCGGGTGGAAGGCGAGGAGCACCAGTTACAAACTGGCAGAACGCATGCTGCTGCTCAGGGGTGAATTCCGCCATAATCTCAAGCAGCTACAAAACAGGAGCAAAGAATCAAGGAGCCGCACTTCTTCAACAAACAATTGGATGCAGGAGATGTAACACGTAGGAATGGATGCACTTACATTCACGATCGCAGTACTTTTAGCAGTATACCCATGATCAAATTTTATGTTATCCACCAGGGATTCCGGCTGCAGAAAACGAGATTTCTTCAGTGGAATACTTCACATATTATAACTTGGATATAGAGAACAGAACATTACCTCCCAAATTTCTTGTCGGCCACATATTAAATAGTCCAGTTCTTGCGGTGAAAATATTTGGAGGGATGAGATGTCAAAAACCTGAAGTATACAAGAACCATTGAATTAGCCTTAATCAATGTCAGAATGACCAATGAAACGACTATAACAATTTTACTGCAATGCCAAAGACGCTGTACCTGATTAAACCCTGATCTAAATGCCTCAATCTGTCGCTTTATCCCTGACTTAACTGTAGCATCCACTAGCAAACTAATATACTCTTCCAAGTTGTAAATGTTAACCTGCGAATGGTAATTGCACTTATTGATACATGAAACAAATACAAAGCGTAATCAACAAAACAAGTAAAAAACAAAGATAGACTTCATCTCTTACAATTGTGCTTCCTTCACCCTCTTTAAGAACATAATCAGGATAACCGGGAAGAGTAAAATCTAAACACAAATCTTCAATAGCAGCACCACGGAAATGCAAGTCTGCAACTTCAAGCTGATTCTCGCCAGAAGTGGACTCAAGGAACTTCTTTCGTTCAACAAGAACTCGCAGTTCTTGCAATGTCTTCCCAAACTCAGAATCAAATGAGACTATGTCAAACAAATCAAGCTCCTGTGCAATGGAAATTCGTTAAGGCATGAAATAGAATGAAACACATCATTAACAAATTAACCAATGCAAATCAAAATGAAAACAAAAACACGGTATCTGGGAATATAGCTTCTCTGTACATACCTGTCCAAGGATAAGCTTATAAAACGCAGTTGATAAAGGCAAATCTAAAAGTCTGCCATCTTGCAAGACTTTTGCCATCACTTGACCGATTAAGCGGAAATACTCCAAAACTTTGAAGAATCTGGTACCTTCTGAAGCATCCGTTTTAGGTGACCAAGGCTGAGGAAACAATCCAAGAGGAGCTTGTATCAAATGCCTGCCATCACCTGGTAAGTCTGAGTTGAGTTCTTTTCCTGATAAGCCATCTTCAGGATCTAAATTAATCACATCACTCCGATCAATTTGAAATCCTGAATCATATGGAGAAGTAGATCTCCATAACCCTAGCTGAGAACTTTGTAGTTCGTGGCTTAAAAGAGTATAAAACTCCAAAGTAGGCCCCAGCCCGGTCCCAACTTCACCGAAGTATTCCACCTCAAGAACAGCCCTCTGACTGGAGAACATCTCCATAACTTTAGCAGCAGAATCCAGAATACGGTTACGGGAAACACGAACTTTCTGGCGTTGTAACCTGCCAAACCGGACCTCTCTTTCACCACCAGAGCTGTGATTGTCACTCTGCTGCTGTTGCTGGAGTCGATTCAATGCTCGTGACAACCCAAAGGCTGTGGAGTAGAAGTACTGCCTCCTTGTCTCAAAAGGAAACAGAAATGGGCAGGCCTTGGTCATTTGATAGCACCAAGAAGGTAAACTGCCACTACAAAGTGCAAGAACATCCTGCATTTGCCGAGCAAGCTTTGGCGTCAGCTTACTATTGACAAACTCCTCGGAAGGTACCTTGGCTCCAGTTCTATATAGCTCATCAAGGGTCTTGATTTTTCCTACAGCAAAATCATCGGATGCTCCTTGTGCTCTTAAACGAGAAGACAACTGATTAAGCCCCTCCAGTACACGTAACAGTGCTAAAATGTTGTATGTTGAGTTTGTTCTCTCAAGATCACAAGGGAGTTCTCCTTGTAAGATGCTATCAAGAAGAGAAACACACTGCATTTCCGAGCTAGACCTGCAAGAATCTGATTTTGAGTTTAATGAGGTGGACCCTCCCTGGGATCCCTTGTCAGCTTGGTTATCAGCCTTCTGGTACGTTATTGTGAACACATCACCCCAGAAGCGGTTTCCATCATTGGATAAATCAGATCCATTGAACCTTTCTTCATCATCCTCATCAAGCATCAATTGACGTTGAATAGCTTGATATACTGTCAAATGTTTACTGAGCTGCTTCCCACCGGCAGTGAATATGAGTTTATTGTGATCACTTATGTTACCTCCAAGTGACAGACCACGCCGATCTCGGCTACCTCTAACACTGCGACCACCGACAGAAGCCAGCCCAGCCATCGTTGCAGCAACAAATGACATTGCACCTCGTGAACCAAATGCGCTTGCACTTCGAAATTCAGAAGAATCTGGTCCCCTGCTAGATGTGTTTCTAGCAATGGAAACAGATGATGGCTGCGCCTGGCTAAAACTGGCCGAGCCAATGTTCTCATCAGCATCACCCAATTTCACGTCATGGACACCATCTTGAGAACAGATAGGAAGAGAGCCTTCTTGGAGAACCTAAGAATTTGAAGAGGTTTAATTAGTCAGAAATAAAACAAATGATCCTCATTCTGGGCCCACAAAAGGCTCATTTATCCTAATCACAAACAAATAAGACTAACCAACAACCAGTGATTGCAACAAAGAAAAAATTAAAGGGGAAGTTTCCATTTACAAACAGTTACCTCATGATCATCATCGTCATCTTCTGAAATGTCATCATCATCGATCATTAAAGCATCATCAATCTCAACGGGGGACGTGTCAAGCTCTTCATCCTGCATATATACCATAGTAGAATGTATTACTTATCATTTATCATACTTCCACTCCCAACTAAAAAAATAGAACACACGAACATGACTTCTGGAATATTATCTTAAGATTTAAAAAAAAAAAATCATTCAGTCAGTTTGACCATTGAAAATCCGTGCATGCATCCCGTAAGGGTAGTCTAAATTTAAGACCGAAATTCTCATGTATATTTGGTGCCGAAGCCATGAGCTATAGGTTACACTAATGATCACGAGAAGTAGAAGAATCATTGAGTAAATCTGCTATACAGCTAGAATTGAGAACAAAGATTGTTTAACTGCAAAACAAACAAAAAAGGCATGTAAAAGAATAATACCTCAGAGCTACTATGACCATGAGCTCGCTTCATTTCTGAATCCTTCTCTGAAACAGATTTTTGGCGGGCAGCATTCCTGGTATTAGGTCCCTTTGATTCATCTGAGTTTGGTTTTACTATAGCTTTGCCTTTTCCTTTGGCAGTACTAGTGCTTTCATCATGAGCATCCTTTTTAGATGTACCACTACTTGCAGCAGATGACTTTGATCGTGTTGTTGGACGCCGACCAGAATGAGCTGTTGCAGCTGCTAATGATGCACCAGTTGTAGTGCCAGGAACCCCTGATTCAGAATTATTTCCAGATGGAACTATAGGCTTTGAAGCAACCTCACTGCGCTGAACTCTGGGCCAAAGAAAATCTTCAACAGCTGCTAGACTGGCAAATGGGTCAATAAGCACAATATTTGATGAATAATCCCGAAGTGATTTTTCACCTTGAGCTCGTGACAGCCGCAACTTGAAGGGCTGAGCAAGAGCACTAAGACCTGAGGTTAGACGGGAGCCTCCAATACCAATCCTGCTAGACTGGCTAAGCACAACGGGGAAACGTTCCAACGAAGACAATGCACTTTGTAGTTTTTGAACCAAGAGTGCCATGGGAGTTCCATCCCTTTCATGACCAATAGAAAGGGCAACAGATATGAAGGACTTGTATCGCCTAAGGGCCTGCTGACGAAGCTGTGGTAGGTTTCCTTCAGATACCTTCTCCTTCCCAAATGTCCCACAGGACAAATAGTCAAGCAATGATGTGACAACTCCACTTCTAATGAACTCAAATGTGGAGACACCATTAACTTTGCTAAGCTCGCCGAGCATTTCAGATATCACTTCGTCTAATTGTTCTTCCACATCAAATGAGATGTCAAAACAATCGGCACTTACAGCTTTTGATTTCCCTTTGGCTTTTGTTTTGACATTCTCAACTGCAGTATTAAGCTTTGTGCAGAGTGCTCTCAGTTTAAGAAGGTCATCAGTAACTCCAATATCACTTGAGTCAGTGTCCGTCGGGAAGTATTTATCTTTGAAAGACTTTGCATGATCGCTAACTGCAAAACGCAGGTTGGTGTTTGGAACTTCGGAAGTGCTTGTTGTTGAGCAGGTGACCCCAAGATTGGAACTGTTTGATTCATCTAATGAACTGTTTTCTGCTGGCACAGCACCCCCACGCCTGCGTTGACGCCTAGAACGTGACGGCATGGGAGAATCATTATCTTTATCCTGCAGTGGTACCTGAGAAGACAGTGCATTGGAGGATTCTGCACATATAAGTGACTCCACAGCATGAACAACACCTTCCCTAACAAACAGCTTAGAAAATGTCTCTGGAAGCTTTTCCATCATTATTTCTGCTATCTGAAGAGCAGGAATCAACACTTGGGGATCTTTCCATGCAAGAATGCCTGCGAGGAAGCTGCAGATGGAAATGCCATACCTTAGAAGGGATCAGCAAAGAAGTACGTACATTGAGAGAGTGGAACAAGTTTTAGCATCCAATGTTCCGAAACTATTCTTTAGGCAAAAGGAATTAAGCTTTGAAAGAACTTGTATGGAACCTGGATATGTTTGTTGTGCCAAGGAGAGATTGGATTGTTTCAGCAGAGCTGTAGTACATTAACTTCCCAATAATTGATAAGCACTTGTGACGTATCGGTGCATTTACACTAGAACCATACACCTGAATGAACATGCAGGCTATTAAGTACCCAAGAGAAAACACTAACAGCAATTTGAAGTTGTTCACCAGGAGAAGAATTTCAGCACTAACCTGTGTCATCGTGGGTAACAAATCCATACCAAACTGCTGTAGAAGTTCAGGGTGCTCACGCAATAGCTTCTCACGGCCAGACCTCTCATTTTCTGTTGAACATGAGCCAGCCCCATCTTGTTTGATGGAAGCAGATTTCTTTGTTGATGAGCTTTTATAAGCATGGTAGTACGTTGGTAAATTGATGATTCTCGCAGGCATATGTGGAAGCAAATCATCAGCAAGGCTCACTATCTCAAACATCTGCAGGATTAGAAGTAAACCAATGAAAATCTTTTGGGCAAAGAAGCATACAAGTTTGTGAAACCCATGGGTCAAAAAGTGCGGGTTTTAATAATTAATGTTTCAGCAGTTAAATGGGAAAACAGCAAGCACCAACTGCAGACGACATTGTATGTTCATACCCATCAAATGCCAGACTATTCTGTATGTACAACATATGATTTCAGCACCTAAGAAAGGAGCAAGCAGCTGCTGCAAATGACACTATTCATGACCAGTGTGTTACAAATAAGATTTGTGCTACCACCTCCAGCCTCATCAAAACATCTCAAAAGACTAACTCAGGTATGACAACCATATTAATCAGGAACACATCGTTTTGATACTTGGTTACGACCGTCTGTATAGTTTACGAAAGCATCTCAAAAGACTCATTCAGGGATGAGAACCATATTAATCAAAAATGCATGGCTTTTAATACTTGGTTCTGGACAAGGAAGAAATCTTAGTTGCTCAAGACAGCACAATAAAAAGGGTCCAAGTCTTTCAACAGACAGTTCTCTTTTGAATGATCGTTTGCATAGTTTATGAAGACATGCACAGGCTTGCTCGTTACATTTCAGCATATATGTTCAATGCTCAAGAAGGTTAACCACGTAATTGCTCAGTGGTGCATTCATATGAACATTTGATGCGACTTTTAAAGTTTTCAAAGGTTGTCCAGGTGGATGTGATTTATGTAATTTTAGGGAACATGAAATGCCTAAGACTAATAATTTTTTAGTGATAAATCAGAATCTAGCTGGATATGGTTGTGCCGTGCGCTACATAGACAGAAAAGATTGTTAAATTGGTCAAAAGGCTGGCAGTAGCGGCACAGTTAAGTCATAATTCATAAGTCAGCGATAGAAATATTCACCTGATCAGCGGGTCTTGTTAGAGCAGGAGCGACTGACGTTCCAGAAATCAAACTAGAGCCGGACAGGATGTCTTTAAGAGTGCCGCTGATCCCAAGAAGAAATAGTGTTTTACCTGCCAGCAGTGATCCACTTGCACATATTGAGAGAAGACGGATCAAGCCCTGAAAAAAGTGCAACCTAATCTTAGCACAAGTGTGAGAGAGGGAGCAAGGAAAACCCCAGGAAAGGATATCAGGAAAAAAAATGGCGCATACTGTGTATGTGGATGTACTCAGTGATGCCTGTCCTGAGGAGTTGCCAACAGATATCAAGCTAGCAGCTTGAGCAACCAATCCGTGGTTGCAGAGCTCATCAAGCTTCTCCGGGTAATGGGCGAAAGCTTCAGCAATGCGTGTCAAACAAACAGAAGCATGCTCCAGTACCTGGAATGCCATATTAAAGAGTTGGAATTGCTTGCTATAACTGAACAGGATGGATAGTCAGAGGTCGTAATCTGAAAATCACCTTGGAATCATGATGGTTCAGGAGATTCGTGAGCAGAGGGACAGCTTCCATGACAAACTCTGAAGCATCAGACGGCAGCTTCCTGCAGATATTTGCGGCGGTAGACAATGCTACTCTCTACAGCACAAACATGCCCACCACGGGAACAGGTGTAAGTGGAAGCAAACAGCGCACAGCACATAGAGGGAGGTCGGGCTCGAGAGAAATGGAATGTCCGAGTACCTGAACCCCAGTGGAGAAGAAGTCGAGATACGACAGGACAGCCATTAGCGCCCCAGCACGCAGACACGCGGTTGGGTGCTCCAGGGAGATCTTCTTGAGAGCTTGTAGAGACTAATTAAGAAGACGGGTGGATAAAGTATTAGCAGCATATACTCGATTTGTCGTTAGTTGGTGGTTAGCAGCATGTACTACTAGGGGTGCGTTTGGTAGGGATTCTACCGCAGCTTCAGAATCAGTTTTATGTGAAGCCCTACCAAACGCCTTAAAAAAACAGCTCCCAACCTGAATCATCCGGAATTCGCGCTCTCTAGAGCCCCAAGCGGGCGACGGAGCTGAAAAACACAGCTTCCCCCCGCTCCGTCCGCAGGCCCGCGCTCATCGTTACGAAAATGCCCATGCGGCTCGCAGTAATTACAGACAAAATGCCACCGGCCCCACGCATCCATCCTCAGGCACTGGAACTCCGCCATCGTCCACGTCGCGCCGCCATCCGAGAGGGAGGCGCCGTACCTCCGTCGATCCCCTCGTGTCCCGCCGCCGGAGCTCCGCCGACGCCGGCGTCGCCATCTCCGGATTCGCCGTTGTAGGATCTCCTCGTGGAGGAGCTCGATCCGGGGCTGCGCGGGTTGGAGGAGCTCGATCCGGGGAGCAGGAGAAGGGAAGCGCCGGTGGGAGGTGGCCGGAGGTGGCCCGCGGGCGCGGTGGAGGCAGGTGGCCGGGCATCGGCGGCGCGACGCGGTGGAGGCGGACGGACCAGGCTGGGGCAGCGGCACGACGCGTCGCGGGCCGAGGCAGAGGCCGGCGGCGGGCACTAGGGAGCTGGAGGCCGCCGGTGGGGGAGTCGGTGGGGACGCCGGTGGCAGCTGCCGGCGGCGCGGCGCATGCGTCTGGAGGGAGAATGGTGTGATGGGAGTGGATGGATGGATAAGGATCCTATAGGTGCGGTGGGAGCCTGGGAGGAAATAATGAAAATAGGAGAGGAAGGATAAGAGAAAAGAAAATGAAGAGAAAAAATGAGAAAAGAGAAAATATTTTGTACGAAAAGGAAATTAGAAAATCAAAAAAGAAAAGAAAAAGGGAAAGGCATTATACACGTTTCACTCTTTTATCCATCTTACACAGGCAGGAGAATTTATTTTGCCAAACGTTTTTTTAAAACGGATTCAGCTCCACTGCAGAATCCACTCCACCAGCACAGCCACAGCCGGAGCCGCCACAGCTGCAGCCGGAGTCCTACCAAACGCACCCTAGTTTTACAAGAAGAAGAAGAAGACAATGGGTATACCTGCTCGGCGAGGTCCATGTACTCGATGGTTAGCAGGCGAGCACAGAAACACTGTATGGCCCCGTAGTGCACGACCGCGGAGCAGGAGGAGGGGAGCACGTCGACGAGGTTGGCGAGGGCCCTCGCGGCGAGCAGCATGACTTCGGGGCTGGCGCCGGCGGTGGCAGGCTCGTCCTCGCGGCCGAGCATGGCGACGAGGATGGGGACGAAGGCGTCGACGGGGAAGGCGGCGAGGGAGTCCTCGGTGCCGATGGAGAGCATCTCGCAGAGCTGCATGAGGGACTGGAGCTGGCGCGACTCGTCGCCGTGGGCCTGGAGGCCGGCGAGGATCCTCTTGAGGTGCGCGGCGGGGGCGGCGGATGGGGCGGCGGAGGAGGAGGGGAGGAGGTCGTCGAGGCCGGCGCCGAGCCTGCGGAGGAGGCCCTGGAGGGCGGTGCTGGCGGAGGTGAAGGACTGGGGGAAGGGGGCGTCGGAGTCATCGTCGGGGGCGGGGGGAGGGGGGTCGGAGGGGGTGGGGTCGGGGTCCTTGCCCTTGTCGGCGGCGGCGCGGGAGCGGCGGCGGGAGGACGGCGAGGGGTCCATGGCGGGGGCGGGGGAGGAGGGGGAGGAGGTGCGGCGGGTGTTGGGGCGGGAGCGCTTGGAGGCCGATGAGGAGGAGGAGGCGGCGGCTGCTGCTGCGGCTGCGCGCTTGCGGCTGGAGCTGCGTGTTTCCATACAAGGCAAGGGCGCGCGAGGAGATGGGGGGCGGCGGCCGGCCGGCCGGCCGTGACTAGGCGGCGGCCAGCGGCGGCGGCGGCGGGGTCGAATCGATCTGCGGGTGCGGTGGCTGGATGCGGAGGAGGAGGAGGAGATTGGGGATCGGGGAGGGAGGAGGGATGGGATGGGATGGAAGGGAGGGAGGATTTGGCTGGTTCACAAACCCTAGCTGCCTAGCCTTCGATTCCGACTGGGGGCGGGGCCTGTGGTGGTGGACGGAGGCAACAAGGGCGAATCGAGGCGGCGGCGGCTGCTGGATTCGATGCCGGTTGCTGCCGTTGCCTCCTCGCCGATTCGCCGATTTGGTGGTTTTCTCTCTGGTTTGGGGGAAGATTGAAGAGGGGAGGAAAGAGTCTAGAGAGAGGAGTAAGAGACGCCCGCGACCTCGAGTGACACACAGCCAGCCAACGTGTCGCGGTCGGGGCGGGGGACGAACAAGCTTCATGGGCCGCCACCGACTCCATCCAAGCCCACCACAACCGTCCTAGCTTGCTTCGTTTGCTTCCAGCCCAACGTACGAAGTCAGTTTTATTTTATTTTTTTGAGATGAACGAACCCAAATCGCCATGGTTATCAAATCAAATACTACTCCGAAAGTAAGAAATCGACAAGCCTAGATTGATCGATACCCCCCTCCCGTTCCAAATTATACATCGTTTTGAATTCGACAGATTCATAGATATTATGCATCTAGACAAATAAAGTCAAAACGACCTATAATTTGGGACGAGGGGGGAGTATAGTTACATTACGATGGTTGAGTTGCTACCATGCATATTCACGTCATGCTACTACCAGTAGAGTAGTGAACTAAAGCAAAACAGATTCATTCATGGCTGTGAAGGCAACAAATGAAGCCTCTCTATGCTCTACGGACTGGTCGGGCTTTCAGAAGTCGAATCAGCTCATCTGATCTCCCGGATGCCACCACGCTGGATGATGGTTTGCCTCCTCTTCCTTCCTGCAACAACCAACAAGCCCGAGAGTCAGCTACCGTGCATTCCAACACGACTACTGGTGATAGCAAGCATACACACCCTTTTCGTATCCACCGCATCAAAGTCCACTGCACCAATGAATTCCTTGAGCATCATACCAGCAGCCGGCTGCAGCCTCCTGCTCAACAAAACCAGAATCAGTTGTTGCAAAGTCGCTGTTAAAATACCTCTACTTCGACAGTCAGCAACATAATCCCGCACTCACCTCTTAGTTTTCTTTGCGTCGCCAGGCCTGGATGCACAACCTTCTTTCTTTCTATCAGCAGCTTCCTCTGCCTGACTGACCTTACTTGGAGCCTAGGGGGGAGCAACAGGCCACAGCATCAGAAAACAAGGCTAACACCGCAAGAGAAATTACTCAGCATGGCTCTCTAAGCTGCATCTAGTTTTAGCGATACATTCATAATTAGGCATCTTCAAGCCCAATCAATACTGCAGCCAAAACAAACATCTTACCATTGAAGCCTTCGCTGGGGAGGTTATTTCATTCAGCAAACATGGAACCACACCTACACAATCAATCATTTGTTCCGGAGCTTCGCTGTAGCCTATACAAATGCTATGCAAGCATTAGGTAAACAAATATCTAGGATCCGTACAGTCCTGCAGAAACTACTTGCCTACTTCAATAGCAAGCAGAAGATATTACCTATACCATATTCCACAGTCGCCTTTCCTACTCCAGGGTCGCGCCTTTCAGGTTCCGGGTCCAGTTCCTCAAGTTTCTTTTGAGTAGCAACCTATACAAGACACAAGTGCAACCAGTTTTGTCATGTTTCCTTAGAACGACACCCAGGACACAGCTGATGTGGCTCAGAAGCAAAACTGGGCACCAAACAGCACTCCTCATCACTCTCGAACAGTTTCCATGCTGCCAAACCCCAAATGGGCAAATCAAAAGTTGCAAAACTCTACCACCAATATGTGTTCCCAGTCAAGTAGGCAGATTGGCAGGGCAGGTAGTTTTTAAAAACAAATGGAGGAAAATTTAAACCACATCTGAAAATTTGATTGCCGCAACGACAAAAATCAGCTAAGAAAACAGTAAACTACTCCTAAGTTCATTTGGTAATGAAATGGATAATTCAGTACAGACCATTACCGGCAACCCTAAGGAAGATTGGCTGGAGCAGACATCTTCTGTGTCAGAGTTCACTTGATGAGAAGAGCTCACACAATCAAGATGCTCCACTTCTGTTCAAAGATCCAATAACACTGAAACATCTGTATCATAGCAAGGAAACAATAGATACAAATAGAAACTGACCTCTTGTATTGATATCATGTTGAATATCCTCTACTGTCATCTTGCTTAACTCTCCTGTTTCTTCTTCACTTTGCTGTATGGTAGCTTTCTTGCTACAGCTAGTGAGCTGTGGGGACAGGCTGACCCTTTCAGTGTTCTGATCTGATTGATTATCTGAATGACTGGACGAAGGCATTACACCACCAGTGTGTGCAGAAGTTTGCTCAGTAAAATTTTCAGATGAATCCAATCTCTTATGAATCGCTTTTACCTCTACCTAAAAGAACAAAAGAGTAAAAAAGATTTGTCACTTTCACTTCCAGGATAATATTTAGTTCTTTTGCCTATTTGGTCAGGTAAACACTCCTTGAACGCCACAAGTGCTACTAAAAACAACTTCTCCTGAATACAATGAAGCGCAGTTCTCCTGCGTCTTTTGAGGAAAAAAAAAGTGCTACTAACAACAATGATGAAGACTATCAGTTCCAAGCAAGTTGGGGTAGGCTACTAGTACTACATGTTAAAAAAAACACATGTAAACGTGCAACTATAGAATAGAATATTCACCATGGTATTTCCTTTTTCTGTGTGACATTTGGAACCAAGAGCATAAGGACAACATGATTTCTCTGGCTAAAAAGGGATGATGTATAACAGTGTAAAATGCAGCAACATTCATCAATATTAGGTGGTATCACTATAAGTTAATATGTGAAATTCCCAAGATTTTTCTCATGAGGGTGCACAAAATACACAGGGTAAGCATCCTACCTTAAGACCTCTGGAACTCAGTTCTTGTTCATCTATCAAAGATATAGACGAAGTATCACAACTGACAGATTCCCCTGTTATAGAAAAAGAATTCAGAACTGAAAAACAACATTTTAAAGATGTCGCATCTGATACGTCTATTTTGGACATATTTAACCTTTCAGGCTGCAAGGAGCTGAAGAATTTTCAGGACCATGGCATGTGAGTTCTTTTGAGATATCTTCTACTAACTGCAGGGGGGAACGAAGTTATTAGTGCCTTTTGTGTATAACAAACTAAATCATATTATAGGAAACTCCAATATCATGTGCGTATACTTCTGTAAGTAAAATGGCTTAAAAAAATACAACTGACAGCATTTTATACAGAATTAGGATGCCAACATAAGAGTAACAAAGGATGCATGCTGCTTCTCACTTGGTCACAAGTACTAGGCAGTAGATAGTGGAAAGTAGAAGTGTTAGTGTATATATGTGTGAGTGGCCCATATGGCCTGTGTACAGCCCATAGAGGCCTATGTATAGCTAACTCTATATACCCACCCTGCTAGGATTGGAGGAATACACTGAAAATTATTCCTCTATCATGGTATCAGCTAGGTTCCTCTCTCTCTCCTCCCTTCCCCTTCCCTGAGCTCCCTGCCGCCGGCCGAGCTGCTCCTCCCCCATGGCTGCTTGGCCGCCGCCCCCTCCTCTCTCCTCCTACCTCCCCTTCTCCTACGCCACGGCAGCCGCTCGCCGGCCTGCCTCGAGCCCGCTCGCGCGCGGCCCGATCCCGCCGCCGCCGCCCGATCCCGCGGCGGCCCTGGCTGCGCTCGCCGATCCCGCCGCCGCCGACGCTGTCCTCCCCGCGGACGCGGGAGGCGCGGGTGCCGCCGCGGGAGGCGCGGATGCGGCCCTGGGTGGCGCGCACGCGGCCCTGGGGGGCGATGTGGCCCTGGGAGGCGCGCTCGCGGCCCTGGGAGGCGCCGGAGGCGCCGATGCCTCTGCCTCCAGCCCCGCCTTCACGGAGGCAGCCCTCCCGGATGCAGAGGCGGGCGCTGGGGCCCTGGCCACGCACGAGGACGGCGGCTTGGCTGCCCAGGCGGCAGCCGACGCCCTGACTGCAGCCTTCGGCATCTCCCCGGCCACCGCCGCTGCGATTGCTGCGGTCGGCCCTGACGCCCTGGCCGCCGCCCTTCGTATCTTCGGGGCAACCGCGGGTCAGGGGACCTCCGAGGCTGCTCCTCTGCTGCCTGCCCTCTCCAACGGTCTCTCTACCGGCCGCACGGACACCACACTCTCTGCCGCGACTTCTCTCGGAGGTGGTGTCTCTTCGGGCAGCGGTGTGGGTCACGGTCCACTCTTCGTGCCTCCTCCGACCAGGCCCTTCTCCGCCACCGCCTTCCTCCGGGGTCAGGTGCCGCGCCCCACCTCCGTCGCCGCCGCCGACAGCACCCTCGCTGCGGCCCTGGAGAGCGCCAAGACCGCGGCCGCCGCCGCCGAGGAGCGCGTGCGTGTGGCTGCCCTCGCTTGGGAGCACGAGCGTACCACGGCTGACGCTCTTGCTCGCCAGGTCGCCGAGGCGGAGCACTTCCTCCACGCCTCTACGGGGGAGCGCATCACCTCCTCCCAGCAGCCTCCGCCTACGGCTCTGCTCCAGCCGGGTGCTGGACCCCCGGGTGGCACAGACGACCCCATGGTCGCCTACCTCCACCTTCAGGCCGTCGGGGTCCCGCACATCAAGAACCTGGTCACCGTCCTCCTCGACTCCAACTCCACCTCCTACGCTCGATGGAGGGACCAGATTCTCCTCGTTCTCCGCCGCTACGCTCTCGACAGCCACGTCCTCTCCGACACTCCTGCCCGTGCTCGCGACCCGGC
Organism: Cenchrus fungigraminus; assembly: GCA_036936925.1. Taxonomy (NCBI): domain Eukaryota; kingdom Viridiplantae; phylum Streptophyta; class Magnoliopsida; order Poales; family Poaceae; genus Cenchrus; species Cenchrus fungigraminus. The sequence continues at coordinate 125,941,590 of CM072770.1, read as the reverse complement.
GTGGCGACGCCGCGACAGCATCGCCATGTCCTGGATCTCTGGGACCATCTCCCTGGATCTCCAGGACATCGTGCGGACTCCGGATCCCACCGCGCGCGTGATGTGGCTTTCCCTCGAGACTCAGTTTCTCAGGAATGCTCAGACACGCGCCCTCCAGCTCGACGCCGAGCTTCGCACGCTCGAGCAGGGTGACCTGTCCGTGACAGACTACTGCAGGAAGATGAAGAGCACGGCTGATGGGCTTCGCGACCTCGGGTACATAGTCCCGGAGCACGTCTTGGTCCTCAACGTCCTGCGGGGCCTTCCCAGCAGCTACGAGGCCGTGCGGACACTGCTTACGCACCAGCGGCCGCCACCCACCTTCCTGGAGGTCCGTGATGCCCTCACCCTGGAGGAGCTCACCAGGGGCCTCCACACACCTACCTCGACTACGTCTTCGGCTTCGTCTTCCACCTCTCGCGCACTCGTCGCTGCCCCACCACCGTCCTCCACCTCGCCGCCTACCTCTCTCCTTGGTGCTCCTCCCCCCGGGCCGAGCGGGGGTGGGTGGGGCCGTGGGGGTCGCCGAGGTCGCCGAGGACGCGGTGGTGGGGGTCGTGGGACGCCCACCCAGGCTCCGACCCCTCCTCTCGCTCCTCTTCCCGGCGGTGCGCCCTGGCCGACCTTCTCCAACCCGTGGTCAGGGCGTATCTCCATGTGGCCACACCAGGGTCAGGGAGGGGGGTCTCGTTCCCCGCACCAGCCGGCGGCCATGGTCACGAGTGCTACCTCCTACGCGCCGACCTGGACTCCACCCCCTCCGCCCAGCTCGTCGTGGCCGGGGGGGTGGGATCAGGCTGCCTTGGCGCAGTCCTTCAGCACTGTGGGGTTGACGCCGCCAGTTGGCACCGAGTGGATCGCCGACTCGGGTGCCTCTTACCACACCACTCCAGATGCGGGTATCCTTTCTTCTGTCCGACCTCCTCACCCCTCTTGTCCTTCTTCCATCATGGTCGGTGATGGCTCTTGTCTTCCGGTCACTTCTGTGGGGACTGCTCACGGTCCTTTTCGTCTCTCTGATGTCCTTGTTGCTCCTCAGATGGTTCACAATTTTCTTTCTATTCGTCAATTTACAGCTGACAATTCTTGTTCTGTGGAGTTTGACACTTCTGGTCTTTCTGTGAAGGATTTGGCTACCGGGCGTCCACTCCTCCGATGTGACAGCACCGGGCCCCTTTACACCCTTCGGCTTCCTGTCTCCGCTGCCTCTACTTCACCTTCGTCTTCTTCGTCAGCTGCTCTCGCCGTGACACCGTCTTCCACCACCTGGCACCGCCGCCTCGGTCATCCCGGCCGAGATGTTTTGGCTCAGATTAGTCGTAGTGGAGATATCTCTTGTACTAGGACTACTGCTGAGCACCTCTGTCAGGCATGCCAGCTTGGCCGTCATGTTCGGCTACCTTTTTCTTCTTCTTCTTCGCATGCTTCGCATGCTTTTGATCTTATCCACTGTGATTTGTGGACTTCTCCTGTACTCAGTATTTCTGGTTATAAGTATTATCTGGTGATCATTGATGATTTTTCTCACTACTCCTGGACCTTCCCTCTGCGTGCCAAGTCTGACACCTTCCCCACCTTTCTTCACTTCTTTGCCTGGGTGTCCACTCAGTTCGGCCTCACCGTTAAGGCCGTCCAATGCGACAACGGTCGTGAGTTCGATAACTCCACCTCTCGCTCCTTCTTTCTCACCCGAGGTGTTCAGTTACGTATGTCTTGTCCGTATACTTCACCACAGAACGGCAAGGCCGAGCGCATGATTCGGACCACGAACGATGTCATGCGCACTCTTCTGATCCAGGCCTCCTTGCCCCCGCGCTTCTGGGCAGAGAGCCTTCACACCGCCACCTACCTTCTCAACCGTCTTCCTTCCACCGCTTCTCCCGCTCCGACTCCTCACCACGCTCTCTTCGGTACTCCTCCCACTTACACTCACCTTCGTGTCTTCGGGTGCGCTTGCTACCCGAATCTTGCTGCCACTGCTCCTCATAAGCTCGCACCTCGCTCGACACGTTGTGTGTTCCTTGGTTACTCCCCTGACCATAAGGGGTACCGCTGCTACGATCTCACCTCTCGTCGGGTTCTTATCTCCCGACATGTTGTGTTTGACGAGTCGGACTTCCCCTTTTCCTCCTCCACACCCACTCCGGATCCTGACATTGAGTCCATGTTTTCTGACCTGGTGGTGCAGCCGCCTGTTTCTGTTTTTCCTTTTCCAACAGGTTCTTCTGGTACACCACCGGCTCTGACTCCTACGGCGGCGCCTGAGCCTCCTCTTGCACCACCCACGGTTCCGGTGCCATTCGTCGCACCTGACGTGGGCTTGGTGCCTTCGGCCGCGCCACGCGCGGCCCCGGTGCCCCCGGCGCCCCTCGCCGCGCCACACGCGGCTCCGGCGCCTCCTCCCGCGCCACGCGCGGCCCCGCCACCACCTGCACGCTACACCGAGCCCGTGCAGGTGTACCAACGCCGTCCGGTGCCTCCACCGCCGCTACCTTCTCCGGCTCCTCCACCAGCGGTGCCCGTAGACTATGTGCCTCCTGTGCGCCATGTCTATGGGCAACGGCTCCGCCTCCTCCACCACCGTCACCGGCACCGCCTCCGCCGCCGCCACCGCCGCCTCCACCACGTCGCTCTCGGGTGGAGTCGGCCGTGTACCACCCGCCGGTCATCCATCGGGATCCTCGCCACACCCATCTCATGGTGACCCGGCAGGCGGCCGGGGTTCTTCGGCCGCGGGCTCTCTCCGCCACCGAGGGGGAGCCGCGGTTTTCTCCGATCCCGACGTCGGTTCGTGAGGCTCTGGCAGATCCGAACTGGCGTCGTGCGATGGAAGAGGAGTACGGAGCTCTTCTTGCCAACCAGGCTTGGGACCTTGTGCCACGTCCGTCGGGTTGCAATGTGGTGACCGGCAAGTGGATTTGGACAATCAAGCGCCGTGCTGATGGTACTCTGGAGCGCTACAAGGCGCGTTGGGTCCTTCGGGGGTTCACTCAGCGTCCCGGTGTGGACTATGATGAGACTTTCAGTCCAGTGGTGAAGCCTGCTACAGTGCGCACTGTTCTCTCTTTGGCTCTCTCTCGGTCTTGGCCCGTGCACCAGCTCGATGTCAAGAATGCATTTCTTCATGGCACTCTGACCGAGACAGTCTACTGCAGCCAGCCAGCAGGGTTTGTGGACTCCAGGTGTCCGGATTTGGTCTGCCGGTTGAACAAGTCTCTCTATGGTTTGAAGCAGGCTCCTCGGGCATGGTACTCTCGGTTTGCCACCTTCTTGCTGACACTGGGGTTTGTTGAGGCCAAGTCAGATACTTCGCTGTTCATATATCACCATGCTGATGGGGTTGCCTACCTCCTCTACGTTGATGACATTGTTCTGACTGCCTCCAGTCCACAGCTGCTTCAGCGGATTATCACCTCACTTCAGCAGGAGTTTGCCATGAAGGATCTGGGTCAGCTTCACCACTTCTTGGGAGTGACAGTTGAGCCCCGTCAGACTGGTCTCCTCCTTCACCAGCGCCAGTATGCCCTGGATATCCTGGAGCGTGCCGGGATGACTGATTGCAAGCCTTGCTCCACTCCTGTTGACACTCAGGCGAAGCTGTCTGCTACTCTGGGTGATCCTGTGGCTGATCCTACTGCTTATAGGAGTCTTGCTGGGGCCTTACAGTACCTCACTTTCACCAGGCCGGATCTCACCTACGCTGTCCAGCAGATCTGCCTCCATATGCATGATCCCCGGGAGTCACACCTTGCTGCGCTGAAGCGCCTTCTTCGCTACGTCCGAGGCACTGTTGACTTTGGCTTGATCCTCCACCGGTCTCCGTCTGCTGAGCTGGTCGTCTACACTGACGCTGACTGGGCGGGGTGCCCGGACACGCGCCGCTCTACCTCAGGTTATGCCATCTTCCTCGGCGGCAACCTGATCTCCTGGTCGTCCAAGCGACAGCCGGTTGTCTCTCGCTCGAGTGCTGAGGCGGAGTACCGGGCTGTTGCTAACAGCGTGGCTGAGGCGTCCTGGCTCCGACAGCTCTTGGCTGAGCTTCACAGCCCACTCGCCAAGAGCACGCTTGTCTACTGCGACAACGTCAGCGCCGTGTACCTCTCCACCAACCCGGTTCAGCATCAGCGGACGAAGCATGTAGAGATTGACTTGCACTTCGTTCGTGACCGGGTGGCTATCGGAGATGTTCGGGTTCTCCATGTACCGACCACCTCCCAGTTCGCTGACATCTTCACCAAGGGTCTTCCTTCCTCGACCTTCTCGGAGTTCCGGTCCAGCCTCAACGTAGCCAGTGGCTAGTTGTGGCTGCGGGGGGCCTTGTGTGTGAGTTTCTTTCTTTGTTGGCCAGTCTTGTACACCGCTGCGCCGGTAGTCCAGACTGCGGGGGGGTGTTAGTGTATATATGTGTGAGTGGCCCATATGGCCTGTGTACAGCCCATAGAGACCCATGTATAGCTAACTCTATATACCCACCCTGCTAGAGTTGGAGGAATACACTGGAAATTATTCCTCTATCAAGAAGACACTGAAAAGGGAAAGAGAGGAGCAAAAAACATGAACTGATGACGCCCACCAATTTCCAAAATAACAATAACTATCCTTTCAAAGTTCGATTGACTGTAGAAAGCAGGGTGAGCTTTAGCATGTATTCCCATCCTGATTCTCCCAAAATAATAACCAAGATAAAGGGAGTGATAGATAAAGCAGGTTTTGTGTATCAAAATTTCTTTTACTTACATGGAAATCGTCTACTGGAGCATCATAAGATCCCAGGTCAGGTTTATTTGATTCAGAAACCAAGCTTCGACCAGCTGGACCAGAGGATACAAAATCATCTTGGTCAACAGAGGTGTCTTCAGTGATTGGAACGTTCTTGCATGAACAACAAGAGTTTAGAACCTTCAGCTCCTTTTTCAACTCCGTAATTTGGATATCTTGATCTCTAATCAATTCTTTCATGCTCTTAGCAGCATTCTCGGACTCCTATAAGTAAACACGTTGATTACGACAGCATAAAAGGAAAATAATTAAAGAGGAAATAGGAGTACTTTCTTTAATGATAAGTAACATATAAAAGCATCTGAAGTCACTACATTCACCATGAAAAGTTAGAGGAACATTTTTTTGCATAATCTAGTCTTTGACAATACTAGCCATCCAGAAAAGTTGTCTAATTAAAAAGATATCCCACAAATTGTAGTATTATACTCATACTCAGAAGAAAAAATATGCACAGAGAATTACCAAAACTTTGTGTTTATATTGCTTTAATACAGTCCATAAAGCCCTGGCAAAGTTCGTCATTATTGCTTCGCTTCTCGATACCCTTTGCAACTCTGAGTTCAGAAACTTGTGCCGCGCCTCATCTATACACATTTCATATATTGATGCAATATTGAAAGTTAATCAAATATTCATCAGTACCACAAATAACTTGTGACAAAAATAAAGCATTTGAATTTAAATAAATCAAATATTGGTGCTAATAAGTAGAACCTTCTTCGGAAACTTTGGTAATATTATCTGTATCGATGTTTTCCTTTCGGTCAGCCTGCATCAACATAAAAGTTAAACATATGATTACACACCCCAACTAAGAAAAAAATACATTTCCTAGAAAACATCTTGTATGAAATGTTTGTTGTACATTGCAAAATAATGAAACATGTGGCATGGGATAAGACAAGAAAACGTGTCAAGCTTAGTACATGCAACATATTGAATTGTATTGGTGAGCACATATGACAAAACACTACACTGATCATGCAATAGATACAAGGACGACAAAGGTGTACCGAGCAACAAAAATCCTTGATTCTGAACAAGGATTGTGCTTATAATAAGATGGAAATTTACTGGTCAACCATATCATTTAAGGCAGCAAGATATAGCCATTAAGTCCATAGGTGCAAAAGTCCATGACATGAATTATGATATGCGTTTGAAATGAAACTGTGAGATCAACATGCTCCGGCACCTTTCAACTCAGAAGATGGCAGCACATGAAAGCTGTTTACAGTATTTTAAAGCTAAACAGACAAAAAACATTGCGAGCTAAATAGGAATTTGTACCACAAGGACTCCAGGCTTCTGAACCTTCCTCTTTTTCTTGTTCTCTTGGCAAATCAAGGAAGCATTGGTTCTCTTTTGTGAAACCAAGTCAGAAGAATCCTCAAGGCTGGTGTACCTGAAAAGACAACATGAAACAGATTGAATAGAAAAGGGTAAACATTGACATGCGGGCCATAAGATTGTCCAGTTAGGAATATGAATAACCAAATGACTTACAAAGAGACTATCATAAATGAAATGTTTATCTTTTGTCTAAGACAAAACTCTGTAGAAAAGCTACTTAATTTACCAAGTGAACATTGTTGTTGCTTTCCTCATGCATTTCTTTTTCTGGAGCTACATCCTATGATCTTTCCATGTTAGCTACAACTATTAATGAAGATATCAACTATCAACCGTCTAAATAGTGATATTGTCAGCATAATCACTAGTTAGACTATGTTCTTCTAAATAATAACAAAAGAGAGGAAAGCAAAGAAAAATTGTCAGTGAAATAGAAAGGAGAGTAATAGTACTTTATTTTCATATAGGGAGATGCTTGTCTGAGCAAAAATGATGTATCCACATAATCATCATCTCCTGGCTTCACAGTCAATATCTGAAAATTACGGGAAATAATTAATATAAAGATCAAATTGTGCAGTAATCGGTGACCACAGTAATAGCACCAGTGTCATGCAACATTAAGAAAACAGATAATAAATATTAGCAAAGCCAGTAGGAAAGGTCATTAAAACATTAAGGAATTCAAATGAAAGGAAAGGAAGACTTCTCATTATGTGATTAGCAATAATAGGAAGGAACTGATAGCTCTGGCTCTAGAAGCACTTGTAGAAACTTCGAGAAGAAAAATCTTAGATCTACAAAAATCAACAGTATAATTCATTTGAATCTGATAGCCTAACAATTGAAGGCACCCAATGTTTATAGCGCCTCTTGCTCCTGTGACACTAGTGGCATTGGGCACTGGCACATTGGGACATCGTAAAGAAAACTAGAAAAGCATGACTTGCTTGGGCAAATCATTAAAGAATGAGTATACACGCCATAAGCAATGTAGGGACATCATTCCTGCACAGGTCATCATGACTAATCACGCAAAGTGTTTACATCAGTGTTATCTTATACCTTTTGGGTTTCCCCTGTATTGCTAACGTCTAGATAATCTCAAAGTAGCATAAGCCACATCGGTGCATTCAGAGATAAACAAATAAAAGTGTAAGCAGAACATTTCATTTCGGGGACTATTGATAGAAAAAATGATCATTTGAGGAAATAGTAGCATACCAGGGTCATTTTCTTCCTTCCTTCTAGGTAATCCCTTAAGTACCTCGTCAACTATCAAAATGATAAAAGATTAGGGAGGTAAGAATAAGATATTTCAATTCTTATATCCAAGTTTCACAAGTTAATAGAAAACATAGAAAATCAGTACTCCTTCCAATTCCAATAGAACCGTGGCCTTCTCAACTTTCCTTTAAATGTAAGTCATCCTAGGACTTCTATGCAGCTTTCACCCTTTTCCCTCCTTGCCACTGTTTAATAAATGCAACTACTCTTACAGATGAATGAGTCATCTTTCCAATTGCAGTATAAATGAAGGCACAAAGGTCATTTGATCTACTTTCTCAATTCCCATGCACAATTCTAAAATGACCTAGACTCTGAATCAGAGGGAGTAGAAATATTGGGCTGCTAGACTTATCAATTACTATATACTTCAATGCTTATTTGATCTACATATCATCACCACAAAGGGCGACTGCGTCGCACTAATGACTATAGTTAGGGAATAAATGTTGGGCATGATTCAGACTTCAGAGTTGCCCACAGGCCAAAGGCCACAGCCAGCACAAAAGGAAAAACGAGATGACATATGAAACTCACCATTGAGTTCTTAAAATGTTTTTCCAAGGGTTTCTTCTGATTTTTCTGATGTTCTAGCAAAGACTGCAATTCCAAAACAAAATGAAAGAGAGCATAAGCAAGCAGGCATATCTTTTCACTGATTCGCAAAAGCAATTGATGACATATTTTTTGCAAGTAAACTGATGTAGAAGATCTACAAGAGAAAAGCTATCTGGCAGTACCCGCAAACAGAGACCGAAAACCATAGACGTATTGTTGATGAAATTACTTTCTAACAGCCTGGAACCCTGCAGGTGAATACTTAATCAGTTTTGAGAAACTAGTTGTAACATATTACAAAGTAACATTGATGGAAAAACAGACTTGATTTCCCGTTTTCTTTTCCCGCTCTGCCCCAGCAAGGTCTGCTATGGTCAGAACAGCACTGTTAAGTGAATTTCCACAGTCCACACCACTGCTTTTACGACCATGTATCATTATGATGCACTGTGATCGGCTGTAATACAAAACGAGATAACCATGATTAAAAGGTTCTTTAAAAAACCTAGAATTGAAGCAAGAAAATAGTGGTGCTCAGAAAAGAAACACTATATCTATTATGATTCAGGGCATTCCTTCAAGGTACACAGATATATTCTGGATAAAATTTCGTTTAATAAAGACCATGGGAAGATAATTGTAAGAAAGCATGCCTTGACTTGCTATTGGCACTTGTTGCAGCAGTGCTACGCTTCATCATACCACGCGAAACTAAGCTCTCAGCATCTGTGAAATTTGAAAATGGAACCTGCAGATCAAATTAAAGATAACCAAGCATATTAGTTTAACTTCCATCCTCAATGTGATTGAAATAGCATGTGCATTTCCAACTTCCATGGCATCCATTGTGATCAGAAATCAAGGCTGGTACAGGACCATCCCACCCATGTGCATCCTGCCTATCCAATTGGAGTTCTCAAGATACAGCCATTCCATTTGAACCATAATCAGACAGTCTACGGATAACCATTCCTATCAACCATCCAGACTCGAGAGTATTAAAGGGTGTTTGTTTCAGAGCTACCTCTTGAAGACCTTTAATCACTGACTGCTGAAGAACACACTCTGCAGCATCGGACAGTAGGTCAAGAATGTGTTCCCCTTTTCCCTCGGAAAGTATCTCAAACATTGATAAGGAAAATGATCTGTAACCATAGAGTGAAAATTGACAAGATATGAGCTGGGTTTTGGGTCACAAAAACAAAACTATCTACGGATTCCATGCGAAGAAGCGCATTTTACCTTGCTGGTTGGCTAGGAACCTTGTTTTCATCTTGTGAACTGAAGATTTGCCGCAGCGTGAGCGGAAGTATACCGGGATTCCTCGGAGAACCGAAGATGGTATGCGTCTTTCCAGAGCCTGTGGGACCCATAGCAACCAGAAGGCCGCTCTTTCCTCCCAAAAAGTCATCCACCAGTGGGTTCATCACTTGTGCGAAGATATCAAGCTGTGAGGAGGAAAGGGGTTAATGGTGACTGCAGAGGTACCAGACGCACAGGAATGTGCCTTTGTATCACAAATGCAGATGCAGTGTGGAGGCTATTGGCAGTTGATGGGTTATGAAAATGCATCTTCGGGGAATGCAGGTGGGGGAAAACGCAGATTGGAAAAGGAACAGGGGAGTGGCACTGCACTGCACCTGGGTGGACTCGGGCGGGAAAACAGCGGAGAAGCCGTCGAAGACCTCGGTGCGGCCTCGCTTGGGGTCGACCAGCTTGGCCTGCGGGACGGTGAGCGCGACGGAGTTGGCTCCGGTGGGCACGAGGCAAAGCTCCCCGCCCGCGGCCTGCTTGGGCTTCCGGCGTGGGTCCTTGCCGGGCACCGGGCGGGGCACGGCCTTGCAGCGGTCCCGGTCCGGGACGGGGCGGATGCGGAGGTACACCTTGAGGCGCTGCTCCTCCTGTCCGGGAGAGGAGGAGGAGGAAGCGGGCGGAGGGGGAATGGAGGCTGCTGCTTCGTCTTCGAGCAGGCGGGAGAGGGAGGAGGGCTTGGGTTTGGCGGAGGCGAGCGGTGTGGGGGGTGGCCTCGCGCGGCGGGGTGGGTTCCGGCGGACGGTGGTGGGAGGAGGCGGAGAGGCCGGCTCCGACGGCGCGGTGGCTGGCTCCATCACTGATCGATCGACCGATGGGCGGCGGCGGCGGTGGTGGTGGCGGCGGCCGGCGGCAAATTCCCCTCCCCGCTCCCCGCTCCCTCCCTCCACTGTAGTATTTCGGAATTCGAAAACGGGAAGTGCTGAAGGCGCGGGGCTGCCAACGGACCCAAATGGAAATGGTACACCAGATCCCAGTCCACACGGTCATCCTTCGAATTTTTTTTAGATTTCTTTCAAACAGCAACCTTACCGTTTGAGTTTTAAAACTAATGTTATTTAGAAACTTATTATCACTTATATTTTAAATTCTAAAAAGTATATATATAATTGCTAACCTGCACTGTAGTTATCGATCTCTCTTCGTTCAACGCCAATTTTTTTGCAGGGTTCTTGGCGGCCGTTCGATTATAACGGTTTCTTTGCTAAAGCCGCCTCCGATTTGCTAAAGCCTCCTTCAATGAGGACATGTCAACTAGTACATCATAGTATCATACCTAGCCACGTCAGATTCTTTTCACCGTGGAAGAGAGAGATAGGGAGAAAAACTCGACGCTAGGGTGGGATTAAGAGATAGTATTGAATCCGTTCAACTTCTCTTGTTTCGGTTTTTTGTGCGGTAGTATGTTTTTCTCACACAAATATATCATATAAATTAGCACGTACTATTTTTCACTCGTAACAAATCTTTCATACAAACCCGTCGAAGATCTGCCAAACAAATTCAGGCTCGTATGCACCCCCTTGAGGCGCATCTAGGCCTAGCACCTCGCGCACGCTTGACGATGAATGCAGCAGCTCAACTCCTCCCTTATGATCTCACTCGACCTTTGCCGCTCGTCCATGGTCGCCTTCCATCGTCGGTGCCCAATGAAATCCCAACTCCTATCACAATCTGCTAAGACCAGTTTCAGTGGGGTTTGTTTGAAGATTTTGTAGTGTTAAATCATTGCCACATCATGAATTTTGCTAACTCAACAGCCTGATTATGATGGGAGTTTCATCTATAAACCCAGTTACTAAGTTCATGAATTAAATCACGTGACCAATTTGATGAAAGCATCACACAAGAATTAAATTCTCAAGTGTGCACGCGTGGAATGCACGAGAAGAGGATGCATGCCGTCGAAATGAGAGCTCAAAACACGGGTGGTTCTTGGCCTCACGGCGTGGAATTTTTTTTCTTCTCGTTTTTCTGGTTACTACGTTAATTATTTTTGCGAGATAGAATATGTAAGTGGTGTGTGTCGTCGTCCCCCCTACTTGGCATGAAGAGAAGGAGGCGGGGGTTAAACGAATACACAATGTAGACATGGGGGCGTGTCGTCCGCGTCACACAAAGCAGCAGCGGCCAGCAGGTACGGTGTTGGTTTCTGCTCCTATAAAAACAGCTAGCATTCGGCCTGGGTGCAGCCGCACGCATTCAGATCACCCCATCAGCAGCATATCCATCCATCTATCGATCGATATGATGAAGAAGAAGCAGCTGCTGCAGGCCATCATCATCTTCAGCGCGTTCGCCACGGCGGCGGCGACCGGGCCGGCCAGCACGGTGGTCGCCGGCATGGTGTTCTGCGACCAGTGCAGGGACGGCGCGCGGGGGCTCTTCGACTACCCGCTCTACGGTACGTATATGTTTGTATGGGTCACCTACTTGCTTCTTGCTACCGGCGGCGGCCACCCACGCTGTTGCCTCTGCCCACCTAACCCACACCACCATCCATCTCGCACACTACTACTGCACAGGCGCCCGCGTCGCCATCCAGTGCGGCGGCGGCGACACCCCGCTGACGGTGCGCGAGAGCAACACCAACTGGTTCGGCGGCTTCTCCGTCCGCATGGAGGGCTCCCCGGACATGAACCGCTGCACCGCCCGCGTCGTCCAGGGCACCGGCCACTGCGGCGCGTCCGGCGGCGCCCCGCCGCGCGAGCTCACCCTCGCCTTCCGCATGCTCGGCCTCGCGCTCTACACCGTGCCGCCGCTGCTCTCGCAGCCGGAGGAGCCCATGGACTTCTGCCCCGGCGCCGCCCACGACAGCCGGCGAAGCAGCAGGTCGCCGCCGCGCTGGCCTGTGCCTGTCAATGCTGCCCCGGCGCCCTCATCATCGTCGCCGCCGCAGCAGCAGCAGTCACCGCCCGCTTCTCCCTTCTGGCGTCGCCGCCTGCCGCCCATCTGGCGCAAGCCGCCAACGATGCCGCAGGACCAGCCACCGCAGGTGCTGCCGCCACCGACGACGACGATGCCTCCTCCGTCTCCTCCGGCGCCAGCGCATCAGCAGGGCTCGGCATGCACCTACGAGTACGTCGTCGTCGTCCTTTTTTCGATGGATCCATGGAAATGTATGTACCAATTAATCCCTATATATATGATATGACGTGCGCGCGCGCAGCCAGTGGGCCTCGCCGGATCACCGGTGCTACTGGAAGGTGGTGACCCCCAACACGACGGTGGCCATGGCGTTCGGCCCCCTGGCGGCGCAGCGCTACGGGTCGGAGCTGACGCTGCGGGACGCGCTGGAGGGCCGCGGGGACATGTACCGGACGCTGCTCCGGGAGGCCACGGCGGCGCTGCTCAACGCCTACTACAACTCCCCCGGCGGGCCCATCCTGTACCCGACCACCGCCAGCGTCATCGACCACATGAACGGCGCGCTGCTCAGCTCCGCGCAGAGGGTCCTCATCGAGGGCGCGCGCTTCCGCAGGGCCAACGCTGGCGGCGGAGGACCGGCCGGACGGACAAGGCTGCCGTGCGACTTCACGCCCTGCACGGCGCAGCCTCCCGCGGCGGCGCGCCGCTAGCTGCAATACCACTGGTTCACGGTGAAGGAATTGTTAGTGTGTGTCCACACATGCTCATTTAGGAGTATTACCGTACCACCACCAATGCAATGCAATGCATGCATAGGACCAACCCAACCAACCAACCAAAGCGATGATACAATTAACAGTAGTTTGCTCTCTTGTCGGATCATTGATTAATTTGAAAAGGTTCCACTGTCATATACTGTGTCAGATTTTGATCCATGTTGCTGACCCAAGAACGCTTCCTCCTAGTATATCACATACTACTAGATATAGTATATATGGAGTATATAATGCGAGCTGCATTATTAGTAGAAGCACTGATTGATTTAAAGTAGTTGCAGCCGAGAATGCGCAGACCAATTTCAGTTTGTAAGAAGACAGTGCTGTGTTGCTTGTTGTAGCAGCAGAGTAGCAGATGAGTTGCAGAGAGCATAGCATTTGACAAAACCAGGATTGGATTGGACTGGGTTGATTGATTACAACTGGGCACTCATCTTCTCCCACCGATGGATCGATCGAGATTACTAGCTAGTACTAGTTCATTCACTACTAGAGAGGAAGGGAATGGCGATTCAAGCTGGATGGGAACCTGTCTGAAGATGAGAGATCAGGAGCAGATTGGGCAGAGCACGAGTCCGTTCTCGTTGCACTCCCCGCAGCGCACCACCACGGTGGGCGTCCGGCGCCTGGCGGTCCCTGCTGTTGCAGCAGCGGGCACGGCCACAGCCACAGCCACCTTGCGGCTCCCCGAGCAGTCGAAGCAGGGGAGGAACCTCATGCCGCCGCAGCCGTCGCAGCAGTAGGCAGCGCCCCCGCGCGCCCTGGGCAGGCCCTCCAGCAGCGGCGCCAGGAGGCCCTGCTCGTCCAGGCGCAGCACCTCCTCCGCGCCGCCGACGTGGCGGCCCCGCACGAAGAGCCTGGGGAGCGACGGCACCGGCGCCGTGGCTTCTCTGCCGCCGAGGCGGTCCCTGAGGTCCTCCCTGAACCCGCGGTCCATGGAGACGTCGCGCTCCCGGAAGGCGACGCCGTGGGCCTGGAGCGCGGCGCGGACGGCATTGCAGGCCTCGAAGGTGGCGCGGACCCCGCGGAGGGAGGTGGTGTAGAGCAGCACGGACGACGAGCGGACCGGCGGCGTTGCCGTCGATGCGGCGCTGGGACTGGGAGCGGCGGCGGCGTTGCCGTCGATGGGGCGGAGGGGGAAGCGGATGCGGCGGCGGCGGTCGGGCTTGCACGAGCAAGGGCTGGGGCTGGGAGGAGGCCTCGCGGGGGTGGAGGGGTCGTGGAGGCCGGCCATGAGCTCCCACGAGTTGATGACCTCATCCGGCTTATTCGTTGGGGGAGGCGGCGGCGGTGGAGGAGGAGGCGCAGCAGCAGCAGCAGGTGAGGGAGAGGAGGAGGAGTTGTAGGTGAGGATGCCGTAGGTGGAGGATGTGAGGGAGACGATGTGGTGGTGGGAGATGATGCGGCGGCGGTCGTCCTCGCCGCCTTCCTCCAGCAACGCCGACGACACGCACCCCATGGATCCTCGACTGCAAGGAAGGAAGGCAGGCAGGCAGGCAGGCAGGCAATGGGTGGGTAGGGGAAAGGAGGAATTGGGGATTCAAAATTTCAAATGCTGCTGGCTCGCAATGGAAGGGAAGGCGAGGGGTATCCTGGGCATTTCATTTCATTTCAATCCTCAGTTCGAAAAAGAGAGCCGCCGCCTCGATTCTCTCGCTCGGACGGACGACGGGTCAAAGTCACGAGCATCGACAGCCAGCGGACTGGACCGACTGGGCTTCGAGTGGGCCGGACCGTCCGTCCAACTCACGAGCAGATTTTTTCCATCCAAGGATGCACACGGCATCGACCCAGAAGTAGACTGGTTCACGAGGCTGCTAAACACCAAATACCGCAACCAGCAAACAGAGCAGACAAGCAAAATCAAACCAGGCAAATCTTCCACTCGACACTTATATATCAATAAACTGGCTGCAGATAACAGCTTAAAACCACTCAAGTTTGACCTCCATCTAGTAACCACCTAGTAGCAGTAGTAGGTTCACCAAAAGTAATTACAACCATTACGACCAGATAATAGTAGAATTAGCGCTAGTAACTAGTGCACACTTTTCTCTTCCAAGCAGCACCGCCACCAACAAAGACATGCATCACTCAAAAGCCCACTGGTTCTCCCTGCGGATCTCCTCCTCCTCCTCAGGGGTGAAGTCATTCTTTATGTTGAATGTCTTGCGGATCTCTTCTGGAGTCTTGCCCTTGATCATGTCAGCAACCGTCTGGCAGGTCAAGTCCAGCAATCCCTTGATGTTCAGGTAGTTGGCAGCCTGAAACGCAATCACCATATGTCAGTAAAGTAATCACCCTACCTTTGGCAACTTTGGTGAAACAACTACATACTTCATCAATTCTTATGCTAACTGCCTCAGATGGCATGTCAACAATTATACGTAAAGACTAAATTCAGACCACATAGGCAATAAATCACTGTGCAATGTTGCATTCAAAATCATTTGGCAACTGTACCAGCTTTGGCAGATTATAAGAGTAACACTAGAGCAACTCCAACCCCCCCTCATCTCATCCCTACTAAGTTTAGGACAGAGTAATGCAAAAAAACAGCTACAACAACTCTCCCTCATCCGGTTTCTAACTTGAGGAGGCTCTCATCCAGCGTCCCTCAACTCCTACATCTAGGAGACCCTTTCAAAACTCTCAATCGTGTGGGAGGCACAATAGTTGCCCTTCACACACCGCTAGGGCTTGCAATGCTTGTTGCAAGATTAGTATGGACATTTCTATAGCAGGATGAGCTGAATGAAGCATGGAACTGAATCATGGTAGTTGCTTGATGTTAATAAAACATAAAGATAGCTCAGGGCAAATATGAGAGCTTCGTTGGAGCTCATTGTTAAGTAGGAGGGAGAAAGTGGATGAGAGACTTTCATTTAGATAGAATAGGAGGCCAAACAGATAGACAGTAAGCAAAAGGGTTATGTGGACATGACATAATCAGATAATCTCAGCATGAGCATTTTCAAACAATCAGTCTTAAAGCATGAGCATGGGCATAGATAGATTGACAGAATTGAAACTCATAATCGATAAACCAATTTAGGGTACAAACTATTGCATAATCGATAAACCAATTAATAGGGTACAAACTCATAATCAATAAACCAATTTAGCGTGCAATCTATTGCATAATCGATAAAACAATTTAGGGTGCAATCTATTGCATAATCTACAAACAAATTTAGGATACAATATATTGCATAATCAAGCAATCTAAATCTAGGGTATATAATCTGATGCCTAATCAATCAATCTGAGAGCGTACATGACTAGATAGATCTAATTAGTAGAAAGGGTACATGACTCGTAGAGGGGACTTAAAGATAGGGATGAGGACGGGGGTAGGTATACCAGGATGAGGTCGAAGAGCGTGGCCTGGTCAACCTTGACGAACTCGGCGTCCCAGTTCTTGAGGTCCTCCGCGCCGGCGCCGGCGTCGGCGGGTGCCGCGTCATCAGCGGGCTTGGCGGCGTGGACGTGCTTGTTGCAGTACTCGATGACCTTGGAGAGGATCTTGGCGTTGACGTTGGGGAGCGGGATGCCGTTGTCGGCGCAGTCGTCCTCGATCATGTGGCGGATGGTCTGCGACTCCATGGCGACCGCCTCCTCCACCTCGAACTCCTCGCCGTCGGAGCTCCTGAGGGTGATCATCTTCTTCTCGGCCTCGGCGGACGCCATCGAATCGAAACCCTAGCTGACGAGCTGCTGCGGCGTGGAGATGGGGATTTGGGGGGCGGCTGCTTTTTTCCGTGGCCTGATCCTGGCCCCTCGGCTTCGTTATAAGGGGCAAAGGCCGGACCCACCTTGGACTCCAACTCTATACATGACAAAACGGGCCGCCCAAACTGTTTTGGCCCGGTCACAAGGGTGGGCCATGTCGGGCCGCTCAACGTGCAAAGTGGGTCGGGCCGTCCGTTGGTCCACTTAATAAAAACCCAAACTGAGAATTTTTTTTATTTTATATTATTTTATCGATTTTTCCAAAAATACATGACCGGTTTCAAATTTTGCAAACTATACTACTACCGCCGTACCACATGGCGTTTGGGCCCAACCGCCATACCACACGCGGTTGGAGGTGCCACAGTGTTCCGAACGTTGTGTGGTACGGCGTCGGTGAACAGTACCTGCACGACGGTACTGTGGCACCTCCAACCGTCGTACCACATGGCCGTCCGTTGGTCCACTTAATAAAAAATCTTCAAACTAATGACAATTGATGCACATATAATATAATATATCCATATTATTAAAATTTTGTCAGTTTACACATATATACACTTTATCATATATTGATATGTGTATAAGTGTAATATGTTCAGACACTCATGTCTATTTTTATTTTAATTGATGATGAAAGATATATATATGCCAGGTCAAACGGTGCCAACCAATTAAACGGCGGTGCTCATGCTCGTCATCGTGCCCAATCTCGTGCTGCCAGTTTGGTCCAACCCATTTGGCCATGTATAACTCTATTTAATCATAATTTGACAAGGGAATTCTCCTGTCCTAATGTACTATGAATATATATATTTCTGTAATAATAAGAACAACAATTCTAGTATTGCTATGCTTTTATTAATAGTGTATTCTTTATACTCTATATGTTTGCAAAGTATGGAAGAAAAAGAGTCATGTTTGAGCTTTTCCCTTAAATAAAATACACACATTATGTACCCCCATTCATTCTTAGATATATGACATTTAATAAATTAGTTTATTTTAAAACTAACGAGCTTCTTCTGATATCTTTAACAGTGGAGGTAGTATATAGTTGTATACGCAAAGACAGGGACCCTACGTCGTGCAGCCATCCATCATTTACTCTAGATGCAATGGCCCTAAAAACAAAATTTGGATGCAATGAATTTGGCGTATAAACATGTGATATTTTGTAAGGCGGCGACATGATATGAAGTCTAGTACGAGAGCAACAATCAGCCTGTTCGGCCAATTGGTGGTGATTTGTTCTGAGAAAAAAGTACTACTTATTGGCTGGTGGCTGATGTTTGATGCTAATTTATTATGAGAGAAAAGTACTGTTCACTGGTGGCTGATAAGCCAAACGAACAAAGCGAATATTAATCATTCTTGAAGCAAAATATTTTAAAAGATACCAAGAGGCCTCTCTACCTCTATGAAGTTAAAGGAGCTTGTTTTTTAGCACCATGAAGTTAAAGGAGCTGGAAAGTGTTATAGATGTCAGCAAAACAGATAAAAAAACTTAATGAAATAGTTGGAGAGCTGGATGGCATATATTTGTATACATAGTGGAAGTAGTATATATTTGTATACGTAGGAGTCGGTGCAGATTGTGAGGATTTGCCCAAGTTAAACCCGCTTAATCGAGTCATCACCATTGATCAACTCAATTAAAAGAGAATAACCCTGGTAGTCCTTGAGATGTGTCATGATCATTACCCAGGATTTATACATATATACTCCCTCCTTTTCTTTTTATAAAGCGCGCACGCAAATTAAGATTCAAACTTTACGATCTTTGACCAATAATTTACGTATCAATTTTTTATTTTTAGTGTAAATTTGATATGGTTGGATTTGTCATCAAATATACTTTCTAATGATTATATGTTTATAATCATAAAAAATATAATAGAAGAGAAATAGATGGTCAAAGTCTAATTTTGAAGACCGTGCCATGTCACGTCGCGCCTTATAAATAGAAAAGGAGGGAGTACCTCATCAAGAAAGAGAGCACCATGAGAGGGACTCCAAAATTCAAACCCAAGGAAGGAGATGAGGTAGAGGTGATGTAGCTCCCTGGGGTTGAACTCCGGCGACCCTCCGGCGAAGCTCCGGCGTGAAGAAGGGCTCTAATGGAGGAATCACCTAGGAGGCTCCTCCATGGTGTTCTTGGGAGGAAGAGAGAGTGTGTGTGAGAGAAAAGAAGTGAGAGAGAGAGAGGGAGCAGCCAGGGAGTATAGCCAGTTAGACATGCGGTCTGACGTGGGGGGGGGGCGACATGGCGAAGAGTTTCTGCGCTAGCGACACGCGCCGCCAGATCATCCGCGGTAAAAAAAAATGGTTCGTTACACATATGAGAGAAAATGACTCAAAGACAAAGATACTACTGATCTAGACTAGGAACCCTCATGATTGAGGGGGGAAAGCTAGCCTAGCAAACGCTCTAGGATTCCTAGAGACCCAGCGACACTCACAGAGTTTCCATACCGGACTAGTTTTTCATCTTCCACCACGCCTTATTACACACCACCTCAACTACTGACAGAAACAAGATGTGCGAAAAGTGATCATCCGGCCATTGCCCCTAGCTTTTTCCTTCTTCTTCTCTTCTCTTTCTCTTCTGCCTGTACGTCTTGGACTACCAGTCATCCTCTTCCTCTTCCTCTTCTCTGCAGCTGGCGGCATCTAAGCATGGGCGTGGAGCGGTTCGAACCGCTGGTTCGTCGAACTGATCCGTAAAAGTGAACCTAGTGGGCTCCTAAACCCAATCACAAAACAACGATGGGGCAATGGATCAGAACCAAGGATCGGGCGGGCGGGCGCTGGGCACGCGGCGTCGCTGCCGCGCCGTCGTGCTGGAGGAGCTCCGGGTGGGGAGCTCGCGCCGAATCGACCTCCGGCGCTGCCTGCGAGCTTGGAGCCGAAGACGAGCATCTTGATGTCGGCGGCGACATCAACCTCGTCCTTGGAGGCGAATCGACGGAGGCCGGCACGTCGAAGGCCGCGACATCCCCGCGCGGCCTCGCAGGACAATGCGGCCACGACGTCGGTGACGCGGGGCAGCGGCGTGGCGCAGCAGTCAATCAGGGCCGCGAGCGCGACGGCAACGGGCGCGGAGGCCGCCGCTACCGCGGCCTCGTCGCGGGACCCAGCGGCAGTACCGCGGCGAGGTCGAGCGACTCCTCCGCGAGGCGCGTGGGCGTGGCGGTGGTGACGAGCGCGGAGGAAGAGCTTGTTCAGGAGCACCGCTGCGGCGGCGCGCGACTCGACTGGCGCAAGAGCCGCCAGGGCGGCGCCGAGTGAGGCGGGGTCTCCTGCGGCGAGGGGGCGCGAGTGGAGAGTGGCTTCAGCACGGCGG
Organism: Cenchrus fungigraminus; assembly: GCA_036936925.1. Classification (NCBI taxonomy): domain Eukaryota; kingdom Viridiplantae; phylum Streptophyta; class Magnoliopsida; order Poales; family Poaceae; genus Cenchrus; species Cenchrus fungigraminus. Next base: position 125,921,538 of record CM072770.1, on the reverse strand, counting down.
TGTCAATGGCCGCCGGCGCTGAACAGGCTAGCCGGGTCAACAGGCGGCGGGCAGTCGGCGAAGGTAACGAGGGCACACCGACACAGTGCACGAGCGGTGAGGCGGCCGTCAACGACGAAGACAAGTACGCCGGCATGTCTGCATGTGTTGTAGGAGAGGACCGATCGGCGGCCGAGGGTGAAGATGGAGCACCGGAGCATCACGAACTTGGCGCAGAACTAGCGAGCAGAGCAACCCAAGCCGATCTATAATGACCGTGGGGCACCATTGAATCAGTACTAGTTAAGATGGATGGATCAGTACTAGTTAAGATGGATAGGCTAGGTGCACCTATACATACTATATGGTTCGATGGATCAGTTGCGGTTCGCACCGTGGTTGATATACGCCCATCTACAGCGGCATCAATCTCGGTGGCTGTTGGGCTTGTTGCGCCACCATCTTGCGCGCGCATGCATGCTGGAGGCATCAATCTCTGCAGCTGACAGGCAGAACTTACAAAATATTCTTTTTAGACGGTAAAAATAAAATAATGTGATGAGTGGGCAACGACTAATGCATGATGATGTTTTGTTTAGATTTGAGAAGCTGTCTGCCTCGTAGGCACGGAGGGACGGCGACGAATCCAATCGTCCGTCCATGTGTCGCCGCATCAGCATGGCTATCCACCACCACATGTTATTCCCTCCCATCCGCATCTTCCACCTACCTAGCTATTGTATTATCCATCTGCATTATTGTCTTCCTCCGCTTTTTTTTCTCTTCCAAATCTAGTTGACACAAGAGCAACTCCAACAACTTACGTAAAATATTAGCTAAATATAGAGTTTTACCTCTTTTGTATAATATAAAAAATCTTGTAAAACGTTGAGAAAACCAACAGCCTCTCTAAATGGTGATGTCTATAATTCAAATGGCTTCCACGTCAGCACCGCACATACCCGCAGGAGGCCGGCAGACACTCAATTCCTACGAAATACGGCAACTGACAAGCGGACCCGACAGAGGCGAAGTCAAAATCAGCCTGCCGCCGATTTGATCGGCCGAATCCTCGCCGGTGGTGAGGTTCTGGTGGGGCAGAATAGGTCGGTGAGCATCCTCAAGGTGAGGGGTACCCATTCCTCATCTAAGATTGGCAGATGGGCGACCGGAGGCGGCTGGCAGTGTGTGGCGGCGGACGGCGAGGTGGGCGGCAGCGGCGGCGTGACTGGAAACGACGAGGCGACGGCTGGGAAGGCAGGGAGAGTGGAGGAGCTGGTGCGGGGGCAGTGAATCAGGCTGAGGCGAGGTCCTCTCCGTGCGCCAGCGAGCCGCCGAGCTCCTCCTTGCGCGCGCCCCTGAGCTCCCCCTTATCCCGGTCGTTGGCGCCCCTGTTCCTCCGCTCACGCCAGCGGTGCGGTTTGAGGAGGAGAGGCGGAGGCTGCTCGACGTCGGGCGCTCCCCTTCTCTCTGCTCCGGTGGGTGGGGCGAGCAGAGCGCGCGGGAGAGGCGAGCGGAACAGACGATGGAGCCGGATACCGAGCGGGAGAGGCTAGCCAAAGGTACCGAGCGAAGCTTCAGGTATAGCTAGCCAGGGAGAGTGAGGGGGACTTTGCAATGTCTGTTGGATTGAGATTTTTGAGAAATTTTTCTTTTTTTAGCTAGCCAAGCCAAGATAGCTAGGCTCTTGGAGTTGCTCCAATAATACATAATATGGCTATTTTTTCCCCAAATCTAGTTAACATAATACTAATGCATATGGCGCACTAATATATGGCTAATTTTTCCCAGTACAAGCAAACAATGTGCCCAGCACATTATATAATATCTAAAGATCCTGGCATGGGTAATGTTGGTTTATACACTACTTCACACATCCCAAATTATATATCTTTTTAACTTTTTTTAGATCCATGTTTTTTGTAGTACACGTTTATGTTACTATAAATTTAGAAAAGTTAAAATGAACTTATAATTTGGGACAGAACAGATGGAGTATATATGGTTTCAAAAGGGAAAAAAAGAGAGGTCAAATGATGTTTTTATAAGAGGAAGAGATGAAAAATAGGGGATGATGACTGTGATGAGATACATACATACAGTTAGAAAAGCCAAAACCTCCCGCAGAAAACAACGGAAAGGAAAGCGGAACAGGGACGCGGCTAATCGTGCAGCTAGCAAGCATGTAATTAAAGGAGAGGAGCTGAGGGTGATGACGCTGACGCGTGTTCCCACTGGCACTCGCTCGTCGTCGTCCCCATCATCGCATCGTTTGGATGCCAATACCTAATAATACTCCAGTATTGTTATCCATTCAGTCCAGGTGCCACCAGTTGATGGATGAGCATGAGCTCCTCTTCTCCCTCTGCACCTGCTCGCTAACCTGCTATAAATAACGCTGGAAGCGGGGCGACCTGATAAGTGATAAGGCTCTCCGCTCACCCGGCCCTCTGATCTGATATCATCGCTTCTCATCTCTAGCTCTGCTCTGCTTCTGCTCATCCAATCCAATCCAATTAGCTAGGGTATCCAACATCACAAGAGAGGCACATAGTTTCTCTGATCAACTAACGCATGGGCTCTCTGAGAGCAGCAGCAGGAGGAGGAGGAGGCATGGAGGAAGCAGCAGCGATCCCCATGGTGGACGCTGACGAGGCATGCACCCTCCTCAGCGCGGCCACGCACCAGTACCTCGATGTCAGGTACCCTGCTTCCTTCTTCTCTGCTGAATGAATTCTTCTCTGCTTCGATCTGTTGATTGAATTCTTCGCTCCATCTCCTTCCTTGCTTGAAGCTAATTACTAATCAATTAGAGAATACTCCGGTGCAGGATGTGGGAGGACTTTGACAAGGGCCATGTCGCCGGTGCTCGAAATGTTCCCTACTACCTCTCCGTCACTCCACACGGTACGTGCTAGCTGCTCCACATCAATCAATCAATCCATCAGTTATTCCAGTCCTTAATAATATTAATTCCAAGCAGGGAAGGAGAAGAATCCCCACTTTGTAGAGCAGGTCTCTGCGCTCTATCCCAAGGACCAGCACTTGATTGTGGTAATAATCATTGCATGTTGATCAGGCCAATTACTCATAGCACTTGATCAGGCCAATTAGTACTAACTGCAAAACATTGCTTATATACTATGCAGGGCTGCCGCTCCGGCATTCGGTCCAAGCTCGCCACTGCAGACCTCCTCGCCGCGGGCTTCAAGAATGTCACCAACCTTGACGGCGGATACCTCTCCTTGCTCCGAACCACCACAAACAATCAGCATCACCACCCATCACCTGCTTGATTAATTAATTGCCGCTGTTTCCTCTTGATTAATTATGTATATGCTACCTAGCTCCATCCACGGATCATTATCGATCGACACTCGCCCCGTATGTCCTATATATGCAATAAATTAAAGAGGAGTAACAACGCAATAAGGAAATATATGATGAATTTGAAGCTTCTCCGTCGATATGATCCATCTGATTACAACGATCAAGCAGTTGTAATTAACTGTATATACCACTTGATTATTATTAATTGTTCCATCCCTGCTTTGTCTCGGAAAGTACAAAAACTCTAACTCTTTTATTGCATTGGATTTCTATCATTTTTGGCAGCTCCATCCATGCAAGATAATTCCATTTTCCCTAACTAGTATAGTCTTGTTCTTCTAAAAAAAAAACTAGTATAGTCTTGTTTAATTGGACCGTTGGAAATTACGTGCATGCGTGGCAAACTAGGAATTTGGTATGTGTATTATGTTTGTATAACACTACGAGGTACCCAAACGGATTGGAGTAGAGAAATAACCTTTAGTTCAACCCCTTTAGTCTCTATTTACTTTGGACTCAGGACTAAAGAGGACTACATTCCTTTAGTCCCGGTTGAAAACAACAGTAACGAAATACATGAGAGCTTTAGTCTTGGTTGGTAACATCAATCACATATTGTGTGTGGTTGAGACGAGATTAGAGGTGGTGAGTTCAAATCCTTGGACCACGCACGCATGTGATAAGAGAACATCACCAATGGTTTGAACCGGTTATCATGGCCATTTCCAGAGGGAAAACGTTCAAAAATTTAATTAAAAACATTTAACAACTATATTATAGCCATAAAACCAGTAGAATACAATAATCCATACATAAAGTCCACAATGAAACATACATAACAAGTCCACAATAAAACAATAATTACAAGTCCACGTGAAACAAGTGATACAAGTTCATTTGACAAACAACAAGATACTCATTTATCATCCATAATTTGGTAAAAAGCGGCTGCTTAAGGCAGTTTGCTTCTAATATTAAGCATAAAAACACACTTCATGTTGTTTCAATGATGCAGGAAGTTTATTCAATGGTCATTTCTTATCAAGTGCAGAGATTAGCAACAAAAACAACAAAAAATTGGTTTTAGTGCAAATAACTCGTTGAAGAAGAAGGCATTGCATCTTATGGGCTGCCTTTGATCCAATTAGCGCAAAAACTTGATTATTGTACATCATATTACATCGATCGATCAGTTATAAGCAACTGTATATACCACTTGATTATTGTCTCATCCCTTTGTCTGATGAAGTACAAAAACTCATTTATTATTGCATTGGATTTCTATCATTTTTTAGCAGCTCCATCCATGCTAAGATAAAATTCAATTTTCCCTAACTAGTATAGTCTTGTTTAATTTGAGCGTGCATGCGTGCCAAACAAGGATTTTGGTACGTTTGTGTTTGCGTAACAATACGAGATACCCAAGTGGATGGCGCGATGAAAGCATACCTTTACTTGTTGTTGTTGGTGGTGGTGTGTGTGCGCGCGCAACGGCGAATAGTCGATCCTATTACCAAGAGTGAGAGATAGAGAGCGCACATGGTCAATCAGTGCATTCCCATGATTGCAGGACGCACGTCTCTTTGTGGGTTGTGTTGGGAACATGTACACCGCACACTTGCCCTGGTGCTGTTTTCAGGGGGCAGTTGGCACATCGCCGACATGTCCAGCCGTTGTACACTGTTGGTGTCGTGCGGGGTTGTTGTGTCATGGTCGCACGGTAGATGAAATTGGAGGCATTAAGCTAGTGAGTAGACCCAAAAAGGTGTATGCTAGCTATTTTAAAATGTCAATTAAGATAATAGGGGCACTGCGCTAAATATGTACAAGTGTGTGTTCAGGAGGAGATGGAAAGATGAAGAAATCAGTCCCTCCCCTTTCTTTCTCTTTAAAAAACGGGTTGCGTAATTAGTAAGGCAATTCTAACAAGTCGTGTCACATAACTTCACTAGCACGTGCAATTCAATTATTATTGGAGCACGCAAAAAAGTGAGCAGAGCAGGGGCAGAAGCAGCTAGCGGAGAGCTCATCAGCTTGTCGATCGATCGATCGATCAATGGCGTCGGAGAACTGCGGCAGGTGTATATACATCATGTATATTTGTATATATGTAAATAAAGCTAACTTGTATGTAGTGTCCATCGAAGAATATACATCGGACTATACAGGCTTCCATGTTCTTTCTGTCAAAAAAATGCTTAAGGCAGTTTGCTTCTAATATTAAGTAGACCCGAAAGGTGTCCGCTAGCTATTTTAAAATGTCAATTAAGATAATAGAGGTACTGCGCCAAATATGTACGAGTGTGTGTGTTCAGGAGGAGATGAAAAGATGAAGAAATCAGTCCCTCCCTTTTTTTTTCTCTCTTTAAAAAACGGTTGCGTAATTAGTAAGGCAATTCTAACAAGTCATGTCACATACTAGCTTTACTAGCACGTGCAATTCAATTATTATTGGAGCACGCAAAGAAGTTGCAAAATCATCATTATTAAACGTTGAGATGAGTGCGGGAGGAAAAGGTTGGTTGTGCTGGGAGCCTGGGAATGATATATTCGGTGGATGCCAAATAATCGGAAACCAACCAAAGTGGTGTGGTGGGCACCATTGCACGCATATCATATTCATATATTGGCACCTACCCAGCCAAATTAAAGCAGCCTCCTCCGATCCGATCCGATCCGATCCGATCATTGGTAGTGAGCAGGGGCAGAAGCAGCGGAGAGCTCATCAGCAGCTTGTCGATCGATCAATGGCGTCGGAGAACTGCGGCAGGTGTATACATGTATATTTGTATATATGTATAAACAGCCGGCAGCAAGGATGCTGAACCCTGCATGGTTGGTTGCAGGTCTGATGAGTCGTCGTCGGTGGTGACGACGGTTGACGTGATGGCGGCGAGGGAGCTGATGGCGGCTGCCGGCGGCCACCGCTACCTGGACGTGAGGACGGAGGAGGAGCTCAGCAAGCTGGGGCATCTGGTGGAGCTGGACAGGTCCCTGAACGTGCCCTACATGTTCACCACCCCGCAAGGAGGCCGTGTGAAGAATGCTCACTTCCTGGAGCAGGTCGCCTCGCTCTTCACCAAAGACGAGCACATCCTAGTGGTGCGTTAGTTGCTTGCTTTTTTGTTCTCTAGTAATGCAAGAAGATTCATATGCTATAGTATCTAATAAATAAGAAATCTGCACTGCAGGGGTGCCAAAGCGGCAAGAGATCGGAGCTAGCATGCCTTGATCTCCAAGCAGCAGTACGTATATATTATCATCACCGGCCGTATTATACCTACTATGCATGTTTATAAGTATATAAACAATACATACATGCAGGGATTCAAGAACGTCAAGAACATGGGCGGCGGCTACCTCGCCTGGATCGACCATGGCTTCCCCGTCCACCACCCACCACGCACCAGCAGCAGCTCAAGCACGGCATAACCAAATTCTCTAAAATGAAATAAGCTACTAGTGCCTACTGTTCCTCTCCACTTCTCTACTGTATTATCATTGTCAAGGGATATACTCCCCGACTGTATGCTTCCTTGCAGTGCAAATAAAATGCACACAACCAACCAGTTACTGTATGTTTGTTTCCTTCCCCTATCTGGCACAAACACAAAGCATGCTGTTGGGAGGCTAATGAATGTTCAGAAAGATGACTTATTATCCTACTTCCTACACTAAAACTTGAAATTAGTCTTCAACTAACTGATTTGCCATAATCCACAGTATGCAGTGACAACAAACTATATGCTAACAAAAACAGGACGACGATAGGAGGCAAATTTGATCTTCATTTACACAACAACCCTCAAATGTGTCCCCAACTTCATTCAGTTCTAAACACAGACAGGGCCAGGGAAATACCATCTGTTTATTTGCTTACTGTTGCCGCCGATCTTTTACTACTTTAATCAACATGTGTGCTGGGCCCTTACTGCTTTGCTCACAGAATCGCCAAAACAAATAAAGGAGATACTCTCATGGCCGGACCTGGCATTGCCTCCTTGGTCTTCCCATGCCAAAGCCTACAAAGGCTCTGATTGGCCTCACCTCCTCCAAACGAATCACAAGGTTACAATAAGTAAGACTCGACCACAGTCCGCCCAAACTTCTGTTGGACATCCTTTGGAGTCTCAATCTGCAAACAAGTAGATGGCAAAATTAGACAAGGTATATATATCAATAGATACAAGATTCAAGTGTCGCGAATGAGAATATTGGAATGGGTGGGTAAATTTTGAGAAATGAACGGGCACATACAGCGTTCAAAGCTATGAAGAGAGCTTTAATCACATTAAGTGGGTTCCTTGATCCAATAATCTGCAAGTTTTAAACAATAAAATTCAGTTCTTCCAAATGCAAAAGGACTAATAAGCTTTTTATATAGAAGAAACACACCTTTGACTTGACGTTGCTGAAACCAGCCAAGTATAGAACAGTTTCAACAGTCCTACCAGCAGCAGACATTCCACTCCTCATTGGTCCGGGCCAGAGGTATATCTTAAGATAAACAAGCAGCCATCAGGTTCATCAAAGTTACCACAACACGATTAGTAAATAAAAGGTATTTCCTTGTGTTCACCTTTGTTTTCTCATATTTGGCTTGGATAGCATGAGCAATTGTGTGATCCTCATATCGCTCCATATAGTGGAGATTCTGGAAGCATTTCTCATATGCCTGATGAAAACAAAAGAGGAGACTCCTGTAAGACTTGATGTCCCGGTTGACTCATCTAACTCCAAATGAAGCATCAAAGCATAAGTGCGAAATTATAATTAATCAGTTATTTCCAAGGCCAAAGATTCTTTATTTACTTATGATTATATTTTAGAAGTCAATACTGGCTACCCAAATTTGTCTTAACAAGAACAAAATCCTGTATACACCATAACCTCATCACACATCAAGCAGAATACAATAAGAAATGAAGCTTGCTACAATGTAAGATCCTGAACTGAAGCATGCACATGCTTCACTAAAATGTATCATCACCACTGCATATACACGGATATACAAATGGGCCAAAACCGCACATCTCAATAATGAAGAAACAAATCAATATGCCATGCAATCAAATGGATAAATCTATGCCATTGACTCACAGTTTCACTATAACAGAAGCAAAAGATAGTAAGATCCAAGCAAACTCAAGTGAAATCACTACCAGACAAAATGAAGATGCAGCATTCAAACTAACCATATATAAGCTCAGTAATTTGTTTGGAAAGGCAAATCATGCATACCCTCTGTATTGCAATCTTGGCTGTTGGCCCTTTAGCTTTTGCAAAGCCTACTACACCATGGTAGTTTCCAGTGGCCAATAATGCTGTGTATTTTGCTATTTGGCCTCCCTGGTACACAAAATGTAAAATTAGGCAGCAGCATTGGTGAAAACTGAAAATGCTACAAGTAGCAGTTGAAACCACTGTAGCAAAAGGAAACAGACCTTTGTGACTTTGCATGTCCTGTTAACGTCGATAACCTTGATGTCAAAACCCTGTCAAGTGTATCAGAGTCATATCCGTCTGTTAGTACACATAAGGCCACATGATAGACTAAGGGCAAAAGATTGCTAGGTTGACTGAACCGTTTCCAACTGATGCTTTCACTTACTTTTCTGTACATAGGCCTCCTCTTTTTCTCGGAGAGGGTATTGCGCTCCTCCACCAAATCTTTGATTTCCCCCTCCAAAACTCTGCCTTTCTTACCGAAAGTGTGATCCAACTCTGCCAACTTGTCCTCAATCTTCTTCTCGATAGCATTGAGTTTCTCAATGAGCATGTCATCCCTCTCCTTTGTTTCATTGAATTCCTCCTCGTCGTCTTTGTCCTCCAACTCCTCCTCCTCGGGTTGCTCCCCTTGAATCATCTGCTTCTCCTTGTCAGCGCCTGCATTGGGCACCAGATCCTCTGGAGAGCCCACCTGCTGGTGCTGAATGAGCCCAAAGTTTGCTGGGTTACTGGGGTCGAAGGCCTCCTTGCATTCCATGATCCTAACTGCTCTGTTGAGCTTCTGGAGGAGAACGAAGCGGTCTTTGCCAGTGGCGTCCTTGAGGCGGTTCATCATGTCACCGATGACCCTGTACTCGAGTGGTAGCTTGAGGTGGCGCTCCTCGAAGTTGTCGATTTTGGTCATCCATTTGTGAGCCTCGTCGAGGGTCTCTGCCAGGTTGCATGACGGGAATGTGACGAAAGCTAAGCTGGCGCGGTGGTGGAAATGGTAGGGGTAGGATGATTACCGGCCTCCGCGAATGACTGCAGGAGCTCCCCGTGTCGCTCGGACTTGCGCTCGAACTCCTCGACGCGGCGCTCGATGGCGTCGGACGTGTAGCGCTCGTCGTCCTCGTCGCTGTCGGAGTCGGTGGGCTCCCAGTAGCCTTCGTCGTCGGCGGCCTCCTTGGCCTTGCGGCGCTCGAGCTTCTCGATGAGCGGCTTGACGCCCATGTAGTCCTCCTCTTCCTCCTCATCCTCCTCTGGTTTTCCCTCCTCCCGGTCGCCGTCCACGGCCCGGCGGTCCTGGCGCTCCCGCTGGCGCTCGCGCTCGACCTCGGCGAGCAGCTCGTAAACGACCCGGTCGAACCGGATCTCAGGCTCGGTGTCCCCACCGGAGGCGGAGAAGGACAGGTGGCGGCGCGGGGGCGCGATCCGCGAGCCTAGGTGGTGGTGGTGGGGAAGAGTGGCGGAGACCGCGTGGTGGTGCGACCGCAAGGAGAGGAGGCGGGCCCACGCCGCGGCGGCGCGGGAGCGTGCGGCGGCGGCGGCCATGGCGGCGGCGGCGGCGGCGGCGCGGGGAGGCGAGCGGAAAGAAGGTGGGGGAGAGAGGGTTTTTGAGTGACCGTGCGTGGCGGCGGGGGGGAATTTTTTTTTATATATTTTTTCTATCTCGATTTTGCAAAAATATATGGTCCGTCCGAAATTTTGCAGAAATATACATCTGCCGCCGTGGGCCACGGCGGTAGGAGCCTACCGCCAGGCGGCAGCGTGGCCCCCAGGTAGCGCCGCAGGCCACGGCGGTATGTATGGACCTACCGTCGTGCGCTGCGGCATTAGGTTTTTTTTTTTGTGAATTTCAATTTTTGAAGCATTGATAAAACGACGAACCATTAATACTTAACGACGAATTACAGAAACAAGCAATGGCACGTACGACACAAGTACCCTAACTTTGTGCCGCTGCTAGTCCTAACGTGCCTTAGGGAATTTAGATAAACGATTACAACATTTGTAGTTTAGTTGTACGAATAGTACCCGGAGAACCCGGACATCATAGACCCGCCGGAGTGCTGCGAGGGCATGTAGTACCCCGACGGGGGTGGAGTTGGATCAGATGGTGGCGGGAGTGGAGTTGCTGGTGGAGTGTTGTCCTTCTTCTCGTGGCACGTACAACAGCAGAACTCGTCCTCACACCCGGTGTTCGTCTTCACCACCATTGGTCCGGTCACCGGTCCGTCGTCGTCGTTAGTAGATGTCGGATCTGGAGAAGCCAATGCCGACGCGAGTTCTTGCCTCAGGTTGAAGATGACAACATCCTCGAGGTAGTTGATGTACTGTTGATACGGGTCAATAGCTGGGGGATCCACCCATTGCACGAAACCGCAGTTATCTGGTTGTTCGGAGTACTGCAGAAACTGTGATTACATTAGTAAATCATAAAATGATGAAGGACAGAGGTCAAGGAGTTTTGCTTACTAATGCTCGTGAGCAATGCCAGAAGCGTCGACCAGAGTTGTCCCATCCCTGATAAACCTGCATCACACAGAACTCACCGTGTGCACACCTTGGCCAGTTCACCGTTTGATTTGGTGCGTACTTTCTAACATCACGCATGGATTTGAAATCTCTCTTGTCTAAGACTGGAAAATTGCTGTTGAACTCTGGATCTTGCTGGCTCCACAGTGCTGGACCGAGGGAGTCATCATCATCATCCCCAGTCCAGAAACTCATTGGTGCTTGTTGTGTTGTGAAGTGAGACTGGAGAAGAGTGCTCACATATATGTAGGCAACAAAGTAGACTGGACGGTGGGCCATTCGATCCGGGGCAAGAAAACGGGCAGTGACTCAGAGAAAACACACCCTAGTACTAGGTGCACTGTTTGGTGCAGTGACTCACAGAAAACACACCCTATGTGTTCACTGTTTGGTGCATTTCACAGAAAACACACCATAGTACGAGTTTTACTGTTCGCATCTGAAATGTATCTGAAATCAAGTTCTTAATGATACAACCCGACTCTAGAGAATGATGAAATGAAATCATAATTTTTTATGGATACAGTAGCACTCAGCGTCGAGTACTCTACGTCTACTGGGTACATCGGGGGTATTTCCCCTTCCTCATAGCATCCGGCCCAACTTCCTTAGCCCGGCGAGCTCTCTCCCTCTTCCTCTCTCTATCTGCTTCACGGGCCGCGGCCGCTTCACGTTCTTTGATCTCCCGGCGAATGCGAATTTCCTCCTGCTGCTCCTTACGTTTTTCTTCTTATTTTTCTGCCTCAACCATCCTTTGACACCTCTCACGTGCTGAACGACCCGTCTCCTCGACGTAACGCTTGTCTTGTTCGGACTGCTCACAATCTAGCCACTGCATAAAATCACAGAGAGGAGGTAGAGTCTTTTTTCAAAGACAAGTTAGCACATAATAAAATAGCAATGACATATTATTTATTTAGTAATGCAGTTAGTTCTTACTTTTGGTCTAACATTGTGACATGGTGGGAGGGGGTCATGCTCGTAGTTCACGCACATGAAGAACCTCATCCCGTAGCAGTACCCGAGAACGTTGCACTTGACAAGCTTACAGTTGTCACCGCAGTGGCACATAGGAGTGCGGATCCCCTTTGGCACCGGAACCTTGTCCTTCCTACTGGTGAGCAACTCCAAATCCAACTCAGGACCCGAGGAAGCCATTGAAAGCCTACAAAAAATATGAGAAATATGATAATTCATTACATGTTTCATTTGAAATTAGAGAACAAAACATAACAGGATATGATAATAAATTTGACGACAAGAATAAAACAATAAGCAAATGAAAAGGTAGTTCAATTATTACAACACGATAACATGCATAAGTTCAAATATTACAAGACCTTGCTAGATAAAATGGTTCAAATATTACAAGACGATAACATGCATAAGTATTTTAAATATTACAACACGGTAACATAAACAAGTACGGTCACTGCATTCCTTCGTTGTAGCGACTGGAACGACGTCCACGTGCACTAGCTGAAGGTGGTGTAGAAGTGGCAGTGGAAAAGTAAGATGTTTCGGTGCATTTCTTGTAGGAGTGTCCTTGATTGTTGCACTTAGAGCATATCTGCACCCGAGGTCCAGCTTCAGCCTCATCCATGTTGTTCCTAATCCTCTTCTTCTTGCGTCGACCGACACCTTGGCACATGGTTGGATCTGGATTTGGTATGTACAACGCACTGTCTTTGGGGTCTTGAGTGAAAGTTCCAAGATGCAGGTAACCCTCAATAGTGTGATTCCATGTGTCTAGAATGGTTTGCTTCAAAAAGTATTTTGGCACGTAGCGACCCCAATGGTTATTCTTTGTTGCAAGGCATGCAGCGATCACATGTGAGCAGGGGTAGTGTAGCAGCAGTGGCTTCTGGCAAGAGCATGAGCATGTCTGATTCCCAATAACTATTTTTTGTATTGTTATTTCACCATTTGCTTTTTGTGATTTGGACTGGCAACTTATCTGATATTTCCACTGTACTTCCTCGCCAGGATCACGACGTAGAGGTTGTGGGTAAGCTCTGTGAGCAAGAGCAGCCTTCTGTTTTTTGTTTAAGTACTCAGTCATACATGTTAAATACACCTTCTGACAGTCCTGCATAGCTGCATGTGCTGCAGTAGCACGGTCAAGAAAGTACTTCATTGTGCGGTACAAGAAGAACTCAGTGATACCAACAAGAGGAAGAGCTCTGACACCACGCAAAACAGCGTTGTAGACCTCAGCAAAATTTGTTGTCATTATCCCATGTCTCACACCTCGCTTATCAAACAGGAGACACCATTTCTCCTTAGGCTCATTCTGAATCCACTGGCTGAAGGTCTTCACAGCATGTCCCCTTCTCCTTCTGACATTTGGAGCATCTAGCCCCACGTCCTCTAGAGAAACTGGCTCTTCCCCGGGTTCAGTACTTACTGGCTTTTTAGCTATCTCTTCTGATGCTTTCTTCGTCAGATCATCTAATTTTTGCCATAGGTCGTAGAACTTTTTCTCCTGATTGGTCGAACATAAGCGCTTGAACAATTGTGTAAGTTCTTTGTTTTTGAACTGGCTATGAAAGTTTGCTCCCATATGCCTCATGCACCACCTGCTATGCACATCTGGCCATTGTGCTGCTCTGTTACGCTCTTCACTACCTTCTTTGATGTCATTAATGGCCTGCAAAATACCTTTGTGTCTATCGTGTATCACACACACGTCTGACACATCTCCCACCACCATCTGCTTCAATCTCTCTAGAAACCAATACCAACTATCAGCATTCTCTCCCTCTGCAAAAGCAATTGCCAATGGCAACAACTGATTGTTGCCATCTGCAGCCACAGCTGTAAGGATTGTGCCCTTGTATTTTCCTGTTAGGAATGTGCCATCTATGCAAATAACTGGTCGACACTGTTTGAATGCAGCAATAGTGGGACCCAATACTAAGAATGCCCGCTGCAAGACTTGCTTCCCTGGCCTTGATACAAGATTATAAGTCTTGATATCATAATAACTAGCAGGATTTAGCGTGGCAATTGTGTTCAGCAATCGAGACAGATTGTCGTAGGATGCTTCGTAAGTTCCCCACCTCATCTTCATTACCATCTTCTTTGCCATGTATGTCTTACCATAACTTATCTGGTTTAGGAGAAGGCTTAGAAAAAAAAGTCTCGGGTCCTAGGGGTCGCGTCCTACGGCTAACCTACGGCTCTGATACCACCTGAAGCGTCCCCTCATCAGAGGTGACTAAATGTGATACAAATACCAGTCCCAGGAGGCTGGTAACACATTTATTACAACAGGTGGTTCATTCCCTTACATCACGGTGGCGTAGTGGGCACGGGAGCGCCACTGCCACGAGGAACAACACAAGAGCTAGTGACCAGACTACGATAGCGAAGGCTTCTAAAGCCTCATCAGAGTACCACGTCATGGAAGCTCCCTGTGGAGACCCTGAATCCACAAGCACGGTTGGGTGTAGGGCAGCGACCTACTCGACGTCTTCGGGAACGAAGTCGGGATCCTTCTCTGAAAAACAGTTAATCAAGCAAGGGTGAGTACATACGTACTCAACAAGTTCAACCCCACCCACGGAGGGGCTTATAAGCAGATCATGCACAGGATATATCAAGGATCAGGATACGGTTTATTTTACAAACGCACTCACTCATGCAAGGGTTTGTTTTCGAAAAGGTTTTCGCAAACAGTTTTCATAACTCAAGTAACTCAGTTGTTTTGTGAAAACCAAATGCAGACTACCAGACTCCCCGTCCGCAGTAGCCCAGGCACACAGCCACACCCTTTTCCAGAAATCAACTCACGCCATGGAAATCATCCCAAACCCAAACACTAGTTTTGTGACCACACCGTGACTCGTCCAATACCGTGGACACGGCTATTCGAATAGGTTTTACACTCTGCAGAGGTTGTACATCTTTACCCACAAGTAGGGTACCGCCACACGAACACCTTAGTGTCGGCGCGGATCCTATCAAAGCCATTACCCACCTTAGCTAACCCTACGAGCCACCACGGAAGCAACAAGGAGTTATCTCTCGTAACCAGGGCGTACCTCACACAGATCGTACCCCTACTCCTTGATCTCCCGCTGCTCACCCGCACTCCTGATGGCAAGTAGATTAGCTAGTGGGATTTATGCTAAGCCGTTGCCACATACAACGGTCGAGTGGTAGTACGATAATTGGGTCAGGTGAGATGTCACGCAACCCGGTCCTTAACGACAAGATGGACATCTCCAACACGCTCAACCACAAAGGTACGAGCTCACCCATACTCCTGACACACGTCCATCCCGTCTACCAGTTCTTTACTCATTTTCCAAAATATCTCATTCCCATTTTTAAAGCACTCACACATTTTTAAAGCAATCATTTAGGCCAAACAAAGTTCAATCATGGCAATCAAGGGTGGCTATCCTACCGGGTTTTAACAGTAAAACAATATGCAGTTTATAAAACATGTCATAGGGTTGTGTTTATAAAACTGGAACCAAAGCATGCATCAAAGGATGAGATTGAACTTGCCGTCTTCGAAGTCCTCGGGGAGTTCCTGCTCGCGGTTCCGATCCTCGGGCTCCGGCGCACAGTACGCAGCTCCAAAATCCTCCTGGGGTTCTCCCTCGTGCACTCCGTCGGCTAGGGTACACACAAGCAAGCACGCAATCAATCAAAAGCACACAAGCTTTACTGGCTGAGCTCAAACGGAGAGGAGAATAGTTGGAACGGATAGAATATGATTTTAAAGGAATTTGGGAAAAAGAATCGAAATTTGGATGGGGAAGATATGGCATTGGGTGCTCATTGAATTCGGAAAAGATTAAATTATATGGATGAGGTTTTCTGGTTGCTTGTGCTCTCGTACGTGGATACCCAAGCCTTTTGATTTTGGGCTGTGCGTGGACAGCTAGGCCCATGTGCCAGCTATGTGCTCACACAGAACAGAACGGGCAGAAGGGAAGACAGGGCACGTCGTGCTCGTCTGCTCCCGTCCGCCATAGGAGCCGGCCGCAGCTTACTGGAGTGCCGCCGTAGGGTGATTCCGGTCACCGTTTCCAAATCCAAGGGTACGGGGAGAGAGAGGAGTGGATGGGGATGCTCATCCCGGGCTCACCTTGGGCAGGGGCGGCTCAGAGAGGGAGATCGAGGTGGCACGTGGAGAGCGGTGGCGACGTCTCTGGTGGTGGCGCAGCAAGGTTCGGGGAAGAGAGGGAGAGGCCGGTGCGGCTTGGGGACGAGGCAGGGGCGGCGCAGGACTATTTATAGCCGCGGTGAGGCGGTATCCCGGCCGGGGGATGCGCACGCGGAGCTCGTGCGCCTGCAATGGCGGTTCGGCCGGCGGGATTCGCGGCGAGTTAATTGGCGGCGCTGTTGGACACGACTCGTCAGGCAGCGGCGCCGCGGTGGCGTGCAAGGCTGGCAGCGGTGGCAGCGGCGCTTGGCGGGCGGCGGCTTGCGGCAGTGTTGAGCTCGGAGATGACGGCTCGGGCAGGCTGGATTAATGGCGGCCGCGGCGTCGAGCGGCAGCGGCTCTGTGGGAGGTGACCCGTCGGGCAGCGACGCGGTGGCCGGCGAGCTGGCAGGCGCGGGGTGGCGCGAGGTGGCGGCTTCGAGTGGCAGTGATGGTGGCGTGGAAGTGACGGGTCGTGCAGGCGAGGTTAATGGTGACCGTGTCGTCGAGCAGCAGGGTGAGGTCTTGTCGCGGGGTCGGCGCGTGCGGCTTGGCGCGGTGCTGCTGGCACTTGCCAATGGAGGCCGGCATGCGAGGTTTGTGAGCGAAGCTCCGGCTTTTGCTCATGGTCTGGTGCATGCCATCATTGTGTGCTGCGAGCCTGGGACTGCTGCTGGTCTGTGTTGCCGTGCTATTAGCACTGTGTTGCATTGCGAGTGTTTATGTTTGCTGAGCATTGCACGTGAACAGGCAGCAGGGAAAAGGGATGATTAGAGTGCTGATGCTGTGCGTGCTCAAGCTAGAAGGTGACAGAGATTTGGTAGCAAGTTTGTGCATTCAAGTGCACGTGAGGAAAAGGATTAGCAGATCACTGGTCTTGAGAGATAATAAAGGTTAAAGAGAAATTGTTGACATTATCTTGGAAAGACTAAAAGAATTCAAGGAAGGATAAATGGATTATGAAAAAGAATTGGGCTTACACGATGAAGGAAATTTGAGAATATTTTTCGCAAGGGATTTAATAGGTGATTTAACTGGAGAAATTTTAGGAAGAATTGGGAGAAAAGGTTCTAGTGGGATTTTTTTCGAGTTTCGAACACTCGCGGGGCTGACGCGGTGTCGGCGGTAAGGCTGGCGAAACGGTTTGGCTGGCGGGGCCGTGGCTGGCCCGGGATTCCCGGCGAGGTGGCCGACCGCGGCGCTGTGGCAGCGCTGGGCGACACGACGCGACGAGCGGCGGTGGCTCGAGTGGTGGCGTGCGGGATTGGCGGTGCCGGCGGGATTCACAGCGTGCGCGCCGAGGAGGAAAAGAATTTATGATCGGGGTTTTTGGGAGACGATCGAGCTCAGCGGAAAAGATTTCGAAAAACACGCGTGATTTAGCAGGTGATTTATTAGGGGTTAAAACGCGGGCGTTACATCTTCCAACCCACGTTCATCCTCATCAGCCTCCATTTCGTACTGTCTGAGTACTTCTTCATTAACTTCCCCCTCGTCAATTTCACCACGGGCCTCAAAGGATGTGTCACCATTTTCTTCTTCTTCCTCAGTTGAAGCACCATCTCTTTCTTGTGGCTCAGTTGCAGGACCATCTCCTGCTTGTAGTTCAGCCTCACCCTCCTCAGGCACTTGACTACTAGACCCAGCCTTATGAACAACTTGGATAAACAACATCACAGGCAAACCTATTTCACATGCTGTTTTGATATAACTCCTCCAATGTTCAGTGCCTTGAAGTGGCATAAGCTCCCAATATAATGACTCACTACTGTTGATTAGAGCCATAATGGACAAGTCATGTTGCTCTGCATCTACATGGAATGCCCTAAAAAAAGTCGGTAATGGACCCCCAAGTTCTTGAGGCTGCTCTTCTAATCACATGGTCAACCGAATCAAATTCTGACAAGTCAACTCCATGTTCACCATATCTAATCTGCCCATTACCGAAATACAACTTGACACTGATATCATCCGACATGTCTGACAGCATGAAAAAAAAATACTATTAACAAGTGGATCTGCAACTATAAAATATATGTACTTAGAGCTACACTAAAACTGTAATTTTACTAAGCAGATCTACACTAAAACTATATATTTACAATTATCACAGTTCAAACTATTAAGTATCAGAGTATTACCTCTAACGAGACGAAAAACCGGCAGAGCTTCGCAGCTTCACCACCACCTCCTCACTCCCTTCTCCTCTTCCCCCTCTCTTTCTTTTTTTTCGAATTATAATGACATTTTCGGCTGAATTTCGGTGTTATATAGGCAGGCAGATCCTAGCGCCGTGGGGCACGGCGCTAGCAGGCCTGCTGCCGCCGTGGCCCACGGCGCTAGGGCATAACGCCGTAGCCCACGGTGCTATGTCCCTAACGTCGTGGGTTACGGCGTTATATCTGTCGCACGCTACGGGCCCACTGTTGGCGGCTCCTACCGCCGTGGGCCACGGCGTTATGTCCCTGACGCCGTGGGCCACGGCGGCAGATGTATATTTCTGCAAAATTTCGGACGGACCATATATTTTTGCAAAATCGAGATAGAAAAAATATTAAAAAAAAATTTCGCGAGGGGGGAATGAGATCTAGATGGGCCCGAACTGAGCCCATGGGCTAGCTAGCTACTTCCTCTCTCCTGCGTTTCATGGGCCCAACAGCTATTCTTGCCTTCCCAGGGGCAATTCCGTCCACAAGTATTAGTATCTCTCTATCTCTTTCTCCTTGGTGCCTTCCTCCGTGTCGAGAGAGAGAGAGAGAGAGAGAGAGAGAGAGAGGGGAGAATTCGATTCCGATTTCTAGATTTCTAGGGTTTGCTTGCTCCTCGTCCTCGACATCGCCATCGGCCGGCTAGGGTTTGCTAAGAGAGCTATGATCCCCAACTCGTCGCCCCCTCCCCTCCTCGTCGTCCTCTGAATCTGCTTCGCGATCGAATCAGGATTCGATTGGGGGGACCAACCACCAATCCCACCACACCCTCCGCGCGCCTACGTACTATGGTTCACGCCCCGCGCCGCCCATCGCCGCCGACGTCGTCCTCCTCCTCGCCGATGTTCCACAAGAACCTCCGCGCGCTCGGCCCCGGCTTGAATCCCTTCGCTCCCTTCGGCATGGGCAACTACTCCCTCGCTTCCCGCTAAGCGTCTCCTCCAATCCTCTCCTCCGATTCCATTCTCTCTCTCTCTCTCCCGATTGCTGCTGCTGCTGCTGGTGGTGGTAAATTCGATCCCGGCTGCTTCCTCGCTCGCGAAGCCGCAACCATCCTTCCTCCCGTCCGCTTCCTTGCTCCATCCGTTTGGATCTGAGAGCCAGCCCTACAAGACTAGTATGATGCTGCAGGTGCGCAGGTCGCTCAGCATGAGCCGCCTCCGGAGCTGCCACGGCGCTGATGACCGTGGCTGGAACCAGCTCCATGTTGCCGCTCGCAAGGGTGACCTCAAGGAGGTACGGATCCAGTCTCCCCTTTGTCATTTGTTACATGTAATGTAATATAACACCAAACTACAATACCCATGGCTGTTGCTACTTCTTGCTTTTTGCCAAAGAAAAATTTCTCCTGTTGTCGTATTGTTTTATCATCCCAAAAGGAAAGCAACTGTCTAACTCAAAGCGTGATACATGACAAATAGGCTGTAATCAGTTACCCCATGTGGCAGCCTCTAGCACATACAAATTGCAGCATGCATCGGCTAACGTAAATCATGCCTGCACATAACGCGGAAACACCAAAAAGGATTAAATTGTGGACCAGTCAAGCTAACAAGTTAGTCTCAACCCATGGATGCAGAGATACAACTTCTAGAGTTGGTTCTTATCCATTATTTGTATCCAAATTTTGCGCAATGCATGCCTTCCTAATCCTAAGTATTTTGCCAACGTTCATCCTAGACCAACAACTTCTCTTTGATGTTCTCTTTGTATTGCTCTTGTTGCCTGCTACTACCTAGTGCGCTAACTGATTTTTGCACAATGATTCCTAATCGGTCTGATTCTCTGACCTAGATCCCAAGTATTTTGCCAACGTTCATCCTAGACCAGCAACTTCTCTTTGATGTTCTCTTTGTATTGCTCTTGTCGCCTGTTATTACCTAGTGCGCTAACTGTTTTTTGCACAATGATGCCTAGGTCCGACGTCTCCTGGATGAGGGGATGGATGTCAATGCACCTGCATGGGGACCTAAATCTCCTGGTGCTACAGCACTCCATCTGGCTGCTCAGGGTGGGCATGTCAAAATCATGGATGAACTGCTGGAGCGTGGTGCAAATATTGATGCTCGAACAAAAGGAGCCTGTGGCTGTAAGTTCGCGCTTCCACTGACTCACTGCCTGTGCTGTGAGGAGTAGAGTTTTTAGAATGCTATTTTGTGCTGTCACTCGTTGTGTTTTAGCTGGAGTTGATGCTGTTTTCTGCACATAGTTCCCAGGATATGTTGTCTGGCTTGCTGCTGTAATTATTATGAATCTGTTTAGAAATCTGAATTAAGCCATAGAGCAAAAGATATGTTTCCAAGACCATCTGCTACTGCTATATAAGTCCAAACCTGAAATAATGTCTCTGCCAAGAGTCTTGTATGAAAGACACCATTTCTTGATTGAATTCCATGTGTAACATGCATACTGCATAACAATATGCTTACTTCTCTTTTCTTGGTTGAACCCAGGGACACCTCTACACATTGCTGCCAAGGAAAGGAACAAGAAAGCTGTGAGATTCCTGATTGAGAATGGTGCATTCCTGCCTCCTGAGATGAATGACCACAGGTTCAATCCTCCCCTCCATTACTGCTCTGGATTAGAATGGGCCTATGAGATGAAGCGCATGCAAGACGAGAGCGACTCATCTGGCGAGACTTCCTTGAGCTCAGACAGCTAGAGGGAAAGCAAGCCGATGCACTGCGAAGGGGGCGCAGATTGAGAAGATGCACAAATTGCTTCCAGAAAACAAAGATGGAAAAGTTACATCAGGTTGTGTGGTTATTCTATAATTGAATGCGCATCATCATATTGCGCTGCTTGTTGTTCATGAATTGGCACCTACAATGCATGTAGTCTGGTGCTTTGAGTGATTGTTGTCAGATGATACAGTATATGTACTCTGCTGTGTCATGGGTACTCTGTTATTGCACTGTATTCTTGTGCATTCGTACTGGTATTTCATATTGTGGTATACAAGTTTTAAACACCTGATTTGGCAATCTGGGTAATTGTTGTTTTTGTATATATCTGGGAATGAAGTTGGAAGCACTGACATGTGAGCCCAAAAGCAAAGTAAAGGCAAACCTGA
Organism: Cenchrus fungigraminus; assembly: GCA_036936925.1. NCBI lineage: Eukaryota > Viridiplantae > Streptophyta > Magnoliopsida > Poales > Poaceae > Cenchrus > Cenchrus fungigraminus. The sequence goes on along the minus strand of CM072770.1, from coordinate 125,900,039 downwards.
TCATGTGATTCTTAATTCAATCTGATAATTTAACACAAATAGTTCTTGGCTCCACTGAAATTTCAGTTGATCTTGGTCGATTGCTATGCCTCCCTCATAATCATAGCTTAGGGAGTAGCAGCAAGTGTTCCCAGGCTTGCTGCTGCCGCCTGAGCACAGGGTACAAGCAGAGAGTTCGTCACCAACGCCTGGGGCTATTCTCATTTCTCACTCATCCACGGCACTCCCAGACAGTCAGCGCAACAAGTAAGCTGGGAATGACGCAATAATAAAAATAAAACATTTATCCCTACTATTTAGGCTTCTCATCACTCAAAATAATAAGCAACACACCACGGGTCAAATGTACCAGAGTCATTCATCCATTCTCTGAAACACAAACTATCGTACTGCAGAGATTACACATAAGCTACCTTACAACCAATTTCATAACCAAGGTGCAAACATAACAGTGCACCATCAGCTTTCAGACAAATCTACCTCCTCACAGGGGGTGCGCCACCCCGTCCTACAGGACCACCACCACGACCAGCAGCAGCCTACACCAAGTGACAGACAAAAGGTTACAAAGTACAAATTACACAAATCAAAAGCACACACACATATGATACGGTATATGTACTCTGCTGGTATCAAAGGTAACACAGTTTCACTGCAGAAGTATCTTAAGATTGAAATGTGTGCATGCATATATCAAAGGTACACACATAGTTTCACTGCAGATGATTACACATTTTAATGTTCCAGTGCCAACATTCTAAACCTACACACTCTCAAGATACTTCAAATTCCCATAGAATTGGGTGTCAACTGGTATACAGATAAACATAGGAAATGTGGTATATGGGAGTGTAAGATGCAAGTAGGAACAATTTATATTCTCTTGTGCAAACTTAGGGAGATCAAATGATGCAAATAAAAGGGTGACTTTGAATGGAATTTACTATTTTCTAGTACAAATCCACAAGCTCAAGAGAAAGTAAAAAATTGAAGACTACCGCTCATCTTGACACAAGCGGATATGTAACTAGCATGGAGGGCATTGGATAGTAATTGGAGATGAAGCATAGAAACATCGTGAAATTAACATGGCTGCGATAACAGGTGGTGGAACTTCTTGTGTGCAAGCGCAATTGACTTTCTAGCAAAAACTCATATCTCAAGCTGCAGGCTTTGGCGTAATGCTAATGCAAAGAGTGAGTCGAATAAAAAATTAAGAAAACTATAGGATGTCTGATGTGAGTTCTGAGACGTGAGCATTTTGGCATTGCAACGGAGTAGGGCTTGAGGAAAGCCATCAAAGGTCTGTCTAGATTGAAAAGACTGCAGTAGGATTTTCTGCATTCTAGTTAAAATTTGTACTAAATCTCAGTCCCAACAGGTATTGGGATGTATCGATATTGCAGCATGTATTTTGGACTGGATTAAGCTATAGCAGTTGAGTAGCTATGAACCTCGTGCATTTGAAATTTATTCAGCTACTGAAGGAAACAAAATCTTCCACATTAACAAGTGAAGCTTGTGGTTGGAAAGCAAGAGGTGATTACCCGAGCACGCATGGCGACTGCGCGGCCACGGCCAACACCAACAGCAGAGCCTTTACCCTGCAGGAAGATGAACGTTTGTTAGCAATCAATCAATCATCAGCTGTAATTAATACATCAAGATGAGGGAGAAAGAGAGTGAGTGCTGGCATAGACAGGGATGAGGGGAGCTGACCCTAATCCTGGCCTCGAGGCGCTTGAACATGGGTGCGTTCTTGAGCATGTCAGGTATGATCATGAACCTGACCCTGCTGCCCCGGATGAAGACATGCTCCAGCTGCGACACCTTGCCGTCCTGGGATCCATCAATTAAATTAAATCAGGGTCAGATCAGGCATGGCCATGGGGGAAGGGGAGAGCTCGGCGAGGGAAGTTCATAGCTAAGGAAGGAACCTTTGCCGTGAAGGTGATGTTGTCGAGCTGGCAGTTCCAGTTGTCCTCGCACTCGACCATGGCGCCGCGGTAGACCTCGCCGGTCTTGAGCTCGACCGTGACGACATGGCCCGCCGCCTCGTGAAGCAGCTTCACCGGGATCCCGAGGCTGCGGCTCATCCTCGAAGGGGAGGTGCTGGGGCTCGTGCGCGGCGGTGACGGGGTGGGGGAGCAACGAGCAGGAGGAGGAGCCGGACGGGACGGAGGTAGAAGAAGAGGAGAGGAGGCGGCGCGGGGAGGGTTTGCCTAGCCTACTTCTGTTGCTGCTCCGCCTCCAACTCAGCTTGCTTTTCATGGGCTGGGCCGCTGGGCTCATTTTGCAGTTCCAGCCCAGCCCAACGGAAATGTCTTTTTTCCATTTGATTTAGTGATTCCCAAATTCAAATTTCGGCCCCGTACACACCATATTTAGAATTGGAAAAGTTTCGAAAAAATAAAATAAGATTTGAAAAATACTCCACTATGGCTGTTCGGCTGGCAGAAGTTTGGCTTATCTCGACTTGTTTTGGCTTATCTCCTCTCACACAATACTATTCATTCTACCAGCCGAGTACTATTCATTCTACCAGCCGAACAGTCTGCTTGTTTGAAAGACCTTGTCTTATGACGAAACATTATTACTAATGTGCAACTAGAATTTAATTTGAAACACACTCCATTAAAAAAAATAATTTAATATCCTTTTTACCAGCCAAAAAAAAAAAGTAAGCGCCACTTCTGGAGAGAGAGAGAGAGATGAAGAGGAGGATAATGTGAGTGGGAGGAGAGCATGGCGGCGGAGCGTGCGGGCGGGGGGCGCGCGCGCCTCTCTCCCCGCCACCCCTCCTCCTTTGCCTCCGATCCCTTGCCGTCGCCATGTCCATGCCCATGCATGCCGGCTTGCTCCTCCTCCTCCTCCGATCGTCTCCTCCCCTCCCCTCCCGTATCTATCGCCACCCCGTACCCATCCATCCAAATCCAATCATGCCAATTCGCATTCCTCCCCCTCGATGGATTAGCTAAGGATGAGATTAATCGCCCCAGTTTTTTGAAGAGCACTTGATCCATCGCAGCCGCAGTCGCAATCGCAACACGGCAGATCGAGCATGCCCAACATGCTCGGCTCGTCGGCGTCCAGGCGGGAGGCCAGAAGCGGCGAGCTCTCCAAGGCCGCCGCCACAGTCTCCCTCCGGGACGCCGCCACCAAGATCATCGAGGCGCCCAACCCCAACAAGGCAAGCATGGCCGCCGTCGTCAGGGAGGCCGCCGCCGCAGCAGGGCGCCACGAGGGCTGGATGGTGCGCTACGGCCGCAGGAAGATCGGCAGGTTCTTCTTCCACACGCGCTACTTCGTGCTCGAGAGCAAGCTCCTCGCCTACTACAAGAAGAAACCAAAGGACAACATGGTATATATGTGTATGCTACTCATTGCACGATATTTTTGGATTTCGAGTCTTCCTATTATTATTATGATAGATAGATGGGCAACAATAATAAATTAATGAATGAATGATTCAACATATATATGGTGATGCATCCAGGTACCACTCAAGTCGCTTCTAATAGACGGGAATTGTAGGGTGGAAGATAGAGGGCTCAAAACACACCATGGCCAAGTGAGTTTATTTATTTGTTTCTTTTCCTTTCTTTGCTAGCTTGATTGCATTCTGAAAATTCTCATCCCTCTTTCAGATGATTTATGTCCTGTGCATTTATAACAAGAAAGAAAAGGAGCACCAGATAACGGTTCGTCCTAGAATTCAGTATATTCAACCAACTTTTTGCTGTATTTCTCCCTATTATTTGTCTGGCCTCACATCACCAATATATTTGATTCACAGATGGGTGCGTATGAAATCGAGGATGCAATGGCATGGAAAAAGAAGATCGAACTCATCATTGATCAGGTGCGCTAATTAAGTCCGTGCTTCAGCCAGTTTTTACAAATACCGCCACACCACAATTTCTCCACAGACAGTTCGAATGTACCTTTTCCGTTTCTATTCATTCTTGCAGCAACAGGATTCGATGACAGCTAAAAACCGTAAGGCGTTTGCTTCATTGGACTTCGACATGGAACTTGGAGGGCAGTTTTTGTTTTCAGATCATGATAGCGCGTAAGTGGCATTCCATCTGTCAGGTTATCCTCTGCTAGATCTTTTGCTGAATTAGCCAGAGAATCTTTATTGCAATTGTAGAGCTGAAGATGACGAGGAACGGCCTACTTTGACTCGTAGGACAACTATAGGGAATGGTAAACAGTTGCATTAACTATCACAAGTGAAGTGGAGTACTGGTCTTTAGCAACATTTATTTCCACTTTTGCACGTTGTAGCTACAAATTCACCATTCCATTTCTGGTGCTAGGCCCCCCTGATTCCATACATGACTGGACCAAAGAGCCTGACATTGGTGCATCCAATCAAAACGACCCCAATCAAGTTCACTCCAAGAAGAATTGGCGCCTGCTTAGATGCCAAAATGGCAAGTCTGCATTCCCCTTCTTCCTCATAGGTTTAAATCTGAATTGGCTCATTGTTTTGGTATTGGCAGGGCTGCGGATCTTTGAAGAACTTCTGGAAGTTGATTATCTTGTACGTTCCAACTGCTTTGTTCTTTTTTGTTGGTCTGTACAAGTTTCTACAGATTTGAAACATACGGCAACATAATACTTTGATGTGCTATATAGGCAAGAAGCTGCAGCCGAGCTATGAGGGCTGTTGGTGTAGTGGATGCTACATGTGAAGCCATTTTTGGTCTGGTGATGAGCATGGACGTAACAAGATACGAGTAAGTGTATGGCTTTCTAACTTCTATTTTCCCTCCTAGTAGCATTGATATCTCAATGTTTATTTTCCGCTACAGGTGGGACTGTAGCTTTCGTCATGGTAGTTTAGTTGAAGAGGTTGATGGCCACACTGCCATACTATATCATAGGTTGCAGCTGCACTGGTGTCCAATGTACGTTCTCACAAATGAACAAGTCCTTACCATTTGCCTTTTCTTCTGATTGTTGCCAATAGATCTTCAATCAGCATTATCTATGCAGGTTAGTTTGGCCTCGGGATCTTTGTTATGCTCGGTATTGGCGTCGTAACGATGATGGAAGCTACGGTAATTTTTTGATTCCTCATTTTTTCAATTGCCTTTAATGTCTGCAATCCCTTCTGTTTGATAGTGTGTGTACGTTGCAGTTGTCTTGTTCCGATCCATAGAACATCCGAACTGTGGTCGGCAGCGAGGATTTGTGAGGGCTTTCATTGAAAGTAATTTTCCGTTGGCACATATTAAACCTTCATCTACTTTAGAGTATGAGGCACTCCAAATATGAGAACAAAAATGTCAACTTCTGGTCCTCTGTTTTTTTCCTCAATTTCTGCTAGTGCAGGTGGGGGTTTCAAAATTTCTCCCCTCAAGTGTCGCAACGGAAGACCCCGTACTCAAGTTCAGCACCTTATGCAGATTGACTTGAAGGGATGGTTCCTGAACTACTCTCTCTCCTTTCAGTATCATTCTTTGCTGCAGATACTAAACTGTGTTGCAGGTATTGAAAATACTGCTATTTTTTAATACCAACAATAGTGAACCAATTCATCTTAAATGGAAAATTAGAAACTTAATTTGTCGAATTAACAACTTAGTGATGTTTTACCACTGATTCATTTGTCTGTTCTTCACCAACTTCCAGGATTGCGCGAATATTTTTCCCAAACAGATGAAATCCATATAACCCCAAGGATTCCTGTAATGGAAACCATGGTTGATGCGGAATCAGGGCCAAAAACTCACAAGTTTCAAGATGCAGACTCCAAGACTAAACCAGTAGACCAAGGGCAAGCTGGTAATAAAAACATGGGAATGATTGACGAAGAGTCGGATGAGGATGATGAGTATCAAGTTCCTGAAGCTGATCTAGAGGTGTTTACTCTTTTAGACCCCCACTACAAGCAAACTTCTATGATTGATTTACTTAGTACAAGTTGGGATAATTCAGTATGTAGCACTCATTAGAGTGGCAATTCACCCTGAAGCAAACCCTACAAGTTTACAAATGTTTTCTATCATCATCATACTAAACCTTGATCAAAACCAATGTACAGGAAGACCCGAACAAATCTGACAGTGATGCCAAGCGTACAGGTATGGTTCCCCATGTTGCTCTATATGCTTGTATTGTCATATCTGCTATGAAGTTCCCAGGACAGGTTTCGGTATTGTTAATTTCCACAACTGTGACAGTGTAATCATTACTGCAGATGATCCTCCAGAAAAAATTGATTTATCTTGCTTTACGGGAATCCTTCAACGTGATGTTGATGAGAAAAGCCGCAATTGTTGGACAGTACCCGATAGCAAGCTCTTTAAAGTTCGTAGCAAGAACTTCCCACAGGACAAATCAAAGGTCTAAATCTTGCAGCTTTTGCTTTATTGCTTTTGATTGAAGCATGCATTCTAGATGGTGTCGGGAAGCGGTTTTCTTTTTTTTCTAAAAGAAGGAGAGATATCATAAAGAACATTAACACACTGATATCATCCAAGTCACAGATACCTGCAGCAAGTTATTTGATGGAGCTAGCAGCCATCGATTGGTTTAAGGACACAAAGCGTATGGATAACGTTGCCAGGCAGAAAGGTTGTGTTGCTCAGGTAAGCAATCCTTTGAATGTGGAAACAATATGTGATTTCTTGTCTGCTATTAGTTACATGTCCTCATCGATTATATACAACGTGGAGTACTTTACTTTTGGTACTGTGTTAAAATTAGGTTGCTGCTGAGAAAGGGATGCATACATTTGTTGTAAACATACAGGTAGGGAATATATGTATCTCATCTATTATTGATGTATTGAAAGGAAATTTGGTGTGAAGCTTTGATAGTGTCATGTTACATTGTAGATTCCAGGATCGACTCACTACAGCTTGGTCATGTATTTTGTGGCGAGTACCTTGAAGAAGGGATCGTTACTTCAGCGTTTCTTTGACGGCGACGATGAGTTCCGCATCAGCAGACTGAAGCTTATACCATCAGTTCCCAAGGTCTGCCACTAAATTATCAGTCTCAGATAATAGTTTTGCACTCGTCAATTCATATTTGTCAACAGCATATATTATATAATAATGAAAACATAAGTTGTACAGGGATCCTGGATAGTGCGGCAGAGCGTGGGAAGCACCCCTTGTTTGTTGGGAAAAGCTGTAGATTGTAGCTATGTTCGTGGTCCTGGATACCTGGAGGTAGAATATTTTTCTTGATGGAGCATGCCTTGTCTCGTTTATATATACTCTATATATATTGATGATGTTTTTCTATTATTATTATTACTAGGTGGACGTTGACATTGGTTCTTCGGCGGTAGCAAATGGAGTTCTGGGCCTTGTCTTTGGTGTGGTGACAACATTAGTAGTTGACATGGCCTTTCTAATACAGGTGCTATTTAGTTAAAACTCTTTGATTACATACCTCTTTTTTAAAATTTGTTTACTACCTGCTGAGCAAAGAAGTGATGAATTGCATTTAGGCCAACACGCACGAGGAGCTCCCGGAGCAGGTGATCGGCGCAGCTCGTCTGGCACACGTGGAACCGGCCACGGCAGTGGTTCCTGACCTGGACAACACGGCAGCAGCAGCTGAGAATGACGACAGCGGCAGCAACAACAACAATGCCTCCTCGGAGGACGATTCGTCCAAGAAAACGAATTGATGATGCTTTCCTTACTGTCAAATCTGGTTAGCAGATTATTACTAGTGATAGTGTGGTTGACCTGTAGCTACTCAAATTATTGCGCACAAGAGATGCTGATATATGGTGTCAAAATGATTACTACTGAATTTGGTTTTAACAATGGTAATTTGTTGAATTGTTGTACTGATCGAAATAGGTGCCACAATGAGAGAGCCTGCGTTAATTTTTTTTAAAAAAGTGATAAAGCAGTTATTTTTTTTAAAAAGTGATAATGCAGTTAATCTACTGTAATTGGTTTTGCTTTGCTGCCTCTTCAAGGAAGGCATTTTCCTTCTTCTTCTTCTGGATGCTTCCATTGCAGCTCGACGACTCAGTCAACGCCGATCAAAGGCAGTGGGACCGACCGGCCCCACGTGCCAGTGTCTCTTGCTCTCCCCCTGCTGCGTGGCGTGGGTCATCTCTCTTCTTTACTGCTGATTACTTCTTTTTTTCTTTCAAAAGCAGGCAGCCCGATCCATCCGCCGCCATCCTTCCTTAAACCCTAGATACATACTACTCCGTAGCAGGCAGGCACCAAATCAAGCGGCGATCCCCTGCCCTGCGCCGCCCTTGCGTGATTCAGCGACTCCAGTAAGCAATCGATCAATCGCGGTTGCAGCAGCCCAGGTACGTGCGTATGATGGATGAATCAAACCCATCTCCACTCTTTTTTTTTTTTGTTGTCGATCCATCGCCCACCCAATACTAGTAGATCAGAACGCCACACTAGTTTTTCTTTAGAGAAAGATTCTTTAGAGAAAGATAATAATCAGATGCATCCATCAACCTTGTTCTTCCCAGCTAGTGAAGTCTGTTCAGGGGTTTCAATCTCCTTCTGATTCCCTTTTATTTATTCATAAACTCTACTAGGAATTTGGGTCTTTCTACCGGCCAGTCTGACTTGGGTTAGCATTTATCTAAAAAATTTAATTCACCACAGAAATAAAATTTCAAATCTTCTCCACCTGTTCTGCTCTGTAGCTCATCCAAATTTCATCCCTGCAACAGGTATTCAAAATGGCGTCGCCATTCGGGACATGTGGCCTCAACAATCCAGCACCTGCTGCTTTTGTTTCCACCAACAAGAACCTTTCCCTCCTCTCTTCGCCAGCACTTGTTTCCATCCCACGGAAAATGCAAATGAGGCCCCAGAGGAAGTGCCGTTTCACGGTGAACGCAGCAAAGGAGCTCCACTTCAACAAGGACGGCTCCGCCATCAGAAAACTTCAGGTCACTCAGTTGGCTAACACAATCGCACCTCTGCTGTTCATCTCTTGACACTTTTTTCCCTTCTTCTTTTGAGCTGACACGGTTCTCTTCCTCAGAATGGCGTCAATAAGCTTGCGGATCTCGTTGGGGTTACTCTTGGACCAAAAGGACGAAATGTAGTCCTTGAGAGCAAGTATGGCTCACCTAAAATCGTCAATGATGGTGTCACTGTCGCAAAGGAGGTGCGCCTCTCTCACATTACAGATTTATTACCATCATTTGTTCACTCTTTAACTTATCATGCCCACCAACTTTTTCGGCCAGGTTGAGCTGGAGGACCCTGTCGAAAATATTGGAGCTAAATTGGTCCGCCAAGCTGCTGCTAAAACAAATGATTTGGCCGGTGATGGGACAACCACTTCGGTCGTCCTTGCTCAAGGGATGATTACTGAGGGTGTAAAGGTACATCAACTCAAAACCTCGTGTCTCGGCGCTTATGTCATACCAGCTGTTTTGCACAGTCATGAAAGCTATAGTGAAAATTTTTGCTACTTTCCCAGATTGTAGCTGCTGGTGCTAATCCAGTGCAGATCACCCGTGGTATTGAGAAAACAGCCAAAGCACTAGTCAATGAACTCCAAAAGATGTCCAAGGAGGTAATTTCCTATTATCATTGTATTATGTTCTGGAACTTAGTAATGTTGGTTTTTTTATTTACCCCTGAATAATCACATTACTACAATTGAATCACATCTGGCTTCTAGATACCTTGCACACTGTTACAAGCTACAGACCAAATGGTTGGCACCGTGATTACCATACATACAATATCTATTGTGATATAAATCTGTTTCATTGTGGACTTCAAGTCAAACATGGCTTGCCCATGTGTTAATTTTTCTAAATATCTGCATAAGACATATCAATGTACTTTGGCATGAGGCCACCATGATTCATAGTAAAATATGCTGCACCAGCACATCTAGTTTGGCTTCCTTTCATCTACATGTTGTATGCATTGTATACCCCCTCCCCCCCTCCTCCTCCCCCGAAACCTTCTCCCAAAGACCCAAAGTAGTTGTGCATGGTGTATCCGCGCACAAGTGCTACCAAACAAACTTCTCTCAGAGTAGTTATGCATGGTGTATGCACACAAGTGCTACAAACTTATTGTTTTGATACTTTCTAAATTCAGTTATAGTTAGGAGTGTTAATTCCCGTCCATGTCTTACTCAACTGTCAAGAACATTTTCAGTTTGGAATCTGAACATGTCAGGGTCGCGTTTGATGTTGCAGGTTGAGGATAGTGAGCTTGCTGATGTTGCTGCAGTAAGTGCTGGAAATAACTATGAAATTGGGAATATTATAGCTGAGGCTATGGGCAAGGTTGGACGGCAGGGGGTGGTCACCCTTGAAGAAGGGAAGAGTGCTGAAAATAACCTCTATGTTGTTGAGGGAATGCAGTTTGATCGTGGTTATATTTCCCCCTACTTTGTGACTGACAGTGAAAAAATGACAGTGGAGTATGAGAATTGCAAGGTTTGATACCCATGAACTCATCCGCTGAAAACTGTGCAGTAACTATTATCTAGTAGTAGCAACTTTGTTAGTCTTACGCTGATTTTAATTCTATTATCAGCTGCTCATTGTGGACAAGAAAATTAACAATGCAAGAGATCTTATCACTATTCTGGAGGACGCTATTAGAGGTGGATATCCAATTCTTATAGTCGCGGAGGATATTGAGCAGGAAGCTCTTGCAACCCTTGTGGTTAATAGGCTTAGAGGTGCATTAAAGATTGCTGCTATCAAGGCCCCTGGTTTTGGAGAGCGCAAGAGTCAATACATGGATGACATTGCTACTCTCACTGGAGGTATATTTTATCTTTAGTTATGATTTGATGTCTCTTTGTGCCTTCTGATCATTTACATTGTCCATTCTCCGTACAGGTACTGTCATTAGAGATGAAGTGGGTTTGTCCTTAGACAAGGCAGACAAAGAGGTCTTAGGAACAGCTGCCAAGGTTGTAGTTACTAAGGATTCAACTACAATAGTTGGGGATGGTACTACACAGGAGGAAGTAAACAAAAGGGTGATGCAAATCAAGAACCAGATTGAGGTTTGCATTCTTGAAAACTTTCAATTATGTGTTTATCTGCTATTTGTCAAGCATCTTTATTTCTCTTTTGTTGTGGTTGTGTTCTGTTTTTCAAGTTTGGCAGCCTGATTCTCCCCGACAGAGTTGCATACACTTGCCTTGCATTTCTGCAGTAGTCACTTTTGATTGGGTGGAAATGCTAAGTTTTTCCAAAACCAATATTTTCAGGCTACTGATCAGGAATATGAGAAAGAAAAGCTCAATGAGAGGATTGCTAAACTGTCTGGTGGTGTTGCTGTTATTCAGGTAACCCTGATATTGAACTGTATGTAGCAGTTGGAGCAGCAATGACACAAGAGTGCTTAGTGTACTAGGATGCTTATCAATTATTGTAAGAAAACCTTTATCAAACAATATGTCTTGCTTTGTAGGTGGGAGCACAGACAGAAACTGAGCTTAAGGAAAAGAAACTGAGGGTTGAAGATGCCCTTAATGCTACAAAGGTAAATGCCAAGAGTTGCTTAAATCAATTTGTTTCCTTTTTGGGATACATACCTGTAGTGTTCACATTCACTTAGCCTTCTCCGTGTTGATAATACCTTAACATTAAATCAGTACTGTTATTTGACAATTTTCTTCATGGCAGGCAGCAGTTGAGGAAGGTATTGTTGTTGGTGGTGGCTGTACCCTTTTAAGGCTTGCATCGAAAGTTGATGCTATTATAAAAACCCTTGACAATGATGAACAGAAGGTAGGTCCCAAAATTAATTTGTTCAATTTATGTTACTTTCCGTTAAGGTGCTCTTTTGTATACCATACCACCATCTATGATGAACATTTAGTCCTTTTATTTATTTATTTTTATTTTTTATGTATTTATTTATTTCCTTTACAAGGTTGGAGCTGAAATTGTAAGGAAATCCTTGAGCTATCCACTTAAATTGATTGCGAAGAATGCGGGTGTTAATGGCAGTGTGGTTGTTGAGAAGGTTTGTACTGAAAAATTTTCCATGTATGACTTAGCAGTTTGGAGCTTGTGTGTATAACAAGTTTAACATGTCTGGCGTTCAGGTTCTTGCCAATGAGAACTTTAGGTACGGTTACAATGCAGCTACCGGGAAGTATGAGGATTTGATGGCTGCTGGTATTATTGATCCCACCAAGGTAGTTTCCTATTGCTTTCATTGCAGCCACAAATTCCTATTTTCATGTTAGCTCATATGGGAAATGGGAACATAATCAGGTTGTGAGGTGTTGCTTGGAGCATGCTGCCTCGGTTGCAAAAACTTTCATCACTTCTGATGCTGTTGTGGTAGACATCAAGGAGCCCGAACAAGCACCTGCTGCAAACCCAATGGGTGGTGGTTCAGGTAAATATGGGGACACGACGACATTGTGGTGCTAACGGTCGATTACCTATTTATAAATCAATTTTATAATTTGTGTCGGTTTTGTGTACAGGTTTTGGGTTCTAGAAAAATTCTGGAGATGAGCTTTCACTTCCCCTTCCCGCGGCATGGCACCTTACTCTTGATAAGGAATTTCATTTTGGTGTTATTATAGCGTTAAAGCGGCAGCAAATCTGCAATGAGTGATCTATCGATGTTTGAACAATGAATATTGAGTGCATTTGGTACTTGGTATGCGTTGCATGAATGATACTGTCAGAAAGGGACTTAATGTAATTGGTGCCAGAACAGATGGCGGCTCTAGAGGATTAGATTTGCTATCATTGTAGTAGGCACATACATGCAGAGATATATACACTATTTCTTCCTGGAAGGCAAGTCTGAGCAACAGACAGGATAGGTTCACGAATTCTATGTCGTTTCCTTTGGGGCTTAGGCTATTAGATGCGAATCAAGGTTTTGAGTGCAGAATTCATTTGCCAAGCTGATAAATTATCACCTGATAACTAGTTTTGGAGTTTTAACCACACAATGCTCGTATTGATGGAAGTATATGCAGTTTGTATGGAAACGGAGTGCATGTACTTGGTCACAAAATCTCATCTCACGCAAACACATTTTTCTTCAGGCTGGGGAAATTGGTAAGTAAATAAAATGCAGCAGCAGCTGCTGCAGCAACAGATTCTCAACAAGTCAACATACACAACCAATTATGACCAGAATAAGCTTTAGCAGAATCAATTCAATTAATTAATTAATATACACCGTTAATGATGATCCCTGTATGTACCACTCCAAATCAGCAACAAATCGTCTCATTCCGCTCTGATGAAGGGAGATGAGCTCATCTCAGTGGTGCTGTAGAATGATTCCTCCTGGTAGTAGTTGTCATCCTTCTCCTCTTCCCACTTGAGAACCTCCCGTATGTACTTGAACGCTTCGTCCACCGTTTGGCGATCACGCCCCCGAGCCTGCCACACGAAAAGTTTCCTGTTCGTATGTGCAGAATACAGGTCCTTGAACTTCATAGCGATGTAGTAGTATGCCTGGTGAGCCAGCGACTGGTTGTTGTGGTGCGTCCGAACTGGGCAGAAGTCGTTGAACCACTCACAGCTTGAGAGGGGGGCACGGTTGATCTTCTCCTCGAAAAGGTCATACTTGTTCAGAACCAGAACAAATGGGGTGTCACAAAAGCATGGCTGCCTGCTCAAACAGAAATTCAAATTTCAAAACTCTGCTGACCTGACAAGATATCAAACATCTGCTACCCACAAGATATGGAAAAAAGAGTAGCATACCGAATTGTAGCCTCGAATAACTCTTTGCTTTGCATCATCTTGTTCACAAGAGGCCGACCGCTGCCATTTACAGGGGGACCCAATTGATCATAATCACTGAGTGCTATGCAGAATATCACCATGCGGACATCTTCAAACATTTCCACCCATTTGCAGCCATCATTCATGCCCTTTGCACTAACTCTGATTAGCTGATATCTGATGAAGAAAAAGAATACACAATTTAGGCATTTAACACGTGATTCAGATGCTCTTCTTCACACGAGCAAGGCAGCAAGAATGAAGTTAAGAGATTACTTAGTCAGAGGCTGGGAATGTGCCTCGGGGTTGTCAATATAAGGTTCAGACATTGGGCTGCGATCATCTAGCGTGAACTCAATGAAGGCCAGTCCATTTCCTTGTGTTACTCCTTCAGCAAGGATTACATCTTTCTCTGAAGGTTCATACTCATTGCTTGATACCTCAATGGCCTGCAACCAAGAATAGTCCAAAAAGTCATTTAAAATTTTGAAAAAAAGGGCTTCAGCTCTGCACAATAAAAACTAGGTTGATCAAGGCTAGATATATATTAATTTAGAAAAAAACTCAAGGAATATACCCTGCTCAAGAAGTGCTCAGCCACATCAGGGAGAAAATGCAACTCTTCCTTTCTTTTGAATGTTGCTTGTATGGCGGGATCCTTCCACATCTCGTCAACAAACGGAGCATATTCACGTGTTGCGGCAGGGAAGAATGCATCTAGATCACCCATTGCTATGATATCCAAAAGCCAATCTGAGAATTTCTTCAGCCTCGCATTTATGGAGTATATACAAGAATCTGAACCGTTGGCTTTGCTGTCATCTGCATCAAGAAAAAAGCTCAGTAATATTGCATCTACATCTGGATAAAAAAAGCAAAGATCAAATGAATTGACCATAGTACCATGCTGAGTCTCATCACCCTCTGACGTTGCACGATTCAATCTAGACAAAGCCTCTTCCTCGAAGCGCTCGCGGCCCTCTAGCAAAATCCCAAGATACTTGAACATATTGCTTTGGATCATTAGTTTAATACCTTCAAGTTCTTCTTGGGTGAACCTAGTCCCATACAAGTACTTAGCCTATGACACATTAAAAGAAGATCAGCATGAAACAAACAAGAGCAATTGCAGAATACAAAGTTTGAAGACCACGTGCATAGCAAATAAGAACCATAATTTCTATAACTCTGAAAAGAATGTGAAGTTTTTGCTTAAAGGATTTATACTTAAGATTATGTTAGAAAAAGTGCTAGTGCAATCTCTCATGCAGAACCTACGTGGTAATAATTGTGATAGAGCCAAAGGCATCCAGAAATAGAATCAGATCATACCTGCTTAAAAATAGTGCTTGTACCAGCACCAGGCGGCCCAAGAAGTAGTAGTTTTTGGATCCTTTTTTGGTCCAAATAATCAGGGACAGTTCTTGCTGAATAGGGAACTTCATCTCTGGTTCCATTTGAATTTCCAGGAGGCACCGGCAGTGAAAACAATGCACATGCAAAACGCGTCAGAGCCTGGCCATGGTAGGAAAAGAAAGATCATCAGCAATAAGCATACCCAACTTAAGCTTTCTAAGCAATAACAGTGTTACACAATTCTTTTTGACCAAGATACATACAGACTCCCATATTTTCCCTTTGATATTGTTTTGACCTTCTTCCTCATAACGACCATCATCATAGACCCAAAAATGAGTATCACGGGGACACTGAACATTGGCAACCTGCAAGCATAGTGCAAATGATGAGAGAATAAATTAATCTCCTTTACAGTGCACCTTGTGTCTCTGTAGGTAAAAGGACTCTTGGATCTTGTCTACGAACTTAAAGTGTCTCAGTTTCAAGATAAAAGACCGAAAGCATCACGTACTAGTACTAGGCTGCTGCCTACAATATGCTAGTCCTGAATACAAAAAGGAACTTCTGTTTCATGAATTAATTTCTTGATACCCAGAATGGTAAAACTGTTGCATTTAGGAAAGTTTCCTAATGTGCGGGAAACTGGGAAAAAAGGACAACAGTTTCGAGTCATTAATATGCATATATCAAATTCCATAATGATCCGTTTACGTCGATACACCAGAAGTCTTAACGATTAACATCTAAAATTGGGTGGATCTGAATCTTTTAATTCACAGTGGTCACTATTCAAAGGGCGGAGCACATAATTTGAGTAATTAAAAAAGGCAGAAAAACATATTTGAAGTCAACTAATGTACTGGAACTCAAATTAACAGGATGAATAGGTGAGAGATTTTGCTAGAAATGACAACATGGCTCACATCACTCGGTGCTATAATTCACTAAAGCATAAAACTAACATTGTTTATCTATTGGATAAGATATCATTATTTGGCTTAAATGATTCAGAATGACCTATTATGACAAAGGATACGACAAAGCAATATTTATAGCTGGTGAAATTGAAACAGACTACATGCAAATGCAATGGTAAATTGATAAACTTTAAACCAAAAATAGAAAGTAAATGTAGTTGCCAGGTATAGTCCAATCGCTAAACAAAAGAATACCCCTTATGAATGAGGTTAGGCCATAGGAGCTTAACAGCTGGCCTCCCTCAAAATAACCACCAGCAACCAGTGAAAAGCAGCTCTAGAAGAGTAAAGCAAAGAGTAAAGCCTGCTTGGCCAAAAGCAATATAGGATTCTATTTGTAAAGCAAAATAAATGGCAGACTGTTACCTTTAGAATTTTCAGCTCAATCTTTGTTATCTCCCTCCCATTAATAAAAACCTGGGTGTTGCCATTACTAGCATCGGCCTGAAGCTTCCCAGTAAAATTGAGGTTAGAGCTAATAATCCTGTCTGGTTTTTCTCCTTCCTATCAGAAAAAGGCAGTTTCATTAGCAAAAACCAAGATAAATTCGTCTACGAGTTTTTTTTAGGAAACAGGAATACACAAACTTTGTTCTTAATAGATTTACCTTTCCCCATAAGCCAGACTCCTTGTCATACCAATACTTTCCGGGTTTTAGCTTCTGAGGAGGCCGTGAGCAACTTAGCAGGTCTGTCAGCTCTTCTGGCCTCAATGGGCAACCGTTCACAATAAGCTGCTCAGGCCGCAGCTGATTCGCTTGGCACTCCTTCTCAGCTTTCAAGATTTGCCTTACTTCCAATGGGCTGAGCAACCGAGAAAGTGTCCTGGAGTTCTTCCCTAGCTTCGACCTCTTGGACTCATCGATAGGCTGGCCAATGCAGGTGACGCACTTGCGGCCTTCTGGCATGGATCCCATCATCCTAAGCACACAATAGCCGCAGTACCTTGCGTCACAAACAATGCACGACTCCTTGCTCTCCCATTTCCTCTTCCCGCAGCGATAGCACGCCCTTCTCCTCTTCTCCTTCTTGGTGACGGCCACGTACTGCTCAGACATCTCCTCAAACTCCTTGCTCTCGTATTTGCTGCCGGGCGTGAAGCCAAAGGTGACCACGGGCGCTCTCCTGCCCTCCTGCATTTCAGGCCTATTCTGCGGCCCCGGTGAGCTCTGCGCTGAACCGTGCGACTGCGTGCGGGAGTCGTCATCATCGTCGTCGTCAAACTCTTCATTGTGCAGGACAGACTCAGAGCTGCCACCAACCTGCGTGGACACCGGATCTGCACAACGGGCGATCCTGGAGACAGGGAGGCGGATGGGCTCAACGACGGGCGCCACGGGGAGCCCTCCGAGCGCCTGGGGGCCGGACACTGGCTCCGCCGTGGGGATTGCGGGGATCTCGACGGGGTCTACCCTGGGAAGGTCGTAGGGCACCGGCGGGCCGTCGTACTCGAGGGCGATGGAGTAGTCGAGGTTCGGCGGCGCCTCGGGGATGGGAGTGCCCGGGGGGAGGATCCTCCTCATCATGTCCTCCCAGGTGCCCCCATCCATGGCCTCCGCCATCTCCGTGCTTTGCCTTCCTCTACCTGCTTGTCAACCACCTTCCTTCTACGTCGCCATCGCCCGCAGAGCTGACTGGTGAAGATGAAGCCTGGCCCTTTTCAACTCCACCCACGAAGTTTGACTCCTTCCTTATTCCGTAGCAACGAACCAACTCCAATTGAAGGGAGGGGAAGGCAGGCAGAGGCAGTAGCGGCGGGTGCTTGGATCGAATTCCGCCCGGAACCAAGCGCTGAAAGCGGAGATCTTTACTTCCAAATCCGCACGAGATGGGATCAAAGCACAGTCTTTCCACCACCACCGCCAAACTGAGGTTTCCCGAAGGAAGGAGATCTCAGCAACCTCTTTCTGGAAATTGGATCAGACTGGTCAGGAAGAGAGAGAGAACGGATCGAATCCTGGACAGGCAGGTAGCACTAGGATGCGGATATAGAGCGGATGAAGGAAAGGCGAAGGAATGGAGAGAGAGAGAAAAGTGCCGCAAGGGCGCCGCAGCCGCACGGTGACGGCGAGGGAGGGGAGGGGCTGACCTGTGTGTTGCTTTTTTGGAGTGAGAAGGAAAGCGACGGAAGGTAACCAAACGAGGAAGATGATCCATCCAGCCGATCTCATAACACCCACAGTGCTCTGAATGGCTATTTTCTCACTTTTTGTCCTCTTCTTATTTTGTTTTGCTCATTATTAGATCTAGTGATTATTTTCACACACATTCTATTTATTACTCCTAACAATTACTCCCTCCATTCTTAAATATACGATAAATAAGCAAATTAGTTCATTTTTGAACTAATTAGTTTGTCCTAAATGTCATATTGACGGAGGTAGTAGTCAATAGGAATTTTATAAGTATTATTAATTTCTATGTCACATCAACAACCTTTCTAATTTGGATCATTTGGCAAAATCATTATAATGAGAAAAAATATGAAATTTTATCAAATCATAAAGGAGTTTCATCCCATGAAACCATTAAATTTGGTTACCAAGTTTTGAATCTTGGTAACATACCGATAATGTAATGAAATTGTGCACAAAGACTAACCTAACGACTAATGTTTCATCAGTGTTGCTTACCGAATGAAGGGGCGGTACATTATGTATGTAGAAACTGTGCATAAATAGTATTGTTGTGAAACTATATGACAGTTCATGAAGTTCTTTTTTGCCTTTTTACAGATATTCAATGACACGACTGAGGGGCACTAACAAATAAGAACTTCATGTATTGTTGGATCCAGCTAAAAAGGATAACATGCTATCCGAAGTAAACTTAAAGTAAACAAAGAAGTATTATTTTGATTATTATTATGTGTAAATATAGTTTTAAATTTATCTTATTAAGCTCTAGTAATAAGCCATGCAATGTGCATGTGTCCTAGGACGTTTTGACCCCGCTTGAAAGGTTGAGCACATGTAATTAACACTATAGTGTTTAGTGGTTGTACTGAGATGAGGTGGTGCTCGATTGTCTAGAAACATGTTGTATGAAATTGATAAAAACAACGATTACCATGTACTACTTTTCACAAATAAGTTCTCCTATAATTTATCATTAATTCTTATTACTCCCTTCGACCAAAATTGTAGGTCATGGTATATAGAAAAGC
Organism: Cenchrus fungigraminus; assembly: GCA_036936925.1. Taxonomy (NCBI): domain Eukaryota; kingdom Viridiplantae; phylum Streptophyta; class Magnoliopsida; order Poales; family Poaceae; genus Cenchrus; species Cenchrus fungigraminus. The sequence goes on along the minus strand of CM072770.1, from coordinate 125,880,824 downwards.
CAGGTGCTCATATCCTTCCTCGTACGGCTCTCTGCGCTCCTTATACAGTTAGGTAACATTTTTTAGTTCCCTTCATAAAAAATGTCGTTGTAGTATAGTGGTGAGTATTCCCGCCTGTCACGCGGGTGACCCGGGTTCGATCCCCGGCAACGGCGTAGAATTTTTTCTTATCCAAGCCCTTTTGGGCTGAAAGGCCGGAACCCATTAGAGAGAGGCCCAAGGTCCAAGTGAATAGCGAAACCGACCTGTTCCTCTTTTTTTCCTTTTTTGTTGCTATTTCTTTTCTTATTATTTATAGTGAAATCAGGAAGAGCTCAGCTCCCTCCCACCCCCGGCCCCGGCGGCGCGGCGCTCCTCTCCCCGGCGGCCGCCTCGCTCAGCTCCTAAACCCCCTCTTAAACCCACCACGCCGGCCCGCCCGCCCGCCGCCGCCGCCATGACGGTTCCCTCTCAAGGCGACGATGCGGCCAAAAAGGACAGGGATGTTCCCCCACCGTCCTACCGCTCGCTGGCCGCGCCGGTCGCCAACCCCGTCGACAAGTTCGCGCTCCTCCCCGCATTCCTCAAGGTTCGGGGGCTCGTCAAGGAGCACATCGACTCCTTCAACTACTTCATCACCAAGGGGATCAGGAACATCATCCACGCGAACAATCGGATTGAGGCCCGCAATGACCCAAACATCTACCTCAGGTACACAAACGTCTCTGTCGGCAAACCCTCCATTCAAGTCGATTACAAAGTCGAAGACATCACGCCGCACTTTTGCCGCCTTACTGACCGCACGTAAGCTTCCCCCATCTCAATCCGTCCATCTCCTGCACTTTCTACATATAGATAGTTTTTTTTTTTTTTTTACATTTTCATCTCTTCATTCAGTTACTGCGCTCCTGTAAGAGTTGATATCGAATATACCGTCGGGAAGCAGCACGAGCTGCAGTATAAGGTAATAATCTCATTACTCTGATCCAAGTACATTTTTGCACAAAAAGAAAGAAAACCAACAACTGCTACTGATTTTATCTACTTATTACTCATCAGAGGAACGTTCTCATTGGCAACATGCCCATTATGCTCAGAAGTTATGCATGTGTTCTGCACGGAAAGGATGAAGCTGAACTAGCAAGACTCGGTTGGTCTATTTCTCGAATCCATCATCATTACACAGCATCTTCATATTATCTTACTGATTGTTCTCATGCTTTCACCACCGCCTTCCTAGGTGAATGCCCTCTTGATCCTGGTGGCTACTTCGTAGTCAAAGGAACTGAGAAGGTAACAGCACTGCTTTCCCTAGTTACAATGGCTAACTGCAACTTCTTCTTCTGGTTTTGTCGTGCAAGTTTCTAATGCTTGCTTTGTGCACTAACAATCTTGCGATATTTGTTCATTAACAATCTTGTGATATTTGTCCATTTTCAGGTCATTCTAATACAAGAACAACTATCGAAGAATCGTATTATTATAGACACTGACAGTAAAGGAAGGTCATACTCATTACGGACCTATTTATTCATAAACTTACTATCATGTAAATGTGTTAGCATCTTTCTAAGTGGCTTTCCAAGTCTTAAACCGCAGTTTGATTCGGTTTAGTTTAGAAGTTGCTAGGAAACTCAAATTCCAACCATCATGGTTAACATGAAGCGTTGAGTTTCATTGGTCACTCATTGCTGAAATAACTTCTTCCTGTGTGGTCTTGCGCATGGCATTTCATTCCTAGCTCCTTTGGTCTTATAGCTTTAGCACCATTTATGAAGTGGGGTAATATTCGACATCTTACTTGAGCACCTGTATTTTCTGTCAATTAGGGTGATTGCATCTGTTACCAGCAGCACACATGAAATTAAAAGCAAGACGGTAATTACTTTGGATAAGGAGAAGATCTATCTACAGCTGAATCAATTCACGAAACCGGTATGCATCGCAAATCCAGTTAGCTTGTTAAGTACTCCTTCCACTTCAGTACATTTGAGACCCTACCACTTTTTTCTTAAAAAAAAAAACTTGAGACAGGGAAAGCATCAAAACCAAATGTTTATGTATATCATTCCTTTTCTTTTACTTTGTGTGATAAATTAGTTTCGTAGTACTGGGTGTAGTTCATTAGTACAGCAGATTCAGGATGTTTTGTGTATGCCATTGTTCTTCTGGAAGTACAGAGGAATTAATTTTTTTAGAAGTATAAGCTCCTGATTCATTGAAAGAGCCTGGCATATTCTTTGTTTGCCTAGTTACTATGCTCTGGCAGAATTGAACCTAATTATCTTCTAAGATCAAAGTAGCTAAGCCTATCTACTTAGCAGTGCTTCTGAGAGCCTTGCTTTTGAATTTTGTAACAGCTAACTATGCTAACTCTAATTACATGCTTATACCTACTGAGAGAAATTTAAGTTGGAAAGAACATCAATGTGTCACTGCCAAGTGATCAGAGTTGTCACTTTTTAGTCTCAAGTTCCTTTTCCTTAATTCTACACCTGGCACATTGAACGCTCACTAAGTTGTTGGGTCCTATATGACATGGAAGGAATAAGTTGGCAATTCATAACTTTGTTTCTGACTCCTGAGCTTTAAAATTTACAGATTCCAATAATAGTGGTCATGAAAGCTATGGGAATGGAAAGTGATCAAGAGGTTGTACAGATGGTTGGAAGAGATCCAAGATATGGAGACCTCCTATTCCCATCTATTCAGGTACCTTTTCTTAACGATAAAATGGACCTCCTATCAGTGACTTTATAGTTGGATCTTGAATTTGTGCTATGCTTCAAATATTTCTTTTGCAACCTTTTTTCTTGTCATTCTCCATATATTTTATATTTTATACTACTTACATGTTTTCTGCTTTCTCAGGAATGTGCCTCAGAGAGAATATATACGCAGCAGCAAGCCCTGCAGTACATGGATGAGAAGGTAAGATTTTCAAAATATAAAAAACCTGATTTAATATCATCAGTCAATTAAACCGTGCATTGTGTTTTTAGTTATACTGAATGGATCACAATGCACTAAGCGTTGCACAATGAGCATTCTAAGTTTTGCAAGAGTAGATCCCTTTGTTACCGAGTCATGCATTCTGTCTTTAGAAGCATTCACTTGTAGATTCTTTTACTACATCTGCAATGGCAGCCTCTGGTTACACTACTCTGGAGGGGCTTTATGTTCTATGGAAGTCACACCAATTATATGAGCTTCTGCCCCTCCCTTTCCCCTTCTCTCAATCTATTTCTACCCCCGCCCTGCGGGTGGGATGAGGTGGGGTTCCAGGGTGTGCGTTCTTAGGCTTCATTTTCACTTCGGGGTCACTAGGATCTACATTATTGATTATTTTTGTTTTCGTCGCAGCTTAGGGAAATGCTCTTTTGATTAAGTTGTCATACTTTTCTGTATATGTTTTGTGAATCTTTCAAATACAAAACTATGCAAAGATGGTTGGCTGCAACTGACGGTTGAAGTGCTTGAAAGTAATATGAAATATCAAAACCATTAAAACACTGAACCGGAAGGGGGATTTTTGAACTAGTGAACTATATATTTTCTTGTATTCAAATATGCGATGAGAAATTTTTAGCTACAAGTCATGCAAAGAAAATTATTCCATATGGCCAAAATTTAAGTGCTTATTCTAAAATTTCAATAATTATCTTTTAGAGATTTGCAGTCATGCCCTCTTACGTTTTCGCTGACATGATGTAACCCAACTGTTAATTTCTGTTGTAATCACGTCTATGTATCAAGTGTAGCATCTTTGCTAGTCATGATCCTGTTTTTTTTTCCAGGTCACATATCCTGGTGCAGGAAACCAGAAGGTAACTAATTGTAGTTCAATCATTTTTCATTTCATTTAAGAACTTTTGGCTATCAAATATGTGTGAGCTACAAACTTCTGTGTCTATATATATTCTAGAAACTGATCAGAGTAGGAACAAATGGCAAGCTGTGAACTTATTTTCTCATTGTATATTGAGTTACTACAGCACACATGTTCCAAAATATGCGTTCAGAATGGTGCATTTTTTAACACACAATCTTCTGGCATCTGACTTGCCCTTTTTTTGTCACTTCAGGAGGGTCGATCGAAATCAATCCTACGCGATGTTTTTATTGCACATGTGCCGGTGAGAGAATTGTTTTTACCTAACTTTTGCTTGCAGTCTACTGTTCTTATATTCATGTCAATATCCCCTGTAGGTCAAGAATGGGAACTTCCGACAAAAATGTATATACACGGGTGTAATGTTAAGGCGCATGATGGATGCAATCTTGAATTCTAACACCTTTGATGACAAGGCAAGTTCAAATCTGGCGTGTGCATTACTTTAGTGAATAACTCCATAATGATGTTTGATTGCCAAAATTCTACCATCTTCTGTGCCTTTACTAACGGCTTAAGAAATGAAATTCTATTCAAATTCGGTTTTCTTTAGGAAAGACAAAAGTCCCCACCTTTGTAACTTGAATGTTTGTGGAGCCAGGGCTCAAAGCCTTGGATGCCGGTTAGCTGGCTCCCAGCTTCCGAGCTTCACTGCTGCACTATCCCCTATTTCATTGTGGATTTAATTTAACATCAATAATTGAACCACCATCTTTGATTTATTACAAGCACGCAAACGGGAGTTATGATGTCATAGTATGGCTAACCAAGTTGTTCAACCATATTTTTCGGTCGAACAAGATGCTAAAAGAGTGGGGTAACCTAATGTGATGGGTTCTATTTTATGATATATGTAGTCCAGGCGATTAGATGTTCATGAAATGAAATACATTGGAAGTTAGTAGTGGGATTGCTGTTTATGTGAAAGTTCTCTTCTTGAATTTGCTTTTAACAGCAAGAAATTCTCCTAGAGTTTTGCTTGAACAAAGATGAAATGTTCTCTACTTACAAATTTATTGGGATCGCATGTTTATCACCCGGTTGACATCTTCTATTGAACATATTTCAGGATTATGTAGGGAATAAGAGGCTGGAGCTGTCTGGTCAACTAATATCCCTGCTTTTTGAGGTATTCCTTTCACATATTATTTTAGTAAACATTTTATTAGTACCTCTTATTCTGTTTATTGTTTGAAGGATTTGTTCAAAACAATGAACTCCCAAGCTGTAGAGCTCATGAACAAAAATAGCGACAAGACTCGTTCTAGTCCTCAAGATTTCAGCCAGGTAATCTTTATATTCATTTGATAACCCACAATTGAATGCTCACCTTAATAGCCGTTTTGAGTACCTTTTCTGTGTTATATTCAGTTTTATATGATAGTTGTTATTCGCTTATGTTACCTAGGTGAGCAGGCTTGCATAGAAAAAGAAGTATGCAAAGATGTGTAGGGCACACTTGCCATTCGCTAGTCGGTATTTTGAGAGGCATCATTGGAGGGATGGAATCTGAGATGGCCGTTTCTTACATGATAGGAGGACAGTTAACTCAAAGAACAATTATAAACTGCCTACATTTACCTTTTTTAAAACTATACATTTACCAAATTCATGTTCTTAAAATTGACATTATAAGATCAACGGTCAATATATTTTAGAGGGGGTACCTTCCAAGCACTGTAACATCTCCTCAGTATGATGTAACATCTTTAATTGTAATTGTTAATCACTTTGAGATGTGCAGATTGTTAAGGGTATAAGTGTCATTGTACTCAGTCTAGGGTTTGGGGGTCTCCGTTGTACTCTATATATTGCCCCTTTGGGCTCCTGTCAATACTATCGAATCCAGTTCAGTGTTCATCTTCTCATTATTCGTAACATGGTGTCAGAGCTCTAGGTTTCGATCCGGCCTACCACCCTTCGTCATCGTCCCTGCGCTGCCCCTGGGAGCATCGATCTGCTCCTGGGGGCGGCATCTCCATGCCCCAAACCCATTTTTCTCCTTTGTAGATCGAGTCCTAGCAGCAGCAGAGAGCAGCGTACCTGTTTTTTTTTCCCCCGTGGGGCGCCGTCGTCCACCCAGCCCCCACCTCCCCCGCCGGTGCATCAGCTCCGCCCCGCCTCGATTCGTCGCCGTCCACTCCCGTCGCCGGCCGCGTCTTTCGTCCGCACCGGATCTGCAGGTCGCAGATCCGGCCGCCCCGCCTCGTCTCCGTCCTTCGCCGCGCCCGTCTTCGCCGGCTCGTCCCCGCGTCCGCCCGTCGCGCCTCGTCGTCCCGCCGCCGCTCCACCGTCGATTTGTCGCCGTCCGTCCCCTCCCGTCGCGGTCGCCGCCTTCTGCTGCCGCCGTGGCTGCTCCCCGGCCTCCGCAGCTCGCCATCCATCTGCCAGTTGCGGCGGCCGTCCGTCTGCCCATGGTGGCACGCCCTTGTTGATGCGACATTTGCCCTCTTGGTCCCTTTCGGAGCCGTTTTGCTCCACGTCATGATCAATGGCCATCTATTCGTCGTCATCAACACATGTCCTCCTGCTTGCTGTCTTCAAGCAGTGATCTCTCATTCCTTCCATTTGGCTGGTTTGACACATCTCACTGTTATTGTCAAGTTCAAATTCTCCAAAGCAAGCCTCATGTTTGAGGAGTTGATGTACTGGTTTGTGAAGACTTGTGGTATTTGCTGAAGTACGGTTGTGAAGGCAGTACCCCCTTGTGGAGGAGATCATCTACATCGACAAATTCAAGAGTTGCACGCTTCGACGACATCTTTTATTTTGGACTTTGGATGTATCTTGTGTCATGTACTCTTAGTGTTGTGTATTGTGTTTAAGTCTAATGCTTAGTGTCAACTCTCCAAATGCAACGACATTGCATTCACGTTGCATTTGAGAGGGGGTGTTAAGGGTATAAGTGTCATTGTACTCAGTCTAGGGTTTGGGGGTCTCCGTTGTACTCTATATATTGCCCCTTTGGGCTCCTGTCAATACTATCGAATCCAGTTCAGTGTTCATCTTCTCATTATTCGTAACACAGATACCTTATTTCTTAAAAAATCCTTCCCCTTTTGCAGTTGATAAAGCATGACTCCATAACATCTGGTTTGGAGAGGGCTATTTCTACAGGAAATTGGGACATTAAACGGTTTAGGATGCATAGGAAAGGTGTATCACAGGTACCAACTCTTTGAAAACTAATATTTGAACTCCCTTCTATATTATCACCTTTCTTTAGGTTCTTCAAACTTCTGCTTTTATGCAGGTTCTTTCTAGGCTATCTTACATGGCATCATTAGGCTACATGACACGGATAACACCACAGTTTGAGAAGACTCGGAAAACAAGTGGGCCACGTGCTTTGCAACCTAGTCAGGTGAGTTAGACATGGTAGAGTATTTCTATATCATATATAGAAACCAAATTTGTGAAAACTAAGAACATAAAAAATGGTTGCTGATATATTGTTTTATTGGTAACAGTGGGGTATGCTTTGCCCATGTGATACTCCTGAAGGAGAAGCTTGTGGATTGACGAAAAATTTGGCTCTATTGACTCACGTTACAACAGATCAAGAGGAAGGCCCGCTGATGAATCTGGTTTGTTTTTTTTTTCTGCTTAACTTTTGACTGTAACACTTGTACCAGTTAATTTGCGTGCAATATTTCATTTTTTGTTTTGTATTCATTTTTTACGATAGTGTAAAAGTCTTGGCGTGGAAGATTTATCGCTTCTGTCTGGCGAAGAAATACATGCACCAGGTTCTTTTTTGGTGATGTTCAATGGATTAATACTGGGGAAACACAGGCAGCCTCAGGTCTGATAGAACTTAAATTGGTAAATTGGTGTTTAACTTATTTGTCTTTCATTATTTTCATCTAGTTGAACATGTTGTTTTCAGACATTTGCTATTGCTATGAGAAACTTGCGTCGATCAGGCAAAATTGGAGAGTTTGTAAGCATTTTTGTAAATGAGAAACAGGTATCGTTTCGTCTCTTGATTGCTACTAACAAAATGATTTTAGCATCATGCAATGATGCTTGTGTCCTTGATAACTGATAATGAATAAATATGTGCCTTCACTCCTAACAACTCTAAACTCAACTCTTTGGTGGTAATGGAGTTAATAAAGTTCCAAGTTAAAGCTTATTATTGCTAACTTATACAACCTTGGAAAGAACTGCTACTGAAAGCTTATAATTTCAAAAATTGACAGTAATGATTTGAAGCCAACGAATAGTTTAAATCCTTAAGGCATATAATTGCAAGTCCTCTTGTGGTTACTCTCCATTTGGATTCCTGACAGTGAAAGATACAGGGCTAAGTTGAATTTTTTAGGAAGGAAAGTTGAATTTAGATCTGAAAATTGATGTCCTTGTTCTTTCTTTATCAAACCGGCAGGAGAGCCGCCTGCCATTATAAGAAGAAATATTTCGTGAACCAAAGTACATGGATGGCCACATGATGGCCCAACCAGTCATACTGCTTACAGGCATGTGCCACTACGGTCATGCAAATAACCCTGCAAGAGCTGTAGTGATGTCCTTGTTATCATATACTTCTGAGTCTGATAATACTTCGATATCATCATGACACCTCTTGCTGAGTTAGTCCTTTGTCTCCAAAAGGGAAAAGGAAAAAAAACTACTACTAGCTGATATTGAGGAGGTTTCCATGAATCTTGTATTTGGTTCTTCCACAAGCTTTGCTTGTTTGATACCAAGTTCAGGTTCAGATAGGGTTATGCTTTGGATAGCCAGGCCTACCACAACCCTCCTTTACATAAGTTGGGAACAAAATAGGCTGAGTTTGCTTCCATAAGCTTGGAGTAGCCATATTCTCTTGCTCTCATTATTTAAATATCACGAGTCAGTAATTCAAAGGATATACCTTGAGTGTGGTTTGCTCTCCAAGTTAACAAAAGTTTTGTTCTGTTTACTGACTATTTATGATCTGCATCTGTTTTTGTTTTACAAGATATGATGAAGGTACTAATCTTGTCACTCTATTTTCTAGCATTGCATTCACATTGCCTCTGATGGTGGTCGTGTATGTCGCCCACTTATAATTGCTGATAAGGGGATATCAAGGGTCAAAGAGCATCATATGAAAGAACTGAGGGTTAGCAATATGCGTTTCATAATATCTTGATCCACTTCATTGGTATATTAGCTGTCTCACAAAAATGAGAAATTACCTTCTAGGATGGTATTCGTTCTTTTGATGATTTTCTGCGTGATGGATTGATTGAATATCTTGACGTAAATGAAGAGAACAATACATTGGTATATCCTGATCTGTTTGCCTTTTCTTGTGTGCTTTATTGGTTTATTTGTAATGTCAATAACGTATTCTAATTGATTTGAACAGATTGCATTGTATGAGCATGTGGATCAAGATGATGTTCAAAGAAGCAACATCACACACATTGAAATAGAGCCATTGTCTATCTTAGGAGTTGTATCCGGACTTATTCCTTACCCACACCATAATCAATCTCCACGTAATACTTATCAGGCAAGGATGCATATTATTGCTGATTTATCCCATTGATTCTTTGGTTACTTTTTATTGATGTTTCTCCTTTTCAGTGTGCGATGGGTAAGCAAGCAATGGGAAATATTGCATATAATCAGGCAAGGAACCACTTCATTTCTCTTTTGATTTTGTTAAATACGTAGGAACCCTAGACGACAGTGTCGATGCAACCATGACGAGGATAAGGTTTTGGCTAAGCACAAATTATTTAAATGTCACTCCAAAAAGTACAAGTGATTGTCACTCACACAACCCCAATCGACCCTTTGATTTTGCCCTATACAAGAATCTACTGCTATAGAATTATCTAAGCCTAATCCTTGCGAGGAGCACTCCTAATTGCCCAATACAAGTGTTGCATAAGATATTTGTGTTCGCTTGAGTTCATTGGTCATGGCTTGATGACCCCTATGACCTCCAACCCCCAGCCCCCTGTTTATATAGTCCCTTCCAATGAACCATGACAATACAATTAGGATGTGGAATGCTCGAGAAAAAAATGTGCCACCCCCAACAAAGCTGTTTGGAGCAGAGTTCTTAGCTATATTTTTCCTCTTCCAATAGTTGGGTAGTTTTAGAGTTTTTTGGTTAGTCCCCCTGGGAGATACTTCTGCAAATACTGTACACAGGCCTGAGAGCCCTGTGTGCTCCTTGTTCATCCAGGACTATGCCTAGCTGCTTCTCGTTTACAAAGGGTTGGGTGTGTAGTACACATTTAACGGATTTGATTCACTGTAATTTTGTTACTTACCTGGAGCAATGCAATTTTGGCATGGTCCCTTTCGTGGAAAAATTGTGACAATACAGTTCCTGAAGGTGGTGTTTTCTGCAATTTACTCTGTAATTAATTCTTTTCTGATTCTGATGTGTTGGACTTTCTATGTTGATTTTAGCTTCTTTCCTTCTTGAGGTGAAAGTAACGTTGCTCTATAATGTGCTGCAGTTGTTCAGAGCAGATTCACTACTCTACTTACTTGTGTATGCACAACGCCCCCTGCTAACAACAAAAACAATTGAATTGGTTTGTCTCTGACCCACAGACTGTCTTAGCTTAATGTACCAGATATTTTACTAGAACTCCTTTTCAGGTGGGATACGACAAGCTTGGTGCTGGGCAGAATGCCACTGTTGCTGTCATAAGTTATAGTGGATATGATATTGAAGATGCAATTGTAATGAATAAATCATCCCTTGATCGAGGTTTCGGTCGTTGCATAGCAATGAAAAAGTAATTTTATGTACTTCAATCAATACTTCTCTTTCATTTACTTGGAGTGCTAGGGATCATGTCTGAAATTCCACAGTACTTGTTTCAATATTGACTATTTTGTTCTCATCTTGCAGGTACACAGTTGTAAAGGAGTACTATGGAGAAGGTGTGTCTGATAGGATCGTTAAACCACAAAGAGATGATAAAGGTGTTTTGGTAAATCAGAATATGCGGGTAAGAATATGTCTGATAATGATTGTGAAACTTCTGCACATCGTGAAGGTCCAAGTAATTGCTCTCAAAGCTTTTTTAACTATGTTCATCATAAGGTTCACAGAACAAAATCCAATTCATTGACTTCATAGAACCTGCTATTTCTTTGGTAGTTATGTGCTCAATTTTGTAGAACCTGTGCATTATTTTCTTGGCTTTTGTTATAGAAGCCACGTAAATTTGGTCTTAGCTGTGTTATCCTTTGATATTATATATATGTGTGTTGTCATCCGAGAATATTCTTGTTCTGTTAAAAACTTGAGTGTAAATTTAAATTAGCATACACCTTGAGCTCCAACTTTTATAGTATTATACATAATGAATGGTTTAACAGACCGCAGGCAACAGCCTTTTCCATTTTCTTATTGTGTATGCTTGTTTGGTGCTTCCTATTTCTTCATCTCTTTCTATTGTCTCAACATAAACTTATTTACAGGCACTGGATGAAGATGGCATTGCTTCACCTGGCCAAATAATTCGCAATCATGATGTCTATGTGAACAAGCAGTCTCCCGGAGTTATAGATAAAAGAGGTCCTGGTGCACCGGTAACGTGCAGGTGAACATCTGCATCTATTGTGTTTTCCCTCATTCTTTTGTTCTATATCTTCTATTTTGTAGCTCAGAAGTTCTGATCATGTTGAATGATGTGTATGTTATTTGTGCTTTATGGTCTTAAAATTTACCACCTAGGACCTACAAAGACACACCGGCCAAATACAAAGGTGTTGATGGTGAGACTACTGTTGTAGATCGTGTAATGCTTTGTTCAGATACAAATGAGAAGCTGTCTATTAAATGCATTATCCGCCATACAAGGAGGCCAGAGGTATGGCTAGTTTGCTGCATTCACTTGGTTTTTTAACTGTAGAAATTCACTTGGTTTTAACTGTAGAAAGATGGGTTCAAATTTGTCTGCCCTGTTTGTGAGCCAGGTTGGTGATAAATTTAGTAGCAGACATGGGCAGAAAGGTGTTTGTGGCACCATTGTTCAGCAGGAGGACTTCCCCTTCTCTGAGAGGGGAATATGCCCCGATTTAATTATGAATCCACATGGATTCCCTAGGTTTGACATTGGCTTTGTTATATTATGTACATGTTTTTATCTCTTCATTCATTTTATTAACCTGGCTAAATTTCTTCTCCCATGAATGTTAATGTGCCTTTGAATACGATGTTCGTATTTTGTGTAACCATTTATTTATGAAAGGGGTTTTGGGTGTTTGGATTGGCTAAAACAGGAGGGCTAAAGTTTAGCCCTTATATGTGTTATTGAGCTAGGCTAATTAGGGCTAATAGGCTCTAACCACCAATTAGAGATTATCTGTACAATTAGATTAGCAATTAGCTCTTTAGTCCTTGTATTTGTCATCCAAAAATGAGGGCTAAAGTTTTGCCCATGGGATCCAAACACCCCCTTATTCAGCTCTGTGTGGTCGATTGTTTGCTTGAAAATGTTTTAGAAATTGAACTTGCATTCAATTCGCTTTGGGTATTCTAGTAAGTAGTAAGAATTGGAGATATTGGCATGGTATGTTTAGTTGACTGCTGGTATCTTAAGATCATACTTAGTTTGGCATGCTCTGAACATTGACTTAAGCTTTGGGTATGCTCTGAACGTTGCCCTTTATATATTTTATGAAATGGGTTCAATACTTTGACGCAATGAGTTTGGTCCTGTAAACTTTAGCTGGGAGTAAATATTTGATTTTAAGTTAAATAAATCTAGCTCACATTAAAAAATTTGGACTCAAAATATCTATATTTCATACATTTTATTAATTTTAGTATCTAGTTCATTCCACCCTCTATCTTATCTGTGTTTTTTACAATTTGAAACTGTTTGAATCTTGGCCTAAAATAAATGTCTATTTTTCCTGTCCAAATTTCCATTCCATCCCATTTGGCTCATTTTTCCTTTTCTTTTTGTTCATCAGTCGTATGACTATAGGTAAAATGATTGAACTTATTGGTGGAAAGGCTGGTGTATCTTGTGGTCGATTCCATTATGGCAGTGCATTTGGTGAACCAAGTGGTAATGCTGATAAAGTGGAAGACATAAGGTATACTTCTGTCTTACTAACACCTCAAGTTCGTATAATTGATTGTTTTAACACTGTTTTTTCTTTCACTTAGCAATACTCTAATCAAGCATGGCTTCAGCTATAACGGGAAAGATTTCTTGTACTCAGGTGTGTTCGAATATAAATTATAAAATTACTTTCTGTAAGCACACTTTGAAATTTCAAGTTCTTCCCTGTATTGCTTGGGTTAGTATGCAGATTAAAGCTAGATGCAAACCAATGTACACTCACTTAATGTACAAAATTACAAATGCTAATTGTTACTCCCTGCAATGTCTTTAGGATAATTAAATATTTTGAAAACACTTTTCATGATGAATCTAGTAACATCTATTTTACATTGCCAAACTATGTATTCTTCGTATATTGATTATTAAAGTTAAAAAAATAGGGGCGAAATCACCATTAGCAATGTAAAGAGGGGTAGAAACACCAAAAACCCATATATAAAAGCTGCATCCCGAAGATTATGGGAGAGAAACTTAGGAAACCTAGATATGGTGGAACTGGAGCTTCATAGCTGTTTTCCATTATTCTAATCATGCTAATTTCTTTGGTACAACATTATATTTCCTATTTCTTAAGCACCAGATGATTTTTTTTTTTTGCTATGTATGCTGTTTATCCTTGTTACTTGGGCCTGCCATGGTTCCTCAGAGCTGATTTGTGGCCCCCATTTCAGGCATTCTAGGTCATCCTCTGGAGGCATACATCTTCATGGGACCAATCTACTATCAGAAACTGAAGCACATGGTACGGTTAGCTTAGCTATATTGTTCCTTTTTGGTTGGCCTTAATTGAGGATGTCTTTTCTAATTCTGCCATGTGTTACGCTGTAGTCTTGTTTACTGTTCACACAATAGTGGTGTTCTGGGACTCGTCTGGTCTAAGTTTTTAAACATTGGCTATCGATATGTCCTTGAGTAATATGGCCGAACATATGAAAATGTCAATTTACATTCCCACTGAAAGCACTCCCGTAATAATATAGTTTATTAGGTTTACAGATAAAGGTTTGGTTTAATTCTCATCCCAAAACTTTACACCCTATCACATCGAATGACATGCATGGCATATTAAATGTAGACTAAAAAATAACTAATTGCACATATTGTCTGTAAATCGCAAGATGAATCTTTTATGCTTAATTAGTCCATGATTTGATAATTAAGTGGTACAGTAAACATTTGCTAATGATGGATTAATTAGTCTTAAAAAATCGTCTCACGGTTTACAGGAGGGTTTTGAAATTAGTTTTTTTATTAGTATCCAAACATCCCTTCCGACTTATCATGAAATATCCGATGTGACGTCTAAAAACTTCACACCCACGAACTAAACAAGCCCAAAGTACAAGAGAAATTGGTGGTGGGAGCTGCATTTTGGAGACTGTTGGTGATTTCAAAACAACACTTTTTGTGACCTTAGGGAGTAAATGTGGAATGAGTTGGTTTTGATAGAGGCATCAAAGGCGGATATGAAAGGAATGAGAGCACAACCTTCTTCCATGTGCAACTGGTTGTAACAAAATCGTTATAAGCTGGTTTGTAATTCAGTAGAGAGAAGTGGTTATAGATAGAGAAAAAAAGGTTTACAATTAGCTTATAAAACGTATTGTAGGGTCTGGCTTAGCTTAACTCATGACCTTGTTAAGATAATTGCTCAGCTCTTAACTAATCTCTAATTTGCAAAAGTCAATGGAGTTGGTGGAACTCCGGCTACTGACTATTGCCATGCCATATATTGTACATAGTAGTATTAGTAGTTGGTAGATGAGCAGCTGCAGCTCATATCAGTTCAGCAACACCAAAATTAGGAGTATGGGAACTTTGGCGTGTCTGTGTGTTGTGCTCATCCTCAGAGCTCATATGAGTGTGTGTGCAGTGAGTTCTTTTTATACTCTATATATAAATATATAAAAGCAGCAATATAAATTCACCCTCATGGACGGTGAAAAGTACAATCGAGGTCCCATAGGACATGCACACCTTTTTTTAGAAAAGGGAATATATTTCAATATTCCAGCCTCTGCATAAAACTATGCATATAGCTGTTTCTTATTACAAACAAGGATGTCACAAAAAGAACAAGATCGGTTTCTGGAACAAGGACATGCACACCTACAACCTCTACATACACAGATGCGTGTCAGCGAACGCTGTGTTTGTCACGAGTATACGGCCAACACACGAACACGCAGGGTGTGGAGGGGCTTGTTGATGCACCTCCCACTTGTTGGATCTGTAAACAACTTTGCTAACTTGATGATTCTCCAGGTTCTTGATAAGATGCATGCCCGAGCTAGTGGACCACGAGTGTTGTTAACCAGGCAGCCTACTGAAGGGCGAAGTCGCGATGGAGGTTGTCAACCCTATATACTCTGCAGTGTTATGACTATTATGCTATTTCCTTTGTTTAATATATTCCTTTCTTATAGGTCTGCGTCTTGGTGAAATGGAGCGCGACTGTTTGATTGCATATGGTGCAAGCATGCTGATCTTTGAACGTTTACTACTATCCAGTGATCCATATCAAGTCCAGGTGATTTTCCTAGTTTGTGAATTTCTTTTTGGCAGAGGCTGGAATTGTGCAAGGAGCATTACTTAGCTCATGCTGCTGTATTAGCCTATTAGGGATTTACGATCAGTAAGCTTACGAAACCCTCCCGTTCTTGCTACTGAATAGATGATCATCGCTCAGTGGGTAAAGAGTGGGTAAACAGGTCTTGAGGCTGGTAGTATTTTATATAGCTTTTAATCATACAGTAAAAAAAGAGTAAACATACCCCTATATCAGGTGGCTAAGCATTTATGCTTCTCTTTAGGAAAATGAATTGATAGACCAAGTGTTACTCTGTTAATGGTTGAGTATTTCAAAAGAGTTAACATAGCCCTCGGCAATATAGTACAATTTTAAAGTTTAGTTTACCAGCGCCAACTTGAAGTGCTTATGTCTTTGGGCTTACCTTGTTTATGGATTTGAATGTTGGGCAGGTTTGCAGAAAATGTGGCTTGTTGGGGTACTACAATTATAAACTCAAGACTTCATACTGTTCAATGTGCAAGAACGGGGAAAATATGGCCAAGATGAGGCTGCCATATGCCTGCAAGCTTTTATTCCAGGTAGGGCACAACTTTCTCAGGGTCGTAGTGCAGCTTTGTGTTAATAGTACGGGCTATTACAAATGGTCCATATGCCATTTGCAGTTGATCTTATGTGGTGTTGTTATTTGGTTCCAGGAATTGCAATCAATGAATGTTGTTCCACGATTAAAGCTAACGGAAGGCTAGCTTAAGATTGTGAATGGACGATGGTTTACAGAGGCGATTGCCAAGCTGGATAATAGTACGTTAAAGGCCTGGTTGATGCCCATTTTCTTGGCGGAGTGGATTGCTGCAGTGTGCAAGGAAGGCTGCATTATGCATGGATTGTGCTCTTATCATCAGGAGCACCTGGGACTGCTTGTCCGGTCTATTCGTAGACGCGCAAGTGAGATGCCGCCTGTTGGAACAAGCTCATGTGTATCATGTCATTTACTAGTAAATTACATATTAATTGCAAGTATATGTTGATACCGGATCTTCTTCTGAAGTAAAAGAAGAACAGATTGCATTATAGTAGGGATATGATGGCGAGTGAGATGACCGCCTGCTGGAACAGGTGTTTGCTCTCTGCTTTCAAGGGTGGCTCCAAGCCCTGCTCCTTGAATTCATCCTCGCAGGTGACGGGCGTGTCGGTGGCGGTGCTCATGGATGTCTTGGCATCGCCGTACCTCCTCTGGTCTATGGCTGCGATGGAGGTGTCGAGGTCGTAGAGCGAGTTGCGGTACACCCCGGTGCATGCCTCCAGGCAGGACCTTGCCGGGGACCATGGCCTCTCCTTCCTGCTCAGCTCGGCCATCCTCGCCTCCATGGTCACCGCTCCTGACCTCACCAGCCTCGCTGACACCATGGCGAGCCCGTGCAGGTCTTGCTGGCTGCTGCTGCTCCCTGAAAGAGACGAGACGCAGAGGGTGTAGTTCACCTTTGGGTCGCTCTGGCTGCATCGCTCGCAGGTATCGGTTACGATGTCCAGCGACTCGCAGGGCATCAGCTGGATCAGCAGCAGCAACACCAAGATGGGATAGTATGAAGGTGCCATTTTGATTGCTGCTGGCAGGTTCATGCGCCTGAATTTGCTTGCCCAGCTACGGTGGCTCAAGCGTGTAAGCAAGCAAACCTGTATGTTTGTTTGTTTGTTGCTCGAGGCTAGCGCGCTGTTGCAAGTATCAGTCGGATGGCAACTGAATGCCACCACTATTCTGATTCATGAAAATTACAACACATATTCTTAACTTTATTCAACAAACACATTATATGAAACAAAATTGATCCATGAAAAAACCTTAACTTTATTCTTTCCCCTTGATCCGATCATCTGATGAACTACAACACATATTCAACCGACACCACTCACGCACACGTACGGAAAGTAATAAATAAATAAGAATGCTGCTGCCCCATCCGATCAAAGTAAAAGTACAGAATTTTCGTTCTGAAAATCAAATCAAAACACCATTCATGCATGTTTCAAATAAGGGAGCATGGAAATACAAGCACCAGACTTTTGAATCATGCGGCGGCGTGCGTGAATCCGAGTGCGATGTGCGCCATCCGCCCGTACTCCCTGTCGTGGTCGGCGACGGGGATGCCACTGCCGCTGCCGCTGCCGGCCGTGCTCGCGTGGCCCTGCTTCCACGCGTCCTCGCAGCTCTCCGAGGCGCCCATCGCCGCCGACATCTGCTCCATGGCCTTGCCGTAGACCTTCGCCTTGAGGTTGTCCAGCGCGTCGCGGAGGAGGTCGGCGGCGCCGCCGTACATCTCCAGGCAGTGGCCGTACCGGGCGCGCGCGTGCGGCGACTCCTCCAGCTCCGACAGGTCCTCCATCTTCGACTCCGTGCTCGCCGCGTGGTCCGCCGCCATCCTCGTCGCCAGCACCGCCAGCCCGTGCATGCTGCCGGCCTCCGCCGCCTTGCTCCGCGGGTCCGCACCCAGCGACGCCACGCAGTGGTCGTAGGACACGCCGGCGTGGGTCTCCGACGCGCCGCGGCACGCCGCCTCCACGCTCACCGGCTCCGCGCACGACGACGACGACGACGGCAAGTCCTCCTCGTCATCTACTGGAACCAGCTCCATCTCCTCCGCCGCCCGCGCCACCGGTGCAGTGCTTACCACCAAGAAGAGGAGGAGGAGGAGCAGGCAGAGCGACGATGTGAACCCATTCATCGTCTCCGCCATTGCTAATTAATCCTTGTCGCTGCTGGTAATTAGTAAGTTACAAGTACGTAAATGAGATCTCTTCATCTTGTTTACTTGTACTATATATATATGCGTAGGTTGCAGAGGATGGATGGATCGGCGACAGGCATGCCAAGAAAGACGCTCGCGCGCTCGCTCCGAGGAGATGGATCGATCGGAGACCTCTTCTTCTTCTCCCGGCGCCGCCGCCGCCGCCGCCGCCTCATGGATCGATCCATGCATGCCTCTATTAGCATAGCATGCAGCAGGCAGCTCCATCGTCGTTGAATGCTTCAGCACCACCACCAATGGTGCTATTTTAGTACAGTGCACGTCATGCATACATCAGGTTCTACAGTAAGAACCATGTCACTCCTTTCATGAGCCAATATAGAATTGCATGCACTATGGCATGGAATAAAAGTCAACAGAACTAATATCACTTTTTCATGAGTCATTCAAAATGAGCATCCATTAATTTCTTCTGAATTCTCTTTACATACAGCTAGATCCCTCCCTGCACTGTCTGCAAGTCCACCATTTTTTAAGCATGTGTGCAGGTGCAGCTAATGTAGATCGAGCACTAGCTAGAGATGCTCTATTTTTTTTTAGAGTGCTCGATTAAATTGGGAAGACAGCATATGCTCATCGAATTGTCAGGACTACTTTGACAATTTTGACCACTGCAATATGATTTCAGAACATACTAATTATAACTAACGACCAAGAGTCCGAGATACTATTGTTGTGTTCTGTTTTGATATGAAGGGCCTGTTTGGGAGGGCTCCGGCTCGGGCTCCACGAGCGGCTCCAGGCGGAGTCCTCCCAAACGGTAGGTTTTGCAACGGCTCCAGGTTTGGAGCTGCCCCTGGAGCACCTCGCGGCTTCCGAAGGGGAGGCGGAGCCACCCGGCTCCGCCCTCCTTTTCCCACCGCTGCCCTCGAGGCGCTGGCGGAGGCGGGCCGGGGCAGGCGGCGCCGGCGGAGGCGGACCGGGGCAGGAGGCGCAGGCGAGGCGGAGGAGGGGAGCAGGCGCCGACGGGGGCGGAGGCGTCGGCAGAGGCGGGCGGGGCGGATCCCCGCCGTCGAGGCGGACGCGGACGCCGGGCGGAGGCGCTGACGGCGGTGGGATTCGGGAGCTCAGGACCTTGCGGGTGGATGAGGTGAGAGAGACGGTGAGGACTGGTGAATGGATAAGGAGAGGAGGGGTTAAAAAGAAGAGGAAAAGAAAAGAAGAGGGGAAAAGAAAATAAAGAAAAGAGAAAAAAAAGAAATGGCAATTTAGACATTTCACAATCTCAATCCAACAGGTGAAGCCGTTTTGCCAAACGTTTTCCAAAACGGCTTCAGCTCCATCAGAAAAGCCACTCCACCGGAGGAGCCAGAGCCGGAGCCGTTTTTGGAGGAGCCGAAGCCCAGCCAAACAGGCCCGAAATTTCCAAAAGTTGGCTTATTTCTTTATATATATATATATATATATATATATATATATATATATATATATATATATATATATATATATATATATATATAGCCATGAGCAGTAGTCTCACATGGTGTTCGATGTATGTCCATATACGTACACTACTAGGAAAAATGAGGAGAAAAGCTACGAATATTCCGAGATACAGTGGTGCATACTATATAGTGTATACATATATATATCTATAGATATATCCCTCAGCTCGTAACTATGATTTCTCTGCTTGTTGTTGCTCCTCCTTGTCGGCCTCTTCTTCATCCACTTGTTTGTTATCTGTACAACATGCCAACGCATCCTTCTTCTTTCCCCACAGCAAAAGGTAAAGCCCGAATATCATCAGCACGGAACCTAGAATGCTTTAGTTTTTAATCCAAAACACAAATTATATGTCAGTCGCATATATCCAGATGATGAATAGCCGTTACATATATACAACTAACTGACATATATATAATATATATGATTAATTATTGAACAGGAAAAGAGTATCTAAGTTACCTGCCAAGATAGATCTGCTCGTGGAGGAAGAAGAAATCAATGATGGCTACCATGATCTGAACGATGGGGATGAAGGCTGCAGTGAAAACTGGACCCCTCTTGTGAACACACCAGGTCATTATCAGGAAGCCTACTGCAGATGTCATGATGCCCTAACACCATACATATGCAACTGTTAGTTGCGTTTCGAGAGATATTTCATTTTCTGATCAGGTTGATTTAATAATTTCTTTGGCGATCGAACATCCTGCACAATCCGTACCAGGTACATTATATTTCTCTACAGCTCCATATATAATCTGATGACAGTCGATCTGGCCATGCATGAAAGATTAAAATTAATAATGCCTAATAATAGACAGTTTTTAGCTTATAATTGGGTTGCAATGTCATCGAGTTTCCTTTTTTGAAAAAAGGTCAGTGCCAATTAAGGGCAAAAAAATTCACTAGTGTTTTCTGATCCTTTTGGGCAAACTGCACTACCATTTCTTGGTTGCTGCACTTACTGCTTTCCGAAAGTTACTTTGACACGAGCTGCACTACCATCCGAAAGATTAAAATTAATGGCCATCGTGTCATCCAAGACTAGCTAGCAGATAGTTAGGGATAATAACTGATGGAGCCCTGTTCATGCCTAAGTAAGCAGTAGTGTAAATATATTGAACTTACTGAATACAAGATGGTGAGGATCTCGAGCCTCCTTGTCACAATCCACACCGACGAGTGCCTCTCCATGGTCAGCGTCAGCGCTGCGGCCTGCAGTGTGCTGATGAAGAACATGATGGCGGTGCTGGAGTAGAGCGCCGGGTACTTTTTTGTCAGCCGGCTCTGCAGCAGCAGCCAAAAGGAGAAGAAGAGGCTGTTTGCCAGCAACGATACGGTTCCCAGCATCCAGCTCTTCTTGTCAATACCACCGACGGCGGCGACTCCTAGCTGAGGTGAGGAGGAAGAACTGCCCTGGCCGCTGTGTGTGACGGCAACACCCTTGTAGAGACTTAGGAGAAGCACCCCTCCGAACGACATGAGCGTCCCGGTGATCTTTGCAGATCCTGCTTTGCTCTTCATGTTGAGTGATTCCACCCGCAGAGCGATGGCGATCAGGAAGGTGAGGACTGGAGCCATGTTGGCGAAGGTTATGGCGAACGTTGCAGTCGTCAGCTTGAGCCCGTAGAAGAAGGTGTACTGTGAGAGCGCAGCGCTGCACATCAACACGCGCCAGGTCAATGCATATATGTTCTATGTATCTAGCTATATACTGTATGTGTTGAAAGAGATTGTACATACCCAAGCGCTGCACTGAAGAAGTGGTACACAAAGATCTCTGCCGTGAACTTCGGCCTTGTGTTCCTGGATTTAATGACAACCAAGACAATATATAGCATGAATCATGATCATGATATGCATTATTGTTGTAACAATCCACCATGCAGTGCGTACCTTTCTTTGAAGTAGGCTATGGGAGCTAGGAAGAGGGTGGCCACCAACTGACGGAGGGTGATGAGGACCAGGGTGTTGAGCCCTTGTTTGAGCGCCTCCTTCACCAACGCCGTCATCACAGCAGAGATGAGGTTAGAGACCAGCATTGCCATCACCGGCCTCCACTCATCCAGGTACATTTTTCGTTTGTGGCCCTGTCGATGAATGTGCACCAATGCAAGATGATGCTCTGCTCTAACTAGATAGGTTGATATATATGCCAATGCAAAGGTCTAGTCAGGGACTACATATATACTATACATATACATATCGGCCGGGCTGCCCTTCCACTAGCCGATGTCCCGAAAAAGCGACGGCCCTCATTCATTCATTCTAAGCAAAAAGGGAAAGAAAAAAGAGAGAAAAGGGCAAGTGCTGCGAGCATACTACCTTGTTGCTCTCCAGTGGAAGGTTAACAGTAGTGAAAAATGCATATATTCATCTGCAAATCGAATGGCAAGATCAAATTGCAGCACACATGTGGATTATAAAATATCCATGATTCAGCCTCAGCACTGACGTTTCCCTTTTCCAGTGGCCCAAATAAGATGCCAACAAAGTGTAGAAAAGGTGGATGCACTCAGCATAAACAAAAATCCCAAGAAAGCTCTTTGCACAATCAGCTGTTAGTGAATTGCCTGGTCAACTCGATCTGTTTCCTCACCCACAGGTACACATCCTTGACGTGCATACGTACTCAGTTTATAGTTTTATATAAACAAGAACATATATACATATACACATGGAGATCTTTGCAAGATATGGATGCCTTGTGGTCCTACTCAGTTCAATCCATGGCAAAACAGGATCACTGTTAAGGTTAAAGGCAAGCAAGGTACAATGACACCAATGATGCTATATATAGGAACTCTGTACTGAATTATTCAAACAAGCTAACAGAGAGGTGATTGATTTTGATGTTGTTCCAGTACCACTGCTAGCTGCCTTGCCTTGGTTGAGAAAATAGCACCCCTGGCTGTTCTTCCCCCAGAGCACTGACTCCTATGGCAAGAGCGAGCAGCACCAACCGCACTAGAAGATAACACAAGAGTGGTAACCTTTTGATGTGTCCCATTTTTGGTCGCTGAAGTGGGCTATGTCTTGAGGTAAAGTTATCTTTTGGCTCATAGTTGTTTACACCTTTTCAGCAGAATGTCTCGATCTATAGAGCCACCTCGCTGCAGTACAAGTGATCCACCCAACACATGATCATCCACCAGCAAAGTCTTTGGTTCTCAAAGTCTTCTGTCACCTACATACCGCGTTCTGACCCGATTTGAGTTGAGGAATGGTACAGATTCAAGTGCTGCATCTTCTTCTCCAGATCATTCTGGAATTCACAAGTGACAACTGTGAGCACTGGATGATGTGAATCCAAAATTGCTGCTGCTGAATGATGAAACAGAGCGCTCTAGGTCTTCATCTATCTTTCCTGTCAGTGCTACACAGAATGCCAATGGTGCCAATGGTCAAGGGAAGCAGCCTTACTCAAGATTACCACACTTTTCTTTTCTTGGATTCGAATTATCTTTGTTTCTGTCTCCTTCACAACATTCAGTCATCAAGCAGGTACAAATTCTCTTCATGAATCTATATCTATTCAGCACTACAGGCACCCAGCAGAATGCATGCATTGCTGTCAACCTTAACCGTGCTAGATTATATTGAACATATATAAAAAGACCTGCATCCAACAAGCTGGGCGGACACATACACAGATTGTACGAGAACAAGAAAATCAGATGGAACGGAAAAGATGTGTAGGGAACATGAATGAACACAAAAATACTCTCACAAACAATGTTGATACCATAGAAGCACCTCTCCAATTACATAGCATCCTAAAACAGTACAAACTGATGAACTTGTGAAGTTTGCAATCCAAAACTTGTGAAGTTTGCAACTGACTGATCCCATAACACAGCACAAAAAGGATGACCCCAACTCTCTCTAGCACAGCTTTCCCTAGCAGATACAAATTCCTCCTTACTCCTCGGCAATGGCACCCTTGTCACTCACATAGATACCATCCAAGAACTTCCTGATATCCTTGTTCTTCACGTGGCATTTCTGTTTACAACCAAAACAACAACTCAGTTTAAGATGGTAGATCTGACTGGTAGGATGCAGGTTCACTAACAAGATCATGGTCACACGTGCAGTTTGTAATGCAAAGAGATTGCAATGTCCCCAGAATCACACTTTGTTATCATACTTAACTACAAATATTAAGTGGAACATCATCACATCATATCACAGAGTAACAACCTATAACTTCAAGTTCTTAACAACACGATAATGAGTCAGTGGCTGAAGTTAACAGGTCAAAATGCTAAATAACGGTGTATATTTACACAAATCAATGCAGTGAAATCAGGGAGTCCAACCTGATTTATCAGAGCAGCCGAGCGAGAGACAAGCTCGATATCATTGCCATCAAGAATGAGCTCATCCTTGACCTTCTCAGAACGCAGGATGGTCACACCATCAAGCATGTCAACCTTCCTCACCTGCAGCAAAATAACAGCAGCATTATACAAGACATCAATACCCCAGCCTGACTGAGCCCAATTTGGACATAGGTAGATCGAGACCCTTGAGAATTACAGGCTATGTACAGCATTGTTATTACTACATAAGAAACCATCCACATCTCAAAACAACTGAGATCGTCAATTCATTCATATATGATCGTAAAGGTGAAGTATTTAGTTAAGCCGTGAACTGAGAAGAAAAATGGGCGGCGTACCTTCTTCTCTCCGAGGAAGTTCCTGATCTCGATGGCGGTGTTGGCGTTGGTGATGGATGCGTTGATGGGGAAGTGAGCGTAGACGAACCTCATCTTGTAGCGGTAGCCCTTGGTGACCCCGGTGATGAGGTTCTGGACGTGGGAGATGGCGGTGCGGATGGCGGCCATGGTGCGGCGAGTGCCGAACCAGGCGTCGACCTTGAGCTTGCGCCCTCCCTCCTGCAGCTGGAAGTCGAGGTTGAGGTGCTTGAAGTTGCGGGTGAGCTTGCCCCGCGGCCCCTCCACGGTGACCACCTTGGCCGCCACCTTGACGGTGACCTCCTCGGGGATGTCCATCGTCTCGGAGGCCAGGATGGTCTTCATCTTGGTCTGTGGCTGCTGCTGCGGCTGCTGCTGCTGCTGCGGCGGCGGCGGCGGCGGCGGCGGCGGCGGCTATGGAGGCTTCGGCGGCGGCGGCGGCGGCGGCGGGGGAGATCGCGAGGGAGACAGACGATCACGGTTTTTTATGGGAGGGTCGAGGGCGGCAGCGTGCCCTAGTAGTGTGGTGGGTTGGGCTGGGCTGGCGTTATTCGTAAATGGCCCAGTTTTAGATTTTTTTAAGAATTTTTTTAATCATTTTGCAAAATTATACGACCGTTTCAAAATTTATCAGATTTGACCACCAAACGCTGTGGCGGACGGCAACCGCCGTGGCCCACGGCGGTAAGGCCAACCGCCATCCGGGCCTTGCAACCGCCGTCTCCAACCGCCGTGGCCCACGGCGGTTGGTTTTTTTTAAAAAAATTTGTAAACGACCTCAAATGGAAAAACTGCAAACATGAAAGTTGTGTGTCTCGAAAAGTTATGAAACTTTGTAGTTTACAACTTTTTCATTTGATGTCGTTTAGAGCCTTAACAAAACAATTTATACTCGGTTAGGTATAATATGAGGAGAAAAGAAACTGAGTATGGACACATGTGATTGTGTAGTGTAGTGGCAAGGAAGGCTTCGCGCGAAGCCAGAGGTTGGGGGTTCAAATCCCACGGAGCGCGTAGCGTCGCGATTTTGCGCGAAAAATGCCGCGACGTGATTCTAGCAATGTCTAATAAAAGTCATAATAACCACCAAGCAATGTCTAATAAAAGTCATAATAACCACCAACCAAATGAAAAAAAAACACAGGGAAACCCTTTCTTTTTCAACTCTTCATTCACCTCTCTGAATCTCTGATCCTGTGGTTCCAATTCCAACAGACAACTAATCATAAACCCCGCCTCGGCTTTCCCCCAACTCGTCATGCCGCTTGGACAACCCACTTGGCCCCACATAGGCGCAAACAACCTCAAAAACCGGCCCACTTGGCGCCACATAGGCGGAAACCACCTCAAAAACCGTTAGGGGTGTAAATCGTACGGATTTGGTAGTTTGTAGGCGTTGAATACGATTGAGGGTTAGAACCTAGACAACAACTATAGATAAAGGTTGTGGAATGAACTTTTTCGGTGGAGAATTTCGGAAGGCATTTGTACCTCTGTTCGAGGTGTTTAAAAAAAATCAACTTCCAAATCCAAAAAAAAAAAAAAACAGGTGAAGACATTATCCATAACCATGCTCAGGCACAAAAAAAATGAAATGCCACTGTACATCGATCGATCGACCGGAGCAACCAATACAAGGATGTGATTGGTCCGGATTCAGCAGGTTGAGTTCACCTGAGCTGAGCTCATCATAATTAATAGACTGACTGACTGCTGGCTGCTTGCTACTGGATACATGCTTACAAGACGCAACAACAAAACGATGGTATGGACATGGCGCCGCCTGTGGTGGATACATACATTCAGTAGACCTCGACGTTCCATTGGTCGCCCCTCTTGAGCTGCTTCTTGTAGTCGAACCAGTCGATGCCGTCCTTGGCGGCGAGGTCGACCATGATCTCGTCGATGCCCTTCTCCATGCCCTTGAGCCCGCACATGTACACGTAGGTGTCCTCCTTCTTGAGGAGCTCCCACAGCTCCTCCTTGTACTCCGCCATCCGCGTCTGGATGTACATCTTCTCGCCGGCCGCGTTCGTCTGCTCCCGGCTCACCGCGAAGTCCAGCCGGAAGCTGTCCGGCGCGATCTGCTTCATCTTCTCCAGCTCCTCCCTGTACAGCAGGGTGTCGCTCGTCGGAACGCCCAAGAAGAGCCAAGCAAGACCACCGTACTGCATATGTGTTCATCAGTATATTGGTCATTCAGTCATATTCATGCAAATCAGTATGCAAAATTCAGCACCAAGCCACCAATGCAACTAATAACGAACTAACCTTGTAGTCGTCGTGCTGCTCGAAGAACATCTTCCACAAGAAGGAGCGGAAGGGGGCGATACCGGTACCCGTGGCGAGCTGCAAATTGTATACAGTATCTGCTGTCAATATGGATCAGGACATGTTCAAAAAAAAATGCAATTTCGATCGATCACCATCAGCGCAGTACCATGATGATCGTTGCGTTGGGGTCTTTGGGCATGAGCATCTCCTTGCCGACTGGGCCTGTGATCTTCACCTCGGAGCCGGGCTTGAGGTCGCACAGGAAGTTTGAGCAGACTCCCTTGACGATCTCCCCTTGATCGTTGGTGTACACCAGCCGCTTCACGCACAGCGACACCTATAGAGTAGGTACATAGCACATGACTGTAACTCCGATCCGATCCGATCATTTGGCAACGATGTGATGAACTGATGATCGAACAGCAAGAAACAATAAAGCACAAAGAACTCACTGTCTTTGAGTCCCCAAAGTCGCCGATCGCGCTGCTGGCGATGGAGTAGAGCCTGACCTTGTGCGGCTTTCCCTTCTTGTCGACGCCGTCGGCGATGACGCCGATGGACTGGCCCTCCCTGTAGGGAAGCTCACCTTCGGTGCTGAAGACCATGTGCCACGTCTCCCCCGGCGCGTTGTCGCCGGTGATCCTCGTGTTGAGCAGGCACCTCCCCACGTACGGCTCCGTGGGCTTGTACTTGTTGGTCACCACCCCTTCGTCCTGCTTCTTGGAGACCTTGTCCTTCCTCACCGGCGAAGAATTATTAGAGGCCGCCGCCTCCGCGGTCTCCGTCGTGGACACCTGCACCCGCGCCGCCGCCGCCCGCCCGCGCCGCGGGTACGCCAGGCACGACGACGGGACGGACGGCGCCGCGGCGGCATTATTGGCCTTGGCCTTGGCCGGGGACGGGGACAGAGAGATGGCCGCGGCGGTCATGGCGGCCATGGCGTGGCCGCGCGCGCGCAGAGCTAGGTGTGGGACGATGGGGATGGAGCTAGGGAGACGATCGAGAGGAGGGGAGTGGATTGGGTTTGTATTGCTTTGCTTTGCTTTGCGGATTGAGTGGAAGGGAGGTGTGGTGAGGACCAAGTGCACAAGTGTTTCAGCTAGGGCCCAATGGAGCCACGTCGGCTGTCACCTTCTTGTCTTGTGCCAATGGTGGTGGGTCACACATTGGACAGTTTCTTGTGAAGAAAAAAACCGCTCCAGCGCAGCTCTCCCTGTCACGATAATGGCCTTTTGGTTTTGCACTAGGTGCTCAACTTGGCTACAACCAGCACCTATGTGGCTATGTATGAATTTCTAATCCCAAAAACTTGCAATTGTTGCAAAAATGTGGGCCACACATTGAATAGTTTCTTGTGAAAAATGTGGAGGGCTGAAAAGTTCCGGGACCCAATCAATGGGCTACCTGCCGCCCTTGCTGCTTGTAGGCCCAATTAATTGTGGGATTCGCCCTAAATAAACGTGAAAAAATTAAAGCCCACTACACAGTTTTAAGAAAATTAGTAACTCCAACTTTTCCAAAGCACATGTTTGGATTGGAATTGCTTATTTTACCCAATCTATAAATTAAGTTACTTTGGTGACAAACATTATGACTAAAATAAGTTACTGTAGTGTTAAACATGATGATTTATTGGGACTAAATTTAGTCCAAACCCATAAGCCAATAAGTCACCAAAGGGTTGTTTATTGGGATTAGACGGGCTGCTCTCTCAATTACTGTGATCCCTACCCTACTTCAAGTCCCACGAGTCTCATGAACCAAACATGTACGAACTTTGGCAGCGATGGCGGTGGGATCTGGTGGCGCGGCGGCGGCGGCAGGTCCCGTCAAAGAATGGCTTGGGGGGCTAGACCCGCTGCCATGGTGGGTCGATCTAGTTTCCTCGAGCACGGATCTGCGTGGGCTGCGACAATGTGCAGTGGCGCGGTGGACGGAGGTGGTGGTGGCGGGGGAGACTTGTCTGGTGTTGCAACATTGTTGCTCCCCTCTCTTCTCTTCTTGTCTTCGGCAGTGTTGGTGGTGCGGCGGCTGGTGGCGTGGCGGCGAGAACTCTGAGGCTTCGGGCTGGGGGCGCCAGATCCACCGCCCATGTGGGCTGATATGGTGCCATCGAGCCTCAACCTACGTGCTCCGACCGTGTTCCAGTCGTGCTACGACAGCGATGAGGCATTTGGCTGGTCTCCCCTGGATGGTCGGCTCCGCCATGGTGGTGGGGGCGGGCGACCTGGTGGTGCTTCGTGGCACCATGGTGGTGCTGCAGGGCATGCCGGATCACTCCTCCGGCGATGCCTGACGCGGGTTTTCATCAGCCGGCTCGTTGCAGTAGGGCGGGTCGTTTTGTGCTACTGGTTGGGGTGCGCTCCGGGCGAAAGCCATGGTGACGGCGCTCTTAGACCTAGTTCTCCCTATTGGGGGCACCAAGTGGAGCCGCTCCACCTTGCGCATGAGAGGTTTCTGGGTGTAAACCCTGTCCACTTGTGGACGAGCGGTGGTGGCGTCGTCTTTGGCATCGCGCCCTTCTTGAAGGTGTTGCTTTAAAGACCGGTTTTGGGCTTGCGGTGGTGCGTCGCCATTGGTGGGGGGAGACGGCTTTGGGTGGAGGTGGTCCGGGGGTGGTGTTGATTTGTTCTTGGCTGTGTTGGGAGGTGTTGAGGGCCCATGGTTGTTGTTTTAGCTATGGATTGGCGTTTGTGGTGCGGTGGTGATCTTGGTGGTGGTAAGGGTTATCTTTGAGCTATGGTGGCTTAGCAAATCTTGGCGAAGCAGTGTACAACAGTGGTGCATTGCTTCAAGGTGGTTGCTTCTGTGTTGTGAGGAGTTGGATGTGGCGAGCCCCCCACAAGATTGAGAAGTTTGAGGTGTCTTGAGGGTCAAGATTTGGCTTTGATTAGCATTGGTGGTCGGGAGATCAACGACTATGGACGTGTGGCTCGGGGTTGGCATCGCTATGGTGAAGTTGTGGGTCTCTACTAAGGCTTGCAGCGGGCTGCGTCAGTTTTGGCATGGAGCATCGTTGCATGACGACGCTTGCTTTGGTAGATTCTTGTTGGTTCCTTTTCTAAAGAAAAGTGTGGTGGTGTGGCGTCGTGTTGGGTTTTCACTCGATTTTCCATAATTAACTGAGCATTGTATGGTTTGACCTTATTTCCCTTAATATGAGACACCTTCTTATTATGTGACATGATAATGCTCCCACCTTTCATTTTTTTAAAAAATATGTACGTACTAAATTTATCAATTCTAGCAAGGGAGAAAAAGACTAAAAATAAGTCACTAGTTGATATTTATTTTTGAAGGACTAGTCAACTCGCGATCGAGACGAGCACCACATGCATTCCAAGTTTTAAAAAAAAAATGGTTAGCATCAATTACTCTTTTAGTACATAGTGTCGGTTGTTTTTTTTAAAAAAAAAGGAATAACTATCGAAGAAGTAGCTTCCCGATATGCAAATGCTTTAGTTTTTTTAAGAAAAAGATACTATGCAAATGCATGATCGAGTAATATAATAGTATAATAATTACAGTATCTGCTTTGCTTTGCGCAGCGTGTATGGAGGAGAGCATCAGATTTGCGTCGAAAAGCAAAGGACCGTTGCATTACATTGACAATCCTCGACGACGCATGCACACCTTTGCTTTTTGTGGTTGGATCACGCTTTTAGCTAGCTACTCACAATGACGTACGCTCATAGATTGCTACTATATGGCGTTTCTTGTATATATATTATTTCCTTTGTTCTCAATTATAGATCGTTCTCATTTTTTTCATATTTATATATTTTTTATATTTAAAGATTTTTTTATATATAATCAGACATAACTTAAACTAGCTAGGTAAAAGGATTCTATAATCTTGAGAGAGAAAACGGGAATATATATGACTGATGGATTTGACATATCGTTGCATTCAAGCTCTAGGAAGGAAATCGAATCGATTTGACAGATGACCCTTGTGCTCTTGTCTCTATGGTAGCATGTGCTAAATTAAATCTACAGAAATTAAAGCAGGAGACAAATTACTTCATGCGTGACACGATATACAGAGCCAGCAAAAACCATAACCTACCATATGCAACACGGCTTGATCAACAACAGGATCCCATGGAGAGAGAGAGAGGGGAAAAAAAGGTAACTAGCATTAGATGCTAGCTGAGGCGTGCTTTTCAGCCGCCAAGCCATGCACATATGTTTTTTTCCTTTCTTTAATTTATTGCCATTTTGTAACTATTATATTCTTCATATATGCTTACCAGTATATGTATAACCTTTCTTAACTTCTATGGAGATAACTTTTCTTTGTGGTCCTTTGCGTGGTACCATAATTGCAACCTAATTATATGATTTGTACCTAAGCAAAAAAAAATTATATCGGTACCTATATGAAATATTGGTACATGTCTTTTTTATAATTTTTATTTCAGATCTCATGGAGAGTCAAACCCAGACATATACTAGTGCTACTCATGTATTCTAACCACTAAGCTAGAGGCACTTTGACGCAACTCTTAATTTGTGAGACCTCTGTCCAAAGCAACGTATACGGATGGCGCACATTAGTGAAACTAGAGAAGAGATTAAAGGGATCGATCACTCGGTACTCCATGCAAAAAGTTGTGTTATCTTTTTTTTTAGAAAAATGTTATCTATTATGAATTTTAGAGGGGGCTGGCCGGCAAAGGTTATGTTTAATACCGCACACAAGATTATTAAGAAATTGTTTCCACAATGTGTAGTAAACTTATTAGCTTTTCCAAAGCATCCCGTCTTGTCCTCTTTAATTTTAGCATAAAGTTACACGCACATACAAAATTCTCCCATTGATTCTCAGACATATAGGTTCTTCCATTAGATTTGAATGGTCTAAAAAACATCCCTGGGTGAGCTGCAAACATGTATTATCTTAATCCATGGTATATATATGTGTATATTGTTCTCTGAATGATCACATCTATCAGAGGCCTGCACGGCCAATTGCCCTTGCCCACTGCACCATCCACCACATATATAAATAGCCTCCTGCATCTGTGATTGGAGCCTGCAGATAGAGAGGTAGCTAGATAGGTTATTCAGAGTCAGAGATGGGCCGTTGGGGTGATTTTAAACCTACGGCAACAATGCTGGCTGTTGTCGTCGTCTTCGCCGTGCTTAACACGCTCACAAAGATGGCCTTCAACCAAGGGATGCACACCACTGTGCTCATCACACTTCGCCAGTTCACTGCCTTCCTCTTCCTCGCCCCAATCGCCTACTTCCGAGAGAGGTAATTTTGTTCTTGTCTAGGTTTTTTTCTATCAAATTATTAAGGTGGAATGAAAATCTCTTGGAAATTATTAAAAGCTTATTGCCTGGATGCATGCGTGTAGGAAGACAAGGCCTAAGCTGACACTAGAGATCTTTGTGTATCTCTTCTTCAGTGCAGTGCTTGGGTAAGTAAAACTAACTTGTGTTGTGCTATTTGGTTCTGTGTTATTTAGTTGTGCTAATGGATCATTGGCCAAATTAATTCCTAGCTTGTTGTGTGCCTATACTATATATACAGCGCCTCGCTTACCCAATGGCTATTCTTCGTGGGGCTTCGGTACACTACAGCAACATTTGCGTGTGCCTTCATCAACATGACTCCCATGTTCACTTTCCTTGTGGCACTTCCTTTTCGGATGGAGAAGCTAGACCTCAAGACTGGAGCCGGCGTAGCAAAGGTGATTGGCACAGC
This sequence comes from Cenchrus fungigraminus, assembly GCA_036936925.1. NCBI lineage: Eukaryota > Viridiplantae > Streptophyta > Magnoliopsida > Poales > Poaceae > Cenchrus > Cenchrus fungigraminus. Next base: position 125,848,371 of record CM072770.1, on the reverse strand, counting down.
AGTAGGGTTCTCAGGGGCCATCACCCTTGCACTGTACCAAGGTCCATCACTGACCAAACCCCAACAACCATCCCCTGTGATGGGTGGTCATGGTGCCCATAGATGGGTGACTGGGTCTCTGTCCCTGCTTGCCGGAGCAGCATGCTGGTCCTTTTGGTTCATCCTCCAGTCAAGGCTGGGCAAGAAGTACCCAGCGCTCTACTCTGGAAATGCCTTGATGTTTTTGCTCAGCTTCCTTCAGATGGCTGCTGTGGGGCTGGCTACACAGAGGGACCTGTCAGTCTGGATCCTCAGAACCAAGCTTCAGATCATCACTGTGCTCTTTGTGGTAATATATGATTGACATGACTGCTAATTTCTTGGTTTTTTAGATAAAGGAAAGAGCTATGTATATCACAACAACTTCCTAAACATTTCTTGGTTAAAAAATCTGTTGCAATTGCAGGGGGTAATGGGGTCTGGGATTGGCTTTCTGGCCATGTCTTGGTGCATCGAGCAGAGAGGTCCAGTCTTCACGACTGCATTCACACCTCTGATACAACTTATAGCAGGTGCTATCAACATCGTCGCTCTCCATGAGCAGCTCCATCTTGGAAGGTACTACATATCTGCGGCAAATTCTGTTTCGATTCTATCACATCTGCGCTGGATTATTCATTCTTATCTTCTGGGTTAATTTGGTGATTCTGCAGCGCCCTGGGCTCTGCTCTTGTAATTGCCGGGTTATACTTCGTCCTCTGGGCAAAGACCAAAGAGGCATCAGGTTCAGATGCTGCTCCATCCAGCAATAATGATGTACTGATGCTGGAACAAAAATCCAAGCAAGCAACACAACAACCAGAGGATGTATGATCGTGCATAATCATGCATGATGGAAATGGAAAAGGAGACGATCTCAGGAAAAGGACCAGCTAGTAGTAGTATTTTGTTTGATTTCCTCCAACAAGAGAAATCGATCAGTTTACTTTATTCTCGAGAATGGAGTGAGAGACAAGTCAAGGTCTTGTAGTATCTGTTGTCAAGTAAAATTCCAAATGACCTGAATATCCATTATCGGGTCTCTAGTCTGGAACAACAACCATTGGGTCTTTATGTACGTAGGAAATGCTTCTTTGGAGCATGTAATGAATGACTTACTAGGGGGTCAGATCAATTTCAAAGAATCGGAGCCGCCGAATTTAGCGAGGACTTGACCATCAGTTTTAAAAAAGTACAAAAAGAAAACTACAGAAAAATGAGATTTAAAAAAAAACATTTCACATATATGTCACATGTTTGCTAACCTCCACCTTTTCCGTATCTCCTCTAGTTTAATTATAACAACTGCAAATAAAAAGAAAAAGTCAGAGGCTGAAATTCATACGTTTCACTGAGATCCTATATAATCGTCTGAACTCGGACGACTGAAATGCAAACCCCACACACGCACAAGACCTAGTCATATAGGATTATTTTCCATGTGCTCCATATCGATCGATGTGACGACCATGTTTCTCGATCTCCAACAATGAAGTAGCACCCATGCGCATGGTCAACCACACACACATTTCTTCTTCGTCTTCCCCTAGCCTTTCCTCAATTCTTTCCGTCGTCTTAGTTATAGGGTTATATGCTTGTCACCATGTTTCTTACTAAAAGCCAAAGCTTTTCTTTCTTCCCCTTGTTGATTCCCTAGTAGCTACCTAAAACATGCATCATGTGGCATAATTGACATGATTAATTGCATCAAACCGTAATGTTGTTTGGCATATTGTTAACTCCAAGTCCACACCAGCCTCCGATCCAACACAGAGAGACTATTAAACAGTAATTAAGGTAAGTTTTCTCAGATTGTTTGGTCAATTATATTTTTTATTCAATTCACTGCTTCTTGAATTTGGCCATATATATGTTCCCTCTACTAGGAACCGGGCAATACAAGTTAGTGGTGAATGGTGAGACGATATTGGAACATAGCGGTTGATCTTGATCATCGATCTGAGGCAGACAATGCCAGCAACATCAACATCCATGGTAATAGATTAATTCAGAGAATGGGATCAAATACATCGGGGCATTAATAATCACTCTTTATTTCCTCATTTTTACTTTAATTTGCATGCATGTTTGTATAACTGAATGAAAAGAAGCTTTTATTTTTTTTGATACAGTGAGAGCTAGGGCGTCTGATATATAAAAAATTACTCCAACTTAAATTTACGAAATAAATAATAATAAATAAAATAGCAGGCTATTGTGACTGTCAAACAAATACTATTGATATGCATAGTGCGTTCACTCATATATAGGCAAGTTATGTCAACATCATATAATTATTGCATACATGTTTATATATATCTAAGCTATGTGTGATGATTGAGCAATGTGTACGCCGCCACTTATATATATTTCTTGCTCTTGACCGCACACATCACCTAACAAAAGATGCCCAACTAGCTAAGTGACTGAGATCGGATCAGCAAACTCAAGTTTGAAATTAAAGGCCGGATGCATGCGCTTCATTCTCCGTCTTTGCTAGTGTTTGAAGTGTGTGGCCTGCTGGTCCCTCTAATTAGCTCACTAATAGCTACTCGTGTTCCAAATTATAGGTCGTTTGATTTTTTTTTATTTTAAATTTGACAGCTCGTCTTATTAAAAAAAATTGTGTATTTATAGTCAAATTTAAATCATTCTTTAAGATTTTTTTATTAATAAAGCAAGTCACAATAAAAATGATATTTTGCACATTTTTTTGAATAAGATGAGTGATCCAACTTGGAGTTAAAAAAGTCAAATGAATTATAATTTAGACCGGAGGGAGCAGCTAAGTAAAGTACCTATTACTAGCTATACATATTAGGTGTATATTATAATATTAATACATAATATAATCGTACGTGTCTTTCATGCTAAAAGTATGACGGTATGCAATTATAATATATGGAATCATGCAACAAGTACTTGCCTAGATATATAATATACATATATATAGTTAGGCTGGCCACGCATATATAAAAGCTAGCTAGGTCGCGTCTCTAGGGATGGAACCGGATACCAATTCGGATAGCATTTTTTAGCCGTTCTTTTTTTATTTTAGCTAAATTAGACATAATATTTTGTATCTAAAAATTTATATTCTTGTTCTTGGCATTGTACTTGTTAAGATTCATACAAAATAAACCCCAAATGTGTGCTATATTTTGATCAAATGATGAAAAGAAATTCGGATTCGGATCGGATTCGGATACGGATGTTTTTTTCACCTTTTTCTCTATCGAAAGCAAATAATCCATAAAAAAATTGTAGCTAATTTTTTTTATTTTTTCCAATAATTAGCTGGTTATAATGCATAAAAAATTAGCACCAAATTTATTTTATTGTGATCTAAAAAAATCAATCTATTACATAATTCGGATGTTTTGATTCCATCCCTACGCGTCTCGATCGATCTGTCGTCAAATTAAGTTGCGTGCGCCAGTGGATAGATGAGTTGTTGGGACTTGGGAGCATATAGCTTGCTTTTTGAATGACTATGTAGCTAGTGTGATGACTAATTAATCTAGCTCTTTTTGACATGCTTTGCTTGCTGTGTATGTAGTATGTTGTCCACCCAAACCAAACTCTGCCGGCCCATTGCATTTTGCATAGATGCATGCATGCAACTTATATATATAATAATTTGATTGAAGATGATGGGTAAGAAACTGCTGCTGCTGCTTGAATAATACTTGGCCAGGCAACAATTGAACTAATAACTGTTGCATATCGATGAGTAGCTAGAGAGAGTATAGACGACACAGCATGCAGCATGGCTGAATATATAAGATTGCCCTGCACTTACGCAACAAGTGCTATATATTCAGCAGGTGTATATATGTATACTAGGCATGCAAGCTGTCACTGAATTGGACTAGCCAATACTGCATTACTCGAAATTGCTGCGTGTCCATATCCACCATGTGCAAGTGCGATAGGCCGTTGAGCTAGCTAGATATATATGGGCATCGATCATCTGCCGCAGGGAGACGGCGGCGACAGACCACCGCCTTCGAATTCTTCTTCTTCTCCTCCATCAGAGAAAGAAGCGGCGGCGGCGGTGGTGATCGGCATGGGGGTCGTGGAGGAGATGAGCAAGCTCAAGAGGACGACGACGGAGGCGGTGATGCTGCCGGCGAGCATGGTGCTGGTGCAGGCCTTCACCATGGGCGCGCTCCTCCTCTCCAAGCTCGCGTTCAACGTCGGCATGGAGCCCTTCGTCCTCCTCACCTACCGCAACCTCATCGGCGCCATCATCGTCGCCCCCTTCGCCTTCTACTTCGACAGGTACATACCTTAGCTTGTTTCACACTGCAAATTAAAGCTCTGCTTGTCATCATCGTCTAGGACATGATGTATGTGTCCATTATTATTTTAGATAGCGCACATGTCTAACAACTTCAATTCGTCTAGTTCAAGTTCCTAGTTTTTCACACATATACATCTATTTTAAAATGGACAATATATACATACCTTGCTTGTAGTCTTAATTATTTTAGTTGTCTACCATAATTGTTATTAAATTTATGGTTGCCAAATAATCAAAATTGTTGGCAAAAGACAAAATAAAGTTGTTACAAACTATTGGCCGCTAAAAGTGTTATTTGCATATTTGGCCCTATTTTAATTGTTGATTAGGGACAAAACCGCATTGACTTGCGAATAGACTGAGAGTAAAATCACAGAATTGAGAAACATGAGCAATAAAACACAAATGCCTCAAAAAGATTACCCTTGCACATTGTGGTGTGCACATACAGCTAGCATGCGTGCCAACTTAACCGACAGGGGTCGCATCACCGTTGTGCTATGCCGGCACGGATGTGAAAATGCATGTCTTGCCTTGTCTTGAGAAGCAAAATGGAAACTGAAACACGTACACATCTTATAGGTTCGTTCACGTGCAAATGCCTGAAATATGTATGCCAGGCTTAGGCTACTTTTACCTATTTTGTGGGCACGCATGCGTGTGTCTGCTGCTGATATCGATCAGTCGACTCTGAAGGCAGCAACAAACGTGCCGTGCTGCCAAGGTGTTGTAGTGTAACGCCACTTGTGGCATGCATATATGCGCTTCGTTTCCTTGATCGGCTAAGCACGACAACCTCGTTCGGTTCTTGCCTACCTCGTTCGGTACTACATTTTTCATTCAATTCGATCGGACGATAAAAAATACAAGGGAATTCAGGTGTTGTGTTGTGTAGTTGTTAGTTGCAGGCACACGAAGCAATTATGGTATTGTTGCAGATGCTAATAAGCTTGCTTGCTAATAATTTGGCTTAATTTGTAATAAACAACTATTTAACTAAAGTAAAATGCATAACACAAAAAGCTAGCAATGCAGGGGGATGCTGCGCAAGGTGAATTTGAGGGTGTTTGGGTGGCTGTCGACGAGCGCGCTGCTGGGCATCGTGCTGGCGATGGGTCTCCACTACTACGGCCTGCGCGCCACCACCCCCGCCTACTCCGTCAACTTCCTCAACCTCATCCCGGTGGTCACCTTCGCCATGGCGGTGCTGCTCCGGCAGGAGAAGCTGGCGGGCCGGATGAAGATCGCCGGCACGGCCATCTGCGTGGCCGGCACCATGGTGGCCAGCCTCTACAAGGGACCCCTGCTGCGCCCGCCGTGGCCCACGCACCTGCTCCGCCGCCACCCCGCCGCCACCGTCCCGCCGCACCACCACAACATGGGCCTCGGCACCGTCTACCTCTCCGGCAGCTGCGTGGCCTACGCGCTCTGGTTCATCGTGCAGGCACGGGTCGGCAGGGTGTTCCCCTGCAAGTACCTCTCCACCGCGCTCGCCTGCGTCTCCGGCACCCTGCAGGCGCTCGTCATCGGCGCCGCCGTCACATTCTCCAAGGCCGCCGGCGGCGCCGGCTCGGCGGCGGCGTCGTGGCGGCTGGGATGGAACCTGCAGCTCGTGGCCGTCGTCTACTCGGGGGTCTTCAACACGGGCGCCACCTTCTGCCTCATCTCCTGGGCCATCGCGTGCCGGGGGCCCATCTACCCGTCCATGTTCAACTCCCTGTCGCTGGTGGCCACCACCGTGCTGGACTCGCTGCTGCTCGGCACCCTCGTCTCCGTCGGCAGCCTGCTCGGGACCCTCCTCATCGTCGTCGGCCTCTACGCATTCCTCTGGGGGAAGGCCGCCGAGATACGCCACCTGCAGCACCATGCTAATACTGCTGCTGCTAACAGTAACAAGCACCGACCGCCGCCCGCCGCCGGCGACCAACACGCCGCCACCACCACTGCTGCTGCTTGTGCCGCCGACGAACGCGTCTAGTGACTAGTGAGCTTGCCGCGATCCATCGGCCGGCTATTGATGATGATATAATATACACATGCATCATACAGATTTTTATTACAGATAATGACAACATTAATTACTTATATAAATATTAAGCAACGTGTGTTTTGTAGTATATACTACTGCTCCCACCCTCTCCGTCTCAAAGTACAAGTCGTTTTAACTTTAGATGCATGATTTTTGTTATGTACCTAAGAAAGTTTGATAACAAAAATGTTCGTGTCCATTTTGGTAGTTTACAAGGACGAAATTGGGTCCCAATTAAAGGATATAGTTCATGCATAACTGAAATGGCTATTCCAGTCCATAGGAAAAATTGAATCCATAACATCCAAAGAATCAACATATAGATATATATCATAAAAAATTCACTTGTAGGTGTTTTTAAAAGAACGTGCATAACATGTATTTCATTAAGCGGGAGAGAGAGTTTTTACAAGGTTATGATACAAAATCAAAAAACCGATCAACAGGCCAAGGGGGCACACATTAAGACCGCCTAAGCCCTAAAAAAGTCGCAATCCCATGAAAACAAGTCGTAGCCTAGAGCCTGGCTTCGTCTAAAATGAGAGGTGCAAGTGCGATCGGTTGTAGCATAGCCCTATCATGAACTATGTGGTTGCACTCGCTCTAAAGTAACCAGACGACCAACCAGGCCAAGGAGTCGAATTCCTATGAATTCTAGGGATCTACTTCCTTGCCCGTAACCACAAAGCGGCAAAAGGCTCCAACACCCGCGGAACTAGCGCCTGAAAGCCATCACTATCGAGTACACAGAACCATGTCTCACGGCTGAAGGACTAGCCAGTGAGCAGATGATCCAGTCACTACGTGAAAAACTCACTTTGGTAACGGGCATAGATTGCCTTTCGTAACGGGCAAAGCGCCCGTTACCGATCAAATGTTACAAATGAGCCAAGAAAGGTAACGGGTTACTGATAACACATATTCGTAACGGGCATAAAACAACGACCGTTACAACAACTAGCCACCGGTCACGTGAAATGGCTGTTTCTCTGGGCCCACAGGGAACTTTGGTAACGGGCACCAAAACAGAGCTCGATACAGTAACTAAACATCGGAGACGCGTGCTGTGTACCTGCGTCTCCTCTATCTCAACGAAATGAGACGCGTCTATTTCACGCGCGTCTCAGCACAACTAGGATTCGTAACGGGCATCAAACAACAACCGTTACCACAACTAGTCACCGGTCACGTGAAATGACTGTTTCTCTGGGCCCACAGGGAACTTTGGTAACAGGCTGTAAAACAAAGCCCGTTACAGCAATTCAATATCGGAGACGCGTGCTGTGAAACTGCGTCTCCTCTGTCTTGATGAACGGGCCCAGTTCTGGTGCTGTTTATGAGCTCTAATATTTAAGGGAAGCAAGTTTCAATTCAGAAAAAATAGTTTCGGGCCCACGCGTCAGCGTCAGAAGCCTATATAAAAAAAGATAACCGTTGCCTGCCCGACCGACAAAGGCGATGCGGGTAGACTAACCCGCGTCGCCAACAAGTGCTCCATTGTCCGAAATGCCCCTGACCGAATGAATATGCATCCGCCTCGGCGACGCTGGTACACTAACCCTCGTCGCCAACAAGTGCTCCATGATCCGAAATGCCCATGGCCGAATGAATATGCATCCGCCCCGGCGACGTTGGTACACTAACCCTCGTCGCCAACCAGTGCTCCATTGTCCGAAATGCCCCTGGCTGAATGAATATCCATACGCCCCGGCCCCGGCCCCCTTCTTCTTCCCCGATCTGAGCTCCACCGCCGCCGCCCGCCCGTCCTTCCCCGCCGTCGCGCACATGTCGCACTACGCCGATTCGTCTGGAGGTGCGCGTACGAGGAGTAGGGTTCAAGGTTGCCGGAGCAGCCGCAATCACTCCATCGGCTTGGATCCAGTCGGTGAGCTAAGCGGCTTTCCACTGGTCCCTTGCCCGGACTGTGGTATGGCTCGGGTGGTGGAAGGGCGGACGCAGAAGGAAGGTGAAAACCACGGTCGTCTTTATTTCAAGTGTGCAAGGAACTCGGTGAGTAGTCTGCCGTGTTTCCCAAATCTGAGTTAGGGTTCTTATGTGCTTTTGATTTGCATTACACCAAGAATTGTGGATTTTATCGTTTCCACAAAGAGTATCTCCAGATGCTGAAGGATGCTGGCGTCATTGTTTTTCGACCGTCGAACTGGGCAGACGCGGTCGATGAAGTAGTTGATTCAGTGGAATGTCAAATTGGGAGCGGCGAGCAGAGGCAAGCACTGGAGGACAAGCAGAGGAAGAAAGCACTGGAGGAGAAAATGGACAATGTGATCTAGAAGATGAACTTGATTATTGTGGCTGTTGTTTGTGTAGTATTTGGATGTTTACTGGGGATGTATGCTGCAAAGAAGTAATTCTGATGTCAAAAGTGGTGCTTTTGCTTCATCTGTGTGGATGAAGAATGAAAAATCTGTCACAGATGACAAACTTAAATGTATGAATGAAGAATGGATGGAATGACAATTGGGTCACAAATCTTAATGTGTCACATATCACAAAATTCATCAATTCATCTGTGCTGACATTTCATTGCAGTACGAGGCAAAGGAGACATGGATTAACACAAACAGATTAACAAACTTCTGGCATAACTCTTGCATACACATTGCAATTCATTGTAAACTGCTGCCATATAATGACACAAACAGAGTAACAAACTTCTGGTATACACATTGCAATTCATTGTAAGCTGCTGCCATAGACATTGCAATGCGTTATAGGAGACATGGATTGATCTACCCGCGTCTCTTAGATCTACTAGTTCATCACAAGTTCAACAAATACACAGGAGGAACACATTAACAGAGGAACAAATTAATTAAGCAGAGGTAGTCGTCGCCGGAGGAGGCCCACCGTCGGAGTCGGAGCCGGAGCCGTCGAGGCCGCCATCATCGCCGCCGTCGAAGCCGCCATCGTCGCCGCCGTCGTCGTCGACGGGGTCGAGCACGCCTCTCTCAAGGTCCCCAGTCAATATATGGATCTTGAAGGCGTAATCCTTCACAGTCCTCTGCAGCTGATCATTGGGTCTTGGGACCCCGAGATGAACGGCCACCCGTCGAAGCCTGTTGAAAGCTTCGCGGAACAAGTTGACTGGCCAACTGGCTTCGTCAGTAGTTAGTGCAGGAGCAGAAACGACCTCCACAGGCTGCGGCGTCGGCGCCTCCTCGGGCGGGGGCGGCGGCACCTCCTCGGGCTCGTCGGGTGCCAGTGCCGTCCCCTCCTTGATGAGCCGACGGCGGCAGCTTTCATCGTCATCATCCTTCTCCCTCCCCCGCTTCCTGGACGGCTCGCTTGACGATGCCATGCGCGCGCTTGAGCAAGAAGAAGCTCTTGGATTCACTTCTTGGTGACCGGAGACGGTGGTGCTGGGGTTTTCTTGGTGCTGCGGTTGACGAAGTTCTTGGTCGGCCGGGGATTTATATTGACAAGACGGGGAACCGTCAGGCGGCCGGTCATGCGCCTCGGAACTTGTGTACGCTCAGGAGAGCTCTTGGCCACAAAAGAGACATGTGGTCACAAGGAGACGTGTGACTGTTCATATTTTATTCAAATACCAAATGTCCAACTATGAGTTGTTCGATTCTAAAAAACTATGAATTATTCGTATTTTTATTAATTTTTAGGTGCTTTTTTATGGACCCTAATTTTTGAGGGAAGCAAGTGTCATTTCAAAAAAAAGTGTCGGACCCACGCGTCAGCGTCAGCAGCCTAGTATAAAGAAGGTAACCGTTGCCCGCCCGCGCACCAGCCAACAAAGCGACGCGGGTTTGCTAACCCGCGTTGGCAGTGACTATCCATTTTGCAAAATGAATATTCAACCGCCCCAGCCCATTCCGTCTCCCCTTCTTCTTTCTGAATGGATAAGCGCAGCACTTTCCTTAAAAAAAAGCGCAGCACACGACGCTTTCCTCATTTATCACTAGGGTGGGAGGAGGCATGGAGACAGAGATGACGATGAGCGCCGGCGAGGGGCCAAGCAGCGGACGACCCCACGCACTCGGGATCGAGGAGAACCGGAATGCGAAGTGGTGCCGCAACTGGATCCGCGCGCGTGCCGACGAGATGGCGGCGAAGAGGGAGACGACGATGAGCGCCGGAGAGGGGCCAAGCGGCGGTGGAGTGAACCCAATGCCGGAGACGAGGGTCCTCGACTGGATCCTCTCGGGTTCCGACGAGGGGCCAAGCAGCGGCAAGGAGGAGCGTGCCGGCGAGGGAGACGCGAAGTGGGCGAGGCGCCTGCCTCACGTCTGCGAGCACAAGTGTCTGGCAATGACGAAGAGGGGTCGAGGGAGCGGCGAAGGTGTAGAGGACCTCATCTCTGACTCTGGCAACGACCACGACGACGGTGAGGCAAGTTTCTCTGAATCTCACTGCCTTTTTACTTGTTCTATAGATGAAGCTTGAGCTTGAGCTTGAGCTTGATAAAGTTAGTGCCTATGATGATGTCTTCCATGCTTGTCATGATCTTATACCAAGTTTTGAGGCATATCAGTTCTGAACTAAGTTCTGCTTTTACTTGTCACCCTGCTATGAAGCCTAGGATAATTTTCAATTTCTTATATAATTTTCCTATGATGATTACTATTCCTATACTGCTCCAAGTTCTGAGGCAAATTAGTTCTGAATTAACTATGTTATTATTATACCATGTTTAACCCTGTTTCAGGCAAAACTCTATGAGTCGCGAGCAGAGCTTGAGTTACTTCTAAACCTTAATGTCTGGGATTATGTGAAACCTGAGTTTGAAAAAATCACGAAAGAAGTGAACATCCTCATAAAAAAGGCTAAGCACATAAGGAGGTACAAGTATACTACTGAACAGAATCTCGAGCCCATTGAAGATGCGCTCGAAGGGCTTCAAGAATCCTTAGTTGCTTACGAAGAGGCTGCAAAAAGATCCAATCTTGATGGGGCATGAGGAAGTTCAAGCTTGTTGATGTGCAGGGTCAGATAGCCATACTTTTGTGAATGTTCAAGGGGCATGCTTTTGTTGATGTGTATGGTCAGATAGCACGACCTATAGTAAATAATTAATGTGATGGACAGGTTAAGTCCTAGCCTGATGGACAAGTTAAGTTAACTGTTTGTAATAATTATTCTTTAGACCTGTTGTCGTACGGACATCCCTGGGCCCACTACTCAGGTGGGTACTGGGCCCGACTACTCCGTAGGCCCCTGGGACTACCCGACTTGGGCTGCACAGCACCTGATGGTGTGAAGCGCAAGGCATGCAGAGGACTAGTACTCGGTTAGGAAGCTAGACATGTCCGGATCCATGTAGAGTACTCCTAGCCGTACTCGACTAGTACTCCTCTGGCAAACCGACTTGTAACCCTGCCTCCCGGACTATATAAGGCGAGGCAGGGACCCCTATCTCTTCATCCGCATCATCTTGTAAACACACCCAATCAATCCAGAGCTACGCAGCATACAGGACGTAGGGTATTACGCACCTCGCGGCCCGAACCTGTCTAAATTGTGTGCCACGTGTCTCTCCTTCGAGTTACCGATCTCGGCGAGGCCACATTCATCTACCTCGGGTACTCCCCTTGGTAGGTTGCCGGTCTAAAGCACCGACAGCTGGCGCGCCAGGTAGGGGATCTCGCCGAAGATCACATGGCGAACTCGACGGTTTCGATCGTCATCAAGCCAACTGCCGCCTTCAACCGCGGTGACACCTTCGTCTTCGGCTCCTGGGTCTGCACTGCTGACGGCGCGGGATCGTTCCAGCACTACCTCACCATGACCCCGGACCCAGAGACCGGGCTCGTGACACTTCCCGAAGTCGTCACGGGCAAACTCGCCGAAAAATTCGGCGAATTTTCGCTCTACAACCAAGTCGCCGACTTCGAGTTTGGATCCGCCTCCAACTCGAACTCGACGTCACCCTGGATCGCCTCATGCGAGCCGGCTCCTGAGCCATCGTGTGAAGCGACCCCCCTTCACGAGCACTTCCCATACGGTCTCTGCAACTCTAGCAGGGCCCACGTGGAAGCTCTCGCAGCACGCCGGGCCGGCAAGGAGATCGCCTCCGAGTACTCCTCGGACTCCAACACCACATCCGGCTACTACTCGGACTCGTCATACGAGTTCGACTTTGGATCGGACCCAATCGAGTCCGAGTCCGAGCTCAACACGACCGAGGAACCGCTGTCAGGCCCTGCTACCGGCTTGGTCATTACATCTACTCCCGCTGGCAGATTCGTCTACTGGCCCGACCGCAAGCCAGCAGACCTGACGGACGACAACTCGCGCTGTGTCGCCTACCTCGACACACTCCCCTTCCAGGAGGGGACCCCGCTGGCTCAAAATGACGAGCACACCCCAACCGAGGTGTCGACTACTGACTCCAGTCTTTGCACTCCCGACCGCAAAGTCTTCATGGCGGCCGGGGATGTTGGGACCTCAGAGAGTCGACCCGACCGGTACCTTGACGACATCTCAGAGGACGAGTTGTCCGCCAACGCACCTCCCGACGAGACGGCCGACGACAAGAACGCTCGACGTGACCGCAACAGGAAGCGGAACGATCGACGCAGACGCCTCCGAGAGACTCTCCCCATCCGGAACCTCAATGAGGCTCTGGATCAAGTTGCCAACCGGGTACACACTACTCCTGAGCAGTGCCTCATGTCTATCACCACGATAGCACGGCAGGCCCAGGGGATCCGCGCAGGCGACGTCATCGCCAAGCTCGCTGAAGACGCCTACTTCATGCGGGTCGACAACAAGGTTGCTCAAGTACCCCCGTCAGAAATCAAGAAGCCAGACACCACGAAGCCACTAGTCGCAGCCCGGCAGATGCCGGACGCAACCGTGTCCGTGGAGAACACCAGCCAAACCCCAACCGCTCTAGGGCCTCAGCTGGAGGACCCTCACAGGCCGGCAATAGCCAAAGCGGCGCCGGTGGTAGTCGCGGTGGCGCTGGTGGTAGTCGCGGCGACGGCGGTGGTGGTGGCAGCAGCGACGGAAGCTCATCCCATGGCGCCGGCAGAAGAGCTGGTGGCGGCGGCGACCGCGGAGGCCGAGGCCACGCGAACAGCCATGCCACCGGCAATTCACGTGGAGGCTACGACGCCCACCATAGGATCGACAAGATCCGCCGCAAGAAGACTACTGAAGCGAGCGACAGCGATGGCTTCCCCGCCTACTCTGCATGACTTCGCAACCTACTCCTTCCTGAGAAATTTAAACCTCTCGGGATCACCAAGTACGACACGAAGCAAGACCCAGTTCAGTGGCTCAGGTGCTATGCCCTGGCCATCAAAAACGCTGGTGGCAATAATGACGCAAAGTGCCTTTTCTTCCCCTTCTGCCTGGATCAAGCTCCACTTACCTGGCTCGAGTCGCTCGACAAGAACTCGATCGACCAGTGGGACCAGCTGAAGGCTCAGTTCACCAGCAACTTCGCGGGCGCCATGGGGCGCTCGGGTACACGCATGGACCTGGCGATGGTCAAGCCGGAACAAGGCGAGACGCTCCGCCAGTACATGCGACTGTAGTCGACGTCACCGACAAAGAAGTCATCGACCTCTTCCAAGACGGGCTCTACCACCGTCGCACCTTCGAAGACTTCGGTCGCCGCCGCCCGAGTTCCATCACTAAGCTCAAGGACATGATCACATCATGGGCCGACGAAGAGGACAAGGTGAACGCCAAGTATGACTCCATTCGCGGTAAGAGCAAGAACAACACGGGCGGCCACAACAACAACAACAAGGGCCAACAGGGTCGGAACAACAACAACTACTCGAACTCCAACCGCAAGCGCAAGCCAGACAATACAGTCGCGGCTATACAGCGCCCTGCGAAGGACAACTCGAAGAAGACCTCAGGCGGCTTCAGAGACTTGCTCAAAGAGAAGTGCCCGTGGCATCTGGACGACAATCACACTACCGAGCAGTGCTACCAGCTCCGGCGAGCACTCAAAGATACTCCCGATGCACGGCCTCCTCACGACAAGAAGGGCAAGAAAAAAGTCGACGAGGGCAACGGTGAGTTCCAAGAACCCGACAAGATGGTGAATGTCCTCTTCGGCGGACTACCCACCAGACGGTCTCAGAAGGCCACCCGACGGGAAGTCTTGAACATCAAACCAGCGGCGCCGTCACCTCTAAGGTGGTCGGAGGTACCCATCACCTTCTCCCGCGCAGATCAATGGACAAGCTTCTCCGAACCAGGACGTTTTCCACTCGTCCTGAAACCTGTAGTCGTGGGCTCCAGACTCAACAAGGTACTCATCGACGGTGGAAGCGGACTCAACATCCTCTTCACCAAGACCTTGAAGAAGATGAAGCTCGACATCACCGACATGCTCACCAAGAGCGCGTCACCTTTCTACGGCATTGTCCCCGGTAACACGGCTATTCCACTGGGCTCAGTGGTCCTGCCAGTTACCTTCGGGGAGACAAGGGAGAACTACCGCACCGAGTACATGAAGTTCGAGGTGGCGGACTTCGAAACCTCCTACCATGCCATCCTCGGTAGACCAGCTATCGCCAAGTTCATGGCGGTACCACACTACACCTACTTGGTACTCAAGATGCCAAGTCCTGCCGGAGTACTCACACTGCAAGGGGACTTGAAGATCTCGTTCGACTGCGACACCGAAGCCGTAGAACTCGCAGCGACCAATCAAGTACCCAACGCAATGATGGAAATCTTCGCTGCGTCCAAGAGGCTCTCCCCAACCGAACTCGAGATTCCCGAGAAGACTAACACCGCGAACACGCCTCAGCCATCAGAGGAAGTTCAAGTGAAGGCCATTGACCTCGGGACGGGCGACAACAGCAAGACTACCATGATTGGGGCAAGGCTCGACTCGAAATAGGAAGACGCGCTCGTCAGCTTCCTTCGGGCTAACCGAGATATCTTCGCGTGGAAGCCAGCGGATATGCCAGGGGTGCCCAGGAGGCTGATCGAGCACTCACTCAACGTCGACCCTAAAGCTACCCCCAAACGACAACACCTTCGCCATTTCGCCGACGACCGACGGGATGCCATCAAGAAGGAACTCGCCAAACTACTCGCGGCGGGCTTCATCCGTGAAGTCTTCCATCCTGAGTGGCTCGCCAACCCCGTCCTCGTTCGCAAGAAGAAAACGAACGAGTGGAGGATGTGCGTCGACTACACCGACCTCAACAAGCACTGCCCCAAGGACCCCTTCGGGTTGCCGCGGATTGATCAAGTCATCGACTCCACGGCGGGCTGCGACCTGCTCTGCTTACTTGACTGCTACTCCGGGTACCACCAGATCGCTATCAAGGAAGAAGACCAGGAGAAGACCGCGTTCATCACACCGTTCGGCGCCTACTGCTACACGACAATGTCGTTCGGGTTGAAGAACGCCGGTGCTACATACCAGCGAACTATCCAGGCCTGCTTCAAGAAGCAGCTCAACAAGAATGTCGAAGCCTATGTGGATGACATGGTCGTCAAGACCAGCAACTCCGATACGCTCATCGCCGATCTTGAAGAGACTTTCGCGTCTCTGCGAGAGTTCCAATGGAAGCTCAATCCCAACAAGTGCGTCTTCGGCGTACCATTTGGGAAACTACTCGGCTTCATCATCAGCCATCGTGGCATCGAAGCCAATCTCGAGAAGATCTCTGCCATCACCAACATGAAAGCTCCAACTTGCATCAAGGATGTCCAGAAGCTGATCGGGTGCATGGCGGCCCTGAACAGATTTATCTCGAAGCTTGGAGAACGGGGACTACCTTTCTTCAAACTACTCAAGCACCAAGAGAAGTTTGCGTGGACCGCGGAGGCTGATCAAGCTCTGGCGCAGCTCAAAGACTTCCTGTCAAAGCCACCGGTCCTCACAGCTCCTCGCAAAAAGGAGCAGCTATTGCCCTACCTTGCTGCGACTACTCATGTGGTCAGTACTGCCATCGTTGTCGTGCGGCAGGAAGAAGGCCACGCCTACCCAGTCCAGCGACCAGTCTACTTCGTCAGCGAGGTTCTGTCAGAGTCAAAGGCACAGTACTAGCCGGTCCAGAAGCTACTCTACGCAGTGCTCATCATCTCGCGGAAGCTACGACACTACTTCCAGGAGTACTCGATTGTCGTCATCACCGACTACCCGCTCGGTGACATACTCCGCAATCAGGATGCTACTGGAAGAATCTCCAAGTGGGCAATCGAACTCGGTGCCCTCAACATCGACTTCAAGCCACGCACCGCTATCAAGTCTCAAGCACTAGTCGACTTCATGGCAGAGTGGCGGGAGAATCAGCTACCAACTCCAACCAAGCGGCCAGAACACTGGGTGATGTACTTTGACGGCTCACTCAAGCTTGAAGGCGCAGGTGCAGGGGTACTACTGATCTCTCCAACAGGCGAACAACTCGAGTACGTCCTGCAGATCTTCTGGAAGGTCTCAAACAACGAAGCCGAGTACGAAGCCCTACTCCATGGGCTCCGCCTCGCAATCTCATTGGGCATCAAGCGGCTACTAGTCTACAGCAACTCCGCAGTGGTCATCAACCAAGTCAACAAGTCTTGGGATCTGTAAGTGCAATCAAGCTCTAAGTGGGTTTTGGTGAGTTGAGTGACAACTTGATTAAATCACTAACACTCTTGTAAAGCATGTGAGCACGTTGTTGATTATTGATAAACGATATTTATGTGTAAGATCATGCTTTTAGCTCATATTGCAAAGAAGACAAGGGTGGATCATGACATTATACATGGAATGTATGCAAGCATACTAAAGATGAATGTCATGAGATGGTTATTGTGTTTCTCCCATTGAGTTTACATAAGACATACAACAAGTGATCCTAAGCTAAAGAAAAGCAAATATAGAGGCATGATTATATATGGTACTTGGTTAGCCTCTCTAGGTTAAGCAAAGCATATTGTGAAGAAAGGATAAGCTTGTGATGTAATAATGGGAGAACTAAGTTAAAGATGAGTATGGCATCAAAGGGATTTCACTATTAATACAACATGGAACTTGATGAGCTATACAATGAGTTCACCGAGTATAATATCAAATGGATTTCACTCTTACATCAAGTGGAAGATATTGACTCTTACAAAGAAGCTAGTTGCAAGAATTCGAATATAGCATTGACAAAGGTCATGTGGTTACCTATATTGTAATGGACCTATAAATGGAAGCTTGCAAGGCAAGGATATTTGTTATCAATCCAAAGTACAATTATTTGAGTGGCATCTCAAATGGAATTCTCTCTATGGTGCAAGGCTTGACTCAAAAGTGGCAAGGATAAGTGATGAAGAGATCAAGATGGCTAAAACGAGGAACTAAGCAAAGGCTATGGATAGCGACCATAAGCAAAGTGGCTAGGGTGAAGTTGAGAGCGTCAAGGATTTCGAAGTATCATATCCAAGCCTACCGAGAAAAGTGATAAATTGCATCTAGTGTCATGATTGATAAATTGGAGTGGCTCTAGAATTCAAAGTGATTGACTCTCTACTCTATGGAAGAATTCTAAGTCACTAGCTCAAGGTGGATATGCTCAAGCACATGCATATAATTACTTATCCATAACGTGTGCTCAGTTGGTATACAACATTGGAAGCCCTCGAATCATTGAAGATCAAATACCGGCATACCTTGGTGGTTCAAACTCAAATAGAATAATTAGGTTTATCTTTTATCTTGAGTTTAGGTATGCCGTACTATCAAGAGGGATGAATCATTGGTTGGACAACAAACATCAAAAAGTGCTCAAGTGAACCCATGAGAGACTAACCCGTGAGATCTAAACCTTAGTAGGGCTCTCTGGCCCAAACCGGTCAGACCGGTTTGGGCACTGACACCGTCCAACGGCTAGTTGGTTTGAAAACCGGTCTGACCAGTTTGGCAAACCGGTCTGACCGGTTTTGTCTGACAGACTAACGGCTAGTTTTTGGGAGGATGGGTATTTATACCCATGAGCTCCTCTTTGAGGGGCTGCTGGTTCCCTGCGCCTCCTATGCTTTCTTGAACCCCAGCTAAGCTCTCCCCAACCTCTCTTAGTGAGATTCAAGCCTAAAGTGATATATCTTTGAGTTGGGTTGATTGAGTGACTAGTGTGTGAACCTTTGTGAGCTTGTGAGCTAAACCATACTTCAGCACCTGCTGATTTGTGTTGAAGATCCTTTGAAGCATCTTTTACTCTTGGAGCCTTACTCCTAGACGGCTAGAAGTCACTTGGAAGCTCTCCAATCCGAGATTGTGGAAGCTCCAAGAAGTTTGTATTACCCCTGTGATTCTAGTGGAAACCTTCTCATCTCAAGGGTTCATTCTCTTGACTTGAGACCGAGGTCAAGGGCAAGCCTTGTGTGGCGAGCCTATCCTTGTGTGGATACCTCAACAACGTGGAGGTAGGCTAACCTTAGTGGTGGGCCGAACCACGAGATAAATCTTTGTGTCTCTTGTGCATTCTCTTCATATATATCTTGCTTATTGATTTATCTCTATCTCTAGCATATATCTTGTGCTTCCGCTTCGATCTACTTTGGTGTGCATGTGCTGTGTGCAGGGACTTCATTGATACTCTTGGAAACTCTTGTGGAAGTCCTACACCAAGTTTGGTTTGTGCTAGAACTCGTAGAGGGGATTTACATTTTGTTGGTTCTGTCTGTGTAAAACCGGTCTGACTGGTTTCGGTGCTGACAGCGGGTTGAATTTTTGTAAGTGTGCAGTTTTGCCTATTCACCCCCCCTCTAGGCGACATCCAGATCCTTTCAATTGATATCAGAGCAAGGAACTCCGATTCGAGCTTAACCGCTTGGAGAAAAGATGTCGACAACATATGAGGTATCTTTTGAGCCATTGACTCTAGGTGGATCAAACTACGATTCTTGGTCAGCTCATGTACTTAATGGAATTAGGACCTTTGGTCCACATGCTGAGCAGGTTGTAGTTGCTAGTATTTTTCCTCCTCACACTAGAGTAGACAACATTGACTTGTCGAACTTATCTCTAGAGGAGTTAGAATGTTGGCAACTCAACTCTCAAGTTACTAACTACATTCGTAGTACCTTGAGTTGTGATGTGTAGGAATTAATTTGTGATGACATAATTGATGCACATGACATTTGGGAGATTTTTCAAGATCTCTATGATATGCCCAAATGCGAAGATCAAGATCAAAGAGCAAGCATGCAAAGTGAAGCCACAGCTGCAAACCACTCATCTTCATGTGCTCATGATGACATCTTGGCCAAGGATGATGAGAGAAGAGAAATCAAAAGCCAAAATGAAGATTTGAGGTTTGAGTATGACAAGCCATCAACTAGTGAGGATCAAGTGACAAGAGTATCATAGAAGAGTGCTCTACCTCAGAAACATACACTGATCCTCTAGTGACCACACCCATGGATCAACAAGGCAAGAAAAGCAAGTTGGGTGACCCTGTGGGGAAACCGGTCCAACCGGTTTCCAAAACCGGTCTGACCGGTTTTCACAGGATGAACACAATGAAGAGTAACAAGTGTTCAAGAAAGCAATCAAGACAAGCATCGGCGGTTTCTAGGTCCTCAACTCCCAGTGTTGATGATCACAAGTGCTTGATGGCCAAGAAGAGCAAGAAAACCAAGGAAGATCAAATGGTAAAGAGAGTTGAAGATCAAGTTGACACCATAAAGTCTTTAACTCAAAAGCTTGAAGCCTTCAAACTCTCACACTCTACCTTGGTCAATAAATATGATGTCTTGCTTAATAAAGTTGCCTGTGCTACTAACTTGTCTACATGTGTAGCATCTTTGGAGCAAGAAAAGAAGGTGCTCAATGATAAGCTTGAAAAGCTCACTAGCAAGCATATGGCTTTACAAGCATGTCACAAGGAGCTTGAGTGCTCTCATGATAGACTTGTAGAATCATATACTTATCTAGAAGTAGCTCATGAGGTTGTGCTTTCATCGGTAACATCCACTCAACCTCTCTCACACACATGCACATGCTCACATGTCAATATTGAATTGTCTTGTACTAAACCTTGTTGTTCTCAAGCAAGCCAATCTAGTATTGAGCATGTATTTGTAGAGACTTGTGATGACCTCATAGCGAAAGAAAATGATCAACTCATGCAAGAGGTTGAAAAGCTTAAAGAAGACTTGAGTAAGTTGAAGGGAAAGAGTCAAGTGCAACCTTCTCAAGATAACCGTGACAACATGGTGAAGAAGCTTGAGAAGGGTTCAAACCGTGCTAGCTCAACCCTCCAACCGAAGAAGCAAGGAAATAATCACAAGGCTCAAGAAATCAAGAAAAAGAAGCTTGATCACATACAATGCTTCAAGTGCTCAAAGATGAGGCACTATGCATCCATGTGCTCTCCTCAGCTCAAAGGCAGCAAGAAAAGGCAAAGGAAGCTAAGGAGAAGGATATGCTACAAATGCAAGCAACATGGACACTTTATTGAGACTTGTCCACAAGTGACTGGGGTGCTGTCTGCACCAAACCGGTCTGACCGGTTTGGGAAACCGGTTAGACCGGTTTTGGCAACTGCAGTGCCTCAAGAGCATATCAAGCGCAATCAAGCTTCTACAGCAAGCCACAAGACCAAGAAGCAACAAGTGAGCAAAAACAAGAGCAAGGCTTCAGCAAGCAAGATCAAAAGCCGTATTTGCTACACTTGTCGGTCAAAGGGACATGAGAGTAATGATTGTCCAAATGGTAACATTCCTAAGTCAAAACTTGTCGATTATGCATTTTCTAGACTTAGGGATGACAAAAATGGTATCTATGCTACTAGAGTGATTTGTTCATCTCAAACTAGCATAAGAGCCATTTGGATTCCCAAATCTCTTGTGACTAACCCCATAGGACCCAACATGGTTTGGGTACCAAAAAGAGCTTGCTAGATTTGCAGGAGCATGGAGATGCATTGGAGGCTTGGCAAAACTCAAAAAGAGGACTATGAGCTAGAATAATGCCAAGCATCAAGTCTAAACTTTCTATTCTTATTCCAATGACATCTCAGTAACATAAGCTTCATCTTTCATCTTAGTCAATTGATCCTAAGTGGATACTTGTGCTCAAGGCCTTGGTTTTGTGCACTTGGCTTGACTAAGTAATTTTTGTGTACATTTATGCTCCTCTTACCACATGATGCTCGTAACCGCTCTCTAGTAGAGCATAGTGGTTTAAATGGTGCAGGTTAAAAGAAGAAGTAAAGTTGTAAGTCAATCAAGCGTTTGGCCATAGGCAATGTTAGACCAAGTTGAAGCATAAGAAAAGATGAAAGGAAAAATTTCAAGCTTCAACACCAACTCTAAGGGCCAAACACCCCTGCTTCTTTGGAAGTGCAGACTCCAGAGGTTCCGAGAAATTCTCCGGTAGTTCCGAGAATTGCTGCAGGAACTCAACCTCCGGGAAATTCCTCGGAGGTTCCGGGATCTGGGAATTCAGACCTATAAAGCTTGAAGAATCAGGGTGATTGTCAGCAATTGAAGACTCATGAAGATATACCTGCATCACGAGCTATTGGAGACCTGAAGAATTACTTCACTTGGGTTCACTGGCAAAACCGGTCTGACCGGTTTGCCAAACCGGTCTGACCGGTTCTGGCCCAGTGCTGCCCAACTAAGTGATATACTTCAAGATTAATTCAAGAAATTCAAATAATCATCCTCAGCTCTTTTATAGCATCATACAAGTACTTTCTTGGTGATAGTAAGTAATCCTGGTACAATTTCAATATTTAAGATTATTTTCTCTTGTGCCTTGACCAAATTGTGAAGTGACCTCTCCTAGTTCATTAAATTGACTAAGTGCTCGTTTTATGCAACTCAAATCCATGATGCACCTATTTAGGGGGAGATCACTCTACAATTTGTGTTTTGAGACTAATGGTTTCATCTAGTGATTTTTGTAGTCTCGAAATGAGAGCTTGTCTCTCTCCATGGAGTGTGCTATGACTTTGAGTCCAAAGTGGTAAAACTGACCTAATCTTTCTCTTTGGATTATGAAACTAACCTTAAACATAGCTACTCACCACAATATAGTTTAAATTCCTCGAGTTGGACTTAATTGCCAAAATGGTGCATGTGACCCTAGTCGTTCACATTATGTCATATACTCCATAAACAAAGGGAATTTGATCTATATTGTGAAGTTTCAATTTTTGGTGGACCTCTTGTCTCTCTAACCCAAAAGGTCACTAAGGATTGAAACTAGTGCTTGTGCTATTTAAGTTTTTCTCTCTCGTGTTGTGATTAAAAGGTTTATCAAAATGAGAGCTAGAACTTGGACTTAACATGGCAATGCACAAGTCAAAAGGAAAATCACAATTCACCAATGTGAAAATGTGATAAGCTAGAGGCAAAGGTATGGTTCACACTCACTCTTATTCTACCTTTATCATCTAGGATTTGTTCATGCTAGTGTGTGCATTTTCTTAGCATGTGGTCTATTCAAAGTTCTTTCTTGTGTGCCCATTGGATATTTAATTGATGCCTACCTTTATATTGACTTTACGTCAAATGCTATTATAATGTGAGAGGCATGAATTAAACATCCCAATATGGTCCTAAAACTTGTTTAGTCACATGCTTGTGTGACATAGGTTAGATTTTGAAAAACTCAACTAGCATGATAGGATTTGTGTGAATCTTGAAAATATTTGGATTTTGGTCTTTATGACCCGATCGACCCACTTGTGACTATGGTTAACCTTGCTTGATTGATGGCTAGTCACAAGTGGTGAGATTTTCTTAAGTCCAACATATTCTCCACATCTATTTCTCTCTAAGTTTCTTGGAAGTATCAAGGAGCTTTTGGACCTAAATGGAAAAATCTTTCTTTGAGAATTATCTAGTGACCAAAGTTCATTGCTGTATCTCTTTATCTCACTAGATCTATCTCAAAAGGAAAAGGAGCAAAATTCTTTCAATATCTTATCTTTTCCTCTAATCACCTCTCGTGGAGAAAAAGGGATTTTTGGTAAAGAGTTGAAGCTTCAGGTTTTTCTGAAAAAGAACTAGTATCTGGACATATCTTGAACCTATCTCTCATATTAGTTCTCAAAATCAAGCTTCAAATCTCAGGCTCTTAGCTTCAGCTGGTTTCCTGAGGGAAATCGGTCTGACCAGTTTCTGAAACTGGTCTGACCGGTTTGCCCCGGGTCCACCCCTTTAAGGGTATCCCGTGTGGAATATTCCCTCTCATCCCTCATTTCATCCTCTCCAGCCATAGCTCGTGGTCCTCATCTCCATCCCGAGCTCCTCCACCCTCTCACTCTCCCCACCATGGAATCTTGAGATTGGACCAAGGAAAGACTTTCCCCTTTGGAGATTAAGAGTTTGTGGTGCTAAACTTCGGCTTGACCGGATTGGAGACCGTTTTTTAGGCTCAACTCATCTTCTCCCATCCTCTCAAGGTATTCAAAGGTTCTCTTTGCCCGATCTCTTAGCTCCATGCATATCTCTTGGATTCCTTTGAGCAATCATCAACTAGTATGCCCAGGAAGCTATCTCTAAGTTTTGAATCAATTTGGATGGCTACATTTCGATTTCCATGATCTAGGGTTTCAGTCGACGAACTGAAACCAGTCTGACCGGTTTTATTAGGACAGCAACCCTGGTTTTCGTCCATAACTTCAAATTTAATTCTCGTCGAGTCTCGATTCAATTCCTATGGACCTTATATCTACTTTGTCACATCTTTGTGGTCAGGAATCACATGTCGGACTTCTCGAGGACCTACACAAGGTCAAAGAAGAAAAAGAGGGTTGATGAGCCGGAAGGTGATCCCGATCCGATTGAGCCGCCCGGTACCTCCAGTGGCCCTACCTTGAGGCCTACGTTGTCCAGAGCATCTCAGTCAAATGTTGTGGACGAGATTGTGGACGAAGGGCATAAGACTTCTAGTGAGGATGATCAAGAGAGTGATGAGAACTATAAAATGGAATGGCATGGGAAAGGACCAGCAGGAGATGATGATGATGACGATGATGAAGAAGAAGAGGATTATGGTGTAAGGGAAAGAAGAGCAGAGGAAGAAGAAGAAGGGCAGCTTGTGCTTGAGATTAGGAGGCCAGTCAATCCAGGCAGTCATCGCATGGTGAACTATCTTGGCATGGGTAAGACCGAGGCAGCTAGGAGGAAAAGAAGGGAGTGACCCTATGGTGAGCCCAAGGACATGGCTAGTGGGATAGATTACAGATTTCACACTTTCTTCCAGCAGGATTACTATTCCACCGCCATTATAGCAAAGAAGAAGGGGATTGTTGCAGAGGCTCGGTGGATAGATTGGGGCTATATGGAGAAGACAAACAATGCAATTTTCAGAGATATCATTGATGTTTGTACTACTTTGAGGATCAAGCCTCTGATGGGATTCAGGCACAGTTGGAACACCGAGGTCATTGCACAATTCTATGCCACTATTGCTTTTGAGGAGTATGAGGGTACAAGAAGGATGCATTGGATGACCGAAGGCACTAGATACTTTGTCACTTTCACTCAGTTTGCTAGATTGCTTGGAGTTAGCCCGGCGGATGTGACTCTCCCTTGCATTCACCATGGCACTCGTCCGATGGAGCCTACAGAGATGAAGTTCATGTACCCAAGAAACAAGCAAGGAAATGCGGGATATGCAGCGGGGCTTTACTCGTACTATAGCATGCTTAACCGCATGTTCCGGTTGACACTCACACCTAGGGGCGGAAACCCGGCGGACATCTCTAACTATGCTAAGGACTTGCTTGTTCATACGAGGCCTCCCGGTCTTCCATTCTCAGTGAGTGAGTTTATTTGGGAGGAGATCAAGACCATCAGCGAGAGTCCCCAGAGGTTGTGTGGTTATGCACCTTATATCATGCATATCATTGAAAAGATGGCAAAAAGAAAGTTTCTAAAGGATACTAAGCATGAGCCCTTCAAAGTCCCGGTACCCAAGAGGATAAGGACTCCCTCACCTGGAAGATATGATGAGATAGAAATGGAGGAAGGAGAAGGACAGCAGCAGGAGCAGCACCAGTCAGCTGCTGCCACTGGTCAGGACCAAACCGGTCTGACCGGTTTGGGGCTGGCAGCAGCCAACCAAGGGATAAGCCACCCTCTCCCATACGCCGACTCATGAACTTTTTCACATCTATGTGTAGGAGTCAGAGGGACATAATGGTTGAGCAGCAGAGGTCTAGAAGAGAGAGGAAGCAAATGAAGGACACGCTCAAATTGTTGCATAATCACCATGGTTTTGAACCCCCTAGATCTCCACCCTCTCCCGAGACGGAGGAACCTGAGATCCCCTAAGTGGATAGTATGGTTGCACAACTGGGCTCTGAAGGCTACTTTCAACAATATGCTCATCACTATGGATATCAAGTACTTCCTCCTCCACCTCCTCCTATGGGTCCGTCTACTAGTGGTCAAAACATTGTATCTCAAGCGTATCAGTCGCTCTTTGGCAACATCGATGGTATGATGAGTCTCAAATTCTTATACTTTAGCATCTACCATTTCTTCTCAAGTTCTTAACTCTAATTCTTAAAACATTCTCTCTTAGACTACCCTCCTCCACATGGTGGTGCTCCTCCGGAGTATGGTGGTCAGTGAAGCTCAGCAGCACGTCTTCTCCGAGTTTTTAGTGATAGATGACAAAGGGGGAGAAGATAAGAAGATTAAAGCCTATCTGTTTGTGTGCTATGTGGTGAAACTGGTCTTACCGGTTTCTCAAACCGGTCTGACCGGTTTGTGCTGAGCACTCCCAAACTCCTATGTATCCAGTTATTTTTTTATCTTAGAGACTTGTTGAGAGATTTGGATCTGTAATAATCATCTGTTGAACCTTATCTATGTGTTGGACTTGAGAACTCTTGTATTGTGTGCTACAATGTGTGTAATGTACTCTAAATGTTCTAAGTGACTTAATGTTAGTTTGTGATGCATGTTTGTATGGTGAATGAGTTATTTTTGAGTTTTCCCTGTTTTTGTGTACTGACTGGGTGAAACCGGTCTGACCGGTTTCCAAAACCGGTCTGACCGGTTTTGCCCCAGACAGCACACACTTCTTTGTGTTTCGTCGTTTGTTTGTGATAACTCATGTCATATGCATCACACATTTATTTTATCTTGTCACACACACTTGTTGCACCCCACTTTGCTGAGATTTAGGGGGAGCTCCATGTTTTTCTTGAAAATGTGCAAATTGGCATTTTGAGGCCAAATTGATGAATTCCATTCATTTACACACATTGAGGGGGAGCTTTACCTAAATCTTAGTCTTTATAAGCTTCATTTATATATCTTTTGTATAGCTTTAATCAAGGTTGTCATCAATCACCAAAAAGGGGAGATTGTAAGTGCAATCAAGCCCTAAGTGGGTTTTGGTGAGTTGAGTGACAACTTGATTAAATCACTAACACTCTTGTAAAGCATGTGAGCACGTTGTTGATTATTGATAAATGATATTTATGTGTAAGATCATGCTTTTGGCTCATATTGCAAAGAAGACAAGGGTGGATCCTGACATTATACATGGAATGTATGCAAGCATACTAAAGATGAATGTCATGAGATGGTTATTGTGTTTCTCCCATTGAGTTTACATAAGACATACAACAAGTGATCCTAAGCTAAAGAAAAGCAAATATAGAGGCATGATTATATATGGTACTTGGTTAGCCTCTCTAGGTTAAGCAAAGCATATTGTGAACAAAGGAGAAGCTTGTGATGTAATAATGGGAGAACTAAGTTAAAGATGAGTATGGCATCAAAGGGATTTCACTATTAATACAACATGGAACTTGATGAGCTATACAATGAGTTCACCGAGTATAATATCAAATGGATTTCACTCTTACATCAAGTGGAAGATATTGACTCTTACAAAGAAGCTAGTTGCAAGACTTCGAATATAGCGTTAACAAAGGTCATGTGGTTACCTCTATTGTAATGGACCTATAAATGGAAGCTTGCAAGGCAATGATATTTGTTATCAATCAAAAGTACAATTATTTGAGTGGCATCTCAAATGGAATTCTCTCTATGGTGCAAGGCTTGACTCAATAGTGGCAAGGATAAGTGATGAAGAGATCAAGACGGCTAAAACGAGGAACTAAGCAAAGGCTATGGATAGCGACCATAAGCAAAGTGGCTAGGGTGAAGTTGAGAGCGTCAAGGATTTCAAAGTATCATATCCAAGCCTACCGAGAAAAGTGATAAATTGCATCTAGTGTTATGATTGATAAATTGGAGTGGCTCTAGAATTCAAAGTGGTTGACTCTCTACTCTATGGAAGAATTCTAAGTCACTAGCTCAAGGTGGATATGCTCAAGCACATGCATATAATTACTTATCCATAACGTGTGCTCAGTTGGTATACAACATTGGAAGCCCTCGAATCGTTGAAGATCAAATACCGACATACCTTGGTGGTTCAAACTCAAATAGAATAATTAGGTTTATCTTTTATCTTGAGTTTAGGTATGTCGTACTATCAAGAGGGATGAATTATTGGTTGGACAACAAACAACAAAAAGTGCTCAAGTGAACCCATGAGAGACTAACTCGTGAGATCTAAACCTTAGTAGGGCTCTCTGGCCCAAACCGGTCTGACCGGTTTGGCAAACCGGTCTGACCGGTTTGGCAAACCGGTCTGACCGGTTTGGGCACTGACACCGTCCAATGGCTAGTTGGTTTGAAAACCGGTCTGACCGGTTTGGCAAACCGGTCTGACCGGTTTTGTCTGACAGACTAACGGCTAGTTTTTGGGAGGATGGGTATTTATACCCATGAGCTCCTCTTTGAGGGGCTGCTGGTTCCCTGCGCCTCCTATGCTTTCTTGAACCCCAGCTAAGCTCACCCCAACCTCTTTTAGTGAGATTCAAGCCTAAAGTGATATATCTTTGAGTTGGGTTGATTGAGTGACTAGTGTGTGAACCTTTGTGAGCTAAACCATACTTCAGCACCTGCTGATTTGTGTTGAAGATCCTTTGAAGCATCTTTTACTCTTGGAGCCTTGCTCCTAGACGGCTAGAAGTCACTTGGAAGCTCTCCAATCCGAGATTGTGGAAGCTCCAAGAAGTTTGTATTACCCCTGTGATTCTAGTGGAAACCTTCTCATCTCAAGGGTTCATTCTCTTGACTTGAGACCGAGGTCAAGGGCAAGCCTTGTGTGGCGAGCCTATCCTTGTGTGGATACCTCAACAACGTGGAGGTAGGCTAACCTTAGTGGTGGGCCGAACCACGAGATAAATCTTTGTGTCTCTTGTGCATTCTCTTCATATATATCTTGCTTATTGATTTATCTCTATCTCTAGCATATATCTTGTGCTTCCGCTTCGATCTACTTTGGTGTGCATGTGCTGTGTGCAGGGACTTCATTGATACTCTTGGAAACTCTTGTGGAAGTCCTACACCAAGTTTGGTTTGTGCTAGAACTCGTAGAGGGGATTTACATTTTGTTGGTTCTGTCTGTGTAAAACCGGTCTGACCGGTTTTGGAAACCGGTCTGACCAGTTTCGGTGCTGACAGCGGGTTGAATTTTTATAAGTGTGCAGTTTCGCCTATTCACCTCCCCTCTAGGAGACATCCAGATCCTTTCAGGATCGCAACAAGGAGAATATGGACGCCTACTATCTGGAAGTCCGCAAGCTCGAGAACAAGTTCTACGGTCTCGAGTTCCACCACGTCGTCCGCGACAACAATGTTGCAGCGGACGTCCTGTCAAAGCTTGGTTCTACGCGCGCACAAGTACCCGCTGGAGTCTTCGTCCACGAGCTTCACGTGCCATCTATCCCGGAGCCGGCGCCAGCGACCACTGACCCTGTGCCATCACAGCCTAGTCAGGAGGTCATGATGATCGACGTGGATTGGCGACAACCCTTCATCGACTACATCCGCGAGTAGAAGGTTCCCTCTGACAAGAACACGGCCGAACAACTCGTCCGCCGAGCCAAGACCTACGTACTAGTCGGGGACAAGCTCTACAGGCGAGGTGCCACTTCTGGTGTACTCATGAAGTGCATACCTCGAGATGAAGGCAAGGATATCTTGGAGGAGATCCACAAAAGCGTCTGCGGCAACCACGCGTCTTCCCGAACGCTGGTGAGCAAGGCTTTCCGACGAGCTTTCTACTGGCCCACAGCTCTACCCGACGCTGAAGATCTCATCAGAAAGTGCCAAGGATGTCAATTCTTCGCCAAGCAGCAACATGTCCCGGCCTACAAGCTAGTCACCATACCACCAACCTGGCCCTTTGCCTGTTGGGGGCTCGACATGATTGGGCCTCTGCCAACTGCGCTAGGAGGATTCAACAGAGTCTTGGTGGCCATCGACAAGTTCACCAAGTGGATCGAAGTCAAGCCGGTCACCTGCCCAAAGGCCGACAGAGTACTCGACTTCTTGGACGAACTCGTGCATCGCTACGGGCTGCCCCATCGCATCATCACAGACTTGGGTTCCAACTTCAACAACCACCAATTCTGGGAGTACTGCGAGAATAGTGGGATCGACGTTCGGTACGTCTCAGTCGCCCATCCCCGCGCCAACGGACAAGTCGAGCGTGCTAACGGGATGGTACTCGACGCCCTCAAGAAGCGATTGCACGACGCAGCTAACACCAAAGGAGGCAAGTGGATCAAGGAACTACCCAACGCACTCTGGGGGCTTCGTACTCAGCCTACCAAGCCAATGGGGCAGTCCTCCTACTTCCTGGTCTACGTTTCCGAAGCAATTCTACCTGCCGACGTGATGTGGGAATCCCCGGCAGTAGAACAGTACGACGAAGGCATCTCAGAAGACAGCAGACGGGTTGATATCGACAGCCTCGAAGAAGCCCACTGCGCCGCCCTCGTCCAATCAGCAAGGTACCTTGAGGGTATCCGACGCTACCATGATCGCAACGTCAAGGAACGCTCCTTCAATGTCGGCGATCTAGTCCTCCGTCGTATCCAGAACACGGAAGGACTACACAAGCTCAGCTCGCCTTGAGAAGGTCCCTTCTCAGTTTCTAAGGTGACCGGACCAGGCTCCTATCGCCTCCAAACACTTGAAGGCGACAACATCAGCAACTCGTGGAATGTCGACCAGCTATGTCGCTTCTACGCGTAGTCACTCGACTACTCATCTACGGGTCCAAGTCTATACGGCTACTCACGGACTCTTCGCTATAAGCGGCCTTTCGGTCCTAGCACTAGTCTCTGGACTACTCTTCTCCTAGATCCAGCGTCAACGGCTACTAACGGATCTCAGGCTGCTACGAGCATCAAGGACTCTAGCGGCGGTCAAACAGACCATGTACTCTAGATCCAGCCTATACGGCTACTAAAGGATATGCAGCTCTAAGCGACCTAAGGGTCCTGGCACCACCTAGCAATAGGCGGCCTACGGGTCCTGGCGACTACACTTGTAAACGGCCCTGGCCATCCAGGTGTACTTCTTCATCAGTAATAAAGATTGATTCTACTCAACTTCTTTGCTGAGCCTTCTAATCAGGCAGACTCTACCGAGTACTACTACTCACGAGTTCTCCACGGCTTGGTACTCCGCTCACTTCGCTGCAAGTGGCGGTCACGAGTACTCATTCCATACACAATAACGTGGACAACTTTCATCGATAATTCAAACAAGTTACTGACTACTTTGTTTGTCTTACATGCACTACTCTAAGCTATTTTCTACAGGAACTTCTACTGAAGGTTGAGCTTCTCCGCCACTTGCTCAGCAATGGGCGCCATCTCCTCCAGGAGAGCCTTGTACTGATCGTCAGTACAGTTCGCGGCAAGTCCGCCGGCGACCACGTCCACAGGAGCCTTGGGGAAGTATGACTTCATATACGCCAAGACCTGGTTCGGAATCGACTTCACCAAGTGCTTGACATATGTCGCCAGTCATCCGGGGGCTTCCTTCAACCGGTCCACCAACGGCGCAATCTTGGGCCCGCCTGGATGTGGCACCAGTAGCCTCGCAATAGGCAGCGCGGCTTCCTCGAGTTCCTTCAACTGGGCTCGGAGATTCTCACAGTCCTCGTTGAGCTTCTGCAGAGATTTATAGCAATTCACGAGGTCACGATCTGAGGCTTCATGAAGCTCCATATGCATGATGCATTCATGGCGCAGTTGGGCGTAGTCGTACTCAAGTACCTCTCTTTTGTCGGTTTCACGGTACACGATATTCTTGAGGTCCGTCTCCGATGCCATCAGCTGGTCCACTCTCGCCTCAAGATCTGCAGACAACTCAACTCAATGTCAGACTACTCATAAGTGCTACAACAAGTACTCAGCACCCGGTGGAAGGCATACCTTTGTTCTTCTGGCGTAGCGACTTGTTCGTCCGGATCAAGTCGTCCCTCTTCGCCTGCATCTCCTGCACCTCATTATGGTACTGGGCAAAGGCGCCGTCCAGCTTGGATTGGAGTAGGGCCGCATGCTTCTTCGACTTGTCTAGCTCCTTCTCCAGACTTTCAGCGCGAAGAACTGTGTCACCATACCCCTTCAGAAGGTCAGACTTCTGACGGGACCGCTCCACCACATCCTGCGCAAGACAGATTTAGTACATGAGAACTCAGTACTCAACGAAGCAAGATTAGTCGAGGTACTCGCAAACGTACCTTGACCCATTGCTCAGTTCGGCGCCACGACTCCATGCTCAGAGCTACAACAGCCGGGTCGATAAGATTGTCATCCAGTAGCTCAAGACCCCCACGGCTCGATGATGTCGCCTCTGGCATGGGTGCCGACCGAATCGGCGCGGCTTCTTCTATGACGGCCTCGCGGACGACTACGTCCGTGCTTGCCTCGGGGAGGGGATCGACCCGTGCCTCCGCACTCAGCTCGGGGGCTACCGTAGTCCCCAACCCGGGGGCTGCTCCTTCCGTCGTCCCGGCCACCGGCCCTGTGGGCTCCGTCTCCACAGTAGCCGTCTCCATGGCCACGGCTTCAGGGATCGCAGCTCCCTCAGCTTGCGCTCCTGCCACAATGCGTACAAGAAGTCAATTTCAACGACTACGACTACTATGCATGATGACTACCAGTGGTGGCAGGACACATACCTTCGATCAAGGTGGCTTCCTCCAACGTCGACTCCACTGCGGCTTCAGCTTGTGGCGGCGGTGTGGGTTCGCGCTCCTCCGCCGAGCAGCCCTCTCCATCAGCCGGAGTGCTGGTCTCCCCACCGTCCCGTGACAGGTCCGTGGATTTCCTGAATCACGAAGTAATCCAGTCAGCAATGCAAGTCTGTCGTCTACAAGACTACTCGTGAGTTCAGAGAACTTACAGTGTTGACCGCACCACGATCACGGTCGGGCCACCTAGTACACTGGCAATGTCAACTATGCCAGCCTCACTGACAGCTCCGGCCTCAACAGCAGCCTCCGCTGATTGCTCCACAGCTGTAACTGGCGGAGGGTTTCGTCCTTCTTCAACCGACGACTGCGGCTCCGCAGCGCCGGTCTCCTGTTGTGCCGCGACTGGCACGGCTTCTTCAGTGGATGGAGGCGGACTGATACTTCTCTCAGCTACCGCCCCCACGGTATCCCAGACGTCCTCGTCGACTTGATCTACGGGGTCAGAGGAGGGGATATCCTGCAACATTACAAGACAAATCGTCAGCATACGACTACTTATAAGCTGTACTCGATTACTCTAGTCGTGGTACTAACCTCTTGGCTGGTCGCCTCGGAGATCCTTAGCTTCTTGGCGGCGTGTTTCCGTGCCACATTGCGCGGCTTCCTCGGTGGAACCGGCAGGCTAGCCTCCAGGCTCAATGGCTTCTCGATGACGACCGGTATGTCTGGCATTCCAGCTTGGCTAAATCTTGAGCGGAGCTGGAACCGCTGCTGCAGCGTTTCCTCGTCTTCATCGTCATCGGAGCTGGACTCAACGATGACGGCATCATCACCTTCACCGACTTCGCGGCGCTCCTTCTTCTTGCCCTTCCCCTGCGGTTGTTCCTCAAGTCGCGGAGGGGAGGACGGGATGGAGATATACTTCGCAACATCATCCTACAAGATACAGCAAGCTTGAGTACGACTACATCAAGTAAATCAGTACCCAGGAGTCAATGTCACAACTACTCACCTGGTTCGGCGGCCGAGTCGCGGAGTACTCGGGGACTGGGCAAGGTGTGTACGGCGGCATGTCCTTGAAGATCTTGCCCAGCCTCCCGACGATAACGTCGTCCTCTACTTCGAAGCCGGGCATCCGAGAGGAGCCCTTGTCGCCCGTGTACTGGTACCCGAGGGTGTCTCGCGCCATCAACGGCTGCACCCTCCTCTTCATGAAACTAAAGGCCACGTGCTCGGCCCTCAGTCCGGCCTCCCGTAGGGCCTTGATCTTCTTCAACAGGGGAGGTAGCTGGATACCTTCCTGCATGGTGGGCTCCGTGTTCCACCACGGCGCATGCTTCGGTTGATGACCGCTCGGCTTCGGCAGCTCAGGGTGGTGGTTGCTAATGTAGAACCACTTGGCCTTCCAGTCCTGGTTGGACTCTATCAACTTGTACGACAGGTACTGGTCGGCGGCATCTTCTCGCATTTGAATCCCGGCGCCTCTGACTACTCGCGGGTCACTGCTGCTCGGTTGCGGCTTCAACCGGAAGAATTTACAAAACAAAATCCAGTGGGGCTTGATACCCACAAATGCTTCGCAGAAGTGGACAAAAATGGAGACATGGAAGATTCCGTTGGGGTTGAGGTTGAGGTACTCGATGCCATAGTACCTGAGCAGACCCTTGAAGAAATCACTGGCGGGGAGCGCCAATCCGCGCTCTACGAACCGGGCGAACATCAGGATTTCGTCCGGGTTTTTCTCCATTGGGTACGGATCGCCGGTGGCGGTGTGCCATAGATCTATCTCCTTCTCGCGGAGGAATCCGCTGTTGACCAGGGCGAGAAGATCCTCGGTCTTCAGCTTTGCCTTCTTCCATTCCTTCGCCGGATTGGGGCGAGGGGTGGAGGGCGGCGATGACGACTGGCCAGCATCTTCGGCCTCACTGCGGCTCCTCTTCTTCGATGCGCCGGTCTTCGAGCTCTTCGCTGGGGATGTCTTCATCCTCCAAGTGACGGGTGTCTTCACTCACATTCGCTCGGGGGCTACAACTGTGGGCGGACTGCGGCGGTGAGCGCTTGTAGATCCAATCTACTTCGCGGCGGCGGCGGCAGAGGAGCAGAGGAGCAAGGGTGCAGATCTATTTCGGTGACTGTAACTGCTGGGAGTGGAAAACCCTAAGGGGCTCATCGCTTATTTATAGGCTATCGGGCGGCACAACACTGACCGACCGGATAAGCGCCAGGCGGGTGACTCAGCGGCGGCAGCTTGACTCTTCGTATTCCAGTACTCGATGCTCTCCATCTCGGGGGCTCGACTACGTCAGATGGACTAAGTGGGCTACAACCAGATCCAAGACCCACTCAGGACACATTCTACAGTCAAGATGATCCTTCAATTCGAGAGAAAAGTACTCGATTCAAGGCTCGGGGGCTCCATGCCACGTGTGCTTCGGTTTTTTCTCCGGATTTTTCAGGATAAGATTGACAGAACCTCAGATTGACCCTCAGCTTGAATCTACGATTCGACCTAAGGCTCGGGGGCTACATTCCATATGGAATGCAATTCTGCGAATCGCATTTTCCATATGGTTTCTTCATCAAGACAACACGAGTACCATTGAAGACCTTCGAGAGAAGCACTCGGGGACGCTTGGGGACTACTCGAGAAGACTTCAAGACTACTCAAAGATCAGCTGGAGTACCTTCCAGCCTCGGGATGATTCAAGCATTCTTGAGGACTCTCGGCTTGTGGAACTCGGGGACGCTCAAGGACTACTCGCCGAGGCCTTCAAGACTACTCGAAGACATCCTGCTCGACTACAAAGTACTCGGGGGCTTGTCATACGGACATCTCTGGGCCCACTACTCAGGTGGGTACTGGGACCGACTACTCCGTAGGCCCCTGGGACTACCCGACTTGGGCTGCACGGCACCTGATGGCGTGAAGCGCAAGGCATGCAGAGGACTAGTACTCGGTTAGGAAGCTAGACATGTCCGGATCCATGTAGAGTACTCCTAGCCGTACTCGACTAGTACTCCTCTGGCAAACCGACTTGTAACCCTGCCTCCCGGACTATATAAGGCGAGGTAGGGACCCCTATCTCTTCATCCGCATCATCTTGTAAACACACCCAATCAATCCAGAGCTACGCAGCATACAGGACATAGGGTATTACGCACCTCGCGGCCCGAACCTGTCTAAATTGTGTGCCACGTGTCTCTCCTTCGAGTTACCGATCTCGGCGAGGCCACATTCATCTACCTCGGGTACTCCCCTTGGTAGGTTGCCGGTCTAAAACACCGACACCTGTGGACAAGCTATCTTCATCTATGTGGATAAGTTATCTCTCTTATGATGTCTGTTTTGTCTCAAAAGATATATGTGTTGATTGTGCCTGTATGTCGAAATGAAAGTAATGAGAGATCGAGCTAACCTGTCAATGAAGACAGACTCAAAGGAGACGCGGATTCACAAACCTCCGTCTCCTTTCTTCACAAAGGAGACACGGATTAACAAACCTCTGTCTCCTTTGTTCACTGCCGCCGCGCTCCCGCTTCACGGCAGTGAAGAGTGCTATTAGACTTTAATTATTGAGCTCTCAGTCTAGTAACGGGCGTCAAATGGTCAACGGTAATGGACACTAAAGCCGGTTTTCGATACGGCAGCGATCAGTAACGGACTTAAACAGCCCGTTACCGATAGGGCATTGATCGCTAACGGGCTTTACGAGCCCGTCACCGATAGGTTTAACTTTTGTAACGGACTCGATTTTACGTCCGTTACAACAAATTCATGTAACGGGCGTTTAAGAAGCCCGTTACCAGAAGTCCACATTGGTAACAGGCGTAGTGGAGGCCAACCCCAGGGTCGGCCTGCCGCGCTTATGGGTAACGGGCGCCAAACAACAATTGTTGCAGATGTGGGTGTATATAACGGGTGTTAAGGGCCCGTTACGAATGCTGCGTGACCTATTTGAGGTTTTCACGTAGTGAGTGTCTCCACCTCCTGGGCACAAAGGGTACAATCGTTAGTATCCTTAAGACCGTGGCACCATAGCCGATTAGAGGTCCAGCAACGCCCATATGGAGGACCAACCAGCCGAAGAACTTGCATTTGCTGGGCGCTTGTACTTTCCAGAGCTGCTTTGCCCCACTCAACAAAGATTTACCGTGGAAAAGAGCAGCGTAAGTGGAAGCGACCGAAAATTGGCCATTAGGCGACCACTTCCATATAAACTTGTCCATTGAGTCTGAAAGGTGGTAGTTGCGGACAAGGTCGCAAATCCTGATGTATTGTACTAGGACCTGCACCGTGAGGGCAACTTTAATGTCTCGGACCCACTTTCTTTGCGTCAGGCCCTCAACGACCGCCGCACAGAGGTTGGGCGTGAGCCTTTTGATGGAGGCATAGTTGATCCAACGATCCGACCAAGATGGCCCGCGCGCCATCTCCTACAACGACCGAAACACATGTTTCAAAGAAATCGTTCGCCAAAGAAGAGGAGGGCAAGCGAAAGGGGATCCAAGTCCTGGTGGTGTCAGTACGCGCTAGCCAGAGCCATCTTAGGCATAGTTCAAAGCCAATAAGGTGGAGATTTGGGATACCAAGGCCACCATATATAGATAGTAGGGCAAGCCACTCTGACCCACGCGACCGCACATTTTCCTCCAGAAGCGACCTCAGTTCCACACAAGAGGAAACCTCGAATCAACGTTTCGATGGTCTTAATCACCTAAGAGGGAAACACGATAGCCATCGAAATGTGAACCGGAATAGCAGATAGGGTAGACTTAACAAGAGTTTTTTTTCACGGTCAACGGGGGGGAGATATCCCCACCTGATTTTCATTGCCAGGGGTCTAACAAGGACCAAGGTTACACTTTAAACGTTTGGAGCACGGGGGTTTACAACTGGGGAGGAGGACTGTTAGGCTATTACATAGACAAAAACAGTTGGCACCAAGCTTCAGTGACGAGGCGGTCGCCGGCCTTCAAGCGCTGTCCCCGGAGGCGAGCTTCAGCTCGGCAGCATTCCCAGAAACGGTGGGAGGAAGGCGCTGCCTGAGAGAACACCACATCATTCCGATGTTTCCACAACATCCAGCAGATCAGCAGCACGAAGCAGTGGTAGTGCAGGAGGGGAACTGCCGCCGGCCTGCTGATCTCCCACAGGGAACGGACAGAACAGCCGATAGTGTCTACCCCCAAGGAGGCCCAGGCGTGCGCGGTGAAGGGGCAGTGGAGAACGACATGGTCGGAGTCTTCCGGTTGACCGCAGATTTCGCAGGCGTCGTCGTCCACGATGTTCTTCTTCAGCAGGTTGCTTCGGCATTGGATACGCTCCTGGACAAGGAGCCAAGCAAAGAACTGAACACGCAGCGGGGCCCTGTTCCCCCAAACGAACTTGTAGAAGGTGCACGGAGCAGGGCCTGTCGCGGTCATGAGGGTGGTATAAACCAGCCCAGAGCACAGCGACGCACCGTCGCCGGCGAGGGCGCAGCGGCGCACGTCGCCGCCCTCCCTGAAATGGATTTGGGTAAGTAGAGCGTTCACCTCGACGAGTTCAGCAGCCGCCGCTCGCGTGAGCCTGGGGACGAGGTGGAGCTTGATGCCGTCGTCGCAGACCCGGCGCACCGACACCTCCGTGTTCACGCCGTGCGAATAGAGGAGGGGGAAGCGGTCGCACAGCTTGCCTGCAGCCAGCCAGCGGTCCATCCAGAAGTTCGTGGCCCGACCGTCCAGCACCTCACTGGCCATGATGGCGCGATAGACCGGCAGTAGGCTCTGGAGGTCTTGCCAGTGCGAACAGTCGATGTCTCCTCGAAGCGCCACCACGTTCACGCATTCCCGGACCCATCGCGCCCAAGACGAGTAGCCAGGGTGATGAAGCTGATGGAGGAGCTTGAGCAACAGGTAGTGGTTTTACGTTGCAAGGTCGCGGATGCCCAGGCCCACTTGCTCCTTCCTTTGACAGGCGCGATCCCAGGCGATGAGGCACTGGGCGCCGCCAGCCTTCTCCTCACCAGTCCAGAGGAAGCAGCGGCGCCGGCGGTCCAGTGCGTCGAGCACACCGGGGGGAGTTTGAGGACGGACATCGCGTACATCAGTTGGCTGTCCATGACGCTGTTGATCAGCACCGCGCGCCCCATCCCGTTCAGGAGGGAGCCACGCCACCTGCTGAGGTACTTGTCTGACTTGGAGATCAGCGGCGCGAAGGCAGAGAGCCGGAGCTTATCCCCAGACAGCGGCAGCCCCAAGTACGTCCGGGGGAAGCCGCCGAGCTGGCATCCCAGGATGTTCTAGAGGTCGACGGCTAGGGCCGGCGGCGTGTGCATAGGCACCATGGTGCTTTTCCCGTAGTTGATGTACAGGCCCGTCGCCGCCGAGAACTTGTCGAGCACCTCGCGAAGGGCTTGCACACTGGCGCGATCGGCTGCGAGCAGGAGCAGCGTGTCGTCGGCGTATTATAGAACGGGGCAGGGGAGCGTGGGTGCGGCGGGGTGTTTGATCCGCCCGTCTTGCTTGATCATTTGCTGGAGCACGTCCGCCACCAGCAGGAACAGATACGGGGACAACGGGTCGCCCTGACAGAGCCCCCGTTTGCAGGAGAACCAGGGCCCGGGGGCGTCGTTGACAAGGACCGCGACCTTGGACGTCGCCAGCATTTGACGAACCCAGCGGCACCATAGCTGGGGGAACCCGCGCACCGCCATGACCTCCGCGAGACAGTCCCAATCGACCGAATCGAAGGCCTTGGCAAAATCGAGCTTGAGCACCAGGGTAGGCAGGGCCCGCTTGTTGCAGCATTGCATGAGCTCGACGGCGTAGACGAAGTTCTCCGAAATGGACCGCCCCTTGATGAACCCTGTCTGATCAGGGTCGATGAGGCGGGGGATTTCTTTCTGCGCGCGAGTCGTCATCACCTTCGCAACAATCTTGAGGGAGCAATTTTGCAGTCAGATTGGCCTGAACTCCCCCGGCGTCACGGTGGCGGCGTGCTTTGGGATCAGGACCACGTAGGAGCGGTTGAGTCGCTCCAATTCCGCCGTGCCATCGTGGAACGCACGGGCCAAGCTCATGACCGCCGGCACCACGGTGCTCCACGCGGCCGAGTAGAAGCCAGGGCCGAAGCCGTCGGGGCCGGGCGAGCTGTTCCGGTTCATGCCCCGGACAGCAGCGCGCGCTTCTTGCTCCGTGAACGGTGCCACGAGCGGGTCGGCGCGCGCGGTAGGAGCGTCGAAGTAGAGCGCCGCGTAGTCGATCGAGTGCGGTGCCGTCGCAGACGCCACGCCCAGCAGCCCTCGGAGATGTGCCGTTAGGGCGCGCGTCTTGTCCTGGTGCGAGGAGACCAGCGCCCCCCGACATGGAGCACGCAGATGTTGTTGGGCCGGAGGCGGCAGCTCGCCTGAGCGTGGAAGAACTGCGTGTTGGAGTCGCAGTCGCTTCTATTCAAGAGTTAACAAGAGTTAGTCTCCCACTTCTATTCAAGAGATCGGTCTATTCACTTGTAGTTTAGTACCGTAAAGAAAGAACCAACGTTAATATTGTTGGCTCCCGTAAGTTTGCCGCCGTTTGCTTCCTCAACGAGATGGAGTCGCTTTGCGCAGCAAGTCTGCATCTGCAACCTGGCCAGCAGCTTCCGGACGGTTCGCATGTGCCGGCGGCGAGACGTTTCTTATTGTCCTGCTGCAGTGTCCAAGAAATGAGCTTGCAGGGATGAGCAGCTCCCGGATGTCCGCGTGCGCGCTGCGCCGACGTCGCGGGACTGTTGTACTCGGACCTCCACGCCGGCTTCGACAACCCGATGGACCCACTTGGGGCTTTGTCCCACTTGAACAACTACCCGGCTTGTTTGGCAGGGCTTCGGCTCTACCCAAAACGGCTCCGCCTCTTCTGGTGGAGCGGCTCTTTTGGTGGAGCTGGAGCTATTTTAAGAAAACGTTTGGCAAAACTTCTCCTGACTATGTAAGAGTGAAATGTCCATGATGCCCTTTCTTTTTTCTTTTTTTTCCCTTTTCTTCTCTTCTTTATTTCTTCTTTATCTTTTTTTCTTAATTCTTCCCGGCGTCCTTATCTTCTTCTCTAGAGTCTTCCCCCGAGAACCAGAGACCTGCCCGGCTTATCCGATCCCCCGCCTACCTCCACCGTGCGCGCGCCCTCCTCTCTGTCCCCACCGGCGCGCGCGTCTCCCCGTCGGCGGCCGGCGCGCGCCCGCCTCCGCCCCGCGCTCCTGGCGCCGCCCCGTCTCTACCCCGCCGCGCCGCGCCCTGGCCCGCTCTGGCCGGCTCCGCCACGCCCCGCCCCGCTTCGGCCGGCCCCGCCACGCCCTGCCCTGCCTCGCTCCGGCCGGCTGCGCCGCGCGCCCGCCTCTGCCCGACCGGCCCCGCCGCACCCAGCACCTCCCTCCTCAGCCATGGTGGTGGACTTGGGAGCGCGCAGGGGGGCAAAGGTGGGAAAGGGGGGCGGAGCCGGATGGAGCCACGAAAATGTGCCTCCGCCTCCCCTTCGGAAGCCGCCAGGGGCTCCGGCACCAGCTCCACACCCGGAGCCGGTGCCATTTGCACCGTTTGGGAGGGCTCCGCCTGGAGCCGCTCGTGAAGCCAGAGCCGGAGGGGGTTTAAAAACCACTACAGTAGCGGTTTTCAATTTCAATGAAACCGGACCGGTAAACCGACTATACCGAGCGGTTTGCCGAAAAACTCGGTTTCGCAGGTACGGTTAGGGGGCAAAACCTGTCGGTTTTAGTAGCCGAGCCAGCTCGGTTAGGCCGGTTACCGCGGTAACCGATCGGTTTTCCGCGGTTTTGTGAACCCTGGCCGGAGCCCTCCCAAACAGAGCCTACATCCTGTTGAGCGAGCTGCTGGAGCACAGCCTGCTGGCGTGCCACGTCCCCGCTGGTGGGCATGGCCGCTGAGGAGATGAATGCACACGCGTGGTGTAGCACCTCGGCACCACATATATGGCCCCCGACGGCGTCGCCCTCGTCAGGCGAGCCATATTGCACCGTGCACATGCTCAGCCGGCCCCTGCCTCTGCTGGAGATGGAGGCACGTGCTCATCAGAACTTGAGAAGATGGAGGAGCTGCCACGGATCCTACTAGTTGCTACTCCAATTGACTGATTACTTTATGGATCCATAAGTTAACGTTGGATCATTATCATCCACCTATTTGTCATGGGAAGCTGCGGGCGTAGAGCTAGCGCTGTCGATGCGCTAGCTAACACTACTAGAGAAACACACATTTGTATCGGTTTTAAACCCTCATTAGTATCGGACATCGAATCGGTGTTGTTCATCCGATACTAATAAGGAGGGCACATTTTACAGATAAAAATCAAATCACAAGAACAAAAGATTTCACAATAGTATTTACAATCACAAATTCACGAGAATCGCACATGCATATATACATTACACAAACGTCACGAACAAAGAACTAGAAAAGAAAGAGGGAGACACATCACAGAAGAACCAGAAAAAAACTTCCCGGGCAGGGCAGCCCGCGTCCCCGCGTTCGCGCTGGCCGGCTAGGTAGCCCGCGCCACCGGATTCTGCGTCCCCGCGCCTCGCTCTGGGCGGTCGCACTCCCCCGCGCCGGCCTCCGCTGCCTGCCTCCCCACCGGCCTGGATCCAGAGAAGAGAGAGGATGAGGAGAAGTTAGAGATGAGGAAGAAATAATGGGTGGGTGGGAGATAAATGAGTGGGAGATAAGGCAAAGGGTAGGGGCGCGGCTAAAAAAAGCGTCGCACGCGGACCACGTTGGGGGCGCGCAGGCAGGGAGCTGCATTAGGACCGGAGTTCTTATTTACCGAGTATTAATTTACTCCCTTCAATACTGGGTTGTGTCTAGGCCCGGTACTAATGTGCAAGTCTCACATTAGTACAAGTGCTGCCCACCACCCGGTACTAATGTGACGCATTAGTACCAGAGCTAGCCCCCACCCGATACTAATGTGTCCTCACGAGGGCACGTCGAGAGCCTCCCTCCCCACCCGGTACTAATGGATCCATTAATACCGAGTGCAAAAATACCTAGTATTAATAGCATTTCTGGCCCAAGACAAATGCTCGATTCTTTAGTAATGCGAAGCGACTCCAGTTCATCGAGGAAGAACAACGCCAAACTGACCGGAGGTGACACAATGGTATATAACTTTAATGTTGATTTTTTTAATTCCCTCCATCCCGCGATATAAGGATCTGAAGGGTTCAAACT
Organism: Cenchrus fungigraminus; assembly: GCA_036936925.1. NCBI lineage: Eukaryota > Viridiplantae > Streptophyta > Magnoliopsida > Poales > Poaceae > Cenchrus > Cenchrus fungigraminus. The sequence continues at coordinate 125,805,841 of CM072770.1, read as the reverse complement.
CAAGAAAGAACTCCAGGAGTGAATGACCTCTATACCCCTCATTTTACACTACCCACAAACTCACCAACCTATTTAGTTTTATCATATCCCTCCAAATTCTTATATTTTGGTACAAAATTTGAACTCTCCAAGTCCTTGTATATTGAGACGGAGGGAGTAGTAAACATATATATACAAGTGAATTTTTTGTTGGTATATATATCTATATGTTGGTTCTTTGGTTGGTATGGTTCAATTTTCCGCATCCCAGTATTTCCTACTACTGTATGTGGTTCCGTGTACTCCCTTCGATTTGGTAAATGAAGTCGTTTAGGACAGCGATACAGTCTCCAAAGTACAACTTTAACTTCTTATTTTTATAAAAATATTTATTAAAAACTAACATATGTACACTTTTGTGAAAGTATTTTGCAAGACAAATCTTTTCATGTAGTTTTCACATTCCCAAATTCAACTACTTAAAAGTTACTATGCATGATTTATATTTCTAATATTTGACTCAAATCTTATTTAAAACGACTTTATTTACCAAATAGGTGGGGTATAATCTATACCAATCTATTAAAAACGGTGATGTCGTTCACCCCTCCCCCCTAATCCGTCGCCCAATCTCACGCCTCTGCTCGCCCTCCTCAATCCCCACGCCCCCAATCTCGCGCCTCTGCTCGCCCCCATCCTCCGCACCCTCCCGTCACACGCCGCCACTCCCATCCAACCACGGCGCCGCCGCAACTGTCGTCGAGTACGCCACTGCCGGCACCCTCCGACGCCGCCGTCACATCGCGCGCCCCCGAGAAGACCGAAACCGCCGTCCAGAATCCGGCCATCTCTGCCCGTCCGTACCGCTGGTGAGCCGCCCCACGAAATCCCCTATAAAACTGGCGCCGCCTCGCCTTGCTACGCCGCCGCACGGCAAGGGGAGATCCGTTTTCCCTGAAGCCGCTCCTCTTCACGCTCGTTGGCTGCAGGGCACACCCTGACGCCGGAGTTGTCTCCAGCGCTCAACCCGCACGGGATTGGCACCAAGACTAAGCCGCCATCTTCTCTACCAGCGGCGACATTGATTTTATGTATTGTGAATGTTGGATTTTTACTATGTGCCATGTACACTCTTTCCTCAGTGTTATTTAACACAATTGTTTCCAATTTTTTGTTGTTTATAACATGGGATATTTGTTGTTCACAAGGTAGAAATTTTCAGAGAACTGTGGGATATTTGTTGTTCACAAGGTAGAAATTTTCAGAGATCTGTGTCTTTTTTTGATCCGGTAAGAGTATTGCAATATCGTTCCTGTAATAGATTGTCAAGCATTGACAATGATCTTAATTTATTTTAGGGCAATTTGGGTGCACTGTGCTGATGGATTCATCATAAAGAAGCCACAGCAGGGTGTTTGTTGTTCACAAGGTAGAAATTTTCAGAGATCTGTGGGATATTTGTTGTTCACAAGGTAGAAATTTTCAGAGATCTGTATCTTTTTTTTGATCCGGTAAGAGTATTGCAATATCGTTCCTGTAATAGATTGTCAAGCATTGACACTGATCTTAATTTATTTTAGGGCAATTTGGGTGCACTGTGCTGATGGATTCATCATAAAGAAGCCACACCAGGGTGCCTCTTGGGGACCCCACGAACACTAATACTCAAGGTAAGCTTACCTTGTTGATGTTTTCAGTTTAAGGAACCGATTTGTTATTGTTTGCTGCAGGATGAGTGTTTTGGTGGCTGAAGTCAATGGCGATGAACAACAAAGGGGAGCCTAGCATGCTATGCTAGATTGCAGATAAGTTCCTACCTTATTTAATTGATTGTTTGATTGACATGTCTAAAATGAGTGTCTATCACCTGTTCTGCCTATTAAGTGCACCTCTGTTCAGTGATATGTTGATTTTAATCTAATAGATGCTAATTCTCTACGGCTAACCAAATAAAAGCGCCAGAAGAAGAAGCAGGAGAAATTTGATCCCAACAGGCCCAAGAAATGCCTCTTCCTTGCTCTTCATGTTCTGATGGATATATTTTTCTGCAGTTCCCAAAACCCTGCCCAGCCAAGTGGAACATGAGGGAGAAGAAAGGAGACAGTTGCACAGGTGCCGGCGGTAATGGAATGCATCAGTCACACCAATTAAACAAGGTTGGTGATCTGTCATTGTGCACACCAACCAATTAAAATGTCATGCTGATACTGCTAATACTGGTGCTTATGAAAATTCCTCATGTCACTCTTGTTAATTTTTTTGGATGAAGTCTGTTTTTAATTACATTTTAGTGTTCACTAAGGAAATATTAATTACTTGTAGGTTTGTATTGAAGTATGCCTTTTGCTTGTCCAAGTTAGTATGTCTACTTAGATACTCGGGGCCATTCTGATGTACAATATGTTTTTTTATTTCATCTTTTTCTGATGTGTTAGTTTAACCAATCACAAATCATGTGTCTTTGAACCTAAAGCTCTGAACCTCAACAAATCAACTTGGAAAAAGGTATTTAACATTACTTAAGCATCTAAATGTTAAAAGCTCCTTCTATCATTCAGCTTTGGGCCATTTGTCATTGCTACTTCATTAGTAGGAAACCATATTTATGTGGCTGCACCAGGTTCTCAGGCCTCCTCCAATGGCTGGCTTTTAGGGTAGCTCATAATTTTTTTTAAGCCAATAGACATTGCCAAACAGAGGCAAAATGGAGAGGCAGGCGTGGAGTGAAGCGGCTATCTCGTTCACGTCCCGAGACACTCCCTCTCTCAGCTGAGCCGATTTTTTCCATGTGTACCTATGAGCTGAGGTGACTTTAACCATTGAGGAGGGCCTTAGGGTGGAGTTGACTCCTGGATTAGAATTTTTTAGGGCCTCTTGGATTAGAATTAGGAAAGATGTCATAAACTGATTGGATCTTTGCTGATATTATTCCTATTCCTGATACTGGGTTCCTGATAAAAGGAGGACATGAATTGGTTATCAAGCAAAACATGTCTAGGCAAACAATTGCCTTTGTTGATGCTTAATGGTTATCAAGTAAAACAACTGCCACTATGCAGTTGCTTGTGAAAATAACATTACTGCTTGTGGTTCAGAAAATGCAGGTTCGTACTTGTCATTTTGAATTTTAGAAGAAAATGCAGATGCCTCAGCTCGTTATGGCAAAACTAATAATTACTAGGCAATATGAACTGTCATGTTTGGGTAGGGAAGTTACATTGCATTTTTAGCATAACATTGCATTATGCAGGCTTGGCTGTGTGATTTTGAACTTATATGAAATTGTTAGTTCAGTATGCTAGAAGGATAATAGAACTCCACCCAATTCATTTAATTTTACTTTAACTGTTTTAGGGGTATCATGCCAAAAAATATCAATGCAAAATCTGTTATCAATCTTGGAGATTATTGTTTGCATTTCTTATGTCCAAAATAATAGCATCCTTGAGCTTGAGTTTGAAATAATATCATTTGGAATCTGAGTTTGAAATTGGCTATTCAGGTTGATGTGCAGATTTATAGACTAAAAAATGAATCAAGTGGAAACAAGATGGTGGCTGAACTCCATTTGATAACATGTCAAACACCATATTAAATGGATCTTTTCAAGACCGGGGATCTGTTTTCATCTCCCTGATGGAAGCTGTAATATTTTTTACATGTTTTTCATCCTTTTTGTGTTGTCGTCCAAAGATCATTAGCAGTAAAGTGTGTATTATTCAAAAATCATAACTGCTCTCTGCAATTTTTGTCGAAGTTGTATTATATATTTATATTTCGTTGAGTTGTTTCTGCAAGCTTGTAACAATTGTACTACTTTGCATGACTCTATTTTGAAGTATAATTTTCATTGTCCGTAGCAACGCACGGGCAAATACCTAGTAATTTTATATTTTGTACTACTCCCTCTGTCCCATAAAAGAGTGCAATTTTAGTTTTTCTAGGACAGATTAATAGAGGAATGAAAAGACTCTAATACCCTTATTTGTTTGTCAAATGCAGTAAGTTTTGCCATGCAAATCAAATCTGACCACTTAATTAAGAAGGTGATTAGATCTATTTTTTAGAATTACATTCTTTGTGAAATTTTTTTCAAAAGTTAGAATTGCACTTTTATATGGGACGGAGGGAGTACGTGCGTCGGTGTGGTGGGGAAGAGAAAATTGATTTGTTGCTTGCGGGGGCGTGCACTGCGTGGCGGTCCCCACCTCGTTGCGGGTGCTGTCGTGGGGGTCGGGGAGGCCGCCGATCCACGTGTCGCCAAGTGGCTGGGTGGTCCGTACGGTTGGTCCCGTCGCACCGTACTCCGGTGGGCCCCGCACGCGAGCAATACCCTGCTGCCACGTCGGCGCGCCCTGCTTTTCCCTGTTGGTCTAGTACGGATCGGCCGGAGGTTTGGCTGCTGCCAATGGCCAAGGCACGCAACCCCAAGGTTTTTTTTTTGGCTTTTCCTTTTCCATTTCGAGATGGAGGCCTCCATTATCATCACGTCAACCAATGACCTACCTAATGACCATGGTTAGTTGCCTGTTATGAGAGATGTCCCCTTGTTTTTATACCTCCTCCTACTGCTGCTTTGTCACATCATTCCTTTGCAATGCATACAACGCCCCAGTTGATCGAGAACTCATCCACATAAATAATTCATATATCAAAAATGCAAACAAAAGGTTTTGTTTCTTGGCAAGGGTAGATTGTGGTTGTGGCTCAACAATATATACAGAGGTCCGCGTTATCTCAATCTAAAGTGAAAATATGTATGTTCTACAAATCACTCGACTCTTGGCCACTGCTACGGGTATTTTGTACTGTTGGGCGAATTCCCTTTGTAATTTGTGTGACATTGAGATTTAATTCATCTAGTGTATGCCGTTGGACCCACATGTTATAAACCCAAAAAAAAAATCAATGTCATGGAAGAATTTGGGTGAAGAGGAAGGAGAACCAAACAAATAATGAAAGTATGATATCCACGTAGGCAGATGCTACTGTACTGTACTACTGTAAATGGATTGATGGGTTGGTAGTGCGCGGGGCTGGCCAGCCAGGTGTTGCCATTTGTGGTTCATCTGACCCTTTCCTTTCTAAGTAATAAAAACCGCCCCTTTCCTTGTTTCTCTAGTTTTCCTTTTTCCTATTCTCCAAATCGCATCTCCCCCCTTCCTTCCTACTCTACAAATAAAATCCCCCCAACCAACCCAATCATGCTGCTGCTGGTGCCCCAGATTAAGCACACGCGCACTCCCCTCGATTGAGTCCTCCCACGTACGGCGGGCGCGGCGGCAGATCCATCCCCACCCAACACGATGGTGGCCACGGCGGCGGCGGCGGCCGACGACGACCAGCGGCAGCAGATCCTGCCGGCGGCGGCGGCGGCGGACGCCAGCAGGAAGAAGGGCCGCCGCGGTCGACGCGAGATGCGCCGGATCGAGGACACCACCAGCCGCCAGGTCACCTTCTCCAAGCGCCGGGCCGGCCTGTTCAAGAAGGCGCGCGAGCTCTCCATCCTGTGCGACGCCGAGGTCGCCCTCATCGTCTTCTCCACGCGCGGTCGCCTCTACCATTTCGCCTCCGCAACCGAGTACGTCCTCCCTCGCGCCCTGCTAGCCCTAATGGCATCACATCCCCGGCCGGCCTCGTCTTCTTAATTTCCTCTCCGATCCATTCATCACCCGTTCCTCCGTACGTGCGCTTCCCCATATACGTATATAAATTAAATATATTCGCTGTGTGCCTGTGTTAGATTGTTAACGTGAGCTTAATCGGTGGGTCGATTATTCCCAAGATTAATCGACCCAGCAATGGTACATGAAATAAAATGCATCTACGTACACACTGTGAACTGACACACTATCATGGATTATATATATATATTCTCTCTCTTTTTTCTTTTCCCAAGTGTACATGTGCTGGTATATATATCCACACTGCAATAATACATATTATTTCTTGGAATTAATTCAGATTATATCTTACCACAGATGATAAATACACACACACGGATTATGTATATACTGGGGAAAAGATCATAGAGAATGCTGACTTCGCACAATAATGATGTTAGGTTATTAGCTACCTCGAAATAACATGGCTAACTGCAGATTTGTCTTAATTTCTTTGTCTCGCCTGATTCTCCATTTCCCCCATTTTTCAAGCAGGATTATTCAGCCTCTCAGTACAGTCCCCAGAATTAATTAAACACGCCTCTTCCTGTGTTAACTGTACAATATTTTTTTCTGTTCCCGGTATATGCAAAAAAAAAACTTTATTCAGTGTATGTGCTTCTCTGAAACGTCAGTCAATCTAGATATATCTGTATATTACTTGTCAATCACGGGTTCATTCGTACAGTATGACTTGTACCACTGCCAGTGGAGGTTAATTATTAGCCAATGCCTTTGAATTGCAAATGCAAAACTTTATGATTTGGATTACTTAACCTCCATTTCTTTAATTAATATTAGTTCATGTATCTAACTATACTGCTATATGCATATATAAGCATGCATGGAGCAACTTAATTATATTCTCTCGTCACCAATATATAGTACATGAAATACAGTGAAGAAACACTGTGTCTCTCTCCTGTGTCTTTGCTCTCTTTCATTGCAGCATTGTGCAAAGATCCTTTAACTACAGCTAGCACATAATAATTCCACCTCCCAAGAGGACTTGTAAAGAATGTATGTAAAACAAAAAGGAATATGTAGCCAATACATATATAGGTAAGATGGATGACCACACAGCAAACTAACGATTGTATACCAAAATCTCAATATCATTAACATTTTCTTGTCGACCTGGTTCCGTGGAAGTATTTGATTTTATCTTTCTGAGATTATTAACTCATATATCTTAATATATATCCCCTGCTCAAACAAAAACTATATTTTTCCTGTCGGATCGAAACAACCCTTAATTAGAAGATCTCTTTTAATTTCAAAACAAAGAGTTGGGAAATAATTCTGATTCTACATATATATTTGTAGTAGAGGCTAAAACACATGCATTTTTTTGTTTTGTGCATATATACGGTAGTCGGGTTACTACTTACTAATGACTCCTCGTGTACTTTCTGACTTTCATGCATATTGTAGCTGCCATGAGCCAACCGAAAAGAAAAATTAAGCATGGATAAGATCCAATAATCTGCATTAGCACATTATTAGTGTTTGAAATAGTGAGCTCACCATAACATGATTGAAGAAAATCACTGTGATCTCGAAAATTTATAAAAATATATACTAATTGCTTTATTTTCTTTTCTTTTGCAAGAATATATTAGCTAACTAGATCATCTTATCCATAAGAATCGTTCTATTGAACTTGACTGGGATTCAGTTTTATTGCTGCAGGTCATGCATTTTGCCCATTCTTTTCATTTGGTTGTGCTTTCATAGTTTCATAAGACCACATATATGGCCACTATTAGTCAATTACCATTTATCTGTTGTAGCTCCATAGATTTATCTAATCTGAAACATTTGTGGATGGCATGTGCTATTGGTTTGTTGAAAAAACAAAATACATAGCATACGATGAACCTTTAATAATTCATTAAGGCAAGCAACACATTAACACATAAAAGTGAATCTGCACTATTATTAGGTAGAAAGCATTTCAAAGCTGCATATTAGTGGGAGTGAATAACTGATGGACATGGATGGCTTATATACACCTAGAAACAAAAATAATCAAGGACTATTATGTGTGACTTGAATTGTTTTCTCATATTTTCTGTGTTCATATAAAACTGCTACACAGTTACGATTAGCTTATCAGTAACCTGTAACTTAGGCCAGCATATGCAGAGGTTATTTATGAAATTATGTACATACTCAAGTGGTTTCTTTTATATACCATTTAATTAATTAGCTCCTAAGTTTAATCCTCTCTTTATTAAAATGGATTTTTTAGAATCTGTTCATAGATTAATGCCTGATACTAATGTTCAGAAAGTTTTGTGCAAGTGCAACAGATCTCTATAAAAAGCATATGCATCATTGTGACATATTATGCATTTGATTCTCTTGGCTATATTATATCTTTTGCATGATAAAAATGTTGGACAATACATAGCTGAATTGATATTGTCCCATACAATATATGTTGTGTATTTTTATTATTGAGGCTCTATCATGTAGTATGGATAAAGTGCAATACCTATATATGATCAATATATAAGATTATTGTTCTTGAATGAACTCAGAAGTTAGAAACATACACATTTTCTATATATCATTTGTTGACTATAATATTTTAAGAGACATAATATTTTAAGAGACTGAATGAAAGGTGCATATGATTTTTTTTTTCTCAAATTGTTTTTGAAAACACTTTTTTTATTATTATAAAAAAGCAAGAAATCGGTGGGATCTTGAAGCTTAAGTCATGTATGTTTATTTGGTGGGAGGTGAGGGTGTACACCCTACCTAGCGTATTTTGCCTTCAACTTGAGTCTGTTTCTTCAAAAAATCACCTAGTTCCGGTAGTTTGGTCAAGTTTCTTATTTATTTGGTTTACCATAAACATATATATACCTACTACACAGCAGAAATGTTGATCCATGTACATGAAAAGATCATTTTCACCAGAAAATATGGATGGAGCACTTTTGATAATATGGTGTTTAGCTTACTGTCAATATCAAGGACAAAAGTTGTAGCACTGCCACATAAATGTACAAGCATTTTTTGTTACCACCCAAGTACGCCTCAAGATCGGAAGGTTAAAACCATTGGGATGATGGTGTCTCTTAGATTAATCTGATTTTAAATGTGCATGGTTACTGAGTTGTAGGCAAGTGGTGGTACATGGAGCATTTCTCTTAGTGATCCAACCAATGTGAATATCTAATAACACTTGGGAGTAATTCTCAGCTTGCAGAGTACAATTGATCGCTACCTGAACCACACCAAAGGCACACCTACAAATGAGAAAGTTCATGAACTAGGCGTAGAGGTATGTACACCCCATTCAATCCTTTCTCTCCCTCGTTGAATTATATTCAAATGTCACATCTCATATATATGTTTGTTAGGTCACTTTAATTTTAATAGTTGCATTGCATAAACATTTGCATTGCATAAACATTGAAAAATGCAAGTATAGGTAGGATGACTGAGCAAGAAGAAGTATGTATTGTGCCATTGTGCAATCTGCATGTGCATAATTATCTTCTCTGTGACAATATACAGACATATCATTCTCAGACCTGAATTAATTTGTTCACAGAAGTGGAAATATGAGGCTACAACCCTGGGACAGAAGATAGACACAATTGAGGCATACAGGAGGTGGTGACAGCTCTAGTGCTTTTAGAAATGGGAAGGAAGGAAAATCATTCATATCAAGCAGTCTGGAATATTATTCATTGTATGTGTGCAGGAAGCTGCTTGGGGAGAGCCTTGGATCTTGTTCAGTTCAGGAGCTGCAAGAACTGGAGTTGCAGTTGGAGAAGAGCCTAAGAAGCATCAGACAAAGGAAGGCAAGAAAAGCAAAACTATTTTGCTAGTAGCTGTTAATTGGTGGCTAGTACTTGTTGCTGCATATTATAGTGTTATCTAAGTTACTGATACAAATACACAGTCATGACTGATATGCTTATTCAAATTTGCTTTACCTGTGGGTGCTGATGAGCAGCAAAAGAAGCTGATGGATCAGATTTTGGAGCTGAGGGAGAAGGTATGTGTGCATGCTATTGACTATTGAGCATGTGCATGGACGGAATAATCCTTGAGATACAAAACTAACAAGACTGTTTCGATCTGTATACAGGAGCAGAAACTCTCCAAGGAGAATGCGATGCTCCGCGATCAGGTACTACATACATATATAGCTGTATAACAGTAATTTGAAATATTCGATGGTTTTTCAATTCATCGACCATGGGAGGAGTATATATGTAAGTGCATGCAGAATTTCATTTGGGGGAAAGTTAGGTGATTAATTATTAATTTGTGGCAAATAAATTGAAGTAGTAGCTAGGTGATTGACTGGTCCATTGTACCAGCAGTGTAAGGCCCTGCCTCTGCTGGAGCTGAACGATCGCATCATGGACGATGCTGCTGCTGGTGGCAGCGAAGAAGAAGCGGACGATGCGCGCATGGAGGACGTGGAGACGGAGTTGGCGATCGGAATCGGAACAAGACGGCCGGCCGAGTAATAACACTAGCTAGTGCTGTTGGCGCGATATGCTTGCATTGTTGAGATAAGAGATGCATGATGATGTATTTATATGGGTGGTGGACGTACGGATCAAATATATATGTATGCGCTACGGCTCGATTAACATATACATACCTGTTCATAAAGAAGATACATATTCTCTGCATGCTGGGGGATGCCCTCTAGTACTCGTGCAGATAGAAATTATTCCGTCACCTTCTACTTAGACATACAGTTGCTGTTTCTTCTTACTTGGGGCCAAGATCTTGGTACCAAATTAAAGCGGTCAACAATCTCTACTCGTCATCAAAGAAACATTTTGCAAATTATTAGTAACATGTTCCATTTGGTCATAAATTATTAAAAATTGCATTTTGCATGTATGCCCCTAATGAATTGGCAGGAATCCTATATATCTATCAGAAGGTGGATAAGCAATGCAACTATAAACCAACTTGACCCACTAAAGAGAGCACACCAAAGCAACCAGATCACTAATAGTATTCAGTCAATAATAATTTATTCAGCATTTTCAATAGAATAAAAAATGCCGACCAACAATTTTTCACAAAGATATTTTTCGAATCAACATTTTTATGAAATGTGGACAAATAATTTTCAACATTTTTCAGAAAATGTTGAATCAAAACCAAATGAAGGCCCAGTCCATTGCAGGTCCAATACCAAATCAGATAGTGCGGCCCATGGAACGACCAGGCCTCCTCCACCACGTGCTGCCGCCCGCTGCCTGCGGTGGTGGCTTCCGGATCCCGCCATCCACCACGCGGCTCCCACGTGCCTAGGATGGCCCACTGGGCAGAGACAGAGGCACAAGGGGGGGAAAGGAAATCCGCCTCGATTCCCTCGACGCCAAGCAACCAACCCCACGACTCCATCTCCATCTATCCTCCTCTCCTCTCCTCTCCTGCCTGATCTGCGTGCGAGGCGACGGATCCCCCCACACCCAGCTCCCCGAGGAGGCGGCGGCGGCCGCTGCTGCTCGATCCACATCCCTCGCCGGCCTCCAAGCAGGTACCGCCTCCTCCTCCTCGCTGACTCCGCCTCGTTTTCCTCTTTCAATTCCGCCCCGGATCTGCTGCTTCTTCCTCCCACTCGGATCGGAGGTTTGCTGCCTCTGCAACTGCAATTCCGCTCGGATCGGATGCGCCACAGATTCACTTACCTGAATCGTGTTTCCCTTAATTGGGCGGTGCGATTGCTCTGGTCAGTCAGTTGCTCGGGTCAATTGCGTGGTTTCATCCAGCCTGTCTGTGCAGGAGGACAAATTGGCCCCCCTAGAAACGACTAGCAATTCCCCTCCCTTTTGTTTGGCCTAGAGAACATGTCCCCCCTGCTGAGTCTGTTACCAGTCTCAGATCGCTCCCTTCACAGGTCAAAATTCATCTCATGTTAAGGTCGAATTTCATCTCATGTTAAGGTCGAATTTCATCTCGTATTGACACCCTTAATTTTGAACCACTCGATTATTACACTGCACTTCTGCCTTATTTCTAGTCCAGCCGTCCAGGTACTTGCAAATTCCCTATTACCTTCTGAATAATTATACTCTCACAAGACCAGCCACACTTATGCCATGTCCAGTTTTAGCATTTTTACTGGATTTAGAAGTTTCCTTCACTCGCAATACTACCATTTTTTTTTATAGAATACAGATTGGGACTCTTCTTCTGCTGTAAATGAAAACATGATTTCGAAGCTCATTTATTATTTCTCCTCTCTCGCTTGCCACAGTGAAGGATCCTTATGAGCTGGTTCGCTGGGGCTCTACTCCGATTCTGGTGCTACTAAGATGGGTCAGGACCTCCTCAGCAACAAAGTTGGCACAAGACTAACCGCCGTAGATGAAATAGCAGGCGCCTACCATTTCTCGCTCCTGCTCTCCCCTGTTGTTTCCTTCTGGGATTGCATCTTCCGCAAGATAAGATACTCGTTCAGACCTGAGTGGGTGTAGCATCCTGCCCGCGCCCAACCCCCCCTCTTTTCTTTTTTTTTAGCACTAGCTGGTTTGAAAATAAATAGACAGGCGGGCGGGGGCTCGCTCTTAGGAAACCACCACCTAGCACCGAGTCCAAAACAATGAACTTTGAAGGTTTTGTCTTTCCCTAATTATATATATAGTTGATAGTTGAGGAGTTTAGCTGGGAATAGTAGATAGCAGGCACAGTTGACATGGACAAGGCTATCATGAGCAATCAGGCGGGCAAAGTCTTGAAGAAAGGAAAAAAGAAACAGGCCAAGGATGAACTGGATCGCCAGAAGCAGGCCGAGAAGAAGAGGCGCAGGCTAGAGAAAGCGCTGGCTAACTCGGCCGCCATCATCTCAGAGCTCGAAAAGAAGAAGCAGAAGAAGAAAGAAGAACAGCAAAGGCTGGACGAGGAAGGTGCTGCGATAGCTGAAGCAGTCGCTCTTCATGTTCTCATAGGTGAAGACTCCGATGAACCCTGCCACTTGATGATAAACAAGCACAGAAGGTGCAACCATTGGGATCCCTCGGCTGCCTTTGAGTTCACCGTCGACGCACAAGCCACTGATATTTATCCTTCAGCAGATGGACTGATATGCGCCAGCCATGCCACATTTGCTCCCAAAGGGAGGTGGGCTGATTGGGGGATTGGCCAGCCAATACCATCTTGGGGGGAAGTGAGGGACCTCCAAGGTCCGTACTACCAAGGAACATTCCATCAGTCAGTTAACTGCCCTGGTTTCATAGCAGCCCAAGCAGTGTCGTCGTTGAAGATCAGAGAAGACTCGTCAGAAATCACCTCTCCAAGCCAAGGAGCAGCAGCTGCAACTGTGGTTAACAGGATGCTTGGTGGCACCAACAGGCTCAACCTTTACAGAGAGATATAAAAATACACTTTGTCATAGTATTGTATATAGTCACCCAAAAAAAAGAACAAGTGTTGACTACTTTGCCTGCAATATATAGTCTTTTCTGGTTTCCAAAGGAATGGATAGGACATCTTGTTTGCTGTTTTTTGTGAGTCTAAAGGGGTATTTTGTATCAGTTAACATTGGTATTGTAATGAACGTATATGGTTTTGATTACTGTTGCTTATCTTGCAAGAAGTTTGTATTCCTGCTGTATTTCTTTCCTCTTTGGTATGCTGTATGCTTCAGTGCTCTTGCTGATTACTATCTTGAGTACCCCTCCGTTCCAAATTGTATGACGTTTTGGATTTTTTTTGGTTCATAGATGCTGTATGCTTCTGGCTTGTTAAAAGATGCTGATGTTAAGGTGGATTTGTCCCCTAACTAATCCCTCTGCTCTGATGAAGAAGATTGGCAGCAGATTTATGGACCTGATAACTATTACTGTATGTGAGAAATTCATGTGTACATATTATCTGTCGCTGTGTGGTGGTTTGTTTGTGAGAATGGGAGTACGAGATGAAACAGGAAGCTCTATCTTCTTGTAGCCTTGTACTAGGTTTGCCTGGACCTGCTGAAAGGGAGGACCTCTGCTATTTTGACCTCGAATGATGATGATCCTGTGCCATTCTTGCTGCTGTTTCCTTCATTTTGTGCAATACCTGTCTTGTTCCTGTCGAGTATTGACAGCAGTGAAACAGAGGAGGTCGGCGTCGGCGATCTCTCAAAGTCAGAGAATTGCATGCTATGACTAGCTAGCTAGAGGGTCCTGGCTCCTGCATTATTGGGAACCCTCCTGTTAACAGTGACGGGTGCATTATTGGTTTTGCTTTCCCGTTTTGCAGCATTCAGCAATCCGTGCATGCTCAGGCAATCTGGAATGTTATAATTTATATGCGTCGTTAAATAAGCTTATAATTGTTAATATATATCAGCAGAAATATTCCTTTCTAGGACAGGACTGCCAACGATGCATATATACAAGTATGGTTATTACATCGATCATGGCATACCATACGTCCATACATCATCACATTTTCCACATTTGCATCATGGCCTGTGTTACTTTTTTAACACCTCCTTTGACCGTTAATTAAGGGTATTAAATAAAGTTAATTTACAAAACTAACTCCACAACCCCCGGTTAAATCGCGAGACGAATCTAATGAGGCCTTTGACCGCATGATTAGAGAATAAATACTGTAGCATTACTGTAGCACTCATCTGTGAAAAGGTTCTGTAAATAGACTTCATTTGGTACTCCATACATGCAAGATTCTCAGGTGTTAGAAAAGTAACACCTGGAACCAAGCAAGCCCAAGTTAGGTTCCGTTCCGTCGCTGGCTGCTCTCTGCACCGACGGTATATATATGCTGACAGCAGGCAGCCCGGGTCGGAATGTGTCCCCCCTGCACTGCACTTATTAGTAGGAGATTATACACCGTTTTAGAAAGTATAATACTCCTAGTTTGTATATACACTACGCATTCCTATGTAGCCGTTTGTTATTATATTGATTCCATTGGAATAATAAACAAGTACCATACATATATGCATATAAAACACGAATATACCACTCAAAGTCACTCACACAATCTCTGAATATAGCTACTATGGAGTATATGTTTAAACCTTTCCAAAGTCAACCTTTTCAACTTTGACTAGGAATAGAGAAATACTGATAAGTAACATAAGAAAACAATATTACTAGATTTATCGTAAAACAAACTATTATAATTTGGAATTTATTATTTTTAGAGGTATACATATATATTGTAAGGTCAAAGTAAACAGATTTGGCTTTGAGAAAAGCTAAACGACGCACGCAGCTATATTTTAGGACAGACGAAGTATAAAAGTATTGTATAAGCAAAGATCCATCAACTTGTTAAGGATATAGTATATACCAACGATGACATGTATACGTTTAGCTGCAACAAGGAAAAGGAAAAGGACGAGAAGCAATGCAAATTGGGTTGGAGCCATGAGACGAGCTAGGGTGTGAGTGGGTGCTGATAGAGGCACACATGTAGTGCTGTGTGCGGACAATGCAAGCTTGGCCTCTCTCGTCTCTGCGTGTGGGCCTGCCTGCATGCATGCCCTAATATAATCTCCGTGCGCGTGGTCCCACGTGTCGGGAGGAGACTAGTACCACTAGGCCCCACGGATGGAGAGTGAGACACCGATCTATCGAGAGATATTGAGCGCCATCATCACTGCCATGCAAACCAAACCTACCTCTCCCAATTCAATTCGATTCCATTCGATTCCAAGCATGCATGCAAATAATGGTCGGACGGATTCCATACAAATGCCCATCTTTTTGTATGCTCATTTGGGCCTGGTTTAGTTGGCAAATTTTTTGCTAAAAATTTGCTACTTTTTCAACTCTCTCCATCACATCACATTAAATACACCAAAAGACATATGTTCGGAGCAGTAAATGTAGGTAAAAAATTACTAATCACACAGTTCTGTTGTACATCACGAGAGAAATCTTTTGAGCCTAATTACCCCATGGTAGGATAATATTTACCACAAACAAGCGAAACGTGCTACAGGGGTGCTACAGGAGTTGAAACAGTTACTTTTGCTAGTTTTTAGCTATCTAAACAAGGCCTTGGTGCCATATTGCAACTACATATATAATATGCAAGGCTTGCGTCATCTTCTTCAGAATAGATGCATGTGAAGTTTAAATTGTGCGTGAAGGCACAGTACAAACACAGACGCTTATAAAATTTTTGATGGTCGTCGATGGAAAGCGCTACCAATGTCAAGTTTAATTTGCTTTTGATACGACAATTTGCAAATCAGAGTGTGCATGATGAGAAGGTACATATTTAGACCGTGATTTTGATGATTAATAATAATTGTATAAATAATGAAGGAACGAATGGAACACCCACATCTGCAACACGTCTCACACATACATGTGGTGGGCCCACGGGCCACATATATACCTAGCATATGATAGATGGGCAACAAGCTAGCAAGGAGGAGGCCCGGGGCCCACGACGAGCGCGCGCGGCGTGGGGTGGTGGACCAAATGCGTGGCGACTTGTAGTGAATGTTTAAATCTGCATTTGTACGGTGTCCATGAATGCGTTGGCAATTTGTGCGTGACTGGCCTTTTTTTATTTAATTTTGCTCCCTCCCTCTCCGCGCGGTCCTTCAATTTTAGGCCTTGTTGGGTGAAAAATTTGCATTTTCAACTTTTCGAACTCCTGTAGCACACTGTAGCACGTTTCGTTTGTTTGTGGTAAATATTATCCTACCATGGTCTAACTAGGCTCAAAAGATTCGTGACGCGAAGTACATCAAAACTGTGTAATTAATTATTTTTTTACCTATATTTAATACTCCGAACATATGTCTTTTGACGTATTTAATGTGATGTGATGGAGAGAGAGTGGAGAAAACGTTAGAAACTTTAGCAAACTAAACAAGGCCTTAGAGTTATCTCCCGTTCGACGACGAGCCAACGACACAGATCCAGCAAACGTGCACGGCCTAGCTAGCTAGCCAGCAAGAGCTATTACCAGCCAGCCTTGGATTATTAATCTGTACAAATTTCACACAACACATACATATGCATGCACTCTGTTTTCTTTTTGTCGGTTAATTAGTTTTGGAAACAAACAATTACTCCAAGCACACTCAAACATACTATTGTATACAAACACGTAACCTTACTCGTCGGTCCAAAGTTGGTGAGCTGAGACAAATGCTAAAATTGTACGTTGGTGACTCAAAACCGTTGAGAAAGATTCATATATATATATTATATTGTGCATTGGGACGGTGTCTGTGTGTAGGTATGCTATGCATTTTGGGCGCAGCGTGTCTGCGTGTAGTTGGTTCGTATAGCATGCATGCAATGGTCCTTCATTATTCCAACATATGGGTGGGACTGACTGACACGTACCAACGAAATAGCGATGGCATGCATATACGTTTGGGTAAGGTGCAGGTGGGCCCATCCAAAATTTAAGTGCCTCACCCATCATCCATCCTAATTTCTATAATATACTCGTGCATCACACATGACACGATCGAGAGTCATACATATAGCTAGTGTCTAGTGACGAAGTCAGTTTTAGCTCTTCTCTTCCCTCTTCTTGCTCTCTCATTTTCCCTCTTCTTCCTCCATTGAGGGGGAGCTTTTAACGGTAGGGTGGTCTTGAGCCCCGGCTGCCCCACCGTTGGCTCCGCCGCTACGTATAGCTAGTTGAAAAGAAATGTTGGACGATTTTGATGATCTTTGTGTTGACAAGACGAAAAAGAAGACAATATATGCCGGCCCAATATTAGGAGGAACGAAAGAGGAAGTGGGGAAAAGAAATGTTAGTCGTTGACGGGGGGAAATAAAAAGCCAAAAATAAGGGGTGGCGTTTGGTAGAGGGGAAAAAAAAGAGAAAACAGCAGCGGGTGGTCCAGGTCCTCGTGCTCGTGCTGGAGAGGAGGAGGAGCCCTCCTCCCGGATCAGTCGACTGCAGCCACTGCCGCGTGGGGCCGATGGGCGCGAGGGCCCACTTGCAGTGGCAGCAGCTCTCTGCAGTCGACTGCAGAGGATGCGCTCCCCTCCTCCCTGACATGTCCAACCATGGGGGGCCCACACCGTCCTTCCCTGACGTCACACTTTTGGACTGTACTGCTAGGAACAGACCTCTGTCGACACGTCTCTCTCTCTTCCTTCTCGTGTTTGGTTTGGTCTAAACACCAAGCTCATCTCTAGAATTCTCGCTACATACTTGGCCACTGTACAGAGTATGCTCTACGTATAGCAAACAAATCTTGGGTACATGACTGCATCGAGATTCGGAAGTGCAGCAGCAACAGAGCCTGCCTGCTGCAGGAATAAGATAATGAGCCCTGATTGATACGGACTCGATCTGCGCAAACAAAATTTCTAATCCACTAATCTCTCTCTCTCTCTCCGGCTCTGTGATCGATTAGGGCATTGCACTTGCGAGATTGACAGCATCATGCGTCTACACACACAGCACCTGGCATTTTATTTGCTTGGACACATGCATCCCACACGGCCACACGTACGTGCGTGCGTAATCAAAGCATGAACCTCTGCTGCCTTCTTCACAAGTTTCCACGCATGCCAGCAGAAGCAAAATACTACTCGTAGGATTGATTCTGATTCCGCCAGTGGTTTCTTGTTTATTTGCTCACTCATCACGATTTAATTTTTTGCTAATAATGCGGGGAGTACCTTTTTTCTGCTGATTTGCTTTTTCATATACTCATATCCTAAAAGAGAATACTTTTATACTCCCTCCATTTCCAAAATGCAAGTCATTTTGACTTTTGAAGACTCAAATTGTTCGCTTGGCTCATCAGCCACCAGCCAACAGTACTTTTCTCTCAGAACAAACCAGCCACCAGCCAACAGTATTTTTATCTCAGAACAAATCAGCACCGGCCACCAGCCAAATGAACAGGCATAAAGATATTGTTATGCTCCTAGATATACATTATATATAGATTTATAATAATATATATAAATTAAAAAAAGTCAAAAACAACTTTCAATTTTGACTATCTCGTCTTGTCTCCAGAAATGCACTGGTTTCCTACGATGCTGCTAAATTTTGCATAGATTTTGAAAGATAACTTTGTATAGATTTATAGTGCTATCTCTTCTCCGGATATAAGGAGAATACCGGCTCATTGCCGGTCCACAAGGGAAGGAGGAGAGAAGAGGAATTCGGCTCTCATTAACAGTGCCTGTAGCTCCATCGGCTGATAATTGTATGAATTTGTTTGTTGCTGCCGCGCTACCGACCCATATATGATTGTGGCCTGTGGGTGTTCCAATCCAATCCAATCCAATATATCCCCATCTCCTAGCGGCCTGTGCTGGGGATTCAGTGCCTTACCTTCACGTAAACAAAGGAAAACACTGTGCCGGCAGTACTATTGCAGTACTGTATCAGTCACTGTATCGCGTGTACTGTTCACGATGGTATGCTTATTCATCTTGCCCATTCATCTGGATCCCTGTGCTGGACTGCTGGTCCGGCATCTTGTCGTATGGCTTATACTTCTGATGTGCATCTAATTTGCTGCTGCTGCTGCAAACTGCAAATTTTCTTCCTTGATTCCCACAACAAATATGAGTGTACATTACATACATATACCAGCGGTACTTTTCTCCCACACCAGATCAACATCAACCACTAACCGCGAGCTAACAGTATTTCTCTCACAACAAATCAGCATCAGACTTCGGCCACTAACCAAAAGGATGGGTTTGCTTATTTTTCCTTTATGTTTCGCTCGAAACACTGATAACACCTCCCCTGCAACTGTAGAAATAAACTAGGCATCGCATTGAGGAGAAATAAACTATTGCCAGATATATCTGCCGACACATCTTCTCGCATTGACTCCAAGGGCCTATTAAAAAAACCAGGATCGAGGACCTATATGTATATATAATTATATATATCATATCAGCTGCCATATAACATATATATTATAGTATATGATAATCGACGATGCGTACTATAACATATATTAAACAAAAATTGGTAATGCATGATTCCTTAAACAACTAATTAACTAATCATCTCTCTTACTTGTAGCTAAGCTACATGATCATTATCATCATCATATATAACAAGTGGTAGTAACAGTAGTGCTGCTAATATATATAATTAAGTATAGTAGTAACAGGCCTGAGAGGAGCTAATAACAAGTAGAAACAAAGAAACTGGATTAATAAGCAAATTAACAATGCCATTGCCATGCATGCGGCTACTCGGTCGGGGTTAGAAAGAGAGAGAGATCCATCGATCCAGCTCAGCTAGCTATATCTCTACTCATCCTCGTCATCATGCCCATGGCTCTCCACCTCGTCGTCCTGCTCCTGGTCGTCGGCGTCGGCGCCGGCGCTGCCTCTCCCCTTGGCAATGCCGTCCTTGTCGTCGTTCCCATCCTCAGCGCCGCCGCCGCCGCCATCACCATGGCCATTGCCAGTGTCCTCGTTCTGATGCTCCCTGCCGTCGAACAAGAACCCTGGTGGGCCACTGCCGTGCGCGTCAGGGTACTTCACCACGGCGTCCAGCAGCTCCGAGCTCGCCTTGGCCGCCGCCTCGTCTCCGGCATTGTTGCTGCCGCCGCCGCCGGTGCGCGAGTAGAGCCGGTCGAGCTCGTCGAAGTAGGGGCATGTCTTGGCGTGCGCGGGGCGCTTCTTGCCGCTCTCCTTGGCCTTGCGGAAGTACTTGTTGATGTTCTCCCACTTCTCCTTGCACCGCTTGGCGCTCCGCCCGTACCCCGCCGCCGCCATGCGCGAGCTCACCTCCTCCCACAGCGGGCCCTTGAGCCCCGGCTCCTGGAACCGCCCCTCCAGCCCCGTCCGCACCCGGATCAGCGCCTCCACCTCGTGCTTCGGCCACCGCGACGTGCTCATCAGGTGCACCGTGTCGACACCGCCGCCGCCCTCGTAGGGAACCAGCTCCTTGCCGGCCGCCGCGTCGTGGCTCATGCTCGTGTCGTCCCCGGACGCCGGCGGGAGGGCGATGGTCTCGCCGGAGATCTTCTCGAGGTAGTTGATGATGGCGGCCTCGCGCGCGGCGGCGCTGGCGCGGTCCTGCGCGCGCGCGGCGGCCTCGCGGGCGAACTTGTCCGCCTCCTGCCGGCGCCACGCCTCGTCGCGGGCGGCGCGCTCCCGCTCGCGGCGCTCCATGGCGTCCAGGAACTGCCGGTGGAGGCTCTCCTGGTGCTCCATCAGTCGCTGCACCAGCCGCTCGAAGAAGGACGCCGACGCGCTCAGCTGCTCCTGCCGCCGACGCTTCCGCTTGCGCCGCGACGCGTCCGCCGCCAGCGGCGGCTGCGGGGGCTGCACCACCGCCGCCGCGTCCTCCCCGGCCGAGGTCTCCGACGCGTTCAGCTGCGGCGCGTCCGCGGCCGCCACGCCCGGGAGGTCCGCCATGGCCGGCTCCATGATGGCATTGTCGTCGCCGGTGAGACCGGAGCCGGACCCCGTCTGGGCGCCACCGCTCCCGGGCTTGTAGATGGCCTCCAGCTCGCTGAACAGCTTGTAGTTGCCGCCGCCAGCGGACGCGGCAGACGCGGCGGCGGCGGCGGCAGCGGCATTGTCGTCGCCTTTCTTGAAGTAGTTGGGCGCGGAGGCGGCGGGTGGCGCGGGGGACTCTGGCGTGGCGACCTTCTCCTTCAACGGCGCCCTCTTGCTGCTGCTGGTGCTGTGCAAGTAGTCGATGTCCAGCGGCCGCCTGCACATCCAGCAAGACGAACGAACAATGGTGAGAAGAACTGAGAAATGCTGCATGCAAGAACAAGATGCTTTCTCGGCCTTGCATGTCACCGGAACCTTTTGGGTGAGGTAATCATCCATGGGAGAAAAGGGGAGGAGCTGAAAAGGAGGTGCTCGAGTGGCAAGGCAATGTCCACTGAGATGCAGTGAGGAATCGCCATGCCCATCAGCATCAGCATCAACAGCATCAGCGGCGCCCCTCTCTCAATCATGCTACTATTATTGGTCGTCCTCTGCTCCCTCCCCACGAGCATCCCAAGCAGAGGAACCAAACAAGATGCAATGGCGACCTCTTGTCCTCTCTCCTTTTCAATTCATTCGCCAAGAAGAAGCACAAATCGGCGAGGAAGAACCAAAGAAGCTAAGCTAGCAGTGGAGGAAGGAAATCGGTCATTTCGACTGGGGGGCGAGATCCAGATGTCCTACCAGGTGGGTTCCTTGATGGAGGTCTCCTCGTCGCCGGTCCAGCGCCGGAGTCGGCTCTCGGTGGCCGCCTCGTCGTCGCCGCCACCGACATGGAGCATCATGCCGCTGCCCGCGCCGCCGCCCCCGTCGTTGAGGGCGTCGTCGGTGCCCCCCGTGGCGCCGCTGCCGCCGCCGGTGTCGACCGCCAGCTTGAAGTTCATGGCGGCTGCCAGGAAGGGGGGGACGCCCGGAGGTGCCGCGCCGCCGGAGGCCGCGCTCCCGGCGCCCGCCCCGGAGCTCTCCGGCACGGCCTCGACGTCGAATCCCAGGTGGTGGTGCTGCTGGTGCTGGTGCTGGTGCTGGTGCGTCTGCTGCTGGTGGTGGTGCTGCTGCGGAGCCCATCTCGTGGGCGCCGGCTGCTGCTGCTGCTTGTGGTGGTGGTGCTGCTGCTGCTCGTGGAAGAGCTGGAGGTTGTGCCCCGCTGCAACCGCCTGCGCCTGGTGCAGCAGCTGCTGCGTGAAGGGTATCCCGGGCGGCGTCGGGGCGGCGCCGAAGTGGGCGAAGTGCGGCGGCATGTGGGGCGGCGCGTGGACGTGGTGGTGGTGGTGGTGCTGCGGCGGCAGGGCGTGGTGGTGCAGCGGCTGGTACCTGAAGGGCCCGCCGAGCTCCGGGGCGGCGTTGGGCTGGTGGGGCGGCTGCTGCTGCGGCTGCGGCGGCGCGGACATGGCGAAGCCGCCGTCCATGATGAACTGCTGGAACTCGGAGACGCCGCCGTAGCCGGACTGCATGGCTGGCGAAGTCCTCCGGCTCCGGCCGGGCCGGCTGCTATCCTATTCGTAGGCAGCTACTAGCTGGCTGCTAGTACTAGTGAGCTCCAGTGGGAGTACTAGTGGGGGTGTTTACTGCTGCTACCATTGCTGGAGGTGGGTGGTGATGGTGAAGCTTGGTTACATGCTGCTGCTGCTGCTGCTGCTGCTGATGGCGCCGTAAGAAATTGATGCAATTTGGAATTGCAATTCGGAAATGGGAATGCACAGCAGCAGGCCAGCAGTAGCACAGTCACAGTGTGTAGGGGAGGGAGGGGAGATGGGGATGGGAGGACCGGAGGAAGAAGGGGACGAGGCAGGATGGGGATGGCCGCCTTCCTTGTCTTAATGGAGGAGGGTAGGGAGGGAGGGAGGGAGTTTTGGTTTCCATTTTGCTTCTGGCTGGGTGCCTCCCCTCCCCTTTATCTTCTGGCAGTTTTGGAAAGGAGCCCTCGGGCATGCCCTTATTTAGGGAAGAGACATCTTCTTCCTCTGCAAAACTCAGCAGAGCATCGGGTGCCCTTCTCTTCCGGTCCTTGTCCCGGTTTGAATGGACTATTCCTCTTTCCGGCAAATAAAGGCCTCAATTTTCACTTGTGCTTCATCTTTGTATTCATTCATGTGTCCTCTTTTCCTCCCTTGTTATTGTTAATTTGTTATTATGTACCTTACGAAATGGTGAGGTTACTTTTCAAAAAAAAAAAAGAAATGGTGAGGTTTGGAGGCTTTATCTTTGGCTTCTATATGTCCACCAAGATACTCCTATGCAAATGTCTTCCTTGAATTCGGCACAATGTCCACTCGGTTGCCATAAGTCTCGACGTAATCGTTGAATTTTAGTATAATTAGCTATCATCGGTAATGGTTATCTGAATTTTTCCTGACAGAGAATGGTATTTCAATCTTTTAAGAGACAATCACATTTAGGTTTATGTTTCTTCTTAAAACAAAGGATAGGAGAGCTAGAGCAATCCCAAACACAGAAAAGAAGGTTTTGACCACACCAACAAAGAATATATACTGCATTGCATCATTCCATCCTTCATTGGTGTAAACAAAGGAAGGTAGGGGGGGCTTGCAAGTGAAAAGGACCTGTCCACAAAAGGTAAAAGAGCAAAAGAAAAGAGGACGCTGACGTCAGCCGGCCTGTGGGCCGGCATGGCATGGCATGGCACCGCCACCGTCGCCACACACGTGCAGGGCACGTGTGGAGAGAAGCAAGATTTTCTTACTCGTGCATCGGGAAGTGCAGCTAATTTACTTGATTAGTATTCATTTTTCTTAGGATTACTCTAGTTTTTAGAGAAGAATCGCTGATGATCCCTGTCTCCACTTCATTTTGGATCTTAGCTTATACTATACTGTTCGTGTGTACGTCGTATATGCATTACCAGGTGGTATTCCCCCTCTACCGTTCTTAAAAATATGCATACCACCAGGTGATTGTAAACAGTATTTCATGAATATCGTATATTTATTTACAAGTATAAATGGAGTATAATGTTATCGGACTCTATAGACCCATCCTCGTGAGGACTTATTCTCGGATTAGTTCCCCCCTTCAAAACTTTTTTTAAAAGAAATCCTGTATGCATGGAGTACTAACTGAAATTTATTTGCAAAATCTTTTCATATAAACGCGAGAGTGACATGTAGAGTTTGTGGCGAAACAGAGGAATAGAAAACAAAGAAATGAGATGAAGATAGTTGTTTGGAGAATGACATGTAGAGTTTGCTGAGGAACAAGTATCTAGGAGAGGCAAGGATATTTAGTTAAAAAAAAGAATGGTTCTCAATTTTGGAAAGGATTAATGTTAGTCAGAGAGGATGTTGCTAGAGGCTTGATATACATTGTGGGAAATGGAAAGAAAATAAGATTTTGGCTACACATTTGGCATGGTGACTGTTCCCTGGTCTTAATCTTCCCTAATTTGTTTGAAATTTGAAACCAAATAGAGTGGTATGTGTTCAAGACTCTGAGAAATAATAATATAAACTTGACTTTCAGAAAGAGTTTTGGACCTAGAGAGGAAACAAAATGGGAATTTCTTACAAATATACTAGATGGGACAACTCCGAGTCAACAAGAGGATTCAGCCATGTGGGTGCCCGAGAAATGTAGAGAATATTCTACATCCTCTTTATATAATGCAATTACCTTCCCAGGAATTGTGAATAGATGGATGATGAACATTTGAAAAGCTAGTTTGCCTCTAAAATTAAGATTTTTTTGGCAAATTTGCAATTATAAGATCCAATTTGCTGACCAATTAAAGAAGAGAAATTGGGATGGCCCAATTGAATGTAAGCTATGTGATTAGGAGGAGAGTACATAGCACATATTTGTGCAATGTGTGGTAGCAAGATTATGCTGAAGTATAATAAGAGATGTCTTAGAGTGGCCAGGACTTCCAGCTTGTATATGGAAGATCTGATACGAAAATTGATAAGAGGGTCCAACAGAACTAATATACTTTTTGTTTGCATATTTGGTTGTTTAGCTTGGAGTCTTTGGTTAATCAGAAATGACCTTGTGTTCAATGATGTGATAATTTCGTCCCCTGGTGTTGGAATTTTTCGCACTATTTCTTTTATGCGGAAATGGAAGATTCTAAGCAAGGAAAAGGAATCTGAATCGACGCAGTGATAACTAAGCTCAAACGTCGACTCTCATCTTTGCGATATGAGTAATGAAGCGGAACCAGAACAATTTCTTTTGTAAGTTGCTTGTGTAAACTTGGCCAACTGTGTGGTTATGCTTCTTTGGGTTTAATCTTGGAAAAGGGTTTAGAGTGAGGTATTATGCAAGCAGGTTGGACCTTGCTGCCTTTGTTTCGGCTTGTAATGCTGCACTTAAGTGCTTATCTTGTAAACTGGAAACCCTAGTACAATTTGTGCTTTTTAAGTAAAGCCGGGCCAATCTGGCTTTCTATCCCAAAAAAAAGATAGTTGTTTGGAACACAAGATTTGAAATACAGGAACCATACAATGCGGTAGAAGGTCTGCCCATTTTTAACACATTGCACTAACAACCGCCCCTAGCTCTTTTTGCTTGACAATGGACATTAAAGAAATGTTTGCCCGTTGATTTGCTTTGCCTCGCACTGCACAATCGGAGTGGATTTTTCGTTCGCGTGAAATCCACTGTCGTAGGAAAACTTTCCTCCATTTTGCTGCTCCTCTTTTCTTTAGCCTTGTTCATCTATAGTATTGTTCTCTCGTAGCAAATCAGAATAAGCCACCAACCAACTAGTGATATTTGTCTATCATAATAAATCAGCATCAGCCATCATCTACCTTTCATATTAGAGATGCATAGAGCAGTTGTTTTTGATAGTGGGGGTGAGTAATCTGCTGGAGGCCTTTAGACTGTCCACAGCAAGCAAACTCACCCCCATCTGCAAAAGCCCGGTATGAGCAAAAGAGAGAGAGTGGGTCAGACGCCCAAAAGGAACGCCCTCGCAGCAATGTTGCGCGTCCCCGTCGCTCATCCTCGACGCGCGGCTCCGACGGTTGGCTCCCGCGGTTTCCGCGGCGAGTGTACGGCGAAGCTTGAGCAGCTTGCCGTCAGCCCCTGCCCCGCCTCGCGCTGCGCCGCCGTCCGAATCGAGGGGGGATGGAGGAGGCATGCCGTCGCGCCCCGCGGCCGCCGTATCCAGCCCGGAGGCGCTAGGGTTCAGGTTCCCCGCCGCCGCGCCATGCTCCTGTCCCCATCCTCCTGGTGCGCCAAGCCAAGGAAGTCCGAGCCGCTTCCGCCGGCCTTGAGCGGGAGACGAGACACCGCCTGGAGAAGGAAGACCGACCCCCGCCACTGCCGCCAGCGCATCTCCGGCCCGGCTCCGCCTCGTCCTCGCAGATCCGCGTTTTTGGAACCTCCATGGAGGACGGCCATCGCAGATCCGCGCTGCTGTGCTGGCCCTGTGCCGCCGCGCGCGCCTCCGCGGAGCGACCGCCGCGCGCGCGTGCAGACTGCTGTGAGGGCCCTGCGCCGCCGCGTGCCTTGCGCCGAGGACCGCCGCCGCCGCGTGCGCCCCGGAATCTGCCGCTCGGGGTTGGAGGAGGTGGGTGGGGTCTGGCGGGGATGCAGAGGAGGCTTGGCCGGCGGGGATGCTGTGGAGGCTCGGGCCGGCGGGGACGACAGGAGTGGAGGAGGCCGTCGGGTAGTTGGGATGGTGAGATGAGGGAGATGAGGGAGAATACCTGTGAGGGGGGACGAGAAGCCTGTTGCCCCATAATGGGGATGAAGGTGAGTGAGCTGTTGGAGTTGCAACAGTGTCAACTTTTCCCTCATTTTAGGGGTGGGGGGTGGGAAAGGGGAGCTGCTGGAGACAGTCTTATAACAAAAGGTTTGGACACGATTGCCCATCCTAAGGCTATCTCCAACAAGACGACCCAAACCTAAAAATAGGTCGTGCACAGTTGTTTTGGGTTGGAAAAAAGCCTCCAACGGACAACGCAAACGAGCGACGCATTTTTGCTTGTCTCCGGCGCGCGATGCAAGTATGCATCCTCCCTCCGTCCTTCTGCGTCTCCACCCAGGCGTCGGGCCCACTGACGACGAGGTTGCGGCGCTTGGCTCGGCGTCCTCCTGGCCGGCGTGGTCGAGCCCCCCTGGCCGCCGCATCCTCCTGCGCGTTCTGAAAGGACCTTGATGTCGCCTAGAGGGGGGTGAATAGGCGAGACGACCGATTTGAACTTTTCTTCCCCGAAAACTTGAGCTGTCAGTGTCCACCGGTCAGACCGGTGGTGGTGACCGGTCAGACCGGTCGCTCACTGGACTTCACAGGAGGCACCGGTCATACCGGTGCGTATCACCGGTCAGACCGGTGTAGCACAGAGCACCTGCAAAAACAACTTCAAGCTCCTCTTGACTTCTAGCACGAACCAAACTTGGTGAGTGGCCTTTGTAGATGATCACAAGCAGGGTAATGAGCCCTGCACACACAAGTAGCACACCCGAGTAGATCGAAGCGGAAGCAAATCAAATGTGTTAGAAAAAACAACTTAGAGAGGCAAACCACACAAAGAAGTAAGGATTTGTTTCCCGAAGTTCACCGCCCACTAAGAAACGGCTACGTCTCCGTTGAGGAGCTTGTAAGGGACAATTCCCACAACAAGTCGAGTCTCTTTCAACCACTTTCCTCCTTTCCACTAAGACGATCTTTTCCACCAAGATGCAAGATCCAAACACCCTCTTTTAGAATTCAGGAATCCAAACTTTGGAAATCCATCCCAAATCTACTAAACATTTGAAATTGTACAACCTGATCCGAATAAGGTTTTTTTTAGCCTGGCATTTGCCCAAGAGAGATCAGGTAGTAGCTGAAAAGGATATTTGGTTCTGCAGGGGGCAAGCTGTAAAAAGGAGAGGCCTAGCCTATGCCTATATACATAGTGGTAGCTAGGAGTAGTACTCAATAGCTATAGGTGTAGCCCTGTCCATCGATTAGAAGAGTCGCAGGCAAGGCAATAGCCGGTCCGGTGGGTGCTGCACTGTAGGGGTAGTCTCGTACTCGACTCGCTGGGTTCGTATACAACACAAGAGGGACCGGACCCGTCGGCCGTTGGTATTGGACGCGTTGCGTGACGTGTCCTGCATCGATTGGACAAAGGCGTTGACCACAAGTCGTACCAGATGCTGCTGAGGCAGTGCTGCCTCCTCGCACTCATCGAGCAGAGCAGAAAATAAAAATAAAGAAACTGATGGGGATGGCTGCCTACGTGGGTCACCTCACCTCACCTCCGAGCATCCCACTCGACAAGGCCGCCGCCGTGCATCTGCAAGTCATGCGCCGTCCGCCGCCGTGGCACGGCCACCCTTCGTGTGTCGTCATTGCCATGCCCTCGCCAGCCAGCACAGCAGGCATCCATCATCCACCTCTGAGGGTGCGTTTGGCACGGCTGTGGCTGCAGCTGTGGCAGCTCCGGCTGTGGCTGTGCCGGTGAATCTAAAGCCGTTTTATAAAAACGTTTGGCAAAACAGTTTCTCCTGGTAGATGAAATGGTGAAATGTCCATACTACCCTTTTGTTTTTCTTTTTTTTCATTTTCTTTTTTCTCTTTTATTTTTCGTTTTTTCTTCCACCTTTTCTCCCTTTATTTCTTTTTCTCCATCCCTATCCATCCGATCCATCCTCACCACCACCCGCTCGGCCCCGCATCGCCCCGCTCGGACCGCATCACCCGCCTCCGCCGCCGGCCCCATCTCCTCCGCCCGTGCTCCTCCACCACCGCCGCCGGCCGCATCTCCTCCGCCGGCGCCCCCATCAACTCCCCCACCGGCGCCCCCATCGACGGCCGTCGGCTCCCCCACCGGCGCCCCCATCGACGGTCGTCGGCTCCCCCACCGACGCCCCCATCGAATCCCCCACCGGCGACCTCCAGCTCGCCCAGCGCCCGCCGCCGGCCTCTGCCCGGCCCGCATCGCCTCCGCCGCGCCGCCTCCATCGCGCCTCGGCGTCCGCCGGCGTCCTACATCCCCTCGCTGGCGCCTCTCCCGCGCGGGTGGTCGTCTCCGCGCCCGCCGGCCTCCGACGCCGCCGCTTCCTCGCCAGTGCCCTCCCCCGCCGCCGCCGCCCTCGAGCTCCTCCACAGGCCTCTCCTGCAGCCCCGCCGGCCGCCCGTGGGCCACTCCCACCCGGGGCATGCTTGGGAAAAGGCAGGGCGAAGCGGGGAAAGCTGCCCTTTTGCAAGTTCGCCCCGCCCGAACCGCTCTAGAGAGCGTGAATCCCGGGAGGCTCTGAAGCGATTGGGGGGAGAAGCTGTTTTTTGGATCGTTTGGCACAGCTTCACCAAAAACAGCTGGTGAAGCTGTGCCAAAGGCACCCTGAACGTCAAAAGCTGGCTGCTGTGTGTATGCTTGTTGGTAGGGAACGTCAATAAGGAGTTGCATGTATCTCTTTTTTTTGAAAGAAAAGGAGTTGGAAAGGAAGGAGGAGCCACCGCCCGTGCGCTCCGTAGAAGGAGGAGGAGCCATCGGCCGCGGGAGGGAAGGCGGAGAAGGCGCCGACGTCGATCCCGCTTCTCCGCCTCCGCGTCAGACCCACCGCTGCGACGCGCCTCCTCGTCACCCCCGCCCCTTCTCCGCCCGGCGGTCGCGTCTCCCTCCCGCCCTTTCTTCAGATCCGGAGCAAGTACGGCCCGTAGAGGCAAGCGTGACGGAGAAGACAGGGAAGGCGGCGAAGATGGCCGTGGGCGAGCCCGCCGGTGCGCGGTAAGCACGTGATGGACGGCGAGCTCGTCGGCTTCGACCCCTGCCACCAGCCACGGGAGGGGAGGTGGAGGAGGCGGCGGCTCGCGAGGAGGAGGACTGGAGGAGGCGGCGACTCAGGAGGAGGAGGTCGCGCACGCCAGGAGGGATCGGAGCCGCGGCGGCGGCCACCGGCGGGAGAATGGAAGGTGGCGGCTGATGGAGGAGAGGAAGAGCGGCAGAAGATGAGTGTTGGATTTTGCCTTCTGCTGTTGGAGACCAAAATTTTTGCCTTCTACTGTGCGCGATGCAAACCTGGGATGCCTCTCTCTCATTTTGCACTACGTTGTTGGAGTATCATGTGCAAGAGAATTCCTGTGTTTCTCAAACTGTTGCTTCTGTTGGGAAGGAAGGAGGGAGGGAAGGTTTTTTTTTCCTTAAATCAAACTTTTTTACTAGTTAATTCGCATTCTTCGAAGACAGGAGAGAAAAAAAACCCACTTTCGATCAGTATCGTACTACTATCTAGTATGTGCTCCGTGTTGGACCAGGACCGTACGTTACGTGTGTTTTGTTGGAACAAAACAATGATTAATTGACGACCGACCATTTGTCTGCTGCTTCCCACTTCAGATCCATGGAGATGCATCATGCATTCATGCGTGCATTGCCCATGCACAAGAAACACCATTATATCTAGTAGTATTATTTGGGGTTATTTGGTTCTAGGCTATTACTATTTTTCAGAGTTGTAGAAACACCACTACTATTCACGTATTTTGAAATTTACCATTACAATTTTTAACTTCCCTCAAATATGCCACAAAATACGTATGAAGACGAGTCGGGCCCAGCTGCAGGCGTATACGAAGACGTATATCTCATTCTCCTCTCAATGACATGCGGGTCCCATTTGTCAGCATCATCTTCTTCCTCCTCTCATCCTCTCTCTCCCCCATCTCTCCTTCTCCCGCTGGCGCCCCCTCTCTCCTTCTCTCCCGCCCGGCCGACGAGTGAACCAGGAGGCGCGGTGGAAGGGAACGGCAGGTGGACCTCCGATGCTGGCCCTCCTCCCTCCGCTGCCCCCACGGAGCCAGAGCGGGGACGCGGCGGCCAGGCCCGACCTCGCGCGCCTCAAGACCGGATCCGGCATGGCGCGTGCAGGGGCAGGGCGGCGACGAGCACAGGTGCTGGGCAGCGACGCATCGCCCCGGGCGCCGCCTACCCCTGCCCTCGACGCCGCTTCGTGCCGGAGCTCATGGCCGCCGTCTTCAGGGACGACGTCGCCCCGCAGCATTGTGCCAAGGCCGACGTTGGGTGCGGCGCCGCCCGTCGACCATTGCGTGTCCGCCGCCTCCCCTGAAACCGGAGGCGCACGACGACCGACGCCTGCATCTCGGCCTCCAGCGCCCGAAGCTCCTCCGGTGGCGCGCACCCTTCCCCATCCTCCGACGGCCGGGCAAGGCGCAGGCGAGCCGCCGACACGAGGGCCTCCCAGTCGGGCCCCTGGACGTCTCCCGCTCCTCCCGGTACCTCCCTCTCCCTCCGGCGAGGTCGCGTCGCGCCCGCCCGCTCCGACGAGGCCGCGCCCTCCCATATGCTACTGAGTGAGAGAGAGGATGGGAGGGGCGCCGGCGGTAGAGAAGGAGAGATGGGAGAGAGAGGATGAGAGGAGGAAGAAGATGATGCTGACAAGCGGGACCCGCATGTCATTGAGAGGAGAGTGCAAATACAATGAGATATACGTCTTCTTATACGCCTGCAGCTGGGCCCGACTCGTCTTCATACGTATTTTGTGACATATTTGAGGGAAGTTAAAAATTGTAATGACAAATTTCAAAATACGTGAATAGTAGTAGGGTTTCTCCAACTCTGGAAAATAATAATGACCTGGAACCAAATAACCCTATTATTTGCAAACCATGACAAGCTGCATCGTCTCAATCCCAAACCCATGCACGTTTGAAAACATATTAAAATGTTTCTTTCCGACAAATTGTTACACCATCTCATCAAAATGGTCACTGAAAGCTATGAAGAATCTGAAGTCGGCTCACTGACATGTGGGCCCCACCAGAGGAGCCTCTTCCAAGGATGACATGCAGGCAGGGCAGGCGGGCAGCGGAGGGAGGGGGCCCCGGCCGGCCAGAGGAGACGTAAATAAATGCGAGCGAGCGAGCAGGCCCACAGACAGGCAGGACAGGCCTGAGCCGTTACTGTCAATGGCAGGGTCCAGGCCCTGGCTGGCTGGCGTGTGGCGTCCCTCCCTCCCTACGGCCTACGGCGATGGATGGCCGGCGATTGCTCCGGCCGCTGCTGCATGTTTTGCTCGCTCCTCCAGCCCCCGGACTCCGGTGCCGGTGCGCCAATCTTTCTCGTCTCTTCTTCCTTCCTTGTATATACACCATTATGGTAATCTCATCTCATTATGGTCTTGTTTAGGCCCCGTTTGGTTACTAACAAATATAATTTGTTGGTGAAAAACTTTACAGTGTTCCTTATATACCATTGTTCCTACAACATATATGATGCCATGCCACTGGATATATGTTTCTCTCTCTTTTACTTTTTTTTTTGGGAATTTCTCTCTCTCTCTCTCTTGAGAGAAGAGAGGGGAAGTTTTTTTGTCAGGGAGCAGCAGGAAGTGGATAGACGGCCCATTGTTTTCCCACAGCGGGCTGGCCTGGGCTCAAGTATGGGCCTTTCTCATCAGAAATTTAGATCGATCCATCTGAGGACTAATAAAACGAAGAAGAAGAAGAAGAAGAGATATTTACCACTCACCACCCGCTTCGGCTTCGCAGCTTCCTCCAGTCCGCCCGGATAAACAAAGGAAACTGCTGCTCTCTCTGTCCATGGCGTCGCCGCACCTTGCCCCCTTCCTCTCCTTCCC
Organism: Cenchrus fungigraminus; assembly: GCA_036936925.1. Classification (NCBI taxonomy): domain Eukaryota; kingdom Viridiplantae; phylum Streptophyta; class Magnoliopsida; order Poales; family Poaceae; genus Cenchrus; species Cenchrus fungigraminus. The sequence goes on along the minus strand of CM072770.1, from coordinate 125,773,218 downwards.
CAAAACCCCGCCACCGCCTCCACCTCTCGCCGCCGCCTCTCCCAGGTCCCTAACCCTCCACCGCCCGCGTCCGCGCGCCGCCAACGCTGCTGCTCCCCCGCCCGACGGCGCCGGCCCCGCCGCGCCCACGCGGGGGGACCGCTTCCTCGGCCGCCACCTCGCCACCGAGGCCGCCGCCACCGTCCTCGCGCCCGATGACGCCGAGAGGCGCCGCCGACGCAAGGAGAAGCGCCGGGCCCTCCTCGCGCGCAAGCCCACCGGCGCCGGCCTCGCGTCGTCCTGCTACGGCTGCGGCGCGCCGCTGCAGACGAAGGAGGAGGACGCGCCGGGGTACGTCGAACCGGCCACCTACGACCTGGTATACCACTTAGGGTGCGTTTGGCACGGCTCCGGCTCCGGCTGTGGCGGCTCCGGCTGTGGCTGTGCTGGTGGAGCGGATTCTGTGAGGGAGCTGAATCCGTTTTACGAAAACGTTTGGCAAAACAGCTTCTTCTGACTGTGTGATATAGATAAGAGGGTGAAATGTCCGTTATGCCCTTCTCTTTTCATTTTTCATTTTTTTTCTTTTCCTTTTCTTTTTCCCTACCTTTTCATTTTCCTTTTCCTTTTTCTCTTTTTTCCCCTTCCTCTTCATTTTCTCTCTCTTTTCTTATCTTCCCCTTCTCTCTTTCCTTATCTTCCCAACACACGGAAGCCGCACAAAAAAAACACGAAAGCCTCCGCGCCCGTCCCCGGCCTCCGCGCCCGCCCACGCGCTCGAGGCCTCCGCGCCCGTCCCCGGCCTCCGCGCCCGCCCCGGCCTCCTCCGTCCACATCGCGCCGCCGGGATCGAGCTCCTGCCGCCCGGATCGATCTCCCGCCGCCCGGATCGAGCGCCACCGCCGCCGCCGCCGGAGGCTCGGAGCTCCGGTTCGGAGCCACCATCACGCCCCGGCTTCCCTTCACGCTGGAGGACCGGCGCCTCGCCTCCGAGCACCTCACGAGGTTGGAGCTCCCGCCGGCCACCTCTTCTTCCCGCGCCCGGCCTTCGCTCGCGCCGTTGCCTGCTGTGGAGCTCCTCCGCCCCCATCCATGGCGTCGCCGGCCTACATGGGTGCGGCCCGACCGCCCGGAGCGCAGATCGACGACCCCTTCTTCCCGCGCGCCGAGCTGACCTCCTCCGGCCCTCCTCCTCCCCGTGCCCGAGTCCCTTCTTCCCGCGCGCGCGCAACCGCCGTGCCGGACCCCACCGGGGGCAGGGCTGGCAAAAGGTGGGGAGGAGCCGCGGGAGCTGCGGGGGAGCCCCTTTTTGCAGCTCCCCCCCGGCCAAAGTGCTCCAGTCACCGGGTTTTCCGGCTGCTCCTCCGCGGGAGCCGTTTCGAGCGGGCGTTTGGCAGGGCTCCCGGCTTCGTGCGCGGAGCGGAGCCGGTAGAAGCCCTGCCAAACGCACCCTTACATACTGCCAGCTTTCTTCTTCTTCCACTAGCCTTCGTCTCAAAAACAAACCTGCGACTGAATTTCAATCCTCCCGTGCCCAGAAAAAGAGGCACCATCAGCTGAGAACCGTCCTGTGCGGCAGATGTAAGCTGCTGTCTCACGGCCATATGGTCACTGCTGTTGGTGGCCACGGTGGCTATCCTGGGGGCAAGCAATTTGTTTCCGCCGAACAACTCAGGGAGAAGCTCTCCTACCTCCGCCACGAGAAAGCCTTGATAGTCAAACTGGTACACAACTCAACTTCTTCTTTTTCTTTTCCTGTCAAATAAGCTCAATATATCACTTCATCTACTCTCTTTTTTTTCCTGGTCAGTCATTCCATCTTTCATTTCATGCAGGTTGACATCGTTGACTTCAACGGGAGTTTCCTGGCACGAGTACGCGATTTCGCCGGTGCTAATCCTATTATACTCGTCATAACAAAGGTGCTTGTTTTATCCACTCTTTATCTTTTTACTGTTGCCAGTCAGTCAACCGAAGCTAACTCCTCCTTTTTCAGGTTGATCTCCTTCCTAGAGACACTGACTTGAACTGCATAGGCGACTGGGTTGTCGAGTCTGTTGTCAAGAAGAAGCTTAAGTGGGAACCTTCTCCTTGCTGCTCCTCCTTCCACAGTACTTTCATCAAATGTTTTTCTTGCCAATTTGAAGTTGTATCTGACTGTCTGTTCCTTGCTATTTTGTAGCGTCCTTAGTGTCCATTTGACAAGCTCAAAGTCATTGGTTGGCATCACAGGGGTTATAGCAGAGATTCAGCAGGAAAAGAAGGTCAGCATGCCCTTTTTTTCTTAATAGAATTATTATTGCATTCAGTTCCTTAATAGAATTATTGAATTCAGATTACCCATTTCTAGGACATACTCGAAGTATCATCTCTATTTCTGTTGATCTTTACTTTCCATTGCTTCTTCTGCGATTTACAATCCTAACCGATGTTTCCTTTTGTACTAGGGCCGCAATGTGTATATACTGGTAAGCAGTCCTCACTTCCATTTTTTTTGTGTGTTGTGTTTTTAGATAGCAGGAAAAAATTTGAGTGCAAGTGCTGTTGGGATATATGCACACTAACTGCATTATATGCAGTTTCTGCCATTTATACAAACTTAACCTCATTAACTCAGGCAGTAGAACTTTGAAGAACACAAGTGATATTTAATGTTTTTATTGTTGTCCACTTTAGTTATATGTGACCTATATTATACTCGATTACAGGGTTCCGCCAATGTTGGGAAATCTGCATTTATCAGTGCTATGCTAAGTATGCCTTTCCTAAATATTTGTTTTCTATCCATTTATGTAGCTCGTACTGTAAAAATAATATTGCTTATTCTTTTCATTGTCATGCTGATCGCTGGAGATTCTTATGCTGTAGGAACAATGGCATATAAGGATCCGGTGGCAGCCGCAGCTCAAAAATACAAGCCAATACAGTCTGCTGTTCCTGGAACAACCCTGGGCCCTATTCAAATCGAAGCATTCTTAGGAGGAGGGGTATGATTCTGCTTGGTCTTTTGATTTTCTGAGAACATATATATGGATATAGCTGTGCAGACAATAAATTTGATGCCTTGTGCTCACTGACAATTCGTAAATAAAAATTCTTTCAGTAACAAATAATATGTATCTATATATACATCTGGACGTGCATCTTACGATGATCCTTTGAATATGAAATGCACTGACATATGTTCTCTCTCTGATTATCCTGATATTTTTTATCTTCTACTTAGATACCCAGTTAGAAGTATACTGACATATCCTTTGAATGTTTGCACAACAGAAATTATATGATACACCTGGTGTACATCTTCACCATAGGCAAGCAGCAGTTATACATGCTGATGATCTGCCTTCCCTCGCACCACAAAGTCGTCTAAAGGGGCGGTGTTTTCCTGTATGTATATTCCATTCTCTGGAACACAGGTTCCTTCCTCAAAACTTCCACACTAATCTTTTTCTTCAGAACATGATGTTATGTTCAGGCTAATGATACAGATGTTGAATTGAGTGGGAATTCTTTATTCTGGGCTGGGCTTGTCCGCATCGATGTTGTGAAGGTGCCTAAACAAGCTCTACTTCATCTTTGTCATCTTTTCTTATCTTCTGATTCTCCCTTGCCAAGTAGGAACCTGTAACTGACAAAGTGACAATTGATGATGACATAGGCTCTTCCACGCACGCGACTGACTTTCTATGGACCCAAGAAGTTAAAGGTTAATGTGGTCCCAACCACAGAAGCAGATCAATTTTACAAGGTATGTCTATTCCAATTGGTATGACAGTTTGTTGTTTAATACCAGTTAAATTTTGTTCTGCTTAGGAAAGAGGTACTTGTCTTCTGCTGTTCTACTTCTCCCACTCCCATTCTTCTTCCCCACTTTCTGATCCACGGTCCTGGATTCTGTCCTCTAGAGTTGAGAAATGGATTCACATTTCTGCCATACCCTCTCACTTTCAGTGTTTACGTGAAGTTTCTGTTCATGTGTCAAATTGAGGTTCTTCTGCTTATATATGTATAAAAAAAGAGAGAATCACCTGAAACAATGTGTACTTTCCCTTTTAACCCTGTTGTTCTTTTCAATTTTCAGACTGAAGTTGGAGTGACACTAACTCCCCCAACTGGTAAGGAGAGAGCTGAAGGATGGGCAGGGCTGCAGGGTGTTCGCGAGTTGAAGATAAAATACGAAGAACATGATAGGTAAAGCTTGCAAATAATAGCGAAGCCGTAGCTTTACCCGTGTTTCATTTATGGTCAGTTACTACACCAATAGTTTATTGGCTGCTTAGCTTTCTTCTTGCTCTCTGGAGATGGGAGTATCTTCTCCAGATAACAAGAAAACTAGGAACCATAGCTTTCTCGTGTAATACTATTTTAGAAGCTGGTTCATTGGTCACTGAGCTTAAGGAATTGATCTGTAGCAATGTCTCGTGCAGGCCTGCTTGTGACATAGCAATCTCTGGGCTTGGGTGGATTTCTGTCGAGCCATCAGGCGTGCGATCAAACAACCCGGACGACAACGCCGAGGAAGAATATGATGACGGTGAGCTGCATTTGATAGTTCATGTACCCAAACCGGTTGAGGTCTTCGTCCGTTCCCCATTGCCCGTCGGTAAAGCAGCATCGCAATGGTATCGGTATCAGGAACTGACAGAGGAAGAAGAGGAGTTGAGACCTAAATGGCATTACTGATGCAGTGATGCTCCCCTCTTGCCTTCTTGTAGTTGTAATTGAGTGCGCTGTGCGCTAGTACAATTATGTGTAGCGGCAAAAAGTTGTGCTCTCAGATGATGCTGCCATCCTGGGAGAACTGGTGTTAGGATAAGCTGAATAAAAAGGATTCAGGGTTCATTGGAGTTTGAGCTTTACACATGAATTTCCCTCTAGGCCTCTACTATCTACTCCATCCCTTTTTTTTTGACAAATATCTACTCCATCCTTGAGAAAATCATACCTCTGAAGTCTGAACAAGAACAATGTTGTGGACCTTCATGCAAAAAGAGAGAGAAGCAAGCAATTGGAGGGTAATAAAGTTGCCATTTTGTGTAATCCAAGGGTTTGCCATAATTACTAGAAAATTGATGGCCCAAGAGCTAAGTTGTTGCAAGGAACATAACTACAATAAGGATATGGTGAACAGAAGAAAAGAATAAAAATATGGTAACAAGGGCTTCATTTGTTCATCCACGCGCTTCAAAATCAAAATAAAATAGGTTTCAAAAAGTGGTCTTTTCGTTTTCAGATACCAACCATGCCCGAAATACGTATGTGGAGTCAGTAAGCGTATTTTGTGCGTTACGCCAACCTTTCCCCTTATTCCTCGTTGATTTGCCTCATTTGGTCCATTGGATCCGTCCGACTCCGACGCACCACCATGGCCGACGCACCCACCAGCTCCAGCGACTCTCCGGCCCCGCCTGCTCCGCCGCCACCGCAGCCGGAGAGCGGCTCCATATCCTCCATGGTCGCCTCCTCCGCAGCCTCCGCCGCCGCGGCCGCCGCTGACTTCACCCGCTGGGCCGAAACCTTCAGCACCGAGAAGGCCTCCGCCGCCAAGGCTGCCCTAGCCTCCGCCGCCACCGTTGCCACCTCATCCGCCTGCGCGGCGGCTTCCGCTTCCTCCACGGCCGCCTCCTCCGCCTACGCCGCAGCCTCCGACCTCACCCTCATCGCAAAGGTGACGCCCTCTCGATCTTGGCGCATTGCCCCCTGACCCATTCCCCTCGCTTCGATCTAGGCACAATATGGTAAAGCTCAAACATTTTAAGTTTCCTGTTCGCAGGAGGAATTGGAATGGGTAAAGAAGGAGTACACCACTCACGAGCAGATGGTGTTTGGCAAGATCAAAGGTACCATTTTACCGTGCATACATGAGACACATTTTCATTTTGTTAATGGCAGTTCTTCTTTGTTGGTGAAATTGTGCCATTATTTTCATTTTGTTCAAGAATTGAATGTGTTGTTACTGGTTTGCAGAGGGTGTCGTCATGGCAATAATGCATCCAGGCATTGCTGCAGGCTCCGCAACCCTTGCAGGGATTGTGCTGTTCAAAAGTATGTTTTCCATGCAACTTCTTTGCTTTCTGGTGCTAATGTGCTATGTTGAATAGGTTCCACCTATTTGCAGTAGAGACTTTCATCGATTATATTTGATATGCGCAAAGTAATCCTGTATCTCCGTGTGGAATTCCACATACACACATTGCACTTAAATAACATAAAAAGCCATTATCAGCACATGAAAATCCAAATTAGTTTCTGTAACTTGAATGGACTTTTGAAACTCTATGATTGATTCCTTATTATGTTCCTTACAATTGATTCAAATATTTTGGGTCCTTGCTGAGTCAATGTATTGCTTCTTCTTAGAGTATGATGTAGATATCCTTTTCTGGTTGGTTTAAAAAACATGAATATTCCCTCCGGTTTGGTAAATGAAGTCGTTTTGGACAAGGTTTGGGTCAAACATTGGGAATATAAATCATGAATAACTTTTAAGTCGTTGAGTTTGGAAATGTGAAAACCATATCAATAGATTTGTTTTGAAAAATATTTTCATAAAATTATACATTTATAACTTTCCAATAAATATTTTTATAGAAAAGAGAAGTCAAAGTTGTGCTTTGGTGACCGTGTCGCTGTCCGAAATGACTTCATTACCAAACCGGAGGGAGTACAATAATTTGATAATTTTTCTTTTAATAAAATATATAAAAGGCTGTTTGTAACAGTTCAAACTATCCATCCTATACTTAGCATTAGCTGCCTGGTATTTTATGGCACAAAGTTCCAATTTAGCAAACTTATTGTTCCGGTGGAAATCTGTTCAAATATTCTTTCAAGAATGCTGACCTTTCTATACTATTAAATGTAATATGAGAGAATCCTTTCACTTTCAGGGCCAAGGAGCTACATTATTCAGCAAGTACGGCGCATGTTTGTTAGCAAGGAGGTAAGGTTTCTATGTCAGTTTGATTAGTACATACTTTTCTGTGACTCGATAGATTCATACCCTTCAAAGACAATTTGCCAAATTGCTTAAATGACATTCATGTAAGGAGTCAAAATAAACTCAAATATGATGCTTGGAAGAATGTTCTTTCTTAGAACTGTAAGAACTAGATTGATTGTCTAATGGAAGTTTCCATACTGTAGACCCTACTCTCTGGCATACAAGCTGAAGTGAATCACATGCGGCAAACTGTGAATCTTGTGTCCAATGAAAGCCAAAAATTGATGGTAATTTTTTTATTTTAAGATAATTGAACCAATTCTTACCATTTTTCTTGTTTATTTTAACTTCTGAATTTTTGATGCTGTTTATGGCTAATTTATGCATATGGGATACAGGATAGAGCAGCAACCGCAGAGAAAAGATTTCAGAAAGGATGGAATACACTCAGGCATCTCTCTCAACTCTTCTATCATGTATTCCTTTTTATTTTCTCTAATATAACATGGGAATACTTTCTGCTTTAACAGGGAAGAAGGGCGTGCTATTCAACATGAGTTGAACGAGATTAGTGATATTGAAAAGCAGGCAGTAGGTGTGTAAGAATTTCTTTAGATATAGTTTTGCGTCGTGATATTTGACTTCCTGGTATGGAAATAATTTTTATCTGTGTTTTAACATTTGATGAATATGTCTTGTTAGGTCTGAAGGGCATTCTTGATCAGCTTCCCAGAGCACATGCATCTGAATTTCGATCAGAGGTTAGTAAATCGGCCTGTATCTTTGGAGATGGTGATGTTCATAGGAATCAACTTTTTCTAGCAAATTAAAGTTATTTTAATGGTATGTGTCTCGTAATATGTATTCTAAAATATGGGGTTTAAACATGGTCGCTAATGGGGTCCCTGACTAGTGGTTCGGTGCTACTGCTAGCCCAGTTGGTCTTGTTGATTCCTGTTTTAGGCGCAAATGTTTTCTGTCATCCCCAGTAAATGGGGGGGGGGGGGGGTGAGTGTTGTGTGTGTGTGTGCGAATGTTTTGGGTGGGTGGGTGTGCGTGCTGTGTAAGGCTAACTCGCTTCTCTTGCATATTCGAGAAAAAATATGGGGTTTAAATGAAGACTTTCCTTTGCAGCCTTACTAATTGATCTTGGCATGTATATTATGTGTGCGAATGATTTTTTTAAACAGTTTACCATTTGTAGATATGGGGTGTATATTGTTGTTGGACCTCTCAGAATCTCCTATATAGAGAATGACATCTAGTTTTACTTAGGACAGCCAAAGTTGCATTTAATATAATATCAGACAATTCCTTTTGGGCTATGGGATGCTATATACATAGCAACTTATATTTCACAAAGTATTCCTCACCGGTTATCACATCTCATGTTTCTTAGTGGTTATTTAAAACTGTGTTGTACGTGTGTGGTATTTCAATTGCCAATGGATTTTACATGCACCTTATAAAAATAAAGGATATCAGCATGAGCCCTGTATGTACCTGCACGTGACCTATAATTTATGACTCTCCGCAACAATTTGTGCATTTCTAGAGATGGTTGGCCATGACCTAAACTCATAGCAGAGATTGTTTTTTCATGTCTTGCAGATATCTGGCCTAGCTTCTCAGGTTAAGAAGGAGAAGCGAGTGCTTAACGCCGCGCTCTCAAAGATTGTAAATTACGGTGTCCCCATCTAACAGCCTCTAGTTTGTTCCGAGGATCCATTCCATCGGATTTTGGTGAAGGAAGAGAATTCACATGTCAGTGGTGAATGTTATACTGCCCACTTGGTTTCGGAGGAAAGGGGAAAACAATAAGTTTTGTCGCTCGCGCAGACCTGTAAATGTGCTGCCGCCAAATGTTGCGGAAACCTTAGTAACATGAACACATTTTGTAATGTTTTGCCTGTTGACATGTTCACATCCATGATCCATAGATGGCTTGTGATTTTTTTTTCCTTTTACTACATGATGACATTTCTGGCGGATAATAACAGAAAAAACGTTAAATTCCCTGTTGCTTCGTCTGTGTTGTGGAATCAAATCCTTGAACTTGTTAGCATCTGAATGGAATTTCTGTGCTGGAGTCATGCCAATTTCTGACCTTCCGATCACTTAAGATAATTTAATTCTTCTCTTCTTTTAGCCGTTTATTAGTCCTTATTATCACTATCCTTAATTTTGCTGAAAATAAATACATCCCGTTCATTCGGAAAAAAAAAATAAACACATGGATGTTGCGCGGTTGAGTTTGATTTGTACAATTTTGTGCTAAAACCGCTTGAATTACGCAGCGTCAAGCTCGCCGGCAGCCTCCCCGTTTCTGTGCGAATCGATTCCCCGAGCATTCGTGAGCGCAGAATCCTCCGGCTCGGCTCCCTGGCCGGCGCGGCCGCCGCCTTCGCCTCCGCTGAGCCCCTGGCCGGCACGGCTGCCGCCTCCGCCACCGAGCCTCCGCCAGCCGCCTCCGCCCGCCCGTCCGTCTCTCCGATCATCGGCGGGAGAGATGCCACGCGACCGCGACGAGCCGCCGGCCGTGCGCGTCTACACCGTCTGCGACGAGTCCAAGTAGCACCCACCATCCATCCCTAACCCTACCCACTTCCTTCCCCCTTCTTCTTCTTCTCCTCCGCGTGATCCAGCTGCTTCGTCGGTGTCCCGCAGGTACCTGGTCGTGCGCAATGTGCCGGCACTCGGATGCGGCGACGACCTCGCCAATCTCTTCGGGACGTACGGCCCGGTGGAGGAGTCAGTCTCGCCTTCTTTCTTCTCTTCCCGCTCCCGAATGTTCCTACCAGCCCTGCTTGATTCCCCCCCCCACCCCCCCCCCCCTGGCGCCGCTCCGGTGCAAGCCCATGGATGCCGAGGATTGTGAGCCCTACACCGACGTCTTCTTCATCAAGTTCTCACTGGTCAGCAACGCCAGGTGATTGATCTGATTGCTGTGGTTGCTGTGAACAGTTGAATGATCATTAGTCTGCAGCCTCTTGGTTGGGCAACCTATGCTTCATCTTTGTTCAAGATAGGACGATATTCCTAATGCTTCATCTTTGTTCACCAGTACAAAGTACTTAGTGTCTTATCCGAACACAAACTCGATTTGCTGGCTTTTTCCGCACTTAAAAAATCTACATATCCACTGGAAGCTGTAGGCTGTAGTTCTGAATACTTTGAACCAGTGGTTGCTGATTAGCTTCACCTCACATAGTCCAGTTGCTAGTGGTACAGCTCGAGCTGATCAGCTTCAACTATTGACATCTTTCCTTGAAGTAAAATCTAGAATTAGCGTCTTCCATTTGAAATGTGAAATTTTTGCTCTGATCCTGCAGGTTTGCAAAGAGGAAGCTCGATGAGTCTGTATTTCTTGGCAACAGACTGCAGGTGACCTATGCACCTCATTTTGAGAGCCTTCTTGATACAAAGGAGAAACTGGAAGTTCGGAGAAAAGAAGTCCTTGGCCGAATAAAATGTGTGGCTCCAGTTTTAACTCTTGTTTTTTACAGATTTGCATGTATTATTACAAAACAACACAAACAATATTTTTTTAGTAATATGAACATTACTAGTTTATTTGCCCTGGTAACTTGGATTGAGATATGCTTCCATTTTCAGCATCTGCTGGCAGACCTGAAGGGACTTCTCAGTATTCTCTAGCTCAGGGATCATCTAGTGGAAACCACCATCAGATGAATTCCAATAAGAGGTTAGCAATCCATACATTGGTGATATAAATTGACCAATAATGCTTGGCTAAAACCCTTACAGCTTGACTGTTCCTTGAGACTAGGTGAAACCCTTAGTTTGACTGTGCTTCTAAGGCTCATTTCATTCATCTTCAGGGAGTATACGAAGACAAATCATGCTTCTCATATTGAAGATCCTCGTTTCAGTCATGTGCCCTCTAACAAGGTATGTGGTAAAAAGATGAAAAATGTTTAATCTGTTAACCAGAAATCATTCCTTGTTGGTTTGACCATGTTTTAAGGATGCTAATACAATGCTAACGAATCAACTTTGTTCAACTGAGGTATGCAAATGTCTAGAATACAAACATCTTTGCATTAGATTATTTAACTAATGTACCTCATAAGGACCAATCCTGTAACTTTAGTGGACATCATGCTGTGGTAATTTGCAATGCATACATCTTTAACCGTTTAACGTACCCTGCCACTTGATTAGCTTTGTCCTTTTGTTTTTATAGGTCATGGTTTCCTTTTCCTTAAATTGAATGCTACTTTTCCAATATGTGGAGAAATATATAATTTTTTCCTGTAGGATTATTTTCCATCCGAGTCAATGAACGCAACTGTAAATATAGTCAGAGAGAAGCTTGATAAGGTAAAGACTATGCTTGCAGTCTATTATTTAGCATACGACAATTATGCTGATAAACTAAATGTTTGCTCCTTGGAAAATACCAGATACAATCTGGTGGTGATAACTTCAATGCTGCAGCTGCATCCAAGAAACCAAGGGTAGATAACCGCAGGCGGATTTGATATTACTGGAAACTGCAGACCACCCATTGAAAGTTTTGGCTTATTTGTTACTCTTTATGTTTGTTCATTTTATATCTCATTTACTGTTAGGCTGTTAGCTATGCACTTACAAAAGTGTTGTAATAGTATATGGTTAGTGTAACAGTGGGATCATTAACTCAGTTATAACGGTTCCATTTTGTTTCTACAGCTGTGTTACCATTTTGTGTGATGACTCAAGTTATGAAATATCCCCGGGGGCATTGCGACCAATTTACATCATACTTGCCATATCTGTATTGTCGTCCCGCTGACATTATCCTTGAGACGTGCTTGGTGTTGGGTATTGTTCATCTTCTTCCATGCCACCTTTCCCATTTTCACATCTTATTTGCAGACAAATATTTGTGTGTGCAATTCAAAGTTGGAATGGTCATGTGCTGATTGAAAACATGCAGCTTACCATTGGTTCGTTTTTTTGAGCAAATTACCATTGGTTTGTTAGACTCATTGATAGCAAAGTTGGACAAGAAATTGATATGGTTAGTATTTGCTTGTGATGTTGTGATTGTGTATGTCGTGTTGGATGTTTGATCTTGAAAGGAAAGCTTCGCTGAGGGCACACTGTCATGCTAGGCTAGCCCATCTAATTCGCTCGTGTGTGCACTCCTAGGCATCCAACTATGCAAGGGATGTGATTGGGAGGAAAACATCCGGTGAAAATTATCTAATGTTTTGGATAGTCTTTAGTCTTTACTACTCTAAATAGACTCATAATTAAATTAGAATACTAACTATTAGAATATAATTATAATACACTTACAAAACTATCTTAAATGGCAAATATTTGTATATAATATATAAGGACCATTATATAGCACGCTAGACATTTTTACAAGGGACTGTAAGGTGGAAGGGAGGGCTTCCTCAACTGTTGAATCCAAATGTTAGAATGCTGGATCTTTATCACAATTTCTTTTAATGGTACGTACCTCTAGGTTTTACCCCTAATCACGGCGCTTTGTTGAGCAACCTAGCATCCACGCCTTGCTATTGACCACCTTCATCTTTGGCTAACCTCCCCTCTACCTTCAGGATAAATTCCTAATTAGATTTTGTTAGATAAAAAAAAAGTATAAGAAGAGGATAGAGAACCGTCAGTATTTTCTATTAATAAGTAGAATGCCGGCACTTCGGAAAGTATTTAATATTTTGGACATAATCTTCATCACATCAATACGATATGTAATTTATATTAAAATATAATTATAATATATTTGTATAAATCTAGATTTTTGAGTGTCTATTCAACGGCTCTCTCCTTCTTTCTTCCACCTCGAGCATTTTACCGCTCATGGGACTCATGGAGCAACCTAGCACCGCCTTTGCTTACTCTCCTAGTCCACTATCTTGGTTGGCAAAGTGTGTGCAACCCCATCATCTGTATTCGTGTTCAAAAAGACATCTCTATCGTCCGAACCTTCAACGTAAAACTTTCATATTTATTATTGACAAAGATATATCGCTGGAGATAGCGGAGAGGAGAGCAAATCTTCACCTGTTCGGCTTGCTGGTGGCTGATACTAATTTGTTCTGAGAGAAAAAATCGTTGGTTGGCTGGTGTCTGATGTTGATCTATTATGAGAGAAAAATAACGCTGAATGGTGATAATCCAGACGAACAGGACACTTGTTTGGAGTTGAAGAAGGTGCATTTTCATCCATCATTATAAAAAATATAGAATAATAATGTTATTTTATTTCGAACGTGGTATGGAACCAAACTTAAACATGAAAAGTAGAAGCATCGTTGTCACAGAATCACCACAAAAAGTTTCCATAGTAGAGTAAAAAATAGTAATTTTGTTTATTTTACAACTAATAAAGCCTAGTAGGACGGAAGTAACACCGGCACGAGACAAGTGAGAAAAATTGCCGGGAGAGGAAGCAAAGCATAGAGCGGGTGAGTCTCAGAGGGAGGGAGAGTCAGAGGAGGCCACGCACGCACGCGACGCCTGGGCACGGCACGGGGTGGCGCGATGCGACGTCGGCTGTCGTGGCTGTGACCGCAACCGCCCCTCCCGCCTCCTCCTCCTCCTCCACCTCCGCCTGCGATCCCGATCCGCCGCCCCGCCCCGCCCCGCGCCGGCCGGCGCCGGTGAGCCTCCGCCCCCCATTCCATTTCAATTGAGAGAGCCAGAAGCCACCAGAGCCAGCAACCAACCAACCCTAGATCCACCGCCCCGCTCGGATCCGCTCCGGCGCCCAGAGAGATCCAATTCCTCCCGCATGGCCTCTTCCTTCGCCCCCGACGACCAGACCGACGCCGACTTCTTCGACAAGCTCGTCGACGACGACGACGCCGCCCCCGCCCCGGCGCCCGCCCACGACGTCTCCGACATCAGCCTCGCCGACGACGACCCACCCGCCCCGCCACCCGCCACCGAGGCGGCGGCGGCGCCTCCGGAGGGTGCCTCACCGGGCTCAGCCAAGGCCGCCAGCGCCGGCGGCCTCCACACCACCGTCAAGCAGGTGCAGTGGGCATCCTTCGGAGCTGGGCCGGACGACGGCGCTGATCCGTTTGCTGATCTCTCGGGAGGCGCCGCGGACGCCAGCCTTTTCGGGACCCAGACCCTCGGCACCTCCGTCGTGGGGACCTCGGATCACGACTTCTTCGCCGGGAATCACACCTTGGCCGCCGCTCAGGTGACGGATCAGGACTTCTTCGGCGGGACCTCCACCTCCGACCAGAATGCCGACGCTGGCAGTGGTGCCGTGGATTCCACAGATCCGAAGTATCTCGAGACCATGTACCCCGGGTGGAAGTACGATGAGGCGACGCAGCAGTGGTACCAGGTTGACGCTCTCAACACAGCTGGGAATGCAGCTCAGGTGGTGGACAACACCACTCAGAATCTACATCAGCAGCAGCAGCAGCTTGACGCGTCGTACCAGCAGAATTCAGCGCATGCAGGGCTTGAGCCGATTGCTGAGGAGGGCGCTGCCACAGCCGGTGTCTCCAGTTGGGGGCAGGGGCAGGGGGGCGCCGCAGAGTACCCACCCAACATTCTCTTCTATGCAGAATACCCAGGTTGGTACTTTGATACCAACACCCAGCAGTGGATGTCGCTAGAGTCGTACCAGCAGGCCGCCATGCAGGCTGGAACAACTGGCGCTGTTCAGACTGGTGGTGCGGCCGCCGCTTCTGGTGCTGTTGCCACTCCTGGAGTGATAGGTTATAATGCCAAACAAACTGAGGACCTTACTGTCCACAATCAGGTGAACCAACGTAACTCCTTCACGAATAGTTTCGCTCCTCAGAGCCAACGGCAGACAGTTGATGCATTTGGTAACACCGTGCAATCTGAAAGTGCCACAGATAATAGCCTGACAAGTAGTTTCTATGGTTTTAACCAACATGCAAATGCCGAGACTATCAGTTCCTCTACAAGCCAACAGGTTGCTTTTAGCACAGCTGAAACTGTTACAGATCACTATGGTGGACACAAGAGCTTTGACTCATCAAGTCTTCAGACTGGTTATAGCTCCTCTGATAGTCAACAATCTAGTTACAAGGCATTTGAACCTTCCGCAGGTTATCATGCCGGTTATAAAGTGTTTGAACCTGCCGTGGGTCCCCAGACCAGTCACAATGCGATCGAACCTTCCATTAGTAACCAGAGTGGTTACAAGGCATTTGAACCTTCCATGAGCAACCAGAGTGGTTACAAGGCGTTTGAACCTTCCACGGGTAATCGCAGTGCTTCGGGATTCATGCCTTCCACTGGTCATCAGGCCAGTTACAAAGAATTTGAAACATCTACAGGTTACAATACGGGTTTCAAGATATCTGAACCCTCTTCAGCTCAACATGCCAGTTACATGGGTTCCCAAACTTCTTCAGGTCATCAACCTAGCAACATGATCTTTGACACTTCTGCAAACCACCAGGGTTATGGTGATGTCAATGGTGCTGTGAACACTCAAGGCTTTTTCCCAATGCAAAGCACATACCACCTCCAGAACCAAGAAAATGCAAACCCTCAAGGGCACCTATCAAACAGCTATTTGAGTACTGAGAACTCCATGAACTTTAATCAGCAACAATTTCTAGGTGCAAATTCCTCAAACTACTTCGGCCACTCCCATCAAGAAGGGAGGTCATCGGCTGGACGACCACCGCATGCTCTCGTTGCTTTTGGGTTTGGAGGGAAGCTTATAGTTATGAAGGAAACCACCTCAATGACCACAAGCTTTAACAGTGGAAATCAGGTACCTTGATACTTCCCCCCCCCCCCCCCCCTTTTTTTTTTTGCTGAGACCACCCTAATAGTTTCCTTGTAACAAAACGACATCACATAATTCTTAGCTGACTAAAATATTTATTTCTTTTTTCTTCTTGCAATCAAAGGGGAACTCTAGCGGCACAGTGTCAGTTCTTAATCTATCAGAGGTGGTTTTAGATAAAGTTGATCCTTCAAGTATCACTAACAGCAGTGCACTTGGTTACTTCAATGCTTTATGCCGCCAACCTGTTCCTGGACCTCTAGTTGGTGGAAGTGCTGCATCAAAGGATGTAAATAAGTGGCTCGATGAGATGATTTCATGGTATGGACCGTCCTCCGCTGAATTCCAGAGAGGTGATACTCGCAAGTTACTCATTTCATTGCTGAAGATACTGTGTCAGCACTACGGAAAACTTCGTTCGCCATTTGGGTCTGACCAAGAGGTATGCCCTCTCCTACCCTATCCTTGTTACTTTATATGCCTTCTCTATTTTCTGGCCTATTCCCCTTTACCGTCCTTGTTGATTTTGACAACATGCATCCGAAAAAAATAAATATTGTGTTACGATAATTTTGGCATAGCAAATTAGCGCTAAACCATACTGGTTTCAGAGTCGTTGGATGACACCAAAGTTGATAAGCAAGTAGCAACTAAACCTACAGATTTTTATATATTCATTTGATCAGGAATTTGCTTATGATCAATATTCCAACCATGTGAAGTCATAATTTACTATTATTAGTGTATCATGTGGAACTTTACTTGATTTCATTTTTTCATGTTTCACTATGAGGGAGAATTCAACTACTTTCAAACTCTGCAGCTTAGAAATTGTTCCTAGCTTTATTAATCTTATTTTCGTACCTAACTTTTATATGAATTCTTGATAGGAGACAGATGGCCCAGAAATGGCAGTAACTAAGCTATTTTCTTCCTGCAAGGGAAGTAGTATTCATATGGGAGATTATGGATCCACTGTTCACTGCATGAAAAATATTCCTTCCGAAGGTCAGATGCAGGTAAGTTTTATTATAACTCAATATCTTTTTTTGTTTTCCCACCTCAAATGTCCTTTCTTGAGATGATTACCCTTTTAGGCTGTTGCCCAAGAGGTCCAAACTCTTCTAGTGTCGGGGAGAAGAAAAGAGGCCCTTCAGTGTGCCCAAGGAGGTCAACTTTGGGGACCTGCGATCATACTGTCTTTACAGCTTGGTGATCAGGTATGTTTGACTTAAATGACTCCCCTTTTGTAGTCTAAGACATTGCTTGAATTTCTTATCTAATTTTTGTTTTCAAGTTAATTTCATTGTTTTTTTCTGGACTGGTGGTACAGTTTTATGTGGATACAGTAAAGAAAATGGCTCACTCCCATTTTGTATCTGGGTCACCTCTGCGAACCCTATGCCTTCTCATTGCTGGACAACCGGCAGATGTTTTCAGTGTTGAGAACAATGTCAACAGCGCCTATGGTACATCCCATCAACCTATGGAGGTACTTGCACAGTTAATGAGTTTCTCAGTTCTTAGATGTCTTTTTTTTACCATTAAGTACTGATTATATAATTCAAAAGTTATAGAAACAAGTCTCTTACCATTTCTGCTGTCATTGCTTGCCACCTGTGTGATTAGTGATATGCTATCATGTCTTGTTTAGTGCGGTATCATGACGCCTGGGTATGGCTTAGCAGTAATTTTTGTGGTTTTCTGTTTGCTTTGCAACTCTGTTCACAGTTTGTTGTTTTTTTGAGACAGCCTGGTCCTAATGGTATGTTGGATGATTGGGAGGAGAATTTGGCTATTATTACTGCAAACAGGACAAAAGGTGATGATCTAGTAATTACACATCTTGGTGATTGCCTTTGGAAAGAGAAAATTGAGGTTTGTATGCTATGTATTCAAAGATACAGTTTTCCTGGTTTGTGTGATCAAGAACCTTACACGTAATGTATACAGGTTGCAGCTGCTCATTCATGCTATTTAGTTGCTGAACTAAATATTGATTCATACTCGGAAAGTGCAAGGTTATGCCTCATAGGTGCAGACCACTTAAAATGTCCTCGAACTTTCGCCAGCCCTGAAGCCATTCAGGTTCGGTACTGTGTTTTACCTGCAAAAGTTTTGTAAATGAAGAGGTGTTTACTTAAACCTCTTTCCTAGACTAGACATGACATATTTAAAACAATTATTACCTGGATGGCAGGATTGTGCATAATCAATTATTGCTTTATTTTTCTTAGCCATTCACTGTCTAATATTTTTAAAATGCAAACAACAGAGGACAGAGGTATATGAATACGCGAAGGTGCTTGGTAATTCTCAGTACATTCTGCTACCCTTTCAACCATATAAGCTGATATATGCATACATGCTTGCGGAAGTGGGGAAAATTTCTGATTCTTTGAGGTAGGTTGTTGGCTTGTCCATAACAAACAAATGACTTGGTGCTTTCCCTAGTCTGTCACTGTACATATGAGAACATGAACTCCTCAGGTATTGCCAAGCGTCTATGAAGGTGCTGAAAGCCTCTGGTCGTGCCCCTGAATTGGAGGCATGGAAACAATTATTCTCTTCGCTAGAGGAGAGGATACGCACTCACCAGCAGGTTGGACCATACCATTCATTATATTATATATATATTTTTGGTTTTATATCTGGGGTTCCCATGCTCTCAATTTCTCTTCATTGGTTCACTTATCATTAACCCATCTTTTTGCTTGTTCTTTCTGTAGGGTGGATATGGCACAAATCTTGGCCCAACAAAACTAGTCGGGAAGATTTTTACATCACTTGATAAATCTATATCCCGCATGATGGGTACACCATCTGCACCACTTCCACCACTGCCACATGGATCTGCTAATGACAGAGAGAGCCACTCTGTGCCTGCAGCTGCAAAATTTTTAAATAGCCAATCGGTAATGGCCATGTCATCGTTAATGCCATCGACTTCAATGCAGTCGATGACTGAGATTGCAGACAATAGTGGTGGCGCTGGCAGGAAAATTGCACACAACAGAAGTGTTTCTGAACCAGACTTTGGGAGAACATCAAAACAGGTACTCACAAAGAGAAACTTTGAGAGGGATTAGCTTCTGGTTTGTTGATGTTGAGTTTGAAACATGAAATGTTTCATCCCTCATTTCATTATAAAATTTTGACAGGGTGCTGGATCAGATGGCACACAGAACAGTGCATCAGGATCTGGCAGTTCTCGGCTTGGTTGGTTAGGCTCCACACTGCAGAAGACTATGGGATTTGTGTCAAAAGCCCATCGCCAGGTGTTTGCTGACTACTGAGTTATGAAATTGGAGTATCCACTTTTTTAATCAGATTGTCTCCTCCAATGCAACGCTAACATTAAGATCCTATTTCTGATCCGAAGGCAAAATTAGGGGACCAGAACAAGTTTTATTATGATGAGAAGTTGAAGCGGTGGGTGGAAGAAGGTGCTGCAATTCCTGCCGAGGAGCCTCCGCTACCTCCACCTCCAACAAAACCATCATTCCAAAATGGTATGCCAGACCATAACTTGAATGGCCCCATGAGTGGAAACCATGCTCCCAATGGAGTCACGGAATGGAAATCCTCAAATTATTCAGAGCAAGGTTTGGGGATGCCGCCAATTCCACCTAGCCAAAACCAGTTTTCTGCTCGTGGACGGATGGGTGTCCGGTCCAGGTAATTCAGTAGTAGTAGTGTTGCCATTTAGTCTCAATTATGTTTCTATATTGCTATCTAATAAGTAATAAGGTATTAATTGTGGAGAACTGATGTCTTTTCTGTTCTTCATTTTAGATATGTGGACACATTCAATAAGTCGGGTGCATCTGGAGCAGTTCCATCGTATAACAAACCGGCTGCTCCATCGGTAACACCACCAGCAGGTGCCAAGTTCTTCATGCCAACTGCAACAGCAGCTGCAGACCAGATGATGCCACAGCCACACCAAGCAGCAGAGATACACAGTGAAACCATTCATCAGGATGAGCGGTCAGCCTCACCGCCAGCAGAAACATCATTTTCTTCGCCCCCACCATCGATGCAATTTTCCGCACCAATGGCATCAACAATTCATCGGCAATCGAGTATGGACAACATCTCCACCCCATACCAGGGTTCCGGGGTGTCATCATTAAGCAACGACAGTTCATTCTCAAGATCACGAGCGGCATCCTGGAGTGGAACATACTCTGAGCAGTATAGTGCTTTCTCTGGCACTAGATCACCCAACGGACAGACCATGCCTTCACCACTCATGCCCGGGAAACCATCACACAGCCGTTCCAACAGCAACTCATCTTTGCAGTTGAACGGATTGGCAGAGGATCTTCATGAGGTCGAGCTCTGAGTGGCTACTCCTCAGCATGACCGTTGAAAGTCATGTATTTTTATCCACAGACAACCATGGCAGCCCCTGATGGGTTCCAGAGACCCCAAATGGTTGAAAGAGAGAAGTTTCCTCCCGTATAATCCTGATCAAGGGGGATGCACAAGTGGGATGGACTTGTGCGAGGTTGCACGAGATTCTGGAGCCCGCACAAAAGCACGGAGGTGCATCAGACCTGTACTACTAGAAATGCTGGGTTTTTTTAATATTTTGTAGCTATATATATGTTGGTTTTATGTTTTAGAGGGAAGGTAAAGAGTAGGGTGGCCCCTTTGTTTACAGGTGAGAAGAGAAGCAGCACGCAGATGCCCTTGTACAGATAATCTGCCCCTCTAGCCGAATTCATGGAAACGCAAGCAAATTCACATCCCCACTCCATTTTGTTTTTTATTTTTCGTTTTTGGGAGAAGGATAGGAGAAGAGCAGGTGTGTTCTAGTGTAGGAAGACGTGGCTAAGTAGAGGGTGTTGTTGTTATAGTGTACTGTACTTGCCCCATACCATGTATTATCACTGTTTATTCTTTGGAGACGGAATCGATTCTTTCATCTTAAGATGATCTGTGTACTCAGCATTCCTTGTGTTTTATTTTATGTAACGGAGGGCAATTTGTTTAAAGATAATTCGTGGAAGGACTTTTGGGGCAGGCAGGCAGGAGACCAGGAAAAAAAAGAAAAATAAAAGTGGTGGGCAAGCCCAAGTTGGCCATCTCTTTTTTTGGGTCAACAAGGCCCACACCACCCACCCACCCCAAAACTAAACAAAACACGAGTGCACATCATCCAGCTACTACGCAAATATATACAGCAGGCTGACGTCACGACCCGCTGGCCTCCTTCATTCCTTCCCATCTCTTCCGCACCCTCCTCCTCCTTCCCTCTCCCTCCGATCTCCACCGCGGCCGCCGCCGCATCCCATCCCATCCCAAAAGGAGCCCCAACCCTAGACGCGCCCATTGCCGCCGGTCGCCATGTCCGCCGCACAGCTTCTCCGTCACTCCCGCAAGGTCCGTCTCTGCATCTCACGCGCTCCCCCCTGAATTTTGGGAACCCGTTCCCCGTCCCCTCCCGATCTGTTCGATCCGACGACTCTGCGGGTAATCGCTCGCTGCGTTTTTTTTTTAAATTGCCGGGGTTGGTGGATTGGGCATGGCGGAAGGGGAATAATCTGCGGTAGATAATCTAGACATGTAATCGGGCTGCTAATCTCTCTCGTGGTCGTGGGTGTTTTTGTTTCCGGGCGAATGCATGCTGTCTGTTCGGTGCGTTATGCTCGTATAATTCCCGTCCAGACGATCGAATGTGATGGGTAGTAAAGTTGTTTGGCTCGTAGAATATTTAAATACCCTCGGGATTTTTGTGTGATGGGCTGGAGATACCGTTTCTTGTTTAATTCTCAAGGTAAATTTGGTTGGAGCGATTCTACAAGGTGAGGTCTTCAACTGTCATGACATTGACTGCACTCGCTTTGATCCAAAACTACAGACTGTCGATGTACCCTACCCTATGTGCCCTCTTATAGCTAACCTATGAGCTGTATGTAGCTTTCGTATTAAGACTGCCCCAATGCTCTTGTTTTTTTTTGTTGCGGGTGTATGGGCCTGCCTTTGCTCCAGCTGGGATGCTGCTTGAGAACAACTCGCTCTCTTGGTCCATGCCCCTGTTTTAT
The DNA here is from genome assembly GCA_036936925.1 of Cenchrus fungigraminus. NCBI lineage: Eukaryota > Viridiplantae > Streptophyta > Magnoliopsida > Poales > Poaceae > Cenchrus > Cenchrus fungigraminus. The sequence goes on along the minus strand of CM072770.1, from coordinate 125,751,470 downwards.
GTTTACTCATTGAATCACGCACAGTAGTCCAGTATTATACTGTATAACACTGCTGTCTCTTTGTGCTTCTACAGCTGCGGAGTTTGCAAAGTGCTCTAGGTTGCGAGCGTTCTGGTCTTGTTCGCTATTTCTCTAGCAGTCCCGACTCCTTTGTCAAGGAAAATGGTATGTGGTGGAATCATTCTCACCTTGTTTTTGTTTGTTTCCCACCTTTTCAATGAAACATTTCTCAATAGCTTCTGCGATGTATCCACTGAACCAGTACTTTTCCAAATGACATGAAACATTTTATTGGACTTCATCTACTACATTTAATTTATAGTAGGATATTTATCTGTGATATCGAAGCATCATTGGTTTATCCTGCTTACATTTGCGGCATCTTTACTATTCTTATTTCTCTAAACCATTGAAGTTTTGGCTTATTAAGTTTGATCCTTTCATTTCCTGTCTCGTGAATTTCTGATTCATCACCTCATTAGTTTGACATTTTGGATGTAACACTATATCGGCAAATAGTTGTTTCTTATTTTTTTAGGGAATGCGCAAAGTGAATACTAGTTAGCCTTTCTTAGATTCCCTACATGGTCTCAATCATAGTGTAATGCCTTTTGTTTCATCAGGTGTTGGAAAAAGAACAGGAGGCGCCAGATTTTCCAAGCATAGCCAGCCTGCAAAGGAGCTTGAGACATTTGCACTGGGAGGAAGCAGAAGCTACACTTGGACAACAGCGTCCAATAGCCTTATCCCAAGTGCTGTTAGCGGTCTCAATGGTTCATTCTCATGGTATGTGCTTTGTTATTATGTTAATATTAGCTCCTACAACTGTATTGGAATCACATCTAAACCATGTTAAAATAGAAATTGAGAACTAGAAATGCTGTCTACTGAATCTGGTCTTTTTTTTACACATTGTATCTGATCTTCGTACTAGCAGTTTGAGAAATAATCTATAGAGCTAAGGTACTAAACCTAGTCTGATTAACAATTATTTGAACTCTATATCACTCATTATTCAGAGTAATTTCCTAATGCAATGTCCTAACCTTGATGCTTTGCCATAAGGTCTTGATAATTAATGCTGAAGCTGTTTTGACATTTACTTTTTGGTTTTGGCAGTGGACAGGTGGCCTCAGCACGACTGATCTCAAGTAGTGCAGGTACTGCTTGTTTGTTGTGCATTTTAATGCTTGTAGTTTTTCTTCATATATATTGCAAGTAGCTCCAGTTTTCCTTCTTCTTCTAAAGATATTCATGAAAAAATCAGGGTTCCTTGCAATTGCATATGCAGAATAGCATCTGCTGGCTGCCAGCAATCTATTTTTTATTCTTCTGTTACAAAGTTTCTCCTCTATGTATCCTTGTCCAAAATTTTCTTCTATGAATGCACATGTCAAGCTGTATTATGTTAGTCTACAATACAATTAAGATATATAAATATAGTAAGATTTCCCCCCACCTTTTCGTGTTTGAATTATCGAACAATTTTCTATCCTCTGACAAAGATTTTGTTTTGCTTGCTTTCTGTTTGCAAAATTTGATATCTTCCAATGTTGGGCTGGCTATCTTCACCATTTGTTTAAGTTTTGTTATCTCGGATATATAAATTTCTTTAGCAAAAGCAAGGTACTCGTATTAACATATTGCACTAATTTCAGATCTGCCACCTCATCAAGAAATCGGAATGCCATCACTTTCGCCTACTATGACTGAGGTATGTTTGTTACCTAAAAATCATTACTGTTAGCTGAATAATAGTTGAACTGAGATCATGATTACTGCTTGTCTTTTTTTACTTAATTCATTCTAGGGAAACATTGCCAAGTGGCTTAAGAAGGAAGGAGACAAGGTCTCCCCTGGTGAGGTTCTCTGCGAGGTGGAAACTGTAAGTTTTCTGATCTGTTCAATGTACAGCATTCTTTGTTTAGTGTTTTCTTTTACTTAAGGTGAAGTGGAACCAAATAACCTTTGGGCGGATTCCTGGGATCAGGATAAAGCCACTGTGGAGATGGAGTGCATGGAAGAGGGGTATCTTGCTAAGATCGTTCAAGGAGATGGTGCCAAGGAGATTAAAGTTGGCGAGGTGCATACTTACGGACTAATAACAAATAGTTCTTTTATCCCTGTAGATTTTTGCAGTGAATGCTTATTTTTCTGACATAACCTGGGTTTCATAATTTGACCGATCCTGTGTCCTTAGATAATTGCTATAACTGTGGAAGAAGAGGCTGACATCGAGAAGTTTAAGGACTATAAGCCATCATCTTCAGCTGAACCTGTTGCTCCTGCTGAACCAGAGGCTCAACCTGAACCTTCACAGCCAAAGGTTGAGGAGAAAGCGCCTTCTAAGACTCCCGAGCCCAAGGCCCCGAAGAATGAGGACGCTTCTCAATCTGGAGATCGCATATCTGCCAGCCCTCTTGCCCGGAAACTTGCTGAAGATAACAATGTAAGCTCTTGTTGTTCTGCTGTATTGATAGTTCAGATGAACTGTTCAGGAAATCAGATTGTGTTCCTTGATACAGGTCCCACTGTCAAGTGTGAAAGGTACAGGTCCTGATGGGCGTATTTTGAAGGCAGACATTGAAGATTACTTGGGTGAGTTATCATTTCTTGTGTTGCAACCATTAAATCTCTGCCTAGTGGCCCTAAGTGGTGCCATCATGTTCTTTTGTTTCTCTGCCTAGTGTCGTAGTTAGATCTGCCGAGGACAGTTCATTTTTTTAAATGGTGTTTCCCTGATTCTTGCTATACTTGATGCACATTCATAAGGACTTAATGTAGGCATATTTTTCACTTCTGTTAATAATAATTTGCATGATTTGGCATTTTAGTTTTCATTAACCTTCTGATATTTCCCTACTTTGCGTTAATGAAGCTACTGTAGCCAAGGGTGGACAGAGGGAGGCTTTTGCAGCTCCAGGCTTAGGTTATGTTGATATTCCAAATGCACAGATAAGAAAGGTAAATTTTGAAGGCCCATTAATGTAGGCAAGATTTTCATATTACTTTAACTAGCCTGATAATATGTTGACCTTTTATTCTGTTCAGGTTACTGCAAACCGCCTGCTAGCATCTAAACAAACCATTCCACATTACTACTTGACAGTTGATGCACGTGTCGACAAACTTGTCAAGTATGTTTCTAACCCAATAGTTGTAATTTATAGCATTATTTCCATTGTTGGAACGGCACTGATGCTTGTCTTACCCTTGACTGAGTTTTTTATTTCATTCTAATCCAGGTTGCGAGGTGAACTGAATCCGCTGCAGGATGCCTCTGGTGGAAAGAAAATATCTATCAATGATCTTGTCATCAAGGTAATTTCACGGTTCTACCTTTTAGGTTTGGTTTTCTGTTGTCCACCTAGGTTTGGTTTGTGAGGATTGGGTATGTACTTTTTTTATAACATTGTCTATTAATATCCTCTCTGCCGTGCATTATCGATTCTGTCTTTATCTGATATATGCAGGCTGCAGCTTTGGCTCTACGAAAGGTCCCTCAATGTAACAGCTCATGGATGAACGACTTTATTCGCCAGTGAGTTTCTGATGGTTCCTTTAATCATTTTACTAGGGGAAAAATATTAGTTCTAAGCCTGCAACAGTTGAAAGTGACACTTATTTCTGATGCAGATACCACAACGTGAACATCAACGTCGCTGTGCAGACAGAACATGGATTGTTTGTTCCAGTAGTTAGGGTAAGTCACAACTTGTTCAATTCGTGCTGTCTGTTTCTGTTTTTAACTTGCAGTTTTTTTTGAGGAAATTCTGACTTGTACTTACTCTGCAGGACGCAGACAAGAAGGGACTTGGTACAATTGCTGAGGAGGTGAAGCAGTTGGCTCAAAAAGCAAGGGATAACAGCTTAAAACCAGCTGATTATGAGGTATGGAGCACATAGTAGATGCGATGTAGTATGAACAAAATATGACATTTGGTGCTTTATTTTTCAGGGTGGCACCTTCACGGTATCAAACTTGGGAGGTCCTTTTGGAATTAAACAATTCTGCGCCATCATAAATCCTCCTCAGTCTGCAATTTTGGCCATTGGTTCTGGTAATTATTTCTGGAACATTTCCGCTTATATGCTGTTCTATTGGTCATGCGTACAAGTAACAGCACAGATTTATTTCTTTGCGTGAATCTGACTTAACACTTGGATTAAGAAACTGTATATAATCTTGGTGCATTACTGCTGATGATGAGAAAATCCAGCTCCGCAAGCAGGATTTGGAGCATAGAGTTTAGGCGCCATGTGTTTTGTTTGTGCACTGTATCTTAGCTTTGAATGATAGATTGTTGCACACTTTGCTTGTAGTGCCTGATGTTCTTTCATTGCTAATCACCTTTTATTTTCTGGAGCAGCTGAGAAGAGGGTGATACCCGGTTCCGCTGATGGTCAGTATGAGTTTGGTTCGTTCATGTCTGCGACGCTGAGCTGTGACCACAGGGTTATCGATGGTAAGTTTTGATGGGTCTGCGATGTATCTATCTGTCCATGGACGGTGGTGTGTGGTTGGGAAGTGACATTTTTCCTGTTGGTGGAAATAGGTGCAATTGGTGCGGAATTTCTGAAAGCGTTCAAGGGCTACATCGAGAACCCAACCTCAATGCTGCTGTGAAGTTTAGGATGACGACCAACAAAAGGCAGACAATTCTTGTGAAGCTGTGGAATAACTCAACTCAGCCACCCTGGAAGTGTGGTGTCTCCATTTTGTATAATCTCGTGACGGTCTCAAGGGAGGACCTGGAAACCAAGAGCACGCAACCAACACAGAATGATCTGATTTTTTCCCGTTTTACCCCTTTTTGATGATGCTGCCAGTGGTTAGGCTGGAGGAGTAGGATCAACTTACAAAGCCTCATTGATTGAGCTCATTTCTTTTTTGGGGGGTTTGGCTTGGTGGCATGAGAAGGTCGCTGCCCCGGAGAACACTTTTTGAGTATACTAGCATTTTGCGTTTCGTATGCACAGGGATAGCTGGTTGGAATAAATGAAGTCGGTAATGGAGGAAGTAACTGCTTGGGTTTTTGGCATTTGCTACGTGATGTTAATTGTTACTCCCTCTGTGAGCATCAGCTGCCGTGTGTTGAAAGTCGTGTGTTCCAGATGGAGATGGGGTTGGTGGAGCACCGTCAGTTCCAGAGGGAGCAAAACCACCGGTGCCGAAAACCGGAGGCGACGGCTGCTGGCTGTTTCATCTCGAGCGCGAGCAGGACTGACTCAGAGTCAGTCAAGGGCACCGACCAACGTCTGACTTGTATGTGGACCTGTCAACGCAGGCCGGCCGGCCAGCGGAGGTTTCGCTGCTGCATTCCAGCATCAGCCAGGAGGCAGTGGTTTTTCACCATGCGTTTCCATTGCAGATCTCTGAATCTCTGATATCCCGAGCAGGCAGGCAGGCAGTCCGGTCTGATGATGATCCATGACATGAGCGGACAATCTTTTTTTTTTAAAAAGGAGGCGACTACGCCGAGAGCCCTCTCCTTTTAGTCTTAGGTGGAGAGCCTCCTATTTTTTGTATGTTTCCATTTATGGAAAAGGGTCTCCACACCCAAAGCAACCGTAAGAGGCGCGCGGTGGGGAAAGTAGAAATTATTGACTGGTTGCGTCAGAAAAATAGCGGGAAGAGAACTAGTAGTGCAAAACCAAAAGGATAGCCAAGGTAAAGTAACAAAAGTCAGAGTTTATAGCCTAAAAAGTAACAAAAACATATGTTTGCCTGCAAAGACTGTTGACTGTTTATAGCCTAGAAAAGTAATAGAAACACATGTTTGCCTGCAAACACTGCAACCGTAGTGTTGTTCCCTATCTGTTGTTGCTGATAGAGTGAAACACAACTAAATCCAAACACGATTCAAGGCGAAAAAAGAGGACAATTAAATGGAAAACAAAGACCGAATAAAGTAGATAAAGGGCTCGTCCAATTCACAAGGTACACAGTTTGCATCCTAAAAACATACCAATTTGTACCGAGAGATTACTCCAGCGACTGATCCTCTTGGTTTGGACTACAAGTAGTTACATCTCACAGATGATTCATGTCTAAAAAAATATTTCTTACAACATAGTATCACTGTACATAGTATATTTCTCCCCCAGCAAATAGCATTAATATCTTGTGTTGCTTCCTTCAACATGAAGCAATGCATCCTGTTGTGTTTATGTAACAAAAATAGAAGACAAATTAAACCCTACAACATGAATGCTTAACTCCCTGATCATTGGATTTATGTCTCTTTCCCTGAGAAGCAAAAGAAACAGATTCATAGATAATATTCCATTGTCATCATATGAACTGTAAATAACTAGGGAAAAAAGCTAACAATGTGGATAACAGCATGAATATGTTATCCATGCTATCTGCTGCATGCATATGGTTTGATTAAAGTAACTAATGAAAACTAGGAAAAATGTAACATCTTTACAGTTTTAGGTGGGCCATTGTTTAACCTAAATGAAGCAGCTCCAGATGTTGATTGGGAAGTACAAGCTTTTAGAGGAGATGAAACAAACTTAGTCACAAGATGAAGCTAACGATCAGGGGTTACGTCACACGGCTACATTCTCACCAGGAAGTACAATAATGATGGGAACAATTACTTCCTATTTGTCTCAAACTATATGAAGCTACTTCCTATGGACTAGCGAAATATGACAAGTTACCAACTAAAAGCATTAAATAATACTGAAGCAAAATAAGATACTTTTACTTATATAAGGTAACCTGGACAGAAAAGTTACTTACTACATAATGTAATGCAAGATTTCATTACTTCCTGTGTGTTCCAAATCAGTGGCAAAGTACTTCCAATACCGTGTGGATAAATGGGTAGTTACTCTAAATCTCATGAATATCAATGGAAGATTTCTTCCTATCTCATATTGTAGTTGCACATTATTTATAAACTAATAGAAAGAGGAATATGTAGTAACGCATTACTTTTTAACTCAAAATGAGAATGGACATTAACAGAGATGCCAGGAACATGTGATGCCTATAGCTAAAACTATTTCTTCATGTTTTGTTTGTTTACCCATAAAAAACATGAGGTTAAATAAAGTAGGCATAGCTAAAAAGCAGCATAACATGGGGCATTCACTGTGCGATAACACAAATATGCATTAGTAGCAGAGTGGCATAATAAAATACTATGAGTACCAACACAACATATAGTTGTAGGGATTATGGTGTGAGGATGTACATGTTTGGTAGATAACTGATGAATATGTGTGCCAAGCATTGATTATTTGATATAGAAATAACTATTGTGATGCACTAAACACAAAAAGGAAAGTTGATAAAGACTTATATGACAAAAGGACCGAGTTAGCAGCACCTAGAAAAGGAGAAACACAAAAGTAAGTTGATTATGATATATCACCAGACTTTCTGAATGAAAGGCGCCCAAACTACTTATTTATCAGATAAAACATGAAAATTTTGATCTGCTAATATGGCACAGGATAGGTCATGGAGGGGCGAAGGCAGAGTGTCGGGGACAACACAACTGTTGGCTGGTTCTCTTCATCGTAGGCTAGTTCTGTAGTTCATATCACTAATTTTTCACTCAAAATTAAAAATCCACTCTGACCCTGATGAAGCACCTGGGAAAAAATGCGTTTATAACACTTTTTGGTTCATCACTAGTTATTTTTTATGATTTTCAGTTTATATCACAATAAGAAAAAAATCCAGTTACTTTATATGAGTTCCAAATTAGGGGAAAGTTACATCATATCTAGTGAGAATAGATGGGTAGTTACTTCCTATCTAGTGAGAATAGATGGGTAGTTACTTCCTATCTAGTGTAAAATGGTTGATTAGTTACTTCTTATATGTTTTAAATCAGTAGAATATTACTTATTATCATGTTAAAATTATTATTTATTTACTTCTTATTTCTTGTAAACCAGGGGCTAGTTATTTGCAATCTTATGTAAATGAATGTCCATTACTTATAGATCAAGACGGCAGAAACTAATTAGAGGTAGAAAATTAAGAGCTAAAAAATACCTCTATCGACATCATCCATGGTATTTGTACAGTCTGGGCTAGCTGTGTTGGTGCACCCATTGTTAAAGCTAGTAACATATCCTTGTGTGCTGGATTTCAAATTTGGTGATGCTTCATCAGTCAATCATACACTTGTCTTCTTTCATAACCATCAACCTTGAAAATAAGATAAAAATATAGCAATAATGATACCAGAACAAGCTCTTGAAATGGTGGAAATTAAAACAAATAAGTGCAGATTAAAAATTCTGAACTAGTTACTTCTTGTGGTTGCAATTAGTGAGAAAAGGGATGGTCTTACTTCATGTGGATGTGGCGTGGGAAAAAAGGCAATTAGTGAGAAAAGGTGCAGGTGGCGCATGGTGCGCAAAAAAAAAGTACAGATTATGAAAAGGAGGTAACTCCTAATTAAATGTTTGCAACAAGGGACTCTTTGCTTCCAACATAATTGCACACAAATTTAATTACTTGCTACATGTTTCAGATCAAAGCCCAGTTACTTCCTATATCATGTCAACAAAATCATTAGTTACTTCTAATCTCATGTTTCATAAATTTAATTACTTTCTGTGTATTTAAAATGAAGGCATGGTTACTTACTATCTAATGTCAGTAAACATTAGTTACTTATAACCTCATGTAAACTAGTCATTAGTTACTTTATCATTCAGACAAAACATGGAGAATGCACATTAGTGAGCACTTAGAGCAGTTGCGAATGCACATTTGAAATGGAGAAAATAACTAGTTCAAAATATCATCGGGTACTGGAGTCCTTAAACTGTCAAAACATGGTACAGTCTAATGCACACTGGGAAGTATTCAAATGCTCTTTTGTTGCATATTTATTTGCATCAATGAGAAGAATAGCGCACCTTGTGCTTACTACAAGCCATCACAATCTTGTGTGCCTCCTCTTGCGAACTGCAGATAAACAACCCTACTAAATATTAAGAATAACTAAATAAGAACGATGGCTATTCTGCTTGAGTTGAGAGGTAAAAGCAATTTGCTATTTTTATTTTTGGTTTTGCCTAGAGAAAGTGAACTTTACTACTTTATTTTGTCAGTACCCTGGAAATGTGACAAAAATCTGGATCGAAAATTACCAATGTGAATAGCGTGAAGTGCTTGAAGCAAGTATTGAGATGCGCCTCTTCCTGGAGCTTCATAATAACCTGAAAGTGCGAGTGGTATATGTGTGCATACACCCTGAAGAGGCGCTTGAAGATCGTCTTGACGACATCGCGGAAGTTAGGAGGAAAAGGAGTCCCTACGGTATGAGAAAGTGGGACCAAAACACATGATCAGAGACTAGACGTCCCAAATCAAATTGCAGTTTCAAGTGTTCTACTTTAATTGCAACGAACAAAAAAAAAACTTACCAAGCTTCTGAGGGAATGTATTTTCATCGTCGAGCTGGGCTTCTATCCAATCCATCAGGTACTCCACGTATTTTGGCGCAGACACCTCGATAGGCCTCTTGATCTTGACTCCATCAGACCACCTGTACTCATACCTGCATAGATTTCATTTCCATCAGACATTTTGCGGCGCGATACTTTTTCAATGCTAGATTCGCCATTCTTAAATTCGTCATTCTTAAATTAGCTGTTTGACTGTATTTGTGGGTACAGAGAAGAAAGATAATGTACTGTACTTTGGTCCAGCTGACATAGTCGGGCAGGTAGCTGGCGTGCAAAACTCCATCAGCGTGCCGTACAAAATGTTCACTTGGTTGAAGAAATCAACAGCTGCCATCACAAAAGAAGCACGGCAAAGTTAGTAATGCTCTGCAAACTTGAGAGCCTTCAACTCTTCATCAGGTCATAAACTATGTCACAAACAAGAACAATTCAGTATTGTGCTGCCAGCCTGCCACGGAAGACAGAGCATGCATGACCATCAACGGCTATTATATCGATCTACGATCTTGCTGTAAAAACCGGGGGCCTGAAGTTGTAAAAAAGGAAGGTGGATTAAAAAGTAAAAGTGGATGATTTTACTTACTGTTGACGGCCAGCCACTCGTTGAGGTCCTCCCCGATGGGCAGACGCACCGCCTCGCGGAGGTTGCCGCTGCCGAGAGTGGCGTCGATGTGCCTTTTCAGCTGCATGCCCTGCAAACAGTCACAAACTTTCAGATTTCAGAGTTAATTCACCATGGTAATAGGTGCACAGCTTGTGCTAATATTCAGGATAACAGCTTGACGCAGCTAAGTTCCAGAGAGGTTTATTGTTTTATTATTTGACAACACAACTGGGACCCTGAATTTTTGTCCCACAAGTAATCCTACTTTTCACTAGCTGTCAAAGTTTTGTGATGTCAAATGGATACCGATTTCTTTGCTTCTTTTTTCCTGAAAATATTTTATTGGTATGCCGTTAAACAGTAAGCATTGATCATAACACTAAATATGCATTGGACCTGATGTTTCTACCCCTAATCCTTTTACAGATTTCAGATACTCAGAGAAATTTTGCCGCAAAATGATCAAAAGCGAGACAAAGCATCATTTCTCCTAGAGGTAAGACATCACAGCGTTTTATTATTTCCAGACGGAGTTATTACAAGAATTGTGTGGGCATAATCTGTTCCCATATCTTATTTTTTACCAATCCATCAACGACTGCTTTGATGCAGGTTATTGAATATATACGGTTTCTGCAAGAAAAAGTACAAAAGCACGAGGTTTCAAACCCAGAGTGGAATCAAGAAAACACAAAGATCATGCCATGGTCTAACATCTACTTCCGATCTTCCTGGAAAAATTCACAGGTAGAGTTCAACACAACTTTATGTTCTGCACAATGAGGCTTCTGAGGCTGAGATCCTAACAGGCCCCTTGTCTGAATCTTATCCTTGTGCCGCAGAACAAAGACGAAACTAATGAAGATATGGTCTCTGATCCAACACAAGTTATAAAAAATGGCTCCTCCCCACGGTTCCCTTTTGCTGCAAAGCCTGAGGACCATAACAATGCAGGTGCATTTGAAACTGCCCCGGGTGCGCAGGAACTGGCAGAATTAAAGGGTTATGTGCCTGTCAAGCAGGCTGAAACTCCCAATAACGTTACAAGTATGCTTTGCTGGATCCAAACATTTTACAATCTGCTGTAGTTTATGCACTCCTTCCATGGAACTATTAGTTTTTTCTGTAGCTCATGGAAGATGTTTTATTCATGTGCAAACACCGTCACTTCCCAGCACCAAGCGCAATTGACAAACTCATCACCATCTGACGACAGTGCAGTACCCAATGGAATGCTAAACAACCCAGAATTGGCAATTGACGAGGGGACATATGTTACATTTTAACTTAATGAGAAAGAATAATTAGTTACTTCTAATTATAAGTAAACCAACAGGTAGTTATATATGTTACATTTTATTTTATAAAAAACTGAAATAGTTACTTCTTATGGCTGACATGCAGTCTAATGTACATTCACGTCAAGACTGATTCTCGTATACAGGCTTTATTGCGGCTACTCAATTTGAGAATTTAATTTCTACACATATGACAGATTTTCAGATAATCAAATGTACCAAGATTGGTAATGTTTGTTAACAAAGAAATCAAGTTTACTATAACATTTTAAGCAATTGCTGACAATTTATAACCCAAAAAAAAGTGATGATGGTTTCAATTTAAGACACTATATTGTGAAGCCTCAAGTTAAGAAAAAAAACTAATTCCATAAAATTCAATTTGATTAGTCACAGCTACAGAATCCCTATAATGCACCATAATGTATACCAATCATCATTTATGGTGCTTAGTTGATTAATCTATCAACTGAACTATGATATATAAATGAACATCATCAAAAAATTGGAGTGCATCTGATCAATAAGATAAAAAGTGCACACAAACAGGCGTCACAGAAAAATAAGTGGTTGCACTAGTTTTCAAATACAACTCCAACTGCACAATTAGACAAGAAAATCACACAAAAACAGCATGGGTTATTCCTTTATTCCATCAGTTGCACAGTAGATAGTACCTAATGGATAACTACTAGAGAACCCAAAAAGAAATCATAATCAACAATGACATAGAACCGAAATGGACAGGATATACTACAAACACAAGAAGCCAACGAATGATTTTTGAGGGGGAAAGAAACTTGCATTGGTAAAACAGCAAAATCACACATGAAAACACAAGATGAGGAACCTCATGGTTGGAGAATACGAACCAGGTAGAGGGGTAGCGGATCGCGAGGAAATGAATCTGCAGATCCGGCACCTCGGCACGCCGGGAGACGTAGTTGCCGGCAGATCCAAGAGGGGCAGTTGTTGTCGAGCTCGGAGAAGAACGCTACGGACCAGAATGAGGTGCCGCGGTGACTCCCTGAAGTCGATGCACGACCCTCCAAGCCGCCACCCCCACAGTCGCCTTGCCTATCGAACCTTCACGAGCCGCCGCCGCCTCTCCGCCTTGGAGACCGCCGCCGTCCAACCGTCGCTTTGCCTCTCCTCCTTCGAAAGTCGCCGCCGCCGCCTCGTCTCCCTCCTTCGGAAGCGGCAGGACGCCGCGAATCACCTCGCCTTCCTCCTCCCTCTCGAACCCTAAAGCTAGCCGCCGACCGCCCGCCGCTTCGCCTCTCCTTGTGCAAATCGCTCCCCGGCAGTCTCCTCGCCTCCCTCCCCTTCTCTCTCCTTGTCACGGCTCCCCAAATTCAAAGGAGTTCACACCGCAATGCGTCCGGTCATTACACTGGCAAGTGGGGCCCTCTATCTAGATGCATCGAGCGCGGGCGGCGCGCGTCCGATCGTTTCTGCGGAAGGCTGTGGAGCGTCGGATCGAGAATGGACGAAGATTAACGTGGTCTCGGGATAAGACTAACCGGAGAGCCTTCTCCTGTTAGGATTTGCGTTAAAAAAATTAAGCGGACAATCTTTAGTGCCTGATTGAATGGATGGAATCCGATTCCCTGACGCGAACCCCCATCCAACTAAGGTTCCAAAAATCTTGATGCTTTATTTGCGCCCATCATCATCATCATCTCTTCGCATACGATACGATACGATTGGTGGCTTGGCAGGATCTCTAGCTTCCAACGCCCTGTGACGGAACAATATTTCACACCATGCATCATCACATTCACACCACACCGGGCTAACAAAACCACGTCCTACGCCTTTGTTTCGGTGCACTCTCTCCCTCCCTCGTTACAGTTAATATTTGTTTATTAAATGGCACTGGATATCCGCGTCAGGTCAAGCAGCTTGCTTTTCGGGCGGGCCCGCGGGGGGCCAAGGACATGAATTTAGTGGTTTTCTATTGATTAACGAAAAATAAAAGTGGTTTTATTAATTTATTTGCACGGTGGTAAGCGGTTTTGGGTCCACTGCCGTGGTCTATGTTACACAAGTACGATTACCGGTATCCAATGCAATACGTATCGGATACGCGGATACGTACTTTCTCAAGAAAAAACCCACTAAAACGGTGTATCAATACGTTTACTGCGATCGTGGAAGACAGGGTTCTTACTCAGCAGGATTGCGGATTGGTTGTCGATCTTCAAATCAAAGATGGTCGCCTCTTCTCCTCAGCCAAGAGACGAGCCAGCCAAACTCCCTCGCAGATTGCTGTAGCGGCGGCGACGTACTCTACTTCACAAGAGCTGAGCGCCACGATCTTCTGCTTTTGGGACTGCCAGGTGATGAGGTTGCCTCCAAGGAAGAACAGAATGCCAGTAGTGCTGCGGCGGGTGTCGATGTCCCCAGCAAGGTCGTTGTCGCTGAAACCAGTGAGTCTGGCCTATCCGTTCCCCCTTCTGTAGTAGCAGACGTAGTCGATGGTGCCAGCGACATACTGTAGCACAGGATGCGCTTCATCGCTGCCTGGTGCTCAGCTGTGGGTGCCGCCATGAAGCGGATGATGTATCCCACTAAGAAGGACAGGTCGGGACGTGAGTTCACCAGATACCTCAGGGACCCGACGATCTTCCTGTACTCCGTGGCGTCGACTGCCGCCGCGGTGCTTGATTTGCTGAGTTTGAGGCGCGGCTCCATGGGAATCTGACTCGGGTTGCAGTTCTCCATGCCCGCCGCCTCCAAAACCTTCACCGCGTACGCGCTCTGGCTGACGGTGATGCCGCCCGACGTCTGGTTCACCTCCGGGCCGAGGTAGTACTTGAGCAAGCCGAGTTCGCTCATATGGAACGTCGCCTTCATCTCCACCTTGAATTGCTCCAGCTCCTTGACATCGCCACCAGTGATAATGAGATCGTCGACGTATACGCCGACAATCAGATGATGCTGGCCGTTGCCGCGAAAGTAGACGGCGTGCTCGGAGGAGCTGCGGTGGAAACCAAGATCGATGAGGAAGGAGTCCAGCTTGGCGTACCACGCACGGGGGGCTTGGCGAAGCCCATACGGTGCCTTGATCAGCCGGAGTACCTTGTGACGCTGTCCCTCGACCTCGAAGCTGGGCGGCTGCTGGACGAAGACCTCTTCTTGCAGCTCGCCGTTCAGGAAGGCGGACTTGACGTCCATGTGATGGACGGGCCACCCCTCCCCTGCAGCATGCGCCAACAGCAGCCGGACAGATTCCTGGCGAGCTACAGGTGCGAACACTTCGTCGAAGTCGATCCCTTTGTGATGGATGTACCCCTTGGCGACGAGGCGTGCCTTGTGCTTGGTGATGTTGCCGGCGGCATCACGCTTGAGCTTGAATACCCACTTCAGCCCAATGGGTCGCTGCCGTGCTGGGGGTCGACGAGGATCCAGGTACCATTGCCTTCAATTGCCGCCATCTCTGCTTGCATCACCTCGCGCCAACAGCTCTGCTCCTGAGCTTCAGCGAACGTGGCAGGCTCTTCGGTGCATGCCAGGAGAAGATCCTCCTGGAACCCACGTTCCACCGGACCGGGATCCTCGGCATCGCCAAGGATGTTGTCGGTGCGGCAAAAACGCAGGGGTGCCTCGTCGTCGTGGTCGGCGTCCAGAAATTCATCGGCGTTGGGCGGCGGCGTCGCGAACTGTGGTGTCGTGGCTGCGGCCGTGCCGGACACCGGCGTCGCGGAGTGAGGCGCCGGATTTCGGAGTCGCAGGAGGCCGCCGCGAGCGTGGTGCAATGCATTAGTGGCGATGTTGAGCGCGAGCGGCTTGGGGCGAGGTCCAGCGCGGCCGTAGGAGGGCACGGTCCAACGCCGCTGTGAAATCCATCAAGGATCATCGTGGCGGGCAGGAGGCGTCGGCGCCGAGGAGTCGTCGCCGCAGATCCTGAAACTCAGCACGCCGGTCGTGGGGCCGCTCCTGAAGCTCTCTCGCCTCGCCGTCTGGGGCCGCGCCGCCCGAAGCTCGCCACACCATCCGTTGGAGAGTCCGCGGTGCCTCCCAGTTGGGAGGCCACTGCATCTCTGAGGCACCCAGACTTGCTCTCCCTGTTCCTCCTCGTCGTGCCGCCACACCCACTCTCGGTGAGGAAGCCGCGAGCGAGCCCTTCATGCGCCGCCCGAGCATTCGCGGAGAACGAGCCCCTCCCGGGTCCGCACCACCGGCCTTGGAAGCCACCGCAACATAGAGCTGACCCAGGGATCTCCGCGGGCGCAAGACGGGGCGCTGCCATGAGTAGCTCGAAGCACGGGCACGGGCGCGGCTCGAGCTCAGCCTCGGCAGCCGCTGCAACACGACACCGAGAGGACGCACACCCCATATGCCACGCGATGAGGCCGGGTATGGGGCATGTCGAAGATCCTGATTGGCGGCGCTGCTGGTCTCGGTGAAGCAGAGGAGAGGAGCGGTAGGGAGAAAGGAAAGGGGAAGGAGACAATTGGTTTGCCGGTGATGGTACAGATCGTTCGAGTGCAGCGTTTCCCTTTACAGATCTTTGGAATTGTACATGACAAGAGGGCCAACCCTCTTGTACATATGGACATAGAGGTGGCGCGGTGCGGTTAGCCTCATGCATTTTGGGGGACGACTTAGAAGGTAGAACGGAGCAAATGTGGTAAAGGTAGTAGGCTGGTCACACCATGGAGCGCCAAAACCGTGCTTAGCACAGGTGCTAACCTAGAATGGTTAAGAAACTATAACTTGAGCTAAAATGTTGAAAGTAAGGATCCACATCTAGTTGTTTTTTAGCAAAACAAACTCATCAACCAAAAGCCTTGCATGTCTAGGCGTCAGTGATGTAGTTGTCACCCGACGGGTAAGTGTTGCTGAGTATTAGTATACTCAGCCTTACTATCTATGTTGTTTTCAGGTGAAACTTTTGTTGATGTGTGGCCTGAAGAGATCCCACCTGGATGGGAGCTTCAGTGGGTGGATGGTGATGACGAAGAATGATGACATCATGGATGGCCTCCCATGATGTCATACCGATGCTTATATTTCCGCTATTTTAAACTCTGAACTTATTTACCATGTTGAACAATGGTTTGTAATAAATGAACCCCCTTGGCCCGGTTTGGATTAATTTGCTTAAGTACTCTAGACTCGCCTTCGTGTGATTTTTGATGCATACTGATCTTTGATCCTGTTGTTAAGTAAGTGATTCACCGGGCTTGACCTGGCAAACACAACAAAGTAACTCGGTGTTATCACTTAAGGGCCTAATGGATGGGTTTAGGCGATAATACAGATTTATTTTGAGCGGGTTTGTCACACTCTGGGAAGTCCGGAATGTCTGGGGTAAAACCCAGAAACTCCGGGCTTCCAAGAGCACCCAAAAAGTTATCCTCTTGAGGTGTTTGTGCAAAAGGTGTCTCTCATAGGTTTGGTTAGTTACTCTGGAGCACCCTTTTCAACTCTTGGAAAGTAAATTTCATATCCCTCTTGGTAGTACGACATCCGATCCCTATAACTCAACTTCAAAATATAAAATAATTAAACCTTCATGAAATGTTCCTCCAAGCATTACTTCCTTTTTGTAGATAGTTCTTATAAACCTTGATGCCATGCTATGCTTTTAATCCCTGCTCATAGTCTCAAATAAAGCATTAGCTACTTAAGTCTTTGTCATTGAATCACCAAAACCCATTTAGAGGGCTAAGATACTCTTCACATCTCCAACAGTTTAACATAATTCACTTGGCAAACCGAGATGTAACTTACATCAGGAACCCTGAGAGAGAAACAAAATTATGTTGATGCCCTTCCACCTCTTGAATACTTATATAAGGAACTCTTCTCTGTTATTTATTTATTTTTTCACCCTCCCTCCTAGAGGGAAACATCATGAAGTCGCGATGACAACCAGAGTCGCGGCGCACATATTTGCGCGTGGGGAGGTCTGAGATGCCAAGTTGCTATTAATGCCAAGTTGTTT
The DNA here is from genome assembly GCA_036936925.1 of Cenchrus fungigraminus. NCBI lineage: Eukaryota > Viridiplantae > Streptophyta > Magnoliopsida > Poales > Poaceae > Cenchrus > Cenchrus fungigraminus. Next base: position 125,734,162 of record CM072770.1, on the reverse strand, counting down.
TGCTAAATTGTTGAAAGCTATTTTTCTTGTTTTGCAAAAATAAGATGGAAGCCAAGTTGAGATAGCATACCGTTGGAGTTGCTCTTACATGCTCACAGCCAACACACACACGGAGAAGACCTGAGGACATGAGCTCCCACTGACGCTGCTACTTTGTTTCCATCGAAGCCTAACCAAGCCACACACTGACACGCCTGGCGGCGGTGGGGAGCAGGCCTGGCGGGAAGTTGGGGAGGCTGAAGCTCGGAGGCGTGCGGCGTGCAGGTCGGTTCTCGGAGGTGTGCGACTCGGTGGAGAGGAGCTTGTGGTTGGAGAAGAAGTTGTGGAGACTAGAGCGGAGGAGCAGTCAGGTATACCTGAGCAAAACTAGCCCAGCCTGAGCCCGACGGGTGGGTTTTGGCCCGCCCACGAACCTCAATGGATAGGGTCTGAGCAGAGATTTCACAGCACGATAAACTTATTTTGGCCCGAACCCAGTCCGATATACATTTTTTGCTATTTTGTAGTGTAAATTACGCGGGCGGCGCGCCCAAGCCCAAGCCTGGGCCTGGCCCGAGCCCGGCCCGAAAAAGGTACACCTGAGTTGCCCGGTGTGACGTCATGAACAAGATTTTTTTCAGCACGAAATAATCAGGATTTTTTCGTCCCAACCCGAACCTGATCCGTCCCGAAAAATGCTCAGGTATACAGTCAGGTGAGATCCGTTGCGATGGGAGGTGGGGACTTCTCGATTTGCTTGTGGGATTGGTTGGATTTTTTGATTGAATTTCATTCTGGTTTGCTAGTTCCTCTTGTCAACAAAAATCAGAACAATTTCTTCTTCTCTTTGAGATCAATTTATTCTCTTCTTTTTATATATTTTATTGGTTTTTGCTAGTTCTTGTTCTGGGGATGTGAGCACCAGGCATAGTGGCAGACGTCGCCGCCTCGCCTGTGCGTGATGGGAGCAGGAGCGCTCTAGGCAGCAGCCGTCCGCAGCGAGCAGGAGCGCGCTGACCTTCTTCCAGCCGTCAGCGGCCAAGATTCATGAATGAATTCGCAAAAACGCGTTGGTTCCGATTTCGTACTCTATTTGACAATCTCCTATTCCGTACCGATTTCGTTTTTATCCGAAAATACGAATTTGATCGGGTCAAAAGTAGGAATCGGAACGGGATATATCCAGTTTGTTAATTTTCATCCCTTTTCATAGTCGGAGTCAATAGTTTGGGCCGAAACGAAACGAATTAGGCCAGACATACAGTAGTCCGTGGGCTTACCGATTTGATTTCTTTCCTTGTTTGAATAGGTCGGTAAGCTGATACATATAGAAGCCACACGTACGTACCGGCCGCTCGCCGACTCCGCCTGCAGCGCCGCCGCCTACACCGCCCTTCGTCGTCCTCGCAGAGGTTGGATTCTCCTTGTCCCTCGCCTGTAGTCTCAAGGTTGCCATGTCCGCCGCCGGCTTCCCCAGCTGGGTTCTTCTGGAACCCATCGTCCTCCGCAGGGACACCGACGAGTCCTTCCCCGACGTCACCAAGGCGCCCATCAGGGCCACCGGCACCACCTCCTGGGGCGCGCAGTTCCGCATCGCCTTCTCCCTCGCCAAGCCCCCGCTCATCTCCCGCCTCTACGCGCAGCTGCCGGTGCCGGGATTTCCAGATAGCGGTGTGGCGACTCCCTTGAGCATCGTGGCGACCCACCGCCATCTCGTCCTGGTTCGCGTCGCCACCTGGACGCCTGAAAAGGTTATCGTGCAGAACCTCTTCATCTTCAGAGCCGATAAGAATCCTTGCTCGCTCCAAGTGCTCCCCCTTGCACCGAGCCCACCTATGACTATGCCCCCACCCTCGACAGCGACCAGTTACCATATCGTGATCGTCTTCCTGATGCTAATCCCCGCCTGCTGGATGTCCGATCCTTGGGCTTGTGGTGCCGAGGCGAAGAGTTTGTGGTGGCAGAGCTGAGACTCTTCCAACCCATCAACATCCCTAAGATCTTTGCTGATATCTGCTTGCTGCATTCAGATGCTCGCACCTGGAGGACCGTGCGTGTGAAAATCCTGTCCGCCCGTGACTTTACTGATGCTGATCTCTGGCAAATCCGCTGCTGGTATACCGACGCTGTCATCCCCTTCGGCAAATGGCTCTGCTGGGTCGACTACCAGCGCGGCATCATCTTCTGTGACATGTCCAAACTGCCCGACCCGCCTACCGTCTCCTTCGTCTGGTTTCCTGTGGACAAGCTGCCTCGTACAGCCACTCGCGCAGTCGCCAACAGCTTCTTCTATCGTGGCGTGTCCGTCGTCGATCATGACCGCACGCTCAAGTTCGTCAACGTCACCCGCCACGATGGCATTCACTTTGGAGCACTCAAACCCGGAGGCAGCTTCACCATCACCTGCCACACCCTCGTGTTAGGCTGCCCCATGGTGTGGAAGGAGGAATACAAGCTCACCTCCAGTGAGCTCTGGCATGCCAACACCCACGATCTTCTCCCGCGCGGCATTCTCATGTTCCCTCGAGTCGACATCATCAGGCCATATGTAGCATACTTCCTCTTCATCGAGTTTGGATATGTCACCAAGAAGATGTCGGTTGTCACCATTGACATGAGTTCCAAGACCGTGGAATCACGTGTTATGTGCATCAATGGGGTGGAGGGCCTTCAAAGTGACGATGCTGACTTGATCGCATATAAGTCCATGTCTCCCATGCCCTTCCTCCCTTGTGAGTTCTCCAAGTTCCTTAATTTATCAAGGTACGTAAATGGTGTGAATGTTGCTACTGTGCATGTTGATGTTAGAGAGCCTACAACTTGCTGCAAGGGAAACACTAAACCAGCAATTCAGTTTGCTGCTATCTCTATCAATATTGAGAAGAATGGTACATCTATTTTAGTACCATCTCATGCTGCTAATAATTCAGATATTTCTGTCAGCAACTCCTTGAAAACTATAGGTGGTAACTGTAATGTTGGAGTAGTTGAAGTTGGTGTAGATCAGCATGATACAATGATTGAGCCTAATGCTATGTCAAAGCCGAGGACGGCTTTGTTTCAAGGAAGGGAGGATGATAAGCCCATGGATCCTCAGGTTATTCCTAAAAAGCCTGATAAAAAATGTTCCAAGGTAACAGATAAATTTCCTATGCAATTTGGTTCATATTTATGTGATGCCATGGAAGAAAACATTATGATGCGAGGAACTCTAGATACCACTGCTAATTTGTCATGTAAGCTGATGTTCAAAGGAATTAATCTGTTGAAGAAAGAAGATAAGGGGATAAATAAATATGTGAATATTGGTTCTATGCTGATGCATTATAAAGAAGAAATGGAAATTCCATGCAAGAAAATATTGGTGGGTTCCACCTGTATTGACGCCATGAGAGAAGAGGGATCATCTCATCACGAGGTGTTGGAATAGAATTAGCACAAGGTGCTAGATTATTTAGGCATGCGTGTATTATGGGCTTTAACTAGAGTTCTTTATTTATTCATATGGGCCTTAATTAGTGGGTCAGGTCTAACCTGATGGCTGGCCTACGAGCCATATAGCTGGGCATGATGCTCATGTACGGGAGGAGGTTTTGATTCGTGAGATTTGTTTCGTCGAGGGTTCCTCCGCCGAAGTCCGAGAGGGCGACTTCCTCTCTGTTACCTTGCCTTGCCGATCCATTCTAGGTTGACAAGATCGTGATCAGGTCATTACCTGAGTACGGTTTGGATTCTTGTGAGTCCCCTAATCTCTGATCGTGATCCCTGTTGGTACACGAGTGGAGATTAATCTACAGGTTCAGGTTTGGTTTTACCCTAGAAATCAATCGAACCTTTATCCTGATATTACTTCTTGAGTCTGATTGATCAAACGGAACTATTTTGAGATAATATTCTGTGGTAGCGCTTGGCTATATTGTGTCACTTGGATCATTACTTGAGGGGTGATCGTGCCCTTTGTTTATTGTGTCACTGTGGAGAAAGTTTACATAGTTCGTTGGTTATTTTACTTCCCTGTGAAGACATCTATATATTATATATTATTCAGCTGTTGGATATTGGGATCATTTGCTACTGAGTTTTGCCTAGTACTGTCCTCATAATTAGCATTGGAGATTTTAGTCCTAAGGATAATTTTATTGTGTTGGATAATTGTACCGTGAAAGATTGGGACAAATTTCGGGCATCGTAGGCTTGTCCTTATCAGTAAAGTTGCTGCTGCCCTTTAATTTTATCTATCACATACTTAAATACATTCTGTTTATAGTATTCTGTTGGAAATTACTGTTGTCTGTTTTTTGCAATCCTTTCCTATTTAAACTACTAGTTGTTTACGAATTACCGCCCCTGCATGCTAAGCACTCTCTTGGTCAGAGTTCAGAAGCAAGTTTAATTTGAACATCAACCTTCTAGATCATTTTTTAATTTGCCACGGTATTTATTTCATTGCAGGCCGGAATAGCATGGATATGGCTGAGTCGCGTCTGCCAACGTCATCGTAATTCTTAACTATGTCTTCCCGGCCAATTATTTTGCATCAGTCTACAAAATGGTTTCACAAGAAAGGAAGCATTAGTTTTATGCTGTATGAACGGATAAGTTATATCAAGTTTATCGCGTGTTGTCGAAAAAGATGTTTATTGTGCATGTGTCCAGCATTTCAAGTGCAAACATTAAATTGTGATTGTGACAGTGTGGATGAGTAACTTGAACTTTCCTGTGTTGTACCAAAGTTGTATGTGCGTGTGTTGCACCACGCACGAACACCAGAAACTGCTCTGTGATGAGCAGCTGCAAATTAGCTGGTTGCACGGTCGTCGTCGTTTAAATTTGGTGCCGTGCGAGATAGAGATGATTGCTCTAGCTACTCTGCCTGACACTGTTGCCGGTCCGGCAACAGCACGATCAACGCTACATGGCCGGGACCGCATCGATGTTTAGCTCCAGGTTAGCGTATGACGGTATTCATGCTTCCGATCAGGAGTCCCCCGGTGTGGCCTCCGGAAGAACATCAAGGCTCCGGATGAATCCTACTGCGAGTTCTGTCCTGGGATCCTGGAAACGGATGACCATATTTTTGCAGAATGCCCTAGAGCCGCTCTGTTCTGGACCAGGATAGGGGTGACTGTGCGATGTGGCGAGTTCAAACAGCCATGGTTCCTCGGGTGCTCTCTAGCCTTGCCGGACAGCGTCTGCGCGGACGTTTTCCTCGCTCTTCTCTGGCATGTTTGGAAAGCCAGGAATGCCAAGATCTTCGACCAGCAAAACCTCACCCCTGAAGAAGTGCTCCGAAGAGCAACCCAAGACCTCGACGAATGGACGCCTAGATTCCGCCGATCGTCCATACACATAGCCGCCTCGCGCGACTTCCTTTCCTCCTACTGTTAGCTGTTGTTCTCAACCCCCGAATTGGTTTCGAAAAAAAATGCTCTAGCTACTAGGAAAATGTTTTCGTACGTTGCTACAAACATCTAAATATCTACAATGAAATACACAAAACATCTGATACCTTGAGAGGGCTCTCTAGTTCGTCTTATCGCGAGACCCATTGTAATCTTCCTCCGTTTCCGATCGGACGTGCGGCGAACTCGATGAAAACAAGCGGATGCGACCGTTCGTGCACGTCTAGTCGAATTTCAAGGGCGCCCACTCCACAGTCTATCCGGCGGACGCAAGCCGGGGATGAAGCCCATTTGAATTTGGGGAGTCGTGACGAGGAGAGAGAAATCCATTCACTTTCCCCATTCCGTTTTCCCGAGGACCAAGGAGAGGGAGGGAAAAAGTTTAAATCACCCCCAACCTATGGGGCATGAACTACATAACCCTCAACCTATGAAACGGTCTATATTACCCTTGAACTTTTCAAAATCATTCAAATTACCCCTAAAACAGTTTTAAAAAGTCATAGTAAATCATAGAAAAATCGTAAAATGAAAAATCCAATTATGCTGGACTCAAAATGAGTAGATCTACATAGTAAATCCCTTCGGTGCGGGCGTGGGTCCCCGGCGGCCGGTGCGGAGGCCGGCGCGGAGGCGCCCTTGGCCAGCGTATAGCCTGGAGGGCGGCGCGGATGCGAGCGCGGCGACATCGTCCTGGAAGCTCGGTTCTTGTGGTATTTTTGTTTTTTCATGCGTTCTTGCTTGTGATCCATGTGGTTGTGAATGATTTGTGATTCTTGTGAATCTGTGATTCATGGACTATGATTCATGAGTTGTGTATGCTTGTGAATGTATTCATGTGATTTTTGTGATTGATTCTTGATGATTGAGAATGTGTGATGTGAAATTTGTGATTGAGAAGTGGGAAAAGAAAAAGAAAATGAAAATAAGAGAAAGAAATCAAGGGGATGGACGGGAGAGATGACGGAAACAGAGGGGACGGATATGACGGAGAGAAGACATTTGTATCAGGTACCTCACCTGGTACAAATATGCCTCCCTCATTTGTAGCGGTCAACTTGTACATGTTCAATACTCGGTACAAATGAGAGTTGAGACCCGATACAAATGGTCATTTTTCTAATAGTGCCAGCCAATCAATTATTCAAGCACCCATCGATCGATGAAGAAGGCATCGTCCCTCTCTGAGTTGGGCTTCGACGCCAACGGCGCCACATCGGGCCTCTTCCGCCCCGTGTCCGAGACGCCACCGCCACGCCCGCACCACCGCTGGAGGCTCACCAAGGTTTCTGTCATCGGCGCCGGCAACGTGGGCATGACCATCGTGCAGACCATCCTGACGCGTGACCTCGCCGACGAGATCGCGCTGGTGGACGCCGTCCCGGACAAGCTCCGCGGGGAGATGCTGGACCTGCATCACGCGGCGGCGTTCCTCCCGCGCACCAGCCTCGTCTCCGACACGGATCTGGCCGTCACCGCGTGATCCGACCTCGCCATCGTCACGTGTAGTGCCTGATTGAATGGATGGAATCCGATTCCCTGACCCAAACCCCCATCCAATTAAGGTTCCAAAAATCTTGATGCTTCATTTGCCGCCGCCATCATCATTATCATCTCTTTGCATACGATACGATACGATTGCTGGCTTGCAACTCCTCTTGAACGGATCTCTCCCTTCACATGGCTGGGCGACGGAACAACATTTCACATACGTATTTGTCAGAGTTTAACTAGTAGTGCCGCCATGCATCATCACACCACACCACACCCGGGACTAAATATACCGGAGTCCGTAACCAGTCTTACCGTCCGGTTACTAGTTTTGTTGTTTCGGTTTTTTAACCGGTTGGTAACCGCTACCGGTCCGGACCGGTTTCCAGACTATATGCACTTGTCATACTTCATATCCTCCCTTAAAACAGAATATTTCTGCTTGGTCATCGAGATTCTTTCCTTTATACAACTTTCTCCCGCACTCGTCATCCTTTATATCTCTACTCTATACCAACTACCTTTATTTTTTTATTCATTCTTCAACTCCCTCTCTTCTCTTCTCTTTCCCTTTTCTTTTCTGCATCGCCCCCACGCACCTCGTCCCCATCGCCTACCCTGCCATTCCTTTCTCTCTGTCCGTTGGCCGCGCTCTCCCCCACCTCCCCCCTCCCGGCGCCGGCACCGGCGGCCGGCGTGCCCCTCCTCCATCCCTGTCTTGGCCGCCGACGTGCCCCTGCTCTCTTTCTTTTTTTTCCTCTCGGAACCACAGCTCCCGTCGTCCCGAGCACGTGCGGGAGGACGCGGGGTGGTTGGGGACCGGCATCGAGAGGCGAGGTGGGACCCACTCGGGGGTGGCATAGCGTTTCCTTGGTGAGCGAAATATGGAGGATACGGGACGCGAGCGGGACATTGCGTCATGGGTTTCAGTCCCCGCTGCGGAGTCCTTGTCGAGACTCCCACTGGAGACAGTCTAACGACACCACATGGCTAACATGTAGCCGTGTTTGTTTGGGGGCAGCTAAACATTAGTCAGGCTAAAATCTCTACTACTCCTAAAAAGTACGAAGTGGAGAAAAAAACTGGTACGTCTTTTTTCCGCTCCACCGCGCGTCCGCTATGCCTCTCGCGCACGTTGCCTCTCCTCCGCGCCTCTCCATCCGGTCCCACCCTACAGCTCCGTCACCGCCCTCGCGTTTCCTTTCGTCGATCCGCCCCCAAAACTGACGCGCCGCCGCCGACCCATCGCGATCCCACCGCTCCGCCGCACCTCCCCAACGTCTCCAGGTCAATGCCGCCCGCCCCTCTATGCCCACCCTCCGCAGCACCCGCCGCCTCCCCTTCACCCAAGTACCCAACCCTACCCTTGCTGCCGCCACCTGTGGATCTCCTCCCCCGTCACGAATCCGAGGGGGAGGCTGCAACAGGCACCGGCGGCGGCATCGAGGACACCCCGTCGCCGCTCGGATCGACGATGCCCCGCCGCCGCTCGGATCGACGATGCCCCGCCGCCGGATCGACGACGTTGACGCTCCGCCGCGCCTCTTCGGGACTCTCCGCCTCTCCGGGTCGTCATTGCCGCTTGATCGACGCTCTTCTCCCCCGCCTCCCGTTGGCCTCCTCGCCCGCCCGCCGTCGATTAGCTCCCGCCTCTCATCTCCGGCTCTCCCCTCTGTCTCCTCCTACCGCGCTGCAGCCTCGATCGCGGCCTTTCCAGTCGCTCGAAGTGATGCGCCAAGGGGTTCTACACAGGAACATCTCAGTGCGTTCTGGCTCCCCGAGCTTCGGCGACTCCAGGTAATGCTGCCTTGCACATTATGGCGGGTTTCGTGTTGTGGTGTAGGTTTAGATGGCTTACTATGGATTATTTTCTCAGCCTGCGCATTATGACCTGTTTTGCTTAATTTGTGATGCAGTGGAAGACTCCAATAATCGTCGTGGGGTGCAAACTGGACCTGAGGGACGAGCAGCAAGTGCCTTGAGCAGGTTATGGCACCCATCATGCAGTCCTTCTCCCTATTTGATGAAATGCTTAGCCTATGCCATTTATACCATTGATCAACCAAAAAGAAGCATAAATATTCAGAGTCAAGGACGTGTCATGTGAGTTCTGTCAAAGAATATATATATATTATTACATGTTCCTTCTCCTAATGTGCTAGCTGCATATTGATCTCATTCAGTATCATGAGCAAGACAAAATCTGCAAGATTCACTGCTCCTATTAGAGATGAGCATGGTTGCTTAGTTAAAGCGCAAAGCTTCTGATTATTTTTTATGTCCAATTGTATTTTTAAAATCTAGAGAAGTATTCCAGGTACAAGATATAAAATCTGTTCACCTGTCTATGCATAGGTGTAAAAGGCATATCAGTTCCTAATTGTTATCCAATGGCAGGAAATAAATGGATATTATCCTCATCAGTCAGTCATCAGGGAACTTGAGGAAAGAATGCTGAGGCTGCATAGCGGGACAAAGAGGAAGAAAATGTAAAGCTAAAACAGCTGTTGGAAGACTGATAGAAAATGGTCAGAATATTAGGCCAAAATGAAATATGTGGAGAGGCATGGAAGAGATAGCTCTCTTCATTGCAGCTGTGCCTATCGTTTATTTGGTGTTGGCTTGTAATTTAAGGGGAACCACATTCTGAAAACACAATGTACACAAAGTTAGTCAGTCTGAAATGAAATAATGACTTTATCTGATTTTGTCACGCAGTGTGATGAGGGAGGGAAGGATCAGTGCAAAGTATGAACTTGGTGGGATTCACAGGTACTTACTACTTAGTTATCTTTGAACTCAATCTATACTAATAACAATACTCTATTTATATTATGGCTTCTTTTCTTAAGTAAATATAAAAAAGGCAATATCACCTTTTTTAGAAAACTATAATTTTAATTTGTTTATGAATCAACACTAGACGTTAGTGAATGTGTTAGGAGAGCAGCATTTTTTGTGCTGCCAACTAAATTTCGTCAGCAGCACCGTAGGTGAGTAGTCATATTTTTGCACTAGATCAGACTAATGCTTATGTAACAATGTATGAAATTCACATTTTTACTGTGTTAGTGAATTAATGGTAAACTAATTTTGCAAGAACCTCGAGGGTCTTCGACTATAACTTTTTGTTCAATCAACAAAATCTTATATGGCAGTCAAATGAATCAGTAAGTGGTTATCTGCTCATGCTCTACTCGTATGGTAGTTAATACTCAGTGGTGCTCTTTGCCTGTGCTTGTTACTGAGAAGAAGCTCTTGTGTGCAGACGTCAGGTACAAAAGCAATGTTATCATTAATAGTCCATTTACATCAGAGCACTTAATGATAGGTGTCTCAACAAGGCGATGATCCTGGAGTAGAAAGCAGTAGAGATGCTGAAATGATTATCTACATGCTGCCTAAGGCCTTAGGAGCTTAAAGGCACTGGTAAGTGAACATTCCCATTCGGATGTAAAGTTCTGAACTGTGTGGTTTGTGCTTGCAGGGCTAGAATGTATCCTTCTCCAAGATTGGGGATTCCATTTACATTGAGGAGAAAGGTAAATGACAAGCACTATATGTTATTCAGTTCATACTGAGCATGTTTAACTGGAGAAACTTTAGACCTTACTGTCTTGGTGAACTTGCTGTGAGTAGCATCGAAGAAATAGTTCATTCCATTTTTCTCTCTTGATAATGTCTAATCCTATGATCTATCTTTTAATAAATGCATTCCATTTTCATTTTAAGGTTGGTCGGTGTAGGCAAGAGAGTCTAAAGATGTTTAATTTTGAGCAAGCATGATCGCAGGATTGTGGTTAAGTGAACCGATTCTTCTACATAAAACATATTCAGATAGTTATTCTCATAATGTCATGTGGATGACTTATTTTTGTGATGTTACGAGCATTTTTCCTACTCTTTTCTGTTTATTTTTTGGCTGATAACTATAACCTGTAGACAAGTGAGTCTTGCTATCTTTGTCAGCTGTAAAAATTCAATTAAAAGTCTATTGGTCATGATGAATGTGATGGAGTAGGGATTTCTCCCTGGAACTTTTTAAAAAATTATGGTTGACAGTTCTCTTAATAATGTTTGACTTGTGTCTGTCAAAGTAAAGATATATCATCTTCTCTCTGGGCAAGCACTGGTACTTTCACAGTGGTTTTAAATAATAGCTGATCTTATTTTATCTTATCAACAATCGATTGTTTCATGACATGGTCAGCATACACATGTTAGAACATTATGACTATAGACATACTTTATCGAATCATGCAAATTATTGCTTATCCCATTCATGCTTGCAGCTGGGCAAAAAAAGAAGTTTATTTTCTGGTTGATGCCAACGCCAAGATTACGCTTATGCTGGTTGAGAACAAATGTGATCTGTCTCACAGGCTTGCAGTCAGCTACAAGGAATGCGAGCAGTTTGCAAAGGAACATGGTCTGTATGGAAGCATCCGTAAAAACCGCACAAAACATTGAGGAGGTGATGCTTGGTTCTTGATGTGTATGCACGGTTAAGGACATTCCAAATTTCTCATCTGGATATTGAAATTTGAAAATGCAAGCATTTGTTAAGACTGCTAGAACAATCTACAAGAAAAATTCAAGATGGTGTTTTCGATGTATCTAATGAGGTAGCTTTTTGAATTTCAAGTCATTACTTCTGCGCTGCTTAGGAATTATTTCTGTTTGATATGTAAATAAAATAATATAAATCATTGTTTCAATTTGTATGATGTTGTTAATTTATCATCTCCAAACATCTCAGTCTGATCATTTGGCTTTGTAACGGCGGTTATGAATAACTTAACTTTCTTTCCTTACATGTTGCTCTTCTGGGATCATATATTGCAATATAAATATTTTATTGTCCGTAGCAATGCACGGGCGCTTTCCTATGTGTATCGATCTCTCTGCCTCTAGGTCACCACGATGCTGCGAGGCTGCTGCTCTCCAAGGGTGTTCCTGTGGATCCTATCAACAGTCGTACGAGTTTGTAGATTGTGGATGCATAGGGCAAGGAGCCTCGGGCAGCCACGGCTTGTGGATGTGTGGGGACGGTTGGCTTTAGATGATTGGGTTAGAAGTAGAGAAAAATAGTCTGTCTTCAGATCCGGTACATGCTTTCAATCCAATGATCTGCTTTTCATTCTCCAATAGGTGCTTTCAATTGGTAACTACGCATTCTTGAGTGAAACTGATTTTCATGATATTAAATTACAAAGTTTAATTAGATAGCAGCTCCTTTGTGTTTATTGTCACGATATTCAGTTTCCTTCATGGGGTGATCTGATTTTCATGGAGCTAATTCTACACAAACGATTGATCTGATAGCAGATCATTTATTTTCTTGCATTGCTCAGTTCCTACAAACACTATAATTTTCTAATGTCAGTGCATATCCTGCTCGAAAAAATGACCTTCATAAGTCTAGCCAACAGTTAGATATCTGCTTTGTACATCATACGTTTGATCTAATAGCAGACTGTTTTTTGCTTATTTTCTTGCATTGCTCAGTTCCTACAGCACTATTAACTTCTAATGTCAGTGCATATTCTGCTCGAAAAAATGAGCTTCATTTTGAACTAATTTTCTTGTCTTAAACGTCATATATTTAAGGACAGAGGGAGTAGGTGTTAAATGGTTTACTTTGAATTGTTCCAATATTTTACTGTTAACTAAATGATTTATCTTGTTGAACCGACATATGTAGTCTAAAGTTATAACACTAATTGCATATTTGGATTGAGTTCTGGTATGCATGTTCTTATGGTTCTGGAACTTTTTTTTTTTGAGTGGATGGTTCTGGAACTTTTCTTTTTGATCAACGAATTTGCCTTGCACATTTTCCTTAGGAAATTGAAAATTCAGTATTCTATACCTTTTGTACTAAATAGCCCAGGTATTAATCATCCTTTTGGTTTAGACACTGACATTCTTATTTGGAACGTTCTTTTGCCTAACCAGGAGTTAACAAGGTTAAAGGCAGTGGATTGCTTCCCTAGCCACAAAGGCTCACAGCACCACCACCTCGCCTTGAAGAACTTGGGATCAGTTCAAACAATTTTTCTGAAGACAATGTGAGTACCAGCATGATTTTGAAATATAAACATGTGCCCATCTTTGTGATGGTGGTATTTTTGACATTGAAATATTGATTGTAGGAGATTTGGCATTCTAGAGTAACTCACTACTGGAAGCACATGAAATCTGAGATACAAAAGGATTCCTTTAGAAATGTTATGGATATGAGCACTAACCTTGGTGGATTTGCAGCATCTCTGAGGAAGAGGGATGTCTGGGTAATGAATGTAGTTCCTTTCACGGAATCTGGAAAGCTGAAGGTTATATATGATCGTGGTTTAATGGGGACTGTGCACAATTGGTAAGAACTTCTTTTCTGCTCCCTTTTCATTTGTGTAACCGTTTCAAGGTCAAATTTGCATGCCTAGAGTTAGAATCTTTTTTGGTTTTTTGTCTAGCTTTAATTAACTAGGAAGTACAAATGTTCAAGTTGCTTTTTAGCGATTGTCCATATGAGCTCGTTATCATGTGTAGAAAGTGTGATAAGTTGTTTGGTTTCTAAGATGCCAGTACGTGTGATTCTGTGGAACTCACTCACCCATGCAATTAGTAGATAGTGGCAGATTCGCTCTGGTCCGATGGATAATTGGCAGTTAGAGTGTTAGACACGATTTAAGAAATTCATGTAGTCCAGTTCTCATATTTTGGAAAATGGTGTAGATGGTACATTTACTCATCATGCTTGGGAAGCCGGGCAGGAGTTCTGTCCATAAGAAAATTTCCTAAAGTGCTATTATGATTGCACAGAACTGAAAAACCTGAGCCTATCTCCAGATCAGATCCAGGTGTTCCATTTGCAACCCACCCACTTCCATAGTTAACTTTTGGCTGACAAGTGTTTATGCATTATTCTCTGTATATCCATACTCAAATGCATCATACATCTGCTTCTGAATTGCTTTATTTATGGTTCTTCTTAATTGAAGGTGTGAATCATTCTTGACATACCCGCGCACATACGACCTCCTTCATGCCTGGCTCCTATTCTCTGAGGTAGAGAAGCAGGGTTGTAGCCTGGAGGATCTGCTGATTGAGATGGACCGCATCCTTAGGCCTCATGGTTATGCCATCATCAGAGACCTTTATTGCTGATTAATTACTTAATGCAGTTACCTTTGTCTTCCTTGCTGATTAATTTAGTTATGAATAAGAATAAACAATAGTTTGCAGCTTATGAGAAATTCTCAGTCACATGACATTTGGAAGTAAGTTGGAACTATAGTATACTATTATTGCAGAAAACATAGATCAAGGTGCACCTCAGGATGCAAGCCTGTCATTCCCATAATAAAATTCTTATGTTAGGCTGAGATGTAATGAAGTGGTTGTATTTGCACTGATTATGTAATGAAGTGAAATGTAATGCAAGCCTCTGATTATGTAACGAAATGAGATTATGCAATACTATAATTTTTTTGGCAACTTAAGTACTATTAGGAAATAAGAATGATTGTATTCTTGGAACTTGCCTTGAAAAATATTAAATTCACAATATTTCACTAAAACTTAACAGACATGTAGATATTGACTTCTTTTTTTTTTTGAAAAGGAATAGATATTGACTTCTTTCGTAAAGATATGTGATGCCCGTAGCAACGCTCAACTTCAAAGCGTTCTTTGGATGTGATATCTTCCATATTAATAGATCAAATTGTACGCTCAACTTTTTTACTATAATAATATACCAGATTAATAGATCAAACTGTACGCTCAACTTCAAATCGTTCTTCAAATCGTTTTTTGGTATGATTTGAGTATTGCGCTATAAATAATTGGATGCCCGTAGTAACGCACGGGCACAAACCTAGTTGGACTAATAGGGACTAAATAGGACTAGTAGTCCCTCTTTTAGTCCCCGTATTTGGTAATTTAGGGAGTATAAATGGGACTAAAATTTAGTCTTTATTCCTTATTAATCTCATGGAACCAAACGGGCCCAAAACCACGTTCAACGCCTTTGTTTCGGTGCACTCACTCCCTCGATACACGATTAATACTTGTTTATTGACTTGCACTGGATGGATACCCGCCCGCCCGTGTCAGGTCAAGCAGCTTGCTTTTCGGGCGGGCCCGCGGGGCCCAAAGGCAAATGACGTTGGTGATTTTCTATTGATCAAAGTCAGATGGTATTGGGCCGGGTGGTAAGCGGTTTTGGGGATGCCCCTGCTGTGCCTGTGCCCTGTGTGTAATAATAAACGTCACCCTCCCTTCCCTTCCCTTCCACTGCCATTCCTCACCATCGATAGACCAACACACAAGAGGAAAGAAGCCTCACCACCAAATCAATCTCAGATCCCCAAAACCAAGCAACACCAACAAGAGCAGCAGCAGCGATGAAGAAGGCTTCGTCGCTGTCGGAGCTGGGCTTCGACGCGGGCGACGCGTCGTCGGGCTTCTTCCGCCCCGTGTCGTCCGACGACCACGCCACCGCCACGCCCACCTCGTCGTCGCACCACCACCACCGCCGTCGGCTCACCAAGGTCTCCGTCATCGGCGCGGGGAACGTCGGCATGGCCATCGCGCAGACCATCCTGACGCGCGACCTCGCCGACGAGATCGCGCTGGTGGACGCCGTGCCCGACAAGCTCCGCGGGGAGATGCTGGACCTGCAGCACGCGGCGGCGTTCCTCCCACGCACCCGCCTCGTCTCCGACACGGATCTGGCCGTCACCGCCGGGTCCGACCTCGCCATCGTCACCGCGGGGGCGCGCCAGATCCCGGGGGAGACCCGCCTCGACCTCCTCCAGCGGAACGTCGCGCTGTTCCGGAAGATCGTGCCGCCGCTGGCGGAGCACTCCCCCGAGGCGCTGATCCTCGTCGTCTCCAACCCCGTCGACGTCCTCACCTACGTCGCGTGGAAGCTGTCGGGGTTCCCGGCCAGCCGCGTCATCGGGTCCGGAACCAACCTCGACTCGTCCAGGTTCAGGTTCCTCCTCGCCGAGCACCTCGACGTCAACGCGCAGGATGTGCAGGTCCCCGATCTCTCTCTCTCTCTCTTCCCTTGCCTCTCTCTCTCTCTCTCTGTCTCGCGTCAGTGGGCGAGTGGTGGATTCACATGACGCGTGGGCCCCGCACATAGGCAGTGGCGTCGTGTCGGGTTGGTCACTCACATGGGTGGCTGTGGCTCCTTTTGCCGGCCCACACGCCATTGTTACCGTCGGATCATCCATCGATCACCACGCCACTGGATTGTTTACGCTCTTCAGTTCAGATATCACACTAGCTAGCTGCATCTGTGAAGAAAATTTGTTCATTTACTTCAAAAAAAAGAAAATTTGTTCTGAATTCGCCACTCCATTATTTGGTTGGTTTTGGCAGGCGTACATGGTGGGGGAGCACGGCGACAGCTCGGTGGCGGTGTGGTCGAGCGTCAGCGTGGCGGGGATGCCGGTACTCAAGTCGCTGCAGGCGAGCCACCGCTGCTTCGACGAGGCGGCGCTCGAGGGCATCCGCCGCTCCGTCGTCGACAGCGCCTACGAGGTGATCAGCCTCAAGGGATACACCTCCTGGGCCATCGGCTACTCCGTGGCCAGCCTCGCCGCCTCGCTCCTCCGCGACCAGCGCCGCATCCACCCGGTCTCCGTCCTCGCCACCGGCTTCCACGGCATCGGCAACGACGTCTTCCTCAGCCTGCCCGCCAGGCTCGGCCGCGGCGGCGTGCAAGGCGTCGCCGAGATGGAGCTCACCGAGGAGGAGGCCAAGAGGCTCCGCCGCTCCGCCAAGACGCTCTGGGAGAACTGCCAGCAGCTCGGACTCTGATTCATTTAGTTTTATGTAGTAATAAAGGGCAACTAGTCGCTCTTTGATCCGTTATCATCTATCTAACATTCACAAAGGCGTTGCCATTTTCAATGTTGAACTTGCGTTTTTTTCTCTAATAAGAAAGGCGTGCTATGTTATCACGGCCCCCTGCACCACTATCTGTGTCCAAAGGAACTGAAGTCCTTGCATCATCTTTGTTCTTCCAAAAACTTGATTTCTAAATGGATTAATGACATCACTAATTTAGTAGAATGGTGTCATGAATTTAGGACAAAAGATATTTTGGTATAAAAGTTAATGTAAAATGATGTCCATTTTTAGATTCCAATAACAAATGACAGTTTTTACTGAGATGTAACTAGTTCGTTTTGTTTCTCGCTCAAATGACAGTTTTTACTGAGATGTAACTAGTTTGTTTTGTTTCTCGCTGTCTGAAGCTCTTGGAGCAAATTTCATTCAGGTGCAGACTCATGTTCTAGTGCTTTGCTACTCACCCATATGCAAGTGCAAAACACCATTGGCATCCGAAAATTGGATTTGTTAAGTCAATGTGGAGTGAATATTTACTGTCAAGCTGCACAGATGATAAAAAGAAATGGACAGATAAACTAGAAATCTGATAAAATGCTTACCAACACCAAACAAAATTCCTGCATATCTCTGATAAACTGGTTAGCAACACCAAACAAAATTCCCAGTGATGCAACACAAGATCAACATGCAACAGCGAGCATCGCTACATTTCGAAATCATACGCCATGTGCTACAAAAGAGACAATGCTCCGTAGATTATCAAACAGGGTCTTATGAGAGGCACCAAGTTGGAGTTCATCACATAAGAAGTGCCAGCAACAGACGACACAGCATAGATACAAGACTCTGCAAACCTCCCCAGCATATAGATACAAGACTCTGCAAACTAACTTCCCCAGACCTAGTAGACCAAAACGAAGGAACTAGTCGTCCTCGACCTCAACTACAGCAAAGCCCTTCTCCTTGTACTGCTTGATAATATCCATCTCCCTGTCGTACGCAGCCTTGAACACGGCTGCCTTTGCGGGCCAAGAGGGCTCGGGTATCTTCGATTTCCTCAGGATCCTCACACCCATCCACCATGTCCTTGATGATCTCCTCGTGGTCCTCGGTGAAGTTGGGGTACACCTGGCGCTCGGGTTCCTCTGCCATCAGCGCGTCGGTAAGCTCCTGATCCACCCGCACCACCTTCGTCCTCTTCTTCCCTGCCGCCGCCGGCGTCATGGTGGACAGCTTGATGGTGCCGAACTCGTCTGCCGCCGCTACTGTCTCGATCGCTGCCTTGCTCGCCTCCATCACGATCGTCGATGATGTTGTATTGGTGCTGGCCGATTCTGTGTATAACCCCATAACGGACGATAGTATTTATCTATCTGGACGGAATATTACGACGGGTCGGACGTCGATCGGAGTCGGGACTCCTCTGACTCGATCCGACTCGGACTTTTTTTAACAATGACGATCGGACTCACGTGCCATTGCTACCAACGGATCATCCATCGATCACCACGCCACTGGATTGTTTGGCATCACGCCCTTCAGTTCAGAGTCCGTGTAGTAGTATCACACTAGCATCTACTCGTATGATCTGAAGAATATTTGTTCTGAATTCGTCACTCCTTTGGTTGGTCTGGCAGGCGTACACAGGTAGGGAGATGGGCTTTAGTCCCGGGTGAACGAACCGGGACTAAATGGATATTTTAGTTCAGGTTGATATTACCAATCGGGACTAAAGGGGGCATGCCAGCGCCAGAGAAAAAAACCTGCACCCTGTCCCCCTGTCCCATCCCTGTCCTCCATCCTCATCCTCTTCATCGTTGAGCTCGAGCTCAAATCAAGAACACGACTTCACAATTTCAAGAAATTACATTCATCGTATACTCAAATCAGTTCATACCACTAACACACAGGCTCATCTCATCATCATACAACACACAAGATGTGCTACATAAGTAAATTTGCGAAGTAAACAATCCACGAAATAGTTATCACAACACATAAATTCAATTGGATTCACAACTCGATTCGTCACAAAATCGTGAAAAAAGAAAAAAAAATCTTGCCTCCCGCTGGCCACCAGGGGCGCAGTGCTCGCGCCGGCCTCTAGGGGTGTCGCGCCTGCACGCCGGCGGCACCGCGCGCCCGTGCGCCGGCGGCTGCGCGCGCCGCGCGCCCGCGGCCCCGCGCCCGTGCGCCGACTGCCTCGCGCCTGCACGCCGGCGGCCCCGCGCCTGTGCGCCGGCTGCCCCGCGCGCCCGTGCGCCGGCGGCCCCGTGCCTGCACGCCGGTGGCCCCGCGCGCCGCCAGCACCACGAGCCGTCCGCACCGCGCGCCCGCAGTCCCGCGTGCCGCGCGCCGGCGACCCCGCCGCCCTCCAGCTTGTAACGCCCGCGTTTTAGCCTCTAATAAATCACCTGCTAAATCATGTGTGTTTTTCAAACCTTTCCGCTGAGCTCGATCGTTTCCCAAAAACCCCGAACATAAATCCTTTTCCCTCCCCTCGGCGCGTACGCCGCGAATCCCGCCGGCACCGCCAATCCCGCACGCCACCACTCAAATCACCGTCGCTCAATCACGTCGTGTCGCACAGCACCGCCACGACGCCACTGTCGGCCACCTCGCCGGGAATCCCGGGCCAGTCACGGCCCCGCTGGACGACCCGCTTCGTCATCACCACCGACAACTGGAAATCGCCCGGCATCGCAAAACCCGGGAAAATCCCGCCGAAAATCCTTTCTTCTCCTCTCCTAATTTTCCTAGGATTTCCCCTAGCTTTCTAAATCCTTTCTCTTTTCTTTTCCCTTTTCCACATTTTCCTTTTTCCCTTCTCCTTTTCTCCTTTTCTTTCCTCTTTCTTTTCCTTTCCCCCTCCTTTCTTCCTCCTCCGGACCCGCACCTCTGTTCTGGCCCCGCCGGCTCGGCCTCAGCACGCCGCGCCGTACGACCCGGCCCCTCCTCCTCCGCTGCACGCCGTCCTGGCCCCGCGACGCGACCGCACGGCGCAGCCGCACACGCCGGCACGCCACCTCGACGCGTGCGCCGGCCCTACCACACCGAGCACGCGGGCTCTGCCGACTGGCGCCGCTGCCGGCGAGCCGTCGCCTCGGGTGCACAGCGCCACCGCGTCGTTGAGCTGCAGGCCGCCTTAACTCCGGTGCCGCTGCCACTCACGTCTCGTCGACGCTGCGACCATTAACACCGCTGCCCGACCGGTCACCTCCGCAAGCGCCGCCGCACACCGCCGGCCACCTCGCAACACGCCGCGCCTGCCACCGCCTGCTCGCTCGCCATCACTGCCCGACGGGTCATCTCCCACAGCACGCTGCCGCTCCCGGACGCCGACGCCATTTACTCCGGCCGGCCGAACCGCCATGGCCGCCGGCCGCACGTGGTGCGCGTGCCCGGCTCCCGGTCGCTCCACCGCCTTCCCGCGCCTATAAATTGAGGCCGGCACCACTCTCCACGCCGCCCATCTCCCAGCCAATTTTCCCCTCTCTCTCCCGAGCACCACACAGCGCCGCCACCACCATTGCCCCGCCGGCCGCCCGCCCACCGATCCGCCTCCTCGCGCCATCCCCGCCCAAGGTAAAAAGGGGAATCGATCCCCCTCGTGGCCCTCTCCATTTCCCCTCAGCCCTCAACCACCGGCAGGCCCTAGGCCGCCGGCAATCGTCGCTGCCACAGGTCGGCCGCCCCGGTCGACCCCTCCCTCCTCTGTTCTGAAATCGAAAGGAAGAAGAGGGGAGATGTCCCTTTTGCACGAACCCCCCTGCCTTTCTTTTTCCTTCCACCCATGGTCCCCCCTATCTATTCCGTTTTGCCAAAGACCCCCTACCCCTTTTTCCTTTGTTACCCGCAGCCCCCTCCTTTCTCTTGGATCCTTTTAACAGTTGCCCCTGGAGTCTTAAGTTCTTCGCAAATAGGTCCTTAGCCCTTTAAACTACCCCAAAAACACATCTCTAACCCATATTTCCATGCACCGTTTTAACCCAAACCTCTTCCAAACTTCACCACATATTGCCCGGGTCTATTTCCGCCGATCCATCTACTAATTTTCCCATAAATAGTATTTATTCCCTTATTTCTACTTAGTTCCCCTCGAGCTCAGTCGGTAAACCCTTGTGTGCTTGTGTTGATTGTGTGCTTGCTTGTGTGCCGTAGCCGACGGAGTAAACGAGGAGGAGTACCGCGAGTCGGAGCTTGGAGTCGAGTACTGCGCGCAGGAACCCGAGGACCGGAACCGCGAGCAGGAACTCCCCGAGGACTTCGAAGACGGCAAGTTCAATCTCATCCTTTGATGCATGCTTTGGTCCTAGTTTTATAAACACAACCCTATAACCGTTTTATAAATTGCATATTGTTTTACTGCAAAAACCTGGTAGGATAGCCACCCTTGATTGCTATGATTGACCTTTGTTTGGCCTAAATGATTGCTTTAAAAAATGTGTGAGTGCTTTAAAAATGGGAATGGGATATTTTGGAAGATGAGTAAAGAACTGGGTAGACGGGATGGACGTGTGTGTCAGGAGTATGGGTGAGCTCGTACCTTTGTGGTTGAGCGTGTTGGAGATGTCCATCTTGTCGTTAAGGACCGGGTTGCGTGACATCTCACCTGACCCAATTATCGTACTACCACTCGACCGTTGTGTGTGGCAACGGCTTAGCATAAATCCCACTAGTTAATCTACTTGCCATCAGGAGTGCGGGTGAGCAGCGGGAGATCAAGGAGTAGGGGTACGATCTGTGTGAGTTACGCCCTGGTTATGTGAGATAACCCCTTGGTTGCTTCCGTGGTGGCTCGTAGGGTTAGCTAAGGTGGGTAATGGCTTTGATAGGATCCACACCGGCACTAAGGTGTTCGTGTGGTGGTACCCTACTTGTGGGTAAAGATGTACAACCTCTGCAGAGTGTAAAACCTATTCGAATAGCCGTGTCCACGGTATTGGACGAGTCACGGTGTGGTCACAAAGCCAGTGTTTGGGTTTGGGATGTTTTCACGGTGTGAGTTGATTTCTGGAAAAGTGTGTGGCTGTGTGCCTGGGCTACTGCGGACGGGGAGTCCGGTAGTCCTCAATTGGTTTTTCTCAAAAACAACTGAGTTACTTGGTTATAAAAACTGTTTGCGAAAACCTTTTCGAAAACAAACCCCTGCATGAGTAATGTGTTTGCAAAGTAAACCTTATCCTGATCCTTGATATATCCTGTGCATGATCTGCTTATTAGCCCCTCCGTGGGTGGGGTTGAATTTGTTGAGTACGTATGTACTCACCCTTGCTTGATTAACTGTTTTTTAGAGGAGGAACCCGACTTTGTTCCCGAAGACGTCGAGTAGGTTGCTGTCCTGCACCCAACCCGTGCCTGTGGATTCAGGGTCTCCACAGGAAGCTTCCATGGCGCTAGACTCTGATGATGTTTTAGAAGTCTTTAGTATTTTAGTGTGGCTCACAGTCTTTATGTTGTTTCTGTCGGAGTTTTATATCCGGCAACCTCCATACGGGGTACCCGTCGGAGAGTAGATAGTGGAGATCGCCAGACCTGGAACTCAAAGGTATGCGCGGGAACACAAGATTTATACAGGTTCGGGTAGCCAGAGTAGCGTACCCTACATCCTGTTTGGAGTAGTATTGCACCCTGCGCCTGATGTTGTTCCCCGGAGGGATTGTTGATGTGTTCCTAGGTACCCGACCCTCCTTTATATAGTCCAGGGGGTGGGTTCCTAGTCGGTTACAAGGTAGGAGTCCTAGTAGGATTACACGGTATGTGTCCTAGTAGGATTACAGGGGAATTCTAAGAGGAGTCCGCCTTCCTCCTTCCTTGCAGGTACCCGGGGTGTATGCCCGACAAGCCCCCGAGCACTTTGTAGTCGAGAGTAGTAGTTCGAGTAGTCTTGAAGCCTCTTCGAGTAGTTCTTGAGCGTCCTCGAGTACTGCTTGGAGAAATCTTCAATAGTACTTGAACTGCCACGAGGCTGGAAGGTGGTCCAGCTCATCTGTCTTGAAGTCGAGATTATATGGAAGTGCGATTGCAAGATCGCACTCCATATGGAGTAGCCCCCAAGCCTTAGGTTGAGTCGAAGAATCAGGCTGAGGGTCAATCTTGAATCTGAATCTTCCGTCTTGAAAAAATCAACTGATGGGTGTAGCCTAGTAGCCCCCGAGCCTTGGAACGATTGAAGAATCAATCCAAGGGTCTTCAGTGTTTGCGGAAGTCATCATCTGAGTACTCTTGTAGCATTCAGCCCCCAAGCTCGTCGCCAGGAGAGCCGTAGGAGCCACGTCGAGTAGTTGTTGGTGCTGAGCCCCCGAGCTAGCTAGAGAGCTAGCGGAGACAACTCGAGTTGTTGTCGAGTAGTGATTTGGTGCGTAGCCCCCCGAGTTTGGGAACTAGTCGCGCCGGTAGAGGTACGCGGAGCGTCCTGGGAAGTCGTCGCCGAAGCTTGACCTGAAAGTAAAGATGCGTACATTATGTAGCATTTTTGTAGAAATTGAATCTACTTATGACAAATACAAATATGAATATAAATGTAAATGTCATGTGTCATGCTCTTGTTGTGGTCGTTAGTCGCCGAGTAGTTAGCCTGATGCAGTTAAGCACACGGTCTCTGTTAGGTCCCTGTTTAGCCATAGCCAGTTATGGGCGTGAAGGCATGACACGAGAGCCGAGGCTTTGCACAGATTGAGGCATATGCTACTGATGCGAGACCATTAAGAGGTAGACAAAGGTAGTCGGCATGGCGACAAGAGAGAGCGCGATTGCTCGTTGTTCCGCATGGCGGAGAGCAAGATTGCGCGGTGCCTCCTCAGGGTGTAGCCGTTGTGCGCCTCCAGCACTCAGTACACGAAACGTCGTGGCAAGAGCCTCCTAATTTGGTGCACCAAGCCTGTGGCAGTCGGTTAACATCCCCAAGGAATAATTGGCACGGTGTAGCTCTGCTGGCTGGTAGCCGTTGAGAGGCGTACACGAAGTAGTCTTCGACATTGGTTCCTGTATGTGGAAAACAAGCCAAAGAAAAAATAATTATTGAAATAAGTGACTTAGCTTGATTCGCGGACGAGCGTTGACGAAGTCGTGGTGGTTGGTGATTGAAGGGATCGAGGCAATGTGGCCTAGAGGGGGGGGGGTGAATAGGCCTGCACACAAATTTAAACTTTTTCTGCAAAGTGACTGTCAGGGTTCGGAACTTCCGAGTTTATTTCCGGAACCTCCGAACGGGGCAACCTCCGAAAATAATCACGGAAGTTCCGAAATCTGTTAGAACAAAAAGGATATGATAAAAGCTGTGGATAACTTGATGAAAAACAGATCTAGCAAATTCTAGGAGATCCTTAGGACCCAGCAAGATGATTTCAAAGCAAGGAACTAGCTAGAGAACTACCAACAAGTAGATCGGAAAAAAACCCTAATAGATCTAGTCAAGAACAAGCATGAACTAGGAAGAGCAAGTATATAAATCACAGCACACACGAGACAAGGATTTATCCCGTGGTTCAGCTCGCCACAAAGGCTTGCCTACGTCCACGTTGTTGAGGAAGCCACAAAGGCTAAGGACCACAAAGATCCACTTCTCTCTCTCACCTATCACTTTGAGTAATAGATGGAGACTTTCCACTAGATTCACAAAGGGTAATACAAACACCTTGGAGCTTCCACAAGTCGGGTTGGAGAGCTTCCAAGAACCTCTAGCCGTCTAGGAGCAAGACTCCAAGAGTAAAAGATCCACCAAGCTTGCTAGAGCTTCTCCAAGTGCTCAAGAACTAGGAATGGAAGGTTTTGCTCACAATCTCACTTGAATCCCCACTCTCAATCAATGCTAGGCAAGGATTTGGAAGAGAGTGGGATGGGAGTCAATGCAAGGTGAGAGGATGAAGCTTGAAGGCGTCGCTGTTCGGAGGAAGAAGAAGAGATGACCGTTGGGGGACCAGGGAGTATAAATACCCCAGATCCAGAACTGTAACGGTCATAATTCAAAGTCCGGAACCTCAGAGAAAAATCCCGGAACTTCCGAACCCTGAAACCTCTGCTGACTTTAGCCCGTACGGTCGGAACCTCCGAGATTAAACTCGGAACCTCCGAACACAGGAACAACAGGGGCAAAACAGCAGCAGGTCTCCTTCTTCAAGGGATGGGTTAGGATTAGGATAGATGTTCTATGAGCACTTGAATCCACCCAAACTTGCCATTAGAATCCCTCTTGATAGTACGGCTTGTCCTATACTCAAATTCAAAAGATAAAATAAATAAACTCCTCCAAAGAGCATAGGAATCCTTCTTCATGTAATTGAGGGGTCTCCTTTCTTTCTTTTGCACCTGTAATACATTCTTGTACTGCACAATATACTCAAGGGCTCATTAGATCTTTAATTGTGTGGTCAACATCACCAAAACCCTCATAGGGCTTGATTGCTCTTACAGTGATGGAGCCGCGACAGTTGCTGGTGAAGTCGACTAGCCGGAGGTGGACCCGACTAGTTGTTGATGGCGTGGTAGCCGTTCTCGACTAGTTTTCTAATTGAAACTAGTCAAGATGAGTAGTCGAAGTAGTCGTCGGCGTGTCGGTGTAGTCGTACGTGACCGTAGTAGTGCTTGCGTACGTCTCTTGTGTGCGCCAAGCAAAGAGCCAATGCATGGTCTTCATGTGCATGCGTCGGAGATGTCCTACCTCAACTCTATTTCAACCTGAAGCACGTGCATGGGATGCCACCGCAGGTCTGGAGCCTTCAGCGACTTGGACACGGACTTGAATTTGCTTTGGACTTCCAATTATGAGCTGGCCTGATGTAGCTTTTTTTTAATGAGATCACGAGCTCTCAAGTATTCGGCGAATCGAGACTGTTCCGCCTGGCAGCTACAGCGACACAGGGTTCCAATTGGTAGTTGACGACCCCGCCTTGATACGGATTCGAGCTTGTGCCTGTTTGCGCTCAAAAGAAAAAATTCCGTCGACAACTTCGTCTTCAGCTCGATGCTTCGAACCCGATGAGCAGATTGATTTTTTTGATAATGTCCTTCGAATTCACCCAATGATAATGATGATCGCCCCACGGTGGGCGCCAATGTCAGAGTTTTATATCCGGCAACCTCCATACGGGGTACCCGTCGGAGAGCAGATAGTGGGGATCGCCAGACCTGGAACTCGAAGGTATGCGCGGGGACACAAGATTTATACAGGTTCGGGTAGCCAGAGTAGCGTACCCTACATCCTGTTTGGAGTAGTATTGCGCCCTGCGCCTGACGTTGTTCCCCGGAGGGATTGTTGATGTGTTCCTAGGTACCCGACCATTATTTATATAGTCCAGGGGGCGGGTTCCTAGTCGGTTACAAGGTAGGAGTCCTAGTAGAATTACACGGTATGAGTCCTAGTAGGATTATAGGGGAATTCTAAAAGGAGTCTGCCTTCCTCCTTCCTTGCAGGTACCCGGGGTGTATGCCCGACAGTTTCTCGTGGCAGTGGCGCTTCCGTGCCCACAGCCTCGACGTGTTGTACGGCAATGAACCATCTGATGTAATAAATGTGTTACCAGCCTCCTGGGACTCGTATTTGTATCACATTTAGTCACCTCTGATGAGGGGATGCTTCAGGTGGTATCAGAGCCGTAGGT
Source organism: Cenchrus fungigraminus (assembly GCA_036936925.1). NCBI lineage: Eukaryota > Viridiplantae > Streptophyta > Magnoliopsida > Poales > Poaceae > Cenchrus > Cenchrus fungigraminus. Next base: position 125,707,821 of record CM072770.1, on the reverse strand, counting down.
TGGCCATAGGACGCGACCCCTAGGACCCGAGACCTTTTCTAAGCCTTTCTCTAAATCTTTTCCCTGCTTAACTCACCTTTCCACAAGTCTCTTACCTTGACCCCTGCTTGGTTCCAGATGGCTAACTTGGAATGGAGGGGAGGCATCTGCCCCGCAGAGCCTGGCCTCCCTAACCTACTGATACTCAGCCTGGAACGCGTCGGAGTGATGGACCCACCAGAGTACACCTATCGGGAGTATGAACGTAGAGGCACCCTTCGGTGTGATGTGATGATCTTCGTGGGAAGGAGCACACTGTATCCCGACATAGATCCCTGGTTCAGCTCCACCACTGGGTTTCGTTTCCCTGACACCTACCCAAAGGCTACCCGAAAAGCTCTGCGACGCCTACGAGTGGTCTATAGGCAGCATCTTAGACGGACTCCAATGGGATTTTTCCCACCCTCTGGAGGTAGAGGACGCTCATGGATCGCCTGGATGAGAGGACTGGGAAGAGAAGAAGAAGACCTAGAAGATACGATTTCCCACCTGTCCATCTACCTCAATGGCCTAGACCACCTTTACCATGAACAGGCCGAGCAGCTGAAGCACCAAATCAACAGGGCAGAAAGAGCAGAACAAAGGATAGAATTAGAAAGGATAAGGACAAGAATGGCGAAAACTTCCCTAGCTAATCTGCAGCGAGATTACGCCAGAGAAAGGGAACGCTCTGAAATATTCAACAAAACCCTATGGGATGAGCTTCACAAGGAACGTAGGAGAAGAGAAGAAGCTGGGTTGATGGATGGAGAACCCAAAGAAACCCACTGGGATAAGGGAACCCAGACCGAAGATGTGATATTGGAACAAGACCTCCCACCAAAGAAGCGTCGCATTCAGACGGAGGAAGAATCCCCATGAAAGGAGAATGAAGTGCCTAGGCTAGAGCTATCTTCCTAATAATAATAAGTGTACCCCTGAGGAATGTACCCAACCTTGTTGTTGAATAAAACTACCTATCTTTTGTACCCTATCCTTTGAGCAACTTGTTCAACTCTACCCTTGTTTTCAGATGACCGAAGATGGATGGACCCAGGGCGTGTGCCAGGAGGAGCCCGGTTTTGCTCGCCTTCTTATCAACTCCCTGGAGCGCCTCGGTATCACTGAGTGCCCAAGGTACTACAGCAGAGAGTACGATCAACTCGACACTCTTCGCTGTAGGGTGGTCCTCTCCATCACCAGAAGCAACCGCTACCCCAACATCGAGCCGTGGTGTGTGACCACCACAGGGTTTCGACACCGAGACACCTACCCCTTGGCCCTCAGAAAAGCTCTCCGATACCTGTGCTGAATCTACGAAGACCACCTCGTCTCCACACCGATGAGGCTTTACCCTCCCGCCATCAGAACTCGAGTCTGGCAAGCCCGCATGAGACACTTAGAACGGCGCCGGCACCAAGAAGATCTTTTGTACCATGCAGTAGCCTACCTCGTCTCGCTGGACCAACTCTTTGACGAGCAAGGAAGGCTCCTGAGGGAGCAAATCAGTCGGGCCGAGCAAGCCGAAGTCACAGTGAGGATGCACCAAGTTCGAGTAGCTCAAGCAGAAGCAAGGACCGCGGCCGCCATAAGTAGTGAAACTGTTGCCCATGAAAGCCTCAGGCGGATCCAGGATCAGCGCATGCAGGAATGGACCAACAGTGGAACACCTGTTCCGGCCATTGGAGAAGCACAAGTCCTACTTGGGACACCCCTTGTAGGATGGGGAGGAACTCTTGAAACCCCGCTAGCACCACTTGCAGCCGCTGAGCAGCCAACAGCAACCGCAGGAGAAGAAACTGCCGCACAGCCCCAAGAGAATGGAAACCTAGAGGGTGATGACGATGAGCTGCTCATTCCGCTGGAAGTGCACTCCGCCCCGGCAGATGGCTCGCCCCGCGAGTAGTATGCCCCGGATGACCTTGCCTAGGGAATGAAGCCATAATGGTCTGAGCTTAGAAGTTGAACCCTTAGCTTTTGTCGTAAGCCATGTAGTGTATCCGTGTTGTATCAGTCGAGTAGTTGGGGATGTATCCTCCTCTCTTGGTTGAAATAAAATTTGTCTGTGCTTGTTTGTTTGCTATGTGGTTGCTGTGTGCTTGCCGGCAGGAGTAGATCCTATCTTTTCAAAAAGAAATCCGCCGTAATCAACTTAAACATCACATAAAACCTAGGTCTCATAGAAAACCCGCTCCTCTACAGATGGTTTCAAGGCGCCCTGCCAGGACCTTCCAAGGCTCTGGTCGTATGGACGCGGAAGGATCTCAGGCCGAACGAAGAGAGCGCCTTAACGACCAAGAAGTAAATCAGGACGAAGATGGAGGAGAAAATCGAGTGCAGTCACCACCACCACCTGCCGTAGACCTGGCGCAAGTATTGGCCAACCAGACTCTGCTGCTAGAAGCCATAGCCAATGCCATCAACCGTCCAAGGCCCCGTGTTTTGGGCATGAATGAGAAGCTGATAGAATTTCTCCGGACAAAGCCACCTACTTTTGGCGGGTCCGTGAATCCCTTGGATGCAGATGACTGGCTGAGGGCCATCCTAAGGGAACTAGAGCCATTCAACTGTGAGGATCGAGACAAGGTTCTTTTGGCCACCCACCAGCTCACTGGGACAGCTTTAGCTTGGTGGGAAAACTACTGTGCAGCAGCCAAAGACCCCTCCGCCATCACTTGGGATGAGTTTGTGGAGGAGTTTCGTCGCTACCACATCCCAGAAGCCACACTGAAGCGCAAGGCGGATGAGTTCCATGAACTACGCCAGGGCAACAAGTCCGTAGAAGAATACACTTACCAGTTCATAGAGTTAGCCCGCTATGCCCCTGAAGAAGTGGACAAAGATTCAAAGAAACAGGACATGTTCAAGAAGGGCCTGACCCCGGAACTAAGGACTCTGCTTACCCCTCAGATCTACCCGGATTTCAATACCCTTATGAACATGGCTATCCTCACGGAGAGAGCCAGGGCAGAAGAAAAGAAGGACAACAAGCGTAAGTTCATGGAGCACAAGGTTCAACAGCAAGAACGTTCCCAGAGACAGAGAAGCTTTGTTCACCCCATGTCCAGGTTTCATGCCCCCATGCAGTACAAAACCCAGTCACAAGCCACGGGCTCTTAGGGCCCCAGAACCCAGTTCAAACAATACAACAACCAGAGCACCATGAAGCCCCCACAGAACAACACCAGCCAGGTCACTGCCAACAACAACAACACCAGAGGATGTTTCAACTGCCGTGAGACCGGCCACTTCATTGTCAACTGCCCATACGCCAAAAAGCCAGCAGCTTCAGCCTTCTCCAACTCAATGAACGGGCCGAGACCGGTTGTATCTGGAGAAAACCGTGTGCCAGTTCGCAGCAACAACAACTTCGGCAACAACAACAACCAGCAGATGAGGCAACCCCAGCAGTCTTATGGACGAGCCCGCGTCAACCACATCAACACGCAAGAGGCTCAAGAGGCACAGGGCGTAGTGCTCGGTGAGTTCCTGGTCAGCTCAGTCTTGGCAACCATACTATTTGATTCAGGAGCATTACATTCGTTCATATCTTCAAGTTTTGTGGAAAAGCATAATATACCTACAGTACTACTAAAAACACCCCTGGTAACCCGTACGCCCGGAGGTGACATTAAGTGTCAACTGGGTTGCTCTCGAGTAAGGATCATTTTAAGTGGGGTAGAGTTTCTAGCAGACCCAGTAGTACTGAAGTCCAAAGGAATAGATGTGATTCTTGGGATGGATTGGTTAAGCCATCACCATGGCCTTATAAGTTGTGCCGATAAGGTAGTGTACCTAACCAACCCAGACGGAGTACAAGTGACCTGCCACACCCGAGGACGCAGACCAGACATAATGGTTTTTAGTATGGAAGCCAAATCCATAGAAGAAGTCCCAGTAGTGCGGGAATACCTAGATGTGTTCCCTGAAGAACTCCCCGGAATGCCACCAGATAGGGATATAGAGTTCGTCATTGACCTTATCCCCGGAACCTCTCCCATAGCCAAGAGACCCTATAGGATGGCAGCCCCTGAGTTGGCAGAGTTAAAGAAGCAACTGAGAGAACTTCAGCGAAGTGGGTTTATCAGACCGAGCTCATCACCATGGGGAGCCCCAGTGCTCTTCGTCGAAAAGAAGGATAAAAGCTTGAGGATGTGCGTGGACTATCGCTCACTAAATGAGGTCACTATCAAGAACAAGTATCCTCTCCCCAGAATAGATGATTTATTTGACCAACTGAAAGGAGCCAAGTATTTCTCGAAGATTGATTTAAGGTCAGGATACCATCAACTCAAGATTAGGGAGAGTGACATCCCAAAGACCACCTTTGTCACCCGTTACGGGCAGTATGAGTTCACAGTGATGTCCTTTGGACTCACTAACGCGCCAGCATATTTTATGAACCTCATGAATAAGGTGTTTATGGAAGAGCTAGACAAGTTTGTCATAGTTTTCATCGACGACATACTTATTTACTCCAAGAGTGTGGAGGAACATGAGCAACACCTTCGAGTGGTACTGGAGAAACTGAGGGCGCACAAGTTGTACGCTAAGTTCAGCAAGTGTGAATTCTGGTTGGAGAAAATATCCTTCCTTGGGCATATTCTGACAGCAGAAGGAGTAGCAGTAGACCCCGGAAAGGTCGATACAGTTTCCAACTGGCGACAACCAACCAATGTGAGTGAAATCAGAAGCTTTCTTGGTTTAGCGGGATACTACCGGAGGTTTATTGAAGGATTTTCCAAGATTGCCCGACCCATGACGGAGTTGCTTAAGAAAGAGAAGAAGTTCACTTGGACCAAGTCTTGTGAGAAAAGCTTTCAGGAGTTGAAAAGGAGACTGACAACAGCCCCAGTACTAACCTTGCCAGACATTCAACGGGATTTTGTCGTCTATTGCGATGCATCCCGGCAAGGATTGGGATGTGTCCTTATGCAAGATGGAAAAGTAGTGGCGTATGCTTCCCACAAGCTCAAACCCCACGAGCAGAACTATCCCACCCATGATTTGGAGTTTGCAGCCGTAGTGCATGCCCTTAAGATTTGGAGACATTACCTGATTGGGAATAAGTGTGAAATCTATACAGATCACAAGAGCCTAAAGTACATCTTCACCCAGCCTGACCTGAACCTAAGGCAAAGAAGGTGGTTAGAATTAGTCAAGGATTATAACCTAGAAATCCACTACCACCCAGGAAAAGCCAATGTAGTGGCAGATGCATTAAGTAGAAAATCCTATGAGAAAGCAGTGCCTAAGAGTGCACAATTGCAAGAAGAAATGGCACGACTCAACATGCACATTTTTCCCCAGGGCTACGTTCGCCAACTAAGTGTCCAACCTACCTTGGAAGAAAAGATCAGGAAGGCCCAAGAGACCGATGAGAATTTGATAAAAATTCGCACGCACACGAAAGAGAATAAGGCCCCAGACTTTAGAGTGGACGATCGAGGCACACTGTGGTATAAGAATAGGATATGCCTGCCTGAAGACGGAGATTTCCGGCAGACCATCATGGATGAGGCACACAACTCGGCGTATTCCATCCACCCGGGATCCACTAAGATGTATATGGATTTAAAGCAGAAGTATTGGTGGAATGGAATGAAAGCAGACATTGCACGGTTCGTCACCCACTGTGATACTTGTCAGAGGATTAAAGCCGAACACCAGAAACCCGCAGGACTGTTGCAGCCCTTACCCATCCCGGTTTGGAAATGGGATGAGATAGGCATGGACTTTGTAGTGGGACTGCCCAAGACTCAGAAGGGACATGATTCCATATGGGTAATAGTGGACCGACTCACTAAGGTCGCTCACTTTCTACCCGTACGAACCACTTATGGTGGAGAGAAGTTGGCAAAGCTCTACATAGAGAACATAGTGAAACTACATGGAGTACCTAGTAGGATCGTTTCAGATAGAGGAACCCAGTTCACCTCTAGGTTTTGGAAGAGTTTGCATAAAGTCATGGGTACCAAGTTGGATTTTAGTTCGGCTTATCACCCGCAGACAGATGGAACAACCGAGAGGGTGAACCAGATTATGGAAGACATGTTGAGAGCATGTGTCCTTACCTATGGCAAGGACTGGGAACAAAGTCTGCCGTATGTAGAGTTCTCCTACAACAACGGCTATCAGGCGAGCCTAGGAATGTCGCCTTTTGAAGCCTTATATGGGAGAAAATGCAGGACACCTTTGATGTGGTCAGAAGTAGGAGAACGTGCCTTGGTTGGGCCCGCACTTATAAAGGAAGCTGAGGAACGAGTAGCCGAGATCCGAGAAAAATTGAAGGCTGCCCAATCACGACAAAAGAGCTATGCAGACAGGAAGAAGCGAGAAGTAAGCTTCAGTCCAGGAGACTTCGCTTACCTCAAGGTTTCACCTATCCGAGGAACTCGAAGATTTCAAGTGCACGGGAAATTGGCCCCTCGGTACATTGGACAGTATAAAGTGCTGAAGAGAGTTGGAGCAGTAGCATACCGGTTGGAGCTACCAGAGGAAATGTCAGATATACATCCGGTGTTTCATGTCTCCCAGTTGCGAAGGTGTTTGAAAGTACTCGAAGAGAAACGAGTGCTGGTAGAGACAATTGATCTGCAGCCAGATCTTAGGTACCAGTAGGTGCCCGTCAAGATTTTGGACACAGTGGTCAAAAGAACAAGGACATCAGAAGTACGGGTGTGTAGAGTCCAATGGAGCAGACACGGAGTAGAAGAAGCCACGTGGGAACGAGAGGACGCGCTGAAGAAAGAGTTTCCCCACTTGTTCAGGAACTAGCCGAATCTCGAGGACGAGATTCATTTTAAATGGGGTAGGTTTGTAACGCCCGCGTTTTAGCCTCTAATAAATCACCTGCTAAATCATGCGTGTTTTTCAAACCTTTCCGCTGAGCTCAATCGTTTCCCCCAAAACCCCGATCATAAATCCTTTTCCCTCCCCTCAGCGCGTACGCCGCGAATCCCGCCGGCACCGCCAATCCCGCACGCCACCACTCAAATCACCGTCGCTCAATAACGTCATGTCGCACAGCACCGCCACGACGCCGCTGTCGGCCACCTCGTCGGGAATCCAGGGCCAGTCACGGCCCCGCTGGACGACCTGCTTCGTCATCACCACCGACAACTGGAAATCGCCCAGCATCGCAAAACCCGGGAAAATCCCGCCGAAAATCCTTTCTTCCCCTCTCCTAATTTTCCTAGGATTTCCCCTAGCTTTCTAAATCCTTTCTCTTTTCTTTTCCCTTTTTCCTTATTTACCTTTTTTCCTTCTCCTTTTCTCCTTTTCTTTCCCCTTTCTTTTCCTTTCCCCCTCCTTTCTTCCTCCTCCGGACCCGTACCTCTGTTCTGGCCCTGCCGGCTCGGCCTCAGCACGCCGCGTCGTACAACCCGGCCCCTCCTCCTCCGCTGCACGCCGTCCCGGCCCCGCGACGCGACCGCACGACGCAGCCGCACACGCCGGCACGCCACCTCGACGCGTGTGCCGGCCCTACCACACAGAGCACGCGGGCTCTGCCGACTGACGCCGCTGCCGGTGAGCTGTCGCCTCGGGTGCACAGCGCCACCGCGCCGTTGAGCTGCAGGCCGCCTTAACTCCGGTGCCGCTGCCGCTCACATCTCGTCGACGCTGCGGCCAATAACACCGCTGCTCGACCGGTCACCTCCGCAAGCGCCGCCGCACACCGCCGGCCACCTCGCAACACGCCGCGCCTGCCACCGCCTGCTCGCTCGCCATCACTGCCCGACCGGTCATCTCCCATAGCACGCTGCCGCTCCCGGATGCCTACACCATTTACTCCGGCCGGCCGAACCGCCATGGCCGCCGGCCGCACATGGTGCGCGTGCCCGGCTCCCGGTCGCTCCACCGCCTTCCCGCGCCTATAAATTGAGGCCGGCACCGCTCTCCACGCCGCCCATCTCCCAGCCACTTTTCCCCTCTCTCTCTCTCCCGAGCACCACACAGCGCCGCCACCACCATTGCCCCGCCGGCCGCCGCCCGCCCACGGATCCGCCTCCTCGCGCCATCCCCGCCCAAGGTAAAAAGGGGAATCGATCCCCCTTGTGGCCCTCTCCATTTCCCCTCAGCCCTCAACCACCGGCAGGCCCTAGGCCGCCGGCAATCGTCGCCGCCACAGGCCGGCCGCCCCGGTCGACCCCTCCTCCTCTGTTCTGAAATCGAAAGGAAGAAGAGGGGAGATGTCCCTTTTGCACGAACCCCCCTGCCTTTCTTTTCCCTTCCACCCATGGTCCCCCCCTTATCTATTCCGTTTTGCCAAAGACCCCCTACCCCTTTTTCCTTTGTTACCCGCAGCCCCCTCCTTTCTCTTGGATCCTTTTAACAGTTGCCCCTGGAGTCTTAAGTTCTTCGCAAATAGGTCCTTAGCCCTTTAAACTACCCCAAAAACACATCTCTAACCCATATTTCCATGCACCGTTTTAACCCAAACCTCTTCCAAACTTCACCACATATTGCTCGGGTCTATTTCCGCCGATCCATCTACTAATTTTCCCATAAATAGTATTTATTCCCTTATTTCTACTTAGTTCCCCTCGAGCTCAGTCGGTAAACCCTTGTATGCTTGTGTTGATTGTGTGCTTGCTTGTGTGCCGTAGCCGACGGAGTAAACGAGGAGGAGTACCGCGAGTCGGAGCTTGGAATCGAGTACTGCGCGCAGGAACCCGAGGACCGGAACCGCGAGCAGGAACTCCCCGAGGACTTCGAAGACGACAAGTTTAATCTCATCCTTTGATGCATGCTTTGGTCCTAGTTTTATAAACACAACCCTATAACCATTTTATAAATTGCATATTGTTTTACTGCAAAAACCTGGTAGGATAGCCACCCTTGATTGCTATGATTGACCTTTGTTTGGCCTAAATGATTGCTTTAAAAAAATGTGTGAGTGCTTTAAAAATGGGAATGGGATATTTTGGAAAATGAGTAAAGAACTGGGTAGACGGGATGGACGTGTGTCAGGAGTGTGGGTGAGCTCGTACCTTTGTGGTTGAGCGTGTTGGAGATGTCCATCTTGTCGTTAAGGACCGGGTTGCGTGACATCTCACCTGACCCAATTATCGTACTACCACTCGACCGTTGTGTGTGGCAACGGCTTAGCATAAATCCCACTAGTTAATCTACTTGCCATCAGGAGTGCGGGTGAGCAGCGGGAGATCAAGGAGTAGGGGTACGATCTGTGTGAGTTACGCCCTGGTTATGTGAGATAACCCCTTGGTTGCTTCCGTGGTGGCTCGTAGGGTTAGCTAAGGTGGGTAATGGCTTTGATAGGATCCGCGCCGGCACTAAGGTGTTCGTGTGGCGGTACCCTACTTGTGGGTAAAGATGTACAACCTCTGCAGAGTGTAAAACCTATTCGAATAGCCGTGTCCACGGTATTGGACGAGTCACGGTGTGATCACAAAGCCAGTGTTTGGGTTTGGGATGTTTTCACGACGTGAGTTGATTTCTGGAAAAGTGTGTGGCTGTATGCCTGGGCTACTGCGGACGGGGAATCCGGTAGTCCTCAATTGGTTTTTCTCAAAAACAACTGAGTTACTTGGGTTATAAAAACTGTTTGCGAAAATCTTTTCGAAAACAAACCCCTGCATGAGTAATGTGTTTGCAAAGTAAACCTTATCCTGATCCTTGATATATCCTGTGCATGATCTGCTTATTAGCCCTTCCGTGGGTGGGGTTGAATTTGTTGAGTACGTATGTACTCACCCTTGCTTGATTAACTGTTTTTCAGAGGAGGATCCCGACTTTGTTCCCGAAGACGTCGAGTAGGTTGCTGTCCTACACCCAACCCGTGCCTGTGGATTCAGGATCTCCACCGAAAGCTTCCATGGCGCTAGACTATGATGAAGTTTTAGAAGTCTTTAGTATCCTAGTGTGGCTTACAGGCTTTATGTTGTTTCTCGTGGCAGTGGCGCTCCCGTGCCCACAGCCTCGACATGTTGTACGGCAATAAACCATCTGATGTAATAAATGTGTTACCAGCCTCCTAGGACTGGTATTTGTATCACATTTAGTCACCTCTAATGAGGGGACGCTTCACAGCCCAGGGCCCTGCAGGGAAGAGATGGAGAAGATGAGATACATGAGGAAGGAAGGAAAGGAAGGAAGAAAGAGATAAGTGTTGACTGTTGAGGGGTGGGTGGAGCAGATAATAAATGGAGAAAGAAGAGGAGGGTGGCCTGCGTGGTGGATGGGAGAGGCTTTAGTCTCGGGTGGTGTTTCCACCCGAGACAAAAGGCCCTCTTTTGTCTCGGGTGGAAACACCACCCGAGACTAAAGATTTAATCCCGAGTCGTGTTTCCACCCGAGACTAAAGGGGTACCTTTTAGTCTCGGGTGGTGATACCACCCGGGACTAAAGTCGGGAGTAAATCATTGTTCGAAAATAGCTGTTCGATGCCCCCTTTTAGTCTCGGTTGGTAATACCAAACGGGACTAAAGGGGGCGGTTCCTGCAGCTATTTCGGGCCACGTCGACAAAAGTCCTTTAGTCCCGGCTCCAAAGTTGAACCGGGACTAAAGGGGCATACTAAAGCCTCCAACTCTACCAGTGGTACATAGTGGGGGAGCATGGCGACAACTCGGTGGCGGTGTGGTCGAGCGTCAGTGTTGCCTGGATGCCAGTGCTCAAGTCCCTCCAGGCGAGCCACCGCTGCTTCGACGAGGCGGCGCTCGAGGGCATCCGCCGCTCCGTCGTCGACAGCGCCTACGAGGTGATCAACCTCAAGGGATACACCTCATGGTCCATCGGTTACTCGGTGGCCAGCCTCGCCGCCTCGCTCCTCCGCGACCAGCGCCGCATCCACCCGGTCTCCGTTCTCACCACCGGCTTCCACGGCATCGGCAACGACGTCTTCCTCAGCCTGCCCGCCAGGCTCGGCCGCGGCGGCGTGCAAGGCGTCGCCGAGATGGAGCTCACCGAGGAGGAGGCCAAGAGGCTCCGCCGCTCCGCCAAGACGCTCTGGGAGAACTGCCAGCAGCTCGGCCTCTATTCATTTAGTTTTATGTAGTAATAAAGGGCAACTACTCGCTCTTGGCCTATTTCAATGTTGAACTTGCGTTTTTTTCTCTGATAAGGAAGACTTGCTATGTTATCACAGCCCCTGCACCACTATCTGTGTCCAAAGGAACTAAAGTCCTTGCATCATCTTTTTTCTTCCAAAAACTTGATTTCTTTAGACTAAATGGATTAATGACATCACTAATTTAGTAAAATGGTGTCATGAATTTAGGACAAAAGATATTTTGGTATAAAAGTTAATGTAAAATGATGTTCAGTTTTAGATTTCAAAATAACCAATGACAGTTTTTACTGATATGTAACTAGTTCATTTTGTTTCTCGCTGCCTGAAGCTCTTGGGAGCAAATTCCATTCAGGTGCAGACTCATGTTCTAGTGCTTTGCTGCTCGCCCAGACGCAAGTGCAAAACGCCATTGGCATCCAAATATTGGATTTGTTAAGTCAATGTGGAGTGAATATTTACTGTCAAGCTGCACAGATGATAAAAAAAATGGACAGATAAACTAGAAAACTTCACATCTATCAGATTTACACATCTCTAATAACCTGGTTACCAACACCTCCAGCTCAAGTTGCAGATGCACATGCAGTTTCATATCTCTTGTTTTTTTCTTCAAAAAACAAAATTCCTTTAGACTAATAGTAACAGTGATGCAACACAAGATCAACAAGACTGATGCAGCAGCGAACATCGCTACATTTCAAAATCATACGCCATGTGTTACAAAAGAGACGATGCTCAGTAGATTATCAAACAAGGTCTCATGATCAGGCACCAGGTTGGAGTTCATCACATAATAACACAAGTTACAGTGCACTTATAGATAGCAGCAACAGACGACACAACATAGATAGAAGACTCTGCAAACTTGCCCACTGCACCTGGACGACCTAGACCATGTCGAGTATGAGCAGATTCAATTAGTTACAAGCCACATCACCTCGAGTTTAACACAGAACAAGAGGTTATGCTGCTCCTGCTTATACTAACTAAAGCACCTAGATTAAACTCCCATAACGATCGAAAACGAAGCAACTAGTCGTCCTCGACCTCAACGACAGCAAAGCCCTTCTCCTTGTACTGCTTGATAATATCCATCTCCCTGTCGTACGCAGCCTTGAACACGGCTGCCTTGCGGGCCAAGAGGGCTCGGGTATCTTCGATTTCCTCGGGATCCTCACACCCATCCACCATGTCCTTGATGATCTCTTCGTGGTCCTCGGTGAAGTTGGGGTACACCTGGCGCTGGGGTTCCTCTGCCATCAGCGCGTCGATAAGCTCCTGATCCACCCGCACCAGCTTCGTCCTCTTCGTCTTCCCTGCCGCCGCCGGCGTCATGGTGGACAGATTGATGGTGCCGACCTCGTCTGCCGTCGCTACTGTCTCGATCGCTGCCTTGCTCGCCTCCATCACGATCGTCGATGTTGTTGTATTGGTGCTGGCCGATTCTGTGTATAACCCCATAACGGACGATAGTATTTATCTATCTAGACGGAATATTACGACGGGTCGGACGTCGATCGGAGTCGGGACTCCTCTGACTCGATCCGACTCGGACTTTTTTTAACAATGACGATCGGACTCACGTGCCATTGCTACCAACGGATCATCCATCGATCACCACGCCACTGGATTGTTTGGCATCACGCCCTTCAGTTCAGAGTCCGTGTAGTAGTATCACACTAGCATCTACTCGTATGATCTGAAGAATATTTGTTCTGAATTCGTCACTCCTTTGGTTGGTCTGGCAGGCGTACACAGGTAGGGAGATGGGCTTTAGTCCCGGGTGAACGAACCGGGACTAAATGGATATTTTAGTTCAGGTTGATATTACCAATCGGGACTAAAGGGGGCATGCCAGCGCCAGAGAAAAAAACCTGCACCCTGTCCCCCTGTCCCATCCCTGTCCTCCATCCTCATCCTCTTCATCGTTGAGCTCGAGCTCAAATCAAGAACACGACTTCACAATTTCAAGAAATTACATTCATCGTATACTCAAATCAGTTCATACCACTAACACACAGGCTCATCTCATCATCATACAACACACAAGATGTGCTACATAAGTAAATTTGCGAAGTAAACAATCCACGAAATAGTTATCACAACACATAAATTCAATTGGATTCACAACTCGATTCGTCACAAAATCGTGAAAAAAGAAAAAAAAATCTTGCCTCCCGCTGGCCACCAGGGGCGCAGTGCTCGCGCCGGCCTCTAGGGGTGTCGCGCCTGCACGCCGGCGGCACCGCGCGCCCGTGCGCCGGCGGCTGCGCGCGCCGCGCGCCCGCGGCCCCGCGCCCGTGCGCCGACTGCCTCGCGCCTGCACGCCGGCGGCCCCGCGCCTGTGCGCCGGCTGCCCCGCGCGCCCGTGCGCCGGCGGCCCCGTGCCTGCACGCCGGTGGCCCCGCGCGCCGCCAGCACCACGAGCCGTCCGCACCGCGCGCCCGCAGTCCCGCGTGCCGCGCGCCGGCGACCCCGCCGCCCTCCAGCTTGTAACGCCCGCGTTTTAGCCTCTAATAAATCACCTGCTAAATCATGTGTGTTTTTCAAACCTTTCCGCTGAGCTCGATCGTTTCCCAAAAACCCCGAACATAAATCCTTTTCCCTCCCCTCGGCGCGTACGCCGCGAATCCCGCCGGCACCGCCAATCCCGCACGCCACCACTCAAATCACCGTCGCTCAATCACGTCGTGTCGCACAGCACCGCCACGACGCCACTGTCGGCCACCTCGCCGGGAATCCCGGGCCAGTCACGGCCCCGCTGGACGACCCGCTTCGTCATCACCACCGACAACTGGAAATCGCCCGGCATCGCAAAACCCGGGAAAATCCCGCCGAAAATCCTTTCTTCTCCTCTCCTAATTTTCCTAGGATTTCCCCTAGCTTTCTAAATCCTTTCTCTTTTCTTTTCCCTTTTCCACATTTTCCTTTTTCCCTTCTCCTTTTCTCCTTTTCTTTCCTCTTTCTTTTCCTTTCCCCCTCCTTTCTTCCTCCTCCGGACCCGCACCTCTGTTCTGGCCCCGCCGGCTCGGCCTCAGCACGCCGCGCCGTACGACCCGGCCCCTCCTCCTCCGCTGCACGCCGTCCTGGCCCCGCGACGCGACCGCACGGCGCAGCCGCACACGCCGGCACGCCACCTCGACGCGTGCGCCGGCCCTACCACACCGAGCACGCGGGCTCTGCCGACTGGCGCCGCTGCCGGCGAGCCGTCGCCTCGGGTGCACAGCGCCACCGCGTCGTTGAGCTGCAGGCCGCCTTAACTCCGGTGCCGCTGCCACTCACGTCTCGTCGACGCTGCGACCATTAACACCGCTGCCCGACCGGTCACCTCCGCAAGCGCCGCCGCACACCGCCGGCCACCTCGCAACACGCCGCGCCTGCCACCGCCTGCTCGCTCGCCATCACTGCCCGACGGGTCATCTCCCACAGCACGCTGCCGCTCCCGGACGCCGACGCCATTTACTCCGGCCGGCCGAACCGCCATGGCCGCCGGCCGCACGTGGTGCGCGTGCCCGGCTCCCGGTCGCTCCACCGCCTTCCCGCGCCTATAAATTGAGGCCGGCACCACTCTCCACGCCGCCCATCTCCCAGCCAATTTTCCCCTCTCTCTCCCGAGCACCACACAGCGCCGCCACCACCATTGCCCCGCCGGCCGCCCGCCCACCGATCCGCCTCCTCGCGCCATCCCCGCCCAAGGTAAAAAGGGGAATCGATCCCCCTCGTGGCCCTCTCCATTTCCCCTCAGCCCTCAACCACCGGCAGGCCCTAGGCCGCCGGCAATCGTCGCTGCCACAGGTCGGCCGCCCCGGTCGACCCCTCCCTCCTCTGTTCTGAAATCGAAAGGAAGAAGAGGGGAGATGTCCCTTTTGCACGAACCCCCCTGCCTTTCTTTTTCCTTCCACCCATGGTCCCCCCTATCTATTCCGTTTTGCCAAAGACCCCCTACCCCTTTTTCCTTTGTTACCCGCAGCCCCCTCCTTTCTCTTGGATCCTTTTAACAGTTGCCCCTGGAGTCTTAAGTTCTTCGCAAATAGGTCCTTAGCCCTTTAAACTACCCCAAAAACACATCTCTAACCCATATTTCCATGCACCGTTTTAACCCAAACCTCTTCCAAACTTCACCACATATTGCCCGGGTCTATTTCCGCCGATCCATCTACTAATTTTCCCATAAATAGTATTTATTCCCTTATTTCTACTTAGTTCCCCTCGAGCTCAGTCGGTAAACCCTTGTGTGCTTGTGTTGATTGTGTGCTTGCTTGTGTGCCGTAGCCGACGGAGTAAACGAGGAGGAGTACCGCGAGTCGGAGCTTGGAGTCGAGTACTGCGCGCAGGAACCCGAGGACCGGAACCGCGAGCAGGAACTCCCCGAGGACTTCGAAGACGGCAAGTTCAATCTCATCCTTTGATGCATGCTTTGGTCCTAGTTTTATAAACACAACCCTATAACCGTTTTATAAATTGCATATTGTTTTACTGCAAAAACCTGGTAGGATAGCCACCCTTGATTGCTATGATTGACCTTTGTTTGGCCTAAATGATTGCTTTAAAAAATGTGTGAGTGCTTTAAAAATGGGAATGGGATATTTTGGAAGATGAGTAAAGAACTGGGTAGACGGGATGGACGTGTGTGTCAGGAGTATGGGTGAGCTCGTACCTTTGTGGTTGAGCGTGTTGGAGATGTCCATCTTGTCGTTAAGGACCGGGTTGCGTGACATCTCACCTGACCCAATTATCGTACTACCACTCGACCGTTGTGTGTGGCAACGGCTTAGCATAAATCCCACTAGTTAATCTACTTGCCATCAGGAGTGCGGGTGAGCAGCGGGAGATCAAGGAGTAGGGGTACGATCTGTGTGAGTTACGCCCTGGTTATGTGAGATAACCCCTTGGTTGCTTCCGTGGTGGCTCGTAGGGTTAGCTAAGGTGGGTAATGGCTTTGATAGGATCCACACCGGCACTAAGGTGTTCGTGTGGCGGTACCCTACTTGTGGGTAAAGATGTACAACCTCTGCAGAGTGTAAAACCTATTCGAATAGCCGTGTCCACGGTATTGGACGAGTCACGGTGTGGTCACAAAGCCAGTGTTTGGGTTTGGGATGTTTTCACGGCGTGAGTTGATTTCTGGAAAAGTGTGTGGCTGTGTGCCTGGGCTACTGCGGACGGGGAGTCCGGTAGTCCTCAATTGGTTTTTCTCAAAAACAACTGAGTTACTTGGTTATAAAAACTGTTTGCGAAAACCTTTTCGAAAACAAACCCCTGCATGAGTAATGTGTTTGCAAAGTAAACCTTATCCTGATCCTTGATATATCCTGTGCATGATCTGCTTATTAGCCCCTCCGTGGGTGGGGTTGAATTTGTTGAGTACGTATGTACTCACCCTTGCTTGATTAACTGTTTTTTAGAGGAGGAACCCGACTTTGTTCCCGAAGACGTCGAGTAGGTTGCTGTCCTGCACCCAACCCGTGCCTGTGGATTCAGGGTCTCCACAGGAAGCTTCCATGGCGCTAGACTCTGATGATGTTTTAGAAGTCTTTAGTATTTTAGTGTGGCTCACAGTCTTTATGTTGTTTCTGTCGGAGTTTTATATCCGGCAACCTCCATACGGGGTACCCGTCGGAGAGTAGATAGTGGAGATCGCCAGACCTGGAACTCAAAGGTATGCGCGGGAACACAAGATTTATACAGGTTCGGGTAGCCAGAGTAGCGTACCCTACATCCTGTTTGGAGTAGTATTGCACCCTGCGCCTGATGTTGTTCCCCGGAGGGATTGTTGATGTGTTCCTAGGTACCCGACCCTCCTTTATATAGTCCAGGGGGTGGGTTCCTAGTCGGTTACAAGGTAGGAGTCCTAGTAGGATTACACGGTATGTGTCCTAGTAGGATTACAGGGGAATTCTAAGAGGAGTCCGCCTTCCTCCTTCCTTGCAGGTACCCGGGGTGTATGCCCGACAAGCCCCCGAGCACTTTGTAGTCGAGAGTAGTAGTTCGAGTAGTCTTGAAGCCTCTTCGAGTAGTTCTTGAGCGTCCTCGAGTACTGCTTGGAGAAATCTTCAATAGTACTTGAACTGCCACGAGGCTGGAAGGTGGTCCAGCTCATCTGTCTTGAAGTCGAGATTATATGGAAGTGCGATTGCAAGATCGCACTCCATATGGAGTAGCCCCCAAGCCTTAGGTTGAGTCGAAGAATCAGGCTGAGGGTCAATCTTGAATCTGAATCTTCCGTCTTGAAAAAATCAACTGATGGGTGTAGCCTAGTAGCCCCCGAGCCTTGGAACGATTGAAGAATCAATCCAAGGGTCTTCAGTGTTTGCGGAAGTCATCATCTGAGTACTCTTGTAGCATTCAGCCCCCAAGCTCGTCGCCAGGAGAGCCGTAGGAGCCACGTCGAGTAGTTGTTGGTGCTGAGCCCCCGAGCTAGCTAGAGAGCTAGCGGAGACAACTCGAGTTGTTGTCGAGTAGTGATTTGGTGCGTAGCCCCCCGAGTTTGGGAACTAGTCGCGCCGGTAGAGGTACGCGGAGCGTCCTGGGAAGTCGTCGCCGAAGCTTGACCTGAAAGTAAAGATGCGTACATTATGTAGCATTTTTGTAGAAATTGAATCTACTTATGACAAATACAAATATGAATATAAATGTAAATGTCATGTGTCATGCTCTTGTTGTGGTCGTTAGTCGCCGAGTAGTTAGCCTGATGCAGTTAAGCACACGGTCTCTGTTAGGTCCCTGTTTAGCCATAGCCAGTTATGGGCGTGAAGGCATGACACGAGAGCCGAGGCTTTGCACAGATTGAGGCATATGCTACTGATGCGAGACCATTAAGAGGTAGACAAAGGTAGTCGGCATGGCGACAAGAGAGAGCGCGATTGCTCGTTGTTCCGCATGGCGGAGAGCAAGATTGCGCGGTGCCTCCTCAGGGTGTAGCCGTTGTGCGCCTCCAGCACTCAGTACACGAAACGTCGTGGCAAGAGCCTCCTAATTTGGTGCACCAAGCCTGTGGCAGTCGGTTAACATCCCCAAGGAATAATTGGCACGGTGTAGCTCTGCTGGCTGGTAGCCGTTGAGAGGCGTACACGAAGTAGTCTTCGACATTGGTTCCTGTATGTGGAAAACAAGCCAAAGAAAAAATAATTATTGAAATAAGTGACTTAGCTTGATTCGCGGACGAGCGTTGACGAAGTCGTGGTGGTTGGTGATTGAAGGGATCGAGGCAATGTGGCCTAGAGGGGGGGGGGTGAATAGGCCTGCACACAAATTTAAACTTTTTCTGCAAAGTGACTGTCAGGGTTCGGAACTTCCGAGTTTATTTCCGGAACCTCCGAACGGGGCAACCTCCGAAAATAATCACGGAAGTTCCGAAATCTGTTAGAACAAAAAGGATATGATAAAAGCTGTGGATAACTTGATGAAAAACAGATCTAGCAAATTCTAGGAGATCCTTAGGACCCAGCAAGATGATTTCAAAGCAAGGAACTAGCTAGAGAACTACCAACAAGTAGATCGGAAAAAAACCCTAATAGATCTAGTCAAGAACAAGCATGAACTAGGAAGAGCAAGTATATAAATCACAGCACACACGAGACAAGGATTTATCCCGTGGTTCAGCTCGCCACAAAGGCTTGCCTACGTCCACGTTGTTGAGGAAGCCACAAAGGCTAAGGACCACAAAGATCCACTTCTCTCTCTCACCTATCACTTTGAGTAATAGATGGAGACTTTCCACTAGATTCACAAAGGGTAATACAAACACCTTGGAGCTTCCACAAGTCGGGTTGGAGAGCTTCCAAGAACCTCTAGCCGTCTAGGAGCAAGACTCCAAGAGTAAAAGATCCACCAAGCTTGCTAGAGCTTCTCCAAGTGCTCAAGAACTAGGAATGGAAGGTTTTGCTCACAATCTCACTTGAATCCCCACTCTCAATCAATGCTAGGCAAGGATTTGGAAGAGAGTGGGATGGGAGTCAATGCAAGGTGAGAGGATGAAGCTTGAAGGCGTCGCTGTTCGGAGGAAGAAGAAGAGATGACCGTTGGGGGACCAGGGAGTATAAATACCCCAGATCCAGAACTGTAACGGTCATAATTCAAAGTCCGGAACCTCAGAGAAAAATCCCGGAACTTCCGAACCCTGAAACCTCTGCTGACTTTAGCCCGTACGGTCGGAACCTCCGAGATTAAACTCGGAACCTCCGAACACAGGAACAACAGGGGCAAAACAGCAGCAGGTCTCCTTCTTCAAGGGATGGGTTAGGATTAGGATAGATGTTCTATGAGCACTTGAATCCACCCAAACTTGCCATTAGAATCCCTCTTGATAGTACGGCTTGTCCTATACTCAAATTCAAAAGATAAAATAAATAAACTCCTCCAAAGAGCATAGGAATCCTTCTTCATGTAATTGAGGGGTCTCCTTTCTTTCTTTTGCACCTGTAATACATTCTTGTACTGCACAATATACTCAAGGGCTCATTAGATCTTTAATTGTGTGGTCAACATCACCAAAACCCTCATAGGGCTTGATTGCTCTTACAGTGATGGAGCCGCGACAGTTGCTGGTGAAGTCGACTAGCCGGAGGTGGACCCGACTAGTTGTTGATGGCGTGGTAGCCGTTCTCGACTAGTTTTCTAATTGAAACTAGTCAAGATGAGTAGTCGAAGTAGTCGTCGGCGTGTCGGTGTAGTCGTACGTGACCGTAGTAGTGCTTGCGTACGTCTCTTGTGTGCGCCAAGCAAAGAGCCAATGCATGGTCTTCATGTGCATGCGTCGGAGATGTCCTACCTCAACTCTATTTCAACCTGAAGCACGTGCATGGGATGCCACCGCAGGTCTGGAGCCTTCAGCGACTTGGACACGGACTTGAATTTGCTTTGGACTTCCAATTATGAGCTGGCCTGATGTAGCTTTTTTTTAATGAGATCACGAGCTCTCAAGTATTCGGCGAATCGAGACTGTTCCGCCTGGCAGCTACAGCGACACAGGGTTCCAATTGGTAGTTGACGACCCCGCCTTGATACGGATTCGAGCTTGTGCCTGTTTGCGCTCAAAAGAAAAAATTCCGTCGACAACTTCGTCTTCAGCTCGATGCTTCGAACCCGATGAGCAGATTGATTTTTTTGATAATGTCCTTCGAATTCACCCAATGATAATGATGATCGCCCCACGGTGGGCGCCAATGTCAGAGTTTTATATCCGGCAACCTCCATACGGGGTACCCGTCGGAGAGCAGATAGTGGGGATCGCCAGACCTGGAACTCGAAGGTATGCGCGGGGACACAAGATTTATACAGGTTCGGGTAGCCAGAGTAGCGTACCCTACATCCTGTTTGGAGTAGTATTGCGCCCTGCGCCTGACGTTGTTCCCCGGAGGGATTGTTGATGTGTTCCTAGGTACCCGACCATTATTTATATAGTCCAGGGGGCGGGTTCCTAGTCGGTTACAAGGTAGGAGTCCTAGTAGAATTACACGGTATGAGTCCTAGTAGGATTATAGGGGAATTCTAAAAGGAGTCTGCCTTCCTCCTTCCTTGCAGGTACCCGGGGTGTATGCCCGACAGTTTCTCGTGGCAGTGGCGCTTCCGTGCCCACAGCCTCGACGTGTTGTACGGCAATGAACCATCTGATGTAATAAATGTGTTACCAGCCTCCTGGGACTCGTATTTGTATCACATTTAGTCACCTCTGATGAGGGGATGCTTCAGGTGGTATCAGAGCCGTAGGTTGGCCATAGGACGCGACCCCTAGGACCCGAGACCTTTTCTAAGCCTTTCTCTAAATCTTTTCCCTGCTTAACTCACCTTTCCACAAGTCTCTTACCTTGACCCCTGCTTGGTTCCAGATGGCTAACTTGGAATGGAGGGGAGGCATCTGCCCCGCAGAGCCTGGCCTCCCTAACCTACTGATACTCAGCCTGGAACGCGTCGGAGTGATGGACCCACCAGAGTACACCTATCGGGAGTATGAACGTAGAGGCACCCTTCGGTGTGATGTGATGATCTTCGTGGGAAGGAGCACACTGTATCCCGACATAGATCCCTGGTTCAGCTCCACCACTGGGTTTCGTTTCCCTGACACCTACCCAAAGGCTACCCGAAAAGCTCTGCGACGCCTACGAGTGGTCTATAGGCAGCATCTTAGACGGACTCCAATGGGATTTTTCCCACCCTCTGGAGGTAGAGGACGCTCATGGATCGCCTGGATGAGAGGACTGGGAAGAGAAGAAGAAGACCTAGAAGATACGATTTCCCACCTGTCCATCTACCTCAATGGCCTAGACCACCTTTACCATGAACAGGCCGAGCAGCTGAAGCACCAAATCAACAGGGCAGAAAGAGCAGAACAAAGGATAGAATTAGAAAGGATAAGGACAAGAATGGCGAAAACTTCCCTAGCTAATCTGCAGCGAGATTACGCCAGAGAAAGGGAACGCTCTGAAATATTCAACAAAACCCTATGGGATGAGCTTCACAAGGAACGTAGGAGAAGAGAAGAAGCTGGGTTGATGGATGGAGAACCCAAAGAAACCCACTGGGATAAGGGAACCCAGACCGAAGATGTGATATTGGAACAAGACCTCCCACCAAAGAAGCGTCGCATTCAGACGGAGGAAGAATCCCCATGAAAGGAGAATGAAGTGCCTAGGCTAGAGCTATCTTCCTAATAATAATAAGTGTACCCCTGAGGAATGTACCCAACCTTGTTGTTGAATAAAACTACCTATCTTTTGTACCCTATCCTTTGAGCAACTTGTTCAACTCTACCCTTGTTTTCAGATGACCGAAGATGGATGGACCCAGGGCGTGTGCCAGGAGGAGCCCGGTTTTGCTCGCCTTCTTATCAACTCCCTGGAGCGCCTCGGTATCACTGAGTGCCCAAGGTACTACAGCAGAGAGTACGATCAACTCGACACTCTTCGCTGTAGGGTGGTCCTCTCCATCACCAGAAGCAACCGCTACCCCAACATCGAGCCGTGGTGTGTGACCACCACAGGGTTTCGACACCGAGACACCTACCCCTTGGCCCTCAGAAAAGCTCTCCGATACCTGTGCTGAATCTACGAAGACCACCTCGTCTCCACACCGATGAGGCTTTACCCTCCCGCCATCAGAACTCGAGTCTGGCAAGCCCGCATGAGACACTTAGAACGGCGCCGGCACCAAGAAGATCTTTTGTACCATGCAGTAGCCTACCTCGTCTCGCTGGACCAACTCTTTGACGAGCAAGGAAGGCTCCTGAGGGAGCAAATCAGTCGGGCCGAGCAAGCCGAAGTCACAGTGAGGATGCACCAAGTTCGAGTAGCTCAAGCAGAAGCAAGGACCGCGGCCGCCATAAGTAGTGAAACTGTTGCCCATGAAAGCCTCAGGCGGATCCAGGATCAGCGCATGCAGGAATGGACCAACAGTGGAACACCTGTTCCGGCCATTGGAGAAGCACAAGTCCTACTTGGGACACCCCTTGTAGGATGGGGAGGAACTCTTGAAACCCCGCTAGCACCACTTGCAGCCGCTGAGCAGCCAACAGCAACCGCAGGAGAAGAAACTGCCGCACAGCCCCAAGAGAATGGAAACCTAGAGGGTGATGACGATGAGCTGCTCATTCCGCTGGAAGTGCACTCCGCCCCGGCAGATGGCTCGCCCCGCGAGTAGTATGCCCCGGATGACCTTGCCTAGGGAATGAAGCCATAATGGTCTGAGCTTAGAAGTTGAACCCTTAGCTTTTGTCGTAAGCCATGTAGTGTATCCGTGTTGTATCAGTCGAGTAGTTGGGGATGTATCCTCCTCTCTTGGTTGAAATAAAATTTGTCTGTGCTTGTTTGTTTGCTATGTGGTTGCTGTGTGCTTGCCGGCAGGAGTAGATCCTATCTTTTCAAAAAGAAATCCGCCGTAATCAACTTAAACATCACATAAAACCTAGGTCTCATAGAAAACCCGCTCCTCTACAGATGGTTTCAAGGCGCCCTGCCAGGACCTTCCAAGGCTCTGGTCGTATGGACGCGGAAGGATCTCAGGCCGAACGAAGAGAGCGCCTTAACGACCAAGAAGTAAATCAGGACGAAGATGGAGGAGAAAATCGAGTGCAGTCACCACCACCACCTGCCGTAGACCTGGCGCAAGTATTGGCCAACCAGACTCTGCTGCTAGAAGCCATAGCCAATGCCATCAACCGTCCAAGGCCCCGTGTTTTGGGCATGAATGAGAAGCTGATAGAATTTCTCCGGACAAAGCCACCTACTTTTGGCGGGTCCGTGAATCCCTTGGATGCAGATGACTGGCTGAGGGCCATCCTAAGGGAACTAGAGCCATTCAACTGTGAGGATCGAGACAAGGTTCTTTTGGCCACCCACCAGCTCACTGGGACA
Organism: Cenchrus fungigraminus; assembly: GCA_036936925.1. Lineage (NCBI taxonomy): Eukaryota > Viridiplantae > Streptophyta > Magnoliopsida > Poales > Poaceae > Cenchrus > Cenchrus fungigraminus. The sequence goes on along the minus strand of CM072770.1, from coordinate 125,684,422 downwards.
GCTTTAGCTTGGTGGGAAAACTACTGTGCAGCAGCCAAAGACCCCTCCGCCATCACTTGGGATGAGTTTGTGGAGGAGTTTCGTCGCTACCACATCCCAGAAGCCACACTGAAGCGCAAGGCGGATGAGTTCCATGAACTACGCCAGGGCAACAAGTCCGTAGAAGAATACACTTACCAGTTCATAGAGTTAGCCCGCTATGCCCCTGAAGAAGTGGACAAAGATTCAAAGAAACAGGACATGTTCAAGAAGGGCCTGACCCCGGAACTAAGGACTCTGCTTACCCCTCAGATCTACCCGGATTTCAATACCCTTATGAACATGGCTATCCTCACGGAGAGAGCCAGGGCAGAAGAAAAGAAGGACAACAAGCGTAAGTTCATGGAGCACAAGGTTCAACAGCAAGAACGTTCCCAGAGACAGAGAAGCTTTGTTCACCCCATGTCCAGGTTTCATGCCCCCATGCAGTACAAAACCCAGTCACAAGCCACGGGCTCTTAGGGCCCCAGAACCCAGTTCAAACAATACAACAACCAGAGCACCATGAAGCCCCCACAGAACAACACCAGCCAGGTCACTGCCAACAACAACAACACCAGAGGATGTTTCAACTGCCGTGAGACCGGCCACTTCATTGTCAACTGCCCATACGCCAAAAAGCCAGCAGCTTCAGCCTTCTCCAACTCAATGAACGGGCCGAGACCGGTTGTATCTGGAGAAAACCGTGTGCCAGTTCGCAGCAACAACAACTTCGGCAACAACAACAACCAGCAGATGAGGCAACCCCAGCAGTCTTATGGACGAGCCCGCGTCAACCACATCAACACGCAAGAGGCTCAAGAGGCACAGGGCGTAGTGCTCGGTGAGTTCCTGGTCAGCTCAGTCTTGGCAACCATACTATTTGATTCAGGAGCATTACATTCGTTCATATCTTCAAGTTTTGTGGAAAAGCATAATATACCTACAGTACTACTAAAAACACCCCTGGTAACCCGTACGCCCGGAGGTGACATTAAGTGTCAACTGGGTTGCTCTCGAGTAAGGATCATTTTAAGTGGGGTAGAGTTTCTAGCAGACCCAGTAGTACTGAAGTCCAAAGGAATAGATGTGATTCTTGGGATGGATTGGTTAAGCCATCACCATGGCCTTATAAGTTGTGCCGATAAGGTAGTGTACCTAACCAACCCAGACGGAGTACAAGTGACCTGCCACACCCGAGGACGCAGACCAGACATAATGGTTTTTAGTATGGAAGCCAAATCCATAGAAGAAGTCCCAGTAGTGCGGGAATACCTAGATGTGTTCCCTGAAGAACTCCCCGGAATGCCACCAGATAGGGATATAGAGTTCGTCATTGACCTTATCCCCGGAACCTCTCCCATAGCCAAGAGACCCTATAGGATGGCAGCCCCTGAGTTGGCAGAGTTAAAGAAGCAACTGAGAGAACTTCAGCGAAGTGGGTTTATCAGACCGAGCTCATCACCATGGGGAGCCCCAGTGCTCTTCGTCGAAAAGAAGGATAAAAGCTTGAGGATGTGCGTGGACTATCGCTCACTAAATGAGGTCACTATCAAGAACAAGTATCCTCTCCCCAGAATAGATGATTTATTTGACCAACTGAAAGGAGCCAAGTATTTCTCGAAGATTGATTTAAGGTCAGGATACCATCAACTCAAGATTAGGGAGAGTGACATCCCAAAGACCACCTTTGTCACCCGTTACGGGCAGTATGAGTTCACAGTGATGTCCTTTGGACTCACTAACGCGCCAGCATATTTTATGAACCTCATGAATAAGGTGTTTATGGAAGAGCTAGACAAGTTTGTCATAGTTTTCATCGACGACATACTTATTTACTCCAAGAGTGTGGAGGAACATGAGCAACACCTTCGAGTGGTACTGGAGAAACTGAGGGCGCACAAGTTGTACGCTAAGTTCAGCAAGTGTGAATTCTGGTTGGAGAAAATATCCTTCCTTGGGCATATTCTGACAGCAGAAGGAGTAGCAGTAGACCCCGGAAAGGTCGATACAGTTTCCAACTGGCGACAACCAACCAATGTGAGTGAAATCAGAAGCTTTCTTGGTTTAGCGGGATACTACCGGAGGTTTATTGAAGGATTTTCCAAGATTGCCCGACCCATGACGGAGTTGCTTAAGAAAGAGAAGAAGTTCACTTGGACCAAGTCTTGTGAGAAAAGCTTTCAGGAGTTGAAAAGGAGACTGACAACAGCCCCAGTACTAACCTTGCCAGACATTCAACGGGATTTTGTCGTCTATTGCGATGCATCCCGGCAAGGATTGGGATGTGTCCTTATGCAAGATGGAAAAGTAGTGGCGTATGCTTCCCACAAGCTCAAACCCCACGAGCAGAACTATCCCACCCATGATTTGGAGTTTGCAGCCGTAGTGCATGCCCTTAAGATTTGGAGACATTACCTGATTGGGAATAAGTGTGAAATCTATACAGATCACAAGAGCCTAAAGTACATCTTCACCCAGCCTGACCTGAACCTAAGGCAAAGAAGGTGGTTAGAATTAGTCAAGGATTATAACCTAGAAATCCACTACCACCCAGGAAAAGCCAATGTAGTGGCAGATGCATTAAGTAGAAAATCCTATGAGAAAGCAGTGCCTAAGAGTGCACAATTGCAAGAAGAAATGGCACGACTCAACATGCACATTTTTCCCCAGGGCTACGTTCGCCAACTAAGTGTCCAACCTACCTTGGAAGAAAAGATCAGGAAGGCCCAAGAGACCGATGAGAATTTGATAAAAATTCGCACGCACACGAAAGAGAATAAGGCCCCAGACTTTAGAGTGGACGATCGAGGCACACTGTGGTATAAGAATAGGATATGCCTGCCTGAAGACGGAGATTTCCGGCAGACCATCATGGATGAGGCACACAACTCGGCGTATTCCATCCACCCGAGATCCACTAAGATGTATATGGATTTAAAGCAGAAGTATTGGTGGAATGGAATGAAAGCAGACATTGCACGGTTCGTCGCCCACTGTGATACTTGTCAGAGGATTAAAGCCGAACACCAGAAACCCGCAGGACTGTTGCAGCCCTTACCCATCCCGGTTTGGAAATGGGATGAGATAGGCATGGACTTTGTAGTGGGACTGCCCAAGACTCAGAAGGGACATGATTCCATATGGGTAATAGTGGACCGACTCACTAAGGTCGCTCACTTTCTACCCGTACGAACCACTTATGGTGGAGAGAAGTTGGCAAAGCTCTACATAGAGAACATAGTAAAACTACATGGAGTACCTAGTAGGATCGTTTCAGATAGAGGAACCCAGTTCACCTCTAGGTTTTGGAAGAGTTTGCATAAAGCCATGGGTACCAAGTTGGATTTTAGTTCGGCTTATCACCCGCAGACAGATGGAACAACCGAGAGGGTGAACCAGATTATGGAAGACATGTTGAGAGCATGTGTCCTTACCTATGGCAAGGACTGGGAACAAAGTCTGCCGTATGTAGAGTTCTCCTACAACAACGGCTATCAGGCGAGCCTAGGAATGTCGCCTTTTGAAGCCTTATATGGGAGAAAATGCAGGACACCTTTGATGTGGTCAGAAGTAGGAGAACGTGCCTTGGTTGGGCCCGCACTTATAAAGGAAGCTGAGGAACGAGTAGCCGAGATCCGAGAAAAATTGAAGGCTGCCCAATCACGACAAAAGAGCTATGCAGACAGGAAGAAGCGAGAAGTAAGCTTCAGTCCAGGAGACTTCGCTTACCTCAAGGTTTCACCTATCCGAGGAACTCGAAGATTTCAAGTGCACGGGAAATTGGCCCCTCGGTACATTGGACAGTATAAAGTGCTGAAGAGAGTTGGAGCAGTAGCATACCGGTTGGAGCTACCAGAGGAAATGTCAGATATACATCCGGTGTTTCATGTCTCCCAGTTGCGAAGGTGTTTGAAAGTACTCGAAGAGAAACGAGTGCTGGTAGAGACAATTGATCTGCAGCCAGATCTTAGGTACCAGTAGGTGCCCGTCAAGATTTTGGACACAGTGGTCAAAAGAACAAGGACATCAGAAGTACGGGTGTGTAGAGTCCAATGGAGCAGACACGGAGTAGAAGAAGCCACGTGGGAACGAGAGGACGCGCTGAAGAAAGAGTTTCCCCACTTGTTCAGGAACTAGCCGAATCTCGAGGACGAGATTCATTTTAAATGGGGTAGGTTTGTAACGCCCGCGTTTTAGCCTCTAATAAATCACCTGCTAAATCATGCGTGTTTTTCAAACCTTTCCGCTGAGCTCAATCGTTTCCCCCAAAACCCCGATCATAAATCCTTTTCCCTCCCCTCAGCGCGTACGCCGCGAATCCCGCCGGCACCGCCAATCCCGCACGCCACCACTCAAATCACCGTCGCTCAATAACGTCATGTCGCACAGCACCGCCACGACGCCGCTGTCGGCCACCTCGTCGGGAATCCAGGGCCAGTCACGGCCCCGCTGGACGACCTGCTTCGTCATCACCACCGACAACTGGAAATCGCCCAGCATCGCAAAACCCGGGAAAATCCCGCCGAAAATCCTTTCTTCCCCTCTCCTAATTTTCCTAGGATTTCCCCTAGCTTTCTAAATCCTTTCTCTTTTCTTTTCCCTTTTTCCTTATTTACCTTTTTTCCTTCTCCTTTTCTCCTTTTCTTTCCCCTTTCTTTTCCTTTCCCCCTCCTTTCTTCCTCCTCCGGACCCGTACCTCTGTTCTGGCCCTGCCGGCTCGGCCTCAGCACGCCGCGTCGTACAACCCGGCCCCTCCTCCTCCGCTGCACGCCGTCCCGGCCCCGCGACGCGACCGCACGACGCAGCCGCACACGCCGGCACGCCACCTCGACGCGTGTGCCGGCCCTACCACACAGAGCACGCGGGCTCTGCCGACTGACGCCGCTGCCGGTGAGCTGTCGCCTCGGGTGCACAGCGCCACCGCGCCGTTGAGCTGCAGGCCGCCTTAACTCCGGTGCCGCTGCCGCTCACATCTCGTCGACGCTGCGGCCAATAACACCGCTGCTCGACCGGTCACCTCCGCAAGCGCCGCCGCACACCGCCGGCCACCTCGCAACACGCCGCGCCTGCCACCGCCTGCTCGCTCGCCATCACTGCCCGACCGGTCATCTCCCATAGCACGCTGCCGCTCCCGGATGCCTACACCATTTACTCCGGCCGGCCGAACCGCCATGGCCGCCGGCCGCACATGGTGCGCGTGCCCGGCTCCCGGTCGCTCCACCGCCTTCCCGCGCCTATAAATTGAGGCCGGCACCGCTCTCCACGCCGCCCATCTCCCAGCCACTTTTCCCCTCTCTCTCTCTCCCGAGCACCACACAGCGCCGCCACCACCATTGCCCCGCCGGCCGCCGCCCGCCCACGGATCCGCCTCCTCGCGCCATCCCCGCCCAAGGTAAAAAGGGGAATCGATCCCCCTTGTGGCCCTCTCCATTTCCCCTCAGCCCTCAACCACCGGCAGGCCCTAGGCCGCCGGCAATCGTCGCCGCCACAGGCCGGCCGCCCCGGTCGACCCCTCCTCCTCTGTTCTGAAATCGAAAGGAAGAAGAGGGGAGATGTCCCTTTTGCACGAACCCCCCTGCCTTTCTTTTCCCTTCCACCCATGGTCCCCCCCTTATCTATTCCGTTTTGCCAAAGACCCCCTACCCCTTTTTCCTTTGTTACCCGCAGCCCCCTCCTTTCTCTTGGATCCTTTTAACAGTTGCCCCTGGAGTCTTAAGTTCTTCGCAAATAGGTCCTTAGCCCTTTAAACTACCCCAAAAACACATCTCTAACCCATATTTCCATGCACCGTTTTAACCCAAACCTCTTCCAAACTTCACCACATATTGCTCGGGTCTATTTCCGCCGATCCATCTACTAATTTTCCCATAAATAGTATTTATTCCCTTATTTCTACTTAGTTCCCCTCGAGCTCAGTCGGTAAACCCTTGTATGCTTGTGTTGATTGTGTGCTTGCTTGTGTGCCGTAGCCGACGGAGTAAACGAGGAGGAGTACCGCGAGTCGGAGCTTGGAATCGAGTACTGCGCGCAGGAACCCGAGGACCGGAACCGCGAGCAGGAACTCCCCGAGGACTTCGAAGACGACAAGTTTAATCTCATCCTTTGATGCATGCTTTGGTCCTAGTTTTATAAACACAACCCTATAACCATTTTATAAATTGCATATTGTTTTACTGCAAAAACCTGGTAGGATAGCCACCCTTGATTGCTATGATTGACCTTTGTTTGGCCTAAATGATTGCTTTAAAAAAATGTGTGAGTGCTTTAAAAATGGGAATGGGATATTTTGGAAAATGAGTAAAGAACTGGGTAGACGGGATGGACGTGTGTCAGGAGTGTGGGTGAGCTCGTACCTTTGTGGTTGAGCGTGTTGGAGATGTCCATCTTGTCGTTAAGGACCGGGTTGCGTGACATCTCACCTGACCCAATTATCGTACTACCACTCGACCGTTGTGTGTGGCAACGGCTTAGCATAAATCCCACTAGTTAATCTACTTGCCATCAGGAGTGCGGGTGAGCAGCGGGAGATCAAGGAGTAGGGGTACGATCTGTGTGAGTTACGCCCTGGTTATGTGAGATAACCCCTTGGTTGCTTCCGTGGTGGCTCGTAGGGTTAGCTAAGGTGGGTAATGGCTTTGATAGGATCCGCGCCGGCACTAAGGTGTTCGTGTGGCGGTACCCTACTTGTGGGTAAAGATGTACAACCTCTGCAGAGTGTAAAACCTATTCGAATAGCCGTGTCCACGGTATTGGACGAGTCACGGTGTGATCACAAAGCCAGTGTTTGGGTTTGGGATGTTTTCACGACGTGAGTTGATTTCTGGAAAAGTGTGTGGCTGTATGCCTGGGCTACTGCGGACGGGGAATCCGGTAGTCCTCAATTGGTTTTTCTCAAAAACAACTGAGTTACTTGGGTTATAAAAACTGTTTGCGAAAATCTTTTCGAAAACAAACCCCTGCATGAGTAATGTGTTTGCAAAGTAAACCTTATCCTGATCCTTGATATATCCTGTGCATGATCTGCTTATTAGCCCTTCCGTGGGTGGGGTTGAATTTGTTGAGTACGTATGTACTCACCCTTGCTTGATTAACTGTTTTTCAGAGGAGGATCCCGACTTTGTTCCCGAAGACGTCGAGTAGGTTGCTGTCCTACACCCAACCCGTGCCTGTGGATTCAGGATCTCCACCGAAAGCTTCCATGGCGCTAGACTATGATGATGTTTTAGAAGTCTTTAGTATTTTAGTGTGGCTCACAGTCTTTATGTTGTTTCTCGTGGCAGTGGCGCTTCCGTGCCCACAGCCTCGACGTGTTGTACGGCAATGAACCATCTGATGTAATAAATGTGTTACCAGCCTCCTAGGACTGGTATTTGTATCACATTTAGTCACCTCTAATGAGGGGACGCTTCACAGCCCAGGGCCCTGCAGGGAAGAGATGGAGAAGATGAGATACATGAGGAAGGAAGGAAAGGAAGGAAGAAAGAGATAAGTGTTGACTGTTGAGGGGTGGGTGGAGCAGATAATAAATGGAGAAAGAAGAGGAGGGTGGCCTGCGTGGTGGATGGGAGAGGCTTTAGTCTCGGGTGGTGTTTCCACCCGAGACAAAAGGCCCTCTTTTGTCTCGGGTGGAAACACCACCCGAGACTAAAGATTTAATCCCGAGTCGTGTTTCCACCCGAGACTAAAGGGGTACCTTTTAGTCTCGGGTGGTGATACCACCCGGGACTAAAGTCGGGAGTAAATCATTGTTCGAAAATAGCTGTTCGATGCCCCCTTTTAGTCTCGGTTGGTAATACCAAACGGGACTAAAGGGGGCGGTTCCTGCAGCTATTTCGGGCCACGTCGACAAAAGTCCTTTAGTCCCGGCTCCAAAGTTGAACCGGGACTAAAGGGGCATACTAAAGCCTCCAACTCTACCAGTGGTACATAGTGGGGGAGCATGGCGACAACTCGGTGGCGGTGTGGTCGAGCGTCAGTGTTGCCTGGATGCCAGTGCTCAAGTCCCTCCAGGCGAGCCACCGCTGCTTCGACGAGGCGGCGCTCGAGGGCATCCGCCGCTCCGTCGTCGACAGCGCCTACGAGGTGATCAACCTCAAGGGATACACCTCATGGTCCATCGGTTACTCGGTGGCCAGCCTCGCCGCCTCGCTCCTCCGCGACCAGCGCCGCATCCACCCGGTCTCCGTTCTCACCACCGGCTTCCACGGCATCGGCAACGACGTCTTCCTCAGCCTGCCCGCCAGGCTCGGCCGCGGCGGCGTGCAAGGCGTCGCCGAGATGGAGCTCACCGAGGAGGAGGCCAAGAGGCTCCGCCGCTCCGCCAAGACGCTCTGGGAGAACTGCCAGCAGCTCGGCCTCTATTCATTTAGTTTTATGTAGTAATAAAGGGCAACTACTCGCTCTTGGCCTATTTCAATGTTGAACTTGCGTTTTTTTCTCTGATAAGGAAGACTTGCTATGTTATCACAGCCCCTGCACCACTATCTGTGTCCAAAGGAACTAAAGTCCTTGCATCATCTTTTTTCTTCCAAAAACTTGATTTCTTTAGACTAAATGGATTAATGACATCACTAATTTAGTAAAATGGTGTCATGAATTTAGGACAAAAGATATTTTGGTATAAAAGTTAATGTAAAATGATGTTCAGTTTTAGATTTCAAAATAACCAATGACAGTTTTTACTGATATGTAACTAGTTCATTTTGTTTCTCGCTGCCTGAAGCTCTTGGGAGCAAATTCCATTCAGGTGCAGACTCATGTTCTAGTGCTTTGCTGCTCGCCCAGACGCAAGTGCAAAACGCCATTGGCATCCAAATATTGGATTTGTTAAGTCAATGTGGAGTGAATATTTACTGTCAAGCTGCACAGATGATAAAAAAAATGGACAGATAAACTAGAAAACTTCACATCTATCAGATTTACACATCTCTAATAACCTGGTTACCAACACCTCCAGCTCAAGTTGCAGATGCACATGCAGTTTCATATCTCTTGTTTTTTTCTTCAAAAAACAAAATTCCTTTAGACTAATAGTAACAGTGATGCAACACAAGATCAACAAGACTGATGCAGCAGCGAACATCGCTACATTTCAAAATCATACGCCATGTGTTACAAAAGAGACGATGCTCAGTAGATTATCAAACAAGGTCTCATGATCAGGCACCAGGTTGGAGTTCATCACATAATAACACAAGTTACAGTGCACTTATAGATAGCAGCAACAGACGACACAACATAGATAGAAGACTCTGCAAACTTGCCCACTGCACCTGGACGACCTAGACCATGTCGAGTATGAGCAGATTCAATTAGTTACAAGCCACATCACCTCGAGTTTAACACAGAACAAGAGGTTATGCTGCTCCTGCTTATACTAACTAAAGCACCTAGATTAAACTCCCATAACGATCGAAAACGAAGCAACTAGTCGTCCTCGACCTCAACGACAGCAAAGCCCTTCTCCTTGTACTGCTTGATAATATCCATCTCCCTGTCGTACGCAGCCTTGAACACGGCTGCCTTGCGGGCCAAGAGGGCTCGGGTATCTTCGATTTCCTCGGGATCCTCACACCCATCCACCATGTCCTTGATGATCTCTTCGTGGTCCTCGGTGAAGTTGGGGTACACCTGGCGCTGGGGTTCCTCTGCCATCAGCGCGTCGATAAGCTCCTGATCCACCCGCACCAGCTTCGTCCTCTTCGTCTTCCCTGCCGCCGCCGGCGTCATGGTGGACAGATTGATGGTGCCGACCTCGTCTGCCGTCGCTACTGTCTCGATCGCTGCCTTGCTCGCCTCCATCACGATCGTCGATGTTGTTGTATTGGTGCTGGCCGATTCTGTGTATAACCCCATAACGGACGATAGTATTTATCTATCTAGACGGAATATTACGACGGGTCGGACGTCGATCGGAGTCGGGACTCCTCTGACTCGATCCGACTCGGACTTTTTTTAACAATGACGATCGGACTCACGTGCCATTGCTACCAACGGATCATCCATCGATCACCACGCCACTGGATTGTTTGGCATCACGCCCTTCAGTTCAGAGTCCGTGTAGTAGTATCACACTAGCATCTACTCGTATGATCTGAAGAATATTTGTTCTGAATTCGTCACTCCTTTGGTTGGTTTTGCAGGCGTACATGGTGGGAGCACGGCGACAGCTCGGTGGCGGTGTGGTTGAGCGTCAGCGTGGCGGGGATGCCGGTGCTCAAGTCGCTGCAGGCAAGCCACCGCTGCTTCGACGAGGCGGCGCTTGAGGGCATCCGCCGCTCCGTCGTCGACAACGCCTACGAGATGATCAGCCTCAAGGGATACACCTGTTAGATATAAAACTTGGATCTCTAGCAGTAGATCTAGCCGGGCACAAACTTGATTAACAAAAAATATGAACTTCGATCTAGATCTACAACACTACCACTATACAGAAACTAACACTAACAAAAACAGAGAGAGTAGAAGGGCGCAGATCATCGGCGAGGGAGGAAGGAGTAGCCGGTGAGTTGGCCATCACGTCGGTCGAGGTCGCAGGGGCGTCCTCAGCTTGGCATAGTGGTAGCAGGGCGCCGCTGGCTCGGTGAGGGCGGCGGTGGAGAACCGGCGTAGATGCGGACGATGGCAGCGGGTACGGGTGATGAAGCAGGACGTCCGCGACGGCGATGGTGGTGCTTCCCGTCGCTCCAGTGCTCCCTCGGTCGCTAGGGTTGTAGGTGGGGTGTGTGGTGCGCAGGTGAATCTCGTGCTGCGAGTCGTGGCCCCCACCTCCTCTAATAGCACTGTGCGACGGGGCCCACCAACCATGGATGGGTTGGGTGCCCCCCCCCCCGACCAGGGCGTGAGGTTGAGCCCGACTCGGCCTTTGGATCGTGTCGGTGTGGAGATCTAACTAACAACACCCTCCTGGGCCATCGGCTTCTCGGTGGCCAGCCTTGCCGCCTCGCTCCTCCGTGACCAGCGCCGCATCCACCCGGTCTCTGTCATCCTCCACGACGTCTTCCTCAGCCTGCCCGCCAGGCTCGGCCGCGGCGGCGTGCAAGGCGTCGCCGAGATGGAGCTCACCGAGGAGGCCAGAGGCTCCGCCAAGACGCTCTGGGAGAACTGCTAGCAGCTCGGCCTCTGATTCGTATTAGTCGTAGTAATAAATTAAAGGGCACTCGCTCTCTAATCCATTGTCATCGATCTCAACGTGTAACGTGTTTGTTTTACTAGGTCGGATTATGGGATTCTGTAGCGTTGCTTTTTTCAGTGTTAGATTTCATCCATGTGCTTTCTCATTGTTCGTGCAATATACTGTTACTGAAATGTTTTAGTGTCCAAAGTAACATATATTCATCTTACCTGAACAATTTTAACCTGTTGTTGAATGAAATAGTAACTCATGGTTTAATTTTAAAATGTTAAATATGTGCTTTGTATCTCTGACAATTCAGCACACCGACATGTAGAGAGGAGATTGTGCCTTGTTCCGTTTTGGTGGCTGGTACTGATTTGTTACGAGAGAAAAATAATTTGTTACGAGAGAAAAATACTACTGGCTAGTGACAGGTGGCTGGTGATGTTGATTTGTTATGAAGAAAGCAAAATATTGTTGGTTGTTGTTGATAAGCTAAGTGATTTTTTAAAAAGAAACTGAATTTTTAGAGGAGTAATGCTGATGATTGACAGCACACAAGTTCAAGAGCACTTGAGTTGGGAGCATCGCACCATTTCAAAATCCTAACACGCAGAATATGAAGCCATCTGCTACTCCAAAAGAGCCGCTTCTCCGCACGGCTCCCACGGGGTTAACAAAACCGGAAAAAACCGTGGTTTTCAAAATCGGAAAAACCAGAGCGGTAAACCGGTCTAACCGAGCGGTACACCGAGAGGACCGATTTGGTAGGTTTCATTAGGGTCGGAAAACCGGTCAGTTTAGGAACCGGGTCGGACCGGTTCGACTAGTTCCCAACCGAACTGGTCCGGTTCCCACCGATTTTGTTAACCCTCCTCCCTCCCACCCACGTTGGGTACGGCATGGTGATGTCGATTGGTACGGTCACTCTAGCAGGCATCCCGTCAGTTGATTACTTGCAATATCTTTGTGGTTGCATATTGTTCCTTAATTCCGAAAGGCAAAATAGCTAAATTAATCCCTCAACCTTGCACTGAGGGTCAACTTTGTCTCTATACTTGCAAATTGGTCAATTTAGTCCTTCAATTTTTGTTTTTGTTCAAATTTGTCCTTTAGCTGATATGTGACTCCATATCGGTGGTATGATACTAATACAAAAGGTCCATTTACCCCTTGGCTATTTTCTATCTTCAATATTCACTATTAGATATACAATAATTTGTGATCCAAAATAAATATGAGGATACACATATTTACTGAAGGAGTACGAATATATACATGAAGCATGCATGTATAATTTAACACAAGTATGTTATGTTAATTTTAGAACATATTTACACTGTTACGCACATTGAGTTGTATATATATACCAAAGAATATCTTGTTTGAGTATATATATTTTGCCTATCAAATTTGTATGAACAAATATACACTTTTAGAAACTATATTTTGTGTTAGTTTTTTAAAAAATATATTGTTATGTGTATGTATTATGGGAGTATATATATGAGCATATCAAGTTTTACCTAGTCACCTAGATGAGCTAAGGGTAAATGGACTTTTTGCCTTAGTTTTATGGCAAAATAGGCAAGTTCGTCCTCAAACTCTTAGCAAAGGGTCGAGTTCGTCCTCGTACTTTTGGATCGGTCAATTTAGTCCTCGAACTATTCTTCTTCGGTTCAGTTACATCCCTCGAGCCCACGCCGTCAGCTAGAGCATCAACGCCGTCCGCCTGACCGTTTTCCCATCTATCTTTTACCGTCCAGCACGGGTGCCCGAGCTCGAATGCCCCCGAGCACGTGCGAGCGCGGAGGCAAGAAGGAGCCGATGGGCGGCGCTGGCGCTGGCTAGGAGCCCGGAGGCGTTGGGCAACGGCCGGCGCGGCGGAAGCAAGGAACGCGACGGCCGCCATTGGAGTCAGGGACGCCGGACCGTGGAGGTGGAGCAACGTGCGGCGGTTGACCTGCAGACAGCGGCGCTTGGGGAGGAGGGAGGGTGGGGCGCGACCCGCAAGCACGCGGTACCGGGAGGAGGTACGACTGTGGCGCGGCTCGGTGGCGGCAACAATGGCGGGAGGTGGGTGGAGCGATTCCAGCCGGGTGGTGGCCGGAGCTCGGTGAGAAGAGGTTGGGGAGGGAGCTGGGGCAATGAGGGAGGCGTGGGCGCGATGGATTTGGGAGGAGGGGGTGCGAGGCGATGGGGAACGCCCGGCGGAGCAGTGCCTGCACTCGGCTCTGTCTGCCTGGCGCAAGGAAGAAGGCCGACGAGGACGAGGATGACGAGGCGCGCCTCCGCCGCCGCGAGCAGCGCTGAACACGGCAAGCAAAATAATCGGGTCGCCGCAGCCGGGAGGAGAAGGCCGCGGGGGAGGAAGGAGCGCACCATCGCGCACGGCCATGTCCGTCGCCTCTCTTGTCAAGGGAGCAATGCGGGGAAGGACGCCGTGCCGCTGCAAGTGGAGGAGCTCTGCTCGGTCTTCTGCTGCGTCGGGAAGAGCAGGACGTCGTCGTCGTCGTCCTCTACCCCGCTGCTCCCCGTGCCAGGAGGCCGCTCACCGCGGCGGCCGGGCCGCCGGCGGGAGGGAATAGAAAGGAGGGAGGCGCGAGAGGGAGGGCCGCGCTGGTGGCGCCCCGCCTGCCTGGCCGCTTGCACCTCGGAGGCGTCCGCCGCCGCGGTCTTCTGCTGCTCGCCGTCGCCCTCCGCCACCGGTACGTCCTCCAGGATGATGTTCTCCGGGAGCACGAGCACGCTCTGCGATGCCCGCCTCTGGTGGCTGCCTGCCCTCTGCGACATTTTTGCAGGCCTACGAGTCTACGACGAACAAGGCTTGGCGTCGTGCGGCTGCTTTTGCTAGGCGGAGGAAAGAGCAGTGCTCTCGAGCTGCCTGCTTTTTTTTTAGAATCTCGAGCTGCCTGCTACTGAGCTGAGGACCAGCGTGCGGACGACGTTGACGAGTTGGCTGATGGCGTCGGCATCAAGGACGTAACTGAAACCAAGATGGATAGTTCGAGGACTAAAATGGTCGATCCAAAAGTACGAGGACGGACTTGACCTTTTGCTAAGAATTTGAGGACGAACTTGCCTATTTTGCCTAGTTTTATACTAAAATAGAGCACCACATTAACGGACAAGTTTGATCGAAAAATGAGAGTTGAGGGACTAAATTGACCATTTTGAAAGTTGAGGGACGAAGTTGACCTTTCATGCAAAGTTTGAGGACAAAAGTAACTATTTTGCCTTTCCAAAAATATTTTTCCATGTTTTTTTCATTCACAAATTAGCTAGAGTGCTAGACATAATAGATCTTGGGCAAGTGGTTGTTAACTAACCAGAGCCTAGGCACAAGAAAAGTTGATTTTTGTATAATACAAGAAGTTAGGAGCATGCATGAGATGTGGACGCTCTCACACACGTCTTGGCAGTGCAGTGGTCATTTCTTTTTAAAACGAATCTAGCATATAAGCTACGCTACCAAATATATTAAGAAGATGAATTAGACTAACTGAGAAATATAATTGGGAAAAATAAAAAGTAAACTCTTAGCAATTCCCGCAACAAATGACATGACAACCACCACTCTACATAAGTAATGCTTGCAACATGGATGTATGAAAATAAGTGATCAAATATTAGAACTAGAGATGAAGTTGTTTTTTTAGTAGAATGTGATTGTGATTATTTTTTATTTTAGAAACTCTTGTTAAAACAAAATAAATAGTTAGAGATGTAACGAGTTTTACTTAGCTAGAATGTTTTAGATAAGTCAAAGTTAAAAATAATATTTTTTCCAACAAAAAAGTTATATTTCTCAGATGTTTGAGTTCACATAGTCTACAAATTCTTATTTACAACAATATTTCGGTGCTGGAGGGAAGCAAGAGCTCGAGCGCGTGCGGCGACGGGGGCTTGCGCGGACGAGACCTGTGCGGACCGTTCGATCCCACTATCCGATCAGAATCAGGCGACGCAGGCAGGCTGTCTCGTCGGGCTCGTGTCCTCTCCCAATGTGCAAATGACAACAAGAACTTGGGCCTTCTCCCGTCACGTCGGCGTAGGTGCGTCATCTCTTGGGCCAGATCGTCGGTAGGCCTCGGCTTGGTTTACCTGCTCAAGCAAGAAAAAGATTGAGAAACTTGTTGGGCTCAACAAAGCGAATCAGAAATTTATCTTCGGGAAAAGGAACGGTTCTAGTCGAGACAATTCACCAGTGATTC
Source organism: Cenchrus fungigraminus (assembly GCA_036936925.1). Classification (NCBI taxonomy): domain Eukaryota; kingdom Viridiplantae; phylum Streptophyta; class Magnoliopsida; order Poales; family Poaceae; genus Cenchrus; species Cenchrus fungigraminus. The sequence continues at coordinate 125,669,071 of CM072770.1, read as the reverse complement.
GAAACCAAAAACCAGTTTCGTTGAATCAACTGTTTACGTTGAGGGGAATCGATGGAAACACCAGTGATTCGAAACCAAAACCAGTTTTGTTGAATCAACTGGTTGAGGGGAATCGATGGAAACAAGTGAATCAAACATATGGAGAATGGTGCGTACGTGACACATATCTCGAAAGTAGAAATGATAATAAGATGAGAAAAATTAGAGATACCTGCGTGGCCGCACATATGCTTGATTCAGAGGTCATGTAGGAGGATCCGGAGGTATTCTATGTTGATGAAACACGACCTCGGCAAATTAAAGAAGCACCGACGAGGGGTAAAAACCTCTTTCTTATTTGGCTTCAGAAGCTTTAAGATTCGTGCAACACTTTAGCACCGTTTGATCCAACCCTAGCTCTTCTTCCCTGCCATCACGTCCACGCGCTCCCACTGCACCTGGGCGCCGCCTCCACCTCGCGAGCTCCGGCAGCGAGATCCGCTGGCCCCAGTGTCAAGCTCCGCCGGCCACGGCGTCAAGCTCCAGTCGCGAGGTCCGTCAGCCCCTGCGTCGAGCTCCGACAACGAGCTTCGTGAGCTCCAGCGGCGAGCTCTGCCGGTCGCGGCGTTGAGCTCTGCCGACGGCACTGGGCGAGCTCCGCCACGGCCCCACGAGCCGCTGCCGCGAGAGCCGGGCGAGCTCCTCCGTAGCCTAGTGAACCGTCGTCGCGGGTGCACCGCCGCGAGGAAGAAGATGATGTCATGTTTCATATCCAAATGTTGAATCTTGTCTGATTAAATGTTGAATCTTATTTGCACAAATGTTGAAATAGCTATTGAATAATGTTGAATTTTCAAAAAAAAAAACTGAATGTTGAATAGTATATTTCAAAATGTTGATTTATTTTTCAGCAAATGTTGAAACTTTTTGAAATGTTGAATTTAGTAGGCCCTATTAATTGGGCCTGATGAACTTTAAAGCTAAGTTGGTTATCTAGGAGCCCCCTTCCAAGAGAAAATTTGGTGGCGGACACTAAAAAGATGTGATCTTCGCCACAAGACAATAAAAAATGATATTTGCCGCATCACACTAACATTTTGTGGTAATTAGGTGTAGGATACGACATATGTTATTATAAAAAATTTTAATACAAAGACATTCAAAATGACTCAAATACCCCCGCATCCTATCTTCTCTCTCCCTGCCCCGAATCGATCCTAGAAAACATAGATAACCAATGCAAACAAGAGCCAGGGACAGAGCGATGATGCTAATTTACACTCTCATCAGATGAGAACTACTTATCATGCTCCATCGATGGATCTGTACGTTTTCTTGACCTTTTTTTTTAGTGTTACAGCAAATTTGCAACTGACATGCAAATGTGCTCAGAATCTCCTGGGATCGATTTATTTTGTAACTGCAATTGTTTGCTTATAGTACACCTTAATGTGGTGACAATATGTTAACTGTGTTTGGTTGGGCTTCCCCACTTATTAGCTGTTGTAATGCTAGAATTGAAATTTCACACTGCACACATCAATCTTGCATAAAAAAACTTTTACAGATCACATTTTAACAATTGCTGAGAAGAGTGATGTTAGACATATACCAGGCCGTGGTGACATAGAATCCGATCACAGGGGCCATAGGTTATTACCCCCGTTACCGGTGCTTTATACTGACGGACTATTTTGAGAAATTGTATTTCTTCTGATCAGGGAGTAGCCAGGAACAGGATCGCATCATTGCAAGATCGTATCGCCAAACTTGAAATGGAGAGCACAGGGAAACAAGCGAGCAGGAGCAGATTCAATTAGTAACAAGCCACATCTCACATGATAATAACAAATAGCATCAGGTTGACAACACCGAGGATAAGAGGTAATGCCACTCCTGCTTATATATACTAACTAAAGATAGATATAGATGCAAGACTTCGAAAATTAAATTCCCCACAACGACCGAAAACGAAACGACCCTAACTAGTCATCATCCTGCACCACAGCCTCGACCATGGCGTATCCCTTCTCCTTGTACTGCTTGATGATGATGTCCATCTCCCTGTCGTACGCCTCCTTCCAGGCAGCTGCGTTGCTGGCGAACAGAGCTCGGGTAGCCTCGACCTCCTCGGGGTCCTCAAACACAGCCATGAGCTGCAGAATCTTCTCGTGGTCCTCCGTCAAGTCGACGTACTCGGGTTCCCTGGCCAGCAGAGCGTCAATGAGCCCCTTACCCACCTGCACCAGCTCCGTCCTCTTCTTCCTCCCGCATGTTGCCGCCGGCGGCATGGTCGAGGTGCCCTCATCCGCCGCCGCTGTGTCGATGCCAATTGCCGCAGCAGCAGCCTTGCTCCCCTCCATCTCGCTAGCGATCAACAATGCGCCGCCGATTGCTCCTCTCCATCAGACTCCCCCAACTGCATATATTTATCTGGAGGATTCGCTTCCCTCGGCGAGGCCCGGCCGGATCCGACTCCGTGCGGAGCCGAAGCTTCACAACGATACAACGGCCTTAGTTGGGCGGAACGTGTCCGGACTAGCAATCAGCCCGAACTCTGATCGGACTAGGAAATCTTCTTGCACAGCTGTCAGCCGGTAATTCTAAAAAAAAAACAGTCAGCTGGTAGTTGAGGCAATTACGAAGCACTTTCCACATGACCACATGATGACCTATGAGCAATACGGCACGCCAAGCGCAAAGCAACTAAGGCTAAGTCCAACAAGGACTTGCAAAAATGGAAGGCAAATAGTCCTTTGCCTCGCCTGAACAGTAGAGGCTGGAGAGGCAAAATGTTGGTCTCTCCAACAGCGAAGAGGAAGAGGAGGGGCAAAAACCGCGGGGAAGACGAGGGCCAGCGCTGCGCGTCGGGCGGGAGACGAGGAAGGCGGAGCGAGATGGTCGCCGGCCAACCCATGTGCGCCCGCCAGGGAGGAGGGAGGTGGAGCAAGAGGGGAGCCGCCAGCCCATCCGCGCCCGCCGGGAGGAGCTCGACGGCACCACGAGGCATCGCCGGCGGAGCTCGAATCTGCGGCGACGAAGCTTCAATCGACGACGATGGTTGTCGATTCAGAGGTGGAGGAGCTCGAATCGACGGAGGATGGCGCCGCGACACCGCCGAGGGAGGTAGGCCTGGAGAGGGAGGTAGGCGGCGGGAGAAGAAGCCGAGGCAGCTCGATCCGCGCAGGGGAAGGGACCACGCCCGCCGGAGTTGAGGAGGGGGGCACACCGGCGGCCTCGGCGGGCGTTGCAGTGGCGCAGAGGACGGCGCCGCCGCGATGGCTCAAGCAGGCGCAACGGCGGCGGGGATGCCTCCTCCTCCCTGGTCGCCGCCGCCTCCACTTTCTTCTCCGGACTGCCGCCGCGCGGCCTTCTCCTCCCGGGTCGCCGCCGCCTCCACCTTCCCTCCCGCGGCCGGTGGCGGGGGTCGAGGCCGACGCGCGCGACCTTCTTCTCCCGGCCGCCTCCTCCTCCTCCCTCTCCCTCCCGCGCGGCAGATGCCTTCGAGGAGAGAGGAGATGCAATTTTGCATCTCCTCTCTCCTCCATAGGCATTTTGCCTCTCCTGTTGGATGTCATCCCGAACATGCACAGTAGTAAATGGGGAGGCAAATTTGCATTTGCCTCCTCTGTTGGACTCAACCTAATGAGACTATGTTTTAGAGCTCGTCGTCGACGCACTGCTTTTGTGAAAAGGTTCGTTGCTGAGCTAGCACTAGGCCACAAACGATTTATGTTGGCACATCAAAAATAGATTGCTGGCGGGCGTAATTGTCACCCGCCAGCACAGTGGTGGGAGCACAGTGTTGGCAGGCGTAATTGTCGCCTGCCAACAGAGATGGCACAGTGCTAGCGGGTGACATAAGGCACCCGCCAGCAAAGATGGAACTATCTGTGCGCGGGTGCCTTATGTCGCCCGCCAACATTGTGCCTTGCATAATCTAAGTCTCTTTTCTTAAAAGTAGTAAATTAATTAAAATCAAAAAGTTTCAAACTACAAAGTTTCATAACTTCTCAAGATGTACAACTTTTATTTGGGTTGTTTCTTCATTTGACAAAGTGGTAGCAATCTTGTTCACAAAATCTATATCTCTTATATAGTTTCAAAAACTCTGCGAGAGGTGTATAAGATTTGTGAAGAATATTACTACCACTATTCCAGATGAGCAAATGACCAAAAAAAAAGTTGTTCATCTTCAAAAGTTATAGAACTTTGTAGTTGAGCCATTTTTAATTCAAATTACTTTTGTCAAGGAAAGGTACGTCTGAATTTTTGAAATTTGAAAATTTGAATTTTTCAAATGACCTCAAATGGAGAAACATTCAAAATAAAAGTTGTAGATCTCGAGAAGTTATGAAACTTCGTAGCTTACAACTTTTTTATTTGAAATCATATTGTCAACGAAAAACTAAGTTTGGATCTCTCAAATTTGAAATTCAAATTTCGCAAACGACCTCGAATGGAGAAACTCCCAAAATGAAAGTTGTACATCTCAGAAAGTTATGAAACTTTGTAGTTAACAACTTTTTAACTTGAAGCTGTTTAAAGCCTCAAAGAAGCAATTTACACTCAGCGTAGTATAATATCAGTAGATTAAAAACTGGACATGGATGCATGTGATAGTGTGGTGTAGTGGTAAGGAAGGCTACATGTGAAGGGGAGGTTGCGGGTTCAAACCCTGTCGACTGTGTCGCGACTTGTGACGGGTGGGTGGTTGGTCGGTGGGGTTCCTTCCCTAATTTTTTTTCTATTTATTTCGAGTCGTTTCCTAAAATCCACTGTGCTGGCATTTCTGCTCCAAGTCACCAGCGACAATGCTCCAAAGACATTGTTGTAATTTTTATCTTCTAAGGGTGGGTGGTTGGTCTGTGGGGTTCCTTCCCTAATTTTTTTTTTCTATTTATTTCGAGTCGTTTCCGAAAATCCACTGTGCTGGCATTTCTGCTCCAAGTCACCAGCGATGAAACCATACAAATGATCCATAATACCCTTGGCTCTTTTCTCTCTATTCAATTTTCACCTTTAGAATTACAACAACGTATGATCTAATTAATAAATATGAGGATACATATATTTGCCGAGGGAGTATGGATATATACATGGATCATGTATAATGTACCACGAGTATGTGAGCACATGTTAATTTTAGAACATATCTATACACAATGAGCTTGTATATAGACCAAAAGAATATATTGTTTATGTACATAATAAATTCGTCCTATCAAATTTCTATTTCTATCATTTTTTTTAGATTTTTGCAGCACATGAATGACTTTAAATAGTATGATTAGTCACACTTTTTAGAAACCATATTGTGTGTATTCTAAAAAAAAAGAACCATTTGTGTGTTAGTTTGAAAAAATATTTCTTTGTGTAGTATGTGTTAATGGGGTATGAGAACATTATGTTTGACCTAGGTGACTCAAAGGTAAAATGGAGTTTTTCATCAGTCTCACATCACAAGGACGAGTTTGGCAAAAAAAAAAAGTTCAAAGCCTTATAAATTGATCATTTTGAAAGTTGGGGAACGAAGTGACTATTGGTTCCAGGCAGCCCGCCGACCGGAAGTTACTAGGAAGGATTTGGGCGTTTCGTACGTCACGACAATTCATTCACCGAAGCTTCCTCCTGATCTTGGGAAGAAAGAAAACTTGAAGCTTTTTTGAGCCCGTATCCAAGGGAAGGTCATGGTGGACCACAGCTGCTACAAGGGAAGGAATATATGGAGAAAATCGATGTAAGGTGACGACCGACCGTGGACGTGATGCTAGTTCAAGGTCACCACCATGGTCCGTCAAAACCTGCGTTTGACGGTGCCAAATTATATAGAAAACATGCTGCTAGTCGTACTACAATGCAAGTACGGAGATTATTTTAGGAAACAAAGCTGGAAAACCAGTAGCAGCCGCCATCCAATCCGGCGGCCTGCTGCCTCCAGCAGGATTACCACCACCGACCACCTTTTCCACGCCTTCCTTTCCAAGCAATGAAGCAATGCAAATTCCTTCCAGAACCAACGAGAGTGCTTGCTTCATCTCGCTCGTCGTCGTCGTCGTTGGAACTACGTACGCACGTACGTATATGAAGGACCAGCTATCTGAAAAGTGGTCGCACATTTTACCATGTTTCTTCACTCCTGATATCCACCACCACCACCACTCGTATAATAAGATCGAGTGGAGGATCCAATGCAAATTACTGCTGCTTGCTCGAGCTCGCCCCCTGATTTTGCACGTCGTTTACTTATTTATGTACACTTCCTTTCACCGGCGTGCTGCTGCACCTAGTTACTTTATTAGTTTCAACGCAGAATCAAATCCTGCAAGAAAGTAAGAGTATATATATATATATATATATATATATATATATATATATATATATATATATATATATATATATATATATATATATATATATATATATATAGGCCGCAGTAATCACTACTCCCTCCGTTTAAGGGCTCGTTCGGCAGCTCATGCTTTCAATCCGACTTTTTTTCATTCCCAAGCTAGGATTCCAGAAGGTTTCGTTCCAGAGGGTAATAGGTGAGGATCGGTTCCAAAACTGCAGTCCTGCAGAGTGAATTGAATGACCGAGACGAGTCGGAGTCCAATCCGAGCCAGCTTTAACCGAACGACTGTTTCGTGAGGAGTTAGTTTTCATTCCATACCAGGCCAATCCACGTGGAATGGGCATCATTCCAGGCCATTCCGTAACATCCGAACGAGGCCTAAAGCTTACGAAACTGATTCCAAGCTTCCGAGTCTAAAGCTGTCATTTCCTTTGAAAAAACAAGCCACTTTGGTTTATTTCTTGGTTCTTTCGTTCCACAAGGAATAGTGCACCCATAGATCGATCGTAGTGGCGAATCTAGGATTTTAACTTAGAGTATGACACTCAAAACAATTCATATACAATTCGGTAAATTCATTTTTACCAATTCAGTAATAATAGCAAATTTGACAATACAATTCGGTATATATGCACTAACCACTAAGTAACACAACTCAGCTTTATGTAATCAGTCGTGCAACAGTAGTATATTTATATGTTTTCTTTAAAAAATACATATATATACTTGCATTGGTCGGAATTGCAGGGTATGCCCCCTAGCTATGGCACTGTCGATCGATCGGTAAGGGCAACTCCAACTGAGCTCTTAAAATTGAGCCCTCATCCACCCATATAAGGATCTCTCATCTACATTTGAGACTTGTATTTTCCTTTCAACTCCAACCCAACTCTCTTATACCCTCTTATCTCCTTTGTTTATTCACTTCTTACACATGGAGTCCACTCGTCAGCGCCTTTTTTAACTACCACCCTCCCCCATCTCGTCTCGTCTCGTCTCCCCTCCTCCTCCTCGATCCCTTCGCATAACATGCTCCGAACTTGGTACAACTCAGCACTTGATTTCCTGCATAAACAATATACTTCCAAAGGCACATGCATGCAAATACGAACTTGTTACGTCATGAGAGCATGACCGTTAGTTATGATATTCAATATATTTTAACATAGATAGAAGGTAAACCAGGTGCTAAGGGTGTCATTATTATTGAGCATCAACAACAACCCCATGACGATAATATTTAATTATCTGGATTACGACGGAGGGTCCTGGACGTCAGTCGGAGTCGGACTCATCTATCTCGATCCAGCCAACTTGCTTGCCTCCATCATGACTGTCGTCTGCCAAGCATGCGCGCCGCCGCCGCCGCGAGAGATCGAGCAAGAAGCTTATGTCTTCGTGGGCTTCTGTTGGGCCTGCTTCGTGTATCCTCTAGCATCGGATAGCTAGTTTTTATTTGGCTTCCAGCAGTGTTTGAGATCTGTGCACACAATAATACCTGTTAGATCCTCATCTCTCAACCCTGCGTCGCCGCTGCCGCCGGAGCGCCGATCCCATGTCATCATCGTCGCAGCCTTACTCTATAAAATGTTGAAATTCTTGAAGGAGGGAGGAAGAAGAAGGTCTTGATTTTCGTGGGCTTGTGTTGGTAACCCAAATTGCTTATCCGGCTTCCTCCTGATCTTGTTGGGAAGAAAGAAAACGTTTCCATGACGGAGAACGTGACGACCGACCGTGGACGTGTTTTTGATAAAATGTTTAAACAAGCACTGAAAAATGTTGAACATAATTGTTTACAAAAATATAATGTTGAATTGTTGAACTATTATTCAAAAAATGTTTAATCTACTCTGTGTAAATGTTGAAATTCTGGAAGGAGGCAGACACATGTCGGGAGAAAGAAGAAAGCCTGATTTTCGTGGGCTTCTGTTGGACCTAATTCAAATAGCTTAGGAGCCCGCCCCCGTACGAACAATTTTCACGGAAGCTTCCTCCTGGTCTTGGGAAGATCATGACCGACCGTGGACGTGTTAGTTCAAGGTTGGTACATACCATACGGTCCCTAGTTTAGGTCAAAACCGGCAGGCAGGGTCAGAAGTGGTGGGTCCGTCCGTGCGTGGGTTTGACGGTGAAAACAACACGCTAGTCGTCGTACAAGTACGGAGATTATATAGGAAACAAATTAAGCTAGGAAGAAAACCAGCATCCAATCCGGCGGCCTTGCCTCCAGGATTACGGATTACCACCACCATCTTTTCAACGCCTTCCTTTCCAAGCAATGCGATTTCCTTCCAGAACGTACGAATGGCCTGCCACACCGTGTATGTATTACCTGCTGAACTAAGTGGTGGGGTTAAGACCGCCCAACAGTCGCTCCAACAAGGAATCGAACCCGGGTCTCCTGCTTGCAGGAGCGTAGCCAGGATTCGAATATAGGGTCAGCGCCAGACATCGAGTATAAAAAAATGATCTCATTTTTTTTCTTGAACTCTAATGTAGCATCAACGAAGGTATTCTAGAAATTGGCCTATCGAACTTTATATTTGAATTGTGTTCGTAGAACAAATTCTCCTACTCATTGCCATGGAATAGTGGATAGGTTATATAATGCAAAGATATGTAAAACAATTACACAATAATGCTATTAATTGTGTTAATTAATTGCATATAGATGGGTTCGGTGTTAACACAAAGGAAATTGTATCTGGGTTGATCTTGCTTCAAACCAGCATATAAAACTTGGAAAAATAGAAGAAAACTAAATGGCAATTTATTGCTTTCTCATAATATATGGCCACACACTTATAGATTTGAACCAATTGTTTCTATTGCTTTATGCCAATGTTCCATAGAATTAAGAGAAAGTGATATTAGATCGTTAAGATACATAAGAGTAAGTACTAACTAGTTATAGTTATGGAGGGGGATGACCCTCACGTTGTACCCGTAGTCATATGGGCCGTAGGCTGAGCCGTAGTTTGCTAGGGTCCTAAGTCCTAATTCAGTTTGATGGGGGGGGGGGGGGGGGGTCAGGTCCTTACCTGCCCCTCCTATGGCTCCGCGTACCTGGTTATGATCATACCTCATCTCTCTCTAAGCAAGTGTATGTATTACCTACTGATCACACCATCATCCATGCCGTCGTCCTTGGGAACTATACGTACACATATCTGAAAAGTGGTCGCACATTTTAATTTCCCGCGAAATGAAGACGACGACCCCTCGTACTACTGGAGGATCCAATGCGAAATTACCGCTTGCCTTGCCCCCTGATTTTGCATGTCGTTTATTAGTACTTGTTTATCATCCAAGTCAGGGTTGGCAAAGCTACCGTACGTCGTCGTCGGTCGGGTACATGCATGGACCCGTCAGCTTATTGCTAGCTTTTGACGAGGTCATCCGTCCATTGCGAACTTGCAATAAGCCAGGTTTTAAACGAAGAAACATAGATCATGACCACCAGTAGTGACGAGCTGATAGTGAGTGCATTTCTCGATGCATGAAAACCGGTGGCTCTTGCTTTCTTGAACCTACTTTATTAATTTCAACGCCGAAGCGAATCCTGCAACAAGGTTAAAGTTTTAAATAATGGTCGTCACTACTCCCCTCCGTTTATCTTTATAAAACATGCGTCACAATCTTCAAAATTACACTGATTATTATTGTATTATTTATAGTTATAATAATCATTGGAGCATTATATTCATTTAATTGCAAATGCGTCACGATCACATTTGCAGTGGTGTACTTGACAGATGAGTTGAAAAGCGATCTCACATTTCGTCATCTACAACGACGATACATATGTAGTAGTAGTAGTAGTGGATATTCCAAGTAATAAAATAATGAATCCTGCTGCATGCATGCGCTGCCCCCTGATTTAATTTGCATACAGCAGCGGCACACCTTTTGCTTTCCGCTGTCTGATGATCTGATTGATCTATCGCCGCCGCCCCTCATTATGATTATTATTATTACTATTTGAATCCAACAGCAGGGGAGGCTCCTACTGAATCTTTTCATTTTCATTTAACAAGAGCCCCTTCTTATTACATTTGTTCCTTGTTCAGTGGTTTTGACTTCTTCCTATGTAGCTTCTCTCCTATAGTATCTGATAACCTGCACATATATACTCAAATTCATAATGCATCTTCATATGCATCTTGGTACTCGTACTAATAATATGCAACACATTTAAAAAAAAATTGTGATCTCACAACCAAAGTTGCTACAGATCGACTGCACTAATGGCAAGATTTATTTGGCAGATTGCAGCAGCTAGATAACTTTATATTACGCGCGCGGTGACCAAACCAAACCCATTGTTTCCCCAATACTGCTTACGAAATTGAGTCCGTGGTTCCTTCCAGTTCCAGAGTCTAAAGCTGTCATTTCCTTTGAAAAAAAAAACAAGGCACTTTGATTTCTTCTCTGAAAAGCATTTTGCTGCTTCTTTCCACAAGGAAAAGGGCACCCATTGATCGATCAGTACCGTGGTGCAGGGGTAACCGCCGGCGATGGCTTTCAGCCTTTCAAGCTTAAGGGGGGCTTCGCTACCTTATAAATATAGCAACAGCCCTTATCACCTCATCAATCCATCCATCACCTACCTCGATCTCTCTCTCTCTCTCTCTCTCTCTCTGCCAAACAAGCTCAACTAGTCTTCCCAAAACACTTGCCGCCCCCCGCCGATCAGTTCAAGCACCCAAGCGCTCGGCCACCGTCAACAATGAAGAAGGCTTCGTCCCTCTCCGAGCTGGGCTTCGACGCCAACGGCGCGGCATCGGGCTTCTTCCGCCCCGTCGCCGACGACGGCACCACGCCCACGTCGCACCGCCGGAGGCTCACCAAGGTCTCCGTCATCGGCGCGGGGAACGTGGGCATGGCCATCGCGCAGACCATCCTCACGCGCGACCTCGCCGACGAGATCGCGCTGGTGGACGCGCTCCCGGACAAGCTCCGCGGCGAGATGCTGGACCTGCAGCACGCGGCGGCGTTCCTCCCCCGGACGCGCCTCGTCTCCGACACGGACATCGCCGTCACCAGGGGCTCCGACCTCGCCATCGTCACCGCGGGCGCGCGCCAGATCCCCGGGGAGACGCGCCTCAACCTGCTGCAGCGGAACGTGGCGCTGTTCAGGAAGATCGTGCCGGCGCTGGCGGAGCACTCGCCGGACGCCATCCTGCTCATCGTCTCCAACCCCGTCGACATCCTCACCTATGTGGCGTGGAAGCTGTCGGGGTTCCCCGTCAACCGCGTCATCGGGTCCGGCACCAACCTCGACTCCTCCAGGTTCAGGTTCCTCCTGGCCGAGCACCTCGACGTGAACGCGCAGGACGTGCAGGCGTACATGGTGGGGGAGCACGGCGACAGCTCGGTGGCGATCTGGTCGACGGTGAGCGTGGCGGGGATGCCGGTGCTCAAGTCGCTGCAGGAGAGCCACAGCAGCTTCGACGAGGAGGCCCTCGAGAGCATCCGCCGCTCCGTCGTCGACAGCGCCTACGAGGTGATCAGCCTCAAGGGATACACCTCCTGGGCCATCGGCTACTCCGTCGCCAACCTCGTGGCCTCGCTCCTCCGGGACCAGCGCCGCATCCACCCCGTGTCCGTGCTCGCCACCGGCTTCCACGGCATCGCCGACGACCACGAGGTGTTCCTCAGCCTGCCCGCCAAGCTCGGCCGTGGCGGCGTCCTGGGCGTCGCCGACATGGAGCTCACCGAGGAGGAGGCCAGGAGGCTCAGGCGCTCCGCCAAGACGCTCTGGGAGAACAGCCAGCTCCTCGGGCTCTGATTACTACTACTGCTCTGTCGTGTCATCGTGATGGCCTGGTGACCGTCTGTTTCGCGAGCTCATATCAGTCAGTCTTTTATATATAGTTCATAATGCACTTGTTAATATATTCCGTGATAAATTTTTGTGGTGTAATATATACGGAGCATCTGGTTGATGTAACCATTTGCTCTCAAAGTCCGTGACACTGATATGTTTTCTGTTCGTAACCATTTGGTATTGTAACTTAAAAATAAACCGTTATTGAGAAGCAATATTTGCCTAGCTAGCTCAGCTGTATTTTAAGTTGTCAGATTTTTTTTTCTTCATTTGCATGTTTGCACTAAGCCCTCGTGCCAATGTTGCAGACACTGTTGCTACCGGATTTTTCAAGTAATCCATTCGAAATTAACGAAAATTCTAAGTCCACTTTTCCCTTTTCCCAATGAGCTTGCTACATTTTTTTGAGAGAGAGAGAGAGGAATGAGCTTGCTACATCTGTGCTCCGCGTGAACGGACGACAACAAAGACGATGAACAGTTGGGTCACGATTGAGGCCCAACTCACCGCCTAGGCTCGGCTAACAGCCCAACGGCTAAACTAAGCGACCGTTTTATTACTAACTAAACACGGGCATGACCTTTATCATTATAGGACCTTCCAAACTCCTCCTCAAATCCTTAGCCTCTAATTAGCTAACATCACTTGCTAGACCGCACCAGTGTTCGACAAGGCCTCGCACGTATCTGAATCTAAGATGCTAACCGTGTGTTTGGTTGGAGGAACGAAGCCAACCCGGTCGGAGCCGACCCACTTTTGATAAGTTTGGATGAGGAGCGGCGGGAGTGGAACGGCTCCAGACCAGAATATTCGTCCCAGATGCGGGTTCGCTCCGCCCGTCAAAATTCGAGGGACGTAGCGAACCCATCCGGGTTCCGTCTCGTCCGTCCTCGTCGTCTCCGCGCTCGCGTCGCCGCGGCGGCTCTCGCTCGCTCCGTCGCGGTGGCTCTGCGCCTCCCGTCACTCGTGCCCGCGGCGGCTCTCGCGGCCTCGGCTGCTCGGCGGATCTCGCTCATGCCGAAGCTCGCGTCCGTGGTGGCTTGCTCCCTCGCCTAAGCGTCACCGACGTCGATCCCCATCCCATCTGCCCTGCTCTGTCTCGTGAGGAGAATGACACGTGGGACCCACTAATGGAGTGAATCTGCCATCCATTTCATATCCCAATTCCTCAAACCAAACAAAGATCAAGGGTTGGAGCCAACCCATTCCAACAAAGCCAACCAAACATGAGGAGGGTTAGAGTCGTCCCTAAAACCTAGGTTGGAGTGGCTCCAACCCACCCAACCCACAACCAAATAGATAGTAAGGGGAGAGAGAGGGACGGACGTGAGAAGAGAGGGTGAATCTTTTCCAGAAAATTTTGAATGAGAACAAAGCGATGTGAATTATAATGTATGCAATATGTAATACACCGGTTGATTAGTGTGTCCCAGTTTTTTAGTACCAAGTATATATATGATAAATGTGTAGTTCATTATGCTAATTGAGAATATGATTTATATACATACACTAGATAATGGGATCTTGAGAGGAAGAAATAGGCGGTTCTTGTTGGGGGAGGAGGAAATTAGTCAGGTTTTGGTCTCAACGGGGGAAGAGGACAACTTATGCATGGCCCCCGTTTGAGTTGGGAAGAACACTAAACATTTACAACAAAGAATCTATATCTCACATGCGTTAACATCCCTTAAATGCGATCAGCATAGGAATCTATATTTCTATGCATTAACGGTGCTGACACAACGATTTGGAGTCTCCTCGGCCTCGGATACAGTACTGCTGTTGTAAATATTGATGGAACTAGGATTTGAGCTTACGAATGCTCTCCCCTTCTTCTTCGTCAGATTTACAGGGGGAGCTTGGGGGCGTGAGCCCCCCTTCCCCGCGCTGGCTAAATGGTTGCTCCGTGCAGTAGCTAGCCCCGGATATCTGGAATGCTGTTCCCCCTCGCACTAGGAGGTCACGTACTATTCAGGATGCCGGTGCTCAAGTCGCTGCAGGAGAGCCACAACAGCTTCGACGAGGAGGCCCTCGAGAGTATCCGGCGCGCCGTCGTCAACAGCGCCTACGAGGTGATCAGCCTCAAGGGATACACCTCCTGGGCCATCGGCTACTCCATCGCCAACCTCGTTGCCTCCATCCTCCGCGACCAACGCCGAATCCACCCCGTGTCCGTGCTCGCCACCGGCTTCCACAGCATCGCCGACAACCACGAGGTGTTCCTCAGCATGCCCGCCACGACGATTTGGAGTCTCCTCGTCCTCGGATACAATACTGTTGTTGTAGATATTGATGGAACTAGTATTTGAGCTTACAAAGGCTCTCCCCTTCTTCTTCGTCAGATTTACAGGGGGGCTTGGGGGCATGAGCCCCCCTCCCCCGCGTTGGGGATGGTTCCCGAGCTCTATTCTGAGTGGACCGCTGGCTAAATGGTTTGCTCCCTGCAGTAGATAGCCCCATATCTCTGGAATGCTGCCCCCTTGCACTAGGGTGAGGCCATGAGGCTCAGGCGCTCCGCCAAGATGCTCTGGGAGAACAGCCAGCTCCTGGGCTCTGATTACTACTACTGCTGCTCTGTCGTGTCATCGTGATGGCCTGGTGATCGTCTGATTCGCGAGCTCATATCAGTCAGTCTTCTATATATAGTTCATAATGCACTTGGAGCATAATGCACTTCTACATATCAGTCATCAGTCTTCTACATATCAGTTCATAATGCACTTGTTAATATATTCCTTGATAATTTTTTGTGGTGTAATATATATGGAGCATCTGGTTGATGTAACCATTTGCTCTCAAAAGTCCGTGACACTAATATGTTTTCTGTTCGTAACCATTTGGTATTGTAACTTGAAAATAAACTGTTATTGAGAAGCAATATTTGCCTAGCTAGCTCAGCTGTATTTTAAGTTGCCAGATTTTTTTTCTTCATTTCCATGTTTGCACTAAGCCCTCGTGCCAATGTCGCAGACACTATTGCTACCGGATTTTTCAAACAATTCATTCGAAATTAACGAAAATTCCAAGTCCACTTTTTCCCAATGAGCTTGTTTTTTTTAGAATTACACAGTACAACGCAGACGTTCACAACACGCACGCACACTGACCCCTATGAATACACGTACGCAAACCCTACCCCTATGAGCACCTCCGAAGGACTGAGCACCGGCAGATCTGGAGATTCCCGAAGTCACCAATGGCGCCTCGTTGTCGACAGGAATGTTGCTTACCACTTAACGCATAACGCCGGTAAATCCTGAAAAATCCAGAAAAAGATGCGAACACCAAGATTTGAACTCTGGTGGGTAGCGTCTAATGAGCTTGTTGTATCTGTGTTTCGTGTGAACGGACGACGATGAGCAGTTGGGGCACGATTGAGGCCCAACTCACCGCCTATGCTCGGCAAATTAACTAAACACGTGCCATAACCTTTATCATTATAGGGACTCCTCCCTCCATTCCAAACTATGTGTCGTGGTTTTATTTTTATATCTAGACATACATTATATCTAAGTCACTAAATGCATTATAAAAAGTATACAAATGAGATGTTGTTTTGACACCTAGAAAACTGAAACCATTTACAATTTCAAACAGATGAACTATTTGCAATCGTGGTTGCATTCGTTTTTTCCATGAGAAATCCTGCAAAATGGCATGTACGACAGCCGACAGGGGGCGAAGCTATGTGTAGTGGTCGATGTCACATCGATAAATATGTGCAAAATACTACATCATTGTTCCATACCATTTATCTATCCGTTTCTAAAAAAGTACCATTTATCTATTGAACTGACCTCTTAGCGTACGTGGCTCCACAAATGCTGTAAAAATGGGTGTTTATGTGAAGCTAGCTCTAGCCACGCACACACGTACGGACACGGCTTATAGGGAAAGGGTTTGAACATATGCAAAATTAGACATCCACTAATAGGGATGGATTCGGATCGGATACGCACGGATACGAATTCGGATGTCACTATTTACCACATTTTAATTCGAATTCGGATACGAATACGAATATTATCGAATACGAATACAAAATAAATATTTTGAATTCGCATTCGAATACTTACTCGATTTATAGCATAGAATCATAACGAGTATCAATTTCATTTGTCGATGGTTTTATAATTGATCAAATCATGTTACAAGTAGAGAGTAAATTATGATGATTGTACATAATAGATATTTTATTGCGAATAAAATATCCATTAATTAATTAATTAATATATTACAATAAATATAAAATAAGTATTTTTTAAAATATATAAACATCTTTTAATGGTAAAAAAGTACATAACAGCATTTAAACATTCCTTGAAAAAACAACATTTAAATATAATTTATTTATTTTCTAAATAATATAATGTATTCAAAATTACTATGATTAGCCACATTAAAATTAATTAAAAAGATCATTATATAATCTAGTAATATTAGGTTAACATAATTAGTTAGTTGTCATAAAAAAGATCATTTTGTAATTAGTAATTAGTCATCAAAATAAGTTTTGGAAGATTTCATGAGTACTTTGTTTTACACAGATACGGATAGTGTCGAATAGTCCACATTTTTGTCGAATACGAATCTGGAACCGGATAGAAATAATTTTGGAAATTGAATACGGATGCATCCATTTAACATTCACATTAAAAACGAATACGAATATGGATATCCATATTGAAAATTTTGTCGAATACGAATTCGGATATCTAGACATTTGAATCCATCCCTGCCAACTAACCATCCATTATTTCTCACCAATGCATTAGCCAAGGCGACGAGAAGCCTCCAGATCAGTCGGCCGTCGGGTGTGGTCCTCAGCGACTCGGTCGCCCTCTCTTCAACCGACGTAAGGCGAGGTTCCTCCACCCTGCTGTTCTCGCCTCCGGCGATACCTCAGCTCACTGCCGGCGTGTTCTTCCCCGCCTGCGTCTCGGGTTTTCGTTGTTGCTCTGGTCCAAGGACCTTCTTGTAATACGACCTTCTTCAAAGGATCATTTTGCAATATGGTTGCTTAATATATATATATATATATATATATATATAAAGTGCTTTTCGTCAGAAAAACATCCATTATCTCTCACCAATGCATTAGCCAAGGCGCCAAGCATATATAGTAGAGGCAGTCAACCAACTAATCGTCGTGACTTGGCGGGGGCTTGGCTACAAGGTACGAGTTTTTTTTTAAGACGTACATATATAGCACGTATATATCATTTAAAAGGCAGTTCTTGTTGGAGGAGGAAATTAGGCAGGTTTGGTCTCAGCGGGGGAAGAGGACAACCTATGCATGGGTACTCCGGTTTGAGTTGGGAAGAACACTAAACATTTACGGCAAAGAATATATATCCCACATGCGTTAACATCCTACTGTTATTGTAGATATTGATGGAACTAGGATTTGAGCTTACGAAGGCTCTCCCCTTCTTCTTCGTCAGATTTACAAGGGGAGCTTGGGGGCGTGACCCTCCTCCCCCGCGCTGGGGATGGTTCTCGAGCTCTATTCTGAGTGGACCGCTGGCTAAACGGTTGCTCCGTGTAGCAGCTAGCCTTGAATCTCTGGAACGTTGTTCCCCCTTCACACTGGGAGGTTCCGTACTGTTCGGGATGCGCTGCTAGGTAGCCACTAGATAAGGATATCATCTTTGCGCGGATTGTGCTTGTGGTCATTCAATACCCTTCGCCTTTGGGACACGCTACGCGACTTCCACTTATCTGACCAACCGGCCAAATTCATATGCAAGTGGTCGTCTTCCGAGGAGTTCTCTTCTAGTTTAGTGTATCGCACGCTGTTCTTAAGGAGAACTCACCTGGCAGGTGCAGACCGCCTCTGGAAGATTCAGGTACCTGGAAGGTGTCGCTTATTTGGTTGGCTAGTGTTACATTGTCATTGTTGGACCTTGAACAGGCTACGTCGCCATGGCCTGCGAGATAGGAATGACTGCGCTCTGTGTGCGCAGGAGGTTGAAACCTTGTACCACTTGCTTGTTGGTTGTGTTTACAGTTGCGAAACGTGGTTCCGGATTCTGCATTACTACAGCCTGCAGGAGTTGACACCCCAGGTGGAGGTGCCATTCTCCGAGTGGTGGTTGGTTGCTAGGGAGCGGATCTCCAAGCTCAAGCGCAAAGGGTTCGACTCTCTAGCCATTTTGGTAATTTGGTCGTTGTGGAAAGAGTGAAATCGGTGTGTCCATGATAGGGTCGCACTGCAACTGGTGGCGCCTGCACCGCTAATCCTCGAAGAGGCGCGGTGATGGGGTCGTGCCGAGTTCGTCGGGATCAGCTTCCTTAATCATCTTAGTTTGTAGTCCTTCTCTTTTCCTTAAGACTTCGACTTTTTTGTTGTTGTTGTTGGTGTTCTTTTGCTAAGGCGTTGTATCCTAAGAGAAGTATCATTTCTTCTCCTCTTCTTAATGAGAAACATGCTAATCATGTCTTAAAAAGATATCTTATTTGTTTCGATGATATAATGGTTCAGAGGACTTGACCTCCGATGTGTTCGGCTACTACCTGCATTGAAAGGAATACGGATACGCCAACGGCAAATGCCTGCTATCGTGCTCCTGCTGCGGATAAGATAATTGTTGGTTGATAATAAGATTTGTCGTGTAAAAGAATTGTAAAATATGTTGGAACCATGGAGAAAATAGTGGAGGTAGAGTTGACAAAAAACTCTAAAACTCTAATAACCTTTTCATGAGAAGATGGGCGATAACATCTTTAGACAAAGTGATAAAGTATCATGGATTTCACCGTACAAACAAATCGATGTGATATAATTTACTAATTCATCTGCTCCGAATTCAAATCTCAAAATGCACAACACCAATGGACGACGGGTTGGATCGGAGAACATCATGTGATTGAGCCGGAGCAGGAAGCTGGTCGAGCATGGCAACATGGCTGCCACTGCCATTCCACAAACACCCATTCCGTGTTCATCCGCTGCTTTTTTCAGACAGTGGATTATTGGACTTTTGGAGCGGAGTGGTGTGCTGCGTGAGCGTGTCTCACGGTTGGATCTCGTTGGCTGTTTTACCTCCTGCGGCTTCCCGTTTTACCCCGGCCCAACACGGGGCCTAGTGGGGGTAGAGCAGTCACTTCCCATCCCGTCTGTCCTTGTCTTCCCGTCCCGGTCGCCGTCATCACTTCCCCTCCGAATCCAACAACATCTCGCCTCGCCGCGGTTCCACTCCTCATCTCCACCGCCGCCCACCCCTCCCTCCGGCAACACCTCGCCTCCACCGCCGCCCACCATGAGCCGCGATCACTTCCTCCGCCTCCTCGACCTCCACGCCGACGACGACCCCTTCTTCCCATTCCCCACCTCCTCCTTCTCCTCCTGCCCATTCTCCACCTCCTCCTCCGCCGCCGCCGCCCACCACCGCTTCCTCCTCGACGACCACCCATCCTGCCCCCTCGGCTTCACCTCCCCTTCCCCGATCGACACCTTCCTCCTCGACCTCGACATCGACCTCCTCCTCCCTCCCCGCGCCGCCGCCCCGCCCCCGTGCCCCGCCTTCTTCGACCCCTTCCTCCTCGACGCGCTCGGCCACCGCGTCTCCGCGCTCGAGCGCGCGCTCGCCCCACCGCCCCCTGCGCCCCGCCGCAAGTACACCTACGCCGCCGAGGCCGACGGCAGGAAGGTCAAGTGGGTCGCCGAGGACAGGCCCGCCGGCGGGAGGGCCTACAAGTGGGAGGCCGAGCTCAAGACCCCCAACGACGACGGCTTCGACCGCAAGTGGAAGTGGGAGTCCAAGGCATCCGCCGCCGGCACCACCAAGGTCAAGTGGGCCAAGGAGATCAAGGGCAAGGGATGGCTCGAGCCGTGGTCCAACTCCTACTCCGTCGAGGAGACCTACGGCGACGACGACGACGACGACCAAGGCAAGGACTGCAAGAACACCGCCGTCAGCAAAGTCAAGGTGGAGAGCAAGCCCAAGGATAACAAGAAGAAGAAGGGCAACGTCGAGATCGTCGAGATCGAGGACAACACCAAGGGATGTGTCGCCATCAGGAAGGTCAGATCTTTATCCTGTGTTTGGTAGGCCAACTATAATGTTGCGGCTAGATTTGGTCAAATGCACAGCAAAGATTGGATTTTTTTTCTTTATGTGAGTTGCTGCTGCGAGGCTCACAGCTCGGCGAGATCCGTGGGAAATGCCATGCTTTTCTTTCTTATAGGATTTCCCGTGATTTTGGATTCGATTTCGTGCTGACCATTTCTGGAAAAACCAAAATGGATTTTGGGTGCTCAAGTTACTGAGTAGTATAGTTGGGGGTTTAATTAATTCAACCTTGCATTGCATTCTGTACTCACATCCTGCTCCTCTCCCCAGGCATTTGAAATGAGCCATGCCAAGGGAAAGAAGAAGGAACTATCCCACCAAGATGCTGCAATGCTGATACAGATGACCTACAGGGCGCACCTGGCCCATCGCTCCCAGGTGCTCCGATGCCTCCGCGACCTTGCTGTGGCCAAAGCCAAGCTCAAGGAGATCAGGTCCTTCTTCTACAACATCTCATACCGACGCCGCATTGCCCATGACTCTGAAGAGCGCCAGAGGTTCGCCGAGAAAATCATTGTGTTGCTCCTGACCGTTGATGCCCTTGAGGTAAATTCTTCACCCATTCGTTGCTACTTTCGCTAGTAGATGTTAATATTAATCTGCATTCTGTGTGTGTTCAGCATGTGCAGTTGTTCGTTTTCAGTTTCGGTTATGTCAACTGTTGTACCTTATGGCTTATACTATGAATGCCAACCAGGACACTAGATGAAACCAGTCCTAACATGCTCTGAGGCATTGTCACTGTGATCTTACATGATGTGCGCATTAACTTGAAAAAATATGAAACATGTACTGGAGTTGACTTATTGTTTGCACGGTTGATTTGATATGATTACTGGTGTCTACATAATGTGTTCTGTCTGCCTTCCTCTCAGGCAGGAGCAGTTAGTTCTGCTATGATTAAATTCTCTCTTCTTATTAGTATCCCATGGTGATTTGTTTGGATTTATTAGTAAGGGTGCTTGCCTTATGGCTTTTTAATTTAAATCTTTCTGTACATTTTTCGGACTACCAGTTATTTGTGCCATCAAATGTTTGCTGCTCCATGCATCTTCAAGTTTGCAGTTTTTAGGGCAGATTGTAATCTTAAGATAAAGCTGCAAAGCGTTAAAAATTTATGGCCTGCAAAATCTAAAATAATAATATTCTGCTAATTATGCTCACATTTTACGGTCTTCATTCTGAATGCATGAAATGTGAGAACTGAAACTACACTGTTGTCGCTGTTACTCTGTCTTGCAATTGATCTGTAAGAAAACAATGGTAGAAGAAAAACTTATTAAATGATAATCCCCTTAAATTATGTTCCTGTTTCATGTGCCAATGCATTACTTTGTTGTTGGCAGGGACCGGACTACATGGTTCGCAATGCCAAGAGATCCATGCTTGAGGAACTTGAGGGGATGCTGGAGATTGTGGACCCTCAGCCACCAGGGAAGCCAAGGACACTTAGCCGCAGGAAGTTTGATCTCCCAGAAGGTGGAGCCATCCCAAAGGAGATGAGGGATGGTGTCAAGAACGTGGTCAGGATTGTGGAGGAGGGCAAGTAAGATGCATCAGTGACGGAATGCTTGTAGCGGACTAGCAGTATGTCATGCGGACTAGAGTTTGTGCAGCTGCTGAGAACACCCTTGATCAGATGTTTGCTAGAACCTTGCGTTGTTGTAGTATTTACTACTAGAATGCTGTTGCTTGTGATGTAATGCAATGTTGTGGTAGCAGTATGATCCATGTTATGTTTGGACCTGTTCCTAGGTGTTTCCTTATATTCCCAGATGTCGGGGATGTGTGTAAACTAATTCATCATCCATCATGGGGTGGTGAGACTCTAATAAATTGGCATAAACTCATCACCATGGTGTGTTGCTCTTCACCAACTGTGTGTGCTAACGTTTGGCTTGGAAAACTTGAATCGATGACATTGGGTCGGTGTATATTTGGGTTAGAGTACTATCTTTGTTGTCACGTCTTAATTTTGGCATTTTTGTTGTTTTCGAAGAATTTTGTGTCATCCTGAAAACATGTGCTGTAGTTGCGTGTGGCCGTGAGCCCGTGAACAAGATGATGAGTCGTCGTAAAAAGAAAACTGTAATCGGTTTGGGCCTGGTTTGTGTACGGGCAGGCTAATTCAGCAGCGGGTTGATTGAAGAATAGCGCGCGGTAAGGCCCATCAGTCGGGGCGGCCTGGCCCAGTTTGTGATACTCTAACCAACAGGGAGGGCCTCTATTGTCTAACCATCTCCCTCCATCCAGCCAGCAGAGTACTAGCTACTCCAGTTACCTCCAATTCTTGATACTACTCCAGTTACCAAATACGGTTATAAGTAGTACTTGATAATTGAATGACAAAATAAGAACACAGACATATGCTCTCTGCCGCTTTGTTGGGGCAAAAATTACATCATGGTTGTTTGCAGAAATAAAGCTAACCTAAATCCAAACGGATGTCTTGTTTTCTGGCGACTTTTCCCTCAAATATACGCAGAAGCAGTGGTGCTTCCGTTCAGTGTTAAGTTTAATTAAGCAAGGGAAAAGAGTGGGTTGAGACGTGAAATAAAGAGGACAAGCAGTGGTCAGAAAAGACGACATTGTTGAGACCCACCACACTGTCTTGTCCAGATGTGGTAGCAGAGCAGACATTGTAGAGTACAGTAGAGAGAAACAATTAATGTTGGTTTCACGCACCATGCCGCCAGCTAGTGTTGTGTTTTTTGGGCTTTGCCATCTCGTTGCTTGCTTGGGATCGGTCCGGTTTCATTCATGTGCTGCTGCCTGCTGCCTGGTGGTGGTGTTGTCTTGTGCAATGATTGACTGAATGCATGATACAGCAATGTTTGCCTTGCACTCAAGATCAATCAACCAAATTATTGGTGGGGCCGGGATCAATTCAATCAAATTGTTTGCACGTCGGTCCCTTGGTAGCTGCTTAACAATAAAGAAATGGAATTATTGCGGACAGTGAGGGCACTTTGAGACCTGACAACCTTGCTTGATCTGAGGAATGCATGGATGCCAAGAATGCATCTGAATTTGGTCAGAAAAGGGTCGCATC
Source organism: Cenchrus fungigraminus (assembly GCA_036936925.1). Lineage (NCBI taxonomy): Eukaryota > Viridiplantae > Streptophyta > Magnoliopsida > Poales > Poaceae > Cenchrus > Cenchrus fungigraminus. Next base: position 125,645,780 of record CM072770.1, on the reverse strand, counting down.
TGATCTGAGGTGGCCGGGTGCTGCCAATCCGGGCGTGCCAAGCATGCAGATGGATTTGTTGGATTGGAATCTTCTTCAATCTTGGGCCACCAGCTGGAATTATTGTTGGAGCTGGGCCCGCACTGTCGCTTTGCCATTGCTGACATGGCATCTCTCCACCGTGTCCTCCAACTCCAAGCGCGCATGTCGTCTGGTCTCTGGTGGATGCGGATGGGTTGTTGTTGAATGGATATGGATTGCGCGCGGCCTCAACACAAGAATAATTCTAGTGGCTGGCGTTGTGTGTGACACTAGAATAATTTCATCTTCTTTGTTTGGTTCTTATAATCGGCTTGTATTTATATACGTCTTCCATGCTTGTAGCACGTCAGGAAAGGAAAAGAAACGGGTGAAACACAGCCGTAGAAGCTGAATTTTTTTTTTCGAGGGCGTGCATGACCGATCACTGCAAGTTGGCCTCCAATTTAAACTGCAAATAATTGAAGCCTAAAATTATTTGACCATCCTACCATTGGCCTATAAGCCATTATGGGGTCCTGGTCCAGGTGGGGTTTATACACGCCAGTACGCCACGAAGTTGTAAAAATGACGATTGCATTGCATGTTGCATATATACCATTTATAAGCTGGCTCCATCACAGACGATGACTTTTAATCAGTTAGAAGACGCGGCGGCCACATGAGTAAAACGCACGCGTGCAGTGAACGTCTGCGTGGAGACCCGTGGCGTGAATGCGAAATCTATCATCATCATCTTTTTCATATCAATCGCCAGCATAATTGGACTGCAATGTATCTATGTGATACCCGTTATATATGCATCAATTATGTATTGTAACTCAAAATTAGTCATTCTTTTTTTCAAAAAATCTGTTCTAAAACATAAGTTTATAATTAATTTGGCACGAAACAACCAATTAACGTCAGATATACGTGTATGGATAATAGATATGATGGCCAGTCGATGCCATTTTACCGCTTGTTATAATATTCATATATAGAATTACTTGGTTTTTGTTTTTGGACGCAGCTAGCACCTATATATCTATCTATACTATAAGGAGCAAAGACAATTGAAAACTTTTCTCACCCAAATCGGACCCACCTTACCCCTCACGCCGGACCCCCTAGTCATATGTTTTTGGAAGTGGATATGGTGGAAGGACTATGAAGTACCAAAAAATCGCAATTTGGAGAGGATTTCTGTCAAAAACGAAAAAAATTTCTCACCCAACCACGTTTTACCCACCCCGTGTACCCGCATGGGGCCCACCTGTGAGCGAGCAGGAGCCAGAGAAAAGCGAGGTAGAGCGCGCGGCTGGCTCGGCGAGCTGGTGCTCCGTCGCAGGGCGCGCGAGCGCGCGACCGTCCAGGCTGCCATGGCCGGCGGGCGAGCTCCGCCCGGGTCGTAGCCATGGCTGGCGGCGAGCTCCGCCCGTTCCGCAACCATGGATGGCGAGTGTGAGCTCCGACTGCAGGCTGCCGTGCGAGTCTGACTGCGGGAGGACGTGCCTGCTCACCGGCAGTAGTCGCGCGAGCTCCGGCCACGGGAGGACGCACCTTGTCCCGGCCGCCGCGCGAGCTCCAACCCCTGGTAGCGCACTAGCGCTGCCCTGGGTAACACCTCACCGCAGGTCACGCGATAGGCCGATAGCGCGACTCCTCAACGCGGTCGGCGTGAGGGTGGAGCATGCGGTGCGGGACGGAAGAGTAGCAGAGGGATGCGGCCGGCAGTTGGCGGCGCAGGGCAAAGAGTGGCCCGGGCGGCACCGGGCGTGGGACAATACCAGGAGCCGGCAGGGCGGAGCCCAGAATGCGTCCGCGGCCGCGCAACTCGAGGGCAGCTCCCTTCCCATCGCTTCCTCACCCAGCTCCGCCCCCCCCCCCCAGCCAGGGATTTGAGCTGAAGCGGCAGAGGAGCAGGTCCTGCTCTTCTGTTCGAGAAGGAAAAGATGAGGAGCAGAGCGATGGCTTGATTTTTACCCTGATGATGTGCCATTTGTTGATGGTCCCGGAGCTGCATCTCCATTGTGCAGGCACCAAAGAGTGCATTACTGAGAAGCTTGGAGGTCAGATGGAACTTAATTTTTTCTTTCAAAAAAAGATGGAGCTCAATATTGAGGAGCAGATTTGGATCCAGCCCATCATATCGAGTTAATAAACTCCCGTTATTGTTTCTTGAGCTTGTATGTCAGCGGTTTAGCAGGTCCTTGCTGGATGGGATGGGGTGAAAATATCTTTCTATGTCAAATTTAACAACAAATGTAACAGAGTGCCAAAAAAGGGAGCAAAAGGAATATTTCAGTGTTAGATAACGAAGACAAAAAAATTTCAATATCATATAGCGAACTATACATTTTTCAGTGCTATATAAAGAATTCTCTCATGTTAATAAGGTGGCCATTCATATACATAAATAATAACATCCACCTCAAAAAAATCTCCATGATGATAAAAGTTAGTTAGCTTATGCAAAAAATCTTATTATAAAAATTAATTATTAATGCTTCAAGCAAAGCAAGGTTATTAGGGTTTATTATTGAATAATTTTAATGTGCATGGTTGAATAAAATGATTCTAGCAAATACATATTATTATTATTATTATTATAGAAAATTATAATATATGTTTTTATTATGTAATTTTAAAACACGTGCGTGTCGCACGTGCGTCTATACTAGTGAGTAATAATATATCATACAGTATGTGATTATATGGTCCTGCCACTGCGAGGCCTACCGATCGAGCGAGGAGAAGTCTGGAAAGAAGAGAGCTAATACGCGTGTCACGTGTTAATTGAGGATCATTTGCGTACGCGTGTGTGTGGCCACCCAACCATGATATCGATTTTGTTGATGCCAACAACACTGAAGCATGTCAAGGGTCCAAGAGCTAGCTATCTAACCCTAAATTATTGCTTAATCCTACCTGTCGCAGAAGCAGTGCACATAGTATGAAATTAGGTGCAGTTAATCAGGTGCAGTACATTTGCAAATCTCTTGTGTGGGGGGGAGGTACTTGAACAGCGAAAAGCATTATTGACGTGGCACCCTCAAGACACTTGGAAAGAGGCGCAGCCACCAGTTGATAGCTGTGGTGCCCACTCACTGCTGCATTATTGTACCTCCTCCGATCCTTGCAGCTCCATCGCGTCGATCGCCGGAGCAGGATGCTGCCAACTGCTGACGCGGTAGCAAGGAAATTTCTGTTCTCACAATGACACATGCTTTTCACTTGTTTCATGTTTCCTTGTTTATTAATTTATATAATGTCGTGGCTAGGGTTCTCAACCTCAATTTCCTTGTCGTCGAAACCATCCGAATTCGCACGGTTTTCAGACACAACAAGTGTTTCAAAGTGGCGTTTCGGTGAAAAATATTGAAATTCGGGCCACAGTAATTTCGGTCACCACATGGGGAAAAAATCAAACAAAAATATCGTGATATAATTTAAAAAGTTTCCGAAATTTTTATCCCCTGCCTGTACGTGTGTGCTACGTACCTGAAATGATAATCCAGTTCATAATAAAATAATAAAGCCTAAAAATTTATCCTTTTTGGAAGGGTAAAGATTTTTTTTATGTGAGGTTGAGCAAATAAGTAAAGTGGATGGTGAGCATGATGATGAGGTGTCACCATCAGTATTGAGAACCCGACGGGGTCCACGGTCCACGTGGGGTTTATACACGCCACGAGCTATACTCGCTTTTTTGGTTTTTCAATATTTAATATTGACGTTCGCAATTACAAATGTTTTCCATGCACCTACCTAGCAGGTCATCAGGAGATGAAGATTGAAGAGGGTCAAAGAAGCTGTCTTTATTTTATTTTATTTTTTATTTTTTGCAAAGGCAAGCACGCGCGCTTGACCGACCAATGTAAGTAGAAGTAGTAGGAGCTCCAAACTGCAAATGAAGTCTAAAATTTTCAACCTCCATCCAAACATTGTCTTTGTGAGCTGAGCAAAGAATTATATATGGTGGATGGTGTGCATGATGAGAGGTGTCGGCATCAGTAGTATTCAGGATTCTCTCCTTTCCAAAAAGAAAAGTATTCCAAATTCCATGGTCCGTGTGGGGTTTATACACGCCACGAAGCTGCAAAAATGATGAATATAACCGGACAAAGCTTGTTCCATCATAGACTTTTTGTTACCCGACAAAGCTTTATATTGTTACTACATACCCAACGCGTGCCCGGCGGCCACATGAATAAAACGCACGCGTGCAGTGGCGTAACCTATCGTCATCATATCCTGCACCAGCATAATCGGAGGAAGAGGAAGATGTTGGGGCGACGACAATGACGTTCTTGTCCCATCCATACTTGACGACGACTGCAATGTGCAACCTGTTATTTATGTATCATTATTGTAACTCGAATCTCCTTGCTTACTCCTTACCTCGCTCCTCCATTCGTTTTTGATAGACATATTTCTAAATTTGATTTTTTTTTTAAATTTTAATACTCTTACTCACTTCAGTTGAACTATCCATCTACTCAATGGTTGTCTCGGATGTGCGTCAAAAAGTCTAGGCTTTTAACGACTCCCTTGTTTAAGAAAAACTAGTTAATGTCATGCATGATTAAAGGATGATAAGTACAATGGTAATTGTCCCAAGACGAAATAGTATTTTTCAAAAGAGAATGGAGAGTGCATAAGAAGTGTCCCTTTGTACAACTCAGTATATCGTCAAAGTGCGTCGTGATTGAGACTTCATATACACTATTAAGAAAACTACTAACATTTATGATACCAAATAGTAGGTACTATCAGATTCTTCATTAAATCTATTTTTATAGTATCTTCCCCATAATTGATCAATTGTAAAATAGTTTGACTCCATTTTTCTGAAACGTAAAACTGGCAGAGAGTGCTGGATTTGTATTAATTAATAGAGAAGGATGACTCTAAAAAATTGAAATGGTCTCAACTTATTACACACCAAACAATAATATAGGGTCCTTTTTTCTAAAAATAAATTAAAAGGCAATAAATATGGTCCTGCATGCGAGAGGCCGACCGGGCAAGGAGAAGTCTGGAAAGAAGAGCTACGTGTCGTCGTGTTTGTGTGTGTTAATTGTTTGGCCATGAATGCGAAATAAAGGGCAAGGGCAAGTAAAACGCACGCGTGCAGTGGTCTAACAAGAAGGCGTCAGCGTGGATCCACGTGGCGTGAATGCGAAATCTATCGTCATCGAGCGGTAGCATAATTGGAGGAGGAGGTTGGCGCGACGACAATGACGTGTTGTTGACTGGTTCCCCATCTCGCTCCCTAGAAGAAGTAGTACTAGACTGCAATGTGATACATACCCGTTATTTATATATGCATCATTAATGTAACTCAAAAGTCATTATCTGATTCAAAACATGTTCTGAAACATAATTTATACTAATTAATTTGGCATGAAACACCCAATTAACACCGGATGGCCAGTCAATGCCATTTTACATCTTGTTATTCAATCCTAAAATTCATATATAGAATTACTTGGTTTTTGGACGAAGCATAAATAGTACTGTGCAATAAGCAAGCAGAACGGAACCTTAAGAAGGACTGTTTGGCAGGGCTCCGGCTCCTCCGAAAACGGCTCCGGCTCCTCTGGTGGAGCGGTTTTTTTGATGGAGCTGAAGCCGTTTTGGAAAACGTTCGGCAAAACGGCTTCACCTGTTGGATTGAGGTGGTAAAATATCTAAACTGCCCTTTTCTATTTTTTTCTTTTCCCCATTTTTTTATTTTTTCTCTTTTTCCTCTTCTTCTCTTATCCTCTACTCTCTTTTTCCCCATCCTCTCTCTCCTTATCCATTCATTTCGAGCCAACCGAGCAAGGAGCATCCCGCCCGCTGTGCCGGCGCTCCCGCTGCTCCGGCGCCCCGTCCCGCCCCGCCGCGCTGGCACTCCGCCGCTGCGCCGCCGAGCTCCCTCCCCGCCCTGCCCCGCCGCGTCGGCGCTCCGTCCCGCCCCGCCGACGCTTCCGCCTCACCCCGTCGCCGCCTCGTGCCGCCGCCTCCAGTCTTCGCCGCTAGCGCTCGGCTTCCCACCCGTGGCCGCCTGAGGGGGCATGCCTGGAAAAGTTGGTGTGGAGCCGGACGGAGCCGGACGAAGCCACCCTTTATGGCTCCGTCAAGGCCGCAGGGCTCCAGAGAGCGGGATTTCCGGGGCTCCGGAGCCGGAGCCGCGGTCCTCGACGCCGTTTGGGAGGGCTCCGCGTGGAGCCGGAGGTGGAGCTGCTCTTGGAGCCCTCCCCAAACGGGCTCGAAGTGTCCACGACGTGTTTGTGAACAGTGAAAAGCATTGGAGGTGGCTGACGTGGTACCCTCGGGACACTTGGAAAGAGTCGCAGCCACGAGTTGGGGCTGTGGTGCCTGCTGGCTAGCTACTGTGGATATGATGGGTCTGCGTCGCTTCCTCTGCAATGCATTATTGTACTTATTATTATGTGCGTTGCCCTGCACGTACGATGCTGGACCTGCTGCCCACTCCTGACGTGGCAGCAAGGAAATTTGATCTCTTGCTTTTCATTTCTTTCCTTGTTTATTAGTAATTTACCGGCCTATCTAGGCAGGGTTTCTCAATTTCGTTGTCGTCAAAATTAATCATTGGAACTCGAACAATTTTCAGACGAAACCTGAGTTTGGAAGGTGGCATTTCGGTGAAAAATATTGAAATTCGGGTCATAGTAATTTCGGTCACCACATCGGGGAAAACCCCCCAAAAATCGTGATATTAATTTAAAAAAATTTCCGAATTTTTTTTTATCCCTGCCTGTACTTGTGTGTGCTACCTGAAATAATAATCCATGGCATGCCACATCGGACTGGAGATCGAAGAAGCTGCTAGAGCGAGGCCGACATGTGCGTTGATGATGTGCAGGAGTGTATAGATCACAAGTAGATGGTGACAAGATGCCGTGTCCACGAGAGGCATGTGGCGTGTTAATGCTGCTGGTTCGTTCATTCGGTGATGCGATCGCCGGGAACCAAACCATGGAATGCATATGCATCACAAAAATGGCGCCACTTGGCATGCATGACCCAACCACAAGATGGTGCATATGGTATGGGCGCACGCGCCGTGGACCAAATCAAAGACATTTGGTTTGTTGGATTTAGTAACAGTCATTGTCCATACAAATATATATATATATATATATATATATATATATATATATATATATATATATATATATATATATATATATATATATATATATATATATATATATATATATATATATATATATATATATATATAAGAAAAACACTTGTTAAATGCATGGGGCCGTAAATTGTATTTGTGGCCCCATTATATTTCCCCGCGGAGCCTAGTTTCCAGGAACTGAAGGAAGGGTTAGTACGTTAATCAAGTGTGGGCCATATATCTACCATGCGCTGACGAGGCTGAGGTTTTTGTTATATTGCTGATGACGAGGCAACATATTGGCATGGCAGGTAACTAGTCCACGACCACGAGATCGAGGGTTGCATTGGAAGCCATCAGCGTCGATTCCCTCCATTATTGGTGGGCCATATGCATGGATCCATTTTGGAATCTGCTGCTAGCTAGCTGGTCCTTGCATGTATTCTACGCAGCAGCATCCTTCGAGCATATGTACACAGTACACGGCCACGCATGCAGTGTATACTCCTACTACTTGACAGTATATATATATTTCGAACGCTGGCAGATTAAAAGAGTACTCACAGTCTTGTTGTCGGCGGCGCTGCATTATTTCAGATAATAGCTATAGGTAACAGAGAGGCAGGCAAGCAAATGCCAAGACCAACAAACTGCAACGAATGATTTTTTTTTCCCAGATAGAGCTAACATATAACATGCAGTGGGCGCCGATGCACATGCATGCTGACCGGTTGTGCATAGGGGATTAGGATAGGATTCATCATGCAGGGGACTCCTTGCATTGCATCTCTCATCTGTGTGCAGTTAGCTAGCTAGCTTGCCAGGCCAGGTCATAATTGATCTCATCTAATTAATATATCTGAGTCATTGGCAGAGGAGTGTGAGACGTTGGGAGAGGCGAGGCCCCCACGCAGTGTGGTCAGGATCAGTGTTTTTCATTGGTGCTGCGACGCAAGTGGCATTTGGTACTAGGTTCAGTTCCATCCAACAATTGAAAACCATCCAAACAACAAAATTCAGATGTATCAAATTATACGAATTTCGAAGTATAGACTCCAATATTTACGTCCTTCCATTTTAAATTGATGAATAACAAATCAAGAAATATTTAGAAATATACTATGCTAACTTAGCATTTAAAAAATTATATTGATAAAATCTAACTACGCTTTTAGCGCGGGTCAGATTACTAGTATGTTTGATGATAGAGTTGTAGTATGGTAGTGCTGAAGTTGAACTTAATTAGCTAGAACATGCACACACTCATGATATCCTATTCTAATTCTTGTACGCATTGCGTTACAAAACCGATGACATACGTACGTTGGAGAGAACAAGAGAACATGGTGGTGCATGTGGAACTGCATCACATCACGATAGCATGTTGTTGTGTCGTCTACGGGGTAGAAAACTTGATGTATTGGATCGGAGCAAGCTAAATCAACCAACCAACCGTACCCGACCCGGAGGGAGAATAGGAGATGGACGAGAGCTATGGATCGATCCTTGTTCCTCCGCGTGAGAGAGAGACTCTGCGCCGCGCCAGCCTATAATTCGTCGCTAGATCGATCGGGATGATGAACCTACCTCAACTCCTCAAGAGAACATGCATGCATCTGCCATGCATGCTGACCACCATCAATCTGCCTACCAAATTAAAGCAGTTTCTGTTTCTTCTTCTTCTTCTCATCTATCCCCTGTGATGCACCATTAATCAAACACTATATATACAATACAATGGGCTCAGATCCTGACTCCGATCAATCAATAAGTACATACTACATTATATTCTTGTACTAAACAAAATATTACTCATCACGTACAATATTACGGCGGCGCGTCCTAATCCAACACGGTTAATTTCGGGATTAATTAATAATTAGATGCATGAGCTTGATGACATAACATGCACTCCTCATCATGTAATTCCTATTCTAATTCTTGTACGCATCACATTACTACAATTAATACGGATCATATACGTTGGAGACGGAGAACAAGACGAGAACATGGTGGTGGTGCATGTGTAACTGCATCACGCCATCACACACCACGATTGCTTGCTGAAGAAAACCCAATGGGGCCCGTGCCATGTGCTGGACAGAGGCGCCTCCAATCCAATCCAAGCGGATCAAGGCGACCCGACCCGACCCGACCCGCGCCGGAAGGAGAATAGGAGATGGAGACGACGGAGAGAGCCGCCCGCCCGCCGATGGATCCGTGAGAGACTCTCTCTGCCTATAAATATACCATCGATCGATCGCGCTTCACACGCCGAGTCTCGAGCTCTTTTCTCGTCAAGAATAGCAACTAGATAGAATCAATAGAGACGAGAGATCGCCGACGATCGAGAGGCCGTCCGCCATTGCCCCTTCTTCTTCTTCTTCTCTTCAAATACCAATAATCCATCTAGAAAAGAGGGAGACTACTTGCTATAATCAGCAGCGTACAATGGAGACCCGGGACAGCAGTATCCCCTCCACCACGCCGCTCCCCTACTCCTACTCGCCGCTCCCGGCCGCCGACGCCGCCTCCGGCGAGGTCTCCGGCACCGGGCGCGTCGGCCGCCGGAGCAGGCCGGTGTGCGCCGCGGCGCTGGTCCTGTCGGCCGCGCTGCTGCTCGCCGTCGCGGCGCTGGCCGGCGTCCGCATCGCGCCGCCGCGGCCCATGCCGGCGGGCGGCGGCGCACCGGAGGAGTCGGCGGCGGCGAGGATGATGCTGCGCAGCAGGGGCCCCGAGGCCGGCGTGTCGGAGAAGACGTCGGGCGGCGGCATGCTGCTGGGCGGCGCCGACGGCGGCGGCAACGCCTTCCCCTGGAGCAACGCCATGCTGCAATGGCAGCGCACGGGGTTCCACTTCCAGCCGGAGAAGAACTGGATGAACGATCCCAATGGTAAGCCGATCGACAATAATCCCATGCATTTCTCCTCCTGTAATTAACATTTGACTATAGCATGTATTTGATTGCTGGATAATCACGATAACTATAACCTCTCTGATCTCACGCGCTTAATTACCTTCCTTTAATTTGTTGTTGTTTTCCTTCAAATTTTTTTTTGTTGTGGTTAATTGTGGATCAGAGGCTCCCATGCATGCTGATCCAACTAGGACGCAGGACCCACCTGCCGCATACCCTTTTGCGTTGGTGGGCCCCCATCCGTTGCTTTTAGAAATTCTGGTGGCTAGAATCATGCGTGGATTCTTCGTCCATGGTCCAACCAACCACCAACCGGCTATTTTGCATTTGCATTATTTGCTTGCTTGTTTCTCGTCCTCATCACTCAACACGTACGTGTGTGATTATTGTCCATATATATATATATATATATATCTCTTCGGTCTGATATGATGCTAGTAATTTGAATGCAAAGCTGATGTATTAACCCATGAATTTGTTGAAGCAAAGCAATGCAATGCAAAGCAGATGAATTAATCCACGATCGAATTGCATGCATATGCAGGCCCCGTTTACTACAAGGGCTGGTACCACCTCTTCTACCAGTACAACCCGGACGGCGCCATCTGGGGCAACAAGATCGCGTGGGGCCACGCCGCGTCGCGCGACCTGGTCCACTGGCGCCACCTCCCGCTAGCCATGGTCCCCGACCAGTGGTACGACACGAACGGCGTCTGGACGGGCTCCGCCACCACCCTCCCCGACGGCCGCCTCGCCATGCTCTACACCGGCTCCACCAACGAGTCGGTGCAGGTGCAGTGCCTCGCCGTCCCCTCCGACCCTTCCGACCCGCTCCTCACCAACTGGACCAAGTACGACGGCAACCCCGTCCTGTTCCCGCCGCCAGCGATCGGCCCCAAGGACTTCCGCGACCCGACCACCGCCTGGTTCGACCCCTCCGACCGCACCTGGCGCATCGTCATCGGCTCCAAGGACCCCCACCACGCCGGCATCGCCGTCGTCTACAGGACCAGGGACTTTGTGCACTTCGAGCTCCTCCCCGGCCACCTCCACCGCGTCGAGGGCACGGGCATGTGGGAGTGCATCGACTTCTACCCCGTCGGAACACGCCCCGGCGAGGGGTCGGAGAACGGCGTCGACATGTCGGACGCCATCGCCGGGAACGGCGCCGTGGTCGGCGACGTGGTGCACGTGATGAAGGCCAGCATGGACGACGACCGCCACGACTACTACGCGCTCGGGAGGTACGACGCCAGGGCCAACGAGTGGACGCCGCTCGACGCCGGGAGGGACGTCGGCATCGGCCTCCGCTACGACTGGGGCAAGTTCTACGCGTCCAAGACCTTCTACGACCCGGCCAAGCGCCGCCGCGTGCTCTGGGGCTGGGTCGGCGAGACCGACTCGGAGAGAGCTGACGTGGCCAAGGGATGGGCATCCCTACAGGTACTACACGTATTCATCGTATATTCTTTTTGTCGCATGTACTAGTAGCTAGCTACGAGTATAGTAGTAATGTTCTGCATCTTTAATTAATTATTTTACGGCTGATAGCTAGCTGTCCATTAATTAGGAGTATTATTGTTGTGCACTTTTTGGCTGGGCTGGGCTGGGAATGCATGCACAGCTCACAAGACACGTAGGAATGGGACGACACTATAATGGCACGGCACGCACCCACTTGTTGAATCCATCCATCATGTGATGTGCTAGCTAGTCGATCTGCTTGCTGCTCTGTCAGCTTTGCTGTCACTGTTGAGATACCAATAATCATCAAGCTGTTACCTCTCATGTGCAGCCATGTGCCATTGCTCATCTCTAGTTAGTCGATGCAAGATTGCAGCAGCACTGGCACAGCCTAACCGATTATATTATATTGCATTGCTATCTAGTTGCAACTAATGTTACATTATATGCTGCACAATGCATGTTCTCTCTGATGCTGTCAGTCTTGTAGCTGGATATATGACATGCTTGTTCTAGCTTAATTTATTACAGTTGATACATGAACAGCTAACTAACTAGTCACCATGGTTGGCAGTCGATCCCCCGCACGGTGCTGTTCGACACCAAGACCGGCAGCAACCTCCTCCAGTGGCCCGTGGAGGAGGTCGAGACGCTGCGCACCAACTCCGCGGACCTCAGCGGCATCACTATCGACTACGGCTCCGTGTTCCCGCTCAACCTCCACCGCGCCACGCAGCTCGACATCGTCGCCGAGTTCGAGATCGACCGCCACGCCGTCATGGCGCTCAACGAGGCCGACGTCGGCTACAACTGCAGCACCAGCGGCGGCGCCGCCAACCGCGGCGCCCTGGGCCCCTTCGGCCTCCTCGTCCTCGCCGACAAGCACCTCCGCGAGCAGACCGCCGTCTACTTCTACGTCGCCAAGGGCCTCGACGGCGGCCTCACCACGCACTTCTGCCAGGACGAGTCGCGGTCCTCCAGCGCCAACGACATCGTCAAGCGCGTCGTCGGCAGCGCCGTCCCCGTGCTCGACGGCGAGACGCTCTCGCTCCGGGTGCTCGTCGACCACTCCATCGTCGAGAGCTTCGCGCAGGGAGGGAGGTCCACCGCCACCTCGCGCGTCTACCCGACGGAGGCCATCTACGCCAACGCCGGCGTCTACCTCTTCAACAACGCCACCGCCGCCCGGGTCACCGCCAAGACGCTCGTCGTCCACGAGATGGACTCGTCCTACAACCACGACTACGTGGCACAGCTCTGATGAGCCATTTTTTTTTTTTGATATGCAGAGAGGAGAGCAACGCATCCTTCTGCTGCTAGCTGCTTGTACCTATCAATCCATTTTTTGCTTAAATTTTGTTTCCCCTTTTCTAATTATTATTATTTGCTGGAGGCCTTCTTCCAATTGTACTAGTATACCTATATAGTGGAAGACCCCACGATGCAAGCAAGGCTACATCATGATGATATATAGCCTCTAGTTGTACATCCATGTGTGTATCGACACCCGGCCATGAGTCAAATGTTCTACATAGATTTCAATTCTCTCCCAAGAATTCAGTGTGCAAACATCAAAAACATACGTGGGAGTAGCCTCGATGATAGTTCTTGGACACATTCAATTGAAATCACAGATGCTTGGCATTTCACACATAGAGAGCTCTGCATTTGCTGTATTATACCACTATCAGTGTAAAAATACAAAAGGCTACAACTGCATTTGTTGTTCTTATGCCTAATGTAGCTATGTTGTTCTGATGTCATCAGTACAACTGCATTTGTTCTGAATGTCATCTTCCTGAAAACAGTTTCTGCCAGTCTGACGCTCCTGCATTCTGACTACTCCCAACAAAAGACATGATGGATCCGTTCCAACACAATCCGTGTCTAACCCAACCATGGAATCCCTGTCCGTCACCACCTCCAACAACCGTCTCGCCTCCTGAGAGAGCTCCGCATTTACTGGATTTTTCGATATACCAGTATCTTTTTTTTTTCTGAGCGAGAATCATTGATTAATTAACTGGAAGCAGGATTACAGTCAGCTCCCAGCAACTCTCCCGGTTCGTCTCTGAGGTCAGTTTGGCACAGAAACGCGCTGCCTCGTTGCCTTCCCGGTTTACAAAAGAAATATGAAAAGCTAAAAAAATCCCTGCTTAACTCGCTGATCTCATTCCATAAACCTGCGATTAAACTCCGATTGCCAGTCTCCGAGCGTAAAAGGTTCACCAGAGATAAGTTATAATAAGTCTCCAGCACAACCTTTTCATGGCCGCACACTCTTGCTAAATGAACACCATCTCTTGCTGCCAAAGCCTCCGCCATCAAACGATGACTGAGCTGCATTGTCTACCCAGGCCATCCACGGTCCCTGCTGAGCACTACTCTAGCTTCGTCCTGCTCTGCTGCTGGCAACTATGGAAGCGACGCAACGGCTTCGTGTTCAGACAGGAGACGACCTCCATGCGCCGACTGATGCGACTGTGCAAGGAAGACGCCTTGCTTTGGCGGCATAGGCTGCCCCGTTCTAGCGTGTGTGCTACCCAACAATGGTGCAATTTGTTTAGCGCGAATGTAACCACAAGTGTGTGACAGTTGTCGATCCATCCCGGGCCGGTTGGGGCCAAAATGAATGAATGAAATTTGCAGGTGGGGGATCCTCTCCCCCTCCGTTGACCTACAAAAAAAAGCCTCCACCATCAGAACATCCGAGAGATTCTCATAGAATTTCGACGACACCTGCAACACTTTGCCTCTCTCGTCCCTGATGACCACCCCTCCTGAACCCATTCCAGAGTTCACAACGAAGGAAGCGTCAATATTCACCTTACACCAGCCAGCATCAGGTTTCCTCCAGTACTCCTTCTGCCGCTGTGGCGTCTTCAAAATATCATGTCCCAGGCATATCACATCCTCTATCAATGACGTTATGTGTTTGCTTGCTGCCACCGGGTTCCATTGCTTCGACGAGCATTGCGCCCAGTCCAAAGGGACGAGACTCCGCAGATGAACAGAGCTGCTTCTTGCTGGGAGCAAATTCCGTTACGAGAGGAAGTCCGTGGCCCATGTGGATTCTGCATCCCGTCATCTCCCTCAGCGCCCTCCAAAACTGAACAGCAAAGGTGCATTTGAACGCTACATCAAACAATGACTCCCCCGGAGCACCACATGATTCACAAAAATCCTCTTCTGCAACGTGCCTCCTTGGTAATTCGGCTTTGGTGGGCAAGTAGTTCTGCAGCACTCTCCACCAGAATACACGGACTTTAGGCGGCACCTTCATCTTCCATATATACCTTCTTCCACCAGAAAGTCTGTTATCAGTACAACAATGTAGAACGGCCTTTCCTCCAGCCTTGCAATGGTGTAGTCGTCAGGATCAATGCCATCTCTCTGCAACTCATCAGAGAACGCTCATCTTCCTGAAAACACAAATTCTGCCAGTCTGACGCTCCTGCATTCTGACTTCTGAGTACATGTCAAACAGGCGCTGAAAGACATGGATCTGTTTGCCCGGTTGCAAGGCTGAAAGTGCGCCACATGCCGTTCCAACCCAATCCGCGTCAACCATGGAATCCCTGTCCGTCACCACCTCGAACAACCGACTCACCTCCTGAACCACGAATATAGATAGATATCCAATCTAGCCTCCTGAGGAAGAAGAGTAAATCTGAAAAATCTCAACCAATTCTGATGAGAAGATAGAAAAGTGAAGTTGCCTTCTCTCCTCCAGCCGTTGGATCTAGCATCTGTTAAATATGTAAATGTGTATTGTGTGAACAATCTAGAGCTGGTTAGTTAGTTAGATAAGATACAATCCCTTGTAAATAGGATCTATATCCGGCCAGGTTGTTCACCACCGTGTAAACCACGTTGGGGGTGATTCCCAACTCTATTAACACGCAGGCGCCGGCCCTACGGGGCAACATCGCTTCCTCCAAGTTTTACATGGTATCAAAGCCTAGCCTCATAATAGATTCATCTAGATGGCGTTGATCCCTGGCTCCTCCGGCGTCGCTCCTCCTCTCGGCCTTGCTTCTCCTCTCGGCCTTGCTTCTCCTCTCGGTCTTCCTGTTTCTGAGAAGCTCTCCAAAAACAACCTTCAGCTATGGAAGCTGCAGGTCTTGCCGACTATCCGCAGTGCCCAGCTTGAGGGGTTCCTCGATGGCTCGGTCGCCGCGCCCCCAAAGGAGATCGACACCAAGACTGGCGACACCACCACCAAATCCACCAACCCTGAGTATGCCAAATGGCTTGCTCTTGATCAGCAGGTTCTCAGCTACCTGTTGACGACCATGACGCGTGAAGCCTTACTCCAAGTCGGCGCTGCAACGACGGCAGCCGAACTATGGGCTGCGGTGGATGAAATCTTTTCATCGCAGACCCGTGCCAGGGCGGTGAACACTAGGATCGCCCTCGCCACTACGAAGAAGGGCGCCATGACGGCGTCCGAGTACATGGCCAAGATGAAGGCGCTGGCTGACGAGATGGCGGCCACCGGGAAACCTCTCGGCGCTGAAGAATTGATGTCGTACATCCTAGCCGGCCTTGACATGGAGTACAACCCTCTGGTCACTTCAATGCTGGCCAGGAACGATCCAGTTCCCTACAACGAGCTTTTGTCCCAGATGCTAAGCTTTGAGAGCCGCCTTGATCTGCTGCAGCAAGGCAGCGGCGGATCGCAGTCCTCCGTCAACTTGGCTTCGCGTGGTGGTGGCAGCCGGAACTCCGGCAATCGCGGCAGATCAGGCCGTGGTCGTGGCTCGTCAGGAGGACGTGGTCGCGGCCCTGGCGGTCGTGGACGTGGCACATCCAACCCTGGTGGACAGAAGCCGCGGTTCAACGAGCAGTGTCAGGTATGCTTCAAGGAAGGGCATAGTGCCATGACCTGCTGGCACCGCTTCGACGCTGACTACGTGCCTGATGAGAAGAACATCAACACCGCCACTCACAGATATGGAGTTGACAGCAACTGGTATACTGATACCGGTGCTACGGATCACATCACCAGCGAGCTTGACAAATTGGTTGTCCATGACAAGTACAATGGCACTGACCAGATCCGTACTGCAAACGGGGCAGGTATGAACATTAATCACATTGGCCAAGCTATTGTTAGTACTCCCGATTGTAATCTACAACTGAATAATGTTCTCCATGTACCTAGTGCTAAGAAAAATCTTGTTTCCGTGCATCGTCTTGCTGCTGATAATCATGCTTTTCTCGAATTTCATCCTGACTTCTTTTTGATCAAGGATCAGGCCACGAGGAAAACTCTTTTGGAAGGCAAATGTAGAGGAGGTCTCTATCCCCTTCCTGAGTCAAGACGTGAAGCTCACAGTGCTGTCAAACCATCCAAGGCTAGATGGCACAGTAGATTGGGTCACCCTTCTTTTTCAATTGTTAATCGAGTCATTAGTGAGAATAAATTACCTTGTGTTAGGGAAGATAGTCAAGAGATGGTTTGTGATGCCTGTCAACAAGCCAAAAGTCACCAACTTCCCTATCCCAAGTCATCTAGTGTTTCCCACTTTCCTTTAGATTTGATTTTCTCTGATGTATGGGGGCCTGCTCCTGACTCTGTTGGGAGGAATAAATATTATGTGAGCTTCATAGATGATCATAACAAATTTGTTTGGATCTATCTCTTGCGTTACAAATCCCAAGTATTTGAGAAATTTCATGAATTCCAGCAGCTTGTCGAGAGGAGATTTAATAGGAAAATTGTTGCTATTCAAACTGATTGGGGTGGTGAATATGAAAAACTTAATTCCTTTTTCCGCAATGTTGGCATATCTCACTTGGTGTCTTGCCCTCATGCTCATCAACAAAATGGTGCTGCAGAGCATAAGCACCGTCACATAGTTGAAGTTGGCCTATCTCTCCTAGCTCATGCATCCATGCCGCTTAAATACTGGGATGAAGCCTTCTTGGCTGCCACTTATTTGATTAATCGAACCCCAGCTAAAAACCTTCATTACTCTTCTCCTCTCGAGGTCCTTTTTCAAGAAAAACCTGATTACTCCATGCTTCGGGTATTTGGGTGTGTGTGTTGGCCAAATCTTCGGCCGTACAATGCACGCAAACTTGCCTTTCGATCAAAATGGTGCGTTTTCTTAGGATATAGTAACATGCACAAGGGCTTTAAGTGCCTAGACATTCCTACTGGTCGCATCTACATCTCACGTGATGTGGTCTTTGATGAACAAGTTTTCCCCTTTGCTGCTCTTCATGCCAATGCTGGTGCTCAACTACGATCAGAAATAGACCTCCTTTCTCCTACTCTCCTTGGTCCTTCCTTTTCCTTTGGGAGTACTACAATAACTAGGACTGATGTGGTTAATTGATCTTCTAATCCTGGTGATACTTCTAATCAAAATTTGGAAAGAAATACACAGGAGGAGCCGGTATTGCATGCTGCTTCACAAGGGGAGACCGGCGCCCAGCTCGAGGTGGATCTCCCTGCACATGCGCTCGGGCTCTCTTCGGGATCGCAGCCTCCCAGCGGACAGAGCGGCGCATCCACCTCGGTCCCTGCGAGCAAGCCAGCGATCCCCACGCACGCGCCAGGGGAGTCTCTGCGCGTGGATGGGCTGGACACGAGTGCCACGCGCCGGGATGACACAGGCTCGGGGCCCTCTGCGGATTCGCCTGCGGGATCAGCTACGCCGGATGGATCCGGTGCGCCCGCGTCCTCAGCTATGGATGCTCCTGCGGCCACCCCACTGACTCAGCAAGCTACACGACCACAAACACGTGCGCAATCTGGTATTCGCAAGCCAAAACAGTACACCGATGGTACAATCAGGTATGGGCTTACTGCTACAGCTGAACCTACCTCTGTTGCTGCTGCTTTGGCTAATAAAAACTGGAAAAAGGTGATGGATGTTGAATATGATGCTCTTATGAAAAATAAAACTTGGCATTTGGTTCCTCCGAGTCATGGTCACAATATTATTGATTGTCGCTGGGTTTATAAGGAGAAGAGAAAAGCTGATGGCACTCTTGATAAGTACAAGGCTCGTCTTGTTGCTAAAGGATATAAGCAACGCTATGTTATTGACTATGAGGACACCTTCAGTCCGGTGGTAAAAGCGGCCACAATCCGTTTTGTTCTTTCTCTTGCAGTGTCATCAGGATGGAATAATCTTCGTCAACTAGATGTTCAGAATGCATTTCTTCATGGTAATCTTGAAGAAGAATTGTTCATGAGGCAATGTCACACCTGTTTTTCCAAAGAAAACCAAGTGCAAACCTATATGCATGCCAGGATCAAGTTTCATGCATATAGTGACATATAAGTGAATAACAGTTCAGTATCACGTAAGAAAAAGGGAGATATCAAAGTATTACGCTAAATCCTGGAAACGGAGGCACCATACTCCACAAGCAGTCGACTGGGGGTTGCGTACGCCTAGCACCAGCAACATCTTCATAGCAGCTTCCTCTTTCTGAGCAACATTGTTTATAGCAAGGGTGAGCACTTGTCGTACTCAGCAAGTGTGGGGAAAGTATGAATGCAAAGACTTTATAGTGGACTGGCTCTAAGCATTTAGCATTTTAGTTGGTCAAATTTTATTAGCACCTGACTACTAATAAAGTATAAGTTTATACCAACCCACATTAAGCATAAAGGTAAGATGCACCATAAGAATATGGCAAGCATAACCAGAGAGCACGATTTAAGTCCATCTTCAAGTTCAATTATCATGTGAGGGTCCAGGCCGCTCTTGACCGTGAGCACGGCTAATCGATTAGTTTTACACTCTGCAGAGGTTGTACACTTTCACCACAAGTCGCGTAAAAACTCCGAAGAGCTTTAGACCCAACCACGCGATGCTGATCAGGCACCATACCACACTACCGAGGTGTGGCTGCATAGGGACGCTACGAGGCCTTTACAAAGACTTCCCTAGTGTGTTCCAGTGCACGAGGTTCCGCGAGTCCTGCCCCCCCTAATCACCAGTCCAACACTAGAGTCCTCTAATTACTTGGCCAAGACAGCCATATGTCTTGTGGTTGTACGGTTTTCCTGGGTGGTTCTCCATGTTCCGATTAAGCATATGGTCTTGTATTAAGCAACCAAAGATATAAAATAAAGGTAAAGCATGTTCATCTTCAATGTTCATTAAAATCACCATAACCCAGGTATAGCAACTAAGCATAGCTACCCAACATAAACATAAACCCAGGTTGACAAGGAATGATGATAAAGACTAGGCAATCCTTAATAGGACCCATCAATATTAATGCAAGCATATGCAATGAGTGATTAAACACATTATTGAGACAAAAGATCAAGGACACACTTGCCTTTAACCACAGAGTAGTTGCTCAGAGTATCTTCAACCTCTTGTTCTTCAAAGCTCTCGAACAACGTTCCTTCTACTCGCATCAATCATCGGGCACAAGCATACCAAGCAAACAAACAAGCAAACTAAGAACAATGCACCACTCAAAAGAAAAGCTTTTAAAAGAACGCACTAAAAGATAGGCTCGATTAGATGGATCACTAAAGCACAGAAACCGTGCTTAAAAGAGAAAGGCTGTGGAAGGTTGAGCAAGGACCGGAAAGATCACACTGAGATAGAGCTTGATAAAGAACGTCTAACGAACGTTTTGCATATTTGAGAGAACAAGGCTATGAGCTAAGTTTATTTTAATTAGCAAAAATATGTAAAGGATATTTCATAAAGAAAATACCCAAAGTTGGAATTAATTCAAATTAAACTTTATTTGAAGAAACCGAGGTAAAACCTAATCAAGTTTTAATTATGAAAGGTTAATTAAATATTAACCGAATTAACATTTAATTTATGAAAAACTGAGGTAAAGATCTAATCAGATTTTATTTACAAAAGCATGTGAAATAAATATTAATCAAATTAATATTGATTATGAAAAATGTTGTGTAGCACTATATAGATTTTATTTAGAAAAGACATGTTTAATAGATATTAACAAAATTAATATTAAATTAATTTTCAGAAAACAATCATGATGAAAACACAACACTAACATGTAATTTATTTTATTATGAACCTAATGCAACTTGAACAGATTAAAATGGAGCTAAAACATGGAAACTATGAGATAAACAAGATTTGAGGACCTAGTTGTGATTATCTATAGATCTCAGGGGTTAACAGAGAAGATCTGCAAGACACATTGAACAGTGCTCGCAAAAAGGATAAAGGACATGGTTAGATCTGAAAAAGAGCTCGGTTGTATTTATGTGTGAAAGGTGGGATTTCTGTAGGGGGTTATTTGTAGATCTGCAAGAGACATAAAAAGATCTAAACATTACCAGAAACTTTAGGGGTCTAAACGAAAAACAGAGGGTCGTCTTCTTCCTCTGCACAAACACGCACAGGGAGGTCATGGCGTACAGGAGCTCTGAGCATTTCCAATCGCCGGGGCTCCGGGCAGCTAGGGGCTTGGGTGAGATGCAAAACGGAGAGAGGAGATCGAGGGGATCGCGATGGTGTGCTCACCAGCATGGGAGACGGACGGGAGCGGCCAGATTTTGGAGAGGGGCGGCGGCCGGCGGTTCTCTGTCTCCATGCCGTGGCGGTGCTCCAAGGATCCTCCAGCGACGGGAAGTGGCAGAGGAGTGCGGCTCGGCGTCGCGGTGCTCCTGGCGATGACGGCTTTGCCCGGCAGCACTCCGACGCGGCGAATCGAGTGACGGCCGGCGGACGACTCGGGCACCCAGCCGTGGCGGCGCTTCAGGGGCTGGTCTGCGATGGGGAGATGTTCGCCTGACGTGGCTCGGCATCGTGTAGCTCCCGGTGTCGCGGTGTCGCCCAGCAGCATTCTGTAGCCGCGAATCGGGCGACGGCGGCAGGACACTGCTCCGGCGGTCTGGATGGCGGCAGCAACACAGAGCAGGGCGAGGCGTAGGGCGGTGGAGGCAGCAGGGGGTGCTAGGGCACGCAGGAGGCCGGGGCTCCGCCCTTTTATAGGGGCGCACGACCGAGCTTGCCGTGGCGCGCACGCCAAGGCGACCTGGCGGCGGCAGCCATGGTCGTGTCCGCCATGGACACATGGCCTCAGGACTGGGCCCGGATGAGCTTCCGCAGGCCAGAGCGGGTTGGGGTGGCTGGGCCGGTGTGGACTGGGTCGGGCCCACGGACTCGGCCCAGGAGGAAAAGGATGGTTTTCTTTTTATTTTCCGAATTTATTTTTAATGCGAATATAATTCGAGAAAAATCTAGAAATTGTGTTAAAGGCACGAAAAATACTCAGAAAATTCCCAGAATTCCAGAAAAATTCCCAGAGATATATTGGGACATGAACAACCCAAATAAAGTATTTAGAGATTATGAAAAAGATTTTAGAGCCTTCTAGTAAATAGAAATTGCTCGAGGAAAGTGAGAATAAATTCCAGAAAAGTCCGGAAATTCTCGGAAGGATTTGGACAACACCTAAACGCATTTTTGAAACTTTTTGCACTCAAGAAGCACCAAGATGCATCGGCATGAATGCAACACTCACAACTTTTTATTTGATTCAGAAAATCAAACAAGGATTTTCCTATACTATATTTCTTGTAAAGAAAATAAATGTTGGAAAAGTTTTAAAATTATGAGAAAATTGTTATTTAATTATTCTTTCTATTCACATCCTGAAATTGGAAATTTCAGGGTGTGACAGGCAACCTCCTGGGTATGAGAGTAAGACTCATCCACATTATATTTGTAAACTTGATAAAGCCCTGTATGGTCTGAAACAAGCACCGCGTGCTTGGTATTCTCGGTTGATCTCAAAACTTCAGAGTCTTGGTTTTAAACCCTCCAAAGCTGATGTGTCCTTGTTTGTCTACAACAAAGGGGGAGTTACAGTATTCCTTCTTATTTATGTTGATGATATTATTATTGCAAGTTCTTCTGCTGCAGCTACAGAGGCACTTCTCAAAGACCTTCAAGCCGACTTTGCTCTTAAAGATCTTGGTGAACTCCACTACTTCTTGGGCATTGAGGTTAAGAAGGTATGTGATGGAATATTGTTAACACAACAAAAGTACACATCAGATTTGCTACACCGAGTAGGTATGACAAGTTATAAACCTATGAATACTCTAATGTCTACTACTGATAAGTTGTCGATTCATGATGGTGATCCACTTGGGCCGAAAGATTCAACTGAATATAGAAGTATTGTTGGGGCATTGCAGTATTTAACATTGACAAGGCCTGATATATCCTTTGCTGTTAATAAAAAGTTTGTCAATTCTTGCATAAGCCAACCACAAATCACTGGAGTGCAGTCAAACGCATTTTGAGGTATTTGCAGCATACAGTAGGAATGGGACTAAGAATACACAGGTCGCCTTCTACCCTTGTGAGTGCCTTCTCTGATGCAGATTGGGCTGGTTGCTCAGATGATAGAAGATCTACAGGTGGCTTTGCAGTATTTCTTGGGTCCAATCTAATTTTGTGGAGTGCAAGAAAACAGGCAACAGTCTCTAGGTCAAGTACTGAAGCAGAGTATAAATCTTTGGCTAATGCTACAACAGAGGTTATGTGGGTACAGACCTTACTCAAGGAATTGGGAGTAAAGGGACCCAAGTTTGCAAGGTTATGGTGTGATAATCTTGGTGCAACATACTTGTCGGCGAATCCTGTGTTTCATGCCAGAACAAAACATATAGAAGTGGATTTTCACTTTGTCAGAGAAAGGGTTGCTCAAGGGCTTCTACAAATCAGATTTATATCCACTAAAGACCAAGTTGCTGACGGCTTTACAAAGCCTATTCCAGTTCGACAGCTTGAAGAATTTAGACACAACCTCAACTTAGATAAGTTGTGATTGAGGAGGGGTGTTAAATATGTAAATGTGTATTGTGTGAACAACCTAGAGCTGGTTAGTTAGTTAGATAAGATACAATCCCTTGTAAATAGGATCTATATCCGGCCAGGTTGTTCACCACCGTGTAAATCACGTTGGGGGTGATTCCCAACTCTATATTAACACGCAGGCGCCGACCCTACGGGGCAACGTCGCTTCCTCCAAGTTTTACAGCATCAACATCTAACAACAAAGTGATTTAGAGATTGATAAAAAACAGTCATTTGATGTAGAGACACACCCTTTTTCAAACATGTAAGATTGGAAAAGTTTAGCAAAACAACTTCTTCTAGCTTTGTAGAACAAGGCGATGTTCATAATACTTTTGCTTTTTATTTTTTCCTCTTTGCTTTTTTCCTTCCTATTATTTTTCCTTTCATTATTTTCCACCTCATCTTATCCATTCTTCGGGCCCTCCTCTTCTTCCTCTGCCACTAACACCACCCGCCTCACTCGCCTCCGCGTCGATGCACATCACGCCCGCCTCTGACCAGGTCCCGCCAGCCCTCACTGCGCTCGCCGCTCGTCGGCTTCCACTGCACCTGCGCCACCACCTCCACGCCTCCGTCGCCGGCGAGCTCCAGATCCACAACGCTGGCGACCTACGCCGCCACCTCCGCGCCTCAGGGGCAACCTCGAAACCCATGACCCGAGGATGAGGAGCCACGAGGAGCCAACTTTTTTATTTTAAAAAAATTTAAAATTTATTTTTCTATGAATTTACAAAAATATACATCCATCCTAAAGTTTTGCAAAACTATACCTATACTGCCATTTGAAACGGCGGTACCACCAGTGGTTGATATTGTAGTAGTACATCTTCAAAAACCGTAACTTTTTTTATGAACCTAGATGGAGATAAACTTTATATGAAAATTGTATATTTCGTCGAGATTTACAACTTTGTAGTTCAAACTTTTTCATTTGAAATGATTTTGAGACTCAAATAGTCGATATACTATCCAGATCTAAAATTTAAATTTTAAAATTTGTATATGGGAGGGTGTGAACCAGAAAGGACCAGAGGTTCTTGTGGTGGAGCTGATGCTGGCGCATGCTTTGGATGAATTGGAGGAGAAGGAGGCGATGTGGACGACACAACTGGCGTAGTTGGAGAAAAGTCAGGGATCGATGGTATGGTGAATTTGTTGCCATCTCTTCTGGGGAATCAAGTAGCCAAGTTTTGCCAGACAAAAGTGATAGACATGCGAAAGTAGTTTTAGTTTTGTCAAAAGTGGACATTGCTCCAAGCTAGTGCAGGTGGTGTCTTATGGGCAAGGACATTATTGTTGCATCTTATATCTTTATATCTTTCCGCTGTGATTTAACTCTCAACCTAGGAAAAACATGTTAGGATATTCACCTAGACTTAGGCTATATCTAAGATGGTTAATTACTTCTCTTATAAATAATAAAACTCTCATGCTCTAGTGGTTATGAGTTGTAATTATAATTTCTGAAATTTTTGTAATATGATCAAGACTTGTAAACTAGAGATTAAAATTTGCTCTCACATGTATCTTTGTGATGGTTTCCACGATGTAAATACGGTATGCGTGTTGTTCATGGGCGATGCTCGAGACGCGTACCGGGGACTACCGGGGTTATCTCGATTAAGCCGGGTGGATCATTGGATGATAACTCGGTTTAGTCGAGGTAATTTGGGCGGTTCCTTACAAAACACAAATTCTGCTAGTCTGATACTCCTGCATTCTGAGTACATGTCAAACGAGTGCTGAAATACATGGATCTGTTGTTTCCCCGGTTACAAGGCTGAAAGTGCGCCACATGCCGTTCCAACCCAATCCGCGTCAACCATGGAATCCCTGTCCGTCACCACCTCGAACAACTGACTCGCCTCCTGAACCATGAATATAGATAGACTAGGTGATGCCCCGCGCGTGGCTGCGGGTTGTCAGGGGGTGAGACCTAGACAGATCCGCAAGGGGGCTACCCAAGCGGTTGTAGGTTGATTGGAGGGGATCGAGACCTAAGAGCGTAGGTGGTAGTTCGCAGGGAGAACTCGGAATACGGCGAGAATGGCGAGAGACACAAAGGTTTAGACTGGTTCAGGCCTCCGGAGAGTAAAACCCTACGTCCAGTATGCGGTGGGATTATGCGTGAATGGGGGAGTCCCCTCGAATGGAGCTCTAGGCCGCCTTATATGGTCAACGGGCTAGGGCTTCCATTTGAGGTCGGTGGACCCTCATCGGGGTCGGTTACAAGTTAGGAAGGTCATCTTCCGTGATTACAGGGTGAATCCCGCGATCTGCGGACCTACTGGCGGCGCCAAGCCGCGACCTAGGGGAGAGTCTTGCGCCACAAGCCCGGCGGATCCTCCGGGATCTGGATAAGGTCTTCTGGAGTCTTCCAAGGTCGGCGGGGTTGTGGATAAGGTCTTCGGGCCCACTTGCAGGTCGGTGGGGCTTCTGACAGGTTGGGTCCACATGACAGGGACCTCTGGGACCCTGGCCGGTGGGGACCCATGGGTACCCATGTCTCTCAAGCCCCCGATCGACGTGTAGGCGTAGCGGCTGAGACGACGTTGTGGCACCGTCGAGGTCGCGCAGGGTGCACGGGGATCCAAAAAAGAAAATACTCTTGAGCATGTACGAAGTCGAACGTCAAGCTCCTGAGGCGCAGATCTAGGGGCTTGAAGTGAAGACTAGGCGCTGTAGTAGTTTGAAGAACCGCCGACCTGACCGGAGTCAGGAAAGATCATCGCGCCTTCAGGGAAGGTCCCTATGCCGACCAAAGGGAGGTCGAGCGGAGGGATGGCGGAAGCTTGCTTCTGGTAGGTCGACGCGACGTAGGCAGAGAGGGCGTCACAAGACGCACTCGTGGAGTAGCCCCCGAGCAGTAAGGCGATCTGTAAGGTCGGGTTGGTGCTCGAAGAAGAAACCGAGAACCTACGGCCTTCTGCATGTGCTTTGGGATGCTCTTCCCGTTGAGTAAGACAAACTGTCTGGAATCTTTGCAGGACAACGACAGGCGCCAGGAGTCTTGTCGTATAGCGACCCATGGGTGTACTGTGTAGGCACAGGACCTGCCCCGAGCAGAGATGCGGCTGCTGCCACTAGGAGACAAAGGCTGAAAAGTTGTCATCACACACTCAGCAGACGTGTCAGCAGGCTCAGAAACGGACAAAGACCTCGCGCTCCGCGTGGTAACAGTGTTGCGGATAAGGATGCCGCGTCAGTTGCGGTGTGGGCAGTGACCGAAGCGGAGCTCCACTGCCATAAATAGGATCCCTCTTTGCTTGCTGCTTGAACCAAGTAGAAACATCCTGGCAAAGCCACTTCATAATTATGCAATGCCCTGGCCTTGTGTGCGTCCACCCGAGCGTAGCGCTAGAGTATCATCCCTTGGAGCTAGAAGAATACTTGCGAAGTTAGGAGAACTCCACCAATCTCTGCACCCGCGCCCAGCGGGGAATCCAAGTACAGCATGGGGCAGTACATGCCTTGGCGGGCCTTATGAGGGGAGGCCTAATGTGGCGTTGGAAACTGTCATGCTGTGCCGGGAGAGGCCCGAGGTGACGCTGGTCCAATTTGGGATCTTGTGAGAGCACCCTAGCAAAAGATGGGACTCCACAGGAAACCTTCTGGGGCTAGAGTAGAGGTGGCTGTGTGGCAGCCGCGACCTCGACGGCGGTGGAGGTCTCCAAGTAGGTCCTGAAGCTAGAAGAAAGCTTGCAACGCGCTTCATCAGTCTAGGTTGCGCCGTAGGCACCATATAAGGTAGAACAGGACCTTTAATATGTTTGTATCTTGTAATTGGCCTTGGGCCAAAGTCTGTTGTAGCTTACGAAGCTTGTATACACATGCTTGCATGGCAACTGATGTGTCTTGACCATTATGATGAGGCGCCCGGGCAGCAATGGCATGGCCAAGGTCCCGACGGGGCTATGTTAGCACACCGACCTTCGGAAGGCCACAATTTTTGACAAGAAGGCCCGTGTCGACCTAGGTCAACACGGCCGCTGCGCAGTGGCGCAACACAGGGTGTCAATCCTGAGTTTTGTAGGTCGGAATCGACCTAGAAGGCAACAGGGCCTCAGCGAGGCGCTGTGATCATGACCAAGAGGTCGTCAACGGGTAGTAGAGCCTTTAAGCGCGGAGCCGTTGATAAAGTTGGGCCGCTGTAGGTCGAGGCGACCTAGAAGGCATGTAGGCAACTGGGCCTAGAAGACATGGTGTGAAACCCGCCGTGAAAGGCCAAGGCGACCTAGGAGACTACCGGTACCATATCGACCTTGAATGGGTGATAGGGCTGTCCCATAGGTCGTCCGTGAGTCGTGGCGACCTTGAATGTCACCTTGGAGATAGCTATATTTGGGGGCTTGGATGTGGGGCATAACGAGTCTGCGTCGACCGGGGCACTGACTGGAGGCCGGCGAACGCAGATTCCCGTACGGAACTAGCCGTTACTGCCAATTTACCATCAGGCCGAAAGTGCTGTTGAGCGACATGTCCGTTGAAGGCACTGAGCCGCTGGGTCGCTGTGATTTGCGCCAAAGAGACGTTGCGCGCGGCCGCCCGTTGCGCCGCTGGGGCCCGATTATATAAGGCCGATCCATGGCCCAGGGGCCTCTACTTGCTTTCATTTCCACTCCGTGCTAGGGTTCCGCCGCCACTCCATTGCTTAGAGTGAACCGCAGCGCCCCCGAGCGTAGGTACGCTGCGCACCGCGACCTCGCATGCGAACCAAAACCCTCGTAGTGTTTAGATCCAAATCCATCGGCTTCGAGGAGGAGAAGGTGGAGAAAGCTCCGATTCCGGCACCGCACACCGTCTGGGAGCCGTCCACAGTGACAGAGGAGTAGATCCAGGCCCTGGCGACCCGCGGGTTGCTGAGGCCCAAGACGGAGGTCGGCTGGAGGCCGACGGCGGGCGAGGAGTTCCCGACGGAGGGGACCGGCGAAACCGTCGTCTTCCTCGCGCACATCGAGCGCGGATTCGGGGTCCCGGCGGGTGACTTCTTCCGCGGCCTCCTCTTTTTCTATCAGATCAAGCTGGTACATCTCGTTCCGAACTCAATCACCATCATTTCCACCTTCATCCACCTCTGCGAGGCCTACCTCGGCATAGCGCCACACTTCCACCTGTGGTGCCACTTCTTCGAGCTCAAGAAGACGGGCAAGTCCGGGGTCGTGGGCAGCGTCGGCTTCATGCTGCGGCGGTACAAGAAGCCGGAGTACATCGACCTCGTGCTCCTCGACAACACCACTGGCTGGAAGCAGGGGTGGTTCAACCTCGACAATCCCGCGCCGGTGCTTCCGGGTAGGACGGGGCGAGCTCCCGTCCTGTACCCGGAGTGGACCAACCAGCTCGCGTAGCGAGAGACGAAAGAGCTGCGTCCCCTGCTGGACGACCTGGAAAAGCTGAAGGCGGAGGGGTTGACCGGCGGTGCTGTCGCTATAAGCTTCAGTCGTCGGTTGATTCAGCCCATCCAGGACCGGGTCCATCCGGCCTTTGAGTACTGGGGTCAGTCCGACCCCACCCGGGTCGTCAAGCGCAAGGTCTCCAAGGGGGAGATGACGGCGCGGGTGAAGAACATCTTCGGCGGGCGTGTCTGTAATCAGGAATGCCCCAAGGCGCTCGGGGTGTACCGACCTTCCGACGCGGTAAGTCTTCGACCTTGGTTTTCATTCAGCGTAGATCTCGAGCTGTTGTGACACAGGTCGCTTTATCGGTCTTGTTTCTCTTTGCATGTATTCAGCATCGTGAGGGCATCTACTGGTGCCCCGCACCGCTGCGGAACAAGGAGGAGCGCAGCTACAAGGTCCGTGCTGCGGCGGATGCGCAGGCGATTCCGCAGTAGTGCATCGAGGAATATATCTCTGACTCATCAGTGGGGAGTGACGACGACACTCCCGCCACAAGGAGGGCACCACCCAAGGTCGCTCCATCCGCGCCGCGACGCATGCGGCAGACGGCAGGCAAGATGTCCGCCTCCCGGGCTGCGGCCACAATCGCCGCGACCCAGACCGCAGAGGCCAAGAAGAAGAAGCGGAAGCAGACCGAGCCTGCTGTGTCGGCAGACACGGTGACAGTTAGCTCCGGCGTTGAGACCATCGACGTCGAGGATGATAAAGACGACGCCAAGTCGCCGAGCGTGACGACGGTCCCATCCGCAGAGATGCCCCGCAGGGTTGCGGCGACGACGGAGGAGCGGGCGATGGAGACGCCGCGCAGGACGTTGACGATGGAGGAGCGCCCCGGGTCGGGCGCCGATACATTGGGCGACGCTGGGTCGCAGAAGAGGGCAAGGAAGGCTCCCCCAAAGCCCTGCAAGCCCAGGCTGAGGTCGGCGACAAAGTAAGCCACGGGACCAATTCCCATTCTTGTTTTACATTTTCAAATTCTCTGATCTTTCATTTGAGTGAGGTCTTTATTTATACGTAGAGCACCCCCCGGTACGTCGGAGAGCGCCAAGAATGCCTCAGGCCAAGAGGCGTTCGGGAGCAAGGGGAAGAAGGCGCCGGTGGAGCAATCACCGGCGCTCTCGACGGCGGATGTGACGAGCTCAGCCGTCGGGGCTGGTGGAGCGGCGGCGTCTGCGGCGGAGAAGGACGGAGCCAGTGCCGCCCCGCTCGTTGGGGGCGAGCAAGACGACCTCTGCATGGCCGACCCGCAGCCGACGCTGGATCCGCGGGCTGGCGAGGCGAGCGGGGCCAACGTCGGGGGCGATGATCACCGATGCCTTTACGTCGGAACCCCATGGGAGAACGAAGTCATCGCCGACCGCCACGACGTTGACGAATTTAAGGAGGCATCGATCACGATCGGGCGGACACTCCCGGTAATAATTTGCGTCTTGACGCTTCGATCCTTGTCCCTGATCCCTGCCGCTTTGTGAGGTCTCAGATCGAATTTTGTTTGCTTCTGTTGTAGTCGCTTGCCGAGCGAGCTCAGGCCCGGGTAGGTCTGTTGAGGGAGGCGGCCAATGCTGAAGGACCGATTAGGCGAACCAGAGGGGGGGGGAGTGAATGGGAGCCGATAAAAATTCTTCTCGAAGGAGATGAGAACTCCAACAAGGCGAACACGGCTTCCAACTCACGTCTCTGACTCAACTACCCAAGTTGGTCAAGACCACACATCGACTGGAGTGCTACTGGTCCTAAGAACCAACACTCAACCTTCCGAGCCAAAACTCACCAAACCACACAGCGGAAACTTGCACGGCTTGCTACCTGTGCTACACCGGTCACACCGATGGCCTGCGCCGGTCAGACCGGTGACACCGGTCAGACCGGTGGACAGAGCCGGTCAGGCCGGTGGCTACAGCAGCCACATAGCAAACGTTCCAGGAAGCCTCAGTGACTCCTCTAGGCCCTGGAACAAAAACCACCACGAAACACAACCTGTGAGGAAGAAGAACCCCTCACAAAACCTAGCAAAACAACTCCAAACACGCCAAGAACTGATCAGCAGGACCACGGGACAAAACCACACGGACAAGGCTATTCCCCGAGACAAAAACCCACCAAGGGCTAGCACCGGTCAGACCAGTCAAGAGCACCGGTCAGACCGGTCGCGCCTGGGCAGCTCGGGATGAACAGCGCCCGTGAGTCAACTCCCCCAAATCCAACTCCCGATCTCCCGATTCGCTCCACGGTTTTGCACAAGACTTTGGGGATAGTAGGAACACCTCATGGGTACTCCATAGCCAAGATTTGGTCCACCAAAACTTGTCAAATCAAGAGGAATCGAAGAAATCCCACCAAGAACGCCTCTAACCCTAGAGCCACGAAAACCCCAAAATCGAGCCCCTTTGCTCACGGATTTGGAAGGGAAATCAAAGGGAAAAGAACCACGAAGGGTTCATGCATACATCCCCCACCAAATCCCAAAGAGAAAGACCTCGGAATCGCTCCAAGAAAATCGCCAAGAAAGGGCTCCGAAAATCACCAAAAAGGAGAAACGGGAAAGACACATCCAAGCCTTGAGGAACCACGCCGAATCATCTATACATACCAAAGAGGTTCATACAAGGTCTAGCTTGCCGCCCGATCATCCTTCCCTCTCACAAGATCTCACCATGAAGCTCTCAAGCTAGTCCTACGAAAATCCTTAGAAAATAGGAAGGAAAATAGGAAAACCAAATGAGCTAGGGTTCCAAGAGATATGGCTGCCATCCTCTCACCCCTTGGGTTATATGGAGGCAACCGAAAGACTAAAATACCCTTACTAGCTAACTAGGGATACATGCCCCTCGAGGGCGAAATTGGAAGTCTCTGTCTTCGCACCATCGGACGGATGCCCAGCGACCGCAAACTTGCTTAGCCTCGACGCAAGCCTTACGATCCCGACGCGTGTCTTCCGCTTCGAAGATTCCGGACTGCGTCGTCGCACACCGGTCAGACCGGTGCTCCTCACCGGTCAGACCGGTACCCACCGGTCAGACCGGTCAGACCCACCGGTCAGACCGGTCTGGAGCTGCTGCACCTCCGTCTTCGGTTCTTCGGTCTTGGCTTTGTGGATCAACCAAGGAACCCAGTGATTTTCTGGTGAACCACCGGAAACGCCGCGAACTCGGTGTAGCCTCCGCCAATCACCACTCATGACTCGGCTCCCACGTAGTCCCGGCTCGACCTTGGTTTTGAGGCTCAACCAGGAAACCATCCATGACTTCATCTTGCTGTTCTTGCCACCATGCGGCCCGCACTTGACCCCGCTGGCCACCGGGTCCCTCGAACCAAGCCTACTTGTCTTCTCCACACCTGGAGGCCTCACCGGCAACGACCTTTCACGCTTGTTCTTCACCTGCACCTGCACCAGTCAAGCCGCAACCTGCACCTGCAATACTTAGCCAAGAATCAGTCCACACCACATTGTCAATCACACATGTTTTGGTAACCAAGAGAAAAAGGAAAAGAAAAGAAACGACTAAAAGGAACTCCAACAAGCGATCGAAAGCCAAAGAAAAGGCAAAGAGCAAGATCACTTGAAGAAGACAAGTCTCGGACCCCTTAGGCAAGGGCAACGGCTCGACACATCCGAGACAAAACATGCTCAAGCGAAGAGCACAAACCATCAAACCAAAGCTCGAAAACCACAAAGAGCTCCCCCTGCACACATGCAAGCTCCCCCTGAACTAATGCAACTCCCCCTGGACAAATGCATGCGAACCACTACACGAAACAGAGCAGCTGCAACAGCTCAGCTCTGACCGGTCAGACCGGTGACCTCAACCGGTCAGACCGGTGCGCAACAGAGCCCAAAAATGGCTCGAAACCACCTGAAAACCTTCCAAATGCATTCAGTAGGCCAAAACATGCTCAAACTTCTCCCCCTTGTTGACAATGCATGAATCAAGCCAAAAATGCAAAAAATGCAACCTAGAGCTTCTCAAATAGACAAAATTCAACATAGGATGCTACATATGTCCAAACGAGCAAGTTAGATACTCTATAGCTTCGTAATGACATAAACTTCATGATCACCAAGTTTCACAACCATTGGGCGAAGCTAAGATAGAATTTAGCAATTTTGCGAAAAATCACCCTCTCATGAGCAAAGTCCTAAACATGAGCAAAATATGTCAAAATGGCAAAGCCACACAAACTTCATGCTAGGACAACCATTCTAAGCATAAGACCATCATAAACACCCACAAGCACCTCATGTCATGTCAAAGCCACCGAGCCATGTGCCTACTTCTATATATGAGACTTCTCATTGTTAGGCATCATGCAACGATTTAGCACCCAAAGCAAATTAAAATTAGCACATATGACATGGGAGCACATTTTTCAAGCAATTTACATCTCATTTTCAGATTTATAATTGGTACATGAAATGTCTTTGTGACAAAAAGGAACTTATGCCCCTCCACAAGATGAAGTATGGGGGCTAAACATTTATGATGGCAAATGAGCCTTTGGCCCCATATTATCAAAATAAGCTATCCAAACACAAATTAAGCATAGCCAAGCCACTAAAACATGTCAAGATCATGTAAAGACATTTACTCACAAGAGAGCATATATATGAAATTTTTCAAAAACATAGCCATCAACCATGGATATAAACCAAGATTATCAAGAGCTAAGCCAAACTAACCATAGCTTACCAAATTAGCTCACAAAGACATATATGTCATTCCATGGTGAACAATGTATATAGGAGAAGCCTTTCCTAAATAATGCATATGATACAAAATGCATGCAACCTAAGATACAAAGATGCCTATACATCATGTTACATATGCCATGCCAAATGCAAGAAATGCACAAAGGAAAGCTATACATATGCTACAAAGGAGCTCCCACACGCCAACTCAAGAAATCAAACAAACACCAAGCTCCCCCCGCAAACGAGTGAAAGTTGCTTGATCTAGGGGTTTGGTGAAAATGTCGGCTAGTTGGTCATGTGTGGGTACATGGATCAAAGCTATCTTCCCTTTCTCTACGTTGTCTCTCAGAAAATGATACCTCACTTCTATGTGCTTGGTTTTGGAATGGAGCACTGGGTTCTTTGCAACGCTTATGGCACTGGTGCTATCACATTGAAGTGGGATATGGGTATACTCCTCACCAAAGTCACTCATGGTGTATGTGATCCAAAGGAGCTGAGAGCAACAACTAGCTGCGGCCACATACTCTGCCTCGGTAGTGGATTGAGCAACACTCGACTGTTTGCGGGAAGACCAAGATACCAAAGAAGAACCCAAGAACTGGCAAGTCCCAGAAGTGGACTTCCTATCCAACCGACACCCGGCAAAGTCCGCGTCTGAAAATCCATGAAGCGCCAAAGAAGAAGACTGTGACAACCCGCCCAGGAAAATACCGTACTATCACCTAAACCAATCCCCTTTGGTCATTAAGCAATAATAAAGTATCATCCTGTCGTTAGTTGCCGGGTTAACACCCGGTAAATCACTTACCAAGCAACAAGGATCGACATATATGCATTAAAACTCACGCGAAGGCGAGTCCAGAGAACAACATGTGATTAACATCCAAATTTACCCCGAAGGGTTTAATTATGACAAACCGGAGTTTTTGGACATGATAACGAAGTTCAGAGTTTTGAAAACAGCGGAATTAACTAAACGGCACGAGGACACA
The DNA here is from genome assembly GCA_036936925.1 of Cenchrus fungigraminus. Classification (NCBI taxonomy): domain Eukaryota; kingdom Viridiplantae; phylum Streptophyta; class Magnoliopsida; order Poales; family Poaceae; genus Cenchrus; species Cenchrus fungigraminus. The sequence goes on along the minus strand of CM072770.1, from coordinate 125,611,334 downwards.
TCACGGGAGGCCTGCCATGATGCCTTCATTCATCGTCTTCAACTCACTCCAGCTCCCAGCCAGGCGGGATCTCTCCAGGCCACACATCAGCAAAGGCATTACCTGGAACAACAGATTATAGCAAGGCTGAGTATACTAATACTCAGCAAGACTTACCCGTCGGTGATAACTACTTCACCAACTCTAGACATGAAAGGCTTTTTGGCCACTGGGGTTTCTTTTGATGAAAAGCAACAAAGAGTATGTCCTTACTTTCAATATTTTAGCACAAGTTCTAGTTGATTATTCCTTTCTAAATTAGCAAGCTAGTGCAAGCATAAGTTGTGCAAACAATTAATCAAGCATAATATTCATCAACTTCCATCATTAGGGATTTCATGGCCAGTGGAGTAAGTAGTCTCAGATAACGGGGAGAGGCCGACAATCGATTAATTTAAAACCTTGCAAGGTAGACCTAAACACACGGTAGGGTGCCCCCGCGAGGACAACCACCAGGCGGTTCCCAAAAATCTTCGGGTTGGGATCAGATGTTACAGTCTTAAGTACAAGGCTTGCTAGGCTACGCCACCAAGGTCACCTAGCCTCACACATGTACTCAGGTGGCGAGCCCGGGGCCGCAACCCTAAGATTAGTAGCGCAAAGTTCCCGCACCGCCTCATTTAGGTACTAGGCTTACCGTACCCATTTCCGACAAGTGTTTAGTACGTTCAAACACTTAACCCACGAAAGCCATTGGGCCGGAGCCCACATCCCATGCTCTTACCACATGAGCAATCCATTTAAGGAGATCTTATGATTCCAACATAAGAACCTATTCTCGCGAGTGACAAGCATCACTCGACTTGTAACGGTCCTATAGCATAGCAGCTATCGACCTATCATACTAGTAAAGACATAGGTACCTAGGGATCATGCATCTAGGGTTTCATTTCAACTCCTGAACATAAATGCACAATCATCCATAGATAGTTGCATAAAACTTCAAAAACACTTGGTTAATGCACCGGGGCTTGCCTTCGTCAGCAGGGTTAGCCTGAGGGTCTTCGGTGTCGTCGATCACCTCCACGTACTGCAGCTCCGCGTCAGCTCCTCCTTCCTCGTCTTCCGGCACGAGCGCGTAGTTACCGTCAGGAAGCTCTACACGGAATGCAATGCAGGGTTCAGGTGATGGGATAGATTAATTATTTTACCCAACTCTTGTTGGCCATATTCACCTTAACAAATAATTAATTATTAATCCTTTTTTTTCATTAAGGTTATTATAGGCATGGGTTTATTCTTTTAATAAACACTTAATTAATGTTTTCTTTTATGATTGTTATTTCATGTGAGGATTTATTATTCCACCTTTCAATAGCAAAGGTGTGCACAAAAATTTAATTAATTCCACTTAAATTCCTAAAACAGCAAGGGGTGTATTTATAGATCCTAAACAAACTATGCAACCATTTTATAAAGGGTCACAAGGAATAAAAAGGCATTTTCCTATTTAACAAAACATTAAACCTATAAAGGCCTCCAAGGCTTTTATTCAAACATTAAAGTACTAAAATTCAGTGGAGGGTTTCTTAAGCACCAAAACACCTATATCAAGCCACTGAACACACATGCATGCTTGGAAAAGCTAGAAAATTAATTATATCAAAAATAACAAAGGCTAGCTACTAAAGCAAGATAAAGGCACACAAAAATACATAAGCATCCAAATGCTCCAAACTTCCTCACACATGCTCTCTGGTCCAAATCTAACCTAGGCATGCAGCAAGTACACCTAGAACTACCACTGATCTTGCATTATTAATTTACAAAGGAAAACAAGCACATATCAAGAATAAATACTTCTGTTCATTATAAAATTGTGGTTAATTCACCAGGGGTGTATCTTGGCATAAAGAGACCACATGCAGAAGTTGGGCACAAAAATCTACTTATTTTTAGCTACAAAAATCATTTAGACAGATTCTGCATAATTAGAAAACAATTTATATAAAAATATTTACAAAATAACTTTGTGCAATTTTTGGTACAGAAGCTAGGCATAGCATAACACACAACATATCCAAAAAGTAGCTATAGATCACATGTGGATTTGGAGATACAACAGATCTAGGTTTTTCAGTCTTCTATTTTTCATGCAAAAACTATCAGGAAAAACTATGGACATGCTTTAAAAAAGGTGTAGTGTTCTTCACAAGGAATCCAACAAAATTGAGTTTGCATTTTTCTGAATTCTCTACAATTTTCTATAGATTTTACAAGTTTCAGCAAAACACCAAGTACTATTGAAGATTTACTTTACAACAAGGTCCCTGGACAGATTCTGGCTTCACAAAAATGCCCTTGCAATTCACTCAAAACACCCTGGAAAAATTCATACCCCTGCAATTGGGTCCCCGGGCACCGGCCGGCGGCGGTCCGGCCAAATTCCGGCGAGCCGGCGGCCGGGACCGGCCGGGCGCGGGCGGAGGGCGACCTGGAGGTCTCCTGGGCCCGATTCTTGGGGTCGGTTGGGGCAGAGGGGCCACCGGAGGATGCGGCCGGCGGAGCGGGGCGGTAGCCGCCGCGGGAGCGCGTGCTCCGGCGAAGCTGCGTCGCCGGCGGGGCAACAAATGGCCCGGTAGGTTGGGGTGGAGGTCCGTGGTGGCGGTGGTGCGCTCAAGTTGGCCGGTGGTGACTCGAGACCGGGAGTTCCCCGTGGAGACAGCCATGGCGGCTCGGCGGACGGCCAGGCGCACGCGAGGAGGAGCGGCGAGCGGTTTTATAGGCGGCGAGTGGGAGAGGGGAGTCGTGCCTTCGTTGCTAAGGATCCTCGGCCATTTAAACCGCAGGTACGGTGGCCGGCCTCGTCAGGCGTGCGTGGCAGCGAGGACGCGGACGGACCGGCGGTGCTACGGTGGTACTGTCCGGCCGACGAGCGAGAGCGCGGCGCGTGGCAGGGGATGCGTTCCGCGAGACGCGTCGCACGGACCGGCGGTCGCGGGCCCGCCTCGGCGAGCGTGTACGGCGGTGTACGGCGCGTACGGCGCGGCGCGGGAGCGGCGCGCGCGGGCGTGGGCGACGTCGCGGCGCACGTTCGCGTTCCGGCGCGACCGTTTCAGTTTAGGCCACTTTGACCATGGTTTACTCCCAAAATTTGAACTGAAATGCATCGAGGAGTAAATAGCAAAGTTGTAGATCAAAGATCCCTCTATAACTTTTACAAAGGCTCTATGGTATTTTGAGCAACGGTTTTTGCAGAAACGGCTTGCCAACTTGGGGTTTTTCTTGGCGCCGGTGAACAGGAGCTGCTGCAGTTGACCAAGTTTTCCACCCTTTTCCACTCAAAATTTGAAATGCCATCCAACATGAAAGTTGTGTCCCTCGAGAAACTGGACAACTTTTATATTGGGAGATTTTGAAGTGTTTAGGTGAAATTTGGAGAACGCGGCAAAAGTTCCGGAGGACGTTCAAAGACATTAGGGTTTAAGTAGTGTTTGACCGGGCCTTTGACCAAGGTTTGACCACAAGTGCGTGTTGACTTGATCAAGAGGGTCATTAGGGTTTGTTGGCGAGGTTTTCGAGGTGATGACCCAGGTTGACCTAGGTTTGACCAATGTCAGCAGGTTTGACTCAGCTGAAACGGTCATTAGCGTTAATGACGCTAATTAAAAACCTGGGGCGTCACAGCCTACCCCCCTTAAAAAGAATCTCGTCCCGAGATTCGACAACAAGATTAGAGCGATCCCTTCCAACATGACAAGGGTTACAAAGGGAAAAAGGCACATCCGCCTACACTTCTCGACACCGAGAATTCGGATAGGACAACGATACATGGTGCATCCTTCGCTTCCTCAACGCCGTTCATGAGGAAGCGGGCGATGAATGTGCACATGAAAAGCTAAGAGCAGACCGATTCCGCCGGCGATGCAGAGGTACACTCCCACCAGCGTCCAGCGAAGCGTCTCGAATACCTCCAAGAACTGAGTCATGGGTGGTAGCGTGGCTCGAGTCCGTCTTCCGACCTACTTCCGAGCTTCTTCTCGACGTAGTCAACGAAGACGGAGGAAAAGCTTGCTCGGCGAGGAACGGAGCGGACGGAAGAGATGGCTAGTGGCAGGTTGGCCAAAATTAGCCGGAGGGGAATAAGAGCGTTGGTGATGTCGAGCTCGAAAGGATGCGAGGCTTGGTACCGGCGGTATTGACGGAGGGCTCCCTTTTTATGGTCGCCGCGGGGCTGCAACGGTCATCCAAAACCACCCGAGGTAGAGCTGGTGGAGCAATCCAGTGGTGGCAACACGAGGCTCAACAATGGTCGGCCCGTGAGGTCTCGGTGACGTGATCGTGGCCGCGGAAAAGAGATGGCAGAGCGACGTCACGGCGTCGTACGGTCGTGGCACTGAAAAGGATGGAGTCCAACGGTCTGAAGAACTGACCGTGATGGTGAGAATCACGAGAAGAGCTCTGGTATCCGCCCTCTAGGCTCGGGAGCGTAACGAGGAGAATTTAGCAAGAGTTTCAACCAATCCTTTGTTTGCCCCTTTCTCGATTCCGAGGATTTGGAGGGTATGATCACGAATCATGGACGGATAAGCGATGGAGGACTCTCAAACATTAACTTTTCGAGAACCTTGATTGCTCAGGGAAACTCTACTCCCACTGCTTCAACCTAGCTGGTTGATTTGATTTGCGGCTAAGAGAATAGTGAGAGTGGGCAGAAAAAGACCCAGTTGGAACATGATCATCAAGGCCGACTTCTATTAAGAAAAGGAAAGCTAATAAAAGATTTCCAAAATTTTCTTTTGGAAGAAGCACGGATGTGATTTACGGGTCAAAAGTTTCCCATGCTCGGTCAAGGTGGTTCATAAGAACTATATAGGAAGGTGAATTCGTAAAGACATTCGCAAGGAATGGCTTACGAATATGGGGTAGGAAAGGTATGGAAGGTAGATTAGTATGGGAATTCCAGAACAGTCTTGCCCATATGCTTTTTAACTTGTGAAATTGGGTGGCACCGACTTGTTACATTCCGCTGTGACAACCCGCCCAGGAAAATACCGTACTATCGCCTAAACCAATCCACTTTGGTCATTAAGCAATAATAAAGTATCATCCTGTCGTTAGTTGCCGGGTTAACGCCCGGTAAATCACTTACAAAGCAACAAGGATCGACATATATGCATTAAAACTCACGCGAAGGCGAGTCCAGAGAACAACATAAGATTAGCATCCAAATTTACCCCGAAGGGCTTAATTATTACAAACCGAAGTCTTTGACACGACAACGAAGTTCAGAGTTTTGAAAACAGCGGAATTAAACTAAACGGCACGAGGAAACATCACGGGAGGCCTGCCATGATGCCTTCATTCATCGTCTTCAACCCACTCCAGCTCCCAGCCAGGCGGGATCTCTCCAGGCCACACATCAGCAAAGGCATTACCTGAAGCAACAGATTAGCAAGGCTGAGTATACTAATACTCAGCAAGACTTACCCGTCGGTGACAACTACATCACCAACTCTAGACATGAAAGGCTTTTTGGCCAAAGGGGTTTCTTTTGCTGAAAAGCAACCAAGAGTATGTCCTTACTTTCAATATTTTAGCACAAGTTCTAGTTGATTATTCCTTTCCAAATTAGCAAGCTAGTGCAAGCATAAGTTGTGCAAACAATTAATCAAGCATGATATTCATCAACTTCCATCATTAGGGATCTCATGGCCAGTGGAGTAAGTAGTCTCAGATAACGGTGAGAGGCCGACAATCGATTGATTTAAAACCTTGCAAGGTAGACCTAAACACACGGTAGGGTGCCCCCGCGAGGACAACCACCAGGCGGTTCCCAAAAATCTTCGGGTTGGGATCAGATGTTACAGTCTTAAGTACAAGGCTTGCTACGAAAATGTTGAGATTGGCGGCAAGAGACCAGTCGAACAGTGATCATCAAAACAGACTTTTATGAAGAAAAGGAAGGCTAGTAAAAGATTTCCGTAATTTCTTTGCACGGAAGACAATTTAGTGTGGGAACTTCAGAACAATCTTGCTCACACTTTAATTAACTTGTGAATTTGGGTGTTGATGACTCATTTCATTGCGGTGCAATGATTTTAAAAGTTGGTGTGATGCACATGCTTGTGAAGACACGATGCACATGCTCATGTAGTATGGTGCTCATGATGCATGTTAGTACGACTCGGTTACCCACAAAATGAGTTAGTGATTGAGATGACAAGCACGGTTGAGGAGGAGTATGCTTGGCGAGTCGCCTTCACACAACCAAGATACCTAGCGCGCTCCTAGTGGCAGTCATGTGGCTGCAGCACACGTGATACCCTAGGTTCCGTCGCAGCACCTTTAGTTATGGGATAACAACGTCACCAATCATAAAGGATAGAGTAGGAGATATTGAAACACTCCATGCGTATGCACGTTAGTTCACCCAAGGTTCCCAAATGCCCATGCTATGCAACTACATGCTCAAAAAGGGACAAAATTTTATTTTATTCAACTGTTGTGAGCAAGATCAAGAAGAATCAGTTCAAGATTGACAGATCGAAGTATTCAGGCCAAGGATATCAATACAAAGAATATCTTAGTGCTTCAACATGTATAAAGACAAGGGGTGTGGAGGGAATACTAGTCGATGGAGATAACATGTTGACTGGAGAAAATTACCACTGAAGGTTGAATTCTAAGATCAAGACATTACCCAACTGATATGGTAGAACAGAAAAAGTTCTTTTCTCATGTTGGCAAAAACCGGGTAGTCACATGTACAAAGGTACAATTGTATGTTAGAACTCGAAACGAGTATACATACATAATGACATAAAGTTCTGGCAATCGTGAACAAAATTCATAACTTGAAAACCAGAGTCCCAAAAATTCTCGAAGTGTTGTAGCACTCAGCAAGATTATGAGACATATCTTTGGTATACAAAGATTCATTAGAAAGGTTAGGAAGGTGCTTTAACTAAGCAAGATTTCAGATTTAGTTCCGGAAAAGACAGCAGGACAGAGGTTGACTAAACCGAGCATAACTTGAGATAGACAAAAGCTATGACCGGGAATTGTTGCGAGCAAAAACTAGATTAGATATGGAGCAACTTTGGTTTAGATCATCTATTCTAATTACTCCTAGAACATGGTGCAAAAACAAAACGAACAAACTTTACAAGAATTTGGACAGCACAACACCTATGCATGAGAGGTATTCTAGTTTATAGAAAGCCCACACTAGCAAATTCTTCCTTAGAGAGCATATAAGTTCTGTTTTGGGTCCATTTTAATTGTTTCGACTTTTAGTCTGCATGCAAGACGTCCTATTCGACCTCACATGGCAATTAAGCCAAAATCGAAGTTAGTGCCGGTGGCAAGGCTTTTATTCGTCTCTCCCTATAATATCTAGTCGAGAGCTACTCGATACTCACATAGCGTCTAAAGAAGCACTGTTATGTACCTGCAGAAAAAGAACCTTCCGTGCCAGCACGTCACAGAAGCGTCCACATACAGTACCGTTCACTTATAGAAACGGTATCCATGCGTCAAGCCGCTGCATGGACAGCGTCCAACCTCAGATACGCTCCTTTTGGAATGAAGCGGATCCTTGCCTCGCATATACAAAATGCGGAACGTCCACGTATGGCAAAACGTGGCGAGACACAGACGCGACGGTGGGTTCCCTTTGGAATAGGTCCCATCCATCCCTCGCATGACTTCCATGCGGTACCACCACGTATAGCAAAACGTGATGAGACGCAGACGCGACGTGGGTTCCCTTTGGAATAGGTCCCATCCATCCCTCGCATGACTTCCATGCGGTACCACCACGTATAGCAAAACGTGATGAACTAGTATGGTTGTACAGAAAGTAAGTTCTGACAGGAAATAAATGTGCTAGGAGTTAGTAAAATAAACCATAGATTAATAAGCCACCTGAAAGAACCCAAAAATTCCCTCTAGGGCCTCTCGGTCTAGTTTATCCTTAACGGACCAACGTGTTTTGCAAATCCAAACAATCTTGGCAAATTTTATTCAAAAACCAGTGATTAAGGTTATTAATTAATCTCTGGTGCATATAATTGCTCTGATGCCAGCTGTGACAACCCGCCCAGGAAAATACCGTACTATCACCTAAACCAATCCCCTTTGGTCATTAAGCAATAATAAAGTATCATCCTGTCGTTAGTTGCCGGGTTAACACCCGGTAAATCACTTACCAAGCAACAAGGATCGACATATATGCATTAAAACTCACGCGAAGGCGAGTCCAGAGAACAACATGTGATTAACATCCAAATTTACCCCGAAGGGTTTAATTATGACAAACCGGAGTTTTTGGACATGATAACGAAGTTCAGAGTTTTGAAAACAGCGGAATTAACTAAACGGCACGAGGACACATCACGGGAGGCCTGCCATGATGCCTTCATTCATCGTCTTCAACTCACTCCAGCTCCCAGCCAGGCGGGATCTCTCCAGGCCACACATCAGCAAAGGCATTACCTGGAACAACAGATTATAGCAAGGCTGAGTATACTAATACTCAGCAAGACTTACCCGTCGGTGATAACTACTTCACCAACTCTAGACATGAAAGGCTTTTTGGCCACTGGGGTTTCTTTTGATGAAAAGCAACAAAGAGTATGTCCTTACTTTCAATATTTTAGCACAAGTTCTAGTTGATTATTCCTTTCTAAATTAGCAAGCTAGTGCAAGCATAAGTTGTGCAAACAATTAATCAAGCATAATATTCATCAACTTCCATCATTAGGGATTTCATGGCCAGTGGAGTAAGTAGTCTCAGATAACGGGGAGAGGCCGACAATCGATTGATTTAAAACCTTGCAAGGTAGACCTAAACACACGGTAGGGTGCCCCCGCGAGGACAACCACCAGGCGGTTCCCAAAAATCTTCGGGTTGGGATCAGATGTTACAGTCTTAAGTACAAGGCTTGCTAGGCTACGCCACCAAGGTCACCTAGCCTCACACATGTACTCAGGTGGCGAGCCCGGGGCCGCAACCCTAAGATTAGTAGCGCAAAGTTCCCGCACCGCCTCATTTAGGTACTAGGCTTACCGTACCCATTTCCGACAAGTGTTTAGTACGTTCAAACACTTAACCCACGAAAGCCATTGGGCCGGAGCCCACATCCCATGCTCTTACCACATGAGCAATCCATTTAAGGAGATCTTATGATTCCAACATAAGAACCTATTCTCGCGAGTGACAAGCATCACTCGACTTGTAACGGTCCTATAGCATAGCAGCTATCGACCTATCATACTAGTAAAGACATAGGTACCTAGGGATCATGCATCTAGGGTTTCATTTCAACTCCTGAACATAAATGCACAATCATCCATAGATAGTTGCATAAAACTTCAAAAACACTTGGTTAATGCACCGGGGCTTGCCTTCGTCAGCAGGGTTAGCCTGAGGGTCTTCGGTGTCGTCGATCACCTCCACGTACTGCAGCTCCGCGTCAGCTCCTCCTTCCTCGTCTTCCGGCACGAGCGCGTAGTTACCGTCAGGAAGCTCTACACGGAATGCAATGCAGGGTTCAGGTGATGGGATAGATTAATTATTTTACCCAACTCTTGTTGGCCATATTCACCTTAACAAATAATTAATTATTAATCCTTTTTTTTCATTAAGGTTATTATAGGCATGGGTTTATTCTTTTAATAAACACTTAATTAATGTTTTCTTTTATGATTGTTATTTCATGTGAGGATTTATTATTCCACCTTTCAATAGCAAAGGTGTGCACAAAAATTTAATTAATTCCACTTAAATTCCTAAAACAGCAAGGGGTGTATTTATAGATCCTAAACAAACTATGCAACCATTTTATAAAGGGTCACAAGGAATAAAAAGGCATTTTCCTATTTAACAAAACATTAAACCTATAAAGGCCTCCAAGGCTTTTATTCAAACATTAAAGTACTAAAATTCAGTGGAGGGTTTCTTAAGCACCAAAACACCTATATCAAGCCACTGAACACACATGCATGCTTGGAAAAGCTAGAAAATTAATTATATCAAAAATAACAAAGGCTAGCTACTAAAGCAAGATAAAGGCACACAAAAATACATAAGCATCCAAATGCTCCAAACTTCCTCACACATGCTCTCTGGTCCAAATCTAACCTAGGCATGCAGCAAGTACACCTAGAACTACCACTGATCTTGCATTATTAATTTACAAAGGAAAACAAGCACATATCAATAATAAATACTTCTGTTCATTATAAAATTGTGGTTAATTCACCAGGGGTGTATCTTGGCATAAAGAGACCACATGCAGAAGTTGGGCACAAAAATCTACTTATTTTTAGCTACAAAAATCATTTAGACAGATTCTGCATAATTAGAAAACAATTTATATAAAAATATTTACAAAATAACCTTGTGCAATTTTTGGTACAGAAGCTAGGCATAGCATAACACACAACATATCCAAAAAGTAGCTATAGATCACATGTGGATTTGGAGATACAACAGATCTAGGTTTTTCAGTCTTCTATTTTTCATGCAAAAACTATCAGGAAAAACTATGGACATGCTTTACAAAAGGTGTAGTGTTCTTCACAAGGAATCCAACAAAATTGAGTTTGCATTTTTCTGAATTCTCTACAATTTTCTATAGATTTTACAAGTTTCAGCAAAACACCAAGTACTATTGAAGATTTACTTTACAACAAGGTCCCTGGACAGATTCTGGCTTCACAAAAATGCCCTTGCAATTCACTCAAAACACCCTGGAAAAATTCATACCCCTGCAATTGGGTCCCCGGGCACCGGCCGGCGGCGGTCCGGCCAAATTCCGGCGAGCCGGCGGCCGGGACCGGCCGGGCGCGGGCGGAGGGCGACCTGGAGGTCTCCTGGGCCCGATTCTTGGGGTCGGTTGGGGCAGAGGGGCCACCGGAGGATGCGGCCGGCGGAGCGGGGCGGTAGCCGCCGCGGGAGCGCGTGCTCCGGCGAAGCTGCGTCGCCGGCGGGGCAACAAATGGCCCGGTAGGTTGGGGTGGAGGTCCGTGGTGGCGGTGGTGCGCTCAAGTTGGCCGGTGGTGACTCGAGACCGGGAGTTCCCCGTGGAGACAGCCATGGCGGCTCGGCGGACGGCCAGGCGCACGCGAGGAGGAGCGGCGAGCGGTTTTATAGGCGGCGAGTGGGAGAGGGGAGTCGTGCCTTCGTTGCTAAGGATCCTCGGCCATTTAAACCGCAGGTACGGTGGCCGGCCTCGTCAGGCGTGCGTGGCAGCGAGGACGCGGACGGACCGGCGGTGCTACGGTGGTACTGTCCGGCCGACGAGCGAGAGCGCGGCGCGTGGCAGGGGATGCGTTCCGCGAGACGCGTCGCACGGACCGGCGGTCGCGGGCCCGCCTCGGCGAGCGTGTACGGCGGTGTACGGCGCGTACGGCGCGGCGCGGGAGCGGCGCGCGCGGGCGTGGGCGACGTCGCGGCGCACGTTCGCGTTCCGGCGCGACCGTTTCAGTTTAGGCCACTTTGACCATGGTTTACTCCCAAAATTTGAACTGAAATGCATCGAGGAGTAAATAGCAAAGTTGTAGATCAAAGATCCCTCTATAACTTTTACAAAGGCTCTATGGTATTTTGAGCAACGGTTTTTGCAGAAACGGCTTGCCAACTTGGGGTTTTTCTTGGCGCCGGTGAACAGGAGCTGCTGCAGTTGACCAAGTTTTCCACCCTTTTCCACTCAAAATTTGAAATGCCATCCAACATGAAAGTTGTGTCCCTCGAGAAACTGGACAACTTTTATATTGGGAGATTTTGAAGTGTTTAGGTGAAATTTGGAGAACGCGGCAAAAGTTCCGGAGGACGTTCAAAGACATTAGGGTTTAAGTAGTGTTTGACCGGGCCTTTGACCAAGGTTTGACCACAAGTGCGTGTTGACTTGATCAAGAGGGTCATTAGGGTTTGTTGGTGAGGTTTTCGAGGTGATGACCCAGGTTGACCTAGGTTTGACCAATGTCAGCAGGTTTGACTCAGCTGAAACGGTCATTAGCGTTAATGACGCTAATTAAAAACCTGGGGCGTCACAAAGACGCAGAGTACCAAAGGCCGAAGTCGGGAGTGTGTCGCAAATACCTGAAAATGCGCTTGACTGCTTGCCGATGCGAAGTCCTCGGAGACGCTTGAAAACGAGCGCACAGACACACCGAGAATTGGATGTCCGGCCTCGTCACCGTCAAGTAGAGGAGTGACCCGATCATGCTCCGGTACTCCTTCTGGTCCACGTGTTCACCTTCCTCGTCCGCATCAAGAGCTGTAGTCGTACTCATAGGCGTTGCCATAGCCTTGGAGTCCTCCATCTTGAACTTCCTCACAATGTCCTTGGTGTACTTAGCTTGGTGCACAAATGTTCCTTCCTTTGATTGCTTGATTTGTAGCCCGAGGAAGAACTGCAACTCGCCCATCATGCTCATCTCAAATTCCCTGCTCATGTCTTCTGCAAACCTTGCAATAAGAGAGTTAGACGAGCCACCAAAGACAATATCATCCACGTATACCTGCACAATTAGGATATCTTTGCCCTGCCTGAGGAGAAACAAGGTCTGGTCGACCTTCCCCATCTCAAACCCTCTCTCAAACAGGAACCCCCTCAACCTACCATACCAAGGTCTAGGCACCTGCTTCAATCCATACAGCGCCTTCCTCAACTTGTACACCCGGTGGGGGTACTTCTCACTCTCAAACCCCGGTGGTTGCCTCACAAACACCTCTTCCTCCAACACACCGTTCAGGAAAGCACTCTTCACATCCATCTGGTACAAATTGAACCCTTTAGCCACGGAAAAGGCTAGAAGGATCCTGATCGCCTCCAAACGAGCTACAGGAGCGAAAGTCTCCTCGTAGTCGATCCCCTCTTTCTGACTGTACCCCTGAGCAACAAGTCTTGACTTGTTCCTCACCACTTCTCCTTTCTCTCCCTCTTTATTTTTCCACACCCATTTTGTCCCAATCGGCTTACACCCTGGAGGAGGGTCAACCAACACCCAAACTTGGTTCCTCTCAAAATTCTCTAACTCCTCATGCATCGAGTTAACCCAATTATGATCAGATAACGCGTGTCCAATGTCTTTGGGCTCAAAGGTGGCAACAAAAGCAGCATGAGCGAAATGAGAATTGTTCCGAACCCTCGACCGTGTAGTACGTTCATTCATGTCGCCGATGATTCTCGAAGCTGGGTGATCCACTTGCACTCGCCGGGGAGGTTCTCGCCTTGATGCTACCTCCCCCTCAACAGCAGCTTCGCCTTGATCTGGGTTTGTCGTTGTAGGTGTGGGAGAGGGTCCATTCTCGATCGTCGTCGAAGTAGTAGGTACATGTTCAGCCGCGGGCATCACACCGCCATCTTCATCATCTCCATGTTCATGCTCCTCCTCCTGAAAGATCTCCTTGCCAAGTTCGTCGTCACCTGCACACTCAAAAACAAGCTGACTACGTGGCTGTGTCTCGTCGAAGATTACCTCGCAAGTCTCCACGATTTGGTTAGTTTCAAGATTGAGCACACGAAATGCTCTAGAATGAGATGCATAACCAAAGAAAATGCCATCGACAGACCTAGCCTCGAACTTGTCCAACTTCTTCCCTTTCTTCAGAATGAAGCATTTACAACCAAAGACATGGAAGTGACTGACCTTGGGTGTGCGACCGTGCATCAACTCGTAACAGGTTTTCTTCTTGTGAACCCTGAGGTAGATCCTGTTCGACACATGGCACGCGGTATTGACCGCCTCAGCCCAGAACCTTCTCGGAGTCCTATGCTCGTCGAGCATCGTCCGAGCCATCTCGCACAAGGTCCTGTTTTTCCTTTCCACCACGCCATTCTGGGGAGGCGTATACGGACTCGAAAACTGATGTTCAAGACCCAAGTCATGGCAAAAGGTTTCGAAGCGAGAGTTTTTGAATTCCGAGCCATTGTCACTGCGGATCGCTCGTATGGCATCTCCGTGCCTCTCGTTTCTTAACCTCAAGACAAGATCTCGAACAAAACCAAACGTCTCCCCTTTCTCCTCAAGAAAGAACACCCATGCATACCGAGAGTAGTCATCCACCACAACAAGGACATACCACTTCCCACCCGCAGATCGCACACGAGCTGGGCCAACAAGGTCCATATGGAGCAGCTCGCATGGACGCTCAGTCATCACATCGGTGAGAGGCGGGTGAGAAGAGGCTACCATCTTGGCATGCCTACACGGCGCACAAACCAACTCTTTCTCAAACCTCAACCGTGGCAATCCTCGGACCAAATTGAGTTTACTCAAGCGAGACAAAAGGTCAAAGCTCAAGTGACCCAACTTCCTATGCCACTTCCACAACTCACTCGAAGAACCAGCCAAGAAGCAACGCTCCACACCAGAAGACTGAGAAAAATCAGCTCGGAACACTTGACCCTCGGGAACGACCATGCAAACAAGATCCCCCCGAGAATCTAAAATCCGAGAACCACCAGGCCGAAACAACACCTCAAAACCCTCATCCAACAACTGGGACACAGAAAGCAAATTGTATCCAAGCGATTGAACAAGAGCAACACGCCTGAGAGTGATCTTGTCACTTACCTTAATCTCACCTTCTGACAGCACACGCCCTCGCCCATTGTCCCCAAAGGTGATGTACTTCTTTGTCACCACCGGGACGAGACTTGAGAACCACCCCTTGTCTCCGGTCATATGCCTCGAGCAACCGGAGTCAATCAACCAAATGTTCTTCAAGTCTCCCACCTGAAATTCAAAAGCGAGCACGTGAGTGAACAAACGACTCAGCACTGGGGTTAGTACCAAAAGAGTAAAACCAGTGCCGAGCCATTTGCTCCAAAGTGGGGTTAGCACAAACCAAATCATCACGCCTATCAAAGCTACCACCACGGTAACCACCACGAGGGAACCAACCCTCTCTAGCTGGAGGAGGACGAAAGCCACGAAAGGGAAACCGTGGATCGTTCCTCCTCCCACCCCCGTATTGAGCACGAGGTGGAGAACGCCTAGCAAACTGACCACCTGCAAACTTTCCAGACCAACCACCAGAACCACAACCTCCAGAACCAAACCGAGCATCCTCACGAGCACGAAACCCGACTCGCTGTCTGCCCAGACCTGCACCGGTCTGACCGGTGTAGTATACCGGTCTGACCGGTGTAGCTCGGCCAGCAGCAGCACCTGCAGCCTTCCGGTCTCCCCAAGCCGGAACCGTCCTCACAATCGCCTTGGCCCTGGGCATCTGCATACGAGGCTCAGGTACACCATTAGAGGGGTGGTACCTGTCCTTGTTAGCCCACTCTCTAGCCATTCTCTCCTCACGCTTCCTCTTGAAGCAAAACTCATCCTTGTGACCATCTCTCCCACAATACCCACAATGGAACTTTATGGGCTGTGGCTTGGGCTTAGGCTTGGGTTGGGGCTGCCCACTCGGCTTCTCACCCTTCTTCTCTCCTTCCTCACCTCCCTTTGGGCTCACAAACTTCACCGGTTTCTGGAAATCATTTGTTGGGTGAGGGAATATGGGTGGATCTGGAGTAGTGTCAAGTTTGTTTCTGAGATGGTTAGGCTTGGGCTCAAACTTGTTCTTGTGTCTGTTTGGTGGTGGGATAGGAATCTCTCCAACTCTCTCAACTCCCTCACCACTGTTCTCTCCAAGCTTGTCAGCCCCAAGTGCCTGACCATCATAGCGTTTGAAAGCCGCTATCATGATACAGCTGAGGCTCCTGACCCGACAACCAGCTCATACATTTTCTCAGCTCATCATTCTCATCCTGCAAGCGATCAACATAATGTGCAAGCTCCAAATTCTTAACCGCATGCAATTCATAAGTAGAGCAAGAAGTGGGAATAGGCTCTTTCAACTTAGCCTCAAGCGAAACAGTGTAAGCATGCAACTCATCAATCTTGCCATGCAAAATAGGGTAAGAAGTGCAAGCACCTAGCAAAGCAGGTCTAGACTTAAGCTCAGCCACTTCAACCCTAAGCATATCTAGTTCATCACAAGTAGAAGCATGCTTATCCTTAAGAGCAGTAAGATCAGCTAGGTACACAGAGCAATCACAGCAATCAATCTCATCAGAAACCACAGGAGAAGCCTTAAGAGAATCAATCTCAAGCTTAGCATCTAGGTTCTGGGTTTCTAGCTCAGCCACACGGTTCCTAGCATCTTCTAGTGAGGCCCTAAGTTCTTTCCTCATCTTCTTGGCCTCTCTAAGCATGTGATCGTGGTTATCAAGCAAGTCAACCAACTCATTATTCTCCTTGCGCAAAGAAGAGAGCTCATCACATACCTCATCCCCGGAGTCAGAGTCCGAGTCACTCTGGTGGCTCTTCTTGCCGCCGGAGCTACGGGCCATGCCGCAGAAGCCATCTCCCGCGAAGCAGCTCAACCCGCTCAAGTTCCTGGATGACTTCTTGTTCTTGCGCCGATCACCTTCATCTTCACTGCTACTCGAGCTCGAGGAAGAGTAGGCGGAGCTGGAGTCGACGTCGCTCGCTCCGACCATTGCTCGGGCCTTCCTGCCGCGGCCATCCTTCTTCCTCGACCGTCGCTCGTCCTTGTGCTTGTTCTTGTGCTTGTGATCGCGCCTCGATCGGTACTTGCCATCCTTGCTCGATCGGTGCCTGTAGCCGTCCTTGTAGCCGTCCTTATTCTCCGTCTTCTCCGGGCAGTCGGCAACGAAGTGTCCTGGCTTGCCGCACTGAAAGCACGTCTGTGCTATCCTCCTCGTGTTCACCCGATTCTCGTGCAGCCTCTCGAACCGCCTGGTCAGCAACGCCAGCTCGTCCTCTCCAAGCACGTCGAACTCCTCGTCTGGCAAAGACATCAAAGAAGACAGAGAGTACATCCTGGAGGATGCGTTAGCGTTAGACTTAGCTCCTTTGCCACTAACGAGAGCGAGACTATGAGAATCAGTCGGGCTCTCGATCTTGGCTGTCATACCACGGTCCAACTCAGCCGACTTGAGCTTCGAGAACAGCTCGTTCACCGTCAAGGTGTCATACTTCTCGGACTCAACAATAGCCTCAAACTTCCCATCCCATATGGTACGATCCAACGAGTGCAAGAGCTTCACGGCTCTATCATGATCATTGTATGGGAGGATGTCCACATTGGCTCTCATGTTGTTCACAACGACCGTAAATCGCTGGAAAAGGGCATCGACGGACTCGCCGGGGAGATGAGTGAAGTTCTCGTACTCTCTCCGGTAAGTCGCGTACATCCGAGACTGAACCTGAGCATTCCCAGCATGAGCATCCTTCAACTGCTCCCAAATCCTACAAGCTAAGTCCTCTGTCTGAACCTGATCGAATTCAGGCTGACACAGAGCACGAAACAAGTAGTCGACAGCCTTGTTGTTGGCTTCGAACATATCCCTCGATCCTGGAGCAAGGAAGTTCATCAGATGAACATAAGCTGTGTTCACCATGACATCCCAAAGAATCTGACCCTTTCCGCGGAGGAACGCTGCCATCCGCCTCTGCCACATCTGGTAGTTCTTCCCATCGAAGTGCGGAGGACCCGAACCCCGTTCCTGGTACGCCATCTTTGGATCTTAGACTGGTAAGAGTCAATAAAGACCCGAACCGGCTCTGATACCAATTGAAGGACCGATTAGGCGAACCAGAGAGGGGGGGAGTGAATGGGAGCCGATAAAAATTCTTCTCGAAGGAGATGAGAACTCCAACAAGACGAACACGGCTTCCAACTCACGTCTCTGACTCAACTACCCAAGTTGGTCAAGACCACACAGCCACTGGAGTGCTACTGGTCCTAAGAACCAACACTCAACCTTCCGAGCCAAAACTCACCAAACCACACAGCGGAAACTTGCACGGCTTGCTACCTGTGCTACACCGGTCACACCGATGGCCTGCGCCGGTCAGACCGGTGACACCGGTCAGACCGGTGGACAGAGCCGGTCAGGCCGGTGGCTACAGCAGCCGCACAGCAAACGTTCCAGGAAGCCTCAATGACTCCTCTAGGCCCTGGAACAAAAACCACCACGAAACACAACCTGTGAGGAAGAAGAACCCCTCACAAAACCTAGCAAAACAACTCCAAACACGCCAAGAACTGATCAGCAGGACCACGGGACAAAACCACACGGACAAGGCTATTCCCCGAGACAAAAACCCACCAAGGGCTAGCACCGGTCAGACCGGTCAAGAGCACCGGTCAGACCGGTCGTGCCTGGGCAGCTCGGGATGAACAGCGCCCGTGAGTCAACTCCCCCAAATCCAACTCCCGATCTCCCGATTCGCTCCACGGTTTTGCACAAGACTTTGGGGGATAGTAGGAACACCTCATGGGTACTCCATAGCCAAGATTTGGTCCACCAAAACTTGTCAAATCAAGAGGAATTGAAGAAATCCCACCAAGAACGCCTCTAACCCTAGAGCCACGAAAACCCCAAAATCGAGCCCCTTTGCTCACGGATTTGGAAGGGAAATCAAAGGGAAAAGAACCACGAAGGGTTCATGCATACATCCCCCACCAAATCCCAAAGAGAAAGACCTCGGAATCGCTCCAAGAAAATCGCCAAGAAAGGGCTCCGAAAATCACCAAAAAGGAGAAACGGGAAAGACACATCCAAGCCTTGAGGAACCACGCCGAATCATCTATACATACCAAAGAGGTTCATACAAGGTCTAGCTTGCCGCCTGATCATCCTTCCCTCTCACAAGATCTCACCATGAAGCTCTCAAGCTAGTCCTACAAAAATCCTAAGAAAATAGGAAGGAAAATAGGAAAACCAAATTAGCTAGGGTTCCAAGAGATATGGCTGCCATCCTCTCACCCCTTGGGTTATATGGAGGCAACCGAAAGACTAAAATACCCTTACTAGCTAACTAGGGATACATGCCCCTCGAGGGCGAAATTGGAAGTCTCTGTCTTCGCACCATCGGACGGATGCCCAGCGACCGCAAACTTGCTTAGCCTCGACGCAAGCCTTGCGATCCCGACGTGTGTCCTCCGCTTCGAAGATTCCGAACTGCGTCGTCGCACACCGGTCAGACCGGTGCTCCTCACCGGTCAGACCGGTACCCACCGGTCAGACCGGTCAGACCCACCGGTCAGACCGGTCTGGAGCTGCTGCACCTCCGTCTTCGGTTCTTCGGTCTTGGCTTTGTGGATCAACCAAGGAACCCAGTGATTTTCTGGTGAACCACCGGAAACCCCGCGAACTCGGTGTAGCCTCCGCCAATCACCACTCATGACTCGGCTCCCACGTAGTCCCGGCTCGACCTTGGTTTTGAGGCTCAACCAGGAAACCGTCCATGACTTCATCTTGCCGTTCTTGCCACCATGCGGCCCGCACTTGACCCCGCTGGCCACCGGGTCCCTCGAACCAAGCCTACTTGTCTTCTCCATACCTAGAGGCCTCACCGACAACGACCTTTCACGCTTGTTCTTCACCTGCACCTGCACCAGTCAAGCCGCAACCTGCACCTGTAATACTTAGCCAAGAATCAGTCCACACCACGTTGTCAATCACTCATCACACCAGGAAGCGACCATCCACCGGTCCTCGAACCACACCTGGCTCTCAAATGCCCACACAGAGGTTACTTTGCAAGCCAAGGTCGAAGCCGCGCAGGAGATCAGCGCGTGAAGGAGACCATGGCTCGCCAGGCGGAGAAGGAGGTGACCGCCTTGAAGAAGAAGTTGGAGGTCGCCGAGCAGAAGGCGAAGGATGCGGCTGACGACCTCCAAGCCGTGGTAGAGGGTAAGTTGCCAAGGTCGCCAAAGGTTGAATCCGTGTACCCCGTGGGTCTTTTATCTGACTTCTTGACCTTGAATGAATTCAGGAGCCAAGGAGACCGAGGACGCCCTGAAGAAGGAGCTGGCGGAGACCAAGGATCAAGTGAAGGTCCTTAAGGTGAAGACCGCGGAGGTCCAACAAGGTCAGTAATTCCTTCGCCGTTGCGGTGGATGTTGACTTGCCACCATTGTTGTAGCGCAATAATAGGTCTCTACCGATTGAAATTGCAGGTCTGGGGAAGGAGCTCGCTGACCTCAAGGAGGCCACGCAGTACGTGATGGACATCTAAGTCCCCCAGGAGGAAGGGGCGGAGCCAAAGGGGCTGATCGAGCGGCTTGACGAGGCCGAGGGCCGGATCAAGGACCTGCTGCTGGACACCGCCAAACTTGCGACGGCTGTGACGTTGTCGACGGTGAAGTACCACGAGCCATCGTTCGACCTGCAAAAGGTCTCAGAGGACGTCGACCTGTCTGGCTTGGTAAGGCACGAGGACATCGTGGCAGCCGCAGAGGAGGTCGTCAACAAGTTTGATTTCGGTACCGACTGAGTCGAGCTGAAATGAATTGTAGGTGTAAATTAGGCCGAGGCCTAGCAGATGTAAACGAACTTCTATTGTAATGAAGCTTTTGCGACAAAAAGTGCGCATGATTAGCGAGGACAATCGTTATGTGTGCTCGAAAATAACTAGGTCGTGAGAGGGACCCTCCGCTAACCCAACTCAGTGGAGGAACGGCTTACCGACTGTGCAGCTCAGCGTGGAGGCTTAGGCACAGCCGATGCGCGGAGGGGGGTCATGGACCCTAGGGCTCACAAACCAGCGACTTAGGAACATTCATAAAGAGAGCGAAAGCCAAACATGCGACGGAAACTTATAAGCGTAAAGTATGCGAAAACCCCTTCAGGTCGTGAGACCCTTGAATTGGCAAAGCCAAGCCCCCGAGCGTTTTGAGGGGGAAGGGTAAAGGCGGAAAAAAGGAGACCTAAATGCAGGTCGACAGAGAGGCTGCCGAAAGGGGGTCTCTTTCTTTATTAAATGAAAATTACAAAAGATGAGAGTACATAGCTTTTATTTTGGTACACATCTTCTAAGGATAGAAGCGACGTAAGTGCTCGATGTTTCAGACGTTCGGGACACCTTGGCCGTCGGCCCACTGAAGGTGGTAGGTCGTTGGGCCAACGACCTCCATCACGATGAAGGGGCCTTCCCAAGGAGCGGAGAGCTTGTGCATTCCCTTGGTGTCTTGGATGCGACGCAAGACTAGGTCGCCCATGTTGAAGGATCGCTCACGCACATTACGGTCATGGTAGCGATGTAGTTGCTGCTCATGTCGAGTGTGCCGCATCAGCGCAGCCACGCGATGTTCCTCGATGCTGTCGAGGTCGAGCTTGCGCGTCTCCTCGGCTGTCCCTTCTTCGTAGTGCTGGATGCGCGGGGGACCAAAGGCTAGGTCGGTCGGGAGGACGGCCTCCGACCCATACACCAGGAAGAATGGTGAATAGCCCATGGCTGAACTGACTTGAGTCCGGAGGCCCCAGATCACGTGCGGAAGCTCAGCTAGCCACCTGGTGGCATACTGGGAGGCGTTGTCGAAGATGCGGTCCTTGATGCCTTGGAGCACCATGCCATTTGCTCGCTCGACCTGGCCGTTGCAGCGTGGGTGCGCCACCGAGGAGTAGTAGACGTCGATGAGGCTGTCCTGGCAGAAGTCCCAGAAGTTAGACCCTGTGAAGGTCATTCCCAGGTCAGTGACAATCCTGTTGGGTACACCGAAGCGGTGGGTGATGTCTTCCATGAACTTTGCCGCCTCCTTCGATGTGACGGTGGCGACAGCTCGGACATCGATCCATTTTGTGAATTTGTCCACCGCCACCAGGATGTGCCTGTAGCCACCAGGAGCCGTTCTGAATGGTCCCACTGAGTCTAGGCCCCAGATGGCGAAAGGCCAGGACGGAGGGATTGTCCTCAAAGCTTGTGCCGGTACGTGCTGCTGCTTGGCGAAGAACTGGCACCCTTTGCACCGCCGGACCAGGTCTTGGGCGTCAGCCAGGGCAGTGGGCCAGTAGAAGCCCGACCTGAAGGCTTTTCCCACCAGGTTGGCGGAGGCTGCATGATTGCCGCACTCTCCACCGTGGATCTCCTGCAGGAGCTGAAGACCTTCAGATCAGAGGATACATCTCATCAGGACGCCATTAGAGGCGGACCTCCGATAGAGTTCCTTGCCGATGACGACGTAGTTGGCGCTGCACCTGACGATTTTCTCGCGTTCGACCTTGTCTTCGGGGACTCGTCTCTCCAAGATATAGGCGATGAAGTCGAGGCGCCAGTCATCTTCGGCTTCCGCCATGAGGACGTCGCGGCCGCCTGGAGAGGGGACGTCGCCTGATGATGTTTCTGGGTCGCTGAGGAGTCTGATTGACGGCTTACGCAGGTCTTGGACGAACACGCCGGCCGGGACTAGTGCGCGTTTCGACCCCAGCTTGGAGAGGACATCGGCCGCCACGTTGTTGTCGCGGCAGACGTGATGGAATTCCAGGCCTTCGAAGTGGACCTTGAGCTTCTGTACCTCGGCGCAGTAGGCATTCATCGAGTCCTTCTTGATGTCGCACGCCTTATTAACCTGGTCGATGACGACCTTGGAGTCGCCGTAAGCGATGAGCCGCTTGATTCCCAGGGAAACAGCGATGCGCAGTCCTTGGATCAAGGCCTCGTATTCGGCGCTATTGTTGGACGCCTTGTAATGGATCTGCAGGACGTATTTCAGGTGATCACCTTGAGGGGAGATGAAGAGTACGCCTGCACCCGCTCCTTCGAGGTTCAGGGAACCATCGAAGTACATCTTCCAATGCTCCGGCTTCTCCGTCGGTGGGGGTTGCTGGGTCTCCGTCCATTCGGAGACGAAGTCTGCGAGGATCTGGGACTTGATGGCCTGTCGTGGACAGAACTCAAGTTCAAACTCGCCTAGCTCGACCGACCACTTGACGATGCACCCTGTGGTGTCGCGGCTGTGTAGGATCTCTCCCAAGGGGATGCTGGACACAACCTTGATCTTGTGCGACTGGAAGTAGTGCCGCAACTTGCGCGAAGTGACAAGGAGAGCGTACAGCATCTTCTGAGGTTGCGAGTACCTGATTTTGCTATCAGATAGGACCTCGCTGACGTAGTAGACAGGTCGCTGGACGGGATAGGGTTGACCTTCTTCAGGTCGTTCCGCCACCAGGACCGCACTGACCACCTGGGTGGACGCAGAGATGTAGAGTAGCAAGGTCTCTTTAGGCGCCGGGGGCACCATGACCGGAGGCGTCGTGAGGAAGGTCTTCAACTCTTCGAGCGCCTGATCTGCCTCATCTGTCCACTCGAATTTGTCGGACTTTTTCAGCAACTTGAAGAAGGGAAGGCCTTTCTCCCCAAGCTTGCTGATGAAGCGACCTAGAGCAGCCATCATGCCGGTGAGCTTCATCACATCTTTCTTCCCGGTAGGTCTCTTCATCCGGCGGATGGCATCGACCTTAGTGGGGTTCGCCTCGATGCCCCGGTGGCTGACCATGAAGCCCAGGAGCTTGCCAGACAGGACGCCGAAGACGCACTTCTCCGGGTTGAGCTTCCAGTGGTAGCGCGGGAGGTTGGCGAAGGTCTGGGCAAGGTCGGCGATGAGATTGTCTTCTACCGTGGTCTTGACGACCACGTCGTTGACATATGCCTCGATGTTGTCACCGATCTGGGACTCCAGGCACTTCTGGATGGCCTTCTGGTAGGTCTCTCCAGTGTTCTTGAGACCGAACGTCATGGCCGTGTAGCAGTAGATGCCGTGCGGCGTTATGAACGCCGTTTTATCTTGGTCAGAGACCTTCAGGGCTATCTGGTGATACCCTGAGTAACAGTCCAGGAAACATAGCAGGTCGCTTTCGGCTGTGGAGTCGATGACCTGGTCGATGCGCGGAAGAGGGAAGGGGTCTTTAGGGCAGTGCCTGTTGAGATCGGTGTAGTCGATACACATTCTCCATTGACCGGTTTTCTTTGGTACAAGCACCGGGTTGGCGAGCCAAACCGGGTTTTTACATTCACGGATGAATCCGGCAGCTAGAAGCTTTATTAACTCTACCCTAATGACCTCCTTGCGATCCTTCGCAAAGCGGCGTAGCTTCTGCTTGACAGGCTTGGCCGTCTTACTTACATCCAAGGAGTGCTCAGCCAGCTCCCTTGGAACACCTGGCATATCCGATGGGGTCCATGCGAATATGTCAGTGTTGTCCCGCAGGAAGCTGGTGAACGTGAGTTCCTATTTCTCCCCGAGGTTGTCGCCGATGACCACCGTCTTCTCTGGGTCGGCAAGGCCGAGACAGACCTTCTTCGTCGCTGGCGTGGCATCCAGGGTGGTGTCGGTGTGCTTCTGCTCCGGGACGGTGAGGTCGGTCGGGGCGACCTTCGCCGCCTCGGCGGTCATGACAGCCGAGGCGTCGATGCAAGCGTTCATCATGGCGATCTCCAGGGCCTCGTTGTCGCACTTGAACGAGACGATGAGGTCGCCGTAGACAGTGAGGACCCCATTGGGGGTCGGCATCTTCAACACCAAGTAGGTGTAGTGTGGGATAGCCATGAACCTGGCCAGCATGGGGCGACCTAGGATGGCGTGGTACGAAGATTTGAAGTCCGCGACCTCGAAGCTGAGGTACTCTGTGCGGAAGTTCTCTTCCGTGCCGAACGTCACCGGGAGGGAGACCCGACCCATGGGGTAGGTCGCCTTGCCGGGGACGATGCCGAAGAAGGGCTCATCGCATTCTGTCATCCGCTTGAAGTCGAAGTCCATCTTCTTCAAGGTGTCGACGAAGATAACGTTGAGCCCACTTCCCCCGTCGATGAGGGTCTGAGGGAGCAGGGCGCCCTCGACTATGGGCTCGACGACGAGTGGGTAGGACCCGGGATCTGGGATGTGGACCCAGTGATCGGTTGCTCCGACCACCGAAGGGGTTGCGACGGCTTGGTGTGGATGAGCTGGATCTCGCGCTTATCCTTGCGATAGCGCCTCTTGCTCGTGCTGGTCTTCAGGCCACCAACGATCATGTTGATCGACCTCTTGGCCTGCTGAAAGGGGCCGTTGGGGTTGCCCGCTACTGGCAGAGGAGGCAGGTCGTGCTCGTCGCGGCGGTCCTCCGGCTGCTGGTTACCACGTCGCCGGTCGTCGCGGCGATCGTCGTCGCCTCGACTACATCGGTCGTCCCGGCGGTTGTTGTTGTAACGACATGAAGACGATCGGTCGCCGTCACCTCTGGATCGCTTCGGGTCGTCGGGCTCACGGAACACTCTCTTGAATTGAGAGCACTCGCGGACGGTGTGGGTGGCTCCCTCGTGGAACGTGCAGGGGCTGTCGAGCACCGTGTTGAACTCGTCGACGTTGAACGTTGAAGGTCGACGTCCTTCCGCCGCGAGCACCTCGGAAGGTCGCTTGCGGAGCTTGGAGCTTGAATCACCAGCGGTGCCGGAGGCGCCCGCATCGCGCTTGGCGTCGGAGTCGAACTGGTTGACCAGCGCCTCTTCGGTGTCGATAAGCTTGTTTACAACCTCCATGAGCGACGCAACTGTGGTGGCGCCTGACTCATGGATCTTCTCGAAGACCTTGCGGTCCCTGAGGCCTTTCTTGTAGCTATCGACGACCTGGTCATCTCGGACGCCGACACAGGTGTTGCGGTTCTCGAAGAACCGGTTGGTGTAGTCGCGAAGCCGCTCGTTGGTCTTCATGGTGACCCTCCCGAGGTTGAAGGCGTTTCCAGGGCGATTATAGGTCGCCTGGAAATTCGAAGTGAAGGCCTGGGATAGGTCAGCCCACGACTTGATGCTGCCCGCCGGGAGGTTGTTGAGCCAGAGCGACGGCGCGTCGCCCATCACTAGCGGGAAATAGGCCGCCATGTGATTGAAGTTGCCGCCGGCCGCCTTGACGGCGACGTAGTAGGTCGACAGCCAGATGTTGGGGTCGGAACGACTGTCGTACTTCTGGATGTTCGGCTTGAAGTTGTCGGGGTAGGCGATCGATCGGAGACGAGGGGCTAATGCCGGGAAGGCAGTAATAGCCATGTCGTCGTCGTTGTCTCCGACCTGGGTGCCGCCTTCGCCCTGAGCAGGGGCCACGACCTGGGATCTGGGTTGGTGATTCGGGTTCGGGATAGGTCCCTCAAGGTGGCCGTAGTCTTTCTCGTACTGGGCACGTCGCCTATTCTCGACGTCGTGGCGGTCGCGCTCCTCACGATCCATGATGCGATAGACGACGCCCGGAGATCCGTACTCGCGATCGTAGTCCAGGCGACGTCGCAGCTCCCGCTCCTCACGCTCGCGGTGGCGCTGGTCGATGTAGCCGCGAGCGTCGCGGCCACGCCTGTTCTTGTCGAGGTTGGTGCGGAGGTCGCCGTCTTTCGCGCCATTCACCCGAGGCTGGTCGACTTCTTCCTGGATGGTAGGAAGTTTGCTGTGCGCAGGTCGATTAGATCGGCTGCGCGAATGCCGGCTTGATGAAGATGTCGCAGACTTGGACGCCGCGCTCTTTTCTTCTACCAGGGCTGTAGCAACCCGAAGGTAAGCCATGGCCGCCTCAGCCTCGGGTGAGGAGTTGGCTTGCTGGAGACGTGCCATAGCAGCGCCCAGGTTGGTCTGGGGGCTGTTGAACATCGGCAGCCCCGCTTCTTCGAACTCGAGACGTAGGTCTCGTGCGCACAGGGGTACCGCCTGGTGCTGCTCCTCCGCCCGTCTCTGGGCACGGTTGGCGTTGCCCTGGATCCGACGTGCCTCCTCGGAGTCCGTCGCACCGACTCGTGGTGGTTCATTCACCGAAACCACCAGGACCCGCCGCCGGATGGAACTCTGGTCGTTGGGGGAGACGTGGACCCGGACCTTCTGGAACTCACCGACATCTGGAGACGTGGGAGTTCGCGTGCTGCGGGGAGCAGTACGCTCTCGGTCGATCTTCTTTCGCAGCCGGCAGCCGCGGAGGGTGTGCCGCGCGCCCTTGTGATAGGTGCACAGTACGTCGAGCGGATCGCGGCAGGCGCGAGGCTCAGTCTTGAGGTCGCCAGATGGCTCCCGCCGCCCAGATTGGATCTGGGAGGACTTGGCCGCCTGGCGGATGTAGGCGTCGCTGGGTGGTCGCAGGCCGAAGGGGAAGGTCTTGCGATGCGACGCGGTCTGCGTTGAGCGTTGGGCTCTCTCGCAGATCTGGAGGGTCTCCTCCATCATGTCGATGACGCGCTCCGTTCCCTGAACAACGTCATAGGGTTTGGGCGGGTGGGTCTTCGACGTCAGATCGGAATTGGGGGTGGCGACGGGTGTCACCGGGACCTTCATGGCAATCACCGGGGAGGTCGCCGCCGCCAGCGCAGTAGAGGTCACCGTGAAGGAGCCGAAGCAGATCTCCACGGAGTTGGCGAGGATGTCGGCCATGCTCGCCGGGAAGACAACACCAGATCGGGCCACCATGCTGCACAGCGAGTTCCCGATCACCCCTACCTGGCGCGCCAACTGTCAGGGGGTGAGACCTGGACAGATCCGCAAGGGGGCTACCCAAGCGGTTGTAGGTTGATTGGAGGGGATCGGGACCTAAGAGCGTAGGTGGTAGTTCGCAGGGAGAACTCGGAATACGACGAGAATGGCGAGAGACACAAAGGTTTAGACTGGTTCAGGCCTCCGGAGAGTAAAACCCTACGTCCAGTATGTGGTGGGATTATGCGTGAATGGGGGAGTCCCCTCGAATGGAGCTCTAGGCCGCCTTATATGGTCAACGGGTTAGGGCTTCCATTTGAGGTCGGTGGACCCTCATCGGGGTCGGTTACAAGTTAGGAAGGTCATCTTCCGTGATTACAGGGTGAATCCCGCGATCTGCGGACCTACTGGCGGCGCCAAGCCGCGACCTAGGGGAGAGTCTTGCGCCACAAGCCCGGCGGATCCTCCGGGATCTGGATAAGGTCTTCTGGAGTCTTCCAAGGTCGGCGGGGTTGTGGATAAGATCTCCGGGCCCACTTGCAGGTCGGTGGGGCTTCTGACAGGTCGAGTCCACATGACAGGGACCTCTGGGACCCTGGCCGGTGGGGACCCATGGGTACCCATGTCTCTCACGGGTTTTTAAAATAAAATTTTAAGGTGAAATGTGAAAGTAGAAACACCAAAGTGATTGCATGACAACATTCATTTGTAAACAACATTTTATAAAAAAACATGTTATTTTGTTGAGAGTGAATCATTTTGAAATGATTCATCCGACATGTATTTTAACTACGGGAATTTTGTAGTGTGCTACTCACGAATATATGTTATTAGCCACAGAAAATCGATTAAAGACATAAATAGATGGTTTTGTGGATGACGACATGACGTATAATGAATGTTGACATGGCATATAGTGGGTTATGATGTGGAATGCTTGCATGTTTAGAGAAATGGGGGTAGGACTTGTAGTGGGTACCGATTATATAGTTGTTTATGATATCCAATCTAGCCTCCTGAGGAAGAAGAGTAAATCTGAAAAATCTCAACCAATTCTGATGAGAAGATAGAAAATTGAAGCTGCCTTCTCTCCTCCAGCTGTTGGATCTAGCATCAACATCTAACAATAAAGTGATTGAAAGATTGATAAAAATCAGTCATTTGATGTAGATACACACCCTTTTAAACATGTAAGATTGGAAAAGTTTAGCAAAACAACTTCTTCTAGCTTTGTAGAACAAGGCGAAATGTTCATAATATTTTTGCTTTTTATTTTTTTCCTCCTTGCTTTTTATTTTCCTCTTTTCTTCTTTCCTTCCTATTATTTTTTCTTTCATTATTTCCCACCTCCTCTTATCCATTCTTCGGACCCTCCTCTTCTTCCTCTGCCACTAACACCACCCGCCTCGCCCGCCTCTGCGTCAATGCACGTCATGCCCGCCTCTGACCAAGTCCCGCCAGCCCTCACCGCGCTCGCCGCTCGCCAGCTTTCACTGCACCTGCGCCACCACCTCCGCGCCTCCGTCGCCGGTGAGCTCCAGACCCACAACACTAGCGACCTACGCCGCCACCTCCACGCCTCAGGGGCAACCTCGAAACCCCCGACCTGAGGATGAGGAGCCACAAGGAGCCAATTTTTTGATTTTTTTAAATTTTAAATTTATTTTTCTACAACTTACAAAAATATACATCCATCCTAAAGTTTTGCAAAACTATACCTATACTGCCATTTGAAACGGCAGTAGGGACCTACCGCCGTTTCAATCCCACTAGTGGTCGATACTGTAGTAGTACATCTTCAAAAATCGTAACTTTTTCTATGAACCTGGATGGAGATAACTTCATATGAAAATTGTAGATTTCATCGAGATTTACAACTTTGTAGTTCAAATTTTTTTCATTTGAAATGATTTTGAGACTCAAATAGTCGATATACTATCCAGATCTAAAATTTAAATTTTAAAATTTGTATATGGGAGGGTGTGAACCAGAAAGGACCAGAGGTTCTTGTGGTGGAGCTGATGCTGGCGCATGCTTTGGATGAATTGGAGGAGAAGGAGGCGATGTGGACGACACAAGTGGCGGAGTTGGAGAAATGCCGGGGATCGATGGTATGGTGAATTTGTTGTCATCTCTTCTGCAGGGAATCAAGTAGCCAAGTTTTGTCAGACAAAAGTGATAGACATGCGAAAGTAGTTTAGGTTCTTGTGGTGGAGCTGATGCTAGCGCATGCTTTGGATGAATTGGAGGAGAAGGAGGCGATGTGGACGACACAAGTGGCGGAGTTGGAGAAAAGCCGGGGATCGATGGTATGGTGAATTTGTTGTCATCTCTTCTGCAGGGAATCAAGTAGCCAAGTTTTGTCAGACAAAAGTGATAGACATGCGAAAGTAGTTTAGGTTCTTGTGGTGGAGCTGATGCTGGCGCATGCTTTGGATGAATTGGAGGAGAAGGAGGCGATGTGGACGACACAAGTGGCGGAGTTGGAGAAAAGCCGGGGATCGATGGTATGGTGAATTTGTTGCCGTCTCTCCTGGGGAATCAAGTAGCCAAGTTTTGCCAGACAAAAGTGATAGACATGCGAAAGTAATTTTAGTTTTGTCAAAGTAAATGATAGTTGTCTTACAGAAATTTGGGGACAGAGAGAAGCTTTTCTGATGCATGTTTTTATGTATAATAAATAAAGAAATTGAGAGAGGAGGGAAACAACTGCCATGCAAGCCTGCTTTTTGTTGGTCCAGACGAGCTAGCTGGGCTAATTGCCTGGTCGGACCAATTTTGGCCCAACTAGCGCGTACTCCGTCGTTGGTTCGTTTCGTTACTGAGTAGGGATGGCAACGGGAAGGGTAGGTAACGGTAAAACATTTACCCGTCTATTAGCATACCCGTTTATCTCTATTATATCCTTACCCACCAAATATAATGGGTAAGAATCTTTACCCGTGCCCTTACCCGCCCGGTATTGAACATAAACATGCCAATGAGTTCATATCCAAGAGTATAATAATAATTTGATAGATAAATAAGTCTCAAACTTCACAATCAAACACATACTAAAATAAATAAGTCTCAAATTCTCAACTCTCAAATAAGTCACACATGCTGACATGCATAAAGTCCCAGACCGGCACAAGTCAAATGAAAATTTACAACATCTCAACGTAAGATGAAATTGTGATTTTGCAAGTGGCGAGTCATGGGTCAATGATGTCGGACTCAACATCATCTTGAGAACAAAAAAATAATAGACATTAAATCAATTCAATTTGTACTTTGGAAAGAAAGTGGAACATATGTGAATAAGTCGCTACATACCAATGACTCATCATCATCATCAAGACAAGTCATCTATACATTGAGTCAAATGTTTGTATGGACTTCTTTAGTACGGGTGCCTATTGGGTACCTACGTGTAGAAATTCATACCCATAGCTCTAACCGTGGGTAGAATTTTACACACGTACCCTTGTCAGTGGGTAGAATTCTATACCCTTACCTAATAGAGTAGGGTACCTGCGAGTACCCTTATACATGGGTAAAACTACCATCCTTAGTTCTGAGTCAGATCGTAGGTAGGTAAATTCTGCGAGTACCCTTATACATGGGTAAAACTACCCCGCCGAGGAGAGGGCCAGATATTTCTGCAAAATCAAAAAAATATATAAGGTAAATTCCACGAGCTGAACTAATTTGCTATCCGGCCCATTTGGGCCCAACTAGCTAGGAGTCGGTCCGTTCGAGTCGGATCGTAGAGTCCGACTCCGACCCCGCCGAGGAGAGGGAATCCGACTCAGAACCGGCAATAATCCACATAAATATAGGATTGGCGAGAAGCTAGCTCCCAGGGCATTGACGAACGATCGATCCAGTGCTGCGACTTGCCTGCGACGGCAATTGCTGCATCCCATCGATCGAGAGAGACAGCGGCGGCGACGGCGACGGCGGCCACAGGGAAGAGGATGTCGACGACGAAGACGAAGCTTGTGCGGGTGGGGCAGGGGCTCATCGACGCGCTGCTCGCGCGCCCCAAGGTGGAGAACTGCGCCTGCTTCGGCTGCCTTCCATTAGATTCCGACTTCTTCGACTCCTTTCTTGAGATCCTGGATGCCGATGAGGTGGAGGCGTGGCGAGCCGACTGCGCCGCCGCCGCGGCAACCTTCAAGGCCGCGCACGATCAGGACGCCGACATCCTCAAGCAGTACGAGGAAAAGGGCTACGCCATGGTCGAGGTTGAGGAGGACGGCGACGACGAGGGCGATCATCATTAGTTAGCTAGCTAGCTAGCTAGGCGTTGTATCTGTAGTTTTAATTGCTCAATCATCTAGTATATGTCGTCTCATCGTCTGTTGCGTCTAGTTATTATTACCAGTACCTAAACTTATTGCTGAATGTAGATAGAACAAAAATGAGTTGAGAGATTGTACTTTTCAAAAATTAAGTCAAGGGATTTGTCAACCTGAGTTTTCGTGTGCTCCATTTTATGCATTCGATATGATGTCCGCAGTTCTGTAGCCCCTGATCAGAAATCCAGTTTGTGAAACTTGTGTTGGGCTTTGGCCCTAAGCATGAGGGACCTGTGCTGATCTTGGTTTCGCCGAGGCTGGTGCTTACCGCTTACCAAACGGCTTCGTTCTATAGATTGCAGAGAGAGACCTGTGCCTGACGGCCGTCCGACAATAAGAGCACCAGCAAAACATGCGTGTTTGGCTTCACTTGAATTGGCTGGTCAGGCACATTGGGCCTCCGCTTCTTCTTTTTGAGATCAAAGTCAGCCCATTCATTAACATAACTTTCAGAGTTTGCAACATCCTGGATGCGGAGTCTGAAATTTCTAGGCCACCCTAAACACTGAACAGAGAGAGGATTTTGTTTTGTTGCCTGCACAAAGTGCCATGTTAACAAATTTGATGGCTGAAGCTTGAAACAAACTTTTTACAGTTGATAATTTACAGTTAGGTTCTTGTTGAACCATGCTTGTGTGTGTGTGTCAACAGGTGTCATCATTGCCATGGAGAAAAATGGGAAACGAGAATTATTCATTTGTAGGTGCACAATCAATTACGAGCGAGGGGGCCATCGATCGGGGGACCGAAAATGACGCAAACGCAATGGCCGTCGTCGCTCGATTGTTCGTTCCTACATGTGCATGGTCTTGGTCGTGTTTTTCTGATGAATCATCAATGGATTTGGTCGTGCGTCGCGTCGAAATAAGATGAGAATAATCGAGTGCTGAGGAAGGTGCCAAAGCGATAGAGATGAGTGTACGTACGGTACATGCGCCGTACGCACGCAGTATGCATGATGAGCATATGTGGGGGACAGGGGAGGCCCAATGATAGATGCTTGTTGCTTGCTATGGATATGGATGAGCACAACGCGCACGGCATCGAGTCTAATCTTGGTCACATTTCAGTTGACTGCTGCCTCAGTAACTGTCAATTTCTAATTACTGGTCATGCATGCTTCCCATCCAACTACTACAGCCTGATTCTAAATCCCTCGTTTCAGCTTGAACAGAAGTCGCGATCTCTGCCTGCACACAATCCCTGCCTTCGGATTGTCAGCAGCAGCAACTTGGTATTCAGACTGCAAATTAAATAAGAAGCTCTCAGCTCTGCTCTCACCAAACAATACTGAGAGATCGAGATGAACTGAAAGACGGCAACGCACACTAGTTTTTGACAAGCTAGAAGACATCAAGCAAAATGATAGATCTTGCTCTGCTCTCGTCAAACAAGGGCATTATATGAGGGACGGGGAATGCCAATGATAGATCTTGCTATGGATGGATGAGCACAACGCGCACGGCATCGATTCCAATCATATCATCATCATCCTTTCTCCTTTCAGTTAACTGTCAATTTCTGATCGTCTGCTAATTACTGCCATTGCATCCAACTACTGCTGCTTCAAAATCCTAATAATAAACACATGGTTCCCAGCAAACTAAAAGTGGTAAGGTTTCTTTGCGCCTCTCGTTGTGATCTCTGCACGGAGGGATTTTGTCAGCAGCAGCAGCAACCTATTAATTATTCAGACTAGAAACAAGCTCTGCTCTCTCATCATCATCAGACAATACTGAGATCGCGATGAACTGAACGAACGGCAATCCACACTAGTTTTTGACAAGCTAGACATCAAACAAAATCATCCTCTGCGCTCTAGCTACTGACTGAGATCCATCGATATATTTACACGCAAAGAGAAAAGAAGAGCAAAGCAGGCAACAACACCTGCCAAGAACAGGGCCGCCGACCTGATCGAACCATTACACACATTTCAAGAAGAAGATGATGGTGATGACGATGCGGCGGCGGCGGCGGCGGCGTCAGACTGCTGGGCCGCCGCGGCTCCGTCGTTCCCGGCGGCGGCCAGCAGCGGCGCGCGGCACGTCGGGCACGACGAGCGGCGTCCCAACGCGAACCATCGCTCGATGCACCGCGCGTGGAACCCGTGGCCGCAGGCCGGCATGACGCGGACGGCGTCCCCGTCGACGAACTCGGCGAGGCAGATGGGGCACTCCGCCGCGGCGCCGGCCAGCTTCGTCCCGGCCGCCGAGTACACCAGGGCCGGCGGCGGCGGCGGCGGAGGGGGTTGGGGAGGGGCGGCTTTCTCCGGGTCGGCGTCGGGGTCCGCCGCCGCCGCCGCCGCCGCCTCCGTGGCGTCGCTGTTGCCGCGCCTCCGGGCTCGGCGGAGGATGTAGCGCACGGCGGCGTGCAGCGCGAGGGCCAGCGCGAGCGCGGCGAGCAGGGCGGCGAGGATCACGGCCATGTTGCTGGCGAAGTCGCCGGCGCCCGAGTAGGGGCCCCAGCGGTTGGTGGCGATGGTGCTGTTGGTGGCCACGGGGCGCTGCCCGTGCGGCGGCGGCGGATGCTCGACGCGATCCTGCTCGTGCTCCTGCACCTGCGGCCGCGCCATCGCCACTGCCTACCTAGACCTGTGCCTCTGCTGACTGCTGCGAGAGGAGATTCCGATGGTGCAGCAGGTGCTAGTGCAGTAGTGCTAGCATACCACCAGCAAGCAGCTGCTGCTGCAGCTGCTTTATCGTCGTCCTTTATACGGATACGGATGGCTTCTTCGATCATTCCCTGGGCCGTGTTTGTTTCGTAGAAACTAAAAATTAGTCCAGAGGAATCTTTCATGCATGAAGTACTAAATAAAGTCTATTTGCAAAACTTTTTTAAAGATGAGTGCAACTTTGCGCGACGAATCTAATGAGCCTACTTAATCCATGATTTGCTACACTAATGCTACAGTAATTATTCTCTAATCATGCTGTCAAAAGCCTCATTAGATTCGTCTCGCGAATTAGCTCAGGGGTTGTGGAGGTAGTTTTGTAAACTGACTTGATTTAATACCTCTAATTAATGGTCAAACATGTGAACAGTGCGGGACTAATTTTTAGCCCCCCAAACCAAACACGCCCCTGGTGAGTGAGTGATCGATGGTGGTGGTGCAGGTGAGTGATGTGGACTGCTCGACGGAGATGAGGGTGACGACGTGGTACGCAGCCTTTTACATGTGGGCTGTTGCTGCTTTTCCTAACCGCCTCTGCTTGTCCTCGTCATCATCATCAGCAAAGGAATTGGCGAACTGAAAAATTTGAGAATCATATCAGCAATGAAAAAGATGACTGCATCACATCAGGGAGGCCATCACAACACACACACATCCGGAGGCTATCATCCACTCTTCTCATAATCAGTCACCTAAGCTACCACCTTTACCATAGCATAGGATAGGATAGGATAGCATCCCCGTCACATTCTTCACAGCTAATATGATGTATTGTGCATGCTTCCAAAGTTTCTTCTTTTTTCATCAAGAAACATCCATGCTGTATGCCCTTCTGATTAAATTCACTGATTGCATTGCAGTCGAGCTAGTAGTAGTAGTAGTCTATAATTTCGTAGTGTAAAATTGCAAAGTTCATACAAACAAAATCATCATTAGATGGGACGACCGACCCTACAGTACAGTATATACCAAAGGGAAATTAATTCGGTGGGCGGCTTAGATCAGATCCGGTGGGCGATCGAGTCGTTTTCTTTCCTGATCCATCCATCCCTTGAATAATGTTGATGGATTTGCTAACAAGCTCTTGCTTTTGATTTTTTGCGCACACAAACGATGCCGCGCATCCACCAGGAGCTGATGCCGACAACGTCGTCTCACTCGATCTCTCACTGCACTGCGCGCACACAGAGCACCTGGGACCAGCCCACCAGGGTATGTATCCATCAATCTATCATTCAGATTTTGCTTTTATTTGCATTGTAGTATGGAACAAAAAAAAACATTCAAATTCAGTACCCATGCCATGCATGCATAAAAAATAGGCATGACGGCCTGCATCTGATATGTTTTAGATTATTAACAGCGTGGTGTACATACAAATCGTCAATTCAATACATTGTTACATGGTAATTTCAACTTTCAAGAGATGCCACAACACTTTTTTTTTAAAAAAAATCAAAACCGGTCTGATTTTGGAATAATATAATTGGTTGATGAATAGCCAGGTGGTGAACAAAAATAAATTACCCTACTGTCCAAACACTTGACGAGAGAGATACTAGAGTGCAATTGGTTGCCTGTGTCTCCGGGGGCCAGGCTATGTGGATGTAACTTCACGTTGTTTGCTTTCCTGGTCGGGTGGGTTCAGTTAGGCTCGTGTCGTGCAGGAGGAGAGTTCGAGCCAGGCTCGCAGAAAACGTAGGAATCAAGCGAATCTCGCTGCATGCGTGAGAGATAGAGTAGCAGTGCAAGACAACCATTATAACGGAGCAAACAAACCTACCGGGCCTGGCTACAGGGAGACACCGACATTTTTCACAATTGGAGAAGGGGTAATCGGATATGGTGATGTTTAGTCTTCTTCTGCTGGAGGGGGGTGGGGGCTCGAGCCCCCCTATAGGAGTTTACTTAGGGTTTCAATTGAACCTCATCTTGTACCTTCATTATGATACTGCATTTTCAAGGTTTACTAGGATATCTCTAACGAGACAGTATCAAATGTTCAGCGAGTAGACACATGAGTGTATCATTTTTTTTACATTTACATCTACACGGAATTTTATGAAGAATGGTATATTCACTGCTAGCGGGTTTCATTTTATCGACTGCACATTCGAATGCTTGGATTTGGAATCTCCACGACTTAGACGCATTATTGTGACTTTTTGCTACAGCGGTTGCTGTTGAAGCATCCAAGTCATGAAACAATCATATGCATAAATCAGTAGCTCAAGGAAGACCACACAACACTTTATCATCATGTTAAGATTGAGTTTTAAAGAGGATCAACTAGCAAGGTAGTTCTCTGTCCATGTGATCTCTCACACCAGTTCAATAGTTCCTATTGATGAGATTAAGAGTCAAGTAAAAGTGATATCTTCACTTTTAAACATGCAAATGTTACCCTTGCTCTGCTGGGTTGCGAATATTCAGAACCATGCATGGACCCAAGTACCCAAAGCTAGTGTGCCGGTGTGTGTGAACACTTCCTCTGTTGGGGTTGCGCATATTCAAAACCATGCATGGACCCAAGTATCCAAAGCTAGTGCCGGTGTGTGAGGGGGGCTCAAGCCCCCGTATCCATCGAAATATCATGGAGCCCCTAACAATTTCTTAGGAAAAAGTAAAAGTGAAAGAGTGCCCGTGGGAAAGGAGGAGAGAGTACCCTTAAGTTCGATCATAACTTCGTCTCTGTTTGAAACCATTTGCAATCATGATATAATTTGTTCGAGACAGAACAACAAGAAGTTGTTTACAATATTGTTGAATATCTAAACCATAAGCGTCACACCTACCTCTCAAGATAGCATATGTACTAGACATAGTTTTATTATTGACTATGAAAAAAAATATTGGAATGTCGTTGTGTAAAGTGTAAACAGATGATAAAAGATAGGTGGATCCTAAGGTATCTAATAGCCAGTGGCGAAGCCAGAATCAAACTCCAGAGGGGCTCTCCCTGTGTTTCTTCCACCTCCAGCTGCTCATCCTTCATTGTTTGCTCAAAAAATGGTAGGGGGCTCCATGGGATTTGCCGAGGTAGGAGGGGCTTGAGGCCCCCCCCCCGCCCCGCCCCGCCCCGGTGCAGCCTACTCCACTGCTAATAGCAATATAGTATATGTTCAGATATAGCAATTCAAATAAATTGCAAAGTTTTTAAACAAAATCATCATTGCATGACCCTGAAAATTTAATTCTGTGGGCAGCTTAAACCAGATCCGGTGGGTGGGCGATCGAGTCATCTTCAACACTTCCTTTTTTTTTTCAAAAAATCAAAACACGCCTGATTTGGAATAATAAAATTGGCTGATGAATTGCCATGTGGTGGGCAAAAATAAATAACCTGCTGACCAAACACTTCACCGGAGAGATCGAGCAGCCTGGTGGGGACTCGATTCACTCCTGCTGGTGTAGCACGCACGTAGCGGCTGCTGCAGGGGAATGAATGAATGGCTTTGCTTGTACTGTAGGGGTGCCGTATGCATCCGGGAAGCCAACACCACCAATCTCATTCTCGATGGATGGCGACACATGCATGTATGAACGGGATGAATGTTGTATCGGCGCGCGGCGCCGCCAATTAATCAATCACTCGTCCAACACAGACCACAATGTGGTATATCATCATCCCAACCCATGCGATATCTTCGCCCTCAAAAAAAAAAAAACCATGCGATATCTTCTTTACTCTCTAGCTACCTCCTCTAGTAGTGTGTTGAGGGATCAGATCAGTCAGTTGCAACCAACAAACCAACATGTACATCCATGCTGCTGCAATAACATGTCAATCTTACTTCGTTACGTCAGCCACATCGGTGAAATTACCATACAAGCCATCAAACTCTAACAATTACATATGGTCAGCAACAATAGCCCTCTAGGTCATGCTTGTGGTGGTGGTGTGGGATTCTCTATTTCTTGTTTTGTTTCGGCTGTTAGGTCGTGTGTTGAGCTTTGTTTCTTGTCTTTGTGGTGCTTTGGGATCCCCTAAAGCCGTTTCATTGTAACTTTGTTCTCCTCTCTTAATGAAAAACGTGCTTTGCACGTCTTAAAAAAAACAATAGCCACTGAAACACAATGAATCAACTCAGCAACTCAGATTCAGAAATAACAACTGGTTACTTTTTTTCCTCAAATACTACATCGTCCATGATCTATTTTCTTCTTATAGTTAAATGGCAGATTGATAGCTGGGAGGTAACAGTAAAGTGCACAATATCAGTCAGCAGGTCTCTGGCCGCATGACATGATTATTCCCCCAATTATTAAGCTGAACTGAGTGCACCCAAATCTCCATCTGTGGTAGTTTAGCTCATTCACCACAGCATACCAGGCTGCCGCCACTGTCAATGTCATTGGAGTAAGAAATCCCATTGCCGGTGAGCCTCGTTACACAACCTTGGTGAAATGAATGATGAGCATATGCACTTACGCCCACACACACATTACGGACAACGGGAGTGGGTTCCATCCTTCCAAGTTAATTTAGTATAAGCCTTTTTACCTGAATATATATCAAAAGAAATGTATTAATTTTGTAACTAAGTTGGAACACTGAGAAGGTATGCTAGTTTTTTCTTTAGCACTGCAGGCTTTGGATGCAGGGATTTAATGTGACTAACAAAGATACCCTTTCGGCACAATAGAAAACCATAGCAGCGTTTATAACATAAGGTTCAACATGGCTGGATTATTGACCATTTTTCTGTTGGGCCTCGGCCATTCCAAGTCTAAATAATAATTAAGGATTCCTCAACAATTCTACTTTGTTGGCAACAGGGACAGTGTACCAGATATACATACAAAGGTTATTTCCAGAAATTTCTCTATGTTGTTTTCGCTAATGCCAGAAACTTCTGCAACTATGTAGTCGTACTAAGCATACAAGAAGCTAAAAGATGTGGCTCACCTATTCAGCATATGCCTCCTTTGCAAGGGAGCGAAGGAACCTCAGAAGTGGTTTCTTTGCTTTGGAAAGCTGCTTTCCGTTCGATCCTTCCTCGCCATCTTTAGTTTGTGTGCTTTCTTGAACCATGTGGACTCTCCTCACGAGTTTCCGTAGTTCCTGTTGGCGAAATGTTAGAGCAGAGCTGAGTGCAACCATATATTGAACCGTAATAATGCAGTTGACTTAGTTGAATTAATTAGGAAGTTTGTGTAACGCCCTGGGTTTTCAAAATCGGAAAACCCAGCATTCTGTCTCGTGATAGTCCCTGGATCAGACGCTATCACGCACAGACATTCATCACAGATAAATAACACAGTCATACATCGAAATAAAGCATCAGAGTACGAATAATAATCTGATTATTACATGTCCTGATTAATCGGAGTACATCAATACTCGCCTCTTGGCGGAATAACAGAAATAAGAGCCTACGCAGCGGTAGCTAGTCTTCAAAAGGTGTCTCCATCTTCAGGCATCTCCCACAGGCATCCTTGAGCGAAGCGTCGTGCCCCCTCAGTCGTACCATCCGTCGGCATTGTTGTCGTAGTCGGACTCATACCCTGCAAGCTCAGGGGCTATCCCCAAGGATCGGGATAGGTCCACGTCACCAACCGTATGCAAGCTTTAAGTGGCCTATTTCTAAGGGGAAAAGAGTATATCAAGGTAGTAGCAGGGTTTCCTATGCAGCAGCAGCAAGAAAATAGAGTAGTATCTCCATAAGTTCACCATATCCCAAATCTCTCATCCACATTCGGATACATCTGGTTACCCAGATCACCGTCACCATCACCTATCTCCATCTAGGGTCGGTGCGAGAACTCCCACTCCTCGCATCTCAATGGTTGCACCCGGATCCGCAAGGTAGAGGGAGCAACTCTCCTCTCCCCGAATACAACCACGGCTCACCAATCACACTCATCCTATAAGGGGGAGGTAGAAATCCCAAAACGTAAGAGTCGGAGAAACAACGGGCATGTCCATAACCGAGGACGCGGCTATACGTATAGATCTAAACTCTGCAGAGCGTGTACACCAGTACCCAACTCGGAATAGTACCCGGACGGTGTACGGCCGACCGAGCCTACCCTACCGGGCGAACACCTAGGAGTTACGGTTCCATCCTGCATCCGGGTCTCGATGCGGTCCCCCGCAGAAGACCACCCCAGAACTGTGAAAATGCCCCCGTGTGGCCACACGGGAGTCGCACTGAGAGGGTGGACTCACTCCCACCTCTCCCCCACTGATACCCCGCTATCCTGCTGGCAGGTATGGTACCGCACTTGCTAGGGTCGAACGGCCCTATCCCCACTCTCGGCGAGGTGGTGTGTACGAAAGTCCCGTGTAACAGGCGACCCACTCGGTTTCAGACCGGGGCGAGCTCATATCCTCCAAGTCATCTCAAAATCCCCAACACCTGTACTCCTAAAACGGTGTACCCGCCATAGGTACCAACTCGGGCAACATCCGAGAAGACGATCCCTGGCCCCCGATCCCAGATCAGGTTGTCTCGAGCTCACCCCCGCCACAATATCCCAAAACACCTTCTCCTGCCGGTTTTCCCAACACACGCCAAGAAACTATCACAATAATCCCCACACATGCATAGCAAGCTCAGCACATCATCTAGCTTAAGTAAACTGTAGTAGTAGGTCAATCAAGGACAAGAATGTAAAAGGGGCTATGCATGGGTTCAACATATTCATCTCTATGCATTAAAATAAAGCACTAGCAGTTCTAAAATAGCCATGCCTAATGGGCATTCAAAGATGGTCGGGCGTGAACCTGGGTACGAGTGGTCGTCGTAGCCGAGGTCGTCGTCGAAGTCCTGGTTCAGCTCCCCGGCTCCGGCAGCTCCTAGAAGCGTATTTAAATAAATAAACTCGGCTACTAATGGCAATAAATCCAAGATAAAGAGCAAATAAGATCCAAAAAGAGGCAACCTCTAGTCTAGCACGAAGTTTGGATTTTTAGAAGATTTTCAGAAGAAGTTTCATATTTTTCGGAGCTAAAACGGATTTGTTATGATTTTCCGAAGATAAAATACATTTCTGAAATTAAAATACGCATACACAATAGCATTAACTTTAGGCTGTCTATTGGCTGGCTCTAAAGGGCTTAAAGCTAGCTGTCAGATGGCTGCAAGCCGGCTCTTGGCGCTGAGGTGGCTGCCAACGCAGCGGCTTTAAGCCAGCTGCAGCTCGCGTGGCTGCTGACGCGGCGGGTGACGTGGTGCGGCACACCGGATCCGGGCGGATCCGCTGCGGCTCGGCTCGGCGCGGGCGCAGGTGCGGCTCGCGTGTGATGGGTCCGCCGCATCGGATCCCACCGGATCCTCTGCGGGTACGTGAGCGTGTGCGTGTGTAGCAAAACCCTGGGGCTTTGGGTGCGGCGGCGACGTGCTCATTTTTATATTTCCTAGAAATTTTATTTAATTCAACATTAAATCTAGGAACAAAGGAGAGAAACGGAAGACATCCTTAAATAATTTGATAATCACACAAATACATCATCAAAAATTTTAAATCCACATTTTTATCAATTAACATTCCTCATTAAATTTGAGGGATGTTACAGTTTGAGTGGTGCAGGAGTATCCCAGATGCTTCAATTAGTATTTATGTGAAAGTTTTAGATGTTGAAGTAAACACCAGTCTTATAATTAGTATACTTATCCTCAATCAGAATACATATATTAACTATTTCAATAGACCTAACATCACTTGCTCAGCAACTAAGTTTGCTGCAGTCCTAATGCATAAGTATGGTTGCTACATGGAATCATGCGTAGCTCTATAAGAAACAACAACACACAAGGCAATAATATCAGCAACATATGCACCAAAGGGAAGAGAAACGATGCATACTTCGGGTTAAATAACAGGAAAACACAAAATATTTTCAGATAGAAATACAGCAAGGTTCAAACATTGGGAGCCAGACAGTTCGCAAAAGTCACGTGCTACCGATTTCCATGCATAAACAGACAC
This sequence comes from Cenchrus fungigraminus, assembly GCA_036936925.1. NCBI lineage: Eukaryota > Viridiplantae > Streptophyta > Magnoliopsida > Poales > Poaceae > Cenchrus > Cenchrus fungigraminus. The sequence goes on along the minus strand of CM072770.1, from coordinate 125,569,166 downwards.
TCTAGTTACATTGCTGAATGAAATATTAAACGTCAGCTCAGAGGATACCTGACGATCAAATTCAACATTATGGACAGCATAAACTTCATTAGTAACTGAAATGTCTTTGCAAAGGAGACCATCAAACCATCTATCCGCAACTTTCACATACTCTTCATCGTCCTATTCAAAATGCTAAACAGTTAGTTCACTGTTTGGTAGATTAAAAACCTTGCTATGTCGACCAAATAAGCTACCTCTTCTTCATCAGGCTGGTCCTCCTCCACTTCCTCCTCTTCCACCGACAATGTGTTTTCACTCAGCAAGGTATCTAACTTGCTCTCACCTCCATCCTTGGAAGCCTGTATTAGAGTATCCATCAATTCTGGTTGTGCATCGCGCAGAAGTCCTCCTGGTCGAAATTGATCAAATACTAACGTTAAATTGCTATTAATATATGACAGAAATATAATAACCTTATTTATTGGTTTTCTTTTGTAAAAGGCTTATTACTTCACTTTAATGTCCATTGGTTGACACACCTTATGTAAATTTTACACAGCAATTTCATCAGAATTATAAATACAAAAAACCGTAGAGCCATCAGCAAGGACTTTCAAACTTAGAGTGGACCAGATGTTTGCCAGACTTGACGCGATTCAAATGAACAGAAACAAGCACAGCACATCTGAATACCACAGCAATGGAGCAACACGAAAATGGATGGCCCGTAAAGAGAAGAAATTAAAGGACCAGAGAAGCAGGCATATACCGATGTAATTGTACTGCCTCCTCTTTCCTTCCCGCACATCCGGCCCAAATTTCTGCAAACAAACCAACGAAATGAGAGTTTCAATCCCGCGATCCAACAACGCCGAAACGAGCGAAACGGTTACAGCGAGCCTACTACTCCTACCTTGACGAGCATGAGCGCTTCGAACACCTCAGTCTCCAGTGAGGCAGCCCTTAGTATGCGCTTGATCTGCGGAGGCGGGAGCTTGGCGAGCTCCATGCCCCACTTCACGCCGCGGCGGGCCTTCCGCTTGAGCTCGCTGCGGTTCCTCCTGAAGGTCACGGCAGCGTCATCATCCCCGCCGGCGTCCGGATCGTCGGTGTCCTCGGCGGCGTCGGTGGGCCGAGGGGGGCCCGCGGGGCGGAGCGCGCGCGGGTGGCGGAGGCCAGGTGAGGGCGCCGCGAGGGAGGACAGGAGGCGGGTCGTCGGCTTGAGGGCGAGGAGGAGGAGCGGGCGGCGCAGCGGGATGGCGGCGGCGGCGGCGGCGTGCGCCATTGCGACTGTTACAGGATTGGTTTACAGGTGGTGGCGTTGTAGTGATGCATACATCCGACGTGTATGGAGGGGTGTATTTGGCTGGGCTGAAGAGGGCAGGTCCTCGCCGTCGCGGGAGCGGAGGGCGGCGGCGCGCGCAGCTCCGCCGGTCGCCACGACGGGGAAGGAAAGGAAGTTGAGAGCAACGGGATAAGGCCGATCGGACGGTTGCGGTGACCACCTGGAGGATCCAAGGGTCCAGTAGTACATAATTAACAGCTGGGCCACAGGCCGAAGCTAGCAGTTGCTGGGGAAGCCCATGGAACAGCCCATACAAGGCCCAACCTGTCTATCCTGATATCGCTCGGAAATCATGTCTTCCTAAGATTTTTCACAAACGAACTATAAACCCACAAATAGCAAGTAACAGCCCACCCAGTCCATGAAATGCTAACCCCTAGTCTTCTTCTACCTCCCTCCACCCATGCGCGTCGCCACCATGGTCGGCGGCCCCCGCGCGCGTCCCGCCGGCCTCCGCCGGCTCGCTGTGACCTCCCGCCGCCGCGACCTCCCGCGCGCCCCGCGAGCGACCTCCGCCGCGCGCCATGGCCGGCGGGCTATGCCTCCACGGGGAGCTTCGCGGCCGCGCGCCGCCGGGGTGGCCACTGCGCTTTCGGTCTGGGAAAATGTTGGGCCGCCCGAAGGTAAAAAATCCAACATTTCCAAAAAATGTTGCAAGATTTTGCAAAATGTTGACAAAAAATTGTTGACCAAACCAACATTTCTGAAAAATGTTGGAACATTTCTTAAAAATGTTGGAAGAAGAAAAATATTCATTACAAAAATGTTGCAACATTTTAGACAAAAAATGACTAAAAATATTGAAGAAAAAAATGTTGGAATATTTTAATTTAATAGTTATGAAGTGGGCGGATGGGAAAATAAAAACATACACTTAGAGCAACTCTAGCAATAGCTCCTATTTGGAGCCCCTACTTTGTTGAGTATGGGCTCCCTCTAATTTTTGGGGGCTTCCATTTTGTGTTCAACTGCAGCAATAGCCCCAATTTAACAGCCCCTATTCTCTATGACCCACATGTCAGTGTATCATCATTTTTCTTTTTCTTTCATTTATCTTCGTCTCCACCTCGCGAGCGCCGCCACACACCCGAGTGAGATCTCGCGGCCCGACCGAGCCTTGGGCGGCGGCGCCGGCGAGCCGAGCTCCAGCTCCCGCTCGACAGCCGGGGCGGAGCTGCAGCCGGGCGTGTAGGCGGGCAGAGCTGCGGCCCGGCGCGGAGGCGGCGGCCGGGCGAATCGACCTCGACGTCCGGCGAATCAAGCTCGGCGGCCGACGAATCGAGCTCCGGCCGGGCACGATGCTCCACCGCCTGGCGCGGCCCGAGATCCGGAGGCCCCACCAGCGGTCGCACCTCGTTCTCCCTACCGCCGGCCTCAGGTAGGGAGCACCGCTGCCTTCTTCCCACTGAGCTCCTCCCCGACGACTTCCTCTTCCCCGGTGGCCATCCCCAGGCGTGTCTTCTCCGGCTGCGGCGAGCCCGAGCTCATCTCTCTCCGCCTCCCGCCACTTCTCCCCCTCCGCTTCTTCGCCCCTGCTTGAGCGGGGGCCTAGCTGGATCTCGCGAAGGCAAAGGAGGGTTCGGGAGGGGGCGCGGCAGCAGGCGCGCAGCGGACTGGTGCTCCGAGCGGCCACGGTGGGAGGGACCGGCGGCGGGGAAGAAGCAGGGGCGGCGGCGGGACAGCCAGGAGCGGGTCCAGGCTGTGGCGGGAGGGAGGAACGGCTCCTACCGTGGAGTAGGGGCTCCCTTCTCCACCCGCAGGAGAAGGGGCCGGAGGGGGGGGGTTTGGGGGCGTGAACAGTGTTAGGCGGAGTAGGGACTCTGCTGGACTGCGATTTTCTACTTTCGGCCCCTACTTTTCGAGTAGGGGGTGGAATAGGGGGTCTGCTGGAGTTGCTCTTAGATAGGATTTGGTGGGTTGGAAGTTCATACCCCTTATCCACCTTCCGGTAGGCATATAGGAGCCCCCGATATCGCGCGCCGTGACTCGCCAATCCTATACCTAAAGATTTTTTCCAACTCACCTTCCAATATTTAAGATTCGTGCAACCATTCATGTCCGTTGATCTACGCATCCAAACCACGAGCTCCTCTCCCCCCGTGACCCGTGCGTTCGCCATTTTTTTTTCTTTTTTTTTGTGTTTGGAATTTGACCTTGCAGGGCCGCAGGTGCTCGTTATGATGGTACACAAAATACTGCCATTGCGTTAGCTCGGGTAACATACGAGTAGAGTGTAAACTTGCATAACTCAGACAAGTTCAAGTACCAAGTGACATATATAATTTAACTAGGACCGTGCCCGTGCGTTGCTACGGACAAAACAAATGTTGTCCATAAGTATCACTTTATCTGTGAAATATTTACTTCTAGAAACTTGAAAACATAAGTCATTCAACACTACATTTCAATTAAATCAATTTTCATCTTGAAATGAGTAACATGAGAAATATATATGTTGGATGTTCCCAGTGTGAAACAACAATGAGCAGAACATAAATAGTTGTATCTGTCCAAAAGAGCTATCGACGCAAAATAATGACTACTTCCCATGATTTTATCTGCAACGTTGCACACCATCATTCACGCAAGTATTTTAGATTAGCGCAGTCAATATTTGTGTCATTTTGTGGCACACATTCACCAATAAACATGATCATTGTATGGAACATAAAGATTTAATAATCCATGTCTGGCACAAGCTATCACAAGTAACGTAATTTTTATAATAATATACACCTGTCCAAATATTAACCACATGCACAATCACCAAGGAGTGTGTAATGAGCAAAAAATAAAACATAGTCTACCGACCAAAGTTTGACATTGTGCTAATAACCATATAGTTCTGCATCCAGCGTCATAGGCACAAAACAGAGATAACTATAGCCACGCTAGATTCCGATGTTTCATGACCACGTTTGCGAACTCTTTTCAAGCGTTGCCCATGATAAGTGTGGCAGCACGAGCCTATGGTCACCCGTGTTTGGTGCTAAGCGGAAGAATCACCTCACCTCGTTCTTTATCGCAGTTAAAAAGGTCCTTGAAGCTTCAATTAGGATTGATCTTCGTGAGGCCCTTGAAAATAGCACCTCCAAATCCTTTCCTTTTTTTGTCCCCTTCGCTGCGGAGACCAGGTTTCTCATTTAGAAGTTCTTGGCGTGCATATTCTTTTGCTTCCTCGACATCGTACGGATCAAGTTTTGTCCTCATTGACTGCAAACCAAGATCAGTGTTTAAAAGAAGAGAGAACATGGACGGAATATTTGCAAATTTCTCCTTACCACCAGGTGGCACAGCTTGGGCTGATCAATGCAGTCACCTAATTTGGCTCACATCTTTAGTTAAAATGGTTGATGTGTTGTCCCAATCACCTAGAATGTGAATCAAGCACTGAATTTTAATTAGGTGGATCAATGGAAAAAATTACACTTAAAAACCATTACAGATTTAAGCAAGCTAAAAATCTCAATAAGTATTGTTCATCAAAAACTTGCATGATTCATGTTGCTTACCGGTTTCACGGAGCATAAAAAAAAAGTGAAGCCCCTTCCATGCAGAACTTGTTACTCTAGAAGCTTTTGAGCTTTTGATCCACCAACAGAACTTCTCTACGAACAAGATCCTTCATTCCCTCTTCGCAAGGGCCTGGAAGCATAATTACAATGGAATATTAAAAGTTTCATATGAACAAAACCCTCTATTTCAGGTAAAGCAGGACAAAAGGGACTACGCACTAAATTTGGCAACTATTTGAGTTGCTCACTAACAGATAATTGCATCTGAATTAGTAAGAAAGAGCAGATTGATCATCAAAATTTATCTGGAAAAAACAAATGTGGTCATACAAGGCAATGTGGTTCCAAAGATGTTAGGTAAGAACATAATTGTATATGCAGATCAGGCAGAATACAGGGTACTAAAAATTTAAAAGGCTGATTACCTGCACCCAGTTATCACTCAATCTCACCTTGGATAGCAAAGTTGGTTAATGTGTCACCTCCAAAAGCCTGGCAAATGGCATTGGCATCTTTATTCCATTGAAAATGTCCTTGAGTGCCAGAGATAATCTTCTCAAGTACTTGGGTATTGCATGCACTGAAATGCCTCTAACAAACTGATGATACTCTGAACTGCTGCAATCATATTTCAGCTGGAGACCACAAAGTGTGAGTTATGCACTTCTAGTACAATATAGTACTATAGCAGTACTATGTATACAAAGAAAAATGACTAAATGGTCAATTTTAACCACTCAAAAGAATTTGATGCAACACGTGGATTTAGACAATCTGGGCACCAGCCTCCATCGATTGTGCTCCAGATTAAAATGATTATAAAAACTGATGGCTTTAAAAAACTTTTCAGGGACATCACCTCTATTATTTGGATCTAGCCTAATTCCGCTTCAGTAATAACAAGCCAACCACTACATAAACAAATCAATCAGCTGCTGCAGGTAATGGTTTAATCAGACCTTGGCTTAATAAGATCTTAAACATTTATGAGGTTCTGAAAAATCCCTACGAAACCCTCACCCTGATCCATTTGCTATATATGTTTGGAAATATATAATCTGAATCTACCTAAGAAGATTAATGACCGACCATCCAATGAAAGGATGCAAGCATAAGATTTATTTGATTTGCATAATGCTTGATCAAGGCACAACCTTACCTTGTATAAATGTTATTTAGTGTGATTCAATGACTACATCATGGATGTGATCAACAGCAAGGAAAATGAGAGGAAACAAACTCACCGAATCAAAAAAGAATATACACAGTGATGGCACCCTGAACATTTGATAGTGATAAATCCATACCATGTCCACATTTATTTTTCCAAGCTGGATCTTTCGATGCTCTGACTTGAGATTCTTTAAGCGATCCTATAACAATACAGTAGAGTAAGTGTTGGTTTCTGCTAACATTTCCAGAACAGCAAGGCGAGATAAACAGGTGTTCATACTTCATTGAACTAATTCGAAATTTTTTAATCACAGCTAGGTCCAAAAATAAATCCATGCATCAAGCACCAAATAAGTGCCTCTGATAGAAGATGAAATAGAATTGTTGTGTAATAGATGCTACTTTCTGAGAAGAAATTGCTTTCATGTTCCACATGTTTGACAAAATGTATTAGACACCGAATTAAGCTTCTCACACAAAACTGCTAGCTGATGAGAGAACGAAGAGAGTACCTGTTGCAGCGTCCAACACTGGCGACTCAGTATAAGCTGCAGGCCAAGTACGCACCTCTCTGTGGATCACATCTGCGACGGGATTGGAGAGGAGGACGACGACGACTGCGAAGGGATTGGAGAGGAGGCGTCGTGCGGTGAGGGGGGCGACGGCTGCGACGGGATTGGAGAGGAGGAGGTGGACGACGGCTGCGACGGGGTTCGAGAGGACGCGTCGTGCGGTGGCAGCGGCGGCGGACGGGGAATTAGGTTTCTGTCTGGCGTCTCGGCGCGGGACAAGGAATGAAGTCGGGGGATGGGAGGGTCGCACGGACGGCTGACGTGGGTCCTCGGCAGACCCTCGCGAGGGGATGGGGCGTCGAGGCGAGGCAGACCCGCGGAGCGGAGGGGTGAGGAGGACGGAGTTTTTTCTCCTTTCTAAACTTTTTAGGAGTACTAGGATCGTACCCGTGCGTTGCTACGGGTAACAAAAATTATTTCCCACAAGTATCAAAATGATTCATATGAGATGCATGTACATTTGCAGATCAACCATTCTATATTTCACCTTCATGTGCTCCCTACTCCCTCCACCTCTATTACAGGAGCCCTTTGTCAAGGAACAAGGATACAACATTCCTTCCAGTGATATTCCATACAATTCCAGTAGCCCTTTTAGTACCATATCAAGTAGATGAGACTGTATGGCATTAAGTGCGACACATCTGGCTCATGTTTGACCTGCAAATAGGCAACAAGATTGGTAGGAGTGGTTGGTTAGTGTGTTGGTGGGGGCAGGTTCAAAATGCTCTAATGCAAACTCAATAATTATGTCCAATTCAAACAAACCTCACAATTGTATTTTATTCTGAAAAAAATGGTTATATGAGTTCTGGAATTTAACTTGTTGCTGTTCCAATGCCCGTCACAATGAGGTTCAATTAGTTTTCATTTTAGTGAGCAATGAGCAATCAGCTCTGCCTTTTTTCATGTGACAACAGTACAATGACAGAAAAAACATTTTCGCACTATTTCAAGTGCTACCCAAGTCATCTAGTTGTCATCTAGAAACAGAGCATGCTCATCACTAAAAAAAGAGAGGGGGACTGGGGTTGGTATTCAAGCCTTCTGACCTTATCCTGTGGTTGATTTGATTCTTACAACATCTATGCATCTCTTAATTTCTTGATAGTGAATAGTGAATGTGCTCAGATTATTAAAAATAGCGTAATGAATAACAGTAAAATAAATTCACCTAAGCACTGGGGTGAATGTGGCCATAAGGAATGCTGCAGGCCTGATAATTTTGATCAGAGATGGTATATCAAGTAGTACATGTCCATAAATAATGCCATCAAAAAATTCAGGCACGTTTTTTTTGGAACAATTGTGACTCACCTTTAGTACCCAGGTTTGAAGAGTCAAGAGGCTGCAGCTTTGAAGAGTCAAATGATTTGCATTGTTAAGTAGTTAATTTTGCATACCATCTCGTTGGTCCACCAATGCAAAGGTGTATGCAGTAGTGATCAAACCCTCAAACTGCTGGCACAACCAATCCATCACATACTCTACTCAGGTACTCGCTACATTGAAAAATTCTCCATTTTGCTTTCTTCCTACACAAAATGGTCAAAAGGTAAGAACTAAGAAAATGCTTGAAAGTAATACTTCCAGTCAGGAACTTCTTGCATACATCAAAGACAAAGTAAGAGCAACCAACATGCCTGCAAAGTAGGGAACATCAAAACAAGATTATTCATACAACTATGTAGTGACTAATCACTACTGACTGACTTAAATGGAGAGAACCCATAACGTTATGTCAGTTTGAGTGGTTTGGCATTTTTACAAGCACTGGTGGGCAGGCCAGCTCCATTCATCCCGCCACTAAATGATGACCATAATGTGTGGACCAGTTGTAGCTTTGAGTATCTTGCTGTTGCCCCGGGCACGGACACCCATCCATGCCCCACATCACGACGCCTCCATCACCCAGTTTAGGCACAGAACACTGCAGCAGGAGTACAAGATGCCTTCATCCAATGAGTTCAGGACTACATCAAACAAAATCCCCAAATTTAACATCACCACCTGGAGCTCACCTTTCTCCATCGGTTCATGTTGTAGCTCTAACCAAATACCGCCATCACCTTTGCTCCTCTCCTTCCGGAGCCATAAATCCAGGCAGTCTGTGTCAACGAGTGCATCATTGGTGTTGTACAAAATCAACGAAGCAGAGCAAGATCTAATATACAAGTTCTTTAATATTAAGAATGCATCACAAAGAAAGTTGAGACCATAACACTCTGAAAAAGTACATATATATTCATCTAATGCCATTGGAATTAGAAAAATAAGGAACTTTTAAAGGGTAACCAAACAAAAGGAAGTCCCATAACCACGAGCTATAATTTATTAACATGGGAGCATTCTAAAACTACAGATGTCTAACCAGCTCATTGGTTCAACTAATCAAGATTGTGAGGGTAGAAAGCAAAAAGGGAAAGCAGATAGCAGAGCATGATAAACAAATTGTGGGTCATGATTGAGTAACCTCCCATTAAACTAATCAAAGTCTTAATTTGCACAAGCCTCGGTCATGCATTTCATTGCCGGGTTGAGGATGAACAGAAGGTGGAAAGAGAAGTGGCTCATGGTGCTTGGCTGCTAGTTCTTGTGAGGAAGAAAGCAAAGGGAAGGGGCGAGACGTGGCCTACGGCTGTGCTGCCAATTGGAGAACAAAGGTAAGAGATGAGGTGCAGCTGGTGGATTTGCTTGCCCGTGAGAAGAAATCAGAAAGGTAGCTCGTACTCATTACAATGGCAGCACACCGACAAGACGCAGACGTCGCAGGTGGTGAAGAGCTCGCCGCCCGCTGCCTTCCCACACCGTCGCCGCGACAAGATCCGGTGGCAGGGGCCCACACTGAGGCTGTGCCGTCCCGGATCTGGCGCTGGCGTACCTGGCCAGGCCTGCGCCGGCGGTTCGACGCCGATGACCTCAAGGAGAGAGAGGGAGATGGGAGAGATGGGTAGAATCGCTGCCTGCTGCGGAGGAAGATGGGGAGGGAGGCGGCAGCGGCAGGCGAAGCGAGAGTGCAGGGGTGGCTCCTCCAGATGTGGTGGGGGGTGTGATGACGTGTGCCTGGCCAACTTGTCGGCGTGGACCGATCACAGGCGGCGGCTGCAGCGCAGGAGGTCCTCCCCGATGCCCTCCCTGCGGGCACACTCCAACGCAGGAGGTTCTCCCTCGGGTCCTCCGCTGACGCAACGCAGGCACGGGGCGTCCTCCCTGCGGCACTGGCGACGGCGGCAGAGGTAGGGGCCACAGCCGAGCACGTCGACCATCTGCTCTCCCCGGTGTCGCGGAGGAGCCGTCGAGGAGAGAGCTCCGGCGGCGGCGGCCAGATCCGGGCTATTGCAGCGCTTCGGACTCTGGCGGTGGCCGGATCCAGGCGTCACCGGCCCTCCGCCCCCTCCCTCACCACTCCTCTCGGGCGTGGGTCGGCGGCGGCAGCGCAGAGCGCGGCGGCAGAGGCCGGGCGCAGGAAGAAGAGAGAGGCAGCACGCGAGGGGATCGAGAGGGGGGACGGCGGGCGGAGCGGAGGAAGATCGGACGGACCCTGGCAGACCTTCGTGAGCGGCAGACCCGCGCGTGGGGAGGGTGTCGGGAGGACGGGTTTTTTCGTCTACTCTTGACTTTTTTTAGGAGTAGAGATATAGAGAATATTGTACTTAAGCTCGAGACACCACAATCCTTGGCCAACCTAAAGAACACACTTTCACAAACTTGATATAACATATCCGTTCATACAGCATGCGACACATAATTTAAATATTGTACTTAAGCTCGAGACACCACAATCCTTGACCAACCTAAGGAACACACACTTTCACAAACCTGATATAAACATATCCGTTCATGCAACATGAAAATAGATCATAAGATAGATCCTTCCTATCTTATGGAACCAAATATATTGATGTGAGTCATTCCACCGAGGGAAGGCTAGTTCTGCAATACATAAATAATGTGAGAAAAGCGATCCAGATGGAGCAAGTAAGCAGGTGCTTGGTACTTAGGAAAGAATTGCCAAAAAATACACTTGATTAAAGAATACAGTGAAATGATAACAAATAATGCGATGAACTTCCATATATGCAGGGATAAATATGCAACCAGCAAAAATTTATTACTCCCTCCTAAACCCTAAAACATGTAGTTTAAGGATTGTCCTAAGTCAAACACTTTTCAAGTTTGACCAAGATTAGAGGAAAAAAACTACATATATTTAGTGGATGAAATAAGTACCATTAGATTTATTTTTATGACACACCTATTTGATGTCATAAACATTGATACTTTTCTCTATAAATTTGATCAAAGTTGAGAAGTTTGACTTAAGAACAAGCCTAAAGCATGTTTTTTTGGACATAGAGAGTAAACAGCTAGGTGAAAGATAATAAATGCCACCAGATATTACCTTGATGAAAATTGATGTTTTGCCTGTGAACGAGCAGCTCTGCCACCGCGAACTCTTCTTCTTCGCCTTCTTGGTGGCATAAGAGGCCCATGGATCTGACATGCTGCAGGCGCCGCTCCTTCCCCTTCCCCGTTGCAGGAGGAGGATGACGACGACGAGGTGGTGGGTTGTTGCGAGGAAAGGAAGTTGAGAGCAACGGGATAAGGCCCATCGGACGGTCGCGGTGACCACCTACCTGGAGGATCCAAGGGTCCAGTAGTACATAATTAATAGCTGGGCCACAGCTTTTGCTGAGGAAGCCCATGGAACAGCCCATACAAGGCCCAGCCGTGACTTCTTCTTCCTTCTCTCGCACACAACACGAACAACATCATCAGCACGCGCCCCCAATTTCCCCACCCAAATCTCTCGCGCCGCCGCCCGCCCGCCGGGCTGCCTCCGGTCGTCTGTCGTCCCCTCCCGCGCGGGGCACGCGCTGCCGTCGCTGTCTTCCTCGGCCTCCTAACTCCGCCGGCGTTGGGCAAGTTCTCCGCCGTCCCTGCTAACCAGTTGCTTGGGACTAAGAATTGGTATAGCTTTTTTCCCCCCGCTGTAATGTACTAATGTCGACCAAATCCTACCCTGCCGCATGTTCCTTCTTTTTAGAGTTTAATCAAGGTACCATAATATGCTTATATGAATCCGCCGATGTTCCTTTCCAACCAAACATGCGACTGCGAAACAAAGTTTCCTAGGTCGATTGATTGTTAATAGGACTGCTCATTTGGTCCTGCACGCTAATCATATCAACAGTCAGTGCGTTTTGTTCGTTTAAGTGGATAATCCAAAGCCACATACGTCATGGGCCAGTTTGAAACAAGCAACAGCCTCATTTGTGAGTTTCACCGCATTTGCTTACCTTTTAGCAGCTGTTGTATCTGGCGCTCACTTCTCAATCTATGAGATCATCACCAACAGGCTTCCTGGCATGCGCACACTAGATATGATTTTCAGGCCACAATCATTGTTTTGATCCTGATGACTTGCATAATTTCTTATTTTGTTCTGTTTATTCTTACTTCTCAAACACTGAGTTTTTTTGCCACTTTTATTTCTTACAGCAGTAGGTGTATTCCTGTCAAGATGATCTCATCCTGCCCCATCTGCAATATACAAGTTCTTACAGCTGAGCTGGAGCAGTAATGGCCGATTCTTCTCTCTGTGCTTCTGCAATATGACCTCTCCTGAGGATGGTACTATACCCCACACACCAGTATCTTACGCAAAGTTTTCCCTCATCATTTGTAGGCATGCCAATAGCCACTTTGAGGATGATGATCAACTTCAAAAGGACATGGAATTGGCACATCAGATGGCACTTGCTGAATCAGATACAGACGTCATGGTATTGAAATCGTGTATTTTTCTATTTTGATAATAGCAGCTGTAGATCGCGGTTCTTTTCAATAGTAAGAATGGAATGCTTTCTCTGCATAACACTTGATGAATCTAGTGAATATATCATGACAATGTTCCACTCACGATTTTCTCTTCTTAAGGATAGTAGACACTGATCACTGTTCATTTCAAGAGTACAAGTTCTATGTGAGTTGCAGGGAACATTGAAGTTTCACATGTCTGTGGAAGATGCACATATTTGGTTTTGTTATTTTTAAAAACTACATGGAAATATGCTTAGTACTTTTCTTATCATCCTAGGCAGAAACACTTTGGCACTTATCATCCTAGTGTGCTCCATTGGCTCTGGAAAGGCAGAAACACTTTGGCACTTATATGTTTTGCATTCCTTCTTTTGAAAAGTTACCAATGCAGCTGGTGTTTTTTGCAGAATGGTCCTGGACATTGCGCGGAATCATTCACCAGTGACTCCAATGCTCAAGGGGCCTCATCAAGTCATAGTGAATACATGCATCATTATGGAGAGTTATTAGATGAACAGATTTCTTGCTTGATCGGAGCACAAATTCAAAGTAAATTTCAAGAAGTAGAAGGCGGTATAATGAGCTTGTTGAGGAGCTGCTTGGAGTCAGAAGGTGGTTCTTCAACATGTATGATATCAGGCTATATTGACCATCATCAGAGTGTTCCATCAGAAGATAAGGGATGGGGTTGTGGGTGGAGAAATATTCAGATGCTGAGCTCTCATCTGTTGAAGCAAAAACCAGAAGCTAGAGAGGTGTTATTTGGTGGTTCTGGATTTGTTCCTGACATCCCATCTCTCCAGAGATGGCTTGAGATTGCTTGGGATAAAAATTTTGATATCATTGGTTCGAATCACTTTCATAACAAAGTTTATGGTGCCAAGAAATGGATAGGGACTACAGAATGTGCTGCCCTCTTTCGCTCTTTTGGCCTCCGTCCAAGGATCGTAGATTTTGATAGTACAGAATCATCTGGCCTCCAAAATAAGAATGGAAAACGTGCAGCGAGTCAAGTACAAGGGCCTATGGACAAGTTCTTGATAAAGAATAATCCTCCCAAATCATCTTCTGAACTTTCTCGAGAGGATGCTGAAAGTATGAGAGGACAACAGGTCCTTGTCGACTGGATTTGGAACTACTTTGCAAGCGGCTGCTCTGATAGATGTACCGCACCGCGTGTCACTGTCAGTAACAAAAGGTAAGAGCTTCTATGTCTCCATGTTTGAGAAATGTTCTCTGGCATAATCTGAAACACTTGCAGTTTCTAGAAATAACTCTGAAGATTGGTATTGCGTAACTAAAGATGTGCCATTCACAGTCCACTGTATTTCCAACATCAAGGCCATTCAAGGACAATAGTTGGGATTCAAAAGAAAAAAGGTCGCGGATCTCAGGACCAATATACCCTTTTGATTTTAGATCCTGGTCATGTAAGTTATTGTTACCATTCCTTTTAATGTGTACTATTATGCCTTCAGTTTTTCAGTTATCTATGATGTAGTTTCAGCCTATTTGAAGGTCACCAATATGCTGTTAGCTTGTTGATTTCAAAGATATATGCTATTTTCATGTTTCACATTTTCCTGAACGATCACTTCAAGGACCACCAACATAAATTGTGACTTAGCTTGCATTTATTTTTACACTGCAAAGAAGATTCAGAACCACTTGTTTTCATGTGAATGGATTATTGCGATATAGATTGAAAAGGCAGCAACTAGACTACAGAAATGCACCTGCCCGTATTATTCCTTGTACCATGTCAGCATATTGTGGATTATAGTTTATTTTCCTTGGTTCCCTAGACATTTAATTACTGTTTTCCCTGTAAATACATTATTCAAATTACTTTATTTAATGGCCACAGAGAACAGCAGATCTAGAAAGGACTCTCAGAAGTAAAAAGGGATGGCAATCCCTGGTGAAAAGAGGTGTCCACACCCTCAAGAAGCCACAGTATCAGGTACACCATGGCCAAATTACATGACATTAAGAAGGAATACAGGCATGTGATGCAACTATATAATACATGATCCATTGTTCATGTCATGTTATCAGTTGTGTTATGTGGATTCTGGAATTGCTGATTCAGAAGAAATGGAGCAACTCAAGACAATTGACAGTATACTAGTCAGGTTTTAGATCCCTGGTAAGTATGAAAAGCTTTTTATCTATTACTCAGATGTTATAGTAAGATGAACAAGATGAGTGATTCAGAACTATAGTTAGTTTGTGTGCCACCATTTTATCGACCCCTTGATATCCATCATTCAGATGATACAGTAAGCTAAACAAAATGATTGATTCGATTTATGGAAAATGGTAGCTACAGAACTATTTATTTGCACACCACCATTTTATGGACTCCTTGATACCATCTACTTTTGGCCTAGCACGATATCATATTCGTGCAGCATTACCTGGATAATTTGGAGCATATTTCTAATGGCTTAACAGAAATTTGGATGGCCATCATATGTTTTGTGCATACAGGATTCTCTTCCCAGTTTGAAGAAACAAGGACATCTAATACATTTTTTAGCTCTCCAATTGGTTGGGCAATGTATGAATGCAGTAGCATGTATAGCTCTGCAGAGATGATATATATGTTTCCTATGCCCATGTCTGTGAAAGAAATACACGAACGTAAATGATATCTGTTCATTTTTTTCATTTAATACTTGACACTATGCCTTATCTTTATTAAAATATACTACCTCCGATTCGTTTTAGTTGTCGTTCCGACAAGCAAACTGAACTAGCTCTAGGCCAAAATTTCTGTCCGTAATGTCAAGTATAATGATCCGGAGGTAGTATATAAAAACAGAAAATATGTGCAAACTAGGGACAACAGTACATCTCGAGTGAAATGGGGAGTGACGAGACTGATTGCATACTGATTTTGCTACGGTTTGCAGGACCATTGAAGCAGCCTGACTGTTTGCCGACTGGATCTGCCATTTGACGGGGTTGCATCTGCAGCTGTAGTTAAATGAAGCAGCACTTGGCGTTGTCTTGTGTGGCCAACTCTTACTAAGAGGCCGTCAGAGTCACTTGAGTTTGAAGCGGAGGAATCAAGTCTTTGTACATATACAATATCCTACGGATTATTATTATTATTGCTGTCCTTGGATCCCGAACGGTTAGGCTTTTGTGATGCATCCGATGCTGTCAGTTGACTAAAATATCGACTTGAGCACTGTATTGTGTATGAGTTGGAATCTGGAAATGGTTGAGGCTGCTTTCAGTTGCAGTATGAGGTTCCTGAAGCAAAGCACATCCAAAGTGGATTTGTCTTAAACTTGTTTGTTCGTGGGACCTGATGATTTCCCCCCCTTTTTTTTTGTGCTTGGGGTGAACTGGTAGGCATATTGATCCTGTTGCCGTCCCTAAAAACTCTGTTGTCAATCTTTTGAGAGCAATCCTTGAATTGCATGGAACCTTTGGTGGCCGTTATCTGTTGTGTCATGCTGCCTACCATCGTGGTACCTTGAAGTATTTTTGAATGCTACGCGCAGATGTCTGTTGGATGCCAAGCAAGCCATTCCTTTTCCACTGAATTGCGCATCTCTCACTACAAACTCTGTTAATCTTTTTCTTTTTTGTGTGTGTCGGATGAACAGGTGGCCAGGTGCTATCTAGTCTTAGTACTCGATGACTGCTTGTGCTTGGGATATAAAAAGAGAGAGAAGGAATTGTATACGGTCAGGTTGAATTTGAATCCAGGTTATGCAACAGTGGAATATGGGCGTTACAATTAATTAATCCCGTTTATTTATGACCGGTCAATACTGAATAGTAGATGTGTTTCATTATTTTTTGTTAGGCACGCACGGCGGCGGATGCGTATTGGTTATGCAGCACGACTCTCCAGACTTTATTTGAAGTTGACAATGATGCTTAACGACATGTATATATATATATATACACTACTAGTGTAACCGTAGATATATACATATACTTTGCAGTAGGGGCATCAATCAATCAAAAAGAAAAAGAAAAAAATAGAGGCCCTCCTCCTCTCTTTCCTTTGAGCCGGGAGGCAGGCCCACCCGGCAGTGACAACGTGGGGGTGACGTGGAAGGCAGGCACAGCGCACCCGCACCGCACGAACACGCACGCCCGCCGGAGCGCAAAAAGCATTTGCCATCCGATTTCCTTCCGACCGACCCCCCACCGCCCGCACCAGCCAGCCGCCCCCCAATGTCACGCGACGGCGACGCCCGCGGCCTCGAGGCGTCGGCCGCGGCCGCGGCCGAGGCGGCGCGGGAGCTGCGTGAGGCGGCGACCGCCCTCGCCGCCGCGCGCGCCGCCGAGGAGGACGCGCTGCGCCGCCGCGCCGCCGCGCTCGACGCCGACGTCCGCCGCATCCAGGGCTCCCTCCCCGCCGCCCTCGACCCCTCCGCGGTCGACAAGGTAGGTCCTCCCTCGCCTCGCCTCGCCTCGCCTCGCCTCGCCTTCCCTACCCTACCCTACCCCCCCTCACCCACCCTCCACCTCCTAGAGCCTTTCCTTTCCTTCCTTCCTTCCTCTTACGGGCTCAACGATTACCTCGTCGCCGAGCGCCGCGTTGGTGCTTCGAATTCCAGATCGTGATGAGCTTTGCCGAACCAAAATTATGTGACTACTCACTCGTGCTCCATGGCGTGGGTCAGGGACCGTACGCCCGGGATTTTTCATCATGATTTGTGCTACCCATCCCCATTGTGTGATCACACACACATCGAGGTATCCGCCCGGAGGAGGATTGGTTATTAGGTTGGCTATCCCTCTTATTTCACCCCGTATAGCAGAGTTTTTGAAGCGCATGGCGTCCTCCCTACTGCATGCGCATGCGCTCCAGTGGTTACGTTTGGGAACCTTGAGGATCCACGTTTAGGAACGCCTAATAGGAACGCCTAACAGCTCGTTTGCCTGTGTGAAAACAAAGCCGATTATTGCTTGGGGTTCTCGTTCTGCACTCATCGCCCACTTTCTGCAACCATGCAGTTCACACCTGTTCTTAGGAGGTTATGTAGTACTGCTGTTAACCTGAAGCACCACCTCGTGTAACACCCTACTCCCTCCATGTTGGTATTAGAAGACGTTTTTGACTGTGACACGGTCTTCAAAACACAACTTTGACTTGTTTTTTATAAAAAGATATTTATTCAAAAATGATATATTTATACTTTTATGAAAATATTTTTCAAGACAATTATATTAATATGATTTTCACATCTTCAAACTCAATAACTTAAAAACTATTCATGATTTATAATCCCAATGTTTGACTTAAATCTTGTCCTAAACATCTTCTAATACCAATACGGAGGGAGTATATAAGCATGTTCTTACTGATCAGCACTTTGCAGCACTTGAGCACTACACTTGTGAGAATATATGCGTTTGGTTTGTTTGCTGTGGACATTAGCTGAATCTGACGTTTGGTACTTGCTGCAGATCGAGGAGGAATTGGAGCGTGCCAGGGTTGCCATCACAGATAGTGATGTGGCTTCATTTCTCCCCAGCAAAAGAAATGGTCAGATATGTTTTCATTCCATATACCATCTTTTGCTTGAGCTGCAGTTTAATGCTTATGTCAGATAATGATTTGCGGATTTTTTGATGTACTTTCTTCTGAACATGCAGGGAAGTTCCTTAAAATGTTTCTAGGCCCTGTGAATGTGCGGGTGATTAAGAAGGAAGATAAGCTCAAAATTAAGGACGAGTACAATAATTATAGGGTACGTATGCTTAAGATACTTCCCCAATGCCGTACGGAAAGAGCATACATATTTTTTTTTTCAGATATGATATCAAGAGCTGAATTGACAATATCATCTGCTTAAGCTTTAGAAAACCTTTTAGTGATGGCTTGCACATTCTAATTATTGCTCCTGTGTGCACAAAATTTTATTTTTGTAAGCATTATGACACAAACTCATATAACATGTGTCGCCTTTAATCTGCCACTGCTTACAAAAGTTAAGGGAAATAGAAATCGTCAGGGTAAACAACATGGAAAATTCAGAAACCAATCCATTGAAACATCTAGCCTGTTTGTGCGATACACTTATGTTTTTGCAAGCCTCTAGTTACTAAAGAAACATATAACCCTGGGGCTTTGTGATGGTAAATATGTTGTAAAGTTTATGTACAAAGTACATGTTTGAATTTCGAATCAAAATAATCCTTAATCAACCGATCTTCTGGCTGAACTGATATTGCATCTTGTAAACTATAAGAATGCATGGCACAAATGGTGTTGATGTTTTAACCTTTTTCTATTGGCAGGATAGGACTGCCTATAAGTTTCTGCTATTTCCATCTATCCTCCTCCTATTGAGATGGTGGATATGGGACGGATGCCTTCCAGCTTGGGCAGTTCAGGTCTACCAGGTATTTCATTACTACTATGATACTCTTTGAATATTTTTACCCTGCTAAAGCACTGTATTGTCCAATAAGAACATCCTAAATGGTGCCTTTCCATTTGTCAGGCTTGGTTACTGTTCCTGTACGCAAGCTTTGCTTTGCGGGAGAATGTGTTGATTGCAAATGGTAGTGACATTCGTCCGTGGTAAGAGATCATCACTTTCTGAACTTTCATTGCTTAAGATATTTAGAACTTTTGACTGCAGCACTTAAGCGTCATTTGCAAACATCCATTTGTAAGCACATGCCTAATTGTTTTCTCAAGTCAAATAATATGTCGGTACTTGAAGGGGCTTTCATCAACATCTAAAAACTATGTTTAGTTTATTTACTTGTTAAAATTTCTTCCCCAGCACATGCTCCTTTCATAATGTTTCGCTACTATTTTCAGGTGGATATATCACCACTATCTAGCAATGGTAATGGCTCTTATTAGCCTTACGTGGGAGATAAAGGGACAGCCTGATTGTTCTAATAAGCAGGTACATGCTCTAACTTTTTCCCTGGAGGAGGCACTGTAGACTGTAGTATGCATCATTTAGCAACAGTCCTGAATCTTTGAACGCTGCACTCAAACACTGATCTTTTGCAGAGAGGGGTGCAACTCTTCTTGCGTTGGGCAATAATGCAAGGGATTGCTATGCATCTACAGAACAGATACCAGCGCCAAAGATTACGCACTCGCGTAGCTCTAGGAAAGGTAATATCTTCTTGTGATTCAAGAAACAAAAGTAAGCAATATACATATACTCTGTAAGGCTATGTTGTTATTGTTGTTGTATACATATACTCTGTAGCTTTTTTGCCCCCCGAAAATACGCAGAAGAGCTGTGTATCTTTGCAGTAAGATGAATAATTGAAAGTTTTAGTACAACACGAGTTAACACTCGCAATTCGGATCACATGACTGTAGCTTTGGAAATTTCTTAACATGGACTCAAAGGATGGGCGAATCTCAGTGTTCCAGAACATGACTCTAACTAGAACTAAAACTGTTCCTGTAGTATTATAGAACTTGGACATGGATATCTTCAGTTGGTGCTTATGAAGAGACGAGGAGTACCTCAATATGTTTGATGTTTTTCTTAGTTTTACATTTAAGCTATAGTGAACTCTGCTAAAAAAACTTGGGGGAAGGTTACTGCTAGAATGTGAACCCTCCAGTCAATTGTCTAATATCATTATGTAAATACCTTTTTAATCTCAACGTAACTTTCCTCGCATCACGCAGGCAAAAAGAATGGATGTAGTTGCTGGGGAAACAGCTGGTGTGGAGGGACAGCTCTTGCTTCTGTACCCTGTCCTTTTTTTATTACAGGTATGTGGTGCGAATTCAAAGCACTGCAATTCCTAGTTGCTCCTTCAGAACATGTCGCCGTTCGTTTGTACATAAATTATGTATAATTGGACAAATATCCTTTTTATGCTGCAGTGATCACTTGATCCTTGATACTCCATGTTTGCAGGGTTTTGAAGCGTATGTTGGAGTTTTGCTTCTTCAGACAGCTTTGAACGGGCTTGCCTCCGAATGGCAGGCAAGCATAATTTAACATTTTTCACTCCTGGCAGTTGAATGGCAGATAGGATTAGATATTGTCCACCTGTCCTTGGTTGAATTTATTGCCTTGCCTAATATCTACTCCCTCCGTTTCAAATTACAAGTCGTTTTGACTTTATTAGATTCATAGATATTCTTATGCATTTGGATATACACTACTCCCTCTGTCTCAAAAAGAGACCTCTCTTTTTGAGACAGGTAGTATGTCTAGATGCATAATAATATATATGAATCTAGAAAATTTGAAACAACCTATAATTTGGAAGGAAGGGAGTATTTGAAAAATCAAGGTGGTTATGGAGTGATAGGTCAAAACTGTCCTGACTACATGTTGGTATGGCACTTTGTCCTGAACTGAAGTTTGTCATGTTTTCAAATTTTGCCAGGTTGTAGTTTGTGGGATCCTTCTGGTGGTAATGGCAGTGGGCAACTTTGTCAACACTGTGGAGACACTGGTGTTGAAGTTGAGGTTCAAAGCAAAGATGAAGAGGGCAAAGAGCAGGCAGGACCGCCCGCATCAAAATTGACGAAAGCAGAACTCTGACACCAGTTCATGTGTAAATCCTTTGACCCGTAAAACATTTTTTGGCTGCTTGTAATCCCCGTTTTGGTAATTGGTCCTACAACATTCAAGTTGGTACCCTAGGCGACACGGCTAAAAGATACAAACATTTCCACTCGAGTTGAAAATTGCGAGTTGCATGTATGCCTGAGCTCTAAATTTTTTTGATTTTTGACAAAGATAATGCATCCAAAGTTGTGTATAGAATAAGGGTATCAGGCAGTTGCAGCTCCAGCTCTATATAAATGGAGCAGAACAGAAGCTTGTAAGATTTGGTGGTGCCATGGCTTGTTTAAACAGGTTGGTGTGAATGACGAGTATCCTTTCTGTACTGTGCTGACAATCCATCACATGGTATGATGCAAGCAACCGCTGCAACTACTTGACATATGCTTATTATTGGTCATATGTTATTAACAGTATCCCAATAGTAGACTGCTAGTGTGCATTTTCATTGGACTTTTTCTTTGTTGTTGCTAGAATAATGCTCACAGGAATTATCATGTTGTTCCAGGTGCATATTGTTTTTTTATGCCTTGGTCCTGGGAATTCTGCTGCTATCACATATGCCAAACACTAAATTGCGAAAAAACATCTGCAAGGCAGGACCAGGCTTGTTGGAGAATCCATCAATCCAATCACGCTGCAAACGGAGCAAAGCCGCAGATATCGGATGATTGCAGCTGCTCTCGTCCCCAACCCCAAATCATCTTTCAACAATCATATGCAAATAACTGCCTCTGCTTTTCGACCCCAAACAACATGTTGAATGAATGATCCCCTGCTGCCTGCTTGTCCTGTGCTCGTCTATACATTTCTACTGGCTGGTAGAGAGCTGGGCCAGACAAACTTTACTAATCACTGATGATACCGAAGATAAATCCATCCATACTGTATTTACATTTCACTGTGGTCAAACCTCCTGTCCTCTCCAATGCACAATCATTTTCTTACAAGCCTAAAAGTTGTCGCCATCGATCTTTGTACCTAGTCAACGAGAACAACCAAACGCGATTCTAGTACTAGTGCTAGTACACCAACAATCACACAAAATAAACAAACAGCTAAGCCATCTTAACTCTAAACAAACAATGCGCTGCGCTGCGCGCTACTGCTAGGAAAACACGTAAAAAAACAAATTGGGAAATCATGTGAGCTCCAACAGCTTGCTGAGCTGAATATGGTGGTGACCGAGCTCAGCCTTGGCGATGGACCTGGCCGCCTTCTCCGCGATGGCCGCGCGCACCTGCGCCATCGCCGGCCGGAGCCCCGGCTGCGGCGCCGCGCACTCCACGGCGATCCTCGCCACCTCGCGGGCCTCCTCCTCGTCGTACCCCTCCTCCCCTAACCTCGCGTCGACGAGCCCCGCCACCCCTCGCGCCCTGACGCGCGGCAGCACCCTCGCCGCCAGGTTCTCCTCCTGCCCGCCGGGCTCGCCGCCGCCGCCGCCGGCGGCCGGCAGGCCCGTGACGGCCTCGAGCAGCAGCACGCCGAAGCTGTACACGTCGGACTTCTTGGACACGATGCCCGTGCGGAGGAAGAACGGGTCGGCGTAGCCCGGCGAGCCCACGGCGGCGCGCGTGGGTGCCACGGCCGCCGAGAAGCCCTCGCATGCGGAGCCCAGGTCGCAGAGCCGCGCGCCGCCGAGGCGCCCCCGCCCGGCGTCGAGGAGCACGTTGGACGCCGACACGTCGCCGTGCACCACTGGAGGGCCGCCGGTGGCGGAGGCGTCGTGTAGGTGCTCCAGCGCGCACGCCACGTCGTGGACGATGCGCATGCGGTGCGGCCACGACAGAGGAGGAGGGGCCGTGCCGCCCCCGCCGCCGTGGAGACGGTCGGCCAGCGTGCCGCCGGCCAGGTACTCCAGCACCAGCGCGCCGCCTTCCTCTGCACGCACGCAGTAAAAATAATTTGAACATGCATGCATGGGAGTTTAACCGCGGGGTGAAGGAAGGTGAAAGTGAAATACAGCGAAGGGAATCGACAGCGACGACCAAACTGATGGACGACCTGCAGGTGTGGTTTGACGAAAGGAGATGACGGTACAAAAAAAATTAAATACGCGGGAGGTGTAGCCGTTGCTCTCCTCTCCTCTCCTCTCGTTAGGTAGGGAGTAAAGTGATGTCACGCACTCACTGCATAATTTATTATTCATCGCCTTTCCTGTAGCAACCATTCCCCACTGCCCACCCCGCCCTTTTGTTTTTTTTTCATTTTTATTTATTTGTTTTTTTGAAAGAAAATGTTTATTTATTTGTAATAGTTTGTTTTCCTTTGGTTACTAAAATAACACTGCTCAAGTCAAGCTAGTATTTCTTTTTTTCCCCTCAAAAACAAAAAAAATTTCTAAAGCATGATTTGTAAATGAGCACTACTACTAAGGGGTAAACAAAGTCAATGCGTGCATGCCAAAAAAAAAAAGTTTGCCAGCATATGCAAGAAATACTCGTGCTAATCCAAATTAGTACTTATTATTTGGCTTATATATGAACTGGTGGGTAAACAGAACTCACATGAAGCTAAACAAGCAAATCAATCGATCAAGAGGAGCTATATATATATATATATATATATATATATATATATATATATATATATATATATATATATATATATATATATATATATATATATATATATATATATATATATATATATATATATATATATATATATATATATATATATATATATATATATATATATATATATATATATATATATATATATATATATATATATATATATATATATATATATATATATATATATATATATATATCTATCTCGGAGAAGTGAAAAACCAAAGAAATGATGAAAAAGAAGCAACATGTGGGACAGTTCGTTTGAAGCAGATGGAGCAAGTAACGTAGCGTAGGGTGAAAGCTTCACTTCACTCATCATAACTTCTTTTATTTTATTGTTCTTTATTTATACGATCGAGCAGAAGAAGAAAAAAGAATAGAGGAGAAAATTTCATTAAACTGACATGGGGATACGAATATAATAATTAAAACAAGAATCTGAGCACACGCACCGTGGTCGTCGGAGTAGGCGAGGAGCGCGACGATGTGCGGGTGCCGGAGCCGGCGGAGCAGGTCGAGCTCCTGCCGGAACGCGCGGAGGCGCCGCTCGCCGCCGCACCAGCGGTGCACCTTGACGGCGACGGGCGCGCCGTCGCGGAGCCTTGCGAGGTAGACGGTGCTGGAGCCGCCGCGGCCCACGACGGCGGCCTCGTCGAAGCCGCCCGTCAGAGCCTCCACCTCCCGCCACGCCAGCCGCCGCGGCGCCTGCTGCTGCTGATGCTGCTCCTGCTTCTTGGCCGCTGCTGCTGGCGGTGAATCCGACGACAAGGCCAGCTCGTACCCCGGCTGCTGCTGGTGGTGGGGCGTCGTCGTCACCACCGCCCTGCTTACCGCTCGTCGCGCCGCCTCGGGGTCGTCGGGACGGCGGCGGCGGAGGGCGGCGAGGCAGTAGCGGACGAGGAGGCAGGCGATGGCCGCGGAGGCGAGGAGGAGCACGCAGAAGAAGACGATGGCGAGCGCCACGGGCAGTTCCATGGCGCCCGCGCCCGCTCGCGCTCGCGGTTGCGTTGTCGCTTGCTTGCTTGGCAGAACTCAGAAGCAGCTGAGCCTGAGGTGAGCAGCAGCAGCAGCAGTTGCTTCAGAATGGGGGGAAATGAAATGAGAGAGGAGCAGAAGTGAAGGCGATATATACGGTGGTGGTGTACAAGTATAAAGTGCAGGATTGCTTCGTTTTCTTATATGACAGAGCAGTGCTCCTGCTATATTTAAAAATATATATAAGTATAAAGTATGATACTTGATGATGCGTAATCAGACGGAAATGAAATTAAAAGTGGTGTTATCACGAAGTAGTAGTAAGTTAAAAGCTACAGGGATCAAGGAAGGAGAGGTAGTAGCTAGCTCTAGCTTGATTTGTATGCAGCAGCTAACTGGTTTGATTTCAGGTAGCTGCGTGCTTCCATTAATCACTCACTCCGTCTCCATCGCATCGGTTGTTGAAGAGTGCCGCTCAAAAGGGAAAAAGGGAAAAGAGCGGAGGACTATCTAAAGATTAACAAGCAAAAAGCCCGCACAGTGTGATATATCGATGATGAATGATTCAGGCCGGCTTTATCTTCGAACTGGATTTGCTTTTTTTGGCCAAGGTGTGGAATAATAATCCATGGTCAAAATGGTGTAGTACTTGTAAATATTTTCCTATATGTACTTTATTTAGTACCCAAAAAAGCCACACATCTTCCAATCTGCATTTATGATGCTGCTATGATATATTTGAATGAAATATATATAAAAAAGATATATGCGAAACAAGCAGTACTTGTGCACGCAGGTATAACTATTTAATAAGAAATATATTTACACACGCACAGCACTAGCTAGGTACTACGGTTTGATTAGTATTTTGATTGAGGCTAGCCAGCTAGCTTCCGTGGATACAGACTTTATTAAAGATGGTTGACACGCTTTCGCTCCGGGATTCCATTTCCATTCCCCCTAAAGATTAAGCAATGCGATAATAGATGATGATGCAGAGACCACAGCGCAAAAATATAATGTGACCACGAGATTAACGGCATTACTCTTCTTTTTTTTTCCTTTTTAGAAAGACGGTGTCTCGCATCTGATTCATATTAATAAATAATTAACGGCACAAATGAAAGACAACTTAACACAAAACAATCTATAGAAAATAAAAGTACACCGAAGAGCTCTCTGATCATCCTCTTAATTATTGTTCCGTTAGCCAGTAGTAAGTACAAATATCCTTTAAAATAAATGCAAATGTTTAGTACGTACTACTACTACTCCTAGCTACGTACTTGCGTTTGTATTGAGAGGCACACTGCAGGTGTTTGAGTGGACGGCGCGACGATATTAATATTATTATAAATAAAAGGTACGTATAATATAGTACCAGGGTGCAGCCCACAGTCGCGTAGTACGCGTGGCGTGGCACGTCTCGTACGAAGCCAACTCCTATTTTTTACATTTTGTTTACACGGCTAACGAACTTGACCAAGTGTACGCATACACGAATTTTACAGCGAATCGATCGATGAGGTCATGCCGGGCACGATATATATAGGGGGGGATCGCAAGTTTGCGGGCGATTTCCGACAGCTCGTCTGGAGCGTTCACACTGGTTCGCACGTGTGTGCCTCCCGTGCCTCTTGTTTCTAGTTTAGATTTCACAGGAAAAAAGATATGAAAAAACTTATACAAAACTTATATAAGAAAGATTTCATAAAAAATTATTTGGATAAAAAGTTTGAGAACAAACTTTCTGGAAAAATAGAGGAAAATGTTTTGAAAAACATTCCAGGGTGAAGGAAAAATTTTCTAAACAAAAGTTTGTGAGATAAATTTAAGAACAAAAGTTTGTGAGAAACATTTATCCGGATAGAAAAAGTTTGCAAACAGACTTTCATGAAAAAACTGAGAAAAATGTTTAGGAATTTCGGGGAAAATTGTTGAAGGAAAAATTTCGATTTTTTTTCTAAAATTTAAGAATAAAACTTTGTGAGAAAAAATTTATCCGGATAGAAGAAGTTTGTGAACAAACTTTTGTGAAAAAAAGAGGAAATCTTTTTGGGGGAAAATTTTGGAAATAATTCGTAAACAAAAATTTGTGAGAAACATTTATGAACAAAGATTTGTAAAAAAAATCTAAAAGAAACGTTTATAGATTTTGTAAAAAATGAAAAAGGAAAAAAATTACATACCGACCACCGACCGCCACCAGCCCCGGCCTCCCCCGACGTGGGAGCTCCGCGCGGCTGTCCGTAGGTCAGCTGCCCCAACCCCCACGCCGCCGCTACCCAGCGCGGGACCTCGCCGCCGCACCCCAGCGGGCTCGCCGGAGCCCACCGCGCCCTCGCGTCGCCGCTAAACGACGGCAGCTCGTCTCTCACGCCGCCGCTCCACGGAAGAGCGCGCAGGTTGCCATGGCCCTCGCGTCGCCGCTCCATGGCGCGGAGCTCACCCCCCAGCCTCCGTGCCGCCTCTCCCTTCGGAAGCCTGATCTGGATCTGCGGGAGAAAGAGAAGAAAGAGAAAAGAGAATGGGAAGCTCCACGGGTGAATGGGTGCACGCGCAGTGTTGTGGGACCCGCGCACGTGGGAGGAAGAGGCGTACAATGGCAGTGTTTGGTAGGGGGTGAAAATTAAAATTTTCACCCCCTATTAAATGCTACTTTGACCACTAATTACGAGTATTAAATAAAGTCAGTTTCAAAATTACCTTCACAACCCTGAGCAAAATCGCGAGACGAACCTAATGAGATCTTTGACCACATGATTAGAGCAGGGTTACTGTAGCATTACTGTAGCAAATCGCTAATTAATTATGCTCGTTAGATTCGTCGTGCAAAGTTGCACTTATCTGTGAAAATGTTTTGCAAATAAACTTCATTTGATACTCCATGCGTGCAAGATTCCCTTTGCATGAAATTTTTTTTCACCCTGACCAAACACAGCCAATATGTATAGACTCTGGAGCTTGGTGACCGTGAGTTTGGCTACTGCCGGTCGCTCTAAGACTCAACATTGCGTATATAGGGCCTTGTTTAATTGGCTAAATTTTTCAACTTTTTCTCCACTCTCTCCATCACATCACATTAAATACGTCAAAAGACATATGTTCGGAGTATTAAATATAGGTAAAAAAATAACTAATTACACAGTTTTGATGTACTTTGCGACACGAATATTTTGAGCCTAGTTAGGCCATGATAGGATAATATTTACCACAAACAAATGAAACGTGCTACAGAGTGCTACAGGAGTTCCAAACGTTGAAAAGGCAAATTTTTCACCCAACTAAACAAGCCTTAGATATGGTACGTGCAATGAATGAACGTAATGGACTAATGGTAGTTCCGATGTCTACGATGCTAACACAGAACACAGCAGTCAGTTAAAAATACAGAGAGAGGACGGCCGGCTTAATTTCATTTGTATAGAGTTAATAGAGAATTAATCAGCAGGAAATAGTAGCTAGCTAGGTTGGCTGAATAATCTTGATGCATGCGTATGGCTAGCTGCTACTCCTGTTGCTGAGTTGAAGTAGCTGCAACAGCAACCGTACGTAGTGTACCAGAGTGCCGTGCGTGTTCGTGCACGTGCATTGCATATATATACAAGCAGCTGCAGCTAGCTATCACCAAACTAGCTCTACTGTGGATCGATGCAGTACACACTGCTAATTAATGTAATTAACTACGGTCCGGGCCGGCAGATGTCATCAGTGTGGATCGTTCTGCATTAGCTTTAATTATTTGCATCTCTCTCTCTCTATAAATTACGGCATGCGTAACAGATAACTGTAGTTTCTTTATCGATCGAGGCTCAACAGTTGGGGTAAATATTAGGTGCAAGCTAACTAGTTACTCGCGTGTGGAATCGTGGAAATATAACATTTGCAATTGAAGTGTACATTAGTGGTAACTCGAATCACAACCCGGTTGCAAACATATAGACCACATATAACCCCTTCAGTTGCAATTAGTAAGTGGTTCGAGTTGCAATCGTTGTACACTCCGAGTAACAAATGTTGGTTTTCCATGACTCCACCAAGTAATAAGTGGTTTGCAACCGAATACTTACCCCAATAATAGTTCCCTGTTGATCGATGGAGATGTGAAAACTGAAAACATGCATGGTCGATCGATCGTACCTCCACTCACTTTTGTTAGTAACCCAACGGATTTTATTTATTGCTAATTGATATGCTAGCTAGTACAGGGATCCATCGATCGTATCATCATGTGGTTAGCTAATAAGCTAATACATACACGTATGCAAGCAATATATGCATCAGTATCTAGTATCAGAGAGATCGAGGCCAATAATGCGTGGCAGCAACTAACCACTGCTGACGAAATCATCAGGTGTGTGTATTAACACGGCCGGCCTGGTCGGGGGTGAAACACAATGCGTGTAAACTCTGCTGAATGGAGGCATGTGTGTACGTGTGGACAAGTTAATTAAAGGGATCGGAGAGCAGACAAATGGGAAGGAAACAAGCTGATTAAGCATGCATGCACACGCGTTTGACAGACGACCCATCGAGATTACATTGTGTCGGTGAGGTGAACCGTCGCTCTCTCTTTTCTCGCTTTCATACTGAATGAATGGAAGATCATCGTCGACTTGTTGCATTTCTATACTCAGCGCTCACGTCGTCATTAGTCTTAATATAACTTAGATATTGTTTTGAAATGCTAATCACTGACCATTAGGTTAAGGTATACTTTATTAGTTTCATCTAGCTACCACACATACAAAAGCTAGCTAGTATTAAGTGGTTGAGATCTCATGCATGCATACCTAATTCATCTTTAACTGATGATTATTAGGAGACTTGTTTGTGCGGCAATGTGTGTGATGTCACCCAATTCCTGGTGCTACGTGTACCAGCTCCATCTTAGTTGTAGTTGGTACTACGTAGCTATATATATTCGTAGCTAGTATATATCTCAATCAAATAAAGGATTATTAAAGGTGGCCGGCGTATACAAGAGTTAGTTAATTGTTTATTGTTTATATAAAGTCGATCCAATACTATACACACACATATATCTATGCACGCAACGAACCGTGATGCCAAATTATATTGTCAAGAGCTAGCAATATGTGATCTTGTACTGTACACAAACAAATGATAGAAAAGCAAGTCTAACTAAGAAATAAATAAATTGATTAATCTGAAATCACGCGATCGAGGGGCCAGCACAGCACACTGAACTCTCCATCGGCATAAATTAAATTAAATTTTCTGCTGCTAATCAAATTGCTTTCATGTATGAGTGACACACATCCATCGCGCGCGTGCAGCAGCATTTGGAAATAATAATACTAGTGAAAGTCGACAGGGCTAAAAGTGACACTCCATCAGACCGAATAAACCAAACGTGCAGTGCATGCAACAAAGATATGGTTGGATGATCTTGGATAAATCGTGCCAGTCGTATGTGCTACTCCCAGGTCTTTTTACTCCAACTTTGATCACCAATATATATTGAACAAATTAGTTAACTAAAGTAAAATGTATATCATTATATCTATTATCCAATGTACTTTAGATTTAACTTATTGTTTATCGATTTGCTAAAATATTTGTAGAAAAGATGAATAGTCAAACGAACGAAAAAAGTCAATGATGTGAACGGAGGTAGTATGTTGCTAGGCACAAACGGAGATAACAATGGTTCAATAATAATTGTCGTTAACCGTTGGTATACACACGCAACTGGGTACGTATTTTCACTTTAATTTTGTTCAATCACATCGATATATGTATTACCATCATCATCTAATAATCGCATGCACATATATATCCATGCAACAAACAAATTAACTGTTAGGCTAACAACGGATTATTAGTTTAAATGATTTCTCCAGATATCTCCTTTTTTGCAACTAAAGAACTTTTGCACTTGTTTAGTTATTTAATTTAGGGTAATGTATGGTTTATTAATAATTATAATGTACGAGGCCATTTTAGGTATATAATGCTAGTATAATTTTGGCACACCAAGATACATACCGAAACAATATAATATATATCCATGCATGTATTAACATCATCTAATAATTGAATGCATATATAGCCATGCAACCACCAAATTAATTGTTTTTTACAACAACCAAATTAATTGTTGGGCTAACGACAGATTATTAGTCTAAATTTCTCAAGATTTCTCCTTTTTGCAACTAAAGAATTTGTATACTTGTTTAATTTGATTATTTAATTTAGGGTATTGTATGGTTTATTATTACATATGAGACCATTTCAGGTACACTAGTTTAATTTTGAGACACCGAGATATATATATATATATATATATATATATACACTTCAACTCTGGTGGTGGGGCTAACCATGGGAATGGAAAAGAAAGGTGGCCATGCGAATGCAGCAGAGACTCATGGGGGTGTTTGGCAACCTGTATAAGGTCTATCCAGACTTGTGTAGTGCAACTTGCTAGTGATCGGTAGACTGCATAGGGAGTTAGCCAGGCTAAGCTTATGCAAAAGGAGGGGCTCAAGCTGCATAGTGGGAAACGCATCTCAGTCTCGTTTCTGGTTGTGCAGGCTTGCATAGGCCGACTACGTGATTCCCCTCACCGGCTCACCACGCGGCGGAGCTCGCCTGCACGGCCGACGGTGGCCCTGCGCGGCGGAGCTCCATTCGCTGACGCTCAGCTCGAGAGCTTGATTGGGGCATGCTTGAGCTCAGTCGACCCTCACCAGAACATGATTGGGCCATGGTTGACTTCGATTGAGTCTCACCGAAGATCCATTGGACCATAATTGACTTTGATTAAGCATTACTAGAGCATGATTGGGCCACGTTTGACCTCGATTGAGCCTCGTCGGAGCTCCTTCAAGTCCTCTACCCTGAGGTTTTGACGCCGCAGCCTCCGCTCTGGTGGAGGAGATGGGTCAACAAGGCTTTGGCTAGAAGGAGAGGGAGGAGGATGCGCTGATGGAGGTAGGGGATGAGGCGCCGAGGAGCCTAGAAGTGGCGGCGGATTGCTAGCAGGCGGCACCACGGCGAGCGCAAGTGCTCACCGGGCAGGGTCGGACGTGTGGGCGGCGGACGGTAGGTGTGTTAGGCAGCTCGGAGCAGGGGAGAGAAGAGTAGGAGGATGGTGGTAACCTCACCTCTAAAGAACACAGAGTCATCCTACCATAGTGTGCAGCCTACCAAACACGACCACAACAAACTAGACTATCTCTAGCCACCTTGCCAAACACGAGTAAATTGCATTGTATTACACAGGTTTGAGCTAGCCTGACTTCCAGATTCTAACCAGGCTAAAGTTAGCCAGGCTGCCAAACACCCCTATGTACTCCGTTCGCGGCTGTTTGGTTCCCTTGAGTCGATTAATCTCGCATCTTAATTACACACGAAGGTACCGAGACGCCACAAGTTTTCGAAAAAAAATGAAGAACGGAGGAACGTATTATAAAGGAGACAGAAGGGAGTATACCGAAACAATATGATACACACGGTTTAATTTACTAATATGTGATATAGCTAGCCATGCATGTTTAATATATAATTTGCTAAAAATAGTTCGAAACAAGCAATAATCGGTACAAGGACAGTTTTAGCTAGCAGTCGCATCAACGTACTTGAACACATATAATGCATGCTTTGATACGATAGGGTAGGGTAGGGTATGCGTGTTGGACGGGGGAGCGCCTACGAACTGACTACTCATATCGTATCCGTTTTGCACGAACCATACGGCACTGCCACATCAAATTAGTAATGCCTTCTGCCTAATAAACACTAAACATATCTATCAAGGACCACATGTATACTTAATTCTTCCTCGATGATCTTAATTAATTTCCTGCCATTACTAAAAACCACTTAATTCATACAATCATATATGGGTAATTATCATACATGTTCACCCAACAGATTACAACCAGTAACTATCATTGGTTACTACTAGTTAACTTGGTTCGGCGAGATCCATCTTGGCCTTCGCCTTCTTATACGTACTTTGACAAATAGTTCATAAATCTTGCTCATGTTTAAATCCATTGCATGCCTCTCCACTGACCTGTCTGACCCTGTCTCTTCTTTACACTTACATTCTGAGAATAACAGCCTAGTTATAAATAACTACCTACGGAAGAATAACAAAATATCTAGTTTCCTGTTCTGTTTCATGCTCAGCATATGTCTATCCACAAACCTATTCATTGAGGGACTCCTTGGAACAAGATTTTCAACACGTTGTTTGAACTTTTCAGACTCCGATCCTGAGCGCTAGTTATGCCACCACAAAAGGGTAAGCATAAAGGCGGTGTGTGACTCACGCACATCATTTCTGGAACTCTTCCTACAAAGTTTTATAACAAAAAAAATGTATAGAGCAGGATAAGCTATCACAAATTAAACTCTAGATTAAGTATCAAAGTAGTACACTAAAATGTACAGCTTCACACAAAATGATTCATAGATTAAACTAGGCAGGTGAGATCTAAAATGTCAAACTAGCACGAATGCAGAGGGAAATGATTAATAGTATTCTTGATCTCCCAAATTTGGAACTTCATTTAACAACTGAACCAAATACGTACACCGTGTGTTGTTGACACTTTACAAAACACAAAGCTTTCTCAAAGAAAAAAAAGAAATGTCAAAGCTGTAGGCCCAGCGTTGCAAATACAATAGGGAATCACTCTGAGTTCGAAGAGAACTCTACACATACTAAACAAGTAGAACAGTTTATCCATGCTTATTGAAAGTGCAAAATAAGTAACAAACCTCAAAAAGAGTAACAAAACTCAAAAGGAGGAGCAAACCTAAGACCAGTCTCAATGGGGTTACATAGACATTAAATAGGCTGTCATGTAAGCATTTTTGATGATGTGGTAGTGTATTAATGAAGAGAGAGGTAAAATGAGTTTCATGAGGATGAAACCCTCCCTACACAGTTACCTAGACAACTTGTGTCTTGCATGCAACCTAGAAAACAACAATAGATGAAACTATGCATTGAGAGAGAGGTGTTTCATTATAGTTTTAAATGTTTTTAGATGATGTGTCACTCTAGGTAATCGTGTTCATGGCATCTCCACTGAGACTGGCCTAAGAGTACACAAATTATCTAAAGAACTTATCATTACGAAAACATAGAGCACTCACAGGAGTCACAGCTAGCTTGAATACACACAATGACACAATAGAGACACGGTAGCGTATACTATAATCGAAACGACAAGATCCCTCGCTAGCTAGCTAATAATGGTCGCCCGGCCCTCGTCGTCCACCTCGACCATGGCGTAGCCCTTCTCGTGGTACTGCTCGAGGATGTCGGCATCCAGGTCGTGCGCGGCCTTGAAGTTGGCCGCGGCGGCGGCGCAGTCGGCTCGCCACGCCTCCACCTCATCGGCATCCAAGATCTCGAGAAAGGAATCGAAGAAGTCGGAATCTAATGGAAGGCAGCCGAAGCAGCCGCATTTCTCCACCGGCTTGGGGCGCGCAAGCAGCGCGTTGATGAGCCCCTGCCCCACCCGCACGAGCTTCGTCTTCGTCGTCGTCGACATCCTCTTCCCTGTGGCCGCCATCGCCGCCGCCGTCTCTCTCGATCGATGCAGCACTTGACGAGTCGCCGTCGGCGTCGCAGCACGCGCAGCAAAACTGGATCGATCGTCGATGGCCTGGGCCTGGTCGCTAGCTTCTCTTCCAATCCTATATTTATGTGGATTATTGCCGGTTCGAGTCGGGCGATGAACGGGGTCGGGGTCGGAGTCGGACACGGAGCCGCTTCCCCGCCCACCAGCAGCAATAACGACGACGGCTAACGTATAATTTTTGCATTTTATACTTTTTTTTAAGTAAGAATTCTAAATATGGATCTCTGGGGGAAAGTATTTCAAAAATGAACCCATAGCACGGCGCCAAAAGTCACGGCGCCGTGCTGTTATACAACGGCGCCGTGGCTTTTGACGCCGTGCTATTTTTTTAGGTGATTTCGGATGATGGTGGCGTCGACGTGTCATAGAACGGCGCCACAAGCCACGGCGCCGTTGTAGAGCAGCACGGCGCCATGCCCCTTGGCGTCGTGCTGTTCTACAACGGCGCCGTGGCTTGTGGCACCGTGCTATGGGTCCATTTTTTGGATTCTTTCCCACAGGGGTCCAAATGTAGAATTCTTACTCAAAAGGACCAAAATGCAAAAATTATACGTGGGTAACCTTCCCCAGGGAAGATACCAGCTAGTTGGGCCAAATGGGCCGGACTTGTCGATTTTTTTATTGCATTCACGTTTGGTGCAATTGGATTGATTTTGCTTGTCTCTTATTACACCTGATTGACCGCAACTCTCAGCGGAGAATTCTACGCCCTGTTCGCTTGGCTTATCAGCCACCAGCCAGCAGTACTTTTCTCTCAGAACAAACCAGCCACCAGCAACCAGCCAGCAGTACTTTTCTCTCAGAACAAACCAACACCAGCCATCAGCCAAACGAACAGACTGCTAATTTCTCGATGGACCCTCCGTCTGGTTGACTTTTCTAAATTTTGCCTTCTGTCCCGTTTTGATTTAAAGGGATTCCATTAATCCAAGCATTATTAGCAATTTTAAAATCTCAGTGGACCCTCCATCTGGTTGACTTTTTTTTTTTTTTGCAAATTTACCTTTTGGTCCAGTTTTCATTTGAAGGATTTCATTAATCTAATCAGTATTTGTGCGATTGGGCTTGTAGTCCAATGATAGGACGGTCCAGTGGAACGCTACCCATCAGAGTTCAAATCCTGGTGCTCGCACCTTTTCCAGGATTTACCGGCGTTATGCATTAAGTGGTAAGCGACGTTCCCGTCGACGACGAGACGCCATTGGTGACTTCAGGAATATCCAGATCTGCCGGTGCTCAGTCATTCAGAGGTGCTCATACGGGTAGGGTTTGCGTACGTGTATTCATAGGGGGTGAGTGTGCGTGCGTGCTGTGAGCGTCTGCGTTGTACTAATTCTCAAAAACAAAATCAGTATTTGTAATTTTGGAAATCATACAATGGGGATGGTAGCATAAATTATGACGAAATCCCCGCGCGCCATAAATTTGGTTTGGCAAGCTCATCACCATCTGAATTCGAAGCAAGCACGCACCCGCGTGGCGCGGCGATGAGATAATCGAGCTCGTAAGAGGAAGGAAGACATTAACCGTTGATATACGCACGCAGCTGGGTACGTATCATAATCTAATAATCTCATGCACATATATATATCCATGCAACCTCCAAATTAATTGTTAGGCTAACAACAGATTATTAGTTTAAATGATTTCTCCTTTTTTTTGCAACTAAAGATCTTTTTTTGTACTTGTTCGATTATTTAATTTTAGGGTATTGTATGGTTTATTATTACGTACACGACTATTTCAGATATGCTAGTTTAATTTAATTTGCCATACTGAGATACATACCGGAACAATATAATACGCTCGGTTTAGTTTCCTGATATGATATATATCTATGCGTGTTTAATACTTTGCTAAAAATAGTTTGAAACAAGCAATTAATCGGCACAAGCAAGGACAGTTTTAGCTATCAGTCGCATCAACGTACTTTGATACGATAGGGTAGAGGGTATGCGTGCTGGACGGGCCGGGGGAGCGCATACGAACTGACTACTCTTATCGTATCCGTTTTGCACGCATCATACGGCACTGCCACATCAACTTATTAATGGCTTCTGCCTAAACCCTAAAATCAAGGACCACATGCAAATGACTTTTAGTCTCGGTCGGTAAGAGCCACAATGTTCTAAAAGTGAGGAACAAAAGCCCACATCGTCATTTAGTTCAGGTTCGTTCACCCGGGGCGGGACTAAAGGGGCACGCTAGCGCCTGCGTCCACCTCATTAGTCTCGGTTGGAAATACCAATGGGACTAAGGGTCCCGGTCTCGTTTTTTTCTAATTTGAGTCATTCTAATTATTGTTATACGTGTACATTCTAATTGTTGTCTCACGTATATATATGTACCTATATGTATTTGCACTAAGTATCTATGTATACATGTCTACTCTACGTACTTAGACTTATATATCTATGTATACATACTTATAAATATATACACACACAATTTTATACATCAAAATAGATAGTATATATACATCAATATATGGTTCAATTCAAATTTCTAGTCCCTACTTCCAGCGAAGGTGCTAATCATGCAAGTTCCTCAATTGAAGATCCATCGTAATAATGTTTTCTTGCTGAATTAATCACCTCGTCCAAGAGGAATCCCATGAGACCTTCTTAAACCGCCAAAAGACGATCCTTCTCAATGAGTGCGTCCTTAACCATATCCATCTGTAATAATGTGCAAATATATTAATATATTACACATAACAATTAAAAATATAAGCGGTTAGAAAATGATGTATTATTAATAGGTTTATTTAATTTACTTACAGTATAATCTCCCGAGTTTGTACATGACAAACAACGTATGTGCTCACAGACATAGTATCCACATAAATTATTTCCTTATTCCTGTCTCAAACACTAAAGTGGATAGGAGAAAAAATTATGCAATATTAGTGTTATACAATTTAAATTTTCTTAATCGGAAGTCGTTATTTGGATTACATACCTAATAATCAATACTCTCTCCGGTTCACTATTAGAAGTCGTTTTGGACAAGGTTTGAGTCTAACATTAGAAATATAAATCATGAATAACTTTTAATTTGTTGAGTTTGAAAATGTGAAAATCATATAAATAGATTTGTCTTGAAAATTACTTTCATAAGAATATACATATATAACTTTTCAATAAATATTTTTATAGAAAAGAGAATTCAAAGTTGTGCTTTGGTGACCGTGTCACTGTCCTAAACGACTTCTAATACGGAACCGGAGGGAGTATAAAATGTAATTGTTGGATTAAATTGTACTCCGTTCTTTGCAATGAATTTTCTCAAACTTTGGGAAAAATAATGAAAGATAGTGTGTCAGTAAAAGCAAACTATATAGACTACATTAAACAAAACGTTTTAGATAGAATTATTACACTTGAAACAAATCTTTATGATCTTGGTAATCTGCGGTGTTTTTTCTCATGAATCCCACACCATGACGCTGCTATTGCCGACTTGAATTATCATAAGAATCCAGTGGAAACTGTATATACATGCTCATACTCATAAAGATCAGAACTAAATAAAATTAACAAGAACAATTAGATGGTAATCGCACTTACTTGAAGTTGTAAGATAGTAGTATCCTATAGATTGTCACGATTGTTGTGTCTGATTGCTCCTGGACCTCGTTTTGGTTAACTTTTGTTGGGTCCATGAAACCAATTCTGTCATAACCCTTCCTTCACATCTCAGTGTCTTAAAAGAACACTGTACTTTAAAACAAACAACTTCACGACTTGTTTCTTTTTTTAGAAAAACCTCGTATCAACACATCTATCAATAGTTTGATTACCTTCTCCCTGCAACTATGCATTAGGTGCACCAAACTTCAATTCTATGATTACTCTCACAATCATTACTATAATTTTACAACCTTCAAATATAGTGTTTCAGAAATGCGGAGCGGATGCAGCAATCATAGGCTCTGCATCAAATTTAATTGTACAAATATAACAAAACTATTTAATTTCCACATCAACTGAAAAAATAAATCAAAATTGTTTTCCTACCGAATTAGTGCTAATCAGACTTTACCTGCTTTTCTCTTGAGCACAAGAGTTCATATCTGAGTAAAATCCTCAAATACAACTTCTCTATCAAGCATACAACCACATATCGACCCGTCATATTAAGTGGTGCGAAATTAAAATCTTCTACCACAGCATGCAACACGAAAATGAGCAATAATTCTAACAAAAACATGCCACACGTGGAGAATCAAAATGTGAAACTTATCAACAGATGCAACAAAAACTATAATTTAATTGGACTCGTATAATAACAGGCTCCACCACTGACCGGATTTTTTTATTTTAACCCTTTTTAATCTAAAATTTTTAAAATAATCCCTTTTAAACTAAAATTCCAAGAACTAACCCTTTTGGTCGTGCCAAGATCTGTGACGCGACTAATACTTGAGTCACGTCATATGATGTAGCGCGACTAATGTCCACGGTGGCGTTAGAAAAGGTCACATCTGACGTGGCGGACAGAGTCACGCCACACAGCCTGGCGCGACTCGTTCACGAGTCATGCCACAAACCGTGGCGTGACTCCAGTCACGTACGTACTGCAGCCACGTCTCCCACTCTCAATTAGCCGTGTTTCGTTCTTCCTTTTAATTAGCAAATGGACTTTTAAATTTGTGAAACTTGAGATGTATGATCTATAAAGTGTATACATTCCATTTTAACTATTTACACTTCAAACCATGATGTATAAAGTGAGAAATCTAATTTTGAAATAACCTAAGTATTATTGGATGAACATATCAAATTTGCTAAGTGTGAGAATAGAGTCAACTAGTCAACTTTGAACTTTTTTTTTTTGGAAAATTTGCACTAAGACCTTAGACATTTTTTTACTATAATTGAATTTGGATGTTCATAAAGAAATTTGGATAGGTTGAGGATAAAGAAAAGCAAAGAATTTATAGTTTAAAGTAGGGTTAAAATTGGAAAGTTGTGTTGTTTTCTATTTAGCTGATAGCCCGTGCTAGCTCATCCCTGGGAGCTCACCGGGAGGTGACGCCACCGCGCTCGCCTCCCGCTATTTAACGAGCTTACCGAAGCAGCAAAGGATTCAGAGCTAGTAACAGTAGCCAATTCCAAACTCCTCGTTCAGGACCCCAACGCCGCCCCGCTCGGGCCCTCCTTTCCTCCCCTCCGGCGTTCTTGCCGGCGGTGAGAAGGGGAAGGGAGCCCCCTCCCCCCACCTGTAGATGTACTACTACTTTCTTTTTTAGCTGTAGTTTGTGCCTCTATGGAAACTGCCCCCCCATGGTATGCACTGCCTAGGACGCATCATCGCCGCTGCCGTCGTCGCTGTCCTTGATGTCTCCTTCGTCGCCGCCATTTCCGCCGCTCAGGTTAGTAACAAATCGCCCCCTCCTCCACCCGCCCCCTTGGATCTCGCCTCCACTTCATCTGCTCCGCCTTTCACGCCACGCCTACGAGATCCGACCTTCTCCGACACGCCACCACTGCCACCTTTCCAGCAGCCATCAAGTTGCCGAGTGCGGCCGCACCCACAAAATTTTTGCAATCCCTTGTCATTTCTAAATTTTCACCATGTATTGCTTCAATATTTATGCGTATTGTGAGGTGCCGCACCCCCCTCTATCTCACTCTAGCTCCGCCCCTGACCGCCCTGACCTGCGCCGACTTCCTCCGGTCCCCGGGCGTCCGCACCCCCGTCATCGTCCGCTTCTCCACCGTCATCCACGAGAGGGGCTCGCCGGAGACCATCCGCGACCCGCGCGGGTTCGCCGTCAAGTTCTACACCCGGGAGGGCAACTGGGACGGCATCAAGTTCCCCGTCTTCTTCATCCGCGACGGCATCAAGTTCAAGCCTGCCCAACCCGAGATCCCACGTCCAGGAGTACTGGCGGGTGCTCGACTTCCTCTCCCACCTCCCGGAGAGCCTCTAGGCCCTCCACACCTTCTTCTTCTTCCTCTTCGACGACGTCGGCGTGCCGACGGACTACCGCCACATGGAGGGCTTCGGCGTCAACACCTCACACCTTCGTCAACGCCGCCGGCAAGTCCCACTACGTCAAGTTCCACTGGAAACCCACCGTCGGGGTGCGGTGCATCCTCACCGATGAGGAGGCGGCGCTAGCTGGTCGGCAGCCGGAACCACAGCCACGCGACGCAGGACCTCTACGTACGACTCCATCGCCGCCGGCAAAACTTCCCGGAGTGGAAGCTGTTCGTGCAGGTGAGATGGACCCGGACACGGCGGACCAGTACGACTTCGACATCAATAAGGCAAAAGACGATGGTTACGTGTCTTTTCCGTATATGACTACTACTCCCTCTTTCCTTTGCCGGCCGCCGCCTCTTTCATCACCATAAAAGCCGCCGCCTCTCGCCGCTCCCGCGCACGCCTCTTCGTCGGTTGCCCGATTTCTCCCTCAGAGGTTGGATTCCTCAAGGTCGCGGGATCTGCTGTCTCAAGGTCGCGGGATCCCCAAGGTCGCCATGTCCGCCGCCGGCTTCCCCAGCTGGGTGCTTCTGGAACCCATCGTCCTCCGCAGGGACGACGACGAGTCCTTCCCCGACGCCACCAAGGCGCCCATCAGGGCCACCGGCACCACCTCCCGCGGCGCCCAGTTCCGCATCGCCTTCTCCCTCGCCGAGCCACCGCTCATCTCCCGCCTCTACGCGCAGCTACCGGCTCCGGGATTTCCAGATAGACCAGATGTCCATCCCTTAAGCATCGTGGCGACCCACCGCCATCTCGTCCTGATTAGCGTCGGTACCTTCACGTCTGACGACTTGTTCATCTTCAGAGCCGACGAGCATCCTTGCTCGCTCCAAGTGCTCCCCCCTTGCACCGAGCCCATCCATACTCCCACTCCCGATAGTGACTCTGTTGCTGATGATCCCCGCACGCTGGCTGTCCGCTCCTTGGGCTTGTGGTGCCGAGGCGAAGAGTTTGTGGTGGCAGAGCTGAGACTGTTCCAACCCATCCACCGCCCTAAGATCTTTGCTGACATCTGCTTGCTGCATTCAGATGCTCGCACCTGGAGGACCGTGCGTGTGATGATCCTGTCCGCCAGCAACACCAGTGATGGTAATCTCTGGCAACTCCGCTGCTGGTATACCGACGCTGTCATCCCCTTCGGCAAATGGCTCTGCTGGGTCGACTACCAGCGAGGCATCCTCTTCTGTGACATGTCCAAACTGCCCAACCCCCCTACTGTCTCCTTCATCTGGTTTCCAGTGGGCAAGCTGCCTCCTACCGCCACTCGCTATGTCGCACGCAGCTTCTTCTACCGTGGCGTGTCCGTCGTCGACCACGACCGCACGCTCAGGTTTGTCAATGTCACCCGCGATGATGGCATTCCCTTTGGAGCACTCAAACCCAGGGGCAGCTTCACCATCACCTGCCACACCCTCACCCTCGAGTCAGGCCTACCTAAGGAGTGGAAGGAGGACTACAAGCTCACCTCCGGTGACCTCTGGGATGCCAACACCGCTGATGTTCTCCCCCGCGGCATCCTCATATTCCCTCGAGTCGACATCAACAGGCCACATGTAGCGCACTTCCTCTTCATCGAGTTTGGACGCACCATCAAGAAGATGTGGGTGGTCACCATCGACATGAGCACCAAGATCGTGGAGTCATGTTCTATGTGTATCAATGGGGAGGAGGGCCTTAAAACTGACGATGTTGACTTGATCTTTTACAAGTCCTTGTCTCCCCAGCCCTTCCTCCCTTCTGCGTTCTCCAAGTTCCTGGGAATCAAAACTGACGATGCTGGAGGAGATTGACGGTGAAGAGAAACGGGTTTATGTCATCTGACACAGGATTGATTGTACTCATATATTTCTAGTGACTCGTGGCTAAAATGTTTTAGACCTTTGTGTGCTTAACCTCAGAATTTTTGGAGCTGTGGGTTATTTTTGAATATTTACTCACTGGTAGCTTTTTGAACTGATATTGCAAGGATGGATGATGTGCTCTATAATAGTTTGAGATTCAGTATTATGTATTCACTAGGATCGTGCCCATGCGTTGCTACGGGCTATATCAAAAATTTCTAACATATTTCATATGGTATTGATATTAACATACTATTTTATGATACTCACCGAGATTCATAAGTATCATTTTTTACATAATATATAATCTCGAAATGAGCATGACAGAGCATTGAAATTTTCCAGCTCCCATAGCAATGCACGTACACACAGATATAGTGACAACGAAGGTAAGTGACAGTAACACATTGTATACAACCTTTTTAACTCACTTCTGCGATGTAGCCAACAGGTAAGAGTTTTAGACCTATTTTTCATGAAGTTTTCAGCAACTTCTCTATCCACATTTATACAAGCTGAACATTGATGTCCATCATGGAAATTTAGGAAAATACATTGGCATGCATGAATCAATTTAAACAATCTTGTCTTAAAACCGTCCAAACAACATGGCATCAATTCCAAAAAATCAGAACTAAACCTCAACTATGGCCGGAAACTGAGCCCGGTGTTTTGATTAACCACATTGTGCATCTGCAGCCTGGCATTTTGGCATAAAAACATTGCAGTTTCGTATACCGGCCAAGGTCTCAATGCAATACAAC
Source organism: Cenchrus fungigraminus (assembly GCA_036936925.1). Lineage (NCBI taxonomy): Eukaryota > Viridiplantae > Streptophyta > Magnoliopsida > Poales > Poaceae > Cenchrus > Cenchrus fungigraminus. Next base: position 125,526,428 of record CM072770.1, on the reverse strand, counting down.
CAATACACAGATTATATGGCGTAAAGAATATTACGAGCAATTGAACTGCACCTCTGAAATAAAACTTCACGCTATTTGTAATAGCCAGTATTTTTAATTTTTGCGACAACCTTGTTCACCAATGCAGGCGTGTTTGTAATAGCCAGACTGATTAAATCAAACAGTGAGAATGTTGTCCACTACTGATTGATGAATGGAGAGAACCCATACATGTAGTACGTCAGTTTGGGTGGTTTGGCATTTCGACAAACACGTGGTGGGCACACAAACTCTGTTCAACCCATCATGCACTTGCATCATCCCTAGGTGCAAGTTACATGTAACTGCTGTTGCCAGTGCTTGATCTTTCTAGGGATCTCAACTGCAGGCATGACGAGAAAACCTAATATTATATGAACTCCAATTGATGTGACATTGGGCTCAACGAGAAAACCTAAATTAGCATTGCAATTTTTGATGAGAGCTAAAAGAATTAGTGTGAAAATCTTAGATTAGGATCATCAGGCTCTTGATTTTACCATGAATTCCACCGTGGCTTGAGCATCAACCACCTTTGCAGTTTGCATCACCTCCGCACTGCAATCCCCATCCTGGCATCCTCTGCTTAGTTTTTTTCACACTCCGCCGGCGAGGTGGATGCTGCAGAGACTCTATGCGACGCCGGAGTGGACCACGACAACGGCCCCGGCCTCCATCACCGAATCCGCCCGGGCTCCTCCCTCTCTCTTCTCCCTCACCGGATCCGAGGCCAGCGGCGCGGAGGCCGAGGCACGCGGAGGGCGACGCGCAATGCTGGCTGCTGGTGCTACTGTAGTGTCAGATTGAATGGCTTTGCTTTGAGTTTGCTGGTAAACATTTGCAGCATGTCAACTGAATCATTACTGTCTCGGTTTGAAAATTCGGCAATGCTCTGTTTCAAGATTAGTAATTCTGCTGTATGGGATAGGGGGGCTGAATTACTGTATTTGTATGGCAACTCAGCAACTGTATAAATTTAGTCAAGCTGTGTGTCCTGACTATGGTTTGGTTGCACCTTTTTTTTAATGGAATGTCTAGCTTCCCCCCTTTATCTTGAGTTACGAATCTTGATTCATATAACAGAAAAGATGCAGTCTGAATTCCTGTAAGACATGTTCAGCAATTTGTCTACTATGCATTTTTGTGCATGCATGCTCCCTTGATTGCTTATCTTGGGATCTTCAGGTGATTGTTTAGAAAACTGGCAAAACTGATGTCCCACATCGATAAAAAGTTGTAGGCCAAATTTGCCAGCAGACACCGTTAAAAGGTGACCTTTGCTGGAAGCCACTAAAAAATGATGTCTTTGCCGTGGAATACTGAAAAACGATGTACATTGGCTGAGGGACACTGCGTTGCTTATTTTATTCAGTTTAATTGGAAAGCAACGGGAAATGACAGGACTGCCCCCGTTGCCTTATCCTATCCCAACCTGATTCGTCTCTGCAAGCAAGAATCGCTCGCGCTCGTGAACTCCAGGCGGCGGCGCTCTTCGACTCCCGGTGCGCAGCTCCTCCCAGCGGCGGGCCCCTCCTCTCCCGGTGCGCGGCCGCCTCCCCCCTCTCCCACTGCTGCTGGATCCTCTCTCCCTCCCCCTTCTCTCCGGCCTGGAGCAACGCGCGGACGCCGGCGAGCTCTCCGCCAGCTCCCTGCACCGGCCGCCGCCCGCAGCGCCTCCTCCTCCGCGGGGATTGGGGCGCGGGGAGCTGCTGCGGCTCCTCCTCCGTGGGGATCGGGCCTTGAGCTCTCCGGCGCCGGGACCTCCATGGCCCGAGGGAAGCCCTCCCGGCGGAGGGCCCTTCCCTGCGGTGACCACACGGCCACACCTGGCGGAGGCCCCCTCCTGGAGTCCCGGTGTGTGTCCCCGGCGGCCTCAGCGACGGCGGAGCTCCGGATGGGCGGGCAGCGTGAGGATGATGATGAAACGGCAGGGTATAGTTGTCCAAGTTAGAGTGTTTTTAGTTGATAATATTATTCTATGAGCCATAGTGTCTCTCAGCAAATGAACATGTTTTTGTAGTGTCTTCCAGCCAAGACACTCTTTTTTAATGGTCTAGAGTAAAGAGCACCTTTTAACAGTGTCCGGTGGCAAATTTTGCCGTTGTTGTATCAGCATCGGTAATATTTGGCTGAGAGCTTCTCGAGTTGGATTGGGCCGCAGCGAGATGCGCTCTCTGTCACTCTGTGTGAAGATGAACTAGAAAGAAAAATATGCACCTCTCACCAACCAACAGACAAAAAAAAAATCCTTAGAAGTTGTTGTCCATGGAGTTCTGCATGTTCCAGTTTGTACACATGTCCTTGTACTCCCTGTTGGCTTTGGTTCTTCACTCTGGAGCCGGAATCTTATCCAGGCTTGGGCACATCCTGAGAAGGAACTGAAGCTGATATGCACACATCTGGATCCTTCAGACCCATCGGCGAGCCATGTCCACCAGCATCATCCTGCAGCTGCGGATGATTGATTACCTTCGTACAAATGTAGGGTTAAAATCCTGTCAGTAGTGGTAAAAGCGTGGGGTGGAACTAATTCGTCCTCTTGTGGCGTGACAGTTGAAACTACGATTTGGTTCTTTTTGATGTGGTGGCTTCTGATGTGCTTGCCTTCCCTACTTGTTTTTTCTGTTGTTCGAGCAATATTCTGCTAGTGTTGGCTACCACTGCTTTGCTGTTTGTGATGTGGAAAGTATTTTAAAGTCTCCTTTGCAGCTTCAATCTGCTGGAGTTTTTGGGTTTTGTAGAGAAGAAAGATGGCATTTGGCAAATTAAATTCGTTCGTTCAACTTTTAGTAGCTTTTTTAGAACCACTACATATATATATATATATATATATATATATATATATTTGCGAGGATAGAACCACTAAAAATGATGTGTGAACTTAGAATTGTTACTTTTTAGAGAATGTGTAAGATGTGAAGGTTGTGCCATTCAGTTATTTTGTCTTGCCAGAAAGTTGTAGGTGTTACTGTTACTCAACTTGATTATCAAGTTCATGATGATAGATGCATGTGGTTCAGCATACAGGTCCCAACGTTTGAAATCTGGGAGTCATAGTTGGAATTATCTCCCTGGAAATCCACATCCAGCTCAATTCGAATGCTACTGGCTCAAAGAGGAACACATCTGCTTAACAGCTTAAGCCCCTCTTCCTGTTCCCTGTCTCGCAGTTACTCAGCGACCCGCAGAAGCGCGCCACCTACGCCTAGTACGGTGAGGACGGCCTCAAGGTAGGCGTGCCACCACCCTCCGCCTCCACGCACAGCGCCGACACGCCCACAGGTTCCGCTTCAACCCGAGGAGATCTTCTCCGAGATATTCGGCGGTGGGTTCCCGAGGTTCGGCAGCGTTGCTGGGCCAGGGCAGTGGCGGACCCAGGATCCCAGCCCAGGGTAGTCCTAGCAGATTCTAGGCATATGACAAGTGAAAGAAACAAGCAGTGAAAGAGTTTTGGGCCATGATTCTCTAAATGATGTCGGGCCTCGCCAAATACTTTAAAGGAATTGGCCCAAAATCATGGTAGTCCTGGGCCTATATGGACTACCCTTTGGGTCCGCCACTGGGGCAGAGGAGGCGTCTAGCGCGGGTTGCAGAGGAAGGCGCCGCCGATTGAGCGGCAGCTGGCTTGCAATCTAGAGGACCTGTACAAGGGCGCCACTAAGAAGATGAAGATCTCCAGGGATGTACTTGACATTGCCGAGTGAGACCGCTGATTCCTTGTCCAATTTGTTTCCTTGTAGATTACAAATTGACCACATGTTTTAGCATTCTGTTCCTCTGTAAAGATTGATTGAGCAAGGATGAGGGTTATAGTAGGAATCAGAAGAGACTTAGTGCTAGCCTGCGCTAAGTTGTGCATTCTATTAGATCTTTTGATTTTGATTTTAATTGATTTGCGTGTGGGCACCTAGACTGCTTGTGTCCCGGAGAAAGAGAAGCAGCAGGTGCAGAGAGAGGAACACAACAGCGAGTGGTGGTCGTCTGGTCAATGAGCGCGTACCACACTAGCCTATTGCTCAGAATGATGCACGGTAAGTTTCTATTATTAGCATGTATCTTCTAACCTCCATGAACATCTCAATGCAATCCCTCTCTTTCTTCTCTACTGTTCCAAGGGCAATCGCCTCATGAACAGATTCACAGTGGCCCTGATGTGCTCTGTTTTTGACTCGTTTGCAGCCATCTAAAACTGAATCTAAAGGATAAAGAGGAAATGAGCAATGATGAGAATGAAGGAGTATGTCTATCTCAAGCTTCAGTTGTCACAAAGCTCAATTAAACCTGACAATATCGTAGATGTATCTTTGGTACATGACCGGTCTTATACAAATCACTAGGAGCAGCTTATACTTGATAAAAATAACCATATTACTTTATAAATAGTGACAATGCCACACCTCCGGTAGAGATGAATTTTCGTCCCTTCTTGACAAGGGTCAATCGGTCAAGGATGGATTCAGTGATTATTGTTAAGAGATAAAAGAATATATAACATGGACAGGAGTCATGTGAACACTGAATTTGGATTATTGTTGTATAAGTTTTGGTTCATGTTGAATTAAGACATGGTGGTACTCATTATGTCATGCATGGAGCGTTGGGAGAGTTGCTCTAATATATTGTAAGAAAACGATTCACGTAAGATGATGTTACTTTCTCTTAGCTCAATTAAAAACTAGGCCAGGGGTGAGAAGACCCACTGGTTTTTCATTAAGAAGAAACAACCTTCTCCTGACCTAGAAAATCCCCGAACCCTGGTACACCGGCGAGGGATTTTTTTCGTGAGAAACCAGGGTCGAATGGGGCTCCAACCCTGGTCGGCGGAGTACGCAGCTGCACTCCCGAGCACCCGAGCTAAGGCTCGTTCTCTCTCTTAGCTCAATTTATCTTGTTGCATGAAGAAGCTATTGATGCGTAAAAAGTACCGTCTCTATTTTTGTTTTTTAATAAAAGCTGGAATTGATTTCTCAAAAGAAAATAAATTCCCGCCCCTTGGCCTCGCGCGCGCCTCCCCCGCGTCGAGCTGGTTGTTCCGCTTCCATGGATAACTGCACCATCCTATCCTGGAACGTGCGCGTGGCCTCAACGCAAAGGCGACGCCACACAGTATGTACGCACGCTGGTCGATGAGACTAAGCCTGGCATTGTATGTACGCAGGAGACAAAATTAGATTCTGAGACTTTGGAACTTTGCTATCTATATATGTTAGGCGTCCCAAACGCACGGCCAACAGCTCCTTAATTAGCAACAATTTCAAATGTACATCTCGGCTGCTTGTTGTTGTTGGTCACTGTTCAGATGGAGAAAGTTACATATGACCATTTGGCACGAGGCCCATAGACCGACCCAAAACACGATTTTTTGGTCCGACACGAGCATGGGTGCAGCACGAAAGTTTCAGGCTCAGCCGGCCCGAGCACGACGTCGGGCTAGTGCTGGACTGTGATCTCAGCCCATAGTGCCGGCCCAACCCAGGCACGAAAACAGTCGGCTCGACGCAGCCGACTATTTTCGAGATTTGTCGAGATTACGTTCTAGTGATCTTTATAGATCTGCGCACACGTCGACTGATTTAGCCGATTGCAACTATCTGTATCGGATCTCTAGCTGATACACCAGCGGGAACGATTTGGCAATCCAGCTGATACGTCCCTGAATCATTTGCTTTCCATTGTCAATTAACATGTCAGATTGGCTGGCACGCCCTGCGATCCACCACAGAGCTGCTCAGTGTGCTACGCGTAAGGATCACGTCCGATTTTTGCGTCAACAAGCACAAGCTTTCGATCAATTTTCAGCTCTTGGGCTAATTTTCGAGCGTCATCCCGGATGTGCAAAAATGTATATTTCGGGCCATTTTTGTGAGCTGTAGCACACGCTCCGATAGATTTTCAGCACTCAATCAAATTTTCGAGCGCCATCCCACATGTGCATAGGTTTGTAATACAAGACATTTTCGAGACGTTTTATGTGTTTCAGGTCGTTTTCGTGAGCTATCGCACACACTTCGGATCAATTTTCAACATACGGGCCAATTTTTTAGCACTATCCAGGATGTGCATAGATTCATAGTATAAGACATTTTTGAGACATTTTATGTGTTTCGGGTCGTTTTCGTGGGCTATAGCACACGCTCCGAACCAATTTTCAGTACTCGGACCAATTTTCAAGCGTGATCTTGGATGTGCGATAACGTCCATTTTGGGCTGTTTTCGTGAGCTTAGTGTGGGCTTGGTAGGCATTTTAGGAAAAGCTCCCACAAGCTCTTGTTCATAGTGCAGAGGCACAAGAGTAGCAAGGGGCCCATCATGATGAGCAGGATGTTCGATATAGCGGCAAAGATCACCTGGTCCACCATGGGGAGATGTTTTCACACCATTTTCCATGCTGATAGTAGGGCCTTGTTGGGCGATCCATCTGGTCCATGCTCTTTTGAATAGAGCTTGGTTGCTTACATGGTTGTTCGGTGATGTAACATGGTCCACCCTTGGGTTCCTGCGTTTCCCAAGTGCCAACGGGCATGGCAAAGTCCGTTTGCATGAGTTAAGAAAAATTGGACTTCACTATGTGTGCATTGCTTCTTCTGATCTATCATATCTTATGTGCTCCAGTCCCATGCTGAACCAACTGTCACTCATCTCAAGCTAACATCCACAGGCACAAAGACCATACATTCCATTGTACTTTGGACATTTTTAGTGAATGAGTTGTCACTCCATGAATCAAATTGTGTGAGTCGGCTTATCCTCTCGGACTCTGGTGGTGGTGCTTCACGAATGACGCTGAAGATTGACAGTGCACCAAGTCTAAAGATGTTAGGATACTTGGAGCCGGAAGATCATATTTTGGTGATCAACAATGTGTAGATCAAGGTATGCCATCTTTCCTCACCTTCTCTTTTCTCTATTTTGGTGAGCATAACCCTTACGTTCCTCACTATATTGTCTTACTTTATTTGCTAACCCTTCTGTCTTTCTTATTTGCAATGGAAGGCTGGGGCAAAACCCAATGCACACATCATGGTACTTGCAGTCAAAATTTTAGGCTGTAAGCTTTCATTTAAAGATGTAAAACATTCAAAATATAATGATCATTGCATTTTTAATGTGCTTCCACCATGTTGAGACACTCCACATAAGGTGAAACCCCTCTTCAATGTGTCCTCCTGTTTCACTCTTCAATGTGTAATTTATTTATTACTGTGAAATAATGATATAATACTATACATTATTAGATTGTACAACTATCTCTTCACATGACTTGTATCTTTGAAATTGTAAATTATGATATGATGGGTCAAATCCATTTGTTGCTTTCTGACTCATTTGGTAGCTACATAGCAAAATGGTATAATTTGATTCTCTAGTTTATATTTGGGGACAAATGCATTGTTTATTACAATAAGAAAGTTTATGTTGCCTGCAACACGCAATTGGATATCACATCATTCCTCTCTCTCACACACATATACATACTTTTTTTTTGATAACATATACATACTATTAGACATCAGTTACTTTCTAATTGATTTGATTGGACTTCAAATTAGGTCAATGTAATGTATATGACTAAGTCGATTTCAAACAAGAGAAAAATGAAGAATGAATCTTTAGTTGGTTGATTTAAAATATAATGTGATTATATATAAGGAAATAGTTTGCCCAAACAAGTGATATCTGTATAAAAGATATCTACTGAGGAGACATGCTCATTCGTGGACATGTCCATCCACTAACATGTGGCTATATGTTAAGGGACACAAACTAATTCAAAATGGAATAAAATTAGTTTTATATTAATTGATAACTTGAAAGTAATTAAAATGGAACAAATATTTTTTTATGCATATGGGAGTTTAGAAATATTTTCAGTTCATTATGTAATTAAATTTAAGGGAAGAAAAGAGGCAAAAATAAAATTAGGTTTCCAACACTTACAAGTTGTGCTACTTTGAAATTATAGATTTCAGAATATTTAGTACATGACTTTGAGCATGTTACTAAAACGAAATCTTTACACCTTTGTACACTACACATGCTGAGATTCATGGTATTTAAAGGTCCAATACATTTTATTAAGATGGCCCAATGTGGGTAACAGTGGACCTAAGAGGGACATAGGGATAATATATATCCTACTTTGATATTTCAGAATGTGTAGCACTTGGTTTTGCATATTGTCGGTGTTTCCTATCATCAACTAGTGAAAAGTAGTCGTGTGGAGTTTCGAATGTCTTAGCTCTTAAAGATAGGGAATTATATTGGTCTATAAGTTGACCTATCAACATTGTTTCTTATTCCTGAATAGAGAGCTCAAATTTGCAGTAGGGGTTACGAAAAAGGGGCGTCAAAAGATCAATCCTCCCTTACCATACTCATCTCATCCTTACATACCATATACCCGAGCGGATGTTATTACATTACTATGGTGCGTTTTCTAGGTCGGTGGGGTGCCCCGCTCTCACCGCTCTCAAGTCTCAACTACTCATAGTGGGCCCAACCATCTCATCGGGAGGTCCCGTCACACTATTGTGGTGGAGCCATCTCAAAAAGTCATCTTCTTCGCTCCCTCGGTTGTTGAGCCTGAAGCCTTAACCAACACTATTAGCTAGCACCTAGCTCTAAGCACTCTAGAGACAACCTTTCCAATAACCTATCTCTTAGCACATAGCTCATAGTAATCTCTTTTCTTAAAGTCTACTCCCCTTTGCTCGCACGAGAGCGTTCCGCGGCGTACGTGGTGCACAGCCATGAGTTTGGCGGTTTTGCGAAAAAGCCCTCCAGTTTGACAGGAATCGCGAATCAAACCCCACGTCCAGATCGTACAGTAAACACGTTCATATTTTTTGCACCGGAGCCCTCAAACTAAATTTTATTTTCATGCGAAGAAGAGAAAATTAACTTTCTGCAAACACCCCCCGAGGCATTTTGCGGCCACCCCCTCCCACCATCCCGCCCCCACCTAATACCCCCACCCCGCCCCAAAACCCTAACCCGCCCCTCTCCCCCCTCCCCACCGCCGCCCTCCCCCTCCCTCCCCCTGCTTTCCTCCTCCTCCGTTGCTGCCCTGCCCGCTCCTCTCCTCACCCCTGCGCCATCGCAACCTAGCCACCGATGGGGCCGCCTCCCGCCGCACCGCCACCTGAGCGCGCTGTCGGCGGCACGGGAGCTCGCAGGGCCCCGGATTCGGCACGACGCCGGTCGGATCCGGCGGGCTGCGCGTTCTACGGTGGAACTACAGTAGCGCAATAGGAACATCACCGTCGGTGGAGCGTGCGAGGGGCACGCCCAGCAAGGCTGCACCCGACGCAGAGTGGCTGCCCGTGGCAGCGGCCCCGGCGGAATGTGTGCGGGTGCTCGGAGGGCGCCTGCCTTCGTCTCCCCCTCCGCTCGCTTTCGTCTCCCTCCCCCGTCGCCGCCGCCACCGCGGGATCCAAATCCATTGCGGGTGGCGGCGTGTAGGGAGGGGACGCGTACCGGCCAGCCACGGCCCTGCACAGGCCGAGTGCGGGCCGCTGCAACCCCGGCGGTGTGGCCCTGCTGGGACATGTGCCCTCTGGCCATCTGATGTCATCCCCGTCGATCTCGCACATACAAGAAGATCTGGCGGCGCACGCGCGGACCGACTGCGGATCCCCATCTCATCACTCCTCGTCGCCACGGGACCATGGCGACTGCGGCCGCCGGCTATGGTGGTGGCCCCGCTGCCTATCGACGAGGAGAGTCTTTACAGGTAGCACCCTGCAGCCACACTCCTCTTCCTCCTTTGCCTAGATGGAGGCAAGCTGGCCATGTGAGGCCGCTTCAGACCACACTGAATCAAGGGAAAAGGAGCTCAAGATAATCAGTTTTGTTTCCGATTGGCTTGCTTTACCTTGGTTGTGAATGAAATGTGTAAAAAATTGTTGATTTTTTTTTGATTTTGCAGCGCAGATGCTTGGCCAGTAGCTGCCGGCCGCACATGTCAGGTCTCCCCTTGTGCGAGGTTGCCCCCAAGTCACTGTGCTGGTTGGAATGCTTTGGGTCGAGGCTACTTGCTGCATCCAACCTTCGGAGCTCCTGCCGCTGGGAGAAGCCAGGGACCTTGTGGGCATCTCCTTCGTGCCGCTGGTTCATTCGCTTGACTAAAACAATTAGGTGCAGGGTGTGTGTGATGTCAACGTGGTCGATGCACATTTGAGCAGACACTTAGCGAGATGAGTATGCTTATATGGTAATTCTCATGGTCAGGTGCAGATTATTTGGGGATGCAAGTGCAGCTACTGTAGGCACCGTTCCTTGAATTTTTTTTCCACAGCTTGCATCTCGGTTGAATTTTATCAAAATGTAAGTTCATTCTCTTGCCGATCAAGAGAATTAGCATGCAAATTGCCTTAGATTTCTATTTTTGCATCTTCTGTTCCTGCTAGCAGCTAGCGGCCAACTTCCTACGTGTGTGAGCATTTGAGCAATTATTATAGTTCCAATATTGGCATAAATCATTTTAGTGATAATAGTCTAGGCATGCAAATTATTATAGTTCCAATATTGGCATCATTGCTTTAGAGCCTTCTTGCGTCCAGACTACGTTTAGAGATATGCTTTGCATGTGCCTAATTATCTACTGTTTGTTGCGGCTGTAGTTTTGCTATGCTGGACATGGCGTTGGTGGGCTTTCCACGTCCTCGCACAAGGCGTCTGAGATGATCAGGTTTAGGTTTTTTCTACCAACTGTATCTATTGTTCTACATAGATTCTGTAACTTGAGATGACTGGTATTGGAATTTGGGATAAGTGTATTTGTTTGGCACTGCGTTTTGGAGAGTAAACCGTTGAATTGAATTTATACTAATTTGCAACTTGATTTAAGCGAAGTTATCTAAGAACCTATTTTGGTGCTTTGACCTAATATACTGGTCCTGATGCATTGCACTTTACCATGCTTAATGTGCAGCAATGCTATCCGGCTGAACTTCGGAAACTTATTATCAAGCTTGCTTTGTTTTGTTTTCAATTACTTCTATGCAAAATGTATAAAATCTAATATTCCCTCCCTATCTTGCTGACCTCTCCAATTGTAGGTTACATGTCTTTTATATGACAACAATAATATCATTTATGCTTAACATATTATTTTTTGTTGTAGGTTCACCTGTTTTGGAAGAAGTGATGCATAACAGCTGATTCTAAAGAAAAGGCTATGGTGTATACTTATTTTTGACTATGTGCAATATTAAAACATTGTGGGAAGAATTGGAATAATCTTCACTTGGTGTAATAAATTAAATAACAGTCTTGGAATTATAGTTTCGTAAATGTATATGTTTTTCTAGATAACTATATGAACATGATTGGCCTTTTGTCACACCATGAAATTCATGTTCTTGCGTTGGCAACTATAATAGGTGTGCATGTATCAATCATATGAAGTGATTGTTGCTCTTATGTTTGCTTATATTTGATTGTTCACACAGTAGGTACTCAGATGTTGTAATTCCATGTTTATATTGTATCTCATGTGCTTTTGTATAGTATTCGTGTTTTTATTTTCATTCAGACCTTACCATTTACTTATATACACTGTAGGGCGCGCAACACGCGCCGGCCAAGTTCTAGTATAGTATGAATGACCCCACACATCATCCTCACGTAATCTGGAAGTGCCATGCATGAGACTATCTCAAACATGAGATAGCTCTTGTCTCTCTCCTATTAAAATAGGAGGAAAAAAAAGGCAACGATTGGAGAAGGCTTGAGGCTCGCCCTTGCATGATAGGCAACATCCACGGGCTCACTCACGTTGTCTGAAGTCGTCATGATGGGAAATGTGCCTAACCGAGTGGCCGATCAACATAGTGCATCCCCCCACCTCACCCCAACTGAAATTCTTATCCTGCTGTGAGGGTTCCGTTCACTGAGGCGCACGAAGGTTAGCTATTCGATTTTTTTTTTACTAAATAACATTGATCTGTGCAAAATGCAGTAGGCTATTGCTCCACTCCTTGCCATTCGATTTGCAGGCATCTATAAGCCTACATGTTGGACAGTCCCAAATATGGGTTTGTACACCGAGACATGTCTGATATGGAGATCACAGTGAAGGATGGTCATCTACATAGAAGCTCAACGACTAGTCATAAATTAGGCAAGTACTCTTTGTAACGGCGATAGACTTCTTCTAGTCGGACACAACTATTACTCTTGTAAACACAACTGACATGTGACCATGCATCCAAACATATAAGGCGAGGCCGAGACCTCTTCAATCAATCAATCAATCCAATGCGCAACATACATGACGTAGAGTATTACGCGTCATTGCGATTGGAACATGTCTAAATTGTGAATTCGTATTCACCTTTGAGTTTCTGGTCTCGACGATCCTCACCATCAAACATTACCTTGGGGCGGTGGGTCCTATAGAATAAAAATTATTAGTATCAAAAAATAATAAAAAATAGTTTTAGAACTGCATAGCAACCAATTCCTCTGCGTCTGTGCAAATCTTTCCGGCCCAACCCAACTCCAAGAGCCTCTCTAAAAATCACTAACTAAAATCTTAATTTAGCTAATATGTAAAATGAAATAGCTAGCAAAAAGTTGTTGAAATCCAAGAGCCTCTCTATATTGAACTCTCTATATGCTCCACCGCCAGTGGGTCCCACCTGTCATATCCAAACTCTACTCTCTCCAATTCAATGACGTGTGGACCCCACCCCACAAGGCCACAACCTTATCTACTCCACCCTACTCCTTCTTCTCCCATCCATGGCGGCCAGAGGACCTGCTCCAGCCGACTGGCCACCCCGCCTCCACTCTGGCAGGCCGCCCCGCCTCCGCACCAGTGAGGTCGCCAATTTCCTCCGGCAATGGCGATGGCGAGAATATGTTGTAGGTGAGGCTGAACTCCTAGAGGCTGGTGAGGTTGGCCAAGAACGCCGGTAACTCGCCGGAGAGAAGATTCTGGACCAGGTTCAGCACGAGGAGCGTCAGGAACCTGGCACCCCACTCCGGCGGAACCACGCCGGAGAAGTTGTTCCCGGCAAGGTTGAGATTGGCTAGCGCCGGCCGGTAGCGGGCCCACGAACTCGTTGGCAGAGAGGTCGAGATGCTCCAGGGAACGCAAGGAGCAGAGCGCGACCGGGAAGGCGTCGCCGAGGGAGAGTTTGGAGAGCTCGAGCTCCGCGACGGCCGCGGCGGAGTTGTTGGAACAGGAAATGCGCGCCCAGTGGCACGGCGAGCCGCGGCCGGAGCCAGCACCCTAGGCGGCGAGCTCGCCTGTGGGGTCGCGGAGCGCGGACCTCGCTGCGAGGAGGTGCACGACGTCGGAGGAGGCCGCCGCCGCAATGGCGTGGAGCAGGAGCAGCATGAATGCGAGGAGGAGGCGGGTGGCAGCGTCGTCGTCGCGAGGGAGGTGGGAGCCGCGCGGGAGGTGGTGGGGCCGCGAAGGATAGCTAGCAGAGGGCGCTAGCCATCTTTGGCTAGCGAAGGCACAAGTTTAGCTAGTGAGGATAGCTAGCGGGGTGTTTGGCTAGTTTTTCATTTTTTTAGCTAGTCAAGTCAAGATAGCTAGTCTCTTGGAGTTGCTATAGTCATGGAAAGACAAGTATATGATAACTCTTGATAAATTAAAATTAATAATAATTCATGTAGATGTATGCATTTGCCATTTGGTAGGATAAATAAAATTTGTAGTGCAATTAACCAAGTTGGAAAAATAGTTAGTTCAGATAAGTAATAAATAACATGAAAAATATAATATCAGAAGGTACATATCAGTGTCGTATGGACATCTCTGGGCCCACTACTCAGGCGGGTACCAGGACCGACTACTGCGTGGGCCCCTGGGACTACTCGACTTGGGCTACACGGTGCAAGACGGCGTGGAGCGCAAGGAAACCAGAGGGCTAGTACTCGGTTAGGAAACTAGGCATGTCCGGATCCATGTAGAGTACTCCTAGCTGTGTACGACTAATACTCTTCCTCTTAAACCGACTTGTGACCCTGCCTCCCGGACTATATAAGGCGAGGCAGGGACCCCTATCTATCTATCCGCATCATCTTGTAAACACACCCAATCAATCCAGAGCTAAGCAGTATACAGGACATAGGGTATTACGCACCTCGCGGCCCGAACCTGTCTAAATTGTGTGTCACGTGTCTCTCCTTCGAGTTCCCGATCTCGGCGAGGCCACAAACGTCTACCTCGGGTACTCCCCTTGGTAGGTTGCCAGTCTAAAACACCGACAGCTGGCGCGCCAGGTAGGAGATCTCGCCGAAGATCTCATGGCGAACTCGACGGCTTCAATCGTCATCAAGCCAACCACCGCTTTCAACTGCGGCGACACCTTCGTCTTCGGCTCCTGGGTCTGCACCGCTGACGGCGCTGGCTCGTTCCAGCGCTACCTCACCATGACCCCGGACCCGGAGACCGGACTCGTGACACTTCCCAAAGTCGTCACGGGTCAACTTGTCGAAAAATTTGACAAATTTTCGCTCTACAACCAAGTCGCCGACTTCGAGATCGGATCCACCTCCAACTCGAACTCGATGTCAACCTAGATCGGCGGCGGCAGCAGCGGCAGCTCCTCCCATGGCTCCGGCAGAAGAGGCGGTGGCGGCAGCAATCGCGGAGGCCGAGGCCACACGAACAGCCACACCGCCGGCTACGAACGTGGCGGCTACGACGCTCGCCACATGATCGACGAGATACGCCGCGCCAAGAGGACTACCGACATCAGCGACAGTGATGGTGTAATGCATACTTTCATGCGAGCAATGATAATCTTGTCATCCTATCTGTTAGAGATACCATGTCTCCGTCTATGCTTTCTACCTTTCGTGAATATGATTTGATCCTTAGTCTAATGCATGGTTAGACTATATAGCATGCTTTATGTAATCGTGGTGATTAGATCTAGTATGTTGACCCTTCATGGTTTGTAGACACGTTCTCTTCGGCGTGCCCTTAGATTCCCCACACGATTAAGGGTGCATCGTGACAGGATGATTGCCTCGAAAGGGCGAATGTCTTCGGGAGGTAGGCCAGAGGTAGGAGTTTAAGGATTCTATTAGATGAAATGGATGTTTTGTTGCTCTTTTGCTAGAATTACAACTAGAAGACAGCCTAGTTATTACCTCTTCAGTGGAGCTTTACCCTTGCCGATGTTCACGGATGTGATCAACCTTGTGCTATCACTCATATATCTTTTAGGTTATCTTTTTATGCAATCCATGCTTCATGCGAGGTTAGATTGATTACATGGGGTAGAGAACCTTAGCGGTTTGCTTCCGATCCACGGATTGATACCTTGGGTCCATACTCGTGGGAAAAAGGTACTACGATGATCTGTAAGCTTGCAGTGAAGCTTGGCGCGTTATTGCACCGTCAACATATGTAAAGCATTCAAAAATGCTCATTGCATTCTTAATGTGTTTCCCCCATGTTGAGACGCTCCACATATAGGTGAAACCCCTCTTCACCGAGTCCTCCTATTTTGTAGGCTATACTTGCAAATTTCCTTAATACCATTTTAACAAGGCTATTACTAATAAAAGAAATTATTCACACCGCATCTTGTTGTTTTTCTTCTTTTGTAGTCTACTGAAGTAGTTAATCCTGCTGAAAAAATCAATGTTGCATCGTGTCAGGTATTCAGTGTGTGCGGAATCATGTCAAGAAGGTTATATTACATAACTTCCGTGAAGAGAGAAGTGAGCTCGCGTTCCTAAAGTTTGTTTTGGGACAAGCGAAATTATTAGATAAGATGGTAATCACTCTCTCACCACATGCTTTGGATCGAAAGGATGAGATGAAATTGTCATTCAGCAAATTGGGTGCTTCGGAGAGAGCAAACGAGAAGCCCCGTTTGTAGATACTTCGACATTCCTTTGATGTTTCACATCGCTTCTGATGTATCCTTGAGAGATCCATTTCTTCACTAGATCTTTACAAGTTCTACTCACACAATGACTAGAAGGAGGAAGCACTTTAGGAGGAAGTGAGGATTTCTGTGATATTAAGGAGTGAGAACATGATACTTGTGGTTAGGCTGCACTTCCGCCCGTGTGATTGGCAGATGGACAAATCTATGATGCGCACCTTTGTTAATTCTGCTCTTCAAATGGGCTATCGTCGATTTGATTTGTCGGGTATGTCATCTATATCTGACAACACATCTATATGTATAATCTAATAATGTATAGTCCTATGTCGTTATTTCACAATAATCATAATAAATAAATTACATTTTCAGTTGTATCAACATCTTGTTGCTCATCTAATTAAATGTTGATCTTAATGAACATTTGCTTATTTTAGTTTGTTTAACATATTAGTCCAACAGCACCATCAACTCATATTTTAGTTTATTCAAGTCTTTCTGGCTCATTTGGTATCCACATAGCAAGATTATATAATTTCACTCTCTAGTTATATTTGGGGACCAATGTTTTATTTATTACAATAATAAATTTTATGTTAGATGCAACACGCAATTGGATATCACATCATCCCACTCTCTCTCTCTCACACACACATAGACATACTATTAGACATCAGTTACTTTCTAATTGATATGATTCGACTTCAAATTAGGTTAATGTAATGTATATGCCTGAGTCGATTTCAAATAAGAGAAGGATCTTTAGTTGTATTGGTTGATGTAAGAAATAATGTGATTATATATAAGGAACTGGTTTGCCCAAACGAGTGATATCCGTATGAAAGATATCTACTAAGGAGACATGCTTGTTCATGGACATGTCCATCCACTAACATGTGGCTATACGTTAAGGGACACAAACTAATTCAAAATGGAATAAAATTAGTTTTATATTAATTGATAATTTGAAAGTAATTAAAATGGAACAAATATTTTATTAAGGAGCTTTATCGAAGTTTAGAAATAATTGAGGCTCATTATGTAATTGAATTTAAGGGAAGAAAAGAGCCAAAGTAAAATTCAGTTTCTAACACTTACAAATGGTGTTACTTTGAAATTATAGATTTCAGGATATTTGGTACTTGACTTTGAGAATGTTACTGAAATGAAATTTGTACACCTTTGTACACTATACATGTCGAGATTCATGGTATTTAAAGATAAAATATATTTTATGGTCCAAAGTGGGTAACATTAGATCTAAGAGGGACATTGGGTAACAGTAGGCTACTTTGATATTTGAGAATATGTTGCACCGTTTTCATATTATCGGTGTTCCATATCCTCAACTAGTGAAAAGTAGTCATGTGGAGTTTTGAATGTTCTAGCTCTTAAAGACAGGGAATTATACTGACAAAGGCAACTTGCCCTATGTCAACATTGTTTCTTCTTCCTGAACTCAAGGGCTCAAATTTGCAGTAGGGGTTACGAAAAATGGGGTGTCAAAAGATCGATCCTGCATTTCCATACTCATCTCACCCTTATCTATATAAGCTACTCCCTCCGTCCCATTAAAAAGTGCAATCCTAACTTTTGAAAAAAATCTCACAAAGAATGCAATCCTAGAAAAATAGATCTAATTACCTTCCTAATTAAGTGGTTAGATCTGATTTGCATGACAAAACTTACTGTATTTGGCAAACAAATAAGGGTATTAGAGTCTTTTCATTCCAACACTAATATGTCTAAAAAAACTAAAATTGCACTCTTTTATGGGACGGAGGGAGTATATGGATGCCCCCACTAAGAGTCACTAATTAAATTTCTCTCAACATAGAAACTATCCATCTCATCTAGTGACCCACCACATCGCATGTCACATCACCATCCACTAAGATCATCTATGTAGAACTTCCACCAATTTTTTGTGACTAATAGCATCCAAGCATGCAATTTATTAGTCTTTGCAAGTACCACACTACAAAATTTTCACAATAGAAATGCACAGAGGACCAATCATTTAAGCATTTTCTCTCAACAAAATGAACATTTTTTTCATGTATAATGTCATTTACAAAAGAATTTCAAAATTCAAAGAATGTTGCCATGCAATCATAGTGTTTGTACTTTCAAATTTCTCCTTAAATGTTTGTGTAAAAAATTTTCTGCAGCAACACGTGGGGTATCTGTCTGACTACAAGGCATGCTACCTATCTTGCAAGATGGAAACAATTCAAAAGATAAATCGACTTATATTTGGAAGGTGGAATAGCTAATTTCGTCCCTAAACTATCGCTCAAGGCTCAATTTCGTCCTTGAGCTACGAAAACGTCCGTTTTGGTCCTCGAACTCTCTCAATCGGCTCAAATTCGTCCTTCAGCGTCACATTGGCTTGTCACATTATCACCCAGTAAGCTTTGATGGTCAAATACCATTTTTACCCTTCTCTATTATTCCTACCTTGCATACACCCACTGGCTGCCACAGTGGTCGCATCCTGCCTCCAATACGACCACAACGGGGGGCCTCCCGCCCCGCTGTGGGTCAGGTTGTGCTGGCCTTTGGCGAGCTGCTCGTTCGCCGTCTCCATCTCTCATGAGCGAAGACGTGGCAACAACCAACATGTAATGAATTGCGCAGACGAGTTTGAATCCTCTAACAACGAGGGATCAGTATATATTTGGTTTCTGACGGTTGCCCGTTAACTGGCAGTCTTGGAGAAAATATTAATTGGCTCTCAGATAGCAGTCTTGGAGAAAACCGCCCTGTTGGGAGATTTGGCAGCAGCAATATATATCTATCTACTCAAGAGTCAAGACGCGAAAAGATGAACTGCTTAGCATTCATATGACTTGAAATAATGGAGGAGAACACAAGGAAGCAACCAAGATTATCGCACATTAAGGGAAATACATACTAGCTACCTCTGAGCTTAGAGCGGACGGCGTAAGGTCGAGGAGTGCGCCGGTGAGAAGCTCGGTGGGCTGCCGTGCTCGAGCGCAGCGAGGCGGGGAAACCAGTTGCCGGAACCGCTATCTTACACGTCTAAGTAATCTTACAGCTATCTGTCGCTCGTTACCTGCTAGCTCCAACATTGTTCAAGTGGACGTGGAAGTCTAGAGTCTTGCCCGAGAACAAATTCTTCTTTTGGCTCCTTCTCAGAGACCGACTGAACTCCAGAAATTTTCTCAGGAGAAAGAACACACATCTCGATTTATATAATTGTGTTTTATGTGTCCAACAAGAGGATGAATCTCTTCGCCATTTGATTTTCTCCTATCCGTTTGGTCAAGCCTGTTGGATCTACTTGGATATAGAGTGGGTTTGAATCCACCCACACGTTTATTTTTTGCGTGAGTGTCATGGGACCGACCAAAAAGGTTACCATTCCTAAAATTATTTGTTCAAATGATTTTTAAATATTATTATAAAACTATGTTTTCAGAAAATCCTCTAGAGAAATTAAAGAGCGGCTAATCAATAATAGAAAGAAAAAAAACACGACATATAGCATGAGGCCGCCTCAAGTCCCCCGTGTGAGGTCGACCCCGACTAATTCCGTCAATCACAATCGTTCGCGTGTAGACCAACCCGTCGGATTCGGCATTTCTTCCTCTTGGCTCAACTGACCGTCCTGATTTTCCCGTCCGATGGAGCGCTCAGCCCGTCACTCTAGGTGATTGGGCTTTTTTCGATAGGGCCAATTATCTTGACCGGTCAAATATGCAAATAAATTCAGCAAAAATTGCGGAACAAAAGACTCAGACTCACAACCTTCTTGATGAAACTTTCATGAGCTTTTGCTATAGGGCCAATTATCTTGACGAAACTTTCTCTATTCTTTTTATTTTTTATTTATTCTTTATAATTACTTTATTGTTTTTGTCCCTTCTCCTTTTTCCTATATTTATTTTCTTCCCTCTTCTTCTTTTCTATACCATTTTCCAAGCACACCATCCTCGCTCCTTTTTTTCACTTTTTTGTTTTGTTTTAGTTTTATTAGTTTCATTCTTGTTTTGTTTTTATCTTACACAATCAAATTTTCATCATGCAATATTTGTGATGTTTAGTATTTTTGTTTGTAATGATTTGGTCATCTTGTTATTTTTCATATCAGACAATTATTTGCTTGATTTAGCCAAGTATTTGTTCATTGTAATCAAATTTTATATTTCACATTTAGAAATTATTGTTTATACAAAGTATGTATTCCCTTTATACACTAAATTGTGGGATAGTAAAAATAATTTGTTCTTGTTATTATAAAATTTATTTGTTGCTATATAAACTTTTTGTTCACTATAATATTATTTTTTGTCTTGTTTAATTATTTATTTGAACAAAATAATTTTTAATGTTCAATTATTTTTCAAAGTAAAAGTTACTTTTGTTTGCTTTTGTTCAGCAATCCATGGTGTGATCAAATTAAAATATGAATATAAGGTTTGATATTTATAGATTTTTTATTTCAGATTTACTTTGTGTTATGTCATCATGTTTACGTATAGCAATATAGCACTTCTATATATATATCTATATATATGGTTTCCGTTTCTCATTACCTTGGGGAATTAATATAGTAGTACACGATGCAATAGTGACAACCCATCATGTAAAAATAGTCTTTTGTAAAAATAGAAGGCTTCATAATTCTATAGGATGATCCAATATACTTTTGAAATTGAACTCTCCATAGTGAGCGGAGCCCAAATGTCATTCTTTTACCCATCCCACCCACCCAACCTTATCCATCCTCTCCACAACCCCACCGCATCCAACCATCCCCGCAGCCGGTCCCCTCTAGGAAGACGTTTCATAGGGCGGCGGCGCACCACCCGACCTCCTCCTCCACCTGCAGCCCCTCTCTCCCTCCTCCGGTCCAGGCGCCGCTCCACCTATTGCGGAGTCGCCGCCGCGGCCAGGCAAGGCCACACCTCTCCAGGACCTACGACCATGCCGCCGCCCGACCTCCTCCTTCCCCCGGTGCCGCCCGAGCTCTGCCTCTCCCGGCGTGGAGGCCTTGACCTCTCCAGCGTCGACGGGATCCGGTGGCGGCGGCGGACCGGGACCTCTCCAGCATTGACGGGATCCTTGAAGCGGGGCTGGCACAGAGTCTCCCTCACCGACCATCCCCGACAACCTCGAGCTCACAACTGGCGGCCTCGAGCTCGGAGCAGAGGCATCATCCACCATCAGACACCGCCCATGCTCCGCCATCGGAGCAGCAGCCGCCACAGGAAGCCCAACCCGGACCGCCACCGTCGTCTCCTTCAAAATCCGGCCGCTCCCCCGTCATCCTCTGCCACCGGTGAGTAGCTCCACGAGTTCCCCTTAACCTCCTCTTCTGAATCCTCACCTTGACCGAGTCCTTTGCCCATCAAGTCGCCGGCGGGCCCCTTAATCCTCCTCGGGTCCTCTCTTTCATCCTCTGGCTCCGTCTGACCTCCTCCTTCCCGCGAAGAGGAGGATTGCGATTTGGCGCGAGGAGGACTGCAATTTAACGCAAAGAGGAGGGCGGGAGGGATCCACATCGCGGATTCCGGGCATTTGGCGAGGCGGAGGAGCTCGCCACAAGAAGCGAGCCGCAGGGGGAGAATGGCGAGGTGGTTTGCGGCGAGGCTGTTGGAACCGCGATTTTCTTTATTTTTTATATTTTAGCGATGGAAAACAGTATAAATGAGCTATTGGAGTTGCTCTAAGGTTTAATCGAATGAGATCATCATCATCATCATCATTCCTTTGATAGAAGAAAGAAAAGATCTGTGTACTGTCCTTTTACTATGTAATTACCAATTTATTTACAAGCAAGACGAACGTACATCAAGTTTGGCTTAATTTTCTGGCACTGATGCGCGCAGGAAGCGGGTGCTTCATCACGACGGTGAAGTCCAGCGCCTCCGCCATGTCCACCGCCACGCCGTCCACCGCCGGCCGCCATTCCAGCTCCCGCACCAACCTCGCCACGAAGTACTCGGCGTGGTGCATCCCTACCGTGTACCCGGGGCACATCCTCCGCCCGGCGCCGAAGGGCATCATCTTGATCTCCCTGCTCCCCGTGATGTCCACGCCGCACCCCTCGCCGCCGTCCAGGAACCGATCCGGCCGGAACTCCCGCGCTGCCGTCCATACTGCCTCGTCGCGGCCGATCTCCGCCACCAGGAAGTTCACCTCCGCGCCCTTGGGTATTGCGTAGCCGCCGATCTCCGCCGCGTCGCCCTGCACGCCGTGCGGGAGCACGAAGTGGCCTGGTGGGTGCAGTCGCAGGCCCTCCATCACCACGGCCTTCAGGTACGGCATCACCTGCATGTCACCGCCGCCGCCGTCGTTGGATTTCACCTCGTCGTGCACCTTGGCCTGGACATCGGGGTGGTTCACCAGCTCGGCCATGATCCACTCCACCAGGGTCACCGTCGTGTCCGTGCCGCCGTTGAGAAACTCGGAGCAGAGGCTCACCATCTCGGCGTCTGTGAGCGGACGGTCGCTGCCGTCGTCGGGGTCGGGAACTCGCAGCGCGCAGAGGGATTCGGCGTAGCACGGCGGGTCATCTCCACTACGTGTGGCGTGGATGAGAGGGACGAACACCTCGTCCTGCCTCCGGCGAGCGGCGACGTTGTCCTCCCACCGCTTGCGGAAGAGCCTCTTGGTGACCGCCGGGAAGAAGGCGAAGACCGGGAACGTCGTGAGCGAGAGGAGCGCACGGTGCTGCAGCCCCTCGATCTCGTCGAACTCGTCTTGCCCGAGCCGCGCGCCGAAGCACATGTACACGAGCAGCTCGAACATGGCGCGCCGCAGGAACGGCCTCAGCGTGACCACGGCGCCCTTGCCGTCGTCGCCGCCGCCGGCGCTGGCGCGGAGGCTTGCAACGAGGCCGTCGCACGCCCACCGCCTTGCGGGCGCGAAGAGGGCGAGGCGAGCCGGCTGCAGCGCCTCACCGGCGAGGTTGCGGCGCACGAGGCGCCAGTAGGCCCCGTAGGGCGAGGAGCTGACGTCGCGGCCGCCGGCGCTGAAGAGGCTGGCTGGGTCTGCAGGCGGCGGGCGGTCCGCGAAGGTGGAGCCACCCTGCACGAGGGCGCGGTGCGCGAGACGGCGATCGGCGACGAAGACGAGCGTGCGGGCGAGGCGGAGGGTGATGACGGGGCCGTAGCGCGCGTGCATGTCGCGGAGGAGCGGGGCGAGGTCGAAGATGGAGCGCCGGAGCGCAAAGAATTTGGCGAGGAAGAGCAGCGCCGGCGGGCCGGGAGGGAGCTTGTTCTTGGAGGCATGGCCGCGGTGCAGCGAGAGGAGGACTGATGAGGCAACGACGAAGACGGAGAGGACGACACAGAGGAGGAGCAGAGGCTCCATTGCTGCGCGCAGGGGAGGAGGATGCGAATGGCGATGCCTGCGCT
This sequence comes from Cenchrus fungigraminus, assembly GCA_036936925.1. Taxonomy (NCBI): domain Eukaryota; kingdom Viridiplantae; phylum Streptophyta; class Magnoliopsida; order Poales; family Poaceae; genus Cenchrus; species Cenchrus fungigraminus. The sequence goes on along the minus strand of CM072770.1, from coordinate 125,503,159 downwards.
TATGATCAATTGATTTCTGCGGGGGTTTAAATGGCAACCTTAAATCTCCAAAATTAAGCTGCCATTGATGGCGACAGAAGATTGGACCGGGAAATGAAATGGACGGGGGAGATATTTCAAAAGCATACACATAGCCATTGATGCGGACTTGACACGATCCTTGTGCAGAAGGGTGAGAGTGAGCCAAAGAAGAGAGATGTATGCGTGTGGACTGCAGTGCAGAGCCGATCGAATGGTTTACAGGCCACAAAGGGATTCAGCGGGGAAATTACGGTCATGAGAGATATTTCCATGCCTATGAAATTGTGCTCTGAGAGTGATAACTTCATCCTATCGAAAATCTGACATAGCTTTCTTGTAACGATCTCCATGAAAATCTGACATAGCTTTCTTTGGTATCGATGTCTATAAAACTGCCATTGAGATTGGTCCAAGGGCGTGCCTTTGTCGCGCTTGTCTTTCTAGTTTGTTTCGAGGGATGAAAAGACAATGAAGACACGGTTGGTTAGAGTACATACATGCTTAGTATCACTCACTGGGTCAGGCCGCCCCAACGGAAGGGCCTTAGGGCAACTTCAACCGGCCTCTCAAATTTGAACCCCTCTCAAATTACTGACTTATTTTTTTTCTATTCCCTCTTACACGCGGACCCCACCTGTCATTGGGTAATTTCCTTTTAACCACCCCACCCTACCCTCTTTCTCTCTCCCAATCCCCACCCGCCTCTCCCCCTCTCGCTAGCCTCCCTGTGCCGGCTCGGAGCTCCCTACGTCGGCCTCCCTTGACGGCCCGGAGCTCTCCGCGCCGGCTCGCCTCCATGGGGAGGCTGCCATCGGACCCCATCGGCACCATGGCGGGGCGGCAGCCGCCGGACCCATGTGCGACCGCAAGTCGGGGTGCCGCCGTCTCCCATGGGTGTGGTCGCGGGTCAAGGCGCTGATGGCCCCGCGACCGTCGGGAGGGGCGCCGCCGACCCTATCTGCGCCAATCTGCAAGTACGATTTCTCCTCTCCCCCTCCATGGATGACGCCACTGGCCACCAACGCCGCAGGGAGGTGCCCATGGCCGCAGCCGTGGGGGCGGGGAGACCTCCCGGGTGCGGGGAAACCTCCGTGCCCACGCGGGAGCGTTGGTGGTTGGCATGTAGCCGGATGAGAGGTCAAGTGAGGACCTCCTACAGGTGAGAGTCGAGAGGGGGGAAATGAAATGTGGTTAAGTGAGGACCTCCCACAAGTGATCCCCACATTTATTTTTGGAAAATGTTGAAAAATATAAAAAAAATCATGTGTCGCTGGTACGAGCCAGTCCAAGGCGGAGCAGGTAAGGGCAACTCCAGCCGGCACCCTACCTGAACACTCATCTCGGATTTGAGAGTCGACAAGCAAAAAACGGCCTCTAACCGAGCTCTCATCCGACCCCCGACGGATGAGAGACTCTCATTTCTCCACTCGTGACTCTCACTTGTGGGAGGCCCTCACCTGTGCCCTCATCTGGCCACAGACCAACCGCCGACGTTCCCACGTCTCCCCAGAGGTTTCTCTGCGCCATCCATGGAGAGAGGATAAATAGTACCTGCAGATTGCCGCAGATGCTGAAGATATTTGAAATGTCATGTACTAGGATGTAGTGATACGGAAGTTGGCCAAGGAAGATACAGATGAGAAAAAAAAATGATTTGATTCAAGATATAAATGGAAATACACAAATAATTAGTAGACAAAACTCCCAAACAAGATTCAATGCTTACCGGAGTAATATCTTGGGCATGATCTAATGGTCGGTAAAAGATATAATTCCACATATGAACAATATCATCCCGCACTGCGATGAAACCATAAATGTTCATCTTCTCACCATGAGAGAAATCACCGGCAAACCTCATTGAAAAGAATTGAAGAAGATCTGATGATACATATTCATATGCACAAGGTTCGGTGAAGCACTTGCTCCCCAAAGAAGCTGAAAATAACAAAAGTAGATTCATGAGGATCAAACTGATATATTTTAGACAAGGGGAAGGAAAAAAACTTAACATTAGAGGGCATTACTAGGGTTTGTGTTTGTCATTCGGAATTGCCTATGCCACAGATGAAAGCACCTAGGAGAAGGATGACGAGGCCTAATGATGACATAACTAAATTGCCGCTTGAAGATATCATTCAACTCATCAATTCTATCATAGTGTAGTCATCGATATCCTTGTCATACGGATAGAAGACCGACTCGTTTCAACGTTGATCGCGCAGCAATCATTTCGTCAGTGACAGTTGTACATTACATGCAAACATGCATGCCGGCCCACAGATAATCCCCCAATGCTATTCAGCAATTGGGATGGAGGCCATGTTGGATGGAAGCGACTGCTGGCATTGTCAATTGTCACTTGTCAGCTCATGTTTTAAGTAATTTATAAAAAGGAAATCCAATCCGATTTTATATATCACAAAGCAAGCAGTTTCGTTACAAAGATTTAAGCAACTATGAACACCACCCATTACTTCATGAGTCACGATGCAAGATTCTCTTTGTCTAAAAGGAGCATGGACCATTCTGATGACCAAGCAAATGCACATCTGTATGAAAAAATGGTGAATACTTGTCTCCCATGGTGGACCAAGTAACCTTTGCTGCCAACTTAAACATCCTGCCCATCACAATTACCCCCTTGCTACTTTTGTGCTTTTGAGCGGTGAAGCGGAGTTCATGGGTGCTCTTCCTAACATGCCTACCAAGCTCACACCTATTTACCTCTGAGGCTATCTCAAAGCTTAGCTTCAACTCACAACCTAGTTCCACGGCCACCACTGCAGATGCTACAGCCACCATAGATGATGACAAGCCACCATCTTTCTTCCCCGAAGTTGCATATGCATTGTATAGCACTATCTCATCCAAGTATCCACAAGTACATGCCGTAACCGTACTAAGGCTGTAGCCTGCCATGGCCGTCTTGACTTTGACATTTATAGTTGCCTCCACAGCGAATCTTAGAAGAGCAAAGCGGATGTCAAGCGGTCCAAGAGGGCCAAACAGACGCACTTTGCGCAGCTGGACTTTCTGATCTATTGGTGACTGCTTGAAAGCAAAGCAACCATCCACAAGCACACCATCCTCCCCAACAACACCATTGCTTTTAACCTTGAGACAGTATTCAACGATGACATTTGAAGGGGCTGATATCCCTCGAGCTGGAGGGATCAACAACAGGTCACGTGCATCCTGTTTTCAAAAACTGTAGTAGTAAACATATTTTGCAATGACAGTTCCAAAATGAGCAAATTTAACAAGAATACAATTATCTACCATACTATATAGAACTAATTTAATACTATAACTTTACTCAGTAAAAGACAGCAAAACATGTGTACATTTGTGTTCTAAGAAATATCTTTTCATTGTTGGATGCACTTAAGTAGCTTCAAGTAAGCTGAACGAACAACTCGCACAGTAAACAAATCAGTTGATGTTAGCATCCATGGCTTACCTAGCCCAGGAAATAGTAAATAAAATAACTAACAATATTTATCTATACCCAATGCTGAAGATATCTGAAATGTCATGTACTAGGATGTAGTGATACAGAAGTAGTATTGCATAACATTTGCCAAGGAAGATACAGATGAGAATACACAACTAATTAGTAGACAAAACTCCCAAACAAGATTCAATGCTTACCGGAGTAATCTCTTGGGCATGATCTGATGATCGGTAAAAGATATAATTCCGCAGATGATCAATTTCATCCCGCACTGCGATGAAACCATAAATGTTCATCTTCTCACCATGAGAGAAATCACCGGCAAACCTCATTGAAACGAATTGAAGAAGATCTGACGATACATATTCACATGCACAAGGTTCGCTGAAGCGCTTGCTCCCCAAAGAAGCTGAGAATGACAAAAGTAGATTCATGAGGATCAAACTGATATAGTTTAGAAAAGGGAAATGAAGGAAAAAAAACTTAACATTAGAAGGCATTACTAGGGTTTGTGTTTGTCATTCGGAATTGCCTATGCCACAGATGAAAGCACCTAGGAGAAGGATGACGAGGCCTAATGGTGACATAACTAAATCCCCGCTTGATATCATTCAACTCATCAATTCTATCATAGTAGTCATCGATGTCCTTGTCATATTTGGCACTATTCTTCAAAGCCTCATCTGTGTGAAAAATAAATATTGTATCATGAGCATTTTGTTAAAAATTAAGATGCACAAGGAATAAACTAACCCAATGATAATAAAACAGAAACAAAACTAGATGTACAAGAGTCCCAAACTACAAATGTGCAAAAAAAAAAAAGATGGGAAGTACCAACCACCACTAGTCTAGTGCTATGTAAAATTGGTTGTAAAGACACGAGCACCCTCAGCCTCAAATAATCAAGTACACATGATGTGTTCATACATTAAAAATTTTAGGTGAAATAAGGAGGAAAAAACTGCCCATAGGCTCAGGTGTGTATTCCTGATGCTAGCATGCGAGTAAATCAAGTAAACACAGATCAAGTTTGCTATGAAGGCTTACCAAGCAAGGCTCTGAAGGGCTCTGAAACATTGTCAGTGTCCCCGGTCCAATGACTTGGGTGCACTCCAAGTACAGCCTCCCAGAACGATTCATGAGCAATGTACTCTTCTTCCTCTGGTGATAACAGGATGACGATAGAGGCTTGAGGGATCAGTATGAACGATTCATCGAAAGATAACTACTGTATGATGCAGCTTGTAACTTAAATAACTAACCAGGATCATCCCTAGGCGGCGGCGTAGTCCCCGGGCAGCTTGAGAAATCGATGTTGAGATCAACTGTTACTTTCGGCCCGATTTGAGATAGCTTCGCGCCGTGAGGTTCCTTCGGTTCAAGCTTGGCGGCGCAGATCGGAAGAACAGGTTAGGGTTTCGTCGGTTCCGAGGAGACATGATGCATGTATAGGCGGAGTCCGTCGCTAGCTTATTCCGAGTCTGCATCGGCCCTCCTAGTCCTAGTCCTAGCTAGTTTACTAGGGTCGTGCCCGTGCGTTGCTACGGGCATCTAAATATCTATATACATTTCACAAACATTCAACATGACACTCATAATGTGAAAACAAGCACAATTATGGTTAAGTATTTAATCGAACAAACCAAAAACATAAGTATCACTTATAAAAAGCCATCTGCGAAAAACAATAAAGAGCTGGTTGTTGCCATCACTGTACTGCTAATACGAACATCATCAGATATTGGGTAGTCGAGCATAGATGCATAAATGAGCAAAGGCATGGAGCATTGGTGCAGTATTATAAGGTGATAGAATGGGTCTATACAAAAAAGTTCTGTTTGCATTTCAACAGTCTGCAGGAAAGAAACACAATGGAAACATATGCATGATCTGAACATAGGGATATCATCCTACCGAGCATCTTCTCCCCAATGGAAGGGATGACCTCACCCAAATTGTAATAGCCACAGGAATAGAGCACTGAAACACAAATTATCAAAACTGAGCAAGCAGATATTGGTTGTTTTTATAACCATAACATACATACTCAGAAACAATGCATGAAAATCTCGTGGATTCAGAATGCCAGTACCCTTTTTCGACAGACACAAGCCAAAGGCCAATTATAAACTCATGGACACCACACACCAGCTTGCCTTCAGTGATGTTCATCCCAGATCTAGGCGCAACATTTCTCACAATCCTACTACCAGCGACCTTGCTTCTGCTGCCCTCCATGGATTTTGCTGCTACCACTCCTATTCTTTCCATGGATAATTTGAATGGCCCATCTTCATCTGAAATTGCTTTTAGTGTCAGGGATCATAAGTAATGTTCAACAATCTTTATTACTAAAACTAAATTTTGAGAACTTGAAGTTTCAGACTTCTAAAATCTCATGGAAAAACCATGTACTCCGTATAAACCAACACACCATCAGTAGACATCCAAAAATTTTACTGCAAACTAAAATCATTCTGTTTAAGGGATGGTGAGAGCAATTAGACATCATTTTATTAATGAATTGAGCTAAAAAGAACCTGGGAGCAATTGGAGCTTAAAAAGAGCAATTTAGCAAAATTTGTATTCCTCACATGAGGAAAAAAAAGCTTTTGATTATCCATGAGGGCTGCATTACTGCTGCAACAGAAATGTATGCTATGCTTTTTGAGGCAAGAAAGACATAAAATTGTGCTCCATGATCTAAAATTCTCAGATGAGTTTCTAACAAAACAATTATCTAGAACTGATATATTAGCAAAGACGACTTCTAACATTATTATGACAGCTACTTTCACACTCACAATTCTGAAAAGGTCAAACAAAGAGACCTACTCACTTCTCGACAAGCTAATGCATCCTGAGTAGCACCGCGTCCATATCAACCAAACTGCTTGTCACCAGCAAATCATAATTAATATCACCCCAGTTGAAATCAAAACCTGAAGCATCAAGCCGAACCCAAGTTGTCATATAATATCACAAGAAATATATCTAGAAGTATGATGTATTCATTTGTTAGCTTTTAACCAAGGTAATCAATGTTTAACCAAATTTCTCACACAAACCAAAATAATAATAATTGGACTTACTATTTCGTAAAGGAAAATTAATTTGCCAAGCATATTGTAGCAAATAATCCTGTATTGCTATTTACGATGCACACCTCATAAAGTTTGACTCAGGAACAATGCTAGACAAATACAACTCAAAAATAAATATTAGTATATTGCATACCTGAAATGTAAGGTATGTTCCAGGCAATAGTAGAAAACAACAAGTTCTTCATAACTTTTCATTGTATCCGGGTGGTCAAGTCAAGTTCCACCTCATTAATATCTTAAGCCTTCTGTTGATAGATAGTTGCCTGGTTGAAAAAACATCAGCATTTATAAAATTATTAAGCCTTCATGACAGGGACATAACAATGTTTCTGTGTATAAATAAATAAACAACCGATAAGGGCGTGCCTAATCCAGGTAACTCAGATAAGTAACACTGTATTGTTGAATAACTAAAGCTGCTTACAAGCTACAATTATATATGATTATCCTGTTTAAGTGTCGAGCAAAATATGATTCCAGTTTCAAATGCAGTAACATGTCTAGGATTGGTAAGCAATTTTACGACTAACAGTATCTGCACACATGGTAATGCTTATGTAACTAAATTGATCGACATTGCAGAATAGTGAATATATACTACTAACAAGAACTAACAGTGAAGTTCTAAAAACAACATACCTGGTCAAAGTCGCCAGTATGATAAAGCATTACTGCAAGAAGGTTGTATGCAGTGGTGAATCCAGGATCGAGCCCTAGTGGGGGCTCTCTTGTTCTTCTTCTACTTCTGAACTCCCCCTCCATTGTTCCTCTCAAAACTTGTAGGGGGGGGGGGGCTTCACGGGAATACCGGCGGTAGGAGGGGCTCGAGCCCCCCCACCCCCACTGGTAGCTTCGCCGCTGGCTGTATGGTCCTGCTGTCATTTTGCGATAAGGACCACAAACAACAACAAGTTTTGCAAGAGCCTGCATCATCATAAACAACATTGGAGAAAGATTTGTAACATGTAGGTAGTGGGGCAATGCTAGTGCATTATAGCCAAGACACCAATTCTAGCGATTTTTAGATGGACAGACCAAGAAAAAAATGAAACAATCCTAGAACTACTTGTGATTCGTTGAAGAACCAGTCAGGAACAAAGAGGGAGAGATGAGGAGCGAAGGAGTCAGACCTGTAGGTGCTCGACTGGAGAAAGATCTTGATCCGCTAGATCCATGTTCTAGTCGATCACAATTCACAATCCTTGCATGCAGCTAGTAGCTTTCTGCCACGTCTTAATTGTGACAAACATTTCTAATTTCTAAATGAGATGCAGCAATACGGCATCAAAAAACAACTTAACTCTAAGCTTTGAGGAATGACGTATCACATATTTTTAATGCTTTGATTAAAAAATAATCTTTAAAATTAAAAATAGTATATTGTGGAAACCTGGAACAAATAGTAGAGGCAAACTCTTGCTCGCTCAGGATGTGCGTCAAGCTCGTAACTATCATCCATATCTCTAAATAAAATCCTGCAGTACAAAAATTAGTAAACTCCACAGCTCCACGCAAGAATCATGAAGAAGAGTTTACATGCCAGAAGGTGTAGAGTAAAACACTCAAACTTTAAACTTCTAGAGTATCAAAGTAAAGAAAAATTAAACCAATGTCCTTCTGACCTTGATTTTATTTTGCGAAAAAAAACAAAAAAGTGGGACCGATGTAATTAGAATTGAAGAACACTATTATCTTTCATGGAGGCCAATCAGCAAAATCAAAGTAAGTACATTGATGGTACTGAAATGACATTTCAATTAAAGACCAATCAATATTGTATGCAATTTAGATAAGTTTGTTCTTTCATATAAGTAAGAATGGTGAAAAGCAATGAAATCACAACAACACTATTTTATGACCTTTGATATAAGTGGAATCTTTCTGGGAGCAATGCTCCTCTGTACTTTTTTTTCTTAACTGCTTCATCCGGCACCTCACACAAGCAAGTAGCAATGAGCTTTTTTCATAATTGTTTCCTCCTGCACCTGTACTATTAGCAATGAGCCAGTTACAAGGCAAATCACAAAAGCACTGAGACAAAAATGATGATGCTGATAATAAAAGACAGTACCACCAGATGTACGCGCATATAATTAGAAAAGAGAAACCATTCGATTAGGCTTACTATTTTCACCACCTAGATTGAATTAAAGACAATGAAGTATGAATCCAATCATTAGATTCCAACGATTTAACATGAACACATGAGATCGAATCCTTGAAAGAAGAAATAAAGAGGCTCACCAAGCCCTTGGCCTTCCAGTCTCCTAGCGGCGAGGTGCACCAGCAATGATGACGCGGGAGGCAGCGGTGCCGGCGAGAGGTGTGCGCCATTGCCACATCAGGAAGGGCAGCAGCAGCAGCAGACCGACCGTGGTGCCTCGCCGTCGACCTGATAGAGATGTACACAGGAAGGTACAACATGCGCCAGCACCTCTGTGGATCTGCGAATGGGGGAGGAGGCGAGGCAGCGGCGGCTTAAAATAAGGAACGGTCGGGGTGGGACGGCGAGGTGTACCACAGATCGGTGAGGACGTACGCGGCGTGGACCACTCAGGAGTTGCCATACGTTGCCCCAGTGGCAGCGTCCACCCTGCGGCACGGTGCGGCATCGACCCGGAGAGGCGCAACTCCGGCGGGCGGCGGCATCCACACGAAGAAATGCGGCCGCGAAGGCGGCGATGTGGCCCCGGCGACGTCCGAGAGGCGCGACAGTGTCAGTTTTTGTGGCGGTAGTATCCACTCGGAGCGGCACGGTGGCGGCGTAGATCCGGTGGCGGCTGAAAGGCGCGACGACGGCATTGGTTTTGGCAGCTCACAGTAGCAATCGGGGAAGAGGAGGGCATAGGGTTAGGGTTTGGGAGGAGATGAAGAACGGGAGGCCGCAGGCGTGGGGATGGTGGGCTGCGCGGTGCGTGGTGCAGGAGGGGCGGAACCGGAGCGGGCGGTGGAGGAAGGAGATGTGGATGCGGAGGGAGCGGAGGCGGCATGCGGACGGGCGGAGGATCGAACGCACTGGGTGGAGGGCGCGGTACGGGGAAGGGAACACGCGTTAGAGCGGCGGACACGCGCGAGCGGAAGGAGGGAGGCCTCGGGGCGGACGCGCGGGCGGAGCGGAGAAACGACGTATCAGGTTTTTTTCTCCACTTCGTACTTTTTAGGAGTAGAGATTAACCGAGTCCGTCTGCGAGAGCAAAACTGCCGGCCCCAGTGGCGTTTAATTTCTTCTCCTCACGCCAAGCTAAACGAGCACAAACACGCACCCATCCACGTCTGGCATGCATGCATGGAGGAAGAGCACGTATCATCCAGCTTTGCTCGGCTTCAATCCATGGCCAATCTTCGGATTCGTTTGATCAGATATTGTTAGTTCTTCCATATATCTGCGGGATTAGTAATTTTAGAATTTTAATTCATATACACTTTACCTGCAGTGAATGCATTGAAACATTTCAATGCGGAAAACAACATGTTTTGGAGTGGTCGAGTGTAATAAGCATGAACTAACTGTGCAAGCGACTAGTGTGATCCCACTTTTTGGAAAACATCACATCTATATGCAAATTTGTTAATGCAGGGAAGTAATTTTAAATTTTTCTAATAATTGGAAACTTTGTTTTCACGATTACAGAGGATGGAGCTGAAGCTGTTAAATGAAAATGGTGATGCGCGAGGTGAGCTGATCCAAGAAGGTTGATGACTTACATTAGTGGCTGTATCACGTCTGATCAAAATGACTTGAATTATTTTTGTCAGCGCTTTGAACGACTGTATTAATTTGCTCTGAACTAATGAATTTCAAATGCTGCTAGCAGGTGATGGATTGCTAGCAGACCTGGTGGTGGATTATTGTGCCAGCAGGTGGTGCATTTGAGTGAGACAATCGTAGTGTTTTGTGCTTCCATCCATTTGAGTGAGATAATCCAAGTGTTTGTGCTGCTATCAGCTATCCTAGAAAACAAATTAATTAATTAATGAAGATCTGAACTCCAGCAATAGCACCTATTTAGAGCCCCTATTTGGGTGAGTAGGGGCTCCCCCCTAACCTTTTGGGGCTCCAATTTTGTGCTCAGCTCCAGCCCCAACTTCTCAACCCCTACTTTTCATTTGGCATGTGGGGTCTATCTGTCAATGACTCTACTTCTTTTTCTATTTTCTCCTTTTATTTTGTATACACATTAACCTATCTTCTCCCCGTCTGTCCGAATCCTTTCCCAATCGCTCTCTCCCTCGCCTCCGATCCCCCACCTCGCTGTCTCCGCCGCTGCTGCCGCCCGAGGAGACACGGCCGAGCGCGATGGAATCGGCGCAGGGGAGCTGAAGCGTGTGAGAGATAATTTTATAATGATTTGGTCATCTATTATTTTTTTCGCATCAGACAATTATTTGCTCTATTTAAACAAATATTTGTTCGTTGTAATCAAATTTAAGTATTATTTAGAAAATAATTTTATATGAAGTATTTATTCACTTTATACACTAAATTGTCTGATAGTGAAAAATAATTTATTCATGTCATTATAATATTTTTTGTCTATATAAACCTTTGTTCATTATATACTATTATTTCGTTCATCTTGTCTACTTATTTATTTGAACAAATTTTTTTTTTCTTGAAGTTCAATTATTTGTTCGCAGTAAAAGTTAATTTTTGTTTGTTATTTACTACAATACTATTTTGTACATCTTGTTTAATTATCTATTCATACAAAATAATTATTTGTTCGTATTTGCCAAAATTAGTTGTTCTGTATAATTTTTTAAATCTAATCAAAACATAATCAAGTGAGGTTTTGTATTGAAGATTGTGTTGTAAGCAATTCATTGGTGTGATCGAATTTAAATTTGAATATATGGTTTGAGATTTATATATTTTTATGTTAGATTTACTTTGCATGTGGCATGTCATCATGTTATTCATGCATCCAAACAGTAAATGCTACTCCTCTGTTTCAAATTACTTGTCACTTTTGACTTTATCAAAACATTTGACCATTCGTCTTATTGAAAAAACTATGCATATATCATTTGTTTTGTTTGTGACTTGCTTCATCATCAAAGGTATTTTAATTATAATTCGATGTTTTGCATATTTACACCAATTTTTTGAATAAGACGAATGGTAAAATATTGTGATCAAAAGTTAATAATGACAAGTAATTTAGAACGGAGGGAGTAATTATTTGGGATGACTCATTGAAAACACACCTGTCCATTGCATAAGAGCAACTCCAAAAGCCTCACTAAAATAAGTTGACTAGTCAAAATTAACAAAATTGAAGTGAAAACTTGATCCAACGGTCTCTCCAAAATCAGCCCCTCGCTAGCCCGCTTGGTATCCATCCGCCGCCGCTGGCTATATTCTGCGAGCCCCTCTGCTCGCTATCCCCTCCTCGCGCACGCCAGGTCCACATCTTCGTGCACCCATCTTCTCTCGCGCGCCCAACTCCTCCTGCGCAACATTGCAGGCGGCGGCGGGGCTGAACCGATGGCGGTGGCGGCAATGGAGGCGGCGGCGGTGCGGTCCAATCGGCAGTGATAGTAGGGCTGGAGTTGGCGGCGGGTAGAGCTGGAGTCGTCAAGGAGCCCCCGTCGTCCCACCATAGCGCGCCACCGCAGCAAGCAGCGACATGGCAGAGCTCCATGGGCGGTTGTTCAAGGGGAGGATGGACCTCGCACGGGGAGGGCCTGCAGAGCGAGCGAGAGGCAGCAAGGTAAGCGACAAAAACGAATGTGTGATGGCGCATAGAAGCTATCTAGCTGTGAGGAATTGAACCGAAATTGACCGACGATGATGAATCGGGCTGACGCCGCCCGCCGTCCGCCACGGACAAGCGCCCTCTGGCGCAGTCGTTTCGGCAGGTGCCCGCCGAGGCGGCTTTAGGTGTCGCCCGCGCCTTGGATACGCTAACCGCGGAGGGAGTTCCCGCCTGGGAGGTTGGGACGGAGGTCTAGCCAGGGGAGGGACTATAGCCGGTGGAGCAGAGTCGGCATGCGGGAGAGAACGAACAGAGAGGTTGCGGGAGAGAGGAAAAGGAAGGGAAGAGGATGAACGTGGGACCCACGTGGGGAGGGAGAATTATACCTAGGCTTTTGGATTACCCCATGAAATTATATGGTTTTAAATTTTTACAAAAGAGGTACAATCTTCAAATTTAGTTAAAAAGATATAGAGATTGTTAGAGTTGCTCTAAAGGAAAACACACCAGCCAAAACGAGTTTGGGAGCCGCAGGAAGCTGTAGTACTCCTTACCTTTCAAATTAGAGAAAATTCCCTGTATGCCATAGAAAAATGTAGCTCATGTGCTCTATGCTATAGAAAATACAGATTTGAGCTCTATGCCAAAGATTGTAATTTTTCATGTGCTCTATGTCATTTCCGTCGGCTTAACCGTTAGAGGGATGGATGCCGTCAGTGGGCCGTCGGTAGGCCCCACGCGTCAGTGGGAGAGGGGAAAAATTCCCTTCTTCGGTTCTTCCTCATCGCATCCTCCGACGCCTCCATAACCAGGCGACGAAGCTCCTGCTCCTCCCACTCCTGACGCCTCCCCCGGACGCCGCCACCCCCACCGTCTCCCTCGCCGCTCCCCCGACGCCGGCCATCCTCGGACGGGAGGAGCTCCCTCCCTCCCCTGCCCCTCTCTCTGGCGGTGAGGTGCGGCGGGGCGTCCCCGGTCACCGGCGCCGGCGCGGGGTACTCCGGCGCGGGTATAGTTGTGGACGGAGAGCGGGACGGGGGAGTCCGGGGACATGGCGGCGGCGTAGTGGCGGAGCGCGACGGCCGGGGCGGCGCTCGCCCGACGGAGCGCCCGCAGCGGTCAGGGTAGAGCTCGCCCGACGGAGCGCGGCGGCCGGGGCGGAGCTCGCCCGGCGGAGCGCCTGTGGCTCGTCGGAGGCCACGAGCTCGTGCACCTTGTGTGCCGGCGCCGCCACGGGCCGGCCGTGGTAGTACATCTGGGGGCACGCCGCGGCGAGCGGGCCGAGCGAAGCGGTCGGAGCTGGACCTGCTGCGTCGCCGTCAGGAGCTGTGGCAGCACTGGGGGCGGGGGCGGGGCCGGCGTGACAGCAACGCGCAGGCTGGCACGCGTGTGGGGCACGGGCGCACGGTGGCCGTGGCGGCCGGAGCAGAGCTCAGCCGGCGGCGCGCCCGCGGCGGCCGAGGCGGAGCTCGCCCGGCGGCGCACCTGTGGTGGCCGGGGGAGGGCGTCGGGCGTGGGGAGGCGTCGAAGGATGCGAGGAGGAAGAACCGAAGAAGGGGATTTTTTCCCTCTCCCACTGACACGTGGGGCCCACCGACGGCCCACTGACGACATCCATCCCTCTAACGGTTAAGCTCACGGAAATGGCATAGAGCACATGAAAAATTACAATCTTTGGCATAGAGCTCAAATCTGTATTTTCTATGGCATAGAGCAAATGAGTTACATTTTTCTATGGTATATAAGGAATTTTCTCTTCAAATTATTTGTAATTATTGACTTTTAATCACAACATATGACAATCCGATGGCTGAGAGATAGGGTGGTCATCTTCCCCTATGTTCACAAAGTAATTTTCGTTACTTAAAATACAAACAAAAGAAATTTAGCAAGACGTACGTACATCAAGTTTGGCTTAATTTTCTAGCGCTCAAACGCGCACAAAGCGGGTGCTTCATCACGATGGTGAAGTCCAGCGCCTCCGCCATGTCCACCGCCACGCCGTCCACCGCCGGCCGCCATTCCAGCTCCCGCACCAACCTCGCCACGAAGTACTCGGCGTGGTGCATCCCTACCGCGTACCCGGGGCACATCCTCCGCCCGGCGCCGAAGGGCATCATCTTGATCTCCCTGCTCCCCGTGATGTCCACGCCGCACCCCTCGCCGCCGTCCAGGAACCGATCCGGCCGGAACTCCCGCGCTGCCGTCCATACTGCCTCGTCGCGGCCGATCTCCGCCACCAGGAAGTTCACCTCCGCGCCCTTGGGTATTGCGTAGCCGCCGATCTCCGCCGCATCGCCCTGCACGCCGTGCGGGAGCACGAAGTGGCCCGGCGGGTGCAACCGCAGGCCCTCCATCACCACGGCCTTCAGGTACGGCATCACCTGCATGTCACCGCCGCCGCCGTTGTTGGATTTCACCTCGTCGTGCACCCTGGCCTGGACATCGGGGTGGTTCACTAGCTCGGCCGTGATCCACTCCACCAGGGTCACCGTCGTGTCCGTGCCGCCGATGAGAAACTCGGAGCAGAGGCTGACCATCTCGGCGTCCGTCAGCGGCCGGTCGCCCTCTTCTTCAGGAACTCGCAGCGCGCGGAGGGACTCGGCGTAGCATGGCGGGTCATCTACACTACGCGTGGCGTGGATGAGAGCGACGAACACCTCGTCCTGCCTCCGGCGAACAGCGACGTTGTCCTCCCACCGCTGGCGAAAGAGCCTCTTGGTGACCGCCGGGAAGAAGGCGAAGACCGGGAACGTGGTGAGCGAGAGGAGCGCACGGTGCTGCAGCCCCTCGATCTCGTCGAGCTCATCCTGCCCGAGCTGCGCGCCGAAGCACATGTACACGAGCAGCTCGAACATGGCGCGCCGCAGGAACGGCCTCAGCGTGACCACAGCGGCCTTGCCGGCGCTCGCGCGGAGGCTTGCGACGAGGCCGTCGCACGCCCACCGCCTGGCGGGCGCGAAGAGGGCGAGGCGGGCCGGTTGCAGCGCGTCGCCGGCGAGGTTGCGGCGCACGAGGCGCCAGTAGGCCCCGTATGGCGAGTTGCTGACGTCGCGGCCGCCGGCGCTGAAGAGGCTGATTGGGTCGACGGGCGGCGGGCGGTCGGCGAAGGTGGAGCCGCCCTGGACGAGGGCGCGGTGCGCGAGGCGGCGGTCGGCGACGAATACGAGCGTGCGGGCGAGGCTGAGGGAGATGACAGGGCCGTAGCGAGCGTGCATGTCGCGGAGGAGCGGGGCGAGGTCGAAGATGGAGCGCCGGAGCGCAAAGAACTTGGCGAGGAAGAGCAGTGCCGGCGGCCCAGGAGGGAGCTTGTTCTTGCGGGCATGGCCGCGGTGCAGCGAGAGGAGGACTGATGAGGCGACGAGGAGGAGGGAGAGGACGACACAGAGGAGGAACATAGGCGAGGAAGATGGCGACATAGGCGATGCAGGGGTGGAGGAGATGAGTGGCGATGCCTGCGCTTATGATCAAATGATTTCTGCGACATTATCGGGGTTTAAATGGCAACCTTAAATCTCTAAAATTAAGCTGCCGTTGATGCTGACTGAGATAATTTAACGGCCAAATGAAATGGACGGGAGAGATATTTTAAAAGGATACACACAGCCACTGATGCGGACTTGACACGATCCTTGTGCAGCAGGGTGAGAGTGAGCCAAAGAAGAGAGATATTTTCATGTCTATGAAATTGTGATTTGAGAGTGATAATTTCATTCTATGGAAAATTTGATGTGGCTCTCTTGGTAACAAGACCTGTGAAACTGTCTTTGAGACTGATCTAACTCTTGTGACCTGTGAAGCTGTCGTTGAGACTGATCTAACTCTTGTGAGGACGTGGTTATAGTACATTTTTTAGGGCTTGTTGGTTATAGTACATACATGCTTAGTAAGCATGTATTTACTTAGTATCTGAGTCAGGCCGCCCCGACCGTATTCAATCAACCAAGATAGCTGCTGAAGGATGACATACACAAATATAATAGGCCCACACCGATTACAATTTTCTTTTTATTACACCTCATCATCTGTTTATGCACCACAAACTTCACGACCACACTGGTGATGAATTGATGGCAATTTATTAGAGTTTTCACCACCCCATCGCTTCAATACGATGGATGAATAGGAAAAATTTGACAAGTGGCCCAACTAACATAGAATCTAACCAGTGGCGGAGCTAAGATCAAATTTTACCTATGGTGAAGTTGTATAAATATAATCATCAAATATGCATAAATATAGTCAAGATCATTGTGTGAATCGCAATTATATGAAAAGATGCATAAATATAGTCACAGAATATGCATAAATATACTCAAATCATCACATAAATCGTAATTGTATGAAATTATGCATAAATATAGTTGGATTTGTAGGAGGCTCAGTATGGCGGCTGCCATACCTTGCCAGATTAGTGGCTCCAGCCTCTGAGCCGAACATGGATCCAGTGGGGTAGCCCGAATTTTGGCATGAGGGGTGCATGTAAATAATATGAGTGACTAAACTTAATTTAAGATTTACTTAATAAGTTATACATTTTTTATCTTGTGTACAAAATGACAAATACAAATTTCACAAGTCACAAATAGATGAACGGCCAATAATCATTTAACTAACCACTACTTTACTACTTTATGTGCTTTTATACCTATTAAAGATCGAGTAGGGCTGCAGGGATCATATTGTACCAAACAAAAACATGATCAAGAAAGGAGAATCCAGTACAAAATTTCTTTGCAGCATCTCTTGCGTTCTCCTTCTACGCATGCCGCAGTGCAGACAGGATGCGGCACGTCGGCACAGTCAGCAGACACGCCGCCGCTGGTCAACTCATCTGCACAATTGTAGTAACTCATACCAACTACCCGTCACATTAATCTTCGGACACTAATTATGAGTATTAAATGTATATTAATTACAAAATTCATTCCATAACTTTTTTCCAGACGAATCTAACAACTATCTCCAGCAAGAGTGCTGATATTTTTTTTTCGAACAAATTCGGGGGAAGATCCCCACCTACTTTCTTTTATAGCTTTGCGCGAAAAATGTAATTACAAGGGCAGACCCTGCTCAAAGCAGGGGTGAATTACAGGATGATTGTAGAGAGGGGGGAGCGACTAATACAGCGGAGGGAGGGGGAGGGGGGGAGAGGTCATAATCGGGACAAGAGGAAGTCCCGCCAAGCTTGGACATGGATAGACGAACGTCGGAAGCGTGGTGCCCATTCATCTAGATCCCACACAGTCCGCCTGAGCACATCATGGGGGGACAGAGCTCGTTGCTCAAAGATCAGTTCATTCCTGGCTTTCCAAACATGCCAGAGAAGCGTGAGAAAGACGTCGACGCGGACCTCGCTCGGAAGGTGAAGGGAGCATCCAAGGAGCCAAGGTGCCCGGTGCTGTCCGGTTTGCACTTGAATCCCGAGCAAGGACCAGATAGAAACGGCTCGGGGGCAGCTGAGAAAGATGTGATCATCCGTCTCCAAGGTCACGGGGCAGGATTCACAGAAAGACTCCTCGGCAGACCGGATGTTCTTGCGGTGGTGGTTGGCTCTGGTGCTGAAACGCCCAAAGTGCAAAAGCCAACCGAAGAATTTAACTTTAGTCGGAATTTTGGAGCTCCAAATACGGGCGGCATGTGGGAGAGCAGTGTCCGAAGCATGCAGACCGATGTAGGCGAGTCGGGAGGAGAAAGTAGAGTTGTTGGTGCCGGCCATGTAGCGTTGGTCCTCCTGTTGTCGGACGGGGAGCAGTTGCAGGCAGTCTCTCAGGATGTGCAGTTCTTCAGAAGCGGCCCTGGTGAGCCTCGGTTGCAGGTGGGTTTCTCCCTGACGCATGAAAGCCTCCACGGTGACCGAAGTTGTAGTGCAGTGAGAGTAGAGAGCGGGAAAAACGTTGGCAAGGGCAGAGTCCAGCAGCCACTTGTCATGCCAGAACGAGGTGTGCCTGCCATCCCCCAACCTGACCGAAGTAAGGTGTTGGAAGCGGGGGAGTTCAGTCCGAAAAATCTTCTGGAGGAAAGAGTCGTCGTCAGCAGCAGTGTGGCGTAAGAACCAATCTTTCCAGGGTAGGGAAGAGGGATCGTGCAGTCTTTGAACAAACTTCATTAGCAGACAGTGGTTTTGATTTGCGAGGTTTTTAATGCCCAATCCCCCACATTTTTTGCTAACACAGAGCTTTTCCCATTTGATGAGGCATTGGGAGCCGGAACACTTATCTTCTCCAGTCCATAGGAATGCACGACGCTGAGCATCAAGAGCGTCAATCACAGTTTTTGGAAGCAGATGAGAGGACATGTAGTAGACAGCGAGCCCACCGAGAACCGCATTGACGAGGATCAGTCTACCGCCAGAGCTGAGCATTTTTGCTTTCCAACCCGACAAGTAGCGATCAAAGTTATCCAGCAGCGGACGGTAATCAGAGACGCGAAGCTAAGAGTGCTGATATGCAAACTCAAAACGCCCTTATGGGGGAGAAGAGAGAGAAGAATCACATCCCCAAAAGAGCAACGCTTGTAGCAGACACGTGCATCCCCTCGCGCATCCTGCTGCGGCCGTTGGCTCCCGTGAGGAGGAAGAGGGACGCGGCAAGCCACGACGAGCTGCCGCTACTCAAGGTGGAGAGCAGGGAGAGGACGGAGTCGATGATACGACGGGGGACGAGCGAACACGACGAGGGAGCCCCGCCCCTGCTTCCCTCATGGATCCTCCACGGTCTAGGCACGGCGAGCGCTGAAGCCGTCACGGAGGCGACAACGTTAACGGCAATGGGCCCTGGCCGAGGAGGCAGCCCATCGTGGAGGAGACAGAGGTTGTGGCTAGACTTGAGCATTTCACGGCCGGGCCAAAAAAAAACCCGGGTTTTTCGGGCTGATAAAATCCTGCCCATGACCATCCCATGGGACGTGTCGGGCCTCAATTTTCGGGCCTGGGCTTGGGCGGGCCGCCCGCGTATTTTATAGTGTAAAATAACTAAAAACAGCATTTTGGGCTGGGCTCGGGCCAAGATTTTTTTTTCACGGGCTTCAAGATCTCTGCCCACGCGCCGTCCAGTAAGGTTCGTGGGCGGGCCTGGCGCGGGCCGGGCCTGGCTTAAAATGCTCAGGTATAGTTGTGGCCATGGGGCCCTGGCCAAGGATATGGAGGTCGCGACATGGCTTATTTCCCCCTTCCACCGGGCTTCACGGCGGGCGCGGCCGTCTGAGTCCGATCGGAGCTCGCTGGCTGTCGGGCGGGAGGTGATGGAGGCGGCCTCCAGCGGCCTGGTGGTCGGATCTGACGCTCCCGTTGGCGGCTCGGCGCGGTGAGGGGGTGCACAACGTGGGGCGGCGCCTTTGGCTGGTGCGAGATGACGGCGGTGATGATCAACACGCAGGAGACGGCCCATGTTGGGGCGTCGACGGTGGGTCCTACGTGGCCTCCAGGGCGCGGAGGCTCGGGTGCCCCTCAGAGGGGGCGGCAGAGGGCGGAGAGAGAACCGGGAGGGAGGGAAGCGACGCGAGCAGTTGGGATGGGGGAGAGGAGAGAGATACCCGAGATTGAGTGTTGAAAGGGGAGGTACCTCATTCTGGGGATGGGGATGAGTGAATTATATTGTTGGAGCTCATATAATGGTGATTTCTCCCTCATTATGAGGATGGGGGTGGGAATGAGTAACCTACTGAAGATAGTCTTAGACAACGTCGTGTTACAGTAATCAATCTCTAATGACAGATTAATTAGGCTTAATGGATTCATCTCGCAATTTCCAGTCCATCTGACTAATTACTTCTACGTTCAAAACTCCTAATAGACCTTGAAGTGGACTCCAAAATTTTCTTAGAAAATTTCCACGGAACTAAATGGGGCCTAAGTCATTGTATAGTAAGAGATAAAAAGAAATTGGATAGTCATCTATACAACCTATATAGATGCACTCCACTAAGGATCATAACTTTATTTCTTTCAACATGCAAGCTATTCATGTCATCATCCACTAGAACTATCTACTTATGTCTCATACCGAATTTTTGTGACAATAACATCCATGTATGCAATCCATAAGTCTTTGCGAGTACCACACTGCAAAATTCTCACAATAGAATACAGGGAGAATCAATAATTTAAGAGCAATTCTTTATCACTAAAATGAACATGTTTTCATGTATAATACTATTTGCAAAAGAATGTTACCTTGTAATTACTTTACTTTTCTATTTTCAAAGTTCACTATAAATTTTTGCTTAAAAACTTCCCTTGAACCATTTTAAGACACTAGCCAAATAGTTTGCTAAGTTAAATTTTGACTACTCAACATCAAATAGTTCTCCAACATTTCCCTTAAAAAAAGTTCTCCAATAGACTAATCATCCAACTCACCAAGTCATCCGGCAAATTGGTCTCCTTGCTAGTCAAATTTGGCTAGCAAATCCGGCTAGTCAAACTGGCTTGCCAAATGTGGGATGACATATGGGACTCACACGTTAGTGTGTGAAAAGAGAGAGTTTAATTTGAAGAGTGGGAATGGAAAGTGTGTTGGAGTGAGATATTTAACATGAAGTGAATCTTTATGAAAAGACAAATAAATAATCGAATAGAAAGTCGAAAAATGAAAAATTGTTAGAGATGCTCTTGCTAGACAAATTGATAGCTTCGCATGCAGTTTAGGAGTACCTTTTTCTGACGATCACTCCCTGAAACTTTTTCAGGGATAGCCTTTTGTAGGTGATACTCCACCTTGCTGCTGCTTGATTGAGGAAAGTTGAATTTTGTAGGTATTTCAACAAAAGAATACAAAAATAATTCTTAACCAGCACCGCCGATGGTATGTGGACTACCAAACAAAATAATAGATTTAGAGGGCAGCACTACTAAAGCAGCAAAGCTGCTGGTTTGTGCAACTCAGAGACTGATGACTTCACACACTCGAATCCTTTGGTTGGGGATTATCAGCCAAGCACATGAATGCATCAGTACATTATCGTGCAATGCAAGGGTTCACCTAATGATGATCGGAGCTAATGAGTGCTGCGTCTGAGTTGTGCTTAGCGTCAGAATTATACTAACCGAAGTACATTAATGGTCAACTTGTTGTGTGTACTAGAGATAGCATGGAACATGTGGTGAAAAGATGAGTGACAGTAGAGCTTTCCTGCTTGAAGTAAATTAATTATCTACATCGTGCTCATATAACCATACTGATAGCGGTTTTAGGAAAACTTGCATCTGCATACTATGCAAGGAAGAAGTGAGAGTACAGTTTGATGCGTCTCTTTGACAGTTGAACTCAACTTTTTTTTAAAAAAAAATCCTTATTATGGATAGGTAGCAATATATAAAATAGGAGGGAGATTCTGTTCCCTGCTAAAAAAATCCTTATTAAAGCAGCTAGCACGGCATCATCCAGTCTATCCTTTGCTTTTCAAAAGGAACAAGAAGAAGAATCTTTGCGCTAGTGGCATTCAGCTAGCAGTACAGCTTCAGGAACGCTGGAAAGTTGATTAGTCATAGAATATTACTGTTTTATCTGTATTTGTGATTATTTATACAGTTATTATCATATTCATATGAGTAAGGAGTAGAGACAAGTGAGTTGAACTAGTCTCGAGATAGAGGAGGAGGTGGTGAGTGGTGACAATTGACAGAAGTGCCAAGGTCTCACAGCTACGCCCAGCTCAGGCTGTGCTGCCCCCTTGGTGGCCTGCACATCCCCTGGCCATGGAAATCTTGGTCAGTCAACCACCTGTTCGATTCAACAGCATGCATTATCAGCAATTTATCCACACTCTGATCTTCCCCAACCCCAACGGCCGCCAACTAGGGTCCTTTGCAAGCAAAAGCAACAGGAGAGAGCTTTTAGTCAATCCCAAGTTGCTACCCACTGACCTGATGAATGAATGAATTGTATGGAAGAAAAGATTCAGTCAGCAAAGCACACGGCCTGTCAGGTCAACTGCAACCTGCAACTGTCCCAATGGCTTTGTTGGGGGAGATCACTGGCAGCAGTACATGATCAGAGAAACCATTCAAGATTCAACACCACTGATGGTGCTACTAGTAGTTCATACAACAAGAATCTCTTCTACAATGCTCTTCAGCACTGACACCAATACACACTAATCCAGACAAACGAGATGTTAGTTTGTACAGGCTCATAATCTACAGGTAGGACAGGACACACAAACACACTCCACCGGCAGCAATTACAAATCAAAGAATGGTACAGTACATGCCAATGGGGGAAAGAAATAATTTTTCGCGACCCCAAAGCAAGCAATTCATCGGCACCCCTAATTTGGTGGCTCAGATCAGAAAGAGTGCTGGTGCAGCGGCGGCACGCCGGACGCGGATGCCGGCGTTGCATTGGCGGTGGCAGTGCGCGCGCTGTGGTCGATGCAGCGGACGACCTCGGCGCGGCACGCCACGACGCGGTGGAACACCGCGCGCACCTGCCGCTCCAGGGGCGCCAGTCCGTCCTCCAGCGCCCGGCACGCCGCCGCCAGCTCCTCGGCGCGCTCCGTCACCTCCCGCGCGCGCTCCTCGCCGACGACCCCGTGTCGCTCCTCTTCCTCCTCCTCTTCGGCGATCTCCTCGAGGAGGCAGTTGAGGTCGCGCGCGGCGCGCTCCACGGCCTGCATCTCCGCGAGGAGCCCCGCCGTGGGCGCCGGGCCGGAGGAAGACCCCTTCCTTTCCCTCCGCCTCCACTCCTCGGCGATCCGCTCCTGGAGCGCCGACATGGGCGCCGCCCACTGCGCCTGCTTGGGCGGCGCGACGGGGGGGCTGACCACGGCCGCAGACGCCCGGTCCTGGCACGGAACCGCGGCGACCAGCGCCCACATGGCGAAGACGAGGACCGAGCTCATGGTATAGAGCGCGAGGCCGAGCCCGCATCCGGCTCCAACCGCGGCCGCGGGCGCCTGCGGCGGCGGCGGCGCGAGGTGCGCCGCCATGGCGTTCATGTGGCGGCCGGCGGACCAGTTCTTGGAGACGCTGAAGGAGAGCGCCCGCATGGTGCGGGAGGACGGCGAGGGCGCCGCGGAGCCGGCGCCTGCGCCTGCGCCAGCCCTGGCGTCGTCCGGGAAGAGCCTGGCGATGGCCCTGCGCGCGCGGGCGAGGTGCGCGAGGTGGAGCGCCGCCGGGGCGAGGAGGCAGGTGGCGGCGGTGAGCGCGGCGCGGTGCGCGGCGCGGAGCGAGGCGAGCGTGAGGGAGGCGGCGTTGAGGACGTCGAGCGTCTTGACGGCGCGGTCGAGGAGGTCGGCGGCGAGGCGGTCGGCGGGGGGCCTGGCGAGCGCGGCGGCGACGGGGCCGACGGCGAGGACGGCGCGGAAGGCGGCGTCGGAGGAGAGGACGGCGTCGAGGAGCTTGGAGAGGAAAGGGAGCGAGAGGGCCGGGGAGGAGGAGGCGGAAGAGAGGGCCTGGAGGCGGTCGGCGACGTGGGCCTGGAGGGCGTCGAGGGCGAGGAGCTCGTCGTCCTGCGCGGGGTCGAAGGAGGCGACGGCGGTGGCGCTGCGGCGGAAGCTGAGCATGCCGAAGAAGCCATTCCCGGAGGAGGGCGGCGGCGGCTCGGGGGCAGCCATCCCGGCGGCGGGCGGGGGTCGGGCTCTGCTGGGCCTGGGCTTGTTGTGGGCTTTGGGTTCTCCCTCTGGCTCGGGAGAGGGAGGACTGGAGTGGTGGTCGTCGGGGGCGGAGAAAGAGTGGTGGAGGGGAGGGAATGGTGGGGAACCGCCGCTTCCGCGTGTCCGCCATTTATACGGCCACGGCGCAGGCGGCCGGCGGGGTGGGCTGGGCACGCGGCCTGCGGGGGCGTGACGTGGATGACAGGTGGGGTCACAGGTTGTATGGACCCACGCGTCGGTGAGGTGAAGGAGGAGACGCGCTGGTGAGAGGAGCGGTGGTGGACTGGTTCGTTGCTGACTTGGTTGGGTAGCACTACGAGTGTGCGTGTACATGGCCTGCTGCTGCTGACTCGGCTCGCTTCTCCTCTCCTCTCTGCAGGGGAGGGGGGCATTGCTGACCATTTCCTCTCTCTTTTTTTTTCCTATTTCATTTCATTTTATCTACTCTTGTCGATTTATCATCGCATGATGAACGAATACTTGTACATATGTCTTTTCTTTGCACTGTTTACTCTCTTTTTTTTAAAAAAAATCCCATTTTGCACTGTTTACTCTCTTTTTTTTTGCATTGGTCTTTGATGTCCACTTTACTTATTATTAAAGAAAGAAAAAAAACTCTGCACAAATATCTGCTCAGCTCATACGATGATACTATGAAGCACTGCCAGCTTTTGATATTGAATGTGTTAGTGATAAGATAAAAGAAAGACATATATTTATGTCACTATCCGAGGTAAAAAAAGAAGAGAAGAAGAATTGTGCCTGTGTACAGCTAAATAGAGTTGTATATACGGTGCCTGAAGCTGACTCAATTAAAATTTGTAGGATGTTGTTTCACGCTTTTCATTTATTCCCCAATAATCCGGATGGATGCAACACAAGAGCTATATATGTGGGAGAAGAAGACCAGATCATGGGTATGGAGCGCACGACACTCGGCCGGCTGCGAGGGATTTTAATTTGTTTTCATCTTGGCAAGGCGGCAATGCATATACATATGGATGCCAAGAATAAGGAGGAGGCAAACGCTAAAGCCAAATTCGCTAGGTATATTCCCTTTTGTCACTTGGGAACCTCAGTTACCTCACGGCCTCCTCTTCTTCTTTTTTTTTTTTTTTTTTGAGCATCCTCACGGCCTCCTCTTTTGAGTGAGGACAATAATAAGGCCGCTTGTAGGGGCTACTCCATCACCGCCATATCATGTCTAGCAGATACATATTCTTTTCTATATATTAATATAAGAGATAGAGTATATATAATAAGATGCATAGTGAAAAAATATGAAAAAGTACACACTGCTCCTCTTAAGTATAATCAAAGTATGAATAATGTTTTCATACTTTGATCTATTGCCAGCCAATACAAAGAGGACTTGATCTTGATACAAATGCAACTTATCCAATCTATATGAATTTCGTCAGCCATGCATGCTCTTCTCTCCTAATTTGTTAATCAATCCCTCAAGCGTGTTGTTTCTAGTTACCCTAAGAAAGCTGCCTCAAAAACTTAGATTGGGTACCTATCTCCGGAATCCGGATGTATTCCAATGATATTTCACACGCACACAATGTACACAAATACAAAAGAGCAAGTGGCGGAGGGGCTATGAAGCAAGGGGGGCTCATTTGCTCATCATTTCTTCTTCTTCTTTCTCTTCTCCTTCCTCCTCTCTATTTTCTTCTTACACTCCTCCATCCATGGCTTAAAACATGGGGGGGGGCATCCCCCCCTCCATATCAACCCCCTGAGAAGAAAGAGAGACATGTATTATGTGTTAACTGATCACTAATAAATAGTAATGGTCCTATTTCTAATAGTGTCTTCGATCCTACAACAAAAGCATGAGAAATGACATTTTTGCCGATATCGTAACTGTAGTGATACTTGTGGCAGCATGTCTCACACAGTCTTTCAATGCACGTTGCAGAGCAAATGGGGGGTGGCGTTTCAGTGCATTCAGCACACGCACCGCTGTCATATCACTCGTTGTTGTTGTTGTTGTTGTTGTTGTTGTTGTTGTTGTTGTTGTTGTTGTTGTTGTTGTTATTATTGTTGTTGTTGTTGTTGTTGTTGTTATTATTATTATTATTATTATTATTATTATTATTATGCTGGGTTGGGATATTTAATAATAAGATTTATCTTTAATACAAAACTATATAAAACCTTACGATGAAAATTCATAAAAAGTAATATATATACTATGACGTCCACTACCACCCTGCAAAAATTAAAATTGAACTTGGGCCATGGAGAAACAAATTGAACCAAAATATAGTTTAGAAGATCATCTGAATTTTCACTGTACTTGAACCACCTAATTTGGATCTTTTCTTACAAAAATTATGAATCCAAAAAAAAAAGCAAAATGACATACAATTTAGGAAAAAGAGTGCATATACCTGCATATTTAGAACTTCCGCAAAAAAAACATATTTAGAAGATTTAATAATACAGCATAGTAGGTACTATAGTTTTCCTCGTCGGTTCGCAATTTAGCTTTTTATTGACAAGATCTTGATGGGTCGTTGTTATCTCTTCCGTAGCAATTTAGCTTGAGCATGCCGTTGGAGCCAGGCACCGTGTTCTAGTACGTCGTTGGTACGGTAAAAAAATGTGCCACTACGCGCTGCTGAGTGCTGAACCGGGCGTTGGAGTGCGTCCAATGGCCGGGCCTCATGCATGGACCCGGTCGTGCGCTGTGCACGTACTACTACGCACAGAGAATCCGCCAGGGGTGCCATCCGTCCGTCCGTCGTACTGCGTCGACAGATCGACGCCGCCGACTACGGCGCCCCCACGGATCATCTACGGCTGCCCTTGTTGTGGGTGCACGTGCGTGTGTGTGGCGTGCACTCGTGTGTGAGGGAGAAAAGGAAGAAGAAAGAAACCTTGCAATTGCAAATGATGGAGTACTACTAACATTGTTTGTTGGGTGCATGGGATTGGTTGGTTGGACTGGACCAGTTTTATTCGTCAACGTGACAGTTTTTTTGCTGCGCAGGCCGGTTAATTGCGCAGCTGCATGCGTCCGTCCGTCGATCATGGACAATCTCCTTCCTTTGATGCCCAACCCACCTGGCCAACGGATCACTTGCACCAAAACACCTCTTCTTTTTGGTTCGAGTGATTTTCGTGTTCTTTTCGAGCTATTTTGTGGGATTTTTGTGTGTGTGGCTTAATTCGTCGATTCTGAGACCTTTGTTTGTGTTCGGTTTTCTTTATGGGGATCATGGATAGATGTCTTGTGCATCTTTTGTGCTTTATCTTGACCCCTCAAACGCCGGATTTGGCCTCCCATTCACGGATTTCAGTTGGAACCCTAGGCTTTTACTTGAGCTCGGTAGAATCTCGATTCCTCTCATCTCAGTTGGTTTGAGGCTACAAATTTGTAGTGATAGCATATCCTAGAGACGCTCATCTTCCCCTGTGATTTGGTAGCAAGCCTTTGGTTGATTCGAGAGATCGGGTCAAGTGAAGGAGGAGTTGACCTTCAAAGGGTCGAGCTCGGGCTGCTCTGTCCGCACCTGGCGGACGGTCCGCGAGGATCTGACAGTTCAGGTGTTCGTCGTGTTCTTCGCGTGTTCTTGCGTGTCTTTCGTTCAATCCGTTTGGTCGGTTAGTTTCTGGTGCACGAAGTTCGCGAACGGTCCGTACTAGAGTGCCGGATGGTCCGCGGGTCCATCACGGACGGTCCGTTTTTCTCGGTGCACTACTGGAGGTTCGGGTGGTATTTTCGGACGGTCCGCCCCCTACCCGCGGGCGGTCCGCCTAACCCCCGCGGACGGTCCGCCCCTCGCAGATTGCTTAAGTCCTTCACTTCTTAACTTGCGCTTCCGTTTTGGTTTGAGTTGGGGCTTGTTCCTAGGGTTGGTAGGTCCGTCGTGACTACGTGACCTGGCAAGATCATGTGGGAATCCTTCGTCGTGATTTTGGGGCATAGTCGAGTTCATCTCTTTGAAGAAGAATTTTATCGACTCCCATTCACCCCCCCCCCCCGCTCTGGTCGCCTAATCGGTCCTTCAGAGGACTTGATCTTGATACAAATGCAACTCATCCAATCTATATGAATTTCGTCAGCCATACATGCTCTTCTCCTAATTTGTTTCTAGTTACCCTAGAAAAGCTGCCTCAAAAACTTAGATTGGGTACCTATCTCCGGAATTCGGATGTATTCCAATGTTATTTCACAAGCACGCAATGTACACAAATACAAAAGAGCAAGTGGCGGAGGGGCGGCCTATGAAGCAAGGGGGACTCATTTGCTCATCATTTCTTCTTCTTTCTCTTCTCCTTCCTCCTCTCTATTTTCTTCTTACACTCCTCCATCCATGGCTTAAAACATGTGTGGGGGTGGGCATCCATTAGCTTCACGCATGTAGGGGGGCGACAGCCCCCCTAACCACCCCCCCTCCCTAGATCAATTGGCTGAGAAGCGCGAGACATGTCTCTCGATCTATTATATAAGC
This sequence comes from Cenchrus fungigraminus, assembly GCA_036936925.1. Lineage (NCBI taxonomy): Eukaryota > Viridiplantae > Streptophyta > Magnoliopsida > Poales > Poaceae > Cenchrus > Cenchrus fungigraminus. Next base: position 125,474,811 of record CM072770.1, on the reverse strand, counting down.
GTTAACTAATCACTAATGGATAGTAATAGTCTTATTTCGAATAGTATCTTTGATCCTAGATCCTACAGCAAAAGCAGGTGAGTATCCGGCACTTTCATCCTTGCATCACTGGTCGCGAAGCCTTTCAATGCGTGTGGCAGAGCAAATGGAGTGTGTCGTTTCGGTGCATTCAACACACACACACCGCTGTCATATCATGGATTATTATTATTTTGTTGGGTCGGGATATTTAATAAAATTTCAAATAGATTATAAAACCTTATGATGAAATTTTCATTTAAAAAATAATATATATTATGATGTCTACTACCACCCTACAAAAAAAATAAAATCCAACTTGGGCATGGAGACACAAAAAATGACAAATTGCATTATGGGGTAAGTTGAACCGAATAGCACAATTTAGGGTGCAGACTCAACCAAAATATAGTCGAGAGGATTTTTCAGAATTATCACTATATACTTGAAGCAGGAAGTAATTTGGATCTTTTCTTAAACAATTTATATGAATCTCAAAAAAAAAAAGCAAAATGACATACAATTTAGACAAAGAGTGTATATAGCTGCATCTTTAGAACTTTCGGGAAAAAAAAGCATATTTAGAAGATTTAATAATACAGCGCATACTAGGAGTAGGTACTATATTTAGCTTGAGCATGCCGTTGGAGGCAGGCACCGTGTTCTACGTCGTTGGTACGGTAAAAAAACGTGCTGGTACGCGCTGCTGAGTGCTGAACCGGGCGTTGAGTGCGTCCCAATGGCCGGGCCTCATGCATGGACCCGGTCGTGCTCTGTGCAGTGCACGTACTTACGACGCACAGAGAATCCGCCAGGGTATGCACAGGGGGGCATCCGTCCGTCCGTCGTACTGCGTGGACAGATCGGCGCCGCCGACTATGGCGCCCCCACGGATCATCTACGGCTGGCCTTGTTGTGGGTGTACGTGCGCGTGTGTGTGTGGCGTGCACTCGTGTGTGAGGGAGAAAAGGTAAGTGGCGTGTCGAATCGAATCGACCCGTGATGGTTCGGGACGGCGACGTGCATCGACGGGGAAAAAGAAAACGCAAACCTTCCTCGCAAAAAAAAAAGAAAAAGAAAAAAGAAAAAGCAAACCTTGCAAATGATGGACTAGTACTAACCTTGCAAATGACAGTTTTTTGCTGCGCAGGCCGGTTAATTGCGCAGCTGCATGCGTCCGTCCGTACAGGGTGTGACTCAACACAGCACAAATGCGTAACCAAGTGCTAATCTATCGCCAATCGGTATCGGCTGCCGACTGACTAGACTGTACACGTCTTTTACCAGGACCGGACCGGACCGGCCCGGCCCGATTTATAACCTGCGAAAATGACGAGCCATCCTCTGCTGCCCATGCGTCCTCCTACCTCGTCTGGGGCCGGCCGGTCAAGGTGAGCCACAAGCAGCGTATAGTCTCCTTGGCAAGAAGCGACCAGCAACACTCCCCAGCACAGGACGACGATAATCAAAGCAGCAGTGTATCTTCTAGATCAACTGAGATCAAGATTTGTGTCACAAAATCAGCAGTGCAAGTATATCATACTACTGTCATCCCCCCCCAACCAAATTGATACTACTACAAAGATACAACAGATTGCCCTACTAGCCCTAATGGCCCACTGGGACCGATCCCAGCACCTACCGACCTAAACCAAAACACACGAGGGGAGGCCACCAAGATGCTCATTCACTTGGCAATTGGCACGGCTCATTCCTCAAGACCCTGCTCCACCTCTTGTTTAGGCTCCTCAGCCTCCATCTCTTGTTTGGGCTCCTCGGTCTCCTCCATCTCTTCGTTACTGTCACGCTCCTCATCCTCATCCTCATCCATCTCTTTGCTTACCCTGCTCCTCCCTCTTCCTCTTCTTCCTCCCCCTCTTCCTCCTCTTCCTCCCCCTCTCCCTCCTCTCCTTCCTCTGTTTACACTGCTGCTCCTCTTTTGTTTACCCTGCTCCTCACCTTCAGCTTCCTCCTTCCCGCTGCAGCGGCATATAAATGATTAGGGACATGTTTTCGTACTGCGGAGCAAACTGATAAAGCATTACAAACAAGTCGGTGCCACCAACCTTTCGTCGGAATCCTCTCCAGTGATGTCCTTAATGGCTTGCTTCAGCGCATGAAGAGCTATCTTCTTAACCTGGGGGTTCAGTTTCACAGCACAAGCAAATAATGTTAAAAACAGGACCTCATACTACTTTTAGCTTACCTACTAAAATACCAAAATTGTCCCTGTTGCTATCAAATTTGCGTATACTAGGCACAACCAGAGCAAAGGGCGTGTGCCTATATAAACAAAAAAAAAACATGCACAACACAAGGGACAAATTTATTGGCAGACCTCTAGTTTGTCTTCGTTCACCCTATGCCCCTTTGGAAGCAGACGGAATTCTTCTGTCAACCTGATGCACTCTCGCACATTTTCGGGAGAAACAAAGTCGAGTGCGACCTTTATACACGACTGCAGGGACAAAAAAGAGTAGCACAAGAGATATATATAAGTTCATCTGACTCAGAAACATGTCTCAAGTAGCAATCAAACTGGGTATTTGTCTCCGTGTCTGTCCTACCATACCTTCAAATTTCTGACTTGGTGAGGACATCCGGCTGGGATAAATACTGCCTCACCAAGTTTCTGTTCAAATGTCCATGGTTCAATTCCTGCATACGCAGTTAATGAAAAACAATCAATCACAAAGGGGAAATAAATTCAAAAGATCCAAAGTGCACAGGCACTCTTTACCGACCGTATTCTTCCTTAAGCTTTCGCTTGTGTTCACTTGAAAGATAAAAGTGTTGATCATGTATAGGATGAGTAACCTGTCAACATAGGACAGTTATGCGACAAATACAAGAATCAGAAGTCAAGAGCACTCGATGGTCAAATGGTAAGCGACAATGATCACCTGCTTCACTGGTTCGTAATTACAATGCCTGAACTCCTTTGCATGCTTCATTATATAATCATGTAGTTTACTGACATCTTCCCGTCTGAAGATATCCCACAATGCACCACCCTCTGACTGGTTCCCCTCTACAATAGGGGCTTTATCATCTCTTGGTTCAAGAGATATTTCAATTTTACCCACCTTTGGTTTGAAATTTTTCTTTGCATCACTTTGAGACTCAATTTTATCTTCACTAGTGAAACCATTTCCCAACTTCTCTCCCCCGTTAGTTGCGCATGGAGTAACTTCTGATTTCCCATTAGAAAAAGGGACATTCATTTGATCTTCATAACTTTGATCAGTCTGTTGTCCATTTGCATTCTTCAAGTTTCCCTCAGCTTCAACAGCAACTGCAGATTTTTCAACATTTTCCTCCTGCTCTGAAGCAACATCTAGTGCCGCCTGCAGGATGTTTGAGCCACTTCTCAAACCTTTATGTCTTGGCTCAATGGTCGATTCAAGATCTGTTTGTGAGTCTTGATTACCACCCTCTTCCTTTTTCTTTAAACTCTTCTTCTTTTTCTCAATTGCTTTCATCCTTTCAACTTTGAGCTTTATTTCATCAGTGTGTGTCAGGATATTGACCTGTATAAACAACAGGAACATGATAACAGTCGTAAAACTGTACAAAATGGCGCAACCAAAAAAAGGAAACCAAGCTGAGGAAATAAAGCAGTGATATAGCTGTGAACAGATTGCAGCAATTATCACATGAAACTTTCATATATGATCTATATTTAAATATTTCTAATCAACTTTACAGAGGATCAAAATATCCATATAAGTAGATACTGGCAAGTTCCATAAGTCGAATGTTGGGATGCACTATATTAAATCAGTTTAGGATAAACATTGCAAAAAGGAATATGACACTATATATATGTGAATGCTACAAAGCGCAAGCAGTTTAAACATATTTACCGCATCAGACATGTCACAATGAAGTTTGGTAACAGAGTCACCAATTTCCAACTCCTGGGCAACACCATAAGCAACATAAGTCTTTGGACCAAGGTCTGGCTTTATAACATTTTCTGGTAGCTTCACTGCCAGATTGAGAGGACCAAAGTTAGGGTCTGTGTATTCACGAAATGGCAACGCAGACATGAATTCAGCATTATGTCGTGGTAGTCGCTCCTCGAAGGAACTATGCTGTGGCCAATCTTTCAGCTTAAGTAACACGGGCAAATTTTCTGCGCCAACAGCTCCACGGGAATACCCATCAAAAAACATATGAATATTAAAATCAACCTGCGTTAGGGGTGATGGAAGAAATGTTAATTTCGGAATACAGATGATTAAATGGGAGGGCCCAAAGAGTTTCCCAAAAGAGGTAGCCCCACATCCTACAGTTCTAAAAGGTCACACAAAGTCAATTAAAGCCATGAAAAATATCAAATATGTATAGATTTCGATTCCGAAAGAAGGCTATCACCCTAAAATAAACCAGGATTTGAAATTTGCCCAAGTACTTCGACTTCCATTTTCCCACCATCATGGAAAACATCACGGTAGCGCACCAGCTTAAGAAATATACCACTTTATAGATTACAATAAACAGATCTCACCAAAAGCACATCAAAAACTGACTCAACAGCATTTAGTAACCGACAAAGATAATCTTATAATTATATGCACCTAAGTATCTAGCAATGCTTATAACAACGCTTAAATACAAATAACTGCAAAAACAGCATCACATACCTCACACCACGTCATACATTCGAGAGCAATAACTGAGAGCCGATCTTGTGTATCCCTCTTTTCTCTTAAGGCCCGCCACATAACCATTGGTTCCCAGCTCAGTCCTGAAGTCAACGCAAGTGTATCACGGACGATGACAGGGTGACCCTTCAACCAATGCTCCTGAAAATGGTCCAAGCTTCCTTTTTGAACATCTTTAGCAGTTGGACAATATATGTAGTTATCATTGGAGTTCTTTCTAAAAGCTGCTTTCTGTGATGTTCCATCATTCATTTCACTGGATTCAGTGAAGCAGGAACATTTTGAATCTCCCAGTTCCAACACCGTTTCATTGTTGACCACTGAATTGGCTTTTTCCAGTAAGTTTGGAATAGACTTCTCTTCAAACAAGCACTTAAGTTCAAGAAGGGAACCTCCACAGCCACCAAATTCAGTTGGTGGGCAAGTTATGCTTGCATTGCTATTTATCCTCCATCCTCTCGAACTAGGAGTGCTGTCTTGAGATGGAACTGCATTATCTATCAGGCTATCATACTGTCCATCAGATGGCTCTTGACTTGCAACTTTGCAATGACTACTTGCCTGTTGCAAATCTTCCTTGCCTCCAGTATCAGGTAGACTGGTACCCTTGTCACTACTCACATCACCAACTAGATTAAGGCCTTGACGAAGCTCACGGCAGCAGTTCAAGCAGAGATCATACGAACATTTGCTGCAGCTTCGGTGGAAGTCAACAATAGATGTCCTGCAGTTGTCGCTATCACAAAGAAATAACAGTGATTAGAGAAACAAATAGTTTACGTATGCTAGGTAACTGTCACGTAAAGCAAGACCAACCAGTATATCCGTTCATCACTTCCACACTGGGCCAGAGGAACCTCCATTTTGCATGAATCAACCCCTGCAATAAACATTGCATTAGGAGTAGCAGGACCAGATAGAGAAATGAGTAGCATCAATGCTCTTATGCTAGAAATCACAGAAGTGATGGTACAATCATATTACCTCTGATTGAGGCCTCAACACTTTTCTCTAGCATCTGCTCTTCATGAAATTCTTTGAGCCAAGGGAGCAAAAAGCGCACAATACGCGCAGAGAACTTAATTTTATCTTCTTCAGATACACTACATTCGTCAGTCTGTGGGGGAAAAAGTATATGAGCAAATAGGTAAATAATACAACACACTGGGCCAGGGGACAATGGAAATGTAGCAAGAAAAGGGCATACCTTTATTGACTTAACATTCCTGGAGCCGACAGTGGATATGTCTCCTCGCAGACAAGCCTTACAATTGCAATTTTTGCGACAAACTGGGCAATTTGTCGCAAAATCATCCTCTGACATATGTGGATACCTGATTTATCGATGCCAAAACACAAATAGTGAAAATCGTGAACATAATAAGTTTACATAGGCTCCAATATGGTGGCTGAAAGTAACATACTATAAAACTAGGGGTCGTATAATCCAAAATTACTGCTCAAAAGCAGACTGTCAAAACATATGCAATCTCAGGTGATGAACACAAATGCATTTAGGAGGGCACAAACCAGCGCTTAATGCACTTCACACAGTATCTGATTTTCTTGTCTCGTTTGATACAGCCCTGGCAGCGTACAACTCTTCCGTTATCGTTCCTCTGGCACTGATGGCACATTTTTGAACTACCATCAATCTTCCGTTTCTTCTGCAAAATTCAGCAGCCAAAGCATATCAGGCATACACATCTGGGGAAAAGTAAAGAGTACAAGTGGAGCAGGCAAGCAGCTACTCAAATACGTAAGCCCTTATGATATATTGCACATATATTTAATTTCTGTAGCTTAAGACACTGCATACATGGTGTACAACTTCTCACTCCACATGTACTCTGAGTGAATATTGCTATAAGATGTGGAGCAAGTATGTGTACCAAATGCTAGGGTGGACAATGAATGAACCATTTTAAAGAGGAGCAAACCACCACTTTGCTTAATTACATTGCCAAACATTCCAGTATTGCTCATAACTCAAAGCAGAAGGTCAATGGGAAAAATGGAAATATCCACCACACGTACCTGCCCCTGTACTGCTGGAACATTCCGCCTCTGTCGAAGTCGCCCGGAACCACTCAACTCAAGAGAAGACGGATCCGCAACAGGATCGTTCCTGCGCCTTTTGGAGGGTTTTGAGACCTCGGCTGCACCATTCTCCTAAAACAGAAAAGGAAAAGAATCAATACAAGAGGCAGCAATGTCAAAGCTGACATGTTTCGGTATAAAATCAGGCAAGAAAATAGTGACCTCATCGCAAGACTGCAACATCTCCGCATTGGGATTTCCCTCGCCGTTTTCCTGCAGCCAATGACGACAAAAAATAAGCACGTCAGCTAGCTCTAAACCGATATACTATAAATTTCAAATCCCTGTAAACTTGCGTGAGAAATCAAGGCGATTGCTCGAATCTAAATGTCTACACCCTCGCCCTTATGTTTTCTGCGAACTATATACAACAAAATTGCTGACCTGTGCAGAATCATGTGGCTGAGGCATCTCTTCATCGCTCCCATTTTCACCATTTTCCTGAGACACGTGAACATGACCAATAAGCATATCATGGAACTCTCTGCGGACATTTCGTAAAACAGTTGACATCTAGAAGCAGGAACGTGTATAGTACAGGAGCACGTTAAGGAAAAGAAATGAAGCGGCTGGAACCATGGAACCCTAGGGTAGCAGAGACACTGTTGATAGCATAATTTCTTTCCCTCAAACCCCTAGAAAGCTTGCGGGAGCAAAATCAGAGGGGTTGCTCGAATCCCAGTTTTTTTATTCAAAAAAAAAAACTGAATGGCTCCCTATGCGAACGCGGCAGTGCACGCAGCGCAGCGCAGCGCAGGAAGCAAAAGCTGGAGCAGCATAGCTTGCTCGGCCGGAAGCGGGGATTGGGATGAGCGAATCCGGACGAACAGATGGGGCTCCTCCGACAAAAAAGGCTGCACGGAACAGCGGGCGAAGCTTGGCGCGGGGTCGGGGGGCCTGATGATGGCCCTCCGGTGGGCGGGGAAAGCGGAAGGTTGGGGGGAGGGAAGCGAGACCTAGCAGCCAGCGACCCTGCTGCGGGTGATTTTACCTCGGCGGCGGCGGCGGGGTCGGGGTCGGGGCCGGAGTCGGCGGCCCGTGCGGCGTCCTTCCTGGGCCTCCCGCGGCCGCGGCCACGGCCGCGCCCGCTCCCGCGCTTGGGCGGCATGGAAACGAACTGGCGGCGGCGGCGGCGGCGGAGAGGGAATCAGGGGGGAGCAGAGCAGGGGAGGGGAGGGAGGGGCGTGCGTGCCGGCGTGCCGCGTGCGTGGGGGTGTGACTCGAATCGAATCGAACCCGAGCCGGAAAGGAAAAAAGGTAAGGGGAGGGGACGGGGGAATTGGATCCTCTGCGGCGTGGCCCACCTGCAGCGGCAGCTGCACTCTGCAGTCGACTGCAGAGGATCTCATTCCGGGGACGGGACGGGACGTGGTGGGAAGCGGTTGGGTGGCCCACACGTCATTGAGACGGGGGTGGGGGGCTTCCGGTTTTCGGAGGCCCGCTGGTATTCGGGGGCGCGCGGTGAGGGAGGAGGGGGCCCACACGTCGGCGACCCGGGCACGTGCGCCGATGTACGACGGCCTTGGGTTGGGCTGTGTGGTTTTGGTTTTCGTTTCGCGGGCCGCGTGGGGCTTCCGTCCAAACCCTCTCGATTTGAATCGCGCGCCTGCTGAGCTGCTCCTGCTTGCTGTAGAGAGAGAGGGGAGGGATTTGGCGGTAAAAACTGGGCAGGCAGTGAAATATACTCCTCCTCCTTGACCGGAGATTTTGACTTGTTTCTGCACTGCAGTGTTTATATATACTAATAATCTGTACTACATCTATCTGTCTATGTGCAGCAAAATTTTCTGGGATGCAATTTTATTTCCCGTCCGAGATGAGGACGAAAGAATTGCTACAGGAAGAATAAATTGCAAGAGAAGTGAACTGGGGTCCCACCCAGGCGGACCGTCATCAGGGAGGCCCAATTTGATGTGAAGGTACCCGGCCCAACTCGCCTCCCACGCGCATACATTGGCCCATGGACTGGTTGGACCTCCTCCGTTGCTCGTCGTCTTCTTCCTTCTCCTCCATCCATCCATCCAACAATTCGCTCGGCCTCATCGTGCGTGCGACGCTGCAACTGCAAACTGCTTGTGCTATGAGCTGGAGCGGATAGCAATAGCATGATCAGAATCAGATCCTCCGTGTTGGCAAAGCACAGCCAGGGAATCTGCTAGTATGACGAGTTGACCAACTGACGCCGATGCGGCTCCAAACTCACGTCCAGCACACCGTTACAGGTTTCCAGCTCATGGGTTTCATTCAACAAACGCATGGAATGCAGATGCAGTAAACGAAGCAAATCACACGTATTCATCACCCACCACCACCAGAAACAGTATTCTCTTCTCCAGGTACACCAGCACCCAGTTAATACTACTCGTGGGAAAAAAATTAACAAAGAAGAACCCCCAGAAAAATAACCCCCGACAGGCGACAGTTTTTTTTCCTCCCGTAATGCAAGAAAAACACACACACACACACAACAGCAGCAGCAGCACAATCATCAACACCTTCCTAACAATGAACCTACACCAACATCTTTACACATACCTTCCTTTCTTTCTTTCTTTCTTTCTCATCCTCCTGCCCCCCACACTCCTTTTTTTATGTTACAAAGGCCACCGCACCGCCTGGCGATGCTGATGGAGCTCCCTCGCGCTCGGCTCAGCTCCTGAACCCGAAGTTGGTCCACCTCCTCCCGGCCTCCTTCTTCGCCCGCGCCGCGTTCGACCCGAACAGGTTCTCCAGCGACTTCTGCTTCCGGTTCCGGGACCGCCCCGCCTCCTTCAGGAGCTCCGCCAGACGCTTCTTCTCGTCCTCCACGTCGGGGTTCGCTGTGCCAAGCTTCTCTTCCCTCACCTTCAGAACGTGCTCCAGGATCTCGATGGCATCTTCCACTCTGGAAATGGCAAATCATAGACATATGCTCACGCATATTAGTAGCTGGTATTATTTATTAAGCAACAGAAATATGGATCATTTCATGCGCATTAGGAACATGTCATTTATACCTGCCATTTTCAGATGTACTATAAAATCTATCACTACACCCCAAAAAAGTGTAGCAGTGCCTGACATACTGTGACCATATGCAAATGTCTAAGTCGGTTCGGAAAGGATGCATATCCTAAATACAGATCGGATTTTGCTACTTTCTGTAACTACACAAAAGTTGGCTAAAGAAAATGTGGGGCATCTCGATGATGGACCACTAAAAATACATTATGACATATCACATGGCCAGAATGATCAGCTGGGAAGCAACTCATCATGCCATCTACACTATGTACTAGTTGCTACCGATTGAAATCAAACAATCTTACACAAGATAAACTAAAGAAGAAGACAGCCCAACCCACCACCCACAAACACACGCAAGCCCACACATGTCCGGCAAGCATTCCATTAGATTACAAGGAAACCCGACAAGTTCACACCTTCAGACAGCATACAAAAAAAATCATGGGCACAACTTCTTAGGGCCCGTTTAGTTCGCGAAGTGAAACTTTTGGGTCCCCTTTCAAGGTCTATTAGGAGTATTAAACGTAGATTTTTTACAAAAATAATTACACGAATGGACAGGAAATTGCGAGACGAATCCATTAAGTCTAATTAATCCGTCATTAGAGATTGGTTACTGTAGCACGCCGTTGTCTAATCATGACATAGTTAGGCTCGTTAGATTCGTCTCGAAAATTAAGGTAGGGGTCGTGGAATGAGTTTTGTCATTAATCTACATTTAATACTCCAAATTAGTGGAAAGAAGATTGATGTGACGGGTTGTTGGTGAAACTTTTGGGAACTAAACTGGCCCTTAGAGTTAAAGATGTAAATGATGAGGCACAGATACCATTATGAGCTTATCAAAAACACCTAGAGGTCCTAAAAATGCATGGATGTTTACTAAATATGTAATTTCAACATCAAGACATGAGTATAACTGAACTCTGAATAAGATGACAGCAGGTTGCAAACTAACCCAAGATTGTGTTACGAACTCATACCTTCCCATGGCGTCATAGATTGCTGCAAGGTTGCTGTATACACCAAGAGTATCAGGATGTGATGCACCACACTCCTGCTCCAGAACCGCCCTTGCCTCTTCAAACAGCTGCGCAGCCTCATCTATCTTGAACAGTTGCACGCAAGCTAGCCCCATCTGGTTCAACAGAACACCGAAAAATGCCGACTTCCTTTCACCGCTAGCCCTCAACTTGGCAACCGCACTCTCGAATGAGTTCCTTGAATCTGCATACCTCCCTATCATGTAGTACAGAACACCCATCTGCGCTTCGATACCGGCAACGGTGCTCCACTGCCCTGGTGAGTCCTCCAGCAACTTGAGTGCTCTCTGAAGAAGCTTGATGGCCTCATCGAGATCACCAAGTGCCTCATAGATGGCAGCAATCTCCATTAGGCCTCCAGCAATCTCATCAGGGGCAGCACCGGGCGCAGGCTTGGCATAGACACGCAGGGCGTTCTCGCAGTAGGATTTGGACTCCCGGAGCCTGCCTGTTCGGTGGTAGAGGTCAGCAAGGCGGACATAGACTGATGCAACCGTAGGATGGTCATCGCCACGAGCTGATTTCAGAACAGTCAATGCCTTCTGGTAGGAGAAGACAGCCTCATCGAAGCGAGCAAGGGCCAGATAGGTGTTGCCTATGGCAACATCTATCGTGGCCACCTCAATGTCACGGCCGTTGGCAACCATGGTCATTGATGCCAGCACGAGGTGCTCGAGGGCACCGTCGTAGTCACCCTTGGCATCAAGGATGAGTGCCATCAGGCGGCGGTCAGAGGCCTCCTCGAGGGATGCTGGAGCGCTGTGCTCCCGGTGGATCTCGAGGGCCTTGCGGCAGAGCTTCTCTGCTTCGTCGAATTGCAGAGCTTGGACATGTGCTTCCGCCAAGTACCTGCTCATTGGCAAAAGGAATCGCCTCAGTGGTGTTTATGCATGCAAGTAATCACGTCAATTCTGCCCGAGATCCGAAGTTTTCTGTAACGGCTAAACGACCGGTGAGAAAATGGGGCAAAAAAAAAAGAACTCTTCTTTGGCTTTGACGAGTTGTAAAAAAATGTTCTTTTTGGGAGAGGAGGAAATGAGATCTGGATCGAGAAACAGGGGAGGAGGCTCGGCTTGATGATCACCTGCAGGTCTCGGCGACGCGGGGATCGCGCTCGCCTAGCGCGGCCATCTGGATCTCGAGTCCCTTGCCGTAGCACGCGATGGACTCGTCCATGCGGCCGAGCATGGCGTGCGTGTCGCCGAGCTGCATCCAGCCGGAGAAGGCGGCGAGGGACCACTCCTCGCCCCTCTGGTCGGCCTCGGGCTCCTCCTGCTGCTGCTGCTGCGGCTGCTGGTCGTCGGCCTCGCCCTCGGCGGGCGGCGGCGGCGTGACGACCGCGACGGCGCGCTCGAGGACGGGTATGGCGTCGGCGTGCCTCCCCAGGCCGCAGTGTATGGCGGCGGCGACGTGGAGGCTCATGGCGAGCTCGAGCTCGGCGCCCTCCCCGCGGCGCTCGAGCGCACGCGCGGCGCGCTCGGCGAACTCGAGCGCGCGCGCGGCGCCGCCGCCCTCCCCGGAGACCATGGCGTCGCGCGCCTGCTTGAGGAGGAAGGGACCCAGATCCGGGTTGTCGAGCGACTCGTCGGCCTCCGGGGCTGCCGCGGGCCCGGGCTTCCTGGGCTTGGCGCGCGAGGAGGTGGATGGGGACGGGGACGGCGGCGCCCGGCGGGGAAGCGGCGACGAGAGGCGGCGCGGCGGAGGTGCCGCCGCCGGGGGCGAGTTGTCGTTGGCGGCGAGGCCCGGCATGGCGGGCGGTAGGTGGGGAGTAGCTTGGCTTGGTGGAGGGAGGAGAGCTGCAGAGGAAGGTGGCCTGGCGCTAGCGCTGGCGACGACAAGAAGAGAGCTCGGTAGCAGCAGCAGTCGGGGAAGGGAAGGGAAGGAAGGGGGGTTGGGCCTGCCGTTGCTTGCTTGCAAGGGAAGACTGACTAGAGACCTGCAGAGGCAGCGGCAGCAGCGGCAGCGCGAGGACTCACTCCGATGGATTGATTCGACGAGAAGCGGATGTGCGCGCGCGCGCGTCTGGTCTCGTGATGGTAACGGCCGGATTGCCTGGCGTCATAATCACCCCGCCCTGCCATTACCGAGATCAAATCAATGGAGTCGTCAGCGTGCTTTACTTAATTATGATCAACAGCAACGTTAAGCTGCCATTAATGAATGGGTTGCTCGTGAAACGTCGACCGACGATGGGCATACTTTTTTTATTTCAGCAATGCATCGAGCACTGTGCTGCAAAATCTTTCCTGGTCTCTCTTGTCCCGATCTTTTGTTTAATTGGGTGGAAATCACTCGAGGGAAATATGCATGGTACTTTGATGTGATGGATAAATAATGATAAGTTACCGAATTTATGTATGTGTAGTTCTTAAAAATTTATCTATCAATCTTCGGATACTAACTAAGAGTATTACATGTACATTAGTAATAAAACACATTTCATAATGACATGGATGGAGGATGGTGGATGACAAGTGGGACTGTATGATTTGATGACTTGTGAGAGAGAGAGAGTCGAGCTGTCCTTGGTGCTGTTTTGTCTGGCTGCCGTTGCCACTATGATTGATTTTGATTTGATTTGATTTGATGATGCAATTAGCTCCACGGACAGGTTAGCGCCAGCAGGCTCCACTATTCGTAACCATCATTTTGTCGATCAAATCCATCATAGTTAATTATGTGATCCATCGAATCCACTCCGTAGTGAAAAGTGAAAACAACCCAGAGGTGATTCATGTTTTACCTGGTCAAAAGAGTTGAGAGAGACCACGGGATAAGCATGTGTCGTTTGGGTTGGACGGTGATTTTCCATAAACCTTTTCTGAGTTCTGGTCTAGATCCGAAAACTAAAAAGCGGTTATTTAGGTTCGTAATTTTTTCTTGGATCTCATAAACTAAGTAATCAGTTATATCTGTGTCTATTAAAACTTTTAAAGAACAATCATCTAGGTTCATGAACTTTTAAAGAGTGATCGTCTAGGCCTAAGGCTGCTAAATGGTATAAGATCCAGACCAAAGCTGCACCAGACCAACCGCTCTCTTGCTCACCGATTTAACCTCACCGCACCGATCTATATGCCTCAAAAACCAAACTACACCAATCTACCAGTGTTTCGCACCCAAACCAAACCGAATTGTGGTCTCCACCCAGTGAACTCCGGCGGCGCGTCGGCAGCTGATAGGGGCGCAACAGCTGCAAGTCCTCTGGCAGCAAAGTGCGGCGTTGTGGGACTTGGTAGCATGCCAGCATGGGACAGGACAAGGGAAAGCTGACAGACGCAACCTAGAAGTCGAAGTCTCCAAGGATTTACATGTGTATGTGTGCACAACCGCTTTGACCCAAACCAAATTGCTCTAAACCTATATCAGCTATCAACCAGACCCAACCAAATTGTTTCTCTGACCCAACCGCTTCCCGCTAGACCAAACACAAGCATATGAAAGTCCAAACTGAAATAACCGGTGGCACACACTGAACCATATATTGGCAGGCTTATCTAGGCCCAAAACAGTGGCAACGAGTCTCTTAGCAGCGGGAGGCATGGAGGTGGTGTTGCTTCGACGCTGGAGCAACGGACTGCATTGTGCTCCTACCCCCGGCCGTGTGTGGCTCGTCGAAAAGTTTGCGGACCGCACAGTGCCCATGCCCGCAACACCGTGAGTCTGTGACCATGACGACCGCTCTTTAAAAGTTCGTAGACCTAGATGGCTTTGAAAGTGCATCTAGGCCCCTAAGTGGATTTTGATGAATTGAATGACAAAGCGATTAAAGGACTAATGTATTTGTCTAAGATTGTGAGCATGTTTTATTTAGATATTCATGAGTAATTATTGGAGTATTTATTTGTGAATGAATATTATATGGCTCACATTGGAGAAGACAAATATATATAGATGATCCTAATGGTTTTGTGACACATATCAAGCAATGAAGGAAGATAAATATTGGGATAATTTGAGAAGGTCAATTCATGGTCTCCCATACTAGACATAGCTTAATTAAATGTACAAGGATCATAAAAAGAGAAGATGGTAATTCTTTAGACCAAGTGCAAGGCTTCATGTGGAAATTGAAAGAGGACATAAAGATGTGTGTAAACATTTTGGTTCTTAATTGGAAGCTTGCATATTCGTTTGTCAATTAAGAACAAGCATTTGAAACGGGATTTTCAAATGGAATTTAATTGTGGATGAAGCAAAGTGGAACTCAAAGTGAATTGGGTAAGTGATGAAGAGATCAACCGAGATGTCTAGGATGAGGGACTAAGCAATCTTTGGGGTCGTAGCTAAGCCGCCATTAGTGTTTTGCTAAGGTGAAGTTCTAGCATCCGTGGGGTCTTCAAGTATCATATCCAAGCCTTAACCGAGGAAACCAATGCAACTCATCATCATGTTATGATTGGCAATATGGAGTGACTTATGGATCCAAGCGTGCATTCTTATGCTATATGGAAAGATCCTAAGTCACTAGCTCAAGTATGGACGTGCTCAAGACAAAGGCTAAGTTGAAAGCCCTCAAGTGAATATTGCTCAAGTATGACAAGATTGAAGACATTCAAGCTCAAGAGGTTGACAATGTGTTTTCATTTATTCTTGAGTATAGGTATGCCGTACTATCAAGAGGGATGCAACATTAGCGAGTTGACCAAGTCAAAGGGCTCATTAGTTGACCTAAGTGAGATCTAGCCATGAGAGCCTTAGAGTGTGCTAACAAACCCTCCTAACCTAACCTGAGCCACTTCATCTCTTTGGTGAAGTGTTAGTTTCATAGAAAGGGTTTTGGGGGTGCCTCGGGCCTGACCGGTCTGACAGGTCAGGGGCACCGGTCTGACCGATGCCGCTAGCCCAACGGCTAGTTTTTCAAACACCGGTCTGACCGGTGCCGCCCGAGGGCTAACGACTAGTTTTCTCCTTTGAGGGGTATAAATACCCCCAAGCCTTCTTCAGTTGAAGGTTGTTGTTCCTAGTGCTTGTGCTGAGTTCCTAAGCCATTTCTTGCAAGCCCTAAGCCTTAGTGGCTCTCCCCAACTCTCTCTTTGTGAGATTTGTGAATTCAAGCCATATTCTTTGTGTTGGGTTGAGAGAGTGAGCTCAAGAGCGTCTTTGTGAGCTAACAAGAGCATTCCCATAGCTTGAGCACTTCGGTTTCGCGTCTACGAGCTTTGAAGCATTCGTTACTCTTGGAGGTTTGTCTCCTAGACGGCTAGGCGTCGCCGGCTAGCTCCCAAGGTTGTGGTGAGCAGCGGGAAGTTTGTGAGGGTTGTGATATTGCCTCTTCGTGAAAAAGATCACCTTAGTGGAAAGGAGGAAAGTGGTTGAAAGAGACCCGGCTTGTTGTGGGAATTCTCCCTTACAAGCTCCTCAACGGAGACGTAGTCGTTCCTTAGTGGGCGGTGAACTTCGGGAAACAAATCCTTGCATCTCTTTGTGGTTTGCCTCTCCAAGTTGTTTTTCTAGCATATTTGATTTGCTTCCACTTCGATCTACTTGGGTGTGCTACTTGTGTGTGCAGGGCTCATTACCCTGCTTGTGATCATCTACCAAGGCTACTCACCAAGTTTGGTTCGTGCGAGAAGTCAAGAGGTGTTTGAAGTTGTTTTTGCAGGTTCTTTGTGGCTCACCGGTCTGACCGATGAAAGGCGTCGGTCTGACCGATGAAAGGCGTCGGTCTGACCGGTGTCACCTGCCGAGCAGCACCAGGGACCGGTCTGACCGGTCAGCATCACCGGTCTGACCGGTGACTCCTGGGAGTTCAAGTTTTCGGGGACGAAAAGTTTAAGTTGGTCGTCTCGCCTATTCACCACCCCCCTCTAGGCGACATCAAGGTCCTTTCAGACCTCTTATTTAGTTTGCAGACCTAGATGAACCTTAGGAAAATTTTATGAACCTAGATGGCCACTTTTTAGTTTGCGAACCTACATAAGATCTCGAGAAAAGTTCATGGATCTACAGTAAAATTCACTACTCATTTTATTATATCTTTTGTCCACAAATCGTATGTATGAACAAAATGATACAGTTCATACAACTAAACAAAATGTAAATCAAATGATACAACCAAACAAACCCAGCATCATCCTAGCAACAAGAGATGTATGTTTTGTTTAGTTGTGATAAGTTTCACAATTATTTTATTACCCATTACATCAAATCTACATACACTAATTTGGAGTATTAAATGGATTAATGTAAAAATACATTTCATAACCCCAAGTAAATTGGCGAGACGAATCTATTGAGCAACCATAATTAGATAATGTCGTACTACAATAAATAATTGTTAATGATGAATTAAGTGGACTCAATTTTCCATCAATCAACATAATTAGTTTTATAATTAAATCATATATATATATAATTTTCAATTTAAAATTGTTACCATAAAATTATGAAAGTTTCGTAACCAACTAAGAGAAACTCCAACAATCTTTATCTTTTTAGCTAAATTTGAAGATTATACACCTCTTGTAAAAATGCAAAACCATCTAAATCATATGGGTAATCCAACGGACTACGTATAACTCTCCCTCCCCACGTGGGTCCCACATTTCCTTCCTTTCTTTTTCCTCTCTCCTGTAACCTCTCTGCTCTCTTTTGCAGGCCAAACTCTGCTCCACCGGCCCCTCTGCTCCTCCCTGGCCGGCCCCTCTATCCCTTCCTCCCTGGTGGGCGTCCCTCGCCGCGTCATCCCCGCAGGCGGCACGGGGGAACCTCGAGACGCCGCTGCCGGGCTTTCTCTCTCCCCTTGCTCCCTCTTGTCATCGCCCGAGTTGGGAGTCAGAGGCCTGGACCAGCAAGGAGGATGGCGGCAAGGAGGGCGACGGCTCCGCTACTCTGTCAACCGGATCCGTGGCCCCAATAGGCAGATCTGCGAGGTCCGGGTGCCGGCGTGTGTGTGGGGCCTGCGACGCCTGTACAAAATGGTGTGGAAGTGGTTCACAGGAATCTTGTTCCCCACATAGTCATGAACTTCTTTGCAATTCTTTCAGTAAACTACTTCACGAAGCGCCACCTTTACATTGCTAAGCCTTCTCTTGGTCGTAGAGCAAGTTTAATTTGAACATCATCCATCTAGTTCATTTTTTAGAATAACTACAACAGGCAAGAAGCCAGCTTGAACTTTCATTATATGCTGTGGCAAGCCACAAATTACATCAACAACTGCAAAGCAACACAACAAGAGAGTACAAGAGGTTGATTATGTCCTAAGAGTAATCATAACACAACAGCAAAACATGGAATACAACAAGGAGGAGAAAACACAACTCCCAACCTGATGAGGACAAACATCTAGTTCATTTTTAATTCATCAAAGTATTTATTTATTGCAGGAAGAGGAAGCATATGATGGACATGCCAACTTCATCACCCTAGTCTTCCCTGTCAACCATTTTGCATCTGTCTAAGAGTAGTTCGGTAGACATTTTTGGAGACCCCTTTCAAAGTCTATTAGGAGTATTAAACATATACTAATTACAAAAATTTCTCGTGCTTACAAAATTTTCTCGTGCTTACAAAACTTTCCTGTTCCTGACTTTTGTCTTCCAACCCTCACCATGAACATGGGGTAGCCTGTACAAAATGGTGTGGAAGTGGTTCACATGAATCTTGTTCCCCACATAGTCATGGACTTCTTTGCATAAGACTGAAAAAGTTGAGATTGGAACCAAACCACCATGGATGGAGTACATTTCTCGAGCTTAGAATGAGTTTCTCATAAGGTTGGTAAGATGACTGATATCTGGTGGAACTATCTGATCACCATCATCGACTCCTTCAACATAGAACAACTGATTAATGATATTTGCTGCTGATATGTAATTCTCTGTCGCACACGTTCCAACCTGCCAGCTGGAATAAGATCGTTTCGAAGCTCAACCCCAATCAACCTGACCTCACCAGATCTTGAGACTCGGACATTGGCTTTAGTCAATGCTACGATATAGCCACCACTGAGCTCCACCATCCTCACTTCCAGAATTATCGAGCGAGACACCCGCTTACTACTCTCAGACGCTAGACAATGGCGTGGCAATGGATCCTTCTCACCAGGAAGTAAGAGAAGATTCTATACATCTTGTGAGAGACCATCAGCTTCAATGAGAATCTCAAAATTTGCTTTGAAGTCCGTCAATGACATGCGTTGATCGATAAATCCAACTCGATTCCCATTTGGACGAAAGAAGACGTAGCGGTCATACACTAAAACTGGTCACCAGGAAGTAAGAAAGGAAGCAAGTAATTTTTAACATAAATGGAAATGAGATCACAACAGACTCTTAAGGTTTCCAAAAAAAGGGGTGGCTGTACAGGAGGATTACAATACAGTCGGCTGTACTTTAGCCATGTCCCTGTTTTTTTTTTGCTTGCATGGGTTAGGTGTTAGTTTTGTTATCTGTCTATAATGTCATCCTAATTAGCTGTGATGGAACTATGATGCATCAAATAGTTAAATTGATACTGACTAATGTTATTATCATGTATGCATCTACTAATCTTTCATGTTTTAGTGTAGTCTCATCGTAATCCTAATCTTTCGTGAAACAATTGTGACATTTCATATGTTGTAGACTTGTAGTGTAGTCTCTTTTCTCCAACCTTCATAATTACTCCCTCTGTCCCCCACTATGAATGCACTTGTAGAATTTAAATAGACAAATCAGTGTTGCTGAAATGACATTAGTACCCCAAGCATTAGGTAACATCTAACCAGGCAACAACAAAAATCAAAAAGCCATGCTTTACAACTCTTGAATATCCCGATCTAGAATGTCCAAGAAGAAATCGTTTCAGACTTGTCAGTTCTCACACGGTGGATGGGCAGATGACAGGCGCTAGCTGCTTCGATTTTTTTTACATATCAGACACATTTGCACCCCTCACAGCTGACTGGTCATTCATTCATTGAGTTCCTACAGCAGTGCAGCGTTTAATTTGGGACATTGAATCCCACAATTCCAGTTAATGTGGGACAGAGAGAGTACTTGGGTAGCCTGCAGGCTACTAAACATTCGAGTCTTGAACCCAATATATGCCTTCTTTTATACGTTGTTGGAAATTACTAGCGGTTGGAACTCAAAGTATGCTACCATTTACTCTCTCTTTGTCCCATAATATATGTATTTCTATGATTTAAAATTTGTCCCACATTAAAAGCTCAAGATGAATATTTTACTGTAACCTTCAATGTTGTCCGTTTGTTTTTTGCAATTCTTTCAGTAAACTACTTCACGATGCGCCACCTTTGCATTGCTAAGCCTTCTCTTGGTCATAGAGCAAGTTTAATTTGAACATCATCCATCTAGTTCATTTCTTTTGAGTAACTACAGCGGGCAAGAAGCCAGCCTGAACTTTTATTATATGGTGGAATACAACAAGGAGGAGAAAACACAACTCCCAACCTGATGAGGACAAACCTCATAATGTATGTGCATGATGTATACAGAGGCAGTCAACATGGGGTCGTCGAGCGCTGATTGTGGCGGTGTGTCATTCATAAATTGTCCGGGGTGTGCCTGAAGTCGGGCGAATGTAACAAGTGCTGCACGGAATTCGGCTTCGTCCACGGCAAGTGCGTGATGCTCGGCTGCTACTGCTGCGAGGCAGAAGCCAAGACCACCGCTAGCTTTAACCTCTCCTAGAAAACAATTTGTGAGGAAAATTTTGGTACTACAAGAGAGAAAACCACCCTCTCTCGGATTTTTCTTTGCTTTGTAATCGCTCTCCGAGGAAATTTTGGTTGAAGAGAAAATAATCTTTATCTGTATGAATATATCCATGGTGGTTCGCTTATAAGGCTTTGTGTGAGGAAATGTTGGTATGAGAAATCTCAAGTCTGAAGAATAATGCATCGACAGTACTCAAGTCTCAAGGCAGTGAAGTGAATACACCCTTAATGGGCTTAAAATTTGCAGGCTTATCCATCTTCCGGAAGGGATATAGGAGCCCCCGGTGAATTACCTCTACCTAATTTTGGTCCTTTGAACACAAGCTGTATGTAATGTGATTCCCCAGCTCTGTAGCAACTGAAGGCATCCATGCATGCATGCCGTTGGTGTTTGATTAATGTAATGTAATAAACAATATCTAATACAGCCTTTGTTTTTGTGTAGTGCAGATGATATATACAGTACTCCCAGCTAACGTTCCATTATTCCCTGGGGACGTGAGAAATCTCAAGTCTGAAGAACAATGCATCGACAGTACTCAAGTCTCAAGGCAGTGAAGTGAATACACGCTTGTGTGACCTGGTCGCGCATGCAGCTAGCCGTCTCAGTAATAATTAATGTAAGATTTTTATTTGGAAGTTCGGAATTTGGACCTGATAAAAAAGAAATGGTACACAACCAAATGAAATAAATATTGAATGGAGTACGAACAAGGAGTATTTCTTTAGGGAAATAATAGTACAGGTTAGAGGGAATGAAAGCATCGTTGCAGTAGGAAATAAACAAAAGCAAGCTAGCAGTGTTGATGGGGAAAAATAATGGAAGATGTGATGGTGAGATCACGAATATTCCACTACAAGTTTGAACTGCTGGTTGGACGTGGGGCGATTCTCGTTCTCCTCCTCGAGCTGCTGCAGCACATGTTCCAGCGATGGGATGCCTTCGAGACCCTTGAACTTCACCTCTTTAAGGTTCTCCAAGCTGTCAATGCCAACGATGCTCACCTGATCCACTTCAGGATCGAGAGCCAATCGAAGCGTCTCGAGCTTGGCCATTGATCCTTGCTCAAATTTGACTTGTTTGAATTCTGATGAGATGTACAGATGCAGAAACCTCAGCCCTGGAAACTTGTGCTTGGTGCGTGCAACCAGCTCCCTGTCACAGAAGCTTCCGTACCCCAGTTTGAGCCTCTGCAGGTTGGGCAACTCACACAAGGAAACAAGTAGCTGGTCGCCAGCAAGCTGGGTCCTCTCCACGGAAAACTCGGCGAGGTGTTTGAGTGATGAGATCCACCCAGGAACCCGACTAATGCGGCCATACATATGAAGACTCTGGAGGAGTGGTGGCGGTGAGGAGACGTGGAGAAGGAAGTCAAGGATAATGTTGCTATCTGTGTTGTAGGTTGACAGGTGGAGCCGAGCGTTCGGAGGGCGTATGTCTTTCTGAGGGAGGAGGCAAGCGCATGCAAAAACTCCTTTTTGGGCTCCTCCCTATTGTCCAATATGATGAATAGCACCTGCAACTGTTGTAGCTCACCGATCTCTCGGGCAACCTCAACGTCGCCGACTTGGAGAGCGCCAAAATCCACCTCGCGCAGCGCCTTCATGTTCCCTAGCCCTCGTGGCAGAAGCCACTTATGCACCCCCAGGCGCTCCAGTTTGGTCAGCTTTGTCACAGTTGGCGGCAGGCTGTCCATCACCGTCGTTAGACTCTCCAAGCACTCGAGGTCGCCGATTCTACTAGGCATCACAGTGACGCTTGTACCTCTCAAGCCCAAGAAACGGAGAAGGTACAGCCGACAGACATCTCTCATATGTTTGTTTTGCAGGGCGTTGCAACCTTCTAGGTCAAGTACCCTCAGCAATCTGAACTCGCCTAGCCGATCCAGCAGCTTACAGCTGAGGCCTTCTTCGACCTGAAATGTACTTAGAGACCGAACATGTTGTACCTTCATCGCCTCAATGCCACCATGACTCGCATGACGACGACGCTCCACAGCTTTATTCTCCTCCTCATTTTTAACATCGCCATGGACAGAGAGGCGGCGAACCTTGCCACGGGCCAATCCTCCTCCGTATTGCTGCCCTACCAAGCAAACAAAGTTAGCCTCCTGGGATTTTGACACCATCACCTCAAGCATCATATCTTGCACTCTGCACTCTTCCACCGTTATTTCTGGATTGGAATACAAACTCTCCAACAACATCTTGTCTGGTTGAATCATGTTCCTGCTTATCAACTCATTGAAGTACTCTTCTGCCACATCAAACAAAGTCAAACCTCGCTTTTCAGCAACTAGACCTTCAGTAATCCACCTGTACAGCAGCCTATCCTTGGCAATCACATAATCCTCAGGGAAAATGCTTAGATACAACATGCAAGCCTTCAGATGATGAGGTAGGTACCCGTAGCTGAGTGTAATCACTTGCCTCATCCCCCGAGTGTGGGGTGATTCTCCATCTGAGAACCAATCGAGCTGGAAACTCTTCTCCACATTTCTACGCTCTCAACCGAATGGTACCTTGCTAGGATGTTGGCGATACTAACAATTGCCAATGGCAATCCACCACATTTCTTCAAAATCTTGCTCATGATATCTTTCAATCCATCGGGGCAACTACCCTTGGAGCCGAATACTCTCTTGACGAACAAATCCTCACTAGCCTCTGGTTGCAGGAACTTCATATGATGGACAAGGTCCTCTGAAACACTACTTGCTTTGGCCACGGTCTCTATCCGAGTAGTCATAATTATTCTGCTGCCGCAGTCATTCTCTGGCAATCTGATGCGGATAGCTTCCCATGTTGTCAAGCTCCATACATCATCAATCACAATGAGATACCTGGTTGAATTGAGCATGTGGCAAATGCTTAATTGGATAGGCTGACATATATATTACTTCCTAGGTGATAATAAATTTAAATATTTATTTACATATTTTAATTTAATAATGAGATTAATTAATATGGGATATATCTTTCCATTAGACCTAGTTTCTTCCATACTGACAATGAAGCACCATACAACATGCAAGAAGTAGTCCATTGTGCAGACAGCGAGATTATTGAAAGTTTTATTTGATGAAGGTAGTGCGTGCGTGCAACATACATTCTAGATTATTGAAAGTTTTATTTGGTGAAGAAAGGTAGGCGGTGTTGTGTGTGTGTAAACTGTAAACATGTGTACCTCTTATCCGTGAGGAGCTCGTTAAGCTTGGTGGACAGGCCTTCCGCATCCATCTGGTCAATATTGAGTTGTTGGTTGGCGTGGGTTCTACCCGCGTCACCAACTTCTTTCACTTTGGCGATCTGCGGCAGCAGTCGGGCGAGCAGTCCCGTCATGTCCTTGCCGCCATCGAAGGCTTGCGACACGGACACCAGCGCCTGGCGCTGGAACTCGGCTTCCAGCCGCCGGCACAACTCCACGGCCAGGGTCGTCTTCCCCAGCCCTCCGAACCCCACGATGGAGAACACCTTGAGCTTCTTGTCATCCTCAACATTATTGATCGCCTTGATCTTGTCGGTCAGCGTGTCGGCCTGTTCACTGATGCCGACAAGCTGATGTTCAGGGTCATCGGGACGCCGGAGGGCACCCGCGGACGCGGTGGGCGCTGAGACGGGGGCGAACCAGGGAGACCTGGGTAGCGCCGCCGTGTCGATGCGGTAGCGAGCGCGGCGCTCGCTGACGGCGCCGGCACGTGCCAGAAGGGACTTGACGTCGGCGGCGAGGGTGCGCTGCAACCGCAGCTTCTCCAGCTTGTACTTGGACCATCTGATGATGTAATGCAGGAGCTTTCCGGGGACGGGGCGGCTGTTGCGGAGGCGGAGCCAGTACACGTCGGCGCAGTCCTCGGCGTCGTAGGCGAGCTCGCGCACCTGCTTGTCCCACTCCTTGACGAGGTGGTCGACGGCGCCCTCGTCCGCCTCGGAGATCATGCGGAGGACGGCGTTCATGGTGGCCAGCTCGTCCGTTAGGTGGGCGATCTTGTCGCCGACGCCGCGGATCCCCTGGAGCTCGTCGACCAGCAGCTGCCCCAAATTCCTCACGATGAATTGCGCTGCGCTATCCATTTTTCTCTCTGCCTCAGGCTCTCAGCAAGGCGGATGCTGCGTGCGGCTCCTGGCTACTGGCACTGGGGTGGCGGGCTCACTGCTCAATGTCGTGGCAAGTATAAACTTGAATCCATAGCTAAATAGGCTGGAAATTGCTTAAAAAAAGCTGACAGTGTACGCTGGAAAGAAAAAGTAGCCGTCCATGGTACGCTAAGTATAGTTCGTGACGTCGAAGCTGGGTTTTGCATAGATTCAAATCTTAAAATAAAGCTCTTTAAAAAAAATACCTGTACGCACCCAAAATTGGCAGGTCTAGTCTGACCGGTCTGACCTGTGGGTCCCATCCGTCAGACCGGTGTGGTTAAAGTCCACAAAATACAATTTGGACTTCACCATTGGATAGGTCTCGTCGAGTAGATCAAGATTCATATGTGGAACGTCCGAATCGAAGTCCGGATGAGGGAGATATGACTTCTCCAAGATCTACACGCCGACCGGTCTGACCGGTGCCCCCCGATTCTGAGCCAAATTGAGGAAACCTGATAGATTAGGCTTGTAAAAGGATTTTCTTGCGGGGTAAGACCTCCCCACCTTATAAATATAAAGGGCCACGGCCGATTGAGGGGGATATCCACAATCGAATCTATCTTTATCGTATTTACCTTTTCGTTCCTCTTTTTCCTTACTTTTCCAACCCTACTATGCTGTTCTTCCTTCATCTCCACGATGTCTGAAGACGTCCTAGCTGGCCTGCCGAGCTTAGGACAACCCTACGTGCGCCGCCCCGACGGGATCTTGCCCGGGCGACGTTCGGAGGTCTTTCGCCGGTTCACCCCGGCAAAGGTCTGACCGGTGACCTTCACCGGTCTGACCGGTGACACACACCGGTCTGACCGGTGCCTACGCAGAGGTGCTGCAGCGAGCCCCTCCGTGTTGTTGTTGGCTGTACACTTGTGCCAACAAATTGGCGACTCCGCTGGGGAACGAGAATCTGGCTATCATGACCGATCTATCAAACTCCAGCAATTTGATGTCACTTGAAGGATTACCTGAAGATCTACGCAAGGGCATCCATGAAGAAATTCTTCCTCACTGTTATCAAGTAACAGAACAAGACGTCATCATGATGAATATAGCTGTCTTCGATGAGTTGAGGATGTATGATCTACCAAGGCATCGTAAGTCCTTTGCAAATCTTATAAGCAATTTACTTGCATTTGTTGATGATTTATTACTTAATAAGAAAAATAGTGTAGATCTGATTCCTTTTAATCGAGAGTCAGTTTATGAAGAGTCGGCTATTGTTATGTCTAATCCTTGCAAAATTTTGCCTAATTGTGATGTTGTTGGTCAAGAAACAAGTCGGTCGTCTCTAGCCGAAATTGTTGACCTAAAATCCCCTAGCAAGAGCATAGAGGTTACATCTAGTACTTCGACGCTCGGGGGGCAATAAAACAAAGGCAACGATGCCGGTTGCAATGCGACCGGTCTGACCGGTGTCCGCACCGGTCTGACCGGTGCCCAAACCGGTCTAACCGGGGGGCAACCCGGTCTAACCACCTCATCTAGGGTTTCGCAAAATAAATCTAAACTAAAGATGATTAAGCATAAAAACCCCGAGTTTGGTGTTTGGAAAACCATTGAATCTAAAGGCCGTAAGCATCAAAGAGAAAAGCCGAAGCTCAAAGAACTTCTGGCTAAGTCTCAAAGACAAAATAATGTCAATGGTGCTAGTCGGTCTAAAAATTCTAAATGCCCGAAACCTTCTCCTAGAGAGAAGTTCCATAACGAGAATCGGCAATTGAGTAACTCTCACAAATCAATGTTGTTTCCTCCATATGGATGATCAATGCCTATGCCATGGGAACCTTACTTTAATATGCATTGTTTTTGTCCTCCATGGTATTATAATTCATATATGTCGTCTCCTAGTTATTTTTGTCAAAATTATATTACCCATAGGGAGCCGGTAATTAATGTGTGTAATGACTGTTTTGATCATAAGAATCGGTCAACACAGAAAAATAAGTGCAAGGTGATCAAACAAGTCTATCGTGTCAAAAAGGACGGTAGATTAAATAAAAATTCAGATTTGACACTAGACATAGAAAAGCCGATTATTGAAAAATCATCGGCTAGTTCTACTGATCAAATTGTCCCTAATAATGAGCATGTCATAAATAAAACAGCTGAACAACAATCATGTTCGGCTAGGGGGCAACATGATCTTAAGGTGGCTGTTTCTCATAGCACCGGTCTGACCGGTGTCCTCACCGGTCTAACCGGTCTCGTCAGAAAATCTGGTAGAGCCGAAAGTATCCCGCCAAACAGCAAGATGGTGAAGAAGAAGCCAAGTTTTGCTGAACTGTTGCATAAATATCAGAAGATAGCCGAGCAAAAACAAAACAATCGGTTAGGAGAGCAAAGGTGGAATTCTTCATCACCCAAAGCAAAGGAGCATCGACGGTCATCACATTGGTCTTCATCATTTATTCCATCGATGCATGTGCCATGGACTGCATATTCAGGTATAAATAATTATAGTCCATGCTTTTGGTATAATCCTTGGTTTTTTTTATAACTATCAATACGCTTGTGGTACACCAAGGAGTTACAATTGGCCGTCATGGCCAAATCAGAGCTTCAATCGTTAGATTTGTTGTTCGGAAAGCTGAAATATTAGTTTTATACATATTGCAATTACTAGGATTTAATTTCGGTTACAATAGCATCCATATATAGTTTACATATAGGCGATGCATTGTTGATCATCGTCTTCAGCCAATTTTGATCTTTGTGAATGTTTTCTGGCACGCAAGCTTTACCAGAAAACAGGGGGGCATATGTTCGCACCTAAAATTGGCAGGTCTAGTCTGACCGGTCAGACCTGTGGGTCTCACCGGTCAGACCGGTGTGGTCAAAGTCCACAAAATACAATTTGGACTTCACCATTGGATAGGTCTCGTCAAGTAGATCAAGATTCATATGTGGAACGTCCGAATCGGAGTCCGGATGAGGGAGATATGACTTCTCCAAGATCTACACGCCGGGTGCACCGGTCTGACCGGTGCCCGTGACCGGTCTGACCGGTGCCCCCCGATTCCGAGCCAAATTGAGGAGTCCTGATAGATTAGGCTTGTAAAAGGATTTCCTTGCGGGGCAAGACCTCCCCACCCTATAAATATAAAGGACCACGACCGATTGAGGGGGATATCCACAATCGAATCTATCTTTATCGTATTTACCTTTTCGTTCCTCTTTTTCCTTATTTTTCCAACCCTACCATGCTGTTCTTCCTTCATCTCCACGATGTCTGAAGACATCCTAGCTGGTCTGCCGAGCCTAGGACAACCCTACGTGCGCCGCTCCGACGGGATCCTGCCCGGGCGACGTTCGGAGGTCTTTCGCCGGTTCACCCCGGCAAAGGTCTGACCGGTGACCTTCACCGGTCTGACCTGTGGGCAAAGGTCTGACCGGTGACACACACCGGTCTGACCGGTGCCTACGCAGAGGTGCTGCAGCGAGCCACTTCGCGTTGTTGTTGGCCGTACACTTGTGCCAACAATACCTTAAAGGTTCGTGTTCACGTTCCTGCTGTATTGACATGCATATTAATAAATATACTTCGCTTACAATGAGTAAATCTATTATACAACCAAATGCAAATTTCGAACCATATTTGTAGTACAAAAATTTTGAGTTATTCTGCCTTCGATATGCAGGAAAGAAATTGCTTCAAGTTTGACAACAGCTTGTCAAGCTTCCAAAGGGAAAAAAAACGGAAGGACACAAGAGAATAAATATCAAGATATAACAAGAAGATAAATATAATATAGATAATGGTGCTAGATGAAAAAAAGTAGCAAGTGTTCAACCATCAGTTTTGAGAAATGGCGGTGACGAGCACAGTTGCGGAGCTAGGAATTGAGTCGAGGAGGGGCCAATGCAAAACAAGTCGCATTTTATTTTACTCGTGTAAAGAATCACAAAGACGAAAAATGATCATTTTGTCATCAACTTTTGACTATGCATACAGGCATTAAGTATCGGCAGCACTAAGATTAACATTGTTTGATCTACAAAAGGATAATCCTATAAAAGATGATAGGGCAGTTTTCAAATTTTTTTGAAGATATTCCAATAATAATCTTCATTTTGGGTGACTTCAAAATAAATACCATCAATTATTGGTTCATGAATTAATCTTAGAGTATATTAGTATATTTTGGGACATGATTTGGCTGTGTGCCGATTGGTGGTGTGGTGCTTTTCCACGGCAGTGTGGATGGGTAGGGCTGTTTTATAGCACAACCGCACATGCTAGACTTCCAGGCTGCTACTGCATGCTGATCTCAAACTAAGTCGGTGGGAGTAAGACCGTGCTCATGGTTTTCATGAAGAGAAGAAAGCCTCTGCTGCATGCTGATCTCAAACTAAGCGGTGGGGGTAATAAGACCGCCCCACAGTTTTCATCAAGAGAAGAAAGTCTCCTCCCAACTTAAAAAACCCCCGAATCCCGATTTCACTGGCGAGGAGATTTTTTCGGATATAAACCCCAATGAGATAAATCTGCGTCCGAGAGGATTCGAACACAGATCAACGACATGCCCAACTGCGATGCCTACCAACTGAGTTTTTTTTTGAGCGAACACTGTGGGGCAGAGCCCCCCAGCAACTTTAATTAATCGCAAAGGAACAAGAGTACAGGACTTACAAGTTTACAGAAACCGAGCCCAACCAGCAGTTGGGAAGCTAAGAGAAGAGGATCTAGAGAGCAGAACCTGAACAACCAAGGGAGGGAAAAAGAAGGGGGGGGGGGGAGACCGGATTACAAGGTATTCAGCCAACTCAAAATCGAACTATGATAGCAACTTTTAATCCTGACAAGATGATCAGCAATCGTACTCTTGAACAATGCCTTCCAATTGGAGATGCACGGCGGTTTATTGTTAAAAATAAGAGCATTTCTTTCCT
Source organism: Cenchrus fungigraminus (assembly GCA_036936925.1). NCBI lineage: Eukaryota > Viridiplantae > Streptophyta > Magnoliopsida > Poales > Poaceae > Cenchrus > Cenchrus fungigraminus. The sequence continues at coordinate 125,445,280 of CM072770.1, read as the reverse complement.
TCCACAAGCACCAGGCCCCAATCAGAAAGATCTCCATGAAGAAAGGCATATGAAAATTTTCCTTAGCCAAATAGAGGTTTTGATGAATGTTGCAGTGAACATCCCAGACAATACCAATGCTGAACCAACGACATGCAGCAGATGTGCAATGTAAGAACAAGTGCTCAGCGGTCTCTTCAATGCCTTCATGACACATGACACAATGATAGCCTTCCTGCAGGACCTTCTTTCTCCTTCTCAACATATTCCTGGTGTTAATTCTGTCAACTAACAGCAGCCAGCCAAAAAATTTGATCTTAGGCACACACTTTGTCCTCCAGATCCACACAATTGACCTCTCTGGAAATACATTCTGGAATTGGAACAAATAATACTTATGTGAAGAGTATTTCTGCTGTCCCCAAATAAAGGTCCACACATCCATAACATCATCCTCACTACTAGAAATAAGAGGCAATTCAGTCTGAAGCTCCAAAAACTCATTGTAGGCTGGCCTGGTCATTGGGATCTTGAAGCAATCAAGGAGGTTTGGAGAAGACTTCAGGTTCCAGAGAGAAGCTTTGGGGTTAATAGCAAACTGGAAAAGGTTGGGATAGCAGTCACTATGAATTTTCCCATTAATAAGATCATCCCAAAACCCAATGGTGTCCCCTTTTCCAGGAGTGCAGAGGGCCACCCCTCTGAACTGAGTGTTAAGCCGAAGTATATCCTTCCAACAAAAGGATCCTTTTTCTCTAGCCACGTGGGGGACAGAGTTGACATAATACTTTCTCCAAATAAGTTGAACCCACTGATGAACCCACTGAACATCAGCCTTACAATAAAACTTATTTAGCTGTTTGAGCAAGAGAGCATCATTATGAACACTGAGGTTAATGATACCAAGCCCCCCTTTATCTTTAGGCCTTCTAACCAGATCCCAGGCAGCAAGGTTATAGCCTACCAACCGAGTTAATGCTCATTCTCCTGCATGCATGCTGATCTCGATCGATGTGCTTTTGATTACTACTACTACCTCCCTCCGTATTGCAATTAGAAGATGTTTTGGACAATGTTTGAGTCAAACATAGGGATTATAAATCTTGTCCTTTAAGTTGTTTTGGAAACATGAAAATCATATCAATATATTTGACTTGAGAATTATTTTCAAAAAAATGTACTGAATAACGATGATTGCTGGTGAAAGATTGGCACATAGCGCATGGCGATGTTGGCCAACACTTAGGCTCCGCCAGTGGATGAGCATATCGTGCATGCGTTGCAATGTATTAAACATCTATCTAAGACGTAAAAAATAAATGTGACTCCTGGCGTTCGCTCCTCAACAATATGCTTGCTTGTGTCATTCTCCTTCCGATTCCATGCTTGTGCCTAGGGCTGTCAACAAGCCGAGCTCGAGCGAGCCTATAGCCTCAAGCTCGAGCTTGACAGAGTCTCGAGCCGAGCTCGAGCCGAGCCTAGAATCCAACCGAGCTTAGAGTCAGGCTCAAGCTCGGCTCGGTTGAAGATCGAGTGAGCTCAAGCTCGACTCGACGAAGCTCGAAATACTGAAGCCCTGAAGCTTCCCTGGCTCAAGCTGCAGGCATGCATGAAGATTAAAAAATGAAGTAAAAGTATTGGATCTCGATTTAAGTGCATGCATGTGAATCTCAGAAAAGGTAGAATGTGCAGCTCTGCATCCGTAGCTAGTACTCCTACTCGCTAGCCAGCCATTCTTAAATGAGACTTTAATTGTTGCAGAAAGTTGGATTAGGAAAGACTACCGAGCCTCAGTGAGCTGTTCGAGCTCGGCTCGGCTAAGCTCGCGAGCTTGGGAGTGAGCTCGAGCTCGGCTCGTTTAGAGCTCGAGCCGATCTCGAGCCGAGCTTTTAGCGAGTCGAGTTCGAGCGATTTGTGATCTTCGAGCTTTTTTGACAGCCTTACTTGTGCCTCGAGTCGGCGCCTCGAGTCGGCACAAGCTGTCGGTAGTCGGCGCTGACAATTCCTTTCACATGGGCCGCATATTTTATTGGGTTTAAAGAGTTTCACAACGTGTGGGCCGTCTTGTCCACTTTTTGGGTTGGGCCCTATACTATTGATGGACGTGGCCCATAATAATAATAATAAACCTCAAAACCATCTTCCTTCCCCTCCGGCGAAATCGAACCACACCACACACACACCCGGCGGAATCCCAGTCAAAATGTCGTCCCCGTCTCTCCTCCTTCGCACCCCTCCTCCCTCACCGTGATGCACCTCCCCCGCCGCCGATGCTCTGCCTCCCCTTCCCTCAGACCAACCTGCGCCTCCCTCGCCTCCACCCTCTGCGCCTCCCACCCGCGGCCCGCCGCGCGCCTTGCGCCACCGCCCGCGTCGTGGAGGTGGATGACGCCAGTGCCACCAACGGCTTCATCCCGGTCGCGCGTTGCTCCGAGGGCCGCCTCGCGCAGCTCGAGGTAACCGGCGCGGCTCGGCGGGAGCAGGCCGTCGCGGCCGCGGCCGCTACCGATGGAGGGGCCGTCGCGGCCGTGGCCGCTACCGATGGAGGGGCCGCGGCGGAGTCGCACCTCGCCGCTGGTGCCGAGGCCATGGTTGTTGAGGCGTTCCTACCTGGGCCCGATGGGGGCGGGACGAGCGCGTCGTCCACACGAGTGGTGAGTGAGTCAGCGCTGCGGCCTTTCACCCCCGCAACCCCGGGCTTCGGCTTGCTCTGCCGCTGCACTGAATTGTGCCTACTAGCTTGTGACTGTGAGGGGCTGCTGTTTGGTGCACACAACAGTATGTTGTTGTGTCCCTTCAGATTGGTTGTATGTTCATAGTAAGATTAGATCTTTTCGTGGTGATTAGTCTACATCTTGCGGATACGTTGAGGCAGCGTGTTTTAGCTAGTTGGTTGATTACCCTCATGTGGTGACAGCATACGGGAGGGAAAAGTTCTAGCGACGACATGTGGAATAGGATCGATGGTGAGTACCACGGGAGTCGGGGCAGCGGTCACCAAGAGGAGGAGCTATGAGTAAGAGCGCTTGGTGGGCGTTTGGGGTAAAGCTTTGGGAAACCTTAGGCGTCAACACGCAACTCGCACCGGTGACTTTGGGAAAGTAGGCCGCTTGCGAGCCTCCTTTCGGATAGATGATTCCGTGTACCTTTAGTTGAGATGCAATTTATGATTTGATCACCTTTTGACTAGAACTGTACCTAGAGACGATAGGCCCTAGCTCCTTGGTTGTGTTATCTCATCTATGGTTGTGAATGTGATCAACACTTATATTTCATTCATATCTTTAAAGTGTTACCTTTCATATGTAATCTATGCTTCATGTTAGGTTAGATTTGATAGATTAGATGGAAAACCCTAGGTAGTCCTTTGTCGATCCACGGATTGATAAACCTTGGGAGAGTACTCTGAGGGAAGAGCTACAACCGACCTGTGCGCTTGCAGATCGAAACTTGATGCGTTATTTAACCGTCAACAGTTAGCATCATCCATTTTAGATTAGCATTATGGCAGCCTCTTGTTTTGCTACCTATGAAACACATGATAGAATTAGATGTTTCTCACTAGCTCACTCATATATGCACATGATAAGATGCTCACTTACAAATGTATTATGCACCTAGAGAATGATACATGTTGGAGATGGCAAGTTAAACATGCCATAAGTATGATTCCCCACATGTAAGTTAAATGGTTTCATGTATTTAATTTCTCAAGTTCATTCGGTACGTAATTAATGATCATGTGGTCATTAATAAAATAGATTGAAGCAAGCATGTTGTTTGTGTTGTAGATCTGCGCAAAAAAGAACATGTTCATTATGCAATTATATACCTCATACCATGCAACTTTTTGGTTACGACACGATACAGCAATACAATTACCTAAGCAATTTCTGATGAACTTTTTATTTTGGATAGACCATGTTGATTATTAGGATACAAAAGCTAGCTATTTAGCTCAAACAACATATTGTTGTATGTTTACCTTTTTATTATGAGCTACATCCTAACTGATTCTGGTCATTTTTTCTCACTGTAGTAGCTTGTCACAGAATGGCACATCAGTTACGCAAGTTTAAGTACAATATTATGCATTTCTGAAATCATGTGCAGTTTCCCACGGATCATGGTGTGCAGTTTTTGTTCATTTATGAGAGAAGGGAAGGCAAATTTGTTGTGTAAATAATCTATTGTAAACCCAAATTTTTTGCAGTTAAGTTGATGCATTTGCACCTGTAAATCTGGAATTCGTGCCTTTTTCTGAATTTTTTATGTTATTGCTTATCTGGTGGTTCAATTTTGTGCATGGTTGTAGCATGATGGATAGAGTGTGGTGTGTGTTGATGTGATCCGTAATTGTGCCATCATTTTGTAATTTTGCTGCTTCAATTTTTCATCAGCTGCGTCAGTACCTTGATCTAATGTAAAATGCTTCTGACGGGTGGCGGTGAACCACGTGGTCATGATGACCAGGAAACAAGCTCCTCGTGTCAACGTCCTCCATAAATAAAAGGAGGAAGCAAGTAATTTTTAGCAAAATGGAAATGAGATCACAACAGACTCTTAAGGTTTCCAGAAAAGGGGTGGTTGTACAGGAGAATTAAAATACAGCCGACTGTACTTTAGCCATGTCCCTGTTTTTTTTTGCTTGCATGGGTTTGGTGTTAGTTTTGTTATTTGTCTATAAGCTCATCCTAATCAGCTATGATGGAACTATGATGCATCAAATAGTTAAATTGATACTGACTAATGTTATTATCTTGTATACATCTACCAATCTTTCATGTTTCAGTGTAGTCTCATCGTAATCCTAATCTTTCGTGAAATAATTGTTGGCATTTCATATGCTGTAGACTTGTAGTGTAGTCTCTTTCTCCAACCTTCATAATTACTCCCTCTGTTCCCCACTATGAATGCACTTGTAGAATTTGAATAGACAAATCAGTGTTGATGAAATGACATTAGCACCCCAAGCATTAGGTAACATCTAATGCTTTAGAATTTACAACTCTGGAATATCCCGATCTGGAATGTTTGAGAAGAAACCGTTTCAGACTTGTAAGTTCTCACACAGTGGGTGGGCAGATGGCAAGCGCTAGCTACTTTGATTTTTTACATATCAGACACACTTGTACTCTGCACAGCTCACTGGTCATTCAATCAATGAGTTCCTACAGTAGTGCGGCATTTAATTTGGGACATTGAATCCCACAATTCTAGTTAATGTGGGACAGAGAGAGTACTTGGGTAGCCTGCAGGCTCCTAAACATTCGAGCCTTAAACCCAATATATGCCTTCTTTATATGTTGTTGGAAATTACTAGCAATTGGAACTCAAAGTATGCTACCATTTACTCTCTCTCTCTCTCTCTCTCTCTCCCCCTATAATATGTGCAATTCTATGATTTGAAAATTTTCCCACATTAAAAGCTCAAGTCAGTAAACTACTTCACGAAGCGCCACCTTTGCATTGCTAAGCCTTCTCTTCGTCGTAGAGCAAGTTTAATTTGAACATCATCCATCTAGTTCATTTTTTTAGAATAACTACAGCGGGCAAGAAGTCAGCCTGAACTTTCATTATATGGTGTGGCAAGCACATATCACATCAACAACTGCAAGCATAGCACAACAAGAGAGTACAAGAGGTTGATTATGTCCTAAGAGTAATCATAACACAACAGCAAAACATGGAATACAACAAAGAGGAGAAAACACAACTCCAAACCTGATGAGGACAAACCTCTAGTTCATTTTTAATTCATCAAAGTATTTATTTATTGTAGGAAGAGGAAGCATATGATGGATATGCCAACTTCATCGCCCTAGTCTTCCCTGTCAATCATTTTGCATCCGTCTAAGAGTAGTTCGGTAGAAATTTTTGGAGACCCCTTTCAAGGTCTATTAGGAATACTAAACATATACTAATTACAAAACTTTCTCGTGCTTACAAAACTTTCCATTTCCTGATTTTTGTCTTCCAACCCTCACCATGAACATGGGGCAGCCTGTACAAAATGGTGTGGAAGTGGTTCACAGGAATCTTGTTCCTCACAGTCATGGACTTCTTTGTATAAGAATGAAAAAGTTGAGATTGGAACCAAACCACCATAGATGGAGTACATTTCTCGATCCCAAAATGAGTTTCTCATAAGGTTGGTAAGATGACTGATATCTGGTGGAACTATCTGATCACCATCATCGACTCCTTCAACATAGAACAACTTATCAATGATATTTGCTGTTGATATGTAATTCTGTAGCACACGTTCCAACCTGCCATCTGGAGTAAGATCGTATCGGATCTCAACCCCAATCAACCTGACCTCACTAGATCTTGAGACTCGGACATTGGCTTCAGTCAATGCTACGATATAGCCACCACTGAGCTCCACCATCCTTACTTCCATAATTATTGAGCGACACCCGTTTACTATTCTCAGATGCTAGACAATGGTGTGGCAATGGATCCTTCTCACCAGGAAGTAAGAGAAGATTTTGTGCATCTTGTGAGAGACCATCAGCTTCAATGAGCATCTCAAAATTTGCTTTGAAGTCCATCAATGACATGCGGTGATCAATAAATTCAACCCGATTCACATTTGGACGAAAGAGGACGTAGCGGTCATACACTAAAACTGGTGAACTGCGTTGAGGTTGAGCCATTTGGACGAAAGAGAACTGCTCAAACTGCCTGTTACAGAACAAAATCAAAGATACAGATAAGTAAAGGCAATGTCCATAACAAGACCCGAACAAGATATATATAAACATAATGTCAATAACAAGCTGTGATACATTGTCAAAGCCCACAAAATACAGATACAAAAGCTGGTAGATCAATCCATAACAAGCTGTGATACATTGTTGTCTAACAAATTATCATAAGCACAGAAAGCCGACAAAGCAATCTAAGCAAGCATATGTAAGACAGAACATATTATACAATCAGGACACAAGTTAAAGAACAAACATATGTAAGATAGAACAATATCTAAGCAAGTAACAGAATTATGGCAAAGTATTTAAATGGAAAAATGCTATCAAGGAAGTTATATTCTAAAGGAAGGAACAAAGCTAACTGAACTAACAGCAAAGCATTTAAATCGGGCAGAGTATTCAAATCGGAATCGGTATCTAACTGAAGTGATGTGCTCATACAAATGACAGATCTAATCAATTCAACACAAATATATTTACATGATCCATCATAGCGATTTGAATGTTACAAAACAAAGCGGAGGAACTGTTACAAAACAAACCAGGGAGCAGACGAGCAATACCCAAACAAGCATCATATACAAACATAATGTCCAATAAGCAAACTGGGATTAGTGAAAAGAGCGAATGACAGACAACAACCCTCCTCTATGTAGAGACACCCATCAAATAAATGACATAATTATTGTAAGTATCCTACAGAACAAATTCCAACATAATATCTTCTAATTAATGCAATCGCATCCAGAACAAATTCCATGAACAAATAGAAGTATCCTACAGATAGACAAATAGATGCCAATGCATGCAAAAACAACACAAATGAAACAAATATGTAACAAAATTAAGACATAAATGACATTATGACAAATCAATGGATGACAAATACACATATAGAGATGTATACACATAGTCGAAATAGATAAAAGTGGTAGGATTGAGATGAGTCAGCATATAACTCACCTAACCCAATTATTTGGCACGGAATGGCTCATCAGTTACGCAAGTTAAAGTACAGTATTATGCTTTTCTGAAATCATGTGTAGTTTCCCATGAATCATGTTGTGTAGTTTTTGTTCATTTATGAGAGGAGAGAAGACAAATTTGTTGTGTAAATAGTGTATTGTAAACCCAAATTTTTTGCAGTTAAGTTGATGCATTTGCACATGTAAATCTAGAATTCGTGCATTTTTTCGAATTTTGTTATGTTATTGCTTATCTGGTGGTTCAATTTTGTGCGTGGTTATAGCATGATGGATAGTGTGTGTTGTGTATGTGTTGATGCGATGCGTAATTGTGCTATCATTTTGTAATTTTGCTGCTTCAATTTTTCATCAGCTACGTCAGTACCTTGATCTAATGTAAACTACTTCTGACGGGTGGCGGTAATTTTTAATAGAAATGGAAATTAAATCACAACGGACTCTTAAGATTTCCAGAAAAGGGGTGGTTGTACAAGAGGATTAAAATACAGCCAGTTGTACTTTAGCCATGTCCCTGTGCTTTTTTTGCTTGCATGTGTTAGGTGTTAGTTTTGTTATTTGTCTATAAGCTCATCCTAATCAGCTGTGATGGAACTATGATGCATCAAATAGTTAAATTGATACTGACTAATGTTATTATCATGTATGCATCTACTAATCTTTCATGTTTTAGTGTAGTCTCATCGTAATCCTAATCTTTCGTGAAATAATTGTTGGCATTTCATATGTTGTAGACTTGTAGTGTAGTGTCTTCATCCAATCTTCATAATTAATTACTCCCTCCGTCCCCCACTATGAATGCACTTGTAGAATTTGAATAGACAAATCAGTGTTGATAAAATGACATTAGTACCCCAAGCATTAGGTAACATCTAACCGAGCAACAACAAAAATCAGAAAAGCCATGCTTTACAACTCTAGAATATCCCGATCTAGAATGTTCGAGAAGAAATTGTTTCAGACTTGTCAATTCTCACATGGTGGATGGGCAGATGGCAAACACTAGATGCTTCGATTTTTTACATATCAGACACACTTGTACTCTGCACAACTGACTGGTCATTCAATCAATGAGTTCCTACAGTAGTGCAGCGTTTAATTTGGGACATTGAATCCCACAATTCCAGTTAATATGGGACAGAGAGAGTACTTGGGTAGCCTGCAGGCTACTAAACATTCGAGCCTTGAACCCAATATATGCCTTCTTTTATACGTTGTTGGAAATTACTAGCAGTTGGAACTCAAAGTATGCTACCATTTACTCTCTATGTCCCATAATATGTGCATTTCTATGATTTGAAATTTGTCCCACATTAAAAGCTCAAGATGAATATTTTACTGTAACCTTCAATGTTGTCTCTTTTTTTGCAATTCTTTCAGTAAACTACTTCACGAAGAACATCATCCATATAGTTCATTTTTTGAGAGTAACGCAGGCAAGATGCCAGCCTGAACTTTCATTATATGGTGTGGCAAGCCACAGATTACATCAGCAACTGCAAGCGCAACACAACAAGGGAGTACAAGAGGTTGATTATGTCCTAAGAGTAATCATAACACAACAGCAAAACATGGAATACAACAAGGAGGAGAAAACACAACTCCCAACCTGATGAGGACAAACCTCTAGTTCATTTTTAATTCATCAAAGTATTTATTTATTGCATGAAGAGGAAGCACATGATGAACATGTCAACTTCATCACCCTAGTCTTCCCTGTCAACCATTTTGCATCCGTCTAAGAGTAGTTTGGTAGAAATTTTTGGAGACCCCTTTCAAGGTCTATTAAGAGTATTAAACATATACCAATTACAAAACTTTCCCGTGCTTGTCAACAAAATTGAAGGAGTTGTTTCATGTTGTGGCCTAGAAAGCACCTATCTTATTTGTCTATTTTTATGTTGTATGAATTGATAACTTATATTATCGTGTGCTGTAAAAAAAAGATGTTCGTCATGTCCCCAACTTTTTTTTCTTTAGTACAATATTTACATTGAGATGTACCAAGTTTGCATCTGAAATTTTATATGTACGCTTGCCTGTGTTTTATATATTATACCACACACGAGTAGCAAAAGAGCTGTGTGATCAGCAGCTGCAAACTAGCTTTGGTTGCGTGGCCGTCGTTTGGTGCCGTGCGAGATGGAGAAACTATATGTAGAGATTGCTTCTGCGCTTGCCGCTTTGCTCTGCTGGGCCTTAGCCCTTGGCACAAGAAGCTAGCAGGCTGCGCGGCGTCTGCAGCAGCTTACTAATTGTATAAACTGGTCTGACGCTGTTACGATGATCAGACGAAAGCAAAAAGAATCCATGGCAACTTGGAAGAACCCCTGTTTATGTTATGATGATATATATGACAGCAGCAGGCCTCGCACCACCACCGCCCGCGTCTTGGAGGCGGACGACGGCGCCGCCGCCAACGGCTTCATCCCGGTCGCGCGCTGCTACGAGGGCCACCTCGCGCGGCTCGAGGTCGCCAGTGTGGTGCGGCGGGAGCAGGCCGTCGCGGCCGCGGCTGCTACCGATGCCGAGGTCATGGTCGTCGAGGTGTTCCTACCCGGGCCCCCGATGGGGCGGGACGAGTCACGAGTGGTGAGTGAGTCAGCGGCTCAGCGCTGCTGCGGCCTTTTCACCCACCCGCAACCCAGTTTGCTCTGCCGCTGCACTGCACTGTGACTGTGAGGGGCTAGAAGTCCGGCACTCGACGATTCGGCTGTACGTGGGGGAAGGAGATCTCGACACCGCTGGAGGGGGCCATCAACTTGATGAGCTTGCGGAAGAGACTACGGGAGAAGCATGTGTTGATTAGGTTGGATGGTTAATTTTATTGCACAAAGTGTGATATCTTTTGTCCAAACTTTAAGTGTGTTTGGATGGTTCTCAAGGCTCCTCGGGAACTAACTCTCAACTGGGGATGACTTTGGACGTCTAGATATCCGAATTCGTATTTGACAAAATCATCAGTATGGATATTCGTATTCGTTTTTAATGTGAATGTTAAATGGATGCATCGGTATTCTATTTCTAATTTTCTCTATCCGGTTCCAGATTTGTATTCGACAAAAATGTGGACTATTCGACACTATCTGTATTCGTGCAGAACAAAGTACTCATGAAATCTTCTAAAACTTTTGTTATGACTAACGGCACTGCTAGCGCCCGGACGTCCGATTGGGGCTCTAGCCATCGGACGGGTCCGCAGCCGTCGGATCCTAAGATGTTCAATCGTCAGCCGTTAGATCTAAAGTCCACCGAGTACATGTTGCAAGCGTGTTGCGAACGTGTTGCGAACGCGGTTACGTGCAACATCTAACATCAAGAGTCTTTCTTCCCTCCTCCCCCATGTTGCGACCATGTTGCGACCCGTGTTGCGTGCAACATCCAACATCAGGAGCTTTCCCCCCTCCTCCTCAACACAAAACCCAACATCACATGTCTGCAACATCGAAACTCGACATCCGCAACATTAAAATTTAAGGTTTGCAACACCCAAAAACATGCGTCTGCAACATCGAAACTCGACATCTGCAACATTGAAAATTAATATTTGCAACATCGAAAAATTTATATCTAATTTTGAAACATTCGCATGGGACACTTGCAACATGTCAAGAACACAGATGCAACATGTGTACAACGATTTGCAAACATAAACGAGAAACGATTACATCCTGAAGACGAACGATTGCAACATGTCAAGAACATTGTTACAACACCAATATACAACAATTGCAACATAAAAAAAATCCCAAAACAGGAGGCGGGAGCTCTCCCAGCGTGCCGCCTGCCCGCGGCGGCAGGAACTACCCTCACGCCCGCGGCGGCGGCGGCCGGGGTTGAGCTCCGCCGCGCGCGCCCGCGGTGGCGGAAGGAGCTCCCCTGCGCCCGCGCCCCCGCGGCGGCGGCGGCCAGGGTCGACCTCCCCCCGTGCGCGCGCGCGACGATGACGGCGGCTGAGGTCGACCTCCCCCGCGCGCCCGCTCCCGCGACGGCGGCGACAGCCGGGGTCGTCGGCTGGTGGATCGAGGGAGGGGCGGACCCCCGCTGCTCGTCGGCGGGTGAATCAAGGGAGGGGCAGACCGCGCGGCTCGCCGGCCGGTGGCGGGGCAGGGGAGGGGTCGCGCGGCGCGGCTCGCCGACGAGTGGAGCAGAGGAGGGCCGGTGTGCGCAGCTCATCAGCGGGTGGAGCACGGGGAGGGGCGGGCGCGCGTTCGCCGGCGGGTGGTTAGGGGAGAAATGAGTGGAGAGAGAGGAAAATGTGTGGCAGACGATGGGGAAGGCGTCCGACGCATCGGACGCCCGAGCCCCAGCAATATCGTATGATTAATTAGTAATTACAAAATGTTCTTCTTGATGACCACTAACTAATTATATTAACCTAATATTACTAGATTATATGATGATCTTTTTTAAGTAATTTTCATGTGGCTAATCATAGTAATTTTAAATACATTATATTATTTATAAAATAAATAAATTATATTTAAATGTTGTTATGTACTTATCTTTATTATTAAAAGATGTTTATATATTTTAAAAAATACTTATTTTATATTTATTGTGATATATTAATTAATTAATAGATATTTCATTTGCGATAAGATATATATTATGTAGGATCATCATAATTTACTCTCTACTTATAACATGTTTTGATCAATTATAAAACCATCGACAAATGAATTGATACTCGTTATGATTCTATGCTATAAATCGAGTAATTATTCGAATGCGAATCAGAATTCGAAATATCTGTTTTGTATTCATATTTATGATTCTATGCTATAATTCGAGTAATTATTCGAATGCGAATCCGAATTCGAAATATCTGTTTTGTATTCGTATTCGATAATATTCATATTAGTATCCGAATTCGAATTAAAATGCGATAAATAGTGACATCTGAATTTGTATCGGTGTGTATTCACTCTAAATCCATCCCTACTCTCAACTCAACTCACACACCCGTCCCCCGCGTCGCCCCGAGGGGCGACACGGGCGGAAAAGCCACGACCGCCACGGGCTTGCGCCGCTGCCGTCGCTCGCCTCCGGCCCCCGTTCTCCCTCGTCCCCGGCCTCCTAGCCTGTGGCAAGGGGAGCGGGGGTTCATCCTTTTAGTAGATCGAGTCCTAATTGAGTCCATCTAGGTCTAGGATTTGCTCACTGTCCATGCCCGGTGGCGGAGTTAGGTTCTGCCGGTGGAGCGTGGCTCCTCTGCGGCTTGGTTTTCCTGAAGGCACCGGCGGTGCGGAAGTGACGACATTGCAGAGGAATAATTTCTCCCAGTTTCTTCCGTTCTCCGATGGCGATCTACTTCATCGTCAACGGAGAGGCTGGGGAGACCTGTCCAGGAGTCAAGGGCCGATGCATCGTCGTCTTCGTCAGGTGATGATGTTGTTGACCCTGTTAATCTTTAGGAAGATGATCATTGTTGGAAATCTAAGCTTTGCGTCGGGTTGCCGGCGGTGGATATGAAGGATGCGTCGTGGGTACCGGAGTTGGCCGATGTGCCTGGGAGGCAGTGTACTCGGCTTATTCGCCTAGCAGTAAGCCCTCCTCTGCGGCCTCCACCTTGTGGAGATTGGCTCTGGTGCCTGGCGACAATTGGGAAACGGCTTCGGCGGTGGTGATGAACGGATCTTTAAAGGTTTCGAGGAAGATGAACATGAATTTTGGACTTCTTTGTAATTTTCCTTTTTTTGAGATTCTGTTTATAAAAGGTCGGTGTAATTCGCTAAGATCAATACATCTTCCTTCTTAAATTTTTTTAAAGTGTATTTGGTTGCATGCATGTACCATTTGCATTCGGTATACCTACGTAGATAAAATTGTACAATTCATCCGATCATATAAAATGATAATTACCATTTCAAATCATTTCATACATGAATCAAATAATGCAACCAATCAAATACATCATTATTCTGGAAAAAAAGATATGTATTGAATCGTCTTTCTTTGATTGGTTCGCTAATTACCACGGTCTGCTTGGTTTTAGTCTTCTTCCTTCGGACTCGACGTGCCTGCCTCGATAAAGCGTCACGAGCCCCACGTGACCGTCGAAACCTGTACATGTAGCTCTTAGGTGAAGTGAATACATACATACGTTTTTTTTAGCACACCCTCCTTTCACTATTAAGACGTATAGGAGTTACAAATGCCTTCCGGCGGATCAAGGAACCACACATGCCGGTCAAGCGAGCAGTATGTGGCACTCTTTGCAAGTCTATCTGCATCTACATTTGCAGCTCTTCCCTCATGCACTACTTCACTCTTTGCAAACTGCAACAGTGAGCTTCTGATCTCCTTGATGACATTTCCATATTGTCCAAAGCTCCCCTCCTGGATGTTCCTGACTGCACTAAGGCAGTCACATGCCAGTCGAAAATTTTGCAAACCCAGGTCACTTGCCAAAGCTAAACCCTCCCTGCATGCCATAGCCTCCATGATTTCAGGATCAGTTACCCCTTCCAGCACGATTGCCGACGCTCCTAAAAACACTCCGGCTGTATTGCGAGCGACAGCAACAGCTGAGGAGATTTTCTTATTCTTTGAAACTGAAGCATCCACATTGATTTTCATCATCCCTACCGGCGGTGGAATCCATTGGGGCGGCATCCTGCCCCCCACCTTGGCCTTTCCTTCGTCTTTTCGTTGTGGTAGAGCACATTCGAGCTCTTCCAGGAATCGATCGACAAAGCATTTGGTTGACAACGGGCTTTGATATATTTCCTCGTGAATCGCCTTCCGCCTTGCATGCCAGATTGCCCAAAGGACTACCACAACACGGGGCCAATGGTGCTCCTGCAAAAGTCTTGAAAATTTCAGTCAGCCAAGCCTTAGCATCTGGGATCTGAATAATGCCCAATTGCTCAGTGATCTCCTCCTCTTCTAAGGCCCATACACATCTGGCCATGTTGCACTCGAGTAATGAGTGTCTCCAAGAATCTTCTTCCCCACATAAAACACATGAGCTTGCTGGTGCCATATGTCTATGGTGAAGCACATCTCTAGACGGCAAGGAATGACGGGCCAGCCGCCAAAGGAAATTACGAACTTTTGATGGAACTTTAACACTCCATAATGCTGCCCACTCTTTCTCTGCAGCTGTGGTATTCGATCTGCTGGCTGTATTCTCCATCCATGCCGTCCTTTTTTCCCGATTGTTGATCAACATCCGGTATGCTGATTTTACTGAGAAAGTACCCTTCTTCTCATAATGCCATGCCCAGAAATCATCCTGCCTCCTTGTACATAGAGGGAGGCTGTATATAAGCTCCAAATCCATCGGAATAAACAGATCCCGGAGCTGCTGCAAATTCCATTGGCCGTTGGCGTTGATTAGTTCACTAACTGTCTGTGGTGGGTTGGCTTGTTTGCAGCATACAGGTCTGAACAGACCATCTCTCGGCAGCCAATTTGTGTTCCAAATATTGATCGATTCTCCAGTGCCGATCCTCTTCACAAGACCTTGTTCTAACACATTTTTTCCATCAAGAATTGCTCGCCAGACCCTAGATGGGGACGTACCCAAGCTAGCATCCAAAAAATCACAAGTAGGAAAGTATACTGCTTTAAGAATTCGAGCACTCAGTGACGTCGGTTCTTGTAGTATGCGCCAAGCCTGTCGAGCTAAAAGGGCAAGGTTAAACATCTCGATATCCCTAAAGCCCAATCCTCCCATATGCTTTGGCTTTGTCATCTCCTCCCATGCTACCCAGCATGTCTTCCTTTTGCCTTCCTTGCTGCCCCACCAGAAACTTCGCAAGAGGCCGTCAATGTGTTGGCACAACCCCCTTGGCAGTCGAAAGCACGCCATGGAATATGTTGGTATTGCTTGTGCCACGGCCTTGATTAAAACTTCTTTCCCTCCCGATGAGAGGGATTGTTCCATCCATCCCTGGACCCTTTTCCAGACTCTGTCTTTGAGGTACTTAAATGCGCCGTTTGACGAATTCCCAACATCAGTTGGCATCCCCAAATATTTTTCGCTGAGCGCCTCATTGTGAACATTTAAAATGTCCTTAATTTCTTCCCTGGTCTGATTAGAACACCCTTTACTAAAATGTATCGATGACTTGTCCATATTCACTCGCTGACCTGATGCATCACAATATGCATGTAACACATCATTTACTTCCTCCGCACTCTCTCTATTCGTCTTGAAAAACAGCAGGCTGTCATCGGCAAAGAGTAGGTGGTTTACAGCCGGAGCTGATTGAGCCACCCTAATACCACTGAGATTTGATGACTCCTCTCTATGTTTTAGCAGGCACGAAAGGCCCTCTGCTGCCAGCAAGAAGAGATAGGGAGATATTGGATCTCCTTGACGGATGCCCCTGGACGGTTGAAAACTATCCAGTCGTTCCCCATTGAAAAGTATCGAGAAAGATACTGTGGTGACAAGTCTCATTATCATCTCGATCCATAACTGATGAAAGCCCAATTTTGCCATTATTGCACGCAAATAATCCCATTCCACCCGATCATAGGCCTTCCTCATATCTAGCTTAAGAGCACAAAATCTGTTATCCTGAGCTCGCTTCTTCTTCATAAAGTGCAAGCACCCATAAGCCGCAATAATGTTGTCCGTGATCATTCTCCCAGGGACAAAAGCTGATTGCTCTTCAGAAATAATCTCTGACAAGACTGCTCGTAATCTATTAGCCACCACTTTCGATGCTATCTTGTAGAGTACATTGCAGAGGCTTATAGGCCGGAATTGGCCAAGGTCCTCTGGTTCTGCCACCTTAGGGATCAAGACAATAAAAGTATCATTGACCACTGTAGGATCCTCCTCCCCCTTCAGTATGCGCAGAACCATCGCAGTCACCTCCTCACCACACAAACTCCAATTGTGTTGGAAGAAATGTGCAGGAAATCCATCCGGACCCGGCGCCTTGGTGGGAAACATTTGGAATAATGCCCTTTTAACCTCATCCCCACTAAAAGGTAATAAGAGCCGATCATTCATTTCTCTCGACACTTTGATGGGCACTGTTTGAAGGACCTGATCCATTCCTCGCGTCCCCTCTGATGTATAGAGGTCTCTGTAGAAAGCTATTGCCAGCCTCCCCATCTCCCCGATATCCTCGGTAACTTGGCCATCTGCCTTTTTGAGCTTGGAGATTTTATTCTTCTTCTTCCTTAAACTGGCTCTGAGATGGAAAAAATGAGTGTTCTTGTCCCCCGAGGCCAGCCACTGGATTCTAGAGCGTTGTCTCCACATAATCTCCTCTCGATTATTAAGCTCCACAATTTTGTCAGCGATTTTTACTTCCTCTTGAGTTGGTTTGACCCTGGCAGGATCTGCCCGGAGCTGCTCAAGTTCCCTGTTTAGCCTTTTCAATTCCGATCGCACATGGCCAAAAGTTTTTGCACCCCAGCCACTTAATTTACACGACACCGCCAGGAGCTTCTGTTTCAATTCCTCCAGCGTACTTGCTCTCCCTTCACTCTTCCACACCTGCTCCATCATAGAGGAAAAATCTTCATGAGATTCCCACATTATTTCATACCTGAAGAGTTGCTTCTCTCGTCCACCTCGTGGTTCCCCTACGTTCTCCCATCGTAGTAAAATGGGTCCATGATCCGACGCCACTGCGTTCAGATTGTGCACCGACGCCCCAGGGAACCGGATTCTCCAGTCCACCGTGGCCAAAGCACGGTCCAGTCGCACTCGGCAAAAGGACCCCCCAGCCACTCGCTTCTCGAACGTCCAGCTGCGGCCTTGACAACCCAGATCATGAAGGCCACATACATCCACCATCTCTCGGAAACCGTCAATTTGAGCATGGCTTCTCTCTTGCACCCCGACGTGTTCCGATCGATGTAAGACCTCATTGAAATCCCCTATACAGACCCAAGGCAAGGGTGAAGATGCCTTGATAAATTTTAGCATATCCCACGTTTTGTGTCGTTCATTAGTTTGTGCCTCGCCGTAGACACATGTAAGCCTCCACGGCTCTCCAGTACCAACCGTAACAATAGAATCAATATGATACTGAGAATACGGTAAAATCTCCACTCTTGTATTATTTCTCCAAAAAAACCTAACCCACCGCTACGACCTGAGCTACTCACAGCAAAAGCATTATCATAACCAAGAGTACACTTAAGACCTTCAACCCGCGCTTTATGGACTTGAGTTTCAAGAACACAAAAAACGGTAGGGGCAAACTTCTTCGCAAAATCGCGAAGCTCTTTAACCGTCGCAGCGTTGCCCAAACCGCGGCAGTTCCAGCTCATGCAACTCATTGCTTCTGGCAGTGCTCCTCACCAGAGCCCGCCTTGCTTTTTGTTTCAACACCCACTGATTCATCCGCCAGCTTCTTCAGCCGCTTTTGCTGTCTTGGAGGCACATACTGTGGCGGGAGTGGAGGAATAGCTTCCCCGTTGTTGGTAGGTGCATCATTTAACACGAGCTGCTTCTTGGCCGTTGAAACCTTTTGAGTTTCGCCATCTTCTGCTACTGACTTCAGAGGGCTGCTTGCAGTGTCTTCTACATCATCCTTGCCTCCCATATTCAGCCCTGCTTCCTCCGATCCCCTCTTCCGGGAATTATCACTCCCGTCTCTATGCGTCTCCTTCTCCTTATCCCTCCAGAAACCACCACGACCCCCAGCCTATGGACCTCCGCGATATGTTCGGCCTCCAGCTGTGCGCCCAGCCCGGCCGCCCCGGTAGCCGTCCGCAGCCCTGGCTCCCCTGAGATTACCACCATCCGCCGCCCGGAGGCGTGGCGTTGCAGGATGCCAGGTCGCCTCGTCAGCTATCATCCAAGACCCAAACTGCAAGTCTTCTTCTGCATGCTCTCCCGTACCACACTCCAAATAAACATGTCCCATGAGACCACAATGAGAGCAGAAGCGTGGGAGTTTCTCGTACTTCACCCGAAGCATCATCTTGTCACAACCTTCAGGGGCAAGTGTTACCACCCTAGGTAGGGGCTTTGTAGCAAGCAAATTAACCTTAGCTCGGTGGAAATCACCACCGCCGTGTGACACCACCCTAAGCTCCAGTGCCAAAACCTCACCCACCCTTCCTGCCAACTGATTTAGAACAGCTTCTGTTCTATACAGGGGTGGTGTCTTGTGGATCTGGATCCATGCCTGCACCTTGTTTGGGATCACTGATGGCATCGGTGTCGATCCATCGAAAGTTTCCACCATGAGCGCACAACCACAGAAAATCCAAGGTCCTCCTTCCATGATACGCTTCCAGTCCCCCAAACAGAAAGCTTGAACAAGGAACAAATTTTTCCCTATCGGGCAAAAGGAAACCTCTCGCGCCGTGTTCCATGCTGATTGCATGGTCGCTATCAGCGACTGCTCGCTGAACTTCTTCGTCGTCAACAGCTTTGCCGCTGCCAGCCACTTCACCTCCGGGAGCTTACTCCTGTCTTCTCTGGCCAAGAACACTCCTTCAGATTCCTCCTCGCTCAACCGCAACTTCCCCAGCAACTCATCTACATCCACAGCCCCTCCTCCATCGAAACGCATCTTAGAAGGACCTGCCGCCATCTCCACAGAGATCCGATCTGTCCGCCTGCGAACCCTGGTCGTCGTCGAGACTTTGAAGCTGATCAGGCCAGCCCCTTGAACAGCCCAAGCAGAGAACCAGGTCGTAGGTTCCACGCAGGATCGGGCTATCACCCTCGTCGGCGAGTCGCCGGCAAGGTCGTAATCGCCCTAGGACGCCTGGAGTCCTAGGTCTTTTTGCTCACGCTTCAAATACATACATACGTGTGCAGTCGTCGTGCACACCGTATCCGACGATTCCTTGTACGTGGGCCAGTGCGGGCTTCATTTCGTCGAGTCCACTCTTTGGGCTGGGCTTATTAATCGAAGCAGGTGAATTGCGAATGAACTATAACCCACCAGAAGCCCATTTAACAGCCCACCAGCCCAACAAGGAAACCTAGCACTGACCCCTTGTTCCACCTCCTGCCCGCCGCCGCTGCGACCGGTAAGTCCTCGCGCCGGAGGGGTGGGAGGTGGGCGGGACGTTCGGCGGCGGGTCACCGCCGGCGGGGGGCGACAGTCGAGACGGCGGCCTTAGGGTTAGGGTTTTGAAGGCAGTGAAGTGAATACACGCTTGTGTGACCTGGTCGCGCATGCAGCTAGCCGTCTCAGTAATAACTAATGCAAGATTTTTATTTGGAAGTTCGGAATTTGGACCTGCTAAAAAAGAAATGGTACACAACCAAATGAAATAAATATTGAATGGAGTACGAACAAGGAGTATTTCTTTAGGGAAATAATAATACAGGTTAGAGGGAATGAAAGCATCGTTGCAGTAGGGAATTTACAAAAGCAAGCTAGCAGTGTTCCAAATTAAAAGATGGGGGAAAACAATGGAAGATGTGATGGTGAGATCACCGGTCGTATTCCACTACAAGTTTGATCTGGTTGGACGTGAGGCGATTCTTGTTCTCCTCCTCGAGCTGCTGCAATGCATGTTTCAGCAACGGGCTGCCTTCGCGACCCTCGAACTTGAGCTTCACCTCTGTAAGGTTCTTCAAATTGTCGGTGCCCACAATGCTCACCTGATGACCGAAAGACAATCGAAGCTTCTCCAGCTTGGCCATTGATCCTTGCTCAAATTTGACTCGTTTGAATTCTGAGATGGACAGATCCAGGAACCTCAGCACCGGAAACTTGTGCGTGGTGCGTGCAACCAGCTCCGTCTCGGCTCGGCAGCTTCCAGACCCTAGTTGGAGGCTCTGCTGTTGGATATATGCCCTAGAGCCAATTGGATTGGATTCACTAATAGGCTTGATGGATTTGATCAATTAGGGTACTGGAGTCTTAATGGGCCGCAAAGGTTGAAAGGCCCATCAGTGACCTCTATATATACAAAGGTGGGGAGAAGAGAAACCCTAATCATTGCTACAGTACTGCCGCCGCTACAGTAGCCGCGACGCTACAGTAGCCCAAAGTGAACAGTAACCGCGGGTGAATAGTGATTTCTGCAGCCCCTCCTCCATCTATATCCTCCGGTTCGTGATCGTTCGTGAGGTGCTAGTACATCTACGATCGGCGTTCCTTCCCCGTACGTGTGGATACCTTGGAGGTGCTACGTTTGGAGCACAAGGACGAACCGCACGTGAAGGACAAGGTGGATGTGAGCAACTGCACTGCCTGCTACCTCGACGCGTTCGTCTACATCGAGACGGTTCCGCTGCATCTGCGCGTCTAGTGATAATCCCGTGATCTCTGACAGCAGCAGTTCCTGTTTTGCGGGGAAAATTTTGTTTGTGCTAGCGTAGCCCTCCGTATCCCTTCAGTGGTACCAGAGCCGTAGCTGCTAAGTTTTAGATTCGGGATGTGTGCATATGGAGATATGCAGATGTAGATCAAAGTTTTGATCGGCTTCGTGTTCTTGTCGTGATGGTCGTGTAACGAATTACTCCTACCGGCCGGAATTCCGCCATCGGAGTTAAGTGATACACGTAAACCCAGTCACAACGAGAAGGAGATAAATTGGATTGATCGAATCGAAGCTAGGTCAAGTGCCAGGCGCATGGGATGCGTGGCGGCGGCAGATTGGATCTGCTACCGGCCCGGGAAAACCAGAAAACATGCTGTTCGGTAAAACAGTCATAACTTTTCGTGGTTAACTCGGATGAAGACGTTTTCTATACGAAAATTGATCTACAGAAAATTTTACACATGTGATAAACCAGCTTTGCTGGTCTCGGCGAAATTAGTTTTGCCAAATTCGGCTTGCAATATGGGTTTTCGGGCGTTTTAAGTTTGGACGTCGGAATTGCGATAATCTGTTTTGCAGTTTTTGTGATCGGTATGGCCTATATGTGTATGTGATGCATGTGTGTAATTTTTTCGTGACCTGCGTGTCACGCGTACGGCAATACGGCTGGAGCCACATGTATTGTCAAAATTAATGTAATGGTCTGCGTACCAATTTGTGATGATCTAATACGCGATTGTGTAACTTTCATTACTAGCACGCGTTAGATAGTTCTTGGAGGACTCATCACATGGAGGATGGCACACACAGATCATGGAGATGGAGATCAACATGATGTACAGGTCAATGAAGATGGAGATCACCATGTGACAATAGGCCATACCGTGTTACAACTGTGTGAATGTCGTTCTTACCGTTCTACTTTTACATGCGACAATGTTATTTTTCTTGCGTGTGATGTTACGAGTAGAACAATCCCTTTGGAATTTTAAGTTAACATGCCCTCCCAACACTTGCCACCATCCCACGTCTCGTACAATTAGTGGTGGGTCTATGAAATTAGGGTGCCACTAGTTTTCCTTGACTAGACGGGTTTGTATCGGATACTTACACGCATAAGTGTTGGTTTGCTTATCAAAGTCATCTTAACGGTTAAGGACTTTGGGGCATAAAGGTTGGGAGCCTAGACATAGAGATGTCACCCAACAACAGGAGTCATATGTGATATGATTAGCAAAGAGTTGCTTACCGATCTACCTTGTTTACTAGCGGTGACGCAAAAGCTCACTAGTAGACTTGTTAGTTGTGGATTCTGAATCACTAAGTATCAATGTGGGGATATTGATTTTAGTGGGAGTAAATTCTTTTATTTTACTCAGTCATGGATATTTTGTCTTAGTATTTTGCATTTATTATTTTGTTGTAGATGGCACCTAGTAAGGAATTTTCTTTGCGTACAATCCTTGAGAAGGACAAGTTGAATGTAACGAACTATACGGATTGGATCCGTAACCTTAGAATTATTCTCAAGGCTGAGAAAAAGGAAGAGGTTCTAGACACCCCTTTACCAGAGGAGCCTGATGAAAATGCAACACTCGCTGAAAAAAACGCTTACAAGAAGGCATGGGATGTCGATCTTGAAGTGGGCTGCCTTATGCTTGCGTGTATGGAACCTGACTTGCAAATGCAGTTTGAGTCAGTCCATGTGCACGATATGGTCGTGGCACTCAATGATATGTTCGCCACACAGGCTAGGACTGAAAGGTTCAATGTCTCTAAAGCCTTTGTGGAGTGCAAATTGGCAGAAGGCACGCCAGTAGGACCACATATAATCAAAATGGTTGGTTACGTTCAGAGGTTGGAGAAGCTAGGCTTCCCACTGGGCAAGGAGTTGTCCACTGACTTCATTCTCACGTCTCTTCCGCCTAGCTATGGGAACTTCATCTCGAACTACCATATGCATGGGGCGGAGAAGGGCTTGAATGAACTATGTGGTATGCTAAAGACAGCAGAGAGTGACATCAAGAAAGGCGCTGGCAGCAGTCATGTGATGGCAATCCAAAATAAGCCGACCTTTAAAAGGAAGGGCAAATCTTGGAAGAAGAAAGGCAAGGCCAAGGATAAGATCCCCATGCCAAACCAGGCACCCAAGGCTAGTCCAGCTGCCAATGCTGAGTGTTTTCATTGTAAGGAAATTGGTCATTGGAAAAGAAACTGCAAGCTGTACCTAGCTTCTTTGAAGAACAAGGGAAGTAAGGGTACTTCCACTTCAGGTATACTTCATGTTTACGTTACAGATCATATTTTCCTCGCTGATACTGTTATTAATTCTTGGGTATTTGATACCGGATCGGTTGCTCACATTTGCAATTCGACACAGGGAATGATAAGAAGTAGAAGCGTTGAAAGAGGAGAAGTTGATTTCCGCGTGGGCAATAATGCAAGAGTTGCTGCGTTGACCGTCGGGATGATGCAACTCCACCTCCCATCAGGATTTATTATGGAGTTGAATAATTGTTATTTTGTTCCTAGTTTGAGTCGAAACATTTTATCCCCTTCATGTTTGATGAAGGATGGTTATTCATTTGCGAGTGAAAACAATGGTTGTGTGATCTCTAAGGATAATATGTTTGTGGCTTGTGCATCCATTGTGAATGGCTTATTTGTTTTAAATCTTGATGATTCACCTATCTGTAACATAAGTGCTAAAAGGTCTCGACCTAATGATTTGAGTCCTACCTACATATGGCATTGTCGTTTGGGTCACATCAGTGAAAAACGCATGAAGAAGCTCCATAACGATGGACTTTTAACTTCGTTTGATTTTGAATCATACGAGACATGTGAAGCTTGTTTGCTAGGCAAGATGACCAAGATGCCTTTCTCAGGTTTTCCTGAGAGAGTCTCAGACTTACTGGAACTCATACATATGGATGTGTGCGGACCAATGAGTACGACAGCTAGAGGTGGATACCAATACTTCATAACGTTCACTGATGATTTAAGTAGATATGGTTATGTCTATTTAATGAAGCACAAGTCTGAAACTTTTGAAAAGTTCAAAGAATTTCAGAGTGAAGTAGAAAATCAACGTGGCAAGAAAATCAAGACCTTGCGATCTGATCGTGGAGGTGAGTATTTGAGCCACGAGTTTAGCAGTCATCTAAAGAGTTGCGGAATTGTTCCACAACTTACGCCACCTGGAACACCTCAAAGAAACGGTGTATCCGAGCGACGTAATCGAACCTTGTTGGACATGGTCCGATCAATGATGAGCCAGTCGGACCTACCATTATCATTTTGGGGTTATGCTCTAGAAACCGCAGCTTTCACTTTAAATAGGGTACCTTCTAAGTCCGTAATTAAGACACCATATGAGATGTGGACTGGTAAGACTCCCAGTTTGTCTTTTCTGAAAATTTGGGGTTGTGAGGTTTATGTGAAGAAACTTCAATCAGATAAATTAACACCTAAATCGGACAAGTGCATATTCGTGGGATATCCAAAGGAAACCTTGGGATATTATTTCTATAACCGGTCAGAAGGCAAAGTGTTTGTCGCCCGGAACGGTGTTTTCTTAGAGAAAGAGTTTCTTAAAAGAGAAAAATGTAGACAGAAAGTGTATCTTGAAGAAGTTCAAGATGAGCCGCTTGGCCAAGATCTCATAAGTGATGCTAATGTAGCTGAACGAGTTGAGATGCCCGTGGCAAGAGAAGCACCACCACAACCACGAAGGTCTGAAAGGGCACGTCGCACAACTGATAAGCTCAATCTCATGATCACGGGAGAGCGCGACATATTGTTGTTAGACAATGATGAACCTATGACATATGCGGAAGCAATGA
This sequence comes from Cenchrus fungigraminus, assembly GCA_036936925.1. Taxonomy (NCBI): domain Eukaryota; kingdom Viridiplantae; phylum Streptophyta; class Magnoliopsida; order Poales; family Poaceae; genus Cenchrus; species Cenchrus fungigraminus. The sequence continues at coordinate 125,420,545 of CM072770.1, read as the reverse complement.
TGGACCCAGATTCTGAGAAATGGCAAAGTGCCATGAGATCCGAAATAGATTCCATGGATGACAATCAAGTTTGGAACTTGGTTGACCCGCCAGATGGTGTTAAACCCATAGAGTGCAAATGGATCTATAAGAAGAAGAGAGACATGGATGGAAATGTTCACATCCATAAAGCTCGACTTGTTGCAAAAGGTTTTCGACAAGTTCAAGGAGTAGACTACGACGAGACATTCTCACCCGTAGCGATGCTTAAATCTATTCGGATCATTCTAGCTATAGATGCATATTTCGATTATGAGATATGGCAGATGGATGTCAAAACAGCTTTCCTAAATGGAAATCTGACTGAGGATGTGTATATGACACAACCCGAGGGATTTGTTGATCCAACCAATGCTAGAAAGGTGTGCAAACTTCAAAAGTCCATTTATGGATTGAAGCAGGCATCTCAGAGTTGGAACATTCGCTTTGATGAAGTGGTCAAAGGGTTTGGCTTCATTCAGAGTGAAGAAGAGCCTTGTGTTTACAAGAAGGCAAGTGGGAGCTCTGTAGTATTTCTAATCTTGTATGTGGATGACATATTGCTGATTGGAAATGACATTCCTATGCTTGAGGCCGCTAAGACCTCATTGAAAAATAGTTTTTCGATGAAGGACTTAGGTGAGGCGGCATACATTTTGGGTATCAAAATCTATAGAGATAGATCAAAAAGGCTTATAGGATTAAGCCAAGACACTTACATTGACAAAGTATTGAAACGGTTCAACATGGAAGAGGCGAAAAAGGGTTCTTGCCTATGTCACATGACATACATCTTAGCAAGACTCAGTGTCCTTCGACAACTGATGAGCGGGAATGCATGAGTAGAATACCATATGCTTCGGCCAATAGATCTATTATGTATGCAATATAATGATATGTACACGTCCAGATATTTCGTATGCACACAGTGTTACAAGCAGATACCAATCTGATCCAGGTGAGGGTCACTGGACAGCGGTTAAAAATGTTTTTAAGTACTTAAGAAGGACTAAAGGCATGTTCCTAGTCTATGGTGGTGAGGAGGAGCTCGTTGTAACGGGTTACACCGATGCTAGTTTCCAAACTGATCAAGACAATTCAAAGTCGCAATCAGGATACGTATTTACGATAAACGATGGAGCTGTGAGCTGGAAGAGTTCCAAGCAGGAGACAGTGGCTGATTCTACAACAGAAGCCGAGTACATCGCGACTTCGGAAGCTGCAAAGGAGGGTGTTTGGATAAGGAAGTTCCTTTCTGAACTTGGTGTGTTTCCGAGTGTCTCTAGCCCATTGGATCTTTATTGTGACAACAATGGGGCTATTGCGCAAGCGAAGGAGCCAAGGAACCACCAAAAGAATAAACATGTACTGCGGAAATTTCATCTGATACGAGAGATCGTTAGACGAGGTGATATCAAGATATGCAAAGTACACACGGATTTGAATGTTGCAGATCCTTTGACAAAACCCCTTCCACAGCCTAAGCATGAGGCGCACGTGAGAGCTATGGGTATTAGATACATTCTAGATTAGCTCAAGTGCACGTGGAAGAATGTTAGAAATATGTCTTATAAGGAATCATAGAGATGATTATATTTCATTATATCCATGACACTTTGTTCTTTTATTTGAATATCCATGAAAGACAACTTGTATTTGATTGGCAATTATGTGAATTGTTTGTGAAACTCGTTTACTTGTATGGTTATTCAAAAGTTGTCCCTAGTATGAGTTAATGACTAGCACATGTATTAGTTGATGACTATGTTTCACAAGTCATGAACATGGAGATGTATAACTAATAATGTGGGCACATGTATGACATGGGGCTGGACTGACCCAATTTGAGACTTTGTTATATAGTTCTCTGTTTACACAACGCATACGCTATGTCCTTAGACTTGAGATTGTCGCATGTACTCAAGATGTGAATTGACCTACTTAGGGGCTATCAACCGCTACTCCGTAACTGGGTAGTTATAAAGGTGGCTTTCGGGTTTGTCAGGAAGCATGCTGTGAGGCATGGTCAATCAAGATGGAATTAGCCCCTCTCTACTTGAGAGAGATATCTCTGGGCCCCTCGAGTGACTGGATCAAGAAATGCATGGCCGTGCTGGGTTAAGAGTTAACCTCTTTTAAAGGATCCGAATCACGGTATCGAGAAAGAGAGGTCAGCTTGGAGCTAGACCAAATATCGTGAGGCAAAGGGAATAGCATGTATGAAACGATGTGTGGTTCGTCTGATAAGATCTTTACGTATGCATAGGAGTTGACACGTCTTGCTAGAGGCCGCTATCAACTATTGGTCGAGTAGGAGTACTCGGGCCATGTCTATGTGTGCGTGAACCTATAGGGTCACACACTTAAGGGGTTTGGAACATTAGAAAGCTTGCGTATGTGATTGTCTCTAGTGCAAGTGGGAGACTGTTGGATATATGCCCTAGAGCCAATTGGATTGGATTCACTAATAGGCTTGATGGATTTGATCCATTAGGGTACTAGAGTCTTAATGGGCCGCAAAGGTTGAAAGGCCCATCAGTGACCTCTATATATACAAAGGTGGGGAGAAAAGAAAACCCTAATCATTGCTACAGTACCGCCGCCGCTACAGTAACCACGATGCTACAGTAGCCCGCAGTGAACAGTAACCGCTGGTGAATAGTGATTTTTGCAGCCCCTCCTCCATCTATATCCTCCGGTTCGTGAGGTGCTAGTACATCTACGATCGGCGTTCCTTCCCCGTACGTATGGATACCTTGGAGGTGCTACGTTTGGAGCACAAGGACGAACCGCACGTGAAGGACAAGGTGGATGTGAGCAACTGCACTGCCTGCTACCTCGACGCGTTCGTCTACATCGAGACGGTTCCGCTGCATCTGCGCGTCTAGTGGTAATCCCGTGATCTCTGACAGCAGCAGTTCCTGTTTTGCGGGAAAAATTTTGTTTGTGCTAGCGTAGCCCCCCGTATCCCTTCATCTGCAAGTTGGGCAACTCACACAAGGCATCAAGTACCTCATCGCCGGCAAGCTCGGTCCTGCCCATGGAAAACTCGGCGAGGTGTTTGAGTGATGAGATCCACACAGGTAACCGACTGATGTGTCCATCAATAGCAAGACTCCGGAGGAGTGGTGGCGGTGAGGAGACATGGAGAAGAAAGTCAAGGATAGTGGCACTTCTACCTCTATCTAAGTACATTGCAAGCTGGAGCCTTCGGAGGGCGTATGCCTTGCTAAGGGAGGAGGCAAGCGCATGCAAAAAATCCTCTTTGGGCTCCCCCCTTGGGTCAAATATGATAAATATCACCTGCAACTGTTGTAGCTCACCGATCTCTCGGGCAACCTGAACGTCACCGACTTTGAGAACGGCAACATCCACCTCGCGTAGCGCCTTCATGTTCCCTAGCCCTCTAGGTAGAATCCACGGATCCACCCTCAGGCGCTCAAGTTTGCTCAGCTTTGTCACTGTCCGCGGCATGTTGATCCCAGTCTCTTCAACATCGAGACTCTCCAAACACTCGAGGTCGCCGATTTTGCTAGGCATCACACTGATTGGTGTACGCCTCAAGCTCAAGAACCGAAGAAGGTACAGCCGGTAGACATCTCTCATGTGCTTATTTTGTAGGGCCCTGCAACCTTCCAGATCAAGTACCCTCAACAATCTGAACTCGCCTAGCCGATCCAGCAGCTTGCCGAGACCTGCTTCGACCTGAAATGTACTCAGTGATCGGACATGATGTAGATTCATCACCTCAATGCCACCATGCCTCACACGATGATGTTGCTCCAGCACTTCCTTATTCTTCTTCTTCTTCATCGCCTCAGTGCCAACATGGCTCCTCGCACGACGACGACGCTTCACAGCTTTCTCCTCCTCCTCCTCGTCTTCAGCATTGCCATGGATAGAGAGGCGGCGAACCTTGCCACGAGCAGATCCTCCTCCGTATTGTCGCCCTACCAAGCAAACAAAGTTAGCCTCCTGGGATTTTGACACCATCACCTCAAGCATCATATCGTGCACTCGGCACGCTTCCTCCATTATTTCTGGATTGGAATACAAACTCTCCAACAACATCTTGTCTGGTTGAATCATGTTCCTGCTTATCAACTCATTGAAGTACTCTTCTGCTACGTCAAACAAAGTCAAACCCCTCTTCTCGGCAACCAGACCTTCGGCAATCCACCTGTATAGCAGCCTATCCTTGGCGATCACATAATCCTCAGGGAAAATGCTCAAATACAACATACAAGCCTTCAAATGATGAGGCAGGTACCCATAGCTGAGTGTAATCACTTGCCTCATCCCCTCGAGGGTGGGATGGTTCTCCATTTGAGAACCAATTGAGTTGGAAACTCTTATCCACATTTCTACACTCTCATCCGAGTTGTAGCCTGATAGAATGCTGGCGATCTTAACAATTGCCAATGGCAATCCACCACACTTCTTCAAAATCTTGCCCATGGTACCTTTCAATCCATCGGGGCAACTACCCATGGAGCCGAATACTCTCTTGATGAACAGTTCCTCGCTGGCCTCTGGTTCCAGGGGCTTCATATGATGGACAAGGTCCTCTGAAACACTACTTGCTTTGGCCACGGTCTCTATTCGAGTTGTCACAATGATTCTGCTGCCGCAATTGTTCTCTGGCAATCTGATCCGGATAGCTTCCCATGCTTGCAGGCTCCATACGTCATCGATCACGATGAGATACCTAGTACATGCTTGGAGTGAGAAAATGTGTTTTGCTAAAAAAATGTGATAAAATAAGTGACATGAAAACTATAAAATAATAATTAGAAAGATTTGTTTAATGATAATTTCTCCACAAATGGCATCCAAGCGTTTTGTCCACTCACGTGCTGAGGATGTGGAAGCTAATAAGAGCTTTTAAAAAATATTGATATTTCGAGTACAATAGGCCCTTTATTAATGAAATATTTAAACTTTTAGTGTAACAATATACGTACTACTACCTCTGTCCTTAAATATATATAACTGTAGGACAAGAAAATTAGTTCAAAATGAACTAGTTTTTATTGTCCTAAACTTCATATATTTAAGAACAAACGGAGTATAAAAAGAACAAAAAAAACATTTAGCTACACAAACTTTTTCAAAATATGTTATTTCTATCCTTTTTAAGCTGTTTAAGTTGCTCACAACTAGCGAAAAGTGGCAACAGTGATATGCAACAAATTTTTGGGCTCTAAGCCTTAATCGCAAGCCTTGAGCAAAGTAAAGTGTAAGGAAAATGGACCTAGTTAGATCCAATAGTGATTTGATGATTGTGTGTCGATACTAATCCATAAACTAATAATATTTGCTAGTATAGGAGGAATAGTCTCATGGATGCATAGTGATGGACTTGAGGAATCAACACAATGAATCAAAGTTAAGAATACAAGTACAAAACCCTAAAAGACCTTAGAAGCAACCTAAAACATTATAGAAGCAAAGCCAGAAAGAAGACATGTGAAGAAATGAAGAATCCTACTAGGGGTGGGCACAAAATACCGAGAACCGAACCGAAATTTACCGAACCGAAATATTCGGTTCCATGTTCGGTTCCGAGTTTTCAAGAACCAAAGTACCGAGGTAAATACCGAAACCGAACCGAACTTACCGAATTTACCGAAAGTACCGAAGTTACCTAAAATTTGATAAGTTTAAGTGTTATTATATTATCGATTGCACTATTATAGACTATTATATTATGTAATTTTGGCACTCACACTTATATTCATGTGGACTTTTATATATATTTGTATTTTGCACTATTATTATCTATGAAATCATGTCAAAATTAGTTTTTTAACATGCTATTACACCTTCTTTGGGATCAATTCGGTACCGTTCGGTAAGTACCGGAACCGAACCGAATTTACCGATACTGAATACCCTCGATACCGAGTTTTTTTGGAATCGATCGGTACCGATTTCTCAGGAACCGAATTTACCTAGGTACCGGAGAACCGAACCGATCGGTTCGGTATTTACCGAATGCCCAGGCCTAAATCCTACTAAAGAACATGCCACTAACTCATATGGTGGTACGGGAAATTGTCACCAAATCAATTGGTGACCATATGGAGCAGTAGGACCAAGACAAGTGGCAATATGCTCACCGACACATACTGTGGGTGCACCGGATCAATCGATGGTGTCGGCTCAGCTTGTGATCAGCTCAGATTCGACTTGGGTTGTTTTGAAGCAAATATAAGGCCACACCAATTCATATGATGGGTTGGATATCCGAGGCAGTGGATGAGTCAGTGATTGAAGAAGGAAGTGGCTCAAGACGTGGCACCAATTCATATGGTGACCACAAGGGCAAGCCACCGAATTAGTCGGTTACTTGGGCTCAGTGTCAGTGGCAGCGGGAGGCTCAACGGCTAGCCAGGATCAGGGGTGGGCAAAAATTCACCGAAACCGATTAACCGAACCGAGTCAAACAGATTTAACAAAAAATGTCAGTTAACCAAATTTTTTGTGATCTATTCGGTTAAGACTTTGTCACTATTAGGTTAACCGAAATTTATTCAGTTTTCAATTGGCATTAACCAAATTAACCGATTAACCGAAATTCTTGCTAACTTGTTATATTAAACACTAAAGTTGTCACTTTTTCCATATTCAAATGTATTTCTAGTAGACTTTGTTTCTTAGAAGCATTATTTGTTGTTTTGTCCTTTTGTTTTATTGCATGATCGATGTCTAGTTAGGTGCTTTCCAATTCGATTATGCTATAACATTATCTTCTATAGAAGTATAATATTATTTCAGTTAACTGATTAACTGAACCAATTTAACCGAAATCGATTTGTGTCGGTTATTGGTTTTTCAACAACAAATTCGGTTAACACTTCTCCATAACTGAAATTTTTGATAACCGATTTAACCGAACCGAATTAACCGAATGCCCAGGCCTAGCTAGGATGGCACCACTGATCTATACGATGGTGCTAAGAAATGTTACCAGATTAGTTGGTGACAACGATTTCAATGACCATTGGAGCAACAACTAGTTTTGAGTGTTGGCTCTATAAATCGAAGTGAAAATGCCGCTCGTATAAGCGACTGTGGAGCTTATCGAAATAGTCTTGCACGTCGCACTTAGAAGTTTTAATTTTTTTTGAAACTTTGCACACCAATAGTGCCAAACTAGATGTGCATTTTCCCAAAATTTGAGATTTGAACAACTTTTGTAAAAATTCATATGAAAAAAACAAATTTTGTCATCTAGTGACTGACATTTGTTTTTTCCATATGAATTTTTACAAAAGTTGTTGAATCTCAAATTTTGGGACAATGCATATCTAGTTTGGTATTATTGGTGTGCAAAGTTTGAAAAAATTTGAAAACTTCTAAGTGTGACATGCAAGACTATTTCGATAAGCTCCGCGGTCGCTTATACCAGTGGTAATGCATTTCTGCTCTATAAATAGCCCCATGCCCGACCCTATGGTGGGTGTTAGAGTTCAGGGAAGCTACAAGTGATCCATCCAAGTGCTCTAGCCCACCAAGTGCTAAAGAGAAGATTAGAAGAATTAGCATAAGACTTAGGTATTGACTAGTTTAGCTCCATTAGCGCATTGCTTCAAGGATTAGCCTAGAGTTAGGCAAGATTTACACACCTCCTTTATATCGGTGCTTGCGCGCACCATTGTGAAGTGGTAAGAAAGTCTTGCGATACTCTCTGACCGAGTTGGCAGAGATTGGCCTCCTAGAGTTGTGAGTAGGAGGAGAGTCTCACGACGTTAGTGCCAAGGGCTCTACCAAATTTATAAGCGGCAAGGAGCGTCCGGGAGAAGCTAGGCGGAGACCCAATTGCGTGTGGGGAAGGCCTGTTGGCTATTCTACAGAGTTACTTGGTCGAGGAGTTCATGCCCTTACACGGACTTTGCCCTTTGAGAGGGGCTCCTACAATGAGGATTAGTGGGAAGCACAGCTTCCCGACATCTCAAGATAAAGTTGTCATGTCGTCACGAGAGTTTGCTCCTCTCCACTCTTTACTTCCACATTTACTTTGTGCCTTTACCTTTCTTAGAATTGCCTTGTGTAGTTCATATGATTGGAACTTAGGGTGCAAAACTCTTTTATTATGACAAGAGATAACAACACATAGAAAATCATAGTGCACATCTAGATAGAATTGACGTAGGTTTTTATATGTGCTTTGGAGAATTAGTTTTTAGAATACCCAATTCACCCCCTCTTAGGGTGCCACGATCCCTTCATAAGGGATTTATACTGGGCTAACCTTATGAAGGTGAATGGCTTAGGTTTAAGAACTTTCACAAACAAAGATGACACAAACAAAAGCTACACCTGGTATAGTAAATAGTGAAATTAAAAGGTCATTTTAGCCAAGCTGGACGGAAGGTTTTGTGCATGTTTAGTTTCCTTTGTTTCCACCGTTTGATTTCACCGGATGGACGTTTTTTTTCAAATGCTGATAATGACCGTATTAGCCAACTGATTGAGGGACTAATATAGGTGATAAGTGAGTCTTCCGGAAGAAAGACGCCACAACCTTTGTCCCAAATTATGAGTTGTTTTGATTTTTTATATTTATTATAGTTTTTGTTATACACCTAGATACACACCATGTCTTGATCGATACATAGCACAATATGAATTTAGAAAAGCTAAAACAACCTACAATTATTTAAAATGGGTAGTGTTGGTAAGTTTACTAGCTAGACTAGTAGTTGGGGCTGGTTTAGTTCCATAGAAGTTTTTTTTTCCGAGGACCATAGAAGTTGATGTTGCGCAGAGAGATTTCAAAACTTTATTTGAAAGCATTTAATTTGTACCTCTTTTCCTCGAGAAGATCCTTGAGCTTGCTGGACAGTTCTTCCACACCCATCCTGTCGATTTTAAGTTCACTGTCCTCCTCTTCACTAGTGAAGCGCTTTTGCTTATCATCTTGTTTCAGTTTGGCGATCTGCGGGAGCAGTCTGGCGAGGAGTCCCTTCACGTCCTTGCTGCCGTCGAAGGCTTGCGACACGGACACCAGCGCCTGGCGCTGGAACTCGGCTTCCAGCCGCCGGCACAACTCCACGGCCAGGGTCGTCTTCCCCAACCCTCCGAACCCCACGATGGAGAACACCTTGAGCTTCTTGTCATCCTCAGCATTATTGATCGCCTTGATCCTACCGGCCAGCGTGTCGGCCTGTTCCCTGATGCCGACAAGCTGGCGATCGGGGTCATCGGCACGCCGGAGGGCGCCCGCGGACGCGGACGCCGCCGAGACGGGGGCGGTGAACATGGCGGACTTGGGTAGGTTGATGAGGTAACGAGCGCGACGCTCGCTGACGGCGCAGGTACGCGCCAGGAGTGCCTTGACGTCGGCGGCGAGGGTGCGTCGCAGCCAGAGCTTCTCCAGCTGGTGCTTGGGCCATTTCACAACAATGTAAGGCAGCAGCTGGGTGGGGCGGCGGCGCCAGCAGACGCGGAGGCGGTAGATGTCGGCGCAGTCCTCGGCGTCGTAGGCGAGCTCGCGCACCTGCTTCTCCCACTCGACGACGAGGTGGTCGACGGCGCTCTCGTCCGCCTCGGAGATCATGCGGAGCACGGCGTTCATGGTGGCCAGCTCGTCCGTCAGGTGGACGATCTTGTCGCCGACGCCGCGGATCTCCTGGAGCTCCTCCACCACCTGCTGCCCCAGCTTGCTCACGATGGACTCCGCTGCGCTCTCCATTTCTTCTTCTAGTTCTCTCTCTGTGTGATCAAGATCAGCAAGCTAGGCGGCAGCTATACACCCTCTTGTGGCTTGTGTGCAGGAGAGAGCAAATTAACAAGGACGACACGTACTTATAATATATAATGGCAAGATGGGAACCTAAGGTAAAGTAAACTAAAAAATGATCCATAGCCATGCTGGGAAGAAACGTATCCGCCCATGCTACGTTTTGCATATATATCCGGCGCCGCAATGGAATCTCGCGACTTGTATGCTAGGTTTTGCAAACATTCGAATCTTAAAGTGTTTACGTTCTCTCTCTATGGACATGCAGAGCAACCTTTTTTTGTCTTACAATGAGTAAAAGCGTTAGGTAGAAAATTTTGGAAATTTTTTGATCGAAGACCTCTTTAATTTCAAGGTCTATTAGAGATATTAAACGTAAACTAATAACATAGACAGATTAACAAATAAATTAAACTTGAAAATGATCCATAGCCTTACTGGGAAGAAACGTATAGTATCCGTCTACGTTTTGCATATATCCGAGTCATCTGACAAGGAAACTCGCGGTGTCTATGCTAGGTTTTGCATACATTCGAATCTTAAAGTGTTTACGTTTAATTTCTGGCTACATGGACATGTATAGTAATATATTTTTTCTTACAATGAGTAAATCTATTGTACAACCAAATGGAGATTTCAAATCATTATTATGAGTCCAACTGCGGATGTGCGAGTTTTCATGGTGGAGCTGCAAAGCAACCATGGAGGAGCCTGCACCCAATGAAATGCTTCGGTCGATTTGGGGAATGGTACTATTGCAACAGCAGTATAGTGATAGGTTTGGTATGATGATTTGGGGATTTATTTCAGAATTCAAATGGCGCTACACACTTTCAATGGGAGAAGACGTATCCGTCGATAACGAGGTGTGTATGATGATTTTGTCAATTTCGATGATTTGCCTGTTCATTTAATGACGATCCGTCAAGATGGGCCTATTTCGAAGATGGAGGCTTTCAAAGATAGGCTGGGGGGCTCTATATACATCTACCGAAAAGATGGATAAGCAATGTAACTATAAACTCATTTAGCTCACTAAATGCAGCCCACCACAACTATTAGCCCATTAATAATGTCCACCTAGTAGTAATCCATTCAACATTTTCAAACCAATTAAAAATGTTGACCAACATTTTTTTAATGTTGTCAACATTTTCTGGACCAATATTTTTCAATATTTTTCTGTAAATGTTGGACCAACATTTTTCGAACGGACATTTTTGAAAAATGTTGAATCAATTTTTTTGGAATGTTGACCCAACAATTTTTAGTAAATGTTGGATCAACCCTTTGTCAACATTTTAATGGATTAAAAAATATTGACCAACATTTTTTGAAAAAATCACAAGTGTTGTCAACATTTTTTTTGGACCAACATTTTTTCTACAATATTAGATCAATATTTTTTCAACAAATTTATAAACCTCAGTGGGCTTAAAGAGCTCCGTACATGGGCTGCATGTCGCACCATATATCTTAGTGGGCTTAAAGAGCTCCACAATAGTGTGTGGGCGGGCTTAAAGAGCTCCACAATAGTGTGTGGGCCGTCCAGCATACCATTTGGTTAGGGCTATAAACCTCAAAGCCTTTGGTGGGTGGACCCGACCCGACTCTTCTGTCGCTCGTCGGCTTCACCTCCGGCAAAAGAAAACCACGACGGACGGGGGAGTAGCCGGCCAAAATGTTGTCCCCGTCTCTCCTCCTTCGCGCCCCTCCTCCCTCGCCACGCATCACCTCCTCTGCCACTGATGCCTCGCCCCCTCCCTTTCCCCTTCCCTTAGAACAACCCGCGCCTCCCCTTGTCTCCACTCTCTACTCCTGCCCCCCGCGGCCCGCCGCGTGCCTCGTCGGTGCCGCCAACGGCCTCATCCCGGTCGCGCGTTGCTACAAGGGTCGCCTCGCACGGCTCGAGGTTGCCGGCGTGTCGCGGCGGGAGCAGGGCGTCGCGGCCGCAGCCGCTGCCGATGGAGATGCCGCGGCGAAGGCGTACCTCACCGCCGGCGCCGGGGCCATGGTCGTTGAGGCGTTCCTACCCGAGCCCGATGGGGGTGGGACAAGCGCATCCTCCACATGAGTGGTGAGTGAATCAATGTTGCGGCCTTTTCTCACCCGGAACCCGGGCTTCCTTCAGTTTGCTTTGCCGCTGCACTGCATTGTGCTTACTGTCACGTGTGAGTGGGTGGGGATTTGCAGTGCTATACTACTCGAGGCCTACTGGCCTCGTAGGGGTTGCTATTTGGTGCACACAACAGCATCTTGCTGCTTAGTTCCCAAAAATTTCACCAACTACCCGTCACATCAATCTTCGGACACTAATTAGGAGTATTAAATGTGGATTAATGATAAAACCCATTCCACAACCCCTACCTTAATTTTGGAGATAAATCTAATGAGCCACACGAGGTGGTGAAGCTCGCGCACGTGCGCGACCAACGGCGAGCTCGCCGCTCGCTCCGCCCCGAGGCCAAGCTCCTCTCTGGTGGAATCGATGTCGGGTGACATCCTCTCCGGCGGAATCAACCTCGGAATCGAGCCGCGCCACCACTCCATGGTCGGGAATCAGAGGGCATCGGCGGAGGTGGAGGAGGAGCATGGGTGGTGCCTGGCGTGCTGCAGCGGCGGAACAGGGGCGGCGGCTCTGGGCGGCCTGTGGCGGCGGAGGTGCTCGCGAGCAGGGGGTCACCTTCTCGAGGAAGTCGTCGGATTCCCCTCTCCGGCTCGAGCTCGGAGTCGTGGCGGCTCTAGCCTCGATCTGCTGCGGCGGTGGGCATATCGAGGGCCGGCCGCGTGCGTCCCTGGCGACGGCGACCTGCTACTCGCCGGCCGCAGAAGTTCCGTGCGACGACCGGGCGGAATCGAGCTCTCCTTCTCCACAGTGACCTCCCCCTCTCCCGATGGCTGCGGTGGATATGCGAGCTCGGTGGTTGCTCGATGGTTGGGTAGAGCGGACCTCGTGCCACGTTCGCACTGTAGCGTCTCCCTGGAAGCACGCCAGGAATGGGTACCACCGCTCGTGCGCTATGGTTCAGTTGGTCACCCAGTACGCCGGTGCGGGCGATTTTACGCCAAGGCGTACTGGACGATGGTGTACCCCGCGGCAGGTCTCAAATACTCGAGCTCCAAACCCCAAATTCCAAATCCTAGCATCATCCTCCACCAATCCATCCCAAATCGCTGCGGACATGAATCCACTCCGGCAGTCCTTTTCAAGCTCCAGGCAAGGCAGGGGTGTCCCTGCCGCCGTGACTGCTCGATCTACTTCGATCCCCGGTGCTCTCGCGCGCCCCTGCTGATGGATCCACTCCGGCCGCCGTCAATCCTGCAGCCCACGCTGCAGCATCTTCTCGACTGCTGTGTTATTTTTTCACTTGTAGGCTGTGGAACCTGATGGCTACTGGAGGACTTCTGCAAGATCCTGAGATGATGCTGTGCACTGCCGTGCAACCTGATGATGGCACCTTCCTGAGATGATGCTGCGCACTATATTGTAGTATATTTTTGGATTGCTATTTTGGTTGCCGTACAATAGCGAACTATATTTTGGTTGCTGGTTTTGAGAAGTATTTGGCTGCAGAATTGTGGCGGCATTTTTTCTTAAATGTGGCAGATTATGTTGTAGTAAAGTGTAAAGTGCACCAGCGGTCCCTAAACTTGATTTGTACCCAGATGGAATCTACTTGATAATTAATTATTGAATTTACTATGAAAGTATACCACTTATATACTTAGATCTTTGCTGCATGAATCATGAAGGTTCATGCATAAATCTTGAAAATTGATCACTATTCGTGAAAAATAAAGATATATAATATTGTATAACCAAGAAGGTTTTATGTTGTACACCTTTTCACTTTGTGAGTTTTTTCTTGAATGTTTCTCACATATATATAAGGTTTTTATGAGGCAACATGTGCAATACAAAATGCGGTTCATATGTACTTTTTTCTAGAAGAACTGTTTTTCCCACTGAGTTTTTAGATGGAGTTTTTAATGAGGCATATGAATTCGCGGTAATCGTCTAAGGGGAAGTGTTGTAAAACAACGGACTCCGTATGGATAGAAAGGAGGGACTGAAACTCCTAGTCTTATTCGATTGCTTGTGGGCTCTTACCAAAACTCTAGACTTAGTTTATTACCAAGTACTTGCATAGTAGCATGTCTGTTGAAATATTAGGAAATTTCCAGATTAAAACCAGAATATAAATCATGACGAACTGAGCAAATAGATAAAGCATGTGTAGAAAACTCATATCACAGATCATAGCAACAAGTGTAAGCACGATTCGTACACTAGACAGACAAGGCAGAATGATCATGATGAACAAATAAAACCACAGCAAGATGAGAGTGTACCCAAAGACGGGGCGGTTGCCGGGGGCAACCGATGCACCGTTATCCTCTGGATTAGCCATACTAATCGTGGGAGGACCTCAGTCGATGTAGTCGTACGATGTCGATGCAGGAAGATGTACGCAGTGTAGTCCCTCGAACAACCGGCAGTGAGAAGTCGTACAGTAGGCCACCGAGAAATAGTTGTTTGGGAGCAGTCGCGCGAAGAGCGCTTCCCAAAAACCTTATTCGCCTTCTCCCGGTGCAGGATCGCAAAGACGACGGTTCCGGAGACCTGCTCGCCCGGTCGCTGGTGCACGCGAACGATCGGGCTGGAGTCTTGGCAACGGCGGCGCAGCAATAAGCAGAGGCAAAACTCTAGTTATTCATTAGATACGTTTTAGCGTGGCCGATGGTCTGCTTATATAGTCCGGGAAACCGACCTCGTGAAACACAATCACGAGTAGGACTCTAAGTTGAGTCCGTTTAGGACTCAGCAAACCAAGAGACCAAAAACTAAAACTGCAAAAGGAGACCGCGCTCCCGCAAGGCGAGAAGCCGAATTTCGGCGGACCATTCACGCAGGTGCCGTGCGCTCGCGCCCTTCGCCACGCCACGCCACGCCCGGCCCGGCGAGTGAGCGCGCGCGTGTGGATTTCCTTTCTCCTCCTCATACTAGTCTTTAGAAGATGAGAACAACTTTCATATATAAGTTGGTTCCCTCCACCTTCCACTAGCAAGGTGGCACTAAAGGATTCCACTACTCCCCTATGCACTCATGTGTATGGGCCTTTGAGATTTATTTAGGAATTTCTGAATTAATTATTGGGCCAAGCCCACATAAATTCTAACAATCCCCCACCAGATCTCAAATGCCCATTTAGAGATTTGACAGTTCTCACTACTGTTTGATATACCAGTGTTTCGACAGAGACTGTTAAGTTGAACTTCCGCCTAGAACTTCAAGCTACACTTATCCACAACTTAAACAATGGACTACGCCTTGAATTGCAAGTTTTGTGCGAACAAGCTTTACTCAAAGTCAAACTAGTACTTGGCTGCCAGTAGCCTTACCCCGTGGGTGGAGCATATACGTCATACTCCTTAGTCTCTTCATGAGTTTACTAGAGATCACCCAAGTCTCATAGACTGCGACGTTTAACAGTCAAACTCATATAGGTATGTTCTTTCAAGAATGCTCTGTAGGACAGCATCTTCACTTGTTAAAGTCAATAGAACATATTAAGGCATCGTTGCCAACCTACCTCACAGTGCCTCATTGCTCTGAGAGTATTGCATCTTCACATAGAGAGGGTTATCATTATACTCTCCTCAGTTTACCAATAGCTTATTTTTCCCAGGTCCTTAGTCAGGGGATCTCCGATCAAAAAGGTTGGGTTGCTACTACTGTAAACTCACATGGATCTCATACCCATCTCCCTATATGCAATTTCTATCACATTCCGTGATAACCCTTTTGTAAAGGGATCTGTCAGGTTTTTGTCTGTTTGTATATAAGATACAGTAATAACTCCGGAGTTTCTCAACTTCCTGACAGTCTTCAAATCTCTTTTAACGTGTCTTGTTGACTTCGCATTATCCTTAGCACTATTCACTTTAGTGATTACTGTTTGATTATCACAGTTCATAAGGATAGCCGGTATTGGTTTTTCAACCACCGGCAAGTCAGACAAGAGCTCACGCAGCCACTCTGCCTCTGCAGATGCTGTATCCAAAGCTGTAAGTTCAGCTTCCATGGTTGATTTAGTCAAAATAGTTTGTTTGCAAGACCTCCATGACACTGCGCCACCTCCAAGGGTAAAGGCATACCCACTAGTGGCGTAGATTTGATCAATATCAGAAATCCAGTTCACATCACTATATCCCTCTAGCACAGCTGGGTGCCTGGAATAGTGAATCCCATAGCTCATCGTACCTTTAAGATAACGCAAGACCCTTTCTAGTACATGCCAATGATCATCACCCGGGTTGGACATGTACCTACTCAACTTGCTCACAGCAAAAGAGATATCCGGTCTAGTTGCGCTAGCAAGATACATGAGTGAACCAACAATTTGAGAGTACCTCAATTGATCTCTGGTATCATTCTTGTTCTTTCGCAATGTCACACTAGGATCATAAGGTGTTGGAGAAGGCTTGCTATCCATATAGCCAAAACGGCTCAAGACCTTCTCAACATAGTGAGATTGTGATAGAGTAATCCCACTCTCTTCCTTAATCAATTTGATGTTTAGAATTACATCAGCTTCTCCTAGATCTTTCATGTCAAAACTCTTTGACAAGAATGACTTGACTTCATTTATAATATCCATGTTTGTTCCAAAGATTAGAATATCATCTACATATAAGCATAGTATAACAAAATGACTCCCACCATGTCGATAATACACACACCTATCAGCTTCATTAACGACATAGCCCGCACTAGTTAAAGTAGTGTCAAACTTCTCATGCCATTGTTTAGGAGCTTGTTTCAAGCCATACAAAGATTTCAATAATTTACACACCTTCTGCTCTTCACCTTTTACTACAAACCCATCAGGCTGATCCATATAAATCTCCTCATCCAACTCTCCATTAAGAAAAGCTATCTTCACATCCATCTGATGGACGATCAGACCATATGAGGCAGCCAAGGATAGTAGTACTCGAATAGTGGTCATTCTAGCAACAGGTGAATAAGTATCAAAGAAATCTTCGCCTTCCTTTTGAGTATAACCTTTAGCCACAAGTCGGGCCTTGTACTTGTCAATAGTACCGTCAGGCCTAAGCTTCTTTTTGAACACCCACTTACAACCAATTGGTTTGCAACCGAATGGTAGTTCAGATAACTCCCAAGTTCCATTAGAAAGAATCGAGTCCATCTCACTACGAACTGCTTCTTTCCAATCATCTGCATCTGGAGATGCATATGCCTCTATAATAGAAGTAGGAGTATCATCCACAAGGTACACAATGAAATCATCACCAAAGGATTTTGCAATCCTTTGTCTCTTGTTCCTCACAGGAACTTCATTGTCATCCTTCTCAAGTGTTTGCTCAAATGATTCAACAGGAGACTCGATAGGTATAGTATTATCAGGAGCTATTTCAGTGGAAAATTTAGCATTACTACGCATATCTTTCATTGGAAAAATATTTTCAAAAAATGTACCATCACGAGATTCAAAAATTGTATCAACATGCATATCATAAACTTCAGACTTTATTACTAAAAATCTATAAGCAATGCTATTGTGAGCATATCCTAGAAAGACACAATCTACCGTCTTTGGTCCAAGCTTATGCTTCTTAGTAATTGGAACATTGACTTTCGCCAAGCATCCCCACGTGCGCAAATATGAAAGTGATGGTTTCCTTCCAACCCAAATCTCATATGGTGTTGTCTCTTTACTTTTGTTCGGAATTCTATTCAAGACATGACTTGCAGTCAATATAGCTTCCCCCCACCATGCCTTAGACAAACCAGCAGTATCTAACATGGCGTTCACCAAGTCAGTCAATGTGCGGTTTTTCCTCTCGGCAATCCCGTTTGATTCAGGAGAATAGGGAGGTGTCCTCTCGTGAATAATACCATGTTCCGCACAAAACTCATCAAATAATATAGGAAAATATTCACCACCACGATCTAACCTTAGACGTTTAATCTTTCTTTCTAGTTGATTTTCAGCCTCAGCCTTAAAAATTTTAAAGTAGTCTAAAGCCTCATCTTTAGTTTTCAGCAAGTAAACATAGCAATATCTAGAAGCATCATCAATTAACGTCATGAAATATCTCTTTCCACCTTTAGTCAACACACCATTCATCTCGCATAGATCAGAATGAATGAGTTCTAGAGGTGCCAAGTGTCTCTCATCCGCTGCCTTGTGAGGCTTTCGAGGTTGCTTAGATTGCACACAACTATGGCACTTAGAACCTTTGGCAATGGTGAAATCTGGTATTAACCGCAAGCTAGATAAATGTGACATCAAACCAAAATTCACATGACATAAACGAGAATGCCAAACACTTGAATTATCACTAATTGTGCCACAAATATGATTGACTGACTTATTACAAAAATCTGCTAAACTTAGGCGGAACAAACCTCCGCAATCATAGCCTTTACCAATAAATTGTCCATGCTTAGACATAACTACTTTATTGGACTCTAACACCACCTTAAAACCATCTCTTAATAAAAGAGAAACGCTAACAAGAATCTTGCGAATAGTAGGGACATGCTGTACGTTCTTCAGCTGCACGATCTTGCCTGAAGTAAACTTCAGATCTACCGTACCAACACCACGAACAGAAGCATGTGACACGTTCCCCATTAGAACGGAAGAACCTTGGAGCAATTGGTAAGAAGAAAATAAAGAGACATTAGCACACACGTGAATATTAGCACCCGTATCAAGCCACCAACTAGGTGATTGAAACACCGAAAGTACGGTAGGAATACTACCATACCCGTCATCGGCATTGGTTGCAGTCACGAGGTTGACCTTCTTCTCTTTACGGTCTGCATGCTTTGGACAATCCTTAGCAAAATGTTCTAGTTCACCACAAGTGAAACAAGACATCTCAGACATATCTTTCTTCTTCTTCTTAAAGGTAGTAGTTGCTTTGGCATTGAAAGGCTGTTGTTTCCCCTTTCCTTTGTTCTTGCCTTTGAAATTTCTTTGGACAAAGTGGACGTTATGATCCCATAAAGGATTGGCGTCTCGTATATGCATCATTGAATCAAACAGATGATTCAAAAGCACATTACGCACAACTCCCACAAAGATATCATAGGCTTTCTGGAGTTTACTCTGATTTTTATCAGAGATGTCTCCCTCGGGTAAGCCATCTTTGACCCAAAAAACTTCCATGGCAGTAAGCCAATCCGTGATCTTAACAGACCACCTCTTAAAGTGCTTACCAGAGAATTTCTCCGGCCTAAGCGCATCAACAAAACTAGCTATAGGTACTGGAAAAGACCTATTATAAGGTTTTTGGATTGTTGAAATATTAGGAAATTTCCAGATTAAAACCAGAATATAAATCATGACGAACTGAGCAAATAGATAAAGCATGTGTAGAAAACTCATATCACAGATCATAGCAACAAGTGTAAGCACGATTCGTACACTAGACAGACAAGGCAGAATGATCATGATGAACAAATAAAACCACAGCAAGATGAGAGTGTACCCAAAGGCGGGGCGGTTGCCGGGGGCAACCGATGTGCCGTTATCCTCTGGATTAGCCATACTAATCGTGGGAGGACCTCAGTCGATGTAGTCGTACGATGTCGATGCAGGAAGATGTAAGCAGTGTAGTCCCTCGAACAACCGGTAGTGAGAAGTCGTACAGTAGGCCACCGAGAAGTAGTCGTTTGGGAGCAGTCGCGCGAAGAGCACTTCCCAAAAACCTTATTTGCCTTCTCCCGGTGCAGGATCGCAAAGACGACGGTTCCGGAGACCTGCTCGCCCGGTCGCTGCTGCACGCGAACGATCGGGCTGGAGTCTTGGCAACAGCGGCGCAGCAATAAGCAGAGGCAAAACTCTACGCGCTCCCGCAAGATGAGAAGCCGGATTTCGGCGGACCATTCACGCAGGTGCCGTGCGCCCACGCCACGCCACGCCCAGCCCGGCGAGGCGAGCGAGCGCACGCGTGTGGACTTCCTTTCTCCTCCTCATACTAGTCTTTAGAAGATGAGAACAACTTCCATATATAAGTTGGTTCCCTCCACCTTCCACTAGCAAGGTGGCACTAAAGGATTCCACTACTCCCCTATGCACTCATGTGTATGGGCCTTTGAGATTTATTTAGGAATTTCCGAATTAATTGTTGGGCCAAGCCCACATAAATTCTAACAATGTCAAACCGACATAATTAAATACATATTGCATAAACCAATTTTAAGTGGTAGAGTTGGCAAATAGACTTATGCTTTAGTTGAGTATGATTTACATTGTGAGCCATTAAATTCAATGGAAGGTCAAATTGTTACCAACTTTATTGTTGGGCATAGAGTAGATAAGCAACTTGATTTGAATGGTTATGTTACTTTTACTCCATGAAAATCGTATTTTGATAGATCGGTTTGCAAAGATGATTGTGGTGTTGGAGTTGTCATTATTTCGCTGAATGGAGCTGTTTTTGAAGCTCTTAACTGATTAGATCATAAATGTACTAACAACCAAACCGAAAATGAGGCTCTTCTATTTGGATTGGAAATTTTGCATGACATGGGAGTAAAACATGTGGAAGCTTATGGAGATTCTTTACTAGTGGTGCAACAAGTATCCAAGGTATGTCAATGTCTAAATGGCTTTTTGAATGCTTATCTTGATAAATGTTTAGACATCATATCTTGTATGGATGAATTTATTATTTATCATGTGCCACGAGAGGAAAATCCTAAAGCTAATGCTCTGGCTCAGCAAGTATCTGGTTATAATGTTCAAAAAAGAATTTTTCAAGAACACAAAACGTTGTTTACAACCGAGTGTTCTGCTCTAGAGGCACCGGTTAGGCCGATGCAGCCGACAGGCCTAACCGGTGATATCGGTCTGACTGTTGTTCCCGACCGGTCCCCTGGTCAAGAATCCCCTTCGGTTTTTGATGATAAAAACGAAGTGGTGGACTGGAGACAACCTGTAATTAATTATTTGCAAGATTCTAGCGGTTCAGTTGATAGAAAAGCTCAACAATAGGCTCTTAAGTTTGTTCTTGATGATGGTGAATTGTATCGTCGAACTGCGGATGATTTACTTTTTAAATGCTTAGGTCCTAATCAAGATATGTTGGCTATGGCAGAGGTTCATGAAGAGATTTGTGGTACTTATCAATTGGCTCCCAAGATGAAGTGGCTCCTCAGGCGAGCTTGCTTTTATTAGCCTACCATGATAGTTGATTGTTTCCGGTATTACAAAGGTTGTGAAGAGTGTCAAAAGCATGGAGATGTTTAGTTGGTGACTGCTGCATCGATGCATCAGATTATCAAGCCTTGGTCTTTTAGAGGATGGGGATTAGATTTTATTGGTAAGATTCACCCTCCTTCGTCGAATGGGCATTGTTTTGTGATTGTGACTACCAATTAATTCACCAAGTGAACCGAGGCTATTCCTTTGAAGAATATGACACATAGAGAGGTGATTGAGTTTATTACCGGACACGTTATACATAGGTTTGACATTCCACAAGATCAAGAAACTTCGTTCATATCCAAAGAGGTGCGTGAGTTTGTCAACTCTTATGGTATTAAAGTGTTCAATTCATCTCCGTATTATGCTCAAGCCAATGGTCAAATCGAGTCTAGCAACAAAGTTTTGGTAAAGCTCATCAAGAAGAAGATAGAGGACAATCCTAGAAGATGACATAAGGTATTATCTGAAGCTTTATGGGCTCATCGTATTTCTAGACATGATGCTACTAAAGTTACTCCTTATGAGCTTGTGTATGGTCAAGAGGTCGTTTGGCCTGTTGAGGTAAATCTAGGCGCATATAGACTTGCAAAGCAAAATAATCTTGATGTTGAAACATATTGTGCTTTGATGATGGATAATATAGACCAGGTGACCGACAAGTGTATGGAGTGGTAATGGGCCCTTCATTTTATACTAAGAAATTTAAGGATCGGGCCGTAATTCTATTCAATTTTGAACTAAAAAATAAAAGGGTCTAGTTGGATTGTGAAGAAAGCATTAGGACCATGGCCCTTTACCACCCCTTGTGTATGGAGGCTTTGGAGAAAATTGAGAAAGACAAAAGACGAGTTGCTAGAGCATACAACAAAAAGGTAAAAGCCAAATCTTTTCAGGTTGGTGATTTGGTTTGGAAGACGATTTTACCTATTGGGACTAAAAGTACAAGTTCGGTAAGTAGTCTCCAAGTTGCGAAGGTCCATACAAGATTGTCAAAGTTTATTCTGGAAATTCTTATATGGTGAAACTTTGCAAGGGCAGCAGCTTCCAAGAGCTCTCAACGGGAGGTATTTGAAGAAATTTCATCCAAGTGTTTGGCAAGACGTTTGATAGGATATGACCGATTTAAATATGTCACATCATCCTTAGAAATATATTTTATACATAAGCTTTACTAAAAAAAATAGGGGGTATATGTTCGCATCCAAAATTGGCACAATCCGATCAGGCTAACGCCACTGGTCAGACCGGTGTCCCTAGGCGGTTTGATTGGTCGGGGGCCTGCAGCTGATCTGGCAACGGCCGCACCGGTCTGACCGGTGGGCCCGCCCGGTCTGACCGGTGGACCTCGAGTCCGAGTAGAATTGAGGAATCCTGGTGAATTTCGATTTGTAAAGGGTTTCCTTGCGGGACAAGACCTTCCCACCCTATAAATATAAAGGGACACGGCCGATTGAGGCTATCACCCAATCGACCAAATACTTTTCTTCAACTTTTAGCTCCAAACTCTAACTTTTCCAACCCTTTGCTTTCCTTGCTTGTCTCGACGGCGATCAAAGACGTTTTGAGTGGTCTTGCCAACCTCAGAGCAACCCTAGGAGCACCACCTCCGACGGGGTCCCTCCCAAGGCGGCGTTCGTATGTCTTCACCGCGCCTCTGCACACACCGGTTAGACCGGTGCCCCTGACCGGTCAAGACAGGAGCTCGACGAGTTCAAGTTTCTGACTATTGCGCGATCTAGCGCTCGTGTGGGTTGACCAGAAAAACGTCAACACTAAGCTTAGTTCGGAGTATATATACGGAGGAGCACATCTATTGTAACATATGGATTTGAGGAATATAAAGAGAAACTCTACCTATATTTTGCCTTGTTTACTTATCTACTTTGTTCTCGTGCTTCTCATTAGAGACGTGACGAGAGGGAAAAGATCTGACGACGTGTTTTATACAACATAAACAATTGCCCCTTTTGTTTTTGCGAAGCCACTGGGCACGGCACAAAACGGGCTTTTACAAACCTCGTTGCGACGAGCCCAGCCAGCTAGACAGTAGTTCGGCTTTTCTTAATCGGGACCGCTCCGAAACGGGCAGGAGAACCAGGCCGCTTCCGAGTCGGATCTCGGGCTGTTGTTAGATGATGATCCGGCGCACGCGGTGGCCCGGCCAATATAATCTCGAGTTGTTGTTAGACTTGAGGTCTTGAGGTGTTGAACTTTCCAACGAAGAACCACACCCGCCGCCAAAATCAAAGAAGAGGGGGGAGAGCTGCAACGGGGTCATGGGGATCCACCAGCTAGCTGCTGCAGGGACTAAGCGTCGACCGCACGACGACGAGGACCAGCAGGCGAAGAAGAAGAAGAAGACGACGACGACCAACACGCTGTTGACGGACGACGGCAAGCTTATTCCCAGATTTCTCACGGAGTACACCGCCGAGGACATCGCGAGGTACAACCAGGACATGGCCCACAACGACAGGCTCCTCGACGAGGCCGCGGCCAAGCTCGCCGTGGGTGCCGTCGTCCCTGACGATCTCCTGCTGCCGTTGTCACCGCCATTGCTGGAGCTGATGGAGGAAGAGGAGAGCAGCAGCAGCAGCAGCGAAGAGGGAGGTCCCCACCCGTGCCGCGCGTCGGACGACGCGAGGGTCAAGATGCTCCGGGCCTTCACGACGACAAGGTTCCACCCCATCTCCGAGAGGTTCCTGCGCGATCCCTGCCTGTGCGACGAGGCTCTCGCCGAGGACATCAGGGAGGTCGACCGCTTCATCTCCAAGTTGTACGCCAGGACGCTGGAGCGCGCCAAGGAGGCTGTAAAGGAGTACGACACCAAGGGCTACCTGCAATGCAATGCCGACGGCACGATCAAGCTCTCCAAGCCGATCGAGCGCCTCTAAGTAACCTGATCTATCCCAGTTTTCTGATGTGAAATCACTTGGATCCATCCCAGTTGGAATCTGCAACGATTAGTGCGATAGAGTTCATCAGCCTAAGTTTTCTTGTATGTTCCTGAAGAAATGCGCAGGCAGCACAATTGTAGATTTAATCCTTTGAGCAATGGGGATTCGCAGTTTCTTAGGTTTAATCTTAAGCAATGGAGACTCTGTTGCCATGATTTGTTCTGCTTTCAATAGACTTTTAGATGCCAATGCAATAGTAAAACATCAGGACTGAAACTTTGCTTCATATTTGCTCATCACTCATAGGTCATAGGGAGAAAAGGCTGATGTTGGTGCCAGAACAGAAAAGGCTCCTTGGCGCTCCACCTTCTCCCGAATGCACCGTGCAAGCGCGTAGATACCTTTCTCGATCAAGTTGAGTTCACGAGAAGCAAGGGCTTGCCAATCGAACTCAATCTCAGCAGTTGGGCACGACCTCATTGACTCACATAATCTCAGCACCAGCCTCTCGCCCGAACTTTGATGACAGGAAGTTGTCCTGGTCCGCCTCCTGCTCCAACTCAACTAGCACTGACAAGAGATTACGCAAGCCTGCACCATACCAGAGGACGCTGGACAACGCAAGCCAGAACTGCTGGAAATGTGGCCCGGTTGACCTGATTTTCCAAGCACATACTGTAAGTTAATTTATTAATTATAGGTGCAGCAACAGCATTTCAAGCAACACATTTACAAGAAACAAAAAGAAAAAAAAACTTGAACCGATGTGTTTCAAAAGAACAGTTCAAGTCAGTATTTCAGATCTGGAGCCAGAATACTTAGACTGACTCCAGCGGATTCCCGTGGCGCATCTGCAATATGCAGCAGGAGAGAGGCCAATCCCGCGCTGCAAAGGAGGAGGGTCTCCAGCAGTTCCCGTTCCCTTCGCGCAAAGACGAGGCCCTTGGGGCTCCCGCGGGCGAGGTCAAGCGGAGGCGGCGGGCGGCGGGTGAGGTCAAGCGGATCGAGCGGAGGCAGCGGGCGGCCTCCCGGGGGCTCCGACGGCGGGCAGGCGGAGCAGGAGCGGCTCGGGCGAGGTCGAACCCGAAGGTCAACGCCGCTGTTGATGGGAGGATGACGGCGCGGCGGCGCGTGGAGGAGCCGGGGGGCGCGGCGGCGGACGGGAGGCGATGCAGACGGGAGGCGCGAGCGAGATCCGGACGCCTCCTCGCGGCGGCGGACGGGAGGCGCGGGCGAGATCCGACCGGAGGAGAGCAGGGGGCTGTGGTGCCCGCGAGGCCGCCGGAGCCGCGGCTCCCTGTAGGCCGGAGGGAGGAGAAGGGCGACGGAGGAGGGAGCGGTTCGCTCAACGGTTGGTTTGCAGAACGGCAAAAATTCCCTAGGTATGCGGTCGCTGGGGGGCTTCGCTCATTTTGCAGCTACCGTTACGGTAGCTGCTAGAGCCGGCACTTTCCCCATTTTGCGGTAGTGGGGTGGGATAGGGAATCCGCTGGAGTCAGTCTTACATGCCTAGACTCCCGTCACCAAAGATGGTGCTTAGCAAGGGCCTCACTTGCCCCGGGGCCAAATTGGCAAACTTAGAGCAACTCCAACAGTTTGGCAAACCAACTTGGCATCCATCTAATTTTGGCAAAACAAGAAAAATTGGCCTCCAACAGTTTGGCAAATCAACTTGGTAAAAATAAAAACTTGGCAAAACTCACCTCCCCACGCGTATATATGCCGCGCGGATCGTGGTTGCCATCGGCGTTTCCCTCTAGGTGGGAGGGTGAAAAAAGAAATAAAAAATAGAGAAGGATTCCTGATGTAAATTTTCAAGAGGTGGAAGGGTACAAACAAAATTTTGTTTCTCTCATGATATAAATTAGATCTGAATTTGGCAAGTGAATTATGCCAAACTGTTGGAGATGAACTCTTTTTTTACTTGGCATATCTTTTGAGAAGTTGGCAAAACACAAGATTTACGAAGTAAAATTTGACAAACTATTGGAGATGCTCTAAAGCCACAGGAGAAAAAGCATCATTATCAGTTGCAGTCTTGCAGAGCAAGATGGATCATACTAATTGGTAGCACAGTCAGCACTCACCAAAAACTGTGAGCTGGAAAATCACTAGTAGCCTTGAAAATAACTGCTTCCACCTCATCAGCATGAGACCCCCACTGAGAACAAGCGAAGGCCTGGATGTCAACACCTTGGTGTTTGCTCTCCCGCTTCAGCTTCTCAAGAATTATTGGACGGACCACAGGTCGAGCATTTCCTGTAGTGAGTAACATCCTGACCACAGACAAACCCAAAAGAGCCAGTGATATTTTCCTCTGTCTTCCAGTTCTCCTTCTTTACAAGCACCAAGTCAGTGAAGTTGCCAGCCTCCAAGTTGCTAACACCCCTAGAATTATTGCCACAGTTGATCCATCCTTTGTTTATGCTGCATTTAATTCATCATTTGCATTAAGACTGCTATGGAAGCTCTAGATTGGGAAGGTTAGTTTCTACATACATTTAATTGCTCTCTTTCCCTCTTGGAAACTACAACTAGAAATCACCATTGGGACTGCCCTAATACCTTTTGGTTCAGACTCAATCATTTAGTCTCACCGTTGATGTTCGAGACAGACTCGCTAAATGAGAAAGACTATAGGTTCGACAATTAGTGCAATCCACAATCCTGTACCCTACTCGATAATCCATCTAAGGATGTTCCAATTAAAAAAACAATAATAGAGGTAATTTGGATTTCGATCATTGCTACTACCTTGTCTAAAGTTTTGGAAAAAAATTTAAATATTTTTTTAATTATTTTGCAAAATTATACGACCGTTTCAAAATTTATCAGTTTTGACAACCAATCGCTGTGGCCCACGACGGTCGTCGTGGCCCACGGCGGTTTGAGGTGGCCCACTGCGGTTGCAGGAACCCCACGGCAGCAGGCAGCCGCCTTGCAACCGTCGTGCGCCATGGCGGTTGCATGTGGCCAACCGCCGTGGGCCATGGCGGTTGTTTTTTTTAATTTAGCAGAGAAAACACACACATGCTTGCGATGGCATGTACGGTGCTAGTACTACCCTAACGAAGCGTCTTACGTACTGATAACATGCCTTAGGGAATTCAGAAATTTCATTATAACATTCCTAATGAATCTAGTTGTACGAGAACTGCCCGGAGAGCATAGAGCCGCCGGAGTGTTGCGACGGCACGTAGTACCCAGGTGGGGGTGGAGGTGGTGAAGGTAGAGGGGACCAATCTTTCTTGTGGCATTCACAAGTGCAGGTCGAACATTTGCAGCACCGGTCTTCTCCTGCGCTAGACGATGGATCTGGAGAAGCCAATGCCTCCGACAGCTCCCGCTTCAGGTTGTAGATGACGACGTCCTCGAGGTAGTCGATGTACTGTTGATAGGGATCAATAGCTGGTTGATCCACCCATTGCGAGAAACCGCAGTTCTCTGCTTGGGTGGAGTACTGCAAAAGGCAAGAAAACGTTACCAAACCAAAGAAAGATTGCTTACCTATGCATATGGGCAGTGCCAGAAGCGACGACCGGAGTTGTTCCATCCCGGGTACACTTGCATCACGCAAAACTCACCGTGTGAACACCTAGGCCACAACACCATTTGCTTCAGTGCGTAGCTTCTAACATCACACATCGATCTGAAGTCACTCTTGCCTTTCAGTGGGAAATTAGCTTCGAAATCTTCTGATTGTTGATGCCACAACTCAGGACCGAAACCGTGTCCATCCCCACTCCAGGAAGCCATTGTTGAGTGCTGTGAGAAGAAGACAATGGAGTGAATGGTGGTGTATATAGAAGGTGGCTGGCTGGGTGGTGGGCCCTTCAATCCGTGGGAAGGGAAACGAAGCAGTGACTCGGAGAAAACACACCCTAGTACTAGGGCACTGTCGCTTTGTGGACCAGACGATCCGTGGGAGGGAAACGCGTCAGTGACTCAGAGGAAACACAACGACTCTGCATATTACAGTCACTGTAACGAAACACACGTAACGGATAAAACACACTCTAATGTAGTTCGATTAAAGTTCTTAAGGATACAAACCGAGGACCCTAGTTGACGATGTCATGAAATCCGACATTATTTGATACAGTCCGGCTAATACTCTAGGTCTACTGAGTACAACGGGGGTATTTCCCCTTCCTGATGGCATCCGGCCCAGCTGCCTTGGCCCGGCGAGCCCTCTCCCTCTTCCTCTCTCTATCGGCTTCACGGGCTTGGGCCGCTTCACGTTCTCTCATCTCCTGACGATGGCGCATTTCCTTCTGCTCCTCCTCCTTTTTCTCCTCTCTCTTTTCCCACTCAACCATGCGGAACCACCTCTCCCTTGCATCACAGGCTTCTCCCTCGACGTAGCTCTTGTCGAAGTTGGACTGCTCGGTATCTAGCCACTGCATGAAATCACAAAGAGGAGGTGGAGTCTTTTTCCAAAGACATGTCAGTAAATATTAAATCACAAATGACAAATGAATAATTGAGAAATGTAGTAAGTCTTTACTTTGGCTCTAAGGTTGCGGTCGAATGGCTTAATCGGTCGTGCGCATAGTTAGCGCACATGAAGAACCTCATCCTGTAGGCGTACCCCAGAACCTTGCACCTAACAAGCTTGCAATTGTCACCGCAGAAGCACATAGGAGTGTCGATCCCCTGTGGCACCTCGACATTGTCCTTCCTCTTCGTGAGGAACTCCAAGTCCAACTCAGGACCTGAGGAGGCCATTGCAAACCTGCAAAACAAGATTAGAACAATTAGAGGCAAAAAATAATACAACTGAATCGGCATAAATTATTACAAAAAAGAATAGAACAATCACCAGCAAAATAATACAAATAGAAGCTCAATTATTACAATACAGTACCATGCATAAGTTCATACAAGAAATATAGTTCAAATATTACAAATTCCGAAATTAAATGCCCTAACATTACAAGCAACTATGATCATCTGAATCCTGCGTTGGTCCTACGCCCACGTCCACGTCCGGATGGGGGTTGGGATGGTCCTGAAGTTGCTGATGAGCCCACACTGGTCGTAGGTGGTGCGTTGTAAGCATAACTTATGGCTGTGCATCTCTTGTACGTGTGACCCGTGTTATGGCACTTGTAGCACATCACTACCGGAGGTCCAGCTTCTGCTTCGTCCATGTTGTTCCTAATCCTCTTCTTCTTCCGTCTTCCAACACCTTGGCACAACTGAGGATCTGGATTCGGTATGTGCACAGTATTTTCTTTGGGGTTCTCAGTAAAAGTACCCTGCACGAGGTAGCTCTGAATTATTCGGTTCCAAATGTTCCGAACAGTTTCTTTGGTGTAGTACCATGGCACGTACCTATGGTAGCTGAATTGTTGTAGTTCATAGCATACGTCGATCACATGTGAGCAGGGGATGTCTAGTAGCTGCGGCTTCCGGCATGTACATCTGCATATTTGGTTGCCAAGTTCAGCAACTTGATGCGTCTTTTCACGGGAAGGGCCTAGGCGCATTTTCCCTTCGCACTCAACCTCATAGCTCCACATAATTTCATTGTCATCAGACTGGTGCTAAGGCTGCGCTGTGACCTTGTGTTTCAGTGCTTTATCCTGAGCCTTGGTCAGATACTCAGTCATTCTTCTGCAGTATCTCATTTGAGTGTTCCTCAGAACCTCATCCGCTATCTTGCTCCTTGTGTGAAAATACAACATTGTACGATACATAAAGAACTCAATGATGCCAACTAGAGGAAGAGGTCTTACACCGCGAAGGACACAGTTGTATACCTCAGCAAAATTAGTGGTCTTTATCCCATGTCTTGCTCCGCCCTCGTCAAACATGAGACACCACTTTTCCTTAGGCTCATTCTGAATCCACTAGCTAAAGGTCTTCACAGCACGCCCTCTTCTGCGCATGACTTGAGGGCCATCTAATCCCACATCCTCGAGAGAAATTGGCTCCTCTCCAGGTTCGGGATTCACTGGCCTCTTTGCTATCTCCTCTGATGCCTTCTTTGTCAGATCATCTAATTTCTTCCAGATGGCATCAAACTTCTTTTGCTGAGTCTGCTCACACAACCGCTCAAACATTTTAGACAGGGTCTTGTTCTTGAACTGGCTGTGGAAGTTTGCTTTCATGTGCTTAACGCACCACCTGCTCTTAACATCTGGCCACAATGGAGCTCTGTATCGCTCTGTGCTGCCCTCTTTCATGTCATTGATTGCTTGCAAAATACCTTTGTGCCTGTCGTGTATCACATACACATCCTGCACATCCTGAACCACCATGTTCTTCAACCTCTCAAGGAACCAGTACCAACTATCACCGTTCTCCTCCTCCGCAAATGCAATGGCCAAAGGAAGCAACTGATTGTTACTATCAGCTGCCACAGCTATCATGATTGTTCCTTTGTATTTGCCTGTGAGAAAAGTGCCATCTATGCAAATGACCGGTCGACACAATTTGAAAGTCTCAATGCAGGCACCCAATGCCAAGAATGACCGCTGAAGCACAAACTTGCCTGGTTTCTCCACACAAGGATAGTCCTTGATATCATAGTAGCTGCCAGGATTCATCTGAACTATTGTGTGTAGCAAGCTAGGCAAATTGTGGTAGGATGCTTCATAAGTACCCCACCTATGCTCCAACACCTTCTTCTTTGCTTGGTATGCCTTGTCGTAACCGATGGTGTACCCAAATTTTTCCTCAATTGCACCGATAATTGTCTTCGGTGCATAATCAGAGCATTTCACTATGTGAGGGTACATGTGGCTTGCAACAAAATTGGCTGAAATGTTTCGGTGTCTTGCATCAATACGATCAAGGGTACAAGTGTGACCCTTCACTTCTTTCACCTGTAAGTAATTATCCCACTTCCTCATATATGCATACACTCGAAAAGAACAATCATCCTTCTTGCAACACACATCATATATCCTCGGAGAGCTCTTGACTACCCTAAACTCCCTATGTAGAGTCAAGGTGGACCACTGCTTCACTGCATCCTTCAGATGTGCAGTACTGGGGTACATAGCGCATTCACAAACCTCATTCTCCGTGTACTCCCATGGCACATTCTCGCCACTATCAACAGTACACCGGGAGAAATCGTAGTTCTGCCAATGCAAGGGCACATGATCCTCAGACTCATCATCATCATCATCATCATCTTCTTCTTCATCATAATCATCATCTGAAGAGTCCTCTTCCAATGCACGTTCATCAGCTTCCAACTCTCTCTGATATTGTCTCATCACCTTTGGGTTTACTTCTCCCTCATCAATAACACCAGTGACAACATAACCTCTAGATGGTTGCTCACCCTCAGAATCCCCTTCTTCCTCCTCTTGTTGTTCGCCTTCTTCAGCACCTTCCCCTTCTTCAGCACCTCCCCCCTCGTCCACATCCTCAACTTCCTCATGCACTTGACTGCTAGACCCACCCTTCTGGTAAACTTGGATAAACAAAATCACAGGCAAACCAACTCGGCATGCATTTCTGATAAAACTCCTCCATCGTGGAGTCACCTCAAGTGGCACGAGCTCCCAATACACTTGTGCACTTCTGTTGATTAGTGCCATCACCGACAGGCATTGGTGCTCTAAATCTACTGAAAATGCCTTAACCAGCCATTGGTTATAGCCTCCCAAGTTCTTTCTCCTGCTCTTTTAACATTTTTCTCAATTGAACTATAATTTGACAAGTCAACTCCTTGTGGACCATATATAATTTCTCCAATTCCATAATATAATTTGATTGTGACTGTCTCCGACATGTCTGATTCATAATAAAAAACAATAACTGCTATCAAATACTACATCCAGGGACTAAGAAACAAATAGACTTATATCTAAACTAAATTAACAAACTAATCAGCCACAATCTACACACTAAACAGTAAATATGTTACGTAATATAAACTACAACTACAGATCTATACTCCAGAAATCTATACCATACAGAAATCTACAGTACACCGAAATAGTAATTAGTGAAATTAGTGAAATCAGTGAAATACCTGCAATGAAGCGAAGAAGCAGCAAAGCTTCACTGCTCCGCACCCTCCACCTCCCCTCTTCTCCTTCTCAACCCTAACACTACAAACAGGACTTTCTTTTAATACTACAGATCTAAATAAACGTATTGAATCACTAATTACGCTTTCTAAGTATAGGTGCTAAAAGAGTTGAAATCGACGAAATACTTACCAATGAAGCGAAGAACCGGCAGAGCTTCACTGCTCCGCCCCCTCACTCTCTTCTCCTTCCCAACCATCTCTTTCTTTTTTTCCGAATTTTTATGACATTTCTGGGCTAATTTTCGGCTTTTATAGAGGTCTGGAGACCTGCCGCCGTAAGCCACGGCGGCTGCGCGGCCCCTACCGTCGTGGGCTACGGCGTTTGGTCATGCCGCCGTAGCGCACGACGAATAGGCCTCAACCGCCGTGGGCCACGGCGGCTGACCTTCACGCCCGTGGGGGCCCGGTTGGACCTCAAACCGCCATGGGCCACGGCGGCCGCCGTGGGCCACGGCGATTGGTTGTCAAAACTGATAAATTTTGAAACGATCGTATAATTTTGCAAAATATAATTAAAAAATATATTAAAAAATTCAAAGTTTTGATTTTTTTAGAATAATTCAAAGTTTGGAAAAAGTCTAATCGACCCCCTAACCTATCATGAGTGGAACACATAACCCCTCAACTTTGAAACCGGATTTCCAACCCCCTCACCTTTGCAAAACTATGCAAATAGCCCCCCAAGCTGGTTTTAACAGGTGGTTTTGCTTAGGTGGCAGCTAAGATGGTCTGGTTTTGCTTAGGTGGACATGCTGACATGTGGGCCCGGCTTGTAAGTGGGCAAGCTCGTCTTCTTCTCCCCATTCTCTTTCTTCTACCTCGCCACCGCCAGCATTGCCGCTCCTCCAGCCCTCCCTGCCTAATTCCCGCCGCCACCACACAGTGAAAACGCCGAAACCCTCGCCCGTCGGCCCATCGCCACCGCGTGCCGCGCCGCAGCCCTCCCCACGAGGCCACGAACCCTACCCGCCCACCGCGCCGCGCTCAATGCATGACGCGCTGCGCTCAATGCATGAAGAACACGTGCGTGCCGTCGCTGACTAAGATAGAGGGAGGAGGCCCAGGAGGGAGAGAGATGGGGCTCACTGCTGGCCGTCGGAAGCACGCGCGAGAGGAGGAGCAGGGAACGCCCATGGCGTCCGAGCTCGCCGGAGCAACCCGTAGGCCGTAGCCTAGGCTAGATTTAATTTTTTCACCGGGCGGCGGCGGACTTGTAACTAATCGGATGATTTCCTTCTCCATCCGACAGACGCAGCGTCGCGGCGCCCGCGCTGCCACTGCCAGCGGACTTGCACGACGCGATACCAGTTCGTGGCTTCGTGCTGGTCGTGAGGCGCGAGTTCGGCGGTGAGCCGGCGGGCAACAAGTACGAGCAGTTCCTCACCGTCCTGCGAGAGTTCGAGAGGTCCGTTAGTTCGTGTTGCCCCTGTGACCATCAATGTTGGCCAGGTTAGCTGATAACTGTTGTTGTCCGGGTTTAATTAATTTCGTTTGCAGTGTGGGCGGCGCTGCCACCGTCGTCAACCGCGCGAAGGTCTTGTTCGGCAGGCACTAGATCTCTGTCGTGGCTTCGAGAGGTTCTTGCCAAAGGGGTTAGTTCCGAGCCTAGGAACCAGCACCCAAGGAGCTCAACAAAATCCAAGGAGCTCAACCAGCATGGAGGTTGGCACTGTCGGTGGCAGGAATCAGGCAGGGAGTGGCGAGGTAGAAGAAAGAGAATGGAGAGAAGAAGAGGAGCTTGCCCACTTACAACCCGGGCCCACATGTCAGCATGTCCACCTAAGCAAAACCAGATCATCTTAGCTGCCACCTAAGCAAAACCACTAATTAAAACCAGCTTGGGGGCTATTTGCATGGTTTTGCAAAGGTGAGGGGGTTGGAAATCCAGTTTCATAGTTCAGGGGATTATGTGTTCCACTCATGATAGGTTAGGGGGTCATTTAGACTTTTTCCTTCAAAGTTTTGATGGGACTACATGGGCCGCGTGTCGAACCACTACGTATTGTGGCCGTCCAGTCCACTATTCGGGGCTGGGCCCTGTATTGATAGACGTGGCCCGTAAACCTCAACTTCCGGGGAAAGGAAATAATCAATTTGTCTGCGCTCGTCGTCTTCACCTCCGGCGATATCAAGAATCCACACACATACCCGGCGGAGTACCAGGCCAAAATGCCGTCCCCGTCTCTCCTCCTCCGCGCCCCTCCTCCTCCCTCGCCGGCGCGCTTCACCTCCTCCCGCCGCCGATGCCCCGCCTCCCCTACCCCTTCCCCTTCCCTCAGGCCAACCCGCGCCCCCGCTCGCCTCCACCCTATGCGCCTGCCTCCCGCGTCCCGCCGCGCGCCTCGCGCCACCGCCCGCGCCGTGGAGGCGGACGACTCCGGCGGCGCTGCCAACGGTTTCATCCCCCTCGCGCGCTGCTACGAGGGCTGCCTCGCGCGGCTCGAGGTCGCCGGCGCGGCGCGGCGGGAGCAGGCCGTCGCGGCCGCGGCCGCTACCGATGGAGGTGCCGCGGCGGAGGCGCACCTCGCCGCCGGAGCCGGGGCCATGGTCGTCGAGGCGTTCCTACCCGGGCCGGATGGGGGCGGGACGACTGCGTCGTCCACACGAGTGGTGAGTGAGTCAGCGCTGCTGCGGCCTTTCCCCCACCCGCAACCCCGGGCTTCAGTTTGCTCTGCCGCTGCACTGCACTGTGCTTAGTACTGCTCGTGACCTGCTGGCCTGTGACTATGTGGGGCTGCTATTTGGTGCACACAACAGTATCTTGCTGTATCCCTTCAGATTGGTTGTTTTCGATTTCGTTAAGCTATATACTAGTTGTAGCAAGCATTGCACCTTTTTCTTACATGTGCTACATTATGCCAAACGCCGTGATTCTTATGCACCAATGCAGATGCGTCAAACAGTTAAGCAGAGAGAAATTGCACCATGCACATTCCTCTCGCTAGCAGAGGTGCTTGTGGTTTAACCATTTGAGTGAACTTATCCACTTTTTATTGAATGGCTTTGCTAGGAGTTTTACTTGTGTATGCGAATAATTACAGCAGCCATGAAAATTTCAGTTTGATTGTCTGTCTTATGCTGGATCATGACTAATTTGTGGCAAATTCTGTAGATTTTGCAAGCCCAGGAAGTTAAAGACAAGGCCACTAAGATAAAGAAACAATTCGGATCAGAGTTTTTCTCTGAAAATGAACCTGGTTCAGAGACTATGTTGGCTATGGCTTTTAAGCAAGTTGTAATGCAGCGCCTTTCAAACTTTCGGCTCGAGGTCTTCTCCCCAGGTTCAGAGAGAGACTTACAAGACTTGGGCAAAGCACTAAAGGTGCAAATTCCTAAAGTTTGTGAAATTTTGACTCCCCCTCTCTGCTGGTAACTTCTTTCTGAATGCTAATTCGTGAATTTACAACAGGTGCCTGCGGATTTTAGTGTCATCTCATCAGATGAAAAACTTCTGGCTTCTCTTGCCGAAGCCATTTTCTCTTGTGCCACCGAGGATGCCAGCAACAATCACCTTGGGGGCACGGGAAGTTTGTTTCAGAAGCGACACTTCAACTGCTCAATCGACTCCTGTGTTTGTATACACAAAATTCCTGAGGCAGAAATAGTGAGAAATGCTAAGAGATGCCTGGAGAATTTTAGTCTAATGAAGTCTCCTCAGAATATGCACAAAACAAAGAATGGATGGTGGCCAGCGCCAAATTATGAGAGTTTGGTGAAAATCGGGGGTTCTGAGTTTGTCCTTTGGGCCAGTGAGTACATTCCTATGTACAAACTGCAAATAAATGCCAAAGCATTTGAGAATACTAATCTTGAAGGCCGTCACGAGTTAGAAAGTAATATCTGGGAAGTTCTTTTAACCCACTCCCAACTGGTACACTGTCATTCCCTCCCTTTCCTTCATTGAACACATTTGTTTTCTAATATAGTATGAGACCGAGCCAATGTGAAAAATCTGGTCCTTTGTATGTCTTCTAACTTGTTTCTGTCCATTTCCACCACTTGTAGGCGGAACTAGGGAACATTATAGACATGTACTTTGAAGACCAATTCACATTACCAGGCAAAACTTTCCATTCCCACTGGAATTCAGATCCATCAAAGATTAAAGCGAACAAAGTATGCTGATACTGTCCTAGTCATAGACTCATAGTTTTCTCGCATTTAGTATTTTACCAAACTCTGGCCATCGACTAATTTTGTTTCATGCAGGGCTATTTGAACAACCTTTTTACTTTCTTGGCTGGTAGCTGTATTATTCTTTTTGTCGTCGTCTTTGCTCAGTTATGCTGGCCTCGATCTTTTAAGCACAAAAGACTATCCAAAGGAAGTTCAAATGTCTCATCATCTCAGAGCTACTGTTCTGATATCAACTCTCTTGATAGCAGTGAGGTATTTATCTAGTCCTTTGAATCTGTTACTTGCCCAAGGGGTGTTAATAATGCTCAAATTTAGTGATGAATTCTTTTTCGTGATACCCCATTACCAGTTCACGTAACATTGATTGATTACAATACCTGAAGGAATGTTTGTCATCCCATTTTAGCTAGTTTAATTTGTCACTTATATGTACTCATCTTCTGTTAGTACTTGGAAATATTCCGACAGGCTGCATTTCATCTGCTTAAAACTAATTATTAGCCACCACTTTGAAAATCGGAAAATTTCAAAGATTAACCAAGTTAAGTTCAAGGCAAATTTGTTATGTGTAAGGAAGACTGAAATACTGAACAACATGCCTGCCTGCATAACCAGATCAAAGGATAACTATTCTATCGGCCATTCTCAGTTTATTATGTGTGCTGCATGTTTTGACTGATTTACTCCTCTTCTCAGATACAAGCTTATTGCACATCTGTTATTAAGAAAATTAAAGACTCGTATAGCTGCCCCGGTGATGTAATCATTGATGCACGTATTGGAGCATGGGTTGGAGAACTACCTGACTGCTTCAAGGGAATCAATAGCCAGGATAGCACTGCTTCTGGCAATGTTCAGCATCCTGACACTTTTAGCGAAGAAAATCAATCCCAGTTGTTGCCAACTAATATTAAGATGTCTGATTTGGAACAAAATGATAGAACTCAGGAAACTCTGCAGAATATTGCTAGTTTTCAGGTACCTCGTCTCATCATCTCTTTTATAATGTTGTAGATGCCTTTGGAAATACCCTTTTACTATGTATTATTCCTTGGTTACATCCCTTTTTGCACTGGTTTTCAGTTCTTTTTTCTTCAATAAGGAAGCTTTATCAAATGGTACTACAGTTCCCTTTACGTAATGACAGTAGAGTAGGATTATAGAATGGTAATGTTTTAGTCTTTCTGAAAACAAGCTTTTTTGTGTGGCGTTTGCTAAGCTGGGTTTCTGGAGGCATCCAGTATCAGTTTTGTATCTGCATTTATGTAGAAAAACATAAATGGTACTATAGTTATCTTTACGTAATGGTAGTAGTAGAGTAAGAATATAGAATGGTAATGTTTTAGTTTTCTGAAAACAAGCCTTTTGTGTGGCATTTGCTAAGCTGGGTTGCTGCTGGCATCCAGTATAAGTTTTGTATCTGCATTTATGTAGGCAAAAAACATTCTCGGTAACCAGCTCACACTCAACCCATCACTTGATTCACTTATTTGTAGGTGGTCATGTCAGAAGAAGGTAAAGTAGTGGGATTTCAGCCAACTAACCGCCTAGCTGTGAACCATTGGTCATCAAACCCACTAGCTACACTTCTGTATCAGGGGCGAACGCTTTCTCCAGGTACTATAATGGAACAATGGACTTTGTTCTTGTATGTATGAATACTAAATACCAATCTCATCTAATCCTTTAAAATTGATATTGTTAGGCATTCTGGAACCAAAGCTTAAAATTTCTCGTCCAGCTAAGGCTGTCCCAATTGAATTGTTGATGTCCGTAAATCAAGATTCATTTTTTGCTTTGGCAAGACCCATTCAAGACCTATAGTAGCAGAGGTGATATATCACTCCTCTACTTGCTTCATATTGAGTTGTTTCTTTTCCTGAATGTATGGTTTATATTAATCACCATTACTATCTACTTATGCAAAAACTTGTAGTTACCAACTTTCTCATATTAAGGCATTTCCAGTTTTACACAAATGGCACCATGCCTTATTCTGATTTACTTGTTTTTAGTTAAATACATGCTCAATACATGTCTGTATCAACAGAATGAAAGATTTGGATGCTCTGGTGATATAATGGTTGATGCAAATATTGGAGCTCGGGTTGGAGAGCTGCCAGACTGCTTCATGAGCATCAGTAGCATGGATAATGCTGTTTCTGATGATGTTCAGCATCTGGTTGTAGCTATCCTAGAAAATCAACTGCATTGGTGCGAGCAAATTTTCAGATGTGCTGTTTGGAACGAAATGATAAACTCAGAAAACCTGGCAGAACTTCGCAACTTTTCAGGTATGTTTGTCCAACTTAAGTTATAACAGGGATTTCTCTTGAAGCATATGAAGATGTTCTGTACCCTTTATTATGACATTCTATCATAGATGAGATTCCTACTTGGTTGAAAATCTTTTAAAAAAATTGTCTATGGAATTCGGAAGTACCAATACCTCCCTTAGCATGTTAACTATCATGTTATTTGTAAATATCCCATGCACATGTTAAAGTAGAATACACTTATTTACTATCTTGCAATGTCGTTTTGTCGCATATTGAATTGTTCTTTGGTTATTGACAAGGAAGACTGGAATAGACTACATTCTCACTTTTGGTGGTACATCTCATGGCCTAGATGTGGTCCAAAGAACCAGCAGGAGGGTACAATCCTAGAATCGCTCGCTGTCTAGCTAGGTTCGGGCCTCCTTGGCCATTGTCCCTTCTCCCTCAATTTTGCCTGGTTTCCCTCCCTCAGTCCATGCTGGCAACAAAGAAAAAAAAAAGACTGCAAACTATTTTAGTCGTATTGAAAACAAGTTGTATGTTATTTTGTTAAGCTTTCCTCTTTGCTGGTTTGCATTAGGCATCCTTTATTTTTTTTGTATTGCATTTAACATTATATGCTGAAGAAACTCACTCCATCAACTGTGTAATAAGAAGTTACCTCCCCTCGTTCTTTTCTTTTGCGAAAGATTTCCCCCCTGTTATCTTGAGCCAGTAACTTTACACCACATCGCCTGACGCCTGACTCACCTATGTAGGTGATTATATTAGAAGACAGTAGAGTTACTGTGAGATTTCAGCAAAACTAGCTATCTAACTGTGAACCATCGGGCAAAAACTCAGGAAGCAACACTTTACAAGACTGGAAGCTGTCTCCAGGTACTACAATTTTACCCATATCCCATTGCACTTCATTCTTAATATGTAATTTTGCATTCAGTGACAGTCGGTTTTGGTGTTTTTTATTCAGGAAAACAAATTGCACAAAACCGGTGGTGGTCGAATGAAGTGGCTGTTGCTGTTTGCTCCTCCATGCATCACCAGGCTCCTCTGCATGCCGCTAGATTGCCAGCTATGTTGGCTGGCACTCATGCAGAACGTCAAGCTGTTCATCCACTACTTCCGCTGCTGTTCCAAGTCCGTCACCAAGTCCAGCTGCAACTTGGTCTGCTGCCTCGTTGGGAAGCACGGCGCTGACACCATCTCCATTGCCAAATTTTCGCGTTCGGGGCATAGTGCAGTGGTGTCCTGAGGCGAATCGAAGTGATGTTATACTAGATGGAACTGTATTAGAAGCATTGAAAAGAAAAGGTGAGTGACATGGAGTTTGGAGAAATCTTGGAGTTTACACCACAAGGGGGCAAATAATCGGAGAATGGAGAAATTGTGGAGAAACTGTTATTTAGTTGAGTTTACACGACGTCGAGCCCGAACACGGCGCGTACGCACTATCCTGCCGCTGCCGGGCGCCTCGCCGGGGATTGAGGCGGTCGTGGCGGAAGATGGATTGCTTCGCCTCGCCGGGGATTGAGGCGGTCGTGACGGAAGATGGATTGCTTTAGCATTAGACATCAACCAAAGGTTGCGATCATTCAACGGACCGGGCTTCAGCAGCGACGCCATGAGCGAGTCTCGAAACCATCCGAGCTTGAAGCTAGGCTCAAGCTTGGCTCGTTAAGATTCGAGGCGATCTCGAGTCGAGCTTGCAACGAGTCAACTACGAGAAATTCACGAGTTTTAAGATTTATATCATATATAAACATAGTTTAGAAAGTCTATGTAGTAATTAAATTAGTGTCATTACATTACTTGTAGACATCTGAGTTTTGCGTAGTACAATTAAGAAAGAAAATTAGAGTATATGTGTATACACCTCATAGAGTCATGACTAATCATAGTACACGAGTTTACTCGAGCTTTTTGATCTCAAGCTCGAAAATCTCACGAGATTAAGTCAGGTTTCAGCTTGGCTCGTTTAGAAATCGAGCCGATCTTGAACCAAGCTTAAAACGAGTCGAACGCGATCAATTCACGAGCCTCGAGCTTTTTTTTTTACAGCGCTCTAGGCCTCTCGTGCGTCGCTGGCCGGGCTTCTCGCTTCTGGGCGGCCGTCTCGGCCTCGTCGAACAGCGCGCAGTCCAGAGGCGTCACAGAGGTCCATCGCCGTCCCGTTCCTGTGACCGTGTTGAGGCCATTGGCACTGGCACTCTCGGCCGTAGTTGCAAGCTCCGTTGCCGTAGTCGCAGTCGCAGAGCTCGAGTGCCCGGGTGCCCCGCGCCACGCACCCCCGCCCCGCCGCCTTCGGTGTCGCGCCACGGCGCGGGCAGGGATCCCCCGGCCGGCGACATAACCGGCACGCCGTACCGGCCGGGAAGCTACGGGAACGTGCGGGTCCGCTCGTCGGACACGCAGAACAGGAAGCGGGGGACGGACGGCG
Organism: Cenchrus fungigraminus; assembly: GCA_036936925.1. NCBI lineage: Eukaryota > Viridiplantae > Streptophyta > Magnoliopsida > Poales > Poaceae > Cenchrus > Cenchrus fungigraminus. The sequence goes on along the minus strand of CM072770.1, from coordinate 125,379,724 downwards.
TGAGTTGCGCAGCGACGACGACGAACACTGGAGTCGGAGGCGGACGGTATTTCGTTTACCGTCCATGGAGGGACGGGGCTTCCCGTACCGTACGTGAGGCCTGGCGCCACCCGCCAAGGAAGGCAGCGCCGCCGGCTGCAAGAGCTTCGTTGGCGACGCGACGCCGCCGGCTCCTGCGCGCCAACGCGTTTCGTCGCCATGCGCACGTTGACGGCACCGGTTAATTAGTCGCCATTGGCACGCGCGCCGCCAAGCATGGGCTGCCCCTTGTGCAATCATCGGCGCCGGAGGTTGCGTCGAACGAACCCACGCGGTCGCAACGACGTCGAGCCGGAACACGGTGCGCAGCGCACGCACCATCCTTTCGGGCGTCTCGTCGAGGATTGAGGCCGTCGTGGCGCGCTCAATGTAATTGCCCCTTCAGTCTGGATTCTGGAAAGGAAGATATGCACGCGGAGAAGGCACTGGGGGAGGAGAGGATGAGTGAACTCCGGAGGAGAACGAGAATCATGTGAAGATACAGAACGCGGAGCAATGTCAAAGGGGTGAATCCTCCGAAAACAGCAGTGATTATGGGGTGAGGAAGAACGTCAAGTCAAATCAGCAGAAATTATTCACACCGAGGACCAAAGTTAAAAAGCTGCCCGACAAGAACGACATGATGCCATGATGGCCAAAGAAACCTAGAAGGTACTCCTACTAACGTGAACGCTAATGGAATGGACATAAATATCATGTATAAAAAATTTAGTGCAGGCCAATCCCAATAGAAGAAGCTGACACGGCTTCTATAGCACAAGAAATGAAGAAGGTGTCACTCTAACTCTATCTTATTCATTCCTCCAATGGCAGCGTGACACGAGTTCCTTGAAAACTGATGGTTTCTACCTAATCACGATTTCATAGTTTCTTGGTGCATTGGATCAAGAGAGGACCTTATTCCTTCGTTAGGAAACTATTTCTATAGTTTTTCTCTCTCTTTCTTCATTAATTACATTATCATGTCAGCATTGTGTGCGTATGTGACAAGTCATTTAGTGAGAATAGAAACCATCGTCAATACACCATTCAGGCTGCCCTAATAAAAGAGATGGAAATTGCTAGATGTTCTCTTGCTTTGAAACGACAGTACATGAACGGAAAATGTGAGGCTTTGAAACAGGACTTTGCCTTGGATAATAATGAAGTTGAATCCACCTGATGAGGAGTTATCTGAATATGATGACTTTTTTCTTGTGACACCAAGGAGAAAAGGTAAAAAGCCTATAAGAATGTCCCTATCCGAGAATTAAAAAGAGGAAAAAAGGAAAGAACCTATGTGGCAGTAAAGAGAAAAAGTAAAAAACCTAATATTGATTTGTTAGATGTGGAATCTTTTATAGGAGAGTTTATGTTGCAAATGGACCTATGGGATCCACATCGGGTGGCTGGGATCAACATCAGGTGGCGAAGCCAAAAATAGAAGAAGGTTCCTTGAGCTCCACCCCACCCCTTCTTCATCAATGGTGCCTAAAAATTTAGTGGCGGTGGAGGGGAGATCCATAGCATTTTAGACAGTAGGGGGGCTAGAGCCCCCCCCCCACCCACCCCTTAGATCCACCATTGATCAACATCTTACAACAAAATGCAAGGATTAGCAAAATCAAGATATAACTAAATGCAATGATTCTTCATTGTTCATGTGGTGAAGCAACCCTTTAGCATATAGTCAACAATACGGTTCCTGCATAATTTTTGTATCCAATGTTGTTGCAGAAGCTAAGCGGCAAGCCTCTGCTTCATTTTCATCAAATAGTAATTTTAATAGCTTGAGAACAAATATGGTTCCAATTTCAATGCAAATACATAGATCCTTACTTCATGGAATTCCAGTCGATAGGGGGGCTCGTGCCCCCCTGTCCCCCGTCTCACTATTGAAAAAATTTACGAGGCCACTCTATCCTGGTCTCCCTTTCCCGCCATTCATCAACATGAATCTGCATTTCATGTCTAATTCATAAAGTACTATTGTCGTAGGTTGACTTTGCATATTTAAAAGTGAAGAAACCACTTTTACTTGACTATAAATCTCATCAACAGAAACTACTGAACTGATGTGGGAGATCACATGGCCAAAGATTGACCATGCTAGTTGGCCCTCTTTAAAACTCAATCTCAACATGATGAACAATATTGTGTGGTCTTTCTTGAGATAATAATTGCTTCATAACCCGGATGCTTCAACTGCAACCGCTGCAACAAAATCACACGACAATCGGTCTAAGATGTGGAGATTCTGAATCCAATCATTTGAATGGGCAGTCCATAAAATGAAGCCCGTCGACAGAATCCAATCATTTGAATGGGCAGTCCATAAAATGAAGCCCGTCGACAGTAAAGTTTGTTTAGATGTAAATGTAAAAGAAAAAACGATGCACTCGCAGGTCTGCCTGATGAATGCCTCACTAAAGATATTCTAAGAAGCTTTTTTTACTTACATAGTATAATGCAGACACTCACAACACGCACGCACACTCACCCCTATGAACACATGTACGCAAACCCTACCCCTATGAGCACCTCCGAATGACTGAGCACCGGCAGATCTGAAGATTCCCGAAGTCACCACTAGCGTCTCGTCATCGACGGGAACGTCGCCTACCACTTAATGCATAACGTCGGAAAATCTCGGAATAAATCCAGGAAAAGGTGCGAGCACTAAGATTTGAACCCTGGTGGGTACTGGACCGTCCTATCATTGGACTACAAGCCTATTCACAAGCCCATTCGCAGAAGTCTTGAAAATACAGATTCCGTCAAACTTCATGTGGGGGATATGCCCTCCTGTTACCACAAGAAGTTATATATCTCTTGTATTCGTGTATCCAGTGGCGGATCCACCACTGGGGCGGCCGGGGCTCGAGCCCCGGCTACCGCCGGAAATGCTGTGAAGCCCCCCCCCCCAGCCCCTCCTACAGATTTTTGAGCAAAAGAATGAAGGAAGAAGGAGTCGGAGGTAGAAGAAGCACAGGAGAGCCCCCCCTAGGGTTCGATCCTGGCTTCGCCACTGCGTGTATCCCACTCCGAACTATATAAGGAGAGTTTGTTTTATATTGTTGGAATTATTAAACCATCTATCCCAAAGAACCAGAAGATCGAGAAAAGTTAGCCAACCGAGCATAACATTTCGAAATGTGCCTAAACGTAACCTTTGTGATACGTCATAGCAATATCAGTAATGATGGCAAAAAAAAGTAAACATGAGACACATCTAGAATCCACTTTTTAATAAAAAGTTAAAACCCAACACCAGCTGTTGTAATCACGGAAGTCAAACTGAATTATAAGATAGATCTTCATTGCTGGTACAATTTTTTTAACTCAAAAAGTTGCAAGGGAAATGATGCCAAATACAATCAAATAGCCATTTTCATACTACATATTCCCTCTGTCCCAAAATAAATTCATTCTCGCTTGCCGAGAAGTCAAGTGGTTTTAACTTTTGACAAAAAATATTAATATTTATAATACAAAATTAGTATAATTAAATAGATCATTGGATCTATTTTCATAATAAATATATTTAGAGATACAATATTACAAATGTAGTCAAAGTTAAAGATTTTTAACTGACATGAATACCATAACACAAATACCATAGTGACAGTTATTTTGGGACGGAGGCAGTAATTGGTCGGAAATTGTAGTGGTCGGAGGCTGACTTTGCTGGATCGAGTGTTCATATGCTAATTAGTAAAACTAATTATTCCCTCTGGTTTGGTAATTAAAGTCATTTTGAACAAGGTTTGGGTCAAACATTGGGAATATAAATCATGAATAACTTTTAAATTGTTGAGTTTGGAAATGTGAAAATCATATCAATAGATTTGTCTTGAAAAATAATTTCATAAAAATATACATATTTAACTTTTTAATAAATACTTTTATAGAAAAAGAAAGTCAAAGTTGTGCTTTGGTGACCGTGTCGATATCCTAAACGACCTGTACTACCAAACTGAAGGGAGTATGAGGTAGTTGCAAAACTAATTACACAAGAAGAGTAATTCGGGAGACAAATCTATTAAGACTAATCGGGACATCATTAGCACATGTTTACTGTAGCAGCACATTGTCCAATCACGACCTAAGGGCACGTACAACGGTCGTCGGTTTGCCGTCTACGTAGCAGACAATTTGCAGGAAACCCCCCGTCATAGCCAAGAGACGAAGCAGCCGTCAGCTCGCGAAGGGACGACGAGGGCTCGTGCTCCCAGGTCGTATCGCCCGTCCCAGCAGCGTTGTACGCCCAGGCGACGGTGCCGCTCGATCCCGTGCGGCGGCAGTGGAGATTTCGCACAGGGCAACGACGGTGGCCGCTTTTTCCTAACCTTCTTCTATGTTGTAACCTAAGCTTGAAGCCATCAAAATGAGTTCTGGTCATCCTCCTCTCTCCCCTCGTATCCTCAGATCTGAAAACGGTGACCGGAATCACCTTCCCGACGATGCTCCGGCGAGCTGTTTCCAATGTCCCGGCGGCGCTGCTAGTTCCCAGCCGGTGCTGCTGGGCCAACTGCCAGGCTCAAGATTTTTCTTCAATGGGCCAAAACGTAGAGGCCTTGTAGCCCAACCACAACAAACAAGGACAAACGCACACTAGCCAGCCAATCACGTGCAAGCATGATTATGAGTACAGTATACGAGAAATTCCTTTCTCGAGCTTTTTTAGAAAGTTTTTATTTGTTGGATATCAATACAATTTATATTGCCTTCGGACTTGTGGAAGAATTTTGCATGTAACATGTTTGAATTGAAGGTGCATTCTCCCGAACAAGACAAAATGGTCACAAAGATCAAATGTGCACATGATCATCATGAATTACGCGACAAAGGATGAAATTAATGTCTTGCGGACAGTTAAAAAGACGACTCATTGTACAAGCTGTCTATTTAGTTGTCTGTGTGTGTCAAATAGACAGCAGCCGTCTAAACTGTTGTACATGCCCTAATTAGATATAATTGATTAATTTGTCTCACGATTTAACTCGAGATTGAGAAATGGATTTTTGCCATTAATTCACATTTACTCCTCGTAATTAGTATCAAACATCTGACGTGATTGGTGGTAAAGTTTTACCACCTCATATGCAAACACTGAAACACCCCTATGAAAGGACCAACATTGCAGCAATTGTATTGTGTGGTACAATAGATCCACATGTTCTTCCATTTCCTTGCCCGACGACCCTGGTACCTGATGCGTTGAACCTGCAGACGGTGGTCAGCTCAGATGTCACCGGAGAGCACGCAGCGATAAGCACAAGACGATGCTCGCCGCCGCCAATCGTGGTGCGAGCCCGACTGCCCGTGCTCGAGCCGGCATCAACGAAGCTGGGCTGGGCAATGGGCACAGGGGCACGTCCGCGCCCGCGTCATGAACGCCTCCATCGTCGCCTCCGCCATGCACTCCTCGGAACCCAGCCGCGCGCGACACCATGCGCCGGACGCCGGACGCGACCGTCACTCCCGGCCGTAATTGCAAGCTCTGTTGGTCGTCGCAGAGCTCGCGACGAGCTAGAGTGCTCGGCGCCACGCACCCGCGCGCCCGCCTCCGGTGGCGCGCCACGCCGGGGGGTACGGCGCGGGCAGGGACTCCCCGGCGACACAACTGGCACGTCTCACCGGCCGGACAGCTGCGGGAACGTGTAGGTCCGGCCGCCACAGACGTAGAACGGGAACCGGCGCCCCCGGGCGACGCCATGCATGAGCTGCGCGGCGACGAGACCAACGCTGGGAACGCGTAGAGACGCGGTCGCTGAGGACGCAGAACGGGAGGCGGCGCTCGAGGACGCCGAGTCGCCGACACCTGCAACGTCGAACGCGGTCGGCCATGACGTAGCCGTGCACGCACCCGGCGCCGGACGGCCGCGACTGCCACTGCGAACATCCAGCAGCATCGTCGGCGAACGCCTCCGGACATTAGTCCGAAACTCAGTTGCCGTCGCAGATCTCGATCGAGTTACTCGCGCCACGCACCAACCCACCGTCTCCAGTGGCGCGCGACGCCGGGCAGCACGGGGTGGCCAGCGACTCCATGTTGAGGCCACTGGCACGCCGCAGCGGCCGAGAGCGCGCGGGAACAATCAACATGTAAACATGTAGGTTCGGTCGCCGGAGACGCAGAACAGGAACTTGTGATCGCCATCTTGTGATCCTCGTGCGGCTGCTTACTGGGATACTTTGGACACAACTTGTGATCCATGTCTGAATTCCAATTCCTGCACGCTCAGCTTGCATTGCAACCATCACTGTTTCAAATAAACGGAAATTTGAAGTTTGGAATGGCGTAGTTTCAGTAGAAAAAATAGCTATCCAGCTAGTTTCAATTATTATATCGTTGCGCGGCATCCTCTATTTCATCTGCTGCTAGATGCTTAGATCTGTAGAGGATTAGCGTGTCTATGTGTGACCTGAGTGGTTTGCCTTGTATATGTTGTTTCCGTGAACTAAAAGTTGATAACCTGTGAATTGTTAGTACTGTAATAGATATAAATTTAACTCATCGTACATAATTGCAAACAATAGTGATTTATTGCTTATATGATTTATCGTCTTCACCCTGAGTTGCATATGCATTGTTCTTGGTGTAGTTGTCCTCATGACTCAAGCTGGATTTGTGTCTTTAGCCACCTTCAAAGCTCAGAATCAGATGTTGATCCGTGCGAATATGGCTATGGCTTCTCAGGATGGTCGGGTTCTGCTCCATGGTCTTCTACCATTTGACCCAAGTAGAGACTCAGGCACGTCAGGAACAGAACTACCAGTCTATTGCCGACATAATTGACATGTTTTACGTCGAAGATGCGCCTCACAATCAATAGCATCAGTTCATTCCACCTGACATGAAACATTTGACCCATCTGATGAGGACGAACTTTGCTGCTCGGAGCATGTTCCCGGTACATGGTGCGTTGTGTCAAATCTCCACTTATGGCGCCCTTTATAAGGAGGTGTATGAGCATGTCAGGATCACTATTCCAGTGAATCAGTTTCACACAATCTTGTACAGACTACCTCATGTGATGCACTGGGTAGCTGCTGTCAGGATCAATGAAATCCTGGAACTGTCAGGATCAATGAGATCCTGTAATGGTATTACAACAATGGTAACTACATCCCGGGAAGCAGGACAGGTGAAATCAGGGTGCTTCTTAGGATTCCAACGCAGAACCACCAGCCTTTTCTCAGTGACAATGAGATTGCATTGATTGAATCTCTCAGGCTTTTGACTATTTACGCCACCGGTACGCCCACGGAATGGAAGTGCCTCAAGTTCAGGCAGGTCAGGTCACCCAAGTTCCGGCAGCTATACCCTTGGTATCTACAACTAAGAGTACGGAACTGGTGACTCAGGTCAGATATTATCTCGCTATTCCTGTGATCTAGTTTCATCTCTGCTGTATGGGCCTTCTTGAAGAACTCGATCTTGAGCACTATTTCGGGCCTAGCTCCTGATGTCTTTATGATCTGTGCCCTATTTTGGAGTCCCTTTCAAGGTCTATTAGGAGTATTAAACATAAAGTAATTATAAAACTAATTACATGAATAGATGAGAAATCGCGAGATGAATCCATTGAGACTAGATTGTTTTACGATAGCACGATGTTGTCTAATCATGACAAGTCTCGTTAGATTCGTCTCGAAAAATTAGAAGGGTTATAGAATGAGTTTTGTCATTAATTCACATTTAATACTTATAAGTAGTGTCTGAAGATTGACGTTGGAGAAATTTTTGCGAACTAAACAGGGTTGATCTAGGGTATATCTAGGGCAAAGGGAAGAGTGGTTGCCTTGCACTGTCCATTAGATGGCTAAGTGATATTATAATTTTTTGCATGTTTTTATTCAGTTATTTTTTGTTGATTTTTATTAGAGATACTCTAGATATTGTAGATATTATAGTTGTTTATAGCTTGCCTTGTATAGCTGATAGATTTACTTTTACTTTGAGTATTTTTGTGCTCCAAGCCTTATTGGTTATATAATGAAGATCACCTATTGATTAGGACGTGTGGTGTTTTGTCCAATGCCTATTCTGTATGTGGTATCAAGAGTCCAGATCCCCCCGTCCACCTTCTGCTGACCCCTTGCGTCCCCACGGCATCTGCGATCTATTCCTCGCACTACCATGGGAGGCAGCCTGGATGGAGCACGATGCCGGACGTTCAGCCTAGGCAGCACAATGACGGGTGCGGTTAGCCATCGCAGGCCCGCGGCCCCCGTCTGTGGGAAGGAGTCCACGTGGGGTGATCACATCAGCATTCCCATACGAATTGAAAACTAAAAAAATCCACCATTGGATTCCTGACAATAAAAGCTTCAAAACAATATCCCACTTGACTATGTTTTGACGCACTTTTTTTATTTGTAGTTTTTAATTAAATTTATATATTCTGTGTAAAAGGTAATCCTAAAACAAGTCTAACAAACTACCGGAACAAAATATTTGTACGTACTGAACAAATTATATGAACAGTCGGAACAAATATGTATACATGTCGAACAAATTCAACAAACTGTCGGAACAAAAAATTGTATGTGCCGAACAAATTATATGAATTGCCAGAACAAATATGTATACGTGTCGAACAAATTCTACGAACTACCAGAACAAAACATTTGTACGTACCGAACAAATTATATTAACTACTAGAACAAATATGTATACGTGTCGAACAAATTTTACAAACTGTCAGAACAAAAAATTTGTAAGTACCAAACAAATTATGAGCAAATTTTCACTATTGTGAAACAAATATTGCGCTGAAGGGAAACAAATATTCACTGAGGTAGAAGAAATATTCACTGAAGAGGAATGAATATTCAGTAAAGAAGAACAAATATTCACTACAATGAATTTTGTTCACTGATGCGAAATAAATATTCATTTAGAGGAATAATTAATTGAAAAGAAACAAATAATTTGAAGTAAAATTTTTCATTGAGCCGAAACTAATATTCACTCAAGCAAAACAAATATTCACTTAAGAGAAAAAATTCATTAAAAAGAAACAAATATTCACCGAGAGAAAAATAAGAAATAAAAAGAAAAAAGAAATAAAAAATATGGAAATAGAAACAAAAATAAATAAATAAACAAATAAGGAAAGAAGAAATAAAAAGAAACAATAAAGCAAAAAATAAAAAAGGAAATAGAAAATAAAAGGAAAGAAATAGAAAAATAAAAAGAAACAAAAAAACTGGAAAAGTATAAATAAGAAAAAGAAAAAACATGCCGCCCCCATGTGCGCTGTGATGGTTCGTAACCATCGCAGGCGCGATGGATAGCCGTTGTGCACAATGACGGCCGCGTGGAATCGGTGAACAATACCACCATTTCCGTCGGCGGTGATTTGGTAAGTGGTGAAAGGATAGGAGATGAGAAGAGGTGCCTTTAGATGAGTGAATTGGATCCATTCGTTTCATATTGAGTACGCCAAAATCTGAAACTGGAAACTACAACCAATGCGCACCATTTCGAAAAAATGCAGAAGGGATACATATACAGTTGCGAGAGCACGAGACGAGAAACATTCTGAGCAAAATCTCAACCTCCGAATACAGGAACGAACAGAACAATGTATTTTCTTCGCGTTTGCATTGTTCTTAACGATCAATAGAACACACAAACAAAAGTGCATGCATTGAAACTTCTGATCTCCTGCTGCGTCAACGCAATCTAGTCACAAGTTCTTCGTATACCTCATGTCCTCATGTCGAATGCAGCGGGAGCATAGGGAGCAGCGCTGCCGAGCATGGGCTGCCCCTTGCGCGATCAGCGGCGAAGCTCGCGTCCAACGAGGCAACGAACCGCGCGGTCACAACGACGTCGCGCCGTAACACGCCCCCGCCCTGCCGGCCGCCCATTTCCACCACGCACGCATTCTCTGGCCCCCATCCTCGCTACCCTCAGTCCTTCCGCGGCGGTCGGAAGGCCGGGACCGTCGCCGCGGGTATCCAGCGTCATCGTCGGCGAACGCCTCCGGTCCGGGCCTTAGTTCGAAGATCCGTTTCCGTCGCAGTCCCCGCGTCACGCACCCAACGCCTTCAGTGGCGCGCGACGCCGGGCAGCATGGCGTGGGCCCTGTCGAGGCCACTGGCACGCTGGCTGTAGCGGCCGAGCGAGTGCGACAACGAACGACGGGGGCCAGCCCCTTGGCCGCGCGTCGTGGCCAGGCGACAGGAACGAGCTAGGGCGCGGCGGGCGGTGGCGCGGTGGAGTCGAGCGAGCTGGTCAACGGGATGCAGCTGGCGTTCGCCGCCGGGAGACAACGAGGAGGAGGAGGCGGTGGACCTGACGGAGCCCCGGCTGAAGACGTTCACGCCGGCATCGTTCAGACGTTCACGTCGTGGCTCGTCCAGCAGCAGCAGCATCACCCACGGCGCCCGTGCCCGGCCCACGCGCGCATCCTCTGCTCGCCGACGCGTACGCCGCCGCCGACGGTTCTCACCCAACGCATACGCCGCCGCCGACGGTGTTTGTAATGCCGCCTTGTGCTTTTCGGTCGCGGCCTGCTCGTCCATCACCGGCGACACCGGCACAGGCTTGTGATCTTGGTGTGGCTGCTTGCTGGGATAGTTTGAGCACAACTTTTGATCCATTTCTGAATTCCAATTCCTGCATGCTCAGCTTGCATTGCAAGCATCACTTTCTTTTTCAACGGACATTGCAACCATCAAATATTTGAAGTTTGGTATGGCGTAATTTCAGTAGGAAGCCAAATGGTAAACAATAGCTATCCAGCTAGTTTCAATTATTACATCACATGGTATTGTTGTATAATCCAAAAAATCAAATATAAAGAATATCGCCAAAGGGCTAGGGGAAAAAGCCCTTGCTCTCTGAAGAATAAGCTATAAAAGATCCCGCGGGAAAAAAACAACACTCACCTAATCACTGGCTAAAGAACTGACAAAAAAAATATCCAAAGCCGGGATCGAACAAACTAAAACCTCTAATGATGCTAAACGCATGAATTACCCCCCCAAAAAAAACTCAAGCTAGCTAGGAATTCGTAGGCTGATCATCATCGCCATGCTGTGTAGGCTGATCGTCGCCATGGCCGCTGCCGCCCGGCGCCTTTGCAAATCTGCCTTTCACTCGGTTTCGTGTGTCTGCTCGTACCTTCCGGGACACGTACATGATCTGCTTTCCAAACCTGCAAATGCAATCGCAAAGTGAAGTGAAGAATCCTCGTCTCATTTGAATTAGGAGTAGAGATTGAGTACTAGCAGCAACGAATTGGCCGATGAACTGAGTCGAGAATAATGGCCTGCATTTACAGTACACATACCTCCTGTTCTTCTTCTTGTCCTTGTACCTCTGCTTGGCCTCCAGCCTCTTCTCCTGCTGCCTCGTTCGTGCTTCCATGTCTTGGCTCGATGGCTGCTGCTCCATTGCCGATGACGCTTGCAGAGCCGCATCCTGGTCTTGGTAGACGCCCGTCGTCGGGCTGCTTACCACCTCCAGACCCGGTGGCGGCGGCGGCGGCGGCTTCACCTCGAAGCCAAAGTGTCTACTTGGGAACTCGTCCCCTGGCAACATGGGCATGCCGCCGCTGCCGTAGAACGTGTTGCCACGAGGAAGAAGCTCGGAGGAGCTGCCCACATTGCTGCTCGTGCTTGCAGAAGTGGTGGGCACTGAACTGAACTGCTGATAAGCTGCATTGTTACCGGCCATAGATTCCAGAACAGCATCAGTCGACGCAATAATGGGTTCCGAATATGATGCGATTAACGGGTGATCATAACCCAACGATGGCGATGCCTGCGGCCGTCGACAGTAGTACCGAACGTATTAAGGTACCAGCAAATGTGATTATGTGAGAATGACTGCTAATGCAACTTTTTGGGTTTGAACAACTTTATACTGCTTTATCATCCCAACTCCAAATTTTCCATGGATCTGTGTGAGGAAAAAATTCGAGTGTGGAGGAGATGAAAATGCTCGATGATATATATAGCTTTCCCCTATATCAATCTATCGTTCAAACTTTAAATTTTCAATATATAGATCTTGAAGCTGGAGCTTCGCTAAACTGGATCACATCTAGATGAACTTATTGATGCCTAAAAAAAATGCATGCAGCAGAATATGGGATCGTCGCCTATATATACCTCGAGAGCGCATTCTCTGTGACCCATCGAATTGAAGGAGTTGGTCAAGTTGGAGTCTTGCACGATGAAGTTGAGGCCGTCCAGTCCTTCATCACCGAGGTTGGGCAAGTCTTGTTGCATGAACTCGTCACCATCACCGATCTGACCTTCAAAGCTGCCTCCGGTTTCGATGAGACTGCCTGACAGTAACTAAGCATCAAACAGAAATGGAAAAACAAGTGCTCGTGGACCTATCTGTTGCCTAACATTAGGCCGATGGAACCCGGAGGGAAGGACAAAAAACATGAAAAAAAAGATATGAATCAGCAAATGTTTTACTTCACCGTTTGCCTTCATTTTGATTCAAACGAAGGCTTTTCAGATAGATACGAGTATATAAATTTCGTCAAACCACAGATAGATCAACTATATACCTCAGTGCTGACATTACCATCGCGCCAAGAGCTGGTGGTGCTCGGCAAGTCCGGCAGCAGTTCGATGTTGACTAGGTCGGGTACCCAACAAGTGTCAGGCTCCGGGATCGCCGGCGGCGGCGACAGAGGCGGCGGCGGCGGCGGCGGGGTAGTGGTGTCGTCACCACCGGACAGGATGCGCGCGAGCTCCGCAACGGCCGGGACCCCGGTGTAAGCGCGCGCCGGGCGCGTGGCGTGGCGCTCGGCGTCGCATCCAGCGGCGCGCGCGCAGGCGGCGCAGAGCCAGGCCATGTGGTTGGCGCAGTGCCCGGCGGCGGGCGCGGCGTGGCAGGCGTCGCAGAGCGGGGCGCGCTCGTGTCCCGGCGCGGCGGCGTGCACGCGGAGGTCGCAGGTGAGGCAGAGGCCCGCGCGGTGCTGGGCGCAGTGGAGGAGCGCGCGCAGCGTGGAGCAGCAGGCGCAGGGGGCCTCGTCGTCGGCCTCCGGCATGCCGCCGCCGCCGCCGTCGTAGTCGTCCCGATCCGTACATGGCGCGCCGCCGGCCTGCCGGCCGGCGGCGAGGGTGGGGTCGGTCGCCGTGCCTGTCGTCACAGCACTGGAGGTCGACCGAGATGGGGTGGTTGGTTGGTTGGTGTGGCGGCCGGTCGACGATCGATCGATGCAGTGTGAGGTGATCGTCGACGATGGCGGCGGAAGGGGAGTCGGCGCAGCCAGAGGCCGTATATATAGGTACCTACTACTTGAGGTGCGTGGCGGGGCATGTTGCCACGTGGCGCAAATTGTAGGCGAGCAGTTTCGCCGCGCCACGAAATTGTAGGCGCCGCCGTTGTCACGTTTGGAACTTTGGATGGACCATATCCATCCCACCAATTATGCACCAAGTTTTTTTTATAACATGCGTGTACCTTTGTTTAGGGCTCAATTCCTTCATTTTATGGCGGTTCACGCCACCAGCTGGGGTTTATTTAACTCGCTTAACCGTAGTGTTAAATGCATCAGAGCAACTCCAACAGACTAGCTACCTCATTTTGGATTGGTAAAAAAAACCAAAAATCACAAAAAATTGCAATCCAACATACTCCCTATCTAGATCGGCTCGGTATCGAGTTCGCAATCTGTTGCTGCTCGCTAGCCAAATTTGGCTAGGCCATCCCGCTTGCAATTGCCTCCTCCCCCGCGCGCGTGCTTCCTTCCGCGTGCGCCTTCCCTCTCTGCCGCCGCAGCCCTTGAGGCGAGTAGCTCCACCGCGGCCCCGCCTCGATGCGGGACGAGGACGAGCTAGGCCTGGAGCTATGCCACAGCCCCGGCATCACACTGGCATCCACCGCCTCGACCATGAGCTGGAGCGCCGCTGCGTCTCCATGCTGGCGGCCAGTGACGGATCCAAACGGTGGGGCTAGGGGCTCTAGCCCCCCTACTCCCATGAATTCCATTGAATTTAAAAGAAGAATTTGAGAAGAAGAGAGGGAAAAGAAGAATTTGAGAAGAAGAGAGGGAAAAGAAGAAGAATAAGAGGAAGAATCGGTGGAGATTCAAAAGAACAAGAACTCAACCCCCCCCCCCTCCCCCCTAATTTTTATTCTGCCTCCATCACTACCGGCGGCCATGGCAGCCGTCGCCATTCCCTACGCCGCGCCCCTACCTACTGCTCACCCACGCCCGCACCAGAACACCTCCCTCGTCATCAATAGCTCGCACCACCCCTCACCATCAGGCTGCATGGCTGCTGGACCGGCCAACACTTTTTAGTAGAGCCATGAAACGTCGTCGCCGATCTCCTTGTCAACCTGTCTGGGTTCAATTGCTTCAACGGTGAGCACTCCCACACCATCCCCTACCTCTCCCAAGTCTCGCCCCTTGCTTTCCTTGCCCGAGCAGAGCTCCCCACGAGCTCATCCGCCGCCACCAATGGCCGCCCATGGCCCCCCTACTTTTTCTGCAGCAGGCTCTGTCGGGAAGCCCCAAAGTCGAATATCCTCTCCCTCCTCTCTCTAACCATGCCCTCAGATTTGGAAACGGTGGGCTATTGCTCGATTCCGGCGAAGCTCCGACGAGCTGCCACCGTGGGCGCCGACGGCGCTACTGTTCACGACCTTTTCCCACGGTCCCACATGTTCTGTTTAGAGAGGTTGTTCGAGAAGCTGTTGGATTCATCAATTTTTTGCTAGTCAGTTTATTTTACATAATAGCTAAATCAGGATTTTTGCTATTCATTTTCAGAGAGACTATTGGAGATGCTCTCACTCCATTGGTAGGGAACCATGCATTTTTGTACTAGCCACTTATGCAATCCAAATGTTATAGCATGCATGTAGTCAACTGAAATAATCTAGTAACTCTTGCTTCCCTCCAAGAACTTAGTATGATCGAGGATGGTTTTTATATCACTAGAAGAAAGCACAAATATTGGTAGATTTGACAAAACTGAATCTATGTCAAGACTCATGTATATTTTTTTTCAAACATCCTCTATCATTGACTAATCTTTACATGTCAAGATATGCAGCTTCCTCGCGTATTCTTGGGGGAAAAGCTGTATAGCTAAATTTGCTTAAATCTTGCATCTAATAATAGGAAGAAAAAACCACCTCAAAAAATAATAGGAAAAAGCAAAAAGAAAATAAACCAAATGTAAAAAGACCCAACAAAATAAACCAAATGTAATAAGCTGTGAGCCAATCACAATACTCTCCTATCATCTTCCCCGGGCCCACATGATCCCTGCAGTGTGGCCACTGGCCTCGTCGGCAGAACTGGCCTATGCTTGCATTGCTGCCCTGTTGTGTTCTCATGTGAAGCCGGTGTCCATTGTCGCGTTCCGTGCGCTGGCAGCTAGAGCTTGTCACTCTAGCTTCCAGTACTTAACGATGATCGAGCCACACGCGCAGTCGCAGCTCCGCTCACCACCACCACACACCGGGAGATAAAACAGGTAGACGTCGTCGTTAGGCGCCATGCTGCCGACCTTCTCGCCGGCGGCGAGCGCCTCGGCGACGCCCCCGCCGCGTCCGATACCGGGCAGCTACGGCCCGCCGGTGATCGGCGCGCTCCGCGACCGCCTCGACTACTTCTGGTTCCAGAGCCAGGACGAGTTCTTCCGGCGGCGCGCGGCGGCGAACCGGAGCACGGTGTTCCGCACCAACATCCCGCCGACGTTCCCCTTCTTCGTGGGCATCGACCCGCGCGTGGTCGCCGTCGTCGACGCCGCCGCCTTCACCGCGCTCTTCGACAAGCGCGACATCCTCATCGGGCCCTACAACCCCGGCGCCGGCTTCACCGGCGGCACCCGCGTCGGCGTCTACCTCGACACCGAGGAGCCCGAGCACGAGCGCGTCAAGAAGTTCGCCATGGCCCTCCTCCACCGCAGCGCCACCACCTGGGCCTCCGAGCTCCGCGCCGGCGTCGTCGCCATGCTCGACTCCATCGAGGCCGACCTCGCCGCCAAGTCCACCGGCGACGACAAGCCCTCCGCCAACTACATCGTGCCGCTGCAGCAATGCATCTTCCGGTTCCTGTGCAAGGCGCTCGTCGGCGCCGACCCGTCCTTGGACTGGGTCGTGGACAGGTTCGGGTTCACTATCCTGGACGTGTGGCTGGCGCTGCAGATCCTCCCCACGCAGAAGATCGGCATCATCCAGCCGCTGGAGGAGCTGCTCATCCACTCCTTCCCGCTGCCGTCCTTCCTCATCTGGCCGGGCTACCACCGGCTCTACCGCTTCGTCGAGGAGCACGGCGCCGCGGCGGTGGCGTACGCGGCGGAGGAGCACGGCATCGGCAAGAAGGACGCCATCAACAACCTCCTCTTCGTGCTGGGCTTCAACGCCTTCGGCGGCTTCTCGGTGTTCCTGCCGTTCCTCGTCGCCAAGATCGGCGATGCCGCCGACCCGACGGGGCTCCGGCCGCGGCTGCGGGAGGAGGTGCGGGCGGTGATGTCGAAAGCCACCGGCGGCGCCGACGCCGAGTTCGGGTTCAAGGCCGTCAGGGAGATGCCTCTGGTGCGGTCGACGGTGTACGAGATGCTCCGGATGCAGCCGCCGGTGCCGCTCCAGTTCGGGCGTGCGCGCAAGGACTTCGTCCTCCGCTCCCACGGCGCCGCGTTCCAGGTGGCCAAGGGCGAGGTGCTGTGCGGGTACCAGCCGCTGGCGATGCGGGACCCGGAGGTGTTCGACCGGCCGGCGGAGTTCGTGCCGGAGAGGTTCCTCGGCGACGAGGGCCAGGCACTGCTGCAGCACCTCTTCTGGTCCAACGGGCCTGAGACCGCGCAGCCGGCGGCCGGGAACAAGCAGTGCCCCGCCAAGGAGGTGGTCGTGGACACGGCGTGCATGCTCGTCGCCGAGCTCTTCCGCCGCTACGACGACTTCCAGATCGAGGGCACCTCCTTCACCAAGCTCGTCAAGCGCCAGCCGTCGCCGGCCATGTCGGAACCGGCAGCAGCCGCAGCGCAATAATGAGCAACTGACGATCGGCCACGATGTCGCCGACGAGTAGTAACATCATGTGTAATTGTGTTCCGGCCGCTGGTAATAAACACTTGTGCAATTGCAAAGTGGACACGCAGGCCACAACCTGTATAGTGAATGAATTAGTGGTGCAAACAAACAACTATCTCCATGATTATTGCTCAAAAATCTCTGTGAGTGTTTGCAGTTGAAAAAATCCCGGATCGGCTGGGGATCGGAGGAGTGGAAGCAAGGAACACGAGGGGAGAACGAAACAAGAAGAGGAACAGTCCAGCAGCTGATGGGCTTTGTGGCTGTCTGCTTGCGATTTGGCAATGTCAACAGAGCGCGACGCATCGTGGCGTGCATGGACAGACACAGACTCGTCTTCGATCGGTCCCATTTGAGACGCGGGAACCCTTCACATATATATATCCATCTGTAAACAAAACTCAAAATTCATGCAGCTAGCTATCTAGTACAATGATTTGATGTGGGAGTGTGTGTGGACTGAGCAGCAGCTAGCTTGGCTAATCCATCCAAATTACAATCTGACAGGGCATGTGTGCCAGCGACAAATGCTCACTACTGTACTGCTGCTGCTGCCTGTTGGGAGGGGTCCATTTAAGCGGCACTATATAGCAATACATTTATTCGAAATATCTTGCAAATTTGTGATGGGATCAAAATGCAAGGTCCAAATTTGGGACGATACAATGCCCCGCCATCTTCAGCCACAGTCTGTGATGCGAATAGCTTCGATATAGCTTCGCTATAGCTTTTTGAGAAAGCTACCGCTACGATATTACAAATTTTACCGCTAATGTTGCGTCGGGCTACAAATACACATAGGGTGCTCACTTTCTGTGAAAATCTCCACTAGAATGGACACATATGCTATGCTAACTTTACTGGACACGTCTGGTATGCTAACTTTACAAGTCTTAGTGATACTAGTAAAGTGCACATGCGGTACGCACGTGTCTATTATTTTTTTTTACTTTGACAAGATTTTTTTTTGCATATTTTCAATTTAGCACGACACAAGTACATTGATATAATAGAACAATTATTTTCATACTCGAGATACAAAATCAATAATAACTTTAGATCCAAAGACATACATATATAAGTTCAGTCTTATATCATAGCTATGTTATTAAGATAAAGTTTTCATCATGATTGCCAAACACGTACTTTATGGAAGAACATGAAGACTTCAATTTTGACTCGGCGTATGTTGTGTTGAATAATGCCGGCAGCTCTTCCTCCCCTAAGATTTCATCATAATATTCTTTGTCCTCTTCTTTCTCATCCTCCGGCTGACATTCACTGTCAGATTTTTCTTGTTTGGAACTATTATCATCCTCTTCTTCTTGATATGATTCGTCCAACTCTAGATTGATCTCTTGGATGTCCTCTCCATTAATCATCTCAACATATACTTTTGTTTTTTGTTCGCTTGACACCTCATTGAGAACATGTGACGAAATCTCTCCCTGCACCACATTTAAATTAACTCATAGTAGCTTTCTCTAGATGTAATATTAAACCAACTAATTTTGTTTTGTGTAAAAAAGATTTATGATTAACAAATTAAAGTAACATACAAACCTCCATTGTGTCGTGCTTCATCTTCAGGTTCGAGAAGTAGCAAGGCGGTAACGATTTATGTTTCCGACCTTATTAGTGGTTTTGTTATATAGTCCGTCGTTCGTGTATTTTAAGCCTGCGAGAGTCTTAGCTTTTTTCTTTGTAGTGTTGTCCTTGTCCGATTCAAAATACATGAATTGTTTGGAGACGGTCTCGATCTCGCATATATGAAAATCCTGAAACGTATTCGCATGCCAAAAATCTCTTATGAACTAACCGGATTCAACCCAATAACCAGCACTTTCAACCCAACCCAACATACACTCCTAACCCTAGTTATATAAGCAGAGCATCAGTTCACTCATCCATCTCATTTCCTCCTATCCTCCCAGCCGCCGCTCCCAACTCACACGAGCACGCGCACCCGGTCACGCGCTCCTGGCCATCTTTCCACCCCTGGCTCCTCTGCGGTGTCCGCTGCCGCCGCCTCGCACGTAGCAGCAGCACCACCCTCGTCCCTACCGTCGGTTCCTCTCTTGCCTCCCCTCAAGCGCGCGCTGGACGTCAGATCGGAGCGCCGCCCGCGTGAGGAGATCAGGGTCATCCACGAGGTCGTCATGGACCTCATCCACATCCACAAGAAGGAGCTTGCCCTGGCCAATGACGGGCGGCGGAGCGACCTCCTATCGC
The DNA here is from genome assembly GCA_036936925.1 of Cenchrus fungigraminus. Taxonomy (NCBI): domain Eukaryota; kingdom Viridiplantae; phylum Streptophyta; class Magnoliopsida; order Poales; family Poaceae; genus Cenchrus; species Cenchrus fungigraminus. The sequence goes on along the minus strand of CM072770.1, from coordinate 125,360,439 downwards.
GGATGATGGAATGTGGGTAACCCGATGAGGTGATCCATGACATGGCGATCAGCTTCATCATGGCCGGCCGCGACACGACGTCGTCGGCGCTGACGTGGTTCTTCTGACTGCTGACCCGCCACCGCGACGTCGAGCGGGAGGTTCTCCGCGAGGTCGCCGGCAGCGGCGCGGGCCACCAAGCCGCCGGGGGGCAGGACAGGATGCACGTGCTCCATGCAGTGCTGTGCGAGACGAAAGGTTGCAGCTTGGGCCCATGTCACAGAGTTTCAAAAGCGAGGTTTGCCACATGGACACTTTTTGCTCATTATGGACAAGAGTGCTAAGATGAATGAACCAGATGATTTTGATAAGCATATATCTACAGAGCTTCCTGATCCAAAGAAATATCTTATCCTCCACCAACTTGTCTACAATAATATGATGCATGACCCATGTGGAACTCTTAATAGACAATGTGTATGCATGGTGGATGATGAGTGTCGTTTCAAATACCATCGCCAGTTTTGTGGTGCCACACAACAAGGAAAGGATGCATATACTGTATACAGAAGGCGTTAGGACGGACAAAAGGTATATATAAGAAAAAGGTGGTTGGACAATAGATGAGTTGTTCCATATAACTTGACACTTCTGATGCGGTAAAACTGTCAAATCAATGTTGAGGTTTGTTGCAGTATAAAGTCTGTCAAGTACATATACAAAGGGCATGATTGTGCATCTTTTGCGGTCTAAGACTGTAACGAGAACGGGCCTATAGAGATCGACGAGATCAAGCAATACAAAAAAGCAAGATGCATTACTGCTATATAAGCGATCTACAGGTTGTATGGTTTCAAATGTTCTCTATGTCACCTCCACTACTGCAAATGCAGGTGCACCTTCCTGGTTTGCACATGGTTGCGTTCAAAGATACAGACAACCTTGAAGATGTTGCAAAGCGAACGCAAGCAGTCTTGAATTAGGCTACTTCTCTCCCTGAGAGCATCCGGGGATGCATTCCCAAATATTTTACTTGACTCTTTTTCAATGTTTTCCCATGTAGGGGGGAAACTCGAACCTCTCTCATAAAAGAAGTCCTTAAGTTGTCGATAAAGTGCATAAAATTCACGGTACCTTCGCTCAATTTCCCATTCATCATCACCACTCCTCACTTTTAACAAATAAACAGTGTATTCCTTGACACCAACCATCCGCTCATCGAAAGAAACATCACGAGTTCTTTGTTTTGCCCCCACAACCTCTACTACCCAATCAATTCTTGAAGGATACTGAGGAAGAGGGTATACATAGGCATCATCTCTACCAGAAGTAGAGGCAGTAGTGCCAGTGGCGTAGCTAGGATTTTGCTAAAGGGTATGCCACATTTTTTTAAAAATATATAAACGGTCCAATCCATATATAAATTTGTTTTGTAAACAGTTAATAATTTATCAAAAATAGCAGAACAAGTTTTAATTTTAACACTTGAGCTAAAAAATTGCATACAATTTAATAGAAATAGTCCAAAATATACATAAAAAAGCTTACACGCCTTCAATGCGCCTTCTTACCTGCACGTCTTTGATGTGATGTCTCCGTTTCTACACATGAATCATGCATCAATATTTGTTTTAATTACAAGAGTATGAATGCATGGTGAATGGAGGAATGGAATGACCATAATTGACACGTGCATACTCCACATACCTATGCGCTGCCGCTTGCCGGCGACGTGCGTGGCATGGCCGTTGGCCGGTGGTCCAGGATGGCAGTTGCGTTCTTGAGCTGGGCAGGCAGCTAGGGTTGGGGTGCTGGGCATTAGCAGAAGGCAGCAAAACACGGCACAGACGGCAGACGGCTGGGCGCGCTAGATGAGTGAGCGACAGTCGGCAGGACGACGGACTACGACGCCGGAACGGCAGTGGGCAGCGATCAACGGAGGGGCATCCGGCGGCGCGCTGCAACACAACGCAACGTCGGAGGCAGCGATTTGCAGTTAGGTTTTGCTGCTGATATTTTTTTAGGGACTATTAGGCTATATGCGCTCTTGAGCCAAAATCTACAGGGTATGTCGTGGCCCCTGAGTAGTGCTACCATCTCTGAAATGGTGAGCCCGGCGAGAGCATTGCTCCTGCGATTATCTGTAAAGGATCCATTTTCATGTGGCTCTCCTGAATTGAGCAGAATCTGTTCCATCTCTTGGACCATATCATCAAATAAATCATTGTCATCAATATGTCCACCTATAGTTAGAAAGTCAGTGTGTCAATCCAGTAATATGGTCAAGAATAACTTTACAAGTCTTAGTGATATATATGATGGACTATCCTCCTCGCCTACCTCCACCCTCCCCTCTCTCGGCCAGAGCCAGGATCTCCACCGTGGCCAAGGAGGACGACCGGGCGAACAGAGACGTGGCTGCGCCCACTGGTGATGCAAGCACAAAGGAGCACAGTGGCACCACGATCTTACCGGCGGCCTCCCTCTCTCACCCTGACAGATTTTTTTTGAACGGACGGTGAAAGCTTATGCTCTCCCAGATTTTTATTAGAAGAAGAGAGTTGACCCAGTTTATAAGGAAGACAGGGCCCAAAAACCATACAACTCAGATCTATCGACCGCACAACTAGGGGAGCAGAGAACCCCGAACGACTCCGGTCCGTAGACCATACAACTATGATGCACTCCAGTGGGTTGGATTGGGACATCAACACACACCGCTCAACTCAACAACTCAACTTCCATCGTTCGGATTGGGACATTGACACGATCAACTCAAACAATTAACTTCAAAGGATTGGTCCAGTCGGATTGGAACATCGATCCGGGTCTCCACAACTCTGTTCCGCCGTCGACACGAGCCACCACACACTACTCCCAAGAACTAAAACCTCTCTTCTTCGCTCACTGGAACTTTCTTTTTTTCTTCACAAAGAAAAGAAAACGAAGAGAAAAAAGAAAAGGGAGAAAGCGTCCTCACAGATTGACTCACCATCGAAGCACCATGTCGAAGAAGCACGACGACGTTGTTGGTCCCAAGTAGAGCCAAGGTCCGCGACCGAGATGCCCGATGCTGCCTTCAAGAAGGACATGACGCACAACCGCGCCAACAACACCGTCCCATGACAGCGTCAAAAGAAAGGGTTTTCACCCGCATCGTCGTCGCCGAGCAGCGAAAACGGCCGGCGCCACCAACCTCGCCACCGTGGCGCTGCCGAGGAGCCGTCACACGACCGTCACCAAGGGCACCACCACAGTGCCGCAGCCACACGCTCGCACAAGAAAACCGTGGCCGGCCATGCCACCATGGCACCGCAGACCTGCCACTGCTCGTCACCCAGACAAACACCTTTCGCGGCCAACACGCACACGCCACCGCCACTGCCGCCGGAGCAGCAACCGCGGAGGCCACCCTGACGGATTACTCCCAACGGCCTGTCGGTGCGTCAGCGTGGTGCGGGGGCGTCGTGAGCTCTGCGCCTCCGCCTTGAGGGCGCATGTCGTCGGCTAGGCCACCGATCTCCTCGGCCGCGCGGATGCGGGCCTCCGAGGCGGCGGCGTGCCCCCGCGCTCCTCTCCCTGGATCTCCTCCAATCCTGAGAGAACAGGACGCCGGAAGGGTCGACGGCACCACTATGGCCTCAGCACGCAACACTGCAACACCGTCCTCGTTGCACAGAAGGTCTGCACCGGCATCTACAAGGGCGTCGCCACCAACCAGATCGACAAGAGGAAAATGGGAAGCAGATCCTCTAACATTCAGCCTCTACCTTTGTGTCACCGCCATGCGGGACCCACTACCCTTGGGCCCACATGGCAGTCACTCAATGGTAGAGGGGGCAATGGCAGAGGATCTCATTCCGGAAAATGAAGGGCAGATGACTTTCAAATTTGCAAGAGGATTTGCATCTAAGGTTCATTTCCCTACTTTTATAACTCTATTGAAATTGAGGAATTCATGTGAAGTCCAACACTTTGTACTGAAACTGAGCATGTACTAGTACAACATTTCTTGCGGTAGCGAAGAGGATACTGAGTTTACTATAGTACGGGGCTAATAAAGAAGAAACTCAAGGCAAAAGTTGAGTTTTACAAGTACTGTTGCTTAACACAGACATGATACTTTTCAGGGAGGCAGATGGCCCCAGCAATTTACTAAACCAGCATCTGTTATGACATCAGATGAGAAGTGATGAGTAGGTTTTTCCATCCCCAGCAACGCTCTCTGGTAACTTCAAGTGTACAGAATTTCTCAGCACGGTTACCTGCAAGAGTATGGAAAGAAAGATGAGGTAACTTATGATGGCCCTTCTACTACTTGGAGGATTTTTTTTATGTAATTGTCGAAAAACATAAACCACTATTAAGAGTGTAATTCAAAGGCTTCGTTATCCTGGGCATTGCAGTCAAACAATATAATCTATACCTACCAATCTATTATTTTCGGTGCTGTCGTTCACCCCCCCACCCAATCCGTCACCCTCCCTCTGGTCCCACCTACAGCTCCGCGACCCGAGCACCGTTGAGCCTCGCCCCTCCCGCCCGCCCAAGATCCCGCGCGGAGCCCCCCTCCTCCCTTAATCCGTCACCTTCCCTCTGGTCCCACCTACAGCTCCGCGACCCGAGCGCCGTCGAGCCTCGCCCCTCCCGCCCAAGATCCCGCGCGGAGCCGGTGGATCTCGTCGCCGTCGCTGTGGGTGGAGGCCTGCCGCCGCCGTCTCCCGAGCAAGCAAAGCTCCGATGCCCCACCCGTGCACGCAACGTCAGTTGGTCGCGGCTCGGTCGGGCTCTCCCGCACGTGCGTGTGCGCCTTCGTGGTGCGCGCGCCGTGCGCTCCTCCAAGTGATGCATCAGCACGCGCCCGCCGCCGACCATGGAACACCGGCGAAGCCCCTCGACGGGCCGCGCGCGAGACGCACGCAGCGCCGCAGAGGAGGCCCGCGGTGCTCCGGCACGAGCAGGCGGGGAGGGGGGGTGGGGGGTGGTCTTTCAGATCTGGGCCCTCTTAGCTTGCCGGAAGTGGGGCAGAAAGAGGAGCAGGGCCGCCGCCGACCATGGCGCGCGGTGGCGCTCGCCGTCGCCGCGCCTGCTGCTCGGGACGGGGGGAGGGGAGAAATGAGCTAGGGTTTTCCCCCTCCCCGCCGTTTTCAGCCTTTTAAGTGACGCGCAGACGCCGTCCGCCATCGGATCAGATCGATGGCCGCGATCGAGGCGGGCGGGGCGCGCGGCGACGAGATGGGCCGAATTGGCGGCCCAGCTGTTGGCTGTTGGGCCTCTTTCAGTTAGGCCGAGCCGAGCCGAGCAAATATCTAATTTCGGTGGTGTCGTTCACCCCTTCCCAAATATCATATGAAATCCTACTACTAAATTGATATTGGGAAGAATTTAGTTGAAAAATACGCAAATACTGGACCAAGAAATGAAGACAATAAACAGGAAAGCAAAATTAAAGACACATTGAAACATATCAATTTTTCTTAAATTAAAACATACATTGAAGTAGCTTAAATGTTTATATATGTGATGCAACGTCATATCTGGCTATTAAGTGCTTAACGCAATATCTGTGTGGAACAAAAAAAAGATCAAAACATAGTATATTACTGTTCATACATTTACTATCATTATTCTTATTGTTAATTATTATGAATTTCGAAAATTAAAATATGTAAGTCATTGCAAATAGTGGATTATTCTTTTGCAGAAAGGTAACATGCTTATCACTGTAGCACAATACCTAACCTATCTACTAAACATATAGTTACTTTCATTGTTCTTATTATCAATTATGAATTTCGAAAATTAAAATATGTATTTGCGATGGAAGAAATGCTTCATTTAATTTAAGTGCACGGGAAGATACAATCATTTAGTGTCCAATACCCGTGGCAACGCACGGGCACTTCGCTAGTAATATATTAATCTAAGATGATGAGACATTTAAGCTTCAGCCTAAGACCAGCATAACTGAGCAAGAATTCAAAATATATATGGAGATTCTGCAGATTGCAACGGGTTCTTTATCTATCTGTTGATTCTTATGCTGATCTGCCTGGAGAGGACAAGTACTTAATTATTGCTGCAGTTGTACTGCTTTGGCATTGCGAGAATTAAGGGTGCGTTTGGTAGGGCTTCGTCTCCAGCTGTGGCAGCTCCGGCTGTGGCTGTGCTGGTGGAGCAGATTCTGTGGGGGAGTTGAATCTGTTTTAGGAAAACGTTTGGCAAAACAGCTTCTCCTGACTGTGTAATGTGGATAAGAGGGTGAAATGACCATAATACCCTTCCTTTTTTTTATTTCCTTCCCCCCTTATTTTTTCTTTTTTCTTTTATTTTTTTCCTTCTCTTTTTCTCCCTTATCTCCACCGCACCCTCCCGTATCCCTTATCGCCATCCTCACCCTCGCATCCCCATTCACCACCGGCGGGTTCCCCAGCTGCCCGCCCTTGCTCCACGGTCGCGCCTGTGCCGGCGGTTGGCGCCGCGGCCGTGGGCGCCGCCGCTGCACGCGCCGCCGGAGGAGGGAGGCCTCCGGGTGGAGGGAGGCGCGAGGAGGGCATCGCGGATGCAACAGGGGAAGAGGCGCCCCCATGGCCGGTGACAGCAAGAAGCCGGCGTCGCGTCGCCGGCGTCATCTCCTCCATGGCTACCTCCCGCTTCCTCGCCGGCGCCCTCCCCCGCCGCCTCCCCCACCGCGTGGAGCTCCGCCGCCGCCTCCCCTGTCCTCCTTCGCTCGCTCGCCGCCGCGCTGCCCGCATTCCAGCCGTGGGCCCCCGAGGGCAAGGGTGGGAGTTCCCGGGGCGGAGCTGCGAGAGCTGCGGGGGGAGCGAGTTTTTCCAGCTCCCCCGCGGCCGAATCGCTCCAGTAAGCGCGTTTTCCGGTCGCTCCCGCGGAGAAGCCGTTTTTCTCCCCCGTTTGGTAGCGCTCCGTCGAAAATAGCTCCCGGAGCGGCGGGAGGAGTGCTACCAAACGCACCCTAAGTCTAGGCACCATTAGAGTTCTGAATCTTCAGAATGTGTGTGAAGCTATTTTACAGTACCATTTTGACATCTGTGGTATAACTTGCTTGGCATTTTATAATTTCTGACATTGCCCTACTACCATGTTTGTCCGTTGCTCATCTGAATGTCTGCTGCTTGGAGGTCTCCCTGACAATGTGCATGGGGTGCCACTAGAGCATGGCTACCAATAACAAAGACAATATGATGTTTTCTGAATTTCTAGATTTTGCGATGCTCTCATCCGCGTGCACCCTGATTATAAACAGTCAGTTTGAGCTGTAGCCTGCTTCTTTATTGACTAAATTTCAGTGGAAACTTCATCATTCTATTGTTCTGGGTGATTATTCTGAACCTGTATTCGTTTGAATGCATGTCTAATTTTTCAAGCAAAGCATTTTTCATATTTTGATGCATGATTGATATGAGGGTATGCTTTAATGAAAAGTATGTGGAGTAAAGCATATATGGATGATATGTCCACTTCTGTAGAAGTTCAAGCATTTCACATCTTAAGAAGGTAAATTTACTAGGCATTTTACTTTCCCTTTTACACTGTTATGATAAATTGATCCAAAAGAGAGACTTCAATCCTGACTTCATATATGGCTTTAGTTGTTTTAGTTGATAACATATCCTAATTTTAAAATCCACCTTCTGCTGTGATCATTGCTCTAGCAAATGTCTCTGCAATTGGTGCTTTCTAAAGGTAACAGGAAACTCGATGTATGAATTTTTTATGTCGTTCATCTCTACTGGCTACTGCTACCCATCTCTTTGAGCAGGATATAAAAAGCTTAAAAACAGAATTTCGTAGAAAGACAGGATAATAGAACTGAAGCATCATATAACAATCCATTTGCATTAAATCTGAGCAAACTACAGTTGAAAAGGTTTCTATTGTTTGATTCATGTATCTATTGTTGTTTCATATAACAATCCATTTGCATTAAATCTGATGCAGATTTTTAAAGACAGGATAATAGAACTGAAGCATCATAAAAACCTTCGATTTTCTATTTATGTTATCACTTGCAAACATATTGCGGTTGCTGATAGCATCCACCATCCGCCACAAGAGTTCTGGCAAACTTGAGATATGAATCTCTGATAGCATGCGTCTCATTGACCGCATCTTGTATTAGGATCCTCTCTCTAGGTTGTTTTCTTGAGCACGATACCCCAAGAGAAATGACATGAACCAAACATTTCTCAATAACGTTTCTTGTATTGCTGTCATAGGTGCCAGTGTGCAGCCACATTGTTGTATCAGCTATCTCCCAGACTTTATCTGGAAGAGCATCCTCTGAAAACTTATGTAGATCCATTGAACCTCTGAACATATCATCTGTTGGGCTCCTCCCAGTAAAAATCTCGAGCAGCAATATACCGAGGCTATAAACATCACCAAAAGTTGTGACGGAAGAACCTTCACCATACTCTGTTATTATGCAAAAGAAAAAAAAGTATTGATCAGCATGCCATATTTATAGAAGGATTTAAAATAAAGAAAAAAATTGAAAACATAGCATTTACCTGGAGCAACATAACCAATGGAGCCTCTTATGCCAATTGTGCTATTGGAATTTTGTAGAATTTTACTTTCACTTTCTGGAATAATTCTAGATATGCCAAAATCTCCAACTCGGGCACTCATGTCTTCTGCAAGAAGGATGTTGCTTGGTTTGAGATCACAGTGGATGATTGGTGGCTGGCAGTGATTATGAAGATAATCCACAGCATCGATGATATCAACAGCGATATCGAGCCTTTGTGCGAGGCTGAGAGTATTGTTCAATGTGGGCATGCCAGATTCTATATGGAGCCAACGATTCAAGCTGCCATTTGGCATGAACTCAAAAACCAATGCCTTAAAATCCTGACCTTGTTCATTTATGCTTGAGCAGCATGTGACAATCTTCATGAGGCAGCGGTGGCGCACCCTTTTCAGTGCCTCACATTCAGCTACAAAACTTCTAGTAGAGCCTGATTTTTGAAGGTCAAAAACCTTAAAAGCTACAACAGTTCCCTCAGCTTGAAAAACACATTTGTATACTGCGCCAAAGCTCCCTTTACCAAGCAAATTAGCTTCTGAGAATCCATTGGTTCCATTTGATAAGGCATGATAAGAAACCCTTTCATACTGCTCCTCAACCATTGGTGGTCCAAATGCACCCTTCCGTCTTTGTGTTTGCTTCCTGTAGATCAAGTGAACGAGTGCAACAACAGTAGATAATAATAAGAGTGCAAAGGTTGTTGCTATTGCTATTTTAAGATACTTCAGTTTGCCTCTTCTCTTCTTTTTCACATGATCTGTCTTGCATGGAACTAAATGAAGCTGGGGTATTTCTCCACAAAGCTTGTTATTTCCTATGATCGACAAGTTAGCAAAATTTCTGAAAATCCCTTCTTTTGGCACTTCGCCTTGTAGATTGTTGAAGGACAAATCCAACTTCCACAATGATGTTAAATTCTGTAGAATTGCAGGGATTTGTCCAGACAAATTGTTGTGCGCCAGATACAGTTGTTCCAGTGTGCTGATACTTCCAATGGCGTCTGGAATACTACCAGACAACTCATTCGCTGACAGGTCGAGTCTAGTTAGACCCTTGTTTAGATATTGAGGTATGCTTCCGTTAAATAAGTTGTTGTCCAACCAAAGTTCTTGCAGCACAACACAGTTCCCAATACTTTCGGGTATCTCACCAGACAACTGGTTCCTAGATAGAGATAGTTGGTTAAGGTTTTGTAAGCTACCGACCTGGGACGGAAGAGGTCCTGATAGTGAATTGTATGACAAGTCTAAGCCACTGACAGGAAGTTTGAAAATCTCTCTTGGAATGAAACCGTTCAGTTGGTTGTATGACAAGTCAAGGAAAAATATGCTCTTCAATTTCCCTATGCTTGGTGGAATTGGCCCCTCTAGATTGTTACTGAATACACTAAGGATTGCTAACTTTGAGAGATTTCCGATAGATGAAGGTATTTGGCCAGACAAGTTAGTATTGTACAGATAAATATCAGTCAAGTTTCCTAGCTTGCCGATGCTATCTGGAATTACTCCGGATATGGAGGCATCAGTAACAGCAAAGAGTTGAAGGCCCACCAGATTGCCGATGGCCGAGGGGATGCTTCCCGAAATCCCGGTAGCGCCAAAATTGAGGACTTGCAGTGTTGTTGAGAGATTCACTAGTGAGCTTGGCAGCTGTCCAGTGAGATCGGTATTGTTGTTGACAGTTAATTGTTGGAGTTGGTTGCAATTGGACAAAGATGCAATAAACTCCCACCCAACCCCATCTTTAGCTTGCAGCATGTTGCCGTACAACTCTAGACATTGCAGAGCTTGTAGCCTCCCGATTGTGCGAGGCACATATCCAGTAAGCATATTCTGCGCAAGGTGGAGTACCTTGAGCGATGTGAGGTTGGAGAGTGAAGCAGGGATGATCCCAGTGAAGTGGTTTTTGTAAATAAAGAGCATTTGCATGCTGGGGAACCTGCTGCCAATATCGGTAGGAATGCTACCACTGAGCATGTTCCACTGGATCATCAACTTCTCCAAGGAAGACAGATTGTACAGGGAGACTGGGGGCTCGCCATAGAGGTTGTTGAAGCCGAGATGAAGATACCTGAGGTCCTTGAGGGCGCCGATGCTATTCGGGATAGTACCCTCGAGCAGGTTGCACGCGAGATCCAGAATACTCAGTGATGTCAAGTTGGCCAGCGACGCTGGAATCCTTCCAGTGAAGCTATTGTTCTGCAAGCTGAGCTTGTTGAGCTGCTTCAACCTGCTGTCACCGAGCTCAGAGGGAATGTTCCCATTGAGCTTGTTAAAATCAAGGACCATCACTGTTAGACTGGTGCAAGAGCTCAAGTTAGCGGGGAGCAGGCCAGAGAAGGCGTTGCTGCTCAAGTCAAGGGTACGGAGGTGGCGCAGACGACCGAGGCTCGCGGGGATGTCCCCGCTGAATCCATTAGAGCTCAGGTTGAGAGTCCTCAAGGATGATAGGTTTCCAATGGCAGGCGAGAGGACACCGGTGAGGCCATAGGATGGGAGGCTCAACGCCACCACCACTTGGCGGTGCGTGCCTTGACACCTCACCCCTTCCCAGCTGCAGTACCCACCTATGCTGCTGCTGCCGTTCCACGAAGCAAGCGGGTGCTTACCGCCGCTGGTCGCCGCGGCCTTGAAGGCCAGCAGCGCGGCCTCCTCGTCGCCTTCTGCAGCCACCAGCGTCGAGACCAGCGTCAACATGGAAGCGGAGAGCAGCAGCAAGCACACTGCGCATATTGCTTTGGTACACATTGGGCAGCCGCCTTTGGTGTATGCAAGCGCATGCAGCCTGCTGATGCCACATTCATATATATAGTCAAAATGCTAACAGCGTTCGTCGTTGAGTCCAAGCATATTGTGTGGAAAATTCTTAGCCTGATAATGATTACAACTTTCTTTTATCAGTTTACTGTATTATATACTGACATCTTTTACAGTGTTTGCTTTTTTTAGCAAACTTTTACGGTCTTTACTGATGATATGGTCACGTGTTCATCTAGTTGTATATTTATTTTACTAATAAATATTGTAATGCATATTTGAGACCATAAGCAAATTGAAACACCAGCCAGCTCACATCGGCCGGTAATCAAACACCGCCTTAGTATGGATTGTGGCGTTTGATGATCAACATGGACTAACATAATTTGCTAGTGTTCTTAATGTAGAAATGATTCCTTTCTTTTTCTCATCTCTTCGATAAGTATATATATTATCACATTAGCAAAAAAGACTTACTCCCTCCTTCCTCTTTTATACGACGTTGGTTAGCTCAAAATTGAACTAACCAACGTCATATATATAAAAGGAAGGAGGGAGTATCTAGTAGTACAAGGCTATCAAGTGGAAACTTTTCTATTTTTTTTCCGGGAGTGTCCTTATCAGCCTATTAGGTGGAGAGCAAAGTTCAAGGCACGCGCGGCCAGGACGTGATGTGAATACAGCAATAATGGGCCAATGACAAACGGAAAACAGTGATCTGATATAACGACATGCACACCAAAATAGTCATTGCTTAGTCGTCATTGGCTAGCAGAGTGGTAGCAGTTCAATAATCTTTCTACAGTCAAAAGAATCGGCTTGTGGAAATTCTCAAGGAAAAGGATCGAAGTCAACAATGTGGCATGTTATCATAGATATAGGAGTCATGTGGTCCTCCAAGGAAGTATCCGTTTGCCATGTCGTCCTACGTGTCAGTGCATTTCTCAATATCGATTTTTTTATTTTTATATATTTTTTCTTTGATTTTTGAAAAATATATGTCTCATCTCAAATTTTGCTAAACTATATCATTACCGCCGTATGGCGCCGTATGCAAAACTATATCATTACGTCGATTGGGCACTATAGCACCCCAACCGCTATGTCGCACGGCGGTTGTGAACAGTACCCGGCGCTGCTGCAACTGCCGTGTGATATGACAGTAGGGGTTGGTCTGTTTTAAAAAAAAACTATAACTTTTTTAATGAACTCGGATGGAGGTAAACTTAATATGAAAATTGTAACTTCCAACGAGATCTACAACTTACTTTGTAGTTCAAACTTTTTTGAACTTGAGCCCAACAAAGCACAAAACAAACATTCCTACGGTTCGGTCATGTTTCACACTGAACTCGGCCACAAAATAGTAAAATACCAATGTTGAATGGCCTGCGAACACTCCTTATATTAGATCTACACTTTGTAATGTTGAATGTGAATGGCATGCGAGCACTCTACTAGATCTACTCTTTGTATTGTTGAATGTGAACATACCAAGCATACATGGCAATGCTATATACCTTCTCAATCGTCTGCATCTCAGAGCGCCCCTACACCCGATGAGATGAGCAAAATAACTGATTTTTTGTTAAACTGTACCATCAAAAAACTACATGGAAACAAACCGTTGTCTTATTTGAGTTATGTATTGTTCCTTGTATTTCAAATACGCAAAATCTAAACCGAGAGGCCTCTCCATTTAGTGTTAAATGGAGAGCCCTCTCAGGTTACTTCTTGCGACGCAAAAGTTACTTCCTGCGACACAAAGTTACTTCCTTCGACACTTACTTTCTCCTGTGTGCTTCTTTCTGTTGAGGAAGTAATTTTGTGCCGCAGGAGGTAACTTGAGAGGGTTCTCCATATATGACTAAAAGTTACTTCCTCCTATGTGTTTTTTTCTGTTGAGAGAAGTAATTTTGTGTCGCATGAAGTAATTTAGGAGGGTCTCTCCGTTTAGTCGCCTCCTTTCAAATAACCAATCTACTTGCATAAATGTGAACACAAAATCCAGATGTCTAGATTCAAAGCATCATACATATCTTCATTTATTTAATAGAGTCCAAGTATATTAACAGCTTATCCAGTTTCAGCTCTACTTATTCACTGTCGTTTGACAATTACTGCAAAATCATTCCTGCTCCATCCTCCACCACAAGTGATCGATTGGCAAACTTGAGGTATGAATCTCTAATAGCATGCATCTCATAGACCGCATCTTGTATCAGTGTCCTCTCTCTAGGTTGTTTTCTCGAGCAGGATACCCCAAGTGCAATGACATGAACCAAACATTTCTCAATTATGTATCTTGTATTACTATCATAGGTGCAGGTGTGCAGCCACATTGTCATATCGGCTATCTCCCAGATTTTATCTGGAAGAGCATCCTCTGAGAACTTATGTAGATCCATTGAACCTCCAAACATATCATCTGTTGGGCTCCTCCCTGTAAAAATCTCAAGCAGCAATATGCCAAGGCTATAAACATCACCAAAAGTTGTCATGGAAGAACCTTCACCATATTCTGTTATTATGCAAAAGAAAAAGGAAGTATTACTTAGCTTGCCATATTTATAGAAGAATTAGGTATAAAGAAAAAAGCTTATAATTTACCAGGAGCAACATAGCCAATGGACCCTCTTATGCCCATTGTGGTACTGGAATTTTGCAGGATTATACTTTCACTTTCTGAAATGATTCTAGATATGCCAAAATCTCCAACTCTGGCGCTCATGTCTTCTGCAAGAAGGATGTTGCTTGGTTTGAGATCGCAGTGGATGATTGGTGGCTGGCAGTGATTATGAAGATAATCCACAACATCCAAGATATCGACAGCGATATCAAGCCTTTGTGTGAGGCTGAGAGTATTGTTCAAACTGGGCATGCCAGATTCTATATGGAGCCAACGATTCAAGCTACCATTTGGCATGAACTCAAAAACCAATACCTTGAAATCCTGACCTTGCTCATTGACGCTTGAGCAACATGTGATGATCTTCATGAGGCAGCGATGGCGCACCCTTCTTAGTACCTCACATTCAGCTACAAAACTTTTAGTAGAGCCCGACTGTTGAAGGTCAAAAACCTTTACAGCTCTAACAGTCCCCTCAGCATGAAGAAGACATTTATAGATTGTCCCAAAACTTCCTTTACCAAGCAAATTGGGTTCTGAGAATCCATTTGTTCCATTTGATAATGCATGATAAGAAACCCTTTCATATTGTTCCTCAACCATTGGTTGTCCAAATGCGCCTTTCTGCCTTCTTGTTTGCTTCCTATACATAAAGTGAACGAATGCAACAAAAATAGTTGATAATAAGAGTGCAAAGGTTGTTGCTAATGCTATTTTAAGATACTTCAATTTCCCTCCTCCCTTGTTTTTCACAGGATCTGTCTTGCATGGAACTAAATGAAGCTGGGGTATTCCTCCACAGAGCTTGTTATTTCCGGTGACTGACAGGTTGGCAAAATTTCTGAAAATCCCTTCTTTTGGTACTTCCCCTTGCAGACTGTTGAAGGACAAATCTAACTGCCACAATGATGTTAAATTCTGTAGAACTGCAGGGATTGGTCCTGACAAACTGTTGTGCGCCAGATACAATTGTTCCAGGCCGTTGATACTTCCAATGGCATCTGGAATATTACTGGACAACTCATTCACTGACAGGTTGAGTGTAGTTAGAGCCTTGCTTAGATATTGGGGTATGCTTCCGTTAAATAAGTTACTGTCTAACCAAAGTTGTTGCAGCACTGTGCACTTGCCAATACTCTCAGGTATCTCACCAGACAGATGGTTACCAGATAGAATTAATTGGTTGAGATTCTGT
Organism: Cenchrus fungigraminus; assembly: GCA_036936925.1. NCBI lineage: Eukaryota > Viridiplantae > Streptophyta > Magnoliopsida > Poales > Poaceae > Cenchrus > Cenchrus fungigraminus. The sequence continues at coordinate 125,345,329 of CM072770.1, read as the reverse complement.
AAGCTATCGACCTGGGAGGGAAGAGGGCCTGATAGTGAATTGTATCACAAATCTACATAATAACTGAAAGGAAGTTGAAAAAACTCTCTTGGAATGGAACCGTTCAGGTGGTTCATTGACAAATCAAGGGCAAGTAAACTCTTCAACTTCCCTATGCTTGGTGGAATTGGTCCCTCTAGATTGCTATTGGATGCACTAAGGATAGTTAACTTTGAGAGGTTTCCGATAGATGAAGGTATGTGGCCAGACAAGTTAGTATTGTACAGATAAAGCTGAGTCAAGTTTCCTAGCTTGCCAATGCTATCCGGAATTACTCCGGATATGGAGACATCATTAGCAGCAAGGAATTCAAGGCCCACCAGATTGCCGATGGCCGAGGGGATGCTTCCCCAAATACCGGTAGCGCTAAAGTCGAGGACCTGTAGGGTTGTCGAGAGATTCACTAGTGAGCTTGGTAGGTGCCCAGTGAAAGCGGTGTTGTCTTTGAATATCAATCGCTTGAGATGGCTGCAATTTGACAAAGAAGTGATAAATTCCCACCCTTCTCCATCGTTGGCCTCTAGCTTGTTCATGTGCAAGAATAGCTGTTGCAGAGCTCCTAGCTTCCCTAGCGTGCGAGGCACATATCCACTGAGCATATTTTGTGCGAGGAAGAGTCCCTGGAGCGATGTAATGTTGGATAGTGAAGTAGGGATGGGCCCGGTGAACTGGTTTGTCGCAAAGTCAAGTTTTTGCATGTTGGGGAACCTAATGCCGATATCGGTGGGAATCATACCACTGAGCATGTTCCCCTGAATTTGTAACGTTTCCATGGAAGTCAAATTGTAAAGGGAGGTTGGGGGCTCACCAGAGAGTCTGTTGTAGGCAACCCCAAGAAATCGGAGTTCCTTAAGGACGCCTAGGCTAGATGGGATATACCCCTCAAGCTGGTTGAACATGAGATTGAGAACACCCAATGATGACAAGTTGCCCAGAGATGTCGGGATCCCTCCAGTAAGGCTGTTGTTCCATAGGTCGAGTAGCTCGAGATGCTTCAGCTTGTCACCGATCTCAGAGGGCACGTTCCCGTGGAGCTTGTTGAAGCCGACGAACATGATCTTTAGGCTGGTGCAAGAGCTCAAGTTAGCGGGGAGCAAGCCATAAAAGGCATTGTTGCTCAAGTCGAGGGTATGAAGGTGGCGCAGACGACCGAGGCTCGCAGGGATATCCCCGCTGAATCCATTGAAGCTCAGGTTAAGAGTCCTCAAGGAAGATAGGTTTCCAATGGTAGGCGAGAGGACGCCGGTGAGCCGATAGGATGGGAGGCTCAACGCCACCACTCGGTGGGGGGTACCTCGACACCTCACCCCCTCCCAGCTGCAGTACCCACCTATGGTGCTGCGGTTCCACGAAGCAAGCAGGTCGAGACCGTACCCACCGCGGCTGGTCGCCGCAGCCTTGAAGGCCAGCAGCGCGGCCTCCTCGTCGCCTTCTGCTGCCACCAGCGTCGAGACCAGCATCAACATGGAAGCGGAGAGCAGCAGCAAGCACACCGAGCGCGGCAATTTGTATGAACTGTAATGCAGTAACATTTTCTGAAAATAATAGTAGTTCAGTCTCGCTTCCTCTCTCACCTGCTCCTGTACATTTTACACCGTGTAAATAATAGCACCGTGTTCATTGGAATAATAAATCATTGTTACCACATAACTGATGTGAAAAGTTAAAGCCGTTAATTGATCTAAACATAACAGTGAAATACTTCATAATTGCAAATCTGACTACTCCACTGGTCCAAAATTGCATTGTCTGAATCTATCATAATTGCAAAGTAGTCAGGTTTGTCAAGAAGTGCCATTTGTCTTATATATAAAACATTTCACTTACAGATCAAAACATGCATGCATATACATACAACGATATGATCGATCTAAGCATGCTAACTGTTCGTTACCAAGAATACACAAAGCAAGCCTACGACGACCTAGAAGAGCGGGGAAATAAAGGAGGGGAGGGAGCCTTACCGAGAGGCAGCGGCGAGGAGATGGATGGCGGCTACCGGCGGCGGGGTCGGTGGGAGTGTGTCCGCCGGCGCCGCCTGCTCGGTCCCCGCCTCCTTCCGGCAACAGCTTGGCCCTGGCCTCGACGCGGTGCCCCTTGCTCCGGTGAGCGGGAGGCGCGGATGGTGTTGGCGAGCTGTCCATGGCGGGATCTTCTTGTCCGGTGGAAGCTTGGTGCCTATGGAGATGTTCTTGTCCGGCAACAACATGGAATTGGAGAGCCATCTTTGCCGGACAAGTGGCTGCACGCTACGTCGTTGACTCCAAGTCAATACCGAGTTGATCCACACCTGCCAAACGCGGAGCCATGCATGCCATAGATGTCAAGCTCCAGGGCCCGGATTTTTGTTTTGGTTGTGTTTTCCCTTCTTGACAACTTGGTTTTGTTTCCTTGATCCGCTCTCGTGCTAGTAGCAGCGACTCACTACAGCAACGACGACCACGTACCTTGTGTGGAAATTTCTTTGCCTGATACTGATTGGTGACGACCGTATAACTTTCTTTTGTATATTAATTTATTATTATAGTGACATTTTCTACTGTGTTTGCTGATGATGGTCACGTGTTCTTGGGCTAAAATCTAGTGCTCCACAATCAGAACCACCATGTAGACAGAGCTACTGTTGTATAATTATTAGGAAAGATAAAACTAGAATCCCTCCATTTTAAAATTGTATACCCCTTCTAAATTAGAAGTCATTCTAACTTTCTTGGAGAGTCGAAGCATCTCAACTTCGACCAAATTTATAGGAAAAATTACAAAAAAAAATATGTCATAAGTATACTATGAAAACATAATTAATGAAAAAACTAACTTTACTATGTCACAACTTTAATTTGCTTTGACTCCCAAGAAAAGTAGAATGACTTATAATTTGGGATGGATCGGAGGGAGTATAATTTTTTATGTGCATTTAGATATATACTATAGGAAGATATAAAAAAATCTACATAGTAGAAAATCTAAAAATGACTTATAGCATGTTTGAAGCTCCTAAGAAAAATAAGAAAAAGGTATAAAAGTAAGAATAAGGTCCAAACACTTTGATTTGGAGAAATTTACTATGCAAAAGGCAATAGTCACTTTGAGAATGAAATTGAAACATCCCTCATTTTCCTATCAAGAATCCAAATTTTGCATTCTCTATGAGAACGAGAATCTAAAGAGGCCTTTATAATTTGAAATGGAGGCAATATTAATTTTAAATTGATTGTCTTTGTAACAATGGCAATCAGTACTAGGGGACATCTCTAAATTGGCACGCTGCCATGCAGTGTAGATTTTGATTACACTCTTTTTTTCCGAAACTTTCAGATTTACATTCTCCGTCACCTATAAGAACCTGCCCTCGTTTTTTATATCACGCTGTTTTTTTACAAGAAAGATGAGCCCACACTTCTCTCTGTGATATCTAAAGCACAAGTTCCTTCGTGCTGTTCTTTTACAAGAAGAGGGCTCCACATGTCATACAGGTGGGAGGGGAATGAAAGAAACTTGCATAAAGGACTAGAGGGGATGAATAGGCCAATAAACCTGATTTTTTATAAACTAAACCAGCAGATTAATTTGTCCCCTTCTTAGAAAAGGGGCAAATTAGATTTCCCAAATTGGGTGGAGAAAATAAAAGATTATTTATTTCTTAGCACTGTCTTAATAACTTGTAATAAGTTGATTGATACAATCCTTAATGCATATTTAATACCTTAAACAAATTCAAATGAAAATGAAATGAACTAAAACTTCGTTTAGATCTCTTCAAGTACTATAATTCAAATGAGCTTTTTCTCCCTTCCATGTCATTTCAAACTATGAAAACTTAGAACAGAACTTTCAGGCACTAAATGATTTCAAATAAAAAGACTATCAACTACAATGGTGTACATTATTCGAGTGCTACAACTTTTGTTTACATCATTTCTCCATTCTATATATTTTTTTATGAAACAGGAAGGGTGTGTGAGCCCTTATTGGTAACTTTATTAAAAATCTGATTACAAATGTCTAACTCAAAAGACAAAGAAAGTTGCAAAAACAAATTTTGTTAAGCTTTCTAAGCCGTAGATCTAAGAAGGGAAGAAATTACCTTACTGGCTTACTTAGTACTGTATTAGGCACAAATCGTACTGAAAATTAATAGTCTAATCCCACATATAATGCTGGTCCTTAATTCCGAGAGTCTAAACCTTAATCGCACATATTAATTAGTAGCCCTGTCGGAAGCCATGTCAGGAGTGGTGGAAGACATTCCTGTTGGTTTTTTCTTGACAGCAAACTCCTGACCGCTGTGTTGTCAGGAGTTACTCTTGACTGGTCAAACGTAGACCGTCAGGAATTCCTGACTACCGTCCGACAGGAAAAATTTATTCCGACGATCTGTTCCTGTCAGCGAATTCCTCACGGCTGGCCGTCAGGAAATACATTCCCGACGATTTTTGGGCCTTTCCTGAATTTACCCCTCAATGATTCACATATACACGTTTTTTGACACATATGACATATGCCAATGATATGCCAAACCATACAAGGTTTTTATGTACACTTAAGTGGCAGAATAATCATACACAACTACAAGTCTGGCATAGTGTGGATTTTTCGAAATACCAACAATATGAGTTTTATGAAAACCATCGGGTTTAACTATTCTCGAAAATTGACCAGGGTGCTTAAAATTGGCCTGAAACGTGTGTTGCAGCCCACGAAAACAGCTCAAATCGTAGAGACGTCATTTGAATCTCGTAGCTCTGATTGCAGCGCTTCTGGACTTTTCGAAATGCCAACAACATGAGTTTTACGAAAACCAACAGATTTAACTCTTCCCGAAAATTGACCCGGGTGCTCAAAATTGGCCTCAAGCGTGTGCTATAGCCCCACGAAAACGACTCAAAACGAAGAGACATCATTTGAATTACGTAGCTCCGACTGCAACGTTTCTAGACTTTTCGGAACGCCAACAACATGAGTTTTACGAAAACCATCGGGTTTAACTGTTCCCGAAAATTGGCCCGAAGCGTGTGCACGAAAACGGCTCAAAACGTAGAGACGTCATTTGAATTCCGTAGCTCCGATTGCATCGCTTCTGAACTTTTCGAAACGCTAGCAACATGAATTTTATGAAAACATCAGGTTTAACTATTCCCGAAAATTGGCTTGAGTGCTTAAAATTGACCCGAAACGTGTGATAGCCCATGAAAACGGCTCAAAACGTAGAGACACCATTTGAATTTCGTAGCTCCGATTGCAGTGCTTCTGGACTTTTCGAAACGCCAACAACATAAGTTTTACAAAAACCAATAGGTTTAACTGTTCCCGAAAATTGGCCGAGGTCCTCAAAATTGGCCCGAAGCGCCCACGAAAACAGCTCAAAAAGTAGAAACATCATTGGATTCTGTAGCTCAGATTGCAGCGCTTCTGGACTTTTGGGAACGCCAACAACATGAGTTTTACAAAAACCATCGGGTTTAACTGTTCCCAAAAATTGGCCCGAAGCGTGTGCTCTAACCCACAACAATGGCTCAAAACGTAGAGACGTCATTTGAATTCTGTAGCTCCGATTGCAGCGTTTCTGGACTTTTCGGAACACCAATAACATGAGTTTTACGAAAACCATCGGGATTAACTATTTCCAAAAATTGGTCCGGGTGCTTAAAGTTAGCCCGAAGCGTGTGCTATAGCCCATGAAAGAGGCGGTTATTGCCTTCCATGCTTCAAGGCCCTTTCCAATTTAATTGCATCAGCGTCATCAATTCTTTGGAAAGAAAATTAATAGGCATCACTGTTTTTTAATGAAATAATCGGTCCCTGAACAAAGGCAGTTTGGTCAATTCTGAAATAAAATTAAGAGGCGGTTATTGCATTCCATGCTTCCCGGTCCTTTCCAATTTAATTACATGCGTAAAGAGTTGGGTACATGCACGGGTATACATAAAAAGTATTTTCTATTGTGCAAAAAATGGTTAACCCGTGAATTGTCTTTCGTCTCGGGTTTAGGGGATTTTGGTGGGGTCCCATCTGACCGGTGGGACCTTCTGTGAGGAGTACGGGGTAGATTTTTTGGTGAGAGGCATTTACAAAAGAACTCTTTTTTTATAGAATAATATAGATAGATAGTACTTCCTAGTGCATCTTTACAGTTTTGTACTATGTAGTCTGAAGTCAGGTGGCAAATCAAGAACCAAAGAATTAATACTTCAACAGTAAAAATGATCAACAATCGCACATGCAAATTTCACGGCTTCAAAACAAAGCGATCAAGTAGGCATGCAAGTATGCAACAGAAGTGCAGAACAAAGCAGATGCAGATCCACTTACTATTCCTTTAGCTAATGGGACCTTTTCAGCCCTCACAAGAACGAAAAGCACAGGGTAACTCCTTTACGTTCATGCCAAGACTAGACTTTTAAGGGCTATTTTTAGTACAGTCACTAAAAAGCAGTAGTGGTGCAGCATTTTACGTAATATAAATGCAACAGCACAGTCTGAAATTGAGCTCAAAACTTCAAATAGCTGAAAAAACTGAATAATGATCCCACAAGTTGCTAAATACACAAATGGACCCTGGTCCTAGCCAAGTAGCTAGGCTGTAATATAACAAAAACAGTATGACTTGAAGTGTACAGATCAAACTTCGTAAGTGCAATCTTTAGTCAGGTGGCAGATCGAGAATCAAAGTTTAACACTTCAACAGAAAATTCATCAATGATTGCATAACATTAAATTTATTAGCTTCAAAACAACAACTCGCTAATTCAGATATGCTCTCTCAGCAGCCTTTACATAACTGATGGGACCAAACCTTCAATCCTCATGAGAAGAAAAGAACAGAGTAACTCCTTTACGTTTATGCCAAAACTAAACTAAAAACCGTTTGCAGTATAATATGTTAAGTAATAAATGCTAAATTTCACAACAAAATTCACAACAGGTCTGAAATTGACCTGAGCTCTTCTTTTTTTTTTGTTGAAAAGTGAGCTCAAAACTTCAAATAGCCATCCCACAAGTTGCTAAATACACACATGGACTCCAGTCCTAGCCAAGTTGCTAGGCTGGAATATAACAAAAACCGTAATACAGTATGACTTGAACTGTACAGATCAAGCTTCCTAAGTGCAATCTTTACAATTCTGTACTAGGAAGTCAGGTGGCAGATCGAGAATCGAAGATTAACACTTCAACAGAAAAATCATCAATGATTACATAACATGCAATTTTGTAGCTTCAAAACAACTCGGTAATTCAGATACGCTTACTATCTCTTAGCAGCCCTTACATAACTGATGGGACCAAAACTTCAGTCCCCACAAGAATGAAAAGAACAGAGCAACTCCTTTAGGTTCATGCCTAAACTAAACTAAAAACCATTTGCAGTATAATATGTTAAATAATAAATGCTAAATTTCACAACAAAATTCATAACAAGAGGTACATCTTTGCTATTATTGCATATGTTTCTTTTGCTAAGATGAACAAATCAGGGATTCTCTAAGCAGAAAGTAAATGTACCTGCTTCTTGTATTATAGCATGAAAACACCCACTTGACAAATAGCTCAAGAAGCATTGATGAAAAGAAAGACATCACATCTTTCTTAAAGTCAAAACGGAAAACAAAATGGATAGTTTCCACAAGATGGCAGACCTCGCTAAGCACCCATGGCAACCCTTTTGCCCCTCTTCGATGTTGATGGCGCATTCTCTGCCAAGATCCTAGACAAAATATCTGCTTGCTTTGAGTACCCTTCAGATTTTAAGTTCTCCATCAAAGCATCACAACCTTTCTGATCGACAACACCTCCTTTGTTCTTGATCTTGCAAAGCATGGAGTACGCAGGCAGTGTCTTCTCCTCAGTGTACAGGGCCTCCAGAACTCTGTCATAGGTCGAGAAGCTAACATCAAAGTCCCTGTCCAACGCAAAATCGGCCAGCTTCTGCGCCTCCATCACTCTGTCATTCTCACAAAGGCCAACCAGCAACTTATCTAGATCAGGCATACAGCCATTTTCCACCATCAGATTGACACGACCAATCGCCTCCTCCACATGGCCCCTCATGAAGAGAGCTTCCAGTATCTTATGTGCCATGTCCATGTTCTCAGTAACCCCCTTCTCTATCATACTCTTCATGACCCTGCTTGCAGTCTGAACACGACCACCATTGAAGAGCGCCTCCATGACAGACTTGAAAAGAGTTGGGCTCGGCAGGTGACCCTGTTGCATCATGCTGTCCAGTGCTGTCTTTGCATCAGCTGGCTCATTCTTCTTCAGGAAGCTATCAACTAGCAGCGCGTGTGATTCAGGGTCAGTTGGGACCTCACGACGCGTCATAATGGCAAGAATCTCCTGGGCCGCCTCAGGCGCACCTTCTTTTGCATGCCCACGGATGAGACTGTTGAATGCAACCTTGTCATCCACACCCTTCTTCATCAGCTGCCTGAAGAATGTCTCTGCCTTGGTGGTGCTACCGTTGCTGCACAGGTACTCAATCACAGGGTTATAAGCTGATGCTTCAAGCACAGGACTCTTTGGGCTCAGCAGCGTGCCCTTCTCCATAAGCTCATCTAGCACCTCAACAGCACCGTCGCACTTGCCACCTGCACAAAGGCCTTCAATCAACACTCCATACTGTCTTGGATCCACGAGAACATGCTTGAACTGCGTGCTCTTCCGGTGCACCTCCAATGCCCCATCCAAATCCCCAGCTGTGCACAGTGTCGTCACAAGCCTCAGGAACACGGACTTGTCCTTAGGCGTGAGCCTGCGCTCCGCCATGTCATCCACAGCCTTCCGGGCCTCCGCCACCCTCCCCTGATCATCGCAAAGGCCAGGCATCAATGCAGCGAATGTCTTCTCGCTCAACCTCAAACCCTTCTCGCCCATCTCTGTGAACAACACCACGGCCTCGTCCACCCTTTTGGCTTCCACATACCCCTTGATCATGACATTGTACGAGACTGAGTTGCGCTCAATCCCCTCTCCATTCATTTCATCAAACACCTTGCGCGCACTCTCCAGATCACCTGCCCGCACCCAAGCATTGAGCAGGGTGTTGTAAGTGGTCGCATCAGGCGTGACCCCGTGAGCCTTCATGTCCCCAAACATCCTGACTGCTGCCTCCATCTTCTTGCACAGACCGAACCCCCAGATCAAGGTGTTGTAGGTGGACAGGTCGGGCGCGACGCCCTCCGCAGTCATGGCGTTGTAGATCCGCCTGGCCATGGCCTCGCGTCCGCGGCAGAGTATGGCCTTGAGGACGGCGTTGTAGGAGAGCGCGGTGCGCTGGATGCCGAGGTCGGGCATCATCCGGAACAGCTTGACGGCCTCCTGCGGGATGGCGGCCTTCCCGTAGGCCGCGATGAGCGCGGCAAGCGTGGCCTCGTCGGGCGCGACGCCGAAGGACGGCATGGTGTCGAGGACGAGGCAGCGCGCGTGGTTGAGCATGCGGCGGGAGGCGAGCGCCGGGACGATGAGCGCGAAGGTGTCGCGGCCCGGGCGGAAGCCGGCCCGGCGGTAGGCGAAGCGGAAGAACTGGAGCGCGAGGTCGGCGCGTCCCGCGGCGGCGGCGCCGGATATGACGCCGTGGACGAGCGGCGCGTCGAGGGTGGGCGAGAGGAGGCGGATGGAGTTCTCGAGGCGCGTGGTCCACTGGCGGCGCCGGATCATGTGGAGGACCGTCTCGTGGAGGGGCTCGTCACGGCGGGGCGGGTTGGCGGGCGCCGCCGCCGCCGCCGCCGGCGGCGGCGGCGCCTCGGCGACCGGGGCGGGGGCCGCATCTGCCGGCGAGGGGGCAGGGGCATCCGGCGGCGCCTCGGCGGCCGGGGCGGGGGTGGGGGTGTCGAGGGTGGAGGAGGCGCATAGCGCGCGGCGGGTGGGAGGGGCCGGCGCGAGGGGGTTGCGGGAGAGGAGCGGGAGGTGGAGGGGGAGGTGGCGGCGCGCCATGGCTGCTGCGGGGAGGTTTGCGGCGGGGGAGAGGGAGGAGACGAGCGAGCGAGGGTTTAGCCGGGCTGGCTGTTACGGCAGGAGTCAGCCTGAAGGAGAGTGAAATGTTTGTGGTGGGCTCTTCTTTGTTTGGGCCGTCTGGCCCAGTAAACTAAGAATGGCGCGTGAAAAGCCCAGGTAAGCTCACCTGCGTAGCAGAGGCGAGGATTTTTTTTATTTTTTTCTTTGATTTTTCAAAAATATCTGTGGCATCTCAAATGTTGCAAAAACTATACATTACCGCCATGTGGACATACCACACGGCGTTTGTGAACAGTACCCAACGCAGGTACTGTAGCGCCTGCAAATGCCGTGTGATACGGCGGTAATGATCCGTACATTTTCAAAAAATTATAATTTTTTAGTATGAACTCGGATGGAGGTAAACTTTATATGAAAATTGTAGCTTTCGACGAGATCTACAACTTTGTAGTTCAAATATTTAGAGGATGTTTGGTTGGCGGCCGAAGTTCGCCACGCCACACCTGTGGCTGCCACCGATACAGGCTAGTGCTTGGTTTCTTGCTGCTGTCGCCTCGCCATAAACTGCGGCGGCCATAGGTCTATAGGCTAGTGTTTGCTTCCTGACAAAGCTGTGGCAGCCATTAGTATTTGCAGTACAAAATCTCGCCATCGTTGTGGCGGCCAAATCCTTCGCCTCAGCTTTGGCAGGCGTCCTGTTGCAGCATGGCGAGCCACATGATGACGGCAAGGCTGCGGCGGCACCACACTTTCCGTGGCAGGGTGAGGCCTCCAACCAAACATCCCCTTATCCCTTTGAAGTCATCTTTAAACTCAAATAGTCGATATACTATCCAAATCTAAATACTTAAAACTGAGATCTGAATATAATATTGATTATTTGAGTTTAAATATGACTTCAAATGAAAAAAGTTTGAACTACAAAGTTGTAGATCTCGTTAAAAGCTACAATTTTCTTATAAAGTTTATCTCCATCCGAGTTCATACAAAAAAGTTATGATTTTTCGAAAACGAACTGACTCTAACCGCCGTACCACACGACGGTTGCAGGTGCTACAGTACCCGCATCGGGGTACTGTTTACAAACGCCGTGTGGTATGGCGTTTGGAACACTGTAGCACCTCCAACCGCTGTACCATATGGCGGTTGGACCCAAACACTAAACCACATGGCGGTAGTGGTATAGTTTTGCAACATTAGAGATAAAAAATATAAAAAAATTTCTCTTTCAGCATCAAGGCTATACTAGTAGAATCAGATTGCATTGTGGGGAAGAATTTAATGGTCGTTCTCCAGGTAAATTTTGGTTCGAGAGAAATTAATCTTTACCTGTATGTAGGAATATATCCATGGTTCGCTTATTTTGGTATTAACGTGAAGAATCAATATAATGGCTTGCTTATATATTGTGAAGAATACAATATATTGAATGCCCCGCCGAGCCTTATTTTCTGGCAGTAAAAATCATGCATGGTTTCTCTATGTTGTGATTCATCGGGATTATTTTGGAGCCATTGTTTTTTTTAACAGAGAGCCCTCTCGATTTAGCGTTAAATCGGGAGCCCTCTTGTTACTTTTTTTTGCTACAACAGCGGAAGGTAACTGCAAAGAGAAAAACACATGAGAAAGTAACAGCGGAAGTCATGCTTCTTCTCCAACTCCGACGGGTTGTGGGTGGGGCGCCGTCAGGCGCGGGCGGCGGCGGAGGGAGGGTCTTAGGGTTCGGGTTAGGGTTTGAGATTTCGGGGTTGGGGATCCTCCATGACCACTGAACCTAGAGAGAGGTCCGGGGACGGCTGTCGGACCAGCTGTGGTGGTGGGGCGTGGGCGCCTGGGCGGAACGGCGGGCGGCGGCGCTGATGACCGCCGGTGGTGGAGGAGGCCGGTTTGGCAGCGTGTCTAACTCCGATCCCATCTCCCCGTCTCGCATGGCCTCCTGCAAGGCATCAAGTGGAGCAGTTGTTGGTGCTGCTAGCTTAGCTTGTCGAGATATCTCTGGAAGGTTTTTTTTTTGCCGCTTCAGGACAGATAATCTCAGGTGTTTCAAATCCACCATCCTTAGAGCCCATTGCTTGCAGTGAATGTAGTTGATCCACCTGTATTCCTTGATGTGAGCTTGAGCTTTACGAACGAAGGAAATCCTGTTTTCCTCCAAAGACCAAAGGAGCAGAAGAAAAGCAGCAGCTGTTGTTCGCCATGGTTGCAGTGCAAGCTCACCATGCAGGAATTGGAATTTGGAATTCAGACATGGATCACGAGTTATCCCAGCAAGCAGACACACACAGGGACCGGAGTCCTGAAACAGTGAACAAGGAAGGAGGCCACGCAGCCCCGTCGTTCCAATTTCCCCTTCCTTCTGCCCGGCCGCCATTGACCCATTGTCTTGATCAGATGTCTCCTCGCTCTTCTCAGAAGCTATCCTTTCATCACTCACCAAATCACCGCCGAGGAAAGTGGTGTCGCCGGTGATGGACGAGCACGGCCGTGACCGTAAAGCACATGGCGGCATCACCGACACCGTCGCCGGCGGCGTACGCGTTGAGAATCGGAGGCCAGCAGAGGATGCGCGCGAGGAGGGCCGAGCACGGGCGCCGTGGGCGATGCTGCCGCTGGACGAGGTGCGACGAGAACGTCTGAACAATGCCGGCGCGAACGTCTTCAGCCGGGGCTCCGTCAGGTCCACCGCCTCCTCCTCGTCGTCGTCAGCAGCATCCCGTTGACGATGTTACCGGCCCGCGCTCGCTCGGCCGCAGCGGCGTGCCAGTGGCCTCAGCAGGGAGTCCCTGTGACCCTGTCCCTGTGACCCTGTCCCTGTCCCTGTCCATGCCATGCTGCCCCGCGTGGCGCGCCACTGGAGGCGGTGGGTGCGTGGCGCGCCACTGGATGCCCGCAGTGGCTGGCAGTCGCGGCCATCCGGCGCCGGGTGCGTGCACGGCTCCCGTGATGGCCGGCCGCGTTCGACGTTGCGGGTGTCGGCGACCTCGAGCACCGCCTCCCGTTCTGCTTGCTCAGCGACCGCGTCTACACGTTCCCGTCGGTGGCCGGGTACGGCGTGCCTGTGGCGTCGCTGGCCAGCGCCGGCTCACTCAGCACGGCAGGGCCAAGTGTAGGGCCCGTGGAGCTGGACATAGGACCGCCGCTGAGGCGGATGGCGACGGCCCCCAGAAGCCCGGCCAGCGCACGAAGACTTTTCCCCTCCCGCAATTCATCAGGTAGATCGATCCTGGCCGCACGAGGCTGATCCGACGGACAAGAGAGGACCAGGGGGCGGACAGTATTTTACCGTCCACCCCAAGGCCCCAAGAGCTGGACGTCGCCGCCGGGAAACTGACCTGACCTCCACCGCGGCGCTGCAAGGTACGCGTCCACAGAACTGCCGACCGCGAATTCGTGGAGCGTCATCCCATCACGAGGTTGGCGGAGGCATGCTATCACCGAATTCCACTTCCAGGCGTCGCGCACGGCGCTCTCTGTGCATGCTCGGAGTAAAAGAATGATGCCGGCTGGAGCAGTCGGGCTCGCACCACGATCGGCGGCGGCGAGCATCGTCTTGTGCTTGTCGATGCTGTGGCGTCGCCTCTGCGGCCACGAATTCCCTGGTGGACGTACGTGTCTGCTCCATGCATGTTCCTCATCGAGTTGCCGACCCCGCAGCTGGAGGATTCCAGATCCACTGCCGCGGGAGATCCGTGCTGCAAATTAAACGCCGGTGACGGAGCAAAGCACATGGCAGCATTGCAGGACGAGCCTCGAAAGCAGATCAGCTCGAGCACCTTGTGGGGAAGGAAATGATCGAAATCGATTCATTCCACATACAGTATGCGCAGCCTGGCGTAGCATTGTTAGGAGCAAATTATCAGTTAATGACGTAGGGAGGGGCAGGGACGGAGTCAGGAAAAATTTTAGGAGAGACGACGCTTGCGCTCACGGCTCGCCCTCGAGCTTTGCGCCGTGTGGGCTTCCCGCCGGCCGGCGCCCGCCCCGCCGCCCGTCAGTACCCGCCTGGGCACAGAGCTGCGCCTGGGAGATCGGAGGGAGGGAGAATTAGCAGGGACCGGCCGACCAGAGAGGCGGAGTCGCGGAGACGGCAGGAGACCGGGAGAGTCGGAGAAAGGATTGGGGTTAGGGCGACGGGAGACGGCGTGAGGTCGCGAGGAGGTAGTGACGGGCAAGCGACAGCCGACGGCGGGCAGGAACTAGATAGCTCACAGCCGGATATGATTTTTCCTTTGTTAGGCTTTGGAGTTTAGGCTTAGACGAAAATGTTACTAGTTAGCACAATATATAGCACAATATATCAAAGTGCGTGAGTAAAAAATTTGAGAAGAAACTATAGAGGTTCTACGTGTCGGCGAGCCGTAGGGGGGGCTCGAGCCCCCTTGCCCCCCTAGCTGCCTCCGTCGCTGGGGAGGGGGGATGTATGTGGACGTATGCCGATATTGCATACAAGATATCATGAACAATATAAGTAGTGAGGGGGGGGGGGAGCGTATTGCCATTTCATCATCAGAGTCTTTATAGGTGAGAATTGTACTACTACCAAGACGACAATGGTGAGGAAGGCGAACATTGCTGATGATAATCGTCCTCATCGTTAATGTGGTCTGATTATTCTCGATAGTTAACTAGCAAATTCCTTCACTAATTAATGATGTGCACGGTGCTTCTCTTCCAACGCAAACGTACAGTCACGCCACCGTAGGCACACTAGGCCAGAAACGATTTATCCTAGCGGCTAAAACCGGTCTTTGCTGGCGGGCGCGGCACCCGCCAGCAACTTTGAGCCAGTAGAAATGGTCATTTGTGCTGACGGGTGCCCCGCCCGCCAGCACAGAGCCATTTGTGCTGGCGGGTCACTTAAACGCCCGCCAACACAAATGTCATCAGTGCTGGCGGTTACTTAAGCAGCCCACCAGCACAAATGCCATCAGTGCTGACGGTTGCTTAGGCAGCCCGCCAGCACAAATGTCATCTGTGCTGGCGGTTGCTTAGGCCGCCCGCCACAGAAAACATTTTTCCCATTTGCTATATAATTCCCCAGAATTGTTTATAATTTGTATATAATTTGTCATTTTCGTTTATTATTTGTATTTGACCGCTATATTCGCCCGTATTTTTTTTCATATTTGCATTTATAGGCCAAATTCACTTTAATTTATTATAATTTGTATTTAACCGCCGAATCCAAATATGTCTCACAAACACATAATCCAAACTAAAATATAAAAATGTATACATAAGTCACATTAGAAAAACATCGTGCATAATAGATAACCCTAAGACACCCATCTACGTAACCTTTCCGCATCGTCTAATGTCAAGACTCCTTCTTTATCGAAGAATTCTCCATCCTCGTGGCAAATCTCACGTAGGATGAATCTCGTCATGTCCGCACAAATGTTGGTGATTTGATTGTCACCAAGTTGCCCCCACGATCCCTCAATGGTAGGCATCTGCACGTAAACACAATAAATGAAGATTGTTATGCATTACCATCAGGACCATAATTAGCACATACATAGTAGTGTACAAACAAGAGGCTTACGTCTTCAGGATTCGTCCGGTACCTCCCATTATTTCTCAAAACCTCACACACATAATATCCACATAGCACACTGCTAGGAGGTTGTTTGTAGCACTGCAAACAAATAAAAAATAATCGGTACTTATTAACAGAAGTGTACAACTCTGATAAAAATGATTGGTACTTATTAACAGAAGTGTTCTTACCCATTTGGCATGTCGTATCACCAATTTTTTCTTCTTGTGCTGCCCGCCATTGACTATGTATAGCCTATACGCACTTTAAGGATACAAAGACACCGCCGCTCGTGGGCTTCACCCGCGTGCCGCCGTCGCAAGCCGCCGCCTCAGCCCCGCCACCACGCGCGCCAGCAGCACCCGTGCGCCGCGACCCCCGTCGCAGCTTGCGGTGGAGGAGGAGCTCAAAGGCAAGCTGTCGACCCAATCTTCTACCTCCAGTTCCTCGACGGACGTCGAGCACCATCACCGCCGCATGGCGAGTAGCTCCGCGCCGAACCTTAGCCAATTCGTGCCTCTCCCCCTGGTGGAATGCAAGTACTGCCGGATCCGGGTGGTTTGGTTCAAGAGCAAGGCAAATAACATCATCTACAAGTGCCCGAACAACCACGCGGTTTGATTTTCATCTCCTGCCCTAATTCAGTTGATTAGTCACCTTAGGATTTGTTGATTATTAGTGATTCGGTTGATATAATATTAGTGATTCGGTTGATATAATTTTAGTGATTCTCTTAATTCGGTTTATGTCTAGATAATTATCCAATTTATTGATGGAAGCCACATTTGTTGATTGTTCTTGTAGATGATGTTAAACCGAAATCAATCTTGCCATATATGGATAATTATCAACTATGTTGCATTTGTTACTGCCCTAATAACCGAAATCAATTTGTTGATTATTCTTGTAGGAGGACCCTAATTCATGTCCGGAAGTTTGGTGGGAAGGTCAATACCTCCAGCATTTGAGAACAAATTACCCACATTTGGTGCCGACAAACTATCAGATGTTCACCAGTGTGGCTGCACCGCCACAAGCGGCACCACAAGCGGCACCACAACCGTCTAGTGTAGTGTATCCGCCGGGGCAGGTGCAACCCGTGTCTGAAATTATGGATCAATTGAATCAGCTAAAGTATGTCGTCTCTGATTTGAAGTTGGGGTTTAGTGATTTGAAGATATCGAATAATGAAATGAGGGTGGAACTTGCAGAACATAGAGGGCAACTTACTGAACTTATGGCGAAGAATGGCTGTCGGAAGAACCCCAAGAAAAATAAAGGATTATGCATACAGGGCACCATCCTCGCTTTTGTGATCTTGATAATATGTGTAGTGCTTGGTGGTTATATCACTGGCGGACTGTCTAGGAACTGATTGAGGCAAGTTGTAGTTCTGACTTGTGAGTGAGGCCCCTATTGTAATGTACTTTAATTTGTGTTGGTTAAGTGTGCTTTGAAACATTTCCGATCATGTTGTTTGTGTGAAATAAACCTTTCTAAGGTTCTGTTTGTGTTGATATTTCAGTTTGAATTTGACTTGTTGGTGAATCAATTTGACTTGTTGGTGTTGTCCATGTTGAACTACTGGTGACAGAAATAACAGGTTCTATTTGCAACTTCTTACAGATTCACTGTGCTAGCGAGCGCTTATGCCAGCCGCCAGTAGTAATCATCAATGCTGGCGGGCGACATAAGCCAACCACCAGCAGAAATGGGATCATTTGTGCTGGCGGGTGGCTTATGTAGCCCGCCAGCACTAAGACTTCAATGCTGGCAGTTGCTGGCCCGGCGCCCCTGCGCACCACTATGCTGGCGGTTGCCAATTACACCCGCCAGCATGCTAATTTGCTTGTGCCAGGACAAATCGTTTCTGGCCTAGTGGCATGGCCTCCACACGTACTGGACGATGACACACACCGCAACTGTTTTAGCGTGTTGGTCCGTTCATGGCCGCGACCGCAAAGGCACATGGCGGACACCGTACGTCGATCGACGGAGGTGGGGGTACTGGAGAGGATGCGCACGAGGGCCGAGGACGGGCGCGGTGCGGCCACCTGCTGGATGAGCCAGCCACGGCGGTGACGGCAGACGAAGCGATGAACACTAGTGCAGAATGATATATGCAGATGTAGCACGATGAGCTTCAGTAAAATCTTCTTTTGTTCTCCATCTTGGGATACTTTTGCAAAGTTGATCATCCATTGTTGAGCAATTTCGAGGGCACGCAGGAAGGCAATTCATGGAGATTTCATTCAAATTCCCTTATGGATAAATCAACAATCACTGGTAGGGAGAGGGACTTTAGTCCCGGTTGGTAAGGGGAATAGGTCTCTCAAGTCCAACCGGGACTAATGATGAGAGACAAAAGGCCCCCCCCCTTTAGTCCCGGGTGAACCAACCTGGACTAAAGAGGTCCTTTAGTCCCGGTTCGTAATACGAACCGAGACTAAAGGAGGGGGCACGCCAGCGCCTGCGCCCACCCCCTTTAGTCTCGGTTGGTAATACCAACCGTGACTAAAGGGTCTCGTCTCCTTTTTTTTTGCTGTTTTCAATTTGACCGTATGTTGTAATTGTTGTCTAACCCGTATATAACCCGTATATGTACGTATACGTATTTGCAATTGTATATATGTATACCTGTCTATATATATCCTATACGCACTTAGATTAGACTTTATATATAAATTAAACCCTATATATTTACATATATAAACTTATAAATGTATATACACCTAATAAATTATACACATGAAAATAAATAGTACTTTCTTAAACTAGTATATATACATCAAAACCCCATATAGTTTATATACATCAAAATATCATTCAGTGCAAATTTCTAGTCTCAATTAGCTTTCCTCGGAGGTGAGTCGGTCAATTGGATGGTTGTCATAATAATGTTTTCTTGTGGATTAATCACCTCGTCCATGAGGAATCCCATGAGAGCTTCTTGAATTGCCAAGAGACGATCCTTCTCAATGAGTGTGTCCCTTTTTATAATCTTCTGTAATTTGCAAATAGGTTGAGATAATACACCAAGCGATTAAATATACAAAAAAGGATAAAAATGATGTATTATTAATAGGTTTATTTTACTTACACTATCATCATCCGCGTTGCCACTGTAATGGTGTATGTGCTCACAGACGTAGTACCCGCATAAATTATTTCCTTGTTCTTGTTTCAAACACTAAAGTGGAGAGGAGAACAGATTATGAAATTCTAGTGTTATACATTTTAAATATTCCCAATCTGAAGTTGTTATTTGTATATACGTACCGGAAAATCATACACCCATCTAATTTTTTCTCGAAATTGTCCTCGGTGATTTGCAATGAACATGGTCCAAGCTCTGAGGCAAAATAATAAGAGATACAATATGTTGGTACAAAAGCTAAATATATATATTGCATTAAAGAAAATGTCATAGATAGAATTATTACTCGTGAAATACATCTTGAAGGCCTTGGTATTCTGAGTGATCTTTTCTCAATGAATCATACACATTGATGTTGCTATTGTCGATACTGATTATGAGTAGAATCCAGTGGAATCTGTATGCATGCTCATGGAGATTAGAATTGACTAAATAGAATTAACAAGGATAATTAGATGACAATCGTACTTACTTGAAGTTGTAAGGCAGTAGTATAAGGTTCTTGTAATGAAACTCATCTAAGTGCCTATAAATGGTCTCGATTGTTGTTTTTCGTTGGAACCGGATCTCATCCTCGTTAACTTTTGATGGGTCCATGAAAGCAATTCTTGAATAACCCTTCCTTCGCATATCAGTAAGTTGCAGGCTACACAAGAAGAAAGCCAAATATTAATTAGTAGATCGACAAATGTAATAAATTTATTAATAAACATATGAAATAAAATATGTCACTTACAGACACTAGGCCATCATAAGATCGGTATTCACGGCGTCCAGATGGTAATTTCATAGATATCAATGAATCAGAGCCAGACCACCTTCTCGTTTTGAAGGGCAAAATCTCCAGGTCTCACGAGCATACCAAACATCTCCAGGCCCTCAGCTGACTTCTTCAACTACCAGTCATGAAATCTGCGCATCTTAGTTGGGAGCTTGTTGACCAATTCTGGCTTCACTAGAGGTTATCCTAGCTCAAAGCGCCATCTAAATTCTTGATTTTTATCCGCTGGTAGGTCTTCAAGGCCGAGAATACCACCAAGAGGCATCTTTGTTTATTCATAAAAGCTAATGACATTAGCCATTTCTTTTTCAGACGTGTTGTCAATAGCTTTTTGTGCTTCTGCACTGAGGCCCGCAAACAAGTTTGTCCGATCGGTCGTGGATGCAGGTATTTGCTCGATGTTTGTGGCGGTCCCCGACGTCGACGCAAGTACCTCCTTGTTCTTGTTTGTGGCGGTCCCCGACGTCGACGCAGGTATCTCCTTGTTCTTGTTTGTGGCGGTCCCCGACGTCGACGTAGGTATTTGCTCGATGTAACTATTCGGCGACCCTCGTTGTCTCTTCTTAGCATAAGACTTGTCCACCGAACGCTCATAGTCCGTTTTCAACGGCGGTTTCCTTCTCCTTATTGCTTCCTTCTCGTCTATGAAAGCCTTGAGTCTCTCCTTACGACCTTCATTTTTTTTGGCCTCCAGCTCTTCCTGTTTTCTTTTTTCTCTCAAATTTGCAAACCAGTCCTTGACTTCTTTATCTACAGTCGCGTCTGTTTCTTCATCTATCTTCTCCCAGGGCTTTTTCTTTGCTGGTCGTTTTTGTTTTTTCTTTGGTGGTTGCACCGACTTGAAAGATTGCGCTCGAGACCTTTGTGGCTCTGCGGCCGATGGTTGCTGAGGTGAATTGGGAGGGGTGTCATCATCGTGATCGCTGGAGCTCGCTTCTCCCGAATTGTCGTATGGTTCTTGCGGAGAAGGTGAGCGAGCAGGTAGTGACGATGACGGCCCCGGAGACGATTGTAGAGGCTCGCGAGAAGGTAGTGACGATGACGGCCCTGGAGACGATTGTTGAGGCTCGCGAGCAGGTAGTGACGATGACGGCCCCGGCTCCAGGGGGTCTCTCGGAGATCCATCATTCTCTCTCGGATTATGACGATGTAACGTTTTGGCCATAATATGATACCGTGTAGCGCATCCTTAAGTGACTTTTCCCCATCACCTCCTGGGATCTCTAGCTCTAGCTCCTCAAATTCAGGTTGACAGATCTTCTCTACGCTAACTGAGGCGTAGCCAGGTGGAATCGGCATGCCGTGGCTCGTCTGTCCAGGAAACTACGCAAAAGCACTTCCGTCCGCCACCTGAGAAATAATAATTAATTAGTTATTATTAGCATGAATTATACCGTCATTGTGAATGCCTGTCCACAAAATTCAAAGTAATATATATATGCATCGATTATTGAGCTAATAAAAGCATGAATTATACATACCTTCATTTTGATGTTGCCGAATGGTTTGTGAAGCTCACATGTGGTGCGCCGACAGATGTCATCCACAGGGTACCGTTGGCTATCCACTTGAACTCCTTCTATTGCCCTTTGCTCTTCGGGAACCACTGCGGAAGCACAACTGCTTTTGTGAGCAGAAGGAACTTGTACTAGAGGCAGTCCTCCAGATGGGGCCATCTCATTTAATGCGGCGGCCACTCGCCGTTCAATATCTGCCGTCACCTTTTCTTCGTGTTCTTTAAGTCTTTTCTCTATCTCTTGCCGCCGTTCATCCTCTTCGCGCTCTCTTCTTCTTCTGCGGCTTCGATAGGTGGCAATGTCTCCCCTGAAGGCAAATTTCCATGGTACCACCCCATAGCCCCTGCAACATCCTGGGTGTTCTGGATTCTTGAGCGCCATAGTGAGCTCATCCATCTCTGTCAACCTTCACTCTGCCCGCTCTGACATCTTCAATTGTTTTCAATATTTCAAGTGCAGCATCTCGTAACGAGGGTGGGTAATCAAGGGTACCATCTTCGGAGTTAATTGTGCCTCCATGAGCATAATACCAATTCTTCACTCGCTCGGGCCAATCAACGACCGCTGGTATGGTACCTTGTGCGAGAAGGTCTTCTTCCATCTTCCGCCACTTGGGAACTGCAAATGCATAACCACCTCGACCAAGATGATGGTCGTGCTCCTTCTTACCACGACTTTTCTTCCCTCGTGCACTCGCCTAGGCGAAATCTTCACTTTTCTTGTATTCCACAAAGGACGTCCAGTATTCTTTTAACTTGGGATATTCAATCCAATTTGGAGTTCGATTCTTCTTGATATAATCTTTATCCAGTTGCTGCTTGAACTTCTGAAATTGTGTTGCCATCCTCGTGAGAGTCCAACGATTCACATTGTTTGGTTCAACACCTTCAGGAAGTGTGAAGTGTTTTAGGATTTCATCCCACAACAAATTTTTCACTGAGTCTGGAACCACGTGTGGATCATCTGCTTTTCCCTTCCATTCTCTGTAGCTGATGGGCACGTTGTCCCGTACAATGGCTCCGCACTGTGACACATACGTGTCCTTGATTTTTTTTGGAGCACAAGGTTGGCCAGCATCATTAACTTCTGTGATCTTATACATGACATGGCCGGTGAGTACTTGTGTACGCCCTCTCTTTGTCTTTTTTTATGTGGAGCCTGAAGCCTACAAGTTGCAGATTCGTTATTTAATTAATTAGTACCTAAGAATTGAGGTTAGAGAAATAAGAACTATGAAGTTAATGCATTATATATATATATATACCTCGTGGGAACATTCAATACTTTCATTCACAGGGGCGGCATCCTCAATATTTGCTATTGTGTCCTCAATATTTGCTGTTGTGTCCTCGACAGGGGCGACATCCTCCTCATTCGGAGGTATGTTCAAGTACATGTCCGCCTAACTACACTCCTCGTCGGTGAAGGTTGCAATCGTATTTGTACCACTAGCAATAATGTCGGCCATAAAGTTGTCATGGTTGTCATCCATCTGGAATAAACAAGAATTTTCTTTGAATTTCTAGAATAAGCAACAAGTTTTTTATATTAATTTCTAGAATAATCAACAATTTCTAAAACTTTCTCGAATAAACAAGAATTTACTAAGAATTTCTTTATTGAACAAGAATTTTCTATGAATTTCTGGAATAATCAACAATTTCTAAAACTTTCTAGAATAAACAAGAATTTACTAAGAATTTCTTTATTGAACAAGAATTTTCTTTGAATTTCTAGAATAAGCAACAAGTTTTTTCTATGAATTTCTGCAATACTCAACAATTTCTAAAACTTTCTAGAATAAACAAGAATTTACTAAGAATTGTCTTATTGAACAAGAATTTTCTATGAATTTCTGGAATAATCAACAATTTCTAAAACTTTCTAGAATAAACAAGAATTTACTAAGAATTTCTTTATTGAACAAGAATTTATTTGAATTTCTAGAATAAGCAACAAGTTTTTTCTATGAATTTCTGGAATAATCAACAATTTCTAAAACTTTCTAGAATAAACAAGAATTTACTAAGAATTTCTTTATTGAACAAAAATTTTCTATGAATTTCTGGAATAAGCAACAAGTTTTTCCTATGAATTTCTGGAATAATCAACAATTTCTAAAACTCTCTAGAATAAACAAGAATTTACTAAGAATTTTCTTTATTGAACAAGAATTGTCTTTGAATTTCTAGAATAAGCAACAAGTTTTTTTATGGATTTTGGGAATAATCAATAATTTCTAAAACTTTCTAGAATAAACAAGTATTTACTACGAATTTTCTTGAATAAACAAAGTCGAAATATTTCTACTAACTTGTGGACGAACGATGCTTGTTGGTGGCGGTGCCGTGTGGGAGAATGACAGAGGTGACAGGAAGTCACTTGTTTGAGACGACGCGTCAGTCGTCGACTTCAGAACTATCAAACTATGAAATTGTATATTAGAAAACAATTAAGAACTCAAATACACAAATAAGATTTTGGTCCATAGTCGTTGGTGCTAATAAATTTATATGTATGACTGTATATACACACAAAAATATACAAAGCATTACAATTTGTTTCTAATTAAAATTTCTTTCCATTCCTATAAATTTAAAAACTTTCATGCATATCTATGAATTTTTTATAACTACATATATATCAATTGATAAAATGAATCAAATAAATTTAATTAAAAATGCTTGCTGACACAAGCATTTCACGGGCTGGCGTCAGCAAGGCAAAACCCTAGCGCGCGGCTCGGCCGGCCATTGGGGCACACGCACGCCGGCCGGCAGCCGCACAGGGGGGCTGGTAAGCGGCGGCGGCGGCGCGGCATACCGGTCGGGCTGGCCGGCTGGTACGGTCCTGGATCCGGATCGAGGGGCGACGACGGTGCGCATGGAGGAGGGGCCGGCGGGGGCTGGCGCCGGCGCCGAGGCAGGGAGAGGGCGGCGACCGGCGAGTCGGGGAGGAGATGCGCGTCGGGGAGGGGCGACGCGTCGGGGAGGAAATGCGCGTCGGAGAGGGGCAGCGCGTCAGGGAGGAGATGCGCGTCGGAGAGGGGCGGACGTCGGCGCGGCCGAGCTGGCCGGCGGCGGGAGACGGCGATGCGCGCGTGTCGGGGAGGGGCGTCGCGTCGCGAAGGACCGGCGCGTCGGGGATGGGCGGCGCGTCGAAGAGGAGCCTCTCGTCGGGGAGGGGCACGTCGGGGACGGGCGCGGCGAGGAGAGGCGGCGGCGACGACGGAGGAAGAGAGGCGAGGCGGCGATTTGGGGAGAAAAACGGCTAAGTGCCGATCTGAAAGGCGATGAGGCTTTTATAGAACCGCCTACCTTTTGTCACGGGTCGTATTCCCAACCGTGACAAAAGGCCCTTTAGTCTCGGGTCGTATTATGACCCGAGACTAAAGGCCCCCTTTTTGTCACGGGTGGCCTCACGACCCGTGACAAAAGGGGCAGTTCGCGCGGGAGCCCCCTGAAGGCAAATTTTCGCCCTTTAGTCCCGGGTGGTGTTACCACCCGTGACAAAAGGGGGTCCTTTAGTCTCGGTTGGTAACACCACCTGGGACTAAAGGGCAATTTTGCGCGGGAAATTAACATTTCTCTTTTCCTTCCTCATTTATCTCATTCCTTTTTGCTTTGAACATTTAAAACAAATCATTAGTTAAAATATTTGTGCCATGCAAAATTATATTAAGTTAAGACCAAAAAATACCTACTTTTCTATGCACATATTATTTCAAGAGTTGAAACAATTATTTCTAATTTTCGTTTACAATTTGAAGGGGAAAATAAATTAAATTGAAAATATTAGTAAACCAATTCAGAAAAATCTCTGCTTCAAACACATTTATGAATTCACGTATTGTCTTCGAATGATCAACATGCTCAGGAAGAATGTATGTAGCTTAGGCCTCCAGTTCTCATCATCCAGCTCATAACGAAATAATGATCCATATAACTAATTATCAATTTTACATTTACCTAATTTTTTACAATGACTTACGTATACATACAGAGGTCACATGATGGCTATTACAAGGTACGACATTAATTAATACCAATGAGTACAAGTCCCAAGCTGAAGCTGGTCAGCTTCTAGCTTTTGAACCTCTGCTTCAAACACATTTATGAATTCGTGTATTGTCTTCGAATGATCAACATGCTCACGAAGAATGTATGTAGCTTAGGCCTCCAGTTCTCATCATCCACCTCATAACGGAATAATGATCCATATAACTAATTATCAATTTTACATTTACCTAATTTTTTAAAATGACTTACGTATACATACAGAGGTCACCTGATGGCTATTACAAGGCACAATATTAATTAATACCAATGAGTACAAGTCTCAAGCTGAAGCTGATCAGCTTCTAGCTTTTGAACCTCTGCTTCAAACACATTTATGAATTCGCGTATTGTCTTCTTATGATCAACATGCTCAAGAAGAATGTATGTAGCTTAGGCCTCCAGTTCTCATCATCCAGCTCATAACGGAATAATGATCCATATAACTAATTTTCAATTTTACATTTACCTAATTTTTTAAAATGACTTACGTATACATACAGAGGTCACCTGATGGCTATTACAAGGCACGACATTAATTAATACCAATGAGTACAAGTTCCAAGCTGAAGCTGGTCAGCTTCTAGCTTTTGAACCTCTGTTTCAGACACATTTATGAATTCGCGTATTGTCTTCGAATGATCAACATGCTCAGGCACAATACATGAATTCATAATAAAGTAGCTAATTAATAATAATTAATAATAAGTTTATAAAGGTTCACATAGCTAGCTAATTAATACAAGTTCATATAATAGGGTACGGTACAAAACCTTATCCATGCATGCATAATGTTACGTAGCAGCACGCGCTTATAGATATGGAACATGATTAATGTCTGCAATCCTCCAGCCTAGAACTCCCTCAAAATAAGCTAGAGCGCGTACTAGTGCACTCTCCTCCGCTTCCGGACGAGTGTCACAAACAGCACTGCAGACATCAAACAATGAAGCCTCGGGTTCTGTTGGCTTGTAGAAAGTTAGAATTGCTTGACTCTTCTAATTGTTGGTGAAAAACAACTCCCCACCATAGTAATCCACCCCAACTCTTTCCACGACTTGATTAAGAATCGCACAGAAGCTAATTGAAGCATAGGTAGAACCAGAGCGATCCTGCACACAATCATATGATGATGAGATATAATAACCTTATGAAAGTTCAAAATATATATGTACCAGAAACAAATTAATTAAGAATGAATAAAAATTCTTTTATATATAAATGTATATTATTATACCACAACTCGATGAGCCCTGCAAAGCCTCTCCGTAGTCTCAATCACATTGCCTTCACCCGCCTCGAGTTGCCTTAATTTAAAATAGGAAAGGTCCGGCACGAAGCACCCAACATTATTCTGGAGCTGTTGTAGATAATTCTCCACGGCAGTCCTCTCTCGGGTTAACCAAATAGGTGATGTTGAGCCAACTGTTGCAATGGCAACCATCGGGTGTGGTGCGCCTACTGGCAACTGGCCGTAGTCTACATATTGAGCAGGTACAGTGAAAGAGATATACACTCTTGCCATGTGCTCATCAACGTGCTCAGTTTGCACTATAGGAGTACCATTCATATCCCCGATAATGTCTCTGAGCTATCTGATATTGTTGATAACCTACAATAATTATATATGTAACTAAAATTACAGATTTTCCATGTGAAATGAAAAAAGTTCTATGTAAAGCAAATTAATTTCAATTCTTATATTACCACGTTAGCTACACGTCC
This sequence comes from Cenchrus fungigraminus, assembly GCA_036936925.1. Taxonomy (NCBI): domain Eukaryota; kingdom Viridiplantae; phylum Streptophyta; class Magnoliopsida; order Poales; family Poaceae; genus Cenchrus; species Cenchrus fungigraminus. Next base: position 125,318,565 of record CM072770.1, on the reverse strand, counting down.
CGGATCATCCATTTGCAAGGTAATCTCGCGGTGAAAGTGCAATCCTAGACGTAGAGGCAACGGGTCCTCCAAAACACCTCCACGGCCACCAAGACCTCCACGGCCAATGCCACGGCCACCATGCCCGCCACGGCGACGGACTATGCCACGGCCACGGGCGCCATTACCAACACCACTTGACGACATTGTTAGCTCAAACTATATCCAAATCAAAATAACACACATTATTCACAATAAATAGGATTATTTTGCATATATAGATTGGATTCAATATATGCATAAATAGAAAAACAAAAGGGACCATAGAATTCAACACTATTATTACTGTACATAACATTTATGAACCAGCGACTCAGAAGACCCAGATGCTCTGGGAACTACAACAGTCTCACCTCACCGTCATATACACCTGACTCTCCCACTTAGAGTACTACACATGCCCTACACCTCCTATCCAGATACAGCCCAACATCACGGAGCTGCAGGCAGTCCCCACCTAGCCCGTGATGTTAGACTGTACCTAATTAGGACGTGGGGCGGCTGTGTATCAAAAACAAGAAAAAAAAAGAAAGTACTTACATTTATTGTATATAAAAATAAAAAATACTTAATAAAAGAATTTAATCTTCTATTTCCTCCTATAGCAACCTAGAAATAAAAGGGGTCATAGAATTCAACACTATATTTTATAAACTATATGTACACATACCTATATATATATATATATAGATTGGATTCAATATATGCATAAATAGAAAAACAAATGGGGCCATAGAATTCGACACTATTATTACTGTACATAACCTTTATGAACCAGCGACTCAGAAGACCCAGATGCTCCGGGAACTACAACAGTCTCACCTCACCGTCATATACACCTGGCTCTCCCACTTACAGTACTACTCACCATGCCCTACACCTCCTATCTAGCTACAGTCCAACCTCACGGAGCTGCAGTCCCCACCTAGCCCGTGAAGTTAAACTGTAGCTAATTAGGACGCGGGGCTGTGTATCAAAAACAAGAAAAATAAGAAAATGATTACATTTATTGTATATAAAAATAAAAAATACTTAATAAAAGAATTTAATCTTCTATTTCCTCCTATAGCTACCTAGAAATAAAAGCATTTCTAAACAATGAAAGAATGGAAATACATATCTAGTACATTTTCTGTATGTCTATAATTTTCTTTATGAGCATATATTTTATAAACTATATGTACAAGTAAAATTCAATTTTATGAAAAACACGAAAATAAGAGAATGCTTACATTTATTCTATATAAAAATAAAAAACATACTTAACAAAAGAATTTAATCTTCTATTTCCTCCAATAGCTACCTAGAATAAAATCATTTCTAAACGATGAAAGAATGGAAATACCTAGTACATTTTTTGTATGTCTTCTTTTATGAGCATATATTTTATAAACTATATATATATGTGTACAAGAAAAATTCAATACTATGAAAAACAAGAAAATAAGAGAATGCTTATTAATACAAATTTAATGAAAGAAGGAACAATGCAAGTACCATCCTAACTACATTTTCACGTGTATATACAAAATCTCATCTCTCTAATTTAAGCTCCTCCTACCTAATTACAAATTAACATTTCTATTTTCTCCATCTCTAAACCATAAAACAAAATTTAATCACAACAAATGAACAATGCAAGTACCATCCTAACTACATATTCACGTGTATATACAAAATCTCATCTCTCTAATTTAAGCTCCTCCTACCTAGCTACAAATTAACATTTCTATTTTCTCCATCTCTAAACCATAAAACAAAATTTAATCACAACAAATGAAGGGAGGATGAAGATTCCAACCTTGACAACACTTTGGAGGAGAGAAATCTTCACAAACTAATGAAGAAAAAAATCGCAGCACCACCCTAGGCTTGAGTCGCCATGGAGGGGAGAAGCTTGAGCTCGCGGGTGACTGGTACGGTGAATGGCTCGGGTGGCAGGAGGAAGAAGGTGGTACGGTGCTTATATGGATGCCGGCCATTAGTCTCGGCTGGTGTTACGAGCCGAGACTAAAGGGTACCCCTTTAGTCTCGGCTCGTAACACCAGCCGGGACTAATGCTTTTGTCTCGGGTGGTGTTACGAGCCGAGACAAAAGGGGTACCCTTTAGTCTCGACTCGTAACACCACCTGGGACTAAAGACCGGGGGCAATTATTGCCGGATGGAGCCGTTGGGAGCCCCCCTTTTGTCACGGTTGGTAATACGAGCCGGGACTAAAGGGGGGCCGGCTACAGCACCCATTTCGGGCCACGTCGACGAAAGGCCTTTAGTCCCGGCTCCAAAGTTGAACCGGGACTAAAGGCTCAAACCAAAGCCTCGCTCTCTACCAGTGAATGGGTTTCGTTAACGGGTTCTTAGATGACCTGCACATTAATTGTAACAGTGAGCCGAAGGAACACTGATGATGCCAGTTAAACACGCAGCTCCTGAATCTGAATGGATGGCACCTCCACTGGGATTTGCTAGGATAAATTATTGTTCATGAAAAGATGGAGCAGTTGACGGTGATGCTTGTCAAGATCTCGAAATAACTCTGGAAGGTTTGTGTTACCAGCCCAGTGGATCAGGGAATGCTCGGTGGGCCGCGCAGGAGCTCCAGGCCCACAAAGAAGAACCCACAATTCTCAAGTGATGAATGGACTGTGTGATGTGGCCGTATGTGAACTAATGTCTGCGTGCATTCTGGGCCCAGCCCTTGTATTCGCTATAGAAGAGAGATCGTGGGGAGGCTAGGGTATGGATTATCATTGTATCAAACTAAACTACTTTTCCTTCTTCCTTCCAAGGAAAGACCCGCCGCCACTGCTCTGTCTCGTTCCTTCCCCTTCTTGCTCTTCGATCTCTGCTCTTGATCCTTCTACCCCTATCAGGTTGTTAACATATAGTATCAGAGACACTGATTTGGCCTGGGATTGAGCCGCCTCCTTCCGCATCGCATCTCACAACGTGCTTCGGGGGATCTGCTGGTGAGCGCGATTCGTTGTGGCCAGCACCATCCCTCGATTCCTGTCGTGGGTGTGATTGTTGGGTGCTCCTTCGATCGGACGACAACAGGATTTGGTCGGTTCGTGTGGTTTCAGTTCAGTGTGAATTGGGACCCGATCGTAATTCCGATCCAGCTGTCTGATTGGGAATCAGTTCTCTCAGCCATGAATCTGGATACCAAGTCCATTATCGAGGAGATCAGCAAGGAGATCAAGAGGTTCGATGAGCTTTCACTGGAGACGACGGAGAAGTTCGACCTCCTTGACGAGAAGCTGGACGCCAAGTGGGGCGAAGTCGACAACCAGTTTGAGCGCAAGTTTGCGGATCTGAAGATTCAGCAGGACCTACGCCTCGATGCCCTGGAGAAGGCGGTAGCTGCCGATGCTGCCCGGGAGGCGCGGATTGGAGTCCTGGAGAAGATTGCCGCATCATACCAGGACTGGCAGCCCGGAATCAAGGTATCCGTCGACGATATCAGGTTGGAAGTCCGCAAGATCAACAAGCACATGGAGAAGGTCGCCATCGAGCAAGCTCCGTCCAAGTCAGGCGGGATCTTCTCGCTCCCTGAGTCGGCATCCGCGCGCCCGTCTGCGGGAATTCACACCGACGGGCCTGATGGCCATTGCAGGAACAACAGCTACCGGGAGGATGGTTATGGGTCACTGCCGACTCTAACCTATCCCCCGGTCAAGGGTACGCTACCTGATTCTTCTCACATGCTCGCTCAATCATATTCTCAGCAGCTTCGTTCATATGCTAGAGGCGGTAGCTCAGAAAGTAATAGAAGTAGTTCCCGTGGCAAATTACCGAAACTGAATTTCCCTATGTTTGATGGTGAAAGTCCTAAATTCTGGATAAGTAGGTGTGAGGACTACTTTGAACTTTATGATGTGCCTTCCGTGGATTGGATCAAAGTTTCCTCTATGCATTTCATAGATCCTGCTGCAAAGCGGTTGCAATCTGTAGCTAAACGTGTTAAATCCTGTTCGTGGGCTGAATTTTGCACGCTGGTGTTGGATAGGTTTGGTCGTGACCATCATGAGCTTTTGGTCCGTCAATTGTTCCATGTGAAATAGTTAGGGTCGGTGCTTGATTACATTTCACTTGTTGATCAACTGAATGCATTAATCAGTTTAATGACCCTCTGCACTATACCATGAGATTTATTGATGGGTTGAAACCTAAGTTTAAGTCTGTTGTATTAATGCAATGACTGTCTTCGCTCGATACTGCTTTCGTTTTGGCTCGTTTGTAGGAAGAAGTGGCCCCGCCATTCAAGAGGAAGGAATACAGTCGCCCTGATTATGGTTTTCATCAGCGGCCGACTTATCAAGCTCCTTTACCATTACCAGCTCCTCCCAGTAAATCCAACAAGATTGTAGCTGCTGAGGACAGGAGAACAACGGTGGCTGCTCGAGCCAAGCAACTGAAGATAGATGGAGGGCTCTTCGTTCTTACCGTAGAGCAAAAGGCTTATGCCAGTATTGTGCAGAGAAATGGTCCAAAGACCATAAGTGCCCTGATACTATACAGTTGAATGCGCTGCAAGAGGTGATGGAGTTGTTCTAGATTGAAGAGGACAAGAACTCTGTGGTAGATACTGCTTCTCAGGCTGAAGACCAACTGTTTCTGACACTCTCTCTAGCCGCTATGTCAGGTGTTCCGTCTCACAAGACTATGTGCCTTGATGGGGTTATTCAGAATCAGCACATCAAGATTCTTGTGGATTCTGGCAGCTCTAATACTTTCATCAGCGATCAGCTAGCCGCTAAGCTATCTGGGGTAATTCCTGCTCCTCACCCTGTGGTGGTTCAAGTAGCAAATGGGCACAATCTGCAATGTGTCTCCATCCTTCCCGATGTTGAGTGGTTTTCTGCCAACCTGTCCTTTTGCTCTGATCTGAAAGTCCTACCTCTATCATCGTATGATATGATTCTTGGCCTTGACTGGTTGGAGCTTTACAGTCCTATGAAGATACACTGGAAGCACAAGTGGATTTCTCTTCTGTATCAAGGGTCTCCTATTGTGTTGCATGGATCTACTCCGGCCATTCCTGAAGGGACAGTTTTGCAAGTCTGTTCTGTCCAAATCATAGCATCTGATGTCGTCACTTTTCACATACCAGTGGAAGTCCAGAACCTGATTGAATAGTTTGCTATGGTTTTTGAGGTACCCACAGATCTTCCTCCACCCAGATCTTGTGACCACTCAATTCCACTTGTGGAAGGGGCAGTTCCTGTTAGTTCCAGACCATACAGATTCGCTCCGGCACTCAAAGACGAGATTGAAAGACAAGTCCAAGAGATGCTCAAGAGTGGGCTAATTCAGTGCAGCAGCAACCCATTCTCCTCTTCTGTGCTCTTAGTCAAGAAGAAAGACGGCACTTGGCGATTTTGTGTGGACTACCGTCAACTAAATGCCATAACTATCAAAGGAAAGTATTATGTGCCCATAATCGATGAATTCTTAGATGAATTATCACAAGCTTCATGGTTTACCTGTTTGGATCTACGTGCTGGTTTCCATCATATCAAAATCAGGGCGGGAGAGGAATTTAAGACAGCCTTCCAAACTCATTGCGGTCATTTCGAGTTCAGGGTTATGGCATTCGGTCTTGCGGGAGCTCCGGGTACCTTTCAAGAAGCCATGAACTCCACTCTGTCTCCTTACCTACGGAAGTTTGTGCTGGTCTTTTTCGACGATATACTCATCTATAGCAAGACTTACGAAGATCACGTGGAACATATCCGCCTTGTGTTGGAGCTGTTAGCCAAAGACCAGTGGAAGGTCAAATTCTCTAAGTGTGCCTTTGCACAAAGAGAAATAGCCTATTTGGGGCATGTAATCAGTGAAGCTGGGGTGGGTACTGACCCTTCAAAAATAGATGCTATATCTCATTGGCCCTCTCCTGCCAACGCCAAGGAACTTCGGAGCTTTCTGGGACTAGCAGGGTACTACAGGAAGTTTGTCAGGCATTTCGGTGTCATATCCAAACCTTTAACTGAGCTCCTCAAGAAACATACTTTATTTGTGTGGACACCAGCTCATGAGAAGTCCTTTGTTGTTCTGAAAATTGCTCTGTGTGAGGCTCCTGTCTTGGCCTTGCCAAACTTCTCCAAGCCATTTTCTGTGGAAACTGATGCAAGTGGATATGGAGTGAGAGCTGTCCTCATGCAAGAGGGCCACCCTCTGGCATTCATCAGCAAGGCATTGGGGCCAAAGTCACAAGGTCTATCAACTTATGAGAAGGAGTATTTGGCTATCCTTATGGCAGTGCAGCAATGGCGCCCATACCTACAACATAGTGAATTTACTATATACACCGATCAAAAGAGTCTCACCCAATTGGCAGAACAACGCATCCACACTCATTGGCAACAGAAAGTGTTCACCAAGCTATTGGGACTATAGTACAAGGTTGTGTACAAGAAGGGCTCAGACAACAGAGTTGTGGATGCGCTATCCAGGAAGTCAACACATTCCTATATCTGTGCTGCAGTGTCCACAGTTCAACCCAAGTGGCTCCAAGAGGTGATGGATGGATATCAACATGATAGTAATGCTCTGGACATGGTGGGCAAGTTCGCTATTTACACCAATGTTGTTCCTCACTTCTCCTTGTCTGGTGGGCTGCTCAAGTACAAGAATCGTATATGGATAGGAGACAATCCTTCCCTGCAAAACAAGCTGCTAGCTGCATGCCACTCCAGCGCTATGGGTGGGCATTCCGGAGTTCCAGTTACCTATATGCGCATGAAGAAGATATTTGCATGGTCAGGTATGAAAGCTGTTGTCCATAACTTTGTGAGAACTTGTCTTATCTGCCAACAATCCAAGCCAGATAGGTCCAAGTTGCCCGGGCTGTTGCAACCTTTGGAAGAACCTTCACATGCTTGGCAAATTGTGTCCTTGGATTTCGTGGAGGGGCTGCCTAAATCAGGTCATGTTAACTGCATCCTGGTAGTGGTCGATTTCTTTACTAAGTACGGATAGTTCATCCCACTTCTGCATCCATTCACAGCTGTGAGTGTTGCTAAGCTGTTTCTCAACCAAGTTTACCGCCTACATGGTATGCCGTCTGCCATAGTTTCGGACAGGGACCGCATCTTTACCAGCAAGTTTTGGTCCGAACTGTTCTGGCTCGCTGATGTATAGCTGCGGTTGAGCACCTCTTACCATCCGCAAACAGACGGACAGATAGAACGTCTGAATCCGACGATGGACACCTTTCTCCGCTGTTTCTGTAACGCATGCCCATTCAAGTGGTCTGAATGGCTTCCGCTAGCTGAATATTGGTACAACAATTGTCACCATTCTACAGTGGGTGTTGACGCAAAAATAGGACGTCACCCTTGCGCGCGACACACGTGACTCCCCGGTCTGTAGCGAGACGTGCCAGCCAATCTGACCTGTTGATTGACAATGGAAAATCGGCTGAAGAGCCGATGGCCTTTTGATAAAATCGTAACAGCTAGGTAGCCGATACGGGGCAGAACAGATCGGCTAGATCAGCCGATATGATGACGTAGGCAGAGTGTAAGCTACCAGAGGCAACTTAAACAGAGCTACGTGAGCAACACTTGAAACAGATCTGGACGGCTATATGATAATTAAAGTAATAATAATAATGCGATAAAGCCGACAGAAAGCAGTCTCAAGCTGGATAATTGGTGATAAAAGCTAGAACAACAAGAATTAAGATAAAACTTGCTAATCTAGCTGATATCGATAAATTGTGAATAATTCTAGACGAAACCACAGCGATGCGCCCGGTGGTTAAAGCCTGGAAATTACTCGGTAAAGCGGAACTCACCAGCAAGCCGGAGATCGAAGCGATGCAGCCCGACGAGTTTGCGAGAACTCATAAAAGAGAAAAGGTACGAAGGCGAAGTCGCCGAAAAGTAGATGCAGTAAAGTAGATGCAGTAAAGTAGATGCAATAATTGGTAAAGGGGTGCCCGGAGGCGGTTTTGATATTGATCGTGTGATAAATCTATTACAATGGCCCGGGCTTATATTTATACCCTGAGCTCCTCTAGACTCCTACAGCCGAAAAGGCTCAAAACTTCCTAATTAAAAACTCCTGACGGGTTACACAACCAACCGACACAAACTCCCCTAATTAACAAAAGGAAATATTAAAATACATGGACTCTATCTTCCCTTGTGTAGAATCCTTACCAGTTAAGCTTCCTGCCAAGCTATCCATATACATACACATAATTAGCTCAGACTCTCTTCTATGCAGCAATACAGGAATTGCCTTGCGCCTCCTTTCTTTATTTTGTTTTGCCTTCACGCGTGAGCCTTTTCCTTATACGTGATTTGCCTCTTTTATTAATCACCTTCATGTGTTGACTGCATGCTTCTTTAAATATTATTTCCTTATGCATACACGTAAATGCAATATCCCACATGCAGTATACTTTGTTTGGCCGATTGTCCCTTTGGCCGATTGCTCTGTTCTTTGGCCGATCTAATCTCCTCTCTTCTTCATTCTTTCTCCCAATCGATGGCTTTTCCTTTAATTACCTCGCATGTGTTGTCAAGCAAATAAACCATACATGCAACGACTCTTCCTTGAACATGACTCGGCCGGTGTATTTGGATTAGGAAATATTATTATTTCCAATAGCGTGAACCATCATCTCGTGGCTGATGTGGTACCTGTTTGCCTACTTGCCGATTTATGCCTCTGCCGATTCGCTCCTTGCTGCTTCCTCTGCCTTCAATCGACTCTGCTTTCTTTTCGCCTTCTATCGGCAGATGCCCTCATGCTCTGTATTTGTCCTTCTGCCTCGTTTTGACTACAGTCTTGACACATGCCAAAAAACGGTGTCAACAGTGGGGTTCTCTCCTTTTGAAGCCCTGTATGGTTATGCTCCCAAACACTTTGGAATTGATGCCAGTGATGCTCCAGTCAGCTCTAAATTGTCTTCCTGGCTTCAAGACCGTCAAGTGATGACCTCTCTGATTAAACAACACCTCGCAAGGGCCAAGCTGCGTATGAAGAAACAGGCTGACAAGCGTCGTTCTGAAAGAAAGTTTGCGGTGGGTGACAAGGTTTTTCTCAAGCTTCAGCCATACGTCCAATCCTCCCTCGCCCCTCGTTCTAACCAGAAGTTGGCCTTTAAGTTCTTTGGGCCGTATGAAGTACTTGCCAAGATGGGTCCGGTGGCTTACAAACTCCTGCTACCTTCTTCATCCACTATACATCCTGTATTCCATGTCTCACAGCTGAAGAAGATGGTCCCAGGTACTAAAGTACTCTCTTCTCTGCCTATTGACATTGATTTGCCTCGCATCCCTGTCAAAGTGTTGCAGAAACGTGTTGTCACGAGAGGGATCCATTCTGTGCCTCAAGTGCTGGTCCAGTGGTCTGAATGGCCTCCCGAGATGGCTACTTGGGAAGATTCTGATAGCATTCGGCAGAGATTTCCCTGTGCTCCTGCTTGGGGACAAGCAGGGTTTCAACAGCCGGGGATTGTTACCAGCCCAGTGGATCAGAGAATGCTCGGTGGGCCGTGCAGGAGCTCCAGGCCCACAAAGAAGAACCCACAATTCTCAAGTGATGAATGGACTGTGTGATGTGGCCGTATGTGAACTAATGTCTGCATGCATTCTGGGCCCAGCCCTTGTATTCGCTATAGAAGAGAGATCGTGGGGAGGCTAGGGTATCGATTATCATTGTATCAAACTAAACTACTTTTCCTTCTTCCTTCCAAGGAAAGACCCGCCGCCACTGCTCTGTCTCGTTCCTTCCCCTTCTTGCTCTTCGATCTTTGCTCTTGATCCTTCTACCCCTATCAGGTTGTTAACAGTTTGTTGCCGCTTCAGGACAGGTAATCTCAGGTGATTCAGATCCACCATCCTTAGAGCCAGTGACTGCATACATAACATGGTTAGTTGATCCACCTGTACTCCTTGATGTGAACTTGAGCTTTATTATGAAGGCAACATAACCTATGCAAACCAGGTTTGTCTGCAACCTATGCAAACCTAAACCACAATCGCTGGATCTCCATGCGATGGCCACATTGAGAGGTGAGGAATTTTTTAATTTAAACCCTCCCACCAATACACTTGCTGATAAAAAACTCCTAATCCTACTCCCGGACGTCGTCATGGCGTTAGACGCCGCGCATCCGTCTCGTCTCTGCGAGACACGAACCATCTCGCCGCCCCTGGCTGCTTCGCACGGCGGACTGGACACCACCGACAAGTGTAAATCTATCAGCTATACAAGACAAGCTATAAACAACTATGATATCTACAATATCTAGAGTATCTCTAATAAAAATAAACAAAAAGTAATTGAATAAAAATCTGCAAAAAACTATAATATCACTTAACCATCTAATGGACAAGGCAAGGCAACCACTCTTCCCTTTGCCCTAGCCCTGTTTAGTTCGCAAAAATTTATCCAACATCAATTTTTCGACACTAATTAGAAGTATGAAATATGAATTAATGACAAAATTCATTTCACAACCCTTTTAATTTTTTGAGATGAATCTAACGAGACTAATTATGCCATGATTAGACAACATCATGCTACATTAAACAATATCTAATGATATATTAATTAGTCTTAATAGATTCATCTCATGATTTCTCATCTATTCGTGTAATTAGTTTTGTAATTAGTCTATGTTTAATACTCCTAATAGATCTTGAAAGGGGACTTCAAAAATTTCTCCAAAAATTTCTACCGAACTAATCACGCTCGATTATTTCGCAAAGGGATATCATGTCTAGTGAGTGTAAAAACATCACTAAGCCACGAAACGAAGAATCAAACTAACAACACTTGCATATAGACATGATTTCCATAAGATGACATCTCCATACCAATAAACACAACAAAATTATCGTTAAAACAAGCAAATGATTTATCATGTTACATAGAAAAGGCAAGATTACTCCATTAGCTTATAGAACTCATAACGAAAACGTTAAATCAAAGAAAAAGTTATCGCACATCTGTTAACAAACCTCATCATCTAATCTTTCAAAAAGATCAGCCGGCAGGGGCAGATCTAAACCTTCAATTGAAAAAAAGTCCAAACAGAGGAACAAATAGCTGGTACGGAGGAGTAAAAAAAATTCTCATTTATTACTCCAGCAACCAATTGAGGCTGAACACCACCTTGAGGCTGAGCACCACCCTGTGGTACTTCCATCTTGTGCACATATCTGTTGCACAGGTAATAAAAAAGGAGTGCTTTAATTAGGTCAATCTCATCAGTACTAAGGGTAGAGGGGTGCTCATGTCGCTGTGCAAGCTCCGGCCGCTGCTGCTCCTCAGGTGGCTAGCCAAGTTCAGGCTCCGCTGGTGCTCATGTCGTTGTGCAAGCTCCGGCCGCTGCTGCTCCTCAGGTGGCTGGCCAAGTTCAGGCTCCTCGTGCTCGAGGTCGTGGTCATGCTCAGGTTGCTGTCCTAGCGGCTGGTGGTCAGGATGCTCTTGCCTACGTCTCGAAGAGCTCTGAGCTGGTTACAAAAGTCCGCTTTCCTTTAGCCATTCCAGTCTTGCAGGTTGGGCTTTGCAGGTGGGGTTTACTGGCCAAATTGGATCTCGAGGTCTATTTCGGACCGAGCTCTTGATTAGGTGAGATGCTAGCAGAATCCAGTGTACCTCCTTTTGGAAGCTAATGGTTGTCTTGTAAACATATTTGACTATGTGGTCAATTCTCGCGAGATGTTTGCTGTCCAATAACAATGTGTACCTACTTTTGGAAGCTATTGGTTTAATGTTTGACTATGTGGTCAGTTCTTGCTAGATGTTTGTTGTCCTTGTTTTCCTTTCTGTCTCTTTTCATATATGAACTCTTATATGAACAAAACTAAGTTAGTATTCCGGCAACTTGTTGTCCACCTTCCGATCGGATCGGTCCCTTCCCCTGGCTTATGAACATCCTCCGGCATGTGACCTCCAGAACATGCCCATGCCATACTCTTTCTGACTAGTGGAGAGCCCCATACTACATTGCAGAAATACTATACTGCAGGTCAGCACCACAGATCCGATCCAAGCCCAACCAACACCACGCAACAAATTAAAACCTCAAATTACCATACCACAAGACACAAGTAACATCCCACATGCACAGCAAAAAAAAGGAGTTCCAAGTTGCACCATACGATCAGCAAGAAACAATCCACAACAATGTCATTGGCGGAGCTAGAAATTGGCAGTTGGGTATTCCCAACAAGAAAAATACTGCCGTATATAGTACATGGGAGGGCCATTACTCCTACGGAAAGAGCCGAGACGAAGGTAGGAGAATGGCATGTTTGATTGTTGGTTTGTTTACAGTGATTTTGGGCTGAGATAGGAAGCAAACAACAATTAAATTTGCCTAACACGAGCTATACGAGCTATACACATGTATATATCATAGATATACTCAATCTCTTGCCAAATTTGTTGGGTATTCCCATGCATACACATGCATCAATGTAGCTCTGCCCCTGAACAATGTATACAAAGACATAGTGCACGATGCTCTCTTCCCTTGTACTACTACCTGTCTACCTTTACCACATCTGCTCTCTTCTAACTTCTATGCCCCCCCAATGCCTGATCATGAATTCACTAGCGCCATCCCTTTTTTCTGCTACCACGGAGGCTAGCTGTTGCTGCTGTTGTGCTCAAGGGGTCGAGTCACATATCACCTCTACTCCAAGTCATGACCCACTACGATACACATCACACCACCACTAACCCACAGATCGGTACACAGGCACCACTACTAAACCATTACTACTACTCATCGTCGTCAGATACATACACCACTGGCACTTCTCCGCTTGCGCCTCCATGGGCCCCCTTGCTAACGGCCCCCAAATAGTCTGCTGGCCAGTCCTACCCACCAGCTGCAAGTTCGGCGAGGCCGGTCCAAGAGCAGGCTGACCAACAACTGCTGCTGAGATAGTAGCTCCACCGTGCCATCCTCCTGAAATGTTCGTTGGGTCTGCAAAGCTGCTCGGAGCTGGATTCGGGATCGATGCTTGCTGGGTTGCCATGAGATACCGGTTCATCGAGGACGATGACCCTGCCGCGGGACCTGGATGTGGGTTTGATGCCGATGCCACCGTTCGCTAAACTGGTCTCGGAGATGCCACGGGATGTGTCCTCCACCGCCTTTGGAAGATCAGCATCGCCTCTGGAGTGGGCTGCTCAGGGGCAGCCTGATTCCTAACTGCTAGGTGACCTCCAGATTGCCGCATTCCTACCGCGCCATAGGGTAGGCCACCAGGCATGTGGTGCAGACCTGGAATCAGGCTCGGCACTTGCTGGGCTGCCATTGGAACTTGGCTTGTGCTAGTTTTTTTTTACAACGTGGCATGTGCTAGTTGGAGATTGAAGAAAGCTTGACATCAACTCTGCAGCCGAACCTGGTAGCAGCGAGGAAGCAAGGAGTAGGTTTGTTGCTGACGGCATTGCCTGCTGAACTGAACTCGCTGCCCTGGAGGCTAATGGGACACCAGCCAACATACCAGGGGCGGACCGGATATTAAGCAGATCGCGCACATTCAACAACATGAACTTCACTTGAACATTCAGTCTACACTGTTCACATATCTGAAATTCTGAATCATTAAGCAAGAACATTTTGCATACCGGATGTGCAGCTACAGGAAGTGAAGCAACTCCAATCGCGTAACACAACATGTTCTTCTTTCTGAAGAGTCTTGTCAGAGACACAAGTGCGGCTCCATGACCCTGTTCCCTGTTCCACCATCCTCATTTGCCGTAATCCCTAATTCAGTACCACATCGGTATATGAAATGCTGAGAAGATATACAATTGTCTGCCCTCACCTTGTTGGCAATGGCAGGACGAAGAGCAATTGGACAACAGGTTGCTGTTAGAGTTAGATTCACCTAGCGGATGAGTTGCGCACACAAATGTCCAATTTGTGGTTTTAGTTTCGCTCGTGCTGTCATCTGTATAACAACTAGTGTATCAGATATGGTCTTCTTTCACCAGCCTTTTGTTATTCAGCTATGTTTGTAAGCATTTACCACAACATCTATGAAAACTTACCATATGATGTTGCCTGCATCAGAAGAACACAACTCAGGGAGGCCGGGAGAAGGTTCATGTGGAGATCCATTTGCTAGCGCCCAAATAGAGGATGTCAAAAACATCAAATAGGTGCCATGTCAAGGGTGTCAATGCCAAAGAGAGCGCCCCGGCTACGGAGTTCGTAGCCAGAGAAGGTAGGTGCAGCGGAACTCTGGCTCTCGTGCGCAATGGTGAAGCAGGGGGAGACTAGAGAGAAACAGGGAATAGGAGATAGATAAATTGAGAGACATGGGTACCTAAGGGTCCCCAACGACCAGCGTCTCAGAGGTCCTCGACGGGTGGGCCCGACCTACCAGACAACCCAACGACCTGCATGTGGGCCCAACAGACCTAATCTGTGGCCCTGGAGACCTTCCAGAAGATTCGCCCGAAAGACCTTATCCAGTACGTCTGGAGACTTGGCGTGCACTCCAAGACGTTGGTCGTACCGCTAACCAGTCCATGTATTATGGGACTCTGTTTGTAATACATAGAGATAGGTTTCCATGTTGTAACCGACCTGGACTCCGGTCCACCGACCTTGTCCACCAGGCAATATAAGGCGGCTAAGGGCGTCCTCCCAAGGACACGCGACATCTGATCATCAAGCAATACAACACGAATAACTGGACGTAGGGTTTTACTCTCTAGAGGCCTGAACCAGTATAAATCACTGTGTCCCTTGTGTCTCGCCGAAATTTCCGTGTGCTCCTAGCATATCCATATGTGCTCTTAGTTCCTAGACCCCCTTAACCTGCAAACCTCGTGGGTAACCCCCACGCGGATCTGTCCAGGTCTCAACTCATGACAGTTGGCGCGCCAGCTAGGGGTGATCAGAAGCTCTTCGTGCAGCTCGATGGCTGGACCTCTCCATCAACATCAACTTCGACTCTTTTTGGGCGGATTCCACGTCCACCGCCATTGCGCCGACAACCTCTCCAACTCAGCAATTCGGCGAGATCATGAGAGATGCAATCCAATGGTTCGTTAAAGTGGATTTCGTGATCATGGCATCAATGTCTAGTATGCCCAGGGAGAAAGACCAGATGACCTGGATAGCGGTTGCGGCTACAAGGAAGTTGATGGCATGATGCAAATGCAATGCAAACCTCTGTTATTAAAGAGATACATATACTCATTGATTTGTATTAATAACCAACTAAGATGGAGTAGGGAGTACCTGAAACCTGGCACGATGAAGAAATCGTTCACAGAGACCATGGCGGCGAGCACTAATGCAGCAGCAAGGAACTGCACAGCGCGTAGCACCAAGCTCGGAAGCATCCCCGGCGTCCCGTAGAGTTGAAGGTCAGACGCCCGTGCCACCGCCCTAGGCTTTTGGCCCACCACGGACGTGTTTTGGATATTGTGTG
Organism: Cenchrus fungigraminus; assembly: GCA_036936925.1. Lineage (NCBI taxonomy): Eukaryota > Viridiplantae > Streptophyta > Magnoliopsida > Poales > Poaceae > Cenchrus > Cenchrus fungigraminus. The sequence continues at coordinate 125,303,097 of CM072770.1, read as the reverse complement.
TTTGTAGGAGGTAATCTCGTCTCATGGCGAAGTAAGAAGCAAGATGCAGTATCTCGATCTACTGCGGAGGCCGAGCAAAGAACAATGGTGTTGGCTCTATGTGAAATAATGTGGCTAAAGAGTCTTCTAAAGGAGCTCTGGTTGTTAAGGAATGAAACAATGGTACTACATTGTGATAATGTAGCTGCAATAAACATTGCGAACAACCAGTGGCGGAACCGGGAATTTTGAGTAGGGGGGGCGACCAAACACTATCGACAGCTCATCGTACATGCACCGTGCGGAGCCACTCTATAGGCAAAGTGGGGCAACCGCCCCAGCTACCGCGTGTTGTAGTTGTTTCACTACACCTCCGTCTTCTCTAGTGATCCTATGAAGCTCCGACAATACGGGCACGTGGTGGGCTCCGGCACAGGCCAGTGTAAGTGCACACTAGCGGCCTCGGGTGGCGGGTGGTTTTTTTAGGTCAACGGGGGGAGAGCATCCCCACCTGATTTTCATTAAGGGCTTGTGGCAAGCCAAAAAAACATTACAACTGAGGTTTAGTAGAAAGAAACAGGGTGGCGGGTGGTGGCGCAGCCTTAGGATGAGAGAGAAGAGGAGGAGGAACAACAAAGCCTCCTGATGCAGGTGCTTTGCATAATTGTCAAATGACTGCCTTGTATACTGCTTGGTGTGCATGCATTTCCTACTGCGGTCTGCACTCGCAGTTCGAAGACAAGCTGTCAATTGTCGTGCATAAACGAATGCCTAACAGTTCCTCGTACACTCATACCCTGTAGACCATAACGTTAAGTCTTGTGGTCATTGGTGTTAAACTGTTGACTGAGTACTTGTTAGTACTAGCTAAAGGAGCATCGCATGCAAGAGTTGTTTGCATTAATTAATTGTGTGTTGAGTTGTTGACCAAAGAATAGAAGGGGTTAAATTTTTTCACGGTCATAGGGGGGCCATGGCCCCTACTGGCCCCCCTGGTTCCGCCAATGCGAACAACCCAGTGCATTTCGACCGAATGAAGCATGTGGAGATTGATAGATTCTTCATCAAGGAGAAGATAGACGGTTGTTAGAACTAGAGTATGTTAAATCTCGTGATCAAATAGCTAATTGTCTCACAAAAGGGTTAGGTCCTAAAGATAATGAGTTGTCATGTAACAAGATGGGCATGTTGAATATCTTTAGCCCATCTTAAGAGGGAGTGTTGGTGTATTATTGTAATTAATGTAAGTGTAAGGGACCAATATGCAAAGTGTAGCAATAAAGAGAAGAGAGGGGTTGTCGGGGAGAGGTACCCCAGCCAGAAAAAATCCCCAAATCGCAACATGAGGGCACACAGGAAGGAGATTCATGGAGATCAATTTTGTTAAAAAATCCCTTATCGACAACGGATTTCATTAACAGGTTCTTAGATATACCTGCACATTGTAACAGCGAGCCCAAGGAATTTTGGTGCACTAATGAGGCCAGTTGAGCATGCAGCTCCTGAATGGATTGCACCTCCCCCGAGATTTCCGCGGATAAATGTTAACGAAAAGATGGAGCAGTTGGTGCTGCTTGTCAAGAACTCGAGATACCTCTCCAAGGTTTGTTGCCGCTTCAGGACAGGTAATCTCAGGTGTTTCAGTCTTTCAGATCCACCATCCTTGAGCCCATTGCTTGCAGTGAGTGCATACGTGGTTAGTTGATCCACCTGTATTCCTTGATGAATGAAATCATGCTTTCGTCCAAAGAAAAAAGGAGTAGAAGGAAAGCAGTAGCTAGACTGACTGAATGTTCCTTGGTCGCCATGGTTTCAATGCAAGCTGAGCATGCAGGAATTGGAATCCACATTCCAGACATGGATCACAAGTTGTGTTCAAACTATTCCAGCACGCAGACACATGCGAAGATCACAAGATCAACATTCCTGATTCCTGAAACAGTGACCAGGGAAGCAGGGCACGCAGATTTCCCCCTCCTCCTGCCCAGCATTCCTGTCGTGGTCTCGTGGACTCGTGGTCGGTTGTCTCCTTGCTCTTCTCATCTGCTACCCTTTCATCACTCACCAAATCACCGCCGAGGGGGATGGAGGAACTTGCCATTGTTCGCGCGGCCGTCATTGGGCTGCCTGTGCTGGACGTCCGTCATCGAGCTCCATCCCGGCGGCGTCCCCGGGGACGTCTCCTCCCATGTTCCCCACTCGAGTGGCTGCAGCCTGCGGGGGTTGGTTTCGGCGGCGTATTGGCCGGCGGAGCATCAAGAGGAGGTGGCCTCAACATCCAGGTTCGAAGCGGGAGCTCCGAGTCGGCCGCGGCGGCGGCGGCGGCGGCGATCCAACTTAATTCGCAGAAAACCCCCCCACATGGGATCGTGATTATTAATCGCGATCCAAATATTTTCGAAAACCCCCCTGCAAGGCTGCAATGGATCGCGGTTATTGGTCGCGATCCGAATGTTTACACAAAACCTCCTAATTAGATCGCAATTAATAATCGCGATCCAAATATTTTCACAAAAGCCCCTACCCTTTTGCGAAATGCGTCCCCTCCGACGCATAGGCTCCGCCGGCGGACGGCGAACACGACGGGCAGGTCGTCAAGGACGGGTCCCACACCGGCGCGTGCTTGCCGACCCCGCAGTTGGAGGATTCCAGATCCACTGTGGCAGTGCGGCGGGAAATCCGTGCTGCAAATTAAAGCCTCGGCTGCCGATGCGGGAGTCGCCGCTCGCCGGTGATGGCCGAGCAGGCCACAGCAGCAAAGCACATGACGAAATTGCAGACCTCGTCGGCGGCGGCGTACGCGTTGGGGCAATGGGGGTAAGAAACAGGGAGGCGAGCAGAGGATGCGTGCGAGGGCCGGGCACGGGCGCCGTGGGCGACGCTGCTGGACGAGCTACGGCGGCGTGGCAGACGAAGCAATGAACAGAGCAGAGCAGATGCAGCACGACGACCTCAGTAATAATCTTCTTTCCTTCTCAATCTAATGGCGTTTGCCTGTGTACTGTACATTCATGGATGCAGAGATGCAGTGTGGATGGTTACTGGTGAGGACATGAACAAGATGCAGTCCTCCCCGGCCTCGAGCTTATTGCTAATGGCACCCCACTATCTTCTACTAGTTGTAATTCACTTTATCATCTAAACAATGCCGGCTGCGTGAACGTCTCCAGCCGTGGCTCCGTCAGGTCCACCGCCTCCTCCTCCTCCTCGTCGTCGACCGGCGGCGGCCGCCAGCTGCTCCGCCCGTGGGGACTCATCAGCAGCATCCCGTTCACCAGCTCGCCCGACACCACCGCGCCGCCACCCGACGCGCTCTTGTGCCTGTCGCCGGGCCACGACGCACGGCCCGGTGGCGGTGGCGGCGGCGGCGCGCACCGCTCTTCCGGCCACCGGAAGGACGCCGTCGAGCACTCCTGTGGCGCCTCGATGTCGACCACCTCTGGGTCACATCTCCCGACGTGCGGCGACGGCTGCAGAATTGGCAATCGAGATCATATAAGCCACTTTGCTTGGCAAACTGGCAATGGCGTGATCAGATCATCAAACCGAGCGAGAGAGAGAGAGAGCACCGACCGTGAGGTTGAAGGCGGCGGCGATGGGGAGGTTCCGGCGCTTGGCGCCGTGGAGTGGTGGGGCGATGGTGGAGAGGATCTGGACGACCTCGGTCATGGTGGGCCTGGCCTCGGGGTCCCACTGCAGGCACTCCCTCGCCAGGTGCGCCATGATCTGCATCTCCTCCGCCGGGAACTTGCCCTCCAGCGTCGGGTCCGGCAGCTCCGACACCACCAGCCGGCTGTCCCGCAGCCGCGACGTCGCCTGTGTGTTCCATCTCCATCATATCAGCGTCCTTGTAAATTTGGTAGGATTCTGCATGCTCTGATCGACGAACAGTTAAATTCACGTACCCAGATGACGAGGCTCTCGTCGGCCCTGGTGCTGGTGGAGGACGACTTGTGGATGGGCGGCCGGCCGGTGATGAGCTCCAGGATCACGACGCCGAAGCTGAACACGTCCGACTTGAGCGACGCCTTGCCCACGATCGCGTACTCCGGCGCGAAGTACCCGAACGTGCCCAGCATCCGCGCCGGCGAGCTCGAGCAGCTTGTCACGCCGTCGTTCATCAGGCACTTGGCCATGCCAAGATCAGTGATCTGCAACCACCAACGAGAAAAATATATCTCAGCATGACAAGAGTTGCAGCATTCAGGCCACTGACTGAATCACTGCTAACAGACCTTGGCTCTGAACTTGTCATCCAGGAGGATGTTGGTGGACTTGATGTCGCGGTGGAGGATCCGCGGCGCTGCCGCCTCGTGCAGGTACTCCAGGCCCCTCGCCGCCCCGAGCGCGATGCTCACCCGGGTCTGCCAGTCCATGGGCTTCCTCCCTTGCTTCAGGTCCAGGCAATCCCTCAGGCTGCCGTTGGACATGCACTCGAACACCAGCAGCCTCTCCAGCTGCCGGCCCTGGATCTCCGAGCAGTAACCCAGCAATGGCACCACGTGGCAATGGTTCAACCTCGACAACAGCTCGATCTATGGCATCATCAAACATGAGAAGTGTCACGAAATTCCAATGGGATGTGCAAAAAGATTGCAGCATTTGGTGCCTGCAATGCAGTATCGCATACCTCTGACAAGAACTCAAAGTCTTCGTCTGCACCTCCTAGGGGCCTAAGCTTCTTCACGGCAACAACTTTGCCATCGCTAATCTGGCCTCGGTACACCTTGCTTGATCCCCCGACTCCAATAAGATGCTCGTCTGAGAATTTCCCAGTTGCTTCCTCCAACTCTGAGTACGAAAACCGGATGATAACTCCTGGGAACGTGCCACTTTCACCCCCACAGATGATAGGGCAGCTACACAGAAACTCTGAAGCCAGTAGAAGAATATAAAAAACATGGTGTGAATTTTCAGGCATTTCAGTCAGGTGAAACATCCAAATTGCAGACAGGGAAAATAAATCCGTTAAACTTGCCTTTGAGAACGCTGAGCCTCGGTTTTGGTTTCAGTTGGGGGAGAGGAGATGATCGATGGCTGACAAGGTTTGATCTGCTGCTCCAGCTGGTGTATTTGTCAAAGGAGTATATCTGCGAACGAGGAGAGAGCGCATCCTTGCGGCGGAAGTAGTATACAGTGGTCACAAGGAAAGCAGTAGTGGTGAGAACCACACACACTAGGAGCGTGATTATGACTGTTTTACTGGAGACATGCCTTTTCCCTTCCTCTGAACTTCCTGAAGATATTAAACAGACCGCATTCAGCAACATGAACTTCACTTGAACATTCAGTCTACATGGTTCACATATCTGAAATTCTGAATCATTAAGCAAGAACATTTTGCATACCAGATGTGCAGTTACAGGAAGTGAAGCAACTCCCGTCACGTAACACAGCATGTTCTTCTTTCTGAAGAGACTTATCAGAGGCACAAGTGCAGTTCCATGACCCTGTTCCACCATCCTCATCTGCCGTAATCCCCAATTCAGTGCCGCATTGGTATCATGATATGTTGAAACGCTGAGAAGATACAAGATTGACTGCCCTCACCTTGTTGGCAGTGGCAGGACGAAGAGCAATTGGACAACAGGTTGCTGTTGGAGTCAGATTCACCTAGCGGATGAGCTGCGCATACACATGTCCAATTTGTGGTTTCAGTTTCACCCGTGGTGCCATCTGTAGAACAACCAGTGTATCAGATATGGTCTTCTTGCATCAGCCATTCGTTATTCAGCTAATTTTGTAAGCTTTGCCACAACGTTATGAAAATTGAAGTACATTCATGAAAATGAAGAACTTACCACATGATGCTGCCTGCATCAGAAGGACACAGCTGAGGTAGGCCAGGAGAAGTTTCATGTGGAGATCCATCCACTAGCGCCCAAACAGAGGATGGCGAAAACATCAAATAGGTCCCACTCAGTGAAAGATCTGAAAAATAATGATGGAAAGATAAGTATTGGCATGTTTGAAACCATTTGCTTGTCGACCAAAAAGGAATGCAAAACATCGCCCAAATACACGCAGAGCACAACGAACAAGTCTCATCACATTTTGAAATTAAACAAGTACACGGTTGACTGACTGTATCATAAAATACATCAACATGCCTGAGAGAATAGATAAAACAGAAAACAAAGAGGCCGTAAAAGATGAAAGATGGGAAGTGATGAGGTTTGAGAACTGATAGACAAAGAGGGGCAGCTTATATGCAATGCAGGAAATTATAATGAAGTGGCAGAAGCTATCAATACGAGTTTGACAGCTATTTGTTGAGTTTGCTTCCAAATAAAATTTAGCAAACTCAGTGCAGCAGCTTGCAAGATAGGAGACATCTCAACCTACAGCACTATATACACGGTAGGCAGAAGTACTATTAGGCCTAAAAGGCTAAGACTGCCTCTAATAGGGGCATTGAACACTGGATTATAACTTAAAAAGACATCTGGTCTGTAATGTCGGGTGACACAGATGCCAAGTCTGGAGGTGATCAGAGATCTCAGCTGGAACAGACTTCTGAAATCCAGCCTGTGCAAGAAGATGACGGAATATTCACAGCAAGTTTTGAATGATGGGCACATATTATTATTCCCGAGGTTCGACTTGTCTTATGTTTTACAACAGTAACACGCCGTCTTACCAAATGTCCAAAAAGAAAAAATCAATTGAAACAGGGCAGGATTTTGGAAACCTGATAGGCTGGTAGTAATCTGCTAGTAGAAATCTGCAAGCAATAACAATTTTTTACTAATAATCACTATCATAAGATGCAAACTCAGTTTCAACCACTGGATTGTGTCGGCCGAGAACAGGAGAGAGGTTTCTTGCGGTAATCAACTGTCCATTTCAAAATCTTGATTAATTTGATAGTTGTGCCCCATCCCTAAATGCACGCCTATGGATGTGCCCTCTGCAACTACCAGTGCAGCAGCCTGGAGCTTTAAAAAATTGCTGCTATCTTGGTAGCGTCTTGATCGTTGCTCCCAATTTAAAATTCTTTTGGTGGTGCGATCCATCCAGAGAATCGTTGAATGCTAAATTAGTTGCAAGATACGCATCAATATCACTGTATGTATCTTATATCATAATACAGGATTTGTCATGGATCCAGTTCTAGAAATGAATTATTGGGTAGTAAATTGATCAAGCAGTGTCAGGCCTCCATGATCTGATCTCTATGCTCAAAAGTTCCCCCACTTTTCCCCGAAATCAATGGTAGAATGCAAGCCGGCAAGCATATTCAAGGAGCATCTTCAGATGCAACAAAATGTGAAGTTGTTTTTTTGCAGGCACGTGGCGTTGTAAAGAATATTAAAACAAAGCTCGTACTAATCTACTGACACTTTGTTTATCTGGGGCCGTGACGGTTAAGCACAGCAGGTGAAGATGCACTATGCACAGAAAGAAAATGATCATGTGGCAACAAGATTGTTGTTGGCATGTAGCCTGCCGATGTTTTCTCTCATGGAAAACCTTTGCGGAAATGTGGACATGCTACCTGACACATACATGTATATATAATATCTTCAAAATCAACAGGGGAATTGAAGAGCTGCCACGGCATGTATATTTCAGCTTTTTTAGGTACAAGTGGAAAGCATGAAGCGTGGCTGGCCCTGAACGTACTGGCTATCGATCGCTTTCCTCGGGTGTCTGTCACTAAAATTATTTTGGTGAGCAGCTCAAGAGAAAGAAAACACCTTTGTTTCCCTTTTTTCTCTTAACTACTGGCATCAGTGGCATGACAGGTAGAGTACTGGGCTATAGTAGTATGTATGTGCCTAGCTAAGCAAGTGAGCAAACAGACGAAATCTGCAGTCTCCACATGACTTTGTCTGTATTGAAAAAGGGAAGGGAGAAAAGTAAAGCTCACCCATATACAATGGGTGAATGAATGAGGTTGCATCGATGGACGGAAGGGGATTGAATTCGGCGATGCAGACCATGCGTTGTGTGTTGATCCTAGTAGTAGTCAAGAAATCTTGGGGCGGTGAAACATGTGAGAAAGCAAACGCAGTCACCTGACCTGTGAATGCACCTGAGCGCATTGGGGAGGTAAACAAAAAAAAAAGGGGGGGGATTATCTTATCTTTGTGAGTAAAGAAATGGAGAGGATGGTTAAGGTCCCGGTGAAGTGAAGGTGGTCAATCTCAAGGTTTGAAAAGAAGAAACCTCCTGTCCTCAAAGGGAGTAAACTTAACTAGATGGGGCGCTGCCAGAATCTGTTCCTCATGTGCAAGGCAGATGGGCTGATGGGGGGCCATCATTCTGTCAGGGGTGGTGACACGAGACGGGAGAAACAAAAACACCCGGAAAAAGGCAGATCTCCTTCCCTTGACACCGTCGTCCCCACTAGCCAAATCACCGGGTCCCGGCCGTCGGTTTTAATTTGTGAACGTACAGCGGAGATGGAATCCGGATTCCGGAATCGAAGCAGCAGCAGCACTATGTTTGATGATGAGTTTGTGGGGAAGGGAAATGGCCCTCACCACCAAGTCAGCATCAGTCTGTGTGGGTGATGACTGATGAGGCGAGGCCGACATGAGTGATGGGTAGGAGTCACCCAGACACCAACCAACCAGATCAGATGATTCAGTGGCGAAAGCTACAGGAACAGGAAGGAAGGGTGGGCCGGTGGCGATGGCATTGTTGATGCATGCATGGAAATGTCTGGACCCCGGGAGCAGAGCAGTGGTGCTCTGCTCCCTCGGCTGGAATTGCTCCCGGAACAGCGAGCGGTAACAGCGCAGCAGGTGCTGCTGAGGAGAGGTGATGGGTTGAAGTTGAGCACAAGCGGAGAGAAGAGAACTGTGTCAAGGCCGGTTCAGCAGCAGCAGTGCCTCGGCTGGGCCGCGGGGAAGGTGGAGATTGGAGGGAGAGGGATCGGAATCGGAATTCTAATGGCATCCTGTACGTTGTTGAAGACAGGCTGCACAGCAGAGAGCGCAGGGGAGCAGAGACAGACAGGTATGAGAGGGGGGGGGGGGGAGGGAGAAGAAGAAGGGGGGGCTAGGTGGTACCTCAGCAATTGAAGAAGGAAGCATGAGCTGGTCGTCGTCTTCCATGGCCATGGGGCTCCGTCTCCATGGATTCACCTCCTCCTCCTCTGAGATTCCTCGTCTCCCTGACGCCCCACTTCCAGCCTTCCTTCTCCCTCCCTCGGGCACTCGCTTCCTATGGAGAGTCAGAGGGAGCAAGATTGCGGTGGGGGCCCCGCCCGCCCGCCCCCCTTGTCCGTGGCGTGGAGCGTGAGAGAGAGAAGGGGAAGAGCTTTGAATGGAGTAGTAATGACAATGGTGCCGAATGCCCGTGCACCGCACCGCTCTGTGGTCTCATGAGAGGAGGATGACGTGACCACCATCACCATGATATATACAGGCCAGCAGCAGCTGCTGTGTAGCAGCACTGGGTCCTGTCCCGAGCCAACCTCTCTCTTCTTTTTTTCCTTGCAAAAAAAAAAAATCAAACCAAACCCACCACCACCGTCATCCGACACTTTTAAATCGGTGGTCGTACCGGCACACCGACCGCTTGAATCCCCCCCACCCCTGGCTGAGCACTCCTCACCTCACTTCCACCATCTCATCTAGCACAGAGCTAGTAGCAGCAACTAGAGCATCTCCAATTCTCTCCAAATCCGTAGTTCCGCCGTGACCCCCAACCAACATATTTTGTCTTGTTTTCCAGGCACGGCACGGACAGCCACATGCCTGGCGTTCCAGTCTACAAACATCCACCACAGCAACCAACCTAACAAACCACCATCCACCATTACCCAATGTCTCACCCAACACGTACACTTACAGTACTAAACGGAAACATTTAGGGTGCAGCGTCAGATTTTTTATTTTTCCAACACTAGCCTCATGTCCACACGACCGACCCTACCACAATCACACACTAGACTCAATCAAGAGTTGGCTGGCATTCCGACGACTTGTTGCTCAGATCGGATCGGTTATCCTCCGACATGTGACATCCACAAACATGCCATGCCATGCCATACTCTCTCTGACTAGTAGTAGGGAGCCCCAGACTGCTACATTGCAAAAATACAAGATGTTAAAAAAAACTAGTAATATACTGCAGGTCAGCACCACACACAGATCCGATCCAAGCCCAACCCACCACGCAACAAAAACATGGTCACCCCCAAATTACACCAACACAAGTAGCATTAGCATCCCACAAACACACAGCAGATAAGAGTTCCAAGTCGCTCGCGCATCATACATACCATCGGCAACAAACAATCCACCACCACCAACAACAATGTACAAGACAGAATGTGCACGATGCTCTCTTCCCTTAATTAATCCCTTCCCTTGTATACTAACTACTTTACCACACGAGATCTGCTCTGCTCTGCTCTACGCCGCCCCCCAAAATGCCTGATGATGAATGGGTGGGTTCACTACCCTCAACAGCGCCATCCCCTTTTCCTGCTAACCACTGCTGCTGTGCTCAAGGGGTCCGGTCAGGTATCACCTCTACTCCGAATCATGACCTACGACACACATTACAGTATTACACCACCACTAACCCACAGATGGGGTACACTTGCGCCGCTACTCCACAGCTACTACTACTCATCGTCGTCAGATAAACACACCACTGGCACTTCTCCTCCGCTCGCGCCTCCCTGGGCACCCGTGCTGACGGCACCCCAGATAGTCTGCTGGCCAGTCCTGCCCCCCGCCGGCTGCGAGGCCGGTCCAGGAACAGGCTGACTAGCAATTGCTACTGCTACTGGGATAGTAGCTCCACCGTGCCATCCCCCTGCAGCGTTCGCCGCACCTGCAAGGCTGCTGCCCAGAGCAGGGTTCGGGATCCATGCTTGCTGGGTTGCCATGAGATGCCGGTTCGTTGATGCCGCAAGACCTGGATGTGGGGGGTTTGATGCCGATGCCACTGTTTGCTCAACTGACCTCGGTGGTGCCACGGGGTGGGTCCTCCACCGCCTTTGGAAGATCAGCACCGCCTCTGGAGTCGGCTGCTCAGGAGCAGCCTGATTCCTAACTTCTACGTAACCTCCAGATTGATGGATCCCCGCCGCGCCATAAGGTGGGCCACCAGGCATGTGCTGCAGACCTGGAATCAGGCTCGACGCTTGCTGGGCTGCCATTGGAACTGGCCTTGTGCTAGGTGGAGATTGAAGAAAGTTTGGCATCAACTCTGCAGCCGAACCTGGTAGCAGCGAGGACGCCGGGAGAGGTGGGAGTAAGTTTGCTGCTGATGGCATTGCCTGTTGAACTGAACTCGCTGCCATGGAGGTTAACAGGACACCAGCCAGCGTAACCCCTTGACTCATAGCAGCAAATTGCTGCTGATCTCCGAGGGACAGTGCAGATGCTACCAGAATCCTCCGTTGCTGGAGTTGAGCAGGTCCTCGTCTGTAGCTTCCATTTTGCAGAGGCATTGAACTAGCAGGTGACGGTGTTGCTCTACAAAGACCTGCAGGTAAGGCAGCTGGTTGCGGTTGGACAGCCTCAGATGCTGATGGCCGAGCCACCTGTGAAGGTTGGACTTGGAGGAAAGGTCCCGTTGAATACAAGGAGTTCAACCATGGTGGTGAGGCGACAGGTAATGATGTTGCTTGAGCCACTGGCATCCTAAGCGGTGGTGGCTGAAAAAATTGAGGCGCCTGCTGAATTGTGGGGTTCACAGATCTCACTGTAAAACACAAGGAAGAATCAAACCATTACTCACATGTTCCTGGGAATGAGAAACATCAAACTCAAAAGCAGTGTCAGATATACAAATGGAGATCATTGTAAGTAATACACCTAGTAAAATGTTGGCATAGCATGTAGCATTACTGCACAAGAATCGGGAAAATATGGAAGAACAAAAGTCCTCACAAGCCACATGCCATAAGTCCACAATGAAAAAAAAGCAATCATAAACAGGATGCAGGTCGGAAGAGTGGTGAGAAAAGGAATGCTTAGTCTTGCTCCAAAAGTGATCAATCTTATAAGACAATCAAAAGCAAATGTAGACTATGGAAGATATGAGTTATATAAACCTCACAAAGAGCAAAAACATCAAAACAGAAACTTGATCTGAGGGTTTTGCACTAAATGACACATGACAACCCTAGAGCATCATTTTGAAAGACAAAGTTATACTGCTAATGGGTACCTTGAGCTGGTATTGATTTCGCGAATTTCTCCCGAAAATTCTCAGCCAGTGATTGTTGCAAAAAAACCTTCTTGTACATATCCTCTGCCAGTTTGTACGATCGATGATATGCGTGCTCTTCCTTTAGAAGTAACAAGTCATATTTCTTCACTATTTTCTCCACTTCTTGGTTGCGCTCTATTTGAAGTTTTGATTTCTGTCCACAGATAGTTACACACAGAAGTAAGGCATGAAAAGTTTCACGATTAGAATGTGCAGTCCGAAGTAAAGAGAAAACATAGATATAGAAGTAAATATGCAAACCTGCTGATCATATTGTTTGCAAACTTCAGCCTTGAAGAGTTTCAGTTTTTCATACTCATTTATCAGTGGTTCAGAACTATATGACAAATTATTAACTGCTGCAGGTGGCACTGTGAAGAGTTGGTAGTGTTCAGGACCCGATGTCCAGCTTGGCTGAAGACCTATTTGAATCCTCTCATCAGGGTGTGTTCTCTCAGGCAGAATATGCTGAACTGAGGTTGATGATTGTGTTTCAGGCTGCAAATTCTGAGCCGCAATGGTACCCGACGTACCTGCTCCTTCCGTTTCTGCAGGTTGATCCTGCATTTGAGGTGATGGTTGCACTTCATGCTGCAAATCTGGAGCTGACAGCATACCCAAAGTACCTGCTTGTTCTGCTTGTGGATCCGATGAAGGCTCTACACTCTGCAGGGTGGTTGTGCTTCGTGTCACTGGCATACCAGACAGATCAGTTCCGTCAAGTCGAGCATCCTGTGTTGTGACTGACGGTTGCATTCCATTTTGCAAATCCTGAGCTGCTGTGGCACACAACGTACCAGCCCTTTCCGCTTCCTCAGAGAGGATCAAGGTTGGTTGCTGCAGATCATCAACTGGAAGCTGCGAAGTTGCTAAACTATGTTGGGCACGGGGACTTCTGATTTCCTGTGCAGGCACTCTTGCTTGACCATCCTCAGTTTCAGCTTCCCGAGACACTGGTAAGGTGGCCAGATTGCATGTAGCATCAGTTAGATATTCAGCTTCACCTTCCTCTGACAAATTAGTTACTCTATCTGATCGACAGCCTGTTGGACTCCTTTCATCCAGGAACATCGCTTGAAGTTGGACACCTGACAATGAAGTGGACGGTGCAATGTCAGGATGCAAATCCTGTTCCACCTGTGTACCCAGCATACCAGGGTATTCTTCCACTGCAGGTGGAGACCTTGAAGGTGTATCAGCATCACTGCTTTGCAGGGAAGGCATACTTGATAGATTAGCATGAATAGGTGTAGTTTCCGGCTCATGCACTGTTTGAGAGCTATCAGCATCCAGCATTGAGCTTGATGGTTGAATATCTGGCTGCAAACTCCGGGCAGCATCCATGTCCAGATTACTTGATGATTCGGCTTCTGCTGGTGGATATCCCGAAATTGCTACGTTTTGTCGGGCAGTAAGACTAGTACTATGTTGCACAGGCATATCTGACTGATCAGTCTGAGTTTCAACTTCCTGACCATCTGGCAAGACAGCTTGGATTTGTGGAGCAATATAATATTGACTTTCTGAATTCAATGGATCTGAAGCGACAGTGTCAGCATTTTTATCTTTAACTCCCATACTGGAATCACCTATGCGGTCAGAAGTTGTCCCTTCATGCAGCATTTCAGCTGCTGTATCTAGTTTAATGTTCATTTTACTCGAATCATCAGGGCACACCCTTTGATGTTGAATATCCAATGTTGGGCATGGCATTTGCATCTCAGTTTGCAGATCCCGAGCTGCCACTGCAAGCAATGTATCAGTTGGATCTGCTTCCGCAGGTGGATTTTGCAAGGTCGTCACGAGGTTTTGTGGAGAAGTGAGGATAGGAAATTCTAAGTGGGATGGATCTGCTGCAACAGTACCATCATCATCTGCATTAGTTCTCATGACAAGAGAAGTTGCACTTCCTGGCAAAATACTTGGATCGGCAACATTGTCCCTCTTGGCATGCTCAACACTTCTGGCCTCACCAGTCGAAGATTCCTAAATATAAGGAGGGTAAGGGTAACAGTGAATAGTAGCCAGGCATCACGACAATATATACAGTGACGGTCAACACAAGTAATACAACAAGTGCAATGGTTCGAGAAAAGAATCTTGTGTAGAAAGACAATATAAAAAATTTGGCAGGCTTCAGACACAAAACAACTTCCAATTAACGCATAGTAAACGAAGATGTTGTTGTATCACAGATAGCAAAAGAAAGAAAAACTCAGCTGACTAACATAATACCTGATTGATTGAATCATGACTTGCAGGAATAGTACTGACAGGACAGGCTCTTTGTAAGTCCACTCCATCAGAACTACAGCTGATATTGTCATCTGGAAGATCTAAAGATTCCGATGCTGCTCCCACACCAGACCTCATACGAGTTTCTGTAGGCTCATTTCTCACCACACATGTAGTTTCCATCAATCCGTCATCTAAAAGCTGGTCGCAGCCCAAGGCCAAAATGTCGTCAACATGATTATCACCATTTTGTTTCTTAAAATGGATGAATTCCTCAACGGCGAAACTGGAATCTGGTAGAGTACCACAGAGAGCGAAGAATGGATCTAATGGGCCTGATAATACTTCATGTTTGAGTTTTTCCTTCATCTGTTGCTCTTCAACCCATATGCTAGATTGCAGTGCTTCAAGTTTGGAAAGCTGGAGCTTCATGTGTGCCAAAAATGCATACATAAGCATAGTGAACCAGTTAGTCACTAGCTGTATTTGGTCATTTCTGATCTCTTCATCGATATCACTTATCCGAATGTGCTGAACAACTGCATGGCACGCTCCTTTCATTTTCATAACTTCATTGTCTCTCTGTGTAATTAACTTCGATATCTCAAGTTGATGTTTCTCAATAATATTCTTCTCTCTCAAGGAAAAAAATTTGTTAAATAAAGCTATCCTTTGTGTTGCGATCCTACCAGGGAGTTCTTCACTTGACAAATGCCATTCTCTGTCAGCTTCTGGAGAAGATGCCAACTCTTGCCCATCTGAAACCATCTGCTCAGCAGCAGATGAGCTCTCTTGAGTGCCATTTGTGAAGTTACCGTGGCAATCCATTGCGTGCTTCGGGAAAATGTGGTCACTTCTCAAGTTAGCAGATGAGCTCTCATGCGGTGAAAATCTATCAGTCTGTATTATGTTCCTTCTCCCACCTGGTTTCTGTACAAACTTTTCTTTCAGGATCCGTAATTTTTTATAGAAAAATTGTGTGAGCTCCTGATTGCATTCATAGTTCAAGCCTTCCGCAGCAAGGGCAAGTGATTCTTGATGATCCAACTTGGTGTATTTCAGAAGATAAGCAGCACACCAGCACTGAAGCAAGTATTAAAAAACTTACCATATTAGAGAAAACTGGGGTAAAAGTAAACTAGTAAAACTCATGGGTGCCTATCTTACCAAGGCTATGTTGAGCATGTGTAGTATGCTCTGTGGCTCCCGCACTACTAGATGATTCTTCAAAAGATACTCAAGGAGCTGATTGGCCAGAGAGGATACATCATCCTGCAGTCGCGATTTATTGAGATGCAAATTACATCTGGAAGAACGAAAGAGTAGTCCAAAAACAAAAGTAGTCCAAACAGACACTTCAAGAAATAAGGAGATCAGTATGACACTTAATGTGACAGTGTAGGGAAAGGAAAGGAAACAAGAACTTTAGCGGGATTTTTTTTTCTCGGACACGCACAAGAGCTGCACATATTTGTATTGAAGAGAGATAATTACAAAACAACCTCTGTTACCCCACTAGGAGAACGTAAGGTTGATATACACTTCAACAAACAATCACCCGAAACAAAAATGGAGAAAGTACCCAACCCGGACTATTCAGACTTGCCCTAAGGCCTGGTCTAAGCCCAGCTCAATGAAAAAAATGAATAGCACTCATGAGAAAGGGGGAGGCACGCATCAAAGACACATTTCTTTCTATGTAACCATCACAGGTACTTCTTGTTGTACTAAAACATGATGGTAAGCAGGAATAATTTTCATGTTAAAGTACAAGCAGTTGTATATCACTGTTTCATGCATGCATCAAGAACACACAACCATCAGGCATATCACAGAAAGTCCTAAAAGGTGCAGCAGTGACACTCTGGACAGCAAACACAATCCTTATTTCTACTTTAGGGAAAAAAAATACATACCGGTAGTTTTAACACCTTGATTAGCTTTGACAACTCGTGCTTCAGTTCAGCATGAAGACTTTTCAGTGTGCTCAGGTTTTCCATCCCTTCAAATTGAACTATAAGAACAATGTAATATGTACACCCATACAACAGAAAATATTACAGTTTCAAATCATTTTACCTGTCTCAGGAAGTAGATGAAGATCGGCACTGGATAAAGTACCAATTTCAGGAAACAGGTTATCATTAATCACACCTGATGAAAACTTTGAAGATGAACCTGCAATTTCACCTGTTTTGCTAAGCTTCCTTCTGGCTTCATTAGTTTCTCCAGTGGCAACATTGATCCGTTTATAGTGCTGATCACGGGATCTCCCATCCAGCAAATTTAACCAGAATTTAGGTGGATCTTCGTCCAGCGAAGACACTCCCTCTGCCTCACCTATAAGGGTAATGTTTCTTGAATAAAACTCACCACTCATACCAGCTTTTGATATGGTTGCACTATTTACTTTGCAGCTGTCTTCAACATCTGTGGATAGTTCTGCTAAAAATTCCAACATTACTTTATCCATAAAGACCATGCCCCTTTCATAATAACTTTTACTAGCACAGTTATCTTGCTGAAGCTCATCAACTCTGCTGAAGAGGAACGATGCACCCCAGCTTAGAAAGCAATGGCTTAAGCTAGACAATATATCCTGACAGTTGCTATCAATAATCATGCCTTGCTTTGCAAGCACAAGACCCTTTTCCTCCACTGTGAAAGGAGTATACAAGCGGAAAATGCGCACAAACTTCAGCTGTGACTCTATCTTGATCTTTCGAAGAGCCTTCAGGTCATTTAGGGGGTTCAGGTCACTACCATAAATGATAATGGTATCGACAGATGAAAGATTTATGCTGGGAAGGCATGCACGGCTATCAATCAGAAACACAAATCTCCCTTTGGTTGTGTCATTGAACATATTCATTGCTTCTCGTTTCGTTGAAAATGCTGAACGGTTTTGAACACGTACATATGACTCGCGGCCAAATCTGTGGCATAGGAGTTCTTCTAAGATATTACCGGTTCTGTCTCCAACTGCTCCATCAGACTACCACAGTGCAAAAGAAGAAAAGAAAGTTCAGGTCATGTTAACTCATAAACTAAGGCATGTCCACGATGCTGACTGCAGAGAGCTGGCATAACAGCCTCTTAGGTTTTACGCAGAACTCATGACTTTGTATCCAAGAAAAATGTTTTAAAAAAGCCATGCAAATAACAGAGACTAGCATTGTTAGTCTACTCGCAACTCTTCAAGTTCATAGTTAGAATTAAAATAGTTCCTAATTAATGTTTTTTTCTGGCCAACTTTTTGATAAATCGTAACATAGACTACCTAGGAGAGCCAGACATTTGAGCAATTATGCTTGCAGAAGGATAAGTTTAATGACTTCTAAGACTAAGAATCTACGGCATAGGTAAAAGAAGGAAAAGTCAGGCACAACTCACTTGAAAAAGAACAATGACTCTTAACCTCTTGTTCCTGATCTCCTTAAGCATTTTTTCAAGAAGCTGTAACTTGCCACTTTCGCGCATTCTATCATCCATAGATTCAGTTACACCACAAGTGTTGACAAGTGAATGTTCTAGGCCAACGAGGCAAGGGTGATTGCAGCACTGTTACATAAAGCCAAGAAGAGATCAGAGTCAGTAGCACTGTCAATAACTTCAGAAAATGTACTTGCACATGCTGATTGCAAATGAATGGATTTTTCTGACAGCAAACCTTCGAAAGACACATAACGATGTCATGAAGAGCTCCAACGCTGTCAGTTGCCCTTTGTGACTGCAGGATAGACGAGTTTTCAAGTAACATAGAAGTGTAGAGTTCTAGCTGCACTTGTGAAAGGTAAGCAGGAACCCAATACTCCAAAAAATTTGAAGAACCCGCTTTTCGCTCACATGCAATATGACGTGTAAATTTTTTTCTCAACATAGCAAGGGCATCAGCATCATTATCTTCTTTTCTCAACATAGCAAGGGCATCAGCATCATTATCTTCTTGTACTGAGTTAAGGAACTCTAACAGGTTCTTGTACTCAAGAAGATTATCCTACAAAACAGCAAATTTGACATGGAATTATTTGTGCAGTGGTATAGAAGCAAGTAACAGTTTAGAGCTGACGAAAGGCACCTTCAGTGAAGAGCTCAAAAGCACCATCCTAAAACCTGTTGGAAGTTGCTTGAGTTGCTTGAGCTGTTTCAGAATAGAGCTTTCACAATAGTCAACAATAACAGCCTCCCAACCAATGCACTCTGCATTTTTAATGTTCTGTATCATGGCAAACAGGCATAAATATGGTTAAGAATTTGCTAAATGCCGAGGTGCTATAAATAGTCATTTATGTTCACAAACCAAGAAGGAACAGTAATAGGGCTGAGAAGATCATTAGAAATTACCTCTAAGATAGAATCAGGATGAGATAGGAGAACATGTAACGTTGTGTGCCTCTCATGGAACTCCGGATTTTGAACTAGTTTGTGCACATCTTTCCCCCCGACATACTCAACAACATTGATACATGGTGCAAAGCGACGGAACTCAGCCTTCCATAAGGGTAGAGAAGTAGTTGTGAGTAGTAGAAAAGGTTGGCAGGCATCAGGTAAAACCGACAATATGAATAAGATGGTCTTCGTAACATGCTCCTGCATTAGATGTGAGAAGGAGAAAAGGATTTAGAGGTCCAAATATAACTGCAAAGATCTGCATGCGGAAATAAAACATTACATTTGCATAAAAGAATGTTATCGAACATCTAACAATACCAATATAACTAGAAACCAACAAACCAGAAAATGTGGCAGTAAGTAGGGGTAAAAAGTATGCTGTTTATGTACAAGACTGTAATGCTACCAAACCGCTTGAATAGTTCCTACCTTATCATCAACAAAGACAGCACCACAAGACTTGTGCCAGAACTCACGGAGCTTATTGACAGAACACAAATGATCATTGTCAAAATCAGGATGGCACCCATCTGGCAATCTCTGAAGTTTCTGAAATGGACTTTCCTTAACCTGCAAAGAGAAATATTGTAGATTTCAGCAATGAAAGCAATGAGTTCATATCAGAATCTAATGAAAATCCGAGTCCAGTGTCTAACATGGCTCTAGAAAAGATGTGGGGTTCCTGGGGGTCATAGACAATTATTCTTTGGACTGTTTGGGAGAGAAGACATGTGGATGCTATGATAGATTAGACCGCGAGCTACGCAAAAAGCAACTGTGCAAGGGACCATAAGTTGCAGTAAAATGCACACAAACACATCAAGTTAAAATTAGCTGCCCAGTGTCAATTACTAAAGTGTTGGTGGCTAGTATCAAGAGCAATCATCTTAAACAGTGAAGGTATCTGCATAGCCCACAAGAAACAATCTATGGCATACATGTGTTTCGATTTCACGTTCATTAACAAAATAACATGCAAGTAAAATTAGCTGCCCAGTGTCAATTACTAAAGTGTTGGTGGCTAGTATCAAGAGCAATCATCTTAAACGGTGAAGGTATCTGCATAGCCCACAAGAAACAATCTATGGCATACATGTGTTTCGATTTCACGTTCATTAACAAAATAACGTGCAAGTACCCAAACATCAAAAACAGTTAGGCCATATGGCATATCTGAAAGGGGTGCAGTTGAACCCGTTGACTGTAAATAAGATTAAAAGCAAATAAGTTCTGTTTTTTCTGGCATACCTTGTTTGTCTGTTGGGGAGCAGACGATTTCTCCGATCTAACAACTACAGCTGCAAAATTAGACACAAATCAGATATGCTGGCATATTTGCATGATATTAAGGCATCCTAAACAACCAAGAGTCTAGAGTGAACAAATACACATAAATTTCAGTTTGCATCTATTTGCACCACATAAAGTTTTTTGGGTAAAACTTCCATTATTTTTTTTCATTCCATGCATCTATTTCTGTAGATTTTGAATCGTGTTCATAAACATTCAACTATTCCAAGCCAAGCCCTTGACTTTGCTGCAAATGGACAACGGATTGCTTAACTCTGTGTAAACCACAAACACAGCCTACCCTTCACGATGGCACCAGTGAACTAAAAGTGGATAAATGCTGAATGGCGAAGAAATCAAGTACCTGCGGCTTTCCCCTTGCTGACCGGCGTGAATTGTGACATGTAGTTGCTGATACGCATGCATCTTCGCTTATTCGGTGAACTCCTGGCATTCTCAGCCATGGCATGCTCACTGAATCGCCCTTTCGCGCCATCCTTGGGGGTATACCTTATGTTTGGGTCCCTCGGCGTCAGAGGAGCTGAGCTACCGACCTTGGCCGCTTCTGAAATTCCAAAGGGTGCTGCTTTCTCCGTTGGTGCCTTTCGCTTCTTCTCACAGGACCCCAACGCCTCACCGCCCAACCGCGTGGGAGGGTGGCTCCTGTAAGGATTGGGTGTCGTCCGACTAGACCTCCTCGCGGTCAGCGAGTTGAACGGTTGGCGTGACCTCAAGTGCGGGGTGTTGATCGAATTCCGGCCGTCATTTCCGCTCGCCGTGTTGCTTCCAGCAGCTCCATCTATCAGTGATCCCCCCGGACTGTTCGCCATTCCGCCTCTCTGTCGATAGCATCATCCATCGAACAAAAAGAAAAAAAAATTGTCAGTCACAAGGTAGGTAGTACTAGTACCAACTAGGAAACGCAAAAGCACGAATAACGAGAACGGGGCACGGCGAAAATTGCTGTGACGGCCGGGGCACGAAACCCTAAAATGGCAAGCATTCATCGAGAATACGAACAGAATTCCGCAAAAAAAAAGGGAAGAAGCGCGGGAGCGAGACACGGCCGGCGCGGCGGGAGGAGAGAGAGAGAGCGGGTCAGCGGGTGGTTGGAATCTTACCTCCGGTGAGCAAGCGCGGCGGGGAATGCGGCTGCGCGGCCGGACTGCGGGGGCGGGGGCGGCGACGCTAGGGTTATTAGGCGCGATCGGCGCGGCGGGGCTGGGCGGCCGACGCAGTGGGAGTGGGGTTTTGCCTCGGGAAGACGCGGCGAGGTGGTGGAGCCGGGACGGGGGCGGTGGGCGGGGGCCCTCCGTCGCTCTCCGCGAGGCCTTGTTTATTTACCACCTTCTTCCTACCACTACCCCTGGGCTTCAACGCTCCCCACCGCAGCTACACAAGACAAGAGAACGGGGAGCAACATTATTCACCAATGCAATTACAGTAAATATAATGATTCATTTTTTTTCTCGTCTATGAAATAGTCAATAATTAGATCTTACCCAACAAAGATCCATAATCTGAAGATTCATTCTCCGTCGGCATGACGCCATCAACAACGGTTCGCGATCAAGGATACTAAAATTACACAGTTACACAGTCTCGAGATGTAAGGAAAAAGTAGTGATGCTACCGCTAGTCGTCAGGCATGGGGAAGAGATATGCGATGAAAAAGGGAGCACTATCGCCTTCAAGCAACCGAGATGAAAAAGGGAGCACTATCGCCTTCAAGCAACCGAGATTCACCGAAGACCGCAAAGAAGGATAACGGCAGACGAGCTACATCGTCGGGAGAAATTAGATGTGGATTAGCGGACGACGACTAGTGGATCGAGGATGTACGAAAAAAGTAGCGGTGATACCGTCAGTCGTCAGACATGGCGATGAGATGTGCGACAGAAAAGGGAGCACTTCGCCTCCAGCAACACCGAGATTCGCCAGAGACCGCAGAGAAGGACGCTGGCGGAGGAGCTACACCGTCGAGGCAAGCCGGATGCAGGTTAGCAGACGGCGACCAGTGGATCAGCGGCGGTGAGTAGGCTATGGCGAGAAAAGTGGCGCGGCGATGAGTAGGCTATGGCGAGGCGCTTGATGGCTAGGGATGGGTTGGTGGCCGGGAAGAAATGGCAGCAGAAGACGACATTTATAAAACGTGGGCTGGCATCTTTTAAGAGCAGTGGGACCGATTTGGATCCTTTGACACACGACGTAGCATGACTCGATCGCTGACATGCGGGTCAATAGGTTTCGAGAGGCGTGACCGAGTTGTGGAGTTAAGGTCGCAGGAGAAAATAAAATATTCACAAGAAAAAAAGAGACGTTACAGTTGTAACGCCTACTATATTTGTTTGCATCCGCTCCTTTCTCAAACCTAGACCCGACCATTTATCGGGTCGGGTCGGGTTCTTTCGGACTTGGGGTAAAAAAGGGCTTAGCCCCCATGCTGACTATTGGGTATTGATTTGATCTTTTAGCCCGAATCGCCACACGATCAGATCAGATAAGGTCGAATCCGTATGTTTTATGTGTAGTTTTCTATTGGGGTTGGATTTTACCAAGTTAAAAATTTTAGAGGGTGGTGCCCACCCAACACATTGATCAGGTTGGGATGGTTTTTCTGATGGGTTGGGTCGGGTTTGTTGGGTCTTTAGTAGCACATAGTCGTTTGATCAGGTCTACTCATCCCATCCTTCCTTGAATTTCGTAGAGCTTCTAAGCCCATACCACCTCTTCTCCCTCTTGATCACTCACATGCCATAACTGATTAGCGAATGATTAGTTACATATATTGGTGGAGTTTAGCTGTGGTTAGGATGAGCCATAGTCACTAATTAAAATGCTATTTAGTGATAAACTACTTATTAGTGTGGTTGCCTTCATACGTCTCCGTTAAAACTCCGCCATTGCTTGGTTATTTTCTACAAGAAAGTACTTTCACAATTTAATTATCAGTTACTTTACTATCTCGTCATGTCTAAGATGATCATTATGTATTTTAAAGCTTACAATGATCATTGTAAATATATCTGCAGTTGAAACTACCACTACTCATTATTCTTTAAGAATTTCATGATGGGTAAGGTGTGCGTTGGATTACATATAATCTTTGTTTGGGTCCAATCATGTGCCTAAGAGAAGATCCACACTTCGAAAAATAATGCCAAATCATAGTTTTTTTCACTCCGTTTGTTACCTTTCAATCAAGGTAACTCGGCTAATTGTCCATACAAGTTATTCATACATCTAGCTAAATCATAGGCATCTACATTGAGTAGGTGTTTTTTTTTTTTGAAAATGTATGTTGCGGTGATGAAGAATGTTTGTTGGTTAAAGAATATAGGTTGGGATATAACAATAAAAGGCATTTGCAAGGCAAATGATGTCATCCAATCATTGTGCTACTATATATGCTAATGGGGTATACGTAGTGGCCTTGTTAACAAACCATTGATGTGCGACCATTATAGTGCACGTGGTCGGTAGCTCTCAATTTCATTATCACCAACCCCAATCATTTGCACTGTACTTACCTAACTACTCCATCCGTTCTTAAATATATGACATCGTCGACTTTTTTACTCCAATTTTGACCAACAATATATATTGATCAAATTAGTTAACTAAAGTAAAATGTATGTCATTATATCTATTATCAAATGTACTTTAGATCTAACTTGTTGGTTTATCAATTTGTAAAAATATGTATAGAAAAGTTAAATAGTCAAATGAAAAAAAGCAAATGGTGTCATATATTTAAGAATGAAGGTAGTATCAACACCTTCCAAACTATCTGCCAGGTTCCTTGTCAGCGGGAACTAAATTCCATGGAACTAGGTGACACCCCACGCGTTGCTGCAGGAATTTCTACAACATTTGAAAATGAAATCTAATGTGGTTGATTTTTTTTAGCAACAATACATATTATTAGGACATGAATCAATCGATCAATTACTAAAGGAAGAAGAGGAGAATATACATGTCCTCAGTATACTTGAGGAGTTCAGGGGTAACAAAGAGCTTCCGATGAACACTTCCAACTTCCCACCAGAGCGATCGACAACCACCTTTTTCACGGCACACAAGACCTAGGAATCTTCTGTTGCAAAACCTTGTGGCTCGCCTGCACCCATGAGGACGTCGATGGGCAGCTCGGACCAGTCCCTGGAAGGCGCTAGCATGGCAGCGTCTCTCCTCGCTTCCCTATTTCTTCTATAGCAACGCCTCAAATTCTGCAAGCCTGTAGCAAGCTTAATTTGTTGACAATTTATAGAGGGACCGAGGTGGGAGATGGACCTTTCGTTTCTTATATTTAAACATGCCGT
The DNA here is from genome assembly GCA_036936925.1 of Cenchrus fungigraminus. Classification (NCBI taxonomy): domain Eukaryota; kingdom Viridiplantae; phylum Streptophyta; class Magnoliopsida; order Poales; family Poaceae; genus Cenchrus; species Cenchrus fungigraminus. The sequence goes on along the minus strand of CM072770.1, from coordinate 125,278,696 downwards.
TGTAGCTACACGCACACTACACAAATAGCTCAAGCACCGCAACCACCCACTCAACCATGCATGCACGTAGTCACAAATGCATCAATTGCAAATTAATGGGATGAAGGCAAAGAAGTGATGACGGAACCCGAGAGGGCTGCGATGGGCCAAACGGGTGGATGGGGAATAGCGTCAGCAGATGAGTGGCGCGCTGATGGTTGAGAGAAATAGTTAGTAGATCTCACCTATATAGTTGTTATATTATATTATATAGATATAGATTATAGATTTCTGGCTTCACAATTTTTCAATTTTCCTTTCAAGGGTTGTTGATGATGGCTAAAAATGCGTAACGGATCAAAGTTGTTGGTCCATAACCACGCGTATCGCAGCCCATTAGACCATATTTGCAGGCCCATCAAAGCTCAAATGGTTGCACATGGCCTCGCTCGTTGGCAAAAAAACTCGCTGCTCTGCTCTCTCTGCCTCGGCCAACAGCAGCCGCCGGCAGCGAGAGAGAAACGGGTACAGGGAGCGCGCGCGATGAGCCAACGCAGGCGATCTCGCGCTGCCGGGTACCCCGATCCGCCTCCTTCGCCGGAGAAGGCGAGGTGGATCCGGACGTGGCCGGCGCTGGGGTCGGATCGGAGGGTGCTGGCGCTGGCGCTGGCGTTCCGCGCGGCCAACGCGCTGCTAGTGCGCACCTACTTCAACCCCGACGAGCACTGGCAGTGCCTCGAGGTCGCCCACCGCGTCGCCTTCGGGTAACCTCGCCTTTCCCTCGCCTCTGCTCATTGTTTCGCGGGGGGTTTTGTCAGAACGCGCGCGGAATCGGATCCGCTTGCCGCTCGACTCGAGCGAGTGCGATGATTTCCCTGCGACTAGGACGTTATCTTTCGTGGAAATTTGATGCCAGAGTGCTGAAGCATTTGGTCTTCTCGCGATTGGTTTCAGGTATGGCCACCTCACTTGGGAGTGGCAGCGGGGCCTGCGAAGTTACCTCCACCCGTTGATATTCGCTGCTCTCTACAAGATTCTGGCGCTACTCCGCCTGGATACTCCGTGGTTTATGGTAATAGCTTAACCAGATCCTGATGAGTCTAGCAGAATATCAACTGCGCGCAGGATGGTGATTCTAGCCACGAGCTCCTGGAGCTAGAATTGCCAGGGAGCATGCCCACTTGTATTTTGTAGTGGTAGGTTACATTAGAGTACTGCTGGGAACATAACTTCTCTAATCACTATGGATAGGTTATCACTTTTTGAAGAAAAAAAAGAATCAAGAGTTCTTAGCTGACAGATTACTTGGAACTGTGTTCGAATCATCATGCTGGTTTTGTGATACCAGCTTCTTCAGAAACATCCAGACTCGTAATTTAATCTCATTTCTAAAATACTAAGATGTAAACTTAATATGAACAGAAAAATGTCATGAGAACCATGCCTATCATAACTCTGGACATTCGTCCTTACACCCCCCTTCAGCTTCATCCTTTACATTTTTGGAGAGGGAGCATTTCCTTATATGTTTATTTGTTTTCATGTAGGTGATGGCTCCACGTCTCCTGCAATCTGTCTTTGCAGCCTTTGGAGATCTGTACTTGTATAAACTTTCCAAACGTATTTTTGATGTTCAGGTTGCCCAGTGGACAGTATCCTTAAACTCATCTATGTATATATATGATTTCTGTCATAATTATGTAACTGCAGTGACATATTGGATGTTGGCCTTAACAAACAGTTTGCAGTTATTCTCCCAGTTGGTTAACTGGTTCATGTTTTTCTGCATCACACGGACTCTATCAAACAGCTTGGAGACGGTTTTGACTGTGGCTGGACTCTATTATTGGTTTACCGCAATAGAATCTTCCAAGGGAACATCAGTTGTTTCAAAGCAGCAGGCTGCTAGTAAACAAAGTCCCCCATCAAGAAAATTGGCTCTTCTGATAGCAGCCTTATCCTGTGCCATTCGGCCAACAAGTGCTGTAACATGGCTTTATGTTGGTCTTTTGGATTTTATTCAGATGAATTCCAAATGTTATTTTGTCTTTCTTGAGGTCATTCCGGTAGGGTAAGTTATTGTAAAATTCATGTTGAACTTTCAATCTTTTGTTATTTTTGTGAATTTCTCTATGCTGTCATATCTTTATTGTTTCTTCATTTTGTGCACTGGACATACACAAAATGCTGACATTTTAGAAGTTAGCCATGTTAAGTTCCTTTTCTCGTTCCATTCTGCTCTTTTTTCATCATTCCATTGTGGGACACATGTTGCTAAAACATCTGTCTGATGTCATTTTTGCTCTTTTCCTGCCAATGACTATTCTATGTAAACTATCTGTTTAATCTTTCTGCAGGGCCATTGTCCTTGCAGTAACAACAATCCTTGATTGGTGGATGTATGGTTCCCAGGTCATAGTGCCACTTAATTTTTTGAAATTCAACCTCTTCTCTTCAGGAGGAGACTACTATGGAACACATGTCTTCCACTGGTACTTCACACAGGGGTTTCCATCTATGATTTGGACATTTTTACCATTTGCAATGTATGGAATTGTGAAGTCTCGGGAATGGAGGATTTCAGGTCTAATTGCTTGGGTATTAGGGGTTTACAGCATACTTGGACATAAAGAATTCAGGTATTCACCAGTTCTTGCAAGTGTACGGTGTTCATGTATTCAGCAGACCTCTTCTCACCATATACATGATATGATACAAATTGATTGAATACTGCAGATTTGTTCTTCCAGTGCTACCTGTAGCATTGATGTTCTCTGGATACTGCTTAGCTGCAATGTCACAATTCAAGGGCAAAAATCTACATGGGAAAAGATGCCTTTCAAGGTTGCAACTTTCTGTTATTCTTCTCATCATAACCAATGTTCCAATGGCCTTATATATGTCGTTGTTCCATCAAGTAAGTTTTTTCTATGCGAATATTGTTCTTGCTTCTTGTTGCTCCATGGGTTACTTTTGTTGCTTCTCCATTATTTCCATTTATGTCTCATATGCAACACTCGTTGTCGCAGAGAGGAACGGAAGATGTTACGTATTATTTGTCAAAAGAAGCCCATGATGGAAGAGTGAAGAGCATTCTCTTTCTCATGCCTTGTCATTCAACACCTTACTACTCTACCTTGCATTACAATGTACCTATGCGCTTTTTGGACTGCACTCCTAGGTGATTATTTTCTTTGCACTTTGAAAATGCAATAGTTTGACCTCTCATATCACTGTACTTGTGCCTGCACATACGTTGCCACTGACTTATTTTGATGCACTCAGTGATAACAAAAGGACCCTAGATGAGTCAGATCGTTTCCTTACAAGCCCATCTGAGTTTGTGGGCGAAGTTTTTGGAAATTTATCTTCATTTAGTCACATTGTATTATTCGAGTCTGAAGAAAGACATGTTCTCCACTTGCTTCTGCGCAATTCCTTTCTTGAGGTAATATCTCATGCTGGCTTAGGCATCATTTTTTTTAAACAAAATTACTTCATGGTTTAATACACACACATGAGTACTGCTTTTGAGTGCTTGTTATTATTTGGCAAGCAATATCTGTTAGACTGTTACTAACTAGTGTAGGAATTTATTGTTTCATAATAATAATACTCAAACAGTTAAACTCATTGACAATTGTCATGGTTGGCAGGTCAGGAGATTTTTCCACTCCCATTTCAAGGTTGACAGAGACCTTCAGTCATCTGTTGTTGTTTATTCACAGGGGGATGTGTTATGATTTAGTATTGCTGTTGCAGAAAGGCCTGTTATCTCGCCTAACAATCTCCACATGTTTTGTGGTGTTTTAGTTTTTGCATTTCAGAGATGAGCTGTAACACTATTGGATATACTTCTGATATCTTGAGCCCTTGAAAAGAGATGTTCTGTTACTTTTATTGCTATTGCATACATTTCACAGCTTGCATTGAGCCTTTATGTCCATGGGTTGGACTTATACGATAAATTTGCAGCTTTAGTGATACTCCCGTAATTAACTGAAAATGTAGGAACTGTAGCCTTTCCTAACAATGACAAGGGATGGCATGAGTGAGGTGCGTTAGTTTGTCCACTCCTTTGTTCACTTGCTCAGATATTTGATATGTGCATAATAGATAGGCTTCCACTCCATCAGAGTGGCTATGTTCTCTGTTGGATCACCAAGCCTTTTACCGCTCTCCTCCTTTACCAGGTCACAATAGATGGAGTTGCTAGTCGACAATGTATTTAAAAAAATTATGTGCTTATTTATGGATGCCCTAATAGTCTTGTCTGTAGGCTTTTGTTAGGTAGCACAAAATCCACCATCTTCTCCATATCGTCTCTTCTGATTCACTGGTATATCCAGTCTCATTTCTTTGTGAATGTACCCCAAACTGTGCTCTACGTCATGTTTCATGTTAGCACAACAAACAATGTGTTACTTCTGCACTCTTTTAGTCAAAATTGGTAAATGAATGAGTTAGCCTGTTGACTCACCTCATGAAGTAACAGTAAGTTGATGGGCCTTGCTTTCACCTTTTATCATGTTGCAATAGAACCAAACCCTAGTGCTCCGTAAGTTACCTGCCTGGTGAAATGCAGGTTTCATCTGGCTAACCGAAACATGACCAAGTCTCAAAACATCCTAACATTTCATTTATTTGTATTATCGGTTACTGTTTTCTTGTAAGTTGAAGTAGATATTAAATGGATCAATTCTTTGGCAGACAGGAGTTTCACTTTTTTTGGTCTCAGGGCAAGGTACTGGCAGTTTGACATTAACTACTCTATTTGCTGTTGATTGTTAAGTTTACTATCACTTCATCAGTATACACTGTCCTGTTATTCCTTCCTTACAGTAATGTTGTTGATACCTATCAACTTAGCTTTTTAATATTTTTCGAAGTCTGTTTCAATAGTAGTGTGAGTTTGAGTTTATTGGCGTCACTAGTACAATTGTATGGTTAACTCATATCGATGACACAGCAATCTAAGTGGATTCAAGTCCCAGTTTCCATGGTGTGAATTGTAATAAGCAATTTCATGGCAATTTGTGTTGCTAAACATACTACTATAAATTTGCTGTTGATTGTTAAGTTTACTATCACTTCATCAGTATACACTGTCCTGTTATTCCTTCCTTACAGTAATGTTGTTGATACCTATCAACTTAGCTTTTTAATATTTTTCGAAGTCTGTTTCAATAGTAGTGTGAGTTTGAGTTTATTGGCGTCACTAGTACAATTGTATGGCTAACTCATATTGATGACACAGCAATCTAAGTGGATTCAAGTCCCAGTTTCCATGGTGTGAATTGTAATAAGCAATTTCATGGCAATTTGTGTTGCTAAACATACTACTATACTGCCATTATGAGTATACATTGAAAATCTGACAAGTTTGGCATTCATATTGAGAAGCTTGATACCAAAAGCAAATACCACATGTTACATATTACCTCTGTTCTTTTTTATATGACGTTGGTTAGTTCATTTTTGAGCTAACCAACACCATATATTTAAGGATGGAGGGAGTAGTATTTTTGTCGGGAAAAATCAACTTCAAATTCTGTTCCTATCTATAATTTTGGTAGTTGTACATTTATCATCTACCAATTTCTAGATCTAGTGCCATCAAACTTCCATGCCGTCCAGTACTAGTACTAGAAGGGTCATAATTTGATGGGTTTTCAAGCAAACATTCAGTTTCTTCGCTAGCATTCTCACTCAATTGTTTGCTCCAGGTTCTCCGTATAAATCTTAACTTTTCAGCCACTTCTGACATTAATGGTCGTTCTTCCCCTTTCATACTCAAGCAACACTTTGCAAGCTGAGCAACTTCTTGGAGCAGCTCCATTCCAACACCCAATGTATTTCTGTCCAAGATAGATTGAAGTCTGCTCTCTTTCATTGCCAGAAGAAAGGATGATGCCAGGCTTTTCTTTTCTTCAGTACTATCAGAATAAATTGCTGTTTTCCTAGTAATTAGCTCTAGAAGCACAACTCCAAAACTATAAACATCACTCTTCTCTGTTAGTTGACGCTCTTGTAAATATTCAGGGTCTAAATAACCCAGAGTTCCCTGCACCATTGTCATAAATTGTATTTCATCCTTTGGAAGCATTCTTGATGCTCCAAAATCAGTGACTTTTGCTACGTAGTTGTCACCTAGGAGAATGTTTGGAGATTTTACATCTCCATGAACAATGGGAGGAGATGCCGATGAGTGCAGATATGCCAGTGCTTCTGCAGATTCCTGGGCAATCCTGAGGCGAGTGTCCAGTGAAATGGCTGGGCTTCTGTATCTGACATGTATCAGATCGAATAGAGTGCCGTTTGGCATGAATTCATAGACTAACATGGGAACTTCAACTTCTAGGCAACAACCAAGAAGCCTGACTACATTTCTATGGTTGATCTGTGAAAGTATAATCATCTCCTGCACAAAATCATCTTTCTGAACCATGTTCATGATTTTTGAGCGTTTTATGGCTACTACCCTGTTGTCCTTGAGAATTCCCTTGTAAACAGTGCCATAGCTACCTCTCCCTATTTCTCTGCTTGAATCAAAATTGTTTGTTGCCTGCTCTAGTTCTTCTGTTGTGAATATTCTCACTGTGTCAACTTGCTTAGATCTGATTTGCTCATATAACAGGAGACCCCCATTTTGTTGGAAGAATCTCTCCTTTTCTTTCATCAGCCTTTTCTTCTGGCATTCAATCAGTAGTGCAAAAACGCAGGTAAGCAAAAGTATGGTACATGATGAAATACCTGTCAAGGGAAACATTGTTTGAGTTAATTGAAATCTAAAGCAACATGTTCCTTTTGGGTACCTAACCAGTTGAGGCACAATTATGAACAGATATCCAGCTGCTTCCTATAGGAGAAAAGTATAAAGTGCTAGTCTGCTACTTATAATTTGCATCTAATACCTTCAACAATCAAAATATAAATAAGTTTTTTTACATCTGATTCTTTCATTACTAATAAAAAGTGGTGATATGATGCTTTATGGAGGATCTGCATGTAGGACAAATAATGCTCTTCAAGTAATGTGTATGCAGAAACTCAGGCTTCTTCTTCCTTTTGCATTGAATAGACAAAATGGTTGGCTGGTTTTGTATCTTGATGCTTTGATACGTTACCCTTATATTGATATGAATATAATTTACCAGCTGCATTTTTAATGTGTTGACTAGGATTTATGGTTCTGCACATTTGATTTATCTTGATTTGAACAGCATCTTCGTCAAATAGTGTCAGAATACAAATATCTTTACAAGTGAGCACAATTTATTTTGTCATTTGTTTGTTTCATATGGCTACCATACCCTTATGACATTCCACAATCTGCCGCCTACTTTCAGTTAGATGACTAAGTAGGGCTGAAACCTACTCTCAATTAAGCAATTGCTTATGTAAATCATATAAATTATCAGTTGGTTGATTTTTGTGTGTGAAAGAGACTAGAGAAAAGTCAAGTCAGGTAAGTTGATTTGTGTTTTTTTTATCGAGTGTCTTTTCTTAGGTGGACTTTTGTAATGGCAGTCTCTTGTGCCATCTTTTGTACTAACTATAATACGGAGGTAAAGATTGCAAGACATAACTTTGTTGTCAAGGATCACAAATTGCACATGTTGGCTCAAGTATGAAAAAATTTAAGTGAATGCTTCAATACTCTGTCAACCCATTTCATTTTGCTTTGGCCACTAGATAGGTTTACTTTTAGGAGTCTATTTCATGTGTCTGATGCTTGGAAATATCTGCTACATTAGGGTGACATGTACATGCTATCCTGATTACTCTACTGAAATGGAGTGTAATGAAATTACCTATAAACAGTTTTGTCAATTTAGCCTTTTCTGAAGCTGTATGTGGATTGCAGATCGAGTTCTTTGGATCTATGCTGTGAGTCCCAGATGGGCAGGAACAGCTGTAACCTCCAATTGTATTGCTGCAAATTCCAAAGCACTTATATTGATCTGGTTTTTGGCATTCATTGATATCTGCAAACATCAAACAAGAGTAGACAATAACTGAAGGTCAGTGAACGGGTAACTTGAGGTGTAAACTTTAGAGTCTAGATTCTGGAGAGTTGACGACCTTGGCACCCATCTTCTAGGTAGGGGTTCCCTTCAAAGCCATCCTTGCAATTGCAGAGGTACCCTGTAGCATCTTGTGACTTGACACACTGGCTGGTGTTGCTAATGCAGGCATATGATGTTCTGTTCTTAATCGCTTCATCACAGGATTCTCTTCCAGCTACCCAGTCAAGCACAACAGGAACTCCATCCTTGAACGTCTCTGTTAACTTGTCACCCTCAAGGTAAGAAGGCTCAAACCTGAACATATCTTGCTCTGCAACGAAGGCGTAGCTGCATGGGTTGAAATTGAGTACCACAGAATTGTCGTACCTATCATCAAAGGTCATGTTAAAGGAGGTGAGGCTTGGCGCAATGGATGTCTGGCAGCAGCCCATGCCAGAGCACTGGCCGCTATCATCCACACTTTGATTGGTGGGGCACATAGAGAAGCACCCAGCTCCAGCCGTGTTTTCGTTGTAGCCGGCCAAGAATGCAAGTGTATTGCATCCCACTGCTGTTAACTTGTTTGCCTTGTTGGATATCGTGAACAATTCCGCAGTAGTTGCTGACACCCATCCATCTGTGGTGGTGCCGTTCTTGTAGTAGCACTTGGAGGCAATCAAGCTGCTGACTCTAGCCTGCCCTCCTTGCAGGTTGATGCTGTAGATCTCCATTTGGCTGCTTGAGTTGTGCATAAAAGTGTGGTTACCTTCGCATGAAACGTCGAACCCTTGGGTGTAGTAGCAACCAGTACCGATGCCGAAGGGGTAGGGAATGGTGAGGTTGCCACAAGTTTCCCTGCAGCCAGGTTTTGCCATTCTGGATGCTGTGCTGCTCTTGGTGGTTGCTAGCAGAAGAGTGGCTGCTATGGTAAGCCATGCTAACACACGAGCCATCATCTCTGTGTGTTTTCTGCCTCTTATGTGTGGTTATCCTATGAATGATGCAGGCTTGATTTTTGGGAAGTGAGCTACTATGCTTATATAATGGCCAAGGCCAGGGTTGTGTTGCGACTGGTCAGAGCAGAGAGACTCGGTCAGAAGAATTGGTTTATTAGCCGTGTTTTCTATTTGATTACGCAGATGTGAAATTTCAATCTGAAGTCTACGGAAAGAAACGGTGAGGCAGTTTCTTCTTGTAGGATAACACCCACAAGATTCATTCACCATGTGTACGGCTTGCATTAACAAAGGTGTTGTGTTGCTGTCTGTTCGGCTTGCTTCTTCTACAGTAGTGTTCTCTCAGAACAAATCTGCTCTACAAATCAGCAAATCAGCACAAGGTCTTGGTCTTTGTATTGAATACTTGGCCTATCTAAGATGGGTCCCAGAGGATTTCTCCCCCAGTTTTCTTTGTGTTTATGTTCTGCAAGATTTCTGAAATTACTTCTCTCTTTTTCAGTTGATGTGTCGTCGTCAGTGCGGGCGTTGGTACACCGATTTTCTTTGGTTTGATTTTTCAGCAGTGTGCGTTGATTTGTTGAAGCACCGTGCCACCGTGGTACCTGGCTAGAAGAATAAAATCGGTCGGCCCAGCTTATATAGTCTTGACTTGTTCTTCTGATTGCAACACTAGAGGCCCTTTGTTTTGCGGGAAGATATTGTTAAGATTATTTATTAAAGGGGAGAAGCATTGCGGGAAGATATTGCTAAGATTATATTTATTAAAGGGGAGAAGCACGAGTCATTGAAATTACTTCTTGAAGATCAAGAACCAGTCGCAAACGAGCAAGCAAGATAGACTCTAGAAACATGGGCGTTCCCGGACGCGCCACCAGAGCTGCCGAGCGGGGGCTCAAGTTGAGCCCACTGAGGACTTCGTTGACTGGGACGAGGACCCGAGCGAGGATCGTGAGTCAACGGTCAGTCTTTCCTACGCTGCCCCGGGCCAGCCCTAGGCGACGACGGGCCACGGCGGCCATGCCCGTCGTCGTCGTCGTTGTCGATGTAGAGACACAGCTCGTTGACGTTGACGTCAATCTCTGCACTAGCTTGAGGATCATTTCCTATTTGCAACGCAACAGTCTTGTACTTGCTTCTCATGCCGATGGCGATGCTCACGTAGTTGCTTCGTGCTTGTGCTTTTGGATCAGAATGATAACCCGTGGGAATTCAAGTTGAAAAGCTAATGTTGGCCCAGATGGTTTCCAGCATGCGTGTTCAGACTTCAGAATGAAGCAAACAGCATGCAACAGTAGCTTTTGTGTGATTTGTGATTGCATCATGGATTCAATTTATTAGCTTTGAGGGTACCAAATTTAGCTAGGAACTTATTATAAATGAAGTTGTAGGCTTTATTCTTATCCTTGTGAGAAAAGACCATGGGGTGACCTAGGTGCATGGTATTGGGCTGAAGGGTTGGTTGATGCTCTTGTAAATATTCAGGGTCTAGATAACCCAAAGTTCCCTGCACCATTGTCATAAAATGTATTTCATCCTTTGGAAGCATTCTTGATGCTCCAAAGTCAGTGACTTTTGCTATGTAGTTGTAACCCAGGAGAATGTTTGGAGATTGCCCATGAATCTGCAGAAGCACGGGCATATCTGCACTCATCATCAGCATCGAATATAGTGTCATTTGGCATGAATTTATTATAGACTAACATGGGAACTTCAACTTCTAAGCAACAACCAAGAAGCCTGACTACATTTCTACGATTGATCTGTGAAAGTATAATCATCTCCTGCACAAAATCATCTTTCTGAACCATGTTCATGATCTTTGAGCGTTTTATGGCTACTATCCTGTTGTCCTTGAGGCAAAATTATTTGTAGCCTGTTCCTAGGTCTTCATTTGTGAATATTTTCACTGTATCAACTTGCTTAGATCTGATTTGCTCATATAATAGCAGACCCCCATTTTGTTGGAAGAATCTCTACTTTTCTTTCATCAACCTTTTCTTCTGACATTCTATCCGTATAGATGGGGATGTGTTGTGACTGGTCAGAGCAGCGAGATTCGGTCATAAGAAATGGATTATTAGCCGTGTTTGCTGTTTGATGATGATGCACATGTGAAATTTCAATATGAAGACTACAGAAAGAAATGGCCAGGCAGTTTCTTCTTGGAGGATAGCACTCACAAGATTCATTCACCATGTGTACTTCTTGCATTAACAAAGTTGTTGTGTTGTTCTTTGTATTATGTACTTGGCTCATCAAAGATGGATCCCAGACGATCTTTTCTTTTCTCCAGTTTTCTTTTGTCGTCATGTCCTGCAAGAGTTGTAAAATTACTCATTTCAGCAGTGTGCGTTGAAGCATCGTAGTACCTTGCTAGAAGAGGACTTTTATTCCGCAGGAAGAAATTACTACGGTTATTTATTAAGAGGAAGAAGCACGAGTCATAGCGCACAAGCAAATGAAACAAATTCGCACTAGTAGTGGAAATCAAGCTGGCGAGATGCTGAGGCAGGCACTCAGGCACATAATTCGATACAACTGTGATAGAAACTAGAAACAACAATGCAAAAGGTCCTTACTAGACAGCCCATATCAGACACCTCCATCAACAGTAATTAGAAGTTCAACCTATACCGAGCAAACCTCTGCAAGCCACCACCACAATACTACTGCACAGGCCTGCGCAGGCCTCAGACACCTCCATCAATAGTCATCTGAAGATAATAGAACCTACACCGAGTGAGTCACCGGTTAGAAGACTGCACCGATGGAAAAATATGATCCTCTTGTGTCACTTGCCACAACATAAAGCAACACATCGGAAGCTTTTGTTCTACACAAAACAAATGTACCACAATCATTTACTACACCAACACAAGAATTCACGTATCAGCATACAGATGGACCAAAAGACGGGAGAGGTTATTCATTCATAACAAACCATCAATCATCAGTCTTCTAAGATGTCTCATCCTGTGAAGCCAAAGTTGGATTACTGCCAGGACTCGATAAAACATCACTCTTGTCATAATTTCGGAAATCATTGTAGAGACGTTGTATTGCTTCTTGTTCCAGCTTTAAGAGCTTCCATGAGATAGGTGTATCGATTTCTCAGATACTTTAGCAGCTTGTGCCTATTCATCACCCTAACCTCAAATGTGAGCTGAACCGGATCCCTACCGGTCAAATGCACCTCTTTGCGTAAACAATCGGCAAATAAAAAAGATATTCTCTGGTAGACGATCACAATTCTCAACATAAGTCCAGTCTTTAATAAAATTGTATGAGGGTACATAATCACTTATCAAGAACAATACTTTTTGTGAGACATAATTGCAAACAAGGAAAACATTCAGTTTTTTTCCCTATTCTGCTACTTAGAATTTACAAAATACCTTTGACGGTCAAATATGATTAGTTTTTTTTACATCTGTTTTCGTTCGCTCAAATTTTTAAAAAATACTGTGGTGGTTTGATTTAGGTAGGATATGCGTGTAAGATTAACAAAACTTCTTCAAGTAATGTTTAATGTATATTCATAATGATTATTTTATCAATTGATTAGAAAATGATTGCTTGCCCTTTCATTTCTCGGCGCTTTAATATGTGCACTTTATTATGTGTTAGACTAGGACTTATGGTTCCATGCATTATATTTATCCCGATGAATTGAATAGTCTTTAAACAGTGTCAGAATAACATAACTTTTTGTGTGAGCACAATTTTATTTTGTGATTTGTTTATGCATATGGCTACTATGTTTTGATCACCTGCTATGATATTCCCACAGTCTATCACCTACTTTCGAATAAAGAATTGTTTATATAAATCAAATGAAATAGGTGTTGGTTTGTGTGCGAAGGAGATATATAGAGAAGTCAAGTACAAGATAAATACACAACTTGCATGAGATATTTGTACTGCCACAAGGACCACCAATTGCACATGCCAACCCATTTTGCTTTGGCTAGTGGTTAAGGAAAAGATGAAAATTCAAATGATAAGTTTCTATTAAATTCTAGGAGTCTACTTACTCCCTCCGTATCGCAGTTAGAAGTCATTTAGGACAGCGACACAGTCTTCAAAGTATAACTTTGACTTCTTTTTTTATAAAAATATTTATTAAAAAATTATATATGTATATCTTTATGAAAATAATTTTTAAAACAAATCTATTGATATGATTTTCATATTTCTAAACTCAACGACTTAAAAGTTATTTATGATTTATATTGCCAATGTTTGACCCAAACTTTATCCAAAATGACTTCTAATTGTGATACAGAGGGAGTATGTTGCTTAAGCCTTAGAATTGTTGTACCCTCCATTGAAGGTAATGTTCAAAGAAATAAGGTTTGGTGAAATGGATGTCTGGCAATAGCCCATGCCAGAGCACTAGCCACTCTTATCCACGCTCTATGTCCGAACTAATTTTCGGAGAAAATTTAAGGGATTCCTTTCAAGACCTATTAGGAGTAATAAATGTAGACTAATTACGAAATTAATTACATGGATGAACGGAAAATCGCGAGACAAATTCATTAAGTCTAATTAATTCACTACTAGAGATTATTTACTGTAGCACGGCGTTGTCTAATCATGGCATAATTAGGCTCGTTACAATCGTCTCGCGATTTGAGGGAGGTTATGAAATGAGTTTTTCATTAATCCACGTTAATACTCTTAATCATGGCATATAATTACACGAATGGACCGGAAATTGCAAAATGAATCCATTAAGTCTATATAATCTAACATTAGAGATTGGTTACTGTAGCATGACGTTGTCTAATCATGTCATAATTAGGCTTGTTAGATTCGTCTCGAAAATTAAGGTAGGAGTTGTGGAATGAGTTTTGTCATTAATCTAAATTTAATACTCATAATTAGCGTTCGGAGATTGATGTGATGGGTAGTTGTTGAAACTTTGGCGAACTAAACATACTGCACTCGAAACACAAGGTGGTTTGATCTGTTGCTTTGTTCCCAATTCCCATCGTGTTTCCTAAAAAAAATCCCATCGTGTCAAGTCCTTATGTTCGTGACCACACATCTGACCGTTGATGCTTATTTGCTTTCCCATCTTCTCATGCCGGTCAGGGCTCGTGTACTTGCTTAGTTGCTTCATGCTTGAGCTTTAGTATAAAAAAAAATTCTGGAATAATAACCCGTGGGAATTCAAGTTGAAAAGCTAATGTTGGTCCAGATGGTTAATTTCTCACAAGGGGAAGAAGTACATTACCATATTTACCATCCATATTTGTGGTGAGGCTATATATGGGCTCAGAATGAAGCACATACTAGCAGGCAACAGTAGTTGTTGACCTGTTGTGTGATCTGTGATTGCATCATGGATTGCTTTCCTCACTTGTATCAAGCAGATTTGCAAGAAAAAAAAGTCAGTGGTGCAAGCAGCACAGAGGCAAGAAACATAGCCGTCCAAAACAAGCAGATTAACAAAAAAAAAAAACATATGGTTCAATTACACAGCATACAAATAGCCCCCGTTTGCACCTCATCAATGGCAAATGCAGAATAGAAGATACACGCAGCACAACAACAACACTATGGGCGGCGGCGGTTGGTGATCCGGACGAGGCTCTCGGTGTAGGGCTTGACATCAAAGGTGTAGAGGTCCTTCCACCTGCGCTCCCTGCGACCCTGGAACCTCATACGGCTCATCTCACACAATGTGGTGAGCTTACGAGTTGCCAAGTCGTAGCGGTAAATAGTTTGCCCATGCCGCAAGATGACTCCCCCACTGCTGCAAGGTGGAAGAGCCATCGTTCGGAAGCGATCAGAGACGTAGATGGAGTAACGGCGCTCCCACGGCGAGTCCGGGCCCTTGTCAGCTACCGGTAATGTCCAGATGGTCAGCGGTGTCGTCCCATTGCTGGTAGCACCACCACCTGCTGTGAGGCACAGCTCCCGGCCGTACAACACGTCCAGCAGGAAGGTGTAGTCGTCTGGAGAAGAAGGGTCCTCCAATGAATCCGGCGGCAGCTTGGTGACGCCGAACTCCTCGTCTTCCAGGCTAAGGTGGAGGAGAGCCCGCCGCCGCCGCTGCTGCTGCGGCTCAGCGATGCGCCAGAACAAGTACCCCTTGATGCTCAGGGCAGTCTGGCATCTCTGGGGAAGGTACGGAGGATCGTTCCTGTGATGTTCCTCCAACACCAAATGCCAAGGTAGTGATCATCTTTATTTAAGATGGTGCACACTTGCATCCCCATGGTCGTCCGATCCGCCGCCGACCGGTAGAAGCCCTGGACCACCTTGTACTTCCCGGTGCGCGGATCGAGGCCGAGGCCGACACAATAGCATCCACCTCGTCGTGGCCGGCGGCGGGTTTTCGGCAGCGTGATGGCGTCCCTGGTGGCCGGGTTGAAGACGTGGATGCTGGTGTCGGTGGGAGCAAGCACCAAGCCGTCACAGTGACCGAAGTAGTGCGGGTTGAAGTGGTAGCCAAAGTCCTTGGCATGCATGAAGGTCGCCGCCTTATTACCTTGCCGCCATTGGTAGAAGCGGATGTGGTTGGAGAAGGTGGTTGGCAAGCGCTCCTGACCTTCCTCCTCCGGGATGACATAGTCCAGGGTCTGGGGGCTGATGAGGAAGCATGGATCCTGCAGCCACCTGGGGGGTGTTTAGTTGGCTGAAATTTAGCAAAAAATTTGCTACTTTTTCAACTCTCTCTCCATCACATCACATTAAATACACTAAAAGATATATGTTCGGAGTAGTAAATATAGGTAAAAAAATTAACTAATCACACAGTTCTGTTGTACATCACGAGCTGAATCTTTTGAGCCTAGTTAGTCTATGATTAGACAATATTTACCACAAACAAACGAAACGTGCTATAATGTGCTACAGGAGTTCGAAAAGGTAAAAAAGCTCAATTTCAGCCAACTAAACAGGCACCTGTGTGTGAACAGGTGCGCTCTGACGAAGATGGGGTCGGAGATGATGGCTCGCCAGGCCTTGCAGGCAGACCTGCAGCGCATCAGGGCCTTGACAGGCAGCCACGACAGGATTTCCATGAAGACCTCTGGTATCAGGTCGGGAGGAAGCCTCGTTGTTGGCGTGCTCCTCTTCCTCTTCCCGCCCATCTTCGGTCTTCTGTCAGTGCGTGAAAGACAAGACAGAGGTTAGGAGTTGGGGATCGCAAGTTTGCGGGCGCCCGCACGAACGCTTCCGTCCGGGCGATTTCCGACAGCTCGTCTGGAGCGTTCACACTGGTTCGCACGTGTGTGCCTCCCGTGCCTCTGGTTTCTAGTTTAGATTTCACAGGAAAAAGATATGAAAAAACTTATACAAGAAAGATTTCATAAAAAAATATTCGGATAAAAAGTTTGAGAACAAACTTTCTGGAAAAATAGAGGAAAATGTTTTGAAAAACATTCCAGGGTGAAGGAAAAATTTTCTAAACAAAAGTTTGTGAGATAAATTTAAGAACAAAAGTTTGTGAGAAACATTTATCCGGATAGAAAAAGTTTGCAAACAGACTTTCATGAAAAAACTGAGAAAAATGTTTAGGAATTTCGAGGAAAATTGTTGAAGGAAAAATTTCGAATTTTTTTCTAAAATTTAAGAATAAAACTTTGTGAGAAAAAATTTATCCGGATAGAAAAAGTTTGTGAACAAACTTTTGTGAAAAAAGAGGAAATGTTTTTGGGGAAAAATTTTGAAGAAAAATTTTGGAAATAATTCATAAACAAAAATTTGTGAGAAACATTTATGAACAAAGATTTGTAAAAAAAATCTAAAAGAAACGTTTATAGATTTTGTAAAAAATGAAAAAGGAAAAAAATTACATACCGACCACCGACCGCCACCAGTGCCGGCCTCCCCCGACGTGGGAGCTCCGCGCGGCTGTTCGTAGGTCAGCTGCCCCAACCCCCACGCCGCCGCTACCCGACGCGGGACCTCGCCGCCGCACCCCAGCGGGCTCGCTGGAGCCCACCGCGCCCTTGCGCCGCCGCTAAACGACGGCAGCTCGCCCCTCACACCGCCGCTCCACGGAAGAGCGCACAGGTTGCCACGGCCCTCGCGTCGCCGCTCCATGGCGGGGAGCTCGCCCCCCAGCCTCCGTGCCGCCTTTCCCTTCGGAAGCCTGATCTGGATCTGCAGGAGAAAGAGAAGAAAGAGAAAAGAGAATGGGAAGCTCCATGGGTGAATGGGTGCACGCACAGTGTTGTGGGACCCGCGCACGTGGGAGGAAGAGGCGTACAATATGTATAGACTCTGGAGCTTGGTGACCGTGAGTTTGGCTACTGCCGGTCGCTCTAAGACTCAACATTGCGAGGTTAGGATTGGCGGCATTGGCTTATGATATATATTGGCAAGAGGCACGATATTCTTGTCGGACTCAGATATATCAAAAGAGAGAATATTTTCTTTTCCGAATGATATAAAAGAAGTGATTTTTTTGATCTAATAACAAGATTCACGGTAAAGAAAACCAAGCGGGCAAGAATCAATTTTTTTTGATGCCCTGCAGCCGTGTGAATGAAGAGTAATGAAGTTCGAAATTGCATTGCTTACTTACATCGCTACTCACAAGGGCACCCCTTTGGCACAGCTCTCCATCGATTCTTCAGTGTCGGATGTCGTCGAGATCCTAGGCGAGAGCGCGCTCCGCTGCCGAGCGGAACAAGCTCGGCCATCGGAGCGCCTGCTAGATCCCGCGACCGGCTCCGTGCACTCCTCCGGTAGCCGGATCCACCGTCGGACCTGGCCGGGCCGGGGATCGGCCGCTTGTGCCCGATCTGGCCAGTGTTCCGCTTGAATCACAGATCGACCGGCTGAGGCACCAACCGACGGATCCTGAGATGGTGTCGGGGTTTCTCCTTGCAAGAAGGGGAGGCGCTCGTTGAGCACCGGGCCTTACGGTGTAGGACGAAGCAGCGGGCGTGCCCGCCGCCGCCGCCGCGGCGACGCAGGAGGGCAGCCGCGCCTGCGGCTGCGTGGATATCAGACTTAGGGTAAAGGACTAAAGGTAAATCACAAACGGGAGGAATGGAGATTCCGCCCCGGGCCTGTTCGCATTCAGGCCCATCGCGATCCCAAGCCATTCGGAAAAATAGTGTTTTTCATTTTTTTTTCATCCCTAAGTTTTGCAAAAATGTGATATTCATCCCTCATGTATTGTTTGGTGGAAATTAACCCTTTAACTATCTGAATTGGTGTATTTATCATCCCCACCTTAGTTTAATAATGATTTAGTACCATATAATAGCAGTTTAGACTATGTAATCTTGCTAATTATTGTTTAGTCACTTTTATATTAATTCAATCTCTACGATAATTGAATGTAATCAGTTTTATTAAAAAAAATTAGAAAAATATAGAGTATCAAATTTAGAGAATTTATGAAGACGTTTTGCAAATTTTATATTTTTGACTTAGCATATTGCATCTCTAGTAGAGATTACGGATATAAACAAATGATTATTGATTATGTAACATAAACTGTTAGTAGATTTCATGAAATCATTATTAAACTATAAGGTGAGATGATCAGTGCACTAATTAATTAGTTAAGGGACTGGTTTGCACTAAAAGAAACACGAGGGATGAATACTGATGAGTCCGGCCCAGGCAAGGATTGGATTATGGAAAGCCTCACGATCCGACTGCGATGGGCAATCCCGAAGCGCCAATGCAATCGCTGAACCGCAACTCCGGTGGGCCCCCTCGGGGAAAGACCAAATCACCCCAAAAGACTAGTCTGATAAGGGAAGGGTGGCTCTCCCTTTTAAGGTGGCTTCCTCCTCCCAAGCTAAGCAAGGTGGGATAATGAGGTTCACACGGTCGCCGTCCGACTACAACTGGGCTACGACCCATATTGCGTCTTTGCCAATGGGTAATAGTGGAGGATGTCCTCATCAAATACCACACGTCCGCACTACTGCAATACTTAAGGGATGAAAAGCCGCCCGCCGCTTCTTTTTTTTCTAATATAAAGATTCTGTCGTCGAGTCGTTGTCTTGTGGGCCCCACCTCGACGGCAGTAACCCCACCTCGCCGCGGCGCGCGTTCGACGCCCAGATCACCGCGCTCTCATTCTTTTCCCTTAATATTATTATTATCCAGTGGCCTTCTCTCCGGCGCCGGCCGCGGGGGATGCTATAAGGGATGGATTCGGATGTCTGGATATCCGAATTATCCGAATTCGTATTCGAAAAAATCATCAATATGGATATCTGTGTTCGTATTCGTTTTTTAATGTGAATGTTAAATGGATGCATCCGTATTCGATTTCCATTTTTTCCTCTATCCGGTTTCCACATTCGTATTCGACAAAAATGTGGACTATTCGAAACTATCTGTATCCGTGTAAAACAAGGTACACACGAAATCTTCTAAAACTTATTTTAATGACTAATTAGTAATTACAAAATGATTTTTTTATGACAACTAACTAATTATGGTAACATAATATTATTAGATTATATAATGATATTTTTTAATTAATTTTAACTGGCTAATCATAGTAATTTTAAATACATTATATTATTTAGCAAATTAATAATTATATTTAAATGTTGTTATGTACTTGTTTTTACTATTAAAAGATGTTTATGTATTTTAAAAATACTTAATTTATATTTATTTTGATATATTAATTAATTAATAGATATTTAATTTGCAATAAGATATCTATTATATACCAACATCATACTCTACTCTCTACTTGTAACATGATTTGATCAATTATAAAACTATCGACAAGTGAAATTGATACTCGTTATGATTCTATGCTATAGATCGAGTAAGTATTCGAATGTGAATCCGAATTCGAAATATCTGCTTTGTATCCGTATTCGATAATATTTGTATCCGAAAATTCGAATTAAAATGTGGTAAATAGTGACATCTGTATTCGTATCCATACGTATCCGATCCGAATCCATCCAATCCACGTGCGCGCTAGGACCGACCAATTCCTGGACAAAATGCCCCACTTTTTATTTTCGAAAAGTTGAAAATTCTGCAACTTTCTATTTTTGGAATATCGTAACTTATACACATAATTTTGATGCATAACTTCGAGCTACAAATTTTTATCAGATGATTTTTATGCATAACTTGGACACTAGCCCGTATGCAGAACTTATGCATACAACTTGTATGTATAATTTTTTTATTATTCTTTCTACATAACTTATACACACAACTTCGACGCATAACTACGAACTATAATTTTTTGTCAGATAATCTCAAGTGATTGTTAATTTTGTTTAGAAATTTATTTTGTCAAACAAAAGGCTCCAAAAGTCCTCAAGTTCTTAGAGTTATGTTCCCGACAAGCATCTAATTTTATGAATAAGCTTATGTGAACTTGGTCCTCACTCTTTGTGTTGCTGGTCCTCACCAGATCTGGATACCGAAAACTGAGATCTGGACAGTATATCAATTTTTTGAGCCCCAAGATGACTTTAAATGAAAAAATTTGAACTACAAAGTTTCGTATAAAGTTTATCTTCATCCGAGCTCATACAAAAGAGTTACGATTTTTTGAAAACAAACTTACCCTAACCGCCGTGGCCCATGGCCGTGGCCCCATAGCGATTTACCCCTACCGCCATGAGCCACGGCGGTAGTAGGTTAGCTTTGCTAAATTTTGAAACGATAGTATATTTTTGCAAAATGAATAAAAATAAATTAAAAAAATAAAATTATCCCCTCTGCGGCTGTTTTTTTGGTTGCTTTTGCGTTTCCTTCAGGAGGCCCGCAAACACTACCGCGCGGCCCATTTATTTTGACAAAAAGCCCAGCCCATTCACCAGCACGGGGGGCGTCCGTCGGGAAATTTTTTTATTTTTACATTTTTCTTTCCTCTTTTTTCAAAAATATATGGTCCGCAAAAAGATTTGCAAAACTATACATCTAGCGCCGTGGAGGACGGCGGCAGGGACCTACCGCCGTGCCCCACGGCGGTAGGAACGCGCGCCATACTGTAGCGCCTCCTACTGCCGTGGGCTATGGCGGTAGGGGTCCAGTCTGTTTTCAAAAATTTGTAATTTTTTTGTTTGAACTCGGATAGAGGTAAACTTTATATGAAAATTGTAATTTTTGACGAGATCTACAATTTTGTAGTTCAAAGTTTTTCCATTTGAAGTCATCTTCATAGTCAAATAATCGATAAACTATCCAGATCTCATAAACTATCCAGATCTCAGTTTGCAGTCTTCAGATCTGAATAATGTATCGATTATTTGAGTATGAAAATGACTTCAAATAGAAAAACTTTGAACTACAAAATTGTAGATCTCGTTTCATATAAAGTTTACCTCCATCCGAGTTCATGCAAAAAAGTTACAATTTTTTGAACATAAACTGAAAACTGAGATCTCGATATGAAAACTGAGATCTGGATATTATATCGATTATTTGACTATGAAGATGACTTCAAAAGGAAAAACTTTGAACTACAAAGTTGTAGATCTCGTCGAAAGCTACAATTTTCATATAAAGTTTACCTCTATCCGAGTTTAAACAAAAAAATTAGAATTTTTTGAAAATATACTGGACCCTACCGCCGTGGCTACAACGGTAGGAAGCGCTACAGTACCGCACGCGTTCCCCTGCCGCCGTTTCCGCGTCACTAGATGTATAGTTTTGCAAAATTTTTTTGCGGATCATATATTTTTGCAAAATTAAGGCGGAAAAAATGTAAAAATAAAAAAAATTCGTCCGTCGGCGACCGCTTCAAAGTGCTAGGGTTTAGGCCTCTCCTCCCCCACGCCGCCACTCCCCCCAAACCAAACCGCGCCTCTGCCTCCGCCTCCAACCCTAGCGGATCAACGAAGGAATGGTATGTGCGCGCCGCCGCCGATCCTCCCCCTTCCCCGTCGCCGCTTCTCCACCCGCTAACGCCTCGCTGCTGCTGTTGTTGTTGTGGCTCGCAGGGGAAGGGTACGGGCAGCTTCGGCAAGCGCCGGAACAAGACGCACACGCTCTGCATCCGGTGCGGCCGCAGGAGCTTCCACCTCCAGAAGAGCACCTGCTCCTCATGCGGCTACCCCGCCGCCCGCATCCGCAAGTGTAAGACCTGCAACCGCGCTCTCTCTCTCTCTCTCTCTTTTTCTAATTCCCCCGCTAGAGGCTTAGCCTATCTCTGGGCAGTTGATTTGCCCTAAAGCTTGCGGATTGATGCCCCATGACGTAACACATCTTGTTAGATGAACTTACCTACCATGTGCTCTTGTAGGATGCAGTGTTTCTATGAACTGAAAGTTTGATGACCTGCTGTTAGTTTTCAACCCAAATAATTCTGGATGTCCTCTGCTTTAACTCTCTTGGAAATGTTCCCATCAATTATTACATGGGTTGTATAGGTATGCTCATAATATGTATATGTTCCATGAATTAGCGGTTTGTTTAAATACCATTCTGCCCTACATTCCACTCTAGAGGGTCAAGTGATGAGTAATAAACTGCAACAATATGATGCGAGTAATAATACTCCTATGATTCCCAAGTATTTAAGTCTCTGATGATCCCTCTTTTATCCTTTTTGGTAGATTGTTTTTGGTCATTTTTCCCTCGTGACTTGCAGACTTAGTGCCATGTGCAGATAATATATTTCACACCGCCCAGCATCATACTACTCTATTCTGATTGTCGCTGTTAATCGATTTGAAATTTTTCAGCATTTAGTATTTGGCCCTCATTGCAATTGTATGTTTTGCTTTTTTTTTTTTGAAAAGTGTTGCTGTGCTTGTTCTTGCCTTCAACTATCAAATGATGAGTATCATACATCAACAATATGATGGAGTTATATCCTCCTTTGAATCCCAAGTATTCAATTTGCAACATCTTTTCTCGAAAATAATAATGCATGTTTCTGTTTTTAACTTTTGCATTTTTTCACATTCCAGTTGTCAAGCATTATAAAGCTAACCTTGATATTTGTTTGCTTGTGTTTTGGATTAAGCTGTTTGAATTCACTTACTCTATCAAGTTTGGGTATCTTATCTGCAACTATGGTTGCTAACTTAGTTTTGCATCAATTCAGATAACTGGAGTGTGAAGGCCATCAGGCGCAAGACCACTGGAACCGGGAGGATGAGGTACCTGCGACACGTGCCTCGCCGTTTCAAGAGCAACTTCAGAGAAGGTACCTGACTTGATTTTGTTGATGCTTGCAAGTTTGGACATAGGAAGTCTGATGCTTGTTGGTTAAAGCATGTGATTGCTCCAGTTTGAATAACTTCGTTTACCTCGCTCAAATTCAGGGACTGAGGCCACCCCCAAGAAGAGTGCTGCCGCCGCCAACTAAGTCTGGATATTGCCATTGATTGAAGAAACCTCGGAATCTAGAAGTTGGGAACTTTTTGGTTGCATTGTACTGTCTTAAACTCCATCTAGCTGTACCGTAATACTATGATAGCACTGGTTTGCTGTTCTTTCGAATTAAAAGTCGGACGAACATCTGAATTCGTTGCTCCCTGGTTTGATGTACCGATTTGGTATTGCAGCTGCGTATGCTCTTTTGCAGTTTTCCAAGCAATTTATCATTGGTCATGCGTTCGTCATTTGGAATGCATTGGTTTGGAGTTAGCCAGAGATTGTTGTCCGCTTTAGTGGAGCAAGCATTTCGGTCGTTGATTTGATTGATGAAGCGATGTGTGGTAAGGCGTTCGAATAATCGTCACCGTAGTATCGCTGAACCCAATTTCCATTTTTTTCACCGCTATTCGGTGCTCTACCTCCTCGTACTTCGGCGACACGATTGCCAACAAGAGCAGCATGTGGTAATTCGAAACCAAAACTGAAACCAGGCAAGAGACATTGTGATACGCTTCGTTTGTCAGTGCTCTGATTCTCTGAATTGCACTTGAGGAAGAAACCAGAGCAGGGTGTGTAGTCATCCTCGCCACAAAACCCCCCTTGTCATCCTAATAAAACGAGTAAAATGACATTCAGGTATCGCCAATTGCCATTCAGCTGATCGACAGGATTCAGAAACCATTATTTGAATTGCCAATGAAATTCTGTTTTTTCTTTGAAAGCAAAAGGGACATGCTTACAGGGCACTGGATTGGATTGATGTAGCAGTTAACAGAGATGCTTACAGGGCACTTGGCCATTACTGCACCACACCAAGCAAGATCAAGGTAATCCGAAACCAAAACTCAAAGTCTGAAACATTTTCTTCCAAAACAAGATAAAACCAAACGGAATCAAGGTGATACATCTAAGGATCAAGGTCCTCAACCGGACAGATCCTTTTTACAGATGGTCGGATGAGGCATCAAACAATAGCAGTTAGAAAAACAACGAAAGAACGAAACAAATCGCCAGGAGCTCCTTTTGCCACGCAGAGCGCGTTCTGAATTTGCGATCTTCACTCCCATGGGCAGCGTAGATGGATGACCGACCCATCAGTGGCCGCCGGTCACCGCGTCCTTGACGGCGGCCACCGCGCCCTGGCCCATCTGCGCCCCCTGATCAGCAGCCTGCTGGACGGTGCTGGCGGCGCGGTGCTCCTGCTGCTGCGCGCTGTCGGCCGCAGCTCCGGTGGTGTTGGCCGCAGCTCCGGTGGCATCGGCCGCGGCGCCGCCGGCGGCGTTCTTGACGGACTGCGCCGCGTGCTCCGCCTTGCACTGCACTCACACATACACACACAAATGGATCATTGAATCATGGATAGATGAACGCCGGCCATGCCATGCCCATGCGAGCAAAGCGATTCCTCAGCACTAGCTATAGCTCTCACCTCGCCCTCGGCGGCGTGCGCCTTGCCGGCCTGGATGGATTGCTCAATGTTCGACATTGCCGATGATGTTCTTCTCCTTGAAGCTGTCAAAATTGAAGGTGGCTTGAATGGATTGAATAATCAATGCGTTGAGCCGTGGTTTATATAGAGCCTGGTGAAAGCTGCAAGTCTTGACAAGTGTAAGGTTAGTTTTTAGCCATCGCTAACTACCGCAAGCCAAATTTAGAGCACCACTAGAAAGACTGGAGCGGCGTTGCCGCGCCATGACATGTAGCCCAGTGTTTGGTAGGAAAGTTGTGGATATTTTACAGGATTTTAGTTTGTGGATTAATTTCTTAAGAGTTCATGGTATTTCTTAGTTAAAAAGTAAGGACCGTGGATTCATTATGATAGAGTTAGGGGACTTTTCCGCAAAAATTTCGAGTTGTGGTCAGATTTGTAGAAAGTTTATGACCTTTTCCATAAAAGTCTGTGGACCATGTATTAGTTCCTGTAAAGTTCAAGTTTGTTGGAGATATATGGATCGCGGGTTAGTTATTATAATAAAATTACATGAAAGGTGACTTGATCGAGGTAGATGTCGTCAAATTTTCTGAAAGGTGGCTTAAAGAAATGTTAGTTTTTTAAACTGGAGGGGGCTTGATTAAAATGTCGGAGTAGTGTTGGACTACTTTCTATTTCCTATAAAGTTTGGGTGAGTTCTATATAATTGGCAGCCTCTTGGCATTCCTTCAAAGCTCTAGGGGTTTTCGTAAAGCTGTCTGAGAGGCGGTTGAAATGAAAATATGTTTTTGCAAAGTTTGAGGGAGTTTCCATAAAATTATCTTTGTGGGCTGGACTACATATTAATTTTGATAAAGTTTCAGGGTGACTTTGTAAAAGTGGCAGCCCTGTTGGCATTTCTTCAAAACTCGAGGTGCTTTCCACAAAACCTGAGAGGTGATTTGATCAAATACTATTTTCACAAAGTTCGAGGGGGTCTTTGTAAAATTACCTGTGTGATGGCTGGATTCCATACTACATAGGCGGCTGATACACACGCTACACCGTGCCGGTCATAATGATTTACATCATAATTTTATGTAAATAAAATAAATAAAAATTTTGTAAAAACATTATATATAATTTATGTAAATATATAGTTTTGAGAGCACTGTTTTTTAAGAAGTTAGAACACAAATTGATGAAAAATATTGGATAATATAATTTGAGAAGTCATTTGTAACTGAACAAAATCTGAGGGAAAATATTGAATAATATAATTTAGAAATGAAATTAGGAATACATAATTTTAAAAATCGTTGTTAAGATCTCTTCCGCTTACATAACGAGAAGACATAAATTTTTAATCATGAATCCTACAGTAGAATTGTGGCCCCCACAAACCAAAAATGTGTGGGTCCCACCTAAATTGGATCTCATACGAATATCTCATGAATCCACGTGGGTCCCGCACGTGGGGCCCACCTAAACATACCGTGGGTTCCGCATGAACAGTATCTGTGGATGATCTGAGCCATCCACGAGCGATCAGACGACTCTCCTTTTCTTGATGATGTGGCTCAATAGGGTGGCAAAAATCCTCCCACTTTAGGTCTTGTAAAGATCAGTTGTGAAGGCAGCAAATAACTTTCAACATTGGCAAGAGTTCCTCAAAAAAAAACCTTTGGCAAGAAGAACACCATCAGTTGTGGAGGCTATGTACTCTAGTATATTCCAAGGCCGAACTACCTGATGGGATCCAGGGGATGTTTGGATCCCAGCCACCATTTGCCACGCCACACCTGTGGCTGCCACAGAGAATCGTGATCACTGTTTGGTTTATAGCTTTGGCAGCTTTTTTGTGTAGGTTTTCGCCACAGTGTGTGGCGGGCAAATCCTCCGCCTCTGTCAAACTTTCGGCGTGGCGAGCCAAGGCGGCAAGCAAACAGCCCCCCCAATCTTGCAATCGGGAAGCTCAACGACACCAAGGAGAAGTTTGGCACGGTGGGAGAAACCAAGGCCGGCATGCGCGTCGACGATCTTCTCAGCGCGCCCGCTCGCACATCCCTCTCACAACCACCATCTCCGTCACCGGCATTTCATCGAACACCTTGAGTTGAGCGTGCTGCTACGCTTTCGAGACGGCGGCGCCGTGCTTCCACGCGCAAGGACCAGCATTGCCTAGGGCAGCCTCAGGATGCCGCGGAGGCACGCATGGCGGCACCAGCACGGAACAGAGAGGGGTGGTGGTTCGGTGGTTGACTTGTCGGCGACGGCGAGGAAGTAGGGTGGGGCTTGCTGCCGTGCCGAGTTCACTCGGGATGCTTTGTGACTCGCCCGATGACCAATGCACGAGGCCGAGGGTGCCACCGCAGGCGCAGGGGCTCGGCGTTTGGCGATGGGGCTGCCGGCATTCGACCTCGTCGGCGGCCATGCCGCCGGCAGGAGATTGTCATTCAACAGAGTAACCACTATTTTGTTTAAAAAAACCCTACTTGGGATTGCGGTTAGTGATGGTGATCCAGTATTTTTCAAAAGGACCCCTTTTTTGGATCGCGATTATAATCACGATCTAATATTTTGCAGATAAGCCCTCTTCCTCCTCCGTCATTAGGCCCTTCCGTCTCCTCTTCTCGGGGTCCCGCCGCCGGCCGCTGTACCATCCGTTGAGCGCAAGCAAGACGGCCAACCGAACGTGGAACGTGGCCACGTTCCTCGTTCCGGGACCGGGAACGGCAACGTTCCGGAAACAATTTAGTGTAAAAATCTTTCATAAGTGTTGTTCCTCGTTACAGGAACATTCCGGTTCCAGGGACGGGAACGGGAACAGGAACATGGCTACTAAGCTCATGCGGCAAGCACCGGGAACATTTGATCCGCCGGCAGCTCCGGTGCACGCGTCCCTGATCCGCCGGCCCTCCGGCTGCGCGTCGTGCGTGCCGCCGCCGGCGGCGGCGGCGAGGGCTTCTGCATTTACGTGTTTGTCTAGAATCCTGTATGCTTCGATTTCTTCTTCGTCCTGCGTGTTCAGCGATTTGCAGGCTTCGTTTTTGGGCTCACTCATCAAATCCAATTCCAGGTCAGTGCTCTGAGTTGCACTTCAGAAAGAATCAGAGCAGGTTGCATAGTCATGCTTGCCCCAAAATCCTCCCTTTTCATCCTAAATAAAAGGAGTAAAATGCTATTCAGGTATGCCCAATTGTCATTCAGTTGTTTTTTTTTGAGGCTTGTCATTCAGTTGTTTGACTCTGATCGACAGAATTCAGAAACCATCCTTTGCAATGCCAATGATGTCTGCTTCAAAGTTTTGTTTGGTTTTCCTTCAAAGCAAAAAGGACATGTTTACGGGGTACTGGATTGATGTAGTTAACAGGGTACTTGAGCAATTGCTAGTGCAGATTATTGCACCACACCAAGCAAAAGCAAGGTAATCCAAATACTGATAGTCTGAAACATTTTTTTTTCCGAGATAAGCATTTTTTTCAAACGGAATCAATGTGATACATCTAGCAAGGAACAAAGGTCCTCAACCGGACAGTTCCTTTATGTGGCAAAACGATCATAGCCAGATGTTTGGATGAAGCACCAAACAGTAGTAGTAGTTAAAAAAAAACAAGAGTAAAATGTACTGTGGGTCCTCAAACTAGTTGAGGTGTGTCACATAGGTCCATGATCTACTAAAGTGCAGATTGAGACCCCTAATCTATTTATGTGTGTCACTAGAGGTCCAAAACGCCTCTGACTCGCGTTTACCGCCTACGTAGAGTGCCAGGTTGGATCCTACGTGGATTTGGCGGGAGTTTTGGCGCCAGATTAGGGCTACAAACTTGCAAACAAACCCTTATGTTGTTGGGAAATACATGTATGTGCACTCCTCTTTCACTTTTCCTGTTTCAAGTCAACGCCGGCCTCTCTCTTTGCCCAGACTTCTCCCGTCTGTTCCTCCCGTCCGTTCTTGTCGAGTCTCTCTTTCCTCCGTCCCTCCCATCACTGATCCAGGCCAAGGCTAACGGGAACTACACAAATGAACCGAACAGAAAATTGACAAGAAAATAAGCACATGAACACATGCAACGATTCACATGTTGACATCACATAATCCAGGTTGCATTTCACGGCATAGCATACATGAATACTATGAGTTCTGCAAATATCTGCCATACATCCATAAAAGTACCAAAAGCAGCAATGTGTATTGTTGCCATACATCCATCACAAAATGTTAGGACACCAACTACCTACAGAAGGTCACAAAAGTTGCCAAGTCATAGAAGTATTCAGTTCAACTTCTTGGATGCCTTTCTCTTTTTTGTTGGTTCATCATGTTTATCTCCAGTAGGTGCACATCTTTTTTTGGATGGTTGCCTTTTTAAGTCTTCTGGCATGAATGACTTGAACCTCAATCTAACTTCTCCTTCATCATCAGAGTATGGAAGATCCAAGCATTCCTCATCAGTGGCAAGGTCGTCTTGCCCCTCTGCAACAGCACTTCTCCTCATCTTGTTTGAAGCCCGATTCCCAATTTTCAGCCCCTTAGCTATCCCCTCGTCAACAACCTCTGCATCAACATTGTCAACAAATAAATCATCATCTTCGGCCTCTATTTCATAATCACTATCCACAAAAACGGAGTCTTCAGAGCTGCCGTCACTGTCACTGTCAGTGTCACTGTCACTATTGTCAACAAACTCCTTCTGCGGACTGAAAACCTTGGGCACTTCATTGCAAAATGTTGGCACATGCTCATTCAATTTCTTTGTCCCAAACTCCTTCCGTGGACTTAAAACCTTGGGCAGCTTGGCTATTGGGTTCACTATAATGTCATCAAAGTTCAAACCTGAAATGTTGTCATCATGATCAAAGTACACCACAAGATTCTTTATCCTATCTACAACAGTCACCATAGCATTAGTGTCTGAATCAGTTTTAATCACTCTCAACCCATCTGCAATATCCATCCCAGGTAACAACCAGTAAATTTTCATGCTTTCTGTTCTTTCATAGTTTAGCTGCTCGATGAAATCATCAAACCACAAAGGTGACCATGTGTCTGCATCACAGAAATCGAACCAAGAAACCTTTCCATCCACATAACTTCTCAAATGTCCTTGCCCGACAAAAAACCCACCATGACGAACCTCCACTGTGAACTCATCGCTACCAGGTCCTAGAAAATACACACAAAAACACAAGAATCAAATACACAACCTACCAAAACCCTAGCAGTATATTCAAAATGTACCAAGTACCCAAACTTTGGACCTAAAACATGATCTATAGGTACCAATCCACGAACAAAAGGCGAATACTGAATCAAAATTGAGGGTTCAATCGACTCACCGTATACGGGTGCCCCCTCTGCTTTTCCGCGCAATCGCGGCGCCATTCTCGACCTTACAGCGCCAAGATTGGATGCCCCTTCTCTTCTCTGATCCGTCCCCAACTCCGACGGCCACTGCAGCAGGACCGCCGCCAATTAATGGCGCGCGCGATCCCCTCCGCCCTAATCGCCGCCTTCCGCCTCGGAGGCGTCGAAGCCGAAGGGACGGGGAAAGACCGAATGGCTAGGCAGCAGAAGGGGTGATTTGCATATATGCCCAACTCTCCCAACCTTTTAACCCACGTAGGATCCAACCTGGCACTCCACGTAGGATCCAACCTGGCACTCCACGTAGGAGGTAAATGCGAGTCAGAGGCGTTTTGGACCTCTAGTGACACACATAAATAGATTAGGGGCCTCAATCTGCACTTTAGTAGATCGTGGACCTATGTGACACACCTCAACTAGTTTAAGGACCCACAGTACATTTTACTCAAAAAACAATGACAGAAAGCAAGAAAACAAATCGCCAGGAGCTCCTTTTGCCATGCAGATAGCGTTCGAAATTTGCGATCTTTCACTCCCATGGGGAGCGTAGATGGATGGTCCATCAGTGGCCGCCGGTCACCGTGTCCTTGACGGCGACCACCGCGTCCTTGACGGCAGCCGTCGCGCCCTGGGCCACCTGCACCACCTGATCAGCAGCCGTCTGGACGACGCCGGCGGCGCGGTGCTCCTGCAGCTGCGCGCTGTCGGCCACTGCTCCGGTGGCATCGGCCGCAACTCCGGTGGCGCCGGCCGCGGCGCCGCCGGCGGCGTCCTTGACGGAGTGCGCCGCGTGCTCCGCCTGGCACTGCACATACACACAAGCGGATCATTCGGTCATGGATGAACTCCACGGGCCATGCCATGAGAGCAAAGCAATTCCTCAGCACTAGCTATTGCAGATTTGCAGGTAGCTACAGCTCTCACCTCGCCTGCGGCGGCGTGCGCCTTGCCGGCCTGGATGGATTGCTCAACGTTCGACATCGCCGATGATGATCTTCTTCTTCTTGATGATGGTCGTCTTCTTGATGATGGTCTTCTTCTTGAAGGTGGCTGGAATGGATTGGGTAACCAGGCGCCTGAGCCGTGGCTTATATAGAGCCTGGTAGGAGCTTCGAGTCTTGACAAGTGTCAGGTTAATTTTTAGCCATTGCTAACTACCGCAAGCCAAATTTAGAGCATCCACAAATAGCCTGGTTTGGACTGGACAGAGTCTGAAGCATCAATTTGAGTGATTAGTGAGAAAACAGGCATGGCCATTTGAGTGATTTGATTCATTTTTCTTTCTTTGTACTTGAATAAAAAAAATACCCGAGCTTATTACATTAATAATCTACAAGATCTACGGCTGGCTAGTTAATCTTCACAGCATATTTTGTGGTTACAGGCTCAAAACCCTGCATCTCTCAAAACTCTAGGTACAGTAACAAATCATCATTGACAGGCACAGAGACTGAAAGAAAATGAATCTATCATCTATTCGTAATCGGAGTCCGGCGTCGTGCTGAACACCGGCTTGTCCTTGTCCACCACCACGGCGGCGGGGACGGCGGCGGCGGTGCTGCCGGCGTCCTTGCCTGCGCCGCTGCTCCCGCTCTTGCGCCGCGGCTTGGCCTCGCCGAGCATGGTGATGACGTCGCGCATGGAGGGACGGTCCCGCGGCGCCCTGGCGGTGCAGAGCACGGCGATGCGGAGCACGAGCAGCATCTCCTCCCGGACGTGAGCGCACCGGCCGCCGACGTTGGCGTCGAGGTGCTCCTCCACCGTGTTGCTCCGGATCTTCTCCCTCACCCACCCCACGATGTCCTGCCCCTCGCCGAACTCCGCCTCCACCGCCCGCCGCCCCGTGATCAGCTCCATCAGCACCACCCCGTAGCTGTAGATGTCGCTCTTCTGATCCACCTTCAGCGTGTACCCGTACTCTGCGCATTCATTCAAATTGAAACCGATCAACTTCTGAATCCAACGCTTCAACGATTCGAGCTTTTTGGCGATTGCAATGGTGATTGTTACCTGGCGCGATGTAGCCGTAGGATCCGGCGACGACGGAGACGGACTCGTTGGTTCGCGCCAGGGCGCGGGCGAGGCCGAAGTCGGCGATGCGGGCCTCCATGTTGGCGTCGAGGAGGATGTTGTTGGACTTGATGTCGCGGTGGATCACCGGCGGGTGGCAGTCGTGGTGGAGGTACGCGAGCCCCTGCGCCACGCCGGCGGCGACGTCGTACCTCGACACCCAGTCCGCCAGCGCCCGCTTCTCCGGCGGCCCGTGCAGCGCCTCCCACAGACTGCCGTTGGGCATGAACTCGTACAGCATCATCGCGTCCGTGTCGTTGTGGAGGTAACCCAGCAGACGCACGATGTTCCGGTGCCGGAGACGACCCAGGAGCCCCACCTCCTTCATCACGTCGGCGGTCAGCTCGTTCCCCGCCGCCGCGTCACCGTCCATCGCCGCCGGACGCCAGAGCTTCTTCACGGCGATCACGGCGCGCGAGCGCGGGAGCTCGGCCTTGTACACCACCCCGGTGGCCCCCATGCCCACCACGTTGGCTTCCTTGACGCACGCCAGCACGTCGGCGCTCGTGAACCCGAGCCGCTGGAACGCCGTCAGCCGCCACGGCCACGCCCCGGTCTCCGCGCCGAGGCTCTCGTCGTCACCGAAGCATCCGCCGCCTCCCATGTACCACCGCCGGTACGCGTAGCGCCCGCCGAGCGCCGCCACGAACACCGCCACGACGGCGAGCATCGCGGCCAGCCAGCCCACCGCGATGCGCTTCAGTCGCGCGCTGCCGTGGGGGCGCGCCGCCGCCAGGCTCATGTCGCGGCTTCCGAAGCACGGCGGGAGCACGCCGCCGCACAGCCCGGGGTTCCCGGCCAGCTCGTCCGGGTTGATCGACCGCAGCACGCCGTTGCCCGGCACGGGACCTGTTAAATTGTTGTACGCGAGGTTGAGCGTCTCCAGCGCCGGCGAGCTCCCGAAGTTCTCCGGGATGCCGCCGGTTAGGGAGTTGCTCGACAGATCTAGGATGGCCATCGCGGGCATCTTGGCGAGCGCCTTCGGTATCTCTCCGGTGAGCCGGTTGTGACTGAGGTTGAGCTTGACCAGCCTCTGGCACGACGCCAGGCTGGATGGTATCGTGCCAGCGAACCGGTTGTTGGACAGGTCCAGCGCGGCCAGTGCGGGGCAGTCCTGGAACTGGTCGGGGAGCTCGCCGGAGATGATGTTGTCCGACACCAGGAAGCTCTGCAAGGTCGGGATCGTGAAGAGGCTCGACGGCAGCGAGTACTGGAGGTGGTTTTGAGAAACGTCGATGAACGACAGCGACGTTGACAACGCGAGGTCGCCAGGGATCTCGCCGGACAGGTCGTTGCCGGCGAGCTCGAGCCGCTGAAGCGAAGGCAACTTGCCGAACCCGATAGGGATCGTGCCGGTCAGCCGGTTGCTCTGCATGCGCACGCGCACCAGCGACGCGCACGACGCGAGCCCCGCCGGGATCCCGCCGGTGAAGCCGTTGTTGAACATGATCAGCTTGGCGAGCGACTTGCCGTCGCAGATCCCAGCCGGCACTGGGCCGGAGAAGGAGTTCGACGACACGTCCACCCACTGCAACGGCGAGCTCTTGCCGAGGGACGCCGGAAGCTGCCCAGTCAAGGAGTTGTTCCAGAGCTCGAACACCTCAAGGCTCGGCATGTCGCCGATGGCCGCCGGCACGGTGCCGTCGAGGTGGTTGCACATGAGGTTGAGCAGCCGGAGGTGGCTCAGCTGCGAGACCTCGTCGGGGATCGGGCCGGTGAGCAGGTTGTCGGACAGGTCGAGGAAGACGAGTGTCGAGATGTTGCCGAGCTCCGGCGGTATCTTGCCATCGATGTTGTTCTTGTACAGGTAGAGCGCGTTCAGCGCCGGAAGCCTGCCGAGCTCCGCCGGGATGGGCCCGTCGAGGCTGCCGAGGGCGAGGTCCAGGTACTGGAGGTTGGCGAGGTTGCCGAGCTCCGGCGGGATGCCTCCCTCGAGCGCATTGTACCCGATGATGAGGCTCTCGAGCGACTCGAGCTCGCCAAGCTCCGGCGGGATCTTGCCGGTGATGTTGTTGCCTGAGAGGCCCAGGAACTTGAGCTTGGTGAGGCTCCGGTACGCCGCCGGGATGTCGCCGCCGAAGAAGCTGCCCCTCAGGTCGAGGGTCTCAAGGGAGGTGGCATTGGCGAGGTCCGCGGGGAGGGCGCCGACGAAGTTGTTGCCGGAGGCGTTGACGGTGGCGAGGTCGGCACAGGAACCGAGGCCGGCCGGGAACGCGCCCTCGAAGGAGTTCTGGCTCACGTCGAACACCTGGAGCTTGGACAGCGCGGCGAACGACTTGGGCAGCGCGACGGCGAACGCGTTGGAGGAGAGGTTGAGTACGGTGAGCGACGGCAGCCGGAGGACGTCGTCGGTGACCTTGCCGCTCAGGTTCTTCCCCGAGAGGTTGAGGCGATCGACGAGGCCGGCGGCGTTGCAGCCGACGCCGGTCCAGCTGCAGTGCGACGAGCCCTTCCAGTCGGCGAGCGCGCCCAGCGAGCCAACGAAGCCCGCCTTGAGCGCGAGCAGCGCCGCCCGCTCGTCGCCGGCGGCGGCGCCAACGCCGGTGGACAACACCAGAGACACTGTCACTAGCAGGGCGAGCACCGGCGCTCTTGCTTCCATTAGAATGTTCTAGTACTTTCCTTGAAGCACTTTTGGTAGCTGATGAAATCAGCTACTGCTTCTAGCACCTATTTCTGGCTCTGCTGCTTCTAGTGCTGCGCCATGTCAGAGACACTGTCTGGCTTGCCTAGCTAAAATTCACTGACACCAGCATCTGCAGGAAGAACAGAGGCTGCAGCTAGCTAGAAGATGAAGGTGGCAGAAAAGGCTTTATATCATTCTTGCCGGAAGATTGGTTAAAGCAGGTAATACTAATCTAATGAATCTTCTTGGCATTTCTTAACATGCAACCATGTTGTTTGTTTAGTGCCTGGACACCTCACCCAGTGAACGAATGTGAGCTGGGAGCTGGATGAAACATGAGAACATGGAACATGGAGGGAATGTGTTTTAAAGTCATGGCTTTTCCAACCTGCTTTTGGGCAATTGTGGCATTGTTTAATCTTTTACTTTGTGCCTGCCCCCATCAGATCAGAGTAGATTAATAGCATGCTTAATTTACATTCCCTGTCATTGCAGACAGTAGATTAGCTGCTCTAGCTTTCGAGGCCTCATTAGGTTATTACTAGCACTAATAATCAGAGACCGACCTGCTGTTAACACTGGGTATTCGTACGGCCTATTCTTTGGAAGGTTCTGCTTATGAAGCTCTGAAGCAGATCTACTCCTGAACTTTGAGTAGATGCAGACCCTAACATTTCAACTGATCCTGATCTAAGAGTACACATAGAAGCTATTAGGACAAGAACATGGACTGTGATTTTGAGCAAAACAAGCAGTGCTAATACTATGTCATTTACCAATCAGAGGGACAGGAGGCTTCCATTGCAGAGTTAACCCAAAAGGGGGACAGGAGGGTATGTTCTTGGTGTTGTCCTGATGCAAGCGCCCTAGCCAAGATCTGGACACATGTCCTGCATAAAAATTAAAGAAAGTTTACCGGGCCTGAAGCATATATGTACCGTGGTGCATGTGTTAAGGCTGCCCAAGTTGACCTTGTTAAAATAAAGTTTATGCTAATCATTCCTGTGACAGTGAGCAGTAGCACCTGCTGTTACTGCTGTTTTCTGACAAGGGGATTGTTGGTACATTGCTTGGCACATGTCCCCAGTAGAATGTTACCACAAACTGCATCATATGGAAGGCAACATAGGTGTTAGCAGAGTAATTAAATGGGTTAATTAGAAAGCAGAGTTGACAGATTCAGAAGGGTGCTAAAGCAGTCAGAGAAAGAATCACATGTGATCAGTAAAATTTGCCTGCAAGGCTGCCATTTGCACTTCTTCGTATCCGATCAAGTCATTAAAACAGTAGCATGATTACTGTACAAGGAAAGAAGCATTAGAACATAGAACAGGCAGCAAAATTGACATCACAAGAATTGAAGTACACAACATTCCTTCTGCCACTCGAGTATGGATTGAGTGTGATTATTGATCTTAATGAAAAAGAACTAGTGAAAAGAGGTATGGTCGTTCATATATTGAGCAAGGCAAAAGTGTGCACATGAATAGAAGAACACCACAACAAAGTAATTGCTGTCTATCAAGTATCAAGCTGATTTCATGGTCCTTGTTCGGTTGTTCCAACAAGTGGGACTAGCTTAGGGATTAGTATCAACCAGCTACCCGCTTGTTTTCTCTACTATAAAGTCTAGTATCTGTTCGGCTGGCTTATCTAGGCTTATCTCGGCTTGTTTTGGCTTATTTCCTCTCACAAAATACTATTCATTCTACCAGTCAGTACTATTCATTCTACCAGCCGAACATCCTCTATAGGACATGTCAAACTCTGCAAAATCTGTCAAACTTTTGCTTTCAGAGCCATGTCTATAGCGATATAGGCCTTAGAATGCCAACTCTATATGAATCCTGAAATATTTGTTATATTATCGGCAGTTTGAAGTTCATAAACATGCATGTAAATGTAAAAAAATATTTTGTAGAAACTGGGGCAGCTTTGTTAATAACTAGCAGCTCAACACAGTGCCATTCTTTCCATAAAAAAAGACACAGCGCCATTCAGCCAATGTACTATTATTGTTGACTACAAGCGAAGAACATAAAAAAGGTTAGACAAATAGGAAGCATAAGAATGTTGATTGCCGGGAAATGGGAAAAGGAAGAAGAGAGCAATCAAGAACACAATGCTGCACTGGTTCTTGTTAAATCGAATTATTCCTGAGCTTGAATGTTTTGCTTAATGCAGATATTAAAGTAAAAGAGAAAACAAGATCGATATAGCCTTAACCTCCTGATTCTTCTGCAAATTATACATTCATACCTTACAGCTCCATTTTGTAATGTCGAATTCATAACAATAAATCTGATATTTTTGCACCGTGGAGAAATGCCGCCGACAAGCACTCCGTCGTTGGACATTATTTCTTACAAGACATTGAAGGTATCTGAACTTGTGTTTCTACTCCACTTTGATGTACGTGGCACAAATCATCAGAATGCTAATATCCAAAGTAATGTGCCACAGCACACCAAAACGGCTAGAAACACATCTTGATCAAAACGGCTGCACTGACAGAAAAAGCCTAGCTAGGGAATGGTATATGGAACCAAAACCAAACCCATTTATAGGACCTATCTAGTGCATGCCTAATGCAAACTTTGCATGATGTGCAGCCAGCTAGAGAGGTGCAGGCTAACGTACTCGAGATATGGAGATATGTATGATCAGGTCATGCAATGGCGTGTGGTGGTATTTAAGCAACTGTTTGGCACCAACCAAACTTAATCATGCAGACATGAGTTTGTGCTGTTGAGAGGAAGAAAAAAGATCCCCAAAGTTGGCTATGCTAGCCTGTGATGCCATTCTTCTCTCATCATTAGGCACAATCATTTTGCACCGACTTGTTCAGGAATGGTTCCAGTTCATAAGTTTCATGCATGTTTAGACTATGGTATGACATCGAGTTTTGCAATGTCGTCATCTACACTAATGTAACTTACTAATGCAAGTAGTCTGCTACTTACTAGTTAATACTATAACTAGATGCATGGTAGCAGTATAGTATATAGTTTTCAGATAAGCAATCAACGTGAGTATTAAGCTTGCATTGTGCTACTTTGATAAATCCGTGCAAGTTTATTAACCGACAAGGGGACAGCGATAAACAAACAGTGTCACAGCAGCAGACACGCATGAAGGAGAGATGTCACTGTCTTTAGCGCAACTCGAGGAGTTTTCCACAGCACAAAGCAACTACTATCCATGACCCCTGTCCTGCCATCCCAGGATTAAAAAGTCAAAACCCAGAAGATAATTTAAACCTGAAGAAATCCCTGAACTTTTTCATTCCCTGCAGCTGGTTTCTACCTCATCCTCTTTGGCTTGCAAATTGCAATTATTCTCTCACCAATCATTCAGAAGCAGTATCAAATCAAGGACAGATCGAACAGGCTAGCCATTTAGGCGGCCCTAATGTAACCGTTAATTAGTAAACAAAGCTCTCGCTCTCTCCCTTATGAATTATGGAGGATTAGTTGGGTTGCATGTTGCCATTGGGAGATCGCCTTGTGAGAATTTTTGCCAACCTTGCGTTGGCACGGGAATCTTCGCATGTTATATATGTATACGTTTGTTGCTGCTTCATGCAGGGGAAGGGTTAGTTTGGGTGGAACACATAACATCTCATCTTTGGTGTTGTGTCTGTCAGCTTTATTCGTTAGGTTCAGGTTCCCTGCTAGCTTGTATACATCAAAGTTGAAATTTGGGTACATGATCACCAGTAAACAATTAAAAGAAAGGTCCAGTATAGCATTGTTAAGCTAACATTGTAAATTATAAAGTTTTCAGTATTGAATTGTGCAGACCTATATGGGGAAAACATGCAATGGATTTCAGCTGTTGAGTACAATGAGCACTCATAGGTATATTTATCAGACCAGAATATACTCTTTATTTAAATAAAAGAAATGTCCCTAAGTAAACTGTATTGACAATTACTTCCCCAAATTAATGAAACTTAGCAGATTTTGTATGGCAATGGAGAAATGCAGATTTATTTGAGTAGAATTAATTTAATTTGGATGTGAAATAATCAAGAGAGATCTCTAGCAAAAGCAGATGCAATATCTGGGAATCATTTAACATGGAGAAGTTGGTAATCATGGAGAGAAACATGCAGATTAATCATGGAGAATAATATTCGGTTAGGCTAGCTCAACAGCCTCACCACCCTAGCTTAGCTAGCTACTGCTCGTATACTTGGCTAGGTAAGCGTAAGCCACATGCATGCGCACATGTGGCCCATCATCCATGGATAAACTAACTGAGAGAGGCTGGCCATGTGAAACCCTCTTGCTAAGCAGCTTCCAAAGTACACACCTTTCAGTAGTGATGATGTATTTTTAACACATGAATTATATTCATCCAGTACTCTGTCTCACATGCATGTCACCCACTTCCATGTGGGGCCAACTGTGATGTGGGTCCCTGCTTCCATGGTCAGTGAACCAGGCCACTAGGGTAATGGACTAATGGTGATATGACACCATTATGAAGCATGAACCTGGGTGGTTAGCTAGTTAACATGGGCAGGCTGATGGATCCAGCTGCTCAAGGATTAGTCATGCAAAACATATTCCATTCCCCCGGCGGCTCATCCATCTTCCTCTCTTCCTCGCCCGGCCATGCATGCATGGATCTAAAACTACGATAAAATCCTATCAACTTTTCTCTCTTGTGCATATGGTTTTCTACTCCATCCGTTTTAAAATATTTGTCATTCTGAGTTTTCTAGATGCATTCCCTGTGTTATGTATGTGGACAAAATGTATCTACAAAATTCAGAATGATATTTATTTTGAAACCGAAAGAGTAGCTAATTAAAGCTTGTGACGCGTTTGGTGAGAGCCTGGGCAGCATTGCATGCATGTGGCTGACATTTTTCCATGCATGAATTCGATCGGATGCGGCCGGTGCAGCTTTAGAGAGTTGGGATCGAGTTGGAACCCAAATGCAAATTGATGCATGGATCAATCATTCGTCGGCGGCAGGTGGCGGCAACACATGCAGTGCAAGAATCCATGTACTGCAAACACGCAATTGCAAGGAGCGAATTCCTTGAATGCCACAGAAATTCTCCTCAATCCCTTCAGTGCCCTAGTTTTTTGCGAATTCCCTTCAGTGCCATAACTTCTAAAATTTTTCCCCTCAGTGCCAAATCCGTAAGCAATCCGTTTGTTTTTAACGGTTGGGGTCGCTGAGAGAGGCAATGGGGTAA
Source organism: Cenchrus fungigraminus (assembly GCA_036936925.1). Lineage (NCBI taxonomy): Eukaryota > Viridiplantae > Streptophyta > Magnoliopsida > Poales > Poaceae > Cenchrus > Cenchrus fungigraminus. Next base: position 125,238,764 of record CM072770.1, on the reverse strand, counting down.
GAAAATGCCGTTTTTACCCTGCTGACAGAAGGGCCTCACCTGTAAGAACCACCTTATCCTCTGCTCTTCTATTCTCCCTTCCCCACCGGCCACGAACCGAGAGGGAGGCCGCGCGCGACCCACCCGCGCCACGACGAATCGGAGAGGGGAGACCACGCGCGACCCCGACGGTCGGCCTAGCACGCGGCGAGGGCGAGACCCGGCGCGGCCAGGCCGGACCCGAGGCTCTGCGCCGCCTCGACGGCCGGAAGAGGGGAGGCGAAGCGCGACCTCGACGGCCGGCCTTGCGCGCGGCGAGGCCAGGCCGGGGCCGAGCCTCTGCGCGGCAAGGGGCCGAGGTCCTGCGCGGCCAGCGGCTGAGGCCCTGCACGGCTAGGGGCCGGGGCTAGGGTTTGGTGATGGAAACTACGAGCGAGCACAGGATGGGAACTGCGGATCCTTCTTGGCTTCTTGAAGGGTAAGTGACCCCATTCTTCTGTTTCCCTAAGCTAGTTTAGCACAAACATGTAGTTGTTTTCATGCCATGTTGATTTACAGGATGGACCCTAAATCAACCTTTCTATTGGAAATAAGATTTGCTGACAATGCTAGAAGTAGGAAAGATGTTTCTTGCTTTACTATTGATATGGTTGTGGACTCCGACTTATGCAATTTCAAGGATTTGCTGGATGAAATCCAGGAGAAGTATCCACCTGGGTATCATGAACATGCCACTGTTGCTTATTATGATCATGTTAGGAAAACCCACGTAGAAGTTAAAACTGACCAAGATCTGCTTGCAATGTTTGCCAAACATGCTGACAGCAAGGAAGTGAACATGTCCATAGCATACACCCTCCCTACAGAAATCCCTATATGGCCTGTTATGCTTGAGTCTGTTGTTGACAACAAATATACACGGACTACATGCAGTCAGCCCACTCATGAAGCAGCATCCAGCCATGACACAACAAGTGAACCTAGCACACCTCTAGCTGATGATAATATTTTAGCAAATCCTGAACCAGATAATGAATTTGTGGGAGTGGATGAGGAGAATCTGTACCTAACCAATGCATCCAAATCTGGAACTTCTCATGATGATGATGTCTTTGAATCTGAGTCCGATTCTGACAAAGTTTATGAGGAAGAGGATGGATTGGTAGGAAAGGATCCTGCACCACCTCTCATTGTTGCTTATGACAAAGAAGACCCACCACTGACTGTGGGTAGCACATATCCCAACATGGATGAATTTATGTCCTAATAACACTCCATGTTGTATTGTATGCTTTTTTTGTTCTAATATAAGAAATTTTGTTAGGGGGCCACCAAAGAAGAAGAAGAAAAGCAATGAAACTACAGACATTGTTGTAGCTGCTAGCTCTACCTCAAAACCCACACGAATGTGTTTTCCTCCAAGGTCAGACCTTGGCAAATTATATTTCTGTCTTTTTTCTTCCAGATTTGCTGAATTCAGTAGTTAACTTGCACTCTGGTAAATTTGGCACAACCAAGGATGTTCCAGTAACTTGAGCTCTGCTACAAATGAAAAGTAAGTTAAATTGAATACATTTTTTGAGTACATCAGTTCAAGTATAACTTATTTAATTGAGTACTCTATTTAATTACATTTCTCTCATGTGTAGGTCTACATGTGGCTCAAATCAGCCTGTGCCTCTCACCATTCAGCACCCACTAGCACCTCCAGTCAAGGCAAAGACAAAGAAGGCAAAGACTACAGGCAAGACAAACAATAAGCAAGATTTGGTGCCACCCGAAAGCCCTGCCATGTGCACTAGAAGCAAGAATCCTGAGAGCCCTGCCATGGGGACTAGAAGCAAAAGAAAAGTTCTAGAATGAATTTCCAGCTGCATGTTGTGTCCCTTATTTTGCTTGGTATATGTGATCAGATGTGCATTGTGTATGTGATGAGAAACTGCAAACTCATGCTAAGTATGTGATGAGAAACATGAAACTCATGTATCATGTCAGCTAAATGACATGTTATTTTGGTACTCGTGAATGCTATCTGATTATCAATTTCATGTTAGATATGACATGTTGGATTTTACAATGATGTCAAATTCATGTTATTTTGGTACTCATGAATGTTATCTGATTATAAATTTCATGTCAAATATTACATGTTGGATTTTACATTGATGTCAAATAGATTTTACTATAAAACGTTGTCATTTGTGACACTAATAAAATGTTTATCTGATATATGATGGTCAATGCTTACCTGATATATGGCAGTGAAGGGAATAGAGCCCAAATGTTTGTCCTTGTGTTGGAGGGGCAAATAAGTCTTTTTCGTGTCAGTTTAACAGCAGGATAACGGATATGGCACTGGGGGGAAAAAGTTCAGAGGTTCTGGCATTGAAGGGATTTCGCGAAAAATTGGGGCACTGAGGGGATTGAGGAGAATTTCTGTGGCATACAAGGAATTCGCTCAATTGCAAGACACGCCATGATGCGGCGAAACAAACCTGCCACATTGGGTTTTCGAGAAAAGGTGTTTTTTAAAATATTTTTTCAAAATTACAAAATCGCACGTTAGATTTAGCTATTCACTAGGTTTGTACATGTCTATTTTACAGAAGGCAACCTCATCACGAGATTTGGTTGCAGCAGCGTGTCAACACTTGGGGTGAGTAGTTAAGGAGTTTTTACCTAGGCATATGAGTGAGGTTTAGTCTCACGATTATAAGTCACTAGTATGTTTTGTCTTTAATTAAAACTCTCTGTGCCTCAGCTGTGCAGAGGTCGGAAAGATCTTAACAATTTGTATTACCTAGTTGTAACGTTCTTGATTAAATAAAACATTCCTTACTGAAAAAATTCTTCCATTTCCTTACCCGAGTAACCCGATTACCCTGGTACCTGATGCGATGGAACCATCCTTTTTTTCTGACAATTGCATCTAATATATATTAAGCAGCCAAATTTATAGAAAGGTCCTCAAAAGAAGACCAAATTACATCAAGGTCCACAGATCGGATAAGAACACAAGAGTCTTCGGCGGCACTGACGGTGACGAGCTCGCCGAGCTCGCCGGTGGGGACCGTAGGGGCCAGAGGCGCATACACCCAGGTGGAAGGACCGCACATCACGTTTGTTGAAGATGGAACGACCGAGCTGAGGAGAAGCGTTCCGTGCGATCGAAGGATTGGTAGTTTGCCGTCGCCACAATTTTGGCCAGATTTGCCACAAAATCTTCTCAGTGACATATTTCCAATCCCAGTAATCACTTTCCTCTGCAATTTATTCATCTCCAGTTGCCTAATAAAAGACATGGGGTGAACTGTACACAAGGCATCATGATCAACAGCAGTGACGCATACCAAATACTGATTAGGGACTGACAAGATTTCTGCAAATACCACCCATTCAGGCTTGCTGTCATAAACGAACAATGAGCATGAATGGTGAAGCTGCACAGGTTGATCTGCTGAAATCACCTGATACCCAAATTTATCATGTCCAGAAAACATAGCAATATTGCCTCTTAGAGATGATAGAATGATCGTAGAAGATGGAACCTTCCTTGGTCAGCTAAGATCTCGCCACAGAGCAGAGAGCACGCAGCGAATGTCACAGCAGCGAGGTATGTTTCCAATTAGTTTCGTTCTTTATTGTATATAGACAGTTTTGAAATCATGCTTGACCGTTTCATGTCAGGAACAATCTCCATATAATAGGGCTCATCAAAACATTTTCATTTACAAAAAAAAATGAATTTGTTTTCCCAGGCTTGCAGGTTGCTACCGTACAAGCATAAACAAAATAACAATTTTAAGCCAGGCCTGAGATAAAAAAGTGAATTTGGCATTGATAACTGCACAATGCCGCCTAGTTTTGCCCAAATTTTACAATGTTAATTAGCATCTACTTGCTAGAAACGTGTTCAGATCATAGGCGGTGCTTCATACATTGCAGGGTCAGCTCTGAATTCCGATGATGTTGCTTTAAGCCTGGATGGTCGGAGTAAATTGTATTGTGGCAGAGTTTCAACCGTCTCTTTCTCTTGTTTTCCAGCCAGGAAGAAGATGAATCTTAATTGCTTAACACAGGTGAGTATATATCCACACTTGGCTCTTCTGGTGTTAATCTTGAAATTTTGCCATTATTAGAAATTGATTTTGCTGGAATACCATCCGCAATTAGGTTTCATATGACGCATTGCTAGAATGATTTTTCGATAATTTTCAATTAATTTACTCTTTTTCTTCCTCCTTTGGCGAGTGAGCTGGGATTGAATGATGTAATCTTTTGATGATATGGATCCAATTTTCTCTTTAATATAATTCTTCCTTTATCTAAAAAAAGATGCATGCAACAGCTCAGCACACCATCACAAGGTCAACCCACCTGGCTCAACCTTCCGCATGTTAGATGGGCTGAAATATGGGCCGCAATCGCTTGTCCGCCGGGCCGCCCCGCGGGTTCCTGAATTAGGCCTTGTGAGCCTAATTCCATCGACAAACTATTGGAGAAAACACAAAATGAATTGAAAAATGTTGAAAAAACTATTTTTATAAAAAAATTTGTGAAATCCACATTCTAGCAAAATCCAATTTTGGTGACGTAGAATTCAAAATTTCTCTCGGCTAGCTCATTGCCGAATCGAGTAACAAGACAGGTGAGTGCATCGAGAGAGAGGACGACTGGGATGGATATAGTCATATAGGGACATAATTTCGTCCATCAGTTGAACGAAATTGAACTTTGTCCTCATGTTAGACGAAATTAGCAACTATGTTCGTGTGTTGCAACGGGAGAAGATATTTGCTCACTTCGCTGTTGTCTGCGTCTGCCGTACTGTCCCACTACCGCCCCTTGCTGCTTCAGGACCTCGCTATCGTCTCCACCGGGCTCGCGGCACCCCAATCTCGCTCACCTTTGTGTAGGTGATAAAATGAATCCCATGAACAGTGAATGGACCACCCTTCATAAATTTCGTGTAGGTGTAAATGTAAAAAAAATCGATGTACTCACAAATCGTACTGTTGAACTTTTGATACTGCCTTACTAGAGATATCCTAAGAAACCTTGAAAATACATTTTCTGCCAAACTTCTAACAATGTAAAACAAACTCTGTGTCAGTACCAGGATGGTACGACATAGACGATCAACACAAGGCACTGGTTGTCCATGTATCCATAGCAAAGTTAGGATTGGGTTTCCATAGGAGCCAGGGCGGTAGGGGGGCTCAAGCCCCCTCTCCCCCCTCCCCGGTCACCACTCACCAGTGTCTCCCCCCTCCTCAGTCACCACTCACTAGTGTCTCCAGTGGTACTACCCGCCAGAGTTGCCTAGGGTGGTTTACTAGGTTTATTCAATTTGTTCGTTTTTAGCAAGCTAGAAATATTAGTGGTGGTCTAGTTCTGTTTATTGTGGTCTCCACCAAAGTTGCATGAGGTGGTTTACTAGTATTATTCAATTTGTCCGTTTTTAGCAAGCTAGAAATATTAGTGGTGGTCTAGTTCTGTTTATTGTGGTCTAGTTCTATTTAAATTGAACCAACGATAAAAATTAAGGAAGAAGAGAAGAAAGGAGCCAGGGCGGTAGGGGGGCTCAAGCCCCCTCTCCCCCTCCTCGGTCACCACTCACCAGTGTCCAGTGGTACTACGCACCAAAGTTGCCTTAGGTGGTTTACTAGGTTTATTCAATTTGTCCATTTTTAGCAAGCTACAAATATTAGTGGTGGTCTAATTCTGTTTATTGTGGTCTAGTTCTATTTAAATTGACCGAACAATAAAATTTGAGGAAGAAGAGAAGAAAGGAAGGAGAGGATGGCCATGATATAGTTCGTGGCGACATGATATATGTTGTCGTGTTTTTTTTATCTTCTACAGATTGTGTACATCTTAGCTATGTAGAGGTCGAGAATGATCTTAGTTCTATTGTATGGACTTGTATCGAGTTTCTAGCGACATGATATTTTGTCGTGTTTTTTTATCTTCTATAGATTGTGTACATCTTAGCTATGTAGAGGTCGAGAATGATCTTAGTTCTATTGTATGGACTTGTATCGAGTTGCTAGTAATATAAGAAGCTTAATGGGAAGGAGATATTATGATTGGTTTCATTTTCTGAAAACTTAAAGATTGTACTCTCTACACACCAAGAAACCCCTATGGAACACACCACCAACATATCTAGTAATATAAGAAGCTTAATGGGAAGGAGATATTATGATTTGTTTCATTTTCTAGAAAACTTAAAGATTGTACTCTCTACACGCCAAGAAACCCCTATGGAACACACCACCAGCATATCTAAGTTCATACACAGCATAAAATAGAGACCATAACTATCCCTACACAAACCGCTCGACATATGCTTTCCTTGTGCATTGACATACTCATTTCCACATCGTATAACCTCTTGCACTTTCGTCCTCGCTTCACACAAAAAGCTAAGGTTGCAACCGGGTTACCTAGCTTCCCAAGACCAGCCTTTTATGTGGGTCTAGCTATTCCTCCACTTCCAATTTGGGACTAAATCCCTTGCACTCTAGTAGCATATTGCTACAGTGCCAATGAAAGTGGCATGGCCCAACTGGCCTCTTGGGCTGGGCTGTTACATTGATATACAGATAAAGTCCTTTCGCCCCCCCCCCTTATGTATTGGGCGAGTTCGGTTCCCCCCTCAGTCTGAAACCGGGTATTGGAGGCCCCTCTTCTCCCGAAACCGTGCGTTCGAGAGCCCCCTACGCTGGTTTTAGCTGATGTGGCAGTGGGACCCACCTCTCTCCCTCTTCTCTCTCTTAGGTACCGCCGCCTCCTCTCCCCTCCCGCACCGACGCCACCTCCCTCCCTCCCTCCTCTCTCTCTCTCTCTCCCTCTCTCTCTCTCTCTCTCTGGGTGGCGTGGCCCGCCGGCGAGGGAGGTAGGGCGGCACGCGCGCGGCATGGCACTCCTGCGAGGGAGGCAAGAAGGGTGGTGTAGCCCGCCGACGATGGAGGTAGGGCGGCATGGCACGGCCCTCCGGAGGGAGGCATGAAGGGACGGCGTGACACGACCCCGTTCTTGGGCCACTGCTCTGGCGGCGGGGGCGCCGAGAAGACCACACCGGCCACCAACACCACCTCTCCCTGCCTCTCTCCCTCTTCTCTCTCTCAGCCTCCTCCAAAGGCTCGTCGGCCGAAGGAAGCAGGGTAGGGCACGGGGCGGCTCGCCGGCTGAAGGAAGCAGGGGAGGGCGCGAGGGCGTCTCGCTGGTGGAGGAGCAGGGCATCTCACCACTGAGGGGAGCTGGGGAGCGGCGACACTGCCCGTGGAGGAAGTGGTGCGAGAGAGAGAGGCGCGTGTCTCCTCCACCGCATCCCCCTCTGACGGTGACGTCTGTGGCCGGGGTGCTGCGGCATTGGTGGGTCCCACTGCCACATCAGCTAAAACTAGCGTACCAGTGTAGGGGGAGGGTCTCGAACGAACGCACGGTTTCAGGAGAAGAGGGGTTTCCAATACCCGGTTTCAGACCACTGAGGGGAAACCGAACTCACCCAATACATAACGTGGGTTGAAAGGACTTAATCCTTGATCTATACTATAAGGAGCGAAGACAATTGAAAACTTTTCTCACCCAAATCAGACCCGCCTTACCCCTCACGCCGGACCCACCCGTCATATGTATTTGGAAGTGGATAAGGTGGAAGGACTATGAAGTACCAAAAAACCGCAATTTGGAGTGCGTTTCTGCCAAAAACGAATTTCTTTTCTCACCTATGGCTTGTGTACCCGCCCACCTGTACCCGCAACGTACCCACACATCAGCGTTATCCCTCACCTGTACGCACGACCGCACCGTGTGGAAAAAAACGTCTCCATGGACACCGCCCTAAGGCGGGAGCTCTAGGGGATCCTCGCGGCGAGGGGCCGCGGCTTCTCGCTCCCGCAGCTCCTCGTCGAGGGCGTGCTCGTCGGCAGCGCCGACGAGGTCCGCCACCTGCACGAGTCCGGCGAGCTGCGCCGCATCCTCGAGGGCGCCCCCGGCCAGGACCCGGCCTTCGTCTGCGGCGCCTGCGGGGGCTTCCGGTTTGTGCCCTACAACACCTGCGACGGATCCCACAAGGTGTTCGTGGAGGCGGAGGGGCACACCCGCCGCTGCATCGAGTGCAACGAGAGTGGCTTGGTACGCTGCCCCAATTGCTGTTCTTGATCGCTCTGTTGATGAATCCACCATGTTAACAGTAGTCGAGAACCAAAGAAATAGTGTCAGTGTTTGGGTAAGAGGACGTATGGTTTCTTGGCCCTGCACTTGTGAAATCTGCAGTGTATCACTGTATCGGGGTTACCTGCACACACACACACACAAAAGGAATGTCTCAGGGAACCTTCTTTATGTAGTAGAAGGAGGACCAGAGAATTAGAGATTTAGAGGCTGTACATAGAGGCAAGAAAGGTCGAGCCCTTCTGCCTGATGTATGTTTTAAACCTTGTGGTTGTGTACAGAGTTGGAGACTGAGTGTGGTGATCGAATGGCGTTAGTGTTTCAGGAAGATACCAATGGGGAATCACAAGTGGTGATTAAAGTTCCATCAGATTTATATTTGTGTGTATGAAATGTATATTCAAAATTGATGTCTGGGGTGGGGTTGATCAATATAGGTAACGGAGTCTGTTAAACCCTTTCGTTATATATATCCTCCATTTTTGCTGTTCTGTTTTAGACTAGGTAAGCATTTGTTGTGCTCTGGATTCTGAAACATGTGATGCACATTTTTTTCCTCCAAAACCATGTGCCTATGATTTTACACTCATGTTATTCCTAGATCAGTAGTACTCCACAGTGGGGAGCGCATGGTGGCATTAGCTGATTCCGCATCAAGGAAGGTGAATTTCACCCGTTTCTTATTCGAACTGCTTTTCTCATCGAATTTGGTTTCCTGCATCTTGTGGTGGATTTCACCTTTTCTAATTCGAACCGCTTTTCCATCAATCTATCAACACAGATATACTCCATAAACCAGTGCTTCGCCGGTCCTTCTCAAGGCAAATTTGAATTGGAAATGCCATAGCATCCTCCATCCACAGGAGATCTCGAGCCGCTCTTCTCAAGGTACCTGATTGCTGTTTGTCCCCGAGGTTTTCCTTGTCAAGGCAACATCGAGTTTTCAGGTCTTCAGTTTCAGAAACTAGCCTGAAACTCTGGGCAATGGATGCTGCACGAATTGACTGAACTCCTTTACATTTGATGGTTGAACTACTCTTTACATATATTTACATTTGATGGTTGAATTACTCTTTACAGCTATATAAAAGCAGACACTTTTATTTTTGTTAGTGATTCTTAACATAACCATTTTATCTTCACACTGAATAAAATTGAAAAAAGTACATACGTGAGAGAAGGGCTACTTGAAATCCGATTGTGCAAAGAAAGATAAAAATACAGAGGCTGCACTATATTCGTCTTATTTCCGTCTTTATAGTATAGATTATATAGTTTAGTTAGTTTAGCAAGCTTCAGCACGCATTGGTTCTCCAGGTTTTGCTGAATTCTACAGTATGAATTGTGTACCAAATTAAACTCTGCACCAGTGTCCTCGATTGATTGAATATTTCCCAAATGATTGAGGTGGTGAAATCACCCATGCTCTTTGATAGCCATTACATATACCCACTCAACTTGTTATAGGTTTGGCTCTTTTGTCCATTAATCTCTGATGTTCTAAATGTTACTATGGCTGCAGTCAACCGTGAGGAGGGAGAGGCCAAAGCGACCTGATCCTACTTGCACCATATGCAAAGGCACAAGGAGAATAGACTTCCGGAACTATTTCGGCCGAGGTCTTTGTTTTGCTACATCTCCATGTTATCTCGAGATATGATGCTATATTATTTCCTCCCGAGTTGATTTTATTGTCAGCAATCATTACTAATTCTTTGTCGGCAGCCATCACTAATTCTTTGTGTTATAAATGTCAAGAAGCTAGGTTATTCTAATTTTGTAATCGTCGTGATGGATAGTCATCCACCACGTGTTGGCGTCTGCTTACAAAGAAATTTTCAAGAGCGGTATTGATTCAGACAAGCGCGAAGCCATCTCCACAACGACAAGAAACACAATTGGGTTCCTGACAGACAAATATGGTTTAAATATCGTAGATCCAAGTAACTATGCGGCTACACGATGATAGAGCATACGAAGATTGGGCGTGTGAAGCCATAAATGATATCCACAAGTTGGCTAACAAGTACAATGGTTTCGTAAGTCAGAGAGATGCCTACATCAAGAGTCTGCTATTTTCTATCTGTGTTGATCTGAGTCGACACCTAGACCCAGTCCAAAAGCTTCGCAAGGATGACAAACAGAACACAAAGAATTGAAAGAGTTAGGGTAGAAGTGAATTTTAGATAATTTATTCTATTTTTGTGATATCTTTCAAAATATGAAAATTTGGAAAAGGTTTTGATATATTAACGAAAAAAAATATATATATTTTAAAAAAATCAGAAACACGTGCATCTCGTATGTGCACTTTACTAATATAATACTAAGTGACTCGTGTTCATGTCAAATGTGACAAGCCACATATACTTGGGCCATTAGGCCATATGCAGTTTTTGGCCATTAGGCCATATGCTGTTAGGGTGGGCCGAGATTCGTTGTGCGCCTCTTGCCTGTTCTGGACTGTCGCTTTCTGGCCCACGATTTCTGATTGGGCCGTGCAGCCCAGGCGCAACCACGCTTTCCGTGTTCGGACTCATGCTCCGTGTCGAACACAAAACACACCGCCGCCGCGCCCGCCCGCCCGTCTCCTACCAAAAAATCGGACGATGATCACGGCAAAGACGCCGGGATCTCGCTTGCTATTCGCGACTCTCCAGTAATCCGGGTCTCCTTCCCCGTCGTCGGCGGCGGCAATGGCGGCGAAAGACCAGCGCACGGTGTTTCTCCCGGTGCGCGCGCTCGACGGCCGCACCACCACCATCCGCCTGCCCGGAGCGTCCACCGTGGGCGACCTCAAGGAGGCGCTCCGGGCCTTCTTCCCGCCCGCCCAGTCCGCCCCGGACTTCCACCTCTTCCTCCGCGGCGGGAAGCTCATCCTCGACGCCCAACTCTCAAACCTCTCCGTCGCCCGGGGGGAGTTCGTCTCCCTCATCTCCTTCACCGACACCGTCAGGCCCCCGCCGCCGCAGGTCATCACGCCGACGCCGCCACAGTTCTCGCCGACTCCGCCGCGGTTCACGCCGACACCGCCGCAGAGCACGCCGACGCCGCCGCATATCAGACCGACGCCGCGGCAGAGAACGCCCACGCCTCCGCAGAGCGTGCCGATGCCGCCGCAGAGCACGCCGACGCCGCGGCAGAGAACGCCCACGCCGCCACATATCAGGCCTACGCCGCGGCAGAGAACGCCCACGCCTCCGCAGAGCACGCCGACGCCTCCGCAGAGCACGCCGACGCCTCCGCAGAGCACGCCGACGCCGCCGAGCGCCGCCGCTCCGAACACACCATGGGCGTCGGAGTTCGCATCGGCCAGGAAGAGGAAGTTCTTCACCTCGTCCTGGCGCGGCGAGGACGTGTACGCCAAGATGGCCAGGGTGCCCACCGACAACCCCGCGTCGCCGGCCTTCTACTGCCACGACGAGCAACCGCTGAGCGCCGCGCAGATGGTGGAGCACCTCAAGCAAGGGCTCGGGCAGCACGGCCAGATCCGGCACGTCCAGGAGATCCCCGGCAGGGAGGCGGCCTTCCGCCCGCTCCCTCCTCACCTGTCACATCTCACCATGAATGCCCTCAACGCCATCGGGGTCACGAGCCTGTACAGCCACCAGGAGGAGGCCATAGCCGCCGCCGTCTTCGGCGGCAAGCACGTCGTCATCTCCACCTCGACGTCCAGCGGCAAGTCGCTGTGCTACAACGTGCCCGTGCTCGAGTCCATCTCGCCGCCGAGCTCGACGTCGTGCGCGCTCTACATCTTCCCCACCAAGGCTCTCGCGCAGGACCAGCTCAAGACCCTGCTCGAGATGACTCACCAGGGCCACGCGGCCAGCATCTACGACGGCGACACTCCGATGAAGGACCGCGCCAAGATCAGGGGCAGCGCGCGGCTGCTCATCACCAACCCTGACATGCTCCACATGTCCATCCTGCCGTCCCACTCTCAGTTCAGGAGGATTCTGTCGAACCTCGAGTACGTCGTCATCGACGAGGCGCATTCCTACAAGGGCGCCTTCGGCTGCCACACCGCACTGATCCTGAGGAGGCTGAAGCGAATCTGCGCGGATGTCTACGGCAGCCACCCCAAGTTCATCTTCTGCACGGCGACACTGGCGAACCCCAGGGAGCACGTCATGGAGCTCGCCAAGCTCGACGACGTCGACCTCGTCCAGAACGACGGGAGCCCCTGCGGCGCCAAGCACTTCCTGCTGTGGAACCCGTCGGTGGCCAGGGCGGATGAGAGGCGGCCGAGCTCGTTGCAGGACGTGTCCTACCTGTTCGCCGAGATGGTCCAGCACGGCCTCCGCTGCATCGCCTTCTGCAACACGAGGAAGCTCTGCGAGATGGTGCTGGCGCGCACCCGCGAGGTGCTCGACGAGACGTCGCCGGAGCTCGCGGACTCCATCTGCGTGTACCGCGGCGGCTACGTCGCCGAGGACCGGAGGAGGATCGAGGCCGATCTCTTTGGGGGCAAGCTTCGCGGCGTGGCGGCGACGAACGCGCTTGAGCTCGGGATCGATGTCGGCCACATCGACGCCACGCTGCACCTCGGCTTCCCTGGAAGCATCGCCAGCTTCTGGCAGCAGGCAGGGAGGGCTGGGCGGAGGTCCAAGGAGTCCATTGCTGTCTATGTCGGCTTCGAAGGTGCTCTGGACCAGTACTTCATGAACTTCCCTGAGAAGCTGTTTGGCAAGCCGGTAGAGCATTGCCAGGTCGACTCGCATAACCACAAGGTCCTGGGGCAGCATCTTGCCTGTGCTGCTTTTGAGAAGCCGCTGTGTCCAGAGCACGACGAGAGGTACTTCGGTTCTGGTTTGAGCAGTGTGATGGTGGCTCTGAAGGAAGAAGGATGCCTGACCAACGATTCAGACGTGTGGAAATATGTCGGACCTGCCAACAAGAGCCCGTCGCGTACAGTGAGCATACGAGCAATCGAGCACGATCGGTACAAGGTGATCGACAAGCAGGGTTATCGGGTGCTCGAGGAGATTGAAGAAAGTAAAGCTTTCTTCCAGGTGTATGAAGGTGCTGTGTACATGCATCAAGGCCACAACTACTTGGTTGAGAGGATCGATCACTCCTCAAGGACAGCTTACTGCAGAGCAGCAGCTGATCTCAAATACTACACCAAAATCCGTGACCACACCGTGATCAATGTCCTCGAAGGTGACATTGCTTTGCCTCCAACAAGCGCGTTAGCATCCGTAACTGGCATGGTCAGGACGACTGCTCAAGCAAACAATTGCAAGGTGACGACCGAGTGGACCTTCTACGATCGCATTTGGAAGTCGAACAACGTGTTGTCTGAAAGCATTGAGGTTGACTTGCCTGCGTACTCCTTCGATACTCAAGCTGCCTGGCTTAGTGTTCCCAAATCGGTAAGGGCAGAAGTCCAGCAAAGGCATTTGGGGTTTCAAGAGGGTGTCCATGCTGCCTCGCATGCTCTCCTCAGCATAGTGCCTTTGCATATGATGTGCAGTGCTTCTGATCTCGGGACACGGTGCGCAGACACTCAACAAGCCTCTGAAAATCCTGACAGAATTCTGTTGTACGACAAACATCCCGGTGGCATTGGCTTGGCATCGCAGGTGAAGCTGCTCTTTGGGGAGCTGCTGGTTGCCGCTTTACAGGTTATTTCAGCATGTACCTGCACCAAATTGGATGGCTGTCCAAACTGCATCCAGTCATTTGCATGCAGCAAATACAACAAGGATCTGGATAAGGCGGCGGCAGTTTTGATTCTCAAAGGAGTGATTGAAAATGAAAAATTGCATTTTTGTGGCGAAGATGGGGTTATTTTTATGAAACAGGAGGAGCAAAAGCCCCTAGTGATTATAGATTAAAATTAATGACGGACGAGTTAAAAGAAATACAGTCATTTGCGTGTGGCGGGTACAACAAGAATCTGGATAAGGCTGCGGCAGTTTCGATTCTCAAAGGAGTGATTGAAAATGAAAGATTGTATTTTCGTAACAAAGATGGTTCTCAGCACTCAGCAGAGCTGATGACCTGATCGGTGGAAGAGAGCTGCCAGATTGCTGTTCTCTTCAGATGGCCTACTCAATTGATATCTGTAACTCTCTTTTCATTTCTTGCGAATGAAACTTACAGCCTATTTAACTAGATGTGTGCCTATGGTAACAGTGTGTGTTTTCTGTTACAATATATATGCATTTGTCTGTACACTTTAAAAGAGTTGCCACACTGTGGGTGTAATCCTATATCAAGGTGGAAGCGGGGAAATGTGTAAAGAAAGTCTGCCCATCTTTAGATTATAGTACTAGGCAGCTGAACTTTATAACTGGACCTCCAAAACCTATAAAGGCTCTCTTCTGCAGTATTCAACAGGGCAGTGCGAATTGTTGGAGGCCCTTTTGTAAAGAAGTGTTAATCTTAGAAAGAGTTTAGTTTAGTAAAGGTAAGTAATTGGGTCCTGAAAGTTCAGTACTGGGAATTTTTCAGAGAAACATTCTTATTAGATAAGAAGCTTTCTGTTGCTTTTGTATTTGTTCGTATGTAGGCCTATTGCTTTTGCAATCATATTTCTATTACTGGGATTTTTGTGATTGCTAAATTGGGCTGTCTGTGCTTGCAGGGTCTGGAAAAAATTCTGGACAAACACTTGGTCAAAGTATGGAATGATCTGTACAATCTGACTGATAAATATACTGATGGCTGGCTGTCTTCAGGTATTCTCATTTGCACTAGTTTTTCGTTGATTGTTTCTAGTGTTGAGACACTGACATCATCTAAGCTATAAGAGATCACAACCAATAACAATCTGCCAGAGCCTAGTATTACATAATAATAAATAAATAAATATAGCCCCATCTGTTTTACAACGTTGGAGATGGTTGCATTAGCGAACTGAAGATTACTGGGGAAGGTTCTCTCCTATTACCTTGGTCAGAGCTTCCTCCCCTACTGACACTTATTATCCTCAGCTTACATCTTGTTTCGCCAATAACCTTTTCCCCTGGTTCTTTCAAAAAAAAAAAAAAACCTTTTCCCCTGAACTATAAACTCAGTCTTTGTTCATAAGCTTTACTGAAACTTTGTGTACCAGTGTCTCCACCTCAATTATCTGCAGAAACGAAAAACAGGACAGTAGATGGTTAGGAAGGAGGAACTTTTAAATTATAGTTTGATCCTTATCATTTTCACTGTTTGAACACTTTTTCTCCTGTTATGCAGCTCATAAGCTATTGGAAGAAGCATTGGGGAAATCAGCAACAGCACCTACTACCAACTCTTCAAGCATCAATTGTATAGTTACATCAGGGTCATTGATTCCAAGCCTTGCCAAATGTTTGCTGTATCGCCTTAATGATGTGATCTCATCTGAGAATGGTATGCCTCCAGTTCTGGAACATCCCTTGGAACATCCCTTCTGAGAATTCGAGAATTAGGAGGCTGGTGCCATAAATAAGAGTCTGACTAGTTCGCCCATGTTCCAGAGCATGTCATAGATTGTTCGTTGTCTTGTGCTGCCATTTTACTCTGATTCAGGCAATTGTCTGTTGTTGTGTGCCCCGGCATTTAGTTTCCGGCGTTCTGCATTGCCAATTTGCCATTTGAAATCTGTACATATGCGTGCGTGCGTGCGTCTTAGATTGGTGGATGTCACCACTTTCTTAAACAGGAGGTGGCTGCGCGCGTTATTGTGTGATAGTATTAGCAAGAATCATGGGTTAGCTATTGCTATTACGGCTTAATAATGCTATAGTATGTTGATTATATTGTCAGCTCACACAGTGCTTCATGAAAGTTACGTGCATATTGGATTTGCTAACGAAAAATTATACTCTTACAACATAGAACCTCCTGTGTTTTAATATATACGTAGTACTAGATTTGCAAGCAAAAAATACATTTAAAAATTTTGCATGCAGTGTCCAAAAATTTACTCATTGAAGCAATTTTTCATGTAGCTACTTCAGAGCTAAGATGTGTAGGAGTATGGATTAAGGAAGTACTCTACCATCTTGTTTCATGAACTTTTTTCGTGGTGGCATGTGGCAATTCTGGGTCGTATATGACCCAGTTTGAGTGGAAATAGCCATGTGTCTCGCCTCATGTCGCAACATCAACATTGATGATCCTTGAAGACAACAGTGCACTAGCGCAGGACTGCAAATCCTCGATGTCTTGACGATTTATTGCAGAATCCTGATGAAACATCTTATGTAGTCATGTGCTACGCATTTGTCTTGTGGGCTGCTGATCAGAGGGTTAGGATTCTAATTCTAGGAATATTTCTATTTTTTTTCTTTTAGAAGAGTGTAGAACCCTGAAAGAGCATGGAACTCTGGATAATTGCGACTTTCTAGCGTTATATAATTTATAAATAAAGAACCCTTTCCTTGGCATGCCATCCATCCATGGGTGTGGGGAACGATAGGGTACGGGCGTATGGCAGAAGAGGGCAAGATAGTAGTACAAGGTAGAAGAAAGAGTGAGGGTCAGTGTTAGGATAGCCAGCTAAGTGTAAGAGTGATCTTTTGTAATACCTTTATTTACTGATGCTTGTTTCGCCTTTTCTTTTTGGAGGGCAATGCAGGTGTTGTGACTTTTCATTAAAGTAGAGAATAGCAAATATGTACAGGTACTAGGTTCCCATGTGTTGCTACGGGCAACAAAAACCATGCTAATCTGATTTATTCGCATGAGAATTATGCCCTGAAAGCATCAAGTAAGTTCTTCTCAGGGCTCGTAGATTCAGTGTTCAAGGCCCCAGTGTTCATCAGTAACAGTAGGCCTGCACCTCCATGGTCATCCATCAGTCCGTTGGTAGCTGCTTCTTGTTGGCCCCAGTGTTCAAGCAGTTGCCTTCTGGTGCAGTCTTCCGTTGCAGCTGTTGTTCTCTGTAAGTTGCCTAGCTGCTTGGTAGGGTGTGCATGGTGTTTATTAGGGTGTGTGGTCTTTAAGTTGTTTGTTGAGTACCGAGTAGTTGTCAATTGTCATCCTTCATAGTTGTAAGGTTTCCGGTCAGGTATCCACTTAAAAACTGGTTTTCTTGTAATAAAACTACGGCAAAGCTTTTGTGGTCCTTTTGAAACATTTGATGATCATGGAGCAGAACGGGGAGCAGGAAGACGACTCTTCTGACATTTGATAGATGATCAGTGTCATCTGGCCATCTGCACCATCGAACTGACGGACCTGATGAAACTTTCTCAGGACTCAGGAGCCAACCCTTTTCAGAGGCAGTGTAAGGAGCAACGCAGGATCTGCACACCGACTAGGATATCGGAGGCTAGTAAGATCATAAATCTGAGCTAACAATTAATAGCAGTGCATTCTGAAATGTCCATGCTACTATTCTATTTCAGGTTTCAGACAAGTGCCAATTGAAGAAAACAATCATGCATTTCCTGAACACCTCGGATCACCAGGCGAGTTGTTACTAACTGTGAATATCCTCAGAAACACTCGAATAAATTTGTCAGTAATGTATATATATAGCACCGAAACTTATCTGGTTGCCAATCATTCTATAGCGTTTTCAGTGAGCGATGACGGCAAAAACTGGAGGAGCACAGGTCAATGGCAGCTCTTCTGCCTTGTGGGTGTTTTCCTCCGAAAGGAACACGCTTTATACTGGTCCTTGATGACTAGGCGCAATGTTGAAGTTACCAGCGACCGTGTGGTGTCCACCTCCCGGTCGATGACACGTGCACCGTGAAACCTGCCATCCACCCCATTTGCCTTGCTCCATTTTTTTTGAGTGACTCTCTCTCACCTTATCCTTTCGGAAGACGGCGGACGCCGACGGAGGGAAGAGGACGGAGGGAAGAGGACCGCAAACCGGTGGCCTGTCGAGCTCCTCCAGGCGCTTCTCCTGACAAAATCTCAATGGCGACGGAGCCCGGCGACCTCCTCCAGGCGGACCTCGGCGACGGCGAGCCAACCACCCATGGTGAAGGGCGGCACCTTTGAGGAGTTCCGCGGGCGCGCAGCATCCGGCCCCATCGAGTTCCGCGGGCGGGATCCCGGCGACCCCGGGGCGCGGCGGCGGCCCCCGGCGAGCCCCTTCGGCCGGGCGTCTCAGCGAGGCGAGGTCAGTTGGATTTTTTTCTGTTTCATTTTTTTAATTTTCTTTCTAAATCTTTTTGCTCTTAAGGTTATTGAAAAAAACTTTTGTTCAAAAAAACTTTTGTGTTTTCTGAGTTTTTCAAAACTTTTGAAAAACATTTTTAAAAAATATTTTTCTCTCAAATTTGTTCAAAACATTTATTCAAAATTTCTTCTGGTTTTTTTGTGTTTAAAAACTTTTGTGTCTTCATTTTGTTCAAAATGTTTGTGTAACTTTTCTCAAGTTGTTTGAAAAAGTTTCTTCAAACTTTTTTGCTCTGATTTTCTGGATTTTTTTTGTTAAAAAATGTTTATTATGATTTTTAAAAATATTTTTCTTCAAAAAAATTCTAAATATTTTTCTGTTTCTGTTTTTAGATTTTTATTCGAAACTTTTATCCAAAAGTTGTTCCACAATTTTTTAAAAAAGTTTGTTCCACATTTTTTTTGAAAATGTTATTTGTAATTTTTTATTTCTTTCCAATCAAAAAGTTTTTCGTTGAATCTTTTTTGTTTTTCTGTCGCAAAAATATGACGCGCGGCGCACACAGCAACGTCACCACGGTGTTGCTGTTGCCTGGCTGCCTGCAGTGTGCACGTGTGTGGGCCAGCCTATGTCGGAAATCGATCGGCCGGAGGCTTCCCTACGGGCGCCCGTAAACTTGGCGTCCCCATGACTAGGCCACCGCGTTCATCTGACTCCTCAACCACCAATCGCATTCTGCAGTGGGTCATCAAGAATTCAAGCCTACTCCCTCCGTCCCGCAATGATCGTCGCCGGAGGGAAAAATCGGATACCAATGCAATGTGTAAAAGACACTGATACCCCTACCGCCTGCTCCCTCTGTCCTCCTGCCGGCCCCCAACCACCCCGCCCTCCCGCTCGTCCTTGGAACAGCCGCCGCTGCCGCACCCCGCGGAGGAAGAAGTCTGCCGCCGCTGCGCCGCCCAACGCCGAGCTCGGAGCTGGGTGGATTTGGCCGGTGCGAGGAGAGAAGGGTAGGGGAGAAATCTTGGGGATGGTGCGGGCCGCCGTGCTACACGAGGCGGGATCTGAACGGCCACCGGGAAGGGGAAGGAGCGGCACCGCTGGGGATGGCGCCATGGCCGGCCGGCGAGCACCTCCGCCGCCGGCGCGAGCCCCGTCACGAGGCCCCAGCTCCTCCGCCCCTTTCACAGCTGCACAGGAAAGCAGAGCAGCAAAAGTGGCTGCCGCGACGGTGGCGCAGATGGACGAGCGCCCGAAAGAGAGGAGGGAGGGCGCCGGATCCGGCCTCCGCTGCCGTCGACGCAGGGGAGGGGCGCGCCGCGGCGGCGGCCAAAGCTCCGAGATCCTGAGATCCTCCTTGTGCGCAGCGCGTGCTCGACGACGGATGCCGGAGCTGGGGCTGGAGCTCCGAGATCCGCTTCCAAGCTCGACGCCGGAGCTTGGGAAGGCCGCCGCGCTTGCCTCCTCAGCAGTAGCCGTGAACACCGCCGCCGCGTCTGCCTGCCTTCCGTGCGGGCTGGGTGTGGGCACTGGGCAGGCGGATGGTCGTGGGGTGGGTGGAGGTTGCCCAGTTGGGGATAAGTTCTGATTTTTTTACTCCTTCCTTGTGGACTGGGTGGGCAGGATCGAGGCTTGAATTTTTTTTTTTGGCCCAAGCAGTGTGGTGCGTACAGCAGCTGGCCAGCTACTACGGCCTACGACGACAATGAATTGGGGACGGAGTGCTGTTCCTTCCGCGATCATGATTGCGGGACGGAGGGAGTAGTTTTCAGGCATCGCCATTGACCGTTCACCATAGCAGTTCTTAATTCCTAGTGTCACAGACAGAGATATGGTCATGGTTCTGGCTGATCGAGGTACAGATTTACCAACAAGATTGATCGAGCTTTAAATATAAATGAGAATAAAAACAACCACACAGTAGATCGAGGTGACAAACTGGCAAAATTGATGTAAATTAATTTCTGCTATAACCGCAGGAAAAATAACTGAAGCTGCAAGGAAACCAGACAACAAACACGGGTTGCCACTCAAAAGTTTGTTTTACAGTAGTTTTAATCAAGGATAGATACTAGGTCGTCATAATGATAATGGAAACACAGATTAACCCAACTTGTCTGCTGGGAGGGCTTAAGAGAATCTTTCAGCGGGAAATTACGCGGTAATTTAACCGCGTGCCTTTTGGTTGGTCATCAGTGAGAAATGGTTGTCGGTGGACGCCTTTGACTCTCACATTTTTGTTATTTGATTTCTAATTACGCGATGCGATAACCTCCTTAATTAGCTTGGGGGAAAAAGTCTCATATGTGGATCGATCAGGTCTGATTGCTGATGTGGTGCCATACGTGCACTGATCGAGTCAGTAGGCACAGTCAGCAGCACGCATGCGCAATGCAGGGGGACAGTGATCTTTTACTTGCGTCCATAGTTGACTTACGCATGCATGCAACTTGTTTGAGTAGGAACGAATATAATCTCCTCTCTGATCGGGTGTTAATTGAATTAGGAATCTGGGATTACAGATCTGCTTATTGATCGTCTGCGTGGCCGGCAGCCAGGTCGGTGCAGATAAAATATACTCCCTCCGTTCTTTAATAGAACAAACAAATTAGTTCATTTTTAAATTAACTATCACCATAAATATCATATATTTAAGGAAGGAGGTAGTGCTAGTCATACGCTTATTTGTTAATGCATGCAAAAAAGCAAGAACTGAAACAATACATACACTTCCAGTGCTTTCTGCTGAATAAAAAAAAAGTAGTTTAGTTTGCCTCTTGATTCCATAAATTCCAGTCAAACGATAACCATTTACAAAGGCAAAGTTGCTCCCAAGTCCCAAATGCTGTTGCACCAGTTACAAATGCAACATCTCAACAGGTAGCCGTTTGGTTAACTAGGGGCGGTTAGCTCAACTGCCTCTGGAAAGCCGTTTTAATTTAGTCCCTGAAAAAAAACCGTGGAAGGAGCTATAGTTGTCAAGCAAATTAAAAAACAGTCTTTCTGAAAGAGAGAGGAACTCATTTTGCTTTTGCACCCCTTAAACATTGCTCCGAAATGAACCATGTGAATAGATTATTGCAAATTAATAAAGCGACCTTTCAATAGGCTAACGGGGGTCATTGTTCGTCCAGTTTTGTTACTAGAGAAGCCTGCCGTAGAGTTAGACTTTGGAATCAGAATTCTTAAAAGCTCACCCCCCTTCCTCGCACGCCCGCGTTTCCGGGGGTACGTGTCACGCAGCACTGCGTTTGGTCGTTTTGCAAAAAAGCCCTCAGATTTTCTCCAAATCACGGAAAGGTCTAGGAAGTCCAGATCGTACAACGACACGTTCATTTATTTTGCACCCAGGCCCTCGATCTAAACTTTAATTCTATACAAAGAAGGGGAAGTTGGGATTTTACACATTACCCCTGAAACACACCCCTCCCACCACCCCACCCCCTACCTAATACCACCCCGGTCCGCCCGAACCCTAGCCCGCCTCTCTCTCCTCCTCTCCACCGCCGCCCTCTCCCTTCCCCTGCTCTCCTCCTCCACCGCTTCCTGCCGCTCCGATGCCTGAGCGCGCTGTCGGAGGCCCGCCCGGCTCGCGGGGAGGGCGGCGGAGGGGGCTCTCCTAGCATCACTCCGCCGCACGCGGGAGCTCGCGAGGCCCCGGATTTAGCACGGCGCCGGCCAGATCTGGCGGGCTGCACGGTCTACGGTGGTTCTGCAGGGGCGTGGCGGGGACGGTGCCGTCGGTGGAGCGTGCAAGGGGCACGACCGGCGAGGCTGCGCCCGACGCGGAGTGGCTGCCCGCGGCGGCGGCCCCGGCGGAGCGTGCGCAGGTGCTGCGCGTGGTGGCGGCCCCGGCGGCGGTGGTGAGACGCGTCAGTATGGCCCTGCTTCGTCGACATGTGCCGCCCCAGCAGTCCCGTCGTGGTCTCGCCAAATCCACATGTGTGTGCCCACTCGGCCTTATCCTCTCCCCCTCCCATTCTCATTTGCACCTCACGGGCCCTCCTCTCTTGCAGATCCAGAAAAAATGCAGCAGCGGCGCTCCGAGAAGAGGTGAAGGAAGAGTGAGGAAGAAGCTGACTCATCCATGGAGTACTCCGGCTCATCAAGTTCCTTAGGTAATCCTCTACCTGAACGGATGCAGCAACTAGAGGACGACACCCAACAGTAGCCTATCTTCCCAGCTTGCCATTCACCGCAATAAATTTATACTTGTGTATTCTCTTTTCAATTCTGTTTGATGTTCTAAAATTGCACGAATATGCAGGACCAGGAGGGGAACCTAGAGGAAAATTGAAGGGCTATGACCTTCCCTTCGGTGCCTGCAACTGCAAGGTGCTCGAGAAAATGTCCAGCCCCTAGCACAGTGAGCTCCACAACAGCCTGTTCCGTGATGTTGTAGTACTAGCCTTGTGATGCATGTATTGCCTCTTCTGTTTACACTTTTTAATGTATCAACTGCGCTTTGATATATGCATTTGAAAACCTGTAGAATAAAGATCATCAACAAGGATGGTTGATTAGAAATGTTTCTGGTTGTACAGAGGGTATCTCAAAATTTAGATCAATAAATATGAATGATATGTGTTTGGTATTCCAAATTTTCCTTTGGGGTTGCAATTGCACTACTGTCTGCACTGTGTAACTTCAATGTTGAGTTTGAGTTGTAGTGAGTTAGTTTCCTGAACTATCGTTGTGTCTATTATTGAGATGATAGGAGGATGTATTAGACTTTGCCTTAAATGCTGCTTGCAAAAATATTCTCTCTATTTGGCTTGAATACAGCCTGCAACAATACTTATTTCATCATTATTGATTGTCTATCATTTTTCAGATTTCAAAAACTTATTAGGAGAGTGTGCAGACTGTCCCTAATGTGATCTCATGCATTTTACTGCTGGGTTTGTGACTACACATTGACTTTTGGTTTTGGATCTGTGCAGATTTTCTAATTTTATCAGTACCTACACCAAGCCACCAAGGTTAGCTTCTGGGAGGCCTAATTATCATTGCTCAGGTCAGGTGTATACAATATTCTCACTTTCACTTGCATCATAGACTAATATGAGCAGTACACTCATATAGTTACCTGCAACTTTGTTATTCAGAATGCTGAAGTTTACACAGTGCAATATTATCAGAATGAAATTAGATAAGTGGCAGTTAAATTTGAATATGCTTCCTAAAGAACATGGAATGGAACATTTCAAAATCTAGAACATGAGACTACTTTTGTTGTGACATTGGTTTTGTTTCTGAACTTTTATTTTCTTTGCACCTTCTTATGCATATACCTTTTCGTTTTTTACATTAGAGATTACAGTAGTGGATATCAACGATATTCATATATGTTGATCAATTAAGTTTTTTTATGTGCAGCATGAGGGTGACTATGAGGCGAAACAGAAGAGTAATGCATGATTTTTGCCTGCCAGCTATGGTGATTTTTGCATGATTTCAAACATGGTGAATGAGGGTGACTATGAGGTCTCGCTCTGTTTAGTCTTTTTTAAAAATGTAGTGATTTTGTGGTAAATGTCCAAATATTTTCTACTCATCTGTCTTTGATTATTGAAATGATAGGGCGTGCATCGCCACATTGCATACCAACATGTGTTTGAGGGATATAGTCATGATTGCAAGTCTTTTTCATCTCAGAGCGAGGCCTGTACTTATGAGTGCATGATAACATGACATTTAATATAAGAGTAATGATAGAATATTCATTCAAAGTAAATATGTTTTCATCTCCGTACATTGGAGATTGTCCTGTTAAGAGATTTGATCGTCTAATTATTTCGTCTTTTCATACACTGTATATTGATGTTTTCATGTCTTCACTGGTCATAATTTTGTTAAGGATAGGGCGCGCAACGCGCGCCAAATGTTCTAGTTATTATTAATTAGCAGTGACTCTGGGGGCGTTGAAGAAAAGTACTCTGGAAACCAAAAGAAAAACCGAGGATCTAAGAGTTCTAGAAAAATAGATCGTTATTAAAAAATATGTCTAATTTAGACATCAAAACCTATTAGAAGCATTGAATATAGACTAATTATAAATTATACAGATGGATGAGAAATCGCGAGCCAATTTATTCAGCCTAATTAATCTGTCATTCGAGATTGTTTAATGTAGCATGACATTGTCTAATCATGGTATAGTTAGGCTCGTTAGATTCGTCTCGCGATTTTAGCCGAGACTTATGAAATGAGTTTTGATCATGCGGGATTGCGGGCAGCACTAATGCCATCGCAGCGCAGCCCACGTCGGCGCTGAATTGTGCCGGGGCCGTGGCGGAGGTCTTCTCGATAGCCCCAGGATGATCAAGCACACCTCAGCCCTCGCCGTGTTCTGGGTGATTGGAAAACGCGCAACAAAATGGTGTTCGACGCCCTCTGCTTCTCGCGGCACGATTTAGCTCGACAAATTGGTGAGCACGCCAAGCTCTGGATCTGCCATGCCACACCCGCTGTCTTGGTGCCTTTCGGTTCTTGATGTAATTAATATGACCAATCCGCTGTAATTCTCTTCTCTCATCCCCCGCTCTTGCATCTCCGAGCAACCGCGCTAGCTTGTGTAACAGAGACTCATCTCTTTTGTGGAATTTATAAAGTTCTGGTGTGCTCCTTGCCCCCAGTTGATTCTAAAAAATGGAATGAGATTTGTCATTGATCCACGTTTAATACTTTTAGTTAGTGTCTGAAGATTCGATGTGATGGGTGGCCGAGAAACTTTTGAAACTAAACATGACATGCTACTTTGAGGTGGTCCTCAAAATCAAAATTGGTAGCCCGGTTACTTATTAGGATCTGTAGCAGAGATTTGAATATATATTAATAGTAGTATATAGTTAACCAATTGTTAGTTAGTTTATTAAGCAGACGGTGGTGGGTGGTGTGGATGGAGATCGTTTTGCTGTACGTACGGCCGGTGTACGTTCGAGTCAAAGTCGTAAACAAGCAATGGCTACACGTGGAGGTTATTAGCTTTGACTCGCGATTGCCACAGATAAGTAATCTTTCTCTTCGGCTTATCTTTTTACTAATACACGTACTGTAGTTTTATCAACGGAGTGCTTGCTGGTTATTTGCTTGATATACAGTATTATTTGATTGCGTTTTCGATCGAGGACCGATGAAAAGAGTTAATGGCATACACACATGCATCCACGAGCTGATTTGATATGAGAGAAAAATACCGTGTGCTGATCGCGGGTACGACAGATTTGTCGTGAGAAAAATACTGTGCAAGAACCCAAAAGAAGACGAGCCGAACCAAGTCCCGCCTTTCCTCGAAAAATCGAGGGAGTCTGTTTATTTCAGCTTTACATTAATATGTACATCTCTGTTATTGTCGATCATATGCCTCGTCAACGTACAATAGGTAGCCACCAAGGTCACTAGCGTTCAGCTGGTATGCTTTATCCAAGGAATCCGGGTCCTTGAACTCAATGTATGCTATCCTGTAAAACCAAGTAAAGCCTCATTTCAACGACAATAATGGAGCTTTCAGAAATTGTTGCTTTTCAAATATACATATTGTTAGCCTCAATGTAAAGCATTGGTATGCTGTGAAGAGCCAACTGACCCTTTGGATGAACCAGTTTTACCATCCTTTGGAATTGAAACACGAGTAATCTCTCCACATGAGCGAAAATGTTCTTGAAGCGCGCTTCTCATCTGGCAAAGAAATAGGTGTCGCGTATGTAATATACAGAGAAATTGTTACAGAAAACAGAAACACAATGATGTAACTTTAAAATTACCTGGTCCTCTCCAATAGATGTGTCAAAGCCTTCAATATATGCAGTAGAGTTGCGGGGCCTTGGCGCAGACTTGAAAGGACTGTTGTCCCTCCCGTGCAATACACAATATTCAGGCCACACTAATAATTGATAATAATGAAAGAAAAGCATTCCCCATAGGAGAACCAATAACAAAGATGACATAGACAATTACCCGCTGCCAGGAGTGTATCCACTCCTCTCGGAGGCCAGGTCAACCTTGACAGGCTGCCCCATCAGGTCATGATTAGTGAATCCGAGTGCCTAAAATGAGAAATAGATTTCATCAGCAAATTATTAAATGGATATGATGCATCTAGTGTCAGAACCAGTTGGCATCAAATAGAACTAGGTTGTGTGAGGTGTTCTGATCTTGTAACAGATGAACTAAGCTGCATTGAATACCAAAATAGTAAGCTGGTTGTTCACCTTCTGAGCAGCTTCAGCTGTAGCGAATTCAACATGACCATAGCCCTTGAAGCTCCCATCCTCAAAAGTAGACAGACGAACATCTACAACCTCACCAGCCTCCTCAAAAAATTGCTTACTGGAGAGGATGTGAAAAATAGATGTTAGTTGCAACACAGTTCAAAAATAAATCGAAATTGACCTACTCCACAAACTTACACTTGCTTACGCTCTATGCTGTAGGATAAATTCCAGACATAAATCGTCTTTGATCCAGTAGTCTGATTTTGGCGTTTGGTAGGAGTTTTGGCCTGCACGAAATTAGACACTTATCAGACATCCATTTAACATGAAACAACCAAGTTAAATAATAGTTTAGATGGTAAAAATACTTCATTCTGCAGATACAGGAGATGGTAAATAAGCGAAACAGACATTGATGATATAATATATATCCATCCATTGATAATATAATAAGCGAAACAAACACTGATAATATACAGTTTGTATTGGGTGGCAGCAATATAATATATCACAGACAGAAGATTCCAACCATTGGAAGGTCTATTGTGATAGGAAAGTCGCCAAAGCATTTTTTTTTATATGGCACTAAAAGCCACTTGAAAAACTATCCAATACACTAAATATAAGTATAATTTGATTTACTGATGGTTAAAGACTATGTTGTTGTTGATTCACTGGGGGTTAAGCTTGGACTTTTCAAATCAAAATACGCCTTATCTTAGCGGCAGCAATGTAAAGCCAAAAGGCACAAGGTTTAACAAGAGAATGGGGATGGATTTGAAAATATGCACAATAGAGAATTAACAAGAGTAAATAAACAAATAGTGACACCTACTTCATCAGACTCAGAGTCAGATTCTGAGCTATCAGTAGATTCCTCTTTCTTCTTAGCATTGTTGTTATCCTGGAGGCAGAAAAAGTAGATGTATTAGGAAGTGATTGTGTGTATGCAGTCTCTACCAACTTATGTAGTATGTTACTACCTCACCCTCGGACACAGATTCACTCTCAGAATCAGAACTCTCACTCGATTCTTCCTTTTTCTTCATTTCTACTGGAGCTTTAGCAGGCAAATCCTGAGATATCGCTCATGTTAGGACAACTGAAACTAATTTTAAACACAAACTACTATGAAACCAAGGGAACAGTGCAGCATGTGAATTCACAAATATATTACGTCATCTGATTCATCATCAGAATCACTGTCATCAGAGCTATTAGACTCTTGGGTCTTCTTTTGTGCAGAGGCAACTGAAGGCTTCTTTAGTTGGGCAGCAGGCTTCTGAAAAGCAAGAAAGTGCAACAAATGTCAGTGAAGAAGAGCTGCAACTGCAGTGGTGTTCTGTGTCCAGTTGTACATTAGTACAAGGATCTAAAATTATGCGTGTTCATTTCTCTTCTCAACGGAACATATTAAACTTACGATTCTTTAGTTTTACAAAGAAACAGACGACAGTAGTAAATTCAGAAAAATGTGGAGTCAATGTTCTATCGAATCCTATAAAGGGGTTCTCAGGACATTCCATTTAAGTATTAGTAGTGAAACAGCATTTAGATTGTTACAGACGTTAGTAAATTCGGTAAAATATCAAGCTTTTATATGTAATTGTTGTTTTTAAACTACAATTGATCTTGTCTCCGTATTCAATAAGGCATCTGAAACAATATATAGGTAAATACTTACCACAACTGCAAGCTTTGACTCTCAAAGGTTTCAAGGAAAGAAAAGTAAATCAACCAATAGCACGCAGAGAATAACAATATAGAAACAATTAATACAGTACACAATATATCATGCAACCTATTGTGATACAGTATAGCGGAAGGGGGCGAGTGAACCACGAAAGAACAGTAGTACCTCCTCTTCAGAATCTGAAGACTCTTCCTCAGAGGTACTGCTCTCAACTTTCTTTGGAGGGGGCTGCTTCTTCTTTACTGGCTCAACAACCTGTGCAGGTACCGTCTTTTGCTTCTTGGCACTGACCGCATTCTCAATCTCATCTTCTGCATTTGTCTTCCCTGTTCATTGATTCGGGTAGTAGCTAAACTAAATACAAATAAAGCCTGTGCGACAAACTTAACAAATCAAGAACTATTATTCCACTGCTTAACAAAGCATTACCCTTCTTTCCAGATTTGCCCTCGGAAACCGAGGCGGCATCAGCAGGTACAACCATAACACCAGACTTCTTTCTCGATTTACCCATAAAGCGTGTGTATTAGATAATAAGCTCTACAGAAAACATGGGCACACCAAATTAAGAATAATGCGAAACAGTAAAAACACATGAGTAACTGGAAACTATAGCTAGCATCGCTCAAGGTAGAGGGACAGGCAATCAACAAGTACGTCATAATGATCTGTTAATTACCCGCGCTGGATCAGATCACGTACGCAGCAAATTAAGCGAGCAAACCCGCAGCGAACTGGACCGATCGACAAGGGACAAGGAAACAATCGGATTCGAGCGCGCTCGAGACGAGAACGATTATTCCCCACCACCCCGCGGAACAAAACTAGGGATTCAATCAAGCGATCAGGGGGGGTAGGCTCCGTACGTACCGAGCGCAGGAGATAGGTGGACGGAGGTAGGGTTTAGGCCTCGTTCATTTACTAAGGGTTGGTTCCTGCCCCTGTACCGATCATGGCCAGGATCCAGTGGATCTGGTGGATCCACTTAATCCGGCCAGGATTAATCCACTCAAAAAGAACGGCTCCCATCAGACACACATGTAATCAATCCAGGTCATACAGAATCATGAGCAGGTCGTTCAAAACAAATATTCCAACAGTTGAAACCGGGCAGAGCATACATAATCAACCAAATTACACCGAGTATATAATCAACTTTGCATAAAGATTACGGACAGGGCAAACCATACATAATAAGTTCAACCGATGGAATAATAAAAACACAAGCCTAACAAGTTTATTGTCCAGCAGCCGTCGAAAACAAGTAGTGCGCCCACCGATTTGAGGTTGTTTTTGCTTTCTTCACAAGACTATTTCTGGAAGGAACCTTACAAAAAATGACACAAAACATTTGCAGGTGGTCAAAAAAAATTGTGTCATGGAATCAAATGAAACGACAAAGAGTTCATTCCGCTATCATTTGCAAAGTATACTTCCAAAGACACTACTTGTGCTCATCTCAAATAGCTGAAACTAGTACAGAGGAAACTTTGGACAAAGCAGAGCAGCATCCAGTGCCATCACCAATTAATTCAAGGGATCCCTTAATTCAATGTAGCATATTCAACCAGGGAGCTATAACAAATTACCAGTCAAACACACAAAGAGTTATGCAGTTCGTCATGTGCCATCACACAAAGAGCTATGCAGTTGATTCCTCTATCATTCAGTTACCCTGTCAGTTTCAGAGCTAAGTGAACTAGAACCATCAAAGAACTGAAAATGACAGAACGAACTGAGAATAATCATGTCATGCTTCAATGATAATTGGTACTGTGCACATATCTGAAACCATGCTACTAAACCAATGGTAACGGCAGAAAACAAGTTTTGGTGCACACGCTGTCATTAACACCAGCTGCACTACTAGACCTAGACATTGTGACCCTTCAAAATTTGCAAAGAGAGGTTTCTACCTGCAAAACCCTTCAAAATTCGCATAGAGAGGTTCACAGACACGTATTTACCAGTAGATTCAACAAAAATTCAGAAAACGTATTTTTTGCAAATAAGTACTCCGCACTGACACGGAGATTCAACAATAATCTAGGATTTAAAGGAACAATAATCTAGAAAATGTGAAATGATGGGCAAATAACCTTGCTTCAAATGGCACTGCGTGAGTTGCCTATAGACACACAGTGACAACCCACACATCAAGTTGGTGAAGGCAAATCAAATGAAGGACCACATTCATAAACCCTGAATTCAAAGTACAAAAGGACCGTAGTATTCCGTATTGTCCACATTTTTCTCAGCATTCATCTGTCCGTACCAGTGGGTATATCAGATAATTTCAGAAGTAGATGTGAATTACAAGTACCCATCTCAAACTAGTTATGAAGTACCTACCTCTCCCACTCACTCTAGGTATGATTGGGCTGCCAAGAAGACAATGCAATCTCGCTACTTCTTGTGGTCAATTGTGGCATATGGTTATGGTAACGTATAATTACTTCCTTTTCAACTTGAATCATGTGCGCTAGCACATTAAATTAAACTGCGTATACTGGAATACTGGCTAACTGCAATATGTTATCACGTCTGAAACAAGGGCACTAAGCATCTACACCTGGCCCTCGGCAAATTAAACAAAGGGATCATAGTTCCTCCTTGAGCGAAAGCAGTGATTAGTCAATTAGATTACATATAGGAGCAGACACAAAGCAGTAGCAGGTAATACCTTTGCTTTAACGACAAGATCGCTTCCTTTTAGGAGCAGACGCAAAACCGTGCTTACTTCGTACTAGTAGAATAGAGTTTCTAAAACGAAACCTAAAATTGAAGGCCATTCAACTGGATTGCAGGTTACATAAGAACCAAGGTAGGAAGTAAATCAAGAACGTCGGCAGCGTGGCGCCGTGGGTTGCAACCCGCGTCGGCGGGCGCAGGCGACGCCGGTGGTGGGCGTCGGCCGTGTGCCTAGATCAAGACCAGTGGCAGCGGCCGGCCGGCGGCGCGCGCTCGATCTCATCTCCCATGACGGCCGCCGGCGAGGGGAAAAGAGGGGAGAGCGGGAGTGCGACTCACTGGAGAGAAACCGACGGAGACGGTGACGCGGGACAGGAGTGCTCGCCGGTGGGGATGCACGCCGCCAGCCCGCCACGCCGTGACCTCGCGCGCCAGGCCGCCACCTCACGCCTCAGCCGGGTCGCCTCCCGCGCCGCCGTCCCACCTCCGCCTCGCGTGCCGCGTCGCGTCGTCTCAGTTGACTGCGGGGGTTGGGCTCAGGAACGAAGCCGACGATGTTTCTTTTCTGGCCCAGTCCAAAACGAACAGCACTTTTCTTTCTTGTTCCTCTGGTTTGAAAACCGGCCCATGACATTCCCCGTGGATGGGGCCCGTTCCGGAGTAAACGAATGAGGCCTTAGGGTGGGTTTGGGCCGCGGGGCACAGCCCCCCCCCCCCCCCCCGACGACTGACTTCTCGAGTAAGGGGGCAGTCGCAATGGCAGATTTCTCGAAGTGGATTCCAAGAATTAATGCCGTTAGAAATGACCCTCTCCAACCCATGATTTCTTATTAATCATTACACAGTGAATAAAATTAAATACAGTATGGAAAGAAGCTAGATCTCCTGTGGAGAAATTTTCTCTCCATCTCTGTCTCCTCCCATGTCCCGTCTCGCGGCCACACGCCCGCGCCCGCAGTCGCCGATGCGGACGAGGACCGTGGTGTCGGGGACAGCCATGGGGTCCCCTAAATAACCGGGGGAAAACCCATTTTCTTTCGCAAATAACAAAACACAAACGAGCTCACAAATCATAAATCACACCCAAAACAATCACGGCCCGGTGGCAGGAGCCCACGGCCCTGGCAACCTCAGCGGCCCACCAAAACGGTCGGCCCCGGCACCCCTCAGGCGAAACTCCGCTTCGCTCGAGGGGCACAGCGCCGTACCACCGAAACTCCGCCTCGCTCGAGGGCTGGACGCCCCCTCGGGCGAAACTCCGCCTCGCTCGAGGGTTGGACGCCCCCTCGGGCGAGACTCCGCCTCGCTCGAGGCTCTCGCGGGTCTGCCGCTCCCACACCCACTCCCCCGACCGGAGCATTTAATGTTCTGACACAGCGCAGGCGCCCGAGTCAAAGACGAATCCCCGCCATGCCGTCCCTCTGACACCGCCTGGGAATCATATCCCGGCGCTGTTTCGCGAACCCTCCCGGTGAGGCCATCCCTGCCACTGTATGGCACTGTGCGGTAAGGCCAGTGTCAGCTCCGTGACACTGTGCCGTCCACTCTCGTACGGCCCGCACGCCGCACCCTCGAAAGAGGACGGCGGAACCCTCGAAAAGGGTACGGACGCCTGTCTCGCGCCCGCACGGGACGACGCCGTGACGTCGAACCAGTGGGGCGCGTCTCCTCCGTCGCCATCGGCCCTGTGCGGCCATCCCCGCCGCTACGCCGCCATCCCGAGCACTGCATCACCATCCCTGGCGCTGTGGGAGCCCAGGACGACAAGATGTCGCCACGTCCGCCACTGTGCGACCTCCAGCCCTCCGTCAACCCGATCCTCGAGCTGACGCATGCGCAACGACTAAAGGGGAAGCTCCCACGCCGCTACCCTCGAAGCCGCTCCTGGACGAGCACAGGGTCCTCCGCCACGCCCCGCCAGAAGCAAGATTCGCCAGGACAGCCGTCTACTCCACAGCACTGTACACCATACCGCTACATGTAGCTAAAACTATGCGGCACGATTGTAAACTGCCTCCCCTTGGCCTATAAAAGGAGGGGGCAGTCCCCCAGCCGCGGGGGGGGGGGGAGGACGGTTAGCACACTCACACACTTTCCGCCTTCACCACGATATTGGCATCTCGCCTCAATCAAACCTCAGGGACCTGGAGGAACCGCCTCCTCTCCCGCCTCGCTTGTAGCTCCCCTCTGCAAGCACCACGGTGCAGCGCAATACAGTGCCTCGAGCACATCCCTGCTGGACGTATGGCCCCGGCCGGAACCAGGATAAAACTCGCGTCACTTAGTGACGAGGGCCCGGATTAGGGCCCCCCTTTGACGGTAAGATTATCCTCCTTAAACAACGGCGAAACCACAACCCTTGAGGTGGAATCAACCGTTTGCTGGCAAGCAGCTCGAGGATGGTCGTACCCTTGCTGGTTACAACATCTAGAAGGAGTCCACCTTTCACCTGGTGCTGCGTCTCAGGGAAGGCATACAGATCTTCGTCAAGACCCTCACTGGCAAGACGACCGGTCCTTGGCCGGACGGCTGCATCTCCGACTAGTTTCCCACTAGAGGAACCCCCGCACGACAAGTCTCCGCCTCGCACGACAAGTCCAGGCTCCGACTAGTGCGTAATCCCGGACGCACGACTCGAGCGACGCTACCGATGCGTGAGGAGGAGCGAATCTCCACGTCACGCGGAAACAACAGCTGGCGGCCATGCAGGCAACCTGCCCCCGGCAAGAGCCTTAATGCAGGTCTGACAGGCTGCGCAGCCATCACATCGCCATCATCTCCTACTCTGCCACACGCAAGACTCAACCCGAGGCACTCAAGCACCCTCTACGACGCGCACGAGCCTAAACTTAGGCTCGGGCGTGGCAAGCTAGGCAAGCACTCGGGCAGACTAAGACAAGCCCAAACTACTCGGGGAGAAGGCCAAGCGTCCCGGAGGGAACAGTCCAACCCGGCCACGCGGCGGCTTCCCCGACAAGGCATCGCGACTCGGCTTCAATGCACCCCGACGGACAGCGACGTACGACAGGACGTGCCAGCTGCCAAGCACTGTAACTCCTTTGTATTTCCCCTTGTGCCCCTCCCCTTGAGACTATAAACGGGAGAGGAGGGCAACGGTCACAAGGGTTAGACCTTCACACGATCAAACACCACCACCCGGGACTTGGGAACGAACTCCCTCTCCCAACCAGCTTGTAACCCCTACTACGAGCACACCTGGCTCAGGAACACGGCTGCAACACACTGGACGTAGGGTATTACTCCTCGGAGGCCCGAACCAGTATAAATCCCGTTGTCTCCTGCGCTAACCATCCGAGCCCGACACGCGATCGATAGAAATTTACTGCCGGCGGTAGAGAACCCCGACAGTTGGCGCGCCAGGTAGGGGCACATCGTGTGTCTCGACGAACTCAGCGGATCGGATGGACGGTCGCGGGGTCACGCTGACTCCCTGGACCACCCTGCGTTTCGGCTCCCTCGGCTGCGTCTACATCGGGACGGTGGAGTCTGTTGTCGGCCGTACCTTCGGCCGGCCGCCTCGCCCCAATGTCCTCCCGAGGGCTGCGGCGCGCGAGGCCTTCGTCCGAGGCTTCTCGGGCGACGTCATCATCGGCATGTTGGGGCCAAACCCAACACAGGAGCGTTTTAGGCTCGCCGCCTACTACCTCACCGACCTCACCTTCCAGGCCAGCGGAGACGGACCGCTGGGCTGGGGGGAGTTCATGGAGCGGTACACCGCAATGTACCCCCGTGGACAGCCTGGCCTCCCGGACGACCCGGTGACGGCCTATGTTAACGGCCTCCGCACGGTCGGCGCAGCCCCTGGGTCTACGACGACTCGGGGGGCACGGACCGCGCGACGTCATGACCCCACGCGGGAGTGCAACGTCTGCGTGGCCACCGCATCGAGCAGCTCCTCATCGGAGCCAGCTCCGCGCCACCGCGGCGTCAATGACCAGCGGCGCGCGCGACTCGACGAACTTGCGGAGGCAAGGCGCCAGCTCGACGAGGAGCAGGCCCTCCTACACCAAGAGCTCGGCGTGGAAGCCGAGCCACGTGAGCGACAACCAGCGCAAGGCGTGCTGGTGCAAGGCCAAGCCCACGAAGGGAATGGCAATCGACGCCCGGTACAGGACGTTCCTGTGCAAGGTGAGCCCCGCGGGGAGAACGACAACCGGCGTGAGCGCCTGCCGGCTACAGACCAGCCGCGTGGTCGTGCACGTACGCCGCCCGCGCGCGCGCCGGAGCCCGACAACAAACGACGCGCCAATGAAGGCGCGAATGCCAACGCCGACGCACCACCACTCTTCCGGCGGGCGTCCCAGAACCTGGCCGCGGCGGCCATGCTGCTGCGCGGCTGTCCGGAGCCCGCAACCTCCGAGGAGCGGCATGTGCGGGAGCAGTTGAAGGCACTGCTTGAGGCTGCGGCAGCTCAGCAAGCGGAAAGCTCCGCCTCGTGCCAGCGCTCAGAGCGCGGGCGGGCTGGAGCGCCATCCGCCCACGGCCCGAACCCGCCTCCTCCTCTGCAACAGGGACAAGGGGACGGAGTCGGGGCTGCGGTGTCGGCGGTCAAGAGCCGTCTCGGGCCCCACCGCGACGCCCGGCACACCATCGAGGCTCGCCGACGAGCTGAGAGTGTCGACAACGACAACGACAACCGCTCGCGCCACAACGATGATCGTGGGCGCAGACGGCGCCACGACAGCGATGACAACCGCGAGCGCAGCTGGTCACCGAACTAGCGGGGTCCACGGGCTTTCGGCCAGAGCATCCGTGACGCGAAGTTCCCCTCGCGCTTCCGGGCCCCGACCAACATACCGAGATACGACGGGGACACCAACCCCAGTGTGTGGCTTGAGGAGTACCGGCTCGCGTGCCACGCTGGTGGGGCGACCGACGATCTCTTCGTGATCAAGAATTTGCCGCTCTACCTCGGCGACTCCGCGCGCACGTGGCTCGAGCATCTGCCACGCGACAAGATCCAAGACTGGACTGACCTGCGTCGGGTTTTCGTCGGCAACTTCCAGGGCACGTACATGCACCCCGGCAAGCAGTGGGAGCTGCGCAACTGCAAGCAACATCCCGGGGAGAGCCTTCGCGAGTACATACGGCGCTTCTCCAAGCGCTGCACCGAGCTCCCTGGCGCAACCGACAACGACGCCATCTCGGCGTTTCAGAACGGGACGACGTGTACCTCCCTCATCCATCGGCTTGGGCGTCGCATGCCGCGTACCACGCGGGAACTCCTCGACATCGCGAGCAATCACGCTGACGGCGAGGAGGCGGTGGCCGCGACGCTCAACACCCCTCAGGGCAAGGGGAAACAAGTCGTGGACCATGCCGAGGGAACGTCCTCGCGCTTCAAAAAGAAGAAGAAGAATGACAAGCGCCGCCGCGACGACAACTTTGTCGCGGTGGTGGAGCGCAAGACGTTGCGCCCAAAGGGCAACCCGGGCAAACCTGCACCAACCAGGGACCACTTCGAGAAGCTCTTGGATGCACCGTGCCCGCACCACGAGGTCCCCGTCAAGCACACGCTTAGGGAGTGCCGGCTGATGAAGAACTACGTCAAGAGCACCCTCAAGCCGAAGACGACGGACCATCCCGACAAGCAAGGCCCCTCCCACGACAACGATGATGGCGCGGGGGCTATGTTCCCCGGTGAAGACGGAGCGGTGCATATGATCTTCGGAGGGTCACCGGCGAGGCCCTCAAGGCGGCGTGAGAAGCTCATCCGGCGTGAAGTCATGAACGCCGACGTTGCGAAGCCGTCCTACCTAAAGTGGTCGGAGGTTCCGATAACCTTCGATCGCAAGGACCATCCCGACACGGTACCCCAGCCTGGATCCTACCCACTAGTGGTAGCCCCCCTGTTCAAAACCAGAAGGATCCACAAGGTCCTGATGGATGGGGGGAGCAGGATCAACGTGCTCTACGCGTCAACACTTGACGAGATGGGCATCCCGCGGTCCGCGCTGAGGCCGTCGATGGCGCCATTTCATAGGGTCGTACCTGGAATCGAGGCGCTTCCCCTCAGGCAGATCGATCTGCCCGTCACGTTCGGGGACGTGCGGAACTTCCGCACAGAAACCCTCACCTTCGAAGTGGTAGGGTTCTCGGGGACGTACCATGCGATCCTCGGGAGGCCGGCATACGCGAAGTTTATGGTCGTGCCTAATTATACGTACCTGAAATTGAAAATCCCCGGGCCGAGGGGTATCATCACAGTAGGGCCTACGTACCAGCGCGCATACGAGTGCGACGCTAAGTGCTTTCAGTTCGCTGAAGCAACTGTCCGGTCTGCGAGGCTCCACGCTGAGCCTCGTTCCGAGGACCAGGACGTCCCCGAGTCGTCCAAGCGTGCGGCCTGCTCTTTCGAGCCCGCCAAGGATGTCAAGGACGCGGTCGTCTCCGACGATGGCCGCAAGCTCCGTATCGGGACGGCGCTCGATCCTAAATAGGAAAGCGCGCTCGTCGACTTCCTCAAAGCGAACCTCGACGTGTTCGCGTGGAAACCCTCCGACATGAAGGGGATCCCGAGAGAGGTTGCCGAGCACAAACTCAACATCAAGCCGGGATCGAAGTCGGTGAAACAGCGCCTACGCCGCTTCAACGACGACAAGTGCAAGGTGATTGGCGAGGAGATCTTGAAGCTCCTTAGTGCAGGGTTCATCCGTGAAGTCTACCACCCCGAGTGGTTAGCAAACCCTGTACTTGTAAAGAAGAAGAATAAGAAATGGAGGATGTGTGTTGACTATACGAGCCTTAACAAGGCATGTCCCAAGGATCCGTTTCCTTTGCCTCGCATAGATCAGGTAGTCGATTCAACGGCAGGGTGCGAGACCCTCTGTTTTCTCGATGCGTACTCCGGGTACCACTAGATTGCGATGTGCATAGCGGACCAACTCGCAACCTCGTTCATCACACCGTTCGGCGCGTACTGCTATCAAACGATGCCCTTCGGGCTCAAGAATGCGGGCGCAACTTTCCAACGATGCATGTGACGCGTCTTCGGGGAGTTGATAGGCCGCATCATAGAAGCGTACGTCGACGACATCGTAGTCAAGTCGAAGAGAACAATGGATCTGGTCCCCGACCTCAATGAGGTCTTCGCGAAGCTATGACAACACGGAGTGAAGCTGAACCTCGAGAAGTGCGTTTTTGGGGTTCCGAGGGGAATGCTCCTCGGCTTTGTCGTGTCG
Organism: Cenchrus fungigraminus; assembly: GCA_036936925.1. NCBI lineage: Eukaryota > Viridiplantae > Streptophyta > Magnoliopsida > Poales > Poaceae > Cenchrus > Cenchrus fungigraminus. Next base: position 125,200,742 of record CM072770.1, on the reverse strand, counting down.
GAACGCGGCATTGAGGCTAACCCGAGAAGATCTCGGCCATCATGGACATGGGGCCGATCAAGAACCTGAAGGGCGTACAACGCGTCACAGGCTGTCTCGCGGCTTTGAGTCGCTTCATAGCGCGGCTCGGAGAGCGCAGTCTGCCACTGTACAGGCTGATGAAGAAGTCCGACCACTTTACGTGGACCCCCGAGGCGCAAGAGGCACTTGACTCACTCAAGAACCTCCTCAAGAGTCCTCCGATATTGACTGCTCCGACCACGGAAGAGCCAATGCTTTTGTACATCTCGGCAACGACCCAGGTCGTCAGTGCGGCTTTGGTGGTAGAGCGGGAAGAGCCCGGGAGGTCCCAAAAGGTGCAGCGACCAGTGTACTTCGTCAGCGAGGTACTCTGCGACTCCAAGACGCGCTACTCACAGATGCAAAAGCTCGTGTACGCGATCTTAATGACCAAGCGCAAGCTCCGGCATTACTTCGACGCACACCCCATCACTGTGGTGTCCAAGTATCCACTCGGGGAGGTCATCCAGAACCCCGAGGCCGAAGGAAGAATCGCTAAATGGGCGCTTGAGTTGATGGGGCAAAACATCACGTATGCTCCGCGCAGCGCGATCAAGTCCCAAGTACTCGCAGATTTCGTGGCCGAGTGGACGGAGATGCAAACTCCACCAGTGAAAATCGAGCATGAGACCTGGATCATGTATTTCGATGGCTCGGTCATGAAGGAAGGAGCCGGAGTAGGCCTAGTCTTCATCTCGCCCCTGGGCGTGCGCATGGAGTACATGGTCCGACTACATTTCCCGGCGTCAAACAAAGCCGCCGAGTACGAAGCCCTGATCAACGGTCTCCGGATCGCTGTCGAGCTCGGGATCAAGCGCCTCGAGATCAGGGGTGACTCGGAACTGGTCGTGGGACAAGTCATGAAAGACAAGAATTGCGTTGACCCAAAGATGGCAGCATATTGCCAAGCTGTACGAGATCCGGAGGGCAAATTCCACGGCCTCGAGTTGCACCACGTGCTGCGCGACTACAATAAAGCGGCCGATGTGCTTGCGAAAGTGGCATCCAGTCGCAGCCCGGTTCCACACGGTGTCTTCGCGAGCGATCAACATCAGCCGTCCGTGCGAGAAGAGGGCGAGAAGCCACCTGAAGAGCCGGGGCCCGAGGTCAAGGCAATCGACGAGCCACCAGAAGTAAACCTTGAGGATCCCGACTGGCGTTTCCCCATCCTCGAGTGGCTGGTCGAGGGGAAGCTCCCTTCCGACCAGACAGAAGCCCGGCGCACCGCCCGCCGCGCAAAAGCTTTCGTCCTCATCGATGGCGAGCTCTACAAGCGTGGGGCGGCCGGCATACTCATGCGGTGCATTCCCGGAGATCAAGGCCGCGAGCTGCTGCAGGAGATACACACTGGTACCTGCGGCCACCATGCCGGGCCGAGAACCCTTGTCGGAAAAGCTTTCCGACAAGGTTTCTATTGGTCCACAGCGGTCGCCGACTCGAAGGACATTGTGCGGCGTTGTGAGGGTTGCCAATTCTACGCCAGGCAAACTCACCTCCCGACGCAAGCGTTGCAGACGATCCCCATCACGTGGCCTTTCGCAGTCTGGAACCTCGACATGGTGGGACCACTCCGACAAGCACCCGGGGGCTTCACTCACCTCCTCGTGGCGGTCGACAAGTTCTCAAAGTGGATCGAGGCTCAACCCATCGTCAATGTCCGCTCCGAGGAGGCTGTTTCGTTCTTCACCGACATCATCTACCGTTTCGGCATCCCCAACACGATCATCACCGACAACGGCACCCAGTTCACGGGGAAGAAATTCCTCAACTTCTACGACGACAACCACATCCGTGTGGATTGGTCAGCTGTTGCTCACCCGAAGACAAACGGGCAAGTCGAGAGGGCGAACGGTATGATCCTGCAAGGCTTGAAGCCGAGAATCTTCAAGCGGCTCGATAAGTTTCGGGCAAGATGGGTGGCCGAACTGCCGTCCGTGTTGTGGAGTCTGCGTACTACACCAAGCAGAGCCACGGGGTTCACGCCCTTCTTCATGGTACACGGCTCCGAGGCGGTTTTGCCAACCGACATCGACTACGGCAGCCCACGGGTGCGGGCATGCACCGAAGAAGGGAACCAAGTCGCCCTCGAAGACGCAATCGACCAGCTTGACGAGGCGCGCGACGTAGCACTGCTGAGGAGCGCCAAGTACCAGCAGGCGTTACGACGCTACCACGAGCGCAACATGCGCCCGCGCGAGTTCCATGTCGGCGACCTCGTTCTCCGATGGGTTCAAGCCAGCAAGGACCGGCACAAGCTGTCGCCACCTTGGGAGGGGCCCTTCATCATCCACGAGGTGCTCCGACCAGGGACGTACAAGATCAAGTACGAGGACGGGAGGGTCGTCACCAACGCATGGAATATCGAACACCTGCGCCCGTTTTACCCTTAAGTAAATGTTCAGAACTCGTACGTCAATAAATGCATGCTGTTTGCCTCTGTGCACATGTCTCCGAGTTCAAATTTATATTCGGTTGTGCGCTTTTTTCTTTATGGCAATACTTATGCTTGAGCAGGCAGCGTCTTTGCACCAAGGCAAAGACGCTCCCTGCTCGGGGGCTACCAAGGGCACAATGCCCTCATGTCCTCAACGTTTTTTCGAAATTTTTCAAAAAATTTCGACAACTTTGTCGAGACCGATCGCACAAGCAAGAAGTTTTTTGATGGAAACTCGAACTCGAGAAAAGCAAAGATGATAGTTTGCATGAGATGGCGAGTCGCCTATTCGTTCAAAGCTCCTAGTGCTAACGCCCCCGCGGCTATAGCACGAAGACTTGCGAGTACTTCTCTAGTCTCCGGCTTTCATCCGAACCCTTTCCGAGAACATTCGAGTGACCGCCGGGACTCCGGTCCAAAAGAGGAGTTTGCGCGACCAAAACCTCAGCTAAAGTTATCTCCCGAACCTCTCGAGGTCCCGGGGGCTGCGAACGAATGGTTGAGCTTAGCGGTTCGAAGGGGCCAAGCCTTACGACTCTTACGCCCCCACGGCTCCGGAGCATGGCTTGACTGTTTCACTTCTCTAAGTCCGACCGCGCGTTGCTGCAGTCGTCCTCGGGCGCTCAGAAGCAATCGAGAGATAACGCCAGATGAAAAGCCTAGCTACGCGATAACCTGGCAACGTGTTCAAATTATTACAAATGGTTTGTGGCATATTTAATTTGGGGGCCCGGGAACTCCTGGAGCCTCTGACTCGTCTTGTGGCAGCAGTTCCAGATCCTTCAACGCAGCATCGGCCATCTCGCGGGCGAAGGCGGCGCAGTCCACCTCCAGTTCGTCGCACTGATCGTCGGAGATGCCAGGGGCCCAGCCACCGCTCAGCGCCATGCGGTCCAGCCCTTGGTAGTGCGACTCGATCATGGCGAGGACCCGGTGCACCGCACGACGAGCCGTCGACAACTCAAGTTCTCGTACCACGCCGGGAAGGCGGCCGACCTCCTCGATCAGCGTCTCGGGCGTCCGCGGACCAAGCGATACACCGAGCGCGGCCATGGCCGAACTCATCGCCCTGCCAAGCTTGGCGATGTCCCCGATGGCCTTCTCGGCAATGGCTTCCGACTTGCGCCGGGCCTCGCGGGCTTGGTTCAGGGCGGACGCGTCCTGCTCTCCAGATGCCCGTGTTGACGGTTCAAAACCGTGCTCAAGTTCACCGCAAGCCTACGGGTGACTTGGTGCCTTTTTCACCAAGGAGGGTCCTCCCTAGATTTGTCAATCCAAGGATCGGAAGCAAACTCCTAGGATTCTCCATCTAACCTATTGATCTATCCTAACATGAAGCATTGATTGCATAAGAAAATAAACCTTAAAGATATACGAGTCATAGCATAAGGTTGATCGCATCCATGAACGTCGACATGGTAAGGAGCAAGCAAGGGAAACTAAGGCCTATCGTCTTCTAGTCGTAGTTCTAGCCAAAAGAGCAAGCGCGACATGCATCTCATCCAAAGCCATCTTTAAACTACTATCCTTCGGTCCGATTCTGAAGACGCCCGCCTTTTGGAGCCACCGTCCTGTCACAATGCACTCCTATTCGTGCGGGTTAGCCTAGGGCGAGTTCAAGAAGAACAAGTTGAAAACACTTGGTCGATCCGGTATGCACCTCTAGCCACCACGACTACAAGAGCACCCCAAGCAATTTATCTAGAATAGATTGAAGATGAAGCATAGCCAAGCGAGAGCAAAATCATAAAAGGAGGAATCGAGTCGCTAAAAGATCGGATGACATGAAGTACTTTACTCACATAATAAACATGTTTAGATCATCTCCACCGAGTACATACCATTGATGACCTCAACTAGCTCCGGAACTCCGCCATGGCTCAACCGTGCAAGGCGGCCATGGCGGCTAGGGTAGGCCTAGGCCATCTCCTAGACAACTTCGAGGACTCGCGGCGGCCGTCGTCGCTCTCTCCTAGGTTTCGCCGAGTTCCTGTGGATGGATGCCGCCGAATTTTTGCAGCGAGACTATTAATACCCCGAAGCAACCCTAGTCCAAAGGGGGGCTCGAACCGCCACGAAAATGGGCTGGGCCGGTCCGCATGGGCCAGCCGGCCCAGGGGCTTTTTGGCCCGTTTAGGGCCCATCTTTCGCGGGCGGGCTTCTCTTGCAATTGTGAGCTTTTGTCTTCACGATTGTGTGGCCTTTTGACGTCTTTATCCGTGTGAATAGTTAGGATGTCTTGTCGTCCAAGCCTCTGTATCTTCCGTCTGAGTCCCCGGAGTTTTGTGCCTTCACATTGTGGTCCTTGGGTCATTTGGAGTCATGTTCACCTCGAGTGTTGACTTGTACCGGGCTTCATGATCTTCTTGCAAAGTGCTCATTGAACTTCTCCCGGAAGTGCTCCTTTTAGTGCCTAAATCCTGCGTAAACAACATACTCCAAATACCACATTCACAAGTGAACTTGTTACATCATTAGTATGCCTAGTGGCGGGTTAGTTGCAAATCATAATCGAAACCAATGTATAACAAGTACTCTAGGTTGACGGAAATTCACCGTCAACAGCCCGGGACTGCTCCAGCTCAGCCTGGACCTCTGAGGAACAAGCAAGAACGAGGAGTCACGGAGGGCTCGAGGGGAAGAAGAAGAACAGGAAGACAACGCCAAAGTTCGATACGTACTCTGGAGTTGCTCCGACAAGCGCTTGAGGACACCATCCTTCTCGATGACTTTGAGGATGGCGGCGTTTCGCTCTTGCTTGACCGTCGCCAGCTGCACCACCATCCCCGCGCAGATCACGCGCGACCCTGCAACCAAGATCATCAAGTCAAGCCCCAACAAGGAGCAAGCGCTAAACTAGACAAGAACCGGGGAATCATCTGACTTACCCTCGAGATCCTGCGACAACTTGGCGTTGGAGTTCTGAAGCCGCGACGCTTCCTTGGTTGCCACCTGGAGCTGGTTCGTGACCTGGGAAAACTGGCGGCTCGTCGTCGCCAAGTCTGTCGTGGCCGTCCTCAAGTCACTCTCCAGCTCTAACACCTTTGCCTCGAGGGCCGCCTTCTCACGAGCGGCGGCCTGGGAGGCTTCTCGGGCAGTGGTCTCCGCCGTGGTCGCGGCGGTCTTGGCTCTCTCAGCCGCCTCCTCCGCGGCCGCTGCGGCCGCTCGGAGCTTCTCGATCTCAGCCTCAGCAAGCGCAAGCCTCGACGCCAGCGAGTCCCGCTCGGTGGCAGCCGCTGCGGCGGCGGTCTCGGCGGAGATGGCTCGATCTTTCGCGGACTGGCGGGCGGCCTCAAGGGACGCCCGCGCGGATGTCTCGCTCGCCACGGCACCGACTACCGCTACCCGGGTCACGACAAGCTGCATCTCCAGCTGGGTCCGTTCCGTGTGGAGTTGGCGCACCTCGCGGGCGCGTCTCCGACCTGAAGACTCGAGGGTCTGCAGCCAACAGAACCGGAATAACTGGCATAGCTCGAGAAGATTGCAGAATCGAAAAGAATCCTTGACAAGAGAACTCACCGAGGTCGCGGGGAGGATAAGCTCGTCAAAGGCCCCGGCGCGCCCAGGTCATCCCACGCTCCAAGGTGTGGCGCGCCGCGGCCTCCTCATCACCCTCGGAGTCGGCGTGAAGCTCGGGGGTAGCCGCCCACGAAGTGCTCGCGAGCTCAAGGGTCCGGGCCTCGCCGCCCGCTGCGCCTTGAGAAAGGGACGCCCCCGTCTCCTCGGCCTCCTGGATCTCCGGGGTGGTGGCCCTGGTCATCGTCCCGGGGACGGCCGACTCTTACACAACGGTGGCCGGCTCGTCCAGCACGCGAGCCTCGACACCCTCGGCTTCAGCGACAACTGGACGGGGTGGCGATGTTCCCTTTTCTCCGACAACGGGCTCCTCCACGCCAGGCTCCGGGACAGGGGCTGGAGTTTCAGCAGCTTCCACCAACTGGGGAGGCGGCGCCTCCCGACCTTCATCGACCTGCGGCGGCACGGACGCATCTGCTGTCGGCTCCACGTGAGCTGCGGGCGCCGCGAGGACCGCATCCCCCGCGTCTGATGCAGTGGCTGAGGCAAAGCCGCCGGCGCTCTCGTACTCCTGCAGCGCCTTCGAGACCGACGCGATCGTCTCCATGATCGTCGGCTCGTTGGACCTCCGCTCCGCCGCCACCTCGTACTCCTTCTCCGAAAGTTGGGGCCCTTCGAGGTCGATTACCCCGACACCAGGGAAGTCGATGTACCGGCACGTCGCCAGATCCATCATCTCCTCGCCCGTGAGAGCAACCCGGGCCGAAGAGGACTCCGCCACCTCCGCGGTCGGGGGAGGACCCTGAACTTCCACTGCTAGAGAGGGAACCGGTACCTCCACAACGGGGAGAAGGCTCGTCGTCGCCAATACTAGGGCCGGCTCCGACGCCGGGGCCGTCGCGGCATCGTGACTCTCCGACGGTGGGGGAGGCGCTGAGTCTTCATCCAAGACCACCACCACCCCCTCGACGCTCAGGCCAGCCTCGGACAGTGCTTCCAGGGCCGCCTGGGTGACGATCGTTTCCGTGGCCGCCTCACCCTCCTCGACGGCGGTGGCGGGGGCTGGTGGAGGTGGTGCGATTGGAGCCCTCGTCTCGGCGACCTCTGACGACTCCTCTTCAGCCCGAGGCCGCGCCGGCTCGGTGCTCGGGGGCTGGGGGAGAGGCTCAGAAGAAACCACCCGCGCTCTTAACGCCAGGCGCTTCAGAGGCCCCAGGCTAAGCACGCCGGTGTCAGCATGTCTACGAGAAGACAAGTGCCAACATAAACAAGCAAGTCAGAACATTCATGACAGACAAAAGCTAAAGTCGGAAACTTACATCTTGGAGCGCACCCGGGCTTTCTTCACCGGGCGACCTAACATCCCCTGCTCGGGGGCTGCGCGATTCGAGCCCACCGACTCGGGGGCTACGCGCTCGAAGCTCGCCGTCTCGGGAGCTGCTCCGCTTCGACCCGCCGCCTCCACAGCGGCAACATTCTCCCCCATTTGCTCGGGGGCTGTTCCTCCGGCCTCAGCAACGGCCGGAGTTGGACCGTGGCCCCCGCCGGCGACAAGGGACACATGAACATCCAGGGCTCCGCCACCCCGGATAAGCAACGATTGTAAGCGCCGCAGGGCAACACTCGGTTCCGCCGGCGGTGGCGCGCTCGGCGTCGACACCGAATCCGACGACCTCCCCCGCGACCGGCGCCTCTGCAGGGAGTCGGAGTCGGGGCAGTCCGAGCCGTCATAGAGCTGGCGGACGGACACCGATCGCTCCTCCGACCTTCTCGGAGGATCAGCTTGACGGGGCGCAGGTCTCTGCGACTCGAGAGCGCCCGTCCCGCTGGGCGCCGTACGGGAGCGGACCGACCGCTGGCCCACTCGGGCAGGGGGAGCCGCCGGACGTGAGCTCAAGCCCACAGTCTTGTCGTGCCCCGCCTCTCGCGGCCAGCGCGACGACGACACTTCAGCGCCACGGGGCGGCGACGGCGAGGACGACCCCGACATGTTGCTCCCGTCGACCACGGCGCTGGCGACATCGCCGCTCCACGACGGCTCGGGCGACGGATCCTCGTCGGAGGAGATGCCCTGCTCCCCCGCCTTCCGCCTCTTGTTGCGGTCGTCGTTGCGATCGCGCTTGGCGATCTGGCATTTCTTATGCTGCGCCTTGCGCGCAGCGCACCTCTTCTCCGCCGCAGCCTGGTTCTGGTTGAAGATCGGCTCCTCCGGGAGAGGCGCCTTGGCCGGGACGAGGTGGACGCATTTCAACTACCGCAACAAGAACGCACCAAGGTCAAATCCGAGAAGATCTTTTCACGACAAAGGGCGAATGAAACTTGCCGAGAAGACGGACAACTTACAAATTTCTCTGTCCCCGCGTTGGGGAGCATCGGAAGCATCCGCGATGGCGGCCACGAGTAGGTCGCTCTCCCGATCGCCTGCGCCACGCGGCGCTGAACCTCGAGTGGGGACGGAAGCTCCGGCGCGTGTCGGTGTTTTAACCCGGCAAACCTACCCAAGGGGTACCCAAGGTAGTAGATTGTGCGGTGAGGATCGTGATCGGGAGACCGAGAACTCGAAGGTATGCGCAAGGACACGGGACACAAGATTTATACAGGTTCGGGCTGCCAAGGTGGCGAGCCCTACGTCCTGTTTGGGGGATCAAGTATGGCGCCCTGCGCTTGATGGTAGGTTGTTCATGGTCCCCGGCTTGGTACCCGGCCCTCCTTTATATAGTCCAGGGGGCGGGTTCCTAGTCGGTTACAAGGCAGGAGTCCTACTAGGATTACACGGAACGAGTCCTAATAGGATTATAGGGGAATTCTACTAGGAGTCCGTCTTCATCCTTCCTCGTATGGGTACCCGGGGAGTATACCCGTCAAGCCCCCGAGCACGTTGTAGTCGAGAGTAGTAGTTCAAGTAGTCTTGAAGCCTCTTCGAGTAGTTCTTGAGCGTCCTCGTGTACTGCTTGGAGAAGTCTTCAATAGTACTTGAACTGCCACGAGGCTGGAAGGTGGTCCAGCTCATCTGTCTTGAAGTCGAGATTATATGGAAGTGCGGTTGCAAAATCGCACTCCATATGGAGTAGCCCCCGAGCCTTAGTTTGAGTTGCAGACTCTAGCTAAGGGTCAATCTTGATTCTGAATCTTTGGTCTTGAAAAATTTGAATGATGGGTGTAGCATAGCAGCCCCCGAGCCTTGAAGTGATTAGGTAATCAATCCAAGGGTCTTCAGTGTTCGCGAAAGCCATCATCTGAGTACTCTTGCAGCGTATAGCCCTCGAGATAAGAGAGCCGTATGAGCCACGTTGAGTAGTTGTTGGTGCGAAGCCCCCGAGCTTGAGAGCGAACGAAGCCTGCTGAAGTTATCCTCGAGTAGTAATTTGAGTGCAGCCCCCGAGCTGGAGAGATTCTGAGTAGTAGTTTGGCGTCGAGCCGTGGAGCTTGAGAAGTAGTCATGCCGTCAAAGCGGACTTTAGATGCGACTGAAGTCGACTTTAGATGACGGCAGAGCGGACTTTAGAATGCGACTTGAAAACCGAAGTCGACTTTGTGCCGCGTGGAGTGGACTTTGAGATGCGACTTGAAAACCGAAGTCGACTTTGTGCCGCGTGGAGCGGACTTTGAGATGCGACTTGAAAACTGATGTCGACTTTGTGCCGTGTGGAGCGGACTTTGAGATGCGACTTGAAAACCGAAGTCGACTTTGTGCCGCGCGGAGCGGACTTAAGATGCAAAAAATGAAAAGTACTTTTCGGAAAGCCAAAGCGAATGAAAAATCAGAGAAAACAAATAGTTTTGGGACCGGAGCAGGCTTAAGATTGCGACCGAAGTCGGCTTGTGCCACCGGAGTGGGCTTGGGTGCGACCGTAAGCGTCGACTTGTGCCACCGGAGTGGGCTTGAGTACCCGAGCCATGGATTTCAGACCCAAGGTACGATTGCTGCCAGAGCGGGCTTGAAGGTGCGACCGAAGTCGACTTGTGTACCTGGGCCATGGATTTCAGACCCAAGGTACGGTTGCCACCGTAGTGGACTTGAAGGTGCGACCGGAGTCGACTTGTGTACCTGGGCCATGGATTTCAGATCCAAGGTACGGAGCGCGAGTACTTAGGGTACTTGGACCCATGGTACAAAGCGTGAAGACCACGTGCAGCTAGGTTCCATCGTCGCTAGGACCCGAGGGCTACTTACAGCTAGGTTCCATCGAAGCTTACACACGCAGTATGCTACCGGAGCAGGCGAAGGTGCGACCGGAGTCGACTTTAAGTTGCCGCATGGAGCAGACTTTAGAAGCTGCCTCCTTGGGATAGCCCCCGAGTTGATGAAGTAGGCTCGTGGTGACTTGATCGATATAACCCAAGAGTAGTCAGCAGAGTGTAGCTCCCGTGAAAACCCGCCGAGAAGCGTACACGAGGGCATGTTGTCCTGCATGATGAGGAAAACAAGCCAAGAAAAGAAAAGGTAATCATTTAAATAAATGACTTAGCTGTTGCCGCCAGTGCGGACTTGTAGATGAAGCTGTGGCGGTCGACAATGGAGCCGCGACGGGTTGTTGCTGAAGTTGACTAGTCAGAGTTGATTCCGACTAGTTTTTGGGGCGTGACTGCCGTTCTCGACTAGTTTGGAAAACTAGTCGAGATGAATGGTCGACGCGATGCGACCAGAAGATGACGTCGCGGCAGCGCGCGGCATACTCGAAGTAGAGCCAGTGTGGCTGCAAGACGAAGTCACGGCGCACGGAGTAGTCAACGACGAGCCGCGTGACGAGCCGCGCGACGTACCGAGGCACCCGGATGCGCGGCGTAGGCGAAGAAGTCGACAACGAGCCGCGTGATGTGCCGAGGCACCCGGACGCACGGCGTAGGCGAAGTAGTCGACGACGAGCGGCGCGACGAGCCGCGCGACATGCCGAGGCACCCGGACGCGCAGCGTAGGCGAAGAAGTCGACGACGAGCCGCGTGACGTGCCGAGGCACCCGGACGCACGGCGTAGGCGAAGTAGTCGACAACGAGCGGCGCGACGAGCCGTGCGACGTGCCGAGGCACCCGGACACGCGGTATAGTCGAAGTAGTCGACGACGAGCCGCATGACGAGCCGCGCGATGTGCCAAGGCACCCGGACGCGCGGCGTAGGCGCAGTAGAGCCGGTGCAATCCGGACGATGAGAAGTCGCGCCGCGAGACGCAGTGACCAGGCGCACGACGAGAGCCAGTGCGACCGACCGAGAAGAAGTCGAGCGGCGAGACGGCGCGTCCGGATGCACAGCATAGGCGCAGTAGAGCTAGTGCAATCCGGACGACGAGTAGTCGCGTCGCGAGACGCAGTGACCGGACGCACGGCGAGAGCCAGTGCGACCGACCGACGAGAAGTCGAGCGGCGAGACGGCACGTCCGGATGCATGGCATAGGCGCAGTAGAGCTAGTGCAATCCGGACGACGAGTAGTCGCGCCGCGAGACGCAGTGACCGGGCGCACGGCGAGAGCCAGTGTGACCGACCGACGAGAAGTCGAGCAGCGAGACGGTACATGACAAGGTTGAGGTAGAGCCCGTGCAACCGGGAGACGAGTAGTCGCACCGCACGGTGTAGTTGATGTAGAACCGGTGTTGCAGACGGCGACGTAGCCGTACTCGCGTACATCTCCGGTGTGAGCCAAGCGAAGGTCTTGAAACTAGCTGGTGGCCTTTCATGTATGTCAAGCAAATAAACTTGTCTTGTGGGAGCTTCTCCGTGTGCATGTAGCTGAATTTTAATCTCAGCCGTACAAAATAGATGCTCTGTTTTGTTTTCACGTGCTTCACAATAGTCGATAGAGAGACTTTGCCTTGTGCTTCTACCTGACACGTGCTCCGACCTGTACTTGATGGAGTAGGACACGGCCACAGGCCCAATGAAGTTGCGGTTTTCATGCAGACTTGGTGGCCGGACTGCCCTCAGACTCGGTGACTTCCTGCGTGTGAACAGGGTCATGAAATTGATTCTGATGAGTTGGAGTCGACGACGTTCAGCAACTACGCGCTCCAGTAGATCGATTTGAAGATGAGGTGACACGAAATTGATTTTCGTGTCGGTCTTGGACTTGCATCGAAATTTCGCCGAGCCGAGGAGTTGCGAGGTGACAGAGAATTTCGCCTTGGAACAGAGTGCTTGATCGTCGCTTGTGGTGCTGATGGCCGCATAGATTGATTTTGATGACGAGAGGTCCTTCGAATTCGTCCGGTGGTGATGATCACCCCTACCTGGCGCGCCAGCTGTCGGTGTTTTACCCCGGCAAACCTACCCAAGGGGTACCCAAGGTAGTAGATTGTGCGGTGAGGATCATGATCGGGAGACCGAGAACTCGAAGGTATGCGCAAGGACACGGGACACAAGATTTATACAGGTCCGGGCTGCCAAGGTGGCGAGCCCTACGTCCTGTTTGGAGGATCAAGTATGGCGCCCTGCGCTTGATGGTAGGTTGTTCATGGTCCCCGTCTAGGTACCCGGCCCTCCTTTATATAGTCCAGGGGGCGGGTTCCTAGTCGGTTACAAGGCAGGAGTCCTGCTAGGATTACACGGAACGAGTCCTAATAGGATTACAGGGGAATTCTAGTAGGAGTTCGTCTTCATCCTTCCTCGTATGGTTACCCGGGGAGTATACCCGACAGCGCGGTCACCGTCCCCATCCATGGGGCCCTGTCGGCAGTCATGTCGCAGAGCCGGAGTGGCCGCCTCCGGAGCGGCACGACTCCTCGGGCGTGGTACTGCCCGACCACCTCCGCCAAGGTGATCCCGGCGTTCCGAAGACGCCCGAGCACGGCCCAGTGAGACTTGAGCATCTTCTCCTGCTCTTTCTTGGCCGCGCCATCGGCCCAGTTCCTCTGCGACTTCGCGATGGAGCACAGGTGTACGGCGGGAGCGCGTGCTCGGGGTCGTTCCGCAAGTAGAACCACCCCCTGTGCCAGCCGCTGTTCGAGCTGGTCAGCGTCATCGGGATGTAGTCATCGCCATGGCCTTGCTTCGTCCGGAGGTTGGCGCAGCCGATCGTCGCCGCGCGGGAGCCGTCCCTCAGGCAGGTGAACCTAAAAAAGTACTGGAATAAATGCCAGTGCGCGCCGATGCCGAGGAACCCCTCGCACATTGCTTCAAAAGTAGCCATCTGTTGGATGTTGTTCGGGTTGAGGTGCTGAAGCTGCAGCCCGTACGCGAACAGCACCCCACGGATAAACCTGCCGGCGGGGACGGAGAAGCCGCACTCGTGGAAGACCACGAACGACACCACGTACCCGCTGGGAGGGCGTGGCACGGACTCATCGGTGGGGACGATCCACTCGACAGCCTCGGTGAGGGGAGGCAGCTGGCCCGCCTCAACGAGACGAAGGAGCTGCTCACGGGAGACGTTGGAGCGCGCCCAGTTCGACATCACGACGGCGAAGTCTCGGGCGAGCTGGGAACGCAAGCGGCGGCGGCGATGTGGATGCGAAAGAACTCGGAGCTCAAGGGGCCAGCGCGAGTGAAAAAGGGAGCAGACGGAAAGCAAAGTCCCGAGCCAGCGCTCGACGCGCGGTTTTAAAGGGGACAGGCCTGACTCTCCATCTTCGGCGTCGGGCCCTCCGTGTCAGCAAGACTTTCGCCCGCTCACGCGCGCGTCCCGGCGAAATAGCCGCACGCAACCGTGATGCCTCGATTCCCGCGACGTGCAGACTTGCAGAGCCTGCGCGCGGTCTTGATGGAGCGGTCATATCGGTCACGTCGGCCGAGATACCCGCACCCATGACTGCACCCACGTCACCACTACGGCCATAACTGCCCCGACGAAATCTCCAAGGCTACAACGGCTACAATTACAAATAAAAGCTCGCGAGCGAGTCTCCAACTCACTCACGAGCTCGGGGGCTACATCCGGCGGATGCGCTCGCGCGCACCCACCGAGAACCACCAACTCCAAGATCCACCAACTGGGCCTGAGCGCGACTCCCTGACTCCCACTCAGGCTCGGGGGCTACTGACGAGGACCCGGATTAGGGTCCCCCTTTGACGGCAAGATTATCCTCCTTAAACAACGGCGAAACCACAACCCTCGAGGTGGAGTCAACCATTTGCTGGCAAGCAGCTCGAGGATGGTCGTACCCTTGCTGGCTACAACATCTAGAAGGAGTCCACCTTTCACCTGGTGCTGTGTCTCAGGGAAGGCATACAGATCTTCGTCAAGACCCTCACTGGCAAGACGACCGGTCCTTGGCCGGACGGCTGCATCTCTGACTAGTTTCCCACTAAAGGAACCCCCGCACGACAAGTCTCCACCTCGCACGACAAGTCTCCGCCTCGCACGACAAGTCCAGGCTCCGACTAGTGCGTGGGCCCGGACGCACGACTCGAGCGACGCTACCGATGCGTGAGGAGGAGCGAATCTCCACGTCACGCGGAAACAACAGCTGGCGGCCATGCAGGTGACCTGCCCCCGGCAAGAGCCTTAATGCAGGTCTGACAGGCCGCGCAGCCATCACATCACCATCATCTCCTACTCTGCCACACGCAAGACTCAACCCGAGGCACTCAAGCACCCTCTACGACGCGCACGAGCCTAGACTTAGGCTCGGGCGTGGCAAGCTAGGCAAGCACTCGGGCAGACTAAGACAAGCCCAAACTACTCGGGGAGAAGGCCAAGCGTCCCGGAGGGAACAGTCCAACCCGGCCACGCGGTGGCTTCCCCGACAAGGCATCGCAACTCGGCTTCAATGCACCCTGACGGACAACGACGTACGACAGGACGTGCCAGCTGCCAAGCACTGTAACTCCTTTGTATTTCCCCTTGAGCCCCTCCCCTTGAGACTATAAAAGGGAGAGGAGGGCAACGGTCACAAGGGTTAGACCTTCACACGATCAAACACCACCACCCGGGACTTGGGAACAAACTCCCTCTCCCGACCAGCTTGTAACCCCTACTACGAGCACACCTGGCTCAGGAACACGGCTGCAACACACTGGACGTAGGGTATTACTCCTCGGAGGCCCGAACCAGTATAAATCCCGTTGTCTTCTGCGCTGGCGGCTAACCAGGGCCGGACGCCGGTCAGGGAGCGGATCCTTGATACGCGCGGACAGGCTCAGGACGGCGACGCCCGCAACGTCATCAACGCGCGCCGAACGGGCAACGCAGAAGCACGAGCGGCGGCAGGCTACCACCCCCGGCGGGGCGGATGCTACGATAGCCGCGAGGATCGCTCGCCGACACCGGAGCCCTTGGGGACCCGTGTGTTCAGCCGGGAGATCCGCACGGCAAGCTTCCCTCAGCGCTTCCGTCAGCCCACCTCGATCGACAAGTACACGGGGGAGACGGACCCTCGTGTGTGGCTCAACGACTACCGCCTGGCGTGCCAGCTGGGCGGCGCCACCACCGACGAGGTCATCATCCGCAACCTGCCGCTGCACCTCGCGAACTCGGCCCGGACGTGGCTCGAGCACCTGCCACCCAGCCAGATCCATAACTGGGACGACCTGGTGCGCACGTTCGTAGGGAACTTCCAGGGCACATGCGTGCGCCCTGGGAACTCCTGGGACCTGCGGGCGTGCACCCAGAAGCCCGGTGAGTCGCTCCGGGACTTCATACAGCGCTTCTCGAAGCGCTGTACTGAGCTCCCGAGCGTAGCCCAGTCCGAGATCGTGCACGCCTTCCTCGAGGGCACAACCTGCCGGGACCTCGTGCACGAGCTCAGGCGCAGCCCGTCGGTCGACTCCAACGAGCTGTTCGATATCGCCACCAGCTTTGCTTCCGGCGAGGAGGCGGTGGGGGCCATATTTGACAGCAAGAAGGGCAAGCGTGCGGATGACGCGCCCGCGGAGGGCAGCAAACCCAAGGAACCCTAGCAGAAACACAAGTGGGGCAAGAAGGGCAAGAAGCCACGCCGCGAGGCACGCGCGCAGGGGCACGACGACGACGGGAATGAGGCCCTCGCAGTTGACCCGACCCGAAAGGGCCCTCGAGCGGCCCCTCGAGGACCCAGCGTGTTCGACAACATGCTGAAGAAGTCGTGCCCGTACCACAAGACACCGGTCAACCACACCCTCGAGCAGTTCGACATGCTCAAGAAGTACTACAGCCGCACCGCCGCGAAGGAGGGCGAGGCCAAGAAGGATGGTGGTGACGGGGACGTCGGCGGCTTCCCGACGGTGGAGAACGTCTTCCTCATCTTCGGGGGACCGACCGTGGACATGTCCAATAGCCAGCGCAAGCGGGAGCGGCACGAGGTCCTCGCTGCAGAGAAGGCTCCTCCCTCCTTCCTTGACTGGTCGGGGGACACCATCATCTTCAGCCGTGAGGATCACCCGAACCGCATCCCCAATCCGGGCCAGTACCCGCTGGTTGTCGATCCGGTCATCGGCAACACGCGGTTCTCCAAGGTGTTGATGGACAGAGGTAGCAGCCTCAACATCCTCTACGCGCACACCCTGCGGCTGATGGGGATCGGGTTGGACCAGCTGCGGCCCAGCACGACGCCGTTCCATGGCGTCGCGCCAGGCAAGCGCGTCCAGCCCCTCGGGCAGATCGACCTGCCGGTTTGGTTCGGCACACCGGACAATTTCCGCAAGGAAATACTCACCTTCGAGGTGGTAGGGTTCAGGGGCGCATACCCCGCCATCCTCGGGTGGCCGTGCTACGCCAAGTTCATGGCAGTCCCGAACTACACGTACCTCAAGATGAAGATGCCGGGACCGAAAGGCGTCATCACCGTGGGCTCGTCGATCGAGCACGCATTCGACTGCGACGTCAAGTGCGTGGAGCACGCTGAGGCGCTGGCGCTTGACGAGGCGCTCGTCGCGAACCTGGAGAAGTTGGTCAATGAGGACCTTGACTCCTCTGCCAAGCACGCGGGCAGCTTCGAGGCTGCCGAGCAGACCAAGGAGGTGCCCCTCGACCCTGCTGCCCCCGAGGGCAAGGTGTTGAGGATCAGTTCCACCCTCGACCCGAAATAAGAAGTGGTGCTCGTCGACTTTCTCCGCGCCAACGCCGACATCTTTGCGTGGAGCCCCTCGGACATGCCAGACATCCCGAGGGAGGTCGCCGAGCACTCCCTTGATATCCTACCTCACTCTCGAGCCGTGCAACAACGGCTGCGGTGCTTTGACGAAGAGCGACGCCGGGCGATCGGAGCGGAGCTGCGGAAGCTCCTCGAGGTCGGATTCATCAAGGAAGTCTTTCACCCTACGTGGCTAGCTAATCCTGTACTAGTTAAGAAAAATAATGGGAAGTAGCGGATGTGTGTAGATTACACTAGTTTGAATAAAGCATGTCCCAAAGTTCCTTTTCCTTTGCCACGAATCGATCAAATTGTTGACTCAACTGCAGGGTGTGAGCTTTTATCTTTCCTTGATGCCTATTCCGGGTACCACCAAATAAAGATGAAAGAGTCCGACCAGCTCGCGACTTCCTTCATCACGCCGTTTGGGATGTTCTGCTACGTGATGATGCCATTTGGCCTCCGAAATGCGGGCGCTACATACCAACGATGTATGCAGCACGTCTTCGGAGACTACATCGGGCGGACTATTGAGGCATACGTAGACAACATAGTAGTGAAGACCAGGAAGGCGGACGACCTGGTTAACGACCTGCGCGTCGCGTTCGACTGCCTGCGGGCCAACGGGGTAAAATTGAACCCCGAAAAGTGCGTCTTCGGGGTGCCGGGCGGCATGCTATTGGGGTACATCGTCTCCTAGCGAGGCATCGAGCCCAATCCCGAGAAGGTCGCGGCCCTCGATCGAATGGGCCCGATTCGAGACCTCAAAGGGGTCCAAAAGGTGTTGGGGTGCCTTGCCGCCTTGAGCCGCTTCATCTCGCGGCTCGGCGAAAAGGGCTTTCCCCTCTACCGGCTCCTTAAGAAGCACGAGCGCTTCTCCTGGACCGTCGAGGCCCAGGAGGCGCTGGACAAACTCAAGGCGGCACTCGCCCACGCGCCAATCCTAACACCGCCCCAGGGAAGCGAGCCTCTGTACCTCTACGTCGCCGCCACCACCCAGGTGGTCAGCGTGGTCATCGTAGTGGAGCGTACGGAGGAAGGACACTCCTTACCAGTCCAAAGGCCAGTGTATTACATCAGCGAGGTGCTGTCTGAGACCAAGGCACGATACCCGCAGATCCGGAAGCTGCTCTATGCGGTGGTGCTCGCGCGGCGCAAGCTCCGGCACTACTTCGAGGCCCACCCGGTCACGGTAGTCTCCTCATTCCCGTTGGGGGAGATCATCCGTAACCCGGACGCGGCGGGCAGGATCGCCAAGTGGTCTGTGGAACTTATGGGCGAGACGCTAGCCTACGCGCCGCGCAAGGCGATCAAGTCCCAGATCCTGGCGGATTTCGTCGCCGAGTGGACGGACACATAGCTGCCGCCGCTGCAGATTCAAGCCGAGTGATGGACCCTCTACTCCGACGGGTCGGTGATGAAGACAGGGGAAGGCGCGGGCCTGCTCTTCATATCACCCCTCGGGGAACACATGAGGTACACGGTACGCATGCATTTCCCCGCGTCAAACAACATGGCAGAGTACGAGACCCTTCTTTGCGGCCTCCGAATTGCCATCGAAACAGGCATCAAACGCCTCGACGTCAGGGGAGACTCGCAGCTCGTGATTGACCAAGTCATGAAGAATGCGAGTCGCCACGATGACAAGATGGAGGCCTACTGCAACGTCGTACGAGCCCTCGAGGACAAGTTCTATAGCATCGAGCTCAATCATGTCCCCCGCAGGTACAACGAGGAGGCGGACGAACTCGCCAAAATTGCGTCGGGGCGAATCACCATTCCCCCGAACGTTTTTGCGCGGGACGTCGCGAAATCGTCCGTCAACCTCGAACCAACACCCTCGAGCCAGGAGGAACCCTCGGGGGCTCCCTCGAATCCAGCGGGCGCGGAGCCTATGGATGAGGACCCCTCGAACGAGGCGTTTGCGCTTTCTCTGCTTGAGGGCTATGGTGCAGACGAGACCGAGGCCATGGACACAGAGCCAGCCCCCCGCGCGGAGGATTGGCGGGCCAAATATCTCGCTTGGATGGATCGAGGGGAACTTCCCTCGAACCGGTCCGAAGCAAGGCGCATCACCAGAATGGCCAAGTCGTTCATCATCGTCGACGGCGAGCTGTACAAGCGCGCCGCATCCGGCGTCCTGCAGCGGTGCATTCCCATCCCTCAAGGGCGCGAGCTCCTCCGAGACATCCACGCGGGCGTGTGTGGCCACCACGCGGTGCCGCGTACCCTCGTAGGCAATGCGTTCCACCAGGGCTTCTACTGGCTCACCGCGGTCGCTGACGCCAACGAGGTCGTACGCACCTGCGAGGGGTGCCAGTTCTACGCCCGCAAGACCAATCTCCCAGCGCATGCCCTCCAGACGATTCCCGTCACATGGCCTTTCGCCGTGTGGGGGCTCGACATCGTCGGGCCCTTGCGAAAGGCACCCAGGGGCTACACCCACCTGCTGGTCGTCGTAGATAAATTCTCCAAGTGGATCGAGGCACGCCCAATCACGAACCTCAGGGCGGAACAAGCCGTGACGTTCTTCACTGACATCATCCACCGGTTCGGGGTACCGAATTCCATCATCACCGACAACGGGTCCCAATTTACCGGCAGAAAGTTCCTGGAGTTCTGCGACAAGCACCACATCCGCGTGGACTGGGCGGCCGTCACACATCCACAGACCCATGGTCAGGTGGAACGTGCCAACGGCATGATCCTACAAGGCCTCAAGCCCAGGATATTCGACAGGCTGAACAAGTCTGGCCGAAAATGGCTCCAGGAGCTGCTAGTGGTCGTTTGGAGCCTCAGGACCACCCCGAGCAGGGCCACGGGATTCACCCCGTTCTTCCTGGTCTATGGCGCGGAGGCTGTCCTCCCCACGGACTTGGAGTACGGGTCGCCCAGAATCAAGGGCTATGACGAGGGCGCCAACCAGCGAGCCCGCGAGGACTCACTGGATCAACTGGACGAGGCCCGCACCGTGGCCCTGATGCACTCAACGAGATACCAGCAGGCGTTGAGGCAGTACCAAGCCCGGAAGATACGGCGTCGAGACTTCGACGAAGGGGACCTAGTCCTGAGGCTGCGCCAAGACAATCGAGGCCGCCACAAGCTATCACCCCCATGGGAGGGACCCTACGTCGTCGTCAAAGTGCTCAAGCCCGGCACCTACAAGCTGGCGAACGAGGACGGCGAGGAACTCACAAACGCTTGGAACATCCAACAGCTACCTCGCTTCTACCCGTAAGGATTTCCAAGTCTTTTTTCGTTATTTACATACCCAACACCCCAGTTGGTTGTACAAATGTAAATTTCATCAATTAATAAAGTAAAAGGGCGACTCGGCTTTCCCCCGAAAACCAAGTCCCCCTCGGGGGCTACTGCGGGGGGCATTCCCCCCAAAAAATAGTCCCATTTTTTCGCAAAAAATTTCATCGCAAATGCGCCAAGTATGTCTTGACCCAAACTTCGGGTGAAGTTACGCGGGACGCGAGCAGCCAAGGGCGAAGATGCGCGAGCCGGGGATAGCCCACGCCTCCAGCAGGATACGGCCCTTCCCCCTCGCCGCTTTGCCTATAAGCTACTCGTGCAAACGAAATCTTTCCGGTAAAAACTCGCCCAAGAAGGTGGAAGAGACAGAACAGCACAGGCCGTTGAAATAAAAAACAAGTGCTTCAATTTACAAGCATTTTAAACAGAAAATGTTTATTACACACAGCCGCGCGGCTCGAATTCTAACACAGAAAGTTTTAAAGGGCACGAACGCCCAACTATTTTCAGGGCTCAGGGCCGCCAGCCGGAGGAGCATCTGGGAATAGAAAGTCCATGAAGTCCTCAGCGAGGACGTTGGCAGCGGGAGCGGCGAGCGTGTCCACGCGGTTCATCTCCACCTTGTCGTCGACGCCGACGCGGACGACGTAGCCCGTGGAGATGGCCTTGAGGTCGACCCGGTAGTGAGAAACCACCACGCCAAGGGCTTTTTGGACCCCAGGTGAAGGGCGCGGCGCATGCGTTGGGTGACGTGCCCGCTGAGGGCGTGGAGACGACTCGCCATGGAGCTCCCGGCCTGCGCCTCGCCTTCTTCAATCCCCTGGCACGTCTCGAGGGTAGCAGCCTGCAGCTCCTCCAGCTCCTGCTGGGAAGAATTGTAGGCCGTCTGTATGGCCTGTGCCTGGGTCGCTGAGTTCCCGAGAGCCGTCCTCAGGCCTGAAAAACAAGACACAGATCAGATTGGGAGCGGATCCCAAATGAATCAAGCCAGCAGGAGAGAGGTGGGGAAAGCAACTCACCTTGAACCTGTTTCTTCTCCGTCTCGAGGGCTGCGCGTGCGGCCTCAGCTGCTTGCTGTAGCTCGAGGATGGAGGCGTCTTTCTCCTCGCCGGCCTGCCGCAGCTCCTCGTAGGACACGCCCTCCTGGACCAGCTCGCCCGAGAGCCGCGTGATCTCCAGCTCTCGGAGCTTGAGGGTAGCATGCGCCTCCTCCAGCGCAGCGCGCTCCCGCTGGAGTTGGCCCTGCGCTTTCTCCCGCGCCATGCACTCGTGCTCGAGGGCAGCTCGGGCCTCCTCGAGGGCGGACCGCTCCTGTTGGAGCCGGGCTTCTGCCTGCTGGCGCCCGCTGTGACAACCCACCCAGGAAAATACCGTACTATTGCCGAAACCAATCCACTTTGGTCATTAAGCAATAATAAAGTATCATCCTGTCGTTAGTTGCCGGGTTAACGCCCGGTAAATCACTTGGATATCAACAAAGGATCGACAATATGCATTAAAACTCACGCGAAGGCGAGTCCAGAGTACACTACACTAATTAACACAAATCTGCCCCGAAGGGGTTTAATTATTACAAAACTTTGTTCATGACGTGAAGGTAAAGATTCAGAGTTTGAAAACAACGGAAAAATAAATAAACTAGCGGCTCGATAAACATCACAGGAGGCCGTCCGTGATGCCATCACTGGTCGTCATCCACCCGGTCAACAACACCTGCAACAACAGTTTTAAAGTAAGACTGAGTATACTAATACTCAGCAAGACTTAACCGTCAGGTGATAACTACATCACCAAACTCTAGACATGAGAGGCTTTTTGGCCGGTGGAGTTCTTTTGCTGAAGAGCAACAAAGAGTATGTCCTTACTTTTAATATTTTAGCACAAGTTCTAGTTGATTAACATTTCTAAGTGTGCCAACTAATTCAATCAATAATTGTACAAACAATTAATTCAAGCAGTAAACTTCACCAAGTTCCATCATTAAGGGATATCATGGCCAGTTGATTAAGCAGTCTCGGATAACGGTGAGAGGCCGACAATCGATTGGTTTATAACCTTGCAAGGTGGACCTAAACACACGGAAGAATGCATACCCCAAGAAGGTCCAACAAAAACGAAACGGGGTATACACCGACCAGGCGGTTCCCGTCGATCTTCAGCTCGGGATCAGAACCTACATTCCTTGGTACAAGGCTTACTGGCTCGCCCACACACAAACGTCCAGGCTCACGCAGGTACCACACTGTTGCAAGCAGGGGGACACATCTCTGTGCCCCAGGGGTAGTAGGGAAAGGTTCCCTTGCCGCGTCAATCGGGTACTAGGCTTACCGGTCTCATTCCCGACAAGTGTTTAGTACGTTCAAAAGCTTAGCCCACGAAAGCCACTGGACCGGAGCCCAAATCCCATGCTCTTACCACATGAGCAATCCATTTATAAAGATCTTATGATTCCAACATAAGAACCTATTCTCGCGAGTGATGAACATCACTCGACTTCTACCGGGCCTATAGCATAGCAGCTATCGACCTAGCACACTAGTAAAAGAACATAGGTACCTAGGGATCATCCATCTAGGGTTTCATTCAACTCCTGAAACGTAAATGCACAATCATAGCAACGATAATTGCATAAATTTTAAAAACAGGGTTAATGATCCGGGGCTTGCCTTCGGCGGCAAGGTTGGCCTTGGGCCCTTCTGGACTTTGGTCCAGGTCTTGCTCTACAACGACGTGGTGCACGTCTCCGCCAGCTCCTCCGTCTTCTCCTTCCGGCACACGCGTACAGCTACCGTTCGGGACATCTACACGAGGATGCAATGCAAGACTTAATTGACGGTTTCCAATTTAATTAATTACAAACAACATATGACAACCATGAAGAGTATGGTTAGCCATATTCACCTTACAAACATACTTTTGGTATAACCTTTCTATTTAAGTAATTTCTTACGGTGCTTTATTATTTATTGTTTTTGACAATGGCTGTGTACATATTTTATGTAAATAAAATAATTTAGCTTTCACAAACAGCAAAGGGGTTGATCTTTATCGTTTTAAAATGATTTACATCACACACATAGGGTCTTTATATGTGTAGTTGATGGTTTTCTCATTTAATTTAAGATTAAGCTTTAATGGCCTCTATCGTTTTTATTCATAAAACACTTTAATAAAAATCAGTGGAATGTGTTATGAAGCATTACAAACCTATACAAGCCACTGCACACACATGCACTCTTAGGAGAGCTATGAATTTAATTATACTGAAAATAATAAAAGCTAATTATCAAAACATGAGAAATGCATACAAAAATAAATACACATCAAAATGATTCAAACTTTCTCACACATGATCTATGGTCCAAACCTAAGCTAGGAATGCAACATATACACCTAGAACTATTATGGATCTTGAGCTATGCAATTACAAAGAAAAACAAGCATATTTCAAGAATAAATATTTATGACAAATATAAAATTGTGATTAATTCACCAGAGCTTCATTTTGGCATAAACAGATAGCATGCAGAAGTTGGGCACAAAACCTTAATTATTTTTAGCTACAAAAATCATTTGGACAGATTCTGCATAAATAGAAAACAATTCATATAAAAAGATTTACAACATAACTTTGTGCAATTTTTGGTACATGAGCTAGTCACAACATAACACACAACATATCCAAAATTCAGCTATATATCACTTGTGGATTTGGATATACAACAGATCTAGGTTTTTCACATTTCTATTTTTCATGCAAAAACTATCAGGAAAAAGTATGGTAGTGCTTTGTAAAAGTTGTAGGATGTTTCACAACGAATCCAAAAAATTGAGTTTGCATTTTTCTGATTTTCTATGATTTTCTACGAATTTTAAAAGTTTCAGAAAAAGCACTTTACTATTTGAGAATCCAACTTTCGCACAGGCCCCTGGAACTTTTCTCCCTATTACAGATAGGCCCCTGGTTCACGAAAAACACCCTGGAAAGAAGGAAAAGGACGCAATGTGGTCCTTGGCATGGAGGGCGGCGCGGCTCGCCGGAATTGGGCGGCTCCGGCGGCGCCCTTGGCCGGGGAAGAGGTGGGGGAGGACGAGGGGCTCACCATGGCTCGGTTTGTGGCCGGATACGGGGCGGTAAGGCCGCCGGTGAGGGAGGACGGCGGTGGCTGGCGGCGGCTGCCGCTGGAGCTCCTGCTCCGGCGCGATGGACGGCGCGGTTGGCACACCAGCGGCACGGGGAGGTGGTGTGGGGCTGTGTGAAGTCGCTAGGGTGCTTGGTCGGTGGTGGTAGGGTCGGGAGATAGGAGCTCGCCGTGGGACATCGATGGCGGACCGTGACGGCCGGCCTGCGCGTGGTACCGCGGGCGGCTTTTATAGCCGGCCGGCTCCCTGGCTGCGCGTCGAAGTAAGAGCCCGGCGTTACTCCGCAGTACGGCGACCTGCCTTGGCTTGCGTGCGTGCAGGAGACTGGCGACGGACCGCGGGCAAAGCACGGGGCGCTACGGCGGTACGGGAGAGCGGCACACGTCCCTAGAACGCCGGCGCGGAGGGGAACCGGCGACCCTGACCTCGAGGCGGTGGGGAACGAGCCCGCACGGACGCCGAGGCAGGCGCGGTACCCTGCGCGCGGCGCGCGGCGCGGCCAAGCCGGCAGGGCGCCCGGCGCGCCGGCGGCGCTCTAGAGCGCGGCCGAGCTGCTTTTCAGCCGGTCAACGCTACTTTGACCGCACGTTTCTCCAAAAAATTGAACTGTGCGAAAAAAACGGTAGATACGAAAGTTGTAGATGAGACATCCCTCTACAACATTTGTAAAGGTCGTCCTAGGTTTTTCTCGACGGTTTGAGCAGGAACGCCAAGCAAATTTCGGGTTTTGCAGAGCGCTGATGAATAGTGAAAACTGCAGTTGACCAGATTTTTCACCCTTTTCCGCTCAAAATTTGAAATGCCATCCAACATGAAAGTTGTGTCCCTCGAAAAACTGGACAACTTTTATATTGGTAGAATTTGAAGTGTTTAGGTGAAATTTGGAGAACGCGGCAAAAGTTCCAGAATGACAAGGAGTGACAAGGGGTTTGACTGGGGTT
Organism: Cenchrus fungigraminus; assembly: GCA_036936925.1. Lineage (NCBI taxonomy): Eukaryota > Viridiplantae > Streptophyta > Magnoliopsida > Poales > Poaceae > Cenchrus > Cenchrus fungigraminus. The sequence goes on along the minus strand of CM072770.1, from coordinate 125,175,410 downwards.
CTAGCTAGTGTTTGGCCAAGCTTTGACCACAAAAGTGTGTTGACTTAATTAAGAGAGTCATTAGCACTAACTAATGGTATTTAAACACCTGAGGTGTTACACCCGCCCCGCTCCTGTTGGAGCTGCTCCTCCGCCGTGGCCAGCGCGGCAACCCTGTCCGCCAGGTCGGCTCTCAGTTGCTCGGCCTCCTTGGCCTTCTCCTCAGCCTGGCTCTGCCAAGACCGCGCCCTCTCGAGGGTTGCGCGGTCCTATTGGAGCTGGGCACGAGTCGAGGCGACCTCCGTCTCCCACTCCGCCGCCACGGTCCGCATCACGGCCAGGTCCTCGCGCGCCTTCCGCAGCGCCTCGTCCCGCTCCAGGAGCGCCGACGTCACCCTCTCGACCGCAGAGGCGTCGGACGCAGCCTGGGCGCCCTGGTTCAGGAGCTCGTCCCGCACAATTTGCAGCCGGTACTCCAGCCACCCATTGTCGGTCTGCAAGGCCTCTACGAGGGCGTCAAGGGCATCGTACTGCTCCCGGTACCAGTCGCGCTCGGAGTTCGCCGGCGTCGCCGGGGGGGGGGGGAGAGCCCCTGCTGCTCGCGCAGCCGGTACTCCTCGTCCTGCTGCTCCCGGCGCTCCCGCCGCCTGATTCTCCTCTCCTTCGCACGCGCCGCCCGCTCCTGTTCCCGCCGCTGCGCGGCGCAGGTGGCCGCTCGAGCCCGGGGCGTTGGTGGATCCGATCGCGCGGCATCCACCGTCACCCTATGCTAAATGGCAACCGTTAAGGTCACACCAGTGCGCTGCAAGAGACTGGGGGAGGAGGGATATCACTCACCGCCGGGCCATCGGGGAGCATGATGAATGACTAGAGGTCGTCGTGGCCGTGCGGCACGGACTTAAGGCTGATGGCGCGCCTCGCCCTCGTCGCCGCGTATTCCCGAGGAAAACGGTCGTGCAGCAGCCGTGAACGCGCCAACGCCGTAGGGTCGGCCGCGTCGCTCATCTCGTAGATGCGGAGCGCCCTCTCCATGAGGGGGACGATCCGCCGGTGGTGAAGGTTGGCGAGGACCGAAGCCGCCCCCAACCCGGCGTCCGCCAGGCTTCGCGTCGCGTCGGTGAGCGACTCCAGCCGCTGCTGGCGCGAGGAGGGCGACACGCCGTGGTGCCAGGCGTCGGGCTTCTCCTTCAACACCTTGCCGGTGTAGGGGGGAGGCCAGCGTCGTCGTTACGGAGGTAGAACCACCCCCGCTCGCACTCCGCGTTGTTGGACGTCATCGTGCACGGCGGGTACAACTCTCTGCGCAAGTCCCGCAGCGCGAACATCAGGCCGCCGGCACGCACCGCCCGACGCACCCGTGTCTCGCCCGTGGTGAGAGTGTGCAGCTCCGCGTGGAATAGGTGCACCCAGAGATCCCAATTCACGGGGATCCCCAGGAACCCCTCGCAGACGCCAACGAAGGTCGCCGCCTGCGAAATCGCGTTGGGGGCGAAGTTGTGGAGCTCCACCCCATAGTGGTAGCACAAGCCCCGCATGAAATGGCTGGCCGGCGCGGCGAAGCCGCGCTCGTGGTGCCTGATGAAGCTAACGACGTAGCCGTACGGCGGGTTGGGCTCCCGGTCCGTCGCCAGTGGAACGATCCACGCCGGGGGCACTCCTTCCACGTTCGGCGCCAGCAGCCCGCCATTGACCAGCTCGTGCAGAGCAAATGGCGTCACCGACGAACGGGGCCAGGACGCGGGGTCTAGCACTACGATCGGATGAGGCGGCGCCATTGCAGGCGGGAGGTGAAGCGAGGGCGACGGCGGCGCGAGAGCGAAGCGAACCTTGGCGAAGACAAGGAGGTGCGTAGCCAAGGAAGGAAAATAAGAAGCAAGGACAGCAGGCGCTAAGTGGCGAGGTAAAGGATTCGCACCTCCCTCTCTCGCGATTTATAGATCTGGGGGAGCCACGCTCCCGAAACCGCGCGCGCCACGCGCATTAACCGCAGGCGGCTTCGTCTGCCACTGACAAGCGGGCCCACCGCGCCGAAACAGCCGGACACGCGCACGTGCGCGATCATTACGGCGCGGCAACCGAAGGGCCGCGGCGCCCCGTCACGTCCGTCCCCCACGTCGCCCACTACGCGCGCGGCCGCGTCGCCTGAAAAGGCGCGCCTGCCGCGCACGATCACATCCACGACTGTGGGCATTTAATGGCCTGGTCCCTTACCGAGTAAGCGTGACCCCTGCACGGCCCGAGCCAAGGGCTCGAAAAACCAGACCCTCAAAGGGTGCGAGTATTGACCAGTGGCCTCAAGTCCCCCTCGGCAAGAGTGGGCGCCACAGGTGCCCTCAAATCTAGAGGATTACTGATCAGCAGCTCGAGGGCCGGCTCGGCCGCGAACCCACGAATCCTGCAGATGTAACAAGACGGGGGGCACCTAGCTGCCACCCCGCGATGGCCCTACTGATCAGGGGTTCGAAGCCTGACCCTCGAAGGGTTCGAACAGGCGCCCCAGATCGACGGAGTCAGGGACGACCAGGGCGCGCGCATTCGGGCCTATCCTCGAGGCCATCGGCTCGAGGGCGCCCCGCATGTCGTGTTCAAGAGCCAACGAGGGCAGCTAGTCGAGGGATCCCATCGAGGGAGAGCTTTCGCGCCCTCGGTCCCCAGCGAACGGGACCGAGCCCTACCTAGCACACCCGCGTAAGCGCTTTCATGGATGTGTCTCCGGACCACGAGCCTACCCTTATCGAATGGGGCACGGACGTCCACTTGAACCACCCGACAACAGCTCAACGAGGAACCCGCAATTCGCGACCCGCTCGATGGGAGTTGTGGATGCCTCACCCCTCTGTCCTGCGGAGGGACGGCGAAGGGGCGTGTGAACAAGACGGAGAGCACCCCTCGATCGCCTCGACTGGGCCCAGGCTCGGGGGCTCGACGCACGGCTACACCTCCTGGATATGCACCGAACGCAGACGTGTGCCAAATATGTGCGCACGGCACAGCCGAGGCCGGCTGAAATATTGCCGACGCCGGCTGAAACTAACACCTCGCACACCGGCAGACTCTGCGAAAAAACCTTGCAGGAGCACCCACGCTCCTGCAAGGCTTCGGGGGCTACACCCGCGGGTGCGCTAGCGCGCCCCCACGGAACAGCACAGCAACCAGGAGGGAAGAATGTCCCATCAGCAAGCATCAGCCTCTGCGGGTTCCTAACGGATACCACCGCAGAGGCTCGGGGGCTACTGTCGGGGACAGCCATGGGGGTCCCCTAAATAACCGGGGGAAAACCCATTTTCTTTCGCAAATAACAAAACACAAACGAGCTCACAAATCATAAATCACACCCAAAACAATCACGGCCCGGTGGCAGGAGCCCACGGCCCTGGCAACCTCAGCGGCCCACCAAAACGGTCGGCCCCGGCACCCCTCAGGCGAAACTCCGCTTCGCTCGAGGGGCACAGCGCCGTACCACCGAAACTCCGCCTCGCTCGAGGGCTGGACGCCCCCTCGGGCGAAACTCCGCCTTGCTCGAGGGCTGGACGCCCCCTCGGGTGGGTCTCCGCCTCGCTCGAGGCTCTCGCGGGTCCGCCGCTCCCGCACCCACTCCCCCGACCGGAGCATTTAATGTTCTGACACAGCGCAGGCGCCAGAGTCAAAGACGAATCCCCGACATGTCGTCCCTCTGACACCGCCTGGGAATCATATCCCGGCGCTGTTTCGCCAACCCTCCCGGTGAGGTCATCCCTGCCACTGTACGGCACTGTGCGGTAAGGCCAGTGTCATCTCCGTGACACTGTGCCGTCCACTCTCGTACGGCCCGCACGCCGCACCCTCGAAAGAGGATTGTGGAACCCTCGAAAAGGGTACGAACGCCTGTCTCGCGCCCGCACGGGACGACGCCGTGACGTCGAACCAGTGGGGCGCGTCTCCTCCGTCGCCATCGGCCCCGTGCGGCCATCCCCGCCGCTACGCCGCCATCCCGAGCACTGCAGCACCATCCCTGGCGCTGTGGGAGCCCAGGACGACAAGACGTCGCCACGTCCGCCACTGTGCGACCTCCAGCCCTCCGTCAGCCCGATCCTCGAGTTGACGCATGCGCAACGACTAAAGGGGAAGCTCCCACGCCGCTACCCTCGAAGCCGCTCCTGGACGAGCACAGGGTCCTCCACCACGCCCCGCCAGAAGCAAGATTCGCCAGGACAGCCGTCTACTCCACGGCACTGTACACCATACTGCTACACGTAGCTAAAACTATGTGGCACGATTGTAAACTGCCTCCCCTTGGCCTATAAAAGGAGGGGGTAGTCCCCTAGCCGCGGGGGGGGGGAGGACGGTTAGCACACTCACACGCTTTCCGCCTTCACCACGATATTGGCATCTCGCCTCAATCAAACCTCAGGGACCTGGAGGAACCGCCTCCTCTCCCGCCTCGCTTGTAGCTCCCCTCTGCAAGCACCACGGTGCAGCGCAATACAGTGCCTCGAGCGCACCCCTGCTGGACGTACGGCCCCGGCCGGAACCAGGATAAAACTCACGTCACTTAGTTGCTTAGCACCGGCCATCAAGAGATAGATCTCAGCGCTCGTTCTAGTTAGTGTCGGGACTACTTTCCGCACAGACACGTGGGGAGGCAACGGCCCCAACCTCCAAGCCCAGCTCGCCGGGCCTCCTCAAACGAAGCCGTCCCCGCGCCGCCGGAAGACTCGGTGATGCGGAGCAGCTAGGTGGGCCGGCGAGTCGGCATCACACCGCGCGGGAGGGAGATGCGCCCGCGCCGCAGCGGCGGAGGAGCTGCGGCCGCCGACGGAGGAGCCCGCGTGCCTGGCTGCCCGACCTCGTCCTCCTGCTCCGGCCTCCCCTGGACGCGGCTGCTCTCCGCCTCGGTGGCACCCCTCCATCCCTTCCTCAGATCTCGATGCGGCGAGCTCCCCGGCGACGCGCCGCGTCGGCGGCTGGTGCGGCGGGGGCGGACATGGCTCGTCTGCCTCCACGCACTCCGAGCGTTCCGGGAGCGGCGACGCGCGGGCCGTGGCGAGCTCCAGCCGCTGCACGCGAGCTCCCCCGCCGAGCGCCTATGCAAGTATGCATGCTCGATTCCACCGCTCTGCCGCCCGTGTGCCATCCCGGTCGTGCTGCTCGATTTCGCCGCCACCGGCTTGATTCCGACGCCGTTGTGCTGGAGGAGGATGCGTCGCAGCGGCAGAGGAACTCGAGTCCTACTCGAGTCCGCCATCGCCGCCGCGCCGTCGTCGTGCTGCTCGAACTGGCCGTGCGGGGGCTTGGCAGCGGCCTGGAGCCGCGCATGGAGGTAGCGCACCGGATCCAGACGATGGTGTTGGAGAGCGGGTCGTTTCTCCCGATCGGCGTTTTTGCCGTTTCCTGGCGTCTCGAATCAAACGAAGACGTCGTTTCTCCCTCAAGAAACGATTTCTACAATTTCTCTTCTCTTTCTTCATTTATTAGCTGCCATGTCACCAATTTTGCTTATGTGGCACCCCATTTATTAGAGATAGAAATCATCATTAATATCCCATGGGGACTGCCCTAAAAAACATAAGGCCCCGATGCAAATTAAACAACCTGATCAATCTCCATGGTTGTTGGGCGCACGCGACGATATATGATTTCCCTTCCATTTACTGCGTACCTAAGGCAAGTCTCAATAGGGGTTACATAGACATTTGAGTACTTTTGATGATGTGGCAGTGTATTAATGAAGAGAGAGGTAAAATGAGTTTCATGAGGTTGACACTCCCTATAAACAGTTACCTAGACAACTTGTGTCTTGCATGCAACCTAGAAAACAACAATAGATGAAATTATGCATTGAGAGTGAGGTGTTTCATTATTGTTTTAGATGTTTTTAAATGATGTGTCACTCTAGGTAATCGTGTTTATGACATCTGCAATGAGACTGGCCTAAGAGCATCTCCAAGAGTTTGCCAAATTTTACTTGGCAAATTTTATGTTTTGCCAACTTCTAAAAAGGTACGCCAAGTAAAAAAAAGAGTTCATCTTCAACAGTTTGACATAATTCACTTGCCAAATCCAGATCTAACTTACATCAGGAATCCTAAAAGAAACAAAATTATGTTTATGCCCTTCCACCTCTTGGAAACTTACATCAGGAATCCTTCTCTATTCTTTATTTCTTTTTTCACCCTCCCACCTAGAGGGAAACGACGATGGCAACCACGATCCGCGCGCTCATATATGCGCGTCGGGAGGTGAGTTTTGCCAAGTTTATATTTTTGCTAAGTTGGTTTGCCAAACTGTTGGAGGCTAATTTTCTCGTTTTGCCAAAATTAGATGGATGTAAAGTTAATTTGCCAAACTGTTAGAGTTGCTCTAATAGTAACTTGAATACTTGATTGTCTATCTATTGTCAAATTTTAAAAAAAAAAATCAAATTATTCTAATTTGTCGAGCGAGAGAGGTACAGGTGGCTGTTCCAGTTTTATTAAATGTTGCAGTGGCATGTTAAGTACAAACGTGTCCCCGCCGTACGCCCTAAATGTCAATTGTCAACTTATAGGAGCAGGAGCACGTAATCAACTTCGTCATCAGTCGCTAGCTACACCTAAGCTTAATCAGGACAGGACCATTTCGTCGAAACCTCCGCTTTCACATGGACGATGACGGATCCTTGAACGGCCACACGTAACGTACGTACAAAGTCAAACTTAAAACCCGGCCGGAGAAGCGACCGTACGGAAAGCCAAGTGCAAAAAGCAACGCGATATGCTTGCCATGATTTTTTTTTCTTTCTAACCAACCATTTTCATCCCAATAGCAATTAATATAAGATGCTTTGCCATGCTCTAGCTTGTCATGATCGTAACTCCATGGCGAAAAATAATGTCAGCAAGCTCTATATTTATTCCTTCCAACTACATTTACTACTTTTAAAGATTGTACTGACCTTCTATATGGCAAACCGCCAGGAGATCAAATTATAGTATTAAGCATTATATATTCCAACAACTTTTCTCAATCATGAATCACAAAGGTGCTTGTACGGCTGGAGTACCACGCCTAACCAACACAATGCGACTTTTATCACATTTATTTGTCTGCTCTCTCAGGTCAAAGACTGCAGTCCCATCATTAACAAATTACAAATTATTAAGGGAACTTGGATTTTAGAGTAATTTTGGAATAGAGATATGCAGAGACGAATCTCTCATGCAAAAGCCATCTCGACTGAAACCAAACAAGGACTATATATGTTTCAGTGTCCTAGGTCAGGTTGGTTTATCATTGTCCTGATACTAATCAAGTTTGCACGGTGTGTGTTTGTCAATTGTCATCTTGAATCGCTTGTTGGCAACTTAGTGTCGCAGTTGTTGTTGGTATCTATGCAGATGCAGTAGTGATTGCAACCGCAAGCTGCCTCTTTGCGTATGGTATATTAGTTACGAGTCCTTTTTCTGCTTATTATTTCCCCCTGAAAGCATCAAGTAATTAACTTCTTCTCAGGGCTTATGGATTCAGTGTTCAAGGCCCTAGTGTTCATCAGTTACAGTAGGCCTGCACCTTGATAGCCATATAAGGGGAGAACATATTTAAAAAAATTTAATTCCAGTGCACTCTGAAATGTTCATGAAATCCAATATCTTTGGTTCATGCTAATCATTCCACAACATTTTCAGCAAGCGAAAACTGGAGCACTGGTCAATGGCAGCTCTTCTGTCTTGTGCGTGTTTTCCTCCGAAAGAAACATAATAAATACTGGTCCTTGATGAGGCGACATCGTTCATCTGACTCAGCCACCACCAACGCATTCTGCCGTGGGTCTTCAAGCCTAGATTTCAGGGTGCACAGTGATCGCCATTGACCATTCACCATAGCAGGGTTTCCTACGGTAATCAGCTGCTAGGCTTCTGATCACTTGCAACAAGATAGAGCTTTTCCAGAAGGAGAAAATTTCACGACCGGTCCTTAAAGTATGGCCCGAGTTTGGTTTGGGCCCTCGAACTAATAAGTCGCACACTTGGCATCTTAAACTACTTAATTGGGTTCAGTCAGGTCCAAAACAGCCCCGTCTGCTGAACATTCGCAGATAGCCCCTTGCGCTTTCCTCATCCTCTCCTCTTGACTCCCCTTGCTGCATCCCGGACATGGCGCGCACCAGCGCCGCCATGGCGGACGGCCCGCCCCCGGCACTGGCCACCACGACGTCGCGCCCGCCCTCGGCGCGGTACAGCCGCTCCACGGCCGCCAGCGCGCACTCGGGCTCCCCGGTGCCGCCCTCCGCCACGCGCCGGGGCGCCCGCGTTCACCCTGGCCTCGAGCGGGCCAGCGGCGGCGAGGACCTTGCCAAGCCGGGCTAGACGCTCCTCCTGGCCCACCACCTCGGCAGCCTCCGCCTCACCGACGCCGACTGGGGGAAGACCACGGCGCCGCCCGGCGAAGACGAGGAGACGGAGTCGAAGGTCGTGTCGGTGGCGAGAAGAGGGAGGTGGGCCGCTGGCGCCACGCCGCGAGCCTTCCGCGCTGAGGGAGAGGAGGAGACTGAGGACCATGTGTGGTTCGAGGACCGGTGGATGGTCGCTTCCTTGTGTGATGAGTGATTGACAACGTTGTGTGGACTGATTTTTGGCTAAGTAATGCAGGTGCAGGTTGCGGCTTGACTGGTGTTGGTGCAGGTGAAGAACAAGCGCGAAAGGTCATCGCTGGTGAGGCCTCCAGGTGTGGAGAAGACAGGTAGGCTTCGTTCAAGGGACCCGGTGGCCAGCGGGGTCAAGTGCGGACCGCATGGTGGCATGAACAGCAAGATGAAGTCATGGACGGTTTCTTGGTTGAGCCTCAAAACCAAGGTCGAGCCGGGACTACGTGGGAGCCGAGTCATGAGTGGCGATTGGCGGAGGCTACACCGAGTTCGCGGGGTTTCCAGTGGTTCACCAGAAAACCACTGGGTTCCTTGGTTGATCCACAAAGCCAAGACCGAAGAACCGAAGACGGAGATGCAGCAGCTCCAGACCGGTCTGACCGGTGGGTACCGGTCTGACCGGTGAGGAGCACCGGTCTGACCGGTGTGCGACGACGCAGTCCGGAGACTTCGAAGCGGAGGACACGTGTCGGGATCGCATGGCTTGCGTCGAAGCTAAACAGGGTGCGGTCGCCGGGCATCCGTCCGATGGAGAAAATCTGAAGACTTCCAAAACCGCCCTTGAGGGGCTTGTATCCCTAGTTATTAAGTAAGGGCATTTTAGAATTTAGGCTTGCCTCCATATAACCCAAGTGGTGAGAGGATGGCAGCCATCTCTTGGAACCCTAGTTCATTTGCTTTGCTTTTACCCTTCCTATTTTCTTAGGATTTCCATAGGACTAGCTTGAGAGCTTCATGGTGAGATTTTGTGAGAGGGTTGGATGATCGGGCGGCAAGCTAGACCTTGTATGATCCTCCTTGGTATGTATAGATGATTTGGCGTGGTTCCTCAAGGCTTTGTTGTGTTGCTCCCGGTTGTTCTTGGTGGTGATTTTCGGAGCCCTCTCTTGGTGGATTTCTTGGTGTGTTTTCGGGACCTTGCTCTTGGGGATTTGATGGGGGGAATATGTGTGAACCCTTCGTGGTTCTTTTGCTTTTGATTCCCCTCCCAAATCCGTGAGTTAAGGGGCTCGATTTTGGGGTTTTCGGTGTTCTAGGGTTAGAGGAGTTCGTGGCGGGATTTCTTCGATTCCTCTTGATTTGGCAAGTTTTGGTGGACATAAACTTGGCTATGGACTCCTCATGAGGTGTTCCTACTATCCCCAAAGTCTTGCTCAAGTCCGTGGAGCGATTCGGGAGATCAAGGTTTGGATTTGGGGGAGTTGACCCGCGGGTGCTGTTCATCCCGAGCTGCCCAGGTTACACCGGTCTGACCGGTGCTCTTGACCGGTCTGACCGGTGCGAATCACTTGTGGGATTTGCCTCGGGTGAACTGCTGGACTCGTGTGTCTTTGGGCCGTGGTGTTGCTGGTTTGTTCTTGGTCTTTTTGGAGTTGTTTTGCTAGGCTTTGTATAGGGTTTTCCTTCCGTGCAGGTTGTGTTTTGGGGGTGTTTTTGTTCCAGAGCCTAGAGAAATCACTGAGGCTCTCTGGAACACTTGTTGTGCGGCTGCTGTAGCCACCGGCCTGACCGGCTCTGTCCACCGGTCTGACCGGTGTCACCGGTCTGACCGGCGCAGGCCATCGGTCTGACCGGTGCAGCACAGGCAGCAAGCCGTGCAAGTTTCCGCTGTGCGAGTTGGTGTGTTTTGGCTCGGAAGGTTGTTTGTTGGTTCCTAGGTCCAGTAGCACTCCAGTGGCTGCGTGGGCTTGACCAACTTGGGTAGTGAGTCGGAGACGTGTGTTGGAAGCCGTGTTCATCTTGTTGGAGTCTCCATCTCCTTCGAGAAGAATTTTTATCAGCTCCCATTCACTCCCCCCCCTCTCTGGTTCGCCGTATCGGTCCTTCAAGTGGTATCAGAGCCGGTTATGGGTCTTGATTGACTCTAACCACTCTAAGATCCAAGGATGGTGTACCAGGAACGGGTTTCGGGTCCTCCACACTTCGATGGCAAGAACTACCAGATGTGGAGTAAGCAGATGGCGGCGTTCCTCCGTGGAAAGGGTCAGATCCTTTAGGATGTCACGGTGGACAATGGCTATGTCCAGCCGATGAACTTCCTCGCTCCAGGATCGAGAGACATGTTCGACGCCAACAATAAGGCGGTCGACTACTTGTTTCGTGCTTTGTGTCAGCCTGAGTTCGATCGAGTGCACACCGAGCACTTGGCTTGTAGAATCTGGTCGGTGTTGAAGGAAGCTCATGTTGGGAATGCCCAGGTTCAGGCTCGGATGTATGCGACTTACCGGAGAGAGTACGAGAACTTCACTCATCTTCCCGGCGAGTCCATCGATGCCTTGTTTCAGAGGTTCACGGTGGTTGTGAACAACATGAGGGCCAATGTGGACGTGCTCCCGTACGATGATCATGATAGGGCTGTCAAGCTCTTACACTCGTTGGATCGTACGGTTTGGGGCGGAAAGTTCGAGGCTATTGTGGAGTCGGAGAAGTATGACACTCTGACCGTGAACGAGCTGTTCTCGAAGCTCAAGTCGGCTGAGGTGGATAGGGGCATGACAGCCAAGATCGAGGGCCCGACTGACTCTCATAGTCTCGCCCTCGTCGGTGATTCGAAAGGAAAGGCTAACACTAACCCATCCACCAGGATGTTCTCTTTGTCCTCTTTGATGTCTATGCCAGATGAGGAGTTTGACGTGCTTGGAGAGGACGAGCTGGCGTTGCTGACGAGGAGGTTCGAGAGGCTGCACGAGAACCGGGAGAACATGAGGAGGAACACGAGGACATGCTTCCAGTGCGGCAAGCCGGGACACTTCGTCGCCGACTGCCCGGAGAAGGTCGAGAACAAGGATGGCTACAAGCACAAGTCAAGGACGAATGGCAAGTACCGGTCGAGGCGTGACCACAAGAGCAAGCACAAGAACAAGCACAAGGACGAGCGACGATCGAGGAAGAAGGAGAGCCGAGGCAAGGCCCGAGCGATGGTTGGAGCGAGCGACGTCGACTCCAGTTCCGCGTACTCCACCTCGAGCTCAAGCAGCAGTGAAGATGAAGGTGATCGTCGCAAGAGCAGGAAGTCGTCCAAGAACCTGAGCGGGCTGAGCTACTTCGCGAGAGACGGCTTCTGCACCATGGCGCTGAGCTCCGACAGCAAGAAGAGCACACAGAGCGACTCGGACTCTGACTCCGACGACGAGGTGCGTGATGAACTCCCCTTCTTGCGTCAGGAGAATGAACGGCTTGGCTTGTTGCTTGATAATCGTGATGACATGCTTAGAGAGGCCAAGAAAATGAGGAAAGAGTTTAGGGCTTCACTTGAGGATGCTAGGACTAGAGTGGTTGAGCTAGAAACACAGAATTTGGATGCTAAGCTTGAAATCGATTCTTTGAAAGCTTCACCTGTTGTTTCTGATGAAGTTGAATGTGCTGATTGTCCTATTTTCCTTGCTGGCCTTGCCTTGTTTAAGGAAAAGCATGCTTCCAAGTGTGAGGAACTAGATGTGCTTAGGGTTGAAGTGGCTGAGCTTAAGTCTAGACCTACTTTGCTAGGTGCTTGCACTTCTTGCCCTGTCTTGCATGGTAAAATTGATGAAATGCATGCTTACACTGTTTCTCTTGAGGCTAAGTTGAAAGAACCAATTCCTACATCTTGCTCTACCTGTGAAATGCATGCTTTGAAGAATCTGGAACTTGCACATTATGTTGATCGTTTGCAGGATGAGAATGATGAGTTGAGGAAGTTGATGGGTTGGTTGTCTGGTCATGAACCTCAGTTGAGGATAATGATCGAGACATACAAGAGGCAGGATGGTGAGGGACTTGGGGCAAACAAGGTTGGTGAGGGAAGTGGAGAGAATATCCCTGAGCCACCAAAAACCCACCACAAAAATGATTTCCCTCCTAAACCTAACCATCTTAGGAACCGACTAGACACAACCCCAGCTCCACCCGTGTTCCCTCCACAAACAAATGATTTCCAAAAGCCTATCAAGTTTGTGAGCACTTCGGGGAAAGTGTTCTTTGGGAAAGAGAGTGAGAAGGCTAGTGAGGAGAAACCGGTGGAAAAGCCGAGTGGAGAGAAACCAAGTGAGCAGCCCCAACCCAAGCCTAAGCCTAAGCTTGTGAGGTTCCATTGTGGCTATTGTGGGAGAGATGGCCATAAGGATGAGTTTTGCTTCAAGAGGAAGCGAGAGGAGAGAATGGTGAAGGAGTGGGCTAACAAGGACAAGTACCACCTTTCCAATGGTGTACTTGAGCCTCGTGTGCAGATGCCCAGGGCCAAGGCGAGTGTGAGGACAGTTCCGGTTTGGGGAGAGCGAAAGGCTGTTGGAGGTGCTGTTGGCCGGGCTACACCGGTCAGACCGGTGGGGGGCACCGGTCAGACCGGTGCAGGCCTGGACAGGCAGCAGTTCGGGTTTCGTGCTCGTACAGGTGCAAGGTTTGGTTCTGGAGGTCGTGGTTCTGGTGGTTGGGATGGAGAGTTTGCAGGAGGTCAGTTTGCTAGGCGTTCTCCCCCTCGTGCTCAATACGGGGAAGGGAGGAGTCGTAGCTTTGAGTTGGAGAGGAGGGACGGTCCACGGTTTTCTTTTCGTGGTTTTGGTCCTCCTCCAGTTAGAGAGGGATGGTTCCCTCATAATGGTTACCATGGTGGTGTTGAGTTTGCTGGACGTTCTCCACCTCGTGATCAATACGAGTTTGGGAGAGGTCACAGTTTTGAGTCTCAGAAGGGCTGCGAACCACGCTTTCTTTTTCGTGGTAGTCGTACCCCTCCTATGAGACGGGAGTGGTTTTCCCATGGTGGTTCTAGGTTTGATAGGTTTGACAGGATGGATCGCAGTTTTGATAGGCGCGGTAGGATGGATGTTGCTAACCCTACTTTTGAGGAAATGGTCCGGCACTGGTTTGACACCTTTGGTACTAACCCCAGTGTTGAGTCGTTTGCTCGCTCTTGCTCTTGGTTTTGAGTTGCAGGTGGGAGGCCCGGAGAACATTTGGTTGATAACGGGAGGTGGTTCTTCGGCCTCATACCCCGGTGGTGACATGGAGGTACATCACTTTCGGGGATGGTGGACAAGGATGAGTGACTTCTGAAGAAATGATAAAGGTAAGTGAATTTGTGACCTTCAAGTGTGTGGTCTTGGTCAAGCCACTTGGTTCTTTTTGCTCTTTGCCCTATCTCATGTGTGTAAGGTGAGCTTTGTATGCTCTTTGGCCTTAACGCATGAGTTTAGGGGGAGCTTGTGAGTTTTGCGCTCCTTTGCTCTTTTGCCGGTGGTGTCGAGCCCTTTTTGCCTCCCCTCGAGGAGCCGGTGGTTTGTGAGCTTTGTTTGTGGGAGCTCCTTTGTAGCATATGTATAGCTTTCCTTTGTGCATTTCTTGCATTTGGCATGGCATATGTAACAGGATGTATAGGCATCCTTGTATCTTAGATTGCATGCATTTTGTATCATATGCATTGGTTAGGAAAAGCTTCTCCTATATACATTGTTCACCATGGAATGCTATTTATGTCTTTGTGAGCTTGTTTGGTATGCTATGGTTAGTTTGGCTTAGCTCTTGATGATCTTGATTTATAATCCATGGTTGATGGCTATGTTTTTGAAAATTGTCAAATATATGCTCTCTCGTGTGTAAATGCCTTTATATGATCTTGACATGTTTTAGTGGCTTGGTTATGCTTAATTTGTGGTTGGATAGCTAGTTTATTGATCATATGGGGCCAAAGGGTCATTTGCCATCATGAATGTTTAGCCCTCATACTTTATCTTGTGGAGGGGCACAAGTTCCTTTTTGTCGCAAAGACATTTCATGTACCAAATTTGAATCTGAAAATGAAATGTAAAATGCTTGGAAAATGTGTTCCCATGTCATATGTGCTAATTTTAATTTGCTTTGGGTGCTAAACCGTTGCATGATGCCTACCAATGAGAAGTCTCATATATAGAAGTAGGCACATGGCTCGGTGGCTTTGACATGACATGAGGTGCTTACGGGTGTTTGTGATGGTCTTATGATTAGAATGGTTGTCCTAGCATGAAGTTTGTGTGGCTTTGCCATTTTGACATGTTTTGCTCATGTTTAGGACTTTGCTCATGAGAGGGTAAATTTTCGCAAAATTGCTCAAATCCATCTTAGCTTCGTCCAATGGCTGTGAAACTTGGTGATCATGGAGTTGATGTCAATACGAAGCTATAGAGTATCTAACTTGCTCATTTGGACATGTGTAGCATTCTATGTTGAATTTTGTCTATTTGAGAAGCTCTAGGTCGAAAATTTTTCGCATTTTTGGCTTGATTCATGCATTGCCAACAAGGGGGAGAAGTTTGAGCTTGAAATGGCTTGCTGGATGCATTTAGAAGGTTTTCAGGTGGTTTCGAGCCATTTCTGGGCTCTGGTGTGCACCGGTCTGACCGGTTGAGGTCACCGGTCTGACCGGTCAGTGTGCTGGTCCTGTTCACATGTTGCACACCGGTTTGACCGGTGGTGTTGACCGGTCTGACCGGTCAGGGCTGAGCTGTTGCAGCTGCCCTGTTTCAAGTGGTGTCTTGCATGCATTCGTCCGGGGGGAGTTGCATTGGTTCAGGGGGGAGCTTGCATGTGTGCAGGGGGAGCTCTTTGTGGTTTTTCGAGCTTTTGTTTGGTGGTTTGCGCTCTTTGCTTGAGCATAGTTTTGTCTCGGATGTGTCGAGCCGTTGCCCTTGCCTAAGGGGTCCGAGACTTGTCTTCTTCAAGTGATCTTGCTCTTTGCCTTTCTTTGGCTTTCGATCGCTTGTTGGAGTTTCTTTTTATTTGTTCCTTTTCTTTTTCTTTTCTCTCGTGTTACTATTTGTGGGTGTTGTCAATGCACTCATCAAGGGGGAGATTGAGGATCATGTGTGGTTCGAGGACCGGTGGATGGTCGCTTCCTTGTGTGATGAGTGATTGACAACGTTGTGTGGACTGATTTTTGGCTAAGTAATGCAGGTGCAGGTTGCGGCTTGACTGGTGTTGGTGCAAGTGAAGAACAAGCGCGAAAGGTCGTCGCCGGTGAGGCCTCCAGGTGTGGAGAAGACAAGTAGGCTTCGTTCGAGGGACCCGGTGGCCAGCGGAGTCAAGTGCGGACCGCATGGTGGCATGAACAGCAAGATGAAGTCATGGACGGTTTCTTAGTTGAGCCTCCAAACCAAGGTCGAGCCGGGACTACGTGGGAGCCGAGTCATGAGTGGCGATTGGCGGAGGCTACACCGAGTTCGTGGGGTTTCCAGTGATTCACCAGAAAACCACTGGGTTCCTTGGTTGATCCACAAAGCCAAGACCGAAGAACCGAAGACGGAGATGCAGCAGCTCCAGACCGGTCTGACCGGTGGGTCTGACCGGTCTGACCGGTGGGTACCGGTCTGACCGGTGAGGAGCACCGGTCTGACCAGTCTGCGACGACGTAGTCCGGAGACTTCGAAGCGGAGGACACGCGTCGGGATCGCATGGCTTGCGTCGAAGCTAAGCAGGGTGCGGTCGCCGGGCATCCGTCCGATGGAGAAAATCTGAAGACTTCCAAAACCGCCCTTGAGGGGCTTGTATCCCTAGTTATTAAGTAAGGGCATTTTAGACTTTAGGCTTGCCTCCATATAACCCAAGTGGTGAGAGGATGGCAGCCATCTCTTGGAACCCTAGTTCATTTGCTTTGCTTTTTCCCTTCCTATTTTCTTAGGATTTCCATAGGACTAGCTTGAGAGCTTCATGGTGAGATTTTGTGAGAGGGTTGGATGATCGGGCGGCAAGCTAGATCTTGTATGAACCTCCTTGGTATGTATAGATGATTCGGCGTGGTTCCTCAAGGCTTTGTTGTGTTGCTCCCGGTTGTTCTTGGTGGTGATTTTCAGAGCCCTCTCTTGGTGGATTTCTTGGTGTGTTTTCGGGACCTTGCTCTTGGGGATTTGATGGGGGAAATATGTGTGAACCCTTCGTGGTTCTTTTGCTTTTGATTCCCCTCCCAAATCCGTGAGTTAAGGGGCTCGAATTTGGGGTTTTCGGTGTTCTAGGGTTAGAGGTGTTCGTGGCGGGATTTCTTCGATTCCTCTTGATTTGGCAAGTTTTGGTGGACATAAACTTGGCTATGGACTCCTCATGAGGTGTTCCTACTATCCCCAAAGTCTTGCTCAAGTTCGTGGAGCGATTCGGGAGATCAAGGTTTGGATTTGGGGGAGTTGACCCGCGGGTGCTGTTCATTCCGAGCTGCCCAGGTTACACCGGTCTGACCGGTGCGAATCACTTGTGGGATTTGCCTCGGGTGAACTGCTGGACTCGTGTGTCTTTGGGCCGTGGTGTTGCTGGTTTGTTCTTGGTCTTTTTGGAGTTGTTTTGCTAGGCTTTGTATAGGGTTTTCCTTCCGTGCAGGTTGTGTTTTGGAGGTGTTTTTGTTCCAGAGCCTAGAGAAATCGCTGAGGCTCTCTGGAACACTTGTTGTGCGGCTGCTGTAGCCACCGGCCTGACTGGCTCTGTCCACCGGTCTGACCGGTGTCACCGGTCTGACCGGCGCAGGCCATCGGTCTGACCGGTGCAGCACAGGCAGCAAGCCGTGCAAGTTTCCGCTGTGCGAGTTGGTGAGTTTTGGCTTGGAAGGTTGCTTGTTGGTTCCTAGGTCCAGTAGCACTCCAGTGGCTGCGTGGGCTTGACCAACTTGGGTAGTGAGTCGGAGACGTGTGTTGGAAGCCGTGTTCGTCTTGTTGGAGTCTCCATCTCCTTCGAGAAGAATTTTTATCGGCTCCCATTCACTCCTCCCCTCTCTGGTTCGCCGTATCGGTCCTTCAGAGACGATGCTCGATCGGGCGCCGCGCGTGGAAGAGGTGGGAGGCGCCGTGTCGCGCGGTAGTGAGGAGGGGGCCGCGAGCGTCGCGCCGCCGCGGCCGGAGAGGAGGAGGTCGCGGCGCGGGCGCCATGTCAAATCGCCGAGGAGGAGCGAGCTGCGAGCGCCGGGTTGCTGTTGGCGGGCCCGCGTCGATTCTCCGTTCGAGGCCGCGGCGTGTCCCGAGGAGGACGAGGTGGTCGTGGAAGCCGTGCTGCGTCGTGGCCAGAGGAGGAGGAGTGCGGACCCGCGGCGCTGCAGCGCCGCTCAAGGAGGAGGGGGCGCGGTCCAGCTGCGCCGCGAATCGGAGGAGGCGGCAGCGCGGTGAATCGAAGGAGGCGAGCACCGGGGCCGTTGCGCCGCTGGCCGGGAGCCCGCACTGGTGTCGCCCATGCCGCAGCCATACATGCTCGCCCACGCGAATGACCAAACGTCGAGGAGGTCCTAAGCCTCCGGGAGTGAAGAGTAAAGGATGAGGAAAGCACAGGGGGCTATCTACTAATATTTCAACAGGCTGGCTATTTTGGACCTGATTGAACACAATTAAGTAGTTTAGGATGCCAAGCGTGCAACTTATTAGTTTGCGGACCCAAACGAAACTCGGGCCATACTTTAAGGACCGGCCGTGCAATTTTCTCTTCCAGAAGCATGTCCATTTTTTTCTTTTCATGAAAAGTACTAACCGGCAAGAAATAAATTTGCTAGGCATGTATTAACAGAGAAGAAGCAAACTTATTACAACAAGAAACAAATGAAAAGAAAAAAAATGATGTAAATAAATTTCTGTTATGACTTCAGGAATATTAATCAAGAGTGACAAGCCATCAAGTCTGGTGGAAAACAAGGAACCTGCTTTAAGGGCAACTCCAACCGGCTCCTTTTATGAGCTCTTACCTTATCTTTAAGGGGGGAAACACAAAAAAACATCTCCAACCCGTCTCTTTTTCGGCGCCCGACGGATGAGGTGGCCTCATTTCTCCCCCTCGGACTCTCAGCTGTAGGAGTCCCTCTTCTGCACCCTCATCCGGCGACGACGCCAACGGCCGGCCTCCCGCGCCTGGACGGAGGTCTCCCAGCGGCAGGTACGTCGATTCCTCTTCTCCAGCGGCGTCCCGTAGCTGCAGCTGTAGATCCGGGATGGGAAGGAAAATCGTACCTGGAGCTGTAGATCCGGCGCCGGCGTTGACCCATGCTGGACGGCGGCGCTCGTGGTGGCAGGCCGCGCCCGCGCGCACCCGTGGTGGCCGCCCGCGCCCGCACGGGCCGCTCACCCCGTGGTGGCCGCCGCGCCCGCCCGCCCGATGGGGCCGCCCGCCCGTACGGGGCCGGCGGCGACCTGCCTGGGGCACACAGGTGCGAGGGGCCGGCCTGCCTTCATGCTGTTGCTCTGCTTTGCCTTGAATGCTCTGCGTGAATGCCTACTGCTCTGCTTTGCCTACTGAAGGCTCTGCGTGAATGCCATAGAAGATTTATTTTGCCCTGCGTGAATGACAATAAACAATGCAAATGCAAAGATGGAAGATAGAATTGACGAATTACATTTTGTTCAGTCTATGTGACAGGATTGTGTTGCTGTTTAATTTGTGGGTGAACAATGTGTCTTAATTTGTGGTCTGTATGTGAACAATTTGTACTACTTGTCTTGCTATGCACGAACTTGCAGTAGGTGGACAATTTGCATTATTTATTTATTTTTGCAAAATAATTTGTATTATTTGTGGTATGCACGTGGACGACTATTTGTGCTATTTTGTGTTCAAAATATATTGGCTGTGCATGCATTTGATTGTTAGTTACATGGTATGAATAAAGAAAGAGATGAATAAGATGTAAGGAGGTATATGAGGGTTGGGTTGGAGTTGGAGGGAAAAGAGAAGCCTCAAATCTAGATAAGAGGTCCTCATATGGGTGGATAAGGGCTCAAATATAAGGGTTCCATTGGAGTTGCCCTAAGGAAGTTAGCTAGCTCGTCTATGAGTAGTGATCCAAGTATAACTGAAGCTGCAAGCAAACCGGACAACACGGGTTAGTTGCATGCCACTCAAAATTAAGTTTGCTTGACAGCAGTTTTATCAAGGATACCAGGCCATAATCATAATGAAAACACAGAGATTACACCATTGATTAACTACCCAACTTGTCTGGCAGGGCTTATGAGAATCTTTCAGCTGGAAATTACGCGGTAATGTCATCAGTGAGGGTTGTCGTCGGTGCACACTCACATTTTTTGTTATTTGATTTCTCATTACGCGTTAACAACCTCCTAGCTTGGGGTGGGGATCGATGAGGTCTGATTGCTGATGTGGTGCCATACGTGCACTGCCACTGAGTGTCTGAGTCAGTGGGCAGTCAGCAGCATTTGCGTCCATAGTTGACTTTGTTTGAATAGCAACGAATCTCCTCTGATCGGGTGTTAATTAGGAAGCCCGGGATTACAGATCTGCTTATTATTGATCGTCTGCCTGAATTGGCCGGCAGCCGGGTGCAGATACAATTTTTTTTTCCTGAGCAACCGCATGAATATACTAGTACATGGAGTATATGCTTATTTGTTAGTGCACGCAAACAAATTAAAGCAATAACTGAAGCATTTGCTCCGAGTGCTTTCTCCTGAAAAAAAAAGATTACAATTGGCAAAGTTGCACCCAATCAATAATGCTGTTGCAGTTCCAGTTAAATGCAACATCTCAACAGGGTGGTAAGCTCAACTGCCTCTGGAAAGCCGTTTTTAATTGGGTCGCCTGCCAAAAAAAAAAGTAGTGGAATTAAGGAGGTGCCAAATTAAGCAGAAAGAGAGAGGATCCCATTTGGCATTTGCACCCCTTAAACATTAATTGCTCTGAAATGGACCATGTGTGAATAGATTAGTGCAAAGCAACCTTTGAAGATGGATGGGGTCATTGTTGTTCGTCAGATTTTGGTGCTAGAGGGGCCGGATCAGATATCAGGATGCCTGCTAGCTCTAGAGTTGACTTTGAAGAAAAGTACTCTGGAAACCAAAAGAAAAAACCGAGGATCCAAGAATTCAAGAAAAAATAACGCCACCACCAGTCGTTGTTCTTCAAATATAGTACTCTTGTCTAATTTAGACATCGAAAATACTCCTAACCTCCTCCTCCGATAAATCCATGATATTTACGACTGCAGATCGATGCTGCAGGGCATGCTCCTGCCTACAGTATATTTTTAAATGCAAATAAAAAGAATGTAGTTATGCTTCACACAACATAGTTACCATAACCATTACTCCATCCGTCCCATGTAAAAGTTCAATCCTAACTTTTGAAAAAAATCCCACAAAAATGCAATTCTGAAAAATAGATCTAATCACCTTCTTAATGAAAAATAAATGAGGGTATTAGAGACTTTTCAATCCTCCACTAATCTATCTAAAAAACTAAAATTGCACTCTTTTATGGGACGGAGGGAGTGTCTAATTCAGCCTGGTGAGGCGTCATGTAACATGCATGTTTTAGTAAACTAATTGTTTTTCTTAGGACGACGGTCCTCAAATTGATCGCGCCACGTAATGTAGGGACCTGTTGCAGAGCTTTGAAGAAAGTGGTGTGTGGTGTGTGGATCGTACGGCCGGTGTACGTTCAAGTCAAAGTCGTAATCCGTAAACAAGGGATGATAGCTGGCTACACGTCGAGGTTTTTTTTACAAGAACTATTCACTTGCCTTATCAACCACAAGTCAGAACAAAACAGCCACCAGCAACCAACCAACAATACTTTTCTCTCGGAACAAATCATCACCAGCCACCAGCCAAACGAACAGAGCGGATGTCCATAGCGTTGGTGATGACGAAGCTGATGGTCGGGGGTCATAGGGGGCGTCAAGGGCACATACACCCGGATGGATTGACCGCACCCAATCTAAACATGATGACTTTTGCTTCCTTCCGTGATGTTTGGGGGAGTACTACGTACACGTGGAGGTTGAGGTGGAGAAGATTATTAATTGGGACCCACCACCCCAACCCAAGAAGCAGCAGCGGGCCATCGACATGCATGTACTTTGACCCGCGATAGCCTATCGTGCATGCGTATAGCAAGCAAGGTCGTTGCTTGGCATCCCACAGATAAGTAATTAATCTTTTTCGTCGAAATAAGATAAGTTATCTCTTCTACGAGTGTATTTAAGAGTGCTGGTTTGCTTGATACAGTATTTGATTGTGTTTTCGATCGAGGAGCGATGAAAAGATCGAGTGACATACACACATTATTCATCCGCCGTACCTTCCTCGAAGAATCCAGAGGAGTCCCTCTGCTTAGGGCATGTACAACAGTTTAGACGGCTGCCGTCTTTTTGACACACAGAGACTACTAAATAGACGACTTGTACAATGAATCGTCTATTTGGATGTATACAAGATAATTAATTCATCATTTGACATATAAATCATAGGGATCATTTGCACATTTGATCTCTGTAGCCATTTTAGTGCTCAATTGAGATAGAATGCATGGTGTTAAATTAATTCACACACAATACTTTTAAAACCATTAATATAATATATTAATCTTCTTGTCGAGCCACCTGAAATCTTCTTGCGCAGCATACTGGTCTTCCTGCGCAACATCCAGATCTTCGTGAGGGGACGCCATTGAGCAGAAAAAAAGAAACAGAGATATAGTTGAACAAACATGAGGTTATCAGCTATTTATACACAGTCCCGTGTCACTTCAGTTCACAAATGACTTATGTCATTCATATAGCGCATTTCAGTTCACACTTCAATTCTCACTACAATTCAGTTCTTCTTGAGCAGATGCCAGATCGCCAGTGTTCTTCTGGAGCCTGCTGCTCTCTTTCCTGTGCAGTTGACACAGAATAACTTGAAACAGTTCTAACATTTCAAAGATCTCACATTCATATCATTTCAGAGGTCACATAGATAAACAATTTAGCATTCACCTACAAATAGAAGAGTAGCTACAAATAGATCTGAATAATTCAGGCATTTAGTTTAGCATTCACACAACTAAATAGAAGAGCAACTGAAACCAGAGAATTTTAAATTGAAAACAATTGATATGCAAGCTGACAATTAGATGCTCACCTCAGTTGTAATCTGAAAATTATACTGACAATTGACACTTAGAAGCAAAAAAAAATGCAATAAACAGGTTGCTAAGTTCTTTCTCACGAGAAGCAATTTGGGTTGATAGTGTAAATGTGTAATCAGTAGAGCATTCAGCAGTTGTGTACTAACAATCAAGGCAAAAAATGCAGTTGTTCATCGGTAGAAAGTAGAAATAGAACTAACTAATGTACCAACCAAACTAGAACTTATTTTTATCCCTGACTGACCAAGCTAATGTTCATCAGTGTTCATCTACTTGGGCTAATCAGTGTCTGACCATAACAGATTTGGAACAAAATTGACTGCGACAAATTCCTATAATCAAACGCATAAAAATTGAGAATGATTCGTTACCATGTTGATGCGTCCAGAGCTTGGGCACACATCCACGGATGACCAATCAGACTACCACCAAAACCTTGGTTCCAGAAAGGTTTGCAAAGGTCGTCCGCCGCCAGCAGAACCTTGGAGCCAATGGAGGTCCGAACGCCGGTGAAGACATGACGGGTTGTGGATGATGGGGATTGAAGAGGGTTGGTTCTTACTGTTGTTGCTATGCCTTGCTGCTTTGCTGTGGAGGCCGCATCTACCAGGCCCTTCTGCAGTGCCGCCGCCGCGGCATCTCCTTCCGCATCTTCGCCAACGCCGCTCCTTCCGCAGGTTTGCCGACGCCGGCCCCTTCCGTTCTCGCGCCATAACGGTCTCCGCTCTCGTGCAGCCTCCGCATCTAGCAGAATCACAGGTCGTCGCCGCCGCAACCTGCTCCCGACACATCTTCGATGGAATTCGGTGAAGAGGATTGGGAAACTGGCTGGAGAAGCGGTATGAGGGGAAATTTGGTGTGGAGGAATCGATTTTTGCCACCGTATCCCCGGACGGACGCGCCAAATCTCCGACGCCACATGAGATCGAACTCCGCCGTCTACTGAGCGTGCAACAGTGCTGAGCCTTGGCGATAAGTCCTGGGAGCACGAGCCCGGGTCGTCCTTTGGGGAGACGACGGCACCGTCGTCGCTGGGCCGAGGTGGGGAGTTTTTCGCAAAATTACCATCACGTAGACAACGAAAAGACGACCGTTGTACATGCCCTTATTATACGCATGTGTATCACCATTTGCGGTGGGGGTTTAGGGAAAACCAAACCTCACGTGTATCAGCGTATGGTTTATCTTAGTTTTTCTTGGATCTCTCACATGATATTCATCGAGCAAATAAATCTTTCACTTAATTCAGAAGAGTAATCCAGATAGCTAGACAATACAGCCACATTAATTTGCCTGTGAAAATTCTCGAGGTCCAAACTTGATTGCAAACAACCTGATGATCAATCTCCATGGTTGTCGGGACGCGATTTCCCTTCGTTTACCTATAGTATTGTATACTCCCTCTGTCCCATACTCCCAGTATATAAGCATTTCTAGCGTCCAAATTTTGCATCAAAATGTAAGTATTTTTAGGGATCCAACAAAACTAAATAGGTTGGTGAGTGGGTAGAAAGTTGATGGTTAGTGTAAAATGAAAGGTATAGATGTTTTTTAGAAATTCTGCTACTTCTTGAGTTTGAATTAAATGCTAGCTTATTACATTCCAAGACGGAGGGAGTATCTTTTTGTCAATTTTTTTTAAAAATCTTAATTATTTTTTTCGAGCGAGAGAGGCAGGTAGGTGCGTACGTGTAGTGCCAATTTCATCATAATACGTGCAGTAGCAGAAACGTGTCCCCGCCGTACGCCCTAAATGTCAACTTATCAGTTGTCGCGTAGTTAGTTGGTAATCTAAGCAGTTGGAACCACATTTCGTCGCTTTCACATGGATCGCCCACGTTCAAAAGTCAAACACCGCAGAACCCGGAGAGGCAGCCGTACGGAAAGCCAAGTGCAAAGGCCAAGCAACGAGAGCCCACCTTCTTTACCATCCAAAAAGTCCAAACCACTACTGTTTTCAACAAGTTTCTGATAAATTAATCGAATAAAGGAAGACTTACTATAACCATTTTCCTCCCCCGTACATCTAACAAATCCTATATTGCAAACCGCCAGGAGATATCGAATTTAAGCATTATTCCAACAACTTTTCTCAATCATGAATCACAAGCAGGTTCAACTAGTACTGTACTTGTTTTTGGGTGCTTGTACGGCCGGAGTAGCACCTAATGCGACTTTTACCAGACGCATTAATTTATTTGTCTGCTCGATCGTCTCAGGTCAAATGACGACAGTCCCAGCATTAACAAATGTACAATTAGCCATGCCGACGCGTCCATGTCGTGAACGAATATTCGTTCGGAGTCGAGACAAAGCATCATGATCATCACCTCATCAGATCTAGAAGAGCTCGATGGAAGTTCCTCAAAATTTAACAAAACTCTCGAAGACACAAATTAAAATGTAGTAGATTTTAGAGAAGAAAGCAAACATTCTCCACAAACTCCTACATACGACGTGCAGCGCATGCATCTTGTCTACACGTACCACCAGCTTTTTGGAGTTTGAAGAAAAAACGGCCGGTGGCAAAAGGATTTGCATGCGTCTACTACTACCTGTCATCACTCACAGCAGCTCGTTCAAGGCGATATACATACTTTTCTCAACATTATTATGAGTTATTTTTCTTGCTTAACACATTGTCAAACAATATATCCATGCATGATAATTCAGTGGAAAGGAATATGCTTGATAGTAGCAGGAATGTGCAATCTGGACCTAAAAAAAAGATAGCAATCTACCGTCGTCCGTCAACAAATTCTGGCAACTATATATACCGAAGGTGATATATGCAAAAAAGAAATCTCTTTTTTATTATGAAATAAAGATACGCAAAAATGTCAGTAGAAAGTCAAATAAGTATACAAGCTAAATTTGAACTTGTATATATAGCTAGGTTATTTGCTTCAAAAGTAAGAGAGGTTTCATTCGTTCAACTAACCCTGCTTATCAAGGTAATTAACAACTCTGAACTAACTTGCATGCACACGGTGTGGTGATAAATTAAGCTCTCTGAAGCGAGGTAAATAATGGACACTTTGGACTTTGTAACTTTGTACCGAGGTTAGGTAAATCTCAGCACATGCATCTTGTCGTTAAACAGACAGAAAAAAAAAATGATCGAGATCGAAGCAGCTCAAGCTGCTGAGACGTTGCTAGCTTTCACCTGGTGCAAAGTCAGAAACGACCGTGTGGGGCCCACCAGCAAGCACATGCATGCAGCATCCGATGCTGGCCACTCCACCTATCTGCAGGCAATGTCAACTTCTCCAGAGTACTTATCATCAGGGATGCCCTAATTTTAAAATGCCAGCTCGATCGGCACCCTCGCCTATAAAACCCCATCCTTCTCGATGCTGCTCGATCAAGCACCTATCTGCAGTGAGTAGCTTTCAAGCAGCTGAAGAAGCGGCGGAAGGTTGAAGAAGCTAGCTACCTATTAGCTAGCTTGATCATCGTCAGTGCCATGGCGAGCGTGCACGGGGTGACCGGGCGCGAGCCGACGTTCGCCTTCTCCACGGAGGAGGGCCGCCCCGACGCGGGTGACGCGGCGGCGGCGACGTTCGCCCTGCCGGTGGACTCGGAGCACAAGGCCAAGTCCATCCGCATCCTCTCCATGGCCAACCCGCACATGCGCACCTTCCACCTCTCCTGGATGTCCTTCTTCACCTGCGTCGTGTCCACCTTCGCCGCCGCGCCGCTCATCCCCATCATCCGCGAGAACCTCAACCTCACCAAGGCCGACATCGGCAACGCCGGCGTCGCCTCCGTCTCCGGCGCCATCTTCTCCCGCCTCGCCATGGGCGCCGTGTGCGACCTCCTCGGCCCGCGCTACGGCTGCGCCTTCGTCATGATGCTCGCCGCGCCCGCCGTCTTCTGCATGGCCGTCATCGACAGCGCGGCCGGGTACATCACCATCCGCTTCCTCATCGGCGTCTCCCTCGCCACCTTCGTCTCGTGCCAGTACTGGACCAGCACCATGTTCAACATCAAGATCATCGGCACGGTGAACGCGCTGGCGTCCGGGTGGGGCGACATGGGCGGCGGCGCCACGCAGCTCATCATGCCCTTCGTCTACGAGGGCATCCTCAAGTGCGGCGCGTCGCCGTTCGAGGCGTGGCGCGTCGCCTACTTCGTCCCGGGGCTCATGCACGTGGTCATGGGCATCCTCGTGCTCACCGCCGGCCAGGACCTCCCCGACGGCAACCTCCGCAACCTCCAGAAGCAGGGCGACGCCAACAGGGACAACTTCTCCAAGGTGCTGCTGCACGCCGTCACCAACTACCGCACCTGGGTCTTCGTCTTCGTCTACGGCTACAGCATGGGCGTGCAGCTCACCACCAACAACATCATCGCCGAGTACTACTACGACCAGTTCGACCTCGACATCCGCGTCGCCGGCATCATCGCCGCCTGCTTCGGCATGGCCAACCTCGTGTCGCGCCCACTCGGCGGCGTCCTCTCCGACCTCGGCGCGCGCTACTGGGGCATGCGCGCCCGGCTCTGGAACATCTGGATCCTCCAGACCGCCGGCGGCGCCTTCTGCCTCTGGCTCGGTTCCGCCAAGGCGCTCCCGTCCTCCATCACCGCCATGGTGCTCTTCTCCTTCTGCGCGCAGGCGGCGTGCGGCGCCACCTTCGGCGTCATCCCTTTCGTCTCCCGCCGCTCGCTGGGGATCATCTCCGGGATGACGGGCGCCGGCGGGAACGTCGGCGCCGGCGTGACGCAGCTCATCTTCTTCACCCTGTCAAACTACTCGACGGGGGAGGGGATCCGGAACATGGGCATCATGGCCATGGCGTGCACGCTGCCGCTGGTGCTCATCCACTTCCCGCAGTGGGGGTCCATGCTCCTCCCGGCCAGCGCCGACGCCGACGAGGAGCGCTACTACGCCTCCGAGTGGAGCGAGGAGGAGAAGAGCTTGGGACGACACAGCGCCAGCCTCAAGTTCGCAGAGAACTGCCGGTCAGAGCGAGGGAGGCGCAACGCCGTCCTCGCCGCCGCGGCCACGCCGGAGCACGTCTAATAAGTAAAGAATAATACTAGCTAGCTGTTACCGACTTGGCGACTTTATATATATGCATAAACACACACACACAACACACGCATGCGTTTGTACGGACGCCCGTGCTTAATTAGTAGATGTAATATTATTAAGGTCTCGAGATCAGAGGGATATGACATTGTACTTATAATAATATAATGTTTGTTAGCTAGCATTCGAGAACGTCGTCATGGATTGGACTCTGCTTTTTGACCACGCATCATGCATATGTGATCAGCCTGGGCTGGTGACTGATAGCTGATGTTGATTTGTTGTGAGAGAAAAATTTCATTGACTAGCTACTAGTGCTGATAAACCAGACAAAAAAGTTAGGTATAACGTCAACTACTTATATGATGTACCTTCTGCGATGATACTCCTAGCTAGTCTCCTAGCTTATAACAAAGGTTAAACACAGGTTTAAGCGATGGCCAAACCTTCCTCTTTCAACAAGGCATCAAACTTTGCTTATAAGCGTTTGCCCATTTCTTTTGTGCATCAACTAGCAAGTATACACAACAACAAATAATCAGATACGAAGAGCAAACAGTAATGCATCAAACTTTGCTTATAAGCGAACAATGATCCTTTATTTTTTTGCCTTTTGATGGATGCACTCTTCTCTATCTATGCATCTATCTATCTTTCTATAAGATAGATAAATAGATAATAACTCTATCTATCTAGATTGAAGAGTTCGAGCGGGCGACTAATGGATCGCGTTTCTGGGTCCTGGCGGAGGACGACGACTCGGAGACGGAGTCGTGCGTGGATGGGGATTCGCTCACTGGAGCTCCCGGTGACATCCTCGGTGCCCCACAACCCATGGCAGATGCTGAGCGGGGAGTTCCTCCGGTTGTTATGGGGGCGCCGGTGTTGGCTTTGCCGAGTACTGTTTCGGCTTGTGGCGCCCGGGCTAGGTGGTCGGTGCATCCTAAGTTGATGCAGGGCGGCTCTAGTGCCGGCAGGCCGTGGCGAGGACCGCTTCCACCGGCTTGGGTCTCTCCAGCTAGATCCCTAGGGGACCTCCGGGTGACGGACCGCCGTTCCGGTGCGGAGGGCGGATGCTCGCGGCTTGCTGCGCTGCTGGATGGTGCTGTTGGGCGGCGGGCGCCGGCTGTCTGGCCAGAGGTGACGAAGACGAAGACGGTGATGCAAGATCTGAATTCAAATTCTGTGCGATCCGTTGTGGTGCCTGTTCGGCTTGCTGGGCCAGCTTCGTGGGCCGTATCGGGCCGCGACCGGTCTGGGAGGTGGTTTCGTGGACTTCAGGGTCTTGGAATTCTTTTTGGCAGGGGAGGCGGACGGTTCGGTTCGCATTCCCCTAACCGCGCTTCTTGCTCCAGTCGGCCGAGGGTTCCTGGCGCCGCTTCGTCGCCGCCGCGTGGGTCTCCTGCGCCGCCGCCGGTGCGTCGGGCCTGGGGTTCGGGTGCGCCTCACCCACACGGGCTGCCTGCGGCGCGGGCGAACATGGCGTCGCGGCCTTGGTCTGGCGCGAGGTTCGGTCCGCGTGGTGGCCGTGGCCTCGGTCGGCCGCCGCCGGGTGGATGGGAGGACCCGCGGCGCGTGAGACCATTGCGTGGCCACAACGACAGGCTTGTGGAGAGGGATGTCTTGCAGAGGATAAGTGGGGAGGATCAAGCGGGGTGGCTGTTCGATGGCAGGAGGGGGACTGGGCCGGTTGATGGGCGGAGTGGCTTTCGTGGGCGCGGAGGAGCGCGCGGCCACGTCGGAAGAGGTGGCAGGAACTTGCAGGGCAATGGCAGAGGTGATGACAGGGAAGGGCAGGACCGCCGTGGGGCGGCCATGGACAGGAGCAGTGCGCGCGATGGGCGTAGTGCTCAGCGGCCGGAGGAAAGGATCAGGGACCAGCAGCAGAAACTTGACGATGAGGATGTGGTGATGCAAGAGGTGGAGGATGGCGAGGCTCAGGTCGGTGATGCAGCGGGTGTGAAGTGTTCTCGCTGTACCAAGCGGGGGCACTATGCGGCTACCTGCAAGGCAGAGATCTACTGCGTGATTTGCGACAAGCATAATGATCATGTCAACTACAAATGCCCCATTCTGAAGATGCCGAGGCCAGTGGCACACGCGGTGGGATATGCGGTGCATGGTCTGAGATTTTACCATATTCCGCGGCCACCTTTGCCTAGGGCGAGGAAGGATTCCAGAACTGCTCTTATTTCAGTTGAGGGGGGTTGTGTGCCCGTGGAGGAGGTCAGGAGACAGCTTGAGAGATTGTTTCCAGGGAAGTGGACATGGGAGTTGAAGGCACATGAAGAGAACTCTTACCTGGCTAAGTTTCCATCTAAGGTGGAGTTACAGAGAGCAGTGGCTTTTGGTGGTGCTGATATTAGGGGAGAGGGTGTGCCAGCAGGGGTCAGATTGAGGTTTGAGGTGTGGCAGGAGAAGGAGGTGGGCTTTTTGCTCCCAAAGGTATGGATCAGAGTTTTCGGGCTGCGGCGGGAGTTGTATGAGTTCCTTGATTTGTGGACGATCGGGTCTATGTTGGGCTCCACTCAGACCGTGGATATTGGAAACCACCAGGAAGGGTAACTTTGGGCGGGTGCAGGTGGCTGTTCTAAATCCGAGTTTGATCCCTGAGCAGCTTGATGTGGTTATCGGTGATCACTACTTTGAGGTAGAGTTTGAGGTGGAGAGGTTGGGCTTAGATGAGAATGGCGAGGAGGCGGAGTTTGAGTGGCCTTGTGTTGTGGAGGGGGGTGGAGAGGAGGATTTTGAGAAGGGAGGGCAGCGGGGAGAGGAGGAGATGTTTGGGAGGTTAACTAAAAAGCAAAAGAGAGATGAGGCTGAGAGTGAGAAGGGGAGGAAGGAGGAGGATAATAAGGGGGTCGAGGATGGTTTCATCTCATGGAAGGAGCAGGTCCAAAACATGTCCAAGGAGGAGTTTGAGACTTTCTTAAGAGCCAAGGCAAGAGAAATCTCAAACATGGCAGCGGATGAAGTTATTGGAGAGTTGGCAGACAAGGTGATGGAGGAGAAGGATGAGGACCAGCAGGGGCAGGAGGAGATCGGGGCTGAGACGGGTGTGCTGCCCGAAGTCGACAAGAGTGGGGAGGTGACTGACAGAATCAAGGAGGCTGCAGCTGTTCCTGAGGTTTGCAAGGGTCAGACCAGGGCGAGTCCGAGGCTGCAGCGGTCCAGGGATGAGCACGTCTTGGTTAAGGCCAAGGAGCGGGCTGCCAGGAAGAACCTAGAGTTCAATGATGGTAATTCCTCCTCTCCTCCTTTATTTTCTGTCAATAGCGACCTAGCCTTACATTGCTTACAACAATTAGGGCTCAATCTAGGTTCATCTGATTTAGAGCAAGACAATAATCTATGTAGCCTGTTAAATCATGGGAAGGGTGGGGAGGTGAGTGAGTTGGGGGATTCGGATAACGAGTGGTTAGGTTGGGATAGTGAGGAGGAAAGTTGTGAGGAAATAGAGAAGAGAGCTCTAAGAAGCTTATGTGGTGAATTAGTGGAAGAAATCTTTGATGAGTCAAGCTTCCCTTTAAATAGCGAACTTGATGGTCTCAAGCGAAAAGGCAAGTCACACGCTAAGTCGTGTTTGAGTAAGACTTGCAAGATTATGAGAGTGAAATTCTTAAAAGGAGGTGTCAAATGAAGGGAATCTTTTGGAATAGCAGAGGTCTTAGTGACTTGGCTAAAACGAGATTTCTAAGGGAGACTTCCATAGAGCAGGACCTAGCGTTCATTGCTTTATTGGAGACGGGCAAACATGATTTTTCCCAAAGATCACTAAATAATTTTAGTGGAGGGAAGAACTTCGTTTGGCACTGGACCGCCCCTCGGGGAAGGTCAGGGGGTATTTTGATGGAGGTTAATATAGATTTGCTGGATGTGGAGAGTATTGAGGACGGAGACTTTTTTGTGAAATTTAGAGTAAGAGATAGAAAGAGTAACTTTAAATGGGTGCTGGTGGCTGTTTACGGAGCAGCTCAGCCGGAGTTTAAGGAATCTTTTCTGACGGAGTTAGTGCAAGCTTGCAAAGGGGAAAGTCTTCCGTTGTGCATTGGCGGGGATTTCAATATCATTCGAAATAGTAGCGAAAAGAACAACGATAGATTTGATGAGAGATGGCCCTTTTTGTTTAACGCGGTCATTGACAGCCTGGATTTACGTGAGATTGAGATGTCGGGTCGTAGGTTCACCTGGGCTAACTCTCGTAGGGTACCTACATATGAGAGGTTAGACAGGGTTTTGATTAGTACAGACTGGGAGCAACAGTATCCACTAGTGACAGTGGAGGCCCGTAATAGGGAAATTTCAGACCACACACCTCTCCTGCTCAGTATGGGGGAAAAAACCAAGGCCAAGAAACAGGCTCCCTTTAAATTTGAGTTGGGTTGGTTGCTAAAGGAGGGTTTTATTGATGTGGTCTTTGAGGTTTGGAGGAAGGAGAATAAGGGTATTACCTCGATGCAAAGATGGCAAAATAAAATTAGAAGATTGAGACAATTCCTGAGAGGATGGGCAAAGAACATGAATGGAGCTTATAAGAAAGAAAAACAGGAGCTTTTGAGAAAGGCAGAGGAGTTAGACAAAAAAGCCGAGTCTTAGCTGCTAAGCCAGCGCGAGTGGGACTTGAAGCAAAGCATACATGAAAGACTGAACCAATTACTCCGAGAGGAGGAGTTAAAGTGGTTTCAAAGGGCTAAGACCACCAGTATTTTGGAAGGGGATAATAACACGAAGTATTTCCAGATGATTGCTAATGGAAAGAGACGGAAGACGAGAGTCTTCCGGCTTGAGCAAGAGGAGGGAGTTGTGGAGGGTGAGGAGCTACTCAAAGATTACATCACGAAGTATTACAAAGATCTCTTTGGGGCGTCGCAGGAAAATGGTCTAACACTCAATGAGTCCATGGTGGAGGATATTCCTCAACTCACCAGCTCAGAGAGGGAGGAGCTCATGGCTGAATTTGCTGAAAAGGAAGTAAGGGAGGCCATTTTCCAGATGAAGCATAATAAGGCTCCGGGACCTTATGGTTTCCCGGCTGAATTCTATCAAGTGTTTTGGAGTCTCATCAAGGATGACCTAATGGCCATGTTTAGAGATTTCCATACGGGGGACCTACCCCTTTTTTGCCTTAATTTCGGAGTAATCACGCTAATTCCAAAGGAGAAGGAGGTCAAAAGGATTCAGCAATATAGACCAATCTGCATGCTCAATGTTAGTTTCAAGATCTTTACAAAAGTGATGGCTAACAGGCTCAAGTCGATTGCGTGTAGGATCACTAAGCCTTCTCAATCCGCCTTCCTGCCTGGAAGGTATATCCTGGAAGGGGTTGTGGTTCTACATGAAACCTTACATGAGTTAAAAAGGAAGAAACAGAATGGCCTTATCCTCAAACTAGATTTTGAGAAGGCGTATGATAAAATCAACTGGAACTTCTTGCAGCAGGTTCTTAGAATGAGGGGATTTCCGAGTTTATGGTGCCAGTGGGTAGAGAATGTGATCTCAAAAGGTAGTGTCTGTGTGCAGATCAATGACGAGTTGGGACATTTCTTCCAGACAAGGAAAGGTTTGCGGCAGGGAGACCCTTTGTCCCCTATTCTTTTCAACCTGGTGGCAGATATGTTAGCAGTGTTAATTGAGAGAGCTAAGAATCTGGGTTTTATTGATGGTCTGGTGCCTCACTTAGTGGACGATGGTTTGTCCATCTTGCAATATGCAGATGACACCATTTTGTTTCTTGAGGATGATCTGGGGAAAGCAAAAAGCCTGAAACTAGTGCTCAGCGCTTTTGAAAAGCTTTCCGGTCTGAAAATCAACTTCCATAAAAGTGAACTATTCTGTTTTGGGGAAGCGAAGAATAAAACCGAAGAGTATATTCGGCTTTTCGGATGCAAGGAGGGCGAATTCCCATTCAAATACTTGGGAATCCCGGTGAGCCCTAGAAAACTCTCCAACGGGGATTGGAGAATGGTCGAAGAAAGATTTCAGAAAAAACTGAGTAGTTGGAAAGGAAAGATGTTATCATCAGGAGGAAGGCTAGTCCTAGTCAACTCGGTCCTTTCTAGCTTGCCAATGTATATGATGTCTTTCTTCAGGATACCTAAAGGTGTTTTGGAGAAATTAGATTATTACAGATCTAGGTTCTTTTGGCAGTGTGATGAGCACAAGAAGAAGCATAGGCTAGCAAAGTGGAGTATCCTCCACAAGCCTAGAAGTGCGGGGGTCTGGGAATTATCGATTTGGATATCCAAAATAAATGTCTATTGAGTAAATGGGTTTTCAAGTTGCTGAATGAAGATGGTGTTTGGCAACAGATGTTAAGAAAGAAATACCTTAAGGGCAAGACCTTATCGCAAGTTGAGAGACGGAAAGGTGACTCTCACTTCTGGGCTGGATTAATGGAAGTCAAGAATTTGGTGCTCGAAAGGGGTAGGTTTCAAGTGATTGATGGGTCCAAGACTAGGTTCTGGGAGGACCTCTGGTTAGGAAGGGAGCCTTTTAGCCTTAAATACCCTGCTCTGTATAACTTAGTCAAGAAGAAAAACTTGTGAGTGGCCCAAGTACTAAGTACAACACCACTTAACGTCTCTTTCAGGAGGGCGTTAGTCGGGGTTAACTGGGACAATTGGTTCAACCTAGTTGGAAGTGTTCTGGAAGTAAACCTTAGTAACCTTAGAGACACCTTTCGTTGCACAGCTAGTAAGAAATTCTCAGTTAAGGATATGTACGATAATTTGGTTCTGAGATCGGGAACGCCGGGCGATTGTTGGGCCTGGAAAGCAAAGATCCCGTTGAAGATTAAAATCTTCCTTTGGTATCTTAAAAATGGAGTGGTGTTAACCAAGGATAATCTGGTGAAAAGACAATGGAAGGGGTGCACTAAGTGTTGTTTCTGTGATGTGTCCGAGTCTATCCAACATTTGTTTTTTGATTGCCCCATGGCCAAGCTTATGTGGGGGATAGTGTGTTTCACCTTTGGGATTAGAAAACCGATTGATGTTAGGCATCTTTTTGGTCCTTGGCTTCGAAGTTTTTCGAAAAAGCAAAGGAACCTAGTCTTGATCGGGGTGGCGGCTTTTTGCTGGGCCATTCGGATCAGTAGGAATGATATGGTGTTTCATAAGTCACATTCTATATCTATTTTGCAGGTGATGTTTAGGGGAACTCACTGGATCAGGAGTTGGGCCATCCTCTCAAAGGAAGTTGGGAGGGTCATTTTGAAGGAAGGTTGCCGATGGGTGGAGATTGTGGCGTTGGAGATCTTCCATAAGTCGGGTTGGAACGCTTTAAAGCGTATTGACATTTAGTTTGTGGTGTTTGTGCCCTCCTGTTTACCTTGTTGTCCTTTTGAGTTGGGTTTGTGGCTTAGTTGTGGCCCTAGTGGACTTGTGTGTGGGTGTATGTCTTGTTTCATGCGGCCTAGTTGCTGCGATGTCGTTGATTGTTGGCTGCAGACAATTCCTTGGAATTGTTGAGGCCGGAACTTGGTTCCTTTATCTAAAAAAAATCTAGATTGGATTATAGAAGACGTTTAGTACTTTAGTGTGATCATACTCATAGGAATAAAGAAATATATATAGTTATACTCTCTTTGTTTCAAATTGTATAGGTTGTTTGACTTTTTCAACCTCAAATTTCACTCCTCGTTTATAAAGATAGATGGCTCCACCGTCTTGTGCATAGTGCCACCCAAACCTTCCCACATGTTGCTGCTGATGTGGTAGATGAAGATTTGCTTTTTTTAAAACATACCACATTTATTCAACACTACCAAATATACCTGTGTGTTGCTACGGGACACTTCCGCATCCACATCTATACATATCCATCGTCTGTCTCCATCCCTCTAATACCTCCTACAATCACCTTGATTCTTAAACCTGCACACGGTGGAGACTCATAGAGACTTGGACAGACAGGACTAATTTGTGTATGTTATTGTACATACTTTGTTATTAGTTCATTGGCATACGAGTTCAGACTCACGCGTTGGTTATCCATGTTAAAGTGCACTATGGCAGAGGAGGCTCACTTCTCTAAATTAACTGTCTTATTTCATTTCTAGTTTGTAAGAATTGTAAGGTTGTGTTGTTTGTTTCAACTCGAATTTGTTAGTTGTCACAAGGTTTCTAATCAATATTTCTTCACCGCGGTATATGCTATAATCTATCCGCTTCTTTCCAATTTTATTATGTAGATAGATGCCTCACATTAAATATAGATAAAATATAATAAAATCAAGATAAGCACATTAGGAATCCGTACTCCATACTTAAGGTGTGCATATGACTCGTTTTCATTGTCTATTTTTTATTTACCTTTTCAAAAACCCAAATAATCCTGCTAGCTCATAAGCCAACCTAGCATCATCCTATATGTCCACTTCTCTCTTCTCCTTTCTACCTCACTCTAAGTTGTGGTGTGCTCGGATCCTATTGGTGAATGGGTCAAATAAAAACAAATGAAGCATACTCCAATGGTTAGGATTCAGGAACCTAAATGTCTGATGACTCTGCCCAGTCCATATTTTTGTTAGGACTAGCTTGTATCTCGGCCCATAAATGGAAATTGAAAAATGTACTTTCTGCTTCTCTTGCCCCTTTCTCTGTCATATGGATGACACAAAGTTTGCAAATCGCTTGCTTTCATCACCCACTATTTCCTTCTACACGTAAATTGCAAAAAAAAGATTATTTAGCATGAAAATAAGAAACATATATAGTAGCTAACTCTGCATCAAAGACATTTTGACAGGAGATTAACACATACATAATGAGATTCTTGATCATAGATCATATCTTTCCTGTAAATAAGTGTCGTAAATAAATCAATTCTTTCCTGTCAAATAATATAGTAAGCATAGGGAGAAATGATATAGTTTGGTTGATGAAGTATTAATTTTTCTAGGCTATGGAATAGATAACTGGCAAATTATCAATTATACAGTAAAGCTTAAAAAATTTGAATACAAGTATCTCATATGAATGAACAGACAAAATTTACCCCACATTTTAGTATCTAGAAAGTGCATAAGACAATTGTCTCTACAAGCCAAGAATTCCTAGCTGTTGTGTGATTTGTGAATACAAACAAAACAACACTGCTATTTTCCCATATAGTAAATAAGAATGGAGAAGTAGCAGTTACAATAGAAAAGGCCTGCTCTACTCCTTCACTAACACAGAAATGCAAAAGGTACAGAACAAATTGATCACTTGCCCCATAGATTCAGAACTAATCCTACTACTTTTCTAAAGCAGAAATGCAAGAGGTATAGGACAAATTTGTCACTTGTCCCACACATACATTTAGAACTCATCCTACTCGTTTCTAAATATGTGTTGCTTGGCACTAAGTTTGGCTTCGGGAGCAGCTTGGCCAACAAAGTAAGGAGTTCGTTAAAACTATTGTCCGACCATCCAAATTTAGCCTTCACAATCAGAAGATGGAGGATGAAACGCAACACTGTCCACTCCTTCCCACAACCCTCATACATACGGTCCTTTGTTGCCTTCTTAAGTGTCTCAAAATTTTCTAACCCTTTAGCACTCCCTAGCAACTCCTCCGGTTCAATGTGGCGCAACATTTCTTCCATATCAACATCACATTCCTCATCCACCGGTGATGCATCTGTTTGATCGCCATTTCGAACTCCACAGTCAAAAGCATCATCCGTCATGGCATGACCATTTTCATCTTCATCTTCAGCACCCACTGGCTCATACCTGGTGTCGGTGCCTGAATTGTTGATAGTAGTTACTGCTTCACCATGGTGGGACCAAGTTGTGTATCCTTTCACAAAACCTCGCTTTACCAAATGCATCTTGATGGCATTAATATCTTCCCAAACAAGTTTGTTGCAACAGTCAGAACACGGACAACATATTAGCTTTGTCTTGCAAATTTGGGCATGCTTCTTCGCAACCTCGAGAAACTTTGATAACTCGGACATGAATGGAGCCGAATCTCTCCGTGTGTCATACATCCATGCTCTATGATCCATTTTAAACAACCTATACAATAATTCTACATCTTAGAAATTAATTGATATGTACAAAAATTAAACGATATTAAATTCTACAAATTTAATTTATGAAACTGATAAAGAAATGACAAACATATCCATATTAAACAACTTAGAAAATAAGTCTATATTTTAGAAACTAATTTAGTGATATACATAGACTCAGCGTCCTCCGGGTTGCCCTCCATGGCTCCCGGAACCGGTGGCTGTGGCGGCGGTGGTGGCTGCTGCAACACAAGGATCAGGCCATTAGCGACCTCTAAGTCATCATCCATCAACTCCAGCTGCTCCTGCATCTGGGCCAGTGACTGTATGTGCTGAAAACGCTCATCTCTCATCTGGTCCATCTCCACTCTCGTCTGCTCTCGCTGCTCCTGAAGATCCACAATGATCTGAACACGAGCAGCAAGCTGATCCACCCACTCTGACTCACGGTTCACCCAGTGAGCCACTCTCTCCTCTAGCGCGGTGATCCTCAGACATGCCTCTGCAAGGTCTCGCTCTAGCCCCATGTGGCTAACGGAGATAGAGCGAAGGTGGTGAGTGCGCACTCCCAACACCCCAGCGGTGTCGAGAGCAACAGAAGACGTAGTTGTGGTAGCCGTACTGCAAAGAGCCTGAAGACGGTACAGTGCCTGCACGCACCGAGTCATCTCCTGCAGTACGTCAAGTGGGGTCCTGTCCGTCAGAAGTGCGGCCATGTTCCCCATACGGCCTGTCACACCCGATTTTCCAAAGAAAACCAAGTGATAGGTATATGTATGCCAGGATCTAGTTTCATACATATAGTGACATCATAGTGAATAAACAGAAACAATATCACGTAAAGAAAGAGAGATTATCAGAGATTTACAGCAGAATCCTAGGAAACAAAGGCTCCAAACTTCACAGGCAATCGACTGGGGGTTGCGTACACCTAGCACCATCTTCTGAACTTCATACACCTTCTTCTTCTGAACAGCAGGTAAGCAAGGGTGAGCACACTTATGGTTGGAGCTCAGCAAGTGGGGGAAGGCTACCAAGGATAGGCTAAGGTTTTGCAGCGGTTAGCATTTTAATGTTGGTCAAATTTTATTAGCAAGCACCTATTTATTAGGTGTAAGTTTATACCAACCCAAAATTAAGCATTTAGAAAACATTATCTCAAAACTGTATAAAACCATGATTTAATTCCATCTTCAAGTTCACTTATCATGTGAGGGTCCAGGCCGCTCTTGACCGTGAGCACGGCTGATCGATCAGTTTTCACTTTGTAGAGGTCGTACACTTTACCCACAGTTCGTGTTCCCCATGTTGCCCGGGTTGGCCAAACCCTTAAACACTTCCGAGGTGAGTGGCTAGGGGTCCACTACGAAGCCTTTACAAAGGCATGCAAAAGACCAACAACCCGCATAGTTATAGATCAGGGCAGACCATAACCCTGCCTGGTGGTCAGCACCTTAGCAAAGGCTGCTACCCCAAAAGAACCGGGCTATACCCCTGCAACCCCAATCCCCCTCTGCTCCTTTCGGATAAGGTCATCAGTTCATTCGCACAACTAATTAATTGGCTAAGCCAGAGCCATATGGACTGTGGTTGCACTGTTTTCCTGGGTGGTTCTCCATGTTCCAATTAAATCATATGATCTTGTTATTAACCACATCTTCACCAAAGTTACCAAATCTTGCTCATCATTCATCATTTTGTAAAGTTTCATTTCAACCATCCCAAGTTAAGCAACTAAGCATTTCTACCCAAAACATTTATTTAAAAGGGTTGTTCAAGGTAATGGGGATAAAATTTTAGTCATGTCCTTAAAAAGGTGATTTCCCATCAAATTTATGCATAACAACATTTACATATAAATTTAGTTATTATGCAAGTTATGTAGGACAAAGTAGAATATGTTGGGGGAGGAAAACCACTTGCCTTTCTCCAACAAAGAGCTACTCTTATGCTATTCCACTCTTGCTCTCTTGAAACTCTTGATCTTTAAGACTTCCGATCAGCAACTCGATCTTTTACTCGAAGCAAACATCGGTCACTAACATGCAAAGAAGACAAACAAGAAAGACTAAGAACAAAACACCAAACAAGAAAGGCTTAAAAAGAGAACAAGGTTTGGTTCTAGGATCGCGAACACAAGAAACACTAAGAACGGAACTATCGAGAGATTTGGATCATAACAGACAAGAGCTAAGTGCTTGATATATTTTAATTAAATAAAACCATGTATATAGGTTATTTCAGAGAAATAACCTATTTGAATTAAGCAAGTTATATTTAAATATAAAAGAGCGATGTGGAACTTAGTCCAATTTTATTTGTAATTATTTAAGTATGGTTATTCAAATTAAACATTTAATTTTATAAGAAGCATGTAAAGCATCTAAGCGTATAACTTTATGTTTCGAGTTGAACTAATTAAATTATAATTCAAAAACACATTTATATTCATATTAATCAAATTAAAATTTAATTAAGAAAGCTCGGGATAGCCTATGTTGCTTTTATTTAGCACTAGCACGTATTTTATTATGATACGAAACTAACGCAACAAGAACGACGTTAAACAGAGCTATAACGCGAGATCTATGGGTTAAACAAGGATTAGAGAACTAATCACGATTAACTGTAGATGTGGAGGACTATTATAGAAGATTGGCAAGACACAAAGATTTGGTCAGATATTACAAGATTCTTCAAGGCTTAGATGGTAAGATGGATATTTATAGAATTACACGATAAAAGATATTTTTCAGAGTGTATATGACATCAGCATGATGACATGATGACATCAACCAAGGAATGAAGATACGTGAAACCTATAAGCTTCTGCATACTTGTCTAAAGGGAGTACATGTGCATGCACGTACATGACTGGTAGTAGCAAGATGATGTTGACAAGAGTTAAACTATAGGAGTTCACAGGTGAAGTTGATTTGTATACATACTGTATGCAACTCACGGTGGTTTGCTGGAAACGTAGGCATACATGTTTAGACGTACTGATGGAGCTCAGTATACCTTGTGTGATGACGACAGACTGATGGTGAACAGCCACGAGGAGGAGTCGACGAAGGGGCTGTAGGAAATGGATCAACAATCACGAGCTTTAACACGCATTGGCTAAGCCTAGAACACAAGATCGCGCAAGAACACAAGGCAAAAGTGAAGAACACAGTGATGAACACTCGGAAACCGCCAGGGAGACGGTGCCCCTTTTCACCTTTGAATAACACTGAGTTCAAACACAATTACAATCGATTGGAGGCGCTAACTCACACCCCAGACTCTCCATTACTTATACCAGTAGCTAAGACACACTTACAATACTTAAAAAATCAAATTACACACTGATACAAGTCGACTGGAACAACTGCACACTCGCGACGTCGTGGGCGCGGTCATCCCGCTCCTGTCTTCCTGCAACTGTTCCCACCAACATGGTAATTCAAATCCTGCTGCAGCTCTCACTCAACCGGCTTCACCACAGCTTGTCCTCCATTCTGTAACACATCGAGCTTACACTAACATTCTCCCCCTTAAGCTTGATGTGTGCTCAGTTCACGAACTCCCAACAAATGCCTCATGACTGACAGCTTGATCGCTGACAATGGCTTGGTCAGAGCATCTGCTCTCTGTTCATTTGTACAGACCCTCCTAACCTGTATCTGTCCCCTCACCACACACTCTCTGATGAAGTTCAACTTGATGTCTATATGCTTACTACGACCATGAAAAACTGGATTCTTTATCAATGCAATGGCTGAGTTGTTATCCACAAACAATGTCACCCTCTGTCGATTCTTTGCAATCAAATCCCCAAGCAAAGTTCTAAGCCACAATGCCTGTTTTGCTGTCTCTGCTGCAGCCATGAACTCTGCTTCACAAGATGACAAAGCCACTGTCTTTTCCTTGAAAGAACTCCAAGTTATCAATCCTTCATTCAGATAAAATGCCATACCACCTGTGCTTCTCCTTCCAACAAGATCACCACCAAGATCACTGTCAGAATATCCCATCAGCACTTCATCTTGCTTAGTCTGTGTGTACACTAACCCAAAATCAATGGTTCCCTGCAGATACCTCATTATCTGCTTCACTGCATTTCTATGCTTGATAGTTGGCTTTTCCATGAACCTGCTTGCCATCCCAACAGAGAAAGAGAGATCTGGCCGAGTGTGCAACAGGTACCTCAAACACCCTATGATCCTCCTGTACTCAGTAGCATCCACTTTCTCCCCCTGTTTATCGGCATCTAATTTAGTACCTGGATCCATTGGGAACTTGGATGGATTGCAATCAGCCATCCCAAACTGTGATAAAATTTTTCTGGCATAGCTGCTCTGCCTAATTGTGATGTGATCAACAAGTTGCTCCACCTCGATTCCAAGATAGTATGACAACAAACCCAAGTCACTCATTTCAAATTGAGAGGTCATCTGCTTCTTGAACTTATCAATTTCTGATATATCCTCACCTGTCACAATCAGATCATCAACATATACTCCAATTATCACAACATTCTTCCCAACTCCTCTCTTGTACACTGCAGGTTCACTAGCACATTTACTGAAACCCAACATTCTCAAAGACTTATCCAGTTTTATATTCCAAGCTCTTGGAGCTTGTCTAAGGCCATATAGTGCTTTACTCAACTTTAGAACCATCTTCTCCTTGCCCTTCACAACATAACCCTCTGGCTGTGCAACATACACTTCTTCCAAATCACCATTTAGAAAGGCTGTTTTTACATCAAGATGATGCACCTGCCAACCTCTGTTTGCTGCTAAGGCCACCAGCAATCTAATAGTGTCCAATCTTGCAACTGGAGCAAATACCTCCTCAAAATCCACTCCTTGCTGCTGCACATATCCTTTGGCCACTAATCTTGCTTTGTACTTTACTATTTCACCATCTGCATTTTTCTTAAGCTTGAACACCCACTTAAGCCCAATTGGCTTATGCCCAGCAGGTAATGTGGCAAGATCCCATGTTCCATTTCTGCAGATTGATTGCATCTCACTCTCCATGGCTTGCACCCAATTTGGGTCCTCAACTGCCTCTCTGAAACAAGTTGGCTCCTCCATTACTGTGAGTAAGGCACTTGTCTGTCCTTCAGTTTCCCCATCATCCTGTTCATCTGAATCTGATTCAAGGACTACTTCATGGCAGTGTTGGTACACTTCACCAACACTCCTAAACTTGTGTGGAGTTTCATCATAGGCTTCATTTTCCATGGCTTCCATCATCTCCTGATCCCAGCCTGGATTTTCTCCTGAATGCTCAGGTGACAGAGCTTGCATGTCTGTTGTTGGATTTTGGTCTGACTCCAAAAATTCTCCAATGTCTGATGTCTCTCCAACAACATGCTCTCCTTCAC
This sequence comes from Cenchrus fungigraminus, assembly GCA_036936925.1. Taxonomy (NCBI): domain Eukaryota; kingdom Viridiplantae; phylum Streptophyta; class Magnoliopsida; order Poales; family Poaceae; genus Cenchrus; species Cenchrus fungigraminus. The sequence continues at coordinate 125,132,581 of CM072770.1, read as the reverse complement.
TATTCTCTGCATTCTCCTCATTCTGTTGAACCTCTTGTCCACCAACACTGTCACCTTGATGTATTTCATGATTCACACTTGTTAACCAATCATTCTCATTCTCCACTGAGAAACTCTCAGTTTCGACAGCATCCCAGCCCCACATCACAGTTTCCTCAAACATAACATCCCTGCTAACCACAATCTTGTTTGTCTGAGGGTTAAACATCCTGTGAGCTTTACTGCCTTCTTCTATGCCAAAATATACCACTGGCACACTTCTGTCATCTAGCTTCTTCATGTGTGACATTGCATTTCTAACATGGCCTTTGCAACCAAAAATCCTCAAATGTCCAAGGTTTGGTCTTTTCCCTGTCCATGCTTCATATGGTGTTCTGTATCCCATAGCTTTTGTTGGTAACTTGTTCAGCAAGTAGATAGAATGTCTAACTGCTTCTCCCTAAAATTTCCCAGGTACCCTCATGCTCTTCAACAAAGCTCTTGTCATCTCCATAACTGTTCTATTTTTTCTTTCAACCACACCATTTTGTTGTGGTGAATAAGGTGTAGTTAGTTGTCTTCTGATGCCTGCCTCATCACAAACCCCCTGAAAGGCACCAGCCAAGAACTCTCCACCTCTATCTGATCTAAGTACCTTGATCTTATTCCCACAGCTATTTTCTGCCTGAGCTTTGAATTTCACAAAAGCTTCCACTGCCTGATCCTTGGATTTCAACATATACACAGTACACCACCTAGTGCAATCATCAACCAACAACATAAAGTACTTATTTCCACCAACAGTGGAAGGTGTGATAGGACCACACAAATCCACATGCACCAACTCTAGTGCCTCATCTGCCCTCCAAAGGGTCGACTTAGGGAATGAGTTTCTAGTCTACTTTGCAACCAAGCAAGACTCACACAGTTGATCTGGCTTCTGAATCAATGGTAAACCTCCTGCCATCTCCTTATCAACTAGTTGTTTCAAGGCTTGGAAATTTACATGTCCTAATCTCCCATGCCACAACCAACCTTGATCATTCAAACTAGCCATTAAGCAAACAGGTTCAACCGCATTGAGCTCAATTTTGTACAGCCTATTTGCAGTTCTCTGAACACACATGATCATTCTAGGTGGATTCTTCTCTAAAACAGTGATCACATCATCATCCAACTCTATTCTATGACCAATTTCAGTTAACTGCCCAAGACTTATCAGATTTGTTCTCAGCTTATGTATGTAATAAACATCCCTCAACACCCCCTGATCACCAGACTTCCCCTGAAATACAATTGTCCCAATTCCCTGAATTTCAATAGCAGAGTCATCACCAAATCTCACCTTACCAGTGAATGATGAGTCGATCTCCTTCAATTTCTTCTTGTCTCCAGTCATGTGGTTGCTAGCACCATTGTCCAGGTACCAGATCTCTCCTGTGGGCTCCCCATTGCCGGTGAAGTGAAGCTCCGGCTGCATCGACCCTCCTGACAGACATGGCCGGCGTTGTAGAGGATCAGAAACCTCTAACTCCGCATACAACACCGCCGGCTCTAGATCTGCCCGCACGTGATGTGCCTCCTCTTCTTTCTTCTTCTCTGACGGACAATGATTAGCATAATGCCCATAATTGTGGCATTTGAAGCACTTTATGTGACTCTTGTCATGCCTTTCAGTACTCTCTTTCCCTGCATCGTCGCGCCCACCACGACCATTTCGGCCGCCTCCTCGTCCTCGACCACGACCACAACCTGCGCCGCTCTGTGACTTCCCGCCACTTGAGCTCTCACCACTCGACTTTTTCTCGCGTGCCTCCCACTCCGCCTGAGTGAGGAGCACTTGCCCGCCATCAGAACGCCCACCTCTGGCTCCCCGCCTTGTGCGCTCTTCAAACGCCTTGAGTCGGCCAATGGCATCATCAAAACCAAGAGTGTTGAGGTCATGAAACTGCTCGATCCCTGCCACAACTTGGATGAATCGGTCAGGCACGGTGTCGAACAGCTTCTTCACCATGGCCTTGTCCTCCAATGTTCCGCCTAAGTTGCCAAATCGAACTGACATTGCCGTCAGCTTCCCGGCAAACTCATCAACAGTGTCTTCCTCCTTCATCTTCAGAGCGTCGAACTCCATCTGCAAGGTTTGTAGGCGCGCGTCTCGGACATGTTCTGCACCCATGAACCGTGCCTTGAGCGACTGCCACACTTCCTTCCCCGTCTTCTTCTTCGCGACTTGCATCAGCAACTCATCTGACAGGCACTGGAACAGATGCGTCCGCACCTTCCTGTCCTTCTTCGTCTTTGCCTCCGTCAATGTCCTCGTCGATGCCTCCGCCGTTGGCTCGATGATCTCCCACCAGCCCTACTCCTCCATGATTGCCTAGACCCGGATGCTCCAGCTGGTGTAATTCGTCGCCGTCAGCGTCGGAAACAACTGCCGGAAGCCGGCATCACCGCCGCGACTCCCCTCGGCAGTTGTCAACGACATGGATGAACTTTTGGTGGATCTGCTGCGTGATTGCTGGCTCTGATGCCAAATGTAGGAAATGGATCAACAATCACGAGCTTTAACACGCATTGGCTAAGCCTAGAACACAAGATCGCGCAAGAACACAAGGCAAAAGTGAAGAACACAGTGATGAACACTCGGAAACCGCCAGGGAGACGGTGCCCCTTTTCACCTTTGAATAACACTGAGTTCAAACACAATTACAATCGATTGGAGGCGCTAACTCACACCCCAGACTCTCCATTACTTATACCAGTAGCTAAGACACACTTACAATACTTAAAAAATCAAATTACACACTGATACAAGTCGACTGGAACAACTGCACACTCGCGACGTCGTGGGCGCGGTCACCCCGCTCCTGTCTTCCTGCAACTGTTCCCACCAACATGGTAATTCAAATCCTGCTGCAGCTCTCACTCAACCGGCTTCACCACAGCTTGTCCTCCATTCTGTAACACATCGAGCTTACACTAACAGGGGCGCCAGCATTGTCTTGGTACATAAACAGCAGCAGCAGATCACGGAGACGGCCAGGAAGTTGAAGCGGATGACGACGGGTGATGGCGGACGCCGGACGGGATCTCTGAACTAAGCTGCGGGTCCAGTTCGGGGTGTCTGGCAATGGGGACATGCAGAACAGATGCATCTCGGCTTGGTTGCTCGAAGTCAAAGATGCCTGCGACGGCGCGTCTTGGTCCGGCGGTGAGGGACGACGGGGTAGCTGGAAACGGCAAGAGCAATGGAGGACGACAGCTGGCTCGATTGCTGCGGCAGCGTTGTGCGGATCAAGGCGAGGCAGCAGCAAGCAGGACAAGAGAGCAGCAGGGACGCAGGACTGCAGGAGGGTCGGGGTTTGATTTTTATAGGGTGCAGTGGAAGTCTTGCGGCTGGCCCTTGATGGCCATAACAATGCGTCAGTTTCTAGTGGAGAAGAGGAAATGGAGGAAAGGGAAGCGAGAACCATGGACGATCATCAATGGTCATGATGACCGGCGACCGTTACTGGTGGAAGGGAGGAGAAATGGAAGCCGCACTGGTGGAAGGAGAAAGAAATGGCAACAACGGCCGGCCATTGAAGACAATTGATGGTGATTATGGTGATGGCTATTATGGCCGGAAAGGAGTAAAGAGGGCGACAATTCTTGGGAGAGAAAGCAGAGAAGACGCGGCGTGCATGCGAGAGGAGCGATGCGAAGAGGCCAAGGGCCGTGGCCGGCGGGGACGGCGCGACAATACGCTGATGGAGCGGTGCGCGCGGGAGCCGAGCGGCTTGGGCACACGATCCAGGCGGACGGCACATTGCAGAGGGACGTCGCTCGGGTGCGAAGCCGGCATGTGCAAGGACGCGGACGGGTGCGCAAGCAAGCGGCCGAGCGACGCGGGCGCAGCGCATGAGTGCATGCGGCGCGAGCGCCGGCACAACGCACGGGCACGTGAGAGTGTGGGCGTTGGTCAGAGGTGGGAGGGGGCTTGACATGCGGCGCTCGCATACGGATGGGTGCGCATGAGCTGACAGGCTTGGGCACGAGCGAGCATGTGCGCGAGGGCACCGGGCAGATGCGGCGGCGCACGACGTGTGCGAGACGAGGGAGACGGGCTTGACGCTGGCAGCGAGATAGAGGGGAAAGGTGAGCTAGCGGGTTAGATAGCCTACAAACGTCACGGGAAGGCGAGCGGTGACCGGGGAGGCCAGGCGGTGTGGGCAGGGCACACGCACAGGAGCCGAGCGTGTGCTCGGACTCGAGTCTAGCTCGGGTCGGATCTGAAGGAGAGGGATGACAGGTGGGGTCCACCCTTCAGCAGTACAAAAGAGAGAGAGGGAAACGACAGGTGACTAATGGGCAGCGGCCATTGATATGATGATGGTGACTGCGGTCGTTCTTGCAAAAAGAATAAAGGCAGGTGGCCATTACGTGTGGAGGAAAAGGAAATGGAAGGGGCAACGATTGATTGCAGGCTGGCATTGCGGAGTGGGGAGGTCGAGCGTCGCGGGCACGGGTCGAGCTGGAGCGGCACCGGCCAAGGAGGCGGACATGCGCGCGGGCACAGAGCCGAGGACGTCGAGCAACACGGGCAGGCGGATGGCTGGGCGCACACGTCGAGATGGAGATGGCACGCTGATCGGCTCGGGCATGGTCATGTGCGGCCAGAGGTTGGAAATAGCCAGGCGCATGGGCCCAGGCCATCACGGCACGTGGCCACGTGGGTAGGATGTGAGCTGGCACGGGGGAGCCGAGCATGTGCGGTGGCAGTGCAGATGTGGCGGCGGCGGGGTGCAGAGAGGCACGGGAGCCGAGCAGCTCGGGCGCGGATGAGCGCCAGCACAGCGCACGGGTGCGCGGAGTCAAGCAATGCGTGCGGTGCGAGGTAGACAGCCAGAGATACGCGGACACATGGGCCGGGTGGGCGGCGCACCGTGCAGGCGCATGAGGGTGCGCGACTCGGGTGTGAAACATGGTGCACAGGAGCTGGGCGGCCACGGGCAGAGGCCTGGCGTGAAGGCCAAGGATGGTCGGATGGGTCGGAAAGAGAGATGGAGAGAGTATGAGTTGGACGTACCATAAATAAAATAGAGAGATGGAGAAAGATATTTGGATTTGACCTTTTTATGATTTTGAAAACACTACAAACATCAACAAAAAACCATGCAAACGAATATGAATGCATCACTCATAGAACCATTTTACTTAATTAGAAAAACAAACAATGATTTTTCTATACTAAATTTTCTGTAAAGAAAATAAATGTTGAGCAAATTTTAAAATTATTTCAAAATCATTGCTTAATTATTCTTCCTAGTAACATCCTGAAATAGGAAAATTTCAGGGTGTTACACGGCCCCTCCACGCGGGGTCCTCAGGGTCCACGGTCGGAAGTAGTCCCACTGGGGTCGACGACACCTCGTGAGGGTGCTGATCACCAAAGGTGTTCAACATACTCAAAGCGGCAACCTCAAGGGTCTCCATCAACTAAATACTCCTCACATCCGTGCTCAGGTCCCTCCACTCGGGGTGAGCGGGGTGAAGCTGCACGGTAACTCGAACACAGCAACAAGGTACTCCAAGCTGCGTGGTCTCCAAAGCCTCGTATGTCGGAGGAGCGGTGTAGCCCGAAGAGCGAAGAGTGTCCCACATAATGCGGGCAAACCCCTCGATGTGCAGTCCGTCGGTGCGGATCGTACCATCCGGGCGTACCTCCCAGAACACCTGTCCAGCCATCTGTATCCACAAAACTCCCACTGATTAGAGTGAGTTGAGAAGATGACAGATTCTGTCCAGTGCATAAAAGAGCATGTAACTCACAAACTGATAGGACAAAGGTGCTCAAATTTTAACAGGTACTTGGTTACATCGCTTGGACCAAAATTGGTATTCAAGGGTTGAGCTAAAAATCACAGGAACATGCTCAAAAAGACCGAAGTTCAGTTTGCTGTCTCCCAGGAAAAACAGCAAACAGACCGGCACCAAACTGAGCATATCTCTAGATTCTCTTGCTCAAAAATTCTGAAATTTTTACAGCAGGATCTTGGCTAGGTTTTCTACAACTTTCCTATCTAACTTTTCTCCAGAAGGATCTGTTTAGAGGGTCCAAAAATTCGGACAAGCAGAGTGACCTGACTTAGAATAGAGAAGACAGCAAGATAGGGAAGGGTTGGATTAACTTTTGGGTGAGGTGATTTTTATCATGGATTTTAGGAACGATTTATATTTTGTTGGTAGACTTAGCATGATGCAAAAACGTCCTAACCGTTCTCACAAGGCAAATCCATGCCTAAAAATCGAAGTTAATGCCGGTGGTTTGGCACAATGTACTACTCTCCCTATAATAGCTAGGTGAATATCTATTCGATGCTCGTTCTTACGAATCGCGGTTAGTGTACCTGCAGAAAATGAACCTTCCGTGCCAGCACGTCACGGAAGCTTCCTCATACATTACCGTTCACTATAGAAATGACACCCATGCGTTTAACGCTACATGGACAGCGTCCAACCTGAGATACGCTCCTTTTGAATGGAGGGTGTCCCCCTTCACATGTTCGTAATGCGGAATCATGCACATGTATGACAAAACGTGGCGACATCACAACCCATGATATATTCATGTGGAATAGAACATATCATCCTTCGCATGCATTGCATACGGAAAGCGCACGTATGAAACACGTGGGCATCCAACCGACAAGATAGGATCCGTTGAATAGATTGCCCTATCGACCCTCGCATACTCGTGATGAGACATAACCACGTATGAGACACATGGGTTAAGAATGTGCTGGTAGTTAGTTTAGATACACCATATATTACTAGCCACCTGAAAGAACCCGAAAATCCCTCTAGGGCCTCTCGGACTAGTTAATCCTTAGCGTTCCTAACGCGTTTTTGAAAACACACCTTAATCTTGCAAGTTTTAATTCAAAAACATGATATTAAGGGTGTATTAAGATCCCTGGTGTACAATCGAGCTCTGATGCCAGCTGTGACAGAACCGTCCAAATTAAATCCCATTTAACACACATAACCCATCCACTTGGTCATTATGAGTTAAAGAGGAGTTAACTTGTCGATATCTGCCGGGTCAAGCCCGGTAAATCACTTACGACAAAGGATCGAAAGATTGCACATCAAAACTCACACGAAGGCGAGTCCAGAGATAAACAAGTCTTAATTTATTACATCGTGACCAACACAGGTTCATTATTACAAACCAAGTTTTTTTTGCATAAAGTAAACGAGTTCAGAGTTCGAAACACAGCGGAAATAAACTACTACGAGGTAGGTAACATCACTAGAGGCCATTAGTGATGCCACTAAGCATTGTCGTCCTCCCACTCAACTTCCCAACCGGGTGGGAGAGAACCAGGCAACGGAAACCCATCATCATACACATCATTACCTGAAATCATCAACAAAGCAAGGCTGAGTATACTAATACTCAGCAAGACTTAACCGTCGGGTGATGAGACCATCACCAACTCTCTAGACATGCAAGCTTTATGGCAAGTGGGTTCCTTTTTGCTGAAAAGCAACAAAGAGTATGTCCTTACTTTCAAGTTTTAGCTCAAAATCCTAGTTGATTATCCATTACTAGGTAAGCAACTACTGCAAGCATAAGTTGTGCAAACAATTAAGCATACAACAATATTCTTCTCAATTCCATCATTAAGGGACATAGAGTGTATGGTTAAGCACTCTCGGGTAACGGTGAGAGGCCGACGATCGATCAATTAATAACCTTGCAAGGTGGACCTAAACACACGGGAGGATGCATACCCCATCATCCGACCACAGCCCCTACAGGGCGGGGTACGCACCAACCAGGCGGTTCCCAATCCTCCTCGGTTCAGGAACAATGTCCACAGTCCCTGGTACAGTTGGTCAGGTCACGGACTTACATCTTTTGCCGCCCGGATCCACACATGCACCACTACCTAGAACCTGGGGAGTACTCCTGGGGTAGTGGTAGAGAGTTCCCTTACCAGATCAAAAAGGTACTAGGCTTACCAGTCCCACTCCCGACAAATGCTTAGTACGTTCAAACGCTTAACCACAGACCTACTTGGCCAGAGCCGGTCCCATGCTCTTACCACATGAGCGGGTAGGTTCAACAATCTTATGATTCCAACATAAGACACCTATAACTCGCGAGTGACGAACATCACTCGACTTCTACCGGGTCCTTAGAGCATGGCAATTAGCGACCTAGCATACTAGTAATTTGAATATAGGAACCTAGGATCATGCATCTAGGGTTTCAAATCAACTCCTGAACGTAAATGCACAATCGTAACAAGAGAGTTGCATAAGTTAAAAACATAGGTTATGCTCCGGGGCTTGCCTTCACTAGCACAGTCAGTAGGGAAGTCCTCCGAAGCTGAGTTCGGGTCTTGCTGCACTTCTACGGTGTTCACTTCTCCCTCAGCTGGTTCTCCTTCAGCGTCCATCACCAGCTCGTAGTTCCCGTCCGGAAGTTCTACACGAAATGCATACGCATGACTCGAATTATTGAAGTTTAGGGAGTGAAGTGCTTCTGAAATTTCAGAGACAAACATGGGGTTTATTGTTGGGCACATTCACTTAGATAAGATTTTATCCAACTTTTCTTTACACTAGAAAAGTGGGTAATTAGGTGAAGGTTATTATTCTTATTTTATGGTGATTGTGTGCACATATAAATTATTTAATTTATTTTACTTCACCAAAGTAAGGGTGCTGTATAGGGTGTATCTTGGTGAAGCTTTACTATCTGAAATTAAGTTACATTAAAGGTATGATTGGTTAATCCTTTTATTTCATTTACAAGGCTTGATTTACTTTGGAAATTATTTCTGGATGTTTCATACATCAATAAACCGAGATAAAATTCACACAAGCACACAAGCACACATACTGATCAGGCTACTGACCAAAAATTACTTTAAACTAAGCTATAGATTGCACATGAAAAATCTATAAAGCACTAGCTAGCATAAACTTAACATTTTTGTATAGACAGATATAGTAGTATCAGGATTTCACACAGAGCAATACTATGACATATCTGAGCTACTCAAAATTTACCAAGGTCAGAGACATAGCCTAACATGCTTGATCAAAATAACTCATATTTAAGTCATAAATTAATTTAAACTATTTAAACATGTCAAAAGCTATCCATCTATTTATCATGGGTACATCTAGTCATACTCATGCTACTGCAAAAAGATCAACCCTAGTTTTTGAAATAGAAATTACATATTAAACAGGAACATATAAACTGCCATATATCAAAATAAATTCATATCTGCAAAACTATAACAGATCTATGTGCCATTTTTCTACACAGGGTCAAGAATGGCCATACTAGCAACATATCCAAAATTCACATACAGAGCAGTTACATATTTCAAATTATTTCAAATCTAGCCAAACTGATCATTTCAAAATTATTCAAAATCTATAAAGAAATTTACAAACTTCCTTTCTAGAAAAGTGGCTTCTGTTCACAAGGATCACAGAACAGTTGAGTTTGTATATTTCCGATTTTTATTCGATTTATTGTGGATTTTCCAAGACACAGGATATTCAAACTAAAACGGAAGAATCTTTTTACATATAGCCCCCTAGACTTTTGCACAGATGACCCTAACAAGATTTAGATCTTCACACGGATGCCCTCGGCGGCGCAGGGGGGTCTCGCCGGCGGCGAGGGGCTGCCGGACCTGGCCGTGCGAGTGGCGGGGAGTGCGTGTGTGCTCACCCTCTGTCGATTGGCGGCGGCAGCTTGGTCGGGGACAGCTCCGGCGATGGCCGGCAGCGATGCCGGGGTAGAGCAGTCGCGGCGGCCGCAATGCCGGCGAATGCGTAGTTCCTCCGGCCAAGGCGCGTGCTCGGGGAGCTTCTCTGGGTCACTGGTGAGGCGCAGGGGCCATGTGTGGTCGACGGGAAAGGGTAGGAGGGGGAGCTCGTCGTGGGGACGGCAATGGCGGGCGGCGGAGCAGGGACTCCCGCGCGAGCGCGCCTGGGCCCTCCATTTATACACAGGCGGAGGCAAGAGGGGGTGATGAGCTGCATGAGCTGCATGCGTGCCACCTCGCGGGCCAGCTGGCCGGCACGGGCGCCTTGGTGGCTTGCCAGCTGTCCCTGGGATCCACGTCGGACTAAACATTCACGGGGTGCAGGTGGGACCCACTGGCGCCGGCGTACGGGCGGACGCGCACGTGCGGGCGCAAACGTCGGGGTGCGGCGCTTGGAGCGACGACGACGCGGGACGCGCGCTCTGGCGTCCAGAGGCAAAAACAGTTCGACTTAAGGTGCTTTGACCGGTTCAAAGAATTGAAACTTGAATACAAGTTCAAAATCGGCCAATATAGAAGTTGTAGAGGAGGTATAGCTCTAAAACTTTTGCAAAGGTTGACCGGTGATTGGATCGAAGGATCAAGCAGGAAACAGGGTTGAACTTTGAGATTTTCTCAGCCCCATGAACAGTGCATTCTGCACTTCAAACCAATTTTTGAAGCCTTTCCTCTCAAAATTTGAAATGCCACTAATTAGATGAAATGTGTCCCATCAAAATCTGAGCAACTTTTAGTTTGACAGATTTTTGAGTATTTAAGAAAAATTTGGAGATCTATTTGAGACATCAAAACAAGGTCATAAGGGTCTAGGGTTTTTGACCCCTTTGACTAGGTTTGACCAAGGTGATTAGGGTTTAGCCTTAAGAGTTGACCACAATTAGCAACTTGCAATTATAGTTAGCAACTTGTGATCATGATTAGCACTTGAACATGTGATTAAGCAACATAAACATCAGGGATGTTACAGCAGGCGCGGCGGCCGGCCGGCGGGTGGGCGCGCGCGGAGCGGCGGAGCCAGCCGCGGCAGCCGGCCGACGAGCGCGCGCCAAGCGGCGGAGCCAGCCGCAACGGCCTGCCGGCGGGCCCACGCTGCGGCAGGCGCACGCTGAGGGCGGAGCCAGCCGCGGCGGCCTGCCAGCGGGCCTGCGCTGAGGGGCGGAGCCAGCCTCGGCGGGCGCGCGCGGGCCAGTGGCTTCCGGCGGCGCGGAGGGGTCAAGCGGGCGTGGGCCTCCGGCTCCCGGCGGCGCGGAGGGGCTAGGCGGGCGCGACGGCCGTCCGGCAGGCGCGTGGGGCCAGGCGCGACGGCCTGCGGGCGTGGACGCGGTGGGCGGCTCCGAGCGGTGCGGTTTGTCTGTTGAATCGAAGGAATTTGTGAATTTTTTGTTGAATCGAAGGAACTTGTGATTTTTTTGTTGAATTCGTAAATGAAATTGAACTTATTGCACAAGATTCTTGTGTAAAAAGTTGATTGTGCATGTGGATTCATTGTAAGTGTTGTGAAGATTTTTTGTATGTTCGTCGTGGGAATGAAATTGATTTGAACTTGTTCTTGCTTTGGAGCATGAGCTCCATGGTGAATGGATGGGGGTGGATTTGAACTAGTTCTTGCTTTGGAGCATGAGCTCCATGGTGAATGGATGGGGGATGTGCACCGAGGATGGATGGAGGAAGGAGGATAGGGGATGAGGGACGGAGGGGAACGGGGGCACGGGGGTAAAACCTTTAGTCCCGGTTGGTTCACCCAGGACAAAAGGAGACCTTTTTGTTTCCAAAGACTAGTCCCGGGTGGGATTTAGAGAAATATCCCTCTTCCCACCCGGGACTCAAGCACCCGTGTTCTTACGTATCTTTTGAAAGATTTGAGAGCTTATATATACCTTCTAACAATATTTTGAGATCCGTACTAAAAGAAATGAGTCATCTAAGAACAACTAGAGATCCCTCACGCTGAGCTGCGGGCCCAGGTCGTTTTCCGTTACGGTGTGGTTGATAGGGGGCAGTGGGCCCCAACTTGACCCCACCATGCACATCGCGAGGAATCTAACAACAGATGCAACGAAAGTGCGAGGCCGTCATCACTATACTTGTCTGCTCTCCATATATGCTAATTATTCTTCTATTAATCTACGATTCTAAACCATCACAACTTTCACACCGATTTTACAATGCACATCAAATCAACACAGGCCTTTCTTACCAAGGCATGGCAGCACGGTCGCAGGAGTCTGCAGAGACAAGGCACACCAGCAGCAGCGGCGGCAGTTTCGCCGGTCTCTGCATCAGTCTCAGTACGCCAGCGAGTCCTCTTCGTTTCGCGGGTTTTCGAGGGCGGTGATGTGCTCCTTGAACCCAGCCGCGGCTTCCTCCCTCTCGTCGAGCTTGCCGAGATGGTTGTACGCCATCGCCTTCAGGTAGTACGCCTCTGCCGCCATCTCGTGGTACTGCATGCATACGACACAGGATTTAGTGTAATGTTGATGCTAGAAGCAAATGATGTCAGCTTTCCATGTAACATCATGGGTGGTAAAGGGAAGTTATAACACGGGTCGGTCGGAATCAATCAGCTCACCTCCAAAACTTGCAGATCTTGGGTGGCTTGGTTCAGGGGATCCAGAACGGCATCAGGGTCTTCAGAAACTGCAAGAATAAAGAGGGTAAAGGGAAGTTATAACAAATGGATGTTTAAGAGTTTTAAGAATCATAGCAGGTCTAGCTTCTAGTACGCATCAAGCAGATCCATGTCGTGAAAGGTTTACGGGTTAATATCGTGAAAGGTTTATAGAAAACGCGTCACAGATCAATGTGGTGGTAGCTAAACCACATCATGGATGTGCCAAGAGGACGTACATGCAATGGAAAACACGAAGTGCTGCAAAGTACCTGAGAATTTCGGATCAGATAAGTGGCATTTCGCTAAAACGATGTGAGCCCGAGCGCGCAGCTCAAGTCCACCGTGACCAAGAATCATGGGAAGGCTCTGGTGGACGAGACTCAAGGCCCTCTTTGCGTGGCTTGATCCAAGGGCCAGCCACAACTCGGCAAGAGTAAGTGTGGCTGAGGCTTCAAGCAGATCCAAGTTGAATGATTTGCAGAATGATTGGCTGGCTAACGCATAAGGGAGCCCAAGGACCGCATTGTCAGATTTCTGGGAGAATTAGAAATGAAAAAAAAAAGAATATTAGCTTGCTCTGTGCAGGATGCAGCATTATACCAGGCTCTAGTTTTGAAACAAAGAAAAAGAGGATTGTCTTACTTTATGTATTTCAGCAAGTAATAAAAGAACACTTGCATTCTCGACTTGCATGTTGTACTTGTAGCACGTAGAGAAAAGGGAATTGGCCACAGCTGCAGCCTGCACGAAGAAGTGTCGTAAATATATGTTATTCTGTCAGTTCCATGTACTGGCATGATTAAGAGTATGCTCAGGATACAGAGGACCCCTGGCCCTTGTAAAGCCTAAGGGAATGAGAGGAAATAACTTTCATACAATGTGCTTGGCAAGTTAAATGGGTAAATGAATATGAAATGCATGCTTCTGGTGTAAACATAACAAGCAAGAGAGTCCAGAACCTGGCCAAACTGTTTTGCAGCAAGTAGAGTGCGAGCACGTCGTACACTAGCTTCTGTCTTCAGCTCAATGTCCACTCCACAAACAGAAGATGACAACACCCCAAACTCATCACAGATTTGCTGCGCAACTTTCAGATGCCCTCTAAATGGACCAATTTTACACACATCAGAACATGGAAACCAAATGCAACTACCAAATGAAGTGCAGAAACAGCTTTGTACCGATGAAGTGCACGCTCATGCAGTATCTGCATTCTAAGAAGCTGGATGTGCAAACTTGTTGAGGATGGGAACTTCTTTTCAGCAAGCTTTAGAGCACAGAATGCAGCTGCAGATCAATCACACAATATAAGGCCATGAGAAAATGTGGGTACTTATATGGCTCTTAGATGCTGCAGGCTATATGACATCTAGGTTGAATGAGAACTAACCGGAATATCCTTTGGACACTGCCAATTGTTGAATTAGCTTGACATAAGCTAGTGACAGCTCTGATGAACTGTAGTGAAAAATACAATACCATCACAAATCCAGTAAAACTGCATGAGACAGTTACATAATAGTGCCAGTATAATTCATAAAGTGGTAAAGTTATTGAACAGTAACTAAAGTTTATCACAATCCTACCTTGCAGCATCAGCAAAGCAGGATGTATAGACCAGAGCATTCATTCGTACCATCGGAGCACTGTGAAGAGGACCAATAAAATATGAAAATATTAATTTTATAGAAAGGCTACAGGCAGAATTATTGTCCACTTTAGAATATGATTTGATTGACATAAAACAACCATAAAAAAGGTAATGAAAAGCTCTAGAAAATCGGCAACAAACAAGACAGATAAGTGGATCAGTGGGTGCACTAAAGCTACACAACACCAGGATTGTCCAAAAGAATACAAATAGGCACAAGGCTGATAATTACTGGTACCAAATAAAATATTAATTGATTTATCCACAATGAGTCAAGCTCTCTTAAATTGTTCATCAGCTATGTGCTCTTTCGTATTTGCAAGAGACACTTGTTCATTGCTTATCAAACGTCCTTTTCCACAATACAATACTGTACAACTTGGAAAAAATGGTATAACAATGACTATGAAAATTGAACCCTTGCATTAACAGAAAACAGATAAGTGCCTCCCTTTCCACAACACAACCGCACTGTACAAGTTGGAAAAAATGGTACGACAATGACAACGAGAATTGAACCCTTCCATTAACAGAAAACAGATAAGTACCTCCCATACTGCTCCCATGCGGTGGCTCTCAGCAAATATGATGAGCCAGCTAACTGCAATACTGATGCAGGTATTGGACTTGGTTGTGCATGGTAATGGAAATTGTCGAAGTCATTATGCAATTTTGTAGATTTCGTAGAATTGCTACGCCATGAATCAGAAGCAGTGGACAGATTCCTAAGCCACGACGTGCTAAAACTACCATTTTCATTTGAAGTAGATAAAACATCTGTTCCAAAGTCAGTCAACACATGGGAACTTAATCTCAAATTCTGCAAAAAAAAAAAAAGCACGAGAGATAGTATTAATACTTTAATATAGAAGCAGAGGTATACAGCTGCTCTTAAGGATGAGTCAATGTATTGGGTTTAGACTTTAGAGTAAGTTCAGCATACCTTACAGACATCTGCAGGACATGTTCTAAGCTTTGTAGATGCATTGGGTCCAAATGAGACTAGTGGCCTTTGGACATGCTAAAAAACCAAGGTTTACAGTCAGAAGATAAGGATAGATAAACAAGGATGCTCTGACTCTGAATTGAAGCACATTGAGTATATTCTTAAGTCGCATCAAATCTTTTCAAGATTGAGGACTAATGCAATAGTAACAGTAATATAAATACAGTGACAACTACATTGTAAGTTTGAAGTCGTATCATGTTCGAATGTTGATATAAGTAGGACGGAGGTATGCATAGGAGGATAAGTAAATGAACATCAACATGGTGAGGTGTTAAAGAGATCTTCCTACAATCCAATAGTACCAAATACTAGCAGAGATCATACCTTCAGGTCAAATTTTGCCAAGGAAAGGTGATCGAAGGATAGTAAGCTTGGAAGTTTCAGTACATCAGCTCTCTTGAGCGATCGCTTTAAAAGAACAAGTAACTGTTGCTGAATGGATAATGGTGTGCCCAGTCCAATATTGGTCCCGAGTGAATATGGAGAACTAATTACTCCAACTGTGTTTGACATGCCTATCTTTGACAATAGATTGGAAATGGCTCCTAGTACATAGGCAAGGCATGAATCATCATTATTCTGAAAAAAAAAGAAATGTAGGATCTGTTAACACAATTGGCAAGCACCTGTTAGTATGTGTAAATGTTAATATCATTGGGAAACACAGAACACCTCAAATTTTATTAAAAAAATATGTACTAGAATTTATACCAAATATCTACTTTAGTAATCTGAACATTACAAAAATTGTACACTGATGGACCGAGGGGCTTGAACATGAGGATTATGAACTAAAATTTTGGACACATCCATCTTCCAATGATCCTCAGGTCACCTCGGCATTCCAGGAAACACATAGATGCTATCTATATTTAAGTTAAGAACCTGAATACCTGATAGGACATACATAACTGAGAACTCCATGAAAAGGACTGTATTTCTCAAGTTATGCTACTATTGAAACATGTTGGGGGACAAGGAGTGTCAAATTTCTGAAGACTAATGAAATTTGAAGATATTTCGTCATGCTATGAGGTGGCAAGATTTTATTTATGACAGTTATTATATAATACATAATTATTTACACCTAAAAAGAGAGACCAGAGTATACTTTTGTGGACAAAGAATCTGGCTAAAATATGGGAAAATCCAAAGCACATGTCCTGAACTATCTTAGCAATAGCAAAATTGACTGTAGCCTTCCTCTTAAACCTTTAGTAGTTGGATACAAACTTAACTTCAAGTTTCATTCAAAATCATTGGATAAAATCATATTTCAGATTGATACCAGTTCAGTAACTTACCATTTGAGAAACACGCACTGCTTCTGCAAATGCCTGGAAGAAAGCAAGCCAGCAGAACATAAACAACATGAACAAGTAGGTCCAAAAGGTGTTGTGCTGATAGTACAAATCAAGAAACTAAATGAGTTACATACCTCTAGAGCTTTCTTAGGGTGTCCAAAGTAACAATGCAAGTTGCCTAAGCACAGCAGGGCACTCTCATACTTTCCAACAACAATATCTTGCACTGGTGACACAGTACGACCAAAGAGTCCTTGCATCCCTGCACTACATCAACCAGATAGAATGACCAAATAAGAACATACATGCAGAACATGTCATAATTTCATAAGCTTCTTAACTTGAAGTGAAAGGCTCCAAGATTTAGCTAGGAAGAAAGCAACAATGGTTTATGAAGTATTTAACAAAATTGAACTAGGAAATAAAAGAACCACAATGGTAAATGAATGGTCCTCTGGTGGTGTTACTTCACATATGTGATTTCATGATCTAGCAAAAGAGCAGGCTTAAGTATCGGGACCTTAGATCTTGTATTATAACAATTTCATCGATCTTGCCAATGTAGAAAGTAATAAATCGAGGTAAATAGGAACACTGCAGCATTCTTAAATGCAAACCGAAAGGCAATGTTAGTACATTAAACACACTGGAGATTAGCATTCCTAGATTCTGTACCTATAACGGGAATACTTGGTTAGTAGGCATTGATTACCAACAGTGAATATTTTGTGAACTGTAAGGAACAGAACGATGGGCCAAAACATCAAGCATGAGTGCATGACCCAGCCAAAACTTTGTCGCTAAATGCTCAAAATTACTGCGTAATTACGAAAAAGATGGTGTAAAGCCGGGGTTCGGGGGTTTTCTCGGCTAGATTGTCTGAGATTTGTTCTTAGTGCAATGCTGTGGGGCGGTCTTTCCCCCGCCAGTCGAGTTTTTTTATCATATAATAGAGACAATGCGACTGACCTGTAATCAAAGTAGCGGTGGAGATTATCCAGTGAAGCAACATAGTCATCATGGCAAAGGGCATTTAAGTACTGCAAGAATTGGACCTGGCAAGGAGAAAATGGATATGAAAAAACCAACACAGTTAGGAAATGTTCAAAGTTCCAGCCTCCTAGAAGACTCAATTCACTGTGGCTTAACTTACACGATGAAGCTCTGGAGCTAATGTCTGGAGCTGTGTCATAGTGGCATTAAATGAATTAACAGGCACTGAGCTGGGATCCCTGCAACAAAAGAGTAGTCACTAAAGAATTTTATCTTTCATGTCCTTTTTAAAGAGCAAAAAAGTTTGTGATGGACTACATGTAATGCATACTCACTTCTCGAGAATATCAGCTTGTTGGTTAAGATATGCCTCTAATTGCCACCTTGATCTCAGACAGGTTGGGTTGTCATCCACTTTAAAAGTATTAGCTACCATAAAAAGGGAAAAAAATAATATTAATTTTTACAAAAGATCTTCCTTTTGATGCCCCGATAAAACCAAAATAATTATTGGATAGTTAAAATAAATTGGAGCATAATCAATTTGGTAACATAAACTAATTAACTAGCATAAGTACAGAAAAGAAAGTTCACAAATTACACAAAAACAATGTAACTTGCAGATCCTCCACTCCTTAGAAATGGTATTTAAGAGAGAAACATGAAGGTGAATGCTCATAGGCCAGATAAATAAATACAGTGTTAATAAGACAAAAAGGTAAGCTGGAGCAGTAATCCAGCTATATGCAATTATTTAGATGCCCTAGGAGTTTGGACGCAATGTGTCTGTGCAAGGCTGCAGCTCTCAAGTATCTAATGCCAATAGTGTAACATGTTAATCCTGGAATCAAAATAAAATACTTGTGATGGATACTGTTTCTCAGAATCAGTACTAATTCAGCCAGTGCTAACCCTTTCCATGATCCCAGATTATATAGAGAGAAAAACATGAGATAGTTTTTCTTTCAGGTTGTGATCATTTCTTTTATTTTTATTCTGTAGTTTGAGCAGGAAAATGTCTATGTGATTTACATTATACCTTTTTTAGCATATTAAGATAACTGTATGCTTCCACTAAGATCAATGCAGCAACCACGATGGGGTTTAGAGTTCAGATATACCATATACCTTCATCAAAATCATGGAGCAACCCTGGTGCACGAGTTAGACCTGAAGAGCTCTCCCCCATATGGATCTCAGAGGCATAACCTTGACGATATTTCTCAAACATACCAGCTTGAGAACCTACATCTGCATCCATCAAGTTGCTCATTTCACCATCAAAGTCCTCATCTTCTGCCAAGTCATATGAAGCATCGGTGGAGTTACAGTACATCACGAGATCCGCCAAAAGATGGCATACACCCTACACAATTATTTCAGTGAACACATTAGTGCCTTAAATAATAAGAAAAGAAAAAGGACCAAGAAACATGAATAACAAAATGTGCAAATGTCTATACTACTTGTAGCACCTCAAAGGTCATTGAATTGAAGGCAAGTATGCAGCAGCGAAGGAAAACTCCAAGTTGACTATTCAGGTCCAGAAATACGTCATCCGCACTTGCACCTTCCGGTGCAGTGAGCACACCTGGCAAAAAATCATTTCAGAGTTACTTAGGTGTCCATTGAAATGTCTCCCTATGAAGGAAACATAAAGGACTTTAAAACATCAACATATCAAGTGACCCTCACCTCGTAGCTTATCGAAAAAGTTGAACAGGTCATCAGGTGAGTTGAGCGTGGACAGGGCATTTGTCAGCTGCTCACAGAGCCAACAACCGTTAGTCAAATCGTCTACCGCCTTCAGCTGCCTCAAAAGTTCTTCCAGTGAAGGCTCCCGAAAATCATCACACGACTGCAAGATTAATAGGTTATAAGTATACCTGCTTCATTTCCGCGAGAAATGGAAGGAAATTGCGGATCTAAGAGACGGCCCCATCCCAAAAATATATGCAATCCTTGACATCCTAAAGTTCCCAATCGCAACAAAAAAAAACTTAATTTCCTCCACATCACCAAATGCAGATAGCGACAGTAACAAGGAGCAAGCAAGCAGCAGCATTTGGAGGAGGGGGGAGCAAGCAAAACAAGCAAGCACGCAGCGTACCCGGGTGAGCGTGAAGAGGAAGAGTCCGAGGCGGTTGTGGTGTGCGACGGACTCGAACGGGAAGGGCGGCACGGCGTCGCCTCCCCCCGCCTGCGCCGGCGGCGCGAAGACCTGCACGAGGTGGCACACCGCGACCTTGTGCGGCGTCAGCTCCAGCAGCGCCCTCCCGGTCCCGCCGCCGCCGCCGACCCCCGCGAACAGGCTCATGGCCGCCGCCGCCGGCGGCGACGAAGCGGCGGCGGAGCGGAGTGAGGGAGGTTTCGGGGGCTCTGTCTGGTGGGAGTGAAATGCAGCAGACAAGTAAGACAGGAGATCAAATGCACAACAAAGAAAATATGAACTAAATTTGATCTCCTCTGTACGAGTGAATGACTGAAATGTAGCTATGCGACGTTTTTCCCCATAAGGGGAGGGATCCAGGTTCAGTCACTGAATACTGTAGCGGTGTCTTACCCTCCTCCAAAGTCGTCCATCGCAAGATGAATGGGTAGATCATCGTGAACAGTACACGTGCTACAGTATCAAATAGTGTTCCTGAAACAGTGTTTTTGCTACAGGTCGTGCTGTACTGCCAAGCCTTGCCGCGCTGCACTGCTCGTCCCGCTCCGCACCGCCAAGCCTTGCCGCGCTGCACTGCTCGTCCCGCCGCGCACGCGCCCTGATCCGTTCCCGTAGCCAACGGCGGTTTGTGCACCGGCCTTCAAGCCGAGGAGATCGAACCGCTTCTGCCGGCCTTCGCATCGCCGCCACCGCGGTGCCGCCGCCCGTCGCGCGCTGCCTTGCTTTTCTTCCCCGCCGTGCAGCTCTGCGCCGTAACCGCTTCGCTCGGTTCCGTGTCGCCGCCTCATCTCTGTCCGCCATGGTGCTTGGAACCGGCCGTCGAGCCGTAGTGTTTTCTGCAGGTGTGCGCGCCGCCACCGCTGACGCGGCCAATTCCCGCCGCCGGCCAAACTCTGGCCGCGCCACCACTTCCATTCTGGCATTCCGTCAAACAATTCGTGCGCAACCACTTTTCCTAAGCCCTGAGTGGAGCCACGCGCTGGGCCACACAAGCCACAGAGGATCCCGCAGTCCTCGTGACGGACGGACCCCAGGTGAATTCAGGGGGCATTCCTGGACTTGTTCGTGTAACCTTTGTGTGGGCTTCAGCCCACGAAGGCCTGCTGAGCCCATATGTGAACCAGGACGGACCGATGGTAGGGGTGAGAGAGTTGAGGGAGGATAGCCAGACTATGGGAACCTTGGGCCGGACTGGGCCGGCCCAATGGGCCGCAACCACTTTGGGCCCACTTACGGCCCACTAACCCACTGATCGCTGACGTCATGCTGACGTCAGCATTATTTTAATAAAATTATTTTCTGATTTAATAAAAGGATTTAATAAATATTTTATAAACTTTTTTTTTCTTTAAAAATTCATAACTAATTATCCGGAGCTCCGAAAATTATGAAACCAGTTGCATTGGTTTCATAATTTCGAGACGCTCGCTGCTATCCTATCCTTATCTTCTCTTGCCCTTGAACCAAACCCAGTTTTGCCCCGCGTACTTGGAGTAGGATTCGTGGCCGCTACCGCCACTGCGCTATTGTGGGTCTGGGACGCCGGAGCCCCGCAACTAGCCACTGACGTGTTGCAGATACGAATATTTCCCCGAGTCGTGTTCTCATTGTTTTCCTTGCTTCCACCGCCTTGTGCCGCAACCTGCATACCCGCTCTCTCTCTGCCTTGCATAGAGCCGTGTAGCACGCGACGTACCCAGCGTTAGTAACCCGGAAGGCCGCGCGTGATGGACGGTCGTGCCATGAGCAGAGGCCTCTACTTCAGAGCACGACAACCCCGCGTTGCAACCTGGCTACTACACTAGGGTTATCGTCGCCTCACTAACGCTTGTTCCATCGTGCTCTCGAGCACACCTTACCGTATCATCACCCTTTTTGGCCGACCGTAAGTCAACCTCTTTCCTCCTCTCTGCTCTGCTACCGCACACCTTGTTCTGATAATGCCTTGCCTAGCTCGTTTCTCCTTTCTCATCTCTCCTCATCCTCTGAGCATTCGCTTCGTTGCACCTATCGGTTGCGCTAATACCTTGCAGGCGCAATCACCAAACCTCTAGCCTTGATCGGCAAACCCAACCTTGAACTAACCCTTCTCTCTAACTTGTTTTCTAGTATATAAAGCTAGTAGCTTAAGACTATTGTAACATAAAACTAATTACTTTGATTTCCTTAAATTAAACTAGTGGTGCTTGTAGCTAGCTCGGATTTATTTGGTTCTTCTAATTGATGTTATTTGGAGTTAATGCTTAGATGATTGTCGTTATTTATTTCCGCGTCGCATCTCGTGTAGGCTTGTAACCTTGTATGAAGACTCGAGCTGCGACGACGACCCGAGCTGTGACGATCGGGAAGACCGTTGACCCGAAGGAAGGGCCCAACCTCTACTACTCTACGACGACTACCGCGCAGGTGTCATGTCACTCCCGACCATGTAGATCCCATGCATGCTATTTAGTTGCTAGTGCTTTATTTATGATGCTTTGGATGATTGAAATGCATAGACAATCTTTTAGCCATGCCTTGGATTTGATATACCCTGTTCCTTGAACTTCCTACCTTTGGGACTAGCTACAGACCCCTAGCTAGTCCCCGATATTTGCTATCCATACATTTTACCTGTTTCGTGATATGGATGGATCTCTGGCTTGGACTGATATTGGGATATCTTGGTATTCTAGCGTGTGTTTTGGGTGAGTGTGTATCCTTGACGTGTTACCGCGGGAGCGAGCCGCTTTGGTTCTTGTGAACGCCTGTCTAGGGGAGATGCGACCTGGCCTCCCGCCCTAGCGGCGTGTCGGACGGTGGGAGTTGGTGAGTGCTCGCTTTTGCAATTAAGGACCGATCGACAGTTTAACCGTGATCTTTGGGCTATTTTCGTACAAACCGTTCGCTCACGTATGGGCGGGGTTCGGTCCGAGAACTAGTTGGTGGTTGGCACTCAGCTTGTAGGCGGACCGGTGTGGTCGTGTGAGGGGGACGGGTTATACCCCCCGAGTAGACGTCGCCCCGGCTCCTCCGGGGATGGTCTCACAGCTCTGAGGCCCTGCTGGCAAGTTTCGCGCCCCAGTTCAGGACGAGTCAAGCTTGGAGAGGCAGGAGAGTGCCACCCACTGCTAGGTCTCCGGTCGTTAGGTAGGGAGGTGGAACGGAGGCATCCGTTTCTGCCCTATCTGGCGGGTCTAGTTGTACAACCTCTGCAGAGTGTTAAACCTATAGCTATAGTCCGTGTCCACTGGTATGGACAGCCCACGGGTCTGTTACTCTGGCTAGACTTTTCTGGTGCTGCTTCTCTTCCCCGAGTGTGTGAGTCCGGCTTCGTGCCGTTGAGATGTGAGGATAGGAGTTGGTGACCTCACATCGCAGATGAGAGTGGGATGCTGTGACTCGGTTGAGGTCCAGTGTTTTGGTGTACTTTCCTTGGTTGGGGTGTTGACCCCGAAGGCGTTGGCCTCGGAGGTGTGGATCTCCTCGGAGATGGTGACCTCTCTGCAATACCGCTTACCTTGATGTTGCTACCGCTGCTTGCATAAACTTACTACAGCCATATATAGGCTTATCCATGCATACTAGAATTCATCCACCGCTTTTGCTCTTTGTTGGGAAGCTGACATGACCTACCCGCTTATCGGGTAGATGTCAATGCTTTCAGACTTGGTGATCGACTACGACAACGACGAGGAAGGATGGGAAGACTAGAGCTGGTCCTACACTCAAGTTTGCCTGTGGAGCTGGAGACGCTTCGCTTCGATATATCCGCTGCGTAGATGATTTACCTTTCTTGTTTAGTCCAGTTGGACTTGTACCCGGCTTATGCCGAAATGTTGTACTCTGATGTATTAATAAAATTATGTAATTTTTTTCCCTTTTTCCTGTGTTGTATGGATTTGTACCACTTGAGACAGGGTTTGCACGTGATAGCCACTTCCTGGGACTATCACAGAGGTGCAGAGGATCGGGTTTCCAGTTTTGGAAATCTGGTTCGTTTCAGCCTGCGGGACCTCCGCCGTCGTCCGAGGAAGGCCGGGGAGGGAGCACCTCCGCAGGGCCTCTCGTCCCCCCTCACCTCCGCGCCGCCCTCGTCCTCCCTCTCCCCTGGTTCGCTCGCCGAGGGAACAGGGCAGACGCCGCCGTCCCAGGGAGGCCGGTGTCGGCATCCTCCCATGCCGCGCCTGCCTCAACCAGCGGCGTACGGCCCGCGCGCAGGAGCTCCCTCCCCTTCTCTCCCTTGGCCCGCACAACGACGCGGAGGACGGGAGGAGCAGGGGAGAAGAATGAGGAGGAGGAGATGCGGGACCCACCTTGCTCGTCGCCGGCAGCCTACCACCGGGGCGGCAGACCAGACTTGACCACGACTCGTCGGAGAGATTAGTCTGCGTCCGGGGAATGGGATTTGCAGATGGAACCGGAGGTTACGCGGTGCGCCTGCGCCATTGGAAGACGTATATGGCTGATATTTAGAATTTACGTTTCCCCACGAATTAATTAATTGGATATCCACAATCGTAAAATAGAAGAACAGAGCACCACAACTTCTAGTAAACGGTTTGTTTACTCGCGGAAAGAACTATCTGGAGCGTACTCGGGTGAGCATGAAGAGAAAGAGCCCGAGACGGTTGTGGTGGGCGACGGACTCGAACGGGAAGGGGGACACGGCGTCGCCTCCTCCCGCCTGCGCCGGCGGCGCGAAGACCTGCACGAGGTGGCACACTGCGACCTTCAGCCTATTTATATCCATGGTTGGCTGAACAGTCTGTTGAGGGGCAAGGCACCGTGTCGGTTCACTGGCGACCTGCTGTGTGGAGAGGGCCTTTGGCTACTGATGCTGCGCCGCGTGTCCGTGTGTGGAGATATCGGAATCTCTCTGGAGGGCTCGTGACTCTTCAGGCGCTCGAGGGGCGCTGGACGATGGCTTGGAGTAGCAGGACGCTGGCTGTGAGGTCGGTTCACTGTCTTTGCCAGACGCTCCCGCTGCGGTGCTTTGGAAAACGCTGCTGCGTCTGCACGGAGGGAGGAGCAGGGCACCGCGAAAGCGCCTTTCCGGATCTTCTGTGGTAGGGTCGGTGCACAGTGTACCGAACCAGTGGTGCGGTGAAAGTGGGTCGTTTCAGTGGTGCGCAAGCGTTCCCCGTCGGGTGGAGGATCCTCGCGCAGCAGCAGCAAGATGGTGGTGCTAGTGGTGGCCACCACCAAGGACCCGGCGTCCATCGGCCCCGTCGCCGCCTTCCTCGCCATGCCGGGATGGTCCCCTGGCCCGCCCATCGCAGTGAGTCGTTCCCTCTCGCAATCTCATTCATCCGCCGCCGCCCGCATGCGCCTCCCGCGATCTAAATTTTGTACTGCGCACGTCCGGTCCGCATAGCCAGTGCCACGAAACCCAAGTAAATTTTAGCGGAATTGGATCGCTCAGAGTATCTGTCAATCTGATGAGCACGAGTTCGATAGAGTTAAGTATGTTTGGTAGTATCACTCTAGTACTCAAGCTACCCAGTGTACCTAGTTATACGAAACCAGGACAAATACCGTGAAACGGAAGGATTATGTATTGATTTCAATCCATTACCATGATTAATCTGTCAACAAGACAAATATTTTGATTTCTCAAGTACCCGCTGAAATCCAAGCTAGTACACTTAATTTCTACCTTGGCCACACATACACATGGCCTGACAAATGCAATCCACACCGGCCGAGCCAAAGTTCTAGTTCCGTAGCCATACCTCTGTCCTAGCATCGTATATAAGGGAGTAACACAATGCTATAGGAGGAGTGAGCAGTAGTAACACAATGCTATAGGAGCAGTGACATTTTTGCAGTTCTTCAAAGCAATTCAGGGTGCTCTGCCACGGTCCTAACTTAATTCTTGCCCAAATCTGTTCTGTGGGAAGGGATGGAGAGTTTTGCCAATGGGAACGTTCGGATGTTGAAGCATGAACGCAGCATTATTGAAGAGGATAATCTCGACCAGCGATGGCAGGAAGCCACTGGAGAGCCTGTCTCTGAGGTCATATTCCTCAGCAAGCACACTGCGGTCTCCAACCGCCCAGCACTCACTGTGCATCCAATCGGTCCGTTCCTCTTTCATATGCAACCTCATTTAAACCAATGGCAAGGTCAAATGCTCCATGTTTTTTTGTTGTTTCTTATTGAACACCATTTGCTTCACAAGATAGTATCTCGTACATCTGTGGATAGTGAACTGTGTTATACTAGCATACGTGCAATTCATTATCTTCCTTTTGTTTGGAAATACCGCAATCCAACATATTCTGATTTTCTTTTTATCAATTGTCGATGTGCTTTATAATGTACATGTGTTCTTACTGGTAAACACACATATAAAGATGTGCCGCATCTGAGGGATGATGAAACCCCACCCCAGGGAGAGATTCCTGGATGGGTAGCGATTCCAAACCCTCGAATTGGCCCTTGGCTCCGGTTGATGCAAAAGATTGCTGCAGAACAAGGTCTTGTTCCAGAGTTTGAGGTAGTTTGCTCTTTGTCAGTGACCCATACCTTTTTGTGTCAACTGATTTTATTTATGACTTCTTATGTAGATTACGCTCGAGGCTACTCACCATGGACCAGTTACAAGCACGCCCACCATGTTTGTTGAGATAGGTACAAGTTTATGTCCATAGCCTTTTTTTTGTTCCTTGCATGTCATCATTGTCCAAATTCTCTTTTTTTGCTATGGTCCCTCTTGAAAGTTCTTTTTATGTTTCCAGAAAAGCCCTACAATTAGCTTAGCGACCTCTTAGAAAATATTAGGCCATCTATTAGAAAATTCCAGCTTTGGACATCTATTTACAAACCAAAATCTAACTCTAAAATGACATTTATATACAGAACACAAAATTTTCAAGTTCAGTAATTTACAATGACATGTATCCTTGTTCCTTTTTTTAAGTTGTGCCAACATACATTTCTATGGTTTGCACAAGGTATATGTAATGTTTTTTTTGGTTCTTTTGAGCTGGAAGAGTTCGTTGCTGCATTATGTACATAACTACATATACTAATTTATGTAACATAAATAGGGCCACATGCTCCAAAATTTACAAATAAGACTTTGTTAACTTGAGCACAAGAAATTTTAGAAAGAGATGGCGCTTATAATATGGACAAGATGGAAAAAAAAACCAGTCTTTTGTGCTCCATCTGGTCAACCTTTTCCCTTTTCAAAAGTGCATTGGGTTTATGTGAATTCAACATAGCTAGGCGCACCAATCCTGCAGCTGCACTAATATGCATACCGAAAATTTGGTTCCACACTATCATCGTATGTGTTGGATCTGAAATTGCTAACTTCGAACTGCTATAAATATCCAGGAAGTACGGAAGAATACTGGGGTAGACAAGATGCTGCACAAGCAATTGCTCTAGTGAGTTCTCTCTCTCTCTCTCTCACTCCTTCAGTATTGGGCAACTCAATATTGTTCTTACTAGCTAGAATGTTAGCTTTAAATTTTTCATTCAGAATGCAACCTTTGTCAGGAACATGCAGTTGAGTTTTCAATACTTGCAGGTTCTACGGAAAGGTCTTGGTCTGGAGGATGGAAATGCTGTTGGAAGTTGGCAGGGGTATGTCACTATGCATTTCTCCCCACTTGTGTGATATACAGGGGCATTGATGGTGATTTTATCAGATCAGAGTCTATATGAAGTATTATCCTCAATGGAATGTAGGATAGAACCTATGTACTGCACAAGTGATATTAAGCACACAGACCAGATACCAGAGTAGAGTTGAGTCAGTATCAGTGTATATCATTGGGAAATTGAAGATGGGTTACACATTGAAAAATACAAGTGTTTGTCTCTTTAGCTCCATCTATAACTATATAACTGATGGGAAAAGTATTGGCTAGTTCAACTGAAAATTAAGTCTGAACTGTGGATAACTTCATTTAAAAACTAAAAGCGGAATACCATTTGCTCCCTATTTGTTCATTATAAAATGGAAAGAGACAAAATATCTGCAAGCACAATTCTAGGTGATCAATCTTTTATTTCAGGATAACATCAGGGAAGAGCCCTAATGCTTTGATGGTGTTGTACATGCCGAGTGATTCGACATTGCGCTTGTTAGTTTGATTATCGGTGTTAGGTTTGTAAAAAAAAGAGATGTAAAAAGATAGTGTTCGCAAACTTCAGCTATGAGCATTTGATTCAACATTGCGCTTGTTAGTTTGATTATCGGTGTTAATTTTGTAAAAAAAAAGAGAGATAAAAGATAGTGTTTGCAAATTTCAGTTATGAGCATTTCGAGCATTTCAAGTACATGGGTGTGTAAAAGTCATGGCTTCTGGTGAAAATAAATTAAAATTAAGTTTAAATACCTCACTAGATAAATATATGTGTATCAATGAGCAAAGGGTGCAAAGGGGTGGGACAATGAGTTGCCAATCAATGAGCAAAGGGTGCAAAGGGGGTGTAACAATGAGCTGCCAAGATTCTCATGTCTTTGCAACTGTAAATTTTGTATAATTGAAAGTGGGAGGAGCCGTTGAAGTGGTTACAGTTGAGTAATGTTGGAATAGTTATTTTTTATTTACATAATCAGTTGCTTAGGCATTATGAGTGGTTGAGGGAGTTATTTTTTATTTACATTATCAGATGCTTAGCCGTTGAGTAGTAATGAAGCTCTGACAATGAGCCGGGCGGAGGGGTTCACTAGTGGGCAACAAAGTCAAAAAGTTGTCAGACCGGTACATAATAGCCATGATACCGGGCAGGATTGCGTGCATCTTTATGTCCTGGCGGTCAGAAAAAAAACTACTTTACGTCCATCCGCCAGCGCGCATGTGGCAGAGTGCGAGGCATACGGTGCGAAGAAAACTCAAATACGAGGAGAAATACATCCGCTAGAGGACAGAAACGCACGGGAATCGGGATAGATCAACGGCCAGGATAACTTCAGTCATGAGTGCACAGTGTACAGAATAATTTTCGTTCGTGCCGGTCCATGCATTAACATGTAGCTTTGAGATACAACATGTAGAATGTGTTGTCTTTCAAACTTATTTCTTGCTAACTCTATAAATTTTTTAGTATACAAACACAAAAGAAATATTATGAGTTACGTGGCAATAACACCTCTTAAAGAGTTATTGGCTTCTGCAGCTGATACTAACCACATCAGGAATTCAGTAATTAAATAAATCAAACCACGCTCGCAGGTTGCAAGCTTCTTCTGTGTGGTGAAAATTCCAACATGTACGAATATATCAAGCTCCATCCCTTTCAATCCTTGTTTTCTGGACATACACAATGTGAAGCTTGGTATAGCATTAATTAATTCTAATATTATGGTACGTGTTATGCCATTTCACCTTAAGTGGTAAATGATGACTGTTGTCTCAGGGGTGGGCCCAGTATTTAAGGTTTGGGTATTCAAAAATTTCAAAGGGCAAAAAGTTTTTTTGGCAGCCTAAAGTTCAAATTATAGCACATAATTAAGTACCAACATCATATTTATCGTAACTTGAAATTGTTCGACGCGGAGAGATAATAGATGTACTAAATGATAAACAAATCCAAGTTGCAACATGTGAAATAAAAAGAGCAAAATGATAAGAAAGCTCATAAAATGCAAACTACAGGTTAATTTTTTGATCCTTAATGGCTTGAAAAAACCTTAACTCAGTAATAGCACTATTGCCTTCCTCTCGATGTTTTAAACTTAAAATTGCAATCACAAATTTCAGAAATAATTCTAATTCTAGCCATTGTATGCTCTTGAATTATTACAATTCACAAATTAACAAGCAAACTAGACAACCAGTGGTCAGTAACTCACCTGCCTCACCACTAAAGTCCGAACTGACTGAAAGAGTGAGGGTGCTGTAGGACAACGGGAGCCGCCAGGTCGGAAGCCAGACTGGGG
Source organism: Cenchrus fungigraminus (assembly GCA_036936925.1). Lineage (NCBI taxonomy): Eukaryota > Viridiplantae > Streptophyta > Magnoliopsida > Poales > Poaceae > Cenchrus > Cenchrus fungigraminus. The sequence goes on along the minus strand of CM072770.1, from coordinate 125,103,139 downwards.
TGCGGTCGCTGGCTTGCCGCCCTTTTGCGTCGCTGGCGGATGTCTGGAATGCGGGACGGTCGCGGGGCGTTGGCCGGTCAAAGACAGAGATAGAGACTTGGGGATGGGGTGTGTGTCTGGAGGACTTGCCAAACTGGTGGACTGCGGATAGGCGCTGCCGCCGCCTCACCGTCGTCGCGCGTGCAGATCGGGATGCGGTGTGGCGCTGTGCGTGCGCCGACGGCCTGGACCCTGGGAAGCGACGGATGCCCGCCACCACCCCACCACGCCAAATCCACAATCTAGTAGGCGGCCCAAGAAACTGTCACTTTGTGAAGCCTATATTTAGAATTGCTTCTTTCTATTTCTTTTGATACATATACATGTTATATACTATATACATCATTTTTTTTCAAAAATTTCGGATATTCAACTGAATACCCATGAATACATGGTAGGCCCGCCCCTTGTTGATCTGGTTGCTCAGAAAGTGCGTGACCACTACCGTGAATTTATTTCATAGCTTTGAAGCAACCTGAAGTTGAATTCATCAATTCATGGCATCTCAGTAAAAGAACTAGATATATCTACAGATGTCTCTCCACTCTGCTCTCCCAAACTTCGACCTAGACAAGAAAAGAGCAACTCTAAGTCTGGTGCCTTAGCAGATTATATTGAGATGGAACAATCGTTCCAGCATACCTTTTAGAACCCTGCAAGTCAATTATCTTGTGCACACACCCATCATTAAATGCTATTTTTAATTGGACATGGTTAAATTACTACTGGCTGTATTTTAAATTAAATTAATTACAAATGGTTGTTGTCTCTTCACCAAGTTGCCCCTCCTTCTTCCCCGACAAACCCCTTTCTTCCTCGGTGAGCCTCCCACCCCGTCACCTCCTCCACCACTCCGGCCGGCGGCTGCCACATCGACTGCCCACCAAAGTGCCTTCACCCACTCTCCAACCCTTCCTAATCCCATAGGAATCCTTGCCCCCGCCACCGGTCCTACCATGCCCCCATCCCTTTCTCTTCTATATATGGTAGCTATTGGAATCCTCGAACTCAACAATCCCAAATCCTAACCCTAACTGCCGCCTCGACCGCCCCGACGGCAGTGACCTCGCCGCTAACCGCTCCACCCACCTCCTACCCCGGCTGCAGCCCTCCTACCATTGAATCCTTACCACACAGAAACCCAAATTCATAAGGCAACCCGCCTCCATTGCCGCCCACGGTCAGCAGCGATTTCACCACCGGTCGCTTCACCCACCTACGCGGCTACCCCCACCCTCCTCTCCCAAAGCCTAACCATTAGAGAGAACGAGGTGGAGGAGAGAGACATACCTCGCTGGAGCCGGCAAATCCATGCTGCCATCCACCACTACGCACATGCATGAGGGAGGGAGAGAACTGACTGATCCATGCTGCCATCCGCCGCCGTGCGCATGCATGAGGGATGGAGAGAGCCAGCAGATCTATGTCACCGTCCGCCACCGCGTGCATGCGTGAGGGAGGGAGAGCCAGCAGATCTGTTTCACCGTCCACTGCCATGCGCATGCGTGAGGGAGGGAGAGAGCCGGCAGATCTGTGCCGCTATCCACCGCGGCGCGCATGCGTGTGTGAGGGAGAGTGTTGACGGATCTGTGTTGCTGTCCGTCGCTGCGCATATGCGTGAGGGAGGGAGAGTGTCGGCGGATCTGTGTCGCCGTCTGCCGCCGCACATATGCGTGAGATAGGGAGGGAGCCGGCGGATCAATATCGCCGTTCGCCACCACGCGTATGCGTGAGGGAGGGAGAGAGCCGGCGGATCTGTGCCGCCATCCGCCGTGGTGTGCATGTGTGAGGAACTGAGAGAGCGGGCGGCTCGCGAAGGAGAGAGGAGGGGAAGAGAGAATGAGTGGGGAGAGGATAAGAGTTGGGTCCCATCGGCTGTATGTTTGTCAAAAAAAAACAGCCGGTCGGGTTGAAATTTTTTACCATTTTAATTTTCTATTGCCATGAATTACACAATATCTGAAAATTCATCAAATTATGTACTTGGTGTGTCAAAAAGATGTTTGGGCTAAAATTTAAGTGGTAGAAGCTGACTGATCTCGTGCCAAGTTGTTACTAGGTCATGCCTAAAACACTTGGCACCTGGGTATATGGTCAGTACTCAGTACTAACTTTATTCTCTGATCAGGTTCAGCGAGCTTTGGAATGATTAATGGCCCTTGAGGTATTCGCTAGAAAAGTGGGAAGAGACCCGCATGCAGATCATATAGTATACTAGGTGAACTTCCCGCGCGTTACTGCAAGATATTTTGTATAGAATTTTATGATTATTTGATACATTTATGAAGTTTTGAGCTTTTTTACATGAACCATGGTATTTCCATTGTCCTAATTGCAAGTGAACAACATATAGGCAAGTGAAGTTTTGGAGACTTTTTGACATGAACCCCGAATCCAAATTACAGAAAACATTACGTTCTTGATCCACAGATACCGGCTTCGATTCATCATCATGCACAAACCAAAGAAAACAATGATGCGCTAACATATAGGTCCACAAATTAGTCAGCTGCAGAGCATGTAGCCATCACCACATCTGCAATCAAGATTGTCAAGAGTACATGTCGATCCATGCATACATATCGTTGTTCCCGACGCCGTCCAGCTGCCCCAGCCAGGAGGCAGAGCCGACCTGCACCTTCACAGTAGCTCTGACGATCAAGAATTGAAGAGCACGGTGAGCGACCTCGCCGTGGTGCCGGTGGCCGCCATGATGGCAAGATCGAGTAGGCAAGACTGGTGGCCGTCGTTTGAACTAGACAGACGATGAAGTTGAGTCTCGAGTGGCCATGTTTTAAAGAAGATGGGAGGCTCTTCATGTGCCGTCGATTGAGCTGATGTGCTGCGATTATAATAAAGAAGTGTATCCTGAGCTGGTTGAACTACTTGAGAGTAATAGCTGTTGTGTTGTCGTTTGAGCTACCTTAGTTTTGTACGTTACTGAGAATGCAGGGGCCAGGGATAGTCTGCGGAGGATGCGTGGGGTGGGTGGGGGATGACGTTATTTCTTGTTTATTTCTTGTTTCTTTCACCTGGACACTTGGTGCAACCCTGCGATGGTTCACGTGGAAGTCTGATCCGGTTTTTCTTCTTCTTCGATCCCATCGATTCACTGACGTTTCCCGACGTTGAAGTGGGAGGTGTGTTTTTTTCTTTTTCTCTTGTGACGTGGCCGGTTTTCTACCGGTTCACGTGAGAGGCCATCGTTTTTCTCCGTATTTGTTTCGGTTTAGGACGAAAAATTTGGATGTTCGATACAAACGACATCATGGCTGTCCCCAACAACGGAGAGGCAGTTCTGATAGGCAAATTGAAGATTGCCTCGAGGTTGTGTGGAGGCAAAACTTCGTCTCTCCAACAGCACACAGGCAAATCCGTGGGGGAGAGGACCTGCTGCCGCTGCCTGAAAGTGCATCTTGGCCCCTAATTGTTTTGGTGATAGTGACAAACACAATTTATTGTATTTAATGGTTGAAAAAAGATGTGTGCAGGATTTACTTTATTGAAAATCATGGTTTTGACCAAAAGAAGGCCCCCAACTCCAATTCGGCGTTTTCAACTCAAGTCAAGGCTTAATTTAATTTTGATTTTGAATTTGAGTATAGGAAACACCGTACTATAAAGGGGGATGCGAATTGAAAGCCAAGAGATGCTAAAAGTGCTTTAGGAGATGACCCAAGTGAGTGAGAAGAGAATCGAGTCGACACGCGCACATATGCTCTCCTTTCCTTCAACTCCTTGCTTTTGTCGGTAGTACCGACACCGGGTCGGTAGTACCGATAAAGCCTCACTGGCGAGTTTTAGCCAGGGGCTCGGTAGTACCGACCCGGGGTCGGAACTACCGATATGGCTCCACTGTTGGGTTTCTGCGGCACCCCTCGGTAGTTCCGACCCCGTGTCGGAAGTACCGATAAAACACGTTTTTGCACAGTAACGGCTAGTTTTCAGGGCTTAGTATAATTAACCCTCTTCTCCCTCCTCACTTATTGCTGACCAACCACGGGACAAACCCTCACTTGAGCATTCACTCCACTTCTCCCCTTCCTCCTAGAGCCAAGATTTGATTCCTTTGAGCTAGGGCTTGGGTAGAGAAGTGATTCCTAGTGAGGATTAGAGAAGCTTTGAGAGCCCCTTCGAATCTCCCCATCTCAAGAGCACTTGAAGCATCTCCGGGCAATTGATTCGTGTTTGTTACTCTTGAAGCTTGCTTCTAGACGGTTAGGCGTCTCCCGTTGAGTGCCCTCTTGGTGTGGTGCACCCGGGATCGTTTGTATTACCCTCTCCTTGGTGGAGAATTCTTAGTGAGCACCAATCTTCCTTTGTGGGGATTGGGTGAGGAAAAGAGGCTCTTGGTGGTAGCCCTCCCTTTGTGGGATCCTCAACGGAGACGTAGCTTCCTTTGTGGAAGTGAACTTCGGATTAAATTCTTGTGTCTCCATTTGCTTGCTTGAATTCTTTGTCCCTCTCTAACCCTAGAACTTGTTTTTGGCCCGATCTCTAAATTGGTTGTGCTCCAACTCATATCTTTGGTTGCAGGTGGTTCTTAGCTTCTAAACTAAACCTTTGATTCAAGTAGAATTGCTAGAATCGCTTTACATTTCAAATTTCGTTTTAGTCATCTCTGATCTGTCGGTAGTACCGGCCCGGTACCGGAAGTAACGACCCCTCGGTAGTTCCGGCACCGCGTCGGTAGTACCGACATAGGTTTTAACCACTGCATTTGTTTCAGAAATTTGAAGTGATCCTATTCACCCCCCTCTAGGCATCACAAGGTCCTTTCAATTGGTATCAGAGCCTAATCCCTTGATTTAGGCTTAACCGCTAAGGGATCAAGATGTCGGGGAGCGGAGACAACCAATCCGCCGAAGAAATCACCGCCAAGGAAGCTCAAGAGAAAGAGCTTAAGGCAGCCCAAGAAGTCACCGGGAAGGCACCTAGCCGATCCAACAGAGAAAGCTCCGATGACTCTTCATCCGACTCCGACTCAGACTCCGACTCAAGTGATGAAGACGTCAAAGATGATGATGATGCGGCAAGGAAGGCGGCGAAGAAGAAAAGAAAAGCTAAGAAGAAGAAGAAGGCCAAGAAGATGGCCAAGAAGCTCCTCAAGAAGATGATCAAGAAGGAGCAAGCCAAGTACACTCACTCCGGCTACTATGAAGTGCCCCACCACTACGCACAATTTCCGGGCAACAACTCTAACAAAAAATTCTATTCCGTACATTTGGGAAAGCCTCCTCTACGGGCTTCACCCTTCTCTTTGGAATATTGTGGTTGTAGGTGTGACAATCCCCGCCGAAGGAGAAGCCCTCACAATTGAGCATGAGCAAGACCTCCACCGTAACGTGCAAGCAATAAGAGTCATCACGGGATCCTTGTGTGCCCAAGAATTCAACAAGGTTTGAAACATCCAAATTGCCAAGGTGATTTGGGACACACTCAAGGAAGCACATGAGGGAACCGAACATGTGAGGCAAGGGAAGATGGATGTTGACGGTGAATTTCCGTCAACCTAGAGTACTTGTTATGCATTGGTTTCGATTATGATTTGTAACTAACCCGCCACCAGGCACACTAATGATATAACAAGTTCAACTTCGTATGTGCATTTGGAAGTGTTTTGTTTTTGCAGGAAAACATGGACAAAAGGGACGGAGTCACAACAAGTTCAAAGGAGCAAATGAGGAGTTCCGTTCGTGTTCGAGTGCAAGGCGAAATCACTTCCAAAGGTGGCAAGGACCAAGGTGGTACGACGAATCATCCCCGAGGACTAAGACGTAAAGTTCGGACTTCATGCGAGAAGACCCCCTATCTTGATCGCGGGGATGACGACCTCAAAATGACACAAATCAAGGGGGCTAAGTCCAAAATGCCAAGATGAGCCACGGGGAGGAAGACGGGCCCGAACCGGCCCAGAAAGGGCCTGGGCCGGCCGGCCCGTTCGGACCGGCCCAGGGACTTTCTGTGGCGGTTCGGCCCGCCCTTTGACCTAGCCCCTTCTCGGTCTATTTGTAGCTCCCTCCTCCGACGGCCGCCGCATCCAATCATTCTACCGACGCCATTCACCAGAAAACCGCCGCCGCAAGATGAGGGAGAGAGTTGGATGAGCTCGTCACAAGGATCAACGCCGGCGGAGGGAAGGAAGCAAGAGGAGGACTCCAAGCCGCTGGCCTAGGGGTGTTCCCAAGCTTCATCGCCGCCATCTTCATCGACGACGTTCTCCGGAGTCTCCATCACCCCTATGTGCTTCAATCCGTGTAAGATGATGGGGTAATGTCTCTGTTCGTCCCTAGGGTTAGATGGATGCATGATATGTAATCTATACATGAATCTTATGCCAATCGATGCTTTATGGTCTATGTCTTCGCGTATGCTTTGTTTACATATGTTTGCGCAACATGTGGTCTTAGTAGGGTTTGTGGTAATCGTGGTGATTAGCTTAACCCTATGGATGCTTAGGTATAGATGCGGTTATATGTGAAAGTGTTTGATTACCTTGCGTAGTGACAGTACGGTGGAGGGAAAAGGCTTAGCGGCCGCATAACCGCCATGAAGCTAGTGAAGGCAACACCCTTTTCATGTAGTAGATGCATGTTCATGTGATCCTAAACCCTAGGGAGGGAACGCTTATCTACCTTGATCTCTCTTTTGCACCAACCCTCACCATCTAGTTTAACCTTAGACTTCTTAGATTAACTTAGGTTAGATTGCTTTTACCTTAGAGTAACCTCTCTTTCAAGGCTTTCCAATCAACTAGATTAGTGCTTGGTTAAGTGCTAGCAATCCCCTTGCTCCGCGGATTGACAAGAACCTTGGGAGTCACCCCGTGGTGAAAAAGGTGTAGGTCTGTATGCTTGCGGATCGAAGGTTGTTACGTGTTTCAACCGTCAACAAGCCCCTTTTTCTGGCGCCGTTGCCAGGGAGCAAGCCAGTTTGCTACGTTTAATCTTTTATTAGTTTTGTTGTTTACTAACATCTAACCCTCGTTTTCTAGAAAAAAACCCTTTTGTGTTTTTCTTTTTTATTTTTAGTGCCTAGATGTATTTGTTCACCTCACCTTTGGAGGACGAAGAGATGTCGCTAAGGGAGCTAGCAATGCCGTCAATGGAGGACATTGAGATGCAAAAATCAGATTTGGCGCTTGCTACAACCCACTACGAAGTGAAGCCTAGAATCATCAACTTAGTAGCGACAAACCCCTTTAGAGGATTGGAGGATGACAACCCATATAGACACATTAAGGAATTCACGATGATATGCAACACGGTGCAACAAGGAGTTCCGGCCGCTTGGTTCAAGTGGAATCTTTTTCCGTTCTCTCTCGAAGATGAAGCGCGAAGATGGTATACACTTGCGTCCGTTGAAGTGAAAGGAAGTTGGGATGAGCTCGTGAAGAAGTTTCTTTTGATGTTCTTTCCCATAAGCAATGTCCAAGACTTAAGGAGGCAAGTGCTCACTTTCAAGCAAGGAGAGGATGAAGGAATTGATGAAGCATGGGACCGTTTTAATAAACTACTTGAGCAAGGCCCGAACTTGGGATTTTCCGGTGACTTGATGTTGCATACATTTTATTTTTCACTAACCCCTAACTCTTCTCGTTTTGTAAGCATGTGTGCAGGCGGTGATATAATGGATAAAACAATTACTGAAGCCGCACAAATCTTACAAAGGATAAGCAATGGAAAAAGAACGCAATGAGATTGGCAAAGACGTTGTCGGGAGGAGCAAAACGACAAAAGCAAGCCCGAGGTGCTCGCTGAAATTTCTGAAAAAGATGAACCGGAGGTCAAGAAAGATGAACTGACCATACAAGAAATTGAAGATCCACTTCCCAAGGTACGAGAAGTCATTTCGGATATTAAAAATATTAAAACTAACATGAATGTAGGCCAAAGTATGGGGAATGCTAGACCATTGGCGGAGTTCAATCAATCCGGTTGGATTCAAGTTGATTTTGCCCCACTAATCAACTACCGAAGGAAGGAGGAACACCGACACGTCGCCAAGAGAGTTGAAGACATTTTTGATCAAGAGATGAGTGGAGAGTCGATCCAAAAGATATTTGAAGAAGAAAGAGAAGAAGATGATGAAGGATGGATCGACCGATTTGACAACTCAAAGATTTATGATGAAGAAAGAGAAGAGTACAACCGTGACGAGCCTAGTGACTCGAATGATAAATGGGAGAAGATAGGACTCAAGCTAGAAGATGAATGGGAAGGAGTTGACATAGAGCAAGTACTCCAAGAAGACCCCTCCCCACAAGGTTATAGCTTGTGTGCTATTGAAGCCTTCACATTAGCAAATCAAGACATGGAAGCACTCAAGGATGAAAAAAAGAGTGAATCAACGATGAGCGATCTTGACGACATGTGGCACACGGGAGATAAAGAAAGCAACATACAAGACTTTGAAGATGAAGATTTGGTTGATAAAGAAGACTTCAAAGAAGAGATGAATGCGTACATAGTTGAAGGATTACATGTTCCACATGATGAGTTGAAGAAATTGCAAGACGGTGATGAAGAGACAACTCCACTTGTTGAGATTGACTTGATTTCAACGCTACAAGACGAACCAAAGATCACTCTTGTTGAGGGAGCTCTGAGGCAAAGGTACACACTAAAATCTCAAGATATTATTGGTATTAATGATGATATGTTCAAATATTCATGTTGGACCAATAGTATGAATAATAGTTTAAATTCTATGCCTTGTTCCAATAATGATCATGTTGATAGGCTAGATTTTCTTGAGAATGAAAAAGAGGAAACATTTATATTTGAACCAATTAATCTCACACCTAAAGAACCTTTGCCTAATGATGAGCTAAGTGCTATGCATAAAACATATGCTTCTTTTGTTTACACCTTGACTTGTTGCTACAATTTGCATGTGGTGTTAATTATGGATGCGTATGTTTACAATAAGTTTTGTAAATCTCGATCATGCTTTGCGCTTGGTCAAGCTAATGACCTTAAAGAAGCACATGTCGAGAAAGGCCTGATTTTCACTAATCATGTAGACAAGGCTCGAATAATGAAAAGAAAAGTCATGCTTAAAGAGTTGCAAGATAAATCATCAACCTCTTTAAATCCCGCGATGGATGCTGCTGTCTTCATCAATTTGAGAGCTTGTTCAGAGGTGTACAAATAAAGAAAATGAGATATTCAGAAGCTCCATCAAGTTACCATTCCAACGCATCAAGAATCAACAAATTTGAAGACCCGTGCAAGGAGTTATGGAGAAAACATTGAGCGTTGCGCGTTCTGAAATTTCAGGACAGATTTCATCGCCGAAGTAAAACAGACGTAACTCTCTTCTCCAGAGTCCGATTTGGGCAAATAAAGACTCGTTGGAAAGGAAATTTTGTACACTATGCAATGGAGTAGAGATTGGGTATACTTTCTGTTCTATACATTGAAGAAAAATTCATGGAGTGAAGGCAGCACCGAAGGGTGATAAAGAAGGAGATAGCGATGAAGCAAAAGGATGCCTTGGGCAAGTCTTCTATAAGTGATCAAGCACAACATGGAAGTAAATTAAAGCTGCATTGGTACCTTTTCTTCTTGCATGAAGGGCCATGGCTATGCGACGAAAGGAAGGTATGTGAGAAAGTCGAGCTCTATGACTTTAAATGAAGCGCTTTTCGGGAGGCAACTCGTTTCTTTATGTTTTTATTCCTTTCTTAGAGAGAATAAAGAATGGCACCATCTTATGATGATCAACTTGTGGTTATTAATCTAAGTTTAGTTTTCTTTTTAGAACCACCATCATGTTCATGATCATATTTATTTATTTGCATGCATTGCATTTTGTTATCAACGTGATGTTTCTTTGCATATACATGTTTTGCACATAGTTGGCTTGGTTGTTTTATATACTTAATGATGTATGCTTCAGTTTCCATGTTAATGCTTTGAGGGCATTTTCCTTTTGTGATCTTGTGTAAACGTGGTGTTTAAACATGATTGCGGACCTTCATCGTTAAGTTCGATAAACCTTGCTAGTTTTTCATATGTTTTCATGTTGCATAGGTTAGTTTATAAGCTTTGCAATGTGCTTAGTTTTTCTTGTGCTATAAGAGTTATTGATCTAGGGATAGACATGGTGTTTTAACCCTAGATTTATCAACCTTTATGGCTATGGAGAAATTCGGCAACCTAGTTGTAAACATGGTATTTAGAACTAGGTGAAAATATTGTCTTTGTTTATATGCTTTCCTATCATGTGCATACACACCTTGCACCACGCACACTCATTAGGTTTTTATTTCTCATTAGACTAATTATGCCACTAGTTAAGTATCTTAGGAAATATTGTTGGATTGTTGGCAATTCTATTTACTCCCAACCGTCACCTTGGGGGTAGAATGTGCGCTTAAAATGTCTTGCAGGTAAGATAAAGACTCTCACTACAAGGAAATTGAAGGATGGCTAAGATAAAAATGCTTTGTCTTCTTCCATGCCTAGCAAAATGCTAAGCATGGGGGAGACCCTTAATCTTCAACACGGAAGTGCAACATGACGCTCTAGAAGATAAAAATGACCAAGATCATCAACGTCTCCGGATCAATGCGCAAGAAGCCACCGATCTCATCAAAATTCTGCGTGGTCTCAAAGGGAAAACTCTGAATACTTTTGGATATTAGAAGACCCATGAAGTTACAATTCCAACAAATCAAGAATCAAGACAATAGGAGGTTCCTACAAGCGGTTATGCCCGAATCACCGAGTGCAACACGTCCTGAAAATCAGTTTTGGACAGCACACAACGCTGAAGTAAAACGGACATAGCTCCCTTGTTTGAACTCCATTTTCGATGAATGACCACACGTTGGAAAGGTAATTTCATAAACTTTTCAATAGAGCTAAATTTCAATATATGTTCTATTCTGGACAAAGGGGAAATCCATGAAAAAGAGACAGCAAGGAGATGATGAGAACAAGAAAGAGGAGATGGTGATGACAACATTGAAGAGAAGGGCGACCAATGACTCCGTTAAGCATACAAGATCAAATTCAGAAGTTTAGGAGCGTTGATAAATCAAGACAAAAGCAAAGCCACATTGATACATGGAGATGTCGGAAGAAGGCAACGAAGAACTACAAAAGATGGTAACACCTCCATGGACCTTCTCTTTTCCGAACATAAATGCTTGTAAGTATGCCTTCAACCTTATTAGGTGCAACATTTTGTTTTTCTCTTCCAACAATAACATGGCTACTAGGAGGACAACCTAGGTTTCTTTTTATTTTCAATAGATAGGCATGACCATGTGTTCACCTTGATGTTTTATATTGCCTGTGCTTATGGAAAAATGATGAAAGTTGCCGCTTTATTTTACCTACATGAAGTTATACATGTCTTGGCTAATTGCTCTCTATAACGTGATCTGAAATTAATTTAAATACCGGCTCTTTTATTTGTGGAGGTGAAATGACTATGCTCTAGACCCACATATATATCTTTGCTCTTTGATTTAAGTTTATGGATAGCCGGATAACTTGTTGTTTTTATGAAAACTTAACTTTTATGCTATCTACATATTTGTGATGCTCTTGCAAAGTTCTACCTACCAAAGCCATATACATATATGTTCTATGATAACAAAACCCGTAGATTGCAAACATATGTTTTGATGAGTTGGATTAGGATTGATTTCTATGGTTTGAGACTAAGAAGCTGGTCATTCCTTTGTGTAACTTTTTCATGCTAGCCTTTTTGTCCATGCATTGTGGATTTTCACATCGAAAATTTCACAAACTTCGTTGGGCATCCACCCTAAACCAAAAACATCTTTTTTTGATCACCTCCTTGTCCACAACCCAATTTGAGTATGGAGTAAAATTCTTGATGGATATTCAAATATTCCGCAAGATTATGGAATTTATACTTACTTTAGCAGTCATTTCCCCCCTCTCTTTTATGCTCGAGGACGAGCATCGTTCAAGCATGGGGGAGGAGTCATTACATCATCTCTGACAAATGCTATGTAAGTATTATGTTGCAAAAGTTCTGAGGAGCAAAAGAAAAAAAATGAATGAAAAATGAAAAAAATTATGATGAAAAGAAAAGAAAAATAAGAAAAAAGGGAAGAATAAAGAAAAAAGGAAAGAAAGAGAGAAAAATGAGAAGGAAATAAAAAAATAAAAAAATAAAGATGCTCCTCGGTTCTTTTTGCTTCATAAGTTCTCAAGTGCCTTGATGACAAATCCATACTCAAATCTTCCAACCATGTGCAATCCGATAACGAGGACTTCACTCGTGCCTCGGGATCATCCATTTGTCACTTGCACATGTCCACCTATCTAAATGTGTGTGTTTCATCCCTCTCTCTTTCCAACATTTATTTTTCATGGCCTTTTTGACGAGTCTCGGTAATTCCAATAGATCTCTCTCTTAATTTGATAATATTTCGGATGTATGTTTTGCTAGGATTGTTTTTAACCTTCCAAGCTCCACATAAGCCTTCCACTATCACATATGAGTAGAATAGGTTGAAATAATCTAGTATAGGCTTGAGTGACTTGATGAGATGTTTCCATGAGCTTTTGCAAGAGATTTTCACTTATGTTGGATATGCATCTTTTTGAAAATTCTTCCATGTAACAAGGTAATGGTTTGAAGTTCGCTTAAGTTTGAGAGCATCGTGTTTATTAAATGTGGCTTGTTCTTTATTGTTAGTCTATCTTCCATAATGAAAAAGAAGCCGGTCACAACTTGAACTTTAAAAATAAATTCTTAAGAGAGAGCAATTTGCCTCGTCATGAATGACTAAGTGCAGGGACAACATTGGAAGGCAACGCTGATTTCCCTTTTAAGCAAGGATTACTTACTCGAGGACGAGCAAAGTTTAAGCATGGGGGAGATGTTGACGGTGAATTTCCGTCAACCTAGAGTACTTGTTATGCATTGGTTTCGATTATGATTTGTAACTAACCCGCCACTAGGCACACTAATGATATAACAAGTTCAACTTCGTATGTGCATTTGGAAGTGTTTTGTTTTTGCAGGAAAACATGGACAAAAGGGATGGAGTCACAACAAGTTCAAAGGAGCAAATGAGGAGTTCCGTTCGTGTTCGAGTGCAAGGCGAAATCACTTCCAAAGGTGGCAAGGACCAAGGTGGTACGACAGATCATCCCCGAGGACTAAGACGTAAAGTTCGGACTTCATGTGAGAAGACCCCCTATCTTGATCGCGGGGATGATGACCTCAAAATGACACAAATCAAGGGGGCTAAGTCCAAAATGCCAAGATGAGCCACGGGGAGGAATACGGGCCCGAACCGGCCCAGAAAGGGCCTGGGCCGGCCGGCCCGTTCGGACCGGCCCAGGGACTTTCTGTGGCAGTTCGGCCCGCCCTTTGACCTAGCCCCTTCTCGGTCTATTTGTAGCTCCCTCCTCCGACGGCCGCCGCATCCAATCATTCTACCGACGCCATTCACCAGAAAACCGCCGCCGCAAGATGAGGAAGAGAGTTGGATGAGCTCGTTGCAAGGATCAACGCCGGCGGAGAGAAGGAAGTAAGAGGAGGACTCCAAGCCGCTGGCCTAGGGGTGTTCCCAAGCTTCATCGCCACCATCTTCATCGACGACGTTCTCCGGAGTGTCCATCACCCCTATGTGCTTCAATCCGTGTAAGATGATGGGGTAATGTCTCCGTTCGTCCCTAGGGTTAGATGGATGCATGATATGTAATCTATACATGAATCTTATGCCAATCGATGCTTTATGGTCTATGTCTTTGCGTATGCTTTGTTTACATATGTTTGCGCAACATGTGGTCTTAGTAGGGTTTGTGGTAATCGTGGTGATTAGCTTAACCCTATGGATGCTTAGGTATAGATGCGGTTATACGTGAAAGTGTTTGATTACCTTGCGTAGTGACAGTACGGTGGAGGGAAAAGGCTTAGCGGCCGCATAACCGCCATGAAGCTAGTGAAGGCAACACCCTTTTCATGTAGTAGATGCATGTTCATGTGATACTAAACCCTAGGGAGGGAACGTTTATCTACCTTGATCTCTCTTTTGCACCAACCCTCACCATCTAGTTTAACCTTAGACTTCTTAGATTAACTTAGGTTAGATTGCTTTTACCTTAGAGTAACCTCTCTTTCAAGGCTTTCCAATCAACTAGATTAGTGCTTGGTTAAGCGCTAGCAATCCCCTTGCTCTGCGGATTGACAAGAACCTTGGGGGTCACCCCGTGGTGAAAAAGGTGTATGTCTGTACGCTTACGGATCGAAGGTTGTTACGTGTTTCAACCGTCAACAATGGACCTAATCAACGGAGAGCTTGAGCTATTCTTCATGAAGGATGGGGAAACCGTAAGAGAAATGTATGATAGGCTCATGCTCCTTGTCTCGGACATTAGGGCTCTTGGAAGTCAAGATTGGGATGACTCCAAAGTTACAAAGAAGTTGCTAAGAGCTTTTGCCCCTAAGGACAAGAACTTAGCGGCAATGATAAGAAGGGATCCAAACTACTACAAGATGACACCCAATCAACTCCTTGGAGAAATCTTGCATCAAGAGCTAGTTGACCAAGATGTGGAGAAGTCTCTAAGCTTGAAGATGAACAAGAGCTTAGCCCTCAATGCTAGCTCTAGTGAAGTGGTGGAAGTAAAGCCAAAGACATCCAAGACTAAGAAGGAAGATACTAGTGATGAAGGAAGCACGGATGAAGAAACCGCCTTTACCATAAGGAAGTACAAGAAATTCTTGAAGTTTAGAGCATCAAGGAAAGGCGGTGATGAGAGAAAATAGAAGTCTCAAAGGAAATGCTATGAGTGTGGAGAGTATGGACACTTTATTGCCGAGTGTCCCAAGAACAAGAACAAGAATGAGGAAGAGAAGAAATACAAGGAGAAGAGCAAAGAGTACAAGAACAAGTACCAAGGGCGTGCTCATGTGGGTCAACAATGGGACTCAAGTGATGAAGATGAGGAACCTAAGAAGCAAAGCATGGCAACTATTGCCATGGCACAAGAATCATCCTCACCACGCCTCTTCAACAACTTCTCCGATGATGAGGACCACTCTCACTTTTGCCTCATGGTAACGGGGAGCAAGGTACAAGAAACTACCACCTCATCCTCTCTCACCTCTTCTTCATCCACACCTAGTGACATAGATGATCTAGATGATGAAAAGGAAATTGAGGCCAACATGATAAAGCAATTTAGTAAAAAGGGCTATAAAGAAATAAAAAGGCTTTTGGAGAAACTAGAGAAAAAGAAAGTGTCTCTCCATGAGCAAGAAGAGTTGCTTATCCTTGAGAAGGAAAGAAACCTTGCTCTAGAGAGACGCCTTGCCGAAGAGGTGGCTAAGGTGGAGAAGTTGACCACGGACTTGTCCTTGGCCAATAACTCCAACAAGAAGATGTCAATGGATTACACCTTGGCAAATGAATCTCTAGCTTCCCTAAAGGCTACTCATAGTGAGCTTCAATCAAACTTTTCATGCTTGACGGAGAAACATAAAATTCTTGAAGCAAACTATAGTACTCTTTGGGAAAGCACCAAAGCTAATCCTAAGGCAACACTTGACTCTAGTGCCTCCACTAGCAAAGGTTGTTCTATTTGCTCCAATATTGATATAAATGCTCTCAAGACTAACCATGCAAGGCTTGAGGAAACAATTAAGAGCAAAGACAAAGAGATAGCCCAATTGAACATGTTGATCACTCAAGGCAAGAACGGTGTCAAGTCCATTCCTAAGGTGGTTGACAAGCAAGGACTTGGGCACTACAAGAACAACAAGGTCAATGGTAGAGTGGTGGTGAAAGGGCATGAGATCCCCTTGTGGAACAAGGGAGGCTACCTCAACACCATCATGGATATTGCCCATGGAGTCACCACCTCCACCACAACAAAGGACAAGCCAAAGGTTGTGAACATCACAAAAGGAGATGGTGGGGTTAATTCTCCACCCAAGGCATCGAAGAATGTGGTCGAACACAAGCCCTCTCCCAACTACACTTGTGATTATGTTGTGACCTTGGATCACAATGGTAACATGGTGGTCAAGTATGTTGGGGCTTACACCAAGAAGGCTATGAGGAAGAGTGTGTGGGTTCCAAAAGTTTATGCATCTAACCTCCAAGGACCCAAATATTTTTGGGTACCTAAACCAAAAGTTTAAACTTGTTTTGTAGGCCTACTCCTCCGGTGGAAGCGCATGGTTGATTGATAGTGGTGCCACTAATCATATGACCGGAGATGAAGGCTTATTTGCATCCCTTGATCATTATGACAACCCTATGGAAACTATCATCTATGGAGACAATGGTCAAGGAGATGTGGTCGGTCTAGGTAAAATTGTTATCTCAACAACAAATTCAATTGAAGATGTTTATCATGTTCAAGGGTTAGGATACAACTTGTTGTCGGTTTCACAACTTTGTGAGAAAGGCTACAATTGTCTCTTTACCCATGAGGGTGTGACCGTCTCTAGAAGGGAGGATTCCTCTATTGTCTTTGTGGGTCATTTACGGGGAAAACTTTACTATGTGGATTTCACAAAAGTGAAGGTGGACCCTAAGGCTTGCTTAGTGGCAAAATCCGAGTTGGGTTGGCTATGGCATCGCCGACTAGCCCATGTTGGCATGAGGAACTTGGCCAAACTTCAAAAAGACGAGCACATCCTAGGACTAACAAATGTTGTTTTTGAGAAAGATAGGTTGTGTAGTGCTTGTCAAGCCGGGAAGCAAGTTGGAGCTCATCACCCCGCCAAGAACATCCTATCTTCATCAAGACCGTTGAAGCTACTACACATGGATTTGTTTGGACCAATTGCCTACATAAGCATCGGTGGTAACAAATATAGTTTAGTAATTGTTGATGACTTTTCCCGTTTCACTTGGGTATTCTTTTTGCAAGATAAAAGTGAAGCAAAGGGAGTTGTGAAGAAGTTCATTAGAAGAGTTCAAAATGAGTTTGAGCTCAAGGTCAAGAACATAAGGAGTGACAACGGCTCGGAGTTTAGGAACACTCAAGTTGAGGAGTTCCTAGATGAAGAAGGCATCAAGCATGAACTCTCCGCTCCATATACACCTCAACAAAATGGTATCGTTGAGAGGAAGAACCGTACGTTGATTGAAGCGGCAAGGACAATGCTTGATGAATACAAGACTCCGGACTCATTTTGGGCGGAAGCCATCAACACCGCATGCCATGCCGCCAACCGCCTCTACCTCCACAAGTACTTGAACAAGACTCCCTACGAGATCATCACCGGTAAGAAGCCTAGTGTGCACTACTTTAGGGTCTTTGGGTGTAAGTGTTTCATACTTAACAAGAAACCCAAAGCCTCAAAGTTTGCATCCAAGGTTGATGAAGGTTTTCTCATTGGTTATGGAACTAACGAACATGCCTATCGTGTTTTCAACAAAACCACCGGTTGTGTTGAGACCACGGTAGACGTGAAATTTGATGAATCCAACGGCTCTCAACGAGAGCAAGTTAGTGAAAACCTTGTAGATGATGAAGAACCCCCAAGTGTATCAATCTTTAGAATGGGGACCGGTGAAGTGATGCCTCGTGAGGTTCAAGCTCAAACTCCGATTGACACAAGCAATCAAGATCCACCATCATCAACAAGAGTGGAACCACCAAGTTCTCAAGCTCATCAAGAAGAAAGTCAAGTTCATGGTGACGATCATGGACGGGGCTTTGATCAAGGGGGAGAACAAGGTGGTGAAGCTCAAGAAGAAGCTCCACAAGTTGAAGATGATGATGATGGACCCATTCAACGTCAATCTCAAGCACCACACCCAGGAGTACATCAAATGGTTCAACGGGATCATCCCGTCGACAACATACTTGGGAGCATTCAAAGAGGGGTAACAACTCGCTCAAGATTGACAAACTTTTGTGTGTTTTACTCGTTTGTTTCCTCTTTGGAACCTCTTAGTGTGGAACAAGCTCCTGAGGACCCGGATTGGATTATTGCCATGAAGGAAGAGTAGAACAACTTCAAGAGAAATGAAGTTTGGGAGTTGGTGCCAAGACCAAAGCAAAATGTGATCGGCACCAAATTGGTCTTTAGGAACAAGCAAGATGAATTTGGTGTCGTCACAAAGAACAAGGCAAGGCTTATTGGCAAAGGATATACTCAAGTTGAAAGCTTAGACTTTGGAGAGACTTATGCACCGGTAGCAAGGCTTGAATCGATTCGTATCCTTTTGGCCTATGCTACTCATCATGACTTGAAGCTTCATCAAATGGATGTCAAGAGTGCTTTCTTGAATGGACCTCTTCAAGAAGAAGTATATGTTGAGCAACCACCGAGCTTTGAAGACCCAAACTTTCCCAACCATGTGTACAAGCTCCATAAGGCGCTCTATGGGCTTAAGCAAGCTCCTAGAGTATGGTATGAATGCCTTAAGGATTTTCTTTTCAAGAACGGTTTTGAGATAGGCAAAGCCGATTCTACTCTCTTCATTCAAAGAAATGGAAAAGATATCTTTGTATGCCAAATTTATGTTGATGATATTATCTTTGGTTCTACTAATGATAAATTTGGTGAAGAGTTTAGTAGGATCATGACCAAGAGATTCGAGATGTCTATGATGGGTGAATTGAAGTTCTTTCTTGGGTTTCAAATCAAACAAATGAAGGAAGGGACTTTCTTGTGTCAAACCAAGTATGTAAAGGATATGCTCAAGAGGTTTGACATGGCCGACTCCAAGCCCATCAAGACCCCTATGGCACTTAATGGACATCTTGATCTCATTGAAGAAGGGAAGTCGGTCGACCAAAAGGTATTTCGCTCCATGATTGGCTACCTCCTTTACCTTTGTGCATCTAGGCCCGATATAATGCTTAGTGTGTGCATGTGTGCAAGATTTCAAGCTAATCCTAAGGAGTGTCATCTAATGGCCGTTAAGAGAATCTTTAGATATTTGGTATAGACTCCTAACCTTGGCTTGTGGTATCCCAAGGGCTCCACTTTTGATTTACTTGGCTATTCCGATTTGGACTATGCCGGTTGCAAAGTAGATCGAAAGAGCACAACCGGGACTTGCCAATTTCTTGGTAGGTCTTTGGTGTCGTGGAGCTCAAAGAAGCAAAATTCGGTTGCCTTGTCCACGGCCGAAGCCGAGTATGTGGCGGCCGGTGCTTGTTGTGCACAACTCTTGTGGATGAAGCAAACGTTGAGTGATTACGGTTGTGAGTTTAGTAAGATTCCACTCTTGTGTGACAATGAGAGTGCCATCAAGCTAGCAAACAATCCGGTCCAACACTCTAGAACGAAGCACATAGATATACGACATCATTTCTTAAGGGATCATGAGGCTAAGGGAGATATTGCTCTACGTCATGTGAGCACTGAGAGGCAACTTGCCGATATCTTCACTAAGCCTCTAGACGAGCAAAGGTTTTCTGCTTTGAGAAGTGAGCTAAACATCTTGGATTCTCGTAACTTGGCTTGATTTATTGCACACAAATTGTTTGATGCCTAGATAGAGAGAAAAATGTTTTATTTTCTTCACTTTGTGTGTGTCTTACAAAACTTGATTCTTCCCATAGTGTTTGGTGATTATCGCTTTGATTGATTGATTGTGTCTAATCACCAAGCCCTATGGTTGCTCTACATGTCCATAGCTTTTTTCCTCTATCTATCTCAGCTAGTCTCTCAATCTATTCTTCAAAATCCTTAAGATTCACGGTACTACCGACACAAGGTCGGAAGTACCGATAAGCCTTCACTGTTGGAATTTCGAAAACCCACGGTACTACCGACACGAGGCCGGTAATACCGATAAGAGCTTACTGTTTGGAATCCTGCAAAATCTGTAGTAGTACCGGTACCCTGTCGGTACTACCGGTAGGACCCTCGGTAGAACCGACTCTCCGTCGGTAATACCGATATGGACTCACTGGCTGAATTTTCTTGGACCCTCGGTAGTACCGAACCCCTATCGGTACTACAGATAACCTTCGCTGGGGTATATATACCCCCCGAACCAGACAGATTCTAGGGTTCTTCTTTTAGACCGTTGCCGCCCCTCTCTTCTCCCCTCTCTCAAATCCTTGAGGGGATCTCCAAAATCGACCGTGGGAACTTCAAGCTAGGCACACCATTGGATTCTCCACCCCTCGGAACATCCGTTCCTCGCCGGAAGTTCCTCGATTCGCGCGGGAAAGCTCTAGGTATCTCATTCAAAATCCCCGTCGCTCGATCTCTCAATGCCGTTGTTTCTAGGAGGAGTGCCTTAGGGAATCATCTTCTTATTCATCCTAGAACATATGCCCATGATCTTGTAGTTTTTTTGTTGGTTGAATCACTCGATTCATGGATTAACCGCACTGTAGCAGGCCCCGTCAGTAGTACCGACCCCAGGTCGGTAGTACCGACAGGTGCCTGTCACAAGTGCTAAGGTCCATGAACTGAGTCAATTCAATTCAATCTTTCACATCCATCTTATGCAATCCTTACACTCTTTCTCAGATGGGTCGTGCTGGCAAACAAGTGATCCAAGAGGGATCCGATGAGGATGACGTCCCTCTCGCTCAAAGGAAGAGGAAGGTGGGCACGGGTGCTCAACGCCCACGTGGTCGTGGCCGTACAAATCCTCCAGCTGCTCCTCGTCGCTCTACTAGCCAAGGTCACCGTGCTCGCACCAAGCAAGCCCATGAACCGGATGATCACTATGATGACTATGAAGACATCTCTTTGGACTATCTTGCGGACTTTGTGCTTAGGCCATCCAAACCTCCCCGTCTGGCAACTACAATGGGCATCTTGAAGATGGTTGACTACAAGAGTGGGACACACAATGTGTACAAGGAAAGGTACTCCGATCTTGCTTAATGGCAAAAAGAGTTTGATGCGGATATTCGTTTTTGGCTCAAGTTCAACGCCGATTGGTATGAATCGGTTATTCTTTGCAAGGAGCACATGACCGTGGATATGAAGTCTATCAATTGGGATACTTTGAGGTCATTCAACATTCCGCCCGTCAATGAGGCCATTGACATTTGCCATGCTAAGGGCATGACCTCAATCATGGCACTGAATTATGATTGGAACGAAGAAGTCATTGCACAATTCTATGCCAATCTTCATGTTCGGCGTGAGGCCAAGACCTTTCATTGGCTCTTGCAAGGCAAGCCCCTCTCAGTCTCTTATGAGAGGTTCGCTCAGATTCTTGGCTTTGGTGAGGAGGATCTTGGTCGTCCTAAGATACATGGTGGAGAGATTCCCCTCGATAGTGAGATGGCCTTCATGTACGATGCCGTTTATGGCAAGGTTGAGTTTGGTACCACACATGGCATGAAGCCCGTCTATAGAATGTTGAACCAACTCTTCCGATACACTCTCACCCCCAAGATTGGTGATAACTACAACATCTCAAACATTGCCAAGGATATTCTTGTGAGGATGGCACCGGGCAAAGAGAAGTTTAGTGTGTTTGACTTCATATGGGAGGAGATCATCGTGTGCTCAGTGTCCGCTAACAAGAGCTGTCAGTATGCCTCTTGGATCTTCAAGATGATATGTGAGGTAACCGGAGTTGACATATGCACCGACAAGACTCACACTTGGTACAAGCCAAACAAGGGCAACATTGAGCGTCTTCTCAAGTTGGGCAAGCATGCCCCTCCTAGAGCTACCTCCTCGGGTGGGCCTTCCTCAGGTGGCCCATCCTCCTATGAGCCTCCATCCTCCTCTCGTGGCCCATCATCTTCTAGAGGCACCATCCCCCCCGGCAAGAAGAAGAGTATCTTCAACTTTCTTTCTCAAGGCCTCTTCGCTTGCTTCAATGTTGGGAAGCACAATGCTCAGGAAATTCGTGCTCACAGGCAGTATGTGGATGAGCAGCTCATCAAGTTGGAGACTCGCCAAAAGAACTTACTCACTCAAGCCAACATTGAGCACTCTCCCGTTCGCGAGCCCATGGACTTCCCTCCTCCACCGGTATTCTACAACCCTTGGGAGGTGTACGGCGACACATCCATGATGTATGGATCTCCCCCGGCCGACATCGATGATGAGGACTTTGGTGGTGGTGAGACCGAAGAAGATGACTCTCCTCCGGTGGCCCACTCTCCCCATGGTAGTGATGATTGAAGGGCCTCCTCTTTTTGGCGCTTGATGCCAAAGGGGGAGTGAGCTCACAATTTGACCATGTGGGGCGAGTGTATCTTATCTTATCGCTCGTCGCTCGTTTATCTATCTATCTTAGGTTGTGGACATGTATGAACTATTTGTGTGGTGTGATGGATGGTGATGTGGTGAACCTAGAACCTTTTAAAATTTGTAAGACTTAATCGTGCTAGTGTGGAACCTCGCTTATATATTTGTGATGCTTGGTGGTTGTTATTTCTCACTTTGTTGGTTTGTATATCTTGTCATATGCATCACGGTTATTATATCACACTTATGCACTTGTGTATGCAAATTGAGAGTGAAGTTTCTTCTAAATGTGTGATAGGCATTTGAGGCCTCCATAAAAGACCAAGCACACATTTAGGGGGAGTTTCGCTTTAAATTGTTGGATACACACATCTTTATTTGCAAATGAATTGTGTTGTCATCAATCACCAAAAAGGGGGAGATTGAAAGTGCATCTTGGCCCCTAATTGTTTTGGTGATAGTGACAAACACAATTTGTTGTATTTAATAGTTGAAAAAAGATGTGTGCAGGATTTACTTTATTGAAAATCATGGTTTTGACCAAAAGAAGGCCCCCAACTCCAATTCGGCGTTTTCAACTCAAGTCAAGGCTTAATTTAATTTTGATTTTGAATTTGAGTATAGGAAACATCGTACTATAAAGGGGGATGCGAATTGAAAGCCAAGAGATGCTAAAAATGCTTTAGGAGATGACCCAAGTGAGTGAGAAGAGAATCGAGTCGACACGCGCACATATGCTCTCCTTTCCTTCAACTCCTTGCTTTTGTCGGTAGTACCGACACCGGGTCGGTAGTACCGATAAAACCTCACTGGCGAGTTTTAGCCAGGGGCTCGGTAGTACCGACCCGGGGTCGGAACTACTGATATGGCTCCACTGTTAGGTTTCTGCGGCACCCCTCGGTAGTTCCGACCCCGTGTCGGAAGTACCGATAAAACACGTTTTTGCACAGTAACGACTAGTTTTCAGGGCTTAGTATAAATACCCCTCTTCTCCCTCCTCACTTATTGCTGTCCAACCACGGGACAAACCCTCACTTGAGCATTCACTCCACTTCTCCCCTTCCTCCTAGAGCCAAGATTTGATTCCTTTGAGCTAGGACTTGGGTAGAGAAGTGATTCCTAGTGAGGATTAGAGAAGCTTTGAGAGCCCCTTCGAATCTCCCCATCTCAAGAGCACTTGAAGCATCTCCGGGCAATTGATTCGTGTTTGTTACTCTTGAAGCTTGCTTCTAGACGGTTAGGCGTCTCCCGTTGAGTGCCCTCTTGGTGTGGTGCACCCAGGATCGTTTGTATTATCCTCTCCTTGGTGGAGAATTCTTAGTGAGCACCAATCTTCCTTTGTGGGGATTGGGTGAGGAAAAGAGGCTCTTGGTGACAGCCCTCCCTTTGTGGGATCCTCAACGCAGACATAGCTTCCTTTGTGGAAGTGAACTTCGGATTAAATTCTTGTGTCTCCATTTGCTTGCTTGAATTCTTTGTCCCTCTCTAACCCTAGAACTTGTTTTTGGCCCGATCTCTAAATTGGTTGTGCTCCAACTCATATCTTTGGTTGCAGGTGGTTCTTAGCTTCTAAACTAAACCTTTGATTCAAGTAGAATTGCTAGAATCGCTTTACATTTCAAATTTCGTTTTAGTCATCTCTGATATGTCGGTAGTACCGGCCCGGTACCGGAAGTACCGACCCCTCGGTAGTTCCGGCACCGCGTCGGTAGTACCGACAGAGGTTTTAACCGCTGCATTTGTTTCAGAAATTTGAAGTGATCCTATTCACCCCCCTCTAGGCATCACAAGGTCCTTTCACCGCCGCCTAGCCCCGACTGACCTCCTGCTTGCTGTCGCTCGGGAGGTGGCCGTAGAAGCGTCCCCTGCTGACCTACTCCCCCGTGTGCTCCTGCTGCCGCCGGACCTCAACCCATCGCCACCGCCGACGCCTGGCCCCATCAAACCTCCTGCTCGCCGTTGCTCGGGAGGCGGTTGTAGCAGCGTCCCCTGCTCTTCCAGGCGTTCCCGTTGCCGCTAGACCTCGACCCGCTGCCGCCTGGCCCCGCTGGCCGCTTCTACTCGCCTATCCCTACGGACGCATATGCGTTTGAGGAGAGAGGAAGTGCAAATTTGCATCACCTCTCTGCTCCATTGCAATTTGCCTTCCAGTTTGCATAATCTGTTGGACTTGAATGCCTTCGTGAACAGTACCGATTGGATAGGCAAAAATGCTTTTGCCTAAGACCATCCGCACTGGGGACTGGATATCCCCCCACGCCATCCCTGTTGCGTCGTCCTTTGAAGGAGATTTAGCCCGCAGCGGGGGACGGCATCGCCAATGCCATTTTCCCGTCGCCCCGCATCTCCCCTAGATACAGAGGAGTCCCCGGCCTCCTTCATCCCCTCCTGCGTGGGCCCCTGCCTGCTTCCCGCGCCCGTCCCAACCGCTCCGCTCCGCCCCGTTGTCCTCCGAGCTCCCGCCACCACAGCGCCCTGCTCGACGGGAGAGCCCCTGCATAGGCCACCAGCGCGCGCTGCCGGACCGAGCCGACGCCACTCTCTCGTCCGCATCCCATCGCCGGTCGGGAGAGATCTGCGAGATCCACTGGGGAGAAGAGGGAGGGAAGGGGCGGAGGGCCGCCAGAGTGGAGCTCCCCCGCTCCTCCACCACGGGCGCCGCCGTCCTCCGCGCACTGCTCCTCACCATGGATGCGCGCGAGCAGGGGAGAAGATGAAAGGGAGGGAGGGGGAACAGATTTGGCGGATCCGCTGCGCCCTACTTGACGGGAGAGCCGCCGTCCTCGCGAGGCCCGCCGTCTGGGCGGCCCTGCTCCTCCCCTGCGGTCGTGCCCTGCCTCGCCCCGTCCCCGGCCCCGCGCCTAGCACCACCGCTTCCGCCCGGGCGGGGGGAGCCGGCGGAGCTCCTTGCGGTGAGGATGCCCCCGCGAGAGCCGGCGGCCTTGGATCCGCCGCTGGCCTTAGATCCGCCGCCCGGCGCTGGGGCCACCATCCGCGCCGCCGAGGGCGCTCCTACGCCCGGTACCGGGGCCCTCCTCGCCACCGTCACTGGCAGGGAGCGCGCACGGCTCGGGCGGCGCATGAGCAGGGCGCGGACGGGGAGAACTTGCAGAGCAGAGAGAATACAAGAAGCCGGCGTCGTCCTTCATGCTAGGAGCTCCGGCCGTTGAATCAAGCCGCCGCGCGCGCCGTCCAGCGGGGCTCCTCCGCGACCCGCCGGTGAGGCCGGAGAGGGTGCGTGCCGCCGCGGGGCCCCTGCTCCTCTGCCACCCGCCGCCACGGGGCCCCTTCTCCGCCGCGAGGCTCGCCGTCGGGAGAGCTCGAGGCACGGCTGGTGCTCCGCCACCGCCGGCTTGGGTGGGAGGCACCGGAAGCCTCCGCCTACCGCCGCGTTGGTGCGGGAGAGAGAAACGGGGTGGGTAGGTGGGGCGGATGAGTGGAGATAATGTTGGAAAAAAGAAAAGAATAATAAAAAGTGGGCCCCACAGGTTGGTAGTTGGGATGAAGGAGAAATATGAAGGAAGATGGATGTGGGAGAAGTGGATATGAAGTAGAGAATTTCGATGATGAGGACGGAATATTCTGTTTTGAAGGAGGTTTTAAAGTAGCACGAGTGTGGATGGTCTAAGACCACCCGTACCGGGGCCTTCAACCGTCTCCTGCAGGAGACGGATGAAGTTTTCCCCTCTGCAGCGGCGCCCTCCTGGGGGTCCTTTATTTTCCCGTCAGCGCCCGGCGACGCCAAATCTATGGGAGAGGCGGACTCCTTCATCCCAGGCGGGGCCCGCGTTGGTCGTCGGCTCCCGCGCCCTACCAACCACCATGGATGCGCCACGGAAACCTAATCTGGAAACATAATACAAACCCTGGAAAGAAAAGAAATCTAATCCACCCTCCTCTGGATTCTGCTCGCCGGCGGCGAGAAGGGGAGGAGCTCGCGCACGCCGTCCACATCCGCGCCGCCGCTGCAGCCCGCCCACTGCATCCGCGCGCTCGTCCCGCCGCTGCCGGGGAGGGAGCTGGAGCGCCCCCGCCACCGCCGGTCCGTCGAATCGAGGCGCCGCCGGGGAGCTCCTCACCTCGCCTCGCCGCAGTGCCCTCCTCGCCTCGCCGCACTGGGGAGCCGCGCGCCGACGAGCAGGGGAGGAGCTCGCGCACGCGCCGGCCCCCGAATCAAGGTCGTCGGGGAGGGAGGGCCGCGGCGTGGGCGAGCCCGCTGTGCTATGCTCCGGGACGGCGCGCCGGCGCAGGAAGGGGGAGGAGGCGGGCCGCCTGGTGATCTCGCGGGAGGAGGCGGACCGCGTCGGTGCCAGAAGGTCGAGGACCGCCGCCTCTTGCTGGAGCTCGTCGACGGCGAGCGCGACGGCGGTGCGGCGGAGGAGCAGAGGACGGCTGCGGGGGATGCCGGTGCGGGAGGAAGGAGGCCGGTGCGCCCCTGCCCCAGCTCGTGGACGCCTGCGCCCTACTCCGTCGCCGGAGCTGCAGGGGAGAGAGGGCGGCGCCGGCGGAGCAGAGAGGAGAGAGAGGGGCGCGGCGCAGGGGAGGAGGCGGAGGAGCCAAGG
This sequence comes from Cenchrus fungigraminus, assembly GCA_036936925.1. NCBI lineage: Eukaryota > Viridiplantae > Streptophyta > Magnoliopsida > Poales > Poaceae > Cenchrus > Cenchrus fungigraminus. The sequence goes on along the minus strand of CM072770.1, from coordinate 125,076,392 downwards.
AGACGGGGTTGGGTGCGGCTGTGCGGGGAGTAAAAAAAGGAGGGGAGGCTGACACGTGGGCTCCACTGGTGGGTAGTTGGGATGAAGGAGAAATATGAAGGAAGATGGATGCGGAAGAAGTAGATACGAAGGAGAGATTTTGGATGACGAGGACGGAATATTCTGTTAAGGAGGTTTTGAAATAGCACGAGTGTGGATGGTCTAACTCTGTTGAAGTCCGTCAGTCTCAGGTGGGAAGGCAGATGCAAATTTGATACTGTGCACATTCATTCGTTGAAGATCATGATGGCGTTTGGTTGAGAAGGCCGAATGGGCCTCATTCATGGCGGGGGCCCACTCACAGAGCCCACTGTTTTTATGAAGCCACGGGCGCGGGCCGCCCGCAGATTCGGAGCCTTCCTCCGCCGCACGGCAGCAGCCGCCAGCCCGCCCGCACAGTTAAAAGAAGGCCAGGCAGACCACGACCAGCAAGCACGGCAGAACGAAAAAAAAAATAAAAATCCCCCTCTTCCTTTTCTCCTAGTCGTAGCGCGGCGGGTACTTGCTCAGGTGGAGGTCGGCAGGTCGCGGAGCAGCACAGCAGCAACCCCGGCGACGGAGGCGGAGGCGGAGGAGGATAGCAGGATGGTGGTGCTGGTGGTGGCCACCACCAAGGACCCGGCGTCCATCGGCCCCGCCGCCGCCTTCCTCGCCATGCCCGGATGGTCCCCCGGCCCGCCCATCGCAGTAAGTCGTCCACCCCCTCCCAATCTCATGAGGCCATCCGCCGCCGACTCACCCCGTCCGCGTCCAGTCCGCATAGCCAGTGGCACAGAACCCAAGTAATTTTTTTGCCGGAATTGGACCGCTCAGATAGATGAATGGTGTGCTCAACATCGATCCATCTATCTATTCAACGAGCGCATGTTTGATTTGGTAAGATCAGTTGGTGGTTCCCACTTAATCATCCTTTGCCCAAATCTGCTTTGGCAGGAGGGGATGGAGAGTTTCAGTAATGGGAATGTTCGGTTGTTGAAGCATGAGCGCAGCATTATCGAGGAGGATAATCTTGACCAGCGATGGCAGGAAGCCACTGGAGAGCCTGTCTCCGAGGTCATATTCCTCAGCAAGCACACCGCAGTCTCCAACCGTCCGGCACTCACCGTGCATCCAATTGGTCCGCGTTCCTCTTTCATATGCAACATCATTTAATATTCCAATGGCAACGCCAAGTGCTCCATGTTTTCGTTGAACACCATTTGCTTCACAAGATATATCTCGTACATCCGTGGACAGTGAACCGTGCTATACTAGCATATACATGCGATTCATTATGTTCCTTTTGTTTGGAAACACCGCAATCCAATGTAGTATTCTGTAATAGTCGTACCTGTATTGTTATGATTCCGTTTACTATTTATAGCAACACGTTTCTTGAATGACATGCAGATTCATATATTGGTTTGTTCGTATTTTCCTTTTTATCAATTGTCGATGTGCTTTGTAATGTACATGTGGTTCTTACTGGTGAACACACATATAATATAAAGGTGTGCCGCATCTGAGGGATGATGAGACCCCACCCCAGGGAGGGATTCCTGGATGGGCAGCGATTCCAAACCCTCGAATCGGCCCTTGGCTCCGGTTGATGCAAAAGATTGCTGCAGAACAAGGTCTTGTTCCAGAGTTTGAGGTAGTTTGCTCTGACTATCAGTGACCCATACCTTTTTGTGTCATCAACTGATTTTAATTATGACTTCTTATGAAGATTACGCTTGAGGCTACTCACCATGGACCGGTTACAAGCACACCCACCATGTTTGTTGAGATAGGTACAAGCTTATGTCCATAGCCTTTTTTTTTTGATCCTTCCATGCTATCATTGTCCAGCCTCTCTTTTTTGCTATGGCCCCTGTTGAAATTTCTTTTTATGTTTCCATAAAAAATGAAAAACCGTACAATTAGCTTAGCAACCTCTTAGAAAATATAGGGCCATCTATTAGAAAATTCCAGCCTTGGAAACTCAAAAGGACATCTATTTACAAACCAAAATCTAACTCTAAAATGGCATTTATATACAGAACGCAGATTTTTCAAGCTCAGTAATTTACAATGATCTGTATCCAGTTGTTCCTTTTTTAGTTGTGCCAACATACATTTATATGGTTTGCACAAGGTATATGTAATGTGTTTTTTTTTTCTTTTGAGATGGAAGAGTCTGCTATTATGTACACATACTAATTTAGGTAACATACGTAATGCCACATCCTCCAAAATTCACAAATAAGGCCTAGTTAACTTAATCATATGAAATTTTAGAAAGAGATGGTGCTTATAACATGGACATGATGGACACATTTGTGCTCCATCTGATCAACCTTTTCAAAAGTGCATTGAGCTCAACAATATAGCTCAGCCCACCAATCCTGCAGCTGCACTAATAGGCATACCAAATTTTTCGTTCTACACTACCATCTTATGTGTCAGATCTGAATTTGCTAACTTCAATATCTCGGACTGCTATAAATATCCAGGAAGTACGGAAGAATACTGGGGTAGACAAGATGCTGCGCAGGCAATTGCTCTAGTGAGTTCTCTACCTCCCTCCGTATGGGCCAACTAAATATCATTCTTACTATCTTATCCTTTGCTAGAGTATTAGCTTTAATTTGTTCGTTCAGAATGCAACCTATGTCAGGAACATCCAATTGAGTTTTCAATACTTGCAGGTTCTACGGAAAGGTCTTGGTCTGGAGGATGGAAATGCTATTGGAAGTTGGCAGGGGTATGTCACTATGCATTTCTCCCCCCTTGTGAGATATACACGGGCATTCATCAGATCAGAGTCTATATAAAGTATTATCCTTAATGGAATGTAGGTTAAAACCTAGCCACCAAGGTACTGCACATTGCTACAAACTAGGAATGCACTAGTGATACTAGCATGCAGACCAGATACCAGAGTAGAGTTGTCTGAATAGCTTCGTTAAAAAACCAAAAGTGGAATACCATTTGCTCCTTATTTATTTCATTATAAAATGGAAAGGGAAAGAATATTTGCAAGCACAATTCCAGGCGATCAATCCTTTATTTCAGGATAACATCAGGGGAGAGCCGTAATGATTTTTTTTTATTAATGATTGTAACAGAAAAGGTTCTCAAAAAATCTTGAAGATTGAACATATGAACACAAAGGTTGAAACAAACATCATTTAGTAAACACATGACTAGCAGAATCAGATACAATTTTTTTTCCAAAGCCATGAATTTCCAGAGTAAGGGACAACGGCAGTTTAATTCTGTTTCTGTCGTGAGCACCTTTTTTCGTTACCAGGCAGGCTATCGCTATTTTTGTTAACTGAATATCTAGATTTCTCGTATATACCACTGTATATAACATACATTTTATTTATCATCTACTTTTTTGGATGTGTATTTTACCATAATGGTATTGTGTCTTTTGCATCTTAGCAAATTTGGAAAATGCCTTCGCAAAATTGATGTAGTTGTAAAATACCATCAGTGTCTCTATGGCATGTGGCCACAGTGCCCACCTATTTTTTTTCTTTTTCTTGTAAGCATTTATCTGTTACCCTCTCACTTCACCTTTTTTTCTTTGTTTATTTAAGGACATGAAAAACACATTTCTTTATGTAGGAACGGTGAAAAGGTTCTACTAGGTATAGGAGGTGGTCACTATGCTCCTCGTCATATGGATATTGTCAAGTAAGCACAGAGATGAAGTTATTCTTGAAGGCAATTTCTAATTATATGTTGACTCCCCTGTATATTTTCCTTTACTTTGTATGTTAAAAAGATCAGCATACTTTTCTTTCTGCCACTGAGGGGAAAACCAAATTGATGATATATTTTCTCCAGCTACTTCCAGTCTTTTAAATGAACTAACAAATTTACACGAGTTTACCGGAAGTTCTTATCTGTCCCTAGAAAATGTTGTCGAGAGAAGCCCATTGATCAGCATGCCAGGCGTTGGCTTTTTATTACTACGGTTTTACTACACTAGAGTAAATATAGAAGTGTAGACAGGTCTGTAGCAAATAGAACAATATAATGCTAGTTAATGAAAAATTATTTTGATCTAAAACTGTTTTTTAATGGCATGTGATACTAGATATAGAAACACCTGTGATCCATCTTTATCTTTTATAGACTTTTGGTTTAAGGGTATTTTTTTATGTACTTGAGGAATAGCTATATTTTAACAGTCATATTCTCAAAATATTTCAGCAAAGATGGTGTATGGGTGGGTCATTTACTCTCTGGTTACTCCTTGCCGATGGACGCTCCATCGCAAGTAAATGGAAAGACTTCTGGAGAGGTTGCTGGAATGTGGAAGCACTCTATCAAAGTTTCCTATGAAGCCACAAAGGCAGCATTTCCTGGTGGTGAAGTTATTGCACATCTTGATCACAAGTAAGTTTATTGGCCAGCTTGGTACATCTAATCTATAGAATATGCTACTTCATTGCATTCTTTTTTAGCTTAGTCACTGTAATTTCAGATTGCAATCCACCTGCAAATAATTTTGAGTTTAATAATGCCAGTTCCATAAATTGGCATGCCTAGTGTAACCACCTGAAGCTTTTTGATGTGTCAAGGATCTTAGCAGCAGCTTTGAGCTAAAAGAATACCTGTCATGGACTCATGGAAATTCAGATTCTGACTAGTTAAAATACCATCCCATTTTACTTGAATGAAAAATAACCATAACAGACCTGCATGATACCGCATGTTTCTTTTAGGCTGACATCTTGACAAAGGGGCTCTTGACGCCTAGTTCCTTTATACACTGTTAAATTCTGTAATAATGTTAGAATGTTAAAACAATGTGTTTACCTTTTTTTGGCAACACACACCACACAGTGCAAGGTTTGTGGTGATCTTTTAATATGTTGGTTCTCTTGGATGGATGATCCGTGTCTATGTGAAGTCCAATATCTGCAGCTGAATGCTAGCTGCAGTTACCTTATTGCTAGTGCTCAAAGCTTTGAAAAACCAAAATGTTTGAAAAATGTCTTACTTTTGCTCATAAATTTCACCCCCTAAATGACAGTATGTAAAACAGTTCCCATCTTTCATACAATGTTTTGCTGGAATGGAAAGTCGTGGCGACCAATTTAGCCTTTTTCTACTCTAGTTTGAAAACAATGAAATTTATGTACATAGTATTCTTAGCACTACTAGTCGATCGAGTGTACGTCCGTCCTGTTACACTGCTCTGAATTATCACGACAAATAACCTTAAACCATCTAAGTTTGACATTGTCACTTTTGTAGGAGCTTCAAGGGCTGGCAAAAGAATGCTGTGACGAGCTACTTGCAGGAGCAGAACATCAGGATAGGAAAGCCTAGTGATTTCTTCTGATATGTTGCATCCGGGCTGCACACAAAATTTTGGTGCGCGTCTTGCATTAGGTATATATATCGAGTGCATATATGAAACACAGACTTTTGTATAATAAAATTCCAAATGTAATTTGAAGAGCTTCATGTGTTCCTTAGTATGAATGCATGATGCGTGTCCTGAATTTGGTAGCTCTTGTTCTGTTATTTGCGATTCGAGCAGGTTGCGTTTCTGCCGATCCAGGCATAAATCGTTTCTTCGCGGCCCAAATTGTTGATGGGCTGATGCTGCTCTATCTCCCTCCCTCTACTGCGGTGGCAGCCCAAATCGCTCGACTGACGACGTTGCGAGCGATTCGCATGGCACCGAACGATCACAAACACAGGCAAAGTTCACATATACAGACTTGTACAACACATGCAAGTTCAAGAACCAAGCGGCACATGCATCCACATAATGACACAAATTAGAGATTATTGTACTATGTTGACGAACACACGACAAACTTGATACAACTAATTAACTTATCCATCCACACAGCATCAAAGATGGAAATAGCTCCTTCAGTTTTGTTGACGAGCAGGAGTTTTGACGATGAAGTATTGGCAGACGCGACTCACCCCATATCCTTCCTCTTCCTGCAATAAATAAATAATAATGTGACGAATTATAAATGAACTACATGAATGAAGTTCAAACTAAACTTGCTTATGTACTGTGACCAAGAGAAGTCTTAGCAGCGAAAGGGCCTGTAGCCTAGTGGTTACAGGAGCCCCGATAGCACCTCAGGTCCTGGATTCGACTCCCCGTGGGAGCGAATTTCTCAGGATTTAACGGTGTTTGTGCTTTCAGTGGTAGGCGACGTTCCCGTCGACAGCGAGGCGCCTGTGATGACTTCGTCAATCTGACGATTTGCCGGCACAGTCTTCGAAGATGCTCCTAGGGGTAGGGTTTGCGTGCGTGTATTCGTAGCTCGTAGGGATGAGTGTGCGTGCGTTGTGAGTGTCTCCGATGTATTGTGTAATTCGCTAAAAAAAAAGAGAAGTCTTAGCAGTGCGCAATTAAAGGCGGCATTTCGGGAAGTAGTTGTTTACTTAAGAAAGAATTGCACAAAAAAAAGACAACATTATTGAAGGTTTAAATCATAATGTTTAGTATGCTGCAGGTTGGAAGAAAGAGGTTACACTACAACATATATGAATGCCAGCAATGCAAGATTGAAGTCATGATCACAAACTTGCAGCTAGCAATATTCTAATATGCAACCGGCAGAGAATCAAAAAATATATATTAAGATATTACTAATTTATAAAAGGGCAGCAGCAATTGATACTACATATACCTTGATAAATTGCGGAACCTGGGGAGCTCAAAAGGGAGGAAGGGCCTGGGAACGGGAGACATGGACTTTGCTGTGATGAGGTCAATGTCGACGACGGTCGTTGGAAGGCATGCTGTTTTGTAGTTGGTTTGGAGCAACTCATTCTCATCCACGTACAGATAAAATGACTCCACCGTCTTGGTGCTCTGCTCATGTCAACGGTGAGCACAAACATCTTCTTATACTTGGAGGCTTGTCCAAACTCAACGAAAAGTGAGTGCACTACTTGCGGCCTGGCAATGTCGACTCGAGGGAACATGGGGCGCCGCCGCGTTGGAGGTGTTCAGGGAGCTCACAGAGGCGACAGTGTAGTCCTCCTTCCACGCCATGCCGGCGCCGCCGCCGCCGCCGCCGCCGCCGCGGCGTAACACGAGGGTGTGGCAGGTGATGGTGAAGCCAGTGACGGGTTTGAGCGCTCGATTGGCAAGGCCGCCGTCATGGCGGGCGACGTAGTAGGCGAACTTGAGCGTGCGGCCGTGGTCGACGACGCACACGCCACCGTTGCCGCTGCCGCTGCATAGGGTCTCTTGGCTGCTGGCGAGGGAGTACTTGTCCGGAGGGAACCAGAGGAAAGAGACGGTGGAGAGTGACGACGACACGTCCCAGAAGAGGATGCCTTGGTGGTAGTCGACCCAGCACAGCCACCGTCGGAAGGGGATGGCGGCGTCGGTCTGCCATTGGGAGAGTTTGCAGAGATCGTCGTCGTCGGTGGTGGCCGTGGCCGACAGGATTGGCACACGCATGGTGTCCCATTTGCAGCAGCGGCGGCGGCCAAGCTGATCGTCGTCGTCGGTGAAGGAGGAGCGCAGGAGGCAGATGTCAGCACGGGCGGCGGCACTGCGGCTGCTGCGGCGGCGGCCAATGGTGCTGGAGCGTACGTAAAGAGTAGTGAGCTCTGCCACCACGAACTCCACCACCTCCTCCTCCTCCTCCTCTTTGTCTCCGCCGCCGCACCATAGGCCCAAGGATGTCGAATCCAGCAGGCGGGGTTCCCCGTGCAGGAGCTCAGTACAAGGAGGGAGCGGTGTGAGCGAGGATGAGCCAGCAGGGTTCTTCTCGTCGGCTCTGAAGATGAACAGGTTCTGAACTAAACCATCAGAAGGCAACTCGGTGGCGATGAAGAGCAGGGCAAGATGGCGGTGGGTACCCAGCATGCATAAGGGGTCCTCCTTCATGAGACCCGGGAAGTCCGGCAGCTGCGCGTATGTAGAGGCGGGAGATGCGCGGGGGCTCGGCGAGGGAGAAGGCGATGCGGATGTCGGCGCCCCAGGAGGTGGTGCCGGACGCCCTGATGGGGGCCTCGGTGTCGTGGGGGAAGGAGGAGTCGTCGTCCCTGCGGAAGACGTGGGGCTCTAGAAGCACCCAGCTGGGGAACCCACCGCCGGCGGCGGCGGCAGACATGACTGACGATGGCCTTGTTGATTGATGATGAGACAGCAGACGGGGAAATCAATTAAATTACAAGGGCCGGCCGGTCAGGGGGATCCAAGTCCAACTCCGGTCGGCACGGCAAGGAGAGGTAGGTTACCGACGTAGCCCACGGGCTGCGCCAGGCCTAATACGTTTCCTCGCGGCCCAAACTGTTGACCTATCCGTTTGCTCAAAATAAGGTATTGCTACATTTTGTAACATTTTTTAAAAATATTGCTACTTTTTGTAATTAATAATTATGAGGTGAGATGGTTGAAAAACAATAAACAACACATTTAGATAGACTTTGATGGGCTGTAAGTTTCAACCCTTATCCACCTTCCACGAGACATATAGGAGCCCCAACAAACTCCCATTATTATTTTTCCTCTTTTTCTAATAGAGAGTTTTGCCTGTAAGGCTGTAACACATCCTCAAATATGTATGGTTTGGTGTGAGACACACTCCGTTGGTTGATTTAGTGGTGCACACTCTGAATTTTTGTTTTTGCCTCCAATATACCACTCTACGCTACGAATACGTATGCTTCATCACTTGACTAATACACATGCTTCATCAGCTTGATAGCATGGTCCACACAATCATGCGAGTTCGTTCTATATATGTCAATAGAAAAGCAAGGCGGCACTACGGCTGCGGCGGCCATTGGTGCGTACGTAAAGAGTGCTGAGCTCTGCCACCACGAACTCCACCTCCTCCTCTTTGTCTCCGCCGCACCATAGGCCCAATGATGTCGAATCCAGCAGGCGGGGATCCTCGTGCAGGAGCTCGGTACAAGGAGGGAGCGCTGTAACCGAGGATGAGCCAGCATGGTTCTTCTCGTCGGCTTTGAAGATGAACAAAGTTCTGAACCAAACCGTGAGAAGCCCTCTCGGTGCCAACGTTTAGCGGGCACGACGGCTTCGTTGCCGGCCGTGTGCCCTGTGCCGGTTCCTCACGGCAAAAAGCGGTTTACTAGCTCATGGCAACGAGTTTGCTGTATGAGTAACCGTCGGCAAAGAGGTCACGACAAATTTTTGCCGGCAAACAGCATCTTTAATTTGCCGTGAGCCTGGATATTGCTTAGTAATGATTTAGGGATCTGCAGCAACAATGCAATGACCGTCCGGACAGCTAGCTTGGTTATTATGACTATTGCGTGCATTGTATGTGGACGTATTCCTACATTTCAAACACTCTATAAGTAGGTATGTAAGTAGGGAGGGTGGAGCGTATTACCATTATTTCATCATCGAGCACTCAGTCTTTATATATAGCTAGGTAGGGTCGTCAGCCGAGTGGACGATTGTAGTATGAAGACAATGGTGAAAATTAGTAGCACGGGGGAAAAGGCGATATTGCTGTTGACACTCGTCCTCATCGCATCACGTAAGTTACACAGCAATTATTACAATTCTAAAATAATGTACGTGGTCCGATCGATTATCGTTAGAACTAACTAGCAAATTTCTTCACCAATAACGCATGTGCATGCATGATGTATACAGAGACAGTCAACATGGGGTCGTCGAGCCCTGATTGCGGCGACGTGCCACACCCAATTTGTGGGGTCTGTCTATATAACACTCGTGTGATTTGGACCCTCCGGTCACATGTGTGATTAGAGGTCTCAAATCACACAAATATGTACAGAAAAAAATTCATGTGATTCTGTAGGTGTCATCACACAGATTTGCAAAAAAGTCAAATCAAATAGATTTTAATAAAGCTATCACACAGATTTCACAGAAAGCAAATCTGTGTGATTTTGTCCCTGCCATCACACAGATTAAATGAGAAGCAAATCAGATAGAAATACAACAGAAGCCAAATCTGTCTGATTTTCTCATGACACAAATTTACACAAACTTACATGACAATTTACATATGATGGATGAATAATTTACAGCAACCAAATTGGAGTAATAAAAGCAAGTGATAAGTGTACCAATTGACTAAAATAATCAGAATGAACATATAAATCGAAAATTGGGTTCAGAAAATGTGATAAGCATAATGGTTCATATTATGCATTGAAATGCATAAGGAAAGTGGTTTGATTGATCAGGTTACAAACAAATAGGACATTATAGAAGTTTCAAATGTGACAAAAACATTCCAGATTCTACTAGAGACTAGGCAACAGCTCAAACTTGAAATACCAACTAGGTGTACATACTAGCAGAACTACCAAAACAATCTTATAGATCTGTATACCATTCCCTATAGTTATCCTGCGAAGCGGCCAGGGCTCTTCATCATCTTTAGGACTGCAGTAGAATGAATCTCCAATTAACAACAAGAAAGGGTTTATATGCAACTACAGGGAGAGGGGAAGAAGAAAAACACTTGCCCACTGTCATGATCAAAGAACAAAAATGGTCCTCCAAGATCCATGTCGAAGTCTAATGAAGCAAAAGCTTTACGGTTTTTAGCTGTCATACTATCCTGTTGCTGCACAATAAAGATCACCAATATTTATATAATGGCATGTGGCATATGTAGAATATTTTGTTGTTTGACACAATTCGACATCTAGTTCATCTGAAATTATGGTAAGTGACCAACCAGATTCCTGATTGTACATACTTAGGGTATTGGAAATTTTTGAAAATTGTTTGTTGAAGACTTTTAAAAAAAAACATAACAGGTAAATAGAAGAACTGTCTAGATTATGTTTTTTTAATACAAAATACTACAACCATACTCAGCTGCACACCATGACCATTAAACAGGAAAATGTTGAAAAAGACTATCATAATATCTAATCCTTGTTCGTGTTAGAAATGCCATACACACATATAGCTATTTTTAAGAACTTTAGATAAAGCAAGTCAGACTTAATGTACCTGATCAATCACAAACTCCAGCTTCCTCTTCCAGGTTAGGGCATCTTCAATATCATGTGCACCCATCTGGTCGAAGAAAAGTGCAGCATTGGCATAGTATTCATATCAGTGATATAAATATACATTACCACAAAGAAAAAGAGGTTCAAACAAGAGAATCCGGCAGGCTGCAAAAGGAATTATTCAGCACTTTCCGGACTCTACTGATTATTAAACCATCTAATTATCCAAAATTGTCAATAATTCCAACATCAGTTGGCCCCTCAACTCCACGGTTGACAATTGGCATCAGCTAGAATGATTCCTAAATTAGAAAACAATTATGCTTATTGTTCCGGACTCCAGACCCAGTCCCATGCATCTCAATCTGGTCAACCCCTCCTCAAAATTGAAAAACAGCGAGAGGAAAAATCCCAAAAGCCTATGAATCACAAGTAAAGGAACTCCGACAGCAACCCAAATTTCAACGGATAATTCCAGCGGCTACAACTTCAGCTAAATTTTGCAACAGAGGAGTGCAACACAAAAAAAAGAGCGCATACCATAATGTGCTAGCAGAGTTTCACTTTCATATGAATCCTGTCAACATCAGCAGGGGACTGGCGCTTCACAAAAGGCATTTTCCTACAATCAAAGAGAATTAGGAATATTCTTAACATAAATACAACAATGACAATAACACATTGCACACATGACAGTGCAATACAAATTGTCAAACTGAGCAGTATGCACTGTCGTATCAGAAAATATATATCTGAATATTACATTGCCAGGCATGCTAAAAGATGGGGTACAACCATATGCTTGGAAATAGAACCGCACCTTTGAGATAACTGTTAGAAACAGAAACACACACATGTCAGGGAACTTACATAACTTTACTGCATGTGTGAAGTGCCTACAAACAGTGGTGGACCTAGGGACAAAATGCAGGAAGGCCCACACATATGAACCCAATGAATATGAATGAATTCCATAGAAAGTTAAGCCTAACTGACAAAAAGTGCAATGCCTAATGATCATCACACCAGGGCAAAGGGGGCCATGGCCCATGCCGATCCTAATTAAGCAAGCTCCACCCCCTAGCGGCAAACAAATGAGATCTAATTGTGATAGATACGCATGTACATTAAAAATAGGAAAATATATTTGAAAATGCAAATGCTATTTCTATATTACATTATAAACACATTGACTTGACGGTACCTATGCTAGTGTAAATTCAAGGATGGGGTATTGTATCATATATGCCAAAATACAAAAATACAAAACTCTAGTGGAACCCCCACAAATGGAAAGGCTACTAAATCAGAATTCCTATTGGTTTCCAGCAATTCAGTAGTGGAGGGAGATGGTAGAGGTCCAGAATTGTAAAACCTAGGAAAAATAACACGAAATTGCTGAAATTATTCAGTCTTTCTATGGTTTCCAAAACTACACATTGGTTGGGGAGCTAGTGGAAGCTCCACAAATGCAAATGCTGCAAATTCAGAGTCTCAATGACATGACATGACAAATCGCCTGGATCTGGTATGTGTCAAAATTCAGATGCTTTGAAGGCTTGCATAACCCTAGAGAACCTCAAAACCTTAGAGATCTAATACAATGTATTCTATATACTATAGGCTATATATCTAAAAATTCTGCATACCCAAATAAAAAGCACTTCAATTACATGAAAGCGAAACAGATTTTACATGTGAAATATAGCTGTCATTTTGATATATGTTTACTGTAAATCAAGGTATGTGCCTAGAATAAATTATATGGACTTAATCCTTAAACCATGTCTATAAACAAAAGAAAAATAAATGGTGCTTGAGAGAAACAAAAGAGCAGGCCCTTTCAAAAAAAAATTCTATGATTTTTAAACCTATTGATTTGACAGATTTAGTGCAACTACAATTTTCTGCTTTAGTATCAAATGCCAAACCTTTTCAAAAATATTGGATGAATTACAGACCTACAAATCTATCATGCTTCTATTGGAAACAAACACAAATAAGTGCAACTAACATCCTGTGCATACAAAATTTTTGAATTACAGAAGAATTATTATCAAGAATTGACATTAATGAGTAGCAGGGGCATAGCAAGCATCTAGATTTGTGAAAGGTAATGGTAATACTATACAGCTTAATAGGAGTAATATTCGTTTGAAATTGTATTGAGAGCAGATAAAAGAGCTCACATGCCAAAATAAGACTCACAGTCGTGGACAACTTCAATCAGGCATCAAGCTATGCTGAAAACTGAGCAACTTGGGGAGTTGACCAAAAAAATGAATTGGCATCTAGGCTTTCCGGAAAGCCCTTAAGAAAAGCCTCCTGTAGAGAAGCCCAAGAAATGATAAAGTTGATGCACACTCGGGTCAGGGTGCATTGCACAGAGATGTCAAACTAACTTATAATGGCTTATTAGATTGCATTGAAAAAGAAACTAAAAACAAGTATTTCGTAAAATGACAGTTTCAATTCGGATTAACCTTCAAAAATCTAAAATGAAGACATTTTGAATTGATGGAACTTTAATGGCTGCACACAACCAACAGTGAAGGTTGATGCCAAAACCCCACACATAAATCAGACTCCACTGAGATCAGGAGGGTCCATGTCAAGCAGGCAAGAGAATGACTAGTAAGAATGTAATAAGACAGAGCACAATTTCAGGCAAGCCATCAACCCAACCACATTAAACATCAAATGTGATCAAGCATACATGGAACAAACTAAAGAAAGTGTATAAGCATCAGGAATCATGAGTAAGCTAAAAATTGCACAATTTAAATAAACAGGAAAAGATTATTGATCATTACCAAATTGTAAAAATCACATGAACATATACTCAACAAATGACAGTGCACTATTAACTATCAAACACAAAAATACAGTACGGTAAAATTAATAAATATGCATTGTCATATATACTAATATACCATGTGTGATGTAAAAGAATAACTAAAAGAATAACTATATGACAGAAACTATTGGAATAGTGTAGGAAAAGCAGAAGCATCTATTAGATTAAATGAGAGAAACAAAGATCCTGAAAAGAGAAGATTTAAGGTTGAAAATTACCTTCTAGGGAGTTGGAGATGAAAGAACAAATCTGGATAAAAAGATAGTGATTAAGAACTAGATTTACAGAGATTGTTAATTATAGAGAGTAATTACTAGGCATCGGGGAAAAAGAATAAATTTACTAAATGATAATGTCCAACCCGACCGAACTGAATGGGACTAAGGGCTAAAGACTCAACCATAAACGATGCTTTCAAATCAAATTGGCCTAGAAGAACTTAAATAATGTCCTTGAATGGAGGAAAAAATTAAAATATGTAATGGCTGCACATAGACAATAGAGAAAGGCCCAAGGCCACACCCCACCCAGAAATCAGAGCACTTCACTAAAAGATGGAGGGTCCATATTAATAACCAGCTAGACAAATCACTAGTAGGAATATACCTAAAAAATGACATGAATATATTTAACAAATGACAGTGCACTATGAATTGTCAGAATCCAGATATTGTACTGTGAAATTAAATATATGTGCAGTCATTGAGAACAATATAATCATCTATGTATTTTAAAAAGAACTATACGAGAGAAAATTGTTAGGATAATATGCATCTCTTTGCAAGTGAGATACTCATCATCATTTTCAGGGGCAGCATCACTTCGACTTTTTATGGAATAAGAATTGTCGACAAGTTGAGCTTCGTCGCTTTCCTGGGAACTTTCAGCATGGATACAAATATTGGGCTTCTTCCTGAGCAGCTATATGACACAAAAAATATGCAATAAGAGTATTTCAATGCTAGCTGAAAAACAAATATAATTGCAATGTCAAATAAAAAACCTATCAGTGATGCACATACCAAACAATGAACATAGAAAAAAGGAACTGTGTGCTTACACATACATGAATTGAATACATCAGTCATTTGCATATTTACAAAAAGATGAGGAAATGACTTGCATACAAGACAATTTCTAATTGCCAACCTGAGAGCTGACCCATCTGAGTCATTTCCGTTTGCTGTACAGACCAAATTTTCCACAAATTGAGAGCATGGATTGGTTGTTATTATGCATAAACTAGTTACAAAGTTAGTTAGTTAAAGCATTCCAAGCTGCAATCAAACACCAGATTCAAAAGCCTACATAAGAGGAAGGGAAATAAGTAGCTACTATGCATGAAAAAATAAATTTGCACCATCCATCCAAAGGCATGGAAATAGTCGACAGTTACATGACAGCGCAGTCATCAATATCTAATCCAAAGGCATGCATGAGCATGAACCAGGACCTGAGCAAAGTACAAAGGGGAATAGGGCATGGAATAGCGACTAGACTAAGGGGGGAAAAGCCGCTTCGTGATTCAACAAGGGCCCGCAACAAAAATAAATCGGGAGGGGATTAGGCTATTGATAGACTAAATAATTAACTGAATCAAAGCAGCAATCTAAATAAACCGACACACACGAAGCCTTTCAAGCACAGATTGAAATAATCGACATAGGGTACAGAGCTTATTGGATAAATTGAGAATTGAGCACATGACCCTACAAGCAAAGATGCCGAGAAGATCAAGGCAACCACAGAACACCATGGAGATAAGGAACAAACAAACAATTAGAGGGTAGAACTTATCAAACAACACAGATCAATAAAACAAGGCTCAAGAGATGATGAATACAACCACAGAGGCAAACATATGAATAGAAACTGCTTAACAAAATCAAGGGGCATACATATGAATATATGGGTGGGGGATTATCGATACTACATAGAACGAATCAAACGAGTCGCCAGCATATATCCGTGGAATCAATGGATAGAACTTAGATGCACATAGGGGGAACTCACCACAACACCCAGAACCCTAGAATCGGCACTCGTCGCGGGACTCCAGAGCAACAAATAGAACTCGATCCAGAAGAGGGAGACACATCTGTAACCTAGAAATCACCACTTGTCGCCAACATCCAGGGGAGGGGGGAGCGAACGAAATGTAGGGGAAAAGAGGGAATGGAGGAAACAAAACAAAGCCTATTTACAGATATGCTGCATCGGATATGTTATGTGGAGGAGGGGGGGCTTCTCTCCCCACCAATATCTCCACAATAACTAATGTGATTCAAAACAACATTTCCCTATTAGCCTCACTGAAAAAAGCAATAATCTTATAAATATGTCGAATCAAAAACATAGTATATATTGAAATGACAGTGACACATTGTACAAATGACAGTGCAAAGTAGGATGTCGAAATGAGCAGTGCGCACTGTCAAAACTTAAAAAGACATGTACCCCATAAGTACTTTGGGGGATAACCACAATGTCAAAAGATTTGGAAAATGCATTGAGAAAACTGACAGCCTATATACATCAGTGTAAAAAATTAAAATAAAATATGAGTATGAAGTATATAAAACAAAATACCCTATGTGTTGTGTAAAAAAGCAATATACAATAGGCACACAAAATTGTAGATGGAAGCTTAGGCAAAAAAAAACATTGCATATTCTAGGATTACAAACTAGAAGCAGGTTGTGTGGGGGCGGAAAGCTAGGGGAAAATTGTAAAAACTAAATAGGGAGCACAACTACATTAACACGGTCTCCAAAATGACAATGTGGTATGCACAACAGACAAAGAAGTGAGAAAATGTCTGGCCTACAAAATGATAAAGCACATCAAAAAAGAAAAGGAAACTCCAACATCAAACAAAAGTAAAAAAAAAGTAACTAAAACATTGAACTTACTTCTTTAAAGACCTGCCTGTATGCTGCTCTTTTGAAGCCATCGAATTCAACATCAGATTGGAGCTGCTTGCTAAAGAAAAGTAGAATGGTATATGAAACAAATATATGGTAAGCTTTCATAACAATATATAAATGCAAAAACCAAAAATTAAAAAATATGTACAGAATTAGACTCCTCACATCAATTACATAGACTCCTTATCGCTTTGACTTTCGTTCGTTGATTGGTAGTTGTCTTCAGACTCAGCTTCACCGCTTTCATCAGAGGTGTCAACATTGATGCAAATATACTGCTTTCTTGGGAACTAACTAATACAAAAATACAATGACAATAGGCCAAAATGTACAATTACATCTTGTACGCATGCAAATGACAGTACAACAATAATAGAGATTTTATAATATATGAACTGTCACTAAAACTCTGGGCAGTAAATCAGAGTAAAATCTTCCTAAGTAAAAACAAGAGTATATTTGCAGAGTCAAAAAGGATGAATGGGGGCCTAAACAGTCTGGTAACAAACACCAGAATGAGATATCGAGCAAAAAAACAAAAGTTTATGTGGATTAATATAGTATTCAGATTATGTAATACTTGAAAAAGCAGTAGTAAACCTAGTGATCTCAAACTTATAATGGGACTCCCAATATGATTGTTATAATCACTCAGCTCAATACTTACACAAACACTGACACTAATCAGACCGCCTTGAATAACTAAAATATATATAACTAATCTTTTTTTGGCCTGAATAAAAATCAACAGCATTAAGGAGCTACAAAACTGAATTGAACAATTTGCACTGCAGTTCAAAGTAGAAATCTAACAAAAGTAGGCATTAGGGTAACCAATTAAACTATAACAAAAGGTTATATTCAGTATTAGATCTCATCCACCTCTAATCAAAATTGGGTTCCCTGTGAGCACGAAACATAACCCAGAAAATAAACAGATCGATGTAAAAAAGCAGAAGTAAAAAAATCACGAATTCGCACCAAAAATCACATACGAGTGCTATCAAATGTCCCGATGTCTATGGAAATCAGAAGGAACCCTAGATCCGCAAAGCAACCAGAGCATGAATTAATTGGCGCATGGGAAGGGAATCCAAGGAGAAGCTATGGGAAGGGAAGCATAAACACCATCGCAAATCGACGCAGATCAATCAGACTGAGCAGCACGGGAGGGGATTCGTCGCGGCGAGCGCTTCGCAGGTGGAGGACGGGGAAGGGGGCGATCAAAGGACCGATCTACAAGACAGGAATGGGTTGAGAGGGGCGAAATCTTACCTGTGCGGCCGCAACCCTAGGTCCGCCATGCAATCGCCATGGGCGCGGAGCAGCCACAGCTCGGGAGGGAAGAAATGCGAAGAGACAGGAAATGAAGAGGAAGAGATGAGGCCAGCCCAAAAATATCAGCGCGAGAAAAAAAAGACTCAAACAGTGGTTCTGATAGCCCGGACCCACGCGTCATGCAAACAAAACCAAATACGTTCGTGGGGAACCTGCGTCGCAGGATGCAAATTGAACGGCAAAAAAAAATCGTGTGACAGCACCCTCCAAATCACGCGTGTGACATATAGTTTTTCCTAATTTGTGTGGGGGCGTGCATCAAGTCGGGCGATTGTAACAAGTGCTGCACGACGAAAGCCGGCTTCGTCAGCGGCAAGTGCGTGGTGCTCGGCTGCTACTGCTGCGACGCAGCAGAAGCCAAGTCCACCGCTAGCTTTAACGTACCCCTCCTAGAAAACAATTTGTGAGGAAAATCTTGGTACTACAAGAGATCGAGAAAACCACCCTCTCTCGGATGTTTCTTTGCTTTGTAATCGCTTGCTCTCCGAGGAAATTTTGGTTGAAGAGAAAATAATCTTTATCTCTATGAATATAGAGATCCATGGTGAGGAAATGTTGGTATTAAAGTGAAGAATCAATGGACATTCTCTCTATTCATTGCGCAGCGCGTTGGATACAACTAATTAATATAAGAAGAACTTGGTCAGCTTGATAGCATGGTCCACACAATCATGCGATGATCCATGCATGGGCCGTCCCCCGCGTCGCTCCCACGCGGAGCGGCTCGGGCGGAACCTCAGCCCCGCGCGCCGCCACCCCCACCTGCGCCGGATCCCACCTCGCCGCCGGCGGAGTGACCGCCGGGGGCCCGCGCGGCTGCAATGAAGGCGGCGGCGGGGCACCGCGCACCCCTTCTTTCTCTCCTCTTCCCCCCCCCCTCGGGCGCTCTTTTGAGGCGGCCATGGCTCCGGCGGCCGGTTCCTCCCGTGACCTCACCGGATCCACCTGTGCTCTTGCCGGATCTGCGTCCCGTGCCGCCGGATCTGCGGCCTTGGGACCTTGGTGCGTAGGGGGGCAGTGGTGACGACAGGGCGCGGTGTGCTGCGACGGCGACGCGGATAGGCCTCAGCGGGGGTGCGGTTGCTGTGCGTAGGCAGCGCGGCGTGGCTCGGCCTCGGCGGGCGACTGCCGTGCGTCGGCATCCGCCTCCTGTGCTACGGCGCGCGGGTCTGCCTGCGGTGGCCGTTCTCCCTGGTGCGACCCGTGGCCTCGCCGGCTCCGCGTGCCGGACCGCCGGATCTGCTTCCCTGGGGCCTTCGGTGTCGGGGTGCGGCGGGGACGGCGGTTTCTGGTACCAGCGGCGGCGGGCGCGCCTCGGCGGCGGCGGCTTCGGGTGCGGTCGGCGTGGTGCACGCGCGCTACCCTCTGCGGCCGCTGCTCGGCCACGGCGGCGGGTGGCGTTGTCACACTTGATTTCCGGAGAGAAACCAAATGCATCTCATATGTGCGCCAGGATCAAGTTACACACATATGAAAGACAAAACGAGTGTAATATCATTGACAGTATTAAAAATGTAACATGGGGTTTAACATCTTATTACACTCATACGGGAGACACGAAGGTATTTAACATCAGAAAACGATAACTACACGAAGAGTCTTCGTCTTCCGCTTCCACAGGCACTTGACTGGGGGAGACGCATGCCTCAGAACTCCTCAAAGTCGCTGTAGAACTTGTCACCATTGTTCTCTTCTGAACAGCGGTAAGCAAGGTTGAGTACACTTATGGTTGGTACTCAACAAGTGGGGGAAGATGCAAGGCTATCAAGGGTAGGCTAAGGTTTTGCAGCGGTTAGCATTTTAATGTTGGTCAAGTTTTAATTAAAGAACGCCTAATTACTAGGTGTAAGTATATACCAACCCACTTAAGAAACTTATAAACAACTCAGCCCAGAACTCATCGAACCACGATTTATTCTCATCTTTAAGTTTATTAATCATGTGAGGGTCCAAGTCGCTCTTGACCGTGAGCACGGCTGATCGATCAGTTTTACACTCTGCAGAGGTTTGCACACTTTACCCACAGCTCGCGTAAAAGTTCCGAAGAACTTTGGACCCAACCATGCGATGCTAGCTAGGCATCATACCACACTTCCGAGGTGTGATTGCATAGGGACGCTACGAAGCCTTTACAAAGGCATGCAAAAGACTAACGACCCGCATAGTTACGGATCAGGGCGGATCATAACCATCCCTAGTGGTCAGCACCTTAGCAAAGACTGCTACCCCAAAAGGACCGGGCTATACCCCTGCAACCCGGATCCCCCTCTGCTCCTTTCGGAAAAGGGCCATCAGATCAATCACACACCTAATTAATTGGATAAGGTCAGAGCCATATGACACTGTGGTTGCACATGTTTTCTTGGGTGGTTCTCCATGTTCCGATTAAATCATATGATCTTGTATTACCAAAAGCATCGTCAACATTAAACATACAAGCCTTTGTCATGGAAAACCATTTTATCCAACCCAAGTTGAGCAACTAGCATATTCTACCCAAAAATATTTATTAAACAGGGTTGATCCAAGGATTATGGATAAAAAGTCTAGGTAAATCCTTAAAAAGGGTTTTCCCGTCAATTTAATGCAATAACAGAATAAATATAAACTTAATTGTCATGCAATTACATAGGATAAAATAGAATCATGCAGGGGGAGAAGACCACTTGCCTTCCTTGCTTAAACACTGAGGTTCTTCTTCTTCTTCAAACACTTGCTCTTGATCTGCTTCAACTGGCTGCTCGCTTGAAACTGGCACGATGTCTACGAGCACACAAAAATACATCCAATAAACAAAACAATACACCAAGCATGAAAAGCTTAATGGGAGAACAAGGTTTGGCTTCAGGACCGCGAACGCAAAAACACTCGAAACTATCGAGAGATTTGGATGATCACATACAAGAGCTAGCTATGTGCTTGGTATCTTTTAATTAAGTAAAATCACGTGTATAGGTTATTTCAGAGAAATACCCTATTTATAATTAAGCAAGTTATATTTGTATTTAAAAGACGATGTAAGCCTAGTCCAATTTTATTTATAAATATTCAAGTATGACTTATGGAAATTAAACATTTAATTAAAAAGAAGCATGTAAAAGCATCTAGGCGTTTATCTTTATATTCCGAGTTGAACTAATCAAATTATAATTTAAAAACACATTTATATTCATATTAATCAAATTAACAATTAATTAAGAAAACTTGGGATATAGCCTATGTTACTTTTTAGTAGAAAGCAATTTGCATAATCATTAATCAAATTAAGTTTGATTATAAAAACCGAGGTATACATCTAATTAACTTTTAATTAAAAGAAATATTTAATTAGTATTAATCATATTAACTTTCTTATGAAAACACGTGTTGAACTCTAATTAGTTTTTAATTAGAAAAGCATGTGCAATAGGATTTAATCATATTTAATATTTAAATAAATTATAAAACATTAAACATGTTCAACATTGGTCCTATCACGTAGTTTGAGTTGATATGAACCTAACACAACTTGAAACGGTGGAAACGGAGCTAAAACGCAAAAGATACGGCCAAAACAAGGTTCAGAGACTTTTCTGTGAAGAAACAGGGCTTCCAGGGGCTTAACTGCAAGATCCAGGGACCAGAACATAAATACGCGTATAAACCGAAGGTCTATAGCGTAAAAGATCAAGGTTGGACTTCGGGTGAGATTTTACAGAAAGATCAGGGGCCTAGATACAAAAGGAAGGACCTAACTGTAAGGATTCTAATAGGTGGAAGGACCGGCTTGGGATATCTGAAAAGAACAGGGGTTCTTTAACAAAATGGCCACTGTTGACCGGTAAGGAGTCCTTTTGACTCGGGGGCCAGGTGGATCTGGACCGTCGGTTTCGCGATGGACGGCTGGCGCGGCCGTGGACCGGCGGTGGACCTGGTCCATGGGTCCACGGTGGACCGGCCGAAGGGGTAACTCCCTGATTTAATCAGGACCACTGATCCCCGATCGGATGGTCACGGTGGCCCGCGAGCGGCACCCAGCGGCGCTCGGCCGGAGACGGGCGGCGCACGGCGGCGGGGTCGCCGGAGTCGGCCGGAAAAGGGCTCCCGGCCACGGTTTTGAGCGCGGCTTGATGCTACGCGAAGAGGAGGAAGCGGCGAAGCTATCAAGGGGCTCAGGAAGGTGGCTCGGGCGACGGCGATGGCACCGCGGCGGCCACGGCGGACGGCCCAAGTCCGGCGAGCTCGCGATGATGGAAGAGAGCACGGGAGCGGTCGGACTTTGAAGAGTGTGAGTTTCTCACCTCAATGCGAATCTCCAGAGGGGTTTACTGGCGGTAGAGATGGAGCGGCGGAGGAGATCGACGCCGGCGGCCGAGCTTCGGTGTCGGTGCGGGTGTGGCTCGGTCCGGCAGGGGAAGGAGAAGCTCCGGGCGTGGGATCCTCGTGCAGGCGGAGCGGGAGGCGAGGGAAGACGCGAGGAGGCCGAGGAGTTGTTCACCGGCGACGAGGAGCTTGCACGGCCGGCAATGGCGCGGCAGCGGGATCCTCCAGGCGGCGGCGCGCGTGTGAGGGAAGAGAGGTGCATGGCGTGAACGAGTGTGCAAGGGTGCACGCAGGGGCTCTAGGGTGAGCTTTATAGGCCGGGAAAGGGAGCGGGAGCGGCTCCGGCAGCGGGGTTAGCCATCAATGGCCGGCGGCCTTAACTGCCATCAAGGGGGGGCTTAATTAGAAGAAACGGAAAGGAATTGATGGGGGGAGAGTGAAGCCGGTGCTTCACTGCGACTTAATGGCGAGCTTGAAGGCGGGGAAATGAAGGGAGCGAGGAGAAACGGCCGGCGGAGGCGGGTTGACGCGGGGCAGGGGAGATGCCGGAGGTAGGGGAAGGGGCTGACCAGCGGGGCCGGCCTGTCGGCGGGTGGGAGAGAGAGGGAGGATGGAGAGAGGTGGAGCTGGGCCGCGCGGTGAAAATGGGCCGGCGGCCTTTGCGAGCGCGACTGAAAAAAAAAGAAAAAGAAAAGGGAGGGGGAAGCGGGCCGCTGCGAGCTGCTGGGCCGCGGGGAAGAAGAAAGAGGCCACGGCCTGCTTTTCTGGCTGCAGCGACGTTGGGCCCAAAGAGAAGAGGGCCAGCTGTGTTGGGTAGAAAAGAGAGAGAGAGGGAGAGAAGAGGGTTTGGTTTTCTTTATTTTTTTTTCAAACTCTTTTTCAAACTTTTAAATTCTTTTCAAACCTAAACACTACAAACTTTTTTTTCAAAATTTTCAAAACATTTTAAAAACTTTTAAAACTTCACACCAACACATAAAAACGCTATGCAACCAAAATATGATGCACAAGCACTTATTGCTTCTAAATTATTAAAATGATATTTAAATATTTAAAGGCCAAATTTATTTGATAATTTATTTAATCCTTAGAAAATTAAAACTAGAACACCATGTTGCTACTTTATTTTGGTGATGGAATTTTAGGGTGTTACAGGCGTGCTCTGGTGGGGGTGTCTTCCGCGGCTGACGTGCGGCTTGGTGGACGGCCGGATGGGTGTGGAGATGTGCTGGTGGTGTCGTGGTGGCGCGGCTGGCGGTGGCCTCCTTGGATGTGTGCGAGCGGCGCTACGGTGGCGTTGCTGGCGACGACCATGGGTCGGCGCACCAGAGACGCCATGGAGGCGTAACTGGTTGCCCAGGTTGCGTTTCTCCGATGCGGGTGAAAACCCATCCCCTCTTGGGACGACGTCGTTGGCGTGTCTAACGTCATGCCCTTCTTGAGGGCGACGTCGAGCATCTCCTTCTTGGTCTCCTTCGGCCTGGGGTCGACGGCGGCGTTCAGGCTTCTCGGCGAGTTGCTTCGGCGTAGTCGGCTTTCGCGAGAGCCCTTTCTCTTTGCTTTCTCTTTTTTCCCTTAGCGCTTTGTGTTTGGTGAGAAAAAAAAGAAAAAAAGGGTAGCAGTAGATTCTCCTTTGAGCGGGGGAGAAGAGAGGGTTTGTTTCTTGGCAGTGTGTGGTGGCTCGCGTCGACGGCGGAACAGAGTTGTGGAGACTCGGATCGATGTCCCAATCCGACTGGACCGATCCTTTGAAGTTGTTTGAGTTGATCGTGTCGATGTCCCAATCCGACCGATGAGTTGTTGAGTTGAGCGGTTCGTGTTGAGGTCACAATCCAACCCACCGATGTGCTTAGTTGTATGGTCTGTGAACCGGAGTCGTTCGGGGTTCTCTGCTCCCTTAGTTGTGCGGTCGATCGACCAGAGTTGTATGGTTTTCGGGCCCGGTTTTCCTTATAAACTGGGTCAACTCTCTTCTTCAAATAAAAATTCGGCAAAGCACAAGCTTTCACCGTCCGTTAAAAAAAACAATCATGCGAGTTCGTTCTATGGCCCCGTTTGGCCGCGCTCCGGAGGCGGAGCGGAGCGGGCGGAGCTGGTTTTTTTAGCTCCGGCAGCTCCGTCTCTTCCCTTCAGAAAACAGCTCTGCCTCTTTATTCCTACCATAAAAACAGCTCCGCGTCTTTGTCTCTTTGGTACAGCTCCGGCAAAAAGAGCTCCTGAAGCCGTTTTTGGAGCGCTACCAAAGAGGGCCTATATATGTCAATAGAAAAGCAAGATGATGAGTGGGCCACATCCCACAGCACACATGAAACAACAGTTTCGGCCCATGAAGCCGTTGAGTGGACTGGGTTCGCGGGCCCATTTCCTGCACTGGGTCTGCAACGAAATCAATCCTCTTCATCTTGTTGACTCTCCAATTCATCCATCCATCCTTGTGGACTGTGAATTTGTTTGTGATGCGCATCTCCATGGTTAGAGCTCCAACACGACAACTGCACAATTTTGTGGAAACAGTTGAGATCACGTCGTCATACTTTGTTTCTCTGAAGATGCATGGAGAGATGCGCATGT
The DNA here is from genome assembly GCA_036936925.1 of Cenchrus fungigraminus. Lineage (NCBI taxonomy): Eukaryota > Viridiplantae > Streptophyta > Magnoliopsida > Poales > Poaceae > Cenchrus > Cenchrus fungigraminus. The sequence goes on along the minus strand of CM072770.1, from coordinate 125,051,411 downwards.
CGTACGACAGGTAGCAAGAGAGATGCATGGCGTATATGGAACTTACAGTCGGAATCCGTGGTGACCCAGTGAGCCATCCTCATGTCCTCATCATCCTCGGACCACGAGCTGCCGCACGACAGCCGCAGCACGCCGGTGGCCGCCGGCCGCTGATCCGCCGCCGCCGTCGTCCCTGCTCGTTGCGTGGAAACGAAAGCCGCCGCCGGCCACAGCAGCGGCGAACGGTCGGCCGCAGGGGACAAGCAGCAGCAGGTCTCTGCAGCAGAGGCTGCGTCCCAGGTGAAGCTGCTCTGGCTGGAGATGGACGACGACGAGCTCATCAGCATGCCGTCTTCGTCTTCCTGCAGAGCTGCAGCTGCTGGTACTGGTAGTACCTGCTGATGGTTCTTGCCCCTCCTCTGGATCCGGCCGACGGCCCTCTGATAATAAAAAGATCAACAACAATGCAACAAGAATTAAAATTAAATTAATTAGCATACATGTGAAGCCATGAACTATTCTGGAGTCTGATAGTGATAGGTACCTTCCATTTCTTGGCGGTGGCGACGGTGGAGCGGCGGAGCTTGTGGTGAGCGGACTGCGCGGCGGCGGCCCGGGTGAGGAGCTCCCGCATCCTCGCCACGATGGCCTTCCTCCTGCGCTCGGCCAGCCTCGTCATCTCCTCCGGCGAGCCTTCGCCCTCGGCCTGCTCGTCCGGCTCCTCCTCGATGACCGCAAGGACTCTGCACCCTGGCTGATCAACAGCAGCAGCAGGAGGACCACTGCCATGCCCCATACTGCGTGCCGCACACTGGACCAAAACAGAGTTGGAAGCTGTGTGTGTTCTTGTTCGTTCTCGAGCTCGATCGATCAGGACACGTCGTCAGTCATGGCTATATATACACAAAGGTTTGGGTTCGTAGCAACAACCAGGATGTGCAGGAAAACAAAATGCCATCTCGGAGGGGATCTATACTAACTAGCCACCTCAGCAGCTTGCAGGAATCGAACTCGATCGATCGGACACAGAATATAGTCTAATCTAGTCTACACTTGGAAGCCACCACGCATTGAACTCTGAAGCAGGTGGATCGACCGGCCGACCGGTGGATCATCGATCTCTGCACCCACTGCAGCACGTTCTCGATCTCGTTGCGGAGAATCTTGTGGATTTGTTTAGTTTGTTGATCACTCACTACTCGACTAATTATAACTCGAAGGTCAGGGACGGAACACGTAAGCTACTAATCGGAGACTGCAGATCTGGCTTGTCCGCTTCTCGTCGTTAGCTGGATCATCGGTTAATTGCAGTTCTTGTCGTTAGTCGCCACACTTGGATCAACAAATTGCAACGTATAGAGGCAGGCGTTTGTTCATGATGATCACCTAATCGATGATATGATCTAGCAGGAGGACGCATTGATATATAGCATTAATGCTACTCACAATAGGAGAGATATATACTCCTATATGCACGGACGCGCGTATATCCATCACCGCCGCCGCTGCATGCATCTGCCTCGTTGGCCATGTGGTGCAGCCGAGCAGGTGCAAGCAAACTATACTGACAGCAGGTGACAGGCCGCCGCCGCGCGCCTGCGGTGAAATAAACAAACAAAATCCACTTTTTTTTCATAGGCCAGTCTCAGTGGAGTTTCATGGAGGGTTTCATTACATTAAATTTACTGACGTGACGAAGAGAGAGAATGTGAGAGTTTAATGGGATGTGAGGAGAGTTTATCACCATGAAACTCAACTGACACAGGTACCTAGTTTTCGGTCTAGGTACCTGTGCTCGTGAAACTTGCACTGAGACTGACCTAAGATGGATGGTTAAGTTATGTAACTTGCAACTCCAATAATAATCTTGCATGTTTAACCAGCTGTGTACAGCTCATCCACACGTACTATAACCTCGTCTTGCTTCAATATAGCATATAACTGATTAAGTAACCAATAAACTCGGGATCAACATTTCGGATATAGTCCAATTAATTCAATATGTCATGGGATCAAAACGGTGTGCATGTGCTTGATTGCTACTCCTCCTGACTAATTTAATATTTTTACGAGAATCGCATAATGTAATATGGTTGGCTTGCTCCCTTACCTTATTTTAACATCCAGCTGTACATACAGACAGTAATAAGGATCTCAAACTATATCGGAAGATGATTGACTTCTTTTGAAAAAATCCGGCCGGGAAGAAACGATGGGCCAGAAGGGAAGCACCTGATCCTTTGTAAGGCCCATGTCATCAAACCCGTAGAAAGAACTTAGCCCATGAAAATAGAAGAAGAATTCAGCACAAGAAGGGTCGTGTTTGAATTTTTTTTTATATTTAATTTTCGACGATTTTCCGAAAATAAATAGCCGTTCCAAACTTTATCAAAAGTAGCCTCGAACCGCCGGTTCAACTGGCGGCAGGAACCTGCCGCCGTTTCACAGGGCGGCAGGTCCTATAACCGCCGTTTGAAATGGCGGTAGTGACGTGGCTGTAGAGCACGTGAACCAGCCGCCACGTGGACGGGCGGTTGAAGCAGCCGCCAAAGGAAACGACGGTTGACTGACCAACCGCCGTCTGACAGGGCGGTAGGACCAACCGCCAGTTCCTCTGGCGGTAGCGACGGCCTACTTAAAGTGCATCTTGGCCCCTAATTGTTTTGGTGATAGTGACAAACACAATTTGTTGTATTTAATGGTTGAAAAAGATGTGTGCAGGATTTACTTTATTGAAAATCATGGTTTTGACCAAAAGAAGGCCCCCAACTCCAATACGGCGTTCTCAACTCAAGTCAAGGCTTAATTTATTTTTGATTTTGAATTTGAGTATAGGAAACAGCGTACTATAAAGGGGGATGCGAATTGGTAGCCAAGAGATGCTAAAAGTGCTTTAGGAGATGACCCAAGTGAGTGAGAAGAGAATCGAGTCGACTCGCGCACAAATGCTCATCTTTCCTTCAACTCTTTGCTTTTGTCGGTAGTACCGACACCGGGTCGGTAGTACCGATATGGCTTCACTGGCGAGTTTTAGCCAGGGCCTCGGTAGTACCGACCCGGGGTCGGAACTACCGATATGGCTCCACTGTTGGGTTTCTGCGGCACCCCTCGGTAGTTCCGACCCCGTGTCGGAAGTACCGATAAAACCCATTTTTGCACAGTAACGGCTAGTTTTTTAGGGCTTAGTATAAATACCCCTCTTCTCCCTCCTCACTCATTGCTGACCAACCACGGGACAAACCCTCACTTGAGTATTCACTCCACTTCTCCCCTTCCTCCTAGAGCCAAGATTTGATTCCTTTGAGTTAGGGCTTGGGTAGAGAAGTGATTCCTAGTGAGGATTAGTGAAGCTTTGAGAGCCCCTTTGAATCTCCCCATCTCAAGAGCACTTGAAGCATCTCCGGGCATCGATTCGTGTTTGTTACTCTTGAAGCTTGCTTCTAGACGGTTAGGCGTCGCCCGTTGAGTGCCCTCTTGGTGTGGAGCACCCGGGATCGTTTGTATTACCCTCTCCTTGGTGGAGAATTCTTAGTGAGCACCAATCTTCCTTTGTGGGGATTGGGTGAGGAAAAGAGGCTCTTGGTGATAGCCCTCCCTTTGTGGGATCCTCAACGGAGACGTAGCTTCCTTTGTGGGAGTGAACTTCGGATTAAATTCTTGTGTCTACATTTGCTTGTTTGAATTCTTTGTCTCCCTCTAACCCTAGAACTTGTTTAAGCCCAATCTCTAAATTGGTTGTGTTCCAACTCATATCTTTGGTTGCAGGTGGTTCTTAGCTCCTAAACTAAGCTTCTGATTCAAATAGAATTGCTAGAATCGCTTTACTTTTCAAATTTCGTCCTAGTCTCCTCTGATCTGTCGGTAGTACCGGCCCGGTACCGGAAGTACCGACCCCTCGGTAGTTCCGGCACCGCGTCGGTAGTACCGACAGGAGTTTTAACCGCTGCATTTGTTTCAGAAATTTGAAGTGATCTTATTCATCCTCCTCTAGACATCACAAGGTCCTTTCACCTACCGCCAATACAAATGGCGGTAGGTGCCCCTCCAACTATAAAAGCAGCTGCACCTCCTCCTCCCAACTCACTCCTCAGGCCATTCGACATTCGACGGAAGAGAAGGAGCATCCGGCAGACAAGCTCTTCCGTTCCACTGGTAATATTTCTAGAACTTCTGAAAATAAATTAGAAATTTAGAAAATAGTTTAAAAATACTAGAAATATATTAGAAATTTAGAAAATAGTTTAGAAATATTAGAATTAGCGTAGAAACTTAGAAAATAGTTTAGCAATTCAAAAAATAGTTTAGAAATAGTTGAATTAGTGTAGAAATTCAGAAAACAGTTTAAAAATAGTAGAATTAGTGTAGAAATTTAGAAAATAGTTTAGAAATTCAGAAAATAGTTTAGAAATAGTCGAATTAGTGTAGAAAATCAGAAAATAGTTTACAAATAGTATAATTAGCGTAGAAATTTAGAAAATAGTTCTGAAATTTATAAAATAGTTTATAAATTCAGAAAATAGTTTAGAAATTCAGAAAATAGCGTAGAAATTCAGAAAACAGCATAGATATTTGGAAAATAGTTTAGAAATTCTTTAATTAGCATAGAAATTCAGATAATAGTTTAGAAATTCAGAAAATATTTTAGAAATTCTTTAATTAGCGTAGATATTCAGAAAATGCCATATTTACTTGCATAGTAGTATTAGTAGTTAATTTAGAAACACCTTATTGCTCAAAACTACTTTAATTACTTGCATAGTACTATTAGTAGTTAATCCAAGTATTTGTACACTATATGATATCAGGGATGTCACAGACAGTCCGGGTTCAATTGTTTTATGGATCTAGGGAAATTAGATATGGTCCCGAAGGAGTTGATCTGTCACTGTTTAAAATAGTGACAAGAGATCTTACAAGAGCCGAAGAAAGACCTTGGGGGTCATAACCAACTGGCTGTACAAGGCATTCAGGAAAGATGAAGAGCAATGGAAACTGTCGGTGATGGCTGTGTTCAACAGAAGTCAACCAGTGTTTTGGGAGCTTATGCACTTAGAAGGTACTGAAAATTGGAGGCGTTATGTCAGGAGTGCATGCACAATTGGTGCTCCGGTGGTTTTGCTTGTCCAGTTTGTACCAAATGTACAACTGAATGAGGAAGCAGAGGGTCAAGGCCATAGTGGCCATCATGGGAGAGAGGGGGAAGATGGTGGAGAGGAGGAAGAGGGTGGACAGGAGGAAGATGGTGGTGCAGAGGAAGAAGAAGAGGGGGATGAAGCAATTGGTGTGGTTGATGGGGGAGAAGAAGACCCTGAAGTAATGAGGCAGTTTAATACAGAGATCGATGACTATGAACGTGCATTGGAAGATGACTCCTCAGATGATGAGGATGAATCCATTAGGCCAAGTGACTGGGAGAGCTATGATTCCTCAAAGCTTACTGTAAATCCTGGTGTGAATGTGGCTTGGGAGTACCGGGAGAATGAGGTGTGCGAAGGAGCTCTGTATGCAAATTCAGGAGAGCTTAAGGATGCAGTGAAGAGGTGGTCCACCTTGACCTTGAATAGGGAGTTTAAGGTATTGAAGAGTTCTCCAGCAGTGTATGATGTTCGTTGTGTGAAGCCCGACTGTTCTTTTAGAGTGCATGCTTACAAGGGCAAGTGGAAAGATTACTGGAAGATCAGTATAGTTGTGGATCACACATGTACACTTGACCAGTTAGATGCAAGTCACCAGAATTTGACTGCCGGATTTGTTGCTAACCACATGTACTCCCAGATTGTGGATAATCCAGCTTATGAGCCCAAGTCCATTATCTGTGCCATTGAGGAGAAATTTAGGTACATGATCAGCTATGGCAAAGCATATAGGGCGAAGAAGAAGGTTATGGAGATGAGGTGGGGTACTTACGAAGCATCCTACAACAATTTACCAGCCTTGCTGAACACAATAGCTGTGTTAAATTCTGGCACCTACTATGACATCAAGACATATCCTTTGGTAGCTAGGCCAGGCAAGCTTGTTCTTCAGCGGTCATTCTTAGCACTGGGGCCCTGCATTGAGGCATTCAGATATTGTAGACCCGTCATTTGCATAGATGGCACATTCTTGACAAGGAAATACAAGGGCACAATCTTGACAGCGGTGGCAGCAGACGGCAACAATCAGTTGTTGCCATTGGCTATTGCATTTGCGGAGGGAGAGAATGGTGATAGTTGGTACTGGTTTCTGGAGAGGCTGAAGCAGATGGTGGTGAAGGAGGTGCCAAACGTGTGTGTCATACACGATAGGCATAAAGGAATTTTGCAGGCGATGAATGACATCAAAGAGGGTAGCGAAGGAAGAAACAGAGCAGCCCAGTGGCCCGATGTTCATAGCAGATGGTGCATTAGGCATATGGGAGCAAACTTCCACAGTCAATTTAAGAACAAGCAACTGACTGAACTGTTCAAACGGTTATGCTCGCAGAATCAGGAGAGGAAGTTCAATGGGATATGAAAAAAACTAGATGAACTCACAAAGAAAGCATCAGAAGAAATAGCAAAGAAATCAGTCAATCCTGAACTGGGGCAAGAGCCAATTTCTCTTGACGACGTTGGGTTAGATGCTCCTAATGTGAGAAGGAGAAGGGGACGTGCAGTCAAGACCTTCAGCCAGTGGATTGAGAACGAGCCGAAGGAGAAATGGTGTCTCTTGCACGACACAGGAGGTGTACGGTTTGGGATCAAGACCACTAATTTTGCTGAGGTATACAAAGCAATCTTGCGTGGGGCCAGGTGTTATCCTTTAGTTGGCATCATTGAGTTCTTCCTGTACCGCACAATGAAGTACTTTTATGAGCGTGCAAATAAAGCACACACAACAATGGCTGATAGTCAAAAATTGTACTCCACAGCAATGACTGAGTACCTGGACACAAAACAAAAGAAGGCTCTGAGTCACCGAGCAGAGCCTGAGCCTATACACCGTGCAAGTGCCTCTGATACTAGGTGGAAGTATCTGGTCGAGTGCAAAGCCAAATCACAGAAAACAGGCAATGAGAGAAGGAGGCAAATTGTGGTTCTAGGCAACACGACGTGCTCATGCTCCTGCCACAAACCACAGCTACTACACAAGCCTTGCAGTCATGTGCTCGCTGCATGTTTTAGAACTAAAGGTTGGCACTGGGGTCGGTACGTGTCTAGGTACTACTTGAAGCAAACCATCCTGGACACTTGGAACCACACTCTGGAGGGCCATCTCTTCATCAGTTCGTTCATTGAAGATCCCAAAGGAAATGCAACATACATACCCGATCCAAATCCTGAATTGTGCCAAGGCGTTGGTCGACGGAAGAAGAAGAGGATCAGGAACAACATGGATGAAGCTGAAGCTGGTCGTTCAGTGGCGCTCTGTTCAAAGTGCAACAACCCAGGACACATCTACAAGAAATGCACTGCAACAATGTACGCTTGCAATGCACCTAGTTCGTCAAACACGGATGATGTTGCCCAACCTTCGGCTAGTGGAACTGCACCTTCGGGACGTGGACATGGACGTCGTAGCCGCCGCAATGAAGGAATGCATTGAGTTTAGTTGTCTTATTTCGCTAAGTTGTTTGTAATAATGTCTTATTTGCCATAGTCGGATGTGTTGTAATAATTGAACTAGTATTTCCTTAGATTATGTTGTGTACGAACTTATTCATGCTATCATATTTATTTGTCATGTTGAATTATGTAACAGTAATTAGAGATGGCGTCTGCTGCTGCCGGAGGTGGTGAGGATGGCAATGGTGGGGGTAATCGTGATTCCTCACACCACAGGGGGAAAAACACATTCGAAACACCACCTGATCCGAAGAAAATGAGCACGTTCGAAAGAGGCATGCTTCGTCATTTGCAAGGAAAAACTGCAGATGCCATTGCAAAAGGAGAGGAACCTCCATGGAATGGTATTTATGCTCCAAAAGAAATGCATCATTATTTGCAACGGAAAACTGCCGATGCAATTGCAAGAGGAGAGGAACCTCCTTATGGTGGTCTTTATGCTCCGGTGGTCCTTATGCTCCACCAGCAGGCCCATGTGTTGCTAATCCACCAACTACAAAACCTACCAAGGAAGCTAAACCTTCGTCGTCGCGTCGCAGGAAGGGCTGAAGTCTGTCATGTTGTGCGATGTTGTAGTGTTTTATCCTGCAGTGGTGTAATATCTAAAATACTATTTCGTTTGAATCATGGAGTTGTAATAATAGTGTAATGTTGTTCTGTATGAACTAGATCCTACTTTAATTGTGTTGTAATAATTCAACCAGTATTCCTCAATTTCTTCTAATATTTTTACTGCATTATTAAAATTTCGTTGAAATATTTGGATTTCCGCATGTGCTAACATCCAAATAATACCTTGTTTTGCAGGTTCGGAATGGCTGCCTCAGGTCCTGAGTTGGACTTGGAGTTGCTCACTACGAGGAAAGAGGTGGTTGCGGTGCCTAAGGGGATGCACACTCCTATGTGCTACTGCGGTGACGATTGCAAGATTGTCAAGTGCAAGGCTCTCGGGCACGCTTACAGGATGCGGTTCTTCATGTGCGCCAACTATGCGCACGACCCGATCAAGCTATTGAACCGCAATGATAGACCCAAAGTAAGAACTTAGTGCAATTCTTGATTATTCATTTGTCAATTTTTTGTTTTTTTACTAACATGTTTTTGCAAATAGAGTCCACCTCCTCTTTGTGATTTCATGCAGTGGCTGGATACCCAGCAGTCTGACGACGACAAGAGATACGTCGAGTCAACGGCCCGTGATGCAAGAGAGAAGTGGTTCCGCATGATTGAGGCAGAAAAACAAGAGGAAAAACGCAAACAACAACAGGAGGAAATTCGCATCCGCCAGCAGATGAGAGAGCGTGAAGAGGCCCAGGCCCGCGAAGCTGATAGAGAGAGGAAGAGGGAGAGGGCTCAACGGGCCAAGGAAGCTGGACCTGATGCCATTAGGAAGGGGAAATACCCTCGTTGCACTCAGTAGATCTAGACTAGTTGCAGCGGAGTCGGATTGTATGAATTGTAAACCACGAATTAATTTCGTCATCAGTTAGAGTCGGTTAGGGGCGTGCTTCCTGTCAGTGACTGCAACATATAGGGTACCGTGTGTTTCCTCTGAGTCACTGCAAATTTTCTCTCCCACGGATCATAGGGCCCACAATGCTACAGTACCCTACTGCTAGTACCCTACTGGTACGGTGTGTTTCCTCAGTGTCAATGCTTCGATTCCCTTCCCACGGATCGAAGGACCCACCACTCACCCTTCTTCTACATATATCACCCTCCTCTACGATGCCTCTCCACAACAAACCGCAATGGCTTCCGGGAGTGGAGGTGAATATGGGTGTGGTCCTGATTTCTGGGAGGAGCAAGATCCAGAGTTCAAGGGGGAATTTCCAGTCATGCACAAGAGGGACTTCCGTTCCATGCGTGAAGTTAGAAGCTACGCACCTAACAAACCAGTGTTGTGGCCAACATGTTCACACGGTGAGCGTTGCGTGATGCAAGTCTACGAGGGCTGGGGCAACTACGGTCGTCGTTTCTGGCACTGCCCACTAGCAAGGGTAAGCTATGGAAATGATATTTGTTCATCAGCCATGCTTGGTTTGTTAACATTTTTTTGGTATTTTTCAGTTCTCCGACGATGATGACAACTGTGGCTTCTCGCAATGGGTGGATCCCCCAGCCATTGACCCCTATCAGGATTACATCAACTACCTCCACGACATCGTCATCTACAACCTGAAGCGGCGCCTGGACGAAGCACTTGCTTCCCCAGATCGTCCCGCCGATAACCAGTGCTGCCCTTGTGCGACTTGCACTTGTGAATGCCACGCGAAAATGAGAGATTGGTCTCCTCTTCCTTCACCTCCACCACCACCACTGGGGTACTACATGCCGTCTCAGCAGTCTTCAGGCGCGGGCTCCTTGCTCTCTGGCCAGTTCTCGTACAACTAGTTTTCGAATGTAATCCAGTATCTAAATTCCCTAAGGCATGTTAGGATTAGAGTTGTGTCGTGCATGCCATTGCAATTTCGTCGGTAATTTATCTTTAATTTAGATGATGTCATTTCCATTTCATAAAAAAAAACCTACCGCCGTTTTGCACGGCAGTAGGCCCTGACCTACCGCCGTGTGACTTGGCGGTTGACCGCCAACCCCAGCCGCCAGCCCCATCCGACCTGCCGCCCGCTACCTTAAGAGGAACCGCCCCGCTGTTTGGCGGTTAGTGTTGCCGCCATTTGAACGGGTGGCAAGTCCTTACCGCCGTTTGAAACGGCGGTTACAGGGCTTGCCGCCGTTTGAAACGGCGGCAGGTTCCTACCGCCATTTGAATCGGCGGTTCAAGGCTACTTTTGATAAAGTTTGAAACAGCTATTTATTTTCGGAAAATCGTCGAAAATTAAATATAAAAAAATTCTCGTGTTTGTAATGCAAGCCCATTTTCTCAAAAAAAAAGAAAGAAAAGAAAAATAAGCCCATAAGAACAACTGAACAAGCTGCTGCTGCTGCTGGTTCAATTTCATCAGATGGCTTCACTTTTCTTTAGTTCCAATATTATACATTTTGTAAGGGCAACTTCTCCAAAATATTCAATGATACTACCTTTGGGTTAGATCGTGGCCCCTTGTACGGCTTGTGTACCAAAGCCAAAGACAAACTTGATTAGCGATGCAATTATTTGTCTGGTTGCTTAAGTCAAATGCCTACTCATCACATCATCCATGTAGTTTGAGTGTTTGACTCTCTTGATCATAACTTATCGTGGAAAAGTACTTATATATATGTATATAACAGGGTCGGCAGCCCAGATAATAAGTTCTAGGGGCCAATACACCCCCATATTACTTCATTTTTCTTAATTTCCTTCTTTTTTTTTTGTTGCTGATGATTAACAATTCTCGTTAATTATTGAGGTTCAACAAATGCCGGTTGCAGTTTCTCCTTCTTCCTTTGCAAAGGCTGTGATATTACTACCTCCTTTCTTTTTTATATGACGTTCCGACCAACTTTCCTAAGCTAACTTCAATAGTTTCTTTTGTCTGAAACGCCAACAATACGAGAACGGAGGTAGTAATAAATATTCTCTTTTTTATTGCACTTGATGTGTATATTGCAGGACAGGCAAATAAATCATGGAGAAGAGACTTTGTTGAGTCTTTGATGCATGCATTTGCATATTGTTCTCCGAGGGCTCAAGAGGTCATCTGTGTCGATCGATCGGTGTGAAAGCGCACAACACACGTTAGCTCTTGTTCGCTGTCGTACGTGAGGTCACACTCACACGGTTGGTCGTAGCAAAACAAACGATCGAGTGGATGGATCCAGGGAGCCGAAGAAGCTCTCGCTAGATGTCGCCTGTCAGGGTCGGCACACGCAAGCAAGCGCCGCCTGTTACCAACCGTACGTACGTGCCTGTCCAAAGTCAGACATTCGTATCGTCGTCTCGTCTCCTTCCTTGGAAGATGAAATCTCAGATTGAGCAATATCACAAAATGAAAAAAAAACAACCAACACCAATTGAGCATCTTAAACACATATTCCAAAGATTACGCATCATTCGGTCCTCGCAAACTCTCTATTTTAACCTAGCAAAAAACCGGTTATACTATGTCCTACCACATGGTACTATTGTGCACTGTAAAAGAGATCTCACACACTTACAACCATGATTGTCGCCGCTGTTCGATCGCGGTAGGGGAGAGACGTTTCTCTCTAGCTTTCTTCTAGGCCAAGCCGACAAGCCGTACATCATCGATCGATCGTCTCTGAATTCATTCCCAATCACTAAACTCGACAGCAACTTGCATGCGTGCTGAAACCAGCAGCAACTGAAATTCATCTAGCTACGGCAGCATCAGGCCAGGATGTTGATTGTTGAATGACCAGGACATTCCTCTGCAGCGCTGCCGACCCCGAGCAGGCATCCAACAGGTTTGTTTGGAACAGGTCTAAACCTGATCTTTGGAGGATTCCAAGGCCGGCCGGTTCCCCTCTCACTCTCCCCAAGCTGCAGCACCTCTGGAGGAGATGCGGCGCGCAGGTTACCCCTCTGACTTTGTTCTTCTAACCTCCCCTCTTATTGCCTCCTAGCCGCGCCGCAGTGTCAACGCTTTGCTGCTCAATTATCAGAAATAAATATATACTAATGAATCAGCAGGTTTATCGATCGAATCGTGTCGTCTCAGCCTATATACTCGACCGTACTTATCCAGGATCCCAAAGGCCAAACACCAATTCCGGCCTCGCTACCAGGTTGCCGTACCTGACACCGACCGATCGGCCGGTACGGTGCCCAGCAGAATGTCAACCACGAGAGCTATAAATTCCCGTCGTTGCGCTAGACAGCAGCATCCCAATTAAGCACAAAGCTTCAGCTAGCTCACACACAGTAACACAGATCGAGCAGCAACACAAAGAGAGATGGATACGGAGATCGGCGCGCCGGGGAGCTCGCTCCACGGCATGACGGGGCGCGAGCCGACGTTCGCCTTCTCGACGGAGGACGCCGCGGCGGCGAGCAAGTTCGACCTGCCGGTGGACTCGGAGCACAAGGCCAAGACCATCCGGCTCTTCTCCTTCGCCAACCCGCACATGCGCACCTTCCACCTCTCGTGGATCTCCTTCTTCACCTGCTTCGTCTCCACCTTCGCCGCCGCGCCGCTGGTGCCCATCATCCGCGACAACCTCAACCTCACCAAGGCCGACATCGGCAACGCCGGCGTCGCCTCCGTCTCCGGCTCCATCTTCTCCCGTCTCGCCATGGGTGCCGTCTGCGACCTCCTCGGCCCGCGCTACGGCTGCGCGTTCCTCATCATGCTCGCCGCGCCCACCGTCTTCTGCATGGCCATCATCGACGACGCCGCAGGCTACATTGTCGTGAGGTATGTATAAGTAATTAAGTACATAATAAGTACATAACGACCATCAATCTAAGTAGTAGACTCTTTGTCATCATAATAAGCAATAGATATACATTCTTTTTATGAAGCATAAATATCAGTCTATGGGATTTTGTAAATAACCTAAATCTCTATATTTGAACTAAGCACCACTGTTGTTATATGATATGCTTGTAGAAATAATCTAAAGTAAATCTTTAATTTGCATGGACATGGATTGTAAATTGGTCAGCAACTAATTCAATTGAACGTGAAAATGCATGCAGGTTCTTGATCGGCTTCTCTCTAGCGACATTCGTGTCGTGCCAGTACTGGATGAGCACCATGTTCAACAGCAAGATCATCGGCACCGTCAACGGGCTGGCCGCCGGCTGGGGAAACATGGGTGGCGGCGCCACTCAGCTGATCATGCCGCTCGTCTATGACATCATCCGCAAGTGCGGCGCCACGCCCTTCACGGCGTGGCGTCTCGCCTACTTTGTACCTGGTTCTCTGCACATCTTGATGGGAATCCTGGTGCTCACCATGGGGCAAGACCTCCCCGATGGCAACCTCCGTAGCCTCCAGAAGAAGGGCAATGCCAACAAGGACAAGTTCTCTAAGGTGATGTGGTATGCCATCACCAACTACCGGACATGGATCTTTGTCCTGCTCTATGGATACTGCATGGGTGTCGAGCTCACTACCGACAATGTCATCGCCGAGTAGTACTACGACCATTTCAACTTGGACCTTCGTGTCGCCGGCATCATCGCCGCCTGCTTCGGCATGGCCAACATTGTGGCAAGGCCCTTGGGAGGGATCCTCTCCGACATCGGTGCACGCTACTGGGGCATGCGCGCTCGTCTTTGGAACATATGGATCCTCCAGACTGCCGGTGGTGCCTTCTGCCTCTGGCTTGGCCGCGCTAGCACTCTCCCAAGCTCTATCACTGCCATGGTGCTATTCTCCTTTTGTGCCCAAGCCGCCTGTGGTGCCATTTTTGGTGTCACCCCTTTCGTCTCCCGCCGCTCCCTCGGCATCATCTCCGGCATGACGGGGGCTGGTGGTAACTTTGGTGCGGGGCTAACACAACTGCTCTTCTTCACCTCGTCCAAGTACTCCACGGGCACGGGGTTGGAGTACATGGGCATCATGATCATGGCGTGCACATTGCCCGTGGTTCTAGTGCACTTTCCTCAGTGGGGTTCCATGCTCTTCCCGGCCAATGCCGGCGCAGTTGAGGAGCATTACTACAGCTCTGAGTGGAATGAGGAGGAGAAGAGCAAGGGCCTCCACAACGCTAGCCTCAAGTTCGCCGAGAACAGCCGCTCCGAGCGTGGCAAGCGCAACGTCATCCAGGCCACCTCTGCCAACACGCCACCAAACAACACGCCAGAGCACGTGTAAGAGATGTACATATATACACGTGTTGTTTGTGCTTATATATGTTTCCTACTCCGAGGTTACATCCGTATGTACTATGGTCAGTACAAAGTTTTCATTTTGTACACATAAAACTTAAGTTAATAATGTTGTAACACTCATCACACCTACATATATGGATATTATAGTAGGTGCACAAGGGTTCAATATATTTTTCTGCGCTGCTCCCTTTTGGTATGACAAAGTATTGAAAAATATATTTTGATCATTCATTTTATCTCACAATATAGTGTAATAAGCCTGTAAGCAGGCACAGTTTGACTACTAGGTGTGATCTCCAACACTACATAACTATTGATATCCCATATATATACTACAATATAATGTTCGTGGTGATGAAATTGAGACATCTATATGCCAGTATTTTCAAATGCCAACCAAATGATATCAAATTTGTATAATATATAATCTATGTATTCCAAAATTTGACCAAAGTACTGAGGAGGATGCTCTGATCTGGAAATTTAATTCTAATGGCTCCTACTCATCTCAGTCTCTTTATAAGATCATTAACTTTAGAGGGATTACCCCGATCCATTCCCCTAGTATTTGGTCCTTGAAAATCCCTCCCAGAGTGCAGTTCTTTCTTTGGCTTTTGAGCAATAACAAAAATCTAACTAGGGACAATCTAGCCAAGAAACAACATGTTGAGGATAAGACATGCCTGTTCTGTGAGGAACCAGTTATTTTTCACGTGTGTAGTTGCCAAGCAGATGTGGATCAGAATTTCAGAGATAGTCGGAAGAGATGTTGGTGTTTCTTTTGAATCTATTGGTTTATGCTGGTTGTGTGATAAAAAGTTCTTGATAATTAACATGATTACATCTGCTGCTTTATGGGCCCTTTGGAAACTGAGAAATGAAATGTGCTTTCAGAACAGGGCTTGGAGGAATATGGGGCACCTGCTGATGAGAGTTGTATCATTAATACAAAATTGGATAATTTTGTGTCCAGAGGGGCGTAAAGAGGAGCTAAAGGCCTGATGCTGTCGGCAAGGAGGCCAGAAACCTTGGCGAACCTGTGAACCACAACAAATCTCTCTGTATGAAGCAGTGGCTGACTCAAGTCCGGGAGCTGGAAAAGATACTAGTGCAAGATCGCTGAGGATGAAAATGCGGCAGGAAAAGGGAGGCCAGCAACCAGAAGACCGCCACAGGAAATGGAGTGTTTGTCTCAGAAGGAGCAGGGAAAAGCGTCTTGTTTTGTCTCCTTTGTAAGCTTAGTTTAGTGTCTTTTCTGGCTTTTGTTCACCTGAACTCATGAGCTGTGGCTGGGTCTCTAGTGTGGAGTTCGGAGAGCGGTCTTGGCGAGACCCTCAGGTGTTTGGAGCTGTAAAACTGATGTTAACTCTCTAGTCTTTTAAGTAAGGCTGGGGCGATTTTGCCCTTGAACTCTAAAAAAATTTGACCAAAGATAAAAGTTTTATTCTTATGTTGCGCGCGTGCTTTAATTAAAAGAGAGAGAAGGGAATAACATCTTATAAGCATTTTGAACGCTCAAACCTCCCCAGCATGACATTATTAACGTGCATTGGCTTATCTGCAAGCAAGTCATGTACTTATCGCTGACAGTCGCTCTCAGTCATTGACCTATATATAATTGCATCAACAGTGTTCATGAACCTTACGCTGACTTTTCCTAATCTGACCATGCATGTCTCGTTTGCTTCAAAGTTGACATTGGATTATTAGATCAGACAATTAATCTCCAATTGCAAATTTCATACTACAGCAGCTGTGGTGATAAGCATATATATGCATGGCTGTGGATTAATCAGCGCCAACAAATATCTGAGCTGATGTCCACCCGGTTTCTTCAATGTGCATGCACTTCCGTCGACTTTCTGCCTCCAATCGTTGCGACATGTGCTTGTTTGAATGATGGCATGGTAGTCGATAATTATATGAATTCTGATATAATGTGATAGATCAAGGGAGTTTGAACATATATGCTTCCTTCATTTCGAATTACTATTTGTTTTGTCTT
Source organism: Cenchrus fungigraminus (assembly GCA_036936925.1). Taxonomy (NCBI): domain Eukaryota; kingdom Viridiplantae; phylum Streptophyta; class Magnoliopsida; order Poales; family Poaceae; genus Cenchrus; species Cenchrus fungigraminus. The sequence goes on along the minus strand of CM072770.1, from coordinate 125,035,096 downwards.
TTCTAGAAAAATAGCTTTTGCTTTTGCTATGAATCTAGCTAGATGTATGTACATCTAGATACTTAGTATATATATGGTTTCGCACAACGGTTCCAGGCCCAATGCATGGGCATGCTTAAATAAAAAAAGAGAAATCAGTAATAAAAATAACATGGTCACTGAATAACTCGTGGGATATCCAGCAAGACTAGGATGCTTCAGTTTTAACAACGACATTAATTAGCATGTAAATATTATGTCCATATTAAAGCAGCATTTTCTACCAGCAATTGAGACTAGTGTGTAAGGACGCTACAAGGATGTGACGCAAGCAAGCTTGCTGAATTATTGATAAACCAAATTTGCTGAATTATTTATGTTTATGTGCATAACAAAAAAATGTATCTAAAAAGCCAAAAATGACGAGTAATTTGGAATGGAGGGAGTAGTTTGTGTTAGACATAAGAAGAGCATATTGGACTAATTACTCATGCCTCCCTGTACTTCAAACGACCACTATTACTGAAATTTGAGGCCACCCTGAAGCCTTCGAGCAAAGAAAGGAAGAGTTGGTGAAGTCAAAGTTTCTTCCTTGGAAGGACTTCAAAAAAAAGTTTCAAATTGATCGAGAAATGAATGATGAGTTGTTTAAGTTTTTGTTGAATCTACTATTATCGATGTAGATAGAAAGGCCATAAAGCCATGGCGCTAACACGATCCAATGAGTGAGTTTCGAACAAATTAGATCCAATGGCAATTGTTGCCAGCAATGATATTAAAGTCCCGAAAATGCCAAATCAATGGTAGGATACTTTTGGGTTTCTAGAAATATTTATATGATGTCACTGTCATAGCATACCTGTACATAATAATAATGTGGAGACACAAAAAAGTCTCATAGTAAGATAAAATGGTTGTATTTGATTTCAAACAACTGGTTACAGACTTACAGGTACACAAGAAACTTCTCACTCAGCTGCAGTATTACTACAATCAAGGTCATGTCTTTTTGCTTGATTAATGCCTGCATATATATGTACTACGTACTCAATAATTTCCCTATACGTGCTCGGGTGTGTTGTTTGGTGGCGTGTTGGAGGCGGCTTGGATGACATTGCGCTTGCCTCGCTCGGAGCGGCTGTTCTCGGCGAACTTGAGGCTGGCACTATGGAGCCCCTTGCTCTTCTCCTCCTCACTCCACTCCGATCCATAGTAGTGCTCCTCCATGGCGCCGGTGCTGGGAGGGAAGAACATGGATCCCCACTGTGGGAAGTGCACGAATACCACCGGTAGCGTGCACGCCATGATCATGATGCCCATGTACTCCAAGCCCATGCCCGTGGAGTACTTGGATGAGGTGAAGAAAAGCAGTTGCGTCAGTCCTGCACCAAAGTTGCCGCCGGCGCCGGTCATGCCGGAGATGATGCCGAGGGAGCGGCGTGAGACGAAGGGGATCACTCCGAATATGGCACCACAGGCCGCCTGCGCGCAGAAGGAGAAGAGCACCATGGCGACGACGGAGACAGGTAGAGTGCTAGCACGGCCAAGCCATAGGCAGAAGGCACCACCAGCAGTCTGAAGAATCCAAATGTTCCAGAGCCGAGCGCGCATGCCCCAGTAGCGTGCGCCGATGTCGGAGAGGATGCCGCCCATGGGACGCGCCACGATGTTGGCCATGCCGAAGCAGGCGGCGATAGTGCCAGCAACACGAAGGTCAAGATCGAAGCGGTCGTACATGTACTCGGCGATGACATTGTCGGTGGTGAGCTCGACGCCCATGCAGTACCCGTAGAGCAGGACGAAGATCCATGTCCCGTAGTTGGTGACAGCGTACCACATCACCTTTGAGAACTTATCCTTGTTGACGTTGCCCGTCTTTTGGAGGCTCTTGAGGTTGCCGTCGGGAAGATCTTGCCCGAGGGTGAGCACAAGGATGCCCATCAACACGTGCAGCAACCCGGGCACAAAGTAGGCCAAACGCCATGCCGTGAAGGGTGTGGCGCCGCACTTGCGGATGACGTCGTAGACGAGCGGCATGATCAGCTGCGTGGCGCCGCCACCCATGTTCCCCCAGCCGGCGGCGAGCCCGTTGACAGTGCCGATGATCTTGCTGTTGAACATGGTGCTCATCCAGTACTACTGGCACGACACGAACGTCGCCAGGGAGAAGCCGATGAGGAACCTGACGACGATGTAGCCGGCAGCGTCGTCAATGAGGGACATGCAGAAGACCGTGGGTGCAGCGAGCATGATGAGGAACGCGCAGCCATAGCGCGGACCAAGGAGGTCGCAGACGGCGCCCATGGCGAGACGGGAGAAGATGGAGCCGGAGACGGAGGCGACGCCGGCGTTGCCGATGTCGGCCTTGGTGAGGTTGAGGTTGTCGCGGATGATGGGCACCAACGGCGCGGCGGCGAAGGTGGAGACGAAGCAGGTGAAGAAGGAGATCCACGAGAGGTGGAAGGTGCGCATGTGAGGATTGGCGAAGGAGAAGAGGCGGATGCTCTTGGCCTTGTGCTCCGAGTCCACCGGCAGGTCGAACTTGGCCGCTGCGTCGTCGGCCGCCGCCGTGGAGAAGGCGAAGGACGGCTCACGCCCCGTGACGCCGTGCAGCGAGCTCCCCGGAGCTCCGAGCTCCCTGTCCGCCATTTGACACGTAGAGGCAGGCAGCTCGCTGAGCTAGCGCTTGGTATCTGTAAATGCTGGTGTGCTTTGGTTGAGAGCTTGGGATCCATCAGCCATGGCGCACCGTTTATATAGCGAGCAGGGGAGTTGACATTTGGGCATCCCGATGCCAAATTGTTGGTGCAAGTCTCCAAATGGGAGATGGTTAGTTGTGGAATTAACAAGGTCGACAATTTGATCTGACGGAATCATCTGCAAAAAGAAAAAAAAAAGGATTCCTCGGCGCCGCATCACTGGAACTGGAGTGGCCTTTATCCCATGGAAGCAGCCAAGGATCAGCATCTGCGGGTCCCAAAGGGTGCATGTCCAGAATCTAGCAGCAGATGATGCCCTGCTGTGGTCGGCACCAGCAGAAAATAAAATACCTGGTCAAACCTGATGCAATTAGGGCTTTGGAAATGCCCTCGCCTAACCTCCTGTCCTATTTCATCTGTACCAGTCCAGCAGTTGCACAGCAATGCAGACAAATTTTCTCTCCCTTTTTTGGTCTCAAACACGCTCGATTCGCTGATTCTTCAAACAAAAATTTACACTTTTTTTGTTACTTGGAGAAATAGACACAAGTATAGTCTGCTGTAAGAATTGAAGTTTTCACTAGTTAGGTTTACTGTGTGCACGACCGTGGCCGACTTGTTTCCAAATTCCAATTAGCAGATGCTGGCTGCATCTTTTGCATCAATCCAACAGCCAGAACACCAATTCACACATATATCTGATGCATGCTTGCTTTTTGCGTCGTACTATTGGTCAACTTTTATAAAACACGAAAGAGAAAATTTGTGTGATGACACTACAAGTTTGTTGAAATTAACACTTGCAGAGTTGCATCATGTCAATGACGCTGACAGATGACCAGTAGTGGCCTCTTGAATCTTTGATGAGGCCCCGAATCACCGCATTAGCCACAATTTGTTCACACATAGCCAACAACGGAGTCGAGTATCCTTATGAGAAAAGTCGAAATGGAAATGCCTTAGAAAAAAATCTACCATTATTGTTTAAGTCAAATTAACAACGGCAGCTAGTCAAATCCCCTAGCTAGTACAACAATATATAGTACATGCATCTAGTAACAAGTGGATCGAAATATCTCCTTTAATTTGACCTTTACCCCATGCCACTGCCCTGTCCTTAAGTTGATCGAAACAAGCTTTACATACACTACGCTAGCTCTAGTTGGATCAAACTAATTATTTAAATTCAAATATTTGATATGGATAAATTCGATGAAGCCAACGTTCTTTTCGCATTTTCACGATTCTTGGATGCTTCCCCAGCATATATTAGAGTACAAGTGACTATACTAATCTTTTAGAGACAATACAGAAATGGTGCATTATCCGTTTCCAGCTATTTAAGTAGTATACCGAGTAGCTTTTCTTTAAGTGCCAGGGGCGCATTTTGCATCACAAAAGGGTTCTATGGCCTACATATATAATTCTAAAACTCTAGTGTGTATTCAATTTTACAGGATTTATGGATATGAATTTGCAGAAAAATGCTTGGTGCATATCATCTCAATTTTTAATCTCTATGCTTGGTGTTTAATTTTCCAATATCCTACAAAATTTCCCCATATCAAATTATCAATATGAAATCCCAGCAAAGCTACCTTTTGTACTGTTTTCTTGTCCCCCTTTTTATTTAACTTTTGCAAGAAAAATTATCTAATATAAAATACAATGAAGATGCGAGCACCTATATTTAAACTAATTGGGTTTGTCACAAAACAATTTATACATTAAGGTAGATATATATACATGGCCAATAATAATAAGGTTCAGTGCACAAGTTAAAAATAAAATAATAAGTGCAATTGCATCCCTTACTTGTCATTCATTCTTATCTCGCTCTGAGTCAGCATACGTTACTATCAATTGTGTTTGACTTGATGACCCAAACAACTAATGTGCTACTAGATTTTTTTGGTTTAGTAGCTTATTAAGTACAATACCTTTTGGTTTGTAAACTTTATTTTTGAATAAATAAGAAGGGTTTGCTAGACTTATAGCCAAGCCACGTGTGAAGCTCTTGCTAGATAGTTATATGGGTAGTATCTTTTCTTGAAACAGCCCCTTTTTTCAGCTTTCAAAGCTTTGTATCTCGCTCCTTACATATCCCGTCTTTATATATTATTAATGAAAAAAATAGGTAGGGGGCTCTCCTGCTGGATCCACTAAAAAAAAGAGGAAATGAACAAAACTTAAGATCAGTCAAACATCAAAAGAAAAGGGGCAAAAAGTAGCTTGCCTTTGCTCTATGCATAAGCAGGACAAAGTCATGCTTAAACTTCTCTTTTTCTGCCATCACTGATGGTGCTTAATTTCTGAAAATGTAGTCACTACAAAATGACAAATATACTCCAAGCATTCACTTCTTTTGTGCAGCCAGATCCTCATCAATCAGTCTTTCGCCCAGTCACCCTCACAAATGAAAAGGAAGATCATTTGTGTGTGGGCAATATGTACACCAACATCCTCATCGATACGTTTCATCTTGGTCTTCCGTTGGTTACTATGCAGTTAGTGGCTAACTGTTTATTAACGTGGTATAGGGTTGCCATCCATTATTCCTGAAAACCATTAAAAACATCCTAATAACAAGTAGTGACACAATGTCATAAAATGATTAAGATTCTGATCGAGCTTCTGGCCTCTTCAACCGCACACAGCCACATATATGCACAGCCACATATATGCACAGACTCTCCATCGTTATAGAAGTTTATAACAATGGTCTGTCCATCGCTGTTTTGGGGTTGTGGTGTAGTGATATGAAAGAACATATATGCATTCAACTTGGAGGTGTAAATACAAAATACAAGAGTTGTCTTGTTAACAAGGTGCTTGTATATCAAGGCTCGTAAATACAAACGTGCTAGTAATGTGGTCATGGTACAAGCACCAACCCATGCTGCTAGCATATACATCTCTTTACATACTTAGAATCGCACATAACCACCTCCCAACAACCACTAATCCTTAGTCAAACATCAACAAAATATTTAACCACATTTACCTTTCCTTCACGTATGCCAGAAACTCTTCTTTGTATAACCATCTCTCCAAGAACAACATCTATCCGGAGTATTTGCCTAAACGTGCTCAGGCGTGGCATTTGGAGGCGTAGCGCTTGTGGCCTCAATGGAGTTTCTGCGCTTGCCGCGCTCAGAGCGGCTGTTCTCGGCGAACTTGATGCTAGTGCTATGGAGCCCCTTGCTCTTCTCCTCCTCGCTCCACTCTGATCCGTAGTAGTGCTCCTCCGTGGCGCTGGCGCTGGGAGGCAAGAACATGGAACCCCACTGTGGGAAGTGCACAAACACCACTGGCAGTGTGCACGCCATGATCATGATGCCCATGTACTCCAGCCCTGTGCCCGTGGAGTACTTGGACGAGGTGAAGAAGAGCAGCTGCGTCAGACCTGCGCCGAAGTTGCCACCAGCCCCGGTCATGCCGGAGATGATACCGAGGGAGCGGCGGGACACGAAGGGGATGACACCAAAGATGGCACCGCAGGCCGCCTGCGCGCAGAAGGAGAAGAGGACCATGGCGACGACAGAGACAGGGAGAGTGCTAGCACGACCGAGCCAGAGGCAGAAGGCACCACCGGCGGTCTGGAGGATCCAAATGTTCCAGAGGCGAGCACGCATGCCCCAGTAGCGTGCACCAATGTCGGAGAGGATGCCTCCCATTGGTCGTGCCACGATGTTGGCCATGCCGAAGCATGCAGCAATTGTTCCGGCAACGCGAAGGTCGAGGTCGAAGCGGTCGTACATGTACTCGGCGATGACATTGTCGGTAGTCAGCTCGACTCCCATGCAGTACCCGTAGAGCAGGACGAAGATCCATGTCCGGTAGTTGGTGACAGCGTACCACATCACCTTTGAGAACTTGTCCTTGTTGACGTTGCCCGTCTTCTGTAGGCTCTTGAGGTTGCCATCAGGAAGATCTTGCCCGAGGGTGAGCACGAGGATGCCCATCAGCACGTGCAGCAACCCGGGCACAAAGTAGGCCAGACGCCATGCCGTGAATGGTGTGGCGCCACACTTGCGGATGACGTCGTAGACGAGCGGCATGATGAGCTGCGTGGCGCCGCCGCCCATGTTCCCCCAGCCGGCGGCCAGCCCGTTGACAGTGCCAATGATCTTGCTGTTGAACATGGTGCTCATCCAGTACTGGCATGACACAAACGTCGCCAGGGAGAAGCCGATGAGGAACCTGACGACGATGTAGCCCGCGGCGTCGTCGATGAGGGACATGCAGAAGACCGTGGGTGCAGCGAGCATGATGAGGAACGCGCAGCCATAGCGCGGACCAAGGAGGTCGCAGACGGCGCCCATGGCGAGACGGGAGAAGATGGAGCCGGAGACGGAGGCGACGCCGGCGTTGCCGATGTCGGCCTTGGTGAGGTTGAGGTTGTCGCGGATGATGGGCACCAGCGGCGCGGCGGCGAACGTGGAGACGAAGCAGGTGAAGAAGGAGATCCACGAGAGGTGGAAGGTCCGCATGTGCGGGTTGGCGAAGGAGAAGAGGCGGATGCTCTTGGCCTTGTGCTCAGAGTCCACCGGCAGGTCGAACTTGCTCGCCGCTGCGTCGTCGGCCGCCGCCGTGGAGAAGGCGAACGCCGGCTCGCGCCCCGTGACGCCGTGAAGCGAGCTCCCCGGAGCTCCGCGCTCCATGTTCGCCATTGCCTCGCTCCCTCTACTAGGTGCTAGCTGCTTCTTGAGCTTGCTTGCTTTTGTTGAGGAGTAGTGCTTGTTGTTTGCAATGCAGGTGCTTGGTTGGAGCTCGAATGCTTTTCCGGCCTGCATCTACGGGGTATATGTAGGCGAGCCGGGGAGTTGACATTTTGGGCGTCTCGATGAGGACGATGGCGCCTGAGAACTCGTGCCGGTGAGGAGGCGGTGACACGAGGCCAGGCCGTCGACATGAGAGGGTCATGGAGCTTTGTTGAATTAACAAGGTGAATTATTGGACCTGACGGAATCGAGGAGGGATTAATCTAGGATTGGAGTTCGATCTACTCATCACTGGATGAGGAAAGGGAAGGTAGCATCTGGCAGAAAAGAATGGCTGGAAATGGGATTCCTCGGCGCCGCATCACCGGAACTGGAATGGCCTCTCATCCCGTGGGATCGGCCAAAGGATCAGAATCTTCTGCTGGGGGGCCAAGCAACTGCTGCCTGCGTGTCCAGAATCGGTTCTTGGAAAAAAAAAGGTCAATACCTGCCAGTGCCAGCTGCCACAAGCCATTGTTGTTTCTTTTTTTGGCCGACGACCACACGGGGACGACGACCGAAACTTGCCCAAGTTTCATTCACATTGTAATATAAGGTGTAATATAAGGCTTTAGTTCTCAAAAGATATTTTCTCGAACTACTCGTTATATACTCATATCAATCTTCAGAAACTAATTAGGAGTATTAAATGTGGATTAATGACAAAATCCATTCCATAACCCCAGATCAAATCGCGAGACGAATCTAATGAGCTTAATTATGTCACGATTAGACAACATTGTACTACAGTAACTAATCTTTAATGACATATTAATTAGGTATAATTAGTTTTATGATTAGTCTACGTCTATTACTCCTAATAGATCTTCAAAGGAGTCCCCAAAACTTTCCCCCCTAAATTTTCTCCAACTAAACACAACAAGCACAAGCATCTGTCATCAGCTCACAATGAAGCCTTGTCGTTTCATACTTATAGTAACAAGCTATGTTCAGACTTCATACATATATTGCTGTGTTTTAACTTGTACACTAATCATTCATACTAGTGAAACAAAACATCAAATAATTCAGTACTTTCTTGATCCCTCCAAATAAATATCTGATGAAAGCGTTTGCTTAATATCTTCATCTAGTTATTATTGACATGTTAATAATTAAGCTTGAGATGACCAATTAAGGCTAGTTGCTTTCTGCTATAGGGAAAGAAATTGAAGAGCCAGCTATAGCTGAAGGCTGCTGACGCGCTGCGTTTACCAATTAAGCTTACGAGGAGAGGCTACACGGGGCCGACTAGCTCTTGTTCCGTTCCAGTTAACCCTAGCTAGAGCTAAGCTGCATTAATTCATCTTTTGCAGCAATCCAACGGCCAGAGGCGAACAACATTCGCATCAGCTGACGCATATGCGCGCTTTGCATTGGTCGATCACCTGTCTGTCGACGACTTTCCAAATTGCAGAAATACATACTTATATGTCAACGATGACGACCCTAACAGACATCGACATCGATTTATCTCTATCGCATGCATAATTCGGCAAGTTGTGTGTGTGTTCCTTCTCTGTGCCTGTGCATAATCCGGAGGGACAACACTACATATATATGGCTCCAAGATGAATTATATTGTGTGCTTGTGATGAATAATCGTCAGAGTGAAAACATTTATTTGTCGTTGATCAGTTTGTCGACTAATAATTAACTGAAGCAACTCTCTTCTAGTCTCTGAAGCCGGTCCTGAATCAACGCATCTGTGCATGCACACGTATGCTAATAATTCGGAGGTAGTAGTCTCAAATGCAAAAGTAATTGATCGAAAATCGAGAAGGAATGAGCTAGAAATTCTACTGACCCTAGCCCTCTCATGTGGCCAGTCAATAATGCAAAATTGCAAATAACCTAGCTCTAAACTGTCAGTCGCAACATATAGCACTAGCATGCAGTAGGTCTTGCCCTCTTTGTTTACAGCGAACGTGTGCAACTGATTAACCCCGTAGCGCCATGCTGACGCTCGATCCATCATATATCATCTTGTTTTTTTCTCAAGTGATTTTTAAAATGATAATAAGGAGCGATAAGCCTCCCATGCATCCTGTAACTACATTTTTGGTACATGCAAATTAATTCCTATAACTCGATAGTTCATGCATGTTTCAACTTAATTTATTTTACGAATTATGATAAAGTTACTTTTTATAAATTATGATAATATAAATAGATAGGAATAGACAGTGGTGCGGGAAAAAAATAAATAGGTGAAGGTGAGTAGTATCTGACTCTTGGAACTTATCATCGATCAGGTTTGTCGCAATTTATAAGCTAGCTTAGATAAGCTACTATAGCTATGACAAATACTAGGTCAAAAGTGCATGCGTGATTACTTTTTGTCAATGTGATGCGCGCGCTAGCTTTTCCTTGTCCACAAATCGACAAGCACAAGTTTGCATGTCGCTATAAATTAGATAGCTAGCAGTTGCTTTCAAGGGCATTTGACTCTACCAACTAAAATATTTACTGTATATGCATGTTTCAAATTTTGATTTAGCAGTTGGGTCGTCACACATAACCTCTTTGTTACTGACAAGTTGGCTGTGTAATTGTCAACACGGCACCCTTAGCTTTGTTTGGATAAACAAAGCTTTATTGATTTATTAATTTTAGAGAACAGCTAGCGCATATATAGAGATGATACAAAGTCTTGGACACAATTTTAACATCTAGGAGTACAAACCTAGCAAACACACACACACACACACTGATCCGTCCGTGTTGTGTTTTTTCTCATCTTGTAACCTATTTTTTTATTTTTTTATGTGTTTTTTCCGTCCAGTTTGAACTTCACTTTTTAATCAAGAAATATGCAGTCTTGTTCAACAAAAAAAATAAAAAGATATGAAAGCAACAAATGGTACCGTCATCGTTAGGGAACGTTGAAAGGGTGGCTTTTGGCTTTTCAATGGAGCGAGAGGGGTGTACGTACGTATTCTTCAAGGATTTTAATTTATGCACGCCAGCTTGCCGCATTCCCGGAAGCTGGGAGCTGAAAACATCTCACCTCTCACGTCCAGAATACAGATCAGATCACTAGCTTAGAGAGAATGTGTTTGACGACCCTAACGATGTTTATGTAAGTGGGCCGTATATGTTTCAACACAACAAGCACTGGTGCAGCAAAGAAACCAACAGTAGGCCCATGTAGCGCAATGGTGCATACACTGTTTGGGCCTTCCAAAAGCCCAGTCCAGTACTATATACTTAATAATAAAAAAAGAAACAAAGAAATAACATCATCACATCACATCTCAGTATCTGACAGAATGAAACAATGGGGGTTTCTGGATGATGCCATGGACGACCACTACCTTAATTTTTCGAGATGAATCTAATGAGCCTAATTATGTCATGATTAGACAACATCATGCTACAGTAATCAATCTGTAATGATGGATTAATTAGACTTGGATTCGTCTCGCAATTTACGGTTCATTCATGTAATTATTTTTGTAACTAGTGTATATTCAATACTCCAAATAGACCTTGAAACATGACTTAAGAGTTTCACCTCACGAACTACGTTGATGTCGTATCACGCCGGGGGGAGGGGGGGAGGGGGGGTCACGCCCAACAGAAGGAAGTTTGCAAACATGTGACCTCACCACAAACTAATCTATTCTAAAACTAAACAAATCCTAAACCGTGTGTCTAAATTAACTTTCAATTTCACAAATGGATTTTTTACCGAGATCTTTAAAATAAGATCCCACTTGACTATGTTTTGATTAAAATATATTTTTAAAAATATTTTTTGAATACTCAATATTAATTAGTATTACAGCGAACAAATACTTTACTAGCTAAAACACATATATTTGTTCGGCCTCATATTTTTTGTTCGATCCCAGTGAATATTTGTTCGGTCCTAGTAAATATTTGTTTGCCATGTGTACATATTTATTCGGGTCCAGTGAATATTAATTAGCATAAATTTGTTGGGCTCGAGTGAATTTTTGTTCGTCTCAGTGAATATTTTTTTCGGCCTAGTGAACAATTGTTCGTTAGTTCATATAGTTTAGTTCGTATGTATAATTTTTTCTACGTCTTTGTAGAATTTATTAGACATTTATTGCAACTTAGAAAATATAAACCTTAATTAAAATTATAAATTAAAAAAATTTGTCAAAATATAGCCAAGTGAGATCTTGTTTTGAAGTTTTAATTGTGAGATCCAATGGTGCAATCAAAATTTAATCTTGATACTGGTTTATGATTTATAATATTTTAAAAAAAATTGAAACATCTTTGGATGTAGATGACGTAATTTGTTTTGTCTTATCCGCATGCATGCAAGGGAAGGAAAAAAGTCACATGAACCGACGTACACTTTCTATATTCTCAACAATCGTGCTGATTTTGTTCTTCCTAGCTTCGTGGGTCTGGCGCGATGGTGTGTTTTTCCGTCACTACAGCGATGCATAGCCGCACCTGTTGGAGAAGGGAGAACTCGACTGTGTAGTGCAAGTGTGCAACCGTACCGGCCGCAGAAGGCCGGCAACACCAGCATCCACATCATGTCCTCGTCGATGAAGATGATTGTCGGCGCCTTCTCCTGGGCGAGTCGGCACGTCACGCACGATCCTGCTGCGCTGGGACCTAGCATTTTGGGCCTGTTCGGTAGCCATGCTCACATGTTGGCCAAGTCCGCGGGGTAGCCTGGACGGCCTCTCGAACTTGGCTGGGCGGGTGCAAAAGCGGCTCGCTAGACTGCACCTCATGAAACGCCCGGGAAGGTCGTTTCTCGCGGTGCAGGCCCGCGTGGGCACGAGCGAGCGGGTAGGATGACCCCTGGTGGTCGGTGGAAGAAGGAAAAAGCAGAGGAGGAGGGGCAGCAAGCGGGGACCGCGCCGGCACGGAGAAGGGGTGGCGTGCGGTGCTTGCGTCGGCATGGAGGAGGTGCATCGCCGGCGCGGAGGAGGGACAACGCATAGAGGAAGGTTTTCTTTGATGCATTTTATTGCTAATACTAACCATTATGAAAAACATTGATATTTCTCCATATAAAATGATGAACCTCCCATATTTACAACACTGAACGACGGCTATTCAGATACGTAGGAATGAACAAATTTGTATCTTTAGATTTCAGAATCTTCATAGACCATAAGAAAGGTTACAACTGAAGCACTGTAGTATCTATTATGTTAGTACAACAAAATTAAAAGAAGCTACCACATTCATCAAGAGGTTCTATAAATTCTCGCATTAATCGAAAAAAGAGAAGGATATAAACTGTTTGATTTATGAAGATCTAGGGGCCTCTAGTCTAGTGGTTAGAGCATTTGAGTAGCACACAGTGGACCCGAGTTCGACTCCCTTCGGGAGGGAACTAAAAAGGGACTAGAATAAAATTTATGAAAGGTAGGGGTTTCCCATGCTGGTGGGGGTTAAAGGTAGGGGTTTCCCTGCTGATTTCGGTAAAAAAAAAGAACCGTTGATTTATGCTCTTATTGGCAACCGATATATATTTGCTAACTAATTTCAGGAGTCCATACGTGGATAACCGATATATATTTGCTAAATAATTTTCAGGAGTCCATACGTGGATAGGTACTTACATAAGGAATCTAATATTCACACCAGTGTAGCTAATTTGAGAGTATTCACATAATAAATGTTGGGGCTTTCCCGTCCACTTCTCTAAACAACATTAAATAATAAATGAAACCACACAGAAATAATCAAGGTTATATATAGAGAGATAAAAAGCACCTAGAAATTATCATGTTAATAAAAAAAGAAGAATATCCAACCTTAAATCTATAACTCCTATATAGGAGCTCCCCACTAGGGAGTTCTCTCAACATGCAAGCATGCCACCTCAACAGCCCCACTAAGACCATGACATCCAGTGGTGGGTCCCATTGTTTGAACTAGCTAAAAAATGTTATAACTCAAAAATCAAAAAACCAAATTAAATTCTGATTACACCATTGGATTCCTTTTAATAAATCCTTCAAAACAAGATCTCATATGAATATATTTTGATAAAATGACAAATAGGCCCCATCGATGGTAGTTGGTATAGAGTAAAGTGAAAAATAAAAAAAAGAATGAATAAACGGAAAAGGAAAAGGAAAAAGAAGAAAGAAAAAGAATAGGAGGGTGATAGTAATATTCTAACTCATAGATTTCTCCTACATACTCGCGGCAACGCGCAGGGAATTGAGGAATATAAAGGAATAGCAGCGTAGATAGTCCTAGCAGAAACATAACGATCGGATCTTTTTTCATTTGACATCATGAAATATATCCATTTTTAATTCTCTCTTATGATCAGACGCGCGAGGTTGCCGAAATTCTCTCTTACGATCATTGCATTTTTCTTAATTCCCGCAGCAACGCGCGGGTGAAATTCCCCTAGTTTAATAAAGATCGGACTGTCTAGATTATTCCAAATAATCTACGTTGAAGAAAAGATAAAACTAAAAGAAAATTTTGGAATTCATATCGAGTGCCCTAAGTAAAAAAATCTTTGACCCTCCCTACGTTGGAAGACAAATTAGGAGTGCCGTAAAAAAAAGTATATCTCACTCTTCCTATATATGTTGGAACACAAAATTGAAATTAAAAATAGAAAAACTTATACAACTGGAATATAGTACGTTGAGTCAAAAATTCCATATCAACCTCTCAACCTTGTGGAAGTTTCTATAACTTTAATAATGAACCAACCACATATAACAAAAATCAATGTGTAAAGTAGGGCACGCAACTATACTTGGGTGCACATATTGATACTTAGGTGCACATATTGAAAGGTGTGGCGTTGAATTTGGTTCAATATAGCAAATCAGGCATGGTATTCAAAAGTACTACAATTCTAATTCTATTATTTGGATGACCATTAACTTGACTTTTAGTATTTTAGGAAACAAATACAATTCAATTCATGTTTGGATATGAAAAGCATGGACTTAAAAAATTGCGTATGTTGCTTGAGTGCACAAGCCGCATCAAAGAAGGGTTCGCCAACGAGAAGGAAGAAGAGAAAGACCATGAGGACCAAGGGACCTCGAGATGCGAGCAAGAAGACTACTGTGGATGGGCGGAAGAAAGGAATGCACTTAGAGAAAGATGATTTCAGTCCAATATGGCAATACGGAGCTGTAGAGCACTAGAGCTTGCAATTTATTTAAGGATGCAGCGGAGTGCCGAATGCCATTTGGTACTGGGTTCAATTTCCATCCAACAATCCAAAACCATCCAAACAATATGATTTAGATGTATCAATACCAATTTCGAATTATAGGATCGAATATCTACGTCATTCGATTTAAAAGGATGGATAACAAATCAAAAAAGATTTAGAAATATGTTATCCTAACTTAGTATTTTAAAAATTATATCAAATCTAGCCGCACTATTAGCGTGGACCGATTTACTAATTTGTTCGGAAACATACAGATGCGTTACTTGAGTGCGTTGTTGTAAACAAAACTCTTCTTCCTTGATACAAACATGCGTAATCTTCTTGTGTATTCGATAAAAAAAGAAACATACAGATATGTATATATCACTCAATGTGTACATGCCAAAGGATTCGACTTGCCCTGCAGAAGCGAAGCCACAGACGAGCACCACGGATCAGATCCCCCTTCCTCCTTCCTCGCTCCGGCGTCCCCGCCGCCGCCGCCGCCGCGGGAGAAGAGCGAAAGCCATGGTGCCACTGCCGCCGACGACGCGGCACCGACAGCTCCCTCGGGCTGTCCGGCAGAGGCAGCTCAAGGTTGAGGCACCCGACGACGCATTGGCGACGGCGATGACATGGACCCAGGCCACCGACGCACGAGCTTCAGAGCCTGAGCAGAGCAGCATTGCCACGCCATGGCGGCTGCCACTACTACCACATCAGGCCGATCCACCTCGTGCCTCTTGATCCAGATCGAGGCGTGCTCGATTTATAGATGACGAGATTTTGGAGGCGGAGATAGGAAGATAGATAGACACACGAGTCGAGGAGGGAGGGGAACGATACGGACGGGCGCGTCGCATCGGCTCTGACGGCATCTTCCATGGATATGCTCGTGGAAATGCTTCACAGTTCACTCCACCTTCGCCCCTGAATCCCCTCCCGATGCTGCCTTTTCTCCTCCTTTCTCTTGTGTGTTTGTTCGATTCTTGGTGCTTAGCTTTTTTGTTTCTTTCTATTCTTGGGCCCTCTCTCCCCCTCTTGGACACTAGTACAGTGGATCGCAGTGCCCATTTGTTAGTGCTCTAACTTTGGGGAAAAGATATTGCTTGCTCTCTTCTTTGCTGCTGGTTTTTTTGTCCTTAAATTCAAATTTTTAATCTCTCTCGTTGCAGTATTTTAATTAAAGAGCTAGAACCTGAAGATTATTCCTGTAGTCAGCTTGGGATTATTCCTCGGTTTGATCCGGGGAACTCTCTCTGCATGCATGTCATGCCTGCCTTCGCTGGACAAAAGTGGCCTCGTCCTAATTCATCCTCTTATTGGCAGCCATCATATTCAATTCAACTAGACCGTGCTTAATTAAAGTTGGGGATTTCTTTTGCTTTTCATCTTTTCTGATGGCATATGCAGTTTCTGAACCTTTGCTCAGTCTGTGTCTGCAGGATGTATAAAAAGCATCATCTGACTGAGAATGTTCCATGGCACTCACACAGAGTCAGATCAATTGTCCAACTGCATTCTTACATTCTACAGTACAGAGCAGTGCAAGTACAGAACGCCATGCAGCTACAGTCACTGACGAAAGTGGTAGTTGATTCGATTAGCCTAACATTTTCATGAGATGGTGGCCGTTAATTGGCAGAGACGGCGCTACTAGCATGTGCGCGGCGGGTAGCATCAGTTCCAGCTTCCAGCCCCAATAATGCCCCATGATGGTTGGAGAACATTTGGGGATCACACGGCCTCCGAGGTCGCCGGCGGGAGCAGCGCCTGCTTCAGGCAGGAAGCAGGTGCCTCGTCGTCACAAATTGTGCAGCCGCCGCCGGCGGCGGCGGCGGCTTCTTTTGCAGCGAGCGCCCGCTCCTCGCTCTTGCCCCAGAGCACAAAGTACAGACCGGCGATGATCAGCGCTGCGCCGATGATCCTGCACAACGTCAAGCAAATGAACAGTTGAATGGACGGAAATTCCTTTTTTGTCTACAGAAGATCAGCGAGCACGACGAGATCGATAGATAAAACTGAAGTCTGAAGACACACGCTAGCTATACGTACCCCCCGAGGTAGAAGCGCTCGCCGAGGAGGAGCGACGCCATGACGGCGACGAGGAGCGTCTGCACGGGCTGGTACACGGCCACGAACACGGGGCCGCCGCGGTCGATGCACCACGTCTGCACCGCGAACGCCACGCCCGACGCCACCAGGCCGGCGTAGAGGACGGTGAGGAGCTCGGGGCCGGAGCCGAGCGCCCACGCGGCGGCGTTGCGCTCGAAGAAGGCGGCGATGGCGAGGAACTGGAGCAGGCCGAAGAAGCAGGTGTAGGAGGTCACCGACAGGCGCGCCGGGTAGCGCTTCAGCACGGGCGCCTGCAGCACCAGCCAGCCGGACCACGACACGCAGTGACCCATCAGGTACAAGCACCCCAGCGTCCAGCTCTTGCCGCTCGCCGCCGGCGCAGATGCAGGCTGCTCCTGGTAGTGCGCGACGACGTCAAGCGTAGCGGCAGCTGGGCCGAAGACGGCGGGGCCCTTGAAGAGCGTGATGACGGAGGCGCCGGCGACGCAGAGCGCGGTGCCGGCGACCTTGGTGAGGCCGTCGCGGCGGCGGAGTCGGACGCGCTCGATCCCCAGCGCGGCGGCCATGGCGAAGGTGATGGCTGGGACGGAGTTCTGGATCGCGGAGGCGAAGGTCGGGGACGTGTTGTCGAGGCCCAGCAGGTAGAAGCCCTGGTTGGCGGTGATCCCGCAGAGCGCGAGGAGGAAGAGCTGGAGCAGGAGGCCGGGCGTCATGGCGGGCCGGTCCTTCCTCTCGAGGAAGTAGGCGGAGGGGGCGAGGAGGCAGAGCGCGATGAGGTTGCGGTAGACGGGGAAGACGAGCTTGCTGACGCCCATGTTGAGCGCCAGCCGCGACACCACGTGGAACCCCGCGTACCCGAACTGCAGCGACAGCATCGCGACGTGCAGACGCGCGCGCTCCGGCGCCGGCGCGACGCCGGCGGCGGCTGCTGCTGCTGCTCCGGCGCCATGGCCACGCCGCGCGTCGTCCCGGGCCATCGACGGATCAGAGCAGATGCGCCGCCTCGCAGTGACTTGTCTGTAAAGGTGGATGGTGCAGGTGCAGGCCCGTATATGTATATATATATAGTGGTGATGGGTGAAGGCGAAAGAGGCTGGAGCTTCAGGGAAGGAGGGGATATCAGAAATGGGTGCAGAGGAAGCGACAGGCGGTGAGCTGTGGGGAGGCCGCGCGTGCGAGCTCCGATCATCCATGGCTGGCTGCACTCTGCACCCTGCAGCATGTCATGCTCCTGTGTTCTTGGACATGACCTGCTGTACATTTCTGTCGCATGCATGGGCTCAGCTAGCTGATTTCTACTTTCTTGTGGCCATGGCCAGAGAGAGATCGGTTTTGGTCTGGCTGGTTGGTTGTTCAGTCCAGCTCAGCAATGGGGACACCTGACTGCTCCTGCGGTTCAAGTTCAGTAGTTCAAGTTCTCTGAACCAAAACATGGCTCAAGTTCAGTGAAGAGCAGCGATGGATGGCTAGCGAGATGCATATATTTCCCCTGTTCAGCAGTGACAGTGAGCATGGGCGAACTGTCCGTCTTCCATCGACACCACCATGACTTGGTGGTGCGCTTCAGGGCTGCACATTCTTGTCAATCCTAGCAACAAACTGGGAACCCCCCAGCATGTAGGACAGTGGAGCCACGACGAGTCTTGTGATCTTGTCCTTGATACTGTCCATTGCCCCTGTGCAAAGTGAGGGGCCCACCATGCAGGCCTCTATGGGGACAGGCCAGCACTCCACTGAAAACATTGGGGGTCGTTTCCTGCACCCTACTACCACTTGGATCATGAGCCTGACATTCTCGCATCTCAAACTGCCTAGCTGGAGATGCAGAGGGAATGCCAAATCCTTTTTCAATTTTCTTTTGAACAGAGATCCTTTTTCAATTGGTTGTCCTACCACTCTCAAAAAAAAGTTGTTTATCTCTTCAACTTCAACAGCTCAAAGTTTGCATCGCACGCCTAGGAGAAATGCAGAATGGTGATCATGCAGTGACACCTCAAAAGCTCTTCTTCATGTGAGCCAGCAGCTAGCCTAATCCTGAGTTTTGCATCTGTGGTTAGTTGGTGAATGAGATATTGAGATCTGTGGTGATTCCAAAAAAGGTTTCAACTTTGCAGCAGTGCACCTCTTCTAAAATTTCCCGAATGTTGGCAAACTCAACAGCAGGGCAAATCTAAGGATCGCCTCCTTTCCATATAAGTCATGCAGCTCAAAACTAACCACCAATGCCGTGACAGCGTTTGGGGGCAAAAAAATATGAACATTGCATGTGAGTTCCGATCAGTGAGCATGCGAATCAGACAGCAAACGATACATGAAAAACTTTGTTATTTCTAACAAGAGCATGCGAATCTCCAAGAGGGTTATAGGACAGCAAATAGCCAACTAACTCTTTCTGAAACCATTTCCATTTTTTTTACTATTTTTCTTTCCGGATCAAAGCATGTATACATGAAATGCTTTACAAGATCAACAGACAAGGCTTTCAACATTTGTCCCCTTCGTGTATTTGATTTTTTTTCCTTTTTGAAGGGTCAACGGAGGGGAAGAGAATCCCCCACCTGTCATATTCTCCATTGATTGGCCCAGAGGCAGATACATAAAAGTTTTTAGTTCTGCACTAAATGAATCAAGAAATTTCAGCCATACACTCCCTGGGAATCCCTCAAACTACCTAAGTTGACCCAAGTTGGGATGACACCTCATACTACCTAGCAAATAATTCTGTCAAGGTCCATCACAGCCTTAAAAATCATTGATTCGGGAACCGATTCCTTCAGTTTTCCTTGGGTAAATCTCATAAGCATTTCCAGGGAAGCTTTAGGTCCATGTGCCTGTTTGACCACTTTGTCACCAAAGACCCCCTCATGTTCCTTCCTAACGTCATAGTACTGCAAAAAAGGCCACTAGCGTGTTAAGGTTTATCCACCTTAATGAACTGCAACAGCAGGTTAATATAGAAGGGTATTGCTTGCTTACATTCTTTGTCCCAACAAGCTCCATGATGGAGTTGAAAACATTATTGCAGACCATGTAAGCTGCCATGCATGATGCTTTCCCATTGGTACCTGAATCATTAGCTTAGTATGGATACTTTTAATATGGTATTAATGAGTGTCATTCTGATGAACATTTAAGCACTACACTAATCCTCTTCGGCTACGTTTCAGGAAGGCACCATATGTTGAAATTCAAGATTTTCAGGTAAACAGAAAAGTGTCCATTTCTTAATTGAAGTATTGTGCAATGTTCTCAAAGGCATCTATATAGTACTCACCACACATCTTAATTGCAAATTTACATGGTGGGATGACCTGACAATTCGCTTGGCAAATGGTAAAAAAAAAAAAACCTTTTTAGGTTGGATTCAACATGCTGAACAAACTATACATATTACAGATTTCTCTCACACGAGAAATATTTATTTTGCACAAAAAAAATGATGGGTCATCTTGTATACAAGCATAGTGCAGGTTGTCACAGAACTATGGGATGGAGCTTAATTGCATTAAGGAGTCCAGATTCCACAAGTATTGAAGGAGAACCCTACAGTTGATACATGCATCAAATTCCTAAAGCAAGAAAACAAACTCCAGCAGCACAACTTTTCAGTATTCATTCAAGTTATTTGCAACAATCTACTGTCAACTTATGAACCAAATACATATTTGGAAATAAATTAATTCCATATCAGTTCTAAACTTTGTTAGATATCAATCGACTCCTCTGCTAGTAGGGAATCAGGTACTCAATACTGGCAGATGAAGCAATGAACACAAAGTAACACAAACCTTAGTAGCATAAGAACGCAAATTTCAGTACAACTGCAACAAGGATCCATAAGTAGCATCTCATCTCACCTTGTCCTGCAATATTAGGAGTCGTGGGTGGATTGAGCATGCCCCATGGTGTAACTGGACTCTATTACCATCTTCGTGGAGGAACAACCTGGCTAGGTGGGGAAGTAGCCCATAAAGGGGTTCCAAGACAGGAGCCTCCATGTAAAAATCAACCTGGCTAGGTGGTGGAAGTAGCCCATAAAGAGGTTCCAAGAGATTAAGCAGGAGACTCCATGTAACAATCATTTGCTCTTTATTAAAAATCTTGAACCTAGAAAAGCAAAGGCCGCATAATTTTCAATAACGATTCAATTTGCACGCTTCCAGTGATAGGAGGTTGCAATTAGGCAGAGGGTATCATCTGTAGGGCTTCAGTCTTTAGGCTGCTTCTTTTTCATTTATTTTTTACCCCATGGTGTTCCACTACAGCATTTTGTGTATACCACTACACCATGGTAGGCTGCTATTTTTCCTTTCATTCTTCTGTTTCTTTTATTTCGCAATCTGTACTCTGATGTTCCCCCTTTCTCAGTAAATTGGAGAGATCCTCCTTTTCGCTTCAAGAAGAGGAGGCAGAATGCTTCTGTTGCAAGCTACACCAGATCAAGGTTCGGAACATATCCCTCAAGTCTCATCTCATCTACCAGTATGTCCATAAGTTGATACATATCTTCTGCACCATGCTGTGGTTCAGTGCTTGCGTAGAACTCAAGGACTTTGCCTTTAACCTCAACCCAGCTGCAACCTGGAGTCTTGCTGACACCCCTCTCCCTCATTAATCCTCTCATCCTTGCTGAGTCATCCATTCTATCCGAGGTTGCGTATATTTTGGATGACACCACGTAGTTCCAGGAGTTTGATGGCTCCAGCTCCATAATCCTATTGATGACCCTCTCACCAACCTCAACATTCTTGCATTTCCGACAAGCAGCAAGCAAAGCGCCCAACATCACAGCATCTGCCTTGCCAGGGATTTTCTCAACAAAATCCCATGCTTCTTCCAAATGCCCAGCACGTGCCAACAAATCAACCATGCACGTGTAGTGCTCAATCTTGGGTATGATCTTAAACACAGGCGTCAAGGAATTGAATAAAGAGCGACCATATTTAAGTAGTCCTGTGTGCACACAAGCAGAAAGCACTCCAATGAATGTGATATGATCCGGCTTGAGTCCTATCTCATTTCTCATCAGTTCAAACTGCTGAATGGCATCATGGCCTCGACCGTTAAAGGCAAGGCCACAGATTAATGCGTTCCATGAGGCTTCATTTTTGCATGGCATATTTCCAAAAACTTGGATGGCTTTGTCAAGATCTCCACACTTAGCGTACATGTCCACTAAGGCTGTTCCCACATAGACATTGCTGTAGAGGCCACTGTTTGAGGCGTACCTATCCAGTTCGGCCCCTAGCTCCAGAGCACCAACTCCAGCGCAGGATGAAAGGACCCCAACCAAGGTTATCTTGTCTGGATGCACTCCCAATTCCCTCATGCTATGAAACAATGCTATAGCTTCATTTGACATACCATTTTGCGCATACCTGCATCATCTGACATGACGTTTGTAAATTACCAGGCTAAACAAGAGATTTTAATTTATATTTGTTTGAAATAAGAACAAAAGCATTTTTTTTCATATACTTGCCCGGTGATCATGGCATTCCACGCCACGATATCCTTGTCAATGATGCCATCAAACACACGCCGAGCCTCTGCCAGCTCTCCACACTTCTCATACATCCCCACAAGCGCCGACCCAATAAGAGAGTCCACCTCCATCCCTGCAGACCTCACCCACTTCTCCACCCACCTCCCTAGCACCAAGTTGCCGGCATCCCTGCACGCCGCGAGCACAACTGCCAGTGTCACCCCGTCGGGCGCCACCGCACCCTCAGCAACCATCCACCGGAACATCGCTTCCACCTCAGCCGCCATCCTCGCCCGCTCATACGCCTTCAGCATTGAGTTCCATGAGACGACGTCCCGATGGGGAATCCCGTCGAACACCATGCGAGCGGCGAGAGGGTCACCGAGGTAGGAGTACATGGTGATGAGAGAGTGCACGGTGTGGTCGTGGTCCCGGAACCCGAGCTTCTCGACGAGCGCGTGGGCGGACCGAGCGAGCGCGGGGGCGGCCGCAGGGCTGCGCGCGGCGGCGTGGAGCAGGAAAGGGAGGGTGTAGGCGTCCGGGCGGAGCTCGGCGCGGAGCATGCGGAGGAAGAGGAGAAGGGAGGTGTCCGGGCGCGAGAAGGCGAAGAAGCGGATCGCGACGTTGTAGGAGAAGGCGGTGGGTGCCGGGTGGGAGGAGAGGAGGAGGAGGGCGTAGTCGGCGGCGGCGCCGGCAGTGGCGGAGGAGGAGCAGAGGGAGAGGAGCTTGGAGAGGAAGTGGTTGTAGGGAAAGGGGCGGTTGCAGTGTGAGAGGAAATGGGCGTGGAGCTGCTTGACGGCGGCGAGGGAGCGGCAGCGCGACAATAGCGTCGGAACGGCGGCGGAGGCGGTGGCGGGCATTGTTGAATTGAAGGGTGGCGCAGTCAGACACTGAGTGGTTGAACTGTCGCGGTTGTCCGTCTCCGGCGGCGTGCCGGCAATGTGTGGGCGCCGCGTCGGACGGAAGGGCCGCCTGTGCCGCCAGGCCGCCACCGTTCCGGAGGAAGAAAGAGTGACACCTTGCTGCAACTGGGGTGGTGCCGGCGGCGGGAGCAGGTGGGGGGAAGAAGTCGATTCGCACTTGATGGAGGCCGCCGGCGAGGAGAAAAAAGGAATATAGGAAGGAAAAAGAAATCAAAATCAAACGAAGAAAAAAAAATAAAAAGGAATTACGAACATTTCACATTTCTATCCATTTTAAATAAATTGGAGAACCGTTCACTAAATACTCTCTCTGTATCGAAGTATTTGTCGCTATTGATTTTTTTACGATTTTAATCATTTGTCTTATTTAAAAATTTATTGTAAACATAAAAAAAGATAAGTTATGCTCAAAATACCTATAATAGTAGAGTCATGTCACAAACAAAGTAAATGATACTTACACAACTTTTTTAATAAGACATTGGTCAAAGTTTTAAAATGACGATAAATATTTGAAAAAACTCACTACTACGAACTTGGAGTCGTAGTAGTGTGTTGAAGAGGGAATCTTTGAGTTGTTGAAGTTGAAGAAGGTTAAACAACTTTTCTGAGAGTAGCTCAAAACTAACCAGCAATGCCGTTTTTATAAGAAAAAAACCAGCACTGCTGTGAATACGTGTGGGAAAAAAATATGAACATTACATGTGAATTCTAGTCAGTGGGATCAGACAGAAAATCTCCAAGAGAATAAGGACATCAAATAGCCAACAGACCATTTCCATTTCTTTTTCCGGGTCAAAGTCCGTATACACGAAATGCTTTACAAGATCAACAGACAAGGATATGAACATGTGTCCCCTTCATGTATTTGAATTCCTTTCCCCCATCAAACAGAGTACATGACTGGGACTGTAGTTACATTACACGCCGAAGTTATTCTCAGGGGTAAATTCAGTTGACACAGTGGTGGATAAAATAAATGAAACAAGAAGTTTCAGCGACACACTTTTTTTTTTTTGAAAATTTTCAGCAACACACACTGCTTGGAATGACACCTCATATTACCTAACAAGTATTCTGTTACAGTTAATCACATCACAGCCTTTAAAACCATTGATTCAGGAACCGATTCCTTCAGTTTTCCAGGGAAGTTTTCGGCTGGTCCATTGGAACCATGTGGCCAGCATTGTGAACCTGCATTTGCATGGATAAAACGTATACCCTGTGAGTTTACTGAGCATTGAGATGCATTGCTTACATTTGCTTTTCTTCTATGTCGATCCTTAGGTTGTAAATTACCAGGTTTGCAACTTTCAGTTGAACTGACACGCGTTAACATTTTGTAACTTTTCCAAAGCAAAGATGTACATCTGATGTAACCATGTCTTTTCGGTCTCACAAGACAACAGAAAGACAAAAAAAAAACCCAGTTCTTCAGAAATTACTATCCATCAAAGTGTTTCACATTTTTCCTTCACGAATTGACAAGTGAACTAATTTGATACCACTGTTTTCCATTATTTGCAAACACGATCATTTTAGATGGTCCACATTTATCTTCATTAATAATAATTTATTTCTTCTTACGAGAATACTAGCAATATTTTTATTCATCCATAAGCAGGCAGACAGAAAATAGCTTGTCAGCTGGACTGAGTGTGCTTATTATGTCTTCAAAACTGGAGGGGGCACAGTGGTAAAAGTGATTTATGATGGATGTCAGAGCTACAGTTATTTTGAATTTAACTGTTTGTAGCCTAGGATATAAATCATTCCAAAGTTTAAGATCTCGACAAAATGAAAAAGATCTTAAAATGATTACTATTTTTTCCTGATATCTCTGATTTAAGTGATTATTGTGGTCATGCGTTCATAACGTTTAGCTTTATCTTTTTAAATGTTATTCATATTATTATTTTACCTTTTCTTATATTATTGTTTTTACACCACAACATACGAATAATGTAACAAATAGTGATAAATAGTATAAGTAACATCTGAAAAGATGAAGCTCACCGTTATGAACACGTGTCGGAGGTACTGACAAAGAGTAATAATCATTTTAAGATCTAAGGATTAAATTGTAATAAAAAATTAAAACCACACATCAAAACAGCCCAATGACCAAATTTGAACGGTTTTGACAGTTCGACGGTCGAAGATTTCCTGTTTGGAGTTTGATGGTCAAAACCAAACTTATCATGTAGTTGGATGGTCAAAAATGAACTTTTCCTTTGTTCCCTGAGTTCTCTTCCAGCCACTTCCAGTCATTTTTTAAAAATAAACTTTCTGTCAAAATTTGTTATTACTGATTTTGGACTGGAAAATTGGAGGCACAAAACAACAAGATCCAAAGTTTTTGCTTGTGTAACTATTTAGATGTTTGTCTTGTCTTGGATCTTCCTTTGCCTATTGGATGAGTTGGAGTATGGCCACTAGCCTGTGTCTGTACCAATTCATGATCGATCATGTATCCATCCGCTTCATCTGGATGTTCTGCTCCATCTGCATGCCGGGCAACAGGGTTGGTGATTAATTCCACACCGACGAACTGAATGTTTTGTGTGGATTTAGTTTACCATGTAAACATGATACACCTCCTTAGATGGTTCTTTGAAAAATGTATTTTGATGAAACTTATTTGAAAAATATTTGCTGATAATAACCCAGCATATATAGATGGTAAAGTCACATGCATCAAGCTAATTAAGTCAGATGCTGATGCATATGACTTTGAGGCATTATGAAATCGCTGGATTTGGGCAATGATATTCACACAAACGGACCATAGGAGATTCAGGTCTGGAGGGGACAGTGTGGTGCCGTGGTGGTGTTCATCTGCAGAATTTAGCACGGCCAACAAATTTTCATCATAGAAGAGGACATGGTGATGTTGTTCATACGTCTTCTGTTGTTAGCAAATAATGCCAATAAAGATTTAACACAAGACACAAATTTTTACGTGGAAAACCCTTGCGGGAAAAACCACGGGCGACAACCAACGATCTTCGCTATATGACGAGAGTTTACAAAATCCAGGGAAAACAATAAGTCCTTTGCTCTTCCCTTACGGCTTACAAGATGTGTATATAGGATCATATTCCAATATCTATGCCTTCATCATCCAAGGCATCATCCTATGTGGTGAATTGATGAAAATCTACTCTCACGTAGGAAGCAGTTTTCAGTCATATGTTGAGTTTTCATATGCCAGCCTTGATTTATAGGCCAGTAATGTCTCCAGTTGCATCCAAATCTGTTTCAGCAATGGGCAGTTCAGAAAGACTATTTCATATAACATGAAGAAAATAAGTTATATTGATCGGTTCACAAGAACAACACCATGTACTATATACCATAGTTCAATGGATGCAGTGTTTAGATGTTGTTAAATGTTAAGAACAAGCTGGCGGTAGCAATAGTTTATAGCTAATATGAATCAAGATACTAGACTCAAACTTCTCATCCCCATAAAATATAGTTTCACATATGAATCTAAGTTTATGTAATGCTCAATTTTCGAAAAAAAAAATAGAGAACTGAAAATTCAACCCTTATGCAAGTGTTCAGAAATGATGATCATTAATAACTGCTTATATAATTTCAGGATTCAGTTGTAGTAATATTCATTCATCAGTTTGGTGATGAATATCCACCTATTGAGCGTTCTTGATGAATTTAAATGAAGGTGTATCAAATTCACGAAAAGACATTAAACATGATAGCGAACAAGTTTGATCAAGAAAAAAGATTACCAAGTCATTATCTTCTTCAGTTTTGTCCCCTTTCTGCTTTGTTTCTAGCAAGATCTTGTTTTATATTCTAGCTGAGCACATCTCTTCTTCGCAAAATCTGGATTGACTCAACAAACTTTTGTTCATGGAGTAGAAGTTTTATTTTAGCAGCCGTTGTATTAGCAACCTCAAAGGATTTTTTGGGGGAACACAACCTGGAAGGTTTAATAGGGAAAAAAGAAATGGGTCATTGATAGTTGATACTACAAAAAAATAACTTATTTGAAGCATTTATCTAATGTCGCCGAAAAGACAAAATTTTATGTTTTAAGGAAAAAGCAATCTGATAATTAAGATTTATAGATTCATTGGTTTGATGATGAATGATCACCTATTCAACATTATTGATGAATCGAAATTAAGATGTATGTAATTCATGAAAAGACATTAAATCTCATAACAAACAAGTTTGATCAGAAAAAAATATTACCAAGTTACCATCTTCTTCAGTTTTGTCCCCTTTTGTTTTGCTTTCTTTCTAGCAATATCTCTTCTATACTTCTAACAGAGCACGCCTCTGGTTTGCAAAAGGTAGATTGATTTCAGATTTCTGTTCACCGAGAAGAAATTTTGCTTTATAGGGGAAAATAAAATGGGATTATTGCTGATAGATACAACAAAATAATCCATTTACTTATACGAAGTATTTATCTAACACTGTAAAACTGGAGAGAGAATTACCTATTTGACACCAGAAAAAATGTTACTTACCTTTGTGACATTCAAAATCGGATTCTATCCTATATGTTCTCGAATTTGTTTTCGGTTACCTATTTGACATTGTCGTTGGTTTCTACCGTTTCATCCGTCATCTGTCCACATGAGGCTACGAGAAATTACTAAGATGTCCCTCTGCTCTTAACACGTGAGGGAAAGGATAAGGGAGCAGTCGCAGCGTAGTTCAGCGAAAAAAACAGAGTCAACTCCACCCTAGATCGAGAATGGCGACGCAGGGCGGCTCCCCGGGCGCGGATGGCACGGACGGCGCGACCGCGGAGGAGGGCGGCGCTTCCCCATCGGCCTAGCTTCGGACAGCGCGACCGCGGAGGAGGAGAGCGGCGCAGGCCCGTCGTCGGCCCGCGCGACCGCGGAGGGGAGTGGTGCAGCACCCACGGCACCCCGCGCGCCCGTGGAGTAGGGCAGCGAGGCCCACGGCGGCTGTGTCGGCGCCCCGCGCGGCCGCAGAGGAGAGTCGCGCGCCCCCCATGGCGGCACGGTGCCTCGCGCAGCCGCGTGGGGAGAAGAGCCGGGAGCTCGACCGCCGAAGGCGGCGGGCGGCACGGAGGGAGGGGCCACCGTGGCTGGGGAAGAACGGCGGCGAGCGCGCGCGGAGGGAGGGGCAGCAGCGTCGGGGGATGAACGGTGGTGGAGCGTGCTGTGCGGGGAGCCGGGGAGGAGCCAGAGAGAGAGGTTGAAGATGAGATTGTGACAATGACGTGTGGGTCCCATAAACTAGAGAGAGTTAGTGCATTCAGCCTATATTTTTTTGTTTAAGGTGATTTAAAATAATGAGATCTCCATAATAATTCATGTATCATGATTTCAACGTCCTGTGGCTGTTGGATGGCAAAATGTCCTGTACAACATTATTTTCAAAAAATTTCCTTTCATCACACGGTCACACAAAAAAAGAGCAACGCAGGCTGGAGCAAACAAAAACCAAGGGTATAATGGTCATTTTGCTACAAACTTAACGGTGTTAGACACTCAAACAGACGGAAGTGTCAAATAGGAAACTGAAAATGAAGATGGAAACATATAGGAAAGAAATCGAAGTTGGATGTCGAATAGGAAACTTTTATTTTTCCCGGTGTCATACTGGTAATTCTCTCAAAACTGGAACCTTGTTCCATTATCCGAAAAATAACTAACATTGTAAAAAAGGACCAGATCTATGTTATATGAAAAAAAACAGTTCTGCTAATTCATTGTAACCAAAGAGCATAGGGCATGTATAATATCATACTTGTCATCGAGGTATAAGCATGTGGCACCTTACATTGCAAGAAGCGTTGCACTCAGTCCCCTAGGATCCAGATTCAGCTTGAATCTGGCATATATATATATAAATCGAGTGCTAGGTATATCTCGAACTGCCAGGTTTCCTTCCAATTTGTTTTTTTTTTGTTTCTCAATGATACTCAATGTCTTATATTATCCACAATTGTGAGCCCTTCCTGATAAACAAAGGAAGCACATCAGTTTACAAATGGTGTCTGTGTGTGTGTTTGGTTTTAGAAATTAATTCATTCTAGATGGAGTGATGTATTATGAGACCATTTCTTAAATTTAGTGGAATGACCCCATTCCTCATACTAGTACTAATTATTAGCTAGTGAGGAATAGGGTGGTGATGAATCAACTCATTCTATTCCATAAAGCAAACAAAATAGTCCCTCCATCTATCCCAAATTCTAAGTTATTCCAAGAATCTTGGAGAGTCAAAGCATCTTAAGTTTGACCAAAATTGTAGAAAGAATTATAAAGGTTTTTTTATATCAAAACAGGTATTCTAGAAAACATTATTAATGAAGAATCTAATGATACTTAGTTGGCATCATAAATGTTATTATCTAATGAGAAGTTCATTCACTTGTTATCTTTGCTGGATGCACCGGTGTTGCACTGTGAATGAAATCATAAGTCGAGGAGCATAAATTGTTTTTTTAACTAACCTGCAGATCCATGTACGCTGAAGACTGAAGAGTTGTGTCTTGTGTGTATGTGTGAAAAGGCATGCAGAAAGTGTTTTCCGCCTCAGAAACTGTCGAGCCCTGCAGTCCTGAACGGTAGGCTTTGGATAGATGTGAGGAGCGGAAATTATGAATCAAATTTAGTCTACGTACTAAATCACAATTCAATTTGCATAGTCAATGGAATTATAGTTAGTAATTTGGAACTAACCTGCAGATCGATGTGCGGTGAAGAATTGAAGCAGAGGCATGCAGATCGATGTGCAGTGAAAGACTGAAAGGCATGTATGGAGTAGAAGCAGAGGGACAGAGGTTCAGCTTTCCACGTCATCAAGGCAGGCAACGCAATGTATTTATATCCGGCCTCGTTCCACTTAATTTCTGGCATTCCTCATAAATTTCGGGACCGCAACGTTGTATGCTTAGCCCTCGCAGTGAATCAGGGAGACCCTCCTTGGGCAGCGATCTGATTTTGGGAGCCCCTGAGATTCCTAATTCCTTGAGAGAAGGAAGACGATACAAGCCTTGTGGGAGGGACTGCAGAGCCCTGCAGTTAAAGAACATCAGGTCTTGGAGAGACGTGAGGCGCTGAAGCGCCTCGTCCTGCTCTTCTGTGAACTTCTCTGTCCGCCAATCAGAATGGAAGACTAACTCATGGAGGGTAGCAGAAAGGCAGCTACAGATGGGATCAACAAGCACTGCAGAGATGTTGTCCACACGAAGGCCCGCCAGCTGTTGGAAGGAACCAGCGGACATTGTTTTGGTCCTTGCCAACGCTGCAAGTAGTAGATCTGCTACAGAATAGGGCTCAGCCTCATGATATATTTGATTGTACACCTCCAGACGCTCGAGGTTGCATGTGATGCGAGGATCGAGCCCATCCACTGTGATGTCCTTGCAACTAAATAGTTCTAGACCAGTAAGAGACGTGAGATTCGCGAGCAGAGCCATTGGCAGCGTGCTTTGCTGATCCTCAAGCGTGAGGTCCTTGAGGCAAGGGGGGAGAGGGTAGATGATGCTTTGAGTCTGAGCTGCTGCTCCTCCCATAGACCACCGAGAGAATAGCTTGTCACATTCACTTATGGTCACGGACTCGATCGATGAGAGGCCCCAGAATCCAGTTCCTTCCTCTTCCTTCACAGGCAGTATCAGATTCTTACACCCATAGAAGCCGACATTTCTCAGTGAGCTGGAGGGTGGAAACTGCAGTACCACTTCCTCATGGTCCTCATCTGTTGATGCCCACACATCAATGTTTTACAATCGTCCGATTAATCGTGATTAATCGCAATTAATCGGCCTTATCGCTCCACGAGGACTGATCGGAAGACCGATCAGGGGATAGCGATCAGAAACCTGATCGTCGGACTAATCGTCCAATAATCGTGACTAATCGGCCGATCAGCAGGGGGACGATCAGGTCTGATGGAAGTTTTGGCTGTCGAGCTACTGCCAGTGGCAGGGGCGGAGCCGTGGAGGAAGAGGAGGATGCAGGGGTGGGCGGAACAGCAGCCGGAGGAGGCAGGGGCGGGTGGAGGAGAGGGAGAGCATGAGCTGGGGCGGGTGGAGGAGAGGGAGAGCATGAGCTGCGACCGTCGGGGAGAGGAGAGGAAGAGCACGAGTTGCGGCCGCCGGATCCCGCACCCGCCGGCGGTCTTCCCTGTCGGATCCTGCACGCGCCGGCTATCGTCGTGCTCACGCGAGCGGTGGCGGAAGCAGAGGCGGGCGGCGGAGGAGGAGACGGAGGAGGCAGGAGTGGCGTCGGCGGAGGAGATAGAGAGGCGGACGAGCGGCGGCGGCGGCTCGAGGGGACGACGGGAGGAGTGGATAAGGTCATGGGAGTCTGGGAAACTAGGGTTAAAGGTGGAGGAGTTGGGCCGTTTTGGGTTGGGCTGATTTGTTGGGCCTCCTTTCCATCTTTAAGTTCACTAGTACTCTGTTTTTCTTTTCTTTTACAAGTATATATGATGTATATGCCCTTGTATGTATGGACGATTATATAGACGACTAGATCCTACTAGACCGACTAATCTTGACTAATCACGACTAATCCCGACTAATCACCTTATCGGTCCCATTGGACGACTAGACGATCAGCCGATCGTAAAACATTGCCACACATCTAAACTAGAAAGAGCTGGGAAACATTTGAACAAATTTGACACTAATTTTCTGGTAAGAGGAAATTGTCTGAGTTTGAGGATTTGAACTTCATGGAGCACAACACCATCATCCAGTCCTCTCCAAAACGTTTCCTCGCATATATTGATTTCTATATGTCTCAGGGAATGTAGTTTTTGGAGATCCATTAATGATAAGGTTGCTTCATCATCAATTGACAACGATCTCAGGTCATCACCAAGATTTTGGAAGGCCAATTCAAAGGGCTTCGAAATAGTCAAGGAAGTACGATCATAGAGCAAGCATTCCGTTTGAATAAAGGATACCATCGAAGTATGAGGCAAGGGAGGAAGACACAACTTCGGGCATGTACGAATACAAAGATGATGAAGACTAGGGAACCATATATTGTTAGGCCAACCCGAGAACAACAGTGTTGTGAGCCTGGGACAGCCACTGCACACTATTTTTTCAATCCCTGAGAGCAGATGACAGTTATCTCCCCCAACCCACTCCACAAGTTCTGGCATATCATGAAACTCAACTTCCTTCAAATGTGTGAAACTTTTTTTTGTAGTACCACCGAAGTCAGGTCCAATAAGAGATATCCCAACAATGTTTTTTAGCTTCAGCTTTCTTAAGCGATACATCTGTCCAATAGGTGGAATGTTGGCCCACGACACATTCTCTAGATGTAGGGTCTCCAAGTTTTTCATGCAGAGGACGTTGTTGCTGCACAACCAACTAGGACCAATGGCACCACTGTGGTTCACAATGTGAAGTCTTCTAATATTTGAGTGTGGTTGGAGACTATGTAGGATATCATCTCCAGTGGACTCTTGCTTCTTGTTCCAAACTAGTCCCAACTCAACTAAATTCCTCTTTGCCATCAGTTTGGCCTCTTTAGCTTCTTGCTTCGTTCTCACATTTTCAAGCCCACAAATATTGAGCTCTCCTCCAAGCTCGTCTAGTTTCCCCAGTTCTCCTAGCTCAAATCCAACACTCTCTTCCTCAACATGGAATTCTTTCAATTCTTGTAGAAATTTCATTTTCCCCACCTCAGGAACATTGGAATGAAAAAGTTACGAAGCAATGAAATGGCTTAAATTTTCAAGGCGGCTAATGTCCTTAGGCAAAGAGCAACTACCTCCCCATTGGTTAAGATCTAGAAATTTCAAGTGATAAAACCTGGACACTGTGCTGGGCAAACACAATCTTCTTAGGTACTTAGGCGACCAAAGATGTAAGAGCCGAAGATGAAGAAGCTTTGAAAAGTTATTTGGCAAGGAATTATGTGAGTTCATGAATATAGATAGAACACGGAGACCTTTTATTTCCTTAAATGTGTCTCTTAAAAGACTGAGCAGGTGTAACCTACTGTATTCTCCAAAGATCATCAAACTTCGCAAATTCTTAATATTTATCCTCTCCTTCAATTTACCCATCTCTTGCTCAAAATTCGGTGCACAATTATCATGCATGTAAATGGATAGGTAACGAATAGTTTTTGGGATTTTGTTTGCCTCAAACCTAGAACAACTTATATAGGCACATTCTTCTAAAGAAACAATACAAGAAAGGTCATGGAGTAAATCATGCATCACATAATAATTATCATCTCCTTTTATAAGAAAACCTTTATCTAACAGTTCTTCCAAATATTCTGATCCTATGTCCTCAAGTTTTTTATTCTGCCTAGTGTAATCTATGATGCCTATTGAATCCCAAAAACGAATAATCTCAAACTTCTCGAACCTATAATCCTCAGGGAAAAGGGAAAGACATGAAAAACATTTTTTTCAGATGGAAGGGTAGGTAGTCATAGCTAATTTTCAAGGCTGGGATAATATCATTGTCATGTTTTTCTTGTAGCCATTGTTTGTTGTCAAGAATTTTCATCCAATGTTCCTGAACGGGTTTTTTAATCAATAAGCGACCAACTGCTTTGGCTGCAAGTGGGGAGCATTTCAACTTATCTGCTATTTGCCTTGCAATACCAATCATCTCTTGATCATCATGCTCATCTTGGATTCTACCAAATGCACATATCTGGAAGAATTTCCAGAACTCATCAGGATCCAAACCACATAGGTCAATTGGATTAGTTTCTTTTTTCACCATTTCTGCAATTTTTGGGAACCGAGTTGTGACAAGAATCATGTTGCCACTGGTCTCGGCATTTTGGAATGGAGCTAATAGTTTTTCCCAATCTTCAGTACTGTTGCATTCCCATATGTCATCCAAGACAATTAGAAACCTTTTAGATTTCAACCTCTCTGCAATGGATTTGTGAAGCAGGTCTAGGTTGGTAGTAGTTTCGTCATTTGCTATTTTATCATTTCTTCCATTTTCAGTTGCAGGTAGGCAGCTCAAGATCTCTTTGGTTAGCCTAGTCACATCAAAATTAGACGATACACATATCCAGACATTAATATCAGGAAAACATTCTTTAATCCTTGTGTCATTGACTAGGTGCTGGGTGAAGGTAGTCTTTCCAATGCCCCCCGGACCAACTATAGGAAGAATAGACAAGGTTTTACTACTCTGTGTCACACTAAGAATCTCTTCTATAGTTTTCTCAAAGATGGCATCCCTTCCAAAGAACTTGCTGTCTTGTGTGATAATAGAGGTTGTTTGGGACCTTTTAGTGGAGGCAGGCATGTATGGCTGAGGGTTACTGTGTGACACTATGAACAAGTTAGAGACACGAGTACAGTCAGAGTGCAGATCCTCTATGAGCTGCTTGATTGTGTCGGACATGGCCACCCTGTCAAATGGCAACTTCCCAACACAGCCACTGTCAAGATCCATGGCACTGCTTGTGGTATGTGTGTTATGTGCATCGGCAGCAACATCATCTTGTGCACGGCAACAAGAGAAGCATGAGATCCAGTTACCAGAAGCATGGCGAGCAGCATGGTGGGCATGCTGAGCTTTGGCGTCGAGGCCACCACCCAAGTCCGGAGTGGCGTCTCGAGTCCCGTCCAGCTTATCCTGGATGATGAAGTAGTGGAGCTCGTCTAGAGCGTCCTCAGCCTCATCAGCCTTCTTGCTGAGCTTCTCAAGCAGCCCCTTCAGGCCATGGTTCCCGGCGACGTCCCTACCCTGGGCTGCGTCCAGCAGGCCTCTAGTGTACAGCATCTCCCTTTCGATCGTGTCAAGGTTGAGGCCGAGCTCAGTGCTGGACACGTAGGCTTTCACCAGGTCGTCGGAGAGCTTGTTGATGACTTGGCCGAGGAGCCAGTTCGCCGCTCCGAGAGCCACCTCCATCTCCTCCTGCTGCAGGGGGTAATCGATTCGAGATTTCGAGTGGTTAGTTTAGGAACAGCATGCAGCACCCACCTAGATAGGGAATTGATGAAGGACCTTGGATGAGCTCCCAGCTGCTCTAGCTTCAACTCTGAGAGCGAGAGCGAAACTTTTGCTGCTGGTGATGGCGAGTAGATCTGCCCGGATAGGCGGGTGATGTGACAGTGGTAATTGGTTTGGTCTAAGTAATTGTTGTTCAGCGCTGTAAAGTCTGCTGGATGTGCATGCATCCTAGGGACTGGCTTTTATAAGCAACTTGAAACACCGTCCTTTTTTTTAAGGATCGAAACGCCATCTTATTAGCTAGTGACATTTTCCCCCCTTTATTAAGTTATGGAGATGCGTGCTTATTACAAGTTAATAACACTTTCTATTGTAAATTCAGGATCCCATGTGAAGGGGCAGGTGGCTGTCGCATTCGCTGGCAACGGGCAAGAAGCAAGAGAAAAGAAAAGGGATGACGACTTCGAGTTTCGGACTGTAATAATCCTTGCTAATCAAGATCTGATTACTTCCAAGACCATGTGAAGGTGCGTCGGCATGTAGCATTCGCTGGCAATGGGCAAGACACACACCGATCTTCGTGTTTATAGTAAGCAAAACTTGAAAGGCCGGTCTCACCACGGCATTTTTTCACTTAATGATGCGGAGATAGTACGTGCTTAGAACATTTTCTAATGTAAAGTTAAGATTCCAATACCAAACGCTGACAACGGGCTTGTGGGCTGACACTTGGAGTCTACTATAGGGACTGTAAGTAATACTAATCAAGATCTGATTACTCTCTAGCAATGGGCAATACGCAAGGAAACAAAATGACGACTTCGTGTTTATAAGGCCATCTCTAGCGAGGAAGGGAAACGGTCGACCCATGCCGCACAGCGATGCGTCAAATTAAATCAACCGTTGAAGAGGAACGAAGCAATGCGTGGAGTAGAGAGAAGAATGAGTGCACGTTTTAGAGTCGATTTCATCATAAATACAGTAGAAAATAAATAATTTTGCCTCACATCACCTGCCAGGCCGATGACGTGGTGCGGTCGGAGAAGGGCTACACACAAGCAACGGCGGCGGAACTCCAGCTCGAGGTGCGGGCCGAGATGAGCTCCGTCGGACTCGACAGGCACGCACGGGGCGGGCGGAGAAGCGCTCCATACAAGAACGGGCGCCGGGCGCGACACCGAACCTCCGGCAAAGCGGTCTGCATATGAAGCAAGGCGCTGGGGAGCTCCCGTCGCTGGGAGGTGGAGGAGGCGCGGTGGGGGCGAGCTCGTGGCGGGGAGGAGGCGAGGTCGGAGGGCGCCGCGGCGCGAGGGAGCAGGCGGCGTCGGGAGTCCTGCGTGGCGGCGGGGACATGGTCGTGGCGTGCGAATGGATGAGAACCAGGAGCGAATCGATAAGTACATTGACTGTATTACATGTACTTATATAATGAGTTGTTTTATAAGTCGTATGGTAGAGTAATAAAATCTCTTAATTCGTGCATGTAAAAAAGAATATTACGAGTTACATGTCAATAACAACTCATACAATGGTTGTAAAGTTGTCTCATAAAGTGGTTGTTTCGCTCATGAGGTGATTGTTTCGCGAAGCAATGACCTCTTTCTCTTTCCTTCACACCATCGAAAATCATATGCGACACTGCATGGGATGACCTATGAGACTGCTAACGTGTAGCAATGTACTTGCTCTAAAAGCTAAAGAATTGAAAACAATTCTCACCAAGGTCTAAGTCTACCATTCTCTCATAAGAGTCCCACGTGTCAGTCCGGGTCCACACAAAATGGGCGACGAAGGACGATAACGACAAAAAACTGAATGAAGCAAAATGTTTCTGCGGAAAATCACTATTTTTTTCTCACCACCTCATTCTTACACGCCCGCGCGTACCCACCTGACCTGCCCCCATCAATCACGGCTGTTGTTTCCTTTCTTCATTCTTTTTTCAAATGTCGGAGGCAATCACGACTGTTGTTTCATTTCTTCATTTTTTTAAGGAAATAGAAATTGATTGGCGTGATTGATGACACTCAAAAGGAAATACTCAGGAACTCAAAAGAAAAGAGATATCGATGCACAAAGTAAAGGAAACTTGATTGGTGTGATTGATGACACATCAAGGAGGGAAAACAAGAAAAGATCAAGTAGGGAAAGAATCACTGCGTGATTAGATGAATTAAGAAAATAATTGCTACGCCATTTTGTCAACGGTAGCCGCACCATTCATAAATAGTTGCAAGGAAAGGGAAATAAGGAAAGATCAAGTAAGTAAAGAATCACCACGTGATTAGATCGACGATACTCAAATGCAATTAGATGGACGTCATTTATATGTAAATGATGTTTTGGGAGTCCTTGATTATTTCCATTTGAGTTCAATGCCCTCCGTCACGCCAATCAATACTCCTTTTTTACACCCGTGTTTCCTATAAAACTCAATTTCCAGATGATGAAAATATTATTTTGGAGGCACGACTTCTCAAATAGAGTACCGATGTAAGTTGATTTGTTCTTCATTTCAATCTACTGCTTGCATCAATTTTGTTATTGTTCTTTGACGTGGTTCCATCAATTTTGTTTATCTATCCATCGTATATTGTCATAATGAGTAGACAAATTTTGTTCCAGGATATTTCAAATACAACATCTCATCGTGCACCTAAAAGGAAATGTGAAACCGACACAAACCAAGGTAATTTTTGTGCAATTACTACTCCCTCTGTCTCAAAATAAATGCAATTCTAAGATTCAAATTTTGTCTCACAAAGAATGCAACTTTGACTAGCCAACTATAAAAGACAAGAGATTCTAGAACCTTCTCACACAAAAGACAAGCTCACACCTAGATCTTTCTTATATAAGACAAGGGGTAATTTGGTCATTTCACCCTTACATTGGTTTGCGTGCTTGGTCCTAGAATTGCATTTATTTTGGGACGGAGGGAGTACCATTTTGATCCTTTTGTTTTTTAATCCTGAAATTTTGTTAATATTTTTGTTAGTGTATTTTCTCCTTACTCGCGTTTCGACATGTTCAGACCGATGTTTTCTTATAAAAATAGTTTTTTCACGTATTGCCGAAAGATCATTTGGAGCACCGATATTTTTTATTTTGTTTTGTTTCTTAGAAAAATAGTTTTTTCATCCTTTATTTTATTTTTTTAATCTGTGCACGCCGCACGGGTGCATCTGCTGGTGAAAGGATAAGAGAATAGAAAAGGCAAAAAAAAGAACATAAAGGAAAATATAATAGGAAGGTAAAAAAGAAAAAGAAAAGAAAAAAAATAGAAAAATAAAAGAAAAAAGAGAAGGGTATTATGGACTTTTCACCTTCTTATCCATATGACACAGCCGCGAGAAGCTATTTGCCAAACGTTTTTATAAAACGGTCTCAGATTCATCAGAAAATCTGCTTCACCAGCGCAACACAACCGAATATGCCACAACTGTGTCAAACACACCTTGGATGACAATACATTTTTAGCATCAGAGAGAGAAAATGCATACACATTTATCACTTTTGCTCACGTGGCATGCCAGCATGGCTGTCCAGCTCGGATCCGAGTCAACAATGGGTGCAAAATGTCTCTTGTGCCCTTTGCCCTCTTCCTCCTCCTCTCTCCTGTCGCTTACACGTGGGACCCACGTGTAAGGTTTTTTTTTTTAAGAATCCCACGTGTAAAGTTAAGCAGCTCAAAACTAACCAGCGATGCCGTGACAGTGTTTGGGGGCAAATATGAGCATGGGATCAAATCTCCAAGAGGATTAGGACAGCAACCAGCCAACAAACTCTTTTGGAAACCATTTCTATTTCGTTTTACTGTTTTCCTTTCCAGCTCAAAGTGTGTATACATGAAATTCTTTACAAGATCAGCAGACAAGGCTCTGAACATCTGTCCCATTCGTGTATTTGATTTTTCTTCCATCAACAGAGTACATGACTGGGACTGTAGTTACATTGCACGCCAAAGTTATTGTCAGGGGCAAATTCAGGTGACACAGTGGTGGATAAAATAAATGAAACAAGAAGTTTCAGCGACACACACTCCTTGGGATGACACCTCATACTACCCAGCAAGTGTGATTCTGTTACAGTCAATCACATCACAGCCTTTAAAACCGATTCGGGAACCGATTCCTTCAGTTTTCCTTGGGTAAATCTCCTCAGCATTTCCAGGGAAGCTTTCGGCTGGTCCATTGGAACCATGTGGCCAGCGTTGTGAAC
Organism: Cenchrus fungigraminus; assembly: GCA_036936925.1. Lineage (NCBI taxonomy): Eukaryota > Viridiplantae > Streptophyta > Magnoliopsida > Poales > Poaceae > Cenchrus > Cenchrus fungigraminus. The sequence continues at coordinate 124,995,889 of CM072770.1, read as the reverse complement.
CTGCATTTGCATGGATAAAAGGTATGCCCTGTGAGTTTATTTAGCCCTGAGATGCACTGCTTACATTTGCTTTTCTTCTATGTCGATCCTTAGGTGGAAAGGATTCTAAAGCATTAGACAGCCAGGTTGAGCGGTCCTTTCGTGTTATAGTGTGCAGTTACGACTATATTTTACTAGGTTATTTTGGCACATTTTTTTTGTAATACATTCCTAGCAGAACAAGTTTGCCAACATGAAGTGCCTGCTTTTGGGAAAAGTACCAGGTACTAAGAAACAGGGTAAGGTGAAAAAGAGTGTGATTAGATCACAACCTTGAGGAAGCTGAGTGGTCCGTGGCTCTTCAAAACTCCAGCTTCGTCACTTTCTACTACAAAGGATGACTCACTAGACGATACAAAGTCTTTCTGGCCAGACCATTCCATCGAGTGTACCCATCTTGAGTTTCCTGCTCAAACATTAAAATTCAATGATTCATACTTGATATCTTAATTGCAAAACCAGTCTTTTCAAAAAAAAAAAAAGCAAACTAGTAACAATCTGGTGATGCACTGTAAAACAACTGATAATAGATGATAATTTTAAGTAGGATACTTGTTAGATCAAAATTGATAAAGCTCCTCCACACCTGAAAATTTGAAACTTTCAGTTGAACTGACACGCATTAACATTTTGTAACTTTTCCAAAGCAAAGATGTACATCTGATATAACCATGTCTTTTCGGTATCACAAGACAGAACAACAAGACAAAAAAATGCTACATTGTTGCTCCCCCAGTTCCTCAGAAATGACTATCCATCAAAGTGTTTCACATTTTTCCTTCACGAATTGACAAGCGAACTAATTTGACACCACTGTTTCCCATTATTTGCAAACATGATCATGTTCAATGATCAACATTTATCTGCATTAATAATAATTTTTCTTCTTATGAACATACTAGCAATATTTTTATTCACCCATAAGCAGGCAGACAGAAAATAGCTTGTCAGCTGGACTGCAGGGGGCACAGTGGTAAAAGTCATTTATGATGGATGTCAGAGCTACAGTTATTTTGAAATTAACTGTTTGTAGGCCTAGGATATAAATCATTCCAAAAAAAAAGATATGAATAATTCCGTTCCACATTAATTAATATGGTCGACAAAATATTGATAAATGTGCAACTGACCACAGAGAAGGCCTTTCCATAATTATGATGCAAAAATAAATAGACAAATAAAATGATGGGGCATGCTGCATCCTTACCGAGCCAATTACATATGAGGTCATACTCCCCAGCATATATAAGGACATTGATCCCATCCTCTAGTAGAGCTGGGATACCGACTTCCAAATTCCTCATCCAGTCTGTGAGCATTGCTTCATAAACTGAACTGCTGCAAGATACAAATTCAATGTCACCAACTCCAAGTGCCTCTTTGACCGCTTTATCACCAAAGAACTTCTCCAAGTTTGAGAAGTCATAGCAAAGGCTCCCTTCACATTCCTTCCTAACATCATAGTACTGCAAAGAGGCCACTGGTGTTAAGGTTTCTCCACCTTAGCGAACTGCAATGGCAGGTTAATATGGAAGGGCATTTCTTACTTACATTCTTTGTCCCAACAATCTTCATGACCGAGTTAAAAATATTATTGCAGACCATATAAGCTGCCATGCATGATGCTTTCCCATCGGTACCTGAATCATTAGCTTAGTATGGATACTTTTAATATGGAGTTAAACCTCAGGATATTGTCATTCTAATAAACATTTTAAGCTACACTAATCCACTTCTGCTAGATTCAGGAAGGTCACCATATATTGAAATAAAAAGTAGTCAGGAAACCAGAAAATAATGCCCGTTCCTTGATTTAATGATGACTACTAAAGAATATAAGTGTTGTGCAATGTTATCAAAGACTTCTATGCAGTACTCACCACACATTTTAATTGCAAGTTCACATGGTGGGATGAACCTGTTGATCCTTTCATAGTCAGATTTCTCGATAAGGTTCATTTCCAATGCATAGTCTGTGTAGGCTTTGTATTGGATTTCTGGATCCGTGAGACCATTACCGATAGCAAAACCCTAGAAGAAAATTAGTTAAGAACTGTGTATGTTAACAAAAAGGGAGCTGAAAGGGTTGCTAAGTTGACACAGAGAGAGGACAGTGATCAAACCTTTAAGTTTATATGAATGCCCTCATTTGCTTTGTTTCCTTGGTGAACTCTGCTTGCAAATGCTGGAATGTAGTGCCCAGCATAAGATTCTCCAGTTATATAGAAGTCATTCTTTGCAAATTCCGGGTGCTTTTTAAAGAATACCTGAAATGGCAGTTCAGAACAATTATCTACATGGAATCCCTAGCTCCAAGTTGAAAAGTCTATAGGGTAGAGGGGGGTATCAATCTCTTTTACATGATCATCTTATCAGCACCCCTAACAACCCTAAGCACAAATATCTACATTACCAGTGCAAACATTCATTAATACAATATATAGCAATAGTATTGATATAAAAAAACTCAGTCTTGCTAGTACTTAAGGGCACCGATCCACACAATGGACATGTTGAAGAGAATATAAGATTAGGCATATATGCCTCTCCACTTCTCCAGTGTTGGTGCCTCAGTATTTGTACTACTGTGTATGTTATTTAATTTTTTGGACCCTCCCTTAATAAATAAAGGTTACAAAATGCAGACAAATTTAGCCACGCACAGGCCATGGTGTAGCTAAATCCTTGGTGGCTGGTTCAACAGCCCATTTAGGCATCGTGTGAAGGCCCATGGCATGGCCAAAAATTGTCACATTTGGGAATCTAGTGGGTTCAGGTCTATTATTAGTAAAAAGGATTTATTCGCAAAAAAATAGTAAAAGAAGATTTTAAAAAACATGTGTGTGATATTTCTTTTCTGAAACAATTAAGGGCAGAGTTACCCTTCTTTCTTTTAGCAATGTACATATGTTATGCTTCCTTATGCCAGATAACATTTTAGTTTCTGTTTCAAAAAAAATGAACTGCCCAAACTTTTAAATGGTGTAATCACACATTATATGGATTAGATGCAATAATTGAAAGAAAGCACAAGTACACAACAGCTATAAGTATTTGATACAATAGTGGCACCTGGAGAAAGTCATATAGGTCATTGCTAACACCAGTCTCATCATGACGAGTATCACGGTCATCAGAGCTGTAGCTAAAGCCAGTTCCAGTGGGTTGATCGACAAATATGATATTTGAGATCTGCAGAAATAAGTCATATCAGAAACCTGAGAGGCTAGTGAACCTATAATAACAAATTAAGAATGTAGTTTGCATGATCAATCAGCCTGCCATATAACAATATACTGAATTTAGTACATGTCTTGTTTTGGAAAACAGAGAAACATCCCTCTGAATAGTCAAGCTGCAGTACTGTATAGCATACTTGTGGATGTGCTTGTAACTAAGTAATAGTACCATGGACCTATGATAAGTTGGCCAAACATGGTGAGTTGGTTGTGATCATTACCTAAATAAACTGATTAAATAAATAACAAATTTGAAGATTCTGATTTATGGATAACAAAAAGGTTTGTTCCTAACAAAAGTGAGTGACTTTAACAGATATACTTCAAAATTGACCTTATTTCCAATAATAGTTTAACATCTTCATCAAAATTGGTTCCGTCAAAACTAGAACATTCAGTTTCAGATTTTTTTTTCTCAAAGCACTTAACAGACTTCGAGTGTTATGTGACCAGGTTCAATTCCCCTGACCTGGCAGGGATCATAAGAGAGGTATGATGCCATTCCTTACCGTGTCCCAACCGAATTTGTTCCACGCAAGGGACATGTTATTTGCAATGGTGAAGGGCCCGTTCCCGTAGAAGACGGCCAACTCACTGCTGCAACCAGGCCCTCCTGTGAGCCATATCACCACTGGGTCCTCCTTCTTGCCCCTCGATTCGAAGAAGAAGTAGAACATCCTGCAGCACCACACAGGCACACACAAGCGCTCAATTGTGAATTGCAAAATTTCTCATAGATACAAGGTTTATTTTTTGCATCAACTACACGCAAAGCTAGGACATGGAAATGAACAAGCTGATATCTTTCTACTACAGTCTACAGCTAGTCAGCTAGTATTTCCTTTGGAGAACCGTTACAAAGCTTGGCACGTTTAATAATTCCACAGAAAACAATTCGGAATTATACCAACCAAAAAGATCGAAGCTTCAGTAGCCAAGAGCGCATTGGACTGCCGTTATTAATTAAATTAGAGATTTAAATTCGTCCAGAAAAAAAAAAGAGAGCATACTCCCACCAAAAGATCGAAGCTTTTTATTAGAGATCAAGAGCGCAGGATTCTGCTAATCAGCTAGGGGACTGCTAGGAGTGGACGGGCAGCAGATGCGGTCTCGCTCACCTGGCGTCGTGCGTGTGCGGCAGGCGGAAGTAACCGGCGTGGTGGCCGAGGTCGCTGACCCCGTCGGGCACGCCGGGCAGCCTCACCCGCCGCTCCAGAAGCTCCCCAGGCGCCACGCTGGGTGCGTCGCCGTCGCCGTCGCCGGCCGGCCCTGCCTCCTTGGGCAGGAGGTTGAGCGCGTGGATGAGCCGCTCGGCCTGTGCCTTCGGGAAGCTGGCGTCCCGGGGCAGACGGAGGGTGTCTTCTCCGACGGCCGCCACCGCGACGGCGGCGGCGGCGGCGGCGGCAGCGAGGCAGAGGAAGACCAGGAGGCGGGAGGTCGCCATTGGAGTGGAGGAGGAGTTCGCAGATGGTGGGGGTGGGATTGGAGCGGGGAGCGGTTTCTCCTCGAATTTATAGCTAGCGTAGCGTATCGAGTTTGAAACTGACTCAGGTCTCGCGTGCTCTTCGCGTCAGAGTTTGCTGGTGCGCCCCCCCCCCCCCCCCCCCCCCCCCGCTTACCCTCCCCACTCCTCTACATCTTTGTAATTCACTCCCGCGGTTCGCGAGAGCATGCCTTGTAATTACCACTTTCGTGCAATATATATAATGTAGGTGGGGATCTTCCCCCGAATTTGTTCGAAAAAAAAGAGTTTGCTGGTTTCAGAATTCAGACTGGCTTTTCTTTCAGTACTGAACTAGCTTTGCTTGCAAGCAGAGACCAAAGAGATTCGGCTGCGCTGGGCCTTCTTTTTTCGCCCTACCACAAGTTTTTTAAGATCTGATGATCCAGGCGCAGGCGCTGTTATTACCACATTACGATCGATAAATCTTCATGGTAATGGCAATCATCGACTCGTGTCAGTTTCGCGGACAGCAGGCACAGGCAGGAACAGTGCAGTCTCGTCTTCAGGTTACACGATACAGAGAGAGAGAGCTTTGATGCAGCAGCAGCAGCAGCAGCAGAAGAAGAAGAAGAAGCATGGTTGATGGGGCTTGATGCTTCTCCTGCTTCCCGAGATCAGTTACAACAGAAGTTGCGTTTCAGGTAACCCATAACGGTGACTATAAATGCAACTTTACATGTACTATTCTTCTCGTCAGTTAGTTCTGCAGCTTATTCAGCTTGACTGAATCTGCCATGGATGCTGCCATTGTCAATTTTGGGGTTGGCTTGGAAGGCTGGCATGGAAAGTGATGGTGTTGTGTTGGTCCCTGAGAACTGGACATGCATGTTGCTTGCACGCAGCAGCAGCAGCAGCAGCTAGCACTAGCGGCTATGATGATCAATGGATTGATCTAGGAATAGAAATTAAAGCTGATACTGGAGGTTGCTTTGCCTTGCCGCTCCATCGATCTGGGAAGTGAATGAGGACGGGATCGGAGGACGACGGGTGATTGGTTTGGCAGGCCATTTTCTGGCTTGCTGTCACTGCCAACTCGGCTTTGCATTGTTGGAGTCCCCTTCGATGTCTCCGGCCTTTTGAGCCGTTTAGTTCGTGAGGTGAAACTTTTGGGTTCTCTTTTGAACCGTTTTGATTGATCCATGTATCTCTCGTGGCCTTGACATCTTGTTGTCAGCTCGATCTACCACCCTGCAGAACCTCAAGTTCATCAAAGGTTCTGGGCCTCGCTCTCTGCTTCAGTCCATTCTCTTCCCTGCATGACGCTGATGCATCTGCCCGTAGATCGATGTGTTTACCAAGCGGATGATCGAGATAGCGTGTCACTGTCACTGACTGAACATTGTAAAGCAAAGCAAGCGCATAATCGATCGACATCCACCTAATAATCCATGCGCATTCCGTCACACAAGGGAACGAAAGGGCTCGTGATCGGCTCGGCATCAGCATGCTGTTTGTGTTGGTCTCCCAACCGATCCCCTGCTGAGACCTGGACGTCATATATGCACGTTGCTTGCACGCGGCCGCGGCTAGCATAGCAGGGATCCATGATCGATCAACCAATTGACGATTATATATTCTGGAAATAGAAATTAAAGCGCGCAAACACATTAATTTCCAACAGAAACATTATTGCCGGTATGAACTCGGAATGCATACGCTCGCCTTGTTTTCATGGATACATGTATGCGTATGCACAACAAGGCTAGCACTAGCATGTCATACCCCAAGACACAGCAGCAGCAATCAAAATCCAGGCCATTCGCCGCATCAAAATCGCATATCCTGCTATCCATAAAAAATTAAGTCGGATGGGGTAAGACCGCCGAGAACGAGCCTCGGCTCGGTTGGCTAGCACAGCGGCTGTGCGTGCTAGCAACTCGTGTTCGAATCCCTCTCGACGCAGGTTTATCTCAGCGGGGATTTATTTCTCGAAAAAACCCCCTCTCCGGTGAAGCCTGGGTTCAGGGGTTTTCTAAGCCGGGAGTTGGCTTTCTCCTCTTAATGAAAACCGTGGGGGCGGTCTTACCCCCACCGGCTTAGTTTGTGAGGTAAGACCGCCCCACAGGTTTTCATAAAGAAGAAGGAACCTTTTACGTACTTAGAAACCCCCGAACACCGACTTCACCGGTGAGGGGATTTTTTTAAAAAACTAGCTCCATAATTCGCTCTAATGAAGGGTCTCTTAGTTAAGACCATACCTCAGACCCTCTAACCTACACAGTCGAGGTCGGAGATGGCACACGAGCTTTGTTTTGGGAGGACAACTGGTTGGCCGGTTGCTCGATCAAATTCCTAGACCCGAACATGTGGGCGGCTGTCCCTCCAAGGATCAGACGATCTCGTACTGTGCGTGATGGCCTCGTCGCTGGAGCCAGCGGCTTGCGATGGGTCGCAGATATTACTCATGCTAGAACGGTACAAGTTATCGTCTAGTTTCTTTCCATTTGGGACCTGGTGCAGCCTGTCACGCTCACGACGGAGCCTGACAATTTCATCTGGAAGTGGTCGTCTGACGGTCAGTACTCCTCGAGCTCAGCCTATTCTTCTCTCTTTCTTAGTCGCGTGGACATCTTGGGCGCTCGCCAAATCTAGAAGATTCAAATGCCCGGGAAGTGCAAGTTCTTCGCTTGCTTAGTTCTTCACGGTCGTTGCTGGACATCTGATAGACTTCGACGGCATGGTTTGCGAGACTCAGATGTTTGTGCGCTATGCGCACAGGAGGTTGAGACTCTGGATCACCTTCTTGTCGACTGTGTTTTCAGCCGGGAGACATGGTTCAGAGCCTTACGACATCTTCTCCTTCCGCATCTCGCACCAGACCGCCCTCAGCCTTTTGCTACTTGGTGGTGCGCACCCCGGAAACAAGTCGCTAAAAGTCCGAAAGAAAAGGCTTCGATGCCTTCATCTGGTTGGTCGCTTGGTCGCTTTGGAAGGAGCAACAGACGCGTACAAGATGCCTTTGCCGGCAGAACTTTGCCGAGAGCTTCGTCTCGGCAAAGGCTCTGCCGAGGATAAACAGGCCTTTGCTGAGAGCATCTTGCAAAGGTGGCGATTCCGGTAGTGCTAGAGGCTAGTGCTGCATCCTATGGACGGTGGCCTAGAGTCCGAAGAGCGGATCACCGTACACGAGCAGCAGCAATTTTTCTTTATAAAGAAAAACACAAGTGACAGCTAGCGGCATGAAGAGAGTAAAGAAAACTGAAGTCAAGCGTCAATAGAAGGGCATCTGCATGATCTTCTTGGCCTTGGGGTAGTCTAGTACTCTCATTCTTATTTGGAGCTACGGAATGCAACAGAAACTAGTCATGAAGTGTCAATTGAAGGATGCCATGCTTGCTTAACAAGTGTGATTAGCAAGGAGATTAGTGGAAAGCAAATGGCGTAGGGGGGGACTGCATATCAATATTCGGAAGGTCATGACACATTGACACTGTTCATATCCGAATTCGATCTGAGAAAAAATATATGTATTTATAACCGCATTATTCATTTGTATGTGATCCATTTTCACCTCTAATTGGTGTATTCTTGTTAGGACTTCCATAACTTGTTGCAGTAAGTTTCACTACTACAGAATTCGTTATCACCACACCACTGATTCTAACATCTACACATGATAGTGCGTGTGTCAAAGATTGAAACAGTTGGCAATACCTTCCATCACCAACTGTTCGTGTAAAAAAACAGTGGTGGTAAATAGGACCATTTCTCATAGCGTGCCTCGGACCCGAAAATATTATGATGCAACTTTAACTCTACACAAACGTCCACCCCACCAGTCCGCCCACCCTCTCATCCACCAGTCCCGTACCCTATTCACTCCCTCTGACGCCCTTGTTCTTCTCACCACCGGTCTCAGCCGCCCCTATTTTTCTCAACCTCCTCTCCTCACTGATCCCCTGAGCTCCTCATCTTCCGTCTCCGTGGTGATGTGGGTTTTGGAGACGGTGGTGATAGCACTTAGAGCATCTCTGAGTGTATCTAATATTTTTCTCATAAAAATATGAAGTTTTAGTACTTCTAAAAGTGTTTTGAAAAGAATAAAGAAGGTCATCTCCAAGAGTTTCTAATAATCCACTCCTAGAATATAGAAGACAATTTTGCATAAGGAATCCTATATTATTTCTAAATTATCCTAACCGCTTTTATGCATTTTTTTCTCTTGTACATTTGCATCAGGAACTCTTTTCTACTGTTTATTGTTTCTGAGCTCTTCCACCTTGTTTTAGGAGAAGATACACGTCGACCAAAAACACATAGAGTTACGCGGAATAGACTGATTTTTCGGAAGTCCTAAAAGATTAGGAGTGTGGATTAGCAATTGTTGGAGAGGTATTTTTTTACCATCTTACTAAAAGTCAAGGATTAGGATAGGATTTAGGGAACTCTTGGAGATGCTCTAAGTAGTGTTTGCTTAAATGGAGGAAAAGCTCTGGTGCTAAATCTATGCACAAAAAGAATTGGTTTCTACTCTGACAAATTATTTTGATTGTGTGTAGTTATAAAAATCTGTGGTGGAATAGTCATTTACGTCCCTGAACTATAGTCGCAGGCTCAATTTCGTCTTTGAACTATCAAAACGTCCATTTTCGTCCCTGAACTTTGCGAGTAGGCCCATTTACGTCCTTCATCCGATGTGGCAATCCTCGTTGGCGTTCCATGTCACCGCCCAGTCAACGAACTGACCCTTCCTACTCTTGTTTTACTCACGGACGCCTTCACCCCTCTGTTTTCTTCGTCGTTTTGAAACGAGACGGCAGACGGGCTCCTCCCATGGCGGCTGCACGTTTGGCGAGGTTGTGGAGGGCAAAATGGAGAGGAGTCTAGCGCTGCTCAGGGCGATTCCGTGGAGTGAAGATCCCATAGCTAAGAACCTCCTTCCAACCTGACCAGCAGCAGCTCAAAATTGGGCACAAGTCATGGTGGCATCTCAATCCAGTCTTGACCACCATCCCCTCTCTATGTTCCTCTAGTAGCTGTTCAAGCTACAATTTCGAAAACAAATCAAGCTTCTGCCTCCAAATCCATGCATTAATTTGCAAACCATGAATCACTAAAAAATACCTCCAAATCCATGGCGAGGGAGTCCAATGGCTGACCTCCAGGAGCCTGCATCTTGTTCGTACTGTGCGCTGCTGTTCTCCTTGCCTGTGTTGGGCCTCCAGCTCTCCCTTCAGCAGAGCTCGGCATTCAAGAGGGAGTGGACGGGGGCGCGATCTGGTGGGGGGCGGCGAGCTGCAAGACTGCAAGGCGGCAAGGTGGGGAAGACGAGTACAAAGGTTGCAATGCCGCGAACTACTAGGCGGCGAGCTGCTAGGGGACCCCGACGCGACGACCTGCTAGCAGACGGCCAGCGTCCAGCAGCCAGTCGAGGATGGGCCGCCACAATGCCCATGGGAACGGGTCCGTCCCTATCCGACTGAGCAAACAAGAGAAGGGCAAAAGGGTCAGTTCAACACAAATGAAGACCATAGCTGACTAGGCGCTGATGTGGCACGCCGACGTGTATTGCCACATGGGATGAAGGACGTAAATGGACCCAATCGCAAAGTATAGGGACGAAAATGGACATTTTGATAGTTCAGGGATGAGATTGAGCCTACGACGATAGTTGAGGGACGTAAATGGCTATTCCGCCAAAATCTGTCATGCCTCACACGTGTGGACCCATAGAATTTAATAAGGTAACAAAATCTATTGTAGCAATCTTAGATATTAGGCATGCCTCACACGTGTGATGTGGACACGTAAATTTTACTAATAAGGTAATAAAATCTAGTGTAGCGATCTTCGATAGTAATGGTATTAGGTATAGTTTCTGGCTGTCGATTTCCTAATGTCCAATCTTTAGAGATCATTACAAATACCATATTCCTCCCATCCTAAACTCTAACAGCAGACAACCAAATACCATGCTCCTAATTTCTATCGGGCTGGCCGTCCTCATCTTCGTCGCCATTTTTTGTCGAACTAGCACCAAGCACTACTCAAGCCCACTCCTGACCCAGCAAACCACCGTAGTAGTCAGCGACCCTGCTATCGTCCGGCTCATGCTCATCGACCATGCCGACGCCTTCTCTAACCGCCCCATGGCGCACTTCCCCGATGACTTCACCGGAACCCACAGCATCAACACGGTTCCCTACGGCCCGATGTGGCGGGCGCTTCGGGGCAACCTCACCGCGGACATCTTGCACCCCACGCGCCTCGGCCTCCTCGCGCCGCTCCAAAGGGACGCCATCGAGGCCCTGGTCATCGACCTCGCCACAAAGTTCTCCGCCGGTGAAGTGGTCGTCGTCCGGGAGAGCCTCCACGCCGCTGTGTTTGGCCTGACCGTACGCATGTGCTTCGGCGACCGCGTTAGCGACCAAGCCGTGCGTGCCATGGAGCACGAGGTGCGGCAGTTCGTCTTCACCAGTTCACCTTTGTGGAAGACAATGTTGTATTAGCGCGATCAAGGTTGCCATGGCTCTTGCACCGGCGGCGGTGGCTGCGCTACACCAGGACATTCGGCCGGGTGTCTAGGCTCGTCCTCCCTCTCATCTCAACCCGACGACGTGCCAACAATGGCGGCGGCGGTGCCGGTATCCGCTGCTACGTGGACACCCTCCTCGATCTCTGGGTTCCTGTCAACGATGACGAGACGACAGGCAGCAGCAAGAAGAGACCACTCATGGACAAGGAGATGGTGAGGCTCGTGTTCGAGTTCCTTGGTGCCAACACCGAGTCCATCGTGTCATGTGTCGAGTGGACGCTAGCCCACCTGATCACCAACCTAGAGTTCCAGAAGAAGCTACACCGCGAGGTAACCGGCGATCAGGAGATAGGCAAGGGTGTTGTGGTCTCCGAGGAGCGCCTCCGCGGCATGCCTTACCTACGTGCCGCCATACTTGAGAGCCTCCGGCTGCACGCGCCTGTGCCGCTCATCATGCGCGATGTCAGCGGCGCCGCCGACGCGGCGGTCTTTGGAACACCATTGACGCCGGCCGCCGATGGCATGCCAGTGCGCCTCATCGTGAATGTAGGTACGTGACAACGGGACGAGCAGGAAGGTCTGGACGGACCCCGACGAGTTCCGCCCCGAGCGGTTCCTCGCCGGCGGTGAGGCGGAGGGGGTTGGTCCCGTGCCGGGGCCAAAGCAGATCTGGATGGCGCCGTTCGGAGCCGGGCGGAGGTATTGTCCGGGCGTGGGGATCAGCATCGTTCACGTGGCGTCGTTCCTCGCTGCACTCGTGCGCGAGTTCGAGTGGACGTTGCCGGCGAATGGCGGCCACAACATTGACATGAGGGAGCTACGCGCCTTCTTCATGGTGATGAAGACGCCGCTCAGGGCACGTATCACGCCACGCGCGTTGACGATCTGATTACCGTTGTTTCTTCAAGCCCAAGATACAATACTTGGAATTTATGATTCTGTTTGGTTGGGAACAACTGTTGTGGACTGTCACTAGCTACTAGAGAATCGGGTATTTGTCCCTGTGTTGATTTTTCATTTGTACCCATGGTATTTTTGCCCCCGGTACAAATGAGTTCATTTGTACTAGGTGGGGAGGAGGAGGTCCCGACACGTCCCCGTGAGGGGACATTTGTACCGGGCGGTGACTCCAACCGGTACAAATGTCTCACATTTGTACCGGGTGGTGGCTCCACCCGGTACAAATGTGCTAGCCTCACATTTATACCGGGCGGTGCCACCACTCAATATAAATATGGGCACATTTATACCGGAGGGAGATGAAACCCGGTACAAATGTAGATCTCTGTTACTCCACCGTCAACGTGATTTTTTTCGGTGCGCCCACCCACACCCACCCATATGCACCGCGACCTTATCTGTTAGACTCACCCACCAACCATTCATTCTCGTCATCTATCTCTTCCTTATCCTCTCTCGTTTTAGGCGGCGGGAGCCGAGCAAGCCGGCGTTGTGCGGGGCCCGCCCGGCGGCGGCGCGAGTGCGGGGGCGGGCGGCGCCTGGCCGCGGCGCGCGGGCGGGCCACCGGGCGGTGCGAGTGCGGGGGCGGGCCACCGAGCGGTGCGAGTGCGAGGGCGGGCGGCGCCTGGCCGCGGCGCGTGGGCGGGCCGCCGGGCGCTGCCAGGGCGTGGCGTGGTGCGCGGGCAGGCCGCCGGCGCTGCCAGGCCGCGGCGTGCGAAGGCTGCAGGGAGGAGGCCCTCTCTAATTTATTCTCTAATTTGTGTTGGATATGTGATTCGATTCTTGTAGTTCTTGAATGTTTGTGATTCGATTCTTGTAGTTGGATATGTGATTGTGTTGTGAATCTTGTGCAAATGATTCGTTGAATCAAATTGACGTTGTAATTTGGCTATTTTTATTGTTGTTGAATTCATCTGTGTGTGAATCTTGTGTGACTGATTGAATAAGAAAGAAAACAAAGGAAAAGAGAAGAACTAAAAAAAGAAAGAAAAGAAAAGGAAAAGGGAAAAAGAGGGGGTGAGGGGGACGACGGGCAGGCGACGGAGACGGACGCTGACGGACGTTCGAGGGACGGCCGGACGCTGACGGGAGCCACACATTTGTACCGGGTATTTCACCCGGTACAAATGAGACTCCCTCATTTGTACCGATGTCTTTGTACCGGCTCCATACCCGGTACAAATGAGGGTTTGGAGTCGGTACAAATGCCCCTTTTTCCAGTAGTGTGTGAGCTGTGGCAAAAGCAGTTGTGGGTCGGGAGTTGTGGAGGGAGGGTAAGTTGTTTGGCTGGAGCAACTGTGAGTTGTCGAAAAAGGTGTTGTTTGTCAGGAAATATCTGTGATGCCTCTGAATCGTTTCTAAAATCGGGTGACATCATCACCTGCCCCTAGAAATGTTGTTTCAACGGGCGACGACGGATGCCATCACCCGCCTCTGCATTTCTAGGGGCAGGTGATGGCGCCAGCCGTCCCTGAAAATATCATTCCCGCCAACATTTTCAGCATTTGAAATTTGAATTTGCCGAATCTGTTTCCCACCAGTGTGAAATTAAATGAATATTTTGAAAATAATTTTAGAGTGATCGAGAATTTAAATTAAGCATACAAATCAATAATATAAAAATAATCCATATAGTATACATCACTAGAGTGCACATTGACAACATGTTTTCTCCACTGTTAAAGTCTAGCCAGCCTTCATGGTGGTATTTTTTATTCTCCCACTCACGTAGGATAACATATTTATCTTTAGTTGCCAATTCATGTTCAGGATGAAAATAGATGCCCCTCCAGTGTACCACTACATGCAAAATGAAATGGCATAAATCAGCATCCACATTTAGATGTTGTTTCTCATTGAGTCTTTGACTGGTTGGTTCAGGCGTAATCTACAAGTACATTACACATAAGAATTAAGCAAGTGTTAGATTATGCAAAATGTACATATGTATAGTATGCATCCCTACATATGATAGGTAGGTCCTTACGCGTTCAGGATCACTAGCGTATCTCCCCGAGCACCCTTAAAAAATTGCATGTGTAATAGTTGTAGTATACAGAACCAGCTGGTTGCTTGTGGCATGGAAAGTTTGTGCGTATAGTCATTTATCTTGTTTTGTCGGGATTATGAACCACTCCCCTCTCAATGTAGTGCTTGCGTGGACCCCTTTTTTCTAAAAAAAAAGAGAGAGAAGTTAGTCTCTATGTGATCAGGGGGAGGTTAACTTTCACAATTGAAGTGTGCACATCAAAATACACTAAAATTTGTAGGATGGATATGAATTATTTGTATGTATTTTGCTCATAATCCAATGAGTCAAATACGACAACATGTTTGTCTTTTTCAGCCATGGAGGATAAATTGTTAATATTATAACAATTGGTAGAAATTTAGACTCACCTGAGGTGGTAGGGCGTCCATATGTAATGCCTATCTTGCCACTTAAGCATCATATGTGTTATGTAGGCCGAAACCAGCTTCATAGCGTCTAGATGTTCACTTTTGTGTATCTTATTTCTAGCTTTCTTTGTCTTGCAACTAGTTATCTTGGTATGGTTGTCTTGCCAAATTAAAAGATGGGGTTATTGTGTCGGTATTTGCAAATAGCAAAAGAATCCAAATATCCGCATGTCTCCTTTGCAGCAGGCATGTCTTCTTCTTGCATCCGGTAGAATACAATAAAGTTCATATAATTAGTGTGAACGAATATGTATCGAGGGTGCACAATTATTCACAGGGTCCGAACAAATCTATACAAAGGCCCACAAGTATATACAGAAGCCAAACAAATATATATAGAGGGCAAACAAGTATACTCTATCTATCCCAAAATAACTGCACATCTCACTTCTCGAGAAGTCAAGTTTTTAAAAGTTGACTAAAATTTATACAAAAATATACTACTCTTTATAATATATAACAAGTACCACTAGATTGAGCATTGAGTATACTTTTTTAATAAATTATTTGGAGACATAAATGTTAATACTATTTTCTATATTGTTAGTCAAACTTAAAAACGTTTGACACCTTGAAAAATGAGACATGCACTTATTTTGGGACTGAAGGAGTATTTGTTCTAGCTATTCAAGTATTTATTCGTTGCAATCAAAATTAATATCGAGTCTTATATTTTTTTTAGAAAAATCATCCAAACATAGTCAAGTGTGATCTTACATTGAAGATCTAAAATCCATTGGTAGAATCGAAAGGGCGAACAAGTATATTTGTTCTAGCTATTCAAGTATTTATTCGATACAATCAAAATTAACATTGTGTATCATAAAATTTTCTAAAAATATTTCATTGAAACATAGGCAAGTGCGATGTTATATTGAAGATCTGAAATCCATTGGTGGAATCAAAATTTGATTTAGATGCACAATTTAAGATTTACAGATTTTTAATGAAACATCCTTTGCAGTGAGGTGATGTCATCAACTTTTATCCTTTGTTGCATGCATGCACGTTTAGCTACTCGTGCATTGGTCGATCCGTAGGTGATCCGACAGCCCAAATTTCATGCCTCTGCAAAGAATTCATTCTTGTTTGCTGCCAATAATCCATCCTCAAGTTTCTTCTCGCACCCCTACATGTTAGCTATGCCACCGTTTTTTTTAAAAAAGAAAAGAAATCCAGGGAAATCATTGTATATATTAGTAAAAGTTTCTTCTCGCACCCCTACATGTTAGCTATGCCACCGTTTTTTTAAAAAAGAAAAGAAATCCAGAGAAATCATTGTATATTAGTAATTAGTAAAGCTGCCTGTCCCTGCTGATGCTACATAAGAGAACAGATCGGGATGTCATCCGTTAGATGCACTCATGCACCCACTGTTGTGTTGACTGTTTTCCATTTTTACTCCTATTGAGTTGCATACACCAATCAGTTCAATCCAATAACTTAACCTGATGGGGAAAGGTGTGCAATTCGCTTATACTCCAACACTCCCATCACGTGCAGTCTCCTACTCCAACACTCCCCTCACGTGCAGTCTCCTCCATGCCGCATACGTGGATATTGGAGTAGGCTGTAATTATTTTAATTAACGCGTCCACCAGATTCGAACTCGAGACCTCTGGCTCTGATACCATATTGAGTTGCATGCACCAACCAGTTCAACCCAATAACTTAAACTGATGGGAAAAGGTAGGCAATTCACTTATACTCCAACAACTCCTACATTTTTTTAAAAAATTATGACCACAGTTCAACAACCAGCTAATTAAGGGTGCTTTGGCACAACTATGGTTGTGGTTGTGGCAGCTCCAGCTGTGGCATTGATGGAGCAGATTCTCTGGTGAATCTGAAACCATTTTAGGAAAACGTTTAACAAAACAGCTTCTCCTTACTGTGTAAGGTGAGTAAGGGGGTGAAATGTCCATAATACCCTTCCTTTTTTATTTCCTTCTTATTTCCTCCTATTTTTCCTTTTCTTTTCTCCTTCTCATTTTTCTCTTTTTTTTTATCTCAACCTCCCACCCTTATCTCCACAGCAACCACCCATTCCCTTATCCATTCACACTCGCACCCGTCGTCGGCGTCCTCCTCCGCCCCACCCTGCACCGCGTTGTCGTCGAGCTCCCCAAGCCGAGCCTCACACCCTCGGGCCATCTCTTCCCCACTCCCTTGTGGTCGCCGCCCTTCCCCTGCGCCTCCAGCTCTCCCCATCGCCTTGACCTCGTTCGCACTGGGAGCTCCCAGCGTCGGCCGCGGGCCTCCTCTGCAGGTCTCCAGCTCCCCCGCCAGTGGCCTCCCCTGCCTCTAGCTCCCCCGCTAAGCACCGGACAACAGACTCCCAGCTAGCTTCCTCACCGGCCACCTCCTCCACCTCCAGCTCCCCCGCCGGTGGGCACAATTCCTCCGGCCTCCACGCAACATCCTGCAGCGCCCTCCTTCAGCTCCTCCCCTGCGTCGCGCCAGCTCACCTCCGGCCTCCTCACGGCACCCTCAGCGCTCCCAACCCACCTCCCCTTCCAATCTGCGCCTTCTACCTGTGGTCCCTCTCTCGAGGGCAAAGGTAGGAAACGGGGGACAGAGTTGCCGGGGGAGCGAGCAGACCGAGTATTTTCAGCTCTGCCCCGCATCCAACGACTCCAGAGAGGGAGGCCGAAAACAGCTTGTACGTCGAAGCTATTTTTTATTTTTTGAACCGTTTGGCGCAGCTTTGCGCGAAACAGCTCGCGAAGCTGCTCGCGGAGCCATGCCAAAGGCACCCTAAGTGATCCGAATGAGACTCTCCGTGGAGGCTTGACATTGAAGCTAAAGAGGTTTTTCCACTCTCGTGCGCACTGGTTCCTCACGCGACGCAAGTCACATACTTTTTCAGCTCGGAAGTTGCCGGCTCATAGCAGTATACAGTGTTACCTTTCCACAGGATGGCACCATTATTGCTGCAATGAGGAAGTGCCAACGTGTGGCAAAGACCTGGGAACGGGAAGACGGAGTATTGCCACTCCCACATGGTGTTCAAGCCCCCCTCCTCTGCTATAGGCAATGTAAATATATTCAGTATCATCCTGTCACTGTTAGTGCAAGTCATACACAGATCCCGGTCGTACAGCACATCCAGTATGAAGTCATCCTCAGGGTACCATTGATGTGGCAGCCCAGTGATGAATCCCGTCGTCCAGCTCACGCTCCAGGTGGCGCTCCTCGAGGCGCCAGAACAAGAACCCGCTGATGGCCAGGGCGTTCTAATTAATGTCTCTTGACAGGGTACGGAGGATCGTTGGTGATCTCCCTCCAAGCGTCGCCGCCAGCGTCGTCGTCGTCACCGGCGACGGTGAACACCTCCATTCCCATGTCCGTCGTCCCCACTCTTGGGTTGTTTGGATCGCGTGACCGGTAAAAGGCCTGGACCACCTTGTACTTGCCAGTGCGCGGTTCGCAGCATGACGGCGTCCCTGGTGGCTGGGTTGAAGAGGTAGAGCCCGGTGTCGGTCGGAGCGAGCAGCAGGCACCCGTCGCAGTGTTGGAAGTAAATCAGCGTGTTGAACGGGCGAGGGAAGAAGTCCTTGGCATTCAACAAGGTCACGGTCCCATCGCCGCCATTGTCGTCACCATGCTGTTGCAGCAGCTGCCATTGGTAGAAGCGGAAGTGATTATTGGAGAAGGTGGATGGCCGCAGTGACGGATCTAGGAATAAATTTAGAGGAGGCTTTCTTCTCCTTCTTCTTCCTCTAGCCCCTCATTCCCTCATTGTTCTTCCTCAAATTTGTAGAGGAAGCTTAAGGGAGTTTCATTGGATTTCCAACGGTAGGGGGGCTCGAGCCCCGCCCGCCCCACCGCTGGATCCGTCTCTGGATGGCCGGTGCTCGTTAGGGATGACCCTGTCCAGGGTGAGAGGGCTAATGACGAAACACTGTCTCTGCTCCCACTTGGAGGCGGAGTGGAGGAGGTGAGCTCGGGTAAAGATGGGGTCGTCGTCGATGATGGCTCGCCACTCGCCATGCCTTGCACATGGATCTGAACCTCAGGAGGGACTTAACAGGCAGGCACACCAAGATTTCGAAAATGATCTCTTCCATCAGCCACCTTGGTGTGATCTTCCTCTTTGTGCCCGTCTTCTGCGCCTTTTTTTTTGGCATGGCGTCTTCTGCGACTTCATGGCGCATACATGCAGCCACAACAGAAAGATTTGTGATTAAAGACGAGTCAAGATTGTGGAGGCATAGGTATAAATTTGGCAATAGTCATGATATTCCACTCCAAAGAAGACACGATCATGGTATCCGTGGAGAGAACAGAAACTGTATCCGTCTAGGAGACGAAAACTCCCGTCAACGATTTCTTTGCAAGCACCAATCGCAACCAACGGGAACTAACAATGGAAAATATATATACAGATTCCAGAAGAAATTAAGAACTTATTTTGAAAGATTTTATCAAGGACAAAAGAGGTAGTATATATGGAAGTAAAAAGGGCGATTTTGCTCCACTTCGTATCGGCTCCATAACTGATATGCTTTGACATTGGTTATGTAGCCGATATAATTGAATTTAGCATTTTCAATCTCTTCCTTATCAATCAACATGTCAAATTGACTAGCACGCCTTGCACCGGTGATTCTATGTGTTGCTGCACGAGGACACGTTCGATTTTTGTGACAACATCATGGATATCAAAAACTCTTCCTCATATCCGTAAAATTCAGATTCGGATCGGATCGAATGCAGCAATTATCCACACCACTTTCACCCCTAGTGGTGAGTGCGGGGCACTGATAGTGGTTGGTGCAGTGTTCAGTAGGCGTAGGGTGCTTACATTACTCGGTGTGGCACTGGGAGGCTCTAAGGGGAGACTCTATTAAATATCACAGTCTAGGACTGTGAAGGAACACTGGTCTGGGACCAAACGTAGGTGACGCTGGGTGTCAATCAAAATGGCAGATCTCTTGAGTGCAGGAGGTATGAGGAGGCTCAATAGCCACAACTATATCTATTGGTAGACCTGCATAGAGTCCTACTTGAAAAACTCCTCCACTAAAGGAGACATGGAAGTCTTGCGAAATTGGAGAATCAAGGTAGGCAAGGCTATGTTCGTGTTCAAGACGACGATCGAGGAGGACCTGGTGGAACACATAAGAGAAAGAGATGTGAAGACACAAGATGAGGCTTGGGAGACATTAGCAAAGCTGTTCTAGAAGAAGAATGAGGTACGACTCCAGCTCCTAGAGAAAGAGTTTGCAGGTATCTCACAAGGCACTCTGAGCATTAACAAGTATTTTACTAAGATGAAGAATATTTTGTCATGAGGGAAGAAGATGAGAAAAATAAGAGGAAGAAGAAGTGAAGATGGAGGAAGAAAGAAGAACTCAGCCCCCCTTAGGTTTTGATCTTGCCTCCGTCACTGACCCCAATATGGCATTAGAGTAAGCGATGTCTTTCTTGTTCTTTCTGTTTAGCTTTCCTCTATTATTTAATAGTATATTATCCAATTGCATGACTTTGTTGATTGATTGAGACATTATATCTCCCTGTGTCACCTTTTGGACCAAGTTGTGTGAATACTCTCAAACAGTTGATCCATAGGACTCTTGGTGTTCTTCCCTGTACTAGGACTTGCACCATAGCATCTCTAGGAACCTTTCACTGTTCTTCTTCATGTCCAAAGTGTTGACCAGCAATACAAGAATTAGATCCATCAACAGCGACATGTTGAAACAACTGTTCAAGCTGATCTAGACACTCTGGAGGGCCATAGCTGAGCCTTTTCGATTCAGACTGATTCTGAAAATGCATAAATGATCAAGATTAGCTGGAGAAAACATATTACAGAAAACACTGAAGTACAATGTAGAAAACATATTCTTGAGTTGAGTTCTATTGTGTGTCTATTATCTAACTTGCTCCGGCTATTGGTCCAAGTAGTAACTATCTAATCCACTATCTATACCTGTTTAGCAGATAGCTACTGTCTACTGGGAACAAAACAGGCCTTGATAATAACATTATTGTTTCTCTGCAGATTTTTTTTATTACTGGACTCGTTGTGCTAGTGTCTCTATCCTTTCTAGAGTTTATGTGCCAAATCTTAGTTGTGCGTTGTGGGGCAGCTACTCTGACAGGGCCACCCTTGACGTGCGGGAAAATGCGTACATATATGCCTTTTTTATTATCACACACACACAGTGTGTGTGGGGTAAATATGGGAAAGAGATTACTGACACGTATCATTTAATTCACAGGTTACGTCATTGTGGAGTCTAGGCTCCGCGTGCACGACTTTAGGGTTGATGCAAGTCTTTGTCGCTAACCATTTATTGAGCAAATCGACATACATTTATGAATTTGTATTCTACTCGACCTCCCTGCTAGCCGGCTTTTGCTATGCAATGTCGTCGTGTCTCCGAGCTTACCTGGTCCTGTCTCGGCTTCGTCGACCGGGGGTAGCACACCAGTAGCTTGATGGTACAGTTGGTTGCTAATCCCTTTCGTTAAATTTCCTGGTTAACTTCTTGAGAAAACCATGCATTATTTCACTGGTTGAGCGGATGGCCGCACTACTTGGCAACAAGGAGAATTAAAATTTTGGGTTCACACATGGGATTACTCTTCACTTTTGTGGTTATTGCTCTCTTATAATGGTTGTGAAGTTGTCTCATAAGGTGGTTGTTTCGCGAAGCAACGACCTCTTTCTCTCCCCTCGCTCTCTCTCCTCCACATCATAAAAAATCTTACGTGGCATTGCATGAGACGATCTATGGGACCGCTGACGTGTACCCAATGTACTTGCTCTGTGTTGTCGACCATGGGGAAGAGGAAGAGGATCCTGTGGTGCTAGTCATGGTGGAGGAAGAGAAGCTCGCACCGCTCGCCATGGGGAAGACGAAAAGGAGCTCGCGTCGTTGCCATGGGGAGGAAGAGAAGAGGAGCCCGCTCTGTCACCATGAGGAAGAAGAAGAGGAGCCCGCCGGCGGCATGGGGAAGAGGAAGAGGAGCCTGCGCCGCCCACCATGGGGGATGAAGAGAAGTTCGCGTCGCCGGCCATGGGGAAGACGAAGAGGAGCTCGCGGCGTGGCCATCGGGGAAGAAGAGATGTCTGTGCCGCTAGCCATGGGGAAGAAAATGAGGAGCCCACAGCTAGCCATGGGGAAGAGGAACGCGAGGTCGCCAACCATGGGGAACGTGAGACCACTGAGCAACCCCTGAGTCTCTTTTTTGCTGACACACGGGTCCCACTGGAGATGGGTCTTGGGCTGCTTATTCCACTG
The DNA here is from genome assembly GCA_036936925.1 of Cenchrus fungigraminus. Taxonomy (NCBI): domain Eukaryota; kingdom Viridiplantae; phylum Streptophyta; class Magnoliopsida; order Poales; family Poaceae; genus Cenchrus; species Cenchrus fungigraminus. The sequence goes on along the minus strand of CM072770.1, from coordinate 124,973,956 downwards.
GATGGGAGTAAATTTAAGCCCCTATTTTTTGCAAATCAGGGAATTTTAAGGTCCCAATTTGGTTGCATCCACTGGAGATGCTCTTGGGCCAGTCTCGGTGGGAGTTTCACGAGCACTGTTACCAATGCCACATCAACTTTGGGCAGCCATGAAATTGTAACTCTCAGTGCATAATTTCATTGCACAGTTTCATAGATACGTTGCAACCCCATGCATTTTCGCAAATTGGATAACATGGAGTGGCCCAAGTCATGAAGCGATGCTTTACCGGACTGAGTTCGTCATCTTTATTTCAAACATGTTGGGAATGTCTTTCGCTTGCCCCAGCATAGGCATCGGTCTAGTGTTGACCTTCCAGGACCCCAATCAGGAACGGATCTAGCAGGGGGGCTCTAGCCCCCCCCCCCCACTGCTAAGAATTTCATTGAAATTAAGGGAAGAAGATGAGAAAAATAAGAGGAAGAAGAACTCAGCCCCCCGGGTTTTGATCTTGCCTCCGTCACTGACCCCAATATGGCACTAGAGTAAGCGATGTCTTGCTTGTTCTTTCTGTTTAGCTTTCCTCTATTATTTAACAATATATTATCAAATTGCATGACTTTGTTGATTGATTGAGACATTATATCTCCTTGCATCACCTTTTGGACCAAGTTGTGTGAATACTCTCAAACATTTGATCCATAGGACTCTTGGTGTTCTTCCCTGTACTAGGACTTGCACCATAGCATCTCTAGGAACCTTTCACTATTCTTCTTCATGTCCAAAGTGTTGACCAGCAATACAAGAATTAGATCCATCAACAGCGACATGTTGAAACAACTATTCAAGCTGATCTAGACACTCTGGAGGGCCATAGCTGAGCCTTTTCGATTCAGACTGATTCTGAAAATGCATAAATGATCAAGATTAGCTGGAGAAAACATATTACAGAAAACACTGAAGTACAATGTAGAAAACATATTCTTGAGTTGAGTTCTATTGTGTGTCTATTATCTAACTTGCTCCAGCTATTGGTCCAAGTAGTAACTATCTAATCCACTATCTATACCTGTTTAGCAGATAGCTACTGTCTATTGGGAACAAAACAGGGCCTTGATAATAACATTATTGTTTCTCTGCAGATTTTTTTATTATTGGACTCTTTGTGCTAGTGTCTATATCCTTTCTAGAGTTTATGTGCCAAATCTTAGTTGTGCGTTGTGGGGCAGCTACTCTGACAGGGCCACCCTTGACGTGTCTGATCTTGGTTGCGGGAAAATGGGTACATATTTGCCTTTTTTATTATCACACGCGCGCGCGCACACACACATCATTTAATTCATAGGTTATGTCATTGTGGAGTCTAGGCTCCGCGTGTGCGACTTTAGGGTTGATGCAAGTCTTTTTCGCCAACCATTTATTGAGCAAATCGACATACATTTATGAATTTGTATTCTGCTCGACCTCCCTGCTAGCCGGCTTTTGCTATGCAATGTCGTCGTGTCTCCAAGCTTACCTGGTCCTGTCTCGGCTTCGTCTACCGGGGGTAGCACACCAGTAGCTAATCCCTTTTGTTAAATTTCCTGGTTAACTTCTTGGGAAAACCATGCATTATTTCACTGGTTGAATACCAAGATTATGTTGTTGAATAACATATGATGTTCAATGCAAGAATATAACAGTTTCTGCTTTCCGTTTTGGCTTCTACCAGTAAGATGTAGTTAAGTCATACTATCAACTAGGAGAATTAAAATTTTGGGTTCACACATGGGATTACTCTTTACTTTTGTGGTTATTGCCCTCTTATAATAAACACTTAGGCAATTGCTTGATTGAAATTTGCAAAAAAAAAAAACCATTAATATCCATGTTAACAGTTTGTTGATTACCTTTCTCTGATTACATGGTACTGTGGTTTGTACTTTTGTTTTTGCCATTGTCAGTTTACTATTAGATTAGCTACAAATTTGGTTTAGTTATCACAGAGAACTGGCATTTTATAATTTATATGAAGGTTTACCGGTTGCCTTATTTTCTTTATATAAACTGACATAGCTAATAGATTGTCCTATATTTCACTTTTTATTTTTGTCGCTCTTTCTTTATTTTATGATTCTGTCTAGTTGCTTCAAGACTGAAAACAGAGGAAACCATGTACTAATCTTCTCGCAAATGACCATGGCCTTGATATTCTTGAGGATTTTGTTTCTTACATGGGGTACAAATATAAACGGTATTGTTCTTTGATAAATGATTTCTATGATTCTGTCTTCACACATGACCACCTTTGTAGCTCCTCCCCTGGACGCGGCAGCTCGTACTAATTGTACTGGGGAATTTGTGACACTACCAACCAAAACATGTTTTTTACTTTGTTACATTACAATTTACAACTAAGGGTTCCTTTAGTTGGGCTTTCCAACAGGTTTTCGCTTCTGCAAAAGTCAAAAGCTAACTAAAGGGCCAAAAGCCACGCATAATTTTGCCCAAAAGTAGCTTTTTTTTAAGTACAAAAGTGAAAGCAACCTTCACCTTGCATTTAGCTACTTTTTATCTAGAAATAACCCACGTGCCACTTTTTATGTACATATAGGTTTGTTCTTTCTTTTCTTTTTCGTCCACGACATGTCTCCCATACGCAACATTGGGACTTTCTCGCTATCACGCCACCCTCACTCTGTTTCTCCACTCCATTTCTTCCATGATTCTCTCGAGATTCTTCGCATCTGAACAGCGGACCACGCAGGTGCACGGCTCTAGCGGTGGCCTTGCAGACTTGCCTCAGAGGCTTGCACGGTGGCGCCCTAGCCCCTAATGGCTAGTGAAGCTGGAGTTCCAACCCAGGCTGCAGGCCAAAATTCAGAAGCAGCAACTAGAGAGCGCGGTGGGAGAAAAATTCGTGTTGCTATCGTTTTCTTTCCTCTGAAAATAAGCTGAAAAGGTTCTGGAGGAGAGAAAGCTAGGTTGCAGTGGGACACCTAGGGAAGGGAGTGGGACAGCTAGGGATATAGGGATGGAAACGGATCAGATTCGCATGGAATCGAATTCGGATATCACATTTTACCACATTTTTACTCGAATACGAATACGGATTCGAATCTTCTCGAATACGAATACAAAACGGATGTCTCGAATTCGGAAACGCATTCGGATATTTACTCGATTTGGAAGACAACATTTCCCAATTTTCTTTATTGATAATTTACAATTATAAAATCATATAAAGACTAAAGTATTAGTACATAACATAGATGGCTCATTAAGAATATCGCATTCATCCATATTTATTTTAATAGTAATCATATAATAAATAAAACTATTAATAAATACATATTTTAGTATATATATTTATTTATCAAACAAATAATAAAAAAATATATGAAAAACAATATATAAATAAACTAGAGTATTTAAAATTAAACTTTATGTTAATGTATTTTTATTATTAAAATTAATTATATTGGTCAGTAAATTTAAATATAACTTATAAATTAACTAGAGTTTATATAGTCGAATACGGATAGTGTCAGATATTGCCAAATACGCATGGAATCGGATAGAGAAAAAATCGACAAAAACGAATTCTGATGTATCCACTTTACTACAACGTTTGAATTCGAATACGGATACGGATATCCATATTTGTATTTTAGCGGATACGGATATCAGATAATTCGGATTCCATTTCCATATTTCCATCCCTAGCTAGGGACCTGGTGACTTCAATTTATCCATTCCTACTTGTAGGTTCATTTTTTTCTTCTTGGGGCTACAACATATTGTCTGCGCTGTGCTTGCCCTTACAGTAAAGCCATAGCCCAACCAAAAGGGGCCTAAATCCCATCTCGTGTGGCATAAAGTTTCTACCCAATCAACTTTGTGTAGCAAGTTGATGACGAGACCCTAGCTAAGGTACCATACCCGGAATAGTCGACTGGTATTAGGGCGTTGGATATGACGATAATTGTCGGTCGTGTCATCCCCACGGCCTTGTTTAGTTACTCCCAAATTCCTAAAAAAATGCACTATGCAAAAAGAATATTTCCCGTCACATCAAACTTGCGGTACATACATGGAGTACTAAATGTAGATAAAATAAAAAAAACTAATTGCATGGTTTGCTTTAACTTTGCGAGATGAATCTTTTGAGTCTAATAATTAATCAATGTTTGGACAATAATTCACAAATACAAACAAATGCTACAGGAATTCTGGTGCCTCCCAACTTTGGGAACTAAACAAATTCATCCAATAGTGAGTGATCAATTGACTGTATCTTAACACTGTTTGGCCACCATACGCCATCGATTAAGAGAATTTCTAAATTTACAAGAGATACCTAAGTTAGAACCAGCCAATTTGGCTGGCATTTATAAGGGCTGGGGTAAAAGAATAATAAACTAATTAAGCCAATAAAGATTAACTAACATTGGTTCTCAAAATTTATGGATTAATATATGGCCTAAAGGCTGTCTTTACATATCAATATATTTTTTTAATTTATCCATCACTAGGCTTGCTGGCAGTGATCAAATTTTCCTAATTACCATGCATCCATAGAGGAGTCATTTTTCCCTATATATATGAGCAATGTATGGGTCGATGTATATGTATTAGTTCCAAAAATTTCACCAAAAGTTTTCACCTAGAGTAGAGAACCGTGTTAATTCATTTCCGCAACAAGAGCCGTGCGGTGCTTATATAAACAAGGCAGGCCACGTCCAGTTTGGGTCATTGGGCTTTTAGATGGCCGAAGCCTGTATTTTTATTTGTTGTTAGTATTATGCTGCTAATTCTTCTGTGTACTTCCTCTCAAAAAAAATTCTTCTGTGTAATATTTAAGTACAACAAACTGTTCTAAATTTTTTCGAAGTAAAACAAACAACTGCTAGAACAATGGTGGTTCTTCTGAATTTCCTTTCATCGTCATTCATAAAAGAATAATACTTTGTCATCTTAAAAAACACAATTACCGCATAATTCAAGCCTAACTACATGTTGTCACTAATCCAATGAGTCCACCAGCTTGACAATTCTCCGTATACATTCTTCTTCATGCTAGCTTCTTGGATCCCGAGCCAGCATCGTCACCACCATCCCTGCAGGAGCCCTTGTTCCCGACGGCGACCGTGCCGTCGTTGCCGGCGAGCTTCATGTACTTGTCCTTCCTGGTGAGCGTGGTGCACTCGAACCCAAGCTCCTTGGCGATGACCCTCTGCACGTGGTTGGCCACGTCGACGGCGCTCCTCCCCCCACCGCCGCACGTCTCCTCCGGCCTCAGCGCCGGCAGGAACGCCACCTCGTACCCGGGCCGCGGGTTCATGTAGAAGAAGTAAGGGTCCATCCACTTCCACCCCCTCGCCGTCGACCCGTAGTAGGTGCCCTGCCGCGCCACCACCGCCACGGGCACGATCCGGTCCGTGAGCTCCGCGAACAGCGCCGAGAACCGCAGCAGCGCCGGCTCCCTGCACGTCGTCCCCTCCGGGCACACCACCACGTCGCCCTCCTCCAGCAGCGCCGCGATGCGCGCCGCGTCCGCCGCCCGGTCCCGCGTCAGCGCCGCCGCGCGGATCGGCGAGACCGCCGTGGAGAGGCGGCTCACGCTGTAGGTGACGCACGTCACGGGGCGGCCCAGCGCGATGGAGATGATGATCGGGTCCAGCGCCGTGCGGTGGTTGCAGACGAGGAGGGAGCCCGGGGACCCCGGGCGCGGCGCCGGCGCCGGCGCGCCGCGGACGGTGAGGCCGATGCCCGTCAGGCGGTACGTGTGGCGGACGAAGCGCACCGGGATCATCAGGTTGAAGAAGACGCGGAACAGGGCGAGGAGGAAGCCGAAGGGGAGGTAGGCCAGCGCGAAGAGCGCGTGCGCCGGGTCCGGGCGGCGGACCAGGCGGCCGTCGTGGAAGACGGCGCGGGACAGCAGCGAGTCCGCGGCGGCGCGCGGGGCACGGCGGTCCGGCGGCACCATGTACGCTTCCTGCACAGTACAGAGGTTGTCACTGTCATCAGACAATAATTGAGAATAGGAGAGTGGCTGGAAATTTAATTACTTCTAGTACTAGTATTTTGGAAAAAAATTCCCTTTCATAAAGACTCTTTTTTTATGGAAAAATATTTTATAGAACAGAAAGGTTTGCATTGCATCCAGCCACCCAAGCTGGAAGATGTGTCTGTGAACACGCCAAGGACAGTATGATACATGATTGGAAGAAAAGCAAATCCCTTTTGCTTAAGCAGAGTCCTAATTAATTAATTCCACAACAAAGTTCAATCAAAACCAACAAGAGTTTCCTAAGAAAATCAATCAAAATCAGCAGAGTTTAAAATCAGTATTTTCTAAGCTAAAAAGCATGGGTCATGGACTCATGGATGGTTGGCAGTTGGGCGGATGAGTGAGTTACCTTGCAGACGGCCATGAAGTCGTGGTCGCTCTCGCGGTCACCGAGGCCGACGTCAGGCATGTCACCAGCGGGGAAAAGCTTCTCAACCACCTCCCTCTTCCTCTCCCCAACAAGCACAGCCTTGATCCGTCCCGTGAACCTCTTCCCCCCAGCAAAGGTCTCGAGCTCCGTCCCAGCAACCTCGGCGCCGAGGAACTCCCTCACGAACTCGCCCACCATCACCGCGGGGGACGCGGTCACCACGACGCGGCGCTCGGCGCAGCCCCGGAACACGGCCCACGTGTCGGCGCGCACGCCCGCGGCGTAGTGCCTTGGCAGGACGCCGCGCGCCACGGCCTCGACGTCGCGCGTCCGTAGCCCCGCGAAGGTGACGAAGACGAGCAGGGAGATGGCGGCTGCCTCGGAGACGGCGGTGTAGAGGGCGAGGAGGAGCGGGGAGGCGAGCAGGAGCAAGAGGGCGCGGAGGTGGGACCCGGCCTCGAGCGCCACGAGGAAGTAGTAGGGGAACGCGGAGGAGGAGACGAGCAGCGTGCCGTCGAGGTCGGCCGCGACGGTGCGGCGCGGGCCGCGCGCGGTGGTGGAGGAGGGGGAGCGGTCGAAGTAGTCGTGCAACGGCGGGAACCGCGCGCAGCAGCCCGGGGGAGGCGGCGGTGGGGGAGCTGGCGCGTCGGCCTCGGCGGCGCCGGCGGGTGGCGGCACGGCCATGGCGCTGCCTGCCGCGGAACGGAAGTGGTGGGGACAAAAAAAAAGAAGGCTGCGATCGACTTGGCGAGAGGCGAGCGGGCCGGCGGGCGGGCGGCGACTATATGGCGCGGCGGCGGTCGGCGGTGGGTGGTGCGGTTGTTGAGCTGCCAGGAAAGGAAAGGAGGGTGGGGTCGTAGGTGGAGGGACGACGGGGATTATATGGGTGGCGGCTGCGCGGACGGAGCAGAGGTCCTGGTCGGAGACTGGGAGCAGAGGAGAGGGGTGGCCGCGTGGGCGAGGAAGGAGAGGAAGAGGAAGAGGAATCGGAGCAGAGGAGTGCAGGGTAGGGTACGGATCCGATCCGATTCGGCGATTCCGAGTCGCATGCGGCAGGCGCGCTGGTACGGATTGGATCCTTTCCCCCCGTGTAGAATTGGAAACGTTTGCGAGAGGAGAGGGAAATGCAGAGCTCGAGGAAGAAGAAGACGTAGTGGTCGTTTTTTGTGTCGACAAGAAGTGACAATCGGCAGGGCTAATCAATCCGGCCGGGTTCGTCGTCTGTGATTTTCTGTTGGTCGACTAGGAAGAATTTTTGGACATGTGTGAATGGAAGAAGAATTCTACTGTACTGTCTGTATGGGCAAATGCAATGAAGGTGGTGGTGACGTGAATTGATACCTGCCTCTGCCGACTCCATATGACTCCCTCTGTTGATTGTGATCGATGATTCGGATGGGGGAGGAGGGAGGTGGCCAGACTCGACCCACCCAGACCCAGCAGCAGCTTGACCACCACCACTGACCCATGATCGACAAATGGTCTCAAGTGACGTCATCTCCATTCCCGAACAAACAAAGAGGCACGCGACAAGTGAGCGCTCGCTCGCTTGCTTCGTCCTCCCTCCACCTGAAATTTGCTCAGCGCTGTCCCTGTCTACCACAAACCACCAATTTCCGTTATCGGAAGACCTGCAAATCGAGAGGGGGCAAAAAAAAAAAAAGCAAGCAAACACCTTCTGGAGTCTGGGACTGCAGTAGCCGCTAGCGTAGCCGTCCGTACGTTTTCGATATATGAAAGTTTGTGTTGCTCTTTGTGCACAAACATCAGAGTGGCGCAGCGGAAGCGTGGTGGGCCCATAACCCACAGGTCCCAGGATCGAAACCTGGCTCTGATATATTTGCTTTCCCATTTTTTATCACTACAATTTGGCTGCCGGAATGTTTGCTGAAGGTAGTCACAATAAGAGGGTATATATTTGTTTTCCTTTTTTTTTATCACTGCAATTTGGGTTCCGAAATGTTTGACGAAGGTAATCACCATAAGAGGACGGCTTGACGCCACATTATACGCCCACATCTAGTCAAGATTTTCAGCACAAACATGCATCGCATCATCAGCTATAAACAGGTATCGATCTTTTTAATCAAGCATCACGCCCATCAGATATACAGAGCCATACAGGTAACAATCCTTCACATATTAACAAGTATCACATCATGTATATGATGCTCAACAAAGAGCACAAACTGCTAATCACCATAAGAGGACAGCATGAAGCCACACTAAACGCCCACAGCTGCTGGACTTCGAAACAAGATTTTCACCACAAACATGCATCACATCATCAGCTAGGTACCCATCTTCTAAACAAGCATCACCAGCATATACAGCTATACAGGTATCAATCCTTCACACGTTAACAAGTATCAAAGCAGTATATATATAGCTGATGCTCAGCAAACAAAGCTCAGATCTTTTTCTTACAGTCAGGTACGAAGAGCACAAACTACAAAAGAAACCAAAAAGAAATCCAACTAGTTACTGATTGTATGGTGTCAAGCCTTATTGAATATTTCAATTCATGGTATAATATGTGCAGGAACAATTCCTGTCACCCAAAAATATGGGCAACAAGGATGGTAATCACTAATCGGCGTCAGTCATATCAAGCTCACATGCCACCTTCAGATGGTGATAACACTGGATCTCTCGGGAGACAAGTCTTGCTCCACCAATGGACGAGTGGAAGAGGTGACCAAGAACCCATCGACTCTGACCGCTGTATCCATATCAATTGTTACTACGCTCAACCCTCTCCCAATCACGTAAATCTTCTTGCCGATGGCCACGAGCTGGCACGGGGGCCTTGTAACCTTGTCAGAGAGCCTGCCGAGCATGACCCACTCCTTGGTGTCCTTCTGCCACATCATCAGCGTCGTACCGAGCTTCTGCTCCAGCATGTACAGTGTCCCGTCCACGACAACTGTTGGGCTAGAGAAACAGCGCGCTATCTCGTTTTCTGTGCCCCTCCAGGTGCGGTCCAGCGGATCGTATATGCCAGCAAAGTACATTCTGTTCCAGGCAGCCTGATGAATGGTCACCAGCTCCTCATCCAATGCAACAAACTTGACTATGTCAGGGGTGAGCATTGGGTTCTTGTGCGCACACCAGGAATCTGTGGCTGAGTCATAGATGTCCCAGGAATTTGGTGACTTGTCTGTCAACCCAAATCCACCAGTTATGTATAGTTTCTCTGTGAGTGATGCAGACACAAAAAAGCACCTGAAAACGAAGCAACAGCACATCAGCAAGTGGTCCCCAATTTTGTATGAAATGCTGTCTGTGAACTTGTGAAACGTGAGATGCTATATATATTATATAGGTACTGCTACATCAACTGCTTAAGGTAAAAGATGTGACAAACTGACAGCATATATAGATATCGATTAGAGGAAAAATGGGATGCCAATGAACATTGTCATTACAAATACCTAGGTGTAGGCATTGGAGCCGCTGTGCTCCAGCGATTAGAAGATGCATCATAACAGTAAACTTCATCCGTAGCATCATTTAGCCAGCTACAACCACCCAGAAAAAATAGCCTCTTGTCTAAGGCCTCAATGGTCACACCTTGCCTCGCTGAGCATGGGGGTTCAATGATATGCATGACTCTCAAGGACCGATCTGAAGGATCCGGAGCCAATACATGGCATTTGCTGCCTGATTCTCTACAGATTACATAGATCCAGGACTCATCCAAGTTGTTCCTCTTACGGCAAGTGTGCCATTCTTCACTGCATAGCAGTTCTCTCCATCTCTTTGACACACACCTGAGAAGATTATGAAACCTACGAGGCACCCTTGCTAAGCAAATAAGAGCAATCTCATCAGGAAGACCATGTATAAGAGGGGTATGACCAGGAGCAGATTCCATGAATCTCTAATGGACAGCTTTCCAAGATGCACTATTTTGGTGGCGGTTGATCATCCTGATAGAATTAAGAGCATTACAAGTTATTCAGTGCAAGCATAAAAAGGCAAATCAAAGTGGCATTCTGATAAGATCAATTCGGTAAGCCAAAAATGCAATCACATCGTTGCAACAAAATAAAACTTATAGAAACGACTTCCTAATATAGCTAATGTGACAAGTTAGCATGGAAACTTTCTTATCAGTAAGAAAGAAGTTCAGCTTTAAGCAGTACAGCATATGGACAACATGTAGAGATTGTAAGTGCAATAACCAACTACTAAGCAAAATGTTTACAAAGTTCAAAGAAGCAGAAAATATTATTAAATAGCGAGGAAGCAGATCCAAAGTTAGATTCAACTCATATCTACACTGCTAGAGTGGCAGATACAAGAAGTAAAAATGGCAAGTGAGAACAATTCAGAATATCTCAAGATTCCAAGGATTAATACCCGATAACAGGCCATGCTAGCCAAACTCGGATGGAAAAATTATTATTATTATTTTCTGAAGTAAATATAACTGTAATTCAAGATGCACGAAACCAAGGATCCTAAAAATAAATAAATGATCTGTACAGTATTTTTGCAGAAAACGACTCCATACTTTCACAAGAGAAGACTACTTTACTTCTTATTGTTTTGATAAAACCAACTTAGGAGAAAGGCTTTAGCAGCACAACTTTACTTCCATCATAGGAGAATGACTTTACCAGCACAAATTTATTCAGATAAAACCAACACAGCCCAAATTAGGATAGAGAAGACAGTAAACAGTGAATGAAAACAGAAAAGGTCTAACAGAATGCTATAGTAACTTTGGCATTGGAAAAACAAAGAACGCAATTACATCAATCAGGTCGGATAAGAATAGAAAAACTTCTTTTGGTTGTATAATTGTATGGCTGGATTTGCTCAGAAACCATATTCAGTTTGGTATAATCAGAGGGGTTTGCACAAAAGTCAACCCCCTTCAGATACCGTCCTAATAGGAGTCATCATGGCAAATAAACAGAACAAGCATGACCCGAAGCAGGGTGCCGAATGCGATAGAAAAGGGATGCTATAATGATCAAAGCATTAGGAAAGTAATCACACCAATCTGGTCAATCATAAATTATAAATCACAGGTTGGGTTCTTCAGTCATATGGCTGGACTTGCTCAGAAACCATATTCAGTTTTGGTCTAATCAGATGGGGGTGCCGTTAAGCACCAACCCATTTCAGATACCGTCCTAACAGGAATCATCACAGCAACTATACAGATCAAGCATAAGTAATCATGGACTGGGTTCTTCAGTTGTATGACTGGACTTGCTCAGAAACCATATTCAGTTTTGGTATAATCAGATTTGGGTGCACTTAAATGTCAACCCCTTCAGATACCGTCCTAACAGGAATCATCACAGCAAATATACAGATCAAGCATGACCCCGGAAGTGGACACAAGATAAAACTGTGTTAGGAAGTAGAGAAGGGCAATCCAATGATATACTAATGTTGGTCTTGGTTATTAATCAGGTTTATTAAAAAAATGGTAAATCCATGGTTGGGTGTTTTGGTGATATGCCTGAAATTGCTCAGAAACCATATTCAGTTTTGGTATAATCAGATGGGGTGCACTAGTCACCCCCATCAGATACCGTCCTAATAGGAGTCATCACAGCAAGCATCTATAGACAAGCTATAATAACCAAAATATTACAAAACAAGGGAAAGGATCTTAAGGACAAACAATGATCAGATTGACAAAATGGATGTAAAAAGAAACAAAAGGATCCCTATTTGGATGCAAACAAGCAAGGAAAACGAATCCACCTCACCTAGACACCATCCTTGCATAATTCATCACAGCACACAATTATTGTTGTAAAAAGAAACAGCTCGTGTTCACACATACACCAATACACATACACATGAACCAAAAAGATGTAAAGTGCTGAAAACATTTGACCCAATCATAAAAACACAAGCAGCAAAAGGAGAAGAGCTACATTGAACAACAATTCTAAGCGTTATGTTCACATATTTAAATTTGCTCAGATATCAGTCTCAGTTAAGGATGTAATCATGCAAGGAATGGCCTTTCAAGAGCCACCTCACTCATATACCGTCCTTGTACGAGTCCTCACCGCAAGGGAAAATAAAAACTGAAAACTTGCATAGCCACCCATGCTTAACAGCTATATAAGTTCTAGAATAAGTGACCAAATGGGTGCAAACATTTTTTTTGCATAAAAGCAGGGGTAGCACTTTGCTGTTAGCTCAACTAGCACAGCACGCGCTTTTCGATTACAGACTGCACATGTTTGCTCAGAATCTCGTTCAGATTGGATGTAATCACTGGAGGGGCACCTTTTTAAGAGCCACCTTACTCAGATACCGTCCTTGTAGATGTCATCACAGCAAACTAGTTAACAGCAAAGCACAATATTTCTCAAGAGATTTCGACCAAATGTAATGTGAATATAGTAAAGTAGGAGTACTAGTCTTCATTAAATTTGCTCAGACATTTTGTCTCAGATCAGGTATAATCATGCGAGGATAGATGCTCGCTCAGATACCGTCCTTGTTAAGTCATCACAGCAATTCTAGCGCAAAACAACCAAATCTACACCTCACTGGTCCTAAAAACATGCTTTCATGAACGAGAACAGAGCCACTAGTTCATACTCGAAATCACGTGGCTAATCGCGACAATCAATGAACGAGAATACACCATCCGCCGATAAGGGTACGATACAATACCATTAAAACAACGAATCACACGCTGCGGCGCGCCGAATCTCAGGGGCCGGGACGGGTGGGTGGATGGGACAGATTTGGGCGGGGGGAGCGGCAAGAGCTACGGTGGCCTGGGAGACGGATTGGGGGGGGATCAGGGAACCCCAGATCTGGTGAGGGGCGGCAGCGGCGGCGGCCAAGGGATTAGGGTTTCGGCCGGCAGCCGTTGGCGGCGGCGAGAGCCGGGGCCAGATGCGGAGGCGAGGAGGGTAGTGGCGCTGCGAGGGGGAGCTCTTCTTTATTGCTGGTGAGGACGATGTGATTATTCACCAATAGTCCCTTTAACTCCATGATATTCTAATCAGGCCCGGTTGTTGTTACTGCCCTGTGCCTTGCAGTGAGGTGATTACAGAATTAAACATCACTTGAGTACTGAAACGCAAAATTGTAAGCATATTTAGCGCCCTCCATCCCGCGGGAATTCTAAACCACAAAACCAAAGGGGGGAAACAGAAAAGTGGAGCCCCAAACCCTAGACCCCCAATGGAAGCGTGGCCGCCTCTCGCCCCCGCCGCCACCACCCCCACTGCCACGGCGGCGGCGGGCTCCGACGATGCAGCGATCCCTCCGCCTCCGCCCCCTCCCGCCGCCGGGGCGTGGGGGGCCGCGGCGACGGCTCAGAGGAAGGTCGTGACGGAGGAGACGGCGGCGCAGGCGGTGAGCCGGCTCGTGGCGAGCTGCGCCAACTCCAGCGGCGTGGCCGTGGCCGTGGTGGACGCCAACGCCGTCATCGCCGGCGGCTCCGCGCTCTCCACCACCGCCGGGCGCCTGGTCACTGTGCCGGAGGTGCTGGAGGAGGTGCGCGACGCGGCTGCGCGGCGGCGCCTGGGGCTCCTTCACGTCCCCGTTGAGACCGTTGAGCCTCCGCCGGAGTTCGTCAAGAAAGGTCACAGTTTTTTTTTTCTTCACCCATATGTCTGTTTGCTCTTTGTAGATAAAAAATCTGAGTTGTATCTGATATCTCCCCTTAAGCTTTATGCTCGTGGTCGTTAATTTGCATTTTGCTGGCTGAAATGGCATGCTTGTTGAACCACTAGTTGCGTTGCGTTTCAAGTTATGTGTTGTCTGATTCCTGAGGGACTGAAACCTCTCCAGTTTAGTGTACTATAGTATTCCTATTAGATTGCTTTGGCATATCCTCCTTTCTTGCTGATGTTGTTTTTGTTTGCTTTCTTACTGAATTGTATTTAGCCTTGCCAAACTAGAAATAGTTCTTAGTCTTCTACTACAAATTTTCCGGGTCTGAGTAGTGAGTACTGTGCATTGATTGATACGGGAAGCTTACTTCTGTAATCTTTTGCCTGCAGTTACCAAATTTGCTAGGGAGACAGGTGACATCCAAACACTTTCAGATGTTGATATCAAGATTATTGCTTTGGCCTACATGTTAGAAGCCGAGATCCATGGGACTAGCCATTTGCGGGAGCATCCTCCTCCCCTGCGTGAGGTGAATGTCAAAAAGCTGTCAGAAGCTCCACTGCCTGGTTGGGGTTCTAATGTGCCTAACCTGAAGGAGTGGGAAGAGTTGGATCAGATGTCTGAAGCAGGTGGAAATGTCAATTCCCGGATACTTCCACTGAAGGATCTTGAGAATCAAGATATCCCCATGAGTGAGACCAACAGTGTTTGTGAGGCACAAGACGATGCAGGACACCAGCCTAACAAAGATGAACGCACTGCATGGGAAGATGATGAGAATAACGAAGGTTGGACACCTGCTGTTAGCCGCAGCACACACAGAAGGTATCTGAGGAGGAAGGCAAGGCGTGATGCCGTTAAGGAATCTGGGCAGAGTCTTGAGACAAGTTCTGTTGCTCCATCAGTTGATGCTGACAAAGTCCTCTCTGAAAATGGTGGAGTTGAGCATGATTCCATTCCAACAGATGGCCCTTCTATCCCTGAGAAAATCAATTCAAGTACTGATGGATTGGAACATCAAGTGGAGAATGAACCTGAAATTGCTGAAGAACATTTGCATTCTGATCAAGCCAATGATGATGATGCTGATGCATGTGCTAAAGAATTGGATAGCCTGGACATCAAAAGTGAGACTGACGGAGGTGATGATGTGTATTCCATGGATGATGAGAGCAGTGAGCAGAGTTGGGCCCTGAGGTCCTTATCTGAATCTACTGTAGCGTGTATTACTAGTGACTACGCCATGCAAAATGTCATCCTACAGATTGGCCTTCGTCTCTTGGCACCTGGTGGCATGCAAATACGCCAGATGCATAGGTAAGTAAATTTAAATTTCTCAGACCTGTTTAGCTGCACCAGAGCTATTGATTTAGACCATGCCCATTCTATATTTTTTAGGTCTCTTACACATGTATTTGGATTTTTTATGTGACAGGTGGGTTTTGAGGTGTCATGCTTGCTCTAAGGTGACCCAAGAGGTTGGCAAAATATTTTGTCCAAAGTGTGGCAACGGGGGAACCTTGCGGAAGGTTTCGGTAACAGTTGGTGAAAATGGGATCACTATGGCCTCACGACGCCCACGTATCACACTTCGAGGCACAAAGGTGAGTGTAGTTGCACAATTATTATGCTGCTTGTTTTCCATGTGGCCTAGATTGCCTGTTCTTAAATCCTGTTCAGTAGTGCAGTAGTGAAGGATAGTTTCCCTCTTTAAGTTTGAATGATAGTTGGAAATCTACTGTGATATTAATGGGCAGGCACATCTTGCAATATGATGCCTTCCTTGACTCTACATTTCTTGCAGTATATGGTGTGTTCCATGAGGACACTTATGTTTATTTTTTGTTAGTTTCAATTCCTTAACTGCTATTATCTTTCCATGTGTGGACCTGACCATTTTACAGTCCCTTTCCTGCTAGTAACAGTTTGCCTCCTCTTGCAGTTTTCGCTTCCAATGCCCCAAGGTGGAAGAGATGCAATAACTAAGAACCCCATTCTACGAGAAGACCAACTTCCTCGGAAGGTTCTTCATCCTAAATCGAAGAAGTCCAGCAAGCAGGTAAGGATGCTGGACATACTTTGCAGTGCTTAAGTTTAATGAACACAGTGATGTTTCTTCTGCTATCATGTGGCCTTTCAAATACTTGTATATCATAGTAGTTGTGAAGTTGTGGGTGCATATGACTTCTTCTCTTTGGTCTTTGTTACAAGTACTTCAAATGCCACTCTGACAGTCACTATTCAATATAGGACGACGATTTCTTGGGTGTCGACGACATATTTTCACACAGTGGTGACAAGAAGGCACCGTTGAAACCTCCTGTGAGGAAGGCGCTTGCGATGTTCAGTGGGAAGAGAAATCCAAACGACAACCACTTTTCACGCAAGAAGAACTAAGATACCTTAAGCCCCATTATATGAGTTGGTCAGCTGCCTTTTTGTTTGTTGTCACCAAATATGATACCTTAGTCCCTCCCATTATATGAGTTGAAAGCCAAGTATGTGATCCAGAGTTCTGTTTTCTTGGTTGTGGAGAAAGCATGTAAGCCATGCAGTTTTTTGCAACATCTTTGTAAGGTTCTTATGCAACTACTATGCATTTCCAGGTAGCATGAGTTATAAATTGGTTCGTTTGAGCACAGAAGATGTCTCATGTCTATGTGTAATGCCTGCAGAACTTTTGGGAAGTAATTGAATGATGAGTTCTTTTACACTGGAAAAGTTCTATCATATAAGCATACATAGACTAATTTACATTTACACTTGCACAAACAGCTTGATACGCATTTTTATTGTAAAACGAAACCAAAGAATTATGTCCAGCCTAATGGTGTGCTCTCTACATCACAATCAATTTCTGACAAAAGAAGAGAAGAATCGAATCGAACAAGTATACCGCGGCATTCCATGCTTACACAGACTCATGCACGACACTAACACTCTTCACATTACACCTCCCACCAACACCAATCAGTTCATCAGAAGAGGAGATCATCGTTCGTCGAGCTGAACCCGCCGTAGATGTCCCCCATGTTGAGCAGATCGAAGTAGCCGCTGCCCGCGATTCCGGCAGCCGCGCCATGGCCGGCGGCGGCGGCGCCGGCGCCTGTCTGGTGGTCCTGGTGCGGCGGCAGCGCGCCGTAGCTGCCGCTCATCTGGTCCCCGCCGAAGGCGCCGCCGTGCGACGGCGTGACGTTGCCGGAGCTCGCCGTGGAGGCGGGCCAGCAGTGCGCGGACACCGAGTAGCTCTCCGGCGCCGGCACCGCCCAGTCGGAGAAGACGAAGTTCTTGGGCTGCTGCTGCTGCTGCTGCTGCTGGGCCTGGTGATCGAACGGCTGCTGCTGGGCCGCCAGCAGAGGGGCTGATAGGACGCCATTGCTGCTGCTGATGATGTTGGCGTCCTGGTCGTGCGACGTGGTGGTGCTGCTGCCGCCGCCGCCACTGCTGTTCTTGACGTGGTGCTGATGGTGATGGGTCATGGACATGGCTGGCTCGGTGGTGCTCATGGAGGTGAGCTCGGGTGGGCTCTTTGGGTTGGAGCCGCCCTGGGCCTGCATCACCCTCTTCTTCAGGTACGAGTTCCAGTAGTTCTTCACCTCGTTGTCGGTCCTCCCGGGAAGATGCATCGCAATCTGAGACCACCTGAGATCCCAATTCATCAGCGACATGTACATGCTCGGTATGAACTGTGTGAATTGTTCTTGTTTTTTATGTTTAAAAATTAAAAACTAAGAAAAACATTAGCTCTGAAGAGAATTACTTGTTGCCCAGCTTGGCTTGAAGGTTGATGACGACGTCTTCCTCCTCCTGAGAGAACATTCCACGCTTCAATCCGGGCCGCAAGTAGTTGATCCAGCGCAGGCGGCAGCTCTTGCCGTTTCTCTGGAGACCTTTGAGGAACCAAATCCAAATTGCATTGCAAAAAAGATAAAGGAAAGTCATCAGAAACTGTATAGGAATGCTGATTGCAAAGGAGACTAGAATTCAGCAGCAGCAGCAGCAGCAGCAGCATGCTGCTCTGCATGCATGAGCATGAATGCAGCAATGTGCATCCTGTGCATGGAAGGATAGGAGAAATCAGAGCATCTTCTCACCAGCCTTTGCAGGGACAGCACTCCAGCAACCAAGGCCATGCTTGAGGATGTAATCCCTCAGCCTCTGGTCCTCCTCAGGTGACCACAGCCCCTTCCTGTAGTTCATCTTGGGCTTGTCGCAGGACCGGCACCCCATTGCCGCCACCGTCGCCGTCGTCTTCCTTCCTTCAGGCTTGTTCCTGTGCCTCTTGTGTCTCTGAAGATGAGCTGTTGCAGTAGTAGCAGTCCCTCGGCACCATGTGCCCCTTGTGATTTAAAGGGCTGTCACATTTTGCTTCTCGGTTTAGTTTAATTGAGGGGAATTGAGTAGGTTGCGGCCTGCACATGCTCGAGATTATGAGGAGGGAGCTTGGTCAGAGGATGTCACCTCTATCTCGCCATTACACAAGGAAAGATTCTCAGAGTACCTCACTAAACTTTGGCTTCGTTCTAATGATGATTTGAAATATGAATGCTTGCTGGCACTAGGATCACATATTGTTCTGTTACAGCATTCAGCAATCAAAATGCTGCTGTAACTGGTGCCAATATCGGTCACTCGGTTTGGAGTTATCTGAATTTTAATTACTGGCACAGCAGTTCAGATACAGAGACTGTAACTAGAAGTCATAGTTTCAGATGCAGTGGTCAGGTAATAACTCCATTCTTTTTAAGTAAAGAACGCCGTTATCCAATAATCAGCGTGATGAAGGTCAGACTGTCTCCACCAATGATGAGTGGAGAGCATTGACATGAGCTGTTCTTGCAATGAGGGGACACTTGGATTGGCAATGACAGGACCCGACTGACTAATACATCCCTCTTCTGATGGCAGTCATTGGGAGGCATCTGTCTTGACAAGGCCAAGGATGAACCGAAGAGCCATGGCCACAAGAAACGACAGCCTAGTTGGGATCCAGAAGGATTTGCGTTGCAAGGATCAAGATGGTGAAATGCACCTTGGGTATATGCATAAACAATGACCTCTGGAAGTACATACCAACAATGATGGGGAAGCTTGGATGCCAATCGCAGTGCTGTTTTCACCCAATGTCAGAACAATTGAGTTGGCAGAATGGCTTGTTCAGAGATCCTAATTAGGTCGGTTTGCGCGTTTTTGTGTGTTCATAGTTTCATATAGTGCATGAACCTGTGTCCTTTTCCTCTCGGTGTTACATAGGTCTGTTTCGAGAACTTGGCTTGAGTACTGGTGAGTGATGATATGATTCTCAATTCCAGCATAACTAATGCCTTCAGTCTGACAACTTATACATAATGAATTCTTGATGTTCTTGTCCTCTCCTGGCAGTAGTTACGTTGTTTTCAAATCTAAGTGCAGGCACTACTTTTCTCTTTTCCTTTTAAAGTTCCTCACTTAGGAAAAAGAAAAGACCTTCTCTATAACGACAGATGAACCGATGCCAACTCTGCTACATGGTGAAGTTCAATATTTAAATTGGGAGGTTCTGTATATTCTTACACTGCTGACATTAATGATCCATAATTACCATAGGCTTTTCTGCTGCAGAATAGCATAAATTATTAGAATCCTCTGAAGGTTAACCAAGTTAAATCAAATGAGATTACTCCAATAGTCTTCTTACCAACTGTACATTCAAAAACATTATAGATCAGGCCACATTGCCACCACTAGACTGGTACAGTAAGCTTCAACAAGTGTATATACCTGGCAACTACACTTTCTCTGAAAAAACTGAAATCAAAAGGAGCTAACATGCACTGAAGCTCGCGAGGCACGCGAACCGAAAACAAAGAGGCATGATCCAGTGCGTAGCTATAGTTTACCCCCACAAGCGAGACATATATTAGCAGAATTTGTTAATCCCCTTGGAAGGAAATTAGAGGTAGCTAATAATATGGCATGAAAGAGGGTCCTATCATGCTTGATATCTCTGTCCTATTTTAATACGCAACCATGTCCTACAAGAGAGGACAATTCCATGTGATCTCAATTCAAGGGGTGTCCTAATCCCCTCCTCTTCTCAGCCTCAGCATCAAACACGGCGATTCGCTAATGAGGAAAAATCAAAACAATTCTTTCTCAACATTAGCCGACAGCTATAAACTAGTAGGGGCTATGCAAAACTATATTTGTTGGCAAATTGACTTGGGCACAGCTGCATGTGGACAAACACCTAATCGTCATACAAATTCGCATCTTGCGCTATAAAATTATGAGCAACTGATTAAACTATATGCATTGCTCTGAATGGAGGGATGATAAAAAGGAATCTTTTGTCTGAATGGGGGAGCCCCTCTGAAGTCTGAACTCCACAACCCAGTTAAACAACTTCCTGAGCATCAGGACTTTTTGTTCTTCTTGTCACATCCATCATCCATCTAGAACGTAAAGTAAATACGAGAAACGATTTAATTAAAAACCTCACCGACGATTAAAAGAACGCGGAAACGATGGTGATGTGCAAAATATGCTGGGAACTAAACAATGTCACTGGGAACATGCACTAGGGCTCATCTGTACTTGCAATGATGGGATGCAAGTCAATGCCTCCTTGCTTGAGAATTATAATCCACAGAGGGACAAGCGAGATGGGGGAAGGATTGTATACGCAGGTCCAGCTCATACGAGGACATACGCGCCGAATAATCAAGGGCGGCCTCACTGCAAATTGTCAGTATATCTTTGCAGAATTAAGTAGAAGGGGGTGCTGGGAAAACTATGTCATCTTGCTAAGCATGTAGGCTAAAATATATAATTAGGCAGTGTTGTGGCTTTGGAGTGGAGGGTCTAAATGGACATATGTGCTCAAATACGAATCATGGTGGTGTTGTGCTTGTATGATGAAGAACAAGTGACACTTTGATGACAGTTTGGAGCTGTGATGTTGTGTTTATCGAAAAGAATATTTCAGAAAAAAACATGCTTAATTACTTTTTTTTTTGGGGAACACATGCTTAATTACTTATGCGTGCTGGAACATAGTAACTAGGAAATAGCATACTGAGATTGCCTTGGTGATTATGCCTTTGCAAGAATGCCATATTTGTGGTCTAAGAGGAAAAAAAATGAGCCCCTGGCATGTTTATACCTATGTGGAGCTGTCCTGCAATGCAAGCAAAGAAAAGCTTATCCAGGTGCATTATCCTAGCATGCCTACCAGTGCCAGGGGCGGTGCCCCCAAACCCCAAGTGGAGGAGATGAGGCCATCCATGTATGAGCAGGGTCATTGCTCACAAGTTCTCAAGCCAGTGTGAAGCCAGAAATGAAGATCACATAAATCTACTTGTTATATATATCCGAGAAAAAAAGGGGGAGATATCATAACTAATTTTTAGTAGCCACACGAGTGCTCCGATTGTGCGTCAGCCATGACGAACGAGCTTACATCCAAAACAAAGTCTGATGAGTTCATCAAACCAATTGCCCATGGCAGAACAGAGGCCTCTTACAGCAACAACACGGCCTCTTGCACGTTCAGTGACACTGCAAGTTCTGATGCAATTACACGTTGACCTTGGAGGTTAACAATGATGCACACTGCGAACACCTAAAATGGGTTGCAAAACAGGCCCAGCAGGGTTAAGCGTTCCAAAATACGAAGTTCACGTAAACAGTATTGAAAATGGTGACGTCAGAAATTTTGCTTGCCCACAGTTTGGTCAAAGATTTACATGAAATTCCAAAGCTGTAAACACAACAATCAAGAAAACATCTTGATAGACTGTGTGGGAAAATTTACACAAACCAACTAGTACCAATGCCTTATATTAGAAACTGGGCACAAAAGGGACATCAGTTCTGCTCCTTAACATCCTCATGACTAACATCCTCATGACTGGGGATGCTGATCTTTAACAGATGATTGACTTTGGATCCTGAATCAGAGTTTATCGGAAACCACAACACGCACAGCAATGGCAACATGAGTGGGTAAACACAAATATCTTCAGATGCATAAACAGAACAGGTTTCCTATTGGAAGTCTCGCTGTGAAAGAGCCGAGTTCTGCTTTCTGTTTGGAATGTCGAAGTCGCGTATCTGTCATCACCCAACATGACTCGCTAGAGTAAAACAACTTCTCAGACCTAGAGGATACAAGAGCCTAGTTCATCCTCTTGATGAGCTCATTGATGTAGTTCTCACGGTTACCGGCATCACCACCCTCAACGTAGTGGTTCCTCTTCTTCTTCAGGCCACCCAGCGGTGCCTTCAACTTGAATGGCCACAGGAAGTTGTTGGCCTCCTTGAAGTGTGGGCCAACAGTCATGATCTCATGGACAAGATCCTCAATGCAGATGATGTTGTGGTTCCCGAGGCCCTGACAGGCAGGAAGCAGAGAAAAATGACTTATATTTCTAATTGAAACGTATGTATCATCAGAATCAGCATAGGCAACTCATATATCATCAGAATCAACATAGGGTATGGCTAACCTCCTCAATGACATTGTTATTGCTCAGAGGAATCCTCTGCTTGTTCAGCTTCCCATAGCCCCTCTTGTAGATCAACTCCCTTACACTCTTCAGGTTTGGGTACCTGAAAGCAACAATAATAATAGAAGCGTAAAAAAATGATTGAAGCATGCATAGGAGCTGAAACAACACTTTATGACAACTGGTATCTAATGCCAGTAGTATTCTTGCCTCTGATCACTCAGCTTTATGATCAAGCCATTAAATCACCTAAATGCAAACTAGATTTAGCACAACTGGGCTAAGACTTGTCACATTATGAGCAATCAACCTAACTCTGTACAAGTGCACAAACATCCTGCCAATATGCCAGTAGCAAGGTAGTAGTCCCATAAAGGAGTAGTGACTAAACAAATAGACAATCATGTTTACCAATCTGAACCACTAACTGGATAAATAAGGACAAGTATAATGGCAGCATTCTCTTGAAGCAGAAGATTCACTAAGACCTCAAATCTCTCTACTGAATTCATGATATCACAACAGGGTGGTAATAACCCTCTTCTACATCTTTGAAATGACCATATTCCTAGCATGACACGGCTAAATTGGAAAGCATAAATACACTCAAGTCATGGAAGCCAAACAGATATGAACTTACCCATATGCAACATACGGCTCCACCCTGCGCAGCATGTTAATGGTGGCCTTGTTGACCTTGAGGAAAACACCATTGAAGATCTGCCTCAAACGCAGGAGCTGCAAGATCTTGCGGGTCTTGGGGTGCATGGCATTGATACTGCAGTCAGCCGGAAATTAGCATTTTTGGAATGGCAAGCAAATAAGCAACTAATATGAGACAGTGTCATACCCACGGATGCGGATCACAAAGAGAAGCTTGGCCTCAGGGCTCACATAGAACCCACCCTTCAACCGGGCCTCACGCTTGAGCTGCACAAGCTCCTTCTCCTGCACACACAAAGCAAAAATCAGGTACCCCACACAAAGCAAGTTTCTCAACTCAACAAAGTCTAGTTAACAATTGGTCTAAAAAATCAGCAACATTATCCCAGTCAAGAATGTGCATTTCATTACTAGATCACAGCACTGCTAAGCTAATCAACAAGGTATTAAGCATCCACAAAATCGTTTCCAAAACTAAATTGTGCATCGTCGGATCAAATCAGTGGCAAGGAACTAAGGCAGCACGAAGTACACCCCGGACCGAGACGAACGGGATCGCTGCTCACCTGCGCGTCGTACTCCTGCGCGTACTGCTTGGCGCGCGCGAAGATGATCTTGCGGCTCTCGAGCGCCTTCTTCCTGTCCGCGAGCGCCTTCTCCTTCTTGTCGGCCGCCCACTGCTCCTCGCGCTTGAGCTTCCGCAGCACCGACTCCGGCACCACCGCCGCCGCCTTCGCCTCCGCTGCCGCCGACATCTGCGCAGAACAACAACAACAACACGCTTCAGGTCCACGCGCGCGATAGCACTAGGGTTTGGGATGGCGCAGGCGCAGTAAGCTCACCTCCGATGACCTGCGCGTGGGGGAAGAGGAAGAGGAAGAGTGGAGAGGCCGCCGCCGTCCGCCGATGTGGTAGAGAGGGAAGAAGTGGCTGCCGCTGGGGATGCCGAGCCTTTAGGGTTTCGAGTTGGATGCGAA
Organism: Cenchrus fungigraminus; assembly: GCA_036936925.1. Taxonomy (NCBI): domain Eukaryota; kingdom Viridiplantae; phylum Streptophyta; class Magnoliopsida; order Poales; family Poaceae; genus Cenchrus; species Cenchrus fungigraminus. The sequence continues at coordinate 124,949,812 of CM072770.1, read as the reverse complement.
TGGGTTGGGCCTTTTGGTACTTGAGGCCTGTGAATGAGTTGGTAAAGTTAGGCCTGGCCCAGCATCAAGATCAAACAAGGAGGAGGAACTGCAAAGGCCCATCTAAAAATCATTTTTTTTGTTTTTAAAAAGAAATGCTAAAACACAAGCTGCTCCGAAATAGTTAAAGATTGATTTTTAAGCAAAAGCTAAGGATCAATGTTGCTATATTTTTTTCGCATGTTTCATAGTGAATGTTGCGTGTAACAGTGTTTCATATTGTGATGGGAGTCAAACGACTTAAGTAGTTTTTTCCCTATGTTCTTCAATGTTGCACGTATAGGATTTTTTATGTTGCGCATGCTTTCTTTTGATGTTGCAATGGAACTTTGTAATCGGACGGTCGAGACGCTAGCACTACTGTAAAAAACAATTATGCAGAAAAAATGATCCATTTGCGGTTCATGTAAAAAATTCAAATTTGCTCGAATAAAATATATTCAAATTCGTATTGCATCTTTCCTGTAAAAAAAAACTCGGTACAATGCATGTGTAGTTAACGACAGCGAAAAATGCTTGATAAATGACAGAGATCGTGCAATGCAAATGGAAAACAACACACGACAGCGAGACGAATGTGTTGAGTGAACTAATCGATAGACAAAATAAATAATTGTGTCGTCATCAGTTTCTTATTATTCATTAAAAAAATATATCAGCACACTGTGTCACTGTCAGTGATATGATGCATGGATCATCACCTCAGAAAAACAAAAAGAAAAAGAATCATCTTCAGCATCATCAATCTCTCTTATGTTCTCCTCCATTTTCTTCTCTCATTTAACTTCAGTCTAACATGTACTTACCCTGGTCGCTTAATTCTTCTTTTTTATCTTGAGAGAAAATGAAAAATAAAATAATTAATTAAAAGGGAAAACATAAAACATAGAGGTCATGTTCATTGCACGCCTTTGGCCCAGTCGAGAATGCAGCCCATGTCCACATCTCCAGCGCCCTCCTAGGCCTGGGGTTCGAAAGCCAAGTTGTGGGCCGCCAAACCGGCCCAACATCTAAACAAACATGGGCCAAAAGAGACCCACCTCTGCCGGCGTCCATGCGGGAAACCCTAGCCCAGTTTCTCCTCCCCCCCCCCCCCGATTCTCACGCAGCGCATCTCGAAGGCGACGGCGTGGTGACCGCCGGAGGCGGTCAGAGGAGATGGTGGCGCGGGCAGCGTTCCCTTCTCTGCCCCCATCTCTTGTGCACGTCGCTCTGGCCGGTAGCTACTGTGGTGGGTTCGGTCTTGCCCATGACCGGCGGCTTCACCGACGACGGTGAGGGGCGGCATCGTCGGCATGAGGCCGCGACCCTCCCCTTCCTACTTCTCTTTCCCTCCCCTGGACCTCTAACCCCGTGCATGAGATCCAGAGAGATGAACTATCATGGTCAGGCGGAGGAGGGTGATGGTGCCACCGGCGGTCCCCTCGCCGGCGTGCGTGCTCACCTTCGGCTGAGCATGCCCCCGTTGAGCGGACTGGGCGACGGTGCCCTTTTGCACTTTCCCTCGTGCCGTCTAAGCGGCGGAGGCCTGACGACCCTACGGTCGCGACTGCGGTGGTGGAGGCCACTATCGGAATCCGTGTCTTTGCCGAGAGTTTGGGGGTTTGTCGAGAGCCTCTCCTTGGGCTTTCGGCAAAAAAGGTGTTTGCCGAGAGTCCCAAAAAACTCTCGACAAAGACACAACACTCGGCAAATCGGCATGTTTGTCGTGAGCCAGCCGGCTAGCTCTTGGCAAACACCTTCTTTGTTGAGTGCATTTGGTCGACTCACGGCGATTTTTTTTAAAAAAAATCACTTTCTCAGATCCAAACTTTTCTATCCTCAACATATATGCAAAGATTATGTTCAAATTTGGCACAGTTTTAGCTTTGCTTGCTATAATTGACAATTTTACTTCATTCTAGGTAATTTTTATATACGTCTGATATGAACTGCAAGTGCATGAAATCATATAATAAAGTTGGTAAAAAATGATATTCATGTTGATGAGACATCTCTAAGACAATATACATGAAATGAAGCTCCCATGAAGCTAAAATTCAAGTATTTTGTTCTCTGATCATGATGAAGATCATGAGGTAGAAATGTTTTAAAATTTGTATAAATTTTAAATGAAGTTTAAAAATCATGAAATTTGTCAAGTGCTCATGATATAATATGTGGAGGTTGTGGTAAAAATTGAGAATGTTTTGAACACTTCAACACGTACGCTGTTTAGAAAACGGAACATCTCACAAGACGTTTCTAAGAATTTGAACTAATGTCATTAGTTTTGGAGTCTTAGAGAAATTCAAATTTAAGTTTGATTAAAAAACTTTTCTATAAGTAATATACAACATAACTGGTGTCATATTGAGTGTTGGAAAATTTTCACATCTATTCACTATTTTTAATAATTAAAATGATTAAAACTAGCTTTGCCATGAGCCTAGCTCTCGACAAACTAGAGAGTTTGCCGTAAGCAAGAGGGCATGCTCACGACAAATTGGGAGGCGTGGGCATGCTCCAGATCTAGAGACTCGTGGCGTCGGGCGCAACCTCCTTCCCCTCGATGGTCGGGCACGACCTCCGCCCTCGCGGCGGCCGGCGGCGATAAGATCTGGAGGCTCGCGGCGGCGGACGCGACCTCCTTCCCTTTGGTGGCCGGGCCCGACCTCCTTCCTCGCGGCAACGACAAGATCTGGATGCTCTCTCTCTCCCTGGTGGTGGCGTCAGTCGGGTGGCTCTGGTGGCGGCAGCGGCTCTAGTGGTGGTAGTGGTGTCGGCAGGCTCCGTTTTCTGGATCCGGCCGTGGGTGGTGGACTGGTGGTGGTGGTGCTGGTGGTTGTGGTGGTGGTGGCGGCGACGGCCGGCCGGTGGGCCCGCGGTGCCCTAGGGGGGGGATTTGATTTTTTTCAAAATTTTTTGCCAAGAGCTGTAGAGCCGTGACGACAAACGTGTGTGGTAGGGCGGCTCTCGGCAAAGACCTATTTGCCGGACAGATTTTGCCGAGTGCTTCCTTTCGGCAAACTCTGTGCCGAGAGGACGCGGATTCGCGAGGTGAGCCACAAGTAGGATCTTTCATTCTTTCTTCTCTTTGATTTCTCAATCTTCCTTTTCTATTCTTGGCTCTTCGCTTAATTCTTCTTTTCTTATATCTTGATGACGGAAAACGAAAAATAAAAAATTAAAGGAAACAAGCAAGCAATTGAGCACATCAATGGAAGCATGCAGTCAGAGTAGAAGAGAGTCATTATCATCGCCGTCTGCCCTCCGCCGGTGGCACGTGAACATCTTGAGCACGCCGTCGGACCCGCCGGCGACCAGCGCGCCGCCGCCGTCGTGGTCGCTGCCCTGTCGCCACGCCACCGCGCTGACGAACCCACCACCAGCAGCAGCAGCAGCAGCAGCTTCAGCGTCGTCGACGCGGCCGTGGGTCCCGCCAACAACGAATGGGTGTACCCAGATGGGCTTGCCCCACCGGAGGTCGTAGACGAAGACGTGGTTGGACTCGGAGCCGCTGGCCACGAGGCCCGCCGCGCGCCACACCCCCATCCCCACGAAGCTCCGCGCGCTCGCGTGGCCGCTGTACGACCGCACCTCCCGCGCCTCCTCCTCCGCCGCCGCCGCCGCGGTGCTGCTCCCCCACTCCCACAGCCGGTGGGTCCCGTCCGCCGCCGACGTCACCACCCGCCGCTCCGGCTCCGGCGCCGGCTCCGCCCCGGCCCACCGCACGTACGTCACGGCGCGGCCGTGGCCGTCCATCCACGCCACGGCGCCGCGTCCCAGCGCGCGGACGTCGTACACCACGGCGCGCCGGTCCGCCGACCCCACGGCCAGCTGCGGCGCGCCCGACGGGTCGAACTCCACGCACAGCACGGCGCCGCCGGCGCGCGCGGTGGCCCAGCCCGCCGACGGTGCGCGCGGGTCCCACACGTGCGCCGTCCGGTCGTCCGACCCGGACGCCGCCATGGCGCCGCCGGGGGCGTAGTCCAGCGACCACACGCGCCGCCCCGCGTGCTCGTCGCGCTCCCACGCCGCCACGCCGCGCTCCGCGTCGTACTCCGTCACCACGCCGTCGTAGTCGCCGCAACCCACCGCCGCCGCCGGCGCGCCACACGGCGGGCGCCACCGCACGCTGCTCAGCTTCGCCGGCACGCAGATGCACGACGCCGGGCCGCCGGTGACGCCACCGCCGCCGCCGCTATCCGCATCGGCCAGCAGCAGGGAGGCCACGTCGTACATCCGGATCCTCCGGGCGATGCCGCCGGTGGCGAGGAGGCGGCCGGTGGGGTCGAAGTCGACGCTGCCGATGGCGTCCGACGCCCCCGGCAGGGCGGTGGATGGCATGGTGGCCGCCAGCCGGAACTCCCATTCGCACCGAGGAGGCGACAGCTCGCCGTTGTCGTCCCTGTCGGCGGATGCAGCGCAGGGATGAGGAGCAATAATGCCGGCTGCTCGGCTTGCTCCGGCGGCTTGCTCCTCCTGCTGCAACTGCAAGGCGGCTTGGTGCTGTGCGGCGGCGGCGCTGCTGCTGGAAGAGGCCGGAGAAGAGGGGTTGCTCATGGACTGCTCATAGCCGGCCGGGCATTGCAGCAGCTGGATTGTTGTGTATATCTAGCTGCTACCAGCTCTGCTTCCTCTTCATGGGAATCTTATTAGCTAGAATCTTAGCTGAACAATGCATGCATGGGAAATTAAGTTTGGATTTTTCTCGGTTTTGGTTTGGTACCTCTTGTTAGTTTTGGGGGCCGCCGGGGCTAATCGATCTTTGCTTTAATCACTTCAAAGTACTAGCCTAGAGAGAGAAAGAGAAGAGCATCGACAAAGGAGGGTAGAGAGAGAGAGAGGAGGGAAGAGAGATGTGTGGTGAAGCGGGCAGCCACAGGAGGTAGCCGGCCAATGGGAGGACACGGAGAGGTTCTTGGGGGTTGGATGGTTTTATGTGGTTGGAGTTGTGATCATGTCGTGGCTGCAATTGCGAATAGTGGTGCCAAACCAAGTGGCATACTACTCGGTTAGGTTAGCCAGCAGGCAGAATAATTAAGAACTCGTGTGTGCTCGGACTAGTTATCGGGTCATTAATATTAGTAGTGATGCTCGTCGACCGCTCTTATTTAAATACCGACCTCTCTGCATATGTTTGCGGCTCTAGACTAATTTCTATACGGTGGTTTAGTTGTTGGTGTATGTGTTTTCTTTAACACGAAAAGAAAAGACAAACTACATGTTTGGTCAATACTGACTTCCTTTTTATTCAATTTGAAAAAAAACATTTTAAGGGGTTAATATGATGATCTCATTATATATTATTCTTCATGCATGGACGAAGGTTTTTTTATTTCTTAAGAAAAGTAGCATCATGCGTTGCTCATGAATAATCTTGTGTGCAGACTAATAAAGCTAATTCATATTTTATTTGTATGTACAAGCTATCCACACGTAGTAGGACATATATAAAATTGGTTAAGTTTTTATATGAGATCCTAATGCGTCCAAGTGTCTGACTATTGACAAGTACTACGTACGTGGCCAATACAAGTGGGCGTGTATGGACTTGGACTTAGACCCATTTCCGATTTATGAATAATCCATGGTTTGTGAGCGACGACACCAGTAAATAACGTTAACGTTACGAATTTTGGCGAGCTGATTCAGGACTTGACACATATACTACCTCCGTCCTTAAATATATGACGTTTAAGATAAGCAAATTAGTTCAAAAAATGAACTAGCTAGTTTGTCCTAAACGTCATATATTTAAAGATGGAGGGAGTATATACTTATCTATGCATACGCAACATGAGCTCAGAATACTTTGGGCATTGCAGCTGGATTGTTGTGTGTATATCTAGCTACCATCATGTTGTGTCTCGTCTGTTGTGCTGCTAGTACAATCTTAGCTGAACAACGCATGGGAAAGTTTTGTTTTTTCTTGGTTTTGGTTTGGTCCCCTCCTAAGGGCCCGTTTAGTTCGTAGAATGAAACTTTTGGGTCCCCTCTTAAGGTCTATTAGATGTATTGAACGTAGATTATTTACAAAAATAATTACACGAATGGACTGGAAATTGCGAGATGAATTCATTAAGTCTAATTAATTCGTCATTAGAGATTGTTTACTGTGGCACGACGTTGTCTAATCATGACATAATTAGGCTCGTTAGATTCGTCTCGAAAATTAAGGTAGGGGTCGTGAAATGGATTTTGTTATTAATCTACATTTAATACTTCGAATTAGTGAAAAGAAGATTGATGTGACGGGTTATTGATGAATATTTGGGGAACTAAACTGGCCCTTAGTTTTGGGGCTGCTGGACCGGGGCTAATCTTTGCTTTAATTACTTGAACTACTAGCCTTGCTCCCTACCCTAACGGCCCAGCTAACCTCGAGAGAGAGAGGGAGATGAGAGATGTAGAGAGAGAAAAATAGATGTGTGGTTCAGTGGGCAGCCACAGAAGCTAGCCGGCCAATGGGAGGACACGGAGGGGGGTTTTTGGAGGTTGGATGGTTTATGTGGTTGGAGCTGTGATCATGTCGTGGCTGCAATTGCAAATAGTGGCGACAAACCAAGTGGAGAGGAATCTATAACTCCTATACAGGAGCTCCCCACAAGACCTTCTTAAGGAGTTCTCAGGCCTCTGATTGGCTGCTGTGACCGGTCCCACCACTCAGCCATCCGTCCACGGTCCACGCCGCGCCGCCCCTCCCCCGATTCTCCACCCCGTCGCGCGGATCGGCCTTCAAGCGCGCCGCCGCCCACGACGCCTTCAAGCGCGCCGCCACCCCCTCGCCACCCCGCCACATCGCTTCCCCACCACCACCCCCTCGCCTCCCCGCCGCATCGCTTCCCCACCACCGCCGCATCACTTCCCCCACTGCTGCTCATCCATAAAATTGCTCACGGCTTATGCCTAATCCTTCCTCGATTCGCCGGCCAGGAGTCCTCCCGGAGCAAGACAGCACCACCACGAGGACGCCGTCGCCGAGCCGAGCACCCTCCGCCTTTCCTCGTCGCCGCTGGAGCTCCGTCTGACCAGAATGGAGCCAGCCGCCGTCCACCATCTCCACCGAAATCCGGCTGCCTCCTTCCCTCCCTGCTACTGGTGAGCGCATCCCTGAGCTCTCTCCTTCTTCCTCTTTCCATTCTGCTGCCCACCGAAAGCCCTGGCTGTCCCAAACGCCGTCGATTTGGAACGGCCAGGAGCTCTGTCCGCCGGCCATGTCCGTTCACGAGCAAGGCATCAATGCCACAGAGAAGATAAGGTAGGTTTCCCTTTTTGTCCCCAAATTATCCACAAACCAAAGTTTCATAGTTGATTAGAAACATAAATCCACACCCAAGCAGGTCTGCCAAGAACACCGGCAGCGACGATGGATCGGCTAGGGAGGCCCTCCTCCTGGCGTTTTGCAGGCCATGATCCATGCCCAGGTTGGCCCTCATGGTGGTGGTGGTGGAGCTGATGGGCGGAGCCCTCGCCTCCGCATTGTTGCGGAGCGCATCACCACCACGGACGCCCAGCAGCTGTTGAACGAAATGTCTGAAAGGTTTGTTCTCACCTAAATGTGTTTGGGAAGAGGTACCTACGTGTTGTCTGCTTACTCATCATATGAATATATGACGAATGTGTTTGGGTTCATGCTTCTGTGCTGACAAAGTCGTGCAGGCAATCAATTCGGATGCTGAATGTGTTTGGGTTCATGCAAGACAACGGTAGATGGCCGATCTCTTTAGTTACATGGCTTCAAAGATTTATATGGTACGCTCCTTACCTGTTCCCTCTCAAATTCTCAGCCCCATGGCAAATACAGGTCTGTTCTTCTTCAATGGTGTTCCTATCTCCAATTTCCAAATAATTGACATCCATGATCATGAACAATACCCTATGATTTTGCAGGGCACATCATACAGAATTGTAGCGTGCTTGATTCGTGTCGGTTGTTGCGCTGCATATTTCTTCAGACTCGATGCCTGGCAATCGTGGAGTTGTTCGCTGTCCAAATCAGGTTCCTACCTACAACATATATACCTGCAGCTCTCTCTCCCTCCTGTCAGGAGTTTTTCACAGTCCATAGGAATTTTTGACCTGTCAGGTATCATATCTACAATCCAGAGAAAAATCTCTTTCTGTTTTGATTCAGTATAATGTCTAAATGTTTTCCATTTAGAATTGATTGTTTGCTATTCATCGATAACACTCATTCTTTAGAGTGCTAATAGATATTGTGATGTACAGAGATTACAAGTTTGTACTAATGAATACATTGTACCCATGTCTTATTCTTTAGATACATTGCTTCCCTTACACCCAGATCAAGGACGACCGGGAGGTCGCTGAGTATCTCATATGTGCAGTTTCAAGCCTACAGGTCATCTACAGGCCAGTTAAATCTTGCATAATCGTAGATATACTAGATGATATGCCCCTTTTTGGTGGGTTGGTTTAATTTGCCTGGACTCAGTTTTGCCTGTTCCCAATATCTATTTATCTGCTTCTTCTTTTCTTCATTAAACTCTTTATCTGCTCCTAGCAATTTAAATCTCTGATCACCAATCATCTTAAGCCAACATCACAGCCCCTCTGATTCAAATATGAGAATTCACTGATTCTTCAATTTTGTAGCAAACCACTGTCAAAACGAAACATCGATGTGAGTGAACTGGAACCAATTGATCCTGAAGGTAAACAACTCTTCAAAACAGGTTTGTCTCCGAACCATCTCTCTGAATCACCATGCCTATCTCTGGGTCATCATGGCTTTGTTAAATTTTATTTATAGGAAAGGGCCTGTTTGTTATGATCAGTCTATTACTCTATTCTTCGTCCTGAGCAGGCCATATAATGCTGAGGCATACTGTAAATTGCTTATTGAATACGCCGTTCTGTTTTGTATTGTATATGACTTCTCTCTTATGATCAGACGTGTGAGGTTGCTGAAATTCTCTCTTATGATCATTGCATTTTTCTTAATTCCCGCAGCAACGCGCGGGTGAGATTCCCCTAGTTGAAGAGATGATACAACCAGCCTTCGCCGTACGAGGCTGTTTATCTAGTTAGGTTAGCCAGCAGGCACAAGAATTAAGAACTTGTGATTAATTCTCGGGTAATTAATATTATGTAGTGTTATCCGATTTTATTTAAAGACCGACCTTTGGAGTGGATTAATTAATTTCTATATCGGTGGTTAGTTCGTCGGCGTATGCATTTTCTTTAACACGAATAGAAAAGACAAACATAGGGGAGATAAAAAGAAGCCAGGCGCAAACCGCTTGTTGGGTCAATATTGACTTTTAGCTGCCTGCTATGAGAGCAAATTCTGGAGAAAAGTAGCTTCATGTGTTGCTCATGAATAATCTTGGTGTGCAAATTAAACTAATGAAAGCTAATAATTTTATATTTAATTTGTATGTACAAGATATCCTCACGTAGGACATATTTTGATATGAGACGAGAATGCGTCCAATTGTGTGGGTGGTGACATGTACGCACTATTGACAGGTACGTACGACAGCCAATGCAAGTGGCCGTGTTAACCACTGGTAGAGATGGAGGCTTTGGTACGGGCCTTTAGTCCCGGTTCAACTTTGGAGCCGGGACTAAAGTGATAGAGGGGAAGTGCCCGATCTTTCGGTGAGTGGAGATAAATCCGATTTGGTGGTTGTTGACCCTGACGATCCAACTACGACGAGCAAGCCCGAAGCGCCAATGCAATCGCTGAACCAACTCCCGATGGTTACCGACCTTGCCGGTGCAAAGTCAGCCTGATCACGAAGATCATTTCCTGCACGCAATCGAAAAACGAACAAGAAAAAGAGGCGAGCAATCTTACTATCACTCGAAGGTGGAGTTCTAAATCACAGAGGACAGCACGTATTTGTGCGTGTTCTGGTGTAGCTAAAGCTAGATGTAAAACAAAACTCAAGTCTGAAAATAAACGATAGGTCTATCTAAATAGGGGGCGCAGCCCCTGGTGGCCACGAGGGGCCACGCGCGTGAACAGTACCCTAGGTCCACATGGGCCTCCTGTTGGGCCAACAGCCCAAAAGGTATTAGCGCAGCACCCTGGCAGATTCTGGATGTCCACTTCTTTCGATGATTCCCGTTGACTCGGGACGAATTTGGGCCTCAAACCAGTGTCATTGAAAGCGTTATGAAATTTTGCTTCCAGCCATATAAAGAACGTCCAAAACTGACTTCGTATATGACCTGGACGTCATTTTTAGTGCGCACTGGTCCGGGACTCCGAACTGGGCTCGAACTTGAATTCTTTTGGGCCTCCACCTTGGGGACTCGAACCGGATCAACCTTGAACCTCCTTCTTGACTTGGACAACCTTGCTGGACTCCATCTTCTCCAATCCATGCACCACACATGGACATAAGCATGGTTGCCATGTCCGCATCATCCTCCCCTTCTTGACGAAAAGCCGTCCTCGGCGTCGATTGTACTTGAAACCAATCCTGTGAAGCACAAAGGAGAACGGGGTTGCGAAAACAAATGGAACTGAAATAATTGTGAAGGACAAAACCTCGTTTCCAATTTACTAGTGTGTCATCTTGTATGAAAAATTCAGCAAGCATGCAACCTTCGTGATCGGATGACACACATTGTACTTCAACACCATCCTGCAAAAGATTAGTACCAAGAAACGACAATGCAGGAATAGATGGCAGGAACCAATGATGCTCCCCTTCTTGGGAGTCAACCGTTTTATTTAAAACAAAACTACGAGAGGAACATGTGAAAGTGTTGGTATGATGGTTTCCCTCTAATCGATCACAATCTTGCACAACAAAAGGAGAATTCATATTGCTACAAATGTAGACACGATGTATCATATATTGTCCCTTGTTATATTTGCCAATAACATGATATGAATGTCTAGGCAACCATGGCAAATCAGCATATGCAAAAATTCTCTCTTGTAAATAATCTAGATTACACAAATCATGAAATTCAATGTAACCCAAGGTATGTAAAGAAGACAACAAATGTATCTCATCATTTTTACAAGCAACATGCATAATATGGTTCTTTTCAGCACTAGCATGTAAAACTGAAGTAGTAGCACACAATTCATCTTCATCACAAGAAACATCAAGCAAATCACCATGTGACAAAGATAAATCAAGAGATGGTTTCACTATTAAGTGCTCAACTATAGCATGATTGGTGGAAAATTCAGCACATTAACATAAGGCTCACCTTGCGTGAGTGTAGTACCATGGACATTACCTGTGTTCTCAGTAGGAGTATATAGTGCATTGTAAAATGATGGTTCAAAATTGGCACATGAGGATGTCAGCTCCTCATTTTCTTTCATGTCGTCCGTGTCCGCTTGCTGGTGGTGAGCATCCTGGTGCGGAATCGCCTTCGACTCAGCCCTCTCATGGGATGTAGGTGTGGACGTGGATGGTGCAAGGGAAACGGACGCTGAACTGGGTGTCGAACCGCAGCCTGCAAAAGAGTTAGAATATGTCTTCGAGCGGCGTCCCTGCACTTCACGTTCAGCGTTGCGAGCATAATATGAAGGCACAAATCTACGTCGCATAGCAGCTTTTAATTCAGCCCAAGTGGTGGGAGTGGTAATGGGATTTTTTTGTGCATAACGCCACCAATGTAAAGCAAGATCAGTAAAAGTACTAATAGCAGCTTTAACTTGAGAACTAGCAGGAAGATCATGGCATGAAAATTTCTGTTCGACCGCTAACTCCCAATCAAGATATGCAGCTGGATCATATTTGCCATTGTAAGTTGGAATTGTAAATGGAAGCTTAGCAAAAGAATCATTACCACCATGGTTGCACGCACGACGGGCACGTCCACTGAAGTCTCCAGCATTCATCTCCTTCCGTAAACTTGTGATCAACGTTTTCATTGCATCAAGGTGTGACACAATGGTGTCAAGCTTGGTCTTAGTGGCCTGCGGCTGTTCATCCTTCTTGTCTACGTCTTCTGCCATGGTTAGCGCAAACACAAAACAAAATCGACGACAAAACAGGGGTGTAACGGCTCACAAGACGCTCAAACTAGTGCTGTTATCAAATTCTTATCCGTTCTTACTACGCACACAGGGGCGATCTGCAACCAACCGGTGGAACTCGTGAAAGATTGGAGGAGCGATTGCCTGGCGGGACAAAACCTGCTCGTCGGAGAATTATGTGGTGTTCTAGGAAGGCTGCACTCAATGGAAGGATTAGCACAATCAAACAATAATACGAAGTTGAATAAGAATGCTAAACACGATCAAACGTTGCTGGAAACAAAGTGTAAAAGTGAAACAAGATGAGAGGGGAAAAAACACACACACGAAGGGGCGGTGGCAGGGTGCGCCACGCCCAGGTGTCCTGCGCGCCGGTAGGGCGCCGAGCCTGCCCAGAAGAGATCGATCAGACGTACTTTGCTATTTTCTCTTTTTTTGTTTCTTCTATTTTTTTTTACTTTCCAAAAAGACTACAACACAGGAAACAGGCAGGTGCGATCTAGGGAAAAGCGGCGAACTAGGGAGGAGGTCCGATCGGCGCGTGCGTGCTGTAGCTTTTTTTTTACTTGCCAAACAAACAAACAAAAAAAACAGGAGGCGTGCAACCACGAGCACGAACAGGGCACGAGCGAGTAGCTCTCGGGGGTGCCCAGGGCGGTCCTTTTTTTATTTCTTTTCTTTCCTTTTTTTTGATTGCTTTTTTTTTACTTTCTCTTTTTTTTTCTTTTGATTCCTTTCCAAAACAACACAAGCAGGAAAGGAAGGAGGGGCGCACGAGGGAAACCAGCACACGGCACCGTGTCAAGGTCTTGCGTGAAGCGGTAGGGGAAAAAACGTGAACGGGAGGAGGTGATGGCGGCAGCAGAGACAAAGGTGGCAGCGGCTAGGGTTAGAAAGAAAGAAAACGAAAAGGGAGAACACAAAGTAACCAGCAACAAATGAAGTGTAAAGCACACAAATTCAACAACGCAAAATATTGAAAGAATGCGCGAGGCTAAAAAAGTTGATGGGACAAAGATCTAACCTGAAAGTAACTTTTTGTTTGATTTTTTTTTGGAATGTAGGAAATAAAAACACTCGATAAACTCACCGATCAACCTGGAAAGCTGATACCACTTGATAGAGGGGAAGTGCCCGATCTTTCGGTGAGTGGAGATAAATCTGATTTGGTGGTTGTTGACCCTCACGATCCGACTACGACGAGCAAGCCCGAATCGCCAATGCAATCGCTGAACCAACTCCCGATGGTTACCGACCTTGCCGGTGCAAAGTCAGCCTGATCACGAAGATCGTTTCCTGCACGCAATCGAAGAACGAACAAGAAAAAGAGGCGAACAATCTTACTGTCACTCGAAGGTGGAGTTCTGAATAACAGAGGACAGCACGTATTTGTGCGTGTTCTGGTGTAGCTAAAGCTAGATGTAAAACAAAACTCAAGTCTGAAAATAAACGATAGGTCTATCTAAATAGGGGGCGCAGCCCCTGGCGGCCACGAGGGGCGACGGTACAGTACCCTAGGTACTGTTCACACGCGTGAACAGTGCCCTAGGTCCACATGGGCCTTCTGTTGGGCCAACAGCCCAAAAGGTATTAGCGCAGCACCCTGGCAGATTCTGGACGTCTACTTCTTTCGATGATTCCCGTTGACTCGGGACGAATTTGGGCCTCAAACCAGTGTCATTGGAAGCGTTATGAAATTCTGCTTCCAGCCATATAAAGAACGTCCAAAACCGACTTCGTATGTGACCTGGACGTCATTTTTAGTGCGCACTGGTCCGGGACTCCGAACTGGGCTCGAACTTGAATTCTTTTGGGCCTCCACCTTGGGGACTCGAACCGGATCAACCTTGGACCTCCTTCTTGACTTGAAAAACCTTGCTGGACTCCATCTTCTCCAATCCTTGCACCACACATGGACATAAGCATGGTTGCCATGTCCGCATCATAAAGGCCTTTCGTCGACGTGGCCCGAAATAACCTGAGATGCCCCCTACCCTTTAGTCCCGGTTGGTATTACCAACCGAGACTAAAGGTCACGCTCCAAACAACTACCAGGCTTAATTATTGGCGCTAGGATTTAGTCCCGGGTGGTGCTCCCACCTGAGACAAAAGGGCACCCCTTTTGTCTCGGGTGGGAACACTACCCGAGACAAATGATTTTCACCACCGACAGCCCCCTCTCTCTCTCCTCTTTATCTTCCTCCCGCAGCCACACAAATGGCTCCCACCTCTTTCTTCTTTCTTATCCTTTCCATCTCTCACCGTTCCTCTCTCCATTCGCAGGGCGTGGTAGGCTGCCGGCGCGGGGCGCGGACGGCCGCGGGCGCGCGCTCGCTGCGCGGCCGGGCGAGGCCCTCGGCGCGGGCGCGTGCGGCTGCCGGCGCGGGCCCCGGCGCAGGGCGCGGAAGGCCGAGGGCGCGTGCTCGCTGCGCGGCCGGGCGAGGCCTACAGCGCGGGCGCGAGCGGCTGCCGACGCGGGCCCCGACGCGGGCCACGGGAGGCCACGGGCGCGCGCCCCCGACGCGGGCGCGGGAGGCCACGTCGCGGCGCGGCGGCCCCGCAGAGCGGCGCGGCGGCCTGCGGCCGGCGGCGCAGCGGTGGCGCGCGGAGGCTCCCGGCCGGCGGCAAGTGTTAGATTTTTTTTAATCTTTGTTTCATTATTTGTGAAATCAAATTCAGGTACAGACTGGTTGAATCTTATGTGAATCGAATGAATGGTTGAATCTTATGTGAATCGAACGAAAGAAATTGAACTTGTGTGCATGCTGTCAATCTTGTGTAAATTGACTTGTATGATTTTGAGAAGATGAATTTATGGTGAAGAAACTGTGTTAAGTGAGTTGGAGCTCTAGCTGGAGGAGCTCCGGCAGGAAGTGCCGGCGGCCGAGAACGTCGGCGACCTGGACCAGGTGGGCAGAGCCTCCTGGGCCTGCTTTTTTTTTTGGCAAAAAACCCTTTAGTCCCGGTTCATTCACCTGGGACTAAAGGGGGGGCCTTTTGTCTCTCATCATTAGTCCCGGTTGGACTTGAGAGACCTATACCCCTTACCAACCGGGACTAAAACCCCTCTCCCTACCAGTGAACGTTACGGATGGATTTTGGATTTGGTGAGCTGATCATCCAGGACTTAGCTTGATACGCATACTCGCTCATCCATGCACACGTTAACGTTACTCAACATGCATGATGAGTATGCATGGGCAGCATGGCTAATAAGCTTGATCATCGTCGATGTCACAGATCGACGACTAATAAGCTTGCATTGCATGCAATTGATGCAGAGTGGATAAGCGCGCAGATGGAGGATCAGGAAATTGCACTGCAAGATTCGAATTCGATAGAGAGATCGAAGGAAGGGGACACATCGAATCGTGCAGCAGATCAAACGAACGATGGTGTTCATTCCTGCATGTTTAAAATTTACAGTTGATACATATATACGTACTATATATAATTTTTACTACATATATAAAGCTTTTCGACCGTAGGTACTCAAGTGGTGGGCATGCATGATGCATCATACGTATAGTATAGTTTGAGTACACTAGTGATGAGTGCTTTGTACATTATATATATATGCGTGGACACCATCAACGTCCGTTATCATCGACCGTACGTGGTGTACGTGTGGGTATATGTATTATGTGTGTGCATGTACTCTCACTGTTGTTAAATATATAACATTATCGACTTTTTACTCAAACTTTGACCACCAATATATATTGAAAAAAATCAGTTAACTAAAGTAAAATATATATTATTATATCTATTATCCAATGTACTTTAGATTTAACTTGTTGGTTTTCAATTTGCAAAAAAGTTTGTAGAAAAGACGAATAGTCAAACGAACGAAAAAAGTTTTATACTCCCTCCGTTCAACTATCCAAGTCCTATTTTAAAATATGAAAAATCCATTTATGCAAGGCCTATTTGTGTTTTTGCATTGAGAAACACTAAATCGACGCTTTGGCATCCGTGCGAGGCATAAATCTCTCTCACATGATTTTCGAGAGATTAATGATAGGAGAGACTTAGTAATTTCTTTTCCTTGGTCTTTGAGTCAAGTACAAATAGGTCTTGGATAAATGAATGGATGGAGTATTTAAGAACGGAGGTAGTATGTATATAAATCAAAGCGACTAACGTCTAATAATGTAGTAACAAAGACATACTGATTATAGTTGATCAGAATTAATTAAGGAGAATAATGAATGAAAAAGAATTGAGGAGAGCGAGAGGAGGGAGCTAGGGTCGGAGAGAAATGGTGGTCCGTGGTGTGGTTACGTGTGCTCACGTACGCCGCTCATGCATGCACCCCGCCCAATTGCATGCAGATCCCCATCCACCACTGCACATCGGTGATCCCCTCTGCCCCTCAACTCTGTGGCCACCCCGGCCTTCCCATACATTTTATTTATTTGCTCTATCTGCAGCTTATTATCTTTTTTTAAAAGAAAAATGAAAATCTCCATCTTACTATAGGACGTATTACGTAGTGGTTTTTAGTTAATTACTAGTGTCATGTTTTACTCGTTTATTTACTCTTTCGTAAAAGGTAAAACGTACTATGCATTATGTATTACACATACACCAAATAAGTCATTGATCAATGATGATGGAGGGAATAAAGCAATGCAACGGTCCCGTTCTTTTCTCTATGGATATTTAGTTTCTTTCAAAAACTCATGCTGATTTGGACACTCTCGCTCGATGACCTTTCACCAAATACAAATGCAGAAATGGAAAACACAAGCTTCCTTCTTTTTACCTGCTTCTAGTGGCAAATAATCCACCGACCAGCTGTACAATACTTTTCTCTAAGAACAAATTAAATCAGTACCAGCCACCAGCTAGCTAGTCAAGCGCGGTATTAGTAACATGCATGACATTCCCCGATGAACATGTCAGAATTGCCTCCTCGCCAAAAAGAAAATTGGGTTGGCTCTCCTTTCGGAATCCCCTTCAATAACAACGGTAGATATATGAATAAGAGCATTTTCCTGACGGTCTAAACCCAACTCACGTATCCGTTTTCGACGGGGGAATTAAATATTGGTTGTGATTCGATCGGAGCTAACATATTTTAATAGACAAATAGTATTTACATGCACAAGAGATGCAGCCAACAAACGGTTGAGAAATGATGAGTGGTACCTTGCTGGTCGTCGTCGTTCTCCTCTTTTTGCTGCTGCTGTGCACGTGCCACAAAGTGGACCACACATTCATTTATTCTCACCTCAGAAGGATCGAATTAATTAGCGGGGGCAAAAAAAAAAGGAACAGGGGGAGAAAAAAGCGAGCCAACCAACGTTGGGTCCTTCCAATAAAGTTGGACAGCTTTACACGCCGGCCGGCCACGACTACAATTGGCACGGTCTGTCTTCTCCCACAACCACGCTTTTATAATGTTATTACTATTAGGCGATTTACCACATACTCCCTCCGATTTGGTAAAAGAAGCCGTTTCGGACAAGGTTTGGGTCAAACATTGAGAATATAACTTTTAAGTCGTTGAGTTTAGAAGTGTGAAAATCATATCGATAGATTTGCTCGTTTTCAACAAATATTTTATAGAAAACAGAAGTCACTTACACAAACAAACACACTCAAGACGCCATATGTCATAATAAACTTATTAATTCGCAATAGATAAATAAATACTATAAGTTAACAATTGGTTAGCATTGCAAGACGCCATGCGTCGAGAGACACGTGAAGAAATATCTGCGTGAGACGACGACGGCGTGCCCGAATTAAATAACAAAGAGTATATGTATATGTCGGCGTGTAGACATATGGTACATGCATGTGACCATGGCGTTGCCACATAGTATGGAAAATATAGCTTGGCGAGACTTCGAGATGATGCTGCTGCTGCTGCATGGCTCATTATCCGATCTTTTTTCTCTGATGATGCTGCGATTTGGATTAATTGAAAAAAGTATGCATGACACAAGTGGGCCGGCGAATCAATGATGATGGAGAAAACGATTCAATTAAAACGATGCACGGTAATTACCTAGGTTCACTAGATTTTTTACGTGTCTCGGCATCCTAGTTCAATAACACATTCAAATATTAAACATTGCTTCAAACTCTAACTAATGACGTACCTAAGAATCCAAAATACACCTCATGTATACCAAATCAATGCGTCAAAAATGAGGAGGGAGGAATCCAAAATACACCTCATGTATACCAAATCAATGCGTCAAAAATGAGGAGGGGAGAGTGAATACCTTGCTCTTGATGATCTATGGATCAAATCCAAGTTCCCGTGGTCAAAACCTTGGATTCGAAGTGGTTTGACGGGTTCGAGCGTGGAAGAACCGAGAGAGGGGGAGAAGGGAAATAACGTTCGGCCAGGAAGGGGACGTGCGTTTTGAAACGAGGCTCGGTGGCAAGGTGGGTGGCACCAACCTCTCGGCCACATCAGGTTCCATGTCAGACCACGTGGATCGTCCACCCTTCATCCTCGGCGCCAAGATCCGCGGTGCCGTGGCGTGTTACCTCGGCGCCAGCCACCATGGTGCCGAGCTCGGGAAATCTTTCCATCAGAGGTGTATTTGTGAACTTCTTTTGCAAAAATGGCTAAAAACAAAAAAAAAAGTCGGTCCAATGTGTAGCCACAAAATCTTATCTAGAAAGTGGATGTAAGGGAGAGAAAAAAATCCTGTCAAATACTTTCATTCCTTCCTTTTTCTTTCGCTAACGTTCATACCCCATCACACACTAAACTCTTGCGTGATTGCGTCTGATGCAAAGTCCAGCACCTGATGCTTTGGAGCACCCTCAGCTCCTAGCACCTGCTGCTCTTATTTTTTTCCTCCTCGGAGCACCTCCAAAATTCCAACGCTGTAGATGATTGCCGTACGACAACGTTGCCGACGAGGAACAGTGATTGTTGTCGTCGGAGGGCGGACAGAATAGGTGGTCTCTTGCTTTCCAGTCAGTCTCGTTATTAGCTAGATAACACACACATACTTATATACGTATTAAAAAAATCAGAAGGTTTAAAATCATACTCTGATGGATCGGAGTAATTTTTATCAATAATATATAGGACGTCAGTATATATTAGTAGTAGCTCTGCATCACCGCTAGTAAAACAAAAAAAAAGAAAAGAAAAATCATCCGTGATGCTCCGTACACGGTGACCTGCACACGCGTACGTACGTACGTGGATGGTCTGGCGCCACGTACGCTCGCCGGCGCCGGTCGCCGTCGTCGGGCGGAGCTAGCTAGGCTAATTATAAAAGCACTAATCTCCCAATGCAAGTTGCCCGGTGTTCAGCTCAGAGTTCACTATGATACATATTTGCTTGTTTTATCCTTTCATTTAAAAAAGAATCGCTCCCCAAATTATCGTGCAAATCAGTCACCGTAAATATATACTTCCGTCCGAAAATAAACCCTTTTAAAGTTTGACTAAGTGTAGACAAAATATTATTAGTATTTGTATCTCCAAATAAATTTATTATAAAAATATATTCCACAACTAATCCAATAAAACTTATTATACATCATAGACATAAGTAAAATTTTATATATATTTAGTCAAATTTACAAAGTTTGACTTCTCCGTCAATGAGATGTGCATTTATTTTCGAGACGGAGAGAGTGGGCCTGATTTGTTGAAGGCCAAAGTTGTCAAACCAAAGTTTTGGCCATTTTAAATTTTGATCATCAATTCAAAATCTTGACCAATTTTGATAATTCAAATGAACTAAGGTCCATGCCCTATGATAACAAAAAGAAAACAATCCATGCTGATTTCCATTTCACGTACACATACAAGTGCATGTTGTAGGAAAGAAAACACAAACTAAGGTCCATGCCCTATGATAGCCCAATTAGGCCCAACCAGTTCGAACTCTCGATTTGCATTCCTTTGAATTTATCTTATAATTTTTTTTTTGCGAATTAACAATGCACAAGTCCACACGCGCTTTATTTTATCCGTTACGGCTTCCATCTTCTTCCGCTAAACCCTCCACTTCGCCCACCGCTCCGGGCAAATGGAAGCCTTCGCCGGCGCGGCCCCCGCGGCCGGCGTCTTCGCGGGCTCCGGAGCCGCCGCGGCGCGCCCCTTCACCCTCCGCCGTCGCGGAGGTGCCTCCCGCTCCGCCGCCGGCCGGGTACGCTTCCTCCGGGCGCCGCCGCGGGCGGCAGGCGGCGGGGACGGAGGAGGGGACCTGCCGCCGCTGGACAAGTGGGACATGATGGAGCTGGATTTCGGACGCTTCCTCGGGGAGGACCCCAAGCTCACCCTCGCAAAGGTCGCCCCCATTTCTATGTATTTCCTGTTGCAAATTATCCCATGCCTAGCTGATATGAGTAGCAGAGTAAGGCATAAAGATGCCGTCTTGTTCACTCGTTGAGTGGAAATTCATGCATAATTTGGGGTGGGATTTCAAATTGGCACATTATTAGTGAAAGTGTCATTGCTAGTACTGCCGTAGCAGCATCGATGTACAGTTTAGCGCTCTAATTTAGCTGTGGGTGTTTGTAGCTGCACAAACTTTGCCTTTTCTGTCTACTTTTCAGTAGTAGTAATAATCATTGTAAATCATCAAAATTCATGCACATGTAGGAAAGTATAATTTGGGTTGTATAGTAAACACAAGTCCTATAACATGTTGCACGGTGGTGCTATCTGATGTACACCGTGACGCCACACACTTGATATTTTGTTTGGGATGAATGGTTTATATTGCTTCGTATCCCCCTCCCCCCTATTTGCAATTAGCATGACTTGCCTCTCCCGTGATCATTCTTTCAGATTCTAGTTAAGAAGTCAGACCCAGATGCCTCATCGCTTGATGTAGAGAAACTGATTGCCACTAAAAAAGACAAGCTAGATGATATTTTAAGGGAGTTCATGGACTCCAATAAGAAGGATCAGGCTTTGAAAACAACAGAAAGTGTATCCCCGATGAACACGGCACAACCGACAATAAGTAATCCAGTTGAAAGCAAGAGTTCTTTGAATATTTCAAGGCCTGTAATGGGGAAACAGAAACAAGACGGGCCTCCGTTGACTTTACTGCGACCGGCAGGAAGCAAACCGAAGCAAGATGAGCCTTCATTGACCTTGTCACGGCCACTTGGGAGCAAGCCAATAGTAAGGGGCACTGTGGTACAAGATAGCTGGCCTAGCAAAGAGAGTTTAGCTGCTGCAACAGAGAACAGCGAGGCGGGGAGCATATCTACAAGAAGTGATGTGGATGTCACCTTGCGGAAACCCACTGTGTATCAGAGTGAGGATGACGATTTGAAGTCAAAGCTGAAAATGAAGCCAAACATTAACCTGAAAATGAGGAAAGATATGAATGAGGACTTAACAAACATTTCTCTTCTTCAAAAGCCAGATGTTGCAAAAGATATTGCTAATCCAGATCAGGACCATCCCTCTGCTAGTTCTGCCACAATTTCTTCTGCAGAGGATAACAGCGAATTTGAGCCAGAAACCAATGGTGAGTTGCAATGCCCCCAAATGGTAACCCAAAAAGAAAACTATTCTTTTGAATCTGATGCTGTGCATGTGTTCCAAATTTCAGGTCTTGACGCAAAATTAGTGACTGAAAACTTTCATGAATCATCTAGGCTTGATGATAATTCTAATGCAGGTAATGAAGGCATAAATAAGTTGTAGTTTGTTTATTTTTAACTATTATGCTGCTAATATAATGTTGATGTTTTCAAGGACCACAGCCATCCAGTCAAACTGTCATGGAAGAAACTAATACTTCTGCTGGTTCAGTGGATAACCAATCAGCCACTAGCAACAATTTCTCTATGCAGGCTTTCTTACAAGGAAGACCTAAAAGGTACTTCTGGATTTGGACCAATGCAATTATATTTTAGCATATGACTTATACCTGTTGATATTATCTGAATCCTTATTTGAAGCTCACATGGAAATCCTTATCTGAATCCTTATTTGATGATAGTTCAAAAGTAGGGATTTTGCAGTGGTTATGAAAGATCTTTTTCATGCCTGTGTTCATCAGTATTCACGTGCTAATCATAAGGTTACAAAATTATCTAATACACATGCATCTTTCTATTGTTGTGCTTATGTCCTAAAAACTTACCTCTATTAGGAAGTTAAGGCCTGATCTGTTTGGAGCCAAAATTTGCCCTGCCAAAATTGGGGCATGCCAAAATTTTTCTACCAAAATCTGGGCAAAAGTTCAAATATGACACTTGTTTGAGTGCTAGCCAAAATTGTGGCTTCCAATTGGTTTGATGTGATGCCAAATTATTGGGCTTGCCCTCATTTTGGTTGGGCACGTTTTGGTGCCCAACCAATCAGGCCCTAAGATGATCCTTACCATGTCCATGCACATTTTATTGCTTAATCTGTACGTAGATTTGCCGTTGCATGACTAGATAGGTGGTTATGGCATGTGCACATGTATCACTTAGTAACATATTAAGAACATCAGCTCTTGTGCGTGTTCGAGAGAAAAAAAAACATATTAAGAACATCATGTGGTTAGAATAATTTGAACATTTGTTTGTTCCCTGCACTTGTGATTATTGAAATATCATATCATTAAGGTCTCATGCATGCTGTCACCTTAAAACTAACATTGTGATTATTACTTTGTAGAGAAAATCAATCTGCTGAAATATTGCCATCTCCAGTTGATGAAAAGATGAATGCTACTGGTAACAGGAATTATGTTGATGATGGTGGAAATGTCTTACAATCAAAACTAGAGGTAATTTGCTGATATTTTGGCTTCAGCATCCCGATGTTTTTTGGAACACCATAACTTCTTAGAGTGGATCTAGCTTCAGTGATGAGATGTTCTCCCTATAGGGTTGTACTTGACATTTATATGAATCTTAAGTTACTGAGTCACTAATGCAGGATATCACAGAGAGTGACTGGACTAGATTAGAGCATTATGCAAGTACCGGGGAAAAAGTTGAGGTGGAGCTGATAAATTGCAGTCCAAAGGGATTTGTTGTAAGTTTTTAGCTATTTTTTTTTAATATTCGCCCATTTTATTAAACTATAATGTTGTTCTTGTCTGAGCTCTGTTATGACTTCCTTCCCAGGTATCACTTGACTCACTGATAGGTTTCTTGCCATACCGAAATCTTGCTGCAAAATGGAAATTCTTAGCTTTTGAGACTTGGTTAAGAAGGAAGGGTGGTGATCCTTCCTTTTACAAGCAGAGTCTGGGATTAGAGGATGGTTTAGAGGTTCATGACAGCAACATAGAACCAGAATCTAGCTCAGTCTCAGAAGTAGCTGGTGAGGATCAAGGATCTCTTCCATCTAAGCCGAAGTTTGAAGATCTTCTTCGGGCATACAACCAAGAGAAATCCAAGTTTTTATCTTCGTTTATCGGTCAAGTATGTATCCAGTTTCATTCTGTTGCATTTTGTTATAGTTAGCAGTTAGCACCTTAGCATGCTGTTGTTTTGCAGAGACTCCGAGTATCAGTTGTCCTGGCTGACAGAAATTCAAAGCGAATATTTTTCTCTATGAAACCAAAAGAGAGTGAAGAACTGATTCAGAAAAAGAAAAGTCTGATGGTACTTTCCTCTCGTTTACATGCTCCAACATTTATGAACATATTCATGTCAATGAACATGAAAAGTAAAATTGGCAGCAAAAGTTAACTCTTTCAGTCTTTCTGCATTACGAGCTCGGAAATGGAAATGCGGTGATTGTTTGCTTGGTTTTCACTGCTTCCTAATTATGCAGGCTAGGCTTAATGTTGGGGATATTGTTCAATGCACTATCAAGCGATTTGTTTACTTTGGAATATTTGTTGAGGTACGTCCAGTTCCATCTATAGTTATGTGCTCTTTCATCAAGTATTGGCAGCTGACTTTTTTTTTCCACAGGTTGAAGGGGTTCCTGCATTGGTTCAGCAATGGGAAGTGTCGTGGGATGATACCTTAGATCCAACAGTTTCTTACAAAATTGGTCAGGTAGGCAGTTTGCAGTTTGATGCTCCCATTATTTATATTCTTCCTTTTTTAGTTGTTGGATTGTTGGCACTACAAAATTTAAGGTTAATTTATTTTGGTTGGAAATATTGCCAGTGATCATTTGGAGATACAAGTATGTCAATAAAATGTGAGAATAACTCATAGATTTTATCTGTATACCTTCAATCTCACAGAAATTGCTGGTTTTTTTTTTTGTTTAGTACTGCCACAGTGCTCATAATGTTACAGTTTTTGAGATGCATTTTTCATTTGCAGGTCATGGATGCTAAAGTTATTCAACTGGACTATAATAACAACCACATCTTTCTGTCACTTAAAGATGTAAAGGTACTGGGGCTTATGCCTTTGTCGCATAAGTTTTCAGCATGTTAAATTGGTACTTTTGGATTTTCTTTTGTTAATTATATTGCCCTTTCCCCTGTTATGCAGCCAAATCCATCGGTAGGTGCTTTGGAAGCAGTCATTGGTGAGGACTTATCACTTGGTGGAGCTCTTGAACCTGTACAAGCAGATTTCGAGGTTTGCACAAGCTCATCTTTCATTAACATGGTTTAGATATGGGGTATTTTTAAGGGCTTGAAATGCAATTCTGGCTTGCATAAGCATAACATTTACTATGAGGACCAACCCTTCCTCACATCAAGGGCACGCGTTACTCCGTCTCCACTGTCCCCATCAGTATGGGGCCTGTACAGCATGTCAGCACCACTGGATTACGTTCATGTTGTCGTGGGGACATGTCCCATGTCACTGAGTCCATGAATATTTGTTGAGTTTGTAACTTTGTATCAAGTATTTTGGCTTTGTACAAATCTATTTCCATCTGTTTCATCCTCCAGCAATTGCACTTGTCCTGCAAAGATGGACTTACCCTTCAATGTTCAATCAAATTATTTCTAGTGGCCTGAGGTGGATGACCTTATGGAGGAGATGCGGAAAATAGAGGACGTAAGGGATGTTTATAAAGGACGATTCTTCCAAAGCCCAGGGTTGGCTCCGACCTTTCAGGTAAGATCTGCAACTTCATTATTAGGATCGCTCATCTGAAATCTTTCATAATCTGTGCATAAGTTGATTCTTTTAGCCAAGTAAAATATTTCATAATTTGTAAATAAGTCGGATTTTTTTTGTGCCAGGTTTACATGGCGCCTGTGGTTGGTCCGAAATACAAGCTCCTCGCACGGTATGGTAACAACGTGCAAGAGGTATGTAATTTTAAACTCACAAGCAGGTGTAAAAGAACACAATTGATCACTAATTAGATTGAGAACAATAGTGCTTCTTTTTTCTGAGTGGGCATAGATCAAAAAGAATAGCTGGTGTCACGACGAGTGTTTACTTTTTTTGTTGTGCATGCAGGTGATGGTGGAGACAACACTGGACAAAGAGCGGCTGAAGGAGGCGATTTTGACGTGCACAAATAGGGTTAACTGATGAGCTAGGATCTCTGTGCTGTGCATTATATGGGACAGGACCAGTTCTCTGTTTGGGATAGATAATTTGAGAATCATTTTGATTTGTTCCCTGCTTTTTCTCTGTTTTTCCTTTTTCTTTTGGGAGGAATGGCATATAGGTCTGTGTACAGAAATATTGTGGCTGTTGAGAATGTGTTCCATTCTTTTAGCTTCGGCTATTTATGCAAGTTAATTTGAATGGCCCTGGATCTAACAAGTTTGAGAGGCAAGGGTGAAAAGGCAGAGCATATATAGTTGGAACTTGGTGCACATACATACAGGGAATTTTTCCTACTATGTGCGAATACTATATGGATATATTATTAACTGATTTTGCTACCACAAACAATAAGCATATATTAGACATCTCATATACTATATTACTACCATCTTACTTAAATTGCCATCGAGATACTTGCCACTACACACACGAGTTATCTTATATTTTGCACTATATCCTTCCTCGTCCTGCAATATGTAAAATACTGTGACAAAAATGATCCAGATTTTCAAATCAAGCTTGCTTCTACAAGTATTGGATAAAAGTCTACAGAATGCGATGGAGGTACTTGGAGAATTCACAGGGGAGGAAGGGCATGGGACAGCCGGACCGTACTTTGGTCAAGTACGCGCCCTCACTGCCAATCGCCTCCTCCCTCCCCTTGGTATACTGAAAGAACGACTCCACTGTCCTGGTGTTCATGTCAATGGCGACCAACCACGTCTTCTTCTTCACGTATCCGAACTCGCTGATGACGAAGTGCACCACATGTGGCTTGTCCATGTCCACTTGCGGGAACATGAGAATGTCGCGCGGGAGGCGGTCCGGGTTGTTGGCAGACCAGAGCTCCCCGGAGGTGACCGTGTAGTCCTCTTCCCACACCTCCCCGCCGCCGCCGCCGCCTAACTTGAGGGTGTGGCAGGAGATGGTGAAGCCAGCACCGGGCTTCAGTGCCCCGTACCCAACGCCATCGTCGCGGGCGACATTGATGAACATAAGCTTACGCTGCTGCTGCGCACCGCCGCCACCGCCGCCGCCGCCGCCGCCGGCGGCATCGATGGCCGACGACGTCACGCTACGGTACAACCAGCAGCACGCCGTGCTGCGAGTCTGAGTGTCAGGGAACTTGTCGAGAGGGAGCCGGCGGAAGGAGACGGTGGCGGTGGGCTCCCCGAACACATCGTAGAAAAGGATGCCTCGCTCGTAGTCGACCCAGCAAAGCCACCGGTCGTCGACGGCGATCACCGCGTCGGTCTGCCACAAGCAAACTTGCCAGATATCATCACCGGGGTTGCCGTTGTTGCCGCTGGAGAGGATGGGCAAACGCATGGAGTCCCATTTGCCAGCTGATTTCAGGAACAGATAGATGTCGGCGAAGACCATGGAGCTGCTGCGCTTGTAAACGTTCAGCTCCGCCACCGCGAACTCGTGTTCGTCCCGGCACAGGAGGCCCATGGATCTGACCGTCATCAGGCGCCGCACCGCTGCCTGCTGGGAAGACCGATGACGAAGAGGTGGTAGGCGGCCGTCGCGGCGGCTGTAATCCATGTCCGGCTCGGCGCAAGGCGGCAGCGCTACGAGCGACGACGGCGAGGAGGAAAAAGAAGAAGGGTCGTCGGTGTCGGTAGCGGCGGAGGCGTCGTGGATGAAGAAATCCTGAACTAGAGATGTGGACATCATGGTGCCGACGCGGAGCAGGGAGAGGTGGCGGTGGGTCGCCACGATGGCTAGGGGAAGCTCTTTCTTGGGAAAGCTCGGCAGATGCGCGTAGAGGCGGGAGATGAGCGGGGGCTCGGCGAGGTCGAAGGCGATGCGGAATTGAGCGTTCCAGGTGGTGGTGCCGGTCGCCGTGATGACAGCGGCCTTGGTTTCGTCCGCCGGGAAGGCGAAGGACTCGTCGTCGTCCCGGCGGAAGACGACGCGCTCCAGCATCACCCAGTTGGGGACGACGACGACCTCGAGAGACGACATGGCGACCTGGCTTGAAACAGACTGCGAGATTAGGGGGAAGCCGAAGCTCTGTCAGATTTTTATGGTCTACTTAGTCTATGCAGTTTGGGCCAGTGGGCTGTTCTTTGGTAATGTACGTTGGGCCGTGATTCTTGGGGACTCCTTGCTGCTGGAATTTTTTTTATATTTTTTTAAAATCATTTTGCAAAAATATACGACGGTTTGAAAATTTATCAGATTTGGCAACCAACCGCCGTGCGCCACGGCATTTAGGAAATAACCGCCGTAGCGCACGGCGGTTAGAGGCCGGCCACGGCGTCTAGGGTGGTTTAAATTTTTTGATTTTAATAAATCTAGTAGAAAAGGGAAATTCAGGACACGATCTCCAACCTAATACCTACCGTCTTGTTTTTGTTTTTTAATTTAAGGAAAAAAACACTACGATGTAGAAAAGAAAAGCAAAGTGACATACTAAAAAATAGTCATGATCACATATAACAGTGCATGAGGTAAATTAATTTTCTAGATTTTGTAAACAAATATAAGTATTTTCTACAATTTCTACAACAAATCAACTCATTTTCTACATTTTCTAAACAAATTAAAGTAATTTCGATAATTTCTAAAACAGATAAACTCATTTTCTACAATTTCTAAAACAGATAAACTCATTTTCTACATTTTCTGAACAAACTAAAGTAATTTCGGTAATTTCTACAATATCTGGAACATATACATCAATTTTCTACATTTTCTAAACAAATTAAATTATTTTCTACAATTCTTGAACGATATAAACTAATTTTCTAGATTTTCTAAATTGGAAAACTAATTTTCTAAATGTAAACTAATTTTCTAGATTTTCTAAACTAAAAAACTAATTTTCTAGATTTTCTAAACTAAAAAACTAATTTTCTAAACTAAAAAACTAATTTTCTAGATTTTCTAAACTAAAAAACTAATTTTCTAAACTAAAAAACTAATTTTCTAGATTTTCTAAACTAGAAAACTAATTTTCTAGATTTTCTAAACTAGAAAACTAATTTTCTAAACTAGAAAACTAATTTTCTAAACTAGAAAACTAATTTTCTAGATTTTCTAAACTAAAAAACTAATTTTCTACATTTTCTTAACTAAAAAACTAATTTTCTAGATTTTCTAAACTAAAAAATTAATTTTCTAGATTATCTAAACGAAGAAACTAATTTCCTAAATCTAATCTAATTAATTAACTAATTTCTAAACTAATTAAATTAACTAAAGAAAAGAGAGAAAACTTACCTGGAGAGAGAGGAGGGGGCGGCGGCGAGGAGGCTCCGGCGGCAGGGCTGGGGGGCGGCTGTCGGTGTTTTAGACCGGCAACCTACTAAGGGGAGTACCCGAAGTAGATGAATGTGGCCTCGCCGAGATCGGTAACTCGAAGGAAGAGACACGTGGCACACAATTTAGACAAGTTCGGGCCGCGGGGTGCGTAATACCCTACGTCCTGTATGCTGCGTGACTCTGGATTGATTGGGTGCGATTACAAGATGATGCAATCTTAAGCCGTGAGAGAGAGGGGGGGTCCCTGCCTCGCCTTATATAGTCCGGGAGGCAGGGTTACAAGTCGGTTCAGGGAGAGAGTACTAGTCGGGTACGTCTAGGAGTCCTCTATACAGTGCGGGACATGTACAGCTTCCTATTCGGGTACTCCTCCTCTGTAGCCCTTGTGCTTCACGCCATCAGGTGCCGTGCAGCGCAAGTCGAGTAGTCCCAGGGCCCACCGAGTAGTCGGTCCTGGTACCCACCGAGGTAGTGGGCCCAGGGAGGTCCATACGACAAGACCTCGAGTACTTTGTAGTCGAGAAGGATAGCTTCGAGTAGTCTTGACGGCCTTAACGGGTAGTCCTCAAGCGTCCCTGAGCGCTACAAGTCAAAAGTCCTCAAGAGTAGTCGAAACATCCCGAGGCTGGAATGTACTCCAGCTGATATTTGAGCAATCCTGAAGTCTTCTCGAGTAGTCCCAAGCGTCCTCGAGTGCTGCTCTTGAAGGTCTTCAACAATGCCCGTGTTGTCTTGAAGCCGAAACTGATATGGAAGTGCGATTGCAAAATCGCACTCCATATGGAGTAGCCCCCGAGCCTTAGGTTGAGTTGCAGACTCTGGCTGAGGGTCCATCTGAAGTTTTAGCAAGAATATCCCGTGAAATCCGGAGAAAAAACCGAAGGACACGTGGCACGGAGCCCCCGAGCCTTGAGTCGAGTACTTCCTCTCGAATTGAAGGGTCATCTTGTAGAATGTGTCCTGAGTTGCTCTTGAATCTTGTCGCTACCCAGGAAGTTGAGTAGAAGTAGCCGAGCCCCCGAGACGAGGCGTGTCGACCAGTAGAAGTTGGAGAGTCAAGCACCGCCGCTGAGTCAGCCGTGTACAGACTTATCCATCCGGCCGTTGGAGGGGCCGCTGTTGACTTATAAATAGAAGCCGAAACCCTTAGGGTTTTTCACCCCACGCATTCGCAGCCATTCCTAGCAGATCGAGCCAGAAATCACCGCCAGTGCGCACTGCCGCCGTTGAGAGGATTGTAGATCCGAACGCGCCGCCGTAGAAAGCCACCGCCGTAGCCCCCGAGCGAATGCGATTGAAGGCACCGTGCACTTGGAGAATGAAGCCCTCACCATCGAAGACCTCGAAGGCTGCCGGTGGGAAGAAAAGGGCTCGCGAGGAGGCCGCCGGATCCGCCGCGGGGACATCGCCGCCGGTGTCTCCGCCGCGACCAAATCCGAATCAAGAATGGAAGAAATCCAAGGCCAAGACCGAAGATCTGCTGGCGCTTCTCAACAGTGGATTCTTGCGGGAGAAGGAGGTTGACATGTGGAGAGCCGCTGCAGGGGATCCGTACCCCATGAAGAAAAGCCCGGACGAGATCCCTATGTTCACCCGGTTCGCGGAGCGAGGGCTGTCTCTCCCGGCCAGCGACTTCTTCAAGGGGCTGCTGGGGTACTACGGCATCGAGTACCTCAACCTCAACCCCAACGGTATCTTCCACACCTCAGTCTTCGTACACTTCTGCGATGCTTTCTTGGGGATCAAGCCCCATTGGATCCTTTTCCGAAAATTCTTCCGAGTCAAGCCCCAGCCCAGCGCCAATAATCCTCGAGTAGTGGGGGGAGCCGGCATCCAGATGCGAGAAGACGCCGCGGAGCAGTACCTCTCGTACAAGCTTATCGACTCCAACCAAGATTGGAAGTCGAAATGGTTTTACATCACCAACCACCACTCGGAGCTGCCGAAGCCAAGCGGGAAGCAGCCGAAGCACCGGCCATGGTGGAACTCGGAGCCAACAATGCAGGAAGGTATCCAGTTGCCCGAGTTGCTGGCGAAAATCAAGGCTTTGAGAGAAGCCGGGCTGAGGGCCGAACATGTGGCCTTCAGCTTCATGAAGCGAAGGGTGCAGCCGCTGATGGCCCGCGACACCCTAGGGTACCAGTACACCGGCGACGACGACACGTCGCGGATGCTCGGTGATGAAGTCGACGACGACGACATCGTTGATAGGCTGGGCAGGATCTTCAAAGACATGCCGGCGTACACGCCGTGCCCTGTGCCCGAGTACTCCGCCGCGCGCCCGCCAAATGAGGTCGGTAGCCGTACCCATTGTCGAGTACTCATTACGTAAGAGTAGTCGTGCTGACGTATTGTGCTTCTTGCAGGATGACTTGGTGAAGTTCGTCTCCGAGCCGGCGTCGCCTCCTCAACTTGTCGAGGTCCCAGAGGAAGGGAAAGCCAAGGCCAAGGAGCGGCGCGAGGTTGGTGAGGGAGACGACACAGTAGTCGTCGAAGACACGTCCGAAGAGGACGACGATGAGGAGACGCTGCAGGAGCGCTTCCAGCTGCGGTCAAGATTCAGCCGCCCTGGATTGCCTCATATTCTTCTCGTTCAGGATCCGCCGACTAGCCTGGAGGCTAGTTTGCCCGCGCCGCCAAGGAGGCCGCGCAACGTGGCCCGCAAGCGCGTGGCCAAGAAGTTGAAGGTCACGGAGACCACGTCCCAGGAGGTAAGCCATCTTGAATAGGGTAGTCGAGTACTTATGTCTCGATGTTGTACGTTGACGACAAATTCCCTTGCTTGCAGGAGATGCCGCCTTCCGACCCCGTAGAGCAGGGGGACGAAGGCAACTGGGATACGGTGGAGGAGCCAGCTGGGGGTAGTCGTAGCCCAGCCCCCACCGTAGAGGAGCTCTTGGCGCAGTTGTCGCGCCAGCCCCCAGTTGCTGAGGGGAGCACAGAACCGGCTGCTGCTATTGTTGAAGAAGCGGCGGCTACTGAGGCGCAAGAGGAAACGCCTACTGAAGCTGGACTGGTAGATATTGCCAGCATTCTCGGCGCCCCAACCGTGACGGTAGTCCGGTCGAATTTGTAAGTGGTGATCCTTCCCGAGTAGTACATTAGATTTGGTAGTCGTACTGGGTTGACAACCAGCTTGTGCACTCTGCAGGAAATCGACGGACTTGACCTGGGAGGGAGATGAACCCACCACAGCGGTGGCTGGAGAGGAAACCGCGCCGCCCGCTGAGGAGTCCGCTCCCGCCCCTCAGGCAGAATCCGGGGCGCCGGCCGTGGAAGCTACCTTGCCTGAGGCCAGCATCGTAGAGGGTGAGTACTTTGCTCAAGTGCAAGTAATCCCGAAGAGTAGTCGTAACCGCCATGTATGACTGATCCAGTTGTCCTTTTATTGACAGGTGCCGAAGCCGAGGGAAGTGCTATCCCGTCGGCGGTGCCCGTTGAAGATTTGGCACCAGAGACCCAGGGAGCTGCCGAAGGAGCCCCCGAGCAAATGGAGGTGACGGTTGAAGAAGCCACCGCGACAGCTGGAGGGGGGCGCAACGATGTGCATCCAGAACCGGCTCTGGAAGTAGTCGTTCGCTCGCCAGAGATCCAGGACGCGGAGCCAATCCGCTCGGCGCCAATGTTCGAAACCGCGACGAGTAGTCGTGGCGGGATCGAGCTGCTGGCGGATGACCTAGTCGATCCAGCGACGGTAGCTCGGCACATGGAGGCAATGCGCCAGGCCGAGCAATGGATGAAGGTGAGTAGTCGACACCCTTGAGTAGTCAATCCTTTAGTGTTGAGTACCCATTTGACATGTGTTGTCTGTGGCAGGACGTCGCGGAGCGGTCTCGGCAGAAGTCTGACATGCTTCAAGGGTACGGCGACACGGTGCTCCGGGCCGAGGCCTTAGAAGAACAGCTCGTGAAGGCCCGGAAGCACGCCGCCGCGATGCAGTCGAAGCTGGACACCGCCTTCGCCCAGTATCACAACGAAATCCAAGATATGCAGGCGAAGAGCGACGAGCTAGTGCGGAAGAACAAGTCTCTCCGCAACAAGAATAAAGGTACGCCGTTGCCATGCTGAGTACCCATTGGTAGTGTCTTGGAGGAGTCTGACCCGCTTTGCCTTGTTGATTGTAGAGCTTGAGACCCTCGTCGACCAGCTGAAGGCTTCAGAGACCGACCTGAAGAACCTCTTCTACCGAGAGAAAGAGGCCCGCGAGGTACTGGAGTATGATTATAAGCAGCTTGCTTACGAGTGCGACAAGCACATGGAGCTTCGCATTGCGTCGGATCGTGACCTCGTCAACTGCTACAAATCTTTGCAGAAGCTGAACGAGGACTGCGAGAAGCTGCGGGCCCAGCTGAAGGAACTCGAGGAGGCCGCGCTTCCCATCGCGAGGCTACTGGTGCCTCACCCCGGGGGACCGAAGATAGCCCCTTTGGTGGACCGGCTGAAGGAAGCCCCGAGCCGCCTGGCGACGTACGTGAAGCACCTGGCGAAGTCGATCCCCAACCAGGTCCTGGCGTATATGAAGTCGTACTTCCCAAAAGCTCCCGTTGACGTAGTCGCCGGCGGACTAGCCGCCAACTACACGGACGATCAGTATGCGGAGCTGCTGGAGCAGATGGCGCCCATTGCCGAACAAGTCGCCGAGAAGCTCAACCTCCAGTAGTCCTGTAGGGTTAGCTCGTAGCAGTAGTTGTGTATAAACAAAGTTGTAATGAACTTGTTTAAGTATGAATGAAGGAAACTTCCATAAATGAGTACTCGTTATCCCGATCTGTGAGTGCGGAGTCCCATCATGGAGTCGTCGCGAGTAATCATACTCGCCAGTGGTCCCGTTGAGGAAAAGGGACAGTAAAGCAGTTGATAGGTAATCAAACTTTATTACTGAAGAAGTACGCCTGGATGGCCAGGGCTGTTGTTACAGAGTAGTCGCCAGGACCCGGAGGCCGCCTACGGCTAAGTAGTGCTAGGGCGTATGGCCGCTTACAGCAGTAGATCCGTTAGTAGCCGCATGGGCTGGATCTAGGAGTGCTTGGTCTCTTAGTAGACCGCTGCTGGAGTCCTTTGTCGCTCGTCGCAGCCCAAGATCCGTTAGTAGCCGCGTGGGCTGGATCCTGGAGAGGAGTAGTCCGGAGACTAGGGCCTGGATCTGGAGGCCACTTACGGCGAAGGGGTCTTTGAGTAGTCGTATAGACTGGAGCCCCCGGTGTAGACTAGGCGTAGAATCGACAGAGTTGATCGATGTTCCACGAGTTGTTGATGTCTTCGCCTTCAAGCGTCTGGAGGCGGTAGGAGCCCGGTCCGGTCACCTTTGCAATTGTGAAGGGACCTTCCCAGGGCGAGCTGAGCTTGTGTAGTCCTTCCGTGTTCTGGATGCGGCGGAGGACAAGATCACCAACGTTGAAGGAGCGTTCCTTAACGTTGCGATCGTGGTAGCGTCGGATACCCTCTAGGTACCTTGCTGATTGGACGAGGGCGGCACAGCGAGCTTCTTCGAGTCCGTCGATGTCAACTCGTCTGCTGTCTTCAGAGATGCCTTCGTCGTATTGCTCCACTGCTGGTGAATCCCACATGACATCAGCAGGGAGGATTGCTTCGGAGCCGTAGACCAGGAAGTACGGGGATTGTCCCGTTGGCTTGGAAGGTTGAGTACGTAGCCCCCAGAGAGCATTGGGTAGTTCCTTGATCCACTTGCCTCCTTTGGAGTTGGCAGCGTCGTGTAGCCGCTTTTTGAGAGCGTCGAGCACCATCCCATTGGCGCGCTCGACTTGTCCATTGGCCCGAGGATGGGCAACTGAGACATATCGGACGTCGATCCCGCTGTTCTCGCAGTACTCCCAGAACTGGTGATTGTTGAAGTTGGAGCCCAGGTCTGTGATGATGCGGTGGGGTAATCCGTAGCGATGCACGAGTTCATCCAGGAAGTCGAGTACTCTGTCGGCCTTGGGGCATGTAACCGGCTTGACCTCGATCCACTTGGTGAACTTGTCGATGGCCACTAATACTCGGTTGAATCCACCTGGCGCAGTTGGAAGTGGCCCAATCATGTCGAGCCCCCAGCAGGCGAAAGGCCAGGTTGGCGGTATGGTGACTAGCTTGTAGGCCGGGACGTGTTGTTGCTTGGCGAAGTATTGGCACCCTTGGCACCTTCTGACGAGTTCTTCGGCGTCGCCCAGAGCTGTGGGCCAATAGAAAGCCCGTCGGAAGGCCTTGCTAACCAGCGTGCGTGAGGACGCGTGGTTGCCGCAGACGCCTTTATGGATCTCCTCCAAGATGTCCTTGCCTTCTTGTCTGGGAACGCACTTCATGAGTACTCCGGAAGATGCGCCCCGCCTGTAGAGCTTGTCTCCGACGAGAACGTAGGACTTGGCACGGCGGATGAGTTGCTCGGCCAAGTTCTTGTCCGAGGGAACCTTCTGCTCGCTGAGGTAGTCGATGAAGGGCTGCCTCCAGTCCACGTCGATCATCATGACCTCCTGGCCAACCGGGGGATGCGCTGGGTCAATGGTCGGTGGCGCCGGCTCCGGGATGGATGGCGCGTGAAGCTCGTGGACGAAGACACCCACTGGTACTTGAGCGCGAGTAGAACCAAGCTTCGACAGGACGTCCGCTGCAACGTTGTTGTCGCGGACGACGTGGTGGAACTCGAGACCATAGAACTTGTTCTCGAGCTTGCGGACTTCTAGGCAGTAGGCGTCCATGTTCTCCTTGTTGCGGTCCCAGGACTTGTTGACTTGGTTGATGACCACTGCGGAGTCGCCGTAGACTAGTAGCCGCTTGATGCCCAGTGAAGCCGCGAGGCGGAGCCCGTGTAGCAGAGCTTCGTACTCGGCTTCGTTGTTTGAGACCTTCCAGAAGATCTGCAGGACGTACTTGAGTTGTTCGCCCGTTGGAGAGATCAAGAGTACTCCTGCACCTGCGCCCTCGAGGTTGAGTGAGCCGTCGAAGTACATCACCCAGTGGTCTGGGCGCTTGGTTGGAGTAGGTAGCTGATTCTCCCGCCACTCCGCCATGAAGTCGACTAGTGCCTGCGACTTGATGGCTGTGCGTGGCTTGAAGTCGATGTTGAGGGCGCTGAGTTCGACTGCCCATTTGGAGATTCTTCCAGTAGCATCTTGGTTCCGCAAGATGTCACCGAGCGGGTAGTCGGTGACGACGGAGATCGAGTACTCCTGGAAGTAGTGTCGTAGCTTCCGCGAGGTGATGAGCACTGCGTACAGAAGCTTCTGTACTGGCTGGTAGCGTGCCTTGGATTCTGATAGGACCTCGCGGACGAAGTAGACTGGACGCTGGACTGGATAGGCGTGGCCGTCTTCCTGCCGCTCGACGATGATGGCAGTACTGACCACGTGAGTAGGCGCAGCGAGGTAGAGCAGTAGCTGCTCGCCTTTACGAGGAGCTGTGAGGACTGGTGGCTTCGATAGGAAGTCCTTGAGCTGGGCAAGGGCTTGGTCCGCCTCTGGAGTCCACACGAACTTCTCTCGGTGTTTGAGTAATTTGAAGAAGGGGAGCCCCCGTTCTCCAAGCTTCGAGATGAATCTGTTCAAGGCCGCCATGCACCCGGTCAGCTTCTGCACGTCTTTGATGCACGTGGGAGCTTTCATGCTGGTGATGGCGGAGATCTTCTCGGGATTGGCTTTGATGCCGCGATGGCTGATGATGAAGCCGAGTAGTTTGCCCGACGGCACGCCGAAGACGCACTTGTTCGGGTTGAGCTTCCAGCAGTACTCGCGCAGGGATGCGAAAGTCTCTTCAAGATCGTCGATGAGCGTGCTGGAGTTTCTGGTCTTGACGACCACGTCATCCACGTAGGCTTCGACGTTCTTGTTGAGTTGCCTCTTGAAGCAGGCCTGGATAGCTCGTTGGTATGTAGCGCCGGCGTTCTTCAACCCGAAGGACATGGTCGTGTAGCAGTACGCGCCAAACGGGGTGATGAACGCGGTCTTCTCCTGGTCTTCTTCCTTGATCGCGATCTGGTGGTACCCGGAGTAGCAGTCGAGGAAGCAGAGCAGGTCGCAGCCCGCCGTGGAGTCGATGACTTGGTCAATCCGCGGCAACCCGAAGGGGTCCTTGGGGCAGTGCTTGTTGAGGTCGGTGTAGTCGACGCACATCCTCCACTCGTTCGAGTTCTTCTTGCGGACGAGGACGGGGTTGGCGAGCCACTCAGGATGGAAAACTTCTCTGATGAAGCCAGCCGCGAGTAGTTTGGCGAGTTCCTTCTTGATGGCGTCCCGTCTGTCGTCGGCGAAGCGGCGGAGGTGTTGTCGCTTCGGGGTAGCTTTAGGATCGACGTTGAGTGAATGCTCAATCAACTCCCTGGGCACCCCTGGCATGTCCGCTGGTTTCCACGCGAAGATGTCGCGGTTAGCCCGGAGGAAGTTGATGAGCGCGTCTTCCTATTTGGGGTCGAGGCCCGCCCCGATGGTGGTGGTCTTGCTGCTGTCGCCTGTCCCGAGGTCAATTGTCTTGACCAGAACCTCCTCGGCTGGCTGAGGCTTGTTAGCTTTATCCGACTTCTCTGGGATGTCGAGTTCGCTTGGGGCAAGCTTCTTCGACGCAGCGTAGATCTCCATCATTGCATTGGGTACTTGATTTGTGGAGGCGATCTCCACAGCTTCCGTGTCGCAGTCGTGCGATATCTTCAAGTCCCCCTGCAGCGAGAGTACACCTGCTGGACTCGGCATCTTGAGTACTAGGTAGGTGTAGTGGGGTACCGCCATGAACTTGGCGATGGCCGGTCTGCCGAGGATGGCATGGTAGGACGTCTCGAAGTCCGCGACTTCGAACTTGATGTACTCGGTACGATAGTTGTCCCGAGATTCCCCGAAGGTAACTGGCAGGACCACTGAGCCCAGTGGAATAGCCGCGTTTCTAGGGACGATGCCGTAGAAAGGCGAGGTGCTCTTGGTGAGCATGTGGGTAATGTCGAGCTTCATCTTCTTCAAGGTCTTGGTGAAAAGGACGTTAAGCCCGCTTCCACCGTCGATGAGGACCTTGTTGAGCTTGGAGCCCGCGACCACCGGCTTCAGGACGAGTGGGAACCGCCCTGGTTCGGAGAAGCTAGTCCATTGATCCGCGCGGGAGAAGGTAATGGGTACCTCCGACCACCTGAGGGGGGTCGGGACCGCTGGTTCAATGCTCATGACTTCTCGACGGGTAGCCTTTTGGACCCGTCTGCTGGGTAGCCCGCCGAAGAGGACGTTCACCGTCTTGTCGGGTTCCTGGAAGTCGCCATTGCCTTCGTCATTCTTCTTCTTGCCTTTCTTGTCATGAGAGTGCCGTGGCTCCGGAGTATCCTTGAGTGCTCGCCTGAGTTGGTAGCACTGCTCGGTGGTGTGGTTGCCGTCCAGATGCCACGGGCACTTCTCCTTCAGCAAGTCTTTGAAGCCGCCGGAGGTCTTCTTCGAGTTCTCCTTTGCAGGGCGCTGGATAACCGCGACAGTGTTGTCTGGCTTGCGCTTGCGGTTGGGACCCGAGTAGTTGTTGTTGTTGCGACCGCCTTGGTTCCCGTTGTTGCTGCTGCCGCCGCCCGTGTTCTGCTTGCTCTTGCCACGGATGGCGTCGTACTTGGCGTTGGCCTTGTCTTCTTCATCGGCCCAGGACGTGATCATGTCCTTGAGGTGGGTGATGGAGCTTGGGCGGCGACGGCCGAAGTCTTCGAAAGTGCGACGGTGATAGAGACCGTCTTGGAAGAGGTCGATGACTTCTTTGTCAGAGACATCGACTACTGTGGCGCGCTTGTCGAAGAAACGCCGCATGTACTTGCGAAGGGTCTCGCCTTGTTCCTGCTTCACCATAGCTAGGTCCATGCGAGTACCCGAGCGGCCCATAGCGCCCGCGAAGTTGCTGGTGAACTGCTCCTTCAGCTGGTCCCACTTGTCGATCGAGTACTTCTCAAGTGACTCGAGCCATGTAAGCGGTGCCTGGTCCAGACAGAAGGGGAAATATAGGCACTTGGTGTCGTTGTTGCCACCAGCGTTCTCGATGGAGAGGGCGTAGCATCCGAGCCACTGCACAGGGTCTTGCTTCGCGTCGTACTTGGTGATTCCCAGAGGCTTGAATTTCTCTGGGAGGAGGAGGTTGCGAAGTCACGCAGAGAAGGCAGGGAAGCCGTCGTTGTCGCCTGACGTGGAAGCCTTCTTGCGCTGTAGTTCTTCAATCTTCTGGCGGACGTCGAAGCCGCCCTGAGAGGCTCCGGAGGCGTGGCTATTCGCGTGGCGTCGGCCGCCGCGGTCGCCTCCGCCACCGGCCCTTCTATTGGCCCCATGGTTGGAGCTTCCGCCGTCGCTGCCTCCGCCGCCAGGGTCGCGATGAGGGACGATCTCACGATCGCCGCCAGCAGCTGCAGCGCTGTTGCCACCTTGAGAGGGTCCGCCGACCGTTGCACGAGTACGGTTGGGATTGGCCGGCAGCTCAGCTCGAGTACGGTTACGACCGAGGTCCGCGCTGCGACTTGTGGCTTCGTTATCGCGATTCCTGGCGGGGGACGGCTGAGCGACCCTGTTGTCAGCTCGCATGAAGTAAGCGTCTTCTGCAAGCTTGGCGATGACTTCTCCTGCACGCATCCCCTGAGCTTGGCGTGCGATCGCTGTGATCGACATGAGGCATTGCTCTGGGGTAGTGTGTACCCTACTCTCGACTTGGTCGAGAGCCTCTGCGAGGTTGCGGATGGGGAGGTTGTCTCGAAGACGCCGGCGTCGTTCGTTCCGCTTTCTGTTACGCTCACGTCGAGCGTCCCTGTTGGCGTCAGTCTCATCCGCGGGTGTGTCGGCAGACAGCTCGTCTGCGGAGATGTCTTCGAGGTATCGGTCGCTTGCTGTCCCTGAGGGTCCTGGCGTGTCGACGGCAGCCATGAAGACTATGCGGTCGGAGTTGCCAAGACTGGAGTCAGAACTCGCCACCTCCGTTGGGGTGTACTCCTCAGCTCGAGCGAGTGGCGTTCCCTCCTGGAAGGGAAGCGAGTCGAGGTAGGCGACGTAGCGTGAGTTCCCATTCGTTAGGTCAGCGGGCTTGCGGTCTGGCCAGTAGACAAATCTTCCGGCGGGTGTAGATGTTATGACCAAGCCGGCGGCGGGTCCTGACAGGGGTTGCTCTGTGGAGTTGTTCTCGGACTCGGGATCCTCAGGGTCCGAC
Source organism: Cenchrus fungigraminus (assembly GCA_036936925.1). Taxonomy (NCBI): domain Eukaryota; kingdom Viridiplantae; phylum Streptophyta; class Magnoliopsida; order Poales; family Poaceae; genus Cenchrus; species Cenchrus fungigraminus. The sequence continues at coordinate 124,909,977 of CM072770.1, read as the reverse complement.
CCGAAGTCGAACTCGTACGCGGAGTCCGAGTAGAAGCCGAAAAGGGGGTTGGAGTCCGAGGCGTGGCCGGGAGCGGTGTTGGAGTCCGAGTTGTACTCAGGTACGGGCTCCTTGCCGGCCCGGCGTGTAGTGGGAGCCTTCGTGTGGGCCCTGCTGACGTTGCGGGGGCCACGCGTGAAGTGCTCGCGGGGTGGGGAGTCCACATGCGATGGCTGAGTTGCCGGCTCGCATACGATAGCCCACGGGGACGTCGAGCCCGAGTTGGAGGCGGATCCAAGCTCGAAGTCGGCGTGTTGGTCGAAAAGCGAAATTTCGCCGAATTTGCCGGCGAGTTCGCCCGTGACTACTCCGGGAAGTGTCACGAGGCCGGTCTCCGGGTTGGGCGGCATGGTGAGGCGGCGTTGGAAAGATCCGGCGCCGTCAGCAGTGCAGACCCAGGCACCGAAGATGAAGGTGTCGCCGCGGTTGAAGGCGACGGTTGGCTTGATGTAGACGGAAGCCGTCGAGTTCGCCACGAGATCTTCGGCGAGCTCCCCTACCTGGCGCGCCAGCTGTCGGTGTTTTAGACCGGCAACCTACTAAGGGGAGTACCCGAAGTAGATGAATGTGGCCTCGCCGAGATCGGTAACTCGAAGGAAGAGACACGTGGCACACAATTTAGACAGGTTCGGGCCGCGGGGTGCGTAATACCCTACGTCCTGTATGCTGCGTGGCTCTGGATTGATTGGGTGCGATTACAAGATGATGCAATCTTAAGCCGTGAGAGAGAGGGGGGTCCCTGCCTCGCCTTATATAGTCCGGGAGGCAGGGTTACAAGTCGGTTCAGGGAGAGAGTACTAGTCGGGTACGTCTAGGAGTCCTCTATACAGTGCGGGACATGTACAGCTTCCTATCCGGGTACTCCTCCTCTGTAGCCCTTGTGCTTCACGCCATCAGGTGCCGTGCAGCGCAAGTCGAGTAGTCCCAGGGGCCCACCGAGTAGTCGGTCCTGGTACCCACCGAGGTAGTGGGCCCAGGGAGGTCCATACGACAGCGGCGGCCGCCGTCCCCCACGGCGGTAGGGTACTACCGCCGTGGCCCACGGCGGGCGCAACCCTTACCGCCGTGGGCCATGGCGGTAGGCTGCCGCGGGCCCCGCTCCCCGCAGCGGACTGTTGGCGGCCCCCTTGCCGCCGTGGGCCATGGCGGTTGCCTTTCAAACCGCCGTGGCGCACGGCGGCCGCTGGCGCACGGCGGTTGGTTGCCAAATCTGCTAAAATTTCAAACGGTCGTATAATTTTGCAAAATGATTTAAAAAATATATATATAAAAAAAAATTCTTGCTGCTGACAGAAAGAAATTCAAAGCGGAATATTTTTCTCTATCTGTGTTTGACCCAAACCTTATCCAAAACAATATCTGATTGCAATATAGGGGGAGTATCTATTATCATCTATTTCTATTCTTTTCTTTTATATACAATATAAAGATCTAGTTCTTTTAGTTCTTTTGAAAACACATTTCTCACCTAGATTAGACCCACGGTACCTCTCACATTGCACCCATTGTGCAGGTTCAGAAGATGTGAAATCAGAAAAAAAAATTGAGGTTAAACACGCTTTAGAAAGGATATTTATTAATGGCATTGTTTCTCTCCTCCATTGTGTGACATGCTGCATGCACCCATGCACGGTGATTTAGGAAACTTATTAATCACGGCATGTTTATGTTTCCTTTGTCTCTCCCTGAGTCACGCATTGTGATTTTTCCTCCGCTTTTAATCATGTCACGTGATTTCCTTTGCCTCATGGTTGAGTCACCAAATATATTATTTAATTCTTCATCTCATAGTGGAATTGAAGTTTGACATACTACTGGTTTTCTCGCATTACAATCTCACGTGTTAGCATAATACAAACCCTAGCATTAGCATTATTGACTTATTGTTGTGTTGGTACTTGCTATTAATTAAAAGATAATATTTTACATGTGCCGCACGTGCACTCAGCTAGTGAAGTTAAAGGAGAGTGCTGAGTTGATTCTGAAAAGAAATTAAAAGGAGAAAAGACTGATGATATTTGTCCTCTCGTTTATATGCTCCAACATTTACGAATACAAGTCACCGAATTTCTGTTTTTGAATAATGGACGACAAAGAGAATTGCTGAATTTTTATTTTTTTATGTCACTGAACATTAAAAATAAAATAAAATTAGCAGCTAAGTTTAAACTATTATGTCACTGAACATTAAAAAAATAAATTAGCAGAAAATTAAAGTTTAAACTATCTAAGATATATATATGTTGATTAAAAAAGGAAGTCAAATGTTGTCTGCACGTACTCGTGGGAGATCTCGATTAAAATTTACTTCAAAAAAAGGAAGCTTGGGACCCTTCCGACTTGTTGGTGACGCAACCGGAACCCCGCACGGTCGCAACTCGCTACTCGCCGCCGGCCGCAGGTCACCTCTCGGTTCTCATCACCTTACAAATAAATCCCCCGATCTATCTATATATACTCACCGAGAGGTTGGATCCCCTTCGATTCTATTTTAATTTCCCCATCGGCCATCGATCTGCTGTCTCTCATCAAGGTCGCCGCCATGTCCGCCGCCGCCGGGGGGTCTGGGTTCCCCAGCTGGGTGCTTCTGGAGCCCTTCGTCTTCCGCAGGGACGACGACGACTCCTTCCCCGACGACACCGAGGCCCCCATCAGGGCGTCCGGCACCACCTCCTGGGGCGCCTACATCCGCATCGCCTTCTCCCTCGCCGAGCCCCCGCGAATCTCCCGCCTCTACGCGCAGCTGCCGGACTTTCTGCCTCCCCACCTGGAGGATCCCTTGTACATGCTGGCGAACCACCGCCATCTTGCCATGCTCGACATCGCCACCGAGGCGACTCCGGAAGGTTTACTTCAGGACTTGTTCATCTTCAGAGTCAACAAGGACAAACCTTCCTCGTCCTCGCTTATACCGCTCCCCCCTTGTACCGAGCCCCTGTTCTACGAGGATCCCTGCCCATGTCCTCCTGTTCGTCGCCTGCTGGATGAGAGATGCTCGGGCCTATGGTGCGGGGGAGGAGACAAAGAGGAGGAGTTCGTGGTGGCAGAGCTCAATCTTGACCCGGACCTGCCGGACGACAGCTGCAGTGACACTGACACCCCTGATGACCACACCTGCAGGGACCCCCGCGCTTACATCTGCTTCCTGCGCTCCTCCTTCACTGACGACAATCAGCTTGCAGGCTGCTGCAAATGGGACACCATTATGGCGCCAATCCTGTCCGCTACCGAGGATGATGATACCTGGAAACTCTCCTACTGGCGCAACGACGCCGTCATCCCCTTCCAACAATGGCTGTGCTGGGTTGACTACAGCCAAGGCATCCTCTTCTGGGACGTGTTCCAGAAGTTGCCTGCTGCCGTCTCCTTCTTCCGGTTCCTTCCGGGCAAGAACCCTCTTGCCCACTGCAGCTGTGGCGTGTCCGTTGTCAACCACGGCCGTGTGCTCAAGTTCGTCAAAGTCGCCCCCCATGACGACGACCTCCCTGCATATCGAGCGATCAAACCTGGCACTGGCTTCACCATCACCTGCCACACCCTTGTGTTAGGCGACGGTGGCAGTAGCATGGCGTGGAAGGAGGACTACACTGTCACCTCTGATGAGCTCCCTGACCACATCCAACGTGGTGGCACCCTCTTGTTCCCTCAAGTCGACATTGTCAGGCCACAAGTAGCGCACTTCCTTTTCTGTCGGTTTGGACTTGGAGAAGGTTACGGGGACTTGTCTGTGATCTCCATTGACCTGAGCACCAAGACTGTGGAGTCATCTTACGTGTATGTGGATCGGAACGAGCTCCTCCAACCACGCCTTTCAAAAGTTGATTTTCGCTTCATCATAACAAAGACCAGCATGTCGTGCTTGCCCCGCCCCGCCATCCCTTTTGAGTTCCCCGGGTTCTGCACTTCTGCTATAACAAGGTATGTAATATTGCTGCTGCGCCCTCTTATAAATAGCTCAATAGATTCTGATCCTGCTGGTTCCATATTTGAATATTGCCGCTGCCCTTTTATAAATGACTATATATATTTCAGTTCTGCCGGTTCCATATTTGAGTATTGCTGCTGCATGCCCTCCATAGATTTTGATCCTGCCAGCAAGCTAGTTTGTGTCCATGGCTTGCATTGTTGGCATTTCATATGTTGCAGTGTAGCCCTCCTTCGATCTCCAACCTGCAGAATACTTGTGTACGTAGCCTGCAGTCTACTAAACATTTGAGCCTTGAACCTAGCTTATGATTGGAACATAACAGCTGCCTGCCAGTACATGCCTTCATTTATATGCTGTTGGAAATTAATTACTAGCAGTTGGAACTCAAAAGTACAACTACCATATAACCTTCAATGTCGTCTTTTTTTTTTGGTTCTGCCGGTTTCATATTTGAATATTTCTGCAAGTTTATGTCCATGGCTTCAATCTTGCATTGTTGGCATTTCATATGTTGAAGTGTAGCCTCTTTCCAACCTGCAGCCTACTAAACATCCAAGCCTTGAAGCTTATGCTGTTGGAAATTACTAGCAGTTGGAACTCAAAACTATACTACCATTTAAACTTCAATGCTCTGTCTTTTTTCCCCTTTGTTGCAATTGTTTCCTAAGAAACAACTTACTTCACGAAACGCCGCCTTTGCATTGCTAAGATTTCTCTTGGTCACAGTACAGAAGCAAGTTTAATTTCAACATCATCCATCTACTAGTTCATTTTTAATTGGTCGCAGTACTATTTATTGATTGCAGGAAGAGTAAGGATATGGGATGACTCACGTCTGTCAATACCTTCACCATACTTGTGCTTTCTTGTAAATGGTCAAAACTGATGAAAGGCTTCTGTTCTGCTCGTCGATCAACAAAACTGAAGAAGCTATGCCATGTTATGGCCTAGGAAGCATCTATCTGATGGTCTCTGCTTTCATGCTGTATGAACAACTGATAATTAAGTTAGACGATGTATCAAGTTTTTATCGTGTTCTCATGGAAGTGACAGTAATGATGGATTGTAGGAACTTGAAAATACAAGGAATTGGTTTGCTATGTCCTGCTTACGGGAGAATCCAAAACTTCTTTTCCGCTGCTATTTTCAATAGCACATTGCAGTGGGTAATTTATAATTGATCTGTCATTAGAAGAATAAGGATATAATAATATATGCTGTATGTTGATCTTCCAATTTCACCTTCCAAATACAGTGCTGAAGTACATATATTAGATATGGGAGTGATAACATTGTGCATGAATGGTAATTTTGTGCACATGACGATGTTGGCAGGCTTGTTCGAAGCTGATGCAACTAGAACAAATTAATGCTGCTCAAGAACAAATTAATTTTGTGTCTCTACAGCTTTCTTGCTGAAACCATCTCCGCTGTTCAGAAATGATGGCCAGCTAGCGCCTTCCTTAACCTTTGATTAATTTCGGCACCATTGCGATTAGGTTTGTCTCGTCGGCGTCGGACTCCACCTCCAATTCGGACTCCCAGCTGTTTCTTCTGACAATTCTTTCCATATGCATGCATATGCGTGGTCGGTGTCGGTCTCTCTGGAATTATATAAGCCGCCGCCGCCTCTCCTCCTTGCCGGCCACCAGGGTCTTCTTCGTCGGTAGGCTAAGCACCTCTTATCAAGGTCGTCGCCATGTCTGCCGCCGCCGCCGCCGCCGGTGGGTTCCCCAAGTGGATGCTCCTGGAGCCCTACGTCTTCCGCAGGGACGATGCCGACTCCTCCTTCCCCGACGACGCCGAGGCGCCCATCATGGCGTCCGGCACCACTTCCTGGGGCGCCAACTTCCGCATCGCCTTCTCCCTCGCCGAGCCACCGAAGATCTCCCGCATCTACGCGCACATGCCGGGCTTCCCTAATCCCCGCGAGGACGAGCCCTTACACGTGGTGGCGGCCCACCGCCGTCTTGCCCTGCTAGACGTCACCGTCGCGACGCCTTCATCTTCTCAAGGTTTAGGTCACAACCTATTCGTCTTGAGGGTCGACGAGAAGAACCCTGCTGGCTCATCCTCGCTTACAACACTCCCTCCTTGCACCGAGCCCGAGTACGAGGATCCTCGCCGTCGTCGACCTTCCGATGCTACTCCCCGCCTGCTGGACTCGATGCGCTCGGGCCTATGGTGCAGCGGAGACAAGGAGGAAGAGTTCGTGGTGGCAGAGCTCAGCCTCTACGTACGCACCCAAGGCCGCCGCCGCATGGAGGCCCGCGCTGACATCTGCTTGCTGCGCTCCTCCTTCGCCGACGACGATCAGCTTGGCCGGAGCAAATGGGACACCATGCGAGTGCCAATCCTATTCCTGCGGCCCACTACTGATTATGATCTCTGGAAACTCGATGACTGTTGGCATACCCATGCCGTCATCCGCTTCCAACGATGGTTGTGCTGGGTCGGCTACCACCAAGGCATCCTCTTCTGTGACGTGTCCAAGGAAGTGCCTGCCCCTACCGTCTCCTTCCTCTGGTTCCCTCCGGACAAGTACTCTCTTGCCAGCACCCTAAAGACCCCATGCAGCGGCAACGGTGGCGTGTCCGTCGTCGACAACGGCCGTACGCTCAAGTTCGCCTATGTCGCCCGCCATGATAGCGGCTCTGCCTATGGACCGCTCAAACCCGGCACTGGCTTTACCATCACCTGCCACACCCTCGTGTTAGGCGACGACGACGGCGGCAGCATGGCGTGGAAGGAGGACTACGCTGTCACCTCTGATGAGCTCCCCGAATACCTCCAACGCGGCGGCATCCCCATGTACCCTCAAGTCGACATTGTCAGGCCACAAGTAGTGCACTTCCTTTTCTGTGAGTTTGGAAAAGCCTACGCCAAGATGTCGGTGCTCTCCATTGACATGAGCACCAAGACCGTGGAGTCATTTTATCTGTACATGGATGGGAATGACCCCTTTCAAACCCACAGCGACCCTTACTTCATCGATGCAAAATGCTTGTCTCCCACTCCCATGCCCTTCCTCTCTTGTGAGTTCCCCAGGTTCTCCAGTGTATCAAGGTACGTAATATTGCCGCTGACCTTAATAAGTAACTCAAGAGATTTTGATTCTACCGGTTCCATATTTGAATATTGCCACAAGTTTGTGTCCATGGTTTCAATCTTGCATTGTTGGCATTTCCTATGTTGTAGTGTGTAGCCTCTTTCTGCAGAATACTAAACATTTGAACCAAAGCTTTTGATTGGAAAATAAGAGCTGCCTGCCTTTGCATTGCTAAGCCTTCTCTTGGTCACAGACTCACAGTACAGAAGCAAGTTTAATTTAAACATCATCCATCTAGTACTAGCTCACTTTTAATTGGTCACAGTATTTATTTAATGCAGGAAGAGGAAGGATATGGGGTGAGTCACGTCTTCCAATACTTCATCATACTTGTGGTGCTTTCTTCTGAATGGCCAGAACTGAAGAAAGGCTTATGTCCTGCTCGTCGATCAACAAAACAGAAGGAGCTATTTCAACTTTATTTATCGTGTGTTCTCAAGGCAGTGACAATAATAATGATGGATTTGTAGGAGTTTTTTTTAGGGTCAACAGAGGGGGGAGAGAAACCCTCACCTGCAACAGAGGAGGTTTTGTAAGCTCTGATCCGCCGGCAACCGGAAACCCCAAGGCCAGCCAGAAGAGGAGGGTGCGAAGGGCATTCAAATTGGATGTGCTGTGCCGTTTCCTCGCTGGAGTTAAACAGTTCACATGTCGCGTCCCCACTACCCTCTTCACTTTCAAGAACTTGTAAATACAATGAATTGGTTTCACTGCTAGGGAAACAGACTTCCGTCCCATGCCATTTTTCACATTAGTACCGGTTTTTTTGGCGTCTAATTTGTAAAACGCACAAGAGTCCCAATGCGAAATTGCTTGACCCACATTAGTACCGGTTTGTAAAACGCACCGGTACTAATGTGCCACATTAGTACCGGTGCGTAACACAGCCCGGTACTAACATTAGTACCGGGCCGTGTTACGCACTGGTACTAATGTGCCAACATTAGTACCGGTTCGGAACTCGGCCCGGTACTAATGTGCAACGGCTATAAATCCCCTTCTTCTTCCCCTGTCCGAACCTCACCCTCTCCACTCCTCAAACTCGAGCTTTACACATCGATAAAGCCTCTTCACGATCACCTTTACAAATGGAGATTCATGCCAAACTATTTTGTTTCGACAAAGCATGGGGAAAGACTAGGGGTTATAATGGAAGATGACGAAGAAGACAACTATATTCTTGATTGGACTCAAGAAGGTGCCTTTGCAATGGGAGATGATCTAATATAATGGGTGAGGATTACGTTGCAATGGGAGAGCCTCAAGGAGAAGATGAGCCGCTCGATGATCTAGGTCAGGTGTTGCGAGAGCATAAGGAAGATTGCGAAAAGGTGAAGGAGGCAAAGAAGTTTGAGCGTATGTTAGAAGATCACACGAAACCATTGTACCCAGATTGCAAAGAGGGGCGCAAGAAGTTGGGTAGCACATTGGAAATGTTGCAATGGAAGGCTAAACATGGAGTTTCCGACAAGGGCTTCTATAAATTAATGATGATCATAAAGGACATGCTTCCAGAGGGGAACGAATTGCCAGAGTCAACGTACGAAGCTAAAAAGGTTGTTTGTCCTCTGCGTTTGGAGGTTCAAAAGATACATGCCTGCTAATGACTGTATCCTTTACTGAGGTGTAGAATATGAGAAATTGGAGGCTTATCCTATGTGCGGAGCGCAGCGTTATAAGATCCCACGAGATGACCCTTATGATGTTGAGGGGGAGAAGAAGAAGAAGAAGAAAATTCCTTCTAAGGTAATGTGGTATTTTCTAGTGATACCACGACTGAAGCGTTTATTCAGGTGAAAGGCCAATGCAAAGTTAATGCGTTGGCACAAAGAAGATCGTAAACAAGATGACAAGATCAGACACCTCGCTGATGGGTCTCAGTGGAGACTAGTTGATAGAGAATTGCCCGAGAGTTTGAAAAAGACGCAAGGAACATTTGGTTTGGTTTAAGTACGGATGAATTCAATCCATTCGGTGAGTTCAGTAGCGGTCATAGCACTTGGCCTGTGACCTTATGCATATTCAACCTTCCTCTATGGATGTGCATGAAAAAAGTTCATTATGATGCCAATAATCATCCAAGGCCCAAAGCAACCAGGCAATGACATTGATGTTTATCTGAGACCGTTGGTTGAGGACCTTAAAATGTTATGGAAGGAAGAAGGTGTACCTGTGTGGGATGAGAACAAAAAGGAGACCTTCAATCTACGAGCGTTGTTGTTCGTCACCATCAATGATTGGCCGACACATGGTAATCTATCAGGACAAACAAACAAGGGATACCGAGCATGCACGCACTGTTTAGATGATACTTGCATCGTGTATCTAAAACACAGTAAAAAGAGTGTGTATTTGGGCCATCGTCGATTTCTTTCTCTCTTAAGCACCCGTTAAGAGAAGAAGGAATAAAGAATTTTGAAAGTGTTGGAGAAAAATGTAAGAAGCCCTTGCACCGTGATGGTAAACTTGTGTTTTCTATGGTGAAAATATTTGAAGGTAGTGTTTGGGAAGGGTTCTGGAGGCTAATCTATTCCAAACGACAAGGATGGACATGCACCCATGTGGAAGAAGAAGTCGATATTTTGGAAGCTTCCTTATTGGGAATTCCTTGATGTTCGCAATGCAATTGATGTGATGCATGTGATGAAGAAGTTTTGCGTGAACTTTCTTGGCCACCTAGGTGTATACTGAAAGACAAAAGATATGATTGAAGCTTGTCAGGGTCTTAAATTTATGAAACAGCGAGATAGCCTACATCACGGAAAGAGAGATAAGGGAAATTGGTTGGCCCCTGCTAGTTACACCCTGAGCAAGGAATGAAGAGAAGAACATGATGTTTGATTGCTTGAACAGTATCAAGGTCCCGACGGGCTACTCCTCAAATATACAACGAATAATAAATTACAAAGAGAAAAAATTCACAAATCTGAAGGCTCATGACTGCCACGTGTTGATGACACAACTACTGCCTGTTGTACTAAGGGGAATTATAGCAGAGAATGTGAGATTGACAGTCATCAAGGTTTGTTCATTCCTCAACCAGATTTCTCAGAAGGCAATCCATCCAGACAATCTAGTGCAGTTGTAGAAAGATGTCGTGCAATGCCTCGTCAGCTTTGAGATGATCTTTCCACCCTCTTTCTTTACTATCATGACCCACCTTTCTAATGCATCTAGTTGAAGAGATTTTATCCTCGGGCCTGTGTATTTACACAACATGTTCCCTTTTGATTGGTTGATGTCCGGTTTCAAGAAGTTTGTTCGTAATCGTGCTCGTCCTGAAGGAAGCATCACAAAGGGATATGCTACAGAGGAGGTCATTGAGTTTTGTGTAGACTTTATAGATGAGCTTGCTCCGATTGGACGCCCCGTATCACGCCATGAGGGGAGACTCAGGGGAAAGGGCGCACTAGGGAAGAAATCTCAGATTGATATGGATGAAACGTTATATCGTAGAGCACATTTCATTGTCCTCCGACAATCAACCCATGTGGCTCCGTACTTGAAGGAGCACAAGTCCATTGTACGGGCCTCAAACAAAGGGAAGTCAGACGTCTGGATTACACGTCATCACAATGATAATTTCGCATCATGGTTGCGGAAAGAACTTATCGGTGATAACACTATTGGAGAGCAATTGCAATGGTTGGATAGAAGTCCATCTATCTCAGTACTTACGTTCCAAGGATACGAGATAAACGGATCCACATTCTACACGAGAGCCCAAGACCAAAAGAGCACAAACCAAAATAGTGGTGTCCGTATATATGCAACATTAGAACATAAGAGGTGCTTGCAAATACTGTATATATGCCTTCTCTTATATGTTGTTGGACCTCAAAATTAAAGTATACAACCATTTAGCCTTCAATGTTGTCTTTTTTTTTGTTGCAATTCTTTCCTGATAAGTAAACAACTTCACGAAACGCCACCTTTGCATTGCTAAGCCTTCTCTTGGTCACAGTACAGAAGCAAATTTATTTTGAACATCATCCATCACTTTTAATTGGTCGCGGTGTTTATTAATTGGAATATCGCAGGGCGAGGAAGGATATGGGATGAACTTGTCGTATATTGTGCTTTCTTCATCATATAACACGTACTGAAGAAAGGCCAATACTTCATCATATACTTGCATTGTCATGCTTTCTTCTAAATGGTCAAAACTGAAGAAAGCCTTCTTCTACCTTGCTCGTCGATCAACAAAACTGATGAAGGAGCTATTTCATATTGTGGCCTAGCAAGCATTTATCTTAATTATGGTCTCTACTTTCATGCTATATTCATTACGAGAATACAGAGTTATTTTCATCATTGTTGTGATAATTCGGAAGAGTTAGAACACGATGGCTGTACACTAGCTCGATAGGTTAGTTGTACTGATAACGAGAATACAATGTGCAGAAAAGAGATTTGATTTTTTTTAAAACTAGACTAGAAAAAGCTAAATTGGCCACAAACTTTCTAGAAAAACATATATGTTAGTATGAACGAAGGTAGGAATTATCACTACGGGGAACCGACGCTTCGCTGTGAGCCCGACGCTCACGGCGGCCTCACGACAAAGACCACTTTACTCACGGCACTGAGTTTGCCAGGCTCACGACATCGTCTGGTCGGCAAATAGCTGTTTGCTGAGAGCCGCCATCGGCCCTACGGCACACATGTGCCGTGAGTACAGTTTGACTCTCGGCAAACAATTTTCAAAAACTAAAAAAAACACCGCCAGGTACCGCGGCCCTTACTGGCCAGGCACCACGGGCCCTACGGACCGCAGCCGCTAGCACCACAACGTCGCACTGGAGGAGGCTGCGCCGCGGCCCCACCGACCGCCACTGCCGCCACCACCACCACTAGACGGCGGCGGATCCGGGGCCGGTTGGCGCATGGGAGGAGGTTGCGCCACTGGCCTGGAGGAGAAGACCATGCGCTTGGTGGTGGAGGCCGCCACGCCTGAAGGAGGAGGTCGCGGCTAGAGGAGGACGTCGCGAGGTCGGACATGGTGGAGGAGGTGGCACTGCCGCACCAGTAGGAGGAGGAGGTTGCGCCGCCGCCATCGTAGATCCGGCCGCCACCGTCCTTGTAGATCCCACAGTCGCCGCTGTCGTCCTCGAGATGCGGCGCCGCCAGCCTCATACATCCCCCGGAGTGGAGGAGCGCAGTCGCTGATGTGGAGGAGCCAACCATCGTCACGGGGAGGTGGAGGCCGCCGCCGCTCGCAGACTTGCGACCGCTGCCACCGCGCCTCACCCCACTGCCGCTCCTCGCCATGAGGTGAGGGGCGAGCAGAGGGGGGAGGGGGTGTGGCATGGAAGAAGGAGGTCACAACGGTTGCGACGGCAGGAGAAGAGGGATGAATGGAGTGGAAGGGAGGTAGGCGGGGTGGGGGGCTTTATAAAGCTAGGGTTCGTTGGGGGTTCCTATATGGCTTCCGGAAGATGGATAAGCCTATGAACTTCTAACCCATCAAAACACATCTAAATGTATGTTTTTTATTTTCCCACCAGCCCACTTCATGACTATTAAATAAAAAATGTTCCAACATTTTTCGAAAAAGTTACAACATTTTTTCTTTAACATTTCTAGTCATTTTTCGTCAACATTTTACAAAATTTTTGGGACCAATATTTTTGTAATCAACATTTTTTTGCTTCTTTCAACATTTTTCAGAAATGTTCCAACATTTTTCAAAAATGTTGATTTCATCAACTATTTTTTGTCAATATTTTGCAAAATGTTGCAACATTTTTTAGAAATGTTGGAATTTTTTTACACTTCTTCCACTGGCGGCGGGCGGTCCGCGGCAATGCCGGCGCGACAGCGCGCGCGGGGCCGGCCACACAGCGCGCGTGGCCCCAGCGGCAGCGCGCGGAGCCCCGGTCACAGGCGCGCGGAGCCCCGACTGCGACACCTGGCCGCGAGCAGGGATGGCGGCGTAGTCCACACGGGGGGCGGCGGCGGGTAGTGAGAGTGAGGGAGGAGGAAGAAGGAGAGAAAGTAGGGTTTGGTTGTTATATGGGCCTTGGTGGGCTATTGTTGGGTTTAAAGATGGTTAAATTTCTATCTTCCGGAAGGTATATAGGATTTCCGGGGTTTGTTGGGGGGGGGGCGGCTGGGCCAATAAGACTTTGTTGTGATCCCATGCTTAGGACCACAACAACGGATTTTTCAATAAAAATTACATCAAATATATTTAATTAGTTAAATATAGCAAATAAATTCAAAATTTTACCAAATTTTAATATGGAGTAGCACATGTTGTTTGTGGGGAGTATAAAAAAATTTGAATTTAAATTTCAATTTGAATGTCACTTTGCCTACAAATCTAACCGCCTCATTCTTAAGTTTATGAAACTTCTTTGGAGATGTTCGGATTTGTAAGCAATGCACATGACAAAATCTGCAAAACATATTCAATTTTTTTCCCACAGCCTCCTTGTTTGGCATCATGATATATTGACAAATTTCATAATTTTCAGACTTCAAACATTTTTAGAATTTTAAAATCTTTCGGACGTGTATCTTTTGATCGTTGGTGCCATGTGGCTTCTTCAATTTACTTGAAATGGAGTATCCATCGGGAAGGAGTAACCAGAGAGTTAATGACCGACCCACACACCATCTCTGCTGAAATATTTTGTTGTTCTGGTGCTTGGATCGGTGCTTGGATAGTACGAGGTTGTACCTTGTTCTGATATTTTTCTACTCGCTCTGTCTCATGAAAGAGTGCAATTTTAGTTTTTTTGACTGATTAGTGGAGGAATGAAAAGACTCTAATACCCTCATTTCTTTGCCAAATGCAGCAAGTTTTGCTATCCAAATCAGATTTGACCACTTAATTAGGAAGATAATTAGATCTATTTTCTAGGATTGCATTCTTCGTGAGATTTTTTCAAAAGCTAGCATTGCACTTTTTGTGGGACGGAGGGAGTACTATCTAATTAAATTGGATAGTACCTAGTATCAAATCCATCAAACGGGTACTACCTTATTGGTATTACCACCGTTAGATTTCACCAGATGAATGACTCACATTAATTATAAGCACCTAAAATTTCCTTTAAAATATAGGTATTCCTCAAGTATATCAAAAAATCAAAATTGTATCAAAGACAGATAGATCACATGTTTTTCTATATATAGTATCACATGCCATAAAACGAAACAGTTTTAGACATTAATTGCTAACGTTTTTTGCATCCTAAACAACATGGGTCAAAAAATAATTTTAGATCAAAAAACATTAATGCGAAGCCCAAATAAGTAGCTAGCGTTTTTTTTCCTTCATCCTAAACAACATGAAACACACTACTACGTAGTACTAGTTTTTTTTTTAAAAAAAATTAGTCGAGCGAGTTTTTAGCTAGTGGGCCATCAGCGTCGGACATGGGTCAACAATTTAGGCCGCAATGAAACGAATAATCGAATACAGATATGGCTGACCGATTTGATTTCTTTCCTTCTTTCAATAGGTCGGTAAATACTAAAAAAAAAGATATGAAGTCACGACTCAAGTACCGGCCGCTCGCCGCCTCCGCCTCCACCTCTCCTTGCCGTCCGCTAGCTGTTTCTCCTTCTCCAATCTGCTGTCTCAACTCGCCATGTCCGCCGCCGGCTTCCCCAGCTGGGTGCTTCTGGAGCCCATCGTCCTCCGCAGGGACGACGACGAGTCCTTCCCGGACGAGACCAAGGCGCCCATCAGGGCCACCGGCACCACCTCCTGGAACGCTCAGTTCCGCATCGCCTTCTCCCTCGCCGAGCCCCCGCAGGTCTCCCGCCTCTACGCGCAGCTGCCGGTGCCGGGGTTTCCAGACCGCAAGGTGGCGAATCCCTTGAGCATCGTGGCGACCCACCGCCATCTCGTCCTGGTTCGCGTCGCCACCTGGACGCCTGAAAAGGTTATAGTGCAGAACTTCTTCATCTTCAGAGCCGACAAGAATCCTTCCTCGCTCGAAGTGCTCCTCGCTTGCACCGAGCCCGTTTTTTACGATGCCCCCACCCCTGGTCATCGTCTTCCTGATCCCCGCCTGCTGAATGTCTCATCCTTGGGCTTGTGGTGCCGAGGTGATGAAGAGTTTGTGGTGGCAGAGCTGACTCTCTTCCGACACATCAACCGCCCTAAGATCTTTGCTGACATCTGCTTGCTGCATTCAGATGGAGATCATCACCTTGGCCGCACCTGGAACACCGTGCGTGTGAAAATCCTGTCGGCCCGCAGCAATGCTGATGATAATTTCTGGCAACTCTGCTGCTGGTCTACCGACGCCGTCATTCCCTTCGGCAAATGGCTTTGTTGGGTCGACTACCAGCGAGGCATACTCTTGTGTGACATGTCCAAACTACCCGACCCGCCTACTACCGTCTCCTTCGTCTGGTTTCCTGTGGACAAGCTGCCTCTCACCGCCACTCGCACGGTCGCACACAGCTTCTTGTACCGTGGTGTGTCTGTCGTCGATGGCAACCGCACGCTCAAGTTCATCAATGTCACTCGCGATGATGGCATTCCCTTTGGAGCACTCGAACCCGGAGGCAACTTCACCATCACCTGCCACACCCTCGTGTTAGGCGACAACACCATGGTGTGGAAGGAGGACTACAAGCTCACCTCTAGTGAGCTCTGGGATGCCAACGCCCCTGATCTTCTCCCGCGCGGCATCCTCGTATTCCCTCGAGTCGACATTGACAGACCACATGTAGCGTATTTCCTTTTCATCGAGTTTGGAAGCACCATCAAGAAGATGTCGGTTGTCGCCATTGACATGAGCACCAACACCGTGGAGTCATGTTCTCTGTACATCAATGGGCGGGAGGGCCTTAAAACTGACGACGCTGATTTGATCGTACACAAGTCCCGGTCTCCCAAGCCCTTCCTCCCTTGTGAGTTCTCCAAGTTCCTTAATTTATCAAGGTACGTAAAGTTGCTGCTGCCCTGTTATCTATCCCTTGTGAGTTACAGTATGCTGTTGGAAATTACTAGCAGTTAGAACTCAAGTGCACTACCGTGTTGCTGTTCTTGGCAATCCTTTTCTAAGTAAACTACTTCTTTACGAATTACCGCGCTTGCATGCTAAGTCTTCTATTGGTCAGAGTACATAAGCAAGTTTAATTTGAACATAATACTTGTAGATCATTTTTTAATTTGACACAATATTTATTTTATTGCAGGAATAGCAAGGATGTGGCTGAGTCGTCTCTGCCAACTTCATCGTAATTATATACTTGTCTTCCCGGCCAACCATTTTGCATCTGTGTCTACAAAATGGTTTCACAAGAAAGGCTCCTGTCGTACGTGCTTATCAACAAGATTGAATGAGCTGTTTCATACTTTCATGGCCTAGGAAGCATCTAGTATTATTGTGTTCTAGCTTTTTAATTAAGTGCAATCATTAAATTGTGATGGATGAGTAACTTGGTCCTTGAACTTTCCCTTGTTGTAGCAAAGTCTCTACCCCTAAAAAACGCGTAAGGGCAACGTCTCCCCCGTGGTTCTGCCCTCGGGGCGTTCTGCCGGCAGAACCATCCTGCGCCGACAGGTGGGCCTAGCGCTAGCCCTTTCGCCCCCGTCGGCGCCGTTGCTCCACCTCCGCCCTCCATCCACGAACCTCCCTTCCCCTCGATCCACCGCATTCTGTCATCGCCTCCCCCGCTGCCAGCTTGTCGGGCTCCTTCTTCGGCTGGTCGTGCTTCCTCTCTGCGGCAAATCGGCCATGCATGGACATCCCTCCCCCTCCCTCCCGAGATCTGGCGGCCACCCGAAAAAAGGAGATGCCCGAGTAGAGGAGCTTGACGCTGGAGCGGAGGAGGGGTCGGCTTGCGCAGCACCTCGATCTCCTCACCGCCGGCTCGCCGCGCCGCAAATCCGCCCCCTTGCCACCACCGCTGCTACCCCCTGAAGGCGCCCCCTCACCACCGTCACTACTGCTCCCTAGAGTTGGTCCCCCTGCGTTGCCACTTCTCCCCGCAGCCGGCCCCCTCGCCACCAACGCTGCTCCTTGCGGCCAGCCCCACGCCGCAGCGGAGGAGAAGGGCATGGCGGCGCGCGGCGGGGTAGGGGCGATGAGACTGTAGGGAGGGAGGCCGGTCACTCCCTGCACCACCCCATGTCCGCTTCCACGCGTTCCTCAGTCCCTGTCAGAGTTCAAGTTTGAGATGTCAACACCTCTTCTTTCCCTTCCTGCATCACCATGGGAATCAAATTGATCAAAGAATGTGTGCATCGTTGATGTGTGTTTGCGTGCGTGCAGAAGTTTGTGGGGATCCCAAATTTGTGTGCTTACAGTTAGAGGTAACCACACCCTCTCCATCTAATTTCAAGTATTTTGCAGCTGCCCAAGACTAATGATTTTAAGTCTTTTGCAGCATAATGATTTTGATGTGGAGAGATTCATCACAAGTTTTTACAATCGGTAATGGTGTAGTCACCGGAATGTCGGGTCGACTGGATCGAGAGTCAAGGTCGAGGGACGAGGGTCGTAAGTGTCTGAGAATATGGGTCGAAGGGAGTAGTTTGGAACGATTGACCCCAATCAATCTGGGTCGATAAACCCGGGTCGATGAACTATGACTATGATACAGAAGTTCTATTCAACCTAGTAAATAGGGAAAAATATCAAGAAAAATCTGATTTGGGCTGCGTATGATGGATCACCAAGCCCATTATTCCTCGTATCGTAAGTCCATTATCTTAACAATGACACTCTTTTTCATCTTTCCACCTGGGTCGAGGAACGTGGCAGCGACCCCGAATTATGTGACTATGGCTGTAACTCTATTGCTCAATCTGCTACAACTCTTGGTCAATGTAGTGCCGCTCAAGCTGAAATCATCAACATACTTAATAATCAAAACTGGCCTATGCATCCTGGATTCCGTTGTGATTACACTTTTTTTTCTGGGAAAAAATGGCTGGAGGTAAGTATTATATTTTCGGGGGCCCTTTTAGACTTGCATGTCTTCCACCAATAAAATAAGTGGAAGAAAAATAAATGATGGATTTGCTATGTTACAAAATGAGCTTCAGCTACTGTAATCTGAAAAGGTAGCAAGGATACTCCCAAATTTCCTTTCTGAATTTTAAAAAAATCTTACCAATTCTCTTTCTGAGTTCAAAATCTAGGGGGTGTAAGCATATAAATTCTGATGCAATTGTCCATATCTGTCAGCCTGTTGTACTTGAGAAGATAAGCATACAGTCGACATCTTTTACATTAGTTGCTGAATAACATAGATGTTGGTCATGCCCTATGTTTTGAATTTTGAGTGTGTGCCCTATCAAATAGAAGATGCTCTTCCTTTTCTCGTTATTGTTTTATTACACCATAGTTCCATTGCTAGCTTGTTACTTCTTGGAAAGAAGTTTAGGATCTATTTGAGCCAGATACTGAATGTTTCAATATTAGTTGCATTTTCTGAAATAGTTAAGATTCTATGAAGATGTCATCATCAAGGACTTTGAAGACGGCAAAGAAAATTTTCAGGCTTGCAGACATATGCTACAGTTCTGTCCAGAAAATGTTGAGGAAACTTCATAGTGTTTTTATTGTCAGCAACTGTGTCAATTTATTTATTAAATGTATGTTGCATTGCCTTCGTTGGTATAATGCCTTTCTATTTCCAGATGGCCTGTCCTATTATAATTACTGATGATGGGCTTTCAGAGAGTATGCTTGATGGATTTCCCAGGTATGTTCAATCATCTCTGTTAGGCTTTTCGATTTAGTCTCAGTGCATTCTTTTCCATTCCTCCTAATTATAGTGGTAACTCCAAATGCCAACTGTTTATTGTGCTCTGGTGCACAACTTTACTTGGTCAGTAGTGCTGTTATGTGTGAAATTTATTTTTAATGCCGTCAGCAATGAAAAGTTGCCGTAAGTTGCTCGAATCCTGGGGTTCTAGATATCAACTTTTGTTGTGAGGTATATATACAACACAACATGTGGTTTCCTTGACTGTCTACTCAAGGCTCCTTGTCCTATTCAGGAGATAGTTGACCTTGGGACATTACAATTAGTCACACAGCTAGCTAACTTTGTTGGGATTCTGAAGTTATGAAACAGTGAAGCTGTTGTGGCCAAATTTAGGTCTTCTAAGTATGTCTTGCATTATTCGCGTGTTTAGATAACAATGCGCTGTTTGGCATGAGGTAGTTCTATTTATTTAGAGTGTCGTATTGTTTTCTCTACTGTATTTGCTTCAAATGATTTGTATGGCAGACCGATTAATTTAGGGACAACTATATAAATCAGACAATCTTTATTTCATGTATCCTCTACTGAACTGCTTCGATTAGGCAACCACTTCCTGGTTCTTGGACCATAACTCATTGCCGCATCTTAGAAATTGGTTGGTGTCCCGCAAAATACAATTCTTCCTGAGTGAATAGTCGTGACTTCTAACTATGCAAGGCAGTGACAAATATGTGTATGTGTACATGATGATTGCAGTTAAATTTCATTGCCTGATTTTATTTCATACAGGTGATGAATGATGTCTTAATTTTAAGTAGTGGTCTGCATTGGTAATGATTGTTAGTAAATTTCATTGCCTGATATAAATTTCATTGGTGATGGATGATGGCGTGATTCTGATATGCTTTCCATCAAATCCTAGATTGTTTCTCTGCTGACCTATCACCAGTACTGTAAGTAAGCTTTTCGATTTCGTTCTTGCCTTGTTTGTGCACCTTTTTTTTCTCCTCGCACATTTATATTTATATAAGTTGTCCTGTCATCCAGGATATTAGATAACTATAAGCTATAAGAAGTTTGCTATATGTTTTTGATCTAAGGCTCACCGGAGAAAACAATTAAAATCTCCATCAGTATTGTTTTATGCCCTTGTAGTCCTCGTCCTCTCTGGTCTCATTGTACTGTGCTTTCCATCAAATGAGACACTGTTGTGTCAATGCCTGAAGCTCTTATGTATTCGGTTCATTCTTATTTCTTTTCTCTTCCCTTTTTCACTTTCCTTTTCCACTTTATTCCTATTTATTTCAGTAAGCTGAACTCATTATGTTCATCGGATTATTTCAAATAATGTGTACCTGGCTACCTTTAGATATTTCAAATCAGTGCTTATGTGGTTGGCGTCGAGTTACTGACTCATCTACAAAACAGGTATTATTTTGCTGCATGTATGGGACTCATCTACTAAAAATTGGATGAGTAAAAAACACCAAAGCAGAAATATGTCTATTAGTAGATAATAACATAATATAAATTCCTCTGAATTTGGGCTCCTCATTAGAATTCCACCTGCCATCAGTATTTATTTTTTTATGCCAAATTCCTTATGCAAATAGACACATGAATGTTAATACACCCGATTCCGTTTTTATGTGAGTAAATTGGACTCCTTTTCATGTCTTTTTTCTCCAGGCAGAATTCTGGCTTTGGTCTGCAAAATAAGCATTCGTTTGCAGGAGATAGTGTTGGTGCTTAGGATATCTATCTGAGAAACAAGCATTCTGAATTTGAGGATGTCTGAGAAACAAGCATTCTGAATCTAAGGATTAGCAAAAAGGTACCATCTTCGACACCCAATTTTGACTCAGTTCATGTTTGGAATTTTTCAAGGCAGACAAACTTAATATTAATGAATGAATGGATAGGCCACATCATGATTGTTGCCATGCGGATCAAGAGGTAGTACCATTGGGCAACTGTGAACCCTACTAATTGTTTTCCACTGCACTGGAATTTAATTTAATATATTACTTTCTGATTAATATCGTATTATAGCATGGCCTATAATTTTTCTCCCCAGATGTGCTTTCTTATCCCTTTTCATTTGCCTGTGTAGCACTATCAAGTTTCATGGACAATGCAACTCGAGTCTGCGAAGAAAGTAACGAATAATTGGTGAAAGCTATATTTGATGACAACCATAGAGATAATAATTTAGGCTTTCAGCTCTACCAAGTTGGAAGTCAAATTGTGGGAAGTTAACTCGTTGCTATTAGGTTATTTCTTTCATTTGGCCACTTAGTATGCTTTTCTTACAAAATTACCTTACTCTCCGCTAATGTAAAATCCGATGAAAGAAATTTATGAATAAATTTGGGTATTGTTTGAAAATTTTGAATTCTACAGATATGTAGAATGCAGATTGGTGAATGATAGAGCATGCGATTGTCTAGACTCATGGTATACACACTAAAATGTCTGTTTTTACCATATATCCAAAAATTTAGTAACTCGATGTGCATCAATTATAAGCTTTTTATTTCCCTGTTTTCATGATCAAAGAATATACACTTACCAAAGCTAAAACCTCCAAAAATTACTTTGTAGAACTATTTCACATGGTAATGTTTGATACTTGTGAACGAAATTTATTTTGCCCGTAGCAACGCACGGGCACGATCCTAGTTGTATATGTAATTTAAGCTCTATAAGTTTGCGTGTGTTGTACCATGCACGAACACCAGAAACTCTGCTCTCAGATCACTACCAGATTCAGCCTTGTTGCCGTGAGCCGATTCCTCACGGCAAAACACGGTTCACTCACTGCAAAGGCGTTAACGTGAGTTGCCGCCGGCATACCGCTCCGGCAAAGACCTCTTTGTCGTGAGTCAAAGCTCGGGTTCACGGCAAAGGTGTGCCGTGAGTGCTTTTAGGCTCTCGGCAAAGTGTTGTGAAAAGGAATAAAAAAAAGCAAAATCCAGCATCGCGGGCCCACCGACCGGCCGCAGTGGTCCTCCGCCGCCGGACCTCGGTGCTCATCGCCGCCGCCATGCCCAGACCTCCAATAGCACGCCACCGGGCCGCCACCACCACCAGGTCGCTACACGCCACCGGGCCGCCAACACCACCGCCGCCGTGCCAGATCTGGATCTGGCTGGAGCAAATAAGACGGTGGAGCGACCCACGCTGGATCTGGCGTGTCCGCCGACGTGAAGGAGGATGCCACGCTGTAGCCCGGAGGGGAGCAAGGAGGACGCCGCGCCGTAGCCCGGAGGGGAGGATGGAGGCACCGCCGTAGTCCTCGAGATGTGCCGCCGTCGTAGAGATGCGGCGCCATCGTAGATCCCGTCGCCGTCGTACACGAGCTGCACCACAGTCGTCCTCGAGATGCGCCTCCGTCGTCCTCGTGCATCCTGCCGCCCGCTCCTCGAGATGCGCCGCCGCCGCACTTCACCCCGCCGCTGCTCCTCACCGTCGGTGAGGGGGCGAGTGGAGGGGGGAGGCAGAGGAGGGGGACGGCGGCGTCGGGGGAGAGGGGTGGGTTGTCGGCGATGGAGGAGAGGAGGGGAGGCAGAGGAGGTGGCCGCCGGAGGAGGAGAGGAGAGGTGGCCCGCGGTGGCGAGGGAGGGAGGAGCTCGGGGGATTTGGTGGGTGGAGGCGGGGGAGAGGAGGGGGGGGATATATACTGGATTGGGTTGCCGAGCTGTTGGGCGGACTGACTGATTAATTGGGCCAGATTTGCCGTGAGCCCATGTTTGACTCACAACAAAGGTTTTTTATAAAAATTGCAACAAATGCATTTAAATATTTAAACATAGCAAACAACTTCAAATTAAATAGTTGTCAAATACAAAGTTTCATAATGTTTTGAGATACACAACTTTCATATTACGAGTTTCTCCATTCGAGAACATTTACAATATTTGAATTTTCAAATTCACAAAAATTCACACGTACATTCCAACTTAGTCAACTTAGTTTTCAAATTTTGAATTTTCAAATTAGAAATGGTTGAACTGCAAGTTACATAAGTTCTCAAGATCGACAACTTTTATTTTGATCATTTGATCATCCGGTGTTGTGGTACTAACAATCTTCACAAATCCTATACATCTCTCATATAGTTTCATGAAACTATATAAGAGATATGGGATTTGTGAACAAAATTATTTCAACTTTATCGAATGAAGAAATGATCCTAATAAAAGTTGTTCATCTTGAGAAGTAATGAAACTTTGTAATTGAAAGTTTTTTATTTGAATTAATTTACTTCTTCAAAATTTGATTTCAATTTACAACAAAGATAATTTTCCCGTCGGCCAGAAAAAGGCTCATGGCAAAATACATCTTTGCCGTGAGCTGCTCTCGGCAAAATATCATGTTGCCGTCGCCCACAAAAGGCTCACGGCAAAAGACTTGTTTGCCGAGAGCCCCTCTCGGCAAAGTTTTTTTTTGCCGTGAGCCACTCTATTTGTCGTGAGTTTTAATTGTGACCGATTGCAAAAAGCTATTTTGCCGTGAGCCTGACAAAAAGCTCACGGCAAGACGACAATGGAAGGTCGTATGTTGAATAGAAATTACCTGACTTCAGTTTCTCACTGGCAGCCCAATCAAGGGCTCGCTGTGCAGCCTCTGTCAATGGTGGATGCATAGGACTAAAGTAAAACATTTCTGATTTCCCAAGCACATTTGCTGCCTCCTCACGCACCTTGAGAAGGTTGATTCCATTAGCACGCAAAAGTTTCGCCGCACTGCTTGTTCCTGAAAACGATGGACTAGTGGCTCAAGCAATGCAATATTCATCACAAATGTGGCAAATTTGTTGAGAATAACAAATGCTAACTCAAAGTTGATGCTGTCATGGCAAAACTAGCATATTCCCCACACTATGTATCAGGTTAGGTTTTCCGGTAGTGTCTGTGATCAGCAGCTGCAAATTAAGCTGGTTGCCTGGTCGTCGTCGTTTATTAATTGGGTGCCGTGCAAGATAGAGAGATGATTGCTCGCTCCTACTTGTGAATGTTTGAAGTGTGCTGTAAAACGGCAACTCAACAAAAATATTGTGAAGCTAGCATAAGATGAATCTCCAAGCTAGCACGCCGCAACACTGGGATGAGCTTGGCTTACGGCCCTCGGGGAGGATGAGTGAGAGAGGGGAGAATAGCGCGGGGGCGCCGCCCGGCGGGAGAAGGCGGCGCCTGACGCTAGTTCCGTGTCCTTGGGCTACGAAGGAACGCGGCAAGGTGAAGGCAACAGTAAGTTCTGCTGTGTATGCAGATTCGAAGGCGAGCGACGGCGGGATGGAGGAGTCGAGGGGCATGGTCTCGTCGAGATGGAGTGAGGACCATGTTTGCTCAAGCGTGGGTTCCTCATCGGATGTTCTGACTGGTTCTAGGTTCTGGGCGCTTGCCGGCGACGAGAGCTCCGATGAGGAGCAATCCATTGCCGAGGAAGTGAGCTTCTCCGGCGTGGGGGCTCTGGACCCTGCGGATTCAGGTCTCGTCGGGCGGTGTTCGGCACTCCACGGTCTGGATGTCTTGCCGGAGGTGGCGGCAGGAGGAAGTAGTAAACGGGGTCCGGAGTTGTCCAGCTGGGAGAAAATGGGCAGGAATGGACGGGTGCTGGATCCGCATCCTAAGTCGATGCGGCGGCACCGGCCAGCCTGCAAGCCATGGAAGGGACCGCTTCCACCCACGAGACGAACACAGATGCGGTCACTAGGGGACTGCATGGCTGTAGATTGTCGGATTGGGAGCGAGGCCATGGTCTCTAAGCTGGCGAACTGGTGTGATGGGAGGGGCTCGCCGCCGCCGCCGAGCCCAAGGTTGCCGGCGGTGGGGAAGAAGCATGGTCACCAGCTAGATCTGGATTCGAATTTCAAAAAATGGATACCGGTTTCCCTACACCGTTCTGGGCCGACTCTCGGGTCACAGTTGGGCCGGGACGTGGCCCAGGCAGCCTTTCGGTTATCTGATGGCCTAGGGATGTTATTCCGAAGGGGAGGCAAACCGTTGCCCTTTCGTGTTCCTTCCGCCGCCGGTCCATCCCACCGAGAGTAGCCCCGGGGGCGGCGCAACCCGTTTGGCCGGCGACCATGGCTTCGTGGCAGCGTGAGGGCAGAAGGATGGTTGTCCCGGGTGCAGAGGTGGGGGTGGTCGGCTCCATGGGAGACGGACCGTCCTGGAGGAAGAGGCCATCTGGGGGCGGCAGGAGAGAAGATGTGCGGGAGTTCCAGGGGAGTTTCGAGGGCAGAAGGGCGCCTGGCTTTGACGCTCGTGGCCGTGGGGCTTACCGAGGTCGCGATGGCAGAGGCAGGAGTTTTGGTCCGGGCGGGCGTGGTCGTTATGCTACTGTGGGTGACCATCCGCACAGAGGCCATGCTCCCGGCGCCTCTAACCTATGGAAGGACCGTGGGGAGCAAAAAACTTTGGATGCCCGGAAGGATGAAGAGCTGGCAAAGGTGCAGCAAAGAGCTCAGGCAGAGGAGGATGTTGTGATGGAAGAGGCGTCCGAAGGAGGAGGTGGTGCTGCTGATGAGGGGAAATCTGGGGCAAAGTGTGCCCGTTGCTCCAAGAGAGGACATGCCACAGTTAGCTGCACGGCGGAAATCTATTGCGTCATATGTGACAAGCATAATGAACACGTCAACTACAAGTGTCCAATCCTGAAGATGCCAAGGCCGGTTGCTCATGCAGTTGGCTATGCGGTGCATGGCTTGGGCTTCTATCACATACCTCGGCCGCCTCTTGCTAGATCAATGAGGGACTCGAGAACGGCTATTATTTCAGTTGAGGGGGGTCAGTTATCTATGGAAGAAGTACAGAAGCAATTGGGAAGGTTGTTTCCGGGGAGATGGGTCTGGGAGCTCAAGGTTCATGAGGAGAATGCCTTCCTTGCTAAGTTCCCTTCTAAGATTGAGTTGCAGAGAGCGGTGGCCTTTGGGGGTGCTGATATCAAATGGGCTAATGTCCAGGCGGGTGCTAGGATTAAGTTTGAGGAATGGCATGAGAAGGAGATGGGCTTTTTACTTCCGAAAGGTTTGGATTAGAGTGTTTGGGTTGAGGCCGGAGCTTCGAGAGTATCTCGAATTATGGGCGGTTGGGTCTATGCTTGGATCCACCCAAATTGTGGATATGGAAACAACCAGAAGAGTAACTTTGGGCGAGTGTTGGTGGCTGTCCTAAATCCTAGTTTAATACCAGACCAGCTCGATGTTGTGATTGGTGACCATTATTTTGAACTTGACTTCGAAGTGGAAAAATGGGGATTTGATGAAAATGGTGAGGAGGCTGCTTTTGAATGGAATGGAGGGGCATCAGAACAGAGTGGAGAGGGGCAGCAGGGTGAGGAGGAGGAACTTGAGAGGGTGTCAAAGAAACATAAGAAGGATGAGGACAATGATTTGGTTAAGGCCCGGAAGGGGGACTCAGATGGGTTTATCTCTTGGAAGGAGTAGGTTCTCAACATGTCCAAGGAGGAATTTGAGGCTTTTCTTAAAGAAAAGGCGGAAGAAATTTCGAGCAAGGCAGCAGACAAGGTATTGGATGAATTGGTGGACAAAGTGATGGAGGAAGGAGATGAGGGGCAGCAGGAAGAACCAATTGATGGGGTGCTGTCCGGGGAGGATAAAAATGATGTGTTTGGGAATGGGTTGAAGGAGGCCGCAGCCATTCCGGAGGCTAGCAGGCAGCAGGTCCGTGCAAGTCCAAGGCTTCAAAGGTCTAAGGATGAGCACATATTGGCTAAGGCCGAGGAGAGGGTTGCCAGGAAGAACCTAGAGTTCAATGAAGGTAATCCTTATTCCACATCTTTATATTCGGTAAATAAAGACCTAGCTTTAGATTGTTTACAAAACATAGGGATCAACCTAGGAGTTTCTAGTGTAGGAAAAGATATTAATCTATATAACGTGTTGGAACTTGAGTCGGAAAGGGAAGTAGGTGAGTTGGGGGGTTTGAACAGGATTGGGGAGGATATGATAGCGAGGAGGAGAGTTGGGAGAACATGGAGAAAAATGCTCTAAGAAGCTTATGTGGTGATTTAATGGAGGAAGTGTTTGATGAATCAAGTTTCCCTTTAAATAGTGAACTTGATGATTTCAACCGTAAGGGCAAGTCTCACGCTAAGTCGTGTTTGAGTAAGACTTGCAAGATAAGGAGGGTGAAATTTTCTAAAAAAAGTTCCAAATGAAAGGAATCTTTTGGAATAGCAGAGGTCTTAGTGACTTGGCTAAAACAAGATTTCTAAGGGACACCTCCAAAGAGCAAAACTTAGCGTTTATTGCTCTTTTGGAGACAGGCAAGAAGGACTTTTCCCAAGATTCATTGAATAATTTTAGTGGAGGGAGGAACTTCGTGTGGCACTGGACTGCACCTCATGGGAGATCAGGCGGCATTTTGCTAGGGGTTAACCTAGATGTGTTGGATGTGGGTAGTATTGATGATGGGGATTTTTTTGTGAAATTTAGTTTGAGAGATAGGGAGAGTGATTTTAAATGGGTTTTGGTGGCTGTGTACGGGGCGGCCCAACCAAAATTCAAGGAATCATTTCTTATTGAGCTAGTGCAAGCGTGCGATAATGAGAAGTTACCTTTGTGCATTGGGAGAGATTTTAATATCATCCGAAATAGCAGTGAAAAAAATAATGATAGATTTGAGGATAGATGACCCTTCTTATTTAACGCGGTCATTGATAGCCTGGATCTGAGAGAGATAGAGTTGTCTGGTCGTAAGTTCACATGGGCTAACTCTCGTAGGGTACCTACATATGAGAGGCTGGACAGGGTGTTGGTTAGTACGGAATGGGAGCAGAATTTCCCACTAGCGACAGTGGAGGCCCTTAACAGGGAAATTTCAGATCATACACCTCTCCTGCTAAGTACAGGAGAAAAAGCCAAACCCAAGAAACAACCACCCTTCAAGTTTGAGCTGGGTTGGTTGCTGAAGGAGGGATTTTTTGAGGTGGTTTCTGAGGTATGAAACAAAGAAACTAGAGGCAGCACCCCGATGCAGAGGTGGCAAAACAAGATTAGAAGATTGAGACAATTTTTGAGGGGTTGGGCAAAGAATATGAACGGGGCTTATAAGAAAGAAAAGCAAGTTTTGTTAAGGGAAGCCGAGGAACTGGATAAGAAAGCGGAGTCCCAGCTGCTAAGTCAGAGTGAATGGGACTTAAAGCAGAGTATTCATGAAAGAATTACGCAATTACTCAGGGACGAGGAGATAAAATGGTTTCAAAGAGCTAAGACAACTAAAATTTTAAAAGGGGATAACAATACGAAGTATTTCCAAATGGTGGCAAACGGAAAAAGGAGGAAGACTAGAATCTTTCACCTTGAACAAGATGAAGGAATTATTGAAGGGGAGGAACAAATCAAGAGTTATATCACTAAATATTATAAGAATCTTTTTGGAAGTTCAGAAGCTGGCAGATTATCACTCAATGAGTCTTTGGTGGAGGATATTCCTCAAGTCACCGAGACGGAGAGTCAGATGCTAGTGGCTGAATTCTCTGAAAAGGAAATCCGAGAGGCCATTTTTCAAATGAAGCATAATAAGGCTCCGGGACCTGATGGGTTTCCGGCTGAATTCTACCAGGTGTTTTGGAGTTTCATAAAGGATGACCTCATGGTCATGTTCCGAGACTTCCATACAGGAAATCTACCTCTTTTTTGTCTCAATTTTGGAACAATTACGTTACTTCTAAAGGAGAAGGAGGTCAAGAAAATTCAGCAATATAGGCCCATCTGTATGCTCAATGTTAGCTTTAAGATCTTTACAAAGGTCTTGGCAAACAGACTCACGTCGGTGGCATGTAGGGTTACCAAACCTTCGCAATCGGCTTTCCTGCCTGGAAGATATATTTTAGAAGGAGTGGTCGTTTTGCATGAAACCATCCATGAGCTGAAAAGAAAAAAGCAGAAAGGCCTTATTCTCAAGCTAGATTTTGAGAAGGCCTATGATAAGGTTAATTGGGACTTCTTGCAGCAAGTCCTTAGGATGAAGGGTTTCCCAAATATGTGGTGTCAATGGATGGAGAGGGTGGTTTCAAAGGGAAGTGTATGTGTGGAAGTGAATGACGACTTGGGTCACTTCTTTCAAACCAGGAAAGGTTTAAGGCAAGGCGATCCTTTGTCACCCATTCTTTTCAACTTAGTTGCAGATATGTTGGCCGTGTTGATTGAGAGGTCAAAAGGCATGGGTTTCTTTGATGGGCTGGTTCCTCACTTAGTGGAGGATGGTCTCTCAATATTGCAATATGCAGATGATACGATTCTTTTTTTGGATGATGATCTAGAGAAGGCCAAAGGCTTGAGATTAGTGTTAAGTGCCTTTGAAAAGCTATCTGGTCTTAAGATCAACTTCCATAAGAGTGAATTATTCTGCTTTGGGGATACAAAGGAGAGGGTTGCGGAATATGTGAGGCTTTTTGGTTGTAAAGAGGGTGAGTTTCCTTTTAAATACTTGGGTATCCCTATGAGTCCTAGTAGACTTTCCAATAGGGATTGGAGGGTAGTTGAAGAGAGATTTCAAAAAAAGCTTAGTAGTTGGAAGGGTAAGCTTTTATCATCGGGAGGGAGGTTTGTCCTTATTAACTCGGTCTTGTCAAGCTTACCAATGTTTATGATGTCCTTCTTCAGAATACCTAAAGGTGTTTTAGAGAAGTTGGACTATTATAGATCTAGATTCTTTTGGCAATGTGATGAGCACAAAAAGAAATATAGGTTGGCCAAGTGGAGCATTCTGCATAAGCCTAAGAGTGTCAGGGGGATGGGTATTATTGATTTGGATACCCAAAACAAATGCTTGTTGAGCAAGTGCTCAAGAAAAAGTACCTTAAGGGAAGAACGCTATCACAAGTACAGAAAAAGAAGGGGGATCCTCATTTCTGGGCAGGTTTAATGGAGGTCAAAGATCTTGTGCTACAGAGGGGTAGGTTTAGAGTTCAAGATGGCTCCCAGACTAGATTCTGGGAGGATCTGTGGTTAGGGAAAGACCCTTTGATGGTAAAATTTCCAAATCTCTACAAAATAGTGAGAAAGAAAAATGTGTCAGTTGCCCAAGTACTAAGTACTACCCCGCTGAATGTATCTTTTAGACGTGCCTTAGTGGGGGACAATTGGGACAAATGGCTCGATCTAGTGGGGAAGGTCCTTATGGTGAATCTTAATGATCGCAAGGACTCCTTCGTTTGGACGGCCAATAAGAATTTTTCGGTGAAGAATATGTACAATGGCATAGTTTTGAGAGAAGGGACTCCGGTCAATTCTTGGGTGTGGAAAGCCAAGATCCCTTTGAAGATTAAAATCTTCCTTTGGTATCTTAGAAATGAGGTTGTGTTAACTAAGGACAATTTAGTTAAAAGACAATGGAAGGGGTATACAAAATGCTGCTTTTGTGCGGAACATGAAACAATTCAACACCTCTTTTTTGATTGTCCCATGGCTCAACTTATGTGGGGAAGTGTGTGTTTTACTTTTGGGGTTAAAAGACCGGAGGGAGTGGAACATCTTTTTGGTCCTTGGCTTAGAAGTTTTTCGAGTAAGCAAAGGAACCTTGTGCTGATCAGTATGGCGGCGTTGTGCTGGGCCTTGTGAATCAGTAGGAATGATTTGGTATTTCAAAAGTCACAATATAAGTCTATTTTGCAGGTGATTTTTAGGGGGATGTTCTGGATCAGGAGTTGGTCTGTCCTGTCTAAACAAGATGGGAAAATTATTCTGAAGGACGGTTGTCGTGCATTAGAGGCAGCAGCTTTGGAGGTATTTCATAAGTCTGGGTGGAATGCTCTTAAGCATATCGGAAACTAGTTTTACTTTGAGATGTAATCTGTGTACTTTGAATGTTGTCATGCATTGTAAGGGGTGCATGGTTGAGTCGGTTTGAACTGTACAGCCTATGTGCTGTTATGAGGGTGTGAGTTGTATCTGTTTGGCTACAGACAGTTTCTTGAACTGTTGTAACGCCCGCGTTTTTAACCCTAATAAATCACCTGCTAAATCACACGTGTTTTCAAAACTTTTCCGCTGAGCTCGACCGTCTCCTCAAAACCCCGATCATCTTTTCCCTCCTCTTTTCTCCTTCCTTCGGCCGGCGCCTCTGCCCCGGCCCCGCCCCTCTGCTGCGGCACGGCGCACGCCCGGCCTCCACCCCGCGGTACGCCCCGTGCCCTGCTCAGCCCCGGGCCGCTGCACGGCCTCCCCTCCACCGCTGAGCCGCGCCTCGCCGTTCCCTGCCGCGCACCCGCATGCGTGCGCGCCACGCCGAGCGCACCGCGCCGCGGGCGCCACGCCGAGGACCGCCGGACGCAAGGGCGCACCGCAGCCCGGCCCCGCATTGCCGGCCCCGCGACGAGACCA
The DNA here is from genome assembly GCA_036936925.1 of Cenchrus fungigraminus. Lineage (NCBI taxonomy): Eukaryota > Viridiplantae > Streptophyta > Magnoliopsida > Poales > Poaceae > Cenchrus > Cenchrus fungigraminus. Next base: position 124,878,858 of record CM072770.1, on the reverse strand, counting down.
CTCCCTGCTGCTCGACATCGCGGCCATTAACCCGCCTGCGCGCGACCCGTCACCTCCGCGCCACCACCACTGCCGGTCGACGCCGCACACCTCGCGTCGCTCCGCCCCGCCGCTCGCTGCCACCACGGCCGGCCTTGCACGACACTGCGACGCCGCTGCCTGCCACGTTCCGTCGAACAGCACCGTCATTTACTCCCCGCCGCCTCGCCTGCCCGAGCTATCACCCCCGAGCACCACCACAGCCACAAGCCGCCGCCTGCATCACGCCGCCGCTCGTCGCTGCAGCTGCCCGGCTCGCAGACCACCGCGTGACGCCGCTGCTCGACGAGTCGCGTCCACCAGCAAGGCCGCAGCGACGCCTTAACTCCGCCCGAGCCCCACCGCAGCACCGGGCCGTCGCGCCACCGGACGCCGAGCGGCATTAACGCCGCCGCCCTGTGCCAACCGCCGCAAACCGCCGGCCGCTCCGCGCCAACGCCGCCTGCCACCACCTCGCCACCCCACTCCTGCCCGACGAGTCCTGTCCACAGCACCACCACGTCGTGACCGCCGTCAATTCGTCGCTCACATCCCGTCGCCGGCAGAGCCGAATCGATCTCGCCGCCGGCCACACGAGGACCGCGTGCTCGACCCGGCCCTTCCACCGCCTCCCCGCGCCTATAAATAGAAGCCGACGCCGCTCACCACGCCACCCACCTCCCAGCCGCCTTCCCTCTCTCTCCCGAGCACCACACAGCACCGCCATCACCTTTGCCCCGTCGGCCGCCGCCCGCCCACCGATCCGCCTCCTCGCGCCACCCCAGCACAAGGTGAGGAAGGGGATCCAACTCCCATGGCCTCCTCTCCATTTCCCCCTCACTCTCCGACCTTTGCCGGGCACTAGGCCGCCGGCAACCGCCACCGGCCGGGACGGCCGCCCGCTCGACCCCCTTCCTCTGCTTCTGAATCGAGGCAGGGGGAAGGAGATGGCCGTTTGGCCAAATACCCCCTCCCCTTTTCCCTTTTTCCACCCGAGCCCTCCCCCTCTTTCCTCTCTCTCTCTCTATTCTTTTAAGTAAACCCTATTCCCTAAACTAATTTACGAACCAGCCCTACTTTTCCAAAGTCAATTACAAATAGGCCCTTAGGCTATTCTATTTAAACCTCACCTTATAGATATGTTACAACTAAGTCCTTAACCTCTTTTAAATCAATCCTAATGACGCCTTTCACGCGTCATTTCCTGTTCATATTTCCGCCTGATCAATTCCAACTCTTGCCCCGGCCTTTTCCCTCTACTTTTCCGCCGAGCCACCCATCCCTTTCCCCTAAATAATATTTATTCCTCTTTTTTTCTATTTATTTTTCTTCCTCGAGCTCAGCCGGTAAATCTTGTGTGCTTGTTTTAATTGCATGCTTGTTTATGTGTGCGCTATAGCCGACGGAGTAAACGAGGAGGAATACCGCGAGTCGGAGCTTGGAGCCGAGTACTACGAGCAGGAGACCGAGGTCCCGAACCGCGAGCAGGAACTTCCCGAGGACTTCGAAGACGGCAAGTTCAATCTCATCCTTTGATGCATGCTTTGATCCCAGTTTTATAAATACCACCCTATGACCCGTTTTATAAATTGCATATTGTTATACTGTTAAAACCCGGTAGGATAGCCACCGTTGATTGCTATGATTGATCTTTGATTGCCCTAAATGATTTCTTTAAAATGAATGAGTGCTTTAAAAATGAGAATGGGATATTTTGGAAAAAGAGTAAAGAACTGGGTAGACGGGATGGACGCGTGTGTCAGGAGTATGGGTGAGCTCGTACCTTTGTGGTTGAGCGTGTTGGAGATGTCCATCTTGTCGTTAAGGACCGGGTTGCGTGACATCTCACCTGACCCAATTATCGTACTACCACTCGACCGTTGTATGTGGCAACGGCTTAGCATAAATCCCACTAGTTAATCTACTTGCCATCAGGAGTGTGGGAGAGCAGCGGGAGATCAAGGAGTAGGGGTACGATCTGTGTGAGGTACGCCCTGGTTATGTGAAATAACCCCTTGGTTGCTCCCGTGGTGGCTCGTAGGGTTAGCTAAGGTGGGTAATGGCTTTGATAGGATCCGCGCCGACACTAAGGTGTTCGTGTGGCGGTACCCTACTTGTGGGTAAAGATGTACAACCTCTGCAGAGTGTAAAACCTATTCGAATAGCCGTGTCCACGGTATTGGACGAGTCATGGTGGGGTCACAAAGCCAGTGTTTGGGTTGGGATGATTTTCATGGCGTGAGTTGATTTCTGGAAAAGTGTGTGGCTGTGTGCCCGGGGCTACTGCGGACGGGAAGTCCGGTAGTCCTCATTTGGTTTTCACCAAACAACTGAGTTACTTGAGTTATAAAAACTGTTTGCGAAAACCTTTTTGAAAACAAACCCTTGCATGAGTGAATGCGTTTGCAAAATAAACCTTAACCTGATCCTTGTTATATCCTGTGCATGAACTGCTTATTAGCCCCTCCGTGGGTGGGGTTGAACTTGTTGAGTACGTATGTACTCACCCTTGCTTGATTAACTGTTTTTCAGAGGAGGATCCCGACTTCGTTCCCGAAGACGACGAGTAGGTTGCTGTCCTGCACCCAACCCGTGCCTGTGGATTCAGGGTCTCCACAGGAAGCTTCCATGGCGCAAGACTCTGAAGATATCTTAGATGCTGTTGCTATCGTAGTTTGGTCTGTAGTTCTTATGTTGCTTCTCGTGGCAGTGGCGCTCCCATGCCCACAGCCTCGACGTGTTGTACGGCCATGAACCATCTGATGTAATAAATGTGTTACCAGCCTCCTGGGACTGGTATTTGTATCACATTTAGTCACCTCTGATGAGGGGACGCTTCAACTGTTGAGGCCGGAACTCTTGTTCCTTTATCTAAAAAAAAGCACGCCGCAACGAGCGCCAGCAGCCTCCGAGAGTCCGACTCCAAGCCGGCCGGATCCTTGAGCCCAATATATCTTGTCTGTCCCGTCGTACAGGGAGAAGAAACAGATTCGCAACCCCAGCTTGATAGATGGCCACGTCCGCCGCCGCCGGCTTCCCCCGGCCCGGTGGGTGATGCTGGAGCAATTCAACTTCCATAGAGACGACAACGAGTCCTTCCCGGACGACACAGAGGCACCGGTCAGAGCGTCTGCCACCACCTCCTGGGGCGCCGACTTTCGCGTCGCCTTCTCCCTCGCGGAGCCCCCGCGCACCTCCCACCTCTACGCGCAGCTGCCGGTGCCGGGGTTTCTTGATCGCACAGAGGCGTATTCCTTAGCCATCCTGGCGACCCACCTGTAGCGAACATGACCCCATTTGCCATTTGTTCGAGTTGATTTTGATGATTCATGCTAACACAAGTAATGGGACTAACCACATTATCTCGCATGTCTTTGTAGGCATTACTATATCCCATGGATGTTACCACAAGTTAACATACTATGCCCAAGTTAACATACCATGCATATGTTAAGTTACTCATAGCAAAAATGAGGCTATAAGTGATGGCATGTTAAGTATGTTAAGTTGAAGCAATGACAAGTTGAAGACGCGAAGAAAAGGAAGAAAAATGGCACCGTCGGATGAACCGACGGTACCTTAGAGGCGAGCGTCGGTGTACTTGGTACACTGCGCAGAAGGCCAACTGAATTGGTACCATCGGATGAACCGACGGCCCACATTCTAGTTGTGTCAGATGAATTGCAGAGCTGAAGTCGCGAAGACAGAAGCGCCGGATGAACCGACGGACCGTCGGTCTATTCGATGATCAAGTTTGAACAAGACAGAGACGTAGCAAGACGAACCCTTCAGCACTGGATGAACCGACGCCTTGGGTCAGAGAAAGCGTCGGTCCATCCGACGGTCTCGAAGAAACCAACAGAGATGTTTTGGCGAGAAGCCCTTCAGCACCGGATGAACCGACGCACCGTCGGTGTATAGCGTCGGAACAGTTGTGTCAGCAGAGCTACAACGACTAAGTGACATGGAGGGCACCGGATGAACCGACATCCTGGAAAAGCATAGCATCGGTTCATCCGACGCTACCTTTTTCAGTGACCGTTAGCCAACGGCTCTTTGAGTACCTTGGGCTATTTATACCCCCTCCACTCACCTATTTGAGGTTGCTGGATTATGTGGAAGTGCAGAGGAGTGCAAGACACCTAAAAGATCATATCCAATCCATCCAAGTGCTTAGTTGCTCATCCATAGACTTGCATATGCTTAGTGTATGTGCTTAGTGCTAGCTTAGCTTAGAGCTGAGTGAGTGCAAGGTTGTGTCAACCTTGTGAGGTGATTCTTGAGTGAATCAAGGTGTACAAGGTGCGCCGGAAGCCTTGGGGCCTAAGTGGCTCACCAGCAATCGTCTTCGACCCTTCGGCTTGGTATGGAGTGGCGAGGGCACTTTGTGCGGGGGACGTGGAGACCTCCTTCCTTGGTGGAGAAGCTCCTTAGTGGAGGCGGCATCAAGGTGACCAAGGGAGCTTGGCAAGTGCCTAAGTGGCTAGCCTTTGTGGCGAGTCAAGTTGTGCTCTTGGGAGAGACTTGGTGACCGGGAAGCAATACTCTTGTGTGAGTGCTTCAACAACATGGACTAGGGGTGGCTTAGTGCCTACCGATACCACGGGATAAATCGCGTGTCAAGAGTTTGCTTCCTCTCATCCCTCTTTACGTTTCCGCATTTGCTCTCTTGCAATCTTTGCTTGCTTTTACTTTCCTAGATTAGTATCATGCTAGGATTGGCTATAGGTTGCAAAACTTGTTTTGGGATGGGAGTTTCACACTAGAACAACCTTAGTTGCACATCTAGATAGTATGTTTTAGTTTATCTTTGTGTAAAAATAGTGAAGTCATGAGTTAAGGCTTTTAGTTTGCCTAATTCACCCCCTCCCCCTCTTAGGTTACGAGCTTCCGATTCCTTACAGAAAGACAGCTGGTCAAGCTCATGCACCGCACCAGCCAAACCACGTTTCGCCTTTTGTGCGCGCGCTGCTAACTACTTGCGGCAATCGTTCGTCGCAAGCACTGCGAACGAGCACCCTAGTAAGGGTCCCCATATATATACTACAATTAGAGCAACTCCAAGAGAACTCCTATTTCTCCACTAAAACTTGTTTTGGGGAGAAAATAGAAAAAAAATGGACTCCAACAGTCCCCTAAAACCTCCCCAAAATCTTCGCAATGCCAATCCGAGGCCTCGCACCGCGCAAATATTCGCATGGCGCCCTCGCCCCCAATCCGCCCGCGTCGATCTTTCCCGCGCACAAGCAAGGGATTCCTGCGATTTTTCCTGGCACGCGCCTCCGTGAAGTCTCCTCTGCGGGCAGCGGTGCTCCGTGGTGGCTGCAGCGGCGCCGGCGGGGCTCTGCGAAGGTGGCAGGGCTTGACGCACGCGGCAACTTTTGCAGCGGCGGGGCTCGGCGGAGGCGGCAGATGCGGCAGCGGGGTCTGCGGTCATCACCAGGAGACCTTCGGCAAATCCGGCCGCCGCATCGTCCCCGGCCAGCCAATTCGACCCCATGGACCGCGCAGTCTGCATCGCCGCGCTCAAGAAGCAGAAGCTCGTCTACGTCCTCATCTGCGCCGCCGCCGTGCGTCTCGCCATCTCGTCCCCGCTCGAGGCACACAAGTCCAACACCCTCACCTTCTCCCTCACCGCGCTCGACTGTTGTGGATTTGACAACCCATCTTCGCAGCCATGAGCTTAAGTATGCTGAGTCTGACCACAACCCCATGGGGCAAGCATCAAACTAGGCGCTGAAGGTCCTCAGTCCTCACCTCCTACGACCTCGGCCTGGGATGCAAGTATTTAGCCATGTCTCCTGCAACTGCAAAGACCTTTGAGTCGATTGATTGTCCCTGGTAGCACCAAAAATTCGAGCGGGGTTCTTGTGTGCAGTAACATCTCCGGGCTAGAGGTAGAGGTTCGTGCTATCATTCGGCGGCGTGCTTTGGGGCGACGGCAAAACCGTCACTGCGCATGGCGAGACACTTCAGACATCGAGGAGGAGGATGACGCGAGGGGTGAGGAGGTGGGCTGCGCAACTGGGTCCAATTTGGATGACATGGCCTGTGTTTTGAAATATTGGGGAATATATATTGGCGTTTTGCTGTGGATGAATCTATACTATAAGGAGCGAAGACAATTGAAAACTTTTCTCACCCAAATCGAACCCACCTTACCCCTCACGCCGGACCCACCCGTCATATGTTTTTGGAAGTGGATAGGGTGGAAGGACTAGACGTGAGCATTTCACGGGCCGGGCCGGGCCGAAAAAAAACTCGGGTTTTTCGGGCCGAGAAAATCCTGCCCATGATCGTCCCATGGGACGTGTCGGGCCTCAGTTTTTGGGCCGGGCTCGGGCCGGGTCCGGGCGGACCGCCCGCGCATTTTATAGTGTAAAATAACTAAAAACAACATTTCGGACCGGGCTCGGGCCAAAAAAATTTTTCGCGGGCTTCAAGATCTCTGCCCACGCCCGTCCAGTAAGGTCCGTGGGCGGGCCTGGCGCGGGCCGGGCCGGGCCAAAAATGCTCAGGTATAGGAAGGACTATGAAGTACCAAAAAATCGCAATTTGGAGAGCGTTTCTGCCAAAAACGAAATTCTTTTGTCACCCACCATGTGTATACCCGCCCACATATACCCGCCGGGCCCACACGACCACCCTGCCATGTACAGCCCGCCGAGCTCTCCTAGGCTGAAACGACGCGCTCCCTGGTGTTGTACGACATCGTCCGAGGCAACGACGGGGTCGAATCCCGCACGGAGAGAGAGCGCGTGCGCGGAAGAAGAGGCTCCAGTTCCTCCTTCTTCCTTGTTGCCCTTGGGCATGGATTCTGCGGCCGAACCCTAGGTCACTGGAGCGGATCAGCGGCGGCGGCGGCGGCAGCGGCGGTGGCTCACCCTATCTCCGGTGGACTTAGGTACATCACGACAACGGCTCCATCCTAGCATCCTCCATTGATGGATCCTCCATCCTTCTCCGGCGCGGTGCCGACTCCATCACTGGATGCTAGGTTTCCAGTCCCCTCTCCACCATCCTACACTCGATTCAGATGTCAGCATACTCCATTTAGCTGTTGTATGGTTCACCGTCTTTACTCGATTCAGATGTCATGCTGGAGTTCTGAAAATACTACCAGATTCATTTTACTTTGCTTGCACTAACTACCAAGTTTAGTCTTTGCTTACTCTTTTTATAACTTGGTGGATTCATGAAAAAACTGCATATACTGAATTGTTCTAAATTTTGGAAAATAGGTGAATCAAATAGGTATACCTGTTCTGAATCAAATATGTACTTCAGAAAATGTGATAAACTATCTTGTTCAGTTAGTGGAAGCTATAGCTGTTCCTGTACTGGAAGTTTCTGAAATCTGGAAGCTATAGCTGCCTTCAGAATGTTATCCTTGATGATTTTTTTTGTGTATAGCAGGTGGTTTCACATGAAGCGTGTGCTCAGTTTCAGTAGTGTCAAGTTTCAGTACTCTATAGTCTGTACTGTCAAGTTTCAGTAGTGTTCAGAGTTTCAGTTTCTCTGTGTGCTCATGTGAACCTTTGTGTTAGCAATATCTGAAACTGAAAAATGTGAATACAGTCATTTTTTCTGAAACTAAATGCTACCTGTTATCTTATCTGAATATAGTGTATTTATTTCCTTTTAACAGGTTCTACTTGGGATTAATATGAGGACTTCCATTTGATGCATGCCTGCATAGCTGTCATAATACTTGCTAGCTGTTATATGAATTGCTATATTACTAAATTTATGAACTATCAGTTGCAATTTTTGAACTTGTCAAATGGTGTCAATTTTCTTTACTTAAGCTTTGAAAATATAATGCAGTCTTGGTGGTTTAGTGGTTCATCAGCAACAGTTATTTGTCCATCAGTTTGCATTAGGGTGTGTTTGGTTGGGTTGTGGCTTTTGCAAAAGCTGCTGTGAGCTGTGGACTGTGAAAAAGCAGCTGTGAGAAAGTAGCTGTGGGAAAAGCTGAAGATCGTTTGGTTGGACTTCCATGACTTTTGGAGATGCGTCTCTCACTTACAAGCGGAGCCCATATGTCATGGACACAAGATATCTTCTTGCTCCTTCCCTGCTCACCTCATCTTCTCAGTTCTTATCCTCTCATCAATGGAGTTCGCACTCAAGGGACGGCGCCCAAGGGTCGCTGCAATTGGGAGCACGGAGACCGGAGCTCGCTCGCCAGTGGCTGGAGCTCCCGCCCGGCGGAGCTCGCACCGCGCAGATGTAGTGCCCGGCTGCGAAGCTCCCGCTCGACGGAGCCACAGCCTGAGCTGCGCGCGCCTCGATGGCAGGGGCTGTCTATCCACTCCCGCGGCTGCGCCAGCCGTTGACAAGTAGCTATGCGAGGGGGCAGTGGAGCTCCTGCGGCCGCGTCGGGCGTCGGTGAGCAGCCATGGGAGGAGGCGCCAGAACCGGCGGCGGAGGTCACCCGCGCCCACAGCGGCCTCCCCGTACGTCTCTAGTCGTCGCAGGACCGCTGGAGGATCCTCGCCTCACCGGCGGAGCTCGCCAACGCCGGCGGAGCTCGGCGGGATTCGCTGCCGGCGGAGTTCGCCCGTGCCCTCGGTGGCTGGCGGAGCTCTCCCGCAGCCTCCCATGGTGGGATTCGCCAGGGAGGGGGCGGGGCTCGACGGCCGGCCGGCCGCCCGCCGGATCCGAAGGTGGAGCTCGCGCGCTGGGGAGGAATTTCGCTCGGTCTCAGCTCGCGCGTCGGGGACGAATCGCGTCGCAGCACCCGGACAGAAGATGGGGAAGTCGCACCCGCCGTCGTCCATGGGAACCTAGGGGCGCCGCCGGCGCCGGCAGCCGTGGCTGCCTCGCCGGTCTTGGAGGAGGTGCGCCGAGGGGTAGGGGAAGGAGCTCGCCGCGAACATGGGAGCGTCGCCACGAGAGAGGGACGGGAAAAGAAAGGAATAGAACGAACCGTTTTTGTGTGTAATCAGTGGCAGGTGGGTAATTTTGTGACTCAAAAGCAGCTGAAAGCAGGGGGGAGACCTGCTTTCATGTTTGTACTACGCAAAAGCTGCTTTTGGCTGTGGATTTGGATGGCAGCCAACCCCTTTGGTTGGGCTGTTGGCTTTTCGCAAAAGCAAAAACAGCTAAAAGCTCAACCAAAGGCACCCTTAGTTTGTGCCCTTCTCCCATCGGTGCTTGTTGCTGCATGTGAATGTGAATGTGAACGCAAATGTCAGTAACTTTCTGAATGTTAATGCAAACTGTTGATGGCCAGTTTTTTTGGTGCGCCACTATCTGATTTTGAATGGTGAATGTGAATGGTACTCTGCCATTTTCGGTATAAAATGGAGGCAACAGTGTGTATGGATCAGTGCTCCCGCGGATGTTCACCGGTCCTTGATATTATTCAATCAAATAGCTACACAATGGTATACAAATAGTGACGACGACGACGCTCCCCTTCGGTTGTGGTGGCGGGATAGCATTGCCGCCCCGCTCCCTCTGCCACGGTGTCGGGTTACTGTCACTGCTCCCCGCCAAACTCGGGACAGTGGCGGCAGCGTGGGGAGGAGAGGCCTCCGCTCCTCCATCTCGGTCGTGCGCAGACGTGTACCCCTGCTCCTCCGTATGGGGAGGAGAGGCCTGCCGGTCGCAGTCGCGGTGGCTTCAGCTGCCAGACGACAACGTCGTGGCGTGCCCCGCCTTCCACCACATCCGCCAGTACGATCTGAAAGGCCATGGCGGCCGGACGAGAGCTTAGGGACGCAGACGCGCAACAACATCTCACAGCCTCGCTTCACCCCGCTGATGGAGCAATGGTCTGAAACTGAACCTGCATGACATGATGATGTGGCAACTTAATGTTTTGTGAAACCGCCTCATGATACTTGCTGGATATGTGTGCATCTGTATGTATGCACAGTTCGAGGTTGTGCAGACGACCTGCTGTCTAAGGGTTGTACATGCCCTAAGTGGAAAAAAAGATTTACTTCTTTTCTTTTCTTTCTCAGGTGCACTCCTCGTCCGCGAGACCCACCCCCACCCCCCCATGTGGCTACTCCCGTCGGCTGCCGCCCTGCTCTCCGCTCCCTCCCACTACCCTCCCCGCCACCGGCCGCCGTGGTCGTACCAGAGCCGGATGCCAGATCCCTCCGGTCTCCCTGTTCAATTTCCCCCCTTCTCTCTCTATACCTCCATGGATCCATGGTCGGCCGCCCCTCCCCCACAGCCATGCGGAGGATGCATGGCCGCTTGCGGAGATGAGCTCGGGTGGTCCGGGTTGCGGGCTCCGCGCCATTCTCCTCCACGAGCGTGTACCCGTCGGAGGGGAACATTCCCAGGAGCAGAGAGGTCTGCACGGCGGTGCTGCCGACAAGTGATGCCGAGCGGAACCCCGACATCGTGAGCTTCTCACGCTAGCTTCCGAATTTGACATTGCAGGTGCGCGTCGGGCTTGTTGAAATACATTAATTCATAATTTATCTATAGAATGTTATCCTATAATAATTCATAATTCATTAAAAAATTAAGTGATGCCACTTGATTAATACTTGATAGGTTATTTACACGTGCGTGTCGCACGTGCACCTTACTAGTATGTTTTAGGGAGAAAAAAATATTAACATTGCCCCCCAATAAGTCCTTTTGGGAATAATTTTTTAGCATACTCTTGGAGTTGCTCTTAGATGATGTTTTAGATGACGTAAATAAATAACTTTCTGAATGACCAGCGCCCCTCACGATACTCTCTCTGATGTTTACACACACGCAACAGCAGAAAAAAAACTAGTCCTCTATGGTGTAGATCTCTGCCTTGACCTGCTTCGCCTGCCTCGACGTGCCGCCGCCGGTCTGCAGCTGGTTGTTGCCACGCTTCTTCCTGCTCTCACGCGAAACCTCCACCATCTCCTCCATCTTCGGAGTCAGGTACGCCAACGCCTTGCCCGTCGACTGCCCGCCGTCGTCCATCCCCATCGCCGCGGCGCGCTGCTGAGCGTGCGAGTTCATCCCGGCCAGGAGGCGCGCGCGCCCCGTCCGCTCGTACTTCCTCCTGTCGCCGACGCTCTCGCTGAGGTCGCGCAGCTCCTCCTTGAGCAACTCGAACGTGGGGTCCCCCGCCGCCCCGGGCGCCGACTGCTCCACGGCCTTGAGCTGGGACTCGAGGATCCGCGCGGCGCCCGAGTGCTGCCCGCCGTCGGCGGCCGCCCGCGCGGCGGCGATCCCTTCCGTTGCCGCGAGGCGGACGCGCTCCCGCTCCACGGCCATGGCCGGTGGCGGCATGTGCGCCAGCTCCAGCGGTCTCTGGATCACGGCAGCGGGCGCGGCGACGTGGGCGTCGTTCCCCGTCGCCGCCTCCCGGTAGGTGCAGCTCACCTTGAGCAGGCGGGTCACCTCCTCCGCCGCCCGGGCCCTCGGCACGTACACCAGCACCAGGAACCGCCGCTCCTCGTCGTCGTAGAGCTCGCCGACGTCGATGGAGGCGGCGCGGCCGTCGGCGGCGACGGTGCTGCCGTAGCTCCCCGACTTGACCTCCTGCACGCGCACGCCGCGGTGCAGGCACGAGACGGCGACGCGCGCCTGCTGCACGGCGACGGAGAGCAGCCCGCCGATGCACTGCGCGAACGAGTCCTGGATCGCCGCGTGGCTCTGGACCAAGGAGAAGGTGCCGCCCGTCGCCTCGGCGACGGTGTGCATATAGATTTCCAGATGGGCCAGGCCCGCTGGGCCGGCACGGAAACGGCCCGAAAAAGCCCGGCACGGGCCCGGAACGGCACGGAGGCCATCGTGCTACGGGCCAGCCCGGCACGGGCGTCAGACCGGGCCTGGGCCGCCTCCTCGGCACGGCAGCCCGGCACGGGCACGGCCCGAAAATGCCTCCGGCCCGACGCGGCCCGCATCCCCCCGACCCCCGCTCCTCGACCGTTGGATCAGGTCATCACCGACCGTTGGATCCGACCGTTGGGGACGGGGTATATAAGCCGCGCCCGCACCCCCCTCGGCTAACCCTAGCCATTTCTCCCCCCTCCCTCCCCCCGCAGCCCCGTCTCCTCGTCTCCTGCTCCGCCTCGGTGCCTCCTCTCCCTCTCTCGTCTCCTTCTGCTCCGGCGACCAGCACCTCTGCAGAGCGGTTCCGGCGTCGAAGGCCGGCAAGCCATCTTGTTCTTGACATGTAGTACTTCCTCCCTCTCGAGATCTCCGTCTCCCACTCTCCCTCTCCCCCTTCCGCCCTTCCTCTCACTCGATCTCTAGATCCTGGCCGCTCTAGTGTCATCTCGACGTCGTCTCTCGTGGTTCGTCGACATCGCCGGCCACTATGGTGCTCTGAATCGAAGGTGAGTAGAATCTGAGATCCCGACCTCTAACCCTAACCTAGATCTGCACCTTGCTCTGAATCTGAAATATGCATCGGTTGGTTCTTGATCTTCACTTCTTTTACCTTCCTTGTGCAGGTCGTCGACCGTCGCGTAGCCGTCGAGGAACCAGGGGGTCGGACCGCCGGCCACTCTGGTGCTCCGGTTTCACAGCAGGTAAGCCTCCCTAGTTCTCTCTCACTCTCTGATCTCACTTCTCTCTGTCTCACTCTCTTCTTCTCGCCGGTTCTCTCTCTCTCACTCTGATCTCCCTTCTCTCTGGTTCTCTCTGCAGGTTGACGGCCTAGAGACTTGAGCGCCCGTGATGGACGGCGACGACGACGACCACGGGCACTCCATCAACGATGACTATAGGATGGCTGGCCTGCGTGGAGATGATGAGAGTGATCTTGAAGCCGACCGTGAGGAGTTGTTCGGTGGTGTTGCTCCCATTCCCATTGATGTCGATGATGAGAACGGCGATGCTGGTCCTGGTGACAATCCTGATGCTGTTGCTGATGCCGGTGGTGATGTTGTTGATGACGGCACTGTCATCACTGGAGCCGGAGGCACCAAGAAGCGGAAGGCTACATCTGAGGCTTGGAACGACTTCGAGAAGATCTTCGAGACCATCGATGGTAAGTCGGTAAGGACTGGTGCTAAATGCTTTCATTGTGGCAAATACTATGCTGCTCGGTCTTGTATTGGCACTGGCCATCTGAATAGGCATGTGCTTGCTTGCCCAGAGAGGAAGAAAAACATTCGTCAATCTCAGTCTTTGTTGACTTTCAGTGCTAGTGGTAGTGTACGTCACTGGGAGTATAGTGCAGATGTTGCTCGTGTTCAGCTCTGTCGTTTGATTGCTCGACTAGATCTACCTCTCTGTATTGGTGAAAGTGATGCTTTTGAGGAGTACATCAAGCTTGCTCATAATCCTAGATTTTCTGCTGTCTCTAGGCAAACTACTGGTAGAGATTTCACTAAGTACTTTACTGATTGTCGTGCTAAGCTTATTACTTCTTTGGCATCTGTCTCTTCTGTTGCTATTACTTCTGATATATGGTCTGGCAATGCTAAGGAGGATTATCTTAGTGTGGTAGCTCATTATGTTAATGCTGAATGGCAATTAGAGAAGAGGATCATTGGTTTTAGGCTGATTGATGAGTCCCATAGTGGCCAGAACATTGCTGAGCGTGTGCTTGCTGTCTTAGAGGAGTATGGTTTAACTGCAAAGATTATTTCTGTTACTTTGGACAATGCTTCTTCTAATACCACTGCAATTACCAAAATGTCACCTAAACTGTCTGCATATGTTGGTACTCTATTTTTGCATCAGCGTTGTGCTTGCCACATTATTAATCTTATTGTTAAATCTGCTTTGAATGTGATTAAGGCACACCTTGAATCATTTAGAACTGCTATTTCTTGGATAAATTCCTCTAACCAGCGCATTGCAGCGTTTAAGAGGTATTGCATTGCTGTGAATGTTCGACCGAGAAAGTTTGGCCTTGATATGGATGTGAGGTGGAACTCTACATACCTCATGCTTAAGCACTTGGTTCCTTACAGGAGGACATTTAGTGTCTTCATTGAAACTAACTATCCTAGATGTGAGGATGAACCTTTGCTTTTAACAGATGACAACTGGAATGTTGCAGAGAAGGTACTATCATTCCTTGAACTATTTTATGACTCTACTGTTCAGTTGTCTGGTGTTTATTATCCTACTGCTCCACTTATGTTGCATCATCTCATTTTGATAGCTAAGCACTTGAAGGCTCATGAGAAAGATAAATTGCTTAGGCCTGTTGTTTTACCTATGCAAGATGTCTTTCTTAAGTACTGGAGGGACATTCCTATGCTATACTCTTTTGCATTTATCTTGGATCCTAGAGCTAAATTAAAGGGTTTTCAGAATGTTCTTAGGCTGTTATCTAAGCTTACTGGTACTGATTATTCTGCTTATTTTACTGAGGTTAGAGGTAGTCTTGCTAACATGTTTAAGCTGTACAATGATAAGTTTGGTGCAGTCACTTTAAAGCCTCCAGAACCACCCAGTACAGGTAAGAAGAAAACTGCTTGGGATGACATTTTTTCAAGTGCAGGTGATGATGATGATGATACATCTGACATTTTCTCAAGTCCTGGTAACAATTTCTGCACCCCCTCCCTTCCTCTGTCTAGAAGAACTCCTGCAACTGCATTGCTGCATGCAGCAACCACTAGTGCAGCTGCTGGAGTTTCTATGGGTAATGCTAATGAATTGTCTACCTACTTGGAAGGTGATACTGTCACCCAATTTGCTGATAGCTTTAGCATTATAAACTGGTGGCATGAACATAAATCTAATTATCCAGTACTTTCCATCTTAGCTAGAGATGTTTTGACTGTGCCAGTTTCCACGATATCTTCAGAATCTGTATTTAGTACATCTGGCAGGATCATCGAGGAGCGGCGACGTCGATTGAGCCCGGAGATGGTGGAAGCGCTCACATGCACCAAGGATTGGGAAGCTGCAGAGAAGAGGCTTCAGGAACAAGTGGAGGACAAGAAACTGGAGGCGGCTTTTGCTGATATGTTTCTAGATGTTCATTCTGATCCAGTTGATTGAGCTGTGCTGGGCACTTGGTCTGTAATAACTTAGAAACTTGAACTTGGTTTGTAATAACTTTGAACTTGATTTTTATTTGATTGAGCTGGGCTGTACTCTTTTTCCCTATCTAGGGTTTCTCACGAGGTGTGAGTTTTACCTAGATAGGTTTTTAATGAGGCAGCCATTGCACCAGCTCAAACTTTTGAAAATATGTGTTGTCTTTTGTGTTCTGAATATGTGTTGCCGTTGCACCAGTGTGAAGTTGTGATAAATCAATGAAGTTGTGATAAATCTCAGTGTGAAGTTGTTTCTGATGAATGTGAAACTTGTGAATATGAAATTGTCATATTTTGTTGAGTTGATTGAGGGGTATTTTGTGTGATGGGCTGGCCCGGCCCTAGCCCATCAGTGGCCCGCCGTGCCTCGGGCCGGCCCAGAACGGCACGGAGGCCCTTAGTGCCGGGCCTGGGCTGGCAGTTCGGCCCGGTGGTCCGACACGGCCCGGCACGGAGAGATGTCGTGCCTGTATAGGGTCGGGCCGCGTCGGGCCGGGCCAGATCGGGCTAGGGTCGGGCTAGGGCCGGGCGGCCCGTTTGGACATCTATAGGTGTGCAGCGCGGCCGCGTCGTAGCGGGCGCCGAACCCGAACGTGTGGATCGGCGACGGCCGGCTGCCGGCGTGTGCGAACACCGGCGGCACCAGGTCCATGTACCGCCAGGTATAGATGTCCAGATGGGCCAGGCCCGATGGGCCGGCACAGGCACGGCCCTAAAAAGCCCGGCCCTAGCACGACACGGCACGAAGAGGATAGTGCCTCGAGCTGGCCCGGCCCGATGGTCGGACCGGGCCTGGGCCGCATCCTCGGCACGGTGGCCCGACACGGGCACGGCACGAAAATTGACTAGGCACGATAAGGCCCGACGAATTCGGCCTGCTAAGAGTCCATTTAGCCTCTCATATATAAATACAACCCTTTCCACCCTAACCCTAAATCCCCAATTCCATCCATACCTCTCCTCCCCTCCCTGGGGACGGCGGCGGCGGCCTCCACCACCACTTTGGCCGCGTCGGGTGGGCGCCACGCTCGCGGCCTCCACCACCATCGTGGTTGTGACGAGCGGGCGCCGCGCATCCACCGCGCACCGGAGCCGCCTCTGCCTCCACTTGGCCGCGGGAGCAGCAGGGATGGCGGCCGGTTGACCGCCCTTGCCTCCACCGCCCGCGCGGCTTGCCTCCGCCTCCGACGAGAAGAGCCGACGTCGCGCCGCCGCTGAAGAAGAGTCGACGACCGCGCCGCCGCGGAAGAAGTGCCGACGACCGCGCCGCTGCTGAAGAAGTGCCGGCGGCCGATTCGGCTTCTGCGCCGCCTAGGGGTGGGCGTTCGGGTTACCCGATTAGTTCGGGTCGGGTAATTCGGGTTTTGAGAAATTCGGGTAGTGAGAATCATTACCCGATATCAACTCCAGAAAAACACTACCCGCAAATTCGGGTACCCGCAAAATTCGGGTTCGGGTTCGGGTTACCCAATTTACCCGAAATCTATAATCAAAGTATACACTCAAACACACATAATTTTGCATAGACTAGTAGTTTGTGTTGAATTTCAACTACAAGTTGAGAAGAATAATATATTATAGGCACTTGTTCAAATTAAGAGAATTATATTCTAATAAAGTGACAATTTCAAGTGTTCAACTAACAACACGTGAATAAATACAAAGGCAAAGGGCAAATTTCGGGTAGTTCGGGTACCGGAGTGTATTACCCGAATTACCCAAACTAATTTCGGGTAATGACAATCACTATCCGAACTTGGGATCGGGTACCTCGGGTTCGGGTAATTCGGGTTCGGGTTCGGGTAATTCGGGTACGGGTAATGGGTATCGGGTATCTTGCCCAGGCCTAGCGCCGCCGACGTGGGGCGCGGCCATGAGGCGCGCCGCTGCTGAAGAAGTGACGGCGGCCGATTCGGCTTCTCCGCCGCCGATGAGGGGTGTGGCCATGAGGCGCGCCGGCCACCTCCGCCTGTGGCCGCGGCCTTCATCTGCCGGCCGATAGTGTCTGGCCCGGCACTAAGCACGATGGGCCTGTCGGGCCACCGGGCCGGCCCGGCCCTATAAAATGGCCTTAGGGCCGGGCCTGGGCTGACAGTTCGGCCAGATGGTCCGACACGGCCCGGCACGAAAAGTCATCGGGCCTGTATAGTGCCGGGCCTAGTCGGGCCGGGCCAAATCGGGCTAGGGCCGGGCTAGGGCCGGGCGGCCCGTCTGGCCATCTATACCGCCAGGCGCCGTTGGGCAGCCGGGCGTTGAGGTACGTGTCCTCCCCGTCGGAGAGGAGGATCATGCTGGTGACGGCGTTCTTGTGCGCGTGGCAGACGAGCACCTCGGCGCCCACGCGGAGGCCCTCGCCGATGTTGGTGCCCTCCCACACGGCGACGAGGGACTGGACGGCGAGCTTCGCCGCCAACTTGCCAGCGTCCGTCATGCGCGACAGGTGGGTCAGGCGGTGCGCGTAGCCCGAGAAGGTCACCACCGAGAGGCGGTCGGCGGGGCCCAGCTGGTCGATGACGAAGCACATGGCCTGCTTCAGCAGCTCCAGCTTCGGGCCGTTCATGCTGCCGCTGACGTCGAGCACGGTCACCAGGTCCAGCGGCGCGCGCGCCACGTCCGCCGGCGCCCTGGCGTGCACGAGCACCGCGAACTTGTCCCGCGACGCGCTCCGGCCGAGGGCCGGGAACTCGCACTGCGTGGAGAGGACCAAGGCGCCGCCGGCATTGGTGGCCGTGGCCGCGGCCGACTGCGCCTGGGGGATCTGAGGCTCCAACGGCTCGTCGTCTGGTTTCATGGCGCTAACAGGCGGCGGCGGCGGCGGGTAATGGGGAGCCGCCGCCATGTTCCACGTCGCCCTTCCTCCGGTGCTCATCTTTTCTAATCTTTGCCGAGGGTTTAAGGTGGAGTTTGGTATATATAGGCAATCTGTTACGGCGGCGGGGTTTGGTAATTGTAGCGATAAAAAAGGAAGGGAGATTCGCTCGATGCATGCGATCGTGGCAATGCATTTAATCGGCCGTGTGAAAATAACCTTCCATAAAACTCGTTTCGGCCTAACTACAACAAGATCTCCGTTTGGATATATAGCACAACTGATTTTACATGCACTAGGAAACCACACGTTTATCGTCTCTCGGTAAAGCTCTAAGAGCAACTCCAAGAGCCTGACAGTGGTAGAGGCGGCTGGGTCAGGTCGGGGCGCGGGAGCTCACCGGAGTTGGCGAAGATGGCGGCGACCGAGCTCGCTGGAGTATTGGAGAAGGTAGCAATGGCGGCGGTGGCGGCGGTCGAGCTCGCCGGAGTATTGGAGAAGGTAGCAATGGCGGCGGTCGTGCGTTTTGTTACCTGACGCACGACAAGGAGGACTGATTGTCGTGCGCCTGTAGTATTGCTCACGGCAAACATTTTGGCGTACGGCAATCGTCCTGTTTCCCGTAGTGTGCGGTGGCAGTGGACGGCGGCGGAGGTGGCAGGGCCGCCGGAGCATGACGAGATGAGGTTGAGGCACGGGCCGGGTTCTAAGAGCAACTCCAAGAGACTAGCTATTTTTAACTCTATATTTAGCTTTTTATCTGTCTTTGTACAAATCATTCTCTTAATTCTGAGCCTCTCACTCCAACAGTCTCTTCATTTCGTTTTTCCACTCTTCAAATCCCAAACACCACACACTAACGCCTGGGTCCCACACGTCATCCTCCCTTTCACCTTCTTCCCCTCCCCTCCCTCTCTTCCTTATCCACATCTCTGCTCCCTTATCACTGTCAATCCTTGCCCCGCCGGCTGCCTCCTCCATCCACCATCCCTGCGCGGCGCGCCAGCAAGCGCCCCCCACGTGCCAGCGAGCTCCTGCTAACGCACCAGTGAGCTCCACCTCACACGCAACCCCGAGCTCCTTCATCGCTCCCGGCCGGCCGCGCCCCACGTCCTCCACTCCGGCCGGTGGCGGCCCACCGCCCTATGTCGCTCCCTGCCGGCGGGCACGGGGCTCATCGTTCCCAAGGGCGACGGATCCCCTGTTCCGGTGCTTGCTCTCCCGTCCCGCACCACACCGCCTCCGCCGTCCACGGCACTTGTTCGTCCTTGGTCGGAAGTCCCGAGTTCCCGACCCGCACAGCAAGCTCCCTATGGCCGGCAGCCCCGACCTCCCAACGGCGCGCGGTGGCCGTCCAGCCGGCGGCGCGCGGTGGCCGCCCTGCGCGCCCGTGCTGCTCTTGGGGAGCGCCGCCGCGTGGGCCTCCTTCTGCCGTGGGCCCTCCCACGTTTGACGAGTGTTGGAAAGCCAAATTGGCTCGCCAGATTTATCGAGCTGCAGAGGCGATTTAGCTAGTAGGAAAAATAAACAAGGTGGTCTGTTGGATCACAGATTTGTGCTTCACTCGTCAAAATTTAGATTACAGAGTCATATGGCTAGTCTGTTGGAGTTGCTCTAATTACCCCTAATCAGCCGATTTTCCAAAACAAAAAAAGTCGGACCGGTTTGTTACCGGTCGATAAACCGGAAGGCTCGGTTTGACCTAGTTTTCTAGGTTCGGTTAGGCACCGGGTACCGATCGGTTTTACCGGTTACCGCGGAATTCTGGCTCGGGAGCACCGGTAATGTGAATCCTGCTTCGAACACCGGAGTTTGAAGAAGATGCGGTAGTGAAGGGGGGCATCTGGCCATTTTGAAAAAAAATCTTACCGCTGATGGCAGCCCAACTCCTGTTCTAGCTGCATCAGTTTCGAGCGAGCCTTGCCAACATCAAGTACAAAAATAACTATTCATGTAAAATGTAATCACTCTCATCTAATTAATATGTTCTCGGTCCATACCGTTATGTGATTATTAAAGCTTTGCGACAATGATTTCTAAATACTAATCTATTAGGGCAGTCCCAACGGGGAGTTTAATGTGGTTTCTATCCTCATTAACTCAGGCGCCACGTCAGCGAAAATTTAAGACCAGACGAGGAGAGAGAATAAAAAACGGAGAAACCGTTTCCTGCAGGAGAAACGAAGTCTACACTCGCAACGATGCGCTAAAAAACCGACGAAATCGTGTTGGGAAGAAACTACCGCTACCAAGGCCTCCCTCCGGATCCGGTGCGCTGCAGACCGCAGCGAGCTCGGCGGACGGCGGCTTGGACAGTCTGCCTCGTCGGTAGAGAGCAGCCGCGGGCGAACGGCGGCTTGGACAGTCCGGCCATGCGAAGGATCCATGGTCGTCCGCTCGATTGGAGCCGCCGTCGTCGTTGCCGCCGTGGAGCCATCCGCCGATGTGACATAGCCGTGGGGCAGGAGGAAGCAGGATGCCGCAACCTCGGGGATGGCGAGCCTCCTGCTTGAGCTCCAGCTCTCGTCGTCGGTCGCAACCTCGGGGATGGCGAGCCTCCTGCTTGAGCTCCAGCTCTCGTCGTCGGTGCAGCGCGGCAGGCCTCCCTCTGCCGTCCTCCCGCTCCTCACCGCGCGCCGCCGGCTCCTCGACTAGACGGTCCTCCAAGGCTTGCAGAGCCAGCGAGCCGGAGAGGAGCAGGCGGCGGCCCTGGCCGTCCGCCCGATTGGAGCTGCCGCCGCCGCCGCCTGGAGCCATCCTTCGTCCCGTGGCTTGCCCCGCCGGCCGATTGGAGCCGCCGCTTGGACCTGGAGACCGAGAGAGCGGTACGGGAGAGACTCATCCAGATAAGGTTCAGTGTTTTTGTTTAGCTCCCTTTCTTTTTTTGATAATTACAATTTAGTCCACAGGTTTTTTATTTTCTCACACTCTAATCCTTAAATCTTTTATTTCCTCACACTTTAGCCTCTAATGAAATTGTGTTGTAGCAGAGGCTACAGCTTATTGCCACAGTTGATCCACCCTCCTTTTGTATTACATTTAATTTATTTTGCGTATTAATTGTGTTGTAGAAACTATCGGTTGGGAGAGGTAGTTTCTATGCACATTAATTAATTGCTCTTTTTCTTTCTTACAATCTACGTCGAGGAAACCCTCATTGGGACTGCCCTTACTATACTCACGAATCACGATAAATTTACAATAGAGAAAATTGTCGCCGCACCGTACTGGCAGTAGAGATTAAATATCACGTGCAAAATTGATATAGCCAGGACTAAGTGTCACATCACACAAATCTTTTGCAAGGATCAAGTGGCACACAATGCACAATTTAAAGATTTCGCTTAAAATATATATGGACACACCACAAACATATTTTTTTAATTTCACGAACCTACGGAACACACCACAAACTTGATATAGATTATCCTTTCATACAGCATTAAATAGTAGGAATGCCTTCAGTTTTGTTGACAAACAGGAGCCTGGAAACAATGGATATTTAGAAGAAAACAAAGTGGTTGGGATGGCAATCTTCATCCCGAGCGACGCGAGTAGTGTGAAGAACCATCAGGTCATGTGCAGGTAGTATGAATTACAGCGAAGTTGACAGACGTGACTCAGCCCACATCCTTCCTCTTCCTGTAATTACAAAAAATACTGTGGCAAATTAATACAGATCTAGATAGATGATGTTCAAAGTAAACTTGTACTTTTCAAAAAAAAAACCTTGCTTCTGTACTCTGATCAAGAGAAGGCTTAGCATGCAAAGATGGTGATTCCAACTTTGTTTCTTAGTTTGTATAGCACCATACACCTTTTCTTACCGTTTTGGGCTTAGGCTTTGTTCCTTCTTCTCTATTAATTAATAAAATCGGCAATCTGCGGGCTTTACGTTAAAAAAAAGGCGATCCGTGAACTAGTTGTTTACTTAGCAAAGAATTGCAAAAGGCAAACAACACTAGAAGGTAAAAAGTAGTATACTTAGTTCTAACTGGTGGTAGCAGTAATTTCCAACAACATTTAACAGAAGGTACATATATATATTGGCAGGTCTTATGTTCCAATCATAAGCTTCAAGGCTCAAATGCTTAGTATGCTTACGATGCAAGATTAAAGCGATGCACACAATTTATTAGGTATACATACAATAACTGATGATAGATAAAAGGGCAGCAGCAATATTATTAGGTACCTTGATAAGTTGAGGAACTTGGGGAACTCACACGGGAGGAAGGGCGTGGGGGACACGGACTTTTGTACGATCAAGTCAGCGTCGTCAGTTTTAAGGCCCTCATCCCCATTGATATACAGAGAAAATGACTCCACGATCTTGGTGCTCATGTCGATGGAGACCACCCACATCTTCTTGTTGGCATATCCAAACTCGACGGAAAGGAAGTGCGCTACATGTGGCCTGTCGATGTCGACTTGAGGGAACATGAGGATGCGGCGCGGGAGGCGCTCAGGAGTGTTAGCCTCCCAGAGCTCATCGGAGGTCACCGTGTAGTCCTCCTTCCACGCCATGCTGCCGCTGCCTAACACAAGGGTGTGGCAGGTGATGGTGAAGCCGGTGCCGGGTTTGAGTGCTGCAAAGGGAATGCCATCGTGGCGGGTGATATTGACGAACTTGAGCGCACGGCCAGATGAAGGAGACAGTAGGAGGGTTGGGCAGCTTGGACATGTCACAGAAGAGGATGCCTCGGTGGTAGTCGATCCAGCACATCCATTTGTCGAAGGGGATGACGGTGTCGGTATGCCACCAGGAGATTTGAAAGAGGTCGGCATCACCAGGGTCGTCAGTGGACAGGAATTCCACACGCATGGACTTCCATGTGGCGCCAAGTTGATCTCCATTTGAGTGCAGTAAGCAGAAGTCAGCGAAGACCTTATCGCGGTTGATGGGTTTGAAAAGAGTCATCTCTGCCACCACGAACTCGTCGCCTCTGCACCAGAGGCCCATGTTGAAGACATCCAGCAGGCGAGGGGGAGTAGCATCAGTAAGACGACCACGACGAGGAGCTGCCCGCCGGCCACTACTGCGGGTATAGACATGGGCGGGCTCGGTACAAGGGGGAAGCGCTTTGAGCGAGGAGGAAGGATCCTTGGCGGTGAAGATGAAGAAGTTCTGTACCAAAAGCCCTTCAGACGTCTTGGTGGCGACGCGAATCAGGGCGAGATGGTGGTGCGTCGCCACGATGCGTAAGGGAGTCCCCACATTGCGATCAAGAAACCCCGGCACCGGCAGCTGCGCGTAGAGGCGGGAGATGTGCGGGGGCTCGGCGAGGCAGAAGGCGATGCGGAAGCGGGCGTTCCAGGTGGTGACGCCGGACGCCCTGACGGGGGCCACGGTGTCGTCGGGGAAGGACTCGTCGTCGTCGTCCCTGCGGAAGATGAATTGCTCCAGAAGCACCCAGTTTGGGAAGCCGGCGGCGGCCGCCGCGGAGGACATGCCGGCAAGGGAGAATCGAACTTGCCGGGGATTTGTAAGGTGATGAGAGGTGCCTAGCTTACCGACGAGAAAACAACCCTGGTGGAGACCCGCTGCCGGCAAGGAGGAGAGGCGGCGAGAGGTGTGCCCACTTCTCTTTATGCATCTGGCGGTTGTTTAATGGGTCACCCAGGCCTAATTCGTTCCTCGCGGCCCAAATTGTTGGCCCAATCAGCAAGTGCTGGGAGCCGAGCGACCTTGCAGCTGCCCCCCCGCCGCTCACCTCTGCTACTCCGCCTCCGGCAGCGGCAGTCTCCAGCCTCCTCGACCAAGCGTTCGCGCTCGCCCCCACGACCGGTAGCCCCGCGACCGGCCTCCAGCTTCTTCTACTCCTCTCCACTCCATGGCGGCCACGTGACTGCGAAGTGGGATGCGACCGCGGCGCCGCCAGCAGATCCGCCCGCCGCCCGCCCGCGCGCAGGCGGCCGGCCTACCCTAGCTCGCGGCTCCCCTGCTCTGGCTGCTGCGTAAGTAGTATTTTACTCTCTTGTGAACAGCTGAAGAGTGAGCTCTGAATTTGGTTCGAAATTCACAGTGCTTTTCTAGCCGAATTTCTGCTCTGCAACTTGTGAACCGTGTGCATTTTTTTTATTCATATTATAGTAGATTGACTAATGTACATGTGAATTTAGGAGAAATTATTTGATGAACATAGGACCTCAAGCTCGGTTATAAAATTGTGTTCTACTAGTCCCACCACCACCACCACGCGCGCCTTTTAGTAGATTGACTAGTGTTGTCATTCCTAACAAAGTTGAGCCTAAGATTGGCTGTCTTGCAGCACGGGGTAAAAAGGGCTTCGAAAAAGTACACCTTAGAAATTCTATATCGACGAGGACGCAGACTCCGTTATTAGCTCGGTTCAGTCATCGTCCTCTTCAGAAGATTCGTAGCAACTGCTTTCTCCAATGCAATCATATATAGTAAGCACCATGTCTCTGTAATCGTCGACGTCGTCGCTTTGGCTGTCTTGCAGCATCACTAAAATAGGGGGAAATGGCTTTGAAAGGACAGCACTAAGGATCATAGAAACTAGAAAGTACTTGTATCGACGTGGACGAAGACCCCGTCAACGCTCGGTCGAGTCATCGTCCTCTTCGGCTGATTCGTAGCAAGTAGAAACTGCTGCCTCCAATGAAACCATATAGGCAACATGTCTATATGGCCGGGTTGCCAATATATAATAAAGGCTTGTTGTAGGTTTTGCAAACATACAATCACCATGGCGGCGCTCCTCATCAAGCCTCTCTTGTGCATGCTCGCCTTCTTCCTCATTTGCCTCGCCACAAACGCAGCCCACATCCCCGACTCTGACCAGCTCGCGCTCATGTCATTCAAGTCACTCGTGACGAGTGACCCACTACGAGCCCTAGCGTCGTGGGGCAACATGTCCATTCCCATGTGCCGGTGGCGCGGTGTGGCGTGCGGCTTGAGGGGACACCGCAGGGGCCATGTGGTGGCTCTGGACCTCCCCGAGCTCAACCTGACTGGCACCATCACCCCTGTGCTGGGAAACCTCACTTACCTGAGGCGGCTCAATCTTTCATCAAATGGCTTCCAAGGGATCCTGCCTCCAGAGCTCGGTAACATCCATGACCTTGAGACTTTGCAGCTTACCCACAACTCCATCTCTGGGCAGATTCCCCCGTCACTTTCAAACTGTAGCCACCTCGTAGAGATTTCCCTCGACGTCAACAATTTACATGGGGGAGTACCCGATGAAATAGGCTCCTTGCATAATCTGCAGATACTCAGTCTTGGCAACAACTGGCTTATAGGAAGAATCCCTTCTAGCATTGCAAACCTTGTAAATCTGAAAAAACTAGTCCTGGAATATAACAACATGACCGGAGAAATCCCCAGAGAGATAGGCAGCCTGGCCAACCTCAACGTGTTGAACCTAGGTGCAAATCAGTTCTCAGGAACGATCCCCAGTTCAGTGGGGAATCTCTCAGCGTTGATGATTCTTTATGCTTTCCTAAATAACTTTGAAGGAAGCTTTCCACCACTGCAAAACCTCTTGTCTCTTAGTGAACTTGGATTGGGGGCAAACAAACTCCAAGGGACCATCCCCTCGTGGTTAGGCAACCTCTCTTCATTAGCATTCCTAGGTCTTCAGCAAAATGGTCTAGTTGGTCAGATCCCAGAATCATTAGGAAATCTTGAGATGCTTATAGAACTTTCTGTCTCAGAAAACAGTCTTTCAGGGCCCATACCTAGTTCGTTTGGCGACCTCTATGCCCTTACTCAGCTTCGTCTATCGGAAAATGAGCTGGAAGGCCCTTTGCCCCCTTTAATGTTCAATAATCTTTCCTCCCTGAAACTTCTATCTGTAGAATTGAACAACTACTTGAATGGGACTCTACCACCTAATACCGGAAGCAACCTCCCGAATTTGAGAAAATTTTTTGTATCATACAATGAATTTCAAGGCATGCTCCCACCGTCCCTTTGCAACGCCTCCATGCTTCAAAATATTGAAACAGTAGAAAATTTCCTATCCGGAACGATTCCAGAATGCTTAGGAGCTAAACAAGCGAGCCTATCCATAGTTACATTGGGAGCAAATCAGTTTCAAGCAACAAATGATGCTGATTGGAGTTTCGTGGCTAGTCTGTCCAATTGCAGCAACTTAGCTGTACTAGAAGTTAGCTTGAATAATCTCCATGGTGTGCTGCCAAATTCAATCGGTAATCTCTCAACACAGCTGGAGTATCTCGGCATAGCATACAACAATATAACTGGAACAATAACAGAAGGAATCGGTAACCTCATCAACTTACAAACACTTTACATGCCTCATAACTTTCTCAGAGGTGCTATTCCAGCATCTCTCGGCAACCTTAATAAGTTGTCTGAATTATTTCTGGACAATAATGCTTTGTCTGGACCCTTACCAGTAACTCTTGGCAATCTTACACAGCTTACTAAACTTTTCGTCAATACAAATGCTATTAGTGGACCTATACCTTCTAGTCTCAGCCATTGTCCTTTAGAAGCATTGGATCTTTCTCACAACAATCTTTCTGGTCTGACACCTAAAGAACTCTTTTCCATATCAACCTTGTCCAATTTCATTAACATTTCCCATAATACCCTGTCTGGGTCTTTGCCATCAGAAGTTGGAAAAGTAGAAAATCTGAACGGACTTGATTTATCTTATAATATGATTTCTGGTGAGATTCCATCCTCCATTGGTGAGTGTCGAAGCCTAGAATTTCTCAATTTATCAGGAAACATTATTCAGGGCACAATTCCACTGTCACTAGGAAATCTAAAGGGCCTCGTAGGGCTTGATCTTTCTCACAATAATTTGTCGGGGACAATTCCTGAGATCCTTGCCAGACTAGCTGGCCTTTATATACTGAACTTCTCATTCAATAAACTCCAAGGTGGAGTTCCAAGTGATGGGGTATTTCTCAATGCAACAAAGATCTCAATCACTGGGAATTATGGTCTTTGTGGTGGTATCCCTCAACTGGGATTGCCACCTTGCCCAACACAGACCACCAAAAAAACATATCGAAAACTTGTCATTACAGTTTCGGTATGCAGTGCATTTGCCTGTGTCACATTGGTATTTGCATTGTTTGCACTCCAACAATGGCGTTGCCAGAAGACAAAATCACACCAACAAAGTTTGGTCTTGAGTGAGCAATACATGAGGGTCTCTTATGCCGAATTGGCTAACGCGACAAATGGTTTCACATCCGAGAGCCTCATAGGAGCTGGAAGCTTTGGATCAGTCTACAAAGGAACAATGAGAAGCAACGACCAGCAAATGGTGATCGCTGTTAAGGTAATCAACCTCATGCAGCGTGGTGCATCGCAAAGTTTTGTTGCAGAATGCGAGACTCTAAGATGTGCTCGACATCGGAATATTGTAAAGATATTGACCGTCTGTTCAAGCATTGATTTTAAGGGCCATGACTTCAAGGCCCTCGTGTATGAGTTTCTACCGAATGGAAATTTGGACCAATGGCTGCACAAAGATATCATCGAAGATGGTGAACCAAAGGCACTAGATCTGACTGCAAGATTAAATGTTGCAATTGATGTGGGATCCTCACTTGATTACCTTCACCAACATAAGCCAACACCAATTATTCACTGTGATCTTAAGCCAAGTAATGTTCTCCTGGACAGTTCCATGGTTGCTCGTGTGGGTGATTTTGGGCTTGCGAGGTTTCTACATCAAGATACAGGTACATCAAGTGGATGGGCATCAATGAGAGGATCAATTGGATATGCAGCTCCAGGTACCTTTCATTTGCTTTGTTCAAATGTAGTCCATAATGTTGGCTTCAACCAAAGCTCAAGGCTTTCTTAGCGTCAACTTAGATATATATGTTGAGCTCAGCAAAGCTAACTTTTACAAAAATTGAAGAACTAATATCTTGAAATTACAAGAAACTACCTTAACACATACTTTTTTACGTAGTGCTTTGGAAATGAATTTTATACAAAAGTTTACTAGTATATGAGTATAACAGAATTCTTAGGATGTTATTTTATCGAATTTAAAAGAAAATCTCATTTTGGTTGGTTTCAGAGTATGGACTGGGCAATGAAGTATCCACGCAAGGTGATGTCTACAGCTATGGCATACTATTGCTGGAAATGTTTACTGGGAAAAGACCAACAGACAACGAATTTGGTGAAGCCATGGGGCTCCGAAAGTATGTTCTAATGGCACTACCAGGCAGAGTGAGTACTATCATGGACCAACAGCTACTGATGGAGATACAAGATGGTGAACCAGCCACTTCAAACTCGAAGCTGAGAATTTCTTGCGTCACTTCGATTCTGCAAGTTGGAATTTCCTGTTCGGAGGAGTTGCCTTGGGATCGTGCGTCAATTGGAGATTCTCTGAAAGAGTTGCAAGCGATTATAGATAAGCTTCAGAAGTTGCATCCCAATGAAGGTGCTCCAGATGCATCCATTAGGTGATTTGTGCACATGAGAGTGAAATCGATTTGTGTGATTGCATGATATATTTTACTGCTATATATTTTCAGGAAGCACCAATATTCCTCCAAATAGAGTTGATTATATATACCGATCTTAACAAGGCATACCCGAAAGAGTTGTGTGCATAATTTTTTTCACAAAATTCTTGTGTGCACAATTTTGTTTCACTAGTATTGTGCATCATTTTATTCATTAAATCTGTGGTGGTAAAAAGAATATTCATTTAATCTTGTGCACACATTGTGAACTCTCGCGGACGCACGACATCCCTCCCCACCCGAGCGATCGATCAGGCCGGCCGGCTCTGGCGGCAGCCGGGGGCGGGGGTCACCAGGAAAGCCGTGGCCACGTCAGAGTCCGGCACGGCAGCATGCAGACCGTTAAGTTGCAGCTCATCGATCAGAGCACGCACGCAGCGCTTCCCTGGACGATGCATCTGTTTACCTCTCTTGGTTGGTTCGTCTCGTCCTCCTGTGCCACGCGCCGTTGCACATCACTGTCGTACGTACGTGATCCGGCGGCAAGTGCGTCGGCGTCGCCATCAGTCAGTCAGAGTCTGGTCGCGAGGAGCTCCGCCTCCACGGGGCCTGGGACTGCCGTGCAGGCGCACAGCGCCCACTGAATTCACTACTGGAAAATCACACTTTGCCACATGTCTAAGACTTTTGCCGTGCGTTTTTTATCGGACGCACGACAAAGAGCTTTTTTGTCGTGTGTTTTTTCTTTTGCGCACGACATATTATTATTTTTCCACCGGAAGTTAGCAACCGTTAGCATCCGGAGGGAGCATATGTTTTTTGTACACTTTGTCGTGCGCTGAGAAAAAGGCGTACGACAAAGTTTTTTTCGCCTACATATATCATCCTAAGTTCCAAATTCAATGGCCCCCCCCCCCCAAACCCCCCACACCACCACCACAAAAAAAATGTCTTCTCACTTGGAAATTTTTCTACTCTATACATACAACATGTAACACATCATGTTAAAATTTGGTAGATTTTTTTTAGTCCTTTGCTATATTTAACTAATTAATTGCATTTCAAGCAATTTTTTTGAATATAATCAAATTTGAACTACAGGTTATTCAAATAATAGAATAAAATGAGTGGAAAAATTAAATTTATGTTATTTAGTCCAATTTAAGACATTTTCCATGAAATCAAAAGAAATTTTGAACATCTTGACCAGGAAACACGACCAATATCGTGTGTCCAAATGATTTATAAATTCCAAAAAATACAAATGAAATTTGAAAATTATGAGATTTGTCAATATCTCAAGATATAATATGTGAAGGTTGTAGTAAAATTTGAATGAGTTTTTGAACGTTTTGTCACTTACGATGCTTACAAACAGAAACATCTCCGGACAAGTCTCAGAGAGTTAAAGAAGGATGCGGTTTGGTTTGTCAGGAAATTGACACAGCAGCAGGTGTATAGATTTGGTAAATTTGTTAGGGAGCATTTATTTTTGAAAAATCGAAGTAAAAAATATTTTAAAAAATCGAAGACGACATACGAAGATTAAGAAGCGGCGTCTGCCACGAGAACTTGATTTACGGCCCACATGACCCAGATGAGTTGGCTAATGGCCCAACTTGCAGCTCGGCGGAGTTGGATCAAAGTGTTGGGAATTTTTTTTTATATATATTTTTTTGATTTTGTAAAAATATATGATTGCTTAGGAATTTAGCAAATCTATACGACAACTGTCGTGGCCTACAATGGCTGGAGAGGTCAACCGCCCAAGGCCACGGTGGTATGCCTATCGCCAACGGTCGGGTGGCTACGTGGCCTGACAGTGGGCCTGCAAGCACCATGGCCGTTTGCAACCTCCGTGGACCATGGCGGTAGGCGCCAACCGCCGTGGTGGACGGGCGGCTGCCCTGTCTATATAAAGGGCGACGGCAGCCGCCGCAACCCCACCCCCTCCCACCCTCGCCTACAGCCGCGGCCCCCTTAAGGTAAGTTTTTTTGTTGTTTTTAATTAGTTTAGAAATAGTTTAATTAGTTTAGAATTAGTTTTGTTAGATTAGAAAATTTATTTAGATAGGAAAATTTAGAAAATCAGTTTAAATTTATTTATTTGGATTAGAAAATTAGTTTTTTAAGTTTAGAAAATTTAAAATTAGTTTAATTAGTCTAGAATTAGTTTATTTAGTTTAGAAAATTCAGAAATTAGTTTTATTAGCTTAGAAAATTTAGAAATTAGTTCATTTAGTTTAGAAAATGTAGAAATTAGTTTAAATTTATCTATTTGGTATAGAAATTAGTTTAAATATGTTTATTTGGTATAGTAAATTACAGAAAATTTAGAAATTAGTTTAAATTTTTTTACTTGGTATAGTAATTAGTTTGAAGATATTTATTTGGTTTACAAAATTAGTTTATTTGGTTTTGAAAATTTAGAAAATAGTTTTTCTAGTGTAGAAAATTTTTAAATTAGTTTAAATTTGATTATTTGGTAAAGAAATTAGTTTGAATTTGATTATTTTGTTTAGAAAATTTAGAAAATTAGTTTATTTGGTTTTGAAATTTAGAAAATAGTTTTTTGGTTTAGAAAATTTAGAAATTAGTTTAAATTTGTTTATTTGGTATAGAAATTAGTTTGAATATGTTTATTTGGTTTAGAAAATTTAGAAATTAGTTTTTTTAGTTTAGAAAATTTAGAAATTAGCTTAAATTTGTTTATTTGGTATATAAATTAGTTTGAATATGTTTATTTGGTTTAGAAAATTAGTTTATTTGTTTAGAAAATTTAGAAATTAGTTTATTTGTTTCATAAAATTTAGAAAATAATTTAAGTTTTTTATTTGGTTTAGAAAATTTAGAAATATGTTTATTTGTTTATTTTACTTTAAATTTGTGTACGTAGCTGCAGGTATGGCTTAGGCTTGTTACAAACAGAGATCGGGTGATCTCATCCATACATCACAGGGGTGGCAACCGCCACCGACATCGTCGGCGTACGGACGCGGCGGTTGCCACCACGTCCGTACGCCGTTCCTCCCTCTCTCTCCTGTATATATGTATACACCAATGATCAATGGAAAACAACAACTGATTCCTCTCATTTGTCTCTCATTCTACTCGAATTCGCACACGTTATCAGCACCCGCTCCGAGAGAAGAGGAAAGGAGAAGTTGTTGTTCGCCGGAAGAGAAAAAGGAGGCGTCGGCCTCCAACAAGGGAAGGTACGATGCCTACCGTCGATGAAGTTGTCGCTTCCGTGATGCACCTTCCCCCTCGCCTCCGTGCTTGCCGCCTCAGGGACCGCCTTCGGCGTCATGTCCGCCGCTCGCTGGTTCATCATCAGACGACGCCGCCCGCCGCCGCGTGCCAGGCCCTCCACCTCTGGAACGCCGTCACAGCACCTCCAGCGACTCCAGCGACTCCAGTTGTTGCTCCTCGCCGTCGCCGTGGTGCACGCATCTCGGCGGGGGCCACCGTGCCTTCAACCGCTGCCTGGAAGCTCCTCCGCCACTCACCGTCGCAGGCCCCAGTGCGCTGCCACCGGGCGCCTCAGCCGACGCTGGCCCCAGCGGGCCGCCGACGGGCGCCACCGTCACCACCTGGCCGCCTCAGCAACCTTGAAGGTAAATTTTCCTGAACATAGGATCCAATCGATCCGTATGGATAATGCTGCCAAATTCTCATCCCATGCCTTCAATGACTATTGTATGGCTTTGGGGATTGAAGTGCAGCACTCCGTTCCATATGTCCATACTCAGAATGGTTTGGCTGAATCATTGATCAAAAGGATCAAACTCATTGCACGACCTTTGTTAATGAATTGCAAATTGCCTACGTCGTGTTGGGGTCATGCAGTTCTGCGTGCTGCCGACCTTGTTCAACTACGACCAACTGCATATCATGATACTTCCCCAATGCAGTTAGTATGTGGAAATCCTCCAAGTATTTCCCATTTGCGTAAGTTCGGATGTGCGGTCTACATCCCGATCTCACCACCACAGCGTATATCTATGGGCCCACACAGGAAAGTGGGGATCTATGTGGGATTTCAATCTCCGTCGATCATTAAGTATTTAGAACCCTTAACGGGAGATCTATTTACTGCCCGGTACGCTGACTCAATTTTTGATGAGGAACATTTTCCGGCATTAGGGGGAGACTTTAAGTACCAAAAAGAATGTCAGAAAATTGATTGGGATGCTAAAGGTATTCCAGCCTCTGATCTACGTACTACAGAAAGTGAACTACAAGTTCAAAAGATCATACATTTGCAGAAACTTGTGAATGAACTGTCAGATGCTTTCACCAACTATAAAGGTGTCACTAAATCTTTCATTCCCGCATGGAATGCGCTAGAAAGAGTGGAGGTACCAAATAAAACCACTCAACGCCCACTCAATAGTAAGAGGGCGAGAAGTATGGCCAATCAGAAAGATTCTAATGCTAGCAAGAAAAGACAAGTAGTGAAAGCAAATCAACCATCAGTTGATATACACCATGTGGATTGTAATGATCCACAACCTAGCTCAGTGGTGCACATTGCTGAGACTGGGACATCGGAAGACCCAAGACACATCAGTTCGGGAAATCACGATGAGTCTATAAGGGTAGATGAAATTGCCATTGACGGGACCTAATATTATGGGTACCCAAAGACAACGATTACAAGTGACTATCACGGCCACGATGGCCTCCAGGGTATTCTTTGGTGGTTTTCTGGATTTATTTTCATGCAGGAAAACGGCCCCAAATCAACTGGTATTCCGGGAATTATTTTTGTGAGGGAAAACGGCCAAAAAACCAAGGCTCTCACCTCACGTACAACACCAACCAGGCAACTTCCGACTAGTTGGCAACCCTCCCGAGTAGTTTTGGGTCCTCATTTCCCATGCATGTGCCAGGTGTTGGAGGCATTCATTGCTCCTGCCACACGCGTATGAAGGGGCGGCACCAGGACAGGCAACCACATGCGACAGCAGTAGCAAACAGGCACAGCGGGACACACGGCATGAGTGAAGGGCTCCCCCGTACACCTGGTGATCATGCAGACTCTCCCCCTCTCCTGGCTTGTCCCATCCTATTAATGTAACCTGCTCCCCTTGTTTGATAAAAGGGAGAGCAGGGTCCTCTCGAGAGGCTCGCTAGCTTTTTACTTTGACTTCTCCTTTTTCCTCCCAGGAGGAGCACTCCCTTTCTTCTACCTCCAGCCATTCATGGCTCTCACACTACAGAGACTTGGGACCAAGCGCCCTCTCTCGCCCATTTGTAACCCCTACTACAAATTAGCGTAAATAACACAGCAACACGAACTGGACGTAGGGTGTTACTCTCCGGAGGCCCGAACCAGTATAAATCCTGTGTACGCCAAGTTTGCGCAACCATCCGAGGCCCGGCACGCAATCCGAGAAATTATCTGCCGGCGGTTAGCAAACCCCGACAGTTGGCGCGCCAGGTAGGGGGTCTTTTGCGTGTCTCGACGTTTTTGCAGGTCTCGGACGGCCAGCAACGACGACAACGACAACGGTGGTCGCGGCGCCGATGCCCGCGACTCCGCCGGCACCGACGATGGCGGCCGCAACGACTACAACGGCAACCGTGACACCGCCGGCTACGACTACGACGGCACCGACTCCGCAATAGTGGACGACTCCTCCACCTCCGAAGCCGCTGCGGATAGCCACCTTCCCTCCCAGTTTACTGATCCTCGTCGGATGGAGCTAGCAGTCTGAAGCGCCAAGCCCCTGCTCTTTTCTTCATGAGAGCAATAATCCATCACCGACCAAAAAATCCAACTATGTCTTTCTCTCTCCTGTTGAATCACGCAAGAAGAAGTCAACGTCTTCTAATCGCAAGGGTAAAGGCAGCGGAGGGCGGACCAGCGGACGACGGCAGCACCGACTGCGGGCGCAAATCCCTCGCGCCTGCGGCCTCTCCTCAACAACCGCGTTCGGGGCGGTGGCCTCTCGGCGCGGGCGGCCGACACGCCGCCACGGCACCCCTGACTCCTCCCCAGGCGAGGCAGCAGGCAGGTCGGCCGTTGGCACCCCTCCTGGCGGCCTCCTGCTCCTGATGGCGCGGGCCCGTTGCACCACCTCACAGGCAACACAACGGCGCCCTCTTCTTCGGCCTCTCCTCAGTGCGGCAAAACGGGCCCCCTCCTACGACACAGCGGCCCTGCGCCGCTACATCCCCTCGGCTCAACTCTTCCTCGACGCGGAAGATGAGGCGGCGTGCGACTCCATCTTACCCGAGCAGCGCCCCCACGCCGTTCTGCTTCGATTTCTCCGCCGGGCGGCGGCCCTGCGCCGCTACACCTCCTCGGCACCCGCGACGGCGCCAGCGGCCCCACCACTTCGACGCGCGCCGCGACGACCCGGCTTCCCTCTTGTCTTCACCTTGCGCCGCGGGTCCGGCCTCACCTCCTCGCCCGACAGCACGACGCTGCGCCCGCGGATACTTCCTTCTCGAGCGGCGACACGAGGCGGTGCTCGCAGCCGCCTCCTCTTCGAGCTGCGTCGCGGCGCGATGTCCTGCGTCGCAGCCGGCGCGTGGTGGCGCATCCCCCCTGACCCCGGGACGGTGAGGAGGGAGGTCCAGCCCAGCCGTGCGGCCACAGCCCGGCAGCAGGACAGGCAGGGTAGGCCCACGGTCGCAGACGGTGACGCGCCCCCCTTTTCCTCGACGGCGCGGCGGCGCGGGCCCGTTTCCGGCCGCGACGCAGCGGCGCGGTCCTGCTCCACCACGACGGCGCGGCCGACCTCCTCGCCGGTGCAGCGGCGTGGCTCCCCTCCGGTCGTAGGCAATGGCGCAGCCACGGTGCTCGCGCGGCGGGCAGGGCAGG
Organism: Cenchrus fungigraminus; assembly: GCA_036936925.1. Classification (NCBI taxonomy): domain Eukaryota; kingdom Viridiplantae; phylum Streptophyta; class Magnoliopsida; order Poales; family Poaceae; genus Cenchrus; species Cenchrus fungigraminus. The sequence goes on along the minus strand of CM072770.1, from coordinate 124,843,793 downwards.
GCCACGGGCCCGACACGGCGCGAGCCTCCTCCTCCTCGGTTCAGCCCGATGCGACGCAATGGCCCAGCAACGCGACGACCCGACACAGCTTCCTTCTTCGACTCCACCTCCGCGCGGTGCCCGACGCACGCCGTCTCTCCCTCGCCGCCGTCGACTGGACGCGGTTACTGCCTCCTCCTCACGCCGCGGCACGGTCAACGGTCCGGTGGCGCGGCGGCTCATCCCTCCGCCTCGGCGCAGCTGGTGCAGTCACCCACATCTTCCCCATGATTCTAGGCCGCCAAGCTGGAGGCGCGACGGCGAGGCGAGCGGGGGGGCGATCCTGGCGGCGAGCTGTCCCCACGCAGGAGACTTGTTTTTTCTTTTCTTCCTCTGTTTTGCAGGACTGATGCTCGGGCATCACGGCAAAACTACTCGGAGAACAACTCGGTGGCGGGCGGACACCTTCTCCTGTGAGGCGGAAAGTCCTCGTGCGAGGCGGAAAGTGCTCGTGCGAATCGCTCCTACTCGGGGATGGACACGAATCTACTCACGAGGCGCCCTTCTCGTGCGAGGCGGAAACTCCTCGCCAGGCTTCTCGGAAGAGTGTTTTCTCGTGCGAGGCGGAAACTCCTCGGAGTGGCTTCTCGGTGGAACTACTCGTGCGAGGCGGAAACTCCTCGGAGTGGCTTCTGGGTGGAACTACTCGTGCGAGGCGGAAACTCCTCGGAGTGGCTTCTCGGTGGAACTACTCGTGCGAGGCGGAAACTCCTCGGAGTGGCTTCTCGGTGGAACTACTCGTGCGAGGCGGAAACTCCTCGGAGGGGCTTCTCCGAGGAACTCCTCCGAGGGTCTTCTCGTGCGAGGCGAAGAGTACCGGTGCGAGGCGGAAGGAAGTCGTGCGAACGAGTCTACACCGAGAAACTCCTCGGGAACGGAAAAACAACCGCGACAAGCAACAAATTGCAACATCATCTGCTCGCCACCCTGATCTGGATAGAGCCGTTTCGAGCAACACGACGGGCGGCGGCAAGCCAAGACTGATCGCTGCGTAGCTGCTCGTCGTCGTACCTCGTCCTTCCTCGCCGGCGCCGCCATCAACAACAACGCCATCCGCTCGACCACCGCGAGCGACACGAAGCTCGAGGGCTGGTCAGGACGGGCCCGGGAACGACGCGCCGACTCCCCCGACGCGAGCATAAATCGAGCTAAGCGTACTTTTAGTACCACCGTTTTTCAGTTGTTACAACATACCTCGGCACGCGTCGCCGGGGCAATGTCAACGCATATCTTTTTCCTCTCTCAAGTCGCTAAAAGTACTCGGGAAGCACACGCCTTAAATCGTGAAACCTCGACCCCACGCCTACACTTCCTACGCGTGCATGCGGCCTGCTCCTTGCGCTACGGATGCGGCCGTCGGGGGTCAGGTGCTTAAACGCAACAGGGACACTTCCCGAGGAAATTAAATAGACTTAAAGAGTTGGAATTGGAAATCTCGTTGTGCGCCGTCAAGTGCTGTTTTTTCTGAATTAGTAGCTGTCGTACCACATACTGCTGTCCTCCGATTTTTCTTCTGCAGGAACTAGTTCGCGAACTCGGCCCTCGCACTCGGGGGCTAGGGGACGACGACTACTACCTGGCCCTCGCGCTCGGGGGCTGGGCGACAACTACTCGACGGTCGCGATGACAGCAGCGCACTCTTCAGGTGGCCCCGGCGGCTCCTCGCGGCTCTGCACCAGAAGGTCGGCGCCACGCACCGACGACAGGGAGTTCGAAGGCTGGCCCGTCTAAGGGTTCGACAGCCGCTCCCGAAAACCCGAGCGAGGGGCGGCGAGGGATGGGCCCCAGCGGCCGGAACCCGGACGCACGAGCGTCGCGGGCATCCTGAACTGCGTTCGAGTCTTGATGGAAAAAGAGGTCATGGTTTTCCCCCCGACGGAAAGGCGACGAGCCGCCGAGCCCAACCGAACAGGCTCGGTAACTAGATGACTTCACCATCAGGAATCTGAGGTCGATCACCAGCTGATCCATTCGGAGCCCGACGAATGGGCTCCGAGGCTTCACTCGAACTCACCCGCATGCAGCTCACCGGGAACCGAGGCTCGGCCAACGAGGCAAGCTTCGAAGTCACCCAACCCCTCCTTCCTGACGAAAAGGAAGCGTGAGGGAGACACAATGAAAAGGGACACCGACTCCCCGACTAGTGCCTCGCGTCGTGCGAGGTCACCAAAAATTCATCTTCCTCCCGCAAACTCAGGTGCAATTACACCCCTAACGAACGATGTTCGACTCTAAAAATCGTTAACCCCGCGAGCGAATCTTCGACTCCCCCGCGGGCTCGGGGGCTACATCCGGCGGATGCGCTCGCGCGCACCCACCGGGAAAATCGAAAACAACACTAACACCAAACCCTCTCGACTGAGCCTGGGAACGAGTCTACAACTCCCTCCCAGGCTCGGGGGCTACTGACGGGACCCAATATTATGGGTACCCAAAGACAACGATTACAAGTGACTATCACGGCCACGATGGCCTCCAGGGTATTCTTTGGTGGTTTTCTGGATTTATTTTCATGCAGGAAAACGGCCCCAAATCAACTGGTATTCCGGGAATTATTTTTGTGAGGGAAAACGGCCAAAAAACCAAGGCTCTCACCTCACGTACAACACCAACCAGGCAACTTCCGACTAGTTGGCAACCCTCCCGAGTAGTTTTGGGTCCTCATTTCCCATGCATGTGCCAGGTGTTGGAGGCATTCATTGCTCCTGCCACACGCGTATGAAGGGGCGGCACCAGGACAGGCAACCACATGCGACAGCAGCAGCAAACAGGCACAGCGGGACACACGGCATGAGTGAAGGGCTCCCCCGTACACCTGGTGATCATGCAGACTCTCCCCCTCTCCTGGCTTGTCCCATCCTATTAATGTAACCTGCTCCCCTTGTTTGATAAAAGGGAGAGCAGGGTCCTCTCGAGAGGCTGGCTGGCTTTTTACTTTGACTTCTTCTTTCTCCTCCCAGGAGGAGCACTCCCTTTTCTTCTACCTCCAGCCATTCATGGCTCTCACACTACAGAGACTTGGGACCAAGCGCCCTCTCTCGCCCATTTGTAACCCCTACTACAAATTAGCGCAAATAACACAGCAGCACGAACTGGACGTAGGGTGTTACTCTCCGGAGGCCCGAACCAGTATAAATCCTATGTACGCCAAGTTTGCGCAACCGTCCGAGGCCCGGCACGCAATCCGAGAAATTATCTGCCAGCGGTTAGCAAACCCCGACAGCCATCAACTACGTTGAAACAGGAGAAACTTTTGACAGAAATGCTACAGTTGTCGACTCATATTGCACTGAGAAAATTGCTGAATCCCTTCAATGTGATCCAGATCCCAAAACCATGGCAGAGTGCATGCAGCGCTCGGACCGGAATAAATGGAAGGAAGGAATCGAAGTGGAATTAACCTTGCTTTACAAAAGAGAAGTATTCTCAGCTGTAATGCCTACCCCTCCTAGTATCTTTGCTGTGGGATACAAGTGGGTTTTCATTCGCAAAAGGAACGAAAATAATGAGGTGGTGAGATACAAAGTAAGGTTTGTAGCACAGGGTTTTACGCAAAAACCCGACGTTGATTTCAACGAGACATACTCTCCTGTCATGAGTGCAATAACTTCCCGATACCTTATATCATTGGCAGTACAAAATCGTCTATCTATGCAGTTGATGGACGTAGTGACCGCATATCTTTATGGGTCATTGGATTCTGATATCTATATGAAGGTTCCAGATGGAATCGATATACTGAATCCTAAGGCAAATCGTATTTCGTCAAGTTGCAGAAGTCACTTTATGGCTTAAAAGAATCAGGCAGAATGTGGTACAACCGATTGAGTGAATTTCTTCTGATGAAGGGATACACTAAAAATGATGATTGCCCGTGCGTCTTCATTAAGAAGTCTTCCAATGGATTTTACATTGTCTTAGTTTATGTTGATGATCTCAATATCATTGGCAATGAGGAAGATATTAATGAAGCACGCCATCATTTAAAGATGGAGTTTGAGATGAAGGACTTGGGTCAGACCAAATTTTGCTTGGGTCTACAACTTGAGCATTTACTTTTAAGAATCCTTGTGCACCAAGTGCTTATACCCAAAAGATATTGGAGAAATTCAATATGGACAAGTCATATCCATCTAAGACCCCCATGGTGGTTCGATCTCTAGACGTAGAGAAAGACCCATTTAGACCAAGGGAAGATGGAGAAGAGATATTGGGTAGTGAATTCCCATATCTAAGTGCCATTGGTGCGCTTATGTATCTAGCTAATAGTACCCGGCTGGATATTGCTTTTGCAGTAAATCTGTTGGCAAGATACAGCGCTGTTCCTACCAAACGTCATTGGGTTGGAGTTAAGAATGTCTTCCGATATCTCAATGACTCGAAAGATCTTGGCCTCTTCTTTAAGAGGAATGATGATCAGACTTTGATAGGGTATGTTGATGCTAGCTATTTATCTGATCCCCATGAAGCCAAGTCACAAACAGGATTCGTTTTCATGCATGGTGGAACCGCTGTCTATTGGAAATCATCCAAACAGACTATGGTAGCTACATCCACCAACCATTCTGAAATAATTGCATTATTTGAAGCATCACGTGAGTGTGTATGGCTTCGCAGAATGGTACACCACATACTAACATCTTGTGGTATTGGTTCATTGGAATCACCAACCATTATGTATGAAGATAATGCAGTGTTGACGGTTGATTGTCGTATCAAAGTTCGTTTGGATTTGCAAGCGGACAAATCCCCCGTCATAGTCAAAAGACCCTTCTTCCCTTAAGTGTGAGAACCCAAGGTATCGAATCTGTGGAACAATGTGCAACGCAAGGATTCAATCTAGGAAGGCAAAGAAACTCCTTCTTTTGAAGAACCAAGTTGCATCTAATCTAAGAAATCATCAAGAAAACATATCTAATCTAATCTACTAAGAGGTAGCAAGAGAAAGCAAAGAGATAACCGATCTAGAGAGCCTAGATCATGCTTATGTTGTAGCTCCAAACAAGATAGATGAAGATAGAAAAGCGAATCTCATAAAAAACATCTTTAAACCGTGGCCTCCGATCCGATTCCGAAGACGCCCGCCTTTTGGAGCCACCGTCCTGTCACAATGCACTCCTATTCGTGCGGGTTAGCCTAGGGCGAGTTCGAGAAGAACAAGTTGAAAACACTTGGTCAGTCTGGTATGCACCTCTAGCCACCGCGGCTACAAGAGCACCCTATGCAATCTATCTTAAGTATAGACTGGGGAAGAAGCAAAACCAAGGGAGAACAAAATCATCGAGAAGGCACTTGATCGCTAGAAATCGGATTCACTATAAAACTTCACCATGATTGATTACATGAACAAGATCACCACCGGGATCCTACCTCGATCTTGATCCTTGCTCCGGAGCTCCGACGTGGTCTTCCATGCAAGGTTCCCACGTCGGCTAGGGAAACCCTAGACAACTAGCACGACCCTCCTCTCCGAGATGGTGTCCCTCTAGCTTCTTTGCTCCTCGGCGGCGGATGACGAATGAATTGATGCGTGGCTCTTGGCAGGGGGGCTATAATAGCCCGAGGATCAGCTAGGTCAAAGCGGGCACCGAACCAGGCCCGGAATGGGCTGGGTCGGCCGGCCTGGGCCGACCGGCCTGGGCCCATTTCAGCCCAGTTCGGCCCCGACTTCCTCCCGGTCGCTTCTCGTGTCTTCTAGAACTTTCCACCTTCTGCATGTGGGCCCTTGGCGTCAGTTTCTCCGCGGTTTGGATAGGGCTCCTTGTCGCGCAAGCTTCAGCATTTTCTGTCCAGGTCCTCGGAGTTTTCTGTCTTCACGGTTCGGTCCTTGGGCCACTTGGAGTCATGTTCACTTCGTGTCTTGATTTGTGCCGGGCTTCATGACCTTCTCAGAAAGTGCTTGATGAACTTTCCCGGGAAGTCTCCCTTTTAGCGCTAAAACCCTGCGTAAACAATAAACTCCAAAAACCACATGCGAGTGTGAACTTGATATATGATGAGGGTTAGGATCATTAGTTTGGATATCAAATTAATACCAACACCGAAGGTAAACTCATGGCTAGGTTGACGGAAATTCACCGTCAACATGCAGCTTGTGTTGTTCAGATGGAAACAGGTTATGTTAAGACTAATCTAACAAACATATAGCCCCTAAATTATTCTTTGCCCATGATCTATAGAAAAATGGGGATATAAACATCTTGCAGATAAAGTCTTGTGATAATCTTGCTGATTTATTCACAAAGTCTTTACCATACTCTTCATTTCATAAATATATCATGGGTATTGGTATGAGACAACTCAAGGACTTGCAAGAATCAGGGGGAGTGTCACTCCATGACACATAACTTGTTATACCATCATATTACACTCTTTTCTTTGTATGTGTTTTATCATTTGAGTTTCTCATTCAAAGTTTTTAATGAGGTAATATCAACACAAAGCTATATATCATGATTATTCTCCTTATTTTTCCCACTGGGTTTTTGAGGAGTTTTACTTGATATACATATATATATTTCTAAGATTCTAAACAGATATCTTGAAGAAATAAGAGGAGGTTGATCAAGGCTGGATTCGATATAGGGGGTGTGTTACAAACAGAGATCGGGTGATCTCGTCCATACATCACAGGGGTGGCAACCGCCACCGACATCATCGGCGTACGGACGTGGCGGTTGCCACCACGTCCGTACGTCGTTCCTCCCTCTCTCCTGTATATATGTATACACCAATGATCAATGGAATACAACAATTGATTCCTCTCATTTGTCTCTCGTTCTACTCGAATTCGCACAAGGCTCAAGCGCTTAGGGGTCGGCACTTTGAACCCGAAAACCGAACCGAACCGAACCCAAATAACCAGAATTGTCGGTCTATTCGGGTTTCGAGATTCGGGTTCGGTCCAGATAAATTTATAATTCAGAGTTCGGGTTCGGTTTCGGTTCTTGTGGTCTATAACCCGAATAGACCGAATAACCCGAAATTTAAAACTATGATGTTACAACTTTGTGTTTTAAACTATTTTTGAATTTTTTCATGAACTTGTTAGTTACTTGCTTTAGTCGAGTAGTCCTTAAATTCATATACTTGAAATGAGCTGGGAATTTGAATTTCTTCCATAGAGTTTTGAGAGGTGACAAGGATACCTATGAAAATTAGGGTAATTCGGTGGACCGAATAGACCGAACCGAAATAACCGGTCTATTCGTGTTCGGTTCCTATTATTCTTTTTAAAACTTCGGTCCTCACTTTTCCAAAACCCGAAATTCTCAAACATCGAATAGACCGAACCGAAATGACCAAATAGACCGAACGCCCACCCCTACAAGCGCTAGCAGTGTACATGCGACCAGAGCTGTTGGACGCTAGAGTCGACATCAAGCACCGCTCGTACCTATCCGTCATTCTCGGAGAGGAACTTGGGCATGTACGTGCTCGCACTACGCGCACATTGATGCCGATACGCGACCTTTGGGTTCCCAAGTACGTGTAATGATGCTCTGTTAATGGATTTATCTTTCTTTATAGTTATGTTTGTACTAATAAAATAACCTTATTTGTTTCAGGCTACGCGCTGCAGGACTACTGCCTCTAGCGTGGTTAGTCGATGGGGACAAGCTACGGGCCGCGATTCCTCGTGCGAATCGCATGACACGGTTCCTGTACGACTTCCCCCTGCTCTGCGCGCTTCTGGACCGGTGGAGGCCCAAGACACACACGTTCCACTTCCCCGTCAGTGAGCTGGTGCCGACTCTTCAGGATGTGGCCCTCTTGTTTGGCCTTCCTTGTGAGACGTTGGGGGCTGTGGACATCACGACCAATTGGCATGAGGTCTTCCTCACTCGGTTCGCGAATGTTGCTCGGAACGATTGCGCCCCCACGTCGTACTAGCCATTCACGAACTCTCACGGACCCACCTTGGTCTGGCTGCACCAGTTTAGTGTACTACCTTGACCTCTTCTTTTTCTTCATTTTTATAGCTGTGGAGATAATGTAACGAACGATTGATTTTGTTTGTGCAGGTTGATTACCTAGCCGACGATGCCCAGCTGTTGACGGTGTATTTTGGTACACCAAACATGTTCATTACACTTTGGTTTGAGCTTGATTGTAGAACTAACCCGCCACTAGGCACACTAATGATATGACAAGTTCATCTTTGTATGTGCATTTGGAAGTGTTATGTTTTTGCAGGAAAACATGGACTAAAGAGACGGAGTCACAACAAGTTCAAAGGAGCAAATGAGTAGTCTCGTTCATGTTCAAGTGCATGATGAAATCACTCCCAAAGGTGGCAAGGACCGAAGTGTTACAAAGGAACATTCCCGAGTACTTAAGCGTAAAGACCGGACATCATGCGAGAAGACCCCCTATCTTGGACGCGAGGATGATGTCACCAAAATGACGCAATTGAAGGGGACAAAGTGCAAAATGGCAGAAGGACCCACGTAGACGAAGGGGCGACCGAACCGGGCCGAAATGGGCCTGGGCCGTTTGGCCCAGGCCGGCCGGCCTGGCCCATTCCAACGTCAGTTCGGCCCCCCATTTCTTGAGCGTGAAGATGCTGCAACCCTAAGCACGTGTGGGCGCCGCCATTCGCAGGGGGAGAGCCATTCGCCCGAGAGGTCATCCACAAGCTAGAGAGGAAGGAGAGGAGAGAGATCATTTGCGAGAATGATCACTCAAGTCCAAGGAGACAACCACAAGTGGAGGAGGACATCGAGGCCCTGCCACGACACCCCCGGAGGAGAAGAAAGACACTGTTGGAAGCGTCACCATGATCAACGGCGCCATGCTTAGCGCCTTGATGGTGTAAAACTTCTCATTTGTCCATGGGGTTGTAAACATTCTTGAGATGTAATCGCTACTCTTTATGGTTTCAATATATCAAACTAGTGTTGAAGTGCTTTCATGTTTAAGGTAGCCACCATGCTTTTCGGAGTATAGATCTCACTACTCCCTTAGAACCCTTCAATACGCCGTGATCATCATAGGTCTAGTCACGAATACCTCTGTGTAGTGACAGTACGAGGGGAGGGAAAGGGCGAAACCATGGTCACAACCCCCGGTAGATTAGATCGGTTTTGTATCTCTTAGCGGTTGCATGATCAAGTATCGTAGACCCTATGGGCAAGTGTCTTTATATAATGTGAGTCTCATAACCCTCTCTAGTGTAGAGTAGTAGTCTTTAGATTAGTCTTAGTGTAAGGTTTGGTTAGTTAACTAGGTTAGTGCTAGATCAAACGCTTATAATCCCCTTGCTCCGTGGATTGACAAGAACCTAGGGAATCCCCGTGGTGAAAAAGGTGTAGGTTCGTACGCTTGGGGATCGTAGGTGGATACGAGTTTGATCCGTCAACAAGCCCCTTTTTTTGACGCCGTTGCCGGGGAGCAAGCCAGTTTACATTGTTTGATTTTGCATTTATTTTGTCAATTACTAACATCTAACCCTTATTACCTAGAAAACCACTTTGTTTTGTTTTTGTTTTTCTATTTTGTTGTCTAGATGGCGTTCACCAACCACCCTTTGGAAGAACCAGAGAAATCGCTACGGGATTACGCTAGCCCTCGATGTGAAGATATCAAAGTACAAGAGTCGGATTCGAAGCTCGAAGCGACCAAGTATGAAATCAAGGCTAGGATCATCGAGATGGCGGCGACAACCCCATTTAGAGGGATGGAGATGGAGAACCCGTATAGACACATAAAGCATTTCCTGATGCTATGCAACACGGTGCGTCAAGAAGGAGTTCCCAACGAATGGTTCAAGTGGAATCTCTTCCCCTACTCACTTGCCGATGAAGCAAAGACATGGTACTCGTTTGCGTCCTTCGAAGTTGAAGGAAATTGGAACAAGTTGACGAAGAAATTTTGCGAGAAGTTTTTTCCAATAAGCAAGGTTCAACATCTAAGGAGTCAAGTGATCACCTTCACGCAAGGAGAAGAGGAAGGGATAGACCAAGCTTGGAATAGATTTAATGAGTTGATTGAACAAGGACCAAGACTCGGCTTCTCCGGTGACGTACTTTTGCATACATTTTTCTTTTCCCTAACCCCTAGTTGCATGGAACATGTTCAAATGTGTGCAGGTGGGGATCTCATGGAGAAAACGCTCACGGAAGCTGCTCAACTTTTACAAAAGATTAGCAAAGCGGCGGCCATGCGAAGAGATTGGGAAACACGACTTTTGGGAGGGCTGGAACATGATTCAAGTATGAAGACGTGTACTAAAATTTCCAAAAAGGCAGCCCCGGAAGACAAGAAGGAGGAGCCAATCCCGGAAAAGCTTGAAGAAGTACACACCGAGACAAGAACTACCCCAAGCGTTGACTTTGCCAAGTCAAATGAGTCAAACAAAAGGAGAATGTCAAGCACGAAGCTATTAAGGGAGTTCGAGCAAATGGATTGGGTTCCAATTGACTATGGAGAAGTATTCGACAAATGAAGACCGTTCCCTAACCAAAAGGGGATGGAAAGAGCATTGGAAGTGGACTTCCCACCGGAAAAGCAAGCGGAAAATTTATATGATCTTGAAACCACCGGTGAGATCTTTCGAAAGCTCTTTAGTGATGATGAAGTGGATCCGGATCACATAGCCGAGGTGAAAAGAATCATGGGAATCAAACCCGAAGCATCGCCATACGCTCGCCTCGCCGAAGTCTATGCAATAGGATCCGATCAAGAGGAGAAGACAACCCCACACTTGAGTTGCAAGATTAATGGAATTCAATGCAAGGCTTTATGCGACATCGGAGCTCAAGTATGTGTCCTATCCTCCAAGATTTACGATAAAGTTCAAGACCATAACCTAGACTTAGCCCCAACTTCAACAAAATTAATTATGGGAGATGGTAGAACTATTAAACCTCTAGGTATTGCTTGCAACATTAATGTAATCATCTCTGAAAAGTGCATACCAATCGACTTCTTTGTTATAGATGCCTATTATGATAATCATGATCATATAATCTTAGGTAGGCCTTTCCTTAAGTTGGTTGATGCTGTGTTGAATGCCGGAAAAGGCAAAGTAACAATAAATCTTAATGGAGATAAGTACACATATAATTTTCTTCGCACTTCTAGTTTTCCTTCACCCTTTCCTCCCGAGGATGAAGAAGAAGAGGAGGTAGGTAGCCTTTGTTTTGTTGAAACTCTTAGAGACCCGCTGCAAAGAGCGATAGAAAACCAATCCAATGATCAACAGGACGAGGAATTAGAGGAAGCAACAAAAGGACTCGAACCACAAGATGGAAGCGTAGAGGTGGAAAAATTCGAAGACATAGGAGACACTAGACCGAAAAAACCACAAGTGCCTGAGGTGGATCTCAAACCTTTGCCCAAGGGATTGAAGTACGAATTTTTGGGCCCGGACAAGACTTATCCTGTCATCGTGAGCGACGAGTTGAGTCCCGAAGATAATGAGAAGTTGCTGAATTTATTGAAAAAGCACAAGAAGGTGATCAGATATTCAATAAATGATCTCAATGGACTTAGCCCAGCCTTTTGCACTCATCGCATACCAATGGAAGACTAATGCAAGCCCGTAGTGGACCATCAAAGGAGGCTAATCCATGCCATGCGAGAGGCAGTGAAGAAGGAGGTTATCAAGCTTTTGGATTCCGGAATCAACTACCCGGTGCCGCATTGCGAGTGGGTGAGCCCCGTACATTGTGTGCCGAAGAAAGGAGGTTTGACCGTGGTGAAGAATGAGAAGGATGAATTAATACCGCAAAGAACCGTGACGGGATGGCGGATGTGTATCGATTATCAAAAGTTGAACAAAGCAACGAAGAAAGATCACTTCCCCTTGTCGTTCATTGACGCGATGCTCGAGAGGTTAGCAAATCACACATATTTTTACTTTCTCGATGGATACTCGGGGTTCATGCAAATTCCTATTCACCCGGATGATAAACACAAAACAACTTTTACTTGCCCTTATGGAACGTTTGCATATAGAAGGATGCCCTTCGGTTTATGCAACGCTCTAGCCTCTTTTCAACGTTGCATGATGGCGGTGTTCTCGGAGGTTTATGCAACGCTCTGGCCTCTTTTCAACGTTGCATGATGGCGGTGTTCTCGGAGTTCATCGAGGAGATTGTCGAGGTGTTCATGGATGATTTTTCCGTTTATGGGAAAACTTTTGTGGATTGCTTGGCAAACTTGGGCAAGGTTCTCACAAGGTGTCCGGAGGTCGATTTAGTGCTTAATTGGGAAAAGTGCCACTTCATGGTAAATCAAGGTATAGTGCTCGGACACATTATATCCGGAAGAGGGATTGAAGTGGATAAAGCTAAAGTGGAGACGGTTGAGCAACTCCCACCACCTACGGATGTAAGGTCTTTGAGAAGCTTTCTAGGCCATGCCGAATTCTGTAGAAGATTCATCAAGAATTTCTCAAAGATCACTAAGCCTTTAACTCAACTTCTTCAAAAAGATGTGGCTTTTGACTTTGATGAGAAGTGCTTAGTGGCATTCCGGACCTTGAAAAGTGCTTTAGTGAGTGCCCCTATCATTCAACCTCCGGATTGGAGTCAACCCTTCGAGATCATGTGTGCTGCAAGTGACTATGCCGTAGGGGAAGTTTTAGGGCAAAGAAAAGAGGGCCGAGTTCACGCCATATACTACGCTAGTAAAACTCTCAATGAGGCACAATTAAATTATGCCACAACGAGAAAAAAGTTGTTAGCGGTGGTTTTTGCCTTCGAAAAATTCAGATCTTACATCATGAACTCAAAAGTCATTGTCTACACTGATCACGCAGCAATCAAGTATCTTTTGGCTAAGAAGGACGCTAAACCAAGATGGATTCGTTGGATCCTTCTTCTCCAAGAGTTTGATGTTGAAATTCGTGATAAAAAGGGGGTGGAAAACGGTGTGGCCGATCATTTTTCAAGGATGAACCGCAGACAAGATGACAAGGAGCCCATAGAGGATAAAATGAGAGATGACCACCTCTATCGAATAATCGACAAGGATACTTGGATGATTGATATCATTCGGGCAATTCGGAGAATGCCTCTTGATCACCTAGATAAAAACACTCAAAGGAGGATAATATGCGAAAGTCGAAAATATTATTGGGATTCACCTTACCTCTTTAAGCTTGGGAATGATGGAGTAATGAGAAGATGTGTAACAAGAGAAGAGAGGCAAGAGATTTTGAGGAAGTGTCATTCGGCGGAATACGGTGGACATTATAGTCATTTTCGAACACATGCAAAAGTATGGTCCAACGGATTTTATTGGCCGGAGATGCATGAAGACACTAAAAGGTATGTTGCCTCATGCCCCGAATGCCAAAGGACCGGAAACATATCTCAAAGGAATGTTGTGCCCTTGAATTACAATTTACAAATCGATTTATTCGATGTTTGGGGGATTGACTTCATGGGACCTTTCAAAAACTCACATGGATATGAGCACATCCTAGCCATGGTTGATTATGTATCCAAGTGGGTAGAGGCCATCCCATGTCATAAAGCTTCCACAGAAGAATCCATCACGATGATCAAGAGTGTGACTTTCCCTCACTTCGGTACCCCGAGAATCTTGATAAGCGATGGAGGAACTCACTTCACCGGGAAGAACTTTAAGAAGTGCTTGTCCAAGTTAGGGATTGAACATAGAGTGGCTACGGCATATCATCCACAAACCAATGAACAAGCGGAAACATCGAATAGGCAACTAAAGAGCATCCTTAACAAGACTATAGAGAAAGGAGGCAAGGATTGGTCAAACAAATTGGATGGAGCACTATGGGCATATCGAACGGCATTCAAGACATCGATAGGTATGACTCCATACCAATTTGTCTATGGCAAAGCTTGTCATCTTCCGGTTGAGCTAGAACACAAGGCATATTAGCAATAAAAGAGATGAACCTCAATCTAGACACCGCGGGGATAAAACGAAGGATCCAAATTAGTGAGCTAGAGGAGATGAGGTTGAGAGGTTATGAAAACGCAAGTATTTACAAAGAGAGAATCAAGAGATGGTATGATAAAAGACTTAAGAAGAAGGAGTTTAAGGAAGGAGATAAGGTCCTCCTATACAATTCAAGATTCAAAACTTTCAGAAAAGGGAAGTTGCAAAGCAAATGGGATAGACCTTATGTTGTTCATTCGGTGCTCTCCAATGGAGCGGTCACCATCATGGATATGAAAGGAGATCAATTCATGGTGAATGGTCAGCGACTCAAGGTGTATTTCGAACCCGACGTCGTACCCCTTCACCATATTGATATTTTCATCATGGAGGATGAGCCCGAACGTCAAGCCTAGGACGTAAAACAAGGTGAGCAACTTGTAAATAGCTCTTATTTTATTTTTCTGGAGTTTTTCGCAAGGTTTTACCGGGCCAACTTTTCTACACGGGCTACCAATCAGAAATTAGTGGGATACGCGAAAAATTGGACCGAACTGGCCCGCGAACCTAGGCAGGCCGGCCGGCCCGGTCCGATCGGCCCAGGGGCCCAGGGCGGTGGTTCGCCCCCATTTTTCTCTGGGACGCGCATTTTCGACTTCCAAGTTTGGTCTGACAATTTTAGGGAAGTCAAGAATAGGAAAGATTGGGTTCTAGGGCATTCTTTCTCGGACTACTTAAAGGAACGAGATTGGAGCTCGAGAATCCATGCCAATTCGCATTCTTTTGCCCCCACATTAGCTAGAGCAGCAGCCATGACGTCCCCAAGGAGCGAGGAGGTGAAGCTAGCGGCCGAGAAGCCTTTGGAGCCGGAGGAGGTGCGGCGATGCGAGCTCAAGCCTAAGATTGAGATCAAGAGGACTAGCCGCATCCGTTGCGGAGGCCGTGTCTCGACCGGGTCGATCGCATCCCGTCACCATGTCAAGGAAGAGAAGGTCTCAACTCCTGTCCGGAGATCGGAGCGTCTTCGGGGGATGAAGAGAAAATACTACAAGGAGGAGACGCCCGAGCCGAAGGACTATGGAGGAAGCGACTACTCCGACGACCGCAACCCGAGTTCGTGGGCAGCTGCCTTGAGGGACGATAACGACCTCTATTACTAGGAGGAGGTCCCTAAGGAGCCAACTCCCGAAGTTCCCAATGGCGGTAGTGATCCCGACGGCGACGGCGACGGCGACAATGGCGGCGACCCCGGCGACGACGACCCGTTCGGAGAGCACCCAATATGTTGTGCGGCATGCCGCCATGCTATATCGGATCTCTTCATGTCGGTCGACGAGTGCTTCCAAGCCATGGAAGCAATGAGGCAAAGGATGGAGGACTTGGAGCGCGTAGTCGACGATGACTACAAGTTCCTTAACCAGAACATACGGAAGCTCTTCGGGATGGTCGGCAACATCAAGAAGAAGTAGTGCTCATCGTGTGGGAAATTCCACTAAGTAGTTAGGGTTCTTGCCCTCTATGGTTTTTTGTAAAATACGACGTCTTAGCGTGGGGGAGAGCTAGCTAGCTAGTAGTTTTAAATTTTTGCCTTAGTAGATCGGTTTGGTTTGGTTAAGAGTTTGCAAGTTTAAATTTTTGGTGTGTTTTTAAATTTTTAGCTCGAAAGTGTGTTAAATTAGTGTTTGAGTCAGAAAATCAATAAAAAGAGTCTTTTACTTTTTTGTCTTGTGTGATGTTAATTCTTTCTTTACTCGTACGTTTTTCTTTCATCTTTGATATGTGAGTGTGAGCATTTGATTTGAAAAGTTTACTGTGGTGCTTAGTAGAGTTTTCACCTCTAAAAGTGCCCGCACTATACTTTGATCTAGAACCTTGTTTCGGTTATGCTAAGTTTGATGCTAATGTTGGAGGTATTTAATTCTGAAAATTATATGAAAACCCTTGTAATAAAGGTTAGCAAAATCTCTTTTTCCAAGTTGAGAGACAAAGAAAAATCCTATACAAGGCTGACTCAATATCCGCTCCACCATTAGTGCGGTTAGCATGATGAGTTGGGCTAGGATCCTTCTCTCTTGGAAGTTTTAATTTCGAGCAATGATCATGTCCTTGTCTTATATCTTTTATTGCTAGCCTCGTCATGTATTCGGTAACGAGACTCTGACATTGAAAGTCCCGTACATCACCGAATTCCATACCCAACCCATAATATCTCTTTTGTACAGCGTAGTCCTTGAACACAACCTATGTTCGAAGTTTCGTCTCGTTCCTAGCATGGCTTTTATTTAAAATTCAGATTGTATTTATGCAAGAAGAGATGAGCAAAGAGCTTCGGAAAAGAGGTAAAGATGTCAAGAAAAGAGAGAAAAGTAAAGGAAAAAATATATGTGTGTATGGGAAAGAAAAAAAGGGAAATAAAAGAAAAAGAAAAAGAAAAAGAAGGAAAAGAGAAAGAGGAAAAGCAAGGTATGAGGAGGGATGAATCAAGTGAAGATTAAATGAAGTGTAAGGAAGGGTGCCACATTGTTAAGAGACGAATCTTCTATTTTTCCAACCATGTGCAATCCGACAATGAGGACATCATCGGTGCCTCGTAGTCTTATTTTCTTTTGCCCTTGCACATGTCCACCAATCTATATCTTCTTATCCTTAACACCCTCACATCATGGTTTAATTCTCATGATCATTGGCTTGAAAGGTAAATGACCATTAGAGGAATTTCTTAGCTTGACAACATTTGTGTTGATCTCACTAGCCATACCTATAGCTCCACCCTACATGATATATGAGAGACTTGTGGGAGGTAAGAGTTTATGAATTGTTTAGGATAGCCGCTCCAAATGAGTGACATGCGAGAACTTGGAGGAAGGTTTTTGTCTAATACTTGTTGCAGGAATTTTATTTTTGAAAAATCATGAAAACCCTCTGATGGAAGCAAAGAAGTAAGCATGGCTGGAATTGAGGACCTCGAGTGAAAGGTATGAGTTGTGGGGTAAATATCGATTTGGTAAAAATTCTAAACGCCCATGTTTATGTATCATGATCATTGCTTCATGTTTATTATATTAAAGATAAAGGATTGACTAACTTGTAAAGGAAGATTTAGCGGAGCATGTTTTCAACACCATGGACAAAAGTTCTTTTGCAAGGAACTTGCTCGAGGACGAGCAAGATCTAAGCATGGGGGGGATGTTGACGGTGTATTTTGGTACACCAAACATGTTCATTACACTGAGCTTGATTATAGAACTAACCCGCCACTAGGCACACTAATGATATGACAAGTTCATCTTTGTATGTGCATTTGGAAGTGTTATATTTTTGCATGAAAACATGGACTAAAGGGATGGAGTCACAACAAGTTCAAATGAGCAAATGAGGAGTCCCGTTCGTGTTCAAGTGTATGATGAAATCACTCCCAAAGGTGGCAAGGACCGAAGTGTTACGAAGGAACATTCCCGAGGACTTAAGTATAAAGACCGGACTTCATGCGAGAAGACCCCTATCTTGGACGTGAGGATGATGTCACCAAAATGACGCAATTGAAGGGGGCCAAGTGCAAAATGGCAGAAGGACCCACCTGGACGAAGAGGTGACCGAACCGGGCCGAAATGGGCCTAGGTCGGTCGGCCCAGGCCGGTCGGCCTGGCCCATTCCGACGTCGGTTCGGCCCCCCATTTCTTGAGCGTGAAGATGATGCAACCCTAAGCACGTGTGGGTGCCGCCATTCGCAGGGGGGAGCCATTCGCCCGAGAGGTCGTCCACAAGATAGAGAGAAAGGAGAGGAGAGAGATCATTCGCGAGAAGGATCGCTCAAGTCCGAGGAGGCAACCACAAGTGGAGGAGGACGTCGAGGCCCTGCCACGACACCCTCAGAGGAGAAGGAAGACACCGTTGGAAGTGTCACCATGATCAACGGCGCCATGCTTAGCGCCTTGATGGGGTAAAACGTCTCATTTGTCCATGGGGTTGTAAACGTTCTTGAGATGTAATCGCTACTCTTTATGGTTTCAATCTATCAAACTAGTGTTGAAGTGCTTTCATGTTTAAGGTTAGCTACCATGCTTTTCGGAGTATAGATCTCACTACTCCCTTAGAACCCTTCAATACGCCGTGATCATCATAGGTCTAGTCATGAATACCTCTGTGTAGTGATAGTACGAGGGGAGGGAAAGGGTGAAACCGTGGTCACAACCCCCGGTAGATTAGATCGGTTTTGTATCTCTTAGCGGTTGCATGATCAAGTAACGTAGACCCTATGGGCAAGTGTCTTTATATCTTATGAGTCTCATAACCATCTCTAGTGTAGAGTAGTAGTCTTTAGATTAGTCTTAGTGTAAGGTTTGGTTAGTTAACTAGGTTAGTGCTAGATCAAACGCTTGTAATCCCCTTGCTCCGCGGATTGACAAGAACCTAGGGACGAATCCCTGTGGTGAAAAAGGTGTAGGTCCGTACGCTTGCGGATCATAGGTGGATATGAGTTTTATCTGTCAACACCTGCCCGAGATAGTCAACAGGTTCCTGGAGGTGTACCTGTTGTGGTTGTTTGGGTTTGTGATGTTCTGCAGTTCCTAGGGAGACACAGTGCCGAAGTTCTTGATCCCCTATGCTCGGAGGATCGCCGACGTGCCCTTGGACGCAGTCCCCCAGATCAGTTGGGGTAGTGTTGTTCTTGTCGCCATGTAAGGGGGCTGTGCACGGGGTGTCCAAGGGTCGCTCAGAGAAGGTGATCCTTCTCGGCTGTCCTCTCCTTCTGCAGCTCTGGTGCCACGAGCGCTTTTCGGTTGGTCGGCCGAAGGTCGCCCTCACATCGTATGAGCACCTGCCAGAGGGCCACGACCCTGCTGACCATTTCACCATGGGCTCACTGTGGTGTCTGCGGGCGGTAATTACTAACCTTTGACTTTCAATTTACCTCTACATTTTGTTTGCTCAATTCGCATGTTGGGTTCACATTTCTTTTCTACGCAGTCCTCGTGGGTTCACGACCAGATGAAGAGGATGTACAAAGACTTCGTCAGTCAGTTCGACTCTCTCACGGACAATGGCGTCAGGTGGACACCATACACAGACGAGGCTATCGCGGCCCGCGCACCATAGGACCTCTCGTCTTTGTGCTTCTGAGACCAGCACTACTGGAAGACGAAGACGCCCTTGGTGTTCGACATGTTCGTGGAGGAGTACGCCGTCCATAGGGTGATGAGGTAGTTCAGCCTCTACCAGGAGTCGCTTGTGCCTGTTGCACACATTGTTACTCCCGACATGCATAAGTAAGTTGTCATCAATTTCTATATTAAATTCCGCATACGAAGATTGAGTCACTGACAAATCTGTTTAATTTTTGATAGGTGGTCTCGGAAGGGAATTGGGGGGCGACTACTTGGGCTGATAGGATCCAGTCGTACGTAGATGTTTGGGCTACCGCTGTCATGCCGGAGAACGTCGTCACCGAGGACTGACCCCATGACGACCGGGCGTGGGAAGCGTACATCCAGTGGTACACCCCGAGGACTCGGACGCGCGTGATGCACGTTCCAGCACATCCACCACCGCAGGTTCTGGACGTGCAGAGGATCCTTCCTTCTGTCATGCACCCGGTGCGATGGGATCAGAATTACGACCACGCGTTGAGTTTGTGGATGCAACAACATTTTTTTATACTACCAAACATTATAACATTTACTAATAATTTCGTTTGCGGTACGACGTGATTGCGGAAATTTCACATATGTTAGGGGAGGCGAGGAGGAGGCTCCCCCTCATGGGGTATCAGGAGCACGAGCAGACGTACGAGAGGATGCACAGCATCACCATGAGGTTGCTTGCTGCGGTCAACTACGGCGGTAATGTGGCTCTACCTATTTTTCCACGTTACCCCCAATTGCCCTCCAGCTCCTTCTCAACTGGTCGTTCGTACCAGGCACCGTCGTCTTCGTCACGCCCACCCTTCCCGGCCACTTTCTTGGCTCCGTCGTTTGTACCGTGCCCTCCGATGCATCCAGGTGGGACCTTCCTTGTTGCCTCAACCTACACATACTGCGTCAGCAGTAGTAGCAGCACCAGCACCAGCACTAGCACCAGCATGAAATGTTCCTTCCTCATGCACTGTCACTGCTCTTTAGTCAGGTACTAGCTTTTAATACCACATTCTTTTAAATACGATACCAGCTTTAATATATTATTTGTTCCAGCTTACAGCGACGGCGGCACTCCTGACTCGACTATAGATGGAGAGAGCTAGTCGATGCCTGCGTACGACGACCTCAACTTCGACTACTTCGACTACTTGCGTGGTGTGCCGTGCACCGGGACGCAGGAGTAGCTTGGAGGGTCGCAGCTACCAGGTGCACCATCCACGAAGACACGGGAGGGTGGCGGGACGCAGCCATCTCCAGGAGGGTGGCCGGAGGTCGCAGCTGGAGGTTCAGGGTCGTCCCACTCGATTGCAGGGTCGATGGCGGCGGCGGCGGCGATGACGACACCACCTGTCGACGATGCTAGGCATCGGCAGATCCACCCACATGACCTGTTCACGTACCCTCGCAACCAGACGTGGGCCGCAGCCCGAGCAGACAGGCAGCAGCAGAAGAAGAGGCGTTGCTAGGTTATGTTCGATATTGTTTAGGCAACAACACTCTTATTCGTGATCATGATATGAACTTTTTTCTATTAAGTCACTTTGCTTTTATTTGTTAGCAGCAAGTATTTCTTTGTACCATTCAAGTATTTATAGAACAAACAACGTGTGAAAACAAAAACAAAAACATGAAGTGAAAATTTTTTTAAATGAGCCAACCGTCGTACGCTACGGCAGTTGGTTCTAACCGCCATGAGTCACTACCAACCGCCATGGAAGCATCCCAACCGTCGTGGCCTACGGCGGTTTTAGTGCAAATGTTGTGGCCTATGGCGGTTAGATTCAACTGCCCTGTGCCACGGTGGTTGCACTAAAACCGTCGTGGGGGCACGGTGGTTGCCGCGGCCCCTCCACTGCTCCTCCCCTGGTCGGTCGGAGATGTGGAGGCCGCCTCCGCCTCTACCGGCCGGAGAGGTGGAGGCCGCCTCCGCCCCAGGGAGCACCGTCCTCGGGCCACCGCCTCCGCCACCGGGACCATCGACCTCGGGTCGCCGCGCACAGATCCGGTGGAGGGAGGCCGGGAGCCGCCCCACCGTGGAGCGATGAGGGAGGGGCCGAAGCTAGAGGAGGTGGCTCGCTGGCCAGAGTCAGCGGCGAGCTGAAGCGCGGAGGGGGCGGCGAGCTGGAAGAGGAGGAGGGGCTGCGGGCTGTGGTGAATGGGAGGAGGAGGAGAAGGAGGGTGGGTTAGGGTTGGAAAGAGGAGTTGATTTATATAAAAACTTCAGGCGAATCTCGACCATCCGATCGTGAGATCGACGGTTCCCAAGGAACAAGGAGCTGGTGGGCAGATTGCTGGTGGGCTGCGGTTGAATTTTAGTACATTCGCTGTGATGGGCCTGTCGTACGAACATCCCTGGGCCCACTACTCAGGTGGGTACCAGGACCGACTACTCTGTGGGCCCCTGGGACTACTCGACTTGGGCTACACGGCACAAGGTGGCGTGAAGCACAAGGCATACAGAGGACTTGTACTCGGTTAGGAAGCTAGACATGTCCGGATCCATGTAAGGTACTCCTAGCCGTATACGACTAGTACTCTCCCTACCAAACCGACTTGTAACCCTGCCTCTCGGACTATATAAGGCGAGGCAGGGACCCCTATTCATCTATCCGCATCATCTTGTAAACACACCCAATCAATCCAGAGCTACGCAGGATACAGGACGTAGGGTATTACGCTCCTCGCGGCCCGAACCTCTCTAAATTGTGTGCCACGTGTCTCTCCTTCGAGTTCCCGATCTCAGCAAGGCCTCAAACGTCTACCTCGGGTACTCCCCTTGGTAGGTTGCCAGGTTAAAACACCGACAGCTGGCGCGCTAGGTAGGGGGTTTCACCAAAGATCTCATGGCGAACTCGACGGCTTCAATCGTCATCAGGCCAACCGCCGCTTTCAACCGCGGTGACACATTCGTCTTCGGCTCCTGGGTCTGCACTGCTGACGGTGCTGGATCGACCTAGCGCTACCTCACCATGACTCTGGACTCGTGACGCTTCCCGAAGCCGTCACGGGTCAACTCGTCGAGAAATTCGACGAATTTTCGCTCTACAACCAAGCCACCGACTTCGAGTTTGGATCCGCCTCCAACTCGAACTCGACGTCACCCTGGATCGAACCACACGAGCTGGCTCCTGAGCCATCGTATGGACCGGTTCTCCCCCACGAGCACTTCCCGTATGGCCTCCACAATGCCACTGCAGCCTATGTGGATGCCCTCGTCCCACGTCGGGCCGGCAAGGAGATCGTCTCCGAGTACTCCTCGGACTCCAGCGCCGTCCCCGACTACAACTCAAACTCCTCCTACGAGTTCGACTTCGGTTCGGATTCGATCGAATCTGATTCCGAGCTTAACACCATTGAGGAGCCGTTGTTAGGTCCTGCTGCTGGCTTGGTCACCACGTCTACTCCCACCGGCAGATTCATCTACTGGCCCGACCGCAAGCCCGCAGACCTGACCGACGACAACTCATGCTGCGTCGCCTACCTCGAGACGCTCCCCTTCCAGGAGGGGACACCACTGACTCCAAATGCAAAGGAGCACTCGCCAACCGAAGTAGCAAGTACCGACTCCGGCCTCTGCACACCTGACCGTGAAGTATTCATGGCAACTGGAGAAGCTGGAACCTTAGAGGGACGACCCGATCGGTACCTCGATGACATCTCAGCAGACGAGGAATTAGCTAATGCACTCACAGATGAGACTACCAAAGCCAAGAACGCTCAGCGCGACCGCAATAGGAAGCGAGCCGATCGACGCCGGCGGCTCCGGGAATCTCTCCCTATCCGGAACCTCAACGAAGCTTTGGACCAAGTCGCCAACCGGGTCCACACAACCCCTGAGTAGTGCCTCATGTTCATCACTACGATAGCTCGAACGGCTCAGGGGCACCGTGCAGGCGAACTCATCGCCAAACTCGCTGAGGACGCCTACTTCATGCGGGTCAACAACAAGACCGCCGGAGCAGGGAATCACGAAGCCACTAGTCGCAGCCGCACTCCAGCAGAAGTCGAACCCAACTGGGTCTGTGGTGAACACCAGCCAACTCCCAATCGCTCTAGAGCCTCTACAGGAGGACCCTCGCAAGGTGGTGCTAGCGGCGGCGGTGGTAGTGGTGGTGGCAGCAGCGGCAGCTCCTCCCATGGTGCCGGCAGAAGAGCCGGTGGCAGCGGCGATCGCGGAGGCCGAGGCCACGCGAACAGCCACGCCACCAGCAATGCACGTGGCGGTTACGATGCCCGCCACAGGATCGACGAGATACGCTACTCCAAGAAGACTACCGAAGTCAGCGACAGCGACGGCTTCCCCGCCTACTCTGCACGACTTCGCGCTCTGCTCCTTCCCGAGAAATTCAAACCTCTCGGGATCACCAAGTACGACACGAAGCAAGATCCAGTTCAGTGGCTCAGGTGCTATGCCCTGGCCATTGAAAACACTGGTGGCGACAATGACACCAAGTGCCTCTACTTCCCCTTCTGTCTGGACCAGGCTCCACTCACATGGCTCGAATCGCTCGACAAGAACTCTATCGCCGAGTGGGACCAGCTGAAGGCGCAGTTCACCAGCAACTTCGCGGGCGCCATGGGATGCTCGGGTACTCGCATGGACCTGGCGATGGTCAAGTAGGAACAAGGCGAGATGCTCCGCCAGTACATGCGCCGCTTCTTTGACAAGCGTGCGACCGTAGTCGACGTCACCGACAAAGAAGTCATCGACTGCTTCCAAGACGGTCTCTACCACCGTCGCACCTTCGAAGACTTCGGTCGCCGCCGCCCAAGCTCCATCACCAAGCTCAAGGACATGATCACTTCATGGGCCAACGAAGAGGACAAGGCGAATGCCAAGTATGACTCCATTCGCGGCAAGAGCAAAAACAACACGGGCGGCAACAACAATAACAAGGATCAAGGGGGTCGCAACAACAACAATAACAACAACTACTCGGGTCCTAACCACAAGCGCAAGCCAGACAACACTGTCGCGGCTGTACAGCGCCCTACGAAGGACAGCTCCAAGAAGACCTCCGGCGGCTTCAGAGACTTGCTCAAAGAGAAGTGCCCGTGGTATCTGGACGGCAACCACACAACCGATCAGTGCTACCAGCTCCGGCGAGCACTCAAGGATATTCCCGAACCACGGCACCCTCATAACAAAAAGGGCAAGAAGAAGGTCGATGAAGGCAACGGCGACTTCCAAGAACCCAACAAGACGGTGAATGTCCTCTTCAGCGGACTACCCACCAAGCGAGCTCAGAAGCTCACCCTTAGGGAACTCTTGAGCATTGAACCAGCGGTACCGACACCTCTCAGGTGGTCGGAAGTACCCATCACCTTCTCCCGCGCGGATCAATGGACAAGCTTCTCGGAACCAGGGTGTTTTCCACTCGTCCTGAACCTAGTAGTCGCGTGCTGCAGACTCACTAAGGTACTCATCAACGGTGGAAGCGGACTCAACGTCCTGTTCACCAAGACCTTGAAGAAGATGAAGCTCGACATCACCGACATGCTTACCAAAAGCATGTCGCCCTTCTACGGCATCATCCCAGGCAACGTGGCTATACCACTCGGCTCAGTGGTTCTGCCAGTTACCTTCGGGATAAGGGAGAACTACCGCACCGAGTACATCAAGTTCGAGGTGGTGGACTTCGAAACTTCCTACCAAGCCATCCTTGGCAGACCAGCTCTCGCCAAATTCATGGCGGTTCCCCACTACGTCTACTTGGTACTCAAAATGCCAAGTCCTGCCGGAGTACTCGCGCTGCAAGGGGACTTGAAGGTTTCCTACGACTGTGACACCGAAGCCATGGAGCTCGCAGCAACCAATCAGGTACCCAACGTAATGATGGAGATCTACGCTACATCAAAGAAACTTGCGCCAACCGAACTCGAGATACCTGAGAAGACCGACACTTCAAACAAGCCTCAGCCAACAGAGGAAGTACAGGTGAAGGCCATCGACCTCGGGACTGGTGACAATAGCAAGACTACCATGATCGGCACGGGGCTCGACCCTAAATAGGAAGACGTGCTCATCAGCTTCCTCCGGGCTAACCGAGACATCTTCGCGTGGAAGCCAGCGGACATGCCAGGTGTGCCCAGGAGGCTGATCGAGCATTCACTCAACGTCGATCCTAAAGCTACCCCCAAGCAACAACATCTCCGCCGTTTTGCCGACGACCGACGGGACGCTATCAAGAAGGAACTCGCCAAACTACTCGCGGATGGTTTCATCCGAGAAGTCTTCCATCCTGAGTGGCTCACCAACCCCATCCTCGTCCGCAAGAAGAACACGAACGAGTGGAGGATGTGCGTCGACTACACCGACCTCAACAAGCACTGCCCCAAGGACCCCTTCAGGTTGCCGTGGATTGATCAAGTCATCGACTCCACGGCGGGTTGCGACCTGCTCTGCTTCCTCGACTGCTACTCTGGGTACCACCAGATTGCTATCAAGGAAGAAGATCAGGAGAAGACCGCGTTCATCACCCCGTTCGGCGCCTACTGCTACACGATGATGTCGTTCGGGTTGAAGAACGCCAGCGCTACTTACCAACGAGCTATCCAGGCCTGCTTCAAGAAGCAGCTCAACAAGAATGTCGAAGCCTATGTGGATGTCGTGGTCGTCAAGACCAGAAATTCTGACACGCTCATCGCCGATCTTGAAGAGACTTTCGCATCTCTGCGAGAGTACCAGTGGAAGCTCAACCCCAACAAGTGCGTCTTCGGCGTACCCTCGGGGAAACTACTCAGCTTCATCATCAGCCATCGTGGCATCGAAGCCAATCCCGAGAAGATCTCCGCCATCACCAATATGAAAGCTCCAACCTGCATCAAGGATATACAGAAGCTGACCGGGTGCATGGCGACCCTGAACAGATTTATCTCGAAGCCCGGAGAACGGGGACTACCCTTCTTCAAACTACTCAAGCACCAAGAGAAGTTCGCGTGGATTGCGGTGGCTGACCAAGCTCTGACGCAGCTTAAAGACTTTCTGTCGAAGCCACCGGTCCTTACGGCTCCTCGCAAATAGGAGCAGCTACTGCTCTACCTCGCTGCGACTACTCACGTGGTCAGTACTCCCATCGTCGTCGAGCGGCAGGAAGAAGGTCATGCATACCCAGTCCAGCGACCAGTCTACTTTGTCAGTGAGGTCCTGTCTGAGTCCAAGGCACAGTACCAGCCCGTCCAGAAGCTACTCTACGCAGTACTCATCACCTCGCGGAAGCCATGACACTAGTTCAAGGAGTACTCGATCATCGTCATCACCGACTACCCGCTTGGTGACATAGTCCACAACCAGGATGCTACTGGAAGAATCTCCAAGTGGGCGGTCGAGCTTGGCGCCCTCAACATCGACTTCAAGCCACGCACCGCTATCAAGTCTCAAGCACTAGTCGACTTCATGACAGAGTGGCAGGAGAATGAGCTACCTACTCTAACAGAGCGACCAGAGCATTGGGTGATGTACTTCGACGTCTCACTCAAGCTAGAGAGCGCGGGTGCAGGGGTACTCCTGATTTCTCCAAAGGGCGAACAACTCAAGTACGTCCTGCAGATCTTCTGGAAGGTCTCAAACAACGAAGCCGAGTACGAAGCTCTGCTACACGGGCTCCGACTCGCCATCTCACTAGGCATCAAGCGACTACTAGTCTACGGCGACTCCACAGTGGTCATCAACCAGTTCAATGACTCTTGGGACCACAACAAGGAGAACATGGACGCCTACTACCTGGAAGTCCGCAAGCTCGAGAACAAGTTCTATGGTCTCGAGTTCCACCACATCATCTGTGACAACAACGTTGCAGTGGACGTCCTGTCCAAGCTTGGTTCTACTCACGCTCAAGTACCAGCTGGAGTCTTCGTCCACGAGCTTCACAAGCCATCCATCCCGGAGCCGGCGCCTATGACCACTGACCCTGGGCCATCACAGCCCAGTCAGGAGGTCATGATGATCGACGTGGACTGGAGACAACCCTTCATCGACTACATCCGCGAGCAGAAGGTTCCTCCCGACAAGAACAAGGCAGAACAACTCGTCTGCCGAGCCAAGACCTACGTACTAGTCGAGGACAAGCTCTACAGGCGGGGTGCGACTTCTGGAGTACTCATGAAGTGCGTACCTCGGGAAGAAGGCAAGGACATCTTGGAGGAGATCCACAAGGGTGTCTGCGGCAACCACGTGTCCTCTCGTACGCTGGTGAGTAAAGCCTTCTGACGAGCCTTCTACTGGCCCACAGCTCTGGCCAATGCTGAAGAACTCGTCAGAAGGTATCAAGGATGCCAATTCTTCACCAAACAGCAACACGTCCCGGCCTACAAGCTAGTCACCATACCACCGAAAAGGCCCTTTGCCTGCTGGGGACTCGACATGATTGGGCCTCTGCCAACTGCGCCAGGTGGATTCAACAGAGTTCTGGTGGCCATCGACAAGTTCACCAAGTGGATCGAAGTCAAGCCGGTTACCTGCCCAAAGGCCAACAGAGTACTTGACTTCTTGAATGAACTCATGCATCGCTACGGGCTACCCCATCGCATGATCACAGATTTGGGTTCCAACTTCAACAACCACTAGTTCTGGGAATACTGCGAGAACAGCGGGATCGACGTCTGATATGTCTCTGTCGCCCACCCGCGCGCTAACGGCCAGGTGGAGCGTGCCAACGAGATGGTACTCGACGCCCTCAAGAAGTGATTGCATGACGCAGCTAACACCAAAGGAGGCAAGTGGATCAAGGAACTACCCCATGCACTCTGGGGTCTTCGTACTCAACCTACCAAGCCAAACAGACAGTCGCCCTACTTCCTGGTCTACGGCTCCGAAGCTATTCTACCCGCCGACGTGATGTGGGAATCCCCAGCAGTAGAACAATACGACGAAGGCATCTCAGAAAACAGTCGACGGGTTGACATCAACAGCCTCGAAGAAGCCCGCTGTGCTGCCCTCGTCTAGTCAGCAAGGTACCTAGAGGGTATCTGACGCTACCATGATCGCAACGTCAAGGAACTCCTTCAATGTTGGCGACCTAGTCCTCCGTCGCATCCAGAACACGGACAGACTACACAAGCTCAGCTCGCCGTGGGAAGGTCCCTTCTCAGTCTCCAAGGTGACCGGACCAGGCTCCTATCGTCTCCAGACACTTGAAGGTGACGACATCAGCAACTCGTGGAACGTCGACCAGCTGTGTCACTTCTACGCGTAGTCGCTCGACTACCTGTCTACGAGTCCAGCCTACACGGCTACTCACGGACTCCTCACTGTAAGCGGCCTCTCGGTCCTAGCACTAGTCTACAGACTACCTCTATCCAAGATCCAGCGTTAACGGCTACTAACGGATCCTGGGCTGCTCATTGCCTACGGGCTTGCGCGACGGTCTACGGACCATACACTTCTCTGATCCAGCTACAACGGCTACTCACGGATCTCCAGCTGTAAGCGGTTTAAGGACCCTAGCAACTACTTAGCCGTAGGCGGCCTTCAGGTCCGGGCGATTTCTTATCTGTAACGGCCCTGGCCATCCAAGTGTATTTGCTCATCAGTAATAAAAGTTTGATTCTACTCAACTTGTTTACTGTGCCTCCTAACTAGGCAGATCTTACCGAGTTCTACTACTCATCACCTCTCCAACGGCTTGGTACTCTGCACACTTCGATGCAAGTGGCGGCAACGAGTACTCGTTACAGCATAAGAAGTGGACCAACTTCATTCATATTCAAACAAGCTTCTAACCAATTTGTTTGTCTTACACAACTACCCTATACATAAGCCACTTCTACAGGTACATCTACTGAAGGTTCAGCTTGTCCGCGACTTGTTCCGCGATAGGCGCCATCTCCTCCAGCAGGGTCTTGTACTGCTCGTCCGAGCAGTTCACCGCAAGGCCACCAGCTACTACATCCACCGGCACCTTCGGAAAGTATGACTTCATGAAGGTGAGTACCTGGTTCGGTATCGACTTCGCCAAATGCTTGATGTACATCGCCAGGCGCCCGGGGGCTTCTTTCAGCCTGTCTACCAGAGGCGCTATCATGGGCCCGCCCGGATGTGGGACCAGCAGCCTTTCTATGGGCAGTGCGGCTTCTTCCAGTTCTTTCAGTTGTGCCCGCAGCTTCTCGCAGTCTTCATTGAGCTTCTGCAGAGATTTGTAACAGCGCACAAGGTCAAGATCGGAGGCTTCACGGAGCTCCATGTGCTTGATACACTCATGGCGCAACTGTGCGTACTCGTACTCAAGTACCTCTCTCTTGTTGGTCTCCCGGTACACGATGTTCTTGAGGTCCGTCTTGGAAGCCTTCAGCTGGTCAACCCTCGCTTCAAGATCTACAGACAACTCGTCACAGCGTCAGATTACACACAAGCTTTGCAATAAGTACTCAGTTATCTTGGTGGAAGGCACACCTTTGTTTTTCTGGCGCAGCGACTTGTTCTTCTTGATCAAGTCATCTCTCTTCGCCTGCATCTCTTGTACCTCGTTGTGGTACTGGGCAAAGGCGCCGTCAAGCTTGGATTGGAGTAGTGCTGAGTGCTTCTTCGACTTGTCTAGCTCCTTCTCCAAAGATTCGGCACGGAGGACTGTATCTCCGTACCCCTTCAAGAGGTCGGTCTTCTGACGGGATCTCTCCACCAGGCCCTGCGCATAATCCAAAGTTCAATCAGTTTTCAGCACTCACCAATGCAAGACAACTCAGGGTACTCGCAATGTACCTTGATCCAGTTCTCTGTGCGACGCCACAACTCCATGCTCAGAGACACGAATGCCGGGTCAATCAGTTCATCGTCCAGCAACTCGAGACCTCCGCGGCTCGAGGTCCCAGTCTCTGGCATTGGCGCCGAGCGAAGCGGCGCCGCGTCTTCTATCATCGCCTCCCGGATGACGACTTCAGTCCCTACTTCGGGCTGCGGGTCAACCTGTGCTTCCGCGCTTGGCTCGGGGGATGTCGAAGTCATCGGCTCGGCAACTGGCTCCGTAGCTGTTGCTTCACCAGTGGCCGTCTCCATGACTACCGCCTCAGGGATCGCCGCTCCCTCGGCTTGTGTCCCTGTCAAGATCAGCTCACCAGTCAGTGGCGGCTACGACTACTCTCCACAATAAGTACTCATGGTGACAGGATGTGTACCTTCCACCAGGGTAGCTTCTTCAAGCCTCAGCTCTGCTGCGGCTTCAGTTTGTGGTGGCGGTGTGGGCTCTCGTACCTCCGCCGGGCGGTCTTCACCACCGGCAGGAGTGCTACTCTCCCCCTCATCCCACGACAAGTCTGTGGATTTCCTGCATCATGGATTATCCAATCAACAATACAACCTTGACGGCAAAATAACTACTCAAGGGGATTGTATACTTATAGTGTTGACCGCACTACAGTGACGGTCGGGACGCCAAGTATCCTGGAGATATCTACAATGCCCGGCTCGCTGGCGGCTCCTGCCTCGACAGGAGGCTCCTCTACTGTCTCCTCTGGCTGCCCAACGGCCACGGCCGCAGCTGGAGGAGGAGCCTGTACTTCTTCGACCGACGGCTGTGGCTGGTTCTCCACAGCGTCGGCTTGTTCTTGTGCCTCCTCCGGCACAACATCTTCAGTGGCCGGAGGCGGGCTGGTACTCCCAGCCGTCGCCCCCACCGTCTCCCAGATATCTTCCTCATCCTGCGCAGCAGGGTCCGAGGAAGGAATATCCTGCAACAATACAAGTCAAGCAGTTAGCAACAGACTACCCATCGTCAGTACTCGACTACTCTAGTCACGATACTCACCTCTTGTCTGGTGTCTTCTGACACCTTCAATTTTTTTCACGGCGCGTTTGCGCGCCACGTTGCGGGGCTTCCTTGGCGGCACTGGCAAGCTCGCCTCAAGGCTGGACGGCCTCTCGACTACTGGAACATGCGGCATCCCAGCCCGGCTAAACCTAGAGCAGAGCTGGAAGCGCTGCTGCAGTGTCTCTTCATCTTCGTCGTCGGAGGTATCCTCGATGACGACGGCATCATCGCCTTCGCCGACCTCTCGGTGCTCCTTCGCCTTGGTTTCCGCCTTCCCCTGTGTTTGTTTCTCAAGCCGTGGGGGGAGCGCGGGACGGAGATGTACTTCTTCAGATCGTCCTATAAGATCAAGCAAGCATAAGTACGACTACACATGCAATTAGTACTCTATTGACATTGCTAATGTCATCGACTAGAAACGGATATAAGACCTATCTCTATCGATGACACCAGGAATGCAGAGGTATATCTTAACATGATGCTAAGTGTATATCGGATGTTGCTTTCAGATAAACTAAAAGATGAATTCCGACACGATTCATAGCACAACTCGATATAGGTTGTCAGCCTGACAGGTGTGCCTGAAAACGCATGGATATGGTACTCTTACATATGCCTTGGATCTCTAGAAAAGAAGATATATATATAAACATGGTATCCGCAAGCGCACAGATATGAATATACCATTGTAGCATTTTAACCAGGAGTAAAACCAGGTATCGTATTTATATTCTACCACAGGGAAAGAAGTCTTTCTAATCCATAATAGCTAATACATGCTCATCTCTCAGTTTTATAATGTAGAGTGGCCAAAATATATCAATTGCTATAAACAGGGGTAAGTCACATAAAATATAGAGAATGATAGCACTGTTCAAGTCATAACTTCATGAGCAGCTAGAAAGTGTCATTATAGCAAGAGAAACGTAGCAAAGCCTAGCTAGAGAGGATACTCCTAGGTAATTCTAAACTATATGTCAATGCAAACTATGATTAGTGCAAACATTTAGCAATCACGGAAGAAGAACTATTATATCAATGCATGGGGAGACTATCCAGGAGGATCAAGGCCGAAACTTGAAACAACCCAAACAGTATAAGGCTCCACTAGTCCTATACACGGGGGGTGGACTACGAAGGACTCAATAGTGCTGTCACCACCACGATCTACCACACAACCCGGCATATAGGGTGCAATCGCAGATAAATACAATATAAGCACCACGCTTACACTGTCTTTACCGTTCACCCATGTTAACAAATGATCTAGGTGAGGGCTATACGACTCCATACATGAATATAAAGGCAAATCAACTATGCTAAACATGTAATCATAATAAACACCAAAGCATATAATGTCGAATATAATCATTAATAAGAACATATGTCTATATAACAAATGTAAAGAACTAGATAAGAACTTACAAGAGCGAAGCTAGATCAGCCTCTAGACGATCAGGAGCCAAGTAGATGCCTTGCCTCCTCCTAGATCTAAACTAGCTAGCTACTCTGCTATATGGTGTTTCTAGGGCGTAGAGTCTCTGACTTGATGACTTGATCTGATGTATGACAGATTCAGATGCCTCTGCCAGGGGGCAGGGGGCTGCTTATATAGTCCAGAGGGGTGGACGTGCACCGTAGGATCAAACCGACCTAAACATGTGGTTTAGATTGATTCTCATAGGCGGTGGAGGAACATTCCAGAAGATGAGGCGGTTCCGGGCCCGGGGGGACCGACCGGCCCCACCACCAGGCCGATCGGTCTGGGGTGGGCCCCCCTCGGGTCCCACTTCGGCCAGGTCGTCTCTTGATCCTTCTAGATGCTTCTTTTTTAGGTGCTGAGCCACGTTGAGTTCCGGAGCCTTCTGGAGTCTTCTAGAGTGGTTTCCTTGCATATTTTCTGAATAGTCCCTGTAGATTCATAGATTCACCAAAACTCGTGGAAATTGTTAATATAAACCCTAATAAGGTAATCTAATTATATTTTAGTCCTTTTTCCAATGAATGTGAGGGATAAAATGCATAGATAAAATGTGTCAACAAACTCCCCCAAGCTTACTCTTTGCTAGTTCATAGCAAAGATATGCTTTAGCAGGATCAGGAGTTGCTACAACGCTTTCACACCTCAAAAGTACTATGGTCTTCAAAAACCTATTCTCCTCAACAAGATTGCTCTCTCTTACCTTCAACCTTTAAGCATAGCCTTTTCAGAAATCTTTAGCAGATAAAAGACAAAACAATCAAGTCAAGCAGTATATCTCAAATTCTTTGATCAGCTATCATCCTGGGGTTTTGCACATTTTTTCAGATAAAACTCAGAGATCCTGTGTATGACCTTCTCAAGCATGGAGTCACACTTAACAAGATATGGATGATAGTGTTGAATGGATGAGGGTGAAAGGTGGTAAGCCTTTTAGCCTAGCTCTTGGACTATACCTCTCTTTCTAAGATTTTTTTAAGATCTAGGCTTTCCATTCTTGGAGAGGTGGGCTCTACTCACCCCGGACTTTTGTCTATTTTTCTCTCTCCTTAGAGATGTGGGCTCTACTCGCCCTCGGACACGTGTCCATTATTCATCTCTAAAATTTATTTCTTTTAGGGAGGTAGGCCCTTCTCGCCTAGTATGACACTTGTCCTTTTCTCTCCCTCTCTCTTCTCACTTTTTCCTCTCTTTCTTTTTTTCGAATGTAGCCCCATATTTTTTTTCCATTGAGAGAGATATATCCTAGAGTTGCATGAGCTGTATGGCTTGATGGAAAATGCGTACTTCCACATCAGAAGCAGCATAAATGGCGGAATGGAATGATCTTGATGTGTATGACAAGCTCTTAAGGATCATTGACACAGGAACTCATCATATAAGATTTTTCATTTAAGATAAATCCAGGAATCTAGCTTCTCTAAGAAAATGATCAATAGCCACTCAACTTTTCATAAATCATCTTTCAAAGCCTAGACTCAGATTAAGCATATACTTGCACAGGTTTTGGGTTTAGAGCAAATTAAGCATTTAAACTTCAGGAGAATCTAGGTTTGAAAACTAAGCACTTTAAAAGGAATTACGACGGAGCAACTATTCATCATCTCCAAGCATATATCATCAAGATCATTATTAAAAAGAAAAACCAACTAGCAGACTCTAGCATTTTATTTAAACTAAGACTTTTAACTAAAACTCAACTAGCTAAAAACATAGGATAGAGATACTTATCGTGATAACTGGGGGTGCTCTCCCCCAAGCTGGATCTTGAAGTAATTCTTGATTCATCCTTGGAACTTGTTTACCTTCAGGTCCTTATTAAATTCTCCCTGTAAATATTAGTCTCGCACATACCCGAAGGAACAAATTCTAGGATTATGTTGTGAGCCTTCATGTGCCCACTTCTTTTTGTGAATTTTTATATGCAAAAGGGATGCTAAATGCAAAAACATGTGAATGCAAAAATAGAAAATATTTTTATGATTTTTTTCAATGCAGGTATAGGGAAATAAACATGCTATTCTAAAAATGCAGTGCAGAATATAAAAATAAATACCGAGTTACCTTTCGGCGAGAACTTAGAGTACTTACTGCCATGGCATAGATGAGTAGCCATTGATTGATCAGTTGATGACGCGGGTAGTGATTGGTCTTCCGAAGGTGTACTTTGATCTTTCTTCCTCCAAACTTGTGTCTTCGGTGGAGACCTTTCTGGAGTAACGGGTTCAGAATACTGGGCTGGCAGAAGCTGAGCGGACTTCTCCTTAATCTCTTCTTTAATGTTCTTGACATCCGTCAACTTTGTGTTCAGCTTGCGTTGTAATCTCTGAAGGCGTCTCCGCGTCTTGTTCTTCTTGGGCTGCTCAGGATTAGTGTAAGTATTGAAGTAGCAGCGTACCCTTTCAGTTCTGAACTGGAAGTGGATCTCGCCAGTCCTGATGTAGATGATTGCTCTTGTTGTGTTCAGGAACGGTCTTCCAAGCACGATGGGAGGATCTTGCTCATCTCCCATGTCTATGACTAAAAAGTCAGTCAGGACATAGTTGTCCTTTATCTTGACAGGTACATCTCGTGCAATTCCTTCTGGGAATCGTTGTGATTGATCCGCCATCTGCAACATTATATATGTGGAATACAAAGGCAGGTCACCATATATTAATTCATAGGTTACCTTAGACATTAAGTTAACGCCCGATCCCGTGTCGCAGACAACTCGCTGGAAGTTCCATTGATTGATGGAGCAGTGGATTGATGGAACTCCAGGGTCTTCAAGCTTTCGCAGTAATGGTGAAGGGAACATGTTCTTATTCTCTGATTGAATCGTGTTGATCATCCAAACTTCCTTCACATGCGATTGAGGTTGATTATTCTTCTTATTCCTCCTTCTATCTCTTCTCTTCTTCTCGACAACTGGCTCATGTTCTTGAGGGTAAGGATATCGGGGGTGCGCAGGAGCTTCTAGGATTTTGTTCTTGCAATTGAATCTCTCCTTCCTCCCATTGATGGAGAAGATGATCTTAGCGGCGTCGGCGTAGATGATGGCTTTGGCTGTGGCAAGGAAAGGACGTCCCAAAATGATTGGAGCATTCTCACTTCCCCCAGTCTCGACAACAACGAAGTCGGCAGCCACGTAGGAGCATCCTATCCCCAGACATACGTCGTCTAGGATACCCTCGGGGTGGCATAGTGACAGGTCTGCAAGCTGCAAGCACATGGTTGTATACAATAAAGGTGAACCATTGATTTTCTTATATATTACCTTAGGCATTATGTTAACGCTAGACCCAAAGTCACAAAGTGCATTCTTGAAGGTGTAGGCTCCAATAGTGATGGTGATGACGGGCCTTCCTGGATCTCCTCTTTTGGCGGGCATGCCCCAGTCAGTCCATCTTGGGCCTTCTTCTATCTCATTCGAACACAGATCTGCAGAATAGATATCGACAAGATTTGCAGATTCTAATTCTTCCGGCTGGCCCGGAATCTTACCTGGGTTAGCCGTGGGAACAGATGATGCCAGCTGAGAAATCTGAGATTCTAGCATCTTATTAAAGCTATGTTGGTTCTTGATGGCAGAAGAAAAACTTTCCATTTTATTACTAATAGTTTCGAGCATTTTATCATTGGAAGCTAACTTCTTAGACAGATTATCCATAATTCTACCCTGGTTTTGGACTAAGTCTCTTAATGGTGAAAAATTATTGGAAGTATTATTACCTTGATAATTACCTGAATAGTTGGTTCTCTGCTGAGTCCATCCTTGATTCTGCTGGGGACGATATTGGTTGTTATTGTTGATGTAGTTCACGTCCTCCTCCAGCTGAGGGCATTGACTCCCTGAGTGTCCAGTGTTTCCACATTCTTCACAGGCCATGCGGGATTCGAAAAGTTGCATGACTTCCTTCTTCTCAGGGGCTCTGTCTTCAAGCCTCTTCATCAGTAAATCCATTTTGGCAGACAGCATGTCTACCTCCTTGAGCTGGTGCATTCCTCTTTCTTTCTTGCGGGGTTGACATTCCTCGTTCCAAGCTTGATTGGACGTCATCTTTTCCACAAGGTTAGTAGCTTGAGTAAGTGTAAGGGACAGGAAAGCACCTCCAGCTGCAGCATCCATCGTTTCACGGGTGTTGGTAGAGAGCCCGTGGTAGAAGGTCTGCAAGAGCAACCAGTTTTCCATTCCATGATGTGGGCAATCTGCAATGTAGTCTTGAAAGTGCTCCCATGCTTCAGGAACAGATTCTTCGTGTTGCTGCTGGAAACTCGAAATTTTCCCCCGTAAGGCATTGGTTTTGCCTATAGGAAAGAACTTTGCCAGAAAGGTAGTAGAACACAATGTCCAAGTTGTAAATTTGTCTTTGTTGGAGTAGAACCATTGCTTCGCTCGCCCCAATAGTGAGAATGGGAATAAACGAAGTAGGACTGCATCACTTGGAACATCTTTGATCGTGAAGGTGCCACATATCTCCAAGAAATTTTGAAGGTGTTTGTTGGCATCTTCATGAGTTTTTCCACAAAATTGGCTAGCTTGTACCATGTTGATCAGCGCAGGCTTGAGCTCAAAAGCAGCATCTCCTACAGCGACTGTCGGACCAGTACGAATGTTGTCCGGGGTCGGTGCGGAGTATTCACGTAGGGACTTGTTTGCCATTACTTCAAACGTGGATGTTAAGCTTCGTGCTGTTGAATCTCCCAAGGCAGAAGTCGTGGGCCGAGAATCAGGAGACCTGAGCTTTGACCTTGCCTTCCTTAAGATTTTCTCTGGATCTAAAACGAAGTTTTCTGGAAGATTCTTATTCATACATTACCCTGAAATAAGATAGACAAAAGTGGAAAGAACAAGGGTAAGCCTGTTTAAGCAATGATTATTTGGATTCTCGATACATTATATGTGAGAGATGCATGCATGCTATTACTGAAATTTTTTCATCTAGGCTATAGACTTTCTTTCCCCGGCAACGGCGCCAGAAATGCTTGTTGACATTGCTAACGTCATCGACTAGAAACGGATATAAGATCCATCTCTATCGACGACACCAGGAATGCAGAGGTATATCTTAACATGATGCTAAGTGTATATCGGATGTTGCTTTCAGATAAACTAAAAGATGAATTCCGACACGATTCATAGCACAACTCGATATAGGTTGTCAGCCTGATAGGTGTGCCTGAAAACGCATGGATATGGTACTCTTACATATGCCTTGGATCTCTAGAAAAGAAGATATATATATATAAACAGGGTATCCGCAAGCGCACAGATATGAATATACCATTGTAGCATTTTAACTAGGAGTAAAACCAGGTATCGTATTTATATTCTACCACAGGGAAAGAAGTCTTTCTAATCCATAATAGCTAATACATGCTCATCTCTCAGTTTTATAATGTAGAGTGGCCAAAATATATCAATTGCTATAAACAGGGGTAAGTCACATAAAATATAGAGAATGATAGCACTATTCAAGTCATAACTTCATGAGCAGCTAGAAAGTGTCATTATAGCAAGAGAAACGTAGCAAAACCTAGCTAGAGAGGATACTCCTAGGTAATTCTAAACTATATGTCAATGCAAACTATGATTAGTGCAAACATTTAGCAATCACGGAAGAAGAACTATTATATCAATGCATGGGGAGACTATCCAGGAGGATCAAGGCCGAAACTTGAAACAACCCAAACAGTATAAGGCTCCACTAGTCCTATACACGGGGTGTGGACTACGAAGGACTCAATAGTGCTGTCACCACCACGATCTACCACACGACCCGGCATATAGGGTGCAATCGCAGATAAATACAATATAAGCACCACGCTTACACTGTCTTTACCGTTCACCCATGTTAACAAATGATCTAGGTGAGGGCTATACGACTCCATACATGAATATAAAGGCAAATCAACTATGCTAAACATGTAATCATAATAAACTCCAAAGCATATAATGTCGAATATAATCATTAATAAGAACATATGTCTATATAACAAATGTAAAGAACTAGATAAGAACTTACAAGAGCGAAGCTAGATTAGCCTCTAGACGATCAGGAGCCAAGTAGACGCCTTGCCTCCTCCTAGATCTAAACTAGCTAGCTACTCTGCTATATGGTGTTTCTAGGGCGTAGAGTCTCTGACTTGATGACTTGATCTGATGTATGACAGATTCAGATGCCTCTGCCAGGGGGTAGGGGGGCTGCTTATATAGTCCAGAGGGGTGGACGTGCGCCGTAGGATCAAACCGACCTAAACATGTGATTTAGATTGATTCTCATAGGCGGTGGAGGAACATTCCAGAAGATGAGGCGGTTCGGGGCCCGGGGGGACCGACCGGCCCCACCACCAGGCCGATCGGTCTGGGGTGGGCCCCCCTCGGGTCCCACTTCGGCCAGGTCGTCTCTTGATCCTTCTAGATGCTTCTTTTTTAGGTGCTGAGCCACGTTGAGTTCCGGAGCCTTCTGGAGTCTTCTAGAGTGGTTTCCTTGCATATTTTCTGAATAGTCCCTGTAGATTCATAGATTCACCAAAACTCATGGAAATTGTTAATATAAACCCTAATAAGGTAATCTAATTATATTTTAGTCCTTTTTCCAATGAATGTGAGGGATAAAATGCATAGATAAAATGTGTCAACATACTCGGGGGCTCTGGCCACGATTACTAACCTCATTTGGCGGCCGAGCCGCGGAGTACTCTGGCACGGGGCATGGCGTATACGCGGGCATGTCTTTGAAGATCTTCCCCAGCCGTTCGATGATGACGTCATCGTCGACTTCCTCACTAGGCATCCACAACGAGTCTTCATCGCCGGTGTTCTCGTAGCCGAGGTGGTCTCGCGCCCTCAGCGGCTGCACTCTCCTCTTCATGAAACTGAAGGCCACATGCTCGGCCCTCAGTCCGGCCTTGATCTTCTCCAGCAACGCAGGCAGCTGGAGGCCTTCTTGCATGGTGGGCTCTGAGTTCCACCATGGCGCATGCTTCGGTTGACGACCACTCGGCTTCGGAAGCTCCGGGTGGTGGTTGCTGATGTAGAACCACTTCGACTTCCAATCTTGGTTGGAGTCGATAAGCTTGTACGACAAGTGCTACCCAGCGGCGTCTTCGCGCATCTGCACCCCAACACCTCCAACTACTCGGGGGTCATCCGTGCTCGGCTGCGGCTTCAACCGGAAGAACTTCCGGAACAGGATCCAGTGGGGCTTGATCCCCACGAACGCCTCGCAGAAGTGCACGAAGATGGAGACATGGAAGATAACGTTGGGGTTGAGGTTGAGGTACTCGATCCCGTAGTACCGGAGCATCCCCTTGAAGAAGTCGCTCGCCGGCAGCGTGAGTCCGCGCTCCACGAACCGCGCGAACATCAGGATTTCATCCGGGTTCTTCTCCATCGGGTACGGATCTCCGGTGGTGGTGCGCCACAGATCCATTTCCTTCTCGCGGAGGAATCCGCTGTTGACTAGGGTGAGGAGGTCCTCGGTCTTCAGCTTCGCCTTTTTCCATTCCTTCGTCGGATTCGGCAGGGTGGAGGTAGGCGGCAACGACGACGACTGGCCGGCGTCACCGGCTTCATCGCGGCTCCTCTTCTTCGACGCGCCAGTCTTGGTGCTCTTCGCTGGAGACCCCTTCTTCCTTCAAGTCACGAGCGTCTTCACTCGCATTCACTCGGGGGCTGCGGAGGAAGGGTGGACTACGGCGGCGGGGCGGAAGTAGATCTAATCTACTTAGCGGCGGCGGCGGCAGCAGAGGCACAGGGGGGCAGTGAAGCAGATCTAATCTCAGAGGAATGCAACCGCTGGGAGTGAAAAACCCTAAGGGGTTCGACCGGTTATTTATAAGCCACCACGCGGCTCAGTTCCGAACGGGCGGATAAGTTTCAGGCGGCTGACTCAGCGGCGGCGGACTGACCCTTTGTATTCCAGTACTCGATGCTCTCAGTCTCGGGGGCTCGACTACAATCGACAGATTCAGTGGGCTACAACAGATCAAGATCCCACTCAGGACACATTCTATAGTCAAGAAGACCCTTCAATTCGAGAGAAAGTACTCGACTCAAGGCTCGGGGGCTACGTGCCATGTGTCCGGTTTTTTCTCCGGATTTTTTGGGATAAGATTGGCAGAACTTCAGATTGACCCTCAGCTTGAATCTACGATTCGACCTAAGGCTCGGGGGCTATATTCCATATGGAATGCGATTCTTCAAATCGCATTTTCCATATGGTTTTTTCATCAAGACAACACGAGTACTATTGAAGACCTTCGAGAGGAGCACTCGGGGACGCTTGGGGACTACTCAAGAAGACTTCAAGACTACTCAAAGATCAGCTGGAGTACCTTCCAGCCTCGGGATGATTCAAGCATTCTTGAGGACTTTTGGCTTGTAGAACTCGGGGACGCTCAAGGACTACTCGCCAAGGTCGTCAAGACTACTCGAAAGCATTCTACTCGACTACAAAATACTCGGGGGCTTGTCGTACGGACATCCCTGGGCCCACTACTCAGGTGGGTACCAGGACCGACTACTCTGTGGGCCCCTAGGACTACTCGACTTGGGCTACACGGCACAAGGCGGCGTGAAGCACAAGGCATACAGAGGACTAGTACTCGGTTAGGAAGCTAGACATATCCGGATCCATGTGAGGTACTCCTAGCCGTATACGACTAGTACCCTCTCTACCAAACCGACTTGTAACCCTACCTCCCGGACTATATAAGGCGAGACAGGGACCCCTATTCATCTATCCGCATCATCTTGTAAACACACCCAATCAATCCAGAGCTACGCAGCATACAGGACGTAGGGTATTACGCTCCTCACGGCCCGAACCTGTCTAAATTTTGTGCCACGTGTCTCTCCTTCGAGTTCTCGATCTCGGCGAGGCCACAAACGTCTACCTCGGGTACTCCCCATGGTAGGTTGCCGGGTTAAAACACCGACAGGGCCAATTCGACTTTGCCGTGCGCCAGGGTCCCT
This sequence comes from Cenchrus fungigraminus, assembly GCA_036936925.1. Lineage (NCBI taxonomy): Eukaryota > Viridiplantae > Streptophyta > Magnoliopsida > Poales > Poaceae > Cenchrus > Cenchrus fungigraminus. Next base: position 124,802,567 of record CM072770.1, on the reverse strand, counting down.
TGGCGCACAGCAAACATACTTTGTCGTGCGTCAGGGGTACACGACGCACGGCAAATACGTTTTCCATTTATGTCTCTTCCAACGTCATAATTAGAGTTAATGTACTAAAATTATCAAATGGATCTGAAAAATTACCATAAATTAGAATGAGGTAATATATGTTGAATTGCCTAAATAAAAAACTTTGAATTCAAATTCAAATTTGAACTTTACTAGGGCTACAAATCTAATCAAGTGGCTCTCAACACTCTCAATCTTCTAGTGAGATACTCCGGTTTCTAAACACCATCCATGACGACATGCTCAAAACACACTATATGATTTATCACAAGCTTCACATAGGATATCATGAGCCCTTGACGAATCTCATGGTTTTCAAACTTTGTTTGCATTTTATACAATTAAAAAACATTGCAACCGCTTGTGGATTTTCATGATTCGCGAACAAAATGTTCAAAATTTCATCCAATTTCATGGACAAGGTCTTAAAAATGATTAAATTGCATGAATATCATTTTACCATAAACTTTACTCCATTACTTTATGCACTTGCAGTTCAAATTTGACATATACGACACATAATTGTTAAAAAATAGTAAATTTATTGAGACATGTATAAAATTGAAATATAGAGTACAAAATAATGTTTTTGTAGTGGAGAAATAAAACAAAGTACAAAAATCAAAAATTTTAAAAATACTTTGCCGTGCTCAGTAAGAAAACGCACGGCAAACGTATATATTTGCCATGCGCCGGAGGAAAACGCATGTTTGCCGTGCGTTTTCCTACGGTGCACGGCAAAGGAGAAGTCTTTGCTGTGCGTCTTGTCCTAGCGCACGGCAAAGGGAACGAACATGCTAACGGTTGTAAACCATTATATTCATATGTACAATATTATCAGTCTAATCTAATATGTACTTTAGTAATCAGTACTGTATTCGAAGGTAAAACTGAAGACCAACATGCAACATATCCTGATTCTTCTAATGATAGATCAATTATAAATTATCAATTGTGCTTTTAACAATATATAGCAGTGTAGATAAAAAAGAGTTTTGGACTCTCTCGTAAGCAAGACACGGCAAACCAATTACTTGTATTCACAAGTTTCTAGAAATCCATCATAGTATATTATTGTCACTGCCATGAGAACACACAATAAACTTGATATAACTAACTAACTAATCCCTTCTCGTACAGCATGAAAGAAGAGACCATAAGATAGATGCTTCCAATGCAAGCTAGGTCACAACATGGAATATCTCCTTCAGTTTTGCTGATCGACGACCTAGTAGGACAGAAGCTTCTCTTCAGTTTTGACCATTTAGAAGAAAGCACGACAAACTAGGATGAAGTAGTGGCAAAAGAAGCGACTCAGTCCCTATATATGCTTCTTCCTCTTCCTGCAATAAACAAATACTGTGACAAATTAAAAATGAACTAGATGAATGATGCTCAAATTAAACCTGCTTCTGTAATGTGACCTGGCCAGCAACGCAAAAGATTGAAAGCCATGGACATAATTAAACTTGCTGGCATAATGAAAATCTATTGAGTTATTTATAAAAGATCAGCAGCAGCAATATTCAAATATGGAACTGGCAGAATCAAAATCTACTGAGTTATTCAGAAAAGGGCAGCAGCAAATATTACATACCTTGATAAACGGCATAACCTGGGGAACTCACAAGGGAGGAAGGGACTGGAAGTGGGAGACAAGCACTTTGTTGTGAAGAAGTCAGGGTCGCCGCTTTGATATAACTCAGTCCCATCCATATACAGATCAAAATACACCAAGCACTTGGCGCTCATGTCAACAGAGAGCAGCGACGTCTTCTCGCAGGGTCCTCCAAACTCAACGAAAAGGAAGTGCACTACATGTGGCCTTTCAATGTCGACTTGAGGGAACATGGGCACGCCACGCTGACGTTTGAGGTAGCCAGGGAGGTCATCGGAGGTGACAGTGTAATCCTTCTCCCACGCCATGCTGCCACCGCCGCCTATCACGAGGGTGTGGCAGGTGATGGTGAAGCCGGTGCCGGGTTCGAGCGCTCCATAGTCAAGGTTGTCATGGCGTTCGACGTTGACGAACTTGAGCAAACGGCCATGGTCGACGACGGACACGCCACCAAAGCAGATGTTGCATGTGGTTTCCTCGGTGACGGCGTTAATGTCAAGAGGGAACCAGAGGAAGGAGACGTGCACTTTATCTTTATTGGACACATCGCAGAAGAGGATTCCATGGTGGTAGCTGACCCAGCACAGCCATCGTTGGAAGGGGATGACGGTGTCAGTCTGCCACTGGGAGAGTTTCCAGAGATCATCATCAGTAGTGGACAGGATTGGCACACGATGGGGCTCCCATTTGCGGCGGCCAAGCTGAACATCGGTGGTGGAGGAACTCAGCAAGCAGATGTCAACACGGGCCTCAATGCGGCGACGGCCTCGGGTGCGTACGTAAAGTTTGAGCTCCGCCACCACGAACTCCTCCTCTTTGTCCCCGGAGCACCATAGGCCTAAGGATCTCAAATCCAGCAGGCGGGGTGGTGGAGCAGGATGACGAGTAGGACAAGACAGACAGTCATCGCCACAGGAATAATCAAACCGGGGCAAGGTGCAAGGCGGGAGCAGTGTAAGCGAGGATGAGGAAGGTTTGTCCTCGTTGGCTCTGAAGATGAAGAAATTGTCAAATTTAGAAGGCTTGTTGGTGAAGACGACGAGCAGAGAAAGTTGGCGGTGGGTCGCCAGGATGGCTATGGGATTCTCCTTTTTAGGACCTGGGAAGCCCGGCAGCTGCGCGTAGAGGCACGAGATTTGCGGGGGCTCGGCGAGGGAGAAGGCGATGCGGAAGTTGGCGCCCCAGGAGGTGGTGCCGGACGCTCTGATGGGCGCCGCGGTGACGTCGGGGAAGGACTTGTTGGCGTCCCTGCGGAAGACGGCGGGCTCCAGCATCACCCACTTGGGGAGAACACCGGCGGCCGCCGCGGAGGACATGGCGGCGACCTAGCTTGACTGCTTGAGACGTACAGCAGATAGGTGATGGGAGGTGCCTAGCTTACTGACGAGGAGACGTGGCCGGCAAGGAGAGGCGGAGGCGGCGAGACGGGGTTCCTTCCGGTTCCGCTAGTACTAGGGTTCGTTCCTTCCTCCTGCCTGTATGAATCCAATACGCACGCACGCAATGCATATAGAGAAATCGAATGGGTCGACATTGCCTGTATCCAGGGCCTAATTTGTTTCCTTGCGGCCAAAATTGTTGATCCACATTTTAAACATTCACCCACAAGGAGCAATGGCACCAAATTAAAAGATCCCAAACTGTTGTTTTTGCCTGGTAAAACACAAGCAATCTTCGAGATTAAACTTCACAGAAACAGATATGGGTATAACACACAAGCAAGTTCAAGGACAAATATGTGGAACATCCACTACACAATTAATGACACAAATTAAGGATTAAGGATTGTACGTACTTAAAACAGCATGACACACGACGAACGAGAACTATAGAACACACGATATAAACTAGATCGGCAAGAAGCTGGCCTGAACATTTATATTAACCGCACAGGTTCAAGTACAGAGGATTTGTGAGGAGGGAGTGAAAAAAGAGAGCATACAACTAAGGCTAAGTTACATGAAAAAGAGAGAGCCACTTCTGTAAGGCGTCCCGATCCCTAGGCGCCAGTCGATGTAGCCAAAGCTGGAGGTTAAGTGTCGCATTGTTGATGACAACAGCCGGAGTGAGGCAAGATGACTAAAAGACCCAGGAGTTCCTAGCCTTCCAAATGTTCCACAACAGAGCAGTGACGATGGTGGAGTGAACCTTGGACCTAGCAGTCGTTTGGGAGTTCCGGCATGGTCCAAAGACCACGGAAGATGGTGAGGTGTGAGGCGATGAGCTAGCCGGCAACGCGCAAAACCGCTGCAGCGAGCACTATGGGAAACCGGCTGTTTGCCGTGTGTTTCGAGCGCACGGCAAAGAGCAAGAAACGCACGGCAAAGCCTTTGACGTGCGTTTTTCTCGGACACACACGACAAAGGCCGCATGGCAGATTTTTGCACGGCAAAGGGCCTTTGCCGTGCGCCTTTTCTCGGAACGCATGGCGAACCCTTAGCCGTGCGGCAAACTTAGCGCACGGCAAACAATTTTGAAACCAAATAAAACACTGCAGTGCGCCACAGTTGACGCATGGCAAATAATTTTTAAAGTAATAAAAAAATCCAATCCCCCCGTCGCCGCCGCAGGCACCACCACCACCATCCCGCCTCCGCCCCCACCACCAGCCATCTCGCCGCCGCTGCCGCCACCATGCGCCACCACCACCACGTGCCGCCTCTGCCCCTCCCCCCACCATCCCACCTCCGCAGCCGCCTCCACGCGTCGCCACCGCCACCTATTGAACAAAACAGGTAGAGAGAGAGAGAGAGAGAGTACCTTGGGCGCCGGCCACGGGATCTTGGGGAAGCAGGGCCGACCGCCGGATCTTGGGGACTTGGGTGCTGGCCGCCGGATCCTGGGGAAGAAGGGTCGACTGTTGATCTTGAAGGAGGGCTGGCTGTCGATCTTGAAGAACGAGAGGGTGCCGCCGGGACCTCGGGCCGCCGCCGACACCAGCCTCGCTGGATTCGGCGCTCGCCTCGCCGGATCTCACGCCTGGAGGCTGGAGGAGGAGGAGGCCGGGCCGCACCGGATCTTGGGGACGAAGGGCCGGCCGCTGGATCTTGGGGAAGGAGCACCGGGAGAGGAGGGAATGGAGGGTGCTGAGGCAAGGTAGGGGCTGCAGGGAGGAAGGACGATGGGGGCGGGTTGGGTTTGCGGGGGAGGGGGTGAGGGTTAGGGTTTCGCGGCTTATATATGGCGAACGGATCGCCCCCCGCTGTCGGATGCCGCGGACGGCTGAGATCGAGGCGGGGGAGCTGGGGCGCTGCGGGTGGGGCCGGGCGGAGCCGCGGCCGCCTGGGAGGCCTTTGCTGTCTGTTGACTTCCAAGCGCACGGCAAATGATATTATTTGTCGTGCGTCTGAGCAAAGACGCATGGCAACGATCTCTTTGCCGTGCGCTTTTTAATAGTGCACACGGCAAACAATTTTTTCAACAATTTTATACAATTCATAAAAATTATCAAATAAATTAAGTTATGTTGTCCTATTGCTTATAGAAACAAGTTTTGAAGTCAAAACTCAATTTGAAGGTCGCGTCGCTTACAAATCTAACCATATCTTTCGAAACTCTATGAAACTTCATCGGAAATGTCTCAATTTCTAAGCATCGTACATGACAAAATGTTCAAAACTCATTCATATTTTTACTACAGCCTCGCATATGATATCATGAGATATGTACAAATCTCATAATTTTTAAAATTTATTTATGTTTTTTAGAATTTTCAAATCATTTGGACACACGATCATGGTTGTGTTTCCTAGTCAAGACGTTCAAAATTTCTTTTCATTTCATGAAAATGGTCTTAAATTGGACTAAATAACATGAATATATCATTTTTCCACTCAATTTATTCTATTATTTGCATCACTTGTAGTTCAAATTTGACATCTTTCAAAAGAATTGCTTGAAATACAATTAATTAGTTAAATATAGCAAATGACTATAAGAATCTACCAAATTTTAACATGATGTATCACATGTTGTATGCATAGAGTTGAAAAAGATTTAAAGGCGAGGAGAATTTTTTTTTGAGGAGCAATTGGATTTGGGACCTACGGAAAATACTTCAAGGTAAAAAAATATTTTGTCATGCGCATGAAAGAAAGCGCACGGCAAACTCATAGGTTTGCCGTGCGTCTAGGAAAAACACACGACAAACTCATGGGTTTGCCGTGCGTCTAGGGAAAAAACACACGTCAAAGTTTTTTTTTAAAAATGATGTTTCATTTGTTCGGAGTGTGAAAGGGGACACAATACTTTGCCGTGCGTGGTGGAGAAAATGCATGGCAAACAAGATCTTTGTCGTGCGTTTTTCTCGGGCGCACGCCAAAGAGCTTGTTTGCCGTGTCATGTGCCCTATTGAGAACCAGAGCGTCCGAGGACCGGTGGATGGTCGCTCCTGGCTGTGATGAGTGATTGACAATGTGGTGTGGACTGACTCTTGGCCGAGTATTGTAGGTGCAGGTTGCGGCTTGATTTGCGTTGGTGAAGGTGAAGAGCAGGCGCGAAAGGTCTATGCCTTGCGGGGCCTCCGAGGAGTGGAGAGACAAGTAGGCTCGGCTCGAGGGACCCGGTGGCCAGCGGGGTCAAGTGCGGGCCGCATGGTGGCAAGAAAAGCAAGACGAAGTCATGGACATGAGCCGGTGCAGGGTAGCGGCTCACGACCGGAGTCTGCACGCGGGGTTTGCGGCGATTCACCACAAAACCGTCGGGTTACTTGGTTGAGCCACAAAACCAAGACCGGAGACTCGGCGGGCGGAGACGGGATCCGGGTGCGTCGAGAAGCTTCGATGCCGGCGGACACGTGGCGAGATCGCAGGGCTTGTGTCGGGAGGACGCGGATTGCGGCGAAGGCGTGGTCGTGCGATGAAGAGGAGTGCTACATGACCTATTTGCCCCTGAGGGGTTTGTATCACAACTGAAGTGCTAGGGGTAGCTTGGTCATTTGCCCAGCCCAGAGGGACTCATATATATTAACTCTAGGGTTTCTGGGCAAACTAGCCTTCCGGACTGCTTCTCATTTCCTTGCTCCATAGGCGTAGATTTTCTTCACCGATTTGTAGAGAATCTGACCTCCCAGTGTATGGAAGCTTTCATGGTTGCGTTGATTTCCTTCTTGTAGCTCGTGTGATTTTCGTGTCTTTTTCGAGCTATTTTCGTTGGATTTTCGTGCGCGCCTTGTTCCTTCGATTCTCAGGTGTGCATCTTTGTGCTTGATCATGACCCCTCAATCTCCGGATTCGGCCTCCGATTGAAGGATTTCGGTTGGAACCCTAGCTTTTTGGTAGAGCTCGGTTGCGATTCGATTCCGGGCGATTTAGTTCGTTTGAGGGCTCAAGTTTTGGGGCATAGCATCCCCTAGGGACGCTTCACATCTCCCCCAAATCTTTCCTCAAGAGCTTAAGCCGTTTGGGAGATCCATGGATGGATAGGAGGGGTTGACTTCTCGTTTTTGGGCTCGAGCAGCTCTGTCCGCATCTGGCGGACAGTCCGCCTGGTAGGCGCGGACAGTCCGCGCGGCCCTGTGTTCGTCTAGTTCGTCGCTTGTTCTTGCGCGTTTGTGGTTCTATCCGTCGGAGAGGTTGCATTTCGTTGCAAGTGGTTTGCGGACCGTCCGCCTGGGTGTCGCGGACCGTCCGCGCAGCACAAGTTGCTCTCGGACCGTTCGCGGGTAGGGTACAGACCGTCCGTATTTCAAGGTGCAGTTCTGTTTGCTCGGTGAGTATTTGCGGACCGTCCGCTGAGGTCCCGCGGATTGTCCGCCAGCCCATCGCGGACTGGCCGCCCGGTCACTGCGGACCGTCCGCCTGGGACTTTGCAGGTTGCCTAAGTCCTTTGCTTCTTGAGTTTCGCTTTCGCTTTGGGATTGTTTGGGGCTTGTTCGTAGCGTTGGTAGGTCCGTTGTGACTACGCGACCTTGGCAAGCTTGTGTGGGAGCCTTAGGTTGTGAAGTTGGGGCATAGGCCGAGTTCATCCTTCGGGAAGAATTTTTATCGGCTCCCATTCACTCCCCCCCTCTCTGGTCGTCTAATCGGTCCTTCACCTGTAAAAACGCACGGCAAATGACCTCTTTGTCGTGCGCCCAAAATAAAATGCACAGCAAAGATTTTGACGCACGGCAAACGTAGGTTTTTCCGTAGTGGAGGGAGCATCCAAGCAGTAGGTGGTGTTGAGTTTCCTGCTGCCCGCAATAGGCGCAGTCAGGGGACTCAATAATGTTCCGGTAGTGAAGAAGTGCAACCGATGGCAGGCAATCCCGATGCACCAACCAAAGGAAGTGTTTGCATCTCGGCGTAGCCCCATTGTCCCAGATGAGAGGAGCAAAGGAGCCTACTAGCAGCACCGCCATGCAGTCGTCATAGGAGGCCAAGGAGAAGGGAGCCATGGTGGCGGCTCCCACGCCCCGAACGTCCACGACATCCGAAGGCGGCAAGGCTAACTGGAGCTCGTCTGTAACCGCCGCGGACTGGAGGCTGTGCAGGCCAAGGTCCCAGGAGCCACCTTGCATAGCTAACTAGATAAAACTAACTTATCTGTTCATACATTAGGAAAGTAGAGACCATATATAAGATACATTCTTCCTAGCTAGGCAACAACATGAAATAGCTCCTTTTCTCAGTTTTCTTGATCGACGAGCAGACAGAAGCGCCTTTCTTCAGTTTTGACCATTTAGAAGAAAAAACCGACAAGTTTGTAGATGAAGTATTGGCAGGGACGTGACTCATCCCATATCCTTTCCTCTTCCTGCAATAAATAAATACAGTGACGAATTAAAAAAAGACAATATTGAAGGTTAAAATGGCAGTATACTAATGGGTTCCAATTATATATATATATATATATATATAATAAGTTACAAGGCTCAAATGCTTATTAGTAGGCTATGCTAGCTAGTATTCTGCATGTTGGAGAATGAAGTAACACTAAAAACATAAGAAATGCCAACGATGCAAGATTGAAACCATGGACAAACTTAGCAATATCCAAATATGGAACTGGCAGAATCAAAATCTATTGAGTTATTTATAAAAGGGTGGCAGAAATTAATAATACATACCTTGACAAATTGCAGAATCTGGGGAACTCACAAGAGAGGAAGGGCATGGGAGTGGAAGACAAGAACTTTGTGTGATGAAGTCATGGTCGTCATCAGTCGTTTCAAGTGTCCCATCATTCCCATCAAAATACAGACAAAATGACTCCACGGTCTTGGTGCTCATGTCAATGGAGAGCACCGACATCTTCTCGTAGGCTAATCCAAACTCACAGAAAAGGAGGTGCACTACTTGTGGCCTGACAATGTCGACTCGAGGGAACGTAGGGGGACGCCGCCACATTGGAGGTAATTGGGGAGGTCATCAGAGGTGACAGTACGTGTAGTCCTCCTTCCATGCCATGCTGTCGTCGTCGCCTACCATGGGCTGATGGATGGTGAAGCCAGTGCTGGGTTTGAGCTCTTCATAGGTTAGGTCGCTATCATGGCGAGCGACATAGGCAAACTTGAGTGTACGACCGTGGTTGACGACGGACACGCCACCGTTGCCGCTGCCAAAGTCATTGGAATAGTTTATTTATAGGGGTGGGTCCTTCTCTTATCATTTCAAGATCGATCATTTCGAGTATGGGGCTGAATAACATACTCTTCCTCCGATCTGTAAAGATGAATTTCCATACCTTGTTCTTATATAAGTTTCATGATTACAATCTAGACTATACTTATTTTATCAGGTTTTTTCGCATAGCGAGTAGAGGAATAGTTTCTAGTTTTGGTTTTTTGGGTGTTGGCAAGAGAGTACGTACTTGTCCGGAGGGAACCAGAGGAAGGATACATCAGGGGTGGGAGCTTCCTTGGACACGTCGCAAAAGACGATGCCTTTTGGTGGTAGTCAACCCAACACAACCATCATTGGAAGGGGATGGCGGCATCGATCTGCAAGTGGGAGAGTTTCCAGAGATCATCATCAGTAGTGGATAGGATTGGCACACGCATTGATGAGCCCATGGCTCCTCATATTGTGAATGCTGAAATAATTATGTTAATTTAAATAAATTAGCAGGTGATTTTCTAAAGTCTTCTGGTATTAAATTTGGGACTTTATCTTTGGTTGAAAAATGTGGAAAGAGAGAGGAAGTAACATGTGCTCATTGTTGGGGAATCTGGTAAAACCCTATCACCCTCGGAACTTCGGAGAAAGCGATTGATCATGGAAGTTCAGAAAATATACAACGAAAGGCTCAGAAGCAAGAGATGTTCTCATAAGTTATATGAACAACTTCAGGCGTTTTCACGAACTGAGGCTAACGAATGATGTTATTCGAGGCTTTCTAACCATCTGACGATCTTTGGGAGAAATAACTACCGAAGTGACGTGAGTTTCCATGACTTTTGAATCGTTTTAGGAAATAGCGACTTCAGAGAAGGGGAACGACTCGGGGAACTCAGTGGAGAAGCTCGATTCAGAGCACCGAAGCTGGGAATCATGATCTTCATCAATCTTTGGAGGAATGCGAAAAGCTCTAAGCGGACTAAGTCAATGGCGTAATGGGTGAAGATAGGCAGTTGAAATGTGTGAACGAGTGGTAATCTTGTAATATACAAGGGTGGTCACATAACTTACGTGATCACTTTGGACATTTTTGTACATAGTTCTAGGAGAATATTCTCTAGATCCGAGGGTATTATTGGAATGTAAAAGTCCGTCCGGCTCCTTATAAAAGGAGGCCGACCGGCACGTGTAAAGGGGACACATCTTTTGGGGAGAGGAAAGTCTTTTGGAGATTCTCGTAATCCTTGTTGTTCGTGTTTCTTCTTTCTTCCTGTTCAGGGGTCCTATCCGATTTTTGAACCCCCAATAGTGGCGCCCACCGTGTACTAAGCCGACAAAAACCCACGATGCCTCCACCAAAGAAATCAAAGAAGAACACAACACAAGAACCAAATGGTGAAAATCATCGCGTCGAAGAAAAAGAGGGGGGTGCCCTCGTGATCCACTTTCAGCAAGGCACAGACCAAGACAGAGCAACAAAATTAGAGGCACTCAAGAAAGCTAGAGAAGAAAAGGCCACAGAGATTCTAGAAACAAGCACAGAAAATGATGATGAAGGCGCGGTAGACAAAGAGTTAGAAACAGTGAACAAAAAGATGCAGATGCTGCAAAAAGAAAGGGAAAGGTTCTCCATGCAACTGGAAGCAAAAAGAAGAGCTTCTGAGAAGCTTGATAAATTGAATCAAGTAAAAGAACAATTAGATAAAATGCAAAAAGAAATCTATACTATAAGGAGCGAAGACAATTGAAAACTTTTCTCACCCAATTCGGGCCCGTCTTACCCCTCACGCCGGACCCACCCGTCAGGTTGCATGATGACCGAAAAGGTGGAACGACCATAAAAATCGCAATTTGGGGAGCGTTTCTGCCAAAAATGAATTGTTTTTCTCACCCAACCCCACCTTACCCACACCCGGGTACCCGCGTCGGGCCCACCTGTGCCGCGCACCCCGTGCCGCACCTGTGTCTGACCCACGCGCCGCGGTGCCACATCCGCGCCGCCGCGCAGCGCTCCCCCGCCTTCGTCGCGCCGCCGCAGCCCCTGCCGCACCCCAAGATCCGCATGTTCCACCGCTCACGCGCTCCCTCATAGCCCCTCTCGCACAAAGCTGCCAGGGCTGTTGCTTCCTACCGCTGGTCCGCCGCACCTTCTCCCCGCTGCGTTCCTCTCCCGCATGGACCTCATCGACCGTCACGACTGGCGAGGCCATCCCCTTTCCCTCCATCCTCTTCGGATTCGCCTCCAAAATCCACGGCAGCGGCCAGCGGCTCCCCCAGGATGCCGGTGGCGAAGTCGATTCCCACCACTTCGCGCGAGCTGACCTCCGCCTCTCTCGGATGCCCTCCGCCGCCGCCTCCTTGGCCGGCTGCCCCGAACTCTCGAGGCTGTCATCTTTGTCTGCTAGACCCTCCGCGTGTGATCCAGGAGCCTGTGCAACCTCGGTGTCGGTGACGCGGTGCTGCATCCTGAAGGATGCCGATGAGCTGGAGTACCTCGTCGTCAAGGACACCTGGAGAGGTTGCTTCTGCACGACTGCACGACATCAACGGGTGCTACAGATTTACAGTTACTTGTGTTGGGGATAATGTGATTTACTGCAGATTTACTGCAGCTTGGCTCGGCACTATTTCGCTCAATTTGTGATAATGTGATGTTAGATTGGCAGCGGAGTTCTGATCCGGTGTATGTCTGTATGAGGACGCTGGGCAAGCCTGTGGCAGAATTCCTCTGGTGCTTCCCCTGCTTGGAGACAATCCACATTTGATACAAATTGTTTCCGTATGGAAGGGCAGCACTAACAATCAAAATGGAGCCTGGATGAGGCGTCAATGGACTTGCAAGACTTTGACTGCTTGAGGGTCCTCAGAACATGAGCTTTTTCACCAGTAATTTGTTTACAAAGCATATGAATGGCTAGGACATTAAATAGCTTGATGACTTCACATTATAGTAGCTCGTATTCAGGAGAACCGCCTCCCTCCCATCAGAGCCCCAAAATGTATTTTCCTCATTAAATGCTTGATTAGATGATTTCTTAAAAGTGTGCACCTCTCTCTCAGGTTGCCTGATAGCATAACCTTACTAGAATTAGCAGTAGCAGTAGCAGAAACCTTTATTACATCTTTCTATGTAAGTGAAATTGTTAAATTTTCATAAGTTTTCTTTTTTAATCAAAATTACTGGCTTACATTAATTCTCCTTATCTCATATGAGTAGTACATAAGGTTGCCTGCTATCAAAGTAATGACTTGCAAGCTAAAGATTTGATGTGTGCAATCATCTGTTGTGATTTTCAAAAGATTTTAGAAATGAAGTGAATAGTAAACGAATATGAATTAAACAAGTTATGATCTAAATGTGTTCTCTTTTCTGTTTTTATCATCCTTGTCACTTTTCTTGGTGACTATATATAGCATTTGAGTTTAAATTCTGCCTATGGAGGATGTTATCACATAAGGTGAACTCACCCACATCTTGTCTGATGAAATGCCTCACCTAAAAAACTTGATGCAATGAGCCATCAAGCTGCTATAACTGGTTCTGACTGCTTACATCAAGTGGAATACCAGTGGAGTGTGATTTGTTTCAGGATCGTGTCACCTCTTACCTGCCTTGTGTTGTCCTTGAGATTTTCATTACTGAGTTGGGATATAGAGAATGATGGATTATATCCTTGCATATGTGACTATCGGAGGGTGAAAATAAATGTTTTATAAAGTATTTAATTTTAACTTTCTGGCTTATCATTCATTTCTTTTATTTCAAAATTGATCACTTTGTGGTTGATTTATTATCATGACATTGTGCTCTTGTAAACCATTGCACCAATAAAAGCATATATGTGAAGACTGCACATTTAAGTACCAACGACAAATCTCTTATTACAATTGTACTTCGATTTTAGTTGAATAAAAAAGTTGGTACTACTTCAGTGAATAAAGTGTTCAATATTTTTTTCTGAAAACACGTGCGTGTCGCACGTGCACTTTACTAGTAGAAGAAATGAAAGAGCAAGAAAACAATTCTCTCTGGCACGATTCGCCATATCAAAGCTCTAGCCCACGAAAGAGAACATCGAAACAAAACTTCTTCACAAGCAATGGGATCTCACAGTTCGCAGATCCGGAATCACCGTTGTACCTCGGCCTGCAAACAGCCCATGGCCATCAAAATACAAGCCAATGTCTCTCTCGAAGTACAATGGTTACGGGCACTCAAGACAATTCCTTATGAGCTACGAAGTTGCGGTGAATTCAGCTAGTGGGGATGATGTTGCCTTTGGTCAAATCTTTCATCATTGCCTGCGAAGGTCCAGTCCTAAACTAGTACTCTCTACTGCCTCTGCACTCAATCTGTAGTTGGATAGACCTCAAGACAAAGTTCATGCAAGCCTTCCAAGTTTTCCATGAAACAACCGCAAAAGCATCAGATCTTTACCACCGAAGTAGAAAGATAAGGAACCTTTGGCGAACTTTGTGAAAAGGTTCATGCAGCAGAAGTCTCAAACCCCAGGGGCAAGCATTTAATCAGTGAATTAACCCCAGGGCAGACAGCCTCGCATCTATCCAGAGAAAAGCCAAAAACTATCGAAGAACTCTTTGACGAATTAGAAAAGTATATCAAATCTGATGAAGATCATAGAAAGAGGGTTGCTGAAAGAAACCAAGCAAGGCAAAATCGTAGCGGAGGTGGTTGGAGGCCATAATTCCAGGCACCATGCAACATCAACAATGTTGATAACCCACCATCAAACTATAACCAGAGCAACAGACCAAGTACTAGAGGTGGACACTCATCAAGAGGTAGAGGAAGAGGACACCCGAAACTTCAGAATCATGATCCCATAAATTCGTACTTCTATTGCAGATATCATGGGAATGGCCATAGCACTGAAGCGTGCCCAGAGACGCAAAAGAACATAGGAAGAATTCAACAAGAAAAGAGAATGATGTCAGTTGCATCTGTAGTCCCCAACCAAGTTCATCAGAATTACTGGCAACCACAGCTTCTCGGCCCAATGTGCCATAAAATGAGCCCAGACGCGATGCAAGCTCCAACTCTCCAAACTTCTCACAAAAGCTAACCTTTCCAGCAATCACAACCAACATGGCAACCTTCGCAGCAGTTCTATCCACAATCTCAAGCGATACAAACCATTCAACAACCACAACTAATCCAGGAAAACCTACCACCTCCACCAGATAACACCACAAAACCAGAATCAAGTTCCAGAAACAACAATTCAAAGGCATTGCCCTCCTTCGGAACGATCATGCCGATAGTTGGCGGGTCTTCAGATGTGTGAACACAGTCATCAATGATGGCCCTGCTGCGAGTCCAGAATGGGCTAAGGTGCCAATAACTTTCACCGAAGAAAATTTCAGGTTGAAGTCCATAGATCATAACAATTCTATGGTCACCGAAGTAAATATTGCTGGATGGGTAATCGGGAAAGTCCTGGTAGATAATGGAAGTTCCACTAATATACTGTTCATGAAAACTTTTGAGAAGATGAACTTGAGTCCGCACATGCTACAACCACCAGAATATCCATTGCTAGGCGACCGTATTTTTTTGCCGTTCGTCTCTATTTTTGCACGGTACTGCATGTTTTTTTGCATCTATTTTGCATGGTATAAATTTTTTTTCCGTTCGTCTCTATTTGGCATGGTACTGGCGGGTTGGCGGCATCAACTTCGCGTTAGGAGCAAGGCAGTAGCGAACCAGTTCAATGGCAGTGAACAGCAGTCTTTTTTTTTTCAAGGCAGTGAGCAGCAGTCCGGCTGCCTCCTGTGCGAGAACCGGAGCAGCTCTTCTTCTGGGACAGGTTCCACCCCCACCGACGCCGCGTCGGCGATCACAACGAACGAGACTATGAGTTCGGCGGCGTCACCTGCTGCTCCGGCGAGACTGATTCCGGCGCCATCTGCGCGCATGGTGAGCTGCTAGGGCGCTGCGCGGCGGAACAAATTGCTACGCAGCACTAATTTTGGCCTTGGTTGGCGAGTGATGTTGAAGACGCGAGGCAAGCGAGAGGACGGCAGGTGAACGGACGCGGCGCGGAACGACGAACGAAGCGACGCGAAATAAATGTTGCGGACGACGGACCGAAGTGACAGGGGTAAAGCCGTCCGTTTTCACACCGGGAACGGAGAACGTCTTCCTTTGCGCAATCATCTCAGGTCTAGAACGTCTTCTATTTCCGATATGGAGGGAGTATATGTGCACTAACCACTAAGATACACAGCTTAGCTTCAGGTAATCAGTCGTGCAGCAGCAACACATTTGTATGTTTTCTCTAAAATTACGTATATACACTTTTTTTTTATCAAACGTATATACACTTGCATTAGCCGGAATTGCAGGGTATGCCGGTGCATACCTGGCATACCTCTAGCTACGCCACTGCAAGGCTCGCTACGTCGCCGCTGTCGGTGGCCCCATCCATGGGCGCACACGGTGATTGGGTTCGGAACATAGCTGTCACCACGCACGGGCGGCAGCAGGCCTATACCATTATATTGCAGTGGTAGTGAAAGCGGGAGGAGTCCTAGAGGACGGCGCCGGCGACGAGCTTCCCATCCATATACAGATCAAAATACTCCAAGCACTTGGCGCTCATGTCAATAGAGAGCAGCGACGTCTTCTCGTAGGGTCTTCCAAACTCAACGAAAAGGAAGTGCACTACATGTGGCCTTTCAATGTCGACCTGAGGGAACATGGGCACGCCACGTTGACGTTGGAGGTAGCCAGGGAGGTCATCGGAGGTGACAGTGTAATCCTTCTCCCACGTCATGCTGCCACCGCCGCCTATCACGAGGGTGTGGCAGGTGATGGTGAAGCCAGTGCCGGGTTTGAGCGCTCCATAGTCGAGGCCGTCATGGC
This sequence comes from Cenchrus fungigraminus, assembly GCA_036936925.1. NCBI lineage: Eukaryota > Viridiplantae > Streptophyta > Magnoliopsida > Poales > Poaceae > Cenchrus > Cenchrus fungigraminus. Next base: position 124,786,465 of record CM072770.1, on the reverse strand, counting down.
GTTCGACGTTGACGAACTTGAGCAGACGGCCATGGTCGACGACGGACACGCGACCATAGTAGATGTTGCATGTGGTTTCCTCGGTGACGGCGTCAATGTCAAGAGGGAACCAGAGGAAGGAGACGTGCACTTTATCTTTATTGGACACATCGCAGAAGAGGATTCCATGGTGGTAGCTGACCCAGCACAGCCATCGTTGGAAGGGGACGATGGCGTCGGTCTGCCACTGGGAGAGTTTCCAGAGATCATCCTTGGTAGCGGACAGGATTGGCACACGATGGGGCTCCCATTTGCGGCGGTCAAGCTGAACATCGGTGGTGGAGGAACGCAGCAAGGAGATGTCAACACGGGCCTCAATGCGGCGACGGCCTCGGGTGCGTACGTAAAGTTTGAGCTGCGCCACCACGAACTCCTCCTCTTTGTCCCCGGAGCACCATAGGCCTAAGGATCTCATATTCAGCAGGCGGGGTGGTGCAGCAGGATGACGAGTAGGATGAGATAGACTGCCATCGCCACGGGGCAAGGTACAAGGCGGGAGCAGTGTAAGCGAGGACGTCGAAGGTTTCTTCTCGTTGGCTCTGAAGATGAAGAAGTTCTGAAGTAATCCTTCAGAAGGCACCTTGGTGGCGACGACGAGCAGGGAAAGTTGGCGGTGGGTCGCCAGTATGGCTAAGGGATCCGCATCTACAGGACCTGGGAAGCCCGGCAGCTGCGCGTAGAGGCAGGAGATTTGCGGGGGCTCGGCGAGGGAGAAGGCGATGCGGAAGTTGGCGCCCCAGGAGGTGGTGCCGGACGCCCTGATGGGCGCCTCCGTGACGTCGGGGAAGGACTTGTTGGCGTCCCTGCGGAAGACGGCGGGCTCCAGCATCACCCACTTGGGGAACCCACCGGCGGCGGACATGGCGGCGACCTAGCTTGAGACGTACAGCAGATGGGAAAATTAAATTACAAGGGCCGGCCGGCCGGCAAGGGAGAATCGAACTTGCCGGGGATTTGTAAGGTGATGAGAAGTGCCTAGCTTACCGATGAGAAGACGTACCCTGGTGGCCGGCAAGGAGAGGCGGAGGCGGCGAGACGGGGTTCCTTCCGGTTCCGGTAGTACGAGGGTTCGTTCCTTCCAATACGCACGCACGCAATGCATCGCATATATAGAAATCGAGGAAATGGGTCGACATTGCCTGTATCCAGGGCCTCCGCATTTTTAAAACAATGCCCAAATTGTTGATCCACATTTTAAACATTCACCCACAACAAGGAGCAATGCTACCAAATTAAAAGATCCCAAACTGTTGTTTTTGCCTGGTAAAACACAAGCAATCTTCGAGATTAAACTTCACAGAAACAGATATGGGTATAACACACAAGCAAGTTCAAGGGCAAATATGTGGAACATCCACTACACAATTAATGACACAAATTAAGGATTAAGGATTGTACGTACTTAAAACAGCATGACACACGACGAACGAGAACTATAGAACACACGATATAAACTAGATCGGCAAGAAGTTGGTCTGAACATTTATATTAACTGCACAGGTTCAAGTATTAGAACACATGATATAAACTAGATAGAACTTTTTTAAGGGGCTACGACCGGCAAGAAGCTGGCCTGAACATTTATATTAACCGCACAGGTTCAAGTACAGAGGATTTGTGAGGAGGGAGTGAAAAAAGAGAGCATACAACTAAGGCTAAGTTACATGAAAAAGATAGAGCCACTTCTGTAAGGCGTCCCGATCCCTAGGCGCCAGTCGATGTAGCCAAAGCTGGAGGTTAAGTGTCGCATTGTTGATGACAACAGCCGGAGCGAGGCAAGATGACTGAAAGACCCAGGAGTTCCTAGCCTTCCAAATGTTCCACAACAGAGCAGTGATGATGGTGGAGTGAACCTTGGACGTAGCAGTCGTTTGGGAGTTCCGGCATGGTCCAAAGACCACGGAAGATGGTGAGGTGCGAGGCGACGAGCTAGCCGGCGACGCGCAAAACCGCTGCAGCGAGCACTATGGGAAACCGGCTGTTTGCCGTGTGTTTCGAGCGCACGGCAAAGAGCAAGAAACACACGGCAAAGCCTTTGCCGTGCGTTTTTCTCGGACACACACGACAAAGGCCGCACGGCAGATTTTTGCACGACAAAGGGCCTTTGCCGTGCGTCTTTTCTCGAAACGCATGGCGAACCCTTAGCCGTGCGGCAAACTTAGCGCACGGCAAACAATTTTGAAACCAAATATAACATTGCAGTGCGCCACAGTTGACGCACGGCAAATAATTTTTAAAGTAATAAAAAATCCAATCCCCCCACCGCCGCCGCAGGCACCACCACCACCATCCCGCCTCTGCCCCCACCACCAGCCATCTCACCGCCGCTGCCGCCACCATGCGCCACCACCACCACGTGCCGCCTCTGCCCCCCCACCCCACCACCATCTCGCCTCCGCAGCCGCCACCACGCGCCGCCACCGCCACCTGTTGAACAAAACAGGTAGAGAGAGAGAGAGAGAGAGAGTACCTTGGGCGCCGGCCACGGGATCTTGGGGAAGCAGGGCTGACCGCCGGATCTTGGGGACTTGGGTGCTGGCCGCCGGATCTTGGGGAAGAAGGGCCGACTGTTGATCTTGAAGGAGGGCTGGTTGTCGATCTTGAAGAACGAGGGGGCGCCGCCGGGACCTCAGGCTGCCGCCGACACCAGCCTCACTGGATTAGGCGCTCGCCTCGACGGATCTCACGTCCGGAGGCTGGAGGAGGAGGAGGCCGGGCCGCACCGGATCTTGGGGACGAAGGGCCGGCCGCTGGATCTTGGGGAAGGAGCACCGGGAGAGGAGGGAATGGAGGGCGCTGAGGCAAGGTAGGGGCTGCAGGGAGGAAGGATGATGGGGGCGGGTTGGGTTTGCAGGGGAGGGGTGAGGGTTAGGGTTTTGCGGCTTATATATGGTGAACGGATCGCCCCCCGCCGTCGGATGCCGCGGACGGCTGAGATCGAGGCGGGGGCGGGGGAGCTGGGGCGTTGCGGGTCGGGTCGGGCGGGGCCGCGGCCGCCTGGGTGGCCTTTGCTGTGCGTTGACTTCCAAGCGCACGGCAAATGATATTATTTGTCGTGCGTCTGAGCAAAGACGCACGGCAATGATCTCTTTGCCGTGCGCTTTTTAATAGTGCACACGGCAAACAATTTTTTCAACAATTTTATAAAATTCATAAAAATTATCAAATAAATTAAGTTATGTTGTCCTATTGCTTATAGAAACAAGTTTTGAAGTCAAAACTCAATTCGAAGGTCGCGTCGCTTACAAATCTAACCATATCTTTCGTAACTCTATGAAACTTCATCGGAGATGTCGCAATTTCTAAGCATTGTACATGACAAAATGTTCAAAACTCATTCATATTTTTACTACAGCCTCGCATATGATGTGCATTACATCAATGTTGTGTGGCAGTAGCAACCTCTTGAAGTAAGGCAGCTGCCACAAACCAGTAACATGTGTCCAATTGTGTTCTTTATTAAAGGTATTCCTATTGTCGACTTGAAGGTTCATTTGGGCTTCTACTTCTTCTCCTGTTAATTTTCTTGGGGGTTCATCCATCACAGGATTCGGGGTCTTCGCCGAGAGCAGAGATCCTCTCGGCGAATGCCCTTTTCCTCTCGGTGAAGCCTTCGCCGAGAGGAAGCTCTCGGCGAAGGCCTCACGTTGAAGCTCCACCGGCGAAGCTCCCTTCGCCGAGAGCTTTCCTCGACCCTCTCGGCGGATATGCGCCGAGAGGCGTCCTTGGCTCTCGTCGAAGGCCCTCCTACCGTCACGGCGCGCCCCGCCGTGAGGAGTGGGGGCCACTCCTTCGCCGAGAGCCAAATGTTATGCACTCGTTGAAGAAGGGCCCTTCGCCGAGAGCGAAATATTTGGCTCTCGTTGAAGAAGGGCTCTTCGCCGAGTGCATAATTTTGACACTCGTTGAAGGGTTGCTCTTCGCCGAGAGCAAAATGATTTTGCACTCGTTGAAGGGGTGCTCTTCGCCGAGAGCTGTGGATTTTGCTCTCGGCGAAGAAGTGCAACCGCACAGTGCTGGGCGCCCCCTTCGCCGAGAGCAGTGGATTCTGCTCTCGGCGAAGAATTTTTTCTTTTTTTTTCTTTTTTTCCAGCAGCCTCAAATAGTCACATAAATCATCGCAGGCATATATAATATTCATCACAGACATATATATTCATCACATAGTCCACAAATGATCACATAATCGACAAATTCATCACATAGTCACGAACTGCAAGTCACAATAGTCCAATGCAAGTCACAAATGTCCAAATGCAAATAAAAGTAGCTAAGTCCACGAACTCACTCGTCCGGCTACTGATCATGCGGCGACTGGGACCTCGACCCCCCCGTCGGCGGCTGCTGTGGCCACGGCACCCACCTAGACGCCTGTGGCATCCCCAGCGAACTGTGAAGCGGCTGCTGAAGGCCAGGTGGCACCCACTGCATCCCACCCCAAGGAGTCTGCTGAGCTGGCGGGGACCCGTCGTATGCTGCAGGCCCATCATTTGATGCCGCCGATAGATCCTGCGTAGAATTTAAAGTGTCGATTAGAAATTTCGACAGCACCTCCCCTGCACTGTGAGGTTTTCAGAACCTGCAAGAAAAGCCACAACACGAAGGTCGGGCCACACAAAAAATATCTTCTCACGGCTCGATGGCCGGACACATGCCATGTGGTGCCGTACGACACGTGGTCAAATTGACAGAAATGAATGTACAAGGTTTTCAGCATTTGTATGAAGTCATTCTAGGTCACTACTAGAAAAAAAAAGCAGGGTTCAAAGTAACTCACCGGAGAAATAGCGGCCGGTCGAGCGAGTGGAGGAAAGAACGCCTGTGGTAGTGGAGGGAGTTGCACCTGCGGTAGTGGAGGGAGTTGCACCTGTGGCGCCACCGCGTGACCAAGGTTTTCCAAGTACTGAAGCACGGAGGCAAACTGCTGATTGTGGGCCGACTGTAACGCCTCCATCTGCCTCTGGTGGACCTCGGCCATCTGTCGCAGCTGCTCCTGGGATTGCCTCTGCGTCTCTTCTACCTGCCTCTCCCGCTCGGCCTTCTCTGCTGCAAGTTGGGCCTACAATATTTGATCCAAAAATTAGAATTCAAAGCAATCATATGTAAATATCAATGGACGACAAAGACAACAGAAATAACCTGGAACTGCTCGTTCAACATCTGCGTAGCAGTGGGCCGCCGTTGTATGGGCGGGGCTGAGCTCGTGCCCCTATCTCGAGATCGAACTGCCGCGAGCGTCGGAACAGCGGACGGAACCAGGAGACTATCACCAACATAGTACCGTCCATGCATCCTGCCTTCTCCGCTCCTCACGACACTTTCTCCATCAAGAGGCTCTGTCACTGGATCGAAGTCTGGCCCACGAACCTCCCTTGCCGTCGTGACGTACCTTGTGATGCGGGACTGGATTGTCAGGTTGTTGTACGCCTCGGGCGGGTCGTCCACGCTGAAGGTGACGTCGGCCTTGGCCTTGCCCTTGTGTGCTATGCCATATGCCTGGAGCTCACTGCAAGGCTGATTCTCATGTGCCTGAGACTGCAAGAAAACAACAAAGTGGGTGTTAGAATAATTGAGAGTTAGACAACAACAAATCGAAATAAAGAAATAAATAAACGTACCCATCTACGACCAAACTCGCGAAGGTTAATGGGGCCTTGGTGGTGTGCCGGACCTGCCATCTTCAAACGCCGCTCCCGGCGCTCGAGGTGCTTTGCCTCCCAATCCGGCTCAAACCACTTGTTCACAATTGCCCTCCAAACGTGAGGCCGGTCGGCACACCACCACGGAGGCACCTGCACGTCATCAAGTGCATACCGTACAAGAACATCAAATTGAGCAAATGTAATCTAAGAAAAATGAATTGAGCATATTTACCTCCATGTATTGTTCTGGAGTGAGCCGGAGGTTTCGCATGTCCGACTTTCGGACTTTCTCATGTCGCTGAGCCTTCCAGACCATGTTTTGCGAGACGCGGGACTCGTAAATCATATCCGACACAAGTTTCCGACAAATGAACATGGCGTTGTCATTCGCCGCCGCCTCGTATCCCGGAAAAACTCTGTAGAAATCCTGCATATAAAAGTGTTGTCAATACATGAGCCAAATCCAATTAAGTCAGTTTATTCAGAAACATAATTTATTAATAGGAAGACACACCCAAAACTCGGAAACCACCCGGACGGCCTTGTTCGGGAACACCCTCCCAGTCGGATCCTGGACATCAGGCATGAGGGCGTAGTGGTCAAACGACGTCACCAGCACCTCTCGGCGAGCATCTCCCTCGCCAACCCACACGAACCCGGGGTAGTGAAGCCTGGTCAAAACACCCAAGATGCCATTGGGAAGACGGTTATGACCACCTGGACTCTCGATCTTCCACCCCCTGCCAAAATGATTCACAAAATGTATTAGTTTGAATGTGAGTTTGAAGAGAACCAATGAAAAGGTTAAGATAAGTTACCGTGTTCCCTCGGGTCTAATAATCGGGCGGTTCGCGGGTAGTATGGGTCGCTCCGGAAGTGTCGAATGGCCTCGCATATAGACCTTCGGCCTCGCCTCCGCCCCCGCCTCCTCCTCCTCCTCCTCCTCCTCCTCGTCCCCCCCCCTGCACCTCATCATCCTGCTGCTGCACCTCCTGCTCCTCCTCCTCCTCCGACGACGACGACGACTCCTCCTCCTCCTCCGCAACTGGAGAGGGTGCACTCTTGCGACCCGTGGCTCCAGACGAATCGGAGGGTACCACGGAGGGGGACCTCGACACCCTCCTCATCCTCCCGGAGCCCTGAGCCTCGTCCTGGTACAAGTCATTGAGGTTCCTCACCAAACGGGCGCGCTGCTTCGACACCTTCTTCTTTGGCGGCATCTTGATCAAACACCTGAAATAAACAAGAGTAAATCAATTAGTACATAATTACATTTAAATATCAATTAGTAATAAATAAGAAACAAATTATACTAGTACATGAAACAAAATATCCTAGTAAATTATAAAATATTTACAATTAGTACGGATCTTACATGTTTTAGAAATAATCATCATAATCCGGAATATTCGGATCATAGTCATCATCACTATCTCGCATGTCCATAGACTCAACGCCGTGCTCCAAAGGCGGAACGGTGTCATCATCATCATTGTCATTGCCTAAACGTAATCGCTCAAGTAATCTTAGGTCGTCATCATTTTGAACCTCTTCTGCATCATCGTCGTCGACACCCATTTCATTGTCTACTTCCATTTCGATCGCTTGGGTTAAGTCTATCTCAAAGCTCCCTTCTAGCCCATCCTCTTGGAAGAACTCTCTGTCATATGTGTTTGGGTCTAGTAGGTGGTAATCTTCATTGTCTGGGGCAGGTAGTTTACCGTGTGGCGATACCTTGTACACAACACTCCAACCCTGGAGACGCTTGTCAGTTTTACAAGGGTATGAGAGGTAATATACTTGTGTGGTCTGTTGGGCCACAATATAGACATCGTGCCCTGGGTACACAGATGACTGCTTAATTTCGACGAGCCCAAGATTCTTATTCTGTCTCATACCGCGAGCGCTTGGATCAAACCAATGACACTTGAATATGACAGGTTTAAGAGGTTTGCAACCATGATACTCGAGTTTGTATATTTCTTGGAGTCTTCCAAAGTAATCTACCCCATCGGATGAGCTACGCGTACAAACTCCATTATTTGTGGTTCTTCGATTGGGCCTTTGCTCCTCGTATTTTGTCTAGAGATGGCAACGGGTAGAAACCCGTCGGGTAGTGCCATTCCATACCCGCACCCGCTAACTTTAACTCTACCCGCTAAAAAACCCATACCCGCATGCGGGTTCAAGTTCTTACCCATACCCGTACCCGCGCGGGTTTTTTTACCCGTCGGGTAACCCATACCCGATAACATACCTGTTGTAAACTAATATATTTGAGAACATAACACGTGATAAAGTGCATACATCAATGAATTTAATTGATAAAAAAGATAAATGATAATTGTTAACAAATTAATAGTCTAATAAAGCATAAAATTCTTTGTTAGTTATCAATATTAAGTTATTCTTCACTAACAATGTACAATTTTACATGTTTATCACATATTGTAGACGGGTTTATTTTACCCGCGGGTATGCGGGTGTGGGTAGTATGTACCCACACCCGCACCCGCTTACCCGATGGGTACATGATGTTGCCCATTTATGTACCCGCGGGTAGAAATATAATTCCATACCCGTCTCTTTGTCGGGTAAAACCCGTCGGGTACTCGGGTTTCGGGTACCCATTGCCATCTCTAATTTTGTCGTGTGAAAGCGATACCCATTCACATCATAAACATTATATGAGTTCACCCTGAAGGCGAAACCTCCCGAAACCTGCCTCACCTCAGGATTCATCAACGGATCGGTTAGACCCTGCAAGTTCAGGGAGGATAGTGGTTAATGCGATACTGAGTATGAGCTAAAATACTTTTAATGTACTGAGTACGAGCTAAATTACTTTCTGTTTGAACCAGGCAATGAAATCGGTATTTCTGGTTCCCGCTGGTATGTCCGGCGAAATCCTATCAACCGCACCATGACGAAGAAGGGTTTCCTCCTCGTGGTCGTTAGGTGGCCTTGAATGACCCCAGAATTGCCTAATAAATTCACTGCACCAAATCAAATGAGGTTGGATGCAGATGAGGCAACATACAAGAAAGGAAATGATGAGATTTAATGACAACTTACTTTATGTATGGCCGTACTTCCTCAAGGTTGCGCAAAATATATATCGTGATAGTGCGCCACTCTTCAAGAGATAAGGTCTTTCGCGTCCGAACACTTGCACTTCCAAGTTGTCCTCGGAAAAGGCTGAGGTTCGATTCATTTTCTCCAGCATTGTATCGAGGAGGGCGATTATGCACGCTGGGAAGGTGCTCCGCATAGTATTTAGTTGTGAAGTTTGACACCTCCTGCAGAATTTGTGCCTCTGCAATGCAAGCTTCAATTTTATTTTTATTTTTACATGTGCTTCGAAGAACCTTGCAAACCCTCTCAATTGGATAGCACCAACGGTTCAGCACGGGCCCCCCCAATCGTGTCTCGCGCGGGAGGTGCAAAATCATATGTTCCATCGGGTTGAAGAAGCCAGGTGGAAAGATCTTCTCTAGCTTACAGAGAAACACAGGTGCAATTTGTTCTAGTTTGTCAATCACAGCACGAGATAACTCCTTAGCGCAAAGCTGACGGAAGAAATAGCTCAACTCTGCCAGCACTTGCCACACATGCTCAGGCACATAGCCTCAAACCATCACCGGAAGAAGCCGCTCGATCCAAATGTGGTAGTCATGACTTTTCAGCCCTTTTAATTTTAGAGAAGTTAAATTGACTCCCCTCCTCAGATTCGCAGCATACCCATCAGGGAACATTAAATTTTGGATCCATTCTAGTACTTCCTTTCTTTGTTCCCTACTAAGGACGAAATCAGCCTTAGGCCTTTTCCATTTCTTGCCCGGTATAGGCTTTGGGATGACTTGCTTTGGCCTATCGCATAACATTTCTATATCGACTCTAGCCTTAACATTGTCCTTACTCTTCTCCGGTATGTCCATGATTGTACCCCACAGTGCCTCGGCAACATTCTTTTCGGTATGCATCACATCAATGTTATGTGGAAGATGAAGATCTTTCATGTAGGGTAGCCTCCACAAGCCCGACTTCTGAGTCCAGGCATGTTGCACACCATATCCCACAAAACGATGTTCTCCTTCTTTGAGCACGAGAGCGTCTACCTGAGCTTGAACCTCGGCACCAGTCATCATGTGCGGGGGTGGATCTTTAACTACGACACCTTTTATAAAATTCTTTGTGTCTCGTCTGAATTGATGGTCAAGAGGGAGGAATTGTCGATGTTTGTCGAATGAAGAATACTTCCCACCGTTCTTCAACCAAATGAACATCAGAGCTGCCTTGCATACTGGGCAAGGGAACTTCCCATGGACACACCAGCCGCAAAATAACCCATAAGCCGGCATGTCATGCAAGGAGTACATGTACCACACGTGCATTTTGAAGTTTGTCTTCGTAGCTCGGTCGTATGTCACCACCCCTTCATTCCAAGCCTTGAGCAAATCATCAATAAGAGGCTCCATGTACACACACATATTATCTCCCGGGTATCCAGGAATTATCAATGACACGAATACGTACTGCCGTTGAAAGACGATGCCGGGGGGTAGATTGAGGGGGATTACAAACACGGGCCAACAAGTGTATGGGGCAGCTAACATTCCATAAGGATTGAACCCATCTGTCGCCAGCGCAACACGTACATTGCGAGCCTCTCCCGCTTTGTCAGCATGCTTCTCATCAAACTTTGTCCATGCTTCAGCATCGGATGGATGTGTAAGGTTATCACTGTATCGGCGACCCGTTTTGTGCCAAGTCATTTGCTTCGCAGATTCCTCGGTCATGTACATCCGTTGGATCCGCGGTATGGGCGGGAGGTACCGCAGGACACTCACTGGGGTCGTGAGCTGCGTCTTTGGACGACCCTCACCAGAGTCTACCTCAATGTACCGAGACGCTTTACATTTCGGACAGTGTGTGGCTTTCTCATGATCTTTCCTGAATAAGACACATCCATTCGGACAGGCATGTATCTTCTCGTATGGCATCTTAAGTGCACGAAGGACTTTTTGGGCTTCATACATGTTCTTTGGCAAAATGTGATCTTTGGGAAGCATGTCGCTAATCACGGTCACCAAAGCATCGAAGCATTCTCGACTCAGGTTATGCTGGGACTTTACGGCCATTAGGCGGCCGATGGAGTCTAGTTGAGATTGGTTGGTGTGCTTGTGAAGGGGTTTTTGTGCTGCAGCCAACATGTCATAATACGCCTTCGCGCTTGGCTCTGGCTCCTCCTCTGGACGTTCTCCTTGAAAATGTGCTTCATGAAAGTCATCTATCATGTCTGCTACTCCAGCATCACCATCAAGTTCTCTGATGCGTTGTCTCACGGCCTCGGATCTCATACGATAGGTTTCACTATGAAAGGTCCACTTGGAGTAGTCTCTCGTAAAACCAAAGTTGTGGAGATGAGCTGCCATGACCTCCTTTGTCCTTTTGCGTGAGTTTCCGCACTTGCGGCAGGGACACCATATCATTTTACTGTCTTTAGGCCCTTTAACCTTTCTAAATGCTTCATCCATGAAAGCTTGAGCATTGTCAATCCATTCTTGTGTCACACGACCATTTGGTGCCCATCCTTTGTACATCCACTCACGGTCACCCATTCTCTATCATATCAGCGAGTCATATGAAATACATTGCATCATCCACACGACTACACATTCTAATAGGTAAAGATAGGTCCTAATCCCACCCGTGAATGCGTAGATGGGGTTAGTTCCTATGGTCTACTCCGATCCGAGACAGAATTTCGGCAGCACCTCCCCGCTGTTCTCCAAATACACGTCCCGTTAGCGAGATTGTGTATCCGGAGAACAACGGGGAGGCGCTGCTGAAACTCTATCTCGGATCGGAGTAGACCATAGAAACTAACTCCATCTACGCATCCACGGGCTGTCCAAAAAACGTGGACAATTCGAAACAGATACAGCCATAAATATGCAAAGTTTTGCATATTCCAAACTGTATCTCTTTCGAACGGGAGACGCCTAACTAGGTTTCGCGATCTACGACGTCATATGTAAAGAGAATGAAATTTGCCTCACCTTGCTGGGCTGAACACGAGGGCGGCTGCAGCTACGGACCCCTGGCGGAGGAAGGCACCGGGAACCTGAAATAAATGATGATAATAGTGTCAAATAAAAATTTCGACAGCACCTCCCTTGTAAGGTGAGGTTTCCAAAACCTGCAACAAAAGCCACAGCACGAAGGCCGGGCTACAGACGCGTTTTCTTCCAACGGCTCGATGGCCGGACAAATCACATGTGCCTTGTAGACAATGTCTCACCTTGCTGGCTTGAAGAAGGAGGAAGGCAGCGGGAAGCCGATGGCGGAGGCCGGTGGCTCGGTGCTCAACTCCTGAAAAAAATGAACATAATAGTGTCAATTAGAAATTTCGACAGCACCTCCCTTCTCTGTGAGGTTTTCAAAACCTGCAAGAAAAGCCACAACACGAAGGTCGGGCCACACAAAAAATTTCTTCTCACGGCTCGATGGCCGGACACATGACAAGTTAAAGTTCTATATCTTAAATTCTAAATCCAAATTAAGTTTATATACCTATCTATAATTCTATATCAAAAATTCTAACCATACATTTCTATACATACATGTCTAGATGTATCTATAATTATATATCCAACATCACTAATTCATCACTAATTTGTAACTAAATTACTGAAATCGAGAGGAAGTCGAGAGTGCACTCACAAGGGGTGAAGCACCGACACCGATGCAGCTGTGGCAATGGATCCTCCCCGTCGGCCTTCTCCTTCTCCTCCTCCTTCTCCCCCCTCCTGCTTCTCCTTGGCAGCCGGCGAGGCCCAACCGGGGCTAGGGGTGACGGGTCCCTTCTCCCCCTCCTGAATTTCCTCCTCCCGCCTTCTTCTCCTCCAGGGGCAGCGACGCCGGAGGCAAGCCGGGGAAGGAGGGCAGTGGCACGGGAGGCGACGGGGGAGGGGCGGTAGGGGAGGGGGCGGCCGCGGCCACGGGACGGCCGGGTAGGGAGGCGGCCGGGGACGGGGCGGGCCGGGGCGTGGCAGAGGGGGGCGGCCACAGCCGGCCGCGGCGAGACGGTGCGGGGCGCGGCAGGGCGAGGCGGGGCCGGTCGGGATGCGGTGGGGCGAGGCAGGACGAGGCGGGGCCGGCAGGGCGAGGCGGGGCGCGGCCGGGGACGAGGCGGGGCGGGGCAGCGGCGCGAGCCGGGCGGAGCAGGGCGGGCGGAGCGGTGGCGCGAGCCGGGCGGAGCGGGGCGGGCGGAGCGGTGGCGCGGTGGAGCGGTGCGGCGGCGGAGCGGGGCGGCGGAGCGGTGGGGCGGCGGAGCGGTGCGGCGGCGGAGCGGTGGCGCGGCGGCGGAGTGGTGCGGCGGCGGGCGCGGCGTGTGAGTCCTGTGTGTGTTGTGTTGTGCGTGTGTGCGTGGCGGTGTGTGTGTTGTGCATGTGTGGCTGCAGGTGGGCCAGGCGACGGCCTTCGCCGAGAGCCCAGATCTAGGACTCTCGGCGCAGAGCGGGACCAGGCGGGCCCACGTGCTGCCTCGGCAGGGACCGAATTTTAAAAAAAAAACCTGACCTTCGCCGAGAGCCCCGGCTCTCGGCGAATAACTGACCAGGCGGGCCCACGTGCTGCCCCGGCGGAGACCGAATTTAAAAAAAAAAACCTGACCTTCGCCGAGAGCCACATGGCCCAGCTCTCGGCGAAGAACTGACGCGGGCCCACACGCAGCCGTGCCCCGGCCGCGACCGAATTTTAAAAAAAAACCTAACCTTCGCCGAGAGCCAAATGGCCCGACTCTCGGCGCAGAGCCCCTATTCGCCGAGAGCCAAGCACTCACCGAAGATTATTTTCATCAAATTTTATTTAAAAATAGCAAACAAATTCAAAATTTCGCCAAAACTTAACATGTCACTAGATATGTTGTGTATTGCTTATAAAAAAGTGGTTGTACTCAAATTCAAAATGAAATTTCACCAAGAGACCAAACCAAGTGATGTTAGTTCAAATTCTCTAAAACTTCTCGTGAGATGTTCTGGTTTCTAAAGAGCGTACATGTCAACTTGTTCAAAACGCTCTCTACTATTTATCACAATCTCTATGTATGATATCACGACCACTCGACAAAATTCGTGATTTTTCAACTTCATTTGAATTTTATATAATTTTTTTACCTTTCTACCACACGATCTTCATCATGATACGAGAACCAAATGCAAGAAAATTGAGCTTCATTTCATGTACATGGTCTTAGAGATGTCTCATGAACATGAATACCATTTTTCGAACAAATTTACTCTATGATTTTATGCACTTGCAGTTCATATCGGATGTATAAGAAAAAATTACGTATAAAGAAGTGAAATTGTTAAATATAGCAAACAAAGATAAAATGGCACCAATTTTGAACATGTACACTGTATGAGTGTATGTGGAGCAAGAAAAAAGTTTGGGCTCGAAAATGTGAAGTTTTTTTGAAAACTTCACCGTGAGTAGTATACATGCACTCACCGAAGAGGTTTTGCTCTCGGCGAAGGTGTTCCTTGCGCCGTGGGTATTTCTTCGCCGAGAGCCTTGGATGCCTGACACTCGGCGAATTTGACGGACGGGGACGGCCGTTACCGGTGTCGAGGTGGTGCCGTCAGCTGAGCCCTTCGCCGAGAGCGGAAGCCAGAATGCTCTCGGCGAAGGGGATCTGCACCGTGAGCAAGGCCTTCGCCGAGAGCTGGGCCTGGTGCTCTCGGCGAAGAGGGTCTACGCCGAGAGCTGGATCTTTGGCTCTCGGCGAACCTTCGGGCTCACGGTGAAGACTCTGTTTCCGGTAGTGAATCTTCGAGATTAAACTTCACAGAAACAGATATGGGTATAACACACAAGCAAGTTCAAGGGCAAATATGTGGAACATCCACTACACAATTAATGACACAAATTAAGGATTAAGGATTGTACGTACTTAAAACAGCATGACACACGACGAACGAGAACTATAGAACACACAATATAAACTAGATCGGCAAGAAGTTGGTCTGAACATTTATATTAACTGCACAGGTTCAAGTATTAGAACACATGATATAAACTAGATAGAACTTTTTTAAGGGGCTACGACCGGCAAGAAGCTGGCCTGAACATTTATATTAACCGCACAGGTTCAAGTACAGAGGATTTGTGAGGAGGGAGTGAAAAAAGAGAGCATACAACTAAGGCTAAGTTACATGAAAAAGATAGAGCCACTTCTGTAAGGCGTCCCGATCCCTAGGCGCCAGTCGATGTAGCCAAAGCTGGAGGTTAAGTGTCGCATTGTTGATGACAACAGCCGGAGCGAGGCAAGATGACTGAAAGACCCAGGAGTTCCTAGCCTTCCAAATGTTCCACAACAGAGCAGTGATGATGGTGGAGTGAACCTTGGACGTAGCAGTCGTTTGGGAGTTCCGGCATGGTCCAAAGACCACGGAAGATGGTGAGGTGCGAGGCGACGAGATAGCCGGCGACGCGCAAAACTGCTGCAGCGAGCACTATGGGAAACCGGCTGTTTGCCGTGTGTTTCGAGCGCACGGCAAAGAGCAAGAAACACACGGCAAAGCCTTTGCCGTGCGTTTTTCTCGGACACACACGACAAAGGCCGCACGGCAGATTTTTGCACGACAAAGGGCCTTTGCCGTGCGTCTTTTCTCGAAACGCATGGCGAACCCTTAGCCGTGCGGCAAACTTAGCGCACGGCAAACAATTTTGAAACCAAATATAACATTGCAGTGCGCCACAGTTGACGCACGGCAAATAATTTTTAAAGTAATAAAAAATCCAATCCCCCCACCGCCGCCGCAGGCACCACCACCACCATCCCGCCTCTGCCCCCACCACCAGCCATCTCACCGCCGCTGCCGCCACCATGCGCCACCACCACCACGTGCCGCCTCTGCCCCCCCACCCCACCACCATCTCGCCTCCGCAGCCGCCACCACGCGCCGCCACCGCCACCTGTTGAACAAAACAAGTAGAGAGAGAGAGAGAGAGAGAGAGTACCTTGGGCGCCGGCCACGGGATCTTGGGGAAGCAGGGCTGACCGCCGGATCTTGGGGACTTGGGTGCTGGCCGCCGGATCTTGGGGAAGAAGGGCCGACTGTTGATCTTGAAGGAGGGCTGGTTGTCGATCTTGAAGAACGAGGGGGCGCCGCCGGGACCTCAGGCTGCCGCCGACACCAGCCTCACTGGATTAGGCGCTCGCCTCGACGGATCTCACGTCCGGAGGCTGGAGGAGGAGGAGGCCGGGCCGCACCGGATCTTGGGGACGAAGGGCCGGCCGCTGGATCTTGGGGAAGGAGCACCGGGAGAGGAGGGAATGGAGGGCGCTGAGGCAAGGTAGGGGCTGCAGGGAGGAAGGATGATGGGGGCGGGTTGGGTTTGCAGGGGAGGGGTGAGGGTTAGGGTTTTGCGGCTTATATATGGTGAACGGATCGCCCCCCGCCGTCGGATGCCGCGGACGGCTGAGATCGAGGCGGGGGCGGGGGAGCTGGGGCGTTGCGGGTCGGGTCGGGTGGGGCCGCGGCCGCCTGGGTGGCCTTTGCTGTGCGTTGACTTCCAAGCGCACGGCAAATGATATTATTTGTCGTGCGTCTGAGCAAAGACGCACGGCAATGATCTCTTTGCCGTGCGCTTTTTAATAGTGCACACGGCAAACAATTTTTTCAACAATTTTATAAAATTCATAAAAATTATCAAATAAATTAAGTTATGTTGTCCTATTGCTTATAGAAACAAGTTTTGAAGTCAAAACTCAATTCGAAGGTCGCGTCGCTTACAAATCTAACCATATCTTTCGTAACTCTATGAAACTTCATCGGAGATGTCGCAATTTCTAAGCATTGTACATGACAAAATGTTCAAAACTCATTCATATTTTTACTACAGCCTCGCATATGATGTGCATTACATCAATGTTGTGTGGCAGTAGCAACCTCTTGAAGTAAGGCAGCTGCCACAAACCAGTAACATGTGTCCAATTGTGTTCTTTATTAAAGGTATTCCTATTGTCGACTTGAAGGTTCATTTGGGCTTCTACTTCTTCTCCTGTTAACTTTCTTGGGGGTTCATCCAACACAATTGTATCCTTTCTAAATGCATTTCTTTGGGTCCTAAATTCATGGTCCATAGGAAGAAACCGCCTATGACAGTCAAACCAAGATGGCTTACCACCCTTAGTAAGTCGAAATGAATGGGTGTCACCTAAACAGCGGTGGCAAGCTAACAATCCATGGGTGCTCCATCCAGCAACCATACCAAGGGCGGGAAAATCATGTATTGACCAGAGATATGCTGCTTTCATGGTGAACTTCCGCTTCAATGAGGCATCCCATGTCTCAACCCCCTTCATCAACTCCTTCAGTTCATCTACTAAAGGTTGCATTAGAACACCAAAGTTTTTTCCAGGATGTTCTGGACCAGGGATGACAAGAGAAAGAAATATGTTTTCAGGCCTCATAGCAACACCCGGTGGAAGATTGTACGAAATCACAAATACTGGCCAACATGAATAAGAAGCAGCTGTGAGGCTGTAAGGCGTGAAACCATCTGTTGCCAAACCTAAGCGCACATTCCTTGGCTCTTGTGCAAACTCCACAAAAGCATCTTCAAATTGTTGCCAAGCTTCACCATCACGTGGGTGATCCATTCTGCCAGACATAGAACGGGGAGCTTCTTTGTGCCATCGCATCAGTTTTGCTGTCCTCTCATGTACGTACAATCTTTGTAACCTCTCCGTTATGTGTAGGTAATGCAATACTTTATGTGGGATCTTATTTGAGCCATCCACATAGCGAGGGGTATTACAAATGTCACATTTCAGTTTATCCTTATTATCTCCATAATAAAGCATGCAATTGTTGTAGCAAACATGAATCTTTTGGTATGGCAATCCAAGACCCTCTAACAATTTTTTTGAATAATAGAAGTCCTTTGGCAATTTACTATCAGCTGGTAGGAGTTCTTCGATGAGTGCTAGAATATCATTATAACACGCAATGGAGAGGTTGTATTGTGACTTTATAGATATCAATATAGCTGTAGCTGATAAAGTAGAGTGTGTTGTTTGGTCATGAACTAACTCTTCCGCACTAGCAATCATCCTATAAAATGCTTTAGCAGCAGCTGTTGGCTCCTCCTCATCAACTATTGATGGAGCAGCTGCTGCTAAGTCAGCCAACATGGCACCCATGTCATCTATTTCACCAAAACCCTCAAATTCTCGCTGCTGCTGCTGGCCATGCCTCTCACCATGTGTTGTCCAAATTTTGTAGTTTTCTTTAAACCCATTTTGACATAGGTGTAGCTCTACCTTACCCCTTTCATGCCGAAAGTAATTTCGACACACAGAGCAAGGGCACTTAATAGTACCATATTGTACTACACTATGATCAGCGAAAGCAAGATCCAAGAATTCCTTTGCACGGTCAACCCAATCAGATGTTGGTCTACCATGGTTCCATCCACTATACATCCAATCACGTTCAGCCATAATTTACTTTCACTGTTATTATTCACAAATTATTTCAGTTAGTATTTCAGGTTATCACAACATGAGCAAAATAAAACCACAATCTGGCATACATAAGCACACACGAACAAGCAAAATGGCACACCGCACATGGTTCCTAAAGTAACAAAAGATGAAGGAGGCCAAATCAATCACCTGAGATGCAGGAAGTGGCAGTCAGGGCGGGGGCGAAGGAGCAGCAGTTGGGGGAGCGGCGGCGTCGGGGGCGGACTCCGGGGACCGGCGGCGTCAGGGGCGGACTCCGTGGACCGACGGCGACTAGGGCGGAATCGGGGATGGACGGCAACGAGGAAGGGTGGGGCACAGCAGGGAGGGACAGCGGTCGGGGTGGGTGGGGCACAGCGGCGGGGGAGGGTGGGGCACAGCGGCGGGGAGGCGTGCCGCCCGTGCGCGGTGGCCGCTAGCTGAGCCGCCCAGGCGCGAGGAGTCGTGGTGGCAGCGGAGTCTGGACTGGATAGGGTTCAGAGGGGAGGCGGGTTGTTTTGATGGATTCAGTACTGTCGCGTGGGTCCAGCTTTTTTTTCTTTTTGCCACCGCTGCCATGTTTTCACACGCGGGAATCGTTGCCGCCGCTAGATTTTTTCAGCGAAGGCGCGGGACGACGAATTATGGGCGCGAAAGGAGCGCGCCTCGCCTGAAGGAATTCCAGTCGGGGCTCTGCCGTTAGGAGTTGGAATTGTTTCCTGTCGATTTCACGGTTCCTGTCGGCTTATTAGAACCGTCAGGAATGATTTCCCTCTTTCCTGTCGGTTTTTTGCATCCGACAGGAGTGCTCAACAGTTCCTGTCGGTGTTCAAGGGACCGACGGGAACTATGAAAATCGTCAGGAATCTCACGTTTTCGGGTAGTGGATATCATGAGATATGTACAAATCTCATAATTTTTAAACTTTATTTATGTTTTTTAGAATTTTCAAATCATCTGGACACACGATCATGGTTGTGTTTCCTAGTCAAGACGTTCAAAATTTCTTTTCATTTCATGAAAATGGTCTTAAATTGGACTAAATAACATGGATATCATTTTTCCACTCAATTTATTCTATTATTTGCATCACTTGTAGTTCAAATTTGACATCTTTCAAAAGAATTGCTTGAAATACAATTAATTAGTTAAATATAGCAAATGGCTACAAGAATCTACCAAATTTTAAAATGATGTATCACATGTTGTATGCATAGAGTTGAAAAAGATTTAAAGGTGAGAAGAATTTTTTTAGGAGCAATTAGATTTGGGACCTAGGGAAAATACTTCAAGGTAAAAAAATATTTTGCCGTGCGCATGAAAGAAAGCGCATGGCAAACTCATAGGATTGCCGTGCGTCTAGAAAAGACACACGACAAACTCATGGGTTTGCCGTGCGTCTAGGGAAAAACGCACGACAAAGTTTTTTTTTAAAAAACGATGTTTCATTTGTTCGGAGTGTGAAAGGGGACACAATACTTTGCCGTGTGTGGTGGAGAAAACGCATGGCAAACAAGATCTTTGTCGTGCGTTTTTTTCGGGCGCACGCCAAAGAGCTTGTTTTCTGTGTCGTGCGCCCTATAAAAAACACACGGCAAATAACCTCTTTGTCGTGCGCCCAAAATAAAATGCACGGCAAAGATTTTGACGCACGGCAAACGTAGGTTTTTCCGTAGTGGAGGGAGCATCCAAGCAGTAGGTGGTGTTGAGTTTCCTGCTGCCCGCAATAGGCCAGGGGACTCGATAATGTTCCGGTAGTGAAGAAGTGCCACCGATGGCAGGCAATCCCGATGCACCAACCAAAGGAAGTGTTTGCATCTCGGCGTAGCCCCATTGTCCCAGATGAGAGGGGCAAAGGAGTCTACTGGCAGCACCGCCATGCAGTCGTCATAGGAGGCCAAGGAGAAGGGAGCCATGGTGGCGGCTCCCACGCCCCGAACGTCCACGACATCTGAAGGCGGCAAGGCTAACTGGAGCTCGTCTGTAACCGCCGTGGACTGGCGGCTGTGCAGGCCAAGGTCCCAGGAGCCACCTTGCATAGCTAACTAGATAAAACTAACTTATCGGTTCATACATTAGGAAAGTAGAGACCATATATAAGATACATTCTTCCTAGCTAGGCCACAACATGAAATAGCTCCTTTTCTCAGTTTTCTTGATCGACGAGCAGACAGAAGCGCCTTTCTTCAGTTTTGACCATTTAGAAGAAAAAACGACAAGTTTGTAGATGAAGTATTGGCAGGGACGTGACTCATCCCATATCCTTTCCTCTTCCTGCAATAAATAAATACAGTGACGAATTAAAAAAAGACAATATTGAAGGTTAAAATGGCAGTATACTAATGGGTTATATATATAACACATGCAGCTCTTATGTTCCAATCATAAGTTACAAGGCTCAAATGCTTATTAGTAGGCTATGCTAGCTAGTATTCTGCATGTTGGAGAATGAAGTAACACTAAAAGCATAAGAAATGCCAACGATGCAAGATTGAAGCCATGGACAAACTTAGCAATATCCAAATATGGAACTGGCAGAATCGAAGTCTATTGAGTTATTTATAAAAGGGCGGCAGAAATTAATAATACATACCTTGACAAATTGCAGAATCTGGGGAACTCACAAGAGAGGAAGGGCATGGGAGTGGAAGACAAGAACTTTGTGTGATGAAGTCATGGTCGTCATCAGTCGTTTCAAGTGTCCCATCATTCCGATCAAAATACAGACAAAATGACTCCACGGTCTTGGTGCTCATGTCAATGGAGAGCACCGACATCTTCTCGTAGGCTAATCCAAACTCACAGAAAAGGAGGTGCACTACTTGTGGCCTGACAATGTCGACTCGAGGGAACGTAGGGGGACGCCGCCACATTGGAGGTAATCGGGGAGGTCATCAGAGGTGACAGTACGTGTAGTCCTCCTTCCATGCCATGCTGTCGTTGTTGCCTACCATGGGCTGATGGATGGTGAAGCCAGTGCCGGGTTTGAGCTCTTCATAGGCTAGGTCACTATCATGGCGAGTGACATAGGCAAACTTGAGTGTACGACCGTGGTTGACGACGGACACGCCACCGTTGCCGCTGCCAAAGTCATTGGAATAGTTTATTTATATGGGTGGGTCCTTCTCTTATCATTTCAAGATCGATCATTTTGAGTATGGGGCTGAATAACATACTCTTCCTCCGATCTGTAAAGATGAATTTCCATACCTTGTTCTTATATAAGTTTCATGATTACAATCTAGACTATACTTATTTTATCAGGTTTTTTCGCATAGCGAGTAGAGGAATAGTTTCTAGTTTTGGTTTTTTGGGTGTTGGCAAGAGAGTACTTGTCCGGAGGGAACTAGAGGAAGGATACATCAGGGGTGGGAGCTTCCTTGGACACGTCGCAAAAGACGATGCCTTTTGGTGGTAGTCAACCCAACACAACCATCATTGGAAGGGGATGGCGGCATCGATCTGCAAGTGGGAGAGTTTCCAGAGATCATCATCAGTAGCAGATAGGATTGGCACACGCATTGATGAGCCCATGGCTCCTCATATTGTGAATGCTGAAATAATTATGTTAATTTAAATAAATTAGCAGGTGAATTTCTAAAGTCTTCTGGTATTAAATTTGGGACTTTATCTTTGGTTGAAAAATGTGGAAAGAGAGAGGAAGTAACATGTGCTCATTGTTGGGGAATCTGGTAAAACCCTATCACCCTCGGAACTTCGGAGAAAGCGATTGATCATGGAAGTTCAGAAAATATACAATGAAAGGCTCAGAAGCAAGAGATGTTCTCATAAGTTATATGAACAACTTCAGGCGTTTTCATGAACCGAGGCTAACGAATGATGTTATTTGAGGCTTTCTAACCATCTGACGATCTTTGGGAGAAATAACTACAGAAGTGACGTGAGTTTCCATGACTTTTGAATCGTTTTAGGAAATAGCGACTTCAGAGAAGGGGAACGACTTGGGGAACTCAGTGGAGAAGCTCGATTCAGAGCTCCGAAGCTGGGAATCATGATCTTCATCAATCTTTGGAGGAATGCGAAAAGCTCTAAGCGGACTAAGTCAATGGTGTAATGGGTGAAGATAGGCAGTTGAAATGTGTGAACGAGTGGTAATCTTGTAATATACAAGGGTGGTCACATAAATTACGTGATCACTTTGGACATTTTTGTACATACTTCTAGGAGAATATTCTCTAGATCTGAGGGTATTATTGGAATGTAAAAGTTCGTCCGGCTCCCTATAAAAGGAGGCTGACTGGCACGTGTAAAGGGGACACATCTTTTGGGGAGTGGAATGTCTTTTGGAGATTCTCGTAATCCTTGTTGTTCGTGTTTCTTCTTTCTTCCTGTTCAGGGGTCCTATCCGATTTTTGAACCCCCAATAGTGGCGCCCACCGTGTACTAAGCCGACAAAAACCCACGATGCCTCCACCAAAGAAATCAAAGAAGAACACAACACAAGAACCAAACGGTGAAAATCATCGCGTCGAAGAAGAAGAGGAGGGTGCCCTCGTGATCCACTCTCAGCAAGGCACAGACCAAGACAGAGCAACAAAATTAGAGGCACTCAAGAAAGCTAGAGAAGAAAAGGCCGCAGAGATTCTAGAAACAAGCACAGAAAATGATGATGAAGGCGCGGTAGACAAAGAGTTAGAAACAGTGAACAAAAAGATGCAGATGCTGCAAAAAGAAAGGGAAAGGTTCTCCATGCAACTGGAAGCAAAAAGAAGAGCTTTTGAGAAGCTTGATAAATTGAATCAAGTAAAATAACAATTAGATAAAATGCAAAAAGAAATAGAAGAAATGAAACAGCAAGAAAACAATTCTCTCTGGCACGATTCGCCATATCAAAGCTCTAGCCCACGAAAGAGAACATCGAAAAAAACTTCTTCACAAGCAATGGGATCTCACAGTTCGCAGATCCGGAATCACCGCTGTACCTCGGCCTGCAAACAGCCCCATGGCCATCAAAATACAAGCCAGTGTCTCTCTCGAAGTACAATGGTTACGGGCACTCAAGACAATTCCTTATGAGCTACGAAGTTGCGGTGAATTCAGCTAGTGGGGATGATGTTGCCTTTGGCCAAATCTTTCATCATTGCCTGCGAAGGTCCAGTCCTAAACTAGTACTCTCTACTACCTCTGCACTCAATCTGTAGTTGGATAGACCTCAAGACAAAGTTCATGCAAGCCTTCTAAGTTTTCCATGAAACAACCGCAAAAGCATCAGATCTTTACCACCGAAGTAGAAAGATAAGGAACCTTTGGCGAACTTTGTGAAAAGGTTCATGCAGCAGAAGTCTCAAACCCCAGGGGCAAGCATTTAATCAGTGAATTAACCCCAGGGCAGACAGCCTCGCATCTATCTAGAGAAAAGCCAAAAACTATCAAAGAACTCTTTGACGAACTAGAAAAGTATATCAAATCTGATGAAGATCATAGAAGGAGGGTTGCTGAAAGAAACCAAGCAAGGCAAAATCGTAGCGGAGGTGGTTGGAGGCCATAATTCCAGGCACCATGCAACATCAATAATGTTGCTAACCCACCATCAAACTATAACCAGAGCAACAGACCAAGTACTAGAGGTGGACACTCATCAAGAGGTAAAGGAAGAGGACACCCGAAACTTTAGAATCATGATCCCATAAATTCGTACTTCTATTGCAGATATCATGGGAATGGCCATAGCACTGAAGCGTGCCCAGAGACGCAAAAGAACATAGGAAGAATTCAACAAAAAAAGAGAATGATGTTAGTCGCATCTGTAGTCCCCAACCAAGTTCATCAGAATTACTAGCAACCACAGCTTCTCGGCCCAATGTGCCATAAAATGAGCCCAGCCGCGATGCAAGCTCCAACTCTCCAAACTTCTCACAAAAGCTAACCTTTCCAACAATCACAACCAACATGGCAACCTTCGCAGCAGTTCTATCCACAATCTCAAGCGATACAAACCATTCAACAACCACAACCAATCCAGGAAAACCTACCACCTCCACCAGATAACACCACAAAACCAGAATCAAGTTCCAGAAACAACAATTCAAAGGCATTTCCCTCCTTCGGAACGATCATGCCGATAGTTGGCGGGTCTTCAGATGTGTGAACACAGTCATCAATGATGGCCCTGCTGCGAGTCCAGAATGGGCTAAGGTGCCAATAACTTTCACTGAAGAAAATTTCAGGTTGAAGTCCATAGATCATAACAATTCTATGGTCACCGAAGTAAATATTGCTGGATGGGTAATCGGGAAAGTCCTGGTAGATAATGGAAGTTCCACTGATATACTGTTCACGAAAACTTTTGAGAAGATGAACTTGAGTCCGCACATGCTACGACCACCAGAATATCCATTGCTAGGCTTCAGAGCAAAGCCAATCAAGCCAATGGGAAAAATCGCTCTGCCGGTGTCCTTTGGAGATCTTAACAATGCCAGAACAGAACATCTAACTTTCGATGTTGTCGATATGTACTACCTGTACTTCACAATTTTTGGACGGGGTTCATCAACAAGTTCGATGCTGTGATAAGACAACAGTTCCTTTGCATGAAAATCCTAGACCCTAGAGGCGTTATCATTGTGTATGGTGATCAGAAAGAGGCAAGAGACATCGAAAAGGGCCACACCCCCGGGCAAAACAATGTTCATCTCCTAGATACCAATGAAGAGAAGAAAGAATCATATGTCGAGGCCAAGAGAGACAGGGAAAATGTTGAGATAAGTGCCGGTGTCCCTATTGCAAGAGATTGTTGCAAGTCATCTTATTTGAGGTTTGTGGAAATTAAAGGATGAAATTATTATATTGCTTACCCATGCTCTTTGGTTATTCATATGTTTATTGCATGCTTGGGTGATTATGGATTGGGTGTGATCGTTCATGTACCTTATTGAACTTAATAGATGAAATTGCTCCTGATTTAATCGCAATCAGAAGTAATTTCATCTATTAAGTTCAATGCGGTACATGAACAATCACACTCAATCCATAATTAAAGGTGGGGGTGGTTCGGATCGAACCACCGGTTCATCGAACCGATCCTCAAAATCGAATCAAATGGGCTCCTAATTCAACACACAATACAATAGAGGGTCAATGGATCAGAACCTAAGGATTGCGTGGATCAAACCCTCTTCCTTTCAACCCTACGAGGCTACTACGACAACAGCAATCCACTGGTCCGTCCTCTTCGTTTCCATGGCTGCTCCATTGCCCCCATCTCCTTTGTCGCCCCTGCCCCATACGGCTGCCAAGGCCTGAGGCTCGCCGCGCCGCCGTTGTCGCCCCATCTAATTGCTGAGGGCTGAGGCCCTGAGACTCTCTGCGTCGCTGCCACTGTTGTTGACCCTACATCGCTCACAGATAGCCCCATCTCGACTTTGTCGCCGCTGCCGCATCTGGCATTCCAGCTGCCAAGGCTCATTACGCCACTGCTACCTATCCAGCTGCAGAGGGCCAAGGCTCCAATGGTGAATCTAGGATTTTAGCTTAGGGTATGCCACTCAAAAAATCATATACAATTCCGTAAATCCATTTTATCAATTCAATAATTAAAATCCTTTAAGGATGGAGCGGGGACGCGGCCGGGGAGTGGTGCCACGTCACCCGGTAAAGACCCGCCGCCCTGCTTCTACAGATAATATGATGGGTGCCGCCTCCCCCAGTTGGTCCCTGCCCCTGCACGTCACTCATCCCATCCCTACCCTGCACGTCGCCCTGCTTTTGCTGCTTGACTTCCTTCTGATAGAAGCTAACCACGACTAGTCACACAAGGGTAAAAAGTGTGCTTTCCATCCTCGCGACGTCATATCCCCTCACTCTCCTCTCTAGCACTCACGCAGACGAGAGCAAGTACAGCGATGGTGGCAGCAGCACGGCCTCGCCGGCGAGGGACGGTGATGACGACGCGACTTGGCGAGGGCGGTGAAGCTCACGTAGAGGTCCTGTCTTCCTTTTCCCCTTCTTTCCTTTCCCGTTTTCATCCATCTCAAATCGAAGATCCTCTTTCTTATTTCTCCTTTTGCTCTCAGATCTGGGCTGAGCGAGGTGGTGGTGCGGTGCTCTGTGTTGTGGAGGAGCGAGGCCCGGGTTGATGCCGCCGACTGCCCGGAGTACGCGGAGGTCGACCTCGCCGGCCGGTACCAATGGGTACTGAATCGGCACAACCACTGCAGCCCCTCCCCGACCCCACCATTTCTCGATCTGTTTCGTTTTGCTCACCGAGTTGCTGATCTGTTTCCCTGCTCCTCTGCTATGTTTCCCGCAGTTTATCAACGTTCTTGGCAAGGGCGCACTAAAGACTATAAGATTCGATACTCTGAAGTCGCGTGATTTCATTTTGCTTGCCCCCTGAATCTCTGACCCGAGGTACGTGTTCGGGCACTGCAGGTATAGGACGTGCAATGAGTGGGGATGGAAGTGGCAGGGAACCAGGTGAACCTGCTCAAACTCCTGTAGAGCCTCGAGGACCTGCAGCGGCTCTACTGCGAGATCCACCTCTTCAAGATGCTCAAGCACACCACGACATCCTGAAGTTCAGCACCTCTTCTTTGGCTAGCCTAAAGATCTGCCTGAAGTTCAACACGCCAAACATTCATGTTCATACGACGGAATACTTATTAGGTAAAAAGGCCTTGACTAAGCTTTTAATTCCCATTTGTTAGAACAAGTGTCTGGTGATTGGACAAATAAAAGTGTAATTTCACTTTTTTCCGTTCCCGGCATTCAGGTTGTTATATGCGAATTGGCACATTGAATTCAGTAACTCACAAGTAAAATTGTATTGCTATGTGTGAAGGAGAGATTGGAGAAAGAAATTAATATGTTAGGAGAGAGAATGAATTGCTCTTGCTGCTTAATTGCAAATTAAAGTTAGTGAAAATGTTAAATTCAGGGTGATTGCTAGGGTCAAGTAATATTCTGGGTCATGGCCGAGCAAGAGAATGGTACTTCCCATTGCTCTTCTTAGCATTTATCTGAATATGTGAAATATAGTTATAAGTATATGTCTATCAATGTGTGATATGCAATAATTTAGCCATGTTTTCCCTCTACCATGAATTTTGGATGAACAAGTTTCCCATTAAGGACAATGGGATTCAGAGATAAAGGCTGGTTTGATTGTGCGATCCTGAAGATTTTAGTTATATGTATAGCTAATAGTTGATCTGTTTTTGTCCATTTTCACTTGAGTTCCATTACCGTTATATGCATTGGTTAGTTCTTAAAATGGGTGCTTCTAATTTGTGTAGGAAATGATGCAAAGGAGAGAGGGCCGATGCAACTTATTCTTTAATATCACTACACAACTCCTTTATGTTGAGGAAAAGAACAACTTCAATATTTTATCCCGTTATTTAGCTTTTTTTCACAATGCCCAATTTTGTTTCCCAAGATTTCATGGTTAAATCGTGAATTGTTCACAATCAGTGCAGAGACAAGAAAACACTATGGTTTCTATTCACAAGTTTACCCATGTGTTACTCCTTTCCATTGAAGACCACAAAGATCAGAAAGATGTTTATGAAAAAGCATATTGTGCTGATAAGTGTTTATGTATTAATTCATTACATGCTCAAAAAATGTTTATTAATAGAATAATAGGCTGACGATTAGGAGCCTGTTCGTTTTTTATAAGACCTCCAATTGCTATTATTTCGATGACCTACGAGTTTTCCGTGAAAAACGACGCCGCAACGCACAAAACCAACAGCCTAATGACTCAGAAAGCTATCACTTCCAGAGCAACAGCCCATTGGATCATTATCTTTATCCATCTCCAGAACTGGCGCGCTAATGCGCGCCCCAGCTGCTATTGTTCTATTCTTTTTCAGGGCTCATCCTTGCACGTCGGGTGCGTCACTGCAGGTGCAGATGAACTCCGAACGTTGCTTTTCAACTGTTGCAGTGGGCCCCTGGCTTTTTTTTTCTTCATGGGCCGGCGCGCAAGGGCACACCCCTGCCCCTAGTAATAGTAAAACTGACAATACAATTCTGTACTCCCTCCATACTGGTATTAGAAGACGTTTAGGACATGATTGTGCATACCAAGGTGTGTTTAATGAGGGTAGAGTTTTCCCCGTTTGCCCTTATTAAATGCAATTGTGGCTACTCTTGGACAACTACCCAGCAAAGCTCCGAGTGGCCAGCAGGAGCAAGTCTCCAGGTTCGTGGTCGCTGGGTCGACTCTTGGCGACCGTATTTTTTTGCCGTTCGTCTCTATTTTTGCACGGTACTGCATGTTTTTTTGCATCACAACGAACGAGACTATGAGTTCGGCGGCGTCACCTGCTGCTCCGGCGAGACTGATTCCGGCGCCATCTGCGCGCATGGCGAGCTGCTAGGACGCTGCGCGGCGGAACAAATTGCTACGCAGCACTAATTTTGGCCTTGGTTGGCGAGTGATGTTGAAGAGGCGAGGCAAGCGAGAGGACGGCAGGTGAACGGACGCAGCGCGGAACGACGAACGAAGCGACGCGAAATAAATGTTGCGGACGACGGACCGAAGTGACAGGGGTAAAGCCGTCCGTTTTCACACCGGGAACGGAGAACGTCTTCCTTTGCGCAATCGTCTCAGGTCTAGAACGTCTTCTATTTCCAATATGGAGGGAGTATATGTGCACTAACCACTAAGATACACAGCTTAGCTTCAGGTAATCAGTCGTGCAGCAGCAACACATTTGTATGTTTTCTCTAAAATTACGTATATACACTTTTTTTTGATCAAACGTATATACACTTGCATTAGCCGGAATTGGCATACCTCTAGCTACACCACTGCAAGGCTCGCTACGTCGCCGCTGCCGGCGGCCCCATCCATGGGCGCACACGGTGATTGGGTTCGGAACATAGCTGTCACCACGCACAGGCGGCAGCAGGCCTATACCATTATATTGCAGTGGTAGTGAAAGCGGGAGGAGTCCTAGAGGACGGCGCCGGCGACGAGCTTCCCGAGGAGGATGGCTCCGGCGGCGGCGAGGCAGTCGAAGAGCACCACCACCACTTGAGCGAGCACGCAAGCATAACAATGCCGGCGAGAGCCGCTCTGGGCACACTGCTCGAAGGTCTGATGTGTGCACGGTCGGACTACAGGTGGCCGGGTGGGTCGACTTGCTAGAACCTTTGGAGCGCCTGGTTCAGCCAGTTTGGTGAAATGGATCATATGGTGCTCCAAAATTCTTTAAATGGATTGGTGGTTGGTTCCAGGGGGCTCCATGGAGCACCATTGCCCATCATTATCCATAATCACCCAAGTATGCAACTAAAATATGAAAAGCCAAAGAGCATGGGTAAGCAATCTAATAATTTCATCTTTTAATTTATACAAACCTCAAATAAGTTGAGTTGGAACAATCTCTTGCAATAGGGAACAACATATCCACAATCACCCAAGCATATATTATTGTCACTGCCATGAGAACACACGATAAACTTGATATAATAACTAACTTTTCAGTTCATACAGCATGGAAGGTAGAGACCATAAGATAGATGCTTCCTAGCTAGGCCACAGCATGAAATAGCTCCTTCAGTTTTGTTGATCGACAACCTAGCAGGACAGAAGCCTTTCTTCAGTTTTGACCATTTAGAAGAAAGCACGACAAAGTAGGATGAAGTAGTGGCAAAAGAAGTGACTCAGTCCTTATATATGCTTCTTCCTCTTCCTGCAATAAATAAATACTGTGACAACTTAAAAATGAACTAGATGGGTGATGTTCAAATTAAACTTGCTTCTGTACTGTGACAGAAAGAAGGCTTAGCGATGCAATCATGAATTTGTTTACTTAGGAAAAAATTGCAAAAAACAAAACAGAATATTACAGATAATGAAGGTTGTAGTATACTTGAGTTCCAACTGCTAGTAATTTCCTGCAGCATATAAAAGAAGGCATATATTGGCAGGCAGTTCTTATGTTCTAACTTCAAAGCACAAATGTTAGTATGCTACAGGCTACGCTAGTATTCTTCAGGTTGGGGAAAGAGAGCTCACACTACAACATATGAAATGCCAACAATGCAAGATTGAAGCCATGGACGTAAACTTGGTGGCAGAATTAAAATCTATTGAGTTATTTAGAAAAGGGCAGCAGAAAATATTACATACATACCTTGATAAACGGCATAACCTGGGGAACTCACAAGGGAGGAAGGGATTGGAAGTGAGAGACATGCACTTTGTTGTGAAGAAGTCAGGGTCGAGGCTTTGATATAACTCATTCCCATCCATATACAGATCAAAATACACCAAGCACTTGGCGCTCATGTCAATAGAGAGCAGCGACGTCTTCTCGCAGGGTCTTTCAAACTCGACGAAAAGGAAGTGCACTACATGTGGCCTTTCAATGTCAACTTGAGGGAACATGGGCACGCCACGCTGACGTTGGAGGTAGCCAGGGAGGTCATCGGAGGTGACAGTGTAATCCTTCTCCCACGCCATGCTACCACCGCCGCCTATCACGAGGGTGTGGCAGGTGATGGTGAAGCCGGTGCCGGGTTCGAGCGCTCCATAGTCAAGGTTGTCATGGCGTTCGACGTTGATGAACTTGAGCAAACGGCCATGGTCGACGACGGACACGCGACCATAGCAGATGTTGCATGTGGTTTCCTCGGTGACGGAGTCAATGTCAAGAGGGAACCAGAGGAAGGAGACGTGCACTTTATCTTTATTGGACACATCGCAGAAGAGGATTCCATGTTGGTAGCTGACCCAGCACAGCCATCGTTGGAAGGGGATGACGGTGTCAGTCTGCCACTGGGAGAGTTTCCAGAGATCATCATCAGTAGTGGACAGGATTGGCACACGAAGGAGCTCCCATTTGCGGTGGCTAAGCTGAACATCGGTGGTGGAGGAACGCAGCAAGGAGATGTCAACACGGGCCTCAATGCGGCTACGGCCTCGGGTGCGTACGTAAAGTTTGAGCTCCGCCACCACGAACTCCTCCTCTTTGTCCCCGGAGCACCATAGGCCTAAGGAGCTCAAATCCAGCAGGCGGGGTGGTGGAGCAGGATGACGAGTAGGATGAGATAGACTGCAATCGCCACGGGGCAAGGTACAAGGCGGGAGCAGTGTAAGCGAGGATGAGGAAGGTTTCTTCTCGTTGGCTCTGAAGATGAAGAAATTGTGAAATTCAGAAGGCTTGTTGGTGAAGACGACGAGCAGAGAAAGTTGGCGGTGGGTCGCCAGGATGTATATGGGATTCTCCTTTTTAGGACCTGGGAAGCCCGGCAGCTGCGCGTAGAGGCACGAGATTTGCGGGGGCTCAGCGAGGGAGAAGGCGATGCGGAAGTTGGCGCCCCAGGAGGTGGTGCCGGACGCCCTGATGGGCGCCGCGGTGACGTCGGGAAAGGACTTGTTGGCGTCCCTGCGGAAGACGGCGGGCTCCAGCATCACCCACTTGGGGAACCCACCGGCGGAGGACATGGCGGCGACCTAGCTTGAGACGTACAGCAGATGGGAAAATTAAATTACAAGGGCCGGCCGGCAAGGGAGAATCGAACTTGCCGGGGATTTGTAAGGTGGTGAGAGGGTTCCTTCCGGTAGTACGAGGGTTCGTTCCTCCTTCCTCCTGCCTGTATACGCACGCACGCAATGCTCGCAGATAAAAAGAAATCAAATGGGTCAGCCCACGGCCTGGTCCAGGCCTAATTTGTTTCCTTGCGGCCCAAATTGTTGATCCACATTTTAAACATTCACCCACAAGGAGCAATCACTATCGGAACTAGGGGTATCTCCCCCGCGCGTTGCTGCGGGAATTAAGAAACAATGCAATGAACATAAGAGAAATTTTCTATGTGCTAGTGGATGCTAATGTAGGTGCCAAGGATCAATTTTTCAATAATGGAGACATAATGTATTTTATTATATGTAAATAAAAAAAATATATACAGAATCATATGCAGCGTAATATGATGGAGGGGATATGGCAGATGCTGAGATGCAGCCAACATCAAGCAAAACTTCTACCTGGTCCGGCAAGTTACCGCTTCTGCCAATGACCCACTCAGTATTCACGAGAACGCAGCCCATGATCTCTACCGACCGACAACGACGACGCCTGCGCCTCTGGTAGGGAGCTACACGATTTGGCAGCTCGGCGCCCCGGCGAGCGCGACCATTGGTGAGGCCGGAGCAGCTAGCCCGGCTTCCTTCCCCGCGGAGCCAGCCGTGGCGAGGCCGGCCCACGGGTGCTGATCTGCGTCGCACGCCGTTGTCGTCTCTCGTCTGGGAGAGGATCGGTCTTCGCGACCCAATGCGCAGCAGAATTAAGCGGCGACGGGAGGAACGGTCTGGGGATCTGATGGGGTAGCAAGACGTGCAGCAGCCGTCACCGTGGCCTGCTCCGATTTGTTGGCCGCAACCACGCCGACACGGAGCTGCTCATCGGAGACGACAACGACGATGTGCTCGAGCTGGGCGGCAGGCGGCAGCTCGACGTCGGCAACGCCACGGACATCGACGACGGCAGCGCCACAAGCATCAGCGACGCCGTCACGTGGACGGGGTTCATCAGCTACACGTACGCAGCACTGTCAAGGGACAACGTGCCATCCTTGCTGCGTGGTGCGTCCTACTACAACTGCCGCCCCGGTGCGGAGGCCAACCCCTACAGCCGTGGCTGCTACGCCATCACGCATTGCCGTGGCTGAGAGAGAGCTGCGACGACGTCTGCTATGCTGCTAGTTGTGTGTTCCCCGCTTTTGCCCGCAAGCAGAAGGAATATATACTCATCAATCGAGACGGTTCACCTGTGTTTTCCATTGCCTGATGGAGATCAATTGTTGCGCGTCTGCATGCTCATCAATTCGACGGCTCAGCTTCGTCCTTTTCGGTTTCCTGGTGGATCCATTGTTGCAGCGTGCGTCAGTCTGATTTCACTCGGCTACCAGCGGCACATGCATGGAAGGAAGGTCAAAGAGAGATTGACGTGGACCAATGAGAGGGCTGAGAACTCTCAAAGAATTCCTAGTGGGGAGCTCATATATAGGAGTTATAGATTGCACCATGTGCCGTCAGCCTCAACCTTTGCCGAGAGCCACGGGCCAGGCTCACGGCACAGGGCTTCTTTGC
The DNA here is from genome assembly GCA_036936925.1 of Cenchrus fungigraminus. Classification (NCBI taxonomy): domain Eukaryota; kingdom Viridiplantae; phylum Streptophyta; class Magnoliopsida; order Poales; family Poaceae; genus Cenchrus; species Cenchrus fungigraminus. The sequence continues at coordinate 124,753,194 of CM072770.1, read as the reverse complement.
CGAGGTACAGAAACAACACACGACACAGGATCTCTATGCGGAGAGCTTGCAGAAGCGGCTCTTGGCGCACAAGCCCGACCGTGACAGCCGTTGGCCCTGCCGTCAAATGTGACGAGAGCAGCAGTTGGAGGCTCTCGGCAAAGATTTGGCTCACGGCACAGAATTCCTGTGCTGAGAGCAATAACCCTGTGTTGAGTGCATTGCCCACGCTCTCGGCAAAGAATTCAAAAAAAAATTTTAATTCCAGACCTCCAAACTTTTCCCTTCATCAACATACACTCATACAAAGCATATATTCAAATTTCACATAATTATAGATATGTATGCTATATTTAACAATTTTAATTCATTCTTGGTAATTTTTTCGTATGTGTGTATGTGTTCGATATGAACTGCAAGTGCATGAAATCATAGAGTAAATAAAGTTGGTGAAAAAATTATATTCGTGTTCATGAGATACCTCTAAGACCATCTACATGAAATGAAGCTTAATTTCCGACATTTTGCTCTCTCATCATGATGAAGATTGTGAGGTAGAACAGTTTAAAAATTGTATTAAATTAAAATGAAGTTTGAAAATAACGGATTTTGTCAAGTACTCGTTATATCATATGAGGAAGTTGTGAAAAAAAATTTGAGAACGTTTTGAACACCTGGACACGTACGCTTTTTAGAAACTGGAACATCTCACGAGAAGTTTGTAGGAATTTAAACCAATGTCACTAGGTTTGGAGTCTAAGAGAAATTCAAGTTTGACTTTGACTACAAAAACTTTTTTATAAGTCATATACATCATAACTGGTGATATATTGAATTTTGGAAAATTTTCGTGGTTGTTGCTATTTTTTATAATTATTTTGATTAAATAATTCTGTGCCGAGAGCAAGGCTCTCGGCAAAGAGGTGACTGTGTGATGAGACCATCTCAAGGACTTCAACAAATACTCTTAATATTCAACATTCATACAAGATGAAAGCTATACTTGATTCCAAATCTTATTATGTTTCTTTAGCAAAGCTACTACTTGGTTCGTACGATTACAGGTTTAAGCACCTTGCTATACTTGAAGAGATGAATACAACTACAACACCAAAGTTTCACTTCAGCTACAATGATTATTTCAATGACCAAGATGATGATTTCACCAATTAAGTTTATCCATACCTAAACCCAAGAGAGCATGCACCAAGATATGTTTACATGTTACAACAAAAGGTGAACTCAATCCTAGCTAAAATTAACTTGAAAATATATGAGAATGTTATACTACCTAAAAGTTCTACTTTGGTTGTCCTTGGGTATATACACGAAGATGACGGTACAACTAAATATGGAGATGAAGTGAACAACAAGAAGCAGTCAGACCAAGGATCACCAGTTTGAACCAAGGATTCAGGAGGATTCCGTTCGGATGACAGATCGGACCAGCTTGAAAACCAAGAATCACCAAATCGAAATAAGGATCCAGGAGGTTCACTTCGGACCACCACTTCGGATCAGTTTTGGACCTGCATAAAGAATCTACCATAACTCTTTATTCCCGATAGCTCTGGAGCTCCATGAGTACTTGATGGAACGGTCTTGAAGTCAACTTTCCAATGCAAGAAATCGCATGTCGATTGGACTACCTAATAAACAGTTATGACCAATTAAGTGGAGACTACACAGAAGGCCAACAGCCACGCGAGGCTGTTCGGGATTGCAGTTCGTGGTGACCTTTCACATAGCTTATATCTAGATATTCTACTTCCATTTCACACCCAACTAGGAGGGATGTTCCTAGTATAAATACCCCCTATGTATCTCTGAAATAAGGAAGATTTTTTATATTGAAATACAACCCCTTTTGTTCAGCTGCGTGCTAATTAACAATTTCAGAGAGTTATCTCTACCCCTTTGCTCTTGTGATTTCTTTGAGGGATTACAGAAGCGGCCGCGTCCCAATTGGTGCTCCTGGTCCATTATTCCAGGTTGTGTTGGTTGGTTCTTTAAGACTGTGGTTGGGCGAATCCTCGATTCAGGTTGCCGGTTCAAGACAGTGGTTGGTTTCGAGTTCTATTTGCCAGGTTGCACTAGTTATCGCTGCTTGCAGCAATTTATCTTGGTTGTTTACAGCTAGCTATCTTGATCGGGATCCTATATCGTGAAGATTGGGACCCACCCTCACCCACACAGACACAACACACTCAACACTTAGTCGCACACACGCACACACACGCCGCCTCAATCGTCCACCACTGCACCGCGCTGCCGCTCCCTGCCCGCGCCGCTCCACCCCGCCTCGCCGCTCCGCCCGCCCCGCCTGTGCCGCTCCGCCCGCCCCGCCTCGTCGTTCTGCCTCGTCCCGCCGCTCTGCCCCACCCCGCCTGTGCCGCTCCATCCTGCTGCCCCCGCCCAGCCGCCCTCCTCCCCTGCCCCTTGTCGCCCTCCTCCCCTGCCGCGGCCGCCCTCCTCCCCCCACCGGGGGAGAGGCCGGCCTCGGCCACCACCCCTGTCGGCTGCAAAGGTAAAGAACCTCCTTCGCTTTAGTTAGTCAATTCTAATATTTTAGTTAGTCAACCAATTTAGTTAGCAAATTAAGTTCAAATCTTAAAAAATGGCCAAAGAACCTCACATGTGAAAAGTACTAGACAGAGTAGAGATAAGCAACAGCAAGGAACCTCAATTCTGGTCATTTTTGTTGTCCGTGTTGGATGAGTTAGTAGAGATAAGCAACAACAAATTCATGTCTCTAATTTTACTTGTCATACTTCTCATGCATGTCAATTTTATAGGTAGAGGTGCCTTGATTTGCCACACTCACCAGAGGCAATTTTTGAGGAGGAAGAAGAGAAGGAAGTCGTGTCATCGATCTCCTAGGTGAGCCTCGTGGCTCGGGGCACCACAAGTGATTTGTCCGGCCATCGAGCCGTTGGAAGAAAACTCGTGTGTAGCCTGATCTTCGTGTGGTGGCTTTTGTTGCAGGTTTTGGAAACCTCACCGTACAGGGAAGGTGTTGTCGAAATTTTGAATAGACACTCATCATTGATCTATTTTTGCAGGAAAGTCTCTATTATCGTCGCCATCACTGAAGGAGGAGTAGGAGGTCGCGCTCGCATTGTCTCGGAGGCCTGGTCGACCCTTGTCTTGCCGCCTGCCCCTGCCTCGCCATCGAGTTACTAGGTGAGCATGCCCCTGCCTCGCCATCGAGTTACTAGATGTCGTAGATCACGAAACCTAGTTTGGCGTCTCACGTATGCATAGATGGGGTTAGTTTCTATGGTCTACTCCGATCCGAGACAGAGTTTTGGCAGCACCTCCTCGTTGTTCTCTGGATACTTCCCTAATAGGACGTGTATTTGGAGAATAGTGGGGAGCTGCTGCCAAAATTCTGTCTCGGGTCGGAGTAGACCATAGGAACTGACCGCATCTACGCATCCACGGGTGGGATTAGGACCTATCTTTACCTATTAGAATGTGTAGACATCATGTAGATGATGCAATGTTTTTTATATAACTCGTTGATATGATAGAGAATGGGCGACTGTCGGTGGATTTACAATGGATGGGCAAGTGGTGGTCGTGTGACACAGGAATGGATTACGAACACTCAAGCTTTCCTTGACGAAGCATTTAGAAAGGTTAAAGGGCCTAAAGATAGTAAAACCATTTGGTGTCCTTGCAGCCACTGTGGAAACACACGTCGTCATACAAAGGTGGACATGGCAGCACATCTCTACAGGCATGGATTTACGAGAGACTATACAAAGTGGACCTACCATAGTGAAAACTGTCGAATGAGAGACAAGGTTGTGAGGCAATGCATCGGAGAACTTGATTGTGATGTTGGAGTAGAAGACATGATAGATGACTTTCATGAAGCTTTTCAAGGAGAAAGTCCAGAGGAGGAGCCAGAGCCAAGCGCGAAGGCGTATTATGATATGTTGGCTGCAGCACAAAAATCCCTTCACCAACACACCAAACTATCTCAACTAGATACCATCGGCCGCCTGATGGCCGTAAAGTCCCAGCATAACCTGAGTCGAGAATGCTTCGATGCTTTGGAGACCGTTTTTGGCGACATGCTTCCCCAAGGTCACATTTTGCTGAAGAACATGTATGAAGCGCGAAAAGTCCTTCGTGCACTTAAGATGCCATACGAGCAGATACATGCCTGTCTGAAAGGATGCATCTTATTCAGGAAAGAACATGAGAATGCGACGCACTGTCCGAACTGTAAAGCGTCTCGGTTGGTGGAGGTAGACTCTATGAGGGTAAAAAGATGTAGCTCACAATCACAGTAAGTGTCCTACGGTACCTCCGCCGATACAGTGGATCCAACGGATTTACATGACCAAGGAATCTGCGAAGAAAATGACTTGGCACAAAACGGGTCGCCGACACAGTGATAACCTTACACATCCATCCGATGCTGAAGCATGGACCCGTTTTGATGAGATTCATGGTGACAAAGTGGGGGAGGCTCGCAATGTACATGTTGCGCTAGCGACAGATGGGTTCTATCCTTTTGGAATGACGGCTGCCCTGCACATGAGTTGGCCCGTGTTTGTTATCCCCCTCAATCTACCCCCCTGACACCGTCTTTCAACGACAGTACATATTCGTGTTGTTGATAATTCCTGGATACCCAGGAGATAATATGAGTGTGTACATGGAGCCTCTGATTGATGATTTTCTCATTGCTTGGGAGGACGGGGTGTGGGCGTACGACCGAGCTACGAAGACAAACTACAAAATGCACGTGTGGTACATGTACTCCCTGCATGACATGCCGACGCATGGGCTATTTTGCCGTTGGTGTGTCCACGGAAAGTCCCCCTACCCAGTATGCAAGGCAGCTCTGATGTTCATTTGGTTGAGGAGGGGTGTGAAGTATTCATCATTCGACAAACATCGACAATTCCTCCCTCTTGACCTTAAATTCAGACTAGATACCAAGAACTTTACGAAAGGTGTCGTAGTTAGAGATCCACCACCGCACATGATGACAGGTGCCGAGATTCAAGCTCAGTTAGACACTCTCGTGCTCAAAGAAGGAGAACATCATTTTGTGGGATATGGTGTGCAACATGCCTGGGCTCAGAAGTCGGACTTGTGGAGGCTACCCTACATGAAAGATCTTCTTCTTCCACATAACGTTGATGTGATGCACACCGAAAAGAATATTGCCGAGGCACTATGGGCTACAATCATGGACATACCAGAGAAGAGTAAGGACAATGTTAAGGCTAGACTCGATCTAGAAATGTTATGCGACAGGCCAAAGCAAGTCACCCCGAAGGCTGTACCAGGCAAGACATGGAAAAGGCCTAAGGCTGATTTCGTCCTTGCTAGGGAACAAAGGAAGGAAGTACTAGGATGGATGCAAAAATTAATGTTCCCTGATGGGTATGCTGCGAATCTGAGGAGGGGAGTCAACTTAGCTACTCTGCGATCAAAGGGGCTGAAAAGTCATGACTACCACATATGGATCGAGCAGCTTCTTCTAGTGATGGTTCAAGGCTATGTACCTGAGAATGTGTGGCAAGTGCTGGCAGAATTGAGTTATTTCTTCCGTCAGCTTTGTGCTAAGGAGTTATCTAAGGCTGTGATTGACAAACTAGAAAAAGTGCACTTGTGTTGCTCTGTAAGCTAGAGAAGATCTTTCCACCTGGCTTCTTCAATCCGATGCAACATATGATTTTGCACCTCCCGCGCGAGGCACGATTGGGGGGGCGTGCAGAACCATTTGTGCTACACAATTGAGAGGGTTCAAAAGGTTCTTCTAAGTACATGTAAAAAAAATAAAGTTGAAGCTTGCATTGCAGAGGCATCCATTCTGCAGGAGGTGTCAAACTTCACAACTAAATACTATGTTGAGCACCTTCCCAGCGTGCATAATCGACCTCCTCGGTACAATGTTGGCGCAAATGAATCGAACCTCAGCCTTTTCCGAGGACAACTCGGAAGTGCAAGTGGTGCGACATTCAAGACCTTATCTCTTGAAGAGTGGCGCACTATCACGATATATATTCTGTGCAACCTTGACAAAGTACGGCCATACATCAAGTAAGTTGTCAATAAAGCTCATCATTTCATTTCTCGTATCTTGCCTCATTTGCATCCAACCTCATTTGATTTGGTGCAGTGAATTTATTGGGCAACTTTGGCGTTGGTCGAGGCCACCTACCGACCACGAGGAGGAAATCCTTCTTCTACGTGCCGATTTCATTTCTTGGTTCAAACAGAAGGTAATTTAGGTTGTACTCAGTACATTAAAAGTAATTTAGCTCGTACTCAGTATCACATTAACCACAATCATGCCTGAACTTGTAGGCCCAAACCAATGCGTCTATGAGTCCTGAGTTGAGACAGGTTGCCGATGGTTTCTCCTGGAGGGTCAAGTCATATGCTGCTTATGACGTGAATGGATATCGCTTTCACTCAACACGACATGAGCAGAAAAGGCCCAATTGAAGAACCACAAATAATGGAGTTTGTACGCATGGCCAAACTGATGGGGTAGATTACTATGGAAGACTTGAAGAAATATACGAACTCGAGTACCGTGATTGCAAACCTCTTAAACCTGGCATATTCAAGTGTCATTGGTTTGATCCAAACGTTGTGAGACGGAACCAGAATCTTGGGCTCGTCGAAATTAAATAGTCATCCGTGTACCCAGGACACGATGTCTATATTGTGGCCCAACAAACCACGTAAGTATATTACCTCTCATACCCTTGTAAAAAGGACAATCGTCTCAGGGGCTGGGATGTTGTGTACAAGGTATCGCCATACGGTAAACTACCTACCCCAAACGATGAAGATTACCACCTACTAGACCCAAACACATATGCCGGAGAGTTCTTTCAATAAGATGGGCTAGAAGGGAGGTTTGAGATAAACTTAACCGAAGAGATCGAAATGGAAGTAGACAATGAAATGGTCGTCGATGACGATGCTGCAGAAGATGTTCATAATGATGATGACTTACAATTACTTAAGCGATTACGTTTAGACAATGTCAGTGATGATGATGACACTGTTCCTCCTTTGGAGCACGACGTTGAGTCTATGGACATGCGTGATAGTGATGATGAGACTTATGATCTGGATATTCCGGATCATGATAAATATTTCTAAAACATGTAAGGTCCGTACTAATTGTAATTATATTTCTAATTGTCTAGGATAATTTGTTTCTTATTTACTAGGATAATTTGTTTCTAATTTTCTAATATAATTTGTTTCTTATTTAGTACGATATTTTTTTCTTATTTACTAATTGATATTTACATGTAATTATGTACTGACTGGTTTAATCTTTTTTATTTCAGGTGATTGATCAAAGATGCCAAAACACCCTCCTTGTCGCGCCCCTCTGGTGAGGAGCATCAATGACTTGTACGACGACGTTGCTCAGGGTTCCGGGACGACGGCTGCTAGGAGGGTGACGAGGCCCCCCTCTGAGACACCCACCTCATCGTCTGGATTCAGGCCTCGCAAAGGTGCACCCACTACGGTGTCGTCATTGTTGGATGAGGAGGATGAGGTGCAGCGGGAGAGTGATGAGGGGGAAGAGGAGGCGCATCATGATGAGGATGAGGATGAGGAGCTGGGGGGCTTGGCGGGGGCTTTGACGAAGGTCTATTTGCGAGGCCCCGCTCGGTGCGACGTTTGACCACTACTCCCTCATGACCGATTGGACTGATCCGACGGGCAAGCCGTTCCAGAACAAGGCCGGTCGGGTGGTTGGCGAGTTTTGGGTGAGTTTTCTTTGCAATAAATTGTATTTCTCAGCAAACCAAATTAATTAGATATTCCTGAAGTATTGACATTACATCTATATGCAGGATTTCTACAAATGTTGGGAGGGATATGAGTAGGCGGTGGCTAAGTGTGTGATGTATTCGTGTCGGAAGCTTGTGACAGATATGATTTACGAGTCACGCATCTCGCAAAATGTTGCCTGCAAGGTTAAGTATGGTCAGAAAGTCAAAAAAAAAAGGACGTCCGAAACCTGTGGCTCACTCCAGAATAATACATGGAGGTAAATGCAGAAAATTATTAATATTCATTTTTATTAGATTAAATATGCTCAATTTGATGTTCTTGTACAATATGCACTTGATGACATGCAGGTGCCTCCGTGGTGGCTCTGCGATATGCCTCAGGCTTGGAGTGCGATTATGGCTTTATGGTTTGTGCCGGATTGGAGGCAAAACACCTCGAGCGTCGGGAAAGGCGTTTGATGATGCCAGGTCCGGCACGCCATCAAGGCAACCTTACCATTCGCGAGTATGCTCGTAGATGGGTATGTTAATCTATTTCTTTATTCTAACTCTCAATACTGCATAATTAATTTATTGTTTTCTAACTCTCAATTATAACATATACTTTGTTGTTTTCCTGCGGTCTAAGTCACATGAGAATCGGCCTTGCGGCGAGCTCGAGGCATATGGTATGGCACACAAGGGCAGGGCGACGTTCGACATCACCTTTAACCCTGACAACCCGCCCGAGGCGTACAACAACCCGACAATCCAACCCCGCATCACAAAGTACACCACGACGGCAAGGGAGGCTCGTGGGCCAGACTTCGATCCGGTGAGAGAGCCTCTTGATCCAAAAACTGTCGTCGGGATTGGAGAAGGCAGGAAGCATGGACAGTACTTTGTTGGCGACTCTCTCCTGGTCCCGCGCGATGTTCCGACTCTCTCGCATGTTCGATCTCAAGATAGGGTCACGAGCTCAGCCCCGCCCACAGAACGACGGCCCAACATTATATACGATGACAAACTTGATATAACTTATCCCATCAGATCACACAGCATAAAAATAGATGGATTCTTCAATTAATTCCTAGAACTTGGTAGACGTGACTCGTTCCATGTGGTGTGTGATGAGCACGCCGCACAACACACAACAAAACCGGTAGTATAGAATTCATTGTAACCGTCGGATCCTTCAAAATAAATCATTTTTATTACATAGAGGTCATTTTCAAACGGTAGTATAAAGTAGTTTTGTGCACAGTAAAAGACCTTTAGAGTTAATTGGGTGCAGTGCACATGCCTATATGGGAAACAATTCTCGTTACTGCTCTCAAAACAAATTGTCATTTCATTTGCTTCAGTTGCTGATTCAGTTGAGTATTACTACCTGTCATTTTCTTCCTAGTTTCTTCAGTTAATTACTAACCAGATCGACCTGCAAGAAAGAAAGGAAAAAAGGAACAGACATTTTAGTAGTGTGAACTTGGATTAGGTGCGCCAATTCTGTGGCATGCCTACGAACAGCAACGGAGCTAGATCAAGGGTACTGCAAGATAATTAAGATCATCACCGTTCATTTAATTAATAATTCCTTGCCTTAGCGTGATCATCACTTTTACAGCGTTTCAAGGCAAAGTTTCCAGGACCAAGTGACAAAATACCAAACAGATCGATCGACTTGGTATATATACGACGACAAACTTGATATAACTTATCCCCTCAGATCACACAGCATAAAAATAGATGGATTCTTCAATTAATTCCTAGAATTTGGTAGACGTGACTCATTCCATGTCCTTCCTCTTCCTGCAATCAATAAATACTGTGACGAATTAAAAATGAACTAGATGGAGATGATGCCTATGATGATACTGTTACCAAGAGAAGCTAGGCTAGCATGCAAATAATTGCCAAAAATAGACGACGCACACTGAAGGTAAAAAGTAGTATACACTCAACTTATAGTAATTTCCAACAGTAGTAGTACCTAGTTATATGTGTGAAATTAAGAAAGAAAGAAGGTATATATTGACATATCTTGTCATCATAATAAAGCTTCCAGCTGCTCAAATAATGTTTATTACTATTAAAAATATGGAACCGGCAGAATCGAAATCTATTAAGTAATAAATAGGTGATAACTAGACGTACCTCGATAGATTGACAAACTTGGTGAACTCGCAAGGGAGGAAGGGCATGGGACGACCTATGGACTTGACCCTGACCAAGTCAGCGTCGTCAGTTTGGAGGCCCTCCTCCCCATTGATATACGGAGAAAATGACACCACGGTCTTAGTGCTCATGTCAATGGAGATCACCCACATCTTCTTGCTGACAAATCCAAACTCGATGCAGAGGAAGTGCACCACCGCATGTGGCGTGTCCATGTCAACTTGAGGGAACATGAGCACGCCGCGCGGGAGGAGGTCAGGAGGGTTGGCCTCCCAGAGTTCACCGGAGGTGACCTTGTAGTTCTCCTCCCACGCCATGCTGCCGCCGGCACCGCCTAGCACGAGGGTGTGGCAGGTGACGGTGAAACCAGCACCAGGTTTGAGTGCTTCAAAGCCAAGACCATCGTGGCGGATGACACTGACGAACTTGAGCGCACTGTTGACAACAGACGCACCACGGTACATGGAGCTGTAATTGCCGGTGAAAGGGTTGCTAGTAGGGGTTTTGGCGAAAAGGTTGCCGAAGAAGATGTCGAGAGGACGAATGTATGTGACGCCAGAAGGGAGCTTGGGCAGATTAAGGAACGAGATGGTAGGAGTAGTGGCCACTTTGGACATGTCACAGAAGAGGATACCCCGGTTGTAGTCTATCCAGCACAGCCATTGGTGGAAGGGGATGGCGGTGTTGGTTATCCAACGGGAGAGTTGCCAGCGATAACAGGCATTGTCACAAGGGATTTGCACGTGGATGGAGTTCCACGCGCCGTCGTCAACAAGTTGATCGTTCCCGCGAAACATGCAGATGTTAGCAAAGATCTCATCGCGGTTCATGGGTGAGACATAGATTAAGCTCCGCCACCACGAACTCCCCGTCGCGACCGCACCATATGCCCATGGATTTGCCTGCCAGCAGGCGAGGAGGAGAAGCATCAGAACGGCGACGACGATGACGAAGACTCAGGCCGCCGCCATTATCTTCAGCGCGGCTGCTGTAGTCGAGCTCAGGCTCGGTACAAGGTGGGAGCGCTTTGAGCGAGGACGATCAAAAAGGGTGCGCTTTGGCATTGTAGATGAAGAAGTCGTGCACTATCGTAGACATCCGAGTGGCGAGGCCAAACAGGAAAAGATGGTGGTGGGTCGCCACGATGCGTAAGGGAGTCCCCACATTGCGATCAAGAAACCCCGGCACCGGCAGCTGCGCGTAGAGGCGGGAGATGCGCGGGGGCTCGACCAGGGTGAAGCCGATGCGGAACCAGGCGCCCCAGGAGGTGGGCGCCACGGTGTCGTTGGGGAAGAACTCGTCGTCGTCCCTGCGGAAGATGAATTGCTCCAGCATCACCCACCGGGGGAAGCCGCCGGTAGCAGCAGCATCAGCGGCGGCGGACATGGCGATCGATCGACCTACAGGTTGGGACTTGGGACGACTAGCTGTGAGGACAGATCGGGAGATATATATATACGGTGATGAAAGAGGCGGCGGCCGGCAAGCTAAGGAATGAGAGACCGTCGCCGATCCGAAAATATCTGATTCACGGCCCACATGACCCCCAGATGAGTTGTATTGCATAGTAAGTACGGGTCTAATTGCAGCTAGATGCTCAAAGTGAACATCTGGCCATCCCTAAAAAAATGAAAATAAAAAATCTCTGAACATCTAGCAAACCATCTTGGAATAAATTGAAGACAACTCAGGAAGTGATAATATGCAATGTAACTCGTCGATACACACATTCGGTCTTGTTGAGGTTGTAGCGCAGGGTTTTTTTTTCAGGAGAAACCGAGAAAGAGCGTACTTTATTACTCAGAAAGTTGATGTTGATTACAATCTTGTGTTAAGATAGTCATCACATGAAATATGTAACAGATCGTGATTGCTACGATCTAGTAGATGTAGAGGGCCAGGACTCGGATAGATTGTAACAGATAGAGTTAGAGATAGACCGAGTACCTTGTGTTCCAAGTTGTAACTCAAATCATGTATATCTCCTTGGCTCACCGGCCTATATTAACACGGAACCGTGATGAGCCAAGATAGGCAATCACGTTTAGCCTAGTGCCACGAATTCTTTCATGGTAATCAGAGCTTTCCTCTTCTAGTCGCATCTGTTGCCATGGCGTCCACCTCAACCACCTCCCCGACTCCTCTCGGTCCCAAAGTCACCGAGAAACTCACCAGGGACAACTATGTCCTATGGAAGGCGCAAGTGCTCCCCCCCCAATCAGAGGGGCGCGCCTGATGGGGTTCCTAGATGGATCGTCCAAGCAGCCGGCAGAGACCATCGAGGTTGTCAAGGACGACAAGACCAAGATCATCGTGGAGAACCCGGAGTACGCGACCTGGCTGGCACATGACCAGCAAGTCCTCGCGTTTCTCTACAACTCAATCACCAAGGAGATCCTCGGGCAAGTGGCGACGATGTCCACCGCGACTGAAGTATGGGATGCGCTAGAAGCAATGTTTTCAGCGCAATCTCGTGCGCGGGTGACAAATCTAAGGATGCAGCTTGCAAACCTCAAGAAGGGAAGCATGACTGCAGCAGTTTACTTCAACAAGGTGAAGACTCTTGCCGACGAACTCGCTGCTGCCGGCAAGAAGATAGAAGACGAGGAGATGGTGTCGTACATTCTTTCCGGCCTGGACTTTGACTACAATCCTATTGTGTCATCGGTTCTTGGCCGGACAGACCCAATCTCCCTCAGCGATCTGTACGCCCAAGTCATGGCGTATGAGATGAGGCTGGAGATGTATCAAGATCAAGGCGGCAACCATGGCCAGTTCCAATCCTCGGTGAATTCAGCATCGCGCGGCCGAGGGGGCTTCAACCGTGGTCGTGGCAGTAGCTCTCGTGGTCGTGGGCGTGGAAGGAACTCTGGAGGCAACAGCAACAACAACTCCAAGATGTCTACGCCCAACAACTCCAAGCCAAGGTGCCAGATATGTGATCGTCCTAATCACAGTGCATTAGAATGTTGGTACAGGTTTGAGGAGGATTACCAGCCGCCAAGCAAGTCTGCTGGATCTTCTTCCGCTGCCTATGGTGTTGACACCAATTGGTATGTGGATAGCGGAGCTACTGACCACATCACCAGCAACCTGGAGAAGCTGACCTTCCATGAAAAATATGGAGGACGTGACCAAGTACACACAGCAAACGGAACAGGTATGCTTATCAGTAATATTGGCCATACTATGTTGCACTCTCCAGTTCGTAATATTCATCTAAAAAATATTCTTCATGTCCCAACCGCACAAAAGTCCCTTGCTTCTGTTCAGCGTCTTGCTAAAGATAACAATGCTCTTCTTGAATTTCATTCTAACTTCTTCCTTATTAAGGACAAGGCAACGAAGAGAATTCTCCATCGAGGAAGGTGTGAAGGCGGTCTCTATCCCTTAGAGCTTAAGTCCACGGGAGCAAGAGTCCACAAGCATGTGCTCGGAGTCAATAAGCCGTCCACAGAGAGATGGCATAGTCGCTTAGGCCACCCTTCGTCCACTATTGTTTCTTATGTTCTTAGAAATAATAAGCTCCCGTGTAATAGTGATTTGAATATTGAGTCTATTTGTGATTCTTGTCAACGTGCCAAGAGTCATCAGCTTCCTTATTCAAAATCCCATAATATTTCTTCTACACCTCTTGAGCTTGTCCATTCAGATGTTTGGGGGCCGGCACCTACATCGGTTGGGAGACATACCTACTACGTTAGCTTCATAGATGACTACAGTAGGTACACATGGATCTATCTCTTGCGTAGGAAATCAGATGTTTTCCATGTATTCCATGAATTTCAGAAGCTAGTTGAGAGACAATTCGATAGAAAAATCTTGTGCATGCAAACAGATTGGGGAGGTGAGTATGAGAGATTAAATTCTTTCTTTAAACAAATTGGAATCATGCATCGTGTTTCCTGCCCTCATGCCCATCAACAAAACGGAGCAGCAGAGAGAAAGCACCGACATATAGTTGAAGTAGGGCTTGCTCTGTTAGCTACCGCATCCATGCCTCTAAAATTTTGGGATGAGGCCTTTCTCACAGCCACCTACCTAATAAATCTGTTGCCTAGTCGTGTTACAAATCTAAAAAGCCCAACCGAGCTACTCCATAATATCAAGCCTGATTATACTTCTCTTCGCATTTTTGGGTGCGCCTGCTGGCCAAATCTTAGACCTTTTAACTCCAGAAAGCTTGCTTTTCGATCTACTAGATGTGTCTTCCTTGGCTATAGCTACCTTCATAAAGGATTCAAATGCCTAGAACCTTCCACTAGACGTGTCTATGTTTCACGAGATGTAGTGTTTGATGAAAACATCTTTCCTTTTGAGTCCATGCATGAAAATGCTGGTGCAAGGCTCCGACAAGAAATTCTCCTTCTTCCTGAACACCTTCGTAATCCCAGCCAAGGGGAGGCAACTAGTATTGGTCCAATAATTACTGATGAACATGCTAATCTTGATGATGTTCAAGCTGTGGCTGGTATGCAGGAGTACAGAGAAGAAAACGGTGATCAATTTGAGCACCAGATGAGGCCAAACGGTGAAGGAAAAGGAGGCTTACCAAATTTGGCTACAAAACAAGGCGGCGCTGAAGTCCAGGATGATCTCCTGACAAGATCCGGCGCGGAATCTCAGGAGGATCCACCTCCTGCGTCGCCTCCTGCAAATGCGCAGGACAACAGCGGGCCGACATCCTCCTCCAGTGCCAGCCAGAGGTCGCCACGTGCAGCCCAGCCGACCAGCAATACACGCGCCAGCCAGGGATTGGGAGCAGCAGGCGATCTCCACTCCAGCGCGTCTGAATCAGCTGCAGCACCAGGATCTGGTGTGGCGCAAGATCATGTGGTCAGCCCTGTTCGACCAAGAACCAGGTTACAATCAGGTATCGTTAAACCCAAAGTTTATACAGATGGCACCATACGGTATGCAAATTTCTGTGCTACAGGGGAGCCCGATAATTTAACAGATGCTCTGAGTAGTCCACAGTGGAAACAAGCTATGGAAAATGAAATTTCAGCTTTGCATAAAAACAAGACTTGGCATTTAGTTCATCCCAAATATGGAGATAATTTGATTGACTGCAAATGGGTGTATAAAATCAAACGAAAGGCTGATGGTACAATTGATCGATACAAGGCAAGGTTAGTGGCAAAAGGGTACAAGCAGCGCTATGGAATTGACTACAAAGATACCTTCAGTCCGGTTGTTAAGATTGCAACAATTCGACTTGTCCTCTCCATTGCCGTGTCCAGAGGTTGGTGCTTAAGGCAACTTGATGTTCAGAATGCGTTTTTACATGGTATTCTTGAAGAGGAGGTCTATATGAGACAACCACCTGGGTTTGAGGATGAGAGCAAGCCTCATTATGTATGCAAGCTGGATAAAGCACTGTATGGATTAAAACAGGCTCCAAGAGCATGGTACTCACGGTTGAGCTCAAAATTACTTCAGCTTGGTTTTAAGCCCTCTAAATCTGATACATCCTTGTTTATATATTCAAGGAATGGAGTTACTATATTTATGCTTATTTATGTTGATGACATAATTGTGACCAGTTCCTCTCCAGAAGCAGTGACAGCATTATTAGAAGATTTAAGGTCGGATTTTGCTCTAAAGGGCCTTGGAAACTTGAATTACTTTCTTAGTATAGAGGTGAATTCGAGACAGGGAGGCATTGTTCTTGGTCAAGAAAAATATGCATCTGATTTATTAAAGAGAATTGGAATGGCCAAGTGCAAATCGTCACCTACTCCTCTTTCTGCCACCGAAAAATTATCAAGAGAAGATGGAGTCTTGTTAGGTCCTGAAGATGCCACACACTATAGAAGTATAGTTGGAGGATTGCAATATCTCACATTGACACGACCTGATCTTGCTTTTTCTGTAAACAAGGTATGCCAATTTCTCCATGCGCCTACCACTGTCCATTGGAGTGCAGTCAAGAGAATTTTGAGATATGTTAAAGGAACAATGAGTACTGGTTTGTACATCAGAAGATCATACTCCAAACTTGTGAGTGCATTCTCTGACGCGGATTGGGCAGGCAGTGTTGATGACAGGAGGTCAACGGGAGGATTTGCAGTTTATTATGGACCGAACCTAATTTCTTGGAGTGCTAGAAAACAACCTACGGTGTCTCGGTCAAGTACTGAAGCTGAGTATAAATCTCTGGCGAATGCAACTGCTGAGATTATATGGATTGAAGCGTTACTAAAGGAGTTGGGTGTCAGGACAGATCAGATACCGTGCCTCTGGTGTGATAATTTGGGAGCCACGTACTTGTCCGCCAATCTCGTGTTTCATTCAAGGGCCAAGCATATTGAAATAGATTTCCATTTTGTCAGAGAACGAGTAGCTAGAAGACAGCTACGGATTCAGTTTATCTCTACAAACGATCAGGTCGCAGATGGCTTCACGAAAGCTTTGGCTATACGGAAGTTCAAAGAATTCAAGGACAATCTTAACCTTGTTCGACAACCTGGCTAAGATTGAGGGAGGCTGTTAAGATAGTCATCACATGAAATATGTAACAGATCGTGATTGCTACGATCTAGTAGATGTAGAGGGCCAGGACTCGGATAGATTGTAACAGATAGAGTTAGAGATAGACCGAGTACCTTGTGTTCCAAGTTGTAACTCAAATCATGTATATCTCCTTGGCTCACCGGCCTATATTAACATGGAACCGTGATGAGCCAAGATAGGCAATCACGTTTAGCCTAGTGCCACGAATTCTTTCATCTTGAGCAATAATCTATCTGCTCGACACATAGTAGGGTACATGCATGTGACACATATATGCTGCTGGCTTGCTACAAACTTTAGATGACACAGTAATAGTAATGACAGGCAACCATCATATCTTAGTAGTTCTGTTGTCTCATTGCTCTCGTCAGGGAAAAGGACCCAATAATTGATGCATGTTTCAAGGACTCAAACAACAACTCGTACACGTTTCAGTCTCTGCCTGATGCAGTACAAGATGCTGATCGATTGATACCTCCACCGTACCATATGCTGCTGCACTCAGGAGACGACCATGACAGTTGAAACAAACTCACATGCTTGGCTTCACGTTCAGCCGGGTGGCCATCTTCATCCCCAGCGACGCGTCGCACTGCAACCCAACATCATGCATCTTACTTACTTAGAATAAGAAATCAATAATCATGCAAATAACAAATCACTCAAGACTGAATATAATTAATCACACAAGCAGCGCAAGTAAATGATCACCGGCCTTGGAGAGGAGGTCGATCCAGATGGACTTGAGCTCCTGGCTGACCTATTTATGTGTTAGGAGTTCCACACAAGACAAGCCTTCGAACTATTGCAAGGCTTAGGTATTTAAAAGATCTGATAGAAGGAGGACGGGCACTGCTCTCACCTCCCCAAGCAGTAATTCAGCATTGTATGCCTCTTAGATAAAAGTTTGTTTTCTTTGTGTGCTATGTTTTATCATGTGGTACTCATCCATTGATTTTGTTCTGCCTCAGACTATCATCCACAGGTTGTTATGGAGGAGGCATGTCTATGTTTGAGCATCCCATGGGCTGACATGGTTGAGCAGGGGTGGCAGTGCATATTGATTTTTTTTTTGTTGATCCATGTGGAGTTTGAGCATCCCATTTCAGTTGATCTATGTGGAGTTCAAACTTGACTGATGGCGTCATGGCAAATAATTAACAGAAGTGAGAAAAGGTATACCATTTGATTCACAGAGGCAACAAACAATAATAGATGCATCTTGGTTTCAGTTACTTGCCATGATAATGTGAAGGGCTCCTTGAATTGATCTGTGCAAGAGTAGTGAAAATTTTGTCTTATGGCACGATATTTTGGTTTACTTGTTACTTCTCCTTATCTTACAGACAAATTTTAATTTTGCATTCAAAAGACTGCCCAGTTTTTTATTAGTTTTTTTCATTTTTTTAATTGCATACAAAACTGTTTCTGCATATTTATGATCATCACCATCTTGTGCTTATTTCATCCTCTTGTTCTTGCTATTCTTTATAGAAATTGGCCGGCTTAGTATTCTACTAGAATATTACAACTTATTGGTAGTTTTTTAAGATCTTGAGAGAATATTGGATTGCAATTTCTTATTATTTGGTCAACATATTGGGATGCTTTTGATTGGTTCCAAGAACAGAAACAGACACGCTGGTCTTGAGCGATCGAAGTATATTGTACTTCGTATTCTCTTATGACATGATTATGGTTATGATTATGGTAGGCTGCTGCTCTTCCAGTGAACCCCGACTCCGTCGATGCCCAAGGAATCGCTGACGAAGGAATTGGAGGACTCCATATAGTGCTATCATCTTGGAATTGAAAAGGTTGAACTTGCAGTTCAGTTCAGCAGATATGAATCAAGTGAGGAATTTCCTAAACAAACATGGAACTGATCTTGGTACATACAAATTTAAGATGGTTCAAAGGATGGCTTCTTGCTTTGTGTTGACCCTCGGTGCAGGGTCATTTGATTGCCTTTGGTTTGGAGTTGATCAGGGTCAGATAGAATGGAGTTAGTAATATTGACCGGTTGATTTACAGTGATAAGCCTGCTTCAACCTACATCAGTTGTGCATGTATCTTTTCATGCTGATAGCAGCATGATTGAATAATTTTAGGTTAGATTTTTGTTACTCCGTTCTCTTCTAGACTTAACAAATGTGTTGATATTTTCACTAATTCAAGGTGGGAATAACATGATGGTTTCAATTCAATAGATTCGACTTCTTTTCACTTGATTTAAGAAAACAATAGTAGTTTTCGTTTCATCACATTCCATGGCCTTTGCATCGAATCGTATTGAAAACCCAGTGTTGCAATTTCTAAATGAAATAACCTTTTGATCTGGAACCATGCTAATGATTAGTTCTCCTGGATTGGCTATTATGCATGATATGATTTCCTTATTCACGAGCATCATGTGTTTTGCATGAATTTTATGAGATAATGACTATTTTATTGAAATTAGTATGTCCGTAGCAACGCACGGGCACTTTCCTAGTTTCCATACGAATAAATTGATTATTTATATTTTGAAATATTTCCTCGAAGATGTACATGTTTAATGCAAATATAAAGTCGTTGTATATTAGACTAAAACATATAATTCTTATTTAGATTGTTTCACTGTTTTTTAGTTGAATAAAGACCAATTATGTTTCATCACGTTCCAACAACAAATAGTGTTACAAGAACAAACATTATTCGCAAATAGAGCAATCATATCTCTTATCTCGCACGTACGGCACCAAAAACTACAGCACCAAACGACGACGACCGCTCAACCAGCTAATTTGCATTCTCAGAAACAAAAAACCAGCTAATTTGCAGCTGCTGATCACAGAGCAGTTTCTAGTGTTCGTGCGTGGTACAACACACGCACGCACAATTTTGGTACAACACAGAAAAGTTCAAGTTACTGATCCACACGACCACACTATCACAATTTAATGATCGCACTTAAAAAGCTGGCCACACAACAAACATCTTTTTCGACAACACACCATGAAATTATATAACTTATATCCGTTCACATAGCATAAAACTACTAGATGCTTCCTAGGCCCACGACAGGAGCCAATCTTGTCACTACGGGAGACACATGCTTCCCCCGAGTGCCACAAAAACACTCGGGGAAGCCTTCCCCGAGTGCAACACTCGGGGAAGAGCCTCCGGGGATGCCTCTCACGGGAAAGAGGTCTTCCCCGAGTGCCAAAAATCGTACACTCGGGGAAGCCTTCCCCGAGTGCCGTCCTAGCACTCGGGGAAGATTTGACGCCGTCGGTGCCGTCCGCCTTTTTTAAAAAAAAACCTCTTCCCCGAGTGCAACACTCGGGGAAGAAATTTGTCTTTTTTTATGAAAATCCTCTTCCCCGAGTGTTGCACTCGGGGAAGAAATTCGATTTTTTTTTAAATCCTCTTCCCCGAGTGCCCCATCCCAAGCACTCGGGGAAGAGCATTTCACTTTTTTTTTAACAGCCCTTGCCCGAGTGCCCCTGCCTAGGCACTCGGGGAAGCCTCTTTTTTTTTTTTTGCTTCTCGTGTGAATAACAAATCATATATATATAAGCCTCTCTTTTTTTTTGCTTTTCCGTGTGAATAACAAATCATATATATACGGGCAACAAAATATTTGCAATGCAACACACATTATTCAACACGACAATAATTAATATGAAATCAAATCCATAATATTAAATCACCCAACTACAAGGTACAGTTTGGCACAAATTACATAAAGATTCTAAAATGGAATGCCCTATCAGTGCTCATGAGTCATGACTGACCAATGAAAACACCATTAAAGTATCCAGCTCACAAGACCAAAATTAAGAGCTCATCGTCCATCTAGAACTCTAGGCATACATCTTTTTTTAAATAAACTCTAGGCATAAATCTGTTATCAAATTGAACATCTAGTTCGGTGCTTAAATATTCCTGCACTGCAATAGCATCATGGATGTGATGTGTTTTATTCCAGCTGTTCCACCAACCTGCCAAACAGCAGGCACATGCAGTCTGTCACTTATGCAAAGCTAGAAGCAAAAAAAGAATGCATTATAGGCTTCAAAGGAGAAGCTATGCTCAGTAGTCACAAGTCAGGAGTACACATGTGTGTTAGCTCAATTTTCAGTTTCAATAGTATTAGACGATCTTAACAATTTGGTCTGTATAGCAGATATAAGGACTAGATATTCATACATAAGAGTTCCGGTTAAAAGGTGATTTTTATCCTTTAAACATAACCAATTGATTCCAGACAAACACTTACTCTTTGAGCCTTTAACAAAGCATCTATCACCAGCTCAGTAGCTCACCAGAAAAGTGTACTAAAACCAGATATCACTCATACAAGTAGCAAAACAACAATGCAACTATTGGATAAGCCCAAGCAGCAAGGAAATTAAGTTATTCACCTCATGTACGAATGAAACCGCCGTGGTGTACGAATTAAGCACAGCTAATAGTACTATATATCTAGCATGCATATGCAGCTCATGCATGCTTATTACTTGAATTCTTCTGCTGAACATATAGCTCTAAGACACAATTTAGTTTCTTTGTTCAGGATGAAGACATAGCGAAATTACCATATGGTTGCAGATACGGCGGCACCGGTGCAGACTTGGACTTGTTGACCCCAAGATAGGTAAGGTTGCAGTTGGCCTTCCTTCCATCGAGCGAGATCTAGAAGCAACACATTAAGCCATGCAGGCATGATGCTTGTTGCATAGGGAAAAAAAGAAAACACATTAAGCCATGCAGGCATGATGCTTGTTGCACAGGAAAAAAAAAAGAAACTATCTAGTAGTGAGGCTAACTTTTTCTTAGTGCTCTCCTGTGTTTTGGTTGCAGAACCATCTGGTGCACCCACATTATTATCAGGGTTAGCAACCTGCAGTGAAGCATGCCATAGAAAAGAACCAATAGTCAAATGGAGAATGGATCAATAAACTACGAGGAGACTACAAAATGTAAATCTTTCATGGGGCTAAAGAAATTATTTGCATAAAGAATGTCAAAAAACATAGCTTCACAAGACATGAATGCAGGTTTTCACACTAATTACAAAGCCAAACAAATAAATAAGCAAAACCCAACCAAAAAGATCTGAACTTTTCTGTTCCAAAGAGTTGCCCAATTCAGAATTTTCACAATACTGTTGTGCAAAGATACAAGTATATATGTGCATTTGCTAGAAGTAATTACAAGTATATATGTGCATTTGCTAGAGTAATTAAAATGCATGCCATTCTGTACAGAACCAATTCTACAGAAATCAAGCACAATGGCAGGTTAATCAAGCACAATGGCAGGTTAATCAAGCACAATAGAAATATCTACTGTGGGAGAAATGGAGTGGAATGGTGATGGATCCCTTTGTGAGTTGTGACTATATATACTCGACGCATATAGCAATGAAATTTATCACATTATTTACTATGCAGATATATAAGGATAAATAACATGGCAAAAATATATATATATCAGTGAAGGTAGTGTGGTAGGAACCAGATAGGCAATGTCCAGATTCAGAGGATAGTTTTTTTATCAGCTTTAAAAATGGTGCAACATTGTATATATATACTAAATAATAAGTATGCAACCTGATAAAAATGTAATACACGTCATCAGTGTTTTTTTAAAGTATTCTTCATCCTAGAGGAAGACATGTTACATTAGCAGATTAGCACATGAGTTATTGTACCTTACAATCTTACATTGTCCAGTAAATGCATCTTTAAGAAATTAGCATGTTGTAAACTCAGTAAGAAGCTCTGTTGCTTTAGTTCCTTTTTTTTCCGCTTGTGATAAAACAATCAGTGAAGAACAGGAGAGAATGAATGCACATATATACTATTATATCCATTCAGATTAGCACATATATACTATCACTATGTCAGACCACAATGTCATCAGAAGCTAGACAAAAAGAACATATATCAGTGATAATCTGACGAATGACCAAATTCCATTGACAACACCTTCGATTTGCTAGCAGGTTCACAGGGTAAAGAGCACAGAATGAGTTCACCTCGGGGAACAGGTCGAGGTCGACGACGCGTGGGGGAGTAGAGAGGAGAGGGAGCCGCGGTCATGGATGCAGCGGAGCCGACCGGAGAGGGAGGGGCTCGCCGGGACGGAGGGGCAGCCCCTGCTCCTCCACCGCGCGGCCGCCGGCCCGGGGAAGAGGGGCGCGTGGAGGCCGTCGCGTGGGTCGCCGTCCTCAGCCAACACACTCCCTTCCTCTGGCCCGGTCGCCGGCGGGAGGGAGGGATGCGGCGGCAGATCTGCGGGCCGGAGGGGGACGGCGGCGGAGGGAGAGGAAGGGAGCCGGCGGCAAAGGAAGAGGGAGGAGGTGTGGGCGCGGCCAGAGACGAGGTGGCCGGGGGAGGAGGCGCCGTGGGAGGAGATGGGCGCGGGGTGGGAGCAGGCGGGAGAGACGGCGGTGGGGAGGGACTGAGGGGAGGCAGGGGCGGTTGGGGGGGATGGGGAGGCAGGGGCAGGTAGGGTTCGGCGGTAGTGGGCCGGCGGGGAGGAAGTGGGCCGGTGGAGGAGTTGGTGGGCTGCCACTTCCCCGAGAGCCAGCCACTTGCACTCGGGGAAGGGACCTCTTCCCCGAGTGCCCCCGTCCTGGCACTCGGGGAAGCATCTCTTCCTCGAGTGCCAACAAAGGCACTCGGGGAACTAATTATTTTTCTTTTAGTTTTTTTGCTTCATTTTTTTTGTGAGGCCTTCCAACATTATTCAAAACTCCTTTCTCAAATTTGGCCTAATTTTGAATTTTTTAAATATATTTCGTTAGTTTTTTTCGTTTTCTCAAATTTTTTGGCACACTTTAAAATTGAACTGCAGGTGCATTAAATAATATAATTTGGTGATTTAAAAAATGATATTCATGATATTTGGTGTATACTGAGGCCTTATCCACGAACTCACATGAAATATCAACCATCTTGTTGTCGTAACATGACGAACAACTTACGGGAAAAGTGTTTCTAAATTACAGAAAATCCGGACGAAGTCCGAAAATCACGAAACTTGTCGGGGAGTTGTGTTATCACATGTATAGGTTGTGTGCAAGAATAGAGAGGATTTTGAGCAAGCTGCGACGTCTGATGCCTAAAACCCAGACATCTCCAGGTGTGTTATCACATTGATCACATGTGGAGATGTCTGGGTTTTAGGCATCAGACGTCGCAGCTTGCTCGAAATCTTCTCTATTCTTGCACACAACCTATACATGTGATAACACGACACCCCGACAAGTTTCGTGATTTTCGGACTTCGTCCGGATTTTCTGTAATTTAGAAACACTTTTCCCGTAAGTTGTTCGTCATGTTACGACAACAAGATGCTCGATATTTCATGTGAGTTCCTGGATAAGGCCTCAATATACACCAAATATCATGAATATCATTTTTTGAATCACCAAATTATATTATGTAATGCACCTGCAGTTCAATTTTGAAGTGTGCCCAAAAATTCGAGAAAACAAAAAAACTAACGAAATATATTTAAAAAATTCAAAATTAGGCCAAATTTGAGAAAGGAGTTTTAAATAATGTTGGAAGGCCTCACAAAAAAAATGGAGCAAAAAAACTTTAAAAAAAAAAGTTAGTTCCCCGAGTGCCTTCTCCTGGCACTCGGGGAAGAGACCTTTCCCCGAGTGCTAGGGCGTGGCACTCGGGGAAGAGGCTAGCTTCCCCGAGTGCTTGGTGGAGGCACTCGGGGAAGAATTTTTTTCATACGGCTCCGTCCATCCGCGCCGTCAAATGCACCTTTTCTTTTTCGAGTGCCTCTCTTCCCCGAGTGTTGCACTCGGGGAAGATGGCCTTCCCCGAGTGCCTTGCTTCCCCGAGTGTCATGCACCTATAGGCACTCGGGAAAGCCTCCCTTCCCCGAGTGCAATTCTTCCCCGAGTGCAACACTCGGGGAAGATTGGCTTCCCCGAGTGCCCGATTTTTGGCACTCGGGGAAGCATGTGACACTCGGGGAATTTCGGTTCTCCCGTAGTGTGTGGAGCCAATGCAAGTACAGTAAATATAATGATTTTTTTTGCTCATCTATCAAATAGTCAATAATTACATCTTACCCAACAAAGATCCATAATCCGATGATTCATTCTCCGTCGGCATGGTGCCATCAACAACGGTTCGCGATCTCGAGATGTAAGGGAAAAAGTAGTGATGATACCGCTAGTTGTCAGGCATTGTAAAGAGATATGCGATGAAAAAAAGGAGCACTGTCGCCTTCAAGTAACCGAGATTCGCCGAAGATCACAAAGTAGGATGACGGCAGACGAGCTACATTGTCGAGACAAATCACATGTGGATTAGCAGACGACGACTAGTGGGTTGAGGATGTACAAAAAAAAGTAGTGGTGATACTATTAGTCGTCAGACATGGCGATGAGATGTGCGACAAAAAAGGGAGCACTTCGCCTTCAGCAACACCGAGATTCGCCAAAGACCGCAAACAAGGATGACGGCAGAGGAGCTACACTGTCGAGGCAAGTTGGATGCAGGTTAGCAGACGGTGACCAGTGGTTCAGCGGCGATGAGTAGGCTATGGCGAGAAAAATGGCACAGCGATGAGTAGGCTATGACGAGGTGCTCGATGGCTAGGGATGGGTTGGTGGTCGGGAAGAAGTGACAATGGAAGACAGCATTTACAAAACGTGGGCTGGCATCTTTTAAGAGCAATGGGACCGATTTGGATCCTCCGATACACGACATAGCATGACTCGATCGCTAACATGCGGGTCCATAGGTTTCGACAGGCATGACCGAGTTGTGGAGTTAAGATCGCAGGAGAAAAATAAAATATTCACACGAAAAAGAGACATTACAGTTGTAATGCCTACTATATTCGTTTGGATCCGCTCCTGTCTCAAACCTAGACCCGACCATTTATCAGGTCGGGTCAGGTTCTTTCGGACTTGGGGTAAAAAAAAGGCTTAGCCCCCCATGCTTACTATTGGGTATTGATTTGATCTTTTAGCCTGAATCGCCACACGGTCAGATCAGATAAGGTCAAATCCATAGGTTTTATGTGTAGTTTTCTATTGGGGTTGGATTTTACCAAGTTAAAAATTTTAGAGCGTGATGCCCACCCAACGCATTGATCAGGTCGGGATGGGTTTTTATGATGGGTTGGGTAGCACATCATCGTTTGATCAGGTCCTTTCTTGAATCTCGTAGAGCTTCTAAGCCCATACCACCTCTTCTCCCTCTTGATCACTCACATGCCATAACTGATTAGTGAGTGATTAGTTACATATAGTGGTGGAGTTTAGTTGTGGTTAGGATGAGCCATAGTCACTAATTAAAATGCTATTTAGTGATAAACTACTTATTAAGTGTGGTTGCCTTCATACATCCCCGTTAAAACTCCGCCATTGCTTGGTTATTTTCTACAAGAAAGTATTTTCACAATTTAATTATAAGTTACTTTACTATCTCGTCATGTCTAAGATGATCATTATGTATTTTAAAACTTATAATGATCATTGTAAATATATCTGCAGTTGAAACTATCAGTACTCATTATTCTTTAAGAATTTTATGATGGGTAAGGTGTGCGTTGGATTACATATATTCTTTGTTTGGGTCCAATCATGTGCCTAGGAGAAAACCCACACTTAGAAAAAAAATGCCAAATCATATGTTTTTCACTCCATTTGTTACCTTTCAATCAAGGTAACTCGGCTAATTGTCCATACTTACAAGTTATTCATACGTCTAGCTAAATCATAGGCATCTACATTGAGTAGGTGTTTTTTTTTTTTGAAAATGTAGGTTGCCGTGATGAAGAATGTTTGTCGGTTAAAGAATATAGGTTGAGAATGAGATGTAACAATAAAAGGCATTTGCAAGGCAAATGATGTCATCCAATCATGGTGCTACTATATATGCTAATATGGCCTTGTTAACAAACCATTGATGTGCGACCGTATAGTGCACGTGATCGGTCGCTCTCAATTTTATTATCACGAACCTCAATCATTTGCACTTTACTTACCTAACTACTCCATCCATTTTTAAATATATGACACCGTTGACTTTTTTACTCCAATTTTAACCAACAATATATATTGAACAATTAGTTAACTAAAGTAAAATGTATATCATTATATCTATTATCAAATGTACTTTAGATTTAACTTGTTGGTTTATTAATTTGTAAAAATATTTATAGAAAAGATAAATAGTCAAATGAAAAAAAAAGCAAATGGTGTCATATATCTAAGAACGAAGGTAGTACCAACACCTTCCAAACTATCTGTCCTGCTTTAGTCCTTGTTAGCGGGAACTAAATTCCATACTATTTGTCCTGCTTTAATCCTTGTTAGCGGGAACTAAATTCTATGGAACTAGGTTATACTCCGAGTGTTGCTGCGGGAATCTCTACAACATTTGAAAACGAAATCTAATGTGATTGATTTTTTTAGCGACAATTCATATTATTAGAACATGAATCAATCGATCAATTACTAAAGGAAGAAGAGGAGGAGAATATACATGTCCCCTATAAATTGTGTTCTTTTATCTCACTATTGCCTGGTACTACATTGCTATATAAATAGTATTATGTGCGTCATTATAAATGAAACTATATCTGTACGCATTTCAACCAGCACCACAAGCTCAATCATATACCTACGTGTCCATCCACTTACATCCTATACTTAAAAGCTTCAATCGCGCGCACAAAGTACTAGTTAAACATTCAAAAGTAAGAGCAATCATCTATTTCGCAGGGCACCAAACGACGGCGACTGTGCAACCAGCTAATTTGCCGCTGCAGAGCAGTTTCTGGTGTTCGTGCGTGGTAGAACACGCACATACAACTTTGGTACAACACAGAAAGTTCCAAGTTACTCATCCACACTGTCACAATTTACTGATTGCACTTAACAAACATCTTTTTCGACAACACACGATAAACTTATATAAATTATCCATTCATACAGCATAAAACTAGATGCTTCAATTCCTAGGCCACAACATGAAACAGCTCATTCGATCTTGTTGACATGCACGACAGGAGCCAATCTTGTGGAACCATTTAGACAGATGCAAAACAGTTGGCCAGGAAGACATAGATGATTAAGAATTATGATGAAGTTGGCCTAGACGACTCAGCCACATCCTTGCTCTTCCTGCAATAAAACAAATTAAAAATGATCTAGAAGGATGATGTTCAAATTAAACTTGCTTCTGTACTCTGACCAGAGAAGGCTTATATAGCATGCAAGTGCGGTAGTTCCTAAAGAAGTAGTAGTTTACATAGGAAAGAATGCCAAAAACAGACAGCACACAGTATAGTATACTTGAGTTCTAACTGGTAGCAGTAATTTCCAACAGCATACTAGCATAACAGAAGGTACAATGTATATTGGCAGCTCTTAGGGGGCGTTTAGTTCGCGAAGTGAAACTTTTGGGTCCCCTTTCAAGATCTATTATGAATATTAAACGTAGATTATTTACAAAAATAATTACACGAATGGACGGGAAATTGCGAGACGAATCCATTAAGTCTAATTAATCCGTCATTAGAGATTAGTTACTGTAGCATGATGTTGTCTAATCATGACATAATTAGGCTCGTTAGATTCGTCTCGAAAATTAGGGTAGGGGTCGTGGAATGGGTTTTGTCATTAATCTACATTTAATACTCCAAATTAGTGGAAAGAAGATTGATGTGACGAGTTGTTGGTGAAAACTTTGGGAACTAAACTGGTTGCATTTTTTTGCGCCCAGGGAATCTTGCTTGACTGGAGTACTAAATGAAGTCTATTTGCAAAACCTTTTCACGTATGAGTGTAACTTTGCGCGACGAATCTAATGAGCATAATTAATTTATGATTGCTACAGTAATGCTATAGTAACCATCCTCTAATCATGCGGTCAAATACCTTATTAGATTCGTCTCGCGATTTTACACAGGGCTGTGGAGGTAGTTTTGAAAACTGACTTTGTTTAATACCCTTAATTAGTGGTCAAAGGGAGGAGAAAATTTTTTCTCCTCCCAACCAAACACTGCCCTAATCATAAGCTTCAAGGCCCAAATGCTTAGCAGGCTGCAGGCTACACTACAACACATTAAATGCCAACAGTGCAAGATTAAAGTGATGCACACATGGGCAGCAATATTCAAAGTCAAAATCTATTGACTTGATAAATAGGTGATAGATAAAAGGGCAGCAGCAACTTTAAGTACCTTGATAAATTAAGGAACTTGGAGAACTCACAAGGGACGAAGGGCTTGGGAGACAGGGACTTATTTAAGGTCAAGTCAGCATCCTCAGTTTTAAGGCCCTCCTCCCCATTGTTACACAGAGAACATGACTCCACGGTCTTGGTGCTCATGTCAATGGCGACCACCGACATCTTCTTGATGGAGCATCCAAAATCGATGAAAAGGAAGTGCGCTACATGTGGCCTGTTGATGTCGACTCGAGGGAAGATGAGGATGCCACGCGGGAGAAGATCAGGGGTGTTGGCATCCCAGAGCTCAACGGAGGTGACCTTGTATTCCTCCTTCCACTCCTTGGGGCGGCCTGACTCGACGGTGAGGGTGTGGCAGGTGATGGTGAAGCTGCCTCCGGGTTTGAGCGCTCCAAAGGGAGTGTCATCATCGCGGGTGACATTGATGAACTTGAGCGTGCGTTCGTCGTCGACGACAGACACACTGCGGTAGAAGAAGCTGCTTGCGACATAGCGAGTGCCGGTAGGAGGCAGCTTGGCCACAGGAAACCAGATGAAGGAGATGGTAGGGGTGTGGGGCAGTTTGGACATGTCACAGAAGAGGATGCCTCGCTGGTAGTCGATCCAGCAAAGCCATTTGCCGAAGGGGGTGGCAGCGTCGGAACACCAGCAGCAGAGTTGCCAGAAATCAAAATCACTAGTGCTCTGCTGCTGGCGGACAGGATTTTCACACGCACGGTCCTCCAGGTGCGGCCAGGGTGTAGTGAACGCAGCAAGCAGATGTCGGCAAAGAGCTTAGGGCGGTTGAGGGGTTGGAAGAGTCTCATCTCTGCCACCACAAACCCTTCGCCTTGGCACCACAATCCCATGGATCGGACAGTCAGCAGGCGGGGCTTAGCATCAGGAAGACGACGACAATATGGCAACCGGTCACTCTCGGGGGTGGGGGCATAATCAAAGGTGGGCTCGGTGCAAGCCGGGAGCAATTCGAGCATGGAGGAAGGATTGTTGTCGGCTCTGAAGATGAAGAAGTTCTGCAGTATTTCAGACGATAAGGTAGCGACGCGAATCAGGACGAGGTGGCGGTGGGTCGCCACGATGCTTAAGGGATTCCCCTTGTTGCGATCAATAAACCCCGGCCGGCACCGGCAGCTGCGCGTAGAGGCGGGAGACGTGCGGGGGCTCGGCGAGGGAGAAGGCGATGCGGAAGTCGGCGCCCCAGGTGGTGGTGCCGGTCGCCCGGATGGGCGCCTTGGTGTCGTCGGGGAAGGACTCGTCGTCGTCCCTGCGCAAGACGAAGGGCTCCACTAGCACCTAGCTGGGGAAATCGCCGGCGGCGGACATGGCGACGGACCTTGAGATAGGAGATTAGGAAATTAATTAAATTCGTAGTAGGGATCGGACAAAGGGGATCCAATGCAACCTCTGAGGACAAATCGGGGGAATCGTAAGGTGATGAGAGGTGCCTATCTTACCGACGAAGGAGGAGACCCGCGGCCGGCCGGCAAGGATAGAGGCGTGCGGGAGCGGCCGAGCGAGGCGGCGGCTTCCGGATTCCTCCAGACCCAGAGACCGAGAGGGTTTTTAGGGTTACGAATGGGGGGTGTTGTTACGAGGAGGCTTCTTCAATTCCTCCTAATTCGTTTCCATATATAATCCTGGTTTCCGATCCGATCATATTTCACACCATAGGGTTATTTTGAGGCTACGCAATTTTGTTATGTGTGTGCAGGCATGCTGGTGTCGCCGGTGATGGCCGACCATGCAAAGCACATGGCAGCAGCATTGGAGACCTCGTCGGCGGCGGCGTACGCGTTAAGGGTAAGAAACGGAGCATCGGAGGCCGGGGTACGTACGTGATACTGCTGCATGAACTACGGCGGCCTGGCAGACGAAGCCATGAACAGAGCAGAGCAGAGCAGGTGCAGCTCGAGCCTCGAGGACCTCATAATCTTCTTTCCTTCCCAATCTAATGGCGTTTGCCTGTGTACTGTACATTCATGGGTGCAGATGCAGAGATGCAGTGTGGATGGTGTTGACATGAACAAGATGCAGATCAGCAGCATCTTCATGGCGGATCAGCAGCAGTGTGGATGATTTTTAGGGCAAATCAGGACTAGCACAGTCAAGTGCGTGGGACATTCAGAAAATCAAGCTCGTACAGGCCATTGACGAGTATAGTTGCGTGGTGGCATCTCCATCTGGATGGCGCGCGTTACTGGATCGATCGATCGTCGGAGTCCTCGTCATGCTCTACTGCGCAGCCCAGCTAGGCCAGCGGCTTGGACCATCGACGACGCATGCAGACGAGTCGATAAAATGGTGGTGTCTATAACCATGATTTTTTCTGAATCACTCATCATTATGTTAATCTAATCATCATGATAATGGATAAAAAGCTTCATCTCCCCGTCTCGCATCAAGTGGAGCAGTTGGTGTTGCTTGTCAACAACTTGAGATAGCTCTGCAATGAAGAGGTTTGTTGCCGCTTCAGGACAGGTAATCTCAGGTGTTTCAGATACACCATCTTTAGAGCCCATCGCTTGCAGTGACTGCATACATAACATGGTTATTGATCCACCTGTATTCATTGATGTGAACTCGAGCTTGATTAATGAAAACCTGCTTTCCTCCAAAGAGAAAAAGGAGCATAAGAAAAGCAGTAGATAGACTGACCGAATGTTCCTTGGTCGCCATGGTTGCAGTGCAAGCGGAGCATGCAGGAATTAGAATTTGGAATTCAGACATGGATCACAGTTGTGTTCAACTATCCCAGCAAGCAGACACGCGCCAAGATCACAAGATCAAGATTCTGATTCCTGAAATAGCTAGCCGAGGGGAATGGAGCAACTTGCCATTGTTCGCCGCTTTTGCGCGCGGGCGTCGTCGTTGCGCCGCCTGGGCTGGACGTTCCGGCATCGAGCTCCATCCCGGCAGTAAAAATGCTCCATCCCGGACGTAATAAGATGATGAAAGGAGGGTTTTTACGGCGATGAAAGAGGCGGCGGCCGGCGTGCGGGAGCGGCCGCGCGAACTCTCTTGTTCCTTAGGGGCGATGTACCCCCTTGACTCTACGGCTGAGATCGTGCACGCCTTGACTTTTAGATTGGTGCTAATGAGTACCTTGCCGTGACAACGTGGACACTGCAAGGGGCACTGCCACAGCCCTGGCCCGGCCCGATTACATTCAATATTGCTTCTGCCTTGTGCAATGTGGAGCTGAATCCTTGTCTTTGTTTAATGTCGGTTCTTCAATCTAGGTCGGTTTGGTGATCCTTTTTAATCCATTCTTGTATTTGGAGATCTGGTTACGCTCTGCATCTGCTCTGTTTTTGCGCTCAGACTGATTCACCCCCATTCCCTCGAAGTAGGGCCGCTGCATCTCAAGGAAGTTTGGATCAATGCTGTAGGGGAAGGAATGCATCCGGATGACGAGCCGCAGAGAGGACATCTTGTGGGCATCCCCTGTTCTTTCGCAATCAGATAGCTCTCTTGCAGAGCATGGAGATGAGCATAGTCCTCTGAAGAAGAAGGCTGGGTGAGCTCTGTTCTTATAATCCCTGTTTCGTTTCGTTTTTGCAGATTAGTTTTTTGTGCTGCAATTTTTTTCCCTTTTAGATATGGTCTTCCATGTTTTGATTTTTCCCTTTTAATCCAACGCAGTTGGAAAGGTAGGACTGGTCCAGATTTCGGGATAGCACCAGCTGAGGAGAGTGCTATATTACCAGACCAATCAGGAATTCAGGACTGCTGTTCATAGGAAGGGCCAAGCTATTTTTTTTTTACCTTCTGAAGGGATGACTTTCAACAGAAGGGAGGTAGCAAAATATTTTTATAATATGTACTTATCGGAAAGAGGTTTCGATGTTTGTTATGGTCGTGATAGGAAAAACGATGGAATGTACAGGACGAGGCAGGATTTGATATGTCCTTGTGAGGTAGGTTTTATCCATGCTGTACATGAGTATATCTTGGTTTTTTGCATGGTAGTTAAAAGTTATTGATTTGTGTTTTCCTTGTTCTAATAAATACTCACAAGCACTGGTTTCTAGTTTGTTTATTTAGTAATAATTGTTATTGGCATATTTATGGAGTTTGTATGGATTCAGTAGGGTCGGATATTTCCTGTATATTTTTTAAGACCAACTTCTTAGTGCTCCATGGCAATCTGGTGGTTATATCATGATAAACAGCTGTCTCGTACTGCTAAATTTTACAAAGTTCATTGCTTATATTACTGATCATAACAATAATTGGACGTTGAGATATTCAATGTTTATGTATCTCTGTTCTTAGATTGTAATGCTATTTTGATGTGATATCTCTCCTTTCCATGATGGCTGATCTATGTATGCCTTCACTTAACCTGAATTTTAAAAACTTGCTGATGTGTCGTAATGTGGCATATCCTCAGTGGATTCTTCCTTGCCAAGCTGTTCTGTTTCAGCTTTTTCTCCTGAAAACTTGTTAAATTTATTTCATTAGTGGAGTACTGTTTGCATGATAAAGAAACATGATATATGTTTCATATTTTGAGATCTCTCATATTTTTACTTTATTCCTACCTGGAGTAGGTACCGGAGATTCTTCTATCAAAGGTCCCGTTGGTGGTGTTATGTCAAATTTGATACCTTTAGGAGATATCTGTTAGAGCAAATATTTTTTATATACATTTCAATTGATGGCAATTATTAGTTTTAATTCTAATTGCAAAT
This sequence comes from Cenchrus fungigraminus, assembly GCA_036936925.1. Taxonomy (NCBI): domain Eukaryota; kingdom Viridiplantae; phylum Streptophyta; class Magnoliopsida; order Poales; family Poaceae; genus Cenchrus; species Cenchrus fungigraminus. Next base: position 124,719,828 of record CM072770.1, on the reverse strand, counting down.
AAAGTTGGGGTTCGTATACCTTGTGGTTCTTCTGGCCGTGGAGAGTACATCTTTCTGTTTCTTTTTGCTCTGTTTGGTGCATGGTATTTTGAGGATTCCCTGAAATTTATCATTCCTATTTTAGATGTGCTGGTAGGTTCCTCTCTACCATCTTCTTCACTGTCAATGGATTTTTCCTTGGGTACTGCTATTGCTCTTAGTGTGTCCCTGTTGAAAAATATAAATACTAGGCAGTGTGTTGGCCAATGTTTTTCAATGATTCTTTTTTGCGTCTCATAGTCTTGTCTAGTAGTTTTTGGAGACTGTTGGATTACTAACCGATTGTTGTGGCTGATGATCCTGAAAATGCCATTTTCCTGTCATCTGTACTACTCCCCCACAAGGTTTTCCTGGTGTTTATCCAATGCCATTTTCCTAGTGCCATCTTGTTCGTTCAAAAAGTACCAGACCCTGTATTTAGTACATGATGTTACAAGCCAGGATGTTTCTGGTTTCTTTAACTGTCTAGGGACAAACATTCTAAATAATCTCTGCTCTTGATATAACTGACGGTCTCTGTTTCATGAACTCATCGCCTAGTTTCTCTTTGTTTTGGAAAAACACAGTTTTTCATTGATTAATCAATATGATTACAATCATTCTGTAGAGGCTGCAGTAAGAAAGCAGGCACATCGCCTGACCAAATATTGCTAGCCTTGCTTACAAATGCTTGTTGAGCACAAGCATGAGCTACACAATTTGTACTATGATTTACGTGCACTATTTCAAAGGATTGCAGGTGGCGACTAAGCTCCCTAATGTCCTCTAAGATCATCCCAATCTCCGACCTTGAGTTCCTGTTCATCCATAGATTGGCCTCGCCTTGAAGGAGAAGCAGACCATCACGACATGCTTCTGCCTCTGCCACAAGCGCTGATGCTACCACAGGGAGCCACCTAGCAGCTGCCACATAGAAGTCACCTTCTGCTCCCCTGATGACTACACCCGTTGCTCCTTGGTGGCTTGAGCAAACAAAAGCACAATCTGTGTTTATTACTTTGATAGTTCCTGCTGGAGGGGGATGCCATCTGTTGGGATGTGTAGCATGCGTAGAAGAGCTGTATTTGCTTTCCAAAGGCCCCGCTTAAGTTAAACAGAATCCACACAAATTCCTTGCATGTATGTTGTCACCCAGTGGTAGCACACGGTGCCTGGTGATCTCAACTGTATTTTTCTGCATTGGGCACATGGAAAAAAGTACATTACTTCATCCAATTTTATTTTGTTTGGTATAACATACTAACATATTAAGTTTTTACTCTTAATGGACATGACTGAACTATAATAATGTGTCGTAGGGGGTTCAGTTTGATTTTTCTCACCTTGCTTTGAGCATATTCTATTTGTGGAGAATCTAAATGCTCCTTTCTTGAGTCTGCTATTATCATAGATCTCATCCTTCCACTTCTCAAAAATTTTATTCGTGGCATTGATGTGTGATTTATGTTCCATAGTCCCAGATCGGCACTATCTAGGTAGAGAACCTGCATGTTATGTCATATATATCATTTCCAACTCAAGTATAAATTATTGATGTTTAGTAATTAGCAGTAAGTTGAGTAATTGAAATAACAGCTATGTATATTTATGCGAGACACGTTTTGCATTTTGTGGCCCCAAGTCTGAGAGTGTCACCTGTAGGAACAGCGCGCACCCCGTTATGTTAGCTGGTTTAAAGCTGCGACCTTTTTTTTCCCCAGGTACTCTGTTAGACTGTTAGGGCGCGTTTGTGAGGGTGGCTGCGGTCGGCTCGGCTAGCCTGTGAGACCCAGGCCAGTTCAGGCTAGTCTCAACTGGTGCAATTGCTCTTGTTTGTGTCCATGTACGAAATGAATCAGGCTGCGCTCAGATCATGTTTGTGTGCCTGTACCAAAAAAGTGTGGCTACCTTGCACTGTGATGTGGTAGCCTTACCACCAGAGAAGCCTCACAGGCATTTCATCAAGCACTGGGTGGACACAGGGCGAGCTCCAACCTCCAGCCGTGGCGACGCAGCAATGGCGCGAGGCGAGCTCGACGTCCGGCCATGGTGACGTAGCAATAGCGCGAGGCGAGCTCGGCCGTCCGGCCATGGCGACGCGGGGCGAGCTCGGCCATCCGGCCATGGCGACGTTGGGCGAGGCCAGCTGGCCGGCCATGGCGACGCGGGGCGACCTTGCCCCTCTGGCCATGACGAAGCTGGCCGTGGCCGGCCGTCCGACCATGGCGACGCGGGGCAACCTCGCCCCTCCGGCCATGGCGACGCAGGCCGAGGCTAGCCGGCCGGCCATGGCGACCTCGTCATGGATCTGAGCGCCGCTGCCTGCACGGGGTCGATGGTGGCCGCGGAGGCCGAGGCAGCGCCGCGGATGACGGTCGTGTTGCCCACCGGGTGGAGGAAGCCCGGGACGGCGCCGGCGCCCACGTCCGCGCCGTCCGCGACGAAGGACGCCGCGATGTCGCCATCCGCGAACGCGATCTTGTCGTTGGGGTTCCGTGCCGTCACCATGAAGTTGATGCGGGAGGGCGCGAGCTCTGGCCATGGCGACGAGCGCGGGAGCTCCGGCCATGGCGAATCTCACCGAGGAAGAAGAGCGGCGGTGGGTGAGAGAGAGACGAGGAGAGGTGATTTCATCGCCCCCAGCGAGCGCACAAGCGTTACAACCAGCCGGGCCGAAAAGAAATGAAGTAAATTGGCGTTCCTTGGGGGCCTGGTTTTGGGTGCTTTAAAGTTCGTGCGAGCCAGGCTCTTGAGGTTGGGCCAGTGTAGCAAACACGAGAAGTTGCAGCCCGAGAGCGCAGCCGGGCCCTCGGGCCACCTCCGCAAACGCGCCCTTAATATTCTTTTGACAGTGTCTTTGTTTGTGCAAAAATGGTCATCAACTCTTTTCCCCTGGCATGGTATCCCGAATATCTTGCTCACATATGTCTTGCTGAAGTCAATTCTCCTTTTGTCCAACACCAAGCTTCTTGTTAAATGGTTGACTATGCACATTAGTAAATCTGCGAACCTTCGGTTTATCTGGTTTGCTGGCGGGAATTGTAGCAATCCTTCGAAGCCTATATCTTTTACCAATTTTTTTCCGTTCCATCGAACTTTGACACATCTCGCACACACCATTCTGAATGAACATCTCATGCTACTGAAGATATTTCGACTGTCTTATGATTTGGTGCTTGAACAGTTCTCTGTACTGAGCTCCCCATTACCTGCCCAACCGCCTGCTGATAAATGGCCATAACAGTATCCAGTTTACATTTGTAGCAGTATTAATGTTTTCAATTTCATATAGCAGAATCAAGATTTTGCAAAAAAGATGGATCTATTGCAGAAGCCTTGTTTAGGATCTTCAATTAGTGGCCGGATGGTGCATCATTTCCACTTATCTACCTTACTTGGATTGTACCGTTTTGCTATTTCAGTTTTGTGCTTCTTCAGTACGACTGCTATCTACTCACTTCAATTATAGGAAAAGCTGGATCTGATGAAATAGTCAATAATCTCGTGGCGAAAGGGATTGTGTGCGTGTGTTGGCGGGTGTGTGTGGGTGTGGGGGGGGGGGGGGGAGGCGGCAGATCGCCAAATTACCGCGCCATAGAGGGATTTCAGATTCTTACCTCTTCCTGCGGTTCTCCCGAACTGAAGTCCAACATGACAATTTCCGATTTCTCTTTCACCCTAGAGGAGTATTTTCTTGGCATTTCCGCTTCTTGCAGGAGGTAGGAGAAGGTGAACAGTGTACTGCGAAGCTTTGTGCTTTGTGGCGGCGCGGTCGTCGAGAACGGGGGGTGAGCCCTAGCCACTCCGTACCTTAGCAGCCAGGCTTGTTTTTGTTATTTTATTGCTACGTGTTGGGCTTTTGGATATGGGTTTGGACCGCGTCTTTTGTCCAAGGTAGTCTGAACGCGGCATGCGGCTCGGCCGAGCGTTCCGTGCTAATGATGCCACGTCAACTAGTTTGTGACCTGCGGCTCCGCAAACTGTTGCCACGTCCGACGTTGTTTTTAATCTCAAAGCGTGTTTCAACGGTGGATGCCAGGGGGTACGTCCCCTAAGGGCACCCGCAGTAGTTATAGATAGCAGACTCTCTATGACATGTCCAACTCAGCAGTAGACAATAGATATAGATCACTCAACTAATGGGCTTGCTTTAGACCATCCACACTCGTGATACTTCAAAACCTCCTTCAAAACAGAATATTCCGTCCTCGTCATCGAGATTCTCTCCTTCATATCCACTTCTCCTGCATCCATCTTCCTTCGTATTTCTCCTTCATCCAAACTACCCGCATCAGGACCCACCTGTCACTCTCTCACCCCTTTCTCTCTCTCCCTTTTTCTCCCCCCGACGCCTCTCCGTCCCACACTGTGCCCACACTTCCTCGTTTGCTCCGCCCGGCCGGCGGCTCTCCTCCCCCGGCCCAGAGCTCCTCCTCCTCGAGCGTGAAAGGACCTTGTGATGCCTAGAGGTGGGTGAATAGGATCACTTCAAATTTCTGAAATAAATTTGCAACGGTTAAATACTGGTGATGAAAGATGGTTTTTACGCTGACGAAAGAGACCCGGCCGGCGGCCGGCAAAGGAAAGAGACCCGGCCGGCGGCGATCCAAGCTAGACCTGAGCATTTTTCGGGCCGGGCTGAATTTTTTTTTTGTTATTTCGGGCCGAAAAAATCCTGCCCATGACCATCCCACTGGACGCGTTGGGCCTTAATTTTCGGGCCGGGCTCGGGCCGGGCCCGGGCTTGGGCGGGCCGCCTGCGCATTTTATAGTGTAAAACAACTAAAAACAGCATTTCGGGCCGAGCTCGGGCCAAAAAAATTTTCACGGGCTTCAAGATCTCTGCCCACGCCCGTCCAGCAAGACTCGTGGGCGGGTCTGGCGCGGGCCGGGCCCGCGGGCCGGGCCGGGTTCAAAATGCTCAGGTATAATCCGAGCGTACGTGTGCAGTTAAACGAGAACTGATTCACGACGGCCCACATGCGACCCAGATGTTATTGCTGCATACGGGTCTAATTGCATTGGCCCAATAACTAGCAGCTAGCATTGGGGAACATATTATACAAACATATATATTCAGGGAGTAGTCATCTTGTGTACATATACGGTTGGCTTGCTACAAACTTGAATTGACACGTAACCGACCATCCATGTTAGACTCTTAGAGTGTGTGTGCAGGCTCGCGTCGTCTTTTGCCTTATTGCTGTCGATCGATCGACAAGGAAAAGGACCCAATAATCGATGCTTCAAGGACTCAACAACAACAACTCGTACACGTCGTCCTCGGCCTCAACTCACATGCTCGGCTTCACGTTCAGCCTTGTGGCCATCTTCATCCCCAGCGACGCGTCGCACTGCAATCCAACATATGCATGCATGCATGCATGTTACTTAATTATACTTACAATAAGAAATCATGCGAATACTACTATATAAATCACTGAAGAATGAATGAATGGATATAATTAAATTAATCACAACAGCTTATTACGGACCTTGGAGAGGAGGTCGATCCAGATGGACTTGAGCTCCTGGCTGACCTTGGGGTGTCCCAGATAGTCGGCGAACCTCTTCACGAACCTCTCCTGCCTGTCGGCGTCCCACGACCTGTACCTCTCCCCGGGCTGCTTGAAATCATTCGGCTTCGTGATCCTCTCCTTCTGCCTCCTCCCCGTCACCGGCCTCGCCGGCACCGGCGTCGGCGGCGCCATCCTCAGCGGCGCGTGCCTCGACGGGTAGTAGTCCACCTCCTCGTCCCGGTGCATGAAGTTCATGGCGCCGTCGTAGTGGTTGTTGTGGTGCGCGCACCGGGGCGCGTTCACGGGGAGCATCAGGTAGTTTGGCCCCAGCCTGTAGCGCTGCGTGTCGGCGTACGCGAACACCCGGCACTGCAGCATCTTGTCGTCGGAGTAGTAGATCCCGGGCACGACGAGCCCCGGGCCGAACGCCAGCTGCTCGTTCTCGTTGAAGAAGTTGTCCACGTTCCGGTCCAGCACCAGCCGCCCCACGGGCTGCAGCGGCAGGAGGTCCTCCGGCCATGTCTTGGTGTCGTCCAGCGGGTCGAAGTCGTACTGGTCCTCCGTGTCCGGGTCCATCACCTGCACGAACAGCTTCCACTCCGGGAAGTTGCCGGCGGCGATGGAGTCGTAGAGGTCCTGCGTCGCGTGGCTGTGGTTCCGGCCGCCGATCAGCGCCGCCTCCTCGTCGGTGAGGATGCACCGCACGCCGACGGTGGGCTTCCAGTGGAACTTGACGTAGTGGGACTTGCCGGCGGCGTTGACGAAGGTGTAGGTGTTGACGCCGAAGCCCTCCATGTGGCGGTAGTCGGTGGGCACGCCGACGTCGTCGAAGAGGAAGAAGAAGGTGTGGAGGCTCTCCGGGAGGTGGGAGAGGAAGTCGAACACCCGCCAGTACTCCTGGACGTGGGACCTCGGGTTGGGCTTGAACGCGTGGATCACGTCGGGGAACTTGATGCCGTCGCGGATGAAGAAGACGGGGAAGTTGTTGCCGAGGAGGTCCCAGTTGCCCTCACGGGTGTAGAACTTGACGGCGAACCCGCGCGGGTCGCGGATGGTCTCCGGCGACCCCCGCTCGTGGATGACGGTGGAGAAGCGGACGATGACGGGGGTGCGGACGCCCGGGGAGCGGAGGAAGTCGGCGCAGGTCAGGCCGGTGACGTCGTGGGTGCACTCGAAGAAGCCCTTGGCGGAGGCGCCGCGGGCGTGGACGACGCGCTCCGGGATGCGCTCGCGGGCGAAGTGGGCAACCTTCTCGATCAGGTGGTAGTCCTCCAGCAGGATGGGGCCCCGGGGACCCACCGTCAGCGCCTCGTTGTCGTTCCACACCGGCGCGCCGGCGTTCGTCGTCGTCACCGTCGTGTCGTGCCCGCTCGACGGACGGAACTGCATGCCATGTGCGCGCATGTAAAAAGTTAGTCGTTACTGATGAGATTCGTCAGCTAGCTAGCCATGAATCTTAGCTTGCTACGTTCACGGTGTGTATATACTCCTAGTATTGCTTGTATATTAATTAAGTCGATGTGACTGATCGATGCAGAAATTAATTAGCTAGCTAGTAGCTAGAGAGATACAGGAGATTATGCTGCCGATCGATCGAAATCAACAGAAGATGGAATACTCAGTTAGCTGCGTGCTCACTGACTGACCTTGGTGGGATCCATGGCTGCTGCTGCGAGTGGTGAAGTGGACTGCAGCTAGCTGCAGGAGGGAGGAAGGAAGTGGAGTGTGGCTTGCTCACTCTCTCAACTAGTAGCTCTGAATCCTTTGGTGCTCCGGTAAGCTCGTTAAATAGCAGCGAGGCGAGCGCGGTGGCGTCACCGGGAGCTCCCAGGGACACAGGCTGCCACAGGCCGACCCGGAAGAATGGAAGAAGATGGGGATGAGGTACGGTGGCCCCGGGGCCCACCCCATGTGGAAAAACATAGGATTACTACTTCTAGAGTTCTAGGAGGTCGTTGCGTTTTACTTACTAGCATAGGGTAACTGATCTGACGAGTGGGCCCGGTGAAATCTGGAGAGGATAAGAGGATCGTCGACGATAACTTGGTAACCAAGGTGATTGGATGGATAGTCATGTGCCAGCATGTGTATGATTAGGCCAGGTTTTTCTGGATTCAATTCCAAGCTAGTGCGTTTGTGACTCGATCGGTAATGCTGAAAAATCCGCGCCTAAAAATCATATTCAACTCGATCTTGTGGAAGGACGATATTTGATCCTTTTTTTGTTTTTGTCTTTCCAAAAGAGCTAGCTGATGATGGTCACCTTTGAATTTGGAGAGGCAATTAAGCAAAAGGTGACCAATGCAATCAGAGAGTTTCAGAGGGACGATAACCCTTTTTGCCCTGTTCTTCGTGGAGTGTGGTGAGGTGTCACTTCACTCACATGTGGTGCGGTTTTAGCATTCTTGTGGAGCATCGATCGATGGATGGGTACCGGATCGTCGTGTATAGCAGATTTGTTGTCAGGCTGTACTAATGAAGGTACAAGGCTGCTTTTCGTCCACAGTATGGTTATGTCTCTGCTTGCTTACTCTCTTTCCGTCAAAATATTAGATACTATTCAAGATTTCAAACTTTTGTCTCGGGACAGTGATTTCCGTGGCGGGCGAAACGTCCGCCGCGGTGTGTGACGAGCTGCACAGTCCTGTGGCGGGTGGTGGCCGGAGACCAAACAACCCCTCAATCTTCTCAACTAAAAACTTGCCAAATATTCACCTTCCTAAGGGCCTGTTTGGGACTGCCCCGCTACAGTTTTTCCAGCTATGCTCCACCAACTCCACCATTGAGTGGCTCTACTGTGGAGTTTTTCTGGAGCAAGAATTCTGATCCGATCCCAGTTACTGTAGTTGCCACACGGACTCAAGGCTCCGCGGCCTCATTACCATGGAGTGGCTCCGCGGCGGCGGCGACCAGGAGGCCCGCGCCCCTCATGCTTCATGACAGGCGGGTCGCGCCCCTGCATGGCGCCCCACAACCTCGCACGCCGTGGCCCGCGACGGTGGCAGCGGTCGGGTGGCCGACGACCTGTTGCGGACAAGAGGCCGAGCGTGGAGGGGAGGGAGGGGCGTGACGGGGGACTGAGCAACGCGACGCGAGGAAGGGGAAGGAGAGAAAGAAAAACAAATCGTTTTCTGTGGAATGAGTGGCATTGGTGGGTAATATTCCTACAACTCCGTGAGGAAGTTGAAAACGTGGGTTTCGGGAGCACCCCCTGAAGTGCTTTAGGAAAAACGTGGAGTTGCCTCGAAACTACACCTTTTTCTTGGAGTAGAGTTTTAGGAGCAGAAGGTGTTTGACGGGACAAAGTTGGAGCAAAGCTGACAAACTGGGAGAACAGAGCCGTCCCAAACTGACCCTAACTGGAAACTTGCCTTTTATTATCATTAGTGAAGGGTATATGACACCTTTTAATCTGTCCTTTCTCTGATGGAGATCATTTACTCGATGTAAACTGCATGCTTGTGGCTGAGGTCGAGGTATATATGTATACAATTATATATAGTGGACCTAGCAAAGATATGCAAAGTGAAAAATGGCGGCATGCATGCATGCTGCCAAGATCTGAATTTTCGTACATACATGCATGCATGCATGCACACATGGATCATATGGATCATCGATCAATAATACACATGCATGCAGTAGAGTGCAGTATTTGTAGGGCAGGGCTAATACATACTACGGGACGATTCATTTTAATTCTAATATTTGTGTCTTGAATCTGAAGTAATATATATATGAACTTTCTCTTGAGTTGAATTATTCGAGGCATATTATTTAATTAATTATTGCACAAGAGAAGTGGGCAATCATATGCATATGTACTGATGTACCCACCAAGTAAGCAAGTAACCATGCACTTAGGTACGTGTTTCCGTCATGGTGCAGTGGATCAGATATTTTATTAATTTTAAACAGCGATGAAAGCGAAGGTACTACAGTAACTGGCCGGGATCGGATGAGAGCGAGTGAGCAGCAGAGTGTGGACAGCAGGTGCACGCACGAGCTTGACTAGCAGCAGTGAACAGTGATAGCTGCGGTGACGTGGGGTTAAGTTGTCGTCTCTCTCGGTACATGACAAGCTAGGAGGCAGGCCAGCAGCCTCGATGGTGGTGGATCGGTCGCCGCCGGCTGGTACGCACTCGCCGCCGGCTGCGCTGCTACGCACGGATCGGACCGATCCAAAAGATGAACGGGACGGGACGGGATAAGATCTGAGGACCAACACAGCCCGGGCACCGAAAATATCTCCTAGCATGATGTATATATGTATGCAAGAAAAATAACGTAGCAACCTTTTTTACATGGAGCTAGCGAGGGCGAAAAGATAAGAGAGTCGCACGTACCGCGCGCTGGTGGGTGACTTTTTGAGCCAACTGAATTAATAGTCAGCTAAAAACACGTAATAATAACGACTCTATGTTTCAACCTTTTACGCGAAACGAAAACAAAAGTGTAAGAGAGTTACACCTGAAGGTGATCACTCAACATGGATCTAAGATCGTTTATGGGTCTCGATCGAGTTTCTACCGGGTTTTATTTCTTTACCTTTGTTGCCGGGCCGGTCACTACGGTAACCGGTCTTACCGGTCCGGTCCGGTAGCGGTTACTGATACAGAACAACCGGTTAACCGGACTGGTTGCACTGGTTACCGACCGGTTGTACCGCGGTTGAATCGGTAGCGGTAAAAAAAATCCTGGTCGCTGCAATGCAATGGTACCTAACAGCAGGAGCGGGTCCTGGCGTACGTACCGTGCTTGCACAAGGCAACAGTACAGTACAGTACGTACTTTGCTTCATCATATCACGTCTGAATCATTATTGTAGCAAGGCAACAAATGCATAAAAAAAAGGAAAAAAACGATGCTAGCTACCCTGCTGGTGCTGGGACCAGCACGCAACTGTTGCATGCGCACCGCAGCACGGCACCAATTAAAATGAGTCTCTTCAGAGGTATCCTGTGTTTATTGCAAATGTAGTCGATTGCCCTAACGTCGTCCATCTTGTCATGTTTACTCTTCTGATCTCCATCCATCAGCCATTAATTAGTACATCATTTGGGAACGTGCCGGCCGGTCATTTCTTGTGTGTCACAACATAATGGTGTTCTTTATCTTCTCGGAGGAAAGCTAAAAGTATCAAGCATTTCAGCTGCTTCGTTCCGCAAGTGTGTGGTCTTCCTACAGCTAAAAAAATGCCTTCCTACAGCATATGCGTAGCCTTAAACCGGAGGGCGACACCAAGTGGTTGATCCTAGGAGACTTCAACCTCATTTACAAAGCACGTGACAAGAACAACAGAAACCTGAACATTAGGTTAATGAGGAGCTTTCGTCGAGCAATTGAGTTTTGCGAGCTAAAGGAGCTAAGGCTTCAAAACAGGAAATACACGTGGAGCAACGAGAGACGTCGTCTGACTCTTGTTCGGCTAGATAGGGTCTTCTGTAACCAGCCGTGGGACTTGGCGTTTGACTCCTGCACTTTGCACGCTCTGTCCTCCTCCCACTCGGATCACTGTCCTCTCCTCCTCACCAGCCACGCAGGCCACCGTCGCGCCACCCCTTTTAAATTTGAGAATTTCTGGACGAGGCTGCCCAACTTCCAGGAAACGGTGACACAAGCATGGAATGCACCTACAACACATACCGAACCTTTTCACAGACTTGGCCATAAATTGTACCAAACTTCCAAAGCGCTAAAATGCTGGGCTAATTCGCTCATCGCCGACGCGAGGCAGAAACTACACATGGCTCAAGAGGTCATCTTGCGGCTCGACGAAGCGCAGGACCACCGTGAACTTTCAGACGCAGAGCACTCCCTCCGTACTAAACTGAAAAAGCGCATTTTGGGCTGGTTGGTAATTGAGAAGGCCAGGAAGAAGCAGTGCGCCAGAATTTCATACATTAAGGAGGGGGACGCCAACACCAGATTCTTCCACCTAAGAGCAAATGGTCGACGCCGTAAAAACTTCATCCAGCGACTGAAACACGGGAATGGTTGGGTCTTCACACACGAGGATAAAGAGCAGCTCATCCAGCAACACTTTGAAAGCATCATGGAGGACCCCCCACCTCGTTCTCGCGATTTCTCTTGGACAGAGCTACAGATGCCACGATGCAACCTCTCTGACTTGGATAGGCCCTTCTCTGAGGAGGAAGTATGGCAGGCCATACGTCAGATGCCGCAGAACAAGGCGCCGGGGCCCGATGGCTACACAGGGGCCTTCTTTCGAAAGTGCTGGCACACAATCCGGCATGATATAATGGCAGCAATCAACACCGTCTACGACTTACGATGCAACGATCTCAACCTCCTCAACAAAGCCAACATCATTCTCCTCCCCAAGAAGGAAGGAGCGGAGGACATTCGGGACTTTCGACCAATAAGCTTGGTACATGCAATCGCCAAAATTATCACCAAGATCCTCGCGCTACGCCGCTACGCCTTGCACCGTTTATGGGTCAACTAATCAACACATGCCAGAGTGCATTCATAAAAAAGAGAAGCATCCACGACAATTTCCTGTACGTCCGAAACCTTACTAGGACTTTTCACCGCAATAAAACACCGGCGCTGCTCCTCAAGCTGGACATCTCCAAAGCCTTTGACTCGGTGAGATGGGATTACCTAATGTCACTAATGCAGCATAGGGGCTTCCCAACCAGATGGCAAAATTGGATTGCGGCGTTACTTTCATCATCCACGTCAAGGGTAATGCTTAATGGCTCACCACTACTGCCAATACAACATGGAAGAGGATTGCGACAAGGGGACCCGCTGTCACCCCTTCTCTTCATCCTAGCCATCAAGCCTCTCAACCAGCTGATGCATGTCGCAACTGACAAGGGACTACTCACTAAACTCAACGGAAGAACGGCTAGATTTCGGGTCTCCATGTATGCGGACGACGCCGTCATTTTCCTCAAACCATCCGTAATGGACGCGACAAACCTAAGAGACCTACTCCTCAACTTCGGGGCGGTGACAGGGCTACAAACAAACCTCCAGAAAACAACGGTGTCGACGATCAGCTGCAATAACATCGACATAGACGAGATTTTGGCCATCCTACCGGTAGCCAGAGCACATTTCCCGATAAGGTACCTTGGGCTGCCCCTATCACCAAGGCGCTTGCGTAAGATGGACTTCCAACCGCAAATTGACAAGGCGGCGGGCAAGCTCTCTACTTGGTACGGGAAGAACCTTACCCAAGCAGGACGAGTCAGCCTCACCAAATCAGTTCTGTCCTCACAACCGGTTTATCTACTAACGGTGCTCAAACCGTCAAACGAAGTCTTGGGGGACATCGATAAGATCCGCAGGCGTTTCCTATGGGCAGGCGACAAAGCCCTCACGGGGGGAAGTGTAAAGTCAACTGGACAAGGACGACCCTACCAAAAGAATTTGGCGGTCTTGGGATACTCGACCTTAACAGATTCGCCACGGCACTTCGCCTAAGATGGTTGTGGCACGAATGGGCATCACCTGAAAAAGCTTGGGTCGGCTCCGAGCTACCGTGCAACTAGCAAGACAGACTTTTATTCGCTGCATGCACAACTATTACCTTGGGGGACGGGAAAAGAACGTCGTTCTGGTCCTCGGGCTGGCTCCAGGGGAGAAGACCCAGAGACATTGCCCCGCTCCTATACGCCAAAACGAAGAAAAAGAAGCGGACGGTGGCAGAGGCACTGCAGAACAGTACATGGATCCGTGACCTTGACTTCCGGACGGGCTTCACAACGGCGCACCTGTCACAGTTCCTCACTCTTTGGGAACTCGTCATTGCCACGGAGTTGCAGCAAGAGCAGGAAGATCAAATAACTCGAACTCAAACCGCACATGGCGCATACACTACGGCCTCGGCCTACAAGGCGCAGTTCAACGGCTGTGTGAGCACTCCGCAAATCGCCATCATATGGAAAACGTGGGCACCATCAAAGTGCAAATTCTTCGCGTGGCTCATCGTCCAAAATAGAGTATGGACATCCGATCGGCTAGCTCGCAGAGAATGGGACCACAGCCCATCTTGCCCCCTGTGCAGGTCAACTATGGAGACTGCGCATCATCTGCTAGCATCATGCCGCTACACGCGTCGGGTCTGGGGTCTTGTTGCGCAGTGGACCGGACTGCCGGAGCTAAAACCAACTCAATGGAGACACAGCGTCACAGCGTTGCAATGGTGGAGGAACATCACCACTACACCAGATGTACCGCGGAAAGCGATACGCACCATCACCCTGCTAGTCATGTGGGAGATCTGGAAGGAGCGAAACGATCGAGTTTTTAACCGCAAGGAGACGTCAGCGCAATCCACCGTGGCAAGAATAAAGAACGAGACAGCTACCTGGATCGCAGCGAGAGCGAAGGACCTTGCGGTCTTGTTAGTGAGAACGTAAATACGCTTGTACAGTTTTTGCGCCGGATCCCGGCTTGTAACCATCTTTCTTTATCAATGAAATAGGCACATTCCGTGCCCATTCGTTCAAAAAAAAAGTGTGTGGTCGTTACGTTTGTTCTCTCAATTCACACGTACTGCGTGTGATCGAATTTGCAAATACCCCTTGCAACAAATATATATGAGACAGTAAATTTGCAACATGCTTGAAATGTTATCTCACGAGAGAATGAGAGATCAAGTCAGTTCACACAAGAACATTTTTAGCTTCGTTCCTAGTGTGGCCTCGTCTCATTAGCAGATCTACCTAGCTGGTCACGGGTAATGGGTTCTTGGCTTCTTGCAGTGGGTTGTTCTTGATCATCAGTGTCCTCACTGCATGTGTACATTTACTCCTCGTGCCATGCTTACTATTCCATCCATCCTAGTTTTAGATATCAATATTGTGTCAATTATTTGGAAGGTGATTCCAAATTAAAAAAATAAAGTTTAAACAAAAAAGTTGTAGGTACATCTCGTTGAGATCTATAATTTTTATACGAATTTTTATCTACATCCGAGTTTATATGAAAAAATTATGATTTTGGAAGATACGTTGTGCAAAGAATAGGTAAATATCGTAAGTTAAACCGACGGTAATGTACTACAGTCAAAATGCTAAAATGAAAATAAAAAAATACAACCACCCCATCAGCAAGCAGGCAGGCATCTATCTCAAATATCTAGCAGGTAATTTGGGCTCCTCGTCGTCGTGGGCTGTACGGGCTGTACACACACATTGCAAGGCCCAGCGCCATAGACTATTTCGGCCGTCTTACGCTTTTGCTCTTTACTTTATGTTGTGTCTGCAGTTCTGATGATGAATGCTCCCCTCCATTGTCTTTTTAGAAAAAGGAATATATTGATATTCCAACATCTGCATCCTTTGGATGCATGGGAACAAAATTCTATTCCTAATAGCACACACAGACACAGTCCTAGAAAGAGCATGCCTATTTCATCATCCAATTTTTCAAAATTCAGGCCGCCTTCCTTTCATCTGCGAAGCCCGCGTTACACTTTGCGAGCTGTGACGCTTGGCGGCAGTTCATGCGAACACCAGCCACCTTTTCGTTCGCCAGATTCAGTTTCCCCCAAAAACGAGAAGAGCCTTGCGTCTCTGAACTCGAGTGTGTTCGTAGCAAATCGGCTCTACTTGTACTGAACTACGACACCATCCACCCCCCCCCGGACACAGATTCAGTACCTTAGCTTCTTAAAGGCCGGCGGTACCTTTGCTTCTTCACTTCCCAACTCCAGCACCAATGTAGGCCTTCCATCCTTAGTTTTTTTAGCCACTTGAGTACTAAAAATAGCCAACAATAGTAACAACCATAATACAGTATGTGAAAAATTAACATGCACATAACACAAAACAAAGCTTGCATTTTGAATCACCAGAAGTGACATTCATAGTACAGTACCAACACATGGCACTTTGAGTCTTTCAAATTGAGATTCCATTACACAAAATGCTATCACTTGGCCATTCTCTTGTACACTTAGGCCACAAAATGCTAGAGTTACTCCACAAAATACTATAGTCAGTCCTGTCTAATCCAAAATACTACCTAACCACCTTGCACCTACTAGAACAGATCGCCAACATCAAGAATATCATCATCACAGATTGGGGCTGTCACAAGTTGGGTAAAATTGCCAATAACATTGTACTCCTCAACTTGTATAATTGCTTCTTTGTTGATGCCATCATTCTCTACTTCATTAGGCGGTTGTACAGCATCATCTTGCTTTTGTTTCTGCCATAAAAGATTAAAAGTGTCACTAATTAGCTATGAATGGCAGTATGTAGAAAGTCGAGATCTTAAGTTGAGAACATACCTTTGGCTCTTTCTTTTTTGTTCCAGCAGATTTAGTTGGCTTTTTGGTTTCAGCAGATTTAGTTGGCATACTAGGATTACGCTTGGGTAATTTATCAAGCTAATTTTTCATTCTCCTTAAATTTTTTGCCTTCGCCTCCTTTTTCTTGAGTTGTGTAGCAAGGAAGTCATCTTTTTGTTGTTTATTTGGCTCAATATTTTCTTGATCATCACAAGATGTCAAGGCATCAATAGATAAATTCTTGTTTCAGCTCTAAAACACTTGGTCACATAATCAAGTTGCTCTTTTCTTCGATAACCTTCATTGGAACAAACAAATCTGCATGAAGTCACCTTGCCATCATAACTGCTTTTATTTGCATATCTTTTCCTCACATCAAAGCCCGTGCAACCCCCATATGCAACCCAAAATTTCCGAGCCTCATCTGTATTTTTGAATCTTAAACCAACTTGAGGTGTCCCCTTCTCAAATTCTGCCATTGTCTTTCACAGAACCCACAATTACAGAAATATGACCCAAAATCAACTAGACCATGTGATTTTCCTAGCATAAAATTGAGCAAATTAACATTCTATAGCAAATTAGTTGTCTTATGCACATACTGGTTAGGTCATGAGAAGGAAAACAACTTGCTAGTTTACCTGACAATGGCGTCCTGTCGGCAGCCGTGGCTCTCTTCTCCACAGCGACCCAGCGGACTGAGGGCAGCCCTCTCCAGCGCGAGTCTCCAACGGCGACTGAGGGAAGCCCTCTCCAGCTCGAATCTAACGAGGCCGGCGCAGTACGCGGGAGCAGTGCGCAGGAGATGGACGCCGGACGCGGGCGCAGCCGCGCAGCGCGCGGGAGACGGCGGCGCAACGCACGGGAATAAACGCGTCCCCGCGTGCTCTTGCCGCCCCTGGGTGAAAAGGCATCGGATGGATAAGATTTTACCTTAAGTTGATTTTAGCCTTTGGATTTGTCTTCAACGGTAGATTCAACAAGGAAAGGTACCGCCGGCCTTGAAGGAGCTACGGCACTCAATCCGCGGCCGTTCCCCCCACCCCCCCCCCCCCCCCCCGGATTATTCAGAAACACAACTAAACTAGCAGAGGCAACAACAGAGATAAATCCTGAAGCATCTTCTTTTCTTCACATGAATTCCGATGCGAATCGGCTATAATAATAACAAGAAAAATCACAAAGTTGAGAAAGAAAAACCCAGAGTTTCTACACTCAGCAGACTAAAAGAGCAGCGACACACCCATTCAAAGGAACAAGATTAGTCTCCGTCACCGCCGGCCCCCCAAAAGAGTCATTCATATGCCCGCCGCCCCACCTAAACACCGTTACAAAAATTTGGCTTTTCGGGCATCATCTACAGCTCGTCGTGGTCGTCATCAACGCCGCCCTCGCCGTCCGCGCCACCACCGGGGGTGCCGCCGGACCTCTGGTACACGGCCGAGATGATGGGGTTGCAGACGGCCTCCACCTCCTTGAGCTTCTCCTCGTAGTCCTCCTTCTCGGCCGACTGGTTGTCGTCCAGCCACTCGAGGGCCTCCTTGACGGCCTCCTCCACCTTCTCCTTCTCCTCGCTCTCCAGCTTGTCCGCCAGCTTGTCCTTGTCGCTGATCTGGTTCTTCATGTTGTACACGTACGTCTCGAGCTGGTTCCGGGCGTCAATCTTCTCCTTCACCTTCTTGTCCTCCTCGGCAAACTCCTCCGCCTCACGGACCATGCGGTCAATCTCCTCCTGGCTCAGGCGGCCCTTCTCGTTGGTGATTGTGATCTTCTCTGACTTGCCAGTGCCCTTGTCCTCAGCCTTCACGTTCAGGATACCGTTGGCATCAACCTCGAAGGTGACCTCAATCTGGGGAGTGCCCCTGCAGAATTCACATTTCATCATTGGTCAGACAACTATTCATACACTAGTTCAGTAAACAGACTACTACTTCTCTGGATAGCAGCAACACACCTTGGAGCTGGTGGAATGCCAGAGAGGTCGAACTTGCCGAGAAGACGGCAGTCCTTGGTCATGCTGCGCTCACCCTCAAAGACCTGTATGGATCACAGACAAACAGGTCAATACTCACAATGCTAAGAAAAAGGTAAATGCTACCTAGATCACAGCTGACGCTGGAGGAGAGAACAGGATGCTCGAAATCGGTACCTGGATGGACACAGTGGTCTGCTGGTCCTGGTAGGTGGTGAACACCTGCGACTTCTTGGTGGGGATGACAGTGTTCCTGGGGATCAACTTGGTCATGACTCCACCGACAGTCTCAATACCAAGGGTGAGGGGAGCCACATCAAGGAGAAGGATATCTGCACCAAAGGAAAAACCACACTTGTGTAAGCAGGATGATCACTAATGAACTGAAAAATCTGCTAGCAGTCAAGTCAGGAACAGAGATGCACCTTTGGTCTCATCACCACCCTCGCCGCTCAAGATGCTTCCCTGCACCGCAGCACCGAAGGCAACAGCCTCATCAGGGTTCACACCCTTGTTGGGCTCCTTGCCGTCAAAGTAGTCCTTCAGGAGCTGCTGGACCTTGGGAATCCTGGTGCTTCCACCAACAAGAACAATCTCGTGGATCTGGTTCTTGTCAAGGCCAGCATCCTCCATGGCCTTCTTGACAGGGCCCATGGTCTTGCGGAACAGATCGTTGTTCAGCTCCTCAAACCTGGCACGGGTCAGCGGCTCGGAGAAATCGGTCCCGTCGAAGAGGGACTCAATCTCAACACGGACCTGGTGCTGGTTGCTGAGGGCCCTCTTGGCACGCTCAGCTTCCCTCCTCAGCTTTCCAAGAGCACGGTTGTCCTTGCTGATATCCTTGCTGTACTTCTTCTTGATCAACTTGATGAAGTACTCCATGATCCTCTGGTCAAAGTCCTCACCTGAAGAGATGGTATAAACTCAGTTTGCAGGTATAGTTTGCATACAATTAAATCATGATGTCTGAAATCATAGCATAAGCTTAAGAATGTTTGGCATTGTCATAATTTGATTCAATGTCAATGTCAATGTTAATATAGAATCTGTTAGTTAGGTGACAATACTAATCAGCAGCATAGGACATTTCACTAACCTCCAAGATGGGTGTCACCGTTGGTGGCAAGCACCTCAAACACACCGTTGTCAATGGTCAAGATGCTGACATCAAAAGTACCACCACCAAGGTCAAAGACAAGGATGTTCTTCTCGCCACCCTTCTTGTCCAGACCGTAGGCAATAGCAGCAGCAGTTGGCTCGTTGATGATCCTAGCAACATTGAGGCCGGCAATGACACCAGCATCCTTGGTTGCCTGCCTCTGCGCATCGTTGAAGTACGCTGAAAGCAAGAACAGAAAGATGTAAGCCATAGCATTGATACAAAAACCACTACAAGCAACCTGCAGAATGGTTACTGACCAGGAACAGTGACGACAGCATCATTGATCTTCTTGCCAAGGTACGCCTCAGCGGTGTCCTTCATCTTGCCAAGAATCATGGCACTGATCTCCTCAGGGCTGAAGACCTTGTTCTCTCCATCCTTGATCTTGACCTGAATGTAGGGCTTGCCATCCTTGTTAACAATGTTGTAGGGAACAAGTTTCATGTCCCTCTGGACTTCCTTGTCCTGAAACCTGCACAATTGGCATTACAGTTAGGACACCAGATATCCATAGGAAAGGAAGAAGAAATGCGATAATGACATTGTGGGATAGAGGTATTACTTTCTTCCGATGAGACGCTTGACGTCAAAGATGGTCCTCTCAGGGTTGACAGCTGCCTGGTTCTTGGCAGCCTCACCGATGAGCCTCTCGCTATCGGTGAAGGCAACCCATGAGGGTGTGATACGGTTACCCTGGTCATTGGCGATGATCTCGACATGACCGTTCTTGTAGACACCGACACAGGAGTAGGTGGTACCGAGATCGATACCGATCACGGTGCCGAGCTTCTTGGTCTCCTCCTTTGCAACCGAGAATGCAAACAGGGATCCTGCATACAGAACAAGAATGGTTTAAGCGGCATTGTTCGTCCAATTGCCCTGAATGTTACCAGAAGCTTACAACTGAAATGTAATTGAGGCAATACTAAGATGAGTAAAAGAGTTGATTCAGATGCATTCCACTAATTGTTGCACTGAAACTAAATGATTCACTACAGGGGAAAAGATGGCCAGCTCCATTTTTAGTCCAATTCCGATCAATCAAGTGCAAACTGTACGACTTCGATGTTTATGACATGCAATGAATTCACACGGTTTGGTTCATACCACTACAACATGCATGTTAACATGATTTCGATCAAGGCAATCACAGATCAAGGCGCCAATGCAATTAAATGGAATCAATTCACTAGCTACTTTCAGTCAGAGACAGTGCAACTGAGTTCCTGTAGAATAAACAGCACCAGCTACACCCATTCCCCGCGGGACAGAACTACCTACATGTATTAGATCAAAGCGGTAACAAAAACAAGGTTCTCAAGTCCCTAGATCACAGGAACAGGCTATTGTATCCTATCTATCAATTCAAACTGACCACCCATTCTAGAATCCGAGTGACCAACTTTCCTCTGATCCACCAGCCTCTCACTACCAAGCATACCTCCCCAATTCACAGCCCGAATCAATCCGTATGTAAGAAAACACCCCAGATCGAGGCGAGAGCGCCACTAAATCTGACCCAATCTCAGATCCCCACATGAATGGACACAGAGACAAAAACCCCAGAGGAAACCGCAGGGGGGAGGGAGGAGGCGAGCGAGATCGCGGCGCGTTCGTACCTGCGAGCAGGACGCCGAGCAGGAACGCGGATCCGCGAACCCGATCCATGGCCGCAACCGCAACGACGCGCTCCCTCTCCTCTGGAAGCTTCTCTCCTCTTCTCCTGTTGTGTGTGATCCCCCCGCGTTTCGAACTGCGTCTGACGAGTCCTGACGGAGAGAAGTGGGGAAGGCTTATAAAGTGGTGGGGGGGGGTGCCGTGAGCGATGGCTCGGGATCCCGCTGCGACCGTCGCGTTGGCCGGGACGTCATGAGTCCGACCTGGACCAGTAGGGGCGTGACGCGTGGAACACCGAGCCAATCGCGGTGGACTCTGTGCTGGGGCCGCCGCGGCCGTCCGTGCCGCGCATCCGACGGCCCGGATGCCCCTCCGACGCGCGGGGTTGTGGGATTGGCTGGGGTCGCGTGGCACGGTGGACTCGGAATGGTCGGGACGCCGTGGCGCGCGCTGCTACCGGCCAGCTGACGTGTGGGCCCGTGGATCTTCACAGGCAGGATTTTTCTCAATTAAATAAATATCAATGAGTTGAAAATTTTAAGATACTTTTTACTTCATCTCCCTTTTACAGGGAATGTGCTCATATATTTAGGTGTATTGAGCAATACTCCCTCCGTCCTCAAATATAAGGCATTCTAGGATTTTTAGGACAGATTAAAGAGGTAGGAAAATGTCACATATACTCTTAGTCAATGATAATTAAATGTAAGTTTGCTAGTTAATAAGTGTAATATTTGGCAAGTCTTTAATTGAGTTGATTGAGTACTTACCAAAAACTCCTAGGATGCCTTATATTTGGGACAAATTTTGAACCTTTGAATGCCTTATATTTCAGTAAGGAGGGAGTATAGTGTAAAATTGAGTTATATGACACTAGAAATAGATGAGCACAAAAAATGTGGCACTCATTACATAAGACACTTGTTTTTACAAAGATAATATCTCGTTGGATGAACATTGCACTGGTAGACCCATAACACTACACAGGTCAATTACATCCTACTAAGATCAAGAGCCTTTATTTTGTTTTTATTTACACAAATGGAAAATGTTTAATAAGAAAAAAAGATTCAAATGTATCATTTCTTACTTGCTCACGGTATATGTGCTCTTCAATTGTTCCGCACATGATCAAGCGATACACGATAACATCATCTTCTTGATCGATTCTATATGCTCTGTCGACAGCTTGGCTATCATCACTGTTAACATGGTTAGTGTTAAATAGTTAGAGCTTACATGATTAGTGTTGAAATTTCTGTACTTCTCAATAAGATTAGTAGTACCTCGGATTTTCGGAAGGGTAAGTGTTATAACACGTGTTGCATTTGTCAGGATGATTCCCAGCCCCCACTTTGGTACTCATAAGAAAAACTGACGGCATGGTCAAACTTGCTTGAAACTCCTACAGAGCAAAAAAATTCACATTAATAATAAGAATAATTAGTGGTGTAATCTGAAAGGAGTTACTGAAAATGATGATGTTGATGGCAAAAGAAAAAAGAAACAAAAACACACATTAACTAATCTCATCCTCTCTTTTCTACTCGTCCCGCCATCCATCCGAATCATTTCTTCTTCATATATTATTTTTCATAGCTCATCCTACTTATACATTAGAATGTTAAAAACATATTCTTATGAGTACACCATTAAGAAAAATGATGTAACATCTAGTCATCAATGATAACAATAAGTATATAAAAGTATAAGGTGTGTAATTTAGAATTTTGTGCCCATCTTGAAGTAATTTAGGCTGCAGGAGAAGAAAATTAGGAATACAATTCTAAATAATTATGGTATATTAATTAGGAGCATATATCACAAAAAAAGCTCACCACAAGATATAAAACAAAATTTAATCTGCTGGATGTAAATTGACTAGTGTGAACAATATTCAATTCCTGGAGTTTGCTCATCAGGTTTTTTCTAAGTTTTGCTGAAGTGGCGCCCTCAATAGACGATTCAGCATGTGGCATCACGAGAAGTGCATGCCTCCAGATGTCTTGGGGATCTAGAGAGGGAGGGACTCAGAAACATGTTAGGTGAAAATTCATCTTTCAAAAGATGTAAAATAATGTTGATTATGCTTACTTGAATTGCAGCAAGTGCTTTTCCATGCGACTTTAGGATATTATCTTTAACAAGTGTCTCATACAGCTTTATCTATACAAAGATAGAAAGATAGAAAGAAAAAAGAAAGTGAATGTGCTCATATATTTAGGTGTATTGAGCAATTTTCACTTAGTGGTATTCATTCTTTGTAGACAAGTATGCTATCACAGATGCCCTTGCAGCAGCTGATGGGATTATTGCTCCGGAAATCTCTGCAAACGTTGGCATAGCTTGGAATTCTTAACTTGGAGGTTATGTCTGGGTCCCTGCAGGCTAGATGGCAGTGGCACAAGAAAACGGGAGTTGATCGGCCTTGGATGGACCTCGAGCTTCCCTCGCATCCTAATTCCCTGGCCTTGTTCGCTATAGCTGTCCACACTGAATTAGGAAATGACAATTCTACTTTATTTTGGACATAGATGGCTGCACGGGGGTCTGTGGAATTCCTTGCGCCTTTAGTTTTCGCAAGTGTGCCTCCAAGAATCCGTAACAAGAAAACTGTGGCTGAAGCTTTATACAACAACGGCTGGGTCTCGGCTATTCGAGGGGGCTGTCTTGGATAGGAATACGAGAGTTCTTACATCTTTAGGACTGCTTATAGGGTGTGGTGTTGAGAGAGCAAGAAGACAGGCATATCTGGACCTTGGAGTCTGGAGGATTCTATTCTTCTAAATCAGCTTACCGTGCCTTTTTCCAGGGCTCGGTTACGTTTGAACCTTGGAAAAGGCTGTGAAAGTCTTGGGCCCCAAATAAATGCAAGATCTTCCTTTGGTTGGAAATCCGGAACAGATGTTGGACAGTTGATAAACTTGAAAGGAGAGGGTTGCCACACCCAGATCAATGCCTGTCAGATGGTGAGATCTAGACAGCCCACGGGGGGTGTTAATCCCTGTGGTTTAGTTGTTCGGCGAGGGGGAATCTAAGGCTAAGAACTCGAAGGTTGCGCACGAGCACACGGAACACGGAGAACACGGCGAGTTTATACTGGTTCGGGCCTCCGGAGAGTAAAACTCTACGTCTAGTTGTTGGTGTAGATTGCTTGAGGATTGCGCGATTGTACAAGGGTCGCCTCGCCCGCCTTATATTGGCCAGCGGACAAGGTCGGTTCCCAGACTCCAGGTCGGTTACGACCAGGAGACCTAAATCTAGCTGATTACAACACTTGCCATATCCGTCGATCTGCTTTGGTTGAAATCCACCGGTGTCTTGTCTTGCACGCCAAGTCTTGAAGTCGTTCTGGATAAGGTCGTCTGGAATCTTCTGGAAGGTCTTCAGGAGCTCGTGTGGGCCACCAACTAGGTCGGTTGGGCCCACCGACAGGTCGGCAGGTCTTCTGGTAGGCCGGACCCACTTGTCGGGGACGGCCGTGAGCCTGGTCGGTGGGGACCCAGGGGTACCCATGTCTCATAAGCCCCCGAGCAAGGTGTAGGCGCAGCGACCTTAGAAAGGTCATGACGAAGTCGTGAAGCTATCGACAGGTCGAATAGCATGCACGTCGGTCCAAAAAGAAAAAATAGATCAGCTTAGCAGCCGACCTGTTTGTAGTCTTGCCGAACGAAGAGAGGTCGAGTGATGACCTATAGGAAGCAGGCTTCCAATAGATCGAAACGACGATGAAAAAATTTCAGAGGGCATCAAGGATGCACTTATAGAGTAGTATCCGAGCATCATGGCAGGTAAGATGGCCGGTATGATGATCCAAAAAAGAAGAAGAAGGTCGAGTAGCGACGTGTTAGGAATCGGATTTCCCAACAGGTCGATACGACGAAGAAAACAAAGAGGGCGTCGAGGACGCACTCGTAGAGTAGTCCCCGGGCATTGAAGCAGGCAGTATGGCTGGTTTGATGCTCAAAAAAAAGAAGAAAACTGAGTCATGGTCTTGATCAAACGAAGTGTAGAGACACCTAGATCTCCTAGCATGGCTGCAAGGAATCTGGCAGGGCCGACCTCAAGGAGGCCTTGTAGGCGTGCCGACCTCAAAGAGGCATCAAATCAACTATGCCCAGTATCCGAGGATACCCAGCAGGATCTTGAAACGCGCACTTGTTGAAGAGGTCGTCGATTACGTCGCAGCTGAAGTTGTGGTGTCCGGAACCGTCGATGATGAAACTATGAAAATATGGAGATCTTGATCGTATGGAGTGTAGAGACACCCAGATATCCTGCATTGCTGCAAAGAGTCTGGTAGAGCCACCCGAGGCATGCCGACCTCAAGAAGGTCTCAAATCAAGAAGCGCCCAAGCATCCGGAGATACTTGGCAGGGCCATTAGGCGCGCACCCCACAGGGAGGCCTTCATTTCCGATGTAAAATCCTGGGTGTCCAGAGCAGGCTGGCAGAGCTATGAGAGCACATCGACCTCGGAAGGTCATGCATCCGGGGCGCCCAACTTGGTTGGCAGGGCCGTAATCATACCGAGGTATTGCAAGACCTAGGTATTAAGATACGCCGACCTCAAGGAGGTCGTTTTGGTGCCCAGATGACCAACATAGCTGCCAGCCATCCAGCAGAGCTATGGTACTAAGGTATTGACGACCTCGGCAATAGGCACCCCGACCACGGGGGGCCGACGAAAATCGTAATCGTGAAGCATCTGATCTCCAGGCGTCTAGATGGATCTGGCAGAGCAGCGAGGCACGCCTACCTCGGAAGGTCTTCAATCGAACCTACGACCATTCTGCCCAGGAAACAGAAATATAAGCTGATTGGAATATGTCTGTTTATGTGCAGAGCCATAGCGGGTGCACCAGGACGCAGAGCCTAGCGGGTGCAACGAAGACGTCGAGTTGTAAAAAAGGAGTACGTGTAATTATCGTCGTCGTCCGTAGATATAGCAAGGCGCAAGGCCCTCTGACATAGAGTCAGGCTTGTCTTTTTCCGTAGACTGCAGGGTCACGGGTCAACAGTGGTCGGAGATTCTCTTGCCACCCAGAAAATGACAAACTGCCCACGAATCAAGGAGTGCACTGTAGCCATGTGATTCTACGGCGGGCTCAGGCATCATTGATGCACTAGCGACAAAGACGTCGTGAGACAGGTATAAAGTCATCGCCTTTAATCACTCATATGTCCACAGGCCTACTGGACCCACGTGGTGTCAGTGTCATTACTTTACCAGCTGCCCAAGGCCTGGCTGCGGCTATAAATAGCACCGTGAAGCTGCGGGAGGCAAGCACCGAGCATTGTTGAGCTATGAAGCTGCAGGATAGTTTTGAGGCCATGCCATGGGCATGTGTCCGTCCACCAGATTGTAGGGTGTTGTGTTTGTAGAAGCTTGGAGCTAGAAGAACTCTTGCGAAATATAGGCAGCACCCCCACTCTTTGTACCGTGACTCTGCGTGGTACCAGGTAGAGTTTGGAGGTGATGCTGTAGAGGCCCGAGGTGAAGCTGTAAGTCCTCGACGGCCATGTGGTGCTCGTCGAGGGCCTGCAGTCCACGCCGAAGAGCAAGCTCGTATTTGCATTCCATAGTCAGGCACAAAGTGTGCCCCACTACGTGCAGCGTCGTGCAGTTGTTCACCGCAAGGCCACCATCGAGGTCCTGAGGCTAGAAGAATTCTTGCGATGTGCCCAGCTGTAGCTGGGTACACTTCAAGGATTGCTCTAGGTAGATTAGGTATTCGAGTACGTTTATATTTTTGTGCCGGGTTCTGGATCCAATAAGGTCGTGGACGACTTGTGTACCTTCGGGGGACCCGTGTAATGTTCGCTCTCTTCTGTCATGTACTGGTCGTTCTGACGAAATTATTCATCAAAGACCGGAAGTGATGTGATTGGGGGCTTATCGACCTTGTGAATATCGAAACATTGTTACCAGGACGACCTGATAATTTGACGTTCCTCACGACCTAAACCCAGGGTGTAGGTCGCTGGGCTATCCATTGGCGCAAAATCCGGAGAGATCAACTCCGAAATTATCGGCACAGAGCCGTTGGGGCGAGCTCCGTACAGTATAAGGAACCGCAACGGGCAGACCCGGTGGGGCCCTTATAAATAGAGCGGCGGGGACCATCGTTGACTGCACTCTTCATCTTCTTCCTCTCGTCGCCATCGTCTCCAAAGCCACTGCGCCATAGCCGTCGCGGCCCCGCATCCAGCCTCCGCCCTAGCTCGCTTGATCCACCACTGTCGATAGCAGGCCGCGCACTAGCCCCGCCATTCGCATCCCGCTCTACTGCGCATGCGCATAAAAACCCTAGTAACCTCTAGATCCAGATCCATTCAAGCTCGAGAAATGGCGGCGCCGGCTCGTGCGATCCCAGACCCGCGGACGGTGTGGGAGTCTTCAACGATGACGGAAACAAAGATTCAAGCGCTGGTGGACCGCGGGCTGTTGAGGCCTAAGGCGGAGGTGGAGTGGAAGGCGCCGACGGGCGAGGCTTTCCCGACAGAGGACGACAAGGAGCAGGTCGTCTTCGGTTCCTTCTTCGAGCGCGGATTCAACATCCCCGCCTGTGATTTCTTCCGGGGTCTTCTCTTCTACTACAAGCTGGAGCTGGTACACCTCGTCCCGAACTCCATCACTGTAGTATCGACGTTTATTCATTTCTGTGAGGCATATCTGGGGATATCGCCCCACTTCCTTCTCTAGCGGCATCTCTTCTGTGCGAAGACCACCGGCAAGCGCGGTGGTGTTGTAGGGGCTGTGATGTTCTGCTTGAGGTCGGGCCTCAAGACAGAGTGGATTGACACGGACCTGCCGGACAACACCGCTGGGTGGAGGTCAGACTAGTTCTACATTGCTGATCAAAAGTTGGCGCTCCCGAAGCGAACTGGGCACAAGCCCGTGAAGATACCGGAGTGGGACCTGCAGTTGTCCTCGTGCGAGATGGACGACGTCAAAGAGGTACTTGCACTGGTCGCCGACCTCAAGGAGAGGGGCGTGACAGGAGGTTTCGTTGCTAGGTCTTTCTGCCGGCGCCTGATCCAACCGATCAAGGATCGGGTGCACCCGGTGTATGAGTACTGGGGGCAATCGGACCCCACTCGCGAGGTGAACCGTAGGGTCCCCAAGGAGGAGATGGCGGCCAGGGTTTCTCAGATCTACGCCGGGAAAGCACGAATCAAAAAGTGCCCAAAGGCGTATTCGTTGAGTCGGCCAGCTGACCCAGTAAGTCCTGGAACTACTAGGTCGTTTGCTATGTTCCTTTGCTTTTACGTCGTTCTTACTTCTTTGCTCTTCATTCATTGCAGGAACGAGAGAGGTAGTTTTGGTGCCCGACCCCTCTTCCGGAAGGCGAAGAACCTCGTCGGAAGCTGAGGTCGGACAAGTACCGACCTCCGGCAGCTGGGCTGCTGGAGAATTATGAGTCAGACTCATCGGTAGAGGCTAATGAAGATACCGACCCAGAGGTCGGTGGCGATGTGGGAAGCCGCCCAGAAGCGAGCGGTGCTGCCAAGCCCAGGCGCAGAACAAGGGCAGCGACGGCCAAGCAGCCAGTCTCGAGGACTGCTGCAAAGGCTGAGGTGACTAAAACCGCCAAACTTCAGACAGAGAAGAAGAAGAGGAAGAGGAGGGTAAGTCCTCCCCCGGCGATTGAAACACCGACGATTCCTACACCTTCGACCAGGGAGATCGAAGATGAAGAAGATGAAGTTACCGATGACCCACCGGTTGTTGAAGACCGGACGGCGAGGAGGTCATTGAGTCCCGCGGCCAAGAGGCAGTGGGAAGTGACGCAGAAGGCGATGGAGGACGACCTCCGTCAAGGGATGGAGGCGCAGCGGGCTGCTGCCGGAGCGCAGGCGAGGATGCCTGTGCTGGTGAAAGTGCGGCCTTTCAAGCCTAAGTTACGCGCCCCAGCTACTGTGAGGTAGGGTCGTTTTTCTGAAACTTGTTCATGTGTTGATCTTTGTTGGTTTTTTCTTTGTGTTTTGTTGATGAAGACGTCGACAGGCCGGTTGTCCAACCCGAGCGTGCCCTGGGTGATCAAGGGTCACCTTCGCGAACCAGGTCGGATGACCAGGAGGTCGATGCTCGGACCCTGGTTGACGACGCCAGGACCGCAACTCCTCCGCTTGCTGCTGATGCTGGGGCACAGGGCTCTGTGGGCGACGTCAGGGTGTCGACCTCTCCCCCCGTCATCGACGTGGACCCCATCAACGCAGTACCTAGCACGTCGGCTCAGGACGCTACAGCGGACCCGTTTCAAATCGAGCAGCCGCAGAAGAATCCAGAAACAGCCGCGCGCGCAGGTACCAGGTTCGTCGTCAACAGGGTCGTCATTGAGGCGTAGGGAGATTGACTGGAATGATACTCCTTGGCAGGAGGATATCTTCGACGACAATGAGGATATGAGGGCGGTCTGGAACACGATCTTGACACTCAACGAAGCGTTGACGGTGAGCCTTTCTCCTGTGCTATTTTTGACGACATACTTTCGAGCTGTTCTTAACGATCTGTTGTCTTGGAGTAGTCACTGGCTGATCGCGCAAAGGGCAGGGCCGACCTGCTAAGGAATGCTGCGGTGACGCAGCTGCGGGTAGTCGAGCTTGAGCGGGAGCTCGAGCAGGTCCGTGAAGTGGCGGCGGCGGATAAGAAGAGGCTCGAGGACGAGCTGGCTGAGGAAAAACGCAAGACCCAGGAGGCCAATACGCAGTTTAACGCCGCAAGCGTTGGTAAGGTCTTTTTGCTTACTAGTTTTTCACCGTTGTTGTCATGTGCTGCTGAGGGTTGTGACCTTTGGAGTACGTCGGTGTGTTGTAGATTTTCGCAGGCATGAGGATGACCTCAAGAACAACCTGAAGAACACCAAGGAAAAGGTTCGAAGCTTGGAGGTAACCCTGCGAGAGGCCGATGCTGGCGCCAACGAGCTCAAGCGGGTGATGAAGGAGAAAATAGACAGTGAGTTGGTCGTAACTCAAAAGCTGACTTATGAGAAACAGGCTTGGCAGGATCTCGAGGTCAGCCTCGAGGTAGCTTTGAAGTCACTGCAGAATGACCAAGTGACCATTGCAGGGCAAGAGGTGGAGCTGAGCAACCTGAAGAACGCTGCTCATTATGCTATGGATATGATAGCGTCGCAGGTTGAGGGGGAGGAACCCAAATCTGCTCTTGATCGTCTCATAGCAATACCCGAGAAGCTGCTCGATCTCCTGAAGGCAATGAGCTTGGCGGCGGCCACAGAGGCGCTAGTGCGGGTGAAGTCCCACTACCCCGCAGTTGATGTGGTCAAGGTCGAGGAGGGCGCGGATACGACGAAAGACCTCAAGGCCTTGGAGCTTGAAGTGCGTGACGCCGCTACGGCGGTAATGGATGCTCTTGACTATGAAGGTGACGATGGCGAAGAGTAGTCGTAGTCTCCGAGTTGTACCCCCTTTTCCTTCGGTCATGTAAACATTGCTTAATAACTTGTTGTATGGCATGCACGACGTACTTATTTTGTGTTTGCGCGAACTTGGTAGCCTCATAGTATCTTGCCTTGTATTGTACACTGCTAACCACTACTCACGGAGAGGCAGGCTTACCGACCACCACAGCTCGACGTAGAGGCTTACGTGTGATCGGCGCGCTGAAGGGAGTCTAGGACTCAGATTTTGCAACCTTTGTGACCAAGCAGGCTCGCAACAACACAAAATAGGTAGTCATGAGGGATGGCGTCCTCAAGTCGATCGACCCTTAGGTTGGCTTTGAGCCAAGCCCCCGAGCATGTCGAGGGGGAGGAACAGAAGAATTTAACCCCCAGGTCTTACGACCCTTGTATTGGCTTTTAGCCAAGCCCCCGAGCATGTCGAGGGGGAGGGTTTATGACATGGAAGGAGAGGAGGTAGGACTCGAGACACAGCAGATGACTGCTTTAACTAATATTTATTGAAACTGAAAAAGTTCAAAGACGAGAAATACATAGCTGTTAAAAAAACTATTCTACGGGTAGAATCGCCGTAGATGCTCCACGTTCCAAGGATTGGGCACGCCTTGTCCATCGCCCCACTGGAGGCGGTATGTAGATGGGCTGATGACTTCAGTTAGAATAAAGGGTCCTTCCCAAGGGGAAGAAAGCTTATGCATGCCATCTGTCTTCTGGATACGCCTTAGGACTAGGTCGCCGACGTTGAAGGATGTCTCCTTAATGTTGCGATCGTGGTACCGACGAAGTTGCTGGTCGTGACGAGCTTGACGCATGACGGCGGCCAGCCTTTGTTCCTCGAGGCTATCAAGGTCGACACGACAAGTCTGCTCGGCTTCTCCCTCCTCGTAGAATTGTATGCGTGGAGCTCCGAAGGTGACGTCGGTAGGTAGAATGGCTTCAGAGCCGTAGACCAAGAAGAAGGGCGAGAAGCCCGTAGCAGAGCTGACCTGGGTCCTTAGGCCCTAGATTACATGTGGTAGCTCGGCTAACCACCTTGTAGCGTAGTTTGAAGCGTCGTCAAAGATACGATCTTTGAGAGCTTGAAGAACCATGCCGTTGGCACGTTCGACCTGGCCGTTGCACCTAGGGTGGGCGACCGAGGAGTAATAGACGTCGATCATATTGTCTTGGCAGAAATCCCAAAAGGCAGAGCCTGTGAAAGCTGTCCCAAGGTCGGTGATGATCCTATTGGGCACACTGAAACGATGTGTTATGTCTTGTATGAACTTGGCCGCTTCTTCCGACTTGACTTTTGCGATAGGTCGGACTTCAATCCACTTGGTGAATTTGTCGACGACCACAAGGATATACCTGTAGCCGCCCGGGGTAGTTCGGAATGGTCCCACTGAGTCGAGGCCCCACATGGCAAAGGGCCAAATGGAGGGATTGTGCGCAGGGCCTGGGCTGGCAGGTGCTGCTGCTTGGCAAAGAATTGGCATCCTTTGCACCTCTTTACGAGGTCTTTTGCGTCATACATGGTCGTGGGCCAGTAGAAACCAGATCGGTACGCTTTATCGACCAGATTGGTGGAGGCCGCGTGGCAGCCACACTCACCATCGTGAATCTCAGCCAAGAGTTGTAGACCTTCTGATCGCAGAATACACTTCATCAAGACGCCAGTAGAGGCGGCTTTTCTGTAGAGGTCGGTACCGATCATGACGTAGTTAGCACTTCGTCGTGTGATACGCTCTCGTTCAGCTTTGTCTTCTGGGACTCGTTGGTCGAGTAGAAAAGCTAAGAAAGGCTCGCGCCAATCGTCCTCTTTTTCAGTCATCAGCACGTCGCGGGGAGGTGCTGTTGTTTGGTCGGATTGTGCTTGGTCCGGGTTGTCCGGATCCAACAGCTTAATCGACGTCTTGCGTAGGTCTTGGACGAACACACCCGCCGGGACTAGAGCTCGCCGGGAGCCTAGTATAGAGAGTACGTCAGCAGCGACGTTATTGTTGCGTGGTACGTGCTGAAATTCAATCCCCTTGAAGTGGCCTTCGAGCTTGCGGATCTCAGCACAGTATGCGTCCATTGTGTCTTTGACACAATCCCACTCTTTATTGACTTGTTCGATGACGACCTTGAAATCGCCAAAAGCCAGTAGTCGCTTGATGCCAAGGGACACTGCTATGCGGAGCCCGTGAATTAGAGCTTTGTATTCCGCTCCATTGTTGGAGGCCTTGTAGTGTATTTGCAAGACGTACTTGAGCTGCTCTCCCTGAGGAGAGATAAGTAATACGCCTGCTCCTGCGCCTTCGAGGTTGAGAGCGCCGTCGAAACACATTATCCAGTGTTCGGGCCTCTCCTTGGGAGGGGGCATCTGGATTTCTGTCCACTCTGACACAAAGTCAGCGAGGATCTGTGACTTGATTGCCTGCCTAGGGTAGAACTCGATATCGAACTCTCCAAGCTCAACCGACCACTTGACGATGCGGCCATTGGCGTCACAGTTGCGGATGATCTCTCCCAGTGGAAATGATGAGGGCACCGTGATCTTGTGCGCTTGGAAGTAGTGGAGCAACTTCTGAGGTTGTGAGTACCTTGTTTTAGCGTCGGCCAGGACCTCGCTTACGTAGTACACAGGTCGTTGAACAGGATAGGCCTGCCCTTCTTCTTCTTGTTCGGCGACGAGAACCGTGCTGACCACATGAGTGGTAGCGGAGATGTATAGTAGGAGGGTTTCCCCTGCTACGGGTGGTGTCATAACTAGAGGTGTGATCCAGGACTCTTTGAGAGCCTCGAAAGCCTTCTGTGCTTCTTCGTCCCATACAAATTTATCTGCCTTCTTCAATAGCTTGAAGAAGGGCAGACCTTTTTCGCCGAGCTTGCTGATGAAACGACCTAGAGCCGCCAACATACCTGTGAGCTTCATGACGTCTTTCTTGCAAGATGGCTTGGCCATATTGCGTATTGCGTCAACCTTCGCAGGATTAGCTTCAATGCCTCGGTGTCCGACCATGAAGCCCAGGAGCAATCCGGAGGGTACACCGAAGACACACTTGGTCGGATTGAGTTTCCACTGGAACTCTCGCAGGTTGGCGAAGGTCTCGGCGAGGTCGGCGATGATAACCTGAGTAGCAGTCGAGAAAGCATAGTAAAACGCTACCAGCCGTGGAGTCCACGACCTGATCGATGCGAGGAAGAGAGAAGGGATCTTTTGGGCAGTGCTTTGAGGTCGGTGTAGTCGATACACATCCTTAATCCGCCAGTCTTTTTAGGTACAAGGACCGGGTTTGCAAGCCAAACCGGGTGTTTACATTCTCGGATGAATCCTGCAGCTAAGAGCTTGCAGACCTCTACTTCTATAGCTTGTTTTCTATCTTTTGCAAATCGCCGGAGCTTTTGCTTGATAGGTCGGGCAGTCTTGTTTACTTCAAGGGCGTGCTCAGCCAGCTCCCTGGGGACACCGGGCATGTCAGACGGGCTCCATGCAAAGATGTCAACGTTGTCCCGGAGGAAACTGGTGAGCGCGAGTTCCTATTTGGGGTCGAGGTTGGCCCCGATGGTGACTTCCTTGGATGCGTCGGGCAGGCCGAGACACACTTTCTTCACAGCAGGACTTGGGTCCAAGGCTGTAGCTGTACGCTTCTGCTCTGGCACCTCCAGAGTAGTTTGGTCGATCTTGGCGGCCTGGGCGACCATGACCGTGGCCGCAGCTTTGCAGGCGGAGTCTTTGGCGAGCTCGACGGTGGAGCTCTCGCAGTTGTAGGAGACCATGATGTCACCCAGGACGGAAAGGATTCCATTAGGCGCTGGCATCTTCATGATCAAGTAGGAGTGGTGCGGTATAGCCATAAATTTGGCCAACATAGGTCGACCAAGGATGGCATGGTAAGAGGAGCGGAAGTCCACGACCTCAAACGTCAGGTACTCTATTCGGAAGTTTTCCTGTGTACCGAAGGTGACCGGTAGGCATACACGACCTATGGGGTATGCGGCCTTGCCAGGCACCACGCCGTAGAAGGGTTCATCGCAGGCAGTCATCTTGTTGAAGTCGAAATCCATCTTTCTCAGTGCTGTGAAGATGATGTTCAGGCTGCTGCCCCCATCGATGAGGGTCTTAGGCAGGAACGCGCCATCCACTATAGGGTTGACGACCAGCGGGTAGGTCCCGGGGTCTGGTATGTGGACCCAGTGGTCTTTCCTTGAAAAGGTGATAGGGAACTCCGACCAACGCAGAGGTTGCGGAGTTTCAGTGTTGACTTGAGCGATCTCTTTTACGTTTGACCGTATTTGCCTGTTGCTCTTGGCTGCCTGGCGACCACCCACGATGAAGTTGATCTCGCGGTTAGCGGTCTGAAACGCACCGTTGGGGTTGCCCCCTTTTGGCGGTGGTGGCGGGGAACGCTCGTTGCGGTTGTTGTTGTTGCGGTTGTGGCCGTCCTGGCGACGACGATCGTCCTGCCGGTCATCGCGGCGGTCGTCGCGGTGGTCGTCGCGGCGATCCTCCCGCCGGTCGTTACGGTTGTCTTCATGGCGATCATCGTGTCGGTATCATCACGTCTGTCATCGCGTCGGTCATCACGGCGATAGTCGCGGCGATAATCACGACGATCCCTATTGTCGTTGCGACGGTAAGGTCGGCGATCTCGGTAATCACGTCGATCGGGTCAACGGTTACGATTGTCGTAGCGGCGGCCGCTGTTTTGGTCGTCGTTGCTGCTGCTCTTAGTCTTCTTGGGCTCTGGGGGTACCCCTAGGGCACACTTGAGCTGTTCGCACTCCCTCATGGTGTACTTGGCATCGCGGTGGAACTGGCACTGGTCGTCCATGACCATGTTGAAGTCGCCCTCAAGGAAGGTGGAAGGTCTAGGCAGATCTATCACATAGGCTTCGCCAGATCGCTTGCGCGACCTGTTGCCTCCATCATTGTGGTCTTCTCCCTTGAAGTCGTGCATCACTGCGTCTTGAGTGTCAACAAGCTTGTCGACGTAGGCCATGAGGTCACCAATGGTATGTGCGTCAGCTTCGTGGATCTTCTCGAAGAGCTTGATGTTGGTGATCCCCTTCTTGTAGTATGCTATGACATCTTCATCCTTAACACCCGCGAGAGTGTTGCGGTTTTCGAAGTAGCAGTTGGTGTACTACCGGAGAGTTTCATCACGCCGCATCCGTACTCTTGCGAGGTGATGCGTGTTGCCCGGGCGATTGTAGGTCGCTTGGTAGTTGGTCGTGAAAAGACGTGACAAGATCGCCCACGAGGTGATACACTCTGCGGGAAGGTTGTCGAGCCACAGGAGTGGCGCTTTGCCCATCACAAGGGGGAAATATCCCGCCATGTGGTCTTCATTACCCCCAGAGGCGCGTGCCGCAATGATGTACATCTTGAGCCAAATACTTGGGTCGGAGCGACCGTCGTACTTCTCAATGGCTGGTTTGAAATCTTTGGGGTATCTGATCGTCCTGAGACGGCGTGAAAATGTCGGGAAGTTGTTGATTGTTCCAGGGCTGGCTGATGGAGCGTACGCCGTCGGGATGATGTAGAGATCGTCTGGCGGACCATTATCTTGGTCGTACTGGGCACGTCAGAGGAGTTCTTGGTCGTGCATATTCCGCAGTTCTGTTGCTTGGATTGGATTGTTGGCGTTAAGGGGATCAGGGACCCCGTTGACGCGGTCGTAGTTAGCACGACGTGCTATCTCCACTTCATCTCGTATGCGTCGACGCTGACTGCACTCAGCGTGGTTGGCCTGAACTGGTGGAGGTTGAGCTCCGACGTTTTGTTGAGCGCCAGCAGCATTAGCTGCGTTGTTAGCGATGTTACCTGCGGCGTTGGCGGCAGGGTTGGCTGCGGCGTTAGCGGCAGCATTAGCGCCGGGGTTGGCTGCGGCGTTAGCGGCAGCGTTGGCAGCGGGATTGACCGGCTGTACCACTTCATTTTCGCCACCTCCTTCTTTGGCCACAGGCTGAAGAGGAGCATTGGCCTTGGAGCGACGTCGTTGCCGAGGGTGTTCCGGCCTACTCCTGGAGTAGGAGCTTGCAGCCGATCTGCTGTACCCTGGGCCCCTTTCTTCGACCTGAGCAGTGGCGACGCGAATGTGAGCTTGAAGGCGCCGTATTGCAGGAGTGTCTTCAAGTTGACCAAGTGCGGCAAGGGCTGCACCCAGGTTGGCTTGAGGCGAGTTGTAGACTTCGTGGCCGTCTTGTTCAAAGTCCCTGAGGAGGTCTCTGGCACGTAGGCGATTCCGACGAGGTTCGTTGCATTGTTGGGGAGCTACTGGAGCCGCGGGTGCTTGCACCCCGATGTTGCCTGCTGGTTGATTGCCGGCGGCTTGACCGACATTGCCTGCATGCTGACCTGCAGCCGGGGCAGCTGCAGCTAACTCCTGCTGAGGACGTACAGCTCTTGCAGCGTTGGCGTTTTCACGCTCTATGCGTTGTTCATCTGTCTCTCCGTCTTGAGGTGGTACAT
This sequence comes from Cenchrus fungigraminus, assembly GCA_036936925.1. Lineage (NCBI taxonomy): Eukaryota > Viridiplantae > Streptophyta > Magnoliopsida > Poales > Poaceae > Cenchrus > Cenchrus fungigraminus. The sequence goes on along the minus strand of CM072770.1, from coordinate 124,683,401 downwards.
CTGCAGAGACTGCCAAGATCTCGCGATCTGGGGTCTCAAACGTTTCTCCCGGATAGTTCGGGGAGATAGTTGTACGGGCGATCTGAAACGCGAGGCGGTCCGGAGACGGCTCACGGTTAATCTGGCGGCGGTGAGCCGCGGTGAGAGGTCGGCGAAGCTTCTTAAGCACACGGCACTGGCGATCTGTGTGTTTGGAGTTCTCGTGGATAGGGCAAGGGTCATCGAGGTGACCCCTGTGGTTTCCACGATGTGGGGTCTTGGGTCCAGATTCAATCTGGATCTTGCGCTTCATGTGGCGAGACGCTACGTGAGCCGCATTCCGCAGGCCAAGAGGCATGCGGGTTGGAGGAGTAGAGGTCGTGCGAGGGCGTTTTACGCGCTCACAGACCTTGATCGTATCAAAGAGCATGCCTTCGACACGATTGAGTCCCGCGATCAGGTCGCTAGGAGTGGGTGGGTGGGTTTCCGCCAGCAGATCTGTCCCGACCTGCTGGTTGGAGGTGACCGCGTTGCTTTCGATGAGGAGGCAAGCAGCTGGAGCAGTGGATTTCGCCGGCATGGAGCCGAAGCAGATGTCGACGGGGTTGGCGATGATGTCCGCCATGCTCTCCGGGAAGATGACGCCGTTGGTCGAAGCCATCGAGTTGCACGAAGAACCTCGGATTCCACCCCTACCTGGCGCGCCAACTGTCAGATGGTGAGATCTAGACAGCCCACAGGGGTGTTAATCCATGTGGTTTAGTTGTTCGGCGAGGGGGAATCTAAGGCTAAGAACTCGAAGGTTGCGCACGAGCACACGGAACACGGAGAACACGGCGAGTTTATACTGGTTCGGGCCTCCGGAGAGTAAAACCCTACGTCCAGTTGTTGGTGTAGATTGCTTGAGGATTGCGCAATTGTACAAGGGTCGCCTCGCCCGCCTTATATTGGCCAGCGGACAAGGTCGGTTCCCAGACTCCAGGTCGGTTACGACCAGGAGACCTAAATCTAGCTGATTACAACACTTGCCATATTCGTCGATCTGCTTTGGTCGAAATCCACCGGTGTCTTGTCTTGCACGCCAAGTCTTGAAGTCGTTCTGGATAAGGTCATCTGGAATCTTCTGGAAGGTCTTCAGGAGGTCGTGTGGGCCACCAACTAGGTCGGTTGGGCCCACTGACAGGTCGGCGGGTCTTCTGGTAGGTCGGACCCACTTGTCGGGGACGGTCGTGAGCCTGGTCGGTGGGACCCAGGGGTACCCATGTCTCACAATGCCCTTTGTGCGATCAAGAGGATGAGACAATTCAACATATCCTGGTTACATGTGTGGTGGCCAGACAGGTCTGGTTCAAGCTTCTGGCACCTCTGAATCTTGGGGATATTGCCCCTGGGCAGCAAGACAATAATTTAGCAGAGTGGTGGTGTAAAGTGCTGAAGCATGTGAGAAAGAAATTTAAGAAAAGAGTTAACTCTCTTATTATCCTAGGCGCCTGGGTGATTTGGAAGCACTGGAATGCATGCGTTTTTGACGGTGTGTCTCCTTCAGTCAACACCATCATGAGGGATCTCAGGGATGAACACCACCTTTGGTGTCTGGCCAGCGCCAGCAGGCTGCAAGGCCTGGGTCTGTTACGTGTTTTAGACTGATCTAAGTATAGGCGTTCAGGTTCAGTCCACGTTCTTGGTCAGGTCCTTTTTTTGTTTTTCTCTTAGCTAGTCTTTGTTGTTGGATCCTACTCTCATATATTGTCTCCCGTATGAGAGTATGGCTTTGTAAGGGTACTTCTTTTTCTCTCTAATACAATGAAGCGTAGTTCTCTTGCGTTTTCGAAAAAAAAGTGAATCTATTCAAAGCCATAACTAATACGTGAAGTGGGCTTATCTCCAACCAAATTGTAACTTCAAATTTTTTTTGACTTCAGCCGACCAATAGCCTCCTTAGTTCTTCGTAATATAAAAGGATCGATAAGATTTTTCAAATCCTGAGCAACATATTTAAGAAATAGAAAGCTTTAACAACATGAAGGATCAAACACAAAAACATTACAGGATATGGTGATATGAGTAATAATCGGAAGAAATCAAGGGAATCTTTGATGCTCGTATAGACTTAGTTTTCAATTCAACATCTGAATTTCTATATTTACCACAATCAATTGGTAAATGGAGCAATGGGAGTTTCCCAGCAATTTTGGGATACAAAAGCTCATCAAATTGTGTGATTCATGCAGAGTGTTTAGCTGGGTTATTTTCATGTGTGTGTTCTTGTTGAGGGGAAAGAGGTGGATGTGAAGGAGATACCATTATATTGTTCTGAATTGGGGTGCCTGTAAGCATGATTTTGTGGTTGCAACTGATGCGACGAAGAGCTCTTGATACATCGGCCTCATCATTTTTAATTATGTGATCTTCGTCAGTAATTACATAATCAAAGTTACTAACAACCTCCCTCAGTATGGAAGCCTCATGAATGCAATACAACTCATAACTGGTAATAAGGACACCACCTTCCTGCGAGAGAAATTTATGCTAAGTTGACACAGACATGGAGCTTATGAAGGGTGTATGAACTGATCAAAGTAAATACCGAGACCCACCTTAGCAATCATCTTAAGAGCAGTTACATCTTTAGATTTAGTGAATCTGCAAAAAATGTATTTGCATAAAAATAGTGGAATAAACAATATCTGAGCATAATATATTCATGATCTAACTCAATTATATAACTTACTTGCTACTGACAATACCAACTTTTGCAAGTTCTCGTTCCCACTTATCAATGACAGTAGGTGGTGTCACGATCAGGGCCCTCTTTATGATATCTGAATGAAACAAGCCACGCAAAAAAGAGGATGCCTGGAATATACAGAAGTGTTCGGCAACCTTAAACCTAGGTGTCATAACAAAGTTACAACAAGCCCAGATTCTGCAAGTTTACAGCATACTTGTCTAGTTTTACCGAGTCCCATATCATCTGCCACAATCCCCCCCCCCCCCTTATTCTTACAATGAACTGACCATAACCAGAAAATGCCCTCACGCTGATGAAGAAAAAGATCGTCATATACAGAATAGGGAAGAGAGAAACTTTTCCCGCGACACAATGGCTCCAAAATAACACCATCAATTCTTTGATGTGTTAAAACAGAGATACTAATGGCTCTGATTGGGCCAACACCAATCTTTTTCATGTTTGTCAGTGTCGCGTTCTTCGTGATGGTAGCATCCAAGCCAACTAACGCGACAATGTTACCACAAGTAATGTTGTCAACAGATTCTAGATTATTTCCCATCCAGATTGAAGCACCTTGCACACTCTCCACAGAAAGTTCCACCTCCTGTCCTCGGACATGGTTGGGGGCCCATGATACAAACTTCCATGCTGGCCTGAACTGTCCCTGAGAAGATTCGGCCATAGGCAAGAGATCTACCTTTTTCTTGAATCATCTTGGAAACATAAAGTATAAGAGGACCATCAGGATTACAAGCTCTAACAGAAGATGCATAGTAATCATTAGGTGGTCCATTGTAAAAGTTTTCTACACGGTGTCTCTGAGCATTTAGAGGAGATGGAAGCTCCAGAATCATCATTCCTAATAGATTTTCTCCATGTGGTAACCATCTTCTCATGACACACTTCAAAAGTGGTTCCCCAGACAACATCTTCTCAGCAGGTTTCATATGAAGACCAAGCTTTTGCCCCAACTTCTCCTTGTCATCTTTCATGCAATAATCCATTATTCCCATGGTCTTGTCAAGACAGAAGAAAACAAATGCACACGTGCAACTTTCAGCACCAGTCCACTGCTTTGACCATTCATTCTTGTCCTTGTCATAGTAACACTCACACCAAAGCCTCTCCATCATCTCTGATTGCTTTAGTTCAAACATGGGGGACCACAACCTAGCAAAGTTGGCCAGGGTGAAACCCCATCCACCAGATAAGCACACAAAAGCAATGTTGCCTTTATCCGGCGATGTAAGCAATATGTTGGGAAGATGGTAGATTTATTATGGGGAGTCGGGGGCTCGTGTACATATATAGGCAAGGATGACCTAGACTACAATAATCCTATGGTGATCCTTGCCTAACCATATCGATCTATACATGCCCCGAATGGCAGGCACATCGCCCAACAAGGGCTGGCGGCAGGAGATCCCAGGGCCCATAGGGCCATCCTATACACAGCTTGCTAACAACCCCCCCCGGCAGTCGTAGCGTCGTTGTCGACGATGTTCAGGCTGGACCGAAACTCTGTGAAGACCAATGACGGAAGGCCTTTGGTGAATATGTCAGCGTATTGTGACCCTATGGGAACATGCTACACCTTAACATGACTAAGAGCAATGTGTTAACGAACGAAGTGAAGATCAATCTCGATGTGCTTCGTGCGTTGATGCTGAACGGGGTTGCTGAACATGTAGACAGCGCTGATGTTGTCACAGAAGACCACTGTAGCACAGCGGAGAGGGGCAGGAGCTCAAGGAGAAGTTGTTGAAGCCATGTGACCTCGGGCACAGTATTGGCGACAGCGCGGTACTCAACTTCAGCACTGGAGCGGGAGACAGCCACCTGGCACTTGGACGACCAAGAGATGAGGTTATCACCAAGGAACATAGCATAGCCGAAGGTGGACTTGCGAGTGTCCGGACAGCCAGCCCAGTCCGCATCTACGCCACAAGGTTATTAGCGCGCGCGTTCCTGGCTATCGATTCTCGACAGGCAAATACTTTCTGTTTTTTTCATCTGCAGCCACCCCCGATTGGCCCGTCGGCCCGCCAGCAATTACTGGGCTCCTGGCGGACTGCTTGATAGCTGGTTCTCTACCTACTGGCTACTGAATGACAAAGTTATAATAAGTATTTTTGGAGGAAAAAAAGTTAGGGTGTTGTTGTAATTCAGAAATAGTTTATACACATAATTTATGCGCATATATTCTATAAATAATTTATGCACATAATTTTTTCCTACTATAACTTATGCCCAAAACTTTTTTTCTAACGATAATTTATGCGCATAATTTTTTCCGTAATGACAACAAATTAAGCACATAACTTTTCCTCTGGCGACGAGTTATGCACGTAACTTTTTCTCTAACAACAAGTTATGCACATAATTTTTTCTCTGACAACGGGTTATGCACGTAATTTTTTCTTTAACAACGAGTTATGCATATAACTTTTTTTCTGACGATGAGTTATACACATAACTTTTTCTTTAACAACGAGTTATGCACATAACTTTTGCTCTAATGATAAGTTATGTGCATAACTTTTGTTTTCTAAAGATGAGTTATGTGCATAACTTTTTCCCTAACGACGAGTTATGCGCATAACTTTTTTAAAAACAAATTATGTGCATGACTTATACACTTATCCAATATTTTATGGTAAAAGAAAACTGAAAAGGAAATAAACGGACCAGCACACTGGTGCAGCGAGCGAGGCCGTTTGCGTCACGTGGGAAGTAAAAATGGAGTGCGAAACAGTAATGGGCCCATCCACGTGGAAGCCAACCTGTTGTGAGCGTCATGACTCATGAGTAAAAGAAACGAGAAGGAAAAACGTGTGGGACCCTCGCACAAGGGATGTGGGAAGGTGGGGGCCGGTCCTTCCTCGATCTGTCATATCGATCGCTCCGCGCGGGCGACTGCCAAATTGGTTTGGCGGAGGTGAAGACCCAGGTGTAGAGTACCAGAATATAGCGGAGTATTCGCTTCAAAGCAGTCAAGTGTATGTCCCGGGAAGCATGCATGTGAAGATAGACCTACTGAATGGCATAGGTGATATCCGGTCGAGTGAATGTGAGGTACTGCAGGGCACCAGCGAGGCTGCGAAAATCAGATGCCTCAGAATCCCGAAGTGGTGTGCCGGTGAGGGCGGACAACAACTTGGGATTGGTTTCAATCGGAGTGGAGTAGGGCTTACAAGCCGTCATGTCAGCACGGTCCAGGATGTCGAGCATGTACTGATGTTGGGACAAGAGAAAGCCATCAGGGCGGCACTGGACGTGCATGCCCAGGAAGTGATGAAGCTGACCCAAATCCTTCATGGAGAACTCCTTCTGCAAGGCGGTGATGATGCGTTGGAGAAGGGACGGGGAGGAAGCAGTCAGGATGATGTCATCAACATATAGGAGCAGATAGGCCGTGTCAGAGCCGCGTCGGAGGACAAAGAGACTTGTGTCGGCCTTGGACTCCACAAAACCGAGCTGTAGCAAGAAGGTGGCGAAGCGGCTGTACCATGCTCGAGGCGCATGTTTCAGGCCATACATGGACTTGTTGAGACGACACACAAGCCCCGGGCGTGAGGAGTCCTCAAATCCGACAGGCTGGGAGCAGTAGACTGTCTCTGACAGGATCCCATGAAGAAAGGCGTTCTTCACGTCGAGCTGATGAATTGGCCATTGCCGTGACAAGGCGAGAGACAAGACCGTGCGCATAGTGGCAGGCTTGACCACCGGGCTGAAGGTCTCGTCGAAATCGATGACCACCGGGGTGCAGCCGGGAGGCGTGCGGAGCGCAGCCCAAATGGAGCACTAGGGCAGCGGAAGGGAAAGAGGGATCAGAACCCTAACTCATGATACCATGTAAGCAATATGCTGGGAAGATGATTGATTGATTATGAGGAGCCAGGGGCTCGTGTACATATATAGACAAGGATGACCTAGACTACAGTAATTCTACGGTGATCCTTGCCTAACCATATCTATCTGTACAGGCCCCGAAGGGCAGGCGCACAACCCAACAGGGGCTGGCGGCAGGAGATCCCAGGGCCCATAGGGCCATCCTATACAGCTTGCTAACAAGTGAGAAATGGACATCACTAAGGAGCTTGTCCTTATACTTTGCAGCGTCTGCATTGGCTTTCTTAATAACACTGAACAACTTCAGATATAGTTGTTCACCATAGTCTTGAGAATCACAGGCACACTTGATGTTCACTATCAGACAAAGAATGGGCCTGATCCTCTCACTGATATCTTGTCGAAGGAGGCATTCGGTATCAGAAGTAACACCCTCATCTGAGTCGACCAGGATAAGAGCTCCATCAGATATGCACATGTCAACACTAACCTCTGCAAGAGGATTGACATTAATGGGCAGATCAACTATGTTGACCAAGAAGAGGTTCCCATCAATCTTGCCCTTGTATAACTTCAAAGTATCTCTTCTAGCCTTGTAACAGAGAGAGATATCTGTGGATCTCAAATGGGTACCACTTTCAGCTTCATCTGCCGTAGTAGCAGTTATGCCAACGTTTGCAGAGATTTCCGGAGCAATAATACCATCAGCTGCTGCAAGGGCATCTGTGATAGCATACTTGTCTGCGGAGAATAAATACCACTAAGTGAAAATTGCTCAATACACCTAAATATATGAAAGCAAAAGGTAAAGCAAATAGCGCAATGCTGGAGACTGGATTAATCCACATATTAACTGCAAATTTTGGCAAAGAAACTAGTAAAGGCAGAACAGAATACATAAACATACAGATTCTACTCCGATAAAAACTGCAATAGTGATCCAGAAGCATGGCACATTGAAAAGCAAGTGCCTAAGATACAATGTAAATCTTCGAGCTTCCATATTACGACAATAGCACACCCCACCAACATACAGGCAAACTGATAACAGTTACTTAACAAGTTCCTTTTTTTTGAACGAACAAAGTTCCTTATCCCTTAAGTCAAATAGTAACGCACTAAACTTTCAAATACACATACGCATACTGTATCAAGGGCCACTATTGCGAAAACAGTAGTGAATGGTAACATGTTATTATGTGGTTCAGATTCTATTCTAAGGCCGAAAGGGGCAGGGTGTATACATATGCAGAGAGCTCCCTGGATGGTGTACTAAATGCAATCACATCCATGGAAGCATCAGTAGTGACGCGGTATTTAGCAGAATACGGTCTCTGTGGAGATATTTGTTACATACCATGACTTGAAGAGGAGATGATGGCCACATTCCTGATGTTGCTTTGCTTGCGCATAAGTCCACAGAAACCATCAACTGTACGTTAGATTCACCATCTCTGCTGATTCCCTTGGGATTATTACCACCTGCCAAATACAGTGCAGCTAGCCCAGTCAGTTGCTAAAACAACACGAATACTACGTACCTAATTAGCAAACCAAAAAAAAAAACCTTGAGATTAGCGAAACATAGATAAAATGGATTGCATGATGGGCCACGACAATGTAGACCAGAGGACACACCGTGCATTTTGTACACATTGAAATCGAACACTGCAGCACAATTGACGGGCTAAATCATATTGGAACACATTGTAGTAACACAGCAAATCATTTGCAGAACACTGTAAACAGGACCGAATTAGCCGCTATAGCACTAACAGAAGAACCGGACAGGCTAAAGCGGAATTTCCGATTCCACCACGCACATCGTAACGGAATTGGAGCGAAGTAGAAAGCATTTCCAACACAATGCAGCAGGATAACGGTTGCGAAAAAAAAACATGCAACGGGATTGGGAGCGGGAATAAATTAAGCATTTCCGACGGATGCGATTCGAGCCCAGTAGCAGAATTGACCCGGCTATAGCATCAACGCAAGCGATTCGAGCCCTGGAACTGGAACGACATTGCTCGGATATCGATTATGAACCAGCGATTCCGTGCGGGGGAGGGGAGGATGGGCTCACCTCTAATGCACGTCGCTCGGCTGAGGTCGTCGGGAGCGAACCGGGTCTAGCGCTGGTCGGCGGCGGAGCTGCTACGGCTGGCGTCGGGCCCTGGGCGTGAGGTGAGGCGGCCTCACACGGCAGCACGTCCTCCTGGAGTGGAGTCGTAGACGCAGGGCTCTGGGCGCGAGGTGAGGCGGCCTCGCACAGCAGCACGTCGTCCTCCGGAGTCCTGGTAGGCGGAGAGGGAGGAGGCGGCGCGGGGATCGATGCAAGCTGGCCGCCTGGGCGCGGGGCTGGGGGCGACGAAGGCGCAGGCCCTGGGCGGTGGTGGTGGTGGCGTCGAAAACCCTAGGCTCAAGCGCAGAAGCAAGCACAAGGGGGCGGAGGCGGAGGGGAACATGAGGAATGGAGACGTGACCGGCCGGGTTGATGGAGCGGAGTCTCTGCGCTGCGGTGCCTCTCTTCTCTTCTCTTTCGCATCGGGGAGGTCGTCCAGGTTTTTTTTTTTTTGAGGGTGAGGGAGGTCGTCCAGGTGGAGGGTCTTGGGGGGGGGGGGGGGGGGGGGGCACAAGCACGGGGATGTTTGTCAAGCCCATTAGCCCAAACGCCTGATGGACCCACGTGTCACGGACTCAAGCACAAGATGTTTGTCACGCCCATTAGCGCAAGGGGCCCACCTTCTTGCATGCGGTTGTGACTGTCGGCCAAGCAGTTTTTGACTTTTTTCTGAATGCTGTAACTTGTCGCTGGTAGGAAAAACGTTTGACATATTAATATGTATATGAATCAAAAAAATGTCAAAAAGACTAATAATTTGGGAGCTGTTGGTGTTGCTTCTTCACCCGTTGAAGGAGACATGGTGAAGCCATGCGGGCCAAAGGCACCCAAATATTTCGACATATTTCTTCAAGTACCTACGTATGCATGCAGTACCATGTGACTCGTGTTTCTTAAACTCACATGATTTGAGACCAGTGGCGTAGCTAGGATTTTACTATAGGGTATGCCGCGGTGAATTTTTCATACACAATTCGGTTCAAGCAATTTATAAAACGGTACAATCCATATGTAATAAAGTAGATATTTTAAAAAGTATGCAAATAACATACTAGGTCTTAAATTCACACTTGAGTGCACAAAATGAAGCAGGCGCCGCTGCCTTCTTTGCCACATTTTTTTTAAAAAAAGAGCTGCAATGTCCCCTTAATCTTCATAACTCTACAATAATTCTACACACAAAATAAATGCATGCATCAATACTTGTTTAATTAAATTTCAAAAGTATAGTATGAATGTAGAGGTTGAGAAGAACACATCAAGCAACACAAAAATACAATTACGGCACCTTTGCTAGAGTCCATGCGTCCAACAAGGCTGCAAGAGGAAATAAGGGAAAACGATTTAGAGGAATCAGACGGCCGGCATAGCTCCTGGAACTACGTGTCATAGGCAATGTTGCGATGGCCAGGTCACTCGCAACGAAACGTAGCGAGACGCCGCGCCGTCGGGCGATGGATGGGGTTTGGAGATTTATTTTTCCTTTGTTATTGTGGCCTGACGGGTTGTATGTAAGGTTTACTAGGCCAAATACAAGGTATGCCGAGGCATACCCTGTAGCTACGCCCAGACACACTTGAAAGCTATGTTACAATAGTCCTCTAATCCTCTTTGCACAGAAATTGCATGACATTAACCCTAGGTGTGGCTCTCGGTATAAGGATCCAATGGTCAAAGCACAGGATCATTATACCAGCAAGAACGAGACAGCCCAACTCTGTGGTGGCCCCAACATGTAGCAGGGGTACAACAATAGATGCAGGTACTGCAGCTTATTAGCGTCAGCGAGAGAAAGGCTCAGCAGCAGGAGGAAGCCCAGGCAATCTCCGTCTAAGCAGCAGCCACAACCGGAGCCTCGACAACAGAAGGAGGGAGAGCGCAGCCAATCTCCACATGAGCAGCAGCCACAACCGGAGCCTCGACAACATAAGGAGGGAGAGCGCAGCCAATCTCCACATGAGCAGCAGCCACAACCGGAGCCTTGACAACAGAAAGAGAGAGAGCGCATTCAATACGTTAAGACTACTCGGTGAAATACCTATCATGGAAAAGGCTGTTGTAAGTACATAATGCTCAACCTTGTCTTTGCTCATATTCTCCGTTTGATTTAGAAATTGATTTTGTACTTGTATTCTCATACTGAATGTATTTTGCAGGATTTCAAACCTGCACAAGAAGTTTCTAAAGAGAATCTAAAGCTGGTGCGGGAGATGTTGTTCGAGTTCATTCTTAAGGAGACCCTCGACCCAAAGGGCAACTTCTGTGTCGACCCAACGGATGCACCGTGAGTTCATTGTCAGAAAACTTGAAACTTGTTGCATTCAATGCTTGTTTGGTCAGGTGTTTTTGCCTGAGAAACCTGCTTGGCTGGAGTCAGATGTTGGCAGACAGTTTTCTCAGTATTCCGATTCATTACTTTGGTCTCTGTAGCCGGCTGCGTGTCTGTGTCTGCTACCAAAGGTCCTTGTGGGTCCAGAGAAACAACCATTTGAGGTGATTAGTAACTACTTGTCATAACGGTCTTTGTAGATACCTATTACAAATATTTGCTATTAGTAATGGACGTTACCTTTGTTTGCTCATTTGTAACGTAGATCGGTAACGAGTGTTTTGCTCGTTACTAATAGTCATCTATGCCCGTTACTAGTGTGAACTTTTCACATGGTGATCCCCATATATATACACGGTAGATGCGCGTCGGCGTCGATTGACCGGCCGGTAGAATGCCTGAACCACCATGTACGGATGTACCTTCCGGTGCGCGAGTCACCGGAAAAATGGCGCGCAGGCTTCTACTGACATCGAATAATTGTCGCGGCTGTCAGGTGGCGTCCCTGGTGGCTGGGTTGAAGATGTTGAGCTTGTTGTCGGTAAGAGTGAGCACAAGGCCATCCGACGTCGCAGTGGGTGAAGTAGCACCGCTGGCCAGCGCTCCCCCGGGATGAGGTAGTCCAGGGGTGTGGGTGTGGACGTGTGGTGATCACGCTCGGGTCCTGCTCGCCAGGCCTTGCAGACAGACTTGCAACGCACCAAGATCTCCGTTACGACGATCTCCTCTGTCAGTTCAGGAGCCCACCGCCTTGTGCAGTTTGATGAACCTGCAGCAAGGGCAAGTGTACAGCACATACCCAGTACATGTTTTCTACTGCGAGCAGGACACGGCTTCAGCAACAGTGTCGGTTTCCTTGTTTCGAAGTTCTTAACAACCACCAAATGGGTAATAAAATCACTAGGAGAAACGCAATTCAAAAGCAAGAAGACTGCATTATACATCTAGATATAAATTTCCATTTAAAAGTGCCAGTCGAAATACACTGATAGGATAAGGGCGTTACATTGACTGCCACAAACTACAGCAGACACAACAAGTTCCCTACAAAACTCGAGATCAGCTGCATTAGCATTACCCACACACACACACACACACACCAAATTCTTATCTAACCATACATACTTCTTACTTAGAATATACCCCCCATGTACACAGCAACATGACGCACCTTCCCAATATACAAAAACATGCCATCACTACTGAGCTTGCCCTGAATCATCACCACCCGAAAGCAACCAGCGTAGATACTCCGATCCATCATCCAACGACGAAACCTCCTCTCCGGGGATGGTTACCCTCTTGCGTGTCAATGTCTCCACCGTCAATGCCTTCCTCTTTCGCCCACCTCTCGGCCGTGAGCGCAGCTGCTCATCCATCTCCTCAAAGTCACCCTGCACGTATCAGCTTGTTACTGACAATTTCACATGATTTCAGCACAACACAACCAACATACAATGCACCAGCTGGTAGTTTGGTCTACAAGGCCTTAAACTCTAAAGACAGGCACAGTGGTAAAGGCCACTTATAATCTTTAAAAAAAATTATATAGGTCAGTACTGGGACTCACTTCAACATATACATGGGCGCTGGATTTCTCATGGTTGTCCCTGACGTGCTTGTAGGTGAACGCCTTGCCACACCCAGCAACTCGGCATGTGAAAAGCTTCAGTTGGTCATGGCATGCCTTCATATGCTTGGTCAGATTTGATTTCTGCAAATAAACACATAAACGAATACCTCAATTCAAAATCTGCAAAACAAGTACAGAACTACTAGGCTGAAAAGATTGCCAGATACATTTGCGGATCTAAAAATTTTGCTTACATTGGAAAAGGAGCGCTCACAACCCTCAAAGGTGCATTTCATCCTTTCACCAGTGGGCACCTCACCATGGGCTTGTAGGTGCCGCTTGATGTTCTTCTTCAGGTGCTTTTCCCCACATATCTCACACTCAACATGCTGATGGCAAGATTGGTTATGAGCCTTCAGGCATTCAACATTTGTAAACATCTTCATGCAGCCTGGTTCACAGCACACTACCTCCACATAGTCCAATTTAACTGCAAGAAAATATCACAAGGAAAACACTCAAATTCAGGAATACCATAAGCTGTAAAGAAAAAACTGCACAGACATCATTAACATAACAGCAACTAAGTTTCAGTTAATTCAATTTAATATCCTAGTTAATTTCAAACAGTACCAACATACCATGTGACTCCTCGTGTTTCCTCAACTTTGAGAGATACTTGAAAGCCTTGTTACACCCTTCCTCTTTGCAAATAAACTCCTGGCTGCTCTTAGTGACAGTTTCATCCTCATGGAATACTTTAACATGACGTTGCATATTTGCCTTTATACTGAACCTCTTATCACAACCATCCACAGTACAACCAAACAACTTGCCCTCGTGCTTAAGCATGTGTCGATTCAAGTGATCTTTCCTTTTGTAGCTGAAGGGGCAGTCTTCGACCGGGCAAATAAAGAGTCTCTACAGTCAAAACAAGAATATGGATTAAGAACAAAATATTTCCATGCTGGTTTGTTTGTAGGTGTGCTAGATGATTCAACCATTTAAAACAACTCAGAATTATAAACACACAGGATCTGTTAGCAAGATCATTTCACTGCAGGCATTAAAATCAAATGTACGATCATGTTGAGAATAACATCTAGAAGAAACAGTCTGACACAGAAAATAAAAAAGTTGTTCAAACAAAAAAAGGTAAAAAGCGTGTGCTTCTAAACTATGTAACATCATGTTAAGCGAGCAGCAGAAACATAACAAAGGCAAACTAAATTCAGCTTTGTGAACTGTGGCTACTACTATACCAGGACTATTGTCACCATAGCGAGCTGAGAACCAAAGAAGAATGGCCCTAGCTTTCTGAGACGACATTTCAATATTGGATCCTCAAGCATCTTCTTAATGCTCCCATAAGGAAGCCTGTGAAGACATGGCAGATTGAAAGGAGGATATTTCCACCCTTATCTCCAAAGAATCCATAACCCACCTAATACTCAGAACACTAGACCAAGTTCGGCCATCGCTTCAGTACACTTTTTTCCTTGCACAGTGACAGGGCAAAGGACTATTTTCTCCATAGCGAGCTGAGAACCAATGAAGAATGACCCTAGCTTTCTGAGAAGACATTTTGATATTGGATCCTCAAGCATTCTTAAGGCCCCCATAAGGAAGCCTGTGAAGACATGGCAGATTGAAAGGAGGATATTTCCACCCTCGTCTCCAAAGAATCCATAGCACACCTAATACACAGCACTAGACCAAGTTCAGCACTTCACTTCAGTACACTTTTTTCCTTGCACAGTGACAGGACAAAGGACTATTGTCTCCATAGCGAGCTGAGAACCAATGAAGAATGGGCCTAGCTTTCTGAGAAGACATTTTGATATTGGATCCTCAAGCATTCTTAAGGCCCCCATAAGGAAGCCCATGAAGAAATAGCAGACTGAAGGTAGGATATTTCCAGCCTTATCTCCAAAAGATCCATACCCATTTAATATTTGCAGCAATAAATTGCTTAATGTCAAGGAACAAAACTCAACATCATAACGAGCTAAAGGAGCCTATTTGGAAGCCCAACCTTTCTGAGATGGTATCTTGATGTTGGATCACCAGATTGCCAAAGCCCCCCAAAGTTAGAAGCCAAAATAAATAAATAGAGACTAAGCAACCAGAGAAGGAAATGAACTCCTAAATTCACTTAACCAATCCACAACAAAATGTGCAACGTAAACTACAACGGTCAACCATAAAACAGTCATGCGAGTTAAGAGTGAGAAGAGCTATTCCTTCATTAGAAATTAAGGGATGCAATGTTTATTCAAGAGGCATCATGGTAAAAAGGAAAGGAAATTTTGTACAAAAGGACAAACCTACTCAATGAGCGTGAAGGAGGCAACCTTGTTGAAGCTTCACAGGTGGTCATCCCAACCTGCTACTAGTTCAGACAAGATGAAAAATTGCCTCATCGCATTTTGGAGTTCTTTAAATGGGATCCAATGCTTCACGCTGTTAACTATCTATACCCTGCAAAACAACTTTATTTAGTGAATCATATATTGAAAAGTAACAATGCTACAGCTACCTCACAAATCAAGATCATATGTTTAAAGCATGTTCCTTGTAAAATTTAATATCTGACATGTTGTCCATCAGTGCCAACACAATAAAACATGTCTGCCCATACTGGACTCAGTCAGAGAGGATAAACAATTCAACATTGAATACCAACCTCATTAGAGTGACTTTGCATGTGCTGCTTCAGATGAGCCGGTTTCTGGAAACAAGCTGCGCACTCTGGGCACCTATGTTCCTCTTCACGAACTATCTTTTCTCCATTTGAGTTGTATGTTTCTGAATTGTCCAGTTCATCCTGCAGATAAAATTTGTGGAAAACTCTGGGGATTATTGCAATTGCTACAAAATAATGATAATACAAAGGCAGGCATTACAAAGTTATAAAATGAGTCCATATATATATCTCAGAGAGCACATGGGCACTACAATACAAACAAGATGGGGATATCAATAGTCTTTATTAAGGCTAAAGGCATGTACCGGCACATGCATCTAGTCCATCAAAGAATGGTTGTACAAATTGTACCTTATGGTGTGCAACCATGTGAGCTTGAATCAAGCATTTCTTTGACCTTACAACAGTGCAAAATTCACACTTGTAGCGCCTTATATCCTTGAAATCCTTCTGCCCAACACTTGCATCTCCATCGATCTCATCTCCAGAACACATCTAACAATACGAGAATCACAATTAAAAAGTGTTGGCAACTTGGCATGCATAATCATGTATCATAATGTAGGAAGCAGCTGAATGACACATTTCCAGATAAAGAATATGCAATGCAATGCAATAAAATAAGAGGAATCTAGTTAATAAAAAAAAACCGTGTATATAGCCGTCTTGATCTCCTTTACACAACTAATGAAATACAGTTGTACCAGATTCATAAGCTAAAGTTGAACAGCATGCTAATTAGAAGAAATTTCTCTGAAAACCTTGTTTTCACAATAAATAAAACAATCAATGTACAAGCACTGAATCTCTACAATTTTGATCTAGAGTCATATGGAGACAAATCAATCAGATACCAAGTACAATAAGATTGTCAAACACAATTTAGGAACAAAAAGGCTATTTAGTTTGACAACCCATATGTCACGCTAGAAATAGACAGTTTATGATTCTAGAATTTGTCCATCAACAGAGTATGATCTAAGATCCATCTTAAACTGCCTAGTCATGCACTCCAAGGTTTCGTAAATTTCCCTTCGAGCATGGTGTGTCTTGTCCTCTACCAAGAACTCGTGGACGGCACCATCAACTTCTATCCAACTACACCCTGGTTTTTTGAAGATCTTCCTAGACAACATTTCCTTCCTCATCTCTCGAGCTTCTCTCCATTTATTTGATGAGGCAAACATGTTCCAAAGAAGCACATAAACCCCATCATCCCCTGGTTCTCTCTTTAAAATTTCCTTTCCAGCAATCTCAGCCAACCTGTCATTGCGATGAACCAGGCAAGCACTAAGAAGTGACCTCCATATAACAATATCAGGTTCCACATTCATATCAGCTATTAGAGCTTCTGCTTCCTCTAGCAGTCCTCCCCGGCCTAACAGATCAACCATGCATCCATAGTGCTCAAGCTTGGGACTGATATTGTATATTTCACGCATTGTACCAAACAACTCTCTACCTTCTTCTATTAATCCAGCATGGCTGCACGCAGACAAAATAGAGACAAAGGTTACACTGTTTGGAACTACCCGAGACCTAAGCATGTCCCAAAAGAGTTCAAGAGCTTTCCTCCCATCCCCCTGGACAGTGAAACATGAGATCATAGTAGTCCATGTGAAAGCATCCTTTGATTTAACTTCTTGGAATACGGAGAATGCCATCTCAATGCTTCCACTCTTTGCATACATATCCATCAGAGCATTTCTAACAATCACATTCGTGATGGCATTACATTTGCTTCCATATCCATGAATGACACGTCCTAGATCCAGAGCACCAATATCAGCACAAGCTGAGAGTACACCTACAATGGTGACATGAGTAGGGCGATGACCCTCCAGGACCATCCTACCAAAAAGCTCTAGAGCCCGTACAGGATGCTTGGCTTGTACATGACCAGTGATCAGTGCTGTCCAAGCAACTACAGTCTTCACAGGCATCTTATCAAAGAATGATAATGCCGAATCCACACCAGAACACTTGATGTAACCATGCAGCATGCTGCCCCAAGTGATCTCATCTTTCTTAAACATTCTATCAAACACCATTACCGCAGACTCAAACTTCCCACATCGACTGTACATATCGACCAACGCATTTCCAACAACCACCTCAGAATCCAACCCAAGCCGGAAAATCAGGCCATGCACCGCCCTACCAACCTGGTGGTTGCCAATCCCACCAGCAGCCGAGAGGGCGCCGACAACAGCAAAGCCATCTGGGCGGTGACCATCGGCAACAACCTGTGCGAACAAGGATACAGCCTCACAGTGGCGCTCTAACTGGATGTGTAGGGACATGAGGCTAGTAAAGGATACGAGGTCAGGCCGGGGGATCTCATCAAACAACTTGCGAGCATCGGCTGCCCGGCCAAAGTCAGCATAGCAGCGGAAGATTTTGCAGGAGACGGACTGGTTGTGTGGGTGGAGACCATGGGCCACGGCCTGGGCGTGGATTTTCTGGAGCTCTCTTAGCGTTTTGCACTGGGCGAGGAGGTGGTGGCAAATGCTTCTATTCATCTACCTTCCTCCTCTCCTCCTCAAGGAGACATAATCTGTCCAGGTCTATGATCTCGTCTCTCGAACGGCAACACCTGGAATTACAGCTGAGATTACTGGGAAAACAACAAGAGCCACAAAGCGACCTACTAGTAGTAGGCTAGCTAATAAAGACCATCTGTGGCTTGTTTCATCGTCGGTTCACCAGACAACCAATTTTAGTGACAGGGATTCAAATTAGCACTATTGCTAGCAACCGGATCAATGAGACAAACAACCAGGGGCATCAAATTTACGAGTAGTAGGTAAAATCATGGTCGGATCCGAATGCAAACGCCATACGCGTTAGGGGTTTGGGTGTTTGATTTCGCGCAGCAGGATGGGAAGTGAGGGGAATAGGAGGGCCATACCCCTGTCGGACGATGCTCGTCGCCGGCGAAGCGCCCGTCGCTCGACGAACAACAACGGGCAGCGCAACTCGCAGTGTCGTCGCCGCTAGGAGAGGAAGACCGAGGCCGAGAGAGAGGACAAAAAAATTCGTTGGGAAGGACGAGGTGCTGCCGCCGCACAAGCCGGAGGACTCGAGCTGCTGCAGCTGGGCAAGGGAGTGTGGAGGGCGGTGCACAGGGCGACGGCGTGGAGAGCGGCGCGCGCTGGGGGAGCGGCTTGTGGCGGAGGGGTCGATGGCGCGTGCCTGGGGGCGGCGGCGGCGGCGGAAGGGAGAGGAGGAGGAGCGAGCTAGGGTTAGGAGAGGGAGCGGGTGGGGGCCGGCTGATTTTGTTGGAGGCGGCTGGCAGCGGGTGTGTGACTGTGACGGGCCAGGCAGGCCGTCACACGTGCGCGGTGGGCTTGGGCTGAATGCACGTGTAGGCTGAATTTGAGGTTTAGGTTTACTCCCTCCATTATCTCAAAAAAAAAAAGGTTTACTCCCTCCATCCCTAATTGACCGTTGTCGCCGGACAAAAAAACCAAAACCCAATGCAAAGTGCCAAAGACACTGATGCCCCCCTCCATTAAATGCTCCTGTTTTTGGCTGTGTGGGGTGGTGTGTGGAGATCGTGAGAGCAGGTGTGTGGTGCATTTAATTGTGGTAACTGGTAAGCTAGAGCTTACGGTGCTGTCACGAACCAGGAACAATAGGCTACAGTGGTGCTGGCAGGAACGACACATATTAAGGGACACAATGCTGTAGCTACAGCGACTATCAAACGAGGATAGAGGGAGTATGTCTGAATGTGGTGGAACACATCATTTTTTAGACAAGAACACATCAAATTTGAGGGACAATTCAGCATGTAAATTAGCACCACCCACCAGTTATCAGCCGGACAACGGTAGTTTTCTCACAGAACACATCATCGGCCCTATTTGGATCCGTGGGCTGGAGTTAGTTTTGGCTAGTTTAGCACTAACTAACCCTAAAAGATTCAAATAGGGTGGGTTAGATTGCGTTAGATGCAACTAGCCCACCCAAGATGTGCTAATTGGGGCTAGATGTGGCTGGACCCACTTGATTTTTTTTCCTCGCTACCCACCCCGTAGGCCACAGCGGATCTCGTCCGCAGCCGCGACGAATCGCCGCCGCCGCCGGCCCCAGCGGCGATGAGGTTCAAGACCGGCGACAACGGGAAGAAGGAGGGGGGCGCGAAGGTAGGGACGGCCGACGAGGCCGCGACTGCTCTGTCGTCGACGACGTCGCTGCTCCGTCCGACGACCAAGTTCCATGTGCTGCTTCTGAAGCTGCGGAAGCCCAAGGTCCCCGCCCCAGCGGAGGCGAACGGCACCGCACCGGCGCCAACGCCGAAGCAGGCGAACCGATTCCTGATAAAGTTCCAGGTGGACGAGGCGTCGTCCCCTTCCCCGGCGTCGTTCGTCTGACAGCAGATGAGGAATCTAGGAGACAACTATCGGCAGTTGTTCTAGGAGATCTAGGAGACAACCGCCGAGGGGTGAGGGTGGGGGGTTAAATGACACTAACGGCAGTTGATCTAGGAGATGTAGTATAAAGTTGGAAAAGTGTATTTATTCTCAATCTAACCATGTCATCCAAACACCTTTAGAGGTACGAGTTAGTTTAAAGTTAGAAACTATCTCTAACTCTAACCCTGTTAGAGTATCAAACAGACAGGGCCATCATCAGCCGCCAGCCAGGAACCAACCGAACACTCTCCAACTGTCGCTATTGAGGGATAATTCCAACCGTAAAGTGCAGTTGCAGGTGGCTAGAAGAGTTGCTTCGATTTAAATCGTGTCTCACATGTTTCACTCTATTTCCCTCCTATATTTAGCAGCGATGCGTCCATCTTTGTCATTTTCTTTGCATGATAAATGCGTTGCATATTATTCCCTCAAAGAAGACCACAACTGTGAGCAAGGCAGGCTAAGGTAAGCTGCAGCTACAAATGCAAATAGACTATACTTAGGAGGAACAGCTAACGCTCCAAAATTGACTACCAAGCTCCCTATAAAAACCTTCCGCCCCCATTCTCTTCCATCCCATCCATCATTTGATTCTGTGTGTATGTCTTGGTTTATTAATTAGAAATAATTAATAAACCAAGGCATGCACACAGAATCAAACAAAACAATTGGAACTCATCGTTCCATCCAATCAAAAGGAACTAATTGGTTGTCCCCAGAATGGAGCAGCAACATGCCGACGATGATGATTCCCAAGAAGAACACGAAGGGATCTCAACGGAGCGCGCCTTCGAGGCAGACCCCATCCCATCACTTTCAGAGACCATCACCCCGCGGTCATTGGTGGTCAGCTTCATCCTCGGCGTCGGGCTCAGCGCCGTCGCCATGAAGATCAG
Organism: Cenchrus fungigraminus; assembly: GCA_036936925.1. Taxonomy (NCBI): domain Eukaryota; kingdom Viridiplantae; phylum Streptophyta; class Magnoliopsida; order Poales; family Poaceae; genus Cenchrus; species Cenchrus fungigraminus. Next base: position 124,662,788 of record CM072770.1, on the reverse strand, counting down.
CTTCAACTCCGGGTTCCTCCCGCCGCTCACCATCCCCGCCGGCCTCGTCGGCTTCTACCTCTCCCGCGCATGGATCCGTGTCCTCGACTGCTTCAAGGTGCCGCACCTCCCCTTCACCCGCCAGGAGAACACCGTCATCCAGACCTGCGTCGTCGCCTGCTCCGCCATTACATTCAGTGGTATGTCTGTGTGTGCTTGCAAGCACAACATGCAGAATTTTGAAATTTTTTGTTTGCATGTTTTTTTATAAAAAATTGAAGTTCTAAAAAAAGCACAACATGCGGAATTTTGAAATTCTTTTGGTTTCACATTCAGGTGGATTTGGAACGTACGTCCTCGCGATGGGCAAGGCTGTAGCTGGAGGTGACACGAAGAATGTGGTTGAGCCAAGCATTGGCCGGCTGATCACTTTCCTCTTCCTCGTCAGCTTCTCCGGCCTGTTCATCCTCATGCCCTTCAGGAAGGTCATGATCATTCGACACCGGTTGACGTACCCTAGTGGCGTGGCCACAGCACACCTGATCAACAGCTTCCATACCCCTCAAGGCGCCAGCAATGCAAGGCACGTGTGTGTGTGTGTGTGTATATATATATATATATTCTTCAGCTGAATCAACTGAAAAATGCTTACAACAAATTTGGTTGTGTGCTTGCACTTGCAGGCAGCAAGTGCGCGTGCTCTTCAGATTGTTGGGGGGGAGCGTGCTGTGGGATATCTTCCAGTGGTTCTTCTCCGCAGCGAGGGACTGCGGCTTCAGGGCCTTCCCCACGTTCGGCCTCGAGGCGTACAAGCGCGGGTTCTACTTCGATTTCTGCATGACCAATGTCGCCATCGGCATGCTCTGCCCGTACCTCATCACCGCCTCCTTGTTCTTCGGGAGTGTAGTCTCGTGGGGGGTCGTCACGCCCTACCTCGCCACCAAGGCCGGCGTCTGGTACTCCGCCGACCTCACCTCCGGCAGCCTTCGTGGCGTCAGGGGCTACAAGATCTTCATCGGGGTCTCCATGATCCTCGCCGATGGTCTCTTCAACTTCCTGTCCATCATGTTCTGCACGCTGCACGCCATGTACAAGAGGCGCAGCCAGCCGATGCAAGGCGACGGTGGCGGCGGCGGTGGCGTCGACGACGAAGACAGCGACACGCCGCCGCAGTTGCCGTTCCACAACCTCAACGCCGCCGAGCAGCACAAGGCGATGCAGAGCTTCGACGACCGCCGCAGGGCGCAGGTGTTCGTCCGGGACCATGTGCCCAACTCGGTCAGCATCCTCTGCTACGTCCTCCTGTCGGTGGTCTCCACCGTCGCCATCCCCTACCTCTACCCGCAGATCAAGCCCCACCATGTCATGCTCATCTACCTGGCGGCCCCGGTGTTCGCCTTCTGCGACGCCTACGGCTTCGGCGTCACCGACATGAACCTATCGAGCACCTACGGCAAGCTGGCCATGCTCGTTGTCGGCTCCGTCGTGGGCCGCGCCGACGGCGGCGTGATCGCCGGCCTCGTCGCCTGCGGGATCGTGATGGGGACCATGTCCAACAGCAACAACCTGATGGAGGAGCTCAAGACGGGGTACCTGACCCTCACCTCGCCGCGCGCCGTGTTCATCAGCCAGGCCATCGGCACGGCGCTCGGGTGCGTCGTCAACCCGCTCATGTTCTGGGCCCTGTACAAGGTGCGGGACGACGAGTCGGAGCTCTTCGACGTGCCCTACGCCCGTGTGTACCGCGGCATCGCCCTGCTCAGCTCCGGCCAGAGCGGGCTGCCCATGCACAGCCTGTGGCTCTGCAGGGTCTTCTTCGTGCTCGCGCTGGCGCTGAGCGTGTTCCGGTACGTGGCGGAGCGGAGGCGGTGGCGCGTGGCGGGGTACATGCCGAGCACCATCTGCGTGGCCATTGCCTTCGTGGTGCCGGCGCACTTGCCCATCGACATGTTCATGGGGAGCCTGGGCATGTACCTGTGGAGACGCGCCGACCCACTCAAAGCGCGGGCGTTCTCGGCGGCGGCGGCGTCGGGGCTCATCTGCGGGGATGGGCTCGGGATCCTGCTGTCGTCGGTGGTGGCGCTCACGCACGCCAGGGCGCCCATCTGCATCAAGTTCGTGTCCAGCACCGACAACGTGAGACTGGACGCATTCCTGGCGACACTGCCGAAGATATCATAGCAGCAGCAGCAGCAGCAGCAGCAGCAGCTCCTTCTTCCTTCTCGGGGTTCATCCTGTAAATTTCTCCTAGGGGACACCATAGTTGTTAATTGTATCCACTTGTAATCGGGATTATTCAGTCTGGTCAAATTTACAAGTGAATGCAATTTTCATGAACATATTTGTCGTGTCTGGGGCACTGTTTGTCAGCAATTTTCCTAGGAGTAAGACTTTAATTTGATTAATTCCGAGTCAAAACTAAAATGGTCAGTTCTTTTAACAGTGAACATTTGTCACGCATGCATAAAGTTAATTGCAGGTTAAGCTGTTTCAGCAATTTCCAAGCAGAGAACCTGAATACATATTGCAAAAGCAAATCATTCAGCTTAGAATTGACTAATTTGCAAACCTGAAGACATAATGTTAATTTCTCCAGCCAGTTTCACCATGAATCAGCAATATAATGTTGTTTTACAAAGACCAATCTCCATCTACAGTTAACAGCTCAACAAAATGAAGAAGAAAGTACTAAACTAAAACTACGCATTCGTTCATTCATTCAGTTCGTTCCTGCAAATTTAATCGAGGATTTGGAATGAAATGGAACGAGAGTAGCTATGTGGCTGCTGGGTTTCTGAGCGTCCAGAGGAACTCCTCGACCTGGTAGTTGGTCTCCGCGGAGAAGACCCTGAGGCACATGGGCGGGCTGATGTTGAGCAGCGACAGGATGGACGACGGCAGCGACCAGATCCCGTCGCCGCAGATGAGCCCCGACGCGACCGCCGGCGCGAAGGTGTGTGCCCGGACGCGGTCGGCCTTGCTCCACAGGTAGAGCACGATGCTCCCCACGCACATGTCGATGGTGAAGAAGGAGCCCAGGAAGAAGGGCACCGCCATGCCCAGCGCGCTGGGGATGTAGTCCTGCAGCCACCACCCCCTCGCCTTGGCCACCTCCTTGAGCGCGCAGATGGCGACGGCGAGGAGGAAAAAGGCGAGGCAGAACCGGAGGCAGTACTTGGGCAGCTGGTTCCAGCCATTGACGCCGAGCAGCGCGATGCCGCGGTAGATCTTGGCGTAGGGCGCCGGGTACCCTTCGTCGAGGCCGATGTCGTACGCCTTGTAGAAGATCCAGAACACCACGGGGCTGATGATGCAGCCGAGCCCCGTGCCCATGACCTGGCTCACGAACATGGACCGCGGCGAGGTCAGGGTCAGGTACCCGGTCTTGAAGTCCTGGATGAGGTCGGAGGCGGTGGAGACGATGCCCATCATGAGCCCGCACGCGGCGAGGCCGGCCACCACGCCGCCGTCCTGGGCCCCGATGCTGGAGCCGAAGATGAAGATGGCCAGCTTGCCGTAGCTGCTGGAGAGGGACCAGTCGGTGAGCCCCGTGCCGTAGGCGTTGCAGAAGGCGAAGACGGGCGCCACCACGTAGGCCCAGACCACGTGCTTGGGCTTGAGCTGCCGGAAGATGTGCGGGATGGCCACCACCGAGATGGCGGCGAGGAGGATGTACGCGCCGGCGGCGATGGACGTCGGGATCTGGTCCTTGAGGAACACCTGCGTCCGGCGGCGGTCGTCGAAGCTGAGCGCCTGGCGCTCTCGCTGATCGATGATGTCGACGCCGGCGAAGGGCTTGGCGGCGGCCTCGGCGGGCTTGGTCCGCTTGAGGTACATGTCGTAGGAGGTCCGGACGAGGATGGAGAGGAAGTTGAAGAGTCCGTCGCCGATGATCATGGCGATGGAGATGAAGATCTGGTAGCCGTTGAGGCCGTGGAGGCTGCTCCGCGGCAGCTCGGCGTCGTACCAGAGGCCGCGCTTGCTCTCGATGTAGGGCCACATGAGGCCCCACGACACGACGGAGCCGAGCAGCAGCGAGAAGTTGATGATGTAGGGGCAGATCATCCCCACGCCGACGTACGTCGCCGAGAAGTCGAAGAAGAAGCGCCGGCGGTAGGCCTCCATGCCGAAGGTGGGGAAGGAGCTGAAGCCGCAGCCGGGCCCCGCCGAGTAGAACCACTGGAAGAGCGACCAGAGGAAGCTGCCGGCGAAGGACTTGAAGAGGATGGACACCTGCTGCTTCGCCTGGATCGCGCCCTGCGGCGTGTGGAAGCTGTTGATGAGGTGCGCCGTCGCGGAGCCGCTCGGGTACGTGAGCTTGTAGCTGATGATCATGATCTTGCGCAGCGGCACGATGGAGAAGAGCCCCACGAAGCTGACGAGGAAGAGGAAGGCGATGATGCGACCCAGCGACGGCTCCTCCACGTTGATGCTCGTCTTGGCCTCGTCGAAGCCCTCGGCGATCTTCTTGCTCATGCCAAGGATGTACGTGCCGAACCCACCTGCATACATGCATTGATTGCATTGTTAGGATTTGCATATATGTAAAGATACATTCTTCTAGATAATGTAAAGATACATATATACATATATATATAAATGTAACTTATAAATGTACACCGACCGCTGAAGGCGATGCTGGAGCAGGAGATGACGCACGTCTGCACGACGGTGTTCTCCTGGCGGGTGAAGGGCTTGGGGAAGATGCCGCAGCGCTCCAGCGCGCTGGTCCACGTCTTCATGAGGAAGAAGGCGAGGAGGCCCGCCGACATGTTGAGCGACGGCACGATCCCCGACGTCAGGTTGAGCTTCATCACGATGAAGCTCAGGAACAGGCCCAGCGCAGTGCTCACCACCACCGACCGCACCGTGATCTGCTCCGACCACGCCGGCAGCTTCTCCCGCTCGAACGCCTTCTCCGTCGACAGCGCCTCGCGCACCGCCGCCTCCGACGACCCCTCCGCCATCGATCGCACACCCCACCTAGCTAGTTCTTCCCGGAGGATGTCGTTGCCGGATTACTTTCTGGGTCCAATAATTCGATTCCCCCGGCCGGCCGGACCGGACGATCGAAGAAACTAGCTGGAGGAGCTAGCTGATCGAGGAGGAGAGAAAGCGGTGCATGCAGAGGAGGTGGATTGGACGATTAGCAGTGGATGGAGTGAGTTAGTGGCTGGGAGCAACTCTCTGCCCGTGCTCTTGCTCCGACCGAAATGCAAACTCTGCTCATCAATCTGGAACTGGAATCCCTCTCTCATCATTCATTCCGTTTGGTTTTTTTTTTCCTGCAATAATGAAGAGTTTCTTGTGGCCACTTTCCAGGGCGAGTAAGCGGATGGTCATCACGCAATCTCGCAGAGCTTTTCTATTTTTGGCAGGGGTGGGAACACATGGTTGCGTGCTGCCTTCTAAGCGACGAAAAAAGTTGTATTTTACATTTATTAGAAAGCACCACAACAACAAGGTTTCGTGGTGTAGTTGGTTATCACGTCAGTCTAACACACTGAAGGTCTCCGGTTCGAACCCGGGCGAAGCCAAAATCTTTTTTTTTCTGAAAAATTTTCTATAAACTTCTGTTTTGTCAAGCTGCAGCAGTTACTCTGTATTTACTACATTTTTTTCATAGAATTAACGATACTGATTCTTGCTTTGTTACATTTCCAAATTTCTCTGACACGGTTCCAGGGACTCAGTCTGCACACAGCTATGGTTTGCAAGATGACATATTTGTTAAACCAAGAAGACAAAACGTAGCAAAGAAACAAATAAGACAAAAAATATTAGAGTGGAATGCAAAAAGGATACAATGTAACAGCATGATTGAAGCCCTTTTATCCTTGAATGCAAAAATCATTTCCGCGCAAGCCATTTTGGTGGGACACAAAGGCCTCTTCCCAAATGCAAGCTTCATGCACTAACAAATGATCGGTAAAAGCATTCCTCTGTCAGCAATCCAGCATGCACTTACAGATTACGGCAACATTGGCCACTCGGATTTGTATTACACATTACATATATAACTATAAGCACGAGCACAATGGAGAGTGAGACCAATGATGCTAACTCCAAAAGTTAAAAGAACACGGTATGTTACATCTCACGGAAAATGTCCAACACTTCCACTCGCAACAACTGCACCGCTGCAGGGTATCTGCCATAGTATATATTTACTGAACTGGGACAAATATAAGACAACACAAAACAATCAGATGCATGATTCCTCATGAGCACACCTCTTCTGAATAAGCAACGCCGTCCTCAAATCAGCCAGTGATGTCACATCTTCAGCACACCACCACAAGACTATGATAGAACCTTCAATCAATCGTCATCCTTGAACTCCCTGATCAGCCAGTCAAGAGTGAAAAAACCGTTAAGCATCTCCTTTATCAAATTAAGTTTCATCATACTGTCTACTTAACTACTCTCGTTTGGAACATCATTCATTAACCAAAACTTTAGCCATACAAGAAAGAACATAAAGGATCCTTCGATTTTTATGGACACATTTCAAAGGAAAAAGGGAAATGAACCACAATTGAATATCCAGGAGCTGCTTTTATTTTCTCTAAGAAGTGACAAGTACTGCAACATTCACTTAAAAAATATGGGCTAAACTGAGAGAAGAAAATTTCCCACCTCTACTACAGTGAGGGCCTCATATTCTCGTGCACAATTTCACCTTTTTTGACAGAGATGCATGGTTTCATAATTTGGACGTGTGAAATATTATTTAATTTTTGGTATTTCAAAAACTGTGCCCACATTTTTGTTAACACGAACAATAAGGTCACAAATTTATAAAAGGAAACACAGATGCTTAATACCTAGTACATAAAAAACCAATGGACAAGAGCATATTACCTGCGGTCAAGATAGCGTGGTTGGATCCCTGAGCCTTGGCATGTGGTGCACGTCAAAGAGCCGATGCCATCGCAGTTGACACACTTTGATTCTTCAGTCTCGCCTGCGCCAAGTACTACAGTAACAATGCCCTTCCCAGTGCAAAACCTGCATACCTCTGGAGAATCAACGATCTCCTGTTCAATATTCTGGACTGCTGGTGGATACTAATAAAAACAGTAATAAAAAAAGAGAATCAGCATTGTTAAAAAAGGTAGTACTGTATGTACTGCTCAATCTCAACCAATCCATGCCCTTCTCATGCATAAGGTCTAGTTCACTGAATCTGAATAATCCATGACTAGATATTTGTTTATTTTCCCTAACCAAGTAGGCACAAGACCTCAAGTAACCACCACAACATTGTGTTGTACCAGTACCACTCAGCTGCGTGCATAATGCCAATTACACTAACCATATAGTATGTTTGAAATGGAAAACAGAAGAAAGGATCAAAATCAAGGAATCAATTGTAAGGTTGGGGCATAATCAGGACATACGCGCTCCAGAGCCGCTGCAGGGGAAGCACGGCTGTGTATTCTCCCTCTTTGACTGCATGCATAGAAGAACAAGGCATCAAAGACTGACTTTTTCATTAAATTAAATATACAGTCAGGTAATTATGTCAATCAATCCTAGCTAAATTTTGCTTCACTATTCATATTCGTTTGTTCAACAAGAGCTTGTGAAGCAAAGAGTCTAGTTAACTGAAGAGCGAGACGGGAAGAGAACTGACGGCATTGTCGATTTGGGTCTCGTAGAAGACGGGAACGCCTATCCCGACGGCGATGCTGACGACGCCCACCGATATGGCCACAATCTGGAAGCCACCAAGAACGAGAACTCAATCAGAGACCCCGCGAGGGGAGAACCAAGAACACATGGTTTGCTTCGTGTCTTTCACCGTGTTCTGGTCGAGGTCGATGGCCCGGATGCGGGCGCACCGCCTCCGGCGGCGGGGCATCGCCGCCACGCTGCATGGCGAGGGAGTGGGGGAGGAGAGGAAGGAGGAGTGGAGCGTGGTGAGCTGCGGCGAGGAGGAAGACGTGGCCATGGCTGCGTGCGCCTGCGCTGCGGTGGCTGCGGCGCGGCGCTCTGCTTCTGGTTGGTGTTGGGTCCGTCCGGTCCGGAGGACATCCCGAGCGGGAGGGAGGGGCCACGACAGTTTTGCACCGCATGTTGCTGGCTTTCCGGTGGCTGTGGATGACGATTGACGAGGGAGGGGCACGCGTGCTCTGGTGGGCGACGTGGCTTCACGGGGAATGCGCACCGGCGGCTCGCGACTCGCGAGTGGGGGCCCGCGCCGCCGCCGCCGCCGCCGTGTCGTTTCTGATCAAGAGAGCGGCCGGAGGACCCGCCGCCGAGTCCGCCGACCCCAGCTCCGCCCCCATCTCCGCAAATTCAAGGACATGGCAGAGGGCAGAGGGCAGAGGCCGCCGTCATAACAGGCTCGGCGCCGGTGAGGTCCCCAGAGCGCGGGCGGTTTACTACCTTGGAGGAGAACGGGACACGGGGGACCTGCGGACGAGTCGTGCGGTGACTGAGTAGGTAGGTGGGAAGGCGGCGAGCTGCGGTGGAAGCGCGGGGCGTGTACGCGGAGCCCGACGGCGGCGGCGGCGAGCGGGGAGCGCGCGTTCGGGGACCTGGCCAGGTCAGGTCCGTCCACCCCGTCGGCCATCTGGACCGTCGGATCACAGTCGCACCGCCAGGATCTAGAGACCAAGTCAAAGCGCACGCACGACGAGATGAGCTTTGAGCTCGTGCGGTCACCTGCCGTTCCCGCGCGGCCGCGCTCACGGGCACCCACCGGCTTCCGCTGCCGGTTCCGCCAGTGCCACCGCGTGCCGCCTCCCGTGCGCGCCCATGCGACAGCTGCTTGCGTCTGAGGATGGCGCCCACATCTGCTCGGAATCTTTTCTTCTTCGAAATCCTACTCTAGAAATTCTGAAGTGTTTCTGTACAAACCGTATTCATTCATGCAAGATTCATGTTGATCGATATAGCTTGTTTGTATGCATTTCATTTTGACTGTTTGGTGGAGCATGTGCTGTTGGAATTGGCCCTCTAATCTCCCACTCTCACGCACGCACAGGTACGTACCACGCACACTACCTGGACTCCACATACTCGTCGCACACACGACGGACTTGACCTAGACGATGGACACAAACACGAGCTCGAACTCGCGCGCCATCGACGACTCGACCTGACACACACGCCATGCACGGACATGACGTGGTTTATTCGAACAATCTCCCCCTAAACCACGACACCACAGCACGCCCTGCCCTACATGAGCGTCGATTCTTCGTCGGCGTTGCCATACAACCCCTCTTCCTTCCCCGGTTTGGGGCACTCCCCGGAGAAGTGGCCGCGAACGCCACAGTTGAAGCACCGCCCCTTGCCGGAGCTGCGACGGCGCCCGCATGCACCGGAACGGACGCTGCTCGCCCCGTCATCATCGTTGTCGATGTCACCATCACGGCCGCCGCTACGGCCTCCCTTCTTGTCACGCCTGCCGCCGCCGCGCACAGGCTTCTTCTCGCGGCGTTCCCGCCGGCGCGCGTCCCACTGGTCCATGGTGAGGTAGAGCTTCCCGTCAGCGCCCGGAGGCGGCGCTGCGTCGTCCTCGGCCTCAGCTTCCTGCGCCGCACGCAGCCGCCCGCTGGCATCCTCCAACGACAGCGTGGCGAGATCTGCCGTCACTTGGATCGCCACGGCCACCTGCCGGAGCGATTTGGGCACGACGCGCAGGAGCTTCTCCACCACCCTCCGTGGTGGGATCGTCTCCCCCACCGTCTCCAACGCGGCGACGATGTTCTGCAGCCGAAGTGTGAAGTCGTTCACGCCCTCGCCGTCGTTGAAGCGGATGTTCTCAAATTGCCGGAGAAGACGTTGAGCCTCCGTCTTCTGCACCTGCTCGCTGCCGACGCGCCGCTCCTTCACCGCGTTCCACGCCTCCAACGCAGAATCCTTCGCCGCCAGTGACGCCATCATATCCGTCGGCACGACCCTCGTGATGGCGTCGAGCGCCATGCGATCGTCCTGCAACGACACACCACCGGGCTCGATCGCGCTCCACAGCTTGTGGGCTTGCATCTTCACCTTCATGACCAACGACCACTGCGTGTAGTTGGTCTTGGTCAGCATGGGCCAGCTCGGCGGCCCGCCGAACTCCCGGATGACGTGTACGATATCCCCCTTCCCGCTGCTCTCGGCGTCACTGCCACCCTTGCCGCCGGACGACTTCTTCGGGGAGGCCGGAGGAGTCTTCACGTCGTCGCCCGCCATAGCCGTCACCGTCGCACTCCTGCGCGGGATAACACGCTTCTTCAACGCCGGCTGTCGAGGTGGGCTGACCGACCCACTATAGAACATACACCAGCGCGCAACGCCCTAACCTCGCTCTTGATACCAATTGTTGGAACTAGCCCTCTAATCTCCCACTCTCACGCACGCACACGATCAGGTATGTACCACGTACACTACCTGGACTCCACATACTCGTCGCACACACGACGGACTTGACCTAGACGATGGACACAAACACGAGCTCGAACTCGCGCGCCATCGACGACTCGACCTGACACACACGCCATGCACGGACATGACGTGGTTTATTTCAACATCTGCGATGGAAATTATGTCGATTTTCACACTCAACTGGTTTCCATTTCCGGCTTGCCTTCTCTTTGCCCTTGTGATTTTCACAGTCAACTTGTTGCTTAGTTGTAGCTCTTTCATCACTCTGGATTCTGGTGGCCCTTCTGGCGAAGTAACCAAGTCATCAAGGAATGCTCCTACCGCAAAAACCCAAATTGAATGTTGAGGTTAGATTTTTATCATACATGCATTGTGTCAACCGTTTGTAATCGGAATGGAATAAAGACTTGTTTTAGACTAGAGACACATTGGCTGTGAAGGTGTTGCTCTGCAACTCGACTCAGATTTATAATAACCTCATTTGAGGGTAGAATGCCACGGTGGTTCATGAGTTCTGTTTCTGAATTTCTGTTACACCTATCCATCATACTGGTTATGCACTGTCCTTGGTCTGTTAACAAGCTGCAAAGCCTTGTGGTGTGTACTTGTGTTCTTGTCACATGCAGCTGCATGCCCAGGCTTCAGTTCAGTTCACTATGGACTGAATCTGTAGTCTGTTTCAATTACATAAATATTGAAACTGATCAATCAAAATGTTGAATATGTAGTTTTATAATGCAGAAACTACAATTTTAAAATGTTATAAATGTTGTTTTCAAATGTTGAAACTACATTTTCTTATAAGAGTTCAAATATGAGTTTACAAGATACCTCTGGTTTGAAGGAACAGAAAATAATTGCAGAATTTCAAATGTATATAAACATTTGAAAGCATTAATGTTGTTCAAGAAGTATGTCTTGTATTGCTTCCTGTTAAAGTCATGGTGTGGACTACTTTGGTGAAGCTTGGTCAATGTACATGCACGCGGTCATGTTAGGTTTATGTAAATGTTCATAACTATATATGTAGGTTAACGTTGTGTTGCATCTTGAATCCTTGATGCACAAAATTGTGTTGCATCCATAGATTTTAGTGTTTCAACACTTGTGCCCTTAACTTTCAATATTTGCACCATTCGATTTCAACATTTCAAACTCACACGTTCAACATTTTTCATTTCTAGTTTTCATCTCTGATTGCTAAGTACATTTCAATACTTCAACTTATTATTTTCAACATTTCATAATGAAACGTGCAGCATTTCATAACTATTCATTTTTCATTGTCGATCACGTAAGAGTAATTCATTTTTCACTATCCACATTCTCTCATCAATACAATTCTGCAATGTATTTTTAGTATGTTCATCTGTTAACAACTACTATGTATATAGGTTTTATCCCATGTGTTGTCAACCACCAGTGGTTTGTAATTGTTGCAAATTTCTTTCTAAAGAAATTTGACACTCTTTGTTCAGAATATGGAGTTGGTGATTTCCATCATGTAATGGCAATACTTTTGCAAACCTGTTAGCATCGTTTGACCATATCTGGTGCTGGTGTGATGGATTAACTCATGTTTAATGGTAATGGTTCATGGTTGTATCAAGTAATAAGTTGGCACATGAGCTTTTTTTTATATGGTACTCCCTCCATTACAAATTATAGGTCATTTTGACCTTTTTAGTGCATAGTCTTGCTATCCACTAGATACGTATGTTGTATTGTTGTTGAAAATAGTAATGCATACTTGGAACATTCTAGAAGGTTGTGGAAGATACAAACTTTGCCATGCATGAGAGGATAAAAGATCATGACAAAGAAGGAAGTTTCTAGAAATTGGAGAGACTACATGAGTCATAGTTGCCATACTTCATGGCAACTATAGAAGATTCTAGAAGCTAAATATTTTAGCATGGTAGAAATATCAAGAAAGTAGATAAGGATGGGGATATTTCTAGAGCTAGGATATTTTGTAGGAAGAATGTGGAAGTTGCCACAAGGCAACACCACAATGATCATGAACACCTTATGACCCTGTTTTCTTCCCAAAAATTTCATCAACTACTCGTCACATCAATCTCCGGATATTAATTATGAGTATTAAATGTGGATTAATGAAAAAATCCATTCCACAAACTCTACCTTAATTTTCGAGCCGAATCTAACAAGCCTAATTATGTCATGATTAGACAACATCGTGCTACAGTAACCAATCTTTAATGACATATTAATTAGACTTAATGGATTCGTCTCGCAATTTCCGGTCCATTCGTGTAATTATTTTTGTAAATAATCTATGTTCAATACTCCTAATAGACCTTGAAAGAGGACCCAAAAGTTTTAGTTCACGAACTAAACGATATAGAGGTGCAATACCATGGCATAAGATGAGGCGGGTAGGAGATGGCAAGGTTGCCATGTGGTGAAGTTGTGTCATGATCAGGTCGCCATATAATAAAGAGTGTAAGATTGAGTGGTGTATCAAGTTGTGTTGTGAATAGATAAGTTGAGTTACCAAAGAGAGCTGGGGTCGTGGAATGGACATTTTCCTTGCCGAATTAAATGGCCCGGTAAAAACCCTACTCCTTTATAAAGTAGCCTGAGGAGCCTGGAATCACTTCTCTCAACCTAGCCGCCACCAGAACCAGTCCCAGAGTTTCTCTCCAGCTCCTCTCCTCACAAGTTGGCCCTGCGCACGTGTCCTCGCGGTGTCGTCGTTTTTGCGGTCTCAGTGGGAGGAGATTGCAGGATCAATTAAGTATCGAGAGAAAACAACTTGGTCACTTGGACTTTCATTTCTGGTGTACTCCAACAAGGTCAAAGTTGAGAAGCTAGGCAAACACATCAAACGGTTGGAGGAGGCAGAGGAGAATCACATCAAGCGCTTTGAGAAGGAGAAGAAAGAGTCTGATGCTTAGGGCATCATCAGAGGAAGAGAAGGAGGAGAATCACATCAAGCGCTTGGAGAAGGAGAAGAAGAAGAAGTCTGATGCTTAGGGCATCATCAGCTGAAAAATAAATGTAATACTTTTGCAAACTTGTTAGCATCATCTACCATATCTGGTGCTGGTGTTGGTGTGATGGATTAACTCATGTTTAATGGTAATGGTTAGTGTTGGTGCTGGTGTGATGGATTAACTCATGTTTAATTGTAATGGTTAGTGGTTGTATCTAAGTAATGAGTTGCCACCTGAGCTTTTTTTATATGGCACTCCCTCCATTCCAAATTATAGGTCATTTTGACCTTTTTAGTGCATAGACTTGCTATCCACCTAGATATGTTGTATGTCATGATACCCATCCATTACTGCATTGAATACAGAATACCTATGATATGTTCCACGTTCAGGACCTTGTTTTCCTTGATTTGGAGACCGCGTTAGTTTGCTGATCGTGGGAGTGATGCCTCCTTTATCAATTCAAAGTTTGCTGTCAAAGAAAACTGCAACATAATTGATGTAGATGCAGTACAAGTGGCAGCAGCACAAGGCCAAATTGTAATCAGTTCAACTGCAGCAAACAAGTGTGATTATACAATCCAGGGTCATCATTTTAGTTCAGATTTTAGACTATTTGAACTTAAAGGGTATGATATTATTATGGGGGCTGACTGGATTTATACTCACAGTCCTGTTGGCATTGATATATTATTATAGGGGCTGACTGGATTTATACTCACAGTCCTGTTGGCATTGATTTAAGAAGAAGGGAATTTTCTATAACCAAAAATGGTAAAGCTCTAGTAACATTTTCTAATGAAACAGTAACTGGCAGTAATCAAGTCATTGGAGCAAAGAAATTGTCTGAATTGTTGAAGAAGGGAGCATTTGGAGCAGTAATTATTCTTAACAATTCACACTCTCTAGAATAACAGGTAGTACATGATCCACCTAAGGTGATAGCAGACCTGTTACTTGAGTTTGCTGACATATTTCAGGAGCCCACTCAACTGCCACCCTTTAGAACAGTTGATCATACAATTCAACTGCAACCAGATACACAGCCAGTGAATCAAAGAGCTTATAGGCTGCCATACCACAAAAACAATGCCATAGAAGCTTTAATCAAGCAATTATTGCAAGCCAACATGATCAGGCCAAGTGTGAGTCCATACTGCTCTCCAATAATTTTGGTCAAAAAGAAAGATGGTAGCTGGAGACTATGTGTGGATTACAAGGTATTGAATTCTAAAACTGTCAAGAAAAAATATCTAATTCCCATTATAGAAGATCTCCTAGATGAATTGTTTGGTGCCAGAGTCTTTTCCAAAATTGATCTAAGATCAGGGTATCATCAGATAAGAATGAAGGAGGAGGACATTCACAAAACTTCCTTTACAACACACATGGGCCATTTTGAATATGTGGTGATGCCTTTTGGTTTAACAAATGCCCTAGCAACATTCCAAACATTGATGAATACTGTGCTGGCTAAGGTTCTGAGGAAATTTGCATTGGTGTTTTTTTATGATATCCTCATCTACAGCCCCTCTATCACTGACCATATTCATCATCTTCAAACTGTGCTGCAAATTCTGAGAGAGAATCAGTTATTTGCTAAACTGACCAAATGCACCTTTGCCCAACCTGAGGTGGAGTATCTTGGCCACATAATTAATGCAGAAGGGGTTGCTACAAATCCATCTAAGATCTCAAGTATTCAGAATTGGCCAACTCCTAAAACCATCTCTGATTTTGAGAGCATTCCTGGGAATGGCAGGATATTACACAAGATTTATCCAGGGTTATGGAATCACATGCAGACCACTGTTCAATGCATTAAAAAAAGGATGGTTTCCATTGGGTCCTGACCAAGAACAAGCATTCAATAATGTCAAAAAGATTATGACAACCCCACCTATACTAGCACTACCTGACTTCAGCCAACCATTTGTTTTGGAAGCTGATGCCAGTGGCTTGGAATTGCTGCAATTTTAATGCAGAATGGCAAACCTATTTCATTCCTCAGCAGAACATTAGGGCCTAGAGCTTTGGCTGCTTCTACTTATGAGAAAGAGGCAATGGCAATTTTGGAGGCACTAAAAAGGTGGAAACATTATTTTGCAAGTACTTCTGTCATCATCAGAACTGACCAACAAAACTTGAAATACATTCAAGATCAAAGATTGGTGGAGGGCATCCATCACAAGCTCCTAGTGAAATTACTGGGTTCCAACTACAAGGTCGAGTACAAAAAGGGCAAAGACAACAGGGTTGCAGATGCCCTATCTCGAGTGCCTTGCTCACATCAAGCCTTAACCATCTCAATTGTCACTCCTGCCTGGATGACACAAGTGTTGACGGCTGTTAAGTGCTTACTTTAGCCGTCAATTTACTCATGAATGAAGGAGCAAGAGGCATTTCTTGCACGTATTTTAGTTAAGAATAATGTAGTTCCACTTGTCCTTGGAGATTATGTGATTGCAGGAAAATAAGCACAAAAGAAGTGGCAAACTCACCTTCTATGATTCATGCCACGTCACCTCAAGGAATGGCTGCCACCTCAGGTGCCATGCATGCAAGCTAAGCCACCTCAGGTGCCACGCATGCACGCCATGTCACCAATCCAAGAGAGGCAAGCCCCGACGAATCAGAGCGTGACACATGGACTTCACATGGATCCATGGGCCCACCAGAGCGCCTAAACCGCCTCAAGAACACGTGTACACCGGGGACCGACTTAAGGGCCCATATGACAGCCACCCCGAGGAAGCACACCCCAAGTGGGGCCCACCTGGGATCGGCCGACCCTAGGATCGGCCGAACCGACCTTGGGTCGGTTGATCCTGGGCTTCCACGTGGCGCTTGTCCATTGGTCCTAGAGGCCATCCCCAGGGTGTTTCACTCCGTCTTGCGTCGGTGCTCTGGCCTATAAATAGAAGGGGAGGGGGTTCATTTCTTACCAACACATCTTACTCCTCCTCTCTCACTTTTGGTTTCTAAGGCCAGGAGGTAGGCTAGAGTAGTTCTACTTCAGGTTCCAAGTCTACTTTGGGATCTAGGCATGAGTCCTCTTGTATCTTTATTTTATTGTATGACTTTGATCTACTTCAGTTATTCAACTATTTCATATAAAGTTGTGCTTGTATACATGGGTGATTTGTTCATGTGTTCTTCGCTCGTTCATCATTTAGAGGCTCATGTTCTTGATGAACAAGGCCTTTCGATCCAGTTGACGAGTGACTTACATATGTTTTCGGTGTTTGTTCATAAGTTAGAGGCTCGTGTTCATCACGAACACGACCCTTTGATCTTGTTGAATAGACATAGGAAAGCACAAATCCGTTTGTGTGCTTAGCCTAGTTTGATCTAGTTAGATCCCATGTTCGTGTTGCATGAAGTTCGTGCTCAAGCTACGGTGCTCGGTGTAATTGGTCGGTTTATCTGGTGGCTCTGACCTCGGTCACAATAGCCCGGGCCGGTCAGGGTCCTGCTAACAACGTAGGTGTGGTGCTTGGGTTGCGTAGCTACGTTGCTTACGAGTGTATCCCACGGTTTGTCTTGGGGTAGGCCACGGTGGTGATAGCCGTTGGACCCTTCTGGAATCCCCCACGTTTGGATACATTGCAGGAGTCTAAAGTCTAACAACCGGAGTCGTGCGTAAGCGACGCGGGAGGTTAGCTCCCCGTTTGTACCTGGGTGCTTGAGCCAGCATCATGCGATGCTAGTGTGTGTCTAACTTGTCTGACTAACTTCGTATGTTTAATACCTTAGAACCTAGAACTAACTCGTATGTTGCCTCCTAAGCCTAGGACCTTTAGAGAGAGTGTGTTTGTGTGTTCACACTACTATCTTATCTATCATATCTCACTCCTGTACTTGAGTATCTGGTTTGTCCCCGTCTATGATTTATACTCCTTGCAATAGTGTTGAACTAGTTAATCCGCCCAGCCTTCCTTGGATTCGATACCTTTTGGAATACTCCTTTGGGGAAATGCTACAATGGTACTTCCGTGCGCTTACAGACTCTTGTAATCGTTAGGATTACCATTTGGATATTTCTGGCATCGTTGCTAGGAACCCGTAACTTAGCATCGAAGTTAAGAAATACCAACAACAAGTCCTTGCAAGCTATGAACAAGATGAAAAATGCTTAGAATTGTTGGCCAGACTCAGCATTGATCCCTCAGCCGTTCCTAATTTTTCCTTGAATGAAGGCATTCTCAGATATAAGGGCAAGCTACTGATTGGTGATGATAGCAACCTAAAAACTCAGCTAGTAAGCATTTCATAAATCAACATTTGGGGGGCATTCTGGTGAAAGAGCCACCTTAAAGACTACAACTAATCTTTTATTGGCCACAGATGCAACAACAAGTCCAGAAATATGTCAAGACTTGTCCTGTTTGCAGAAAAACAAGTCTGAAAATACACCATATCCTGGCCTGTTGGCTCCCCTACCAGTACCAACCCAAGCATGGACTCATGTGTCAATGGATTTTGCGGAAGGCCTACCAAAGTCTCACGGTAAAAATGCTATCTTGGTAGTAGTTGACAGATTTACTTAATATTCTCACTTCCTTGCCCTGAGTCACCCATACACTGCAAAGGAAGTAGTGGATCTGTATATGGACAATGTGTTCAAGCTACATGGCCTCCCTAAAGTGATTGTCACATATGGGGATTCAATCTTTACCAGCTCTATTTGGCAGTCCCTGTTTAAAGCCTTAAAGGTTGATCTTCACCTTTCTTCAGCCTACCACCCCCAAACAGATGGCCAGACAGAAAGAGTAAACCAATGTCTAGAAAATTACCTCAGATGCATGTGTTTCAACAGCCCTCAAAGGTGGTTTCACTGGCTCTCATTGGCTGAATGGTGGTACATACTTCCTATCATACTTCACTGAACATGACTCCATTTCAAGCTCTCTATGGGTTCCCTCCCCCTCAAGTAGCTGAAGACATTATACCTGACTGTCCTGATCTGTCAGCACAAGAGTAGTTGCGAAACAAACAAACTGCATCACAAGTTTTTTTTGCGAAACGCATCACAAGTTATAAAGAACAATCTGCTAAAAGCTCAAACTAGAATCAAGCAACAGGCTGATAAACATAGAACTGATAGAGAGTTTGCCATTGGAGACATGGTCTATCTCAAGATACAACCTTACAGACACACTTCACTCAGCGCTCACAAATGCCTCAAACTCCACTCCAAATTCTATGGACCATTCAGAGTCCTTGCAAGAGTTTGCCCATCAACCTACAAGCTACTACTTCCAGAAGGATGTCAACTACATGACACCTTTCATGTCAGCCAACTAAAACAACATCTTGGACCTCAGGCAGGACCCAGTAAGGAGCTACCAGTTCTGGATGCAAAAGGGACTATCAAATTGGCTTCTGAAGCTATACTCCAGTGACGTATGATCCCAAGAAACACTGAACTAGTTGTGCAATGGTTGATACAGTGGGTCAATCTTCCAGAAATTGAAGCAACATGGGAGGACGCAAACTTCATTCGCAAGGTCTTTCCTTCCTTTCATTCTTGAGGACAAGGATGCTTTGGGGGGGCACTGTCAGGACATCGATGCCTACCGATGCCATTCATCTAGCATTCGATGATCTGTATTGGATTGCCATCTTTACAATTACCTTTTATTATACTTTTTCTATTTACATTTCAGCCCATGAACACTATATGGTCGAGTCGTGGACTCGGTAACGCTTATGGGGTAAATTGCAAGGGTTGAACCCTAGTAGGTCAATAGTACTTCCCAGCCGCCGCCGACCTGGAACCTAGTGCTTGTAATCCTTCCTCTTGCAGTAATCCAAGCTAACCTCATCTCAGTGAATTCTTCTTTGGTTTTCTTTGCGCTCTTCTTTTTGTTCGTGCGATTTCCCTTTGCTCGTTTCCCTCTGATCGTGACAGATTGGGATTCTTGCCTTACGTGGTGGTGGTGGCGCTGCTGCGACAAGACGGCCGCAGCGGTTCCTCGCCGTGGCAATAGATGAGGAGGAGGCGACAACTGAGGAGCAGAGAGGGAGAGTCCGCGAGCAGACCGCGGCTGCAGACACCAACGCGGGGCGGGGAACGCTGCACAGGAGAACGCCCTGGGTTCGTCATCATCGTGGAGCAGAGGCTTGGCTGGCTGGCCACCGCCGTGCGGGGGTGAGCGGACGGTGGCAAGAGCGAGCGACGGCAGCACGATGCTGACGGTAGAAAACTAGAAGCGATGGGGTGGAGTCATCTCGTCAGTCTCGCACACTTATGGAGTGAAGGTTTCCTGATGAGGACATGACACCCGTGTATATGACCATAATTGGTGCATGGAATGGAGTAAAAGAAGTCCAACAAGGGTGTTCAAGTCGAGGAGGAGGCACGAGGCTAATCCGGTTCGAGTCCCCGAGGTGGAGGCCTAAAGCAATTCAAGTTCGAGCCCAATTCGGAGTCCAGGAGCAGTGCGCAATAAAACGGACGCCTAGGTCGCATACGGAGTCGATTTTGAACGTTCTATATATGGTTGGAAGCACAATTTCATAGAGCTTCCAATGGCACCAGTCTCATGCCAAAATTCGTCCTGAGTCAACGGAAATCGTCGAAACAATTTTTTTTTGAGTGAACCACCATTTATCATTAGACAAGCGGAGGTACAGAGTTATCAATTCCTGCTGGCGGAACTAAGAGCCAGACTTGCCTACCAACTTCAAAGTAAACTGAACTTTTGCCTAAACTATGCGTGTCGTGATTCGACGATCGCCCTTCATGAACTATGATACACGACTCAAAGACGCTAGCTTGGTCCTTGATCTCTTTAACAATCTGACCATACGGTCCTCAGCCTTCACTTGTATACTTCTGACCACCGACTCGCAGTCTGATGCTAGCTTGAAATGCTGCAACATGAGGTCACTCGCCAGTGCTAGACCTTCACGGCAAGCCACGACCTCCATGGTTTCTGGGTCAACGCATCCTTCCACCACAAATGCCGATGCCCCGAGGAACTGGCCACCGCCATCGCGCACAATGGCTACCGCCGATGCCCTGTTCGTGTTCTTTGATATAGCAGCATCCACATTGATCTTCATCAAGCCAGCCGGCGGGGGAATCCACCGTGTTGTCTTCGGGACTTTTACCTTGTTCGCAATCTGCTCCGTGTTGGTTATGCCAAGATCCGCGATATACCTGTCGACGAAGAGATGCGTAGTCATAGGGCTCTGGAAAGAGTCCTCATGGATCGCCTTTCGTCTCACATACCAGATGGACCACAAGGTGATCGCCACCCTGATGAAGTCTTCGCTTGATAGAGTCTCAATTGACATGAGCCAATCATATGCACTTGTGTCTTGGATGCAACACAAGTGTTCAACCACTTCTTCACTCTCTAGTGCCCAGATGCACTTAGCTAGATTGCACTCGATCAATGAGTGTTTCCATGAGTCCCTTGCTCCACAAATACCGCACTTATCATGCGTTGACATATTGCGGTGGTGTAGGACGTCCGCTGACGGAATAGAAGCACGTGCCAGACGCCACAGGAACACTTTGATCTTCGACGGAATGCTGAGTTTTCATATGGCCAACCATTCCTTCTCCATCGCTGCAATATCTGACCTGCCCGCTATGCTCTCCAGATAAGCCGTAGCTCTTTCTTTATTGATCACGAGCATCCGATAGGCAGACCTGACTGAGAAAATCCCACTGCGTTCGTGGTGCCAAGCCCAAACATCATCCTGGCGCCTAGTACACAGCGGTATATTGAGTATCGCCTCCACATCTGCTGGCAGAAGATGAGCCTGCAGTTTTTGCCGATCCCAGGTAGCCGAGGTTGCATTGATTAGTTCACTCACCAACATCGGCGCTCCCAGCAACACCCGTCGCACAGGGCGTAAGCGCCCTTCTCTGGGGATCCAATTCATGTCCCATATATTTGTTGTTTCACCCGTTCCAATTCTCCGGATTAGTCCCCGTTCAAGCACTTCCCTTCCGTCCAAGATAGCACGCCAGATACGGGACGGTGCCGACCCCAGCTCTGCTTCAAGGAAGTCACACTCCGAAAAATAAACAGCTTCCAATATTCACGCGCTGAGTGAACTTGCATCCTCAAGAATTCTCCATGCCTGTTTGGCTAGTAATGCAAGATTAAACAGTTCTATATCACGGAAGCCCAGACCTCCGAAGAATTTTGGTTTTACCATCTCCTCCCAAGCCACCCAACAGGGTTTTCTCTTTCCTTCCTTGCTGCCCCACCAGAAGTTGCGCAGCAAACCATTGATGTGTTGGCACAAACCCCTTGGTAGTCGGAAGCAGGACATCGAATATGTGGGGATTGCTTGCGCGACGGATTTTATAAGCACCTCCTTTCCCCCTGTCGAGAGGCACATCTCCATTCATCCTTGTACTCGCTTCCAAACCCGATCCTTTAGATACTTAAAAGCACCATTGACTGAGCTCCCCACATCAGATGACATGCCCAAGTATTTCTCATTTAGAGACTCATTTTGGACATTCAGGATGTCTTTTATGTCATCTCGCACATCCTGTCGACAACCCTTGGCAAAATGAATAGAAGATTTATCCAAATTTATTTGTTGTCCTGAGGCTCGACAGTAAAGCTGCAACACATCCTTGATCTCCTGAGCACTCTCTCTAGTTGCTGTGAAGAACAGCAGGCTGTCATCTGCAAAGAGTAAGTGACTGACCATCGGAGCCGACGGTGCCACAATTATTCCCTTGAGAACTGATGACTGATTCCTGGATTTGAGGAGGCACGAAAGGCCCTCTGCTGCCAACACAAAAAGATAGGGAGAGATAGGATCACCCTGACATATGCCTCTCGACGGTGTAAAGATATCAAGACAATCTCCATTAAAGAAAACTAAGAAGGATACCGACGTTACCAATCTCATAACCATATCCACCCAACTCCGGTGAAAGCCCAAGCGCAACATGATAGCCTGCAGATAACTCCATTCAACTCTGTCATAGGCTTTCTTCATGTCCAACTTGAGAGCGCAACATCTCTCGTTCTGAGGTCTCTTCTTTTTCATAGCGTGGAGGCACTCATATGCCGCAATGATATTATCCGTTATTAGCCTCCCTGGAACGAAGGCCGATTGCTCCTCAGAAATAACCTCAGGTAGAAGCACCTTGAGTCTGTTTGCAACCACTTTAGAGGCGATTTTGTATAACACATTGCACAAGCTGATCAGTCAAAATTGACCGAGCTCTTCTGGACTCACCACCTTTGGAATCAAAACAATAAAAGTATTGTTAATGCTTTTGAAATCATCCTCACCTCGCAACATGCGCATCACAACGGTGGTCACCTCACCCCCACACAAATCCCAATGTCTCTGGAAAAAATGTGCGGGGTATCCGTCCGGTCCCGGGGCCTTCGTCGGAAACATTTGAAAACATGCCTCCTTAACTTCAGCTTCCGTGACCATCTCTAGCAGCTTGGCATTCATCTCCGACGTTACCCTGACAGGGATCGTACCCAGAACAGCCTCCATGTTCTCAACGCCCTCTGATGTGTATAGAACTTTATAGAATTCTGTGGTGATTTGAGCCATCTCCTGCTCGTTCTCTGTCATATTGCCGTCACTCCGCCTGAGCTTTGTGATTCTATTTTTCTGCGCCTCCTACTAGCTCTCAGGTGGAAGAAGCGGGTATTCTTATCCCCGGCCTTTAGCCACTCGAGTCTCACTCTCTGCTTCCACATCAATTCCTCCCGGTGGTGCAGCTCGACCAGCTGGTCCACTATCTTCAACTCCGCATGCGTCGGTGCCGTCCGGGTCGGCTCATCCCGAAGCCGCTTGAGCTCCTTGCCCAGGCGTTGGAGTTCACGCTGGACGTGCCCAAACGTGTGCTTGTCCCAGCCCGTCAGCGCCACCGAGAGCCGCCCCAACTTAACCTGAAGTGCTGACAGAGTTGTAGCGTCCTCCCCTCGCTTCCATGCCTCGGAAAGCATGTCTGAGAAATCTTGGTGTGTTTCCCACATCACCTCATATTTGAACCGACCTTTACGCCGTCGCTGAGCTGTCCTTCGGTTCCATTGCAGCTGTATTGGTATATGATCCGACGCTGCCGCCGAGAGATGTGTTAATTGTGCCGCCGGAAACCTAGAACTCCAATCTGTCGATGCCAACGCACGGTCAAGTCGGACTCGACAGTACGAACCTCCCACCACCTTTTTCTCAAAAGTCCAACTGCGTCCCTCATAACCAAGATCATGAAGTCCGCATACATCAACCATCTCCCGGAAGCCTGCTATCTGCGCGTGACTGCGCTCTTGCACCCCCACATGCTCCGATTGATGTAAAACCTCATTGAAATCGCCCATACAAACCCATGGTAGGTGAGATGTCGATTTCACAAATTTCAACAAGTCCCAAGTCTTGTGCCTTTCACTCGTTTGAGCTTCCCCGTACACACACGTGAGCCTCCATGGATCATTAGCACCTTCTGTCAAAATGACATCTATATGATATTGTGAGTACGGTAACAAATCAACCTTTATATCATTATTCCAAAAAATTCCCAGACCACCACTATGACCATTACTGCTTACAGCAAAGGAATTATCAAAACCTAAAGAATTCTTTAGTCCTTCCACCCGTGATTTGTGAACCTGAGTCTCGAGCACACACAAAACGGACGGGGCAAATTTCTTCGTGATCTCGCGGAGCTCCTTAACTGTCGTGGCGTTGCCAAGTCCGCGACAGTTCCAGCTTATGCAACTCATTGGGCCTGGCGGCACTCCTCGAGGGAGCCCGCCCCGTCCTTGATCATTGCTGTATCTTTGCCTGCCTTCTTCGCCTTCTTCTGCTCTTTAGGTGAGACTCGATGCATCAACAGCCATGCCCGGTCGTGGGAAAACCACCCGCAAAACCCTAGGTATTGTGCCGCCAAGGCTGGGTAGCTGGGCAGAGCCGACCCCTTATTCAGCCCGAACGGAGAACACCTAGGAGGAGAGCACGGATGGTCCTTCACGCCGGTCGTAATCCTCGACGATGAGAATCGCCGCTGAGTCGCCCAAACCCTAGTTTCCTAGATCTTCCCAATCTGCCAAGGTGCTGCGTCGCCAGTTTGATGGGCCTTAGGCCCAAGTTGTGGGCGCCCCATCCTAGGACGCCCCAACCCTAGGACGCCCCTCCTTTTATACTCAGTAGCCGCCGCCTTAGAAACTTGAGTTTGTTTTACAAGTTAGCTTTAGCTACAACCGAACAGCCGCATAGCGCTGCCTTCGTGTATTGCAGACTCCACCTTCGAGTGATATTAAGATTGCTCGCCTCGAATTCTTGTTTGTTCTTCGATTGCAAACAGGAATTGATCTTCGTGATCAGGCTGATCTTGCTCCAACAAGGTCGGTAACCACAGGGAGTTGGTGCATTGGCGCTTCGGGCTTGCTCGTCGTAGTCGGATCGTGAGGGTCATCTTCCGCTGAATCGGATTTATCTCCACTCACCGAAAGATCGGGCACTCCCCCTATATCATTTCTGGTGACAAAAAAATTTTGTAAGCCAAAAGAAAGCAACAAAATTGTAAAATATTTTGGTAAAATAAATTTTTGGAGCAAACAATAAGCCTGTGAATGTCGGATGCCACCCACGACGCCGCGAGTGCTTAACAATCCTCCACGAGGCACAACTAGCGTAGCCATGTCCGTCGCGGCAGCACACACAGATCGCCATCTCGACGACCCACCCCACTGCACATGCACAGTCCACCCCCACATCTCGCCACGACGCCGGCGCCGCCGCAATCCTCTCCCCCCAAAGATTCGATTCTCGTCTCCCCTCCCTCCTCCGCTCATGGCCAGCGACCTACGCCACCGCCGCGCGCTGGCGCCGGCAGAGGGCGGGGACGAGGGCGCCTCCTCGGCTGCCACCGCTATGTAAATACTATTTCCCAAAACATCCACTATGTACAGGTTAAGTTGTGTTGTTGTTACTTACGAAACTTCTTCCTCTTATCTGGCTTGGGGTGAAGCATGGGTATGCAGAGGCGAAGTTCCTCCGGGCCATGGTTAGGGCGTGCATCAGGTGTCCTCTGATCTCCACGTTTGGCCCCATGACATAGTTCATGACCGGTACGTTGTTTGGCACTGCATGTAGACACGGGTAGCGTGAGGACTTAAGGTCTCTCAAGTCCGACCGAGACTAATGATGAAAGACAAAATGCCCCTCCTTTAGTCCCGGGTGAACGAACCGACTAAAGGCCCTCATTACCAACCATGACTAAAGGATTTTCCAGAAAAACAAAAAAAATGCACCTAGCTGCCTGCACTGGCAGCCACACCCATGCGCCGGCGAGCCTACTCCAAGCTCCACCGCCGCCACTGCTAACAACAATTGCAGCAAGAACACAAACAAGAAGTTCGATTCAATCTCACAGTCCATCACACAATAACCATCACAACATTAAGCCATTCAATTTCACCACTAGCATAAACATCACAAGTTCGAATCGATTCACAACACATTCACTAGAAAAATACACAAGTTTCATCCGATTTCGATTCACAAATAAAAATCAAAGATAATTCACATAAATTACAGACCAACCCTGTTGAGAGTAAGGAGAGAGGAGTAGCTGCAGAAGTGCTGGCCGCTAGGGGCCTGGCCGCGCCGCGTCGGGCGCCGCGTGCACCGCGTCGCGCCACGGCCCGAGGGGCCCCACGCGCCGCCCTCCACGCCTGCGGCCCCGCGCGCCAGCAGCGGCCCTCCACACCCGCAGCCCCGCGCGCCGCGCCGCGCTACACGCGCCGGCGGCTGCCCTCCAGACCTCGGCCTCGGCGATTCCTGGGAAGAGAAGAGAAGAGATGAGATGAGATGAGATTTTTTAGAAGAAAGAAGAAAGAGAAAAGAGATAGTGTTGCGGTGTGCTAGGGGGAGGAGATAAAAATGAAAGAGATAAGGAAGAGAGAGCGAAGAGGAGGGAGGGAGGCGGTGGTGGGAGAGAGTTGACACTCAAATTTGGCAAAAGCCGACTCAGGCCAGACAGGCTGGTCAGACCGGGTCCCCAGGGCGGTCAGACCGGGGTGCGCAGTAGCCGGTTTGGCACGTAGGCGCCAGGCGGTCTAACCGCCCCCCTGGGGCGGTCTAATCAGGTCTCCCCGATTTTGGGTAGAATTAGGAGTTTGGCTTGATTCCGAGTTGTAAAGCGTTGTTTGCAGGGCAAGTCCTCCCACCCTATAAATATAAAGAGTCGTGGCCGATTGAGAGCTATCATCCAATCGTCATTACCAATTTTACCTTATTTTCTCCAAACCCTAGCTTTTCCAACCCCCATTGCTCTCCTCCTTCGTCTCCACAGCGGTTGAGGAAGTTCTGAGTGGCCTGCCGATCTCAGGACAACCCTAGGCGCACTGTTCCCGACGGGATCCCTCCCGGAGCAGCGAATCTAGGCTTTCGGCGTTCCTCCTGTCCAAGGCGGTTAGACCGCTCCCCTGGGCGGTTAGACCGGCCCGTGCTGGGAAGTTCGGCGAGTGGATTTCTGACGACCGCGCGATCTAGCGCATTCGTGTGTTCGACCGGAAAAAGCGTCAACAGAGAGGCTTTAGTCCCGGGTGGTGTTTCCACCCGAGACTAAAGGGGAAGCCTTTGGTCTTGGGTGGAATCACCACCCGGGACTAAAGTCTAGCGCCAATTATTGCGTTAAAATAGCAGTTCGACGCTCCCTTTAGTCCCGACACAGCCATTTAAGGCCACGTCAACGAAACCCCTTTAGTTCCGGCTCCAAAGTTGAACCGGGACTAAAGGGCGTCCCAAAGGCTCCAACTCTACCATTGAGAAGATGAGGGAATATAGTTCGTCCGGTTGTAACAATCAAATTCCATTTTTTACAGATGTGTGTGTAGTGCTATGTACCGAGGCAATTTAACTTATAGTATTGCTTAGCAACAAGGTTTTGGTAAATAATTACCTCCGTTGTTGTGTGGTTGCATTCACGCGGCGTCTAACAACATGGTACATTGTGTAATCCTCATTGCCATATACCCATTATCAATGGCCTCATTCCAGTTTGATGGTCTCTCTGACATTGGCCTAATCTGTCCGGTGGGGCTGTAGAGCGTCATTAGGATTCTGTTGGGTGCTTCTATGGTGATGTAACCCACGGACAATTCTCTCAGCTCTCACAAAATTAGTCCAGCCAGCAGTGAACCTTGCTCTTCCTTCAACTATCTCAACCCTGACCCCTGTAGGCTGCAATGCAGCGCCAATCAGTGTTACTTCTGGAACAATCTCATGCATGTAAGATTGTGAGAACCCCCTCGGACAGTCCTGCATGTTGAGCAATGTTTTGTAAATATGTATTATTCAGATAATGGTGATCTGTAACACTTTAGACATAATATGCCTTTCAATTAGCAACAGTATTAACTTACCAAGTGGTTAAGGAAGTGTGCACGAAAAGTCCTCAAGAATGTCATGTCGTTCATGAATGCATGCGCTGCGATCTAAAGATTCAGTACAAATACATGATCAGAAAAGATAGGACAAAGGGGTGCTCGCTAATCAAGAACAGGAACAAACCACCACTAACTGCAAA
The DNA here is from genome assembly GCA_036936925.1 of Cenchrus fungigraminus. Taxonomy (NCBI): domain Eukaryota; kingdom Viridiplantae; phylum Streptophyta; class Magnoliopsida; order Poales; family Poaceae; genus Cenchrus; species Cenchrus fungigraminus. The sequence continues at coordinate 124,634,924 of CM072770.1, read as the reverse complement.
CTAAAAGTGGTATGATTTGGATCTGTGTGGTATTCTATTCTGCCTCCCTGTTGACCATAGCGGCACTGATGAGTCTTCCTCTGTGTTTCACCCCATAGCGCGTCGTCCACATAGCTGATGAGCTTCTCGCATGTAACACCCCAGGTGTTAATAGTACTTATTAAACACTGAACATAGTCATTCACATAAATTATGCATGCATAATTGCTTTAAAAAATTCTATCATTTTTTATAGATGTAATGCTAGTTTATCAATTTTTAAATGCAATTTATTTAGGGTTTGTGTCATTTTAGCAATTATACTAGTAAAAAGTATGAATTTGAAAATATAAAATTTGATTCTCAAATAGAGTTTGAAATGTTACATGAATCATTTTCGAGCCACAAATTCAATATCCGCATTTAAACAAAGGTTCGCTTAAAAAGTCCAAATATAGGAATGTTTCGTTTTATCAATGTTTAGGTGCAATTTAAATATAATTTCACTAAACACTCAATTTTGCACAACATGAAAGTTACGAGGTGTATATTTCAACATGGGTGTGTTGTGGATCAGTGAAAACAAGGTCTAGACATTCGCAATCGTGGCCAAAAGATGGTCAAAACTCCAAGAACTCTAGCCTTGGCCTTTTTTGAGGTCCCTTAAAATGTTGTTATCCTCTAATTTTTGGGAGCATTTGATCTTTGCAACCAGGAGTCAAATCACACTAGAGCCTTTACAAAAAGTTGTAGTCCTATCTTGCATCGACATCTTTCAGTTTGGTCGATTCAAATGTTGTTATTTGAAATCACGAGAAAAATTGATGCAATAGTCGTTGTTTGCCCTTGCTGCTTTGTTCCGCTCCACTCGCGACGCGCGTCGGCTGCAGTTAACCAGTGGCCACACTGAAGTCAAATCGTCGTCCCTCATTCGTTTTGTGGTCTCTCCATGTGTCGCTTTCTTGAAGCATCTCCAAGAGTTTGCAAAATTTTATTTCGCAAATCTTGTATTTTGCCAACTTTTAAAAAGATATGATAAGTAAAAAAAGAGTTCATCTCCAACAACTTGACATAATTCACTTGTCAAATCTAGATCTAACTTACATCAGGAATCCGGAGAAAAACAAAATTATGTTTATACACTTCCACCTCTTGAAAACTTACATCAGAAATCCTTCTCTATTCTTTATTTCTTTTTTTTCACCCTCCCACTACAGGGAAATGCCGATGGCAACCACGATCCGCGCGCGCATATATACGCATAGGGAGGTGAGTTTTGCCAAGTTTCTATTTTTGCTAAGTTGGTTTGCAAAACTGTTGGAGGCTAATTTTTCTTGTTTTGCCAAAATTAGATGGATGCCAAGTTGGTTTGCCAAACTGTTGGAGTTGCTCTAAGGACGTGTACAACGCCGAGCCTGCTGCCATATGTGTGTGTCCATATCACCAAAAATAAAAAAAAATATTTGAGCTACAAAATTGTTGATATCATCAAAATCTACATTTTTCGTATAAAGATTATCTAAATTTGAATTCATACGAAAAGATTACGATTTTTTGAAGATACTAGTAATAATGCACGTGCGACACGCACGTGCTATAAAAAGTATTATGATGGTGTCAGGTGGGAATGAAATATTATGATGGTGTTATTTTTGGTGTTGTAAAATTCAAGACCTATATTGCCATGACTATTTGAACGTATCCAGCCGTGATGAATGGATCTCCTCTGCAACAACATTTAGAAAAAAAAAGAAAGACAATACTTATACCCCAAAGGCCAGCCAAGATTGTAGAGACACCTTCAACACCTATACCCCTGCTAAAGACTCCAGAAGTTAGTGGTCTTGTGGCCACAAACAAAGATGATGCATGGTAGGAACCAATCTTAATTTGAAAAGGCACAAACATGTTAATAGAAAGTCAAACCTGAATCACAAGCACACAGAATTGAAGTCCATGGCTGTTTCTGAATTCAAAATACTAATAAGAAGTTCTTCTTTCCTAAGTCAACTAATTTCTAGGCACCATCAGTTGAGAAAAAACAAGTGACAGAGAAAAAAAGACAATGTCAAGTTGATCACAGAGTATAAGAATGTAGGTAAGATAATGGCAAATGGTTAGATCTTATCCAAATAATGTAGATAAGAAATTAGCTTCTCATACTAACCATCATGCGGCACAGGTTTTCCTGAAGTTGAAGAAGACCTTGCTAGTTATTTGAGCAGTTATGAAGAAAACAATCTGCTAATTTCAACTTTATTTGTATTGAAACAATAGAGAAAGCCTGGATAGATCCATTAAGTACCAAAGTGTGGTTTTTCGTAAGAATTGGCAAAGGCATGCACACAACATATATACTTCAAGACCCTGAGAAGAAATTCTCAAGAACTTGAAAACAGGGCACGCCAAGTGCATACAAGCAAATATGAAAGTGCACACTAATACTATACATATATGCACAGTCGAGTCAATGAGGCAATAGATCGAACACCTTGCATACGCCATGGTTGCTGTCCCAGCACCTATCAAATTCATGCAGAAATAGGATGCAAAAATAGTCAAGCTTTGTTTGTGAAATTGGAATTGCCTACAACTCATTGTTCAGTTCATGTGGCATTTCAATTAGACAATTTTTTGCAAGTAGTAAAACAATTTGGTAAAAGTTTTAGATAGCGGTGACGCCTACTAACAGATTTGTGTGCCAAAGGGAAGCAGGTTGCAGTAATTTTTAAACGAGCTCTTGGAGTAATTTGTCGTCATGCAGATCTAAGATTGTTAATGATAGAGTTTGAATCAGTACCTGATGAGGTGTGGCTGCTGCTTGATTCAGTACCTGATGGTGTCGCTAGCACTCGTTATACCCTGCATGGAGGGCGGCGGCTTCCCCGTCGTAGGTGTTTCCACGGATGGCACAATCCCTGTACAAGCCACTAATGTGTAGCATGAAGAGACAATTAGTCGGAGGTGACCAGGAATACCTAGGGCTTTGGTTAGGAAACAATGACAACAATACCTAGCAACCAAAGCATGGGTGTGATAAGTCACCAGCAATGAACACATGGACATGTTTGTCAGTTCAATCCAGCTTCTCCCTGGTTCTTTCTTCACACCTCGGTCTCTCATTGCTTTCCATGACTTCTCAGCATCTGTCCATTGCCGCATATCTGCATAAGTGTTTGACAACAATACACGAGCACCTTGGTCATCAGGCTCCAGTTTAAGTATTTCTCTGGCTGCATATACTGCAAGATTTGCATTTTTATGCATCCTCGAAGCGCCTAGCAGAGTCCTCCCCTGCCGTGCTCGCGCTGGTCCCTGACCTCGCCTCAGCGGGGCTCCGCGCCGACCCCGTCTACCTCACACGCCTCAAGCTCTGCGTGCGTCACATAATACCTGGCGAGAAAGACCGCAGCCGACGGCGGTGAGCCGTCGGAGAAGTGGGTGCGAGGCGGCGGCGCGGCTGGGGAGTAGAAGGCCGCCGCCACTAGGTCAAATGGAAAGCGGGTACAACAGCACGTGGGTGCTGCGCCGCCACCACTGGGCCGACGAAGTCCGGCGCCCGGCGCAGCATCCATCCTGTGGACGGCGGCAGAGGTAGGGATGGCGCGGCCACCGCCGCCTCGCTCGATCCCCGCCCGGAGGCCGCCATCCTCGGGGTGCCCCTCGCGGAGCCCCACGCAGGGAAAGGAGAGGAGGAGGGATGACGGCGGGCGTGTGAGAGGAGAGGGAGGGGTGGGGCGGTGGCAGATCGAACTGGCCTGTGGGAAGGGGCGTGCGAAGTAGGGTCCCCTACGGGCTGCATCTCCGCCGGCCGCCGGAGCTCCGAGGCGGCGCGAGCAGGGAGGGGCCCCGGCCAACCCTTTTTTTCCGATGCGATGCGGGGGGGAGGGAGACTTTGGTGGGCCCAGCGGGTACAGGAGCGGGTACACACGTGGTGGGTGAGAAAAGAATTACGTTTTTGGCAGAAACGCTCCCCAAATTGTGATTTATATGGTCGTTTCACCTTTTTGGTCATCACGCAACCTGACGGGTGGGTCCGGCGTGAGGGGTAACGTGGGTCCGAATTGGGTGAGAAAAATTTTCATATGTTGGGGACTTACCGTCATTTGAACGGTGATAAATCGCTACACTACCAAGCAGGGGTGAATAAAGATTTGAGGGGGGGGGGCCTCGGGGGGCACCTCAAGTTTATGGGCGCTCGAGCGTTCCCACTTGTTCCCACGTGCACATGACCCCCTCCCGTTCCTCTTCATCTGTTTTAGATTTCACCAAAAAAATGATAAAATGTATGAGCAAAGGATTTTGAATACGAAACTTATACAAGAAAGATTCCATACAAATCTATTCCGATCCATCCTGAGAAGAAACAGAGGGAAATGTTTTGGAGAATATTCGGTGGGAAATTTTTGGGAAGAATTTCTAAACAAAAAATTGTGAGAAAAAAATTTATAGACAAAACATTTGGTAAAAAAATTATTCGGATCAAAAAGTTTGTGAGCAAACTTTCGTAAAAAAAGAGAGGAAATGTTTTGGAAAACATTAGGGGAAATTTTTGAAGGAAATTTTTGGAAAGAATTTCTAAACAAAAAATGTGAGAAAATTATAGACAAAACACTTGGTAAAAAAATTACTCGGATAAAAAAAGTTTGTGAGCGAACTAAAAAAATAGAGAAAAATGTTTTGAAAAACATTCGGGGAAATTTTTGAAGGAAAATTTTGGAAAGAATTTTTAGACAAAATTTGTGAAAAAAGCTTATGGAGAAAAGATCTGTAAACAAAATCTAAAAAAGTGCATAGATCTTTAAAAAAAAGGCAAAATTACCTGCAGCCGCCAGCACTGGTGTTCCTCGACGTGGGAGCTTGCCGCCGCACCCTGACGAGGGAGCTCGCCACCATCCACCACTCTAGTGTGCTGCTTCAGGCTGGGGGAGCTCGTCGTCACACCTTGGCAGGGGGAGCTCTCCCCCGCCCGTCGCTCCACGGCCGCTCAGCCCTTCATGGAGGGGCCGGTCGCAGCCACCTGGATCTGGAAGCTGGGGAGAAGGAGAAAGAGAAGCTTCACGGTCTCACGGATGCACGTGCAACAAATGATCCGCGCACGTGGGAGGAAGAGAGTGCGGGGTGCCCGTGAGTTTTAACAGCGTCGGTCGCTAGTAAACTCAACATCACGGGGGTAGGGGGCTTCAGCCCCCCCCCCCAGCCCCCACGCTGGATTCGCACCTGGTACCGAGCGGTAGTGCTATAGTACCCTATCGCTGGATCAACCTACGGTTATGTGCTACAGTTCCCCTACTGTCGGTTGAAATAGTGGTAAGTTTTTGCCGCAGTTTCAACCGGCAGTTGAGTGACCAAACTGAAAGTTTTAGGCAAATTTATTTTTGCAAAATGGGAAAAGAAAAAAGAAAAATAAAACAATGGGGAAGGAGGGAGGACCTAAGGGAGAGGAGTACGGTGACAAAGTGGGCAACAGACTAGGCCAGCTCGGCAAGGACTTCCTGCACTCTCGTCGTGTCTTTGTTTGTTGTAAGGTCAGTCTCAATGAGAAGTGTTATAAGAGTGTCATGAACATTAAATATCATGTCACGTTAACAAATTTATGAGAAGAGAGTAGTGAAAGTGTCATGCGATGAGAGAGTAGTGTCATCACCATGACACTTCATTGACACAGTTCTCAAGTTTCTAGTCTTGGTTACTGTGAGATGAAAACTCTCCACTAAGACTGAAAATATCTCCTTTGGAAATTGGAAGGCAAACCATGACCCGAAAACCAACCGTTGACTTTTGAGGGCATCCTGATCTATAAGGGGACAAGATCTCTTCATCTCTCTTGCAACTATAGTAGAAGTAGCAATAGATCGAGCAGAGCTAGCAATGGCAGAGAAGGGAATTAAGGTGTTCGGCATGTGGGCGAGCTCGATGGTGATCCGAGTGGAGTAGGCGCTCTAGCTCAAGGGCGTGGAGTACGAGTACGTCGACGAGGACCTCACCAACAAGAGCGCCAACCTGCTCTTCTTCAACCCAGTGACCAAGAAGGTCCCCGTGCTCGTCCACGATGACAAGCCCATCGCCGAGTCCACCATCATCATGGAGTACATCGACAAGGCCTGGAAGGGCAGCCACCGCATAATGCTGGCTGACCCCTACGAGTGTGCTCAGGCGAGGTTTTGGGCCAGGTACGTTGAAAACAAGGTACACACATTTGTAAGAAAGGAAAAAAGTTGGGTATATGAATGTGCCGGTTGTATGAAAGGCAAAAGGTGGGTATATGAATGTGCGTGTGCCGAGGAAGTAGGATAGTCTTTGTGGTGGGGATGAGGTGTGAAAGGATCAAGATGCTTAAGATGAGGTGAATTAAGCTTCCACAAGCTCACGGATACATTGTTGTAGCACTTCCCTTGAGGAGTATTCCAAAGGGTATCATTCCAAGGAACGGGAGGGATCCAACTTCTAGCCTAGCTATGGTCTAAGGACACCACTCTATAGGATGGGACGGAGGGGAAGGATCTTGCGGGTAAATACAGAGTCAAGAACGATTTCTCGGTTATGGTCGCTCACTTCGGGCACCAGCTTACCCTGGCTCTAACAGGAGTCTCCGGCCTTAAGCTCTATACAACGTACCCGGGCGCAGAGGAATATAAAGGGTCCAACGGCTATTACTACTGCGGCCTACCTCTATCTAAACGGGCAGGGGGAGGGTACAAGACAAATGAAGGATAACCCACAGTCTAGACACCACGTCTACACCGATTACTACTATAGCACGACTACGTCTGTATACCTGTAGCAACTCTATAGCACTCCATATAAATATAGAGCAACGAACCCATGAGGGAGGAACCTGAACTCGCTCAGTTAACTACTACCACATGAAAGGATCACAGATGCAACTTTGATCTAATTAGAGATATGAGCACTCACTTTAGTCTAATAGACAAGCTATCACACAAACGGATATATGAACTTATGCACCTGATCAACTAGATCAAAAGGATTGTGCTCGCAAGAACACAAGCCTCTAAATCAAGAACAGGCTAAGAACACAAAAACACACTCACCTATGTATGAATGTCACTTTGGTCTAAATAGAAAAATACAGAAATACTCACTTTATTCTAATTGAAGAACAATATCATTCGTCGAGGTTCGCTCTTGGGAAGAGATGCCAATGATCATGGCATGGCCCCAAGATCCCCTCACTCTCCTCTCAAATCTCTAAAAGCACTAGCAAGCCAGCACTAATCCTATGCAAGAAGCTCTCCTCTCCTAAAGAGAGAAGCCAAAAGGCCAAAATGAAGGAGGAGAAGTGTGTGTTCTAATTCTTACCCCCCTTCTATTTATAGGTAGGGAGCACCCTATGTCCATTGCTCAAAACACCTCGCACACCCTCGGAATGGCCTTGGGAACCAATGGGGAGCCACCACGTGGAAGGCTAAGATCAACCGGCCTTAAGGCAGTTCGACCGAACCCTTGTGGGCCCGGTTGGGCCTTTGCTTTGGCGTGGAGGCTGGTATATGGGCCCTTGGGTACATTCCAGGTGTGTATAGCTTTTTGAGTCGGTTTGGACATCGAGTGGGCCCTTCAATCCATGTGATGTTGATGTGGCAACACCTGATTCGTTGGAAGTACTTCACTTGGATTGATGAGGTCATTGATCCAGGGGAGTCCTATGTGGAAGCTTCTCATTGGCTGGGGTTCTGAAGTACTTGAGTAAAATGTATGTTCTTTCTCTCCATTTCTTGTGCTAAATACCTACATTCGGATATACATTGCCAGTGGTGGAATTTGTCAGTATAAGCCCCTATTCCAGTGTGGATGTATGTTTCTCATGATAAAATCCAAGAGTTGACGATCCTAAATTAGGTACTTAACAACCGTCAACAACACCCTGATTTTTCCTGAGATATCGAAGAGTCGACACTCTCTCTCCTAGTCCTTGTTGGAGCACTCACGCAAGGGTATCGCTCCCCCTTGATATGCGCAAGGACCAAGTGCTCACTAGTGGTAATCCATTCTCCACTCCGAATTGGAGGATTACAAACCGAGCACAACACTTCTTGGGACTTCTCACAAGACTCCTCCTTGAGAGCTCACCAAGAACACTAATACCAAGCCGTCTAGGTGATGCCGATCACTAAGAGTAGCAAGCAAAGACTCTCACTTAACCTACACAAGCCAAAGAAATGGATGTATGTACACTTGCTACTCTCCAAGCACTAATGATGTCCTTAATCTTCAATTAAGAACTTCCAAATCACTCTAAGTGCTCAACTTGCCCTCGACCTCACAAATATGCTATCGACCTTCCTGAGTGCCAAGAGACCCCAAATAATTGACCACATAGAGTAATTGACCCCAAAACGTGTCTCTGCAATTCTCCTCCCCACAACCCTGCTGTAACTCTTGTGGCCTCGCACCCGCACTTTGATGATTAATGAAAATCAGGTGGGGGAACCTTGCCCCCCCCCCCCCCCCGGGTTGACCGTCAAAAAAAACATAGAGTATATATAGGCCAAGACAAAGAAAGTAGTTGTTGCCTTACGGGCACAAACGTCAGCATCATCGACTCATACGGTGCCACTGTAACAATTGGTGTGTGCACTTCGTACGGTTTGCAATGGTCACTGACACGTCTCACCGACTCATATGGTGTGAATTTCATGTAAACGGCCCCGTGTCTCCTCACTAGTGTCACCGACCCATCCACTGACATTTGCCTATCATCACCTGTCATACAAACATCCATAGGCCCACCATCAGGGTTAAATAGTCTCGAACAGAGGGCTGTACACTGAGGTTAGTCTGACATGTAGATGACGGTGCAAGACGGCGTACTCTACATGAAAATACAGGATTAGTATTAGAATAGGAAAGCAAACATTGTAACCTACAATAGACTTCTCCAAGTCTATCCTCGTTTAGTTCCGTGGAAATTTTTGGAGAAATTTTTACGGTCCTCTTTCAAGGCTTATTAGGAGTATTACACGTAGACTAATTACATAGATGATGGGAAATCGCAAGACGAATCCATTAATACTAATTAATCTATCATTAGATATTATTTACTGTAGCACGATGTTGTCTAATCATGGTATAATTAGGCTCGTTAGATTTGTCTCGAAAAATTAAAAGGGTTATGAAATTAGTTTTATCATTAATTCACATTTAATACTCCTAATTAGTGTCCGAAGATTGTAGTTGGAGAAACTTTTGTGAACTCTATTCCATACAATTTCAAGGAGGCCAAACTGCTTGTATTTTATATTTCTTATATGTAATACCATATCCTATGTTTTCCATTGCTCAAGCACAAATCAGTTGCATGACTATATTTCTAGCCTCAAATGGTCTGCCCTGTTTGATAGTGGGCCAATCAACACAATTGCTTATATTTCATTGAGACTGACCTTATCATTCATAGTTTTAGAGTCTTTTGCAGCAGCCCAAGCTCTGTTAATGAGAAGATTTATTGATGAATCAAGTTCTTTAGCCTTAGCTAAGCTTTTGATCTTGTCACAGGCATCCTCCAGTGAAGAACTCAGTATATCGTCAGACTTTGACTGAGCAGATTCAATGTCCAACTGTTCCAGTGTGCAATCATATGCATGAATTGCAGATAGACATTTAGCTCCTAGCCTGACCACTCCTGCATAATATTGAGAACTAATCAGTCCATAAGATAAAGTATAATACCCATAATTATAGTTACAGTGCAATTCATTTGTTCATCAATTCGCACCAAAAGAAGATGGCAATAACTAGACTGATAATATGTTGACATGGTCAGCAAACCATCCAGACTAAGCAAAAGAAAAGAGTAAATAAAGACGACCTAAATGGCCAAACATAACTTCTATGTTGTGATTGTAACCTTTTTATTCACCTTTTGAGACCTACTTGGAATTGAACAAGAAATGATGCTCCATGTGTTTTCAGGAAACTAGGAATCAGGTTCTCAAGCTCAGTTAGTTTCGATATATCCTTATCCATAGTATGAAACTATCAGGGGCGGGCCCATTATTTTTGCAAAGAAAAATTCATACATATAGTGTATTCTAGTTATATGGGGGGAAAACATAAGTAGCGGTCAATCCAAAGAAAAAGGCCCATCGGCACCTACTTCTATCTGGCTCTTCCCTCTTCGGCCTGGCTAATTTCTCACAAGCCCACTTTGGCCCTCTTCAACATTTCCAATTATTTGTGAAATTAAAACATCAGTTTGCATGCTTATGAATTTAGGACAATGTGAATATATGATAGCAGTAGGCAGTAGCAGTAAAAATATTTGAATAGTTGCTTGGTTACATTCATTGAAAAGGAATTCTTTTTACAAGCCAAGGATGAGGACATCATCAAGAACAGGAGAGTTATCCGGTAATTTGTAAGTTTTTTTTATCAATGCTATTTGCTTTTTGATGATTTTACACTCTATATATTCGAGATATTGCCCCTTGCTACCTTGTTGATCATTTTAGTACATATATCTCTATGTCTTATGAATCATAGGTAGACTACCAAAAAAATTTTCTTCAACCTTTAAAATCTTGAATACCCATCCCCAAAATCCTGGGCCCGCCCCTGGAAACTATGAATATATGTTAGAAGTTAATCACCTTGATATGAATGGAGTAAGTGTGACATGTGATTAAAACATTGACGGAAGGTGGATAGTTACCATCTCTCTCATGCATCAAGGCCATTATAAGCATCACAAGGAAATTAAGATGGCGGAAGAACTGTCCAGTGAAATCCTTTCGTCGTCTTGCAACAATAGCATTAATATCAGCTGGGTTATCTCTGAGCTCAGTGAAGAGTTCCATGTGAAGAGTTTCAATTAGCAACATACTTGCAAATATGTTTTTTTAGAAGGGAGATGCATTGATCTTAGCCTGTTAGACTGGCTCAAAATTCCTGTTCATCTTTCTCGAGACCTTCAGAGATTCGTTCGTTGCCGCCGCCGGAGCCGCTTCCCAATCATCGCCGGGCACCAGAGCCAATCTCCACAAGGTGGAGGCCGCAGAGGAGGGCTTACTTCTAGGCAAATCAGCCGAGCACACTGCCTCCCAGGCGCATCGGCCAACTCTAGTACCCACGACGCACCGATCGATTCCACCGCCAGCAACCCGAGCAAAGCTCAGATTTTCACCAAAGATCATCTTCCTTGAGATTAACAGGGTCAACAACATCATCACCTGAAGAAGACGACAATGTGCCGGCCTCGACTCCTGAACAGGTCTCCCCAGCCTCTCCGTTGACGTCGGAGTAGATCACCATCGGAGAACGGAAGAAGCTGGGAGAAGTTATTCTGCTGCGCCATCGTCGCTTCCGCATCACCGACGTCACCAGGAAAAGCAAGCCGCAGAGGAGCCACGCTCCTCCGGCAAAACCTAACTCCACCGCCGAACATCGACAGCGAGCAAAACCTAGACATAAGAGGACTCGACTAAGGGCGTGTTTGGCAGGGCTCCAAGCAGCTCCAGATTAAAAAAAATAGCTCCACTCCAATTTTTTCCTGCCAAACACCTCAGCTCTGAAAACTCCAGATCCACCAAAAATATGGATCTAGCTCCCAACTCTATCAAATCCATGGAGTACCTCAAGGGGTACTCTGCGAAGGCTGGTTTCGTACTCACTCGTGGAGTTGAATGGAAATTACCCACCTTTGCCATCCATTACGCAACTTTCCGCTTCGATTCTTTTTTCCGTCCGTCGCCTCCCTCCCACGTCGCGTCCCGTCGCCTTCCTCGGTTCCTCCCGATCGCGAGCCGTGCTGCCGCCTCGTCGTCCTCCGCCGGCCGGGTGGATCGCCAGAGATGACCCGTCCGCCGCCCGCGCTCCGCTCGTCCACCTTGCGTATCTTGTCCAGTATGTCGTGGAGCTCTCGCCTGTCTTGCTCCATGGCCGCGCGCTCTCTGCCCAGCGTCTCCTCCATCTCCTTCTGCTGCTCTGCCTCTCTCCGGTACAAACTCTCTGCACCATCGGCCTGCATTACATGTGGTTTTCAGGCATACTAGGTTCGATTTCATAGTTTGACGACGCTTGCTTGCTTACCATCTTGGACGCCTCGGCGAGCTCGCGCTCGGCCATCTGACGCCGGCGAGTCTCTTGGTACGCCTCCCGCCTCAGGTTCTCGGCCTCCACGAGCGCATCCTTGAGTTTCAGACACTGAAGCCGTCGTCGGGGCAGTTGCGTGATGATGATTATCTAATAAACCCTCCAAGGTTGCATCGGCCCACCTTGTAGTTGCAGGAGTCACTGATGATGATGTTTCCGGGTCGTTTGATTCTTGCGTGTAGAATGTCTCGCTGTGCAGGCGTGGTGAGGATTTCGATCTTGAGTAGTCAGAAGTGCTTGACCTGGGACTTGTGCTAGTTGTTGATGATTCTGCTCGGTGTGCCCCCTCGCTGGCCTCCCTACACACACACACACACACACACACACACATATATATATATATATGGCAGATTAGGCACAGTTATATATACAAGTGCCTTGCAGTACTAGCTACGGTAATATGGTAAATCAGCAACAAAGCTCCTATAAGAATGTCAAACTTTCAGACAGATGAAGTAGGTCACAATCCAACACAGCCTTCAGTTATGTCAATGCTGCCACAGGCAAAAGCAAAGTACAAATGTCCCCGCCACAATTCGATACCTGGTGCAAATAAGATTTCCCTTACAGACAAAGCAGATCTTGCAAGACGGATTCGCCTTCCTCTGCACCGTCAGTGCTTTCTTAGACCTTGGCGCCCGCATCTTCCTAACATCACATTGCATCAAAATGGATTACTACATCTGATCGAATTATTCAGGCACACCGACAACCAGGTATCATATATATCAAGCAATGCAAGAAGGCAACATATTCTATGCAATCAAGTTCGTATGCAACCTATGCAAACCCCAACCACAATTGTTGGATCTTCAACCGATAACCAGATTAATAGGTGGGTATTTTTTCACTTAAACCCTCCCACCAATACACCTGCTAATAAAAAAAGCCCCTAATCCTACCCCGGACGCTGTCACGGCGTTAGACACCGCGTGTCCGTCTTCGTCGCCGCGAGACACAAACCGTCTCGCCGCCCCTGGCTGCTCTGCGCAGAGGACCTCGACGCCCCGCTCCGTCCAGCAGCGGACGCCTTCCCGTTCAGGAGGGCGCGCCGCCGGTTCGGTCGCACGCGATGTTGCTCCGCGGGTGTCCGCAGTTGGAAAACCTTTGGCTTCCCTCAATGGCCGATGCCGCTGCCATCTCTCTTCCTTCGTTTTTACCTGCAATCTACTGCCAACTGCCCAATCAACCTGCGTCATCTTTGCTCTAACAGCGTATCTCATAATTCAACGGCAGGGCAAACTCAAAAGAACAGATGCGCCAGCGCCACCTGCTGCCTGTCTGATAACTAATCCAACTCAACTCCCGCATGAGAACAACAGTGCTTCGAGATTAAGAAATGGACAAAACCATCAGATAAAACAATTACCTTTCCAGCGCCATTGACATTCATGGTCAGCGAACCCGTTGGACACACCCGCACCGCAAACCCGTTGGGCAGCCAAACTCGAGCCCGCAAAGGGAAGCGGCGTATGCGGGCCAACCGGCGGGGCCCGGCGGCGCTGTGAGCCCGCAAAAAAAACAGAGAGAAGGGATCTGGAGTTCTCCGGACTCGCCTAGATCGGGAGAAAAGGGGATCCGGCGCTTGGGCTGGGCACTTTTTTACCGAAAACCGCAAACCGAACCGAACCGAGCCGAACCGAACCGAAATGTCGGTTTTTCGGTTCGACTTCGGTTTCCAATTTTGTGTACTTCGGTGTTCGGCTTCGGTTTTCAGCCCGAACCGAACCGAACCACCGAATAAAACCGAATAACCCCCCGCAGGCCCAACTGACAAACTCGGCCCAATTAACACAGCCCAATGCCCCCCAGCCTCCCACTCATCCGCTTCCCTCCCATTCCTCCCGCAAAGGCCGCTGGCCAACAGGCCCGCAAAGGCCAAACCCTAACCCTCGTTCCTCCAATCCAATCCTCCACACCGCGACAGGCAGGCGGCGGCGGCGGATCCACCAGCTTGCGCAGTCCGCAGCTCTGCCGGCTACCGCGCCCGCCGCCTGACGCCTCGACTCCACCTCCTCCTGACCACGCCTCCACTTCCACAAGACGACGTAGCTGCCCATGGGCAGGCCACAGGCGGCGGCGGCGGATCCACCGGCCACCGCAGCACGGTGCAAAGGCAGGAGAGCGAATGGGCCAGCCTCGGCGCCTCGTAGGCTCGCAGCGCAGTAGCTGGTGGGAGAGCAGGACTGGAGCAGCGACAGGCGGGCAGATCTGCGACACGCCGACACCGCGGCGAACCGGCGGGCGGCGGCACCACCACGTGCGGAGTCCTCCAACTGCCGAGGCAGGGCTGGCCGCCGGCGGTAGGGCTGAGGGCTGCGCATCAGAGGCAGGCGGTTGTCCGGCGGGAGGACCCGATGCGGGCTGCACAACGGCGGGCGGGCGGCCGGCAGGCGGATTGTGGTGTCCTTGCAATTCGGTGTTGTTCGGTAAAAACTGAAACCGAACCGAAAAAAACCGAAACCGAATTCGTCGGTTTTTTATTTTTTAAGAAACCGATCGGTTGCTGATTGTTAGAAAACCGAAATATTTCTCCACCGAAAAACCGAACCGAATAGTCGGTTAAAACCGAATGCCCACCCCTATCCGGCGCCGCCGCGCCAGTATCCTCGCGTGCTTCATGGTGTCGCCGTCCTACGCGCCGCCGCCGGATCAGGTGCTCTTCATGCTTCCCTCTTGCTAGTCTTCTCCCCTTTGGCCACCCAGTCCCCCAACTTCATCAGCAAGAACAGCAAGGAACATGTGGTACAGGCAGCGCCGATGGTGTGCGAGTGTAAAATCTTCGTTCCTTCCCCTGGCCTAGATGATTCACCTACCGAATTTTCGATTAATTGTGTTTGCAGGTGGGAATTAAGCTCGGGAAGCGTCTCGGAATGTCCGTTCCAACTTCCAAGCTACGCATCCCCTCAGAATCTTTGTTAGTTCCTTCTCGACATGTTTGATGATTGATGCCAAATTGCGTATGCAACTTAACTTTATTACCGTGTATTCTTGCTTGCAAGTACTCATATACAATGGTACGGTAGTAGTGTGTGTTGAAAAGTGAGATAAAAAAAGCATGCAAAACAGCAGACACCATCTTGATGCAGCCGACGGCTCATCTAGACAGGTTTAGATTAACTCGATACACCAATCTCGTGACTAATCTCATCTAGACTGATTTTCATGTCCCTTTTCTGATTAATCTCATGAATTTGCTCTATTTTTCTCTGGCCTGTGTTCTACTACTACTGATTGATTGCGTTCTACCTATTTGGTGCTGATATTCTTTAGTACATGATACACTAATTTCTGAAATGCATGTCATAGTTGGTTCAGTTTTCATTGCAATTGACACCTTGGGGGCGGTATGATAGCTCAACCTATGCAGTTCTGCTTTATTAGTTGCAGTTTCACTGCTATTTGTTTCAAAAAATATTTCGAACTGCTTGCATAAACTGATGACTGAATGATATACCTCCATGATAGCTCAATCCCATTATGTCCTGAGTATATCTCTGAGACTAGTACTTTTTAATGATGAATTAGGTCCCTGCACAGTACCATATTGTTTTTTTGTCATTCATAAGATGTCAGTACTCTTACAAATATAGATGTCTGAATGCTTACAGATTATTGTGCTAGCAACTCCACAAGGGCAAAACCATCAAGTTATGGCAATTGCAGCTACTTGTTCTATGAAGCAATTTTCCATTCAATAAGCTACCACTTTAGTTTTGGTTCCTGATCCCACTCTTGCCCTGTGAATGTTCGGAGCAACTGGTTCTCTTGTATTTGTAATTTTTATTTCACCTTTATTAGTCTATATTCCTGATTGGCAGTCTCTGTTCTATTGTAATAAACAAATATACAATCGTAACTACAAACGTATTTTTGTTATATATTATTTCATTTTTTTCTTATTTTTGTGAGATTGTTAAGTCTGTCTCATGGACTAGTATTATATTTATAAATATTGGCTTATTGGAAACGTGGACGTGATTTAAAAAAGAAAAAAGAAACCGTGGACGTGTGTGTGCTCGCGCGGACTGCTGCTCCTTGCGGCGAAACGCGGGCTGCCGCGTGTGCCCGCGGGACTTTTGCGGCGAGAAGCGGGCCGCCGCATGTGCCCGCACGAAAGATCGCGGCGCTTGTGGCTGCGGGGCGGGCAGCCGCAACCCGCCCCGCTTGCATGCATATCCGCACGGAGCAACCAGGGCGCGGCGGCCTCCGCGCGGAGCAGCCAGGGGCGGCGAGACGGTTCGTGTCTCGCGGCGACGAGACGGACGCGCGGCGTCTAACACTGTGACGGCATCCGGGGTAGGATTAGGGGCTTTTTTATTAGCAAGTGCATTGGTGGGAGGGTTTAAGTGAAAAATTCTCCACCTCTCAATCTGGTCATCAGATGGAGATCCAGCGATTATGGTTGGAATTTGCATAGTTTGCGTATGAACTTGGTTTGCATAGGATACGTTGCCATGCAAGAAAGGATCATTAATAACGAGGGGAAAACAAAGCAATTCAAGAAAGAACACAGACACTTGGATGAACGGCACAATGGCGGCATCAAGCATCTAACCGAACCAAACCTGGTGTAGGCCCGATCGGATGCAGCACCCATGAAGAGCTCGATGACCCCATAATTGAAAAAAAAGGCACGCACGCACAGCATGCAGCGTACGGTGCAGCGTACAAGGGGAAAAAAGCCAACACGTTAAGGGCAAAAGAGGGCAATCTATTCGAGAGGTTTTTTACGTTACACAAACGGTAGTATGATGGTATTATCGTTTTTTTTTCAGTTTTTTACTATGGGTAGAATGGTAAGTTGCTCGATGTATATTATTTGGAAAAAATTTCCCGCTGCCAAGGTTACATAAAAAGACTTGATTTCATATATTACAACAATATTATTTTGTATATTTCCGATAATACCCGTATACTACCGATACCACTTATGAATACCACCCATACCACACTAAAAAAAACCGGTGGTACAGAATAAATCTCAACCGTCGGATCCTTACATATAGGTCATTTTCTATTACATACGAGTCCTTTTTAACCGGTGGTACAGAGTGGTATTGTGTACCGTAAAAAACCTCTCTATTCAAACTCTCATTTTTCGGAGCTGGAGTTATTATCTCTGCCAAACACATCTCTTCAGCTACAAAGTGAGAGTCCAGCTCCACGGTGGAGCTGTAAATTGGTGAAGCAGCAGCTTCAGAGTGGGTTTGGCGGAACCGGAACCCTGCCAAACACATCCTAAGACCTACAAACAATGGAACTGTTGGAGGGACGGATCCGCTCCTTGTCACCACCGGCAGCGAGGCCGGAGGTGAGGAAGCGGGGGCCGCTGCACTGACGGCAGCGGAGTCGCCTCTTCCTTCCGCGAGGGGAAAAGGCGAAGCGGTACGTTTAAAACTTGCAAATATGTTGGTAAAATTAGTGTGTCAAGTGGCTAAAATATTGGCTTTGCCATGCCAAAATTTAGTTCGTAGCAAAACAATCAGCCTGTCAATGTCAAATGCACAGTGCACTTCGTCGTTGTGTCACTGAATTACAAAACTAACGGCATAAGTCACAACTAATTGATCCAAATTAGACCGAAGAATGGTGAATGAATGATACTGCATCGACGGAGTCTTTCGGAAAACAGAGCATGGCCAGACGGAACAATGGATCCTCCACGAGAGGCAGGTGGAGTTACTCTCAGTCAGTGATACGTGGGTCAGAGTGTCAAATTTTCAAAGGTTTACGCTCATGTTTTGAATTTTCTCGTCCGACAAGAACGGCACAGCTGGCGTAGCCGTGTCCGTCGCGGCAGCACACGCAGATCGCCATCTCGACGACCCACCACTGCACAGTTCACCCCCGCACACCTCGCCACGACGCCGCCGCCGCCGCCTCCTCTCTCCCCAAAGATTCGATTCCCTCCTCCCCTCATGGCCAGCGACCTGCGCCACCGCCGCGCGCCGGCGGAGGGCGGGGACGAGGGAGCCTCTTCGGCCGCCGCCGCCGCCGCCGCCGCCAGCGGCAAGGAGGGTGCGGAGGAGCGGACGACGGGGAAGAGGGACGCGCTGGGGTGGCTCGAGTGGGGCCGCGGATGGATGGCCATCGTGGGGGAGTTCCTCTTCCAGCGCATCGCAGCCAGCCACCTCGCCAACCCGCTCGAGCTGCCCCCGCTCGACGGCGTCTCCATCGTCGTCACCGGCGCCACCAGCGGCATCGGCCTCGAGATCGCGAGGTCCTCTTCCGTCACTTTATCTTTTTTTTATTTTCTTCTTCCTGCTGTAGCTGGATTTTTTTCCGGCCATTGCGGTTTGCCTGCTCCAGGGTAGTTGCAACCTATGGCTCTTCTTTCAATTTGAATGGATGATAATGTACTCAAGAGTGGAGCCTATCAGTGTATCTTTCTCAGTCTTTTTTTTTTGTGATGATATAATTAATGTACTCAAGAGAGACAAAAAAAATGTTTTTTCTTGCTTTTTGTTGATGTACGTGGAAAACAAACATGCATGGCTTGATGCGTGATGTGTCTATCTGTAGAGATGAAAATCGCTTGGATTGACTTATGGGCCTACCAGAAATTAATACAAGTGCACTGTTTTAGTATACACATGCCTCCTCTTTTATGCACATGCTAGTCACCTGAGTATTTGTTTCTAGTTTTCATGATGGCACACTCTTGGTACCTCTACAAGGATGGTACGGCACCTGGCAACAGAAACTTCACAATTTGACTGCGCTCAACTTGTCAACTCTGCATCTGGCCATGTAGTTGCTTAAAATGCTCTGTTGTGTTATGTTGATCTAAAACCTTGTTTTTATGCATTCAGTCAATTAAGAAAACAATCTTTTCAACTGCAATGTGTCCCTATTTACCCACCTCCATTTCATACTGGAGAACTAGTCTTCTTGCCAGCTCCCATTTTCCTTTAATCTGTGGTAGTTTTTACATGAAATCGTGTTTGGATGAAACACCATACTGCACTATAAATCAGCAAGCAGGCTCCAAATGTGAGAGGCCTGCATCTTGTTCTGGAGATGGTACTAATCCGGATCCTTTTACCTTCATGATTGTAACAGACAACTCGCACAGGCTGGGGCACATGTTGTGATGGCAGTTAGGAGACCCAAGGTGGCACAAGAGTTGATTCAGAAATGGCAGAATGAAAATTCAGAAACAGGAACACCACTAAATGTTGAGGTAATTTTGAAAAAGGTGCTTGCTATAGGGTCTTAGTTGATGGATGGGGGTTTTTAACATACTAAGTATATTTTATACAGTGTGACCTGATTGTTTTGTTGCCTCCTGGGACATTGCTTTTCTTTTCCAATTTGATGCACTACCATTGATTCGAGCTTCTGATTTTATTGTATCAAGTTGTAAGCCTGTAACCATTTATGTTGTTCAATAGGGGAAATACTACTTATGTTGCCTATATTTATGCTCACACTTCACATTTATAATCAACCACAAAATATGCATACCTTTATTGATGAAGACTAGAGGCACACTTATAACTTTGCTAGTCATAACTATTGACTTGGTTTAGCTACAAGGTATTTGACATTTCTTAAATATCACTCTTTAAGGTGATGGAGCTTGACCTGCTTTCCCTTGATTCGGTTGTAAAATTTGCTGATGCTTGGAATGCTCGTATGGCACCCCTACATGTGTTGATCAACAATGCCGGAATCTTCGCTATTGGTGGTAAGTTTCATTATTAACACAAACTTTGGATGCTGACCTTCTAGGATTTGTTTATGATGAGTTGCATCAGAGATGACCAGCTCTCGCTTTCATGTAGAACCTCAGCGTTTTTCAAAGGATGGTCACGAACAACACATGCAAGTAAACCATCTTGCACCTGCATTACTGGCGATGTTGCTTATACCTTCCCTTCTCCGTGGTTCTCCCAGCAGAATTGTCAATGTTAATTCAATTGTGAGTTCTTCTCCCACCAATTCTGCTATACTGTGCAGTTTTCTACCGTGAATGCAATCAACTATTTATCCAAGCCCAACCATTTTGAACTCTGATGTTGATTTGGTTTCAACTAATTTGTAATTCTACAGTTTTTCTTTTGTACACTAACAGCATCCGACATGTATGCCTCCAATTACAGATGCACACTGTTGGTTTTGTTGACGCTGAAGATATGAACTTGAGAAAGCGGAAATATAGAAGTTGGTTGGGATATTCAAATAGCAAGTTAGCGCAGGTGCCATATTTTTTTATAGATTGCTAATAAAATGTTGTTCCCTTTTTTTGTTCTCCCAACTGTTTTCTCTTCTGTTCTATCATAACAGTGCTTTAACCTATACATGCATGCATACTATTACATGTTGGTTAGGTCTGAACTATTCTTGGTTTGACTCTCAGGTAAAATTCAGTAGCATGCTTCATAAGAGAATCCCTGCAGAAGCTGGCATCAATGTTGTTTGTGCTTCTCCTGGGATCGTCGACACAAATGTTGTGAGTTCCATTTCGTTTTTCTGTAATCGTTTGTGCTGTTTCATGAGGATTCTTATAGCATATCTGCACACCCACCATTCACATTTTGAGAAATATATTAAGGGTTGGAATTATCCCTTGTGATTAATTGAACACAATGACAGATTAAGAAAAAAACTTGTTTAAAAGGTACATATATTACTGGATAAGTGGTTCACATGTACAACATATCAAACCATTCTTCGTTTCTTTTGTATGTTTCTTCGCAAAATGTTGACACTTGTATGTGACACAGGCAAGAGATCTTCCTAAGGCTATTGTAGCTGGCTATCATTTGATTCCCTACTTCATATTTAATGCTCAAGAAGGTGAAGTTATTGAGCTTCTGCTGCCGTCTTCTGTCATTTAACGGCCTGTACATCTTCTGATATAAATAAATATTATGTTTTGTATGCAATTCAGGTTCTAGGAGTACACTATTTGCAGCATCTGACCCCCAAGTTCCAGAATACTGTGAGATGCTGAAGTCTGAAGACTGGCCTGTTTGTGCTTGCATCTCATACGATTGCAATCCAATGAATGCATCTGAAGAGGCACACAACCTAGAAACTTCGGAGCTGGTTTGGGAGAAGACACTTGAGATGGTTGGCCTTCCGCCAGATGCCCTGGAGAAGCTCATTGCTGGGGAATCGGTTCAGTGCCGCTATGGTCAACAGGAGGCAGAATAGAATATCACACAGATTCAAATCGTACCGCTTTTAGTTTGCAGTTAGTGGTGGTTTGTTCCTGTTCTTGATTAGAGCACCCCTTTGTTGTATCTTTCTGATCCTGAATTTGAAGGGGGTGAACACAGAGGAAGAGAGCAGAAAACTAAGTTTGTTAACAGTTACATCTTTGTTCTAGTTTGAGGTGGTAATGGGGAGGAATTTTTAAATTTGCACAAAAAAGATATTGTAAAGATTTGTAGAAATACATTTTCCCTGTTATTTGTGATAATAACTGATCAATGATAGTGTTATACTTGAAACAAGAATTGGAGAGATGCCTATTCTACCCTTTTTTTTTGCCGGTGAGCTCACTCAAGTTTTTTTTTCTTAATTTTTGATAACCACTCCAAGTTCGGATATGTGAACTTGATTTGCAGAATCGCAGACACTGCCACCATGAATCAGCTGTATGTCCATAAGATAGGGATCCATATCCATGGATGACTTAACAGAACCTTGGAAAACAAAGATTAGCCAGACAGCTATACTCCGCTGTGCATGTGCTCACATGCTAACTCTGACGAGTGTGCAGGCGAATACAAAAATTGCTGATGCTCAAAGCAGAACCTTGGAAAACAAAGATCAGCCAGATAGCTGCACGCTCAGCAGATCATGCTCACAGATGATGAGACAGACAAGGTCGCAATGGGATATTTGCAACTAAAGGGTTAAGATCCATATTAATTACAGACATCACCCTTCAATGGAACAAGAGTTTATAACAGCTGCTGGTAATAACAGTAACAGCAAAAACATGACCGGAGTTGCAAACTTCTTTCCTTTCCAGGGACCTAACAGACACTCTGATTTGCCACCAATGGATGAAGCGGCGCCATGAGTCAGCATTATGCGGTAGCTGCACCTAAGCATTTGGCGGCCAGAGCTTTGGATCTTGAGTTGTGTCCACCACGGTAGGAGGCATCCACTGCCACATAGCCATCCCAGGAAATGCTGCGGGGATCGGGGCACCTTTGTTGGTTGGAGCTTGATGTGGTGGTGCGAATGGAGCAAAAGCAGCAGGATGGAACGCAGCTGGATGAGGGAGATGGGGAACATATCCTGTAGGAGCTGCGCTCATTGCTTTAACTTGCTGCTCCAGCCTCTCCTTTTCTGCCTTCAGTCTCACTTTCTCTTCCCGGAGCTCGTTCTTCTCCTCCTGAAAAAAACAATATAGCATTTCGTAAATTGAAACCTAAAAATTGGTTGGCTAATAGGGGCTCTATATATAGAGGAGGTCAGGCCGGTGATCGCTAAACTTGCATATTAGTTATAGCATATCTAGACACTTAATTCATGGAATAAGCAATGGCTGGCTGCAGGAAACACAAAGTGGGCATGCCTATGAATTCAGTAGAACTAAGCTTGCCTGCTTGGACACTGGTGTAAACTATAAGCAGAACAAAATGTCATACACTATTCACACACAACATGTTTTTGAAAGAAATGGAGAAGTACGTGGTGAGCGTCAAAGGTTCTGAAATCCAGAGGAACATTTGTAAGAAGCATAAGTTGTATGAACTAGATAGATACCTTCAGGTCCTTGATATTCTCTCGCAGCTTCTCATTTGATTCTTTAAGCTTTTCTGCCTCACCTCTAAGTTGTGCCACCATACGAGCTGCATCACTCAAGATATTCGCTTTATCCAACTTAGCCTGCTTACCAGGATTCATAACCGAACTTAATTCCAGAAACCTGCAAATCAAAATAATAGATCAGAATAAGATATATGCAAGTATGTGCACCCTTTCTTCCTAGAGCAATGTGTATTTTCACATTCACTGTACCTGTCATTCAGCTTGTCCCTCCTCATTTTCTCACGACAAGCTTTGGATTTTGGACCAGATGAAGATGGTTCATCTCTAGCCCTGCACAAAATCGAAATAGTTATGATAAACAAGTGGATCAAGAAAAAATAATACAAGTACGATGCTATATTGGTGGTGCTACTTATACCACTCATGAGAAATAAACCACACTGTGCTGCATTGAACTTTAAGATTGAAAAAAAAAACTTTGTAGTATTATGTTATAGGGTCACTACTCGAGTATCTAGTCAGATTTGCATGCTTAATGTTCCAAAGTCTCATTCTGATAAAATTTAGAAACCCTAAAGTTTGTGGTTACCCATTCGGAGATTGAGGCCCAAATACATACATACACCAAAAAAAGGATTGAGACTCCCAGAACTCAGGTATACGCAGGAAAATCCTTCAGAGTAAGGATAAGAAACCATACCTTTTCCCCAAATTCGATTGTCCAAACCCACAAGCATCTCCATTGACACCATCAATCCCAAGTCTGCCACAATCACAACGTGTAAGTACCGGATACAACAGAAAATGCATACAGAACATGTGCAAGTGCAGTGCAGCTGCTCAAGTATCTGATAAAAGATTCTGCTGCTCCTATTTCAGCTGAAAGGTAGGAGACGCACATCTAGGTTCATAATTAAGTAAATCACTTCCATATATCATATAACGCATGAGGAACATCACAGGGGCCTATCCAAGATAGCACACAAACATCTATGGGTTCAAGGTAGCTAGCAAGACTTGTAATGATGACAGCAACAGCACGCTGAACGCAGATAAGCAGTAAATAAAATCTAGGGACTAGTAGCAAGAATCAAGGAGTAATGTACAATATCACCATTCACCTCAGGATTTGCTTAGCTGCACCTACGAATCAATACTAGCACCGCAGTTATCTAAGCATCAGATGCACATACCAAATTCAATCTACCCCCAAACAAAAAGGATGAGCGAAATCCCCCAAATCCGCGTAAACCAAGACTGCAGATTATGTTACAGAACTGCAGACTCTAAACTGTGTCCTGCCATATCATATAAGCCTCCTTCCTTTTTTGAGGGAAAAGAAGGTACGCGCACATAATAATCAGAGACCACATCACCCAGATCAAGTAGCCACATAATTTAACACCGCCCACAAAATTTATAAAAAAAAATACCATCAGCAGCGACAACGACATCGACAGTATAAAATCTACGAACCCCGCGCATAAACCGACTGCGATCTAGTTAGACTACTACTACAGCAACAAGAAAAAGAATCGTTCCGGCTGCTACCGCCGTACCCTCCGTCGCCGGCAAGGTTGGGCACGCCATCGCAGAAGATGGCGAGATCCCCGTCGTCGCCGGCGCCACCGAGGAGGAAGTCCTCGACGGGGTCTCCGCCGACGCAGCCGTCCATCGCCGCCGCGGCCGTGGGGTTCCCGGCGCCGGCCGGAGGAATCTGCGGTCAGGGCTAGCTAGGGTTCCGCGGGGAGCGAGCGAGCGAGAGAGGTCGAGAACGAATTGGGGGCCGCGCCGCGCGCTTTGCAGAATGCACCCTGGACGCGGCTTCGCTGGTTGAACAGGTCCCCGTTCGGGTGTAGGACGGGGGCGTGGTTGGAATTTTGTGGAATCTGGGGGACCTGATGCGGAAGAGTGAGTAGGTGGAGAGCTCGTGTGGGTTTGGGAAGAGGTTGGAAAGATATGATCACGTGAAGAACAAGGGTGTGGTCGTGTGGACCGTGGATTGGATGGTCTGCGTTCAGCTGTCTTCGTATTTGGCGTGATTAAATCAGCTTTATGAACATCGTTAATAGAAAGATATTCGATATGCTTTCCGGCCGTCTTCCATCGAGAATGTTTTTAAAAATATTGTTAATAGATAGTATTCATTATATCGAACTAGCGAATTAAGCGAATGAAATTGCAGGCACAATGTAGATTTATATATTCATTATAGTCTTGATTTAATTTTTATACAAATGAAGTGAAAATCATAAACGGTAAACTAAAAATCCAAAAGTTCTTTGAGCTCTCCATGTAGATGGACAATTTGTGTTCAATGCTAAATGGTCATACTCATTATTCTTAGCTAACTTCTTTGTATTTCGTGTGATTAGATTATCTTCTTGAAGATTATTGATAAAGCAGATAAGACGATTAAGTTTGATCCATAAAGAAAAACTACTATTTTTTTTAAAAAAATCTAGCTCTACATGTGTGGATGATAGTGAACATATTTTTTTACCAGCCTTTTTTTGTGTTGGCATGATCAAGTTTGCTTCTTAATGATCGACAAGGAAGATACCCCAATACAGTGTGACTTATAAACAATAGAAACTATGTCATGAATATTCAAAAAAGTAGTACATTCAAGATCTTCATGTGGATAGGTGGTCTGCCTCCGGTGCACTAAGATATTGCTCATTATTCGATTGCTTATCTCAATTGATATTACATAGTATAAATATAAAGGAAAAAGGATATATACATGTTCTAGAAGCATAAGCACAAAGTTATTGTTTTATACCTTTTGTCTCTACTATATATGCAGGATATAAAAGGTAAAGATGGTAAAATAGGAAAGTTACTGGACTCCCACTCGTGCTCTCTGCGTGCGTGTGGAAGAAACACGCGCTCCGGACATGGCGTGGATAAGATATGCAAGGGACACGAAAGACGCAGGAGGATATTGGCCCTGTGGCGACCACACACACATGCAGCACGTGGATGTGGAGTCAACAACACTGATGACTTGGCAGTGAGTGATATCCTGTGCTGTGGTGGGCTGGCTGGTCCTGCCTGATGGATTCGATACCTCTCCTTTTTCCTGGACTTCTTCGTTGGGCCACAGCCCATTATCTTCGGTTGCTTTTGGGCTGTCACTTGTTGCAGTGGGCCAGATCAGGTGTTACGTGACATGCAAAAGCAAAACCAGATGCCCTTTCAGGCTTTCAGCAGGTCATGAGACTAGCAGGAAAAAAAAAAGAGCTGACTGTTCTCATAGTCACAGCAATAGTATGTTTGCAATTTTTATGCATTCATGGTATAATGATTCCAAATCTCAAACTGTCTCGGAATTCACTGAATTTGGTTCTACATTCACCTATATATTCATTGAATTTAACTCTTGAGTGATTTTTCATTTCGCGTATTTATGGAAGTTTGTATTCATCGAATTTGGTTCTACATTCACACACACACACACACACACACACATATATATATATTTGTTTGCTTCACAAAGAGCACAAAGCAAATAAAAGTTGGTCGAATACAAAAAAAAAACCCTCAGTGATATGGACATATGGTTTGAATTTTCACAAGAGGATGCTTAGACCTTCAGCCTATACACACAATCTATATCATCCTCAGAGAATGGCAGCAGCAGTGGGGCCTAATCTGCAGGGGGGACATGATTATTCGGCTGGTAAAAAGGCGAGCAACTTCCTGTCCTTGGGCTTTCGGTCCTCCAAACCAAATAGGAGTATGTCTGCACCTCCACTTGACACAATACAATGATGCCTGTCTACATGCACTATATACACACACAGAGATGAGAGATCAGTCTCACAGAGGCTGAGAGGGGCATCCAGCTCCACTCACCCCTCAAGAAAATGAAATTGCCATCAGTCCAAGTGCTTCCTGCAGATTCCCTTCTCTGCATGCCTCTGCTTTATACCCTTGCCATTCCACAAATAAAGCAAATGTTCTATGGATGGATGGAATGGAATTGATGGATTCCCTTCTCCTTTTTATCACCCCAGCTACAAGAGTGCAAGGGCTTTGCAAACACCTGGAAATGCGCCGGGCGATTTATCTATTTGCTGGGTGCTACTCACTAGATGCATGATCCACTACCACCGCCTAATCGCGTCTCGTCATCGCAACCAGATTTCACTTTTTTTTAATTTCATTCAGTCAATTAAAAGATTGTCCACTTCAAGGCTGATGAAGAGCTAGCTCCAATCTTCTGTACTAATTTAGTGTTTTTAATTATTTACCTAATTGTGCACTAACCTTATGATGCTCTACCCTGCACCATTGTGCTATATATAGGAAAAGAGATATAGATGGATATGTAAATATACACGAGTATACTTTTTTTCAGAATCAAACAGTGTAATTATAGATGCTATATTTCATAAAGCAACTGCCAACTTTCAAACAAAATCCAGATAAAAGATTTTCCATGAGTTTTAATAGAAGAAGAAAAATAAATTTGCAAGTGCATGGGCAGGAGATTGTGAAGTGACCAAGAAGATTTGCAACATCCTCTGATATCTCTTCCTCTCAAGCAAGCCTTTGACAACAAGTGGATTCCACCACCTCCACTGCCTACATATTTTATGCCTGCACAAATGGTTGACATGCTGTGAGCCGTTGCTTCTGATCCAATGCTCATCATGAGATTAAAGAAAGCTAATCCGTGGATGCAAAGCAAAAGACACCACCATCTCACCTCCTAATGAGCCCAAAAAGAAACCACTACCACCACAGAGATGTTGTTAAACACACACACAAAAAAGAACTCCATATATACCTCATCCCTACATGGCAACAGTGATGTGGCTGACCCTGAAAAATCATGCTATTTTTAACCATATCCTTGAAAAAACATCTTTTTTGCAGTGGTGTCTTGCACTCGGCCGTCTGATATGATGATGATGACTTTTGCAAATCTATTGCTGGTCATTCATTAAATTATTAGAATGGTGGCTGGAAATTATCTGTTGAGCGGAAAATAAAGCTGCAGCATCAGATGGTTAAAAAGCAGGGGTTTTACCTAAAGGTTAACAATAAGTGCAGATATCTTGAGGCCAAATGGTGATAACTAACCGCCACTTTACTGTGGTGAGTTGGTCAGCTGCAAAGCGTGTTTTTTAATTTCCAGAGTAGTCGTGAAGCATGCCTTTTCGTCTTGTGATCCAAGAACACTGAAACTTACTTGTGCAGCACTAGAACATGCTGCTTTTTTATGGCTGGCCATTGATCTTGTTGCTGGTAACGATGGAACCTGAAGTGCAATTGAAGTGCTGCTCATCGATTTCGATAGACTGCACAATACAAATTTGGTCTTAATCTAGTTTAAATATTGTCATACACTTCACTCATGTTTTATTTTTGAATTGGCAGTCCATTATTAACTTTTTTACATTGACCTCTTTTTTGTTTAAATTTTGCAAATGGTGGGTCGGCTCTCACAGGCCTTGCGGCACATTATTTGGGAAATATTCATGCGTAAGAGTTTCTATTGTGATGATTGGATCGTACACATTTCATTCATAAGCTTAATTAATAAATTAATTTTGGTCAATCAACAAGTAACGTACTAACGTGTATCTCAAGACTTATGACTTTGGACTTAGTTCATTTTTGTTTATCATTTGAATAGAACTGGAACAATTGCCCGGCCACATTTCTTCAAGCACAAAAGTCCATTGTGATAGTCTTTGAATTGCAAGCAAGGACCTCTTGGTTGCTTCAGCAAGCAACCTTCTACCAAGACATTCTAGATTATTGTTAATCACGTCACGTCAAAGGGTTTCTGCTCCGCGAAAATTAAAATCATACGATCTCTAGAACAAATAAAAACGAGAGCTGTGTTTCTAGTGACAATAACATTGCTGATTTGTGATTAATTATGAATAGACCAATCCAAAAGTATAAACAACCTCGTTACCAACTCCTTACATCAGTTCATTGCACCTACTGCTACATCTACATGCTTCCTGTTTATTCAGAAGTCAACCCACACACAAAAATCATTCTTAGGTTTCACCTGAACCGAAAGCTCCTGGCTTGTACTACAAACAATTATAGGCCGACATGGAAACACGCTAGATTGCGGATAAAGTTCTATCAAGATCATGCCATTTGACTTGTTGCAGGTATATAATCATGTGCACACAATGACAAAGGTTGCTAACTAACCTTTGTGTAATCTGAGAATGTCATCCCTGTCAATTGTTCTCTGCAGCAGCTGTTTTCACTTGGTTATCCTGTCACAGTTTTTGACGGTATCATTTCTCCGTTTCAAGTCAAATGAATTCAACCAGTGTAACCAGTGGGCAGTAGTTTACTGCTAAACTAGTGTACTGGTAATTCTGTTAGCTAACGACTTTCTACATGGCGCCGGGATGCGCGCGGTAGACTTGATGACTTTGCATGTCCACCAGCCCTGTCCTCATCTGCTCATCTCAGTGTTGACTTTGTCAACCCCGTCCAGCTGTAGGATTGACTGCCACGTGTCACTCTCCGACAGCCGTTGACCTCAATCAGCTCCCCTTAATCAGCGGCTACAGGAGGTCTCCTCCAGCTGCCATTAACTAAACTAACAATGTAAACAGGAAAGGAGGCTCTTGCCTTTGTTAGCTGCAGCGTCCAAATGCATCCAACAAAATGAGCCAAACCAGACCAAAGCAAGCACTCAACAAATATACTAAAAAAAATTCAGAGATGGGTCACAAATCATGAGATTACTTTATAATCACTTACCTGAAGAATTAGGACAAGTCAGGGACGTACTAGCAGCAGTATTAAACTTGAGGTGCAGAGTCAAACCCAGAGTGATTAACCACCTCTGCTCTCCTCCTCACTCCCTCTCTCTTGCTGTCCTCTAGCTGCTCTGTTCCTCTCTCTTCTCCTTCCTGCAAGGGGACATGAAGAGCAGGCAAGATTGAAGAACAGGAGCAGACAGAGCTTAGACCATGATCCCAAGATGTGAATTCTTGAAGCTTCCTTATTCTATGATCATGAGCTAGCTAGCTGCCAACGGCTGATCGATCGATCACCAACCACCACCTTGTCCTGTCTCGAGGCATGGCCTGGGGGAGCAGGAGCAGGGCAGTGATACCACTGTTCGTGCTGTGTGTGGTCCTCTTGTCGCGATCCGAGAACGCCGCCGCGCAGAAGTCGCGGCGGCGCTGCGGCGCCGGCGACCTCGCCGCGCTGCGGGGGTTCTCGGCCGGCCTCGACGCCGCGGTGGACGGCTGGCCGATAGCCAACTCGTCGGACGACGGGTGCTGCGACTGGCCCGGAGTTGTGTGCGATGCGGCGGCGGGGGGAGCCACGGCCGCCGTCGTCGGGCTGGTGCTGCCCAACCGGACGCTGCAGGGGGAGGTGTCCGCGTCGCTCGCCGGCCTCGCCGCGCTCCGGGTGCTGAACCTCTCCAGCAACGCGCTCCGGGGCGCGATCCCAGCGGCGCTGCTCCGGCTCCGGAGCCTCGAGGTGCTCGACGTCAGCGCTAACGCGTTCGTCGGCGGACTGGGTGACGCCGCCGGGGTGGTGATCGAGCTCCCGGCCGTGCGCGTGTTCAACATCTCGGGCAACGCGTTCAACGGCAGCCACCCGGTGCTCGCCGGCGCCGCCAACCTGACGGAGTACGACGTGTCGGGCAACAGCTTCGGGGGGCCCATCGACGCCGCCGCCCTGTGCGGCGAGTTCCCGGCGCTGCGCGTCCTGCGGCTCTCCATGAACAGGCTCTCCGGCGCGTTCCCCGTGGGGTTCGGGCAATGCCGGTCTCTCGCCGAGCTCTCCCTCGACGGGAACGGCATCGGCGGCACCCTCCCCGACGACCTCTTCGGCGTCGCGTCGCTGAAGTTCCTCAGCCTCCACACCAACGCCATCTCCGGCGAGCTGTCCCCTCGCCTTCGCAACCTCAGCAGCATCGTCCGCCTCGACCTCTCCTTCAACGCCTTATCGGGGGCGCTCCCGGACGTGTTCGACGCGCTCGCCGGCCTCCAGGAGTTTTCGGCGCCCTCCAACAAGCTCTCCGGTGAGCTCCCCGCCACGCTCTCGCGGTGCCGACGCCTCCACGTGCTCAACCTCCGGAACAACTCGTTCGCCGGCGACATCGGCCTCGACTTCCGCTCGCTCAGGAACTTGGCGTACCTCGACCTCGGCGTCAACAGGTTCACAGACCCTATCCCGGCAAGCCTCCCCGAGTGCAGGGGCATGACCGCTCTCAACCTCGGCCGGAACAAGCTCACCGGCGAGATACCGGCGTCCTTCGCCAACTTCACCTCGCTGTCCTTCCTCTCGCTCACCGGCAACACCTTCTCCAACGTCACGTCGGCGCTCCGGACGCTGCAGAGCCTCCCCAACCTGACGAGCCTCGTGCTCACCAAGAACTTTCACGGCGGCGAGGAGATGCCGTCGGACGACGCCGGCATCACCGGTTTCCCCAGCATCCAGGTGCTCGTCATCGCCAACTGCGAGCTCCACGGCGCGATTCCTTCGTGGATCGCGGGACTCCGGAAGCTGAGAGTGCTCGACCTGTCGTGGAACCGGCTCGCCGGCCCGATCCCGCCGTGGATTGGGCAATTGGACCGCCTCTTCTACCTCGACATATCGAACAATTCCCTGCAGGGAGAGGTCCCGAGCAGCCTGACGCGGATGCCGGGGTTCATCGCCGCCGGCACCCACGGTGGCGGCGACGACGAAGACGCGCGGGTGCAGGACTTCCCGTTCTTCATGCGCCGTAACACGTCGGTGCAGGGGCGGCAGTACAACCAGGTGGACAGCTTCCCGCCGTCTCTGGTGCTGAGCCACAACAACCTCACCGGCGGCGTGCCGGCCGCCCTGGGGGCGCTGACCAAGCTGCACATCGTTGACCTGAGCTGGAACAAGCTGATGGGCCCCATCCCGTCAGAGCTGTCCGGGATGGCGAGCCTCGAGTCGCTGGACCTGTCGCACAACTCGCTCTCCGGCGCCATCCCGGCGTCGCTCACGCAGCTCAGCTTCCTCTCCCACTTCGACGTCTCCCACAACAACCTCTCCGGCGAGGTCCCCATCGGCGGGCAGTTCTCCACGTTCTCCCGCGCGGACTTCGAGGGGAACCCGTTTCTGTGCGGCATCCACGTGGCGCGGTGCGCGCGGAAGGGGCCGTCGCGGGCGGACGGCGGTGGCGGCGACCGGCGCGACAAGGAGCGTAGCGCCAGCGCCGGCGTCGTGGCGGCGATCAGCGTCGGCACGGCGCTGCTCCTCGCCGTGGCCGCGGCGGTGACGTGGCGTGTGTGGTCGAAGCGGCAGGACGACAACGCCAGGGTGGCCGCCGACGACGGCAGCGTGGAGTTGGCGGCGAAGTCGACGCTTGTGCTGCTCTTCCCGGCCGAGGACGGCGACGACGGCGAGCGGACGACGATGACGCTGGAGGACGTGATGAAGGCGACGCGCAACTTCGACGAGTCCCGCATCGTGGGGTGCGGCGGCTTCGGAATGGTGTACCGCGCGACGCTCCCCGACGGTCGGGAGGCGGCGGTGAAGCGCCTCTCCGGCGAGTTCTGGCAGGTGGAGCGCGAGTTCCGCGCCGAGGTGGAGACGCTGTCGCGCGTGCGCCACCGCAACCTGGTGCCGCTGCAGGGCTACTGCCGCGCCGGCAAGGACCGCCTGCTCATCTACCCCTACATGGAGAACGGCAGCCTGGACCACTGGCTCCACGAGCGGCAGCCGGGCCCCGGCGGCGCCGCCGCGCTGCCGTGGCCGGCGCGGCTCGGCGTCGCCCGCGGCGCGGCGCGCGGGCTGGCGCACCTGCACGCCTCGTCGGAGCCGCGCGTGCTCCACCGCGACGTCAAGTCGAGCAACATCCTCCTGGACGCGCGCATGGAGCCGCGGCTCGCCGACTTCGGCCTGGCCAGGCTCGTGCTCTCGGCGGACACGCACGTGACCACCGACCTCGTCGGCACGCTCGGCTACATCCCGCCGGAGTACGGCCACTCGTCGGTGGCCACGTACCGCGGCGACGTGTACAGCCTCGGCGTGGTCCTGCTGGAGCTCGTGACTGGGCGGCGGCCCGTGGACATGGCGCGGCCGGTGGGCGGCGGCCGGGACGTGACGTCGTGGGCCGTGCGGATGCGGCGGGAGGGGAGGGGCGAGGAGGTGATCGACGCCAGCGTCGGGGAGGGGAGGCACCGGGAAGAGGCGGCGAAGGTGCTGGACGTGGCGTGCGCCTGCGTCAGCGAGAACCCCAAGGCGAGGCCGACGGCGCAGCAGGTGGTGGAGTGGCTCGACGCCGTGGCCACCACCTCGGCCGAGACGTCCGCCCACACCGACCAGCCACA
Source organism: Cenchrus fungigraminus (assembly GCA_036936925.1). NCBI lineage: Eukaryota > Viridiplantae > Streptophyta > Magnoliopsida > Poales > Poaceae > Cenchrus > Cenchrus fungigraminus. The sequence continues at coordinate 124,601,778 of CM072770.1, read as the reverse complement.
ACGTAGATAGTTCGTTGTAACCAGCCGAGATGAAAGTTCTAATGCAATTCCAGATGTGCACGGCTTCTAAAATTGAAGTTTTGAGCTACATTACATAACAAGTGAATATATCATTTTAACACACTGATCGTGCTCATGTAGTAACTGTTGACGCTGTGTATACACATTTATAGTTCATATAGTGTGATTGAATGTTGAAACCCAGGTGTATGATAATGGAACTCTTGGAGCAATGCTGCATAACTAAAAATGCAAACTCAAACACTAACAATGGTACATTTTGTCTGAATAATTTAGTGGCGGCTCTTTTCAAAAAAAAAAAAGAGTGGTGGATCTTGCAATGAAATTTTGTTCAGTAATCGGCGTCGATTCGACCACGGAAGCCCCAATTTCAACCTCAAAGACGCTTAATTTTGCACAAAGGCGCTGATTGGTCACTTCGATTTAGCACCTCTCCTCAGGCATCGGCATCAGGACCCAATTTTCAGTTTTCTATGCATAGTTTTTCAGTAATGTACTAAAAATTCTGCTGTGGCTTGAATCCTTGTAGTTTTTTCCTCTTGTTTTTTCTGCTAGTCAGCTTACCTGCTCCTGTTTTAGTTTCTTTTCTTGTCTGGCCTTGTGCCTAGTGTTGGTTTGTTAGTTTGTTAGTTAGTAAGCTTCTGTTTGCCCAATCTCTGGCTGGCGTTTGTAAGTTCCCTAAACTTTTGGTCATAATATTATTTCTCTGTTGCCGGGGACCTTGCCCCAGGGTGTTTTGCTCAAAAATTCATACTCCCTCCCTTCTCGCTTATTAGGCGTGTGGAGTGCTGCTCCAAAGACCAAGGTGGGAGAGAAAAAGATGCACAGAAGTAAATTTTGCATTGATTGTAGCGGATTTATATGGCTGCATGCAGCATAAGAGGGAAAAGGGGAAGCACTTAACCAATCACGCACGCATGCAAATCCTTGTTTTCCTCCCTGCGAGTTAATACGGTCATTGGAATGTGGAGACGCCTTACAAATTTAGCAAAAGTGAAAAAACGTCATACGCCTTATAAACGAGAAGGGAAGGAGTATTAAATAAGTATGCAAATGCATTGCACGCATCGGCACCAAATCAACAGCGGACACTAGGTCTGTTTGGCAGGGATTCTCCTGCGGCTCCGCGAGCCGTTTTTGTCGAGCCCTGCCAAAAGGCCCGATGAAAACAGCTCCCGCAAAGAAGCTTGCACGATTTCCACTCTCTGGAGCAATTTGCGCGTCCGGGAGCCAAAAATCGTAGCCCCCCTCCGTCTGACAGCCTAGAATCTCGTTACCAATTCGCCCTTACAGCTCCCGGAACTTACAACGAAACAGCCATTGCCCCCCGCTCCCCCCGATACGCATCTCCTCTGCTTCTTTCTTCCCCACGCGCGGTGGTGGCCAAATGGAGACTGGTGGACGTCGTCTCGGGCGTGGGGGACGCGGTGGAGCCGGCGGGCGCAGAGGAGCCGGGCGGCAGCGGCGGCGGGGAGAGCTGGAGCTGGTGCTGCAACCCGCCGACGACAGAGCTTGAGATCGGGGGAGAGCCGGAGGCGGCGGGCGGTGGGAGCCGACGAGGGGGAGCGCAGGCGGCAGGGTTGGAGTAAAAAATGCAACTTCTTGTTGGAGTCGGTCTAAAGCCATCTCAATGGAGGATGTCATAAGAGAGTCACAAGCATTAAATATTACGCCACATCAACAAATTTACGAGGAAAGAGAAGGGAGAGTGTCATAGGATGAAAGAGGAGTGTCATCACCATGACACTACGCCGACATAGTTCTCAAATCTTCAATCTTGGTAACTATGCGATCACACTCAAGACTGACCTAAGGAATCATGCACAAACTTTTATGGTTTGACAATATGGTGCTATAAACATGTGTTAATCATAGATTAATTAGGTTTATTCATCTTGCGAATTAGCATAGGAGTTCTGCAATTAATTTCATAATTGTCTAATGTTTAGTTCTCCTAATTCATCTTCAAACATTTGATGCGACTAGCGCTAGCACGAGGAGGATCCGATCATCCCATAACTCGAGAAAAGAAAAATATGGAGAAAGCAGCAATCCAAGGCACCTCGGTATAAAAGAGCAGACCATGGAGGCCCACTGAATGGGCTGATGGGCCATGCCCATGTGCCCTGCAGCCCGCAGGCTTTCTTCCTCAACGCTCGAGCCAACCGTACTACGCACATAATTTCATGATACATACAGACATACAGTGATACAGTACAGAAAAACAAGCAACACATCTGACATTTTCAAATCCTAACAAGTCATTGATTTGATTCTTCTCAGGGTAATAATGCAGGGAACACCTTGTCATACACTGATCGTACACACAGCTAGCTGACTAGCTGAGCAAGTCCATTCCTCTCAAATGCAGCGGCGGAGCCGGGGGGGGGCTGGAGCCCCCCCACCGCCTGCGCCCCCCCTGAGCCCCCCAGGCCGGAGGTGGAAGAAGAAGAGGGGATGGGGGGCTGGAGGAAGAAGACAGCAGCGGGAGCCCCCCCTGAGCTCCGGCGCTGGCTTCGCCACTACTCAAATGAGAAACAGAAAGATTCAGCTCACACACTAGCCCACCCCCTGCATTGTAACATTCACAACTGCACCTTTTCGGCTTTCCCCCACAATTACAAATCATCACTGTTCGTCCTCTTCCACCTCTACTTCTTCCTTTTCATACTCAGATCCGGAACCTTCCATGTCCCCGAAAGGGTCCTCATCATTGCTACCATCATCCTCATCCTCTGACAATTCGTCAGGATAGTCAAAAAGTGGATTGTCTTCAGCTGCGTGTTCAGAGATGGAGAAGTTATCGGTGCTAAGCAATGAGGGACACGGGTTTATCCTGGTTCCGGCCGCGGGGCCGTACGTCCAGTAGGTTGCGCTCGCGGCGCTGTATTGCAATGCACCGTGGTGCCTGTAGAGGGGGGCTACAAGCTAGGCGGGAGAGGAGGAAAAGCCTCCAAGTCCCTGCTAAACGATTGAGGCAAGTGCCAATATCAGGGGAACAAGCGTGCGCAGATGAGTGCGAGTGAAGATGATCCCTCCCTGCGACCGGGCGTCCGCCTCCTCCTTTTATAGACCAAGGGGAGGCGGCTTACAAACATGCCGCAGGGGTTTTTGCACAGTATCGTAGTACTGGTGCACAGAGCTTGCGATCTGATGGTGTCCTGGCGAATCTTGGTTCCGGCGGGTGTCGTGGCGGCATTGTACTTGCCGAGGAACAGCTTCGAGGGTAGTCCGCCCGGTGTACATGTCTGACCGTCGTCCGTACATCAGTTCGAGGGCCTTGCTGACGAGGGCACTTTGTGCTGTACAGGGCCCGGCGTGGCGGCACCCCACCGGAACAGGGTTCCACAGCACCGGGGATGGTAGCACAGTGGCGGGCTGTCCGCACAGCGCTGGGGATGGCTGCACAGGGTCGAAGGTGATGGAGAGGACGTGCTCCGCTCGCCCCGCGTCGCGACGCTGTGCTGGGCGAGCGTCGGGTTGGTGGGCGTGTGTTCCTCGAGGGCGTCACCGTCCTTTTTCGAGGGGTGCGGCGTGGAGGAAGGACGGGAGTGGGTGGCACAGTGTCAAAGAATGACACCAACCATCCCGCACAGCACCCGTACAGCGCCGGGGATGGCCGCACAGTGGTGGGTTGCCCGAACAGCGTCGGGGTCGGATTCCCAGGCTGTGTCAGGAGATCGGCGTGGCGGGGATTCGCTTTTGACCCAGGCACCCGCGGTGTGTCAGGGCATTTAATGCTCCGGTCGGGGGAGCAGGTGAGGCGCCGCGGGTTGAGGGGAGGCCTCGGGCGAGGCGGAGACTCGCTTGAGGGGTGGGATCCCTCGAGCGAGGCGGAGATCTGCTCGAGGGGCTGAAACCCTCGAGCGAGGCGGAGATCTGCTCATGGGGCGCCGTGCCCTCGAGCGGGGCAGGAGTTTTGCGGTGCGGTGCCCGACCCTCGAGCGAGACGGAGGTTCGCCCGAGGGTGGCCGGGGATGGTGGTTTGACGGGCCATGGAGGTAGTTGGGCTGTGGGCTTTATTCGCATCTGGACTGCGGCAGGTTTGGGGAGTGTTTTTGCGGTTACGCGTTAATCTTTTTGGAAGGGTAATCTCCCCCATAGTTAGGGGACCCCTATGGCTGTCCCCGACAGTAGCCCCCGAGCCTTTGCGGGAATATCCGGAGGGACCCGCAAAGGCTGAAGCTCTCTGTTAGGACTTTCTTCCCTTCTGGACGCTGTGAGGTTCCGTGGGGGCGCGCTAGCGCACCCGCGGGTGTAGCCCCCGAAGCCTTGGAGGAGTGCGTGCACTCGTGCAAGGTTTGGATGTTAAGCTACCGATTCGCGAGGCGTTTGTTTCCGCCGGCTTCGGCGATATTTCAGCCGGCCTCGGCGATCTCACGCGTGTGGAACGGCGTTGACTCTACCCAGGACGAGTTCCGGGGGGGTCCGCTTGCTGCTCTCGAAGGAGCGGGGGAAAGTGTGACTTCTGTCGAGCGCGTCCAGGAGGTGTAGCCGTGCGACGAGCCCCCAAGCCTGGGCCCACTCGAGGCGATCGGGGTGAGCTCTTCGACTTGTGCGTGCGCCCCTTGCTGCCCTTTCGCAGGGCGGAGGGGTGAGGTGGTCCGTGCTACCCATCGAACGGGCCGCGAGTCATGGATCCCTCATTGAGCTGTTAACGGGTAGTTCAAGTGGACGCCCGTGCCCCGTTCGATAAGGGTCGGCTTGTGGTCTGGAGACACGTCCATAAGAGCACTTCACGTGGGTATGCTAGGCAGGGCTCGGTCCCGTTCGATTAGGACCGAGGGCGCGGAAGCTCTCTCTCGATGGGATCCCTCAACTAGCTGCCCTCGTTCGGCCTTGAACACGAACTATGGGGCGCCCTCGAACCTCTGGGTTCGAGGACCGGCTCGGTCGCGCACGCCCTGGTCGTCCCTGACTCGGTTAATCTGAGGCGCCTGTTCGAACCCGTCGAGAGTCAGGCTCCGTACCTCTGATTAGTGGGGCCTTTGCGGGATGGCACCGTGTGCCCCCGTCTTGACCGATCTGTGGCGCTCACCAAATCGTTGTCGAGTTTGAGCTTTGAACCACTGATCAGTAAATCCCCGGATCGAGGGGCATCTGCGGTGCCCACCGTTCCCTCTGCGGGCAGGGTCTCGAACCGCTGATCAGTAAATCCCCAGATCGAGGGGCATCTGTGGTGCCCACCGTTCCCTCTGCGGTCAGGGCCTCGAACCGCTGATCAGTATAGCTAGGCGAGCCCGGACCCCGGGGACCTTCGAGTTCGTTCTTCTGAGGGTGTATCGGCGAGTCGTGACTTTGCGGCCCTAACCCATCTTGGATCAGGGCATTGATCGCGCACCCTCGAGGGGTCAGCCCTCGAGCTCCCGGCTCTGGTTTCACGGGGGGCTATCCTTACGCGAGAAGGAACCCCCGTTATCGACGAGCGGTGGACGTGGCGCGGATCGTGCTGAGTGGGCACTCCTTTATAGGCGGCGCGACGTGGGCGACGTGGGAAGGCGATAAGACGGGGCGCTGCGTCCCCTGGGTTACTGCGCGGTAATCATGGCGCGTGCGCGTGCGCGTGGCCGTTTCGATACGGCGGGGCCCAGCTGTCAGTGACGTGGGGCGCCGACCGCATTAACTGCCGCCGCGTGCGGTGTTCCCGGGGACGCCGCCCCTTCAGATTCTATAAAATGCGGGGAGGACAGGGGAGGGGCTCCTTACCTCTGCCATTCACACCTAGCTCCCGCATTTCGTCTTCCTCCACGTCGCGCGCCTCGCCGTCCCAGATCCGCCTGCGCCCTTTCGCTTCCGTCGTCGCCCGCGTTTCCCCGCCTCCTCCGCCATGGCCCCAGTTCGGGTGCTGGACCCCTTCCCATGGCCCTGGTGAACGGCGGATCGGCGGTCGCTGGAGGCGCCGGCCCAAACCCGGCGTGGATGGTCCCGCCGCCGGCGGATAGGGAGCCCAACCCTCCGCCGGGCTACGTCATCAGCTTCCTGCGGCTGCACGAGCGTGGCTTCAACGCCCCCGCGAGCAAGTTCATGCGGGGTCTGTGTCATCATTACAGGGTGGAGCTTCACAACTTCGCCCCCAACGCCATCTCGCAGGAGGCCTCTTCCGTCGCCGTCTGCGAGGGATTCCTGGGGATCCCGGCGCACTGGGACCTGTGGGTCCACCTCTTCCGCGGCGAGCTCCACACACTCGCCACGAGGGAGAAGAAGACGCACCGAGCGGTTCGCGCCGGCGGCCTCACACTCGCGGTGCGCGACACTCGGAAGGAGCTGTACCTGCCGTGCACCATGACATCGAACAACTCCGACTGGGAGAAGGGGTGGTTCTACCTCCGCAACGACGGCGCCGGCCTTCCGCCATACACCGGGAAAGTGTTGATGGAGAAGTCCGACGTGTGGACGTACGGGGTGTCACCCCCGGCGAGGCAGAGGAGGCTCGAGCCTCTCACCAATGCCATAAGCCAGTTGGCGAACGCCGGGCTGGCAGTGGCGTCCGTCATCGCCAACTTCCATCACCGGCGGATCATCCCCCTCATGGAGAGGGAACTCCGCATCTTCGAGATGAGTGATGCGGCCAACCCCGTGTCCTTAGCGCTTTCGCGGCTGCTGGAGGAGCCGCTCGCCCAGGGATATGCGGCCACTCGGGCGAGGCGCGCAATAAATCCCAAGGTGGTGCAGCACAGCGACGACGACCTATGGTCGTTCGCGATGCTCCCCGACGCCGGCCAAGTGAGTACCGTCCCTTCACCCTTTGGTTCCTTTCTTCCGTGATTGGCCTGACAGTTGTTGCTCGGCGGCAGGCGGTGGGTGTCGATGCCCCCACGTCGGATCCGCCGACGCCCCGGTCGCAGGCCATTAACCGCACCGCGCAGCAGAGGGAGCGGGATCGGGCAGCCTAGGCGAAGGAGAGGAGGATCCGGAGGCAGGAGCGCCTCAACAGATACAGTGAGGATTACCGGCTGCGGGAGCAACAGGGTCTCTCTCCTCCGCCAGAGCCGGTGAACTCGTCTTCGGATGAGGAGGAGAGCGAGGGGGAGTGGGCCGGCTCCGATAGGTGGGAGGCCGCGCCGCCCTCGTCGCCAGGGATCGAGGGGGTCGGCATGGAACCAACCCTCGAGGCGGCGCAGAGCCACCCATCGTCGGATCGTCGTTAGAGGCGCCGGCGGGCGCCGAGGAGGCACCTCCCGAGCCCTCGAGGAAGCGCAAGCGAGGCTTCTCCAATTTGAGGTGAGTAACGTTCCCCCCTTCGTGTCTTTGATTTCGTGGCGTGGTCGCTCACCCTCCTTTTCTCCTCCGTTGACAGGACGTCGCCTGCTGTCCCCGCCCTCACGCCCGTTAAAGCGCTCAAGCTGGGGACGTCGCTGGTGACGAGGCCTCGCTCGGAGAGAACGCCGCGGGCGGCAGCGGGCACGGTGGCGATAGGCGAGCCATCGCGCACCACGGCCGCGGCCTCGAGGCCGCGGCAGTGGGAGGATGTGGCGGCGGCGGCCGCGCGGGCGACGGCTATCCGCGATCCCCACCAAGGGCGCGGGCGGACTCACGCGGAAAGCCGGGGCGTCGGGGGCCGCGGGACGGCCGAGACCCCTGCTGGTGGTGATTCCGCCCCCAGAGGGGGCCGATCGGGGGTGGCGGTCGGATCCGATGGCTACGTGATGTCGCAGCAGCCGGCGCCTGATGCCGGGGCGTCGACGTCCCGTGCCGCGGCCCCGGCGCCTGACGCCGTCGCGCCGCAGGGGGAACGGGGGCTCTGTCACCCCGGGGTGCCGCGAAGCCTGCTCGAGGAGGCGAGGGCTGAGAGGGCGCTGTGGCAGGAATTTCGTGCCAACGGTGCCTCCCTTAACGCTGCCCTGACCGAGGCGCTCCGGCTCCACGAAGGCAGGTCGCTCCAAATCTTTCGGGTAAGAAACTCCATCCGACCGTCACTTGCTCCCCCGCTTTTCTTGCTCGAGCGTCTTCTGACTCGATTCCTTCCCTTGCTTTCTCGTTACTACCCGCAGGAGCTGCAGGGCCAGGCGGGCGAGAAGTTCAATCGCCTCACCGAGCTGAGCTCCGACCTCGATTGGTACCGGGAACAGTACGAGTCCCTGGATGCCATGGTGGAGGCCATGCGGGAGGACAACGGCTGGCTTGAGTACAAGCTCATGGGCGTGGAGGACGCCTACACCGACCAACGCACCCTGGCGGCGGAAAAAGCCAAGGAGGTTGAGGAGGTGAAGGCCGCTCTCCAGGAGAAGGAAGGGGCACTGGCGACGGCGAGCTGCAGAGGGCGCGCGACGCCCTGGCCGAGGCACAGACCGCGCTGGCACAGAAGGAGACGGCACTCGCCGAGGCGCAGGCCCAACTCCTGCAGGACCGCACGACCCTCGAGGGGGTGCGGTCCTGGCAAGCCCAGGCTGAGCAAAAAGCCCAGGAGGTCGAAAAGCTGGGTGCTGCCCTGCAGGAGAAGGTTACGGCGCTCGCCGGGGTGGAGGACCAACTCCAACAGGAGCGCAGCACGCGGGCGCAGGTGGAGACTCAGCTCCAGCAGGAGCGAGCCGCGCTCGAGGATGCTCGGTCCGCCCTCCAGCGTGAGCGCTCGGCGTGGGAGGAGGCGCAGTCCCAGCTCCACCAGGAGCGTACCGCGCTGACGGAAGCCAGGGCCGCGCTTCAACTTCGGGAGGCGGAGATCGAGCGGCTCACCGGGGAGCTGGTCGAGGGGGGTGTCGCTGTCGAGGCCCTGAGGACTACCAGCGCGGAGAAGGACGCCTCGGTCCTGTAGCTGCAGCAGGAGGCCGAAGCCGTGCGCGCGGATCTCGAGAAGGAGAGGAAGCAGGTCGAGGGTGAGTTGTGGCCCCCGGGCCCTTCATTTGTTAATTGGGGGTTTGCTGAGATTCACTCTCAACTTATCCTTTCTTCTTCCAGGCCTGCGGAAAGCTCTGGGGAGTCGGCGATGCAGGTGGGAGTGCTCCAGGCGGCCTACGACTCCTCCCAGCAGGATTTGGGGCTCCTGGAGCAGGCGGCCCTCGAAGCGTGCCAGAGCATTGACGAGGGTGCCGGCCTGTCGGGGAGCTCGGTGGCGAGTCGCCTTCGGGCTCTGGGCGGTCGCGTCACCGAGCGCATGAAAGGCGCCCTCCGCCTCGGCATCCAGAAGACCCTCGGTGTGGTGCAGTCGCACTACGTCGTCAGCCTTGCGGCGCTGGCCACAGGCTACATCGTCGCAGACGACCTCGATGATGACGGGGCGCAGGAGGTGGTGGACCGACTCGACGCTGCCGCTGCGCACGCTGCCGCGGACCTTGCCGATGCCTTTGAGGAGGACCTCTTCCCGAACGCTCCTCCCGCTGGCCCCCTCGAGCCCTGAAAGTGGTCGGGCGCTGAGGCCCTTAGGTTGTAACTAGGATTTGAGCCAGGTGGCCTTTGTAATAAGACAATTCGCTTTTGAAGTTTGTAAGTTAAGTACGATCTGTTTCGTTTATGCTGTTTTGTCTCTTTCCCGTCACCTAGGCAAGTTTCGGCTGGGATCGGTCGTCTTCACGAGTAGCCCGTAGGCAAAGTGGTGAGGAGGAGCCGTATCCTGCTGGAGGCGTGGGCCGTCCCTAGCTCACCCGTCTTTACCTTTTGGCTGCTCGCGCCCTGCTTCTTTTTGCCCGAGCTCCCGGGTTGGGACATACTTAGCATTTTTAGAAAAAAAAAATTTTGCGAAAAAAGGGGACCGTTTAGGGGTGCCCCCGTAGTAGCCCCCGAGGGGGACTTGGTTTTCAGAGAGAAAGCCGAGTCACCCTTGACTTTATTCACAATCTGTTGACACCAGATTATAATAAGTATTGGTAAATCCGCAAAGTAGAAGCAGTTCGCTAGGAGCAATCGGCAAAGACAATCGGCAAGGAATTGATCGGCCAAGCAGTTAATCGGCATGGACGCTAGGCTGACTTAACACATATGTGAGGAGCTTGATATGGTCAGCATAGCAGGTCACATATACAAGGTTTCTATTGTTTGTTGATTACCACGATGGCCAGAATATTTTATTATTGATAATGGAAGTAAGTCTAATAAAAGATGGAATATGTGCTTGCTCGAGGTCACATATGAGGAAGGAAGTCCGCGTATTGCAAAGGTGATCAAGGTCAATACGTCAATGTCCGGTTTGTGGAGAATATAATATTTCCTAAATGCAAAGTCCTCACGTGCAAGAAAAAGTAATAGAAGGAGAGGTCCAGGTTGCTCGCACAGGATTGGAGAGAGCTTTATTAGCAAAGATTCTACAAAAGGGAAAGAAGAGTCCATATATCATAATATTTCCTTTTATTTAGATATTTGTATTAGGCAAGTCTTGTGCGAGTTTTAGTCCTAGTTAGTTACTAGTCATAGGGTATAAATATGTACCCAGGGTCATTGTAATATATATCTATCATACAACAATCAAACAAACTCGGCGCATCGCCACCCCTTTTATCTTTTAGTAATCTACCTTTCCGCAATGCATTTACTTTAAATCATTGACGGAACCTTGGCGCCTGATGTGGGGCTGCATCATCTTGATCTCCGACGGAGGGGTAAGTCCAAGGGATTTTTGGAACCAAGTATCGCGGATCTTCGACTTACGGCGCATCGCTTCTGTCTCGATCTACGGTACTCCCAGTTATCGGTTTTATCATATCTCGTAAGGCTACATCGTTTGATCTCTTGCTAGATGTGGTAGAATCACAGTTATCCTGCTTTGATTAAGATCTATCGGCTAGTTTATATTTTACATCTGTTGCATTGCTTTCATTATTATATTAAAGGGAGTTCAACCGAGCATGCTTTTGATAGCCGGTAGTATCTTATTCTTGGCATCATTATATTGTCGGCCGATCTATATTTTTCATGTTTAATTCTAGCATCGGCCATTATCCGTCGGCTTCACGTACTTCAAGTTCATCAAATAGCCGACGGATAGCTACGTATATTTTATTCGTATCGGCTTCGTCGTCATGACGCTATCAATTAGCCGATACGTATTCCATGTCAATGAACAGGTCAGATTGACTGGCACGCCTCGCACAGTCCGGGGAGTCACGTGTGTCGTGCGCGGAGTGACGTCCTATTTTCGCGTCAACACACTTTTAGCACGTCTGGTGGGACACGATCATAAAATCCTATTATTATATCGTCTGAGGACACTATTGCTGAAAGCTGTTGATTTATCAGCTATGTGCTTTCCTAATGGGCTCGGTGATCAAGTTAATTATATTATAGCTTCATTACGTACAAGTCTGTTTTTGGCTACATGCATAAAAGCCAAAGAAAAATTTATGTTGACTGCTAATGGAGTTCAAGTTCGTTTGGTCAACCAACGATGATATTAATTGCGAACGACAAAAAATATTGGTGGCTTCTTTGTTTAGTACGTGAAGGAGCGTCGGCCAGAAAAGATCAGCAGGGCGTTGTTTAGTTGGTTGAAAAATTTGCCTTTTTAACTCTTGGAACTCCTGTAGCACACTGTAGTATGTTTCGTTTGTTTGTGGTAAATATTATCCTATCATGGTCTAACTAGACTCAAAAGATTCGTGTCGCAAAGGACATCCAGACTGTGTAATTAGTTATTTTTTTACCTATATTTAATACTTCGATCATATGTCTTTTAGCGTATTTAATGTGATGTGATGGAGAGAGAGTGGAGAAATGGTTAGAAATTTTAGCCAACTAAACAAGACCCAGGCTACCAATCGGCCAGTTTAAAGGTGCTCGGTCAAAATTCTACTGCCGATTTTTTTCACCTGGAGACTTTCCTAATATGACTTGGGTAGTCGAAGCATCACGAGGTTGGCCGATGGAGGCACAACACACCAGTCAGCCGATAGAGGCGCTGCAGGGACGATCAGCCGATAGAGGCGCAGTAAGGTTGATTGATTGAGTGGCTCCTTAGTTAATATTGAGTTTTCAATCTTCTATCAACATATATGGATTCGAGGCGCAAGAAGTAAAATAGTAAAGATGGCATGGTGACCAAAGATACTGTTTTTATAATGCAAGGGGCCGATGGTCCAAATATAGTGCGGCTGATTCATCTCTAAGTTCGCTATGATCTTCATCTGTCAGATGCTCTAGGCTTTAACTTCTGGGCGCATCGCTGTCGTTTTGTGTCAGTTATCGAAGTCTTGTTTGTCGTACTGGAGGTGTTGGCTAATCTATTAGGAGTGAAGTTGATTTGATTCTGAACATGAAGAGAAGTATCGGCTGTGAGAGATTTAATGGTATTGAGCTTATGAAAGTTCGAAACACGAAAAATTCATACTTCGAACTGGGGGGCCTGGACGGGTTGACAACACAAATTTGCCAGTCATTGCGCCAAGTTTTGGTGTCAACATACTGATTTAATTAAGGATTGCTGACGAGATCATCAGACTGAAGGCCTGTGTATCGACAAGTATAATTAGTTTCGAAGCATGAAGCATTCATACTCCGAAACTGGGGGGCCTGTGTTGACACCAGATTATAATAAGTATCGGTAAATCCGCAAAGTAGAAGCAGTTCACTAGGAGCAATCGGCAAAGACAATCGGCAAGAAATTGATCGGCCAAGCAGTTAATCGGCATGGACGCTAGGCTGACTTAACACATATGTGAGGAGCTTGATATGCGTCAGTATAGCTGGTCAAATATACAAGGTTTCTATTGTTTGTTGATTACAAGCTGGAATATGTGCTTGCTCGAGGTCACATATGAGGAAGGAAGTCCGCGTATTGCAAAGGTGATCAAGGTCAATACGTCAATGTCCGGTTTGTGGAGAATATAATATTTCCTAAATGCAAAGTCTTCACGTGCAAGAAAAAGTAATAGAAGGAGAGGTCCAGGTTGCTCGCACAGGATTGGAGAGAGCTTTATTAGCAAAGATTCTACAAAAGGGAAAGAAGAGTCCATATATTGTAATATTTCCTTTTATTTAGATATTTGTATTAGGCAAGTCTTGTGCGAGTCTTAGTCCTAGTTAGTTACTAGTCATTAGTTCAGGGTATAAATATGTACCGAGAGTCATTGTAATATATATCTATCATACAACAATCAAACAAACTCGGCGCATCGCCACCCCTTTTATCTTTTAGTAATCTACCTTTCCGCAATGCATTTACTTTAAATCATTGACGGAACCTTGGCGTCTGATGTGGGGCTGCATCATCTTGATCTCTGACGGAGGGGTAAGTCCAAGGGATTTTTGGAACCAAGTATCGCGGATCTTCGACTTACGTCGCATCGCTTCTGTCTCGATCTACGGTACTCCCAGTTATCGGTTTTATCATATCTCGTAAGGCTGCATCGTTTGATCTCTTGCTAGATGTGGTAGAATCACAGTTATCCTGCTTTGATTAAGATCTATCGGCTAGTTTATATTTTACATCTGTTGCATTGCTTTCATTATTATATTAAAGGGAGTTCAACAGAGCATGCTTTAGATAGCCGGTAGTTTCTTATTCTTGGCATCATTATATTGTCGGCCGATCTATATTTTTCATGTTTAATTCTAGCATCGGCCATTATCCGTCGGCTTCACGTACTTCAAGTTCATCAAATAACCGACGGATAGCTACGTATACTTTATTCGTATCGGCTTCGTCGTTATGGCGCTATCAATTAGCCGATACGTATTCCATGTCAATGAACATGTCAGATTGACTGACACGCCTCGCACAGTCTGGGGAGTCACGTGTGTCGTGCGCGGAGTGACGTCCTATTTTCACGTCAACATACTTTTGTGTGTTGACACCAGATTTAGAAAATATTGGTAGAATCGGCAAAACAGGAGCAATCGATAGGATATGGAGACGGAATCGGCAAGGACTGGTGGCATCGGCCAAGGCACCATGTTCGTGCATAAGTATAATTAGAATAAAGAAAGAGGCAAAGATGACATCAAGATGGAAATGCCAAGTCCGTACGTTATGTAAGGAAATTAAAATAAAGAAGGCAAGGGTGTCAGGCAAGGAGGAAAAGTACCAGCGCACATGCATGTCCAAGGTGATTAAGAATAAAATAAGGACAGGTTGCCGCATGGAAGGAGAAGCTAAGCCTGATGACCCGCAGGTTAAAGAGGAAGCTTAATTGAGAAGGATTCTATAAGAGGGAAAATAGAGTCCATATATCTTACTATTTCCTTTAGTTTAAATATTATGTATTAGGCAAGTCTTGTACGAGTCATAGTCCTAGATAATCAGGAGTCATAGGTTCGGAGTATAAATATAAGCCCCCGGCTATTGTAATATCTATCAATCTCAACCAATACAACTCGGCGCATCGCCACCCCTTTTTACCTTTTCACTACTTTACCTTTCCGCAATGTATTTATTTTAAATCATTGACGGAACCTTAGCGCCTGATGTGGGGCTGCATCATCTTGATCTCTGACAGAAGGGTAAGTCCAAGGGATTTTTGGAACCGAGTATCGCGGATCTTCGACTTACGGCGCATCGCTTCTGTCTCGATCTACGGTACTCACCAGTTATCGATTTTATCATATCACGTAAGGCTGTATCGTTTGATCTCTTGCTAGATGTGGTAGAATCACAGTTATCTCGCTCTGATTAAGATCTATCGGCTAGCTTATCTTTTATATTTGTTGCATTGCTTTCATTATTATATTACAAGGAGTTTAACAGAGCATACTTTAGATAGCCGGTAGTTTCTCATTCTTAGCATTATTTTTATCGTTGGCCGATCTATATTTTCATATTTAATTCTAGCATCGGCCATTATCCGTCGACTCCGTGTACTTCAAGTTCGTCAAATAGCCCACGGATAACTACGCATACTTTATTCGTATCGGCTTTGTCGTCACGGCGTTATCAATTAGCCGATACGTACTCCATGTCAATCAACAGGTCAGATTGACTGGCATGCCTCGCACAGACCGGGGAGTCACGTGTGTCGCACGCGGGAGTGACGTCCTATTTTCGCTTCAACACACTTTTAGCACGCCTGGTGGGACACGAATATTAAATCCCTAGTATTATATTATCTGGAGACACAATTTCTGAAAGCCGATGGTATATCGGCTAACAATCGGCTGAGAGGTCACCAAGTATTGAAGAAGTCAACGCAAGCCCACTAATCGTTTTGCTAACTATTGGAGAGTAGATTAAACTCATAGTGGAGCATGTGTCTCCATCGGCTGCTCAGTCGATGAGGAAAATACAAAGGGCACAAGCAGCCGATGGAAAATAAAAGGCCTCAAAATCAGGAGTATGCTACACCATCGGCTATTAAGCATGCAAGATCTCCAACCAAGAAGAAGTTGATATACTGCTAAGAGCCCATGTCGACACATTATGGCAGCATCACAGAGCATCATGGGCATCTCGAAGATACAAGGGTTATTGCAATCGATACTCCATACGTGGCTGCTACAAGGAAAGGAAGGAGAATCTTCAGCAGAATAAATTGTTGATGTATGCAGCGAATAACCAAAAAAAAGGTCAATCCTTCAACCAGGCACTTGGAATATATTAGTGGGCCGACAGAGGAACAACAGTCCCAGCCGATGGAAGCACAACACGGTCAGCCGATGGAGGCACAACAAGGGTGGCCGATTGAGTGGCCAATGAAGCAGACTTAATCGAAGCATACAAGATGAAAGAAGCAAAATAGTAAAAATAGCATGGTGACCAAAGATACTATTTTTTATAAAGGCAAGGAGCCGATGGTTCAAATACAGTGCAGTTGATTCATCTCTAGGTTCGCTACGATCTTCATCTGTCAGAGGCTCTAGGCTTTAATTTCCGGGCGCATCGCTGTCGTTTCATCTAGATTCATCAGTCAGTTATCGAAGTCTCGTTTGTCGTACTGGAGATGTTGGCTAATTTATCAAAGAGTGAAGTTGACTTAATTCTGAAATTGAAGAGAAGCATCGGCTGTGAGAGATTTAATAGTATTGAGCTTATCAAAGTTCGAAGCACGAAAAATTCATACTTCGAACTGGGGGGCCTGGATGGGTTGACAACACAAATTTGTCGGTCATTGCGCCAAATTTTGGTGTCAACATACTGTTATTTAAGGATTGCTGACGAGATCATCAGATGAGCATCAGACTGGGGCCTGTGTCTCGACAAGTATAATTAGTTTCGAAGCATGAATCCTTTATACTCCGAAACTGGGGGGCCTGTGTTGACACCAGATTTAGCAAATATTGGTGGAATCGGCAAAGCAGGAGCAATCGACAGGATATGGAGACGGAATCGGCAAGGACTGGTGGCATCGGCCAAGGCACCATGTTCATGCATAAGTATAATTAGAATAAAGAAAGAGGCAAAGATGACATCAAGATGGAAATGCCAAGTCCGTACGCTATGTAAGGAAATTAAAATAAAGAAGGCAAGAGTGTCAGGCAAGGAGGAAAAGTACCAGCGCACATGCATGTCCAAGGTGATTAAGAATAAAATAAGTGCAGGTTGCCGCATGGAAGGAGAAGCTAAGCCTGATGGCCCGCAGATTAAAGAGGAAGCTTAATTGAGAAGGATTCTATAAAAGGGAAAATAGATTCCATATATCTTAATATTTTCTTTAGTTTAAATATTATGTATTAGGCAAGTCTTGTACGAGTCATAGTCCTAGCTAATCAGGAGTCATAGGTTCGGAGTATAAATATAAGCCCCCGGCTATTGTAATATCTATCAATCTCAATCAATACAACTCGGCGCGACGCTTCTTCGAGTGATCAATGTTGCTGACAATATCAGGACAAGAAGAAGATATGAATCTAATCCTATTGTCAAGATCGGCCATACTGTTGTCCAACTTCTCCCTATCCTGGGTAAGTTATTCTTGACGCCGCCTTTATTCCAGCCGATCTTGAGCCTCTTGGACTATGAGCTGCCGATTCTCGATGAAAGCGACCTGGAGCATCTTCGCCTTGAGATCTCTAGGCAATTGGCCCTGAATCTGCTTAAAGATGACTCTGATCGGCTCGACATCTTGTACAAGTTGGCCAACGTCCTGGTTCAGCAATGGCAGCACCTCAATCAGCTTAGCTTTCACTTCGTCTGGAAGGGTGATTGCCGATGTACCCTGAAAAGAAAAGCAAGTTTATTGAAGTATGCAGAAGAAGTACGAGAGCTAAAAGAGAAATGTGTCAAAGAATTTACCTCTACAGCAGAAGGTGTTGCTCGAATCTGAGCAGATGGATTTTCAGCTGATGATGATTCAGGCACAATCTTAACATATATACAACCGACTGGGGTGTCGGATATGCACAAATCGACTTGGAACTTTTTAAGGGTAAAAGCGACGTAGCTGTTGGATGTTCCAAGCGTTGGTGAGGACTTCGCTCTGCTTGTTCGCAAGCTTGTATGTGCCAGGCTTGAGCACCTCGACGACGATGTAAGGTCCTTCCCATGGTGGTGACAGCTTGTGTCGGCCTCGATTGTCTTGTCGCAGCCTTAGCACTAGGTCGCCTTCACTGAAGTCTCGGCGCTGGATCTTCTGAGCTTGATATCGCCGGAGTGCTTGCTGGTATCTCACTGAGTGCATCATCGCCACGTTGCGGGCTTCATCTACTTGGTCCAACGAGTCTTCGCGAGCCTGCTGGTTCGAGCTTTCCTCATAGGCCCTGAGCCTGGGTGATCCGTATTCCAGGTCTGTGGGGAGGACGGTCTCCGCGCCATAGACGAGGAAGAACGGTGTGAACCCCGTGGCTCTTCTCGGGGTGGTCCTGAGGCTCCAGATGACCGATGGTAGCTCCTGGATCCACTTCCGACCAGACTTGCTCAGTCTGTCGAAGATCCTGGGCTTGAGGCCTTGCAGAATCATGCCGTTGGCACGTTCTACCTGGCCGTTGGTCTGTGGATGTGCGACAGCTGCCCAATCCACGCGAATGTGGTAGCTGTCACAGAACTCCAGGAATTTCCTGCCGGTGAACTGGGTGCCGTTGTCGGTGATAATGGAGTTCGGCACCTCGAACCTGTGGACGATGTCGGTGAAGAACGACACGGCCTGCTCGGATCTAAGGTTGGCAGTAAGGCGTGCCTCGATCCATTTCGAGAATTTGTCGCCTGCGACCAACAGGTGTCTGTAGCCCCCGGGTGCCTTCCGCAGGGGCCCGACGATGTCTAATCCCCACACGGCAAACGGCCATGTGATGGGTATGGTCTGGAGGGCGTGAGCCGGGAGGTGAGTCTTGCGGGCATAGAACTGGCATCCCTCGCAGGTGCGTACGACCTTGTTGGCGTCGGTGACCGCTGTGGGCCAGTAGAAGCCCTGGCAGAATGCATTGCCCACGAGGGTGCGTGGCACTGCGTGATGGCCACACACGCCCGCGTGGATGTTCCGGATCAATTCACGGCCCTCGGGGATGGGGACGCATCGCTGCAGGATTCCAGACGCAGCACGCTTGTACAGCTCGTCGTCGACCACGGTGAACGATTTGGCCTTTTTGGCAATGCACCTCGCCTCGGTCCGATCCGAGGGTAGCTCCCCTCGATCGATCCAGGCAAGGTATTTGCTCCGCCAGTCCGCCGCGTGGAGGGCCGTTTCGATTTCCATGGCCTCGGCCTCGTCGGCCCCGTACCACTCGAGTAGGGAGAGCACAAACACCTCGTTCGAGGGGTCCTTGTCCATGGGTTCCGCACCCGCTGGATTCGAGAGAGCCCCCGAGGGTTCTCCCGGACTCGGGGAGGTCTTGCTAAGGTCGATGGAGGGCTCGGCAATATCGCGTGCGAAGACGTTCGGAGGAACGGTGATCTGCCCCGAAGCGATCTTCGCCAGCTCGTCTGCCTCCTCATTGTATTTGCGGGGCACGTGGTTGAGCTCGACACCATAGAACTTGTCCTCAAGTGCACGCACGGGGTTGCAGTATGCTTCCATCTTCTCATCATGGCAGCTCGCATTCTTCATGACTTGATCGACCACAAGCTGTGAATCTCCTCTGACATCGAGGCGCTTGATGCCAGTTTCAATGGCGATTCGGAGGCCACAAAGGAGGGCCTCGTATTCTGCCATGTTGTTCGACGCGGGGAAGTGCAAGCGCACCACGTACCTCATGTGCTCTCCGAGAGGCGAAATGAAAAGCAGGCCCGCGCCTGCTCCGGTCTTCATCACCGACCCGTCGAAGTAGAGGGTCCAACACTCGGCTTGGATCTATAATGGGGGCAATTGAGTGTATGTCCATTCAGCGACGAAGTCCGCGAGGATTTGGGATTTGATTGCCTTGCGCGGCGCATAGGTAAGAGTTTCACCTATGAGTTCCACGGACCACTTCGCGATTCTACCCGAGGCATCCGGATTGCGGATTATCTCCCCTAGCGGGAACGATGAGACCACAGTGACCGGGTGGGCCTCGAAGTAGTGTCGCAGCTTGCGCCGTGCAAGTACCATTGTGTAAAGCAGCTTCTGGATTTGTGGGTACCGCGCTTTGGTCTCGGATAGCACCTCGCTGATGTAGTACACCGGCCTTTGGACTGATAGGGCGTGATCTTCCTCTGCCCTCTCCACCACTATGACCGCGCTGACCACCTGGGTGGTTGCCGCGATGTAGAGGTACAGGGGTTCACCGTCTCGAGGCGGCGCGAGGATCGGCGCGCGTGCAAGCGTTGCTTTCAGCTTGTCGAGCGCTTCCTGGGCCTCGACGGTCCAGGAGAAGCGCTCGTGCTTCCTCAGGAGTCGGTAGAGGGGCAGGCCTTTTTCGCTGAGCCGTGAAATGAAGCGGCTCAAAGCGGCCAAGCAGCCCAACACCTTTTGCACCCCTTCAGGTCTCGAATCGGCCCCATCCGGTCGAGGGCCGAGACCTTCTCGGGGTTGGGCTCGATGCCCCGCTGGGAGACAATGAAACCAAATAGCATACCGCGCGGCACCCCGAAGACGCATTTTTCGGGATTTAGCTTTACCCTGTTGGCCCGCAAGCAATTGAATGTAACACGCAAATCGTTAACCAGGTCGTCCGCCTTCCTACTTTTGACGACAATGTCATCTACGTATGCCTCCACGGTCCGCCCGATGTGATCCCCGAAAACGTACCGCATACATCGCTGATATGTAGCTCCCGCATTTCGAAGACCAAATGGCATCATTGCGTAGCAAAACATGCCGAATGGCATGATGAAAGAGGTCGCGAGTTGATCGGTCTCCTTCATCTTTATTTGGTGGTAACCCGAATAGGCATCAAGGAAACACAAGAGTTCGCACCTCGCAACGGAATCCACAATTTGGTCGATTCGTGGCAAAGGAAAAGGAACTTTGGGACATGCTTTATTTAAACTAGTGTAATCTACACACATCCGCCACTTCCCATTCTTTTTCTTAACTAGTATGGGATTAGCTAACCACGTGGGATGGAACACTTCCTTGATGAACCCGGCCTCGAGGAGCCTTCGCAGCTCCACTCCGATCGCCTGGCGCCTTTCTTCGTCAAAGCGCCGTAGGCACTGTTGCACGGCTCTGGAGTGAGGTAGGATGTCAAGGGAGTGCTCGGCGACCTCCCTCGGGATGCCCGGCATATCCGAGGGGCTCCACGCGAAGATGTCCGCGTTGGCGCGGAGAAAGTCGACGAGCACCACTTCCTATTTCAGGTCGAGGGTGGAACTGACCCTCAACACCTTGCCCTTGGGGGCAGCGGTGTCGAGGGGTACCTCCTTGGTCTGCTCAGCAGCCTCGAAGCTGCCCGCGTGCTTGGCGGGGGAGTCGGGGCCCTCGTTGGCCAGCTTCTCCATGTCCGCGACGAGTGACTCGTCCAGCGCGAGCGCCTCGGCGTGCACGACGCACTCGACATCACAGTCAAACGTGTGCTCAATTGACGAGCCCACCGTGATGACGCCTTTTGGCCCCGGCATCTTCATCTTGAGGTACGTGTAGTTCGGGACCGCCATGAATTTGGTGTAGCACGGACGCTCGAGGATGGCGTGGTATGCGCCCCGAAACCCCACCACCTCGAAGGTGAGGGTCTCCTTGCGGAAGTTGTCCGGCGTGCCAAACCAGACCGGCAAGTCGATCTGCCCGAGGGGCTGGATGCGCTTGCCCGGTGCGACGCCATGAAACGGCGTCGTGCTGGGCCGCAGCTGATCCAAACCGATCCCCATCAGTCGTAGAGTGTGAGCGTAGAGAATGTTGAGGCTGCCGCCGCCGTCCATCAGCACTTTGGAGAATCGCGAGTTGCCGATGACGGGGTCGACGAGCAACGGGTATTGACCCGGGTTGGGGATGCGGTTCGGGTGGTCCTTGCGGCTGAAGGTGATGGCCTCCTCCGACCAGTCAAGGAAGGAAGGAGGGGCCTTCTCGGCGGCGGGGACTTCGTGCCGCTCGTGCTTGCGCTGACTGGTGGACATGTCCACCGTCGGTCCCCCGAAGATGAGGAAAACATTCTCGACAGCGGGGAAACCGCCGGCGCCTCCGTCACCCCCATCCTTCTTGGCCTCGTCCTCCTTCGCGACGACACGGCTGTAGTACTTCTTGAGCATGTCGCATTGCTCGAGGGTGTGGTTGACCGGGGTCTTGTGGTACGGGCATGGCTTTTTCAGCATGTCATCGAACACGCCGGGGCCTCGAGGGGGCCCTCGAGGACCCTTACGGGCGGGGTCGACTGCGAGGGCCTCGTCGTCGTCCTTGCCGCATCCCTGTGCGTGCGCGTCGCGGTGGGGCTTCTTGCCCTTCTTGCCCCGTTTTTGCTTCTTCACGGGCTCCTTGGACTAGCTGCCCTCCGCGGGCGTGTCGTCCACGCGCTTGCCTTTCTCGCCGTCGAAGATCGCGCCCACCGCCTCTTCCCTGGAGGCGAAGCTGGTAGCGATGTCAAACAACTCATTGGAGTCGACCGGCAGGCTTCTCCCGAGTTCGCGCACGAGGTCCCGGCAGGTCGTGCCCTCGAGGAAGGCATGCACGATTTCCGACTGAGCGACGCTCGGAAGTTCAGTGCAACGCTTAGAAAAGTGCCGTATGAAATCCCGGAGCGACTCGCCGGGCTTCTGGGTGCACCCCCGCAGGTCCCAGGAGTTCCCGGGGCGCACGTTCGTGCCCTGGAAGTTTCCCACGAACGTGCGGACTAGGTCGTCCCAGTAGTGGATTTGGCTGGGCGGCAGATGCTCGAGCCACGTCCGGGCTGAATCCGCAAGGTGTAGTGGGAGGTTGTGGATGATCACCGCGTCACTGGTGGCGCCGCCCAACTGGCAAGCCAGGCGGTAGTCGTTGAGCCACAATCGAGGGCCCCTTTCCCCCGTGTACTTGGTGATGGTGGTGGGCTGGCGGAAGCGCTGGGGGATGTTCGCCGTGCGGATCTCCCGGCTGAACACACGGGTCCCCGGGGGTTCCAGCGTCGGTGAGCGGTCCTCTCAGCTGTCGTAGCGACCACCTCGCCGAGGGTGGTAGCCCGCCGCCGTTCGCGCCTCCGCGTCGCCTCTCCTCTTGGCGTTCAGGACGTTGCGAGCGTCGCTGTCTTGGGCCTGGCCGCGCGTGTCGAGGATCCGCTCCCTGACAGGCGTCCTGCCCTGGTTCGCCGGCTGTCCTGTCGCACCGCCCACGTGGACGGATGCTTCTTGGTCCTACGCGCTGCCGCCGCCTCGCGCACTGGACTGGTTGCGCATGCGGGATGCGGAGCTCTCGGCCTGTTGCACAGCCGCCAGCTCGATGAGGGCCTGCGCCTCGCGGTGCAGATTGCGCGCCTCAGGCGTCGACGGCTCGAGCATGGCCCCAAGCAGTGTTGCTGCCGCGACGAGCTTTTGGCTGGCTCGGGGTGGTGTGTGTGGGTCGTCGATGTTGAAGTCGGCGTCGATGCACTCGCAGGCCTGCCTGCCAGCTTCTCGCACGCGTTCGCCACGCGCCGAGGCCTCTCCTGCGATGGTGGCACGCAAGAGCCGTACCTGTCGGTACTCCTCCGCGAGCTTTGCCTCGAGCTCACGCGCCTGGGCTAGCTGCGCGGCGATGTCCGCTTCTCCTGCCGGTGGGGCAGGCGGGGGGTTCGGCTCCGAGCCCTGGGGTGCGTCCCCGTCGCCCGCCCTGTCGGTGTGCTCGTGAATGGCGACCACAAAGCATTCACGTGCGGGGTCATAGCTCCCAACGCTGGAGTCATCAGAACAGTCGAACCAGTAGTCCGCGGCGTCGAGGAATCGCCGGAACGTTACTGGGTCTGGCACGCTGGAAAAGTCCCACTCTGCGTGACCGTGCGAGGTCGCGGGTGGTGTCTCACCGGCCGAGCTGTGGTACGACTCGTCGTTGGTGGTAGCGATGAGGTTCCAGATCGACAGCAGGTGGTGGCCCGGGAGGTCCTCATACGCGGCCATGTCCGTGCTGACGGACGAGGCGTACGTTGCGGCGGAGTTTCGCATCCCGTGGGGGAACTACGGCCCTGCGGTCGTGCGCTCCTCCTTGGGACGTATCGCCGCATCAGTTGGTGGCGGTGGACCCCCCCGCGCGGCGGCGCGCGCTACCCGGCGCCGCTCCGTGCGCGCCTGGCACGAGCGCTGACCGGAGCGCCTGCGGTGCCGGGACGTCGAGGGAGTCGCCGCCGTCGCCGGTGCCGGGGGGTTCGTCGTTGTCGTGGCGGGTATCGGGCCCGGCCCGGTAGACCGCCATGGGTGGAGCTCATCCCGGTTGAGGAGGCGCATATGGTAGCCATTCCCCGTGGCCTGAAAGTTCAGGCTCCCGAACCGGATTTCGAATCCGGCTGGGAAAGGGTCAGACCTGCCCATAGCGCACCTCTGGGACGTCATCTCGGTGCGAATCACCATCGAGACTGCTGGTGAGGGATCGATCACAGCGACGCCCCCTACCTGGCGCGCCAACTGTCGGTGCGGAGATTAGTCCCGACACTAACTAGTGAAATGCGCTGTGATCGGTCTCTCGATGGTCGGTGCTAAGCAATGAGGGACACGGGTTTATCCTGGTTCCGGCCGCGGGGCCGTACGTCCAGCAGGTTGCGCTCGCGGCGCTGTATTGCAATGCACCATGGTGCCTGTAGAGGGGGGATACAAGCTAGGTGGGAGAGGAAGAAAAGCCTCCAAGTCCCTGCTAAACGATTGAGGCAAGTGCCAATATCAGGGGAACAAGCGTGCGCAGATGAGTGCGAGTGAAGATGATCCCCCCTGCGACCGGGCGTCCGCCTCCTCCTTTTATAGACCAAGGGGAGGCGGCTTACAAACATGCCTTAGGGGTTTTTGCACAGTATCGTAGTATTGGTGCACAGAGCTTGCGATCTGATGGTGTCCTGGCGAATCTTGGCTCCGGCGAGTGTCGTGGCGGCTTTGTACTTGCCGGGGAACAGCTTCGAGGGTAGTCCGCCCGGTGTACACGTCTGACCGTCGTCCGTACATCAGTTCGAGGGTCTTGCTGACGAGGGCACTTTGTGCTCTACAGGGCCCGGCGTGGCGGCGCCCCACCGGAACAGGGTTCCACAGCGTCGGGGATGGTAGCACAGTGGCGGGCTGTCCGCACAGCGCTGGGGATGGCTGCACAGGGTCGGAGGTGATGGAGAGGACGTGCTCCGCTCACCCCGTGTCGCGGCGCTGTGCTGGGCGAGCGTCGGGTTGGTGGGTGTGCGTTCCTCGAGGGTGGTGTCGGCCTTTAGTCCCGGTTGGTATTACCAACCGGGACAACAGGGGGGTGTCCAACTGTTGTTTTGAGTCAATTATTGGTGTCGGCCTTTAGTCTCGGGTGGAAACACCACCCGGGACTAAAGATTTAGTCTCGGGTGGAAACACCACCCGAGACTAAAGGATACCCTTTAGTCCCGGGTGAGGAAATCACCCGAGACAAAAGCCTCTCCTCCCACCTACCACGCATCCTCTCTCTCCCTTATCTTTTCACAGCAGCGAACTCCACGGCGTGTCTCTTCCTCTCCTCTCATTTTTCCCTTCCTTCTTCTTATCTATTCCTCTTCCTTATCTTTCCATCTTCCTGTGCAGGCATGGTCCATGGAGACCAGCGCGGGGGCCAGGCCGGCCGACCGGCGGAGGGCGCGGGGCGGCCGGCGGAGGGCGCGGTGGGGCGCGGCGGCCAGTGCGGCGGCCGGCGGAGGCCGCGGCCAGGCGGGTCAGCGCGGGGCGGTCGGCGGGGCGCGGCGGCCAGCGCGGCGGCCGGCGGAGGCCGCGGCCAGGCGGGCCAGCGCGGGGGGCTGCGACCAGGCGGGCCAGCACGGGGCGGCCGGCGGGGCGCGGCAGCCGCGGCCAGGCGGGCCAGCGCGAGGCGGCCGGCGGGCGCGGCAGCTGCGGCCAGGCGGGCCAGCGCAGCGCCCGTCGGAGCACGGGCGCGGGCGGGGCCGGCGGCGCTAGCGCGAGCGGCGAGCCGGCAGTGAGTTTTTTTTTCAATTTTTTTTTCAAATCGAACTCAGTTCAATGTTTGTGATTCTTGTGCGCATCGATCTTGCTGTAAATCTTGTGCGAATTGATTTTGCAACTA
Organism: Cenchrus fungigraminus; assembly: GCA_036936925.1. Classification (NCBI taxonomy): domain Eukaryota; kingdom Viridiplantae; phylum Streptophyta; class Magnoliopsida; order Poales; family Poaceae; genus Cenchrus; species Cenchrus fungigraminus. Next base: position 124,576,441 of record CM072770.1, on the reverse strand, counting down.
AAGTTGTGAATATGTGTGATGAATTTGCGAGATGAGCATATGTAATTATTGAATCTGTTGTGACATAACTTGTGTGATGTGAGATGAATTTGTGACGAATTTTGGTGAACTTGTGATGAACTTGATGGTCTGTTGTGCATGGTGGATTGGAGCTCGAGGTGGGTGGCAGGAGCTGCTGGGACAGGGGCTGCCATGGCGGGCTTTTTTTTGTTTTTTTGGAAAACCTTTAGTCTCGGGTGGTATTACCAACCGAGACTAAAAGGGTGTGCGCATGCGCTGGCGTGACCCCCCTTTTAGTCCCGGTTGGTAATACGAACCTGGACTAAAAGACTCCTTTAGTCCCGGTTCGTTCACCCGGGACTAAAAGGGAGGGCTTTTTTGTCTCTCATCATTAGTCCCGGTTGGACTTGAGAGACATATTCCCTCTACCAACCGGGACTAAAGCCCCTCTCCCTACCAGTGTATGGCTGTCCCCGACACCCCCGCTCCCCCCCCCAATACGCATCTCCTCTGCTTCTTTCTTCCCCACGCGCGACGGTGGCCAAACAGAGACCGGTGGACGTCGTCTCGGGCGTGGGGGACGCGGTGGAGCCGGCGGGCGCGGAGGAGCTGTGCGGCAGCGGCGGCAGGGCGAGCTGGAGCTGGTGCTGCAACCCGCCGATGACGGAGCTTGAGATCGGGGGAGAGCCGGAGGCGGCGGGCGGTGGGAGCCGACGACGGGGTGCGCAGGCGGCAGGGTTGGAGTAAAAAATGCAACTTCTTGTTGGAGTCAGTCTAAGACCAATCTCAACGGAGGATGTCATGAGAGAGTCACGAGTATTAAATATTACGCCACATCAACAAATTTACGAGGAAAGAGAAAGGAGAGTGTCATAGGATGAAAGAGGAGTGTCATCACCATGACACGCCGACATAGTTCTCAAGTCTTCAATCTTGGTAACTATGCAATCACACTCACCACTAAGACTGACCTAAGAAATCATGCACAAACTTTTATGGTTTGACAATATGGTGCTATAAACATGTGGTAATCATAGATTAATTAGGTTATTCATCTTGCGAAATAGCATAGGAATTCTGCAATTAATTTCATAATTGTCTAATGTTTAGTTCTCCTAATTAATCTTCAAACATTTGATGCGACCAGCCCTAAACTTTAGCACGAGGAGGATCCGATCATCCCGTAACTCGAGAAAAGAAAAATATGGAGAAAGGCAATCCAAGGCACCTCGGTATAAAAGAGCAGACCATGGAGGCCCACTGAATGGGCTGATGGGCCTTGCCCATGTGCCCCGCAGGCCGCAGGCTTTCTTCCTCAACGCTCGAGCCAACCGTACTACGTACTATCTTTCTTTTCTTCTTCTTTTTGAAACGAGAAAAAGCACTATCTTTTTTATTTTTGAAACGAAAAAGAACTACGCACTATGACGTTTTGTCATTTGCAGTAGCACATAATTTCATGATACAGTACAGAAAAACAAGCACCACAGCTGACATTTTCAAATCCTAACAAGTCATTGATTTGATTCTTCTCAGGGTAATAATGCAGGGAACACCTTGTCATACACTGATAGTACACACAGCTGACTAGCTGAGCAAGTCCATTCCTCTCAAATAAGAAACAGAAAGATTCAGCTCACCACCCCCTGCATTGTAACATTCACAACTGCACCTTTCCGGCTTTCCCCCACAATTTCAAATCATCACTGTTCGTCCTCTTCCACCTCTACTTCTTCCTTTTCATACTCAGACCCGGAACCTTCCATGTCCCCGAAAGGGTCCTCGTCATTGCTACCATCATCCTCATCCTCTGACAATTCGTCAGGATAGTCAAAAAGTGGATTGTCTTCAGCTGCATGTTCGGAGATGGAGAAGTTAAGCTAACAAAAATAACAAAGGACCTCAATTCTCACCCTAATTAGGGGAGCAAAATGATTGTGCAATTACCATTCGAATCATCTGTGTCATACGGGTAGTCATCGTCGTAACATTCATCTTCGCCATCATCTACTTGTAACCTGACAACCAAAAATTGTTTACAAGACACCCTCAAGAGAGCAAGACAGAGTTACCACATGTGATTCACATTTACCGTGGATATGAAGCTGCCCATGTATCCTCCATGTTTGCATCATCCACCTCCTTGACAGTATAGATGTCATAAACTTCTGAATCTGTTTGTTAGAAAATTTAGGCTTCTCAAAACTAGTGTGGGAGCTAAACTGTTCACCTTTATTACTTTCAGAAACAGTAAGTACTCTTGAACTCACTTCTTTTATTACTAATGAAACCACCAAGAAAGTTTCCACTGTTGAGATCGTCTCAAGGCAAGAAACTTACATACCTTCTGATTGTGCCAATGAAAAAATATCCGACTCAATTTTCTCAGCAGCTGATGGCAAGTACTCCCGTATAAGTGGAAGAAAGTTGCACAAAACAGCACCCTCTTCCAAAGAAATGATCCTGCAGGGACTCTTGTAAGATAACTTACAACAATACAACTTTAAATTCAAAGACCTGGCAAATTGCTAGAAAGCAATACTTGCCCTGGTTCCTCTGGAAGCTTCTCTTCATCAGTATCTACTTGGACAGCGTCGTAAAGATGGCATATTTCTCTCAATGATTCATCAGCTTCATTCTTTTCTCCTTTCCGACTCTTCCATATTTGTGCAAAGCGAGCATTTCTTCCCAGATCCTGTAAAGGGTCAATAAACAAAACCATGCATAACGATGCTCGATTGCCTGAAGCTTGATCACAGATTTCTACTTTGAGAATTAAGGAATAGCACCACACTCATGAAATTGATGCGCATAAGCTAACATGCCAAGGCCCATGCTATAGCAACTACTGGGATTAGCCCTTACTTAGCTAAAAGGGAATAACTTGGTACAATAGGTCCTTGGAAATTCTATGCTATTCTCAACTCAAAAGAACTATTTGTAACTTGCAACTGCCAAATATTACTCAACACAGCCACATATTTGTGTAAGTATTGGACTAAGCCCATCAACATTACTCAACAGAAACAAGTGTCCATAAACAGGGTTTGGTAATGCAAACCATGCAATTGTTAGTTTAGCCTGTAATCTGTGTAGTTGTATCCATATACCTAGCTTTTAACTCCCAACCGATAAGCACATCTAGGATGCACCATTTTAACCTAGATTGGCTGACCTGAGTGTTCCCACAGAATACTGTGGTAATCAGGCTCAAACTAGACAGACAGCCTGTGTCGGTGCGAAGCTAAACCCAATTACATGTATACTTGCAGGTGAGGTTTTGACATATAAAAGTCGCAACAGAATCCAGAAGTAGCAATGTTGCAAACACTTAAAAAATATACTAAATGATTGTTTTGAAATGCACTCCTGCACTAGTCAACTATGCATCAATCAGAATAAGTGCAACAAACTTAACACTGGACTACGTGAAACAAAGTAAAAAAGTACAAGATGTTACAGAAGAAACACAAACTGACCCTCAAGACATGGAGAAGGGAAATGTAAAACATTGACAATGGTGATTGGTGAATCATGTATTTAAACATGCGCATAATGATTACATGAACCCTTAGTTTCCACCTATAGTTAATTCTATGATTGATTTGTGGCACATTTCATGATCTACACCATCCATCAAACTCATTGCCTCATTAGTACTCGTACAAAACTTGAGAATCAAGATTCAAGAACTGACTGCAGGGAGAATAATAGGATGTGTGTACCTCATGCCTCTGTCTGGCTTCTGACCGTAGCTGGTCTGGTTTCTGTTGGCACAAGAACAGTTCATTTTAGAATCCAGCCAACTAAAACTCATGTCAACAGGTAGATATGAGAACACTATTCCCAAGATCATAAATGCTACTGACAGCAACAGTCAAGGTCAAAACTAAAAGATTCGATTAGCACACCTCGTGAGAACCAGCAAAAACAAATTTAATTTGGTAGACAGTAGCACAAAGTGTTGCTTACTTTGTCTTGCTTGATTCTGTCATTCCACTCCTTTGTCTTGCTCTTGATCTCTTTGGTTGTTGAGTCAGCAAGCTGCAAAAAAAAAGTGCAACTTTTTACCAAAACACTCTTACACATTTGTATGGAACAGGTTTCGTTGATCCATGTATCGTGTAACGGTGTTTTAATGCATAACAGAAACTGAATCCTCTTTTCCATGCAAGTGAATATTCAAAGTGCAAAACGGCATTCAAGATGTGATGGAGATTAAATTTAAAAAAGCCATATATATGGAGTCCACGGGAAGGAAGAAAAAAAATTAACAAGAGGTCCAATGAAGAGTGCTAATGAGAAATGAGACATCAACTGAAATTTAAATATGAGCTAACAAACAGCTATGGCACCCCAAGATGCCAAGGCAGTTGAACAAGGAACAGAAAATAAAACAACACATGTAAAAGGACAGGAATATTACCAAAAGGGAGTGCAAAACATCTCCAACAGTCTCAGAATGGTGCACTGTCTCGATGTGTTGCGCAAGAAGCTTCTTGACCTGTGGTTGTTCCTCTGAAGCTGTGGGCATGGCAAGAGGCAGTAAGACGTGGATTTTGCAGGTGGAGGAGGCACCACACTAGTCATATGTTGCAATATATTCTTCTTGGTCTGAATGAGGAGAGTTTGGTAACATAACATCTATCTATCTAATATCTGTAGTGTCGATGCACGGTGGCAGAATCGTTTTGGCAAGTATCAAAGGTTGCAATCTGTTTTTGGCTCGTACCTTGAGCACCGGCGGAGGAAGAGGAGGGCTCGGAGATAGAGAGGCTGGAGAAATCAAGCATCGCCTTCTTCGCCGGCCTCTCATTAATCTCTAGCCCTGATAGATAGAGCAGACAAAATGAATCTTTCTCTTTATTATTTATCGGGTAGAAATTCAAGGAGGAACAGGGGAGGGGAGGGTTTGCTCACAGAAAGCATCCGGGCGGGTCTGTGAGGATTTGCGCTTGACCCGGACGACGATGAGCTTCTCCCTCGGGGCGGGCCCCGAGGTGGAGGCTTCGCCGGCGGCCGCCGCCGCTGCAGACGCCATGACCGGCGGCGGTGTGGTAGGGTTAACAAACGAGGAGGGGGGAGGGAGAGGAAGGGGAGTGATTTACGCACGTGCCATTAAAAAAGGATGGTGATTAGTCACATGTCAAAAAAAAAATTTCGCAGCCATATGTGTGTCATGCACTCAACTTTAGTTTACCCACATGCTATTTCGTACACATTCTATCAGAATTTAACAGTTCCATCGATCTGACAAGTAGGACCCACGTATGGAGATGACTATTTTGCCCCTGGTTTCTTCCTCTTCTGTCCCGTGCTCTTCTTCCTCCTCCTCGTGCTCCTCCCACTGGAACCCTAGCCGCCGCCGCCAGCCCGATCCTCCAGGCCCTCTCATCCGGCCGGGCCCTTTCGCCGGCGCACTCGGCCGGCGCGGGCGAGCTCCGGCATGGGGAAGCTCCGCCGCGCGAAGGCCGGGCTACCCGGCCAGCGACGACCTTAGGCGGACGAAGCGGCAGCGTTAGAAAGGAGAAGGAGGAGGAGGAAGAAGGAAGAGGTTGGTGGGGCCCACAGGGGTAAAATGGTCATTTCACCCGTCGGTTTGACACCGTTAGCTCAGAATATGTACGGAATGGCATGTGGGTAAACAAAAGTTGAGTGCATGACGCACAAGTGCCTACAAAATTTTTTAATAACATATGCGTAACCACCGTCTTTTTTTTAATAGTATGTGTGTAAATCACTCTATATTTGGTGGCCCAGCCCAGCTCTCTTCTCTTTCTCTAAAAGACTACTCACCGACATGTGTGTCCCACTCCCACCCACCGCAGTTGCTCTTCCCATCCCCCCATGGCGGACTCGACTTGGAATCTGCTGGATTGGAGTTGTGATCCCTTCACCAAAAAAAATCAAATCAAATAGGGAAGTATTTAGCGGCGGAGACGGGGAGACACGCTCATGTCCAACCAGAGTCAGCAGGACCAGGAGCGGCGTCGCCGCCAAGCACAGACCCAAGCCCGCGGTAAGCACCCTTCTCCTCTCGTCTCTGTTTTCTTTGGTGGATGTTTAGTTTCGTGCAGACTTGCTAGTGGATACATTCAGTAGGCTAAGGCTCCCTCCTTATTGTTCCGATTTGCATCTACACACATACAAAAGCAAACATCTTTTCATATTGATCGAGTTAGCATACTTTCCTTTCTTTTTAAAACTGGTATAAGTAATATCCTAGATGGACCTTGCAAGGTACTAGTAGATTAAAGGTGGTTTATCTGAGAATACTGCTGCGCAATGCAGGGAAAAAAAAGGGAAAATATGCACAAGATTTCTGTAACAAATTGTTAGGGTAGTTGCACCAAAATGTGGAAACAGATAAAATATGGATTGCTCAGTGTGCTTGAGTTTTCCTTTTCTCCTATATTTAACCATGCATATTTGATCTTGCAGATGGATTTGATTGCTTCACGGGCTAAAAGAAAGGGCTCACCCTGCCAAAGAGATGACGATTCTCAGGAAGCTGACTTAGAGATACCTTCAGGACCAAGCCTTCCAGAGGTACGACATATAAGATGCTGGTAATGGAAGAGCTTAGTACAAGTCAAAATTCCATGATGACTGGTTGAAGCCTTAAATCAGTCAACTTACCAATGCTTGGGAAATAAATATTATGAGCGGGTAGTTAAATGCTGCAACCTTCTACAGCCTTTCTTTGCATTGGAAGAAGCTTTGCATACAAGTTGCTTTTTTCTTAAGCCTGGGAGGTTCTCAAGTTACTCTTCATACTGTCTCCCCTAGATTGAACAATTTCAAAAAAGTTTCTTTCATATGGAATCTGGCATGTTATCTCCACTAGACCGTTGCTTTCTGTGCGTGGTAATTTGTGTGCTTCATAACCTTGTAGGATGGCCTTCTTTTAATATCTCTGGTCACTAAGGTTTATGTCAATGTATTTAATACTGTAGCTACTGAATTATTTATCTCATTGCCTGGGCAAAGTGGATTTTCCGGCTGTTAAAAATATTCAGATGTACTATTGGTACCCTATGCAAAGTTCATGTCCGTTTCTTTGCTGCCGTTGATTTATCATGCTATTTGACAATTAAAGATCATGGCTTCCATCTTATTTTGGCACAAATACACAAAATAAATCAAAATCACACTTCATGATTGATTAGGGTAAGGGTATGTTTTTATATTAAGATAATCAAGTATAGGGAAGGGCAGGCTTGGTGCAGTTGGTGAGAAGCTCACCCACCGAGCACCAGGTCCTGCGTTCGACGCCGTCTCCCTGCATATTTGTGGGGGTAAGATTGTGCCTCGGTTAAACCCTTCCCCAGAACCCCACTCAAGTGGGAGCCGCCTGGCACTGGGTCTGCCCTTTTTTTTATAATCAAGTATAGGGGTAATCAGGCACATAGCACCTGGGTTACAATATCTCTTTGTATGTTACTCGTGTTTCTTTTCCTTCCATCTAAATCAACCTGCTACAATCCTGAGGTCGAACTGATCTCTTATCTCTTATGATTGTGCATGCAGCACATCTGGCAACATATACATTCCCTTATGCCAATGCGAGATGCTGCTCGAGCTGCCTGTGTGTCTCGTTCCTTTCTATATTCCTGGAGATCCCATCCCAACCTCAATTTCAGCAAGTATACATTGGGCTTGATTGAAAATGCATGTCAAAATGATGAATCAGCTCGATTTTTCTACATTAAAGTTGATCACATTCTGAAAAAGCACTCAGGCATTGGCGTTAAGAAGCTCAAGATTCAGATTGATTCAGATTACAGTGCAAAGGACTCTTGTTATCTCAACAAGTGGCTTCAGAAATCTGTTACACCAGGGATTGAAGAACTCACACTTATACTTATCCCATTCAGAGCAAAGTACAATTTCCCTTGCTCACTTCTGTTGAATGGGAGTGGAGACTCGATCCGATATCTTCACCTTTCCCATTGTTCCTTCCACCCGAAAGTCACACTTGGTTTTAGAAGTCTGACAAGACTACATCTTTGTATTGTACATATCACAGGGGATGAGTTAGGGTGCCTTCTTTCCCATTCTCTTGCTTAGGAGCAGTTGGAACTCAGGTCCTGCGATAGCATAGTTTGCCTGAAGGTACCTTGCCTACTGCAGCGGCTCAACTACCTGGAGGTACGTGGGTGCGCCAATCTGAAAGTGATAGACAATGAAGCGCCAAATATCTCCAGTTTTACATTTGGAGGATACAGCACAGTACAACTGTCACTTGGAGAAACTTTGCAAATGAAGAGCCTGACCATGAACTGCTGCGGTTCAGTTTTTTATGCTCGTGCGGAACTTCCATCCAGCATGCCAAATCTTGAAGCTCTTACTATACATTCACACTCAGAGGTTTGAGAAATTTAGCTGACTGTTACTTGTTTTAGGCATATCTTATGATACTTCAATAAATCTACGCTTTGGAGCATAATTAATCTGACATCTTTATGCAGATGGCCAATGCACCAATGCTGTGTAGCAAATTATTCCACCTCAGGCACTTGAGCATTGCTCTTACTGGAGCATCATTTTCCACAACCTATGATTATTTGTCCTTGGCTTCCTTTTTTGTTGCTGCTCCTTCACTGGTGACTTTCAACTTGAATGTGAGTTGCCATTCATACTGCTATGATATTAGTAGCTGTGGTGGAAACATAACTTTGTTCTGTCCTTTTGTATCATAGGTATGGCAGAAACACATGAAGAATGTTTCGGTTTTTACAGATCCTGCGGATCTAAGGCAGATGCAAGAACTGCAGCATCACAACCTTAGGAGTGTTAGGATCACAGGATTCAGCTCTGCAAAGAGCTTGGTTGAGTTGACATGCCATGTTCTCAAGAGTATAATCTCACTTGAGTGCTTGACATTGGAGGCCCCTCAGAGTAGCTTCAGGTGCTCTGATCGTCACAACAAATCTGGCAAATGCTCCCCACTGACTAGGGACATTCTCATGGAAGGTCACAGAGCGGTCATGGCTATCAGAAAGCACATTGAACCTAAGGTCCCCTCCACAGTGAAGCTACATGTTTTGGAGCCATGCAGCTGCCATGCTATTGAACTTCCGATGGCATGTTTATCTTAGTTTTTTTTATCTGCCTGTTATATTAATAGAGCAGAGAGACGGCCGATGGCCAAAAAGATCTGCCTGTTATATTAATAGAGCTACAGTGAAGCTAGTTGTTCAATAATCATGCTGCTGCTGATGTTAATCATGTAAGTTTTTACATGGGTCATAGTCTCTAGAATTGTCAGAAGTGTTCATTGTGTGGTTGTATTGTTATTGCAATGGTCCCAATGGTTTCTTTACTAGTTTTGGGGTCAGTGGTACGGACTTGCGATTCCTGTTCTACTGTTCTAGTCCTCTTCCTCCGTTTTTTTTCTTTATTTTGTTTTTATTCGGATTTGTTTTAGAAATGATCTCAAATAGGTTATCTTAAAGCATTAATCACAGAACAGACATCTGAAATCTAAAAAAATCAGACGCCCGATAATAGTTAGGCATTGATGTTGCAACTATTTGTTTTGTATATTTCATAATGAATGTTGCATTAAACATAATATTCATGTTGTGTGTGGACATTTTCTATCTTAGAGTAGGACAACGTATACGCAATATTTTCATGTTGTATATGTGACGTGGTTGACTAGTGGATGACTCGTGATCGTCAATATGTGAGAAGCAGAGGATGACAAGAGCTTTATTTGCACGCACAAGAGATCAAGTCTGTGCAATCATGCACGTTATGCTATTATTATAGCTACATGGCAAATTTGTCGGTAAAAAAAGAATACAAGTAGCTAAATGGCAAATTTGTCGGTACAAAAAGTAAAAAAAAGAAAAGTAGCTAAATGGCAAATTTGTCGGTAAAAAAAAGAAAAAAAGAAAAGTAGCTAAATGGCAAATTTGTCAGTAAACAAGAATATAAGTATGAGGAAAGTACAAAAGAGAGGAGGATCAAAGAATTGAAAATCAAACCTTGATGTTGCCAAACTGATGTAAGGATAGCATACCAGCGATGGCAAATGATTGTAAGGTTCGGAACACAATAAGCTTCTGTGAACCAATGAAAAACAGGCCCAGAAGCACTTTGGGCATATGTTATAATTTAAACACAACTCTGTACAGGCAACACTATAACTAAAGTCTACGGTAGCAAGATACATATCTCATCTCAGGGCAACACTAACAAGTAGTTTCACTCATCTTTCATGGCCATCTCATGCCTCCTTTTCTGTGCAACCTCTACAAGCAGAGTCAGCAGGGCTTCGCATACCTGCGACGTGTCCGCCTGATCCCCAGGCTCTTCTCTCAGTGAGGAATACACCATCCAAGCATGGTCTAGCTTCCGCTCTGGCCTGACCACCACTGATCCAGGAACCTCAGCATCCTTTCTCGTCACAAGACCATCACTTTTCTCACCATACCGTACCACAAGAAGCTGAGAGCATGCTGCCATTGCAGCTGAAAGTGGCATTACAACCGGTATCCTGGTGGAATTGCCAGCCGCAGCAATCGGGAGCTCCAAGTGCGCAACGTGAGAAAGTGTGGTGAGCACACTAGGAGTGATGCTTGCCTCTGTGTGGAATGATACGACTGGAATCTCCTGAGGCAATGGATGCTGTCGCAGAAATTCTTTCCTCCTTTCATAGGTCAAATCTTCTAGAGCCTGCACATCACCCTGAAGATAGCAAAATGAACAGAGTCAAGAAGACTATCACAGCAATTCTCAAAAAAAAAGACTATCACAGCATCACCCATTAGGCAAGCTGGTTAGTGACTGGAATGATCAAAGGCAAATACCTTGAGGACTTTGGATACCAAGACCTCCATGATTTTACGCAACCTGACATAGTCACCAAGCTGCCCCTCTCGCAGGATATCTGAAGCAACTGGGCTTCCTCCATATGGACTTTGAGCTAATACCAAACCAGCAACTTTGTCTTTCAGCTGTGGCCAGTAGAGGGAGAGGGCTGCAGCCGAATCTACACCACCTTTACTATGACCAAGAAGTAGCACTCGTTTCCTTGATCCCCAGTATATTTCTTCTATGTATTCCTTTATCTCTCGTGCATTTTTACTTACTGAAGACTGCAAATCATGTATGCTTAATTAAAACAAATATCAAGAGGCAAATTACATGCCAATGTATGGAAGTACCTCACTATGAATTTTGGCAATATGGCAAGCTAGACCCATCTTGGAGAAGTGTGCCTTTGTCTTGACAAAGTAAAGCGGTCCATGATTACTAAACAGACCTACAGAAACATTAGCACAGAAAGTTGGAAAATGATAGCTCACAATAGGTGTGGTAACTGACTAACCTGGAACCAACAAGTAAACAACTGAATCAGGTAGCTTGTGCTCATTTTTTCTGAATAGTAACAAGATGGTCCACATGAGATGCACTTCATATTACATCTTTCATTAAAAGCATCTTTTACAAATCATCATCATTGATGTCTAGTTTAGTGGTTTTGCTGACCTCACAGAGTCCAAAATCTCCAAGAATCTGTCTGTCCCATCCTCAGTTGTAGGTAAGCTTTGATCCCTTTGGAGCCAGCCGATATCATCTGCTGAACCACGGATAGTTTTCCGAGCACGTTCTACAAGGCTGCACAAAATGTTACCAAAAGGAACATATTATGTTATGAAAGATTGTTACATCCACTAAATTTGATTTACCATCCAAATTTATGTTTAAAAAATTGCATCAGAATGGTGCCCATTTTCTACTCCCACATGTACAGTTTACTCTTCAGTATGGGTAGGGATGAAAACGGATCGGATACGAACGGATACCACGGATACAGATACAGATAATTTTTCTTTCTCGGTCTGAATTCTCGGATCGGATTCGGATACGGACAGTATATTTTGTGTCGAATAGTGATATTCATCATATTTGGATCATAGAAATTCAATTTTGAATTTCCGGATACTAATGCGGTACGGATAGTTACGGATATTAAATGTCCGGATTCGGATACGGTCTTACCATTTGAGTGTCTGACCCTTTCGGTCGGTCGGTCGGTCGGACGGATAATATCCGTACCACTTTCATCCCTAAGTATGGGCAAGAGAGATTCACAACACGGCGAATTCTAGAAGTACAGCACAACATGCATTGACTCCTTAATGCATAGAATGGGACTTGCATCAGAAAGAACAAAAAGAAAAAGACTCCAGAGCAAACTGTACCCTTGAAACAGTGAAGCTCCATTCTGAAAAACTTGTGAAGGCACCATTTGACCTGTGCTTTCTTGAGAGGGGCTTCCACTGCAATCTGCTTGACCAAGGGATGAATTGGTGCCAGCTGACTCTACGGAAGAAGTCTGAACAGAAAGCCTATCTACTGCTGATGCAGATGGCAGTGTTACTAACTCTTGTCCCTCCTCAGGTAGACCTGCATTAAGATACTAAGCACGATCAGCTGTTATATTGGAATTACCATAAGAGCCCACGTCGCTTGTGCAATCAACATTGGGAACCATTTTTCTGAAGAAAGAAAAAGAACTAACCTACATAACTAGGTACAGGGAGGCACTGTGTGAGAAATGAAGCTGTCTGGGCAAGATAAGATGCAGCTTGATTTAAAGCGGGTACAGAGAGGAACAATTGTGAATCTCCAACCCTGTCATCTGAGCAACTATCATCAACCTGTATTAACCGAGTAGTTGTTAAATAAAAGTAAATAACCAAAGAAATCAAGTACAGAACTTTTGCCTAAAACAAACATCTTACTTGATGATGGACATGTTTCAAGCATTTATGAAATCACCAAATCAGATGGGGAGCAATACTATAAGACTCATATTCTAAGCCTTTACACTTAAATTTTAAATTGGGAATTCGGATAACAGGGGTGGCCAAGGATAGAGTAGACATGATCAGTGTATTATGATCACTTTAAGGTTTACATCATGAGCAATTGAGTAAAGAGGTTCATGGTCAATCGGTTCACAGCGTGACAGAAAAAAAGATGAAAGAGTTGAACAAAGTTATGGCAATTCAGTGCATGGGATAACAAGAGGGAAAATTTGCAAAGTCCACATACCGTAGCAGATGTAGATGGCTCCCCCTGTGTTGAAGGGGGCGAATCCTTCATTTTTTGGTATGGTTATCCAGAGAAGAGAAACCTGCTAGCCATGATGCTCCCATTGGTCAGGATATTCAGTGTGCAACCAAGCAATGAAGTTGCATAATGAGTAGAGCAAAAGGAAAATGCTACGAAAGATTAGACTGATAAGGAAACACATGTGAAGAGCAGGTCATGAGGCCCTTTTTAGAGCAAAGGAAGCACAACTGCACAAGCAACAAAAAGGTGGGTACTCTTATCATCAAGAAGGAAAGGATCAGACGCATCTCCAATCAGCAAAGGCATCGGAGCTTCCAGCAGGTGCAGAGACCATGCCTCCACATGACATCAGAAGCCATTTTTTGCTTTCTTTCTTTCTTGTGTTATTAAAGATAAAATAAATAAATAATAAATAAACAAATAAATAAAAGCCTAACAAGAACTAGGTTTCTACTTTCTCAGGATGCAGGGAAGCTTCAAATTCTATCAGGAATCGAATCAGCCGACCTTACGGTGGGGAGTCGCGAATCAGGAGATGAAGTGTTGAAGCGAATGAGGAGATGAAGTGTTGAAGGGAATCAGCAGGCGAGAGATCCGGCAATCTCAGCAAAATTAAATAAATACCAAGGGGGGAAACGAAATCAATTAATTATACCGGAGTTGAGGGTGGGTGGATGCGGCCAGGGCGCTAGGATGGATCGGAGGGAGTCTTCTTCGTCCGGCGATTCTCGGCGTCCGTGCCGGGACGCGGGACGCGTGGCTCGAGCTTGGCAGGCGGCGCAGGCCGCGTGGATGTGGGAGCGCGCTGCGGCGGCCGTGAGGAGCTCGTGCGGTTACCTCGCGCGCAGGCCTGGATCGCTAGCGCAGGTGGCAGCCCAGGCTGCTCGACCTTTTTGTTGGGCTGGTTCGGTGAGGCCTGTTTAGTATTCAAACATTTCCTAATTACATTAATTTTCGAACACTAATTAAAAATATTAAATGTGAATTAATGTCAAAACTCATTCCACAAACAAGGTTCGGGCCAGCCTGTGAAGATCTCTGAAACTTGGGTCTTGTGTTTTTTCCATCAGTCATCAAAGGTATGTGACACGAGTTTTGATGGACAATGGTTAAAACAGATTAGCTGCTGCGTGGTTCCCGTTCCTGCATGAAATTTATATTGTTGTTATTTTAGGGAGACCTCTTTTGAGATTTGGAGAGCGAGGACAGAAAATGATTTTGCTGGACCTTTGTCGAATCGGGAAGGGAGCTGCTCAGATGATGTCAAGTTGGTGGCCTTGTAAGTGCTATTTTGACTCAATCTTTAGTTTTCTTTCTAATCTCAGTCCTAGTAGATCCAGAATTCTGAGTAAACTGTCTTAGTTGCGAGTATAAGTGTAGTTACCCACTATTGTACTGATACCGTGCAATCTCCACTATTGTAAACTTTAGCTTCTAAACATCAGGATTCTTAGTCAAACTCTTGTGAAAGCGAGCTATGCTTGTCGAAGTAGAATTCTGACTTTTGCGCATTTCTTGACACCCCAGCCTTTTTCCTTTTCAAATTGGACAATCTATATATGCTTACTTTAGATGGTTCCTGCACGAAAAGTAATCTTTGAATATAGAACCAAGTGTGAATAAAACATTAAATAGATCTAAAAAGAAAGTGAACAGGCTGCACAACTATTTTTGTGGATCTAGATTATAACTGGACAAACTCTCGTTGCTTTTATGGACTAATAAGTGATAACTAAATAATGTTTTGCACAAATTAACATTCCAAAAAATTCTGGTGGTAAACAATGTACTTATGGGTAGTACAATTTTGTTTATGTTTCTACTAGTTGGGAAGGGTCTATATCAGATGCAGGGGTTTTGAACTCTGTCATAAAATCAGGATTGTATATGTTTCTACTTGTTGTCTTATTTTTTTACTAATTATTGATTGAAACAGAGCAATCTAAAAGCTTGTGACTCTGACTCTCTGAGTGGCAGTCAACTATTCTTGCCAACTATTCACATGAAAAAAGAATTTGAATCCTCAGTTGTGTTACTGAAAGTACAACTGTTCTTGTGATGACAGTTTATGAAATACTGACAAATTGTATTGTAAGTCTAAGGAGTCATAGAATGGGAAGTTCTCTTTTTTTTCATGCCTCTAGATGTCAGCTTTCACCATTTCATGGAAACGCACCAACTTAAGACTCTGGTAAGGTAAGGTAAGATAAGCGCATAAATCCTCCCTGCAACATTCAGGCACATGGGCCATCCCAAAAGTTCAGAGTGTATCTGATTGTGCAGGGCAAAACCTTCATGGAGAAGATTGTCTGGCAATGTATGTAATTCTCGATTCGAACAAGTATCTCAATTTTCAAATTCTCCACTGTTCCAGCTAAACATGCACGCGCTTGGAATTACAACTTGTCCAAATTACAACATAAACATCAAGGGATCGACTGCGTGCTAACATCATCATTGTAGTCTGATGTGCAGCAGGTGCAGCCGAGCGCAATGCACTTGCCGCGCGGGTAGCCCAGGCCCTTGCAACACTTGTTGCACTCACCCGGGGTTAAGCACCTTCCCACACAACTTGGGTATGGGTTCACGTTGCAAGAAGCTCGAGCGCGGATCACGCCCCCCATGTTCTTCTCCTCCTCTGCAGCAACCATGCATCCATCCCCAGTTATTAGTTAATAATCAAATCGGTTAGTTCATAGAAATTTATGTGACAACAAATTAAAGATCGACCAAACTTGACTTACGGGATGCGACGAGGATGAACAGCAGGAGGATTAGGATCTTCTTCATCTTCTTTGCTTTACCCACCTTCATCATCGCCTCCATTTGACTATTTGAGGATGGATATGCGATGGAGGGATGGACTACCTCGACAGGGGGGCCCACGCGCGCCCACTGCGAGAGGCTCTCCCGCGGGGTGCCGCCGTAGTAGGCTCCTGTCGGGGGGCCGCCGTCGAGCGCCCTGCGCGACCCTCCGCGGGGAGGGCGCCGCCGCTGGTCCTCGCCGTGTACCACGCCTGAGTCAAGGTCGGCGAGATCCGGCGCAGATCCGGCGGATCGACGGCGGTGGGCGGCGGCCCGTGGCTTGCGGAGGTGGGGCGGGGGCGCGAGGCCGGTGGTGGGGCGGCGGCCTGCAGTAGGACACGGAGAACGGCGGCGCCCTGTCGCGGTGGGAAACTAGGCGCGGGGGAACGAACGGGAAGGGAACACGGGGATGGGAGTTGGGCTTGGGACTTGCAAAGCAGTGGCAATGGTGTTTATCGGGGAAGCGCATGTTTGGCAGGGATCCGAGCGGTTTTTCTGACGGAGGTGAACCGATTTGGAAAACGTTTAGCAAAATAGTTTATTTTTTTCCCTTCTCATTTTTTTTCTCTCTCCTATTTTCTCATTTATCTTCTCTCCTCTTTTTTCCCTCTTTTCTCCATTTTTTCTCTCATTTTTCTCCTCCACTCATTTTTCTCCCCTCCTCTGCTCACTCCCCAGCTCTGCTCCGGATCCGCCTCCCGGTCTTCCCCTCCACCCCGTCGCCGCCTCCGCCCTGCCCCGTCGGAGTCTTAGGCCGCCTCCGACCCGTCGGCACTTCCGCCCCGCCCCAGCGGCGCCTCGGCCCGCCTCCGCCCTGCCGGCGCTTTTGCCCCACCCCACCGACGCCTCAAGCCGCCTTCGCCCCGCCGACACCTCTATGCCGCCCCGCCGGAGCCTCGGGCCGCCGCTGCCGGTCGGCCTCCCGCTTGTGCCCGCCTGAGGGCAGGGCTGGAAAAATGGCGTGGAGCCGGGTAGAGCCACTCTTTTCTGGCTCCGTGCGGCAAAAGGGCTCCAGAGAGCGCGTTTTTCGGGGCTCCGGAGCCGGAGCTGAACGAGAAATGCCCGTTTGGCAAGGATCCGCCCGGAACTGCTCGGGGAGCCAGAGCTGGAGCCCTCCCAAAGAGACCCGAAGTGCTTAATTTAGAGACATGTGACGAGGGAACAATGCATTGAGCTGTGTGCACAAAGAGAGGATGTGATGGGTAAAAATATAGTGAAAAGTGGAATGGGGGAGTGGGTTTAGTTTGGAAAAATAGTGGAAAAGATATTTAGTTTAGAAAAAAAATGTGAAGATGTGACTCGATGTGACGAGTGAATAGGGAATTGAAAGGTGAAAAAAACTATACATGGTAACGAGAACTAACTCCAGCAATACTGAGCATGAGAGAGAAGAGGTAGACACCGCAAAAGAAAGAGTGCTCCAGCAACACCCCCCGCAACCCCACACGCATCCTAGCGGCAGTTGGTTCCCACGAGGAGGAAGAGAGGGAGCTAGTCGCGTCGGCGAGCTCCTCCGCGCCCCTGATGCAATTAAAATAATGTTTATTACACAACTTTATTTACTAGGAATTCAAATACAAACCACACGCGAGAAATTATATTGCACAATTATATTTACTAGGAATTATAGAAGGAGCAATCTATAAATTTCATGCTCGACATAATTCAAACAAAAAATTTTGGAAACTCGGATTGTTGCACAAATTAATGTTTCCAAAAATTCTGGGATGTTACATCAATGGTACACAATGTACTTATGAATTATCTTGGTATAGTATGTACTCCCGCACTAGTCAACTACACATAAATCAGAATAGGTGTCACAAACTTGACAATGGACTACCTATCTCAAAATGTGATGATTGCTTCTGATTTTGACCTAAACTTTGTTTATGTTTCTGCTAGTTGCCAAGGGTTTGTATCAGATCGGGTTTTGAATTCTGTCAATAAATCAGGGTTGTATATGTTTCTACTGGTTCTCTTATTTTTTACCAATTATTGAAGCATAGCAGATCTAGAAGCTTGTGAATCTGAAACATTTTAAATGAATTTGAATCCTCAGTTTTGTTAGTGAGAGTACAACTATTGTTGTGATGACAGTTTATGAAATACTGACAAATTGTATGTCCAAGGAGTCATATAATGATTCTAAAAAAAAGAGTCATATAATGGGAAGCTCTTTTGTTCTTGTCCCCCCTAACTTTTGACCCTGTGGAAACAACCCTCTAGAAGTTAGCTTTTACCATTTCACGGAAACGCACCGACTTAAGACTCTGGTAAGGTAATATAAACGCATAAATCCTCCCTGCAATATTCAGGCACATGGCCCATCCCAAAAAGTTCAGAGCGCATCTAACAATCTGATTGTGCAGGGCAAAACCTTCGTGGAAAATATAGCCTGGCAAGGTTTTTTTTTTTAGATCTATAGTCTGATTGTGCAGGGCGAAACCTTCATGGAAAATATAGCTTGGCAAAGTTTTTTTTTAGGTCTATAGCCCGCCAAAGTATGTGATTTTCCATTTGAACAAATATCTCAATTCTCTAAATTCTCCACTACTGTTCCAGACTTCCAGTTAAATAAACATGCACGCGTTTCAAAAAAAAAATAAACATGCACGCACTTGGAATTACAACTTGTCCAAAATTTCCAAATTTCTAATAACTTGTCCAAATTACAACTTAAACATCAAGGGATCCACTACGCGCTAACATCAACATTGTCGTCTGAGCTGCAGCAGCTGCAGGCAAGCGCAATGCACTTGCCGCGCGGGTAGCCCAGGCCCTTGCAACACTTGTTGCACTCACCTGGGCTTAAGTACTTTCCCGCACATGCATATGGCACGTTATTGCAAGAATTAGCTCGAGCGCTGATCACGGCACCCATGTTCTTCTCCTCTGCAGCAACCATGCATATATATGAATCAAATCAATTGCGGGTTGACACACTTGACAGATATCGTCGCCATTGCCAACAAATTAAAGACTTACGGGATGCGACGAGGATGATCAGCACGCAGGAGGATTAGGATCTTCTTCATCTTCTTTGCTGTACCCACCTTCATCGTCTCCATTTGATTATATTGCCAACCAGGATGGATAGCGATGGAGAATGTGCGCTAGCTGGATATATATTGTGTGTATTCATCGTCCGTTCTCTGGACCTACTTATTACTGAGCGTGATGATCCACAGTGATAGTTGAAAATGCTGGAGCACGTCTATCGGTCTATGTACAATGCACCTTGTAAAACAATTAATGCTCGTAAATTACCTAGCTATTGATGTAATTACCAATAACATATCACTATAATTATGTACTGTATCAAGGAATAGTATTTGCTATATACTTTTTTTGAATATAAATTTGTTATATACTCTATTTGTTATTATCTAAACAAATTTATCATGCAGTAAGAATTTTTTGAGATCAAGTAGGGTGAAAGATCCAGCTTTTTGAGCAGCTTTAGTGTACTTGATTTAAAGAGTCAAATTGTAAAAAAAAGTAAAGCACACTCCAACAGATCCTCTACTACACCCCAATTTTTGGAAGGCCTTCATGTGAGTTATTGCTGGAGTTGGAAGTATTTCGGCGTCCCTTAAAAAGAAGTTCTTCTTCGTCGTCTTCTTCTTCTTTAGACTTTACGGGCGAGGGGATTTTTTCGTAACGACTTGTTTACCATGAAACACTGAATGTTTGCTCTTCAACAGTCATGTATTCATGAAGGAAGATATGTAGAGGGGGAGTCTTTCCTTCTCTCCTAAGGAAGCGATAGCTTCCTAGGTTCCTCCGCCGCCTCCACTTCGGCTCCCTCCCGTCCGCCTCCGGCGTCTTCGCCGGAGCACGCCGGGAGGGGAGCCCTCCGTCGCGAGTCGCTCCTAGTAGTTAGTAGTAGTTTAGTTATTCTTCCTTGTGCCTCTATGGCTTGTCCCTTAAGTGGTCTTCGCCGCCTTGTGGTTGAAGCGTCCCCTCATCATAGGTGACTAAATGTGATACAAATACCAGTCCCAGGAGGCTGGCAACACATTTATTACAACAGGTGGTTCAGTCCCTTACATCACGGCGGCATAGTGGGCACGGGAGCGCCACTGCCACGAGAAACAGCACCAAAGCTAAAGACCAAACTACAACAGCGAAGGCTTCTAAGGCCTCATCAGAGTACCACGCCATGGAAGCTCTCTGTGGCGACCCTGAGTCCACAGGCACGGTTGGGTGTAGGGCAACGACCTACTTGACGTCTTCGGGAACGAAGTCGGGATCCTCCTCTGAAAAACAATTAATTAAGCAAGGGTGAGTACATGCGTACTCAACAAGTTCGACCCCACCCACGGAGGGGTTAATAAGCAGATCATGCACAGGATATATCAAGGATCAGGATAAGGTTTATTTTACAGACACATTTACTCATGCAGGGGGTTTGCTTTCGAAAAGGTTTTCGCAAACAATTTTTATAACTCAAGTAGCTCAGTTGTTTTGTGAAAACCAAATGAGGACTACCAGACTCCCCGTCCGCAGTAGCCCAGGCACACAGCCACACACTTTTCCAGAAATCAACTCCCGCCATGAAAATCATCCCAAACCCAAACACTAGTTTTGTGACCCCACCGTGACTCGTCCAATACCGTGGACACGGCTATTCGAATATGTTTTACACTCTGCAGAGGTTGTACATCTTTACCCACAAGTAGGGTACCGCCACACGATCACCTTAGTGCCGGTGCGGATCCTATCAAAGCCATTACCCACCTTAGCTAACCCTACGAGCCACCACGGGAGCAACCAAGGGGTTATCTCACATAACCAGGGCGTACCTCACACAGATCGTACCCCTATTCCTTGATCTCCCGCTGCTCACCCGCACTCCTGATGGCAAGTAGATTAACTAGTGGGATTTATGCTAAGCCGTTGCCACATACAACGGTCGAGTGGTAGTACGATAATTGGGTCAGGTGAGATGTCACGCAACCCGGTCCTTAATGACAAGATGGACATCTCCAACACGCTCAACCACAAAGGTACGAGCTCACCCATACTCCTGACACACGCGTCCATCCCGTCTACCCAGTTCTTTACTCACTTTCCAAAATATCCCATTCCCATTTTTAAAGCACTCACACATTTTTAAAGCAATCATTTAGGCCAAACAAAAGATCAATCATAGAAATCAAAGGTGGCTATCCTACCGGGTTTTAACAGTAAAACAATATGCAATTTATCAAACGGGTCATAGGGTTGTATTTATAAAACTAGGATCAAAGCATGCATCAAAGGATGAGATTGAACTTGCCGTCTTCGAAGTCTTCGGGGAGTTCCGGCTCGGCGTTCGGGATCTCGGGCTCCTGCTCGCAGTAGTCGGCTCCAAACTCCGGCTCGGGGTTCCTTCCTTCGTTCACTTCGTCGGCTATAGCGCACACACAAGCAAGCATGCAGTCATTAAAAGCACACACGATCTCTCCGGCTGAGCTCGAGGAAGGTAATTAAATAAAATAGGGAAATAAATATTGTGTAGGGGGTTTTGGGTGAAGGACGGGTGGCGGTATACCCGGTACGGGTGTGAGGAAGTTTGGGCGCGATTTGGATTAACATCGCGCATGAAATGACGGGTTACAGGAGGTGTTTAGGGTTAATTAGGGCCTGTTAGTATTTTATTTTAAAAGAAAAGGACCTAATTGTAATATTTAAACCTAGCGGGGTTTAATTATAATAGTCTAGGGGTTTAATTGTAAAGGGGCAGGGTTACTTGGGTGGAAAAGGTTAAGAGTTGGGGTCTAATTTTAAAGAAAGAGAGAGAGGAAAAGAGGGGGGGTTTCGGATAGGAAAAGGAAAAAGGACAGGGGCCTCCTAGCAAAACCGTCATCCCTTTCCTCCCCTTCGGTTCAGAACAGAGGGGGGAAATTGGGGGCGGTCCGCCGGCCGGCTCCGGCGATTGCCGGCGCCCCTGGTCACGGCAGCGGCCGGGGTTGGGGGCAATGAGGGAAGGTGACCGGGGGGTTCGATCCCCACCCTTACCTTGAGCTGGGGCGGCGCGGGGGAGCGGCTCCCCGAGCGGCGGCGGACTGTGGCAATGGAGGTTGGGCGGCGCGGTATGTGGTGCGGTGGGTGCAGAGCAAGCTTGCTTGGCGTGGTGTGGGGCGGTGAAGAGGTGGTGCCGGCTTTTATAGGCGTCGAAGGTCGGTTCTGGGGCAAAAATCTTCCCGGCGACCTTGGCGTTGATTCCGGCAGGGTGGGCCGCGGCGGCCGGCCCTTGATTGGCGCCGCGACGACTCCGGCGAGGTGACCCTTCGGCGCAGAGCTCGGTCACTTCACCGCCTAACGCGGCCGGTGACGAGACAGCCCGTGCAGAGGCACGTCGTGTCGGTCAACTCTGGGGCAGCGCGCGTCCTGCGGTGCGGCCGGCGTCCGGCGCGTGCGTGCGCGTGCAGGGCGCGGCGAGGCGGCCGGCGCGCGCGCGTGCTGCTGTTGCGGGGGAGGCCTGGTGGCGTGCGGGGGTGGGAAGGGGGCCGGTGCGGTCGGCGCCAGGCGCACGGGCCAGGAGCCGGGCGCGGTCTGGAGGAAGAAGAAGGAAGGGAAGGAAGAAAGGAGAAGGGAAAAAGAAAGGAAAAGAAAAAAAGAGAAAAAGGAAAGGAAAAGGAGAAAAAGAAAAGGAAAATGGAAAAAAAGAAAAGAATTAGGGAAAAGTCCCAGAAAATTTAGGGGAAAATTCTAGGGAATTAGGAGAAGGGTTTTTGCGGATTTTTCCGGGTTTCTCAGATATCGGCGTTAATTCCGGGACGGCGGTGATGGCGAGGCAAACCGGCCGGCGGGACCGCGGCGTGCGCGGGATTCCCGGCGCGGTGGCCGACCGCGGCGCTGGGGCGGCACGCGTGGGTGATGGCCCGAGTGCGGGCGGTGCCGGCGGGATTCGCGGCACGCGCGCCGAGGGTGAGAGAGGGAGACGGTGACCGGGGTTTCGAATGAGCTCAGCGGGAAAGTTTGGAAATACGCGTGATTTATTAGGTGATTTATTAGGAGCTAAAAACGCGGGTGTTACAGTGGTGGTCGCCGTCGCCCTCCTCGTTGGTTCATGATTCAGCCTCTTCGTCGCCAGTGTCGATTCTCCCCTGGTGAGTCGTAATAAATCCCTCCCGCAACCTCCTGCAGCTTCCGTTCCATCCCCACCCTTTCCCTGCTGCCGGAGTTTCCATCCCGCCATCTCAGATCCAGTCGGTTCTGAGGTCGATATGCGACCGTCGTGTCTGGATCAGACCCCCTCTTGGGTGGATCTGCTCCCTGCGATTGTCTCCAGTCACCTCTCCTCCCCAGCTGAGTCACCCACCGTCACTGCCACCGCCTCCTCGTCACAGCAATCCCAGATCCTGGAGCTAGCTTCTTCAACACGACGGCCCTGTCTCTGGTACCTGCTCGACCGAGTTGCCTCCCGCTGGGATCCTAGTGCAAGCTGCTTCATCTACCTTCGGCGACGATTCAACCACATCTACAGGTCGTCGATGCGCTCTTCCGACCGTGGCTTCTCCGGCCCGCCTCAACCGACGCTATGCGCGGTCTCCGCCTGGGTGTACGCGTCTATGACGCCTCTGCGTTCCCCCCGCCGGCGACTCCTTCGACACCATCGCCATGGACTCCGTCGTCTTGTTGCTCTCGACTTCCAGGCCTTTTGTGTAATTTGGTCTTCTTCTGAGGACTTTTCTGTAATATGGATGCTGTGATAATCTAATATATATATGTTTGTTGTCAAAAAAAAAACAGTCAAGTATTCATGTTTGTTGTAGTACTCTGGCTGTTGCACCTCTCTCTCATTTTGACGCTCACCTCCCATCTCCCATCTCAATGTGATACTGAATTCGTAACATCTTGTTTACCATGAAACTAGGCTGGTGGGGTAAGATCGTCCCACGATTTTTTCACTAAAATGAAGGAACCTTCTCCCAACTTCGCCGGCGAGGAGATTTTTTTTATAAAAAAACTAAAACCAACCTCATAATCCGCTCTACCGAGGAATATCGAATATGGTTCTCTTGGTTGTGACCATACCTCAGCCTAACCTAGTTGGTTAGAGGACCTTTAGTCAGTTTGTTTACCGTGCACCTTCGTAATTCGCACAAGTGTTGCCCTGGTGCTCTGCGTCGTGAACATATGCCGGCCAAGTTTTGAAAATTGCCATGATCCTGCTACTGGAATTGTCACGATCCTTGTTGCTGAGTGTGTGTGTGCCCTCCTTTGCTTTGGCGCACTGCAAGCAGCCGCCCGGTCCGGCAATGCATGCCATCACAATTACAGTGTTCCTCATACATACATATATCAGGTAATAACACATGGAAAACCGAATGCCAGATTTACATAGTTCCAAATTTGTAAAGAGGCTAGCTAGCCAATAATGCTAATAAGACACCGGTGCCCATCGGTGGTTTCTGGCCATCCGTTCATTCTTTCTTGTGGACAAGGACACAAGCTTATGTTTCGGGTTGCAAGAAACACCATCATTAGATCAGACTGATGATGATGGATCTAAAAAAGATGCACATCATCAGATGGTCCTCCTGTTCTTCCTCCGTCCGTGGTGGTCCTCAACAAGCAAACAGAAGTACAGAACTACACACTCTATATATACTAGCGTTGATGAGTCCGCAAGAGCCCGATCCAAACATGGCACACAAATGGGGGATCTCATCCACTAATAATCTTCTAAAACCTGCAACTAGGAGTACTACTAGCTATAAACTCATGAAAGGGGATCAGAAGCTAATCCGGTCACATGCATGCATGCTGCTGGATGCGAACAAGAACACCATGATTGCGCCGGTGGCCCCACCAGGCAGCGACCGCACATCACCACCACCACCAGGCGGCTCCAGGGTGGGTCCGGGTGTGGGTCCCACGGCGCGCATGAGACCGAGAGCGAGGTGGCCGTTGCCGCCGGTGTCCGGTGAGGTAATCACCACCTCACGCCTCTCCATTCACCATCTTGCCCTCCGGCGGCGGCGGCGGCTCTCTCTTCCCGACCAGTGGCACCCTCCGTAAATTGTCGCCGAGAGTGGAGGTTACAAGGGTCATCCTGAAGCCCGTCAAAAGGCGGTCAAAAGCGCACACACTCCCGAGCCGAGCAGCACATTTAACTCACCTCTCACTCATCATTACTCCCTTGATCTCCTCTCTCTCTCTCTCTCTCTAGTCTTCCCGCACTCCCACACCTCACCCGGGCCACCACCACCACCACCACGCCGCCGCAGCCGCAGATCTCCGCGGCCGACGCATCCCCGCCGCCGCCATGGAGTACGAGCGCATTGAGAAGCCGTTCCCCACCCAGGCACGTACACCCTTCTTCTCTCCGAGTACCCTCCCGCTTCAGCTGCTCGTCCCCCAGATTCTCTCTGCTGCTTGCTCGTGGTGGTGATGACTGAGTAATGCGAGGAGCCGCGGTTGCTGACACTGTTGTACCCTTGTGCTGCTTGACTTGCAGGGCGGCGGGTTCTCGCCCAAGCGCCTGCGCGCGATGCTGCTCGGGGTGGACAAGCGCCGCAAGCAGGGGGGCCAAGACGCCGAGGACCAGGAGGAGGAGGAGGACGCCGGGGACGACTACGGCGCCGTGCCCAAGGCATCCGTTAGATCCGACGCCGACGACGAAGCCCGCGGTGAGCATTCTGCTCCATCCTCTCTCTTTTGCCCCCTTCCTCCCCATGCCGTCGGCAATTTGATTCTTCGCTAGGTTGGTTCGGATGGGCTTTTGCCCCCCACTTCTGCGCTCAATTCAGTTCTGCATTGCTCGGTCTCGACCATTTGGTTTGGTGGTCGGTCAATTGACAATGCATGAAAAAATTTTGGCCGTAAAGATTGATATGGACAACCCACGTTTTCCATCGAAATGGAGCTATGCGCCCAAAAGGGAAAAAGGAGAGTCTTTTCATGCTTTATTATTGACACCGGGGAAGGCGTTTGTTTGTGACTGGCCGATGGGGTTGTAGGAAGGGGCCAAATGCGAGTCTCACATTTCCCCCCCTTTGTCCAATTGGGGCTATGCATATGCAGGCTTAGGGAAAACTAAATGAGGATCAGTAAAGACACCAATTAGCACTCCTTTGCAGGCTCTAGAAGTCAACGATCCTATGCTTACCTGCCTAACTTTCT
Organism: Cenchrus fungigraminus; assembly: GCA_036936925.1. Taxonomy (NCBI): domain Eukaryota; kingdom Viridiplantae; phylum Streptophyta; class Magnoliopsida; order Poales; family Poaceae; genus Cenchrus; species Cenchrus fungigraminus. The sequence goes on along the minus strand of CM072770.1, from coordinate 124,550,422 downwards.
GATTTTCAGTTACAACTGCAATAGCCAAATGCTTCAGTGGGTGGCTGCACTGGAAATTTTCAGACACTGATAGCTTGAATCTTTAACTGATCACAGAGTGTGAACTGTCTGACTGCCTTCTTATGTAGGTGGAGGTGCCATGTGCGAAGAGTACAAGGACGTAGATGTGGTGAGCACCATCTCAGAATCTTCAACCTCCCTTGACACAGGGGGTGGGCACCGGTCGCGAGATACCCACTCCATGGGTTCCAGGGTCAGGGTGCCCGAGGAGGATTCGTGTGACTCCGAGAGTGTGGCTTCCAACTTTGAATTCCACAAGGAACGAGGGGCGTCCGCTCGGTCAGCGGCAGCATCAGTCGTTCCTCCCTTCTCGAAGCCTGCTCCATCAAAGTGGGACGATGCGCAGAAATGGATTGCCAGCCCGACAACAAACCGTCCTAGCAGGGCTGCTGGTGGGGCAGTACCCAGGAAGATGGAGAAACCTAGCTCTGGCATTGGGAGACTGCCGGCAACAAAGGTTGTGCTGGAGGCCACAGAGGAGATAGACACTAAGAGGATCGATCCAAGCCAAGAGAAGAGGGAAATTGGGTGGCAGAAATCGGTGAATTGGGCCCCCCCTGATCCCTATCCAGAAGCGGAGCCTTGTTCAAAGACTACAATTGCTGCAGAAAGTACAATAGTTGATTCAGCCGGTTAGTATTGTGCACTTTTCTTTCATCTTGCCTCAGCTCTACTATATCCAAAATTAGCTTGTGCCACATTATCTGTTGGTGATCATTCCCTTCTTTGATCATCTTTTTTAGGTTTTTTTCTGTCATTGATCTAACTTGAAAGAGTAGGAATCACTCATAGTTGCAAATCTTTTGTGAATGGGTGCAGTTACTTTTGATCGTAATGATTCATCCGCCCCACTTCAAAGCGCAGCAACATGCATACCTCCTCCATCAACAGTTCGGTCAGTATCAATGAGGGATATGGGTACTGAAATGACTCCTATTGCAAGCCAAGAACCATCCCGGACGGGAACACCGGTGAGAGCAACAAGTCCAAATTGTTCTCGGCCAACAACTCCGCGAAGAACATTAGGTCCCATTGCAATTGGAGCTGTTATCAGCCATGGAGAATGTAGCAATGCCGAATTAAGTGAACAGGAACTGCAAACAAAAACTAGGAAGGAGATAATGCTTCTTGGCACACAGCTTGGTAAGACAAATATTGCAGCGTGGGCAAGCAAGAAGGAAGAGGAAAAGGATGCATCACTTTCACTGAAAACAGGGCCCATGGACCAATCAATACAGAACATAACTGAAGTCCGTGCAGCTGCATGGGAGGAGGCCGAGAAGGCCAAATACTTAGCCAGGTAATTATATCCAAGTGTCTTACATCTACATTTTGAAATTCTCTGGTTGGTCAGTGAATTAATTATGTGCTGTGCCTTCTGCTTTCCAGGTTCAAACGAGAAGAGATCAAGATCCAAGCATGGGAGGATCATCAAAAGGCCCAAATTGAAGCTGAAATGAGAAAAATTGAAGTAATCAGCTTATTTCCTTTCATTCAAAGTCACCATGGCCATGGATCCCTGTCTAATTTTCCTTTTTGGTTCAGATGTGTTTTCTTTCCCGTTGTAAATTTAGAATCCTTACTTCTTGTTACCACAGCTTGGTAAAATGATGCGTATATTAGATAATCCCTGCATGGGAAGTTGTTGAGCTGTTGACTAGCAAAACTTAACAAAAATATTAATGACAGGGGAGTTTGCTTATCATTGTAGAGAACTTTGCAGCTTACCACCTTCTTCATCTTCTATTTATCTGAATTCAATGCATATCATTGCCCTTTAGGGGCTTTCTTTCAATTTGCTGAGGATGCAATATTTGATCATCCAGTCACTGTCCACTGACAAGTAGTAGAATATAAAGACCCTAAGACAAAATATGTAACAACACCATAATTACAGAACAACATTAGCCCAAATACAGCATATCAACAAGAAAACCTTTCGTTGGCTCAAAAAAAAAAAAAGCCTTTCGGATACAACAAAGCAAGTTAAGAATATTTTGTCCCATTCAGATATACTATGATAGGTTCACTAGCTTATTCAAGTTTGTTATTCTGCTGCCCCTATTCTCTTGCACCATATGCCCGAGACGTTCAGGTTCAGAACATATACAACCAAATGCTACAAAATCCAGAATTTTTTTAACACCATTTTTGTGGATGTTGCACCGTTCAATTCAAAGCACTCATGGTTTTGTGTTCCTGTAGGTTGAAGTGGAGAGGATGCGTGCCCGTGCTCAAGACAAGCTGATGACCCAGCTTGCATCAGCAAGGCACAACGCAGACGAGAAGCGTGCTGCAGCGGAGCTGAAAAGGAACCGTGCCGCAGCAAGGACAGCCGAGCAGGCAGAGCACATCAGGAGAACCGGACGGGTGCCGCCTTCGTTTGGCTGCTGGAACTGGTGCTCCTAGGAAGCAAGCTAGTGCTTCGTCTCCCCCCGGCATCTCCTGGCCATGAAGCATCGTCACCTGTTACTATCTACTAGTGAAATGAGTACCAAATGTCTTGTAGAATCGTCCATTTGGATTGATTCAGTAGATATGTAAGCAACAGAAGGAGAATGAATCACTTGTAACTATATATATAAGATGTGTGCCTCTTGGTGTCTGTGCTGTGCAGTTACTGTAGTGTCACAGATGTCTTGAAATCATTGTCAAGTGAAGTTCGGAATCAGGCTCAGTTTGCCTGCTTGAATTGCAGGATGTTCTGTTCATGTTCATATGTATGGTGTATTCAGTGATATAGGTTGCATTACAGAACAGAAAACCAACTGTTCAGAGGCTTCATCAGAGGCTTACTCTTCAGTTCAATTAACTAAATGGAGGCCTTTTTGGTGCAGAATTATGGCAAAATACAATTATATAAACATATGAAAAATAACAGAGATCCCTTAATATACCATGATCAGGGCTCTTGTCAGAACAGATCAAGATAATGTGAAAAGCTGACAAACAGTAGAAATCTTAGTTCATCTGCACCTAGAAAGTCTCTAATAAGTCTGTAGCCAGGGACTGCATATAAGATGTGTGGTTCTTGCATTCTGGGTGTGCAGTTACTGTGGTAAGCACCTGTAACACCCCAGGTGTTTATTAAAGATAAATATCTCAATTAGTTGTGTTAATCAAGCTTAATTAGCTCCTAAGCATGTTTGACATGATTTGGCACACATTTGCACAAAAGACCTTGGTCAAAGTCATAATTCACGGGTCAAAACCCTAGATCTCTAAAAGGCTGATTTGATTTTCTTGCGCGTTCTCCAGATTTCACTATAGAAGATCAAATTATGCCTATATAAAAATTCTTCGTTATTTCCGGGAACACAATTTTCATAATTGGCGGACATTCAAATTTTGAACGCAAATTCGCTTAAATTTGAGTTGAAGTTCCTGTGTGCAGTAATTCCGGGCCGAGTTTTGCTAGAAGTTCAACACGATTTTCCCACAAATCTGTTGAGCAAAACATATGTCCCCCTTTGCGAAAGTTGTAGGTCTATAGCTCCTCTACAACTTCTAGTTTTGGAGATTTTTAAGTTAGTTGTCACTTTTTCGAGTTTTGCATTTGCGAAGACGCTTAAGTGGAATAAAAAGTGAGGCACATGACGTCGTCGCCGCGCCCCGCGTGTCGTGCGCGCGCTTCGGCCGCGCCGGCCACGTGGCGTCCTCGCGATGCCCCGGCGTACGGTCGACCTCGACACCTTCGTGGTGGACCGCGGACCGCTGTGGACCCTCCGTCTCATTTCCCTCCCGTGCACCGTGCCTAGGAAACGACCGCGACAAGCCGCAGGCCCGGCCGGCCACGCGCCGTCGCCTGGGCGCGCGTGCGCGCATGCGCCGCGACATCTGGCCGCACCGCGACTTAAGTCGCGCGGCTACCTCGTCCTCGTCGCGTGGGTCGTCACAAAAACGCGGCGAAAACACGCAGCCGCAGCAGTGCCGCAGCTCGCCGCTCCTCTGTTCCGTGTCGCCGCCGCGCCATTGTTGTGCCGCTGACGCAGCTCCTCCTCCGGTCCTCCTCCCGCTCCCTCCTCTCTACCACCCGACTGCCTGCACGTCCTCAGCACCGCACCGCCGCCCGCAGCTTGCCAGGCCGCGCCGTCGCCGGCCGTAGGCCGCAGCGGCGGGAGCCCGAGGCTGGCATCGCCGCTGGCGCCCGTACAAGTCCTCCCCAACCCGGCCAAGGTCAGCCACCACCCTAGCAAGGTCAGACGCCGCCCAAGCTTCCTCCTCCGGCTAAGTCTGGCCACCTCCGGCTGCCAATCCCGCCGCCGGCGAGGGGCAGACCCGCCCAGGGACCCAATTGCAGTGATTGCAATCTTTCCAGGGTGATTTGTGCAAAGGAAGGGCATATGTGTGATTTCTGAAAGTTCAGTCGAGGGTCTCTGTGTAATTGTACATTAGGGTTTCAGCTGAACCTTTGAAAAATCATTAAAAATCATAGAAAAATCAGAAAAATATAAATCCAATTTTGTTGGGTTACTAGTGAAGAAACCTACCTTTTCTAGAAAGCATGTATAGGGTTTTTCTGTGTAGTTTTTGAATTAAAAATTCAAACCAATTTGATGTGTTTTTAGTGTAGTTTAAAATATACACATGCTATGGATTTGAATTTTGGATGTGTTACTCTTTATGACATTTTTAGATTTGTGACCAAAGTTGGCATGAGTTTGATGTGTAGATCTTTAATTATGATTTATGTAAGCTTTATGCTAGTTTAAGCTTGATGTTTTTTATAGCCCCTTTAGTAAACTTTTATTTAAGCACCAATGCACCCTAGGGCCTTGTCTTGTTGAGTAGTACCTCTGGTAGGATGGATGTGATTTTAGGATGTGCTTTGATTTATGTTTTGGATTTAATCTTGTGTAGGAGTTTAAATTAAAAATTTGAAAAATGGTTTGAATCTGCACCTATGCTTTGGTCAGAAGCTTAGATTTGACATGTATGACTTGTAGGAGAAAGTTGAGATAAGAAAGTTTAGTAAATCTTTTTATATGAATTAATGGTGATTTACTAGGCTAAAATTTGTTTTTTTCGTATAAATTAATTTATAAATGTTCTTAATCTAAATTTTGGTGTGTGAGCTTAGAATGGGTATATGATGATGTGTGCAGAAGTTTAGACTTATTTGAGGTGTTTTTGATTTAATATGGATTTATTGTTGTAAGGCTTGTTTTAGTTAATTAAATAAAGAAAGAGCAATTAAGGTGTTACATTGTGAAAACATGTCATGTTTCTGTTTTTGAAATTTCAACACACCCCTTGCTGTTTATAAAGTTATTTAATTTACTTATGTTTAAATATGTGCACAGTCACCATCAAAGTTAACATTTAATTAACCTCTCACACCCTCACCTAATGCATATGCATGTATACGTGTAGATTTGCCGGGTGGTACATACACGCTCACCCAGGAGGGAGACGGGACGGTAGATGATGAAGTGAACGAGTTGGGTGCTCGTCAAGACCTGGACCAAAGTCCGGAAGAGCCCAAGGCTGTTGCTAAGTTAGAAGAAGGCAAGCCCCGGATACATCTAACCCTTTTCCTAAATTCATACCTTTACTTTTCGTATTTATGTTATGATTTGTGCATTTAAGTTTCAGGAGTTGATTTGAAACCTAGATGCATGATCCTTAGGACTCCTATGCTCTTTTACTAGTATGTTAGGAACGCTAGTGCCATGCTTTAAGGACACGGTACAAGTCGAGTAATGACTCATTGCTCGCGAGATATAGGATGCTTATGTTGGAATCATAAGTTGGATAAATTGACTCGCTCATGTGGTAAGAGCAATGGGTTCGGTCTCGACCGAGTAGCATGGTGCTGGTCTAAGCTTTTGAACGTACCAAGTGCTTGTCGGGAATAGGACCGGTAAGCCTAGTACCTAATGAACCAGTGCAGGAATTTTATTGCTACTAATCTTGAGATGCGTCTCCCGGTTCGCTACTGGTAGTGCAAGTGTGATTCTAGACGTGCCATGTTTGGGCGTACCAGTAAACCTTGTACTTAGGACTGTATCATCTTTTCCTAATCTGGGGAATGACGGGAACCGCCTGGTTGGGGTAGACACTGCACTTGGTCTACCTTCTTCCGTGTATCTTGGGTTTACCTTGCAAGGATATAAATCGATCGATTGTCGGTCACTCGCCGTTATCTGAGTCGGCTTGACCACTGGCTACCCCATGTTTATTTATGGAACATTTTGGATTAATATTGTTGATTGATTAAATCTTGTTTGCACAACCATGCTGGCTTAGCTAGGTGCTTACCTAGAATGGTTAACATACTAGAACTTGAGCTAAAATTTGAAAGTAAGGATCAACTCTTAGTTGCTCTTGGCAAAACAAACCCACCAGCCAAAAAGTCTTGCATGTCTAGCTGAGTCTTTTTTTTGTCGGGTCAGTCTTGCTGAGTATTAGTATACTCAGCCTTGCTTTTGTTGTTGTTTTCAGGTAATCTCATCTGGCCTGAATCTATTCCAGATGGTTGGGAACTTGAGTGGGAGAATGATGTTGATGAATGATACTCTATGGATGGCCTCCCATGTGTATCTTCCGCTAGATTTATTTCCGCTGTTTAAACTCTGAAACACCTTTACTTTCATGTACGAAAACCTGGTTTGTAATAATGTGAATTTATGAATTTTTATGTAATGTAATGTTGTACTCTGGTCCCGCTTTCGTGTGGGCTTAGCGCATAATTCGATCCTGTGTAAGTGATTTACCGGGCATGTCCCGGCAGAGGCGACAGAATAGTTCTTTATTATTGCTTAATGGCCAGGTGGACAGACTTATGCGATAATACAGATTTATTTTGAGCGGTTCTGTTACAGCACCACGGAACACGGATGTGGTTCAGAAATCAGGCTCAGCTTGGATTCCAACTCCAAATTAAATAGTTATATCAAGAATCCTCCAAGGCTTTGCTTCGAGAGGATTCAATCTGAGCTTCATGTTCATAGCAAGTTACCAACAAGTTGAGGCTGTAACAGAGTTACAGAGGTAAGTCCAAAGAACAGTTGAGCCTTTAAGAAGCACCAATCACCAAAGAATTACAAAGTATATCAATCATAACACACAGACTGTCGGTCTGCTCGTTTGGTTGGTGGCTGATGCTGATCTGTTCTGAGAGAAAAGTACTGTTGGCTGGTGGCTGATAAGCGAAGCGAACAGGGCGTGTTAACTTAGATAACCATACATCGGGAATTCAGGATCGAGGCAGATCAAGCTGACTGTGACATTGATATCAGTAGCCAGTAGGAAAACTCTACTACATTTGCCTCCCAGGGAAACTGAAGAACCGAGCAAGGCAGCTCGCGATATTATTGGAGAAAGATTATGTTCGACCCATGATAACTTCTCAGCAAAAAGCCAGCCCAGCCCAGCCAGCCCAGAGAAGGATAGTAACTAGTCCGAGCGGCCGAGCCTAGAGAAAGATCGGCCTCCGCCTCCGCCGCCGCCGCCGTCGTCCATGTCCATGGACGGCCAAGGCCTCCTCTCTGAGCCTCCCCTTCCCGTTGATCTTCGACCTTGCCAAGGGACGCGGGACAGCAGCACAAGAAGGCTCGACGAGAAGCTTGGCCGGCTCATGTTCCAGTCTCCGTCGCCGGCGGCTTCCCCGATGGATGTCGACGACCTCCTCTCCGAGATCCTCCTCCGCCTGCCACCGCTGCCGTCCTCGCTCCCCCGTGCGTCCCTCGTCTGCACCCGCTGGCACCGCTTCGTCACCGACCCCAGCTTCTTGCGCCGTTTCCGCGCCCACCACTGGAAGCACCTCGGCGTCTTCTTTCGAGGAGACAAAGATCTCTCCTTCAGCTTCTTCTTGGGCCCGCGGGACTCCGCCCCGCCCGAGCGCTTCTCCGTACGCGTGCCGGGCGAGTGCCACCACGAAGGCTGGTGCGGCTGCGCTGACTGCGTCTGGGAATTCTTGGACTGCCGCCATGGGCGCGTGGTCCTAGTCAACTACGGCACCCGCCAGATCCTGGTGTGGAACCCCGTCACAGCCGAGGACCATCTCCTAGGAGTTTCGCAGTTCACTGATGCTGATCAGGTCCGGTACGGGCTACGTATGCGCATGCACGCGGCGATAATATGTGCCTCCGGCAGCAATGGACCCTTCAAGCTTGCTTTGGCGTGGGACGACATGAGGAGCAGGAATGCAAACATCTGCGTCTACTCATCGGAGACCGGTGTATGGGGCAATGTCACCTCCGCAGCAATCCAGCCCTCGTTCTCGGTTGGCCGTGGGAGTGTCATGGTTGGGAACACTCTGTACTGGATTCTATTTGTCAGCCAAGGTCACAGCCAAGTTAGCATCCTTGAATTTGATTTGGATAGCCAGAACCTATCTGTGATAGAGGCGCCACCAGATGGCATCGATTATGAAAATCATCGTGGCATCTTCCTGTGTACCCTAGCAAAGGGTGGTGGCATTAGTTTGATGATCATGTCAGAGAACCTCAGAGGTCAACTTTGGGTGTGGGAGAAGACGGCTGATGGTGTTTTTCAATGGATGCTTGGAGGAACTATTGAGCTGGATATGCTTCTTTCGCTGGGATCAGAGGGGCACCGATCAGTACTTTGGCTTGAAGGGGATGACAATGTCATGTTTGTGTCAACATGTAAAGGCAGTTTCATGGTCCATCTCCAGTCAATGCAGTTTGAAAGGATTTTTGAAACCAGTCCTGTTAGCCATTGGTCTATCTTTCCATTCAAGTATCTACATGCTCCAGGTAATAGCTTACATTTACATTGCTAATATACCAAACAAAAGCCTGGTTCTTTTCCTTTTATTGCTTTATTGAATACCCCAAGTCCTTTAATGTCGGGCAAACAATTGAAATTTAATCATATATTCATAATAATACATATATTATATAACTTGTCTGCTTGATGAATTCTTGATACATTGTTTTGTTGTTCAGAGTCATTTTTTCAGAATTACTTACCTTAATAGTAACTGAAATGACAAAATAGTAACTTGATTGGCACATTTTATAGCTTACAGTTTTTCACACAATTATTTTTCTATACTAATCTTGGTATGATTTTAAAATCTTCAAGTGTGACTTACTCTGTTCTTGCCTTGTGAAATAACTATTCTCTGCAACTTCTTGAACAGCCTTGCTTAACTGCCCTTAGTGACAAGTTCAATCACATAAATTTTTGTCAGAATAACTTCATTTAGGTTGCTGATTTGTGATCCATGTTTTGATTCATTTTAATTTTGTCTTCTATATATTGTTTAAAGTAAGGTCACTTTAAAATAATTTTCCGTGATGTCTTTTTCTTGCAAGTATGAATTATGTTCCTATAAAGTCTTGCTACTGTTTTGTGATAGCGAGGTGATATAATGACATGCTGCTATATGCCAACTACTTTGTTTTCCAAAGTATTAGTTGCTAATCATTTAAGTATTCATCACATATTTGCACATTTTGGGTTGCATTTTTGGAAAGCTATTAGCAAACTGGAGCAAGTGTCATTTTCTGAGGGATATAACGACCTGCAATTTAGTCTATCTATTCCTGTTAGCCCAAAAGATCTATTCCATTCACCATAGCCTTCCAAAGAGGCCTTGGGTTACATATATAGGCTGCCAACCAAGAGATACCTTGGTGGCTAAGCAGGGGTAAAATAGAAATAAAAATACTAAGCTACTAGACTTACTACTAACATTCTCGTCCTAAGTCTAGCAGCTGTTACATAGAGCAATAGAGCTTAAGTGCACTTAGGCACGCCCATAGAACAACAAAACAAAAACATTTATTCTTGATCCCGACTCCGGAGCGGTGTTCCTAGAACAGAGCCACCTCCTCGTCTTCTTCCACGACCTGCGCGACGAGGGCCTGGCCGCGCCTCGGCTCGTCGTGGGCCTGACCACGCCTCGGTCCGTCGCGAGCCCGGCCGCGCCTCGGCTGGTTGCACTCCCGAGCAAAGTGGCCAGTCCTGCCACAGTTGTAGCACCTGTCGCCCCCCTCAGAAGTGGCCTCCTCGGCACCTCCTCGTGCATCGCCCTCAGCGCCACCACGTGCCTTGGGCGCCCTGCGTGGCTTCATCTTCCCACGCTTGCGTCCGTCTGGAGGCTCCCCCTTCTTCCGGCAGACGTGGCACTGGCAGTGCTCAGTGGCGTAGTAGAGCTTGCCACCGTCAGGGAAAGACTCGCCAGCCATCTCCTCCTCGTCATCCACAGCCTTGAACCGTCCCGTCAGCTCCTCGATCGTCAACGTCGAGATGTCGATCATCGTCTGAATGGCAATCTTGAGCTGTAAGTACTTCTTCGGAGAGCACCGGAGGAACTTTGCGATAGCTCTCTCCTCCGTGATCTCGTAGTCGCCGTACTGCTCCAGCCGCTGCCTCAGGCTGGAGAGACGGAGAGCGAAGTCGTCGACCTCCTCGCCCGGCTTGAAAGCCAAGCGGTCCCACTCCTCGCGAAGCTTCTATAGTGCAGACTTGCGGGCGCGGTCGCTGCCGACCCGTGCCGCAGCGATGGCGTCCCAAGCGTTCTTGGCCGTCGCCTTCCCGGAGAGGGCCGGCACCATCTCCGTCGGGACCGTGGAACAGAGCGCCTCCAGCGCCCGCCGGTCCTCCTGACGGCTCACGCCGCCCAGACGCACCGCAGTCCACATCCGGCGCGCCTCAAACTTCACCTTCATCATCGAGGACCACTCGGCGTAGTTGGTCTTCGTCAAGACCGGCCACTGTGTGCTGCCGGAGTCCCTGATGATGGTCTTGACCACCCTCGGGGGCGCGTCGTCGTGGTTGTAGTCGTCGTGGTCGTAGTCGTGGTCGTGGACGGAGCTGTGGACGGAGTGCCTCTCGACGTCCTGACGACTGGGACCCACCCGTGCACCTCCGCGGCCCGCTGCCGTGCAGCGTCCCCTGCAGGCACCTCCTGCGGCGGGGGACGAGCACCCAGCGCTGCAGCGTTGACGGGTGGTGCGTCGTGCCCAGCACCCTGTGCAGCGAGACCAAACTCCTCCTGGTCACGCCGCACCACCTCGAGCGTCGCCTCCAACTCCTCCTGGAGCTGTGCCGCCTCCTGCTCCTGCTAGATAGCAGTTGCCCTGGTACGCCGAGCTGCCTCGGCTGCACGCGCCGCCGCGGTCTGCAAGTCCGCCGCACATGCTGCCCGAGCTTCTGCCGCCCGCCGTCGCTCGTCTCGGCGCGCTGCCCGAGCCTCACGCTCCTTTGCTGCTGCAGTAGCCTCCTCACGTGCCGCCGCACGCTCCAGCTCCTTCGCTGAGGCGCCGCATGCGTTGTAGTGCCTCTAGCTCGTCCTTGAGGCGTTGTGCATCACGCCGCATCGCCGCTGCCGCCTCACGTCGCTGCACACTCGAAGTAATCGAGCTGCCGTTGGAGGAGGAGCTCCACGAGCCCAGGAGACCCTGCTCCTCGTCGGCCGGCGGTGGCTCGCGGACCACCAGAGCCGCAGCGGCCCTGCCGCCCGCGCTCTGTGCGTCCACGCCGCCTGCGCCCTGCGCACCCGCCTGGCTGGAGCCGTCCACGCCTCCCGCGCCTCGCCTCGTCCTCCTCGAGCCGGCCATGGGAGATGGAGTCGAAGAAGACGCCTTGCGGAAGAAGACGTCGGGTCCCTGACCCGCCACCCTTGCACAGCCCTGCTGCGCACAGGAACTCCCCCTTGCCGCCGATGCCCGTGCTGGAGAAGACCCGCATGCGCCTGAGCTGCGCCGAGCCCAAGCCGCCGCAGCCCGCGCCGCTCCTCTGCCTCCTGCGCGCAGGGACCCTACCCTGCCGCGCTTGAGCCTCGATCCGCTCGCAGCCGGCGCTCGCCTGGAAGCCCCACGAACCCGCGCCTGGAACCGAGCCTCCGCCGCTCGATTCCGCCGGATCGGCGCGCCGCTACGCGCTCACCCGCGCGCCTGCGGTCCTCTGCTTCTCACGCACGCCGCTCCCTGAGCGGCCGCTGTCACCTCTCCTCCTCCTCCGCACGGAGCCGAATCAGGTCGCCGCGGTGCTCCGCCTCCGCCCGCGCCGCCGCTAGGGGCCCTGCCCTGCTCGCGCGCGACCCTGCTTCGCCTCCGCACGCCGCCACCGAGCCGCCTGCCCGCGCGCTCGCCCGCGTCCCGTCGCAGCCCTGCTGCACGGGAGGGAGCGGCCGGGTCAACGCCCGCCGCGTCCGCGCCCAATCCGCCGCCGCCGCCTCTCGATCCCGCGCCTCTCCGCCCGATCCGCGGGCGCCGCCGCCGGATCCAGTCGCGGGGAGGGTGGAGAAGGCCGCCGGCCGGCCGGATCTGGCCGGGATAGCTGCGCCGCCGGCTGGGTGGGACCCACCGGCTAGGGTTTCGGGGCAGGGGTAGGTGGAGCTCGGGAGAGAAGAGGGGGTGGGAAAGGATAGGCTCTTGATACCACTTGTTAGCCCAAAAGATCTATTGCATTCACCACAACCTTCCAAAGAGGCCTTGGGTTACATATATAGGCTGCCAACCAAGAGATACCTTGGTGGCTAAGCAGGGGTAAAATAGAAATAAAAATACTAAGCTACTAGACTTACTACTAACAATTCCAAATTATATTTCACTTTAACTTTTCCCTAAGTCAAACTTCTCTAACTTTGACAAAAAAAATTATAGAAAAGAATGTATCAACATCTACAATACCAAATTAGTTTCATTAAACTCTCCATAAATTATGTCTTGATAGTTCATATCTGAACTTATAGATACTAATAGACTTTTTTTAAAAAAATATATATATATCAAAGTTAGTTTGGCATTGGAAAAAGCTAAAGTGAACTTTAATTTGGAACGGAAAGAGTTTTTGATTTGACACCTATCCCTTGATGGCCCTTTATTTCTTACAGAGTTCTCTCTTAGTAGTCGATGATTCAGCTGGAACGTCTTCTTAAATAAAACAAAATATGGTTAGACAGAGATTCAGATAGAATGCAGGAGAACTGAGGTGGGAAAGGTCATAGAGAGGATTCAGGAATAGGTTGATTACAGTTTTCTACACACCTTTCTACTCTATTCCTTCTAGTTACACATATTTGCACATACACGCACCCTGCTGGATTAGGCCCGTCCACACTATGGGCGTGACTGGAAGACTAGGCTTGGTCGTGGTCCGTGTCTTGCAACACCTTTCACTAGCTTGTTTGCTTGTCTACACCGATCTTCTCAGCAAGGCCAACATGAACATCAAACTGCTTTTAACAAAGCTCCAGGGAAACGTAGATTGTGAGCGTTCTCCATGGGCTATGGGGGCATGGGACTCAAAAGCACTACTTATGCTTCGCTGTTCACTCATGTACATGCAACATATTTCGTTTTGTGGATGTTTGGTTGTGTGCAAGGGCTCAAGCCTAGCTCATTTAATACATGCAACCAAACAAACTTATTTTTAGTACTTTTGGCTCTAGCTTAGCCTGACTCCCATGAGCCTGGTTGAGGAATCTGATACATACATGCAACAAATCAGGTCCTATTTGATCTAGTTTGAACTCAGGTAATCACCGTTAAGGTGAATGGGACCCCCTTTGGTCACTTTTGTCCTGAGTTGCCTTTTCTCTTGCAGGGGACATTTTGCATCAGGGAGGTGTAGGTAGCAGCGGAGTTCAAGGAAGCAGACAAGGGCATGGAGAAGACAGTTCTGACAGGTGGGTCCCACATGTCAGCAGTAAAGAGGGAGGAGCGCAGGCGTACGTTGCTGGGCTGAAGCGGGCTGATGTGTATGTGAGTTGGGAAGGAGGTGGCCCAGCTTGGTGAAAACTAAAAACAAAAGAGTTTTGAAAGACAGCAAGAGTTTTGTCCTGTTGGAGTTTAGAAAAAAAAGTTGGAGGTTGGTTTCCGACTCTAATTTCAATGAGTTTCTGATTCGGCTTGAGGGAGTTTATAACTTTATATACCACCAGAGGTTCACACTCAAGCTCAACGTGCAGACAATTTTTATGTTTTGTTTAATGCAATTTTGAAACACAATGGCAGGAGCTCTGCCTTTCATTTAAGAGAAGATGTTTAATGCAATTTTGAAATGTTTTCAAAACCAATTTGGCTCCTGTTCTTGCAATTTAGATCCTATATTCAATTCTAGCTTACTTGAGTTGGTTTTCTCCTAACACGGCAACTAGAGTCTGCATCGTAATAGATAGCATGGTGGCTCCCACAACTATGGAGCCAGCTCCAGACTAACTTCCATCTGATGTCTGACACCTAGCAAAGCTGATCGATTCTCAGTTTCTGCATCTCTGAATATTAATAGTTTGTTCTAGCCACCAAATATGTTCATCTCTGACTGAATCCCTAGTTCACTGATTCCAGTTGTCTTGGCTAGCACCAGCTTCACATCTGACCAAACTGCAGTTTGGATCCCTCAGTTTGCATATACTCCACAAGACAGCAGCACAACGAACAATTTAGACAAATGTACCCTCTGCCTTAAGCCTTATAGCAACAGATTCAAAGTCCACCAATATGTTTACCAAGGATCTCTGAAATCAACTGGCGAAAATATAATAAACACAACATTTAAACCAATACTGGATCGCTACGGAAACGACATCATCTTAAATTGTAAACCTTTTTCTTATTATTTCAGACTTATGGTTGCTTATGTTGCAGTTTTTTTTTTTAAAAAAAAAGCTCTGCATATGTTATGTTAATAATAGACCTGCAGTTTTTTTTCCTCAACTATAGTCAAGAGCCAATCCCATGCACATCTGCCACCAGCTCCTTCTTTGCATCCCTCCTTTTTATCAGAGTCAGCACCTACTGTCAAGAAGCGGTCTCTACTGCAGCTGCTAATTAGATATGCTGTTCAGGAGAGAGTACTTCTCATCATCATCATCATCATCAAGGAATCTATCTCTTTGGTTTTCCTTTTTGGTTGAGATGTGTATATCTCCCCTTTGTAATATTTAGAATCCTTATTTTATTCTTGTTACCACAGCTTGAACAAACAATGTGTATGTTAGATAATCCCTGCATGGGAAGTTGTTCAGCTGTTGACTAGCAAAACTTGACCAAAAAAAAAAAAATCACAGTGGAGTTTGCTTATCATTGTAGAGAACTTTGCAGCTTACCACCTCCTTCAGCTTTTATTTATCTGAATTAAATGCATATCTGACAAGTAGAATATAAAGATGCTGAGACAAAATAAGTAATACTCCATAATTACAGAACAAATTTATCTCAAAGCGACACTTAGAACCAGGCAGCAATTTTTCTCTTGCATCAGGATCATACTCAGCATATCTGTCCTTTAATCTTTTTTTTGAAATAAATCTGTCCTTTAATCTTGCATCAGCCTATCTAAACCAGGGCACGGTTTTTCTCTTGCATCAGCATAACACTTGCACTTGGTATTAGCATATTTTTTTCCTTTCATTTAATCCGACATATTAACAACAAAGCCTTTCGGATGGTAGGTTCACTAGTTTATTCAAGTTTTTTATTCTGCTGCGCCTATTCTCTTGCACCGAATGCCCGAGACGTTCAGGTTCAGAACATATACAACCAGATGCTACAAAATCCAGAATTTTCTTAACACCATTTTGTGGATAATGCACTGTTTAATGCAACCAAGCACTCATGGTTTTGTGTTCCTGAAGGTTGAAGTTGAGAGGATGTGTGCCCGTGCTCAAGACAAGCTGATGTCCCAGCTTGCATCAGCAAGGCACAACGCAGACGCTACAGCGGAGCTGAAAAGGAACTGTGCGGCAGCAAGGACAGCCGAGCAGGCAGAACACATCAGGAGAACCGGTCGGGTGCCGCCGTTTGGCTGCTGGAACTGGTGCTCGTAGGAACTCCTGGTCATGAAGCATTGTCACCTGTTAGTCTGTTACTGTCTACTAGTGAAATGAATATCGAATGTCTTGTAGAATCGTCCATCTGGATTGGTTCAGTAGATATGTGACAGGAGAATGAATCACTTGTAACTACATATATATAAGATGTGTGCCTCTTGGTGTCTGTGCTGTATAGTTACTCTAGTGTCACAGATGTCTTGAAATCATTGTCAAGTGAAGTTCAGAATCAGGCTCAGTTTGCCTGCTTGAATTGCAGGATGTTCTATTCATGTTCATATGTATTTGAGTAATATAGGTTGCATTACAGAACATAAAACCAACTG
The DNA here is from genome assembly GCA_036936925.1 of Cenchrus fungigraminus. Classification (NCBI taxonomy): domain Eukaryota; kingdom Viridiplantae; phylum Streptophyta; class Magnoliopsida; order Poales; family Poaceae; genus Cenchrus; species Cenchrus fungigraminus. Next base: position 124,534,282 of record CM072770.1, on the reverse strand, counting down.
TTCTCTTTACCTGAGAGCATTCATCAGAGGCTTGCTCTTCAGTTCAATTAACTGAATGGAGGCCTTTTTGGGCAGAATTATGAACACAAGATAAGTATATTATAAACATATGGAAATAACAGAGTTCCCGTAATATACCATGATCAGGGCTCTTGTAAAGCCGATGGACAGTAGAAATTCTAGTAACCTAGAAAGTCTCCAAGTCTGATAGCCAGGGACTGCATATAAGATGTGAGGTTCTTGCATTCTGGTCTGTCTAGTTGCTGATGTGGTTCAGAAATCTGGCTCAGCTTGGATTCCAACTCCAAATGAAATAGTTATATCAAGAATCCTCCAAGGCTTTGCTTGGAGAGGATTCAAGCTGAGCTTCATGTTCATAACAAGTTACCAACAGAATTAATCTTCAGCTCAATTCAAAGGAAGGAACTGGAAAGCAAGCCTTTAGGAAGCACCAATCACCAAAGGATTACTTTTCAGCTCAATTCAGGCGTTTCGTGCAGAATTACAAGCAAAGATCATCATATGAACCATACATCAGGAATTCAGGATCGAGGCGGATCAAGCTGACTGTAACATTGATATCAGTAGCCAGCAGGAAAAGTCTACTACATTTGTCTCCCAGGTCATACGCAACCTGAAGAACTGAACAACAAGGCACGCCCGGCCATGGGGGCAAGGCTACTCCTACTCGAACTTCTTGATGAGGGAGAGGTCGTTGAGCATCTTCTCGATCTTCTCGTTGCCGGCGTCGCCGACGAACCTGCCCCCGGACTTGAGGGACGGGACGAGCGCGGTGGCCTCGCCGCAGGTGTCGGGGCAGAGGTTCCCGATGGTGCAGAGCTCGAACTCGGCGAGGCCGTAGCGGCTGAGCGTCTCGCGGACCTGGCGCACGGCGTCGGGATTCTTGTAGCGGCTGAAGCGCTTCACGTACTGCAGCGACTTCTCGAACACCTGGGACACCTGCGAGTCCGACTCCGACGCGTGCTGCTGGATCTGCTCGTACTTGTGCTCCAGGATGATCGACACCTCGCAGTTCATCAGGCACTTGGCCTTGAGGAACTCTGCGTGCGCCGCCGACACGGGAAAGCGGGTCAGTAGCTGACGGGAGGGACGAAACCCTAGCCGCCGCCCGGAAATTGGACTGGGCGACGGGGAGAGGAAAGGGGGGAAGGGAATGAGTGAGGGAAAGGAGAGCGGACCTTCGCCGATCTTGAGCTCGGCGGCGTTCTCCTCCTCCTCGCCGGACATCTTGCTGCTGCTGCTGCCGCCTTGAAGCGAGATCGATGGAGACGAGGAGTTGGGATTGCAATTTTTTTTTTTTTGGAGCACAACTGATGATGGGAGGGAGGGGAAGGAGGGCGGCGACCGAGTGGGCTATGGACTGGGCCGACTAAGCAAGGGCGGTTTGGCTCAGTCCAAAAAGAAATGGGCCTGATACTTTCTTTCCGCGGGGCACTTGCATGGGCCTCGGGTTCAGGGATCATGAATTTTTTTATATATTTAATTTTCTTCGATTTTACGAAAATAAATAGTCGGATTTAACATTGGCAGAAATAGTTACGAACCGCCGTTTGAAATGGCGGTTGGTATCCTGCCGCCGTTTGAAAAGGCGGTAGGCACCTACCGCCGCCTCAAACGACGGTAAGTCCAAGCCAGCCGCCGTTTGAAACGGCGGTTGGGCCATCCGCCACGTGGCCCGGTGGCCAGAGACCTACCGCTAGGGCCGACGGCAGCAGGAGGCCAACCGCCCTTTGAAACGGCGGTTGACCGACTGTTGGCCACCTACCGCCGTATCAACTGGCGGTAGGTGGCTACCGCCGTTCCAACGGGCGGCTGGGCCGCGCCTATATAAGGGCCGACACCCTGCCGTCGCCGGCTGCGCCTCCTCCTCTCCTCTTGTCTTCCTCGTGGTCTTCTTCGGTGTCCATCAGGTATGTTTCCAATACTTTGCATGTATATTTAGTCAATATGGTAGAAATAGTTTAGAAAAATCTAGAAATAGTTTAGAAAATATAGAGATAGTTTAGAAATCTTAGAAATAGTTTAGAAAAAATCTAGAAATAGTTTAGAAATTATAGAAATACTTTAGAAATTCTTAGAAATACTTTAGATAGTTTCTAAATTATAGAAATACTTTAGAAATTGTAGAAATGCTTTGAAAATTCATAGAAATACTATAGAAATTGTAGAAATACTTTGAAAATTCCTAGAAATACTATAGAAATTGTACAAATGCTTTGGAAATTCCTAGAAATACTATAGAAATTGTAGAAATCGAAGAAAATTCCTAGAAATACTATAGAAATTATAGAAATACTTTGGAAATTGTAGAAATGCTTTGGAAATTTCTAGAAATGCTGTGAAAATTGTAGAAATGAATTGGAAATTCCTAGAAATACTATAGAAATTGTAGAAATCGAAGAAAATTCCTAGAAATACTATAGAAATTGTAGAAATGCTTTGGAAATTGTAGAAATGCTTTGGAAATTCCTAGAAATACTTTGAAAATTGTAGAAATACTTTGGAATTTCCTAGAAACACTATAGAAATTGTACAAATGCTTTGAAAATTCCTAAAAATACTATAGAAATTGTACAAATGCTTTGGAAATTCCTAGAAATACTTTAGAAATTGTATAAAATGCTTTGGAAATTCTTAGAAACTAGGTGATTCCCCGCGCGTTGCTGCGGGATTTGAGCGAACTTTCCTCCTAAAAATATTTTGTATATGAGTGGCCTAACTTATTGCAACAGGCTTTTCTTAGAAATATAGTTGTTGTATTATGAAAGAATATAATGAAAAGATAACGGGATATCCCAAGAAGTATAATGATGCCTATGTCATGTATATTGATGCGTTGAAAAATAGTAATAAATAGCACTGATATAATCTGCAAGAAAAGGATTGTCAATTTGTCAGAATATTATATTGATAAATATTATAATAAGATGTTGCTTAGTAGTAGAATAGAATAAATACTATGGAACAATTCTCTGCATGAAGTTTGCTGGCTCCATTGCTTCGACCTTGTAGCATCTTTTTTCTGTTGGATTTTGCTCCTTTCGACTCTGTCACCACCTATATGCGCCTGCCAGGAGTGAGCAGCTATTGTGGCATGGCCGCATGAGAAGGCCGCAAAGCATGCAGTAGGACGCCATGGCGTTGGAGATCGATGGAGTCTTCCTTACCGCTGCAGGTCTGAGGTAGCATCGTGGAAGCTTAAATGTGATTGCGAGCGCTACTTCCTGGAGGCGGCGTGGCGTGGAGATGAGTTGCCGCACAATGATGCAAGTGATTTATATAAACCTTGAGGAAAATGAAGGGACGCAATTTCTTTCTGGTTAGAACAATACATACACACTTTAATGGTCTAAAAGATTCCTATCGCTGCTGGTGGCATAGGAAGAGATGGTAATGCAATAAATGAATTTTGTTGGGGTATCTGAAGAGGTAGTGCTGGTCTGCTGGAAGCCATTGGAGACCTGCACATGCAGCGTTGAGTGGTAGAGAAATTAGTGCTTTTTTACGGAGGATGGTGGGTCAGCGACCTTTGAACTGAACTTGACGCCGGGGGATTGATGGATGATGACGTGGATGGCTGTGGTTTGAGAGAATAATACCGATTATATAGTTTTGTATGATTATGTGTGACTTTATATTTCATTTTTTGCAGCTATGGCTTAGCAGCAGGCGGCGGGTCCGCAGCCCTCTGTTGGTGCTGTTCGTCCTCCTCAGGAGTCCCTGCCGTACGTGCTGCCCGAGCTCTTCGACGAGCGGACAGACAGGGCGCACCGGTCCTACCACTCCGCGATCTGCGGGGCAGAGCTAGGGACCGTGCGTTCTAGAGGCCCCGGGCACTACATGCCGCTTCACCCCGGCTGGTGTCCGAAGTATGTAATACGACACCTTCGTATCTTTGTATTTCCTCATTTAAATTCTTAATTAATATTTATTTTCGTTTTGTGGTGCAGGCTACACGCAGCAGGGCTTCTTCCCCTAGCGCGCTTGGTTGAGGGCGACCTCATGCGGGCCGCTTTGCGACCGGCGGAGCGCAGGTCGCGCTTTGGTTTCGACTACCAGCTGGTCTGCGCGCTCCTGGACCGGTGGCGCCCCGAGACGCACAGCTTCCACTTCCCTTGGGGGGAGATGGCGGTGACTTTGGAGGACGTGGCCCTCCTCTTCGGGCTACCGTGCTTAGGGGAGCCCATGGGGGATGCTGACCCCCCCCCCCCGAGCCGTGGCGCGACGTCCTCCTCGCGAGGTTCGCCGGAGTGGTGCGCCGTCCCGGCGCGTCAGAGGTGTCTGACTTCACCAACTCTCACGGCCCCACGTGCGCTTGGTTGCGCAAGTTCAGCGTACGTTCCTCTACCTATCGTTTTTTCATAGTATCGATTTGCAGCCTCTCACTGAATTTTGAATTTTTTCAAGCCTCGTTCATGAGGGACGACGCCGACGAGCAGACGAGCAACAGGCACTTGGAGGCGTACCTGTTGTGGCTCTTCGGCTACGTAATGTTCTGTGGGTCCCAGGGGGACGCGGTGTCGAGGTTCCTGATCCCCCACGCGAGGAGGATCGCCGACGCCACCGTGGAGGAGATGCCCCAGATCAACTGGGGTGCTGTGGTTTTGGTCGCGACTTACAGGGGCCTGTGCACCGGGTGCACTAAGACGGGCACCCAGTCGATCCTCCTCGGATGCCCGTTTCTGCTACACCTGTGGAGCTACGTGCGGCTTCCCGTCGGTCGGCCATCGGTCGACCGATCGCCGTACCGCGCGCTGGAGGAGGGGCACGACCCAGTAGACAGGCCGACCATGGGGTCGATGTGGTGCCAGCGCCAGGTTCGTACTTCGAGCTAACTTCGTTCGTTAGCTATCTGAAAGTAATGCAATTCGTCGAGCTAACTCATTCTCTTGTTTGCAGCTCTCTTGGACGGAGCAGACCAGGAGGTCGTACCTCGACTTCGTCGGCCAGATCGACACCCTCACCGACCGCGAGGTTATCTGGCAGCCGTACACCGACGCCTTGGTCGCCGCGCGTGCGCCGCAGGGTCTCTCATCCCTGTGCTTTCGGGACCGTGACTTCTGGCTGACGAAGACGCCGCTCGTCCACGACATGTACGTCGAGGAGTACCACGTCGAGCGCGTGCTGAGGCAGTTTGGCCTCTACCAGGCTTCGCCTGTGCCTATCGCACACACCGTCGACCCTTCCGTGCACCTGTAAGTTCATTGCAAACTTAAATAGTTTCTTTGGACGAGTGAAGAAAGTTAGTTTGCTGACCAATTTGCTGTTTCTTGTTGCAGGTAGACGAGGAAGGGGTCCAGGACTTCGGCCCCTTTTTTGGGGAAGCTGCAGCAGTACCTGGACGTGTGGGCGACCGCCGCGCAGAACGTCGTCGTCGAGCCGCGCTTACACGACGACGACGCTTGGAGAGCGTACCTGCAGTGGTACACGGCGCGGACCCGGATGTGCGTGACCTACGTCCCCCCGAACCCTCGCCTCGACCTCGTGCCAGCGTCGACGTACCCCTACCGACGGGATCAGTCCCACAACATCTTAGTAAGTTCTTTTGCATTAATTCAAATTAAGTCACATTCGCTAAAGTTTCGTTGTACTAACAATCGTCCGATCTTGACAGTACGACACAGCTCGGGAGGTGTACCACCTGGCCCAGCACGTGGGCGTGACGATGGACCACATGACGTTGGACGGGATACGGACAGAGCTGCAGAAGATGGTGGGCCTGAGCCAGCGGTTGATGCACGCGGTGAACTTCCGCGGCGACGAGGGTTACCTCCTTCCCCGCCACCCCTCCTCCTCCAGCAGCTGTGCCTCCACCTCAGCTTCGTACCAGGCACCGACACGTCCACCGCTCGCGCCCACTGCGTCCGCTCCGTACCTGGCGCAGCCGAGTGCTTTCTACGCCACAGGTACATGACGAGATCGTACACGTTTTTTGTTGCTAGTTATATTATCTAGAGAGACCACGACATGTTTTATTGATCCATGACGATCTAATATTTTTATAGAGAGACCGCCGATACCTACGGGACCGGGGCCTTCGTCGTGGGCAACAGCAGCTTCACCGGTTCAGCAGCAGCCAGTGTTTGAGCCACCCGTTCAGCAGCACCAGCCAGTGTTTGAGGCACCTGTTCAGCAGCAGCCACCGTTTCAGACACCTGCTTCGGATGACTACTACATTGGCGAGACACCAGCGCTGGAGTTTCCGTTGGCCGACTTGTTGGGTGGCAGCGCCGACGAGATCGGTGGTACACCGCTGTCAGGAGCCCCGCCCGTGACCCAGCCGACGCAGCAAACGCAGGATCAGCAGCGCGCGATGATGGAGGACTTCCACGACTCGGCACGGCGTGCAGGCGAGGCGTTGGCGGCGGCAGCGTCGGTGGAGGCGGAGGCGCGGGCGACCGGACCGGGGGTGGCCTCGTCAGGCTCGGCGACTCCACAGGCACCGACCGGAGGGGGGCCGGCACGTCGGGCTCGGCGACTCCACAGGCACTGACCGGAGGGGGGACCGTCCCGTCGGGCTCGGCGACTCCACAGGCAGCCACCGGAGGGGGGGCTGTCTCGTCGGGCTCAGGTGCTCCTTTAGCGACACCGCCCCCCGAGCCGGCGGTCGGAGGACGCGATCGCCATCCACGCGACCCCCTCACGTACTCGACCCACCACACGAGGGCTGCACAGAGGGCGGCGGCAGCGGCGAGGAGGAAGGAGCACCAGGGTCCGCCACGACCGACGAAACACGATCGTATTTAGATTTGTATTTGGACACTTGTCGTGTACAGTACTTTGTTTGTTCTAATTATTTTATGTATTTTTGTATTCAGTTGCCTGTTATTTACTTTGTTTGAGAAAAAACAAAAACCAAAAAACCAAAAAAAAATAAAAACCGAAAACAAAGCCTACCGCCAGTTGAAACGGCGGTAGGCTTAACGAAACCGCCGTTTCAACTGGCGGTAGCTGCCAGCCAGCCTACCGCCACCCATACCGGCCCTGCCGCCACTGTTGCAAACCTACTGCCAGTTACCGCCGTTTGAAACGGCGGCAGGGATCCAACCGCTGTTTCAAACGGCTGTTCGTGACTATTTCTGCCAATTTTGAATCCGACTATTTATTTTCGTAAAATCGAAGAAAATTAAATATTAAAAAAAATTCCGGGATCTATCAATATCAATGACAATGATGAGTGTCTCAAAAAATAAAAAATCAAGATCAATGATGAGATTTTTTATTTCATAATATATTTTCAAAATAAATACCGGAACGAAAATTTTGCAAATATATAACCGCCGTTTCAAATGGCGGTTGGCTCCTACCGCAAAATGAAACGGTGGCAGGACACTTCTCCGTGTGGTACTGTAGCATGGTAATGTAGCAATCGCTACCGCTGTTCCAAACGACGGTAGGATCAATCCGTTTTTTTTAAATTGTGCAAATATGAAAATTTCTAAACTGACTCGCATGATGTTGATCCAAAAGAGCATATGAAAGAGTGGGATGGGGGATTTGCAAAAATGTGATTGGAATAGGGGATTTGCAAACATGAAAACTTCTAATCTAGGTCACACGATGTTGATCCAAAAGAACATATGGAGGAGTTGGGATGGGGGATTTGCAAAAATCTGATTGGGATGGGGATTTGCAAAAATGTGATTCGGGGCAAGTCGTTAAATGCATAATTACCTAATCTTATAGGTTCTTTGGATCAACATCATGTGGCCCGTGATGCATCCGGTTTCTACCGCTGTTTCAAACGACGGTAGGACCAGTTTGTTCTCAAAAAATATTTAGAAACATGAAAAAGTCAAATTCTAATCTGGGTCACACAATGTTGATCCAAAAGAGCATATGGAGGAGTGGGATGGAGGATTGCAAAAATGTGATTGGGATGGGGGATTTCCAAGGGATTTGCAAAAATGTGATTCGGGACAAGCGGTTAAGACTGACTCCAACAATTTCCTCATCTGAACCCGCAACCGCAAAATGAGCAGTCGGTTCGCACTGGATCACGATCCAGCAAAGCCCTCAAGCGCATCATCAAAATGAGTGTCATGGCCTCTGAGTCTACAAACTCGGGGATCCCCCCCCCGCCCCCTGCATCCCACTCAGGCGGCGGCCCCACACTCACCCACGTCGAAATCCACCTGTCGGTGCCGCTGCCACGTCGTCGCGCTGCTGTAGGACAGCCACCCCGGCGAGGGAACACATCTCCAGCTCGCCCGCCTTGCTCCGCTCCAAAGGCACGCGGTGGCGGGGCCCACCAGCTCTGACCAACCTGGTCTGCTATGCCTCGGTAGGCACGCGGTGGCCGGGGCAGCACCTCGTGCCCTCGGCAATGCAAGGGAGTGTAGAGGGCGGCGCACGAGCTGACCGCGTGGAGAGCGACGCGCACTGAGGTCGCCGGGAGAAAGAAGGTGGTGGGTTGCGGGAAGGAAAGGGGGAGAGACAGTAGAAGACACAAGGTGGGTTGTATACTCGTCAGGTTGAGGATGAGAAAGGTTGCTGTTGGGGTGTACAAAGAATCTTGTTGGGCCGGATTGTATCGAAAAATCGTCTTGATATGTATCAACCTATGTATCAACATTTTTTTAATTTTGATTCGAATATTGGATACATATTGAACGTTTATTGAATACGGGATACAAGACCTGCTCGACATATAAGTATAATGTAGCGTGGAAGGGATGGGAAAAGACTCCATATTTTAGAACCGATCAATTATATTAGTCTAAAAATCTAAAAATAATTAATATTCTAACCTAACAAATTTCATAACTTTAAAAGTCATACTAACATTTAAAAATAACATAATCGACATCACTATTACTAACACACTCAATATTTTCTTTTAACTACATATGAATATAACAAAAATGTGGCGATAGATGACATCGATGTGTGCTCGCAACGAACACAAGCAGCCATGACAGGACGATGTGCACGAGGCACTGCAGAGATGGCGCCAATGGATGGAAACAAGAGTAGGACGTGCAGCAAGCACGAGTAGTTTGAATGTGATATGAATATTTGGTCTTATTTTTTTCTAAAGTATTACCTTAACATAATATGTAATTTTACCTTAAAAACATTTTTACTTTGTGATGTATAATTTTAAAGTACCATTTAAATCAAGTAGATATATACATCTTTCAAAATAATATAAAACAATGTAAAGATTTTTATTTTTAATGGTAGTTCTAGATAAAAGATTTTTTTAACAAAAATATCACCGTTGCATAAAAAAGAAAGTGAACATTTCTTAATAAGATATTATAAAAGGCATTGGTTATGTTTCTTATTTGGCTAGTGCAACTACTTTATGATCTACAAAACTTTTGACAAAAATAACTAACTAATAATTTCTTCACACTAAAGTTTGGGAGTTACCATGACAACACTCCAAATATATGGCGATGCATGGAACATTTATCTTAGTCAAAAAGTTAAAATATATTTAAAGAAACACAACTTATATAACATACAAAGATTATGTTCACACACACACATCTTTGTGTGTGTGTGTGTGATTGTTAGTTTCAACAGCTTAAAATCATGTAATATGATAATATATAATTAGAAACAAAATTAAGAATGTATGTACACCTGACTGACCAAGCCAACAGACTCAAGTGCATAAATCTGTTCAGGTGTGAGGTGATGCTGATTGGGTGTGCCAGTGGGCTTCTCATAGTCTGCACCATTGTTCTTGTAATAAGTTTGTGAGTTTGTGAGAGGAGGTGGTTCTCATGGACCAAGTCTCGCCAGTCATTTCAATCACAATCTCATTAATGACACTCGCACATATATCCTGATAATCTTCATCAGAAACCCTTAGTATTAGGAGATCGTGTAGATCTTTGAACAACAAGGGCATGAAGAGAAGAGATGTGACGCTGGCGTCGACTAGGTAGAGGGCTCGTGCAGGGAAGTTAAATGCCATTAGCACTAGGAGATGACTGATGTCAGTTGGCACCTTATTGGTTCCATAATACCAGAACAAGTCCTGGATTGCCATTACAACATGGGTGTCAAATTTCCAAATTTCTCGAACCTCTACAGGACGCCCACAAGCATGCCCAACCTCTGCACGAGGACATGATGACAACAACAAGAAAGTCTCCACACCTCGATCCATGCTCAAGTGGTATTGGACGAAATGCATCCAAGGTATATCATCAATTCCACCCTTGCAGATTCAGCCAGTATGGTGTTGCAACGTCTGGCCACCACCAAATTTCATGCTGCACAGAAGATGTTGGAAGGAATGATTGAGCATAATCCAGTCTTTGCTAGAACTGTTGTATGCCACTGTAGTTGACAGGGCACACAAACCATATATTCTGAATTTTGAGCAAGTTTGCATCACACCAATGCCCCCATGGCTAATAGTCTGTCTAGAAGATGATAGTGCCATTGGCAGTTTTAATTTTCAGATAGGCTATAAGGGCTGGTTGTGGTTCAGTTACAATTGGACTTCTGTACAGCTTTGGCCACCTTGGCCATCACCAGTGCAGTATGAGTTGCAAGTTAATGGTGTTCAACTCAGACCACCACCTTGGCCATTTTTCACTAGTAATCTAATGGTAGTGTACAGTGCAGCTAGTCCTTGGTCCAGGGTGAAACCTTTATTTGCAATTGGTAATGTCTCTAGATGCTATTCAGTTGCCTTGAAGTTGGACATGCATATCAAATTATCTTCTGTCTGCCTGCTATTAGGGAATCAGACACATATCTCACTACTATGTGCAATGCCTGTGAGAAATCAGTTTTTGCATGGGTTAGATTTCCTTGCTGCCACTGGGCTAAGCCTTTTCCAGGATTTTGGCCTTCACACCACTGAAGTGCAATTGAAGACCTTGCTGTCAGTCATGCTTATATTTCCATTTCAAGTTTACACATATATATTCATTGTGAAGAAGGGGAACTGTGTATTGGAATATTGGGTGGCACCTTCAGTCACTGGAGTTAAATTGTTTTGTGATGCATTGGGTGTTGCTCATCACTTGACATACATCAGCAACAGTTGCACTCAAACATGCACTTTTACTTGTGGTGTCCAATTGCAAAGACCAGGTGAATGTTTCAGTGGTAAAGTATTACTGCAGTGCTGTCATAATGCTGAAATGCACCTGAAGGAAATTCTGTCAGTCATTCTTGCAACATGCACTTCTCATGGTTATGTGCACCTGCTGGAACAACATGTTTTTCTCAGCATGGTTGTCAAATGGCCAGATGCTGGAGAAAATAGGTCCTTCACTACTCAAGTATTGCTTCAATGCTATCTAGATGAGGTGATGCTCAGTCAGTGGACCTCTTCAAGGGTGTCTGACATCCTGCAACACATTATATTGTCTTTGTTCAATGGAGAGTGCTGCAGCTCAGGTATTTGGGCCTTCTATCATTGGGAGAATCACCTGTTAGCTGACACTGCCATCAAATGGCCCATCTGCGGGATGTTCACTGATTGTAGCAGAAATATAGTTGAGTTATTTCTGGAAGCGCAGCTGAAGCATGGTGAGGTATTATGGACTCAATCTCATTGCAATTGTGAAATTGTTGCAGCTGTTATGCAGTTTGGTGCATCTGCTAGTGTGATAAGCACAGCTAATTGGCCAACAGCAGCAGTAGCAACATCTCTTTGGCTAGTGTCAGTGTTTTAGACCGGCAACCTACCAAGGGGAGTACCCGAGGTAGATATTTATGGCCTCGCCGAGATCGGAAACTCAAAGGAGAGACACGTGGCACACAATTTAGACAGGTTCGGGCCGCGAGGTGCGTAATACCATACGTCTTGTATGCTGCGTAGCTCTTGATTGATGGGGTGTTGTTTACAAGATGATGCAGATGTCTAGATAGGGATCCCTGCCTCACCTTATATAGTTCGGGAGGCAGGGTTACAAGTCGGTTTGATGGAGGAGTACTAGTCGTACATGGGTAGGAGTACTCTACATGGGTTCGGACATGCCTAGCCTTCTTATTCGAGTACTAGTCCTCTGTTGCCTTGCACTGCACACCGTCTTGCACCGTGTAGCACAAGTCGAGTAGTCCTGGGGGCCCACATAGTAGTCGGTTCCAGTACCCGCCTGGGTAGTGGGCCCTGGAATGTCCATACGACAAGCCCCTGAGTACTTTGTAGTCGAGTGAGATGTCTTCGAGTAGTCTTGATGGCCTTGGCAAGTAGTCCTTGAGCATCCCTGAGTTCCACAAGCCAAAGTCCTCAAGAATGCTTGAATCATCCCGAGGCTGGAAGGTACTCCAACTGAACTTTGAGTAGTCTTGAGGGTCTCTCGAATTGAAGGGTCATCTTGACTGTAGAATGTGTCCGTAGTGGATCCTTGACATGTTGAATTCCTCCAAATCTGCCCATTGAAGCCGAGCCCCCGAGGTAAGAGCCTCGAGTACTGGAAGTTGAAGGGACACACCGCCCGCGTTGAGTCAGCCGCACTGAACTGACCCGCTCAAGCGGTTGTAAATAAGAGGGCGACCTCTTAGGGTTTCCCACTCGCATCTGTTGAAGTGCTGTGAATAGATCTGAAGAGCCCCCTCCAATGTCGTCGCCGCCAATAGATTTAGATCTACTAGCGCCGCCGCCGTAGCCTCCACCCTGCAGCCCCCGAGCAAATGCGAGTGAAAACGCTCGTGACTAGAAGGACGAAGCCCTCACCGTCGAAAAGCTCGAAGACCGGGGCGTCAAATAAGCGGAGCCGTGAGGAGGCGGGGGATGCTGGGTAGTCGTCGTCTCGCCCCGCCCCGCCCCGCCGAACCCGACGAAGGAATGGAAGAAGGCGAAGCTGAAGACCGAGGACATCCTCGCCCTCATCAACAGCGGCTTCTTGAGGGAGAAGGAGGTCGACGGATGGAGCGCCGCCACAGGCTTCATGTTTTGATCTTTGGTGACTTCCCTATGGCATGATTTTGTTTGGAATTTTGCTTGTTTCTTGCAGCATGCTTTGAGAGAAGATGATTTATTTTCATGCCGCTTGATGGGTCATATTTGTGCAGCGTGCTATGGGAGAAGATGATTTTAATTTGATACCACTTAACATGATAGGTTATCTATATAACTTATATAGATGAAACCCACTAAGAGGCATTAACTATATTTCTCTCAACATGCAAACCATCCACCTCACATGCCACATCATCATCCACTAGATCATCAATTTATGTCTTCCACCGATTTTCTGTGACTATAGCATCCATGCATCTTTGCGAGTATCATGCTCCAACATTCCAACAATAGACGTTAAAGATCAATCATTTGCAACCGTTTTCTCTCAACAAAATGAACATATTTTTATATATAGTGTCGTTTGTAAAAGAATATTGCATACCAATCACCTTAGTTTATACTTCCAAATTTTCACATTACAACTCTGTTTAAAAATTCCCGCAGCAACGCGCGGGGTATCACCTAGTATATGTTGTTGCTGGTGAACATGTCGGCTCTGGCCCTGCGCACGTGATGAAGACGTTGTATTTAAGGATTTTGAGCTTGGAGTATGTTAGATATCGATTCAAGCTTACATATAAAATGATAGTATGCTGAATACAAAAGCCGATGAACTTTGATTAATACTAATTTAATAGGATAAAAAATTGATTTAATTTTTATTTTGCGTAGGTCAATGCCGATTTTAACTGATTGTTAGATGTTAGATTTCTACAAAATTGATACAGATCCTATGGTTGCTGCATCTGCTCTACGTTGTGTGGTCCATAAGCTTATGTTGTAGTCCATTCATTTTTTCCTCATTTGGAATTCTCAGCCATCGTCATATTCGTGAAACACTTTATAATCTAGGTTTGTACAATGAGAGTAGTATGGTTATGAGAGTAATTATGTAAATGAATTTTTGTGGCTTAATGGATAGTCTGAGGGAGTGGTTAATTAAATTACCGCATGATGGATCAAAACGTCAGGCTCAAAGAAGCAGCACGGTTGTTTTGAGCTGTTCATTGCTTATTTTGAATGTGTTTTATATCGGAATTCTAATTTGAAATATGAATGAAAAGCTAATTGTAACTGTCATATCTGACTTCCAGACCCGTCACCCGTCTGAACCACGTGAAACTCTTTAACATGCTAACTCAGCGGTCTTGCTAACTTTCCCTGCAAGCTCTTTTCCAACGTACTATGGAAATTCTAACTGAATTATTAGATTTTTTTTGACTCTTTGAATTTATTCTTTGTAATTGGTTCAGTTTCAAAAAATAAACTAATTGATATTTTCTGACCTTATGAATTAAATCTTTGCTATTTAATTTATTTTTGGAAATTTAGTCTAAATTTGGTCAGAATGGCTGAATTAATCTAAACCTAAGCTAATCTCCTTCCATATCTACCCCTCGCTCCATCTCGTTTATCCTCACCAAACCGACGCCCATCACCAGCTCTCCTCTCTTCTTTTTTCTGCCGCCGCCACATCTCCCTTCTCTCTTTTTTTCCTCCTTCTCCACTTGAGCGGCAAGAAGCAACCAGTAGCAGGCTACCAGCACTGCAGCAACTGTTGCCATTTCTTCCTGTTGCCTAGATGAGCACGAGGAAAATCCTAAATCCAAGCCGCTGCCGCTGCCTGCCTCTTTTTTTCTCCGCCCTGTTCTTTCAAAAGAAAGTTTGGACTTCTTTGCAGGTTCATCATGCAGCTACAGCTCACTTTCATACCAACCTCACTGCTTGGGGAGACAACTCTACATCAACACCACATGAAGCCTCTCTGGTGCCTTCTAGCTCCTCCGGTTCTCCAAGGCTTTAGATGCTACTCTGATGCTGCTATAACTCCGGATACTCTCGGGGGACCTCCCAGACCTGCTGGGCTGGGGATTTTCATTGTCAACACTGACTTTAATCCTCCCTTTACTCTTTTCATCAAGGCTTCTATGCAGGAATCCACATCGGTGATCATGGCTGAATCTGCAGCTCTTGCTTTGGCCATCTCTTTATGCAGGCAAATGGGTCTTCAAAACATCAGTTTCTTCACTGATAATCAGTTGCTAGTCAACTGCATCAATGGAGAACACCCCTCTCATCCACCTGATTGGAGAATTAAACCTTACACCCAAGCAATTGTTGCATCTTTACAGGATTCTTACAAAGTATTCAAGATTTCAAGAAATCAAAACCACATGGCGCATTCACTAGCAACAAGAGCTTTACATCAAGATCATTTACACCATGTTACTCAACAAACCATATGTACTAATAGTAGTCATATCCATGGGTGCCCTCTCTTGTGTGCACTCCACCTTGTAACCATTAGCTCTGTAATGGTTCAAACAGCTTCTTGCTGTTAATTATTAATGAAATGCTTGTTGTAAAAAAAAGCCACCAGCTTGAGTTTGTTCCTCTGCTCAAGCGCCATATACCTCAGCCGCAACTCCTTCCATGCCGTCCACATTCCTCTGCTGCTGCCACAAATCAGAGAGAAAGGACAAGGAGTGGAGGGATTTGAGGAGGATTTTGTCGCTGCCACAGCGCGGGGAGCTGCGTCGACAACGCCGCAACCATCGGGTTGAGGCCGCCGCCGGGAGCGACAAAACGATGTGTTGTAGCTGCTATGCACCAACGTCGAGCAGGACCACGAGGAAGGGAACTGGGAGATAATGCCGTACCACCAGGAGGAACGCCGAGACGTGTACGACGACAATGACGGCCGCAAGGAGGAGCAGGATCTGAGCCCAAGAATGTCGTTGCTGCTGCATGGTGTGCATTGACTCCGCATCACCTCGACCTCAATGCCTTTCCTGACTGACAACACCACGAGCTGCTGATCGCAAACGACGCGGGGCACCCCAGGTCAGTAGGCAGGCTGGCGCGGCTTTCTTCTCCCCATCGGCGGCATCCTCGAGCTCGAGATCGAGTGGGAGCCGCATCGGGCCAAGTGGGAGGTCGACGTCCGCTGCTCTCTGCGGCCGCCCCTCTCTCCTCCCTCCCCTCCTCTCTTCCCCACCCCGACCCCTTGCTCCAGATCCGGTGGGCGGTGGCTGCTCGGGCGGCCTGGTGCCTGGTGCTGCTCGAGCGTAACTGCCCAAACGCCGCACCACCGCTCGATCGTGCCGCTGCTGCACCGCTGCTCAAGCGGTCCTTGCTCAGGTGCCCAGCCGCCCACTGGTGCTAAGGTGCCCCGCCGTCCCTCGGGCCTGAGATTTTTCCTTGGACCGCGGGTTGATTCTATGGAAGATCAAGGCGTTTTATGAAAAACAATAGCGCCTACCCGATCCTGACCATCAACAAGTTTCGTAGGTAAAGATTTCCTTGCTGTGCCGGCGCCGTCGAGCCAATCCACCGCGCGTGACGCTTGTGAACCCCTCTAGCTACCCGTCACTATCCTAGGATCGTGACACAGCCGTGTCGTTAGGCTTGAGCGATCGAGATGATCAAATCAGATCATGTTGGAGAGCAAGTGGCAGTTGTCAGACATCTCGACAAGCGACTCGTCGATGTGCTCCATGGGGTTGGTCTCGCCGATCTGCCTGAACTGCACGTCGCAGTTCTGCATGTCCTGCGCCGCCATGCCCAAGGCGGCGCAGATGGTGATGGCATCCTTGAAGCCGATGGCGTGGCGGCAGGCGCCAAGGTTGTCCAGCACGTCAGGGTACAGGTTGTTGCATAGGTCCTCCAGCTTCGCCCGCACCGCCAGGTTCGCCGTCTGGGTCGCCTTCGTCCGCTTGGTGAACATGTCCACCTGCATCTCCAGCAACGTCAGCGCCTCCACCACGTTGTACCGCTTCGCCTGATCACCCACCGTCGCCGTGCACAACGTCGGGTACATCGTGCCCTTGCACACGTCTGCCGCCGTCTTGATAGCGGTGGGGAGCACGTACGACGGCCGTCATCTGGGCGGGCAGGGTCACGGAGACGCCAGTGGCGTGGCCAGGAGCGAGCTTGCCGCCGCGACGGCGAGGAGCAGCGGCGCGCGGGGTCCCATGGTGAGAGCGTGCGTGTGGGCTGGGCTGGCTGCGTGTCGACGGAGGATGAGGAGAGGTGGGGCTGTTGCTCGGACGGGGGAGGACGGAGGAGATAAGTACGCGAGATGTCTGGTTGTATGCGGCACGGGAAGGGGCTGCCGCGTCGTGCTGCGCAAGTGGTGTTGGCCGCGGGTACGACTGGTGGGTGGGGGCGTCGGTGAGGTATACAACTCATATCAGAAGAGGTGGGTACAAGGGCGGGTAGAATAGCGCCGGGTGACAACAACATTATATTTATATTTTTGATAGAAACGCTCTCTAAATTACGATTTTCTATGGTTCTACCCACTTTTTGGTCATCCAGTGAGGGCTAAGACGGACCCGAATTAGGTGAGAAACGTTTTCAATTGTTTTCGATCTTTATAGTACTACTAAGTATAATGCCGCACGTGTTTTCCAAAAATCTGTTAAACATGTCTTTATTTTCATAGAACACACATAGTAGGAAAAAAGATCGAAACCAATCAAATTATATGTAGAAAAAACAATAACAAGATGTAACCCTCATTCCAGTAAAAAGTATCATTCATAACACACTCCATTATATTCATGTTTTTACAATGTATACCAGAATAAATGCATTGGAAGAGAGGGTGTGTGTCCACCCTAAAATATTTGGAAATTTCTTTTGAATGAAAGGCATATCTAAATGCTTGTTCACAACATTTTTTATTGAACACACATGAGAGCTACACATCTTTATATTAGGAGAGGGAAATGGTCCAATACAACGACCACATTGCCCCACCTTATCTCATCTTTAGCATAACCTGATGGTTACTTACAACACCCGTTAGTTTGAGCATTTGTCAATAAGGTACTCCAAATAATCTATTTATTCATACAAGACAAACAAAAGGCATTGTTATAACCTGTAGCCAATGATGGCACCATTTAGATGAAATCCCTCATGAAAACGAAAAATAAGTGTAGCTCAACGCACCATTGACAGTAGCTCCTTCCGTGGTGCATCGATCACACCAAGCAACAAAAGATTGTAAGCCCATAAAAAAGAACACCTTTTCAAATTAGTTTGTTTCACATTATCCACTTCACATTTTCTTCTTCTTTTTTATCATTCATTTCATCTCTCAAGTAGCTCTGCTCTTACACTTTTCATACCCCATAATATATTATTCCCCCAAAGAACCCAAGGGTTTGTTTATTTGTTCTCCGTAGTTGTAAATATCCAGAACCGATCACATGTTCTCTGATGAGAGATAAGAGGACTAACTGATTAAACTAATCAATAACCATTCATCAAAAGACCAATCAAGGAATTACTTAGAGAAATAATAGGCAAAGCAAAGACATACATACATGAGAGTTGAAACCTCACTGCCAACTGAATATACCTGCCATGGTCGGCCTGGTCCTATGGCTGAAAGTCAGAGAGAGAGAGAGAGAGAAAGCCAGTCTGTTACTATAACCAAAATGGTATAGAACCTAAAAGCCAATAGCTTGCAGCCGGTGCTGACCAACAATTAGAGAAATGCAAATTAGAAGAGATGCTGTTGTACTTTTGAGAATTTAACCATAAAGAAAAATAAACTTCTTGAATAATAACTGATAAGTGGTAGCACCATTTTTCAGAAGTTTCGGATACGACTGTTCCAGTGTACACACATGCAAACTTGTCTAGGTTGATTAATTGATAGAAACTTGTGATAACAAATTGAACTGTTAATATTTGTTGTTTGGTCATGCCTAAAGGTTGCCTCCACTGCTGAGAGCCTGAGAGTTCATTCTCCAAACTTAGGTAAAGAAAATGTTATTCTCCATGTCTTTGTGGAATGGAAAAAAATGATCTCACATGGTGACCACAAAATTAATTTCAAAAAGGAAAACAATATCAAATTTGAGATTCCATGCATCAATTTTGTGGCTCGCAAATATGAAAAGCATCCTAAAATTCAGTGTAAATTATCACAACACTATTTGTTTGTATACCCTATATTACAAATATCAATTATATTTTTAGAAGAACAAATAATATCAAGTAGACCTGGCATCGATCTGGAGTAAGCTCATAAGAAATTTACAAACTCATCCATTGCCATGGGCTGTGGGTATGGAGGTCTTCTCGACTCATTGTGTGATAAGCAGTTGATGAAATTGCGGAAAATTATTTCACTATTCTTGAAGTTGGAATGTCTTTTACATCTGAGAAGGAAGCTTAATTATGATATGTACAACACCTACACCGGCAAAGTTGGGTTCAACGTTAGAAAGAGGGACACAAAGCGCCGCCATGGAGATGGCAGTATCTATCTCAAATATTTCGTTTGCAGTAGTTAAGGTCAGCGAAAAAATGTCATCAAAGGACACCACAAGGACGGGTTGCGATACAATATGAATGGTTCAATGCTATCAAATGGTCATCATTCATATTGTATTTCAATGTTTCATAATATTGTTTGAGAACTGATGATGGCCAAATATCGTTCCGAGTATATATAGTATTAGAGTTTGGCTGATAATTTTAAATACCCAAACAGCATAACAACTGAACCTTCAGATACTCCATGTTTTGAACCAGAACCATAGACATGCCTATCACCTGCAATACATATTGTTCTGAATCTGAAGCTTTACTGTCAAATGAGCCTTCTGATGTGCGCTAGCACACAGAGATTGGAGGGGGGCACAACACCTGTAGCTATCGATGAGCCTCAAAGCAAGCGCGCATGGTGACGAATGGCGGCGGCGACGATGTACGGTACGACGGCAGTACGGTACGACGGCGGCGGCTTGATAGCCTCCCACGACTGCAAGCCGAGCTGCTGTGATCCCAAGAGCATGCAGGAGCCAAGCGGGTAGTCACACGGGGCGTGAGCCAGCAGCAAGGGCAAGCCTACGAGCCGAGCTGCACTCCGGTGCGGAGGAGTCGGGTGCCCCTATCATGCGAGCGAACGGCACGACATCAACGGTCTGTCCGTCTATGCGTTGCAATCGGGAGGCGTCCTGCACGGCAGGTTTGCAGGACTCCTGCAACCAATTTTTTCCCTACAGACTCTCGAGAGGAAAGAGTCGGCACGGACTCTCGTGAGGAAGGGGCGGGTACAATAGGTGGGTATGCATGGGGTGGGTGAGAAAAAAATATGATTTCGGCAGAAACGCTCCCCAAATTACGATTTTTATAGTTGTTCTACCTATTTGGTCCTTCAATTAGATGGCGGGTGGGTCCAGCGTGAGGGGTAAGGCAAGTTCGAATTAGGTGAGAATTGTTTTCAATTGTTTTCGCTCCTTATAGTATAGATAGATAGACTAGTAAAATGCACGTGCAACACGCACGTGTCTAAATAATAATAACTAAAAAAATATATTTACATAGTAAAGTCATGTGTGTGTAGAACGTGTCTACAAATCCGCAATAAACAAAAAATATCCACGTGTATGTAACAACTTGCACCGACAATTGGCCGAGCAGAGCGTCGTCTCGCCCATTGTTGTTTTATCGTGTTTGAGCACTGACTGACGATGACATTGACGACGGGAAACAAGCGAAGCTGATCCGTAGGCACGTGCAACACGCACATGTTTTAAAAAATATATAAAATATAAATAATTGTCTTTAAAAATATATGATAGTTATTAAATTTCAACTTTAATAGAGTTCATAAATACCGCTACAAGGACACAATTTATTCAAACTTTAACCATCCGTGACAATTATTTAACCAATCCATATAAGAACATGTCAAAAACTTCAACTTTAATCTTGGTCGCGAAAGACGTTAATCAATCTCAAGATCTATTTGTGTTTCCTATTCGCTTGACACCTCATTGATAATAGGGACAAAATCTCTCCCTGCACCATGTTTGAATTAACACATGACAACTTGCTCTAGATGAAATATTAAACCAACCAATATTGTTTTGGTGTGGAAAAAGACCTATGAACAAACCTGAACAAGATGTTTCATGTCGATGACCTTCTGACAGGTGATGTAAAGCCCCTCGATGTTAAGGTAGTTGGCGGCCAGAATAAGGTCGAACAGCGTGGTGTGGTCGACGTTGACGAAAACCTCATTGAAGTTCTTCAGATGGTCCTTCGACATGGCGGCCGAGGACGAGGTTTCGGTGGCCTACCCCTCGGCAGTGCTCGCGGCGACGTCTGGGGACGAGGAAGTTCCGGCGGTATCGGCGCTGCTCGCGGGGACGTGATCATTGTAGTACTCGAGGACCTTGCTAGTGACATTGGGGAGCGGGACGTCATCGTCGGTGCAACAGTCCTCGATCTTGAGGCGGATGGTCTGTGACAGGGTCGCTGCCGCCTCCAACACCTCGAAGTGCATGTTGTCCGAGCTGATGAGCGTGATCTTGACCGTCGTGGCCTTCTCGTCGCTCGACTCCGTTGATGCCATCACGCTGCTACGGTGCTGCACGAACCACGCACCAAGTTTACCTCGTTCTCTTCTTCGCCTTGTTGTGGAAAAAGCCCTAGCTCTTTCGCAAGATCGACCTGGAGCGATTGGTTATTGGCGAAGAGGTAATATGTAGGTGTTTTTTTAGAATTACACAGTACAACACAGACGCTCACAACACACATGCACAGTCACCCCTATGAACACACGTACGCAAACCTTATCCCTGTGAGCACCTCCGAATGACTAAGTACCCGACAGATCTGGAGATTCCCGGAGTCACCATTGGTGCCTCGTTTTCGACGGGAACACCTCTTACCACTTAACACATAACGTCGGTAAATCCTGGGAAAATCCCAGGAAAAGGTGCTAGCACCAGGATTTGAATCCCGGTGGGTAGCGTCCCACTGGACCGTTCTACCACTGAACTACAAGCCAATTCACGTAATATGCAGGTGTTGATTTAGATGCCGGAGGAGGATCACCGAGTCGGTTTCAAATTACTTAGTAGAGAGAGATTTGGAGTACAACGAAGAGAGTTCCTATCCGCAAACGACATGGATTCTTTCCTTAGTCCCATTCCACCTCATCTATTTTGTTTTTGTTTTTTTGCTCTGCATCCTTGGTGGAAGCCTACCGATATTGGCGTGAGGACTTTGATTGTTTTGCTGGATATAATGTGCTTTCTCTTTTACGTTTAGTAAAAAATTACCCGTGGCTTGGAGATCTCAATTTTCAGTATCCAGATCTGTGTAGTATATCATTTTTTCCGGCCTCAAGGTTACTTCAAATGAAAAAAGTTTGAACTACAAAGTTATAGATCTCGTCGAAAGCTCCAATTTTCATATAAATTTTATCTTCATCCGAGTTCAACAAAAAAGTTACGATTTTTTTAAAACAAACTGAACCCCACCGCCGCCGTGTGGTACGGCAATTGGAGGTGCTACAGTAGCACTGTTCACAAATGCCATACCGCATGGCGGCTGGAACACTGTAGCACCTCCAACCGCCGTATGGTATGACGTTTGGACTCAAACGCCATACCACATGGCGGCAATGGTATAGTTTTGCAAAATCTGAGATGACACATATATTTTTGAAAAATCAAAGAAAAAAATATAAAAAAAATTCGACGAAGTGGGCTACGGACTGGACCGACTCGGCAAGATGGATTGGGCCCGATCCAGAAAGGGATGGGCTCAATTTCTTTTCCAATGGCACATGGGTTGGGCCTCGGTTCTGGGCCCGTATGCAGACGACGTGTGTCGGGATCAATGATCACTCCGCCGTCCTCCCGGGAATTCTATACATCTTCCGGAAGATTTTTTTTCAATCGAACTTCCACTTTTAGATTCATGCGAAAGTGAGATCAAACGGCTCCCGGTTGTCTTCTTCCTTCTGTCGTGCTCTCCTCGAGACCTCAACTCCTCTGCATCGCCTGCCGCGCCTCCTCTGCGCTCGCGGTTCCCTCCCGAGCTCCCGGCGGGTGGGAGGTGGGCGGGAGCAGCCGGCGGCGGTGGTCGAGGTGGCGGCCTTAGGGTTAGGGTTTCGGGGATTCGGTTTTTGGTGGTGCTCCATTGGTCCCCGGACCTAGAAAAGGAGAGGGTCGGGGGAAGGCAGAGGACGGCGGCGGAGGCGAGGCGGCGCCGCCGGCCGGGCAGGGATGGATGGCCGGTGGGCCGGAGACCGGCGGCGGGGGCGCGAGGAGAGGTTCGGGTTAGGAAGGGCGGGATTGCCGGCGGCGGGGAGCTGCCGGCCGGGGCGGAGGACGAGGTGGCGGGGTAGTGGCCGGCCGGGAGCTGAGGTGGAAGTAAACGGTAGAGGAAGAAGAAGTTTAATGGGCTGGAAGTTTCCTTTTATCCATCTTGCGCAAGGGATATAGGAGCCCCCCGTCCTCCTCCCTCTCGCCATCACTCGCCACTCGCACTGCCCGGTCCGGCGCCGCCATGACCCTCTCCGCCCTCCGCTCCGGCGCCACCGCCACCGCCGCCGCCGCACGCCGTCTGAGATCTCGGTCGCTCTCCACGAACCCGCTGGTAGGTCCTCCTCCTAGCCCCATTCCCTGCCTTGCTGCCTCCCCCTTTGAGTTGCGGATCTGGCGACACCGCCTGCTTCAAGCCACTCTATTTCCTGCATCCATTTACATGATTATGCCACTGCTGCAGGAATCATGTCACGAGCTCTTCTTTGCTACTCCTACAATTTGATTGTGGATTTGATAAGAACCTTTTTTTTTTACATCATCGACTCCCCCCTTTGTGCCCGCTGCGGGCAGGAGGAGTCCCAGCACCGTCTCCTCCTTTCTTGTCCGCCGTCCAGGGCTCTCTGGTGCGCTATTTGTTGGCACACGGCGCCACACCTCGCAAGCTGCCGGAGCTGCCAGATGAGCTCCCCCAACGCCTTCGCTCGCTTATCATCACCGCCATCCTTTGGAACCTGTGGAAAGCCAGGAATTCTTGGGGTTTTCAACAGTGGCGTAGCTAGGATTTTATAGCTGGGCATGCCGAGATAATTTTTTATATACACTTCGGTTTAATTATATAAATGGTGTCCATATATATGATTTGGAAAATAAATTTCAATGCTGACAAAATAATGTAGTCTTAAGCTATTAATTTAATACTTGATTGCAAAATCTACATACATTATAACACAAATATATTTAATTCAAAATATGCATAAAAACATACATACCTCTAATAGTTCAAAGATCATGTATGTTTTTGGAAAAGAGATGCACTATCTTTGTCACTTCCATAATTCAACTAGAAAAAAAGATGCCTGGGTTAATATTTATTTTAATTACATGAATATGGACGGAAGAATACAAGAACGGATTGGCGTGGATACCTGGGCTGTAAATTGCAAGGAATACGACGGGTGATTGGGCAAGCGGCTTAATTAGGTGTAAGTGTGTAACCTGGGCGCTGGCCGTATGGTGCTGGCGCCTGGCGCTAGCCCCCTGGTCGCTGCTGCATGCTGGTCACCTTGGAAGCTCGGCTCTCGTGGTCTTTGTTGCCTCTCGGGTGGGGTGCTACTAAGCTAGGCGGCGGAAAGGAAGCCACGGCTGGCCGGACGGCGGACGGCAAACGCCAGACAACTGGATGGGATGGCCGATTGGGATGGGATTGAAACGTCGTGAGGCGGCGAGGCAGTCAGTACTACAGACTGCAGGCAGTACGTAGGGCACGATTTCTTTTTGCGTATGGGCCAGATACCTCTATTGGGCTGAAATCTACAGGGTATGCCGCGGCCCACCCGGCATACCCTGTAGCTACGCCCCTGGTAGGGGGTACAAATGGGCGAGAGAGGGAGTTTATCCTAAGTCTCTGTAGTTTTTGAGCCACGGATGACTGGAGGTTGAAGAAGCGAGAGAGAGAGTCTGCTCCTCCTCGGAGGAGAAGGAAGAAGTCAAAGAGTAAAAGGCCAGCCCCCTCGAGAGGACCCTGCTCTCCCTTTCATCAGACAAGGGGAGCAGGTTACATTAACGCGATGGGATAAGCCAGGAGAGAGAAGGAGATGGGGATGGTGTGCACGATCAACAGGTGTACGGGGGGAGCTCTTCACTCATGCCGCGTGTCCCGCTGTCCCTGTTTGCTGCTGTTGTTGCATGTGGTTACCTGTCCTGGTGCCACCCATTCCCACACAGGTGGCAGGAGCAATGAATGCCTCTGATTCCTGGTACATGCATAGGCAATGAGGACTCAAAACTACTCGAGAGGGCAGCCAGCTAGTCAGAAGTGGCCTGGCAGGTGTGTACGTGAGGAGATGGCCTTGATTTCTGGCCGTTTTCCCTCACAAAAATAAATCGTAGAATGCCTCTTGGTTTTTGTGGCCGTTTTCCTTCATAGAAATAAATCCAGAAAACCACCACAAATACCCCAGGGACCATCGTAGCTGTGATAGTCGCTCGTAATCGCTGTCTTTGGGTACCCATAATTTTGGGTCCCGTCAATATACAATGATGATAAAAAAGATAAGTTGATTGTAATTTGTCAACAGAAGAAGTCAACTCGTATTAGCCTCATTTTAAAAATAGAAAATCTCTAATGATAAGAATCCAGCGATGCCCTGGGCAATCTAGTCAATCATTCACAAAATGGTTTCGCATCTCCCTGTAAAAGAATATTAGCATAAAAAATGATCAAAAGAAAAAATTATCCATGTCGCTATAAAAATGTCACCAAAAAAGACACCATACACTCACTGGCTTCAATAAAACAATACAACATTATTGTAGCTATTTTGTAACAAACAATGAGATTTCTAAATTTCACGTTTCATTATCATGGAACACGTGCTTTTTTTAAGAAAAAAGGCATTCATTTAAAACAAAAAATATTATTTCAAAAAATATTATACCAAAGTATCTAAAACTTTATATTATGTATAGAAAAACTTGCACTCCGGAATCTAAGACTTGAAACTACGACATTATAAACTTTGAAGATCTACAACAAAATCTTTCTTTTGGCAACAACCCTACAATCAGGCAACAATGAGTATGGTACTTTGAGCATTCTACTCCTAAGTAACTTTGTAATAAAAAACTTTACAATCTTAATTTGGGAAATTTCAACTAGCTCATTATAAACTTTATACTCAGAAATAATACTTTATACTCTTTGATCCAATACTTTTACTGAAGAAGACTGTACATCTCAAAGTTTCATGTGATACATAGAGAAATTGTACTATAAATAAAGAAACTTAGAATTATGTATACATAAGTTTTTTTTGGAGTTTTGATGCACCTTGGTCTCACCTGTATGCTTGAGAAGTGTAGTGCTATAATGTCTTATTTGACAGCTATCAAATATGCCTTCATCTCACCTAGACACATGCAAGCTTAGTAAGATGCTTGTTAGAGGCGGCATATCATGATCACAAAATGAAATAACTAGGTTTAGTCAAGCAACCTATTATGCAAGTGACAGAAGCTCCAGTTCTAATGGAGAATGCCAACCACAATAAGATAGATTTTTTTGTGTAAAAATCATCACCAATGAAACCGGAGGTGCATGTTGATAATTAATTCACTGACTAACTGAAAATTGTGGCCCTGCAATACCTAATTTATGAAGTCGCCAAAGATTCAATATAGTTTTTCCTGATTTATTCATATGTCAGCTAGAAAAATTTGCACGATATCTCAAGTGTGTTACCTTATCCTGAACACCATTATTATTTTACAAGTGGAAGCCCCCATGATGGTATACAAAAACGTGCAATTCCTATGAATATTTCAAGAGAAAATAAGTTTCTTGTCCATTTTGTGCATGAAACTATAATGTGATTTCAATATGGGTGCAGAGAAAAAATTCCAACAACGATAGAAATCAGTAATGATATTCTAAAAAAACGTGCAACTCTTGTGTAGATGTTTAGAATAAAAAAGAACAAATGAGATCTAGAAAAAAATACATGTGTCTCTTGTCTATTCATTTTAAATCTACAAGATTATCATACTTTTCATTACATGTGTGAGTCAAAAAATTTTATATATCATTTACTTTGAATATCTATAAACAATGATTTATACTACCATATGAAAGACTTTTGAATACTACATAAAAAAACTTTGAACACACATATTTAAAAACTTTATATTAGTAGTTTGGAAAACTTATAAACCATTCATGTAAACCTTTATGAGTATATATATTCAGGAACTTTGAATCCCAAATGCAAACACTTTGAAGTCATTAGCCCCAAACCCTAACAACTCTAATCCCACCCCTTCTTCTCTGATGAGGCCGCAACACCTCGCCGTCCGTGAGCATCGGCGCCACCGAATCCATTGTGGTGAGAGATTGGAAGGGATAGAGGATGGGGATTGAGGAGGAATAGAGTGAGCAGTGAGGCGATGGGGAACGGAGAAGACGAGCAGAGGAAGGGGAAAAAAGGAAGACGTAATGGATAAGCGTCCCCCGGACCTGGGCTGTTCTCTATACGACACGCGTCCGTTCGCTGTTGTTGGGTCGCGACGAATGCGCGTTAAATAAGAATTTTGGTTTCACAAGGGTTGTTGAATTCCTCATTTATTTCTTTTATTTGTTTGAAGTTCTAATTTGTAAATGTCTAAATAGGATGGACCCAAATCAGTCGCAGAACACTGGTGGGAATCACAATTTTGGTGGCAATCCAAACCCTGGTGCGAATCACAATTTTGGCAGCAACCAGAACCCTGGTGGGAATCAAAATTTTGGTGGCAATTCTTCTTCTTACCAGGGACCATGGTATCCTTACCAAGGTGCACCTACTCCCTAGTTGCACCCTGGTGGAATCATGCACCCCGTATCAAATGCACCAATTATGCATCCTCGACCGAAAACAAGTTCATGGATTCCTCCAGTTGACAACCTTGGGGAACAAGCCGATCCTTTAAGTGCAGATGTGGAGGAAGTGGAAGACATAATAATAAGCAAGAAAAAAAAGGCAGTCGTACGAAATTGGCCAACTTCACCCCTGAAGAAGATGTCTGCATTGTCAAGTCATGGCTTGAGATCAGCACTGACCCTGTTACAAACACTGGTAAAAAGGGAGAAACCTTCTGGAAACGGATTGTAGAGCGGTACAACGAGACCAAGGGCCAGTATCCAAATAGGTCGCTGAGGTCCTTACAGACTCGGTGGGATAAAATAAAACAAGAATCGGGGAAGTTTGCAGGATTCGTAGCTGATTGTATTCGTGTCAACGCTAGTGGTACATCAGATGCCGATAAGGGCATCAGCAGGGACACCATACGCAAGAATACGGAGGGATGCAACAACCTTTTGAAGACCAGTCAGTCCAACTTTGCCAACAACGTCATACCTCAATGTGAAGTAGGGATCTACTGCCATCACACCATCCAATATTCATAGAAAAACATGTCTTCGCATGTGAAACCTGAACATAAATATATGTGATGTTAATAAAAAGTTATATAAATATATGTGATGTTAATAAAAAGTTTTAGTATTAATCGATGATAAATTTACTCATACCTTCTACGGAATTGAAAGTCGTTGTACACAGGCTGCTCATCAAAGTAGTCCTCACGGATCCTCTTATCTCCTGCTGCGTGATCTCGTGGACAGATTTGCTTTCGTAGCCCATCACCACACCGTGTCCGACGAGAACCTCCTGCTTCGTCCATGTCATCCGGATGCACAGCTTCCTCCTCCTGGTCATCAATCATGGTGTAGAAGTCATCATCACCTTCTTCTATCATCCTCCAATACTTTGCCAAGGTGGTATAATTTCGGTTGCCGGCCATGGCTGTGGTGAAATGGAACGAAGTGAAACAATGACGAAGGGATTGATGATATAGGCTACTGGTCACACGGAAGGACACTCACGAGCACACAAGCTGCCATGCAAGGTGCTGATGATGCCTGCCACTCGATTTTCCAGTCAAAACTCCACTCATGATCCGAGCAAGCATGCAGCAAAAAGCAAGAGAATATATGCTCCCGGACACAATGCAAAAGGCAAAGTGAATATATGCTCCGGCCACAAGCATGCATCTTCCATGCACGAGCAGCAAAACCTCACGTACAGAGGTCACGGACGCAGCAAGCCAGCAAAAATATACGCATGCATGCATGTTAGAGTTGGAGGAGGTAAAATTTATTTTTTTAGTGGAGATGGTAGTTGAAAGTGATGAGTAAAATATGTGGTTGTTGAATGTAGAGCAAATATACAGAGTAACAGAAGTGCGGGAGAAGTTGATGTAGAGTAAAGATTCTTGTTGATGTGGCTGGAATATTCCTTTTAGAGCAAATGTATAGAGTAATGCGAGTGTGAATGGTCTTAGACTGTCCGCACCGGTGACTGTAAATGGAACTGGCCGGTACACCGTGGCAGATAGGGGCTTCGTTTCCCGTTTTTCCAGCTGCACCGGGGGACGGCACAGCAGACGCAATCGTTCCGTTCGGCCGCCGCATCGCCAAATCCAGCGCGATACGGGACGAACTGGATCGCCTCCTGTCGCGTCTGGCAGCAACCACCACACCTTTCGCGCGGATGCTCGGAATAGAATGAAGAGAAGGGAGGGAAGCAGCGGGCGGCATGGATTCGCTGCGCCGCCGCGTCGCCGTGGAGCACCGCCGGAGATCCGTCGCCGCCGTCGTCTCGGCGTGCACCTGGACGCCATGCTCCACCGCAGCTCCGCTGCGCGGTCACAGCCCTCCTGCGTCGGTCGCCGACCTGGAGCTCGCCATCTGCCTGGAGCTCGCCATGGTTGACCTCCCCGTCGCCGGCGACCGAGCTCGGCTGCCACCGGAGCTCGGGGTGTCGTTCGTCGCCGCCCGGCAGATTCCCTGTTCCACCGCCCGGATTGCGGGGCCGGCGCCGCCCCAGCTGGCCCTCGCCACCAACCCGCCGCCGTGGTTCTTGCTTGGCCGGCGCGAGGAAGGAGAGAGGGGGAGCACCGGTGCGCCACCGGAGGTGGGGAAGAGGAGGAGCGGACGGAGCGCGCGGGAAAGGAGATGAGGAGTGCCCCTGCCTCCGCCTCGAGGGCCCGCTGGGCGGACGTCGTGTAGCGGCAGGGTTGGGGACCGGAGCTCGAGCTGCCGCCGCGGATCTCACCTCGCGCGTCGTCCGCATCACCGCCGGATCCGGCTGGCCGGACCTCGCCGCGCCGCCGCATCACCGCGCCGACGGATGCAGTCGCAGGGGAGGGGCTCAGGTTGGAGGCTGCCGTCGGGGATGAGCTCCACCCCGCGCTGGAGCTTGGAGCAGGGCGCCGGAGCTTGGGGAAGAGAGGCCTCCCTTGCTCCTGCGCTGCCGGCGGAGGAAACGAGGGAGGGAGAGGGCTGGAGCGCCGGCACGGGGAGGGCGAGAAGAGTGGGGAGTGGAGGGGAAGCGAAGCCGGTGGAGAAGACAGGTAGAGGTGGGAAAAAAAAGAAAGGGGAGAGAGTGTGTGTGACATGTGGGCCCAACAGCTGGTAGTTGGTATGGAGTTTGGGATATAGAGGTTGACGGGTGCGAAAAAACTGGTACTGAACTGTAAAAGTTTGATGACGAGGTAAGAATATTCCTTTTGGAGGTTGAATATAGAGGTTGACGAGTGCAGACAGTCTTAGCCGGTCTATTAACGGTATAAGTAAGCTCGCCTCCCGAGGAGGACATCAGACGGGGGTGTAGCTCATATGGTAGAGCGCTCGCTTCGCATGCGAGAGGCACGGGGTTCGATTCCCCGCACCTCCACATTTTTTCCCCTGTTTTTTACTCCATTTCCAGCGGCTCGGTCCCACCTGCCAGAGACACCAGGACTCGATTGGCCTGACTCGATTGGCCTGGTCGGAGGGAGGTCTCGCGCCAGCGTGCGGCTGTGTCAGTGTTGTCGTCGTCTGCTCTCCCGTCTCCTCCACTCCTCCTCCCTCGCCGCACGGCCACCATGGCCGCCCCGGCGCCCACGGCTCTCTCCCTCTGCTCCCGCCACCTCCGCCTGCCTCTCTCGTCCTCCACCGCCGCCTCCTCCCCCTCTCCGCCCCGCCTGCCGGCCACCGCTCACTCATCGTCCACCTCGCGGCGGCTCCGGCGGCCGCGCCGCCTCGCCGTCTCCCCGCGCGCGGAGGCCGGGACGGGGACGGGGACCGGCACGGGCGACGTGGAGGCGCTCAGGGCGGGTGTGTCCGTGTACAAGCCGCGCTCCTACGACGTGCTCGTCACCGACGCCGCGCGCTCCCTCGCCTGCGCCATCGACGACGGCAAGACCCGCCTCGAGATCGAGTTCCCGTAAGCTCACCCCCCCCCCCCGCGCGCGGTCGCTCTATCCTATTCTATTCTCTTCGCTTTGGCTCCGTCGATGCCCCCGCATCGCCTGCACATTCTCTTCTCACCGTCCTCGTTTCCTTTGCTGTTTCACGCCTTGTTCGTGGGTGTCTCTGCTTCTGATGAATTGCGACCATGTCCAGGCCTCTGCCGAGCAGCATCTCTTCTTACAAGGTTACTGCACCTACTCGCCACATTGTGCTCATCCTGCATCGTCTCTTCTTACTAGTTTTGACACCAGTTGTTACCGCACTATGAATTTTCTGTACTCCTGACGCACAATGATCGATTATATCGAATCAGATATTCATGAGATTGATGCAGGGAATGCTACCTATGTATACAACAATGTTGAAGTGTACACTTCTGATTTGGGATGATTTTTCCCCTTTGGTGTCGACAATTACTGATTTGCTACTAGTTTTTGCCACTTCTTTTTTCTTCGAAAAGACAGGTCGATTTCTATTGCTGTACTGTTTCTGATCATCCTGCCTTACTTCTGCAGGGCTCCTCAGATGAGTTCATCGATGCCAACATCCAGCTTGCTCTCGTTGTTGCAAGGAAGCTTAAAGAGCTCAAGGGGACCAGGACCTGTATAGTAAGTTCAAGCTTCATAAAGCCATCCCTGATGCAGATACGCATTAGAAGTGCAAAGCCATGCTTATTTACTCTCTTCTAGTTGATTTCAGGTGTTTCCTGATCAACCTGAAAAGCGCAGGGCCTCACAGTTATTCAAGACAGCTATAGACACGGTAAACAATGCCTCATGAACAGCTGTTTTGTTAGAGGATAAAAAAAAAATTCAGTTTTCCTGTTTGTTCTTTCCTGAACCTTTGGTGGGAGCTTGCTTATAGTAGCATGTCATTTAAATGCTCTGCTTTCTGTTTCCACTTTCTTTAGATTGAGGGTGTAACTGTCAGTTCCCTGGATGATTTGCCCACGGACCCTGTCAACAGCTTCTTCAAATCAATAAGAAATACCCTTGATTTTGACTTCTCAGATGACAACGAAGGTAAACTATCCGGAACCAAATACATTTTGAAAGCAATAACGTGCGACTCTAAGCGTGAAATGACATTGTGCCCATTTTATTTTGTCAAAGAGTTCATATCACTTCTCTGAAGCCTTATTGTGTTTCTATCAAGTACATGCTAAAATGTTTATTTTTAATGGCGAGCCTTTTTGTGTTAATGAATTATCGCAGCTTCGAAAAATAAAATAAAAAGGGTTACTGATTAGTGATTGCTGAATTTGTGCATCAGTTGTACTGATATTCATTATGATGCTATCATCAGAGCATAAGTTCAATTTCCAACGTAGAAGAACAATGAGTCAGTTTGGACCCTATCATAATTCTCATATAAACATCCCTGAATAAGTTAGCCATAACTAGTTGTCTGGTGTGGATACAGATCGATGGAAATCTGACGAATTACCATCATTATATATATTCATCAACAGCAGCACACGTGACCTTGCTTCTATAGAGAAGTATGTGGTATGTCTAGGATACAATGCTTCTTTCCTTGCCAATGTGCATTTATGTGTATTCACATTCGGTTGATTTGTTCTTTGTGCCTTTGCTAATTTCAGGAGAAGTTCGCCACATCTGTTCCCGCCCTTCTATTTAATCTTGAACTAGATACTTTGCGGTATGTCATATATTCTATTGAGTAACTTGTTGATTCTAAAACTTGTGAGTGCATTATGAGGCAGTGGCTTATGTAATTCATCCTCCAGATCTGACTTGGGGCTTCTGGGATTCCCCCCAAAAGATTTACATTACCGATTTCTTTCTCAGTTCACCCCAGTATTTTATATCAGACAGCGTGATTACTCCAAGGTATTAATTTGTTTTACTTCTATCCACCTCGGCTCCTAGCAATGTCCTTTTTTTTTGCGATCTCCTAGCAATGTCCTTTGTGTTTCTGGCATCCTGTACAATCTGTGATTAGTTTCCCTTCTTTACTGTGTAGACAATTGCAGTTGCTCCATACATAGTGAATTACAGTGGCGCTGTATTCCGCCAATACCCAGGTAATCTTCGAGAAGATTCTGGCTTATTTAGATTCTTCACTTGAAAACTTTGTGGTTTGAAACATAGACCTGCTGTGCAGGGTTTGCGATAGAAGACCGAACTGAATAAATGCATCATCAGCTACTGACCTACTAAGTTTCTGTTTGTTCAGGCCCTTGGCAGGTTATGCTGAAGCAGGCCGATGGTTCTTATGCATGTGTTGCAGAGAGTGCAGCTCGTTTCACTTTAGGACAGGTCAGAACATAAGTTGCTTGAGTAAATTTAGTTTACATTTTCCTGCTCTCGTGCATGTTTGAAGAAAAGTAAGGAAAAATATTAACTTCGTTCGTGCTTGTTGGGTCTGCCATTCAACATCTTGTCTTCAGGCCAAAGAAGAACTGTTGAGAGTTATTGGTTTACAAGAAGAAGAAGGAAGCTCACTTGAATTTCTCAGAAGAGGATACAAGGTTCAGATATCATGCCAGTCACTATTTGATAGGACGAATACGCTCCATTGCAATTTGGAACTTTGACATTCAAAGTGCCATCTTGCATAACTTCATTTCTTCAAAGCATCAGTTTTACTCGAGTTTCTGTGATGCAGAATGCTACATGGTGGGAAGAGAACGTCGATCAGGAGACATCGGCCGCGTGGCGAACTTGAGTTGCTGCACCTGCTGGCTGGATGTTGATCTGAACAGCAACAAATGGAGACACAAAATGAGTGCTCACGACTTGGTGTAAACTAAATTACAGAAAGAAGGCATGTACAGTGTGGCATTGCCTGTGCAGCTGTGCTGCAACTGCGTGTACAGGCATTCGAGTTATAGATTTGTTTTCCCTTTTTTTTGTAAGTTTATGGTGGTTGAGTTTTGGCTATGTAAAACCTGAAAGGTGCAACTGCAAAAATGCAGGGAACTCCAAAATTGATTTTAAAAATCTTGTGACTTGTGTGTTTGGGTGTCATGTATATTTCTACAGTAGAAATTCAACTAACAGTCTTACAATAACAGGATTGTTGATGCAACATTCATATTTTCAACTCCTTTCTGTTTTGAAATTGGTCTGGTCACTTGTCTTGAGTGGAGTAGTAAAACTGGTCAGCATAGAATTCCAGAAGCTTCCGACAACTGAAAGGGTACGGACGTATTTAAACATGTTCAAGATCTCGGAGGTCACATCTGCAAAAAGACCATCACGCGGAAGCGGAGACTGGATTTCGGGAGGGAGACGACGCTGCCGGCTGCTCCAGATCGCCGGAGATGGAGCCGAGAGCTGCAATCCACAGATCCGCCGCCCTCGTACTCCTCGCCGCCATCGTCGCGGCGGCTGCCTCCTCCGCATCCGCCATCGGGGACAAGTGCGCCGCCTGCAAGGCCGTTGCTGTAAGTTCCCTCTTCGCTTCTCCTTTCCTCCGCTCATTCTTGGAGCAATCCTGCTTAGTGTGACTGAAACCATTTTACACCAGCGAGGGGAAGAAATTGGCTTTGATCTTTTCCCGCTTCTCGTGAAGCTATAGTGCAGGATAGATCATGACCTGGATCTTTTAGCCTTTTTTTGTAGAATTTTGACGCTGTTAGAGTCGGAGTTTGGACTAATATGGGGCCCTGACTAGCACTATTTTGTTGGTAACTTGAAATTAGACTAATAACTGTATTATCGGGGAAATTTCAACACTGAGGTACTGTGAAAAATATCATTTTGGTGTGCTATAGGTGTAGCAGTTGCTTTAAAGGTTGAGTTTGAGTTCCAGGGGCATATACTGCTCCATTGTTCATCTCTACCATCAGCAAATGAACTTTGTATTTCAGCAATCTGCAATGGATACTGTATATTCTCTGATGGATCTATTGATCTTCTTTCCAGGCAGAGCTAGAGATTGGAATTTCGAGTGTAAGTAAATCAATGATCTCTCATTCTGTCATTCATTTGAGTAAATTCTGACCATTGTTCATGATGCTGATTTCGGCTGTATCATTGTATGTGTGATACTAAAGCTTTATCTTTCTCAAATGAAGTAAAATTTTACAATTGACAGAACAAATATTCATATATCATATTAGTTTCTCGATCGTGGCACAAGTTGATCAATTATTCTTTTTACTGAATTCTCTAATGCAGGAGAAACCAAGAAATCACTTGGACTTGCGCAATCGCTTGAATTCTAAAGGTCAGAGGGAAGGGAAGGTCATTGACTACAGGTACACAACCAGCATAATAACACACATTTACAACGACCAAAAAGATGCTTAGGAAATATATGTTAATGGGAATTGGGAATAATTCCTGATTTAACACTCCACATGGAGTGTATTTGATCTTGATGGGCATCTTTGGTTTCACATAACATGTTATGGATGTATTGCACTGCATACTTTTGCCATGCTATGTAGTTGATTTTGTATATACATGGTGCAGAGTCAGTGAGCTTCGGGTTGTAGAACTTCTGGATGGCCTGTGTGATAAGATGCAAGATTATACCTTGCAGAAGGTAGAACACAAAGATCTTTTACTGTTTTATTATTGTACTGAATGCCATCTTATCGATGCTGCTCCCCTTTTATGAATATGTCATAAATATGCTATAAATATATAGTGGATTATCAATATATTTCAGTATTGATTTTTTTCTTTCAGCATCAGGATGTTTGCAATCATTTAGCCACCGACCTAACACATTTTTTTTGGTAAACAGTTGGAATCAGGCGGAAAAGGATGGGTGAAAGTAACAGATTGGAACAGCTTTCAAACTGGTAAGCTTTGTCAATTCCGTGGCTCCTGATAAATCTGCTGAGACTTGTTACTACATCCACACTTGGAGCCCAAAGTGCAATTCCAACCCATGGCTTCTTTCACTATATTAGTTCCTTCTGCCTGCGTAGTTGTTTTCTTGCATGCATCACCCCAAATAAGGTTGCAAGCACTAGGTTTAGAACTGTGTTTCTGCTCATTGCTGAATGTGCTCACCATTAGACTTATTACAAGCAACTCAGCTTCAGTGATGTAAAAATAAACTTGGAGGATATTACCAAAAAGGCAAAAATGATCTTAGCAATCAATCCAGTAGAGGAAATGAACTTGCATCATCTGGCGGTAAATCTTAGTGCTGAATGACAAGTCGTACCTTTGGATTATGTTGATTCATTACAATAAAAACATTTATACATGTATTAGAATTAGAATTGTTTCAGATGTGTAAACTCATATTGATTATTTTATTGTTCTTTTTGTAGAAAAGAAGGCAGCAGCACGAGCACATTCCAAAAATTTGTCCACCTTCTGTGGAAGGTACATTATGTTTCCACTAATTCTGATGAACTTCATTGATAGGATAAGCAGCACATATAAGCAATTTCAGTATTTTCTTTTCTATGTAGTCTGGAAGAATGTGGACTGTACTGAATACATGATTTTCTTTAGAGCACATGTATATTTGTTGTGTAAAGACAATATTGACTCTCTTGAAGCTGATTATTGAGAGAATGAACTGACTAGCTTAACTTTTTGCAGGTTACTTGAGGAAACAGAGGATGAGGTAGGCTTATCTTGGATGCTATTCATACATTCTACCACCTTTGGTTTTAGCAAATTAGATCTTATTCTTAGCTTGATTGATAGTTGTGCTTTATTTTCGAATTATATGTTTCTTAAAAAAAATAACCTTATGAATTCTTATTCTTTTTTTGGTTCATTTGCAGCTCTCTGAGTGGATAAAAACAAGCTCAGAATCGGAAAGTGTGAGCAAGGCCCTTTGTGAAGATATTAGCAAACACTGTCAGTCCAAAAGGTATGTCACATCTAACGTATCAACTATCAAGCATATAGTCAGGAAATGGTTTCTGTGATGGCTCTTGGTTCCAACATAAAGAATTACAGCAAGGGAAGGCATTGTAGTGTTTGTAAAATAAGATCCTTTTGCTTCAACCAAATTTCTAAAGAACATTATGTGACAAGGCCAGTCAGCTGTAAGATTCTTTAGCATGCTTGTGAAATAAGTACGCAGTCATGTTTGTACATTCACACACTGTACATTTTTCTACTACTATCTTGATTGCTCTAAATATGCCTTCTTCCGTTTCCATACCTTCCAGTGCCGCCATCCAGATCGATGATGAACTGTAACATGGCCGCGCCCATTGCTATTCAGTGAAGCAAAACACATGGAAGGCTGGGAAATGTCAGAGGACAAGCTCAAGTGATTCCTGACACCAATTTAGTCATACATGAAGCTGCCATATCTGATTTTGTGTGTGGGACCTGTAATTCGTTCCATATGATGTTCTTGATCTAAAGTTTAGACTGCTCCATAGAGAACAACTGAACAACAAATTTTGTATACTGAAGTATGCTTAAAAACAGCCGGTTCCAACTAACCTGTTTGTGGCTATGCTTCTGAGGTTTTATCTAATTCGATCAGTGCTCTGAATTATCCAGTGTTAGCCGTGTTGAGTGCAGTTTCATGAGGGCAATGCATCCCAAAGATAATTTGTGGCTTGTCACAGTTGGTGGTATAATAAACTAAATCGTCGCAGTACGAAATAAATCGTTTGACGGTATGGCTGGCAATACTCGCGTGCTGTGACTGAGGGGGCACTCAAATAAAAAACAATATCCTTTGCAATGACATTAGAAGATCGCAATATCCTTTTCAATTACCCCTCTGTCCCAAAATAAATACAATTCTAGCATTTGAATTTTGTCTCACAAAGAATGCAATTTTGACCAACCAACTACAAAAGACAAGGAGCTCTAGAAGCTTCCCACACAAAAGACAAGCCAATGTGTAGATCTTTCTCATAAAAGACAAGGGGTAGTTTGATCATTTTACACCTCACATTGATTTGCGTGCTTGGTCCTAGAATTGCATTTATTTCGGGACGGATGGAGTACATTAGAAGATAGCAATCTCTTATTTCCAACACATCATCAGAAGATCTCATTGGGTCAGATCTTATTTCCAATTCACCAGGTTTTTTTAATATACAAAATCCAATACACCAGAAGATACTCTTTATTTTTCTAATTTTTAATATAAAGTTGTCAATTTTAATCACTTGTCCACAAATAACTCGTCGCGCATGGTTTGTTCTCAAAACAGATAGATGATGCATGTGAATCGAAAGGATTCTGGGGTGTGGGTCCCTGGTCAACCCAAGGAGCCGGGCCCTCAAGTTGACTTTTACTGTTGGGCCCACGCTGTCATTGAAGTTAATATAACGGCGTCTTGCTATACACCGTTTCACTGTAAAAAGATCCCCTTTGTCTGATTGTCTCCGCTCTTCTTCCTCCCCTCTTCTCCTATTAATTCCCCCACAATTTCCTCCATCCTTTCCGTCCGGACCCCAAATTCTACGCTCCTCCCATCGAGCACAGCCGGCCTCACCGCCGGCGACGGGACGCGACGACCCGCGGGCCGGCCGTCCGCCGCAGTCCTCCCTTGGGTGGTGCTTAGGTGATTGTGATTTTCTTTCTCATTATTCCCTTCCGTTCCCACTTCCCAGGCATAGAACTAGAATCGTTATGCTGTTTGGTGTGTGCTCTGTTCCAGACTTCCGGTTCCAGTGTTCTTGTGATCCTGTCTTCCTGATTGTGATACTGGTGCTTTCGTGTATTTTTTTCCCCCAGATTAAGTCCATGGCATCTCCAAATATGAGTAGCGCTAGTGCTAGGCACCGATGTCTGAAAATCTCAGTTTACCCCGTAGGACTTGGTTACTTAGTTGAGGGTGCAATTCGCATTAAGAAAACAATATGGCCTACTTTAAGTGTGCCCCTGGGTTTTGTGGACCAGATCTTATGGGAATTGCTTCTGTTATTATGCTGGTTCCAAGGACAAATTGGTTCTTTTGGTAATTATGTGGAAAATTCAATTGCGAGATGATCAATATCAGAATAGCTGTTGTATCAGTGCATGCTTTCATTTTGGGAACTTGTATCCATGATGTGGTTATAGCACCCAGATTTTGCTTGCTAGACTTAGGTGTGATACATGAATCATTCTTTGACCTTACAGCACTGCTGAGCTTTTATATCATGGACTTTAAGGAGGAAACAAATAAAAAATTATGACTGTTCCATCTGATGTTTCCTACATTGTTAACCTGACTATTTATTCGGTAGAAAAAACTTGAACTTTAGCTTCTTCAGATCATAAAAGTAAAGTCTTTGCTTTGCTAAGCCCTTATTTGTATGTCTCCAGGGATAAGATTGTGAAGCACCTGTGGTATCATCATCATCATCATCACCATCTTAGCAGGGTCACTTTGATATTCCAACAAAGGGAACCTTGCTACTCTCCCTGATTGCCCCCTAGCAATGAAGACGCATGAGCGAGCTGCCAATGTGGCTCTTGCTGGTACGTTTCTTGTTCAATTCAGTCATCGCTGCCTTTGCAATATTTACCTCGATACCTTTTTCCTTTTCCTTTGATAAAATGAAAACATGCTGACCTTTGTGTCTTCTTTTTTTTAAACAATATATGCAGCTTTGAGTTTGGCGCCACTTGTGGTTAATGTAAACCCGAATGTGAATGTGATACTGACAGCATGTCTTACTGTCTATGTCGGTTGTTACCGTTCTGTCAAGCCAACTCCACCCGCTGTAAGAAACATGTTTTTCTTTGCTATGTATATGTATCTTCTGAGTATTGCCTTGACATGTAAATCATGAGACTAATTGATTTTTTTGTGTAATTTTTATTATGCAGGAGACAATGTCCAAGGAGCATGCCATGCGTTTCCCCTTAGTGGGAAGTGCTATGCTTTTGTCATTGTTCCTTCTATTCAAGTTTCTTTCAAAAGACTTGGTCAATGCTGTGCTCACTGCTTACTTCTTCATTCTTGGCATTCTTGCTCTCTCGTAAGTCCAAATTTTTCTGGAATATTTTTTTCAGACATGTGTACACTTAGTACTGTACTTATGAGCTAATGAATGCATTCACTCTCTCGTCATGCAGTGCAACATTGCTTCCTTCTATAAAGCGCTTTCTTCCAAAAGAATGGAATGATAATCTCATTGTTTGGAGGGCTCCACTTATCCACTGTATGATCATCAACTCTCTTTTATGCTTTGTTGATCCAGTTGTGCATATCTTGAGATGTTACAACGTCTATGCTTTTAAAGATATCCTTTAGTACTATTTGACTGTATCTTCAATACTTCTGTAATTGAAATAAAAAATGTGGTGTATGAGAGTCGATACACAAACTTATCGTGTGGCCTGCACGATTTTGGACCTTTCACAATTTATGTTTTCAACCTACAAACAAAATGATATTGCTCCATGCAGATATGGCCATTTTATGTCATTAGGAAAATTACTGGCATGGAAGTACATTCTTGTTGAAAGCATTTCGTATGGATATGGAAGCTTCATTTTCTTTGTGAAATTGATGTATTATGTGCAAATTGCCTCCCTTTACCATCTTTATTCTTGAAGATGGTTTAATCTATGAATTACTTATTTCAGCACTCTCGGTGGAGTTCACAAAGTCACAGATTGTTGCTTCAATCCCGGGATTTTTCTTTTGCATGTGGTATGCGTCTAAGAAGCATTGGCTAGCAAATAATGTTCTGGGAATCTCTTTCTGTATTCAGGTTTGTTTCTATGATTTAACATTAATATGCATTACTGAAGTATTTGATTGTTGACATCACCAGTTTTACTTCACCAGATTCTTAAAGCTTCAATTTTGCAGGGGATTGAGATGTTATCCTTGGGATCGTTTAAAACTGGAGCCATTCTCTTGGTAAGTTTTTCTCCCAATTTAGTGCCACTGTTTCGTTCTCTATTCATTTCTTGGCATTCATATGTGAATGCATTTTCAGGCTGGACTTTTTGTGTATGACATTTTCTGGGTGTTCTTCACTCCAGTTATGGTCAGTGTGGCTAAATCTTTTGATGCTCCGATAAAGGTTAGTGCTCGTTGTTAGTGAACTGTCTTTTGTTAATACTGTTGTTGGTTGGTTCCATTTCACCTTCAACTAATCTGTCTCTGCTTTGTTTTCCCACAGCTTCTGTTTCCAACTGCAGATGCTGCACGGCCATTCTCTATGCTTGGCCTTGGTGACATTGTGATACCTGGTGAGTAGTAAAAAGTTCTATTTGTGCTATTTTGCATTCTGCATATGTTTCCAGTTTTCCTGATTGAATGGTAATATATCATCCACAGTATGAGTGCCAACTTCATTCTGCATGATTATCTGCAGCAAGCTGCTATGTATACTGGGACCTTGTTAGTATTATCTAAGGGCAATTTACAAATTTGTTGCATCAATGGAGCTTTTTTTTGTCTTGGTCTATGGGGATGTAGTGATGTATTGAAAAGAAGTAATAAGTATCAGATTTTCTAGATTTATGATATAGTTTTTGGTTAGTTTTGCTATTTACATATTCTTTTAGTACTTGGCTGAGAATCAGTGTTGCAACTAGAATTAGTCCAACCGGAATCAGATCGTGCTCAGATATTGTTGTTTTAGGCCATAAGCCCATATGTCTTCTAGGTCCATGCTCATATATATTTTTTTTAAAGATATCTGATTGCATGCCCTCTTTTGAGTTTTTACCATATCCATTTTTAGCCCTAGATGACAAACACTGTATTTATTCAACTGTGATTTTATTCAGCTGATATCAGCTGCATAGAAAAACCATGATTTTATCAGGCTGTTTCTATGTCATTCAGCATGTAATATGGATTTGTACTTTTGGTTCCAGGCATATTTGTTGCACTTGCCCTGCGTTTTGATGTCTCAAGAGGTATAAAGAACCGTTACTTCAACAGTGCATTTTTGGGATACACTCTGGGTATGACAGTGACCATCATTGTAATGAACTGGTTTCAAGCTGCACAGGTGGGTTCCTTTACTCAGGTTTACTACCTTTTTGTCCCTTGTTTCTGTCATCTCTGAAATATTGATATGGTCATTTTTTGGGCATATGCAGCCTGCTCTACTATACATTGTTCCTGGTGTGATTGGTTTTGTTGCTGTTCACTGTTTGTGGAGTGGAGAAGTAAAACAGGTCAGATTCTGAGTACTTTATATGTTCCTTTACATGGGCCCGGTTCTGTTCATGAGGTTTTCAGTTTTGATGCTTGCCTCTTAACTGATACTGCAAAACAGTGCCACTCGAAAACTAGCGCAGGGATTTCAAGAGAAGGATCTTATGGCAATAGTTCATTTCATGCTACGGTTACTGTAGTTTTATTACCCAGTATTTTTTTTGGGGGGGGGGGGGGTGGATCAGATTTCTTAGTCACTTTGAACTTATGATTTTACCCAAGTCAGTCTCCTTATGAGGCCCTTCCATTTGCACATTCGGGTTTCTGCACCTCCAGCCTTTTTCTTACCTATGTAATAGATCTTCAGCCGAGTCATGCAGGAAATGTTTGTCCTTGGGCTGAGTTGGTATTTTTACTTTGTGATGATTAATGGGCTCTATAGTGTTGTTGGTGTTCTGTAGTTCCATCCTGTCATTTTGTTCATCTCGTTGTCATCCCATTCTATTTTTGTTGTGGCAGCGCAAAGTTTATCCCTTTTTGTTCCCCGAACGTAGGCAAGTATAGAAGATGTCTTGGCAAGATGGATTGACTATATTATATGTATTTTGCACATGCAGTTACTGGAGTTTGACGAGTCAAAAACTGAAGGCGAGGAAGCCGGTGAAGAAGAGCAAGATGATAAATCCCAAGAGAGCAAAAAGGTGGACTAGCGCTCTAGCTAGATTTAGGTCATGATGAGAAAGGGGAAGGCACAGGTTTTCGTGTAAGGCAGCTAAATGGTCTTGCCGACCTATGACGATACTTGCTCACTTAAGAACTTAGAAATGGTTCACATGATACAACTGTTTTTCTTACTTTGCGGATTATTATTTGGTTCGGAGAGTTGAAATTGAGTTGTTGAGGAAAAATATTCTGCGACTTGCGATGTCTTGGCCTACCTCTGTTTTCCTTACTGACTTCAACCCTGGTTAAGGATTCACCAGCACTTTGATTTGGCTATCACATTCCATGATACTTAATCTGTTCCAAAATCCAGGTTATTTTAGTTTTTCTACATACATAGATTTTGCTATTTATCTAGACATGATATACATTTAGGTGCATGAAAGATCATGTGCTAGAAAAGTCAAAACGACCTATAATTTGAAATGGAGGGAATATCTTGTTGGGTTCACCACTGTCTAAACCATCCATAAGCAGATTTCAATCGCCTGTTTGGAATGCATGAATTCCAGGAATTTTACGATGAAAAGGACTCTCGATGATAGTTGTTGACGAGGAATTCATTCCTTGTTCCAAACTGAGTCGAAATTTACCAGACTCTGCCTTTTTTTAGGGAAAAAAAAACACTTCAACTTGGCGATTTAAATGTGGAGAGAATCCTTTCCTTTCCGTGCTATAGTTAGTATTGAGTATGGCGGATGTGCAAGAAAGGAACTGCAGAAAGTTGGAATCCGGTTCGTGGGCACGGCCCAAAAAAAGCTGAGAGCGGCCTTATTCCTTGCGTAGGTGTTTGACTGACTATGGGCGGCGATGCGGGGAAGCTGCGTTGGTGTGCAGCCGCCGCGCACACGGTCGACGACGACGAGCGCTCCATTCCGGCGTTGGTCCGTCATTCCGGCGTGGTGCGCGAGGTACGCCAGGATCGGAGCATCGCCGTGGCGTGCCGCTTTGGGACTCTGGAGGTGCAGCGAGA
This sequence comes from Cenchrus fungigraminus, assembly GCA_036936925.1. Lineage (NCBI taxonomy): Eukaryota > Viridiplantae > Streptophyta > Magnoliopsida > Poales > Poaceae > Cenchrus > Cenchrus fungigraminus. The sequence goes on along the minus strand of CM072770.1, from coordinate 124,490,459 downwards.
AGGAACGTTGCTCCTCGAGCGAGCCGTCCCACGGCGTTTGTTCAATGGCAATTGAGGAGGAACAAAAATACGTAATCTGATGGCACTAAAGGAACATGACACAAGTATGTAACGGAGATGGCAACCAAGGAATGAAAATTCACATCTTCATGGCAGTGAAGGAATTCTGTGATTTTTTATGGCGACCAGGGAAGCAGTATAGCTTTTGATGGTAACGAAGGAATTCTCTCCAAATGGAATACTGTACTATGCGCGTTGTTGCGGAAATTTTTAAACAAAGTTATAAGGTGAAAATTTGAAAATACAAACCAAGGTGATTGAATTGCAACATTCTTTTACAAACAACAACACTACATGCGAAAATATGTTCATTTTGTTGGTAGAAAACGGTTGTTAAATGATTGATCTTTCACGTATTTGTATTGTTGGAATTTTTTGTAGCATGATACTTGCAAAGATGTATAGATACTATAATAAGTAACGGTCTGGCGGATGCGGTGTACTGTTATACTCCTCGAAAAGCCTCTCTCCTTGAGCTCCTCCATTTTTAGAAGAAACAAGGAAGAAGACGAAGAGCTCCTCATAGGTGTCCGAGCTGGTCCTTGAGGTAGGTTTTGGTGTCGTGTTACACGTTGTATTCGCTAGCTCTACGTAGTTGTTGGTTAATTAATTTCTCGCGAATCGTTAGTTTGTCAACCTAACCTAGGCGCACTTTGATATCTAGTAGTACAAGAATAATTTGGCACCTGTCCTTTTCATACTATACTCCTCGATATCCACATGTATATCGAATTATCGATCATGCAGTAACAAGTTAATTACATGCTAGTAAAATGGGTGGTTTCAATATTTCCATGACTTGAGTTGAATCACTTGCTAACCTTTATTGTATTAGACTATTAGTCAAGATTTTATTAAGATCGATCGTAGTAGCTTGTGCAAGTAACGAAGATTATTATCGCTGCAAGGAAAGCTAGCTGATGCTGGTCCCACAAGCTGTCACTGCTAGTCTCCTAGTAGCATTATTTGTCTACGTCAGGTGTCACCTCCAACTTTATTGTGTGTCCTGTCCCTGAGACAGAGATGTTCAATTCACACATCTATCACAAATACGGCAAGAATAACGAGCCTGTTAATACCTGGGTGCTGATTATCCAGACCTATGTTCGTTTCGTTGGTGGCTGGTACTAATTTGATACTCTCTCTGTTCCACAATATAAAGTCTTGTTGACTTTTGTCGATCACGTTTGACCACTCGTCTTATTCAAAAAATTTATGATAATGTAAAAACAATTATGATATACTTAAAATATACATGGTGATAAAACATGTCATAACAAAATAAATAATATTTTCATAAATTTTTTGAATAAGACGATCGGTCAAACGTGATCAGTAAAAGTCAACAAGACCTTATATTTTGGGACGGAGGGAGTATGAGAGAAAAAATACTGCTAGCTAGTTGCTTGTGGTTGGTTTGTTCTGAGAGAAAAGGACTCCTGGCAGGTGGTTGATAAGCCAAACTAACAGGACTGCGTCGTGACATGACCCAAAGAACAGGCAGGCAGCAACGATCAGGAGAATATACCTTACCGTCGTGACATGACCCAAGAACAAGCGAAATATCCTGTGGTCATATATAAAGAAGAACAAAAAAAAATCTCTATTCCTTTCTTTGCCCAATCACACACTCCAGAGATTGCATGTGGAGGGAGCAACCGGGTTACTTGCATTGTGTCACCCACACCCTGCCTGCACTGCCTAGGCTACTAGCTAGGGGTTTATCTATCAATGAGAGATCCGGCCTGTTTAGTTTCCTTAATTTAGACTTCAATTCACTATTCACCTATAACTTCCAATCACATTTTCTCTCACAGTATATGCTCCAACATGCTTTTTATATATATTTCCAACCAATACACTATTTCAATTCAACATTATTCACAAATTTGACAAACCAAACATCAATGGCCATTGGCCAATGGCCTGTCCTGCGCGACCAACACCAAGTGAAGATGCAACAGATCTAGCACGGCGATGGGCCTTGGGGTACCATCTCCATCTACCACTGGGGATCTGACACGCGTGCACGCACAAATGATGATGTGTGGACTCTGATCCTGGACCTGCTTAACCCCTTGGTAAATACTCCATTTGCTATGACTTTTGTTTTCTTTTAACTAGGAGACAGCTCGATCATGACACTAGATGGGTAAACAAAACGTGACAATCACATAAACAGCGCAAAAATGCGGCAACTTATTTACACGAGCTTTTAGTGTTCCTTGCGTTCTTCCGTTTCAAAATATAAGTTGGTTTAGTTTCTCTGGATATATGAATTTTTCTATACACCTATATTTAAGGTTATATACAAATATACAGTAAAATCTAGGTGTTTAGAAAAAGTTAAAACTAGATACACTTTGTAAAATTATTATGTCTCTCTTACTTGCATCAATCGGAGCTTCTGAAACCCCCAACGTAGAAGTTGGTACTAGAAGCTAAGAGTAGGTAGCTCGTGGGATTATAAAAGCTAGATCGTAAAAGCTAACCAGTTTGAATTATACTAGCTAGCTAGAGTTTTGAAAGGCCACAATTAATCTCTAGCTTCTCCAAATGTATGGCATGTTATATCAATCATTTTTTCTTCCCAAAATATTATCTCAAAGCTTATAGTAAATTCCGTGCTACTATTCCTTGTAAAAGATTTCACTTATCATTTGATGACAAAGATAATTTAGGTAATTCCTCACTAGAGGATTAGAGGTCCAAGTCATGAAGTCAATCACCTCTGCCAAAGGTTTTTGCACACACAAAAAAAAGAAAAAAAACTACCGGTAAAAGATTCTACAGCTAGTCAACAGATGGCCCACACTGCAATGATGTGGGTTCACGGATGACGTGGCACGCCGTGTCCACCGATGGTTTCACCTGCATCTGCACAAGGGGGTGTCATTTGGCTCCCGTGGGGCCCACCTGCCGTCTCCCAATCTCCATGTCCCCTTCTCCTTCCTATAAACAGCCAGCCAGGCTCCAAAATTTAATGACCCCCCGAGAAAATGAGCTCCAGGTACAGGGACAGGGAAGGCCAGCGCCGCCCGGTCCTCCTGGGGTCCTGAGGAGGAGTCAAGCAGAGCAGCGGCCGGACGCGGAGACGACGAACCAAGATTTCTTTCTTCTCCCGGCGAGCACCGCGTAAGTCCCCTTGCAATTCCACCTCCTTCCTCGTGCTGTTTCCGCGTCGGCACCAGCAGACAGGCAACATCCTTTTCAGCATTTCCTTTTTGGAGCCCCAGCAAATCCCCATGCCCCCAACCACCAATGGCTGCCATTCCCCCTCATTTCTCGGGTTCCCGGAGCTGATTCGGAGCAAAAGTTGTGTCCTTTGGCTAGTTTCCCGCACTTCCTCTGTTGATCTTTGTTGCCCCACCCCCCCCCCCCCCCCCCCCTCAGTAATACTAGTAACTCCTGCCAGCATTAGCACCTGGCGTTTTTTTTACCCCCCTGGGGTTTGATTGGAGATGGAGCAAGGAATTCGTTACAAGGCTTCACTTTGGCTCATCCTGTCGGCCATCACTTGACAAGCACGCACAAATCGCATGAGTGGCCCGTCCGAAGATGCTCGTATCTAGTTCGTTCGGTTGCTTGATAACTGAGGCTTTGCTGCACTTTTGCAGGAAGCACCCTCGACAGTTTGTGTTGGAACATAATATTAGTAGTACTAGAGACTGCGGCGCGCCTCCTGCGCGCCAACGGTGCGACTAAATTTAATTGAAACTGTAATGAATTGATATCCCTCTACGCAAAACGATTCAATCAGCATGCAAATGCCTCAACACAACAACAAAGCAGCCTAACACATGTACCTCCATCATCTATAAGTACCAAATCAAGATGCAAAGCAGGCTGCTCATCTCGAGCGCCACAATTATCCCACATACGAGAGATACGAGCATGCACACACCAATTCAACACGACATAGTATCACAACCTCAACTGAGCCAAACTACAACACGGTAGTCCCAAATATCATTGCATTTATAGATGCATCAGGGCTTACATATAGATACAACTCAGCACCGAAGAAACCCAAACATTGACACGTCAGTAGCTACGCTTACATGCCAAAGAACACGGCATCAGCACCCAACAGACACATTGACGCCATCGCTGCCACGTGCCACCTATAAGGAACCAATGACACGTTAGAAGACACCTGTGGGGAAGCAATGACACATCAACACACATGTACACATAGTACTAACATCTGTAAGCAAAGAAACAATGATGGGCCAAACCAATGAACAGACTGTCGGCCCGAATATGGCAACCCAAACACGACGGCCCAAGCAGCCATTTGGGGCCAATATAATTGAATTTTATTGAACATGACATACAAAACAAGACGGCCCAAACAGTCATTTGGTGCCAATAAAATCGAAGTCCATTAGCCAAAATTGTTATGAAACTAACAGAAAATATGTAGTACAACCACTACAAAATACTGGTTCCATAAATTGAAGCCCATTAGCCAAAATTGTTATGAAATTAAACAGAAAATACGTAATACAACCCCTACAGAATATTGGTTCCATAAATCGTTACCCACCTTTGCACTTCTAAGACCCCATGTGACTGCACAGGATTTTTTGCAAATCATGTACTCTAAATTGAAAGAAAACTCACCTGATCCTCTGACCGAATTCCCTCTCCCTGGCGGGAGGCATGAACACACCATCTGCAACAGCAAAACTGGAGCTCTCTCCCTGACCAGAGGCATGAACACACCATCAGCAACAGCAAAACTGGAGCTCTCTCCCTGACCGGAGGCTGGAACACACCCTCAGCAACAGCAAAACTGATATACATATGAATATGATTGCAAAAACAAATGCAACACCAGAGTTCTAATCTAGCAACAACCTAACAGGTAATCATTATTAAGTCACTATTGTTTTCCATTTCAGAACAAAACATGTACAAGCTACACTTCTGTAATATGCATCAACCAAATCTTGTCGTAATCATCATGTATGTGACAAAAAATATAGGAAAAAGTCCATTTTTGACCATCCAATTATAGGCTAAGTTTGGTTTTGGCCATCGAACTTCAAAACCGGACATCTTTGACCATCCAACTGTCAAAACCGTTCAAATTTGGCCATCGGGTGGTTTTGATAGGCGGTTTTCAATTTTTTTATTTACAATTTAGTCCTTAGATCTTAAAATGATTATTACTTTTTGCTCATACTTCCGATTTCGGTGATTCTTGCGGTCACGCGTTCATAATGGTGAGCTTTGTCTTTTCAGATGTTATTTATACTATTTTATCACTATTTGTTATATTATTCTTATGTTGTGGTGTAGGAACAACAATATACGAAAAGTAAAATAAACGAGTACAAAATAATATGAACAACATTTTAAAATATAAAGCTCATCGTTAAGAACGCATGACCACAATAATCATTTAAATCAGAGATACAAGTACAAAATAGTAATCATTTTAAGTTAGAAGGACTAAACTGTAAATAAAATGATTAAAATAGTTCTTGGATCTTAAAATGATTACTATTTTTTCCTCATATCTTCGATTTAAGTGATTTTTGTGGGCATGCGTTCCTAATGATGAGCTTTATATTTTAAAATGTTATTCATATTATTTTGTACCTGTTTATTTTACTTTTCATATATTGTTGTTTCTACATCACAACATAAGAATAATATAACAAATAGTGATAAAATAGTATAAATAACATTTGAAAAGACAAAGCTCACCATTACGAATGCGTGACCGCAAGAATCACCGAAATCGGAAGTATGAGAAAAAAGTAATAATCATTTTAAGATCTAAGGACTAAATTGTAAATAAAAAAATTGAAAACTGCCCATCAAAACCGCCCGATGGCTAAATTTGAACGGTTTTGACAATTGGATGGTCAAAGATGTCCGGTTTTGAAGTTCGATGGCCAAAACCAAACTTAGCCTATAGTTGGATGGTCAAAAATGGATTTTTTCCAAAAATATAAGTAGTGGGTATGTGACAATAAATATAATTAGCCCTCTCGATATGTTATAAAGTGCCAGAGAGTACTTACCCCAAAGCAAAGTAACAAATTATGTAAACTTATCGCAATCATCTTGATACAATGAAAGGAAGTATACAAAATATCTATCAAGAGACATTACTCATATCTTATGACCAAACTTGGAGCTATTGATAGCTTTGAGTGTATGTACTGCATAGCAATTTAACATTATAAAATATTTCCGTTACCTCCATTCTCATCCTCAATCTGTGCAATTAATGCAAATGTTGTAGTCTGAACTGAATTATTATTGGCATTCAATATTCTTACATTTTAAACAAGAAAGGTTGTGCGGATATTAACTAAATGGCAACCAACAAATAATACATATGGATTGAAGCACAAATATCAATTTATCGATTTCAAGTGTGCTTAGATATAGAAAACTTGCATTCTACACAGTACTTGTTCATTGGTGAAAAGATAGGCCCACACAGTACTTGTTCATTGGGGAAATAAAATGAACAATATGGTAAGACAGAGAGAAGTGGAAAATGCAAAAGTTGAGCAAACACAGTGAAAAATGGTGCCACTGTTTTACTTCATAGGTTGACTTACTGGATCATTAGCTTTTAGGGAACATTTTGCTCATAAATGTGAATGCTTGAATGCAGGCAGATCACCTGGAAAAAAGTGGAAAACTATAAGGAAGAGCACCGAGAGCAATGTAATCACATTAATGGGGGAAATTATGGTTTACTAAGACATAGTTGCATAGTACTTAATAGCCACTATAGTTTGCACGTGTTTCTCTATAATGCTTCTGTAATTTGAGATAAAATAGTAGAATTTCAAGCTGATCTGAAGTAGAACACAACAGTCTTAGAACCCCCTAGTTGATTTTGATGTGAAATGGAACACATTATAGGTATAGTAACAATAAGCATTGCTTCGAATGATTAATATGTCTATTAGAATGCATATCATTTGTGTGCATGACCTGGCATCTGCACAATACAGGGTCATACTAAGATGGTTGGTTATGATAGGGGTGATGGATTGCAAAAAGATTAATTTGCCCCCACCTTTTGCACTATTTAACTGCTATTGTTGAGCCTAGGAAACTTCTCTTAAGTCATCTAACTAATTAGGAGACAATAATTTCATCCATGTATGAAGCTTAACAAGGTGCACCCACGAGTAAATACAGAACATGCCATTCCTATCTCAGCAAGCAAAACTGACAGGAAAAAGAAGGGGGGGTACCTTGTGCCCATTTCGTCGAACACATTGGTGCATACTGGAGACAATGGATGGGGGTGGGCAGCAACGGAGACCACACGGGAGAACAAGGAGGCATGGATGCTGCGGGCTGCAGCTGCCAGCAACCCAAAAGGAGGAAGAGGGAGGCACGCACCTTGCTGAGAGCTGAGCAGAGGGACAGAACCGCAGAGTTGGAGATACGTGGCGAGATGAATGAAATGGAGGAGCTCAGGTCCTGGGCGGCGGAAAGATGACGAGGGTGAAGATGAGCACGACCTTGACCGTCAGCCGCCGTTCTCCAGATGCTGCACCTCTGCAGGCTGCTTGCGCTCGCTCGCTACCGCCGCCTAGCGACACCTCTGCTCATGCCTATGCATCCACACAGGCCGCAAAACCGTACTCCGGCGGGGAGGAGGAAGATGATGGGCGGCGACGTGGCGCCAAGACCGAGTGCTGCGAGAGAAAGGGTGGAATAAGAACCTGTCATGGAAGCCGACGAAGCCGCAGCCGCCGAAGAAGGGAGGGAGTCGGGGATGAAGACGCGCGCGTTGGTTAACGCCGCGCCGATTTGCTGCCGTCGCCGCGCCCGATTCACCGCCTCCCGCGCCGGATCCGCGCGGAGGAAGGGTTAGTTCGCATGCCGCCGGTCGGATCTGACAGGGGAAGGTGTCGCCGCCGGCTAGGGTTTCGTCCGGACACGGGAGGGGGCACAGGAGAGGGAGGAGGAGGAGAGAAACAAAAGGAGGCGGAGAAGAGGGAGAGCGTGGGCGGCAGGCGGCGGCGCGACGCTCCCGGCGGCGGGAGCAGTGGAGAGAGAGGAGGGGCGGGGGCGGTGGTCGACCGGCGGGGGGTTTCCCGCAAATGTGACGGCGGGCGGTTTTCTGCAAAACACCGCGAAATCGGAATTTCGTCTTCTTGGTGGACAAATATTTTAGAACTCAGGGGGTTTTCCGAAAGAAAAACCCACGCCTTTACTGTAGCGGAGGGGTAGCTCTGGACCTGATACGAATTAACACAAAATAAGAGGGTTTTTCTGCAAAAAAACACGCAGCGCTGGCGGGTTCCTGGCCGCCGGATCCGGCCGATCGGACGGCCGCGAAATCAGGACGACGTAGCGTGGCTGGGAGGGCTCCAAAGTCGGACCGAATGATGGGTGGGATGGGATGTACCTCGTGGCACGCGTGCCTAGCAATACCAAAGTTGATTGTTTGAAACTTTGACTTGGAAAAAAATAATTCTAGTGTGGGCACCTGAGTGTGTGGGATGTGTGTTTGTTTCTTCTTGTCTGCTTGGTCGAGTCCGACGCAAGGAATAGAATGGTCATCTTGATTGGTTGGTTCTTATGCCTTGCACAGGGCCAAGGTACGAAGATCCGGCTTTTGTTCTTTTCATTCGTAGCAAAAGGGTGTGCAAATTGCAACAGATGGAGGAGTGAGCGAGACAGCCACACTTTAATCTATCGCTATTAACTAATGGACCACAAATGCATCTGGTTTATGGGATAGGGCCATATGAGCAAAGTTGTGCTCTGGATGATCCTTGCCGGAAGAGTCTGAGGCCCACTTTAAGCGTTTTTTTAGTTGAATGTTTCTCTTCTTCCCAGAAATAGTTAGATATGTATCATGATTTTTTTTGCGGGTAGATATGTATCATGAATTGCGCTTTCGCAAAAAAAAAAAGTATCATGAATTGCGGGCACACAAAACATTTTGTTCTGTACCAAAATGGGTATACTCATTCATGATATATTTAGTCAGTATTTTTTCCCGATAAGGGAAGCTTTTATTGATATCAAAATAATCATCACTATTTGTTCTGTCTAAGTTGCTTTTCTTTAGATTTTACAATCTATTTGTTTTTTTGAGAATCTATAATCTATCTGTTCATATTGTTAGAAATTCCTATATTTGATGATTCGGTCATGTCTACATTTGTTGATATCCTTTTGTAGATTTTTTTTCTCTTGATTTATAATATCAATATGTTGATTCTTTTGCACATTTCTATATTTCCATCCTAATAACAGTGTATCTGTCTTTTTTTTACAGAATTTCCACTTTTCAAACTCATTGACAGCAGCCTTTGAACAATTTGAGCCAAAATGAAGATAGTGTTTCTCATGTTGTTGCTTCTCTCCCCGTTCCTCTTCCCTAACGGGATCCACATTAGCTTAGCTGCAAGGCCTTCAGTTGTGAGTATCGGTTCTATTCTTCGGTTTAACTCCACCACTGGAGGTGTTGCAGCGGTTGCCATCCGTGCGGCCTTGGAGGATATCAACTCTGATCCGACAGTTCTAAATGGAACGACATTACGGGTTGACATGAGGGATACAAATTGCGATGATGGTTTCCTTGGCATGGTTGAAGGTAGAACATCTTTAATACCACCACCATTTGTTTTGCACTGTTTAATAGTGTGTGCTTCTATTCTAGAGTTATGTTCATGGATATGACACAGTATTCCCTTTTTCAGCTTTGCAGTTCATGGAGACTGATGTTATTGCAATCATTGGGCCACAATGCTCTACCATTGCCCATATCATTTCGTATGTCGCAAATGAGCTCCAAGTCCCTTTGATGTCCTTTGCATCTGATGCAACACTATCATCAATCCAGTTCCCATTCTTCGTACGGACTATGCCCAGTGATCTCTACGAAATGGCAGCTGTGGCGGCAGTTGTTGATTACTACCAATGGAAGATAGTTACTGCCATATACATTGATGATGATTATGGCCGAAATGGCATTGCTGCTTTGGATGATGAACTTACTGCTAGGCGCTGCAAAATTTCCTACAAGATTGGGTTTCCCTCCAAAGCTAGGAGAAGTGAGCTTCTAAATTTGTTGGTTACCGTTAGTAATATGGAGTCTCGTGTTATTGTCCTCCATACTGGTGCGGATCCCGGTCTCAAGCTTCTATCACTTGCAAACGGGCTAAACATGATGGGCAATGGTTATGTATGGATTGCAACTGATTGGCTTTCTTCTTATCTTGATGCTAATTCATCAGTCCCTGCTGAAACTATAAATGGCATGCAAGGTGTTTTGACTGTACGTCCACACATCCCTGAATCAAAGATGAAGAGTACTTTGATGTCCAAGTGGAGGAGCTTAAGCAAGAAATACAACCACAGTGATCTTCGCCTAAGTGCTTATGGTTTTTACGTTTATGATAGTGTGTGGGCAGTAGCTCGGGCCTTGGACGCCTTCTTTGATGATGGTGGAAGGATTTCCTTTACAAATGACTCGAGGTTGCTTGATGAAACTGGGGGAAGTCTTCACCTTGAAGCCATGAGTGTTTTTGACATGGGAAGAAGATTACTGGGTAAGATTAGACAGGTGAACTTCACTGGGGCATCTGGCCAAGTGCAATTTAATGCTCAGGGGGAACTCATTCATCCTGCCTATGACATCATAAGCATAATTGGAAACGGCGTGCGTACCATTGGTTTTTGGTCAAACTATACACGATTGCTATCAACCGTCCTTCCAGAAGACCTATATTCGAAGCCTCCTAATACTTCTCTTGCCAATCAACGTCTATATGATGTCATTTGGCCTGGAGAGACTGCGCAGAAACCTCGAGGTTGGGTCTTTCCTTCTAATGCCAAGGAGTTGATAATCGGCGTCCCCAACAGACATAGCTTTAAAGCGTTTGTCACCCTAGATAATGCTACTGGAAAGATGACAGGCTATTGCATCGATGTCTTCACTCAAGCATTGTCTTTGCTTCCGTATCCAGTTACATACAAGTTTGAACCTTTTGGCAGTGGTAGTGAAAATCCTCATTATGATCAACTTGTACAGAAGGTTGCAGACAATGTAAGTATGGACAAGCAATTTTTTTGTTATGTTTTTCCTCCTGCACACTTCTTCACATGATAATGAATGATCAGAGTTACCTTATCCTGCAGAACTTTGATGCAGCAATAGGGGACATTGGAATTACAAGGAGCAGAACTCAAACCCTTGATTTCACCCAGCCCTTTATTGAGTCAGGCCTAGTTATCTTGGCTCCGGTCAAAAAGCATATAACAAATTCCTGGGCTTTCTTGCAGCCATTTACATTGGAGATGTGGTGTGTTACAGGGTTGTCTTTTCTTGTTGTGGGTGTGGTTATTTGGGTTCTTGAGCATCGAATCAATGATGAATTCCGTGGCTCACCACGACAACAACTAATAACTATTGTTTGGTAAGGAAGGAGCAGAATTGCACCCTTCACTTACGTACATCTGTTCATTTCACTTACGAATTTAAGTTTTCCAATGTTCCTGTGCAACATAGTACACATTATTAGCAGCCTTAAATTCTGTTTTCTACTTTGATGATTTATTCAAATGGAACATCTAGCGATTAAAAGGGAACTTAAATTCTGCAATTAACAAGAAAAGATGTCTACATTTGCATAATCTATTTCATGTGATATTATGATGTATTATCCTCTATTTGTTGGTTTTGTCTGTCAAAGTACTTCTTGACACATATTGCTAAATGCTTTTTGATGGCTTCAAGTACTTCTCCAGACATATTGCTAAATGTTTTCTGATGGCTTCATTCTTTCCTATGAAATGGGCGCTTATGATCTGTTTTATTCTCTGCAGGTTCAGCTTTTCAACTCTATTTTTTGCACATAGTGAGTAAACTAGCCTTTCCTGTTCTACCTTTCAGTGCAACTGACCTTCTGTTCTTACGTGTCACCTCCATCTTTAATTTTTGTTACCAGGAGAAAACACTATGAGCACCTTAGGACGTGGTGTTTTGATCATATGGCTATTTGTTGTTTTGATCATTCAATCCAGCTACACCGCAAGTCTTACTTCCATCCTAACCGTGCAACAACTTGATACTTCTATAAGAGGACTTGATGACCTGAAAAATAGTGATTATCCTATTGGTTTCCAAGTTGGTTCTTTTGTAGAAGAATACGTGGTCAGGGAACTCAACATCTCACGGTCAAGGCTGAAAGCTCTAGGTTCTCCTGAAGAATATGCTGAAAACCTCAAGCGCGGCCCTAAGAGAGGAGGTGTTATGGCCATTGTTGATGAGCGCCCCTATGTTGAGCTGTTTTTGTCAACTTACTGCAAGATTGCTGTAGCTGGCTCAGATTTCACCAGTGGAGGATGGGGCTTTGTAAGTACATTTAACTTTACATTCGCTAAGCAAATTTGATAATTCCTTACAAGATTGTCTACAATAACCTTACATTATTAACTACAAGAGTTCCATCTACTCTTCACACAGTTGTTAGCCCCCACACACTAAGATTATGGAGCTATTCTTGCACTTGTTTGCAGCAGGAGTCTTATATCTGAAGTGTAGATCACTTTGTTTTATTCATTCAAACATAGCATCTTAAAACCTCACTCTTTCAGGCATTTCCAAGGGATTCCCCTCTGCAAGTAGACCTGTCCACCGCAATCCTAACACTGTCGGAGAACGGGGAACTGCAGCGGATCCACGACAAGTGGCTCAGGACGGGCGATTGTGCAGCTGACAACACCGAGTTTGTGGACTCCAACCAGCTCCGCCTTGAGAGTTTCATGGGCCTCTTCCTCATTTGTGGTGCAGCATGTGTCCTCGCACTGCTCATTTACTTCGGCATCATGCTACGCCGGTACCTGAGACATGAACCGACAGAATCTATCTCTGCAGAAGGAGGGTCATCGAAATCGAAGCGCAGCCTCAAAAGATTCTTCTCATTTGTCGATGACAGGGAGCCACCAAAGCAAAAGCGATCCTTGCTCTCAGGAAGTTCAATGCCAACAACGCCTACCAGTAATGTTGACATAGAAAGGCCGGTGAGGCCAATCAGAAATGGAGGTGTTGTTAATATAGAGAGCTAGTGCCTGTGGTGTGCATACATTTGGACCTGGGATAAGTCATCTTTGGGCCAATTTACACGTTCTTATATAGGAAATTAGAGCCAAAGGCTGCGGTAGCAAATTGTATCGGTCGGTTTTCAGCACCCTAGCAATTGCAAATCGTCTGAGTTTGGCAACTGCAAAATTGTATAGAGGCAACCCTTGTGAATGGTATTATGAATGGAATATATTTCTATTTCATGTTGCTCCTTCAGATTTCTCTTATCATTGCTTTATAATGTATCTTCTGGCTGCCCTTGAATTGATTTCACAAGCAAAGTCCTTGTTTGTTTATGCTTCAAATCAGAATAGATTGCAAATGCTTGAAGTTAAAAAAAAAACAAGCCAGCATATATACAATTAAAGTTTTCACCAAGAATTGGAAACTGACGTCTGACAAATGGACTCTTAAATTTTGGAGCTATATAATAGCAGCCCCTAGAAAATGAAGATATGAAGATTTTAAATTAATAAAGTAAAGAAAATAAATTAATAATATAAATGATGGAAATGTTGGTTTCGAAATAAATAAACAAGTGGGGAATGGGATATTCCAGATACCCATCCACCAGGAGCTGCAGCTCCCAGCTTTATGGATACGGTGATGATGACGTGGCAGTTCCGCGCGCGCCATTTCGGCCCCTCCAATCAATCCTCCACTCCGCCATGGCTTCCTCTGGCCTGCCTTCTAGAACCTTCCACCGCCAGCGGCTCCCCTCGTCTGCACCTTCCCATCCTTCGAGGGAGACTTGCGTCCCGTGCTGCCTCCCCGGCACCGTCTCCCGGCGGCGGGCAGCCGTGCAGCTCCTCTCCGCCGGTTTCTTGACCGCCGTCTCGCCGCCGCCACCGCCTTCGCTCGCCGCGAGGAGGGGACGCATTGTAGTGCCGACGGAGGATTACGTAACTGCGCGTAAGTCGGTGTGCCTGCTTCCTTGAGCTGTTGGTTTAGTTTCTCTGTTTCTGCATCTGTGCTGCACATGTTTGCAAAGCTACAGCCTTGCTGAATGCTGAAGCTTTGCTAAAAATTGACTAATTGAACTCCATTGTGTGCTCTCCGAGCAATCTGATCTGGTAGCTTTTGGTAGCAGCTGATGGACTCAAGTACTACGATCTTGTTGAAGGGAAGGGTCCAACTGCTGAGAAAGGTTCAACCGTGCAGGTAAAAACCTTTCACTTCTGCTGTTGTAGCAACTGCAGCCACATCCTTCTTAACTGAAACTCTGAACTCTGAAGGTTCATTTCGACTGCATATACCGTGGTATCACCGCGGTGTCAAGCCGAGAGTCCAAGCTCCTAGCAGGGAACAGAAGTATCGCGCAGGTGATGTGGCAAACTGCTCCTGATATTTGTTTGTGTGCTATCAAGGGCACTCCTGCTCCAGGGCAATTAGAATTAAGATGTTTGTGTGCCTTGTTCTAGTAGCCTTATGAGTTCATTGTTGGGTCACTGCCTGGGAAAGAACGAAAGCGTGACTTCGCAGACAATGCCAATGGGCTATACTCAGCACAAGCAGCACCAAAGCCTCCAGCCGCCATGTACATGATAACTGAGGGGATGAAAGTAGGGGGAAAGGTATGCACAAGGACAAGTAGGACAAGTGATGGCAAATAATTCAGTCTTTCACCTCAACTGTCTTACTGACCCTATCTCTGTTATCCTATATGCTATTGGTCATGCAGAGGAGAGTAATTGTCCCTCCGGAGCTTGGATACGGGAAAAGGGGGATGAGTGAGATACCGGTAAATTTCTGTAGTTTATCAAATTCCTAATTTGGTTAGCACATTCATGTACTGATGTAGAATTGTTTGCTTCCATGCTTTGTTACAGCCTGATTCTCCTTTTGAACTGGATATAGAGCTATTGGAAGTGATCACTCCTGCAGAAAAATGACTTTTTGTTTGCAAATGCTGAGGAAAATTGATGTATTTATGGACGGTCCCAAATTTCAGAGGAATGGGTTAAATAATTTACTGACATTTCAAGTCCATGTTGCTGTGATTAGATTCATGCTGAGGTGGTAGTTGCTGGGACAAGATCTTTTGTACCAGCCCACAAAAAAAAGGACAAGAAACAGAACTTAAATATGTAAAATATTCCCCTCAAAAAGTATGTAAAATACATGTGGTTTTTTAATGATTATATTGAAGCAAAATTGGGTAATGAATATTCTCCAGTCTCATAGAGCCTCTTCAGATCTACAGGAAAACAGTGAACAATGATCTGCCACTTGGTGAATGCAGCTTGTTCAGTGGTTGCTCATCTAAAGGTCCTCAGGGCCATTGATATCCTGAAATAAAAGAACAAATACCCTGCTGTTAAAAACATCAATTGCGCTTTGATTTTCGTCGAGATATGACAACCTTGCATTTCAAGTTTTTGTTACTTCCTTTCTTTTCAGAAGCGAAATGCTAAAATATCATTTATGAATTCTAACTAGCATAAGCATAAAGCATGTGACAGTTCTTCCCTTCATAATTACCCTGAAGGTAATATAAATTCTGATAAACATTAAGCAGATAAAAACTAAGGCATCTGTTTGCTTTAAAACTGCAAAATTTTTGAGATCAACAAGTGTGTGCCTCTTGAGAAAATATACCTTGTTCTCAATCACTGTTCCATCTGGGATTTCTAGCTTGACACCAGGTTTTGCTGTGATGGTCACTTGTCCCTAAAAATTACAGAGAAGTGTCATTACTCCCAAGGCTTTAGCACTGTAAGGTATGCATCTTCACAAAAAGGTCATAGCAACAACATGCAAAGGGGTGCTTTTCAACAAAAAAAGAAAGGGGTGCTGCAAATTGTCCACATAAAGTTTGTCCACCAATTATAAAATGTAGCATGATACATACAGTCTTCAAATAAATACATGCCATTTGTGTGAATGAAGGAAGTTGTTCTGCAAGTTATTAGGAAGATGTACCTTCAGCACAATGCCAGAACCAAACCAAACATCACCAGAAACCTTTAAGCTGTCAAGCTCAACAATGCTAGGGATTGACTTGAAGCGACCAAGGAAACTTCCAACCTGTCATTATGTGAAGTAAGAAAACCATCTTATCTGCATTTGGAACTTACAACTCAATGTTAGAACTTATTTCTGTGAGAAATTAATGCTAGAGCTTGACCTTTTTGAACTCAGGACCCAGCTCAATTGAGGGGTTTGATGGATTTGTTCTCGCTGAATTGCGTGTGACAAAGCCATCGACCAAGGTGTATAGATCAGACTACAAGGAAAAAAATATTCAGTTAGATTGTGAGGAAGAGCATTATCCGCGTACTTTTATTCAGCATATTATACAAACCTGTACTAGCTGCAAATCTGATGTTGCCTTGACCGGTAGGAATCGGGACCTTGGAACGTTGATACCGATTGCGTGGTCAAAGAACTGGTCCAACAAAATATTGTTTATTATCTTTAGTTGTAAGATAAAATGTGGCGATGCATATATAGTATTTTGGTAGTACCCTGATTGCTGCACCAGCTGCGGTTTCCAGCTGAAGAACTTTCACACCTTCAACTTCCTGAAATTACATTCATCCATTGTAATTATATTTTATATTCTTCACAAAACATATCAGACACTGGTTATAAAAGTTCATGAAGTGACCCTAGTTGCATGGATTTTTACCTTAGGATTCGGGATGATCTCCATTTTGAGTGCATCAGCTTCAACAAGGCGTTTGATAGCCTTTAAGTTCACCCATCTGCCAAAACCAGTAATAGTATTAGAAAATCTAGTAATTTTCTTTCAAAAAATAAATTTAAACTACGATCACTTACAGATTGTTTGTGTTGAATATCTTGAATTTATCAATTGATTTGAACTCATTCACCTATGTTCAGATGTTTTTGGAAGCAATGTCAGAAAAAGCTCTACAATTACTTCATTGTTGTGGTACTTAATTATTCCGAATGTGCTATGATATCTTCTGACTTACATGTGCATCAGGAACTTGTGCAATCTCCAGAAGCTGCAAACAGAAACAAAATTATGACATCAATGAAAATCCAGAAAAAATGTGTCAAGTCTGAGAACATCTATTTATGCAGAGTATTTGCATTTTGCAATGTAGAACATCATATGAGGACGAAATTCTTGATCTGGGACTCTGGTAGCACAAGACAAGTTTTACCTGAACCCTTCCTTCATATGAGATGAGTGTGCCACCTTTTACATCAGCTAAAGTCTTCGGGGTGACCTGAAAAGAGGTTGTAGAACTTCCTTACCAGCCAACTCAAAGTAATCAATCTGCTTCATCAGATATCAGGAAAGTACATACCTCCATACAGTATTCATTCTGCTTGTGGATCAAATGGTTCAGTATCTCTATTCACCAGTTAAGTACGTTGCAAACACCATGCTCTTTATTAACCAGAAAAACTTGTAAAGTTAATATAATGATGCTAATTTACATAAGGATACTCATGTCAACAATAGCACCCAAGTTATCCGAGTTTGCAATGAACACATACTCTTTTCCCTGCAACAGGTTCCAAAAAGAAAAAGCAATTTAAACACATGAAAGCTCTGGATGAACAATGGGAGCTAAGGACACCATCCTAGATTGATGCAGACCTGTGAGAGTAGTAAATCGAGCTTTCCACTGTTCATCAGTGATGGGAAGATATCACCATGGCCAGGAGGGTACCTGAATTGTTTTTATTATAATGCAAATGTGTTCAATATTGATAGGTCATGAATGTCCTGATTGAACTATATATGGCAATGGCTTACCAGCCATCCTTGTCGGTCTTCCCCTTGGAAGGCCATGGCAAGAACTCGTCAGCTACCACACGAGGGTACTGGCTCTGTAATGATAGAAATTGTTTTATGATCAGCTTAGTATATTTTTGGAGTAACACTAAAAGTATCCAACGCCAACAAAAATTTTCCTGGCATACCTGGTTGAATGTGTGGATCTCAATGCTTGAATTTGCGTATTTCTCAACAATCTGTAGGACAAGCATACTTGTTAGCTTTTGATCTGCAATATGTAGAGGAATAACTTTTGAAGCGAATCTACCTTCAAGGTGTCTTCATGGGTGTTGAAGGAGTTCATCAGAAGCAGTGGCACATTGCTGCCGTACTTCTTGTTGAGTGCCTGAAAAATGCGAAAGATACAAGATCAGGTGGTGAGGTTTAATATGATGGGATGCTGCATGGATCATGATGTTTTAACGAACCTCGATCTGAATAACAATCAGGTCGAGGAAAGTAAATCCGTTGCGCACTTCGATAACCGACCTGCAATGTTAATTTCAGACAACATGTTACAGACTACAGCTTCGTAAAAGGATGTTGCTGCTGAATCAGACATGTTAAGATGCTTCAGCGATTCAGAGAAAGCAAGATGCTTCTACAATTTGGTGTTCCTGAAATGAACGAATCGACAGATCTGTCATGAAACTTACTTGGGCCCTGTGCATCCCATGGTCGTTCCCAGTCCGCCGTTGAGTTTCAGCACGGCGAGCTTGTCCAGCAGCTTCTTGGTGGCCTCGAGGTCTGCATTTTACATCAGTGGAAGGCATTCACATTTCCAAGCATCAGATTCAGGGATATGCTGAAGAAGAGAACAACAGCACGGATTCGAGGGGTCTGAATGTCTTGTCTGATGCAGTCGGCACCTACCTTCAGGCGGGGACTCGAGGGTGTCGTACGGCACCACCACCTCGTCGGTGGGCGTGTGGATCTTGGCCCACTCGATGAGCTCCTCGTCGCCGCTACGGTTCGTTGCCACGATCAAAAGCCGATGCAGTCAGATCGACGCCGAAACGGATCGCCATTTCTCATTCGAGAGATTCCAGAATCATGACGATGAGCTGACGGACGGATGGTATTACTGCTTACCTGAGGTAGCGGGCGACGAGGCTGAGGAAGCCGGACTTCTCATTGTCGCTGCAGAGCAAAGAACACACATGAATAAGATGCAGCAATGGCAGGGAAGAAAGGATCAAGATCTCGTCAGAGATATCAGCCATGGCTGCTGATCTGCTCTGAAAGTGATATGAGAGCGGGACGGGATCAGAGTCAGAGAGGTGATCACCTGATCTGACCGAGGCCGGCGACGGCTTCCCGCAGCTTGGCAAGCTTCTCGTCCGCCATTATTGCAAGGTGCGCGCGGATGGGTGCGTGCGCCGAGAAGTGGTGGATCTGGGAAAAGAGAGAGGTTGGTGGTGGGGAGACGCGGAGATCGGAGGAAGGAGACGGTGTCGGTTATTATAAAGGCAAGAGCGATGGCGGGACGACGAACCAACCAAAAAAAGGGGGCGTTAACCCCGTCACCCGCGGAGGAAGCACACATTTTAGCCTCCTTTATTAATTATTAAAATTAAAATATTAATTCAGAATTTGTTTTATAAATGCCTTTTTTGCTTTTCTTTTATCTTTTCTGAAGAGAAAAATAGTGAGCTGGAATTTTTGTACTAGTTTAATCACCGACCAGGATTATTGGATCGGGAGAGAGATGGCAAGTGTTCATCAATCATCTTGAGTTGTTGACATGTGAGAGAGGCGACCAATGCATGAGAATCATCAGATTCAGACTGCATGTGGTTTAGTTGTGTTTTCCATATGTGTCGGTTGTTTTTTTTTTTTTGTAAAGCTGCAGTTTGCCCGTATGCATCAAGGTTTATTTATTGCATACTATAGTACTATATGTTTACTCCCTCCAGTTTTATTATTTAGATAAAATCGGAGAAATTGGAGGGAGTATTAGTCATTAGTACTCATAACCACTAATTAACTAGGCCGGTCAACATGGTCGGTATCAGAGATCCTTGGACCTTGGCCGCCGCCACGGTTCCCGCGCGCGTGTGCTCCTCTCGGCCCCACGCGTGCCTCTTTTATCCTCTCCCGCACGCACGCACCAGATCGCTAGAGTCCGAGCCTTCTGCAGTTTTCTCCCGCAAGGCGGCTGCGATCGGTACAGACAGGCCGGGCGACGGTCGCCACTCGCCAGACGCCAGCGATCATCTTCGTCCGAAGGTGCTGATCCCAGGCCAGGTATGTATTCCTCGCTCCTCTGGTTGCTACGGTAGGGTTTAGGGTGCTGATCGCGAGGGCTCCGCGCGCGCCCGCCGCTGGGAGCTGCCGCGGCCAGCTGCTCGATCGCGGTAGGGTTTAGGGTTCACCCAGAAGAAGACAGTAGTAGGTAGGTTTGATTGAACCATCCAACACGTCTGAAAATCAGTTTTCCTTCCTTTTGATCATGGGTATGTTAATTCGATCAGTTGTGTTTATGTACGGGACGTACGTGGTGCTCCTGTCGCTGCCTGCATGCTCATGTCGCGCTGGTCATGCTACTGCCGCTGGCATATGCTAGTTCTCTCTATTCGCTGGCCATGCTTGGTGCTGTTGCTGACCGTGCATGCTCATGTATACTGGCGTTGTATGCTCCTGTCGCTGGGTTTTTTTCCCTCATGCACATGGCGTTGTAGCTGGCATGCATGCACCGGTGATGAAAGGATCGAGCAATGGATCGATCCTTTTTTCTGCACCAGCTGAAGATGCGTTGTGGAGGCCGTCTAGGGGTGATAGTAGCGCCGAGCTCCTTCTGCTAGGGACGGTGATGACCCAAGGGAAGAAACGGTCAAGGAGATCGCGGCGGTGGCCTTTGGCGCGAGCACGACCGCAACAGATCGGCGAGCGCTCCGGCAGGGAAAAAAATTGGCGCGAGGATGGGCAGGGGGATCTAAGATTTGCCAAACAAATTATCCCAAACTGTTGGAGTTGCTCTTAATTAATCACCAAATCGATCGCCTCCTCGACAGCCGCAGGTCGCCCGTACGTACGTGTCGATCGATCCACGCGACAAAACAGAAGACGACACAAAGACGTCCGTGTCGATCACTAAGCATGGCGATGACGATGCAGCTGATCCGGCGCCGATCCGCTCTCCTCCTCCGCCGCCCTCCTCCAGGCGTCGGCGGCGGCGGCGTCACACCCCTGTTTCCGGCGTCGTCGGCCAGGCACAGTCTGGCGGCGGAGGTCATCCCGTCGCGGCTCGCGGCCGCCTTCCTCTCCTCATCCGCCGCCGCCGGCGCTGCACCTCGAGCTCGTAGCCCTATGATCCGTAGCAGCATCCAGGTTTGTTCGCTCGCTCGCTCGCTTGCACCTCACGATGCATCAGCTGTTTAGTGTTTACTATACCTTATTATTCGTCTACAAACTAAATCAAATCAAATCAAATCAAATTCAGGGTCATAACCACCGCATGTTCTCTCATGGGAGCAGTAGTGCGACGACTGCAACAAGGACGACGAAAATCTGCAGGAGATTTGTGGATTGGTGAGTGTGCGTGCGTGCGTGCTTATGGCTTCGTTCACTTTTGATGCTGCTGTTCATGTATGTATATATATGAATTTCCTTGTGCAGGTTCTCAGCACTAGAGTTTCAAGAAAAAGTGATCACATTGGCTACTGCATGCCTCATTACTTGGTATGCCCACGCAACTTATAGGTTTGAAGTCGTGGTGAACAAACTGCTGGAAGCTGGCCGCCTGCGTCAGCAGAAGAAGCAGCAGAAGCAGAAGGAGTCTGCTGCTGCCTAATATAATGCACATCATCAGCTGAACTGGTTGTATAGCATAGATCGTTTGACCATATATATGGTGCACAGGGGATGCTGGTGTGACCGCGATTATAACTCATGTTTAGAAAAAGATGTAATCTACTTCTTTCATTGTGATAGGCTCTTTTTCATATATGTTTGACACGTTTAAATGAACCTAGTTTGAACTTTGTGGTTAACGTGAAAATCAATATTCTCGTCATTTCCTCCTTATACCTATACAAGGCCTACATGGCGACACACTTTAGCATGCATGCATATGTTATGTTTGTATTTTTTTGTGAGAATTGCTAAAATTTATCTGTTTTTTACAATTAGTAATTATGAGATAAGATTCATTTTAGGGTGACATATTCTAGGCCGATATGGATATGCCTTGACTAACATGAATACCACATAAAGCTGCGGACTACGACATGTTTAGTCTCCATCTGGTTCTTGAAAAATATAATTACCCATTGCTTAATTTGTGTACTCATTGGCAGAATGGCAGGCACGTTTACTTCTTGAAAATAACTTGAATAGGATGGTGTGTTAGATCTGCTCATCCCGGTTAGTTGAGGGTGTCGTCTTGTATGCACTGCATATATATTTCTCATGAAAATTCACAGCACAGAAAAGAGGGAAAATTAAAACTGCATGCTCCGGGCAGGTTTGTGCAAACGTTCATCATCCAATTCCCATTCTTGCATCATCGTGCGCCAACACCAAAGAGAAGGTAACCATTTCAGCATCTGTACAAAGAATAACAGTGTCTAACACTATAACCAAAGAACAAAGCCAACGATTTCGTGAACACGCTCCTACGTGCCGTCGTATCTAACATTTATCACCTACTGCTTTTGAGCTATTGTTTTCTGGTGCTAACGTATACACAGATATGGAGGTAGTATTCGGGGTTCTTCAAGTTGTTGGCCACCCAGAGAAACGGGATGTCCATGTCCAGTTCGATGCCCTGTACCCTTACTAGCTTCACTTTAGCCTGCTTGGTCGCCTCTTGCAGACCTGTGGAAGCTGGTTCCGCCTCCTGAGAACTTCCTGAAGAGTTTGTTGTATCTGAACCGCCACCAGCTGAGCCCAGTTTCTCTGCATTTTGGGGGTCTGAGCTGAAGAACTCAGGAAGCAATGTTTGTAATGCATGCTCCAGAGTAATGTAGCTCCTGCCTGTGCCATATAGTGAATGACTACATGTTAACGAAAACAGCTACTCTAGCTGTAAAATAGAACACTGTGAAATGTAGCATGCATATTCACTGTGGTGCTACATACCTTCGACCTTCCGAATCTCAAATGGTCGATTTATGTAGGACACTCTTTCCCAGTCACTAGCAGACATTGCATCTTCTATATCCTCAAGGTCTTCTTGAACACCACGCACATATAATCGAACAGGGACCCTGCCTAACCATAGATTAATTAATCAGAACCACCAGGGTATATGGGTATATCTTAGCATGACATCAGTTAATTGCTATGTAACTTGAAATCTAAGTTATAGCAATGAAAATTTCATAAGCATGGATTATCATATGAATTCCTGGTCAACATAAGAATTTAGAAAAAGACAGAGAGACCATCATAACGAAAAAGAAGCCGGTCACAAGTTGAACTTTAAAACTAAATTCTTAAGAGAGAGCAATTTGCCTCGTCATGAATGACTAAGTGCAGGGAAACCATTGGAAGGCAACGCTGATTTCCCCTTTAAGTAAGGATTACTTACTCGAGGACGAGCACGGTTTAAGCATGGGGGAGATGTTGACGGTGAATTTTTGTGCTCCAAACATATTCGTTACACTTTAGTTTGAGCTTGATTATGAAACTAACCCGCCACTAGGCACACTAATGATATAACAAGTTCAACTTTGTATGTGCATTTGAAAGTGTTGTGTTTTTGCAGGAAAACATGGACAAAAGGGACGGAGATACAACAAGTTCAAAGTAGCAAATGAGGAGTTCCGTTCGTGTTCGAGTGCAAGGAGAATTCATTCCCAAAAGTGGCAAGGACCAAGGTGCTACGACGGATCATCCCCGAGGACTAAGATGTAAAGATTGGACTTCATGCGAGAAGACCCCTATCTTGATCGCGGGGACGACGACCTCAAAATGACACAAATGAAGGGGCATAAATCCAAAATGTCAATATGAGCCGCGGGGAGGAAGATAGGTCCGAACCAGGCCGAAAAGGGCCTGGGCCGGCCGGCCCATGCCGACCGGCCTAGCCCGTTTCGGTATCAGTTCGGCCTCCCCTTTGACCTAGCCCCTCCTCGGTCTATTAGTAGCTCCTACCTCCGACGACCGCCACATCCATTCATTCTACCGACACCCATTCACCAGTTGAAAGCCGCCGCCGCAAGATGAGGGAGAGAGTTGGATGAGTTCGTCGCAAGGATCAACACCGGCGGAGGGAAGGAAGCAAGAGGAGGACTCCAATGTAACACCCTAATTTTCCATCACTAAATTAATGTAGCAACATGGTGTTTTAGTTTTTGTTTTCTAAGGAAATAATAATTTATCAAATAAATTTGGTCTTTTAAATATTTAAATATCACTTTTGAATAATTTTAGAAGCAATAAGTGCTTGTGTATCATCTTTTGGTTGCATAGTGTTTATTGTTTGTTGGTGTGAAGTTTTAAAGGTTTTTAAAATGATTTGAAAATTTTGAAAAGAGTTTGAAGAGTTTAAAGTTTGGAAAAGAGTTTAAATGTTGAAAAGGTTTTAAAGGAAAAAGAGTTAAAAAAAACCAAACCCTTCAAAACCCCAAACCTCTCCCCCTCTCCCTTTCGGCCCGCGGCCCACCCTTTTCTTCCCCGCCGGCCTTCTCTCCTTTCGCGCGGCCCACAACACCTCCACCGGCCCACCAAACCTTTCCCTCTCTCCCGCCGACTGACAGGCGGACCCCACTTGTCAGGGGCTTCTCCCTCCTCTAGCCGCGCCCCCTTTCTCCCTTTGACTGCGCCGGCCACCGTCTCCTCCGGCGCCGCCCCTACCCGCGCTTCCTCCCCTTCCCTCTTGCGCATTAGTGCGCCGCGCATTCACTCGCGCTGCCCCACCCCCTTCCCCTTCCTCTAACTCCCGAAACTGCCGCCTCACCAAGCAGTAACGGCCGCCATGGCCATCAATGGCCAATTGGCCCGGCTATTGCTCCCTCCCCTCCTCCCTAGCCTTTAAAGGTCGCGGCTGAGTCCCTGCCGCACCCCTTTCCCTCTCCCGAGCCCCTCATCCATCTCCACCTTCGTGTGCGTGCCGCCGCCCAGAGGATCTCGCCACCGCGCCATTGCCAGCCGTGCAAGCTCCTCGTCGTCGGTGGTTTGCCCCTGTCCCTCTCTCCCTTCTTCTCCTTCACGTGCAATGCTCACTCGAGCTCTAACTCGTGTCACAGGGCCGCCATCTCCTTCGCCCGAGCACCGCCGCCGCCGGAGTGCCGCACGTCGTCGTCGATCTCCCTCTGCATCGCCTCGCAGACGCTATCACCTTCGCCGAAGCTTGTCTGCGTGGTGAGGACCCGCCCCCTCTCGTTTTTCCTTACACTTTGAGCTCGTAACCCCTGTGTCCGCTCGCCGGCCGGTTGCCGTCCGCCACGGCCGCCGTAGCCCCGCCACCGTCGCCCAAGTCACCTCCACAAGCTCCTGGTTAAGTTCTCCGTCGTCCTAGCTTCTGTAACACCCTGAAATTTTCCGATTTCAGGATGTTAATAGGAAGAATAATAAAACAACGATTTCTCATAATTTTAAAATTTTACCAACATTTATTTTGTTTATAGGAAATTTAGTGTAGGAAAATAATTGATTGTCTTTTGGAATTAAATAAAATAGTTCTCTGAGTGTTGCATTTATTTCGTTTGCATGGTTTTTGATTGTTGTGTGTGGTTTTCAAAAATCATAAAAAGATCAGACCCAAATTTCTCTCAATCTTTCTCTGTATCTTTTTATGGTCCAACTCATCCTCTCTCTATACCTCTCTGTTTCTTTTCTATCCCAATCTGGCTCTCTTCTCTATTAGACCAGCAGTCACGCGCGGCCCACCTTTAATTCTCGCAATCACGTTTCTCTCAGCTGGCCCAACAGTCGGCTCAATCCATTTCGCCGCCCAGCTTCATCTCCCTCTCTTCCATAGTTACTGACAGTCGGGCCCACCCATCAGTTCCATCCTCCACCTCTAGTCGCCACCGTGTCGCACTCGTACTCCTACACCCACCCAAGTCCCGTGCGTTGTGCTTCGCACCTGAGCCGTGCACTCTCGTGCGCCTGCACAGTGCGCCGCCCGCTTGGCCCTCGTGTTCGCGCTTCTCTTGCCGTCTACCTCGCGCCGCACGCTGGCTCGGCTCTACGCACCCGTGCACTGCACCGGCGCTCATCCGTGCCCGAGCCGCTCAACTCTCGTGCCGCTACGCCTGTCTTCAGCCCGTCCTGCGGTACCACCGCACGTGCTCAGCTCCCCGTGCCCGCTCGCACCCTACCCGCGTGTCGTGACTACATGGGTCCATGCGCCCGATCATTCCCAACCTTCGGCCGCATCCGACCGTGTCGCCCGAGCCAATCCTCGTGTCATCGCCATCTCGTCAGGCGCGCCCAGCAATCTGCCTGCCCGCGCTGCTAGCTCCCCTGAGCCGTCTGCCCATAAATTCTCCATGGGGCATTCAACAGCGCCCCTCCAATTCCCTTCATTCCTCTGGTAACAACCGCTACTATCACTCCACCTTCAAAGCCACCATTAATGGTTGGCCTCCTCTTTAATCCTCCCTGGAAGCTTCTTGCTCACCTCCCACGCATGCATGCGCCAGCACACGAAACCGTCGCCTCCTGCACTCCATCAGAAACGGCCGTCGCCACTAATGCCATCAATGGCCGGCTGTCACTGCCTTCAATCCGCCCATCAGTGACCGCAGCTGGCTGTTCCTCTTCCTCAGCGTGAATGCGCCGCAAACCAGGGTGCCCTGCTCATGCCTATAAAGGGCAAGCACCCAGCGCCTCGCGTGCCCTGCTAGCTCTGCCTCCCATCGCCTCGCCGCCAGCCGCTCGCGACTCCTTGCTGCTCGCCTCATCCAGCGCCTCGCCTCGACTCGGCAGTCTCCTCCTCGCATAGAGCCGTCGTGTTCCGAGCTGGCAGAGCCGGAGGGGCCGCCGCACACTTTCGTCGCCGGTTCACCGTCCCTGTCGATCTCTGGACTGAATCCGCACCGCTCTGAGCAGTGAGCACCATTGCGCCGAGCTCCGCGGGCTTTCTGTCTGTTTCGCCGTGCGCCACCTGAGCAACACGAAGCTGCCAGGAGATCTGCAAGACCAAGGCGCAGCTCCACCGCCGGCCCTCGTCGCTCGTCGCTCGTCGCCCACCGGACGGAGTACTGCCGCTCGCACCGGCCGCATAGTCGCATACCACCAGTCGTCGTCTGCTTCAACTCCGGGTCGTCTCCGTGATCTGCTGCCACTGGTGAGCCCAACATCAAGCTCCATGTACGCTTCATCAACCAAATTTTCAGTGCCGATCACCTTTCAGTTCTCTCTCTCCATGCCTATAAATTAAACAAACTCATTCGTTCCGTCTCTGCACTTCTGCAGCTGTGCAGCATCGAAGTGTGTCTCCCAAGTCCCAATCCATCTTGCTTGTCCGGTGGGTATGCATGCTAAAATCACTGAATACGCTTGCCGTACGTCCGACGATTGATGCTGCCATGTTTGGATCGAGTCTCATCATTTCTGTACAAGCTATCGTCAGCTCCTCGCCGTCGTTCACCATGAATCATCGTCATCACACAAGAAGGTATACAAAGCTCCATCAGTACGTCATCGTGATATAGATGCCCTATTTATCTTGCTGTCAATAGCTCTCTGAACATGCATGCCTGTGTTCCAAGAAGCAAGCCACCGCATGTTCCATACTGTTTGCGTACAAACCAGTATCACTTGTGAATTCCAATAGTTCCATTCTTGTCGACATCATATTTGCTGAGTCACACGTACGTGCATGTGCTCTCTTTATCTAGAAGCTAATAAACTTGTAGGTTCACTTATTCGTTCAGCTCATACTACCTTGCTTGATGTCAGCATTTCATCGTACTGATGTCATATACATCCTGAAAAATATCTATCATGTAATTCTATAAATATTCATCTAGCATGTTATCTCTGATTCTCACGTTGGCCACCACTTGCAGTAGTTCTGCTGAATGCAAACATCAATAGTTTAATTCTTGTTCGACTCCATAATGCTTATAGTTTTTCATCCTTTGTCATGCACCCGTGATCATGAATTAAGTTCTACCAATGTCTGTTGATCTGTTGTCCATCATCACTCCACTGTCGACCATCACGCACACTGGTGAGACTAGTAGTGCCTCTGCTCGGTTTATATATATATCATCATGATCATTCATTTCAAACCAAATGTCATGCATGCTGTTTAGTGATGATCAAAAGCTAGCTGCAAGCATGCAGACCAAGCAGTAGCATGCAACTGATGGCGTGCATGTGCTTGATGTTCCTGTGTAGACCAAACAGAATAATCAAACTAGTGTTATTTTCCCTTGCATGATGTGAGCATAACATCATGCTGATGTCACAACACTTCTTTTGCCTCAACAATCATGCATGTGCTTGTCTACGCTAGAAAGCAAGCAATATAATCAGTACAAGTTCGTCTTCATGATGTCATCAGTACATAGTCACTCCTTCAAAAATACCATTCCGGTAAAATTCTGCATGTGTCCGTCAGCAATATAGCCTGTCCTTTCTTTTATCTTTATCTATATGTTATCATCTGCCATCTCTTGTGTCTCGGAAATCATTTTTGCCAGACCTTCCAATCTATAGTAATCACATATATATCCTTTCAACCTTGTTTAATCTATAGATGTCACGTTTTAGCTCAGTTTAACCTCGTTCTTGTTGCGTAGTTTCGTCTCACAATAAAATACACGCTAGTCATGATGTTTACTCTAAAATGAGTTTTGATAATTTATTCTATATTAACTTGGCTAATGCCTATGAAACTTGTTTTCTAAATAAAATCTAATTAGAGTTGAACCTCGTGTTTTTCATACTAAAGCTAATTTGATTAATACTTATTTAAATAATCCTTTCAATTAAAAGCTAGTAGGGTTATACCTCGGTTTTTATAATCAAATTTAAATTGATTAATATTATTCAATCTGCTTTCTAAATAAAAGCTACATAGGGTATCCCGAGTTTTATTAATTAAATGTTAATTTGGTTAATATGAATATAAATGTATTTTTGAATTATAATCTGTTTAGTTGAACTCGAAACCTAAAGTTATACGCTTAGATGCTTTACATGCTTCTTTTGAATTCAAATGTTTAATTTGCATAAGTCATACTTGAATATTTATAAATAAAATTGGACTAAGTTCTACATCGTCTTTTAATATATAAATATAACTTGCTTAATTCTAAATAGGGTATGTCTCTGAAATAACCTATGCACATGGTTTTATTTATAAATAAAATATAACAAGCACATATAGCCTTTGTGTGTTAAAATCCAAATCTCTCGATAGTTCTGAGTGTTTCTTGTGTTTGCGTTCGTAGAACCGAGCCCTTTCCATATCTGCTCTTTTTAAGCCTTTTTCTTGATTGGTGTATTGTTCTTAGTTGTTCTTGTTTGTCTGCTTTGCATGTGTTGTGCCCGATGTTTGCTTCGAGTAGAAGATCAAGCTGTTGTTCGGAAGTCTTGAAGATCAAGAGTATCAAAGAGCAAGAGCGGAAGAACATAAGAGTAGTTTTTGTTGGAGAAAGGCAAGTGGACTTCTCCCTCTGCATATTCCTCTTTGTCCTAGATAATTGCATGTTAACTAAAATTTACATTTAAATGTTGTATTGCATGAATTTGATGGGAAATCACCTTTTTAAGGACATGACTAGATTTTATCCTTGATTCCTTGGAACAACCTGGTTTAAATAAATGTTTTGGGTAGACAATGCTTAGTTGCTTTACCTTGTGATGGTTGCAAATAAATCTTTTATACAAATGAAAGTTATGCGTGTTTATGATGAAGATCATGGTTAATATAAGAACACCTTGATTTAATCGGAACATGGAGAACTACCCAAGAAAACAGTGCAACCACAGTCTATATGGCTCTGGCTTAGCCAATTAATTAGGCGTGTGGAACTATCTGATAGCCTTATCCGAAAGGAGCACAGGGGGCCGGAGTTGAAGGGGTATAGCCCGGTTCTTTTGGGGTAGCAGCCTTTGCTAAGGTGCTGACCACTAGGGAGAGTTATGATCCGCTCCGCTGCTGTAACTGTCGCGGGCTGTTGGTTTTCTGCATACCTTTGTAAAGGCTTCGTAGTGGACCCCTAGCCACTCACCTCGGAAGTGTTTAAGGGTCTTGCAAACCCGGGCGACATGGGGAACACGAACTGTGGGTAAAGTGTACAACCTCTGCAGAGTGAAAACTGATCGATCAGCCGTGCTCACGGTCAAGAGCGGCTTGGACCCTCACATGATAATCAAACTTAAAGATGGAATTAAATCGTGGTTCTTGTGGTTTTGAGATGAGATGTTTTCTAAATGTTTAAGTGGGTTGGTATGAACTTATATCTAGTAACTAGGTGCTTGTTAATTAAAACTTGACCAACATTAAAATGCTAACCGCTGTAAACCTTAGCCTATCCTTGATAGCCTTGCATCTTCCCCCACTTGCTGAGCTCCAACCATAAGTGTGCTCACCCTTGCTAAACCGCTGTTCAGAAGAAGAAGGTGTATGAAGTCCAGAAGATGGTGCTAGGCGTACGCAACCCCTAGTCGATTGCCTGTGAAGTTTGGAGTCTTTGCTTCCCAGGATTCTGCTGTAAATCTCTGATAATCTCCTTTCTTTTACGTGATATTATTTCTGTTATTCACTAATGATGTCACTATATGTATGGAACTAGATCCTGGCATACATATAGGCAGCACTTGGTTTGTTTTGAAAACCGGGTGTGACAGCTTCATGTAGGTCCAAACCGTGCTCGAAATAGTGCACCGTAGCGCCCAAACCGCCGTCTCCGGCGAGAACTCCGGCGAGCCGCCGCCGTCCCCTGCTTGCTCCGGCGACCAAAGCCGAGTGGCGCATCCACAGCCGTTTGATCCCCCACGGGCGGCCCCGATTAAATCAGGGTGATAACCCTTGGCTCCGGTCCACCGTGGACCTGTGGACCAGGTCCACCACCGGTCTACAGCGCTGTCAACGCCACGTCGCGCCCACGTCAGCCGCTCCGGCCAATCAGAGCTCGCCACGTGGTGCCCAGTAAACAGATCCACCCCGTCAGCCGCAGCTTTGCACAAACCCCCTGCAGTTTTGAAAATCACAACCATGCCCTTCCACCTATAGGAATCTTTTCAATCAGGTCCCTGTTTCTTCTGTTTAAGCCCCTAATCTTCTCTGTTTTAGCACCCGAGGCCCTTAATAGGTTCTTTTGCACATAAACCCTTCGGTTTATACGCATAATCATGTTTTAGCCCCTGGTTTCTTGCAGCCAAGCCCCTGGAAGCCCTGTTTCTTCACAGAAAAGCCCCTGAATCTTGTTTTGGCCGTATCTTTTGCGTTTTAGCTCCGTTTCCACCGTTTCAAGTTGCGTTAGGTTCATATCAACTCAAACTACGTGATAGGACCAATGATGAACATGTTCTTTGTTTTATAATTTATTTAAATATTAAATATGATTAAATCCTTATATACATATGCTTTTCTAATTAAAATCTAATTAGAGTTCAACACGTGTTTTCATAAGAAAGTTAATATGATTAATACTAGTTAAACATTTCTTATAATTACAAGCTAATTAGATATATACCTCGGTTTTCATAATCAAACTTAAATTGATTAATCTATAATCAATCTGCTTTCCAAATAAAAGAAACATAGGCTATCTCGAGTTTTCATAATTAAATGTTAACTTGATTAATATGAACATAAATGTGTTTTTGAATTATAATTTGATTAGTATAACTCGAAATATAAAGATAAACGCCTAGATGCTTTTACATGCTTCTTTTAAATTAAATGTTTAATTTGCATAAATCATACTTGAATATTTATAAATAAAAATTGGACTAAGTTTACATCGTCTTTTAAACATAAATAACTTGCTTAATAATTAAATAGGGTATTTCTTTGAAATAACCTATGCACATCTTTATTCAATTAAAATATACCAAGCACTAGCTAGCTCTTGTATGTGATCATCCAAAGCTCCCGATAGTTCCGAGTGTTTTTGAGTTCGTGTTCCTAGAGCTAAACCTTGTTCTCTCTTTAAGCTTTTCATGCTTGGTGTATTGTTTTGTTTATTGAATGTCTTTATGTGTGCTCGTAGACATCGTGTCAGTTTCAAGTGAGCAACCAGTTGAAGTGGTTCAAGAGCAAGTTTTTGAAGAAGAATCCCAGTGTTTAAGCAAGGAAGGCAAGTGGACTTCTCCCTCTGCATATTACTCTTTGTCCTAGATAATTGCATGTTAACTAAAATTTACATTTAAATGTTGTATTGCATAAACTTGATGGGAAATCACCTTTTTAAGGACATGATTAGATTTTTATCCCTATTACCTTGGACAACCCTTTTAAATAAATGTTTTGGGTAGAAATGCTTAGTTGCTATACCTTGGGATGGTTCAAATGAATCTTTTGCAATATGATGAATGTTGATCATGGTAACTTTGGTGACATATGTGGTTAATAACAAGATCATATGATTTAATTGGAATATAGAGAACCACCCAGGAAAACAGTGCAACCACAGTCCATATGGCTCTGGCTTAGCCAATTAATTAGGTGTGCGATTGTACTGGTGACCTTATCCGAAAGGAACACAGGGGGCTCGGGGTTGCAGGGGTATAGCCCGGTTCTTTTGGGATAGCAGCCTTTGCTAAGGTGCTGACCACTAGGGAGGGTTATGGTCCGCCCTGAGCTGTAACTGTCGTGGGTTGTTGGTGCTTTTGCATGTCTTTGTAAAGGCTTCCTAGCGTCCCTATGCAATCACACCTCGGAAGTGTGGTATGATGCTTGGCCAGCATCGCATGGTTGGGTTCAAAGTTCTTCGGAACTTTTACGCGAGCTGTGGTGAAAGTGTACAACCTCTGCAGAGTTAAAACTGATCGATCAGCCGTGCTCACGGTCAAGAGCGGCCTGGACCCTCACATGATAATCAAACATAAAGATGAAATTAAATCGTGGTTTTCATATGGTTTTGAGATGAGATGCTTTCCTAAATGCTTAAGTGGGTTGGTATGAACTTACACCTAGTAAATAGGTGCTTGCTAATAAAATTTGACCAACATTAAAAATGCTAACCGCTGCAAAACTTTAGCCTATCCTTGATAGCCTTGCATCTTCCCCCACTTGCTGAGCTCCAACCATAAGTGTGCTTACCCTTGCTTACCCGCTGTTCAGAGGAGAACACTAGAGAAGAGTACTTCAGCGACTACGATGAGTTCTGAGGCTTGCGTGCCCCCAGTCATGTGCCTGTGGAAGCTGAAGACGGAGTTGCTTCGTCTAGTTATCGTTTGTTCGTTTTAAAGACCTTCGAGTCTACCGTTTGAGTGTAATAAAAGATAATGTAATGGTTTAACTCTTATACGTTTTTATTGCTGTTTAATGATATTTCACTCATGACGTCTATCATATGTGTGTAAACTTGATCCTGGCGCACATATGAGATGCATTTGGTTTTCTTCGGAAAATCAGGTGTGACATCCAAGCCGTTGGCCTAGGGGTGTTCCCAAGCTTCATCGCCGCCATCTTCATCGACGACGTTCTCCGGAGGTTCCATCACCCCTATGCGCTTCAATCTTTGTAAGATGATGGGGTAATGTCTCCGTTCATCCCTAGGGTTAGATGGATACATGATATGTAATCGCTACATGAATCCTATGCCTATCGATGCTTAATGGTCTACGTCTTTGTGAATGTTTTATTTACATATGTATGTACAACATGTGGTCTTAGTAGGGTTTGTGGTAATCGTGGTAATTAGCTTAACCCTATGGATGCTTAGATTTAGATGCGGTTATATGTGAAAGTGGTTGATTACCTTGCGTAGTGACAGTACGATTTAGGGAAAAGGCTTAGCGGCCGCATAACCTCCATGAAGCTAGTGAAGGCAACACCTCTTTCATGTGGTAGATGCATGTTCATGAGATCCTAGACCCTAGGAAGAGAACACTTATCTATCTTAATCTCTCTCTTGTATCACTCTTGTCATCTAGTTTAGTCTTAGATTAACATAGGTTAGATTGTCTTTACTTTAGATTAATATCTCTTTCAAAGGTTTTCCAATCAACTAGATTAGTACTTAGTTAAGCGCTAGCAATCCCTTTGCTCCGCGGATTGACAAGAACCTTGGGGATCACCCCATGGTGAAAAAGGCTATAGGTGGTACGTACGCTTGCGGATCGAAACTCGACACATGTTTCAACCATCAACAATCACAGATGCAACTTTGATCTAATCAGAGTAATACACGAGCACTCACTATATTCTAATAGACAAGCAACCACACAAACGGAATGCAAACTTATGAACCTAATCAACTGGATTGGAAGGGTTATGTTCGAAGAACACAAGCCTCTAAATGATGAACAAGCCAAGAACATAAGAACACACTCACCTATGCATGAATGCCACTTTAGTCTAAATAGAAATTAATACAAAAATACTCACTTTACTTTAAATGAAGAACAACAGCATTCATAGAGGTTCGTTCTTGGGGAGAGGTGCCAATGATCATGGCACAGCCTCAAGACTCCCCCTCACTCTCCTTCTAATCTCTAAAAGCACTAGCAAGCCAACACTAATCCTATGCAAAGGAGCTCTCCTCTCCTAAAGAGAGAAGCCAAAGGCCAAATGAAGAAGGAAGAGAAGAAGTGTGTGTCTCATTTCCATTCCATGGCTCTTCTATTTATAGGAGGGGAGGGTCACAGAGGATCGTCGAAAGCACTTCGGGGACGCACTGAGGGACCAATGGGAGATCACCACGTGGAAGGCCTGGATCAGCCGGCCTTAAGGCGGTTCGACCAACCCCTTGTGGGCCCGACTGGCCCTCTCCCTTGGCTAGGTGGCTGTCGTGTGGGCCCTTGGGTTTATCCTTGGTGTGTATATCCTTTTGAGTCGGTTTGGTCCCCGCGTGGGCCCTTGGATCCTTGTGATCACCATGTGGTGTGCTTTGATTCGCCGGGGCATGCCTCCCTTGGATTGATGACATGGCGTGGACATGTAGGATCTGATGTGCCAACAACTCATTAGCTGAGGTGGCAAGGCATGGATCAAATATGTGTGTTTTCCCTTCATTTCTTGTGCTAAGTGCCTGCATTCAAATATACATCACAACTTGTGGAATTTGTTAGTATAAGCCCCTATTCTTGTGTTGATGTGTATTTCTTGTGTCAAAATGTAGGAGTTGACAGCCCTAAAATAGGTGCTTAGCAGTCGTCAACACCCTGCAAGAGGTTGTTGCATCTCTATGCTACAATGAACCACAAGGGTTCAAGCAGCATGTATGGGGCACAAGCCACTACTTGCCACAATGCTAGTTCACGTGGCTACAGACAAGTGAAGTTGCTTGTGTTGTGGGTGATGTGAGGTGCATGACCATCATGGTGGACTGTCTAAAAGGGTTTTAGGGTGTATAAACTTTGAAATTTGCTTTTTTATATGAAATACTGTGAAAGATGTATCAATTTGTGAACAATGTATAGCCGGTCTTTATGTCAACGGTATACACTCATAAAAGGACTACATGCCATTTTAGAATTATTTTTGGATTCCTTTTAGTTCAATAAAGATGTAATAGAAGTTTGAATTGTCCTTAACAAATATTTGAAACTTTCATCTATTTTGAAGTTAGGATCTAGAATTGATCATGCATCCCTAAATATAATTCTTATAGAATTTCTTATATACTATTTGAGTTGGAATTACTTTCAATAAGCATGCATAGGTTAATTAAACTTTATAAACGAAGTTCAAAAATTATTGAAACTCCTACATGACACTTACATGTTGTCTATCACGTGTGAAAATTTATTGGGGTATACAAGGAAATGATTTTTGTCATAGTTAGTTCGTACAAATGGTATAGCAGTCCAAAAACTTGCATTTTTTCACGGATGGTATGCATATGTTCCACAAACCTATAAATTCAAAGAACATAGAAGCAAGCAAACCCACCAGTAAGAAAATCTCATTTAGACAACTCAAATAGGAGAATTAATGAACATATTGTTCCCTTACAAAGGTAGGGACACTTATTACATGCATGGTGACAATATCGTTGATTAAAATAAAATCTAGAGAGGAACTTGTTTGAGGAACAATGTGGTGACAAGGTCCTTGAGGTCATCGCCAAAGGTGTACGCATCCCTACCATGGAGGTAAATGATCTCATTTGCCCTTGCCATGTTCACCACCACATGCACCGCTGGCAACAGTGTGGGATCTAATTTCATGCTTTCTTGGTTCAAGATTCGCCACCTATTCTCCAGAAGTGCAGCAACCCCTGCCACAGCCTCTTCCCCATTTAAGCCATTCTCTATCATGTAGGTCTCCACGGTGCTAGGCATGTCCTTTTTGTGCTTTCCCAGCTGCATATAAGATATTTGTATAAGATGAATATATATATGTAATCTCATGGAAAAATTAATATAGTACATTGCACATTGAACCATGCATTATTGTCCATTTCAATGTTTAGTGTTGCATATGAACGCTTGTATTACTTTATTTTTAGTTTTAATGCATGTACCCTAGGAGTACCTTGTAAGAAGACAAGTCGTTGAGGAAGCGAGTGACTTGAGAACCAGCACGGACCATTTCGGGAACATCATCTACCCATTCGAACACCTCCTGGATTGCCACATCACCATAGCCCATCAATGTTATAATCGTAAGCATTGGCAGACCTGATGACATAATTGACACCTCCTCGTGCTCCTTGAAGCTTGGCTGGTACTTCTGGCTGGACCAGATAGCCTCGCGGAGGTAATTTGCAGATGACAACTTGTACTGTGTGATAGTTAAAAGAGATTAATTATGTTTTACCTTTGAGAAGTACATTATATGTTGTTGAATATGCATCTAAATATTGTGTGCTTACTGCTTTTTTGGCATAAGAAATGCGATACTTCTGGTCTTGTTCCAAACTGTCCTCAAACTCTTTGAAGTTGCTTAGGGTTTTGATGTACAACGAGCGTAGATATTCAGGTAGAATAGAAACCTCACTTTCATTCCATCTACATGCATATATATAGTAATGATACCTTAAACTGATGTTTAATAATGAAACTCCATGAGAAGAATATACACTGAGAGCTAGATAAACCATAGATGCATGTAACCATAAATAAATAAATAAATAAATATAATTATTATTAGCCTACCTCTGCATAGCTTCATTGAGCTTGTGGCACTCCTCCAAGGTGGCATGAACATCAAAAGTGTCATCCAACAGAGAAACCATTCCAAATGTCTTGGCAAATAATATCCGTGCATGAGAGTACTCCTCCTCATGTAGCATCCCACAGGTCCAAAAGTATATCTCTACCATACGGTCACGAGCGTATGGTAGCTTCACAGTGTCGTAAAGGTCCCTCCACCACCTGCTCAAAAAAGTTGCTAATTTAGTCTAACAATCTTTGTGAAACTAACATATATGACCACTTGTATGTGTTTTTCCTTCACTTGCATAAGTCAACTAGATTAATAGATCATAAATCCTTTTAGTGCTAAATAATATAGCAGGCAGCTTATATATGTTGTCTGAATCTTTTTTTAACCCAAGTCAAGAGGAATCCCTAACCTAATTTTTAATATTCTTTATTCCAAACCTGTTTAATTTGCTCCCACGGACCACTGCTATACACTACTCTAGTGCTCTATGTTAACGTGATAAATAGATAGAGTCCATGAGACTTTAAACATGTAAACGTGGATATCCTGGACTGTTCAGTTGAGCCTCTAGATTTAGTTGTTGTAATCTATCTGTAAAGGTTGTTGTAATCTCTAGGATTTGGCTCAACTAAACTAACTAGGATCTACAATCTTGTAAGCCACGGCAGAGGCTTTTCTGCCCAATATAAACACGAACACCGCGGCCCTACGGGGTAATAACGCTTCCTAAACAACTTTACATGGTATCAAAGCCATCCTCTACACATCCATCTAATCTCCAATCTTCTGCCATGTCGACCTCCACCGGCGCCGCGCTTCCTTCCACCTTCGGCCACCCTGTGACCGAGAAGCTCACCAAGTCCAACTATGCTTTGTGGAAGTTGCAGGTGCTCCCTGCGATCCGAGGAGCACGGCTCGTCGGTTTCATCGACGGCAGTTCGCCGGCTCCCGCTGAGGAGATCACAACCGGCACCGGCCCCGACGCCAAGCAGGAGCCAAACCTGGCGTACGCAACTTGGCTGGCGCTTGACCAGCAAGTCTTCAGCTACGTCGTCGCCTCCCTCACCAAGGACGTCCTGAAGCAGGTCGCCAATTGCGCCACCGCAGCACAGCTGTGGAAGACGCTTGAGGAGATGGGCGCGTCGCAAACCAGGGCGCGCAAGGTGAACACACGCATCGCGCTCGCCACCACCAAGAAGGGCTCCATGACTGTCGACGAATATGTCGGCAAGATGCGTTCCCTCGCCGACGAGATGGCATCGGCAGGGAAACCCATTGATGATGAGGAGCTCGTCTCCTATATCTGCACCGGCCTCGACTTTGAGTTCAACCCCGTCGTCTCCGCCGTGCTCGCGCGCGTCGAACCGATCACCGTCTCTGAGCTCTCGACTCAGTTGAACGCGTTCGAGCAGCGCATGGATTTGCTTCACGGGTCGTCGTCGTCGTCATCAGCAAACATGGCGTCTCGTGGCCGCGGCAACGGCCGTGGAAACCGTGGCCGTGGCGGCCGCGCTCGTGGCAACGGCGCTAATGGCCGAGGCCGTGGCAACTTCAACCCTAGCAAGCCCAAGGTGAAGTGCCAGCTCTGCAAAAAGGACGGGCACTCCGTAATGGATTGCTGGTACCGCTTCGATGAAAGCTTCGTCGCCCCTGAAGAGAAGAGTGCGAACACAGCAAGCCATGGTGGATATGGTGTGGACTCCAACTGGTACACTGATACAGGAGCCACTGATCATGTGACAGGCGAGCTGGACAAGATGATGATCCGCGATCGCTACAATGGAGGTGAACAAATTCACACGGCTAACGGATCAGGTATGGATATTGCACACATTGGTCGTGTTGTTTGTCACACTCCCAAACGAAAATTGTTTCTTAACAATGTCTTGCATGTTCCTAGTACCACAAAAAATCTCATCTCTGTCCACAAGCTAGCATCTGATAACAATGCTTATTTTGAATTTCACCCGAATCGTTTTCTTATCAAGGATCAAACATCGAAGAGAACCCTTCTGGAAGGACCGTGTAAAGGGGGTCTATACCCCCTGCCAGCTGCTGCCCTCAAGAATAAACAAGCTCTCAGTGCGTCTAGTGGTGCTCATCCATCCTTGGAGAGGTGGCATCATCGTCTGGGGCATCCTTCTTTTAATATAGTTCAGCAAGTCATCAATAAGAACAAGTTATCTTGTTCCACTGAGTCTAGGGTAGGTTCGGTTTGTGATTCCTGTCAAATGGCCAAGAGCCATCAGTTGCCATATCCAAAGTCGTCAAGTCAGTCTAGTTTCCCTTTAGAACTCATCTTTTCCGATGTATGGGGGCCAGCTTGTGATTCTTTTGGACGAAATAAATATTATGTGAGTTTTATTGACGACTATAGCAAGTTCACCTGGATATATCTGCTTAAACACAAGTCTGAAGTGTTTCAACGTTTTCATGAATTCCAAAACCTTGTTGAAAGGCAATTTGATCGAAAAATCCTTGCTCTTCAATCTGATTGGGGAGGGGAGTATGAAAAATTAAATTCTTTCTTTTCAAAAACCGGCATTGTCCATCTTGTTTCCTGTCCTCATGCGCATCAACAGAATGGTGCCGCAGAAAGGAAACACAGACACATAGTTGAGGTTGGTCTTTCCTTGCTTGCTCAATCATCCATGCCCTTAAAATATTGGGATCAAGCTTTCTTGACTGCCACCTATTTGATAAATAGGACTCCTAGCAAGGTCATTGATAATTCCACTCCCCTTGAGCGTCTTCATAAGATGCAAGTTGATTATGATGCCCTCAGAATTTTCGGGTGTGCTTGTTGGCCAAATTTAAGGCCTTATAATTCCCATAAGCTAGCCTTTCGATCGAAACAGTGTGTGTTTCTTAGATATAGCAATCTTCACAAAGGCTTTAAGTGCTTAGACATTGCTGCTGGTCGCGTGTACATATCACGTGATGTCGTTTTTGATGAAAGTATTTTTCCCTTTGCTAAATTAAATCCAAATGCCGGCGCACGCTTTCGATCTGAACTTCTTTTGTTTCCACCTGATCTCTTAAATCCTTCCAGTTCTTGGGGTGTACAAACACATGCCAATATGTCTAATATCCTACCTGCTGATGCTACTAATCATGCCTCAAGTTTTCAGGAAGAAAATACCCAAAATCTGGATGAAAACAAAGATGCAGGTGTTTTTCTCCCTACCGGCGTATCTTCCTCGGGATCCGGTGCTGACCTGTCAGTACGAGGAGCAGGCGGATCAGCCTCGACTCCCGCAGCCGACAGCGTTCCCGGCGCGGCATCGCCAGCGCCCAACCCACCGTCGCCACGTCCGTCCCGGTCTCCTGCTGCGGGCGCCAATTTGTCGCGCGAGCGTGGGGAGGCCGGATCTTCTGCGGCTGCACCTTCGACGACGCTCACGCCACACGACTCGCCTGGATCCGGTGCGGAAGCTGCACCACCCGAGGAGGAGGATCCGGACGGATCTGATGCGGCCACTAATCCTGTGCTCCCTGAGCCGGCGCAAGCAGATCCTGCACCAGAAGCTCCCCTTCGTCCTCGAACCCGTCTTCAGTCTGGTATTCGCAAAGAAAAACAGTTCACCGATGGCACAGTGAGGTATGGTCTTCTTGCTGCGAATGGTGAACCAAATAATGTTGAAGAAGCTTTGCATAATGACAATTGGAGACAGGCCATGGATAATGAGTTTTCAGCGTTACAAAGAAATAAGACTTGGCATCTTGTACCACCTGCGAAAGGGAGGAACATTATTGACTGCAAATGGGTCTTTAAGATCAAGCGAAAGGCTGACGGCACCATTGACAGGTATAAAGCACGATTAGTAGCAAAAGGGTATAAGCAAAGGTATGGGATCTATTATGAGGACACTTTTAGTCCGGTAGTCAAGGCAGCAACCATCAGATTGATTTTATCTATTGCTATCTCTAATGGTTGGAGTCTGCGACAGTTGGATGTACAGAATGCGTTTCTTCATGGTGTTCTAGAGGAAGAAGTCTATATGAAGCAACCCCCTGGGTATCAAGATAAACAATTTCCAAATTATCTCTGTAAACTTGATAAAGCCCTTTATGGTTTGAAACAGGCCCCTCGAGCATGGTACCATCGGTTGAGTATGAAGCTTCAAGAATTGGGATTCAAACCATCAAAGGGTGACACCTCTCTCTTCTATTTTAGGAAAGGTGATCTGGCTATATTTGTTCTTATATATGTGGATGATATCATAGTGGCGAGCTCTTCTTCAGAAGGAACTAAGTGTCTGCTAAAGGCTCTCAAGTCTGATTTTGCTCTAAAGGATTTGGGAGAACTTCACTATTTCCTTGGTATTGAAGTCTCAAAACTAGGAGATGGGATATTGTTGTCTCAAGCCAAGTACAGTAATGATGTGTTAAGAAGAACAGGTATGCTAAACTGTAAACCAGCCAACACACCAATGTCGTCTACAGAGAAGCTCTCTGCCTACGAGGGAACACCCTTGAGTATAGTGGATTCAACTCGTTTCAGAAGTATTGTTGGAGCACTACAATACTTAACTCTCACAAGACCCGACATTTCCTTTGCTGTAAACAAGGTATGTCAGTTCCTTCATGCGCCAACTACAGTACATTGGACAGCAGTCAAGCGAATCTTGAGATATGTCAAGTACACCGTCAGTTTGGGACTGAAGATAACAAAGTCCCAATCAACTCTTGTCAGCGGCTTCTCAGACGCAGATTGGGCAGGTTGTGTCGATGACAGACGATCTACTGGAGGCTTTGCTATCTTTCTTGGAAGCAATCTTATCTCCTGGAGCGCTCGTAAACAGGCCACCGTCTCCAGGTCGAGCACAGAAGCGGAATATAAGGCAATGGCGAATGCTACTGCAGAAATTATTTGGGTGCAATCACTTTTGCAGGAACTTGGGATTCGATCTCCTTCAGCTGCAAGATTATGGTGTGATAATATCGGAGCCACCTACTTGTCAGCAAATCCGGTGTTTCATGCTCGGACAAAACACATTGAGATCGACTATCACTTTGTCCGGGAACGTGTAGCACAAAAGCTTCTTCATGTTCGTCTCATTGGTACTGGAGATCAAGTAGCAGACGGATTCACCAAGCCACTAGCAGCTCGAAAATTGGAAGAACTAAAGAGCAATCTTAACCTCAGATCACCCGGCTAAGATTGAGGGAGGATGTTAACGTGATAAATAGATAGAGTCCATGAGACTTTAAACATGTAAACGTGGATATCCTGGACTGTTTAGTTGAGCCTCTAGATTTAGTTGTTGTAATCTATCTGTAAAGGTTGTTGTAATCTCTAGGATTTGGCTCAACTAAACTAACTAGGATCTACAATCTTGTAAGCCACGGCAGAGGCTTTTCTGCCCAATATAAACACGAACACCGCGGCCCTACGGGGTAATAACGCTTCCTAAACAACTTTACACTCTAATCACGCTATTCAATAATGTTTTTGTGTTATGATGTGCTTCTCAACTTGCATAAATGAACTGTTACTAAAACAATATATATTATAATATTTTTTATTATGATGTGCTTCTCAATTTGCACTTGCACACTTGCACATGTGTCACCTCTTTCTTTTCAACAAAAAACAATTCTTGATATTCCCTGGTCTTTGGCAGATAGTCCATATGACTACTGTACGTATCCATTTGGTAGGTGTATACTCGTATATTCGGTTTTAGTTGCATTGTATTGTTTTTTCTACTTCATCTATCTCTTCTATATGTTATTTAATTGAGGTTGCTATGATTATGATGTGACACAAGGACCCTTTTTTTCCCCCAAAAGTTTGATTATGGGGTTAAATTTGTAAACCGTGGAAAATAGATATGGCTGTAGCTTATATCAACACGTTTGTCACTGCACATCTTTGTGTTCTTAGCAAGTATTAGATTTTGTAGAAATTTTAGAGTGCATGTAATTAACATGAACCATCCAACTGATAAAATCTAACGGCGGTAGCACCAACTAGATTTTCAGTTTTAAAAAGCTGACTGATAAATAGGGTTGTATACTAATGGAAAAGGCAACTGCGCATTGTGAAACTCCACACTTCAAAATAGAGTTTTTTTTTTGTTATAAGAAGAGGACTTACAAGGAAAGGGCCTTCAGCTCCTTGAGGTGAAGGGTTCTGACCAGGTTAAAGTTCAGCCTAGCAAGCTGAAGCAAGAGGCTGTCATGTGGCTCTTCATGCTCATACTCTTCAATATAGTGCATGGTTTCAAGCCGTCTAGTGAACCGAGGGAGCGCGATGTCGAGTGCGCGTGAGATCTGCTCTGCTATTGGTGACCTGACCTTGCTTTTGATGGCCTCGAGGTGGCCCCTCGCAAAGACGATGGCTTCGTCGAGAGCCACCTCACCAGGTACTGCCATGTGAGCTGCATTGTACAAGCTCAACAAGCCCCTAGGGTCGTCACTGCATATTTCTGTGCTGAACTTACCTGTTTCATCGCTGAACTTGTTGAACACATCTGCAAGTACATTAATTCAAAATATATCACAAATGCACCCTTCCTTCTTTAATTAGCTCAATTATTCCTCTAATAGCACCGAAATGCTATGTATAGCATTACTAACAATAAGAAAATATTAGAAATACAGAGTGGGGCCTCTACTGATGATGTGATTATATTTGTTTTCCTCACTGACTAATCGTTTTCATATTTGACTTTTAAACCGCTCAAGTTCTTACTTTTGGTGGAATATATAAACCGGTGCACTGTCAAACTAAGTGATGAATGAACCTACACACCTCTTACAAAGTATATATAACATTTAAACAAGGCAAAAGTAATGTTTCAAAAGGTTTACCGAATTGGTTTATTACGTGCACTCATTTGATTACCTGCGGATACGCAGATCCCATGCTGCCGAAGTAGGCGAAACCGAAGTGACACTATGTGCAGGCTGATGCCATCAAGCTCATCTGGTTCCTCTGCCCGGATGCGATTTATCGCAGTTTCAATCATCTCGGGGAAGTGGTTGTCTAAGCCTAGGCGTTCAAGTGTGTCCACGTATGTTACCAGATCAGCTACACCCATGGCATCAATGCTCACATTGAACACCTGACGTACTTGCTCCTTGAGCAGCTCTGCCCTCTCTCAGTCTCTCTCATCCACTCCTCTGATTTCTGCATGGAGATATATATATATATACATATATAATCCAAGAGTTAAAAACTAGCTGGGATTCGAAATCTCACCAAATGAAATCAAAGTTTAATCTGCATACCTGTGAGATAGGAGGGACGTAGGTGGTGAAGAAGTCACCCCACACTGAGGGCGCAAACTTTTCGTCATCATCGGCGGTGACCACAAGAGGGCGGCTGCCAGTGGCCTTGGCCATCCCCTGGCCGTTCAGCACAGCAGCAACCCGACTCGGCGCCATTTCAATGG
The DNA here is from genome assembly GCA_036936925.1 of Cenchrus fungigraminus. Classification (NCBI taxonomy): domain Eukaryota; kingdom Viridiplantae; phylum Streptophyta; class Magnoliopsida; order Poales; family Poaceae; genus Cenchrus; species Cenchrus fungigraminus. The sequence continues at coordinate 124,445,955 of CM072770.1, read as the reverse complement.
CGGTGAAAACCGGTTTGGGACCGATGGTGATGAGGTATCCCGAAGTAGTGAACTGCGTATACAGCTGGTGTTGCAATGCTGATGCGGTGATGTGCCTAGTACGGTACTACTGGCCTCTATTTAAAGGCCAATGATGATCGATCTCATGAGCGCTATTAGCTTATAGTGCTGCATGCAGTGACCTACCTAGGATTTTGCACGCGTTAGGTACGAGGATGAACAAAAGTGCTCGCTGAGAAATTCCATTCGAAATAGTATATGCATTTTTTTTAAAGACAACAGTATACGCACGTGAATCATTCACAACACCGGGACAGCGAATAATGCAATCATAGAATATGTATGCATGTAAATTAAGTTTACATATGGCATTTAATTAATTTGGTTTCGAAACATGTTGATCTTTATTATCTATACAAAAAAGTTATGTATGGTTAGCATAGTGTTGAAACGCAAAATCACAGATGAGTCGGATTATGCTGGTCCAAGCGAGCAGACCCCCAGGAGGTTTAACCGCGTGTCCCTATAGCCGGCCTGGCAAGGCGAGCCAGGCAGTCTAACCGCCATGCTGGGCTGGTTAGACTGAGGTACCCGAGTCCTAGTAGAGCTAGGGAGTCCTAGTAGATTTCGAGTTGTAAAAGGATTCCTTGTGATGTAAGACATCCACATCCTATAAATATAAATGGATGTAGCCGATTGAGAAGCTATCACCTAATGAAACAAATATTTATCTATTTTTTATCTCCAAACACTACTTTTCCAACCTTTTACTTCCTTCTTCTTCGTCACTACGGTGATTTAGAACGTTCTGAGTGACCTACATAGGATTTTGCAGAGGTCTCTATCTGATATAATTGCACGCGTTAGGTACGAGGATGAACAAAAGTGCTCGCTGAGAAATTCCATTCGAAATAGTATATGCATTTTTTTAAAGACAACAGTATACGCACGTGAATCATTCACAACACCGGGACAGCGAATAATGCAATCATAGAATATGTATGCATGTAAATTAAGTTTACATATGCCATTTAATTAATTTTGTTTCGAAACATGTCGATCTTTATTATCTATACAAAAAAGTTATGTATGATTAGCATAGTGTTGACACGCAAAATGACAGATGAGTCGGATTAGGCCGGTCCAAGCGAGCTGACCCCCCAGGAGGTTTAACCGCGTGTCCCTATAGCCGGCCTGGCAAGGCGAGCCAAGCAGTCTAACCACCATGCTGGGCTAGTTAGACCGGGTACCCGAGTCCTAATAGATTTCGAATTGTAAAAGGATTCCTTACGGGGTAAGACATCCCCATCCTATAAATATAAAGGGATGTAGCCGATTGAGAAGCTATCAACTAATGGAACAAACATTTATCTATTTTTTATCTCCAAACACTATTTTTTCAACCTTTTTACTTCCTTCTTCGTCTCTACGGTGATTTAGAACGTTCAGAGTGACCTACCTAGGATTTTGCAGGGGTCTCTATCTGATATAATTGCACGCGTTAGGTACGAGGATGAACAAAAGTGCTCGCTGAGAAATTCCATACGAAATAGCATATGCATTTTTTAAAGACAACAATATACGCACGTGAATCACTCACAACAGCGGGACAGCGAATAATGCAATCATAGAATATGTATGCATGTAAATTAAGTTTACATATGGCATTTAATTAATTTTGTTTCGAAACATGTTGATCTTTATCATCTATAAAAAAAGGTTATGTATGGTTAGCATAGTGTTGACACGCAAAATGACAAATGAGTCGGATCAGGCTGGTCCAAGCAATTAGACCCCCATGAGGTTTAACCGCGTGTCCCTGTAGCCGGTCTGCATGGCGAGCCTGGCAAGGCGAGCCAGGCAGTCTAACCGCCATGCTGGGCTGGTTAGACCGGGGTACCCCGAGTCCTAGTAGAGCTAGGGAGTCCTAGTAGATTTCGAGTTGTAAAAGAATCCTTACGGGACAAGACATCCCACCCTATAAATATAAAGGGTTGTGGCCGATTGAAAAGTTATCACCCAATGGAACAAACATTTATCTACTTTTTATCTCCAAACCCTACTTTTCATACCCTCTTTGCTTCCTTCTTCGTCTCTACGACCATTTAGGACATTTAGAGTGGTCTGCCGATCTCAGAGCAACCCTAGGCGTGTTGTCCTAACGGGGTCCCTCCCGGGGCAATGATATTAGGTTTTCGCGGTGTTTGCTGACCAAGGCCCGTGACAGGAAATTCCGACGAGGTGCCATTTCGATAACCGTGCGATCTAGCGCACTCGTGTGTTCGACCGGAAAAGGACTCAACACATAGTGTCGAGTTCTCTTTTTTTATACTGATTACACATGAACAAATTTGGGGTACCTTTATCACGTTTTGTTATGTATAAATAAAATAATGAAAAAAACTAAACTCGTTTATCACGAAGTATTGAGTGGTTGGCTCATGAGTCATGAGCACCAATGATTTCCTCGGACCATTCGGACCAGCAGCTTAAGTTAATTCAATTTCTCTTATGCTTCGAGCAATGCTTTCAGGACCGGACAAAGACATTTTTTATGCACATAGTGGTGGGTGTCCACAATTCTATTTTATTTCTGAGGTACTGCAATAATATGCATTACGTATTTTTTTCACGTACTTTTCTTTACGGGTAGGTTTAGTTCTTTTGTATTTCTTCTGAAAACTTTATATTCCAATTAAAGAACATGTTTATAACATGTATCTCTACCTAATTATTATATTATATATATATATATTATTATATAATATTAAAGCAAGGATTGCTTCTACCACTTTTTTCGTCCGTCCTGACACGTGGGACCCACCCATTATAGACTGTATCTGTGTCTCGCACTTCCTCCGCCGTCGTCGCGTCTCACCCTCCGTTCCTCCCTCCACCTCGTCCTCCGCATCCAAGCAACCTCCCTCGTCCGAGACCCTGGACAAGGACGAAGATGGCAAGGTGTCAGCATCGGAGCTGTGCGGTTGAATGGCGGCGGCGCTCGACATCGGAGCTAAATCTCACTCTCCAAATTCCCATTTAACTATCCATTTAGTTAAGATTTTCTCTCCATATTTTGGTACACTTCGACAGACTAGTCGAATCTGACTTCGGTACACAGCCGTCGCGAACTCCTCCTAGACGGTTTATGAAGGAACTTCAATTTCTTCATAGCACCTATGACACAAATTGGCATGATAAATTAGTTTCCACTGAACCATGAATTTTGGTGACTTTTTCTAAATTTATTGAGGTCATCTTGAGAGCAGAGAGCTTAGCTGGTTCCAAATATATAGGCGTCTTTGAAGAATTTTTATTTCAAATTTGTGATAGATTTCTAGCCCAATCTAAATAAAATAGGTTGCTCTTGGTGCAATCTAATTTTTTTGATACTTCAAAGTATTTTTTATCGGATTTATCAAAGAGGGGGCGGAAGCACGTGCACGAGGGCGGCATGCCACGGATGGGAGGGATAGCTAGGTAGATAGATGAGCTTAGTCAGAGCAACTTCAAGAGACTAGGTATAATCTTAGCTAAACTTGAAGATTTAGAAGACATGTAAAAAAATAAAAAACTCCATAATCAGGGGCTAAGACCATCCCCAGCAGATGCTGGATCAGCATCTGCATCTATGATATGCAGAACAAAACGCTATTGTACCTCCTCACGGTTGCCTCATCGCTTGCTGCAAAATGAGCGAAGGCCTTCGGCGTGCTGCATTCCCGGGGAGTTCTGGCGCTTCTGCATCCGCCACAGTTCCAACCCTCCGCCTCACCTCCTCCGTCCGTCCCCGTGCGGGCCGCGCCCTCTGCCGTCTCCCCCTCCCGTCCGAGCTCGCCCATGGCGCCACCGCCACTGCCCGTCTCCACCGCCACGACCACCAGGCCCCTCACCGCAGGCGTCCCCGGAGGAGCTCCACGGCCAGGCGCGAGGCGGAGCAGAGGAGCTCCACGGCCGGCGCAAGGCGGAGCAGGGGCCAGCGCAGGGAGCCCCACCGCCGCCGCCTCCACCTCCTCCATCCCCCCGACCTTCTCCTCCACAGCGGCCGCCGGAATCCCCCTAGGAAGGGCCACTCACCGGATCCGGCCCGGCGGAGTTGGAGGTGGCTTCCTCTTCTCGCGGCACGGCGCACATCCAGACGCCGGGGAGCCGCGGCGCAGATCCGAACGCCAGGGAGCTGCGGCGCAGAGCAGGAGCCGGGCGGCGAGCAACTGCGGGCGGAGGATCCGAAGCCGCGGGCCTTCTTCCCCGGCGAGACGCGCGGCGGAGCGGATGTGCGCCGTGCCGCCTCCGCGACCGTCGTGCTCGCTGGCCGTCGAGCTCGCCTCCGCGGCCGTCGATCTCGCTGGCGCCGCGCTCCCCCTCTTCCTCTTCTCTGCTGGCCTCGATCTGGAGGCAGGGGACCTCCTCCGCGGCATCCCCTGGCGGTGCGCGCACAGGGGCGGCGACGGCGAGCTCCGCCGCACACCTGCGGCCCTCTCCCTCCTGGCGGGAGGCAACTGCCCCTGCGAATGCGCTTCGGGTTGCACGATACTGCTGGAAGCTACTCGTTTTTGCGCGTGGGATATATCCTCTTTCCTGCTGCATATCAGTGAGTTATGTAGATGCAGACCGGGTATCTGCTGGAGATGGTCTAACCAACATACTCTTCAAAATTTTTAGCTATTCACATTCGAATCACTCGTCCACCTACACTGACATGTGGACCCACGTTATCCCTTCCTTTCTTCCCCTCTCCTCCTCTCCCACGCCAGACACCAGACACTCCCCGAGGCGGCGGTCCCCGCCGTTCCACCCCGCGGCGGCGCTCGCCGACCGGCCCGCGGAGGAGGAAAGGAAGGAGCCGAGCCGACCTTCTCCCCGAGCTCCTCCCCACTAGCCCCCTCCCAAGCTCCTCTCCGCCGGAGTTCCGCGAGCTCCTTCCCACTCGAACTAGTCCCTTCCCCAAGCTCCTCCCGCCGCAGCCGGCCCCTGCCCCGATCGAGCTCCTCCCCGCCGACCGCACGCCTTGCAGAGGATGACGAGAAGCGGGGAACTGTCCATCTCGCTTAATCTGCCCCTCCTTCTCTCTCTGTTCTTCACCTCGGTCCGGTGACGCCGCGACGGACGGCAGCAGCGGCTGGATGGAGAGGACAGGTGCACAGCAGGTGGGGCCCACATCGTGGCGCGGGCGCGGGAGGCGATGACGAGCGCACCGCACTAGCTTAAGTTACCGAGCGGCGGGAGGAGTTTAGCGAGTATGGATAGCGATGCACCTCGATAGAATCTATTGGAATCGTTGTCCCCCTTGGTTTTCTTTTTTTTAGCTAATCCATGCCGGATAAAGAGTCTTTTGGAGTTGCTCTGATGGAGTTTTTCCTACTTTTTTTATTTTTGGCTAACTAAATAGATTTAGCTAGACTGTTAGAGTTGTTGTGCATAGTTTGGCTAAGCACCTAGATAAGTTGTTAGAGTTGCTATGCATGATTTCTCACTATATACACTAGCCATTACTGCATTTGACTACCTGTGCTACTGGCATTTTGATTACCCATGCAACATGCAGCTACTGTCACATGGTATAGGGGCGCGCGCGCGCGCACACACACACAACATCTGCTCTTTAGAGGTTTGTCTGAATTTGAATGCCAAGATGAGCCAGTAAGGAATGGGAACGTGGCGCTGACACCAGCAATAATAAATACAATCAAAAGCAGGAGCGCATCAGCTGATGATCACAGATGGATGCTAATCGAGTTTAGCTTGTCCATTCAATTATGAGATGGAAAAGTCCTCAAAGTGATTCTTTTCATGCACTGCATATATATTTCTCATGACAATTCACAGCACAGAAAAGAGGGAAATTTAAAACTGCTCCGGGCAGGTTTGTGCAAACGTTCATCATCCCATTCCCATTCTTGCATCATCGTGCGCCAACACCAAGGAGAAGGTAACCATTTCAGCATCTGTACAAAGAATAACAGTATCTAACGCCTAATGACCAAAGAACAAAGCCAACGATTTCGTGAACACGTGCCGTATCTAACATTTATCACCTACTGCTTTTGAGCTATTGTTTTCTGGTACTGACGTATACACAGATATGGAGGTAGTATTCAGGGTTCTTCAAGTTGTTGGCCACCCAGAGGAACGGGATGTCCATGTCCAGTTCGATGCCCTGTACCCTTACTAGCTTCACTTTAGCCTGCTTGGTCGCCTCTTGCAGACTTGTGGAAGCTGGTTCCGCCTCCTGAGAACTTCCTGAAGAGTTTGTTGTATCTGAACCGCCACCAGCTGAGCCCAGTTTCTCTGCATTTTGGGGGTCTGAGCTGAAGAACTCAGGAAGCAATGTTTGTAATGCATCCTCCAGGGTAATGTAGCTTCTGCCTGCGCCACACAGTGAAATAACAGCATGTTAAGGAAACCAACTACTCTGGCTGTAACATAGAACACTGAAATGTAGCATGCATGTTCACTGTGGTGCTACATACCTTCGACCTTCCGAATCTCAAATGGTCGATTTATGTAGGACACTCTTTCCCAGTCACTAACAGGCATTGCATCTTCTATATCATCAAGGTCTTCTTGAACACCACGCACATATAATCGAACAGGGACCCTGCCTAACCATAGATTAATTAATCAGAACCACCAGGGTATATGGGTATATCTTAGCATGGCATCAGATTGCTATGTAACTTTAAATCTAAGTTGCAATGAAAATTCATAAGCATGGATTATCATATCAATTCCTGGTCAACAAAGAATTTAGAATTTTTCAACCAAGAATTACAGTAGAAAGTCCAGAGCAAAAGAGCATACATGGTCTGCCAGGTCCAGGAGATTCTGGCTCATCAGAACTTTGTTGACGCTCTGTGGAGGCTGTTCGTAATAAGCCATCCTCCTCGAATGGTCCAATCTTAAGCCTGGTGGAGATATTCTTATACCCATCTAAGTTACCTAATAACAAATAACACAAAAGTGGTGAAAATGTGGCGCTGAAAGTATTCTGAGCATTTAACCAGGCAGACTGAAATGTTGTTTCTGGAGAGTACCTTTCATTACAGATTGCCACAGAGCAACTTGATCAGCCTGGGACATATTCATCACACTCTTACTGTTCCCAGTAATGATGAAGGTGGCCTGCAAAAGAAAGAGAAAGAATTACAATAGATTGCTTTGGGATGGGAAGAAAGTGACGATAATTTTGGTTCTCAAAACAAACCTCTTTCAGAGAATTCATGTAGCTCCACTTCACACTATCTTCACCCTCACATGGTGACAAAATTTCTGAGGGATATCCCCTAAAATGAACCTACATTTTGATACATAAGTTTAGCGGACTCAAGAAGTGAACTCTAGGCCACAGAGGAGCCCGAACAGCAGACTAATGCAAAAGATTTTTCATGACTTCAGACACCAACTGAAAACTGTTACATATATATAAAAAATTCTTAAGTCTGAATATGTTATTTAGCCATACTACCCCAGTTAAAATAAAGTTTCACAAACACCCAATGCTGCTCTTTTTACCTAGTCTACAGTATACTAAGTGAGCATCCTTTGAAACATTGATGCCTGTACAACCGCTATATAGCAAGCTATGCAAAGAGTAGCGACTTGCAGTAAAAAAACATTTTCATTATTTCGTATTGATCTAGTTGGCAAAGCTGAGATCTGCGGATATGGTCCAAAACTAAGACAAAACAGATAAAACTTCAAAAGGCATCAAGTTGGTATAAAATGCATAGTAATAATTCAAGCTAACGAGATATAAAACACAATCTAAGTGGTTTATAAGATCCACCACTGCATTTAACAAACCATAAATCACAGGGGAAAATAACATATCACAAACATTCAGGTAAGTAATCAAAATCGTAGAGTTGCAGAAGTGAAAAATCCAGCCTTACTATTAGATTCCATGGCCTTTCTGGATCTGCACATAGAAGGTCGAAAAGAACTCCAATTGGTACATACCTAAGAGTGCCAAAAAAAAAAGATCAGGAAAGGCAGTCAGCAATTTGAGGAGTGTTGAACAATAGCATGTGCTTCCAACTTTCATTATTTATCACAGGAAAATTACTAACACAAACATATAGAGAAGGTAGCGTATGTTACCATTTTAATGGCAGCCCTTTATATTCAAACCAAACAGTGTCAACACCAGGTGGGAGAGCGTTGCTGAAATGAGCCTTTATAACAGGTATCAAGAGGGGCAAATACCCAATTCTTGGCCCCAAAGTCTGTTCAAGACGATCCATCAATGAAACTGATAAGGTAAGGAAGCACTAGAAAGGTGTACCAAAACTCTATGCACTCGTTGACATGAGGAACAATCGCGTAAAGTTTGGGCAAGCCTTTCTATAGAAACAAAGTTGAATGGAAGCTTGCATTTTATGGTGGGAAGGGGTAAATGATGATGATCAATGCAGTGACTGTTCTTTTAGCACAAAAGACACCGGCAAAACAAACAAAGAAGTAGCACGCACACTCGATTATCAGATTGGAAACCAAGGTGAAATAGATTTTAATGGCAGACACCAGGAATTCTCTTGTATTGTAAGAGCAATGAGCAAACCCTGTATGTCATAATTATCAGTGGCTGCTGCATAAAAATTTGCTGAGAGTGGTAGCACTAAACATTTAACTCCTTAGACAAATGGAATTAGTTTGACTCACGAGCCATAATGGCCCAGTGACATTAAACTAAGCATACTACCCTAAGCCATGTACGCTACAAAGTAAAGCTAAAGCCTGATTTGAGGTTTTGTTTGGCTTGCATTCTGTGGGTGAGAAGGTGGAGACTTTACCAGGCCCAAAGGGCATCAGAATCTTGTACAGGGTCGAAACATTGGCAGATCCTAAAACAGCATCTTCTGAATTCTAATCTGACAACTACCACCCTTCACCGGTACTGAACTGCACTAGAAATTCAGCAGTTGTGATCTACACAACACAGCCAAGCCAAGCAATTCGAGAATTGCGTGGTGCAGACAGCAATTACTCGACACAAGGCGCCGCAATTTGGACGGCGGCGCCAATTGGGACGGAATTCTTAGTAACAACAGCCGAAGCGACTAGAAGGCAGCAGCAGCAGCAGCAGCAGCAGCAGAAGATAACGAAGATGAGAGGGGCGGCGAGCGAGCGAGAGAGGTGAGGGGGCTATACCAGGAAGGGGGGCGGCGGGGGGAGCGCGGTGACGTCGGCGTCGTGGAGGTGGACCTGGAGCGGCACGGCGCCGCCCCAGACCCGCCGCGCCGCCTCCTCCGACCACGCCGCGGCCTCCTCGTGCGCGGCCGCCATTGCCGCCGCCGTCGGCGGGCAGATCTCGCTGCGCGGGCCGGTACCCCTGGGCTCGCCGGCCTAATCCGCTTCGGTTCGCCGGTGTCGCGTAGCGCACGCGAGAAGGGGAGGGGAAGGGAGGGAGGGAGACGGCGGCGGAGGAGAAGAGGAAGCAAGCCGAGCACGAGAGGAGAGAGAGAGGTTCGAGTTGGAGTTGGGTTGGGTTGGGTAGGGCCCGGCCGACGAGCGGAGCGACGAGTTCCTTCCTTTTCCGGAGCGGAACACGCCACCGCGCTAAAATCGAATCTCTGTTTCCCATGAAATTCATTCAAATTCCACGCGTTTCGAGGTTTCTGCTTTGCCTATAGAGAAAATCAACAAGTTTTTTTTCCCGAGGAGATGAAAATCAACAAAAAAAATAGCGAGGAAGAGAAAATGATCAAAAAAAAAAAATCTGCGAAACTTCTTGAGTTTAGCCCTGATCATGGCTCGAGTCGTGTCGGGTTCAGTTCTTTTGGATTACCGGGACGGAATTCTTGGCGTGCGCCCGACCCGCCACATGATTTGCCGGGCTGGGTCGGTTTGGATTTTTTATGTATAATTTCAGGTTGGGCCGGATTTTTCTTTTGTCTGGGTAACAATTGGCACGCGCCCAACTCGTTGCACGGTCGATTCGGGTCGGGTCATATTTTTTCGGATGGGTTGGGTCGAGTTTATCGGGGGTTTTTTAGATCAAGAGTTTATCAGGTTGGGCGGCCCACGTATAGTTGAGTTGTGCAAAGGGAAGTTTTTGTCTGAATTTTCTAATATGGGCAATGTTTAGATTCCTTTTCAAAAAATTTCGACTGAAGGAATCTTATATGTATGGAGTACTAAATTAGATTTATTTGCAAAACTTTTTCACAGATGAGTGTAACTTTGCGAGATGAATTTAATGAGTATAATTAATTCATGATTTTGCTACAGTAGCCAAGACATCATTAGATTCGTCTCGCGAATTAACGCATGGTTGTGGAGGTAGTTTTGTACTGAACTAATTTTATTTAATATCCCCTAACTAGTGGTCAAAGGGGACTGAATTTTATTAGCCTTATTATCTAAACACGTTCATGAATGTTTGAATGCACACTCGGTAACCTTTTTTTTTTTTTTTTTGAGAATGGTAACCTCTCCTCTTTTAAGTTCCCCTCCTAGCTCTAGATTTACTTTTGTTGTTCTCCTGTTTCTGCTTCCTGAACTACTGTTATCTTTTTCCTGCATTTCATAATCACTTGGGGCTTGTCCCTCCTGTTATCATCATAAAACAAGAGAAAATCTACATTTTTGCTAGCAAGAGAAAATAAAAGGTAAAGAGTTGAGTAGCGACATTTTTTTTTAAAAAAAAAGAGACATTTAAAACGAAAATTTCATGAAAGAGTTTTTTTTTAGGAAATTTCGTGGAAGAGTTATAGAGCCTGATTTGAGAAGCAGGTCAGCTAAATATTCCCAAAAGTCGTTTTCCCTCCCCTATGCAGGCAATCGAAATAGCAGCCATCTCATTGACATGGATGGATGGTTTCAGTTTCAAATTCGGGTTTGTTTTGTGCATGCCAAGTTTAAAATATTTTATTCTGTTTTTCAAGCAAAATTTTGTTTTTTCAAATAAAAACTTCTTTTGTTTTCTTTTCCAAAACCCAACCTCTTTTCGATTCTCTAGGCGAAGGCTTCTGTGATTGATCCTCCATGTACTACTCCACCCAGCTTGGCGAAACATTATTTTCCTCATATATTAATTGAAACAGAAAAAGTTTCCTCCATCCATGTATCTACAAAACCTGGCGATCAATCAGCCTTTGCCACGCTTGAAGAATTGCATGATCTGTGCGGCCAAGATGTCGACCCAGGTGTCCGGCACGCCGGGCACGCACCAGTGCGTGCAGTCCTGCCCGTACATGGCCACGGCGTCCTTCTTCCCCAGCCACGTCGCCGGATGGCCGTCCGCTCTGAACTCGCTCATGTGCGTCAGGTTCACCAGCCGGAACTCCGATCCGGCCAGGGCCTCCTGGATCGCCAAGTTCACCGTCCTCGCGTCCTTGTTCACCCCACCGTACCGGGGATCAAACCACGACTCCAGCTGCACGCGCGCGGCAACAATTTCGAATGCAATCAATCAGCAAGCGAATTCTTCTGAACTTTCGTTTGAATGCAAATGCTCTGAATTGAGATTCAGGATGAACGGTCATACCTCGTCTTCCTCAAGGAGCCTGTCGGTCACGCAGCTCCCGTTGTGATTCCACTCGCCGCCGTCGAAGTGCCTCGGCGACTGCGACCGCCACAGCTTCAGCGTCCTGCCGCTCGGCATCTCCCTGTCGATGTACGAGGCCATGCTCTTGATCACCACCTTCATCCCGTCGTGGATGCTGAGGGGAGGAGGCTCGATCGGCTCCCCTCCTCTGAAGAACACGAGGGGAGTCTCCTTTGGGAATTTGTATGTGCCCCACCTGGTTTGGATTCAGAGAAATGCTCCAAGCATTATTACACTGATTGGATGCGACTAATTAATGGTCTCCAACTGAATGAGAAATGTGTCACAAACTTCAAGTTTTGGGAACAAATAAACTGAACTGACCAGTGTCCGGTGTTGACGATTAGCACGTCGTAGAAGTTGGTGACTTTTATCCACTCATCAGCAGGGATGTCGACGTCCACTCTGTAAATCCCTTTTCTTCCATCCTTCTGAACTTCTTCCTGATTCTCCACAGGCTGCCACCTTTGTATCATTAGTTATCATCACAGTGTGAGCTTCATGACTTTATTATATATACAAAAAAAGTAAAATGCTGCTCTTCTAAAAGAAGTAAAGAACACAACAGGCGCGAGCAATGAAAATGTCCAAGTGCCTCCTTCTATGCAGTATGTCTGATCCTGATTTTTAGTCATCCAACAAGCATGCAATTGACCAAGGTATCTACTTTACAGAAGTGCACTCAAACTAAGATCACTATCAATCAATGCATATAAATACAACTATTGCTGCAATGTGGTTATTTTAATCTGCAAAAATATATAGCAGTCAGTCGATGCAAGTATTCTTTTAATTCAATGCAAGTAGAAAGCAACAGCATTAACGGCGCATGCATGCTACGGTGAAAGCAAGCAGCAGCGATCACGCACTCACGTGTACTTGGCGAGTAGCACGGCGCGGTGGAACGCGACGGTGACGTCCTCCCTGGGGAAGTAACCGCCGCGCCACGCGCCACGCCGCTTCCACCTGCGCGCGCCGTGGTCGGCGGAGCGGAGCGCGCAGAGCAGCGCGACGGCGAGGTTCTCGTTCAGCGAGTCCCCGACGAGCCCGACCCGGCGGCCCCTGGCCGCGGCGAGGAAGCCCGCGGCGTCGATCCTCGGGACGACGGCGCCGCTGCAGCGCGCGGGCGCCCAGGAGAGCGCGCCGAGCGGCGGGCGGCCGTTGCGGAGGCAGTTGTAGGAGTTGCGGTGGAACGGGCAGGACGCGTCGTAGAGCGGCGGCGGCGCGGGGCGCGGGGTGGGCACCCAGCGGCCGGCGGTGGCGTCGGTGGGCGCCGCGCCGCAGGGGAGCGGCGGTTCGGGCGTGGGCACCACCACGCCTACGCGCGCGCGCCGCGGGAACCGGGAGAGGAGGGTGAGGGTGGTGACGGTGACGAGGAGGAGAAAATGAATGCCGGAGCGGAGGCGCCGCATCGCGATCGCCTCCTCCAGCGACGCCGCCGTCGCCCTCTTCCTCCTCATGATCTCTTGCCGCCAAAGCTACGATATCGATCTATCTATACTTCCATATATATCTGTGAGTAATTTCTGATCTCTCGCCATTTTCTTTCCATCTTTTGTTTGGCTCCTGCGCAGCACTGCAGGCCACAGGAGGGATAGATGACGACCGCATGCATCCACGACACCCCTCACCTGGCCTGCATCGCGCAAGCGGCAAGCGGCCACGGCACGCGACGCAGACGACCCAAAGCCACAATGCGCCGCCACAACATCTGGGCTTATATATCTCTGATCGGTTACATGGTCGAATTTTCCATCCATATGAGCTGAGCGCTGATCGATCGTGTTATCTGGTGACCAAGGATCAGAAACATTCCAGCCTCGTCAGGGATCGAGAGGAAACGTGGTTAACAGCGGCGACGTTGATCATATCACCAGTAGTAGCACTTTAGAGATGCATGCGTCTCTAGATTAATCCAACAAGAAGGTTCCAATAGGCAATAGGCAGTAATTAGGTCAAGGATCTTGGTATTCATGTTGATGAGGCAAAAGGCCCTAGCCATGAAGCTATGTGAGATTCCAAAATATATTATATCGATCCAAAAAATATGCTTAAATTAAACTTTTAATATTTAGTTTTCTTTCAGCTTTATAACGGTTGACGTCTTTTCGGGGCTAACAAGCATGTAGAGGAGCTCCTTGCAGCACCTCTACGCAGGTCGGTCAGACTGGTATTGGAACCCGGTCAGGCTAGTTTCACCGGGTTCACCGGTGAAGCTTCAACTAACGCACGCCGAGGAGGGACCCTGTCAGGGCATGTGCACCTTGGGTTGTCCTAGACTCGGCAGGCCAGTTAGGACGTCTTCTCATGTCGCGGAGGTAGTAGAAGAACATCACATGTGATTGGAAAAGGAGGCTGGAGAGAGAAAAGTAAATGCAAAACGATAAAAGATAGATCGTGATACCCACAATCGGTCGTGGCCCTTTATATTTATAGAGGTGGGAGGTCTTGTCGCGACTTGGGTCGAAACCTAAACAAATCTCGTTTCAAAATACAACTTCTATCACTGATTCTACAGACTAAATCTGGTCTGATTGTCCTACTAACTCGGTCTGACCAGCTACCCGACGTGTAGATCTTCTCGAAGTCACATCTCTCTCATACTGAGTCAGAATCTGACGTTCTATATATGAATCTTGATCTACTCGATGAGAGCTATCCAATACTGAAGTCCAAATTTCTTTTTGAGCAACTTGACCAGGCCGTTCTGACCGGGTGGGGTAACCGGTCTGACCGGTCCTCCTAGACCTGCCAAATTTGGGTGTCAATAATAACATGTCTAAATTTATTGGTCCAGATTAAAATTATGAGCCAAGTAAATTGTCTTCCACTTAGTGATGTGACAAACACAAGAATTCACGGATCTGGTTATGATCCTAAGAGGTTGAGGGAAGAGACTAATTTGGACTTATTGGTTGTTGAATAAACGATTGTTGGGGGAAACCATGTTATTTTTATTTATTGCTTACTCTATTTTTTTTTATCATTTCAAACTTAGTTGTTGGCATCTGAAACTGCAATTGGTCATGGTACTGAAAATCTTGATACAGTGGAACAGTAGAACCAAAAGGCACAAAATTGCAAGTTTAATAGGGGAGAACCATGCACAGTTTTTGTTATGATCTATATAATATATCTATATTTCCATTGTGGGTAAATTTGTATCTATTACCGAACAATATACTGAGATCTGCAATGACAAACATTACATTGGTATATCAAACAACATATAATTTTATCTTTATATAATATATCCCTATACCTTGTAAGGTTAGAGGAATTATCTACAACTCTTTGCAGAAAGGATTTAACTTTTTTGATTTGTCAATCAGCCATATCATGCAATTTTTTATGTGACAATGTTTCCTCTTTTTAAGGATCTTTGTGAAATATAACATAACACATAATTTTTGGTAATTGGCTCTTCTATTTCCTGAAAATATCCTAGACTTTTTGAAAACACATGTTCGCCAGAATTCTAAAATAAATATAGAATATATAGTATATGAAAACTATTTTCTTATGGTAGGATATTGATGGTAATTAATACATATACCAAATTAGCGCGTCCTATTCTAAATTCTTCTTAAATTAACGAAATAAATATTAATTTTCTATTTTAAAATAAAAATACTTCTCAAAGCAAACAAAAAGTAATAAATAAATATCCATGTAAAACAAAAAAGTAAAGAAATATCTAGAAGCTGGTTTTATATAAAGTTCCACAAACTTATGTCTTTTTGGAGTATAAATTCAAATGTTTGGTGTTGGATTTGAGTGACAATATTGGAATAAGGTAAGATCTAGATGATGAAAATTGCACTCATCCTCCACTTACACACTATTTATGCAATGATCATTTTCTTGATTATAGATTTGCGACTACAAAATTTAATAATCAGATACATTAATCTATAATGAACAAAAAATGCGTATTGAGAAATTGAAATCCAAAATTTAAGCAATAAGAAAACAAAATATATTTGTTTTTAATAAGTTTAGAAGTAAGAATGCAGGAAATATGGAGTAATTATACACATATGAGTCAACGAAAGCAAACAAAAAACGAATAAAAAATATTCATGTAAAACAAAAAAGTAAAGAAATATATAGAACTAATTTTCTATAAATTTCATTAATTTATATGTTTTATAGAGTACAAATTCACATGTTTGCTATTGGATTTGTGTGTGTTTTACGCTCTCCAAGATTGAAACCGAGCGGGGTCTTCTAATGAGAGAACAAACGAAAAACAAGATGACATTATTGCTCGTTTGAATCTGGTGATAGAAAAGAGGAGAGTGAAGTATCTTTAGAATTCGAGCTCACCTCTTCCTTTTGCATGCCTTTTGCTATGGGAGCTATTGAAGCTACCCTTGTCATTGCTGCGATGGTGCCGACGGCGTAGGTTGGTGTGCTAGAGCCGGCAGATACCTGACGCCCCAGGCCACACAATCGAAAAAATAAATAGAAAGTTACCACAACAAAAAAACCTTCTTAAAGGAAGGGATGCTACTCCTTCAGCCGAACAGCTAACTACTACTGCGTATGATGTTTAAAACATTTCTTTTCACATTTGCGGAACAAATTTATACAACAATATAAGAGCTGACATAGGTAAAAAGCAGAAAAAAAGAATGTTTTTATCTACAGGATCTACCATCGGGAGACATATGACTACCATGTACATATGGCTAATCAGTGACAGGCTACAAAATTTGTCAGGTCTATTCTCGTGGAACACATCTTCACCCTCCTTGGCAATGGCAGGGGCGGCATCCCTCTCCTTGACCTGACTGGGGCAGCAGCAGTTTTCTTCGTGGTGGGGGCAACAACAGGGTTCTTCGTGGCGGGGGATGTAGGATCATCAGCATCCTTGCCAGCAGCATCTTCCTTGGCCGTGGAGATAGTTTTGGCCCTCATACGGGCAGCTTGGTATAGACCCGAAACATCGAGAATCTATTATCTTAATCTATTATCATAATCTTTATCTTAATACTACAGAGTTACAAGAAGCCACCACGTTCGCCGAGAGGGTTTAGAAATTCCCACATTAATCTAAAAAAGATAAGAATATCCGCTCTTTGATTTAATGATCATCCAAGGATCTATATTAAACCAAACAAAAACAGAATTAGAAGGTGAAACAAAAATAATCTCACCGTTCACACATGTTGAATACAAATTGTACTCTTACTCTAATTTATTAGTAGGCGTAGAAAGGAAGATGATGAGTCTGTAACCAATATGAAATATGACCCTACTCTATTTTTTAATCACATTGCAATTTCGCTGGCTGTTTGGCTTCCTATTGGATTTGGACCATGCACCGACTATGAAGCCTATTTTTTAAAAAATAAAAAAACAATATAGTAGCTTAGGGGCGAGAGAAGAGAAAGAAAGAGATAGAGGGGTAGCGTAGGTAATACGATGACGCTACTGCATCTCGTGCCCATGGCCATCATCGCAGCCCAACATCCCGCCCCGCCCACTAGCTCTTTGTGCACCGCCGCTACTCCTCACTGGCGAGTGGAGAGAGAGAAGATATAAAAGGGCTAATGTTCAAAGTCTGGTTATATCACAATCCGACTGTTAAAACCGAGTCAACTTTCACCGCAGGTTCATGGATGGAACCAACGTCCAACGGTGCTGTACATTTTCACCACCGGTTTCAACCTCCACTACGTCTACCTACTCACGTCATATCAACGTTGAAAACATATCACCGTTGAATTGGGTCATACAACCGATGTTGTTGACCTATTTGTGGCAACCCTTTCTATAGTTGTGATCAATAACCATCATAATTGCAGCTAGCTCCATTGATATGTGTCTACATTGAGAAAGTATAACCTTGATCAGCACAATAATCACACTAAGATGGACAAATTTTTCGTGTGCCATGAGAGAGCAAGAGAGAATGAACCATGTAAGCAATAAAACAATAGTGTAATGTTGTTTGCTACCGACCTTTTCCAGCATTGGCGAGTAGCGCTAGGCTAACAATTATAGCAAAATAATGAGTTGAGGGCCACAACACCAACCACAGTCCACAGGGAAGCAATTCCAAAATAATTGTATTAGATAGTGAACAACAGTCACGATCACATATGTGTCTTTGATGACTACGTAGAAAACAACGCTGAGAGAGAGATATTTGGTAGCTAAACACCATACTTCCTCCAGTGTTAATTATAGGTTGTTTGAGCTTAGCATCTCCAAGAGTGTGCTATTTTTAACTTGGCAGGTCTTGTGATTTGGCAGCTCCTAAAAAGATTTGCCAAGTAAAAAAAGAATGCATCTCCAAGATTTGCTATTTTTAACTTGCCGGTCTATTCATTTTCTCTTAAACATTCGCATCAAGAACCATTCTCTATTATTTATGTCTTTTTCACCCTCCCACCTGGTCGGCTGGTCTCTATGTGTAGGGAAACTATGATGTGCACGCCGATGCGCACGCGTACATTTACGCGCCGGAGACAGGTTTTTACCAAGTTGCAAAAAATTGTCAAGTCCTTTACCAAACTGTTGGAGAGGTATTTTCGACACTTTTGCCAATAGTATACAAATACATTGAACATTCTACTAAAATACAAGGATCTTTTGTAATTGTTGCAAAAATTTAGAAACAAAAGGTAGATTGCATATAATAAATTTAAAAATTATGTTCATGTAAAAAATGTATAAATCTTTATGGTGCTTAAGTAAGTACTAAAGAATATGTTTATGTCAAACATATTACTACCTTTTATCTTTAATTCATGTTAGAAAAGATACACCACAAAATATGATAGTAAAATAGATGATAATATATTGGTTTGTTGCTATGACACTACAGAGTACTAAATATAATTATTTATATCTATTTAATTCAAAATAAAATATCTAATATTGGGATAAAAAAAGTTAGCTACACGCGCTATTTGCGCGGGCTATCTTGCTACTGAACATCCTTGTCCAGAGACTTGCAGGGGGTACCGGCTCCGCACCAAGATAAATGGTCTCTGTTATTAACATCACAACATCATCCATCGCTTCTCTTAAGTCATTAAGCGTCTCTGCATGTTTAGAGAAAAAAACAATCACCAGACATATTTATAACAAAAAACAATCAGCAGAGACGGAACCATCAAAAGCAACTACATGTTTATAACAAACAAAAAACAATCAGAATGTTTAGAATGGAGGTCCGAAACCAAAACCGTACACCCTCAATTCCACCACTAAACTATAAAATTGTTTACTTAATCCCCAGGATTTTCAAAACCAACTCATATTTCACATTTGGGAACCAACTAAAACCAATAGTATTGGCCACATAGATAGCGGATTATGATCAGGTCGACCACATCATCAACCATCCTCAATATTTCCTTAGTTTCTTCCTCCTGCTTCTCCCTCTCCGCCCCAACACGTCAAGCACTAAAAACACTAAACACTGTAATCCAATCCTACCTGATGCTTTCACCAAGTCCCAAACCATGGCCTGCAAGCTACAACTCTACTTCCCAATGCGTCTACTCGACTAATACTCGTCGCTTCCAAAACAATCCCACTACAATAAGAACAACTGCTGAGCTGCAGTATCTCTCCCTCTCCCTCTCCCTCTCCCTCTCCCTACCTCCCTCAGGGTTAGCACATTAGTAGCATGCCACAGCCACCCCATCTCTCTCCTCTATACATACGGCCACCTTTTGCTCCGCATTAACCCACACCATGTGCACTTGCTACATCAAGGAGGTACCCCGCAGCAATTAGTGGCATCACATATGCGCCAAACTGTGTAGGCAGAATGAGGACACAGTGAGTGCAGTGAGCTGGCGCTGGGGCTGGGTGTGTGACTACACCAGTGAGCAGTTGCGGCAGTAAGCAAATCAAGGCGCGTGGCAGGTTGCAGTGGTTGAGCTAGCAGCATGAGGATGATGGCGGCGCTAGAGCAGCAAGAGGAAGAAACTTAGAGAAAACGTGGACAATGGACAGTGACGTAGGGTTTTGGTGGGTGACGGTGGCAGCAGCGGTGTAGGGTTTTGGTGGGGGCGGCGCGGCAACAGCTGCATAGGGTTTGGTGGAGCGGTGGCGACGTAGGAGAGAGCGAAGGCAGGGAAGGAGATCGAGGTAGCGTTGGAGGGATTCGTCGAGGGATTGGGCTTTGTTTTTTTTTCTTTTAAGCCGGCTTTGTTATTTTGAGAGGGCCTTGGCTTCTTTTCAACTTTATTAACACCGTTTATTTTTGCACCATTGTTGATGGCTGTTAAGTACCTAATTTAGCCGTCAATATACTCATGAATAAAGGAGCAAAAGGCATTTCTCGCACGTATTTAGTTAAGAATAATGTAGTTCCACTTGTCCTTGAAGATTATTTGATTGCAGGAAAATAAGCATAAAAGAAGTGACAAACTCACCTTCTATGATCCATGCCACACCACCTCAGCCGAGGAGGGGCTGCCACCTAGGATTCCATGCACGCAAGCCATGTCATCAATCCAAGAGAAGCACACCCTGACGAATCAGAGGACGGCATGTGTACGTCACATGGATTGAAAGGCCCACGGGGACCCAAACCGACTCCATTTCTTACATCCACCGAGGATACACCCAAGGACCCACATATTAGCTAGCAGGCCAAAGGAGGGGACCAGCCGGGCCCACAAGGGGTCGGTCGAACCATGGGTTCGGTCGAACCGACCTTGGCTCGGTTGATCTCCCCCCTCCACGTGGTGCTTCTTGATTGGTCCTAGAGTAAATTCCCGGGGTGTTTGGGGTGCTCTCACACCGGTGCCCGAGCCTATAAATAGAAGGGGAGGGGGTTCATTTCTAAGCAACTCATCTTGTAACCCCTCTCTCACTTTTGGTTTCCAAGGCTAGGAGGTAGGCTAGAGTAGTTCTACTTCAGGTTCCAAGTCTACTTGGGATCTAGGTGTGAGTCCTCTTATATCTTTATTTCTTTGTACGACTTTGATCAACTTCAGTTATTCAGTTATTTCATATAAAGTAGTGCTTGCATGCATGGGTGATTTGTTCATGTGTTCTTCATCCGTTCATCATTTAGAGGCTCGTGTTCTTGATGAACAAGACCTTTCAATCCAGTTGACGGATGACTTATTCATATTTTGTTCGTTTGTTCATAAGTTAGAGGCTCGTGTTCTTCGCGAACCCGATCCTTTGATCTTATGGAGTAGACGTAGAAGAACACAAATCCGTTTTGTGTTGTATGAAGTTCGAGTTTAAGCTATGGTACTTGGTGCAAGTGGTCAGTTATCTGGTGGCTCTGACTTGGGTCACAATAGCCTGGGTTGGTCAGGGTCTAGTTAACAATACAAGCATGGTGCTTGGGTTGAGTAGTTGCGTTGCATATGAGCGTGCCCCACGGTTTGTCTTGAGGTAGGCCGCGGTAGTGACAGCCGTTGGACCCTTTGTACTCCTCTATGTTCGGGTATCGCTGTAGGAGTCTAAAATCTAGCAACCGACACCGTGCAGAAACGGTGCAGGAGGCTAGCTCCCCATTTGTGCCTGGGTGCTGAGCTGATATTCATTCGATGCTTATGTGCCTAACTTGTATCTACTGACTTTGTGTGTTTAGTACATTAGAACTTAGAGCTAACTCGTATGTTGCCTCCTAAGCTATAGTGTGCCTTTGAGAGATGAGTTCAAGTGTGTTCACACTACCTCATCATTATCATATCTTACCCCTGTATTTGAGAACCTGATTTACTTCTGTTTATGATTTATTTTCATTGCAATAGTGTTGGTCTTGTTAATCCAACCCTGTCTTCCTTGGATTAAATACCCTTTGGAATACTCCCTTGGGGAAATGCTACAATGGCATATCCGTGCGCTTGCGGATTCTTTGTGATCACTAGGATTACCATCGGACGTTTCTGGCTTCGTTGCTAGGAACTCACGAACTTAGCAGTGATGTTAAGAAATGCCAACAACCATGGATGCCACAATTACTGTGTCTCGGGAACCTTTTTTTTTCCTTCTAACTCTGCGACTCACGATTGCTAGGCACTGCCAAAGTGCAAAACTGCCGATTAGACTCGTGCATGAAGGGACAACATCCTCCAAGAGATTATAAAGTTACTGTGTTGTCAACATATAGGAGGAAACCTCAAGGGACAATACTGAAGGTGAAGACGGAGAAATATGTTGCTCCAGTTGACCTGACTAAGGCTTCTACTAGGTTTGATCTAAATGAGCATTTCAGTAACCCTGACTACCAGTAAACAATTTTTTTAGGGAGACTGCCAGTAAACAATGCCATGTTTGGGTAAGAATGCCTCAGAACTACAGTTGTGACAGCTTTTACTCGAGGCCATGATTTTTTTGTCAAATTAAAATCCTTATGTTATTTTACTGATATTGCTGAGTCAGAATCTGAATACAGGTACAAAATCTAGATGGTGGGAATAGTGCATGGCATGTAGCATGGTCATTCCTTGCAAGAAGTTTGGAAGATACAAAGCATATTGATTCGACTTTTGAATATCAAGAAGCATTGCTGAAATATAAGCAGTACCTGAGCAGAGTATGTTGGAGGGTAGGGTTCCATAAGTAGCTTGAGGAGCAGACTGAGGCATTTCATGACTACAGTCACAAGTTCCATATGCAGAGCATACCCACCCTACAATGCAAACACAAGTAATCATAATAGCTTCTGTATAGACAAAGATATACAAAAAAAAACAATGACCAAATACCAAAGGCTCCTGGGTTCGATAATACAAATTCTAAGTTGTGGAATAAACTTTTAGATCTACCAAAGAGTGCGTCAAATCAAAAGTAATTCAAAGAAAAGTGTCGGTTTTTGAGAACATGGATGTAGGTGCAAATTCAGGTAGGCATAACAGGAAGCATTGATTTATTTGATTTAACCATTTATATCCATTGTGTTTGGGAAGATTTAAAGAGGCTATCAAACAATGTCTCTCTCTACTCTTTTAATTCAAAAATCATATCTTTCTCAAATATAGCACCAAAGAAAAAAGTATAGAACAGCTAAATCTCACATATTCCCCGCAGTCCAAACATGAGGATTGGAAACATTTGGATCGGTCACATGGCTGCTGAGTACCACCAATTTTAGCCAACTTGTCCACCTGACACAATAGCATCATATGCTTTCCATTTCTTTGATCAAAGAGTTGTGTGCCGAATTAAAACCTTCTTGATTGGCTTTGCATCCCCAAAGAGATACAAAAACAGTAGACAATTTGTAAAAGAGTCATTAATCACAAGTATTGAACTGGATAAACCCAAAAACAAAATAAAAGAAACTCAGTTCATTTTACATAGCATTAATAGCAGAATACCATATTTGATAACTGTACAACAGAGACCACTATGATTCAAGAATAGGATTTTTTTTAAAAGGAGAAGTTCTGCTTGTATGTATAACTTTCTGTTCTCAGATCATTTTACAGAGCATTAATAGCAGAATACCACATTTGATAACTGTACAACAGCGATCATTGTGATTCAAGAATAAGATTTTCTTTAAGGAGAAGTGCTGCTTATTATGTACAACTTTGTATCCATTGCATAGACTAAAGTTGCAAAACACTGCCGCTCAGTGAGCCAAAGTCCCTTATTGGCAGATTGACAAAACAGACTCAAATAGATAGTAAATGGTCTTACTTGGTATGAACATTATCATTAATTTTGTTTTCACAAACAAATTGACAGATACATGTTTGTTCCACCAGCACAAATACATTTGTGCATCCATAACATGCATATAAACAAATATGATAAAAAAAATTCTGCTGTGGAATAGAGACTAAAGGAGGCAAAAGGAACAGAGCTAAGGATCTACTTATGCAGCCCTAAAAAAGGATCTACTTATGCAATATATCAAATATAAAAGGTATTATTGGAGTAGGTTACTTCCTTTGACATGACTATGCAATCCAATAAAAAAAATGAATGGCACCATCTATTGATCATGATAGCCAGGCTACCAACAAGCAGTCAGTACCAATACCCAGCATAAAGGCCCTTCAGACCATGATCTCTCCAGATAGAACAACCAGCATGGAACATTCCGTTGCAATACCCATACATTTTATACCCATGAGCTTGAGAAATACTTCCTTTAGCTGCCACTCATGCCCAAGATTTTTGGGTGCCTTGGACTTGCATTCTTTGTTTCATGACTTTGAAAGGCTAAAGAATAAAACATACATCTAGTATCAAGGAAGCAGCATATGAAATTATGTTTTGACATCTTGCATTCCAACAAAAACTGCACCAACAAAGTATTATGACCAACAAAAGAGAATGCCAGAAAAGTTTTTTAGTACAGATATGAAGTTAACTGTATCATGCTATGCAGCACCATATAGATTTTCAGAAAGTAAAATACAAACATATGAAAAAGCAATTGCTCCAGCAATAAAATGCCTTAGTTGACCCAGTGACACCTGAGCTGCTCAGTAAAAAATCTGAAAAGAGGTTAACAGCAATGTTTATCAAGATTGTATTGATGCTTGTGCTGTGAGTGTGGATGAGTGTGTCGTTTTTTTTGGCAATTCCAGAGGTCAGGGCTCATTGTGACAATTAAATTTTTTAGTTGGTTAAACAAAATTAGCATGGCATTTCTCTAGCTACTTTCCATTTTTATATTCACTAACCTCTCAGACCATCAGAAAGCCCTATTCTTGGTGTTAGGAAAAGATGAAGAAAGATGTAGCACTCAAGTTAGGCATAGGGCTTGGGGAAAATGTTTACCTACAGATATAGTAACTTTAATTTATGTATTAAGAGCATCTCCATTATTTCTAACTTCTGTAGTTTAACTGCATTGTGTTCATCCAGGATGGACAGAGATGCTACATTGTTCCATTATAATTCCTGCAAGCTTCTAGGCTCCTTTATACACTGCCTCTTTCATCATGATTATTTCACTCTACTTTATGACAATTTGCCATGCAAATTCTATGCAACACTTTTCAGATTAAATATTTCGAAGAATGTTACATCTAAAAAATTAGGTTGTACTGTTAGCAAGAAAAAATTCCTTTTGCAAAATGCCTAGGCCGGAGTTCTGAGTTTAGCAGTGGTTTTGTAAGTGCAATCAAGCCCCAAGTGGGTTTTGGTGAGTTGAGTGACAACTTGATTAAATCACTAACACTCTTGTAAAGCATGTGAGCAGGTTGTTAATTTTTGATAAATGATATTTATGTGTAAGATCATGTATTTGGCTCATATTGCAAAGATGACAAGAGTGGATCATGGCATTATACATGGAATGTATGCAAACTACTAAAGATGAATGTCATGAGTTGGTTAATGTGTTCTTCCCATTGGAGTCTATACAAGACATACAACAAGTGATCCTAAGCTAAAGAAAAGCAAATATAGAGGCATGATTATATTTGGTACTTGGTTGGCCTCTCTATGTTGAGCAAAGCTTATTGTGAAGAAAGGAGAAGCTTGTGGTATAATAATGGGAGAACTAAGTCGAAGTTGAGTATGGCATCAAGGGATTTCACTATTGACACAAGATGGAACTTGATAGCCAATACTATGAGTTTTCCAAGTACAATATCAAATGGTTTTTCACTCTTACATTTTATGAAGAATATTGACTCGTTCAAAGAAGCTATTTGCAAGACTTCAAGTATAGAATTGACAAGGGTCATGTGGTTATCTCTTTTATGATGGACCGATAAATAGAAGTTTGCAAAGCAAGAATAATTGATGTCAATCAAAGGACAAACTATTTGAGTGGCATCTCAAATGGAATTCTCTCTATGGTGCAAGGCTTGACTCAACTGTGGCAAGGATAAGTGATGAAGAGATCAAGATGGCTAAAACGAGGAACTAAGCAAAGGCTATGGATAGCGACCATAAGCAAGTGGCTAGGGTGAAGTTAAGAGCGTCAAGGATTTCGAAGTATCATATCCAAGCCTACCGAGGAAAGTGATAAATTGCATCTAGTGTCATGATTGATAAATTGGAGTGGCTTAAGAATTCAAAGTGGTTGATATCTACTCTATGGAAGAATTCTAAGTCACTAGCTCAAGGTGGACATGCTCAAGCACATGCATATATTTATTCATCTATAACATGTGCTCAGTTGGTATACAACATTGGAAGCCCTCGAATCATTGAAGATCATTTACCGACGTACCTTGATGGTTCAAGCTCAAGTAAATTAATTAGGGTTTATCTTTTATCTTGAGTTTAGGTATGCCGTACTATCAAGAGGGATGAATCAATGGTTGGACAACAAACATCAAAAAGTGCTCAAGTAAACCCATGAGAGTCTAACCCGTGAGATCAAACCTTAGTAGGGCTCTCTGGCCAAAACCGGTCTGACCGGTTTGGGCACTGACACCGTTCAACGGCTAGTTGGTTTGAAAACCGGTCTGACCGGTTTGGCAAACCGGTCTGACCGGTTTTGTCTGACAGACTAACGGCTAGTTTCGTGGGAGTTGGGTATTTATACCCATGAGCTCCTCCTTGTGGGGCTGCTGGTCCTCCACACTTCTAACACCTTCCTGAACCCCAGCTAAGCTCTCCCCAACCTCTCTAAGTGAGATTCAAGCCTTTATTGCCCTTTTCTTGTGTTGGGTTGAGAGAGTGACTTGTGTGAGAGCCTTAGAGAGCTTTGAGAAGCCTTGTGAGCATCTCATACTTGAGCACCTGCTGATTTCGTTGAAGATCCTTTGAAGCATCTTTTACTCTTGGAGCTTTGCTTCTAGACGGCTAGAAGTCACTTGGAAGCTCTCCAATCCGAGATTGTGGAAGCTCCAAGAAGTTTGTATTACCCCTGTGATTCTAGTGGAAATCTTCTCATCTCAAGGGTTCATTCTCTTGACTTGAGACCGAGGTCAAGGGCAAGCCTTGTGTGGCGAGCCTATCCTTGTGTGGATACCTCAACAACGTGGAGGTAGGCTAACCTTAGTGGTGAGCCGAACCACGGGATAAATCTTTGTGTTCTTACTTGCTTTACATTTACATGCATTACCTCAAGTTGTTTCTAGCAATCTTTGTGCTTCCGCTTCGATCCACTTTGGTGTGCTTGTGCTATGTGCAGGGACTTCATTGACACTCTTGGAAACACCTTTGGAAGTCACACACCAAGTTTGGTTTGAGCTAGAACTCGTAGAGGGCATATACTTGTTCGTTGATTTGCTGCCTAGCAAAACCGGTCTGACCGGTTTTGGAAACCGGTCTGACCGGTTTTAGCACTAACAGAGGGTTGAAGTTTTTAATAAGTGCAGATTCGTCTATTCACCCCCCCTCTAGACGACATCGAGATCCTTTCAATTGGTATCAGAGCAAGGAACTCCGATTCGAGCTTAACCGCTTGGAGAAAAGATGTCGACAACATATGAGGTATCTTTTGAGCCATTGACTTTAGGTGGCTCAAACTATGATTCTTGGTCAGCACATGTACTTAATGGAATTAGGACCTTTGGTCCACATGCCGAGCAGGTTGTAGTTGCTAGTATTCTTCCTCCTCACACTAGAATAGACAACATTGACTTGTCGGGCTTATCTATAGAGGAGTTAGAATGTTGGCAACTCAACGCTCAAGTTACTAACTACATTCGTAGTACCGTGAGTTGTGATGTGCAGGAATTAATTTGTGATGACATAATTGATGCACATGATATTTGGGAAATTTTTCAAGATCTTTATGAAATGCCCAAATGCAAATACCAAGATCAAAGAGCAAGCATGCAAAGTGAAGCCACAGCTGCAAACCACTCATCTTCGTGTGCTCATGATGACATCTTGGCCAAGGATGATGAGAGAAGAGAAATCAAAAGCCAAAATGAAGATTTGGGGTTTGAGTATGACAAGCCGTCAACTAGTGAGGATCAAGTGACAAGAGTATCCTTAGAAGAGTGCTCTACCTCAGAAGCATACACTGATCCTCAAGTGACCACACCCATGGATCAACAAGGCAAGAAAAGCAAGTCGGGTGACCCTGTGGGGAAACCGGTCGGTCTGACCGGTTTTCACAGGATGAACACAATGAAGAGTAACAAGTGTTCAAGAAGGCGATCAAGACAAGCATCGGCGGTTCCTAGGTCCTCAACTCCCAGTGTTGATGATCACAAGTGCTTGATGGCTAAGAAGAGCAAGGAAACCAAGGAAGATCAAATGGCAAAGAGAGTTGAAGATCAAGTTGACACCATAAAATCTTTAACTCAAAAGCTTGAAGCCTTCAAACTCTCACACTCTACCTTAGTCAATAAATATGATATCTTGCTTAATAAAGTTGCTTGTGCTACTAACTTGTCTACATGTGTAGCATCTTTGGAGCAAGAAAAGAAGGTGCTCAATGATAAGCTTGAGAAGCTCACTAGCGAGCATGTGACGCTACAAGCATGTCACAAGGAGCTTGAGTGCTCTCATGACAAGCTTGTAGAATCATATACTTGTCTAGAAGTAGCTCATGAGGTTGTGCTTTCATCGGTAATATCCACTCAACCTCTCTCACACACATGCACATGCTCACATGTCAATATTGAATTGTCTTGTACTAAACCTTGTTGTTCTCAAGCAAGCCAATCTAGTATTGAGCATGTACTTGTAGAGACTTGTGATGACCTCATTGCGAAAGAAAATGATCAACTCATACAAGAGGTTGAAAAGCTTAAAAAAGACTTGAGTAAGTTGAAGGGAAAGAGTCAAGTGCAACCTTGTCAAGATAACCGTGACAGCATGGTGAAGAAGCTTGAGAAGGGTTCAAACCGCATTAGCTCAACCCTTCGACCGAAGAAGCAAGGCGACAATCACAAGGCTCAAGAAATCAAGAAAAAGGAGCTTGATCACATACAATGCTTCAAGTGCTCAAAGATGGGGCACTATGCATCCATGTGCTCTCCTCAGCTCAAAAACCCCAAGAAAAGGCAAGGGAAGCTAAGGAGAAGTATATGCTATAAATGCAAGCAACATGGACACTTCATTGGTGATTGTCCACAAGTAACCGGGGTGCTATCTGTACCAAACCGGTCTGACCGGTTTGGGAAACCGGTTAGACCGGTTTTGGCAACTGCA
This sequence comes from Cenchrus fungigraminus, assembly GCA_036936925.1. Lineage (NCBI taxonomy): Eukaryota > Viridiplantae > Streptophyta > Magnoliopsida > Poales > Poaceae > Cenchrus > Cenchrus fungigraminus. The sequence goes on along the minus strand of CM072770.1, from coordinate 124,417,388 downwards.
GTGCCTCAAGAGCATATCAAGCGCAATCAAGCTTCTACAGCAAGCCACAAGACCAAGAAGCAACAAGTGAGCAAAAACAAGAGCAAGGCTTCAGCAAGCAAGATCAAAAGCCGTATTTGCTACACTTGTCGGTCAAAGGGACATGAGAGTAATGATTGTCCAAATGGTAACATTCCTAAGTCAAAACTTGTCGATTATGCATTTTCTAGACTTAGGGATGACAAGAATGGTATCTATGCTACTAGAGTGACTTGTTCACCTCAAACTAGCATAAGAGCCATTTGGATTCCCAAATCTCTTGTGACTAACCCTAAAGGACCCAACATGGTTTGGGTACCAAAAAGAGCTTGCTAGAATTGCAGGAGCATGGAGATGCATTGGAGGCTTGGCAAAACTCAAGAAAAGGACTTTGCACTAGAATAATGCCGAGCATCAAGGCTAAACTTTTATATCTCTACTCCAATGACATCTCGGTAACATAAGCTTCATCTTTCAGCTTGGTCAATTGATCCTAAGTGGATACTTGTGCTCAAGGCCTTGGCTTTGTGCACATGGCTTGACTAAGTACCTTTGGTGCACATATATGCTCCTCTTGTCATATGGTGCTTGTAACCGCTCTCAAGTAGAGCATGTTGGTTTAAATGGTGCAGGTTAAAAGAAGAAGTAAAATTGTAAGTCAATCAAGCGTTTGACCATAGGTAATGTTAGACCAAGTTGAAGCATAAGAAAAGATGAAAAAAATTTCCAAGCTTCAACACCAACTCCAAGGGCCAAACATTCCTGTCTCTCTAGAAGTGCAGACCTCAGAGGTTCCGGGAAATACTCCGGAGGTTCCGGGAATTGCTGCAGAAACTCAACCTCTGGGAATTTCTTCGGAGGTTCTGGGATCTGGAATTCAGATCTATAGAACTTCTGGGATCAGGGTGATTGTCAGCAATTGAAGATACATGAAGATACACCTGCATCAGAAGCTGATGGAGTCTCGAAGAAAAGCTTCAGTTGGACTGACTGGCAAAATCGGTCTGACCGGTTTGCCAAACCGGTCTGACCGGTTTTGGCCCAGTGCAGCCCGACTAAGTAATGTACTTCAAGATTAACTCAAGAAATTCAAATATATATCCTCAGCTCTTGCTTAGCATCATACAAACACTATCTTGGTGATGGTAAGCATTCTTGGCACAATTTCAATATTTGTAAATTATTTTTCTTGTGTGTCTTGACCAAATTGTGAAGTGACCTCTCCTAGTTCATTAAATTGACTAAGTGCTCATTTCATGCAACTCAAACTCATGATGCACCTATTTAGGGGGAGATCACTCTACAACTTGTGTCTTTGAGACTAATGCTTTCATCTAGTGATTTTTGTAGTCTCAAAATGAGAGCTTGTCTCTCTCCATGGAGTATGCTATGATCTTTGAGTCCAAAGTGGTAATATTGACCTAATCTTTCTCATTGGATTATGAAACTAACCTCAAGCATAGCTACTCACCACAATATAGTTTAAATTCCTCGAGTTGGCCTTAATTGCCAAAATGGTGCATGTGACCCTAGTTGTTCACATTATTTCATATACTCCGTAAACAAAGGGAATTTGATCTATATTGTGAGGTTTCAATTTTTGGTGGACCTCTTGTCTCTCTAACCCAAAAGGTCACTAAGGATTGAAATTAGTGCTTGTGCTATTTAAGTGTCTCTCTCGTGCTGTGTTTAAAAGGTCTATCAAAATGAGAGCTAGAACTTTGTCTTAACATAGCAATGCACAAGTCAAAAAAAAATCACAATTCACCAATGTGAAAATGTGATAAGCTAGAGGCAAAGGTATGGTTCACACTCACTCTTCTTCTACCTTTATCATCTAGGATTTATTCATGCTAGTGTGTGCATTTTCCTAGCATGTGATCTATTCAAGGTTCTCTCGTGTGTGCCTATTGGATATTTAATTGATGCCTACCTTTATATTGACTCTGTCAAATACTTGTTATAATGTGAGAGGCATGAGTTAAATATCCCAATATGGTCCTAAAACTTGTTTAGCCACATGTTTGCGTGACATAGGTTAGATCTTTGAAAAAAAAAACTTAACTAGCATGATAGGATTTGTGTGAATTTTGAAAATTTTGGTTATTGGTCTTTATGACCCAATCGACCCACTTGTGACTATGGTTAACCTTGCTTGAGTAATGGCTAGTCACAAGGGGTGAGATTTTCTTAAGTCCAACATATTCTTCACATCTATCTCTCTCTAAGTTTCTTGGAAGTATCAAGGAGCTTTTGGACCTTAATGGAAAAAATCCTTCTATGGGAATTATCTAGTGACCAAAGTTCATTGCTTTATCTCTTTATCTCACTAGATCTATCTCAAAAGGAAAAGAAGCAAAATTCTTTCAATATCTTATCTTTCTCTTCTAATCACCTCTCGCGGAGAAAAAGGGGTCCTTGGATAAAGAGTTGAAGCTTCAGGTTTTTCAGAAAAGGAACTAGTATCTGGACATATCTTGATCTTATCTCTCATATTAGTTCTCCAATCGAGCTTCAATATCTCAAATTCTATCTTCAGCAGGTTTCCTGAGGGAAACCGGTCTGACCGGTTTTACCCCAGGTCCACCCCTTTAAGGGTATCCCGTGGGAAATATTCCCTATCCTTCCCTCACTTCATCCTCACCAGCCAAGACCCGTGGTCCTCCTCTCCATCCCGTGCTCCCTCTCACTCTCCCCACCATGGGTCCTTGAGTTTGGACCAAGGAGAAAGTTTTCCCTTTGGAGATTAAGGGCTAGAGGTGCTAAACTTCGGCTTGACCGGATTGGAGACCGTTTTTGAAGGCTTATTTATCTTCTCCCATTCTCTCAAGGTATTCAAAGGTTCTCTTTGCCCGATCTCTTAGCTCCTTGCATATCTCTCGGATTCCTTTGAGCAATCATCAACTAGTATGCCCAGGAAGCTATCTTTAAGTTTTGAATCAATTTGGATGGCTACATTTTGAATTCCACAATCTAGGGTTTCAGCCGACGAAACCGGTCTGACCGGTTTCTGAAACCGGTCTGACCGGTTTTATTAAGTCAGCAACCCTGCTTTTCGTTCATAACTTCAAATTCGATTCTCGTCGAGTCCCGAATCAATTCCTATGGTCCTTATATATACTTTGTCACTTATTTGTGGTCAGGAACAACATGTCGGACTTCTCAAAGACCTACACAAGGACAAGGAAGAAAAAGAGGGTTGATGAACCCGAAGATGCCCCTGATCCTATTGAGCCTTCAGGTGCCTCCAGTGGTCCTATCTTGAGGCCTAGGACGTCTAGGGCATCTCAGCAGGCTGTGGACGAGATTGTGGAAGAAGAAGAAGGGCATGAGACTTCTAGTGATGATAATGAGAGTGAAGAGAATTACAGAATGCAATTCAGGCATGGGAAATGACCAGCAGCGGATGATGATGATGATGACGATGATGATGACGAAGACGATTATGGTGGAAGGGAAAGAAGAGTTGAAGAAGAAGATGAAGAAGAAGAGCAGGTCATGCTTGAGATTAGGAGGCCAGTCAATCCCGGCACTCACCGCATTGTGAACTATCTTGACATGGGTAAGACTGAGGCAGCTAGGCGGAAGAGAAGGGAATGGCCCTGTGGTGAGCCTAAGGACATGGCGAGTGGGATAGACTACAGATTTCACACCTTCTTTCAGCAGAACTACTATTCCACTGCCATCATAGCTAAGAAGAAGGGCATAGTTGCAGAGGCTCGGTGGATAGATTGGGGATACATGGAGAAGACAAACAATGCTATTTTCAGAGATATCATTGATGTTTGTACTACTTTGAGGATCAAGCCTCTGATGGGATTCAGGCACAGTTGGAACACAGAGGTCATTGCACAATTCTATGCCACCGTCGCTTTTGAGGAAAATGAGAGTACAAGGAAGATGCATTGGATGACCGAGGGGACTAGATACAGTGTCACTTTCACACACTTTGCTAGGTTCCTTGGAGCTAGCCCGGCGGATTTGACTCTTCCTTGCATTCACCGTGGTATTCGTCCGATGGAGCCTTCTGCGATGAAGTTCATGTATCCAAGAAACAAGCAAGCAAATGCGGGTTATGCAGCGGGGCTTTACTCCTACTATAGCATGCTTAACCGCATGTTCCAGTTGACACTCACACCTAGGGGCGGAAACCTGGCGGACATCTCTAACTATGCTAAGGACTTGCTCGTTCATATGAGGCCTCCCAGACTTCCATTCTCAGTGAGTGATTTCATTTGGGAGGAGATCAAGACCATTAGCGAGAGCCCCCAGAGGTTGTGTGGGTATGCACCTTATATCATGCATATTATTGAAAAGGTGTCAAATAGAAAATTTCTAAAGGATACTAAGCATGAGCCCTTCAAAGTCCCGGTACCCAAGAGGATAAGGACTCCCTCACCTGGAAGATATGATGAGATAGAAATGGAGGAAGGAGAAGGACAGCAGCAGGAGCAGCATCAGCCAGCAGCAGCCACTGGTTAGGACCAAACCGGTCTGACCGGTTTGGAAAACTGGCCTGACCGGTTTGGGGCTGGCAGCAGCAGTCAGCCTAGGGACAAGCCTCCCTCTCCTATTCGCAAGCTTTTGAACTTTTTCACATCTATGTGTAGGAGCCAGAGGGATGTATTGGTCGAGCAGCAGAGGTCTAGGAGAGAGAGGAAACAAATGAAGGACACTCTCAAATTATTGCACAATCACCATGGTTTTGAACCTCCTAGATCTCCACCCTCTCCCGAGACGGAGGAGCCCGAGATCCCTTCAGTGGATAGCATGGTGGCACAGCTGGGTTCCGAAGGCTATTTTCAACAATATGCTCATCACTATGGATATCAAGTACCTCCTCCTCCACCTCCTCCTATGGGTCCGTCTACTAGCGGTCAAAATCTTGTATCTCAAGCGTATCAGTCGCTCTTTGGCAACGACGATGGTATGTTGAGTCTCAAATTCTTATACTTTAGCATCTACCATTTCTTCTCAAGTTCTTAATTCCATTTCTTATGAACTCTCTCTTAGTTTACCCTCCTCCGCATGGTGGTGCTCCTCCGGAGTATGGTGATCAGTGAAGCTCAGCAGCATATCTTCTCCAAGTTTTTGGTGATAGATGACAAAGGGGGAGAAGAAAAGTGATTAAAGTCTATCTGCTTGTGTGCTGTGTAGTGAAACCGGTCTGACCGGTTTGTGCTGAGCACTCCCAAGCTCCTATGTATCCAGTTATCTTTTATCTTAGAGACTTGTTGAGAGATTTGGATCTGTAATAATCGTCTGTTGAACCTTATCTATGTGTTGGACTTGAGAACTCTTGTATTGTGTGCTACAATGTGTGTAATGTGCTCTAAATGTTTATAAGTGACTCTATGTTAGTTTGTGATGCATGTTTGTCTGGTGAATGAGTTGTTCCTTGAGTTTTTCCCTGTTTTGTGGGCTGACTGGGTGAAACCGGTCTGACCGGTTTCCAAAACCGGTCTGACCGGTTTTGCCTCAGACAGCACACACCTTTTTGTGTTTTGTCTCTTGTTTGTGATAACTCTTGACATATGCATCACACATTTATTTTATCTTGTCACACACACTTGTTGCACCCCACTTTGCTGAGATTTAGGGGGAGCTCCATGTTTTTCTTGAAAATGTGCAAATTGGCATTTTGAGGCCAAATTGATGAATTCCATTCATTTGCACACATTGAGGGGGAGCTTTACCTAAATCTTAGTACTTAAGAGCTTTATTTATACATTTTTTGTAAGCTTTAATCAAGGTTGTCATCAATCACCAAAAAGGGGGAGATTGTAAGTGCAATCAAGCCCCAAGTGGGTTTTGGTGAGTTGAGTGACAACTTGATTAAATCACTAACACTCTTGTAAAGCATGTGAGCAGGTTGTTAATTTTTGATAAATGATATTTATGTGTAAGATCATGTATTTGGCTCATATTGCAAAGATGACAAGGGTGGCTCATGGCATTATACATGGAATGTATGCAAACTACTAAAGATGAATGTCATGAGTTGGTTAATGTGTTCTTCCCATTAGAGTCTATACAAGACATACAACAAGTGATCCTAAGCTAAAGAAAAGCAAATATAGAGGCATGATTATATTTGGTACTTGGTTGGCCTCTCTATGTTGAGCAAAGCTTATTGTGAAGAAAGGAGAAGCTTGTGGTATAATAATGGGAGAACTAAGTCGAAGTTGAGTATGGCATCAAGGGATTTCACTATTGACACAAGATGGAACTTGATAGCCAATACTATGAGTTTTTCAAGTACAATATCAAATGGTTTTTCACTCTTACATTTTATGAAGAATATTGACTCGTTCAAAGAAGCTATTTGCAAGACTTCAAGTATAGAATTGACAAGGGTCATGTGGTTATCTCTTTTATGATGGACCGATAAATAGAAGTTTGCAAAGCAAGAATAATTGATGTCAATCAAAGGACAAACTATTTGAGTGGCATCTCAAATGGAATTCTCTCTATGGTGCAAGGCTTGACTCAACTGTGGCAAGGATAAGTGATGAAGAGATCAAGATGGCTAAAACGAGGAACTAAGCAAAGGCTATGGATAGCGACCATAAGCAAGTGGCTAGGGTGAAGTTAAGAGCGTCAAGGATTTCGAAGTATCATATCCAAGCCTACCGAGGAAAGTGATAAATTGCATCTAGTGTCATGATTGATAAATTGGAGTGGCTTAAGAATTCAAAGTGGTTGATATCTACTCTATGGAAGAATTCTAAGTCACTAGCTCAAGGTGGACATGCTCAAGCACATACATATATTTATTCATCTATAACATGTGCTCAGTTGGTATACAACATTGGAAGCCCTCGAATCATTGAAGATCATTTACCGACGTACCTTGATGGTTCAAACTCAAGTAGATTAATTAGGGTTTATCTTTTATCTTGAGTTTAGGTATGCCGTACTATCAAGAGGGATGAATCAATGGTTGGACAACAAACATCAAAAAGTGCTCAAGTAAACCCATGAGAGTCTAACCCGTGAGATCAAACCTTAGTAGGGCTCTCTGGCCAAAACCGGTCTGACCGGTTTGGGCACTGACACCGTTCAACGGCTAGTTGGTTTGAAAACCGGTCTGACCGGTTTGGCAAACCGGTCTGACCGGTTTTGTCTGACAGACTAACGGCTAGTTTCGTGGGAGTTGGGTATTTATACCCATGAGCTCCTCCTTGTGGGGCTGCTGGTCCTCCACACTTCTAACACCTTCCTGAACCCCAGCTAAGCTCTCCCCAACCTCTCTAAGTGAGATTCAAGCCTTTATTGCCCTTTTCTTGTGTTGGGTTGAGAGAGTGACTTGTGTGAGAGCCTTAGAGAGCTTTGAGAAGCCTTGTGAGCATCTCATACTTGAGCACCTGCTGATTTCGTTGAAGATCCTTTGAAGCATCTTTTACTCTTGGAGCTTTGCTTCTAGACGGCTAGAAGTCACTTGGAAGCTCTCCAATCCGAGATTGTGGAAGCTCCAAGAAGTTTGTATTACCCCTGTGATTCTAGTGGAAATCTTCTCATCTCAAGGGTTCATTCTCTTGACTTGAGACCGAGGTCAAGGGCAAGCCTTGTGTGGCGAGCCTATCCTTGTGTGGATACCTCAACAACGTGGAGGTAGGCTAACCTTAGTGGTGAGCCGAACCACGGGATAAATCTTTGTGTTCTTACTTGCTTTACATTTACATGCATTACCTCAAGTTGTTTCTAGCAATCTTTGTGCTTCCGCTTCGATCCACTTTGGTGTGCTTGTGCTATGTGCAGGGACTTCATTGACACTCTTGGAAACACCTTTGGAAGTCACACACCAAGTTTGGTTTGAGCTAGAACTCGTAGAGGGCATATACTTGTTCGTTGATTTGCTGCCTAGCAAAACCGGTCTAACCGGTTTTGGAAACCGGTCTGACCGGTTTTAGCACTAACAGAGGGTTGAAGTTTTTAATAAGTGCAGATTCGTCTATTCACCCCCCCTCTAGACGACATCGAGATCCTTTCAGGTTTCAGCACCTGTGTAAGTATGTCAGTTTATTCTGCTATTTTGTCAAGCTACTGATGATCCTGGAGAGTAGCAACACTAACAACAAAAGAAAGCCTTGAAATCTCTCTGTCATGCGACTTACCCTGATCGAGAACTCCAAGGTTTGATATCCAAACAGTGTAAGCATATGGATTAAGTTTAGGTGAACGATAACTAATCCAAACCAAAAATTTTCGGAGTGCCTGCCTTTATTAAGTGGTGTTTAAATACATGTTACAAAACTTATAGTATTATGGTTTTGTTGTAGTAAACATATATCAGGGGTACATTGACCATAGCATTTCACTCAAAGTAATAGAAGTTCATTTAAAAGGTGAAAAATCTAACTGCCGCAAGAGGTCTACACTACTACTGACAACGGAAAAGGAAGAATCGACACATTAAAAAAAACTGTAGAAGGTACGGCCTGGCAACACCCTTATGTCAGTTAACAATTGCAAATTCTGCATTATATCTCTTTATGCCTCTTACTTGAGACGATGAGGTTATTCATCTTCTTTTCTTTGCAATTGTATGTTCCAGTCAGTATCAATCGTGAGTCAATTGACGATTGATCAGTATCAATTGAGGTTCTCTATACCCAATCAGTATCAATCGTGATCTGGTTATATATCATATAAAACACGTCCATCGATTTCAATCGTGACAGGGTTAGTTGTCATGATAACACGAGGACAACAAATGACACATAGGAGGCTTGAGTGGCAAAAGCTAGAACTTGGAAGTGCCAAAGCGACCTACAATTTGGGACAGGATGGGTAAATGGTAAAAACAAAACGACGACTGCAGAGTGCAGAGACACTTGAAGACCACACTTGGCAGCTTTGCTTCTCTGGCCTAGCTAGTCGTCGCCCTCGTCGTCGGTGACCTCGATTTCGTTCTCGGCGTAGCCCTTGGTCCGGTACTGATTGATGAGGGCCTGCTGGTACTCGTGCATCTTGTCAGCGATGGCCTTGGCAGTGGTATACCACTCACGGAATTCCTCGGTACCCTCGGCCAGAGACTCCTGAGAGATGTGGACGACGGTCTTGTGGGGCCTCTGGATCATGTAGTCGATCAACTCCTTGGGCAACCTCTGCTTGACGAGCTTCTTCCTCTTCTTCTTCACCGGCGGCTGGTAATTCGCCGGCGTTCGTCGTCCCTCCTTCGCCTCCGCCAGGAGAGCTCGCCCCTCCTCCTTGAGCATCCGTATCAGATTTGCACTCGCATCGTCGTCTTCGTCGTCGTCATCAGCAACCCCATCCGATGCGCTCGGTTCCTTCCTCTTCTTCGGGGAATCAGGCTCAGGAGACCCAACCTCTCCCTCCTTGATCTTCTTCTTCCCCTCCTCCTCCAACCCGGCTGGCACTGCAGCTGCGGTCTTCTCCGTCGTCATCAGGTTGCCACCACCGTCCGACCTGGTAGCCTCAGGCTCGCGATCAACACGCTCCATCACGCGCAAGCTCTCCTCTCTCGAAACAGGCTCAGATCTGGACTGAAGGGTGCTGCAGCTGCAGCTATCGACCGGCGGCGGATTGGACACGGAACAGGGGAAGCCAAAGAGGATGGATGTATATATTGCCCGCAAACCAATCCTAGGCGAGATCGAAATGGGCCAAAGCACACGCCGACCCGGTGTCGGATAGCTGCTTTCTAGTCCGACGGTCCGACCCGGAGTCCCCCTTCCCCCTGCTGGATTTTTTTTATTTTTATATATTATTTTACAAATTTACAAAAATGTTTCTTTTAAATTTTTTTGCAAAAATGACGTCATTTCAAACTGCGGCAGGTATAGATGGCCAAACGGGCGGCCCAACCCGGCCTGACCCGGGCCCGGTTTAGCTCGACCTGTTTAGGCCCGGGTACTAATCGTGCCGGGCGGGGCCGGCCCACGTGCCAGCACAGCGGCCCAGGCACGACCTATAAGGGCTTTTAGCCGGGCCGGGCCGGCCTAGTGACCCGTCGGGCTTGTATAGGCCCATCGTGTCTATTCTAGCCCAACACAACTAAAACAATGGTAGTCCAATGGTAGGACGGTCTAGTGGGACGCTACCCACCAGGGTTCAGATCCTGGTGCTCGCACCTTTTCCTGAATTTTTCAGGATTTACCAGCGTTATGCGTTAAGTGGTAAGCGACGTTCCCGTCGACGACGAGGCGCCATTGGTGACTTCGAGAATCTCCAGATCTACCGGTGCTCAGTCCTTCGGAGGTGCTCATAGGGGTAGGGTTTGTGTACGTGTATTCATAGGGGTGAGTGTGCGTGCGTGTTGTGAGCGTATGCTTTGTACTGTGTAATCTCAAAAAAAAACTAAAACAAGATTTATTCATCAAACTAAATTTTTTAAGGCAAGAATTTATAAGTATTGAACACACGTACATATAAACATATATATTAAGAGCTATTGAACATTGAAACATATATGTAAACTGCAATTAAACGTGCTTAATCATGCCTCTGTCGTGCCCTGACGGACTGGCTGCTAATCGTGTCGTGCCCATGCTGGCCCACGGGCTAGAGCAGCAGCCTAGGCATGGCCTAAGGTACGGGTCGGGCCAGCCCGAGCCCATTCAAGTCGTGCCGGGCCATGCCTGGACCGGGCCAAAACCTCGTGCCGTGGGCCGGCCCACGGGCCACGGCCCATATGGCCATCTATAGCGGCAGGGTACCGTTCATCCAGCGTGACTAGTGTAGTACTCCTACGTCGTTTCAACCATCGGTAGGGACAATGCATTTTTTAAAAAAAATCATAATTTTTTAAAACTCGCATAGAGATAAATTTTATATGACAATTATGGATTTAGTCGAGAACTACAACTTTTTAGTCTAAATTTATGATTTTTTAAAATTTACTAACCCTAGCATCGTTTGAAACGGCGGTATGAGTGCTACAGTAGATGCGCTAGTTGAACAGAACCCTACTGCCGTTTCAAATGGCGGTAGGGAGCGAGAAACAGTGGTTGCTAGGGAATCATCGTTTCAAATGACGGTATCGGTATAGTTTGGGAAGGACATATATTTTTGTAAATTCGTAAAAAATATATAAAAATAAAAATAGAAAAAAAATGCCCTTGCTGTGTCCTGACACGAATCTGCTTGCTAAAAAAAGGGCCGCATGACCTTACATTCATTGGTGAGTGACACGGTTCAGCCCATTTGCAGAGCTACGCCTTAACTTTTATATCTTTTGTAAACGGCGGTATGACTATTACAATGTTTGGTTTTTCTCTCCATATGGAGTCTGTACCAGCTACCCTGATTAATAAATAGAGAGGGTGCTTTACTCAAAAAAAGAAAAATTGAAGATATCCTAAACGGTAATCTTGGGAGCTCCTCCTCCTCTTCCAATGATACTTCAGCTAATGATCAACAGGAAGTTTCCTCCATGTCACTGTCAATTGCTTTTTCTAACCTCTGCAAGATGGTGCTCCCTTCTGTTATGGCTGCTAAAGGGCTGAAAAGACAATGGAACACAGTTTTTCCATCCAATTGTTCTCAACAGACAACAAATAGCTCAAGTGCAAGAGACGCAGAAAAAAGAAGAAGATCTGACAAAGGCCTTACTGTCCCACTGTCCATGCCACCCTCCTAGGCATTTGGGCTTATTCTGATATTTTGGATGCTAACATGGAGGTTGACAGTGCCCTCCCCCATGTGCAGGATAATTCAGTGAACAATGATATGCCTAGTGACTCTGAACAAAGGCAGATTGAGAATCAAGTGACCTTGCCAGCTTTTACAATTGAAGGTCCTCTGTCAGATGTGCCTGCAGCAAAGAAATGCTTGACTGCCCTGTTTGATGAAGCACAAGCACCGACCCTGATTTGCCTGATGAATTTTCTGAATATCAGCTGACAGATGGACAATTCCACATGGCCTCTTCAGCTAGAGAAGCACAACTGCCACCTCTGCCACCGAAGATCCAAGAATGTAGTCAGCCTTCCCACAGTGGTTTCTAATTCCAACAAGAACACACCTCTCTCTCTGAAGCAGTTCAGGTGGATTCCAGCATTTGCAGTTGGAAGACAAACCGAAGAAACGTCGCAGGGCCCCCAATCAGCAGGACATTGCCACTACAAGCCATGTGCCCATGTCACAGCTGAAGCTTTCTCACTGGACGGCATTCAGCGACGTGAGTGAGCTGAATCGCTCGAGCTCGCCTGAAGAGAGGAGGTGACTGTGGAGGATCAAGGTCGCTGCTGGGCCACTTAACTGTTCAGTATTTTGATGGTCTGTCAGACAATAAAAAGGTTCAGTTTGTTCATTACAATAATGTGCGTACAGAAGCATAAGAAGCTATGACAAAAGTACTGATTATTAGCCTGGACATGTCCACAGACTACTGAGGCAAGTGATGTTTCCAATTGCAACATGATGATTCTTAGCAAATAAGGATGGATGATGCCTATTACAACGTGCAGAACTGCAGACGATTACACAATGTGCTTGCTACCCTAGCTATTTTTACTCCTCGTCGTCCTCGTCGTCGGTGACTTCCACTTCGTCCTCGGCGTAGCCCCTGGTGAGGTACTGGTTGATGAGGACCTGCTCGTACTCGAACATCTTGTCAGCAACCGCCTTCCTGCGAAGATAGGACTCACGGAACTCCTTCCTGTGCTGGGCGAGCCTCTCGTGAGGGATGTCAAAGGCGGAATTGCAAGGCCGCTTGATCATGTAATCGATGAGCCCCTGCGGCAACCTCTTCTTGATGTACTTCTTCCTCTTCTTCGTCGCCGGCGGCAGAGCGTCCTCCTCCGGCTTCTTCCCCTTCAGCTTGAGAGCCATCGCCTCCTCCTTGAGCCTCCGTATCAGCACCGCATCCGCGTCCTCCGGTGCGGCGGCGCTCGTCGGTTCTTCCTCCTTCTTCCTCTTCTTGTTCAGTGATGATGGAGGAGTGGTCGCAATCTTGATATTCTCCTCCAAGCCGGCAGGCTGGGCAGTGGCCTTCTTCAGATCGTACGCGCTGGCCTCGACGCACAGCGTCATCACCACCAATTCACCACCGGCGACGGCGATCGAACCAAACAGCGGCTAGACCTTTGAGCTCGATGGAAACTGGGATGGGCTGCGGGCGGCAGAGGCGGCGGCTTGGTTGGACACACGTTGGAAGCGAGAGAGGATCAGAGGAGGATATATATATATATATATATATATATATATATATATATATATATATATATATATATATATATATATATATATATATATATATATATATATATATATATATCCTGGGCGAGATCGTCCGAGTCGGAGTCCCCTGGCCGCCGGAAACCGACACCGAGTCGGTGACGGCCATTGACTCTGCTTCGACCACCGGCAGCGACTCGAGGCAGGAGAAATGAGTAGCAGAGAGAGGATTGGGTTCTTTTCGCTAATTGCCAAAACTGTCAGGTGTAGTAGTAATAAAACTGTCAAAACTGCAATGACTTTTCTCTTTGCAATGACTTTTGCATCATGCCACGACACCTGTTAGCATCGGTTTCAGAATGAAGAATAAGAGAGGTGGTGACGACCCTGCAGTACATTCCGAAATTGTTATGAAGGAATTGACACGAGACAACAATGCTTTACTCTTCCACGTAAAGCAGTTACAGTGAAAATCTGATTACAAACTCCGGACACGACACATTTTCTCTGGTTACAGTGGTGAACCACCAAAGTCGTATCTATCGTTGATCATGCAGAGGTAGCCACCCCACCCCCATCACGGCGCTCCAAGGGATACCTGGTGGCACCTTTCATGGACTCAAGGTGCTTCACGGCCTTTCCTTTCTTGGAGCAAACTCAGGACAAATATGCTTAAAATCTATTGGAGTTAACCGCACTTAAGTCTATATGAAATGGCAAGGATTCCTTTGTTGATCCTGGGCCATATATGCGAGCACTGTTGTACTATTTTGAACCTAGAGGTAACATTTTGTACTATTTTGTACTATATGGGCTGTTAACTGGTTGGTGGTGAATGGTGATGGATGGAGAAGCCCATTAAGCGAGCCGTCTCTTCTCTAATTTGGTGAAAACAGCTATACACGACCTCTCTTTCCCTACCAATAGACACGTTTTTTTTTTGGGGTGAAAAATCCCTACGCGCGCTCTCTCTCAGGCACGAATGGTTTTTCTTTTCTCGTGCATCGTCATTATAAAGCTAATTAAGTAGTAGTAATTAACAGCGTGTCATGGCCCAACAAGCCATTTGGCCTTTGTGAGTACTAATCTTTACAAGAACTAAAAGGAGGGCAGTTTTTGCCCCCACATTGAGCCACGTCATCAACAAAACGAGAGCCGTTGGATCATACGTGGATGGCTCGAATTATCCACAGACCACAAATATTGTTCATGCGGGACCCACAATATGTTTAGGTGGGACTCACGTGCGGGACCCACGTGGATTCATGAGATATTCGCGTGGGACCCACATCAGGTGGGACCCACACATTTTGGTTTGTGGGGCCCACAATTCTATTGAGTGAGATTTCTTTCTTTAATAAACCTAAACCACGGGGGTTTTTGCCCCCCATTGCGCCACATCTACAGCAAAATCTCGTCCGTCGGATCGCGCGTGGTCCTAGATGGTTCATATCCATCCATGAGGCTCAGGGCTCAGCAGTTTTACAAAAACAAATCTCGCACTTTATCGAAATTAATATGTAATCCAACCCACACTCAGAATAATTTAGGGAAACCCCCTCGAACTTTACAGAATTAGCTTTCCAAAGGCAGCTCTCAGGTTTTTTTATGAAAACCACCTCGAGTTGAAGGAATGTCAAGAGGACTGCTGATTTTATAAAATCCCCCTCAAACTTTATGGATATTGACATGTAGTCCAACTCACACACATATAGTTTTATGAAAACCCCTCAAACTTTGCTGAAATATAATTTTATTTCAGCCACCTATCACGCCGTTTTATGAAAACCCCCTCGAGCTTTGAAGAAATGCTAGGAGGATGCCAATATTACAACACCCCTAACTTTATCAAAAATAAATTATTGCCCAACCACTACTCCGATAATTTAATGAAACCCTCTCAAATTTTACATAACTATATTTATTTAAGCCACCTCTCAAGCAATTTGACGACATCTCCCTCGATTGAGCCACCTCTCAAGTAATTTTATGATAATTAACTCGTGATCTATGCATCTTCTACAAACCTGAGCTTTACAGAAATTGACACATGGTCCACAAATCTTCCCACAGTCCGACAATTGCGAAAAGTCCCCCAAACTTGTCAAAATCAATCCACGGTCCCTCCATTTTAACTAAGAAATACCCTAAAGATTTAATAAATTAATTCACAGCCTATAATTCTGCAAAAATATCCCCAACTATTTTACCAATCACTGGGCTACAGTTCATGGCGCGGCAACACCACGCCAGCCTTTCTGGTGTGCAACCGAGTTGCAATCATGGAATGGATCGCAAGGACCGTAGTACATACATAGTAAAGTGCAAGTGCATAGTAGTATATAGTAAAGTGTGTTGAGTAAAGTCTGGTCGTCTCAGCTTTTTGGAGAAATCTAATTAGGAAAAGTTGTTTAGTTAAAGACTCCATATATAGTTCTCATGTCACATTTGATCACAACACACGTAAAATCCACATGATGCATTATGTCTGTGAAGCTGTACACAAGACAATTTCACCATGTTGAACATGCTAATATATAGCGTAAACTTGTCGATCTAAACGAGGCTTAGTCGATTGCATAGATTAGCGCGCGACACGACACGGTCCTTCCCTAGTCCCTACACAAACTTTTTAAAAAAAAATCACTACACAAACTGACACGTACACATCGATCGACCGACAAGGCGAGGAGGGCCTCGGCGATGCAAAAGCGCTAGGAAGCGCTGACCCGGACCCCGGTCATTAGCGTTGACCGACTCCGTCGATTTTGTGGTACGTGTCAGTTTGTGTATAGAGAGTTTACTAATCCAAAAGGCACGAATGGCTGGCTTTTCTTTTCTCGTGTAGTAACAATTATATATAAGGCTAATTAATTAAGGCGTGTCCTGGCCCAACAAGCCATTTGGTAATAGTATGTGCAACCGCGTTGCATTCAATTAGTACTACGTGTAGTCCATGCATGGAAATTGGAAGGGAAGGACCGTACCGTGCATGATTCTTGGAGTTCAGTCAACGGCCTTGGATCAATTGCGCCGTTGAGTCAAGTCAAAGCCACTAGCGCAGTGTAATCCAATGCAATCCAGGCTGGGCTGGCTGGCTTGATGAAGGCAACGTTGCCGGTGCTGATGTATCTGCAAACCAAGCACTGATATAGATAGATTTAACAAATCCAAAACACAGAATTCAGTCACTTCATTTGGACTTGCTGCAGGTTCAATTTTAAACTAGCTAGTAGCGGTTTGACGACCAAGCAGTCTATATTAAAAAAAAAACAATACAACTCCAAAGTTCAGAGTTCAGATCCAGTGCAGCCACAGCAGAAGTGCACTTGTTGTTGAGTGGAGATGACGAACTCCGGTCAGTCAATCTCCAACCACTTGGATCCAACTCGATCGATCTCCATACGCACGCGCCGCGTGTGAATCGAAGGCGGGCAATAGGAGAGACCTGCCTCTCCCCAATTTTACATCCATCTCAATGCAATCGTCTCCCGGCCTGTGCAGCACGCGCGCGCGCGGTGGTCAACACACACTTCAGCTAGACGCCCGTCCATCCATCCATCCGGAGATGGTCGGTTGGTTGCGATGTCGCTCTCCATCCTATTCTTCCTACATTTACTTAAGTAATTAATTATCAATATTCCAGAATTACTTAAATAATTAATTATTAGTTGATGCTCTCTGCAAGTAGTTATTACTGCTTGATTAATTGTTTCCTTTGCTCTTCTCAAAAAAAAATTGTTTCCTTTGCTGCACCCTTCGATTTCTTCATGTTAGCCGCGCGCGCGTATATGCATGTAATCGATCGCTCAGCTTGCTGCCTGCCAAACTGATGACGACAGCGCTAGCTAACACTTTATTTCGGAGTATTTGTACTGATCTCCATCCGATCCGTTAATTCCCAGCTTACACACGGAATTTCGCAGCAACTTCTATGTCCTCAGCAGCTATCTAACTTCCATGACTCCCCCCCCCCCCCCAAAAAAAGGTAAAATAGGCGAGTTCGTCCCTGAACTCTTAGCAAAAGATCGAGTTCGTCCCTGAACTTTTAGATCGGCCAGTTTAGTCCCTGAACTTTCCTTTCTGCTTCAGTTACATCCTTGCAGGCACACACCGTCAGCAAATCGTCAACGTCGTTTTCTCGTTTGTTCTGTCCAAGCACGGAGCACGGGTGAGCGCGGTACAGGAGCTCCGCGGCGGCCGGAGGACGGAGCACCGCGGCGGAGAGAGAGGTGGACTCCACCCAACGTCATGCGCGGCCGCCGCGAACTCCACCCAACCGCCGGCGAGCTGCCACGGCCCCGTCCCGCTGCCTCCGCGCGCTAGACCTTGCCGCCGCGCCGTCACCAACCCCCGCCGCTCCCGCCACCGAATCGCATTGTGAACTCGCCAGGGACTTGCTGCATACAACGCGGCGTAGGCGTTAGCACATCCTGAATGTGAGGTAACGACGAGGTCGTGTCGTTGCCATTGGCCGCATGCTTACTAGCTTGTGGAGGCAGGCCGTGGAGAGCGGCGCCGCCGCGTACTTGGTTCGCACACGGCGCACGATGGGTGCCATGCCTGCTGGTTTAACGAACGAGTAGGGCGCAGTGGCGAGAGTGCACGACGGGAAGAAGGGGAGGGACATGGCCAGGCGGGGCTCCGGTGCTTTTCTCCACCGCGGCTGCCAGGGTCAGCAGGCACGAGAGAAGCAGGCCCTGCTCATCCTCCGCCGTCCCCCATCTCCAATCTGTCGTCCGCCCGCGAGCGCCGTCTACCCTCGAAGCCGCCGTCGGAGAAGACGGGTCGGCCGGAGGGGACTCCACGCGCGCCGCCGCTAGTACGGGGGAGGACGGGTGGTGGCTGGAGCTCAGTCAGGAGAGGTTGGACAGGGAGATTAGGACTCCGCCGCCGTCGGGAGGAGAAGGATGCGGGGGAGGAAGGAGCGTGCCCTTGCCCACGGCCATGTCCGCCGCAGCCAAGTTTCGGTGCGGCGCAAGTGGAAAAGCTCCGCCCGCTCCTCTACTACGTCGGGAAGAGGACGACACTGTGCAATCTCGCCCAAATCTCTCGTGCAGACAGCGTTGAGGTGTTCTGTGACAGCAAGGATGTAACTGATGCAAAGAAGGAAAGTTCAGGGACTAAACCGGCCAATCTAAAAGTTCAGAAACGAATTCGACCTTTTGCTAAGAGTTCGGGGATGAACTTGCCTAACTCGCATTTCTTTTGGGACAGCTGATTCGTTCGTATGACAGCAGTCTTGTGCGTGATGACTAGCAGGTAGTACATCCGTACATAGTAGTATATAGTAAGTGTGTTCAGGAAAGACTGGTCGTCTCTGCTTTTTTGATCTCTCGTCGTCTCTCTCGAGACCGTCCTAAACTCCTAATTAAGCTACCATCGTTGTGTACTGTTGTTCAGCATATATGCATGATAGGAACCCGAACCTAGATAATAATTAACTAACCTCTACTTCGCCAACGATATAGATGATCTTGTAGTTGGTTTGCAGTCACAGTCTCAAATCTCTTCAAGCCGGCCGGCCGGCCGGCCCTCGCAAATTAAGTGCAAGTGCTTCTCTTCATCAAAAAAGAGCAAAAAGATTTCTTTCATAAAAAAAAACAGAGCAAAAGTGCAAAAAGGTAAAAGTTGGCATTTTCCTCGCTCCGGGCGCGTAGTGCGATGCACCGTCAGCAGACGTTGCAGTGGTGTCGTTTGGGCCAACTAAAATCGTATCTTGGCATCTCTGCTAGCTCCTCTCTCTCGCGCCTGGTTTTGTCAAGTCAACCCAACAACCATCGACGTCCCTACACTATGGGCATGCGTTTTCTTCTGCCGACTTTCAAACCACATGCTAGCAGCTTATTAGCTGTTAGGCAGTCACACGTCCCCACTTCAAAATCTTCACTAGATTCCTCCTCATCGATCACGGATCAGCTAGAATGCCAATAATCACGCTGTGCTAATCGTAACTAACTTTTGGGTTTGTCTTTTTGCTATACTAGTAAAGTGCCGCACGTGTTTTAGAAAAAAAATGAATATGTATTTTGTATTCATATACCTCATGTAGTGCTGAACACACATTATATTGAATTAAAGTTTGAAATTCAACCCTACAAAACAACCATGCTCACTTTTGAACTTATTGTCTCCAACAGAAAGATTCCTTCACTTATTGCCAAGGTTCAGAATAACAGTCAGCTCGCACTTGTTTCACAGCAAGCACCCAATTTAACTTCACCATCCACGTCATCAGAAATTCCTTGGGTTGTGCCTGACTCCATCTTTGGCCTCTTAACATGACCAGCACCGCAACTGGATGTGTTTGCATCATCTCCAAGCGGAGCATGATGTTCCATCACGACACGGCAATTAGATCTTGTACTGCCTGCGAAACAAAATGTTTTCACTTTTTGAAGCATGGATAAGATGCACAGACCATGCAGCTTGCTGACATATACAGAGACAATGAATTTCGCATAGAGATCAGCCATCGAAACATGTGCATGATCGCATTTAGTGATTTAGATACCACTAAGAACTATTTCAAAATGACCAAATCTGCTATTATTTTTCAAAGCGGAATAAACTTGAACCGAAGACCATCCTGAGTTGTGCATTAAGCTACCCTTCAAATACCATTAGAACTTCCTATCCCAATCGACCAAATACTTATTTTTCAAAGCGGAATAAACTTGAACTTAAGATCATCCTGAGTTGTGCATTAAGCTATCCTTCAAATACCATTTAGAACTTCCTATTCCAATTGACTGAATACTTATTTTTCAAAGCAGAATAAACTTGAACTGAAGACCATCCTGAGTTGTGCATTAAGCTACACTTCAAATACCATTTAGAACTTCCTATTCCAATGGACCAATACTGATGTATTTTCTTTGATCAGTAATACAAGCAAACACTAAGACCAGTTATAACTTTTTTTTATCTATCACGATATGTTGTTATATTATTAATTAAATAATGAACTTGTGTGTCCAATTTGGTTAGGAGAGACATATTTTAGTGCACTCTATGGTTAATTACTCTTAATCTATCATATTAGTCTTCTTAAAGACCTCATAGCATGCACACAGCTAGTTAAACAATCTTGTGAGGAAGCTATGAGTCTCTGAAAAAACACTAATAATTAACCAAACCACCCCATTGATAGTGTCAAGTAAAAAAGCTACACAGTGTTAAACAGAGTAACCACAAAAAAATGCAGCACATAATTGACTTCATAAAAGATCGATCCACATAAAAGCAAGCTCGGAAGGCTGCCAGGTGAGCATAATATGCAGGAGGCACTGCAAGCAATCTAGCAGAACCGTCAGTATTCTGTTTTTTCATTACTACCCCACCTCAAAGGTGGGTGCAAGGGCATGTTGCACTTACCAACTGATACTAAGTGTGCGCACCTAGCATACCTGCAAATATCGATATCATTTTTAGTTAATATAGGTAGTTAAAAAGAGTTCAATTTAAAAGATGAACATGTGGATGGAGCAGTGAATGTTATGTGTAGCACAAGTTGTTCGTGAGAGATTGTAACCCATCAGCTGTGAATTTGTTCTCATCCCACAAAACGTGATAATGCGCGGGATGGCTTGTTCCGAGGAACCCAAATCAGCAATCAACTTATTCTTTTTTTTAACAGAATAAACATAATTCAGCAATCAGATAGGACAACCCAACCTGAATGCCAGCATGGCTACACCAGTAGAAATCAAACTCAGTCGGATGGCAAATCTTTGAATCCACTACAGTGCCTATATTTATAGCAAGAAAACGGTTTAACGACAATTAGATTAGGCAAGGTAGCCTATCCCTCAAAATGTACAGCTAAGGCCAAAGTATAATAAGAGAAGCATCAAGAACTAACCAGGCAGTATGTTTCCACTTCGATCAACAGCACGCTGATCATTATGGTTGTTAGCAAACAACCCAGTGTTATGACGCTTCTGGACCACTACAAAAGTAACTGGAGGATGGAAAGTGGGCTCCAATGATGCACATGCATGTATGCATAGTTTCACCAGGGTGGTCAGACAAAATTTAGAGGTGAGGAACATCACCAACTAAATGCCCTTAAATTAATTTCACCTTTCTAATAGCATCAAGTTCATACAAAAAAAAAACTTGATAGAACTATCCCTCGCTAATACCATCCTTGAAAGTGATAAATGGTTTAACATACAGGAGAATCATAGTTAGAAAAGGTGCCCATGTGCAACGATATGAACCAGTAGAATATGATCTTATGGGTTTCTGTCCTGTGGCCCTCCTGAAAGCTATGAGTAGTTCCCTGCACAATCAACAAAAATTACATACAGCAGGATCCAAACATGGAGAAGCGAAGGCATCTCATTTACCTCAATAAATATCATACTTGATCATGCCCTCATAACAAATAACAAACCTTGACCAATCAAATGAGATAAAATAAATGTAGGGCCCGATTTAGAATCATAGTACTGACCGAGGGATTTCTTCGTACATCGAGGTGTAAGAAGATCTAGCTAGTTAACTGCATAATGAATCTAGCTCCAATCATATACCTGTGTTGAAGTCTAAATGCAATGTGGCCTCTGCTAAGCATCGTCATTCTGAACAAAATACTTCCAATTTTAACAGTCATATCCCATTGCTTAATCTGGTATTCCCAATAAGCTTCAAGTAATGCCCAGTCCAACATGGGACATATCAGTGGAAACAGATCCTAGCCTTCGCACTCCATTAAAAAAGAGTCTATTTTCAGAAAGCAAGAAACAATTTCAGTTCCAGAAGCCCAGAGAAATTTAATTTTAACAAGTGATATTCAACTAAATCTCAGTACATGTTTTTAAATAATATTTCTACAACAGCACAATCAATCAACAAGTACATATGTCAAACGCACCTGCCGTGCATCTATAGATCATACCTAGATTGATGCAATTTGCCTCGGGCATCTTTTCTACCATCCCCAGGATGAAGTAAAAGTATCTTCACTGTCATCAGCATCCATGCTGCAACCTACTATTTCAAAAGGTAGTACACATTAGAAAACACACACACTATTTGAATGGCCACATGGCCATAAAATTACCAGCACTGCAATCTAAACAATTTATAAGGCTCATTGATAACTTTTTATCGTTGTTTGATTTATTGTTAAATATGACATAGAAAGACTTTTTTTTGAAATAAAATAGAAAGACATTTTTCCCTTTGTGGCTTCATCCCATCTAGTAAGGATGCTAAGCGGCTGACATACAGGTCACGAAATAAGATTTTAGGAGCCTTACCAACTCAATCTTGTGGCTTCAATCCAACACTGCTCGAAATTGAGCTCCACCTGACCTCCAATTTGAAGCTTGCTCACACATCTCATGCCGTAGAAATACAATTACAATGGAGCAAACATATCTACGCGAATTTACAGAGCATCCAGCACGAGCTACATGTAATAAACACTAAACTGAGAGGCAGTAAACAGTCAGATCTCACACTGAAGTTGAAGCCTAGGGAGCTCACACTGAAGTTGAAGCCTAGGGAGCTCATGAGAGCCTTGTTGTAGATGACAATGGAGACGGAGGACACCACTGAGAGGCTCAACGCCCCCATCGTCCCCAGCTGGAACTTCTCCCCGCCGACGCCCATCTCTGCCGCTCTCCAAACGCACCACCACCGACAAGCAAACCACCGAACAGGAAGCCGAGGGGCCTCGCCGCCCTCCTCCACAGCCACGTGGGGCGTCGCCGGGACCGCGTTGCCCTCCTCTACGGCCGCATGGGAGGAGGCGACCGGGTGTGCGGTGTGCCCCTACTGGCCAGCGGGCCCCCCGACTGCTGCCAGAAGGGATGTCGCTGGATGAGAGGATGGGGAGAGTGAGACGCTCGCCCACGCCCATCCTGGAACTCGAGGGTGGGACGGCGGAGCTCGCCACTGCGGCGGAGGATCCGCATCGCGCGCGGGCGGCGGCTCGTGAGGGAGGGGAAACGATTTTTTTTCCTTCCGTGAGATGAGATGTCTGTTGGGTGGACCCAGCGGGTACAGGGGGTGGGTACGCGCGGGGTGGGTGACAAAAACATTACGTTTTTGGCAGCAACACTCCCCAAATTGCGATTTCTATGGTCGTTCCACCTTTTTAGTCATCCCGCAACCTGACGGGTGGGTCCGACGTGAGGGGTAAGGCGGGCCTGAATTGGGTGAGAAAAGTTTTCAATTGTCTTCGCTCCTTATAGTATAGATAGATATACTGTATATTATATACATGTTGTGCATTTTTTTAATGATTGGTGTAACCTAGCTAATAGTGTAAATAGTTAAGATCGACGTACAGGAATGTCAACTCTGAGGTTGTTTTGGTGATGGTGGTAGCACACACTATTATTCCCAGTCCATTCATTATTCATAGTGTGGCGTCCAGAAAAATAGATGCTGATCGAGGATGAATGGACAAGCTAGTTTGGATTAACCAGTCGGCTAAAGAAAAAAAATGAGTTTTTTCCCCTGAATTTATCTTTGTTGCATTGTGTGAAAATTTATTCTCGGTCGTCGTCAACGAAAGAATGGTTCTGCGGCTGCTGTTTTCCGGTGTTAGTTTCAGAGAACGCGGATGTTATGAGACGCCAAATTAGACGATAAAAGCAAATTCAAGCTGGTAAAAACGAAGGATATATAATTGTTTCTTTACCGTGATTAATTTCAAGCACATGTACGTCTGACTTTGATCGTCATGCCTCTGATAGTAGCCTGAGCAAACGAATTGAAGCGTGCTTTCTTGTATATCAATCATGCATGGTCGATCTTGTGATCGCTTGGCTGCTTGCGGTTTAATTGTATTGTGTCGTCTTACGTACTCAACTTGTTAGTCTTGTTTAATTATATATGAGAACACATGATCGAGTGGACGACGACAGGATTTCCATTTACTAATTAACCGAGATTTCAACTTCAGAACGAAGCATCCCGTTTAAATTTAGTCCAATAGATTTGTCTCAGCCTTAGATGGAAGATGCTGCAAAGTCAATTCAGATGGTATAATGTTAAGCTTAATTAAGCATGGTTTTAGATTTGTCTATACTTGAACCAATGCAAATACATCATTCCAATTCCGGTCCGATAACGGTACGAATCTGAATTTTGACATGAGTACGTTTCAGGCGGAAAACTTGTTTTCACAGCAAGTTGGTGCTCACGGTCGTTAAGCCAATTAAGATCACAAAATTAACCAGCAAAATCAAGGAAAGTTTGATGAATTTGACACGGTCTAACACGTCTGCTTACTACTACTACTACTGTGAACCTCCGAAAATCTCAGGACTGAGTGCACTGTAGTCGTCTATTCCCTTGTCTTTCTGCTTTTAGAATAAGAGGAAATGAACTTTCAAAACGAACTATATACCATGCATGTATTGATTGTACATGAGACCTAATTAACCTACCATGTGAAGATGATGAGAAGATACGAGAAAGCGACTTCGCCGGTCTTGTAATTGGTTCTTATCATCATCTCATTATTTTGCGGCCTTTTATAGTCACAAAAAGTGCTTTTTAAGGTAATTTTTTAGGTTGCAAAAGTGCTTCTTCTGTTCAAAAAGAGAAAAAAGGATAACAAAAAGTTAGCATTTTCCTCTGGGGTTTGTAATGCATCAGCATCAGCAGATATGCCACTAGTTGTGTTATTGTTTTAAAGACTTACTACTAGTGGCGTCTAATCGGACCAATGATCATATCATGGCATCTCCTTGTCTCACCTGGTTTTGTCAAGTCAACCATCGCTAGCTAGCATGCGTTTTTTCTGCTTTCTTCAAACTACGTGCTGTTAGGCAGTTACAGCTCACCACTTATATAATCTTCCTTTATTTCCTAGTACCGATCATGGATCAGTACAGGAAGCACTATGCTAATTGCAACTTTTAGGTTTTGTCTTTTTGTTTCTTATACACATGTGAGAGGATGGATGTAACCTGAAGAGAAACAATATATGCAGTTGTCAAGCAAAATTAATGTCAACTGTGAGTTGCAGATGATGGAGCTAGCACTACTATCCCCAACAGTTGGACAGTTACAGATGCAGTTCAGTGCTTGCATCACTAACTAGAAAATCCTCTTGGTGTTCTTTTTCTGTAGGCCATTGTATAAAAAACTGGTGGGTGAAATGGACAAGTTTGGATTAACGAATCAAATTATATGCATCGTCAGAAAGATGAAAAAGGAAGTGTTTTTACTGAATTTTCCACTTCTGTCTGTCAATTTGTTCAGTCGTCATCGAAGAACGGTTCCACGACTGCTACTTTGAGTTTCAGAGAGCGTTATACAATGAGATGCCAAAGCATGTAATTCAAATGGACCTTGACAGTGATAACTAATTTACCATGATTATTTCAGGTCACATATCTGACTTAACCTGCAAGTCTGAGGCTGCTTGTGTTTTGTCTTGCACCCAACTTGTCAGATGAGAATTCCTATGAGGATAACCTAGTTCATTGTTCTAAAAATGATGGTGGCCTGTCTCTTAACAGTTTTAGCAAAGTTTTCCCGGTCTACCTTGCTGTTGAATATATTGCAATTCTTTAGGGAAATTTTATTTCAGTTGCTTTTCAGACGAAAGATGCTTCAAGATTTGGTCAAATGCTGTAGAATGTGTGTGAACTGTGAACACATCTGAAAGAATAAGAGAGGATAAGTGTTTGGGTTCATGAAGTAAGCATGGATTTAGATTTGTCTATACTCGCGAAGCAAATGAGAATGTTCATACTAGTCCCTTTTCCAGATGCTTGATAGAAATCAACAAAATAAACACACGACTGACTTGTTTGATACAGTCAAGCACCTGTACGCGCCACTATTGTCAACCTCTGAAGATCTCATGACTCATCGCCCTGCAGTCTCTGTTACTGCATTTAGAAATAGAAAATGGAGGAAAGGTACTTTCATTTTCCTTTCTCAAAAAAAAAAACTATTTGCTAGTTGGTAAAAGTTTAGCGTGGCTGGTCAAACAAACCATTGGCTTGCTCCCTGTTGGACCCAGTCTTAACCACACCCCAACAAAATCCCAAGTCACTAAACATTTTGTGTGTTTTTGTAAAGACAAACTATCCATCCTTTTTTTTTTGCCAACACAAACCTTTGGTATATATCGCCTTTCGATTTTCTTTGGCGATATAATTGGTTGGACCAAATTCTTGGGGGGGTATTTTCCTCGTAGCACTAGCTTGTCAGTTGTGCCTGCTGAATTATCTCTTCATGCAAATGTCCCATGAGTTTTGATTGCGTATGTCAATATGTCATAGTACCAATTTCGATATCGGAAAGTGCTTCTCCACTGTCAACAAACAAGATGATTTGCTAGTGTCATGTGGCTCAACATGTCCTGTCCAAAAAGGAAAATGCTGTTAAAGTTAGCCGAATCAGCATATGCTAGCACTTGTACTGTTCAGCAGGCACCCTTTTTCAGGCATGGTTTAAGGTTTGTATGTGTCTGCCTATCTGCAGAGATGGAGGAAGAAGATTGCAACGAATCCATGGAAAAGTGTTCATGGAGAGAGTATGCAGTCTGAAGGAAAAGGTAAAGCAGAGAGCTTAACTTGGCTCTCCCGGTCCAGGGTTGGCCAGCCACATGCACACAAGTTAAACGGGGCGGAGGCTTCGCCTCGCCGGCCGAGCTCTGCACTCGCTTTCGTCAGTCAGTCGTCTCGCATACTTATATCCCCCTCCTTGACTTCGCCATCCCCCTCTGCTACGCTTCTTCCTCCTCCGTCTTCCTTCCCCTTTCCCTCCCCTGTAGAGAAAGAGAACTCAGAGAGATCGAGCTCTGAGAGGGAGGACCCGAGATGGGGAACATCTGCGGCGGCTCCGGGAAGGCTGATGTGGCCGAGGATTTCAGGCCGTCGAGCCCAGGTGAGGAGGAGGGCCTGTCTCAAGAACCCGTTTTTTTAATTCTTCTTTCCCCTGTATTTTCTTTCATGTGAGGATTTCAATTCTTGGATCCTCCTGAGTCTTCCTGGGCGAAACAAAGTTCATGGCTTCTGCTCAAATAGTTGTTAGAAGTTTCAGCCTGCAGTTCCCCTAACTGAAGATACAGGTTTTGCTTATCAGTGCAGAGGGCGGTGACGAAAATTCAGTAGATTCCTCTTGCTAGTTTAAGATTTATCATCCCTTTCTTATGTTAGTAGAGACTGGAGACGGGATTTATGAGCAAACCATACTTCTCCAAGCTCAATTCCTCCTCTTCTCTCCCTTCTGAAAGGGTGGGAGGAGGCCAACTTTTCACTGACGAATTGCCAATTTCCTCCACGAATTTCTTCACTTCTGGCTTACGATTTGTTGCCTAATCGTGTAACAGGGACGACGATGACCTCCTCCAAGACAAGCGGCAGCATAACCACCAGCCAAAGCACCACGGGGAAGCTCTCCTCCGTGGGCAGCAGCTTCATGGCGTCCGCCGGCAGCCGCAGCACCGGCAGCGGGTTCGACGAGGGGGGCAAGTACCTCGACGGCCAGATCCTGGAGGCACCCAACCTCCGCACTTTCACATTCATGGAGCTCAAGGCGGCCACCAAGAACTTCAGGCCGGACAGCGTCCTCGGTGAAGGGGGATTTGGGAGGGTGTACAAAGGCTGGGTGGATGAGAAGACCATGGCCCCGACCAAGAACGGCACCGGCATGGTTGTTGCCGTCAAGAAGCTCAACTCGGAGAGCATGCAGGGGTATGAGGAATGGCAGGTAAATTTTAGAGCCTCCTTTGTTTCTCTCTTCCTTTTGTTAAATGCATAATCTGAAGTAAAGCATGCCAAGTTGATGAGCATTTGTATAGGCATCATGATAATCTGTCTGGGGTTTGACTTAAGTTTTGTTTGCTCTTGATGATGGCACTTGGTACCAATACAAGCAGAAGAATTCATATCGGCTTAAAATTGTCTTGTTTAAGGAATCATGTAGTTCAATTTCTGTTGATACAGCACTAATGGACAGAGCTTAAAAAGAAGCACAACTGATTTTGAAGATTCTCTCGGTCATTGCATACCTGTGGTTCTTTATGCTTTCTTTTAGCTTCAGATGACCTGGCTGTCAGTTTTACACATGTGTGATGGACAATTGTTTAACTGGGCTGCGTTATCTTGGTATTGCTGATGGTCCAATGCTGATCAGAAACTTTTTGTTGGAAGTGCTATGGTACTAGACTGTTCAACTGCTGAATGTTGATTAGAATAATACAACTAGCCACATGTTTATCACAATGCAGTTGTTTTTTGTTTAGTGAACAGTAACATTTAAAAAAAAATGATTTTAGCAATGTGGTACTTATCCTTGCAATTTGTGACGGCAATTGACTCACTCAACTATGTAACTTCAGTCTAACAAATGTCTACGCGTTGCCGAATGTTAACTTACATATCTAATGAGTGTTTGTTAATGTCTACTTGCAGTCAGAGATAAATTTTTTAGGAAGACTCTCGCATCCAAATCTAGTCAAACTCTTGGGCTACTGCTTTGAAGATAAAGAACTACTTCTCGTGTACGAATTTATGGCTAAAGGGAGTTTGGAGAACCATCTATTCAGGAGTGAGTTCTTATTGCCAATTATTTTTATTAAACTAGAAATATCCTAAATTTTTAAGTTTCGATCAAGTTTTAGTAATCATCAATTCATCACTCTACGACTTTTAGTCTATGTAGTGTTTTTGCTATAGGTTTGTAGGATACATTCGGTGGCATAACTTTTTAATGTTAGATTCTAAAACTACATAAATGCATAATACTGGAATTTCTTGGAGGCAACTACTTGACTGAAAATTACTGACGAGTACATTTTCATTTTAGGAGGATGTGCCCCGCTGTCATGGGAGCTGAGGCTGAAGATAGCCATCGGTGCAGCTCGAGGACTTGCATTCCTGCATGCATCAGAAAAACAAGTTATCTACCGTGACTTCAAGGCCTCCAACATCCTTTTAGATGCGGTAAGTTCAATGATGTGCAGTGTACCTGTGATATCTTAATTCTTTATCAAGTCAAACACTGACAGTGTTTTTTGGCAGAATTATAATGCCAAACTCTCTGACTTCGGCCTTGCTAAGCTTGGACCAACCGGAAGCAACTCACATATCACAACCAGAGTGATGGGAACATATGGTTATGCAGCTCCAGAGTATGTAGCTACTGGTATGTGTCCTCATGACCCCCACCAGCTGATATTTATGATCCAATGCTGCTTCCCTGCAATGAACCGTCAACAGGCCATGTGCTAGTCAAAGCACATATTGAAATGGAAATATACTTAGAATAGGTTTGGTTGTCTCCCAGAATCAATATCACGGCATTTTCAGCTTGCAGACCTGAATACCATGGCAATTTCAGCCTGTAGACCTTTTCAAATATGATTTACTTAAAATATGGTCATGGCTAATGTCAATTTGGGTCTTCAGACCTTTCTTAGTCGATCTCCAGGTTGTGGTGTGCATCAACTTTATATATTTGTCTTGGTCATACATTTAGAATATTGGGTGCTAGAAAATGCAAAATTTGGACCATGGATCCTGAAGTGCAAGTCTTGCGAAAACTGATGTTTCCTAACTACTCCTGTACTCAATTCCTAGAGTAGTGGAGCACTAGCTTGTCCAGGATAGCATGCTTGTGACTGTGGGCCTTGATCTTCTTGGAACCAATATCTATGATCAGCACTTGCTGCTCCAAAGTGGATAATATGTCAAAAGAATCACGCATGGCCATTCCTTCGCTTTCACTTTTTTTTTTGGAAAAAAAGAACATGATAATAATGTGAACTGGTTCCTCATTCATCGCCGCTATGTTTACATCTAGTATTTCTTCCCATCCGAAAAATGTAGAATCTACAAAAAGTTGGCCATTCATGATTGTGCTGACTTCTGTACATTCTGTAATCGTTGCGCGCAGGCCATTTGTATGTGAAGAGCGATGTGTACGGGTTCGGAGTGGTGATGCTGGAGATGCTGTCCGGGCAGCGCGCGCTGGATCCCAACCGTCCCAACGGGCAGCTGAGCCTGGCCGACTGGGCCAAGCCGTACCTCGCCGACCGGCGGCGGCTGGCCAGGCTGATGGACCCCAGGTTCGAGGGCCAGTACAACTCCAAGCAGGCCTTCCAGGCGGCGCAGCTGACGCTCAACTGCCTCGCCGGCGAGCCCCGGAGCCGGCCGTCGATGAAGGAGGTCGTGGAGACGCTGGAGCAGATCGAGTCGATGAAGAGCCGGGCCAGGGAGGCCAGGGGAGGCGGCGGCGGCGGCGGCGGAGGCTCGTCGCGGGACCGGCACCACGGCCGCAGCTCCGCCGCGCACCAGCGGTCGTCCCCACGCGCCGGCGGCGAGCCCCGCGGCCGGGGTGGGTCGAGAGCCGCCAACGGGCACCCCGCCAAGGCGCGGTGATCCCAGTATATATCCTCCTCCCCCGATGAGCCGGCGGCGGAGGAGGCGACGGAGCCGATGACGATTCTTCCTGTACATGGCGTAAATTCTTTTTTTTTTTTTTGCCTGATGTTGTTGTGATCATCGTTGGTTTGATGCCATGAAAGTGGTTCTTGTCCAATCATGATCAGGTGTAAGATTAGCAAGAGAAGAAGAGGAAAATGTTGTGAATTGTAACCGATAGGAATAGAAGGAAATAATGATTCTTGAAAATGTCTTGGAAGCAGAGGATAGATTCGATTCGCCCATGAGTGCACAATGATTGATCTGATCTGGTGAGTTCCAGGATCCAGATACTCCCTCCGTCCCATAATAAGTGCAATTCTAGTTTTTTTAGGACAGATTAGTGGTGGAATGAAAAGACTTTAATACTCTCGTTTGTTTGCCAAATGCAGTAAGTTTTACTATGCAAATCAAATCTGATCACTTAATTTGAAAGGTAATTAGATCTATTTTTTAGGATTGCATTCTTTGTGAGATTTTTTTCAAAAGTTAGGATTGCACTTATTATGGGACGGAGGAAGTACGGAGTATACATGCATTTGCATACCTATGTAGCTTTGGGTTCAAGAATTCAGGAGAATCATTTCAGTGATATAAAACGAAATGAAATACCAGTCTCTTATATGCTGAAATTCAACGACGCGTAGGTCTCTGCGTGTTCTGAAAGAAAATGAAATGAAAAGAAAAGGAAAGGATGGGATAATAAAAAAAGATGTGGGAAATGTCAACACATCAAATCCCGAGGAATCTGTGCACGTATTGACCAAGTAATGCAAGGCTGGTGTTGTCTGAACTCGTCCCGGCCAGCTGGCCGCCCATTTTGACGTCTAAGCAATACTCCGGCCTCCTGTCTCCGACCTGCCAACCAACCCAACCCCATCCCGTCCGGGTCCAGCCGGCGGCCATCGCCGGAATTCAGCCATGACCCGCGGCAAAAGACTTCGCCGGAGATATGACCTGATCAGTCAGCATCACGCTGCCTTTTACTCCCTCCGTCCCTAAATATAAGTATTGTTGACTTTTTCCGTCTTTGTTTGACTGTTCGTCTTATTCAAAAAGTTTATGAAAATATTATTTATTTTGTTATGACATGTTTTATCATCGTATATATTTTAAGTATATCATAATTGTTTTTCTATTTTCACAAATTTTTTGAATAAGACGAACGGTCAAACGCGTATCACGAAAACCGGAGAATGCTTATATTTAGGGACGGAGGGAGTACCTCGCTGTAACACTGCGTACACGCTCACTCCACACAAGGACAAGGAGAGAGGAGACTGCGTCAATCGCAACGCTGGTAAATTCCAAACTCCCGTTTCAGACACGGAATGAAATCGTAACTCCTGCAGGAAGTACACTGTTTACCGTCAAAATCCGATGAACACCCTCTTTTCCAACTAAGCCTGACCTAAAGCCCGTTTCCAACATCACAGTTTCACACAGGTAAAATTTTATCGGCGAAAAAAATGAAAATCTTGATAATCACGTTTCTCGGTTGAGCCCTGTTTTTTTAATTTTATCACCGAGAAGTCTCCGACACCAAGTAATCCCACCTCCCGGTTTTGTGTAACCTAAACCTTATGTAATTTCTATGTATTTGTATCTTGGTTTCCATGTTAGGTTGTTTGGAAACAATCAAGGTTAATTTTGGGTAGAAATCGAGAATTGTTTCTATAAATTTTGTCCGAAAGGAAAATGATAAACCCGAAAATTTTCCGAGAAATTCGATAAACGCGTTTCTCGCTGACCCTCCGGTTTTTTTTCTCTTACCGGTAAAGTAAACCTTGGTTTCACATGAATTTTGCAGAAATTTATCAGTAATTTCAGCGAAAAAAAAGAGAAAAGAATACCGGTAGCCCATGGAAATGCAAAGTTCCTAACACTACAGGGCTAGTTTGGGGCTCTATTCTTAGATGGGCCTAATATTTATAGCCCACTCGAGGCAGAATAGGCCCAGGGCCCTTCACTGGCGTAGGGGCTTTTGCTAACAGGCCGTTATGCACGTGCCCCCTCCCACTCCTTGGAATTAGCAAAGCGAGGCGCGCCGCTCTTCTCCTCCCCTCCGGCGACGGCGAGGCACAGGAGCATGGCGCCTAGGGTTGCGCCGGCCATGCGGGTGCTCCCCCTCGCGCTCGCCGCGGTTCTCTTCTTCGGGGTCACCGCCATCCTCATCTACCTCTCCGGCCTCTCCTCATGTAATGCCGCCCACCCGCGGGCTCTCCCTCCCTCCCTTTTTCGTGTTCCGGTTGCGTGTGGTGCGGGAGATCCTGCTGACACGGGATGGGTTCGTGCCTGCAGATGGAGGCGCTCGGCTCTCGGAGGCGGACTTGGCCGCGCTCGCCGCGCTGCAGGGACGCTTCGGCAAGTGCGTGGTACGGTCTCCCTCATCTGCCTCGTCTGTTGATTCCTCTCGTCTTGACTATGGTTTGATTGCCCTGTAATTCTGCCCGTATGATGCGGCATTGCCTCAAAATTTCGAGCTGTTGTAGATTGGCAGGGCAATTGCCTCAAAATTTTCTGATTCCAGTGGGGCAATTCCTCTGTTGCTCACTGTTTAGTGTACGAGATAGCTTAAATGAGAGTGAAGCTTTTGTTCTGAGGTTCAGTCTTTTGTGTATTAGGCTGAATGCAAACGTTTCGGGGTTGTCCATGTTTGGATTTAGTGTCGGTTCTTGCTTTCATCTTCAGTGTTGGCAGCCCGAGGATCTACTTTACTGTCTTTGGTTCAGATAAACCTTACTTGTTTAATAAAAAAACTGCAGGATGCAAATGGTCTAGGACTGAAAGCGGTGAGTGGGAAGGACTACTGTCGAGTTGTGATACAATACCCAAGCAACACAGTTTCCAAGTGGGTAAGTGCTTGATTATTGTGTCAGGCAAAGTTTTTAGCTGATGCAGACCTTCCTTCCCCTATTTCAGCTTCAAGGAACAGCTTGCTTATTGCACTTGGCTGTGCATACCTAGCATCCTGTGCTTTTGAAACTCTACTGCATGTTTAACTAGCAAATATAGTACTATGTTGACCACCTTCCGTGACCAAGCTTTCTTGTCTGATGTTTATGCTCATTTTCGTACCTCTTTTGGACCTCCTTTTTTTGCAGACGGATCCAAATACTGCAGAGGTTGAAGGTTTGTCATTTGAGTTCAATCTGTGTGAAGCTGTGGCCTCGTGGGAGCAGGTGAGCATGCTTTCTGTTTGATAAGTCTTTGTAGTTTAATGAGCTCAGTGAATCACAACATGATATGATGAGTGCAAGGACACATTAGCAATTGCACCAATTTGTAGTAGGCTCATCACTCTCAACTGTCCCTCCTGCATTCACAAACACTGACATAAACTATACTGCAATGTTGGTCTAAAGTTTTCACAGTTGCACAATTGGTTATTGATATGGTCACTCAATTGCTTTTGACCTCTAGGTTCGAAACAGTACAACAGTACTCACAAAGGAGTACATTGATGCTTTGCCAAATGGCTGGGAGGAGTATGCATGGCGCAGGATCAACAAAGGAATCCTTCTGTGGGTAGATACAAATCTTTGCCATTTCATCTATTCTTAAGTGTGGTTACCTCCAATAGATTACTAAGCAATTTTGCTCTGAATTTGCAGGAATAAGTGCCAGAACAGAACCCTTTGCATGGAGAAGCTCTCGCTAGTTCTACCTGAGACATCACCATATGTGCCTCGCCAATTTGGCAGATGTGCTGTTGTTGGGAACTCTGGTGATCTTCTTAAAACTAAATTTGGGGATGAAATTGATTCCTATGATGTTGTCTTTAGAGAAAATGGTGCGCCCATCCAGGTTTGTTAAGATGACGTGTTAGATGGTCAGTTTTCCCGCTGCATTTGGATATGCCACAATTCCTCCTGTCTATTTTACAGAATTACACTGAATATGTCGGTACAAAGAGTACATTTCGTCTTCTGAACAGAGGATCTGCAAAGGCACTGGACAAAGTTGTTGAGTTAGATGGTAAGTCTGCCATCGATCTTTTTAAACCCCTATCAGTGCAGTGAGATAGCATGGTGAAAAGGCATACTACTTTTATGGTTGCAGAAACAAAAAAGGAGGTATTGATCGTCAAGACGACAATACATGATATCATGAACCAAATGATTCGGGTAATTTTCTCGCCATCTTTTAGAAACTAGGTCACCTTGGGTACATTTTCTATGTTTTCTTACGTGGCTTCTGGAACTCTTGTTATGTAGGCACTTCCAATAACCAATCCAGTGTACCTCATGCTAGGCACATCATCATCATTTGGTTCGTCTGCTAAAGGAACTGGGGTTAAAGCTCTTGAGTTTGCTCTCTCTATCTGTGACAGTGTTGACATGTATGGCTTCACAGTAGACCCAGGTTACAAGGAATGGTTGGTGACTATCGATCTTACATAATGATCGTAATTCATGTTGATCTGCAGTTTTTCTTACAGTTGATGTTATTTTTCTTTCAGGACAAGGTACTTTTCAGAGGCCAGAAAGGGTCATACCCCACTTCATGGTAGAGCATATTATCAAATGATGGAATGCCTTGGTGTGAGTTTTCCTTCTTGCCCTAAGACTAGCTAACAACAACTGTTTTAAGCCCTGGCATGCCACCAGATATGTTATTCTGTTAGCTTGTTACTCATGATGACATGACTTATTGATGTAAAAAAAATTGTTTGCAGCTGATAAAAATCCACTCACCGATGCGAGGTGATCCTGGCAGGGCAGTGAAATGGCTGCCTACCAAGGATATCATTGAAGCTGCTAGAGTTGCCTCTGAGAAATTGTTGAGGTAAAGTTTTGAAACTCCTGTCTTTAGCAAGCTGCTTCATTTGGTCCATAACAATTATCAACTGGGATTCTACTTGGGTTATTGGGGTTATTTTTCATTGTTTCTTTAGGTATTTTATTTTATATGCTTGAATCTCGACTCTGTATCTGTGATGTTACTTTGTATAAATTGGAGTTTTATTCATTGTTTTTTGCTGCAGGAGACCTGGTGCTGGAAGTGCTGGCCCTCTGGAGTCTTGCACCATGATAAAGAAGCGTGAGAAAGGAAAGGCACCAAACAGATCTGGTCTACGAGATGCTGCCGTGAAGCACCTTGAGTACATGAAAGGTGTCACCAGGTATCCCTTGGAGCGCCGTGATGGGGGTGGCTACCTCTGCATGATCAACGATAGATAGGACGGTGGTGGTTCAGAGTCCATTAGATGTAGAAGATGGACGAGGAGGTTAATTGAACAAAGCACAGAAGAAGTCACGGCACGATTAAGCAGCAAGATCAGACGAATCTATTGGTGTCACGGACCATTAGGTGTCAGTTGACGTGGTGGGACAGTTTTGAAGGAATTTCAGATAGGTGAGGGTGAGATGAAGTTTTGGTGTATGGCAGTGGGAGTGATGAGCATGGTTTCCAACGTGTGCCAAACGTTTACAGGTAATGTTTGTATGTGTGGTGGAATGAACAGATCGCAATAGCTGCTTTACGTTGATATGCAGAGCTTGTCACCCTGTAACCAGAGAGAATGTGTCGTGTCCGGACTCCGGAGTTTGTAATGAAGAGTTTGTAATCAGATTTTCACTGTAACTGCTGTGGAAGAGTAAAGCATTGTTGTCTCGTGTCAATTCCTTCATAACATTTTCGGAATGTACTGCGGGATCGTCACCTCTCCTGTTCTTCATTCTGACAGGTGTCGTGGCATGATGCAAAAAATGTCTTTGTTCAAGGGTTATTAAGGTCCGGCAAGGAAAGAAAAGTCATTGCAGTTTTGACAGTTTTATTACTACTACACCTGACAGTTTTGGCAATTAGCGAAAAGAACCCAATCCTCTCTCTGCTACTCATTTCCCCTGCCTCGAGTCGCTGCCGAGTCAATGGCCGTCACCGACTCGGTGTCGGTTTCCGGCGGCCAGGGGACTCCGACTCGGACGATCTCGCCTAGGATATATATCCATCCATCCTCGACCTCCTCTGATCCTCTCTCGCTTCCCCCGTGTCCAACCAAGCCGCCGCCTCTGCCGCCCGCAGCCCAGTTTCCACCGAGTTCAAAGGTCTAGCTGCTGTTTGGTTCGATCGCCGTCGCCGGTGGTGAACTGGTGATGGGGCTGTGCGTCGAGGCCAGCGCGTACGATCTGAAGAAGGCCACTGCCCAGCCTGCCGTCTTGGAGGAGAATATCAAGATCGCGACCACTCCATCATCGCTGAAGAAGAAGAGGAAGAAGGAAGAAGAACCGACGAGCGCCGCCGCACCGGAGGATGCGGATGCAGTGCTGATACGGAGGCTCAAGGAGGAGGGGATGGCTCTGCTCGACAAGGGGAGGAGGAGGACGACGCCCTGGCGCCGCCGCCGGCGACGAAGAAGAGGAAGAAGTACATCAAGAAGAGGTTGCCGCAGGGGCTCATCGATTACATGATCAAGCGGCCTTGCAATTCCGCCTTTGACATCCCTCCGGAGAGGCTCGCCCGGCACAGGAAGGAGTTCCGTGAGTCGTATCTTCGCAGGAAGGCGGTTGCTGACAAGATGTTCGAGTACGAGCAGGTCCTCATCAACCAGTACCTCACCAGGGGCTACGCCGACGACGAAGTGGAAGTCACCGACGACGACGACGAGGACGACGAGGAGTAAAAGTAGCTAGGGTGGCAAGCACATTGTGTAATCGTCTGCACATTGTAATAGGCATCATCCATCCACCATCCTTGTGCGTGTTACCATTTTAATTACTAGTATCTTATTTGCTAAGAATCATCATGTTGCAATTGGAAACAACACTTGTCTCGGTAGTCTGTGGACATAATAATCAGTACTTTTTGCCATAGCTTGTTATGCTTCTGTACGCACATTGTAATGAACAAACTGAACCTTCCATTGTCTGACAGACCATCAAAATAGAGTAGTGAAAGTTAAGTCACCCAGCAGGGACCTTGATCCTCCACAGACACCTCCTCTCTTCAGGCGAGCTCGAGCGATTCAGCTCACTCACGTTGCTGAATGCCTGAATGCCCTGTTCGTTTGGGCTCATCATTTCAGCTCACTCACGTAGGCACATCTGACAGACAGAGGACCTTCAATTGTAAAAGCTGGCAAGGTCATTTGATTCTCAATCTACCTTTGTTCAGAGTCACTAGGCATATCTTGCACTTGAGGTATCTGTTGTCCGTTGAGAACAATTGGTTGGAAAACTGTTCCACTGTCTTTTCAGCCCTTTAGCAGGAGGCACTTCATGGGTATAGCAACAAAAGGGAGCACCATGTTGCAGAGGTTAGAAAAAGCAGCAGTGACATGGAGGAAACTTCCAGCTGAAATATCATTGGAAGATGAGGAGGAGCTCCCAAGATTACCATTTAGGATATCTTCAACTGAGAGAAAAAAATATAAAAGTTGATGTGTAGTTCTGCGATTTATTTTTATTTTTATTCTTGATTTTCCAAAAATAAATACCGGATTCGCAAATTTGCAAAAGTATACCACAGCCGCCGTTGTGCACAGCGTCTGGCTCCAAACGCCGCACACAACGTCGTCTGGGCCAACCAACCGCCGTGGACAACAGCTATTGGAGGCTATTGCACCAGCTGCACGCGGCAGGCCCCGGACGCCGACCACAACGGTGTTTGAAGGCAGCCGATGGGCGGGCATGCCCTGGCCAAACGCCGGCGACAACGGCGTCTGGACCCAAACGCCGGTGACAACACCATCTGGAGCCGAACGTTGTTGCCAACGGCGTCTGCGATGTCCGCACATATAAAACGGCGTCTGGCCCCCGTACGCCCCTCCCCCCCTCCCTCACTCTCTCCTTCTCTCTCCCACGTGGTGAAGCTCTGGTCCAACTACACTTCAGGTCAGGTATTATTCTAACCTGTTTACATTTTGGTAGTTTAGAAATAGTTGAAAATAGTTTAGAAAATTTAGAGTTAGTTTAGAAATAGTAGAAAATAGTTTAAAAATTTAGAATTAGTTTATAAGTAGTAGAAAATAGTTTATAAAATTTAGAATTAGTTTAGAAATAGTAGAAAATAGTTTAGAAAATTTAGAATTAGTTTAGAAATAGTAGAAAATAGTTTAGAAATTCTGAAATTAATTTTAAAAACATGAAAATTGTTTAAAATTTTTTAAATTAGTTTCAAAATACTAGAAAATTATTTAGAAATTATGAAGTAGTTTAGAAATACTAGAAATTTATTTAGAAAGTCTGAAATTAGTTTAAAAATACTAGAAAACTGTTTACAAATTTTGAAATTGGTTTACAAATACTAAAAAATTGTTTACAAATTTTGAAAATTGTTTACAAATTCTGCAATTGGTTTAGACATTGTTTTTTATGTTATTTTTTTGTAGCTATGGCACAGAAGCCTGAGCGACCGTTGTACGTGCTTCCTGAGCTTCTCGATGAGAGGATCGACAGGAACCACCGGTCATACCAGTCCGCTATTTGCGGTGCGTCATTAGGCACTATGCGTGCTCGGGCTCTGAGGCACTACATGCCCCTACACCAGAGATGCATTCCGAAGTGCGTAGTACGATACTTGTTTACATATGCATTCGTTACATTTTTTTCTATGTTTGATTGCACTGACATCGATTATATTTTGTGGAGAAGGCTACGAGTAGCAGGACTTCTTCCACTAGCTCGGTTGGTTGAGGGGGACCTGATGCGGAGTGCGCTTCGTCCGCAGGAGCGTCACTCGTGGTTTGGGTTCGACTACGGCCTCGTCTGCGCACTACTCGACCTGTGGCGCCCTGAGACGCACACATTCCAAAGGGGAAATGACGATCACTCTGGAGGACGTTGCGCTCTTTGTTTGGGCTACCGTGTAGT
This sequence comes from Cenchrus fungigraminus, assembly GCA_036936925.1. NCBI lineage: Eukaryota > Viridiplantae > Streptophyta > Magnoliopsida > Poales > Poaceae > Cenchrus > Cenchrus fungigraminus. Next base: position 124,378,006 of record CM072770.1, on the reverse strand, counting down.
GTGCAGGCAGTGGGGTCGGTCGACATCCCCGAGTCGTGGCGGCAGGATTTGCTTGAGAGGTTCGTGCCAGTGGTGCGCAACCACCGTGCCGTCGGTCCAGCGTAGGGCTTCGAGAACATCCACGAACCCACCTCATCTTAGTTGCAACTCGATATCATTATTTATTATGTTTAAGTACTATTACAACCACTTTATGCGAGAAGACGCCGACGACGGCACTGTGGCTATTCGAGTACGTCATGTTCTGCGGGTCCCAGGAGGATTCGGTGTCGAGGTACCTAATCTCTCATGCTCGGGCGATCGCTGACGCCCCTGGATAATGTTCCCTAGGTCGGCTGGGGCGCTGAAGTGTTGGCGGCGACTTACAGGGGTCTGTGCGAGGGTGTGGCGAAGAGCACACCCATCGAGGGGATTTTCCTCAGATGCCCGCTGCTATTGCACCTCTGGTCGTACAAGCACCTTCCCGTTGGTCGGCCATTCGTCGACCGACAACGGTTCCAGAAGCTGGAGCCTGGCCACGACCCAGCCGACCGGCCCACCATGGGTTCGTTGTGGTGCCACCGACTAGTACGTGCTTCTTACCTTTTTTCGGCATTTTTCATTTAACTCACACAGCAGGTTTCAATGCCGCCACCTCACCTGCCTCCGGAGGAGAAGACCACTTCTCGGCCTCCCTCGATGAGATGTTTCCAGAAGAGCAGACCCAGGATGTGCTCGACTCTACGCAGTTAGGAGGAGCACCACCATTCAGGACCCAGCCGACGCAGGAGGAGCAAGCGGTGTTCGAGGAGGCGGCTGTGGCAGCGGCGACGAGTTTGTAGGTGGTTGCGGCGACAGGTTTGGAGGTTGATAACACGCCGGGAGCGGCGTCGGTGGCGTCTAGATCGGGGCCAGGCTTTGCGACACCACCCCCTGATCCGAACGTTGCACGACGCTGCTAGCCACCACCGGAGCCCCTCTCGTACCCTACCCTCCAGACCAGGGCCGCGCATAATACAGCCAGGGACAGGAAGGTGGCTAAGGGGCCACTGCGACCAACGAAGCGTGACCGTATTTAGAGATTATAGTCAGTGATGTTTGTATAAACTATATCATTAGTGTATAAATTACTTTTGTCCTATCGATAATCATATTACTAGTAGAAGGCTCACAAATGCATCCGATCGATATTCGTATGAATTGAAAAACACCAATGGAATCACATTAAAAAAATACAAATGTGTTTCAAAAAAATGCTCCAGAAGCCGCCGATAGCTGCAGCACGTCATCACTTCCTTCACTCCATATCTACACAGCTGATAGCTCCGGCTGTTTCAGAGAGAGAGAAAGGAGAGCTTGCGATGGCGCATGTTGATCGTCAGCCTGAGGCTCCGGTTTAGTAAAAGAAGTCGTTTAGATAGTGACACAGTCTCCAAAACACAACTTTGACTTTTCTTTTTTATATAAATATTTATTAAAAAGTTATATATGTATATTTTTATGAAAATAATTTTCAGCACAAATCTATTGATATGATTTTTTACATTTCTAAACTCAACGACTTAAAAGTTATTTATCATTTATATTCACAATGTTTGACTCAAATCTTATCTAAAATGACTTTTTTTACCAAATCGGAGGGAGTCCATATATGAGACATATGTATAAAGCTATTTGTGGAGGAGTGGAAGATATTATATATATGAAAGATAGCTTCTGGCCGGTGTGCCTCCTCCCAGCACCGGCGGCGATCTTTCCATGTTCGTGCGGCACCCCTCCCCTGCTGCCACTTCGGTGCGACTGGCTCGCTGGCCTAGGTGCCCGTCACGCACCGTGGTTCTCTGCGGGTTGGCCTGCCTGCCCATCACACTGCGGCCGGTCGGCCATCAAGCTAGTAGAGAACAAAGAGAAATTTTGATTTTTAAAAAAATCTGAAACATTTTTCAAAATATTGATCAACATTTTTATGAAAATTTATTGCAATTATGTTGGAAAAAAACCGGATCCAACCTTTTCTGTGAAGAAATGATGGTTTAACTTTTTGAAAAAATGTTGGTCCAATTTTTTTTATGAAAAGTGTCGGTTTAACGTTTTAAAAGAAAATGTTGTAACATTTTTTAGTTGATGGTCATGAGGTGGGAAGGATGAGAAATAACAACACACAATTTAAGATAAACTTTGATGGGTTGGAAGTTTGAACTCGCATCCATCTTCATCTTCTGGTAGTCATATAGGGTGCACAACTTCTATTCAGGCTGGTGTAGTGCAACTTACTGGTGAAACGATGATTTTTATGAATTGAATACCTATTTAATATTTCAACTTATTTTTATATTTTTATTGTTTTGTTGAATGCTTTTCAAATTGCATATTTATTTTATATTTATGATTATCTTCATATTACTAATGGTCTATTGAATGCACATTATATTGAATTATAAATGTTTTATTGCTCGTAGCAACACACGGGTACTTTCCTAGAATAAAATATGAAAGCTTTAACGTCGACAGACTGCAGGTCCATCTGGTAGTGCAGCATGTGTCGAGTTGTTTTTTTTTTTGACAACAAGGTCTCACGAATTTTCTTCATCTATGTCAATGCAATCGTCTCCGATTGCATTGAGATAGACGAAGAAAATTCGGGCAGAGTTGGTTGCATTGCAAGTGATTGGAGATTGACCGGAGTTTGTCATCTCAAGTCAATTAACAACTAGTGCACTTCTGCTTGCAGTAAGTGACTGAATTCTATGTTTGGATTTTGTTTAATCTACGTGATTCTGTGGTAACAAACTCCAAGCATCATGCACGGTAGTTACGGTCCTTCCATTCCATATTTCCATACGCATGGACTACACGTACTACTGAAATTGAATGCAACGCGGTTGCACATATACTATTGCCAAATGGCTTTGTTGGGCCATGACACGCAATTAATTAATTTAGCCTTACAATTGTTACACGAGAAAAGAAAAGCCATTCGTGCCTTTTGGATTAGTAAACTCTCTGTACACTTGCCACTGCACGTACCACAAAATCGACGGAGACGAGAGATGGAGTCGGTCAACGCTAATGAACGGGGTCCGGGTCAGCGCTTGCTAGCTTCATTTCTTCAACGAATGAAGAAATGGGCCTACGACGTGTGTATAAGCATGTTTTCAGCAAGTTAAAGAAGAGACAACTCAATAATATACTACTTTTTTTTTGATTCAGCAGCGAGTGGACTCCGAGTCGGACACGAACTGCTCCAATCCGACTCCGGTTTTGCGGGCAATTTATATACTCTCTGGCATCTCCCGTGTCCAACCAAACCGCCGCCGATAGAGCCGCCCGCAGCTTCAGTTATTCGTGCACACTCCAGTTGCGTTGCGATCGAGCTCTCGAGGTCGATCTGTTTGGTTCGATCGCTGGTGATGGGGCTGCGCGTCGACCTTGAGCTTGAGTCCAGCACGTCGTCTGATGGGGCTGACGACCTGAAGGAGAAGGAGAAGAAGATCAAGGAGGCAGAGGTTGCGGCTCCATCGTCATCGCTCAAGAGGAAGAGGAGGGAACCGCGCCGCGCCGCGCCGGAGGATGCGGATGCGGTGCTGATACGGAGGCTCAAGGAGGAGGGGATGGCTCTGCTCGACAACAAGGGGAGGAAGCCGGAGGAGGCCCTGCCGCCGCCGGCGACGAAGAGGAGGAAGAAGTACGTCAAGAAGAGGTTGCCGCAGGGGCTCATCGATTACATGATCAAGCAGCCTTGCAATTCCGCCTTTGACATCCCTCCCGAGAGGCTCGCCCGGCACAGGAAGGAGTACCGCGAGTCGTATCTTCGCAGGAAGGCGGTTGCTGACAAGATGTTCGAGTACGAGCAGGTCCTCATCAACCAGTACCTCACCAAGGGCTACGCCGACGACGAAGTGGAAGTCACCGACGACGAGGAGGACGAGGAGGAGTGCTACGCCAACGAATGCCAAATTACATGTCTCCTGTGATTTTTTTCCTCCGCTGATGAACATGATATCCACATACGAAACTCCCATATCAATTGACTTGAATTTCTTTTCAAAACTCCCATCACAATGGTGTTTTATAAAAAAATGTTGATGCTCCGTGCACCATTGTAAAAATAAAAACCCAAGTCAATTAATCTAAAAAATTACTCAATGTGCATTGGGCTGCTCAGTGCACCACTAGCCCAAATAGATTCTACAGCCGTGCAGCCCACAAGGTCATGCGGACTCGTGCGGTCCCTGAATCCGCGGACAACTCCGCCTAGAATTGTGGCCTTAGAGCAACTCCAACAGCCTTTTTACTTTTGTTAGTTAAATTTGAAGTTTTAGCCCTTTGTAAAAAGAGAACTTCTATGGTACTTGGATTTTCCTCTCATTTCCTGCCTTAAATTTTATTTTTTGTAAAAAAGGGTATGGTGGTCATTCAACTTTGCACACCCCCTCAACTGCGGCCTCTCCCACCCCAATCCCAGAGCCCGGGGCTCGCTCCTCTCTCGAAACCTCTCCGCTTGCTACAGTTGAGAGAGGCGACCAGGAGGCGATTCGTGCTCCCGCCGGCGAGGTCGCCGTTCCCCTCCGCCTCCAGCGGCCTCCCGGCCCTACAATGTGTGCGGGAATGGCAGCTCTCCTTCCGGCAGTGTAGATTAGGTCGTAGGGTTTCTAGGGTTAGGTTTCCGGCGACATCGTCGAGGCGGCGGCAGCATCAAGGAATAAGGTCCTCTCATGCTCTCCCCCGTCTTGGCGGCGCTTCACTCCGGCGCCATCAACGAGCCCGTGGAGGAGGGGATGCCTATGTGGAGCCTCTGTTCAGGAGTCCGTCGGCGGCTCGTCGGGTAAGTCCACCGGCCTTTTGTTCTGTAGATGCAGAGACGGCTCTGGATCTCGTGGTAGTTTGGAGAATGGAGCAGACTCTATCTTCCCGTGGTGGCTTCGGTTGTCGTCGGTGAGTCGGGTTCCAAGGTCGTCGGAGCTTGGGGTGCGTCCCCGACCGACGGATTTACAGCGTTGGCTTCATCTCGTCCACGATGGCGGGTGTCTACTGCGGTTCTTCTCGAAGCCATGTGGCGATGGAGCTCCCTCTGACCTGGGGGTTGTGGCGACGGCTTCTGGTGGAACCGCCGTTTTCTGACGCCGTGTCCACGCCAGATGTCACCTCGGAGGCCAACTCAGTCGACTGTGGCACCCCCACAGATGGTGCCTCCACAGCAGACACCTCGAGCAATAGTGGCACCTCCACATGAGGCACCTCTACAGTCGGCACTGCCGGCACCACAAGCTCGACTGAAGGTGGAACCTGAACAGACTCCTGAGAAGCACTCACCGCCGAAGCCCACTCCCGAAGCTCCTGGGACCGGAAGGTGGCCACGAACAGCTCGGGGGAAGATAGGATCAAGGGTGAAGTCATCATCCTCAAGGCGAAGTGCAGCCATGATCACTGCCTTGGCCGCAGCCAAAGCAACCACGACCAAGTCATCGGAGGCCGAGAGCGTGAGGTCGAGGTCACCGCCTGCAGCAACAGTCGTCGACAACGGCTGACCGTCCGAGGCCGGAGGGCGGTCGCGAGGGTGAAAGTGCATCTAGGCCCCTAAGTGGATTTTGGTGAATTGAATGACAAAGCGATTAAAGGACTAATGTATTTGTCTAAGATTGTGAGCAGGTTTTATTTATATATTCATGAGCAATTATTGAAGTATTTATTTATGGATGAATGTTATATGGCTCACATTGGAGAAGACAAATATATGGATGATCCTATTGCATGAGTGACAAATATCAAGCAATAAAGAAAGATTAGTATTGGGATAATTTGAGAAGGTCAATTCATGGTCTCCTATGTAAAGACGTAGCTTGATTAAAATTACAAGGATCATAAAAGAGAAGATGGTAATTCTCTAAGTCAAGTGCAAGGCTTCATGTGTTTATTGAAAGAGGACATAAGGATGAATGTACACATTATAGTTCTAATTTGGAAGCTTGCACATTCGTTGTCAATCAAGATCAAGCATTTGAAGCGGGTTTTCAAATGAAGGTTAATTGTGTATGAAGCAAAGTGGAACTCAAAAGTGGATTGGGTAAGTGATGAAGAGATCAACCGAGATGTCTAGGGTGAGGGACTAAGCAATCTTTGGGGCCCTAGCTAAGCCACCATTTCATGTTTTGCTAAGGTGAAGTTCTAGCATCCGTGGGGTCTCCAAGTATCATATCCAAACCTTAACCGAGGGAAGCAATGCAAGTCATCAACATGTTAAGATTGGCAATATGGAGTGACTTATGGATCCAAGTGTGCATTCCTATACTAGATGGAAAGATCCTAAGTCATTAGCTCAAGTATGGACGTGCTCAAGTCAAAGGCTATGTTGAAAGCCCTCAAGTGGATATTGATCAAGTATGGCAAGATTGAAGACATTCAAGCTCAAGAAGTCATCAAAGTGTTTCTATTTATTCTTGAGTATAGGTATGCCGTACTATCAAGAGGGATGCAACATTAGCGAGTTGACCAAGTCAAAGTGCTCATTAGTTGACCTAAGTGAGATCTAGCCTTAAGAGCCTTAGAGTGTGCTAACAAACCCTCCTAACCTAACCTGAGTCACTTCATCTCTTTGGTGAAGTGTTAGATTCATAGAAAGGGTTTTGGGGGTATCTCGGGCCTGACCGGTCTGACCGGTCAGGGGCACCGGTCTGACCGGTGCCGCTAGCCCCAACGGCTAGTTTTTCGAACACCGGTCTGACCGGTGTGGGGGGTATAAATACCCCAAGCCTTCTTCAGTTGAAGGTTGCTGTTTCTAGTGACATTGCTGAGGTCCCAAGCCATTCCTAACAAGCTCCAAGCCTTAGTGGCTCTCCCCAACCCTCTCTTTGTGAGATTTGTGGATTCAAGCCATACTCTTTGTGTTGGGTTGAGAGAGTGAGCTCAAGAGCGACCTTGTGAGCTAATAAGAGCATTTCCATAGCTTGAGCACTTTGGTTTCGCGTCTACAAGCGTTGAAGCATTTGTTACTCTTGGAGGTTTGCCTCCTAGACGGCTAGGCGTCGCCGGCTAGCTCCCAACGTTGTGGTGAGCAGCGGGAAGTTTGTAAGGGCTGCGATCTTGCCTCTTCGTGGAAAAGATCCCCTTAGTGGAAAGGAGGAAAGTGATTGAAAGTGACCCGGCTTGTTGTGGGAATTGTCCCTTACAAGCTCCTCAACGGAGACGTAGCCATTCCTTAGTGGGTGGTGAACTTCGGGAAACAAATCCTTTGCTTCTTCGTGTGGTTTGACTCTCTAAGTTGTTTTTCTAGCATATTTGTTTTGCTTCCGCTTCGATCTACTTGGGTGTGCTACTTGTGTGTGCAGGGCTCATTACCTTGCTTGTGATCATCTACAAAGGCCACTCACCAAGTTTGGTTCGTGCTAGAAGTCAAGAGGTGCTTGAAGTTGTTTTTGTAGGTGCTCTGTGCTACACCGGTCTGACCGGTGAGGTGCACCAGTCTGACCGGTGCCTCCTGTGAAGTCCAGTGCTTGACCGGTCTGACCGGTCATCACCACCGGTCTGACCGGTGGAACACTGTCAGCTCAAGTGATCGGGGAAGAAGAGTTTAATTTGGTCGTCACGCCTATTCACCCCCCTCTAGGCGACATCAAGGTCCTTTCAGAGGGGCGACGCGAATGTCTGAACGAGGCAAGCTCGAACGTGGCGGCGGGTGAAAAGGTCGCAAGAAATCCTTGGCGCGGTGCCTGAGGCCATGGCAACGCAGGCACCACGATGGTTGGCGACATGAAGCAACCCCATGCTTGAAGTAGAGACATTTCATGCATCGTCCATCGAGCTCCTTCGGGAGGCATCACCGTGGCGGTGCTGGCCTAGTTGTCGCCCTCGTCGTCGGTGACCTCAATTTTGTTCTCGGCGTAGCCCTTGGTGAGGTACTGATTGATGAGGGCCTGTTGGTACTCGAGGATCTTGTCAGCGATGGCCTTGGTGGTGGCATGCCATTGACGGAATTCCTCGGTACCCTTGGCCAGATTCTATTGAGAGATGTGATCGACAGGCTTATGGGGCCTCTCGATCATGTAGTCGATCAACTCCTTGGGCAACCTGTGCTTTATGAGCTTCTTCCTCTTCTTCACCGGCGGCTGGTTCGCCGGCGCTCGTCCCTCCTTTACTGCCATGAGAGCTAGCGCCTCCTCCTTGAGCTTCCGTATTAGATGTGCACTCACATCGTCATCGTCATCAGCATCCCCATCCGACGTGCTCGGTTCCTTGCTCTTCTTCAGGGACTCAGAATCTGGAGCCCCAACCTCTCCGTCCTTGTCATTGATCTTCTCCTCCTCCAACCCGGCTGGCATAGCGGTCTTCTTCTTGAGGTTGTATGCACCATCTGACCCGATAGCTTCAGGCACACGTTGAACGCACCGCATCGCAACCTTGAGCTATCCCTCTCTCGAAACAGACGAAGCTATCAGCTCTATTTGCTGTGTAGATCTGGACTGAACGAAGTGATGCAGCTGCAGCTATGGGCGGCGGCTTGGACACGGTGGAACGGGGGGAAGACAACAAGAGGATGGAGATATATTAGAAGTATGAGGCCACGCTATTTTCGCAGCCTCCGAGCGTGTCCACATTAGCCTAAATTAGGCTGGTCCGTTCGATGTAGTTTTTGCGACTTAGATCGTGCGGGAGTGTCCTTCTCTGAAGCTAGAGAGTTGGCAACTATGTGAGCTGCCTACAAATTTCAGATGGGGCAGTCGTGTCCTTCACTCAACAAGGTGAGAGCTGATAGTGACCTCACCTCACCTTGTGCAAGTTGTTGATGGAGAAGTTGGTTCATGTTTGTTTGCCAGCTTGCTAGAGCCATGTGAGGGAAGGACGCCGCATTTATTTACCACACTGTTGCATCTAACTATTCCAAAATCATTAACTAAAAACTATCAAATGAAATCACAATTCGAAAGTAGGTTTAATTCCTATTAACTTAAGCCAGCTAGGTTGCTCAATTAGGCTTCATATTTGCCTTGATTTTCTTGTATTTCGCCCCTTCTATCTGGTGACATGTCATTTCACACATATATGTAAAACATTATCCTTCGACCGTGTCCACGTTAACCTAAATTAGGCTTCTCCTTTCATGTAGTTCTTGTGACTCAGATGGTGTTGGAGTGTCCTCCACTGAAGCTTGAGAGTTGGCAGCGAAGTGAGCTCAGCCTTCAAATTTCAGATGGGACAGCCATGTCTTTCACTCAAGTTGAGAGTTGATAGTAGTGACCTGACATGACCCTATGCAAGTGGTTGATGGAGAAGCCAGTGCACGTTTGCAAGCCCGCTAGAGACGTGTGAGGGAAGGGCACCACATTTATTTGTCACACTGTTGCGTCTAGTGAAGCATCACTTCACACATATATTGGCTATTCATCTTTTGTAATTTTATTGTTGGGATCTAGTGCTTCTCGTGCCTATATAATGCATGGTGGTGCCTGCGTTGCATTGCACCTCTCATACCGTCTGTCCTCATATATGGCAAACCTGAGCCACAGAGTCAATAGTTCTAAGGTTCTCTCGATCGAGTTGAATGGTGCGCTTCGTATCCTAGCATGGTGCACATCATGGATTAGAATAGTAGTACTCTCAATAAGAGCTAAAATTAGTTAAGTGATAATATATTAAAAAGTTAACTTCATTTGAGTGATCAGTGGCGATCTACAACTAGGTAGCATGGGAATATGAGTAAGCATATGGTTACTGGATGAATGAACGTGCTTCCCAGTGGTTTCCAAGAGAAAACCACGTGGCTCACCTCTAATTGTTATATTCATTTAATGCCTTTTTGTTGATTACATGTTAGCTTTGCCGTGTCTTGCTGTGTAGGTTTGCTTTTATTTCCTTCTTCTCTTTCATTGTTCCTCTCCTTGAAGTTCTTTTTGGAAAATTATTGTAGCCTGTCACAGGTACAGAGATGCCACATGGAGGGCAGTCCTTTGTCTAGCCAGACAGGGAAGAGGAGGCGTGGAAAAGAAGCAGCTATATATCAAGTCAGGTATGCAGTATGCTTTGTACCTTACTACCCGTGGGTATAAAAATATATTAGCCTTCTTTCTATCATTTTGGTTTCGCATGCACGCTAGATAAATAGTAGGAAAGTGGTGTGGTAACAACATGGCTGGACTGTGTGGCCGTGCAAAAGCTATAAATCTAGACTGATATATAATATAAGATTATGTTACTCTATATATGGTGTAAACCAAATATGTGGCAACGAAAAAAGGAGGCCGGCAACATATAAAGCATGTCAAACATGAAGCCCTGCGTATAGAGAAAACCAGGCTATTCAATGCTCATATGGTACTCTTGAATCGTTTGAGCTCCATCTGTGTCAAATATAGTGACATCCTTCCCTTTGTGTCTTGTGCTACACCGTCGATCACAGGCTCCAAACATATGTATGGAACCAGTCATGTACACTGGATCAAAGCCACCAGTGACATGACACGAACTGCTTGATCGGGAATCGTTCAACATTCTCCAAGTGTCAGGGGGTGAGACCTGGACAGATCCGCAAGGGGGCTACCCAAGCGGTTGTAGGTTAATGGAGGGGATCGAGAACTAAGAGCGTAGGTGGTAGTTCGCAGGAGGAACTCGGAACACAGCGAGAATGGCGAGGGACACAAGGGTTTAGACTGGTTCAGGCCTCCGGAGAGTAAAACCCTACGTCCGGTATGCGGTGGAATTATGCGTGAATGGAGAAGTCCCCTCGAATGGAGCTCTAGGCCGCCTTATATGGTCAACAGGCTAGGGCTTCCATTCGAGGTCGGTGGACCCTCATATGGGTCGGTTACAAGTTAGGAAGGTCATCTTCCGTGATTACAGGGTGAATCCCGCGATCTGCGGACCTACTGGCGGCGCCGAGCCGCGACCTGGAGGAGAAACTTGCGCCACAAGCCTGGCGGGACCTCCGGGATCTGGATAAGGTCGTCTGGGGTCTTCCAAGGTCGCCGGGGTCGCGGATAAGGTCTCCGGGTCCACTTGCAGGTCGGTGGGGCTTCTGACAGGTCGGGCCCACTTGACAGGGATCTCTGGGACCTTGGTTGGTGGGGACCCATGGGTACCCATGTCTCTCAAGCCCCCGATCGATGTGTAGGCGTAGCGGCCGAGACAAAGTCATGTCGAGGCTTGGTGAAGTCATGGCACCATCAAGGTCGCGTAGGGTGCACGGGGATCCAAAAAAGAAAACCATCTGAGCGCACACGAAGCCAAACATTAAGCTCTTGGAACGCAGGGCCAGGAGTTTAATGTGAAGGCAAGGCGCTGTCGTGCTGAAGAACCGCCGACCTGACCGGAGTCAGATAAGATTGTCATGCCGTCGGAGAAGGGCCTTGCACTGACCAAAGGGAGGTCGAGCGAAGACACAGTGGGAGCTTGCTGCCAGTAGGTCGATGCGACGTAGAGGGGGAGGGCGTCACAAGACGCATTCGTGGAGTAGCCCCCGAGCAGGAAGGCGACCTAGAAGGTCACGTTGATGCTCGAAGAACGAACAAAGAACCTATGGCCTTCTGCTTTAGTTGTGAAGATGCTTTATCCACTGAGTAAGACAAGCGATCTGGAATCTTATGAAGCAGTGTCAGGCACCAAAGGTCTTGTCGCGTAGCGTCCCACGAGCATACTGTACGGGCGCAAGACCTGCCTCTGGCAGAGACGCAGCCGCTGCCGGTATAGGACAAAAGTTGAAAAGTTGTCATCAGGCCGGCGACAGACGTGTCAGCTCTCCCAGAAATAGACAAAGACCTCGCGCTTCACGTGGTAACAGTGTTGCGGATAAGGACGCCACGCCAGCTGAGGTGCTGACCACATCCAAAGCCAAGCTTCACTGCTATAAATAGAGGACCCCGTAGCTTGCTTCTTGAACCAAGTAGGAGCGCTATGGCGAAACAACGTAGTTATTTTGCACCATGCTGGTCGTATGTTTGGCCACCAAAGCGTAGTGCTAGGTTACTGCCATCTGGAGGTAGAAGAATGCTTGCGAAGTTGGGAGAACTCCACCAACCTCTGCACCCGCCCCCAGCGAGGAATCCAGGTGCAGCATGGGGCAGTACATGCCTTGACAGGCCTTGTGAGTGGAGGCCTAATGTGGCGTTGGAAACCATCATGCTGCGCCGGGAGAGGCCCGTGGTGACGCTGGTCCCATTTGGGATCTTGTGAGAGCACCCTAGCAAAAGATGGGACTCCACAGGAAACCTTCTGGGGCTAGAGTAGAGGTGGCTGTGTGGCAGCCGCGACCTCGGCGGCGGTGGAGGTCTCCAAGTAGGTCCTGAAGCTAGAAGAAAGCTTGCGACACACTTCATCAGTCTAGGTTGCGCCGTAGGCACCATGTAAGGTAGATCATGACTTTTAATATGTTTGCATCTTGTAATTGGCCTTGGGCCAAGGTTTGTTGTAGCTTACGAAGCTTTTATACACATGCTTGCATGGCAACTGATGTGTCTTGACCATTGTGAAGAGGCGCCCGGGCAGCAATGGCGTGGCCAAGGTCCCGGCGAGGCTGTGTTAGCACGCCGACCTTCAGAAGGTCATAGAGATTGACAAGAAAACCCATGTCGACCTGGGTCAACACGGCCGTTGTGCAGTGGCACAACGCAGGGTGTCAGTCCTAAACTCTGTAGGTCGTAATCGACCTAGAAGGCAACAGGGCCTCAGCTAAGAGCTGTGATTAGGACCAAGAGGTCGTCAACGGGCGGTAGAGCCTTTAAGCACAGGGCCATTGATAGAATTTCGCCGCTCTAGGTCGGGGCGACCTAGAAGGCATGTAGGCAGCTGGGCCTAGGAGACGTGGTGTAAACTCATCGTGGGGAGGCCGAGGTGACCTAGGAGGCTGCCGGTTCCTGATCGACCTTGGATGGGCGATGGAGCTGGCCCATAGGTCGTCTGCGGGTCTTGGCGACCTTGAATGTGACACTGGAGATATTTATGTTTGGGGGCTTGAATGTGGGGCATAACAGGTCCACATCGGCCGGAGCGCTGACTAGAGGCCGGCAGACGTAGATTCCCGTACGGAACTAGCCGTTACTACCATTTTCCTGTTAGGCCGAAAGAGCCGTTGGGCGGTAGATCTGCGGGAAGCGCCGAGCCGTTGGGTCGCCGTGATTCTCGCCAAAGAGACGTTGGGTGCGGCCGCCCGTTGCGCTGCTGGGGCCCAACTATATAAGGCCGGTCCATGGGCTGGGGACCTTTACTTGCTTTCATTTCCACTCTGCACTAGGGTTCCGCCGCCACTCCATTGCTCGGAGAGAACAACAGCGCCACCGTGATTAGGTCCGTTGCGCGCTGCGACCTCGCATGCGAACCAAGACCCTTGTAGTGTTTAGATCCAAGTCCATCGGCTTCGAGGAAGAGAAGATGGAGCTGATGCCGATTCCGCCGTCGCAGACCTTCTGGGAGCCGTCTGTGGTGACGGAAGAGCAGATCTAGGCCTTGGCGACCCGCGGGGTGCTGAGGCCCAAGACGGAGGTCGGCTGGAGGCCGGCAGCGGGCGAGGAGTTCCCGATGGAGGGGACCAGCGAGACCGTCGTCTTCCTCGCTCACATCGAGCGCGGATTCGGGGTCCCAGCGGGTGACTTCTTCCACAGCCTCCTCTTCTTCTACCGGATCGAGCTGGTACACCTCGTTCTGAACGCCATTACCATCATTTCTTCGTTCATCCATCTCTGCGAGGCCTATCTCGGTATAGCGCCACACTTCCATCTGTGGAGCCACTTCTTCGAGCTCAAGAAGACCGGCAAGTCCGACGTCGTGGGGAGCATTGGCTTCATGCTATGCCGGTACATGAAGCCGGAGTACATCGACCTCGTGCTCCCCGACAACACCACCGGCTGGAAGCAGGGGTGGTTCTACCTCGACAACCCCGCGCCGGCACTTCCTGACAGGACGGGACGGGTTCCTGTCCCATTCCTGGAGTGGACCAACCAGCTCACGTCGCGAGAGACGGAAGAGCTACACCCTCTGCTGGATGACCTGGAGAGGTTGAAGGCGGAGGGGCTGACCGGCGGCGCGGTGGCTATAAGCTTCAGCCGTCGGTTGATTCAGCCCATCCAGGACCAGGTCCATCCGGCCTTTGAGTACTGGGGCCAATCCGACCCCACCCGGGTCGTCAAGCGCAAGGTCTCCAAAGGGGAGATGGCGGCGCGAGTAAAGAACATCTTCGGCGGGCGTATCCATAATCGGGAGTGCCCCAAGGCGCTCGGTGTGTATAGTCCTTCTGATGCGGTGAGTTTTCGACCTCAGTTCCCTTCTGTTTTAGAGCTTGAGCCCTTGAGATGCAGGCCTGCTCATCCTTCCTGTTTTTGTTTCAGCACCGTGAAGGCATCTACTGGTGCCCCGCGCCACTGCGCAACGAGGAGGACCGCAGTTACAAGGTCCGTGTTGCGGCGGACGCGCAAGCGATCCCGCAGCAGTGCATCGAGGAGTATATCTCTGATTCTTCAGTGGGGAGCGATGATGACGCTCCCGCCGTGAGGAGGGTGCCTCCCAAGGTTGTCACGTCGGCGCCGCGGCGCACGCGGCAGACGGCGGGCAAAATGTCTGCCTCTCGGGTCGTGGCCACGATCGCCGCCACCCAGACGACGGAGGCCAAGAAGAAGAAGAGGAGCGGGCCTACTGTGTCGGCAGACACGGCGACGGTCGGCTCCGGCGTTGAGACCATCAACGTCGAGGATGAGGAGGATGACGCCAAGTCGCCAAGCGCGGCAATGTTCCCATCTGCGGGGACGCCCCACAAAGTGGTGTCAACAGGAGAGGGGGCGGCGGAGATGCCCCGTAGGGCTGTCATGACGGAGGAGCGCCCCGGGTCAGGCGTTGACACATTGGGCGACGCCGGTGTAAGGAATCGGATACTCGTAGCCTAAGAGGGGGAGGGGGTGAATTAGGCAATCTAAAAACCTTAACCTATGGCTTCACTAAATTTGCATAAAGATAAACTAGAACATACTATCTAGATGTGCAACTAGGGTTGTTCTAGTGTGAAACTCCCATCCCAAAATAAGGTTTGCAACCTATAGCCAATCCTAGCATGATACTACTCTAGGAAAGTAAAGGCAAGCAAAGATTGCAATAGAGTAAATGCGGAAACGTAAGGGGATGAGAGGAAGCAAACTCTTGACACGCGATTTATCCTGTGGTATCGGTAGGCACTAAGCCACCCCTAGTCCACGTTGTTGAAGCACTCACACAAGAGTATTGCTTCCCGGTCACCAAGTCTCTCCCAAGAGCACCACTTGACTTGCCACAAAGGCTAGCCACTTAGGCACTCGCCAAGCTCGCTTGGTCACCTTGATGCCGCCTCCACTAAGGAGCTTCTCCACCAAGGAAGGGGGTCTCCACGTCCCCCGCACAAAGTGTCCTCGCCACTCCACACCAAGCCGGAGGGTCGATGACGATTGCCGGTGAGCTACTTAGGCCCCAAGGCTTTCGGCGAACCTTGTACACCTTGATTCACTAAAGAATCACCTCACAAGGTTGGCACAACCTTGCACTCACTCAGCTCTAAGCTAAGCCTAGCACTAAGCACATACACTAAGCATATGCAAGTCTATGGATGAGCAATTAAGCACTTGGATGGATTGGATATGATCTTCTAGGTGTCTTGCACTCTCTTGCACTTCCACACAATCCAGCAACCTCAAATGGGTGAGTGGAGGGGGTATAAATAGCCCAAGACATCCAAAGAGCCGTTGGCTAACGGCCACTGAAAAAGGTAGCGTCGGATGAACCGATGCTATGCTTTTTCTAGGCGTCGGTTCATCTGGTGCCCTCCACGTCACTTAGCCATTGAAGATCTGCTGACACAACTGCTCCGACGCTATACACCGACGGTGCGTCGGTTCATCTGGTGCTGAAGACCCCGCGGCCAAAACGTCTCTGGTAGCTTCCACGCGACCGTCGGATAGACCGACGCTTCCCCTTGACCAAGGCGTCGGTTCATCTGGTGCTGAAGACTTCGTCTTGGCGCGTCTCTGTCTTGATTCAAACTGAGTGTCGGATAGACCGACGGTGTCCACTCTCAGACCGTCGGATCATCCGGTGCTACTGTCTTCGCTGCTCCTCCTCTGCAATTCATCTGGCGCATCTAGAAACTGGACCGTCGGATCATCCGACGGTGTCAACTTCGTTTGACCTGTTGTGCAGTGTACCAACTACACCGACGCTATGCACCGATGGTACCGTCGGTTCATCCGACGGTGTGTTTTCTTTTCCTTTCTTTGCTCGGTTTCCTTTCTTCTCAATTTGGCATGTGATATTTTTACATCCTTGGGACCTAGAAGTGTCTACAAAGACATGCTAAACAATATGGTTAGTCCCATTGATCATGTTGTCATGAACCACCAAAATCAAACTTGAACTAATGGCATATGAGACCATGTTCGCTACAGCCGGGTCGCAGAATAGGGCGAGGAAGGCTCATCCCAAGCCCTGCAAGCCCGGGCTAAGGTCGGCCACCAAGTAAGTCATGAGACCTATGCCCGTTCTTATTTTATACATCAAATTCCACTGCTTCTGATCGGTTAAGGTCGCTGCTCGTTCGTAGGGCTACTCCGGCCACGTCGGAGAGCGCCAAGAATGCCTCGAGCCAAGAGGCGTTCGGGCGTAAGGGGAAAGAGGCGCCGGTGGTGCAGTCGCCGGCGGTCTCGACGGCTGATGTTACGAGCTCGGCCGCCGGGGCCGGGGCAGCGGCGGCGTCTGCGGCAGAGAAGGATGGGCCAGTGCTGCTCCGCCCGCCGGGGGTGAACAGGACGACCTCTGTATGGCGGACCCGCAGCCGACGCTGGACTCGCAGACCGCAGAGGTGGGCGGTGCCAACGTCGAGGACGACGAACATCAGTGCCTGTACGTCGGGACCCCGTGGGAGGACGACATCATCGCCGAACGCCGTGACGTCGACGATTTTAAGGAGGCGTCGCGCACGATCGCGCGGACACTCGCGGTAAGAACTTGTGCCTCGATACCTCCATCCTTGTCGTGTATCCCAAACGTCTTGCAAAGTCTCAGACTGAAACGTGTCTTCCGTTGTTGCAGTCGCTTGCCAAGCAGGCGCAGGCTCGGGCGGGCTTGGTGAGGGAGGCTGCCAACGCCCACGCGGAGGCAGCTGCAGTTCGCGAAGTCAAGCTGCAGGCCCAGGTCAAGGCTGCATAGGAAATCAAGCGCGTGAAGGTAGCCATGGCCCGCAAGGCAGAGAAGGAGGTGGCCTCCTTGAAAAAGAAGCTGGAGGTCGCTGAGTAGAAGGCGAAGGATGCGGCTGAAGACCTCCAAGCCGTGGTGGAGGGTAAGCTTGCTAGGTCGCTGGATGTTGATTCCACTTATCCCCTAGGTCTTTTTCTGAATTTTTGACCTTGAGTGAGTTCAAGTGCCAAGGAGTCAGAGGACGCTCTGAAGAATGAGCTGGCGGAGACAAAGGATCAAGTAAAGATCCTTAAGAGGAGGACCACGGAGATCCAGCAGGGTGAGTATGTCTTTCGCCGCAGCGGGGTGCTTGACTTGTCACCGTTAATCCTCAGAAATGATGAGTCTTTCCCAATTGATAATGCAGGTCTGGGGAAGGAGCTCACCGACCTTAAGGAGGCCGCACAATACGTGATGGACCTCTACGTCCCCCAAGAGGAAGGGGCGGAGCCGAAGGGGCTGGTCGACCGGCTAGATGAGGCCGAGAGACGGATCAAGGACCTACTGCTGGACACCACCAAGCTTGCGGCGGATGCGGTGTTGTCGACAGTGAAGTACCACGAGCCGTCGTTCGGCCTGCAGAAGGTCATGGAGGACGTCGACCTATCTGGCTTGGTGAGGCGCGATGACATCATGGCTGCCGCGGAGGAGGTCGTCAACAAGTTCGACTTCTGAAAGTGAAAGGTCGAGCTGTATCATTTTGTAGATGTAAGTTAGGCCGAGGCCTAGCGATGTAAACAAACTTTTGCCATAATAAAGCTTTTGCAAACTATATAAAATGCGCGCATCACTTTGATTAGCAAGAACAATCGTTATGTGAGTTCAAAAATAACTAGATCACGAGGTGCGCCCTCCGCTAACCCAACTCAGTGGAGGAACGGCTTACCGACTGTGCAGCTCAGTGTGGAGGCTTAGGCACAGCTGGCGCGCGGAAGGGGGGTCGTGGACCCTAGGTCTCGCAACCTAGCGACTTAGGAACGTTCATAAAGAAAGTAACAGCCAAACATGTGAGGGATGCGCATAAGCATAAGACATGTGAAAACCCCTTCAGGTCGTGAAACCCTTAGGTTGGCAAAGCCAAGCCCCCCGAGCGCTTCGGGGCCTAACCTAGACCAAGCCCCCGAGCGTTTCGAGGGGGAAGGGTAAAAACAACAGAAAGTAAAAGGGAGACCCAAAATGCAGGTCGACAGAGGGGCTGCCAAAAGGAATCTCTTTCTTTATTAAATGGAAATTACAAAAGGGGAGAGTACATAGCTTTTATTTTGGTATATGTCTTCTAAGGATAGCAGCGACGCAGGTGCTCTATGTTCCAGACGTTCGGGACGCCTTGACCGTCGGCCCACTGGAGGCGATAGGTCGCTGGACCGACGACCTCCATTACGATGAAGGGGCCTTCCCAAGGCGCAGAGAGCTTGTGCATGCCCTTGGTGTCTTGGATGCGTCGCAAGACTAGGTCGCCCACGTTGAAGGATTGTTCGCCCACGTTGCGATCATGGTAGCGACGTATCTGCTGCTCGTGACGTGTGTGCCGCATCAGCGCAGCCACACGGTGTTGCTCAATGTTGTCGAGGTCGACCTTGCGCGTCTCTTCGGCTGTCCCTTCTTCGTAGTGTTGTTTACGTGGGGCGCCAAAGGCGAGGTCAGTCGGGAGGACGGCCTCCGACCCGTACACCAGGAAGAATGGTGAATAACCTGTGGCGGAACTGACCTAGGTCCGGAGACCCCATATCACGTGCGGTACCTCTGCTAGCCACCTGGTGGCGTATTGGGAGGCATCGTCGAAGATGCGGTCCTTGATGCCTTGAAGCACCATGCCGTTCGCGCGCTCGACCTGGCCGTTACAGTGTGGGTGCGCCACCGAGGAGTAGTAGACGTCGATGAGGCTGTCTTGGCAAAAGTCCCAGAAGTCGGATCCTGTGAAGGCCGTGCCTAGGTCAGTGACAATTCTGTTGGGGACTCCAAAGCGGTGGGTGATGTCTTCAATGAAATTTGCCGCCTCCTTCGATGTAACAGTGGCGACGGCTCGGACCTCGATCCATTTGGTGAACTTGTCCACCGCCACCAGGATGTGTCTGTAGCCGCCAGGAGCCGTTCTAAAAGGTCCCACTGAGTCCAGGCCCCACATGGCGAAGGGCCAGGATGGAGGGATTGTCCTCAGGGCTTGTACCGGCACGTGCTGCTGCTTGGCGAAGAACTGGCACCCTTTGCATCAGCGAACTAGGTCTTGAGCGTCGGCCAGGGCAGTAGGCCAGTAGAAGCCCGACCTGAAGGCCTTTCCCACCAGATTGGCGGAGGCTGCGTGATTGCCGCATTCTCCACCGTGGATTTCCTGCAGGAGCTGGAGACCTTCAGATCTGAGGATGCACTTCATCAGTACACCATTGGAGGCGGACCTCCGGTAGAGCTCCGTGCCGATGACAACGTAGTTGGCACTACATCTGACAATCTTCTCCCATTCGACCTTGTCCTCAGGGACTCGCTGTTCCAAGATATAGGCGATAAAGTCGAGGCGCCAATCATCTTCAGCTTCTGTCATAAGGACGTCGCAGCTGCTTGGAGGGGGCATGTCGCCAGACGACGTCTCTGGGTCGCTGAGGAGTCTGATGGAAGGCTTGCACAGATCTTGGACGAACACGCCGGTCGAAACCAGCGTGCGCTTGGAGCCCAGCTTGGAAAGGACATCGGCCGCTACGTTGTTGTCGCGGCAAACGTGGTGGAATTCCAGGCCTTCAAAGTGGGCTTTGAGCTTGCGTACCTCTGCGCAGTAGGTGTTCATCGTGTCCTTCTTGATGTCACATGCCTTGTTGACCTGGTCGATGACGACCTTGGAGTCGCCGTAGGCAATGAGCCGCTTGATTCCTAGGGAGACAGTGATGCGCAGTCCGTGGATCAAGGCCTCGTATTCGGCTCCGTTGTTGGACGCCTTGTAGTGGATCTGCAGGACGTACTTCAGGTGATCACCTTGAGGAGAGATGAAGAGTATGCCTGCGCCTGCTCCCTCGAGGTTCAGGGAACCATCGAAGTACATCTTCCAGTACTCCAGCTTCTCCGTCAGTGGGGGTTGCTGGGTCTCTGTCCACTCAGAGACGAAATCTGCGAGGATCTGGGACTTGATGGCCTGTCGAGGACAGAACTCAAGCTCGAACTTGCCTAGCTCGACCGACCACTTGACGATGCGTCGTGTTGTGTCGCGACTGCGTAGGATTTCTCCCAAGGGGAAGCTTGACACGACCTTGATCTTGTGCGATTGGAAATAATGCCGGAGCTTGCGCGAGGTGACGAGGAGGGCGTACAACATCTTCTGAGATTGCGAGTACCTGATCTTGCTATCGGAGAGGACCTCACTGACATAGTAGATGGGTCGCTGGACGGGGTAAGGTTGACCTTCTTCAGGTCGTTCCACCACCAGGACCGCGCTGACCACCTGGGTGGACGCAGAGATGTAAAGTAGCAAGGTCTCTTTTGGCGCCAGGGGCACCATGACCGGAGGCGTCGTGAGGAAGGTCTTCAACTTTTCGAGCGCTTGATCTGCCTCGTCTGTCTAGACAAACTTGTCTGACTTTTTCAGCAGCTTGAAGAAGGGCAGGCCTTTCTCCCCAAGCTTGCTGATGAAGCGGCCTAGAGCGGCCATCATGCCGGTGAGCTTCATGACGTCTTTCTTCCCAGTAGGTCTCTTCATCCTGCGGATGGCGTCGACCTTGGTAGGGTTTGCCTCGATGCCGCGGTGGCTGACCATGATGCCCAGGAGCTTGTCGAACGGGACGCCGAAGACGCACTTCTCTGGGTTAAGTTTCCAGCGGTAGCGCCGGAGGTTGGCGAAGGTCTGGGCGAGGTCAGCGATGAGATTGTCCTCCGTTGTGGTCTTGACAACTACATCGTCGACGTATGCTTCGACGTTTTTGCTGATCTGAGACTCCAATCACTTTTGGATGGCCTTCTGGTAGGTCGCTCCAGCGTTCTTGAGGCCGAACGTCATAGCCATGTAGCAGTAGATGCCGTGCAGCGTTATGAACGCCATTTTGTCTTGATCGGAGACCTTCAGGGCTATCTGGTGATACCCTGAGTAGCAGTCGAGGAAGCATAGCAGGACGCTTCCGGCTATAGAGTCAACGACCTGGTCGATGCGCGGAAGAGGGAAGGGGTCTTTAGGGCAGTGCCTGTTGAGATCGGTGTAGTCGATACACATTCTCCATTGACCGGTTTTCTTGGGTACAAGCACCGGGTTGGCGAGCCAAACCAGATTTTTACACTCACGAATAAATCCGGCAGCTAGGAGCTTTATTATCTCTACCCTAATAACCTCCTTGCGATCCTTTGCAAAGCGGCGTAGCTTCTGCTTGACAGGGTTGGCCGTCTTGCTTACATCCAAGGAGTGCTCAACCAGCTCCCTTGGAACACCCGACATATCTGATGGGGTCCATGCGAATATGTCGGCGTTGTCCCGGAGGAAACTGGTGAGCGCGAGTTCCTATTTCTCCCCAAGGTTGTCGCCGATGACCACCGTCTTCTCTGGGTCGGCAAGGCCGAGGCAGACCTTCTTTGTCGCTGGTACGGCATCGAGGGCGGTGTCAGTGCGCTTCTGTTCTGGGACGGTGAGGTCGCTCGGGGCGACCTTCGCAGCTTCGGCGATCATGACTGCCGAGGCGTCGACGCAGGCGTTCGTCGTGGTGATGTCCAAGGCCTCGTTGTCGCACTTGAACGAGACGATGAGGTCACTGTAGATAGTGAGGACCCCGTTAGGGGCCGGCATCTTCAACACCAAGTAGGTGTAGTGCGGGACTGCCATGAACCTGGCCAGCATGGGGCGACCCAGGATGGCGTGGTACGAAGACTTGAAGTCGGCGACCTCGAAGCTGAGATACTCCGTGCGGAAGTTCTCCTCCGTGCCGAAAGTCACTGGAAGGGAGACCCGACCCATGGGGTAGGCCGCCTTGCCGGGGACGATGCCAAAGAAGGGCTCGTCGCATGCGGTTAACCTCTTGAAGTCGAAGTCCATCTTCTTCAAGGTCTCGACAAAGATGAAGTTGAGCCCGCTTCCCCCGTCTATGAGGGTCTGAGGGAGCAGGGTGCCCTCGACTATGGGCTCGACGACAAATGGGTAGGACCCAGGATCTGGGATATGGACCCAGTGGTCGGCCCTGGAGAACATGATGGGCTGCTCCGACCACCGCAGAGGCTGCGACGGCTTGGTGTGGATGAGCTGGATCTCGCGCTTATCCTTGCGATAGCGCCTCCTGCTTGAGCTGGTCTTCAGGCCACCGACGATCATGTTGATCGACCTCTTGGCCTGCTGGAAGGGGCCATTGGGGTTGCCCGCCACCGGTGGAGGAGGTAGGTCGCGCTCGTCGCGGCGGTCCTCTGGCTGACGGTCATCACGTCGCCGGTCGTCGCGGCGGCCATCATTGCCGCGACCACGCCGGTCGTCCCGACGGTTGGTGTTGTAGCGACATGAAGACGACTGATCTCCGTCGCCTCTGGGTCGCTTCGGATCTTCGGGCGTACGGAACGCCCTCTTTAATTGTGAACACTCGCGGACGGTGTGGGTGGCCCCCTCATGGAACGTGTAGGGGCTATCGAGCACCGCGTTGAACTCATCGACGTTGAACGTTGAAGGTCGTCGTCCCTCCGCCGCAAGTACCTCTGAAGGTCGCTTGCGCAGCTTGGAGCTTGCGTCGCCAGCGGTGCCGGAGATGCCTGCATCGCGCTTGGTGTCGGAGTCAAACTGGTTGACCAGCGCCTCGTCGGTATCGATGAGCTTGTTCACGACCTCCATGAGGGACGCGACCGTGGTGGCCCCTGACTCGTGGATCTTTTCAAAGATCTTGCGATCTCTGACGCCCTTCTTGTAACTGTCGACGACCTGGTCGTCCCGAACCCCGACGCAGGTGTTGCGGTTCTTGAAGAACCGGTTGGTGTAGTCGCGGAGCCACTCGTTGGTCTTCATAGTGATCCTCCCGAGGTTGAAGGCGTTCCCAGGGCGATTATAGGTCGCCTGGAAGTTGGACGTGAAGGCCTAAGATAGGTCGGCCCACGACTTGATGCTGCCTGCCGGGAGGTTGTTGAGCCAGAGCGACGGTGCTTCGCCCATCACCAGCGGGAAGTAGGCCGCCATGTGATCGAAGTTGCCGCCAGCCACCTTGATGGCGACGTAGTAGGTCGACAACCAGATGTTGGGGTCGGAACGGCCGTCGTACTTCTGGATGTTCGGCTTGAAGTTGTCGGGGTAGGCGACCGATCTGAGGTGAGGAGCCAACGCAGGGAAGGTGGTGGTAGCCATGTCGTCAACGCCGTCCTCGACTTGGGCGTCGCCTCTGCTCTGTGCAGGGGCTATGACCTGGGATCTGGGCTGGCGATCCGGGTTTGGAATGGGGCCCTCCGGGTGGCCGTAGTCCGCCTCGTACTGAGCACGTCGCCTGTTCTCGACGTCGTGGCGGTCGCACTCCTCACGCTCCATGATGCGATGGACGGCACCCGGAGGTTCATACTCGCGGTCGTACTACGCGCGACGTCGCAGCTCCCGCTTCTCACGCTCGTGATGGCGCTGATCGATGTAGCCGCGGGCGTCGCGGCCATGTCTGTTCTTCTTGAGGTTGGTGCGGAGGTCGCCGTCGTTTGTGCCATTCGCCCGAGGCTGGTCAGGGTTGTGCTGGTCGACTTCCTCCTGGATGGTGGGGAGTTTGCTGTGCGCAGGTCGATTAGATCGACTGTGCGAATGCCGGCTTGACGTCGACGCAGCAGACTTTGCTACTGCACTCTTCTCCTCTACCAAGGCCATGGCGACTCGAAGGTAAGCCATGGCTGCGTCCGCCTCGGGTGAGGGGTTGGCTTGCTGGAGAGGTGCCATAGCCGCGCCCAGGTTGGCCTGAGGGCTATTGAACGTCGGCAGTCCTGCTTCCTCAAACTCGAGACGTAGGTCTCGGGCGCAGGGAGGTACCGCCTGGCGCTGCTCTTCTGCCCGTCGCTGAGCACGGTTGGCATTGCCTTGGATCCGACGTGCCTCCTCGGAGTCCGTCGCACCGACCCGCGGTGGTTCGTTTGCCGACACCACCAGGACCCGCCGCCGGATGGAGCTCTGGTCGTTGGGGGAGACGTGGATCCGGACCTTCTGGAACTCACCAACGTCTGGAGACATGGGAGTTCGCGTGTATCTGGGAGCAGTACGCTCCTGGTCGATCTTCTTCCGCAGCCGGCAGCCGCGGAGGGTGTGCCGCGCGCCCTTATGGTAGATGCACGGTACGTCGAGCGGATCGCGGCGGGCGCGGAGCTCGGACTTGACGTCGCCAGATGACTCCTGCCGCCCAGATTGGATCTGGGAGGCCTTGGTCGCCTGACGGGTGTAGACGTCGCTGGATGGTCGCAGACCGAAGGGGAAGGTCTTGCGGTGCGACGCGGTCTGCGTTGAGCGCTGGGCTCTCTCGCAGATCTGGAGGGTTTCCTCCATCATGTCGATGACTCGCTCCATCCCCTGAACAATGTCATAGGGTTTGGGCGGGTGGGTCTTCGACGCCAGATCGGAAACAGGGACGGCGATGGGTGTCACCGGGATCTTCACAGCGGTCGCCGGAGAGGTCGCGGCCGCCGATACAGTTGAGGTCGCCGTGAAGGAGCCGAAGCAGATCTCCACGGGCTTGGCGAGGATGTCCGCCATGCTCGCCGGGAAGACAACACCAGATCGGGCCACTATGCTGCACAGCGAGTTCCCGATCACCCCTACCTGGCGCGCCAACTGTCAGGGGGTGAGACCTGGACAGATCCGCAAGGGGGCTACCCAAGTGGTTGTAGGTTAATGGAGGGGATCGAGAACTAAGAGCGTAGGTGGTAGTTCGCAGGAGGAACTCAGAATACGGCGAGAATGGAGAGGGACACAAGGGTTTAGACTGGTTCAGGCCTCCGGAGAGTAAAATCCTACGTCCGGTATGCGGTGGAATTATGCGTGAATGGGGAAGTCCCCTCGAATGGAACTCTAGGCCGCCTTATATGGTCAACGGGCTAGGGCTTCCATTCGAGGTCGGTGGACCCTCATCGGGGTCGGTTACAAGTTAGGAAGGTCATCTTCCGTGATTACAGGGTGAATCCCGCGATCTGCGGACCTATTGGCGGCGCCGAGCCGCGACCTGGAGGAGAAACTTGCGCCACAAGCCTGGTGGGACCTCCGGGATCTGGATAAGGTCGTCTGGGGTCTTCCAAGGTCTCCGGGGTTGCGGATAAGGTCTCCGGGTCCACTTGCAGGTCGGTGGGGCTTCTGACAGGTCGGGCCCACTTGACAGGGACCTCTGGGAGCCTGGTCGGTGGGGACCCATGGGTACCCATGTCTCTCACCAAGAGAACACCCCTAATGGAAGTCCACTTAGTGAATGAATGGTATGCATGTTTTATATATTAAGTTGGGTTATTTGCTTTTTTGCAGTGCTGCAAGAATCGATACGTTTGCGTACTTCCATGCAGGATATCAATCACCCAAGACTGACTACTCCGGAAACAAATGATAGAAGTGACTTTGAGGCATTGTACTACCGTCCTAATAATATTTCCAGTTATGCTAACCTATTATGTATTATGTCTAAGTTAATAAACTAACATCCTTAATACAAGGATGACTGTAATGTGCGTAGCTCATGGGCCATGGGTCTATATATGTTTTCGTAATATCTGAGATCAAGTATTCGCCCTGTTCGCTTGGCTTATCAGCCACCAGCCAGCAGTACTTTTATCTCAGAACAAACCAGCCACCAGCAACCATCCAACAGTACTTTTCTCTCAGAACAAATCAGCACCAGCCACCAGCCAAACGAACAGGGTGATTGTGTGCTAGGTACTCTAAATACTTGCACTATTATTACTACTAGCAAGATGTTTATTCATTGTTGTGAAATTCTGATTTCATTAATTAATAATCTTATTTTATCATTATATCTTATGTTTCCATCGTTGGACCTCTATGTCATCACTACAAATACCATAGAAATTTGACTTGATATATTTGTTTCTACTCAAGTATCCATTAGAACCCTACCTTTCTAAATTTTAACAAGAGTTACTCTGCACACACAAAAAAAGATGTGGTCATGCACATTGTACAACATAAAGTCAAACCTCCTCTAACTCAAATATCTGATCCGAGCCCGTAGAACTTTAGTTATAGTCACCTTAACCTGCCATTATACTATTATTTCTACATCTCCCTAAGAATCGGTGAAGTATCGTGGTTGGTTGTTGTTTATTGTGTATGGATTTCATGCAAACAGAGTATCATTCTGACATGGTAGACATGAATTTATCCTGACCTAACATTCTTACATGTATTTGTAGAAATGTTTATACTACCTTACTGAGTTGATGAATTCCCTAGAAGAGAACATGTTACCACGTTTACAAGAAATAAGGCAAAAGGTAACTTATGTATCATTTGTATTATAGGCAAGACTCACAGGTACCCACCAAATCCAAAACTGAGCTTCCAGCAATATAAACCAACAAGCATGGTACCTTTGTCGTATGAATTGGATGTTAAAATTTATGAATGGACCGCAGTGTTGAGTGAATAACACTATGTTAGGCACATAAGACCATATCAACCACTAGCACCAATACATTCAAGCATCATCAGTAGAATGGTCCAAGCCATATGCCTATGCAAGACTAGGGAGGAGTGCTGGAAGTAGAGTACAACAATTCAATAGAAATATATGGCACAAACATGCATTATGCTTACCAAAGTGTCTGTATGAGTGTATGTGAGAAGCCAACAAGAGCACCGAACATATGTATCATCTACCCAAAAACTCATTTACATATCTAAATGCAGGACCACACACATCATGTTCCCAAGCTTTGGCAATGGCACTGTGGTTTGCTCCAGTGAGATGGGCATGTATGGTTTCGGTGGCATCAAGGGGACAAACAGGCCAGCCCCAAACATCAGCAATGTGTCGAATCTTTGTAGTCTGCACTCGTGCAAGGGCTTGTGTATTGGCTTTCATCTCATTTATGCAGTCACAAAGTCTCTTGCGTCCAACAAAATATTCTCTTAATTCTGATACACCAATTGCCCTAGCTAACCCAGTTTGCCCCGTGAACTCATGAAGGGACAAAGAATCAAAATATTCTTTGAGTTCCTTGATCAACCCAGCATCAACCATATCATCAACACAACGACTAAGATATTCCTTGAGAACTAACTCATGACATTGGATCCATAGAAGGCAACTTTGGAACCGTAAACTTGGTCTATAGCTCGCAATTGCAAAAGGATTGACGAGGGAGGAATCCAAATGCTCAGCAAGGTATCCATAGATAAATGAGTTCGACCCACCTACTAAAACATGTATGTTACCACGCCTTACAATAGACTCTGCAGTTGTGGTTGCAATAGATCAAAAGAATGGTAGAGAAAAATCATCATTGATTGCTTGAATGACCCCAATGAGGTGATGATGAATACCACATTGATCATTTAGGCGAAACTTGTTGGTTGTGATGTCGAGCCCAACATATATTTGCATCTTGTTAGCATTTACTACTTCACCACGAATCCTCTTGGATACATCAATTGATAGCTTCATCTTCCCTGTTCCAGTAGCACCCATGATCACCACTGGCTTAATCGACAACATCTAACACTTAGAAGATGTAGTCTGAAGAACAGAGTAGAGGATGGAGCTGGATCGGAAAAGGAAGGGGAAAGTGACTCGAGCCTACTGAACCTTGGGTTCCTCAACCCATGTTATAGCAAGAGTGGATCAGATGGTGGGTATGAAAATGAGGGAAAAGTGTTTTGAGACCTTTGAATCGTCTGCCAACCTTGGTTATACTAAAAGTAGAAGGATGGAGTTGAGAAGAGGAAAGGTATTTTGACTGCAGTATACTATCACATATAATTAGATTATTCATGAGAGTATAAAATGTTCTTGCATGTATGGTTGTTAAAATGAATCAAAAAATAATTTAATAGTTAAATAACTAAGATATAGCTACTATGTGCATATATTTTTTAATATTATATTTAACATTAAATAATTATTTTCTTGTAATTTCCAACCCATAATTTACTTATAATTTTGGTTTTATTTTCTGTAAACTTATGTAACATTTGGTTCGGGATAAAATTATGATCGCGTAGCCATGTATTTTCATGTGAAATTTTAAATTGACCTATCTTTATAGAAATTTAGGATCCATTCCAAAATCATTAACCAAAAACGTCAAACGACATCATAATTTGAAATTTTGTTAATCTCTATTGACTTAAGCCAATGTAGATTGCCCAATGAAGCTTCAGATGTGCCTTGTCACCAATGCCTGTGAAACAAGGGTAACACATGTTCTGCATCCGACCACTACCGGCATGTTGTCACCTCAGCACCACCCACGCCACTACCCGACACACCCAGCTTGGCTACTCCTTCATTGTAACATGGGCCGTGCATGTTCTGCATCCGACCACCACCAACATGTTGTCACCTCAGCACCACCCACGCCACTAGGCGACACACCCAGCTTGGCCACTCCTTTGTATGAATGCGGGCCATGCTTGTTCTGCATCCGACCACCACCAACATGATGTCACCTGAACACCCCCCACACCACTAGGCGACACACCCAGCTTGGATAATCCATTACTAGAACACGGATCGTTCATGTTCTGCATCCGACCACCACCAACATGATGTTACACCTCAGCACCACCCATGCCCCTGCATGACACACTCCCCTTAGCTACTCCTTTACCCATGTTGGTCATTAGTTATTGCACGCACCGGATGTGCATACTGCACATAGACACATGCATGCCTTTGAACCACGATGCACGCATGTTTTGCATCTGATGACCAGCATCGGCATGTTGTCACCTCAGCACCGCCCATGCCACTACAAGACACTAGCTCGGCTACATATTTGACTCTACTCCTCCACTGCCATTACTGAGCCTTGGTCACCCCACTCACCGTAGTGATGGTGTTGTCTACTACTTCTCCTTCCACCTATAAATTATAACATCTAGAACCTCCTTTGCCATCACAAAGATCACATATCTCCACTACCTTTCCATTCGGCCTCAACCCTCCAGTTGCTTCATCACTCCACTTTCATATAGAACTTTGATTACAATGATGACGGTTTCCATGCCTGCCCAGGCTCTTGGAGAGGTAAACAACTATTTGGCATCATGGAGAAAATCTTACCTCCCCCTCTCTTGATTGCAAAGATATTTACCCCTCTTTTCTTTGCAGATGGTTGGAGAAGCATGGGTCACCAATTACTGCTTGAACAAAGAAGGTTTTCCAAAACTGCTATACACTGCAATGCTCCGGCTTGGTATTTGTGATCACCCAGAATATGTAGGACCAGAGTATGAGGAGTATGGCACTGAGAGATGCGAAGTGACCATCTACATCAGAGCAAGTAAGGACTTCCCTGACATAGAGCCATGGGCAGTGACTGCCACAAGGTTTGGATTTGAGGATACCTATCAAATTGTTGCTCGAAAGGCTTTGAGGTGCATGTGCCAGATATATGAAAAGCCCATCTGTCGTACCCCCATGCAGTTCTTTCCACCTTTGGTAAGGAACTGTCCAGTGTGGATGGCTCGAATGTGGACCCTTGAAGGTTGTGAATTACGTGAAGATAATCCAACCAGTGTATTCATGGCAAGATACTTGCTCAACTTAGATGATCTATATGACAAGCAAGCAAGCAAGGTGAGGAAGTGCATCCACAGGGCAGAGGAAGCTAAGAAGAAGATTAGGACCCTACTTGTGCAACTTGCTGAGGCTAAGGCACAAGCCAGTGCATCTGAAAGCCGTGAGGCCATTGCAATTGAAGCCTTAAAGCAAGCAGAGGATCGTCATGCACAAGAGCTAAAAGATGCCTACCTTGTCACTAGGGGGAAACGAAGGGCCCTCACATTATAGGTGAAAGACTTCCCAATACTAGATGGAATCCCAATTCTTGACATGGAGAATGGGAAAAGGAAGTTCGTTGAGACCCCACCAGCACCTGCACCTACTGAGTTCTCAGAGGGGGTTTCTGATCTCGAGCCTACCAAGGAAGAAGAACTTCCTCTAAGTCAGACACCACCAGAAGACAATGTTGCACTTCCTCTCATCCCAGTAGAGGATCCTTCGTCGTCGGAAGAATGATACAACCATGGACACAAACCTCTTAGAGGAATGGAGCTACTCTAGTCCGAAGCTATGGGCTTAGAAGTTGTTTTAGCTAGGTTCTGTTGCGTCTAAGGGAAGTGATGATGACTTTGCTTTTGTAAACAATTAGGTAGATGAGATGTGTCCCTATTGTAGTGTGCTCTTTTTCTGCTAGGTAGAAGTTTAGAAGTAGTTTTGGCTAACTCCTTTTACATTTAAGGGAAGTGAAGATTATTTCACTTTTGTATGTCCCCATGTAAAGGAGTTTTGCCGTATTGTAGTGTTTGTTGTTTTCTCCTATAATGTAACATCCTGTTCCTACCCTATTAATCAAAATTTGTTGGTAGTCAACATGCATGTATTTTGTATATTACATTAGTTAGATAAGGGTGACATAGTCCATGATCTATGAACTGTCACAATGCAATGAGAAATACACATTTACAACATCTAAAGAAAGCTTACTTAGAAAATGTATGTTATTTTTAAGGTATTGTGCTATGCCATTTGCATTGGTCACCCGCAGCGAAGCGTGGGCACAATGGCTAGTAGTGGAGTAAATTGAGAATAGCGATGGTGGCTCTGCCCGAGATAGGATCTGTTTATAATTAATATGTGGCGTGCTCAAAAGAGCAAAAAATTCATTGGACTCCAAAATAACACTTTTAGCTCTGAACAGTGCTTGGCTGAGTATAGAGCACGTGAGTACTCCTAGTGTGAACCCAAGAGACCAAAGCTTATGTCAAAAATTACTAAAGTATATTTGTACATTAAGCTACTTATACCATCGTGTGTTTCACTTGCCAGCCACATCTTTTCTTTTTTTCTCCTGTCAAAGCGGTACCAAAAAAAAAAATCAATGATAACTCCTCAGTTGCTCCTGCCCCATCCTCTCCCGTCAAGTTAATACCGTTAAGTTATATTAGATTATTAAGTTTACCGTCCCATTTTAGCACCAATAAGAACAAAATTAAATACTGGTGTATTAAAACCATGGGTCTACGACCTCACATGGTTACCCATAAAGACTTTGAAGTGAATGCTCCATGTGATCTCAATGTTGCCCCAACGTTTTCCATTTTTCTAGTGAGGAGGGATGCATCTGTTGGAATGGAATTGTGCTTTCAGCTTTTAATATATCACAATTTAGCCGAATTTTCAGTGAGAAGGCATTTCATTTTGGGCTATAGAAAGAAAGTAAAAAAACTTCTTTTTTTCATAAAGCTTTATTTCTAGTTGGATGTATTACTCATAGGAGTCATGGTGGCTCGTGAGTTCGACGTGAAGCACACTAATAGAAAATGGAAAAAGGCCATTTTACTCCCCTCACCTATTCACTTTGTCCATCCTACCCCTAACCAAAATTGTGGTTTAATTTACTCCCTCAACCTATTCATACAAGCTTAATATAATCCCCAAGCAGAGTGGCCAGTCGGTTTTGCCTATGTGGCGCACATTTGACCGGTTTTGACTACCACGAAATTCTAGGCGAGATCATCCAGCGAGGCTTGATAAAGCGTCGAGGATGCGGGCTTCTTCTCTGGGGTCGGCGTAAGGGAGCGCGAGAAGGACCCATCACCGTCAGCGATGCAGACCTAGGAGCTGAAGACGAAGGTGTCGCCTTACTCGAAAGCGACAATGGACTTGATGATGACTTAAGCCAACGAGTTCGCCAGGCCAGCGGATCTTCGACGAGATCCCCTGCCTGGCGCACCAACTGTCGGTGTTTAGACCCGGCAACCTACCAAGGGGATTACCTGAGGTAGATGATTTTGGTGGGGCTCGCTGAAATAAGGAATTCGAAGGAGAGACATATGGCACACAATTTAGACAGATTCGGGCCACAAAGTGTGTAATAACCTACGTCATGTATGCTGTGTAGCTCTTGATTGATTTGTGTGAGTTTCAGGTGTCGTTTGGGAGGTCCCTGCATCGTCTTATATATCACAGGAGGCATGGTTACAAGTCGGTATAGGTACATGAGTACTAGTTGAGTAAGTCTATGGAAGTTACATGAGAAGCTTTCCTATTCTAGTACTAGTCCTGTGTTGCCTTGTGGTCCACGCCGTCTTGCACCATGACCCACATGTCAGAGTAGTGCTGGTAGCCGGTTCCATATACGGACAGGGTCCACCTCGATGGTGGGCCCAGGGATGCCCATACGACAATCACAACATTCACTTCATCTTATATAGTTCCATTTTGTATTCCACAAATATCTTAGACACACCTTCAGTTATATACAAGAAAATGTGTCATCTTATTTATGTATGTGTATTTGCTGCCTTTGATCCAATAAAAGTCATCTCCATAATCATTTTATCACCTTGACGAATTAATACAAATGCTACATCTTTTTTTACGTCACACATTTCAGATTCTAAATTATACTTAGTTATGTTTTCTGTAAGTTGCTTCCTGTTTAATTATCTATTTAAATTGGACAATACGTTTTATGTGAAACATGAAATGTATGTAATTAGGACACACATTCTTTTAAACTATGGAACACTGGTGTATCATATTTTTAACGTCAAAGTTCCCTCCAACGTTCACGCAAGCCTACAAAAAGGAACACAAAAATCAATGAACTAGCTAATACAATAGCATGTCATTGAGAGACCGTTACAGCCCATCCCCAAAATGTTTTGCATCCTTCGGAAGTAATTGGGCATAGGGAAATTAGTTGTGGCATATACCTCTGATGTAAGATTTATCTTAGGAATAATCCCAGCTCATAATTCTTCATTAGTTAGCCTAGATTCCATAATAAAAAAAACCAAGGATATAAATAAAAAATGATTTTCATGCAATAACTAGTGATCAGCGACAGGTCTAGAGAGATATCTCATCAAACCGGTGAGTTAAATCCGGTTTAAACAATGTTAAAATGAGTTCATTTTGCACTCAACATGGGAAGATTGTCTTTTCCTAGCTGTACTGCCTTTAGTGTGTTGTATTGTTCCTGTAACACCAAGTCTCCAAGGAGTGGTAGCAGCCTAGAAGTGGACAAACTTTCTTTCCCCATTTGGCATACCTACTAGGATTCGGAATCCTTTCACATGACAATCTTAATTATCTCCCGTTATCCAAAACTCACAAAAACATAAAAATCCACCAAAAACAAATTAAATAAAAAACATTCACACACGAATAACAAAATTATGTTTCAATAAAATTGCTATGGCCAGAGACAATACAGAAACACATTAGATTATTCGTGACACATATCATGGTGGACAGTGTATGTGTCTTTATTACAAGCAGCCAGACGAACGACTAGGTCACCCCACACATGGTGAACAGTTTATTGGAGATAAACATTAACATAACTTGGCCATAGCTTCAAGCACAGCAACATATGCTTATGAAAGGCGTTCATGCTGGCAGCAGTGCAGCGATATCGTTTTAGGCTTGTCCTTCTTTCATGTTAGCAAGTGCTCCCATTTCTTCCATCTTGGCAACAACTATCAAATTGAGATATGAAAATCCCATTAGCACATGAGTTAACTTTGCAGTAGAAACATAGTACAAGATGCCTTCATGTTGCAAGTAATATGGCTGAAGTTGTGAGACGGAAGTGAAGTCAACAAAGTATGTTCACAGAAATGCATTCAAGGCCACACATACGTATTGTAGTCCACGATATACTCCATAGCTTGCATGTACATATAACAAATTCATTGAGTATAGTGAGCTTAGTGAATTTACCGGAAGCAGTCAGAGTACATGGGAAACAGCAAGTGCTCTTGCAAGCTATTTCGGGGGCACCAGCAGCAATACAAGCAAAACAACATGCTTTTGCCCGGGCGGCTACGCAGCAGCCACACTGTTGTGCGGTGGCCGAATTGGCAGTGATGCTCAAGATGACAAAGAAAATGATCACCATCAAAGTGGTAGTCCTCTTTCCCTCCATTATTGCCTCCTCTGCTTGATGCTACCCTCCTTGGTTACCTAGCAATGTTTATTGGTTTTGTGTTGAGAGACGATTCCTGAATGGATGTTGCCGGCTACAATTTATAGGCAGCTGCGCTATGTGATGGTGCAGCGACACTACCAATACGAGGGATACGATGGTACACAGCATCTGATGCACTCCTAGTGTGAACGCAAGAGACCAAACTCATGCCACAAAAATTACTAAATATATATGACTATACAATGCGATCATGGGTTCCACTTGCCAGCCACTCATTTCCTTATGCAGTTTTTAGTCCAAGCGGTTGGAAAATTTTAATGACAACTCCTTCCCAGTCGCTGCTGCCACCATCCTTTCCGGCCATGTTAATATTGTCAACTTAATTATATTAGATTAAGTGGTACCATCAAAATTTAATTTGTGGCCAATAAAAATGATATTAAATTGAGGGGTGTATCGTAACTGTCAACCTAGAAAATTAACTTTAGGGGCATGGTTAATTTGTCAAGCAAAAAGTACAAAATGGAACACATCTTTGTGAAAAAATGAAGTGAAGGAAATCTGTTTTCTGGACGGTCCAGTGCGGGCTGCTAAAGATAATATCAGGCCCTCACGTGCTTGATGTTTTCTGGTAGTGCGGCAGGTAGAGGATGGATGAAAAACACAAATTAACTCTTACCCTGTTTGTCACTTCATAGGCTGACATTGTTTGCACGTAAGACAATTATGAACACGGCATGTATAGCATGTACGAAAAATATAAATTAGCTCTTACTCATGCAGAAAAGAAGATTCTAAGTAGACTACTACCTCTATTGCAAACATTTTATAAAGTTAATTTAACTAAATGAAAATATATTTCTTATATTTACAAATGGAGTCAGTATAAAATAGTGTCCACAATCCACACAGAACTAAGAGGTTAATTACCAGGATTTTGATCCCATCCAACCACGATTCAAGATAGATGCCATGGCATACCAATGAAACGGTAGATCATGTTCGATGAATCATAAGGTTGATTCTGCCATTTTCGGGGCAGACCACGTGAAGCAACGAGGCCCAAAGGGGTTGCCATGATGTTTTCCATTTGCTATTGAGGAATTCCTCAAATGGGTTGCAACAGTTGGAATGGAATTGTGCTTTCAGGTTTTAATATATCATAATTTTTGTGAACTTTCAATGAAAAGGTGTTCTATTTAGGGATATAGAAAAAATGTAGAGCTGTACATAAAAATTCCTTTTTTTGGCTTAAATTTTAACTTTTTGTCCAATGAATTAGTCATAGGAGTCATGGTGGCTCATGAGTTTGGCATGAAGCACTGCAGGAGGATATAATAATTGTTAGATCCAAGAACGTAAAGAAATTACTATAATTAAAGTAACATTTTAGTGTTGTAGTTCCAGATTTAAGTTATATAGCTTTTGTCTAGATCTTTTTTACTGGCTAGTGGACGAGAATTCTATCTTGTACCGGTAGATTCTCACCGGTTATCGAAGGTGCTTAGATAAGATTAGGGTAGTCTTTATCGGCTTTCCTTATTCTGCTTCAATTTGCGTTCACTAAGTTATCGATATTAGCTATTCTCTCGCAAGATTATTTATTTATTTTTGTTGATTATTAGCTTTTATCGTAAAATATATTTGCTAACTATGTTTCCACATCGGCTATTCGCACAAGTGAACACAGTCGATCAAATCTGATTCTAGGTTTTATATCAACGCTTGCGGAATCTTAGCCGATAGTCTATCTGCCTGTATCGGAAACATAGTCCATACACCCTCGGAACTTTACCAGATTTTTATCCCTTGTCAATTATATATTGGTTATAAATTTACTGGCACGTCCGCGCACCACACACGCTGATTTGAATGGTGCACTGGTGTTCTATTTTTGTGTCAACAAACACCAACCAACATAGTGTATAATTAATACGGGGCGTGGTCAGAAGAGCAAAAAATTCGTTGGACTCCAAAATAACACTTTTAGCTCTGAACAGGCTGTCTGCTTGGCTGAGTATAGAGCATGTGAGTCTCCTAGTGTGAACCCAAGAGACCACAGCTCATGTCACAGAAATTACTAAAGTACTAGGTGATTCCCCTGCAGTATCCGAAAGAGTTTTTTTTTGATAAACTATGAATCAATAATGTGGTTACTTGGGACCGTAAAACAATATATGTTGGAATGATGATTTCACAACGATGATGCTACAAATTATTTAATAATTCCCACACAACTTTGATTCCCTACATATATCAACAACAAAAATTGTTTCTTTAAAAGAGGTGCAACTAAATTTCAATTAAATCTAAGTAGATGTATCATTCTGATCTTCATCTGACGTCTGAATTTCCTACAAACTTATTTAGCAATGCAAATCAATAACATTAGATTAGTTTGACAGAAAATAAAAAAGAGAAAAGTGCACACCTTTCATATCATCAGCGGTCATTGTTGAAGGATGAGACACCGCGGCACCAAGTTTTCCTGGCAGCTAATTCAGCAACACCTAAATAACCTTGCTCTATGTTAAACTGTCTCAAGAACTCTGCATGCCTATCTTTCTCCATCTGCATAATCTGTTGCATCCTTCTATGATAACCGGCTGTGCCACATAGCAAGATAAATAAATAAGCAAAATTCCATAGACAATTAGATGGCCATTTAACGATGAACTTCTGTAGAGACTTTTATATCACATATATGAACTGATTTTTTTACACTACCAAATGTGCAGGGGAGAGGAACGGATCTCCACCAATGTTTATGTAGATGCCAACAGCTCGCCATTAGAGGAAATCAGACTTGCCTGCAGCTCCGCTAATGCAGTCCAGGATTTGGGGATGTCAGTGTGATTGATCTGGATAGTGAGGGCGGTCTTGGAGTGGACGGTGATGGAGGCGAGCACATGGATACAAGAACCGATTCCTCTCCTCACCTGGGGCAGGGACGACGCGGGGAGTGAGATCGACGGTGGCAAGCGGAGAGGAGAGAAGCCGGTCTGGGCAACCGGCGGAGCTCCTGCCAGTGACTTCAGACATGGCAGCGGCCGAGAAGAGGGGCAAATCAGAGAGGGGTGTGAGGGGAACCAATTCCTCTACTCACCTTGGACAGGGACAGCGCAGGGAGGGGCGACCCTAGACAGTTGCAGAGTTTCCGCCGGCAACTCCGGGCACCTTAGGTAGGGATGGCGCGGAGAAGGGCGGGCGGAGAGGTTTTTGGAGACATTCGAGGGGTGGCGGCAAGGAGGCGAGGGGGCGGGGAGGCGACACCGCGAGAGGCGTTCGTTGGGAGGCGAGGGGCAGCGGCAGTTCTTGTTGAATGATGATCCAAATTCATGTGCACAAGATAAAGGCCAACTTCTGACGGAGCGTAGCTACGCCCGCTAGGGCTGGAGAGAAGAGGGGGGGGGGCAACGCCCCCCTGCAGTACGGTACAAGTCATATAATATCATTAGGGTTTTCCATTGGAGATTGATTCTCTCTACTTCTTGAAAGCCGCCCCCGTTGGCGTTTGTAACCAGACTCTGATCATAGTGAAGTTCTTGCTGGTTGGCGCCCGTGGTTTTTCCCTCTCATGTTGAGAGGGTTTTCCACGTTAAATCTCGTGTCTCCTTGCGGTTTGATTTCTTTGGTAATCAAACAAAATGTGAAGAAAAATTTCAAATTACTAAGAGAAAAACTTCAGTTTCTTCCATCCCTTTTCATGTTATACTAGATTTAGTGCTTCGACCTGCTTCATCTGGTCATGTTGTATTTATTATTTTTGCCATCTCATAGCTATTGGTGAGGGATCAATTCGTGAGAGGCAGCAACGTCGGAGGTTGATTAGCCAGACAAAAAAAGGAGGTGAGTTGTGTACCTCTCTCTTTTTGTTGGTAAAGGAATGGGTACCTCCCATGTAATGAAGACTTTTTTTGCTGGTATACAACAAAAGATCAAACATATGGTAGTACTCCCATGTACACTATATCCTTAGAAGGAAACTTATACTTACACTGATTTACATTGCGTGTGAGCTTATTGTAAAAGTAATATGAGCAATGGCAAGGGAATCACCGGGGAGTCAAGAATGGTAGCAGTTGTTCTATACGCCTTTAATTTGACTCTACACCTACCTTGATGTGCATACTGGTGCAAGTTTGGTACTATTCAATACACATGTAACTGGAGATTATTCTATAAATTAATTAGCCTACTTTTTTGTGTAGGATCGAGTTATAGTTACGCAAGGAGATTCTGAGGCAAATTATTATCGAATTGGGTGGAACTATCTGTACCAAAGGGGTGTATAAACTGGATAGGAGTAAAAGGGTAGCCTTGCTCACGGTTGAAATTTCCCCTATAGAGGGCCAAGGCGTGGTGGAGGTTGAAACTTTCCAAGGCATTTCTTGCATGACCGATTACGAAGCTCAGGAAAATGTTTCTGAAATAAATATTGCTCACTTTATTTCACATAAGAATATCAGTGTTAATGATGTAAATTATGTTTCATGGTTGGAAATGTATAGTCAGTGGCACCACTGTATATGCTGGTCCCAGGTTCTATAGGTCAAACATGAAACCCTGCGTATAGAGAAAACCAGGCTATTTAATGCCCATATGGTACTCTTGAATCGTTTGAGCTCCATCTGTGTCAAATATAGTGACATCCTTCCCTTAGTGTCTCGTGCTACACCATCGATCACAGGCTCCAAACATATGGATGGAACCAGTCATGTACACTGGATAAAAGCCACCAGTGACATGACACAAACTGCTTGATCGGGAATCGTTCAACATTCTCCAAGAGAACACTCCTAATGGAAGTCCACTTACTCAATGAATGGTATGCATGTTTTATATATTAAGTTGGGTTATTTGCTTTTTTGTAGTGCTGCAAGAATCGATATGATGTTTGCGTACTTCCATGCAGGATATCAATCACCCAAGACTGACTACTCCGGAAACAAATGATAGAAGTGACTTTGAGGCATTGTACTACCGTTCTAATAATATCTCCAGTTATGCTAACCTATTATGTATTATGTCTAAGTTAATAAACTAACATCCTTAATACAAGGACGACTGTAATGTGCGTAGCTCATGGGCCATGGGCTCTATATATGTTTTCGTAATATCTAAGATCAAGTATTGTGTGCTAGTTACTCTAAATACTTGCACCATTATTACTACTAGAAAGATATTTATTCATTATTGTGAAATTCTGATTTAATTAATTAATAATCTTCTTTTATCATTATATCTTATGTTTCCATCATCGGACCTCTATGTCATCACTACAAATACCACCCCGCTCCCGAGCCTCGGGCCGCCAGCCTCCAACTCCGCCGCCATCCATCCAACTCCTCACCTGCGCCTGCGCCCTCCCCCGACGGACCTCGCCTGCGCCGTGACCTGGCCTCCGCCGGCAAGTTCCCGGCGTCGTACCTCCACAACGCCAAGGGCCGGCGGCCTCCTCTGCTCCGCCCGTGGGCCCCTCCCCCGAGGGCAAAGGGGAAAAGGGATGGCGGAGCTGCCGGGGGAGCGGGGCTGGGGAGCTGTGTTTTTTGCAGCTCCTCCTCAGCCGAACCGCTCCAGAGAGGAGGGTGCGGAAGCACTTCTCTGGAGGAGCGGTTGTATCTACCCGTTTGGTAGAGCTCCATCAAAAACAGCTTCAGAAGCTGCTCTTGAAGCTCTACCAAACGGACCCGAAGAAGAAGGAGTCGTTGGCGAGCGCAGAACAAGTCCTGATACGGAGGCTCAGGACGAGGCAATGGCTCTCATGATGAAGGGGAAGAAGACGGAGGACAGTGACGGATCCAGAAAAAAATTTAGGGGGGGCTGAACTATACATAATAAAAAGACTCAATACAATTAACATGGACTTAATAATCTTTTCTGATAAAAAAATCACAAAATCATCTTCTTCTACCTTAGAATGCAGTCCTTCTACTATATCTATGGAAAAAAACTAGAGAAACTAAGGAGATTTAATGGAGTTTGAAGGCAGTAGGGGGCTGGAGCCCCCTCCGCCCCCCTCGCTGCCTCCGTGGTTGACGGAGGACGACGTTCTGCCGCCGGCGACGAAGAAGAGGAAGAAGAAGTACATAAAGGAGAGGTTGCCGCAGGGGCTCATCGATTACATGATCAAGTGTCCCCGCAATTCCATGTATGACATCCCTCGCGTGAGTCTCGCCCAGCATAGCACCGAGTTCCGTGAATCCTATCTTCAAAGAAAAGCGATTGCTGACAAGATCTTCGAGTACGAACAAGTCCTCATCAGCCAGTACATCACCAAGGGCTACGCCGATGACAAAGTAGAAGTCACTGATGACGAGGAGGACGATGAGGTGTGCTACACCAACGACGAAGTGGAAGTCACCGATGACGAGGAGTAAATAGTGTAGCAAGCACATTATGACCTGACGTGCTCCGAATGCCTAATTACATGTCTCCTGTGATTTTTCCTCTGCTGATGAACATGATGTCCACATACAAGCTCTCTTTTTTTTTTATTGAAAATGGAATAGAGCTTTCCGCATGCGCTTCTCATGCAGGGTCATACATATATATATGAGATATATGTATAAATCCGTTTGTGAAAGATATTATAAAAGATACCTGCCTGTGATTGATGCATTCCGTAATCACTCTGAATGTCTGACTCAACTAGATCAATGAGCTTTTTTTTCACTTCACTGTTTTTTTTAAAAAATTTCACTTCATTGTCAAAAATGCATGCTTCATCAGAAAAAAAATGTTTTGAGTTGTGACTCCATATCAATTGACTTGAATTTGTAAGGAATCGGATGCTCGTAGCCTAAGAGGGAGAGGAGGTGAATTAGGCAACTAAAAACCTTAACCTATGGCTTCACTACTTTTGCACAAAGTAAAACTAGAACATACTACCTAGATGTGCAATCTAAGGTCGATCTAGTGTGAAACTCCCATCCCAAAACAAACTTTGCAACCTATAGCCAATCCTAGCATGATACTACTCTAGGAAAGTAAAGGCAAACAAGGATTGCAAGAGAGTAATGCGGAAGCGTAAAGAGGGATGAGAGGAAGCAAACTCTTGACACGCGATTTATCTCGTAGTATCGGTAGGCACTAAGCCATTCCTAGTCCACGTTGTTGAAGCACTCACACAAGAGTATTGCTTCCCGGTCACCAAGTCTCTCCTAAGAGCACCACTTGACTTGCCACAAAGGCTTGCCACTTAGGCACTCGCCAAGCTCCCTTGGTCACCTTGATGTCACCTCCACTAAGGAGATTCTCGACCAAGGAAGGGGGTCTCCACATCCCCCGCACAAAGTGTCCTCGCCACTCCACACCAAGCCGGAGGGTCGAAGACGATTGCCGGTGAGCCACTTAGGCCCCAAGGCTTCCGACGCACCTTGTACAACTTGATTCACTCAAGAATCACCTCACAAGGTTGGCACTCACTCAGCTCTAAGCTAAGCCTAGCACTAAACACACACACAAAGCATGTGCAAGTCTATGGATGAGCAATTTAGCACTTGGATGGATTGGTTATGATCTTCTAGGTGTCTTGCACTCCTCTGCACTTCCACACAATCCAGCCATCTCAAATGGGTGAGTGGAGGGGTATAAATAGCCCAAGGCACTCAGCTAGCCGTTGGCTAATGGCTCAATTAAAAGTACACCGTCGGATGAACCGACGCTTACTTGGCCATCGGTTCATCTGGTGCCCCCCTCTACATCACTTAGCCGTTGCAGTTCTCTGACACAATTGATCTGACGCTATACACCGACGGTGCATCAGTTCATCCGGTGCTGAAGGACTCCTCACCAAGATCTTACTGTTTGCTTCTTTGCATTGTGACCATCGGATAGACCGACTCTTCTACTGACCAAGGCGTCGGTTCATCCGGTGCTACTGGATCTGTCTTGGCGCGTCTCTATCTTGATTCAAATTGAGCATCGGATAGACCGACAGTGTCCCCACTTAGACCGTCGGATCATCCGGTGCTACTGTCTCTGCTTCTTTGTTTCTTCCATTCATCCGGTGCAACTAGAAAACACACTGTCGGTTCATCCGACGGTCTGTGTAAACTTAGCTTCCTTCACGCAGTGTACCAACTGCTCCGACGCTTGCACCGACGCCACTTCTTGTGTACTGTCGGTTCATCCGACGGTGCCCTTTGCTTCTTTCTTCTTTCTCGGTTTTGACATGTGGTACTTTTGCATCCATGGGACCTAGAAAAGTCTACAAGGACATGCTAAATAATATGGTTAGTCCCATTGATTATGTTGTCATGAATCACCAAAATCACACTCGAACTAATGGCATATGAGACCATGTTTGCTACACTCCTCCAACCCGGCTGGCATGGTCTTCTTCTTGAGGTTGTATGCACCATCCGACCCGATAGCTTCAGGCACACGATGAACGCTCCACATCGCAACCTTGAGCTATCCCTCTCTCGAAACAGAAGAAGCTATCAGCTCTATTAACTGTGTAGATCTGGACTGAGCGAAGTGATGCAGCTACAGCTATGGGTGGCGGCTTGGACACGGCGGAACAGGGGGAAGCCAACAAGAGGATGGAGATATATTAGAAGTATGAGGCCATGCTGTTTTCGCGGCCTCCGAGCGTGTCCACATTAGCCTAAATTAGGCTGGTCCGTTCGATGTAGTTTTTGCGACTTAGATCGTGCGGGAGTGTCCTTCCCTGAAGCTGGAGAGTTAACAGCTATGTGAGCTACCTGCAAATTTCATATGGGGCAGTCGTGTCCTTCACTCAACAAGGTGAGAGTTGATAGTGACCTCACCTCACCTTGTGCAAGTTGTTGATGGAGAAGCCGGTTCATGTTTGTGAGCCAGCTTGCTAGAGCCATGTGAGGGAAGGACGCCACATTTATTTACCACACTGTTGCATCTAACTATTCCAAAATCATTAACTAAAAACTATCAAATGAAATCACAATTCGAAAGTAGGTTTAATTCCTATTAACTTAAGCCAGCTAGGTTGCTCAATTAGGCTTCATATTTGCCTTGATTTTCTTGTATTTCGCCCCTTCTATCTGGTGACACGTCATTTCACACACATATGTAAAACATTATCCTTCGACCGTGTCCATGTTAACCTAAATTAGGCTTCTCCTTTCATGTAGTTATTGCGACTCAGATGGTGTTGGAGTGTCCTCCACTGAAGCTTGAGAGTTGGCAGCGAAGTGAGCTCAGCCTTCAAATTTCAGATGGGGCAGCCATGTCTTTCACTCAAGTTGAGTGTTGATAGTAGTGACCTGACCTGACCCTATGCAAGTTGTTGATGGAGAAGCCAGTGCATGTTTTCAAGCCTGCTAGAGACGCGTGAGGGAAGGGCACCACATTTATTTGTCACACTGTTGCGTCCAGTGAAGCATCATTTCACACATATATTGGCTATTCATCTTTTGTAATTTTATTGTTGGGATCTAGTGCTTCTCGTGCCTATATAATGCATGGTGGTGCCTGTGTTGCATTGCACCTCTCATACCGTCTGTCTCATATATCGCAAACCTGAGCCACAAAGTCAGTAGTTCTAAGGTTCTCTCGATCGAGTTGAATGGTGCGCTTCGTATCCTAGCATGGTGCACATCATGGATTAGAATAGTAGTACTCTCAATCTCAATAAGAGCTAAAATTAGTTAAGTGATAATATATTAAAAAGTTAACTTCATTTGAGTGATAAGTGGCGATCTACAACTAGGTAGCATGGGAATATGAGTAAGCATATGGTTACTGGATGAATGAACGTGCTTCCCAGTGGTTTCCAAGAGAAAACCACGTGGCTCACCTCTAATTGTTATATTCATTTAATGCCTTTTTGTTGATTACATGTTAGCTTTGCCGTTGCTGTGTAGGTTTGCTTTTATTTCCTTCTTCTCTTTCATTGTTCGTCTCCTTGAAGTTCTTTTTGGAAAATTATTGTAGCCTGTCACAGGTACAGAGATGCCACATGGAGGGCAGTCCTTTGTCTAGCCAGACAGGGAAGAGGAGGCGTGGAAAAGAAGCAGCTATATATCAAGTCAGGTATGCAGTATGCTTTGTACCTTACTACCTGTGGGTATAAAAATATATTAGCCTTCTTTCTATCATTTTGGTTTCGCATGCATGCTAGATAAATAGTAGGAAAGGGGCCGGGTGTGGTAATAACATGGCTGGACTGTGTAAAACAAATATGTGGCAACGAAAAAAGGAGGCCGGCAACATATAAAGCAGTCCCATTTTAATTTTTATGTTTATGTATACCTAGACAATATATAGCTTCTACAAAGATAGTAGAGATAGGATCAGTTGTTTGGTAATCAAACAAAATGTGAAGAAAAATTTCAAATTACTAAGAGAAAAAACTTTAGTTTCTTCCATCCCTTTTCATGTTATACTAGATTTAGTGCTTCGACCTGCTTCATCTGGTCATGTTGTATTTATTAGTTTTTCCATCCCATAGCTATTGGTGAGGGATCAATTCGTGAGAGGCAGCAACGTCAGAGGTCAATTAGCCAGGCAAAAAAAAGGAGGTGAGTTGTGTACCTCTCTCTTTTTGTTGGTAAAGGAATGGGTACCTCCCATGTAATGAAGACTTCTTTTGCCGGTATACAACAAAAGATCAAACAT
The DNA here is from genome assembly GCA_036936925.1 of Cenchrus fungigraminus. Taxonomy (NCBI): domain Eukaryota; kingdom Viridiplantae; phylum Streptophyta; class Magnoliopsida; order Poales; family Poaceae; genus Cenchrus; species Cenchrus fungigraminus. Next base: position 124,333,192 of record CM072770.1, on the reverse strand, counting down.
ATGGTAGTACTCCCATGCACACTGTATCCTTAGAAGGAAACTTATACTTACACTGATTTACATTGCGTGTGAGCTTATTGTAAAAGTAATATGAACAACGGCAAGGGAATGAATCACCAGGGAGTCAAGAATGGTAGCAGTTGTTCTATATGCCTTTAATTTGACTCTACACCTGCCATGATGCGCATACTGGTGCAAGTTTGGTACTATTCAATACACATGTAACTGGAGATTAAATCCGTAAATTAATTAGCCTACTTTTTTGTGTAGGATCGAGTCATAGTTACGCAAGGAGATTCTGAGGCAAATTATTATCGAATTGGGTGGAACTATCTGTACCAAAGGGGTGTATAAACTAGATAGGAGTAAAAGGGTAGCCTGGCTCACGGTTGAAATTCCCCCTATAGAGGGCAAGACGTGGTGGAGGTTGAAACTTTCCAAGGCATTTCTTGTGACCGATTACGAAGCTCAGGAAAATGTTTCTGAAATAAATATTGCTCATTCAATTTCACATAAGAATATCATTGTTAGTGATGTGAATTATGTTTCATGGTTGGAAATGTATAGTCAGTGGTACCACTGTATATGCTGGTCCCAGGTGCTACACCGTCAATCAGAGGCTCCAAACATATGTATGGAACCAGTCATGTACACTAGATCAAAGCCACCAGTGACATGACACGAACTGCTTGATCGGGAATCGTTCAACATTCTCCAAGAGAACACCCCTAATGGAAGTCCACTTAGTGAATGAATGGTATGCATGTTTTATATATTAAGTTGGGTTATTTGCTTTTTTGCAGTGCTGCAAGAATCGATACGTTTGCGCACTTCCATGCAGGATATCAATCACCCAAGACTGACTACTCCGGAAACAAATGATAGAAGTGACTTTGAGGCATTGTACTACCGTCCTAATAATATCTCCAGTTATGCTAACCTATTATGTATTATGTCTAAGTTATTAAACTAACATCCTTAATACAAGGACGACTGTAATGTGCGTAGCTCATGGGCCATGGGCTCTATATATGTTTTCGTAATATCTGAGATCAAGTATTGTGTGCTAGGTACTCTAAATACTTGCACTATTATTACTACTAGCACGTTGTTTATTCATTGTTGTGAAATTCTGATTTCATTAATTAATAATCTTCTTTTATCATTATATCTTATGTTTCCATCATTGGACCTCTATGTCATCACTACAAATACCATAGAAATTTGACTTGATATATTTGTTTCTACACAAGTATCCATTAGAACCCTACCTTTCTAAATTTTAACAAGAGTTACTCTGCACACACACAAAAAAGATGTGTCCGTGCACATTGTACAAAATAAAGTCAAACCTCCTCTAACTCAAATATCTGATCCGAGCCCGTAGAACTTTAGTTATAGTCACCTTAACCTGCCATTATACTAATATTTCTACATCTCCCTAAGAATCGGTGAAGTATCGTGGTTGGTTGTTGTTTATTGTGTATGGATTTTATGCAAACAGAGTATCATTCTGACATGGTAGACATGAATTTATCCTGACCTAACATTCTTACATGTATTTGTAGAAATGTTTATACTACCTTACTGAGTTGATGAATTCCCTAGAAGAGAACATGTTACCACGTTTACAAGAAATAAGGCAAAAGGTAACTTATGTATCGTTTGTATTATAGGCAAGACTCACCTGTGTATACCACCAAGTCTAGAGGTACCCACCAAACCCAAAACTGAGCTTCCAGCAATATAAACCAACTAGCATGGTACCTTTGTCATATGAATTGGATGTTAAAATTTATGAATGGACCGCAGTGTTGAGTGAATAGCACCATGTTAGGCACATAAGACCATATCAACCACTAGCACCAATACATTCAAGCATCATCAGTAGAATGGTTCAAGACATATGCCTATGCAAGACTAGGGAGGAGTGCTGGAAGTAGAGTACAACAGTTCAATAGAAATATATGGCACAAACATGCATTATGCTTAACAAAGTGTCTGTATGAGTGTATGTGAGAAGCCAACAAGAGCACCGAACATATATATCATCTACCCAAAAACTCATTTACATATCTAAATGCAGGACCACACGCATCATGTTCCCAAGCTTTGGCAATGGCACTGTGGTTTGCTCCAGTGAGATGGGCATGTATGGTTTCGGTGGCATCACGGGGACAAACAGGCCAGCCCCAAACATTAGCAATATGTCGAATCTTTGTAGTCTGTACTCGTGCAAGGGCTTGTGTATTGGCTTTCATCACATTTATGCAGTCACAAAGTCTCTTGCGTCCAACAAAATATTCTCTTAATTCTGATACACCAATTGCCCTAGCTAACCCAGTTTGCCCCGTGAACTCACGAAGGGACAAAGAATCAAAATATTCTTTGAGTTCCTTGATCAACCAGCGTCAACCATATCATCAACATGACAACTAAGATATTCCTTGAGAACTAACTCATGACACTGGATCCATAGAAGGCAACTTTGGAACCGTAAACTTGGTCTATAGCTCGCAATTGCAAAAGGATTGACGAGGTAGGAATCCAAATGCAACAAGGTATCCATAGATCAATGAGTTCGACCCACCTAATAAAACAGGTATGTTACCACGCCTTACAATAGACTCTGCAGTTGTGGTTGCAATAGATCGAAAGGATGGTAGAGAAAAATGAGGGAAAAGTGTTTTGAGACCTTTGAATCGTCTACCAACCTTGGTTATACTAAAAGTAGAAGGATGGAGTTGAGAAGAGGAAAGGTATTTTGACTGTAGTATACTATCACATATAATTAGATTATTCATGAGAGTATAAAATGTTCATGCATGAATGGTTGTTAAAATGAATGAAAAAATAATTTAATAGTTAAATAACTAAGATATAGTTACTATGTGCATATATTTTTTAATATTATATTTAAAATTAAATAATTATTTTCTTGTAATTTCCAACCCATAATTTACTTATAATTTTGGTTTTTTCCGCAAACTTATGTAACATTTGGTTCGGGATAAAATTATGATCGCGTAGCCATGTATTTTTATGTGAAATTTTAAATTGACCTATCTTTATATAAATTTAGGAACCATTCCAAAATCATTAACCAAAAACGTCAAACGACATCATAATTTGAAATTTTGTTAATCTCTATTGACTTAAGCCAGTGTAGATTGCCCAATGAAGCTTCAGATGTGCCTTGTCACCAATGCCTGTGAAACACGGGTAACACATGTTCTGCATCCGACCACTACCGGCATGTTGTCACCTCAGCACCGCCCACGCCACTACCCGACACACCCAGCTTGGCCACTCCTTCATTGTAACGCGAGCCGTGCATGTTCTGCATCTGACCACCACCAACATGTTATCACCTCAGCACCACCCACGCCACTAGGCGACACACCCAGCTTGGCCACTCCTTTGTATGAATGCGGGTCGTGCATGTTCTGCATCCGACCACCACCAACATGATGTCACCTCAACACCCCCACACCACTAGGCGACACACCCAGCTTGGATAATCCATTACTAGAACACGGATCGTGCATGTTCTGTATCCGACCACCACCAACATGATGCCACCTCAGCACCGCCCATGCCACTGCATGACACACTCCCCTTAGATACTCCTTTACCCATGTTGGTCATTAGTTATTGCACGCACCGGATGTGCATACTGTACATAGACACATGCATGCCTTCGAACCACGATGCACGCATGTTTTGCATCAGATGACCAGCATCGGCATGTTGTCACCTCAGCACCGCCCATGCCACTACCCGACACTAGCTCGGCTACATATTTGACTCTACTCCTCCATTGCCATTACTGAGCCTTGGTCACCCCACTCACCGTAGTGATGGTGTTGGCTACTACTTCTTCCACCTAAAAATTATGGGAATGAGATCCTCTACCATCAAGCACTTTGGTGGTACTCTGCAGTCACCTCATCCGGACCGTCCAGCTGTGATCCGACGACGACCATAGCCCCCAGGCGCTCCAGCTCTTCACGCGCTGGGCCTTGGCCCAACCGAGCATTGGCCTGCAACGACGAGCAACAGAACAAGAGGGCGCGCGTGGCGAGGAGGGGAGGCACGGCGCGGCGGTTGCCAAGGCGGACCGGTCCAACGGAGCAGCCACAACGCTTGAGGCACAAGAGCACGCGCCCGTCAGCCACCTCGTGACCATGGTCGCGCGCGCCGCTGCAGCAGCCACCCCGTCCCCGTGAGTCACGAGCGACGCCGCGGTGGCGCACAGCGCAGATGAAGGTGCCTAGGAATCAGGCGCAGCAGCAGCAGGCGGGAGGAACAGGTCGTGGCCGTCCACGTTGTCGTGGCGTCCGGGGCAGAGGCAGCCCACCCCCTCCCAACCGTCTTCCTACCGCCGCCGCCGCCAGGGAAAGCGCGACCCACGCGCTCCGCCACCGCCGTCGGGGAAGCGCAACCCGCACACTCTGCGACAGTCACCTCCAGGGTGTGTGCGGCTTGCATCCTCCGCTGCTGCTGCCGTCGTGACGCGCGCGCTCTGCGGCGGCCGCCACCGGGGCACACACAGCCCGCGCACTGCACGAGTCGCGAAGGAGGCGTGTCGTCATCGTCCGCACCGGGAAGGGTGCGACCCGCGCGCTTCGTGGCCGCCGCGCTCCACGGAGTCACGGAGATCGTGCTGTCCTCGGCCGCATCCATCACCATGGCCACCACTTCATCCTCATCCTCATCTGGCATGGGAGCAGGGGAGGCCACAGGAGCAGGGGAGGCCGTTGGAACAGGGGAGGAGGGCGCAGATCCACGGCTCGCCAGGGGAGGACCGCCACTCTACCGTGGGGAGATCCATCTGTGCGCTCCGCATCTCCGCCGCCCTTCATCTGTCGTGCACCGGCAAGCTCGGTCCAAGAAGACGGCGGCGGCAGCGGCGGAGTGAGCGAGAGGTCGCAGGGAGAGAAAAAAATCCACCATGGGCTTAGATGGGCCTTATTACCGCCACTCTTATGCAGTTGCCGTAGGATCCGAAACCAACCACCCAGATGCATCGACTGCACTCTGCCACCAAATCGCGTGATGGCAGAGGATCTTGTTCCAAATTATGACATCTAGAACCTCCTTTGCCATCACAAAGATCACATATCTCCACTACCTTTCCATTCGGCCTCAACCATCCAGTTTCTTCATCACTCCACTTTCATGTAAAACTTTGATTACAATGATGACGGTTTCCATGCCTGCCCAGGCTCTTGGAGAGGTAAATAACTATTTGGCATCATGGAGAAAATCTTACCTCCCCCTCTCTTGATTGCAAAGATATTTACCCCTCTTTTCTTTGCAGATGGTTGGAGAAGCATGGGTCACCAATTACTTCTTGAACAAAGAAGGTTTTCCAAAACTGCTATACACTGCAATGCTCCGGCTTGGTATTTGTGATCACCCAGAATATGTAGGACCAGAGTATGAGGAGTATGGCACTGAGAGATGCGAAGTGACCATCTATATCAGAGCAAGTAAGGACTTCCCTGACATAGAGCCATGGGCAGTGATTGCCACAGGGTTTCGATTTGAGGATACCTATCAAATTGTTGCTCGGAAAGCTTTGAAGTGCCTATGCTAGATATATGAAAAGCCCATCTGTCGTACCCCCATGCATTTCTTTCCACCTTTGGTAAGGAACAGCCCAGTGTGGATGGTTCGAATGAGGACCCTTGAAGGTTGTGAATTACGTGAAGATAATCCAACCGGTGTATTCATGGCAAGATACTTGCTCAACTTAGATGATCTATATGACAAGCAAGCAAGCAAGCTGAGGAAGTGCATCCACAGGGCAGAGGAAGCTGAGAAGCAGATTAGGACCCTACTCGTGCAACTTGCTGAGGCTAAGGCACAAGCCAGTGCATCTAAAAGCCGTGAGGCCACTGCAATCGAAGCCTTAAAACAAGCAGAGGATCGTCATGCACAAGAGCTAAAAGATGCCTACCTTGTCACTAGGGGGGAAAGAAGGGCCCTCACATTAGAGGTGAAAGACTTCCCAATACTAGATGGAATCCCAATTCTTGACATGGAGAATGGGAAAAGGAAGTTCGTTGAGACCCCACCAACACCTGCACCTACTGAGTTCTCAGAGGGGGTTTCTGATCTCGAGCCTACCAAGGAAGAAGAACTCCCTCTAAGTCAGCCACCACCAAAAGACAATGTTGCACTTCCTCTCATCCCAGTAGAGGATCCTTCGTCGTCGGAAGAATGATACAACCATGGACGCAAACCTCTCAGAGGAATGGAGCTACTCTGGTCCGAAGCTATGGGCTTAGAAGTTGTTCTAGCTAGGTTCTTTTGCGTCTAAGGGAAGTGATGATGACTTTGCTTTTGTAAACAATTAGGTAGATGAGATGTGTCCCTATTGTAGTGTGCTCTTTTTCTGCTAGGTAAAAGTTTAGAAGTAGTTTTGGTAACTCCTTTTACATTTAAGGGAAGTGAAGATTATTTCACTTTTGTATGTCCCCATGTAAAGGAGTTTTGCCGTATTGTAGTGTTTGTTGTTTTCTCCTATAATGTAACATCCTGTTCCTACCCTATTAATCAAAATTTGTTGGTAGTCAACATGCATGTGTTTTGTATATTACATTAGTTAGATAAGGGTGACATAGTCCATGATCTATGAACTGTCACAATGCAATGAGAAATACACATTTACAACATCTAAAGAAAGCTTACTTAGAAAATGTATGCTATTTTTAAGGTATTGTGTTATGCCATTTGGTCACCCGCAGCGAAGCGCGGGCACAAGGGCTAGTAGTGGAGTAAATTGAGAATATCGATGGTGGCTCTGCCCGAGATAGGATCTGTTTATAATTAATATGTGGCGTGCTCAGAAGAGCAAAGAATTCGTTGGACTCCAAAATAACACTTTTAGCTCTGAACATGCCGCCTGCTTGGCTGAGTATAGCGCACGTGAGTACTCCTAGTGTGAACCCAAGAGACCAAAGCTCATGTCAAAAATTACTAAAGTATATTTGTACATTAAGCTACTTATACCATCGTGTGTTTCACTTGCCAGCCACATTTTTTCTTTTTTTTTCTCCTGTCAAAGCGTTACAAAAAAAATCAATGATAACTCCTCAGTTGCTCCTGCCCCATCCTCTCCTGTCAAGTTAATACCGTTAAGTTAATTATATTAGATTATTAAGTTTACCGTCCCATTTTAGCACAAATAAGAACAAAATTAAATACTGGTGTATCAAAACCATGAGTCTACGACCTCACATGGTTACCCATAAAGACTTTGAAGTGAATGCTCCATGTGATCTCAATGTTGCCCCAACGTTTTCCATTTTTCTAGTGAGGAGGGATGCATCTGTTGGAATGGAATTGTGCTTTCAGCTTTTAATATATCACAATTTAGCCGAATTTTCAGTGAGAAGGCATTTCATGTTGGGCTATAGAAAGAAAGTAAAAAAAACTTCTTTTTTCTTAAAGCTTTATTTCTAGTTGGATGTATTACTCATAGGAGTCATGGTGGCTCGTGAGTTCGACGTGAAGCACACTAATAGAAAATGGAAAAAGGCTCCCCTCACCTATTCACTTTGTCCATCCTACCCCTAACCAAAATTGTGGTTTAATTTACTCCCTCAACCTGTTCATACAAGCTTAATATAATCCCAAAGCAGAGTGGCAGTCGGTTTTGCCTACGTGGCGCACATTTGACCGGTTTTGACTACCACGAAATTCTAGGCGAGATCATCCAGTGAGGCTTGATAAAGCGTCGAGGATGCGGGCTTCTTCTCTGGGGTCGGCGTAAGGCAGCGCTGGAAGGACCCATCACCGTCGGTGATGCAGACCTAGGAGCTGAAGACGAAGGTGTCGCCTTGCTCGAAAGCGACAGTGGACTTGATGATGACTTAAGCCAACGAGTTCGCCAGGCCAGCGGATCTTCGACGAGATCCCCTGTCGGTGTTTAGACCCAGCAACCTACCAAGGGGATTACCCGAGGTAGATGATTGTGGTGGGGCTCGCTGAGATCTGGAATTCGAAGGAGAGACATATGGCACACAATTTAGACAGATTCAAGCCACAAAGTGTGTAATAACCTACGTCATGTATGCTGTGTAGCTCTTGATTGATTTGTGTGAGTTTCAGGTGTCGTTTGGGAGGTCCCCTACATCGTCTTATATATCAAAGGAGGCATGGTTACAAGTCGGTATAGTTTCATGAGTACTAGTTGAGTACATCTAGGAGAAGCCTATGGAAGTTACATAAGAAGCTTTCCTATTCTAGTACTAGTCTTGTGTTGCCTTGTGGTCCACACCATCTTGCACCATGACCCACATGTCAGAGTAGTGCTGGTAGCCGGTTCCATATACGGACAGAGTCCACCTAGATGGTGGGCACAGGGATGCCCATACGACAATCACAGCATTCACTTCATCTTATATAGTTCCATTTTGTATTCCACAAATATCTTAGGCACACCTTCAGTTATATACAAAAAAAATGTGTCATCTTATTTATGTATGTGTATTTGCTGCCTTTGATCCAATAAAAGTCATCTCCACAATCATTTTATATATCGCCTTGACGAATTAATACAAATGCTACATCTTTTTTTACGTCACACATTTCAGATTCTAAACTATACTTAGTTATGTTTTCTGTAAGTTGCTTCCTGTTTAATTATCTATTTAAATTGGACAATGCGTTTTATGTGAAACATGAAATGTATGTAATTAGGACACACATTCTTTTAAACTATGGAACACTGGTGTATCATATTTTTAACTTCAACGTTCACGCAAGCCTACAAAAAGGAACACAAAAATCAATGAACTAGCTAATACAATAGCATGTCATTGAGAGACCGTTACAGCCCATCCCCAAAATGTTTTGCACCCTTCGGAACTTATTGGGCATAGGGATATTAGTTGTGGCATATACCTCTGATGTAAAATTTATCTTAGGAATAATCCCAGCTCATAATTCTTCATTAGTTAGCCTAGATTCCATAATAAAAAAACCAAGGATATAAATAAAAAATGATTTTCACATCTATGCAATAACTAGTGATCAGTGACGGGTCTAGAGAGATATCTCATCAAACCGGTGAGTTAAATCCGGTTTAAACAATGATAAAATGAGTTCATTTTGCACTCAACATGGGAAGATTGTCTTTTCCTAGCTGTACTGCCTTTAGTGTGTTGTATTGTTCCTCTAACACCTAGTCTCCAAGGAGTGGTAGCAGCCTAGAAGTGGACAAACTTTCTTTCCCCATTTGGCATACCTACTAGGATTCGGAATCCTTTCACATGACAATCTTAATTATCTCCCGTTATCCAAAACTCACAAAAACATAAAAATCCACCAAAAAATTAAATAAAAAACATTCACACACGAATAACAATTTTTTTTGAGAATACACGAATAACAAAATTATGTTTCAATAAAATTGCTATGGCCAGAGACAATACAGAAACATATTAGATTATTCGTGACACATATCATGGTGGACAGTGTATGTGTCTTTATTACAAGCAGCCAGACGATCGACTAGGTCACCCCACATGGTGAACAGTTTATCGGAGATAAACATTAACATAACTTGGCCATAGCTTCAAGCACAGCAACATATGCTTATGAAAGGCGTTCATGCTGGCAGCAGTGCAGCGATATCGTTTTAGGCTTGTCCTTCTTTCATGTTAGCAAGTGCTCCCATTTCTTCCATCTTGGCAACAACTATCAAATTGAGATATGAAAATCCCATTAGCGCATGAGTTAACTTTGCAGTAGAAACATAGTACAAGATGCCTTCATGTTGCAAGTAATATGGCTGAAGTTGTGAGACGGAAGTGAAGTCAACAAAGTACGTTCACAGAAATGCATTGAAGGCCACACATACGTATTGTAGTCCACGATATACTCCATAGCTTGCATGTACATATAACAAATTCATTGAGTATAGTGAGCTTAGTGAATTTACCGGAAGCAGTCAGAGTACATGGGAAACAGCAAGTGCTCTTGCAAGCTATTTCGGGGGCACCAGCAGCAATACAAGCAAAACAACATGCTTTTGCTCGGGCGGCTACGCAGCAGCCACACTGTTGTGCGGTGGCCGAATTGGCAGTGATGCTCAAGATGACAAAGAACATGATCACCATCAAAGTGGTAGTCCTCTTTCCCTCCATTATTGCCTCCTCTGCTTGATGCTACCCTCCTTGGTTACCTAGCAATGTTTATTGGTTTTGTGTTGAGAGACGATTCCTGAATGGATGTTGCCGGCTACAATTTATAGGCAGCTGCGCTATGTGATGGTGCAGCGACACTACCAATACGAGGGATACGATGGTACACAGCATCTGATGCACTCCTAGTGTGAACGCAAGAGACCAAACTCATGCCACAAAAATTACTAAATATATATGACTATACAATGCCATCATGGGTTCCACTTGCCAGCCACTTATTTCCTTATGCAGTTTTTAGTCCAAGCGGTTGGAAAATTTTAATGACAACTCCTTCCCAGTCGCTGCTGCCACCATCCTGTCCGGCCATGTTAATATATTGTCAACTTAATTATATTAGATTAAGTGGTACCATCAAAATTTTGTGGCCAATAAAAATGATATTAAATTGAGGGGTGTATCGTAACTGTCAACCTAGAAAATTAACTTTAGAGGCATGGTTAATTTGTCAAGCAAAAAGTGAACACAGCTTTGTGAAAAAATGAAGTGAAGGAAATCTGTTTTCTGGACGGTCCGGTGTGGACGGTCACTTCATAGGCTGACATTGTTTGCACGCAAGACAATTATGAACACGGCATGTATAGCATGTACGAAAAATATAAATTAGCTCTTACTCATGCAGAAAAGAAGATTCTAAGTAGACTACTACCTCTATTGCAAACATTTTATAAAGTTAATTTAACTAAATGAAAATATATTTCTTATATTTACAAATGGAGTCAGTATAAAATAGTGTCCACAATCCACACAGAACTAAGAGGTTAAGTACCAGGATTTTGATCCCATCCAACCACGATTCACGATAGATGCCATGGCATACCAATGAATATCTGGTAGATCATGTTCGATGAATCATAAGGTTGATTCTGCCATTTTTGGGGCAGACCACGTGAAGCAACAAGGCCCAAAGGGGTTGCCATGACGTTTTCCATTTGCTATTGAGGAATTCCTCAAAGGGGTTGCAACATAATTAAAGTAACATTTTAGTGTAGTAGTTCCAGATTTAAGTTATATAGCTTTTGTCTAGATCTTTTTTACTGGCTAGTGGACGAGAATTCTATCTTGTACCGGTAGATTCTCACCGGTTATCGAAGGTGCTTAGATAAGATTAGGGTAGTCTTTATCGGCTTTCCTTATTCTGCTTCAATTTGCGTTCACTAAGTTATCGATATTAGCTATTCTCTCGCAAGATTATTTATTTATTTTTGTTGATTATTAGCTTTTATCGTAAAATATATTTGCTAACTATGTTTCCACATCGGCTATTCGCACAAGTGAACACAGTCGATCAAATCTGATTCTAGGTTTTATATCAACGCTTGCGGAATCTTAGCCGATAGTCTATCTGCCTGTATCGGAAACATAGTCCATACACCCTCGGAACTTTACCAGATTTTTATCCCTTGTCAATTATATATTGGTTATATAAATTTACTGGCACGTCCGCGCACCACACACGCTGATTTGAATGGTGCACTGGTGTTCTATTTTTGTGTCAACAAACACCAACCAACATAGTGGAGTAAATTGAGAATATCGTTGGTGGCTCTGCTCGAGATAGGATCTGTGTATAATTAATACGGGGCGTGGTCAGAAGAGCAAAAAATTCGTTGGACTCCAAAATAACACTTTTAGCTCTGAACAGGCTGTCTGCTTGGCTGAGTATAGAGCATGTGAGTCTCCTAGTGTGAACCCAAGAGACCACAGCTCATGTCACAGAAATTACTAAAGTACTAGGTGATTCCCCTGCGGTATCCGAAAGAGTTTTTTTTTTGATAAACTATGAATCAATAATGTGGTTACTTGATAAACTATCAATCAATAATGTGGTTACTTGGGACCGTAAAACAATATATGTTGGAATGATGATTTCACAACGATGATGCTACAAATTATTTAATAATTCCCACACAACTTTGATTCCCTACATATATCAACAACAAAAATTGTTTCTTTAAAAGAGGTGCAACTAAATTTCAATTAAATCTAAGTAGATGTATCATTCTGATCTTCACCTGACGTCTGAATTTTCTACAAACTTATTTAGCAATGCAAATCAATAACACTAGATTAGTTTGACAGAAATAAAAAAGAGAAAAGTGCACACCTTTCATATCATCAGCGGTCATTGTTGAAGGATGAGACACCGCGGCACCAAGTTTTCCTGGCAGCTAATTCAGCAACACCTAAATAACCTTGCTCTATGTTAAACTGTCTCAAGAACTCTGCATGCCTATCTTTCTCCATCTGCATAATCTGTTGCATCCTTCTATGATAACCGGCTGTGCCACATAGCAAGATAAATAAACAAGCAAAATTCCACAGAAAATTAGATGGCCATTTAACGATGAACTTCTGTAGAGACTTTTCTATCACATATATGAACTGATTTTTTTACACTACCAAATGTGCAGGGGAGAGGAACAGATCTCCACCTATGTTTATGTAGATGCCAACAGCTTGCCATTAGAGGAAATCAGACTTGCCTGCAACTCCGCTAATGCAGTCCAGGATTTGGGGATGTCAGTGTGATTGATCTGGATAGTAAGGGCGGTCTTGGAGTGGACGGTGATGGAGGCGAGCACATGGATACAAGAACCGATTCCTCTCCTCACCTGGGGCAGGGACGACGCGGGGAGTGAGATTGACGGTGGCAAGCGGAGAGGAGAGAAGCCGGTCTGGGCAACCGGCGGAGCTCCCGCCGGTGACTTCGGACATGGCAGCGGCCGGGAAGAGGGGCAAAGCAGAAAGGGGTGCGAGGGGAACCAATTCCTCTACTCACCTTGGACAGGGACAGCGCAGGGAGGGCCGACCCTAGACAGTTGCGGAGTTTCCGCCGACGACTCTGGGCACCTTAGGTAGGGATGGCGCGGAGAAGGGCGGGCGAAGAGGCTTTTTGGAGACATTCGAGGGGTGGCGGCAGGGAGGCGAGGGGGCGGGGAGGCGACACCGCGAGAGGCGTTGGTTGGGAGGCGAGGGGCGGTGGCAGTTCTTGTTGAATGATGATCCAAATTCATGTGTACAAGATAAAGGCCAACTTCTGACGGAGCGTAGCAACGCCTGCTAGGGCTGGAGCCAAGCGGGGGGGGGGGACACCCCCTTGCAGTACGGTACGGGTCATATAATCTCATTAGGGTTTTCCATTGGAGATTGATTCTCTCTACTTCTTGAAAGTCGCCACCGTTAGCGTTTGTAACCAGACTCTGATCATCGTGAAGTTCTTGCTGGCTGGCGCCCGTGGTTTTTCCCTCTCGTGTTGAGAGGGTTTTCCACGTTAAATCTCGTGTCTCCTTGCGGTTTGATTTCTTTACTTTTCGTCGATTATTTGCCATCATTCTATAACAACTGGTATCAGAGCCTGTTCTAGACTAGGGTTCCTTGATGTCGTCGACGATGAAGTTGGATCTACCGTTGTTGGATTACAAGACGAGGTTCTCACTGTGGCAAGTGAAGATGCGGGCTGTTCTGGTGCAAACTCATGATCTTGATGAGACGCTGGAAAAGTTCGGGGACAAGCGGCCTGTTCGCTTGGCTGGTTGCTGGTGGCTGGTGCTGGTTTGTTCTGAGAGAAAAGTACTGCTAGCTGGTTGCTGGTGGCTGGTTTTTTCTGAGAGAAAAGTACTGCTGGCTGGTGGCTGATAAACCAGACGAACAGGGCTAAGGCGTCCAAAGATTGGACCGAAGAGGAGAAGCGCAAGGATCGTAAGGCTCTGTCTTTAATTCAGCTTCATCTATCTAATGATATACTGCAAGAATGTCTGCAGGAAGAAACTGCTGCAGCACTCTGGTTGAAACTGGGATCGATCCGTATGTCAAAGGACCTAACCAGTAAGATCCATATGAAGATGAAGCTGTTCACGCTCAAGATGGAGGAGGGTGGTTCGGTGTTAAACCACATATCTGTTTTCAAGGAGATTGTTGCCGGCCTAGTGTCGATAGAGGTTAAGTATGAGGATGAAGGTTTAGGCCTCTTACTGTTATGGTCTCTACTCAGTTCATTTGCATCTTTTCGTGACACCATACTTTTGAGCCGCGATGAACTAACCATCTCGGAATTTTATGAGGCACTCCAATCCAGGGAGAAGATGAAAGGCATGGTGCATACTGATGGGTCGTCCTCCAAGGGCGATGCTTTCCAAGTGAGAGGCAGGTCCGAGCAGAGATCTTCCAATGAAGGCAATGATCGTTACAAGAGCCAAAAAAGCAGAGGACGTTCAAAGTCTAGACCGCCCAAGAAGTTCTGTAAGTATTGCAAAAAGAAAACACATTTTATTGATGAGTGTTGGAAACTTAAGAACAAGGAAAACAGAAAAAATAATCATGATGGTAAGGCATCTGTTGTCACCGGTGCTGGTTCAGATTCTAGAGATTGTCTAGTAGTCCTTGCTAGTTGTGTTTCTGGTAACGAAGAGTGGATACTTGATTCTGCATGTTTGTTTCATATCTGCACTAATAGAGATTGGTTTAGTTCATTTAAGCCTTTGCAGAAAGGAGATGTTGTACGTATGGGAGACGACAACCCGTGTGACATTGTGGGGCTCGGCTCAGTTCAGATCAAGGCTCATGAGGGCATGGCACGCACGCTGCAGAATGTGAGATACATACTAGGGATGACTAGAAATCTAATTTCACTCAGCACACTTGATGCAGAAGGATTTAAATACTCCGTTTTCGGTGGACTTTTGAAGGTATCAAAAGGTTCTCTTATTTGTTTGGTAGGTGATTTGAATTCTGCTAAGCTATATGTCCTTAGAGGAAGTACTTTACATGGTTCTATTTTCGCTGCTACTGTTACTGATGATAAACCTTGTAAGACTAACATTTGGCATATGCGTCTTGGACATATAAGTGAAATTGGTATGGCAGAATTGATGAAGATAAACCTACTAGAGGGTTGTAATTTGAGTAGCAAAAAGTTCTGTGAGCATTGTATTTTCGAGAAGCATAAAAGGGTAAAGTTCAATACCGCTGTTCATGCCACCAAAGGTACTCTTGATTATGTACATGCTGACTTATGGGGTCCTTCTCGTAGGCCTTCTTATGGTCACTACTAGGAATTGACCCTTAGAGAACATTTTTTTTGCACCACCACACATTTGGTTGCAATATTTGGTTTTATATCAACCAACATTTTAATGGGTTGCGATATTTGGATCTTATGTCCACCAAAAATGTGGGTTGCATCTGTTGAAACATTGGTTGCAACAGGTTGGTGTTAATGCCACGGTGAAAAAGGTGGTTGTCTTTATGGGTACCTATTGCCACAACTAATTGTTCATTGCGGTAGTGTCGATTTAGTGTTGCGATAGATGTGTGTTTCTTGCCATGAATAGTTATTTGGTTGCGAATAGGCATGCCTGTAGCCACGATGAAAGAATGTTATCTACAACTTCACCTTTGTTGCGACAACTCATGTGCCTGTTGCATCCAAAAAATCATTCGTTGCGTTTGATGTGTGTTTGTTTCCACGAACAATTACTTGGTTGGGAATAGGCATGCCTGTGGGCAAGATGAAATAGCGTTGTCTAAAATTTAACCTTTGTTGCGATAGCTCATGTGCCCGTTGCATCCAGAAAACAGTTCGTTGCGTTTGATGTGTGTTCGTTGGCACAGACATTTGGTTGGTTGCGAATAGGCATGCCTGTGGCCAACGTTGTCTAAAATTTAACCTTTGTTGCGATAGGTCATGTGTTTGTTGCATCCAGAAAACAGTTCGTTGCGGCGGCAGTACTTGTTGAATGATGATCCAAATTCCTGTGCACAAGATAAAGGCCAACTTCTGACAGAGCGTAGCGGGGGGGGGGCAACACCCCCCTACGGTACGGTACGGGTCATATAATCTCATTAGGGTTTTCCATTGGAGATTGATTCTCTCTACTTCTTGAAAGCCGCCACCGTTGGCGTTTGTAACTAGACTCCGATCATAGTGAAGTTCTTGCTGGCTGGCACCCGTGGTTTTTCCCTCTCGTGTTGAGAGGGTTTTCCACCTTAAATATTGTGTCTCCTTGCGGTTTGATTTCTTTGATTTTCGTCGATTATTCGCCATCATTCTATAACAACTGGTATCAGGGCCTGTTCCAGACTAGGGTTCCTTGATGTCGTCGACGATGAAGTTGGATATACCGCTGTTGGAATACAAGACGAGGTTCTCGATGTGGCAAATGAAAATGCGGGCTGTTCTGGTGCAAACTCATGATCTTGATGAGGCGCTAGAAAATTTTGGGGACTAGGCGTCCAAAGATTGGACCGAAGAGGAGAAGCACAAGGATCGTAAGGCTCTGTCTTTAATTCAGCTTCATCTATCTAATGATATACTGCAAGAATGTCTGCAAGAAGAAGCTGCTGTAGCACTCTGGTTGAAACTGGAATCGATCTATATGTCAAAGGATCTAATTGGTAAGATGCATATGAAGATGAAGCTGTTCATGCTCAAGATGGAAGAGGGTGGTTCGGTGTTAAACCACATATCTGTTTCCAAGGAGATTGTTGCCGACCTAGTTTCGATGGTGGTTAAGTATGAGGATGAAGATTTAGGCCTCTTACTGTTATGGCCTCTACCTAGTTCATTTGCATCTTTTCATGACACCATACTTTTGAGCCGTGATGAACTAACCGTCTCGGATGTTTATGAGACACTCCAATCCAGGGAGAAGATGGAAGGCATGGTGCATACTAATGGGTCATCCTCCAAGGGCGATGCTTTCCAAGTGAGAGGCAGGTCCGAGTAGAGATCTTCCAATGAAGACAATGATCGTTACAAGAGCCAAGAAAACAGAGGACGTTCAAAGTCCAGACCGCCCAAGAAGTTTTGTAAGTATTGCAAAAAGAAAACACATTTTATTGATGAGTGTTGGAAACTGAAGAACAAGGAAAACAAAAAAAATAATCATGATGGTAAGGCATCTGTTGTCACCGGTGCTGGTTCAGATTCTAGAGATTGTCTAGTAGTCCTTGCTGGTTGTGTTTCTGGTAACGAAGAGTGGATACTTGATTGTACATGTTTGGTTCATATCTGCACTAATAGAGATTGGTTTAGTTCATTTAAGCCTTTGCAGAAAGGAGATGTTGTGCGTATGGGAGACGACAACCCGTGTGACATTGTGGGGCTCGGCTCAGTTTAGATCAAGGCTCAAGATGGCATGACACGAACGCTGCAGAATGTGAGATACATACTAGGGATGACCAGAAATCTGATTTCACTCAGCACACTTAATGTAGAAGGATTTAAATACTCCGTTTCAGGTGGAGTTTTGAAGGTATTAAAAGGTTCCCTTGTTTGTTTGGTAGGTGATTTGAATTCTGCTAAGCTATATGTCCTTAGAGGAAGTACTTTACATGGTTCTGTTTTCGCTGCTGCTGTTAGTGATGATAAACCGTGTAAGACTAACATTTGGCATATGCGTCTTGGACATATGAGTGAACTTGGTATGGAAAATTGATGAAGATAAACCTATTGGAGGGCTGTACTTTGAGTAGCAAAAAGTTCTGTGAGCATTGTATTTTTGGGAAGCATGAAAGGGTAAAGTTCAATACTGTTGTTCATACCACCAAAGGCACTCTTGATTATGCACATGCTGACTTATGGGGTCGTTCTCCTAAGCCTTCTTATGGTCACTACTAGGAATTGACCCTTAGTGAACATTTTTTTTTGCAACACCATACATTTGGTTGCAATATTTGGTTTTATATCAACCAACGTTTTAATGGGTTGTGATATCTGGATCTTATGGCCACCAAAAATGTGGGTTGCGTCTGTTGAAACATTCGTTGCAACAGGTTGGTGTTAATACCACGATGAAAAAGGTGGTTGCCTTTATGGGTACCTATTGCCACAACTAATTGTTCATTGCGATAGTGTCGATTTAGTGTTGCGATAGATGTGTGTTTCTTGCCATGAATAGTTATTTGGTTGCGAATAGGCATGCTTGTAGCCACGATGAAAGAATGTTGTCTACAACTTAACCTTTGTTGCGACAGCTCATGTGCCTGTTGCATCTAGAAAATCATTCATTGCGTTTGATGTGTGTTTGTTTCCACGAACATTTAGTTGGTTGCGAATAGGCATGCCTGTGGGCATGATGAAATAACGTTGTCTAAAATTTAACCTTTGTTGCGATAGCTCATGTGCCTGTTACATACAGAAAACAGTTCGTTGCGTTTGATGTGTGTTTGTTGCCACAAACATTTTGTTGGTTGCGAATAGGCATGCCTGTGGCAACGATGAAATAACGTTGTCTAAAATTTAACGTTTGTTGTGATAACTCATGTGGTTGTTGCATTCAGAAAACAGTTCGTTGCGGCGACAGTTCTTGTTGAATGATGATCCAAATTCATGTGCCCAAGATAAAAGGCAACTTCTGACGGAGCGTAGCTACGCCCGCTAGGGCTGGAGTGAAGCGGGGGGGGGGGGGAGGGACGCCCCCCTGTGGTACGGTACGGGTCATATAATCTCATTAGGGTTTTCCATTAGAGATTGATTCTCTCTACTTCTTGAAAGCCGCCGCCGCTGGCGTTTCTAACCAAACTCCGATCATAGTGAAGTTCTTGCTGGCTGGCGCCCGTGGTTTTTCCCTCTCGCATTGAGAGGGTTTTCCACGTTAAATCTCGTGTCTCCTTGCGATTTGATTTCTTTGCTTTTCGTCGATTATTCGCCATCGTTCTATAACAACTAGTATCAAAGCCTGTTCCAGACTAGGGTTCCTTGAAGTCGTCGACGATGAAGTTGGATCTACCGTTGTTGGCCGCGCCACGGCCCCAACCGGCCGCAGCCTCCCACGCCACACAACGGCTGCACCCTAGCCGCGCCACGGCCCCGGCCGGCTGTGCCAAGGCTGTTGCCGTTCCCGGCCAACGGCCGCGCCAAGCCACAGCAACGCAGCAGCCACCCTCAAAATTAAAGGAAAAAATAAAAAAACAATATGGTCCAACATGTGTTCGACCCTACACCCCTTGGAAGGAGTAAAAGTATTTCTACCACCAGGCCACCTCCTCTCATGTGGTATGTTGTGTTATTTAAATTTACTTATAATTGTCCATTTGTGAACAATGTATAGTATCACTTTATCAAAATCATTTTAATTTTTTATCGTATTCTTGTGAGCCTAAAATATGTCTCCACACCAATTTCTAAATTTTTTACCAAATTTGGATATTATTCTATTTACTACGAAAATTAAAAAAATTGGACATAGAGATAGGATTCAAACCCAAGTCTTGGGCTTGAGACTCCCACGTCTTATCACTGTGCTACAACTTAAGTTGTGAAGAACTTTGGTATTTTATTATTTATACTATCAGGCAAACTACAACCAAGATTTTTTCACAATAGATGATGTCAAATGAAAAAGTGATGAATACCAAAGTTTCATGTCTCATCAAGATCAACAACTTTGATATTGGTCATGTTTTCATCCGACAAAGTTATGATAAAAGTGTTCACAAAATTTTGTTGAGTTGTAAAACTTATTAATGCTGTTATGTTGGAAAAATTTCTTGTATGAATCTTTTTGAACAATCTAATTGTTGAATTTCAAAAATTGACAACTACAAGCACGATTTTTTAACACTAAATGATGTCAAATGGAAAAGTGATGAATACCAAAGTTTCATATCTCATCAAGATCTACAATCATTATTTAGCTTATTTTGTCATTTTCAAAAGTAGTAATAACATGTAGTTCAAATTTGACAAGTTTGACTTGAGTTATAGTAAACTAGTTGAGAGTTGTGTCAATTTGTGAACAATGTATACTTTTTTTTCGTGGAACCTAATGAAAATTTTATGTCAAGTTTAAACATCCATAAAATCATTCCATATCAATTTTTAGAATTTCCGGACAAGTTTTTAGTTTTATTGAGTTTTATGATAATTTTATCATTGTTACCAAGGCCCCTGCCGTTCCCGCCAGGCCGCGCCAAGGCCCCAGCCGGCTGCGCGAATAGTTAAGTGATAATATATTAAAAAGTTAACTTTATTTGAGTGATCAGTGGCAATCTATAACTAGGTGGCATGGGAATATGAGTAAGCGTATGGTTACTAGATGAATGAACGTGCTTCCCAGTGGTTTCCAAGAGAAAACCACGTGGCTCACCTCTAATTGTTATATTCATTTAATGCCTTTTTGTTGATTACATGTTAGCTTTGCCGTGTCTTGCTGTGTAGGTTTGCTTTTATTTCCTTCTTCTCTTTCATTGTTCCTCTCCTTGAAGTTCTTTTTGGAAAATTATTGTAGCCTGTCACAGGTACAGAGATGCCACATGGAGGGCAGTCCTTCGTCTAGCCAGACAGGGAAGAGGAGGCGTGGAAAAGAAGCAGCTATCAAGTCAGGTATGCAGTATGCTTTGTACCTTACTACCTGTGGGTACAAAAACATATAAGCCTTCTTTCTATCATTTTGGTTTCGCATGCACCCTAGATAAATAGTAGGAATTAAAGGGGTGTGGTAATAACATGGCTGGACTGTGTGGCCGTGCAAAAGCTATAAATCTAGACTGCAAAAGCTATAAGATTATGTTACTCTATATGGTGTAAAACAAATATGTGGCAACGAAAAAAGGAGGCCAACAACATATAAAGCAGTCCCATTTTAATTTTGATGTTTATGTATACCTAGTCAATATATAGCTTCTACAAAGATAGTAGAGATAGGATCAGTTGTTTGGTAATCAAACAAAATGTGAAGAAAATTTTCAAATTACTAAAAGAAAAAACTTTAGTTTCTTCCATCCCTTTTCATGTTATACTAGATTTAGTGCTTCGACCTGCTTCATCTGGTCATGTTGTATTTATTATTTTTGCCATCCCATAGCTATTGGTGAGGGATCAATTCGTGAGAGGCAGCAACGTCGGAGGTCGATTAGCCAGGCAAAAAAAGGAGGTGAGTTGTGTACCTCTCTCTTTTTGTTGGTAAAGGAATGGGTACCTCCCATGTAATGAAGACTTTTTTTTGCTGGTATACAATAAAAGATCAAACATATGGTAGTACTCCCATGTACACTGTATCCTTAGAAGGAAACTTATACTTACATTGATTTACATTGCGTGTGAGCTTATTGTAAAAGTAATATGAGCAATGGCAAGGGAATCACCGGGGAGTCAAGAATGGTAGCAGTTGTTCTATACGCCTTTAATGTGACTCTACACCTACCATGATGCGCATACTGGTGCAAGTTTGGTACTATTCAATACACATGTAAGGAGATTGTTTCTATAAATTAATTAGCCTACTTTTTTGTGTAGGATAGAGTTATAGTTACCCAAGGAGATTCTGAGGCAAATTATTATAGAATTGGGTGGAACTATCTGTACCAAAGGGGTGTATAAACTAGATAGGACTAAAAGGGTAGCCTGGCTCACGGTTGAAATTTCCCCTATAGAGGGCCAAGGCGTGGTGGAGGTTGAAACTTTCCAAGGCATTTCTTGCATGACCGATTACGAAGCTTGGGAAAATGTTTCTGAAATAAATATTGCTCATTTTATTTCACATAAGAATATCAGTGTTAATGATGTGAATTATGTTTCGTGGTTGGAAATGTATAGTCAGTGGCACCACTGTATATGCTGGTCCCAGGTTCTATAGGTCAAACATGAAACCCTGCGTATAGAGAAAACCAGGCTATTCAATGCCCATATGGTACTCTTGAATTGTTTGAGCTCCATCTGTGTCAAATATAGTGACATCCTTCTCTTAGTGTCTCGTGCTACACCATCGATCACAGGCTCCAAACATATGTATGGAACCAGTCATGTACACTGGATAAAAGCCACCAGTGACATGACACGAACTGCTTGATCGGGAATCGTTCAACATTCTCCAAGAGAACACCCCTAATGGAAGTCTAGTTACTGAATGAATGGTATGCATGTTTTATATATTAAGTTGGGTTATATGCTTTTTTTTAGTGCTGCAAGAATCAATATGATGTTTGCGTACTTCCATGTAGGATATCAATCACCCAAGACTGACTACTCCGGAAACAAATGATAGAAGTGACTTTGAGGCATTGTACTACCGTCCTAATAATATCTCCAGTTATGCTAACCTATTATGTATTATGTCTAAGTTAATAAACTAACATCTTTAATACAAGGACGACTGTAATGTGCGTAGCTCATGGGCCATGGGCTCTATGTATGTTTTCGTAATATCTGAGATCAAGTATTGTGTGTTAGGTACTCTAAATACTTGCACTCTTATTACTACTAGCAAGATGTTTATTCATTGTTGTGAAATTTTGATTTCATTAATTAATAATCTTCTTTTATCATTATATCTTATGTTTCCATCATCGGACCTCTATGTCATCACCACAAATACCACTCGCTCCCGAGCCTCGGGCCGCCGGCCTCCAACTCCGCCGCCGTCCATCCAACTCTTCACCTGCGCCTGCGCCCTCCCCTGACGGACCTCGCCTGCGCCTTGACCTGGCCTCCGCCGGCAAGTTTCTGGCGTCGTACCTCCACAACGCCAAGGGCCGGCGGCCTCCTCTACCCCGCCCGTGGGCCCCTCCCCCGAGGGCAAAGGGGAAAAGGGATGGCGGAGCTGCCGGGGGAGCGGGGCTGGGGAGCTATGTTTTTGCAGCTCCTCCTCAGCCGAACCGCTCCAGAGAGGAGGGTGCGGAAGCACTTCTCTGGAGGAGCGGTTGTATCTACCCGTTTGGTAGAGCTCCATCAAAAACAGCTTCAGAAGCTGCTCTTGAAGCTCTGTCAAACGGACCCGAAGAAGAAGGAGCCGATGACGAGCGCAGAACAAGTCCTGATACGGAGGCTCGAGGACGAGGCGATGGCTCTCATGCTGAAGGGGAAGAAGCCGGAGGACCACGTTCTGCCGCCGGCGACGAAGAAGAGGAAGAAGTACATAAAGGAGAGGTTGCCGCAGGGGCTCATCGATTACATGATCAAGTGTCCCCGCAATTCAATGTATGACATCCCTCGCGAGAGTCTCGCCCAGCGTAGCACCGAGTTCCGTGAATTCTATCTTCAAAGAAAAGCGATTGCTGACAAGATCTTCGAGTACGAACAAGTCCTCATCAGCCAGTACATCACCAAGGGCTACGCCGACGACAAAGTAGAAGTCACTGATGACGAGGAGGACGATGAGGTGTGCTACGCCAACGACGAAGTGGAAGTCACCGATGACGAGGAGTAAATAGTGTAGCAAGCACATTATGACCTGACGTGCTCCGAATGCCTAATTACATGTCTCCTGTGATTTTTCCTCTGCTGATGAACATGATGTCCACATACAAGCTCTCTTTTTTTTTGTTTATTGAAAATGAAATAGAGCTTTCTGCATGCGCTTCTCAAGCAGGGTCATACATATATATATGAGATATATGTATAAATCCGTTTGTGAAAGATATTATAAAAAATACCCGCCTCTGATTGATGCATTTCGTAATCCCTCTGAATGTCTGACTCAACTAGATCAATGATCTTTTTTTCACTTCACTGTTTTTTTAAAAAATATTTCACTTCATTGTCAAAAATGCATGCTTCATCAGCAAAAAAAAAAATGTTTTGAGTTGTGACTCCATATCAATTGACTTGAATTTATATTCAAAACTCCCATCACAATGGTGTTTCATAAGAAAAATGTTGATGCTCCGTGCACCATTGTAAAAAAAACCCCCAAGTCAATTAATCTAAAAAATTACTCAATGTGCATTGGGCGCTCAGTGCACCACCATAAATTAAAAGGCCACTAGCCCAAATAGATTCTGCAGCCGTGCAGCCCACAAGGTGATGCGGTCTCCTGCGGTTCCTGAATCGGCGGATTGTGGCCTTACGGGCAACATATATCCTTTTGGCTTCCTTTTTTTTTTTTTGAGTCTGGACCCTAAGTATACAAGTTGTAGAATCTACACTCACACAACACACTCACACCACTACACACGCACACCCCTAGAAACTACAACTTATACACCGTAACAAGCGTTCCTTCTGTAGGTCACCGAAGCCTCCACGAGCCTCGTAAACGACGGGCACATCGTAATCCCAACTGCAGCGCCACGCAAGTGTCCAGGACCTGCACGAAACAATTCTGGGAAAAATCCCACTGGGGACTGAGTCCCGGTGCGAGACCAGGAGTCGAACTCCCGGCCGGCCGCTTCGCACACTGCGAGCGAACCACTGCGCTACAAGCGCGTTCGCCTTTTGGCTTCCCTGTTATGTTCTGTGTCCACGCCGCCGCCGGCCGATAGCTGCAGATGCATCTCTTCCTTCAAAGATGCCTGTTTCAACATCTCAAGGTTGCGATGGGGCATGTTGCTCGTGAGCCTGAGGCTACCGGGTCGGACGGTGGTGACAACCTCAACACTACGGGAAACAGGCACTTTGTCGTGCGTCTCGGGCGCACGGCAAAGGCTTTGCCATGTATTTTCTGCCGCAGCGCACGACAAAGCACGCACGGCAGAATATCGCACGGTAAAGGGTCTTTGCCGTGCGTCTTTTCTTGCACGCATAGCAATGATCCTTTGCCGTGCGTCAGAACCTAGCGCACGGCAAAAAAAAGTGGCTAACGGCAAGGGTGGAAGAAACGGCAGTTAGCGAACGTTGCTGTGCACCGGGTCTGGAGATGCACGACAGCAGAGAGTGAGGCCTTTGCCGTGCGCCTCCCACTGAGACGCACGACAAACAAAACTAAAAAAGAAAAAAAAATCCAAGGCTGGTCGGGGCCCGCCTCCGCCGGAGCCGGCCGCTGGTCCTCCACCGCGTCGGGGCCGCCACCAGGCCACCACCGCGCTGGAGCCAGCCTCTAGGCCTCCACCGCGCCGGAGCCACCACCGTGTCGGGCCTCCACCGCGTCGGGGCCGGCCTCACCACGTCGGCGGGAATGACGGGGAGGACGGATCTTGCACCACCGCCGCCGAATCTTGAGCCTCCGCCCCCAGATCTTGCGCCATGCGAGGAGGAGGAGCTACGACGTGGAAGAAGGAAGAGGGGGCGGCGGCGCCATGGGAGGAGGAGGTGGGAGCTCCCCTGCCGTGGTCCTCCTCTGCGATGGGGGAGAGATAGGGGCCGGGAGGGGGGGTGGGAGCTCCCCCGCTGTGGTCCTCCTCGGCTCCCGGAGGAGGAGGAGGAGGCCACACGCACAGGGAGGTTGGCGCTCGCTGGATCTGAGGAGAGGAGGTGGGAGAGGGGAGAGGAGGTGGGAGAGGAGGAGGAGGTGCTAGCGGCGGCAAGGTAAAGGAGGCGGCGACGAGGTAGAGGAGGTGGCCGACGGTGGGGTAGAGGGGAGGGGCCGGCGGTGGAGCGCGTGGGAGAGAGGGGGATGGGGGCGGCAGGAAGGAGAGGAAGTAAGGGAGGTTAGGGTTAGGGGAGGTGGTGGGTTTTATACGGCGCATGGCAAAATCTCAGCCGTTGGATCACGAGATCGACGGCCCGCAGCAAAGAAGTTGGGACTTCGAGGATAAATGGGCCGGCTGTTACATGGGCCGGTTGCTGGGCCAATTCGGTTTGTCGTGCGCCGGTGTCCCGTGGCTCACGGTGCGCCGTGTACCCCTGGTGCACGGCAAAGTCTTTTTCCATTTATGTCTATTTCAATCTCATAATTATTGTTAATGTACTAAAATTATCAAATGGATTCGAAAAATTACCATAAATAAGGATGAGACAATATAAGTTGTATATTGCGTAAATAAAAAACTTTGAATTCAAATTCAAATTTGAACTTTACTACGGCTACAAACTTAATCAAGTGACTCTCAACACTCTGAAACTTCTAGTGAGATACTTCGGTTTGTAAACACCATATGATTTATCACAACATAGGATATCACGAGCCCTTGACGAATCTCATGATTTCAAACTTTGTTTCATTTTATACAATTGTAAAAACATTGCAACCGCACGCGGATTTTCATGATTCGCGAACAAAATGTTCAAAATTTCATCCTATTTCGTGGATAAGGTCTTAAAAATGATTAAATTACATGAATATTATTTTTCCACAAACTTTACTCCATTACTTTACGCACTTGCAGTTCAAATTTGACGTATGCGACAAAAATTCTTTAAGTGACATGTAATTGTTAAATATAGTAAATTTATGGAGACATGTATAAAATTGAAATATAGAGTACAAAATAATGTTTTTGTAATGGAGAAATAAAAAGAAGTATAAAAATATTTTTTTTTAAAAAAATACTTTGTCGTGCATCGTAGGAAAACGCACGACAAACGTATATGTTTGCCGTGCGCCTTGCCATAGCGCACAGCAAAGATATATCTTTGCCGTGCGTTTTCCTACGACGCATAGCAAAGGGACCGAGAAATGAGTTGGTAACGGTTGCAGATGGTGGTAACCACCGGTTAGTTTGCCGTGCGTAAAAAAAAAGACGCACGTCAAAGGTTATTTGCCGTGCGTCAATAAAGACGACGCACAACAAAGAGTTGCCGTGCATAAAAAGAAACACATGGCAAAGTGGGCTCTTTGCTGTGCGCCCGAGAAAAAGTGCATGGCAAACTCCGAGGCGCACGACAAAGACTGGTTTTCCTGTAGTGCAAGGAGCAGACCACTGTACCAACCGGGTTGGAGGAGAAGATCAAGGAGGGAGAGGTTGGGGCTCCTGATGAGTCCCTGAAGAAGAAGAGGAAGGAACCCGACACGTCAGATGGGGATGCTGACGGTGACGACGACGACGATGCGGCTGCAAATCCGATACGGAAGCTAAAGGAGGAGGCGCTAGCTCTCATGGCAGTGAAGGAGGGACGAGCACCGGCGAACCAGCTGCCGGTGAAGAAGAGGAAGAAGCTCGTCAAGCAGAGATTGCCCAAGGAGTTAATCTCGACTACATGATCGAGAGGCCCCATAAGCCCCTCGATCACATCTCTCAAGAGAATCTGGCCGAGGGTACCGAGGAATTCCGTCAATGGCATGCCACCACCAAGGGTCCAAGGCCATCGCTGACAAGATCCTCGAGTACCAGCAGGCCCTCATCAATCAGTACCGGACGAAGGGCTACACCGAGAAAGAAATTGAGGTCACTGACGACGAAGGCGACAACTAGCTAGGCCAGGAAGCAGCAGCTTTTTTATTTTCATACTACCTCTGTCCCGTAATAATCGTCACTCGGGAACTGGTAATGTGAGTGAAGCACAGGTTTCTAGCGACGATCGTAGCGGGACAGAGGGAGTACATGAGTGCTGCATCTTTCTTTATCTGTTCCTGACAGCCCAGAATAATATGTTCCAGATGGTCAGGACAGTTTGAGCTTCTGATGGTCTGAGAGGTTAGGGAATCTTCAGAATTGAAAGTAGCTGAGAAAAGCCATGCTATTATTTTCTAAAAAACTGACTTAAAAATTTGAATGTCACAATGAACCCTGAGCTCTGGAACTGCCAAAGAAGTACGCTCGCCCACACTCACAAGCATCAATACGATCTCGATAAATATTGCTGTTGACCTCTTTTCAGGTTTTTACTTTTTACAGAGAGCTGCCTTGCGTTGAGCATATACTGAGATTGTCAGCACTGTTATTAGAGGAAATGTCTCATACTGTCATGTCTGGAATTTTGTACTGAAATGTTAATCGAATTTTACTGTACTGCTGCGGGAGAGTAAATCCAAAGTTCATCCTGTGGGCTCTGCGAGTTGTCTCATGCCAGTTCCTTTAGAACATTTTCGGAATGTAGTTATTTGGATAGATTTATATTGAAAAAAGTGTCTCTGATTGTCACCTCCCCAAGATGCTTTGCTTAAGTGTTAAGGTTTGGCAAAGAAACAATATTGCAGTTTTGGCATTTAGCCTCATTTTCAGTTTGGGCTTTTTAGCATGGCTATACGCGTGACAGTTTTGGTAATTTAGCCAAAACAACTCTTACCTTAGCTGTGAGTTAAAGTTTCATGAAAAAATAGTGGCAGTTTTGACATTTCGCCCGCAAATAATGCAGTCCAATTTGGGTATTAAGCAAAAAAAAATTACTTATGAGTTAAGTTTTTTTTTAAAAAAATGTTCTATTTAAACTCTTGACACTCCTCTGCTTTCGTTCCCCTCCGAGTCGCTGCAGGTCAAAGCCGAGACAATGGCGGGCCAGGCCGTCGCCGTCGCCGACGCCGTGAGGGACCAGGCGGCGCTCTGCCTGCTCCTACTCCGCCACCTCGGACGCCTCGACAGCGGAACGCCCACCGCGAACCTCGCCTTCTCGCCAATCTCCTTCCACGCTGTGCTCTCCCTCCTCGCCGCCGGCGCCACGGGCGCCACGCAAGACCAGATCGTCTCCTTCCTTGGTCCCGCGGGCGCGGCGGCGCACGCCGCGCTCGCGTCGAAGGTCGCGTCCGTCGTCCTCGCCGCCCGCGGGGACGGCGGGGAGGATGAGGCTCGGCGTGACACAGGCGTCTGGGCCGATGCCTTGATGCTCCACCTCAGTCCAGCCGAGATCCGGTGCGCCACGGCCGTCTGGGCCGACGCTTCGCTGCGACTCAACCCGGCGTTCGTCGACACGGCCGCCGCCGTCTACAGGGCCGAGGCGCGATCCGTGAGCTTCAGGGACAAACCCACGGAGGCGGCGGCGGGGATCAACGGGTGGTTCGAGCGCAACACCCGCGGCCTCGTCAAGGACGTCGTCGGGGAGTGGGACTTCGACGCTTCGACGGCGCTCGTCCTCGGCAACTCCGTCTACTTCCATGGCTACTGGCTCACGCCCTTCGACCCGGACTTCACCGAGGAAGGCCCGTTCTACGTCGACGCCTCGCCGGAGCACGCCGTTCGCGTGCCGTTCATGAGGCGGAGTGCCCTCGGGTTGCACCAGATCGGCGTCCACCCCGGCTTCAAGGTCCTACGCATGCCCTACTGTGGCGGCGCCGGCGGGGAGCCGGAGTTCGCGATGTACATCTATCTCCCCGACGACCGCGACGGACTGCCGGCGCTGGTGCGTGCGCTCAGCGCGAGCCGGGGCGAGCTCCTGACCAGGACGGTGGTGCCGGAGCATCCCGTCGTGGTGGGCGAGCTCAAGATCCCCAAGTTCGAGGCGTCGCTGATGGTGGACGCGTCGCCGGTGCTGAGGAGCCTGGGGCTGGACCTGCCGTTCCGCCGCTCCGGTGAGTCTTTCGCGGGGATGCTGAGCGAGCCGGCGCCGGCGGGAGTGGCTGTGTCGTCCGTGGTCCACCAGTGCGTCGTCAAGGTCGACGAGAGCGGGACCGTGGCTGCCGCGGGCACCGCGATGATGGCGATGGGGTGTGCGAGGCCCGGTGATGATCGCCCCGTGGACTTCATGGCGGATCACCCGTTCGCCTTCTTCCTCATGGACGACGTCAGTGGCGTGGTGGTGTTCGCAGGCCATGTCTTCAATCCTGTGCGCCACTGAAACAGATCATGAGCATAAACCTTGTGATCTGCTAGCTAGATAGATTGAGTCGCTGAATAATCTGCTTCGAGTGTAAGTGCAAACAAAATAATATTTGTGATCAAAGTGGCAATCGAAGGAATGATATGAACAATCTGTAATTCTGAATGATTTGTGTTGTGGGTGTAACAATGGAAGCGAGGAAGAGATTACGAGTTCAGTGGCCAACGCTTGTACGTGCATGACAGGTGCTCGAGACAATGCTTCCGAAATGGTTGGCATCGTGTTTCACTTTAACCTTTGGTGGTTGCATTCATCCTTCTCTTTCTCAAGATTGTACAATTGTTGATCTACTCGCTCGGCATTCTCACAATCATCGCAAGCATAGGAGAGGTGGTGGAAAGCGACCAAGCGACGACAAAGGATGACCACGGCACCTCACCACACGCCGACCGAATTGGGCATTGCCCTGTGGATCCTGCTGGGCCTTGGCATCATTGGCATATTGTTTTCCTCCAATATCTGAAGAAGAAACGGATCGGAAACAATATGTATATGTAGTAAGGGCAGCTAGCATTATTGGATTGGTTATGTCCTATTAGCTATCGACTTCATTTCAGACAAA
The DNA here is from genome assembly GCA_036936925.1 of Cenchrus fungigraminus. Lineage (NCBI taxonomy): Eukaryota > Viridiplantae > Streptophyta > Magnoliopsida > Poales > Poaceae > Cenchrus > Cenchrus fungigraminus. The sequence continues at coordinate 124,303,065 of CM072770.1, read as the reverse complement.
CCCTTCAACTGTTTTATATATACACACAATATAGAGAGGAGGTTAGCTAGGCACGCAGTGCATCACGCGTGCTGTGCGTGCCTATCATGCAGGGAAATGCTGGAAATGATGAGCAACCTATTCTACAGTCTACACACATCATGCAATGCATGAGTGGGAAATGATCAACCTCTGCTACGCACAACTAGACTAGAGGAGCTTTGGTCGATCAATCTGTACTACGCACATCACGGAAAGGCTGCAGCAGCTACCTTCATCCTGTCACGCATACTACATCACGATAATAGGCTAATAGCGATATGGAATTTGTTCCTTTTGCTCAATTGAGGTCGGCGCGTTCACATCGCTCGCGTACGGCACGTGATGTCGTCATAGATGCACGATCACTGTGCAGCGGCCTCCAGCGACGCAGACGTGACGGTGGCCACCGTCGCCTCCCGCCGCAGCGGCAGCACCTCTGCTGCCGCAACAGCAACAGTGTGACTGTTGTGCTCTCTACAAACTCAAGCCTTGCCCTGATATCATTTCGACCTCGGAGGAGGACACCGTGCCTCAGAGCAACTCCAACAGCCTCTCTAACTCATTTTGTATATGTAAAAAATGGAAAAAATCGCCAAAAACATGTTCCAACAGATTCGGTAAATTTCTCCCTCGCGACCCCCTCGCTATTCTCCCCCATCGGCTCGCGAACTCTAGCGAGCCCGTCTGCCTCGCAATACCAGCGATTCCCGCGTGACAGGTGGGGCAGGACGTGTGCGCCCCGAGCCAGTCGTCAACGCAAGCGCCGTGTAACCTGTGGCCGCACGCCAGGAGCACGCGGACGCGCTTGCCGCCGGCCAGCTTCGACAAGCAGATGGCGCACTCCGCCTCAGCCCACGTGCCCACACTGGGGTGCCGTCGGCGCTAGCGGTGGTGGACAGGAGCTTGGGCGGCCCCGTCGTGTTCCCGTGGAGGAGGACGACAACGACAGGTGCCGCAGTCCACGGATATGTGCACGAGCGACACGCTCCGGGTTCTGCGTCAGCAGCTGCAGTGGCGTGGTAGGCCGCCGGCACCCTCGACCTGGGGCCGCTCACCGGAGTAGCTCCTCTGCGCTACGAGGTCGGAGGCGGGGCGCGGGAGTTGGGAGACGAAGCCGGAGGAGCCCGGGGAGGAGCTCAGGGTGGGGTGCTTGCAGGAGGAGCTCGGGGTGGATGGGAGCTTCGGCTCCCGCGCAGTACGGTGGTGTGCGAGACAGCAGAGGATGCGACCGGATCCAGCACCATCCACACTTCCGCAGGCCGTAGCTCCCCCTAGCAAGCCGCTACCACAGCTTGTGATCTCCATCTCACCCGCGGTTGGATTGCTCCCCGGGATCTGTTTCTTGGTTCTTGCCATGGAGCGTGCCCTGGCCGGCCTCACGCCCCTCGCTCGAGTGAGAGCGTGCCGGCGACTGCTAGTTAAGAGAGAGCAGAAGTGCGGCGGCGACGGACGAAGAGGCGAGCAAATCCACCGGCAGTGGGCACGGGATCGAGATGGGGCGGTGGATCCTGAACGACGCACTGCGCACGATGGTCAACACGGACCAACAGGGGAGGGATAAGGTGGGGAAGAAAGGAGATGACATGTGAGTCCCGTGTGTTAGTGAGTGATTGGTGGGTTTTTAAAAATGAAAATAGCTAGGCTGTTGGATTACTCAATAGAATTTTGAAGTTTTCTATTTTTACAAAGAGCTAAATCTTCAAATTTAGCTAGTAAAAATAAAGAGGCTGTTGGAGTTACTCTCACATGCCTTCGTCGCCAGCACCCATCGCCAATCGCGTGACGGCGCTCGCCGGCTTAGGGGCGTGCAGCGACTCCTTGACGGGCGGTGGCACACAGAAGCACGCCGCAGGAAGATTGCTGCCATGGTTTGCGGACACCGTGAGAGCAGCGGGCAACATGATTCTACGGAGCTTGGTTCAATGGACATGGTTTCTTGCACAACTTGTTTTCCTCCGATATCTGAAATGCAGTCAAAATATGGAGATACGTGTGTGGCATTGCTTTTGAATAAATGTGCGATGATCTCATCTTGTTCAGAATGATTGATCAAAACAAAATATATATTTCAACAGTTATTTATAGCCATATATGTGGGTGCATAGAGATAAGATAGATATCTAGGAACGCACACATCAAGGATGCATGTGTTGTATTCACTCTTCTCGTATGATATTAATCTAAAACATTGAATTTCTTATTTACCTAAAAAATATATAATTCATGTTTCCAAGATGAATAGTTCAGAACTTTAGATAGACCATGTAGTCATGTGTGTGTGAAAAATCCATATTCGCATGAAGGGAAGGGAAGGGTTGTTAAACTCTTGCTATCAAGTCATCAATCGTGAACCATCACAGGGCAGAGGACACTAGTGGCAACATAACACAGATCATATATATATAGTTCATACAAGGAATGTTACCAATGTGAAAACAAAATGCTGACATATTGTTCATGCTGTCCTGAAGATGTCTACAAGATAAAAGTGTAAATTAATGATCTCCTTGAGTAAGTAATGTTATGCTAATGCAAGCAAAATAACTTGTTGATAACAAGTCACTGGTTAGTGTTGACCTGCTGAAACAAAACAGTATAATGTTAATACAAAACTTTTCTATTATTGTTGCTATAGCATTGAACAAGTTACTGCATTGCGTAACATCAAGGCGCCCACCAGCTGCAGAGAGACGTAAGCACGACAACACGACCATTGTCCTACCAATAAAGAAATAATAGCCTGCCAGGCCGCCAGCTAGTGTGCGTGATCGATCACATCGGCGTTCGCAAAGTTGGCATATTGTTTCCCTCCAATACCTGAAACAATGGGTTGGAAACATTGCATATATGCATATATATGGAGGGCAGAACTTATAGATTTTGGCTGTGTTGTGCTCTCGCTGTGTTTCAACAAAACCTCTTCACAATTACACATACATATATAGAGAGAGGTAGGTTAGCTAGCATACATACAAATGCGTGTGGTTCATGCATAATGATCACAGGAAAAGTGGTTGCACACAACATACTACACGCATGAGATGGGTAATTGTGCGAATGTGTGGCGCCACAATTGCATCTTCAGTTGGCATGAATTTGTTTGTTGAATGAAGGAGCAAGAAAACTGAAAACATTGCAGCTTAACTATATACAACACACATTGTGTGTGTCCAATTCAATTCGTGTGTAACAGTGTGCGCTCGTGGTGTGCTCAGGCCTTCTACACGAAATTTGGATTGGCTAATAGGTAGCACCATCTCAGATATAGAATGCAGATGTAGACACAGTAAGTAAATGTAAGTAGATAGGGGTCAAGGATGACCAGAGCACAGTCAGATAGTTCGGATAGATATTTTTAGAATCTAAAAATTGTATTCTTTTTTACATAATGGAATTTCTCGATCCCTCTATGATTTAGCAGACACAACCTTCAATTATTACATCTTCAGTTCAACACCACAACATAACAACTCGATTGCATTTCTTCTGTCAAAACAAACTTGCACTGCAAGTGCCACATGCAAGAGATTTGATGGGCTGTGATCAGCTACATTAACATGCAAGCAGTGGCTGGTTGACACGCTTAACTAATCTGGAGACTTTCCTAACAATGGCACAGGCCACCATCTGCTCAGGAGTTGCTCGACTGTGATAAACCAGAGATGAGGTCTTTAGAGCCTGCTCTGAGCAGCTTGTTTGCCTCCAATATCTGAAATGTAGAGTGTTTTGTTGGATTGTTGGCCACCCTACTAGCTATTTGAAACACCCTACATATCCAAGTGATGCGTTGAGCTTTAATTTGCCTCTGAATGTGAGATTAGATGGCCCCTTCAACAGTTTATATAGTGGTAGATACTCCCTCTGTTTCAAAATACTTGTCATTCTAGCTTTTCTAGATACATTCCCTTTGTTTTACACCTAGATAGTTATATGTCCACATACATAATAAGAGAATGTATCTAGAAAAGTCAGAGTGACGAGTATTTTGAAACGGAGGGAGTAGTAGCTATAGGCACACATACACGTGTATGTGCTTAGTGCAAGAAGGGTTAGTTTTCACTTGTTGGTTATACACTAAATTCGTGCGTGCCAAATGATCAACCTACTACACTCTCTCTCACTAGCAGCTCATGCTTAGTGCAAGCATACATCATGGTACATGCCGATATGGAATTCTGTTTGTTTCACTCAATTTTCTTTTCGAAACACAGTACAAAGGCAGACACTCAATTTTGTATATGGGTAGAGTTGCGTTCATGTTTTAGCTGGAGAGGAAAAGTGGATTCAAGAACTACTAGCTGGTGGCCATAATCTGATCCCTAACCCGACCGGACTGAGGTGGCGTATCCCAAGATGCGCTAGCTGGTGCCGCTGCATCCACGCACCATCGTACCTGACGCATGATCATGATCAAGCTGCATGCTACACATAAAAAACATCTGCGATCCGACTAGGAATAAACTTCACAACTCTGACTACCGACTTCAGAATTCAGAACTCTAGCTGACCACAGAAAGGAAAAGACTTTTGTTTTCTTGTTCTTGACTCGACTAAGCTTCATTTTGCATTAAGTTGCATTCAAGAAACCAGCTGTCGGAAATAAGGGATTGCAACTCAATGACATCAATGTTTTCCTAAACGCTAAATGGTAAACAGTCGGTCACCCTCCGTTTAGCATTTGGGCCGTTTAAATGGAGTTAAACAGCCTAAACAGTTTTGCATAGTAATAATAAAAAATATATATTTGTGTACATAAAAGTCAAATATGCTAGGTGATGTACATATTTGCACATGTAAAATGTAAGTATTCTACCAAATATTTGTTTTGAAAGAAATCTATATCCTACAACATTTCATATATATACTTATGATGTTATTGTTTCGAAGTTGATTGTGGTAGTTGTAATCCTTCTTATGGCTAAACTATGAATATAATCATGATTAACTCAATTTTGTTTAGATAATTTAGATGGTTTTGAACATTTTAAACGGGTCTAAACAGACCAATTGTTTAATTCACCGTTTAGGACCTAAACGACACAGTGAACCTCTGTTTACCATTTAAATGGTGTTTAAACGGTCTAATAAACGGTCATTTAGGCGAACAGAGAATGAGATACACATTTACGATGCAAGATCATCGCAATGTGGCGCCCGACCAGCACGAGACCGACATGCACTCATGCAACCTCACAAAGGTAGTCACTGCCATCCCCAAACCCCGCCATCTGCACCTCTGTTGCCCGCCACAGCCGCAGCATGTCCTCCGTGCCATCTGCGAAGACCAGCCTTGCCTTGGCAGCATTCCGGCGCTGCTGGGATGCGGCGCGTCGTCCCACCTGGCTCCACAGCTAGTGTTGAAATTTTAATTGGGTCTGGCCCATTTAAAATTAAATTCAACTCTATGGTATGTAATATTTGCATGAGAATAACAATAATACCGGATGGAAATTTCAAGAGTCTTTTATTCTGTTTAATAGTTGGATTTATCCAATTAAATTGATAAGTTGAATAAGAGCACTTAGTGCCACATGCCATGGCGTGCGGGCTTTCATGCATGCATGCAATGCGAGAATTAAGTGGACGATCAAATTAAAGAGCACTTTTATGTGCGTGTTTGCTGCTGGCGGTAGGGAGCACTTGATGGTGCATTTTTATCTAATTAAAGAGCACTTATATGTGCATGCTTGCATGCAACGGCTGGGGAGCACTTGATGGTGCATGCGTGCATGCAGGGGCAGGCCAAGGAGCACTTGCGTGCATGCGAGTAGGCATGCATGCAGCAGCAAGCGAACCGCCTGCGAGCAGACAGGCAGTTAGCGGACGGTGCATGCAGGGGCTTTTCGTTTCGTATTTCGTGACTCTTCATGTCCGGCGCTGCTGGCTCTTCACTTCCCAAGTCTGGCTCTATAAAACATAGAGTTCTATGCTTCCTCCGGTTAGTGTGAAAAATACTCTCCAAACAAAACCACAAACTCTGCTGCTACTCGGGTATCTCCGTCCGGTGTTCCTGCGCGCACGGGATCGCTGGAGGGCAGGTGCCTCCGGAACCGACGCCGTTTGTGAACTCTGCTCGGGGTGTACGGCAATTTGGTTTTTGGGGAGCGTTCACGCGACTGCCTACTTCTACGACGACGACGACGTCTCCCAACTCTCTGCAACGACTACGCTGCTACGACGACGACATGACCGATCCTTCGAGTTCATCCACCGCCGCTGCTGGGTATCTGTCTCTATCTCCTCTGTTTATTTACTTGTTCTTTTTTCTGCCAGTTCTTCAATATGCATGTTTAGATGTTCTTCAAAGTTCGTTTAAATATGCATGTTTGGAATGTGTTACATTCAAATTATCAATTTGTGTATATGTCATCATCATGTTAAATAATTTCTGGTTTAAAATAATGAGAAAGTTGTCTAAATTTCTATCAGCTAGTGCCCGTCGCGAATAGTGTGAAGGCGTTTGCCGACATGAAGCAATGCGCCTAGTTCTTGTCGGGTCGAGGCGCGCAGACCTAGTGTTGCATGGTGGCTGCTGCCGCAGGCTGGCGGCGTTTGTGGACACGGACAGGGAGACGGATGAGTGGGCTCTGCGGAGCTTGATTGGATTGCCACGGTCATGGTCTCTTGCACAGTTTGTTTTCCTCTAATATCTAAAATGGAATCAGGTATATATGATTTGCAGAGGGAATTGATGGATAAATCGATGCGTGTAGCTCTGCTTTTTGAATGGTACGGCTGAAAATATCCCTCCTTTTGTTGACTGGTCGATGATCCAAACAAATTGTTTCAACAGTTATAGACACTAGTAAGGGTGTCGCACGTGTAAATAACCTATCAAGTATTGGTCAAGTGACATCACTCAATTTTTATTCAATCACACATATGTTAGCTTGTGATCTCAGCAACTCAAGTACTCACACTCATAACAACCAGCACCCCGCAAAATGAATTATGAATTGATGCATTTCAACAAAATGAATTGTCTACAAAGATTTAAACATAAATAGCTCTGTTGTGCTCATGATGCTCTCTGAATTATGACCAATAGACCACAAGTGATTCTTCAAAACAAATATATCTGGCAACACCATTTGTGTGTACTACAACCAAAGAATGTAAAATAAACTTTAAATGCTGAAAATGTATGACAATGAGGCAAACACAAACATTTGTGTTTGCGATGGTTCTAGTAGTACAATAGGTGCACAAGCACACCATCAGAACAGAGAAATCTCACTGTAGTTCAGAGTTCAGACAACTCATGATATAAATAAGCCATTCTTGTAAAGATACCAATCTGAATCATCGAATGAGATAACTTGAATCTTTCTACTGCATGTACCTAACTGCTATTATTGTTCAATTCAGCACCGATGCAACTGAACTCAACAAAGTTAAAGCCAGAAGCTCCCTGTTGATGACTACCTGACTGAGGAGTGAGGATTTGCATTATTAGGCAAAGCCTCGTTGTTGTGCGAAGAAAAGAACATAACAATGGTCGCTAGTGTGTTTGAAACAATAGTGCACTTCAATCTGCATAAGGAGTAGACTGAAAATGGCATCGAGGTTCAGCAAAGAGCAACAACAATTTCCATGCTCGAAACAATGGCATAATTTACTTAAACAATGACATATTTCTATATTATCCCGTTTTCACCGCATTGCCTCTGCAGTATCAGAGAGAGAGGTGGGGAGGGGTGAAGCCATACCTAGCCCCATGGGGTTCTAGATGCTCGATCCTCTTTCGAGGACGACGTGCTCGAGGACGTACAACAATGGTGTCAACATGGATGTCAGAGAAGAACCACTGCATCGTCGTGAGCCACCTCATTGACGGAGTGCGCCAGCCTGGCCGATTCCCTTTCGGAGACGACATGCTCCATCGTCAATGCCCACGATGGCCACAACAGCAGCCGGGATGAGGGATGGCTCAACAATGTATAGAGTTTATATTATAAGCTTTTAATGAAATAGGTGATGTGAATCTGTATAGATGGTTGGTTTGGCACATTAGTATCTAAAGCATTTACCAATGTATGGAAAGGTGGAAAATTGCAAAAGATGAAACTGAGAAATTAGCCATGCAGTTGTGTTAGCAATAGCAATTTTATGCAACACTTCGCCTCGAGGGGAAATATAAAGATGTATGTAGCTAGGAAAGAACCAGGTTGAATTTTTAATCTTATATTTGTAAAAACAAATTGTGGGGATATCTAACAATTGAATAATTACAAGGAAGTTAAATGTGCAGGCATTGACTTACCTGGTAAACTGGTACTATCAGTCGCAGAAAATCTGCACAGAGGCTTACTCTACCATTAGTATAACCTTCAATCTGGAAGGAAAATTAAAAAAATTAGGAAAAGAACATTCAGATAATTGACACATGGGAAAAGAGCCTGCATGAATAGGGAAAATAAGTAGAAGGCACTTCTTGATCTAACTAATATGTAGATAGGAAGATGTGAATAAAATGAATAGAGTTCCTATTGTCCTGGATGCCAACATATAGCTTATCTTGGTGGCAACATTGCATACAGATAATTTCCTACCTAAGAAAAATGGAATAAGTTAACCCTGAACAAATTTGGTTTGCTCACTTCCTTGCTTTCGACCTTAAGGGCCCGTTAGAATTAAAAAAAGATAAGAATACAATTTTACATGTATCATGATGCCACAACCCATCATCAGGTGACATAATAAGTATTATGCATAGTTTTACCTCGTTGTCCTCCAGATGACCGAAAGTTCGTTTGATCCTTGAATAGCAGCTTGATTAAATAGGCAAGTGATTAAGTGATTGAATTGTATGTACAGGAAAAAAAAGAGAAAATATTAGGTTACATGGTGCTTTAACAGTTTGGTATTACTTGATAGATTCAAAATATCAAGATTTACTCAGACCTTGGAGATAGATGCAGGAAGTTGCTAATAGGCTAAACTGAACAATAGCCCCCTTTCACCATGCACGCCCAGGTGCAAACACCGTATGGTGGCAGGATCCCTCATCAGCACCTATCCAGGGAGTGGCAATGGTTGACCACCATAGCAGAACAGTATGTTTGGAAACAACTGCCCCTACTACACCCAAATCAAGGAGCTTGTGAGTAGTCAGCTTCCAAAAAACCTTTTTCATCAATATTTCTTTTCAACAATATTTACTATTCTTTAACAACCAATGATGATAAAATAAGACACACCATGTTTTGTTCAACTTATATGAACTTTTCCATTGCTTCTACAATTGTGGTGTTCTTTTATTTCCTGCAGTAAAAATTCTATTTTTCACTTTACCTAAATCTGGGATCTATCCATCTATCAAGTAGAACAAAAATGATTATGTAAATTTTAAATACAGTGGTAGAAGTGCCTGGTCATTTATCATAATTTTAGTAGAATACCAAGATTTAATTTAGTGAAATGGTTCCTCAAAATAGTAATGCAGTTGATCTCAAAATCATATGCTACCACTATACAACATAAACATATCAGGATCCAACATTTCAGTTTGGTAATCAGCAGGAACAAATAGAAAATATATGAGAAGCACCTTCTTCATATTTTGATTGAAAAAAGTTCTGCTCATCCTTTTCTGAAGATGACCGATATATCTAGCTCAGATCCTGATTTATCTATTAGTGAATCATGAACAAATTATCAACTAAAAACAAATAGATCTCCGTCAACTAATTAATCTGGTAGCATAAGGAATTTCTCAATAATTTGGCATCAAATAAATTTCAAGAAATCAAATGGAAATAACCTTCTCGGAGTACAGCACTATAGAGCAACCACCTGACCACTATTCCTGGCCTCAGAAGTCAGCCTGGTGTTTGCATCTTGAAGGACGCAAAGCCATGCTGCAAAACAACACTCCCCTGTAGTAGGCCGCAAAAAATAAATTTCTTTTAAGGATTATGCTCAAGTGAAAGTTTGGGTGATGAGCACACGTTATTCTGAAATTTAAGAACAAAAACAGTTTGGGTGATTATGCTATCTATTTCTTTGTATAAATGTCTCAAATTTGGTCTATCTAACAGAGGATTAAGCTAACAACCTATAAAAAAATTAAAAAGTACAAACACAAAACACCCTGCCTCGCCTAGGATCTAGGTGGAGCCTGACTACCTACCTAGTACTTTCTGAAACCTTGCTTATAACAGCACATGATCAAGCCAGGAGCCAAAAGCCAAGTAGATAATTCACCACCCTCACCATTTTGCTTGTTCTGACAACTCCCAATGCAGTCAAGGTTCAGATTATTAGTCCGGAGCAGAAGCTAAAACCAAAATCGTCCCCAATGGCACAGAACATGAAGGCAAACTGTGCAAAATCCGGCAATTTCACAGTAACTTGCACTAATTCGGATTTGGGGCAGACCAACCGAACAATTCTACTACCACGGTTAGAAGCAGATCAATAGGACAATTCAATCAGCGACTCACCGTCATCGCCACCAGAACCATCGTCGTCGATATCGGATTCATCGTCTACCTGGGCCATGCCGTCAATCAGGATCTAACCTCTTGGAGCCATGCCCACGACCGCAGCCCCGTAGTCCACGCCTGGCGAGAAAATTATTTTTGTTTTCTGGCGAGGTGCGCCGGGCTCCGCCGTGGAAGCCGAGGTGGACGCGGAGGCGACGCCGGGGGCATCCGCCGCGGAGGTCGCGTAGCCCCTCAGCACCCACACCTGCGCCGCCCCCACCTGCGGTGGCTCCTGCGAGGCGAGGGTCATCCTCCCGACGGGGTCGGCAATCCCGGCTGCGGCGGACGTGGAGGACGAGGAGAAGGAGGTGTTGACCCCAATCCCGACGGAGGCGGCTGGCGTTAGAGCTCTCCGGCGGCTCCTGGGTGGGGAGGTTGGCGCCCGACAGCCCAGGGATCCCGATGGAGGCAGCCGGCGGTAGAGCTCCCCGACAGCGCAAAGGGATGCGAAGGAAATCGGGAGAGGAGCGGCGGGCAGGCTTGCGGCGCGAAGGAATTTGGGATGCTCGATGGGTTTCGAACCGGGGGCGGACGAAGGAATTCCTGCGTAATGCACCCGGGACGGCAGTGCGGGTGGTGGGCCCAAACGGGTACAGGTGGGCGGGTATGCGCACACATAGAAGCTCAATAAAGCTACCACCAATTCCAACCAACACAACATTTGACAATGCTTTTCCAGTTGCTCCAATAAGCAGTTCCGGTGATCAACCTTGGAGCTATATGAGACTGTCTCCAGCAGCTACCGCATACCCTCCTCCGTGCGCAAAATGAGGAAGGGATTGGTACTGTTCCGGCTCCAGCGGTAGCTGCAACCGATGCTGCAAAATGCGGCAAGCGTTCCCCGCACGTGCATTCTCGGGGAAATCCGAGCATTTCTCTCTCCTTTCTTCAACCGCCCCCTCCTCCTCCCCTCCCTCCTGCTCCGCCCATCTCCTGGCGGCAGGTGTCTTCGCCTCCTCCGCCGGCCTCTCTCTCTAACGACTGCTGGGAAGCTTGTGTGTTTGCGGTTCCGGTCCACTCTCTCTCCTTGGCTCAAATGGCTCTTTGCGCATATAGTTTGCATATCATTGCTGGAGTCAGTCTAAAGCGCTGACCTATTCTCTCTGTTCTCTGTGCTATTTATCTGACTGAACCAATTGACTTCTATTAGAAACTTATTAGAGTAATTCAACTGGACAACTAAATAATGTTATGAACATTAGTCCAATATTATGAACCAGATAAAATGGCAACATATATAAATTAATTACACTAAGCTAAAGAAATACTAAAAACTACATTGAATAATCTGAATAAGCATTTGTGATGGAACAACTGAATCACAGTTTCAGATTACCACACATACCTTTTATCCTTTAAACGATCAATCTTCTCCTTAAGCTTCGCAGCTTATAACAAACCAAACAGATCCAAAATTACAATACAAAATTGCAATCCTTGCTTCTTTAATGGTATAAAAAAAGTGGAACAGGAACCACATGTGCCAATTTGATCAGCTTCTCATGGTTTCGCTGGTCGCGTGTTGCCTCGAGTAATCCTGAAAGATCCCCTCATACTCGCTGCAACCCATCACCATCAGCTTAGCTAAGCAAACAGAATCCACACATGAGAAGAAATATCATGAGCACAGGCGGTGAGGTCCTATGCCGTCATTACCTTGCGGTCGGCATCGGCCATCAGTTCCCGCAGGTGCATCTTCTGGATCGCACCGGCATGTGCCTGCTCCAACGACAAGCTGGCTAACGAAAATTAGCACTAAATGAACACTAAATCGAGTATTGTTCACGATTTTCAGAAAAAATAGCCTACATGCCCCCCTCCCCTCATTTGTTGATAAAGCTCCGCCACTGGACAAGTGAAAGCAAAAATCAAAAGTGAGCTTCGTCTACAGCCGCCGCCACATCCAGCCTCTAGCATGCCTTCGTTGTGCATCAGCGCGACCTCCTTAACTTTGAGGGGCGCCTTCTAGTGCAGTGGCGTAGTTATAACCTCTTCCGAACACAAGGAGGGACTCTGAATCGATCAAGGAAGAGGCAAGCTCCTTCATTTCAAAATCCAGTTTAAGAACTTCACTGAAACAGCCTGCATCACATTCAAGAGCATCAGTCAAAAACAGCATTTTGCTTAGCAACATACTTGGAAGGCTGGTGAGTCCATCGATGATAGAATTCCTTCTAGCTTGAGTGGATATTTGATCAGATCCAATAGCCAAAGCCATCATCGCCATGGCTACTATTTCACTTGTATATGCCTGCAAGATTGGCAGGTATGTTATTAGTACATAAGAATTGAGATGGTAAAAAAATGAGGATAAACCATTACAGAAAGAAATTTTAAATAGACGAATCTTGATCCTGGCAACACCAATGACCAATCTCACAACACAAAGGGCTCCGTTTTCTAATGCATAATCAAGAGCTAGGAAGATAGTTTAGTAAAGTTACCATATCATATAAAGGAGTCTAATTCTAGCTTTGATATGTCCATCTCTGTCTGTTCCTTGTCTTTCGTTGTAGGTTGTAGCTAGCTGCTTCAGAAGTGCTCCACAGTACATATATCATAAGCTATAAGTAAATCAATTTTATTAATGTTGGCAAAAATAGAGGATAAAGTACAAAAGATGAACTGCATATTAATTTGACCAAATACATTTGTTACATACTAAAGCAGTTTTTCAACAGAATATTGCTCCACATACCAAGAATTGATATATGGTTGATCTTAATCCACCCCACTTCTCCCCTTAAGCCAAGAATCCACGTTCTTTAATATTGCATCCAACGCAAGTCCAAGCACACCAGCATGCCCCTGAAGCTAATTGACACAGACGAATTCTTGACCTGCTATGCTACAGAGCTAGCTTGAATTATGAGCGCACTACAAGAAACTATTTAATCTGTGACGTAATCATTCTGTCGCGGATTAAATAAAATTCATCACAAATCAGCATCCGTGACGATTTACATTTTCGTAGTGGAATGAGCGTCATTGATTAAATCTCTCGACGTTCCCTTAATAAACGTCGCGATCCGTGACGTATCTGGATCGTCACGGAGTAGCCCGAGGCCCATGCAACCCAACCCAAAGCCCAGTTTTAGCGACGAAAATAATCGTTACGGATTGCTGCTGACATGGATCATTACGTGGCTGCTGATTTGGACGTTGACGTGGACGACACGTGGCAGCCTACGTGGACGACTCGTGGCAGCCTACGTGGACGACACATGGCAGCCTACGTGGACGACGACACATGGCAGCCTACGTGGACGACGATGACGTGGCAGCCTACGTGGATGACGATGACGTGGCAGCCTACGTGGACAACGATGACGTGGCAGCCTACATGACCATGGCCCAGTTCAGATTACTATTCCAGACCACAAGGCCCATCTCAGAATTATAATTGCAGCATAAAATTAGCAAAAAAGCCCATAATGACATCTTTATAATTTTGTACAGTTTCTTCATAATTTTGTACAGTTTTTGAATCAGAATTCGATAACAATCAAATACAACAAATCAGTAATGTAACTTTATGTACAACACATCAGCCCAGAATAATACATTGCAAGAACACATCAGCATCTATTGCAGCTCAAACCTCCATCTTGCAACACCTTTAATTAATTGAAGCATAGCTTCCTGCATAGTTTCCTGTACAACGCACAGAGTCAAGCAATCAGAGCAATCAAAACTCCAACAGCAATAGGAGGAAAAAGAGTAGAAACTTATATCATAGGTATAGGAAATACATGTGTCTGACTGTAGGAGTTGCATGCCTTGCAGCCACGGACGATGACATCCTATAGGCAATCGCAAGTAACATCTCAGAAGTGACAGATAGCAATATCAGCACAAATAGAAAATATATATAATTTGCAAGAAAAGGAGTACAAGGGTAGCATATTTTAACCATTATGTGAGTTGTTTACAATACTACTATGAGACATATGAGCTTTCATCTTTGAAAATATAAAAGGAGACATGAATATATGAAAAAAGTTGAACTGTTGTACAGAAACTGCTAGCATCCAATATAGTGAGAGCTACCACATGCATTTAGTGAATAAACAAAGGCATGGCAAAGATGATTCCCTGTTACATGAATGCGACATCTCACATATTCAAACTAGAGCTGTTAATTTAAGCCCAACACAAATGATTTTGAATTTAACTAGAGCTGTTAGAATAGGCACACACCCTGTCCAATCTCCAGATTTTGAACTTAACATATACGAGTGCTGCTGCAACATCTACTCAGGCGGATTAACATACACCAGAATACACAATTGTGCAGATGAGGACAATGACCATCGCAAATGCACCCACAACCAACCATGGGTTGCTGAAGTGATTTAGCAACAGCCATGCCATCCACCAGTTGATGCGACACCAAAATAATCTAGCCATGCCATCTATTGGTAAATCATTTAGCACTTTCTGATTCTAAAATTTCCCCTACAGGAACAAATTTGACCATCTTATAAAATTAAATTTCCTCAAGATATTTAGGTGACACATAATTTCCGACCATTGCAACATGTATCCAATGCAGAGTAACAAGGGGAGGAAGTGGGGAAGACTCACGGTCTCATGCTTCGTGGATCTGGATGAGCAAAAGCAGATGGGTCACTCATTTTGGGGGAACAGGTTGCCGGCATAACAACTCCTTGTTGCTGGGCCTCCTTGTCGCAATCCCCTCTGGCGAAGTCGTTGACGGCACCGCACTGGGTCTCGGCCTCGATGACCTCAGCCCCCTTGTCGCCCTCGACGACCTCAGCCCCCTTGTCGCCCTCGACGGCGAGCACGCCATCAGCATCCTGGCAGATGCGGCCGACAACTGGATCTCCCCTTGTGTCCGACGGCTGATGCATGGTTCAAGCCCTAGGTGTGAAACCAAATCGATTTCGGCGACATCAGTAAACAAATCGGAAAGAGAGACATATAGAAACCAAATCGAGAGAGATTTATGCCACAGGATGGATGCAGGAGGAAGAGAGGCGTGACGAAGGTGGATGTCAGCACTTATCTGCATCGGCGGCGACGGTTAACAGCTCCAGCGAGCTGATCTGGGGAGGTGTCAAGGCGCTTGGGGCTTGGGGGTTGAGGACGGTCGCTGGGGGAGCTGGCGACGGCGTGGGGGGTGGAGAGGTAGCGGGGAGCGGCGCTCCAAGGGGAGAGGAGGCGGCGGGATTGGGTGGGGAGGCGTCGGGGGACTGTGTGGGGAGCTAGGGTTGCAGCTGTTTATATACTATGCGAGCACGATCAGAGCCATCGGATCGTGGATGAACGGCTAGAGATAATCGGGCTCTTTGGGCCGAAACGGGCCTTGCTTGCTTAATATTTTTCTTTTCTTTTACTTTTTATTGCACAACTGTTAAGTAACACATAAAAGTAAATTATCATATATACACTAAGTAATTTTTTATACACACTATAGAACATATAAGTTGTACTGTAGGAGTTTATAGAATTTTCGAACATATTTTCTATTTTCTATCATTTAATTGAATTTTTGTGTGCTTACCAAAAGTATTTTCATGTTGACCTATATGTACCTCCAATAAGATTCAAACAAACTCAAAAAAAAACTATATTTAGTCGTTTATGGTCCATTCCAGGCCACATCTAGAAGATTGACGAAAACTTCAATTCACTTGTAGGGAAAACTCGAACTTCTACTAGTCATCTCGTTATAAAATAATGATAATAATATTTAAATTTGTTCAAAATATTCTACAAATTGACATGTAACCATATTTTAAGTATGTAATGCTGCTATAAAAAATTCAAATGGTTTTAATAAAGTTAGATTATAGATGTTCACAAATAGTAACATCTCTCACATAGTTTCTTATAACTATAATCAAGCCTTTGAAGTCTGAACAGCTCATAACATTATTGAAGTCGTATGCAGCTAAAATTTGGTCACCATCTTGTTTTAGTCTTAGTATGATCAAATATGAAGTTACACTACCACTTGTTGTGAAAAAGTTTTTTTTCTATTTTTTAAACACCTAAATAACACACCCTTTCAAAAAAAACTCAAAATTTAGTTGTCTTAAATACCACCAATCCATTTTTCACATGTAGCAGACAACAAATAAGTTGTAATCTATGAGTTTCAGAATTTCTAGAATATATTTGCTATTTTCTATCATTTAATTGAATTTCCGTGTGCTTAACGAAAGTAATTCCAAGTTGACCTATGTGTACCTCCAATAAGACTAGAAAAATTTCACAAAAATCATATTTAGACTTGTATGTTCCATTCTAGGCCATGTTTTGGAGATTGATGAGAAATGCAATTTGAGTTATAAGGAACATTCAAACCTTTATGTCAAAAGTACAATATAATAATCACAATAATATTTAAATTTGGTCAAAAAATTCTACAAATCGGCATAACAACATGTTTTTGGTCAACAATCTTGCCATAAAAAATTTAAGTGGTTTTAAGGAAGTGACGACATACATTGCTCACTAATGGATACATCTCTGACATAGTTTCTAATAACTCAACACAAACTTTGAGATTTGAGTGGCGATTTACATTTTCAAAGTTGTATGCATCTCAAACTGGGCTACAACCTTATGTTTATCATAACATTAGAAAATATGAAGTTATGTTACCATTTGCTATGCAAAAGTATCTTTTATTTATTCTCTTTCAGTACAAGAAAAGAAGTTGTATAAAACATATGAATGAAATGGTAATTAGTATGAAAACAAACGACATTACATAAAAGATCGTGATTTTACAAAAAATCAGAAAAAAGAATCAATGAATTTGGAGTTACTATGACCGAGAAACACTAGTTTCAAATTTTAATTGTAGATTAAAAAGAAAAAACGCTGGGGAAATGGGCTTAGCGTGCGCCACGTGGTCCTAACGAAGCAACTCGACCAACCCAGTGCTGCCACGTGGTCCCGAAGCTCCACCATTCGGTATATGAAACAAACTATTTTATTGTCATTCGAATTTGCCAACATGGTCGTGGCGCAGTGGTAAGGCGCTGTAGGCTTAACTCCGCCACCTGAGTTCGAATCCCACCCACACCCTATTTTATGTCTTATATTTCGGAGGCCCAACTGAAACACGAGAAATGTTTATAAATTAAGGAACACAAGGAAAGTTACCACATATAACTCTGTAGCTCAGTGGTAAGTCACGTGGTTGTCTACCTGGTGACCTAGGTTCGAACCCCTACAGCGCCCATTTTTTGTCCAATTTTTCGGTGAGCGCACGTGCAATTGGTTATAAATTAAGAAACACAAGGAAACCTACCACATACAATTCCGTAGCTCAGTGGTAAGTCACGTGGCTGGCTACCTGGTGACCTGGGTTTAGGGATGGAACCAAAACATCCGAATTGTATAATAGATTGATTTTTTTAGATCACAATAAAATAAATTTGGTGCTAATTTTTTATGCATTATAACCAGTTAATTACTGGAAAAAATAAAAAAAATTAGCTACAATTTTTTTATGGATTATTTGCTTTCGATAGAGAAAAAGGTGAAAAACATCCGTATCCGAATCCGAATCCGAATCCGAATTTCTTTTCATCATTTGATCAAAATATAGCACACATTTGGGGTTTATTTTGTATGAATCTTAACAAGCACAATGCCAAGAACAACAATATAAATTTTTAGATACAAAATATTATGCTTAATTTAGCTAAAATAAAAAAAGTGGAGGCAGAAGTGGAGGCGGCAGCGGCCTCCGCTCCTCGAGCAGCGCCAGGCACTTGTCGTTGAAGTCGAGCTCCCCGGGCTCGTCTGCCGCCGCGGCGTCGGGGGTCAAGGGGGGCGGCACCGGGTCGCGGAACTCGCTGAAGACGGTGCTCACGGCGGCCGGCGACGAGCAGCTCTTGGCGGGGCGGCGCCACCTCAGGCCCCCTGGCTGCGGGGAAGACGGAGGGGAGGAGGCGACAAGATGTGCTATGTGCGACGGCAGTTCGAACGAAAAGGAACGGGGAAGATGAGGACAGCGGAGAGACGGGACTCCGAAAAAACAAAGAGGGAGTGGGCCCACAGCCGCGGGTATGCGGGCGGGTAAGACCACCGTAAGTAACAAAACAATTAGCTTTTTGGCAGAAACGCTATCCAAATTACGATTTTTCGGTACTTCATAGTCCTTCCACCCTATCCACTTCCAAAAACATATGACGGGTGGGTCCGGCGTGAGGGGTAAGGCGGGCCTGAATTGGGTGAGAAAAGTTTTCAATTGTCTTCGCTCCTTATAGTATAGATATATAGAGATGCATGCCAAATTATCAACCCACTATACTCTCCTCTCTCTAGCGGCTCATGCATCCTCGTCGTTGAGTTAACTACCATACACTTTTGTATCCTTTTATAAATTCAAGATTTTGACTTATTAAACTGCAATTGCATCTAAAAATATATCCTCAAGTTATAACATTCGTACAAATGGTGCTTGATTTTATAAACTGCATTCTCATCTTTGCACCTTGAATATAGTTGAATTAATTAAGCTGGCGTCCACACGAAATTTTGATATTTTTGAACTAATTTTGATATTTTCAGTCACGGCCGGAATCACTGTTTGCCCAAATTTTCGCACTGCCCACTCAAAAATCTATCTTTTTTAACTTGATTTTTCCTCGATATTTCACAATTTTTTCTCATTTCGATGGGGAATTGAAATAATTCCGAAAATGAAATTTAAAATCCTGATTCTGGGTGGCTTATTTTCTAAAAAAATAAATAAAAGGAAAGAATCAGGGCATATTCAGCTTGTTGCACTGAAAATTGTAAAAACAAATTCACTGTGAGAACGTGCGTGCCTGAGTAGGATTGTCTCGCAGGAAAAGAAAATACTTTTTCCTTGATTGTTTTACTGATTATAAACTAAATTTAGCATCTGAATATTTTACCCAAGTCTAGGTGACCTCAAGTCTAATATTCATGCAGAAATGCCTGCTTATACAAACTGTATTCTTTTCTTCGCACCTTGAACTAGGTACAATTTTCAGGGGGCAGTTTTAGCATGTGAACTGAAACAAATATCAGGTACAATTTCCCTATGTTCATAAAATTTTATTATAAAAATTGTCCTGGTCGATAGGTGATCTTGGGCTCTTGGCGGCAGTTAGTGCAAAGGCATGGTCAGTAGTTGATCTTGGCGGCTGTTAGACCGTCTCTAGCGGATGCTGGATCCGATTCTGCATCTGCAAAATGAAGAAGGATCCAGCACTGTAGTGGCCCCAACAAGTGCTGCATCTGGTTCTTCAATTTGCAGATGATGCCCTCCCGTAGCGTAGTCGCGTCTCGGGATTTCTCTCCCTTCGCTACATCACAACTGTCGCGTCTCCTCGCTTCCGTCGCCCTCCTCGTCGTCCCCCACCCCACGCCCCCATCTGCACCGGCTGGACCTCGGCCACCCGCCGTAGCGCACGATCGCGACCACTCCCCCATACTCGCTAGCATGCGAGTTCGCAGTGAGGATAGCTCAGCAACCTCGCGCTCCCGCCGCCCTCCGCCTCCGTTGAATCATGCCTCCACGCCGCCAGAGGGAGATGGAGGGCCGCCGGCGGGTGGAGATGGAGAGGCCGGCGCCAGATCCGAAAGATGCGCCCCCTGCCTTGCCTCGCTCGAGTTCTGTCGCCGACCGCCGGCGGAGGAAGGGGAGAGGCCGGGGAGGAGGAGTGCTGCCGCGGACCCCACCTCCGCATTGCTCCCGCCACCGTCGAGAGCTCCATGCCTTTTTGTCCTCTGCCGCTCCACCTCTGTCCCTGCCTCGGCGACGACGAGGTTGCGGAAGCAGCCGGCGGCGGCAGAGCGCGGTCCTCCCAAAGCAAACACGAGAAGGGAGGAGAGGATGGTGGCGGTGTCCTCACCGGCCTCCGCGAGGAGCACGCGCCTCCGGGGACCATCGAGGAGCACGAGGGCGGCGTCAGCGGTGCCGGAGCAGCCCGTTGTGGTGGGGGAGCTCAGAATCCCCAAGTTGGAGGCGTCGCTGACGGTGGACGCATCACCGGTGCTGCGGAGCTTGGGGCTGGACCGCTGGACCTGCCGTTCGGCTGCTCCGGCGAGTCGTTCGCAGTGATGCTGAGCGCACCGGCGCTGGCGGGAGTGGCTGTGTCGTCGGTGGTCCACCAGTGCGTCGTCAAGGTCGATGAGAGCGGGACCGTGGCCGCCTCGGGCACCGCGATGATGGCGATGGGGTGTACGAGGCCCGGTGATGATCGCCCCGTGGATTTCGTGGCGGATCACCCGTTCGCCTTCTTCCTCATGGAGGATGCGAGTGGCGTGGTGGCGTTCGCAGGCCATGTCGTCAATCCTCTGCACCACTGAAACTGATGATGAGCGTAAACCTTGTGATCTGCTGGACAAATGGAGTAACTGAAATACTGAATAATCTGCATCGTCGTCGTGGTTAGTAGCTAGTGTAAGTGCAAACGAAATAATGATCTGTGATCAAAGTGGGGATGGGAGGAATGATATGAACAATAGGGGAATCTCACCTGCGTGTTGCTGCAGGAAATTAAGAAAAATGCAATGATCATAAGAGAAAATTCCGGCAACCTCACGCGTCTGATCATAAGAGAGAAGTCATATACAATACAAAACAGAACGTTTATATTATTGATGAGGATTGTTGTTAGTATTAATCTAGTTGTCAGAGTGTAACTTATGCAATGAAATATATAAGGAATAGCTATTTAGTATAAAAATGGATATATTTCATGATGTCAAATGAAAAAAGATCCGATCGTTATGTTTTTGCTAGGACTATCTACGCTGCTATTCCTTTATATTCCTCAATTCCCTGCGCGTTGCCGCGAGTATGTAGGAGAAATCTATGAGTTAGAATATTACTACCACCCTCCTATTCTTTTTCTTTCTTCTTTTTCCTTTTCCTTCCTTTTTTTCATTTTTTTATTTTTCACTTTACTCTATACCAACTACCATCGATGGGGCCTATTTGTCATTTTATCAAAATATATTCATATGAGATCTTGTTTTGAAGGATTTATTAAAAGGAATCCAATGATGTAATCAGAATTTAATTTGGTTTTTTATTTGTGAGTTACAACTGTTTTTAGCTATTTCAAACAATGGGGCCCACCAATGGATGTCATGGTCTTAGTGAGGCTGTTGAAGTGGCATGCTTGCATGTTGAGAGAACTGACTAGTGAGGAGCTCCTATATAGGAGTTATAGATCTACAACTCTGAATGATTTGCGTTGTTGTTGGTGTAACAATGGAAGCGAAATGACCGGTAATGAATGTGGAAGAGATTACGAGTTCAGTGGCCAACGCTTGTGCGTGCATGACAGGTGCTCGATACGATGTCTTTCTCTTGCTAGGGACGCGTTGGCAATTGGGCAACGAGAAGCTATTTTCATTGGCACCAACAAAATATAATACTATATGCAATGTGCAGTTGCAGCTAGTTCCTTCATCCATCTCTTTCTCGAGATTGTACAATTGTTGATCTGCTCGGCAATCTCACAATTAATTGCAAGCAGAGGAGAGGCAGCAGAGAGTGACCAAGCGACGGCAATGGATGACTGCGGCACCCCCACCACGCAGGCACACGAGTCTGACCATTGGCGTGTGGCTCCTGCTGGGCATTGGCATTGTTGGCATATTGTTTCCCTCCAATATCTGAAGAAGAAACAGATCGGAAACAATATGCATATGTATGAAGGGCGCAACTCAAATTATATTGGATTGGTGATTAGCTATGTCCTATTAGCTATTGATTTCATTTCAGCAAACCCTTCAACAGTTATATATATGCATAAGTACAGAGAGCGAGGTTGGCTAGGCACGCACAGCATATATTATGCGTTCTGTGTGTGCATATCATCATCAAGGGAAATGTGGAAATTATGATTAACCTACTACACACATCATGCGATGCATGAGTGGGAAATGTTCAACCTCTGCTACACACACCATGTAGATGGTGCAGCCTAGCTCATGCATGTTGTCATGCATATTGTGGCTCCATCATCGGCTTCACTACCGGAAACATCGGGTTTGTCGAATGCCTGAGGTAACCCTAAACTCTGACCCCTGAACTCGTGACCTCACCCCTGGCACGTAACCTCCTCTACCACCGCACCACACTACAGTTTGTGTCTAAATTCCGTTTTCATTTCCCATACTATACTAACAAATGACCAAAATGAAGGGACATTTAGTCCGGGGTGGTGTTCCCACCCAGGACTAAAGAGGGACTAAAGGCCCCCTGGGTCCCCCTTTAATTTAGTCTCGGGTGGGAACATCACTCAGGACTAAATGTCCGCACGAATGATTGCTACCGCAATTGCCTGTGTACGCGGAGCATTAAAGGGTCGGGGCAGTCGCGGCCACTCGCGGCCATGTCGAGGCAAATTGTTTAGTCTAGACTCTAAATTTCAACTAGGCACTACTAGAAAACGGCCTTTTGTACCGATTGGCAACCCTCATTTGTACCGGGTATCCAACCGGTACAAACCATCCGGTAGAAATGAGGTGGAGCATTTGTACCGGGCAAGATACCCGGTACAAATGTGAATATTTGTACCGGGTAGTGTTACCAACCCGTACAAATGCCCCCCCCCAAGCCCTCTTTCCCTTCCTTTTTCTTTATTTTCTTTTCTTTTAATTTCTTCTCCTCTCATCTCCTCTCCTCATCTCTTCTCTATCTCATCTCATCCAGATTAAAAATCACAATTTTACAAGTCTCAGATCAAGATTCAATCACAAAATTCACAATATGTTTCCAAATCACAATCTCTACACATCTCATTACATCTTACATCAATCTCATACATCTCATAAGATTCGCACAACAACTAACACAATAAGATCCAACAATACATCGAGTCAAGATTCATACGAAACCAAGAACGAACAAGAACTCACGCTGACCCTGCACTGGCATGCGCGCCGCCCTGCAGCCTCCCGCGCCGGCCCGATCGCTCGTCTTGCGCCGCCCCGCGCTGACTCGGTCGGCCGCCCCGCGCCACGTCGGCCGCCCGCCTCGCACCGCCCCGCGCTGGCCCGGCCGCCCTCCTCGCACCGCCCCGCGCTGGCCCGGCCGGCCGCCTCGCGTCGCGCCCGCCAGGCCGGCCGCCCGCCCCGCGCCGTGCCGGCCCGGCGCCGGCCTCTGCCCTGCATGAGAGAAGAGAAGAAAAATGAGAAAGGAAGAAGGAAGAGAGAAAAATGAGATGAGAAAGAGATAAGGATTGAGTACAGAGAGAGACCGGTGATGAGAATTAAAGGAGAGGGGGACGCGGATGGAGAAGGGCTCGCAAAAAATTTTCTAAGTCCCCGCAGGATCGATTGTATAACATTTGTACCGGGTCTTCTTTTTACCCGGTACAACTGTCACCACATTTATACCCGGTGGTGGCTCCGCCCGGTGTAAATGTGAAGCTAGCACATTTGTACCAAGCGGAGGCACCACCCGGTACGAATGTAAGGCATTTGTACCGGGTTGGGAGGAGGAGGCCTCGACACGCCCCTGTGAGGGGCATTTGTACTGGTTGGTGTCTCCAACCGGTACAAATACCCTTATTTGTACCGGGGCCAAAAACACCTGGTACAAATAAAAAAACGAGCCTATGATATATGTGCGATTCTCTAGTAGTGAGGACTAAAGGTCTAAACCAAATATCGGTTCTCTGCTAGTGGGAAAAAAAGTTGTTAGACTTGGGCCATTTGGGCTCATGCATGTCCAGTCTTCTTCCTTCCATCGACAAGTACGTTACGACGGACGGTGCAAGAATGGCGAGGGGTATGAGCATCAAGTACATTATCGGCAAGTACCTAGTTAGTGCGGGAGAACATCAGTAGGTTCATCATGTGGCGCGCATGCATGCATGATGTGTGTTCGTGCCTGGCTACTATCGACTTTACCTTTGTTGGGTATTCGGAAAGTAGAAAGTGAAAAAAGTATCATTGTATTCAATAAAAAGATATCACCACTTTACACGGGGCAGGGGCTCCCCTTTTATAGTGCCCGCAGATCATTTTTACATTTCGAAATTACCCTAAAACATTTGGGACATTGTGACGCCTCATGTTTTTAATTAACCTCATTAATGCTAACGACCGAGTCAAGCACATTGACTCTGGTCAAACCGTGGTCCACCTGGGTCATCACCTCGAAAACCTATCCAGCAACCCCTAATGACCTTGTGAACCGAGTCAACACTCACTTGTGGTCAAATCTCGGTCAACGGCATGGTCAAATCCAGGTCAAACCCCTAATGCTTTTGAACCCCCTGAGAACTTTTGCCGCGTTCTCCGGATTTCACCTAAACACTTCAAAATCGGCTAATATAAAAGTTGTTCGTCTTTTCGAGGGACACAACCTTCCTAATTGGCGACATTTCAAATTTTGAACTTTTGAAGCTCAAAAACTCAGTCAAAGGCCATTTGAATAGTGTTTTCAGCCATGAAAATCCTGAACTTTGGCACGCGTTCCCAGTTGATCTGTTCATCTAAACCCCTATGGCCCTTTGCAAAAGTTGAAGACCAATGTCTCATCTACAACTTTGGAATTCAAAGTTTTGAAAGTTTTAATGGGAATTCTTGAGTAAACGCCGGTCAAACATGGGCAAACGGCAAAGGACACGGGCGACGTCGCGCACGCCGGCGCGTCCGCGCTCCAGAGCGCGCGCCCGCGCGCCGCGTGGCGCCCCTGCTGTCTTCGACGTCCGGGCCCCCTTGCCGGGCCGCAGCTCCCGAGGTCACGCCGTCCGAGGCCGCGCGCAACCCAAGCGAGCCTTGGGGCTCGCGCGCTCGCCACGCACTCCCGCGCCGGTCCCCTACACCGCGCCCGCCGCCGACGCCGGCCGTGCCGGGCCCCTCCCCCTTCTCTTCGATGCCTGTGCCTTCGCGACGAGGCCGAGTTC
Source organism: Cenchrus fungigraminus (assembly GCA_036936925.1). NCBI lineage: Eukaryota > Viridiplantae > Streptophyta > Magnoliopsida > Poales > Poaceae > Cenchrus > Cenchrus fungigraminus. Next base: position 124,277,669 of record CM072770.1, on the reverse strand, counting down.
CACTCCACCATCCTGTCGCGCCTATAAAAGGGGTGCCACATCTCCCCCGCGCCTGAACGCGCCGCCGCGCCCCCTCCTTGCTCCGCCGCCATGGCCGTTCACAAGCCAAGCTCCCTCCTCCGCACCTCCCCGCAGCGGGTTGGACCCACATCACCCCCACACGCACCTACCGAAGATGCCCGAGCCGCAGGCCAGCACGCATTGGCCGCAGCTTCGCCAGAGCACGAGCTCCCGCGGCGGCCACCGCCCTGCTCTGCCGGCCGCGCCCTCCGGTGGCCCCTCTGCCCCAACCAAGCACAAGAATCGAGCCAAGGAGATCCCCAGGCCGCCCTCCGCCCGCGCCCGGCCGGCCACGGCCGCCGGCTTGCCGGAATTCGGCCGGACCGCCGCCGGCCGGTGCCCAGGGACCCAATTGCAAGGGGCAACTTCTTTTCAAGGGCCGAACTGCAAAGCAAGGGTATACTTGTAAATCTGAAATAGTTTCCAGGGACCTCGGTGTGAACTAGATTCTTAAATAGTGTTTGGGTTTGTGCTGATTCTTGTAAAATCCGTAGAAAATTGTCAAAAAATCAGAAAAATGCAAACTTAGTTTTGCTGGATTCCTTGTAAAAAACCCTACAACTTTTGTGAAGCATGACCATACTTTTTCCCAATAGTTTTTGCATGAAAAACAGAATACTGTTAAACCTAGATCTGTTGTATCGCAAAATCTACAAGTGCTCTATGGCTGAATTTTGGATATGTTGTGTGTTATGTCATGCCTAGCTTCTGTACCAAAAATTGCACAAAGTTACTATGTAGATCTTTTATTGTGAATTGTTTTTTATTTATGCTGAATCTGTTTTAATGATATTTGTAGCTAAAAATAATGAGATTGTTGTGCTCAACTTCTGCATGTGATCTTGTTATGCCTAAATGCACCTCTGATGAATTAATCACAATTTTATATTTGTCAGAAATATTTATTCTTGAAATATGCTTGATTTTCTTTGTAAATGCATAACCCAAGATCTATGTTAGCTCTAGGTATATATGTTGCATGCCTAGCTTAGTTTTGGATCAGAGGTCATGTCTGAGAAAGTTGGAATCATTTTGATGTGTATTTATTTTTATATGTATTTATCTTGCTTTAGTAGCTAACTTTTGTTATTTTCAGTATATTTAATTTCATAGCTCTCCTAAGTGTGCATGTGTGTGCAGTGGCTTTGTATAGGTTTGTAGTGCTTCATAAACACTTCCACTGAATTTTATTAATTTTTTTGTGAATAAAAACGATAGAAGCCAATTAAAGCTTAATATTAAATCAAATGAGAAAATCACCACATCCACACCTAATGGCTTTATAAATGTGATGTAAATCTTGTTAGAAAGCTAAGTGCCACCAATCCCTTGCTGTTGGTGAAATTAAATCAAATTTATTTGCTTAAATATGTACACAGTCACTATTAAAAAGATTAAAATAATAAGCCTTCACATATAGTAACCTAATGAAAAGAATTAGTAATTAAATGTTTGTCAAGGTGAATATGGCCAACAAGAGTTGGATAAAATAATTAATCTCTCACTCCACCTGAACCCTGCATTGCATTCCGTGTAGAACTCCCTGACGGTAACTACGCGCTCGTGCCGGAAGCCGAGGAAGGAGGAGCTGACGCGGAGCTGCAGTACGTGGAAGTGAGCGAGGACACCGAGGACCCTCAGGCTAACTGTGCTGACGAAGGCAAGCCCCGGTGCATTGTCCTATATGTTTTTGAAAATGTTTGTGCATTTACGTTCAGGAGTTGAAATGAAACCTTAGATGCATGACCCCTAGGTACCTATGCTCTTTTACTAGTATGCTAGGTCGATAGCTGCTATGCTTAGGACCCGGTAGAAGCCGAGTGATGTTCGTCACTCGCGAGAATAGGTTCTTATGTTGGAATCATAAGATCTTTATAAATGGATTGCTCATGTGGTAAGAGCATGGGATTTGAGCTCCGGTCCAGTGGCTTTCGTGGGCTAAGCTTTTGAACGTACTAAGCACTTGTCGGGAATGGGACCGGTAAGCCTAGTACCTTAATAAGACGGTGCGGGAACTTACCCTTACTAATCTTGAGTAGTCACCTGCCCGATTTGCAACCGGGAGGTGGGTACATGTGTGAAGCTGGGTCTACTGTGTGGGGCACGCCAAATAGTCTTGTACCCGGGACTGTAAGCTTCGATCCCAAGCCGAGGACTTTTGGGAACCGCCTGGTGGTTGTCCATGTGGGGCACCCTACCGTGTGTTTAGGTTTACCTTGCAAGGTTTTAAATCAACTGGTTGTCGGTCTCTCACCGTTATCTGAGACTACTTATCCAACTGGCCATGATATCCCTAATGATGGAACGTTGTGAATATTTATGCTTGATTAATTGTATTGCACAACTTATGCTTGCACTAGCTTGCTAATTTAGAAAAGAGTAATCAACTAGAACTTGTGCTAAAATCTTGAAAGTAAGGACATACTCTTTGTTGCTTTTCAGCAAAAGAACCCCTCTGGCCAAAAAGCCTTTCATGTCTAGAGTTGGTGATGTAGTTGTCACCGACGGGTAAGTCTTGTTGAGTATTAGTATACTCAGCCTTGCTGTAATCTGTTGTTCCAGGTAACGCTTTTGCTGATGTGTGGCCTAGAGAGATCCCGCCTAGCTGGGAGCTGGAGTGGGTGGAAGACGATGAATGAAAGCATCATGGCAGGCCTCCTGTGATGCTCCTCGCGCCGTCTAGTTTAATTCCGCTGTTTTCAAAACTCTGAACTTCGTTTCATGTCAAAGACTTCGGTTTGTAATAATTAAACCCTTCGGGGTAGATTTGGATGTTAATCATGTGTTGTACTCTGGACTCGCCTTCGCGTGAGTTTTAATGCATATATGTCGATCCTTGTTGCTATGTAAGTGATTTCACCGGGCGTTAACCCGGCAACTAACGACAGGATGATACTTTATTATTGCTTAATGACCAAAGTGGATTGGTTTAGGCGATAGTACGGTATTTTCCTGGGCGGGTTGTCACAGACATTCCTCTAACATTTTGTACTGAAATGTCTAAAGTAGTCACGCCTTCGACATGACCCTCTCATTTGATTACAACTTTACCCCAGCCTCACACCTTAACTTCCTAGCTTCATCGACACACCATTGACCGAGTCTTATTCCGAAGTCCACTCAAATTCCCGGAATCAAATCAACTCTCATGCCAGGTACTTCGCCCGTGATGACGTCACTTCCGAGGATGCTTACCTCGCTTCTGGTGATTCTTTCATTTCCTCGTTTCTTCTTCCGGTGTCTTGTTTTATCATTCCCTTTGCCTTGTAATTCATCTGAGTGGTTTTCATACTTCCTAGACCTTCGCACCCTGAAATCATGTGAAGAGATAGAGAAACTTGGGAGACTTCGCTCCTCATGAGTGTTAGCTAAAATTCAGAGTTTTGATAACTTTTAACAACAAATGACATCACATCTTCTAACTACATAAATGAGGCTATCTTTGTTATTCCGAAGTAGCCATGAGTTTAGGAAATGTTAAAAACAACTATTCATATACTTCGACTACCTTGGTTTCGCCTGGAATCCTGAGTTTTACACTAGAAAACCTCTTTTAGATTCATTTTCAGGAAACTGTTTCTAGGAGTTCACTTGATTCTCAACAATTCGTTCCTCCGGCGGTTCGAGTGTGATTCAAATTGGTTGATTCCCCAACAACCTCCCTGCCTCTATATAGAGGCCGTTCGGCTTATCTTCTCTCACACAACACTATTCATTCTACCAGCCAAACACTATTCTTCGTATCAGCCGAACAGGCTCATAATTGTTGAATGGTTTTGTTAAATTTGGATGAAGTATTCAACAAGGAGGGACGATAGATTATGCCACATTCAAAAGAGAGCAATGCAAAGCTGCATATAGGATTCAATTTCAGATATTGGAGTAAAACAAACTGTTTGAGTGACTGTGGCCATCGAGGCCAAGCTTAAAGGCCTTAAGCCTTGTGTGGATGTAATTGACATGAGAGTTACCGGCTGCCTCCATTTGCTTTCGCTCTTGTGGTGCTTATAGTCAATATAGAAGCTTACTCGCAAAAAAAAAGTCAATATAGAAGCAGGATCGGGAGCAGGAGAAGAAGAGTAAGTAGTAATTGATCCATGTGCTTTAATTTGTTCCATAATTGAATTGTGATGCTTATTTAATTGCCTTATTTATTGCATATCTCAGTCATGGGGACAATATAATGAAGATTTGAATCATTGACCACCACGACAAAGACCCAATTGATTGAGTGGAGTACGTGAACCCAAAGCTCACTGTTCAGCAGCTCAAGAACGACAAACCTCCTCATACGTGATTCCGGGGTCCACCGTTTTAAGATTTTTTTATAAGTAACTACGACGCAGGCCTCGTTGAAGGTGGTCAGCGAACGGGTCGTGATGTAGCATGGGATTTTTTAGTAGATTTAGGCCATATTTAATCTCATTGAAAAGTACTGTTCACACCATCAAATGTTTTGGACACGTGCATAGAGTATTAAATGTAGACAAAAATAACTATTGCACATATTGCAATAACTTTACAATTTGAATCCATTAATTCTAATTAGTTAATGATTTGGCAATGTCATACTACAGTAAATTTGTTCTAATGGTATATTAATTGGGCTTAAAATATTTTGTGTCACGATTTTTCAGGCAATGTTTTGAAATTAATTTTTTCATTAGTATCTGAATACTCCTTCCGACATCTCATGAAACACCAGATGTGACACTGAAAGTTTTTCTAAAAAACTAAACAAGACCATATATGATAAATGAGAGCGATCACATTGTTACATTGATGGTACTATTTGTGTTGTTTTTTCCTTTCAGATGCAGATGCACACACAGACCGATGCACGACATGTGCATGAGCTATGTGCAGGCTAGCGGGATACAAGTAGCTAGGTTGATCATTTGGCGTGCATGCATGCATCTAGTGTAACTACACAATGCTTCCCTTCATGCATGCATGATGTGCGCTCGTTCTCCTATCTACTACTGACCTTACCTCCGATCCATGCCTCTATATAATGTCTATAACTGTTGAATGGCTTTGTTTGGATGAAGCATTCAACACAAGTAGCTAGGGACTATATATGGCACATTCAAAAGCGAGCAAAGCAGCATAATGGATTCCATTTCAGATATTGGAGCAAAACAAACTGTGTGAGAGATCATGACCATTGGAACAAGCTTAGAGGCATTATGCCTTGTAATTGGTGGGAGAGTTACCGGCTTACCAACACCATTTCTCACTACACAATGGGTACCACGACATCAGCTGCTTTGGCTATTGTGGTGCTTATATAGAGTATACTCAACATAGCAGCAGGATCGGGAGCAGGGGAATTGAAGAAGAGGAGTAAGTAGTAATTTGTCCCCATGACGTGCTTAATTTGTTTCCGTAATTGAACTTTTGCTTAATTAATTTCCTTGTTTTGTAGTATGTGTCAGTCTTGGGGACAATGAAGACTTGGGATCTTTGACCACCATGCTACAAACACCCCATCGATTTAGTGGAATACGCGAACCCAAAGTCACTGTTCAGCAGCTCACTGGTTCTTTATGTACCACTCCAGTTGTGAAATATTGAGCAAAATTGAGTTTAAAAAGTAGATTTTTAGTAAACAGTGCAAAAGTTTGGATGAATAGTGATTCCGGTCCAGATTGAAAATATCGAAAGTTAGGCAAATTTTGATCCGTGAGGGAGCTTAATTAATTCAACTATATCCAGGGCGCAAAGATGATAATGCAGTTTACAAAATCAAGCACTATCTGTTTGAATGTTAATAATAACTTGAGGATAATATATTTACATGCAAATAAATGCAGTTGAATAAGTTAAAATCAAGCAAAAAGTAAGCATACAGACTTATGTCATGTGCTACATCGACCATCAAGAATCTAAAGTATCTGCTAGTTAAGTGCGTGCATGCTGTGGCCGAGGCAACGATGACAAGCCGACGAGTATGCATGAGCTGAGAGAGAGAGAGAGAGAGAGAGAGTAGGTTGATCATTTGGCATGCATGCATAACAAACCCTTCATGCATCTCGCCTTACTGGATCCTACATCTCTATATATGTTTATAACGATTGAAATATTTTGTTTAGATTAACCACCATTCAACAAGTGCATTATTCAAAAGGCAAAGCTACATGGATCTATTCCCTCTGCAAGGCATATTTGCAGATATCGGAGAGAAACAAACTGTGCAAGAGACCATGACCGTGGCAATGGAATCAAGCTCCGCAGAGCGCTATCACCCGCCGCCCTGCATGTGTCCACAAACGCTGCCGCTGGGGCAGCAGTCGCACTGCCGCTGGGACAGATTTCTTGCGCTTAATGCAAAAGGCAGCTTAAACTAGTGAGAGCAAGGGAACAAAGTATTTGACTTCTTTATAGCCAGAGTTCTGATCGAATTGTGAAGTTAACTAGTAATGAATCAGAGTTATGAAGTTACTAGTCCATCAACCCGTGTCACTGCACGGGCTAGCAACTTTAACATAATTATTCGCTTGGTTTATCAACCACCAGCCAGTTGAAAGGGGTAACATTACATAAATCTAAATGGCAACAGATTTAGTTTATTACCTAAAAATGTCATTAATTTTTCATATATCCAGCATTTTATCCAACAGATTGCACCAATCAGTCTGATTTAAGCTACCATAAAATATGATCATTTTGTTGTAGAGCGAGTAGTAAAATATTAAATAAAATGACTTAATATTGAAGATCTAATACATCCTCATTTTTTACATATCACAATTGCTTTATCACAAATCAAATATGTCCAACTTTGACCAAATTTATAGATATAAATATTATTCTACCAAATATATGCATTATCAAATCATACTCCATGGTGAATTTGATGATACAAATCTGGTATCATAGATGTTTTTATATTTTCAATAATCACCTCAATGTAAATGCGTCTTATTTCATCTCTTTTCCCAAATGCAAGAAATTGTTATGTAAGTATGTAACTGCTGGTGCCCCATTAATATATTTAATTAAGTAAGAATCATCGATCATGCAAAGTTGTTTGTACTAATATTGTCTGCTTCATGGAAATTATGTAAAAAATGTAAAAAGAGATATCAGAATGAGTTGTATCTATGCAGAGGCAATAATATCTTTAATTTCTAGCGGCTGGTGAATATATACTGCTACTCACATGTCATCAACTCAGCATAATCCTAAAATCAAGATATCATCAATCTATAGTGTATTCTTTTTTTTATCTTAACTGTGTCAGCTACTTTTCCACCACCTATGTCCGTCAAGCCCTATCATCATAGGACATAAAAACTTGATATTTTGGTTAGTAAAATCAGTTTTATCTGGTCACCACTGTAAATATGCAGGAATACAGCCCTCGATCGTGTACTTTTCTCCATCAATAGGCATGCATGCTTTCTCCCAATCTCAAACATAACAGCTGGCTACATTCTTCTCGATCGTTGCCATTTGCTGCACGCTGAACGACAACGCATCCTAGAGCATCATCTGATTCCTTCCTGCTACTTGTGCCATGGATAGCACCCTCGCTTGCGGCCTGCGCTCTATCCTTGCTTGACTGCTTGTGGTCTGCTCGGTCTGTGGCAGCCTTGTGGATTACTACGTACTATGGGCTGCGGCTGCTTTTATGCTCATCCAAAGACCACTAAGGATCTTGGATCCTACGTGTGTGGGACGCATCTTGGGAGTCGGAGATTGCATATGAAGATTATAGGTGGACGGACATCAAATTTATATGTTTTAATAATGGAATAGATGGATAGTTAGAGACTTAGAGAGCTAATTTAGATTAATTTTATAAAACGCGAATTTTATGTAATTTTGACATAGATATAAGGGGTTATTTTAATTAAGTATGCATAATGGCAAAGGTGGGTAATTTTATTCTCTTTTTAATTGTCCACCTAGGATCCTAGGTGGTTTCATGTGGAGGCTTCTTTAATTTTTCTTTTTTCTAGAATGTCCACCTAGGATCCTATGTGGCTTCACGTGGAGGCCTCAAAAGGAGCCTCCAATTAAAACGCGGATTTTAGGTAATTTTGACATAGATATAAGGGGTTATTTTAATTAAGTATGCATAATAGCAATGGTGGGTAATTTTATTCTCTTTTTAAGTGTCCACCTAGGATCCTAGGTGGCTTCATGTGGAGGCTTCTTTAATTTTTCTTTTTTTCTAGACTGTCCACCTAGGATCCTATGTGGCTTCACGTGGAGGCCTCAAAAGGAGCCTTCAATTAGTAATAGTTTAAGTGTCCACCTAGGATCTAGATGGCTTCATGTGGAGGCTTTTTTAATTTTTCTTTTTTTCTAGACTGTCCACCTAGGATCCTATGTGGCTTCACGTGGAGGCCTCAAAAGGAACCTCAAATTAGTAATAGTAAGATTCCTAGTCAGATCGCAGGTGTTGTTTATGTCTAGCATGCAGCTCGATCACGCGTCACGTACGATGTGGCAACAGCTACCGTAGCGTGCCGGCCTCTGCGGTGTCACTTGACTCGGGGTGCATGTGCATATGGTGGGCAGTTGGCACCGGATCTGATTCCGAGAGGCATGCAGTACTCCATCTCGGGCGAAGTGGGCCACATCGCCGGCAAACCACCAGGGTCCAGGGCGTGGTACGGTGGGCCTTGGTTACACCGAATCACCGAGTCCAGGGCACGCCGTCATCGTCCTCATCTGCCGACCATCGCCGCCATCCGCGCCAATCACCGGGGCTCTACAGCTCCCGCGCCGCGCGCGCCTGCCGACGAAACGATCCAACTGCTCCTGGATGTCCCCGGGAACGCCTCCGCCTCTTCTCGCCGGAGAGCCAACACACTCTACGGTCGTCGTCCAACCACTCTCCTGTCGAATGCCTCGCTGCCGGCCTTGCCGCGCGTGCCCCTGCAAGGCTGCAACGACATCGAGGTCGTTCAGGAGGACTTCGTCAACAGCATCGATCTTTGGCACCTACATGCATGCTCTAGTGGTAGAGCCGACGAAAATACATGAGCTACCTACTGCTTGCGATCGAGTAGTAGGTTGATCATTTGGCACGCATGAATGTAGTGTAATTAACAAACAAGTAAAAACTAACCCTTCATGACACGTACGCATGAAGTATGCGTGCCTATAGCTACTGTCTACCACTATATAAACTGTTGAAGGGTCATCTAATCTCACATTCAGAGGCAAAAGCTCCACGCATCACTTGGATATGTAGGGTGCCAACAATCCAACAAATATGCATGCACTCTACATTTCAGATATTGGAGGCAAACAAGCTCCTCAGAGCAGGCTCCAAAGACCTCATCTCTGGTTTATCACAGTTCAGCAGTCCTGAACAGATGGTGGCCCGTTCTAATGTTAGGGAAGTCTCCATATTAGTTAAGCGTGTGAACCATCCACTGCTTGCGTGTTAATCTGGGTGATCACAGCCAATCAAATCTCTTGCATATGGCACGCTTGCAGTGCAAGTTTGTTTCAATAGAAGAAATGTAATCGAGTTGTTATAGTGTGCTGTAGAACTGATGATGTCCTATATACAATTTTTGGATTCTGAAGATATCTATCCGAACTATCTGACTGTGCTCCGGCCATCATAAAATTTATGTTGCCAAGAGTGATCTGGCTTGTGATGGTTCAAAATTGATGATAGCAAGAGTTTAACAACCCTTCCCTTCTCTTCATGCAAATATGGATTTTTCACACACAAATGACTACATGGTCTATCTGAAATTCTGAGCCATTCATCTTGAAAACATGAATTATATATAGGTAGAAGAGAAATTCAACATTTAGATGAATATCATATATACGATAAGAATGAACACAAAACGTGTATCCTTGATGTGTGCGTTCCTAGCTATCTACCTTACCTTTAGATTAGTTAAGCGTGTCAACCAGCCATTGCATGCGTGTTAATGTAGGTGATCACAGCCCATCAAATCTCTTGCATATGGACTTGCAGTGCAAGTTTTTTTCGACAGAAGAAATGTAATCGAGTTGTTATAGTGTGGTGTTGAACTGATGATGTCCTATATACAATCTTTGGATTCTGAAGATATTTATCCGAACTATCTGACTGTGCTCCGGCCATCCTTCACCCGTCTACTTTTACTTACTGCATGTTACATCTGCATTCTTTGTCTGAGATGGTGCTACCTATTCACCGATCGAAATTTCAAGTGTAGAACGGCCTGGCCACACCATGAGCACACACTGTTAGACACGGATAATGTGATGAATTATCCATCTCATCCTTGTAGTATGTAGTGTACAACCACCTTTCCCATGATCATTATGCAAGAACCACACGCATGATGTATGTATGCCTAGCTAACCTACCTCTCTCTATATGTATATGTAATCGTGAAGAGGTTTTGTTGAAAAAGCTAGAGCACAACACAACCAAAATCTAGAAGTGTTGCCTGCTCTCCATATGCATATATGCATATTGTTTCCGACCCATTGTTTCAGGTATTGGAGGGAAACAATATGACAACTTTGCGAATGCTGACGTGTTGTGCACCGAGGATGAAGCTGCAGCGTGGCACCGGCAGGGCGAAACCGTTTATACTCCTTGATCACGCACACTAGCTCGTGTCGGCCTGGCAGGTACTACGGATGTGTGGTCGTTCCTAGATCTCTCTGCAGCTGGGGGCCTTGAAGGAGTTGGGCAGATAGCAACAATGAATAATAATAGAAAACTTGCGTATAACAGTAGATCATTTTGTATCAAAGTGACATATTTAGTTATCAACAACAAGTTTTTTGTTGCTTGCATTAGCATATCATTACTTATTCAACGAGATCTTAGTTTATACTTCTATCTTATGGACATCTCCAGCACAACATGAACAGGCTTACTAGCGCCCAGACGTATGGCGGGGGTAACTCTCGTCGGACGCATGCATCACCATCTGTTAAAATTTGACGGCTACAGTGCATCATCATAAATATCCACTGATCAGATCGTACGTTTCATTGCAATTCAAATACGATATCTGCAACATTGAAATTTAATATTTGTAATATCAAAAAACATGTGGAAAAAAAGTTGTTAGACATTACTTTGACGACGAGAAAAAACCGCTACAACATGAGGTTAATGTTGCACGGAACATTCAAAATCCACATGACACTTCTTAATGAAAATGCAACTTCCGAATTAAGCACTTGCAACATGTGTTTGTAACGTTTGCAACATTGCAAGATCTGGACCTAATTTGCAACATCCACAGAGAACCCTTGAAACATTCTTATGAAACATCTGAAACATGTGGAATAGATGCTTGCAACATGCACCGAAACCCGGCAAAAAGAGAAGCACTACAAGGAGGAAAAGAAGTAGGGTGCGGAAGCTGCCCATGAGAGGCCGCGGGCTCGTGGCTCCCCCAAGGGAGCTCACCAGCACAGGAGAGCTCATGGGGAGGAGGGGGCGGTGCTGCCATGGGAGCTCCTTGCCGGCCGCCATCCAGCGATCGGGCGACGGCAGTGGTGGCCCGTGCGCCACGCCCGACAGGCGGCGGTCAGAGAGCGAAGGGCGGTGCTCGCGGCTCGCGCGCGACTGTGGGCGGAACCCGCGACCGAAGAAGCCAACAGAGCTGACGGGCGGTCTGTGCAGAGGGCCGGCTCCCAGGGGAATTACTGCCCGCGGGCTCCCCCGACGTGGGGAGTGGCGGCGCGGACCGACCGTTCATGAGGGACAACGGCGCCGAGGTGCGCTCCCTCGACGAGCAGTCGTCTGTGCTCCCTCTGCGAGGTTGGCCGTCAGCCTGCCGCGAGCACAGGGGACAACAGCGTAGAATTGCCATCCGTGCTCCCCCTGTGATGCTGGTCGTCGCCCTGCTGCGAGCACGGGAAATGGCAGCGCAGATCTGCCGTCTGCGCTCCCCCTCTGATGCTGGCAAAATACACATCTACGTCCCTAAACTTGCCAATCGGTCACGTGATGTCCAAAAATTCATTACCCACGTTAAACTGAATACGTGGCACGCTGACCTTGCGATGACTGGACCTGACACGGTCCTTCTCCTACATTCCTCTCTCTTTCTCTCTCTGTCTCCCGCCGCTGAGGAGGCGCTTGCCAAGCTGCCTAATGGTCCTCCCTGCAGGCTCATACAACAACGTCGATGATAGATATGCAAGATGGCGTCGGTGGTGCCACCACCTCCCTCGACTACGGCGCAACCGCTGCCTCTGCCCGATGCCGCCCCCATTCCCTGGTCCCAGCCACCCCGTCGTCATTCTACCATCATCCCTCTCTCCTGGGTCCCAATCGCCCCCGCCACTGCCGCCGGTGGCCCCACCAGCTCCAAGCAGGCATTCGCATAATGCAGCAGACTGCGGTGGCAACAACCTGACATGATGAGGGACAATGATAGTTGTGTACGACCCAACGAGGGTGTATCAGATGGCGGCGCTCGCCACGCCTTGCGCCAGTGGAGCGCATGGCGGCAGCTAGCTCGGCAAGCTCAAACGCGCCTCCTCGCCGGCGGGAGAGAGTGAAAGAGATGGAGAAAGAGAGGAGGAGGTAGAAGATGGACATGACAGGTGGGCCCCACCTATCAGGTCCAGTCATTGCAAGGTCAACATGCCACATATGCAGTTTAACACGAATAATGAACTTTTGGACCTCGTGTGAACCACCGATTAGCAAGTTTAGAGATGTATATGTGCATTTTGTGAGTTTGAGGACCGAGATGACACCTCGTGCCAAGTTGATGTACCACTTGTCTTTTTACTACTTTAACTAATCTAGAGACTTTCCTAATAACGACTGTCATCACTATCTGCTGAGCAGGAACTTCTAGATTGTGATAAACCAGAGATGAGATCTTGGAGTTGGTAGGTGAAGAACAAGGGTGGGATCCCGTCGGAGGTGAACTATCTTATAGGAACGGGGGAACCCTCCGAGCCAGCTAGGAACTTGTTTGCCTCCAATATCTGACATGTTGTGTGCATATTTGTTGGATTGTTGGTTACCCTAACCATTTGAAACATCCTACTACATATATATATATATATATATATATATATATATATATATATATATATATATATATATATATCCCAAGTGATGTGGGGAGCTTATTATTTGCCTCTGAATGTGAGATTAGATGACCACCCTTCAACAGTTTATATAGTGGTAGACAGTAGCTATAGCCTATAGGCACGCATACATCATGTGCACGTGCTTAGTGCATGAAGGGTTAGTTTTACTTGTTGGTTATACACTAGGAAAGCGTTTGGTTGGACAAAATCTAACATAATCGGATTACTGGATGGCAATGAATTACATTACAACTATTTGTTTTCACCCGTCCGTAATCAGACAACCAAAGAATCATACTATTTGTAAAGAAACAAAAAGTGTGCAATCATTCATTCCATAGTTGAAAGTACTGCAGTCCCATTCCATTTTCATTTACATTTCCGTTCTATGAACCAAACACCATCTACATTCATACCTGTCAAATGATCAACCTACTACTCGATCACAAGCAGTTAGCTCATGTATTTTCCATCCTCTGAATGTGAGGATGCACGTACTTGGTAGAGATGCCTCTTCACCGGTTCGCACGCGCAGCAAGGCTTCCGTGGGGAGAGTGGCTGGCCGACGATGACGACCGCCCACCATACGCGCCCCTGTAACTCAAGTGACACGGCCATCGTTGCACGGAGCACGGTTGCTGTTGCCACACCGTATGTGCGTACATGACATAAACAACACCTTCGATCTGACTAGTAATAAACTTCACAACTCTGATTACGAACTTTAGTATAATTCAGAACACTCTAAGGAAAAGACCTTTGTTTTCTTGTGCTCTTGACTGGACTAAAGAAAATATCGCCATTGAGTTGCTCTGCTTTTTGAATGGTACGTACGGCTCATAATGGCTCATTTTCTTGACTGCTTGATCCAAACAAAATATTTCAATAGTTATAGACATATATAGAGATGTAGGATCAAGTAAGGCGATATGCATGAAGGGTTTTGTTATGCATGCATGCCAAATGATCAACCTATTTCAACAAAATATTCTTGTCGGCTTGTCATCGTTGGCTCGGCCACCAGAGCATGCACGCAGTTAACTAGCTGATACTTTTATATACTTGGTGATTGATCAAGCAGACAAGCACACAAGTCATCGATCTGTGCTTTTTGCTTGAAGTTGTACTTAGTAAACTGCATTTGCATCTAAAAAATTATCCTGAAGTTATAACATTCATACAAATGGTGCTTGCTTTTATAAACTGCATTATCATCTTTCCGCCTTGAAGATAATTCAATTAATCACGGATCAAAGTTTTGCCTGAAATTTTGATATTTTTGGTCAGGACCAAAACCACTGTTCATCTGTTCGCACTTCCCGCTTAAAATCTACCATTTTGTCTCAAATATTTCTTGATATTTCAGGAATTTTGCTCATTTTCGATAGGGATTTAAAGAATACCAAAAATGAAATTTAAAATCATGATCCAGGTTGGCTTTTTTTTAAAAAAAGTAAAAAAGAATCATGGCATCTTCAACTTCTGCACTGAAATTTACATGAAGAAACTTTTCTCCCTAAGAAAGTGCATGTGTGTTTGGTGGAGCTGTAGCTTTTGGAAAAATTAGCTATGAGCTGTGGACAATTTGTTGTGAACTGTGGACCATCAACAGGCCGTCAAATGTTGAACGTGCGCACACAATAAAGAGAAAAGTTACATGGTGACTTGCTGAAGCCTCCGTCTCCTTAATTCGTGGATACCACGAGACTGGCACACTGGAGCTTCTAAGATCTCATTGTTACTGATATCTAAATCCACAAAAAAATTCCCAAGCTTCACGACCCGTCCCCTGACCACCTCCAACGAGGCCTGCATAGTTACTTTTGAAAAATCCTAAACCTGTCGACCCAGGAATCAGATATGAGGAGGCTTGTTCTTGAGCTGCTGAAGACCAAGGCGGCCGGAAACTCTAAAGCTAATTACATCCCCACCAAGGCATAAGGCCTCTCGATGGCCACGGTCTCTCCGATAGTTTGTTTCACTCCAATATCTGAAATCGAATCTCTCTGCTCAATGTGGCATAATCTATCGTCCCTCTTTGTTGAATATGCTTCATTATCCATATTAACAAAAGCACTCAACAGTTATATATAGTATAGAGGCATGGAGGTATAAGGTCGATATATAGAAGCTAGGCGTAACACACATCATGCATGCATGAAAGGGAAGCATGTTGTGTGTTACACTAGCTAGGTGCATGCATGTTCTGCCTATCATATCGGAGCCACTCCGTGGCTGAACCAGGTGAGTTTTCCTACATGCGTTGTATTCATCTTGATCTCTTTAAGTTTTCATCATAATATCGTGTTGCCATCAGCCGTCGGGTTGTCTAATCCCGGCGCATGCGGGCGGACGGCACCATCTCTCGGTCAGGTGGCCATGGATGGTCACTACGCATCCCATCCAGCGACATTGGTTTCGGTGGTGAAAAATCCACTACTAGGGAATGAGGCTTTCGTTCCAGGGCAAAATTAACATTAGTACCGGTCCAGTTTGCCCACCGGTACTAATGTTCAAAGAACCGGTACTAATGTCCCGTGCCAAAAAGGAGGTGGTCGGAGCCATCTCGTGACAAACATTAGTACCGGCTCTCATTGAGCACCGGTACTAATGTCTCACATTAGTACCGGTGCTCAATATGGGCCGGTACTAATGTGTGGGCGCGACATTAGTACCGGCCCGTTAGTACCGGCTCTTAATAAGGGCCGGTACTAATGTCCAACGGCTATATGTCAGCTTCTTCCTCCTCCAGCCCCGCGAGCCCCCACCTTCTTCCTCCACTTCGAGCTCCTTCTTCTCCATGGCGCCCTAGAGGAGCTTTTGCCGGATTTGCGATCATTTCTCAACGATTTCACTCGTTGAAGTGGTCTAGAGGTTAGTTACTTCATCCTCCCTTGATTCATGCTTATTTTCTTGAGTTTCATTGGTTGAAATAGGAGTATTTTAGCACTTTAAAATGTACTAAGAATAGAGGATTTTAGCACTTTGAAATAGGAGTATGTTCTAATAGAGTTGATTGAAATAGATGTGCCGTGTTTGTTGGATGAGATGTTCTATATGATGATACAAATTAATTTTTTTTGCATTATTTTTTATAGAAATAAATATAATAAATGCTTTAAATGTACTTATTACTAAGAGAAACGACTGGAATGTTAATATTAGAATTAGAGAAATAATTTATTTCTCAAAAAAATAGTTTGCTTATAATAATAATAATTTAAATTGAAATATAGTTTTCTCATTATAAAAAATGTTTTCATCCCATGAAAAATATTTTCTTAAGAAATAAAGTTTCTTTATTAGAAAAAAGTTTTCTTCAATACCATCAAAATGGTTTTCTCATTAGAATAGTTATTTCTTAGTTAGAAAAATAATTTCCTCAATAGAAAAATAGTTTTCTTCATTAGAAAAATTGTTTGCTCATTAGAAATTTAGTAAAAAGTTTATATTTCATGTGGAATATGGATTTGAACACTATGAATTAGTGTAACACATATAATCTTGCACTTGTTACATGATAATAATATATTTTGTTCGGTTATATATTCTTTATTTGTAGATGGACCGACAATGGATGTACACCGACAAGAGAATATCCAATGAATTCTTTAATGGGCTTCGTGGATTTCTAGAAGTAGCAGAATCGAACAAGCCCCCGTCCGGTTTCATTATTTGTCTATGCAGAAAGTGCAGGAATTTGAAGGATTTCTCAACGACAAAGACTCTTCACGATCACTTATACAAATGGGGATTCATGCCAAACTATTTTGTTTGGACAAAGCATGGGGAGAGAGGGGTTATAATGGAAGATGATGAAGAAGAAGACGACAATATTCCTGATTGGACTCAAGAAGGTGCCTTCACAATGGGAGATGATCCAATGGGTGAGGATGATGTTGCAATAATTGAGGGAGAGCATGAACAAGGAGAAGATGAGCCGCTTGATGATCTAGGTCAGGTGTTGCGAGAGCAGAAGGAAGATTGCGAAAAGGTGAAGGAGGCAAAGAAGTTTGACCGTATGTTAGAAGATCACAAGAAACCATTGTACCCAAATTGCAAAGAGGGGCACAAGAAGTTGGGTAGCACATTGGAAATGCTGCAGTGGAAGGCTAAACATGGAGTTTCTGACAAGGGCTTCAATGAGTTAATGATGATCGTAAAGGACATGCTTCCAGAGGAGAATGAATTACCGGAGTCAACGTACGAAGCTAAAAAGGTCGTTTGTCCTCTGGGTTTGGAGGTTCAAAAGATACATGCATGCCCTAATGATTGTATCCTTTACCGAGGAAAAAAATATGAGAAATTGGAGGCTTGTCCTGTGTGCGGAGCACAGCGTTATAAGATCCCACGAGATGACCCTTACGATGTTGAGCAGAAGAAGAAGAAGAAGAAGAAGAAGAAGAAGAAGAAGAAGAAGAAGAAGAAAATTCCTGCTAAGGTAATGTGGTACTTTCCAGTGATACCACGGCTGAAGCGTTTATTCAGGTGCAAGGCTAATGCAAAGTTGATACGTTGGCACAAAGAAGATCGTAAAGCAGATGACAAGATCAGACATCCCGCTGATGGGTCGCAGTGGAGACTAATTGATAGAGAATTCCCTGAGTTTGCAGAACACGCAAGGAACATTCGGTTTGGTTTAAGTACGGATGGATTCAATCCATTCGGTGAGTTCAGTAGTGGTCATAGCACTTGGCCTGTGACCTTATGCATATTCAACCTTCCGCCATGGCTGTGCATGAAAAAAAGGTTCATCATGATGCCAATAATCATCCAAGGCCCAAAGCAGCCAGGCAATGACATCGATGTTTATCTGAGACCGTTGGTTGAGGATCTTAAAATGTTATGGAAGAAAGAAGGTGTACCTGTGTGGGATGAGTACAAACAGGAGACCTTCAATCTACGAGCGTTGCTGTTTGTCACCATCAATGATTGGCCGGCACTTGGTAATCTATCAGGACAAACAAACAAGGGATACCGAGCATGCACGCACTGTTTAGATGATACTTGCAGTATGTATCTAAAACACAGTAAAAAGATTGTGTATTTTGGCCATCGTCGATTTCTTCCTCCTAAGCACCCGTTAAGAGAAGAAGGAAAAAAATATTTTGAAGATGTTGGAGAAAAACGTAAGATGCCAGTGCACCGTGATGGTAAACTTGTATTTTCTATGGTGAAAGATTTGAAGGTAGTGTTCGGGAAGGCTTCTGGTGCCAAATCTGTTCCAAACGACAAGGATGGACGTGCACCCATGTGGAAGAAGATGTCGATATTTTGGGAGCTTCCTTATTGGGAAATCCTTGAGGTTCGTAATGCAATTGATGTGATGCATGTGATGAAGAATTTTTGCGTGAACTTTCTTGGCCGCCTAGGTGTATACGGAAAGTCAAAAGATACAGTTGAAGCTTGTCAGGATCTTAAATTTATGAAACAACGAAAAAGCCTCCATCCCGAAAAGAGGGAAAAAGGAAATTGGTTGGCCCCTGCTAGTTACACCCTCAGCAAGGAAGAGAAGAAGATGATGTTTGATTGTTTGAATAGTATCAAGGTCCCGACTGGCTACTCCTCAAATATACAACGAATAATAAATTACAAAGAGAAAAAATTCATAAATCTGAAGGCTCATGACTGCCACGTGTTGATGACACAATTGCTGCCTGTTGCACTACGGGGTATTCTACCAGAGAATGTGAGATTGGCTGTCACCAAGGTTTGTTCATTCCTCAACCAAATCTCTCAGAAGGCAATCCATCCAAAGAATCTAGTGCAGTTGCAGAAAGATGTCGTGCAATGCCTCGTCAGCTTTGAGATGATCTTTCCACCCTCTTTCTTTACTATCATGACCCACCTTCTAGTGCACCTAGTTGAAGAGATTTTTATCCTAGGGCCTGTGTATTTACACAACATGTTCCCTTTTGAGCGGTTGATGTCTAGTTACAAGAAGTATGTCCGTAACCGTGCTCGTCCCGAAGGAAGCATCGCAAAGGGATATGCTACAGAGGAGGTGATTGAGTTTTGTGTCGACTTTATTGATGAGATTGCTCCTATCGGACTCCCTGTATCACGCCATGAGGGTAGACTCAGGGGAAAGGGTACACTAGGGAAGAAAACTCGGATGAATATGGATGAAACGTTATTTCGTATAGCACATTCCTTTGTCCTGCAACAATCATCCCTAGTGGCTCCATACAGGGAGGAGCACAAGTCCATTGTACGAGCCTCAAACAAAGGGAAGTCAGAGGTCTGGATTACACGTCATCACAATGATAATTTTGCATCATGGTTGCGGAGAAAACTTATGGGTGATAACACTATTGGAGAGCAACTGCAATGGTTGGCTAGAAGTCCATCTATCTCAGTACTTACGTTCCAAGGATATGAGATAAACGGATACACATTCTACACGAGAGCCCAAGACCAAAAGAGCACAAACCAAAACAGCGGTGTCCGTATAGATGCAATAGACAACGAAGGAAATGAACAAACATACTATGGTGTCATTGAAGAGATATGGGAATTGGAGTACGGACCTTTAAAAATCCCTCTTTTTAAGTGTCAGTGGGTTAAAAACCCTACAGGAGGTATAATGACAGACAAATTTGGGATGACAACAGTGGATCTCAACAAGATTGGATACAAAGATGAACCGTTCGTCCTAGCGAATGATGTGACTCAAGTTTTCTATGTGAAAGACATGTCCAGCAAACCACCAATAATAAAGAAAGGTGATGATAAGGGTGTTGTTAATAATGAGCCAAAGCGTCACATAGTTCTACCGGGAAAAAGAAAAATCGTTGGAGTTGAAGACAAGACTGACATTTCAGAAGATTATGATCAATTCGATGGTCTTCCTCCATTTTCAGTAAAGATTGACCCAAGCATCCTGTTAGCCGAAGAGGACACTCCATACCTACGTCGTGATCACAACCAAGGGACATTCGTGAAGAGGAAGATTGTTAATGTTGCACTAGATGATGATGTATAATATGTACCAAAGTATTGTAATATTTGAATGAACTAATATTTTGCTACTTTATTAACAAAACTTTCAATTATTTAACTTTTTTTAGCATTATCAGATATTAAATAATAAATTTACGTAAAAACATACATGAGCAAGACTAAATCATGATTTTTATATTAATTACACTGGATGTACTATTTAAGAAAGATTTTGCATGAAACAAATAAAATTATTTTCATTTGTTAAAGTGAAGAAAGAAAAAGACAATTTAGAAGATATTAGTAGCTTATTGATAAGAAAATTTTAATTTTAATAGTTAAATTTAGAATGTCATAGTATCTATGTAAAGAAAATTAACCAAACTTGCTCTACCATTTTAAGCGTTATATATGATTTTTCATAAATAAACTACAATATAGAAAATAAAAATGAAAATTAAAAGGGGAATAGGGGGCAACAAAATGAAAACAACATTAGTATCGATGCTAAATTAGCACCAGTACTAATGTTCTTCTCCATTTGGTGGCAAATGAAAAGTCACATTAGTACCGGTGCTCAATAGCACCGGTACTAATGTGGACATTAGTACCGGGCCCCAACAAGCCCCGGTACTAATGTTCATATTAGTACCGGTGCTAGTTTCGCACCGGTACTAATGTGGGGTGGTTATAAGGCGGTGCCCCCTTCTTCCCCAACACTTAGCCCAATTCTGATCCCCTCCATTCCGTCGTCCTCGTCGCCGCCGGTGCTCGCGCCGTCGTCGATTGGAGCACCGCCTCTCCTTTCCCCCGGCCCGCGCCCGCCCCGCCGTCCGCCTCCACTCTGCGCCCGCCCCGCCGTCCGCCGTCTGCGCGCCACCGTCGCCGCGCTCGCCCCGCCCGGTACGGTGCCCCAGCCCGCGCCGTCGTGTGCGTCGCGCCGTCCGCTGTCGCCGTCGCTGACCGCCTCGCCCTGCCGCCGCCGTCCGCGCGCGTCGTCGTCGGCGCCGTCCCGCGCCCCCGGCCGGCCCCGCCGCAGTCCGCCGCCGCCGTCGCGCCCCGTCGCCGACCGCCTCGCCCCGCCGTCCCGCGCCCCCGGCCGGCCCCGTCGCCGACCGCCTCGCCCCGCCGTCGCCGACCGCCCCCGCCGCCGCGCCGTCGCCGCCGGTACGGTCTCCCGGCCGCGTCGGCCCCCCTGCTGTGCCGGGCTACTTGGGGGCTGACGTCAGCCCCCATTTTTTTTTATAAATTATATATTTAGAAATATAAATTTAGAATTTAGAAATATAGATTTAGAATTTATAAATATAGATTTAGAATTTAGAAATATAGATTTAGAGAATTTAGAAATATAGATTTAGAATTTAGAAATATAGATTTAGAAATTAGAAATATAGATTTAGAATTTAGAAATATAGATTTAGAATTTAGAATTTAGAAATATAGATTTAGAATTTAGAAATATAGATTTAGAAATGGATTTAGAATTTTTGTGTAAATGTTATTTAGAATTTGATTTAGAATTCAATTTGGATGTTGATTGAAATGTTATTTATATGTGGATGTAAATGTTATTTAAATGTGGATGTAAATGCTTTTTTAATTTCAAATTGACATGTTTGGCTCGACTCGCTCGAGCGAGTCGAGTTGTTCGACTCGCTCGACTGGCTCGCTCCCGCCACGCTCCCGACTCCCCCGCCACGCTCCCGACCCCCACGCCACGCTCCCGACCCCCCGCCACGCTCCCGACTCCCGCGCCACGCTCCCGACCCCCCGCCACGCTCCCGACTCCCCCGCCACGCTTCCCCCTCCCACGCCACGCTCCCGACTCCCACGCCACGCTCCCGACTCCCCCGCCACGCTTCCCACTCCCCACCACGCTCCCGACTCCCCCGCCACGCTTCCCACTCCCCACCATGCTCCCGACCCCCCCTCCCCCGCCACGCTCCCGACTCCCCCACCACGCTCCCGACCCCCCGTACATTGTCTCGTATTAATTGTCTCATCATTGGAATAGATGGTCCTCATATTATTTTCTATTACATTATTTTAGTTACAATGGTGCGAACCGAAGAGGACCGAGAAGCGGAGCAAATGATCATGGATTTAATTGCTGGCAATACTATGAATGATGCACCGAATGAACAAGAACAGGATCACAGAGAGGCCGACAGCTACCTGAACATGTTTGCTGATGACAATGAGAGGGAGAGGGAGCAACCAATTGGTCAAGAAATGACTGAGGCAAGAATGGAGGCCATCATTGACTAGCGTTTGGACCTTGCTCTTAACAAACAATCATCTCAGCAAGGGCCCATAGATGAAATGAGCCCGCCATCTACTAAGGGGAAAAGTAGTGTCGCTTCAACGGATGCAGCACCAGCAAACACGGAAGCACCGGTCAAGGAAGCAGAAGCACCACTACCCTCACCAGAAGCACCGGTTGCCTCAGCAGAAGCACCCCAAGCCTTAGCAAAAGCAGCCGAGGTCTCCCACGAACGATTCCCTGTGGATGACATCACAGTGAGGTCAGCGTGTGAGCTTCACGCTCAACTCAGAAACAAGATGTTACCAGTGGCTTATGGTGTTGCTGAGGTCCCGGAACCGGGGGAAACATTCATGAGCGTGGAATTCAGTAAATCATTTTACCATAAAGTTGCCGTCGACCGAGTGGTCCCCGGTTAGGAAGACCTCGAACTGGAGTTACCGGGACCTGATGGGGAAGAGGTGCTTGGAGATACCGTGCACGGTTGGGTATTGTGGGCCAAGGCTCACATAAAGATTACGGAACCGGTCAAAGAAGCACCCCTACCCTCACCGGAAGCACCTCTTCCTGAAGCCTCATCTACACACCCCGTGCCTGAAGGCGAAGATCATCAGCTACCCTCATCTCCAACAGGAAGCATGAGTCCTCTAGTTGATCGGGACCCAAGCGAGAGTCCGCCGCCTCAGCAACAGGGCAAGGGTACCAAACGACGACGCTGCCATTCTGCAACCTCAAGTAGTGCTGCTGTCTGGTGCTGGACAATGCACCAAAGTAAAGCAACCCTAACGTGCACATTGTGATTTGAACTGTTTCTGTGATTCACGACTCTTCAGGTGCTACCAGTACTACCATCTGTGATTGAACTGTTACCTTCCTTTCAATTTGTGCAGTAGAGTTTCCCCAAGCTGCAGTAGCTTGATTTTGTCCTTTTAGCAGGATTTCAGTTCGAGGTTTACCTCTGTGCAATAACAGTGCAGGAGCTCGTGGCTTTGCTTCCTAGCTGTTACCTGGCAATAGTTTATTGATTTGTTTCTCGAGGTATGCAGGTGAGCTAGCAGGCATTTTTAGTGCCTCAGTTTAGTTCGACATGGATCATGCAACGTCATTCAGCATTAACATCTACTTGCAACTTATGTTCTTAGGTTAAGGTTATTGTTTTGATTCAGATGGGTGTAGGCTAGCAGCTTTGCTTTGTTGTTCTTGTGAAATGTCACTTTTATGCTACATGATTGTAGTTTACTTTGTTTAATTGTGCATGGTTGCCTTGGCTAATGATTTGAGTGGCTAATTAGCCTTTTAATATGATCTGCTCAGTCAGTAATTGAGGAATCTCCAGATCTGCCGGTGCTCAGTCCTTCGGAGGTGCTCATAGGGGTAGGGTTTGCGTGCGTGTTGTGAGCGTCTGCGTTGTACTGTGTGATTCTCAAAAAAAAATTGAGGAAGGCAGACTTGATCTGGTCATTGTCCTCTGATCTGCATGTTTGCCCTTGATCTCGTAGGCTCGACTTACTCTATGATTTTTTTAGATACTTTGAATTTAACCAAAGAAGTTTTGTTTTTGCTCAAGTCATAATTCAACATTGCCCACTTTTCTGACAGGGTTTGTCATTAGCATTTCTTTTTTTACGGTGACAAAGTTTGAACCAAAAAGGTTTAGCTTTTTAAATGGCTTTTCTGGTGACTGAATTACTATCGATTACCAAAAAGGTTAGAAGCTTGATGCACTACACTTTCCCTCGTGACCGGAGAAGCTCGCCGATGTCGCCTGGATTGACACCGAGCACAAGCTCGCCTTATTCGTGGACTACTGCATCAGAAGATGGAACATATGCCATCAACAATATGCTGCACAGATCAAGGAGCATCTGGGTCTGGCGATGGGGGAAATCAGTGCTGAACTTATGCTATAGTTTTGCACCGGTTTATTATATCCTGAAAGTGTATACACGGTATATCGTGTCGAACAAAATTGAAAATACCTTGCATTCTTCTTTATTCTCATGATGCTGAATATTGTTAATTGTTAGAATGCGTGTGCAATATACGTTTCCTTTTAATACAGCCAAAATGGTTTCATGCATTAGTATTTTCCTTACGAAAATTTTGTTTGTGCGTATGATAGTTAGCTGCCTATAGCAACGCACAAGCATGATTCCTAGTCCACAAAAAATTCCCAAGAGCTGTCCCCTGACTACCTCCAACGAGGCCTGCATAGTTACTTTTGAAAAATCCTAAACCTGTCGACCCCGGAATCAGATATGAGGAGGCTTGTTCTTGAGCTGCTGAAGACCAAGGCGGCCGGAAACTCTCAAGCTAGTTACATCCCCACCAAGGCATAAGGCCTCTCGATGGCCACGGTCTCTGCGATAGTTTGTTTCACTCCAATATCTTAAATTGAATCTCTCTGTTCAATGTGGCATAATAATCTATTGTTCCTCTTTGTTGAATTAGTATGCTTCATCCATATTAACAAAACCACTCAACAGTTATATATATATATATATATATATATATATATATATAGGCATGGAGGTATAAGGTCGATAGAAGCTAGGCGTAACACACATCATGCATGCATGAAAGGGAAGCGTGTTGTGTGTTACACTAGCTAGGTGCATGCATGCATGCGCGCCACATGCATGCATGAGAAACTTACTAGTGCATGCACTACACATACTGTGCTTGATGATCGAGCAAGCGCATGCCAATGCCATGCATCGATCATCTGCGTGTCGGCCGGCTTTTGTTGGCCATCCTCGCCATTCTTTTTTTTGAGCAAAATCCTCGCCATTCTTGCAGGAGCCCCCGAGTAAAAGTCCAACACATAATGGCATGCATGGTGACCAATGGATCGGAGCTCCATGCATATGCGTGTACGGTGTACCCATCATATCCTCCACAGTGACAACCCGGCCGGATGATACATGGCAACTATGCCTGTGGCAGCAGAACGACGCCCGCGCGCGGTTGACCGTACGTACCGCTGGTTGTGCTGGGTCGGGTCTCGACATCGCAGCTGGCGTTACGTGGTGTGTTCTCCATCGACGCCGCCGGCCGTGTGCTCAAATTCGTACGTCACCCGCGATGATGGCATCGGCTATGGGGCGCGGTGCTTCCCTCACCATCACCTGCCACACCCTCACCCTCCGTTGGCCAGCAGCACCATACTCCCTCCGTTCCAATATGTAAGCATTCGAAGCATTCTAATTTTTTGCCAATATTTTAGCACTTGTACTGTGAGCCCCACAGTAGATTTCATGTAAAAAGATCTCCCTCTCCCAGCGGCACCTCCCCCATCCGCACCCCAGCCGCACGAGGCCGTACGTCCGCACCGGCACCACCAGGGGAGAAGGATGCGCAGAACAAGCACACGTTAGCTAGCTAGCATGCTGTGGAACGAGGACAACACGGTCCGGTCAGCTTCGGGTGGTCTGATGGTTACCGGCCACGGAGCACGGTCCGGTCAGCCAATGAGCTTTTTGTCAGGCTCACGACAAAATACCACTTTGCCGACGGCCACGACGAAAACTCACCTCAAAAAGCGGGACTCATGGCAAAAATGGTATTTGCCATGAGGTGACCTCCGCTCACGGCAAAATTGGACTTTGCCGTGAGTTTGAAGGCTGAGTCATGGCAAAGACATATTTTGCCGACGGCTTTTGTTAGGGCCGACGACAAAAAGTCCTCTTCCCATCTCAAAATATTTTCATAGCATTTTCATACAACTTCGAATGAAGCAAAACCTTATATCGCAATTGTACATCTCGAAAAGATCTACAACTTTTATTAAAGATATTTTCCAAAATTTCAATTTAAATATGTGTTTTCCATTTTTCGATTGAATATGGAAGCAACACTTGTGAAGCAACACTTGTGAAGCAACCCATAGCTATATTTGTCTTCTATACCAAAACTTTTTCTACTCTTCCCATACAACATGTGTTACTCCATGTTATTTTTTTTTTCACTTTTTTGTATTTATTTAATATATTTAAATAATTAATTGTATTTCAAGCAATTTTTGAGTCAAGTCAAATTTTAATAGCAAGTGATTCAAATAATAGAACAAAACGAGTGGGAAAATATTATTCATGTTATTTAGTCAAATTTGAGACCTTACCTGTAAAATGAAAAGAAATTTCAAACTTCTTGTCTAGGGAACTGCACTCGATGCTTTTAAAATTCTAAAAGAATACAAATAAATGAAGTTTGAAAATCATGAAGTTTGTTAATATCTCATGATGTCGAGATTTTTATTATTTTGACCACGAAACCACTGGGCTTCTCTAAAATGACCACCATACGTTGGGCTTCTCTAAAATGACCATGAATCTATTGCTCTGTCCATTAAAATGACCACAGCTACTGTTTTAGACCATTTGCTGCTTTTTAGAAGTAATTAGCCATAGGAAAAGACAGTGCTACCCCTCCTAGGCCTCCACGCGCCTGGGAACTTCACGGACGCTCCTGGGGCCGAAAAAAAATGCCAAGCGCCCGAGAAAATTACCGGACACTCCTGGGACCGTGAAAAAAAACGCTCAGGCCCGAGAAAATCGCTCAGGAGCCATCTGAAACTCTAGCTGGGAGTTCCAGCAAGGGAAAAAATAAAAAAACACTCAACAACAAGTAGAAGTAGTTCTACAGTTAATTCTCACATTGATGCAACAATTATAACATTCAACATTCAACAGGTAGTTCAACATTCAATAGCAAGTTCATACATTCAACCCCAACATTTGGTTCAAAATAAAACATTCCAAACAACATTCAACACTCAACACTTGATGGAACTGAGGCATTCTTGTTCTTCTTTGGAGCCAATTTTTGAGTAGGGACATGAACTTCCTTTTCCCGTCTCCACACCAAGTGTACTACATATATACATGACATGGTTACAACAATTTTTTTGACTTAGTTTGAAGTATAAAAAAAGCAATGCTAGGTTGTTACCTAGCTGAAGAAGGTTGTGGAGGGAACCAATTTTTAGTAGTGTTCTTCCTCGGTTGTCTCTTCCTGCAAAGTAAGAGGCCAATAGTTCACAAAAATTGGTCAGCTAGGCACAAATCTTAAATGGACAAGAACATAGTAATCTGGGAGGATGCTAACATAGTAAATTGATAGAACATAAAAAAATAAAGCTACTAGCTTTGTATTAAAAGTCACTTGCCTTTTCTTTGTTCCATTTAGCTCACATTTGTAGCTACTAGCTCTATGTCCCAACAGGCCACAATTTCTGCTAGTGGTGGGGCCTTTAATCCGTTTCTTTTCTTTCTCGGTTTTCATTCCTTCATAATTACATACCAATTTCTCAGTCTTCTTCTTACCACCATTACCACCTTCAAGAGCACCTTTGATTCTATTCTTCCTCTGCCGACCAACACTTCTTTTACCAAGTGGTGCACCAATTTCAAATTCTAGGTCAACTTTCACCCATTGTGATCTGTCAGGAAGTGGTTCTATTAATCTGTTGTATGCATTCTTGAACCTTTCCACTGGGTAGTATTCATTCACAAAGTTCTCCATCTGCACATCTCTAGTGGGTTGTTGTGTTATAAGAGCCAAAGCATGTTGACATGGCTTACCAGTGTGTTGCCATTCCTCACATGAACACTCATGTAAGTAAGCTTTCACAACATGTCTCACATTAGTACCTGTCATGTCAACTACTTGTGCAGCATAATGATCACCTTGTACAACATTCAAGTGAGCAAGACCCCTAGTTTGTGCCCTCAAGATATGGAGGACAGCTGGTAGTATCTTACCTTGTATCCTTTGTGCAATCTTTCTCCTCTTGTGCCATAGGACCATTATCATCTCCCTCAACTGGTCAGCAAGCTCATGTACAGGCAAATCTTTGATACCTTTAATCCACTTGTTAAAAACCTCAGCTATGTTACTGGTGACATAATCACACTTGATGGCCGGATTGAATGCACTTCTCATCCATTTGAGGGTGTGATATGTCTCCAAAAAGACCTTTGCATCAGCATGAGCTTTCACTATAGAAATGTGATGGTCATGCACTTCTTTCCTATATGACTGGGCGGCCGGATACATATGTTCTTTGTTTGGAAAAGGCCTTTTCTTGTAATTGTCCATAAGATGTTTGAAGCACTCTCTATGTTCAGCCATAGGGAAAACATACTTAACAACATTTGCTAAACCTTTGCAAGCATCACTAGCAATAGCAAGTAGTGGAAGATCTCCTATAGACTTGTGCAAATGTGTCATGAACCACTTCCAATTATCTTCAGTTTCAGAAACAATGAACCCATATGCAACAGGATACATCCAATTATGGCCATCCACACTACATGCTGAAGCTAAGTGTCTTCCTCCTCATGCTAGATGTACAAGTGTGAGTCTCATGCCATCCCGCCACCTACATCAAAACAATCACCATCAGTAACTACAAGGAACATCATATATGACAAAGTACAATCACAAAGGAGAAGCTAAAGAAAAAATTATTACAATGATAGTATGTCCACCCTTTGTTTCTGGTCGTCCATGCACATGCCAAGTACAATCATCTGAGCCCATACAATATCCATCATATCTGACTGCAGTGGTTTTTGCTACATGCAACTCAAATTCATGGTTCATGGCATATTGCCTTACTGCAAGCCTAAACTTTTTGTCACACCCAGTTTTAAAGACAAAACTGGATGCATAGATTACGTGTGCGCCAAGATCAAGTTTACACACACGCACTGACATTGTGAATACCAAAAACAGTGCCACACGAATATAGAGTTATTACATGACCAAAAGTCTTAAACGAAACATAAATAACGAGTTCTCGCAGCGGATGGAGATGCCTCCTCAGGCAGCTGACTGAAGACACGCACACCTAGAACTTCTGCAAGTCACCGGGATAGTCTTCAAATCTCTCCCAGTCTGAGCAGCAATCCGAGTATTGTAGATACAAGAAAATAGACAAGCGTGAGCACGTGCTGTACTCAGCAAGGGGAAAACAACATAACATGCAAGGCCATATGGTGGATGGCTAAGGTTCAAGCAGTTTAGCATTTTAGTGAGTCAAGTTTTATTAGCAACATAATTACTAAAGAGTGTAAGTTCATACCAACCCACAATTTTAATAAAGCATAAGCATTATAAATAAAGATAGAGCAACAATTTAACATTTAAATTCCATATCTTAGTCATGTGAGGGTCCAGGCCGCTCTTGACCGTGAGCACGGCTAACTAATTAGTTTTACACTCTGCAGAGGTTGTACACTTTCACCACAAGCAGCGTAAAAGCTCCGAAGAACTTTGAACCCAACCATGCGGTGTTTGCAAGGCACCATACCACACTACCGAGGTGTGGCTGCATAGGGACGCTACAAGGTCTTTACAAAGGTTCCCCAGCAAGTTGTGACCCACAAGGTCCGGATCAGTTAGCAAGGTATAAAGTCCCCTAGCAGGTCAATACCCCACCATAGAAAATAACTCACCCAACCCCCTGCTAGAGCGAGTCCATACCCCGCAGTACCGCCGATCCCTTGTCCTTATCAGGTAAGATCACCCCAAGCTAAAGTTCCTAATTATTCAGCCAAGACCATTGCCCGTTTAGTTCTTGTGGTTGTACTATTTTCCTGGGTGGTTCTCCATGTTCCGATTAACATAGCAAAGGGTGGTCTTGCAATTAAAATAACATAAAGCAGAACATAGAACATAAAAGGTATCCAAGTTGATTAATACCATCCCAGTTAAGCATGCTAAGCCATAGCTACCATCAAGATTAATTTAAGAACCCAGTTACAAGGCAAAGATCATAAAAGACTATGCATGATCCTTAATAGGTTCCCGTCAAAGTTAATGCAAGCAACAAAAGTAAATACGATGAATTTAATGCATGTTATATAGGACAAGTGGGCATGCATCAAGGAAGACTTGCCTTCAACAAGACTCGGCTGCTCAAACTCTGGCGCGTCTTGATCTTCGAATCCTTCGAACGCTTCACTCTCTACGCTCCACAACATTCACATACAAGCATACAATAAGAATAAATGAGAAACAATCATCAGACAGTACTAACAGAACAAAACAGAGACATAAAACTAATCTACACTTTGAGACGATTGCGTGGATATAAAGAATGCTAAAAACGGAGCTAAAACGACCAAGATACGCACTAATGAAGGTACAGGGACTAAACTGTAAAGAAACTTAAAGGTTCTGGACTTAAACGTAACAAAAGGACCTAACTGTAAAGAAACTCGCTACTGCGGAAGGACCTATCGGTAAATCTAGAAAACTTAAAGGGCTTTCTTGCAAAAGGGCGGAGTCAGGCCGGTTTGACCGGTATTGACTCGGGTCCGATCTAATCTGACCCGTTGGATCTCGATCCAACGGCTGCCGGCTGTTGACGGTCCTTACAACAAAGATTCGACCGTCAAAACCTCGGGTTCGAGAGGAGTATATGGCAAGTTTCATGCACATTTCTAGTACTAATAAAGTTCCACGAGTTGTGTTGTGATTTTCATGGGTAGGTACACATTTTGGGAGAAATTGGAACCAACGTGCCACACGGGTTAGGCACGGCCGAACCACCAGGCACGGCCGGCCCTGCAGGTGCAGCCAGCCTGGCAGGTGCGGCCGGCCCTGCAGGTGCTGCCGACCCTGCCTGGTGCGGCCGGCCCTGCCCCATGGCACGTCTCTGGTCCAGGGCACCCCCTCTCCCGCGAGCACAACTTGGATGAACAAGATCCACCAAGGAAACGTCGGTTTGATCCAAAGGTGGAGGCTAGGATCAATGGATCCACTTGTCCAGCCATTCAACCGCCACAATCGTCATTCCAAGGCGATCCTAGGTGTTCCTGAGGGAAGGCGGTGCATCACACGGCACGAAGGAGGGCCGGCCGCACCTAGAGGGCCGGCCGCACCTCCCAACCGTCGTGCCGGCCGAAACCGACCCAAGGAACCGACCCTCAACCGCCGCAGGAGCAGTGATCAGGGGCGTCCAAGGCGTGAGGCGGTGGATCATAGGGCCGGCCGCACCTCCTGATCCGGCCGCAACTGTGATCTTGGGCCCACACGCTCAACCGACCTCCCTTGCCTATAAAAGGCACCTCACACTCGCTGGAATGGACACACGACGCAGGAGCATCTCCATTTCCCTCTTTTGTTCACTTAGAGTAGGATTAGTATAGCTTGGGAGTTAGAGTCGAGTCGAGCTAGTCTCGGGGTTCCGGAGGAGTCTTCTTCAGAGTTCCGGTACTACTCTTATATCCTTTCTTTGTTTAGACTCAAGTACAATTCAAGTTATCTTTCTATCTTACCTTTCGAGTCAATTACATTCAGCTTTTACTTTGCTCTAGAAGCTTTATTCTTGGTTTAGACTAAAGTTAGTTTAGTCTTGGTTAGCATAGCTCTCTTGAACCCTATAGTGTTGTGGTCGTTCTTCGCTTGATCTCCGGTGTTTCACGGGAGAGAGAGCTTCCTTCGTGATATCCGGGGAAAGGTTCTTTGGTTCGTTGTGAGCGCGGTGCTCAGAGCTTACCTTAGTCTTAGATTGGTGTCCCGTTCAATGGAATAGTTGTGGTACCCTAAGGAGGTGACAGCTCCGGATGGGCTCTGTAGTCCACCACGTTAGTTC
Source organism: Cenchrus fungigraminus (assembly GCA_036936925.1). NCBI lineage: Eukaryota > Viridiplantae > Streptophyta > Magnoliopsida > Poales > Poaceae > Cenchrus > Cenchrus fungigraminus. Next base: position 124,245,753 of record CM072770.1, on the reverse strand, counting down.
GGGCCGGTAGGATTCAGCGCGTCGTCGTTCTCCCTTCTCATCCCAGTCTGAGAGCGCGGCTTTGCATGCCCCTATAGCACTAGAAGAGCTTGTCGAGTTTAGCTTGCCTCGGTTATCCTTTGCCGTAGTTCTTTACCTAGAATTGACAAGAATAGATAGATTGTGTTAGGATCCTTTCTCATCTCGTTGTCCTCCCAGCTCGCTAGATCCTCTCTAGTCCTTTATCAAGATCTCCTTGCGTGTGTCAAGTTATCCCCGAATATCTTTATTCGTTACCCCCGCTATAGCTCTTTACCAAGTCTTATCTTTCTCCACCGTTTATTCGATCATCTTTGCCGTAGTGCCTCCCTTGGGAAAATATAAATACGATAACCCAAATACCACCGGGTGAAGTGCTACAACGGTAATCCGTGCGCTTGCGAACCTTTCTGTGATCGTGTGTTTTACCCAGACGTTCCCTAGCCCCGTTACTAGAGGTGCGAACCCGGTAGCGACGCTTGCGAGTGCCAACAAGCATTCCTGGTGCCGTCACCGTAGTGCAACCTTAGTGGTGAGGCTAAGGAGCGTCAACAAGCATTTCTGGCGCCGTCGCCGGGGAGGCAATAGGCATAAGATATCGTTTAAACCTTGTGGTAGAATTATCAAGGTTCGGTGAACCGCTATTTAAGCGGGTTTACCCTTGCTCTACTCTCGTGTACGCAGAGTAGTGCATGATCGGTTTCGACCTACCGTCCAACTTTAACGACAATCCGGAGTCACTTGTGAGGAGAGTGCGACCCCCTGTCCTCATCCCTCAGAAGTTTCTCTCGAATCAAGAGACGAACATCGTCGATCCCGTAGACAGCACCTCGTCAGTACCAATGGCCGAGAGGACGATCCGTGAGTTTTCCGCCCCCTCCAACACCAATGTCCCTACCGGACCAACCACGACGGTGGGAGACGGAAACTTTGAACTCAAGCCGGCGTTGATCAACATGGTGCAAGCAAATCCGTTCTCCGGCAAGCCGAATGAAGATGCCAATGCACATCTCCAGCATTTTCTGGAGGTGTGTAGGACTTCCACTATCCGTGGAGTGACGGATGATGCAATCCGTCTTCGCCTATTCCCGTTCTCATTGCTCGGGAAGGCGAAGCAATGGTTTTATGCGGAGCGAGATGCCATCAACACATGGGATAAGTGCTCAAAGGCATTTCTCGCAAAGTTCTTTCCGGTGGGCAAAACCAATGCCCTCCACGCAAGAATCTCGGGCTTCCAGCAGCAAAATGATGAGAGCATCCCGGAAGCATGGGAACGCTTCCAGGAGTACATCACCGCGTGCCCGCACCATGGCATGCACGGGTGGTTCTTAATTCAAACCTTCTATCACGGGCTCAAGCGTACTTCCCGTGAGCACCTAGATGCAGCTGCTGGAGGAGCCTTCTTCTCGCTACAAGTACCAGCCGCTAAGGAATTGATCGAGAAGATGGTGGCAAATCAAGGTTGGGATGGAGATCGTCTCCAACCCCGTACCCGCGGTGTACACCAAGTCGATGGAATCGACATGATCGCCGCCAAGATGGACCTCCTCATGAAGAAATTGGAGGCATCAAGCAATGTGGAAACCGCCAAGATCATGGACGCTCACATGACGTGCGAGGTTTGCGGCAATGTGGGTCATTCGGGCAATGATTGTCTCGAGACAAGGGAAGAAGCCAGCTTCATCAACAATGGCAACAACAATGGGTTCCGCAACAACAACTACAGCAATCAGGGTGGAACTCGAGGCCCAACTTCCTGTTCAACAATCAAAATGGAGGTAACTATTCTAACAATTTCAATAATCAGCCTTCCATTAAAATCTTGTCTTTGGCCAAGCTAGAATTAATGAAAGCCTAAACAAGAAGCTAGCCGCCAATGAGAAGGTTCTTGAAAATTTAAATTCCACCATAGAATCCTTCACCTCTGTCATGAAGAATCAGCTAAGTTTTAATAAAATGATAGAAACTCAACTTGCTCAGCTTGCTGCTTCTTTACCTTCTTCTGAGTCGGGTGGAATCCCAGGGCAACCCGAACCTACCCGAGAGAGTGTTAGCGCTATATCCACCAGATGGGGTAATCCATCTAGGAGGATGTTTGCACCTAACCATGTAGGGAACCTTATACATCAAATCCAAGACCCATGGGACGAATCAGCAGTCTTGCACAAGAAAGACAATGGATATCTGGGCATCACATGCACGATCTACTACCAAAAGATCAAGAATGCTCTTTGTGACCTTGGAGCGAGTGTCAACCTCATGCCCAAAGCCATGTTTGAGGAGTTAGGATATCTGGCTATCTCTCCAACAATGATGACAGTCCAACTTGCCGACTCATCGATCAAATATCCAGAGGGCATAGTAGAAAGTCTCTTGGTAAATGTCAAAGGCTCATATGTCTTTGCAGATTTCGTGGTCCTCGACACACAAGAAGAAATGCCGCTTATTCTTGGGCGACCATTCCTAAGAGATGTCAATGCAAGGATTGATGTCGGAGCTGGAAAGATCCAATTCCGCATAGGGCGAAGGAACATGACATTCAAATTCCAAGCGAAAGAAGAGCAATGTTACCTAGTGCAAGACGAGGAAGCTAGGGGGTGGAGGAAGCCACGACCCCAATACAAGAAATAAAAGGTAGCCCCAACCAAGCCCAAGGAACAAGCATTTAACGGGTGCCACCAACCAAAGAAGGCGAAGGCAAACAACAAGGCTAAGGGGGAAAAGAAGACGGAAAACAAAAACACCCCCTCTAAAGCCTCACCAACTCCAGCGCCACCGAAGAAAACAAAGAAAGTATGGCGTGTGAAGAGAGTATCGTCCGAGTCTTCCACTTCGGGACCGGACGAACCTAAGATCAATTGAGCAAACGGAGGAGTCCCGCTCACGGACTCTAAACTACGAGCCCTCACCGAGAAGTAAACCGGTATTTATCTCATATTTCCCTTTCAATATTTTATTTCGTGCATCAAGCATGTTTAAATTTCAAATTTGTTTTCACCATTGCATTAGTAAGTAAACAAGACATAGAAAAGCAGTTTTGGAGATTTTTGGTGATACGGCCGAACCTAGAGGTACGGCCGTACCTCCCCTCGACAAAATTTTTGTGTAGGATGTTTACAGGAGGGGACACGAGTGCCTGGGGAAAATATAGTAGGACCGGCCGTATCAAGTGATACGGCCGTACCTATGATTTTTCACAAATTCATCAATTCAACCACTACAAGCTTCCAGGTGCTCAACTCATCACCAAAATGAAGACACGCCAACCAGGTAGCCAAAATTTAGCTTGGGGGAGACCCCACTTTCAATCAAGGAAGGTTTGTCCATCCAAACCAATTTTTAACATCTTGTTTATCTCTTTTGAATAAAAGAAAAACAACAAAAATATTTGCTTCAACCATGTGCTTGAAGTCTTGTTTATATACCCTCACTTTGGAGATGATGAATGGTTGCTATGTTAAAACTTTGCAAGAGCCTAGTGTGCATCCTTGTGCTCTATGTCTATTTGAATTTGTTGGTATATTTTGAGACAAGAGCCTAAAATAAAATTTTGTGGGAAGCAAATGCTTATGACCAAACCTAGGGTGTTGACTAGTATGATATGGTGCGACAATGTTGATATGCTCTATCTCAAAGTATGGTGAAATCTCGGATGATTTCTTTTTGAAAATAAAACAAGGCAAGTTCCTCAATGGTCATATTACCTACCAAAGCCATATGTCGATATCAAAGTATAAACCTTCTACATATGCTTGCTTGTGACCTATTGAGTTTTGCCAAATTGTTGTGACCCTTATTAGAATCTTTTCATGCTTCCATGATCAAGATCACGTACACCCACATATACATGCTAACTCCTACACTGGGAGTTACGCAAAACATGCCATCCATCCACCAAAAATAAATACTCCAAGTTCCAAAGAGATTTCTCTTCTTGTAATCTTGCAAAAGGAGAGAGGGGTCATTGAAAAAAAGAGAAGTATATGCTCAAGAAGCATAGAAAAAAATGTGCCCCAATCAAAGAGCATAGGAAAAAAAGAGAAAAGTGAAACATGACCCCCCTCCAAAGTAAAAGCAAGAGGAGAATCTCAAAGCAAGGAGTACTTAGAAAAACAAACAAAAATATTCCACACACTTGCACATCTCGATCAAGTTGCATGACTAGTTTCTTCTTGGGTCCGGTCTTTGGCTCAACAACATCATGTGGCACAAGTGAGTCTCACACTTATCCTACCCAAAGCTCCACATACAAGCCATAGAGTAGGAAGTTGAGGCTCGCTTAAAGCCTTTGGTGAGGTAACAAATACCACTTGAGCGATCGAGGGAACCATCCGAGGAACCTTGTCTTTCTTTGCAAAATTTTCAAAAACTCCGAGATATGATCCAGAAAAGAAGAAGAGTGAGAGATGCAAAGTCAAAAACTATTCTACTCTTCAACCTCCGAAGGCAAGGTGGAAAGCTACAAGCCCCACGGGTAAAGTAAGGCTAAGCTTCTCTCATACCAACCTTTTCAAATTAGCAAGAAGAGCATGGAGTTTGTGCACCGGCACTTGCTGAGTGATAACATCATGCAACTCCTGATCCACTGAAGCCGAGTCTAGACTTTGCTCGAGGACGAGCAAACGTTTAGCTTGGGGGAGTTTGTTGACGGTCCTTACAACAAAGATTCGACCGTCAAAACCTCAGGTTCGAGAGGAGTATATGGCAAGTTTCATGCACATTTCTAGTACTAATAAAGTTCCACGAGTTGTGTTGTGATTTTCATGGGCAGGTACACATTTTGGGAGAAATTGGAACCAACGTGCCACACGGGCTAGGCACGGCCGAACCACCAGGCACGGCCGGCCCTGCAGGTGCGGCCGGCCTTGCAGGTGCGGCCGACCCTGCCTGGTGCGGCCGGCCCTGCCCCGTGGCACGTCTCTGGTCCAGGGCACCCCCTCTCCCGCGAGCACAACTTGGATGAACGAGATCCACCAAGGAAACGTCGGTTTGATCCAAAGGTGGAGGCTAGGATCAATGGGTCCACTTGTCCGGCCGTTCAACCACCACAACCGTCATTCCAAGGCAATCCTAGGCGTTCCTGAGCGAAGGCGGTGCATCACACGGCACGGAGGAGGGCCGGCCGCACCTAGAGGGCCGGCCGCACCTCCCAACCGTCGTGCCGGCCGAAACCGACCCAAGGAACCGACCCTCAACTGCCTCAGGAGCAGTGATCAGGGGCGTCCAAGGCGTGAGGCGGTGGATCATAGGGCCGGCCGCACCTGTGATCTTGGGCCCACGCGCTCAACCGACCTCCCTTGCCTATAAAAGGCACCTCACACTCGCTGGATTGGACACACGACGCAGAAGCATCTCCATTTCCCTCTTTTGTTCACTTAGAGTAGGATTAGTATAGCTTGGGAGTTAGAGTCGAGTCGAGCTAGTCTTGGGGTTCCGGAGGAGTCTTCTTCAGAGTTCCGGTACTACTCTTGTATCCTTTCTTTGTTTAGACTCAAGTACAATTCAAGTTATCTTTCTATCTTACCTTTCGAGTCAATTACATTCAGCTTTTACTTTGCTCTAGAAGTTTTATTCTTGGTTTAGACTAAAGTTAGTTTAGTCTTGGTTAGCATAGCTCTCTTGAACCCTATAGTGTTGTGGTCGTTCTTCGCTTGATCTCCGGTGTTTCATGGGAGAGAGAGACCTTCCTTCGTGATATCCGGGGAAAGGTTCTTTGGTTCGTTGTGAGTGCAGTGCTCAGAGCTTACCTTAGTCTTAGATTGGTGTCCCGTTCAACGGAATAGTTGTGGTACCCTAAGGAGGTGACAGCTCCGGACGGGCTCTGTAGTCCACCACGTTAGTTCGGGCCGGTAGGATTCAGCGCGTCGTTGTTCTCCCTTCTCATCCTAGTATGAGAGCACAGCTTTGCATGCCCCTGCAGCACTAGAAGAGCTTGTCGAGTTTAGCTTGCCTCGGTTATCCTTTGCCTTAGTTCTTTACCTAGAGTTGACAAGAATAGATAGATTGTGTTAGGATCCTTTCTCGTCTCGTTGTCCTCCCAGCTCGCTAGATCCTCTCTAGTCCTTTATCAAGATCTCCTTGCGTGTGTCAAGTTATCCCCGAATATCTTTATTCGTTACCCCCGCTATAGCTCTTTACCAAGTCTTGTCTTTCTCCACCGTTTATTCGATCATCTTTGCCGTAGTGCCTCCCTTGAGAAAATATAAATACGATAATCCGAATACCACCGGGTGAAGTGCTACAACGGTAATCCGTGCGCTTGCAGACCTTTCTGTGATCGTGTGTTTTACCCAGACGTTCCCTAGCCCCGTTACTAGAGGTGCGAACCCGGTAGCGACGCTTGCGAGTGCCAACAAGCATTCCTAGCACCGTCACCGTAGTGCAACCTTAGTGGTGAGGCTAAGGAGCGTCAACACCGGCGGCTGCAAGCGCTAGCGGCGGCGGGTTGCGTCGGCGAGTGGCGGCGGACGGCGGCGGGTTCGCCGGCGCGGCTCGGGATCGAGCTGGGGTGCCCGATTGAACACGCGGACGGCACCAGGGCAAAGCGTGAGCGACGACGAGGCTATCTAGGGCGGCACGGTCGGCTAGGTCGCGGCGGAGACGGCGCGCGGCACGGCGAGGCGGAGCGGCGCGGCGGTGCAACGACGACGAGCTCGACTCGGCGACTCGGGGCACGAGGACACAAACAAGCTGCACCGGCGGAATCCTCACCTCCAAGCGCAGCTCCTGGACGGCTTCGCGGCGGCGGGGAGGCGATGGCGGCGAAGAATAGCGGCGGCGGCTTGCTAGGGTTTCGCGAGCTCGGGCGCAAGGCACAGGCGACGGCTAGGGTTTTGGTGGCTCAGCTCAAAGGCAGCGGCGGCCTTAAATAGACCGAGGGTTCGGCCTTGGCGTGCGGGCCAGGCTGCAGGGGCGGCGCGAGGCGTGGTCGGACTCGAGCTCGAGTCCGACTCGGCAACGACCCGAGGTGGGGTATGACACAGGGGCCCCACTTGTAGGCGTCGGCGGGCGCGGGAGAGGGCGGGATGGGCTGGCGGCAGCTACTGGGCCGGCTGGGCCGAAAGAGCTGCGACGCAGGCGAGCTGGCAAAGGAGTTCGAGGGGCGGCGGCAGACTTCTGCCTGCTGGGCTGCGCGCGAAGCTGGGCCAGAAGAGGGGAAAGGTTGGAGAAGAAAGGAAAAAGGTTTTGCATTTTGGAAAGGGACACAAGCAAATGAATTCAAATTCAAATTTGAATTCAAACAACCAAAAGCAATGCATCAGCATGAATGCAACAATAAATTCCTATAGTTCATTTATTTTATTTTAGAAATGCTTAAATGCCTAAAGAAATTAGAATCAACCCTATAAACCTTAAGAGCATAAATAAATGTTTCTAGCAAATTTTTTTTAAAGCTTAAATTTGGAAAATTAGGGTGTTACACTTTTCCATTGAGGGAAACAAGGCACCTAGTTTGAACTCAGGATTATCTGAGTCATAGTCAATGACCCTCTCATCTGGTATATTATCATCCACAGGAATGGCTGCATCATCATCATCAATATCTATATGTGGAATTGTAGGCGCAACCATCCTACCCTTCCCTGCCACTTCCTCCTGAGCATTGAAACCCAAAGCACTGTACAATTGCTCATCACTAGCAACTTGCAATCTCCCTTCCTCATCAAGGGTTTCAATAATTTCTAATGCATCCCAATCAATTACCGCAATTGGTTCGACATTTGATCCACTTGCAGGCCTGCACAATAATATGTTGCATAAAGTAAATTGATAAAACAAATTATCCCTTCCTCTGCACAAACACAACAAATTTACCTTTCATTCAGAAGGGCAAGCATGCAAACGGGAGGCTGCTCGGCCTCCTCAGAAGCGCCTGGCAGTACAAGGAGGGGCGGTGGCGGCCCAAGCAGCAAGGGCGGCACGCCGGTAGGGGGCTCCGCGCCCGGATCGACCTGAGACGCGGCAGGATGAGGCTGTTCCGCGCTGTGGACGACACCTCTGGCCACCTCCGCGCCGTCCGCGCCATCACCGGCCGGACCCCGCCGCTCCCGCTCCTCCGCGCCCTCCTCCTCGTGCCGCCTGGTACTGACCATCGCGGGCAGGGCGGTGGCGGCCGTCGTCGTGGGTGGGGTCGCCGTCTCGCTGCGGGCCGCGACCGCGGTGGGGGCTGGCGGCGCTGGCGCTGGAGGCGGCGCCATCCGGGGCGGCGACAGGATCTCGTATGGGTCGGGCGAGAGAGAAAGAACAGGAGAGACCGAGAGAGGCCGAGCGGAGGATTTTTTCCTTCGAAGCAGTTGGAACACGGTGGAGTCAAGGGTAGTTTGGTCCGTTCAAGTGGGGGAAAGTTAACAAAAGATTACAAAAATTGTAAAACTCAGATTTGGTCATTCTACCGTATCGACAACGGATTCGTGGTCATTTTAGAGAAGCCCAACGTATGGTGGTCATTTTAGAGAAGCCCAACGGTTTCGTGGTCAAAATAATAAAAATCTCCATGATGTCATATACAGAGGCTGTGGTAAAAAGTTGAGTGGGTTTCACATATTATGTCATGTACCGATGCTTACAAATCGAAACATCTTCAAAAAAGTTCCATAAAGTTAAGAAGCAAGTGGTTAAGTTCGTAAGCAAAGTGGCGTTCAAATTGGAATTTGAAATCAAAACTTTTTCTACTTTCCACACACAACATGTGGTACTCTATGTTAAAAATTGGTACATTTTTCTATTCGTTTGCTACATTTAATTAATTAAATGCATTTGTACACTCTTCGCTAGCAGCTAGCTCATGCATTCTTGTGGGCTTGTCATCGTTGGCTCGGCCACGTACTAGAACATGCACGCACTTAACTAGCTGAGACATTATATATTCTTGATGATCGATCAAGCACATGCCATGCCATCCATCTGTGTGTGCTTTTTGCTTGATTTTCACTTATTAAACTGCATTTGCATCTAAAAGTATTATCCTGAAGTTATAACATTCATACAGATAGTGCTTGATTTTATAAACTGCATTCTCGACTTTGCACATTGCATATATTTGAACTAATTAAGCTCTCCTGATGGATCGAATTTTCGTCCAAAATTTTTATAATTTCGGTCATGACCAAAATCACGGTTCACCTGAATTTTCGCACTGACCACTGAAGAATTTACCTTTTCAACTCAAATTTCGCTTGATATCTCACGAATTTCGTTCATATATCGATGGGGACTGAAAGAATACCGAAAATGAAATTTTAAATCCAACAAAAGAAAAGAATCAAAGCATCTTCAGCTTGTGCACTGAAATTTCTTTAAAAATAACTTTTCTCTGTGAGAACGTGCCTGAGTATGATTGTCTCTCAGGAGTCAGGACGCAGGAAACTAGCTGGCCTCAAGTCTGGCCACAAAAAGGAAATACTTTCCTTTTTCCTTGATTTTTTCACTGATTACAAACTAAATTTAGCATCTAAAGATTATCTGTCGCAAAGGTCTAATATTCATGCAGAAATGCCTCCTTATATAAACTGTATTATTTTCTTTGCACCTTGAACTAGGTATAAGTTTCAGGGCAGCTTTATTAGCATGTGAAATGAAACAAATATCATTTACACAGTAGGTACAGACTAGCAGTGAGGAAGTGTATGCATAATTTCACTATGTTCAGAAAATTTTATGTAAATTTTTTTTTGAAGGGGCCACGGCCGGCAAGAAGCTGGCCTGAACATTTATATTAACTACATAGGTTCGCAGTCAAAAAAAAAAACTGCACAGGTTCAAGTACAGGAGATTTGTGACGAGGAGTGAAAAAGGAAAAGCGTACAACAAAGGCTAGGTTACATGAAAAAAGAGAGCCACTTTTGTAAGGCGTCCCGATCCCTAGGCGCTAGTCGGTGTAGCCAAAGCTAGAGGTCAAGCATCGCGTTGTTGATGACAACAGTCAGAGCGAGGCAAGATGACTGAAAGACCCAGGAGTTCCTTGGCCTTCCAAATGTTCCACAACAGAGCAGTGACGATGGTGGAGTGAACCTTGGACGTGGCAGTCGTCGTGAGCTCTGGCATGGTCCAAAGATCTCGAAAGCTGGTGAGGTGTGAGGCGGCGGGCCAGCCGGCGACGCGCTAAACCGCTGTAGCGAGGGGGCATCCAAGCAATAGGTGGTGCTGAGTTTCCTGCTGCCCGCAGTAGGCGTAGTCAGAGGACTCAAACGATGTTCTGGTAGTGTAGAAGTGCCACCGATGGTAGGCCATCCCGATGCACCAACCAAAGGAAGAGCTTGCATCTCGCGCGTAGCCCCATTATCCGAGATGAGAAGGGCAAAAGGGTCTACTGGCAGCACTGACGTGCAGCAGTTGTAGAAGGAGGCCGAGTAGAAGGGTGCCATGGCAGCTCCCACGCCCCGAGCGTCCACGGCATCCGAAGGCGGCCGGGCAGACTGGAGCGCGAGCTAGATGGTGAGGAGCTCATCTATGGCCGTCGCGAACAGGGGGCTGTGCAGGCCAAGGTCCCTGGAGCCACACTACTGGACAGAGATGTTGGGGTGGCGACAATGAGAGAACAAGGCCGGGAACATAGCAGCCAGCGGGCGCGGACCAATCCAGTGGTCGTGCCAGAAACTGCAGGAGGCACCATTGCCCAGGTGAACTCGAGTGCAGAGCTGCAACTTGGTCATCATCTGCCAGACCATCTTCCAGGTGGGGTGTCGAGGTGGTGTGGGTCGCCGAGGTCACACCCAGCAGATGGTCCGTAGAGGCGGAGGAACCACCGCTGCCAGTTGGTGGTAGGAGGCTGCTGCAGTTTGGCCGCGAATTTGCACATAAGCCCCTAGTTTTGGATCGCAAGATCTGATGAGGACATCACCATGCTGAACACACATACGCCACGACCTTTTCCATGTTGGACTTCGTCTCCGACTCAGCTGCCACGTCCATCTCGGATTCAGCCTACACTTACGCACGGTTTCAGCGATAACTCCATCATATGACGTCGAAACGAGGCGTATAAGTACTCGTTGGAAAGAGGACGACGACACCGTCGATTTGGTTCTGGTCCTAGCTCCAGAAGTCACGTGGATCATGCTGTGTGACCACGACAAGGTGCTGCGCCACCTATTTTGGGCCAACTTGGCCGTGTATCGAGTCGGGCCCTTGGCCCAAGTCGTGGGCGCCCCCTCCTGGTCTCCCACAACCCTAGGACGACCCTCCCTCTCCATAAACTCAGTAGCCGCCGCCGGTTTAGAGGCGGGTTTTGCTTAGAGTTTTCTGTCGTCGAACAGTCGCCGTTATCGGTTTGTGAAACCCCAACTTTCGTGTGTTAATCATTCATCTGCAGAGTCACTATTTTGAGAGCTGCTTCTTTCGAGTTCTTGCTTATGTTCTTCGTTTCGCAGGCAGGGATTAGCCTTCGCGGCGAGGTCAACCGGATTGTGACACGGTTGATAACCAGAGGAATCGTGGTGCTAAGATTGCAGGGGTCCAGGTCTTTGGATCTGAACCCGGATCGGTGCGTCACATCCGCCCTAAACGAGTTATCTTTCACCTAACGGAAGATCGGGCACCCACGTCCCCATCAAGATCCTTGACACCCATGTCGCCATGATCACAGTCGTAGCAGACCATCTCCCAAGCGGCTTTGCACTAGCCGCCATGGCAGGTGGAGTCACCGATCCACAAGAACGCATGTTGGCGCGTGTCGATAGCTTCGATGACCTCCTTGGGAAGTAGGACGGAGCACATTGCATAGACAACCCTCGCACCGAGGATGACATTGGCCAGGATAGTGCGGCCACTGGTGGTGAGAACAGCGCCACACCAGCCAGGGATGTAGCGGTCGACGACCTGAATCAGCGGCTACAAGTCCCTAGACCGGACCTTGTGGGCTATCAAGGGCAAGCCCAGGTAGTAGGTCTAGGGAAGGAGGCAACTGTGCAGCCAAACAAGGCTGCAAGGGAGCCAAATTCCTCACTGCCAAGGCCGATCGGCACAAAGGTGCTTTTCTCATAGTTGATGTGCAAACCTGTCATGGTCGAGAATTGCTGCAGCAGGAGCTTCAAATTTGCAAGTTGGGCAGAGTCAGCCTTGAGGACAATGAGTGTGTCATCGGCATACTGAAGCACCGGGCACAACAGGTCGGGTATGAGAGGGTGCTGGATGTCCCCTTGAAGTGAGGCCCGGAGAATCATCTGTTGTAGGAAATCTGCAACTAGGATGAAGATGTAAGGGGAGAGTGGATCCCCTTGGCGCAACCGTTTCTTACACCGGATCCATCTGCCTGGAGCACCGTTGAGAACCACAGTAGTCTGGCTGGAAACATTGAGCATGTGTATCCACTAGTGCCAAAGATCTAGGAACCCTTTAGCCGCTAGAATGGCGTCCAGGAAATCCAACTTGAGGACAATGGCCCGGGCTTTTCTCTTGCGGCAAGCTTGCACAATCTCAGCTGCAAAGACAAAATTTTCAGCAATGCAACGCCCTTTTAAGAACCCAGTTTGATCAGTGTGCACTAATTTGTGAACCATCGTTTGGAGCCGCCTAGTCATCCCCTTGGCGCAAATCTTTGTAGAGCAATTCTGGAGCGAGATGGGTCGGTAGTCTTTGACAAAAATTGAGTCGCTCTTCTTCGGTAGCAGTACCAGGTATGCGTGGTTGATGTGCTCGAGGTCAGCAATACCCTGGTGGAAGTCGCTGAGCAGCTGCAGCAGATCGGCCTGGACAATGGCCAGGTTCATCTGGAAGAACAGGGGGTGAAGCCGTCAGGACCAGGAGCACTGTCTTTGCGCATGGAGAGAGCACTGTCTTTGCGCATGGAAAGCAGAATCACCTTCAGCTCGGGAAGGGAGAAAGGCTCCACTAGCGCTGCAGGCCTGCAGCTTGAGAAGCAGACAGTCGGGTATCAGCAAACAGTTGAACCAGGTGTGGAATAGCAATGCATTGATCAGCTGGGAGTAGAAGCAGTGGAGGACAGACGCCTTGGCCGCATGTGCAGTGACTAGGGCGCCATCCTCCAGCTGAAGAGCAGGAATCTGGTTGCTGCGCCAAGTCACACTGACGGAGAGGTGGTAGAATCTGGTGGCGTCCCCAAGTTTGCACATTCTGATCTTGGCACATTGACGCCAATATATAAAAAAATTATCTCAATCGATAGTTAATCTTGACGGTGGTTAGTGGAAAGGCTGCATGCAGTAAGCCACACAGCAGGCATGCGGCTGAGACAACGAAACACAACAAGCAATCCGACTTCAGACTGCAAGGGCGATGCCCTGTCTGTGAACAAGGAAAGCTAGGTGCCCTGACTGTAAAGGGCCATCTCGGTTGCTTGGAATAGCTTGAAGTAGATGCGCTAGCCAACTGAAGTAGCATTTGTTGAGAATATTTATCTATCCGTGACAGTGATGTTTTGATATCTTGCGTGAAATTTCACAGATTTTCTTTGGCCAATATCAAATCTCATGATTAATGTATGGTGGTTTATGAAGAGGGGCAAGAACTTAACGCTAGACCTCTGCATTTCAGCTTGATGCTTGATGGCGAACCATCCTGCAGGGTAGCAGGCAAAAGAGAGAGAAAATGCAACATACTAGAACAATCCGGCGCGCGATGTGCGCCCTATCAAAAGCACACTACATCATGATCAAAATTAACATAATAAAAAAAATATGAACATGAAAAGTATACTAACACATCATTTGTCCCAGCCGAATTGATTAAATAGTATGAATCAATGCCGCCATTAATCATCTGGCCTTTGCAGCCCATAGGGTATCTGTCTAGCCACATATTATACATTTCGATCATCTGCAGCCCAAAGATATCTATCTAGCAATATATTATACATTACGATCAGGATTCTTAGCTACCAAACATTTAAGATGGTAGCTTGGAATACTGATCTAAATAAGCATGCTAAGTACACAGCAAGTGGAAGACATCAAATAAAAGAGAAGGTCACGGTTTGCAGCAATCAAACCACCAAAATGCATCTAGTTGTTTGACACATGCTCAAGCCTTTGAAACATGTCGAGAGGTGAGCAACTGGCTGCAACTGACAACGGGCAGACAAATGGAGGGCATCCTCTTTCTCGTGCTAGACATCTAGATATCCTCGCCGGAACTGTAAAGGAACCATATAATAACGATATCAGAAAAAGAAAATGAACCGATCGGAACTGTATGCAATCAGAAGTTCAGAAGGTTATTGTGCTAAAAAATAATCAAAGTTGGCCCAACAAAACTGTATGTGGTTATATAGGCTGTAAGAAGCAAATTCAATAGCATTTCTCCTCAGATTTTGAAACGGTTAATGTTCAATTACCAAGGCAAAAGGTAAAAGGCTATGGGAAGAAGAGAAACTGAACCCACCCTCGCACCGTGCTGCAGCTACACAACTTCAGACTCCACCCACACCCAGCAGCACACAACACCAATGGATTCCTTTTCTTTCCGGCTGCAAGCAACCTGAAAAAAAAGCAACTATGGCATGTGAACATATAGCACAGTTTATGTAAACCTTTCAGATTGAGCATTGAGAGGGTTCAGCTGAACAACCATCAAATAAAAGGGCATATTTACATATTGTCCGTCCCCATAACAACTCTAATTTCGAATACTTAAGCTAACCTGCATGTTTGGCCGATTATTCTAATAGGCATCTTAGGAAATCCTGCTCTCCTATCAAGTAAGCTTAGCAAAACATGAAGTGCTAAACAAACAATCGTATCTGGATACAAGACATCTCAGTGCTAAACTGGTTCATGACAGCATGTCACAGGTCAGTCTACGTCAAACAAGTAGCACTACCGGAAATCCCTTAGTTGCCGTGGGCTCAGTGTTTTGCCGTGAGCTTTTTGTCGGGCTCATGGCAAAATAACTTTTTGCCGACGGCCAAAATTAAAACTCACGGCAAATAGAGCGGCTCACGGCAAAAAAAGGTTGCTGAGAGGGACTCACGGCAAAGATGTAGTTTGTCGTGAGCCTTTTGTGGCCGACGACAACAAGCTATTTTGCCGAGAGTGGCTCACGGTAAAGATGTATTTTGCCGTGAGCCTTTTTTCTGGCCGACGGGAAAGTTATCTTTGCCGTAAATTGAAATCAAATTTTGAAGAAGTAAATTAATTCAAATAAAAAAACTTTCAATTACAAATTTTCATTACTTCTCAAGATGAACAACTTTTATTAGGATCATTTCTTCATTCGACAAAGTTGAAATAATTTTGTTCACAAATCATATATCTCTTATATAGTTTCGAGATGTATAGGATTTATGAAGATTGTTCGTACCACAACACCGGATGATCAAAGGACTAAAATAAAAGTTATCGATCTTGACAAGTTATGAAACGTTGTTGTTTACAACTTTTGAATGTCAACGAAAAAACTTTGTATTTAAATTTTGATTGTCTCAAATTTGAAATTTAAATTTTGTAAACTATCTCGAATGGGGAAACTCGTAATATGAAAGTTGTGTATCTCAACAATTTATGAAACTTTGTATTTTACAATTTTTTAATTTGAAGTCATTTGTGATGTTTAAATATTTAAAAGCATTTAATGTATTTAATAAAAAAACTATATCTGACGTGGGCCTATCTTGGGCTCACGGCAAAGACGACTAATGGGCCTGAAGGCCCATCTAATCCCCACCCCTGTATATAACCCCCACTCCCTCCCCCACTTCCTAACCCTAGTCACACCCCCACCCCCCTCGCGCAGCCACCTCCCCCCAGCGCAGCCGTCTGCCCCTCCTCGTCTTCCTTGAGCCCCCCGCCCCCCCCCCTTCTTCCTCCCGCAACCCCAGCCGCTCGCTGCCCCCCCCCTCCGCTCGCTGCCTCTCGGCCTGGCAGAGGGGAGCGGCGGCGGGGCGAGGTGTGGAGCAGCCACAGCGGCGAGGAGATCGACGGCGGGTAGATCGACGACGGGGAGATCCACGGCAGGGAGATCGACGGCGGGTAGATCGACGACGGGGAGATCGACGGCGGGGTGCGACTTCTCCCTCCGGCGGGGCGCGGCCTCCTTCTCCCCGACGACGAGATCCGGCGGCGCCTTCCTCCCCGACGACCAGATCACCGTCTCCTTGCTCCCCCGACGCGAGATCCGGTGGCGCCTCGACGTCCGGCTGCGTGGCCATCTTCCACGGCGTGGCCTCGGCGAGCTCGTCTTCCTGGCGGCGGCCTCGGCGGAACCACGGCGAGGAGATCCACGACGGGGCGCGACTTCCCCCTCCGGAGGGACGCGGCCTCCCGTCCCTCTCTCTCTCATCTCCCTCCCTGTTTCTATCCACAAATGGTGGCGGTGGAGGTGCCGGTCGGGTGGTGGTGCCGGTCGGCCTCCTTGCTCCCCCGACGCGAGATCCGATGGTGCCTCGACGTCTGGCTGCGTGGCCATCTTCCACGGCGCGGCCTCGGCGAGCTCGTCTTCCTGGCGGCGGCCTCGTGATGGCGTGCGGCGGAACCACGACGTCCGGCCAGTGGGGCCGCAGTACCCTACGAGCTCCTTTTTTTTCTTTTTTTATTTGTTTACAAATAAGTTTGCCGTGAGCTACATAGTCCACACGGCAGATGTGTGCCGTGGGCATGAGGGAAGGCTCACGGCAAAGTTCTGTTTGCCGGCAGAACTTTGCCGTGAGGGCTTTGCCGGCGGCTCCTCTCAGCAAAGACTTTGCCGTGAGTGGACCGGCCTTTGCCGTGAGGAACCGGCTCACGGCAACGTTGCTGTTTACGGTAGTGTAGTATGCACTCGAGTAAAAGCGATAATTTGGTGGGAGAACTCATATAGCTTGTAGAGTGTGCTGGACAGGAGCAGAAAGAAGATCAAGTGGTATCAGACAGCAACTGAACCTACAAGCTCGAGCATGCAACAACTCCCAGACACATCCTGATTTTAGGCAGCGAGAGTCAAAGTGAGTTAAGCTACTGGACAATACGGAATGAAGCCCTCAAATCACTGAGTAAGCTTCCGGAGATCTAGAACAATTCACCGACACTCAGTTGAGGCAATCAGGTAATGGGGCAAGTTCCTTCAAAAGAAAACATTATGCTGAAGCAAATTCCTTCAAAATAAAATATTCTATCAACTAATATCTCGTACAAAATATCTATCTAAGTAGAATTTTGAAATCCTAGTGGTAACCAGGAAATGCATCAGAGCAATCTAATCAAGGGTTAGCTATGGTTAGCGAAGCCTAGGGTTTCAGGATAGAGAGGAATGGAAGCGAACCTAGGGTTAGTTGCAGGTCTTGTTGTCGTCACTGATGAAGGGGAGGCCCTGGATCTTGTGTTGTCCTGTGGCAGGGAAGGCAAGATCGCTGGCTTGGAGAATCACACGACAGCCCATGTTCGCCGCCGCACTGGAGCTCGAGCAGGGAAGCCCCCTCATCGCTACGCCCCCAGCAATTCGCAGATCTGGAAGGAGGGGGTAATTAGAGGAAGAAGGAGAAAAGGGCGATGCGAAGCGGAGGAGATAGGGGAGGGAGAAAAGAGTTGGTACCTGGAGGTGTTGCACCCTCCACGCTGGACGCACTCGCACCAGAGCATGGCAAGGTCGCTGGGGCTGACGCTGTTGACCAAGGCTGCTCTTGGGAGAATCAAGATACAGGGCGCGACTTGGAGTGGGAGCGAAGGCGCCGCCGCGGCCCGAGCTCCGGGGGGTCTCACGGCTCGCCATGGCTGCTCGTGGGAGGATCCACACCCAGGGCGCGGGGTGCGGCCTGGAGTGTAAGCGAAGGAGACGCCACTGCCATAGCTTCGGGGGTCTTGCCGCGGGAGGAGGGAGCGAGGGAAGGGCGCGGCATGACCGCCCAAGATTCGGGGGCCTCGGCGTGGGAGGAGGGTCGGGTGACGAGCAGGCGGGACGGCTGCGTCAGAGGCAGACGGGGAGGAGGAGAGCAGGCGAGAGGGGCGGCGGGGGAGTAGAGGAGCGGTTAGGGTTGGGGGCTTGGGGCTGCGGCGCCCAGGGGGCGGGGGGTATTAGCTGGCCGGTGGGGTGGTGGGGGGTTGCGTTCACAAAATGGCTTAGGGGGTTGGTTGCAAAAAAAAACAGATGCATATCGATTTTTCCTTCTCTGGGTGGAAATAAAGATTAATATGAGGGCTTATTCAAAAATAAATGGACATGGTTATTGTACGGCCGGGATGTTCTGGATTGTTTCACGATATGTAGAAAGTTGGAGGAGTTTTCTGCAAAATCACCACGCCCGCGCTGGGGTCGACGTGTCGCGCAGCCGATGAGCCACCGATGCCTCAATTCATCTGGTGCCGAGAATCGGTTAGAGCTTTTCATATCTCCGATCTCTTTCTCGGTTTCTCATCTCTCTGGCTTAATTGGTTGCTTCGCTACCGTTCGTTCTTAATTGGTGTAAGAAAAAAAATTGAGTGCTGAAGGCAGTTATTCAACCAACATCCACGCAGGGTGGACCCAGGATGAAAATTGAGAGGGGCATACCTTAAGCAAACATAAATTTACAAGCCTTTTACATGATGAAAAAATATTAATACTTTTGTTTCCCAAAATTGAGTGAGGGCATATGCCGCCTCTGCATCTACGATCTTCATCGTCGCATGCAGAGGACGAAACGCAGAACGGTCCACCAGGAACCCCGACCCCACCGCAGCACCGTCCGACACCTCTACCGCCACCAGAGGCCTCTGCAACTTGAGCTGTGCCCTGCTGGTTTGAGGTGGAGGTCTTTTACGGTACACAATACGACCCAAAAGTCGTACGGTCGTATTATCGGTTTCTTTGGTTGTTTCTCTGTGAGTAAAATGGTAATTTGATAGATATATATTATTTAGAAAAAAATTCTCCGCTGCCCCCTTATACTATCTAAACATTTCATATATTTCATTTCCTATATTACAACAATACGATTTTACATTTTTGATAACACCCTTATACTACCCATACGACCTTTGAATACTATCGTACGACAGCTAAAAAATCAGTCGCATAGAATTAATCTCAACTGTCGGATCCTTACATATAGGTCATTTCCTATTACATACGAGTCCTTTTTCAACCGGTCGTACAGGTCGTATTGTGTACCGTAAAAAACCTCTTGAGGAGACATGTCCCACCTGGCTCTGCCGCCAGCGCCCGCCACCAGCTGTGTGAAGGTGCTGACGGCGAGGCCGTGCGCGGAGTTCTTGACAGGTCGCTATGCGCGTGCCCCCGTACCCCACGACGACTGCTGCCCCAGTATAGCGGCGTTTGTGGACTCCGCAACAGCTGCAGTTGACAGCAACCTGCGGAGCTTGGTCCCGTGGCCGTAGGACACTTGCGCAATCTGTTTTCCTCCAATATCTGAAATGGAATCAAATTTGGTGTTTAGAGATGTGATCATCAGTAGCTTTGCTTTTGAATGTGTGGCCGGCCGGTATGATAATCCCTCCCCATCCAAGTTACAAAATATTTATAGACACACACGAGCCATATGCATGAAGGGAAGGGGTTCGGTTGTTATACACTATATGCATGCGTGCCAAATGACTAACCTAACCTACTAGTAAATCTCGCTAGCAGCTAGCTCATGCATTGTCGATGCCCTGTCGTGTTGTTGGCTCGATCGGACAGTACTAGAGCATGCACACACACGTCTTTCTCTCTTTGATAATCGATCAAGCTCATGCCATCAATCAATGAGATTTGATATTGGCCAAAGATAATCGTCTTTTCCCCCCTTGATTTTGATTGATCGCTAGCAGCTAGCTCATGCATTGTTGTCGACCTGTCTGTCGTCTGCTCGATCGGACACTAGAGCATGCACGTGTCTCTTTGATAATCAATGAAGCTCATGCCATCGATCTAACATTCATACAAACAATGCCTGATTGATAAACTGCATTCTCATCTTTGCACCTTGAATAGTCAAAATAATATAATGGAACAGGAGGAGCAAGCCCCTTGTCTTGTATATAAAAAAGGAAATACAAATAAAAAACAGGTTCAAAACTAAAGCAAGAGAAGAAAATAACTAACTACCGACAGAAAAAAGACTAAAACAAAAGAGAACAAACAAACAAAGGATTACAAGGAACCAAGCAGTCATAGAAGGAACCATGTATGGTTTGGCCCGATGTAGAACTATGAGGTGAAATACTTCCAAGAACTTTCTTTTGCAGCTTTGAACTGATGGAGCAATGTTGTTAAGTTGCTGAAGATCTGGTCATTTCTTATCAACCATATGCTCCAAGCCATGATGATCATAATCCCCATAAAGAAAGGGACTTGTAGCCTGTACCTAATGAGACTTAGAATCTGCAGTACCAGTCTAGTATTCATGGCAGGGATCAAAATTTCACAAGGATTTCGGATTTTCATTGATGACCGTTCACCCTTTTAATTTCCCATTGTTCACCTTAAAATATAAATATACCTTTTTAACTCAAATTTTAATCGATATTATTTTAAAAAAATTGCTCAAGTCAATGGGGACCAAAAGAATGCAAAATTCAGGGTGTCTTGTTTTTTTTTTTAAAAAAAAAGAAAAATCAAGGCAGCTTCAACTTGTGCACTGAAATGAGACGTTTGTGTAAAAATTAGAGTGATATAGGTATAATGGTAAATATGAGATGACAATAATGCAGAGAAATTGCTTTGGAATCAGAAGTAGAAGAGTGTTGCGGATTTTTTTTCTTTTACCAGCTAAAACTGGGAATGGAAACCGTTATTAAAGTTATAAAATGAACATGATTATCTTATTTCACTACACATGCATGCATGATACTAATCGGCTGGCACGGAGGTAATCGCCGCAACCGCCCTCACTGCCGCCCGCCCTCACGCACCTCTGCCGCCGCGGCAACCGCGCTGTGGCGACTGCGCCTCTGCACCCTCATGCCATTCCGGCGCCGCACCCCGCCTGGTTTCTTCGCCGGCTCGCCACCGGCGCGTGATGGCATAGCCAACAGCCTGGTGAAGACCCCCGCGCTGCAGGCCGATGCTGCCACGGGCTTGTCGCGTTTGTGGACACCGCGAGAGCGGACAGTGACAGGACTACCCTGCGTTGCCTCTACCTGTTCCAAGGGAGCAGCTGGTGGAGTGTGCCAAGGTGGAGATGAGGTCGCCGAGCCAGACTTTGTTGTGGGGCAAAAGAGACGGAGGCAGTGACTCTGACGCCAACTACATGGACACCAAGGGATAATGGCTTTAAGCTTGGTCTGATGGATATGGTCTCTCGCACAATTTGTTTTACTCCAATATCTGCAATTGAATCCAATATATTCAGCTTTGCTCGCTCCCTTTTGAGTGTGCCATAGTCCCTCATTGTTGAATGCTTCATCCAAACAAAACTATTCAACAGTTATATAGAGCTACAAAGGTAAGGTCGATAGGTAAATAGGGATGGTTGTTATACACTTGATGCATGCGTGCCAGATGATCAACCTACTGCTATCGATCATCTTTGCAAAACAATCCCTTCTATTTAGCGCAATTTGACCCCACTCCACAGTTTTTTTTAATGAAGAAGCCTCTAAACTTTCGGGAAATCCTCTGAAGTACTGTTCATTCGTGGTTATTTTGAAAAAGGTCCTTCTATTAGCGGAAATTGACCTCCCGGTTCATAGTTTTTAATGAAAAGGTCCCTATACTTTTGGGGAAATCTATATGTCATCCAGATATTTAAAGAAAATATACCCCTACAGTTTGCAATAATCAATTCTCCTTGTACAGTGCACAAAGTTATTGACAGGTCGCTGTGCGCATGCCCTCGTACCCTACGGCGACTGCTGCCGAAGGCTGGCGGCATATGTGGAGACCGCAACGGCTGCAGGCGACATGATCCTGCGGAGTCCCATGGCCATAGGACTCTTGCGCAATCTGTTTTCCTCCAATATCTGAGTGGAATCAAATATGGTGTATAGAGATGTGATCAGAGTAGCTTTGCTTTTGAATGTGTGGCGGGCCGGTATGATAATATCTCCTCGTCCAAGTTACAAAATATTTATATACATATCATAGACAACTATGTTTTTGGTACCCACTACAAGTCCCTTCTCTATTTCTCTCAATCCTAGAAGCGCCACGTCATCCAATCACATCATCGGCAGTAAATCCCCCACCCCCGGATCCCACCCCGCGCGCCGTCCCCGTCCATCCCCGCGCCCCCGCGCCGTCGCCGCCTCCTCACCTCCGATCGCCTCCTCCCCTTCCCTCCCCACCGACTAGACCTTGCCTCCCCACCACCGCCACTTCGCGTTCCTGCCGCCGCCTCCTCGCCTCCCCGCCACCACCGCCTCGCCTGTCTCCATAAAGGCCCCCCAGGCCGGCTTCTCTCATCTCCGCCTGCCGCCGTCGATCTCCCTACCCGCGCTGTCCCTGCCCAAGGTGAGTAGAAGAATCGGTTCCCCTCGCTCCCCTCTCCGTTTTGCCCCTCTCCACGGCCGTCGTGGTGGCAGGAGTAGTTTAGGAAGTCATGGACAGATTTGGTCTTGCGGGCTGTTATTGATGATGCTGAGATGCTGATATTTCCCATATGTTCTACTGCCTGAACGTCATCAGACTATGTGTTTTTCCCCTCGAAAATATGACCTTCAATAATTACTGTATGCTGCTAGATGCTGATATTTCTCATCTGTTCTACTGCCTGAACATTATCAGAGTATGTGTTTTTTCCCCTTAAAAATATGACCTCTTCATGCAACATATCTGGTGCGCCTGATTCCCTTTTTCGCCATTCAGATTCAACAGTTACTGTATGCTGCTACTGAGAAATCTGTTTAACTTCCAAACAACATTTGGCTGTGCTCGATGAAATGTCTAAGAGGAGTTTGGGTTAGTAAAACATATGCTACTTCTACCTCCAATCGGCGTGTTATTATGTTTTCTCTCTATTTTTCACTTTCTCTTCATGTAACCAATTATTCACTGAATTTTAGTGTTTACATCCTGATATGTGTAACACATAATTTTGATTGCTTGCACATATGTTGAGGACATGTTGCTAGGCAATCAATTTAGGAATACGATCAAACAAGGAAGACAGCATATGTGTTTTATAGTGTTATTGACCTCATTAGTTTTGATATTATTTATGTGCCTTATCATGTGTTCAAAGAGCAAATCTCTGCAACATGGCAAGGGGTTTGTTGACAATTTACTTTTGCCCTTGAATAGGAGGGTGCCATCCTGCATCCAAGCTTTGCTTGGGAAGGCTGAGAGCGATTTACGGCTGTATGTGGACGGGGACCTTCACGAAAGTTGTCCATTTGAGCCCCCCGCATTGTGAAACCACTGGTTTTCTGCTGCATTGGGACCAACCCAGCACCAACTATCGCTGGCCTTCAACGGCGTCGGCGGCAATGCCCATTGTTTGCAGAGATGGGACCTATCTATATATTTACAGATCCTATTGGGCCAGAGAGAATGAGTCAACTAGCTTCCAGGGGAGGAGATGCACTTCCCAGCTTCGGCAGTGGCGCTGGTTTTCCTTGGAAATCTACAAGTAATCACATAAGGGAAGCTGCAGAAGATAGTTATGCAATTGATATTGAGATTGGTGGAAGCTTACATCTTCTCTATCATCCCAGCCTGTTCAATGGCAGGTTTTGCTCTGATGCTTCACCTTCTGGCTCAACAGGTCTGTTTTCTAGATTTTGTTTTTCTTTCTTTTGCTCAGGTTGCTTTCATTACCATTGTCCTCATAATTGACACTCATGAACTCTTTATTTTTGGGGGTGGGGGAGCTTGGTTATAAGGTTGCAACTTATGCTTCCAGTAAGCTTGCTAATTTGCTTACAATCTTCTGAACTTCGCAGGTTACTGTTTACCCTCCAAATAACAATGCAATCAAACCTTTCATGTCAAATTATAGATCTGCAATTATGTCTTGCTAGCTACACTATGTCCAATTTTTGCAGAGTATATATTTCATAAATGTTGAAGTTTGCTTTTTATGTGCAAATAAATCAGGTAAGAATTTTGGAATGGAGACATGAAGACGTAGCTGTCAAAGACTACCTGTGTCTTGAGTAGCATATTCACTATGCAAGTAAGTTGCTTCTTTCCATATTTGCAGAAGGTTGTTCATGTGCGAAATAATAATAGATAGTGATTGTGTCATGCTTAACATGCTGCCTTATAATTATATGAATTCAAATCTGTTTGTGACTGATGAATGGCAGAAGTGCACAATAGAAAAAAAAAATCTGTCATCACAGTATGACACAATGCAATCGTCACATGTCCATTGAGGAAGCACTTGGACCTTTCTTTACATATGCTGATCTTTCTTTACATATGCTGTTAGAAACTTACCAGGAAAAAATCCTGACAAACATGTGTGTCAAACGTAGGTTTGGTTCCATACTTTCTACTGCACTAACCATAGGAGTTGATATTACATGAACCTCCAGATAGAGCTTTGTCTCTGAATTGATTTTTTAATTTGTACTTAATATTACATGAACCTCCAGATTGAGGTTTGTCTCTGAATTGATTTGTAAATTTGTACTTAATATGTTTTTTCAGTTAAGGAAGAAAGTAGTTTACTGAAATTCAATTGTGCATGCCTGGGATAGCCAGAATATAAATTAGATTGGCAAATTAGCATGTCATTGCAACATTTCAGAGATAAACTTGGATGTAAATCATTTTCAGCATCATTGTCATGAAATCGTCATTCCAACATACAGTGTCCTACCATCCCAAACAACACATCGGTTCAAAATTTTTCAAAAAGCTTTCTCAAATTCCGCAGCAACGCGCGGGGAACCACCTAGTATATAGAGAGAGAGCCATATGCATGAAGGGAAGGGTTCGGCTCCTATACACTAGATGGATGCGTGCTAAATGACTAACCTACTACAATAGTAAATCTCGCTAGCAGCTAGCTCATGCATCGTCGACCTGTCGTGTTGTCGGCTCGATCGCAGGGGTGGACTCACATTGAAGTGAGTGAGGGCACAATTTTTAAACTCTAAGGTAATTAGCAAATTTTCATCATGCAAAAGCTTTCAAATTTGGATTGTTCTAAAGGAGTGCCCTCACTCAAATTCCTGTCTTGGTCCACCCCAGTCGATCGGACATCACTAAATCATGCGCGCGAATGAGTATGTCTTTGTCTCTTCGATTTTGGTCATGCAAAGGTTTTTCCTCCTTGATTTTGATTGATTAAACTGCATTTGCATCTATGAAAACCCCAAAGTTATAATATTCATACAGACAATGCCTGATTATAAACTGCATTCTCATCTTTGCACCATAAATTGTTGAATTAATTAAGCTTCCCGAGGTATAATATTCAGGGAAGGATTCAAAATTTCACACGAGTTTTTGATTTTTTTTCAATCATGACCATTTACTCGAAATAGAGATGAATAGTAGAGTAGACATGGTTTTTTCATGAGGAAACCAATTCTATGATTTCTGCTCTCTTTCCTCATTAATTAGGCCGCCACATTAATATTTTGGCTAGTTGGCAAGCTATTTAATAGAGATGGAAACTACCATTAATATTCCATTGGGAGTGCCCTCACACATCATCATGCTTGTCTAGTTCAGCACATTAATTACTTGTGTGTAATAGTGTGTGCTCATCGTGTATCTCTACACTTGGAATTTGGATCGACTAATAGGTAGCACAATCTTCAGACATAGAGTGCAAAGATGTAGACATGCAGTAATTAGTAAATGTACTCCCTCTATTTCGATATAGTAGTCGTTTTGACCATTAATGATATTCATCATCAATGAGATGAATCAAGACATGTGATAGTCTGAATGCTTTGGCTCTTGTGTGAATCTAGACACTTAAAAAACATGCTAGAAGGACAACTATTATGGAACAAAGGTAGTACATGGACAAGGGTGAAGGACGGCCAGAGCAGTCAGATAATTCAGATATAGATATCTCCAGAATGCAGAAATTATACGTGGGACACACCAGTTCAACAACACTTACAACATGTAGATTGTATTTATTGATCTGTTGAAACAACTTGCACTGCAAGTGCCATATGCAAGAGATTTGATGGGCTGTCATCACTTTTATATATTAACACACAAACAGCGGCCATTGCAAAACGCTTAGGGCTTAACTAATTAATCTGGAGACTTTCCAATCAAACAACGGCATGCGATAAACCAGAGGTGAGATCTTGGAGTTGGTAAGTGAAGATCAATGGTAGGATCGTGTCAAAGGCGAATTATCCTCGGATGACAGTTTTGAACCAGCTTCGGAGAGCTTGTTTTTCTCCAATATCTGAAGTAAACTTAATGGATTGTTGGCTACCCTAGCCAAGTGATGTGTGGAGATTATGTGCCTCCGAATGTGAGCTATATCAGATGACCTCTCAACAGTTTATATAGATATATCCTTATATAAAAAAGAATGTGATCGAGTGCCACACATTGTCAGGGTTGTGTGTCTGTTTCTGGGCCGGCTTATCGTTGGGGCGGTTAGTTCGCTTGCTGAATTGAAACTCATTATTCTTTCTTTTATCCGAGCAAGTCGGCCCACCATGCGTGCGTGCACAAGCCTTCTAGATGGACCAACATCTCCCTTGCTCGACCTCTCCTCCCATAGCCACGCGTGCAGAGGCGCAGGGCGAATGCTGCCGCAGACTGCCGGCGTTGGTGGACACGGCCCTGGCGGCAAGTGAGAGGGCTCTGCGCTGAGCTTGGTTTGATGGCCACGGTCATGGTCTCTGCACGATTTGTTTTCCTCCAACATCCGAAATGGAATCAAATATGGTTTGAAGAGGGAACTAATGGACAGATGTGTGTAGCTTTACTTTTTTGAATGGTGTGGCTGATAACCCCTCCTTTTGTTGACTGGTTGATCCAAACAAAATATTTCAACAGTTATAGACATATATAGAGATGTAGGATCGAGTAATTAAGGCGATATGCATGAAGGGTTGTTATGCATGCATTATGCATGCCAAATGATCAACCTACTACACACTCTCTCTCTCTCTCGCTAGCAAGTCGTTGAATTTATCTAAACGTTGAATTTCTTTTCTACCTATATATATGGTTCATGTTTTCGAGATGAATGGTTTAGAACTTCGCATGAAGGGGAAGGGTTGTTAAACTCTTGCTAGCAAGTCAACAATTGTGAACCATCACAGGGTAGAGGACACCCTCTTGGCAACATCACACATGTCATATTTAGTTCATACAACGAAACTTGACAAGTAGTTCATATAGCAGCTTGTGATAGTGCATTTGCTACTGAGAGGCAGAGGGGGTGCTTGAAAAGTTACCTATGCAAAAACAAAATGCGACATATAATTCATGCTGTGCTGAAGGTGTCTAAAAGATAAAAATATATAGACGTACTAAAGATCTCCTTGAATAAGTAATGATCTACTGTTAATACACAACTTCTCTGTTATTGTTGCTATAGCATTGAACAAGTTATTACTGCTCTGCCCAGCTCCTTCAAGGCCCGCAGCTGCGGAGGGACCTAGGAATGACGACATGGACATGGCTTGCCACCAGCTAGTGTGCGCATCATCAAGGAGTGGAACAGTTTTGCCCCGCCGGCACCAAGCTGCATCGTCCTCATTCTCTGCCACATCGCCGATCGCAAAGTTGGCATATTGTTTCCCTCCAATACCTGAAAACAACAGGGCCGGAAACAATATGCTGATATGCATATGGAGGGGCAGCGCTTAATTTGATTTTGGCTGTGTTGTGCTCTAGCTTTGTTTCAACAAAATATATAGGGAGAGGTAGCTATAGGTTAGCTAGGCATACATACATCATGCGGCGTGTGTGCATGGTTCATGCATAATGATCACGGGAATAGTGGTTGTACACTACATAAATACATGAGTTTTGCTCCGGTGGACCTCTCCATAAAATTTGCATGAATTCTAAAGCAGATATTAACTAATTAATATATTTAATTAATACTTTGGGTCTCGTCTAGGTCGGCCCAGCCCATGCCCATGCGAGTCTCTTTCTTGATCCGTTTTAGTCTCTGAACGACGTTACGACGGTACACTACCGGATTCGGAGCCTTCGCCGAGAGCGAGCATCCTCTCGGCGAAGGGTGTATTCCTCTCGTCGAAGGAATCACCGAGAGGAAGCTCTCGGCGAAGGCCTCTCGGCGCCGCTCTGTCGGCGAAGGCGTCTTCGCCGAGAGCTTGCGGGACCCCTCTCGGCGGACATGTGCCGAGAGGCCCACCTAGCTCTCGGCGAAACCAATTTCATAAAACAAAAAAAACCAAAAACCCAGGCCCAGGCTCACCGGCCCACCGGCCGGCCGCCCTGGCCCCCACCGCCGCCGCCGAGGCCACCACCACCGCCGCCGCCGCCTCCACCGCCACATGCACCACCACCACCACCACCCGCCGCGGCCACCTGCAAGGCTGCAACCACCACCGCCCGGCGCCGCCAGCAACACCACCACGCCGCACAATACAACCACCACTGCCCGCCGCCGCACAAGGAAACACAGAGAGAGGGAGCTGCACCACCACTACCACCAGATCCGCGCCGCACCAGGAGCAGGGAGGAGCCCGAGGCGCAGATCCGCCGCCACCGCGTCGCGTCGGGAGGAGACCGTCGGGGTCGAGGCCGCGTCGTGCCGGGTCGTCGAGGCGCGGGGGCCAGATCCACCGCCACCGCGCCTCGCCCCGCCACTGCTCCTCGCCACGAGGTGAGGGGCGAGCGGAGGGGGGAGGAGGGGGGCGGCGCGGCTGCGCCAGCGGGAGGGAGGGAGGCGTCGGCTTCTGCGAGTGGAGGGAGAGGTGGGGGACGCCACGGAGGAGGAAGCGGCGGCGGATCGGCGGGAGAGAGGCGGCGGCGGCGCGGAAGGGAAAGAGAGGGGGAGCGGGTAGGGTTTCTGGGGGGAGGGGGCGCCGGCTATTTGTAGAGAAGGGGGAGGCGGGCTAAGGTGGGCCGGCAGGGAGATGGGCCTCTGGCCCAATTTGGCTTCGCCGAGAGCCCAATAAATGGCTCTCGGCGAAGAAATGCTTTACAAATGCATTTATTTAGTTAAAAATAGCAAATAAATGCAAAAATTCTCAAGAACTTAACATGACACTAGATATGTTGTGTATTGCTTATGAAAAAGTTGTTGTGGTCAAACTCAGATTTAAATTTCTCTAATGTTGCTCGACAAAATTCGTGATTTTCAAACTTCATTTGAATTTTATACAATTTTAAAACCTTTCTACGACACGATCTTCATCATGATCAGAGAACAAAATGTTTGAAATTTAGTTTCATTTCATGTACATGGTCTTAGAGATGTCTCATGAACATAAATCTCATTTTTCCAACAACTTTACTCTACGATTTCTTGCACTTGCAGTTCATATCGGATGTCTTCGAAATAATTACCTAGAATGAAGTACAATTTTTAAATATAGCAAACAGAGAAAAAATTGCGTCAAATTTGAACATATCCTTTGTATAAGTGCATGTTGATGATAGAAAAAGTTTGAAGGTGCAAAAGTGATTTTTTTTTAAATTTCTTCGCCGAGAGCCAAAAAAAAAACTCTCGCGAAGAATTTCTTCGCCGAGAGCCAGTCGACTTGCTCTCGGCGAAGATTTCTTCACGAGAGTTCTGATCTTCGCTGAGAATTTTTTTTTTATTCTCGGCAAAGAATTCTTCACCGAGAGCCCATGGGGATGCTCTCGCCAAAGACGTTTACTCACGGCGAAGACCCTGTTTCCGGTAGTGGTACCTCATGTTCCTCTGAACCGAAAGGTGCGACGAGCCGACGATGGCAGCGCTAGCACACACCTAGCGGCACATCGCGATGGCTATAGGCTGTAGTGCATCGAACATCTGAATGCAAACAATTTCACAATTTTCCGTTATGTGAATTTGTAAAAGATATCATTGCACATGAGTTGCAGGCCTACAACGGGTATCTGCAATGTTTGTGCATAGATCATAAAAGTGCGGAATTGGCGTCCACGAAATGAGATCAGGAAGAAGCTAGCAATGGCGCGGCCACCGTACAAAACGTGCTTGAGTACGCCGACGTACTTCGCCATGAAACCAAACCAACACTACACAGTATAGTTGCGGTCTCGAAGAGGTGGTCAGACAGATAAACTACAGCAAGGTGCCGAACTCGCCCACCGGTGCAGCTTGGTGCTGTTATAAACAATGGCGAAAACGACGAGAAGTAAAAGAGATCAAACCGCAAGGAGACACGAGATTTAACGTGGAAAACCCTCCCAACACGAGAGGGAAAAACCACGGGTGCCAGCCAGCAAGCAACTTCACTATGATCGGGGTCCGGTTACAAACGCCAACGGCGGCGGCTTACAAGAAGTAGAATGAATCAATCTCCAATGGAAAACCCTAACGGGTTTAAATGACCCATACCGTCTGAAGTTAGCCTGCCTCTTTGCAATGAATTTGGATCATCAATCAACAAACTCCACCTTGAGACAAATTCCTTCTTGTAGCATCACAA
Organism: Cenchrus fungigraminus; assembly: GCA_036936925.1. Taxonomy (NCBI): domain Eukaryota; kingdom Viridiplantae; phylum Streptophyta; class Magnoliopsida; order Poales; family Poaceae; genus Cenchrus; species Cenchrus fungigraminus. The sequence goes on along the minus strand of CM072770.1, from coordinate 124,215,379 downwards.
AGAACCTTCATCCTGAACACATCACAAGAAAACAAAAACTTCTGGCGCCAAACAGCCTCTTGGGCTAATTAATAATACCAACTAAGCTTGAGCAAAGCTCAAACTTAGCAACAGGAACTGGCTTTGTCAACATATCAGCTGGATTATTATGAGTGCTTATCTTGCATACCTTTAGCTTACCCTTTTCGATCTCATCTCGAACATAATGGTACTTGATCTCAATGTGATTTGTCCTAGTATGGAACATCTGATCTTTAGTAAGATAAATTGCACTTTGACTATCAGAAAACAGGTTAATGCAAGAATCAACTCCACAAAACTCAGCATACAATCCCTTTAGCCAAATCAACTCTTTGCATGCTTCAGCAATAGCCATGTACTCTGCCTCAGTAGTAGACAATGCAACAACAGGCTGCAAAACAGCCTTCCAACTCACAGCACAACTGCCAACAGTAAACACGTAACCTGTGAGTGATCTTCGCCTGTCCAAATCACCAGCATAATCTGAATCAACATATCCAATAAGTCCCTTAGCTGTCCTGCCAAACTGCAAACAATGATCTGCCGCCCCTCTGAGAAACCTGAAAATCCACTGAACTGTCCTCCAGTGTTCTTTACCAGGATTAGACATATATCTGCTAACAATACTCATAACATAAGATAAATCCGGACGAGAGCAAACCATAGCATACATCAAAGAACCAACAGCACTGCAATACGGAACTTTTGACATGTATTCAATATCCTCATCTGAACTAGCACACTGCTCAGCAGACAATTTAAAATGCGGTGCAATAGGAGTAGTAACAGGCTGTGCATCATGCATGTTGAAACGTTGAAGGACCTTCTCAATATAAGCATGCTGACTAAGAAACAACAAACCAGCTTTCCTGTCTCTAGTAATTTCCATACCTAGAATTTTCTTAGCCGCACCAAGGTCCTTCATCTCGAACTCACTACTCAACAATCTCTTCAATGTAGTGATCTCTTTCCTGCTCTTGGCAGCAATCAACATATCATCAACATATAACAGCAAGTATATAGGTGATCCATTAACATGCTTGATGTAAACACAACTATCATATTTAGATCTCTTAAAGTCATGTGACAACATAAATGAATCAAACCTTTTATACCACTGACGGGGAAACTGTTTCAAACCATACAAGGATCTCTTCAACTTACAGACATAATTCTCCTTGTCAGGCACTATGAACCCCTCAGGCTGGTCATGTAAATCTCCTCCTCAAGCTCTCCATGTAAAAATGCAGTCTTCACATCTAACTGCTCAAGCTCAAGATCATGTGCAGCAACAATACTAAAGAAAGTGCGTATCGAACTGTGCTTAACAACTGGAGAGAACACATCATTATAATCAACACCAGGAATCTGACTGAAACCTTTAGCAACTAACCTTCCCTTATACTTTGGAGGCTCGCTAGGAGATAAACCCTCCTTTCTCTTGTAGATCCACTTGCAGCGAACAGGCTTCTTACCCTTAGGCAAAGGAACAACATCCCACGTGCAGTTCTTCTCCAAAGACTGCATCTCATCCTGCATAGCTGCAATCCACTTCTCACGGTCACTGCAAGCAATGGCTTCAGAATATGTGGCTGGCTCATAACTGCTATCAACCTGTTCAGCACAACTCAAAGCATAATAAATCATGTTACACTCCTCAATAAGACGACGTGGTCGTCCACAACCCCTCTTAGACTTGCGAGTAGCAATGGGCAAATCCTCATCTAGCTGCAAAACAGGGGGTACGTGTTGAACATCATCATGAGCCTCATTCTCAACAGCTTCATTTTCCTGGTCATCCACAGGCGGCTCCACCTGCACACCTGTATCATCATGCACATGTTGCTGCACCTGCACACCTTCCTCATCATCCACATGCTCCACCTGCACGCTGATATGCTGCAACTCTTTATCAAAATTATCTGGAACATGATCTGAGGTCAAACTGTCATAAAACATCACAGATTCATTCAAAACAACACTCCTGCTCATAAAAGTCTTTCTTGTTTCGGGATTCCACAGCTTATATCCTTTAACTCCCGAACCATAACCAAGAAAAAGACATTTAATAGCTCTAGGCTCTAATTTTCCATTATCAACATGAGCATAAGCAGTGCATCCAAAAACTTTCAACTGTGAATAATCAACGGGTGTGCCAGACCATACCTCAATAGGTGTTTTCTTATTAAGTGGGATAGAAGGCGACCTGTTTATCAAGTAGCACGCGGTGTTAGCAGCTTCAGCCCAGAAACGCTTGTTCATCTTAGCGTTGGACAGCATGCAACGGGCCTTGGAGATGATGGTCCTGTTCATTCGCTCAGCCACACCGTTTTGCTGAGGAGTATACGGTATGGTGTGGTGCCTGACAATGCCTTCCTGCCTGCAATAATCATTAAACGTAGCAGAACAAAATTCTCCACCATTATCAGTACGAAGCACCTTCACCTTTCTATCAGTTTGCCTTTCTATCATCATTTTCCAATCTTTAAATGCAGCAAAGGTATCATCTTTATTTTTCAGAAAGTAAGGCCATACTTTTCTAGAGTAGTCATCAATAATAGTAAGCATGTAACGAGCACCACCATAAGAAGGCTTACGAGAAGGACCCCATAAGTCAGCATGTACATAATCAAGAGTACCTTTGGTGGTATGAACAGCGGTATTGAACTTTACCCTTTTATGCTTCCCGAAAATACAGTGCTCACAGAACTTCTTGCCACTCAGCGTACAGCCCTTCAGTAGGTTTCTCTTCATCAATTCTGCCATACCAAGTTCACTCATATGTCCAAGACGCATATGCCAAAGGTTAGTCTCACAAGGTTTATCATCAGTAACAGCAGCAGCAGCGGAAATAGAACCATGTAAAGTACTACCTCGAAGGACATATAACTTAGCAGAATTCATATCACCTACCAGATAAACAAGGGAACCTTTTGATACCTTCAAAACTCCGTCTGAACCGGAGTATTTTAATCCTTCTGCATCAAGTGTGCTGAGAGAAATCAGATTTCTGGACATCCCTGGTATGTATCTCACATTCTGCAGCGTGCGTGTCATGCCATCATGAGCCTTGATCTGAACTGAGCCGACACCCACAATGTCACACGGGTTGTCGTCTCCCATACGCACAACATCTCCTTTCTGCACAGGCTTAAATGAACTAAACCAATCTCTGTTAGTGCAAATATGAAACGAACATGCAGAATCAAGTATCCACTCTTCATTACCAGAAACACAACCAGCAAGAACTACTAGACAATCTCCAGAATCTGAGCCAGCACCGGTGACAACAGATGCCTTACCATCAGGATTATTTTTCCTGTTCTCCTTGTTCTTCAGTTTCCAACACTCTTCAATAAAATGTGTTTTCTTTTTTGCAATACTTACAGAACTTCTTGGGCGGTCTGGACTTTGAACGTCCTCTGCTTTCTTGGCTCTTGTAGCGATCATTACCATCATTGGAGGATCTCTGTTCGGGCCTGCCTCTCACTTGCAAAGCATCACCCTTTGAGGACGACCCATCAGAGTGCACCATGCCTTTCATCTTCTCCCTGGATTGGAGTGCCTCATAAACATCCGAGACGGTTAGTTCATCACGGCTCAAAAGTATGGTGTCACGAAAAAGATGCAAACGAACTGGGCAGAGAGCATAACAATAAGAGGCCTAAATCTTCATCCTCATACTTAACCTCCATCGACACTAGGTCGGCAACAATCTCCTTGAAAACAGATATGTGGCTTAACACTGAACCACCCTCCTCCATCTTAAGCGTGAACAGCTTCATCTTCATATGCATCTTACTGGTTAGATCCTTTGACATACAGATCGATTCCAGTTTCAACCAGAGTGTTGCAGCAGTTTCTTCCTGCAGACATTCTTGCAGTATATCATTAGATAGATGAAGCTGAATTAAAGACAGAGCCTTACGATCCTTGCGCTTCTCCTCATCGGTCCAATCTTTGGACGCCTTGCCACCGAACTTTTCCAGCGCCTCATCAAGATCCTGAGTTTGCGCCAGAATAGCCCGCATCTTCACTTGCCACAGCGAGAACCTCGTCTTGTAATCCAACAGCGGTAGATCGAACTTCATCGTCGGCGACATCAAGGAACCCTAGTCTGGAACAGGCTCTGGTACCACTTGTTATAAACGATGGCGAAAACGACGAGAAGTAAAAGAGATCAAACCGCAAGGAGACACGAGATTTAACGTGGAAAACCCTCCCAACACGAGAGGGAAAAACCACGGGCGCCAGCCAGCAAGCAACTTTACTATGATCGAGGTCCGGTTACAAACGCCAACGGCGACGGCTTACAAGAAGTAGAATGAATCAATCTCCAATGGAAAACCCTAACGGGTTTAAATGACCCATACCGGCGGGCCTCCGCTACGCTTCGTCTGAAGTTAGCCTGCCTCTTTGCAATGAATTTGGATCATCAATCAACAGGTGCCGCGTCGCCCACAATGAAGAGATAGAGATGCGCTGCCTGGAAACGAAAGGAAATGAGCAGGGAGGACGACGGCTCCTCCATTATCCATTCAAGTGGCTACTCGTATTCTGATTCAATCGTATTGGCTGGGCTGAGTTGGGCTGGATAGGAGTGGACGCCCAATAATTAATTAAGGAAAATTACTTAATTAATCTTTTGTGCTTTGAGAAGCGTGCTAATTTTTAAAAGGGTCTACCGAAGCATTTCTCTAAATACATACTACACGCATTAGATGGATAATTTTGCCATTGTGTGGCGACACCGCCATAACTGTTTCTTCAGTTAGTGTGCATCCGTCTGTTGAGTGAAGGAGAAAGAAAACTGAAAACATTGAAGCTTAACTATACACACAGCACACATATCGTGTGTCCAGTTCAATTCATCACATTATTTGTGTGTGACAGTGTGTGTGCTCATCATGGTGTGTCCAGGCCGTTCCACACTTGAATTTGGATCGGCTAATAGTGTCTCAAATATTTAGTGCAGATGCAGATTTGCAGTAAGTAAATGTAATGTACCTAGACAGGGGGTGAAGGATGGCCACAGCACAGTCAGATGGTTTGGATAGATATTTTCAGAATGCAGAAATCGTATGTAGTAGACCAGTTCAACAATACTTGCAATTGTAACAACTAGTGTATCGCATTTCTTCTGTTGAAACAATTTGCACTGCAGGTGCCATATGCAAGAGATTTGATGGACTGTCATCACCTACATTAACACGCAAGGAGTGGCTGGTTGACACGCTTAACTAATCTGCAGACTTTCCTAACAACGGCACGGTCCAGCATCTTCTCAGCGGCTCCTTGACTGCGATAAACCAGAGATGAGGTATTGGAGTTGGTACGTGAAGATCAATGATAGGATGACATCCGAGGCAAACTACCCTATATGGACGGTCGATGGTTTCGGGACTGCTCTGGGGAGCTTGTTTTCCTCCAATATCTAAAGTAAACTTGTTGGATTGGCTACCCTAGCCATTTGAAACACCCTACATGTCCCAAGTGATGTGTGGAGCTCATTATGTGCCTCTGAATGTGAGATTAGATGACCTTTCGACAGTTTATATAGATGTCGTTATAAAAAGAAAGTTTACATATATGTAAACAATTTATGGGCATCCAGACATCATGCATACGTGCTTAGTGCATGAAGGTGTATTTTTTTTTTGACAATGTGCATGAAGGGTTAGTTGCTACTTGTTGGTCATACACTGCATTAATTCATGCGTGCCAAATGATCAACCTACTACTGGGATCGCCAGCTGCTAGCTCATGCATTTCCATCATCGGCTTCGCCACCAAATCGAGCATGCACTTGGCAGATGCTGATATGTAATTTGTATGTTTTTTCTTGCGAGTGAATTCTGTATGTTTCATCTATATTTTTTAAAAATACTGTACAAACGCAGATGTTGGCATATATACGGATAGAGTAGCTTTCATGTTTTAACTGGAGAGGGAGACTGCATTCAAGAACTACTACTAGCCGGAAACCATCCCTGCTTGCACACGGCTGGCTGTGCGCGCGTGCCGCAGTGATCCATGTTGGCCGTCGAGAGAGCACAAAATGGCCTTGCACTTGGTTCGCACGCACGGTGAGGCCAGCCGATGGATCAGACGAGTTCCAGGAGTCGCTGGCACTGTTGGATCGTTTCGTCGGCAGGCGCAGCGCCACGTGGGCCCTGGTGATTCGCACGGTCGGCGGATGACGGCGTGCCTGGAATTCGGTGCTGACAGTCCACCATGCTCTGTTGGTTGGCGCCGTCAAGTCGCCTGAATCCGATCCGGTGCTAAGTTGCTAACTGATGCCCACGCGATATGCGCCGCTGCCACTCCAATTGCATCCATGCGCCACCGCTCCTGAAGCATGATCCAGCTGCATGCTAGACATAAACGATGACACATGCATCTGACCACAAACCTCACAATTTCAAACTTCAGAACTCTAGCTGACCACAAAAAATTAAAGAAAAAGACGTTTTGTTCATTGCTCTTAGACTGGATTAAACATGTCCACAATAGCTAATTTGTTTGAGTGCCAAGTCCGCACGAACCATCGACTATTTATTTGTTGTGGTTATTCGAAATTAAATTGCATTCAGAATACTTGCTGTTTGGAGAAAAGAATTGCTACCCAATGGCATTGGTGTGACGATGCATATACTCACTGCTTCTTCCACCAACGATGAAGACCATGCACTGCTGCTCCTGCACCTCCGTTGCCCCCACAGCCACACCATACACTGGTGTGCACTCTGCAGAGTCGAGCCGTGCCTAGTATCATTCTGGCGGCCGTGGGACGCGGAACGTCCCACCTGCCTCCGCAGCTGGTGCCCGTCCCGACCAGTGCGACGACACTCGCTGGCACGGAGCAATTAGGCGGGATGTCAATGGCTCGAGATGCGCAGACCTTGCGCTGCAGGACGACTGCTGCCGCAGGCTGGCGGCGTTTCTGGACACGAGCATGGCGGCGGGTGAGAGGGCTCTGCGGAGCTTGGTTCGATGGTCACGGTCATGGTCTTTTGAACAGTTTGTTTTCCTGCATTATCTGCAATGGTTTGCAGAAGGAATTAATGGGGAGATGCGTGTAGCTTTGCTTTTGAATGTGCTTGTTGAATGGTTGATCCAAATAAAATATTTCAATGGTTATATACATATATAGAGATTGATCGAGTAAGGCGAGATCCATGAAGGGTTTGTTATGCATGCATGCCAAATGATCAACCTACTACACCCTCTCTCGCTACTTCGCTAGCAGCTCATGCATTCTCGTCGGCTTGCCATCGTTGGCTCCACCACTTTAAATTGTATTCTTCATGATCGATCAAGCATACAATGGCCTCTAAAAGTATTATCCTGAAGTTATAACACGCATACAAATTAAATGGTGCTTCATTTTATAAATTGCATTATCGTCTTTGCACTTGAATATAGTTAAATTAATTAAGCTCCCTCACGGATCAAATTTTCGCCTGAATTTTTGATATTTTCAGTCATGACCAAAATCACCATTTACCTGAATTTCCGCATCGCCCAATAAAAAATCTACCTTCTTAACTTAAAATTTGCTCGATATTTCACGAATTTTGCTTATTTCGATGAGGAATTGAAAGAATACCACAAACGAAATTTAAAATCCTGATTCAGGGTGGCTTGGTTTTTCAAAAAAAGGAAAGGAAAAGAATCAGGGCATATTCAGCTTGTGCACTGAAAATTGTAAAAAAAGAAAATCTTTGTGACAACATGCTTGCCTGAGTATGATTGTCTTTCAGGAAGCAGGAAATTAAACTAGCTGGCATCAAGTCTAGCCACAAAAAGGAAATACTTTTCCTTGATTTTTTAGTGATTAAAACTAATTTCTCTCTAAATATTTATCCCAAAGGTCTAATATTCATGCAGAAATGCCTGCTTATATATATAAATTGTATTCTTTTCTTCCCACCTTGAACTAGGTATAATTTTCACTTTTTCAGGGCAACTTTAGCATGTGCACTGAAACAAATATCAGCTACACTGTAGTAACCGACTAGCAATGAGGCCAGGCATGTATAATTTCACTATGTTCAGAAAAAAGTTATTATAAATATTGTCCTGATCGATTGTTGAATGTTGATCTTGGCGGCGGTTAGTGCAAGAGCATGGTCAGTAGTTAGTTGGTCTTCGCAGCAGTTAGTGCAAAGGGCTCAGAGAGTTCGTTGCAGCATGCAGTAAGCCACACGCGCGTCAGCATCGCCTGGCGCAGTAGGCATGGTTGAAACAACGCAACACAGCAAACAATCAGACTTCAGACTGCAAGGGCGATGCCCTGTCTGTGAACAAGGAAAGCTAGCTGCCCTGACTGTAAAGGGCCATCTCGGTTGCTTGGAGTTAGGGATGGAAATATGAACATAGAATCCGAATTATCCGAAATCCGTATCCGCTAAACTATAAATATGGATATCCGTATCCTATTCGAATTCAAATGTAGTAGTAAAGTGGATACATCCGAATTTGTTTTTGTCGATTTTCTTTATCCAATTCCACATCCGTATTCGGTAATATCCGGCACTATCCGTATTCGACTATATAAAACTGTAAGTTATCTCTATAACCAATGTCAAATTATGTTCAATAGAATACTAATAATGATAGTGTATAATTGAAATAAAATTATATCCATAACTAATAATTATGACATTAATTTTAATATTAAAAATATTGCATCCATAAAACAATCTAAAAGTTATTTTTAAATTTAATGAACAATATCATTCATTTTAATTATAAAAATACATTAATATAAAATTTAATTTTAATTACTCTAGTTTATTTATGTATTTATGATAATATTTTTCATGTATTTTTTAGTTATTTGTTTGATAAATGTATATATATTAAAAAATATATATTTACTAATAGTTTTAGTTATTATATGATTAATTATAAAAATAAATGTGGATGAATGTTATAATCTTAATGAGGGATTCTGTCTAGACTTGTTATGTACTAATAGTCTTTACATGATTTTGTAATTGTAAATTATCAATAAAGAAATTTGGTAAATGTTGTCTTCCAATCGAGTAAATATCCGAATGCGTATCCGAATTCGAGACATCCGTTTTGTATTCATATTCGAGAACATTCAAATTCGTATTCGTATTCGAGTAAAAATGTGGTAAAAGATGTTATCTGAATCCGATTCCGTGCGAACTCCGATCCGTTTACATCCATACTTGGAATAGCTTGAAGTAGATGCGCTAACTGAAGTAACATTTATTGAGAATATTTATCTATCCGTGACAGTGATGTTTGATCTTGCGTGAAATTTCACTTATTTTCTTGGGTGGATATCAAATCTCATGATAAATGTATGGTGGTTATGAAGAGGGGCAAGAACTTGATGCTAGACCTCTGCATTTCAGCTTGATGGTTTCAGAACCATTGTGCAGGGTAGCAGGCACAATTCAAGAGATAGAAAATGCAACGTATCTCTTTCTCAGTTGCTCATCTCTCAGACTTGGTTGCCTTGCTACCATTGGTTCTTAATTGGAGTATAAGAGAAGCCCCTAAAAAAGGAGTAAGAGAAAAGACGCTGCCAGTGCTGAAGGCGATAATTCAACCAACACCGTAGCCTACCACAGCCGACACCATGGCCCCGCCGTAGTGCCGGCTGACACCTCTGCCGCCGCCGCCACAGGCCTATGCAACTTGATGCTGCTATTCTGATGCTGGTGGGAGGTGACGTGCCCCACCTGGCTCTACCGCCAGCGCCCGCCACCACCTGTGTGAAGGCACTAGCGGTGAGGCCGTACACCGACTTCTTGATAGGTCGCTGTGGGCATCCCTGCACCCCACAGCGACTGCTGCCGACGGCTGGCACCGTATGTGGGGACTGCAATGACTGCAGGCAACATGATCCTACGGAGCTTGGTCCCATGTCCATAGGACTCTTGCGCAATCTGTTTTCCTCCAATATTTGAAATGGAAATATGGAATCAAATGTGGTGTATAGCTAGAGATGTGATCTGAGACTCGAGAGTAGCTTTGCTTTTGAATGTGTGGCCGGTATGATAATCCCTAGACCTGAGCATTTCACGGGCCGGGCCGGGTCGAAAAAAACCTGGGTTTTTCGGGCCGAGAAAATCCTGCCCATGCCCGTCCCATGGGACGTGTCGGGCCTCAGTTTTCGGGCCGGGCCGGGCCCGGGCTTGGGCGGGCCGTCCGCACATTTTATAGTGTAAAATAACTAAAAACATCATTTCGGGCCGGGCTCGGGCCAAAAAAATTTCGCGGGCTTCAAGATCTCTGCCCACGCCCGCCCAGTAAGGTTCGTGGGCGGGCCTGGCACGGTCCGGGCCCGGGCCGGGCCAGCGGGTCGGGCCGGGCTCAAAATGCTCAGGTATGATAATCCCTCCTCGTCAAGTTTTACAAAATATTTATATACATCTATGTATATATAGAGAGAGCCATATGCATGAAGAGAAAGGGGTTCGGTTGTTATACACTAGATGAATGTGTGCCAAATGACTAACCTAACCTACTAGTAAATCCGCTAGCAGCTAGCTCATGCATTGTCGATGGCCTGTTGTGTCGTTGGCTAGAACGGACAAGCTCATGCCATGCATCTATGTGTGCATTTGCATCTCAGAGTGGCGTAGCTAGGATGTCAGGACAGGGTGGTCCAACTTAACAAAAATCAGATGTCGTTTGTTCGCTATGAGATACGAAGGCCTGAGCCATGGAGGAAGCACTTGTTTCCGCAACACCAGAGTCGAGCAAGCAAAGCACTCATCATCAAAAGAAGGAAGCGCATGAAACAGATGCTAGCCAAATTCCTATGAGGTAATGAGCTTTGGGCCAAAATTCCAGGGTGGTCCCTGGCCCACACGGACCACCTTGTAGCTCCGCCCCTACTCCAGGTTCCTTAATTTGTGGACACCACGAGAGTGGCACACTGGAGCTTCTAAGATCTCATTGTTGCTGATATTCAGATGCACAAAAAATTCCCAAGATTCATAACCCGTCCCCTGACCACCTCCAACAAGGTCTGCGTAGTTACTTCTACAAAAAAAAATCCTAAAACTCTTGACCCCAGAATCACCTATGAGGATAGGGACGGAGCCAGATGGTGAGGCGGGAGGGGCTCGAGCACCCCCCCCACCCCCACCCCCACCGGCGTGCGCTCCATTGGAAAGAAGAGGTAAGGAGGGAGATGAAGAAGAAGGGGGCTGGAGGAAGGAGAAAGAGAATGAGCCCCCCAATGTCGGCATCCTAGCTCCGTCACTGTATGAGGAGGCTTGTTCTTGAGCTGTTGATAAGTGAGCTTTGGGTTCGCGTAGTCCACTAAATCGATCGGGTCTTTGTCGCGGTGGTCAAAGATCCGAGTCTTCATTATATTGTCCCAGAAACTGACCTATGCAACAAGTAAGACAATTAATTAAGAGCAAAAATCAATTACGGAAACAAAGCACATGGATCAATTAATTACTACTTGCTCTTCTTTTCCTGCTCCCAATCCTGCTTCTATGTTAAGTATAAGCACCATAATAGCCAAATCAAATGGAAGCGGCCGGTAACTGTCATGTCAATTACATCCACACCAAGGCATAAGGCCTTTAAGCTTTGTCTCGATGGCCACGGTCTCTCAGACAGTTTGTTTCCAATATCCGTAATTGAATCCTATATGCAGCTTTGCGCTCTTTTGAATGTGGCATAAACATGATCTATCGTCCCTCCTTGTTGAATGCTTCATCCAAATTTAGCAAAACCATTCAACAGTTATATAGAGAGGCATTGAGCTATAAGGTCGTAGTAGCTAGGCACGAACACACATCATGCATGCATGAAAGGGAAGCGTTAGTTGTGTGTTACACTAGCTAGGTCACTAGGTGCATGCATGCGCGCGCCACAAATCAACCTACTGCTCTCGCGCCACTCAATAACTAGCCGATACTGTGTTTGATAATCGAGCAAGCACATGCATGCCAATGATAATCAAGCTTTCAAATGATAGAGAAAATCATTTGCATCTAATTATTTGTCCCGAAGGCCTAATATTTCTTTGCACCTCGAACTAGCTAGGTATAAGTTCAAGGGCAGCTTTATTAGCCTGTGAACTGAAACAAATATCATTTACACTGTAGTAACAGACAAGCAGTGAGAAAGTGCATGTATAATTTGATGATTTCACTTAGCTTTGTACCGGGTAGTACCAGGTAGTATCTTGTACTAATATTTTTTTCACCAGCAAATTTAATTAGGTAGTACCAGGTAGTACTAAGTAGTACCGGCCAATAAGGTAGTACCGGGTGTTGTACCTAGTACTACCTAGTTCACCAAAATGGTACTACCTGGTACTACAACGTTGGTGATACATGATACTACCACTGTAAGACTTCACCGGATGGATGGCTCACATTAATTACAATATACAAGCACCCTAAAATTTCCCAATTCCACTATGTTCAGTAATTTTATTGTAAAAAATTGTCATAGTAGATCTTGGCGGCGGTTAGTGCAAAGGCATGGTCAGCAGTTGATCTTGGCGGCAGTTAGTGCAAAGCCTCAGAGTTCGTTGCTGCATGCAGTAAGCCACACAGCAGGCATGCGGCTGAGACAACGAAACACAACAAGCAATCCGACTTCAGACTGCAAGGGCGATGCCCTGTCTGTGAACAAGGAAAGCTAGGTGCCCTGACTGTAAAGGGCCATCTCGGTTGCTTGGAATAGCTTGAAGTAGAGATGCGCTAGCCAACTGAAGTAGCATTTGTTGAGCCTCGCCGCCCGTCGGGGGAGAACTCATATAGCTTGTAGAGTGTGCTGGACAGGAGCAGAAAGAAGATCAAGTGGTATCAGACAGCAACTGAACCTACAAGCTCGAGCATGCAACAACTCCCAGACACATCCTGATTTTAGGCAGCTAGAGTCAAAGTGAGTTAAGCTACTGGACAATACGGAATGAAGCCCACAAATCACTGAGTAAGCTTCCGGAGATCTAGAACAATTCACCGACACTCAGTTGTTCCGGACATCTAGAACAATTCACCGACACTCAGTTGAGGCAATCAGGCACTACCGGAAACATGGCCTTTGTCGTGCGCCCGGGCCTTTGCCGGGCGTGTTTTATCAGGCGCACGGCAAAGGCCATTCTTTGCCGTGCGCTTAGAAAGAGGCGCACGGCAAAGGTAAACGCACGGTGCAGAACGCTTTGCCGTGCGTTCGAATCCGGGCGCACGGCAAACATATTTTTTTGCCGTGCGTCCTACCCAGGCGCACGGCAAAGGTCCCGGGCACGTGCGCCGCCCGTGCCACGGCGGACGCCGGGGCACGGCCGCTAACGGTCGTTAGCCTTTGCCGTGTGTCGGCGTTCTCTACCGCCGGCAATGAATTTTTATCGATCGTGTGTCGGGCTCGGATGGTTAGCGCAGGAGACGACGGGGTTTATACTGGTTCGGGCCTCCGAGGAGTAATACCTTACATCCAGTGTGTTGCGGCCGTGTTCCTGAGCCAGTGTGCTCGTAGTAGGGGTTACAAGCTAGTCGGGAGAGGGAGTTCGTTCCCAAGTCCCGGGTGGTAGTGTCTGGTCGTGTGAAGGTCTAACCCTTGTGACCGTTGCCCTCCTCTCCCTTTTATAGTCTCAAGGGGAGGGGCACAAGGGGGAATACAAAAGAGTTACAGTGCTTGGCAGCTGGTACGTCCCGTCGTACGTCGCTATCCGCCGCCGAGTCGCGATGCCTTGTCGGGGAAGCCGCCGCGTGGCCGGGTTGGACTGTTCCCTCCGGGACGCTTGGCCTTCTCCCCGAGTAGTTTGGGCTTGTCTTAGTCTTCCCGAGTGCTTGCCTAGCTTGCCACGCCCGAGCCTAAGTCTAGGCTCGTGCGCGTCGTAGAGGGTGCTTGAGTGCCTCGGGTTGAGTCTTGCGTGTGGCAGAGTAGGAGATGATGGCGATGTGATGGCTGCGCGGCTTGTCAGACCTGCATTAAGGCTCTTGCCGGGGCGGGCCGCTTGCATGGCCTCAAGCTGTTGTTTCCGCATGACGTGGAGATTCGCTCCTCCCCGCGCATCGGTAGCGCCGCCCGAGTAGTGCGTCCGGGACCACGTACTAGTCGGAGTCTGGACTTGTCGTGCGAGGCGGAGACTTGTCGTGCGAGGCGGAGACTTGTCGTGCGAGGGTTCCTCTAGTGGAAAACTAGTCGGAGATGCAGCCGTCCGGCCAAGGACTGGTCGACTTGCCAGTGAGGGTCTTGACGAAGATCTGCATGCCTTCCCTGAGACGCAGCTCCAGGTGAAGGGTGGACTCCTTCTAGATGTTGTTGTCAGCAAGGGTACGACCATCCTCGAGCTACTTGCCAGCAAACGGTTGACTCCACCTCGAGGGTTGTGGTTTTGCCGTTGTTTTTAGGAAGATAATATTACCGTCGAAGGGGACCCTAATCTGGGCCCTCGTCAGTAGCCCCCGAGCCTGAGTGGGAGTCAGGGAGTCGCGTTCAGGCTCAGTTGATGGATCTTGGAGTTGGAGGTGTTTTTCGGGTTCTCGGTGGGTGCGCGCGAGCGCATCCGCCGGATGTAGCCCCCGAGCTCGTGAGTGAGTTGGAGACTCGCTCGCGAGCTTTTATTTGTAATTGTAGCCGTTGTAGCCTTGGAGGTTTCGTCGGGGCAGTTACGGCCGTAGTGATGACGTGGGCGTGGTCATGGGTGCGGGTATCTCGGCCGACGTGACCGATATGACCGCCCCATCAAGACCGCGCTCAGGCTCTGCAAGTCTGCACGTCGCGGGAATCGAGGCGTCACGGTTGCGTGCGGCTGTTTCGCCGGGACGCGCGCGTGAGCGGGCGAAAATCTTGCTGACACGGCGGGCCCAGCGCCGAAGATGAAGAGTCAGGCCTGTCCCCTTTAAAACCGCGCGTCGAGCGCTGGTTCGGGACTTTGCTTTCTGTTCGCTTCCTTTCTCCCTCGCGCTTGCCCCTTGAGCTCCGAGTTCTTTCGCCCCCACATTGCCACCGCCGCTTGCGTTCCCAGCTCGCCCGAGACTTCGCCGGCGTGATGTCGAGCTGGGCGCGCTCCAATGTCTCCCGCGAGCAGCTCCTTCGTCTTGTTGAGGCGGGCCAGCTGCCTCCCTCACCGAGGCTGTCGAGTGGATCGTCCCTGCCGACGAGTCCGTGCCACGCCCTCCCAGTGGGTACGTGGTGTCGTTCGTGGTCTTCCATGAGCGCGGCTTCTCCGTCCCCGCCGGCAGGTTCATCCACGGGGTGCTGTTCGCGTACGGGCTGCAGCTTCAGCACCTCAACCCGAACAGCATCCAGCAGATGGCAGCCTTTGAAGCGATGTGCGAAGGGTTCCTTGGCATCGGCGCGCACTGGCATTTGTTCCAGTACTTCTTCAGGTTCACCTATCTGAGGGAAGGCTCCCGCGCGGCGACGATTGGCTGCGCCAACCTTCGAATGAAGCAAGGCCGCGGCGACGACTACATCCCGGCGCCGCTGACCAGCTCGAACAGCGGCTGGCACAGGGGGTGGTTCTACTTGCGGAACGACCCCGAGCACGCGCTCCCGTCGTACACCGGGTGCTCCATCGCGAAGTCGCAGTGGAACTGGGCCGATGGCCCGGCCAAGAAAGAGCAGGAGAAAATGCTCAAGTCTCACTGGGCCGTGCTCGGGCGTCTTCGGAACGCCGGGATCACCTTGGCGGAGGTGGTCGGGCAGTACCACGCCCGAGGTGTTGTGCCGCTCCGGAGGCGGCCGCTCCGGCTTTGCGACATGACTGCCGACAGGGCCCCATGGGTCGGGACGGTGACCGCGCCGGAGCTTCCGTCGCCACTCGAGGTTCAGCGCCGCGTGGCGCAGGCGATCGGGAGAGCGACCTACTCGTGGCCGCCATCGCGGATGCTCCCGATGCTCCCCAACGCGGGGACAGAGAAATTTGTAAGTTGTCCGTCTTCCCGGCCAGTTTCATTCGCCTTTTGTCGTGGGAAGATCTTCTCGGATTTGACCTTGGTGCGTTCTTGTTGCGGCAGTTGAAATGTGCCCACCTCGTTCCGGCCAAGGCGCCTCTCCTGGAGGAGGCGATCTTCAACCAGAACCAGGCCGCGGCGGAGAAGAGGCGCACTGCGCGTAAGGCGCAGCATAAGAAACGCCAGATCGCCAAGCGCGATCGCAATGACGACCGCAATAAGAGGCGGAAGGCGGGGAAGAAGTGTGACGCCCCAGGTTTTTAATTAGCATCATTAGTGCTAATGACCGAATCAGCCGAGTCAACCACTGTTGACGTTGGTCAAACCATGGTCAACCTGGGTCATCACCTCGAAAATCTCGCCAACAATCCCTAATGACCCTCTTGATCAAGTCAAAACCCACTTGTGGTCAACCCTTGGTCAAAAACCCGGTCAAACCCCTATGTCCGTGAACTTCCTCCAGAACTTTTGCCGCGTTCTCTGGATTTCACCTAAATACTTCAAAATCGGCCAATATAAAAGTTGTTCGTCATTTCGAGGGACACAACTTTCACAATTGGCGGCATTTCCAATTTTGAAGTTTTGAATCTCAAAAACTCAGTCAAAGGCCGTTTGAATAGTGTTTTGGAGACGAGCAAATCCTGTTTTTCGACGCACGTTCCCATCTAAACCCTTCACCAAACCATATGTCGGCCTTTGCAAATGTTGTAGAGGATAGTTTGAGCATCAACTTTGCTATTCAAACTTTTCCCCGCTCAGTTCAATTTTTCCAAGGTATTCGCAGTCAAAGTTGCGTTGACCGCGGCTTCCAAGTGCTCTGGCACGCACGGCGTCGCACCGGCCGGCGCTCGCGTCTCCCGCGCCGCTGTCCCGGGGCCCGGACGCCAAGGCCTGGCGTGCCACGTGCTAGGCGCAAGAGGCAGGGGACCATCCCCGACCCCGTCCTCCTCGCCGCGTGGGCCGTGTCGGCTCGCCGCGGCCGGACCCCCCCTGCCGCGCCGCTGCCATGCCGCGCGGTCAGGCATTGGGCGCCGCGACACGGCCGGACCCCCCTGGCCACCGTGAAGCCTTCGCCTCGAAGGGAAGCCGGCTATAAAGCCGCCCAGGGCCGCCCCTCGCGCGCGCCCGCCCCACCGAGCCATCCTCCCCTGGCCATGAGCCGCCGCCGCACGCCATGAGCGCCGCCGCAGCAGAGCTCCTCCCTCCGCTCTCCCCCGTCGCCGGCCAGCGCCTCCAACACCTTCCCCACATCACACTCAAGCTTTACCGCGCACGTGTTGTCCCGCCCGCGCCGCAGCCTCGCCGGGGCAGGCGCTCCTGCGGCCGCCGCCACCCGGCTCCGCCGTGCGGGCACGCCGGCGGCGCCTCTGCCCCAAGCAAGCCCGGAAATCGAGCCCAGGGACCCGCAGGCCGCCCTCCGCCCGCGCCCGGCCGGTCACGGCCGCCGGTTCGCCGGAATTTGGCCGGACCGCCGCCGGCCGGTGCCCGGGGACCCAATTGCAGGGGTAAGATTTCTTCCAGGGACTTTTCTGTGAACCAGGGGCCTATGCGTGAATCTTTGAAAACTTTCAGGGACCTGTCTATAATTGTGAATCTTAAATAGTGAACTCAGTTTTGCTGATTCTTGTAAAATTCGTAGAAAATAATAGAAAAATCATAAAAATGCAAACTCAATTTTATTGGATTCCTTGTGAAAAACACTACAACTTTCATAAAGCTTGACCATAGATTTTCCTAACATTTTTGGCATGAAAAATAGAAAACTTAAAAACCTAGATCTGTTGTATCTCAAAATCTACATGTTCTCTGTAGCTGAATTTTGGATATGTTGTGTGTTATGCCATGTCTAGTTTCTGTACCAAAAATTGCACATAGTTATGTTGTAAATATGTTTATATGATTTATTTTGTATTTATGCAGAATCTGTCTAAATGATTTTTGTAGCCAAAACTAAATAGAGTTTTGTGCTCAACTTCTTCATGTGACCTTGTGATGCCAAAATTCACCTCTTGTGTATTAATCACAATTTTATAATTGTCATAAATATTTATTTTTGGAATATGCTTGATTTTCCTTGTAAATACATAACCCTAGATATATAGCATCCCTAGGTGTATATGTTGCATGTCTAGCTTAGTTTTGGACCAGAGACCATGTGTGAGAAAGTTGGAATCATTTTGATGTGTATTTATTTTTGTATGCATTTATCTTGCTTAAGTAGCTAGCTTTTGTTATTTTCGGTATAATTAATTTCCTAGCTATCCTAAGTGTGCATGTGTGTGCAGTAGCTTTGTTTAGGCTCATAGTGTTTCATAACACACCCCACTGAATTTTATTAATTAATTTTAGGAATAAAAGCTATGGAAGCAATTTAAGGCTTAATAGTAAATTAATTGGGAAAATCACCAACCCACCTCTAATGACCATAGGTGTGTGATGTTAAACTTGCTAAGAAGCTAAGTATCACCCCTTGCTGTTGTGAAGTTTAAATTAATTTATTTACATAAATATGTACACAGTCACTATCACATAGAATAATTAATAAAGAACCGCATATTGTTCCTTTATTGGAAGAGTATGCTGAATGTATTTCTTATCTAGGTGAATGTGGTCAACCATGCACCCCATGGTTGTCAGTTGTTGTTTGTAATTAATTAAATTAAAAATCGTCAATTAAATCTTGCATTTGCATCCTCGTGTAGATCTCCCTGACGGTAGATATACGCTCGTGCCGGAAAGAGGAGACGAAGGTGCTGTCGGTGAGCTGCAGTACGTGGACGTAGCTCAAGACCTGGACCAAAGTCCAGAAGGGCCCAAGGCCAACCTTGCCAGCGAAGGCAAGCCCCGGATCATTAACCCTGTCTTTTTAAAATTACGCAATTATGTTTGATATGATTGCGCATTTACGTTTCAGGAGTTGAATTGAAACCCTAGATGCATAATTCCTAGGTACCTATGTTCCTTACTAGTATGTTAGGTCGATAGCTGCTATGCTATAGGACCGGTACAAGTCGAGTGATGTTCGTCACTCGCGAGAATAGGTTCTTATGTTGGAATCATAAGATCTTGATAAATGGATTGCTCATGTGGTAAGAGCATGGGATTTGGGCTCCGGTCCAGTGGCTTTCGTGGGCTAAGCTTTTGAACGTACTAAGCACTTGTCGGGAATGGGACCGGTAAGCCTAGTACCTTAAAGAGACGGTGCGGGAACTCTTCCTTACAAATCTTGAGCAATCACCTACCCGGCTAGCTACCGGGGAAGGGGGGTACATGTGTGAAGCTGGGTGCTTTGCGGGGTACGCCAGATAACCTTGTACCCAGGATGGTAAGCTTTGATCCCAAGCCGAGGATTTTTGGGAACCGCCTGGATGGTTGTCCTCGCGGGGGCACCCTACCGTGTGTTTAGGTTTACCTTGCAAGGTTTAAATCAATCGATTGTCGGCCTCTCACCGTTATCTGAGACTGCTTAATCAACTGGCCATGGTATCCCTTAATGATGGAATTTGATGAAGTTTACTGCTTGAATTAATTGTTTGTACAATTCTTGATTGAATTAGTTGGCACACTTAGAAATGGTAATCAACTAGAACGTGTGCTAAAATATTGAAAGTAAGGACATACTCTTTGTTGCTTTTCAGCAAAAGAACTCCACCGGCCAAAAAGCCTCTCATGTCTAGAGTTCGGTGACGTAGTCATCACCCGACGGTTAAGTCTTGCTGAGTATTAGTATACTCAGCCTTGCTTTAAAACTGTGGTTGCAGGTGTTGTTGACCGGGTGGATGATGGCAAGTGATGGCATCACGGATGGCCTCCTGTGATGTTTACCGTTGCGCTAGTTTATTTATTTCCGCTGTTTTCAAACTCTGAACCTTTACTTCCTGTCATGAACAAGGATTTGTAATAATTAAACCCTGCGTGGCAGATTTGAATTTAATTGGTGTTTGTACTCTGGACTCGCCTTCGCGTGAGTTTTAATGCATATGTTCGATCCTTTGTTGATATCCAAGTGATTCACCGGGCGTTAACCCGGCAACTAACGACAGGATGATACTTTATTATCGCTTAATGACCAAAGTGGATTGGTTTAGGTGATAGTACGGTATTTTCCTGGGCGGGTTGTCACAGCTGGTATCAGAGCGATTATATGCACCAGAGTTTAATTAACAACCTTAATCACTGGTTTTTGGAATAAAACTTGCCAAGATTGTTTGGATTTGCAAAATACGTTGGTCCGTTAAGGATAAAGTAGACCGAGAGGCCCTAGAGGGAATTTTTGGGTTCTTTCAGGTGGCTTACAAATCTATGGTTTATTTTGCTAACTTCCAGCACATTTCATTCCTGTCAGAACTTACTTTCTGTACAACCATACTAGTTCATCACGTTTTGCCATACGTGGTGGTACCACAGGGAAGTCCTGTGAGGGATGGATGTGACCTAATCCAAAGGGAACCCACCGTCGCGTCTGTGTCTCGCCACGTTTTGCCATACGTGGACGTTCCGCATTGTGAATATGCGAGGCAAGGATCCGCTTCATTCCAAAAGGAGTGTATCCGAGGTTGGACGCTGTCCATGCAGCGGCTTGACGCATGGATACCGTTTCTATAGTGAACGGTAATGTATGTGGACGCTTTCGTGAGTGCTGGCACGAAAGGTTCGTGTGTTCTGTGATCTTCTGCAGGTACACTAACTACGTTTCGTAAGTCGCTAAGTGAGCATCGACTAGTTCTCGACTAGTTATTATAGGGAGAAACGTGTATATGCCTTGCCACCGGCACTAACTTCGATTTTTGGCTTGATTGCCCTGTGAGGACGATTAGGACGTCTTGCATCATGTTAAAAATCGTGACAATTTAAAACTAAACCCCTGTATGTTTTATGTGCTCGCTAAGGTGAATTTTTGCTAGTGTGCTTTTTCTTGCTTAGCCTCTCAGGTGTGAAGGTGTTGCTGTCCAAAAATCTGATAGGGTTGTTTGCTTGATTTGTGCACCTTGTTCAACAATCTTTTTGCCTAGGTGATCTCTACCAAAGTTGCTCCTTATCTAATCTACTTTCTGATCGCAAAAGTTCATGGTCATAGCTTCTGTAGATCTTGAGTTGTACCCTTTTTAGTGAACCTAGGTCAGGCTGTTTTTCAGGGGACAGAACCTTGAACATTGCATCTTTCGACCTTGTTCCTAAATGATCTAGCTCAACCTTTGAATACCAAAAGTGCGCCTCATAACCATTTTGAGTCGCTGGTAAAATTTGGGAAGTTTTGGAGCTCTGGTTTTTAGGTTATGAATTTTTGTTCACAACTGCCAGAACTTTATGTCATTATGTATGTGTGCTCGCTTCGAGTTCTAACATACAAATTGTACCTTTGTACACATGACTACCCCAGTTTTGCTCAGCATGAGAAAAGAACTTCTGTTCCACCATATTAATTGGGTAATGTCTTGATCTTAGAGTTCAATCTTCAGTTATCATCTCCGCCTGTCAAAATGTTATCTCCATCGACATGTATCCCTTCCAAACCCCCTTGTATTTATACATGATGGAGCACTGAACGATTCTTGAATTGATATCCTGGTCATGATTACTTCGATCTTTCAATCATGAGTTTATTCCTCATGGTCTTGCTCACAACATTTTTTTAAAAAAAATGTCACTTGTTGGGTATGCATTGCATAGCATGTTCATTTGGGAACCTTGGGGGAACTAACGTGCATACGCATGGAAGATTTCAATACCCCTACTCTATCCTTCTTATGATTGGTGATGTTGATGTTCCATAACCAAAGGTGCCGCGACGGAACCTAGGGCATCGTGTGTGCTGCAGCCACATGATTACCACTGGGAGCGCGCGAGGTATCTTGGTTGTGAGAACGTGACTCGCCACGCATACACTCCTTTTCAACTCTTTGATTGCCCTCGCAATCACTAACTCATTTTGGTGGGTACCGAGTCATGCCAACATGCATCATGAGCACCATACCGCATGAGCATGTGCATCGTGTCGTCATAAGCACGTGCATCACACCAACTTTTTAAAATCACTACACTGTAATGTAACGAGTCAATACCACCCAAATTCACAAGTTAATTAACATGTGAGCAAGACTGTTCTGAAATTCCCATACTAGATTATCTTCCACACTTTTCCTACCTCTTATTCGTAAGCCATTCCTTGCGAATGCCATCTACGAATTCACCTTCCTAGGCTGTTCTTATGAACCACTCGACCGAGTATGGGGAACTTTTTGAACCATAAATCACATCCGTGTTGCTTCCAAAGGAACGTACGGGAATCTTTTGCTAGCCTTCCTTTTCTTCATAGAAATCAGTTTTGATGATCACTTTTCAACTTGGTCTCTTTCCGCCAATCTCGATGTTCTCTTAGCATCCGATCGAATCGACCAACTTAATATCATGGGTAATATCTCTGTCCGAGGACCCCTCCCTGCCTTCGTCTTTTAATTTCGAATCTCGGGACGAGATTCTTTTTAAGGGGAGTAGGCTGTGACGCCCCAGGTTTTTAATTAGCATCATTAGTGCTAATGACCGAATCAGCCGAGTCAACCACTGTTGACGTTGGTCAAACCATGGTCAACCTGGGTCATCAGCTCGAAAATCTCGCCAACAATCCCTAATGACCCTCTTGATCAAGTCAAAACCCACTTGTGGTCAACCCTTGGTCAAAAACCCGGTCAAACCCCTATGTCAGTGAACTTCCTCCAGAACTTTTGCCGCGTTCTCTGGATTTCACCTAAATACTTCAAAATCGGCCAATATAAAAGTTGTTCGTCATTTCGAGGGACACAACTTTCACAATTGGCGGCATTTCCAATTTTGAAGTTTTGAATCTCAAAAACTCAGTCAAAGGCCGTTTGAATAGTGTTTTGGAGACGAGCAAATCCTGTTTTTCGACGCACGTTCCCATCTAAACCCTTCACCAAACCATATGTCGGCCTTTGCAAATGTTGTAGAGGATAGTTTGAGCATCAACTTTGCTATTCAAACTTTTCCCCGCTCAGTTCAATTTTTCCAAGGTATTCGCAGTCAAAGTTGCGTTGACCGCGGCTTCCAAGTGCTCTGGCACGCACGGCGTCGCACCGGCCGGCGCCCGCGTCTCCCGCGCCGCTGTCCCGGGGCCCGGACGCCAAGGCCTGGCGTGCCACGTGCTAGGCGCAAGAGGCAGGGGACCATCCCCGACCCCGTCCTCCTCGCCGCGTGGGCCGTGTCGGCTCGCCGCGGCCGGACCCCCCCCTGCCGCGCCGCTGCCATGCCGCGCGGTCAGGCATTGGGCGCCGCGACACGGCCGGACCCCCCTGGCCACCGTGAAGCCTTCGCCTCGAAGGGAAGCCGGCTATAAAGCCGCCCAGGGCCGCCCCTCGCGCGCGCCCGCCCCACCGAGCCATCCTCCCCTGGCCATGAGCCGCCGCCGCACGCCATGAGCGCCGCCGCAGCAGAGCTCCTCCCTCCGCTCTCCCCCGTCGCCGGCCAGCGCCTCCAACACCTTCCCCACATCACACTCAAGCTTTACCGCGCACGTGTTGTCCCGCCCGCGCCGCAGCCTCGCCGGGGCAGGCGCTCCTGCGGCCGCCGCCGCCCTGCTCCGCCGTGCGGGCACGCCGGCGGCGCCTCTGCCCCAAGCAAGCCCGGAAATCGAGCCAAACAATGGCAGGACAGAGAGAGAGAGAGAGCGCGCGAGAGACAGGCAGGACCGCAGGACGGGGTCGTTTACTATGGAGACAAGCAATGGCGCCACAGCAACAGAGGAAACTGTGCAGGAGCATTCAAGCGGGTGGAGCATACTAGCTCCAGGTCGTCTCGCGCTGGCTGCGTCCTTCCTGCCTGCGTGTGCCGATCGACGCCAACAGCCCGAACTGATTGAATTCGCTGTCCTGAATTCAGTTGGAAAGCAGAGCAGATGGTCCCGTTCCCGTTGCACTAGGGTTCAGCTTCCTTGATCCAAGAAAAAAGAAATTCTCGCATAGCGGAAGGGAATTCGTATCTGGAGCGAATCGCGTGCTTTTGATCTCCAACATCTGAATTCTGATCCGGTTGTAGGTACTATGAAGGGAGCAGTTTAGAAGCATCGTCATCGACCTCATGCCTACGCAAAATAGTGTAGCGCAGGGAATGGTTTTTTGTGTTCTCGCGGTGAAGATACACGAGGTGGGGATGTTTCTGTAGTCAGCTTGGCTGTCAAACTACTACTACTCCGTAAACAGGATCATGGAACCTCCACTGCCACCTACAACTACTCTACCACCATCATTGCTACGCTGTACCTCAAGTACCAAAGGAAACGTCGGTTTGATCCAAAGGTGGAGGCTAGGATCAATGGGTCCACTTGTCCGGCCGTTCAACCACCACAACCGTCATTCCATGGCGATCCTAGGCGTTCCTGAGCGAAGGCGGTGCATCACACGGCACGGAGGAGGGCCGGCCGCACCTAGAGGGCCGGCCGCACCTCCCAACCGTCGTGCCGGCCGAAACCGACCCAAGGAACCGACCCTCAACTGCCTCAGGAGCAGTGATCAGGGGCGTCCAAGGCGTGAGGCGGTGGATCATAGGGCCGGCCGCACCTGTGATCTTGGGCCCACGCGCTCAACCGACCTCCCTTGCCTATAAAAGGCACCTCACACTCGCTGGATTGGACACACGACGCAGAAGCATCTCCATTTCCCTCTTTTGTTCACTTAGAGTAGGATTAGTATAGCTTGGGAGTTAGAGTCGAGTCGAGCTAGTCTTGGGGTTCCGGAGGAGTCTTCTTCAGAGTTCCGGTACTACTCTTGTATCCTTTCTTTGTTTAGACTCAAGTACAATTCAAGTTATCTTTCTATCTTACCTTTCGAGTCAATTACATTCAGCTTTTACTTTGCTCTAGAAGTTTTATTCTTGGTTTAGACTAAAGTTAGTTTAGTATTGGTTAGCATAGCTCTCTTGAACCCTATAGTGTTGTGGTCGTTCTTCGCTTGATCTCCGGTGTTTCATGGGAGAGAGAGACCTTCCTTCGTGATATCCGGGGAAAGGTTCTTTGGTTCGTTGTGAGTGCAGTGCTCAGAGCTTACCTTAGTCTTAGATTGGTGTCCCGTTCAACGGAATAGTTGTGGTACCCTAAGGAGGTGACAGCTCCGGACGGGCTCTGTAGTCCACCACGTTAGTTCGGGCCGGTAGGATTCAGCGCGTCGTCGTTCTCCCTTCTCATCCTAGTATGAGAGCACAACTTTGCATGCCCCTGCAGCACTAGAAGAGCTTGTCGAGTTTAGCTTGCCTCGGTTATCCTTTGCCTTAGTTCTTTACCTAGAGTTGACAAGAATAGATAGATTGTGTTAGGATCCTTTCTCGTCTCGTTGTCCTCCCAGCTCGCTAGATCCTCTCTAGTCCTTTATCAAGATCTCCTTGCGTGTGTCAAGTTATCCCCGAATATCTTTATTCGTTACCCCCGCTATAGCTCTTTACCAAGTCTTGTCTTTCTCCACCGTTTATTCGATCATCTTTGCCGTAGTGCCTCCCTTGGGAAAATATAAATACGATAATCCGAATACCACCGGGTGAAGTGCTACAACGGTAATCCGTGCGCTTGCAGACCTTTCTGTGATCGTGTGTTTTACCCAGACGTTCCCTAGCCCCGTTACTAGAGGTGCGAACCCGGTAGCGACGCTTGCGAGTGCCAACAAGCATTCCTAGCACCGTCACCGTAGTGCAACCTTAGTGGTGAGGCTAAGGAGCGTCAACACCGGCGGCTGCAAGCGCTAGCGGCGGCGGGTTGCGTCGGCGAGTGGCGGCGGACGGCGGCGGGTTCGCCGGCGCGGCTCGGGATCGAGCTGGGGTGCCCGATTGAACACGCGGACGGCACCAGGGCGAAGCGTGAGCGACGACGAGGCTATCTAGGGCGGCACGGTCGGCTAGGTCGCGGCGGAGACGGCGCGCGGCACGGCGAGGCGGAGCGGCGCGGCGGTGCAACGACGACGAGCTCGACTCGGCGACTCGGGGCACGAGGACGCAAACAAGCTGCACCGGCGGAATCCTCACCTCCAAGCGCAGCTCCTGGACGGCTTCGCGGCGGCGGGGAGGCGATGGCGGCGAAGAACAGCGGCGGCGGCTTGCTAGGGTTTCGCGAGCTCGGGCGCAAGGCACAGGCGACGGCTAGGGTTTTGGTGGCTCAGCTCAAAGGCGGCGGCGGCCTTAAATAGACCGAGGGTTCGGCCTTGGCGTGCGGGCCAGGCTGCAGGGGCGGCGCGAGGCGTGGTCGGACTCGAGCTCGAGTCCGACTCGGCAACGACCCGAGGTGGGGTATGACACAGGGGCCCCACTTGTAGGCGTCGGCGGGCGCGGGAGAGGGCGGGATGGGCTGGCGGCGGCTACTGGGCCGGCTGGGCCGAAAGAGCTGCGACGCAGGCGAGCTGGCAAAGGAGTTCGAGGGGCGGCGGCAGACTTCTGCCTGCTGGGCTGCGCGCGAAGCTGGGCCAGAAGAGGGGAAAGGTTGGAGAAGAAAGGAAAAAGGTTTTGCATTTTGGAAAGGGACACAAGCAAATGAATTCAAATTCAAATTTGAATTCAAACAACCAAAAGCAATGCATCAGCATGAATGCAACAATAAATTCCTATAGTTCATTTATTTTATTTTAGAAATGCTTAAATGCCTAAAGAAATTAGATGCAACCCTATAAACCTTAAGAGCATAAATAAATGTTTCTAGCAAATTTTTTTAAAGCTTAAATTTGGAAAATTAGGGTGTTACACTTTTCCATTGAGGGAAACAAGGCACCTAGTTTGAACTCAGGATTATCTGAGTCATAGTCAATGACCCTCTCATCTGGTATATTATCATCCACAGGAATGGCTGCATCATCATCATCAATATCTATATGTGGAATTGTAGGCGCAACCATCCTACCCTTCCCTGCCACTTCCTCCTGAGCATTGAAACCCAAAGCACTGTACAATTGCTCATCACTAGCAACTTGCAATCTCCCTTCCTCATCAAGGGTTTCAATAATTTCTAATGCATCCCAATCAATTACCGCAATTGGTTCGACATTTGATCCACTTGCAGGCCTGCACAATAATATGTTGCATAAAGTAAATTGATAAAACAAATTATCCCTTCCTCTGCACAAACACAACAAATTTACCTTTCATTCAGAAGGGCAAGCATGCAAACGGGAGGCTGCTCGGCCTCCTCAGAAGCGCCTGGCAGTACAAGGAGGGGCGGTGGCGGCCCAAGCAGCAAGGGCGGCACGCCGGTAGGGGGCTCCGCGCCCGGATCGACCTGAGACGCGGCAGGATGAGGCTGTTCCGCGCTGTGGACGACACCTCTGGCCACCTCCGCGCCGTCCGCGCCATCACCGGCCGGACCCCGCCGCTCCCGCTCCTCCGCGCCCTCCTCCTCGTGCCGCCTGGTACTGACCATCGCGGGCAGGGCGGTGGCGGCCGTCGTCGTGGGTGGGGTCGCCGTCTCGCTGCGGGCCGCGGCCGCGGTGGGGGCTGGCGGCGCTGGCGCTGGAGGCGGCGCCATCCGGGGCGGCGACAGGATCTCGTATGGGTCGGGCGAGAGAGAAAGAACAGGAGAGACCGAGAGAGGCCGAGCGGAGGATTTTTTCCTTCGAAGCAGTTGGAACACGGTGGAGTCAAGGGTAGTTTGGTCCGTTCAAGTGGGGGAAAGTTAACAAAAGATTACAAAAATTGTAAAACTCAGATTTGGTCATTCTACCGTATCGACAACGGATTCGTGGTCATTTTAGAGAAGCCCAACGTATGGTGGTCATTTTAGAGAAGCCCAACGGTTTCGTGGTCAAAATAATAAAAATCTCCATGATGTCATATACAGAGGCTGTGGTAAAAAGTTGAGTGGGTTTCACATATTATGTCATGTACCGATGCTTACAAATCGAAACATCTTCAAAAAAGTTCCATAAAGTTAAGAAGCAAGTGGTTAAGTTCGTAAGCAAAGTGGCGTTCAAATTGGAATTTGAAATCAAAACTTTTTCTACTTTCCACACACAACATGTGGTACTCTATGTTAAAAATTGGTACATTTTTCTATTCGTTTGCTACATTTAATTAATTAAATGCATTTGTACACTCTTCGCTAGCAGCTAGCTCATGCATTCTTGTGGGCTTGTCATCGTTGGCTCGGCCACGTACTAGAACATGCACGCACTTAACTAGCTGAGACATTATATATTCTTGATGATCGATCAAGCACATGCCATGCCATCCATCTGTGTGTGCTTTTTGCTTGATTTTTACTTATTAAACTGCATTTGCATCTAAAAGTATTATCCTGAAGTTATAACATTCATACAGATAGTGCTTGATTTTATAAACTGCATTCTCGACTTTGCACATTGCATATATTTGAACTAATTAAGCTCTCCTGATGGATCGAATTTTCGTCCAAAATTTTTATAATTTCGGTCATGACCAAAATCACGGTTCACCTGAATTTTCGCACTGACCACTGAAGAATTTACCTTTTCAACTCAAATTTCGCTTGATATCTCACGAATTTCGTTCATATATCGATGGGGACTGAAAGAATACCGAAAATGAAATTTTAAATCCAACAAAAGAAAAGAATCAAAGCATCTTCAGCTTGTGCACTGAAATTTCTTTAAAAATAACTTTTCTCTGTGAGAACGTGCCTGAGTATGATTGTCTCTCAGGAGTCAGGACGCAGGAAACTAGCTGGCCTCAAGTCTGGCCACAAAAAGGAAATACTTTCCTTTTTCCTTGATTTTTTCACTGATTACAAACTAAATTTAGCATCTAAAGATTATCTGTCGCAAAGGTCTAATATTCATGCAGAAATGCCTCCTTATATAAACTGTATTATTTTCTTTGCACCTTGAACTAGGTATAAGTTTCAGGGCAGCTTTATTAGCATGTGAAATGAAACAAATATCATTTACACAGTAGGTACAGACTAGCAGTGAGGAAGTGTATGCATAATTTCACTATGTTCAGAAAATTTTATGTAAATTTTTTTTTGAAGGGGCCACGGCCGGCAAGAAGCTGGCCTGAACATTTATATTAACTACATAGGTTCGCAGTCAAAAAAAAAAACTGCACAGGTTCAAGTACAGGAGATTTGTGACGAGGAGTGAAAAAGGAAAAGCGTACAACAAAGGCTAGGTTACATGAAAAAAGAGAGAGCCACTTTTGTAAGGCGTCCCGATCCCTAGGCGCTAGTCGGTGTAGCCAAAGCTAGAGGTCAAGCATCGCGTTGTTGATGACAACAGTCAGAGCGAGGCAAGATGACTGAAAGACCCAGGAGTTCCTTGGCCTTCCAAATGTTCCACAACAGAGCAGTGACGATGGTGGAGTGAACCTTGGACGTGGCAGTCGTCGTGAGCTCTGGCATGGTCCAAAGATCTCGAAAGCTGGTGAGGTGTGAGGCGGCGGGCCAGCCGGCGACGCGCTAAACCGCTGTAGCGAGGGGGCATCCAAGAAATAGGTGGTGCTGAGTTTCCTGCTGCCCGCAGTAGGCGTAGTCAGGGGACTCAAACGATGTTCTGGTAGTGTAGAAGTGCCACCGATGGTAGGCCATCCCGATGCACCAACCAAAGGAAGAGCTTGCATCTCGCGCGTAGCCCCATTATCCGAGATGAGAAGGGCAAAAGGGTCTACTGGCAGCACTGACGTGCAGCAGTTGTAGAAGGAGGCCGAGTAGAAGGGTGCCATGGCAGCTCCCACGCCCCGAGCGTCCACGGCATCCGAAGGCGGCCGGGCAGACTGGAGCGCGAGCTAGATGGTGAGGAGCTCATCTATGGCCGTCGCGAACAGGGGGCTGTGCAGGCCAAGGTCCCAGGAGCCACACTACTGGACAGAGATGTTGGGGTGGCGACAATGAGAGAACAAGGCCGGGAACATAGCAGCCAGCGGGCGCGGACCAATCCAGTGGTCGTGCCAGAAACTGCAGGAGGCACCATTGCCCAGGTGAACTCGAGTGCAGAGCTGCAACTTGGTCATCATCTGCCAGACCATCTTCCAGGTGGGGTGTCGAGGTGGTGTGGGTCGCCGAGGTCACACCCAGCAGATGGTCCGTAGAGGCGGAGGAACCACCGCTGCCAGTTGGTGGTCGGAGGTTGCTGCAGTTTGGCCGCGAATTTGCACATAAGCCCCTAGTTTTGGATCGCAAGATCTGATGAGGACATCACCATGCTGAACACACATACGCCACGACCTTTTCCATGTTGGACTTCGTCTCCGACTCAGCTGCCACGTCCATCTCGGATTCAGCCTACACTTACGCACGGTTTCAGCGATAACTCCATCATACGACGTCGAAACGAGGCGTATAAGTACTCGTTGGAAAGAGGACGACGACACCGTCGATTTGGTTCTGGTCCTAGCTCCAGAAGTCACGTGGATCATGCTGTGTGACCACGACAAGGTGCTGCGCCACCTATTTTGGGCCAACTTGGCCGTGTATCGAGTCGGGCCCTTGGCCCAAGTCGTGGGCGCCCCCTCCTGGTCTCCCACAACCCTAGGACGACCCTCCCTCTCCATAAACTCAGTAGCCGCCGCCGGTTTAGAGGCGGGTTTTGCTTAGAGTTTTCTGTCGTCGAACAGTCGCCGTTATCGGTTTGTGAAACCCCAACTTTCGTGTGTTAATCATTCATCTGCAGAGTCACTATTTTGAGAGCTGCTTCTTTCGAGTTCTTGCTTATGTTCTTCGTTTCGCAGGCAGGGATTAGCCTTCGCGGCGAGGTCAACCGGATTGTGACACGGTTGATAACCAGAGGAATCGTGGTGCTAAGATTGCAGGGGTCCAGGTCTTTGGATCTGAACCCGGATCGGTGCGTCACATCCGCCCTAAACGAGTTATCTTTCACCTGACGGAAGATCGGGCACCCACGTCCCCATCAAGATCCTTGACACCCATGTCGCCATGATCACAGTCGTAGCAGACCATCTCCCAAGCGGCTTTGCACTAGCCGCCATGGCAGGTGGAGTCACCGATCCACAAGAACGCATGTTGGCGCGTGTCGATAGCTTCGATGACCTCCTTGGGAAGTAGGACGGAGGACATTGCATAGACAACCCTCGCACCGAGGATGACATTGGCCAGGATAGTGCGGCCACTGGTGGTGAGAACAGCGCCACACCAGCCAGGGATGTAGCGGTCGACGACCTGAATCAGCGGCTACAAGTCCCTAGACCGGACCTTGTGGGCTATCAAGGGCAAGCCCAGGTAGTAGGTCTAGGGAAGGAGGCAACTGTGCAGCCAAACAAGGCTGCAAGGGAGCCAAATTCCTCACTGCCAAGGCCGATCGGCACAAAGGTGCTTTTCTCATAGTTGATGTGCAAACCTGTCATGGTCGAGAATTGCTGCAGCAGGAGCTTCAAATTTGCAAGTTGGGCAGAGTCAGCCTTGAGGACAATGAGAGTGTCATCGGCATACTGAAGCACCGGGCACAACAGGTCGGGTATGAGAGGGTGCTGGATGTCCCCTTGAAGTGAGGCCCGGAGAATCATCTGTTGTAGGAAATCTGCAACTAGGATGAAGATGTAAGGGGAGAGTGGATCCCCTTGGCGCAACCGTTTCTTACACCGGATCCATCTGCCTGGAGCACCGTTGAGAACCACAGTAGTCTGGCTGGAAACATTGAGCATGTGTATCCACTAGTGCCAAAGATCTAGGAACCCTTTAGCCGCTAGAATGGCGTCCAGGAAATCCAACTTGAGGACAATGGCCCGGGCTTTTCTCTTGCGGCAAGCTTGCACAATCTCAGCTGCAAAGACAAAATTTTCAGCAATGCAACGCCCTTTTAAGAACCCAGTTTGATCAGTGTGCACTAATTTGTGAACCATCGTTTGGAGCCGCCTAGTCATCCCCTTGGCGCAAATCTTTGTAGAGCAATTCTGGAGCGAGATGGGTCGGTAGTCTTTGACAAAAATTGAGTCGCTCTTCTTCGGTAGCAGTACCAGGTATGCGTGGTTGATGTGCTCGAGGTCAGCAATACCCTGGTGGAAGTCGCTGAGCAGCTGCAGCAGATCGGCCTGGACAATGGCCAGGTTCATCTGGAAGAACAGGGGGTGAAGCCGTCAGGACCAGGAGCACTGTCTTTGCGCATGGAGAGAGCACTGTCTTTGCGCATGGAAAGCAGAATCACCTTCAGCTCGGGAAGGGAGAAAGGCTCCACTAGCGCTGCAGGCCTGCAGCTTGAGAAGCAGACAGTCGGGTATCAGCAAACAGTTGAACCAGGTGTGGAATAGCAATGCATTGATCAGCTGGGAGTAGAAGCAGTGGAGGACAGACGCCTTGGCCGCATGTGCAGTGACTAGGGCGCCATCCTCCAGCTGAAGAGCAGGAATCTGGTTGCTGCGCCAAGTCACACTGACGGAGAGGTGGTAGAATCTGGTGGCGTCCCCAAGTTTGCACATTCTGATCTTGGCACATTGACGCCAATATATAAAAAAATTATCTCAATCGATAGTTAATCTTGACGGTGGTTAGTGGAAAGGCTGCATGCAGTAAGCCACACAGCAGGCATGCGGCTGAGACAACGAAACACAACAAGCAATCCGACTTCAGACTGCAAGGGCGATGCCCTGTCTGTGAACAAGGAAAGCTAGGTGCCCTGACTGTAAAGGGCCATCTCGGTTGCTTGGAATAGCTTGAAGTAGATGCGCTAGCCAACTGAAGTAGCATTTGTTGAGAATATTTATCTATCCGTGACAGTGATGTTTTGATATCTTGCGTGAAATTTCACAGATTTTCTTTGGCCAATATCAAATCTCATGATTAATGTATGGTGGTTTATGAAGAGGGGCAAGAACTTAACGCTAGACCTCTGCATTTCAGCTTGATGCTTGATGGCGAACCATCCTGCAGGGTAGCAGGCAAAAGAGAGAGAAAATGCAACATACTAGAACAATCCGGCGCGCGATGCGCGCCCTATCAAAAGCACACTACATCATGATCAAAATTAACATAATAAAAAAAATATGAACATGAAAAGTATACTAACACATCATTTGTCCCAGCCGAATTGATTAAATAGTATGAATCAATGCCGCCATTAATCATCTGGCCTTTGCAGCCCATAGGGTATCTGTCTAGCCACATATTATACATTTCGATCATCTGCAGCCCAAAGATATCTATCTAGCAATATATTATA
The DNA here is from genome assembly GCA_036936925.1 of Cenchrus fungigraminus. Classification (NCBI taxonomy): domain Eukaryota; kingdom Viridiplantae; phylum Streptophyta; class Magnoliopsida; order Poales; family Poaceae; genus Cenchrus; species Cenchrus fungigraminus. The sequence goes on along the minus strand of CM072770.1, from coordinate 124,182,321 downwards.
CATTACGATCAGGATTCTTAGCTACCAAACATTTAAGATGGTAGCTTGGAATACTGATCTAAATAAGCATGCTAAGTACACAGCAAGTGGAAGACATCAAATAAAAGAGAAGGTCACGGTTTGCAGCAATCAAACCACCAAAATGCATCTAGTTGTTTGACACATGCTCAAGCCTTTGAAACATGTCGAGAGGTGAGCAACTGGCTGCAACTGACAACGGGCAGACAAATGGAGGGCATCCTCTTTCTCGTGCTAGACATCTAGATATCCTCGCCGGAACTGTAAAGGAACCATATAATAACGATATCAGAAAAAGAAAATGAACCGATCGGAACTGTATGCAATCAGAAGTTCAGAAGGTTATTGTGCTAAAAAATAATCAAAGTTGGCCCAACAAAACTGTATGTGGTTATATAGGCTGTAAGAAGCAAATTCAATAGCATTTCTCCTCAGATTTTGAAACGGTTAATGTTCAATTACCAAGGCAAAAGGTAAAAGGCTATGGGAAGAAGAGAAACTGAACCCACCCTCGCACCGTGCTGCAGCTACACAACTTCAGACTCCACCCACACCCAGCAGCACACAACACCAATGGATTCCTTTTCTTTCCGGCTGCAAGCAACCTGAAAAAAAAGCAACTATGGCATGTGAACATATAGCACAGTTTATGTAAACCTTTCAGATTGAGCATTGAGAGGGTTCAGCTGAACAACCATCAAATAAAAGGGCATATTTACATATTGTCCGTCCCCATAACAACTCTAATTTCGAATACTTAAGCTAACCTGCATGTTTGGCCGATTATTCTAATAGGCATCTTAGGAAATCCTGCTCTCCTATCAAGTAAGCTTAGCAAAACATGAAGTGCTAAACAAACAATCGTATCTGGATACAAGACATCTCAGTGCTAAACTGGTTCATGACAGCATGTCACAGGTCAGTCTACGTCAAACAAGTAGCACTACCGGAAATCCCTTAGTTGCCGTGGGCTCAGTGTTTTGCCGTGAGCTTTTTGTCGGGCTCATGGCAAAATAACTTTTTGCCGACGGCCAAAATTAAAACTCACGGCAAATAGAGCGGCTCACGGCAAAAAAAGGTTGCTGAGAGGGACTCACGGCAAAGATGTAGTTTGTCGTGAGCCTTTTGTGGCCGACGACAACAAGCTATTTTGCCGAGAGTGGCTCACGGTAAAGATGTATTTTGCCGTGAGCCTTTTTTCTGGCCGACGGGAAAGTTATCTTTGCCGTAAATTGAAATCAAATTTTGAAGAAGTAAATTAATTCAAATAAAAAAACTTTCAATTACAAATTTTCATTACTTCTCAAGATGAACAACTTTTATTAGGATCATTTCTTCATTCGACAAAGTTGAAATAATTTTGTTCACAAATCATATATCTCTTATATAGTTTCGAGATGTATAGGATTTATGAAGATTGTTCGTACCACAACACCGGATGATCAAAGGACTAAAATAAAAGTTATCGATCTTGACAAGTTATGAAACGTTGTTGTTTACAACTTTTGAATGTCAACGAAAAAACTTTGTATTTAAATTTTGATTGTCTCAAATTTGAAATTTAAATTTTGTAAACTATCTCGAATGGGGAAACTCGTAATATGAAAGTTGTGTATCTCAACAATTTATGAAACTTTGTATTTTACAATTTTTTAATTTGAAGTCATTTGTGATGTTTAAATATTTAAAAGCATTTAATGTATTTAATAAAAAAACTATATCTGACGTGGGCCTATCTTGGGCTCACGGCAAAGACGACTAATGGGCCTGAAGGCCCATCTAATCCCCACCCCTGTATATAACCCCCACTCCCTCCCCCACTTCCTAACCCTAGTCACACCCCCACCCCCCTCGCGCAGCCACCTCCCCCCAGCGCAGCCGTCTGCCCCTCCTCGTCTTCCTTGAGCCCCCCGCCCCCCCCCCCCTTCTTCCTCCCGCAACCCCAGCCGCTCGCTGCCCCCCCCCTCCGCTCGCTGCCTCTCGGCCTGGCAGAGGGGAGCGGCGGCGGGGCGAGGTGTGGAGCAGCCACAGCGGCGAGGAGATCGACGGCGGGTAGATCGACGACGGGGAGATCCACGGCAGGGAGATCGACGGCGGGTAGATCGACGACGGGGAGATCGACGGCGGGGTGCGACTTCTCCCTCCGGCGGGGCGCGGCCTCCTTCTCCCCGACGACGAGATCCGGCGGCGCCTTCCTCCCCGACGACCAGATCACCGTCTCCTTGCTCCCCCGACGCGAGATCCGGTGGCGCCTCGACGTCCGGCTGCGTGGCCATCTTCCACGGCGTGGCCTCGGCGAGCTCGTCTTCCTGGCGGCGGCCTCGGCGGAACCACGGCGAGGAGATCCACGACGGGGCGCGACTTCCCCCTCCGGAGGGACGCGGCCTCCCGTCCCTCTCTCTCTCATCTCCCTCCCTGTTTCTATCCACAAATGGTGGCGGTGGAGGTGCCGGTCGGGTGGTGGTGCCGGTCGGCCTCCTTGCTCCCCCGACGCGAGATCCGATGGTGCCTCGACGTCTGGCTGCGTGGCCATCTTCCACGGCGCGGCCTCGGCGAGCTCGTCTTCCCGGCGGCGGCCTCGTGATGGCGTGCGGCGGAACCACGACGTCCGGCCAGTGGGGCCGCAGTACCCTACGAGCTCCTTTTTTTCTTTTTTTATTTGTTTACAAATAAGTTTGCCGTGAGCTACATAGTCCACACGGCAGATGTGTGCCGTGGGCATGAGGGAAGGCTCACGGCAAAGTTCTGTTTGCCGGCAGAACTTTGCCGTGAGGGCTTTGCCGGCGGCTCCTCTCAGCAAAGACTTTGCCGTGAGTGGACCGGCCTTTGCCGTGAGAACCCGGCTCACGGCAACGTTGCTGTTTACGGTAGTGTAGTATGCACTCGAGTAAAAGCGATAATTTGGTGGGAGAACTCATATAGCTTGTAGAGTGTGCTGGACAGGAGCAGAAAGAAGATCAAGTGGTATCAGACAGCAACTGAACCTACAAGCTCGAGCATGCAACAACTCCCAGACACATCCTGATTTTAGGCAGCGAGAGTCAAAGTGAGTTAAGCTACTGGACAATACGGAATGAAGCCCTCAAATCACTGAGTAAGCTTCCGGAGATCTAGAACAATTCACCGACACTCAGTTTAGGCAATCAGGTAATGGGGCAAGTTCCTTCAAAAGAAAACATTATGCTGAAGCAAATTCCTTCAAAATAAAATATTCTATCAACTAATATCTCGTACAAAATATCTATCTAAGTAGAATTTTGAAATCCTAGTGGTAACCAGGAAATGCATCAGAGCAATCTAATCAAGGGTTAGCTATGGTTAGCGAAGCCTAGGGTTTCAGGATAGAGAGGAATGGAAGCGAACCTAGGGTTAGTTGCAGGTCTTGTTGTCGTCACTGATGAAGGGGAGGCCCTGGATCTTGTGTTGTCCTGTGGCAGGGAAGGCAAGATCGCTGGCTTGGAGAATCACACGACAGCCCATGTTCGCCGCCGCACTGGAGCTCGAGCAGGGAAGCCCCCTCATCGCTACGCCCCCAGCAATTCGCAGATCTGGAAGGAGGGGGTAATTAGAGGAAGAAGGAGAAAAGGGCGATGCGAAGCGGAGGAGATAGGGGAGGGAGAAAAGAGTTGGTACCTGGAGGTGTTGCACCCTCCACGCTGGACGCACTCGCACCAGAGCATGGCAAGGTTGCTGGGGCTGACGCTGTTGACCAAGGCTGCTCTTGGGAGAATCAAGATACAGGGCGCGACTTGGAGTGGGAGCGAAGGCGCCGCCGCGGCCCGAGCTCCGGGGGGTCTCGCGGCTCGCCATGGCTGCTCGTGGGAGGATCCACACCCAGGGCGCGGGGTGCGGCCTGGAGTGTAAGCGAAGGAGACGCCACTGCCATAGCTTCGGGGGTCTTGCCGCGGGAGGAGGGAGCGAGGGAAGGGCGCGGCATGACCGCCCAAGATTCGGGGGCCTCGGCGTGGGAGGAGGGTCGGGTGACGAGCAGGCGGGACGGCTGCGTCAGAGGCAGACGGGGAGGAGGAGAGCAGGCGAGAGGGGCGGCGGGGGAGTAGAGGAGCGGTTAGGGTTGGGGGCTTGGGGCTGCGGCGCCCAGGGGGCGGGGGGTTATTAGCTGGCCGGTGGGGTGGTGGGGGGTTGCGTTCACAAAATGGCTTAGGGGGTTGGTTGCAAAAAAAAACAGATGCATATCGATTTTTCCTTCTCTGGGTGGAAATAAAGATTAATATGAGGGCTTATTCAAAAATAAATGGACATGGTTATTGTACGGCCGGGATGTTCTGGATTGTTTCACGATATGTAGAAAGTTGGAGGAGTTTTCTGCAAAATCACCACGCCCGCGCTGGGGTCGACGTGTCGCGCAGCCGATGAGCCACCGATGCCTCAATTCATCTGGTGCCGAGAATCGGTTAGAGCTTTTCATATCTCCGATCTCTTTCTCAGTTTCTCATCTCTCTGGCTTAATTGGTTGCTTCGCTACCGTTCGTTCTTAATTGGTGTAAGAAAAAAAATTGAGTGCTGAAGGCAGTTATTCAACCAACATCCACGCAGGGTGGACCCAGGATGAAAATTGAGAGGGGCATACCTTAAGCAAACATAAATTTACAAGCCTTTTACATGATGAAAAAATATTAATACTTTTGTTTCCCAAAATTGAGTGAGGGCATATGCCGCCTCTGCATCTACGATCTTCATCGTCGCATGCAGAGGACGAAACGCAGAACGGTCCACCAGGAACCCCGACCCCACCGCAGCACCGTCCGACACCTCTACCGCCACCAGAGGCCTCTGCAACTTGAGCTGTGCCCTGCTGGTTTGAGGTGGAGGTCTTTTACGGTACACAATACGACCCAAAGGTCGTACGGTCGTATTATCGGTTTCTTTGGTTGTTTCTCTGTGAGTAAAATGGTAATTTGATAGATATATATTATTTAGAAAAAAATTCTCCGCTGCCCCCTTATACTATCTAAACATTTCATATATTTCATTTCCTATATTACAACAATACGATTTTACATTTTTGATAACACCCTTATACTACCCATACGACCTTTGAATACTATCGTACGACAGCTAAAAAATCAGTCGCATAGAATTAATCTCAACTGTCGGATCCTTACATATAGGTCCTTTCCTATTACATACGAGTCCTTTTTCAACCGGTCGTACAGGTCGTATTGTGTACCGTAAAAAACCTCTTGAGGAGACATGTCCCACCTGGCTCTGCCGCCAGCGCCCGCCACCAGCTGTGTGAAGGTGCTGACGGCGAGGCCGTGCGCGGAGTTCTTGACAGGTCGCTATGCGCGTGCCCCCGTACCCCACGACGACTGCTGCCCCAGTATAGCGGCGTTTGTGGACTCCGCAACAGCTGCAGTTGACAGCAACCTGCGGAGCTTGGTCCCGTGGCCATAGGACACTTGCGCAATCTGTTTTCCTCCAATATCTGAAATGGAATCAAATTTGGTGTTTAGAGATGTGATCATCAGTAGCTTTGCTTTTGAATGTGTGGCCGGCCGGTATGATAATCCCTCCCCATCCAAGTTACAAAATATTTATAGACACACACGAGCCATATGCATGAAGGGAAGGGGTTCGGTTGTTATACACTATATGCATGCGTGCCAAATGACTAACCTAACCTACTAGTAAATCTCGCTAGCAGCTAGCTCATGCATTGTCGATGCCCTGTCGTGTTGTTGGCTCGATCGGACAGTACTAGAGCATGCACACACACGTCTTTCTCTCTTTGATAATCGATCAAGCTCATGCCATCAATCAATGAGATTTGATATTGGCCAAAGATAATCGTCTTTTCCCCCCTTGATTTTGATTGATCGCTAGCAGCTAGCTCATGCATTGTTGTCGACCTGTCTGTCGTCTGCTCGATCGGACACTAGAGCATGCACGTGTCTCTTTGATAATCAATGAAGCTCATGCCATCGATCTAACATTCATACAAACAATGCCTGATTGATAAACTGCATTCTCATCTTTGCACCTTGAATAGTCAAAATAATATAATGGAACAGGAGGAGCAAGCCCCTTGTCTTGTATATAAAAAAGGAAATACAAATAAAAAACAGGTTCAAAACTAAAGCAAGAGAAGAAAATAACTAACTACCGACAGAAAAAAGACTAAAACAAAAGAGAACAAACAAACAAAGGATTACAAGGAACCAAGCAGTCATAGAAGGAACCATGTATGGTTTGGCCCGATGTAGAACTATGAGGTGAAATACTTCCAAGAACTTTCTTTTGCAGCTTTGAACTGATGGAGCAATGTTGTTAAGTTGCTGAAGATCTGGTCATTTCTTATCAACCATATGCTCCAAGCCATGATGATCATAATCCCCATAAAGAAAGGGACTTGTAGCCTGTACCTAATGAGACTTAGAATCTGCAGTACCAGTCTAGTATTCATGGCAGGGATCAAAATTTCACAAGGATTTCGGATTTTCATTGATGACCGTTCACCCTTTTAATTTCCCATTGTTCACCTTAAAATATAAATATACCTTTTTAACTCAAATTTTAATCGATATTATTTTAAAAAAATTGCTCAAGTCAATGGGGACCAAAAGAATGCAAAATTCAGGGTGTCTTGTTTTTTTTTAAAAAAAAAAAGAAAAATCAAGGCAGCTTCAACTTGTGCACTGAAATGAGACGTTTGTGTAAAAATTAGAGTGATATAGGTATAATGGTAAATATGAGATGACAATAATGCAGAGAAATTGCTTTGGAATCAGAAGTAGAAGAGTGTTGCGGATTTTTTTTCTTTTACCAGCTAAAACTGGGAATGGAAACCGTTATTAAAGTTATAAAATGAACATGATTATCTTATTTCACTACACATGCATGCATGATACTAATCGGCTGGCACGGAGGTAATCGCCGCAACCGCCCTCACTGCCGCCCGCCCTCACGCACCTCTGCCGCCGCGGCAACCGCGCTGTGGCGACTGCGCCTCTGCACCCTCATGCCATTCCGGCGCCGCACCCCGCCTGGTTTCTTCGCCGGCTCGCCACCGGCGCGTGATGGCATAGCCAACAGCCTGGTGAAGACCCCCGCGCTGCAGGCCGATGCTGCCACGGGCTTGTCGCGTTTGTGGACACCGCGAGAGCGGACAGTGACAGGACTACCCTGCGTTGCCTCTACCTGTTCCAAGGGAGCAGCTGGTGGAGTGTGCCAAGGTGGAGATGAGGTCGCCGAGCCAGACTTTGTTGTGGGGCAAAAGAGACGGAGGCAGTGACTCTGACGCCAACTACATGGACACCAAGGGATAATGGCTTTAAGCTTGGTCTGATGGATATGGTTTCTCGCACAATTTGTTTTACTCCAATATCTGCAATTGAATCCAATATATTCAGCTTTGCTCGCTCCCTTTTGAATGTGCCATAGTCCCTCATTGTTGAATGCTTCATCCAAACAAAACTATTCAACAGTTATATAGAGCTACAGACGTAAGGTCGATAGGTAAATAGGGATGGGTTGTTATACACTTGATGCTGTAAGGAATCGGATGCTCGTAGCCTAAGAGGGGGAGGGGGTGAATTAGGCAATCTAAAACCTTAACCTATGACTTCACTATTTTTACACAAAGATAAACTAGAACATACTATCTAGATGTGTAACTAAGGTTGTTCTAGTGTGAAACTCCCATCCCAAAACAAGGTTTGCAACCTATAGCCAATCCTAGCAAGATACTACTATAGGAAAGTAAAGGCAAGCAAACATTGCAATAGAGTAAACACGGAAACGTAAAGGGGATGAGAGGAAGCAAACTCTTGACACGCGATTTATCCCGTGGTATCGGTAGGCACTAAGCCACCCCTAGTCCACGTTGTTGAAGCACTCACACAAGAGTATTGCTTCCCGGTCACCAAGTCTCTCCCAAGAGCACCACTTGACTCGCCACAAAGGCTCGCCACTTAGGCACTCGCCAAGCTCTCTTGGTCACCTTGATGCCGCCTCCACTAAGGAGCTTCTCCACCAAGGAAGGGGGTCTCCACGTCCCCCGCACAAAGTGTCCTCGCCACTCCACACCAAGCCGGAGGGTCGATGACGATTGCCGGTGAGCCACTTAGGCCCCAATGCTTCCGGCGAACCTTGTACACCTTGATTCACTCAAGAATCACCTCACAAGGTTGGCACAACCTTGCACTCACTCAGCTCTAAGCTAAGCTTAGCACTAAGCACATACACTAAGCATATGCAAGTTTAAGGATGAGCAATTAAGCACTTGGTTCGATTGGATATGATCTTCTAGGTGTCTTGCACTCCTCTGCACTTCCACACCATCCAGCAACCTCAAATGGGCGAGTGGAGGAGGTATAAATAGCCCAAGGCATCAAACTAGCCGTTGGCTAAAAGCTGCTGAAAGTAGTACCGTCGGATGATCCGACGCTATGTTTTTCCGGGCATCGGTTCATCCGGTGCTACTAGCCGTTGCCTCCACCGCATATGACCGTTGACATAACTGTTCCGACGCTATGCTCCGACGCACCGTCGGATCATCCGGTGCTGAAGACCCCGCGGCCAAAACCTCTCTGGTAGCTTCCACGCGACCGTCGGATGAACCGCTGCATACCCGTCGGTTCATCCGGTGCTACTGCATGAATCTTGGCGCGTCTCTGTCTTGTTTGAACTTGATCATCGGATAGACCGACGGTTCCTTCCAATGGACCGTCGGTTCATCCGACGCTACTGTCTTCTCTTCTTCTTCTCTGCAACTCGTCCGACGCTACTAAAAAATGGGCCGTCGGTTCATCCGACAGTGCCTTGGTTTTCACCCAGTGTACCAACTCGTCCGACCATTGCACCGACGCTTGCTATCTAGGTACCATCGGTTCATCCGACGGTGTCCTTTCTTTTCCTTTTCTTTCTCGTTTTTGACCCTTGAAAAATATACTATCTTCTCAATTTGGCATGTGGTATTTTGGCATCCTTGGAACCTAGAAATGTCTACAAAGACATGCTAAACAATATGGTTAGTCCTATTGATCATGTTGTCATGAATCACCAAAATCAAACTCGAACTAATGGCATATGGGGCCATGTTCGCTACAGATGCATGCGTGCCAGATGATCAACCTACTGCTATGGATCATCTTTGCAAAACAATTCCTTCTATTTAGCGCAATTTGACCCACTGTTCATCCGTGGTTATTTTGAAAAAAGTCCTTCTAATCAGTAGAAATTGACCTCCCGGTTCATAGTTTTTAATGAAAAGGTCCCTATACTTTTGGGGAAATCTATATGCCATCAAGATATTTTAAGAAAATACCCCTACAGTTTGCAATAATCAATTCTCCTTGTACAGTGCACAAAGTTCTTGACAGGTCGCTGTGCGCACGCCCCGTACCCTACGGCGACTGCTGCCGAAGGCTGGCGACGTATGTGGAGACCACAACGGCTGCAGGCGACATGATCCTGCGATTCGCAAAGTTGGCATATTGTTTCCCTCCAATACCTGAAAACAACAGGGCTGGAAACAAAATGCATATGGAGGGGCAGCACTTTGATTTTGGCTGTGTTGTGCTCTAGCTTTGTTTCAACAAAATATATAGGGAGGTAGTTATAGGTTAGCTAGGCATACATACATCATGCGGCGTGTGTGCATGGTTCATGCATAATGATCATGGGAATAGTGGTTGTACACTACATAAATACATACTACACGCGTTAGATGGATAATTTTGACATTGTGTGGGAACACCGCCATAACTGTTTCTTCAGTTAGCGTGCATCCATCTGTTGAATGAAGGAGAAAGAAAACCGAAAACGTTGAATCTTAACTATACACAGCACACATATCGTGTGTGTCCAGTTCAATTCATCACATTAGTTGTGTATGACAGTGTGTGTGCTCATCATGGTGTGTCCAGGCCGTTCTACACTTTGGATCGGCTAATAGTATCTCAAATATAGAGTGCAGATGCAGAGTTGCAGTAAGTAAATGTAATGTACGTAGACTGGGGGTGAAGGACGGCCACAACACAGTTAGATGGTTTGGATAGATATTTCCAGAATGCAGAAATCGTATGCAGTAGACCAGTTCAACAATACTTGTAACAACTAGTGTATTGCATTTCTTCTGTTGAAACAATTTGCACTGCAGGTGCCATATGCAAGAGATTTGATAGACTGTCATCACCTACATTAACATGCAAGCAGTGGCTGGTTGACACGCTTAACTAATCTGGAGACTTTCCTAACAACGGCACGGTCCAGCATCTTCTCAGCGGCTCCTTGACTGCGATAAACCAGAGATGAGGTATTGGAGTTGGTACGTGAATATCCATGATAGGATGACGTCGGAGGCAAACTACCCTATATGGACGGTCGATGGTTTCGGGACTGCTCAGGGGAGCTTGTTTTCCTCCAATATCTGAAGTAAACTTGTTGGATTGGCTACCCTAGCCATTTGAAACACCTTACATGTCCCAAGTGATGTGTGGAGCTTATTATGTGCCTCTGAATGTGAGATTAGATGACCTTTCGATAGTTTATATAGATGTCGTCATATAAAAAAGAGTTAAATACACGGTAGGCCCTTGAACTTGTCACCGTGTGCCACTTAGGTTCACGAACTCGCATAGTCGAAATCCAGCACCACAAACTTGTTAAGTTGTGTCACTTAGGTCCATACCCCTTAAGTGGTAATGTATATATGCAAAAAAGACCTTCATGTTTATCCTTTTCTCGATCCACGTCCTCCTTCTCATCTCTCCCTTCTCTCTCCTGCGCTGAGCCGCCGCACTCCCCTGCGCTCCGCCACCGCGACCTCCCCTGTGCTGCATCGCCAACACCACTGAGGGCGACGAGGAGGAACCACCGAACTGCAGACGAGATATGCCGCCCCCAACGCCGGCGGAGGCCATGACGAATTGCTTAACGTACCTCCTACGGCACGCAAGAGGGAGTCACGAGGATGACCGGCGCGCCCCCATTCCTCTCGCTTACCTGCTCCACGAGCATCCTAAGCCTTGACAGGAATAAGGAGAACTCCCTGGACGCCTGGCCGGGTGGCGCCGCCGCGTATCGGAAATCGTACGGCGCACGGAAGAGGTTCTTGCCTTCTCTGTATCAGACCCCTTCCAGTGCCGGCACGAGCTTCTCCATACAAGTTCCTGACAAGTGTGACATCATAACGATAAAGGCAATTTGATCCGTTGGAGGAGATATATACTAGTTAATTAGTACATGTGTACAACCGAATTATAGGTGGAAAAATTAGCAAGAAACACGACATGCATGCCTCAACGTCGGGCACGTTGTGGTAATTGCCAGCGACGGGGTTGAACACTAGCCGCAGCAGCTCCGCGTAGCACGGCACCAGCAAGGGTCCTCGAGCAGCGCCATGTGGTTGTTCCACAGCCGGAACCATCCTTTGCTCCGCTTCAGTGCACCACCGCAGCTCGGCGTCGAGGAGGCGGACTCGAACTCGCTGGTGAGCCACGCGTCGAGCTGGCTGCAGCTGAATCCGAGAAGCAGGACGACGGGGTGGAGGCCGGAAGCACTAATGCAGTGCCGCATCGCAGGGGAGGGTGGCGGCCCAGCGCAGGAGAGAGAGGAGAGAGATGAGAAGAAGGACGTGAGTGGAGAAGAAGATAAACATCAAGGGTCTTTTTTTGCATATATACATGACCATTGAAGGGGTATGGACCTAAGTGACACAATTTAACAACTTTGGGGTGCTGGATTTCGACTTTGCGAATTCATGAACCTAAGTGACACAAGGTGACAAATTTAAGGGCCTACAGTGTATTTAACTCTATAAAAAAAGTTTACATATATGTAAACAATTTATGGGCATCCAGACATCATGCGTACGTGCTTAGTGCATGAAGGGTTAGTTGCTACTTGTTGGTTATACACTGCATTCAGGCGTGCCAAATGACCAACCTACTACCGGATCGCCAGCTGCTAGCTCATGCATTTCCATCATCGGCTTCGCCACCAGATCGAGCATGCACTTGGCAGATGCTGATATGTAATTTGTATGTTTTTTTCTTGCGAGTGAATTCTGTATGTTTCATCTATATATTTTTTGAAATACTGTACAAAAGCAGATTTTGGCATATATACGGATCAAGTTGCGTTCATCTTTTAACTGGAGAGTAAGACTGCATTCAAGAACTACTACTAGCTGGTGGCCATGACGGGTAATACCATTGTAGTACCTGTCTACCTAACAGCGCTCGATCAAGCTAAAGCTGATGCTTCAGAAATGATGTATGCCTGTTTAATTTCTTCATTTGCGAAACAGTACAAACATCCATCTTTTTTTTTTTGACAACAAACATCTCATTTTATTTCAGCAGCATGAAGCTGAAAGAAGCAAGGTACATGGGTTGTTTACAGGAAGCAGTGCCTGAAACAATTGGCACTGAGAGGGGTGAGCTCCAAAGGAGCAATGTAAAAAACAAGGCTGATGAACATATGCAGCCTGATGGTGGGCATCCTTAGCTAAGGAATCAGCTACTGAATTATCAGAGCGGCTGATCTTAAACAGCGAAGTCTGAATATGAGCAACAGAATTTTGAAATTGTTGTGTATAGGTCTTCATTCTCCAATCTGGTGGGTTGGTTTGATCTGATGCAGAGAGGAACTGGAGCAACTGACTGGAGTCAGTGAAAAAGGAAACTTGCATGAAACCCATGTTGGTAGCAATGGAGGCCACCAGAGCAAGTGCTGCAGCTTCCACCATGAGTACTGAAGAGACATTCTTGACAATCGCCTTGATGCAAATTGTATTGGCTGGTTGGACCTACATGTTTACAAGTTTGATACCTATTCCTGCTTGCCTGAGGTGAGGTGAGCAAACATCCGGGGAGATGGAGGCATCCGTGTAGCATAAGACTCCAATAGATGGAGCAGACATCTGTTGGAAGGAGGGTATGTTAAGTTGAGAGGCTAGACTGCTGCAGTGTTCCTCCCAGGCAGAAAGTTGAGTTTGTAGGTGGGCCGCTGCAGCCTTGTGTACCTGAAAAGGAGTCCAAGTTCTCCTTTGGAAGCGATTATCATTACGCGCTTTCCAGATGTACCACAAAAGAAATAAGGTATTACAAAGAGTTGCCTCGGTGGGATTAGTAGTTATTAGAGCAGGAAGAGCATGTTGAATGTCATCCTCATCTGAACTAAGTAAATGAGTGTGCAAAGGTGGATTAGAAGTGGCCCACACTTGTCTAGATAAATCACAAAGAAAAAATAGATGAACATCATTTTCAATAGCTCCACAATACGTGCAGTGCTTGTCAATGTGAGAGGTATACCTGCCTACTCTCTCAGCAGTTGCAATAGCTCGTCTAATAATTCTCCAAGCAAAGGTTTTAAGAAAAGGAGGAATTGATTTACCTTTCCATACCTTTTGTAAGATAGAATTAGCCTCTCGGGTAATACTTCTGGAACCTTGTGCAGGAAGTTGGTGTTGAGAGAGACTTGCAAGATGAGTGTAGGCTGTCTTGGCGGTGCAATGTCCTTTGATGGAGGGGATCCATTGCAGAATGTCTTGCTGATCTGATTGAACTACAGGAGTAGCTTCTATTTCCTGCACAACATGGGGTGAAAAAGTGGTAGACAGAAGGTGGTGATCCCATTGTTTAGTTCCCTGCAACCAAAGGTCAGAAACAGTAGCCGACAGAGGAGTGTTAGTGACTGGGAGGGGGAGGTGGTCATGAATATTTGCCCAAATATGGGTCCAAGGAGAGGACCAAATGGAAGAGTTGCCATCATGAATTTGTAAGGTAACATTGGAGTGTAGGTGGTGCTTGACCTGTAAAATGGAAGACCAATAAACAGATCTAGAATCAGATGTTGGTGCTGTCCAAAAAGTATTGTGAGGATAATATTTAGCCTTGAGAGTAGCAGTGAGTAAAGGATTTTTATTAGTGGCCATATTCCAAGCTGAATGGATAAGAAGACTTTTGTTAATCAATTCCATATCTCTTATACCCAGACCACCTTGTTCAGGAGGTTTGCAAATATCATTCCAAGAGCGGTAAGCAATGGGAGAAGTCTGTTGATCTTCTTGAACTCCAGTCCACCAAAACCTTCGGATGATGGTGTTAATTTTTTCTATGAAAGTTTTAGAGAAAAGAACAGTAGACATATAATAGATAGGAATGGAAGCTAGCATTGATTTTATATATTGTAATCTACCAGCATGATTAAGTTTGTTAGCCTTAAGAGTGCTGAACTTAGCTAAAAATTTTTTATGAATGAAATTGTAGGCTTTATTCCTATCATTGTGGGAAAAGAGCAAGGGGTGACCTAGATGCATGGTGTTAGGCTGAAGAGTAGGAACAGGGAAAATACCTTGGATTTGGGATTTGATATGATTAGGGACATTCCTGCTGAAATATATCGAAGATTTTTGTAAGTTAGGAGTTTGACCCGAGTGGTGACAGAAATTATATAAGATATCCTTGATGGGTTGTGCTTCTTGCAAATTTGCTTTGCCACATAAAATAAGATCATCTGCAAACAAAAGAGAGTGGATAGGAGGAGCTCCAGGGCCAAGCGATATGCCAGACAGGTTATTGTTGTGAAGAGCCTCCTGCAGTCTTATAGAAAGTTCATTAATAGCCAAAACAAAGAGGTAAGGAGAAAGAGGGCAACCCTGTCTCAAGCCTCTTTGAGGATGAAAGTATTCAGTAGGTTCATCATTAACTAAGATAGCTAGAGAAGAAGTAGATATGCAAGCATGAACAAGATTAATGAAGGTACAATTAAGACCTAATCTAGTAAGGGCAGCAGAGATGAAGTTCCATTCGATTCTATCAAAAGCTTTAGCAAGATCAATTTTGAGTAAGAAAGCATGAGAGTTCCAGCTTTTTAGGGTAAAGGAATGAATGATCTCTTGAGTGATGATGATATTAGAGGAAATGTGTCTACTGGCAATAAAAGCAGATTGAGCCTGACTGATGTAATTAGGGAGGTGATCTTTTACTCTATTTGCAACAGACTTGGCTATGATTTTGTAGATAACATTACACAAACCAATGGGCCGGTAATCCTGAGGGATGAGAGGTTGGTTTTTCTTAGGAATGAGAGTGATAAAGGTTTGACTAATAGCATTGGGCATATGAGCATGGGAATAGAAATCTGTTACCACGTTGTAGGTGTCGTCCTTTATCCAGTTCCAGGAGGATTTGTAGAAGGCAGCATTTAGTCCATCAGGACCAGGAGCTGCATTGCTTCTCATTCCCTGGATGATGTCATGGATTTCCTTGTGGGTGGGAGTAGAATAAGTAAACCTGAACATAGCATTGTGTTGAATTCCTTCCTCTTCCTGTAAATGAGTATGGGACGGATTAGTAGCAGTAGTGGAAGAATTTGGGAGGGAGTGGACTGCTGTAGGTTGGGTGGTAGAGGTGAGGCGTGTAGGATTGCTGGTGGAGAAAATATTGGTAAAATAGTTGGTGAGAGTGGCAGCAAGTTGGGTAGGAGTAGTGGAATGGGAGCCATCCGAGTTTTGTAGGTGAGTGATCTTGTTTTTCCTGTTTCGTTTAATGATGGCTCGGTGGAAAAAATCTGTGTTCCTATCCCCTTTAACAGCCCATGTTTTCTTTATGCGCTGAACATGGTAGGTTTCTTCTTTGGCTAACAGGTTTTGGTGTTGATCATGGAGCTGTTGTTGCCGAGTATGGTTTTGGAGAGGAGGGGGTAGACTTTGCTGCTGGAGGAGTTGGCTTTCAATTTGAGCAAGAAGATCATTGTTCTTCGGTTTCTTCCTTCTCCATTTCCTAAGATCTGCAGCCAGAAACTTGGTTTTTTTGTGAGAAATCACGGGCAGAGGAGCGTTGCCAACTTTTCTGAGCAATGTCATGATATTTCTGTTCCATTAACCACCAATTTTCAAAACGAAAAGGTTTATTAGTATGAGGGCGTTGAGAATTAAGAACAGCAAGAATAGGAGCATGGTCGCTGTACATCATAGGAAGATGGTAAACTGTAGTATTGGGATACTCCAAGCACCACTCTACATTGCCGAGACAACGATCAAGTCTTTCATAAGTTGGTACAGAGGAAAAATGTTTATTAGTCCAAGTGTATGCAGGTCCATAGTAGCCAAGATCAATGAAACCACACTGTTTGATATACGCACAGAAATCAGTAATATGATTCATATTAGCTGATATAGGACCTAACTTCTCATGAGCATGCATAATTTCATTAAAATCTCCCATACAGAACATAGGCATATTAATATTTTGCATAACAAATTTCTAAACTTCCTACCATATAACATTAGTGGAGCGGTGGTGGTGGTCGCCATAGATGCAAACTAATCCATACTGCTGCTGACTAGTTTTATTTAGGCAGAAGGCGAAAATATAATGGTGATTATGGTCAAAGATAGTGATATCAACTTCATCGGTCCACATCAACCAAAGGCCACCAGATTGGCCGTGAGAAGGAACAACAAAAACATTATTAAGATTGAAATGATTTTTGATGGAAGTTTGAGTTATAGTAGAATTACGAGTTTCAGAAATAAAGCATACCTGAGCTTTGGTAGAGACTAGTAGCCGGGAAAGGTGCGCCATGGTGGAACTGCGCAGGTTCCCGCCTGAGCCCCTACAATTCCATGCAAGGTGGGAGATAGTGGTAGGGGCGCCTTGCCTGCCTGCTTGGTACGTTGAGTGTTGAGTCGACGGCATCGGAGTCTGGGAACCTTGTTGAGAAAGTTGCAGTGGCGACGACGGCGGTGGGTCGGGGGGCACATCATCTGGTGGGGAGGGGATTGGAGGAACATCGGGCTTTGCAGGAGCAATGAGTGAAGGCTGGAGGAAGTTGCCACTGTACAGGTTCGCACCCAGGACCAGATCCTGAGTGAGATCAGCAGCCATGGTTGTAGGTACAATGCTTCTGGAGCTTTCGTAACTGAAGAGAGACCACTGTGGTCTTCGCGGCCAGTTATTTCAACGAAAGGGTAGCCCAAGACTGCGACGGCGACGAAGGCCAACTCGGACCCCGCAGGCCAGCGAAGGCGCGAAGGGGCAGAGGTGGAGGCGGATCCCGCTGACCTTGACAGGAGCGAGCGGAGAGGCGGCTGTGGTAGTCCCTGTGGATGGCAGGTCGTCAGGGGGCGGAGTCACTCAGCTAGGTGGTCGCCAGTCCTACATGCCCAGAACAGAAGCAGAGGAGGCATGGTGCTCCTCTGCTCGCTTGACCATCTCTGTCAGAGCTGCCATATTCTGAATCGACCGGACTGACTGCAAACTTTCAGGACATGTTGACTTGCCGTTCAGAATTCAAGACTATGACTGCAAGTATAGATGGCCATTTGGCAATAGCATAATGAGCCGGCACTAGCACAGTCCGAAAAAGCACGATCCTGACACGGCACGACACAAAGACGATAGTGCCAGTGCCGGGCACGGCAAGATGTAGTGCCGGCCCAGTTAATGGGCCGACACGACATTGGCCCGTTTAATTCCAGCCCACCAGCAACCTAGTTCAATGGTAGGACGGTCCAGTGGGACGCTATCCACCAGGGTTCAAATCCTGGTGCTCGCACCTTTTCCTGGATTTATTCCGGGATTTCCGGCGTTATGCGTTAAGTGGTAAGCGACGTTCCCGTCGACAACGAGGCACCAGTGGTGACTTCAAGAATCTCCAGATCTGTCGGTGCTCAGTCCTTCGGAGGTGCTCATATGGGTAGGGTTTGCGTACGTGTATTCATAGTGGTCAGTTTGCATGCGTGTTGTGAGCGTCTGCATTGTACTGTGTAATTCTAAAAAAACCCTAGGTATATAATCATCCAAATCTTATCTCCTCCTCTCCCCTCCCCACCCAATCGTCACCGCCGCCCGTCTTTTCACTCGGCGTGTCCGCATCCGCCTGCCTGTGTCGCCGCGCTCTTCTACTCCGCCCGCCGCTGCTCCCCATCTGACTGTCTCCCCCTCCGCTCCACCCTCCTGCGCCACCAGCCACAGCTCCCCGCCTACCCCTCGACTCCTCCATCGCAGGCCGTCGTCGCTCCCCGTCACCCGCTCTATCGCCGCTTCCCCTCGGCTGCTACACGGCGGGAGCACCTGCCTCCACCACCAATGGAAGCAGAGCGGCCTCCTCCCCCCGTGGGAGCAGCACCGACGGCCGCGCCTGCCTCCACGGCTCCACCGTCGACGGAAACATGACCCGTCTGCCGTGCGGTCTGCCTCCGCCGCGCAACCTCAACCGCCCATGGATTTGTCTCTGTATATGATTTTTGATGGATTGACAAACTGTATGCTTTTTTATGCTTTGCCTTCGATTCTTGATTTGTGTGTGATGGATTCGTTTTCTAAGTACCGAATTCGTTTTCTGAGGACATTGGTGTGCTTTGCAACAATAGTGCCAGTGTCGGCACTAGCACTGGCGTGCCGCCGTGCCCACTAGCACGGCACGGCACGGCACGCTTAAACGCCCTTAGTGTCGTGTCTGTGCCTGGGATTTGGCACGGTGACACTAAGAGGCACGACACGATTATAAGTCGGGCCGCATAGGGCCGGGCCACATAGGGCCGAGCCTGGCCGTGCCCGTGCTAGTGCCGGGCCGGGCGGCCCGTTTGGCCATCTATAACTGCAAGCACAAGCAAGCAACGAGACTTCACTTCAGGAAGCTAGCCAACCTCATCATGGAGTCGCTGAACTGTTGGATCATTTGTGCGGTAGTCGTAGAGGCCCTAGGGAATAGCGATTCGCGCGGATGGCAGCGACGGTCGGCGGATGACGGCGTGCCCCGGGACTCGGTGCCGACAGGCTCACCACGCCGCGTGTTGAGATAAATGGCAGCAGAAATACTCCAATTAATCCCTCATCTTGTGATAACCAATGAGGATACCATCTACCAATAGATGTGCATCGGAATAATACAAATCACATGCACAAAGACACAAAGATTTACTTGGGAAACCTCCTCAAGGTGAGGAGTAAAATCCACGGGACGGACCACTCCAAGCTTCCACTATAATCAACAAGTGGTTACAAGGAGTCTTCTCTAGTACCTCCAGAGGATTACACCAGCAGCAACACATTTACCATAATGCAACTAGGCATTTGCAACAACAACAACAACAACAAGCACCACTAGCAAGAGGAAGTACTCTAAAATAGATAATACACAGATTCTGTCGCCTTCGGCAATCAGTCCATACCTCACAAACTACAGATCACATGTGCACAAATTTTGGTAGGATTGTGATTTCACAAGTCCCCTGACCAGTGGCAAAAATGCAGCTCAATCGGACACCGTTTGACTACCCAAACAGATCATCTACCTAAACTACTTTGTGCTGAAACTGCAGTCACCCGAACTGACGAAACCAACCCCAAATCTGATGCTCTGCTGAACCAAACCTCATACCAACTGACCAGATCGAAGTACCCTAAGTGAGGAATGAGCTCACCAAGTTTGACGTGAATCCAAGCACGTTTGAGCCTCCGATCACAGGCTTGAGTCAGATCTGCCCGGAGCCACCAAATCTGGACAGATTTGCTTCTCCTTTTTCTTCCTCTCCTCTCTTGGTTGTGTTCTGTGTGTGCTACTCTCCCCCCTATCTCAAGTGACGTCCAGCACCTGGAAGAGTATGGGGGCTAGGGTTTTCTTATGCCTTTCACTTCCTTGGAGTGATCTGCACCATTGATTCAAGCACCAGATCAATGGTGCACAAGCACTTGGGCTTGTGAGCTGTTTTCTTGAGTTGCTGGGCTCCTAATCATCCTCCATGTGGAGGGATAACCCAACAAACTCCCCCTCCCGACATCATGGAGGGTCTCACTACCTTCCGGCAGCCATGCCAGCAATCTGGCAGCAAACATTGAGCTTTTGCTTCGTCACCACCTTAGTCAACATATCAGCCCCATTATCATTGGTGTGAACTTTCTCAAGATGCATTTGCTTAGAATTCAGCACAACTCGAATCCAATGATAACGCACATCAATATGCTTTGACCTTGCATGAAAACTTGAATTCTTACTCAAGTGTATAGCACTTTGATTGTCACAAAACAACACATACTTGCCTTGATGAAATCCAAGTTCACAGACGAACTTTTTCAGCCACAATAGCTCTTTGCTTGCCTTTGTTGCTGCAATGAATTCAGCTTTAGTTGTAGACAACGCAACACATTTTTGCAACTTGCTTTGCCATGACACAGCTCCCCCTGCATAGGTAACCAAATACCCTGAAGTAGACTTCCTGCTATCAACATCCCCGGCCAAATCAGCATCTGTGTATGCAACCAACACAGGCTCACTTCTCCCAAAACAAAGTTTCAGATTAGTGCTGCCCCGGAGATACCTCAAAATCCACTTCATGGCTTTCCCAATGTGGTCTTCCTGGATTAGACATAAATCTGCTCACAGTACTAACTGCATGAGCAATGTCAGGCCTTGTACACACCATGGCATACATCAAACTTCCAACTGTTGATGCATAAGGAACATGCTGCATTTCCTTCTTCTTTTCATCAGTAGTCGGGCATTGCTTCTTGCTTAACTTGAAATGAGCTGCAAGTGGACAGCTCACGGCTTTTGCATTGCCCATCCTGAATTTGCAAAGTACTTTCTCAATATACTTCTCTTGAGACAAGTACAACTTGTTGGAGCTTCTGTCTCTTTCAATTCTCATCCCGAGAATTTGCTTTTTTGTCCCCAAATCTTTCATGGCAAAAGACTTGCTCAACTGTTTCTTCAGCGTTGCAATCCTAGAGACATTCCTGCTAACAATCAAAATATCATCGACATAGAGCAACAATATGATGAAATCATCACCTGAGAACCTCTGAAAGAAAACACAATGGTTTGAGCTACTTTTCTTGTAGCCGTGCTCCCTCATAACTGAATCAAATTTCAAATACCATTACCTTGGTGCTTGTTTTAGGCCATAAAGACTCTTTTTCAGTTTGCACACATAGTCTCCTTTGCCTTTCATAAGAAACCCCTCAGGCTGCTCCATGTAGATCTCTTCCTCCAAATCACCATGAAGGAAAGATGTCTTCACATCCATTTGAGACTAGCTGCCAAGCCAAGGATCACTCTAATTGATGTCATTTTTACCACAGGAGAAAAGATTTCACCGAAATCAACACCTTTCTTCTGGTTGAATCCTTTCACTACAAGCCTAGCCTTGTACCTTGGATGTGACGTGTGCTCTTCTTGCTTGATTCTGTAGACCCACTTATTTTTCAAAGCTCTCTCGCCCTTAGGCAACTTCACCAACTCATAAGTATGATTCTTATGCAAGGAATCCATTTCCTCTTGCATAGCTTTCATCCACTCCTTCTTATGTTCATCTTCCATTGCATCTGCAAAGCACTCAGGTTCTGAACCATCAGATAGTAACACCACATTATACTGATTTGAAGGATACCTGGTGGATGGAACTCAATCTCTGCTAGATCTTCTGAGTGGGGGTGTTGGTGGATCTTCTGGTACTAGTGGTTGCTGATCCGGATCATCAATTTCAGCATCAAACTCTTGCTGTTGGGGAGCATTTTCATCACCTGTACCATACGCATCATCTTGTACTTCATCTGCAACATCATTTTCAGCATGTACTGGAGCTGGAGCTGCAGAAACTGGGTCTAAATCAACCAATGGATCTTGCTGAGGAACCTACACCTTTGTCTTCACAATATCCTCAATTGTTTGATCTTCAACAAACACAACATCACGGCTTCTCACAATCTTCTTTGCAATTGGATCAAGTAGTTTATAGCCGAAATCATCCAATCCATAGCCAAGGAAGATACACTGTCGTGTCTTAGCATCAAGTTTCAACCTTTCATCTTGAGGAATATGAACAAAGGCCTTGCACCTAAACACTTTTAGGTGATCATAAGAGACGTCCTTGTTGTACCAAACCCTGTTAGGAACATCTCCCTGCAAAGGATAAGACGGTGAGAGATTAATAAAATAAACTGCAGTCATCAGAGCCTCATCCCAATAATTCTTAGGTAGCTTTGCATGTGACAGCATGCATCTCACTCAAGGTGAGATTGTCCTGTTCATTCTCTCAGCAATACCATTCAGCTGTGGTGTCTTTGGAGGTGTTAATTGGTGCCTAATCCCTTGCTCTTTGCAATATGCATCAAATGGCCCAATATACTCTCCTCCATTGTCAGTGCGAATGCACTTGATCTTCTTCTCAGTTTCTCTCTCAACTGAGACTTGGAATTGCTTGAATACACCTAACACTTGATCTTTGGACTTCAAGGGAAAAGCCCAAACTTTCCTGGAGAAATCATCAATGAAAGTGACAAAGTACTTAGCACCACCCATTAACCTTACTGACATTTTGCAAACATCAGAATGCACCAAGTCCAGTAACTCTGGCTTCTTGTGAGGAGGTAGACCCTTGAAAGCAACCCTGTGCTGCTTCCCAGCTAGGCAATCTGCACACTTCTTCAAATGTACACCTTTCATCCCTTTCAAGAGATTTTTCTTCGCTAGCACTGTCATCCCCTTCTCACTCATATGCCCAAGCCTCTTGTGCCATAGAGCACAAGTGTCTTCTTTATCTAATGCATTGACAGAAACACTAGAGAGATTAGTAGAAACATGGTACAAAAGTGAAACTCGGTTAACTTTTGCAACTACCATGCTGCCCTTGGTGAGCTTGTGCTGTCCATCTCCAAATCTGCTAGAATACCCATCTTCATCAAGCAATCCAACTGAAAAAATGTTGAGCCGAAGTGCCTCAACATGCCTCACAGACTTGAGGACCAATTTGGTACCATTTTCAGTCTCCAAATGCACATCTCCCTTTCCAATGATGGCTGCCCTATCATTGTTTCCCATCCTCACAACACCAAAATCACCTGCTGTGTAGTTTGTGAAGTACTCCATGTGAGATGTAGCATGTATGATATCACCACTGTCCGGTATCCAAACTATCGATCTCAGCACCATCCACATGGTTGATGGCTGCATCATCAAAAGCTATAGTGATCTGCTCAATAGTGGAACAATAACAGCCCTCATTACCTTCATTTTCAGCAGCAATGACAATCATCATCTCCTTAACTGCTGAAGTAATACAGCCAGCATCACTGTCACTATCACTATCTTGCTTATGAGCTTCCTTCTTTTTCTTACCCTTCTCTTTTTTCCATTTGCGGCATTGCCACTTTTTGTGTCCCTTATCATGGCAGTAAAAACACACAACTTCGGTGTTTCTTCCTCTCGACTTGCTTCTGCTTTCAGCGGCACCTTTCTTCGGACCTCGGCTCTTGCTTCTCCCCTGTGACTCAGTGACTAGCACCTCAGAATGAGAGGAGCAAGTTCCCTTTTCAGCAATCCTTCTGGTTTCTTCATTTAACACCTTTGTCTTGACAAGGTTCCAAGTAACAACACCATTAGGGGCTGAATTGCACAAAGCGACTTTCAAAGTCTCCCAACTGTCCGGCAATGAGCCAAGTAGCAGCAAGGCTCGAACCTCATCCTCAAATGTGATTCCCATGGAAGATAACTGAATAATAATGCCTTGAAATGCATTCACATGATCAGCCACAAGAGCACCCTCTCGGTACCTCAGATTCATCAATTGCTTGATCAAGAACATCTTGTTAGTACCTTCCTTTCAGGCATACAACTCCTCCAACTTCCGCCATAAGGTACGTGCATGTGTCTCCTCACTGATATGGTTCAAAACATTGTCATCAACCCATTGTCGAATGAACCCACAAGCTTGATGATAAAGAACCCGCCATTCATCTTCAGATTTATCATCTAGTTTTGCCTCTGCAAACACTGGCTTCCAATACTCCTTGACATGGAGTAAGTCCTCCATCTTTCCCTTCTAAGCTTGGTAATTTGTACCATTCAATGAGATTATTCTGCTGGTATTTGTTTCCATCTTCAACACCAGGCAAATCAGCAAGTTAATCAAGTTGAATACAAGCTGAAATCAAACTGAACCAAAAGCTCTGATACCACTCTGTTGAGATAAATGGCAGCAGAAATACTCCAATTAATTCCTCATCTTGTGATGACCAATGAGGATAACATCTACCAACAGATATACAACGGAATAATACAAATCACATGCACAAAGACACAAAGATTTACGTGGGAAACCTCCTCAAGGTGAGGAGTAAAACCCACGGCACGGACCACTCCAAGCTTCCACTATAATCAACAAATGGCTACAATGAGTCTTCTATAGGACATCTAGAGGATTACGCCACCAGCAACACATTCACCATAATGCAACTAGGCATTTGCAACAACAACAACAACAATCACCACTAGCAAGAGGAACTACTCTGAAATAGAGAATACACAGATTCTGTCCCCTTCGGTAATCAGTCCATATCTCACAAACTACAGATCCCCTGTGCACAAATTTTGGTAAGACTGTGATTCCACAAGTCCCCTGACCACTGGCAAAAATTCAGCTCAATCGGACACCATTTGACCACCCAAACAGATCATCTACCGAAACTGCTCTGTGCTGAAACTGCAGTCACCCGAACTGACGAAACCAACCCCAAATCTGATGCTCTGCTGAACCAAACCTCATACCAACTGACCAGATCGAAATACTCTAAGTGAGGAACGAGTTCACCAAGTTTGGCGCGAATCCAAGCACGTTTGAGCCTCCGATCACAGGCTTGAGTCAGATCTGCCCGGAGCCACCAAATCTGGACGGATTTGCTTCTCCTTCTTCTTCCTCTCCTCTCTTGGTTGTGTTCTGTGTGTGCTGCTATCCCCCCTCTCTCAAGTGACATCCAGCACCTAGAAGAGTATGGGGGCTAGGGTTTTCTTGTGCCTTTCACTTTCTTGGAGTGATCTGCACCATTGATTTAAGCACCAAATCAATGGTGCACAAGCACTTGGGATTGTGGGTTGTTTTCTTGAGTTGCTGGGCTCCTAATCATCCTCCATGTGGAGGGATAACCCAACACCGCGGTGGTTCGCCGGCGTCCCGGCGATGTGGCCCCTTCGCCCGAGATAGAGTGCTCTCTGAATCCTATCCGGTGCCAACTGCTGCCCACCGTATGCGCCGCTTGTAACAGAGAATCTCAACTCATGTGACACAACAGAGGCCATCGCAGGGCCTTGCGAGGAGCACGGTAGCTGTTGGCACACCGTTCTGACGCATGATCGAGCTGCATATGTGCTACACATAAACAACGTACACCTGCGATCTGACTGCGAATCAACTACACAACTCTGATCAATTACCAACTTCAGAATTCAGAACTCTAGCTGACCACAGAATTCAGAATTCAGAACTCTAACTTCAGAATTCTGACGGCGAGGCCAGCTGATAGATCAGACGAGTTCCAGGAGTCGCTGGCACTGTTGGATCGTTTCGTCGGCAGGCGCGGCTCCGCGTGGGCCCTGGTGATTCGCACGGTCGGCGGATGACGGCGTGCCTGGAATTCGGTGCTGACAATCCACCATGCTCCGTTGGTTGGCGCCGTCAAGTCGCCTGAATCCGATCCGGTCCTACACACCATACGCGCCGCTGCTACTCCAATTGCATCCATGCGCCACCGCTCCTGAAGCATGATCGAGCTGCATGCTAGACATAAACGATGACACATGCATCTGACCACAAACCTCACAATTTCAAACTTCAGAACTCTAGCTGACCACAAAAAATTAAAGAAAAAGACGTTTTGTTCATTGCTCTTAGACTGGATTCAACATGTCCGCACGAACCATCGACTATTTATTTGTTGTGGTTATTCGAAATTAAATTGCATTCAGAATACTTGCTGTTTGGAGAAAAGAATTGCTACCCAATGGGATTGGTGTGACCATGCATATACCCACTGCTTCTTCCACCAACGATGAAGACCATGCACTGCTGCTCCTGCACCTCCGTTGCCCCCACAGCCACACCATACACTGGTGTGCACTCTGCAGAGTCGAGCCGTGCCTAGTATCATTCTGGCGGCCGTGGGACGCACAACGTCCCACCTGCCTCCGCAGCTAGTGCCCGTCGCGAGCAGTGCGACGACACTCGCTGGCATGGAGCAATAACCCAAGATGTCAGCGGCTCGAGACGCGCAGACCTCGCGCTGCAGGGCGACTGCTGCCGCAGGCTGGAGGCGTTTCTGGACACGAGCATGGCGGCGGGTGAGAGGGCTCTGCGGAGCTTGGTTC
This sequence comes from Cenchrus fungigraminus, assembly GCA_036936925.1. Classification (NCBI taxonomy): domain Eukaryota; kingdom Viridiplantae; phylum Streptophyta; class Magnoliopsida; order Poales; family Poaceae; genus Cenchrus; species Cenchrus fungigraminus. The sequence continues at coordinate 124,156,194 of CM072770.1, read as the reverse complement.
GATGGTCACGGTCATTGTCTCTTGAATAGTCTGTTTTCCTCCAATATCTGCGATGCAATCAAATGTGGTTTGCAGAGGGAATTAATGGGGAGATGCGTGTAGCTTTGCTTTTGAATGTGCTTGTTGAATGGTTGATCCAAATAAATTATATACATATATAGAGATTGATCGAGTAAGACGAGATCCATGAAGGGTTTGTTATGCATGCATGCCAAATGATCAACCTACTACACCCTCTCTCGCTACTTCGCTAGCAGCTCATGCATTCTCGTCGGCTTGCCATCGTTGGCTCGACCACTTTGTATTCTTCATGATCGATCAAGCATACAATGGCCTCTAAAAGTATTATCCTGAAGTTATAACACACATAAAAATTAAATGGTGCTTCATTTTATAAATTGCATTATCGTGTTTGCACCTTGAATATAGTTAAATTAATTAAGGTCCCTGACGGATCAAATTTTTGCCTAAAATTTTGATATTTTCAGTCATGACCAAAATCACCATTTACCTGAATTTTTGCACTACCCAATAAAAAATCTACCTTTTTAACTTGAAATTCGCTCGATATTTCACGAATTTTGCTTATTTCGATGGGGAATTGAAAGAATACCAAAAACGAAATTTAAAATCCTGATTCAGGGTGGCTTGGTTTTTCAAAAAAAAAGGAAAGGAAAAGAATCAGGGCATATTCAGCTTGTGCACTGAAAATTGTAAAAAACAAAATCTTTGTGACAACATGCTTGCCTGAGTATGATTGTCTTTCAGGAAGCAGGAAATTAAACTAGCTGGCATCAAGTCTAGCCACACAAAGGAAATACTTTTTCCTTAATTTTTTAGTGATTAAAACTAATTTCTCTCTAAATATTTATCCCAAAGGTCTAATATTCATGCAGAAATGCCTGCTTATATATATAAATTGTATTCTTTTCTTCCCACCTTGAACTAGGTATAATTTTCAATTTTTCAGGGCAACTTTAGCATGTGCACTGAAACAAATATCAGCTACACTGTAGTAACCGACTAGCAATGAGGCCAGGCATGTATAATTTCACTATGTTCAGAAAAAAACTATTATAGATATTGTCCTGATCGATTGTTGATCTTGGCGGCGGTTAGTGCAAGAGCATGGTCAGTAGTTGGTCTTCGTTGCAGCATGCAGTAAGCCACACACGCGTCAGCATCGCCTGGCGCAGCAGGCATGGCTGAAACAACGCAACACAGCAAACAATCAGACTTCAGACTGCAAGGGCGATGCCCTGTCTGTGAACAAGTAAAGCTAGCTGCCCTGACCGTAAAGGGCCACCTCGGTTGCTTGGAATTAGGGATGGAAATATGAACAGAATCCGAATTATCCGAAATCCATATCCGCTAAACCATATCCGTATTTGAATTCAAATGTGGAAGTAAAGTGGATACATCCGAATTCGTTTTTGTAGATTTCTCCATCAGATTCCACATCCGTATTCGGCAATATCCGGCACTATCCGTATTCCACTATATAAAACTATAAGTTATCTCTATAACCAATGTAAAATTATGTTCAATAGAATACTAATAATGATAGTGTATAATTGAAATAAAATTATAGCCATAACTAATAATTATGAAATTAATTTAATATTAAAAATATTGCATCCATAAAACAATTTAAAAGTTATATTTAAATTTAATAGACATAATCATTCATTTTAATGATAAAAATACATTAATATAAATTTTAGTTTTAATTACTCTAGTTTATTTATGTATTGATGATAATAGTTTCCATGTATTTTTAATTATTTGTTTGATAAATGTATATATATTTAAAAATATGTATTTACTAATAGTTTTAGTTATTATAGGATTAATTATAAAAATAAATGTGGATGAATGTGATAATCTTAATGAGCGATTCTGTCTAGACTTGTTATGTACTAATACTTAGTCTTTACATGATTTTGTAATTGAAAATTATCAATAAAGAAATTTGGTAAATGTTGTCTTCCAATCGAGTAAATATCCGAATGCGTATCCATATTCGAGACATCCGTTTTGTATTTGTATTCGAAAACATTCAAATTTGTATTCGTATTCGAGTAAAAATGTGGTAAAAGATGTTATCCGAATCCGATTCCATGCGAATCCGATCCGTTTCCATCCATACTTGGAATAGCTTGAAATAGATGCGCTAACTAAAGTAACATTTATTGAGAATATTTATCTATCCGTGACAGTGATGTTTGATCCTACATGAAATTTCACTGATTTTCTTGGGTGAATATCAAATCTCATGATTAATGTATGGTGGTTATGAAGAGGGGCAAGAACTTGACGCTAGACCTCTGCATTTTAGCTTGATGGTTTCAGAACCATTGTGCAGGGTAGCAGGCACAATTCAAGAGATAGAAAATGCAACATATCTCTTTCTCAGTTGCTCATCTCTCAGACTTGGTTGCTTTGCTACCATTCGTTCTTAATTGGAGTAAGAGAAGCCCCTAAAAAAAGGAGTAAGAGAAAAGACGCCGCCAGTGCTGAAGGTGATAATTCAACCAACACAGTAGCCTACCACAACCGACACCATGGCCCTGCCATAGCGCCGGCTGACACCTCTGCTGCCGCCGTCACAGGCCTCTGCAACTTGAGCCTTGCACTGCTGCTATTCTGATGCTGGTGGGAGGTGACGTGCCCCACCTGGCTCTGCCGCCAGCGCCCACCAACAGCTATGTGAAGGCGCTTGCGGTGAGGCCGTCCACCGAGTTCTTGATAGGTCGCTGCTGGCGCCGTATGTGGGGACTGCAACGGCTTCAAGCGACATGATCCTACGGAGCTTGGGCCCATGTCCATAGGACTCCTGCACAATCTGTTTTCCTCCAATATTTGAAATGGAAATATGGAATCAAATATGGTGTATAGCTAGAGATGTGATCGAGACTCGAGAGTAGGTTTGCTTTTGAATGTGTGGCCGGTATGATAATCCCTCCTCGTCAAGTTTTTCAAAATATTTATATACATCTATGTATATATAGAGAGAACCATATGCATGAAAGGGAAGAGGTTCGGAAGTTATGCACTAGATGAATGCATGCCAAATGACTAACCTAACCTACTAGTAAATCTCGCTAGCAGCTAGCTCATGCATTGTCGATGGCCTGTTGTGTCGTTGGCTAGAACGGACACAGTACTAGAGCATGCACGCATATACTATGCCTTTCTCTCTTTGATAATCGATCAAGCTCATGCCATTGATCTATGTGTGCATTTGCATCTAAGAGAGAAGGCCTTTTCCCCTTGATTTTGATTGATTAAACTACGTTTGCATCTAAAAATAACCCAAAGTTATAACATTCATACATACAATGCCTGATTTTATAATCTGCATTCTCGTCTTTGCACTTTGAATAGTTGAATTAATTCAGCTTCCCGAGGTCTAATATATTGAGGGCAGGGATCACAATTTTACCCGAATTTTCGGTTTTTCTAGTCACGACCGTTCACCCGAAATTTCACATTGCTCAACGAAATATATGCCTTTTTAAACTCAAATTTTACCTGAATTTTTTTGAACTTTGCTCATTTCAATTGGACCAATAGAATGCCGAAAACAAATTTTAAAACCATGATTGAGGGTGTCTTGTTTTTTTAAAAAAAAAGGAAAATCAGGGCAACTTCAGCTTGTGCACTGAAATGCCATGATTGTGTTGTAAAAATTAGTGCTATATGCAAAATGGAAACTATGAGAGGACAAAGTATAGATGAACCAAATGCGGAGAAATTGCGTTGGGATATACCAGAAGTAGAAGAGTGTTGCGAATTTGCTTTACTTACTAAAATGGTAAGGCGCCCGTCAACATCAATCTCGTGACGGCTCTCACCGAAATGGACACCACGAGAGGGCAAACAGTAAAATGGTAAGGTGCCCGTCAACAACAACTTCGGTTTTAAAAACCATTCATAACGATTTGCTCAAAACACTCTATATGATTTATCACAAGCTTCACATAGGATATCATGAGCCCTTGACGAATCTCATAATTTTCAAACTTGTCTGCATTTATACAATTAGAAAACATTGCAACCGCATGTGGTTTTTCATGATTCCCGAACAAAATGTTCAAAATTTCATCCTATTTCATGGATATGGTCTTAAAAATGATTAAATTACATGAATATCATTTTTCCACAAACTTTACTCCATTACTTTACGCACTTGCAGTTCAAATTTGACGTATATGGCAAAAATTCTTTAACTGGCACATAATTGCTAAAAATAGTAAATTTGTTGAGACATTTATAAAATCGAAATATATAGTACAAAATAATGTTTTTGTTGTGGAGAAATAAAAAGAAGTACAAAAATCAATTTTTTAAAAAATACTTTGCCGTGCATCGTAGGAAAACGCAAGACAAACGTATATGTTTGTCGTGCGCCTTGCCCTAGCACACGGCAAAGGGACTGAAAAAAACAGTTGGTAACGGTTGCGGATGGTGTAATGGCCGGTTAGTTTGCCGTGCGTCAAAAAAAGAGACACACGGCAAATGTTTTTTTGCCGTGCGTCAAAAAAGACGACGCACGGCAAAGAATTTTTGCCGTGTGTAAAAAGAAACACACGGCAAAGTGGGCTCTTTGTCGTGCGCCCGAGAAAAGTGCGCAGCAAACTCCCGGGCGCACGGCAAAGACCGGTTTTCCTGTAGTGATCCACACCAAGGAATTAATGGCTTTAAGCTTGCCCTGATGCATATGGTTTCTTGCACAATTTGTTTTACTCCAATATCTGAAATTGAATCCAATATATTCAGCTTTGCTCGCTCCCTTTTGAATGTGCCATAGTCCCTCATTATTGAATGCTTCATCCAAACAAAACCAACAGTTATATAGAGCCATAGAGGTAATTAAGGTCGATATGTAAAAAGAGCTAGATGGGTTGTTATACACTGGATGCATGCGTGTGCCAGATGATCAACCTACTGCTATCGGTCATCTTTGAAAAACACTCCCTTCTATTTAGCGTAATTTGACCCCAATCCACAGTTTATTTTTTTATGAATTGAAGAAGCCTCTAAACTTTCGGGAAATCCTCTGAAGTACTGTTCATCAGTGGTTATCTAGCAAGGGTATAGGCCACAAAAAGGCAGACTTTTTCCTTGATCTTGACTGTTTCAAACTGCATTTTAAATTAAGGCCAAGAAAACTGTCCTTATTAAGAGCTAATTGTTGGCTGAAATCCTCTGAAGTACTGTTCATCCGTGGTTATCTAGCAAAGGGTATAGGCCACAAAAAAGGCAGACTTTTTCCCCTTGATCTTGACTGTTTGAAGCTGCATTTTAAATTAAGGCCAAGAAATCTGTCCTTATTAAGAGCTAATTGTTGGCTGGAAATTAAGTTGCATTCAAATATGTCCTCAAGATCGAGCTAATTGTTTATTCTGCACCTCCGTTGCCGCCATAGCCGCAGCCTGCCCTGCTGTTCCCTCTGCGAAGTCCAGCCGTGCGCCCGTGCCTAGGTACTATTCCGGCGCTGCTGGGAGGCGGCGCATCGTCCCACCTACCTCCTCAGTGTGACGGGCATGGAGCAATGCACCTTGTTCTTGTCGGGTTGAGGCGCGCATACCACAGGCCACAGCTGCATGGTCTCTTGCATAGTTTGTTTTCCTCCGATGTCTGAAATGGAGTCAAATATGCATGGTTTGCAGAGGGAATTAATGGAGAGATCGATCGACGTGTGATGTGTGTAGCTCACTAGCTCTGCTTTTTGTATGGTACGGCTGATAATCCCTGCTTCTGTTGACTGGTTGACCCAAACAAAATATATCAAACAGTTATATAGAGATGTCGGATCGAGGAATGTGAGATGTTTGAAGGGTTGTTGTTATGCATGCATGCCAAATGATTAACCTACTACGCTCTTTTTTTTAAATTAAAGCAGGAGCACTGCTATGTCATATAAGAAGAAACAACATTGGTACATAGCGGGCCGAAGCAGACACCACGACATGAACAAACCCCAAAACAGAAACAAACGCACCCGACACACCAGCAGCCTTAACCACATGGGAGAGAAGACCGAAACAAGCCGCCGACACCTGCGCCGTCGTCACCAACGCTGTGCCACGCCGAGGCGTAGCCCGCTGCAGGCTCAAACGGCCCCATGAGCTCCTACACAATGGAACTGTCACACTCAAACTGCACATACACGATCGTCGATCCCTCAGATCCAGAGAAACCTCAGCACATACTCCCATCTCAGTACCATGGCAACCACTGATCCTGGCCACTCTACGTGGGGGCCTCGACACATCCACCGCCTCACACTCCTCTTCCAAGGACTCACATATCTTAGACTGCAATAAGAGCACCTCCTCCGCCCAACTGTCACCGAGATCACCACTACACCTTGCATGACAGCTCAAGCATTCCAACTCCATGGATCCTCTGCACCCTGGCAACAACTCGGACCAAGCGCACACCCCGCAGCACCTCCAGTCAGCCACCACCACCAATAGCACAAACGGCAGGACTCCAACTACGATGCCTCCAAGAAGGTCACGAACTGAGGTGCCGCCGCCGCACGTCTAGATGGACAAGGTCTTCACCCTAAGAGCCCCACGCGACGAGAGCACGGTGCCTCACCATGATGCCCCCAGCGGGGAGACCGATGACCCAAGGGTGCCGCTATCATGCTCTCCGTCAACCGGTGAAAACTTTCGCCCGAAAGCACCACGCCTGCCGCCCGCTCATGGTCTTGGTAGTAGCCCGCTCCCTGTCTCCATCACAACAACACCACCGGAAGAGGCCTGACGCATCCCAAACCACCACCTCGGCGCCGCAACAAGCATCAGCCAGCCCCTCTGGCCCCACCACCAAGGCGACACCAGACTGGCAGTGTTAACGAAAAAGGAGAAGCCGCCGCCCAGCCACGGCCGGCCAGGCCACGGCCAGCCACGGCCACAGCCAGCCACAGCCGGCCCCGGCCAGGCACGGCCGGCCACGGCCACAGCCACAGACAGCCACAGCCAGGCCGTCCGTGGCCGCCGCTGGCCACAGCCGTCAAGGCCGCCGCCGGCCGCAGCAAACTGCCGTCTGAGGCCGAAGGTTGCTGCCGCCCGAGGCAGCCGCAGGTCGCCGTCCTCCATTGCCGCCGTCCTCCGCCCCCTTCTGCACCACACACAGGGCAAACGTGCCCCCTTCCGCGCGGGCCACCAGATCCGGCCAGGGGCCGCCCGGATCCATGGCCTCCCGCCGCTGTCGTCGCCGGGGAGGCCCCCGCTGCTGACGAGGTCCTCGGGTGCTCGGGCAGCCGCACCCACTGCGGAGCATCCGTGGAGGGGGAAGAGAGTCGCGCCGCTGCCTTCATCGGGGCCTCACGGACTTCCGGAGGCACTCTATGGTGGTGGCACAACGGGGAAGGAGGTGGGAGGAGGGGCGGCGGGGGCGCTAGGGTTTGGACGCCTAGCGACGCGAGGCGTCGGTTCCTTCCGTCGGATATTCTTTCTCCTCTCCTCTTGCGTGGCACCGCCCTACTACGCTCTCTCACGCATCTCACTAGCAGCTCATGCATTCTCGTCGGTTTGTCATCATTGGCTCGGCCACTAGAGCATGCACACATTTAACTAGCAGATACTTTTATATCCTTGATGATCGATCAAGCAGACAAGCACATGCCGCCGATCTGAGATTCTGAGTGTTTTTTTTTGCCTTATTTTGAATTATTAAACTGAATTTGCATCTAAAATATTATCATCAAGTTAATAACATTCTTTACATATAGTGCTTGATTTTATAAACTGCATTCTCGTCTTTGCACCTTGAATATAGTTGAATTAAATTAAGCTCCCTGACATATCCAAATTTCGCTTGATATTTTCAGTGGGGACCAAAATCACTGTTCATCGAAAATTTTGCATTGGACACTAAAACAATCTACCTCTTGTCTCAAATATTTCACGAATTTTGCTCATTTCGATAGGGATTGAAAGAATACCAAAATGAAATTTAAAATTCTGATACAGGGTGGCTTTCTGGAAAAAAAAGAAAAGAAAACAATCAGGGCATCTTCAGCTTCTGCACTGAAATTTATATAAAAAAAAACTTTTCTTTGTAAGAACGGCGTGTTTGGTGGAGCTGTGGTTTTTCGAAAAGTAGCAGTGAGCTGTGAAAATTTATCGTGAACTGTGAGTAGTAGACTATCGAAAAGTCGACAAATGTTGAATGTGCACAACACACACGATGAATAGAAAGTTACATGGTGACTTGCTGAAGCCTCCAGGTCCTTCATGGACACCACGAGTGCTAGCGTGGCGCATAGAAGCTTTTAAGATCTCATCGATAGTAATATTTAAATCGAAAAAAAAATCCTCAAGCTTCATGACCCGTCCCCTGACCACCTCCAACGAGGCCTGCATAGTTGTTGTTAGAAAATGAACCGGGGTCACCTTTGCTGCGCGTCAGAGAATCCTGGTAAATACAAATTGTGAAAACTAAATTGGTGCTTGTAGCCCCCCTGCCCATTAGGAGAGATATGAACCAGTGAGGAGGCTTGTTCTTGCTGAACAGTGAGCTTTGGGTTCGCGTATTCCATTAAATCGATCGGATCTTTGTCGCGGTGGTCAAAGATCCGAGTCTTCATTATATTATTCCCAAGACTGACATATGCAACAAGGCAACTATTAAGCAACAATACTTCAAATATGAAAAAAACACATGGATCAATTACTACTTACTCTTCTCCTGCTCCTGATCCTCCTGCTATATCGAGTATAAGAACCACAATAGCCAAAGCAAATGGAGGCGGCCGGTAACTCTCACTCCAATTATATCCACACTAAGGCATGAGACCTCTAAGCTTGGTCTCCTTCCGACCAAGCACGACGCCTTTTTCGGATGCAGGGTGAGCTCTTCTTTTTTTTCCACTGCCCGCATTTAAAATTAACCGCAACGGATCAGGGCCGGGCGGTTATGGTTGGGGAAAACCGCATTAGTTTTAGGGGATTTTTGTAGTGTACTAGTTTTTACTGCTTGCGATCAATGTAGATGCAGATCAATGTTTGTTCTCCTGCGGAAGTTATGATTTGGGACAGATTCGCCTAGCGCACAGGATTAGATTGTTCTTTTTGGCTGCTGTAGGTTGCAGTGCGTGTTTGAGAAAGGCAGTCTGTGTGAAATTGGGTGATTAAAAAAAGCAGTTTGATTTTTCTTAGATGTAAAAAATTGAATCTTTTTTTAGATTATTAGAGCCTTTTATGGGCCACGCCCTTTCTTCTGGTTGTACTGGGCCATATGTTCCAATTCTACTATGTTAATATTGAAAGAAGTGCAAAGCGCTGCATCTTTTTTATGGTACAGAACTCTACAACCATTCCTTGTATGTATGTAAATGTAGTGAGAACGTACGACGCCAGACATCTTTTGAACTCATAAGAAATATACAATTTGGAAGTCTGACCTTCAAAGAATAGATGATTGTTGACAGCTTTATATAATTACAGCAAGTATGGCTATTTCTGATGGCCAGTTCTTTCTGCGGCCTGACTTGTTTATTCATTTAAGCAAAGAAAAACTTAAAGTACTGAAATCCTGCATAGTCGTTAGTGGGATAGGTCATTCTTGTAGGAGAGAGATCGGGAATCCAGACAACAGGGCTAGGGTTTGGGGAGAGTAGAAAGAAGTCATATGCAAGTTGAAGGACCGAACTGACGACTAGAGAGGGGAAGTGAATGGGAGTCGATAAAAATTCTTCTCAAAGGAGATGGCTACTCCAACAAGATGAACACGGCTAACCCAAAATACGTCTCCGACTCAACTACGCAAATTGGCCAAGACCACGTAGCCACTGGAGTGCTACTGGTCCTAGGAACCAACACACACCGAAACCTACTCGAGAACCAAACAACACCAATCAAACCTTTCCACAAGTATCACCAAGCCTCATAGCCATATGGAGAGCTACTGGACCTAGGAGCAACACCAGGGAGTAAACGGGACAAAGCGGAAGCAAACTGTCCTCGCAAGTCCGGAGACTCCGCAACAATACTCCGGAGACTCCGCAACTTACGGAGTTTTCACCTTAGTTCCGGAAACTCCACAACTTACGGAGAATCCGCAACTAACTTCCGGAGACTCCACAACTTCCGGAGACTCCGCAACTTATCTCCAGAGTTTCAAAATGAGCCTCTGTTGACGGTGAATTTCCGTCAACCTAGCCATGAGTTTACCTTTAATGTTGGCATTGATTTATTATTCTAACCACTGGAACTAACCCCCCGTATATAACAAGTTCACTCTTGCATGTCGATTTTGGAGTTTATTATTTACGCAGGAAATCTACGCTAAAGAGGTAACTTTCGGGATAAGTTCACCAAGCACTTTGGAAGAAGATCATGAAGCCCGACAAGAGCCAAGACACGCGATGAACATGACTCCAAATGACCTGAGGACCGAAGCGTCAACGTGCAAAACTTCAGGGACTCAACCAGAAAACAGCGAAGCTTGGATGGCAAGCATTCAAGCCTTAACCGTGAAGGAAACGACGTCAAAGGCCCACATGCAAGTGCACGCTAATGGGGAATCACGCGAGAAGCAACCGGGAAGAAAACCGGGGCCGAACCGGGCCAAAATGGGCCCAGGCCGGTCGGCCCAGGCCGGTCGGCCCAGCCCATTTTGACGTCGGTTCAGCGCCCCATTTGACCTAGCCGCCATTCGGACTATTTATAGCCCCCTCGCCAAGAGCCACAGAAAAATTTATTCGTCATCCGCCGCCGAGGAGAAGAGAAGAGAAGGACACCATTCCGGAGAGGAGAGGGTCGAGATGGTTGACTAGGGTTCCCCTAGCCGGCGTGGGAACCTTGCATGGAAGACCACGTCGGAGTTCCCGGAGCTAGGATCAGGATCAAGGTAGGATCCCGGTGGTGATCTTGTCCATGTATCATTCGTTATGTTGAATTATCAAATTGAATCCGATTTCTAGCGATCAAGTGCTTTCACTACGATTTTGCCTTTGTTTGGGTTTTCTTATTCTCCAATCTATTCCGCGGATAGATTGCATAGGATGTTCTTGTAGCCATGGTGGCTAGAGGTGCATACCTGACCTACCGAGCGTTTGCAACTTGTTCTTCTTGAACTCGCCCTAGGCTAACCCGCACGAATAGGAGTGCGTTGTGACAGGACGGTGGCTCCAAAAGGCGGGCGTATTCGGAGTTGGAACGGAAGCCACGATTTAAAGAAGCTTTTAATGAGATTCATTTGCCTTATTCTTCTCGGTTTTGGAACTTCAACAAAAGACCCGATCCAATCTCTAGATTGGTTCTCCCCTCTCTTTCTCTTGCTACCTCCGGTGTTTAGTAGAATAGATGTGTTTCATGGTTCTTCCATAGATTAGATGCAAAACCCCTTTTCAAGATCAAAGCTTTCCCGCTTATTAGATTGGATCTTGCGTTACACATTGTTCCACGGATTCGATACCTTGGGTTCACACTTAAGGGAAGAAGGGTCCCTTGACTACGACGGAGGACTTGTCCGCTTGCAAGTCCAAATGAACTTTGATACGACAATCAACCGTCAACAGCCTCTAAGAGGAAGAGGGAAAAAGTCAAAACTCGATCAAACTACCTCCAAAAATCACGAGATTTGAACCAAGGCTTCTCAATACCACAAAGAAGCTTTTCCCAAAAGATCTCCTAAAAAAGATCAAGCCATCACCACCGGAAAAATGATTTAGGCTATGAACCCTAGGGAGAGACCTTTTTCCTCAGAACCACCGATCTCCCAATTCGCTCCACGGATTCGCACAAGACTTTGGGGATACTAGGAGTACCTCATGGGCATCCCATAGCTACGATTTGGTTCACCAAAACTCGTTGAATCAAGAGGAATCGAAGGATTTCCACCAAGAACTCCTCTAACCCTAGAACCAAGAAAACCCCAAAGTTGAGCCCCTTTACTCACGGATTTGGGAGGGGAATCAAAGGGAAAAGAACTACGAAAGCTTCATGCATACCTTCCCCCCAAATCCCAAAGAGAAAGGTCTCAAATCCGCCACAAGAAAATCACCAAGAAAAGGCTCCGAAAATCACCAAAATGGGAAAATGGGAGAGACACAATCAAGCCTTGAGGAACCACACCGAATCATCTATACATACCATGAAGGTTCATACAAGGTCTAGCTTGCCTCCCAATCATCCTTCCCTCTCACAAGATCTCACCATGAAGCTCTCAAGCTAGTCCTAAAAAGCTAGTCCTAAAGATCATAAGGAAAATAGGGTTCCAAGAGATGGCTGCCATACTCTCATCACTTGGGTTATATGGAAGCTAGCCGAAAGACGAAACTACCCTATTATATTAAACAAAGATACACGCCCCCAAAGGGCCTTTTGAGAAACTTCGTCGTAGCACCATCGAACGGATGCCCAGCGACCGCAAACTTGCTTAGTCTCGACGCAAGCCTTGCGATCCCGACGCGTGTCCTCCGCTTCGAAGTCTCCGGACTACGTCGTCGCACACCGGTGTACCCCACCGGTCAGACCGGTACCCACCGGCCAGACCGGTCAGACCCACCGGTCAGACCGGTCCTGGTGCTGCTGCCTCCGGTTTTCGGTCTTGGCTTTGTGGATCAACCAAGGAACCCAGCGGTTTTCTGGTGAACCACTGACAACCCCACGAACTCGGTGTAGCCTCCGCCAATCACCACTCATGACTCGGCTCCCACGTAGTCCCGGCTCGACCTTGGTTTTGAGGCTCAACCAAGAAACCGTCCATTACTTCATCTTGTTGTTCTTGCCACATGCGGCCCGCACTTGACCTCGCTGGCCACCGAGTCTCTCAAGTCAAGCCTACTTGTCTTCTCCACACCTGGAGGTCTACCCGGCAACAACCTTTCGCGCTTGCTCTTCACCTGCACCAACACTAGTCAAGTCGTAACCTGCACCTGCAATACTTAGTCAAGAGTCAGTCCACACAACGTTGTCAATCACTCATCACACCAGGAAGCGACCATCCACCGGTCCTCGAACCACACAGGCTCTCACAAGTCACGGATGGAATAGCAAATAAATATATGGGCCATGATGATAGACTAATAGTAAATATCTTACAACATATATATAGCCGAAATGAACATCAATGTGATGTTCTTTGGCTCACGCAAAACTTATTTTTGACATATTTAGTTGGTAAAACTGGTCAATCAGTCAAGTTACATGCTTTCTTGCTGCTATCTCTTTCTTTTGTTTACTGATAAGATTGTGTGGTCTGTCCTAACATGACGAAATTCACTACTGCAGTTTCTCAAAATATCATTACCTTATGTTTTTGAATCATGTGGTTTGATGTTGGTGATGTATAGGTTGATGTGAAGAAAGCAGAGGACAAACATGGAATGAGATATGCGCCGACTCCAAGCAGTAGTTACAATCACCAGAATGCTGATTCGAAGAAGTTCTTTGTGTGTGGGTTAGGAGACAAGATTACCAAAGATGACCTCTCAAGTTTGGGACAATAACTGATTCAGTTGTTATTTATGATAAACGAACAAGCAAGGTGAATGGTTTTGGATTTGTGACATTTGATTCCCAGGAAGCTGCGGACAAGGTTTTGGAGAAGAGTTTCCATGAGTTGAAGGGTATTAAGGTGGAAACCAAGAATGTTGAACCAAGAGGTTCAATGGTCAGGGGGTCTTGGAGTCATAGGAGCCCTGCTAACAGCTATGACGGATTGTACTCTCCGTACAACATACCATTTGTCACTGGCCCCTATTTAGTTCCATTTTCTTGTTACTGATCACCATCTGGAATCTGTCAGACAGTTTGTTTTACTCCAATATCTTAAATTGAATCCTATATTATGCAGCTTTGCTCTCTTCTGAATTAATGTGTGGCATAATCTATCATCCCTCATTGACCTTGTTGAATGCTTCATCCAAATTTAACAAAACCATTCAACAGTTATATATAGAGGCATGGAGGTAAGGTCGATAGTAGCTGGGCATGCACGAACACACATCATGCATGCATGAAAGGGAAGCATTAGTTGTATGTTACACTAGCTAGGTGCATGCATGCATGCGCGCCACATGATCAACCTACTGCTCTCGCGCTAGCATTAGCTAGTGCATGCATCCATCTGTGTCGGCTTTTGTTGCATGCATCCATGCACTCATGCATATGGATCCTCGCCATTGATTCTTGCATCCGTCCCGTAACTTGTCCATGGAAGGAAGAAGAGATTGGACATGCATGAGCCCAATGGCCCAAGTGTAGTGAACATGGTCCCTATAAATCATAATAATTTGTGATTTGGGTGATTGAATGACAATTATTATAGTCATTGAAATTAATGATTTATTTTTTAAGCATGTCATTGTAGGATTTCGATGTCCCAATAATGCAAACGAAGCCATGGTATATCTAGGATTATTCCATGGTAATAATCAAGCTTTCAAATGATAGAGGAAATCATTTGCTAGGTATAAGTTTCAGGGGGCGCTGTTACCTGCCGCTTCAGCGACAAAAAAACAAACCGTCACCGAAGGAACCAGCACGCAGGAAAAGAAAGGTGCAAGGTGCAGCAAGCAGGTTGCAGTGTGGGTGGGTGCATGCAGGGAAAGAAAGGTGCAGCAGGCACGTTGCAGTGCGGGTGGTGAATGCATGCATGTAAAAAAGTCAAAGGTAATGATGTCATCGCTATCTAAAGTTTTTTGAAACTTAAAAAATCTATAAATCACAAATCAAACATCAAAAATTAAATTCTGATTACACCATTGAATTTTTGACAATAAAAACTTCGAAACAAGATCCCACTTGACTATATTTTGACAAACTTTTTTATTCGTATTTTTTTATTTAGGTTATATATATTGTTATCGCTAGAACAAAACGAATGAAGTGACAGAACAAATAAGAACCTATCAGAACAAATTTATATGTCATCCCGAACAACAAATGTGGTGTCAGAACAAATCAGAACAAGGGTCAGGACCTGTTATTATTAAAGACAGGACAAGATATTACTAAAGCCAGAACGATTTATTATTATAGTCAGAACAAGTTTGTATGTCATCTCGAACAAAAAAAAAGTGTCAGAACAAATAAGAACAACTGTTAGAACAAAATCCTATTATAGTCGGAACAATTTTGTGTGTCATCTCGAACAAAAACAAATGTAGTGTCAGAACAAATCAGAACAAGGGTCAGAACAAATTATTATTATAGAGAGAACAAATTATTATTATAGCCTGAACAAGTTTTTATTATAGCAAGAACAACTTATTATTATAGCCAGAACAAATTATTATTATAGACGGAACAAATTATTATTATAGTTAGAACAATGTATTATATAGCTTGAACAACTTATTATTATAGCGACAACAATTTTATATGTTTTCTCGAACAAACAAAATAAAGTGTCAAAACAAATAAAAACAACTGTCAGAATAAGATTCTAGTATAGTCAGAACAAGTTAATATGTCATCTTGAACAAATAGATAAAGTATTAGAATGAATAAATAAACTAAGGGAATAAAAATAAAAATAAAAACTAGAAAGAGAGAAAAGAAAAAATAACTTAAAATGAACTGTAACTCTATGCAGTCACAAAGAGTTGTGTGGTGCAATGGTTGCTAACTGTCTTGTTTAATTGAAGGTCTGAGGTTCAAAACTTGTGATTGGTAAAAATTTTTAATTTATTGGTGTGAAAAAGTGGAAACAGTAAAAAAAATGAAAAAGAAAAAAAAGCCGCACGGTTGCCCAACCGAAGGAAAAAAACGGAAACAGTAAGAAAAAAGAAAAAAACGAAACAGTAAGAAAAAAGGAAAAACAAAAAAACGAAAAGGAAAAAAAGCCACGAAGGAAAGAAACGAAACAGTAAGAAAAAAAGAAAAAACGAACCGAAAAAGAAAAAAACGAAAAGGGAGAAAAAAACCCGAAGGAAAGAAACGAACCGAAAAGGAAAAAAACCCGAAGGAAAGAAACAGTAAGAAAAAACAAAAAACAAAAAAATGAAAAGGAAAAAAAGCCACGAAGGAAAGAAATGAAACAGTAAGAAAAAAGAAAAAACGAACCGAAAAAGAAAAAACGAAAAGGGAAAAAAACCCGAAGGAAAGAAACGAACCGAAAAGGGAAAAAAACCCGAAGGAAAGAAATGAACCGAAAAGGAAAAAACGAAAAGAAAAAAAACCGAAGGAAAGAAAAAAACCGAAAAAGAAAAAAACGAAAAGGAAAACAAAAAGCCCGCACGGTTGCCCAACCGAAGGAAAGCGACTGCGAGCAAAAACGAAAAAAAAACACCGCGGACGGCGCGCGACGGGACGGGGACGGGGGGCTTTAGCGACATCTCGCCAATTTGTCGCTGAAGCGACACATAATATTCCGCAGTTTCAGGGCAGCTTATTATTTACCTGTGAACTGAAACAAATATCATTCACTGTAGTAAAAGATTAGCAGTGAGGAAGTGCATATATAGTTGGTCTTGGCGGCGGTTAGTGCAAAGGTATGCATACATGGTCAGAAGTTGATATTATTGGCGGCAGTTAGTGCAAAGACTCACAGAGTTCGTTGCGGCATGCAGTAAGCCACACACAGAACAACGCAACACAGCAAGCACAGACTTCAGAGTGCAAGGGCGATGCCCTGTCTGTGAACAAGTTCGTTGCTCCGAATAGCTTCAAGAAGTACATGCGCTAGCCAACTGAAGTAGCATTTGTTGAGAATATTTATCTATCCGTGACAGTGATGTTTGATCTTTTGTGAAATTTCACAGATTTTCTTCGGTGAACATCAAAGCTCATGATTGAAAGTCCATTAATTATTAGATGCACCCCCGCTCCGCTCGGGTCGCCCCCGCTCAGGGCGACTTGGGTGGCGACCCACCCCCGGCCAGCGAGCGCCCCCTCCCTCGACCTCCTCTCCCTGCCGCCGCCGGAGGGGCTGGCTGGCCCCCGCACGGGCCCCAAGGACGGCGGTGGTAGGGCCTTTCTCCCGGTGGAGGCTCCTCTCCGGGGCGGCGGCGAGGCGGCGGAGCTGGGGCCCCCGCGGCCGGATCCGGCTGCCCCCGGACCGGATCTATGGCGTGCGGCCGTGGGGGCACCGTAGGCGGCGTCTGCCGGGGGGCGCAGTTCCTGAGTCCCCTGGCCCGGATCCGCCTCCCCCCCCCCACGGGCGGATCTGCGACGGGCGGCGGCGGGGGCGCCAGTGGCGGCGGCTTCCAGCGGTGGTCGAGAACGTCGGCAGCCCTCCGGTGGTGGCCAGTGCGCGGGGCGGCGGCTTCTTGCGGCGCCCCGCACCCCCCGGCAGGCAGTGCGGCGCCATGGTGGCGCAGCCCGGCCCCCGGCGTGGCACCATGGGGGCGCGGCGGCACCACGTTCCATGTGTTACAAATGTTTGTGAATGATGTTGCAAGTGTTTCATGCTGATGTTGAAAAAGTAGATCTAGATGTTTCAATGTTGCGGGATGCTGCAGATGTGTTTATGGATGTTTCATACGTTATTTTTGAATGTCGCGGATGTTGTTTTCTAATGTTGCGGAATCTCATGTTGAGCTTAAGTATCAGGGACCCATGTTGCCAACATGTGATGTTGAGTGTTGTGTCGGGGGAGGAGGGCACCTAATGTTGGATGTTACATATATTAATTTTCAATATTATGGATGTTGACTTTTGATGTTGCAGACATGTGATGTTGGACTCCTGATGTTGGATGTTACACGCAACACGGGTCGCAACATGGTCGCAACATGAGGGAGGAGGGAAGAAAGACTCCTGATGTTGGATGTTGCACGCAACGTGCTCGCAACATGCACGCAATGTGCTCGCAACATTTACTCGCTGGACTTTAGATCTAATGACTGACGATTAAGCATCTTAGGATCCAACAGCCGCGAACCCGTCCGATGCTAGCGCCCGGAACGAACGTCCGGGTGCTAGCAGTGCCCATTATCAAAGAGAGGGGCATATATGCGTGCATGCTCTAGTACTGTCCGATCGAGGCAACGACACAACAGGTCGACAATACGCATGAGCTAGCTGCTAGCGAGATTTACTAGTAGGTTAGGTTAGTCATTTGGCCCGCATGCATCTAGTGTATAACAACCGAATCCCTTCCCTTCGTGCATATGGCTCTCTCTATATATACATATGTGTATATAAATATTTTGTTACATGGACGAGGAGGGATTATCATACCGGCCACACATTCAAATGCAAAGCTACTCTCGATCACATCTCTAGCTATACACCATATTTGATTCCATTTCAGATATTGGAGGAAAACAGATTGTGCAACAGACCCATGGCCGAGGTACCATGCTCCACAGTGCCTTGTTACTTGCCGCCGTTGCGATGTCAACAAACACCGCCAGCCTTCTACAACAATAGCCTCCCAGCGGGTCCCTTCTTTCCCCTTCTTCGCTACAGCTCTCGAGAGAGGAAAAAAGAGCGACGGCTTTCCGGTGTCGATCCGGCCGATTCCCCGCCCCTGGCGGCTTCTCCGCCAGCGGAGCGGTGGGGAATCGGATGGATCGGCGTCCGGCGTAGGTGTAGCTGCTAGTTTTAGGTTATTTAGGCTAGTAGGCTAGGGTTTGCCGGTGGTCTACAGTGGCCGACGCATCTGTTCGTTTGCGGGCGTCTGCGCCGGCGGCGCTCTTGGATCCATGGCGGCTTCTTTTGCTCCCGACGCTTCCTGCTGATGGTTCGTCGGTGAGCTCCGGCGGCGTCAACCCCAGGTCTTTGTTCCAGTGCAGCCATGGCAACTTCTTTGAGGCTGCGTTCTAGAGGTCAGTTCCCGGCGACGTTCGGTGGAGGGAGACGACGTCGCTTCCATGGAATAAGGTACTCTGGATGCTCTCTTCTTCGTCGTTGTGTGCTTCAACACCGGCGTTGGGTCCGTGAGTCTGAAAACAGTCTCCACTTGGATTGATTCCAAGCGTTTGCCTCTCACGCATGAAGCCACAATGGGAACGCGACGTGCCCGTCGCCTACGGAATCAGTTGATTCCGGTGATCTTAGGAGGGATGCGATCATTATATCTGTGTAGTTGTAGGTGTGTTTGTGTGTGGCGTTTGTACATGTATGAACAGATTCTACAGCTATATCCAGATGAGAGGCTTAAAAAAAATAGCCTCCCTGCGGCACGTAGGCATGCGCACAGCGACCTGTCAAGAACTACGTGCACGGCCTCACCGCTAGCGCCTTCACACAGCTGCTGGCAGGCGATGCCGGGTGCCGGCGGAGCCAGAGGTACGGTGTGAAAGGCAAGGCTAAGTTGCAGAGGGCTGTGCCGGCGGCAGAGGTGTCGGCCAGCGCTGCGGTGGGCCCGGCGCAAAGCAACCAAGTCTGAGAGATTAGAAACTGATCGAGAAAGAGAGATGTTGCATTTTCTCTCTATTGAATTGACCCTTCTTGTATACTACCCAGCTGAAATATAATGCAGAGGTCTAGTTCTTGCCCCTCTTCATAACCACCACCACACATCAATCATGAGCTTTTTTTTGAACGAACCGCACAAGATAGTGCGTGTTTCATTGATATAGAAGAAAAAAAATACAAGACTATGATACTAGGAGATCATAGCCAGGAAAAGAAAAGGAAATAAAAACAAATTCGCCCGGTTGGATTGGGACATCAACACGGGTTACCGCTCTAACTATACTCACCGGCCGGTTGGATTGGGACATCAACATGACCGGACTCTGCACACAAACGACAACAGAAAAGACAAAAGCAAAACCGCGGATCCACCCACAAACAGCACTCATGCGAGTATCGAACCCTGGAGCGAAGCCCACCGCCGAAGAAGAAGCTGAGGGGCGGACACCACCGCACCGAAGGGCCACCGTCGTGCGGGGCTCAACGCCGCTGTAGTGCTGCACCGACACTGACAGCCCGACAGCGTGAAGAACACAGAGTCCGAAGCAACTCTCGCGTGCGCGGGGACCACCAACCCGCCACTTAGCACGCCTCTCTCTCGTGCGGGGGGACCTCCAAACCCGCCGCACGGCTCCACGCTTCGGAGTCATCTCAAAAATTGCCGCCGAGGTAGCCCGAAGGTGCCCCGCCCCTCAGAGACCGCATCAAGCCGCAGACCACCACCAAGGTACGAAGTCATCACGTTGCTTCGCCCTCGCACAAGCCGCCACCATCGAGCTAGAGGATTGAAGATGTCTCCTGCGCCGTCATGCGACGATGCACCACACCGAGAGGTTCCAGCCATGCTGAGAACCCCGCCGCGGTCCGCTGCAGGCCAAGTCTTCACTGACTGTCGATGCCGCAAGCGCCGTCCTTCAACGTTGTCCCGCACCGCACTGGAGATTGCCAAGCAATACCAGGCGCCGAGGGACGCTGCAAGCAGACGACCAACAGCCGAGTGAGGACCTCCAATCGCCAACAAGAGAGCGGCGTCGTGGCGAGGGGTAGGCAAACCCCCATGACACCCGCCCGATGACAGTTTCATCCCCGCCGGTCGAAGCAACCACGAACGGTAGTCCGACCAAAATGCGAGCAAGTGGTGTCTCTAGAGACGACGTCTCCAAGGAGATAACGACGTCCACAGGCGCCGCCGTCGCTCGTCCAGGAGCTGGATTGGGTTTTCACCCAGAGACTTTGTGCAGCGGGATTGCCACTCCAAAATGACGCCCTCAACAGGGGAGCAACGCCCGGAGGCGCCGCCGCCATTCCACCAGAATGAATCTGGCGAGGGCTTTCGCCCAGAGTGAAACCCCGCTGCCACCGCTCGCCGCAGGAGGCCAGCACCACCATTGCGGCCATCTCAACCGGGGGAACAACACTGCCACCGCACGACAACGCCAGCCGTCGAAGTTTCATCTTCCTGCCGCCGCCCCACGCTCAGACGACGCGTCGGGTTGAAAAAACCGACCGCCGCCATCACCGCCACCAGAGCTGTCCCGCCGTCAGCCGCCAAGTCCACCCGCCGCCCGCCGTAGTCGCATGAAGGGGAGACGCCGCCGCAGCGCCGCACACCGCGCGACATGCTAGACTGCAGCATGTCTACATCAAGCTGCCTCTCGTTCTTCACGGGGAGCGGCGGCTTGCTCCCCGACAGTGGGGGAGCACCAACCTGCGAACCTCGTCGCCGCAGGACGAGGAGTAGGGGCGCGCAACTGTAGGAGGCCGGGGCGCCCGCGCTCGGACTGCCGCCGCCGGATCTGAGGCCCACCCCGCCGGAGAGCCGCCACCACCCACAGAGGAGGGAAAGAAGATGGGGAGGCCGGCGGCGCCCACCCGCCCCTCCTCCTCGTGAGGGAGCAAGAGTCGGTGACACTCGTCGTCGCGGGGGAGTCGAAGCCGGCGGCGTTAGACCTCCACTCCGCGCCACGGGGAGCAGCCCCTCTCATCGCCGCGAGGAGCAGCCCCTCCCCCTTGCCGCGAGGGAGCGACGCACGGTGGAGGAGCTCCTCAACAACGGCCGACGCAGGGGGACCTCGACAAACCTCCTCCGGGTGGAGGGGCGGCGCCCCAGGCGGTGGAGGTGCAGGGTCGGAGGCTAGGGCGAGCTTACCGAGGGCGGCGGTGCGCGGAGTAGGGGCGGGGTGCTGGTGGCGCGCGGCCGGCGAATGACGCTGGTGGCACGCAGAGCTCCCTCGCCGGGAAGCGCCACCGCTGGCGGCCGCGCGAAGCTCCCACGCCGGGGAGCCCTGCGTTGGCGGGCCCTTGGGTAGGGGGAGCTGTGGGAGGGGGAAGGAGCCAACCAGCCGCCAGATCCGGGCCGCGCAGGGAACCGCTCCTCCCGGCGGTGGAGCACGCACTGCACGGCTGCCGAGCGAGGTGTGACGCTGTCGCGCCGAAGCTGCTCCTTTCCGGTGATGCAGTGCGTGAGAGAGAAGGCGAGATATGCACAGGAGAGACGAGTCGATATAAACTGGAGAGAGATGCGGGGGAATAAGTGGATAGGAAGTTAGGAACGGTGAGAGGATGTGGTGTGCAGGAAGATATTTTTATCTCCCGTCCGACGCGTCTAAGATAAAATCGATCAAGCTCATGCATGCCATCGATCTTATGTGTGCATTTGCATCTAAGAGAAAAGGCTTTTCCCTCTTGATTTTGATTGGCAAATTAAAATAGCCAAGTTCGTCCCCGAACTCTTGACAAAGGGTCGAATTCGTCCATGTACTTTTAAATTGACCAGTTTAGTCCTCGAACTATCCTTCTTCGCTTCAGTTACATCCTTGAACGCCATGCCGTCAGCAAACACGTCAACGCCAATGCCGTTCGTTTACCCCTTCTTCCGTCTGTTCATGTCTGCCTATCACTTTCCCGTCCAGCACGTGGTGCCCCATCTCGAGTACCCGAGCAGGGGCGAGCGCGGAGGCAAGGAGCAGCCGGTGGCCGATGGAGGCACTAGCTAGGAGTGCCGAGGCGTTGGGCAATGCCGGTGCGGTGGAAGCGAGGAGCACAACAGCCGCCAGTCGGGGCGAGGTGGGATGGGGGAGTCAGGACGTCGGACCATGGAGCAACACGCGACCGTTGACCTGTAGATGTCAGTGCTTGGGGAAGGGGAAGGGCAGTGCGTGGCCGTCCACGCGCGGCGTAGGGAAGAGGGAGGGAGGGCGCGGCCCACCTGCGCTTGTCGCGTCGCGGACAGAGGGAAGGGCGCTCCGATGAGCCCGTCCAGGGCCAGCTACGCCGGGGACGCCTCGTCGGGCGCCGCCGACGAGGCCACGTTTGACTTCACGCTCGACTTTAGCAGCCGCCTGCAGGAGGCCATGCCCATCCTTGCCGCCACCGATGAGCTCTTCGAGGGCGGCAGAATCTGGCCACTCAACATGTCGCACCCGAGCATTCTGATGGTCGATGACACCTCCTCCTCCTACTCCTCATCGTCGTGGTAGCGCTGGCGGAGCGGTTGTTGTGACGCCAGCGCTGACGGAGAGGGCCGGGGCGGCACCGCCGAAGGAGGAGCCACCGCAGCACGCGTGCCTGTGGTTTGACACGCGGCGAAGCCGCCTTCGCCGAGTCCTTGTACCCCGAGTGCATGACGCCGAGTGTTTTTAGGCCTTCACTAAGTGCCCCTAGCACTCGGCGTCTTCAGCCTAAAACCTTAAACCCAGCTTTCCCGTAGTGACTCTTCTTCTCCTGCTCCCGATCCTGCTGTTATATTTATGTTGAGTACATATATATAAGCAACAGACAACAGTCAAATTAAGCAACTCTCGTGGTACCCATCGTGTTGTACTTTTTCAATAAAGGAAGCTTTATTAATTCTCAAGGTTATTACATCAAGATGATACAACGTCTTGAAAATACTCCCGACCTCTGCATAACAGGATGCACGCAATCTATAAAAGAAAATTAGATGAACCAAGCACACTAATAACCATTAATCTGTAGACTAGACCGCCACCCATGCGTCTGAGTAACCACTTGCGTCAATCGTTGAGATGCCGGCCGCAGTAACCAAATCCTATGAAGATATCTTTTGTAGAATAGCCCATATATAGAGCTAATGTATAATCGAGAAGATAAGCTGCAAAGGGGAAGAGTCAAGTTTTGTTTTCAAACATTATGCCATTTCTGCATAAGGGCACTCCCAACCCAGACTCTATCCATGGAGTCTATATCTCGAAGACTCTATCACAAGAAACTATATTCTCTAATGCAGATTTTCTACCATGGAGTCCATCTAATATTCCTCTCGGATCTTCTACTCAAGCTTTATTAAATAAGAGGACACATCGCACATGTGGGCAGCCACACGGGATCCGCACGGGCTTCGTTTTGCGTGTAGACTTGGAGTCTAACTTAGACTTGGTTTCTAAGTTTTCACCCCTCTCTCATCATTAAATTGCTTGCCACATCAGCAATTTGCCTAAGTGGCAGTGTAATTAATGACTCTGGACTCTACCATAGAGTCTGGGTTGGGAGTGCCCTAACCATGACGACCAGCAAGTAGCTGTGCTGTCGCTCAAGGTTTAATTGCTCTAAGCTTGGTCTGACGGCCATGGTCTCTCAGACACTTTGTTTTCCTACAATATCCGAAATTGAGTCCAATATGTATGCGTGCAGCGCTTTGCTCGCTTTTGAATGTGCCGTATACTACAGTCCCTCCTTGCTGATGCTTCTTCATATAAAGGCTTGGACACACTGCTAGATGTGCATGCATGCTCGCCAAATGATCAACCTGTCTACTGCTCATGCTGATCATGCTGTGCCGTGACTTTTGCTGATCTTGCTGCTTGATGGTGCCGGCCGTGACTTCTCTGCGACGATTGATCCGTGATCTCTCTGCTAGCCAACTCGTCTGGGCCATATGGGCCATGAATCAGGTTATCATCCACACGTGGCATGTCCTGGCTGGGCCCTCAACGGATGAACGTATTTGTTTCAGGCCTCGTATTTCATCCGTGATCTCGCCGATATCTTGCCTGAGTACTCGAATCTGTTTCTCTCTACGATACGATACGACGAGTTGATCTCGAATGGCCACCACGTCCGCCGGCGGCGGCTTCCCCAGCTGGGTGCGCTGCTGGAGCCCTTCGTCTTCCGCAGGGACGACGACGACTCCTTCCCCGACGACACCAAGGCACCCATCAGGGCCTCCGGCACCACCTCCTGGGGCGCCAGCTTCCGCATCGCCTTCTCCCTCGCCGAGCCCCCGCGCATCTCCCGCCTCTACGCGCAGCTGCCGGTGCCGGGATTCCTCGATCGCAAGAAGGCGGATCCCTTAGCCATCCTGGCAACCCACGGCCACCTCGCCCTGCTTCGCGTCGCCACTGAGACGCCTGCATGCCGGGCAGTGCAGAACTTCTTCATCTACAACGCCGGCGGCGAGAACCCTTCCTCGCTCAAAGCGCTCCCCGCTTGTACCGAGCCGGGCTTTCGTCAGACAACCCGGCAAGATGCTTCTCATCCCCGCCTGATGGCGGTCGAATCCATGGGCCTCTTGTGCCGAGACGAAGAGGAGTTCGTGGTGGCGGAGATGACTGTTCACAAACCAGCCAGCATGTCCAAGGTCATCGCTCACATCTGCATGCTGCAATCCTCATGCATATCATCAGCTGATGATCGTGATCAACTCGGTGGCACATGGAAATCCATGTGTGTGGATGTCCAGGGTGGTAACAATCCCGGCGATTTCCAGCAACTCTGCTGCTGGCAAACTGACACCGTCATCCCTTTCCGCCACTGGCTGTGCTGGGTCGACTACAACGGAGGCATCCTCTTCTGCGACGTGTCGGCCAAAGAACCCACCCCATCCGTCTCCTTCCTCAGGTTCCCCCTCGACGAGCTCCCTCGTACTGCTACCACTCGTGCAACAACCGCACGCAGCTACTTGTACCGTGGCGTGTCCGTCGTCGACCAAGGCCGTGAGCTCAAGTTCGTCAATGTCACCCGCCACGACGGCCTTGCCTTCGGAGCACTCAAAGCTGGCACCGGCTTCACCATCACCTGTCACACACTCGTGATAAGCGCCGGCGGCAGCATGGCGTGGGAGGAGGACTACACGGTCACCAGGCCAATCCCATTGACCGCCTCCCGCGCGGCGTCCTCATGTTCCCTCGAGTCGACGTTGAAAAGCCATGTGTAGTGCACTTTCTCTTCACCGAGTTTGGATTTGTCAGCAAGAAGATGTGGGTGGTCTCCATTGATATGAGCACCAAGATCGTGGAGTCATTTTCTCTGTATATCAATGGGAAGGAGGGTCTTAAGACTGATGACGCTGACTTGATCAAAGAGAAGTCCATGGCTCCCATGCCCAAGCATCTATCAAGGTACGTAATATTGATGCTGCCCTTTTATCTATATCACTGAATATTGCTGCATATGCATGAATGCAAATTGTCCTTTAATAATAATCTTGCATTGTTGGCGTTTCACATATGTTGTAAGTAGTGTACGTAGCTTGTGATGATAAAAGCTGCCAATATATATCTTCTTCAATATGCTGTTGGAAATTACATACTAGCAGAGAAGCAAGTTTAATTTGAACGACATCATCCATGCATCATCTAGGCCATTTTTAATTCTTTGACACTGTATTTATATATGTATTATTAATTGCAGGGAGAGGAAGGATATGGAATTAGCCACACGTATACACATGTCTTCCTGCCCAACCATTATTTTGCTTTGTTCTAAATATATCCGATGGTCCACAAGGCTTCAGTCGTGCTTGTCAACAAAATTGAAGGAGCTCATGTTGTGGCCTAGAAAGCTATCTTATATATGGTCTATTCGATCGTGTGTTTTGTAAGTTGGTCAAACAAAGTTTGTCATGTGTCCAGCTTTTTTAAGTACAATCTTTAAATTGTGCCACGGATGTGTTGTGTCACTTAGCTTGGTACGTCCTTGAACTTGCCCATGTCCTCATATATATACCAAGTTTTTATGTGAAATTTAATATGCACATTTGCATGTGTTTTACCACTCACGAACGCAACACATTTTTTTTAGAAACAGGAGGGGAGCATCCCCTGCTGATTATATATATTATTTAGAGGTAAGAAACATATTGCTCCAACGCAGTGGCGTGACCACTGCACTCTATCAGTGTTTACCACTGACACTCTAGACGTGCGCGCGCATGATCTATCACCTCCTTCATTCTCGCCATCAAGAGAAAAAACCAATGCAATGCAAGTCGTCTAGTTGTCATCTACCACTCCCTACAGGTCGATCACTGCCAGCTAGCTTGCTATAGTAAATTCAGCCTCAATGCATGCATATATATGGAAGTGGAAGTGAGAGTGAGATTTTGGAGGGGAGGCAACCATCAGATGCTGGGCAAAATTGAGCTAACAAAGCTTTTTGCGAAGTGACAATGTAGGTGTGTTCTTCATTCCATCGTCCATTTATTCTAATGGGTAGACCAGGGGCTCGAGGCGTTTGTTCGCTTTGTTGGCATATTGGTTTCCCCCAATGTCCACAACAGATATAATATGCTTTTGGCTACCATATCCATATGCATATATGTTATCTATCCACTAATAGACATGTCCGTAGCGAGCTTGCATTGGTTTTGAACATGCAAATAAATGGTGGAATCGAGAACGCACCCTCGTTAGCAAAACAAAACAGTTATTTTGGACATATTTATAGAGATTGATAGTAGCTAGCAGGCACGCATACATTATGCATGAAGTGTAACAAACCCTTCAGGCATAGCATATGATCAGCTCATGCGGATCGCCGCTCCCGCACGCCTCTTTCTAGCTCCTTGCATTGCCGGCTGCTGCCTTTTTTATGCAAACAGGAGGCCCCACTGATGACATATATAAATATTGAAAAGAAGTTTTAAAAAAAGAAAGGCGGGTGCCATTGCTCTATAGATAGAAAGTTCACGTACACATATCTTGCTCGATGTAACATCAGAGCAAAGATTTCTTGATGACCACCTTGCTTCGGTCCAGACTTGGATTAATATGCTCAAATATCAGATCATTAGTTGCCTTTCAAATATTCGAACTCATCAGCACAATAATCTCCATGAAGAATGGCACTCCTAGTTGATTTCTGATGCTTGTTAGCTAGGATCTCATAAGGGTCAGCCATATCTGGGACAATCAAACTGAGGAAAGACCAACATTATTCTCTAGCAAAGCTGCAATCAAGAAAAGGGGTTTTAAGAGTTTCATCCCCATGCTCGACACAGATCACACACTCATATGACTCTAGGGCCATTTTTTTTTCTTCTCAATATGTCCCTGTGTCTTAACGCTATCATGAAGGAGAAGCCAGAAATAAACTTGATGTTTGGGTTGGCAAGACGATTCCCATAACCAGCTGAAAACAGGATGAACTTCAGCATGACCCATATGGGCTTTATAAGTACAAAGGATATGCTTGCGGATCCACTTACGTAAGGCTTACCACCCAATGTGTTCAGAGAACACATAGCCGGCATGAGTTTAAGGGAAGCCTATGATTCCTAGATCATGAAGGGCCCAAAAGGAAACATAATTTATTCCAAAACGGAGAAGTATGTTGCAGTTGTTTGATTCTATCAGCAACTGAGCTGTGACGATGAAGCATGCTCTATGTTCCAATCTGTGATGGAACAAATAAAGTGAAAAGTAGAAGTTAAAGTATATGATGAGATCAAGGGGGAGAATGTTACTTTGATCTCCTCTCTAGTGGGCCCAACGACCCATTGGGCCGCACTCTGATTGGGGGCACCCAACCCTATCTGGTTGGCGGGCCCCTGTCACATTGCGTTATATAAAGAGGTGGGGGCCGCAAGCTCGCAAACGAGGTTCGCTGCTAGCTATACACCCTACTGACAAACCCTAATTTGATTTCGAGGGTGCGTAGCCAGTGACGGGAAGCTCCGTCGTCGTCCCGACGCCCCGACGACACTACACGGCTCGTCACTGCCCCAGAGCAGTACCTGCACTGCGCGTCGCTGCCTAACGTAGATCTTCACCGACTCAACCCGGGATGGCCACAAGCTCCACCACCATGAATCATGAACACAGACACAATTTACCCGACTAAATTTGCACCTAGTAAATCCGTGTAATCTATCAGGTGACGCCGGGAGCGGATGAGTCTTTCCTAGAGCAACAAGACTCTAGATTTCAGATCTAGTCAGCATAGCACATCTGAACCTTAGCTGTAATGGCAGAAATTTGGAGCTCTGAAACCTACTGTAGTGCCTCCAATTGCCTAAATTATATGGAAACCTGTGATATGTAGGGTGGTTTTGTAATTTGATTTGGATCTAACTCACTTTGAATATAATTATATAATGGAAGGAATTGATTATGTGCAAATTGTAATTTGTTTTTTGATTCTCATGCAATGCCTTGGACCATAATTTGGCCTGCTGGCTTGAATGTGTTGTGGTCTAGAAAACCATCCTACAATGAAATTTGGTCTGCTATGCTCTCATGTTTTGTGTTGGAGCTACCATGTTTAGCACAGACCTTTTCATTCCTGGAGCTACAGACATGTTTAAACTGAAGGCTTACATTAACATTAAAGGCTGATGGCCATGGCTGAATTCTGTAACATTGAGTCTATGCTGTTGTGTTGTTGTGTTCCCAAAGTTTACTTTTTGTTGCATCTCCCTTTCCCTTATATTACTGCCTTTCTCAAAGTTTACTTCTGTTGTTGTTTTTTGAATTTCCACATGTATGCTAAAATAGATGGATCGAAGTTGGGTTTATTTGAAACCATTCACACCTACCTACATGGACGGAGTGGAAGAGTTCATGGAATTTGTTAGAGGAAAATACCTTGAAGACAACAAGATAAAATGTCCATGCCGCAGATGTGTTAATCAAGTTTTACAACATCAGCAAGAAGTGAATGACCATATACACATCTTTGGAATGTTGCCTACTTACACTCGCTGGATTCATCATGGGGAGTCTCTAGGTGCTGAAATTATTGAGTCCAGAGAGGAGGAAGTGCACCGTAATAGATATGATTATGATGAAGGGATAAATTTGGGAGAGGATGATGGCCAAGATGATGGCTAAGATGATGACCGAGATGATGATCACGGAGTCAAAGAGATGCTGTCAGATTTGTACACATCATTAGAGGCAGACTGAGGGAATCCAAGATTTACCAAAGTTCTTGTTGATGTCAAGTGGCAACTGTGTCCAGGATCAGAGCATTCCAGATTCTCCTTTGTAGTTATACTTCTTTATATCAAGTCTCGCTATCGAGTTGACGGTACAACATTTAGTGCATTGATGAAATTATTGTCCCAGGGATTCCCTTAGTGTGAATTTTCAAGTTCGTATGATGAGGCGAAGAAGTATCTTGGTGAACTGAGCCTTGCATATGAATCAATTCATGTGTGCAAGAACAACTGTGTGCTGTTTCGAAAGTCTACGTTGTTTGACAAGGATTATTCCAGGCTAGAAGCGTGCCCAATTTGTGGTGAATCTTTGTCAAAAAAATTGTGCTTCTTCTTTTTTTTTTTGAGAGATGCTTCTTCTTTTCTAATGCTTCTTACAATATAACAAAAGATTACACACCGCATGCAAAAAATTAAGAAATTACATACTGTTGCAAAATTTTTTTTGTATGATCAAAGATTAATACACCTCATGGAGCGGAAAGCGACCATAGCGACGACGGTATCTAGCGGGTGGGCAGCTGGCCAAGGCTTCCAACTTGATTTGTCTTGTGCGCACTGGGGAAAAACAAATAATGAAGTTCAGTTGAAGCAGATGGATGCGATGCATGTGCACTATCGAGCCTTAACGTATCTACTGTGCCAATGTCTTTTATATTTGCTAGCTTGCTTGGATTGGATATACAGTAGCATGCATCAAAGTGACAACAAAATAGAAAGATCCATGCTATAGAAGCTTTGTGGAACAAGGAGGGAATCGTTGGCAAATTCCTTCCCTAGGAAATCTGTATACTCATTTCCTAAGATCTTGGAGGAAACCAGATGAGATCATGAGAGGTACTATGAAAAACCTCTCCAAGCGGAACGCAATCATTTTCCTCTGCATGACCAGCATATATGATAGCCCCTACCTCCCATCTCTCTGCTCCACACAACACAACACAAGCATCTGCTACACTCTGCTTTCTGACTTCAACATCACTCTGTTTTCGATGGAATGCCAGAACTAGAAGCAGGCATCCAAGGCTCTGCTGCGCTATGTTATACAAGCAAGATGGTGGTATTGTTGACACTTCGTTTCCCCCTATATCTAAAATATTTCCATGCATACACAGAGAAACCCTACCTATTTCCTACACAAACACATAGCTTTAAAAAGAGGTTTGTATAGCTTGTCTTGCTTTTGAAAAGTTATGGACATTTATAGAGAGGAAAAATTAGTCTCATAGCATCGAAAGATCGTCCTATTCGGAAAATACCATCAAAAGTTCGACGCTCCGTAAAATAGCACCGAAAGAATGCAACGTTACCCATAGCATTCTGTCACATTTTCCGTCACCTCGTCAAATGAGCTCCCACCTCGTGCTCCCAGCGCCAACATCGAAAGCTCATGCATGCATATTGTCGATGGACTGTTGTGACGTTGGCTCGATCGGACAGCACTAGAGCATGCACGCCATCGATCTTATGTCACTGGTAGAGAGAGGATCTTCAGTCCCGGTTGGTAAGGGGTATAGGTCTCTCAAGTCCAACCGGGACTGATGATGAGAGACAAAAGGGGGGTCCTTTAGTCCCGGGTGAAGGAACCGAGACTAAAGGGGGGCCTTTGGTCACGGTTGGTAATACCAACCGGGACTAGGGGGCACGCCAGCGTAAAAAAAAAATTGAAAATCCCCGGGAGGCCCTCACACTCGCGATTTTTCATGCGAAATATACACGTGCGCGGGTGCGGGGATTTGAACTCGTGACCTCCAGCCTCGCTCGTAGCTTCCTCGCCATCTCACATACACAGCACACCTGACTGAGTAGAGGATGCTATCCTCTTATAGTCACTCGTGGGAGACACTTTAGTCCCGGTTGGTAACACCACCCGTGACAAAAGGCCCCCCTTTAGTTTGGGTTGGTGTTACCAACCGTGACAAAAGGGTCACCTTTTTAGTCTAGGTTCGTGTTACGAACCGTGACAAAAGGGGGGTCTTTAGTCTCGGTTCGTAACACGAACCTAGACTAAAGGGGGTGACCCTTTTGTCACGGTTCGTAACACGAACCTAGACTAAAGGGGGGCCTTTTGCCACGGTTGGTGTTATCAACCCGGACTAAAGGGGGTGAGCACTCATAGCATTAGTGGCCGCCTCGATGAAATCCCTTTAGTCCCGGTTGGTATTACCAACCGTGACCAAAGGCCCCCCTTTAGTCTCGGTTCCTTCACGAGAGGATGAAGTTTGTCGCACGCCCCCGCCGTCGCCTCTCTGTGTGATTGCAGACGACGACGACGCGATTAGGGGCGCTTCGGGCGGTGACCAGGCGGCGGAGAGTCCGTCCCCCTTCCGCGGCGGAGCTCGGGCTCGGACGTCGACAGCGGCACCGACTGGTTGCTCCCACAGATGCTGGACCCGGCCGCGCTCAACATCGACAAATTCCCAGCCTCCACCGCCATCTTCCCGACGCTGCCCGCCTAGAGCCCGGAGGAGGTCCGAGAGGTCGCCGGCGTTATCGTCGCCGTCCGCCAGGCTCATCATCTGTTGTATGGACCCCGACACATGCGTCGACTTGGGCGGCAGCATCAGCTCGCACGGCCCGACGCGCCCGCAGTCATCCTCCACGTCCAGGCAGGGCTTGCCCGCCTTGACGCCGGCGGCGGCGCTTCGCAGAAGAACTCCGTGAAGATGTCCTTGTCGAGTGAGTCGGCCAGAGAAAATGGGAACCAGAGGCCAGCCTCGTCGTCTTGCGGCACCGGCGCGGTGTTGGAGATGCTGTTGCTGCCCTCGCCCCCGCCCCCACCGGTCGCCGCCTTCTCGGGCCTCGGCGGCAGCTTCCAGTTGTTCTAGGCGACATGGCCATTGCACCAGAGTAGCTCGATGATGAGGTCATTCTCTTCGTTGCGAAACAAGAAGCAGCACAAACCTTGAGCCTTCCTCTCAGAGATCCAACAACCGATGGAGACAGGGCAGCATCACGATGCCTGGGCACGCAACACTCACGGCTGGGGAAAGAAGGGGAGGCCGGCGCCGCCTGCGCCCCGAATCCGGTGCCACCAAGGAGAGCCGGCACCGCCAAGTAGATGGGCTCGCCGGTGAGTAACGGGCAGATCTCCGCCACCCGGGAGCTTCGGGAGGGGATCGAGGGGCGGCGAGCGCGGGGCGACATGGGCGGCCGGCGCGGGTGGCTTGGAGGAGCTCCTGGGCGGAGGGAGAGGGGCGGCCGGGGAGGACCGAGCATTCAATTTGAAGGAACCGACGACCGTTTGCTGCAAACTCGATGGAGGTGGCGGCAAACGTGAGAAAATGCTATTTACAGTAACGTTGCATACTTTCGATGCTATTCTACAGAGCGGCCAACTTTTGATGGTATTTTCCGGATATCGCAATCTTTTGATGCTATGAGACCAATTTTCCCTTATAGAGATCCAATGATCCATGGTAGGCAACCTCATACATCATGTATGCATCTGGGTTTGCTGTGTGCACAGGGGTGGTATCAAATTTGGCTCTATGATTTAGCCTAGTAGCAAATTTAAACATCAAGTTCACTAAAGGTCAGGCTGAAAATTACTTGCCCGTGTCATCATCATATATACCAAGTTTTTATGTGAAAATTAATCTCTAAGTTTGCCTGTGTTTTACTTTTACCACTCACCAACACGACGCAGTGGTGTAGCCACTGCGCTATCAGTTACAGTCTTTGCCATGGACACTCTTGACGAGTGCACCGTACCACAGCAAAAACGTGCACTTTACAAAGCACATGGTTCGTCTTGTTCAGCTTCTCGGTGATGACACTGCCGATTAGCGGGTTGACGATGGCGGTCTTTGAAGAACTTGCGAGTCAGAGGCGCTTTGGAAGTTTGGTGGAACAAGCATGGACAGAGATGAACAGCTACAGCTCAAGGCGCAGGAAGCTTCGCTTCTGGCTCCTGTTCAAATTTTCCCATGTAGAACGTACCCCTCCTCCAGCATTTGCACTACCCTCAAACAAAGATCAGTTATGTATATTAATTGCTACTCAACAAGGAAATAAAATAATTGTACATATCTAGTTTCAACCATGGCCCGGGACCAATCAATCACCAGCAATGGCATGGCTGAATGTTGTACCTGTGCTCTCTGATCCGATGTATCTTCATATTTCTTTGCGCATGGCCTTGGAAATAAATTTTGTGCTCCTGAAATCAGGCCGGTTCAACGGCCACAGAAGCCAGCAGCAGCTTGATGGCGCCTATATCCCAGCTCTCTGCTCCACACAATACAACACAACCATCTGCTAAACTCTGCTCTATGCCTTCCACATCACTCTGTTTTCGATGGAGCACCAGAACAAATAGACAACGAAGGCTATGCTGCTGTGCTATGTATGTTATATACAAGCAAGATGGTATTGCTGACACTTTGGTTTCCTCCGATATCTAAAATTAATATTGTCATGCATGCATAGAGAAACCCTACCTATTTCCTACATAAACGCATAGCCTTAAAAGGAGGTACATATATAGCTTGTCTTGCTTTTGTAAGTTATTATGGTCATTTATAGAGATCGATGGTCGTAGGCACTTCATACATCATGCATGCATGTGGGTGTTGTCTGTGTGCATAGGTGTGGTACCAAATTTGGCCCTCTAATAATTTAGCCTTGTAGAAAATTAAAAGATCATGCTCATTAAAGGTTGAGCCGAAATACTACATGATTTTGAGCTAAATATGTACAAGGCAGATCGAGTTGGATTCTGAAGTGTGAGGGTTATATGACCCGTTACCACCTGTAAGGAATCGGATGCCCGTTAGCCTAAGAGGGGGAGGGGGTGAATTAGGCAACTTAAAACCTTAACCTATGGCTCACTAAATTTTACACAAAAGTAAACTAGAACATACTATCTATATGTGCAACTACGGTTGTTCTAGTGTGAAACTCCCATCCCAAAACAAGGTTTGCAACCTATAGCCATTCCTAGCAAGATACTACTCTAGGAAAGTAAAGGCAAGCAAAGATTGCAATAGAGTAAATGCGGAAACGTAAAGGGGATGAGAGGAAGCAAACTCTTGACACGCGATTTATCCCGTGGTATCGGTAGGCACTAAGCCACCCCTAGTCCACGTTGTTGAAGCACTCACACAAGAGTATTGCTTCCCGGTCACCAAGTCTCTCCCAAGAGCACCAACTTGACTTGCCACAAAGGCTAGCCACTTAGGCACTTGTCAAGCTCCCTTGGTCACCTTGATGCCGCCTCCACTAAGGAGCTTCTCCACCAAGGAAGGGGGTCTCCACGTCCCCCGCACAAAGTGTCCTCGCCGCTCCACACCAAGCCGGAGGGTCGATGACGATTGCCGGTGAGCCACTTAGGCCCCAAGGCTTCCGGCGAACCTTGTACAACTGGATTCACTCAAGAATCACCTCACAAGGTTGGCACAACCTTGCACTCACTCAGCTCTAAGCTAAGCCTAGCACTAAGCACATACACTAAGCATATGCAAGTCTATGGATGAGCAATTAAGCACTTGGATGGATTGGATATGATCTTCTAGGTGTCTTGAACTCTCCTGCACTTCCACACTATCCAGCTCGCTCAAATGGGTGAGTGGAGGGGGTATAAATAGCCCAAGGCATCAAACTAGCCGTTGGCTAACGTCCACTGAAAAAGGTACCGTCGGATGATCCGACGCTATATTTTCCAGGGCGTCGGTTCATCCGGTGCCCCTCCCACGTCACTTAGCCGTTGAGGTTCTCTGACACAACTGCTCCGACGCTATGCACCGACGGTGCGTCGGATCATCCGGTGCTGAAGACTCCGCGCTCAAGTCGCCTCTGTTAGCTTCCAATCGACCGTCGGATAGACCGACGCTTCTCCTTGTCCAAGGCGTCGGATCATCCGGTGCTGAAGGCTTCGTCTTGGCGCGTCTCTGTATGAATTCAAACTGAGCGTCGGATAGACCGACGGGGTCCCCACTCAGACCGTCGGATCATCCGGTGCTACTGTCTTCCTTGCTCTTCCTCTGCAACTCGTCCGACGCTACTAAATAATGGACCGTCGGTTCATCCGACGGTACCTAGGGTTTGACCCTGTGTACCAACTCGTCCGACGATTGCACCGACGCTTGTATTTGAGGGACCGTCGGTTCATCCGACGGTGTCTTTTCTTTTCCTTTTCTTGCTCGGTTTTGACCCTTGAAAAATACACTATCTTCTCAATTTGGCATATGGTTTTCTTGCATCCTTGGGACCTAGAAGTGTCTACAAAGACATGCTAAAACAATAAGGTTAGTCCCAATGATCATGTTGTCATGAATCACCAAAATCAAACTCGAACTAATGGCATATGAGGCCATGTTCGCTACAATCTCCCCCTTTTTGGTGATTTATGACAACACAACCAAAGCAAGCATAAATTTGCAAGAATTGACAGAATTAGAACCACTTACACTTGCTTGGATGCTTACCATCATCCAAACTCCCCCTAGATCAAACTTCCCCCTTTTTGATCTTCATGTTCACATTCTCCCCCTTTGGTCTCATATCCTTGAAACCACTTGTAAGCATCCTTGAACCCACTTGTAAGCTTAAGCCACAAGCTTGCTTTGGTCCCACATTCTCCCCCTTTGGAATAAAATCTCCAAAAAGTCCCAAAGCAAAATGGTCCAAGAAAACTAGCAAGACCACTTGTAGATATCACTTGTAGTCTTTTGATCATTGCATACCTCCGGGGGATGATCCTCTCTACCTTGTTGGCACCACATTGAGATGAGCCACTTGGAAATGATATCACTAGGTGACACCACTTGAAAGAAGCTTGCATGGAAGACACTTGGGGTACCACAAGGATTAGGAATGTATGAGTACATTGCCTTTGAACTTATATAGAGACATAAGCTCGCAAGGACATGACTCAATAGCATAAAGCTCATATTGCTATATTCACTCTATTAGAGATGTTAGATCACATTGAGAGTGAAATAGCATTCTCTTAGAATGAAACACCGCACCGGAACGCGTCGCTAAGGGACTACATAAGATAAGCTTGAAACAAAGTTAGTCCCATAACCAAACCATGGGATGAGCTCCCCCTAAATGTGTGCATTTAGTGTTTGAATCACCAACCAAATGTATGCACATTGTTTATGACAACAACGGGAAGCTTACCCTATAGCTTGCTCATGATGCAAAGAGATATATATGAAAACATGCACCATGAAAGAACAAGTGTAGTTTTCCTACACACTAATCAAACTATGTAGATTGCTCATGGGTTAGCACATGACACAAGCAACCTACCATATGTAAACATTGCAACAAATGCAACCTAAACAAGGCAATGGAGCTACAATGATGCAAGAGATAGGTACTAGTTTCCATTACCTCAACCGGGGAACTTGGGCAACACATGTCCAACTTGCAAGCTTGGCTTTTATGCTTGAGTCTCCACAACTTCTTTGTGCCAAGCCTCCCAAGACCCCGCTCTTATGGCCTTCAAGTGGCCTTTGGAACCCAAACCATTTGAGGCCCCTTCATGTTGGTGATGACTTCCTTGGGCACCCAAATGGGTTGGTTCCTACCCCGCTCTTCCTTCATCTTCCCAACCTTGTGTGCAACCACCTTGCCATTTGCTTTCTTCTTGATGACGTAGGTGTTGCTATTTGTCTTGTTCTTGCGGTTGGGCTTGGTGTAGATGAGGGAGCTCTTGATTGCGGGCTTCAATTTCTTCTTTGCGCCTTTGTCCATCTTCTTGACAAATTGAGGGCATTTGTAGAACTTGTGCCCTTCTCCATGACACTTGTAGCAAGTCACGGTTGCACCCTTCTCAAGCTTCTTCACCATGGGATCACGGTTATCTTGAGAAGGTTGGACTTGGCTCTTCATGTCTTGAGAGACTTTCACTTGTTCTTCATTGTTCTTGCCCTTGCCCATCAAGCTAAACAACCTCTCTCGGAGCCATTTTACTTCTTGCTTGAGCTCATCATTCTTCTTGCCTATGAGACAATCACATGTTTCTACAACAACATTCTCATTGCAAGATGGTGAGCAAGATTCATCAATTAAATCAGTGCAAGAAGTTGAAGCATCTACCTTAGAGATAGGAATTGCACATGGGATAGATGGTTCATTAAGCACAAGGGAATCACTAGTTTTAATCTCAATGCTCTCTAGCTTAGATTTTAGCTCTTTATTCTCCTTGCTAAGCAATTTGAATTTGCACAACAAATGTTCATAATTTGTAGCAAGGGTAGCACTAAGATCATTGAGAGCATTAAGTTCTTTAATTTCATTGGCTTGTTTTTCTAGCATCCCTTTTTGCTCATTTACTAGCTCAACAAGATCATCAAGAGAGGTGATGTCGGATTCATCATCACTTACATTGTTCTCCATACCTCGGGCCATAAGGCACATGTGTGGTGATGATGAAGAGCCATGCATGAAGCGGGTGGTGAAGTTCTTTCTTGATTCATCACTTGAGCTAGAAGAACTTGATTCTCCACCACTTGTCCACTCACGAACGGCGATAGTTGCTTCTTGCTTTGGCCTCCTCTCCTTGACCACCTTCTTCTTGGGCTTGTGCTCGATCTTGGTGAACTTGATGTGTTGATGATAACGACCTTCTCTCAAGTGGACGTTGTAGCCGTACATGTTGACTTTCTTCACATACTTGAAGATCTTCTCCACGTACTCGGCCACCATGGATTCAACCTCTTCATCACTTGAGGAATCTTCATCGTCACCATCATCACCATCATCTTCGCTTGAGCTTCCATGAGTAGCCATCCTACTCAACACCTTCTCTTGTTGGCTTGAGAGGGCATGGCTTGTGCTTGGAGAAGATGGTTCTTGAGGCTTTTCTTGGGACGCCTTCTTGGACTCGGGCATGATTTGAAGCTCATGTGCCATGATCTTGCTCAAGATTTGAGATTGCTTCAATTCTTCGAGCTTTCTCTCATAGATGATAGCCTTCACCAAGTCATAGTCGGGCTTCCGGAGACTTTGAAGGATCTTGCGGTTGATGTTCAAGTCCGTGATGTTCTTCACACCTAAAGCATTGATTCTATTGACAAGCACATTTAGGCGTGAGTACATAGAATCGGCATTTTCATTAGCAAGTTGCTTGAAGCTATTGAATTCCTCAAGGAGACAACCATAGCGTTCATTAGCAACTTCTTTTGAACCCTCATTTTGCTCCTTGATGGTTTTCCATAGCTCATGAGCATTTTCACAAGTAAAAACTCTATTGAAAACACCTACATCTAGTGAGGACAAAATGATACTCTTAGCAATCACATCAAATTGCTTTTCCTTTCTAGTACCATTTTTCATGCCCTCATCGGTGACTCTCCAAACGTCAAGGTCCCTTGCTTGGAGATAGGCCTCCATGAGAACCTTCCACCGAGGATAGCCCGTGCCATCGAAATGTGGAGCCAAACCTAAGGTATCCACCCCTTTCATTCCTCTAAAGAGCAACTCACTAGGCGGTGAAGCCTAACCGTTCCAATGAGCCGGTTTTCACAATATACCAATCGAATTGGTGTTTCCTTGTGAAGGAAGTGAGTCCCGGCTCTGATACCACTTGTAAGGAATCGGATGCCCGTTAGCCTAAGAGGGGGAGGGGGTGAATTAGGCAACTTAAAACCTTAACCTATGGCTCACTAAATTTTACACAAAAGTAAACTAGAACATACTATCTATATGTGCAACTACGGTTGTTCTAGTGTGAAACTCCCATCCCAAAACAAGGTTTGCAACCTATAGCCATTCCTAGCAAGATACTACTCTAGGAAAGTAAAGGCAAGCAAAGATTGCAATAGAGTAAATGCGGAAACGTAAAGGGGATGAGAGGAAGCAAACTCTTGACACGCGATTTATCCCGTGGTATCGGTAGGCACTAAGCCACCCCTAGTCCACGTTGTTGAAGCACTCACACAAGAGTATTGCTTCCCGGTCACCAAGTCTCTCCCAAGAGCACCAACTTGACTTGCCACAAAGGCTAGCCACTTAGGCACTTGTCAAGCTCCCTTGGTCACCTTGATGCCGCCTCCACTAAGGAGCTTCTCCACCAAGGAAGGGGGTCTCCACGTCCCCCGCACAAAGTGTCCTCGCCGCTCCACACCAAGCCGGAGGGTCGATGACGATTGCCGGTGAGCCACTTAGGCCCCAAGGCTTCCGGCGAACCTTGTACAACTGGATTCACTCAAGAATCACCTCACAAGGTTGGCACAACCTTGCACTCACTCAGCTCTAAGCTAAGCCTAGCACTAAGCACATACACTAAGCATATGCAAGTCTATGGATGAGCAATTAAGCACTTGGATGGATTGGATATGATCTTCTAGGTGTCTTGAACTCTCCTGCACTTCCACACTATCCAGCTCGCTCAAATGGGTGAGTGGAGGGGGTATAAATAGCCCAAGGCATCAAACTAGCCGTTGGCTAACGTCCACTGAAAAAGGTACCGTCGGATGATCCGACGCTATATTTTCCAGGGCGTCGGTTCATCCGGTGCCCCTCCCACGTCACTTAGCCGTTGAGGTTCTCTGACACAACTGCTCCGACGCTATGCACCGACGGTGCGTCGGATCATCCGGTGCTGAAGACTCCGCGCTCAAGTCGCCTCTGTTAGCTTCCAATCGACCGTCGGATAGACCGACGCTTCTCCTTGTCCAAGGCGTCGGATCATCCGGTGCTGAAGGCTTCGTCTTGGCGCGTCTCTGTATGAATTCAAACTGAGCGTCGGATAGACCGACGGGGTCCCCACTCAGACCGTCGGATCATCCGGTGCTACTGTCTTCCTTGCTCTTCCTCTGCAACTCGTCCGACGCTACTAAATAATGGACCGTCGGTTCATCCGACGGTACCTAGGGTTTGACCCTGTGTACCAACTCGTCCGACGATTGCACCGACGCTTGTATTTGAGGGACCGTCGGTTCATCCGACGGTGTCTTTTCTTTTCCTTTTCTTGCTCGGTTTTGACCCTTGAAAAATACACTATCTTCTCAATTTGGCATATGGTTTTCTTGCATCCTTGGGACCTAGAAGTGTCTACAAAGACATGCTAAAACAATAAGGTTAGTCCCAATGATCATGTTGTCATGAATCACCAAAATCAAACTCGAACTAATGGCATATGAGGCCATGTTCGCTACACCACCCCTACAGTGTGCATGGTGGATTTTTACATTCCTACATGCAATACAACTACACACGCAATAGGCTGGGGACGATGTCAAGTTTGCGGTCGGCCAGTCGATTTTATGATCGCGTCTTAACCGTCCCACGTGTGGGTGCTTACAGATTACATAGCATTTTCTTTTTTTTTACAAAAAATTATCACACAATTTATACAAAAATATTCATGACAAAAAGATTTGTAGAGGAAAAAAATAAATGGAAAAATGATGTAAATTTATAAAACAAATTTGGGAACAAAATAAGGTAAAATTTTTAAGGCCAAGTTTCTGGACAAAACTTCGACACAAAATTCTGGAGAAAAAATAAAATCAAACTGATAAATTTGAGAACGAAAGAATCATTATTATTTTCAACAACATCAATCAAATTATACACAGGTGAACAAAGACACCCTAATAAGTGTTGCCTCGATTTATCATTGAAGTTGGATCACATATGTGAGCTCTGAAAAAGTTCTAGTCAGCTGTGCATGTGTTTCTTATGAAAAACAGTTTTAATAAGTTTTAAGAAGCCATTTCTGGCATTATTACCCTTGAAAAATGGTTGGTCATGATAGACACTAGCTAGGCAGATATGGCTTTGCTTGTGCAGTCGCTGGACGCGTGCATGCCTCACCTACTCAGCAGCGCAGATGGATCATCTTCAATGCATGGCTACACTTGGTGCAGCCAGCAGGAGGACCTCTGTCGTTAGGTAATGAATCGTGATCTTGTGCCCAGATAAATCGGCGCGAGGGGGGTTTCCGCACTCTATATATATAACACGAAAACGCCTGCCAGCTAGTGTGAGGTACAACATGTTCCATCCACAAACTTCGGTTAGTTTCTTTGGTTTTCACAACCTCGGCTAGAAGATCATAACCACGTACTCTTGATATGGTCACATACAACCACGCCATGCGGCATGCATCTCTCTGAGACAGAGAGTCGTAGTGAGGTGTTGGAGGAAACCAAAGCAAGGAGGAGGAGCTGGTGGTGATGGAGCCGGCGATAGACGGGAGGCAGCTGGGCACCGTCGGCGCACTCTGATAGATATGGAGCATCTGCGGCATCTCCAAGCGGCAACGGCGACATTAATTAGTTCCGACACCCCCCTCTGCACGTGGACGCATCCTTTGTCGCCCCATTTTGGTCTTAATGGGTTCTCGACAATATTGTAGTTGTTCCCCTTCCTGATGTGGTGTCGTTGTAGATCTTGTCATGCACCTCCTCGTCAATCACTGAAAGGTACATAGATATTCTCCGAAATCTAAGTTGCAATCACTGAAAGGTACATAGATATTCTCCAAAATCTAAGTTGCAAGTGCTGCGACCTCCCATCTCTCTGCTCCACACAACACAACACAACACAAGCAAGATGGTGGTACAGTTGACACTTTGGTTTCCACCAATATCTAAAACATACAGAGAAACCCTACCTATTTCCTACACAAACGCATAACCTTAAAAGGAGGTACATATATATAGCTTGTCTTGCTTCTGAAAAGTTATGGTCATTTTTATATAGAGAGAGATCGAGTGTGGGTGCTGTGTTCATGTAGGCACCTCATACATGATGCATGTGGGTGCTAGCTGTGTGCATAGGGGTGGTAGCAAATTTGGCCCTCTAATTTAGCTTAGTACTCCCTCCCACTACTGGAAAACTTGATTTTGCCGTGCACCCGCATCTTCGCCGTGCGCCCACATCTTCGCCGTGTGCATAATATTGGGTGCACGGCAAACAGCCGCTTTGCCATGTTTTTTTATAGAATGCACGGTAAAGAAAAAGTGCACGGTAAATTAATTGTTTGTCGTATGTTATTTTTTGACGCATGGCAAACTCAATCTTTGCCGTGGACTTTGTTGTGACGCACGACAAATTCGCTTCTCTTTTGTGCACAACAAACTATTTTTTCCATCGGTCGTTAGCATCAGATGCAACCGTTAGCAACTAGGTGGGGGTAGATGATTTTTCCCCTTTGTCGTGTAATGTGACCCCTAGGTTCTTGCAGAGCTTGAGAACTCAGTGGAGCAACCGAAGCCTTTGGAGCTTGACTTGAGGAATATCGAATACCGCGAGAGGGCTGCCCACGAAGAAGTTGAGGCGGAACTGAAGGTGCGGACACTTAAACTCATCAATGAAGTTGAGCTTAGAATAGCGGGGGAAACTCATCTTCTCAGGTGCATGCAGTCGCTGAAGAAGCCCAATGAGGACAATGAAGCACCGAGGAAATGTCTCAAGGAGCTTCAGGATGTTGCAGATCCTGTGGCAGACTTGTTCGTGCCTTAGGTATAGCTGGTGTGAGGATGCCACCGTTGGTGGATCGCCTGAAGGAGACTCCGGCTGCAGTACTCACGTATGTGCATAAGCTAGCCAAGTCAATACCCAATCAGGTGCTCAGCTTCCTCAAGTCCTTCTACCCGAAGGCGAATGTCGCCGTTGTTGCAGGAGGGATCACCGCGGATTGCTCGGACGACAAGTTCTGTGAGCTTATCCCAGCACCTGAACCTGTGGTGATTGTTTCTGTAGAGAAACATTGTAG
Source organism: Cenchrus fungigraminus (assembly GCA_036936925.1). Lineage (NCBI taxonomy): Eukaryota > Viridiplantae > Streptophyta > Magnoliopsida > Poales > Poaceae > Cenchrus > Cenchrus fungigraminus. Next base: position 124,113,002 of record CM072770.1, on the reverse strand, counting down.
GGAACAAGTGTAATGCGAACAAGTAGAATATTAATAATTGAACAGGGCTATTGGCTTCAATTATCTATATCCTCTTGTGTGTGATGCTGCCGAGTACTCAAGATAGGATGGGTGTAGAGGGTTGTTTGTCGTGAAACTATTTGCCGTGAGGGCTTTGCCGAGGGCTACTCACAGAAAACCCTTTGCCGAGGGTATTTGGCCCTTTGTCATGATTTTCGAGCTCACGTCAAACCTGTTGTTTCCCGTAGACTTCCAACTTGATTTGTCTTGTTTGCGCCTACGATGAAGATATATATGCATCGGTGCATGGAATAGAACCCAAAGATATGTGTTAGGGAAACAAACATATCTGTCATATCGATCGTCTCATAAATCAAGAAACGACCGACCTGGTTCTATTTCTATAGAGTTAGCATTTAGCAATAACACATGATGCATGCATGCATATCGATCTTTGTCTAGAGTGTATGTTACGGTGATATCTTTTTCATTCTATACTTTCTCGCTCGGTCTAGTCGATCAGGATTCGGGACCACGAGACGGCAGAGAGTACGTACTGCGTAGTGATTTTTTCAACACAAAAGCTAGTTGATTGCTCATCAGCGGCAGTACGTACGTAGCTAAATAGCCAATCAAACGGCATGTCATTCTTCCTCCTTTCTCCTCCTTCCACCTTATTTTTGGGTGGTAGGGGGGCTTGAGGCCCCCACCAACTAGATGTGGAAGCCAATGAGCTCAAGGTCATTGTTGCTCCTGCACCACCACCATGGATAACCCATGGGACAATGCAAACGAGATCGTAGAAGAAGAAACCGATCAAGCGATGCCTCAAGGAGAGTTACCACGGAACATGGAAATCAAGTCATGGACCAAGGGGCAGCTTCTTGGCAATAGATGTTTCGGCTCAGTATATGAGGCCATCACTCAGTAAACTAAATTATTGCTGATTAATTTTCTTTTTGTTGGGAAGTAGTTGGATTGTCTAAGTAAGTATATAAGCAAGAGATGATCATGAGATCAAATTAATAATGATGGATCTAAATTTTATTCATTTTAGATCAGCAAATCGTTAGTGCCAATTCAGTGTGTACTATATATGCATGTGAGTATGACCAGTATGTTATTTTTGAGCTCTTTTACGGTGCACCATACCACCATATACAACCACTGTTTCAATGGACTAGTATGAAAGAATTCGATTATGGTTGAGATTAATTGTATACTACTAAAACTTACACTTGTGGTATAGATGGTATATATGGGTGGTATAGAGCGAGGCGTTATTAGAAAATTTATCTCGATTGAAAAGTGGAAATTAAACGCCATGTGTGGGAAAACGGCATGTAGGAGAAAAAATCACAGTACCCAAAATAACATGGAGTATTTTTTTGATAATTACAGATTTACTCATTTCAAAAAAGACTTATATCTTATACCATCTGGTGGTATGGTGCACGGCAAAAAAATTCCTATTTTTGTTAGCAACTAAAAAAACTATTAGACTACTAACTAGGATGATATACCATGTAGTACTATATTTGCTTATACAACAGTCGGGCAACAATGTTAACCGGAAGCTTCTGGCTTCTGGCTCAGGTTCAAATTCTCAAGAAAAGAACGTACCCCTCCTCCAGCATTTGCACTGACCCCTCAAACAAACCTTACTTATTATTTTTCTTTGCGCATGTCGTGTACCTACTACATGTGCTCTCTGTTCCAATGTATCTGCTTCATGTACATTTCTTTGCGCATGCGTGCTTGGAGATTATTTTTCTGCTCCCTTAAATCAGGGAATATTGGCGAGGTTCATCGGCCACGGAAGCTAGCAGCTAAGTTTTAAGACACAGCTTGATGCCCCCTCTTCTGGGCCTCTCCATGCATCTCTCTGCTCCCCACAACACAACCATCTGCCACACTCTGCTCTCTGTCTTCCACATTACTCTGTTTTGGATGGAGCGCCGGAACTAGAAGCAGGCAACCCAAAGGCTCTGCTGCAATATGTTATACAAGCGATGGAATGGTTGACACTTTGGTTATCCCCAATATCTAAAATTAATAGTGCCATGCATACGCAAAGAAACCCTACCTATTTCCTACACAAACGCATAGCTTTAAAAAGAGGTTTGTATAGCTTGTCTTGCTTTTGAAAAGTTATGGACATTTATAGAGATCCAATGGTCCATGGTAGGCAACATCATACATCATGCATGCATGTGGGTGTGCTGTGTGCATAGGGCTGGTATCAAATTTGGCTCTCTGATTAAGCCTAGTAGCAAATTTAAAGATCAAGTTCACCAAAAGTCAGGCTGAAATACTATATGATTTTGGGCTAAATATATATAGGGCTGATGGAGTCGGATTGTGAAGGAAGGAAGCATGATCAACCTGTACAGTGTATAAAATAATAGGCATAGCATGATCAACCTTCTAGAAGCTCATGCATTGATGTTGGCTCTGACAATAGACTACGCATGCTACTACTTTCCCAGTTTGCAAGTCCACTGCGAAACTAAACTTGTGTGATGACTGCAACTTGGTGTGATGGGATGGTACAATTCACTCAACCAAATAAAACGATCATTATTATTTTGGACCATACATTCCATATATACACGGTCAAATGATACAAGTAACCAAATGCATTCAAAGTGTTGCCTTGATTTATCATGGAAGTTGGATCACGTGGGCTCTGAAAAAAATTCTAATCAGCTGATTATATGTTCCTTATTAAGAAAAGCTGTTTTAACTTTTTTAAAAAACCATTTATTTGTGGCATTATTACCCTTGAAAAACGGTTGGTCGTCATGGTAATAGACAGAAGGCAGACATACATGGTGTCGTGTGCTGTACGTGCCATCGCCTAATCAGCAGCGCAGATGGACATATCATCTCCAACGCCACATGCATCTCTCCCGGAACTAGAGAGAGAGCACGCGCTAGAGAGCTGTTGGGGAAAATGATTCGCATTGTACCCCCTCTCTTAGTTTTAGGGGCTCGGATGTAATTTTTGTAACCACTAGGGGCTTGGGGCTAAAATATCACTCCACCCCTCAGCTATATAAACAACCTAAGGGGGTTGAGAGAGGGGGTTCCCCCTGTTGTGAAACCTTTTTGTTGTGAGTGAACAATGAGCAGTAAATGGCCGATGAGTAGTAAATGGCTAATGAAACAGTAAAGGCAAATGAGCAGTAGAGGGGGAGAATGAGCAGTGCAAATTCATGAGCCCTTGGCCTCTATAAATGGAGGATCCCGGGATAGCTCATTGAGATAGGAGAAAATCCCACTGCCTGTATATGTACAATGTGTTGAATAATAAAGAGCTCCAATTCCTCCTAGCTAAGTGCATTCTCTTGTGAGTGTTTGTGTGAATCAGAGAACTTGTTTCCTAACATGTTATCAGCACGAGTTCTACCGAGCTAAGAAGGTGAGGAGTAAGAAATCAAGTCTCTACCGAGCACACACATACACATCACAGAAATCACAGCAGGATCTTGGATCTTGTCTGGTGTCGTTGGCGCCTCGGCAGGGCCCGGTGACATGTAGGCGGCTCAGCCGTCGTCACCGTCCTCCGCCGGAGACGACCAGGGCGATGCAAGGAAGGCCCTGCCTCCGCTCGCCACGGAACGGACCCGAAGTGCCGAACCGCCGCCGTCCTGAAGACGAGCGCACAGATCGGGCAGCCGCCGTCCTGAAGACGTGCAGGCACCACGCCCACGGATGAGCCGGGCCAGCAGCCCCGGAGTCCGGCCGACCGTAGCACCGGTCCTGAAGACCGTGTAGCCAGCAAACGCCGCACGCACGGATACGCGGTCCCGCCGCGGACGCGGTCTTGCTGCCAGCGCCGCCATGGGCATGGCCCTGAAGCCGCCGTTGCCCCGCGGACGCACAGGCGCTACAGCACACCGCCGCTGTGGCCCAGCCGCAGGCACGCGCGGGCGTGCCTCCCCGCCGCTGCGGGCGACGGCCGCCGCTCGGGCGCACGGCCCCCGTCGCCGGCCAGGCGTGGGCACGGGCGCGTGGGGGGTGCTGCCCCGCCGCCACCGCGGCCCTGGCGCGGGCGGGCGCGGGATCCCCCCCGGCGGACGCAGGCCGCTGGCCCCAACGGCCACCGCCGCCCAGCCACGGGCGCGACCCGGCTGGCTCCTCTGATCCGTGCGCCGCCCCTATTGGGTGGTTCTGGATGGTGGTGGATAAGACTAGGGCTGGCGTAGGGTTTGCCCTGTTTTTATATCTGGTCACGGGTAAATCTGAGCCATTCATCTCGATGAACGGCCACGAATGGCCAGGCTCCCGCGGGCCTAACAAGCCGGCCCAATAAGCTCCGAATGGACCCTGAAGGCCCATTTCGAATTGGGTAGCATAAAACCTCTTGTTTTCTGCGAATATAGTGGCCCGAAGTCCACTATAATACCCAAATACGCGACCCGAAGTCCGTAAAAATATTAGTGGCCTGAAGCCCACTATATTATTTTATATAAATTGCATTTATTTATTTCCTGCGATTTATTTATTTGTTTACCGTTGTATTAAAATTCTTGCGTATTTACCTTACTGCAATAATTTATTTAATAATGAAGTAATCCTGAAGATTACTCCTGGGAAAATATTGTATAGTCCTGAAGGCTATACAAAGTTGTAATCCTGAAGATTACACACTGACATTGACTCCCCTGTACATTCATTGTGCAGGCATGTCGGACATCGCAAAGAGGGAGTTCGAGGTGCTTGCCGTGGACGGCAGCAACTACCTCACTTGGGCTACCGACGTCGAGATCAAACTCGACGGTATGAGTCTCGATCATACCATTGTCCAGCCTGAACCTGGCAAGGATGAGCGTACAAAGCCTGATAAAGCAAGAGCGTTGCACTTTCTGCGACACCATCTCCACCCAGACCTGAAGTCTGAGTATATGACGGAGAGGGATCCACTTGTTCTATGGCAGTCCCTGAAGGACCGCTTCAGCCAGCAGCTGACGATTGTGCTCCCCAGAGCACAACAAAGTTGGATCACGCTGCGCTTCCAAGACTACAAGTCTGTGGCAGCGTACAACTCTGCTTTACACAGGATTGTGACTAAGATGCGCCTATGTGGCCAGAAGATCACTGACGCTGACATGATCGAGAAGACCCTATCCACCTTCCACCCCGGCAACATAGTACTACAGCAGCAATACCGAAACTCAAAGTACCAGAAGTACTCTGAGTTGAGTGAAGTACTATCTGTTGCTGAACAACAGAATGAGGTGCTCATGAGTAATCATTCTGCCCGGCCTACTGGTTCTATAGCTGTGCCTGAAGCACATGCTAATGTTGCCGAGAGTTCTCGCAACCGGAAATGGGGCCGTGGAAAGGGAAAGTGGAAGGGGAAAAGAGGTGCCTTGTTCAAAGGCAAGGGAAAAAGGAAGCCCAAGGGTAAAATCGGACCTGAGAAGGAAAGGGGTGACCATAGCGGGGAAGAGCGGGGCGAATGCTATAGATGCGGAGCAAAGGGACATTGGTCCCGCAGATGCTGCACCCCCAAACACCTCGTTGACCTTTACCAACAGAGCAAGAATAAAGGTCAACATGAGTCCCACTTCATCACTGAGCCTGAAGCTCAGAAGCGCGATGACAGAGTCGTTGGCAAAAATGATGAAGACGTCCACTTGGACGGAAGTGAGGGAAACCTTCTCGATGACATGGATATTTATGGGGACCTGCAGTAATCTCCAAAATATCATGTCAATGCGATGTAGAGTTTGGCCATGCTCCTGAAGAGCATTTGTAACAAGGTCCAAACTTATGTAATATATTTCCCAAGAATAATATAATGTTGTTTCATTTATGTTATGTACTTTATGTTAAATACTTGTTTTCATTGTTATGGTATTTAACAGAGCCTGTGGGAACTGAATGGCCGAAGCGGAGATCTGTCTTGTTGACAGTGGAACCACCAATACAATTTTAAGGGAAACCAGATATTTCCAAACATTGGCAAAGAAAAGTGGAAATATTATGACCATTGCCGGAAGCAATGCTCATATTGTGGGCACTGGAAGTGCCACACTGGTTCTCCCCATGGGAACCCAAATCTTTGTGAAGGATGCATTATTGTATCCTAACTCAAAGCGCACGCTTTTGAGTTTCAAAGATATCCGTGCAAATGGTTTCCATGTTGAAACCGAGATCGAGCATGGTACTGAATACCTGCTCATCACAAAATTCGACGGGTACCAAAAGAGAGTGGTGGAAAAACTCCCTTCATCGCCATCGGGTTTGTACTATACGTACATAAAACCCACAGAAGAATATGTTGCGATGAAGACCATATTTCGGAACACAGAATCGTTTCGAATATGGCATGACCGTTTGGGTCATCCTGGGTTGAGCATGATGAGAAGAATCATCAGCAATTCTGTTGGCCATGATGTTAGAAGCTTCCCGAATCCTGAAGATTTTATTTGCACTTCATGTGCAAAGGGAAAGCTAATCACTAGACCATCCCTCCTAAAGATTAGGGATGAGTCACCTGTGTTCTTGCAAAGGATACAAGGTGACATTTGTGGACCTATTCAGCCCCTGTCGGGCCCATTTAGGTACTTCATGGTATTGATTGATGCATCTACCAGATGGAGCTATGTGGACCTGTTGTCCACGAGAAACCATGCTTTCTCCAAGCTCATCGCCCAAATAATCAGGCTAAAAGCAAGTTTCCCTGATAACCGCATCCAGTCCATTCGGATGGATAATGCTGGTGAGTTCAGGTCGAAAGCTTTTGATGATTATTGTTTAGCCATGGGCATTAAGGTAGAGCATTCAGTACCTCATGTCCACACACAAAATGGTCTAGCTGAATCCTTGATCAAAAGGATCAAATGGATTGCCCGGCCGTTGTTGCAGAATTGTAGGCTGCCAACTAGTTGTTGGGGCCATGCAGTGTTGCATGCTGCAGCACTAACTCAACTCAGGCCAACTGCATATCATGAATCCTCCCCCTTACAGTTGGTGCGTGGGAAAGAACCAAGTATTTCCCATCTGCGTATATTTGGCAGCGCTGTGTACGTGCCAATAACATCGCCTCAGCGTACATCAATGGGTCCCCACCGGAAGTTGGGGATCTATGTTGGTTATGAGACTCCGTCCATAATCAAGTACTTAGAGCCTATGACTGGGGATCTTCATACGGCTCGGTACGCTGATTGTGTCTTCGATGAAGACCATTTCCCAGCATTAGGGGGAGAGAGGCATCCTGAAGAATGCCGGGAAATTGAATGGAATGCAACTGGGATGCAATCCTTAGACCCACGCACCAGTGAATCCGAACTGGAAGTTCGGAGGATAATACATTTGCAAAGTCTTGCAAATGAGCTGCCAGATGCCTTCACTAATCACAAAAGAGTGACAAGGTCGCAAATACCCGCAGTAAATGCGCCAGAGAGAGTTCAAGTAACCCAGAAGGCTACCAACTCTGTTGTCTCCCCTAATCCTAGGAAGAGGGGGAGACCTCCGGGTGCTCAGGACAAAGTCCCGCGGAGACGTCCGCAGCGGAAAGGATCTGAGCCCCTTGCCTCACTTAAAGAATCGGTTGAAGAAGTTCAACCTGAAGTTGAAAATGCCCCTGAAGTGGCAACTCAACCTGAAGTTGAGGAAGTCCCTGAAGGACCCCATCCTGAAGATGGAAACCCCAATGCGTCGCGCGAAGAATATCGCATGGGGAGATCGGAACGCCCCCACTCAGTCGTTTTGGGAAATCATGATGAGTGGGTGGACGATCATGAGGAGATTGCCACCAATTATGTGGAATCAGGAGAGTCATATCATAGAAAGACCACTGTTGTCGACATATATTTTGCCTCCAAAATTGCTGACTCAATGGATCCGGATCCAGAACCAAAGTCCATGATCGAGTGCCGGAAGCGCTCAGATTGGGATAAATGGAAAGCAGCAATTGAGGCGGAATTGCGCTCGCTTTGTAAAAGAGAGGTGTTTGGGCCTGCAGTCCCAACACCTCCTAAAGTCATCCCTGTAGGATGCAAATGGGTCTTCCTCCGGAAGAGGAATGAACATGGTCAGGTGGTAAGATACAAAGCGAGGCTAGTGGCACAAGGGTTCACACAGAGACCCAGCATCGATTATGATGAGACATACTCTCCTGTTATGAGTGGCATAACGTTCCGATATCTTATTTCTATGGCAGCTAACTTGAATTTGAAAATGCAGCTGATGGATGTTGTGACTGCATACTTATATGGGTCACTTGATTCGGAGATCCATATGAGAGTCCCTGAAGGGCTCAAGATCCCTGGACCGAATCAAAACCGCAACATGTTCAGCGTCCGCCTGCAGCGGTCGTTGTATGGGTTGAAACAATCCGGAAGGATGTGGTTCAACCGGTTGAGTAACTTTCTCCTGCAGAGAGGTTACAACAACAATGATGATTGTCCCTGTGTCTTCATAAAGAAGTCCAGTGATGGATTTTGCATCATCTCCGTCTATGTCGATGATTTGAATATCATCAGGACGACCAGGGACATTGAGGAAGCAATGGCTTACCTCAAGACGGAGTTTGAGGTGAAAGACTTGGGTAAAACCAATGACCTTTTTGACGAGTCTCGGTAAGACCTTGAGAAGCTTGTCTTGTTTTGACAACATCTCATTTATAATATCTTGGTAGGACTAAACTTTCCCGAAAAGCTCCATATAAAGCCTACCACATATGTTATGAGAGGGAAAGGAGTAGAATAAATAGGCTTGAGAGACAAGATGAGATGAGAGTTCATGAGCAAGATGCAAGATGATTTAAATTTGTGAACTTGGTTTAGCTCTTTTTCATCTCGTTCTTTATTTCAAAATTTCTGAGATCTATTTGAATTTTGGGAGCATGTTAATACTTGTGGGATAAGCTTAATTAATAATCTACCCTCCGTAGGGATGAAGGCTAGTACATTATGAAACTTTAACGAACTAAGCTTTTGAGAGCATTATGTTTTCTCGTGTATGATCAAGTGCAAGGTTTAAACAATGAAGGGCAACGATGATATCCATCGAAGGCTTACTCGAGGACGAGCAAGGTTTAAGAATGAGGGAGATGTTGACGGTGAAATTCCGTCAACCTAGCCATGAGTTTACCTTCGGTGTTGGCATGAATTTTATATCTTATCCATTGGTACTAACCCCCTTGGTATAACAAGTTCGTTTGTGCATGTCGGTTTTGGAGTTTAGTGTTTATGCAGGATTTTAGTGTTGAAAGTAAGACTTCCGGGATAAGTTCATTAAGCACCTCGTGACAAGACCTTGAAGCCCGGTACAAGTCAAGCAATGAAGTAAACATGACTCCAAGAAGCCCAAGGACCAAACCCGAGAAGATGGAAAACTCCGAGGACCCAGTCAGAAAATTGCCGAATCTTGCGGGACAAGGAGCTTCATCTAATCCGAAGAGAAACTGACGTCAAGGGCCCACATGCAGTTGGGGGAAGACTCGGGAAGCAACACCGGGCAAAGGAGGCCGCGGGCTGGGCCGAAGTGGGCCCAGGCCGGCCGGCCTGGGCCGGCCGGCCCAGCCCACTTCGAGGCCCAGTCGGCCCCCCCTTTGACCTTGCCGCCATTCAGGCTATTTATAGCCCCGAGGCCAGGCGCCACGCATCAATTCATTCACCATCCGCCGCCGAGGAGCAGAGAAGAGAGGGACACCATCTCAGAGAGGAGAGGGTCGAGCTAGTTGACTAGGATCTCCCTAGCCGGCGTGGGAACCTTGCAAGGAAGACCACGTCAGAGTTCCCGGAGCTAGAAGCAAGATCAAGGTAGGATCCCGGTGGTGATCTTGATCCATGTATCATGTATTATGTTGAATTATCAAGTTGCAATCCGATTTTTAGCGATCGAGTGTTTCTCCTACGACTTTGATTTCAATCGGCTTTTCGTATCTTAAGATCTATTCTCGAGATAGATCACCGAGGGTGTTCTTGTAGCTGTGGTGGCTAGAGGTGCATGCCTGACCATCCGTGAGATTTCAACTTGTCTTTGGACTCGCCCTAGACTAACCCGCATGAATAGGGGTGCGTTGTGACAGAACGGTGGCTCCAAAAGGCGGGTGTTTTCGGAGTCGGACGGGAAACCGTGATTTAAAGATGCTTTTTATGAGATTGAACTTGTTTACTTCTTCTTTGCTCGGAACTTCAACGAAGGCTTGATCCAATCTCTTTAGATTGGTTTATCTATCCCCCTCTATCTCTTGCTACCTCCGGTTTTCATAGATTAGATTCGTTTTCATGATGTTCTCTAGATTAGATGCATAAGATTCCCCTTTGAAGATCGAAGTTCTCGGCTTTATTAGATTGATTCTTGCATCGCACATTTGTTCCACGGATTCGATACCTTGGGTTCACACTTGAGGGAAGAAGGGTCCCTTGACTACGACGGAGGACTTGTCCGCTTGCAAGTCCAATTGATGTTTAATACGAATATACACCATCAATAAGCCCCTTTTTCTGGCGCCGTTGCCGGGGAACAAGTGATCAAGATTCGATCTTCTATTGCTTTTTGTATAATTTTCAGTTTTCTTTTGGTTTTTTCTTTTTGCATCTACTAACTTTTGATCATCCTCAAAATCAATCTAATCTAGTTTGTCTAACCCTAGTTTTCTTAGATTTGTTTTTATTTTTCGTTTTGTGTATATTTTGTTTATTGCTAACCCTAACAGGAGATGGACGGCTACCTCTCCAACAAACCCGATAATTTTGTGGATGATCCAGAAAAACTTTACAGGCTAAGGAGACGTGAAGCACAAGCTAAAAAGCTGGATTTTGTAGATTCGAAAGCGGAAGACGAAGGATCGTCAGAATCTCCGAAGGAATCACCACCTCAAAGCCCTAGGGAGAATCGACTTCCACCAATGGGATAACAACCGCAGCCGGAGCGCAAGATCGGGGAGCTATGCACCCCGGACATTGTCGACCTACCAATCTTGAACCTCGCGGAGATCGGAAGGCCGTTCGAGATCAAGACCTCAACAATCTGCATGGTGCAACATTCACCCTTCACCGGTAAAGAAGATCCGAACCTTCACCCCCAAGCGTTCATTCAACTTTGTCAAACATTCAACATGGACAGGGTGACTCAAGATCAAATGAGGGCAAGGCTCTTTCCGTTCTCGCTGCTCGGGAAGGCTTTGCAATGGTTCTACTCTCAACCGGCGGAGACGGTGCAAAATTGGGACACATTGATGAGGGCCTTCATGAAGGAGTACTACTCACCGGGTAAAACTCAAAGCTTGCGCAATTAGATTGCTACTTTTGCTCAATATCCTACGGAGACTATATCGGAGGCATTCGAGCGCTTCAATGAGTACACTCGGGCGGTTCCACATCACAAGTTCCCGAAGGAGGATCTCGTTCAAAAGTTCTACCAAGGACTCACCATGGCGTCAAGGACGATCATCGATGCATCGGCGGGAGGATCCATCATCGAACTTACGCTGACTCAAGCTTTCACTCTATTCAAGAAGGTCGCGGACAATGACACATGGGCGTCATTCGGACGCTTACTTCCGGTTCAACCCACGGGGAACGTCAAAGGAGTCTTGCAAGTGGAGAAGGAAGACATACTCGAAGGCAAGATTGATTCGCTTATGCGGAGGTTGGAGAAGATGGAGATAGAAAAGAAAGAGGCTCAAGACTTAAAGGCTGCCGAAGCAAGATCCACATGTGAAGAGTGCGGAGAATATGGCCATGTCCACAAGGATTGTCCAGAGGAAGCCAAGGTGCTCGACTACATGAGGAAGGGAGATTTGCCGAACTTCCGCTACGGGCAAGGTAGACCTCAATTTAATGCAAGCTCATCCATTCCGAATTCGGTTCCGCTTCGTATACAATTGAAGGACTTCATGGACGAGCAAGCTAAGATCAACAAGGACACCGTCTCCAAGTTCAAAGCCATAGACAAGGTGTTGGAGAACATCGATAGCAAAGTGACGGAGGTCGGAAGCTCCAATCATCAAGTGCTCAACATGATGAAGGTGCTCGAAACGCAAGTGGGACAACTTACCGGGCGCCAATCCGCTAATGAAGGGAAGCTTCCGGGACAACCTCAAGGTCCCGAGACGGCGAAGGCCATTCAAACTCGTTCGGGGAAGGAGACCGAAGATCCGGAACGTTCCGCGGGAGCAAGGAAGCCTAAACCATCCGCCGAGACAGAGGAATTTGGTAAGGAGGAAGTTACCGAGATCGTCACCGAAGAGCCCGAGTTTGAGATGCCGGGAGAAGATACGAAGATACCGCAACTCAAGCCACGCTACTTCCGAGGTAAACTTGATAATCATTTTGAGAAGTTTGTGGAGGTTGTGCGTAGGTTAAGCATCAACATACCGTTATTGGATGCCCTTCAAGTTCCTACATATTCTCGTTACTTCAAAGATATTCTTGCAAACAAATATGAGATAGCAACACTCGGGGTAGATCATGTCAAGATGTCCGAGCAATGTAGTGCCGCTATTGCAAATGGACTAGAAAAGCAAAAAGACCCCGGATGCCTGACGATTCCATGTTCCGTTGGTTCATTCAAGTTTGAGAAGGCATTATGCGACCTTGGAGCAAGTGTGAGCGTCATGCCAAGAGATGTGTTCGAGAAGCTACGCCTACCATTGGAGCCTACGGGTATGTGCTTGGAGTTGGGTGACAACTCCATTCGCTACCCCTTAGGCATCGCCGAAGATGTGCCCGTGAAGGTCGGACACCACTTCATCCCCGTTGACTTTGTGGTACTCGAGATGGGAGAGAGGGAGAAGCCACCACTCATCCTTGGGAGGCCTTTCCTCAAGACCATGGGAGCTACCATTGACGTTGGCAAGGGGGAGATCAAGTTCGACATTAACGGCGAGAGGAGTTCCTTCAAGTTTCGACCACGCCTCGAGGTATGCAACATGATCAAAGTTAAATATATTCCGCCTCATCGTCGCGTTGTTAAGGAAGAGCCAAGGAAGAAGGAAGTGAAGAAAATCAAAGAAGTTGTTGCATCCGTCAAGATAAAGGAACAAAAGCCGCCTGTGAAGACCAAAAAGATGACTAAGCCGGAGAATAAGCCCGCGCCCAAGATGGTGCGGAAGTGGGTACCCAAGATTGCAATGCCCGCAAAGAGCGTTGATCCGAAGTAATCAAGTGAAGAAGTCTAGCCATGGACTATAAACGAAGCGCTAGGCGGGAGGCAACCCGTTTCGTCGAGTCAAGAATAAGCTACCGGGAGGACAACCCGATTCAAGATTTTTCGAGTCTTTTCAAGTAAGTTAGTTTTGAAATTTACTATGCAAGACATTGGACTTAGAGTGGTTGAACAATATTAGAGACATAATTCTTGGTTGGATATTTTGTTTGGATCATAAACCCTTTACATGAGCTATCCTATGTGTTATTTGCTTCTTTTTCGAGAAACCAAAACCAAATAAATTCAGAACCTATCTCAACCTTTCATCCTCTTTATGATGTTATGGTTGACTTGTTTTACATGCTAAAAACACACGAGTAGAGCCACACCTTGTACCTAGATGTTATTTAAATTTCAGCACGTGGTAGGACTCGCGTGAACTTAGAAACTTGACTTTTGGTTGGTTTAAAAATCTATATCCTTGGTTTCTTTAAGATTAGAATTTTTCTAAGCCTCATTTAATTTTATTTCATTCAAAATCTCTCATTTAGCCAAAATTAGAACCTAAACCTATGCCCCCATGATGAAGCCGGGAAAAGTTTGCTCTCAACTAATGAAGGCAAACGATACCGTTGAGACCAACATAAAAGTAGTCGGAAAATATTTTCGACTTACATTTGTTTTTAATACTTTAAAAACTTCTCTAAGTTTATGCTTGAGCTCATTTATAGCTCTGAGTTTATTTTTAATTTTCGAAATTAGAGGAGTGCTTAGCCTTAAGACATGCTTAGAGGGAGGCAATCTAGTTAAACAAATCATGCATGCACCATGATGCATCACGGGATGCTCTTCCAACATCTTTCATCAAAGCCACATGCAAAGGACAAGCATGGGAGGGCAGCAAGGCCTTGTTTTGCAGGAAAATCATGGAGGCATGTGAGGCAAAGGAGCATGGACATGACTCAAAGCAAAGACATCAAGTGGAATGACCAATAATGCAAGCAAAAGAGTGGATGAGAGAGTTTGGGCGGTGCAACCCGTGGAGCACGCGGTCACAAAAGTCACAAAGTGAAGATGAGTGTGCTGGAAGAAAACCGAGCCAGGGAGGGGACGAAGCCACCCAGGCCGGTCGGCCCAGGCCGGCCGGCCCCCCTACCCTCGGTGCTCCCCTTCGGCAGGTAAGTTGCTCATCCAGCTCTCTGTTTGTGTGCTCAAGTTTGTAGTCCAGAACCACCTTAGACTTAGCCATCCATCCCGTGTTTGTTTCGTCCAACAAAACACATCCTAATTCCACTCAAAGTCCATACTCCGAAATAAATTTTGTGTGCCTTGTTACCAGTTGAAAACCCCGGGATTATATTAGAGAGGAGAGTGCAGCAAATATGTGGAAGAAAACCACAAGCCTTTTTACAAAGAAGAAGGGATCGTCGTCATCCAAGCCATCATCGACAATGTCTTCGAGGAGGCACTCGGTTTCCGAGTCTCCTCGGAGTATGGAGGAGGACACGACACCGCCGAGGAGGAACGACACTCTTCTCCTCGGTGGCATGAGGGCCACAAGAAGCTCGTCTATGAGGTTCACCGAGCCTCAAGGACGTACGAAGGAGCCGCCCGTCCCACCTCGTCGTTCAACACGATCATCTGCTCCACCTCCATACTCTCCGCGGTACTCCGAATATGGATTTATCATCATGACGGAGGAGGAGGAGAAGAAGCTCGCTCGCCTTGAGAAGAGGCTTGTAGCGAACGTCGACTTCGACGACCAAGATCTCAACCTATTGGGTTTTGGCACAGATATTTACTACATGTTGGGACACCTAGGATGGGTGCAATTCTCCAACGGAGTGTCGGCAAACACCCACAAGGAATTCGCCTTGGAAATTCTCATGACCATGGCGCCTATCCTTGACAAGGGGGTGCCGAGTCTCTCATTCCGGTTGGAGGGAATTCAACAAGTGGTTCCCTATGAACATATTAGGGAGCTACTTGGTTTTCAAAAGGGAGCTCCGGAACTAGTAGACGTGCCGGAAGGCATGTTGGACGGTTTTTGGAATATGATCTCGGGAGAAGCCCACCAACAAAGAAATTCTATCCAGAACCCCATCATCCAAGTATTTCACTCATGGATGTGCAAAAGGATTTTGGGGAGAATGAGAGAGACAAAGGTGACCGACACGGAGTTGAATTGGCTTTACTCAGCTTTGATTGCCAGGCAGCCAATAGACCCCTCTTACCTCATGATCAACCGGTGGTGTTGTGAAGCAACATCGGGTTCGGGAGATATTGGTTCGGGGTGTTACCTCTCCATGTTGGCTATCTCTTTAAGACCGGGTATTACAAAGAACCCCGAGCATCTTCTACCCGGGACTTCCCTTGGATTTGAATATATGAAGCAAGGCAAGTATATAAGTGGAGATGA
Organism: Cenchrus fungigraminus; assembly: GCA_036936925.1. Lineage (NCBI taxonomy): Eukaryota > Viridiplantae > Streptophyta > Magnoliopsida > Poales > Poaceae > Cenchrus > Cenchrus fungigraminus. The sequence continues at coordinate 124,097,470 of CM072770.1, read as the reverse complement.
GAGAGGAGGTTTCAAAGTGACCAAAGTAAATTTGCCCCTTCCGGATGCAAGACTAAGACTTTTTATTCAAGGGAAGAAGATTGGTTAGAGGAAGGACTTCTCGTGCCGGCAAAGAAAAATAAAAGAGGAAGAATTATAGAAGAAGGATCTTCCGCGGCACAAGAAGGAGGTGCACAACAAAATTATGTGCCACCGTATGGAGGAATTCCGACGCCGCCAAGTTACTACGGTGCACCACCAATGCAAGCATGGGGGAGTGGTGCAGCCATGCCCCCACCAAATTATGTGGTGCCCAACGTAGCCTTTGCGGAGCCTTATGCACATTTTCCTCAACCACAACAAAGTGTGGCCATTATTGGAGGATATGCTGCAAGAAACATGCAAAATATTGCAGCCATCCAAACTAATGCGGCTCAATTGGGTGAAGGTAATGCAAACATCGCCTATGAGCTTGGACGCCTTCACCTAGCACCGCCGGGACAATTCATAGGAGGAGAGGTTCAATCCTATTATGAGCAAGGGTATAACCATCAAGATTTTCAATACCAACCACCGGCGGAAGATTAGAGAGAGGAGGAGCTTTAGTTATCTTTCCTTTTCCCTTTTTCTTTAATTTTCAGCTTGTGTACGCCTATGTATGCGTAGTATTTTCAGTTTTTACTTCAATTTTCAGCATGTGTGTTAGTTTTTATTTTCATCATGAATAAAGTCACCACCTAGTTTTTACCTTCGGTAAAGTTACAAAGTTTATGCCATGATGATATATGATTATAATTGCCGCTTTGTTTATCTTTGTAATTGTTTTATGCATGATTAAGCTAATGCTCTCTTTAAATGCAAATCTGAAATTATCTAAATGCTAGCTTAATCTTTAGCGGAGGTTATGATAAAAATAAAGACCCATAGTGTTTTATGTGCTCTCAAGTTTTAGATGGATTAAAGACGATTTGTTTTTATTCTTAAAAGTAATGCTAACCTTGTCATAAATATCACTTGCGTGTTGTTCTACCTATCCAGAGCCACATAAATATTCGAGTGCATAAACCTTAGTGTACAAGATTTATTTTTGGGTGAGTTATTTCAGGCCATGATTTCTCTGGCCTGAGACTAAGAAGCTGGTCATTCCGTTTTTGCATATCTATCTTATTGCTAGCCTTTTATCCGTGCATTGTGTATCCCCACACCGGAGATCTCACAAACCTCGCCGGATATCCACCCTTAAAACCAAAAATCATCTTTTGTGTTTACCTCCTTGACCACAACCTATCATTGAGTATGGATCATCAATTCAAGGAAGATCGCAAGATGGTGCCAAGATTGAAGATTTCAAGTATCTCTCCAAAGGAAAAATATTTCTAGTACCTACCTTATCTCTATCACCTCTTTGCCCGAGGACGAGCAACGTCTAAGCATGGGGGAGGAGGTAGGTACAATCCAATTTTAGAGTTCAAGGGGAGCAAATAAAAAAAAAGAGAAGAAAGAAAGAAAAAGAAAAAAATGAGTATAAATAAAAAGAAAAAAATATATATGTATAAGGAAAGAAAAAAATATATGAGTATGTATGATATAAATAAAATAAAGTGAACTCCCCGGTTCTCTAAAGTGCATTAGGAATTTCAGAGTTTCAAGATTAAAAGATCCAATCTCATTTTTCCAACCATGTGCAATCCAATAACGAGGACTTCCTTTGTGCCTCGGGATCACTCTTTGCCATTTGCACACGTCCACCTATCTCAAGTGTGTGTATTTTTCTCTCCCCCTCCTTGATATAACGTTATTTTCCAATGACCTTTTTGACGAGTCTCGGTAAGACCTTGAGAAGCTTGTCTTGTTTTGACAACATCTCATTTATAATATCTTGGTAGGACTAAACTTTCCCGAAAAGCTCCATATAAAGCCTACCACATGTGTTATGAGAGGGAAAGGAGTAGAATAAATAGGCTTGAGAGACAAGATGAGATGAGAGTTCATGAGCAAGATGCAAGATGATTTAAATTTGTGAACTTGGTTTAGCTCTTTTTCATCTCGTTCTTTATTTCAAAATTTCTGAGATCTATTTGAATTTTGGGAGCATGTTAATACTTGTGGGATAAGCTTAATTAATAATCTACCCTCCGTAGGGATGAAGGCTAGTACATTATGAAACTTTAACGAACTAAACTTTTGAGAGCATTATGTTTTCTCGTGTATGATCAAGTGCAAGGTTTAAACAATGAAGGGCAACGATGATATCCATCGAAGGCTTACTCGAGGACGAGCAAGGTTTAAGCATGGGGGAGATGTTGACGGTGAAATTCCGTCAACCTAGCCATGAGTTTACCTTCGGTGTTGGCATGAATTTTATATCTTATCCATTGGTACTAACCCCCTTGGTATAACAAGTTCGTTTGTGCATGTCGGTTTTGGAGTTTAGTGTTTATGCAGGATTTTAGTGTTGAAAGCAAGACTTCCGGGATAAGTTCATTAAGCACCTCGTGACAAGACCTTGAAGCCCGGTACAAGTCAAGCAATGAAGTAAACATGACTCCAAGAAGCCCAAGGACCAAACCCGAGAAGATGGAAAACTCCGAGGACCCAGTCAGAAAATTGCCGAATCTTGCGGGACAAGGAGCTTCATCTAATCCGAAGAGAAACTGACGTCAAGGGCCCACATGCAGTTGGGGGAAGACTCTAGAAGACTCGGGAAGCAACACCGGGCAAAGGAGGCCGCGGGCTGGGCCGAAGTGGGCCCAGGCCGGCCGGCCCAGGCCGGCCGGCCCAGCCCACTTCGAGGCCCAGTCGGCCCCCCCTTTGACCTAGCCGCCATTCAGGCTATTTATAGCCCCGAGGCCAGGCGCCACGCATCAATTCATTCACCATCCGCCGCCGAGGAGCAGAGAAGAGAGGGACACCATCTCGGAGAGGAGAGGGTCGAGCTAGTTGACTAGGATCTCCCTAGCCGGCGTGGGAACCTTGCAAGGAAGACCACGTCGGAGTTCCCGGAGCTAGAAGCAAGATCAAGGTAGGATCCCGGTGGTGATCTTGATTCATGTATCATGTATTATGTTGAATTATCAAGTTGCAATCCGATTTCTAGCGATCGAGTGTTTCTCCTACGACTTTGATTTCAATCGGCTTTTCGTATCTTAAGATCTATTCTCGAGATAGATCATCGAGGGTGTTCTTGTAGCCGTGGTGGCTAGAGGTGCATGCCTGACCTTCCGTGAGATTTCAACTTGTCTTTGGACTCGCCCTAGACTAACCCGCATGAATAGGGGTGCGTTGTGACAGAACAGTGGCTCCAAAAGGCGGGTGTTTTCAGAGTCGGACGGGAAACCGTGATTTAAAGATGCTTTTTATGAGATTGAACTTGTTTACTTCTTCTTTGCTCGGAACTTCAACGAAGGCTTGATCCAATCTCTCTAGATTGGTTTATCTATCCCCCTCTATCTCTTGCTACCTCCGGTTTTCATAGATTAGATTCGTTTTCATGATGTTCTCTAGATTAGATGCATAAGATTCCCCTTTGAAGATCGAAGTTCTCGGCTTTATTAGATTGATTCTTGCATCGCACATTTGTTCCACGGATTCGATACCTTGGGTTCACACTTGAGGGAAGAAGGGTCCCTTGACTACGACGGAGGACTTGTCCGCTTGCAAGTCCAATTGAAGTTTAATACGAATATACACCGTCAACAGGGATCTGACTATTGTGTGTTATGTGGATGCTGGCTATATGTCCAACCCCCATAATGCCAGATCACAGACTGGTTTTGTGTTTCTCTGTGGTGGTGCAGCCATATCATGGCGATCTGTAAAGCAGACCTTGGTTGCCACATCAACCAACCACTCAGAGATAATCGCCCTGTACGAAGCCACACGAGAGTGTGTTTGGCTACGACGTATGATTAACCACATCCAGAAGTCATGTGGTAAGGGCGTTATCAACACCCCCACCATTATCTATGAAGATAATGCTGCTTGTGTTGCACAGATGCATATGGGCTATGTGAAGAGTAATCTCACGAAGCATATTGCTCCAAAATTCTTTTACCCCCATGAGCTCCAGAAGAGCGGGGAGATTAAGATCCTACAAGCAAGATCATGTGACGATCTTGCAGATTTATTTACAAAATCTCTGCCAGCCTCCAGCTTCTATAAATGCATTTATGGAATTGGCATGAGGCGGCCTAGAGATTTGCAGGGTTCAGGGGGAGACCGACCCTGAAAATCATAGCCCATGTTTGTGATCCTGAAGATCACAAGTCGGTCCTGAAGACCTGACTTGAGCATCAATTGTTGTACTCTTTTTCCCTTGATGAGTTTTTTTCCCACTGGGTTTTTCTCATGCAAGGTTTTTAACGAGGCAACAAGTGCAATACGGCTTGCTCGCGCAATGCACTCTTTTCTCCTACCCTTTTTTCCCACTGGGTTTTTGGGAGGAGTTTTTGATGAGGCATGCACCGGGCACATTGTTCACTCAAGGGGGAGTGTTGTGAAACCTTTTTGTTGTGAGTGAACAATGAGCAGTAAATGGCCGATGAGCAGTAAATGGCTAATGAAACAGTAAAGGCAAATGAGCAGTAGAGGGGGAGAATGAGCAGTGCAAATTCATGAGCCCTTGGCCTCTATAAATGGAGGATCCCGGGATAGCTCATTGAGATAGGAGAAAATCCCACTGCCTGTATATGTACAATGTGTTGAATAATAAAGAGCTCCAATTCCTCCTAGCTAAGTGCATTCTCTTGTGAGTGTTTGTGTGAATCAGAGAACTTGTTTCCTAACACCCCCTAACTGTTTGACTTCTTTTTATGAGTGTTGGGTACACCTTCTTTTCATGAGTGCCCCATCTTCTTTTTGTGAGTGTTGGCCACATCTTCTTTTCATGAGTGCCCCCATTTACTTTTTTGAGTGGTGGCCACATCTTCTTTTCATGAGTGCCCCATCTTCTTTTTATGAGTGTTGGACACATCTTCTTTTCTTGAGTGCCCCCACCTTCTTTTCATGAGTGCTGGCCCTTCATCAGGGATGGTTTTCACCCCAACAAGAGAGAGTCATAATGAGGTATTGGAGGAAACCAAAGCAAGGAGGGGTAGCCGGTGGAGACGAAACTGGTTGTGGATGGGAGGCAGCTAGGCACCCGCACTGACACCAGGCTCGAGAGCTTCGTCGTCGCACTTGGTGGTGACGGCGACATCTGTGGCATCTCCAAGCGGGGATGGTGAACCTAATTAATCTCGTGACCCACCTCTGCATGTGGACCCAACCGTTGTTGCCCTAATTCGGTTCAAAGGAGTTCTCGACAATTCTGAAGTTGATGGAAGAATATTGGAGCAACGTCAGGAAAAAAGAATCGTTGGCGCTGTGGCTGGGAGGGAGCCAAGCTGAGGCGAGCTCAAGCTGTCTGTGCGTGGAGGAGCTGGGAGCTCGTGACTCCTGATCTATCGTCGGATGGACTAAGTTCCACGTGTCGTGTGAAAACGTCGGTGATGCATGGGGTGGGTTTTGCATTCCGGATGCACCCTATCTTCTTCGTTGTCTTCCTGGCGGCGCAGCTGTAGATCTTGCCCCACCTCCTATTTAATAATGATGCTTTGAGGGCATGCTAACGGTGACAAGCTGCTTTGCTACCAGCACTGTTAGAGCGTGCTCTGAGACCAACCGCAACGGATACTCTCTAAATTTCACCCTGAAAAGCAATATTTGAAGGGTTTCCTAAAATATTGTACCCCCAAACTAGCATCGAGCTGCAGCGGTACCCTTTATTTTTCATCCTAAGTTCACTAGGCCCACCTTCATTTTTTCTCATCCAACCTTAATTATCCAACCCCACCGTCCATCACCACACACACACACACACAGTAGTACACCACACCTGGAAACGACACCGTCGTCAGCACCTCCTCCACCCCGGCTCTTCCCCCGGCCCGACGGCGCTGCCCCTCTGTGCTGGCCCCCATCCCCAGCGCCTCCACCTCCTCTGTGACCGTCACGCGGGCCGCTGTTGTGCTCCGGCAGCAAGCCTCCTCCAACCAGCGAAGCTCCAGGCAAATGTCTGGCTGGGATGCACCAAGAACAGTGGTCGCGCCACTTGCGGGATCGACGGATCTACCCACAGTTGCGTCAAGCTTCGGGAGCCCACTTCGTCAGCACTATAATTACTGTACCTCGCCCCCCCCCCGGTTTGATTCCTAGCTCCGCCAATGCTACCACAAAGCAGAACAATGACAAAGTATCCGACGGATCACAACCTTCTCCGTACTTATGCTCAACTCGTCATGTGTCATACTGCATGAACAAAGGTCCCACTGCAATAACAAAAAATGAAATATGAAAACTAGTTGAAGCAGATCGATGTCGATCGATGACTCAATGTGCATGCCCTACCCGAACCACAATGTAGATGGACCATGTACACGTTTTTTTGTTTTTAGCCCTTTCTGAAAAAGTTTTTCACAAATACATTTCTAGGAAAAAGATATCGAAAAATGGACCCTGATCTCGACGTTGTAGTCCGTCACGCCAAGGTTACACGTCTCGGCGCCATGACCTTTGGCGCCGAGGTCAAAGACCAACGATACTATTAATTTAAGAGCCCCTTTTTAAATACATAAACCCGTTTTTCTTGATCCACAACTGTTGTCAAATGTTTACCAAAGTTTATAGATTCAATTTTGCATGTTGTTGACAACATCTTACATACAAAACATTTCATAAAAGAATTTCAAAGTGGGCCGATCGACACTGTGTTCAGAAGGGATTTTGATTCTGTAGACAGTCTTACTTTAAATTTTTGGACTCCAATTTAAATATGTAAACTCACTTATCCTTGATCAACAATTAATGTAAAATGTTAATTAAGGTGCATAGATTCCATTTTTCATGTTATGAGCCGCATCATACATACAAATTTCTTTATAAAAATTTTCAAAGTGGGCTAACTGACACTATTTTCAGACTTGGATTTGTGCCCGCATCCATAAGAAAAATCTTGTTTAAATATTTGACAAAAATTATTGATCAGGAATAAGACTGACTCCAGCAAAGATTCGCATCCCCATCTACATATAGCCAGTTTTGCGGCACACACGAGAGACACCGAGGGCACCCTTTAAAAGGAAGGCTTCCAGCAGTGCCGTGCAAATCGGTCGCGCATCTCCTGGAGCAATTGGCTCCCGCGAGTGGTGAGAATCGAGCAGGGTGGTGGAAGCTGGAGTCTCAGATGGCCGCGCTGCTCCCTGGAGGCCGCTGGAGTCTCAGATGGCCGCTGCCGGATCGAGGAGTCCGCCCTTGCGGAAGCCAATGCGTCAGGCGGAGCATGCATAGGGATGGCAACGGGGACGCGGTCCCCGATTCCCCGTGGGGAATTCCTCTATTAGGGTACGGGGATGGTAGGAAATTGATCCCCACGGGGATCTAATCGGGGCCGATGTTGTCCCCGTCGGGTCTGGCGGGGGCGGGGATGGTATACCGTCCCCCGTCCCCGATTCCCTGCAGCCCCGCTTGCAGCATTTTGGCCCAGCAGCCCACAAAAACTAGGCCCATTCACATAGGTATATAAGCATCAGGAAATCTCCAAATCCTAGCTCACCCTCATTCTTTCCACACCCGGCCGCCTGTCCGCCAGCCGCCCAGACCAGATCGCCGCACCACCCCCTCTGCCATCGCTCCTAGGTCCCAAGCATGCCGCTACCCCAAGTCGTCTCTCCCCCTCCTCATCTCCTTGCCACAGCCGCCACGGGCGGCTGCCAGCCTGCCACTAGCTGCTGCTACTTCGCTGCCATAGGCCAAGTCCCTGGGAGGCGGGGCCCTGCAGGTGATGGCGATTTGGTGTCTCAAACCTGATGCACCCGTCTCCATTCCAAGACCCCGCGTAGAGCCAAGGAGGCAACCGTCTGGTGCCACATGAAGAAGCAGGCCTGACTACCGAAGCTCAGATTCAGAGGCATTAAGCTCTTTTGTTTTGTTCCCTCTTTTAATTTTTCAATTTAATTCCATTGCGATTGGAAATTGTACTGGAGTCACGTCGCAATGTTAAATTCTTTTGTCCTCGTCCCACTGTTTCTAGATGATGTAAATGTAGGGTTAGAATTTAAGAAAAGTTAGCATTATCTCCTCAGATTCGAATGCACTGTAAAGGCACTGTAAATGTGAGATTTGTGCGTACTGTATGAGACAAACTTCCTTTTAGTTACCGATGCGATTGCGGGGACAGGGATCTCCACAGGGATAAATCTCCGTGCGGAGACAGGGATGGGTGAAAAGCTCCCCCGCGAGCTTTAGCGGGGACGGGGGCGGGGAAATTCTTTCCCCGCGGGGACGGGGATGGTAAGCCATTCCCCGACGGGGAATTCCCCGTTGCCATCCCTAAGCATGTGCTTGGTGGCGACGGCCGCGCTCCTGCTCTAGATCGAGGCGTCCGGAGAGGAGGAGAGGGAGCGTGAGGAGGAAACAGGAGGTGGATGGGGAACGGGAGGGAGCGCCTCCACCAGCGGCCGGAGCTCCTCCCCGCCGCGGCTCCTCGAGGGAGAGGGAGCGTGAGGAGGAGGCGGCGGGGTGGAGCAGGGAAGGGGTGCCGCCGGCCTAGGGAGGGAGGAAGGGCGCTGGTCGTTGGGGAGGCGTGCGGGAGGAGAGAGAGGCAGCGGTTGAGATGGGAGAAGTTGAGAGAAATCCCTGGAATGGGGAAGGAGGGGGAGCTGGATGGGGAAATATTCATTTTGTAGCATGGGATGAGGAAACTGCTGGAGCTGCTACAGTGATGTTTGGATCTTTATTTTGGAGATGGGGGAACGGATGGCGAAACTGTTGGAGATAGTCTAAGTGGGTTTATATATTTAAATTGGAACCCCAAAATTGAAAGTAAAGTTGTTCGTAGATTGAAAAATGTAAGTCTGGAAACAATGTTCAACCTACTTTGAAATTCTTTTATGATAACTTTTGTAAGTAAGATGTGTCCAACAATATGCAAAATGAAATCTATAAACCTTCTTTAACATTTAACAACAATTGTTGACCAAGAAAAAAAAGAGTTTACATATTTAAATTAGAGCTCCAAAATTGAAAGTAGTGCAGGTTTTTGACCTCGACGCCAAGGTCATGGCGCCGAGGTGGAATCTCGGCGCTACGGATTACGGCTCCGAGATGAGGGTCCATTTTCAAAAATATTTCTTCTAGGGGTGTATTTGTGAAAAGCTTTTTCAAAAATGGTTAAAAAAACAAAAAAAAGTCGGCGTGCACGACATTGCATATTTGCATCGCTCATCCATCCACTTATAGCTTGTCTTGCTTTCAAAAAGATATGGATATTTATTGAGATCGATGGTAGCCACCTCATACATCATGCATGTGGGTGCTGTGTGCATAGAGGTGCTATCAAATCTGGCTCTCTAATTTAGCCTAGTAGCAAATTTGAAGATCAGGCTCACTAAAGGGCAAAGGCTGGCTGAAACAAGTTGGGTTGTGAAGTAAGCATGAGGACCACGATAGATCCATTGCCATCCCTGTGTGTTCGTACATACACTACAACTACTCGCATAATAGAAATAGCATGATTAACCTTCTAGAAGCTCATGAATTTGAAGGATCATTGAAAAAGTTCAAATTATCCCCCTCAAGTATAATCAAAGTCTGGAAAATCCCCTAAAGTATTTCTTGGTTACTCCTTAATTATGTCATTTGGTTCAATTTATCCTTTAATACAATTTGTCTTTTTTTTCTCCATACACAAGTGGAGTTTTAAGTTTAAATTTTGAAAGATGATAGCAGACAACATAAGACATGTCAAAAAACATATCAGGAATTTTTTAATAACTATTTTGATAGTTCGATAACAAATTTTGTCGTTGAGATACAAAACTATATAAAAAGTAATAACTAAAAATTCATAAAATAGGAGGTAACTGCCATCTTGCAAAGTCTTAAATTAAAATTCAACTTGTGTGTAGAGAAACAAAAGCATAGTTTAAAGGGTTATATGAACTTTTGCTATACTTGAAGAGAGTAATTTAGAGTTTTTTTGCTTATTTGTTTGAACCATTTCATATATAAATGCATCATTATTATTTTGAATCATTATTCATATTTCCATGTATACATGAATCAAATATGAGAAAAGTAACCAAATACGCCTAAAGTTTTGCCTATATTTATCATGGAAGTTGGATCGTGTGGGCTCTGAAAAATTTAGTCAGTTGATCGAGTTTATCTTTCTTAGAAAACTGTTTTATGTAACCAAATACGCCTGATAAAAATTTTCCTCGATTTATCATGAAAGTTGGATCATGTGGGTTCTGACAAATTTTAGTCAGACTGTTTTAAGTTTTGAAAAGCCATTCCTAGCATCATTACCATTGACAAACGGTTTAGTCATGGCGGATATACATGATGCATGCTTCACCTACTCGGCAGTGCAGACGGATCATCTCCAACGCATGGCTAGCTGCCCTGCTACCGGCAGGATCGCACGCAGTAGTATATATGGGGCACCTGCAGTAGTGTGGACTCATATCATGAGACGACCATGCACCACCATGCATCTCTCTCTGATGACGACGAGAGAGATCTAGAGAGAGAGAGACTGGCAGTGGCACATGAGAGTAGTGAGGTATTGGTGGAAACCAAAGCAATGAGCGGGAGCTGGTGGAGACGAAGCTAGCGGAGGATGGGAGGCAGCTGGGCACCCGTGCCGACGCCAGGCTCGAGAGCTTCGTCGTCGCACCCGGTGGTGACGGCGGCATCTGCGGCATCTTCAAGCGGCGACGGCGACATTAATCAATCCCGTCACCCCTCTCTTCATGTGGGCGCATGTATCCATTGTCCCCCCACTCTGGCCCAAACGAGTTCTCGACAGTCCTGTAGTTCCTGCCCTTCCTGGTGGCGCTGTTGTGGATCCTGCTACCTCCTCTTCAATCATGCCGCTTCGAGGGACATGCTAACGCGACGAGCTGCTTTAATTCTCCACCGCCGCTATCAGAGCGAGTTCTGACGCGCCGCAACGTTTTTCTTGATCAGCTTCTTGTTCATGGATTCTCCGAATCCACGTCCACATATGGTTGTAATATTGAGGCCGGACACACGTCCACATGTGTAAGAATAAAATTAAGGAGAAAGAGCAAAACAGAAAGGTTTTGCGGCTGATTCTTTAATTTGCATCCCAAAACCCATTGTTGTGAAGAGTTTCAGTGCTTGAGTTTTGCTGTTTTAATTTGGCTAACATTCGCCTCATGTATGGAAAATAAAGATCAGTTGAAGCAGGTCGATCGATGTGCATGACCTACCGAACCTCAACGTATAGTAGATGGACCGTATCTAGCACGGCATTCGTATAGTAGATGGACCGTATCTAGCACGGCATTGTGCATCGCTTGTCGATCGACGTACAAACATTGTTGGCAAAGTAAGTACTTGTTCCCAATGAAATTTTTCTAGTTTTACTGCAATATATACATGCACAGGCGGCAACTTAATCTCGATCGATCCCCTGAATGCATGCGCACTACTGCAGGTCGATCCGGCCGGAGAGGCAAGTCATGACAGATCGTAGGAGTCCTGTAGCGGGATTAATTCAGGCAAACGCTGTACAAAGGAACAGACTGCGAGTACAAGATACGTATCGCGTGATGATGATGACAAGCTAAAAGGTCAATGCGCTTCTCGTTGACGAAGAGCTACCTCCCTCAACCCGCCTGAAATTGTATCTGCACCATCGAATCCAAGGAATCTGTAAGAATCCAACACAGCAGCGTACCAATCTGTCGACAAAGCTGTACATACACTACTAGGGAAACGACCTTTTGTATGAGCTCCAAACCCACCTTTAGTACCAGGTATCCAACCGGCATATATAGCCACTTCGGTATTAAAAGGGAAGAGACATTAGTACCGAGTAATTCACCCGGTACTAATTAATGGGGCCTTTAGTAACTGGTGGTGTTTCCACGGGTACTAATGTGCCACCACCGGCTCCTTTTTCCCCTTTTTTTTCTTCTTTTTATTTTCTTTTTCTTCATTTCTTTTCATTTATTTTTTATCTCATCTTATCTCATTCATTCATTCATTCAAAACACAAGTCACAACACAAGATTCACAAGATTCATCTCATCTCATCACAACTAAATTATAAGATTCACAACAGTCATCACAAGAATCACATCACAAAGACAAGATTCATGACACATGAATCACAAAACATTCACAACCACATGCACATGAATCACAAGAACATATGAGCAAGAACACAAAACACATGAAGAGCACCTTCCAAGACGTCGAGCGCCAACACCTCTAGGGACGCTCCCATGCCGCCTGGGATGGCGTAGCCGCGCTCGTGGCCCCACACCCGAGGCCCAGGCCGCCGCGCCCCGTGACCCAGCGCGCCGCCGGCCTGGTGAGGTCGCCGCACTCGTGCTCCCGCACTCGAGGCCCAGGGCGTCGTGCCTCGGCCCACAACCCTTCGTGCTACTGGCCTGCTCTGCGCGTCCCAGGCTGCAGCACCACCCCAGCCGCCGCACCGCGTCCTGCATCAGAGAAAGAGGGAGAGTGAGGAGGTGCACCACGGTAGGGTGGGAGCAAATCAGTATCGGGCCTTCTCTTGCACCGGTACTAATGTGTCACTTTGAGTATTGGGGCTTACCTCCACACAATACTAAAGGAGGTGTGACCCATTAATACCGGTGTTGGCCACCACCTGCCGCATTAGTACCAGGGCTAGCCACCACCGGTACTAGTGTCGCTTTCAGAGATGATAGAGTTTGTACAACGACCTATACAGCTGGCTGTCATGATCTTAGTGCCCATGTAAATCAGCGCGAGGGGAGTTGTTTCCTCACACTTTATATAACATGAAGCCGCCTGCTAGCTAGCGTGAGGTAGCACAGGTTCCATCCACAAACTTCTGTTCCTCCAGTTTTCGTAACCTCAACTAGAAGATCATAACTACGTGCTCATGATATGATCATATACATACAAGCACCATGCGGCATTCATCTCTTTCAGAGTTATATATAGAGAGAGAAAGAGTCGTAGTGACTAGTGAGGTATTGGAGGAAACCAAAGCAAGAACAGGGAGCCGGTGGACACGAAGCCGGCGGTGGACGGGAGGTAGCTGGGCACCAGCGCCGACACCAGGCTCGAGAGCTTCGTCGTTGCACCTGGTGGTCACAGTGGCATTTGCAGCATCTCCAAGCGGCGACGACCACATTAATTAATTGTGTGTCACCCTCCTCTGCAATCCCCAATTCGGTTCAAATGACTTCTCGACAATTCTGTAGTTTTTCCTCTTTCTAGTGGCACAGTTGTAGATTTTGCCCCACCTCACCCTGTTAGAGAAACACACATTTGTACCGGTTCTAAACCTCCATTAGTACCGGGTATCGAACCGGTATTGTTCATCCGGTACTAATGGGGAGGGCACATGTGTACCGAGTGGTTAGGAGCCCCGGTACTAATGTGGTACCCCCCCTAAGCCTATTTCCTATCCTTTTTCTTTTCTTTACTTTTCTTTCTCATCTCATCTCTGATTCACAAAATCACAAGAATAACAAAACAAACACAAGATTCACATCTCATCTCGTCATAAGATTCACATCTCATCTCGTCACAAGATTCACATCGCATCTCATCTTATCACAAGATTCACATTCATCACAATTCACAATACAAATCCGATTCACAAAATCACAAGAACAACAACACAAACACACAAGATTCACATCTTTGAAAATAAAGAATCGTCTAAAGCACCTCAGGCCGCCGTCGCGACGCCAAGAAGAGGCATGCTCATCACCTCCCGGGCGTGCGTGCATTGTCGCGCCAGGGCCAGGCCAGGCCATGCCAGGCCAAGCTCGTGCCTCCGCCAGTCCCTCTACGTGCGTGTTGTGTGCCAGGCCTGGACTCCGCAGCCGTGCTGGCACCTGTGTCGTCACCCGCGCCGCCGCCACGCGTGCCCTACTAGGCCTGCCAGGAAGGCTGCCGCGTGCGCCCCAGGCTCAGCCTGGAAGGCCGTCATCACACGCGCATGCCCCCAGGCTAGGGAGGTCGTCACGTCCACCGACAGGGCCAGCGCCAGCAGGGGCCACGCCGACCGTCCTAGCTCCCTCGCCGCGCCGGACTGCCTCCCACTTCGCCCCTCCCGAGTACGTGTACCCGCGTCCATGGAGGTTGCTGAACCCACGTCGTGGCAGCCGAGGCCCCACGTGTCGCCTGCCTCCTGCGTGGAGACAAAGAAAGAGAGAGAGGTGAAGAGACAAGGCGGATAGAGGAGAAGGAAATAAAGAGAGAGAAAGATAAAGGGCGGGCGAAGAGAGCAGAGCGAGAGGCGGTCGGTGAGGCACAGGTACATTAGTACCAGGGCTTTCTCTTTTGCCCAGTACTAATGTCGCCACATTAGTACCAGGTGGAATCCTGTCCCAGTACTAATGTGTTGACCTCACCTTAGTACCGGTGGTCTCCACCCAGTACTAATGTGGCATATTAGTACCGGTGCCCGAGCCAGCCTGATATTAATGTAGGTCACGTCAGAACGCGTCTGACATCAGTACCGGGTGCAAAAATAATCGGTACTAATGTGTTTTCTGACCTGGGACAAATGCTCGTTTTCCTAGTAGTGTCCACTTCGAGGGACATGCTAACAGTGATGGGCTGCTTCGCTATCCGAGTGAGCTCTGATGAACCGCTATTTTTTTCAACTTCCCGTTCATGCATTCTCCCTGATAGCGCTCATCCTTTCAACCATAGTGGCCAGCAAATCCAGGCAGCAGCTGAGTCGAAGAAGCTAGCTTGTGGCTGCGTCGATCCGGGAAGACGACGAGTACGTAAACCCAGTGAAGCTGTATGGACCTATGAGACCGAGATATTCAAATTTTGGGTCACCAATGGGAAAGAGAAAAAGGCCCATCACTAAACTTTGCGCTTTCTGCTTTACTTGTCCCGCTAAATGTATTTTTTGTCCTGCTAAATTTATTTTTTGAGACCGTAACATAATATGTTTTTATTAAAAGAAAAATAATTGCAGCGACAGAATTATGAGAGAATCCCATAGTGCAGAGTTACAACACACTACTAAAAGAATCGTCATCGAGATTAAAGGGCATCAAAGCAGGCAAACGAAGGTGGCAACAAAGCATCCACCTAAGACCTAACAAGCACAACCGTAGTGGCAAAGTATCCGCCAACGCAACCACACAAACCAGAACAACCACAAAGGCAAAGTATCCCCTGGAGCAAGCAAGATAGATGCTGCAAATCATCTTGCTAAATGTATCGAACAACCAAAACTAAAAGTGGCTTTGTAGGAACACGTTGTCACAGAAGAGAGAACTTGTTAGTGATTGCGGTGCAACGTAGTACGATTACAGGAAACCAAACTGTCATCAATGAATGATGTAACTGGTTAGTAATAGATGCATGCCAAAAACCAATAGATGCGTCCATCCCGGAAATGCTACTCCCACTACAGGATTCCGGGTCTTCGCCGAGAGCTGGGATCCTCTCGGCGAAGGCCCTTTCCCTCTCGGCGTAGGCTTCGCCAAGAGTTTGCTCTCGGCGAAGGCCTCACATTGAACCTGTACCGGCGAAGGGCCCTTCACCGAGAGCTGTGGTGGACCCTCTCGGCGGATTTGCGCCGAGAGGCCACTTTGCTCTCGGCGTAGGCCCTC
Source organism: Cenchrus fungigraminus (assembly GCA_036936925.1). Taxonomy (NCBI): domain Eukaryota; kingdom Viridiplantae; phylum Streptophyta; class Magnoliopsida; order Poales; family Poaceae; genus Cenchrus; species Cenchrus fungigraminus. The sequence goes on along the minus strand of CM072770.1, from coordinate 124,081,838 downwards.
TTACGGTCACGGCAGATTTGCGCCGAGAGGCCACTTTGCTCTCGGCGTAGGCCCTCTTACGGTCACGGCACGGCCATGCCGTTAGGAGTGGCCCGCACTCCTTCGCTGAGAGCTTTTTTATTTGCTCTCGTTGAATCCGGTTCTTCGCCGAGAGCTAGATTTTTCAGCACTCGTTGAAGATGGTTCTTCGCCGAGAGCTAAATTTTTTGCTCTCGTTGAAGAGTGTTCTTCGCCGAGAGCTAGATATTCTGCACTCGTTGAAGAGGCTCCCTTCGCCGAGAGCAATGGATTTTGCTCTCGGCGAAGAAGTGACCGACGCACAGTGTAGACGGCCCCTTCGCCGAGAGCAAGGGATTCTGCTCTCCGCGAAGAGTTTTTCTTTTTTTTTCTTTTTTTTTCTTTTTCCAGCAGCCTCAAATATTCACACAAATCACATAAATCATCGCAGGCATATATAATATTCATCACAGGCATATAAATTCATCACAGGCATATATATTCATCACAGGCATTTCGTAATCATCACATAGTCCACCAAAGATCACATAATCGACAAATTCAGATGAGAAGTCCAAGTGCAAGTGCAAAGTCACGAACTGCAAGTCACAACGGTCCAGTGCAAGTCACAAATGTCCAAATTCAAATAAAAGTAGCTAAGTCCACGAACTCACTCGTCCGGCTGCTGATCATGCGGCGATTGGGACCCCGTCGGCGGCTGCTGTGGCCACGGCACCCACCCAGACGCCTGTGGCATCCCCAGCCAACTGTGAGGCGGCTGCTGAGGGCTAGGCGGCTGCTGAGTGCCAGGTCTCGGCCACGGGCAAGGTGGCATCCACTGCATCCCACCCCAAGGAGTCTGCTGAGCTGGCGGGGACCCGTCGTATGCTATAGGCCCATCATTTGATGTCGCCGATAGATCCTGCGTAGAATTAAAGTGTCAATTAAAAATTTCGACAGCACCTCCCCTGCACTGTGAGGTTTTCAGAACCTGCAAGAAAAGCCACAACACGAAGGTCGGGCCACACAAAAAATTTCTTCTCACGGCTCGATGGCCGGACACATGCCATGTGGTGCCGCACGACACGTGGTCAAATTGACAGAAATGAATGTACAAGGTTTTCAGCATTTGTATGAAGTCATGCTAGGTCACTACTAGAAAAAAAATAGCAGGGTTCGAAAGTAACTCACCGGAGAAATAGCGGCCGGTCGAGCGAGTGGAGGAAAGAACACCTGTGGTAGTGGAGGGAGTTGCACCTGTGGTAGTGGAGGGAGTTGCACCTGTGGCGCCACCGCGTGACCAAGGTTTTCCAAGTACTGAAGCACGGAGGCAAACTGCTGATTGTGGGCCGACTGTAACGCCTCCATCTGCATCTAGTGGACCTCGTGCATCTGTCGCAGCTGCTCCTGGGATTGCCTGTGCGTCTCTTCTACCTGCCTCTCCCGCTCGGCCTTCTCTGCTACAAGTTGGGCCTACAATATTTGATCCAAAAATTAGAATACAAAGCAATCATATGTAAATATCAATGGACGACAGAGACAACAGAAATAACCTGAAACTGCTCGTGCAACGTCTGCGTAGCAGTGGGCCGCCGTTGTATGGGCGGGGCTGAGCTCGTTCCCCTATCTCGTGATCGAACAGCCGCGAGCGTCGGAACAGCGGACGGAACCAGGAGACTGTCACCAACATGGTACCGTCTATGCATCCTGCCTTCTCCGCTCCTCACGACGCTTTCTCCATCAAGAGGCTCTGTCACTGGATCGAAGTCTGGCCCACGAACCTCCCTTGCTATCGTGACGTACCTTGTGATGCGGGACTGGATTGTCGGGTTGCTGTATGCCTCGGGCGGGTCGTCCACGCTGAAGGTGACGTCAGCCTTGGCCTTTCCCTTGTGTCCTATGCCATATGCCTGGAGCTCGCTGCAAGGTTGATTCTCATGTGCCTGAGACTGCAAGAAAACAACAAAGTGGGTGTTAGAATAATTGAGAGTTAGACAACAACAAATCGAAATAAAGAAATAAATAAACGTACCCATCTACGACCAAACTCGCGAAGGTTAATGGGGCCTTGGTGGTGTGCCGGACCTGCCATCTTCAAATGCCGCTGCCGGCGCTCGAGGTGCTTTGCCTCCCAATCCGGCTCAAACCACTTGGCCACAATTGCCCTCCAAACCTGAGGCCGGTCGGCACACCACCACGGAGGCACCTGCACGTCATCAAGTGCATACCATACAAGAACATCAAATTGAGCAAATGTAATCTAAGAAAAATGAATTGAGCATATTTACCTCCATGTATTGTTCTGGAGTGAGCTGGAGGTTTCGCATGTCCGACTTTCGGACTTTCTCATGTTGCTGAGCCTTCCAGACCATGTTTTGCGAGACGCAGGACTCGTAAATCATATCCGACACAAGTTTTCGACAAATGAACATGGCGTTGTCATTCGCTGCCGCCTCGTATCCCGGCAAATCTCTGTAGAAATCCTGCATATAAAAGTGTTGTCAATACATGAGCCAAATCCAATTAAGTCAGTTTATTCAGAAACATAATTTATTGATAGGAAGAGACACCCAAAACTCGGAAACCACCCGGACGGCCTTGTTCGGGAACACCTGCCCAGTGGGATCCTGGACATCGGGCATGAGGGTGTAGTGGTCAAACGACGTCACCAGCACCTCTCGGCGAGCATCTCCCTCGCCAACCCACACGAACCCGGGGTAGTGAAGCCTGGTCAAAACGCCCAAGATGCCATTGGGAAGACGGTTGTGACCACTTGGACTCTCGATCTTCCACCCCCTGCCAAAATGATTCACAAAATGTATTAGTTTGAATGTGAGTTTCACTACGTGAAAACCTCAAATAGGTCACGCAGCATTTGTAACGGGCCCTTAACACCCGTTACATGCACCCACATCTGTAACGGTTGTTACTTGGCGCCCGTTACAGATAAGTGCGGCAGGCCGACCCCGGGGTTGGCCTCCGCAACGCCCGTTACCAATGTGGACTTCTGGTAACGGTCTTCTTAAACGCCCGTTACATGAATCCTTTGTAACGGACGTTAAATAGAGCCCGTTACACAAGTTAAACCTATCGGTAACGAGCTCGTAAAGTCCATTACTGATCAATACCCTATCGGTAACGAGCTGTTTAAGTCCGTTACTGATCACTACCATATTGGTAACATACTATAGAGTCTGTTACCGATGAGCATTTGACTCCCGTTACTAGTCTGAGAGCCCAATAATTAAAGTCTGAGAGCACTCTTCACTGCCGTGAAGCGGGAGCGCGGCGGCAGTGAACAAATGAGACAGAGGTTTGTTAATCATCGTCTTTGAGTCTGTCCTCATTGACAGGTCAACTCGATCTCTCATTGCTTCCATTTCGACATCCAGACACAATCAACACACATATCTTCTGAGACAAAACAGACATCATAAGAGAGATAACTTGTCCACAAAGATGAAGATAACTTGTCCACAGGAATAAAGATAATTATTACAAAAGGTTAACTTGTCCATATATCAGGCTAGGACTTAACTTGTCCATCACATTATTTACTATGGTCGTGCTATCTGACCATACACATCAACAAAGGCATGCCCCTTGAACATCCACAAAAGTATGGCTACTGACCCTGCACATCAACAAGCTTGAACTAGATCATGCCCCATCAAGATTGACTCTTTGTGCAGCCTCTTCGTAAGCAACCAAGGATTCTTGAAGTCCTTCGAGCGCATCTTCAATGGGCTCGAGATTTTGTTCAGTAGTATACTTGTACCTCCTTATGTGCTTAGCCTTTTTGATGAGGATGTTCACTTCTTTCGTGATTTTTTCAAACTCAGGTTTCACATAATCCCAGACATTAAGGTTTAGAAGTAACTCAAGCTCTGCTCGCGACTCAAAGAGTTTTGCCTGAAACAGGGTTAAACATGGTATAAGAATAACATAGTTAATTTAGAACTAATTTGCCTCAGAACTTGGAGCAGTATAGGAACAGTAATCATCATAGGAAAATTATATAAGAACTTGAAAATTATCCTAGGCTTCATAGCAGGGTGTGACAAGTAAAAGCAGAACTTAGTTCAGAACTGATTTGCCTCAGAACTTGGTATAAGATCATGACAAGCATGGAAGACATCATCATAGGCACTAATTAACTTTATGAAGCTCAAGCTCAAGCTATCTTAAGCTCCATCTATAGAACAAGTAAAAAGGCAGTGAGATTCAGAGAAACTTGCCTCGCCGTCGTCGTGGTCGTTGCCAGAGTCAGAGATGAGGTCCTCTACACCTTCTTCGCCGCTCCCTCGACACCTCTTCGTAGTTGCCAGACACTTGTGCTCGCAAATGTGAGGCAGGCCCCTCGCCCACTTCGCTGCCCCCTCGCCGGCACGCTCCTCCTTGCCACTGCTTGGCCCCTTGTCGGAATCCGAGAGGATCCAGTCGAGGACCCTCATCTCCGGCATTGGGTTCACTCCACCGCCGCTTGGCCCCTCTCCGGCGCTCATCGTCGTCTCCCTCTTCGCCGCCATCTCGCCGGCACGCGCGCGGATCCAGTTGCGGCACCGCTTCGCGTTCCGGTTCTCCTCGATCCCGGGTGCGCGGGGTTGTCCGCTGCTTGGCCCCTCGCCGGTGCTCATCGTCGTCTCTGTCTCCACGCCTCCTCTCACGCCTCCTCTGCGCTTTTTTTTAAGGAAAGTGCTGCGCTTATCCATTCGGAAAGAAGAAGGGGGCGGTTGAATATTCATTTTGCAAAATGGATACTCCCTCCGTCACAAAATATTTACACCCTTTGACTTTTACAAATCACATTTGACCATTCGTCTTATTCAAAAAATTTGTGAAAATGTAAAAATAATTATGATATACTTAAAATATATATTGTGATAAAACATGTCATAGTAAAATAAATAATACTTTCACAATTTTTTCAAATAAGACGAATGGTCAAACGTGAAGCACGGAAGTCAACAAGTGTAAATATTTTGGGATGGAGGGAGTAGTCAATGCCGACGCGGGTTAGCAAACCCGCGTCGCTTTGGCTGGTGCGCGGGCGGGCAATGGTTACCTTCTTTATACTAGGCTGCTGACGCTTTTTTTTGAAATAACACTTAATTGCTTCCCTCAAAAATTAGGGCCCATAAAGGAGCACCTAAAAATTAATAAAAATACGAACAATTCATTGTTTTTTTTAAGAATCGAACAACTCATAGGAGTAGTTGGGCATTTAGTATTTTGAATAAAATATGAACGGTCACACGTCTCCTTGTGACCACATGACTCTTTTGTGGCCAAGAGCTCTCCGGAGCGGACACGGGTTCCGAGGCGCGTGACCGGCCGCCTGACGGTTCGCCATCTTGTCAATATAAATCCCGGCTGGCCAAGAACTTCGTCTACCGCGGCACCAAGAAAACCCCAGCACCACCGTCTCCGGTCACCAAGAAGTGAATCGAAGAGCTTCTTCTTCCTCAAGCGCGCGCATGGCATCGTCAAGCGAGCCATCCAGGAAGAGGGAAGGGAGGAGGTGCCGCCGCCCCCGCCCGCCGAGCCCGAGGAGGTGCCGCCGCCCCCGCCCGCCGAGGTGAAGCCGCCCCCGCCCGAGGAGGTGGAGCCGCCCCCGCCCAAGGAGGTGAAGCCGCCCCGGCGCAAGGTGGCGCTGTAGCCCGTGGCGGTCGTGCGTGCTCCTATACTAAATGCTGACGAAGCCACTTGGTCAGCGAACTTGTTCCACGAGGCTTTCGTGAAGCTTCGAAAGGTGGCCGTTCATCTCGAGGTCCCAGCACCCAGTCATCCGCTGCAGATGACCGTGAAGGATTACACCTTCAAGATCAATGTCTTGGTTGGGGACCTGGAGAGAGGAGTGCTCGCCCCCGTCGACGACGACGGCGGCGACGATGGCAGCCTCGACGTCTCCGGCTCCGGCTCCGGCTCCGACTCCGACTCCGACGGTGGTGCTCCTCCGGCGACGACTACCTCTGCTTAATTAATTTGTTCCTCTGTTAATGTGTTCTTCTAGTGTGCTTGTTGAACTTGTGATGGACTAGTAGATCCTCTGTTAATATGTTCCTCCTGTGTGTATGTTGAACTTGTGATGAACTAGTAGATCTAAGAGACGCGGTAGATCAATCCATGTCTCCTATTTTGGAAGGCATTGCAATGTCTATGGCAGCAGCTTACAATGAATTGCAATGTGTATGCCAGAAGTTTGTTACTCTGTTTGTGTCATTATATGGCAGCAGTTCACAATGAATTGCAATGTGTATATATGCCAGAGTTATGCCAGAAGTTTGTTACTCTGTTTGTGTTAATAATCCACGTTTCCTTTGCCTCGTGCTACAATGAAATGTCAGCACAGATAAATTGATGAATTTTGTGATGTGTGACACATTAAGATTTGTGACCCAATTGTCATTCCATCCATTCTTCATTCATACATTTAAGTTTGTCATATGTGACAAATTTTTCATTCTTCATCCACACAGATGAAGCAAAAGCACCACTTTTAACATCAGAATTAGTTCTTTGCAGCATACATCCCCAGTAAACATCCAAATACTACACAAACAACAGCCACAATAATCAAGTTCATCTTCCAGATCACATTGTCCATCTTCTCCTCCAGTGCTTTCTTCCTCTGTTTGTCCTCCAGTGCTTGCCTCTGCTCGCCGCTCCCAATTTGACATTCCACTAAATCAACTACTTCATCGACCGCGTCTGCCCAGTTCGACGGTCGAAAAACAATGACGCCAGCATCCTTCTGCATCTAGAGATACTCCTTGTGGAAATGATAAAATCCACAATTCTTGGTGTACTGTAGAATCAAAAGCACATAATAACCCTAACTCAGATTTGGGAGACACAGCAGACTACTCACCGAGTTCCTTGCACACTTGAAATAAAGACGACCGTGGTTTTCACCTTCCTTCTGCATCCGCCCCTCCACCACCCGAGCCATACCACAGTCCGGGCAAGGGACCAGTGGAAAGCCGCTTAGCTCACCGACTGGATCCAAGCCAATGGAGTGATTGCGGCTGCTCCGGCAACCTTGAACCCTGCTCCTCGCACGTGCACCTCCAGACGAATCGGCGTAGTGCGACATGTGCGCGACGGCGGGGAAGGACAGGCGGGCGGCGGCGGTGGAGCTCAGATTGGGGAAGAAGAAGGGGGCAGGGGTCGGGGCGGCGGGGCGGATGCATATTCATTCGGCAAGGGGCATTTCTGACAATAGAGCACTTGTTGGCGACGATGGTTAGTGTACCACCGTCGCCGGGGCGGATGCATATTCATTCGGCAAGGGGCATTTCTGACAATGGAGCACTTGTTGGCGACGATGGTTAGTGTACCACCGTCGCCGGGGCGGATGCATATTCATTCGGCCAGGGGCATTCGGACAATGGAGCACTTGTTGGCGATGATGGTTAGTCTACCCGCATCGCCTTTGTCGGTCGGGCAGGCTACGGTTATCTTTTTTTATATAGGCTTCTGACGCTGACGCGTGGGCCCGACACTATTTTTTCTGAATTGAAACTTGCTTCCCTCAAATATTATACCCCATAAACAACACCAAAAAATTCGTAAAAAATACGAACAATTCATAGTTGGTAATTTAGTATTTGAATAAAATATCAACAGCCACACTTGTCTAACCAAATTTCTTAAAATTAGATTTTTTATCTCTTGTTTACTATATAATAATTATAATAATGTCTTAGTGTGTTCTAAAAATTCTACAAATTGACTTGGCAACATAATTTAAGTCCCTAAGCTTGTCTACAAAAATTCAAATGATTTCGAAAACGGAAGATTATACTTGTGTACAAATGTCTACATCTCTCACATAGTTTCTTAGAATGTTACTTCAACATTGAAGTTTTCCACACTTTAAAACATGTTCGAACTCATATGCATTTGAAATTTTAACATAACCTTATGTTCACCATAAGATTACAAAATGCAAAGTTTCATTAGTAATGGTTGTGTAAAACAAATATTATTTATATGTTTTACTTATAAGGAACAATATAAGGTGTATAAACAACATCCAAGAAATGGAATTACATACGAAAAAAATGTCATAAATGAATAGATGTTGATTTTAGAAAAATTCAGAAACAAATATCATCAAATTTGGATTACGGTTGACGGAGAAATACGTGATACAAAATTTGATTGTAGATTAAAAGGGGAAAAGCCAACTGTTCTTCATTCAAATAGACCTAGCCCCGCCCCTTCATTGGCGACGGGTGGTTGTTAATCATTGTATCATTTGCGCATCCGAACCTTTTTAATAAACGCTCCGCCCCACCTTCCGCCTTCGATCCCCTTCTACGGCTTCCGCCTTCCTCGTCTCCGTCGCAGCCTCGTCTCCGTCGCAGGTATGGCCCGCGACTCTAGGGGGAGGTTCTGCAAGGAGGAGGCCCCGCGGCCACGTCCCCGTCCGTCTTCCTCGGTGCTGTCCGCCGCCCCCGCCAAGAGAGTGAGGTTCCGCGGTGACGAAGAGGAGCCGTCCCAGCGCGCCGCCCCTGTGCGTCTTCCTCAGCGCTCCATGGAAGAGGTCGGTTCTTCGTCGGCCCGGGGAGGAAGCTGTACACACGCGCAAGGGCCAAGTTGGTGGACTCCAGTGACGCCCGCCATGGAGAGGCAGGGTTTTTTCCTCAACGCGAAGGATGAAGCGGTCCACGCGCATTGAGGTGAGCGCGGACTCCTCCAGCGACGACCCAGGCAGAAGAGTGGTGCTGGTAGACCTCATCTCCTCCGTCGACGACTCCGGCAACAACTCCGGCGACGATTCTGAAGACCATGAGGCAAGTTCTGAAACCATCACGCACGATTTGTCCTTGTACCTTCACATCTTCACTGATCAATTGTTCTAATGCATCAATTTCCATTTATTGTAGGAAGTTGTTGCATATGACATTGACAGGATTTGGACTGAAATCAACAAGCTCAAGGAATCGGCTGAAGAGAAGCAGGCAAGTTTTGAAACCAGTTAGAGCTAAAACAGCTTTCTTGTAAATTACAACTGTTATGAAGCTTGCATCAATATAATTTTTTCCTTTGTTTTAGGACCGTGCTGTTACTCGGGATGACATTGACTACATCTGGAAAGGAATCGACAAGCAGGATGAGCAGCTTAAAGCCGCACAAAAGAGGCAGGAGATTGAACTTCTAAAGAAGAATGCTGAGCTGGCAGAAAGAGTTGCAAAACTAGAGACAAGGCTAGCTGAACTTGAGGCAGCAGCACAAAAGAAGCCATCTAGCTAGCTAACTAGTTCCCTTGCAGCAACAATCTAGTTTGGTGATGCGCCCAGCTGATGCAGTCTTATTTTGGTGATGTGCCCTGCTGATGCATGTCAGATGTGAATATGTTTGTTATGAGTTAGTTTGCTTGGTGATGTGAACTTGTGATGCATGTCATATGTGAACATGTGATGCTATATCAACAGCCACACTTGTTTAACCAAATTTCTTAAAATTAGATTTTTTTTATCTCATGTTTATGATATACTATACTAGTAGCAGAGTAGTACTGTACTTGACTACATTACTCGTTTTAAGGCCCACACAAGCCCACTCGCTCTAGGTTAGTTGGGAAGGACGCCTCCCTCACGCAGTCTCCTCCCACTCTCCCCTCGCGCCGCCGCTGCCGCTTTCTCCCCCTCGCCTTCGTCCCCCTCACCTCCCCCCACGCTGCGACGCACGCTACACCCCTTCGCTGAGACGTGCGCCACACCACGCTCAGCGTGACGCGCACCACACCTCTGACAGCGAGATCTGGAGGAGGAGGGACCCAGCAGCGGCGGCGGCGACGACGACGACGACGACTAGAGGAGGGATCCAGCGACGACGACAACAACGACTAGGAGGAGGAGGTGGGATCCAGCCACGATGTCGACACGAGGATGAGGACATGGCAGCGAGCAGGCAGCGACGAGGAGTAGAGATCCCTCTGCTCCGGCAGTGCGAAGGTCAGTGGCGAATCTAGGATTTGAGTTTATGGTATGCCGCTCTAAAAATATCTTATACAATTCGGTAAATGCATTCTACCAACTCGGTAATAATTGTAAAATTAACAACAATTCAGTAATAACGTAATTTGGTATATTTGCTCGAGTTTATGGAATTAGGCCAAGCGCGCTTTTGCAGCACACATGCATTCAGATAATCAAGTATACAACATATGCGTGCGTATGGTTTTCTTTTTATATAAATGCGTATAAATATACTTGTACTTGTGGGAATTGCAGGGTATATCGTGGCTCCTTTGTATAAGTACATGTGGACATACTTAGCTGTCGATGGTATACATACTTAGCATTTCCCTTTAGATTGACTCTTATATTTGGTTTTGCTCTTGTTCCTATGTACATCTGCACATTCTCTCCAAGTTGAATAAGTACCTCATCAGTAACCGAGGCAGCCTGCATCTTGCTCTTTAAAATGGTATGGTCGCTTTGCCTGAACTAATTTTTTGGTTACTGAATTTTCCATTTATGTTAATGGTTTACCAAGAACCAATGATATTACAGTGGGCTAAAGTAGTTACTGTAATTCCCTTGACTATTAATTCACAGGATAAATCTGACGAGGACTATAGACCTGGGCTACAAGATGAAGAAGAGGGTTATGGCACTGCTAGTGCACAACAAGACCAGGTGGGTGGGGCTCAGCGCCGAGGCAGAGCGCCAAGGACATCCACAAAGTGGCCAAGTGACACAATGATAGTCACTAAGGTCGACATAGTGGGGATGCCAGTACCATTGACTCAAAAGCGCAAGTTCAGGGCACTTGCGGGGCTCGTTGCTAGACAAAAGATACCTTTGAACTTGCCAGAAATCAAAGAACTAAGCAATGATGAAAAGTGGGACTTGTTTGATAAGTATGTGCAGAAACACTTGAAGTTCCAGGAAGACGCGAAACCGCAGGCATTCAAGCTTTTCTGGAAGACGGCAGCCAAGGCATGGAGACAATTCAGATTTCAGCTTAGACGAGATTTTATCAGAAAAGGACTTGAGCCATTTACAAGGCACCCGTTTATTATCCCGGAACAGTGGCAGGAGTTCATGAAACAGGAGGAAACCGAGAAAGCCTCATCTGCTAGTGTCAAGTTCAAAGAACTCCGAAGCCGGAACACAAGCGAGCACAACATGGGTCCAGCTGGTTATACTGTGAAACTAGAACAATGGGAGGAAGAGGATAGACAATTAGCTGCAGCTGGTATCCCCAACCCATATGACGCCTACCCTGACGATCGTTCCAAGAATTGGCTACGAGCAAGGAGTAAGCTAGTGATTAAAGACCGTGTTCAACAACAAAGAGGCAGAAAAATTGGCTGCGGACATCAAGGAGAAGATTGCATGTGCAGAATCTTCAGGAATGGCAGGGCAGAGGGAGTATGATGTGCTAAGTCAGTGCTTGGGCCGCCCTGAACAACCAAGTCATGTGCGTGGTGTCTCCAGCTACCAGGGCTGGAAGTATGCATGGCCTCAGCACGTCGAGATGTACAGGAAGAGGAAGAGGACGAAGACCGACGCATCAGTTGATACGGAAAAGATAAAGGAACAAATCAAGCAAGAACTGGTGGCTGAGATGCAGATGCAGAACATGCAGATGCAGAACATGCAGATGCAGAGGTGGTGTTGTCACCAGATGGTGTTGTCACCAATGTCAAATCGCGCAAGCCCTTCACCCGCCACACTGAAGAGCAGCTATGCGTCCGCAGATAATGTAGGTTTGATCGATGGCACTGCAGAGTTGGCGACGGAGGTGCGTTGTGACGATCGTACACATGAAGACCTTATAGGTATGTTGACTGAACCCACACACTGTGGCCTATGGATCACGTGGAGGGGGCTTCAATGTGAGGCTGCAATTGGTCTTGTTCATCCAGAGGAGACTACACTACAAACAGTCTCGATTCATGAAGACTGTGTTGTGGTTGAAGTGCTCACTGTATATACTATCTTTGTGGATGAACTGTTGGAATACCCTCCTAATGACGAGGTGATGAAACTCGGACAAGCTGATGGACAGAGGTTACAGTGGAGAAGGTGTCGGATTGACATCAAAGGAGCACCAACATGTAAATCTCGTTCACAGGCTACGGTACAGATTCCTTGTAGTTCACACAGTATGGTATAGGTTCCTTCCTCACATGGTTCCCCACATCCTCCTCCTCCTCCTCCTCCTCCTCAATCCCCACATCTGCAAGACGTTCCATTCGGACCTCCTCCTCGTCCTGAAAAACTTGCATCCCCACCTCCTTGTCATCCTGAAAACACAGAAAAACTTGCATCCCCACATCCGCAAGATACACCAAATATTCCATCCCCACCTACTCCTAGTCCTGAAGAAACAGAAAAACTTGCATCCCCACATCTGCAAGAGACACCAAATATTCCATCCCCACCACCACGCCCACCACCTCCTCCTCCTCCTTCTCCTCCTCATGAAACAACAAAACCTACACCCCCAAACGGAAGTGCTCAAAACAATCATGCCAAAGCAGGTACATCTGGGCCTAATACCTCTGTAATAGGTCCTGGTGAGACACTACTGTTACCAGTCAACCAGAGTGATGTGTTGGCTGGTGCTGATAAATCTGTCGACGACATTTCGAAGAAAGTTGTAGGTACATCTGGGCCCAATACCTCTGTAATAGCTCCTGATGAGACAGCACTAGGCAAGAAAGCCCTTGAGAAACCTTCAGCCATTTCAAATCAGCAAGGAAAGAAACTTGCCGAAAATAAAATCTCTACACCACGTACAGCAGGCAAGAAATCCCTTGAGAAACCTTCAGCCATTTCAAAGCTGCAAGAAGAGAAACTTGCCAAAAATAAAAGCTCTACACCACCTACAGCAGGCAAGCAAGCCCTTAAGAAACCTTCTTCAGCCATCTCAAAGCAGCAGGAAAAGGAAATTGCTGTAAATAAAACCTCAAAGAGGCCTACTAGAAAGCGATATAAGAGAAACACCAAGGAGAATCCTTGGTATATGACGAACCCAAAGCAATCTGAGAGAGACACTGAGAAGAATCCTTGGGCTATGGATAACCCAAATTACAAATTCGGAAAGAGCCTTCTCAGTGATGGTGATCTCAAAAAGGCTGCTCCTTGTACCAGACAGCTCCACACATTCTACATGCAACGTGGTAAGTCAGATCATGGTTTTGACATTATGGTCGCACTTCGGCCCGAGACCAATGCGTGGCCTCAGAGAGATGAATCGTCAAACGAACTCCAGCAGCTACCTGTGCAACTCAGTGATTTGTACGATCTCTTCAACTTGGATGCTTTGGATCTGACACTTCTCCGCTGCTTCATCCTGTAAGTTGCTTGAAAATTTAATCTGCTTCTCACTAATCACATCCTCTATCGAAATGTGCTTTTTGCCTCACATCATCATTACCATGTATTTTGCCTCCTTACACTTTGTTTTTTCTTACTAATAGGAATATGACTGTAGAAGTTGAGAAGACGGGCGCTGCAGATGGCTTCCTTGATCCTGAATGCCTTTGCTCGACAACGTTGAACAGCACGGATAACACTCTTGCTTTCTCTGTGTCCTATATGTGCAATGCCTTCAAACTATATGCTAAAAAGAATTTGATGCTTACCGCTTATCTCAGTACGAACCACTGGATTGCAGTGGCGATCGTTCCGAAGCAGCGGAAGGTCTACTATCTTGATTCATTGAAGACAATTAATACTGATACTGACCCTTTCGAGTGAATCATTAATGAGTAAGTTATTTCTTTCTTAACCTGCGGACGTTCTTCAACAAACTGTATAGAGTACATTAATTAATAGTGTCCTAACCATTGTTGCTTGTTTCGTTGTAGGGGTTGGGAACATTACTGCGGCAAAAAGAAGTTGTTGCGCCTTGGCACCTTGGAACACGTCAAAGATGTTAAGGTACATACCACTTATTTCCTTCCAGTGGAAGCTAGTACTAAAGCTTGAGTTTATTTCTTCTCGATCACCACTATTTTTCTTTGTACATTTATTGCAGTGCCACCAACAACCTACTGGATCCAGACTCTGCGGCTTCTATTGTGCCTATCACATGCTTCAATTAAAAGATAGCGGCCCACATATGGAGGTACTTTCTTGGGATCTTCATTTGTAAAACCTGCAACTGAGCACAGTTCTTGCTTATTAGCACTGCACATGTTTGGTAACCACCTATATATGTGTGTTGACTGGTGACATTGTTATATCCAGAGATTAGGGCTAGATGAGCATCCTCTCGACAAATCAAAGTTGGTCAATGTTCGTGAAAGAATTGCCACATTCCTCGTGGAACAGGTGATCACAGCCGGAGGAAAATTTCATGCTGACGAAACTGTGTGGGCTCAGATTAAATATGGTGACTAGGAAATTTTTGCATTCCTCCTTGTCCATGAATTTTTGTGATACTGTTGCATTCCTCCTTGTGAGATGCATTTCCTCGTGAGATGATGATGCTGAATTTTGTCATATGATGCATGTGAATTATGTGGATTTCTGTGAATTTGGATGCTGGATCTAATTTCTGTGAATTTAGTCATATCCTGGCTGGTTCCAGGATGCAGCCCCTGATGGCTGCCAAATCCTGGCTGGTTCCAGGATGCAGCCGGCAAGCAGGCAGCAGGTTACTGTAGGGGTGGCCTACGTATCTGTAATGGGCGTTAATTAAAGCTCGTTACAAACACTGATCACTGAGTAACGGGCTTCAATTGGAACACCCGTTACAAACATGCCAACAAAGTAACGAGCACCGTAAAAGCCCGTTACCAGTACTGACCGGTGGGCCCCACAACATGGCCCGTTCGTCGAGACATCAGAGACGCAGGTTCACCACACGCGTCTCCGATATTGATTTCACAGTAACGGGCTTTGTTTTGGTGCCCGTTACCAAAGTTCCCTATGGGCCCAGAGAAACAGTCATTTTCACGTGACCGGTGACTAGTTATGGTAACGGTTGTTGTTTGATGCCCGTTACGAATCCTAGTTGTGCTGAGACGCGCGTGAAATAGATGTGTCTCATTTCGTCGAGACATCGGAGACGAAGTTTCATAAAACGCGTCGCTGATATTGAGTTCCTGTAACGGGCTTTGTTTTGGTGCCCGTTACCAAAGTTCTCTGTGGGCCCAGAGAAACAGCCATTTCACGTGACCGGTGGTTAGTTGTGGTAACGGTTGTTGTTTTATGCCCGTTACGAATATGTGTTATCAGTAATGGGCATCTGCCCGTTACCTTTCTTGGCTCATTTGTAACACTTCATCGGTAACGGGCGCTTTGCCCGCTACCAAAGGCGATCTATGCCCATTACCAAAGTGAGTTTTTCACATAGTGTTTGAAGAGAACAAATGAAAAGGTTAAGATAAGTTACCGTGTTCCCTCGGGTCTAATAATCAGGCGGTTCGCGGGTAGTATGGGTTGCTCCGGAAGTGTCGAATGGCCTCGCATATAGACCTTCGGCCTTGCCCCCGCCCCCCTCCTCCTCCTGCTCCTGCTCCTCCTCCTCCTCCTCCTCCTCCCCCCTGCACCTCATCATCCTCCTGCTGCACCTCCTGCTCCTCCTCCTCCTCCGACGACGACGACGACGATGACTCCGCAACTGGAGAGGGTGCCTTTTGCGACCCGTGGCTCCAGACGAACCGGAGGGTGCCACAGAGGGGGACCTCGACACCCTCCTCATCATCCCGGAGCCCTGAGCCTTGTCCTGGTACAAGTCATTGAGGTTCCTCACCAAACGGTCGCGCTGCTTCGACACCGTCTTCTTCTTTGGCGGCATCTCGGATCAAACACCTGAAATAAACAAGAGTAAATCAATTAGTACATAATTACGTTTAAATATCAATTAGTAATAAATAAGAAACAAATTATACTAGTACATGAAACAAAATATCCTAGTAAATTATAAACATATTTACAACTAGTACGGATCTTACATGTTTTAGAAATAATCATCATAATCTGGAATATTCGGATCATAGTCATCATCACTATCTCGCATGTCCATAGACTCAACGCCATGCTCCAAAGGCGGCACGGTGTCATCATCATCATTGTCATTGCCTAAACGTAATCGCTCAAGTAATCTTAAGTCGTCATCATTTTGAACCTCTTCTGCATCATCGTCGTCGACACCCATTTCATTGTCTACTTCCATTTCGATCGCTTGGGTTAAGTCTATCTCAAAGCTCCCTTCTAGCCCATCCTCTTGGAAGAACTCTCCGTCATATGTGTTTGGGTCTAGTAGGTGGTAATCTTCATTGTTTGGGGCAGGTAGTTTACCGTGTGGCGATACCTTGTACACAACACTCCAACCCTGGAGACACTTGTCAGTTTTACAAGGGTATGAGAGGTAATATACTTGTGTGGTCTGTTGGGCCACAATATAGACATCGTGCCCTGGTACACAGATGACTGCTTAATTTCGACGAGCCCAAGATTCTTATTCTGTCTCATACAGCGAGCACTTGGATCAAACCAATGACACTTGAATATGACAGGTTTAAGAGGTTTGCAACCATGATACTCGAGTTCGTATATTTCTTGAAGTCTTCCATAGTAATCTACCCCATCGGATGAGCTACGCGTACAAACTCCATTATTTGTGGTTCTTCGATTGGGCCTTTGCTCCTCGTATTTTGTCGTGTGAAAGCGATACCCATTCACATCATAAACATTATATGAGTTCACCCTGAAGGCGAAACCTCCCGAAACCTGCCTCACCTCAGGATTCATCAACGGATCGGTTAGACCCTGCAAGTTCAGGGAGGATAGTGGTTAATGTGATACTGAGTATGAGCTAAAATACTTTTAAGACACATCCATTCGGACAGGCATGTATCTTCTCGTATGGCATCTTAAGTGCATGAATGACTTTTTGGGCTTCATACATGTTCTTCAGCCAAATGTGATCTTCGGGAAGCATGTCGCCAAAAACGGTCACCAAAGCATCGAACCATTCTCGACTCAGGTTATGCTGGGACTTTACAGCCATTAGGTGGCCGATGGAGTCTAGTTGAGATAGGTTGGTGTGCTTGTGAAGGGGTTTTTGTGCTGCAGCCAACATGTCATAATACGCCTTCGCGCTTGGCTCTGGCTCCTCCTCTGGACGTTCTCCTTGAAAATGTGCTTCATGAAAGTCATCTATCATGTCTGCTACTCCAGCATCACCATCAAGTTCTCCGATGCGTTGTCTCACGGCCTCAGATCTCATACGACAGGTTTCACTATGAAAGGTCCACTTGGAGTAGTCTCTCGTAAAACCAAAGTTGTGGAGATGAGCTGCCATGACCTCCTTTGTCCTTTTGCGCGAGTTTCCGCACTTGCCGCAGGGACACCATATCTTTTTACTGTCTTTAGGCCCTTTAACCTTTCTAAATGCTTCATCCATGAAAGCTTGAGCATTGTCAATCCATTCTTGTGTCAAACGACCATTTGGTGCCCATCCGTTGTACATCCACTCACGGTCACCCATTCTCTATCATATCAGCGAGTCATATAAAATACATTGCATCATCTATGCGATGTCTACACATTCTAATAGGTAAAGATAGGTCCTAATCCCACCTGTGGATGCGTAGATGGGGTTAGTTCCTATGATCTACTCCGATCCGAGACAGAATTTCGGCAGCACCTCCCCGCTGTTCTCCAAATACACGTCCCGTTAGGGAGATTGTGTATCCGGAGAACAACGGGGAGGCACTGCCGAAACTCTGTCTCGGATCGGAGTAGACCATAGGAACTAACCCCATCTACGCATCCACGGGCTGTCAAAAAAACGCGGACAATTCGAAACAGATACAGCCATAAATATGCAAAGTTTTGCATATTTCAAACTGTATCTCTTCCGAACGGGAGACGCCTAACTAGGTTTCGCGATCTACGACGTCATATGTAAAGAGAATGAAATTTTGCCTCACCTTGCTGGGCTGAACACGAGGGCAGCTGCAGCTACGGACCCCTGGAGGTGGAAGGCACCGAGAACCTGAAATAAATGAACATAGATGTGTCAAATAAAAATTTCGACAGCACCTCCCCTGTACGGTGAGGTTTCCAAAACCTGCAACAAAAGCCACAGCACGAAGGTCGGGCTACAGATGCGTTTTCTTCCAACGGCTCGATGGCCGGACAAATCACATGTGCCTTGAAAACGATGTCTCACCTTGCTGGCTTGAAGAAGATGGAGGAAGGCAGCGGGAATCCGATGGCGGAGGTCGGTGGCTCGGTGCTCAACTCCTGAAAAAAATGAACATAATAGTGTTAATTAAAAATTTTGACAGCACCTCCCCTCTCTGTGTGGTTTTGAAAACCTGCAAGAAAAGCCACAACACGAAGGTCGGGCCACACAAAAAAATTCTTCTCATCACAGCTCGATGGCCGGACACATGACATGTGGGACCGCACGACACGTGGTCAAATTGACAAGTATTACAATTCAAATTGAGAGGCATGTCAAGTTCAAATTCTATATCTTAAATTCTAAATCCAAAGTTTCTATACCTATCTATAACTCTATATCAAAAATTCTAACCATACATTTCTATACATACATGTCTATATGTATCACTAATTATATATCCAACATCACTAATTCATCACTAATTTGTAACTAAATTACTGAAATCGAGAGGAAGTCGAGAGAGCACTCACAAGGGGTGAAGCACCGACGCCCGATGCGGCTGTGGCAATGGATCCTCCGACGTCTCCTAACCCTCCTCCCCGTCGGCCTTCTCCATCTCCTCCTCCTCCTTCTCCTCCCTCCTTCTTCTCCTTGGCAGCCGGCGAGGCCCAACCGGGGCTAGGGGTGACGGGTCCCTTCTCCTCCTCCTGAATTTCCTCCTACGGCCTTCTTCTCCTCTGGGTAATCAGGGGCAGCGTGTCTCCGGGGAAGGAGGGCAGTGGCACGAGAGGCGGCCGGGGACGAGGCGGCGGCGGCCACGGGACGGCGGGGGAGGGGGCGGTCGCGGCCACGAGCCCGGGGGGTAGGGAGGCGGCCGGGGACGGGGCAGGGCGCGGCAGAGGGGGGCGGCCACAGCCGGCCGCGGCGAGACGGTGCGGGGCGCGGTAGGGCGAGGGGGCAGCCGCGGCCACGGGACGGCAGGGGAGGGAGGCGGCCGGGGACAGGGCAGGCCGGGGCGCGGCAGAGGGGGCCGGCCACAGCCGGCCGCGGCGAGATGGTGCTGGCCGGGATGCGGTGGCGCGGCGGCTGCGCGAGTGGGGCGGAGCGGGCCGGCGGCGCGAGCCGGGCGGACCGGAGTGGGGCGAGGCGGCGGCGCGAGCCGGGAGGAGCGGGGCGGGCGGAGCGGTGGCGCGGCGGCGGAGTGGTGCGGCGGCGGGCGCGGGGTGAAGTCCGGTGTGTGTTGTGTTGTGCGTGTGTGGCTGCAGGTGTGTGTGGCTGCAGGTGGGCCAGGCGACGGGCCTTCGCCGAGAGCACAGATCTAAGGCTCTCGGCGAAGAGCTGACCTGGGCCCACGTCCTGGCCGCGTCGTGTTTGCCAGTGGGGTCGTGCTCCCTTCGCCGAGAGCCCAGATCTCTGGCTCTCGGCGAAGCTCCCAGGCGGGCCCACGTGCCGGCCGTGACCCTGTTCGCGACCGAAATTAAAAAAACAGCCCTTCGCCGAGAGCCACATGGCCCAGCTCTCGACGAAGAACCCCTCTTCGCCGAGAGCCAAGCACTCGCCAAAGATTATTTTCATCAAATTTTATTTAAAAATAGTAAAAAAATTCAAAATTTCGCCACAACTTAACATGTCACTAGATATGTTGTGTATTGCTTATAAAAAAGTTGTTGTACTCAAATTCAAAATTAAATTTCACCAAGAGACCAAACCTAGTGATATTAGTTCAAATTCTCTGAAACTTCTCGTGAGATGTTCCAGTTTCTAAAGAGCGTATGTGTCAAATTGTTCAAAACACTCTCTACTATTTATCACAATCTCTAAGTATGATATCATGACCACTCGACAAAATTCGTGATTTTTAAACTTCATTTGAATTTTATATAATTTTTTTACCTTTCTACCACACGATCTTCATCATGATACGAGAACCAAATGCAAGAAAATTTAGCTTAATTTCATGTACATAGTCTTAGAGATGTCTCATGAACTAGAATATCATTTTTCGAACGAATTTACTCTATGATTTTATGCACTTGCAGTTCATATCGGACGTATAAGAAAAAAATACGTAGAAAGAAGTGAAATTGTTAAATATAGCAAATAAAGACAAAATGACGCCAATTTTGAACATGTACATTGTATGAGTGTATGTTGAGCAAGGAAAAAGTTTGAACTCAAAAATGTTAAGTTTTTTTGAAAACTTCGCCGTGAGTATGGGAAATACACTCACCGAAGAGTGCAGGCTCTCGACGAAGGTGGTTCCTGTACCGTGGGTACCTTTTCGCCGAGAGCCAAGTAGGCCACACTCTCTGCGAATTTGACGGACAAGGGCCGGCCGTGACGGCGGTAAGATGGCGCCGTCAGCTGGGTTCTTCGCCGAGAGCCTTGGCCCCGGCGCTCTCGGCGAAGAACACCTGCACCGTGGGCCGGTCCTTCGCCGAGAGCTTTTCCTGGTGCTCTCGGCGAAGAGCTTCTGTGCCGAGAGCCGGCCTTTTGGCTCTCGGGGAAGCTCGTGGCTCTCGGTGAAGGGCCCGTTTCCGGTAGTCCATCCTCCGTGCATGCAATAATTCACACTATTGTTGCCTACTTTCTTTTTTGGCCTTCTCCGTGCTTATGTTCAATTCATCATGCATCAAACTGCATGAGCAAAGGTCCCGCTGCATAATAAAAAATAAAAATGAAAATCAGTTGAAGCAGATTGATCTCGATCGATATGTGCATGCCCTACCGAACCACAATACGTAGATGGGCCATGCACACCGCATCGATCGCATTGCTCATCAATCGACCTACGTATCACTATATATTAGGTACCAATGGATTTGCCAGCTTACTTGGATTGATATAGTAGGTTCCAAATAACAACAAATTGAAGTTTTTTTGGGGCAGGGTGGGGCCAGGGGGGCGGGGGGAATTGCCGCCCAAATTACTCCTTTCCAATGAAATCTTTCTAGTTTTGCCCTGAGATTTTGGAGGCAACCAAATGGAGGGAACCAAATCGTTGATGAAGAGCTTGCTCATGGCTCCTACAACCCCACATGCGTCGATGGTATGGTGTCGTCCATGAGGAGATCTCGATTAAGGAAGGCATCATTCATTGGCGGACCCACGTTTGGGCAAGCCTGGGCACCTGCCCAGACTTTTCCTTCCACATACTATGTACTGGTGATCTTTTCTTTGATTCATAAAGAGAAGATCAATAGATGAGAAGGTGGTCAGAACATTGAGACTTGATAAATACAACTGCCTTTCAACAATCTTGTTAAAGTCTGCATAGTATCTCTTTTAAAAATATACTACTCGGACTTGCATATTTGCGTGAGCTAATTATTTGTTGCAATGTTCACCCAGGCTCTACAAAAGTCTGGGTCCACCACTGGCATCATTGGGGGCATGGCCCAGCTTATATATGTAGGAAATGGGCATTATGTAAAGATTTAAAAAGCTGTTTGAAAATAGTGTACCCAGAAGTTTTACCGTTTTATGGTGTCCAGGAAGAAATCTCAGGTTTTTTTGTTGTCATCACACGAACGTTGTATATCCTTGGTTTTACCAAACACAGATCAGGAACTGCTTTATTTTTTAAATTTTTTTGGAACACAAAGCAGGTATAGCCGTAGTATTGTGCACCGTAAATAAAAGACCTCATTTTATTATACAAAAGTCGTGCAATGTTGGTAAGATAAAGGGGCCAGTGGAAGGAAAAGTACTATAGAGGAGGAGATGAATTCCAGAGGAAGGAAGAAGAGGAACAGAGCTCTATTCTGAATAATCATTATTGGCCTGTTCTTCTTGGGTAGCACAGGTGGCCCATAGAACATCATGAGTAATTGGTTGGTCCGGTCCAAATGTTAACAATAATAAACTGAGTCTTATAAAATTAAGGCCTTGTGAGTTTGTGAATGAAGAAAACTATATGTGTTTTTTTTTGTTTCAGTTGGTAATCATCTAATGCAATCTGTTGCTCTGCATGATATATATTCTCTTTTGCAGCATCATGAATTCATGATACTGCTACAAGGGGATCGGATAGCAACATGCTAATGTTACAAGCTCTCGCATCGCTGTCACACGTGAGGTCGGCATATATGCATACGCCGGTCTAGCTGGCGCCGCCCAATCGGTTCCTCCAGCACCTCCTCCTCGGCTTCTTCCACACAAGCTAGGATGATGACAACAAAAAAATTATTATTATTAACCACTTTTATATTTTTCATACATCAACAAATGACACATGTAACCAAATTTCTAGTCCGCGAGCTGTGCATGTGTTTCTTCTAAAAAGTTCTTTTAAATTTTAAAAAGCAATTTCTGGCATTATTACCCTTGAAACGGTTGGTCATGCGTAGACTCTAGGCAGATACAGTTGGTCATGCGTGATTGTTCGGGAAAAAACTGTATGCAACGCGTGCATGCCTCACCTAATCGGCACTGCAGATGGATCATCTCTCTTACGCATGGCTGTCGTCTGCACTAACTACACCGCCGGCAGGATCAGAGAACTATATATTGGGCACCTGCAGTAGTGTGTGGACTCATGATACCACCACCATCCATCTCTCTTTGATGATGGAGAGAGAGAGAGAGAGAGAGAGAGATTGGCAGTGGCACATGAGAGTAGTGAAGTCTTGGAGGAAACCAAAGCAAGGAGGGGTAGCCGGTGGAGACGAAGCCGGCGGTGGACGGGAGGCAGCCAGGCACCCGCACCATCGTTAGGCTCGAGAGCTTCTTCGTTGCACCTTGTGGTGACCGCGGCATCTGCAGCATCTCCAAGCGGCAACGACGACTTTAATTAGTTCCGACACCCTCCTCTCCACGTGGATGCACCCCTTGTCGCCCCAATCTGGTCCTAACGAGTTCTCGACAATCCTGTAGTTGCTCCCCTTCGTGATGTGTCACCATTGTAGATCTTACCGCCTTTCTATTCAATCACTGAAAGGTACATAGATATTCAGTGATAGTCTCTTGCAAATAGTAGTACATAGATATTAAGTGATTCTCTCTTGCAAATAAAATTAATAAAAGGTCATATAATTCGTATAGGATGACTTGAAACTTTCAAATAAGCATAGTTGCAAGAAACTTTGGAACAAGCACAGTTGCAAGAAGCATATAGTCTAAATGCCTGTCAGCAAAATGTTTGATTTTAATTGTGGCTACATTTTATTTTTTCTGTAACTGATAGATATTCGCCGTCGGT
The DNA here is from genome assembly GCA_036936925.1 of Cenchrus fungigraminus. NCBI lineage: Eukaryota > Viridiplantae > Streptophyta > Magnoliopsida > Poales > Poaceae > Cenchrus > Cenchrus fungigraminus. Next base: position 124,058,527 of record CM072770.1, on the reverse strand, counting down.
AAATAAGAGTGTGACAGGAAAAATGAGATCTGAGAAGGAAATGTTTTTCCTGACAGAGAACATTTTTCTTGTGGGTCAGTAACCGACAAAAAAATTTGAAAACCGCCAGGAAAATAGAAAATTCATGTCGGTTAATTGACAAGGAAATAATTTTTTTTCATTTCCCTGTCTGTATTTTGTATTGCCCTGTCGGTTTTGCTACCCATAAGGAAAATTCGAATTTCCAATAGTTCACCTTTTAAGAGTATTTACAAACATACGAGCTTCAAACTGCATATATATGCATGCTTATGCATGATCAATAATGCGTCACAAAAGAAACTCAAGCTGTAATTTTAAGCCTGTGAATAGAAAAAAAATATTGTCCCTGACAAGCTTTTTTTAGACGAATCCCTGATAAGCATTTCATGACTCAACACTTGCGTTGTTAATTACTATTACAAGATGAGCATGCAGTTGATGAGAAAACGTCCCACTGCAATAAAAAATGTAAAAAAGGGGGGAAAGGAAAAAGATGATGTTCGTGACCTACCGAACCCTCACCGTAGTAGATGGACCATGCGCATGGCATTGTGCATCGCTCATCCATCAACCTACAAACATGTACTAGTATCATACAAAACTTTGTTTTCGGTACCATTCTCTGACCTCTCAGTCATCCACATCATCGCCCACCTCAATCCCCACCCCCGTTCCCGTGCAACCAACCCCCAGATCCCACCCCGCGTTGTCCCCATCCCGCTCCGCTGCCGCCGCCCCTCGCCTCCCACAACACCGCCCCCTCGCCTCCCTGCTGCCGCCCGTCATTCCAACTGCCGCCCCTCGCCTCCCACACCGCCGCCCCCTCGCATCCCTGCTGCCGCCTCCTCGCCTCCCCACCGCCACCCCCATCCCCATAAAGTCGTTGCCCCAGGCCTGCCAGGAAGGAGAGGAGGCCGAGCGCTGCGCGCCCTTGCCGACAGCTGCGCAGGGGCCAGCGCCACGTCTCTGGGCGCGCGCCTAGCCAGGTCGCCGCTTTCACGGACCGGCCGTGCCCGCGGTTGGGGCTCCTCGCCGCGTCGCACGGGGCCACCCGTCCTCGCCGGCAGCCGCGGCTGGGGCTGCGCACCTCGCCCGGACCCGCCCGCGTCGTAGCCGCCCGCGCCTGCGGCCCTCCGTGCCCGCCGCCCTGCGCATCGCCTGAGAGAGCGCGCGGCCACCGGCGCTACCCAGACGTGAATCCCGATCGGCGGGATTGGAGGCCTGGGTTGTTGTGACAGCTTGGTGTCGGCAACTCGCAGATGAGGACGGAGCTCCACCGGTGGAGATTTTGTTTTCTTTTCCTTTTTTTCCTCCGTTCGATTCCTCAAGATCAGCTACCATCATCGGCGATGGCCTCATCCACAAGGTGTATCCAACAGAATCCTTCTTCAATTACTGGATCTTTATCCATGTTCTGGATCTTTATCCATGTTCTTGCCTTGCCTTCATATCGAGATTTGATTAATTTGGGAATTAATTTCTTCGAGTCATTTCTTTGAGTGAAATATGAAATATTCCTAGCAGAACTTTAATCCAAGGGATTTTTTTCTTTAGTCACGGATGATTGGACTTAAATATAAAAGAAATAGGTATTCTTATGAGCATCTACATTGACTGAACAGTATTCATTCGTTGAGAACGATGTGCAACTTAGTACATAGATTAATCTCCAATTGTTGCACCGCACACAATGGATTGAATAATTTCCACGGCTGGGTTCATAGTTTATAAAAAAACTCTCTTAAATCCCGCGCCAACACGCGGGGAATCACCTAGTATATTAGGTACCGATGGACTTGCTAGCTTGCTTGGATTGGATCTAGTTCAAAATGACAACTAACATAATACAAAGATCAATGCATGAAAGTTTTTTCTTTGTAAAACACACACGCAAAGAGAGAGAATTGTTGACAAATTAATTCCTTCCCAATGAAATTTTGTCTAGTTTTGTCCTGAGATTTTGGAGGGAACCAACCAAATGAGAGGTATGAAACCTTTCGTCTTTTTGTCAATTTTATCATTGTACATGCACAGTCAGCAACTTAATCTCGATAAATTCCCTGAATGCACACTGCAGGTTGGTCCGGCCGGAGAGGCGCGTCATGGCAGATTCACGGAGACCTGTAGCGGGATTAATTCAGGCAAAGGCTGTACAAATAAAGGAACAGACCGCGAGTAGCAGATACACGACCCCAGGGCTCCTGAACCTTCAAGACTGAGTTGATCCCGGTGGTGGTGAGGTGGCAGCCACGCAGTGGTCTCCTTGTATCGGGTGACGACGGCGAGCAGCTAGCACGCCTAAATCTCAATGCGCTTCTCGTTGACGAAGAGCTAGCTGCTGCAACCCGTCTGAAACTGTAACTGCATCATCGAATCGAAGCAATCTGCTGTAAGAATCCAACACGGCGGCGTAGCAGTTTGTCGACAAACCTGTATATACTCGATCGATCAATGGAGCAAGCAAGGTTACAGTGGTTCTGGCAAATATCTGGCAGTTGTGTTTCTTACAGTACGGACTAAAAACAGAGCAGGTTAGGTGCTGCTGGGGGTGTGCAACGCGTGCCTCACCAAATCGGCAGCGAAGACGAAGTGACGGATCATCTCCAACGCATGCCTGCACTGGCAGGATCGGATCAGAGGAGCTTGCGTTACCGAATCAATTTGTACTAGAAAGGCAACGCGGCTAATAAGCCAGTGTCTTTTGTTTATTAAGCCTTTTTGTATGGGCTTAGTTAAGATTTGTGAGTTATTTGTTGGTAGTTTGGGATATTTTTCTAATAATGGGCAACAAATTAATTTGTGTAAAGTAGTTTGGAAGCAGAGGATTGTTTCGTAGAGGTGTATGGAGTACGGGACGAGTGTTGTAAAGTTTAGAACTTTTTTAATCAGTTCAGGTTGTGTGTTGGCTTTTGGGAAAATCGGAGATCCTTGTCTATATAAGCTCGATACTTAGTTTCTGTTGTTTCGGAATGTAGTTCCTTTTGCGTAAAATCATGGAGATGTAGCTTTTTTTCCAAAAATTTAGGGGCTGATATGTAAAATTCAGTGGACGGAGTAAATAGAGGGGTCTTTTTGCAAGAAAGTCGTTGCCGGATTGATTTGGGTCGTCCACGTCAAGGTAGTTGACTTGGGTCGTCCACGTGGTGGATTAATGATTAATTTCAGTGAAGTTGAGAGGTTAGTTTGTGAGGGAATGCGAGATTCAACTATGGGTAGAGTTGTATCTGTTGGGACATATCGGGCATTTTCATACAAATGTATTGAAAGGTGGTTCTCGCAGAAGTTTAGGGGTCCTTCTGTAAAAAATCTATGGACTGTGGTATCGTTGAATCGTCAAATGGTAAATGCAACGCTTTTTTGCACTATGGGTTTAGTTTTTTTAAAGCATAATATATTTTTATGAAAGTGTGGAGTACAGTAAAGTTTAAAGTTGTCTTAGTAAGTTTTAGATGTTTCGTCATTTGTGAAAAATCAAAGGTCTTTTTCATAAAAATCTGGGGGCTTTCGGGTGGATTGTTGTGAAGTTCGAGTCTCTTTTGAAAAATCGTAGACTGCGAACATATTTTCTCGAATTCTTAGGGGCTCATTTGTAAAAATCCGCGGACTGAGGGGTCGATTTTTGCTAAATGAAAGAACTTTTTTGCAAAACGGTCGTTGCCCGGCCAATCAGGACCGCTCCAACGGCTGGGGAAAATCGGTGATGTGACCAGCTTCTTTGCCTCGGTATTGGCCAAGAATCATAGGTCAATCATGGAATCAAAGGAATCCATCGGTAGGAATCCGACACGGCGGTGTGCTAGTTTGTCGACAGGAGACATGTACATACTCGATCAATCGGCTGAGCGCACATGTTCTGGAAAGCAAGGGAAAATTTTTCGAGTATTGTGAAAGGTCGGGACAATATATTGGGGCATCGCAAGTGTGTCCTTATCAAGAGGTTCTAGAAAATAGCTAGTACTTAGTCAGCGCACATATACGTTTCTTCAATTAAGAAAAACATTTCAAAATTTAAAAAGCCATTTCCGACAATATTTTACATATACAGTACTCGAAACAGAGCAGGCTATGTGTTGCTGTCGATCGATGGAAGTGGTCGATCATTTCCAACACATGCCTGCCGGCCGCTACAACCTCAACTACAGCAACTAGAATTGAGGGTGGAGCCCTCCCGGCCGGCCGCGGGAGATGTCGCGGTGTACCTGATCCATCCCCCGGCGATTTCTTCTCCGGAATGGTGGTAGCATCAACAGGACGTTGCCCTGTCTCACTGTCTGTGCCAGTTTGCTCCGTCCGTGTCAACGAGCGAGCAAGTCGCTGCAAGTGAAAATGGGCCTTCAGATTGCTGGCCCCACTTTAAATATCTAGGCCTCATAGGCCCATACCACCTCACTCATTGCCTCCCTCGTTTTGTCAATGTGATCCATGAAGAAATGCATGCTGAGCCACTGCAGAGTGCATATGCATTGCATGATTCATCTACTACCTGTTATTTTCTTTTCTTCTAACAAGTACCGCGCGCGTGCATTTCGTGAATCTTTTATTAGAAGAACCCAAAAATACTAAAATTTTCTTTTACACAAAAGAAAAGAGCATTTCACTTTTGGGATCCATCAAAAATAAGGTAAAGGTACTGGGAAAATGAAATGTAATCCGGTGTTCTGTTAGTTGTTATTTTTTTACAACAATGTAATCCTTTTGGAAATAAACAACTATTCGTGAGGGTATTCTATTCGTGGCGACTATACAAAGTAGGCAAGCATATATACATGTTGAAAAAAATTAAGAACTGCGACTGTGCAGTAGGAGGGGGGGCATGGGCCCTCACTGCTTTCACTGCTTTATGGTTGGTCAACTCTTAACTAAGCATAACATTATTGTCTTTTACAGAAAACACATTCAATTGACGTTACTAGAGATATAAAATGTGCCAAGCAACATACTTATTAATAGAAATGGTAGGGTCAAATTATTAGTGACTTTGAGGTTGTAAAGGAGGTATCAATCTTTTTGTATAAATAACACCACCCCAATGAATTTATATTGCACTTACGTTATGCTAACCCTTTCTAATCTTAACTTTGAAAGTGTGTAAGTTTGAGTCAGGCAATATCTGCCAGTGAAGTGTGTTGCGGAGGATATATTAGATTTTGCAGTTTGTGTTGCGGTGCTATTATTCTTATTATTAAAGTAACAATAGTGTTGTGATTAGTTAATTATTTTCCAAAAGGATTAGAATTTTTAATCATATTTCATACTAACAATTTTGTCGGTATCAACAACTTTATAACATTGTATATTTCATTATGCTCAATATAGTACAAATTGTACGTCTTGTAGTCCAACTAGAGATCACAAACAAATCTTGAATTCCACCAAATTATTGACTTAAGTAGTTTAGTAACTTGACAATTGCAATTTGCATACTTAATTTATCGATGAGTATTTAGCAAATCAAACCAGTAGTACCCACAACCAAATACTTTGCACGGTCTTGAAGATGCTGACAATCTAAGGTGGGTCATGTGCCCCCAATGAAGTTCAGTTGAAGCAGATCGGCCCCCCATGAAGCTCAGTTGAAGCAGATTGATGTGATGCATGTGCCCTAGCTAGCTACCGATCGAGCCTTACCGTAGATGGACCATGCATGTGCACGATGTTGCAAAGCTTATCATCAATGGATGCTACATGCTCTCCTGAATGCAGTACAGGTCGGCCTGGCCAGCAGAGTGGCCATTCAAGCGCGGATCGGAGGCGCGCGGTGGTTTTGTGCTCCGAGACGGCGGTTCGACGAACCATTTGGCATGGACAGAGATAGATGGACAGCTCAAGGTGCAGGAATCTTCTGGCTTCTCATGCAGACGCAGAACGTACCCTTCCCTCCCGGATTTATTTTTGATACAGATTAATATATCAATTATAAAAGTAAACTTCATTTTTATGAAATCTCAGTAAAGGAAATTTTACTATGAAATTAATTTAGTCGTCTATGTAGTAGGAAGATAACTATATTTTGCTTGCTTTGAGAATGAGATCTAGAATATTTTGTCCATTATTAGGGACATGGAAATGAATTAGTTGTCTGGATAGATAATTTTGTGTGACAAAAGTCTTATGCCAACCGTCGTTGGTGAAGAAGAAAACACTTGTCAAAGTGGTGAAAAAGGTAAGATATTCCGCAATAAAAATCAGAGAATTCCGTCCATCCCAGTGGATGAAAATAGTTTTCAGCCTGATAAAAAAAGGACATGCTCACGAATATTTCATCTCTTGATATTACAAAAATATGTTTTCATGTAGTGGTCCTAAAAAAATTGCTGGTTTAATATGTTAACTTGTTGTATGGACAAAATTTCAATTTCATCTAGAGATGTGTTTTTTATTATTTTTAACACAAGAGTTATTTTTATAATTACCATATTAATTTGTATTTAAAAAGAAACTCGGATTATATTTAGGACCCATATCAACGAAGCTATAGCTTCTGCAGCAGCAGCAGCAGCTAATAACTAAGCGACAAATCAGCTGGTGTTACGGCTCTTTCTGTCGATGAGGGGCCACGGTGCGGGTTTTTGGGACTGCATGAGAGTGGGCATGTTGGCGGGTGCTGAGTTTACGCTTCAGAACGTACCCCTCAAACAGACCTCAGTTATGTGTATCGCTACTCAGCTATTCCATATGAAATAAAATGATGAGTTAAATACACCAATAGCTCTTGAACTTGTCTCGAGGTGCCACTTAGGTCTACGAACTTGCAAAGTCGAAATTCAGCACTCTAAACTTGTTAAGTTGTGCCACTTGGGTCCATACCCCTTCGGTGGTCATGCACATATACAAAAAGACCCTTGATTTTCAGCTTCTTCTCCATCCACATCCTTCTTCTCATCTCTCTCTCTCCTCTCTCTCTCTATGTGTTGTCCCTCTGCTCTGGCGCACAGAGCTCCTCCCGCGACAGCAGTAAGACATGTCGGATCCGGTCGCCGCTGGTGCGCGGTAGGGCCGCCATGGGTTGGTTGGTGCGGTGGGAGAGGGTGAGGGTCGGACGCGGTGCTAGAGGAGGAGCTCCGTGGTGGGGAGCTAGATGAGGAGGGGAACTCCGGTGCACGAAGCTTCCCCCACCACTGCAGTAGCTCGCGTCGGATCCAGCCATCGCGGGTGCGAGGTAGGGCCGTTGTGGGTTGGCAGCCGCGGTGGGAGCCGGAGCGGGAGCGGGCGAGGGTCGGCCACCGCGCTTGAGGAGGAGTTTCATGGTGAGGAGCTCGAGGAGGAGGGGAGCTCGAGAGGCAAGGAGGCTGCCGGTATGGAGCTCGGGAGGGATGGAGGGAGGCTGCCACCGGCCCTGGATCCGCCGCCAGTGTGGAGCTCGAGAGGGAGGGAAGGAGGCCACTACTGGCCTTGGATCTGCCGCTAGTGCGGAGCTCAGGAGGAAGGGAGGCTGCCGACGTGGAGAAGTACAGGAGAGAGATGAGAAGGAGGATATGGATGGAGAAGAAGATAAAAATCAAGGGTATTTTTGCATATATGTATGACCACTGAAAATGTATGGACCCAAGTGGCACAACTTAACAAGTTTGAGGTGCTGAATTTCGATTTTGCAAGTTTGTGGACTTAAGTGGCACCTTCAGACAAGTTTAAGGGTCACCGGTGTATTTAACTCTAAAATGATTGTACAGATCTAGTTTCTGCCATGGCCTGGGACCAAACAATCGCCAATGGCATAACGTCATTGACCAAGAAAAACACTGAGTAGTTGGGTTGCCTAGATGGATGCATGTCGTGTGTATACATGTGCTCTCTGATCCGATGTATCTTCACATTGCCCTTGGAGTTGGAGATTAATTTTTCTGCTCGGCGAAATCAGGGAATCTTGATGAAGTTCAACTACTCCCATCTCTCTGCTCCACACAACACAACACAACCATCTGCTACACTCTGCTCTCTGCCTTCCACATCACTCTGTTTTTGATGGAACGCCAGAACCAGAAGCAGGCAACCAGCAAGGCTCTGCTGCGGCTGCGTTATGCTAGCTATACAAGCAAGATGGTATTATCAACACTTTGGTTTCCCCCGATATCAAAAATATTGCCATGCATACATAGAGAAACCTTACCTATTTCCTACACAAACGCATAATTGCCTTAAAAGGAGGTACATATATATATATATAGCTTGTTTAGCAGCATCATATACATTTTTTTTGTTTCCGTTGGTAATCATCTAGTTACTTCAACACTTATGGTGCTACATGTACTAGTATATACATAATAGTAACCAATGGCTTGGTAGCTGTTGCATGGATCAGAGATAGTAGTAGCATCATCAAAATGACACGGGAAAAAAATTAAAACCTTAACTGGTGGGATATGGGATGGGAATTGTCCTATTCCTTCCACTTTGCATTTTTTCCTACGTTTTTGGATGAAGCCAAATGATCGAGAAGTAAGAAATTATTATCATAGCTTTCATAAAAAAATAGCATGGCTAACTTTTATCCAATGGAAAATGCAATCTATGCTCTGCATGAGATTCTGTTTAGCAGCATCATGAATTCATGATACTGCTACAGCCTACAGACAAGGAGATTCGACGGCATTGCTATGTTTAGATTGTCAAACTGGTTGCAAATTGGGTGCTGGAATAGAGTTGAAATAATGTTGAAATAGTGCAGTAGACAACGTATTATTATGAGAGAAGATGTGACTCGATGTGACGGGTGAATAGAGAATTGAGAGGTGGAATTGGTCAATTTAAACAGTTACCTAGGTCTTGTTGATGCACGGCGGTTTCCATATGCTTTCTTGCCTCCTTGGACATCAGCATCACTGCCACGTGCGAGGCCGCCATACGCCCGGAGGCTAGGATGATGACAGCCAAAGAATTATTATTATTATTATTATTATTATTATTATAAACCATGCATATTTCTATATTTTTCATACATCAATAAAATGACACAGACACCCTAAGCGTTGTCTTGATTTATCATGGAAGTTGTATCACGTGGGCTCTGGAAAATATCTAGTCAGCTGTGCATGTGTTTCTTAAAAAAAAACCTGTTTAAAATTTTAAAAAGCCATTTCTGGCATTATTACCCTTCAAAAACGGTCGGTCAGGTATATGGTACATGTCTGCAACGCGTGATTGTTCGGAAAAAAAAAAGTCTGCAACGCGTGCATGCCTTAACTAATCAGCAACGCAAATGGATCATCTCTAACGCATGGGTGTCTGCACTGTCCGCATGCACCGGCAGGATCGGAGTACTATATATACTAGGTGATTCTCCGCGCGTTGCTGCGGGATTTGAGAGAGCTCTTTGATAAACTATGAACCAATATGGTGGCTGCTTGGAATGGTAAGACACTATAGGCTGAAATGACGATTTCATGACAATGATGGTACATATGGGAATGGGTTACATCTAAATTTCAAGTGTTTGTTAATTAAGAAAACTGAAAATAGTGAAATAATCTCTGATATGGCTTAATATTGAGAATAAGCCTAAATGCAACAAACCGCTCCAACGTTTCAGTTCCTGCACCAAAGGAATTATTGATTTAGTTCTCCAGAGGTACTACAGTGACAATAAATAATTGTTAATAAAATGACACAGACACCCTAAGCGTTGTCTTGATTTATCATGGAAGTTGTATCACGTGGGCTCTGGAAAATATCTAGTCAGCTGTGCATGTGTTTCTTAAAAAAAACCTGTTTAAAATTTTAAAAAGCCATTTCTGGCATTATTACCCTTCAAAAACGGTCGGTCAGGTATATGGTACATGTCTGCAACGCGTGATTGTTCGGAAAAAAAAATTTAGATGTAACCCATTCCCATATGTACCATCATTGTCATGAAATCGTCATTTCAGCCTATAGTGTCTTACCATTCCAAGCAGCCACCATATTGTTTCATAGTTTATCAAAGAGCTCTCTCAAATCCCGCAGCAACACGCGGAGAATCACCTAGTATATATAGTACTCCGATCCTGCCGGTGCATGCGGACAGTGCAGACACCCATGCGTTAGAGATGATCCATTTGCGTTGCTGATTAGTTAAGGCATGCACGCGTTGCAGACTTTTTTTTTTCCCAACAATCACGCGTGCAGACATGTACCATATACCTGACCGACCGTTTTTGAAGGGTAATAATGCCAGAAATGGCTTTTTAAAATTTTAAACAGTTTTTTTTAAGAAACACATGCACAGCTGGCTAGATATTTTCCAGAGCCCACGTGATACAACTTCCATGATAATAATAATAATAATTGATGTCTGAAAAATATAGAAATATGGTTTAAATTAATAATAATAATTATTATTATTTTTATTATTATTTGGCTGTCGTCATCCTAGCCTCCCGGCGTATGGCGGCCTCGCATGTGGTAGTGATGCTGATGTCAAGGAGGCAAGGAAGCATATGGAAAGCGCCGCGCGCATCAACGAGAGCTTGTAATAGAACTGTTTAGATTGACAAATTCCACCTCTCAATTCTCTATTCGTCCGTCATATCGAGTCACATCTTCTCTCATAGCACGCTGTCCAATGCACTATCTCAATATTATTCCAGCACTATTCTAGCACCCACTGACAAGTGTTTTCTTCTTCACCGAGGACGGTTGGCATAAGATTTTTGTCACGCAAAATTATCTATCCAGACAAGTAATTCATTTCCATGTACCTAATGGACAAAATATTCTAGATTTTGTTCTCAAAGCTGACAAAATATAGTTATCTTCCTACTACATAGACGACTAAAATTAATTTCATAGTAAAATTTCCTTTACTAAGATTTCATACAAATCAAGTTTACTTTTATTATTGATATATTAATATGTATAAAAATAAATCCTGAAGGGAAGGGTACGTTCTGCTTCTGCATGAGAAGCAAGAAGATTCCTGCACCTTGAGTTGTCCATCTATCTCTGTCCATGCCAAACGGTCCGTCGAACCGCCGTCTCGGAGCACGAAAACCACAGTGCGCTTCCGATCCGTGCTCGAATGGCCACTCAGGCTAGACAGACCTGTACTGCATTCAGGAGAGCATGTAACATTGATTGGTGATAAGCATTGCAACATCGTGCACATGCATGGTCCGTCTACGTTAAGGCTCGATCGGTAGCTAGATAGGGCACATGCATCACATCAATCTGCTACAACTGAATTTCATTGGGGGGCAATCTGCTTCAACTGAACTTCATTGGGGGCACATGCCCCACCTTAGATTGTCAGCATCTTCAAGACCGTGCAAAGTGTTTGGTTGTGGCTACTACTTGTTTGATTTTCTAATTGCTAAATAATCATTGATAAATTAAGTATGCAAATTGCAATTGTCAAGTTACTAAACTACTGAAGTCAATTATTTGGTTGAACTCAAGATTTGTTTGTGATCTCTAGTTGGACTAAAAGACGCATAATTTGTACTATATTGGGCATAATGAAGTATACAATGCTATAAAGCTGTTGATACCGACAAAATTGTTAGTGTGAAATATGATTAAAAATTCTAATCCTTTTGGAAAATAATTAACTAATCACAACACTATTGTTACTTTAATAATAAGAATAATAACACCACAACACAAACTGCGAAATCTAATATAACCTTCGTAACACACTTCACTGGCAGATATTGCGTGATTCAAACTTACACACCTTCAAAGTTAAGATCATAAAAGGTTAGCATAATGTAAGTGCAATATAACTTCAAGTGGTGCCATTTATAAAAAAGATTGATACCTAGCTACTTTGCAACCCCAAACTCACTAATAACTTGACAGTACCATTTTATTAACAAGTATGTTGCTTGACACATTTTATATCTCTAGTAAATTTAATTGAATGTGTTTTATGTAAAAGACAATAAGGGCCCATGCCCCCCCTACTGTAAAGTCGCAATTCTTTATTTTTTTCAACATGTATATATCTTTGCCGACCTTTTATAATCACGAATAGTTGTTTATTTCCAAAAGAATTACATTTTCTAAAACAACAACAACAATATATATAGGTAAATGACACACGTGTTTGATAGTGACATATGCTTATTAGGAACAAAACAACACAAACAGCGAGAGCACGTAGATCGATTTGTGTGGATGCGGATAAAGATGATGTTCTCGGACGTGAGCGTACTGATGAGAGTGAGAGCAACCTGACATGGTCAGCGGCAAGAGGCCGGACATGCTCAGGAAATGCTGACATATATGCCAAAAGCTTCTCAGGGTGTGGTTGGACCTGACATCAACAAGATAATCGATCATTGCCAGTTTATCACTGTAGAGTGATATGTTGATCTGTTGTCAAGCTTCATTCTGGCCCTTGAGCCAAAACGCACACATACTCCCGGCCGTGTGCTTCTCCGATCCCCTCCGATCCGTATGGTGGTGTCGACTGCATTTGGCGTAGTGATGCTAGCGGTGGTGGTGATTTGATAGCGGTGGTGGCGAAGCAGCTAGTCGCTGTTAGGACGATGATCTGTAATTCAGTATTAGATGTGGGAGCAGACAGGACATGATGGGTTAAAAGCATGCTTCAATAATCAACCATGTTCACCAATTTGGAGAAGCGGACGACGAGACGAATCATCTCGTCTGTTCTTGTATTATGAGTTATTCATTTTCTCTGTTCTTGCATGAGAGATTATTAGGTACTTCAACGATACCCATGCATGCCTTCAAACATTTAGTGGAAGCTCAGGGCGAGACCGCTAGAGTCTTGATGGTGCATGTGTCCTCTGATGCGACGATGTAGCTCTGGAGACTGGCGTTCACGCCGGAGCCCAGGTGCCTCCCGTCCACCGCCGGCTTCGTCTTCAGCGGCTCCCCCACCTTGCTTTGGTTTCCTCCAACACCTCACTACATACTCTCCTGTGCCACTGTCATCATCAGAGAGAGATGCCTCTGCATGGTGGTGGTCGTATATGATCGTATCATGAGCCCAAACTACTGCAGGTAACCAATATATAGTACTCCGATCCTGCCAGTGCATGAGGGCAGTGCAGACAGCCATGCGTTAGAGATGATCCATTTGCGCTCCCAATTAGTTAATGCACACACGCGTTGCAGACATTTTTTTTCCGAACAATCACGCGTTGCAGACGTGTACCATATCTGGCCAACCGTTTTTCAAGGGTAATAATGCTAGAAATGGCTTTTTAAAATTTAAAACAGTTTTTTTTAAAGATACGCATGCACAGCTGACTACAAATTCTCTAGAGCCCACGTGATAGAACTTCCATGACAAATCAAGGCAATGCTTAGGGTGTCTTTGGTTACCTGTATCATTTAATTGATGCATGAAAAATATAGAAATATGGTTTAAAATAATAATAATAATAATAATTCTTTGGCTGTCTTCATCCTAGCCTCCCGGCTTATGGCGGCCTCGCACACGGCAGTGATGCTGACGTCCAAGGAGGCAAGGAAGCATAAGGAAACCACCGCGCGCATCAACGTCTGAGAGCACTGTTTAGATTGACCAATTCAAGCTCTCAATTCTCTATTTACCCGTCACATCGAGTCACATCTTTTTTCATAGCATGCGGTCCAATGCTCTACTTAACATTATTCCAGCATTATTCTAGCACCCAATTTGCAACCAGTTTGACAATCTAAACATGATGTTGCCGTCCCATCCCCTTGTCCGTAGGCTGTAGCAGTATCACGAATTCATGATGCTGCTAAAGAGAATCTCATGCAGAGCATAGACTGCATTTTCCATTGGATAAAAGCTAGCCATGCTATTTTTTTATGAAAGCTATGGTAATAATTTCTTACCTCTCGATCATTTGGCTTCCTCCAAAAACGTAGGACAAATTGCAAAGTGGAAGGAATAGGACAATTCCCATCCCATATCCATGCTTCAAACGCCCACCAGTTAAGGTTTTAATTTTTTCCCGTGTCATTTTGATGATGCTACTACTATCTCTGATCCATTAACTCAACAGCTACCAAGCCATTAGTAATTGTTATGTATATTAGTACATATGTAGCACACCATACGTGTTGAAGTAATTAGATGATTACCAACGGAAACAAATTAAAAAACATATATGATGTTGCTAAACAAGCTATATATATGTGTGTACCTCCTTTGAACGCTAATATGCGTTTGTGTAGGAAATAGGTAGGGTTTCTCTGTGTATGCATGGCAGTATTTTAGATATCGGGGAAAACCAAAGTGTCAACACTACCATCTTGCTTGTATAGCTAGCATAGCGCAGCCACAGCAGAGCCTTCGTTGCCTGCTTCTGGTTCTGGCGTTCTATCGAAAACAGAGTGATGTGGAAGCAGGCAGAGAGTGTAGCAGATGGTTGTGTTGTGTTATATGGAGCAGGGAGATGGGAGTTGAACTTCATCAAGATTCCCTAATTTCACCGAGTAGAAAAATTAATCTCCAACTCCAGGGGCAATGTGAAGATTGTAAGGAATCGGATGCTCGTAGCCTAAGAGGGGGAGGGGGTGAATTAGACAATCTAAAAAATCTTAACCTATGGCTTCACTAAATTTGCATAAAGATAAACTAGAACGTACTATCTAGATGTACAACTATGGTTGTTCTAGTGTGAAACTCCCATCCCAAAATAAGGTTTCCAACCTATAGCCAATCCTAGCATGATACTACTCTAGGAAAGTAAAGGCAAGTAAAGATTGCAATAGAGTAAATGCGGAAACGTAAAGGGGGATGAGAGGAAGCAAACTCTTGACACGTGATTTATCCCGTGGTATCGGTAGGCACTAAGCCACCCCTAGTCCACGTTGTTGAAGCACTCACACAAGAGTATTGCTTCCCGGTCACCAAGTCTCTCCCAAGAGCGTCATTTGACTCGCCACAAAGGCTCGCCACTTAGGCACTCGCCAAGCTCCCTTGGTCACCTTGATGCCGCCTCCACTAAGGAGCTTCTCCACTTAGGAAGGGGGTCTCCACGTCCCCCGCACAAAGTGTCCTCGCTACTCCACACCAAGTCGGAGGGTCGAAGACGATTGTCGGTGAGCCACTTAGGCCCCAAGGCTTCCGGCGAACCCTGTACACCTTGATTCACTCAAGAATCACCTCACAAGGTTGGCACAACCTTGCACTCACTCAGCTCTAAGCTAAGCCTAGCACTAAGCACATACACTAAGCATATGCAAGTCTATGGATGAGCAATTAAGCACTTGGATGGATTGGATATGATCTTCTAGGTGTCTTGCACTCTCCTGCACTTCCACACAATCCAGCCACCTCAAATGGGTGAGTGGAGGGGGTATAAATAGCCCAAGGCATCCAAAGAGCCATTGGCTAACGGCCACTGAAAAAGGTAGCGTCGGATGAACCGATGCTATGCTTTTTCTAGGCGTCGGTTCATCCGGTGCCCTCCACGTCACTTAGCCGTTGAAGATCTGCTGACACAACTGCTCCGACGCTATACACCGACGGTGCGTCGGATCATCCGGTGCTGAAGCTCCAGTCTTGGCGCGTCTCTATCTTGATTCAAACTGAGCGTCGGATAGACCGACGGTGTCCCCACTTAGACCGTCGGATCATCCGGTGCTACTGTCTTCGCTGCTCCTCCTCTGCAATTCATCCGGCGCATCTAGAAACTGGACCGTCGGATCATCCGACGGTGTCAACTTCGTTTGACCTGTTGCGCAGTGTACCAACTACACCGACGCTATGCACCGATGGTACCGTTGGTTCATCCGACGGTGTGTTTTCTTTTCCTTTCTTTGCTCGGTTTTGACCCTAGAAAAATAGACTATCTTCTCAATTTGGCATGTGATATTTTTGCATCCTTGGGACCTAGAAATGTCTACAAAGACATGCTAAACAATGTGCTTAGTCTCATTGATCATGTTGTCATGAATCACCAAAATCATACTCGAACTAATGACTTATGAGGCCATGTTCGCTACAAAGATACATCGGATCAGAGAGCACATGTATACACACGACATGCATCCATCTAGGCGACCCAACTACTCTTTGTTTTTCTTGGTCAATGACGTTATGCCATTCGCGATTGTTTGGTCCCAGGCCATGGGAGAAACTAGATGTGTGCAATCATTTTATTTCCTACTGAATAGCTGAGTAGCGATACACATAACTGAGGTCTGTTTGAGGGGTACATTTTGAAGCCTAAACTCAGCACCCGCCAGCATGCCCACTCTCATGCGGTCCCAAAAACCCCACCGTGCGAACGAGCCGCTGGCTCAGTGGTAGCACTCGCAGTGGCGAGGCTGCCGGTCGGGAGTTCGACTCCCGGCCTCGCACCGGAGCACAGTCCCCAGTGGGATTTTCCCAGATTGTTTCGCAGGTTCTGGATTCTCACGTGGTGTCACAATAGGACTATGACGTGCTCGTCGTCTACGAGGCTTGATGCTTCGGTGATCTCCAGAAGGACGTTTAGGTGTATAGGTTGTAGCTTCTAGGGCTGTGCGTGTGTAGTAGTGTGAGTGTGTTGTGTAGAGTTCAGATACTACAACTTGTATACTAGGAGTCCAGGCTAAAAAAAAAAAAAACCCCCACCGTGGCCCCTCGTCGACAGAAAGAGCCGTAACACCAGCTGATTTGTCGCTTAGTTATTAGCTGCTGCTGCTGAAGCTATAGCTTCGTTGATCTGGGTCCTGAATATAATTCGAGTTTCTTCATTTTAAATACAAATTAATTTGGTAATTATAAAAATAACTCTTGTGTTAAAAATAATAAAAAACATATCTCTAGATGAAATTGAAATTTTGTCCATACAACAAGTTAACATATGAAACCAGCAATTTTTTTAGGACCACTACATGAAAACATATTTTTGTTATATCAAGAGATGAAATATTCGTGAGTATGTGCTTTTTTTATTAGGCTGAAAACTCTTTTCATCCACTGGGATGGACGAAATTCTCTCATTTTTATTGCAGAATATCTGACCTTTTTCAGTTGGCATAAGATTTTTGTCACGCAAAATTATCTATCCAGACAACTAATTCATTTCCATGTACCTAAGACAAAATATTCTAGATTTCGTTCTCAAAGCTGACAAAATATAGTTATTATCTTCCTACTAATAGACGATTAAAATTAATTTCATAGTAAAATTTCCTTTACTAAGATTCCATAAGAATCAAGTTTACTTTTAAATAAATTAATCTGTATCAAAAATAAATCCTGGAGGGAAGGGTACGTTTTGCTTCTGCATGAGAAGCCAGAAGATTCCTGCACCTTGAGTATCTCTGTCCATGCCAAACGGTTCATCAAACTGCCGTCTTGGAGCACAAAAACCACCGCGTGCCTCCGATCTGCGCTCGAATTGCCACTTTGGCCAGGCCGACTTGTAGTGTATTCAGGAGAGCATGTAGCATTGATTGATAAGCATTGCAACATCATGCGCATGCATGGTCCATCTACTCTAATGCTCGATCGGTAGCTAGCTAGGGCACATGCATCACATCAATATTCTTCAACTGAACTTCATTGGGGGCACATGCCCCACCTTAGATTGTCAGCATCTTCAAGACCATGCAAAGTATTTGGTTGTGGCTACTATTGATTTGATTTGCTAAATACTCATTGATAAATTAAGTATGCAAATTACAATTGTGAAGTTACTAAACTACTGAAGTCAATCATTTGGTTGAACTCAGGATTTGTTTGTGATCTCCAGTTGGACTACAAGATGCATAATTTGTACTATATTGGGCATAATGAAATATACAATGCTATAAAGCTGTTGATACCGACAAAATTATTAGTATGAAATATGATTAAAAATTCTAATCCTTTTGGAAAATAATTAACTAATCACAACACTATTGTTACTTTAATAATAAGAATAATAGCACTGCAACACAAACTGCAAAATCTAATATAGCCTCCGCAACACACTTCTCTGGCAGATATTGCCTGACTCAAACTTACACTCTTTCAAAGTTAAGATCAGAAAG
Source organism: Cenchrus fungigraminus (assembly GCA_036936925.1). NCBI lineage: Eukaryota > Viridiplantae > Streptophyta > Magnoliopsida > Poales > Poaceae > Cenchrus > Cenchrus fungigraminus. The sequence goes on along the minus strand of CM072770.1, from coordinate 124,040,599 downwards.
GGTTAGCATAACGTAAGTGCAATATAAATTCATTGGGGTGGCGTCATTAATACAAAAAGATTGACACCTTCTTTGCAACCTCAGTCACTTATAACTTGGCCCTACTATTTTTATTAACAAGTATGTTTCTTGGCACATTTTATATCTCTAGTAACGTCAATTGAATGTGTTCTCTGTAAAAGACAATAATGTTATGCTTAGTTAAGAGTGGGCCAACCTTAAAGTAGTGAAAGTAGTGAGGGCCCATGCCCCCCCCCCTCTTACTGCACAGTTGCACTTCTTAATTTTTTTTCAACATGTATATATGCTTGCCTACTTTTTATAGTCACGAATAGAATACCCTCACGAATAGTTGTTTATTAAAAACAACAACTAATGGAACACCGGAACAAGACAAAAGCGTGCTATACAAAATCACAATATATATAGGTAAATGACACGTGTGTTTGATAATGACATATGCTTATTAGGAACAAAACAACACAAAGCGAGAGCACGTAGATCAATTTGTGTGGATGCAGATAAGGATGATGTTCCTGGACGTGAGTGTACTAAGGAGAGTGAGAGCAACCTAACATGGTCGGCGGCAAGAGGACATGCTCAGGAAATGCTGACATATATGCCAAAAGCTGCTCAGGGTGTGGTAGGACCTGACATCAACCAGATAATCGATCATTGTCCAGTTTATCATGTAGAGCGGTATGTTGGTCTGGTGTCAAGCTTCGTTCTGGCCCTTGAACCAAAACGCACACATGCTCCCGGCCGTGTGCTTCTCCGATCCCCTCCGATTCATATGGTGTAGACTGCATAATTTCACCAACAACTGGTCACATCAATCTCCAGACACTAATTAGGAGTATTAAATATAGATTAATGACAAAACCCATTCCACAACCCCTATCTTAATTTTCGGGACGAATCTAACGAGTCTAATTATGTTATGATTAGACAACATCACGCTACAGTAACCAATCTCTAATGACAGATTAATTAGATTTAATGGATTCGTCTCGCAATTTCCGGTCCATTCATGTAATTATTTTTGTAAATAGTCTACATTCAATAGTCCTAATAGACCTTGAAAGAGGACCCAAAAGTTTCACCTCATGAACTGTATCATTTTGTTACTTGTGTGAGACGAGTCCATAGAACAGGCACTATCAGAATCGCGAATTGCCTTGGCGGCTAAAAACCGCCAAGAAATATAGGTTTACCGCCAAGGTAATGATTCTTGGCGGTTGGCCGCCAAGCAAAGCCCGCCAAGTATAGAGCGCCAAGGAAAAATGACTTACTTGGCAGTTAGTTGCCAAGGATTATTTCCTTGGCTGTTTGGCCGCCAAGGTAACTAGGATGATGTTAAAAATTTCAGTGCACCAAGGAAAGTTTACGCCCACCAAGTAAACTTCTATTCTTGGCTGTCGTTGACCGCCAAGCAAACTCATTTCCTTGGCCACCTTAGACTGCCAAGCAAGCTCCTTTCCTGCTGTCCAAAACACCCAAGTTAATACATTGCCAAGGAAAAGGTCATCATCAGCCAAGGATGTACCCCAAAACAATTAAAATTAATTTGACAGAAAATGATTGCACATAACCAATAGAATATAAACAAGATCAATGTTTTGACAGCCACAATTCAATTTTATTTAGCAACAACGACATACAAATCATATATCCAACATCAATTTGTTCATTACAAGTCCATTGTTGCATAAAGCAACCATCAACACCAAATCTGCATACGCATAATCTAGATGGCACATCAAGCAGGCAGATAAAAGAAATGGATTACAAGAAACCATTCTTCCATGCATCCAAGAGAGTAGGCAGTCACAGGGAGCAAGCATCTCTGATTGGGTGTTGCTGCTGCTGAAGATCTTGTGAGCTATCATTCTGCTTCACCATCAAAGTCACTCTCCAAAGACCAAGGGGCTTAGCATCAAGGATTGGTTAATTCCTTTAGGGGTTTTCAAATTTTCTTGTCGGTTACTGACCACAAGAAAAATGTTCTCTGTCAGGGAAAACATTTCCTTCTCAGATCTCATTTTTCCTCTCACACTTTTATTTACCGACGGTGAATATCTATCAGTTACAGAAAAAATAAAATGTAGCCACAATTAAAATCAAACATTTTGCTGACAGGCATTTAGACTATATGCTTCTTGCAACTGTGCTTGTTCCAAAGTTTCTTGCAACTATGCTTGTTCGAAAGTTTCAAGTCATTCTATTCGAAGTATATGACCTTTTAACTTGTTCCAAAGTTTCTTGCAACTATGCTTGTTCGAAAGTTTCAAGTCATTCTATTCGAAGTATATGACCTTTTAACAACTTTATTTGCAAGAGAGTATCACTTAGTATCTATGTACTACTATTTGCAAGAGACTATCACTGAATATCTATGTACCTTTCAGTGATTGAATAGAAAGGTGGTAAGATCTACAATGATGACACATCAGGAAGGGGAACAACTACAGGATTGTCGAGAACTCTGGGACCAGATTGGGGCGACAAGACCGTCCACGTGGAGAGGGGGGTGTCGTAACTAATTAAAGTCGTCATTGCCGCTTGGAGATGCTGCAGATGCCGCGGTCACCACAAGGTGCAACGAAGAAGCTCTCGAGCCTAACGATGGTGCGGGTGCCTGGCTGCCTCTCGTCCACCGCCGGCTTCGTCTCCACCGGCTACCCCTCCTTGCTTTGGTTTCCTCCAAGACTTCACTACTCTCATGTGCCACTGCCAGTCTCTCTCTTTCTCTCTTCATCATCAAAGAGAGATGAATGGTGGTGGTATCATAAGTCCACACACTACTGCAGGTGCCCAATATATAGTACGCCAATCCTGCCGGCGGTGTAGTCAGTGCAGACGACAGCCATGCGTAAGAGAGATGATCCATCTGCACTGCCGATTAGGTGAGGCATGCACGCGTTGCAGACAGTTTTTTCCCGAACAATCACGCATGACCAGCCGTATCTGCCTAGTGTCTACCATGACCAACCGTTTTTCAAGGGTAATAATGCCAGAAATTGCTTTTTAAAATTTAAAACAATTTTTTAGAAGAAACACATGCACAGCTCGCGGACTAGAAATTTGGTTACATGTGTCATTTGTTGATGTATGAAAAATATAAAAGTGGTTAATAATAATAATTTTTTTGTTGTCATCATCCTAGCTTGTGTGGAAGAAGCCGAGGAGGAGGTGCTGGAGGGACCGATTGGGCGGCGCCAGCTAGACCGGTGTATGCATATATGCCGACCTCACGTGTGACAGCTATGCGAGAGCTTGTAACATTAGCATGTTGCTATCTGATCCCCTTGTAGCAGTATCATGAATTCATGATGCTGCAAAAGAGAATATATATCATGCAGAGCAACAGATTGCATTAGATGATTACCAACTGAAACAAAAAAAAACACATATAGTTTTCTTCATTCACAAACTCACAAGGCCTTAATTTTATAAGACTCAGTTTTTTATTGTTAACATTTGGACCGGACCAACCAATTACTCATGATGTTCTATGGGCCACCTGTGCTACCCAAGAAGAACATGCCAATAATGATTATTCAGAATAGAGCTCTGTTCCTCTTCTTCCTTACTCTGGAATTCATCTCCTCCTCTATAGTACTTTTCCTTCCACTGGCCCCTTTATCTTACCAACATTGCACGACTTTTGTATAATAAAATGAGGTCTTTTATTTACGGTGCACAATACTACGGCTATACCTGTTTTGTGTTCTAAAAAATTTAAAAATAAAGCAGTTCCTGATCTGTGTTTGGTAAAACCAAGGATATACAACTCTGGTCCAGCTCAGCTGCTTGAGGCAATGACCCAACACAACAACGTACGTGTGATGACAACAAAAAGAACCTGAGATTTCCTCCTGGTGGACACCGTAAAACGGTAAAACTTCTGGGTACACTATTTTCAAACAGCTTTTTAAATCTTTACATAATGCCCATTTCCTACATAAGCTGGGCCATGCCCCCAATGATGCCAGTAGTGGACCCAGAACTTTTGTAGAGCCTGGGTGAACATTGCAACAAATAATTAGCTCACGCAAATATGCAAGTCTGAGTAGTATATTTTCAAAAGAGATACTATGCAAACTTACAACAAGATTGTTGAAAAATGAAAGGCAGTTGTATTTATCAAGTCTCAATGTTCTGACCACCTTCTCATCTATTGATCTTGTCTTTATGAATCAAAGAAAAGATCACCAGTACATAGTATGTGGAAGGAAAAGCCTGGGCAGGTGCCCAGGCTTGCCCAAACGTGGGTCCGCCAATGAACGATGTCTTCCTTAATCGAGATCTCCTCATGTGGGTCCGCCAATGAACGATGTCTTCCTTAATCGAGATCTCCTCATGTACACCGTACCATCGATGTTTTTTTTAGATAAAGGATAAGAATCCGGTCTCCGCAATCAAAGTTTGATCACGTACAACCACGACAACGACGACCTCGCAGCATATAAGCTGCACACTAACTTATAGTAATACGATACAGGAAAAGAAACACACCCAGGAGCAACAAACCAAAAGCCTAACAGACTCTAGTTTTCAATTCTCCTCAAGATGTTCCATCCCGCCTTGCTCACGACCTCCATCGCCGTGATCTCCAAACTCTTACTTCCTTTTATGAGCCTGAGCTTCTCTTCTTCTTTAGATAGAAGCGCCCAGCATCGTATCCAGTACGTTCCCCTGAAGATAACCTGCAAGCAAGAGTTAGTCTTTGATCTTTGAAAGACCACATCATTACGACACAGCCACAACACCCAACATAAGGCTGCTGCACCGATTAACACTTGTTTTCTCAGCTTAAAGGGAAAGCTCTTAAGCCAAGGTCCAAAGAGGTTTGCAATACTGCATGGTGTTCTTATACCAAAAGCCATACTGATTATGTTCCACATCAAATGTGCCAAATGACAAAAAAAAAAAAGGTGTTGTATAGTTTCGTCTGTGTTACAAAAACAGCAACGAGTGCACCCTTTCCATTTCCTTTTGACAAGATTATCCTTAGTAAGAATGACTCCTTGATTTAGATACCAAAGAAAAACTTTAATCTTAAGTGGAAGCTTCACTTTCCAAGCAAAGCAGTCCGCTGGCAGCCCTGCCCCTTTCATCATATCGCTATACATAGAGTGTACTGAAAATTGTTTACTCAGACCCCATGTAAAAGTATCCTTATGATGATTATCAAGTTGTACATCCACTATTTTTCCTATCAGCTGATGCCACAAGGTCAAGTTGTTCCCAGTCAAGGCTCTTCTAAAGGAAACCCCTATAGGAGAAGTACTTAGTACTTTGGCAACAGTGTCATGTTTTTTCCTCACAATGTTATATAAGGATGGGTATTCTTTCATTAGGGGTTTATTTCCAATCCACAAGTCCTCCCAGAACCTAGTCTGATTGCCCTCGTGAACTACAAATTTTCCCCTTTCAAGAAACTCCTTTTTAACATCCATAAGCCCACTCCAGAAGTGTGAATCGCCCTTCTTTTTTTCCACCTGGGACAAAGTTTTGTTCCTGAGATATTTTCTTCTAAGAATCTCTTTCCAAATTCCTTCCTCATTTAAGAGCTTATAAAGCCATTTGCTTAACAAGCACTTGTTCTGTGTGTCCAAATTTATAATCCCCAAACCCCAACGCTCTTAGGCTTACAAAGTATGCACCACTTTGCAAGTCTGTATTTTCTCTTATGCTCATCACATTGCCAAAAAAATCTTGACCTATAATAGTCAAGTTTCTCTAAAACACCCTTAGGTATCCTAAAGAAAGACAACATGAACATCGGTAAGCTTGAAAGTACCGAATTAATTAGCACTAGTCTCCCACCTGTCGACAAAAGCTTACTCTTCCAACTGCTTAGTTTTTTCTGAAATCTTTCTTCAATGACCCCCCAATCTTTGTTTGATAGCTTACGCGGGCTCATGGGAATGCCCAAGTATCTGAAAGGCCACGCGCCTTCCTTACACCCAAACAAAGTTACATAATTGTTGGCTTTGTCCTTTGCTTCTCCAAAGCAAAATAATTCACTTTTGTGGAAGTTTATCTTTAGTCCAGATAACCTTTCGAAAGCGCATAGCACTAACTTTAAGTTTTTGGCTTTGTCAAGATCATCTTCCAAAAAGAGAATCATGTCGTCAGCATATTGAAGAATTGAGAGCCCACCATCCACCAAGTGAGGTACTAAGCCCCTGAACTGATCAAGATCTTTGGCCCTACTAATCAGGACCGTCAACATGTCTGCAACCAAGTTGAAAAGGACCGGCGAGAGAGGGTCGCCTTGCCTCAAACCTTGCTTAGTTTGGAAGAAGTGACCCATTTCATCGTTCACCTTCACACTCACACTACCCTTTGGGAAAATCCTTTCATTCGCAAAACTTGCTGTAAAAAGGACCAGTCAACCTTGTCATATGCTTTCTCAAAGTCAAGCTTCAAAATAATCCCATTTTGCCTTTTCCTCCGGAGTTCATGTATTGTTTCATGCAAAATGACAACTCCCTCAAGGATGTAGCGTCCTGGCATGAAAGCCGTCTGAGATTGCCTAGTTAACTTGTTTGCAACAAGTGATAATCTGTTGGCAACCACCTTTGTAAAAATCTTAAAGCTGACATTAAGCATACAAATGGGACGGTATTGCTGAATTTTTTTCACCTCTTTCAGCTTTGGAATCAGAGAAATAATTCCAAAGTTCAGACTGAAAAGAGGAAGGCTCCCAGAATGAAAATCTCGAAACATGGCCATTAGGTCATCCTTGATGAGACTCCAAAATACTTGGTAAAATTCAGCGGGAAACCCATCTGGCCCCGGAGCTTTATTGTGCTTCATTTGAAAAATAGCATCACGAACTTCTTTTTCCGTGAAGTTAGCAATCAAGGCCTCGTTTTCCTCTTCGGTAACTTGAGGGATGTCTTCAACCATAGACTCAACCAAAGAAAAATTATTTTCTTGTTGATGTCCGAAGAGCCCCTTATAGTACGTTGTAATGTACTTCTTAAGGTTTTCATCCCCTTCAATAATACCTTCCTCTTGCTCCAACTGAAAAATCCTACATTTTCGTCGCTTGCCATTTGCCACAAGATGAAAGTATTTTGTATTATCATCCCCTTGCAGAAGCTTGGTCGTCTTAGCTCTTTGGAACCATTTTAGTTCCTCCTCTCTTAGGAGGCAGCCCAACCGATCTTTGATGCTTGAGGTCGATTTCATGCTGACTTAGCAGCATGACCTCCGCCTTTTTGTCAAGCTCGTCTGCTTTCCGAATTAACTCTTGCTTTTCTTTTTTGTAAGCTTGAAAGGATCTAGATGTCGCCTAGAGGGGGGGTGAATAGGCGAATCTGCACACTTATAAAAATTCAACCCGCTGTCAGCACCGAAACCGGTCAGACCGGTTTCCAAAACCAGTCAGACCGGTTTTACACAGACAGAACCGACAATATGTAAATCCCCTCTACGAGTTCTAGCACAAACCAAACTTGGTGTAGGACTTCCACAGGTGTTTCCAAGAGTATCAATGAAGTCCCTGCACACAGTACATGCACACCAAAGTAGATCGAAGCGGAAGCATAAGATATATGCTAGAGATAGAGATAAATCAATAAGCAAGATATATATGAAGTAAATGCACAAGAGACACAAAGATTTATCCCGTGGTTCGGCCCACCACTAAGGTTAGCCTACCTCCACGTTGTTGAGGTATCCACACAAGGATAGGCTCGCCACACAAGGCTTGCCCTTGACCTCGGTCTCAAGTCAAGAGAATGAACCCTTGAGATGAGAAGGTTTCCAGTAGAATCACAGGGGTAATACAAAACTTCTTGGAGCTTCCACAATCTCGGATTGGAGAGCTTCCAAGTGACTTCTAGCCGTCTAGGAGCCAAGGGCTCCAAGAGTAAAAGATGCTTCAAAGGATCTTCAACACAAATCAGCAGGTGCTCAAGTGTGGTTTAGCTCACAAGCTCACAAAGGTTCACACACTAGTCACTCAATCAACCCAACTCAAAGATATAGCACTAAAGGCTTGAATCTCACTTAGAGAGGTTGGGGAGAGCTTAGCTGGGGTTCAAGAAAGCATGGGAGGCGCAGGGAACCAGCAGCCCCTCAAAGAGGAGCTCATGGGTATAAATACCCATCCTCCCAAAAACTAGCCGTTAGTCTGTCAGACAAAACCGGTCAGACCGGTTTGGGCCAGAGAGCTCTACTAAGGTTTGATCTCACGGGTTAGTCTCTCTTGGGTTCACTTGAGCACTTTTTGATCTTTGTTGTCCAACCAATGATTCATCCCTCTTGATAGTATGGCATACCTAAACTCAAGATAAAGATAAACCCTAATTAATCCACTTGAGTTTGAACCACCAAGGTACACCGGTAATTGATCTTCAATGATTCGAGGGCTTCCAATATTGTATACCAACTGAGCACATGTTATCGATGAGTAAATATATGCATGTGCTTGAGCATATCCACCTTGAGCTAGTGACTTAGAATTCTTCCATAGAGTAGAGAAATAACCACTTTGAATTCTTAAGCCGCTCCAATTTATCAATCATGACACTAGATGCAATTTATCACTTTCCTCAGTAGGCTTGGATATGATACTTGGAAATCCTTGACGCTCTCAACTTCACCCTAGCCACTTCGCTTATGGTCGCTATCCATAGCCTTTGCTTAGTTCCTCATTTTAGCCATCTTGATCTCTTCATCACTTATCCTTACCACAATTGAGTCAAGCCTTGCACCATAGAGAGAATTCCATTTGAGATGCCACTCAAATAGTTTGTCCTTTGATTGATATTATTTATTCTTGCTTTGCAAACTTCTATTTGTAGGTTCATCGCAATAGAGATAACCATATGACCTTTGTCAATGCTATACTTGAAGTCTTGCAACTAGCTTCTTTGTATGAGTCAATATCCTTCACTTGATGTAAGAGTGAAATCCATTTGATATTGTACTCGGTAAACTCATTGTATAGTTCATCAAGTTCCATCTTGTGTCAATAGTGAAATCCCCTTGATGCCATACTCAACCTTTGACTTAGTTCTCCCATTATTATATCACAAGCTTCTCCTTTGTTCATAATGTGCTTTGCTTTATCATATAGAAGCCAACCACGTAGCAAGTATAAACATGCTTCTATTTTCATTTTACTTTAGCTTAGGATCACTTGTTGTATGTCTTAGGTAGAGTCCAATGGGAAGAACATCCTATCCATATCATGACATTCATCTTTAGTATGCTTGCATATATTCCATGTATATTGCCATGATCCACCCTTATCTTCTTAGCAATAAGAGCCAAATGCATGATCTTACACATAAATATCATTTATCAATAATCAACAACCTGCTCACATGCTTTACAAGAGTGTTAGTGTTTTAATCAAGTTGTCACTCAACTCACCAAAACCCACTTAGGGCTTGATTGCACTTACAAAGCTCCTTTCATATTTTTGGCCCAACCCCTTAAAAATTGTCTCAATCTTCTGATCTTATTTTGCCATTTTTGTAAAGGTGTACCCCCTTTATTCTCTTTCAGCCACACATCTGAAACTAGGTCAAAAAAATCATCACGCAGCAGCCAGCCCAGTTCAAATTTAAACAAGGGTTGGGTCTGGTTTGTGCTTCTGTGTTCATCTCCCGAGTTTAGCAAGAGTGGAGTATGATCGGAAATTTCCCTACTCAAAGCATCCACTGTTGCTAAAGGAATTCTTTGTTCCCGTTCAGTGCTAACAAGCACCCTATCCAACCTTTCATAAGTCGGTGTTGGAAGGGAATTGGCCCATGTAAACTTTCTTCCAGACATTTCTATTTCTCTCAAGTCAAGACCATCAATTATGGCATTAAAAAGGAAAGGCCACTTTCCGTCATATCTCTCATTATTCTTTTCACTAGCATTCCGTATGATATTAAAATCGCCACCCACACATAATGGGAGTTTTTCTTTGCTGCAAGTATGCACTAATTCTGTCAAGAAAATCTCTTTAAATTCAGGCTGGGCTGCCCCATAAACAGCCACTAACACCCATTTAAAGTCATCCTTCTTATTCATGAGTTTAAATTTTACATAAAATCCCCTTCCTCTATACTGCCAATATCAAAGACATCCAAATTGACTCCTAATAAAATTCCACCAGACCTACCATGAGGTGTAGTCCAATGCCATAAAAAGTTTCTCCCAGCACTAAAATTATCTAGTGTAGACTGTGAGAAATCCTTTTTGCATGTTTCCAAAAGAGCAATAAAATCTAAGTTTTGCTCTTTGGTTGTATCAGCTAGAAATCTCAATTTAGCCAAGTCACTAAGACCTCTGCTATTCCAAAAAATTCCCTTCATTTGACACAACTTTTAGAAAAATTATGGACCTTAATCTTACAAGCCTTTTTCAAGCACGACTTAACGCGAGACTTGTATTTCCGAGAACCAACTTTTTTCCCACTACTTAGGTGGAAGCTGTCCTCCTCAAAAACTTCGTCCATCATATCCCCACATAAAGTCCTCAGAGCATCAATCTCTAAAGTATCCACGTTTTCCTCTTCACTATCACTTTCCGGCCAAAAAAGATGTCCCTCACTCTGATTGAACCCTTCCCTTTCAGCACTTAATAAACCACAAAGTTGTTGTATATTTCTATCCCTATCATTCTCACACACACCAAAATTTATTCCTAACTGAGATAAATTACTAGCAGCATCACAAGAAAGCGGAGAAGGAAACGAAATTGGAGAAGGCATACCTCCCATACTCTCCAGATTTTTCTTTGCTGCCCTCTCCTCAGCTCTGATCAAGGTGTGCTCATCCTCAGATTTCGCCAACCTTGGGTTGGAGCGGACCTGCGGCATCGTCACTTCCGGTACCATTGCTGCACGCTCCATCTTCTTGCTGTTCTCTAGTGAAATCTGCTCCTGTTCATCAGCCAAGTGCCCGACAGCAGCCCCAACATCCAAGTTTCCTTCCTTCTCTGTACCGGAGAGCCCCTCTGCTTCTACTCCATCTTGTGCCACATCTTCCATCATTACTTTATCTGCTATCTCTCCCAAATCTCGATCCACAGAAATTTCCAGAATTTCCTTTGCCTTCTCCTTCAGAAACCTATTGAATTCCTCATCAGACATATTCTGAACCTGCACCTTAAAGGTGCTCAGATCAGTAGTCCTCAAGTCAGAAACAGCAGCATTCCCTTCCGAGCCACTATTAGCATTAGCATTTTTGTGTCTCTTGGGTTCTCTCTCCAGCTCTTCCTTCCCGGTGCTAAACCCCCCATCATCCCCTTCTCCCTTGTCTTCACCATCCCCATCTCTGCTCCAATCAATAACTGTCTCTTCTCCATTCTCATCCACTCCAACTTTCTCCACTTCAAAACTCAATTCGAAGTAGTGGTCTCCAATGACCACATCAAGATTTGATGGAATAAGTTTAGGATTAAGGACTGCCACCAAGACGCGTCCAAACTCACTCTTCCTAGTGGTCTCCATATCCATAGTCTGTGTGGAACCCAACAATGAGCCCACCGCCCATAACTCCAAAAATTCTCTCAATTCCTTCCTTATGCCAGAGATTCTAACCCATACCTTTGGTAACAGAAAACCAGTCTCTTTTTCATGCCACAACTCAAATTTGATCCTTACTCCTTAAGGTATATCAGTGCCTTTAGCATCTGCTCCTCCAAATGCTATTGCCCTTTGCAGCTTGATTTTGGACGGGAATTTAGTAACGAAAGAATTATTTTCATGCTCTCTAAGCTCCCACTGCCATTTCCCTGGAAAGGTCCTCTCAAGCTGTCTCTGAACCTCCTCCTTAGAAAGCTGTCCGCCTTCCACTGACACAAGTGCCATCTTTGCATCCTTTCTCACCCTTGACAAGGGAGGATGAGGGATATGATAGAAACCTAAACCATGAACAACATAGCCCACCGCATGAGCCACTGGTCTAGGCATCTTCAACACCGGGCACCTGAAATTCATATGATCCCTCCGATCGCAAATCACACAATAGAGCTCCGCTGTACAATTTGCAGCAGCATGCCCCTTCTTGGTACACCTTGCACACTTGATTCCTGCTCTTGAATCACCACCGTCTGCTTCCTCTTCTCGTGCTGCTTCTGTCATCTCTAAATCTGCTCCTGACAAATTGCTTTGTTGATATTTCCCCTGCTCTTCCACCCTTTCTCTGGTGTTGGTGCCCCCCTCCATAGATTCTGAACCCTCACCAGCGGCAGACAAGTTGCCCTTGCGCTCATCCCGACCAGGTCCAGATTCCTGCCATCGCCGCCCTCGGAAACCTCCTGCACCTCCATGCTGGTAGTGACCGCGGCCACGAGGCATGAACCGGCCACCCCCTTGCTCTCTATTTCCGAACCTACCAGTCTCTCTCGAATAGTTTCGCGCCTCCTCAAACCTCCTTCCTCCCTGGTGGCCTCCTGGCCCCTCCTTCGATTGAGCATGCCAATCCCGACTTCCTTGGCGCCCATCACGCTCAGCGCGTTCAGCGTGCCCAAACGGCCTCTCGACGCCCCACTTCCTGTCCGCCATTGACGATCCCGGCGAGACGTTCTTCAAGCACAAAACCCCAGGAGTCGCGGTGTTGGGAGGAAGCGGCGAGAAAATGAATGGGCGCTTTCTTGGGAAGCTGACGGGTCTTCCTACTCTAGTAAAGAGCAACCCTAACCCCATCGCTCCCTTGAAAACTCTATGGGCCCCCAACTGACTAGAATCAGCCCACAAGGCCGGCCCAGAAAGTTGAACAGTTACCCGGTTTCGAAATTCAAAATCTGCATCTGGATCTATCGCCTTCTTCCCCAGCGACGGTGACCCAACAGCCGCCGGCGTTCGCTGGGAACAGCTGAAATCAGACAGCCTTTTCGGCTTGCCATTGCCACCATGTGAACGAGTGTCATTCACCCAGATATCACCTAGTGATAACGAAGGGGATGACCTCGCCGGCGGCAACGGACCTTTCCACGACCTGCTTTTCCGAGCTCGTCGATCTGCAACCGCGTCAACAATCCTTCAAGCCAAAGTTCTCGGATGCTTCGCTTGACCAGCACCACAATCAACCGAGCCAAACACTGGAGATTGCACATCCAAGGACAAGGTTTCTGCTCTCTTCAACTCATCAATCGAAAAGCCAGAATAGAGAGCGTCACGTACAAACTTACCATCTCCGCCCGACTCCGGCGACCTCTTACCTTCCTCTTCCCTCTCATCGTCGGAGCTATCGGCAGCAGCTAGCACCCAAAAGCGAGAGCCCCCTCCTGCCCACCAAACTCGCGACTCAGACAGCGAGAAGACGACAGGAGCCGAATGCCTCCTCACGAAAGACACCGGTGAGCTAGATGATGAGGGAGCATCCCCCGCTGTCTCCGGGAACTCCTCCGTGCCTGGGGTCAAGGGGTCTTCGCCACCCAGCAGCAGGTCTGGGCTGACGGCCAGGGTGAGCCGTCTCCGGCGAGTGACGCCCATCCTCTCAGGTGCACTGAAGCGAATCCTCCAGGAGGAGCTAGCGCCCCAGCCCGGCGACGAGGGCAGCAAGCTCGAGCCCCACCTGTACCCTAAACCCTAAACCCTCTGTACCATCGATGTATGTGGGGTTGTAGGAGCCATGAGCAAGCTCTTCATCAACGATTTGGTCCCCTCCATTTGGTTGCCTCCAAAATCTCAGGGCCAAACTAGAAAGATTTAATTGGGAAGAAGTCATTTGGCCGGCAATCCCCCCCCCCCCCCAAAAAAAACTTCAATGCATTGATCTTTCTATTTTGTTGTTATTTGGAACCTACTATATCATTCCAAGCAAGCTGGCAAATCCATTGGTACCTAATATATAGTGGTACGTAGGTCGATCAATGAGCAATGCAATGCCGTGTGCATGGTCCATGTACGTTGTGGTTCGGTTGGGCATGGACATATCGATCGAGATCGATCCGCTTCAACTGATTTTCATTTTTCTTTTTTATTATGCAGTGGGACCTTTGCTCATGCAGTTTTGATGCATATCATGCAGTTTGATGCATGATGAATTGAACATAAGCACGGAGAAGGCTAAAAAAGAAAGTAGGCAACAATAGTGTGAATTATTGCATGCATGGAGGATGGAGTAGCATTTCCGGGATATGGATGCATCTATTGGTTTTTGGCATGCATCTATTACTAACCAGTTACATCATTCACCGATGACAGTTTGGTTTCCTGTAATCGTACTACGTTGCACCGCAATCACTAACAAGTTCTCTCTTCTGACGTGTTCCTACAAAGCCACTTTTAGTTTTGGTTGTTCGATCGATACATTTGGCCGGATGATTTGCAGCATCTATCTTGCTTGCTCCAGGGGATACTTTGCCTTTGTGGTTATTATGGTTTGTGTGGTTGTGTCGGCGGATACTTTGCCACTATGGTTATGCTTGTTAGGTGGATGCTTTGCCACCTTCGTTTCTCTGCTTTGATGCCCTTTAATCTTGATGACAATTCTTTTAGTGTGTTATAACTCTGCACTACGGGATTCTCTCATAATTGTGTCACTACAATTATTTTCCTTTTAATAAAAACATATTATGGTACGGTCTCAAAAAATAAATTTAGGAGGACAAAAAATACATTTAGCAGGACAAGTAAAGGGGAAAAACACAAAGTTTAGTGATGGGCCTTTTTATCCTTCCGATTGGTGACCCAAATTTTGAATATCTCGGTCTCATATCCATACAGCTTCACTGGGTTTACTTACTCGTCGTCTTCCTGGATCGACGCAGCCACAAGCTAGCTTCTTCGACTCAGCTGCTGCCTGGATTTGCTGGCCACTAGGGTTGAAAGGATGAGCGCTATCAGGGAGAATGCATGAACGGGAAGTTGAAAAAAAAATTAGCGGTTCTTCAGAGCTCACTCGGATAGTGATGCAGCCCATCACTGTTAGCATGTCCCTCGAAGCGGCTTTATTAAACATGACACTACTAGGGAAACAAGCATTTGTCCCAGGTACCAGCTATTTTTGCACCCGGTACTAATGTCAGATGTGTCCCGACGTGACCTACATTAATACCGGGCTGGCTCGGGCACCGGTACTAATGTGCCACATTAGTACTGGGTGGAGACTAGCACCGGTACTGCTAATGTGAGGTCAGCACATTAGTACTGGGGCAGGATTCCACCCGACACTAATGTGGCGACATTAGTACCGGGCAAAAGAAAGCCATGGTACTAATACACCCGTGCCTCACCAACCGCCCAGGGGCGTAGCCAGGGGGGGCCGCAGGGGCCTGGCCCCCCAAGGCTCCAAAAACCATTCCATTGTTATTGAAAAAAAAAGAAAACAAAATAGTAAAATTAGCCTATTTTTGCTTCAAATTGATTGTTTGGCCCCCTTATTACTGATTGGCCCCCCTACATTGGAATCCTGGCTACGCCCCTGCGACCGCCTCTCGCTCCCCAGCACTTAGAAACTTCGTCTGCTCTCTCCGCCTGCCCCTTATCTTCCTCTCTTTATTTTCTTCTCCTCTCTCTGCCTTATCTCCTCACCTCTCTCTCTTTCTCTACGCAGGCGGCTGGCGCATGCAGCGCGCAGGGCCTCGGCTGCCCCGACGTGGGTTCAGCGACCTCCCTGGACGTGGGCACGGTCGGGAGAGGCGAAGTGGGAGGCGGGCCAGCGCGGCGAGGGAGGCCGGCTGGCGTGGCCCCTGCTGGTGCTGGCCCTATCAGTGGGTGTGGCGGCCTCCCTGGCCTAGGGGCATGTGCGTGTGACGGCCTTCCCAACTGAGCCTGGGACGCGCGCGGCAGCCTTTCTGGCCGGCCTAGGGCACGCGCGGTGGCGGCGCAGGTGCCGGCACGGCCGCGGAGTCCATGCCTAGCATACTGCGCGCACGCAGAGGGACTGGCGGAGGCACGGGCTTGGCCTGGCATGTCCTGGCCTGGCCTTGGCGCGGCAATGCATGCCTGGCCAGGAGGCGCTAAGCAAGCCTCTTCTTGGCGACACAGTGGCGGCCTGAGGTGCTTTAGATGATTCTTTATTTTTAGAGATGTGAATCTTGAGTTTGTGTTGTTGTTCTTGTGAGTTTGTGAATCGGATTTGTACTGTGAATCGTGATGAGATGTGAATCTTGTGATAAGATGAGATGAGATGTGAATCTTGTGATAAGATGAGATGAGATGTGAATCTTGTGATGAGATGAGATGTGAATCTTGTGTTTGTGTTGTTATTCTTGTGATTCTATGAATCGGAGATGAGATGAGAAAGAAAAGTAAAGAAAAGAAAAAGGATTGGAAATAGGCTTAGGGGGGGGGGTGGGCGTACCACATTAGTACTGGGGCTCCTATAACCACCCAGTACAAATATGCCCTCCCCATTAGTACCGGATGAACAATACCAGTTCGATACTCGGTATTAATGGAGGTTTAGAACCGGTACAAATGTATGTTTCTCTAACAGTGTGAGGTATGGCAAAATTTACAACTGTGCCACCAGAAAGAGGAAAAACTACAGGATTGTCGAGAACTCGTTTTAACCGAATTGGGGCGACAACGGAATTGCAGAGGAGGGTGACATAATTAATTAATGTCGTCGTCGCCGCTTGGAGATGCTGCAGATGCCACCGTCACCACCAGGTACAACAACGAAACTCTCGAGCTTGGTGTCGGCGCCGGTGCCCAACTGCCTCCCGTCCACCGTCGGCTTCGTCTCCACCGGCTCTCTCTTCTTGCTTTGGTTTCCTCCAATACCTCACTAGTCACTACGACTCTTTCTCTCTATATATATAACTCTTAGAGAGATGCATGCCGCATGGTGGTCGTATGTATATGATCATATCATGTGCACGTAGTTATGATCTTCTAGTTGAGGTTATGAAAACCGGAGGAACAGAAGTTTGTGGATGGAACTTGTCCTACCTCACGCTAGCTGGCAGGTAGCTTCATGTTATATACATAGTGTGAGGAAACAACTCCCCTCGCGCTGATTTACATGGGCACTAAGATCATGGCAGCCAGCTGTATAGGTTGTTGTACAAACCCTATCATCTTTGAAAGCGACACGTTAGTACCGGTGGGGGCTAGCCCAGGTACTAATGCGCCGCATTAGTATTGGGTGGTGGCCAGCACCGGTATTAATGGGTCACACCTCCTTTAGTACTGGGTGGCGGTAAGCCCCGATACTCAAAGTGACACATTAGTACCGGTGCAAGAGAAGGTTCGATACTGATTTGCTCCCACCCTACCACGGTGCACCTCCCTCCCCCCTCCCCTAACTGGCTGGCAGCGCAAAATATCTTCTCTCCCTCTCTCCATTCTCATCCACACATCTCTTTCTCTCATCTCTCCTCGACTCCCTCAGCTCATCCTCTCCTTTCTCCATAATTTTTTCCTCATCTCCTCACTCTCCCTCTTTCTCTGATGCAGAGGACGCAGTGCGGCAGCCGGGGGCGGCGCTGCGGCCTGGGATGCATAGAGCATGCCAGCGGCGCGGAGGGTCGCGAAGCCGAGGCACGGCGGCCTGTGCCTCGAGTGCGGGGGAACGAGTGCGATGACATCAAGGTAGGCCGGCAGCACGCCGGGCCACGCGTCATGGCGGCCTGAGCCTCGGGAGCGGGGCCACGAGCGTGGCGGCGCCATCCCGGGTGGTGTGGGAGCGTGCCTGGAGGTGTTGGCGCCCGACATCTTGGAAGGTGCTCTTCATGTGTTTTGTGTTCATATGTTCTTGCGATTCATGTGCATGTGGTTGTGAATGTTTTGTGATTCTTGTAAATGTGTGATTCATGTGTCGTGAATCTTGTCTTTGTGATGTGATTCTTGTGATGACTTTGTTGTGAATCTTATAATTTAGTTGTGATGAGATGAGATGAATCTTGTGAATCTTGTGTTGTGATTTGTGTTTTGAATGAATGAATGAGATGAGATGAAAAAGAAATGAAGAAAAAGAAAATAAAATGAAAAAAAGGGAAAAGGAGCCGGTGGTGGCACATTTGTACCAGTGGAAACACCAACCTGTACTAAAGACCCCATTAATTAGTACCGGGTGAATTACTCGGTACTAATGTCTCTACCTCTTTAATACCGAAGGGGCTATATATACCAGTTGGATACCTGGTACTTAACGAGGGTTTGGAGCTCATACAAAAGGTCGTTTACCTAGTAGTGTATGTACAGCTTTGTCGACAAACTGGTACGCTATTGTGTTGGATTCTTACAGATTCCTTCGATTCGATGATGCAGATACAATTTCAGGCGGGTTGAGGGAGGTAGCTCTTCGTCAACGAGAAGCGCATTGACCTTTTAGCTTGTCATCATCATCACGCGATATATCTTGTACTCGCAGTCTGTTCCTTTGTACAGCGTTTGCCTGAGTTAATCCCGCTACAGGCCTCCTACTATCTGTCATGACTTGCCTCTCCGGCCGGATCGACCTGCAGTAGTGCGCATTCAGGGGATGGATCGAGATTAAGTTGCCGCCTGTGCATGTATATATTGCAGTAAAACTAGAAAAATTTCATTGGGAACAAGTACTTACTTTGCCAACAATGTTTGTACGTCGATCGACAAGCGATGCACAATGCCGTGCTAGATACGGTCCATCTACTATACGAATGCCGTGCTAGATACGGTCCATCTACTATACGTTGAGGTTCGGTAGGTCATGCACATCGATCGACCTGCTTCAACTGATCTTTATTTTCCACACTGAAGGGATACGGGGAAGCTACGCTAGCACAAACAAAACTTTCCTCGCAAAATAGGAACTGCTGCTGTCAGAGATCACGGGATTACCACTAGACGCGCAGATGCAGCGGAACCGTCTCGATGTAGACGAACGCGTCGAGGTAGCAGGCAGTGCAGTTGCTCACGTCCACCTTGTCCTTCACGTGCGGTTCGTCCTTGTGCTCCAAACGTAGCACCTCCAAGGTATCCACACGTACGGGAAGGAACGTCGATCGTAGATGTACTAGTACCTCACGAACGATCACGAACTGACGGATATAGATGGAGGAAGGACTGCAGAAATTACTGTAGTGTGAGGTTACTGTTCACCGCGGCTGCTGTAGCGCGCGGAGTACTGTAGCGGCGGCGGTACTGTAGTATCGATTAGGGTTTTCCTCCCTCCCCACCTTTGTATATATAGAGGTCACTAATGGGCCTTTCAGCCTTTGCAGCCCATTAAGACTCTAGTATCCTAATGGATTAAATCCATCAAGCCCATTAATTGATCCAATCTAATTGACTCTAGAGCATATATCCAACAGTCTCCCACTTGCACTAGAGACAATCACATACGCAAGCTTTCTAATGTTCCAAACCCCTTAAGTGTGTGACCCTACGGGTTCACGTACACATAGACATGGCTCGAGTACTCCTACTCGACCAATAGTTGACAGCGGCCTCTAGCAAGACGTGTCAACTCCTATGCATACGTAAAGATCTTATCAGACGAACCACACATCGTTTCATACATGCTATTCCTTTTGCCTCGCGATATTTGGTCTAGCTCTAAGCTAACCTCTCTTTCACGATACCGTGATTCGGATCCTTTAAAAGGGGTTAACTCTTAACCCAGCACGGCCATGCATTTCTTGATCCAGTCAATCGAGGGGCCCAGAGATATCTCTCTCAAGTAGAGAGGGGCAAATTCCATCTTGATTGACCATGCCTCACAGCATGCTACCTGACAAACCCGAAAGCCACCTTTATGACTACCCAGTTACAGAGTAGTGGTTGATAGCCTCTAAGTAGGTCAATTCACATTTTGAGTACATGCAACAATCTCAAGTCTAAGGATATAGCGTATACGTTGTGTAAACAGAGAACTATATAACAAAGTCTCAAATTGGGTCAGTCCAGCCCATGTCATACATGTGCCCACATTATTAGTTATACATCTCCATGTTCATGACTTGTGAAACATAGTCATCAACTAATACATGTGCTAGTCATTAACTCATACTAGGGACAACTTTTGAATAACCATACAAGTAAAAGAGTTTCACAAACAATTCACATAATTGCCAATCAAATACAAGTCGCCTTTCATGGATATTCAATAAAAAAAACAAAGTGTCATGGATACAATATAATCATCTCTATGATTCCTTATAAGACATATTTCTAACATTCTTCCACTTGCACTTGAGCTAATCTAGAATGTATCTAATACCCATAGCTCTCATGTGCGCCTCATGCTTAGGCTGTGGAAGGGGTTTTGTCAAAGGATCTGCAACATTCAAATCCGTGTGTACTTTGCATATCTTGATATCACCTCGTCTAACGATCTCTCGTATCAGATGAAATTTCCGCAGTACATGTTTATTCTTTTGGTGGTTCCTTGGCTCCTTTGATTGCGCAATAACCCCATTATTGTCACAATAAAGATCCAATGGGCTAGAGACACTCGGAAACACACCAAGTTCAGAAAGGAACTTCCTTATCCAAACACCCTCCTTTGCAGCTTCCGAAGCCGCGATGTACTCGACTTCTGTTGTAGAATCAGTCACTGTCTCCTGCTTGGAACTCTTTCAGCTCACAGCACCACCGTTTATCGTAAATACGTATCCTGATTGCGACTTTGAATCGTCTTGGTCAGTTTGGAAACTAGCATCGGTGTAACCCATTACAACGAGCTCCTCCTCACCACCATAGACTAGGAACATACCTTTAGTCCTTCTTAAGTACTTAAAAACATTTTTAACCGATGTCCAATGACCCTCACCTGGATCAGATTGGTATCTGCTTGTAACACTGTGTGCATACGAAATATCTGGACGTGTACATATCATTGCATACATAATAGATCCGATGGCCGAAGCATACGGTATTCTACTCATGCGTTCCCGCTCATCAGTAGTCGAAGGACACTGAGTCTTGCTAAGATGTATGCCATGTGACATAGGCAAGAACCCTTTCTTCGCCTCTTCCATGTTGAACATTTTCAACACTTTATCAATGTAAGTGTCCTGGCTTAATCCTATAACCTTTTTGATATATCTCTATAGATTTTGATGCCCAAAATGTATGCCGCCTCACCTAAGTTCTTCATTGAAAAACTATTTTTCAATGAGGTCTTAGCGGCCTCAAGCATAGGAATGTCAATCCAATCAGCAATATGTCATCCACATACAAGATTAGAAATACTACAGAGCTCCCACTTGCCTTCTTGTAAACACAAGGCTCTTCTTCACTCTGAATGAAGCCAAACCCTTTGACCACTTCATCAAAGCGAAGGTTCCAACTCCGAGATGCCTGCTTCAATCCATAAATGGACTTTTGAAGTTTGCACACCTTTCCAGCATTGGTTGGATCAACAAATCCGTCGGGTTGTGTCATATACACATCCTCAGTCAGATTCCCATTTAGGAAAGCTGTTTTGACATCCATCTGCCATATCTCATAATCGAAATATGCAGCTATAGCTAGAATGATCCAAATAGATTTAAGCATCGCTACGGGCGAGAATGTCTCGTCGTAGTCAACTCCTTGAACTTGTCGAAAACCTTTTGCAACAAGTCGAGCTTTATAGATGTGAACATTTCCATCCATGTCTCTCTTTTTCTTATAGATCCATTTGCACTCTATGGGTTTAACACAATCTGGCGGGTCAACCAAGTTCCAAACTTGATTGTCATCCATGGAATCTATTTCGGATCTCATGGCACTTTGCCATTTCTCGGAATCTGGGTCCATCATTGCTTCTGCATATGTCATAGGTTCATCATTGTCTAACAACAATATGTCGCGCTCTCCTGTGATCATGAGATTGAGCTTATCAGTTGCGCAACGTGCCCTTTCAGACTTTCGTGGTTGTGGTGGTGCTTCTCTTGCCACGGGCATCTCAACTCATTCAGCTACATTAGCATCACTTGTGAAATCTTGCCCGAGCGGCTCATCTTGAACTTCTTCAAGATACACCTTCTATCTACATTTTTCTCTTTTAAGAAACTCTTTCTCTAAGAAAACACCGTTCCGGCGACAAACACTTTGCCTTCTGACCGGTTGTAGAAATAATATCCCAAGGTTTCCTTTGGGTATCCCACGAATATGCACTTGTCCGATTTAGGTGTTAATTTATCTGATTGAAGTTTCTTCACATAAACCTCACAACCCCAAATTTTCAGAAAAGACAAACTGGGAGTCTTACCAGTCCACATCTCATATGGTGTCTTAACTACGGACTTAGAAGGTACCCTATTTAAAGTGAAAGCTGCGGTCTCTAGAGCATAACCCCAAAATGATAATGGTTGGTCCGACTGGCTCATCATTGATCGGACCATGTCTAACAAGGTTCGATTACGTCGCTCGGATACACCATTTCTCTGAGGTGTTCCAGGTGGCATAAGTTGTGGAACAATTCCGCAACTCTTTAGATGACTGCTAAACTCGTGGCTTAAATACTCACCTCCACGATCAGATCGCAAGGTCTTGATTTTCTTGCCACGTTGATTTTCTACTTCACTCTGAAATTCTTTGAACTTTTCAAAAGTTTCAGACTTGTGCTTCATTAAATAGACATAACCATATCTACTTAAATCATCAGTGAACGTTATGAAGTATTGGTATCCACCTCTAGCTATCGTACTCATTGGTCCGCACACATCCGTATGTATGAGTTCCAGTAAGTCTGAGGCTCTCTCAGGAAAACCTGAGAAAGGCATCTTGGTCATCTTGCCTAGCAAACAAGCTTCACGTGTCTCGTAGGATTCAAAATCAAACGAAGTTAAAAGTCCATCGTTATGGAGCTTCTTCATGCGCTTTTCACTGATGTGACCCAAACAACAATGCCATATGTAGGTAGGACTCAAATCATTAGGTCGAGACCTTTTAGCACTTATGTTACAGATAGGTGAATCATCAAGATTTAAAACAAATAAGCCATTCACAATGGATGCACAAGCCACAAACATATTATCCTTAGAGATCACACAACCATTGTTTTCACTCGCAAATGAATAACCATCCTTCATCAAACATGAAGGGGATAAAATGTTTCGACTCAAACTAGGAACAAAATAACAATTATTCAACTCCATAACAAATCCTGACGGGAGGTGGAGTTGCATCGTCCCGACGGTCAACGCAGAAACTCTTGCATTATTGCCCACGCGGAAATCAACTTCTCCTCTTTCCACGCTTCTACTTCTTATCATTCCCTGTATCGAATTGCAAATGTGAGCAACCGATCCGGTATCAAATACCCAAGAATTAATAATAGTATCAGCAAGGAAAATATGATCTATAACGTAAACATGAAGTGTACCTGAAGCAGAAGTACCCTTACTTCCCTTGTTCTTCAAAGAAGCTAGGTACAGCTTGCAGTTTCTTTTCTAATGACCAATTTCCTTACAATGAAAACATTCAGCCTTGGCAGCTGGACTAGCCTTGGGCGCCTGGTTTGGCATGAGGATCTTATCCTTGGCCTTGCCTTTCTTCTTCCAAGAATTGCCCTTCCTTTTAAAGGTCGGCTTGTTTTGGATCGCCATCACATGACTGCTGCCAGCGGCTTTCTTGATGTCACTCTCTGCTGTCTTTCGCATACCACACAGTTCATTCAAGCCCTTCTCCGCCCCATGCATATGGTAGTTCGAGATGAAGTTCACATAGCTAGGTGGAAGAGACGTGAGAATGAAGTCAGTGGACAACTCCTTGCCCAGTGGGAAGCCTAGCTTCTCCAACCTTTGAACGTAACCAACCATTTTGATTACATGTGGTCCTACTGGCGCGCCTTCTGCCAACTTGCACTCCACAAAGGCTTTAGAAACATTGAACCTTTCAGTCCTAGCCTGTGTGGCGAACATATCATTGAGTGCCACGACCATATCGTGCACATGGCCTAACTCAAACTGCATTTGCAAGTCAGGTTCCATACACGCAAGCATAAGGCAGCCCACTTCAAGATCGACATCCCATGCCTTCTTGTAAGCGTTCTTTTCAGCGAGTGTTGCATTTTCATCAGGCTCCTCTGGTAAAGGGGTGTCTAGAACCTCTTCCTTTTTCTCAGCCTTGAGAATAATTCTAAGGTTACGGATCCAATCCGTATAGTTCGTTCCATTCAACTTGTCCTTCTCAAGGATCGTACGCAAAGAAAATTCCTTACTAGGTGCCATCTACAACAAAATAATAAATGCAAAATACTAAGACAAAATATCCATGACAGAGTAAAATAAAAGAATTTACTCCCACTAAAATCAATATTCCCACATTGATACTTAGTGATTCAGAATCCACAACTAACAAGTCTACTAGTGAGCTTTTGCGTCACCGCTAGTAAACAAGGTAGATCGGTAAGCAACTCTTTGCTAATCATATCACATATGACTCCTGTTGTTGGGTGACATCTCTATGTCTAGGCTCCCAACCTTTATGCCCCCAAAGTCCTTAACCGTTAAGATGACTTTGATAAGCAAACCAACACTTATACGTGTAAGTATCCGATACAAACCCGTCTAGTCAAGGAAAACTAGTGGCACCCTAATTTCATAGACCCACCACTAATTGTACAAGACGTGGGACGGTGGCAAGTGTTGAGAGGGCATGTTAACTTAAAATTCCAAAGGAATCTTTCTACTCGTAACATCACACGCAAGAAGTTAACCATTGTCGCATGTAAAAGTAGAACAGTAAGAACGACATTCACACAGTTGTAACACGGTATGACCCATTGTCATATGGTGATCTCCATCTCCATTGACCTGTACATCATGTTGATCTCCATCTCCACGATCTGTGTGTGCCATCCTCCATGTGATGAGTTCTCCAAGAACTATCTAACGCGTGCTAGTAATGAAAGTTACACAATCGCACATTAGATCATCACAAATTGGTACGCAGACCATTACATTAATTTTGACAATACATGTGGCTCCAGCCGTATTGCCGTACGCGTGACACGCAGGTCACGAAAAATTACACACATGCATCACATACACATATAGGCCATACCGATCACAAAACCTGCAAAACAGATTATCGCAATTCCGACGTCCAAACTTAAAACGCCCGAAACTCCATCTTGCAAGCCGAATTTGGCAAATCTAATTTCACCGAGACCAACAAAGCTAGTTGATCACATGTGTAAAATTTTCCGTAGATCAATTTTCATATAGAAAACATCTCCATCCGAGTTAACCACGAAAAGTTATGACTGTTTTACCGAACAACATGTTTTCTGGTTTTTCCCGGGCCGGTGGCAGATCCAATCTGTGCCGCCACGCATCCCATGCGCCTGGCACTTGACCTAGCTTCGATTCGACCAATCCAATTGATCTCCTTCTCGTTGTGACTGGATTTACGTGTATCACTTAACTCCGATGGCGGAATTCCGACCGGTAGGAGTAATTCGTTACACGACCATCACGGCAAGAACACGAAACCGATCAAAACTTTGATCTACATCTGCATATCTCCATATGCACACATCCCGAATCTAAAACTTAGCAGCTACGACTCTGATACCACTGAAGGGATACGGGGAAACTACGCTAGCACAAACAAAATTTTCCCCGCAAAACAGGAACTGCTGCTGTCAGAGATCACGGGATTACCACTAGACGCGCAGATGCAGCGGAACCGTCTCGATGTAGACGAACGCGTCGAGGTAGCAGGCAGTGCAGTTGCTCACGTCCACCTTGTCCTTCACGTGCGGTTCGTCCTTGTGCTCCAAACGTAGCACCTCCAAGGTATCCACACGTACAGGGAAGGAACGTCGATCGTAGATGTACTAGCACCTCACGAACGATCACGAACTGACGGATATAGATGGAGGAAGGACTGCAGAAATTACTGTAGCGCGAGGTACTGTTCACAACGGCTACTGTAGTGCGCGGAGTGCTGTAGCGGCGTCGGTACTGTAGCAGCGATTAGGGTTTTCCCCTCTCCCCACCTTTGTATATATATAGAGGTCACTAATGGACCTTTCTGCCTTTGCGGCCCATTAAGACTCTAGTGCCCTAATGGATCAAATCCATCAAGCCCATTAGTTGATCCAATCCAATTGACTCTAAGGCATATATCCAACACATACATGAGGCGAATGCTAGCCAAAACAGCAAAACTCGAACAGCAAACACGGCGTGCTTTGGTGGCGGTCGTGCCGGCGCTTTGGCCGTTGGGGGTTGCAGTTGTAGTGCGGCATACGGAATGCCGGGGGGTCCACACCAGCTAGGCTTTTGCTTGGTGCATCCTCAGTAGTGTTTGACTGGCCCTGATTCGAGCTGGCGTGGATGGCAACGTCGGACCCTCCGGACCCCGCCACCGCCGCCGCCGTCCCCGTGCCCCCCTCCCCTAGGATAGCCACTAAGCCCACCACAGCCCCGCCGCGCCCTGCTCCTCCAGCGCCGCGAGCTCGGTCTCACCTTGAAGCCCGGCCAGGCAGAGCGCCGCCGCCGCCGAAGACCGCAACGCTGACCACGCTGGGAGAGTATCTTCGCTCTCGTTTCCTCCATGACTTCCACGTGACTGTCGTCCTAGGTGAAATCGCTCCTTCCTCCCCCGTTCCCCTCTAGATCACTCCAAACTCCTTAGCTCCTCGCTATGATTCTGCTTTTGTCCAGTCCATGCTCAATTCAATGCTCACCGTGCGTCCTAGTCGCCTAGTTGTCACGAGTGTTCGGTCTCGGGTTTTCAATGTGTTTGTGTCTTGTCGGAATGTGGCAAACGCTCTCCTCGTCCGAAGCCCACTGTGCTTGGGAGACTCCAAGCTTTGGCTCCACCCGTCCATGGAGACGGCGGAGCGGGCTGCCAGCTTACTGAGAGACGACCCATTGGAACGCCAGCAACCTGTAGTTACTCCCCACCAAACTGGGCAGCCCGCGTTCAATGCGGCTACGTTTTCCAACAAGAACCAGTGCCTAAATCGAGGAGGCACCCTGGGATGTCCTCCTGCTAACACTTCAAAACGAAAGTTCTCTGTGGATTCCCCCCGGACTGCCGGTCACTGTGCTGCTCCCTCTAACGAGGCCGCCGCTGCGTGTCGCTCAGCCACCGGCACGCCCCTCTCACAGCAGACAGGCAACCCAGCATTCACTGCTGCCCAACAGCCACCTGCCGCGCCTTACCTTCAGGTGCTCCTCACACCTGCAAAACCGCCAAAAACCCTCTACCGCCGCGTCGCCCCCATTACCACTTCCACCGGCTGTTTCCGCTGCCTTGCCTCCGACCACCAGGTGCGCTCGTGCCGAG
The DNA here is from genome assembly GCA_036936925.1 of Cenchrus fungigraminus. Taxonomy (NCBI): domain Eukaryota; kingdom Viridiplantae; phylum Streptophyta; class Magnoliopsida; order Poales; family Poaceae; genus Cenchrus; species Cenchrus fungigraminus. The sequence continues at coordinate 124,013,469 of CM072770.1, read as the reverse complement.
ATCCTGTCCGCTGCCGGAACTGCCACGGCAGCGGCCACCGCCTCCGTGAGTGCAAGATGTCGATCGCCAGGGTCCTCACCCCGTGGCTGCGCCGCTCGCACCACCCCACCGTGCCTAACCCCACCGCTCGCGCCGCCGTCCACGCTGTTCCCTATGCCCCCCGCTCCGCTTCACCCCCTCCCCCTCCCACGCCACCGCCGCCACCCACTCCAGCTCATGTTGCCGTCTCGGCAGCGTTCGACCCCCTCGCCATGCTAGCTTCTTCCAGCACCATGTCGCCGGACTTCGAGCTCCCGCGCAGAGCCACTTCCCCGGTCTCGGCTCTGAAGGGCGGAACTGTGTTCCCAAAAACCTCCAACCTGCCAAAGCCTGTGGCCGACGCTCTGCCACCTCCGCTCATCCCAAGATCTGTGGACATCCACGTCCACTCGAGCCATGGGAAGACGCCGATGGAGCCCCTCTCCTCGTCTCCAACCGCCTCCCCGGGCAGGCGCTTGCCGCCAACTGCTGCTTCTCCCGTCAGGAGGACACACGATACAGGTGTCGATGCGGGTGTGGCGGCCCCGGCAGCGTCGGCCGTGGATGAGGAGGAGGCCGAGGAGCTGTTGGATGGGCTCCTTGCCGCAACTGCAACTGACAACGACAATGACGGCACCACCAACGACGATCACAGCGGCAACAGCGACGACGAGGAAGAATATGAAAGCGAAGGTGACTCTCTGAACGACTGGGATGGTAGAGTTCACATGCTTGAGGTCTGTCTGCCGCGTGGGCAAGAAGAAGTCGCTGCTCGCCTTGCTTTTGCTTACATCAACCCTGCTGAGATGGTGGCTAGTGCAGCGTTGTACATCAGGCAGGTGCTAGGGGCTGTGGCACCGCAGGTTCAGGTTGAGCTGCTGCCGTCGTCACGTGGCGCAATACTTCTGCGTTTTGGCTCTGAGCAGGACCGTGAGTTTGTGCGTGACCTGTCCCCCATTGCGCACAATGGCACAACCCTGGTGCTTGAACGTCCTCAAGAGACGGCCAATCATTTCTTCCGCGAGCGCGAATGGCTTGCATACATTTCTGTCCAAGATTACCCCCCTGAGCATTGGAATGAGGCACATATCAGTAACAGTTTCCGGGGGTTCTGTCAGTTACTTGAGATCGATCCCGCCTGCCTCACTGGTTTTGTACTCCCCACTTCGGCTGCTCATTGCTGTTCATCACCGCCTCGACATCCCCAGTGAGCTGTGGGTGGACGCTGAGGGGAGCCCACTTGGAGGCAGCGTCACTCAGATCATGCCAATTCGGGTCTGGCATCGCAATGGTCAGCTGGATGGGGAAGGGAACTTGATCCCCTTCTTTGACCACCTCCCCCGCCGCCGCAGGTTCTTGGGTTCCTGCCTGTTGGCCTTCCGGGGCCGCCTCTCCCACCACAGCCGCAACCTGCCAATGACGCCGCCAACGCTGCAGCTCCACAACACCCAGCTCTACCTGCCGCCGCCGCTTTCCTGCTCCACCTCTCTGCTTTGCTTGCGTGCACCAAGATCACCACCCCCCCACTGCTCGTTGTGCACCCACCACGCTCTCCCACACCAGCTGCTGTTGCATCCCCGTGAGCGCACTGCTACTGTTTCATCTGCTGCGCAGCAACCGCCCCGGGGGAGGTGCCCCAAAGGCAAGGCCTCTCGCAATGTTCTGCCACAGCGTCAGAGCTCTCACCTTGCAGCGATGGACAAGGGAAAGTATGTACCTATGGCTGACAAGGCAGCCCAGAGTACTGCACTGAAGAACTCGTTGTCAGCTTGCCCTCCTCCTTGCAGAACCTTGTGGAGCAGCGCAACATCCTCTCCCGCACCAAGCTTCCAATCGCAACTGCTGATCTTCGCAAGATGGTGAATGCTGCCGGCCTGGGGTAGGAGGCTGCCAATGCCATCGGGCGCGAGGTGCTCCCGACTTCTGAATGATCAGTCTACTGCAGTGGATTCGCGACGAGGAGAACTATTTGCCACATTCTATGTCCCCTTGTCGTGTGTCAGCGTTCGGTTTTATGTGTCGTCCTGCTAGCTTCCTGTCTCGTGTTAGTGTGCGAAGCTGGGCCAGGCGCTTCACGCCTGATGCTCTCCCTCGCCTTGTTGTTGTTGTTGTTAGTTGTTTTCCGTCTCAGGCTGGCTTGCCCAACCTTGTACCTGACCTCCTTCGATCACACAGCACCTGTGTTTGCTGTCTGATCCTTTTATTTATCGTTCCTCACTATGTCTGCTCTTTGTGCTCGCTTGTTTTTTTTTTGTTCCTTTTGTCCTTTTCTCTTCTCGTTTTTTGCTGGTGTTCCTGCTTAACTATGGGATCTGCTTGTCAAATTCTTAAGCTTATGTCCAGGAATGTGCGCGGTTTAGGCGACTCGGATAAGTGTGGTGTAGTGCGTGATGCGATCATGGCTGAAGCTGTGACAACCCGCCCAGAAAAATACCGTACTATCGCCTAAACCAATCTACTTTGGTCATTAAGCAATAATAAAGTATCATCCTGTCGTTAGTTGCCGGGTTAACGCCCGGTAAAATCACTTACATAGCAACAAGGATCGACATATATACATTAAAACAAACGCGAAGGCGAGTCCAGAGAACAACATATGATTAACATCCGAACTACCCCGAAGGGTTTAATTATTACAAATCGAAGTCTTTAACATGATAACGAAGTTCAGAGTTTTGAAAACAGCGGAATTAAACTAAACGGCGCGAGGAACATCACGGGAGGCCAGCCATGATGCCTTCATTCATCGTCTTCCACCCACTCCAGCTCCCAGCCAGGCGGGATCTCTCCAGGCCACACATCAGCAAAGGCATTACCTGGAACAACAGATTATAGCAAGGCTGAGTATACTAATACTTAGCAAGACTTACCCGTCGGTGATAACTACATCACCAACTTCTAGACATGAAAGACTTTTTGGCCACTGGGGTTTCTTTAGCTGAAAAGCAACAAAGAGTAGGTCCTTACTTTCAAGTTTTAGCACAAGTTCTAGTTGATTATTCTTTTCTAAGTTAGCAAGCTATTGCAAGCATGAGTTGTGCAATACAATTTAATCAAGTATAAATATTCATCAACTTCCATCATTAGGGATATCATGGCCAGTAGGATAAGTAGTCTCAGATAACGGTGAGAGGCCGACAACCAGTTGATTTAAACCTTACAAGGTAGACCTAAACACACGGTAGGGTGCCCCCGCGAGGACAACCACCAGGCGGTTCCCAAAAATCCTCGGTTCGGGATAAAATGCCACAGTCTTTGGTACCGGCTATCTGGCATACCCCGCGAGGCACCTAGAGTCACACGTGTACCACCGGTAGCTAGCCGTGAGACGCATCCCAAGATTAGTGACGGTAAAATCCCTTACCGCCTCATTAAGGTACTAGGCTTACCGTACCCATTTCCGACAAGTGTTTAGTACGTTCAAACACTTAACCCACGAAAGCCATTGGACCGGAGCCCACATCCCATGCTCTTACCACATGAGCAATCCATTTATAAAGATCTTATGATTCCAACATAAGAACTTATTCTCGCGAGTGACAAGCATCACTCGACTTGTAACGGTCCTATAGCATAGCAGCTACCGACCTATCATACTAGTAAGGACATAGGTACCTAGGGATCGTGCATCTAGGGTTTCATTTCAACTCCTGAACGTAAATGCACAAACATCCATAGATAGTATTGTAACTTTTCAAAAACATATAGGTCAATGCACCGGGGCTTGCCTTCGTCAGCAGGGTTAGCTTGAGGGTCCTCGGTGACCTCGCTCACTTCCACGCACTGCAGCTTCGCGTCAGCTCCTCCTTCCTCGGCTTCCGGCACGAGAGAGTAGTTACCGTCAGGGAGCTCTACACGGTATGCAATGCAGGTTCAGGTGGAGTGAGAGATTAATTATTTTATCCAACTCTTGTTGGCCATATTCACCTAGATAAACATTCAATTACTAATTCTTTTTTATTAAGGTTATTATATACGAAGGCTTTTTATTAAGGTGATTGTGTGCACATCTATGCAAATAAATTAATTTAATTTCTCAAAACAGCAAGGGGTTGGTCTTAAGCTTTTTAAAATGATTTACAACACATTCATAAAGTCACTAGGTGTGTAGATGGTGTTTTTCCCATTTACTTTAATATTACGCTTAAATGGTTTCCATTACTTTTATTCACAAAATAAATTGATAAAATTCAGTGAGGTGTTTTATGAAGTACTACAAACCTATTTAAAGCCACTGCACACCCATGCGCGCTTAGGAGAGCTATGAAATTAAATGTACCGAAAATAACAAAAGCTAGCTACTAAAGCAAGATAAATGCTTAGGAAAATAAATACACATCAAATGGAACCCAACTTTCTCACACATGGCCTCTAGTCCAAAACTAAGCTAGGCATGCAACATATACACCTAGAGCAACTATAGATCTTGAGTTATGCATTTACAAAGAAAATTAGGCATATTTCAAGACTAAATATTTATGATAAATATAAAATTGTGATTAATTCACCAGAGCTACATCTAGGCATAACAAGATCACATGCAGAAGTTGAGCACAAAACTCTAAATATTTTTAGCTATAAAAATCATTTAGACAGATTCAGAATAAATACAAAATAAATCATAATAAAATATTTATAGCATAACTTTGTGCAATATTTGGTACAGAATCTAGGCATGGCATAACACACAATATACCCAAAAAGTAGCTACAGAACGCAAGTAGATTTTGAGATACAACAGATCTAGGTTTTACAGTTTTCTATTTTTCATGCAAAACCTATCAGTAAAAACTATGGTCATGCTTAACAAAATTTGTAGGGTTTTTTACAAGGAACCCAACAAAATTTAGTTTGTATTTTTCTGATTTTTCTATGATTTTCTACGGAGTTTTCAAGTTTCAGCAAAACACAAACACTATTGAAGAAGCTGTTTTACACCGAGGTCCCTGGAAGTTTTGATTCCTTTACAGATAAGGCCCTGGTTCACAGAAAAGTCCTCAAAAGTATCGAGATCAATGCAATTGGGTCCTAGGGGGGTGCACGGCGGCGGCCTTGCCGGATTCCGGCGGTCCGGTGGCCGTGGTCGGCCGGGAAGTGGGCGGCGGCGACGGGGTGCTCACCTGGGCTCGTTTCGTGGCCGAAGACGGGGCGGGAAAGGCGACGGCGAGGTGGTGCGGCGGCGCTGCGGCTCGGCGGCCGCGGCAGCTCGGCTCCGGCGATGAGGGGCGCACGGCCTGAACAATGTGCGGCACGAGCAGCAACAGTGAATCCTAGGGGAGGGTCCAGGGTGGTCGGTCGGCACCGGGTGCGAGCGGAGGGCGAGCTCGGTGGCGGCGCTCTAATGGCGGGGCGGCGGAGCGGCTCGGAAGCGGCAGGGAGGGGCTCGCACGCGCGAGGGACGGCCCTGGCCTTTTATAGGCGGCTTCCCTTCGCGACTAAGCCACAGAGGGAGGGCAAGGGGGACTCGGGCGCGCGGGGACGCGTGAGGTGTCGCCAGGGGGCGGCGCGGGCGGGGATCGGCTGCGAGCGCGCGGACACGCGACACGCGCGGGGCGCGCGGGTTCCAAAGCTTGCTCGGGATGCGCGCGGCCTCGGGGAACGCGGGGTCTCGGAACGCGCGGACCGGCGGGGCCCGGACGCCGAGAGTGGCGGGGCGCCACGCGACACAGCGCGTGCGCGCGGTGTAACACCCCAGGTGTTTATTAAAGATAAATACCTCATTTAGTTATGTTAATCAAGATTAATTAGCTCCTAATCATGTTTAACTTGATTATGCTAACTTTTGCACATCAACCCTTGGTCAAACCCTCCTTTGTTGGTCAAAACCCTAGATCTCTAAAAGGCTGATTTGGTTTTCTTGCGCGTTCTCCAAATTTCACTATAGAAGTTCAAAATCGGCCAATATAAAAGTTCTTCGTTATTTTCGGGAACACATTTTTCATAATTGGCGGACATTCCAATTTTGAGTGCAAAGCCGCTTAAATTTGAGACGAAGTTTCTACGCACAGTAACTAGGGGCCGAGATTTGCTGGAACTTCAACGCATTTTTGCCACAAATCCGTTGATCAAAACATATGTCGCCCTTTGTGAAACTTGTAGGTCTATAGCTCCTCTACAACTTTTATTTTTGGAGATTTTCAAGTATGTTGACACTTTTTGGAGTTTTTGAATTTTGAAAGAGTCATCACAGAATAAAATTTGCGCCGGGGTGACGTCACCGCGTCCTGGCGCGTGTGCGCCTGCACCGGCCGATGCTTCCACGTGGCGTCCAGGTCGCTCCGGTGTACGGACGGCCTCGACACCGTCGCGGTGGACCATGCGCAGCCGTTGGCCCTCCGCCCCGTTGGTTCCCCGTGCGCCGAGCCCACTCGGCAGGACGTGCCGGCCGGGGGCACGCGCCGCGTGCCCGTGCACCCGCGCGCGCATGCCGCGCATGCGGCAGGCCACCTGGCCGACGCGCACCTCCCCTTTTACTTCCCTGTCGCGCCTAGTGTCGTCCGCAGTTCTTTGAGCAAGCCGCGACACGCCGTCACTCATATCCCAGAGTGCCACCGTCCGTTCCAGAGTACCACCGGCGCTACATTGCTGCGCCGCCGTCCCTTCCTCCTCCGGCCAGCCGCTCGACTCCCCATCCTCCTCCACGCAAACCCCGTGCCCTCCTCAGCACCACCTCGCCGCCGCTCAACCGCCGGGAAGCGCCTGCGCCGAGCACGAACGGCCGCAGCGGGCACACGCCGAGCCTCTCGCAGCCGGCGCCCGGCGAGGTCGTCTCAGGCCCGGCCAGCACCTGAAATCATCTTCGGGAGGTACGTATTGACTTTAGAGCCCGCTCCCGGCGAACTACGGCGACCAGACCGCCGCCGGCGAGCTCCTCCCGCCGGCAGGGACTACATTGCGTCTCCCCCGTTCTTTCTAGGGTGATTTCTGTAAACCAGGGACCTGTTCGTAATTTTGAGAAAATACTTCGAGGGTCTGTCTGTAAAAGTAGTTTTAGGGTTACAGCAGCAACTTCGAAAATCCATTAAATATCGTAGAAAAATCATAAAAACATAAATCAAATTTTGTTGGGTTCCTGGTGAAGAAACCTACCTTTTCTAGAAAGCATGTATAGGGTTTTTCTGTGTAGTTTTTGAACTAAAAATTCAAACTCAGTTTGATGAGTTTTTGGTGTAGTTTAAAATGTACACATGACATGGACTTGAATTTTCGATATGTTGCTCTTTATGTCATGTTTAGATTTGTGACCAAAGTTGGTATGAGTTTGATGTGTAGATTTTTAGTTATGAATTATGTAAGTTTTATGCTAGATTAAGCTTGATGCTTTTTATAGCCACTTTAGTAAACTTTTCTTTAAGCACCAGTGCACCCTAGGGCTTTGTCTTGGTGAGTAGTACCTTTGGTAGGTTGGATTTGATTTTAGGCTTTTGTTTGACTCATGTTTTATATTTAAGCTTGTTTAGGATGTTAAATCAATAATTTGAAGAATAAATTTGATCTACATTTGTAACTTGGTCAGAGGCTTAATTATGGTATAAATGACTTGTAGTAGAAAGTTTAGACAAAAAAGATTAATAAATCTTTTTATAAGATTTATTTAAGTTAAGGTAGGCTGAAATTTGTCTTTTTCGTATAAATTAATTTATAAATGATCTTAAGCTATATTTTGGTTTGTGAGCTTAAAATAGGTATATGTTGCTGTGTGCAAAAGCTTAGGCTCATTTGAAGTGTTTTTGATTTAATATGAATTTATGGTTGTAAGGCTTGTTTTAATTAATTAAGTAAAGAAAGGTCAATTAAGGTGTGAATTTGTGAAATCATGTCATGTTGCTGTTTTTGAATTTTAATCACGCTTCCTTGCTGTTTTGTGAAGTTAAATGCTTTAGTTTGCTTAAATATGTACACAGTCACCATCAAAGTTAATCTCACCTAATACATATGCATGTGTACGTGTAGATTTGCCGGACGGTACTTACACGTTGACCCAGGAGGGAGACGGGACTGTAGAGGGTGAAGTGAACGAGTTGGGTGTTCATCAAGACCTGGACCAAAGTCCGGAAGAGCCCAAGGCTGTTGTTGAGTCCGAGGAAGGCAAGCACCGGTTTCATCTAACCTTTTTGGATTAAAAGTTCATACCCCTTTTTACATTTCAGTATTTATGTTTTACTTTGTGCATTTAAGTTTCAGGAGTTGAATTGAAACCTTAGATGCATGATCCTTAGGTTCCTATGCTCTTTTACTAGTATGATAGGCTCGATAGATGCCATGCTTCAAGAACACGGTAGAAGTCGAGTGATGTCTCATTGCTCGCAAGATATAGGGTTCTTATGCTGGAATCTTAAGATATGATTAAATGGACTCGCTCATGTGGTAAGAGCAATGTGATCGGTCTCGATCGAGTAGTATGTGCTGGTTAAGCTTTTGAACGTACCAAGCACTTGTCGGGAATGGGACCGGTAAGCCTAGTACCTTCTGAACCGGGGCGGGATCTTTCTAGCTACCCGCTTGGGTTGCGTCTCCGGGCTACCTACCCGTGGTATAGTGTGTGAGTTCCAGACTGGTCGGGATAGACCCTCCGGATAACCGTGTACCAGAGTTTGTAGTGTTTGATCCCAAACTGTGGGATGCTGGGAACCGCCTGGTTGAGGTATACCCCGCATTCGATTTTATTTAGCTTCTTGGGGTGTACCTTCTTCCGTGTGTTTGGGTTTGCCTTGCAAGGATTTAATCGATCGATCGTCGGTCTCTCGCCGTTACATGAGACTGCTTAACCACTGGCTACCCCATCTTGTACTATGGAACATATGGATTAACTTTGATGTTTGATTAATATTGTTTGCACAACTGCTTGATTAGTTTAGGTGCTTACCTAGAATGGTTAATATACTAGAATTGGAGCTAAAATTTGAAAATAAGGATCAACTCTTAGTCGCTTTTGGCAAAACAAACCCACCAGCCATGTCTAGTTTTATTTTATTTTTGTCGGGTAAGTCTTGCTGAGTATTAGTATACTCAGCCTTGCTTTTGTTGTTGTTTTCAGGTAATCCCATCTGGCCTGGTTCTATTCCAGATGGTTGGGAACTTGAGTGGGAGCAGGTTGACGATGAGTGATACTCTATGGATGGCCTCCCATGTGTATCTTCCGCTAGTTTTATTTCCGCTATTTAATCTCTAATCACCTTTACTTTTATGTATGAAAATCTGGTTTGTAATAATGTAACTTTGTGAACTCTTTATGTAATGTTGAACTTGTACTCTGGTCCCGTCTTTGTGTGGGTTTTGCGCATATCAGCGATCCTGTTGTAAGTGATTTACCGGGCATGACCCGGCAGAGGCGACAAAATAGTTCTTTATTATTGCTTAATAGCCACGTGGACAGGCTTAGGCGATAATACGGAATTATCTTGAGCGGTTCTGTCACAGCTGGTACCAGAGCGAGTTTATGCACCAGAGTAATTAAAACACCTTAACAAACTTGTTTTTAGAATAAAATTTGCCAAGATTAATAATCTTGTTAAATGAGTAGGACGTTAAGGTCTAATCTAGTCCGAGAGGCTCTAGAGGGAATTTTTGGGATCTTTCAGGTGGCTAGTATTCTATGGTGTATTTAGTCTGACTTCCAGCACATTTATTCCTGTCAAAACTTACATTCATGCACAACCATACTAGTTCATCACGTTTTGCCATACGTGGTGGTACCACAGGGAAGTCCTGTGAGGGACTAGTGGGACCTATTCCAATGGGTGCCACGTCGCGTCTGCGTCTCGTCACATTTTGCCATACGTGATGGTACCACGGGAAAGTCCGTGAGGGATGAGTGAGGCCTAATCCAATGGGCACTCACGTCGCGTCAGAGTCTTAAATAGGACGCTGTCCATGCAGCGGCTTTATGCATGGATGCCGTTTCTATAGTGAACGGTAATGAATGTGGACGCTTTCGTGAGTGCTGGCATGAAAGGTTCTGAATGTTCTGTGATTTTCTGCAGGTACACTAACCACGGTTGTTAGGTACGGTAATTCAGAAATAATTAGTTTCGATTAGCTATTATAGGGAGAGACGTATGTATGCCTTGCCACCGGCACTAACCTCGTTTTAAGCTTAAAAGCTTTGTGAGGAAGTTTATGACGCTTTTTGCATCATGTAAAAGCTATCAAACCAAAATTGAACTTAAATCATGTGTTGTTTGGTCTCTAGTTAATTTGTGTTTCTTAAGGACCATTCATTCTAGTTTGGTAAACTATGTGATGTGATCAAATGTATGTCTAGTTGCTGTCCTAATTTTTCTAAGGATGATCTAGACAGTTTTCGGCTAGGTGATCTTTAGGAAAGTTGCTCACCAGGTAGTTAAGATTCTTCCATGAATTTTTCATGATTTTAAGATGAAAATAACAGAAGTTATGATTAAATTGCTAAGCATAAGTCATGCGGAAATGCTGTCAAAATCCTGAGTTAGGCAGAAAACTCGAATTTTTAAATATAGTTCCAAACAGAATCTTCCAAGACAATCTACACCAAAAATGTCTCTTATATAGCATACTTTGTGCTGTCAAAATCTCATGGTCATAGGGTTCTTAATCTTTGAGATATGATCTTTTTAGTGAAGCGCTGTCCTGCTGAAAATTTCTGGGTAACAGCACTCTAAAACTTGATCAGTTTGACCCTTTTTCAATCTGAATTGGTTCGACCTTTGAATACCAAAAATGCTACTTAGGTATCTATCTACCTCCTGTGGAAATCTCAAGGTCACTAGATTTTTAATTTGGGAGTTATACCCAAAACACTAGGTCTCTGTCCTGCTGAATTTCAGAACTAGTGATCTCTGAAATTCAAATTTTTAGGTCATCTTCCTTTGGGATATAGAGCAAACCTTGAATACCATATTGGTTCATAATTTTGTGATGGCAATGCTCACAAAATTTCAGCATTTATGCATGTGTATATTGAGAAATATCGAATTTTTAGTAAGCCCCTGTTTGCTGTAAAAACTGCTAGACAGAGCTTTGGTAACGATTTTCGACCCCTGTAAAAGTTAAATCTGTACTGTAGTTGAATACCAAAGTTGTGGCTTATGAAATTCTACACATGCTTACCAAAATTTAAAAATTTTCGACACTTGAGCCGAGAGATATGGATTTATTTCTCAGAGCTGTTGCTGTCAAAATTCTGGAAATTTCCATTTGAAGTATCCTTAGATATGTCTACTTGTCATTTGGTTGGCAAAATTATAGATGTATATCTAAGGGAAGATCACATGGTTTCGATGGACGGAAACCCTTTCCTCAATTCCGGAGAAGTAGTTGATAGTGAGGCAAGTGGTAGCAATCCGCCATCGCCATCGAACTTGTGCTATACGAGTGGCTACTACCTTCCTTTTTGGTGTGGTGATCAATGCATGAGGCTAGCCCAACTTGAAATTGCTCTCGCTTGGCAAGTGCGTAATTAGCACCATGAGAACATGGCCAAAGACTGGGTACTAAATGAAATCACTCGACAGCTAGCATTTTTTTCCTCCAATAAAATCTTGATAAGATCTTCGTTTAGTTTTCTTGAATATTGGGGCTACTTCAAGAATACCAACATGGATTGAAACTTTATATTCGACATGCTAATCAAAATTCAGCCTCCTCGTTTCTATCCATCACCCCGTGAAGTCCTGAGGGCCAGTTTGACCCCCTCCATATCCGTGCTTCGCTTGTTCTGTGTCGCTCTGTCACAGCCACCGCTGCTGATCGTGGTCGTCTTGTCGCCAAGGCATCCCAATGCCGGCCACCATCTTGCCACATGCCTCCACCACACCTCCTTGCCACCGGCCCCTACCCAAGTGGCGCGGGCACCACCGCCACTACACCACGGTGAGCATCATCAAAAGGAGCACCTCCCCGTCGACATTCACCGCTCAGAGTTGCATCCACTTGAGCCACCATCTCTCGTCACCCTCCCTTCTCTCTAGTTGTTTTCTTTGAGCACACACCGGCCACTTTCGCCGCTTACGACGTTCCTCGTCGATTAAGCTCTTTCCTCCATCTTCCCCAGCAATGTGGAGAAGAGTCAAGCTCCTCCAGCTATCGGTGTCAAGTCTGAGCCTTTCCCTGAAGCTCGTCCACTGAAGGCTGGTGCCAACATCACAAAGAAGAAGCTCGAGAAGAGAGCCACAAGAGGGAGCCAACCCCACATCACAAACTATGGATCGTTTTCTGGAGATGTTTGATTCCGTCTGTTGGACTCTAGTAGGACTGTACGTCTGCTTTGTGTTCCAGTTCTTGATGGTTTTAGCTTTTCATGTGTACATTCATCGCCCGCTCCCGCACGAGCGACATTGATTTCCTCATCAAGCCTGTTATCTCTCCTGGAGGTTTTCCTCTAATCTTGTTGTCAAATCTCGGGACGAGATTTCTTATAAGGGGGTAGACTGTAACACCCCAGGTGTTTATTAAAGATAAATACCTTATTTAGTTATATTAATCAAGATTAATTAGCTCCTAATCATGTTTAACTATGCTCACTTTTGCACATCAACCCTTGGTCAAACCCTCCTTTGTTGGTCAAAACCCTAGATCTCTAAAAGGCTGATTTGGTTTTCTTGCGCGTTCTCCAAATTTCAATATAGAAGTTTAAAATCATCCAATATAAAAGTTCTTCGTTATTTCCGGGAACACATTTTTCGTAATTGGCGGACATTCCAATTTTGAGTGCAAAGCCGCCTAAATTTGAGACGAAGTTTCTGCGCACAGTAACTGGGGGCCGAGATTTGCTGGAACTTCAACGCATTTTTGCCACAAATCTGTTGATCAAAACATATGTTGCCCTTTATGAAAGTTGTAGGTCTATAGCTCCTCTACAACTTTTATTTTTGGAGATTTTCAAGTATGTTGACACTTTTTGGAGTTTTTGAATTTTGAAAGAGTCATCACGGAATAAAATTTGCGCCGGGGTGACGTCACCGCGTCCTGGCGCGTGTGCGCCTGCACCGGCCGATGCTTCCACGTGGCGTCCAGGTCGCTCCGGTGTACGGACGGCCTCGACACCGTCGCGGTGGACCATGCGCAGTCGTTGGCCCTCCGCCCCGTTGGTTCCCCGTGCGCAAAGCCCACTCGGCAGGACGTGCCGGTCGGGGCCACGCGCCGCGTGCCCGTGCGCCCGCGCGCGCGTGCCGCGCATGCGGCAGGCCACCTGGACGACGCGCCCCTCCCCTTTTACTTCCCTGTCGCGCCTAGTGTCGTCCGCAGTTCTTTGAGCAAGCCGCGACACGCCGTCACTCATATCCCAGAGCGCCACCGTCCGTTCCAGAGCACCACCGGTGCTACATTGCTGCGCCGCCATCCCTTCCTCCTCCGGCCAGCCGCTCGACTCCCCATCCTCCTCCACGCAAACCCCGTGCCCTCCTCAGCACCACCTCGCCGCCGCTCAACCGCCGGGAAGCGCCTGCGCTGAGCACGAACAGCCGCAGCGGGCACACGCCGAGCCTCTCGCCGCCGGCGCCCGGCGAGGTCGTCTCAGGCCCGGCCAGCACCTGAAATCATCTTCGGGAGGTACGTATTGACTTTAGAGCCCGCTCCCGGCGAACTCCGGCGACCAGACCGCCGCCGACGAGCTCCTCCCGCCGGCAGGGACTACATTGCGTCTCCCCCGTTCTTTCAAGGGTGATTTCTGTAAACAAGGGACCTGTTCGTAATTTCGAGAAAATACTTCGAGGGTCTGTCTGTAAAAGTAGTTTTAGGGTTACAGCAGCAACTTCGAAAATCCATTAAATATCGTAGAAAAATCAGAAAAATGCAAATCAAATTTTGTTGGGTTCCTGGTGAAGAAACCTACCTTTTCTAGAAAGTGTGTATAGGGTTTTTCTGTGTAGTTTTTGAACTAAAAATTCAAACTCAGTTTGATGAGTTTTTGGTGTAGTTTAAAATATACACATGCTATGGACTTGAATTTTGGATATGTTTCTCTTTATGTCATGTTTAGATTTGTGACCAAAGTTGGTATGAGTTTGATGTGTAGATTTTTAGTTATGAATTATGTAATTTTTATGCTAGATTAAGCTTGATGCTTTTTATAGCCCCTTTAGTAAACTTTTCTTTAAGCACCAGTGCACCCTAGGGCTTTGTCTTTGTGAGTAGTACCTCTGGTAGGTTGGATTTGATTTTAGGCTTTTGTTTTATTCATGTTTTATATTTAAGCTTGTTTAGGATGTTAAATCAATAATTTGAAGAATAAATTTGATCTACATTTGTAACTTGGTCAGAGGCTTAATTATGGTATAAATGACTTGTAGTAGAAATTTTAGACAAAAAAGATTAATAAATCTTTTTATAAGATTTATTTAAGTTAAGGTAGGCTGAAATTTGTCTTTTTCGTATAAATTAATTTATAAATGATCTTAAGCTATATTTTGGTTTGTGAGCTTAAAATAGGTATATGTTGCTGTGTGCAAAAGCTTAGGCTCATTTGAAGTGTTTTTTATTTAATATGAATTTATGGTTGTAAGGCTTGTTTTAATTAATTAAGTAAAGAAAGGTCAATTAAGGTGTGAATTTGTGAAATCATGTCATGTTGCTGTTTTTTAATTTTAATCACGCTCCCTTGCTGTTTTGTGAAGTTAAATGCTTTAGTTTGCTTAAATATGTATACAGTCACCATCAAAGTTAATCTCACCTAATACATATGCATGTGTACGTGTAGATTTGCTGGACGGTACTTACACGTTGACCCAGGAGGGAGACGGGACTGTAGAGGGTGAAGTGAACGAGTTGGGTGTTCATCAAGACCTGGACCAAAGTCCGGAAGAGCCCAAGGCTGTTGTTGAGTCCGAGGAAGGCAAGCACCGGTTTCATCTAACCTTTTTGGATTAAAAGTTCATACCCCTTTTTACATTTCAGTATTTATGTTTTACTTTGTGCATTTAAGTTTCAGGAGTTGAATTGAAACCTTAGATACATGATCCTTAGGTTCCTATGCTCTTTTACTAGTATGATAGGCTCGATAGATGCCATGCTTCAAGAACACGGTAGAAGTCGAGTGATGTCTCATTGCTCGCGAGATATAGGGTTCTAATGCTGGAATCTTAAGATATGATTAAATGGACTCGCTCATGTGGTAAGAGCAATGGGATCGGTCTCGACCGAGTAGTATGTGCTGGTTAAGCTTTTGAACGTACCAAGCACTTGTCGGGAATGGGACCGGTAAGCCTAGTACCTTCTGAACCGGGGCGGGATCTTTCTAGCTACCCGCTTGGGTTGCGTCTCCGGGCTAGCTACCCGTGGTATAGTGTGTGAGTTCCGGACTGGTCGGGATAGACCCTCCGGATAACCGTGTACCAGAGTTTGTAGCGTCTGATCCCAAACTGTGGGATGCTGGGAACCGCCTGGTCGAGGTATACCCCGCATTCGATTTTATTTGGCTTCTTGGGGTGTACCTTCTTCCGTGTGTTTGGGTTTGCCTTGCAAGGATATAATCGATCGATCGTCGGTCTCTCGCCGTTACATGAGATTGCTTAACCACTAGCTACCCCATCTTGTACTATGGAACATATGGATTAACTTTGATGTTTAATTAATATTGTTTGCACAACTGCTTGATTAGTTTAGGTGCTTACCTAGAATGGTTAATATACTAGAATTGGAGCTAAAATTTGAAAATAAGGATCAACTCTTAGTCGTTTTTGGCAAAACAAACCCACCAGCCATGTCTAGTTTTATTTTATTTTTGTCGGGTAAGTCTTGCTGAGTATTAGTATACTCAGCCTTGCTTTTGTTGTTGTTTTCAGGTAATCCCATCTGACCTGGTTCTATTCCAGATGGTTGGGAACTTGAGTGGGAGCAGGTTGACGATGAGTGATACTCTAAGGATGGCCTCCCATGTGTATCTTCCGCTAGTTTTATTTCCGCTATTTAATCTCTGATCACCTTTACTTTTATGTATGAAAATCTGGTTTGTAATAATGTAACTTTGTGAACTCTTTATGTAATGTTGAACTTGTACTCTGGTCCCGTCTTCGTGTGGGCTTTGCGCATATCAGCGATCCTGTTGTAAGTGATTTACCGGGCATGACCCGGCAAAGGCGACAAAATAGTTCTTTATTATTGCTTAATGACCACGTGGAAAGGTTAGGCGATAATACAGAATTATGTTGAGCGGTTCTGTCACACGCGGGCGCGCCCGGCGCGTTCTGGCCGGCGCGACGTCGCCCGTTGCTAGCTCATCTGCCCCTGTTTGACTGCACTTAACTCCAAAATTTTGAACTAAAGTGCACCAAGAGCATATAAGCAAAGTTGTAGATCAAGCTACCCTCTACAACTTCTAGAAAGGCTCATAGGGGTTTTGAGCAACGAATTTTGCACAAACTGCACGCAAAGTTGCTGATTTTTATGACTCTGGTGAATAGTAAAAGCTGAGTTTGACTGAGAATTTCACCAATTTCCACTCCAAATCTCAAATGCCACCAATTAGGAAAAGTGTGTCCCTCGAAAAGACGAACAACTTTTATTTTTGCCGATTTTGAAGTGTTTAGGTGAAATTTGGAGAACGCGGCAAAAGTTCCGGAGGAAGTTCAAAGACATAGGGGTTTTGACCGGGGTTTTGACCAAGGGTTGACCACAAGTGGGTGTTGACTTGATCAAGAGGGTCATTAGGGATTTGTTGAGTCGGTTTTCGAGGTGATGACCCAGGTTGACCAAGGTTTGACCAACGTCAACAGGGTTTGACTCGGTTGAATCGGTCATTAGCACTAATGATGCTATTTAAAAACCTGGGGCGTCACAGCAGCTCCTTCTGTCGTCTGTCTTCAAGAAACCAAACTCCATGACGTCACTAATCTCTCTATTAGGCTCTTTCTTCCTCCTTTTTTAGACTCCTTTCACTTCATCTCCTCTGCGGGCTCGCGTGGTGGCATCCTGACGGCCTGGAACAGCTCTGTCTTCTCCCTTCAATCTTTCATCACCAGACGCAACACTCTCTCCACCGTGCTAGCCTCCACCACTTCCGCCCACACCATTACTGTCACCAATGTCTATGCTCCTTCTGATCACCGTGATTCGCCAGTTTTCCTCCACAACCTGCAGGAGCTCCCACAACACATCTCTGGCCCTTGGCTCCTTGCCGGGGACTTCAACCTGTGTCGCTCGGCTGCTGATAAAAACAACGGCCGTGTCGACACCCGTCTCTGTGCCTCCTTCAACGACACCATAGATCAACTCGCCCTAGTTGAAATCCCACTCCTCGATCATCTCTATACCTGGTCTAGCAAACGTGACAATCCTACTCTTTCCAAACTCGATCGTGTGTTCGCCAACCATGCCCAGTGTGTAGCCTTCCCTGATACCTCGCTCACTTCCCTCCCACGTCCCACTTCCGACCACACACCCCTACTTCTCACCCTCTGCACCAACATACCAAAAACCTCCATCTTCAGGTTCGAAAATGCTTGGCTACACAACTCCTCCTTCCTCCCAGCTGTGCTCCCAGCGTGGTCAGTTGCGTTCCCTCAGGCGGATGCTGCCGGCCACTTGGCTGGTTGCCTCAAGGCGACTCGAGCGGCGGCAAGGTTTGGAGCAGGCGTAACAGGGCGCCACCCGCATTGATTCAAAATTGCAAATTCCTTATTCTACTGTTTGACACTCTGGAGGAACATCGATGCCTCTCGTCTGCAGAACTGCAGGTCCGGGTTCTCTGCCAAGAGCGCCTATCCCTAGCCATCAAGGAAAAGGCATCGTACTGGAAACAACGGGGCAAACATCGTGCTATCAGAGAGGGGGATGCCAACACAGAGTTCTTTCATGCCCATGCTACCCAGCGCATGCGCAGGAACCAGATCAAAGGAATAGAGGTGGACGGGATTATGGTCACAACACACAGGGGCAAAACTGCAGCTCTTACAGAATACTACAAAGGGATCATGGGCACCGCCGGTGTCTCTGAGTGGGACTTTGATGTTGTTGCACTGTACCACAATAGCAGGAAAGCTTCTACATCGCTCACTGCCCCTTTCACTGAGCAAGAGGTGTTATATGCTGTGTGTGCAATGAACCGAAACAGCGCTCCAGGACCGGATGGGTTTGGTCCTAGTTTCTACAAGGCTGCATGGGCCACTGTAAAAGACCAGGTCATGGCCTTTCTTCATGCTTTCCATAGTGGTGATGTGGAATTGGTGAGAATTAACAGGGCATATATGGTGCTCCTGCCCAAAAAGCCAGGGGCTGTAACAGCTGATGCTTTTCGCCCCATATGCCTGTAGAACTGCTGTGTGAAGATACTTGCTAAAACTCTCACCAGTAGGCTACAAGCAGAGATAGTGGAAATGGTCGACATTGATCAAACAGGCTTCCTCATCAAGGGCAGATCCATCTCCGAGAATTTCATGCAACGGAGCTTGTGCAAGTCTGTAACAAACGCAAGGCACCTACAATTGTCCTCAAGTTGGACTTCGCCAAGGCATTCGACACTGTCAATTGGGAAGGGCTTATGCAGATCATGCTTGCACGGTGGTTCAGTGAACTTTGGTGCTCCTGGGTTCACCAAATGCTAAGTACTTCACTGACTGCAGTACTGGTGAATGGCTGCCCCGGCCCCTGGATCCCGTGCCGCCGCGGCCTCCGTCAAGGCGACCCAATGTCGCCGTGTCTGTTCTTAATTGTTGCTGACGTTCTTCAAGCAATGATCAAACAGGATGGAGGCGTTCGCCATCCACTGGTCGAGGGCTCACCTTGCACTGTACTGCAATATGTCGACGATACACTTATTCTCCTCCGAGGTGAACTGGATGATGTGGTCAGACTGCGTGAACTGCTGGACCGATTTACCAAGGCTACCGGCCTAAATATCAACTACACTAAAAGTACGGCTGTGCCAATGCACCTCAGCGACATGGGAGCTGCCCAGTGTGTTCAGGCCTTGGGGTGCCGACAAGAAGGTTTTCCTCAAACATATTTGGGCTTACCATTATCCTGCTCTAAACTACGACTGTCCACCTTTGACCCATACATTGCGAGAGCTGACAAATACTTGGCAGGGTGGCAATCCTTCCTTTTAAATCCCATGGGGCGCATGGTCTTGATAAATTCAGTACTCGACAGTCAGCTTACCTATTTGATGTGCGCTATTCAACTCCCGCCCGGCTTTATCGCCAAGTTCGACCAGAAGAGGAGAGGTTTTTTATGGGCTGGGGATCAGCAGGCTAGTGGTGCTTCCTGCCTTGTGGCTTGGGATAAAGTTCAGGCAACTAGACAGCAAGGGGGTCTCGGCATCACTAACTTGGGAGTGCAAAACTGCTGCCTGCTTCTGAAGCTTGTGCATCGACTTCACTGTCCAGGAGGCTCATCATGGGCTTTGTGGGTACGCCAACATGCTGACATTGCCAGCATTGAAGGTGAGCTCGTGGGACCTCATTGGGCAGCATTACGTGAGCTGCTTCCACTATACCGGGCAATTACAACAGTGCAGCTCGGCAATGGGCGTGATACGTCCTTTTGGTTTGATCTGTGGTACGAGGAGGACTGCCTGGCTGACAAATTTCCAGCTCTTCTCAGCCATTGCAAACGAACTGATCTCTCGGTCCAAGAAGTCCTCACTCAGGGGCTGGAGCCGGGACTTGCGCCGCGGTTGTCGGCCATAGCCAGGCATGAGCTTGAGACAGTTAACAGGATCAGAGAGACAGTGCATGCCTCAGATGCTGATGATAAACGCTTGTGCCCATTTACCTCAGCCGACGGTAAACTGCACACAGGCCCGCTCTATCAGCTGTTGATGACCATGCAAGGCACCGACTCCTCCATCTCCAAATTCATCTGGAAGAACAGAGCGCCGCCACGGGTACAATTCTTTGCCTGGCTTCTGACTCAAAACCGTATACAATGCCGGTCGAACCTCCTGAAGAAACATGTCGTTCAAGACGCAACTTGTGAGGTGTGTGGTGAAACTGAAGAGACGGCGACACATATCATCTTCCAGTGCCCCTTCGCCAAGAACTTTTGGCGGGTGCTACAGTTCGACATACCAGCACACACCAACACCTCGGCGCTAGATGAGTTGCCCCGTACTGATCATGTCCCAAGCACCCAATTTGACTCGTTTGTGCTCCTATGCTGTTGGCGGTTGTGGAAGCACAGGAATGGAGTTGTCTTTCGAGGGGAACAATTAGCGATGAGGCAATTCTTGCTGGAGTGCAAGACTGATGCATCCCTATGGCGTTGCAGAATGAAGTTGTCTGAAGCTTCGGTGTGTGATGCTTGGTGTAATATTTTTCTATGGCAATGTGATCCCTGATGTAAAACTGTGTACTTCCTACCATGCGGGCCGTTAGGGGCCATCAAATGAAATGAAAATCAGGTGGGGGATTCTCTCCCCCTCCGTTGACCTTAAAAAAAACAGCAAAACTCAAGCACTGAAATTCTTCACAACAATGGGTTTTGGGATGCAAATTAAAGAATCAGCCGCAAAACCTTTCTGTTTTGCTCTTTCTCCTTAATTTTATTCTTACACATGTGGACGTGTGTCCGGACTCAATATTACAACCACATGTGGACGTGGATTTGGAGAATCCATGAACAAGAAGCTGATCATGAAAAACGTTGCGGCGCGTCTGAACTCGCTCTGATAGCGGCGGTGCCGAATTAAAGCAGCTCGTCGCGTTAGCATGTCCCTCGAAGCGGCATGATTGAAGAGGAGGTGGCAGGATCCACAACAGCGCCACCAGGAAGGGCAAGAACTACAGGACTGTCGAGAAAGTACTCGTTTGGGCCAGAGTGGGGGGACAACGGATACATGCGTCCACATGCAGAGAGGGGTGACGGGATTGATTAATGTCGCCATCGCCGCTTGAAGATGCCGCAGATGCCGCCGTCACCACCGGGTGCGACGACGAAGCTCTCGAGCCTGGCGTCGGCACGGGTGCCCAGCTGCCTCCCATCCTCCGCTAGCTTCGTCTCCACTAGCTCCCGCTCATTGCTTTGGTTTCCTCCAATACCTCACTACTCTCCTGTGCCACTGCCAGTCTCTCTCTCTCTAGATCTCTCTCGTCACCATCAGAGAGAGAGATGCATGGTGGTGCATGGTCGTCTCATGACGACTCCACACTAGTGCAGGTGCCCCATATATATACTACTGCGTGCGATCCTGCCGGTAGCAGGGCAGCTAGCCATGCGTAATGATCCATCTGCACTGCCGAGTAGGTGAAGCATGCATCATGTATATCCGCCATGACTAAACCGTTTGTCAATGGTAATGATGCTAGGAATTGCTTTTCAAAACTTAAAACAGTCTGACTAAAATTTTTCAGAGCCCACATGATCCAACTTCATGATAAATTGAGGCAAAATTTTAGGCGTATTTGGTTACTTGTCTCATATTTGATTCATGTATATATGGAAATATGAATAATGATTCAAAATAATAATGATCCATTTATATATGAAATGGTTCAAACAAATAAGAAAAAACTCTAAATTTTACTCTCTTCAAGTATAGCAAAAGTTCATATAACCCTTTAAGCTTAAGCTATGCCATTATATTGTTCAATTTACCTCCTAATCTATGCAATTTGTTCAACTTACCTCATAATGCAATTTGTCAATTTTGTTTCTCTACACACAAGTTGAATTTTAATTAATTTGAGATTTTGCAAAATGACAGTCAACATCGTAATCTATATTAAAACATATTTTTATGAATTTTTCATTATTACTTTTTACATAGTTCTGTATCTCAACGAAAAAATTTATTATCAAACTATCACAATAGTGATTAAAAAATTCCTGATAAGTTTTTTTGACATGTCTTATGTTGTCTTCTATCATCTTTCAAAATTTGAACTTAAAACTCCACTTGTGTATGGTGAAAAAAAGACAAATTGTATTAAAGGATAAATTGAACCAAATGACATAATTAAGGGGGTAACCAAGAAATATAAATTGAACCAAATGCCATAATTAAGGGGGTAACCAAGAAATACTTTAGGGGATTTTCCAGACTTTGATTATACTTGAGGGGGATAATTTGAACTTTTTGAATGATCCTTCAAATTCATGAGCTTCTAGAAGGTTAATCATGCTATTTCTATTATGCGAGTAGTTGTAGTGTATGTACGAACACACAGGGATGGCAATGGATCTATCGTGGTCCTCATGCTTACTCACAATCCAACTTGTTTCAGCCAGCCTTTAGTGAGCCTGATCTTCAAATTTGCTACTAGGCTAAATTAGAGAGCCAAATTTGATAGCACCCCTATGCACACAGCACGCACATGCATGATGTATGAGGTGCCTACCATCGATCTCTATAAATATCCATATCTTTTTGAAAGCAAGACAGGCTATAGGTGGATGGATGAGCGATGCAAAGATGCAATGTTGTGCGCGCCGACTGTTTTTTTAAACCATTTTTGAAAAAGTTTTTCACAAATCCCCTAGAAGAAAGATTTTTGAAAATGGACCCACATCTCAGCGCCATAGTCCGTAGTGCCAAGATTCCACCTCGGCGCCATGACCTTTGGCGTCGAGGTCAAAAACCTGCGCTACTTTCAATTTTGGAGCTCTAATTTAAATATGTAAACTCTTTTCTTTTCTTTGTCAACAATTGTTGTTAAATGTTGAAGAAGGTTTATAGATTTCATTTTGCATATTGTTGGACACATCTTACTTACAAAAGTTTTCATAAAAGAATTTCAAAGTAGGTTGAACATTGTTTCGGGACTTACATTTTTCAATCTACTAACAACTTTACTTTCAATTTTGGGGTTCCAAGTTAAATATGTAAACCCACTTAGACTATCTCCATCAGTTTCGCCATCCCTTCCCCCATCTCCAAAATAAAGACCCAAACATCACTGTAGCAACTCCAGCAGTTTCCCCATCTGTT
Source organism: Cenchrus fungigraminus (assembly GCA_036936925.1). Classification (NCBI taxonomy): domain Eukaryota; kingdom Viridiplantae; phylum Streptophyta; class Magnoliopsida; order Poales; family Poaceae; genus Cenchrus; species Cenchrus fungigraminus. Next base: position 123,990,611 of record CM072770.1, on the reverse strand, counting down.
GCTGCAAAATGAAGATTTCCCCATCCACCTCCCCCTCCTTCCCCATTCCTGGGATTTCTCTCAACTTCTCCCGTCTCAACCGCTGCCTCTCTCTCCCCTCCCGCACGCCTCCCCAGCGGCCAGCGCCCTTCCTCCCTCCCCAGGCCGGCAGCGCCCCTTCCCTGCTCCACCCCGCTGCCTCCTCCTCACGCTCCCTCTCCCTCGAGCAGCCACGGCAGGGAGGAGCTCCGGCCGCTGGTGGAGGTGCTTCCTCCCGTTCCCCATCGACCTCCTATTTCCTCCTCACACTCCCTCTCCTCCTCTCCGGATGCCTCGGTCTAGAGCAGGAGCGCGGCCATCATCACCAAGCGCATGCTCTGCCGCGCCGCATCGGCTTCGCAAGGGCGGACTCCTCGACTCGACGGCGGCGGAGGCTCCCTCGATCCAGCGGCGGCCATCTGAGACTCCAGCGGCCTACAGGGAGTGGCGGCCACCGGGAGCGGCGCGGCCATCTGAGACTCCAGCTTCCACCACCCCGCTTGATTCTCCCAACCCGCGGGAGCCAACTGCTCCCGGAGATGCGTGACCGATTTGCGCGGCACTGCTGGAAGCCTTCCTTTTTGCAGGTGCCCTCGGTGTCTCTCGTGTGCCGCAAAACTGGCTATATGCAGATGGGGATGTGAATCTTTGCTGGAGTCAGTCTTATTCCTGATCAATAATTTTTGTCAAATATTTAAACAAGATTTTTTGGCGGGCACAAATCCCAAGTTTGAAAATAGTGTCAGTTAGCCCACTTTGAAAATTTTTATAAAGAAATTTGTATGTATGATGCGGCTCATAACATGACAAATGGAATCTATGCATCTTAATTAACATTTTACAATAATTGTTGATCAAGGATAAGTGAGTTTACATATTTAAATTGAAGTCCAAAAATTTAAAGTAAGACTGTCCGCAGAATGAAAATCCCGTCTGAACACAGTGTCGATTGGCCCACTTTGAAATTCTTTTATGAAAAGTTTTGTACGTAAGATGTCATCAACAACATGCAAAATTGAATCTATAAACTTTGGTAAACATTTGACAACAGTTGTGGATCAAGAAAAACGGGTTTACGTATTTAAAAGGGGGCTCTTAAATTAATAGTATCGTTGGTCTTTGACTTCGGCGCCAAAGATCATGGCACCGAGGCGTGTAACCTTGGCGCCACGGACTACGGCGCTGAGGTCAGGGTCTATTTTTCGATATCTTTTTCCTAAGAATGTATTTCTGAAAAACTTTTTCAAAAAGGGCTAAAAACAAAAAAAAGACGTGCACATGGTCCATCTACATTGTGGTTCGGGATAGGGCATGCACATCGAGTCATCGATCGACATCGATCTGCTTCAACTGATTTTCATATGTCATTTTTTGTTATTGCAGTGGGACCTTTGTTCATGCAGTATGACGCATGACGAGTTGAGCATAGGTACGGAGAAGGTCAGAAAGGAAAGTAGGCAACAATAGTGTGAATTGCATACATCTATGAGGAGTACCAATTTAGGATGGATGCATGTATTAGTTTTTGGCATGCATCTATCAGTAACCAGTTACATCATTCACTGATGGCAGTTTGGTTTCCAATGATCAGACTATGTTGCACCACAATCACTAACAAGTTATCTATCATCTAGCCACTTGTAGTTTTGATGATTGCTCGATACATTGAGCAGGATGTGCTCCCCTGGATATTTTGTCGTTGTGGTTGTTCTGCGTTGTGGTAGCGTTGGTGGAGCTAGGAATCAAAAGGGGGGGGGGGAGGTACAGTAATTACAGTGCTGACGAAGTGGGCCCCCGAACCTTGACGTAACTGTGGGTAGACCCGTCGATCCGCAAACGGCACGACCACTGTTCTTGGTGCATCCCAGCCAGACGCGACCGTTGCCTGGAGCTTCGCTGGTGGGAGGACGCTTGCTGCCGGAGCACAGAAGCGGCCCGCGTGACGGTTACTGAGGAGGTGGAGGCGCCTGGGATGGGGGCCGACACGGAGGGGCAGCGCCGTCGAGCCGGGGGAAGAGCCAGGGTGGAGGAGGGGCTGACGGCGGTGTCGTGTCCGGGTGTGGTGTACTGGTGTGTGTGTGTGGTGATGGACGGTGGGGTTGGATAAGGTTGGATGAGAAAAAAAATGAAGGTGGGCCTAGTGAATTGAGGATGAAAAAAAGGGTACCGCTGCAGCTCGATGCTAGTTTTGGGTACAATATTTTAGGAAACCCTTCAAATATTGCTTTTCAGGGTGAAATTTAGAAAGTATCCGCTGCGGTTGGACTCAGAGCACGCTCTAACTGCGCTGGTAGCAAAGCAGCTTGTCGCCGTTAGCATGCCCTCAAAGCGACATTATTGAATAGGAGATGGGGCAAGATCTACAGCTGTGCCGCCAGGAAGACAACGAAGAAAATTAGGTGCATCCGGAATGCAAAACCCACCCCATGCATCACTGACGTTTTCATGTGACACATGGAACTTAGTCCATCCGACGATGGATCACGAGTCACGAGTTCTCAGCTCCTCCATGCACAGACAGCTTGAGCTCGCCTCGGCTTGGCTCCCTCCCAGCCACAGCGCCAACGCTTCTTTTTCCTGACGTCGCTCCAATATTCTTCCATCAACTTCAGAATTGTCGAGAACTCCTTTGAACCGAATTAGGGCAACAACGGTTGGGTCCACACACAGAGGAGGGTGATGAGATTAATTAGCTTCACCATCCCCACTTGGAGATGCCGCAGATGCCGCCGTCACCACCAAGTGCGACGACGATGCTCTCGAGCCTGGTGTCAGTGCGGGTGCTCAACTGCCTCCCATCCACAACCAGTTTCATCTACACCGGCTACCCCTCCTTGCTTTGGTTTCCTCCAATACCTCATTACAACTCTCTCTTGTTGGGGTGAAAACCATCCCTGATGAAGGACCAGGACTCATGAAAAGAAGGTGGGGGCAACACTCATAAAAAGAAGATGGGACACTCATGAAAAGAAGATGTGGCCAACACTCAAAAAAAGAAGATGGGGCACTCATGAAAAGAAGATGTGGCCAACACTCATTAAAAGAAGATGGGGGCACTCATGAAAAGAAGATGTACCCAACACTCATAAAAAGAAGTCAAACAGTTAAGGGGAACCCCCTCTCTCACCCCCCTTGGGTTGTTTATATAGCTGAGGGGTGGAGTGACATTTTAATCCCAAACACCTAGTGGTTACAAAAATTACATCCGAGCCCCTAAAACTAAGAGAGGGGGTACAATGCGAATAATTTTCCCCAACATCTCTCTAGCGCGCTCTCTCTCTCTAGTTCTGAGAGAGATGCATGTGGCGTTGGAGATGATATGTCCATCTCTACTGATTAGGTGAGGCATGCAGGCGGCGTTGCATACCGGCAGCGATGGCACGTACGGCACACGGCACCATGTATGTCTGCCTTCTGTCTATTACCATGACGGCCAACCGTTTTTCAAGGTAATAATGCCACAAATAAATGTTTTTAAAAAAAAGAAGTTAAAACAGCTTTTCTTAATAAGGAACATATAATCAGCTGATTAGAATTTTTTTCAGAGCCCACGTGATCCAGCTTCCATGATAAATCAAGGCAACGCTTTGAATGCCTTTGGTTACTTGTATCATTTGACCGTGTATATATGGAATGTATGGTTCAAAATAATAATGATCGTTTTATTTGGTTGAGTGAATTGTACCATCCCATCACACTTGCTGTCATCACACAAGTTTAGTTTCGCAGTGGACATGCAAATTGGGAAAGTAGTAGCATGCGTAGTCTATTGTCAGAGCCAAGAACAATGCATGAGCTTCTAGAAGGTTGATCATGCTATGCCTATTATTTTATACACTGTACAGGTTGATCATGCTTCCTTCCTTCACAATGCGACTCCGTGGGGGTGTCTATTTAGCACGCGCGCTCCGAGCGAGCGGTGCCGCTCCGCGTCAGACCTCCCTCCGCACGTGAGCGCAAGTTATTGATGAGAAAACAGGGAGAGATGGGTCCCAGGGGTGCAAAAAGGATTTTTGGCAACGTGTACAAGTCCGCGAACCATACACACAACCACATGCATTCTCTTTCCGTGAGTTGTTTGAGGAAAATTTTACATATATTTTTTGTTTTCAAAATATTCTAACTTATAAACATAAATTCGATGCATATTTTTTATATGAACAATTTATGTGCATATTTTTTCCAACGACAACTTATGCACATAATTTTTCTGTACGCTAATTTATATGCATAACTTTTTTTCCTAACGACGAGTTATGCACATAACTTTGACCCTGAGGACGAGTTATGCAGATTTTTTTTTTCCGAACTACGAGTTATTCACATAACTTTGACCCTGATGCCGATTTATTTACATATCTTTTTTAAGTGACGAGTTATGCACATAACTTTGACTCTGATGACTAGAATATGCAGATATCTTTTTTCCGAACGCCGAGTTATGCACATAACTTTGACCCCAACAACAAGTTATGCACATAACTTTGACCCTGACGACAAGTTATGCACATAACTTTGACCCTGACGACAAGTTATGCACATAATTTTGACCCTGACGACGAGTTATGCATATAACTTTGACTATGACGACGAGTTATGCACATATCTTTGACCGTGACGACAAGTTATACACAATCATGAATAAAAATATGCCTGAACAAAAAGTTATGAGCAAAAATTATGTGCATAAATTATGAAAAAATTATGTCAAATAAAAATTATGTTGATAAATTATGAGCTGCAAGTTATATATAATAAATAAATAAATAAATAAGCAAAAGAAAAAAACGAACGTGCTCAGGTGGGCCAGCGGCACCACAGCACATTGCGGAGTGCTATTCCGCTCCCGCTTCCAGACCCAGGCAGCAGGACCCGCCCGCGTGGAGCACGCACCCACGGAAGGAAAGCGCTCGCTCGGGACGCGCGCAGGCCAAATCCCTCTATATATTTAGCCCAAAATCATATAGTATTTCAGCCTGACCTTTAGTGAACTTGATCTTTAAATTTGCTACTAGGCTAAATCAGAAAGCCAAATTTGATACCACCCCTATGCACACACAGCACACCCACATACATGCATGATGTATGAGGCTGCCTACCAGGATCATTGGATCTCTATAAATGTCCATAACTTTTCCAAAGCAAGACAAGCTATACAAACCTCCTTTTAAAGCTATGCCTTTGTGTAGGAAATAGGTAGGGTTTCTCTGTGTATGCATGTCAATATGTTAGATATGGGGGAAACTAAAGTGTCAACAATACCATCGCTTGTATAACATAGCGCAGCAGAGCTTTTGGTTTGCCTGCTTCTAGTTACGGCGCTCCATCGAAAACAGAGTAATGTGGAAGTCAGAGAGGAGAGTGTAGCAGATGGTTGTGTTGTGGGAAGCAGAGAGATGCATGGAGAGGGCCAGAAGAGGGGGCATCAAGCTGTGTCTTAAAACTAAGCTTCTAGCTTCCGTGCCGATGAACCTCGCCAAGATTCCCTGATTTAAGGGAGCAGAAAAATAATCTCGAAGCGCGCATGCGCAAATAAATGTACATGAATTGAACCAGATACATCGGAACAGAGGGCCACAGGTAGTAGTAGGTACTAGGTAGTACCTACTAGGTACACGACATGTGCAAAGAAAAATAACTGAGGTTTGTTTGAGGGGTCAGTGCAAATGCTGGAGGAGGGGTACGTTCTGCATGTGAAAATTTGAACCGGAGCCAGAAGCTTCCTGCACCTTGAGCTGTAGCCGTCCATCTCTGTCGTCCATGCCAAACGGTTGGTTCCAACCATCGGCTCGTCACCTCTGAGCTCGAATGCTACTACGTACAGGTCTGTGCCGTGATGCGCCGCTCCGGGCCGCCATGTATCTAGCATCTATTAGTGTATAAATGGTAAGAGAACTTTGTAGGGAATCGGATGCCCGTTAGCCTAAGAGGGGGAGGGGGTGAATTAGGCAACTAAAAACCTTAACCTATGGCTTCACTAATTTTGCGCAAAGGTAAACTAGAACATACTATCTAGATGTGCAACTACGGTTGTTCTAGTGTGAAACTCCCATCCCAAAAGAAGGTTTGCAACCTATAGCCAATCCTAGCATGATACTACTCTAGGAAAGTAAAGGCAAGCAAAGATTGCAATAGAGTAAATGCGGAAACGTAAAGGGGATGAGAGGAAGCAAACTCTTGACACGCGATTTATCCCGTGGTATCGGTAGGCACTAAGCCACCCCTAGTCCACGTTGTTGAAGCACTCACACAAGAGTATTGCTTCTCGGTCACCAAGTCTCTCCCAAGAGCACCAACTTGACTTGCCACAAAGGCTAGCCACTTAGGCACTTGTCAAGCTCCCTTGGTCACCTTGATGCCACCTCCACTAAGGAGCTTCTCCACCAAGGAAGGGGGTCTCCACGTCCCCCGCACAAAGTGTCCTCGCCGCTCCACACCAAGCCGGAGGGTCGATGACGATTGCCGGTGAGCCACTTAGACCCCAAGGCTTCCGGCGAACCTTGTACAACTGGATTCACTCAAGAATCACCTCACAAGGTTGGCACAACCTTGCACTCACTCAGCTCTAAGCTAAGCCTAGCACTAAGCACATACACTAAGCATATGCAAGTCTATGGATGAGCAATTAAGCACTTGGATGGATTGGATATGATCTTCTAGGTGTCTTGAACTCTCCTGCACTTCCACACAATCCAGCCTTCTCAAATGGGTGAGTGGAGGGGGTATAAATAGCCCAAGGCATCAAACTAGCCGTTGGCTAACGTCCACTGAAAAAGGTACCGTCGGATGATCCGACGCTATATTTTCCAGGGCGTCGGTTCATCCGGTGCCCCTCCCACGTCACTTAGCCGTTGAGGTTCTCTGACACAACTGCTCCGACGCTATGCACCGACGGTGCGTCGGATCATCCGGTGCTGAAGACTCCGCGCTCAAGTCGCCTCTGTTAGCTTCCAATCGACCGTCGGATAGACCGACGCTTCTCCTTGTCCAAGGCGTCGGATCATCCGGTGCTGAAGGCTTCGTCTTGGCGCGTCTCTGTATGAATTCAAACTGAGCGTCGGATAGACCGACGGGGTCCCCACTCAGACCGTCGGATCATCCGGTGCTACTGTCTTCCTTGCTCTTCCTCTGCAACTCGTCCGACGCTACTAAATAATGGACCGTCGGTTCATCCGACGGTACCTAGGGTTTGTCCCTGTGTACCAATTCGTCCGACGATTGCACCGACGCTTGTATTTGAGGGACCGTCGGTTCATCCGACGGTGTCTTTTCTTTTCCTTTTCTTGCTCGGTTTTGACCCTTGAAAAATACACTATCTTCTCAATTTGGCATATGGTTTTCTTGCATCCTTGGGACCTAGAAGTGTCTACAAAGACATGCTAAAACAATAAGGTTAGTCCCAATGATCATGTTGTCATGAATCACCAAAATCAAACTCGAACTAATGGCATATGAGGCCATGTTCGCTACAATCTCCCCCTTTTTGGTGATTTATGACAACACAACCAAAGCAAGCATAAATTTGCAAGAATTGACAGAATTAGAACCACTTACACTTGCTTGGATGCTTACCATCATCCAAACTCCCCCTAGATCAAACTTCCCTCTTTTTGATCTTCATGTTCACATTCTCCCCCTTTGGTCTCATATCCTTGAAACCACTTGTAAGCATCCTTGAACCCACTTGTAAGCTTAAGCCACAAGCTTGCTTTGGTCCCACATTCTCCCCCTTTGGAATAAAATCGCCAAAAAGTCCCAAAGCAAAATGGTCCAAGGAAACTAGCAAGATCTAGCAACCATAGCTCAAAGGAGAGATGTTAAGTGCAAGGGAGAAAGCCGCATGAACCATGATCCATATGTATGATATCGATGAAGATACCACATGTGAGAATAACTAAGGTGGATCACATGCTCATGAGACTAGCATGATACAAACTAAGCTCCCCCTAAGTGTGTGCATAAAAAGAATACCACTTGCAAGACAAGGGTAGTGAGAAACAAGTGCACAACTACAACCTTGTAAAATAAGGAAGCTTAGAGCATATCATGCAAAGAGATAGCTTAAAGGACAAGAGATAGAACAAGTAGGTTCTTGTTACATTACCACTTGTAGATATCACTTGTAGTCTTTTGATCATTGCATACCTCCGGGGGATGATCCTCTCTACCTTGTTGGCACCACATTGAGATGAGCCACTTGGAAATGATATCACTAGGTGACACCACTTGAAAGAAGCTTGCATGGAAGACACTTGGGGTACCACAAGGATTAGGAATGTATGAGTACATTGCCTTTGAACTTATATAGAGACATAAGCTCGCAAGGACATGACTCAATAGCATAAAGCTCATATTGCTATATTCACTCTATTAGAGATGTTAGATCACATTGAGAGTGAAATAGCATTCTCTTAGAATGAAACACCGCACCGGAACACGTCGCTAAGGGACTACATAAGATAAGCTTGAAACAAAGTTAGTCCCATAACCAAACCATGGGATGAGCTCCCCCTAAATGTGTGCATTTAGTGTTTGAATCACCAACCAAATGTATGCACATTGTTTATGACAACAACGGGAAGCTTACCCTTTAGCTTGCTCATGATGCAAAGAGATATATATGAATACATGCACCATGAAAGAACAAGTGTAGTTTTCCTACACACTAATCAAACAATGTAGATTGCTCATGGGTTAGCACATGACACAAGCAACCTACCATATGTAAACATTGCAACAAATGCAACCTAAACAAGGCAATGGAGCTACAATGATGCAAGAGATAGGTACTAGTTTCCATTACCTCAACCGGGGAACTTGGGCAACACATTGTCCAATTTTGCAAGCTTGGCTTATAGGCTTGAATCTTCTCATCTTGATTGTGCCAAGCCTCCCAAGTCCCCGCACTCAAGGCCTTCAAGTGGCCTTTGGAACCCAAACCATTTGAGGCCCCTTCATGTTGGTGATGAGTTCCTTAGGCACCCAAATGGGTTGGTTCCTACCCCGCTCTTCCTTCATCTTCCCAACCTTGTGTGCAACCACCTTGCCATTTGCTTTCTTCTTGATGACGTAGGTGTTGCTATTTGTCTTGTTCTTGCGGTTGGGCTTGGTGTAGATGAGGGAGCTCTTGATTGTGGGCTTCAATTTCTTCTTTGCGCCCTTGTCCATCTTCTTGACAAATTGGGGGCATTTGTAGAACTTGTGCCCTTCTCCATGACACTTGTAGCAAGTCACGGTTGCACCCTTCTCAAGCTTCTTCACCATGGGATCACGGTTATCTTGAGAAGGTTGGACTTTACTCTTCATGTCTTGAGAGATGTCCACTTGTTCTTCATCATTCTTGCCCTTGCCCATCAAGTTTGCCAACCTCTCTCGGAGCCATTTCACTTCTTGCTTGAGCTCATCATTTTCCTTGCCTATGAGATAATCACATGTTTCTACAACAACATTCTCATGGCAAGATGGTGAGCAAGATTCATCGATTAAATCAATGCAAGAAGTTGAAGCATCTACCTTGGAGATAGGAATTGCGCAAGGAATAGATGTTTCATCAAGCTCAAAGGAATTACTTGTTTTAGTCTCATTACTCTCAAGCTTAGATTTTAGCTCATCACACTCCTTGCTAAGCAATTTGAATTTGCACAACAAATGTTCATAATTTGTAGCAAGGGTGTCACTAAGATCATTGAGAGCATTGAGTTCTTTAATTTCATTAGCTTGTTTTTCAAGCATTCCTTTTTGCTCATGGACTAGCTCAACAAGATCATTAAGAGAGGTGGTGTCGGATTCATCATCACTTACATTGTTCTCCATACCTCGGGCCATAAGGCACATGTGTGGTGATGATGAAGAGCCATGCATGAAGCGGGTGGTGAAGTTCTTTCTTGATTCATCACTTGAGCTAGAAGAACTTGATTCTCCACCACTTGTCCACTCACAGACGGCGATAGTTGCTTCTTGCTTTGGCCTCCTCTCCTTGACCACCTTCTTCTTGGGCTTGTGCTCGATCTTGGTGAACTTGATGTGTTGATGATAACGCCCTTCTCTCAAGTGGACGTTGTAGCCGTACATGTTGACTTTCTTCACATACTTGAAGATCTTCTCCACGTACTCGGCCACCATGGATTCAACCTCTTCATCACTTGAGGAATCTTCATCGTCACCATCATCACCATCATCTTCGCTTGAGCTTCCATGAGTAGCCATCCTACTCAACACCTTCTCTTGTTGGCTTGAGAGGGCATGGCTTGTGCTTGGAGAAGATGGTTCTTGAGGCTTTTCTTGGGACGCCTTCTTGGACTCGGGCATGATTTGAAGCTCATGTGCCATGATCTTGCTCAAGATTTGAGATGGCTTCAATTCTTCGAGCTTTCTCTCATAGATGATAGCCTTCACCAAGTCATAGTCGGGCTTCCGGAGACTTTGAAGGATCTTGCGGTTGATGTTCAAGTCCGTGATGTTCTTCACACCTAAAGCATTGATTTCTTGACAAGCACATTTAGGCGTGAGTACATAGAATCGGCATTTTCATTAGCAAGTTGCTTGAAGCTATTGAATTCCTCAAGGAGACAACCATAGCGTTCATTAGCAACTTCTTTTGAACCCTCATTTTGCTCCTTGATGGTTTTCCATAGCTCATGAGCATTTTCACAAGTAAAAACTCTATTGAAAACGCCTACATCTAGTGAGGACAAAATGATACTCTTAGCAATCACATCAAATTGCTTTTCCTTTCTAGTACCATTTTTCATGCCCTCATCGGTGACTCTCCAAACGTCAAGGTCCCTTGCTTGGAGATAGGCCTCCATGAGAACCTTCCATCGAGGATAGCCCGTGCCATCGAAATGTGGAGCCAAACCTAAGGTATCCACCCCTTTCATTCCTCTAAAGAGCAACTCACTAGGCGGTGAAGCCTAACCGTTCCAATGAGCCGGTTTTCACAATTTACCAATCGAGTTGGTGTTTCCTTGTGAAGGAAGTGAGTCCCGGCTCTGATACCACTTGTAGGGAATCGGATGCCCGTTAGCCTAAGAGGGGGAGGGGGTGAATTAGGCAACTAAAAACCTTAACCTATGGCTTCACTAATTTTGCGCAAAGGTAAACTAGAACATACTATCTAGATGTGCAACTACGATTGTTCTAGTGTGAAACTCCCATCCCAAAAGAAGGTTTGCAACCTATAGCCAATCCTAGCATGATACTACTCTAGGAAAGTAAAGGCAAGCAAAGATTGCAATAGAGTAAATGCGGAAACGTAAAGGGGATGAGAGGAAGCAAACTCTTGACACGCGATTTATCCCGTGGTATCGGTAGGCACTAAGCCACCCCTAGTCCACGTTGTTGAAGCACTCACACAAGAGTATTGCTTCTCGGTCACCAAGTCTCTCCCAAGAGCACCAACTTGACTTGCCACAAAGGCTAGCCACTTAGGCACTTGTCAAGCTCCCTTGGTCACCTTGATGCCACCTCCACTAAGGAGCTTCTCCACCAAGGAAGGGGGTCTCCACGTCCCCCGCACAAAGTGTCCTCGCCGCTCCACACCAAGCCGGAGGGTCGATGACGATTGCCGGTGAGCCACTTAGGCCCCAAGGCTTCCGGCGAACCTTGTACAACTGGATTCACTCAAGAATCACCTCACAAGGTTGGCACAACCTTGCACTCACTCAGCTCTAAGCTAAGCCTAGCACTAAGCACATACACTAAGCATATGCAAGTCTATGGATGAGCAATTAAGCACTTGGATGGATTGGATATGATCTTCTAGGTGTCTTGAACTCTCCTGCACTTCCACACAATCTAGCCTTCTCAAATGGGTGAGTGGAGGGGGTATAAATAGCCCAAGGCATCAAACTAGCCGTTGGCTAACGTCCACTGAAAAAGGTACCGTCGGATGATCCGACGCTATATTTTCCAGGGCGTCGGTTCATCCGGTGCCCCTCCCACGTCACTTAGCCGTTGAGGTTCTCTGACACAACTGCTCCGACGCTATGCACCGACGGTGCGTCGGATCATCCGGTGCTGAAGACTCCGCGCTCAAGTCGCCTCTGTTAGCTTCCAATCGACCGTCGGATAGACCGACGCTTCTCCTTGTCCAAGGCGTCGGATCATCCGGTGCTGAAGGCTTCGTCTTGGCGCGTCTCTGTATGAATTCAAACTGAGCGTCGGATAGACCGACGGGGTCCCCACTCAGACCGTCGGATCATCCGGTGCTACTGTCTTCCTTGCTCTTCCTCTGCAACTCGTCCGACGCTACTAAATAATGGACCGTCGGTTCATCCGACGGTACCTAGGGTTTGTCCCTGTGTACCAATTCGTCCGACGATTGCACCGACGCTTGTATTTGAGGGACCGTCGGTTCATCCGACGGTGTCTTTTCTTTTCCTTTTCTTGCTCGGTTTTGACCCTTGAAAAATACACTATCTTCTCAATTTGGCATATGGTTTTCTTGCATCCTTGGGACCTAGAAGTGTCTACAAAGACATGCTAAAACAATAAGGTTAGTCCCAATGATCATGTTGTCATGAATCACCAAAATCAAACTCGAACTAATGGCATATGAGGCCATGTTCGCTACAAACTTGTAAGGAATTCAGGGTATCAAAGGACAAGACTGTTAACTTCATTCCCATAAAGAAGAATAAAACCTGCTGGAAGTAATAAAGCATTTGTAACACGTACATGTATCTAGCATCAATTAAATTAAGGTGTTTCTTTCAAAACATCTGATACGGAGTGTGTATGGTGTTTGGTTAACATTGCCCGACTGTTGTATAAGCAAATATAGTACTACATGCTATATCATCCTAGTTAGTAGTCTAATAGTTTTTTAGTTGCTAACAAAAATAGGATTTTTCACCATGCACCATACCACCAGATGGTATAAGATATAAGACTTTTGAAATGAGTAAATCTGTAATTATCATCAAAAAAATACTTCATGTTATTTTGGGCATTGTGATTTTTTCTCCTACATGCCGTTTTCCCACACATGGTGTTTTCCACTTTTCAATCCAGATAAATTTTCCAATAATACCTCTATACCACCCATGTATACCATCTATACCACAAGTGTAAGTTTTAGTGGTATACAATTAATCTCAACAAAAATCGAATTCTTTCATACTAGTCCTTTGAAACAGTGGTTGTATATGGTGGTATGGTGCACCGTAAAAGAGCTCAAAAATAACATACTGGTCATACTCACATGCATATATACTACACACTGAATTGGCACTTACGATTTGCTGATCTAAAATGAATGAAATTTAGATCCATCATTATTAATTTGATCTCATGATCATCTCTTGCTTATATACTTAGACAATCCAACTACTTCCCAACAAAAAGAAGCATAATTAATCAACAATAATTTAGTTTACTGAGTAATGGCCTCATATACCGAGCAGAAACATCTATTGCCAAGAAGCTGCCCCTTGGTGTTCCGTGGTAACTCTCCTTGAGGCATCGCTTGATCGGTTTCTTCTTCTACGATCTCATCTGCATTGCCCTGTGGGTTATCCACGATGGTGTTGCAGGAGCAATAATGACCTTGAGCTCATTGGCTTCCACAGCTAGTTGGTGGGGGGCTCAAGCCCCCCTACCACCCAAAAATAAGGTGGAAGGAGCATTCATGTTTGGAGAAAGGAGGAAGAATGACACGTTGTTTGATTGGCTTTACACGGAGAGGTAGATAAAGCTGACCGGCTAGCACACACATGCATACTAATATATTTAGCTTCGTACGTATACTGCCGCTGATGAGCAATCAACTAGCTTTTGTGTTGAAAAAAATCACTATGCAGTACGTCCTCTCTGTCATCTCTTGGTCCTGAATCCTGATCGACCACACCGAGCGAACTAGTATAGAATAAAAAAGATATCACTGTAACATACACTATAGACAAAGATATGCATGCATGCACCATGTGTTATTGCTAAATGCTAACTGTATAGAAATAGAACCAGGTCGGCCGTTTCTTGATTTTTGAGACGATTGATCGATGACAAATATGTTTGTTTCTCTAACACATATCTTTGGGTTCTATTTTGTGCACCGATGCATATATACCTTCATCGTAGGCACAAGACAAATCAAGTTGGAAGTCTACGGGAAACCGCATGTTCGATGTGAGCTCGAAAATCACGACAAAGGGCCCAATAACCTCGGCAAAGGGTTTTCCGTGAGTAGCTCTCGGGAAAGCCCTCACGGCAAATAGTTTCAAGGCAAACAACCCTCTACACCCGTCCTATCCAGAGTACTCGGCAGCGTCACACACAAGAGGATATAGATAATTGAACGCAATAACTCTTTTCAATTATTAATATTCTACTTGTTCACATTACACTTATTCCCTACAATGTTTCTCTATAGAAACAATCACCACAGGTTCAGGTGCTGGGACAAGCTCTCAGCAATGGGTGCCGTCTCCTCCATAAGCTCACAGAACTTGTCATCCGAGCAATATGCGGTGATCCCTCCTGCAACAACGGCGACATTCGCCTTCGGGTAGAAGGACTTGAGGAAGCTGAGCACCTGATTGGGAATTGACTTGGCTAGCTTATGCACGAGTATTGCAGCTAGAGTCTCCTTCAAGCGATCCACCAATGGCGGCGTCCTCATACCAGCTACCTGAGGCACGAATAAGTCTGCCACGGGCTCTGCAACATCCTGAAGCTCATTGAGAGATTTCCTCGATGCTTCATTGTCCTCATTGAGCTTCTTCAGCGACTGCATGCACCTGAGCAGATGAGTTTCCCCCGCTATTCAAAGCTCGACTTCAGTGATGAGTTTAAGTGGCCGCACCTTCAGTTCCGCCTCAACTTCTTCGTGGGCAGCCTTCTCACGGTATACGATATTCCTCAAGTCAGCTCCAAAGCCTTCGGTTGCTCCCCTGAGTTCTCAAGCTCTGCAAGAACCTAGGGGTCACATTACATGACAAAGGGGGAAAACATCTACCCCACCTAGTTGCTAACGGTTGCATCTGTTGCTAATGGCCGATGGAAAAAAATAGTTTGTTGTGCACAAAAAAGAAGCGAATTTGCCGTGCATTGCAAGAAAGCGCACGACAAAGATTGAGTTTGCCTTGCGTCAAAAAATAACATACGACAAACAATTAATTTACTGTGCACTTTTTCTTTGCGTGCATTCTATAAAAAACACACGGCAAAGCGGTTGTTTGCCGTGCACCCGATATTATGCGCACGGCGAAGATGCGGGCGCACAGCAAAATCGAGTTTTCCGGTAGTGGGAGAGAGTACTAAGCTAAATTAGACGGTCAAATTTGCTACCACCCCTATGCACACAGCTAGCACCCACATGCATCATGTATGAGGTGCTTACATGCACACAGCATCCACACTCGATCTCTCTATATAAAAATGACCATAACTTTTTCAGAAGCAAGACAAGCTATATATATGTACCTCCATTTAAGGTTATGCGTTTGTGAAGGAAATAAGTAGGGTTTCTCTGTATATTTTAGATATTGGGGGAAACCAAAGTGTCAACTGTACCACCATCTTGCTTGTGTTGTGTTGTGTGGAGCAGAGAGATGGGAGGTAGGCGCCATCAAGCCGTGTCGCGTGGTTATAGATTATTTAAAACTAAGGTGCTCACTTATGTGGCCATCGAACCTCGCCAAGACTCCCTGATTTCACCGAAAATTTATCTCCAAGGGCATGCGCCAAGAAATGTGAAGATGCATCACTGATTCAGTGTATACATAGCATGCGCAGTACAATGGCAAGACTGGATAAAAAAAGATTCCCTGTCGTGCAGAGGAAAACGATTGCGTTTCGCTTGGAGTGGTTTTTCATACCTCTCATGTGGTTTCCTCCAAGATCTTAGGAAATGAGTATAAAAATTTTCTACGGGAAGGAATTTGCCAACAATTCTCTCTCCTTGTTCTACAAAGCTTTTGTGCATGGATCTTTCTATTTTGTTGTCACTTTGGTGCTGCTGTATATCCAATCCAAGCAAGCTAGCAAATAAAAGATAATGGTAAAAGTACATACGGAGTTATAAAAGCATCGCAACACCGTGAGATGCATGCATCTCGCTAGCGCACATGCATCGCATCGATCTGCTTCAACTGAAACCCAAGTGGCCCAGTTGTAGTCGTCAAGATAGGTTGCCAAAGGGTCAGTATTATTGTGATGTGTTTGATGCTAGCTGTATATATGATAATAGCAGATTAGTAGTATATATATTGTTGTAAGATCATGTGGTGATAATGGAATTTTGACAAGTTTATACATGGTATATATATACGCATGAAAATTGAAAAGTGTGATAATTTGTCGTCAAATGTGGATATCCCTCCCTAACGTACATATTCACGTACGCTACATGTTCCGTTAAAGACGTACGCAACAAGAAGGCGAGCGATATATCTCTGATGCGGGGAGCGTCGCACTCAAACTCGATCGTCAACACCATCATGGATTTGGGGCTGCAAAGAACCAACCGCTAGATCTTTTGCCTTGCTCTTTCTACAAAATTTTATTCTTGCATTCATAATTACATGAACGTGTGGCTGGCGGACACTAATACAACCATATGTTCGGAGAATGCATGAACATGAAGCTGATGAAAAACTTTGCGGTGCGTCAGAGCTCGCTCTGATAGCGGCGGAGGCGAAGCAGCGTTGCCATTAACATGTCCCTTGATGCGGCATGATTGAAGAGGAGTTGAGAGCAAGATCTACAACGACCCAATCAGCAAGGACAACTACAGGATCGTTGAGAGCTCGTTTGGACCGGGTTGGGGCGACAACGGCTATACCGTAATTAATTGATGTTGCCGTCGCCACTTGGAGATGTCGCAGATGCCGCCGTCACAACCAGGTGCGTCAGCGCGGGTTCCCAGCTGCCACCCATCCACTGCCGGCTTTGTCTCCACCTGCTCCCCCTCCTTGCTTTGATTTCCTCCAACACCTCAGATCTCTCTTGCCACTGTCAGTTTCCCTCTTCGTCTCCCTCTTCATCATCACAGAGAGATATCATACTATCATGAGTCCATGCACACTGCTGCACGTGCCCCATATATATATAGGGTCCGTTTGGTACAACTTTATGAGCGGCTTCACGAGCAGCTTCACAACTTCAATAGCCAAACGGCCAGCTCTCTGCTCAGCTCTCTGGTCAGCTTCTCTGAAAACTCGCTCTCACAGAGTTAAGCACACGGTGAAGCTGCAAAAACATGGCTCTCTCCTGCTCATGAAGTTGTTCATGAAGTTGTTTTCTAAAAAAACAGCTCTACTGGTGAAGCTGAGCTGTGCCAAACAGGACCATAGTATAGATGCATCTTCTAGTTGAAGTTCGGCATGCTACTGATCCGATCCTGCCGGTGCATCAGTGTGCAGCCATGCGTTGGAGATGACCCATCTGAGCTGCGGATTAGGTGAGGTATGCACTTGTTGCAGACCCTCCAACGGCACAATGCAAGGCACCATATCTCTGCCTAGAGCCTACCATGACCAACCGTATTTCAAGGTTATTATTAAGACCAGGAATGGCTTTTTAAAATTTTAAACAGTTTTTTTATGAAGCACATGCGTGAGCTAACTAACTATAGAAAACTATTCGCAAAAAAAAAACTAGCTATAGAAAATTTTTAGAACCCACGTACATGATCCAACTTCCATGATAAATCGAGGCAACGCTCAAGGTGTCTTTAGTTACTTGTATCATTTGATCATGTATATATGGAAATAAGGAATGGTTCAGAATAAATATGATGTTTACGTTTGGTTGGGTGCATTGTACCATACCATCTTGAAGTCATCCCACTTATATGTTTTTATACTATAACAAAAGTAAAAACAAATTGATTGAACCACACCATTCAATATAAATGTTGCAGTCACAAGTTTCATTTCTTTTTGGGCAAGTAGCAAGTGCATGTATAGTCTAATGTCCGAGCTGACGATAATGCATGAGCTTCGTTCTAGAAGGTTGATCATGTCATAGCCCTCATGCTTCCTTCACAATCCAAACTCGATAAGTTCTATATATATTTAACCCAAGATCATATAATATTTATTTCTCTGTCATTGTTTCCATAGCTAACAGATTATATATGGAGGAGCATGTTCAAATTTTTAGTATTAAAGTAAAATAATAATAATAATGATAATGTTATGCCCAGTGATCAAGGGCAGATGTGATAGCAGATTTCTCCTAGAGAATGCTGGACCAACTTTGAAAATCTGGGCCTCATTGAGACGCACATACCGTTTCACTGGGCTCTTCATAAAATCGACGAAGCCACAAATTAAACTAGTTTTTTATTTCTACAGAAGCTTTCGAATCCAGCGATGACTGGTGTCCGCCCATGCTACTCCATCCATGGCTGCTATCTACTGTTCATTCTTTTTTTTTTCTTATAAGAAGTACCGCGCGTGCATTTCGTGATCTTTGATGAGAAGACCACCAAAAATAGTACAATTTTCTTTTACACAAAAGAAAAAGAGCATTTAACTTAGCTTTTCGGATGATCCATCAAAAGGTAAAGGTACTGAAAAAAATTGTTACTCCAGAGAATCATATACAGTGTTGTGTTGGTCAACTCTGCTTGATTAAGTGAACCAAAACTGTCACAAAATAAACATGTGATAAATAGGCCACCATCGACAACTTCAACCATCCCAGCACACCCCATGTAATGCATAGAGAATGGCAGCAGTAGCTAAAATATATTACACATGTCGCAGCACTTGCAACTTAGATTTTGGAGAATATCTATGTACCTTTCAGTGATTGCAACTTAGATTTCGGAGAATATCTATGTACCTTTCAGTGATTGACGAGGAGGTGCATGACAAGATCTACAACGACACCACATCAGGAAGGGGAACAACTACAATATTGTCGAGAACCCATTAGGACCAAAATGGGGCGACAACGGATGCGTCCACGTGCAGAGGGGGGTGTCGGAACTAATTAATGTCGCCGTTGCCGCTTGGAGATGCCGCAGATGCCCCATATCTATCAGAGTGCACCGACGAAGCTCTCCAGGCATCCTTCGCCGTGGGTGCCCAGCTACCTCCCGTCCATCGCTGGCTCCGTCACCACCAGCTCCAGCTCCCCCTCCTTGCTTTGGTTTCCACCAACACCTCACTACGACTCTCTGTCTCGGAGAGATGCATGCCGCATGGCGTGGTTGTATGCAGGGGCGGAGCTAGAGACAAATGGAGGGGGGTGCGGCGTCTTCACAGGACAGGTACACAGTCAATCTAACATGGTGAGATTTTAGGTTTGATAAGAGACTTTGAAAATGTTCTGGGTGCGGCCGCACCCACAGCTTCCTACCTGGCTCCGCCCCTGGTTGTATGTGATCATATCATGAGTACGTGGTTATGATCTTCTAGTCGAGGTTGTGAAAACCAAAAACTAACGGATGTTTGTGGATGGAACATGTGGTACCTCACACTAGCTGGCAGGCGTTTTCATGTTATATATATAGAGTGAGGAAACCCCCCTCTCGCCGATTTACATGGGCAAACCCCCCTATCACATTTAAACACAGCTCTACAGCTGGACAAAGCAATCTAATCATACACACACAACTTGTGAGGCACGACGTTACATCTGCTTGTTTATCTAACAGAGGTTGAGCCGGCCCGCATGCTTGGCCCGCATGCTGGCTGCTGGTGTAGTGCAGCCATGCGTTGGAGATGATCCATCTGCGCTGCCGAGTAGGCGAGGCATGCACACGCGTTGCAGACCCTCCAGCGACGGCACAAACAAGGCACCATATCTGCCTAGCTAGTGTATACCATCACCACCAACCGTTTTTCAAGGATAATAAGGTCGGGAATGGCTTTTTAAAATTTTAAACAATTTTTTTAAGAAACACAAACACATGCACAAACTGATTAGAATTTCATCAGAACCGACATACGTGATCTAACTTCCACGATAGATCGAGGAACGCTTTGAGTGTCATTTGATCACGTATATATGAAATATGGAAAAAACGACCTGCGGGGAGGAAGACCATGCACCCCCACGACATTATTATATTAAGAAGGAGATCTTCTCAAACCTCTGTCTCACCCATACACAGTGGCACCACAACACACATGAGATATGACTTGCATTAGACACATGCTTTGGCGTGGAACAGACGAGGATATATTTATTTTTACAACAACAAACTCCTGAGAGGGCCACAATGACCACTCAACCGCCGCACACACATGCGTCTGCTAGGCCATCACTGGTAGAGAGCGAGGCTTTGGTTCGGGCCTTTAGTCCCGGTTCAACTTTGGAGCCGGAACTAAAGGCATTTCGTCGACGTGGCCCGAAATGCTGGCGGGAGGCACCCCCCTTTAGTCCCGGTTGGTATAACCAACCGTGACAAAAGGGATGGCTCCCAACGTCTCTTTCCCGCAATGATTGACGCGGGCTTTTAGCACCGGGTGGAGTTACCAACCGAGACTAAAAGGTCCCCCTTTAGTCTCGGTTGGTAACTCCACCCGGTGCTAATGCTTTAGTCCCGGGTGGAGTTACCAACCGAGACTAAAGGGAACCCTTTAGTCTCGGTTGGTAATTCCACCCGAGACTAAAAGCCCGCGCCCTATAAATCCAGCTTCTTCTTCCTCTTTCTCTTGCCCGAGCCATTCTTCACCAAGAGCTCAAGCTCCTCCTCCATGGCGCCTCAACCTTAGAGACGTGCTGCTGAATTTTTTCTTCATCTATTTGTGAAGATTTCTCTCCTCTAAAGTGTTGCCAAGGTTTGATTCTTCTTCCTCCCATCATTTGTTGTGATTAATTTTTTTATATTTTAGAGATGGAGAAAATAGGAATCTTAAATCCTAGATGGGAGGAGCTAATAAGAGATGAGGTTATTTATATACTTTAGATTTAGAAAAAAGTGGTTGGCTAAACATTAGCATTCTCTTGTTATCTTTTAAATTGATGTAGAGAAAATTGAATTTTACTTTTTGATATAATGATACATAGAACTAATTATGATTTTACATTTAGCTAATTTTTTAGAAGTTAGTTTATAAAAAATATGGTCATTAATAATGGAGATAAAAAAAATAGCCATCAGGTGACCTCTGTATGTCAATGTATCACAAGAAATGGCCAGATGTATATAGTTCACATAGGATGCAATGATTGTCGTGGTTGTGGTACAATGACATACATACAGATGAGGTCACTTGATGGCTATTACAAGGCACGACATCAATAGCAATGAGTACAAGTCCCAAGCTAAAACTAGTCAGCTTCTAGCTTTTGAACCTCTGCTTCAAACACATTTATGAATTCACGTATTGTGTTGAGATGATCAACATGTTCAGGAAGAATGTAGGTAGGCCTCCAGTTCTCATCATCCAGTTCATAACGGAATACATCATCAAACTCACCCTTCTTCATCTTTGTCTTTGTTATTCTGATTTAAAGGAAATAATTTTTGGACTTAATATGATGTAGATGAACCGGCAATGGATGAACGCCGACAGACGATCCCCAGAGTACATTGCTGGCATGCAAGCTTTTCTCGAAGTGGCCAAAGCCAACAAGAACCCAAAGGGATTCATGTGTTGTCCATGCTCTGTGTGCAGAAACGACAAAGACTACTCTGACTGGGGGACTCTTCACCTCCACTTGATTAAAAACGGATTCATGGCGAACTATGTGCTTTGGACCAGGCACGGTGAAAGAGGGGTTGTGATGGAAGAGAACGAAGAAGAGGCGGATGATAATAACATTCCTGACTGGGCCGCGGGGCAAGCTTTTGTGGATACTTTAATGGAAGATGCTGACGAAGAAGAGATACCGGAAGACGGCCATGTTGATGATCTTGGTCAAGTTCTAAAAGATGCACAAAAGGACTGCGAAAATGATAATGAAAAGGCAAAGTTGCAGCGTATGATACAAGATCATAGAAAACTATTGTACCCAGATTGCAAACAGGGTCACAAAAAACTTGGTACTACACTTGAAATATTGCAATGGAAGGCAAAATATGGTGTGTCTGATAAAGCATTTGAGGGGATGCTAAAAATTGTGAAGGACAAGCTTCCCGAGAACAATGAATTACCGTCGACAACATATGAAGCGAAACAGACTGTGTGCCCTCTGGGGTTGGAGGTTCAGAAGATCCATGTCTGCCCTAATGATTGCATCCTATATCGAGGGAATGAACATGAGAATTTGGAAGCTTGTTCTGTGTGCAAAGCGTTACGTTATAAGATCCGGAGAGATGATGATCCTGGTGCTCTCGAGGGGACACCTCCCAAGTCGACGAAAGTACCGGCGAAGGTTATGTGGTATACATATATACAAGTGCAAATACATATACGTACATATACGGGTTAGACAACAATTAGAATATACGGTCAAATCGAAAACAGCAAAAAAAGAAAGAGACGAGACCCTTTAGTCACGGTTGGTATTACCAACCGAGACTAAAGGGGGTGTGCGCAGGCGCTGACGAGCCCCCCCCCCCTTAGTCCCGGTTCGTTCACCCGAGACTAAAGGGGGGCCTTTTGTCTCTCATCATTAGTCCCGTTTGGACATGAGAGATCTATTCCCTCTACCAACCGAGACTAAAGTCCCTCTCCCTACCAGTGCATAAATCCCTTACGAAACCACAACTGATCATCCTAGGGATCGAACCGTGCGAGTTCTCACCACTGACCTAGAAGATCATTCACATATGAAAGAAAAATACTTCTGACTAGTGGCTGATAATCCCAGGGATCAAACCTCGTGAGTTTCCACCACTGAGACAGAGGATTGTTCGCGTTCAAAATAATAGTTTTATTTGGTTGGATGAATTGTACGATCTCATCCGAGGTGAAGCCATCCCATTTAATATATTATTTCACTAACAGGAGTAAATTATATGATACAGATAAAATGGTTGAGCCACACAGTTCATGAGTTGGATATTATCCATACATAGGAGTACATCGAAGTGGTGGAGTCACAAGTTTCGTTTCGCATGGACATGCAAACTGGGCAAGTATGTAGCTAGCGCATGCATACTGTCCGAGCTGATGACGATGCATGATCTTCTAGAAGGTTGATCATGCTATATATATTTAACTCAAAGTCATATATTGTAAGCTGATGACAACGCTTTGAGGCTGATCTTTAAATTTGCTACTCGAATAAATTAGAGAGCCAAATTTGATACCACACACCCCTATGCACACAGCACCCACATGCATGATGTATGAGGTGCCTACGACCATCGATCTCTATAAATGTCTATAACTTTTCAAAAGCAAGACAAGCTAAGTACCTCTTTTTAAAGCTACTATATGCGTTTGTGTAAATCGGTAGGTTTCTCTGTCTGTATGCATGGCAATATTTTAGATATCAGGGGAAACCAAAGTGTCAACCATACTATCTTGATTGCACAGCTTAGGGCGGCAGAGCCTTGGTTGCCCTCCTTCGATCTGGTTCTGGCGCTCCATCGAAAACAAAGTGATGTGTAAGGAGCTGAGTGCAGCAGATGATTTGTGTTGTGTTGTATGGAGCAGAGAGATGGGAGATAGGGGTCATCAAGCTATGTCGCGCGGTTATATAACTGTCTTCAAACTAATCAAGCTGCTGAATTATGTGGCCGTTGATCCTCGCCATGACACCTTGATTTCACGAGCACAAAATTTATTTCCAAGGGCACACACAAAGAAATATGATCGAAAAGATACATCGGATCACAGAGCAGAGGTACACGACATGCATCTAGCTATGTGACCCCAAGTACTACGTTGTTGTTCCTGGTGAACAAAGACGTTCAACCATGCTATTATTGGTGATTGATTGGTTCCGGGTCATGGTTGAAACTATATATGTACCTTGGTAGTGTAATCTCCTCTTTGTTCCTACAATTTTCTTGCTACAGGAGGGGATGCTCCCCCGTGACCGTCAAAAAAAACTATATATGTACATTTATTTTATTTTCTTTCTGAGTAGCAATATACATAACTGATATTTGTTTGAGGGTAGTGCAAATGCTGGAGAAGGGGTACGATCTGCATGGGGAAATTTGAACCGGAGCCAGAAACTTTCTGCACCTTGAGCTGAGCTGTTCATCTCTGTCCATGCCTGTTCCGACACGCCTCTGACTTTCACATGGTCATCAGAGCCCATCAGCCCAACACAAATACGTCTAGTAGATTGCCTTCCCGTGGCCAAAGAGCCTCCTCTGCAGTACTGCACAGGGACTCACGCTCGCTGCATGTGGCCCTCGGGACCCATGTGGTAGTGAGCCGATTCCTTCTGCAGTACTGCAGAGGAGTTGGTTCCCCCGTGGTGAGTTCTTCCAAGACCGCCATCGTCAACTTGCTGATCGGCAATGTCATCACCGAGAAGCGGAACAAGCAGCTAGACAAACCATGCATGTGCTTTGGAAATTAAGTGCAGGTTCTTGCTTTGTGGTACGGTGCGATCGTCTAGAGTGTCCATGGCAAAGACTGTAACTGATAGTGCAGTGGCCACACCACCTTATCAGGCGCGCATTTGCTGCGACGCACGGCGGTGAACACGAGGCGCCAGCAAACGTTGTAGGCCCCACCACTATCCCTTAATTATCTCTGTTCCTTTCTTCTCCCCACCATTCTTCTTCCTTCCTTTTCTTCTCTCCACCGTTCTTCTTCCTTTCATCTTCTTTCACCCGTGACGGCCACAAGTGCCTGAGCCACGTCCACTGCCACCGACCTCCACCACCGCCCGCGGCCGGTGGCACCTCGCCGCCGCGCCGCTCCGCCCACGTCACGTCCCGGCCTCGCCATCCCGCCCTCCCTAACCTCTTCTTCCTTCATCTGCCGCAGCAGCGCCGCTCCCGCCAGCTACCACCACCCCCGCGGCCGGCGGCGAGCAGCCGCCGCGCCGCTCCGCCCCACCTACCAACCCCGCCGCGCATCCCCACCCTTTCTAACCTCTTCTTCCATTGCTCACCCCCGCCGCCGGCACTGGCCCACCGGAGGTCCCCCACCACCCCGCCAGCGACGCCGTCGCCGCCCGGCCTTGCCGCCCACAACCCGCAGCCACCGCCGGGCCGCCGCCCCCCCCCCCAGTCACCTCCTTCAAGGTCATCGGCAATGGAGCTCCCTCCCCCAAATCCCCAGATCCCTAACCCTAACCCCAACCAAAACCCTAAGAACCCGCCGGCGTCCACCACAACCTGCCGTTTCTCTCCTGCCCCCAACTGAGGAAGATGACGCTCGGGAGGAAGACGCTGGGAGGAGGAAGACGCTCAGATGGATAAGGTTTCCACCTCTCCTAACGCGATGCGTGTCCGTTCGCTGCTATTGTGTGGCGGCGCGCATCGTCTAAGAATTTTGCCACCGCGTTGGAGCAATGTTGATGAGTGGACACACGACCAACTTCTTTTTTATTTACGAACTTACAAAAGACACGATAAAATAGACCATATATAAGATAGATGCTTCCCAGGCCGCAAGATGAAACAGATCCTTCATTTTTTTTTTGTTGCCA
This sequence comes from Cenchrus fungigraminus, assembly GCA_036936925.1. NCBI lineage: Eukaryota > Viridiplantae > Streptophyta > Magnoliopsida > Poales > Poaceae > Cenchrus > Cenchrus fungigraminus. Next base: position 123,965,126 of record CM072770.1, on the reverse strand, counting down.
AGCACAACAAAAGCCTTTCTTGTGGAAATACTGGATATTTAGTTTGGTTGGGCAGCAAGAAGACATATATAACAAGTGCTACGATGAACTTGGCTGACGCGTGGCTCCTTCCATATCCTTCCTCTCCCTGCAACACATAAATGCAGTGACAAATTAGAAATGAACGAGTAGATCATGGTGATGTTCAATGCTTGTTTATTTATTAGGAAATAATTGCAAAAAAAAAAACAGACGACATTGAAGGTAAAAGGTATAGTATACTTAAGAGTTGAACTGCTAGTACTTTCCAACAGCATATGAACATATTGGCAGCTTGATCTTATCATCAATTAGGGGTGCAAATTGGTTATAATGTGGTGCACCTCCGAACCTCTTTAGTTCAATTATTTGTGCTACTTCTTCAAAATTGAACTAAAGATACACAAATAATTGAACTAAAGTGGTTTGGAGGTGCACTTAACGGTTACCCTTTGCACCCTTATCATCAATATTTCGAAGGCTCACATGCTGGCTGCATGCTACTAGTATTCTGGTTGAGATCGAAAGAGGCTCCACTACAACATATGGAACTATGTGAATTTCCGCACGTTGCTGCTGGATTTGAGAGAATTTTTCGTTAAACTATGAATTAATGTGCTTGTCTAATTTATTTACAAATGACATTATGCATGAAAACATGTTCATTATTTGAGAGAGAATATCTATTAATTAAACAATTGATCCTCTATTTACACAAAAATCGGTGGAAGACATAATTAGGTGACCTTAGTGGATGATGACTTGGATAGCTTGCATGTTAAGAAATATACAATTAATGATTGTTAGTGGGGTGCCTTCTATATATATAGGTTACATAGTCCAACAATGTAAAGCTTACAGCAATGGCCAATGGACACAACATGCATATATGGAATATGGAACCGGCATAATACAAAATATATAAATAGGTGATAGATAAAAGGGGCAGCAGCTATATTACACACCTTGATAGATGGAGGAACTTGGGGAATTCACAAGGGATGAAGGGCATGGGAGCCATGGACTTCTCTTTGATCAAATCAGCGTCATCAGTCTTAAGACCCTCCTTCCCATTGATATACAGAGAAAATGACTCCACGATCTTGGTGCTCATATCAATGGAGACCGCCCACATCTTCTTGCTGACAAATCCAAACTCGATGAAAAGAAAGTGCACTACACATGGCTTTTCAACATCGACTCGAGGGAACATGAGGACGCCTCGCGGGAGGCGGTCAATGGGATTGGCCTCCCATAGCTCACCAGAGGTGAGCGTGTAGTCCTCTTCCCACGCCATGCTGCCGTCGTCGGTGCTCATAAGGGTGTGGCAGGTGACGGTGAAGCCGGTGCCGGGTTTGAGTGCTCCGAAGGCAAGGCCGTCATGGCGGGTGACATTGACGAACTTGATGAGCTCACGGCCTTGGTCGACGACGGACACGCCACGGTACAAGTAGCTGCGTGCGGTTGTTGCACGAGTGGTAGCAGTACGAGGGAGCTCGTCGAGGGGGAACCTGAGGAAGGAGACGGATGGGGTGGGTTCTTCGGACGACACGTCGCGGAAGAGGATGCCTCTGTTGTAGTCGACCCCAAGGTTTTGGGATTCGAAAGGTTAAAAAATTCGGAGCTCACCGAAATGGGCCGCCAAGGTTTATGAACGGTCATCTCTGCCACCACGAACTCATCTTCGCCTCGGCACAAGAGGCCCATGGATCCGACCTCCAGCAGGCGGGGATGAGAAGCATCTTGCCGGGTCGTCTGACGAAAGCCCGGCTCGGTACAGGCGGGGAGCGCTTTGAGCGAGTAAGGGTTCTCGTCACCGGCGTTGTAGATGAAGAAGTTCTGCACTGCCCGGCACGCAGGCGGCGTCTCGGTGGCGACGCGAAGCAGGGCGAGGTGGCGGTGGGTCGCCAGGATGGCTAAGGGATCCGCCTTCTTGCGATCGAGGAATCCCGGCACCGCGTAGAGGCGGGAGATGCGCGGGGGCTCGGCGAGGGAGAAGGCGATGCGGAAGCTGGCGCCCCAGGAGGTGGTGCCGGAGGCCCTGATGGGCGCCTTGGTGTCGTCGGGGAAGGAGTCGTCGTCGTCCCTGTGGAACACGAAGGGCTCCAACTAACAGCACCCAGCTGGGGAAGCCGCCGCCGGCGGCGGACGTGGTGGCCATCGATGATCAACCTGGTTTGCGAATCTGTTTCTCTCTACGATAGATAATACGAGTACGCGGACAGGCAAGATATACAGCAGGATTTATATGGAGGTACCTTAACGGCCAAGAAAGAGACAACAAGGTTATTCCATATATATACAGTGTACGTATGAAATACGAGGCCTGAAACAAAAAGAAGAAGGCAAATCCTATCCGGAGAGGGGTCTCCGCTTAAGCTTATCTCGAGACCCCAACGCATCGCCGTTCGTTTCAGATGGAACACGGGGGTTGCCGTCTCTGCCTCTCTCTCACACTCTCTCCCAGTCTCCCGTCTCCTTTCCCCTTCGTCCTTCGTCCCCAGGGCCATGGGTGCCGAGGCCTCGGCGAGGTGGCCACGGGAGGGGGGCGTGGCCATGGGCGGCAGAGCCCCCTTTTCCTCGCATCTAGTGGCACGGTAGGGGGGGCGCAGCCCCATGGAGCGGTGGCCCCAAGCCAGCGCGGACCGGATCCGGAGCAGCACGGCGCGGAGCACGCGGCAGCCGTGGACGCACGGATCCGGAGGCGCGACGGCCGGGACGGTAGGCAGCGGCCCCCTACGTCTTCGAGGTGCGATGGCGCAGTCCGGCCGAGCAGGCGCGCTGTCCCCCTGCGGTGGCGACGCGTGCTAGCTGTGCAGAGTCGGGAGCTGGTGGTGGGAGACCCTGGGAGGCAACTGCAGCCCCGCACGAGCACGGCCATGCCTCCACCTTCATTCGCTCCTTCCGCCTCCGTGCAGATTGAGCCGCCCGTCCAAGGTGAGCCCCTCCAATTGCCTGTCCCTGCTGTTGTAGAAGAGATAGCATATATGGTTTCAGTTTAACATTGTATAGATTGGGCGATGTTTATCAGCACTTAACCACTACTATAAGTATAAGGCTCTTGATTCATTTTGATGTTCTTCCAATAGCGGCCGATTCTTGAAGCTACTAAGCAAAAACAGGTTCCTAGTTGCCGATCAGACATCAGTGACCTGTCAAGTCATTTACAGAATTGCGATGAAGAGAACCGTCCAACAGTTGTGTTGTCCCCGATACTCTGCCTTCGTCCCTACATGACCTTTTCTATACCATATTAGCAGATCAAAAATTTTATGTTTTATCTGATAAATAAGTAGTTAGGGTGCCTTTCATTCAAAAAGTCTGGTGATATATTATAATCAACTTACTTTTGTGTTCCTCCTTTTCTAGGTGCTGCTAACTTAGTCCTTTTGTCATAAGTCTTTATCAACTTCTTTTTTTGTGTTCAGTGCATCACAACAGTTATTTCTATATCAATTAATCAGTGCTTGGCACACACATATTTATCAGTTATCTACCAAACATGTACATCCTCTCACCATACTCCCTACAACTATATGTTGTGCTGGTACTCATAGTAGTTTATTATGTCACTCCGCTACTAATGCATATGTTCGTTATCTCTCAGAGAATGCCCCATGTTATGCTACTTTTAGCCATGCCTACTTTATTTAACCTCATATGTTTTTTGGGTAAAAAAACAAAACATGAAGAAATAGTTTTAGCTATAGGCATCACATGTTCCTGGCATCTCTGTTAATGTCCATTCCCATTTTGAGTTAAAAAGTAATGTGTTACTACATATTCCTCTTTCTATTTTGAGTTTATAAATAATGTGCAACTACAATATGGGATAAGAAGCAATCTGCCATTGATATTCATGAGATTTAGAATAACTACCCATTTATCCACATGGCATTGGAAGTACTTTGCCACTGATTTGGAACACACAGGAAGTAACTAGTCATATTTAAATTAGATAGGAAGTAAATTGCTTTAGTTTGAAGCACAGAGGAAGTAAATAATCGTTATTTACATTTATACTGGAAATAACTTCCCCTTGATTTGAATAATTGGCCATCTTTTCACATTAGATAACTAGTAACCTTTTCCCTTGTTGAAGCACATATGAAGTAACGTTCTCTTGATTTTATTCACATATATAGGAAGTAACTAATATTTCATTTACATCATGTACTAAGTAACTTGCCCCTGTTTTAGAATACGTAGAAAGTAAGTAATCAATAATTTTTTACATAATAGGAAGTAACATTCCACTCATTTTTAATATAAAGGTAGTAACTAATCGATCACTTGACATGCTGCAGCATGTAGCTTTGCTCTAAATTTAATCACATAGGAAGTAACTAATAGTTCATTCACATTATGTATTGTAAGTAACGCTTTCCTCCGAGGATCTCCTCCATGCTCTTATTCCCATAGCTATCCTATATTCCTATAGGAGACTAGGTCATCTAGCACATGTCATAAAAATCGACTAGTGGGGCTTGTGATTGGGGAGCGAAATTCTGAATTCTCCTCAATTTCGCTAACAAATCATGTAGCTCCTGGTTGTGGTGATATGGCTTTATGGGTAATCAACTAGTGCATTCATTTTTTTGTCAGACAATATTGGTGATGGGAATCGACCGGTGCTTTAATTTTTTCCCAACAATATTGGTGATGTAGTATTCCTCTTTACGACACCAAATTTTATGTTACATTAGAATAAAGAGTAGTGTCTTACATTTTAGTAGTTCAGCACCAGTGAGGGCAGAACAACTTTTATTGGTGCTCCTCTAAGTGCTCACTAATCACATGTTATAAGTGAATAGCTGAACTTTATCAAGTTCTCCATGCTGGAATAGAGATATTTATCTTCTTTTAATTTTTATAATGCAAAACTACTCTATATACAAACATAGACATGCCTTTTCCTCAATCAAATTTACTAGAATATAGGACACTAAATAAGCTGCAATTTCTCACTGTTGTTTCAATATTCTCTTTTGGTAATGTGCTTAACTTACCATATGAAGTAACTTTGCCACATATGTAGTCTCTTAAGAGGTAACTAATTCTATATTTATATTCCATGCAAAGTAACTAATTCTATATTATATTCCATGCAAAGTGACACAAGAAGTAACTCGTTCTGGATTTTTATTTCTTAGGATGTAACACATGTTGATAGAATATTATGTTTACTTGGAAAAAGGAATTATATCACATATTCTTTTGCCTTGACTAGCTTACTGGTATCTCATTATCTATACTAATAACAATAGTTTAATAAAATATTAGCAATAGCTTTGTTTTGATTTCCCCCTCTGATGTTTTAAAAAAAGATGTGGCTTAGCCCCTTTACTATTTTGAATTAGGAAGTAACTTGTCATTATTCATATGACTTAGGAAGTAACATAACACATATGCAGTGATATAAGAAGTAACTAATGCTATTTTCTATATTATAAAGAAAGTAACTGATTCATTTTTTCCTCTACCTTTTTATGTTATTTTTTGTAATTTCCATCCAAGGCAGTATCAGCTATCAGTGCATATTTTTGAGTCGCCTATGTTCGGTCAACAATTAATGTTCTCAATAGGTATATCATGAAAATAACTACACATGTTACTTAGATTTAACCATGCTTTGTTTTACTTGAATTTCTTATTTTAGTATTCTTTAAAATAAGATAATTTAATAAATATTCCTGGTAGTAGCACCACTTTGTTACGAGCGGGTGCTCAGTTGCATAAGTCACATTTTTTGAGGTTCATGTGAGTCACTGGCAGCTAATTAGGGTGGATGACAGCTAATTAGGGTGGATGATGTGTCTACTTTTCTTCAAGTGACTGTATAACACATGTTGATCTTGTGGTCTATATTCAACCGATGCTTATAGCATAACTTACTTTTATGTCTTACATTTCAGTCTACATATTATATATCAATTGACCCAAGATGAATTCTTTTGCCATTAGTTTTTATTCTTTTACATTTGGCTCTCCATATTTTAATTGTATAGAAGGATGCAACTCACCACTTCTTTCATGTAGCCTATGTCTGTAATTTATTCATTTTGCATTATTATTTAATCAATATATACAGCTCTCCCTAATCTGACCATTCAGGAAGTAACTAGGCATGCATTTGAATTATATTGGAAGTAACTTGATTTCAGTTTGAATGTTGTAGAAAGTAATTAGAGCACTTATCTAAACATTCTGGAACTAACTAGTCATGCATTTGAATCATATTGAAAGTAATTAACTTGATCTCAAGTTTGAATGATGTAGAAAGTAAATAAGGCTTTGAGCTGAACAATAGGAAGTAACCAGACATGCATCTTAATCATATCAGAAGTAACTTGATTTTAGTTTGAATGTTGTAGAAAGTAACTAAGTATTGTTGTAGGTTATATAACATTAGCACAAACAAACAGACGTAACAATGCAGGTGTTGTTTGTGTTTTAACATACATTTTTTCGTGTCTACATATTCATTGTGTCCTTTTCAAATTATTAACCTGAATGTTACTTTTCTCCAGATCATGTATAATGAGATATTAACTATGCACCTGCCTTTTTTCACTGTTAACATCGATGTTAGGTTTTTCTTCCTTCGTCTTAATTAACTATCAACAATGAGATATTAAAATGTGTTTTGCTTCTGATTTAGGGATCTGGGATGTACAGGAAACCACAGTTACACGGGATGCATCACTTTGTGATCTAGGTTGTACAACAATCAAAATCAAGATGTAACTAGTTTATTTCAGTCCTAATATTTGGAGGTAAATTGATGGAATCGATCTGTCAGAAGTTTGTGTTTTCTATCCTCGATGAGAAGGATGCTAATCTACACAAGATTGATCTTCCTTTGTCGTTTCTTCACTTGTCATGTTGTCATGCACTCTATTTTTCTTGTGATCTTGTGTTTCTTTTTTCTCTGATTAAATTGACCATGCATGTGTCGAACTCAACAATGCTCCAACAATTCCAGAGTTTTTCCTTCTTATATGGGCTGTCCAGGCTTCTTATTTGGGCCAACACACTTTTCTCAATAGTACACATGTAGCTTTTACCCCCCGCACAATCTCACACCGCACGCAATTCTGCTTCCCTCTGGTTTTCTTCCCGCAAACTATCGTCGTCATCGTCCGTGTCACGCTCGCCGCGCGTGCATGCGTGCGGAGGGGGGACACATAGAGGGGGGACACATATGGGTTGTTTCCATAACTAGCATAGATGCACGTGCGACACGCACGTGATATAAAAAAATTGCAACAAATAATTTTCAAATTCTAGCTGCAGATTATAGTAACCAACAATTTTTATGATTACAATTAGGAGCAAATGTGTGTAATCCACTAATCCGGCAAGAGAAGCTGCTCTCCTAGGACCTACCATCTGCCTGCACCAACGCTACAGTAGCACACTCTTGTAGCAGTTGGTATTAGCAGTTTTTTTCTAGTACGTATAAGTTATAACCAAACATGTAAGCCCCTCACGTTTATTTGTTGCCCTCCTTTGCAATATAATTTGGTGACCCATCAAACATCAAAATTTTAACGACAAATACCATGCATTGAATTAATGCTATAAAGATTCAATTTTTCTTAGAAAAACACCAACAGAAGATGAGGGGATCACGGCTTCATCCTGAGTCCAGAAGAGCCAAATCATTACTATTTAATTTGTTGTACTCGATCCCAAATCAGCAAGCGCCCACAACCTCTTCTCTCTAATCTCCTGGAGACACCGTCACGAGCTACCACCCCCATCTCTGCATTGACCAACACAAGCACGGGTCTCGACCCTCTTGTCCAGGCACTCGAGGTCCTCCTCCAGTTTTTGCTTCTCTAGCTCGCTCTCACCAGCTTGTCCTTGTCACCGATCGTGTGTTCTTCATGTTGTACACGTTTGTATATGTAGCAGCTAACGCACCTTGGCAAGTTGGTGTGGAATGCCAGAGAGGTCTGTGTTGAGATCGAACAGAGTGCTTGTCTGCTTGCCCTACGTTTCCTGCACCGCATGCAGCGCCCTGTTGACAGGGCCCATGCATGGCGATGGCGGTCTTGCGGAACAGATCGTTATGTTGTTCACCTCCTCAAACCTAGCACACGACGGCCGGGTCAGCGGCTCCGTCGTTGATCGCAACACATACGACCTAGGGCTTAGTTGTGGCGTTCCTACTCCAGAGTCAAGTACCCGCGCTTCTGCCTGGTGGCGCCGGCTAGCTGGTGCACGACGGAAAACGATTCGCGGATTCGCCGCCGCGCCCGTTCAACATCGCATGCTATGTTACCGAATACCGATGACAGGAACATACGTACGCTAACTGGACGTCTTCGACGACACTACTGGATTTATCGGTGGCCAGGTACCCAGGTCGAGTCCTACGCGAGTACGTGTGTGCGGGCCCAACGTGGGTACGCCGATGGGTGGGTAAGATGAAGTTGAGTACCAAAAACATTAAAATTTTGGCAGAAACGCTCTCTAAATTGCGATTTTATGGGTCTTCCACCCTATCCACTCCCCAATTACCTGACGGGTGGGTCCGACGTGAGGGGTACGGTGAACCCAAATTAGGTGAGAAAGATTTTTCAAATTATTCGATCTTTATAGTATAGATTGGAAATGATGCTAATTATGGGGGGCTCTCCACGTAAGACTAAATGGAGAGGACTCTCTATGTAGTCACGTCCAAAGAAGAAAGAGAAAAAAAAACAGACAAGATGATCACGGATTGATCGCACAAGTCGTTGAGGGCCCATTGCATGCAACGGGTTGATAACCTGAGTCATGGCCCAGACGAGGCTAGCAGAGAGATCACGGTTCCATCGCACAAGTCACACGGCACAGCACGATCAGCATGAGAAGTAGCTAGCTAGGTTGATCATTTGGCGCGCATGCATCTAGCAGTGTAACACAACACAACGCTCCCTTTCATGCATGCATGCATGCATGCATGATGTGTGTGTGTTCCCAAGCCTTTGTATATAACTGTTGAATGGTTTTGGTTTGGATGAAGCATTCAACAAGGAGGGACTGTGTATATATATATGGAACATATTATTCAAAAGGGAGCAAATTAAGCGCTGCATATTGGATTCAACAATTTCGGATATTGTAGGAAAACAAACTGTCTGAGAGACCATGGCCATAAGATCAAGCTTAGAGCCATTATGCCTTGTATTTGTCGTGGCAACACAGTACTACACAACGGGTACCACGAGAGTTGCTTCGGCTAGCTGTTGTGGTGCTTACATATGCTCAACATAAATATAACATCAGGATCGGGAGCAGGAGAAGAAGAGTAAGTACTCCTACATAGTAATTTGTCCCAAGACATGCTTGATTTGTTATTGAATTGTTTCTCAGTTATTAATTGCCTTGTTGCATATGTCAGTCTTGGGGACAATGAAGACTTGGCTCTTTGTCCAATGCACGACAACGACCCAATCGAGATTTAGTTTAATACCGTACCCGAACCCAAAAAGTCATTGTTCAGCAGCTCAAGAACAAGCCTAGGAATGGGCAAGCTAGCGACAATTCTCCGACAGGGTTACTTCCGGGGTTGACAGTTTTCTAATTGGCAGGCGACAGGTCATCAAGCTTGGGATTTTTTTGGTACATTTAGATGCAAGTAAATATGAAATCTTACAAGCTCTGGACTGGAGTGCCGCTCTCATGGTGTCGTCCCTATCGCGAGAACCGTCACACGATTGTTGTTGATGGGCGCCGGCGATGACAAAGGCTTCTCCATTTTTAGCTGGTAAATAAAATCCGCAATCACTGCATTTGGTTTCTTTGTTTGTCATCTAATATTTCCAGTTTTACTTATTTCAGGGCACAAGCTGAAGTTGCCCTGATTTTTCTTTTTTTTTTAAAAAAACAAGACACCATGAATCAAGGTTTCGAATTTTGTTTTGGGCATTCTATTGGTCCCCATTGAAATGAGCAAAATTCACAAAAATCCAGGTAAATTTTGAGTTAAAAGAGGTATATGGGTGAACGGTCATGACTGAAAATATCAAAAATTCGTGTGAAATTTTGAACCCTGCCCTGAATATTAGACCTCGGGAAGCTGAATTAATTCAAGTATTCAAGGTGCAAAGACAAGAATGCAGTTTATAAAATCAAATCAGGCATTATTGACTGTATGAATGTTATAACTTCGGGGGTTATTTCTTAGATGCAAATGCAGTTTAATCAATCAAAATCAATGGGGAAAAGCCTTTTCTCTTAGATGCAAATGCACACATATATAAGATCGATGGCATGCATGAGCTTGATCAATTATCAAAGAGAGAGGCATATATGCGTGCATGCTCTAGTACTGTCCGATCGAGCCAACGACCCAACAGGCCATCGACAATATGCATGAGCTAGCTGCTAGCGAGATTTACTAGTAGGTTAGGTTAGTCATTTGGCCGCATGCATCTAGTGTATAACAACCGAATCCCTCCCTTCATGCATATGGCTCTCTCTATATAGACATATATGTATATAAATATATTGTAACTTGGACGAGGATGGATTATCATACCGGCCACACATTCAAAAGCAAAGCTACTCTCGATCACACATCTCTAGATATACACCATATTTGATTCCATTTCAGATATTGGAGGAAAACAGATTGTGCAAGAGACCCATGGCCGAGGTACCATGCTCCACAGGGCCTTGTTACTTGCCGCCGTTGCGATTTCAACAAACACAGCCAGCCTTCGACAACAATAGCCTCCCTGCGGCACGGAGGCATGAGCACATCGACCTGTCAAGAACTCCGCGCACGGCCTCACCGCTAGCGCCTTCACACAGCTGGTGGCGGGGCGCTGCCGGAGGAGCCAGAGGTACAGTGTGAAAGGCAAGGCTAAGTTGCAGAGGGCTGTGCCGGCGGCAGAGGTGTTGGCCGGCGCTGCGGCGGGCCCGGCGCAAAGCAACCTAGTCTGAGAGATTAGAAACTGATCGAGAAAGAGAGATGTTGCATTTTCTCTCTGTTGAATTGACCCTTCTTGTATACTACCCAGCTGAAATATAATGCAGAGGTCTAGTTCTTGCCCGTCTTCATAACCACTACACATCAATCATGAGCTTTGATGTTCACCGAAGAAAATCTGTGAAATTTCACAAAAGATCAAACATCACTGTCACGGATAAATAAATATTCTCAACAAATGCTACTTCAGTTGGCTAGCGCATGTACTTGTTGAAGCTATTCGGAGCAATAAACTTGTTCACAGACAGGGCATCGCCCTTGCAGTCTGAAGTTTGTGCTTGCTGTGTTGCGTTGTTCTGTGTGTGGCTTACTGCATTCAGCAACGAACTCTGTGAGTCTTTGCACTATGCACTTCCTCACAGCTAGTTTTACTACAGTGTAAATGATATTTGTTTCAGTTCACAGGCTAATAAAGCTGCCCTGAAACTTATACCTAGATGATTTCCTCTATCATTTGAAAGCTTGATTATTACCATGGAATAATCCTAGCTATACCATGGCTTCATTTGCATTATTGGGACATAGAAATCCTACACACCCAATCCTACATAGAAATCCTACAATGACATGCTTAACAAATAAATCATTAATTTCAATGACTATAATAATTGTCATTCAATCACCCAAATCACAAATTATGATTTATAGGGACCATGTTCACTACACTTGGGCCATTGGGCTCATGCATGTCCAATCTCTTCTTCCTTCCATCGACAAGTTACGACGGACGGATGCAAGAATTAATGGCGAGGATCCATATGCATGAGTGCATGCATGGATGCATGCAACAAAGCCGACACAGATGGATGCATGCACGAGCTAATGCTAGCGCGAGAGCAGTAGGTTGATCATGTGGCGCTCATGCATGCATGTATGCACCTAGCTATAGTGTAACACACAACTAATGCTTCCCTTTCATGCATGCATGATGTGTGTTCGTGCCTAGCTACTATCGACCTTACCTCCATGCCTCTATATATAACTGTTGAATGGTTTTGTTAAATTTGGACGAAGCATTCAACAAGGTCAAGGAGGGATGATAGATTATGCCACACATTAATTCAGAAGAGAGCAAAGCAGCATAATATAGGATTCAACTTAAGATATTGGAGTAAAACAAACTATCTGACAGATTCCAGATGGTGATCAGTAACAAGAAAGTGGAACTAAATAAGGGCCAGTGACAAATGTTATGTTGGACGGTGAGAGCATTCGGTCGTAGCTGTTAGCAGGGCTCCTATGACTCCAAGACCCCCTGACCATTGGGCACCTTGGTTCAACATTCTTGGTTTCCACCTTAATACCCTTCAACTCATGGAAACTCTTCTCCAAAACCTTGTCCGCAGCTTCCTAGGAATCAAATGTCACAAATCCAAAACCCCTCGCCTTTCTTGTTAGTTTATCATAAATAACAACTGCATCAGTTATTGTCCCAAACTGCAAACTTCTCAAAGTAACTTCAGAGGTCATCTTTGGTAATCTTGTCTCCTAACCGACCCACAAAGAACTTTGAATCAGCATTTTGGTGATTGTAAGTAGTGCTTGGAGTCGGCGCATATCTCATTCCTTATTTTTCCTCTGCTTTCTTCACATCAACCTATAAAGCTGTCAATCTAAATTGTATTTCTCATGAGTTCAAAAGATGTCCGGCATCGCACGTTCTCACTACATTTACATACATACAAGGAATGGAGGTAGAGTTCTGTACCATAAAAAAGATGCAGCGCTTTGCACTTCTTTCAATTTTAACATAGCAGAATTGGAACATATGGCCCAGTACAACCAGAACAAAGGGCGTGAACCATAAAAGGCTCTAATAATCTAAACAAGATTCAATTTTTACATCTAAGCAAAATCAAACTGCATATCTTAATTGCCCAATTTCACACAGACAGCCTTTTCTCAACACGCACTGCAACCTACAGCAGCCAACAAAGAACAATCTAATCCTGTGCGCTAGGCGAATCTGTCCCAAATCATAACTCCACAGGCGAACAAACATTGATCGGCATCTACATTGATCGCAAGCAGTAAGAACTAGTACACTAAAAAAATCCCCTGAAACTAATGCGGTTTTCCCCAACCATAACCACCCAGCCCCGATCCATTGCGGTTAATTTTAAATGCAGGCAGCGGGGAAAAAAAGAAGAGCTCATCCTGCGTCCGAAGAAGGCGTCGTGCTTGGTCCGAAGGAGACCAAGTTTAGAGGTCTTATGCCTTAGTGTGGATGTAATTGGAGTGAGAGTTACCGGACGCCTCCATTTGCTTTGGCTATTGTGGTTCTTATACTCGATATAGCAGGAGGATCGGGAGAGGAGAAGAGTAAGTAGTAATTGATCCATGTGCTATTTTTCATATTTGAAGTATTGTTGCTTAATTAGTTGCCTTACTTGTTGCATATGTCAGTTTTGGGGATAATATAGTGAAGACTCGGATCTTTGACCACCGCGACAAATACCCGATCGATTTAATGGGCCTGTAGCCTAGTGGTTACAAGAGCCTCGGTAGCACCTCAGGTTCTGGGTTCGACTCCCCGTGTGAGCGAATTTCTCAGGATTTAACGGCGTTTGTGCTTTCAGTGGTAGGCGACGTTCCCGTCGACAGCGAGACACCTGTGGTGACTTCGTCAATCTTGAGGATTTGCCGGCACAGTCTTCGAAGATGCTCCTAGGGGTAGGGTTTGCGTGTGTGTATTCATAGGTATGAGTGTGCGTGCGTTGTGAGTGTCTCCGATGTATTGTGTAATTCGCAAAAAAAAAGCTCACTGTTCAGCAAGAACAAGCCTCCTCACTGGTTCATATCTCTCCTAATGGGCAGGGGGGCTACAAGCACCAACTTATCTTTCACAATTTGTATTTACCAGGATTCTCCGACGTGCAGCAAAGGTGACCCTGGTTCAGTTTCTAACAACAACTATGCAAGCCTCGTTGGAGGTGGTCAGGGGACGGGTCATGAAGCTTGAGGATTTTTTTCAATTTAGATATTAGTAACGATGAGATCATAAAAGCTCCTATGCGCGACGCTAGCACTCATTGGTGTCCACGAAGGACCTGGAGGTTTCAGCAAGTCACCATGTAACTTTCTATTCATCGTGTGTGTGCACATTCAACATTTGTCGACTTTTCGATAGTCAACAACTCACAGTTCACGATAAATCTTCACAGCTCACTGCTACTTTTCGAAAAACAACAACTCCACCAAACACGCCGTTCTTACAAAGAAAAGTTTTTTTATATAAATTGTTTTCTTTTCTTTTTTTTTCCAGAAAGCCACCCTGTAACAGAATTTTAAATTTCATTTTTGGTATTCTTTCAATCCCTATCGAAATGAGCAAAATTCGTGAAATATTTGAGATAAGAGGTAGATTGTTTTAGTGTCCAATGCGAAAATTTCGATGAACAGTGATTTCGGTCCCAACTGAAAATATCAAGCGAATTTTTGATATGTCAGGGAGCTTAATTTAATTCAACTACATTCAAGGTGCAGAGACGAGAATGCAGTTTATAAAATCAAGCACTATCTGTATGAATGTTATTAACTTGATGATAATATTTTAGATGCAAATGCAGTTTAATAAGTCAAAATAAGGCAAAAAAAAAAGAACACTCAGAATCTCAGATCGACGGTATGTGCTTGTCTGCTTGATCGATCATCAAGGATATAAAAGTATCTTCTAGTTAAATGTGTGCATGCTCTAGTGGCCGAGCCAACGATGACAAGCCGACGAGAATGCATGAGCTGCTAGTGAGATGCGTGAGAGAGCGTAATAGGTTGATCATTTGGCATGCATGCATAACAACCACCATTCATGCATCTCGCATTACTCGATCCGACATCTCTATATAACTGTTGATATATTTTGTTTGGATCGACCAGTCAACAGAAGCAGGGATTATCAGCCGTACCATTCAAAAAGCAGAGCTAGTGAGCTACACACATCACACATCGATCGATCTCTCCATTAATTCCCTCTGCATTTTTTTAGATGATGGATAATTAAATCCGACCTCTACATCCGAAGATGTACACAGCCAATTATTACAGAGTTGAAAAGAACAGTCCACGAAAGTGGTAAAAACAAGCAGCAACGGGCAACATGCCCCCGACTAAGGTAAACGATAAAAATTGTTCCATCCTCCATTGGCAATCTGTAGAGCAACGACTTCTAATTTCCTGCTCATAGCGATGAGGGTATCCTTAGCCTGCTCCTTACGCTGCAACTGGGCCCAGAAGCGTAACCAGTAAGCTCCCCTGAAGATAACCTGCAAAATCGAGTTAAACTTCGTCTTTTTGAAAACTATATCATTCCGGTATTTCCAAATAGCCCAGCAAATAGCAGCGACACCAACCCAAATCAGAGGCTTTAAGTCCTTATGTTAATTACTAAGCCACGTACCAAACATATGGCTAATAGATCTAGGCTGGGTCAAATTAGTAGCATAGAAAATAAACCTCTAAATCATTTTTGCGGAAGGGCAATCTAAAAACAGGTGCTGTATGGTTTCATTCATATTGCAGCAGACACATTGCTGGCTCCTTTTCCAGTTTTTCTTCGCAGGGTTATCTTTTGTCAAAACGACTCCCTTCTGAAGAAACCAAAGAAAAATCTTGATCTTTAGAGGTACTTTCCACTTCCAGATCTTCCTATGCTGAAAAGGTGGATTAGTATCTATGCCAACTAGATACATGGACCGCACAGTGAAAAAACCACTTTTTGTCAGCAGCCATTTAAAATAATCTTTACCATCCACCAGTACAACATTAGAGACCCGAGCTACTAGGTAAAGCCATTGGCTTAGGTTATTATCCACCAGCGACCGCCTGAATGAAATATTAAGGGTCTAGAGGACATAACCTTAGAAACCGTAACATGCCTATCCCGCGCTATATGGTATAAGGACGGGTAGGTATCCTTGAGCGGCTTATCACCTATCCACGTATCATCCCAAAATCTCGTGTTGGTTCCATCTTTAATAACGAAAGAACCTTTAGAGAGAACCTCATCTTTAATACGCATGAGTCCTCTCCAAAAGTGAGAGTCATTTGGTTTTGATGATACTTGCGTCAGGGTTTTGGTTCTCAAATACTTGTTCCTTAGCAAAGATTGCCAGGTCCCATCAGTGTTCAAAAGGTTAACTATCCACTTAGCCAACAGGCATTTGTTTTGGAGCTGTAAATTTAAAATCCCAAGGCCACCCTGATCTTTGGGGCGACACAAGATGTCCCATCTAGCAAGTCTGTATTTGTGCTTATTAGCAGAGCCTTGCCAGAAAAATCTAGATCTGAAATGATCCAGGTTTTTAAGAACTCCCTTAGGGACCTCAAAAAAGGACATCATGAACATAGGAAGGCTACTTAACACCGAGTTAAGCAGAACCAACCTCCCCCCATAGGATAGATATTTTGTTTTCCAACACGAGAGCTTTTGGTGGAAGCGTTCTTCGACTTTACTCCATTCAGAATTTAGGAGTTGTCTATGGTGCATCGGAATACCTAAATATCTGAAAGGGTAAATCCCCGAATTACAACTAAAGAGAGAAGTATAGAAAGACTCCATCTCTCTAGCCGCACCATAACAGAAGACTTCACTCTTGTGGAAATTAATCTTCAGCCCTGATAGCTGCTCAAAAGCACATAAAAGGAGCTTAAAATTTTTTGCTTGCTCAAGATCATGGTCTAGGAAGATAATGGTTTCATCTGCGTATTGTAAAATAGACAAACTATCAT
Source organism: Cenchrus fungigraminus (assembly GCA_036936925.1). Lineage (NCBI taxonomy): Eukaryota > Viridiplantae > Streptophyta > Magnoliopsida > Poales > Poaceae > Cenchrus > Cenchrus fungigraminus. The sequence goes on along the minus strand of CM072770.1, from coordinate 123,948,394 downwards.
CAACTAGATGGGGTATCACCCCTCTTATTTGCCCATCTGTTTTCGCTCGATTAATAAGCAGGGCTAACATGTCAGCAACAATGTTAAATAAGATAGGTGACATAGGATCCCCTTGTCTGAGCCCCCGTTTCGTTTGGAAGTAGGGTCCAACATCATCATTAACTTTGAGTCCCACACTCCCTCCCGAAATCATGTTTTGAATCCATCTGCACCACTTAGGTGAGAAACCTTTCATGCGTAGAGTTTATTGGAGAAAGGACCATTTAACTTTATCATAGGCCTTTTCAAAGTCAATCTTAAAAATAACTCCATTAGCTTTTTTGGTGTGGAGTTCATGGATGGTCTCATTAATTCCCTCTGCATACCATGCATATTTGATTCCATTTCAGACATTGGAGGAAAACAAACTATGCAAGAGACCATGACCATTTCCATTGAACCAAGCTCCGATCCACAGAACCCACTCATCCGTTGCCATGGCAGATGGCCGTGTCCACAAACGCGACCAGCCTGTGGCAGTAGTCACCATGCAGCTATGGGTCTGCGCACCTCAGACCCGACAAGAATAAGGCGCAATGCTTCATGCCCGTCACACTGCGGAGGTAGGTGGGATGATGCACCGCCTCCCAGCAGGGCGGAATGGTGCCAAGGCATGGGCGCACTGCTGGACTTCGCAGAGGGCACAATTGGGCAGGCTACGGCTGGAATTCGCAGAAGGCATGTGTCATTCGGTCCGAAGGTCAGCGAGGAACCATTCCCCGTCGACGACACCAGCTTCACAGTCGAACTGCTCCTGGGTGCATTTAGCAAGCTTCAAGGTGTTGGTGAGGCGTTCAGGATCAAGGCGCCTCATGACGATTTCAAGGACATGAGCGTCAAGGGTCTCGCCTTCAGGATCCCCATGGTCCAGCGGGCTGGCCTCATCGTCAATGACGACGGCGGCTCCGACGGCGACAACGATGGCTCTGACGGCGGCGACCGACTAATTGATCTACTCTTGTACAATTAATAATGTGTTTGTGTTTGTGTGTTTGTCAGATTGTTGGACTACTTAGTTTATTTGTCTATTGAACTGTTTAATTAGTTTGGTTGTTGGATTTTGTATGTCATCAACTCGATCTAAGAGACGCGGGTAGATCCATCCGTGTCTCCTATCACTACAAGAAAACCGTTGACTAGTGACGCAACCACATTTTAGCATCATTGATTTATGACATTATTCCTGACTGATCTCGTCATAATATTTCACTTCCGAGCAGATTTAGTGAAAAAAACTTTCGTCATAACAGTTGGTACTGTAGCTGAGCATTCCCTGTTCAAAGCTAGTTTTGTGACGCCATATGCTCCGCAACAACGTCATAAACCAATTTTGGTAAACTTTGGTCCCACATGTAAGCATAATTTTAAAAATAAAATGTTCCAAGTCATTATAAAATTCAGTTGGTCACCTGGCCCGCGCCAAGTCACCTGGCCACGAACACCACGTGGCCGGCAGCCCGCCAAGGTCACTAGACATGCCAGATCGCGAAATGTTGCAAAAACAATTTGCCATCGCAAGAGTTAGAACCAAAGACCTACAAGAACAAGACTGCGTTGTTTACCACTGCACTACTTCTTCGTTGTCTGAATTTTTTGGGAAACACATCTAATAGTTTCATGCAAATTCTTTACAGTGACTAGGTCCCACATGTAATTTTCAGGTGTGTTTATCTATATTTACGCATCGAATGGCTGGCGAGACGCTGCACTCAGACTTAGCAAAGACTTTCGACTTCCGCTACGCAAATCTGAAACGGCTTGTGGTAGCAATGGCTGATCCTAGCGGCGATGGGAAGATGGTTGCGCCGCCACCTCCCAACAACAAGAGGATGAGACAGCACAAAGAGGTCGGTCCTCTGGTTTGAGCCACTATATTATCCCCTATCTTCCAAGGGTTGGAGATATCTAGATTTGGAGATCTGGAAGATTGATGAGCATATATGGTAGATTTAGATTTCATTATCATACCTTTACATTTGCACTTAGATTGGTGTTAGAAGTTGATAGGCAATAGAAAATTCATATTAGATTCAGTTAGTTTTCAATTTGCATCGTCTTACGGTAGGTTCTGTATTTTAGTAGTTTCTGGATGTGCTTCAAGGTACTGGTAGTGGTAGATCGGAGCCTCCCGATGTTCAATGGTATGCTAGGACAACCAATGCACTTGCTGAGTTTATGTAGGTAGCAAATAATCAGGTTTTGTGGCGTTTGATAGTTGTTTTACTGTACTCATACAATTGAGTTTTTCATAGATATTATGTTTCACTGACATGAGCTTATTTTTCAGATCGAGATGAGTTTTCTTCAAGGATGAGTTTATTTCTCCAAGAACATCTTAATGTTATTTTAGAAGATCTGGATGTCTTGTAGGGGGGGGACTCTGTTAGGATCTCCCGGGAAATTTAAAACATAATATCTCATTTAGCTATGAAAGAGGCAGAGGGTGGCCCACACTTGCTAATCGATTAAAAACAGAAAACGTAAATATGTTAAAAAAAACCCAAATAGCAAAATAATATTTTTTATGGGAGGGATCCCACCGGCCAGCCACCCACTCATCCCTCTCATGAGAACTGACACAACACGCACTCATTCCATATTGTATATTCACTGCGTAGAACTACTAATTTGAAGTCCAACACAATTTGAAAAAAAAGTTGCACTTTTAAGCTATTTTTCAAAAAATTGTGCATACAAGTTGTATGCATAAGTTTTGCATGAAAGTTTTCTTTTTTTCAACAGAGAGGGAGAGGGAGAATTGTTGGCAAATTAACTCCCTCCCAATGAAAATTTTCTACTTTTGCCCTGAGATTTTGGAGGTAACCAAATAAGAGGTATGGAACCTTTCCTCTTTTTATTTATTTTGTCAATCTTATCATTACAAAATGCTATTGCTACACACAGGCAGCAATGCAACTAATACTGCAAGTTGGATCTCCTGAATGCACTACAGAGGTCGGCCCCCGCCGGAGAGGCACGTGATAACAGGAGACCTGTACAAAGCAACAGACCGGGAGGTGATCTCCTTGATCTCGTTGGTGGTGAGCATCTAGCACGCCCAAAGCTCAAAGCGCATCTCATTGACGAAGAGCTCCTGCACCCGGAATCAGCAGCGTAGATGCATGGAATTATGGATCATCTCCGACGCAAGCCTGCACCGGCGGCAGTATCGGATCGGAGAGGATGACTCCTCAAACCTCAACGAACACACAGAAATAATGCTATAATAATATTATGGACCAGCGCAGAACCGGGCTGCAGCAAGTCCATCACTAATATTTTGTCCCTCTTCCGTCGCTAGCTCTTGGATCGGAGAGACTGGTTGTGGAGTAGCGAGGTCTTGGAGGAAACTAAAGCAAGAAGGGTGACGACGACCCCGGCTGGCAGTGCTCCGTACATGTCCATGGCTGCATCGTTTTGGGGAAGACGGACAACACGCCCAGTGAGGCGGTATGGGCCGCGAATGGGCTTGTAGTCCAATGGTAGGACGGTCCAGTGGGATGCTACTCACCAGGGTTCAAATCCTGGTGCTCGCACTTTTTTCTGGATTTATTCTGGGATGTGTTAAGTGGTAAGCGAAGTTCCTGTCGACGACGAGGCGCCAGTGCGTTAAGTGGTAAGCGACATTCCCGTCGACGACGAGACGCCAGTGGTGACTTCGAGAATCTCCAGAGCTGCCGGTGCTCAGTCCTTCGGAGGTGCTCATAGAGGTAGGGTTTGCGTACGTGTATTCATAGATTTGAGTGTGCGTGCGTGTTGTGAGCGTCTGCGTTGTACTGTGTAATTCTGAAAAAACAAGGCAGTATGAGCCTATGAAGCTCATATATTCAAAGTTTGGGCCAGCAATCTGAAGGCCCTTTTGATGATTTGCATGAGAACTTTTAGCTGAGTGCTCAAACCAACCCAAACGGGGAGCTGCTATATGGCTACCGAAAGGCAGATAAGGGTTGAAACTTTCAACCTACCAAAGCCCACCTAAGATTGGTAGCTAATAGTTTCTAGCCATCCCATCTCATGACTATTAAATAAAAAATGTTACAACATTTGTTTTCAATATTTTACGTTATTTTGTTGTCACCATTTTGCAAAATGTTCCAACATTTTTTGGCTTAACATTTTTTTGTCAACATTTTTTCTCCTCCTCCTCCTCCACCACCACCTCCGGCGGACCTCAGCTGGCAGGCGAGGGCGCGCGGCGCAACAGCCGGCCGGCCGGCTAGCCAATGATCATCCAAGGTTATTCGGCTGATGTCCAACCACACCCTGAGCAGCTTCGCATGCTAGCATTCCAGGGAGCATACTATCTTGAGCTCATGCCGCCGACCAGGTCAGGTTTCTCTCACTCTCATCATCAGTACACTCACGTCTGGGAAGATCATCCTTAACCGCATCCACACATAAATCCTTCCTAATAAGCACATGCCATTATCAATCACGCTGTCAGATGCCGCCAATCATACATGTCATTTACCTATATATATTTCGATTTTGTGATTTGGTAGGGCAAGCCTTGTCTTGTCCTAATGTTCAATTAGTTGCTTTTTTTTAAAAAAATGTAGTCCTTTTGGAAAATAAACAACTAAGTATAAGGGCAGACCTTTGAGAGTGAGAGCATTCTATTTGTGACTATAAAAAGAAGGCAAACATATATATACATGTTGAAAAAAAATTACTCCGGGGAACTGTATATTTGATGGCCAGCATTCCAAGGAGCATGCTATCTTGAGCTCCGGGGAACTGTATATTGAACTACGACTGTGCATTAGGAGGGGGGCATGGGCCCCGCTGCTTTAAGGTAGGTCCACTCTTAACTAAGCATAACATTTTTTTTTTACAAAGAACACATTCAACTTTTTTTTTGTGTAATCAAAAAACACATTCAATTGATGTTGCCAACTGAGATATAAAATGTGCCAACATACCGTCAAGTTAGTTGATTATTTTCGGATTATGCTTGTGTCAATCTTTTTCTACAAATGGCACCACACCCGGACCCCGGTGAATTTATATTGCACTCGGGTAATGCTAACTCTTTCTAATATTAACCTTTGAAGGTGTCAAGTTTGATTGCAATAACTACCTGGGGAACTGTATATTGGATGGCCTCGGAGGTTCGATTTTGCAGTTTGTGTTGTGGTGCTATTGCTCTTACTATTAAAGTAAAAAACAATAATGTTATGCTTAGATATTTATTTTTCCAAAAAGGATCGGAATTTTTCTAAGACTGTAACCCATGCTGCATATATCCGTTGGAAGGCCATATGGATCTGCCTTAACAATGTGGTACAATAAAGACACAATTAGGATGTTACCAAAAATATTTGCTTTCGGCTTAACGTGCACATCTGGTGCAGAATGAGTATGCACTGCATCTGGTTTCTTTGTATTTACATCGTTTATAGATGTCTATGATACAATATTTCGTCTTAATTAATTTTTAGGTATAAGTCCTATACAAATTTGGGAGTGACGAAATACCACTGAAAAGTGCGAATACACTATCCGAAAATGCATGCTAATGTGTTGTTCATTGTAGTTTTAAACATGATCCAACTCTACCGGAATCTAAGGTGGGGCATGTGCCCCCAATGGTGTCCCTCTAGAAGTCCAACGTTCTCTTATTAGTAATAGGACCTTTTTTTGGGATGTCTGTGGTGCTACCAAGGTTTGATCTCAGAACTGACGGGGCGACGCGGGAGGCCTTCCGCGCCGCCGCCAACGCGTAGTCGCCGCCGCCGCGTTCTTGGCCCCCGTTCCTTTCGTCTCTGGCCTCCAGCCGGTGGCAAAGGGACGGGGGTCCCTCCTTTTAATAGATCGAGTCATAATCGAGTTCTTATAGATCTAGGGTTTGCTCGCCGCCAATGCTCGGTTGTGGAGTTAGATTTTGCCGGAGGAGTGTGGTTCCTTTGCGGCTTGGTTTTCCTGGCGGCGTTGGCGATGCGGAAGCGACGACGTTGCAGAGGAATAGTTTCTCCCAGCTCATTCCGTTTTCCGATGCTGATCTACTCCGACATCAACGGAGAGGCTGGGGAGACCTGTCCAGGAGTCGAGGGTCGGCGCATCGTCGTCTTTTTCAGGTGACGATGTTGTTGATCCTGTTAATCTCGATGAAGATGATCTTTGGTGAAAATCTGAGCTTTGCTCGGGTTGCCGTGGCGGAATTGAAGGATGTGTCGTGGGTATCGAAGTTGGCCGATGTGCTTGGGAGGTAGTGTACTCGGCCGATTCGCCTAGAAGTAAGCCCTCCTCTGTGGCCTCCACCTTGTGGAGATTGACTCTGGTGCCTGGCGACAATTGGGAAGTGGATTCGGCGGCGGTGACGAACGGATCTCTGAAGGCTTCGAGGAAGATGAACAAGAGTTTTAGACTTCTTTGTAATTTTTCTTTTCTTTGGAGTCCTGTTTGTAAAAGGACCGGTGTAATATGCTAAGATCAATGCATCTTCTTCTAAAAAAAGTAATAGGACCTTTTTAGGTGTTCAGGTTGTCAATCTTGAGCTCCTTCATGGCCACCAGTATAATGAGAGGCGCATATGACCAAATTTGATTGGCAGTCACACACTCAAAAAGAAGAAATATGTATGTTCTAGGTAAAATAGCAATCATAGAGCTCTATTATGCTTCCTTTAGCCAGATTGTCATATAATTCTATACTATAAGGAGCGAAAACAATTGAAATCTTTTCTCACCCAATTGGAACCCGCCTTACCCCTCACGCCGGACCCACCCGTCAGGTTGCATGATGACCAAAAAGGTGGAATAACCATAAAACTCACAATTTGGAGAGCGTTTCTGCCAAATAACTAATTCTTTTCTCACTTGTCCGCGGCCTTACCAACGTGTGTACCTGCTGGGCCCACTTTCCCTTCCCTGTATTCGGGAAAAAAATTCCCTTCCTCCGCGCAACCGTGTCCTCCGCGGCTGCATCCCGCGCGCCGTCGTGGCCTCCGCGGCGCCACGGTCCCATCCCGCGCCCAGTCGTGACCTTGGCCGACGCCCCCGCCGCGCGCGCCATGGACGTGCTGGCAACAATCTGCAGCCTCCCTCGTCACCCCTTCATCAGCACCCCTCCGCTTCAGCCCTTCGGCTCATACAAGAACATCAATTATTCAGGGAACGCCAATTTCGTTCCACAACTTGGTTGCAACGTTTGCTCCATGGACACTTGCAAGCATATGCGTTGGATTGGATACGGAGTTGGTGCCTTTTCTATTGCCTTTTTTGCTCATCAGTTGGGTGATGGAAGATACACCAAAGCTGCTGATGTTGGAGGCTCGGAGCTGATCTGGTTGGAAAAGTTGAGCATGGCATACCAGAAGATGATCCTCGCACTCCTGCTATCCTTGCTGACCTGGTTGGTGATAATATTGGTTGGAGCTTGTGCTGCACGAGGCGCTGATATTTTAGAGAGTATAGCAGTAGAAATTTTCACGCGATGATATTTGGAGGAACAATGGCGCATTGCTGCAAAATGTCGTTGGGTGGTCCCTCCTCTGTCTTTAATCTGATTCTTCTTGTTGCCCATTCATTTGATTTGATAGTTTCATCGGTTGGAATTCTTTCAATCAGAGGGACATCACGCGACCCTGGACTCAAATTTCTCTATCAAAGATCCTATGACAATTATAGGCAAAAAAGCTTATTCTGCTACTATCATGCTTGTTGTTCTTGCATCTGGAGTATCTGCGCTCATTGTTGCCTCCTGTATACGTAACAAAGCACCTTCACCATGGCAAAATTTGGCGCTGTCTGGTTTGCAGGCCCGGCTCTGGGGGTGTGCCATGAGTGCGCAGGCCTAGGGCCCAGCCCAGCAGGGGCCCATACCCCATATACATATCCCTCCTTGTTGGCCCAGTGAACCAGCCGGCGGACTCTTGGTTTTCTACCGCGGTAGTCGCACGCGAGAGCCGGCCGAGAGGCGACGCCTGGACTCTTCATTATATAGTAAGTGCTGCATACTCTTATTACCTGCATACTCTGTTAACCATCTACGATCCTATGATGTGGGATTGTCTTGAAACATATATTTAGCTTAAAGGGCCCATGACGACGAGTTTGATGAGTTTGCACGAGGGTCTTTGAAATCCTAGAGCCGGCCCTGCTGGTTTGGTGGATGAGTCTGCAGGTAACCCGAATGGTGGTCTTTGTAGGACAGCCCTAGCTAGCATCACTGGAAATGCTTAGCACAACATGGTATGTTCTCATCATGGAGAATGGCAACGAGCAGGCTTTGGCGTTGACCAAGAGCCAGACATCTTGCAACCCGGGTGTGTTTAATTAGTTGGTCAAATTTGCATGAAAAAAATGGTGCATTGAGTGAGAAGTTGTGTAAAAAATGCGGTTTGAAACATATCATATGAGAGAATATATGACTCGATGTGACAAATGAATAGTGAATTGGAGTCTAAATTTGACAAACTCAGCAACCCGGTCGCGGCCGTCTTGGGCCTTCGGAGCTGCCAATCTGTGGGCCAGGCAAGTTTGGTCTGTTACTTACTGACCATCCTTCCGCAGCAAGTATACTTCATTAACCACAAATCCTCAGCAGCCAAAGGATGAGTGGTCTACTGGAGTGTCAAGCTTTCCGCAATGGGTGACACCATTGTCACAAAGTTCCCGGTACAGGGATTGAGGAACCGGTACGTGGAACGTGGATCAACATATTTTAAGTTCCCGGTACAAGGGGGTATACTTCTTCGGGACGATGGTACCATGCATACTTAGGAACGTGAACCACCTATTTCGGGGCGATATTTTAAAATAATATACTACCGTGATGTCATATATAGATGGAAAAACACACAAAAAAACGAAGTAATAAAAAATGTGTTATTTAATTATTATTTATCGATCTATTTCAGACCACATGGCTGCGCAACCTTCTTCCTCTTTTCTTGCAATCTGCAATTTCACGTTACCAGTCCTCAATTCACATTTGGATTATCAAAATCAGTCGCCCTCGCTATTCTCTTTCTTCTGATGCTCCCCATTTCAAAATCCGATGTGCTATTTTCTTCACGAGAGACAACTCCGTTCCTCCTTGTCCACAGTTGCCAGCAGCACAATACGGAGTACCTCACAACGGGCATCGCCGACGACCTTTTTCTTCAGCAGGTTTTGAGCGGCATATTGACCCGGGCGTCGTGCACCAGGAGCCAGCGCCAAGAACTGAACTCGAGGTGGTGCCGAGTTCTTCCCCCTTGCGCGGCGAGCAGATCGAAGCTTGTATAGTGGCCCGGTGTGCAGCTTCCCATCAGGTGCAGATTCTGTTATCCTCGCGGACTCGCGGTCATGCCGCGAGAACACGCTCCAGGATGCCCCGGACTTGGCCGAGCTCATCGCGCGCCAAGTATCTTTACTCCTAAAAAGAATGAACTTACGAGAAAAACTTGGTACGTCGTTTTTCCGCTCGGACGACCACGGACGACGACCGCGATCCCCCTCCGCTCGCTCCCTCGCGCCCCCCTCCCACGCATTTCCATTTTTACCCTTAGGGTTGCCGCCGCCAAGTCCCCATCGACCCGAGCACCGCCTCCTCCCCGTGCCCGCCACGCCGTGCCCCGCCACGCGCGTCCCGCTGCCGCCTATCTCGCCCGGGCTCGCCACCGCAACTGCCCGCCAACCCCAGCCGCCGCCGCCGCCCAATCCCCATCGACCCGAGCACCCCCTCCTCCCTTGTGCCCGCAACGCACGCCCCGCCCGCCAACCCCAGCCGCCGCCGCCGCCGTCTATCTCGCCCGGGCTCAGCACCGCGACCGCCCGCCAACCCCAGCCGCGGCCGCCGGGGCACGGTACTGGGTCTGGCTGCGCCGCCCATCTCGCCGGGGCCGAGCCGTCACATCCACCTTCATGGCGTCGCCTCCCCATCTCCGCCATCGTCCACTACCTCACCGCCGTGAATCACGCCATCATCGTGGCCACCTCCGTCATCGAGGGCGACACCGTCGAACCTACCCACAGGCCGCCTACACCTCCAAGACACTGACGGGTAAGCCGCTCTTCTCGACTCCTCCCGACTCCTCCGAGACATGAACTGCATGGTTGTAATTCAAAGAAGAAATGTATCTCTCACCTGACAACGTAATTCAAAGAATTGGTTGTAATTCAAAGAACTGTATCTCTCACCTAACAATAGTTACAAACCATTGAACAAATTTTTATCTAGAAAAAAATATTAAACTGCAAGGGGATGAGTAAAACACTGTAACTGGCACAAGCATTAATGCAAATATCTGAAAGCATAGCCCAAAGTAGCAGACACTCTCCTAAAAGAATGTGAAATCGCTATGAAGAGAATTGTGAACTTTCAAATTTAAGTAGAAATCAGTATGCCTAATAGATGGTATGGAGAGGCTAATTATTATGTCAAATTCTAAAATAAACACCCATGTTTAGTGATTTCAGTATTTTCCCCCTATTTCTTTAGACAACAAAGGGAAATACTAATGCAGTAGTTCTTTTTGGAAACTAACTTAGGTTAGAGTTTTAGGTGACATACATAATTATCTTATTTCCGAGTCATATTCCTTTGTGAGAAAAGCATGTAAGCAAAAAAAAAGACTTACATAAAAACTGCTCACTCCATCATGGCTAGCGAACAATGTTGGGAACAATTTGATCCATGTCTCGTCTCCCAGCATCACTATATTTACGTCCCAGCATCATCTGCATAGGTTTGCATTAGGGCAATATGATAAATATACATTATAATCAACTCTGAGTCTAGCAAGAATGTGAGATATCTGTTGGCCACCGCGCTCCTGTGTGTTTGCACAAGCCTGTCCCCAGGTAGAAGAAGGGCAGGGGTGCGAATGCTACAGAAATAGAAGTATGGGGGGTTATGCAGAAAAGATCAGGAGTTATAGGGGCGTACATGCTAGATCCAAGGGGGCTGGCTGTTAAGAAAGGGCAGATCTATGAAGGATAAAGTATTCTAGGGGGCCTAAATGCAGTGTTAAGTTCCTTCTTTTTCTTTTAAATCAGCTGAGAATTTTGGAAATACATAGCTAAAGGTTATATATGCATTTTATTAATAGATAGCTAGCATATATGTTTAATCCTCTAGATGATTCACCTTAGTTTCTGACTTGATTCGTATGCTGTTCAAAATAGAATATAAGTGATTACTGCTCCATTTCTTCCCTTTATGACAAGGATGCTATGTCATGCTTAGACCTTCTCTATATCCTGAAATGGTTCTTTCTTATTGTCTTACATAATTTCCCTGCTTAGTTCTGAATAACAAAATTAATCAAGATCTAAAAATGATGTAAGGCTATATTTTGGATATGTTGATCAACATGTTATGTTCAGCTGAAGAATACAGTCGCATCTTCTGTCTGATTTTTTATTACTACTACTTGATTTTATGTGCCACATACTAGATTTTGATTCGTGATTTCTTACAACACTTCATACTTGGTTTCATACAAGCAAGGCGGTCAGAATTGAGATGGATCCCTCGGGAACAGGAGAAATTTAAACCCCTCTTGGAGACATCACAAACAATATAAATGAAGGTTCGATAGAGCATTTTTACACAACTCATCAGTAAATTTTGTTCGCGTAATCTGTACGTGTTTTGGTTGTTTTGCCAGGGGTCTTGGATCGTAATGAGCGGAGGAAGCAGAGGTATGCATCAATGCCAAAGGAACACAAGGACGAGCTGAACAGGAAGAGACGAGAGAGGCGCTTGGAGAAGAAAGGGCGGACCCATGAAAACACAATATGTCATGGAGGTACTGTTTATTTGAGGTGATGTATAGTAATTAGGCTCGGATGGTGACTCATATGTTCAGGACTATTTAATATAGGCACAAATCAAGGGAATCATAGCCATTCTCCATCCAAAGGTGAACATACTATCCTGTTGAACGCAAACTATGTTAATGTGTATCAATATACTATTTTGATAATTGCATGTTTTGATGGGGACGTGACATTTAATTTAACTAGGTGTGAGTGTAACAATGGATGAAGATGAAGAAAATGAATGGCTCCATAGGGGACATTTGACTCAAGACAATGACCTGCCAGGTTAGTCAAAAAATCATGCATTTATTTTTTTTATGGATCACATGTGTATGTAGTTTTGATGGATTACATGCAGCTGGTGGTGGGGTATTGAGCAACGCAGAGACCAACGGCAATGGCATAGATGAGAGTTGTGTTGATCCAACTATTGATGAAGGAGGTAAATGTGTTGTTAATATTGTGACCTCCTATTTTCTGGTGATTTTTACTTACTAATATCATCTTTCCCAAATATAGTGATTTTTTTGTTTGTGCGATGTATGCCATATCACAACTTCAACTGATTTAAAGAAATAGAAGTGTCCATATTCATTACATGAATTTGCGCCTGCAAGATCACTTTGCCATAGCGCCTACTTCCATTGATCCCATATATTTAACGTGCTTGTTCGCTTAGCCAATCTAACTAATTCTGGTACAAAAAGAAGCCCCCAAGTCTTGGTGCTGCAGGAGGAAAGTCGACTGAATAGACTTGTGCAAGCAAATCAATCCAAGTGACTGAACAAATTAAATTAAATTATTTCTTCTTTTTCTATCATTATAAAAAACAAAGTACTGCCAATAGGAATAGGCCATTAAAGAGTTTTCTGATTATTCTATGCCCGTGCGTGTTGCATTGTGAAGTAAAATGTTTTTCTAACACTCGATTTGTATGATCTACTTGTTAGTTTACTTTTTTTTGCGAATTACACAATACATCGGAGACACTCACAACGCACGCACACTCATCCCTATGAATACACGCACGCAAACCCTACCCCTAGGAGCATCTTCGAAGACTGTGCCGGCAAATCCTCAAGATTGACGAAGTCACCACAGGCGCCTCGCTGTCGACGGGAACGTCGCCTACCACTGAAAGCACAAACGCCGTTAAATCCTGAGAAATTCGCTCCCACGGGGAGTCGAACCCAGGACCTGAGGTGCTACCGGGGCTCTTGTAACCACTAGGCTACAAGCCCTTTCGCTACTTGTTAGTTTACTGTCATAGTCATCCTTTCATTAGCTGATAACAGCTTCTAAAACGGGTCTCCTTATACCATGACACTGCAGGTACCTTCCGGCAGGCACGAGTGAGCTGTTGGATTTTATTAGGAGGCACCTGCATTTCATTTCATTTAGTTAGGTACTAGATTGTTCTTCCTCAAAATTTTTATGTATTCATGTCAGCTTTCTTCCTTGTAAAATTGAGCTGCTGACTTGTGTGAAATGATTTTTTCTAGGCTCTCTGAACCGTCAGCTAATTACTGAGGCCAATGTGCTCACAGGTCATAACATCAGCACCTCTGTTGGCGGGAATAACAGTATGGTTAATTGGTTATGTCGCTCTCTTAGGACACCATAATGAAGATAGATAAGTCAGACTATTCATCTTGATATACTATGTAGGTTTGTTTGCCTTCAGTTTTAGACTGGAGTTCTTTTGAGGTCGCAGGGTATGCCATACTGAAGAAAAAACAATTAGTTAGTCCATTCACCTTAATATCTGTAGATTTGCTTGCCTTCAGATATAAGTTCGACGTGATGGTGCAATTATATTTGTAGGATTATGGCCAGAACAATGCATTGCTAAACCATTAATATGCTTACTGGATGTACAAGAATTATTTCCTTATTATTTGTAATCAACTATATCAACGCCATCTAGCCGTTTGTGGTATGATAATCTCTGTAGAGCATTCAGTTAGTGGGTCGAGGTAATATAATGGTCCTTAGTTTTTTTCTTGGATTTATATTGAGACCCATCAATTCAGTAGGAATAGCTATACACAATAGATCATAGCTTGCCCTAAGCATCTAATATAAATTGAAAATTCAGTGCAATTTGTCCTCTTTAATTTTGAAATTTCATAATTCCACTGCTATGCCTTCATTTACACCACTGCACTTAAAGCAAGCTGGTTATGACAATATCTGAAATATCCATATGAATTGAAAGGTGCAGTACTGGTTGGTTTTGAAGCAACTAGAACTCATTTGAATGGTACATTATGTTATTTATGCCTGGCCTTATATGTACTTCCAACGTCTTTGGAAGATTGGTCCTGATTTACATATATACAACAATCAGAATCTTTTCCTTGTATCTTTAGAGCAGAAGCTCTCAAGTTGCACAGTGTTTTTGCATGTAATAATCACTTCATTTTCTTTGTGCTGGATATTTGATTGTAGGCATATTCAAGAAAAAGGACCAGGCCTAGCACTGTGAGGACTTCAAATTTCTAAACACTGCATGTCACAGAGCATTATGCTTGGTTGTATGCATGTAACTACTCATAGTTTCTGGGTCTCTATGCTCTGAACTGGTTTGGTTACTCAATCACTGGATTGTATTTGTTTGTCTAAATATGTGCTTGTTCTATATCCGTGCAATTAGATACAACGAACTCAAACATAAATATTGGCTTCCTGATGCCACTAATTTGTTTCTTGCTATATACTCATTTGATGCTGATCTTGCAAATCTTGATGAACTATAAAATAGTTTGTAAAGATTAACACCATGTTTTTTATGTTAGAATTTTGTATAGCCCGTAGCAATGAACGGGCACAATCCTATAATTAACTATTTGCCATCCTTACGAGGTGAATGGCAGGCCATGCCATCCTGGCCCACCTGCAGTGACTCAGATGGTCCCACTTGTCAGCGAGAGAGTTTTTTTTACACCATTTAAGAGTAGCAAATAGTTAAATATCCCGAAGAAAGAGATGGAGCGGTGCGGAGACGGAGCGGACGGGGCTGGGGAGGAGAGACACGCGCCAGGAGTCTCGGTGGTGGAGCGCCGCCTCGAGGAAAACGCGTGGATAGGATTTTCACACCGCAGCGTGAACTTCCAAACAACGTGGTAGTTTAGCCCGTGCCCAAGCTTCCGGGTAGGCTTCCGGCCCAGGGAAAACGTCGAGTTCCCCATGAGGTTTGCGGTTCCCAAACAAGCCCTTACTGTGTGTGTTTGGTTGTGGGATGGGGAGACCCTTTGCGTCCCTATGCTTCTCCCCAAATCTTCCAATACGTACTATGTCAAAATCTTCCAATACCGGCACCGTCCGCTGTGCTCCGTAGCCGGCGACCATCGCCTTTGCTGCGCTCCATGAGCATCCCCTGCTAGCAGCGTTGGAAAGCTGGGGTTTTTAGAGTTGATGATGGCGATCGATTTCTCTCGCGGAGAACATTTGGGGATTTCTTAGGTTCGGAGGATCAAATTTCTAGTTAAACCTTGAAATTCTCTGGTTCCGAGTTCCATTGTCGGTGGAATAATCGGGTTCAGGTTGAGATTGGAGACAAGCCATCGATGCTCCTGAGCTCCTCGCGGATCTGAATCCGAATGCTGCGGTGCCGACTGCTTGAACTGTACGCGACGTGTTCCCCCGGCGTTCGGACTGAAGCCGCCGCCAGCAGATAAAAAGGCAAGACCTCCGACCCGCCTCCGCTTTTCTGCACCGATCGCAGCTTTTGCTCGCCGAGATCCATGGTGTTGGTCCCCGACCGCACGTGGACCACGAGGCTGGATCGCTGTGAGCCGCCGCCATGCGCGGGGTCGTCGTCCGTGCGCGTCCGCCTCTTGCTGTCGCGGGAGTACACGTCGCGCCGGCTCGCCGGCGGTGGCCACACCAGGACCGACCACCGCGACAAGTGCGCCGGGTACGGGGACCAGACCTTCTACGTGTACGACCCGGCCCTCTTCCTCTCCTACGAGGCGACGCGGCGCGCCGTGCACGGCATATATGCTGGCGTCCATGGCCCTGCTAGCTGCGGGGCATCGACGTGTCCACGGACAACTGGGCCTCCTGCTCCGCCCTGGACGCGGCCGCCACGACCATGCGCGACCGGGCTCGGAAGCGGGACTCGGCGGCGGGCGTTACCTCTTCTCCGTGGAGCTGGCGATGGAGGTCACCCACCCTCGTGTACGTCGAGCCCAAGGCCGTGGTGCGCGCCTGCGCCGAGACCGTCATGCAGGTCGCCGAGCCGGGCTCCGCCGATCACCAGTGCTCCATATGCTTTGACGGCTTCGACAACATCGGCGCGGGGCCGACGGCCCCCGTGAACCTGCCGTGCTCCCATCCCTTCCACACCCACTGCATCACCGTGTGGCTCTTCAAGGGCCACAGCTGCCCGGTGTGCCGCCATGACCTCAGAGGCCTCGTGTCGGCGCCATGGGCATCACAGGCGCGCAAGCTTGGATTCAAGTACTGAAGTAGCTAGCCGATCGATTTCCTGTCTTATTTGCTCTGTTGCGGGCTTGCGGCTGCAACTACTTACCTTTGTTGCCTCGAGTCTGTTGGAACAGGGCAAACGTAGCCTCCCGCCTCCATTGATCACTGGCGACATGTAGAGGAAACGCCCTGTCAACTTTGATGAACACCGCAACACATCCATGTGTGTTTGGCATATGTGTTGAACCCTTAATCATCATCATACAAAACTATATGAGAGATCCCCACTACAACAATTCCCTCAATCATTCACGTCAGCATCTACTTCCCTCTCATTTAGTGTTAGCACGACATCTCAACATGCTTAGCACACGGCAACTGAAAGGCCTCAACGGCTTAGCATGACAACAAGTAACTGAAAGGCCTCACATAGTCACGTGGCAGGTCAACAGACCTCATCATTAACGGTGGCAGAGGAAAAGCCTCTCCTTGCTAATGGCCGGTTTAAGGGATGTCATCGTTGCCATACGATCCAGGCGTATTATAATGACGCAGACACGTACAGCTTGGCGGCGGCCACTCGCCGGCATCGTCGGACGGCTGGCTCTGGCCGTGGCTCTCCACCTCTCCCAGCCGCGCACGCAAGCAAGTTCCTGACTTCATGTAAGTTAATTTCAATTCTATCATCGTCTGTGTGGAGGTCATGATCACATACATTAGTCTTCAATCTTTAGTACTCTTTGCAGCATTCAGCAAATAGAAAAGGACGATCAGCTGACTAGGATTCAAGATTTCGGTCAGGATTCAAAAGCGATCAGGTATTCTATTGATCAAAAAAATTTGCACTAATTAATATTTGCACTTGCAACTAATTGTATTTTTTTCTTTAATATTCAGCACAAAGCACTACCATGTCATGTAGAAAATATCCATCCGGCAGCGAGAAAAGGAAGACTAGGAAGCAAAGAGATGAGTTTATTGAATCACCGAGATGGGCTCTTGACAAATTTCTTATGGGCAAGTAATACAAGCACTTCAAGAAATTACGGATCCGAAGTTGCCGCCTTGCACCTGCGAGTAAGCTCATCTCCTGCTTTTCCCCCTCCTCACATCTCTCTCTGTCACTCCGAATTTTGACCATTCTTGAAATGTGCAAAGTTGCTTCCCTCCGGTCTTTATAAATTGTCACTGGGGCAATACTTTAATTAACCATAAATTTTAATATCAAACACATTCAAAATATAGCAAAAAAGTTACTACTGTCAAACTGCTATTTGAGACGAAACTAATCACACCATTCTTGAAGCCACTAACTAAAGATCATCACATGAACCGGTAGTGGTAGATCAAATGAACGATCATTTTTTATCACAAGTCTCCGTGTGTCATTGAAAAGCTCTCTCAAATCCCGCAGCAACGCGCGGGGAATCACCTAGTATATATATATGGTTCAAGCCCATGATGCCGGACATCAGCGACCGTCTGTCCAGTTTGCTTGCAGCGGCTCACGAGTGCAGGGAATTTATCTGCCAATTAAGCAGTCCTCTCCACACCACACATCATGCATTGCATGTTCATTCATGTCTTTGATGATAATATAAGTTTATGGACCTCATCTTGCGTTGCATTTGTTAAGTTGTAGAATGAAAAAGATGGAATGATGTATGATTGACTAAACAGGACGCACCGTTACTAAAAGTGTTTAACTTAGTTAATAAATTAGTTAAATAAAGTAAAATGAGTGTTGTATTTGACTTATAAAATTATTTATTTGCATTAATATGTACAACTACTGTCCCATTCGGTTTGTCGTAAAAAAGGACATTTTTTTATGAAACTGAACACTTTGGACAATTGGACAGTCCAAATATCAAATTAACAAAAATATATTGGTACAGAAGTATAGCAAAAATGATTCACTTCCAGTACATACATATCACGTGGTTTGCATTGCATTGATATGATTCTCGATGCTTATGAGTTATGACTGGCAAGGGTATACGTAGCACGTACTGCTTCGTATCTGACCAGAAGTGCTGCACAGCCGAACGAAAGCACGGTGAGATCTTCGCTGTGGATTTCAGTCTGAAACTCTCATTTGAGGGAGAGACATGTAATGTATCTGACCAGAAGTGCTGCACAGCCGAACGAAAGCACGGTGAGATCTTCGCTGTGGATTTCAATCTGAAACTCTCATTTGAGGGAGAGACGAGCAGTGGCGGCAGCGCTGCTTGAGGGAGGGAGAGTGACGAGCTGAGGCAGGAAGTGGGTAGCCCAAAAAGACTAGTGGCATGGGCCAGCCGAGCCCTTTCTTCTTTTTTTTCCCTTCTTCTTTTCTTTTTATTTTTATTTCCTCTAATTTTTTATGTTATCGCCTGCTTCCTTACTGCTAAGGTGTCGCCTAGCCTATGTGTATGGAAAGGATCGGCTCACTTCGCCTTATCGCTTTTAATCAACTACGGGTAGCGCAACTCGTCGTCTTAGAAAAGAAAAGAAAGTCATGGGAAAGACTTGAGTTGCAGCTAGGCAAGGGAGTCTGGAGGGCGGCACACGGGCCGCGGGGAGAAAGAAGATGGTGGGCCGCGGGAAGAAAAAGGCGGAGAGTCAGTAGAAGACAGAAGGTGGGCCACATGCTCGGATCGAGGATAAGAAGGGCAACTGATGGGATGTACAAAGAATCTTGTTGGGTTGGATTGTATCAAAAAATCATCCTAATACATATCAGCTCATGTATCAACATTTATTTTTTTATTTCAATTAAAATACTTTAGGATACATATTGAGTGCTTATCGAATACGGGATACATCACCTTCTCAATGTATAATATAGCGTGGGAGGAACGGAAAAGGGCTCCATAATTTAAAACCGATCAATTATATTAGTCTAAGAATCTAAAATTAATTAATATTATAACCTAACAAATTTCATAACTTTAAAAAGTCATACTAACATTCGAAAATAACATAATCAACATAGCTATTAGTAGTGCACTCAATATTTTCTTTAAATAGAATATAACAAAATTCAACTTTTTTTAAAACAAAGAGCAACATTTTTGAAATGTTAGTTTTTTTATTTCTTCTTCTTTTTTCCAAAGTTAGTACATAAAGGGCATTGTGGTAAGCACGAGTAGCACGCCGTGGAGATAGATGACATCGATAAGCCACGGTCGTGGACAAGGTAGGAATAATGTATGCTCGCAACGACCACCGACAGTCGTGACGGGACGATGTGCACGAGGCACTGCAACAAGCATGGGCAATGCATGACAGAGATGGCCCCAATGGATGGAAACAAGATGAGAGCATGCAACGAGCACGAGGAGTTTGAATGTGGTATGAATATTTGGTATTTTTTCTAAAGTATTACCTTAACATAATATGTAATTTTACCTCAAAATTATTTTTACTTTGTGAAGTATACTTTTAGAATATCATCAAAATCAAATAGATATATACATCTTTCAAAATAATAAAAAATAATGTAAATAATGCAAAGATTTTTCTTTTCAATGGTAGTTCTAGATAAAAGATTTTTTGAACAAAAATATCACCATTGCATAAGAAAGAAAGTGATCATTTTTAATAAGATATTTTAAAAGGATTGGTTATGTTTATTATTTGCTAGTGCAACTACTTTGTGATCTACTAAATTTTCAGCAATAATATTCAACCAATAATTTTCTTATCAAAAGTTTGTGAGTTAACATGACATTGCTCAAAACATATGGTGATCCATTTATTGTTTATCTTAGTCGAAAGTTAAAATATATTTAAAGAAACACAACTTGCAAAATATACAAATATTATGTTCACATATATAGGATTGTTAGTTTGAACAAGTTATAAATTATATAATAGGATAATATATGATTAGAAACAAAATTAAAAATGTATGTACATCCATTTTTGTAATCCTACGTCCGTCGCTGCCTGTTCTCAGACGTCGGTGATGTCGCCCGTTGCACCGTTGTGTGCAAGCGTTGGGGTTGCCCAATCGGTTCCTCCCCCACCTCGCCCTCGGCTTCTTCCATATGGGTAGCATGACCTCGGCAGCACCAGGAGGAGGCAGCCGTTTGCCCACAAGGCATAGGCGGACCAGTGCTTCGTCCCGACACTGTCAGCCTCTGTCCTTCTAGGATCGCCGTTCCCAAGCCTTCCAGAGGGCGTTAATGCCGCCGCCTGAAGTGGTGGCCTTCCTGGACTGGAGGCTAAGCTTTGTCAGTGCTGGCGTGGCGGGGAGCAACCTCAGGTTCCTCGTTGAGACCTTGGACGTGAGCGTAGCGGCGAGTGACGAGTTCCTCGTTGAGACCTTGGACGTAAGCGTAGCGGTGAGTGACGAGTGGGAGCGGGCCAGGACTTGATATTCATCCACCGGCAGCAGCGTGATAGGAGGCTCAAGGGGCACTGCAAGAATTGCAATGACCCGATTCGTGCCAAAATTGAATTCTGCAGCCCTTCTTGCAAGGCAAGTTGGGTTTTTTCCCTTGTTCATCCATTGCAATATCTAGTTTGTGCAGATTTTGTAACGTTCGTCGTTGTTCTCCTGCAGGTGGTGCACAAGCCTAATCAACATGGATTGCAATCAGGACGTAGTTCGCAATGTGTTCTGCCTAACCTGTCTTCGTGCCTTTTGCACTGCCCACTGCCCAAATCACGCAGCACACATGCATGGCGCGGATGGAGAAGGCCCCGTGCTGGTTGAGATTGTGGAGCATAACGACGGCTGGAAGCTGATTCCAGAGGACGTAATCGTCTTGCCCCTGCACGTGGACCACCGCCTCAAGGTACGTACGTGATCAATGGTTGGATTGTCCATTGACAACCCTAAGTAATCGGGGATTCAGTGACATGTTACAACAATGCAGAGGTTCGCCGGCGCAGATGGTGTCCAGATGATGGCCGTCTGCAGGCGGCTTGTGCCTGATACATCCGGCGCCAACAGCTGCGCGAACATCCGGTGTCGTGAATCAGTCGACTAGGCGGGAGATACCTGCAGTATACAGTGCGTCTTCAGCATCCATCTGATGGCTTTCAACGAGGATGAGGACGAGGACGAGGAGCCACAATCCCCTCCGCAGGATTATTCGGACGAGGATGATCAGTGACCGGGATTAGGACTCGGACGAGGATGAGGAGTGACCCGGCAGCAGGCGCCGTTTTCCCCTTCTGTTTTGTTGCGATGCGACGAGTAGGGAGATTGATTCTGCAGGAGTTTTTTTTCGTTCCTTTTGTTTCTAATGACGAGTACGGAGATAGATTCCGCGGAAGAATATTTTCCCCTGTTTGCTTCGACGAAGTTTTCCCCCAATCGGGTGTCCGTGTCAATTTCCGCAAATGTAATTGTGTTAGATTTTGAGGCAATTTGAAATTTCGTTTCTAGATCCCGGGCCTGGCTGGCGGCCGGATCCGCTCGGTGGCGCGCTGGATCCGCGCTCTGGCTACCGGACTCGCCCAGATCTGATGGTGGCCGGCGCGGCTCCGGTGGGTGGCCGAGCGGCAGCATCCCCCGATCGCCACCGGTGCTGGTTGCTGGGGGCCTGCTGCCACGGGTTGCTGGTGGCCTCGCTGTTGGCTGCTGTCGAGCTGCCCGATTGCAGGTGCGGAGGTGTTGAGAGCAGTAGGTGGTGACCATCTCGTTTCAGCAAATTCCATTTGATCATTCTGTGGCTGTACTGCAGGTACTGCATGATCATTATGTGTTTCTGCATTAGCACGATCAAGTGCGTGGAACCAGAGTACCATGCGTCGGGCGGTGCTGGAGCCGGCAAGAAGCTCAACTGCTCCCCACAGGTTCAGCATTTTTCATTGAGTGGTGCAAATATAGCTTGAAATGTCAGCACTTTCATTGACTGATCAGTAGATTGTGGAAAATGCTCATTGTTGATTCCATTTGCCCTGTAAAGTAATTGAGAAACTATCTGACAGAAGGTTTTCAAAAAAAATTATCTGACAAGTGATGTTTAGTCACTGGCCTTACTCTAGCTCTGAACTTTTGATCCAGGTGACTGATCCAAGTGATGTTTAGTCTTTGGAGCACCGCTTGGCTGTGGCAGAGGCGGCACGGAGGTTGAGGCTCGGAGGAGATTGAAAAGCTGAGCACCTTGTCAAGGAGTTCATTTGGTAGTACTCTGACAAGCACCGCACCCTAGCTCAATCTCCACAAGTTCCAATAATTATCGCAGCACTCAGTAAATTTAGGTGCTGCAGATGGTAGTGGTAGTTAGGAGGCAGTTGAACCTGGAGTTGGTGGTGTTCCTGATCGTTTTCTTGGAATCACATCTGATTATCTGTAACAAGTGCAACAAGAGCAGCCAGCGATGTCTGTGGTAAGATCAGTTAAATTTTTTGCCCTAAGTGGGCCTTGTTTCATTTGGTGAATGTAATTCCAATAGGTACCTTGCATATGTGAATTATCTTGTTGTCAAAGAGTGAAAAGATAAAATAAAAAATGGCCATCTCACCTTTGAAGCATCTGATTTGTATGGATTGCAGGACATGGTTGAATATCAGAGAACTTTGGCTAGGGAGATTGAAGCCCGGTTAGAAGCCAAATGTGATGCTTTAGCTGATCTATTTGCTATGGATGAAAGGGGTCAGTTACTGAAACTTGGGATGACTAGATATTTTTTTTTAGAAAATGGAAATACATCCGGCCTCTGCGATAGACGCACACAACCAAGTTCCTACAGATTCTTCAGCTCAACAGCTGATCATTACAAATTAAAAAAAGAAGAGTACATAAAAAGAGAATAATTATAAGCAATGTCTAATATTGCTTATCATCGCTTGACCAAAAATGTCCAAAGCCTCAATTGCTCTGTTTGTCAAACGAACCATCTCACTTATGTCCTCGTGCTACGTTAATAAATTGTAGCCAATATATGCCCCAAAAGTTAACCTCAAAGCGACGTAGGAAAATCACCCTAGAGCAGGCGAGCATGGACCAAGAATGCTGAAACACCAAATGGATCTCAACGACAACGCCTTCATGAAGAACATGACGCCAATAGCGTCATCATTGTCGGCCTGAGTATTGGGCTTTCACTCAGAGAATCGAAACATGACGATATGAGGAGGTTCAAACAAGTCGCCTCTGAGAAGGTAGCGGCACCCGTAGGCGTCACCGACTAGGCTTTCGCCCCGGCCTCCATCATGTCATGCCAACAACAGTCTAAGCAAAAAAGTACGAAAGGTACCTCGTTGAACTGGTGATGGTGCCGATCACACCCGTGGCTGCAGGCCATTGTTATCTAGCTGACATTGTGCCAAGTCCATTATGCTGCCACCCAGTCGCACATCTGATGAGGTCGTGATACTTGCAGGAACGAAAATTCCCTTGAAGATCCGGAAGGAGACACTGTATCCGATCTTGAATATGCCGGATTAGATCGCCGGAGACTTATCCCTAGAGCATTGCCGCAAATCCACGACAATGTAAATCTACCACAACAGCTGCGTAGATTATCTTAAAGCCATCCACTCCATTCTGAGTGCCGGTGATGGTGCATGCCTATTGATCCAGGCATCCTCCGCCGCTTCAATGGATCCATGCATCCAAATCCACCGAGACAAGTGATGATGGAAACCTGGATGGCTCCATCGACGAGGGAACATACAGTGTGGAGGGCCCTGCCGCCACCGTCATCACCACCACGCGCCCTTCCGCGGGCAAGCTCGGGTAGCGGCAGGTGAAGGCAGGAGAGGGAGAGTGGCCGGCGGCTGGATCACGGTGCCGCCCGTGTCACCCTCCCTTCATCCTTAATTTATACAAGATATCCTTGGTAGCTCGATTTAAGAAAGATCAAAACACTCAGAATTCTTGTTTTGGCTATTGTTTTGTCTCATTTTAACATCTTTGCTGCAGATTGGTCATCCATCAGTCAAATCTCAAGTGCCAGGCTTCCAGAAAGGTGAACTTTCGTGTCCTGCAGTTTCATCAGATTGTTTCAAGCACATTTGCAGTATTAATACCATCTTATCATCCATTCTCTGCGGAAAGCCCACTCATTTACTGAATTTCATGGGCAGTCAGAGAGATTTCTATCAGTGTTTGCAACCAAAAGCTGTCGTACTCGTGCAAATATATTTGTGGGTTCAGACACATAACCAACCAATGTGCTTCTGATAATGTGCTCAAACTTTTCCTGGATTGACAATTAGAATCTCTGTGATTGGGAAGGTTTCCTGCTTGGCTATGAATAGCTTCATTTCCCTGACACTAAGCATGATGATGTCTTCCTTACTGATTCTTTCAGACATCTGGCATCTTTGCTTATGTAACGGTATTCTTTTCTGAACACAGTGATATCACATCCACGCTACCAAACAACTATAAATATTTATTTGCTCCACAAGCTGAAATGCTTGTACCGTACTCTTGTCCTCCATACCAATGAACAACAGAAAGGGGGTATTCATATTCTTTATCAGGCAGTAAACATAACATTTCTCTGTCAGACTGCATACCGATCTCTGGAAAGCTTGTGCAAGAATGTATCAGAACAAGATTCCAAGCCTTTGCTGCAGCATTGCATATAAAATGGACTACTGAATGATCTGAATGTCACCGCACAAAGCAGTAGAACACCTCAAGCCCCTTGTTCTGAAGAAGCAAAACAGTCACTGGTAAGCATCTCACCACCTCAATTCCCCCTGCATTCGCTCTCATCTGCACTCGATTCTGTAACACTTTTTGCTTTCGCAAAATGAATAATCCTCTTGAAACATTCTCTGGCTCTACTAGTCTACTACAGGGACTAGAGATCGAAGAAGGATGGAAGGGAAGAGAGTCGCTGCTGCTGCTGCTGCTGCTGCTGCTCTGTACTTGCTGATCATGCTGTCAGGCCAGCAGCAGCAGGTAACTGGGTTGACAGACTTCTGCGGGTGCTTCGGCGACTGCTACCCTGGATGCAGGGAAGGCCACCCAAGGTGGTTCTGCAGGATCGCGTGCGTGGAGCGCTGCGCCGTCGACGTCGTCCCGCATGAGGTGCCCACCGGCGCCGCGTCCGGTGCCGGTGCCGGCGACTGCTCCAAGATCTGCCTCGCCTCCATCTGCGGCGCTGCCGAGGCGACTGACGGTATGTAAGAGGCGCTTCCTGCAGCAATCTTGCTTCGATCAATTTCGTGTCCGTAGGTCATGGCCGTCATGGGATGTGACCTTGTGCTGGGTTTCGCCTCTCAAATGATTGTTGTGTTTCTTCCATTTTGGTTTGCCAGGGCCAACTGATGCCGGTGCTGCTGCGTCTTGCGTTGGTGATTGCACTGAGAGCTGGAAGCGATTCAAGAACGAGCACGCTTGACTTCACAAATCACAAGTGGTGGTTCGTGAATTGGACAATGAATAATGAGGTCTCGTCCCAGACACGGGCATGATTCAGTGTAGTGCCATGATACAAATCGATCGTGATCTTGGCACATTTCTCACCATGTACTACTGGGCACCTTTTTATGTCACGAAATTCAGTTCGCTTCTTTCTATTTTGTGCGGGGTGAATGCAGTTGACAAAACAAGTTCAGGTCGCTGTTGATTTGTTAGACTGTACACATCTGCCGCTTTGAATGATTATCTACCATTTTATCGAAATTGCTGGCCATCCAGGGTACTCAGATGGTAGTAGCACTTGCATGTTGATTTGGTAAACGTAAAGCTTTTTTCAGTTCGCATATTTAAGAAGTATGGACCCCGATGTTTACTAATGCATTTTGGAATAGACACAAAAAAGGACTTTTCCTTGTGGCATTTTTTTTAGGACGAAGGGGAGCGTCCAAACAAATTCACCCGGACCCCACCTAAACTCAACCTAAAGCCTAGCCCAGCTCTTGGACTGCCTGATCAAGCCCAACAGGCCGAGGCACAAGGCCCAACATCACCGCCCACCTCTGCTCTCGCTGACTAGTGGGACCTTCCTACTACTCCACCTTCTTCCTTCTCCATCATCTTCCCTTCACAGCCTTGGAGTGAAGCGAGGCCCACCCATCTCCGCATGCGTTGTGGCTCCGTCCTGGTTTCGTTGTTCCTCCACGTCCCTTCCTCTCCCTCCATGCCCGCGCCTTGTCGAGACGGTTCTTGCCACTGCCCGCTGGCCAGGGCGATCCGTAGCCGGCTGACAAGGCCCTCTTGGTCTGAGATATTACAAAAACACCCATTGTTTCGATCGCGATCCGAGTATTTACAAATACCCCCTTGATGTTGACATATTGCCCTCCAGATCGGAACGCGATCAATGATCGCGATACAAATATTTACATATACACCCCTACATTTTACATATTGCCCTATAATTTGGAAAGTGATTAATGATCGTGATCCGAATATTTACACTTTGCCCCCATATTCGGAACTCAAATTCGGCTCTGCCCATCCTTCCTCCGCCTCGGAGGGGGGGCTCTATCACCTACCACCAGTGTAACCCTAAGACAACATTTTTGTTCATGTTCGTCTGATATTGAACCTTCAAGTACAAAACCAGGTAAACTACACTACACAACTGTCAAAATCGGACAAGTTACAACCCCAAACCAATACCGCTCCAGATTTAATTTCATGTGGCACATGTTTGGCACCTCATCTCCTAACGGTGGGTCCAGCATGTCATTTTTATCTTGCTGGCTCCTTCCTCCATTTGTTCTCGTGTGGCCGAAGTTTTTTTTACAGGTGGTCGGGGCTTCATCAAAGCTCTCACCCATGTCGCTATCCTCTTTTCTCCCATCTCCCTCGACCCTTCCGGCTCAAACAGGCATGTTACACCAGCCCGCACTTCTATGATGGGCGTGCGACTGAATGAACGCGATGACGAGAGGATGGCCGGTGGCGAGTCGCATGATAGCGCGGTGGTTTGGGTGTTGGGTAGCTGCGAATTCGGCTTCGAGCAGGCAAGCTCAGTGCATCAGTGTGGTGGAAGCAAGGTGGTGCAGCTCGACGACCCTTCAGGCTTCAGTTGTTGGGGGAGGAAAAAGGTTGGAGGCGTGGTCAATGATCACCACCTCCCTGAAAATCACTGAATTGAAATCTTCTCTGGCTCAAAGAAACATTAGCTCTAGCACAAGGCTAGTATCCCAGTTAATGCCCAGATAAGTCCAACAGGCCGGCTAAAATGGTAGCCAAAGAAAAGGTGCATGATATCTTCCTCCAAATTTTGAACACAGAGGACACCAGTAATAAGAATCCAGATGCGTGTGCTTCCTTTGCAATAAATTCCTAGTGTTGAGTCTGTCTTTGAGAAACAACCAAAAAAAAGAACCTGTGTTTGTGTTGAGCCTTTGACTTCCATGGCCATTTAAAAAAAATGGAGGCAGGGTGGGTACCCAATAGACTGTTATAAGTTTGTTTACAGGAGAAGAGATTTGAACCCCAAATGTAATGCCATTCATCATTGGAGAGAGAATCAAGGGATAGTTGATCAACTGCAAGGGTCAAATCCTCAAGCTGTGCATAAGCCTGTTCTGAAAGAGGTAGCCAGATAGATCTGCTATATCCCAGGATAAGCACTGAAAACTGAGGAGGATTTCTTTCTTGCAAAGGAGAAAAGTTGTGGATATTTCCATTTGAGCACTCCCAGATCCCAAAGATCATTCCAAACTGAGACTGTGTCTCCTTTATGTGTTGAAAAGGTCGCGAGCATGAAGAACTACTCATACATAGACATGATTTCTCTCCACCAAAAAGAACCCACACCATGCCTTTCATGAGGAGTGCCATTTTTGTATAAACGGTTCCAAGTCAGATGAACCCAAGGCAGATCCAACTTATTGTAAAATTTGTGTAGGAACTTTAGCAGCAAGGCAGTATTGTGGGTTCTAAGATTAATAATCCCAAGACGACCATCTTCTTTGCTTCGACAAGCATGTTTCCAGGCGACTAAATAGCCACCTTTTTTTTGTTAAGTTGCCTCCATGCCACAAAACATGCTTCCTATAGTTATCAATCAGGGTTAGAATCTCCACTGGAAGCTTCAGAGAGCAGAGATAAAAAGTTGGGACTATTGAATACACTGAGTTTACCAAGGTCAGACTGGAAGCGAAGAGGATCACGCCGCTCGCCACCATGGAGATGCCGGCGCCAACCTCTTAGGGGTACATACTCTTCGCTTCTTTTTTGGGGCTTCGGCGGCTTCTTGCGTTCTTTGGGCATTCTTGGGCTTTGGCAAAACTATGACGTGATGACTCTTCTTGCAGCACCTGAGACCCGACTGCTTCGTTTTGCTTTCGTTTTCGACAAACTTCTTCTCTATCATGGATCGGTTTAACGAGTCGATCCTCCTTTTGTTTTCGTTTTCGAAAGCGCTTCTGCAGAGAGAAAAGTTTTCGGCAAGCAAGCCGTGGTTCTGTTCGGTCTGTGCGTGCGAGAACCTACGTTCGTGTTGTCATGATCTGCTATCCTCTTCGCTTCTTTCTTAGGGCTTGGGCGGCTTCTTGTTATTGTTCTTGGCCGTTCTTCACTTCTTTGGCCGTTCTTTGAGTATTCTTGGCTTAGGCAAAACTATGACATGATTCTTCTTGCGGCATCCGACTCCTTCGTTTTGCTTTGGTTTCTTGCAACAAACTTCTTTTCTCTCATCGATCGGTTTGACGAGTCGATCCTCCTTTCGTTTTCCTTTTTCGTTTTCGCAAGTCGTGGTTCTGTTCCGTCTGCCGCGTGAAAACCTGCGTACGTGATCTGCTATCCTGATCATGCCGCTAGCGGCTCGCCACCACAGTGATTCCGGCGCCAAGACCCTCCTTCGAGGGACATTCTTGGGCATTCTTGGCCGACATGGCGTTTTCTTGGCTCAAGATTTCATTCGGTTCTGATTTCTTTTTCTTTTTCTTGAAAGAAGTTTGCTTTGTTTAATGATTCATTTTACTGCAGATCAATATGTTCAAAGGCATGCCTGCTATCCTGGCTAGGCAGGTCAAGGTGACTGGCGCAAGATCCAAAGGAAGAAGGTCTATGGCCAGGACATGATATTCATCAACCGCCAGAGCAATGATGGGAGGCTGAAGGGGGCATTGCAAGAACTGCGGAGACATGGTTCGAGCCAAGAGCGACTATTGTTGTCTTGTGTGCAAGGCAAGCTCGCTGATCTTCCCCTTGTTGGTCACTTGTAGTATCCATTTTCTACAGTTTTTGTGATTTTTGTTTTTCTCCTGCAGGTTGCCCAGAAGCCCAATGGGCAGAACACCGACTTAATTCAGAGTCTCATCAACATGGATTTCACTCAAGAGGCAATTCGCAGATGTATTCTGCTTGACGTGCCTACGTGCTTTCTCTACGGCGCACTACCCGAACCATGTAGTACACATCCACAGTGCGGATGGAGAAGGTGGCGTCGGCCCCATTCTGGTAGAGATCGTGGAGCATGAGGGTTGGAAGTTAATCACGGAGGATGTCATCGGCTTGCCCCTACACCTAGACAGCCTCAAGGTACGTCTGGATTAATCTGCAAATTGGGGATTCAGATAATCCTCCTTAACCTGTTGCAATGCGCAATGCAGAGGATCAGCGCCACAGATGGTGTCCAGATGGTGGAGATCTGCAAGCGGCTCGTGCCTGATGTCCCCGGAGAGAGGATACGTAAAGTATACTATGTGACTCCATCATAATAAACCTTGAGAGACTTGTCTTGTGTTCTAATTTCCGATTCCAGCCTTGAGAGACTTGTCTTGTGTTCTGATTTCCGACTCCAACTATTTCATTAGCAGTGGTGGACGCGTGATTCTACAAATAGGTGTACATAAATTCTTGATTTCATTTCTAAATGTATTTTATCATATTAAACGATTTTCAAATTATCTAACAATCCTAAATATACATAAAAATATAATCTTTATTTGCAAGTTATGTTTATTTGAATACATTTTAACTTTTTTGACTAAAATATATGTTTCACATCACCATTTATTTTAACTCCCAAACTTTAGTGATAATGAAAGTGTTAGTTGGTTATTTTCAACGAAAATTTAGTATATCACAATGTAGTTGCACTAGCCAAATAACAAAAATAACTAGTACTTTTATAATACCTTATTTAAAAATGTTTACTTTCTTTTTATGTAGCTGCAATATTTTTGTTAAAAAATCTTTTTTCTAGAAACATCATTAGAAAGGAAAAATATTTATACTAGTTTATATTATCTTGAAAGATGTATACACCTATTTGATTTTAATGATATTTTAAAAGTATTTTCATAAAGTTAAAAAGTTTGAGTGGTAAAATGGCATATTATGGTTTTTTTACCGAATCAGTACGGAAGACCCCTACCTATCTTGTGTGTGTGTGTGTGTGTGTGTGTGTGTGTGTGTGTGTGTGTGTGTGTGTGTGTGTGTGTGTGTGTGTGTGTGTGTGTGTGTGTGTGTGTGTGTGTGAAAGAATATTTCTATGTTACAAGGCCTTAGGCCCAAGGAAAAAAGGAGCATTACAAGAGACTACTCAGCCAAACTAGGATTTCTCCTTCACCTGCAGTTTAACTCTCAGAGTGACCGCCTGCATCTCCTTGCGGAAAGAATGACGCCAGCTATTAAAGGAGAGAGAGCTCCCATAAAAAATGATATCATTTCTATGACACCAAATGCACCACGCTACAATGATCACCACTTCCCTCAAAATCATTGGATTGAAATCTTCTCTGGCTCGAAGAAACATTAGCTCTAGCACAAGGCTAGTATCCCAGTTAATGCCCAGATAAATCCAACAGGCCTGGCTAAAATGGTAGCCAAAGAAAAGGTGCATAATATCTTCCTCCAAATTTTGAACACATAGGACACTGTAATAAGAATCCAGATGCATGTGCTTCCTTTGCAATAAATTCCTAGTGTTGAGTCTGTCTTTGAGAAACAACCAAAAAAAAGAACTTGTGTTTGTGTTGAGCCTTTGACTTCCATGGCCATTTAACCAAAATGGAGGCAGGATGGGAACCCAACAGACTGTTATAAGCATGTTTACAGAAGAAGAGATTTGAACCCCAAATGTAATGCCATTCATCATTGGAGAGAGAATCAAGGGATAGTTGATCAACTGCAAGGGTCAAATCCTCAAGCTGTGCATAAGCCTGTTCTGAAAGAGGTAGCCAGATAGATCTGCTATATCCCAGGATAAGCACTGAAAAACTGAGGAGGATTTCTTTCTTGCAAAGGAGAAAAGTTGTGGATATTTCCATTTGAGCTCTCCCAGATCCCAAAGATCATTCCAAACTGAGACTGTGTCTCCTTTATGTGCTGAATAGGCCGCGAGCATGAAGAACTACTCACACATAGACATGATTTCTCTCCACCAAAAAGAACCCACACCATGCCTTTCATGAGGAGGATTGCCATTTTTGTATAAATAGTTCCAAGTCAGATGAACCCAAGGCATATCCAACTTATTGTAAAATTTGTGTAGGAACTTTAGCAGCAAGGCAATATTGTGGGTGTTAGATTGATCTCTCCACCAATGGGCCCAACGGCCCATTGGGCCCTGGATCTGCGCCCTGATCGGGGGCGCCCAACCCTAACCGGTTGGCGGGCCCCTGTCACACTGCGTGGTATAAAGAGAGGTGGGGGCCGCAGGCTCGCACTACGAGGTTCGCCACCAGTCCGCGCACCCCACCGACAACCCTAATCCGATCTAGAGAGGGTCGCAGTAGTGACAGGAAGCTCCACCACCACCTACACCCCGACGACCCCTGCACTGCCCGTCGCTGCTCTAGAGCAGTACCTGCACTGCGCGTCGCTGCCTTGCGCAGATCTTCACCACGCGAACCTGAGATGGCCGCCGGTTCCAACACGTCTG
The DNA here is from genome assembly GCA_036936925.1 of Cenchrus fungigraminus. Lineage (NCBI taxonomy): Eukaryota > Viridiplantae > Streptophyta > Magnoliopsida > Poales > Poaceae > Cenchrus > Cenchrus fungigraminus. The sequence goes on along the minus strand of CM072770.1, from coordinate 123,916,422 downwards.
CTGGTGAAGGTATACATCCTCCATTTCCATACATCTCTCCTCTCTTCGTTCACACATCAAACACTTGAACACAGACACAGTAAAGTGTCTACCCGGCTAGATGTGCACCTAGATGATCTGTATACTCCATCAATGGTATCAGAGCCAGGCTAGTGTGTAGATCTAGTCTCGGGTAGAAGAAAAGGAGAAGGAACTCGATCTCGAATCGAAAAAGCAAATGCAAAGTCGAAACCCTAACCCTAACCCTAGATCTAAAAATGCAAAGGACGCCGGGAAGGGGACCTACCGCTGGGCCCTCTACCTCACCGTCACCACCGCCGTCGGCGCCGCCTCGGGCGCGCACCGCGCGGACAGACAGGCGAGCCGGGTGCTCGTCGGGCCTCCGCCGCCGTGCGGTTTGGGCCAAAGGGCACCGTCGCGCATCCGCTCGACGGCGGCGCGCTCTCCCTCGTGGGGAACGCGCTCACCGGCGAAAGGACCCGCGGTGGTGCCGCCACCTTCTTCTCCGTGCCGCCATGGGCGGTGCAACTCTCTGGAGCTCGCGCGTGCGGGTGTAGAGAAGCAGGAGGAAGGGAAAAGAGAGGGTAGAGGAGGAAGGGACGTCGGCGGCCTCGGGCCGGGCGGCGCTCGACCTCGCCGTCGCCGGCCACCGCCGGCCACAGGTCGCTCGCCGCCGCTAATACACTGCGAAGGACGCGGGGGAGAAGAGGAAATGGAGGGCTAGGGTTCCAGCCAGGCGGCGCCCGGTGGTTTTGTTCTGGTGAAACGCCCGGATGGCCGTCAGATCTGCGGAGAGCGGTGATGGACGGCTCCCGGCGTCCGGCGCAAAGCAGGCCAAATGTGGCCCATGCGGGCGTTGGCCATGGGCCAGTTTGGCGGCCTGCCCGTTGGTTTGTGGGCCGCAGGCCTAGTCTGGCGCGTGGAAATGGCCATGGGCCAGTTTTCCGCGATGGTTCGATTGAACAGTGAAGTTTATTGATTGTTTTGATAATTTTCAGAAGCAATTTTTGGTGAATTTTGTATGGTTTTGATATCTATTCAAATTTGAACCAACGGGATAATTTGTTTAGGGAAAAGTGATTTTAACAGTAATATTGTTTCTGAACAGAAAGTTTTCTCATGAATTTTATTCATGTTTCCGCTGCGAATTGTTTAAAGTGATGCTTGTCTTTTAAATTTAATTGGAACCAACGGGAAAATTAAATTTAAAAGAGCATGATAAAGTGATTATTCTGATAATTATGGTGCTGTTATTTTCTGACCAATGTTGTTAATAACACGATCATAATTAAATGGTTGCTTCTATGCATTTATTTCTATTTTCTGCCCAACGGTGATATAGATTTAATTGCATAAACAGTTGTATGTTTTAATTTTGACCAACGTTGGATTAATGCATGCAATTGTTGTTATGGATCTCACTTTTTGTGGTTTACAGGAGGGTACTACTTGATGGGATGCATCAAGGATATTCCTACCCTCAGAGGTAACAACTACAGTGAATGGCGCAAAAGGGTCGCTTTGACTTTCGCCTGTTGTGAGGTTGACTGGGTAGTCACCACACCACAGCCTGTTAAGCCAAAGGAACCAGAAAGAGCTACAACTGATGACGATGTCACATGGGAGAAAAAGAAGAGGGATTATGCTCTTTTGGAAAAGTCATATGACCTCAATAGTAAAAGGTGGATCGCTGCCAACAAGAAGTGTATGGTTATGATAAAGAACACGATTGAGCCTGTTATTTTGGACTCAATTGAAGAGTGTGATTCTGTTGGAGAGTACCTTGAAAAGATAAAGAGTCAGTTTTATTAGCTCTAGAAGATAGTAAAAGTGGTGAGACCATTGTTTCATTTGTAAATGAATCCTTGTATACATAGTTTTTTCTGAAACTACTTAGTAGATTGACTATGGTGCAACTATCCGTGTTGCAAATTCGTTATAGAGATTCCGTTTGACCCGGATAATAAAAAGAAGTGAAAGATGCGATGAAGTCGCAAATAGAGTCTAAACAGAAGTTGAAATTGTTGGCGATCTCTCGAGCTAGTTGATGGTTTTATGCTTTTGCTTAGAGATGTTTTATGTTCTTTCGTTGAACGGAAATTTGATTTTTCACGTTTGGACAAATATGGTTTTGAATGTCATTTTTGGACAGGGCCATTGTGCCATTTGGTGTAATAATGCTTATGTTGGTATTGTTTACCTTCAGGATGGGCTTTATTTATTATCCTTACGTGAAAAAAGTGAACATGTATCCACATTATTTTGTGTGATATGAATGAACATGTATCCACATTATAGAAATGCGCAAAAGAAAAGAAAAGGAACCTACGTCGTCGAAATTGTGGCACTATCATTTATGCCGTATTTCGTGTCGGAGAGAGTGCAAAAGAAAAGAAAAGAAACCTACGTCGTCGAAATTATGGCACTATCATTTAGGCCGTATTTCGCGTCGGAGAGTGTACAAAAGAAAAGGAAAGAGAACTCATGAAACGTTGTCGAAATTATGGCATTATCGTTTAGGCCATATTTCGAGGGGGAGAATAGAGAGCCTCGTTAAAAATGAAATTCTTCCTCCATTAGAGTTCTCTGACTTAGAGCAATGTGTAGATTGCGTTAAAGGAAAGTATGTAAAGCAAATTAAAAAAAAGGTGAAGAGAGCCTCGTTAAAAATGAAATTCTTCCTCCATTAGAGTTCTCTGACTTAGAGCAATGTGTAGATTGCGTTAAAGGAAAGTATGTAAAGCAAATTAAAAAAAAGTGCAAAACGAAGCACAAGAACTCTAGAGATAATTCACACTGATATTTGTGGACCGTTTCCTGTGAAAAGTGTGGATGGCTATGACTCGTTCATAACATTCATAGATAATTACTCTCGTTATGGCTATATTTATCCAATTAAAGAAGGATCGGAAGCACTGGATAAATTTAAGATATTCAAAGCTGAAGTTGAAAGTCAACTTGATAACACTTGGCCAAGTTCCTGGACTTTTTGCAAAGTTCCTACAGGAAACTGGCATAGTAGCCCAGTGTTCAATGCCGGGCGAGCCTCAGCAAAATGGAGTAGCTGAAAGGCGTAACCGTACACTGATGGATATGGTGTACAGCATGATGAGTTACTCCACCTTGCCATTGAGTTTGTGGATGGAGGCGTTAAAAACCGCTATTCACATTCTCAATAGAGTACCAAGTAAGTTGGTGCCCAAAACACCGTACAAGCTGTGGACGAGAAGAGTGCCCTCTCTACACCATTTGCGTGTGGGGGGGAGCCCGGTTGAGACCAAAGTGTTTAACCCAAACATTGCAAAGTTAGATTCCAAAATAGTTAGTTGTTTCTTCATTGGGTATCCTGAAAAGTCAAAAGGGTTTCGTTTCTACTGTCCAGACAGATATACAAAGTTTGTAGAAATGAGACATGCTGTCTTCCTAGAAGATGAAATGATCAGGGGGAGCACGGTAGTTCGAAAAATTGATCTTGAGGAGAAAAGGGTGTGTGCACCCAATCCGATGATTCAGGAGCCATATTTCTCACTACCTGTAGTACCTGCACCGACAGTCCCTGAGATTGTGGTGCAAGTACCTGTTGCAACTCCGCCCATGTCAACAATGAGTGAAAATCCGGAACTTGTCATTCAGGATCCGATTGAATCCACTGTTGCACATGAGGATGAGACGCAACAGCCACCTGTCGATGATGTGCCAATAGATGTTGAGGCACAGAGTGTGCCGACAGAAGAGGCCCCTCGTAGGTCTCAAAGAGTTAAAAGATCAGCTATTCCTGATGATTATAAAGTTTATAATACAGAAATAGCTCATATGGAGGGTGATCCCGCTTCATATGAGGAGGCCATGAGAAGTGCTCACTCATCGAAATGGTTGGAGGCCATGGAAGATGAGATGAAATCAATGAGTTCCAACGATGTATGGGACTTGGTAGAAATTCCTAAAGGAGCCAAAACAGTAGGTTGTAAATGGGTCTACAAGATGTAAATGGGTCTACAAGATTAAACGTGACTCTAGAGGGAATATAGAAAAGTATAAGGCACGACTTGTGGCAAAATGCTATACACAGATAGAAGGAGTAGATTACAATGAGACATTTTCTCCAGTCTCATGTAAAGATTCCTTCAGAATAATTATGGCTTTAGTGGCACATTTTGATTTAGAGTTACATCAGATGGATGTAAAGACAGCATTTCTAAATGGTGATTTGGAAGAAAACGTTTACATGAAACAACCGAAAGGTTTTGTTGTAAACGGAAATGAACATATGGGATGCCGCTTAAAGAAATCCATTTATGGATTAAAGCAAGCATCCAGACAGTGGAATCTAAAGTTTGATGATACAATTAAAAGATTTGGGTTTGAACCGAATATAGAGGACAACTGCATTTATGCAAAGTTTAAAAATGGGAAATATGTTTTCCTAATCTTGTATGTGGATGATATTTTGCTTGCTAGCAATGATGTCAGTCTACTATGAGAAACAAAGAAGTTTTTGTCCTCAAATTTTGATATGAAAGATCTTGGTGAAGCCTCGTATGTTTTAGGCATAGAAATTCACCTAGATAGAAAGAATGGGGTTTTAGGATTATCACAAAAGGCATATTTGGAAAAGATTCTAAAGAAGTACAATATGCACACGAGTAAAGCAACACCTGCTCCTATAGTAAAGGGCGATAGTTTTTGGAAATTTCCAATGTCCCATGAATCAATATGAGCTCGATCAAATGAAAGCGGTAACATATGCTTCAGCTGTTGGAAGCTTACAGTATGCACAAGTGTGCACCCGCCCTGACTTAGCATTTATCACCGGAGTACTCGGTAGATATCAAGATAATCCAGGCATAGAGCACTGGAAGATGGCAAAGAAAGCAATGCGTTATGTGCAAGGCACGAAGCATTACATGCTAACATACAGAAGCTCTGACTGCCTAGAGATAAAAGGGTATTCAGATGCAGACTAAGCGGGAGATAGAGATGATAGAAAATCCACATCTGGTTATATATTCAATCTCGCAGGGGGAGCTATTTCGTGGAGAAGCTCCAAACAAAAGTTAGTTGCATCATCCACGATGCATGCAGAGTTTATAGCATGTCATGATACTATTGGACAGGTGATATGGTTAAAGAAATTTGTACCCGACTTGAGAGTGGTAGATTGTATTAATAAACCACTAAAGATGTACTGTGACAATCAGCCAGCAGTATACTATGCTCACAACAACAAGTCGAGTAATGCTTCCAAGCCGATTGAGGTAAAGTTTTATGTTGTGAAGGATAAAATCCGGGATAAAACCATAAGTCTCGAGCATATAGGGACAAAGGATATGGTTGCGGATCCGCTCACGAAAGGCTTACCACCCAATGTGTTCAAGGAACACTTAGCCGGCATGGGTTTAAGGGAAAGCCTATAACTCCTGGATTATGAAGTGGCCCAAAGGAAACAGAATTTATTCCAAAATGGAGAAGTATGTTGTGGCTGTTTGAGTCTATCAGCAATTGAGCCGTGATGATGAAGCATGCTCTATGTACTAATCTGTGATGGAACGAATAAAGTGAAAATGATAAAGTTAAAAGTATGTGATGAGATCAAGGGGGAGAATGTTAGATTGATCTCTCCACCAATGGGCCCAACGGCCCATTGGGCCCTGGATCTGCGCCCTGATCGGGGGCGCTCAACCCTAACCAGTTGGCGGGCCCCTGTCACACTGCGTGGTATAAAGAGAGGTGGGGGCCGCAGGCTCGCACTACGAGGTTCGCTGCCAGTCCGCGCACCCCACCGACAACCCTAATCTGATCTAGAGAGGGTCGCAGTAGTGACAGGAAGCTCCGCCGCCACCTACACCCCGACGACCCCTGCACTGCCCGTCGCTGCCCTAGAGCAGTACCTGCACTGTGCGTCGCTGCCCTAGAGCAGTACCTGCACTGTGCGTCGCTGCCTTGCGCAGATCTTCACCAAGCGAACCTGAGATGGCCGCCGGTTCCAGCACGTCTGCTGGTGAAGGTATACATCCTCCATTTCCATACATCTCTCCTCTCTTCGTTCACACATCAAACACTTGAACACAGACACAGTAAAGTGTCTACCCGGCTAGATGTGCACCTAGATGATCTGTATACTCCATCAGTGGGTTCTAAGATTAACAATCCCAAGACGACCAACTTCTTTGCTTCGACAAGCATGTTTCCAGGCGACTAAATAGCCACCTTTTTTTGTTAAGTTGCCTCCATGCCACAAAACATGCTTCCTATAGTTATCAATCTGGGTTAGAATCTCCACTGGAAGCTTCAGAGAGCAGAGATAAAAAGTTGGGACTGCTGAATACATTGAGTTTACCAAGGTCAGACGGCCAGTCATCGTAAGAAAACTAGAGATGCCCATAAGATGCTTCTCTAATCTGGTCAAAATGGGCATGAACTCTTGAACTGCAGGTCTGGTGGTGCCCAAAGGAAGACCAAGATAAGTAAAATGCATAGAGCCTAGCTGACTGCCAAGAGAACCTATTAAATCAGGCCATTTAGACTCCTCCACATTAATCAGCACCAAAAAAGACTTTGCAAAATTAACCCTTAAACCAGTAGAAGCTACAAAAGTAGCTAAGACATCTTTGAGATGAGAGAGTTGCACTGGATCAGCTGGCATTATGATGAGGGTGTCATCAGCATATTGGATGATTGGGTAGTCTCCACCAAAGTCAGGTCCCAAAGGGTGTGAAAAATTACCAAGGAGAGCTTCTCACTAATTGTAGGAGATCAGGTCCTAGAACAAATAACAGTGAAGAGAGGGGGTCCCCCTGCCTGACCCCCCTCAAGCATTTAAAGGACCTGCCTGGCACCCCATTGAGCAGGACTGAAGAATGTCCAGAGGAGAGAATGGATTTCATCCATGATATCCATTTTGGAAAAAAAAACTTTGTGGTGTAGCACCTACAAGATAACCTCATGCTCCAATTTGTCAAAAGCTTTCTCAAAGTCAAGTTTTAAAATAACAATCTCTTTATTGGATTTGTGGCAAATGTGAAGGAATTGAAAAGCCAACCCAAGCAATCCTGGATAGTCCTTCCTTTGATGAAGCCATACTGGTTTGCATGCACCACTCTAAGAATAACTTGCTAAAGTCTGTTTGCTAGCAACTTGGTGAGGAATTTCAGCGAGTAGTTAAGCAGTGAAATAGGTCTATAATCATTAACTGTCTGTGGATTATCCTTCTTAGGGATCAAGGTGATAAGGGAGCCATTTATACTTTCCAAGTTCAGATAGCCCTGGGCAAAATCATTGCACAACCTGATAATATCAGCTCTGATAATAGGCCAACACTTAAAAAAAGCTCCATTAAACCCATCAGGTCCAGGCGCATGATCAGAGGGCATGTCCTTTAGAAAAAATGGCATATTATGTTCAGATAATACTTTAGAAAAAATAAAACTAAATATTTATATCAGATTCAGACCACTCATGCTCGTTGCACACCACGCATTCCATCCATGACACCATCTCGGCCATGCACCGCCTGTGCTTGTTGAGGTGCCTTGTGCACATCGTCCCGTCGCGGCTGCCCGTGCTTGTTGCGAGCGTTCATTCCTACTTTATTCATAAGTGTGGATTATCTATGTCGTGTATCTCCACAACGTGCTACTAGTTTTTACCACAACACCCTGCAGCTACTGATTCTGGGGAAATAACTAAAACTAACATCTTAAAAATTATTACTATTTGCTTTGGAAAAATATTGAATTTGTTATATTCATATGTAGTTTAAAGAAATTACTGAATGCGAATGTTGATGTTGATCATGTTACTTTTGAATGTTCATTTGACTTTTCAATATTATTAAAATTGTTAGGTTGAAATATTAATTTATTTTAGAATTTTAGGTTAATGTAAATGATCGATTTTAAAAATATGGAGTCCTTTGCGTCCCTCCCACGCTACGTTACATTGATACGTCGAGTTGGTGCCATATCCCATATTTGATACGCGCTCGACACATATCATAAAGTATCTGAATTAAAAATATAAAGATTAAATGTTGATACGTGAGTTGATACGTATCAAGGCAATTACCCGACTGAGACTACCACGACTCCTCATCCCCAACCGAACACGCACATGTTCCAAAATACCTAACGAGCACATGCATTGAGCTACCGGACTACAGTCTCCGCTCTTCTGCCTCAGGAGCCACCTTCGTCCTTCCTGCGACCCCAAGCACGCATCGCTCTCTGCGCGGTCAGCCCGTGTGCTGCCCTCCACACTCCCTTGCCCAGCTATGGCTCGGGTTTGTATGGTGCGACAACATCGTTCTTCCCCACGAGTTATGTGTTATCCTCGACCTCAATCTTTCGAGCAATGGGTGCTTCAATGGTGATGAACATCTGACAGGGTAGGCCTGACTATTCCCTTCCCTTCCCTTCCTGCCGAACGAAATCAAACACTCAAAACCCCTAACATATAGTTTTGGATTTGATCATGATTTTACCAACTAAATTCGATCTTTTTGCAACAGTTATTGGGTGTACATGTGTACACTCATGCCCTATATTGGGTCTGCAACCTGCTCAGCAATTTCCCCGAGATATCCGGTTGTTCTCATTTTTTTTTATTAAGATGTGCGAAATATGTTTTTTCATTAAGAGAAGAGAGAGTTACAAAGGGCAACTTTAGGAGAAACCCTAAAGCGCAAAGATACATGAAGCACAACTAACAAAGAAGGAAAACACATATGACAACTAGGACGAGAAAAGCACCACACCACCACCGCCACATTAGGAACAACCTAAAGACGACACATGCCTGCTGGACAGAAAGAAGCCAAGAACACCCACACATCATCGCTCGTGTAACAACCAAGACGACGCCCTCATGAAGGAAGCGACGACAACGCCGCCATTGTCCGCCCGCCCACAAAGGAGCAGGCTAAGTCTTCACCTGGCAAACCAAGGGTTTGGAGGCCGCAAACAATGCCCCCAACAGGATAAGTTACTGAAGGAACTGAAACTGCTTGAATAGGCCATGCTTGTGCGCTGCTGATCTTTGTTCACTGAAACAGAAACAAGTGGTTCTTCATGAAGATAGCATTTCGCTCAGGCAGCAGCACAATGATCTTTGCAAGGCTTCTTCAACCTTTCACTCCAGTGCTACAAAGGGACGACGGTGACCAGAATGTCTCACGAACCATACGATGTGAGCGGCAGGCAGAACACCTCAAGTTGTAGTTTTCTGAAGGAACAGATCCAGTGACCAGATTTTTCGCAATCAAGAAAGGTGATGCCAGGGGTCGACGCCGACGACTGCTCAAGATCTGCCCCGACTTCATGACTGCACAAAAAACTTCGATCGATTGCAAGAACAAATGCACTAGAGATGTGATGAGTGATGATGCCTCGTGTATTGCAAGGCCATAAACATGAACTAAGTAGTGATGATCGGTAATAATATAGGAGTATGCCATGCTGTATTTCTTATTCAGTCTGATGTTCTACTGTGCACCTTCTATGGTGCAATATTCTCAACTACTCTGTTCTGTATATTTTCTGCAGGGTAAATGCATCATCAATATGTCAAAGGACATAATATTACTCTAGTATTTTTAAGACCACTTTCAACGGAACGTATTGATTCATAAGATATATAGAAGCACAAAATAGACATACATTTTTACCATAGTCGTGCTCGTGCATGCTAACCACAAAGACTAACCATCTCTCTTTCTAGCATTGACAGGAGATTTAGGATCGCAATTACCCAAAACTGATCATCATCTGGATGATACAACCATTGGCAATGCTATTTTTCAATCTTGAAGATAATTTTTTTTTAAAAAAAACATGTTGCATAAAACAACATTCTCCATACACATCGCGTGTTCATAATAAACTTTACATAAGAGCTATGCAGCCCGATCAGTCTGGAGCAATAAAATAACACATCCTCAAGTCAAATCACATGACCACATCTACTAACTTAAATCCACAACATTCAGATAACAAACATGGCCTCCAAGAAAAAAAAACATTTTAGACAGCTGTGTGATCATGGTGAGGTTTCAGATCCATTTCCACCTGGTGAATTGTCCACTGCATGCCCTCCAGTTTCTGCAATTCGGCCAGTTTAGCAACGATCCATCAGCCACATGTTATGATGTTAATTAATGGCGAAAAAATTGAGTCAAAATACCTTTACAATCTCATGGTACTGCCTTGCAATTACATCGAAATGTGGATCTACGCCTTGATACTCACGCAATCGTGAAATCTGACACAAGACTGAATATTATTATAGCAAACAGTAAATGATGGGTGCGAGTCCTGGACTCAATGATTGTTTGCAGACAGAGTGGGTGCTAAAAAGATCGCACGCCATGCTTTCTCCAGGTGTTTGTTTTTACTCAAAAGTAGCAGCTAGCATTAGGTCTAGTGACATTTTGGTTTTTACAGTCCTCTTTGCGAGCAGAAGCCAAAAATTTGTGCTAAGTGCATCAGCATGTGGTTACAATTTTGAGGACTTTTGGATAGTTAGGACTAAACATTAGAAAAGTTACAAGAAATAGAAGAAAATCTTGTATCTTACCGCTTCATTATAGGAATTGGATGCTTCTTTCGTGGCCTCTACAAGATACTTCCTGCAAAGGCAGTTGATATGTTAAGAAGGTTCTTCACTGAAACAATAGTGCGCTACGCAAATAAAAAATACATCTAGATAATAGCAGGTCAACTTAACTGTCACATAAACTAAAAGATCAAGTGCCATTACCTGATCCTGTGAAGTGCTGGTACTGTATCCTTGGTGTAGGTGTCACGCAACAGATGATGCTCTAGATAGCTAGAACCAAATCAAGAAAATGTTAACTTCAATCATTTAAGCATTTAGCACTATAATTGATTAAAAAACTGTTGTAAAAGGGAGAAAAGCTACATGAGTATAGAGCAACATCTGTTATGCTACAGTCAAAGATGTGGATGTCAACCTTAATTTAGCATTCATTGTCCGACACCTTTTTATAAGCCAGGTCTTCTTCAGATCATCCTGTTAGCCAATATAAAAGATTAAGCACTTAAAAAGGCAATAAAACAATAAGAAAATATTCCATTTTCCTACAAAGAAGTTAAATCACAGAAAGGAACAATGGAACATGAAAAGACTTACATATTGGTACTGATGCTCCAATTTCTTGTCTTTAACAAACTGTATAAGCACAGCAAGAATTTGCTCCAGGACCTTTTCAATTTTGAGAGCAGTAAGTAATTTTATTAAAGCTGAGAAAGAATTTGTGCTGAGATAATTGACAATTAGAAAAAACACACACACATACATTATAGTGTTCAGCAAATTTTCTATCCATTGAAGCAAGATCCTCCAGTAAATGTGCCTCTTCCTTCTCTATCTCTTCAATGATTAACTTCACCCTGTGAAATGGGAAGAAAATTGTGATAAATACTTATCCCAGGACACATTTTCAGCCTATATCAGGCTCTGGGCATTGGCACCAAGATAAGCTAGCTATGCAAATGGATGGGCTTGCAGCTTGCGGCTTGCCGCAGAGAATGGACGATAAGATGCTACTAATACTAAAGACATGCTTGAAACAATCTGATGAGACTGTAGGGCAACAAAGTTCACCTTTCTGGAAGCCTGGCACTTGAGATTTGACTGATGGATGATGAATCTGCAGCAAAGATGTTAAGATGAGACAAAGAAAAAAGCCGAAACAAGAATTCTGAGTGTTTTGATCTTTCTTAAATCAAGATACCAAGGATATTTTGTATAAATTAAGGATGAAGGGAGGAGGACAATTTATATGCAAATATATCTATTCATCCCAAGTTTCAGTAACTGACCCCTTTCATCCATAGCAAATAGATCAGCTAAAGCATCACACTTGGCTTCTAACCGGGCTTCAATCTCCCTGGCCAAAGTTCTCTGATAATCGACCATGTCCTGCAATCCATACAAAGGTGAGATGGCCATTTTCTTAATTTTTCTCTATTTGACAACAAGATAATTTACATTTTGCAAGGTAGCTATTGGAATTACATTCACCAAATGAAACAAGGCACACTTAGGGGGGAAAAATTAACTGATCTTACCACAGACATCGCTGGCTGCTCTTGTTGCACTTGGTACAGATAATCAGATGTGATTCCAAGAAAACGATCGGGAACACCACCAACTGCAGGTTCAACTGCCTCCGAACTACCACTACCATGGGCAGCACCTAAAGTCACTGCGCTAGCAGTGCTGCTATAATTATTGTAACTTGTCGAGATTGAGCTTGAGCTGGGTGTGGCGCTCGTCAGAGTACTATCAAATGAGCTCCTTGAGAAGGTGCTCAGCTTTTCAATCTCCTCCTCATGGACCTCCCCGTCCTGCGAGAGGAGTGGGAGCCTCAACCTCTGTGCTGCCTCCGCCACAGCCAAGCGGTGCTCCAAAGACTCGTACACCTGGATTCAGAACTGACATAGTATAAGCTCGGTGACTAAATATAATTCTTTGTCAGATAATTTGTTGATTACTATGCCAAACAAATGGAATCAACAATGAGGAATGTCCACCATCAGTTAATCAGTCAATGAAACTGTTCACATTTCAAGCTCTACTTGCACCAGTCAAGTGAAAAATGAGGACTTGTCGAGAGGGGCAAGAGAGAATGCCGAACCTGTGGGGAGCAGTTTAGTTTCTTGCCGGCGCCAGCACCGCCCGCCGCGTGGTACTCCTCCACCATTGCCACCGCCTCCGCGTACACCGCCTGCCGCATCGCGCCAGATCTGGTCAGAACCCCCCCAAGCGAACCCTAAAATGCAGATCCGACAGAGCGGACAGGGGTGACTCACCAGCGCCTCGAGGTAGAGCGCGCGCTCCGCGGCGACCTCCTCGCGCGCCTGCATCGGCAACAGGTTCAGATAAGCAAGCGGCAGGCGGTGAGGGGGAGCGGAGGGAGGGAGAGAGAGAGAGAGAGCGAGGAGTGCGGCGTGGAGCGCGACGTGCTACCTGGAGGAGGTCGGAGTGCGCGGAGTTGGAGAGGAGGGACGCGTCGGGGGCGAGGTGGTGCCGCTGGAGCTGCTCCACCAGGTGCGCCACCTCCGACGGCGGCGGCGGGAGGGACGCCGCGGCGGCGGCCTTGGACATCGCGGGCGTCGCCGGCGAGGGAGTTGGTTAGCGTTTGAATTGGGCTGGAGGAGAGGGTGGGCTTGTCAGATCGCGGGTGGTTGGTGGCCGTTGGATCGGGAAATTGACGGATCAGATCGCGGCCGGCAGTCTCGTTGCTCCCGAAGATGCTACAACTTGAAGCCGGCGCTCGTGAGTAAACATGTCCAAAGTCAAAAATGGGCATGGTTGTCTATAGTTTAGGTAGTAGCCACTTTAAGGTAGAGTAAAACTTGGGACGACATAGAAACAATCAAGCAAAGTAAAAGAGGTAGATAGATTAGAAAAATTTCCTCTCACTCATGCTCAAGGAGTTGTGTGAGCTCCAAATCATGAGTTAGAGGAAATGGGTATACACACACCCTCTTATTTGATACTCCCTTCGTTTCATATTATAGGTCATTTTGAGTTTTCTAGATTCATATAGATATTATTATGGATCTAGACATAGTGTCTGTTTAAAGGCATTACATCATCTATGAATTTAATAAAGTCAAAACGACTTATAGTTTGGAACAAAGGGAGTAAAAAATAAAGGAAGCCAGAATTTATACTATATAACATTGTTTTAATAAAAAAGAATCTGAAAGTGACATCAAGCCATCAAACTTTTCTTTTCGGGTATCAAGCCATCAAACTTAGAGTTTAGAAAATCAACATGTACTGTTAAGTAAAACTGCTAGTCTTTTGGGTTGAGTTAGGCCCAGGGCCTTGTTGTTGTGGGCTCCAGTGGATCTAGGCCTGATGGGGCGCCGACTCGTGGGTATAGCGGGCCGGGGCCGGATTCCGCTGCGCCACTCTAACAAGTGGTATCAGAGCCGAATGTCGTAAAAACCTGGGAAAACATCTTCGGGGTCACATGGTAGCGGGGGGGCCTGTGAATGTCTCCGGATGGTCACACGGATGGTTGTGACCGGAGAGTTGGACTCGGGACCTAGATAACGTCTTTGGGAGATCACACGGATGGTTGTGATGGAAGAGTTGGGCCCAATGTGTGGCGGGGGAGATTGTTGGGTTAGTCCTACATCGGAAATTGATGGTGGGGGAGCGCAACATAAAGGTGGGGGCAGTCCTCACCCATCAGCAAGATAGTCCAGGGAACAACACCATTGTTAAGAATATAATGGTCTTTAGTGTAGGTGTAATTACGAATTTTACAAGTGGTCTTTAGTGGTTAGTATATCCACAAAATGGTGGCATTGCGAACTCTTGTGGAATCTCCATTAGCTTAGCATTTAGTACTTTGCACACTTGTTTGTATAAAACACTTGACATCTTTTCATTAGGTTTGTTTTAAAACAAATTTGAATAAAATTTAGATCGACCACTACCTAATTGTACGAAAAGACACTAGATGCACAATGCAAAGCTAGTGGAATTCATCATGAAGCAAAAGGCAAAAGAAACCGGTGATATCATGAGAGACAAAAAGAAACAAAAACCGGTGATATCACGAGAGACAAAGAAACACGATAGCATTCATGATTTTTCTTAAAGAAGACATCATCCTAGATAACGATACCGAGACCATCCAAGACGAGGAACACGACGGATCCACGTCACTAAACAAGAGCTAGGAGTGACGAGACAATAATAAGATGCAGATAAACAACTGCTTTCTGCTGAAGAAGATGTTGTCCCATATATAGCACACAGTAATCACTACTCCTGCACTGCTGGATGACGGCGACACGACTGAAAGGTGATGATGGATGGCGACCCTTTCAACCTTCAAAACCGTGCAAAGCACCTCCTTATCTTGGTTATAAGCGGTTTCCATAAGTGGTTTTGCCATTTTCAATTTAAATAAATCCTGTAAATCCTTAATGAGGTTATTAAATTACAAAAAATATCCCTAAGCTTCTAAAAAATTTGAGAAAAATCGTAGAGATGATTTGGAACGCAAGAAATATAAATAAAACATTTAAAAGAAGTGAAAATGCTTACAAACTTATCTTATTTACATTTAGCTCACAAAATGGAAATATATCCAAAAAAGTAAAAAATATGTTAAAATACTTTTAATCCATATATAATTGCATCACGAATATTTTCTATAATATAAACATGAAATTAAGTCAACTTAAAATACATAAATGTATTCGGTATTAATATATATTACATTTATGATGAAAGTATTCATGTCGACTTCATTTCATGTTTTCATCGCGAAAAGTATTAAAGGTGCAGTTAGAAAATTTTATGATGGTTTATTTTTTTGATATATTTCCATTTGCTAGATCTATATTTAAAATTTTTAAAAACTTATAAACATTTTTTGTCAAGTTTCAAATATTTTATTTAGATTTATTGCATCCCAGTCCATCTCTAGAATTTTTCTCATACTAATTTTTAAAAGCTTAAATATATTTTTCGTGGTTTAATATCTTCATTAAGTGGCCCACGGCGGTTGGACCCTGTAGCACCTGCAACCGCCGTGACCCATGGCGTTTTGTCCCTACCGCCATGGGGTACGACGGTTGTAGTATAGTTTTGCTAAATTTTGAAACCGTCGTATATTTTTGCAAAATGAAAAAAAAATAAAAGAAAAAAACTCTCTACGAGGCCTGGCGCAGCAGGCCGTGGGCTGACCCATTCGAATTCCTTCTTTCAATAGGTCGGTGGCGGCCCGATAGATGCATACAATCCTCTTTCAATAGGTCTCCGGAAGCCGCACGCCTCTCGCCGCCTCTCTCCTTGCCGGTGCCGGCTGCGGGTCTCCTCCGTCGGTAAGGCATTACAAATTTGTCCTCAGAGCTCAGAGGTTGGATCCCTACTACGAATACGAATTTAATTTCCCAACAATCTACAGCTCGTCGCCATGGCCGCCGGCGGCTTCCCCAGCTGGGTGCTCCTGGAACCCTTCGTCTTGCGCAGGGACGACGACGAGTCCTTCCCCGACGAAACCAAGGCCCCCATCCGGGCGACCGGCACCACCACCTGGGGCGCCACCTTCCGCGTCGCCTTCTCCCTCGCCGAGCCCCCGCACGTCTCCCGCGTCTACGCGCAGCTGCCGGTGCCGGGGTTTCCAGACCGCCGTGTGGCGGAGCCCTTATCCGTCGTGGCGACCCACCGCCACCTCGTCCTGATTCGCGCCTCCACCTTCTCGTCTAAGAAGCCTATCACGCAGAACTTCTTCATCTTCAGGGCCGACGGCAACGACAACAATCCTTCCTCCTCCGTGCTCGAATTGCTCCCGGCTTGCACCGAGCCCACCTTTGACTATGCCCCCACCCCAGAGAGTGACCGGTTGCCGTATCGTCGTCGTCTTCCTCATGCTAAACCCCGCCTTCTGGATGTCCGAACCTTGGGCTTGTGGTGCCGAGGCGGCCAAGGGTTCGTGGTGGCGGAGCTGAGATTCTTCCAACCCATGTACTGCCCTAAGATCTATGCTGACATCTGCTTGCTGCGTTCGGACCCTGGCCGCACCCGCACCTGGAGGACCGTGCGTGTGAAGATCCTGTCCACCAACAGCACCAGCGATCCTGACCTCTGGCAACTCTGCTGCTGGTCTACCGACGAAGTCACCCCCTTCGGCAAATGGCTTTGCTGGATCGACTACCAGCGAGGCATCCTCTTCTGTGACATGTCCAAGCTGCCCAACCTCCCTACCGTCTCCTTCATCTGGTTTCCCGTGGGATGGATGCCTCCTACCGTCACTCGCTATGTCGCGACCAGCTTCTTCTACCGTGGCGTGTCCGTCGTCGACGACCACGACCGCCGCACGCTCAAGTTCGTCAATGTCACCCGCGATGATGGCGTTCCCTTTGGAGCGCTCAAACCCGGAGGCAGCTTCACCATCACCTGCCATACTCTCGTGTTAGGCGCCGGAGGAAGCATGGCGTGGAAGGAGCAATACAAGCTCACCTCCAGTGAGCTCTGGGATGCCAACACCGCTGATCTTCTCCCGCGCGGCATCCTCATCTTCCCTCGAGTCGACATCAACAGGCCACATGTAGCGCACTTCCTTTTCATCGAGTTCGGATCCGCCATCAGGAAGATGTCGGTGGTCACCATTGATATGAGCACCAAGACCGTGGAGTCATGTTCTCCGTGTATCGATGGGGAGGAGGGCCTTAAAACTGACGATGCAGACTTGATCTTTGATAAGTCCCTGTCTCCCCAGCCCTTCCTCCCTTGTGAGTTCTCCAAGTGGCTTAATTTATCAAGGTACGTAAAGTTTTATCTATCACACCTATTTATTATTAAGTCAATAGATTTTGATTCTGCCGGTTCCTTATTTGAATATTGCTAGTAGCCTCTCCCTCCAACCTGCAGAATACTTAAGTGTAGCTTGCTGCCTGCTAAACATTTGGGCCTTGAAGCTTATGATTGTGGAACATAAGAGCTGCCAATATATACCTTCTGTTATACTAGTATGCTGTTGGAAATTACTAGCAGTTAGAACCCAGTAGTATGTGTGTTGTCTTTTTTTTTTTTTTTGCAATTCTTTCCTACGTAAACTAATCTTTACCAATTACCGCCCTTGCATGCTAAGCCTTCTCTTGGTATGCAAGTTTAATTTGAACATCATCCTTCTGGATCATTTTTAATTTGCCACAGTATTTATTTTATTGCAGGAATAGCAAGTTCCACAAGAAAGGCTCCTGTCGTGCTTGTCAACAAGATTGAATGAGCTGTTTCATGTTGTGGCCTAGGAAGCATCTAGCGGTACTGCCTTGCAATCACATCGAAATGTGGATCTGCACCTTGATACTCACACAATCGTGAAATCTGACACAAGTAGTGTTATAGCAAACAGTTAAATGGTACATAGAAAATACTGGATTCAATTATTGTACTCAGACAATGGATGCTAAAAGATGGCAAATCATAATAGGCAGTGAATACTGGATTTGATTATTTCTTTTCAGACAGAATGAATGCTAAAAGATAGCATCCATTTTTCTCAAACATGCAGTTGAAAGTGGTAACTATAGACTATCTCATGCCTGAATCTTGTTACGAGACTCCATATACCTCCTGAAAGAAGTAAAAGTGTACACCAATTGCCTCCTAAGTTGGATTTTGTTCAACCATGCCTGATTCCCATTAATATATAACTGGTGTCTCTGATGTTTGCTTCTCCTTGCAATCTCAAGGCATCACTTAACTCATCAGGTGTTTGTGTTTTTTTTAACTCAAAAGAAGCAGTTTTTTTGGCAAATAAGAAGCAGCTAGTATTGGCTTTACTAAAGTTGTGGTTTTTACAGTCCCTTTTGTGAGTGGAAGCCAAAATTTGTGCAGAGTGCATTGGCATGTGCTCACAACTTTGAGCATTTTTTTTGGCTATTTAGAACTAAAAATTAGAAAAAATACGAGAAATAGAGGAATCTTGCATCTTACCGCTTCATTATAGGAATTGGATGCTTCTTTTGTGGCCTCTACAAGATATTTCCTGCAAAGGTAGTTGACATTCTAAGAAGGTTCTTGATTGAAATGACAATGCAATAAACAAATCAAATCCATCAAGTGCCTTTACTTTACCTGATCCTGTGAAGTGCTGGTACTGTATCCTTGGTGTAGGTGTCACGCAACAGATGATGCTCTAGATAGCTAGAACCAAATTAAAAAATGGTAAGTTAATCATTTAAACCTTTAGCACTTGAATAATAAAAAACAGTTGTACAAGGGAAAATCAGCTACATCAACAACATCAGGTATGCTACTGTGTACGGTCAATGATGTAGTTACGAACCTTAATTTAGTATTCATTGTCCTACACCTATAAGCCAGGTCTTCTTCAGATCATCCTGTTAGCCAATATAAGAGGTTGAGCACTACAAAGCAATGCTAACAATATGAAAAGGTTTCATTTTTTTTTTCATCAAAGAAGTTTAATCACAGGAAGGAACCTGAGAAGGGCTTACATATTGGTGCTCATGCTCTAATTTCTTGTCTTTAACACTGTATAAGCACAGCAAGAATTTGCTCCAGGACCTTTTGAGTTTTGAGAGACATAAGTAATTTATTTAAACTGAGAAAGAATCTGCACTACGATAAAGTGGGTGAACAGATCAAATTTAATCAATTAGGAAAAAGATATACGTACATTATAGTGTTCAGCAAATTTTCTATCCATTGAAGCAAGATCCTCCAGTAAATGTGCCTCTTCCTTCTCTATCTCTTCAATGATTAATTTTACCATGTCAAATGGGAAGAAAAAAATGGTAAATACTTTTCTCAGACGCCTGTTCAGCCACAGACTCCACATAAGTTTCAATTTCAAACAAGATGGAAAATTGGGAGCTGACACCAGGATAAGTTAGTAATGTTAACGGATAGGGTTGTCCCGGAGAATGGATGGTAAGATGGTATTGACACAAGAAATGTGCTCAAAATAATCTGATAGAAATGTAGGACAAGAAAATTCACCATTCTGGAAGCCTGGCACTTGAGATTTGACTGATGGACGATGAATCTGCAGCAAAGATGTTAAAATGAGACAAAGCAATAGCCAAAACAATAATTCTGATGTTTTTTTCTTAGATTGAGCTACCCAAGATATTTTGCATAAATAAGGAAGACGAGAGGGTGACAATTTATATGCAAATATATTACATATTCATCCCAAGTTTCAGTAACTGACCCCTTTCATCCATAGCAAATAGATCAGCTAAAGCGTCACACTTGGCTTCAATCTCCCTGGCCAAAGTTCTCTGATAATCAACCATGTCCTGGAATCCATACCAATGCAGACGCTTAAAAGGTGAGATGACCATTTTTTATTTTTATTTTTCACGCTGTGACAAAAAAAAAGATAATTCATATTTTGCAAGGTACATATTGGAATTACGTTCACCGAATCCAACAAGACCAACTTAGAAAAAATTGAACTGTTCTTACCACGGACATCGCTGGCTGCTCTTGTTGAACTTGGTAGAGATAATCAGATGTGATTCCAAGAAAACGATCTGGAACGCCACCAACTCCAGGCAGCACCAGCTCGGTGTGGCTGGCACTCGTCAGAGTACTATCAAATGAGCTCCTTGAAAAGGTGCTCAGCTTTTCAATCTCCTCCTCATGGGCCTCAACCTCTGCGCTGCCTCGGCACCTGGATTCAGAACAGACATAGTAAGCTCGGTGACTAAATATCATTTTTGTCAGATAATTTGTTGATTACTATGCCAAACAAATGGAATCAACAATGAAGAATGTCCACCATCGATTAATCAGTCAATGAAACTGCTCACATTTCTAGCTCTACTTGCACCAGTCAGTGAAAAATGGGGACTTGTCGAGAGGGGTGTGAGAGACGTGCTACCTGGAGGAGGTCGGGGGCGAGGTGGTGCCGCTGGAGCTGCTCCACCAGGTGCGCCACCTCCGGCGGTGGCGGCGGGAGGGACGCCGCGGCGGCGGCCTTCGACATCGCGGGCGTCGCCGACGAGGGAGTTGGTCTGCGGGGTCAGCGTTTGAATTGGGTTGGAGGAGAAGGTGGGCTTGTCAGATCGCGGGGATGGTTGGTGGCCGTTGGATCCGGAAATGGACGGGTCAGATCACGGCCGGCTGTTTCGTTCATCCCGAGATGCTACAACTTGAAGCCGGAGCTCGTGTGAGGTGACCTTTTTTTTTTGCATCAAAGGAAAACGTGACTAATCAACTCTCAGTCCATGGCAACAAAGGAAATTACAAGTCTCCTGAGATGATCTGATTTTTAAGCACATTGATCCTAGTATTTAAAATCAATGTGCCATGGGCTGAGAGGAAATTACTAGGAGTATTTGCTTGATTCGACACCACCCTCCACAAATAGTTTATATTTTGAGTAAAATGCACCGGAGGTCCATCAACTTATAAGAATGTGTCACTTAGGTTCATCAATTTTGAAAATGCATTTTTAGGTTCATAAACTTGTTGAGTTGTTCACCGTAGGTCCATAACTGTCCACATATGCTTCTACTGGTGACATGACATGATGAATTGGCTAGAAGAAGCACATCCTAATTGAGGCATTTCATCAAGCAGCTTATGAGTGACACGTGCTTGATATTTGCGGAGCTAAACGACAACATCCTACTCCTGTCGTACACGCGAGGAGGCTACTGTTATTCAACCCAAGGAATGTCTAAGTATATGTGTCGCCCATTTGTAACCTACTAATTGAAATGGCTCAGCTAGAAGATGCTTCTTGAGCCAAGGCATGATGTCATGTCACCAGTACAAGTATATCTGGACAGTTACGGACCTGTGGTAAATGACTCAACAAGTTCATGGACCCAGAAAGAGACTAGCTATCTTGGCTTAACTAGCTGAAAAATAGAAAATTTATCCAAAAACTCAATCCAACAGACTTGCTAAACTTGCCTTGGCTATCCTCCACTAGCTAAACCGGGGGCTTCACTAGTCATCTTTGGCTAGCCAGTCCCGCTAGTTATCCCCTTGTACATGAGTATGGCATGTGGGACCCACTAGCGGTGGAGCATATGGAGAGTTAATTTTAGCTAGTCTGTTGGATTTCATCAACTTTTTACTAGCTATTTCATTTTACATACTGGCCAAATCAGTATTTTAGCTAGTGATATTTAGAGAGGCTCTTGGAGTTGCTCTTATATTTGATAAAAAATAAAGGAAGCTAGAATTTATACTATATATATTGTTTCCATAAAAGTGAATGTGAAAGTGACGTCGAACCATCAAACTTTTTAACTTGAGTTTACAATATCGACATGTACTATTAAGTTGAGAACTTAGATAGTCCATGGAAAAACAATATCCGGCAAAAGGACCGGTGTTCAAGAATATAATTAACTTTAGTATAGGTATAATTATGATTTTTACAAGTGGACTTTAGTGGTTTTTTTTTTTGAGGGCGTGGACTTTAGTGGTTAGGCTATCCACAAAATGGTGGCACTGCGAGAGACAAAGAAATATGATGGCTTTCGTGATTTTTTCCTTTTTTTACAAAAAAAATGCAATTATGCAATCTCCACTAGCTTAAGCATTTAGGGCTTGTTTGGTTGCTGCCTGCCCAGGCAGCTCGATCCGACCTCAGGCTGACGAAATCCAACACCTGAGGACGCTGCCTGGCTCAGGCAGGTTTACCAGGGTTGCAAGCAAACAAGCCCTTAGTACTTTGCACGTTGGGGTGAACAGTTTTTCTTTGGTATAAAACACTTGGCATCTTTTCATTAGTTTTTTAAATGAATTTGAATAAATTCTAGATCCACCACTACCGAATTGGACGAAAAGACACTAGAGGCACAATGCTAGGCTAGTGGAATTCATCATGGATGTACGATTACGAATCCTTCAAGTGGTCTTTATTAGTGATTGCACACGAAAGAGAAGCATAAGCATTTCATGGGCAAGGAAAGAAACAATACTAGCGAAGATTTAGTGGCATCCATGATTTTTTTTAAAAAAAATGCAATTATAAACTACCCAATAGCGAAGATTTAGAGGCTGCATGATGGGGTGACAGAGAACATATCTGTCTAAATACTCCTCCTGCATTTTTTTCCCATCAGCATTTGAAAAGGATTTTGAATAAATTCTTGATTCTTCACAGCCCAACTAACGAAAAGACACCGGAGGCAGGAGAAGAAAGGCGATTTTCTTAGGATTAAGACATCAACGTCGCCCCTCCCGCAGGCGACCGGGAGCGGAACCCTAGATCCGCCCCCACCCCAGCCTCCCCTCCCTTCCTCCACCTCGCCGCCGCCAGAGGAGTCACCGCCGGCCAACCGCGCGGGCCCCGAGGAAGGCGGCGGCGAGGCTCTTCCCCTCCGCTCCGGCATAGCCCGCGCGGGCGTGGCGCGCTGTGCCGGCCGGGCGGCGCCGTTCGCCGGGCGTGGCGGCGGTGGTCGGGGTTCGGCGCGTCGTCGCGGTGCTCGGGACCTTCTTGTTGGTGCGGGGGGGCGGGCGGGTGTGGCTGCGGCGGCTCGGGCGGCTCCTCCTCCAGCTGGTCGGCGGCGGCGACGACCTGGGTGGTGGCGCCGGCGACTTGGCCCCTTGGGGCTGGACGACGGCGGTGCTTCCTGGCATGGCAGGCTGGGCGGCGGCGGCGGTGGCAATCTGGCCCCCCAGGGCCGGACGGCGGCGGCAGCTCTCCGGGTGCCGGCCTGCCCACCCCCCCCCCCCCCCGTCCCTCGGGCCGGACGTTGGCTCTGGCTTGCCCCTCCCCCCTCACGGGCGGAGGTGGCTCGGCAGGGAATTGGGGAAGCCAGATCCGGCCCTTGTGTGGGTGGATCTGGCGTTCCTTGGTCTGCTTCGTTCCGATCTGGTATCCTCTCCCTCGACTGTCCTGCAGGGTCGACATCATCATGGTGGTGGAGTCGGGAGGCTTGCGCTGGGTGTCCCCAGCTCTGGAGTTCGCTGGTGGCGTCATGGTGGCGTCCTTGGCTACGCCGGGTTTCTTCCCCTGCAGGATTGTTGCGGAGGCGGTGGGGGTGTGCTGTTGTCTTTTGGTCGAGTGTGCTGCAGGTTTGGGGCTTAGCCAGGCGAAAGCCTTCACCGACACTCCTGTCGGTGGCATTGGTGACGGCATTCTCGAATGTCGTTCTCCCTGTTGAGGGCACCACTGTGGAGCTCTCTACCCTACAGCACAGGGTTCTCGGGGTGAAAACCCAGCCAGTTCGGGTGAGCGACGGCGGCGCCACTGGTGTCGCACCCTCGTTGGAGGCGTCGTCTCGTGGGAACCTCTTCGGCTGTGCCAGTGGCGTTGGTGGAGGTGCGCTTGTTCGGTGTCGGCGGCTTTGTGCTGAGGGTCCGTGGGTGCTGGATGTCTTGGGTTGGCGTGCAGGGTGCTGTGGTGAGCTCGTTGTCAGCTGGGGTGGAGGTGCTGCTCTCTTCGCGGTCTTAGATATCTGAGTCCTTGGCATGAGTGAGGCGGTGGGTGAGGCGAGGCCCCCACGCAGAGAGGCCAGGATCAGTGTTGGCTCACGGTACTGAGTTGGGAGTGTTTGCTGAAGCTTCACTGGCTCTGAGGGATCGACGTTCATGTATGTGCAGCTCGAGGATGATAGCCCCATGGTGGAGGAGTTCAGGGGCATGTTCGGTCCTGCAACGGGTTGCAGCTTCGACATGACTCAGCGTTGGTGACGACGGTGCAGGTTTCCGGCGGCTTGTTCGATCTTCTCTCCCAGTTGGTTGAGCATGGTGGTGTGCTTTGTCGAGTGTGTTTGTTTATGTTCAGGGTATGTTTGTGTGGTGGTGTACGCTTCGGCTCGTTATGTACCATTGTTGTTTCTTCTTATATGATATAGCAGTGCTCCTACTTTTATTAAAAAAAAAAAAAGACATCAACGTTACCAAGACCATCCCAAACGAGAAACACGACGGCGTGTGTGAGCGATAAAATCGCACTGCTGAATCCTAAATACTACAGGACTACAAGTGGCTGTTAGCGGATCCACGTCACTAATAAGAGACGGGAGTGACGATAACTTTTTGCTTGCAGATAATCAACTGCTTTCTCTGTTCAGCTGGAGTGTGCTCGGCAATGATGCGTTCTGTGGATGACGACGACACCGATCGAAAGGTGGAAGATGGATGGCGACGGCGACGGCGACGCCTCTCGTTTTATTGGCATCGTGTTCAGCTGGAGAGTGCTCGTCAATGACGCGTCGGCGTCGTCGTCGTCTCCCCCTTTCTCTGCTCCACCACGCATCATCACTCGATATATATCCCGCCCCCCCTGGGAAAGGAAAAGGGAAATCTCTCTCTACATTGCTCAACGCTGCTGGCTCTTCTTCTATCCCTCCTCCATCCATCCATCCATCCGCCGTCGCCGGAGGGCTCCCCCCAGGGCGCTGCGCTCGCCGGAGGCGCGATGGAAGGCACCGTGCTGTGCGCCGCCAACCACGCGCCGCTCACGCCCATCAGCTTCCTCGAGCGCACCGCGCTCGTCTACCCGGACCGCCCCGCCGTCGTCGCCGCCGCCTCCGGCCCCGCCGCCGCGCCGCCGCGCACGTGGCGGGAGACCAGGGACCGCTGCCTCCGCCTCGCCGCCGCACTAGCCGGGCTCGGCGTCGCGCGCCACCATGTGGTAAAATCTCGAGCCCCCCTGTTTTCTTCTTGTTATTACAAATTTACAAATGGAGCAGTAGATTCAGCAGCCATTTTTACTTACCTCCGAGCAGTAACTTTGACCTCTCAAAAGTTCCAATCTTTTCCCCGTTTATTAGCTAGTGTCCAGTGGATTGAGAGTACATGTTCTAAATTTGCTAAAATCAATTTGGTGGTCCTAAATTTGTGTCCTTGGATTGGGAATAGTTCAGAAAGCTACAGCAATGGTCGTTATTGTTGCGGTGCAGGTCGCGGTGTTCGCGCAGAACATCCCCGCGTTCTGCGAGCTCCATTTCGGCATCCCCATGGCCGGCGCCGTGATCTGCGCGCTCAACTCGCGCCTCGACGCCGCCATGGCGTCCGTACTCCTCAAGCATTCCGAGGCCAAGGTGTTGTTCGTCGACGCCGCGCTGCTTGACACCGCCCAAGAAGCTCTCCGTCTCATGTCCAAAGCCGGAGCAAGGGTCCCCACCGTGGTGCTGATCAAGGAGGTCCTCGACGACCCGGCTGCTCCAGCTGTTAACCATCATCCGTACCACGAGTTCGAGGCCCTCCTGAACAGCGGCGGCGGCTCGACGGAGTTTGCGATCCGGTGGCCTGCCGACGAGAACGAGCCGATCGCGCTCAACTACACGTCGGGGACGACGTCGCGTCCCAAGGGCGTGGTGTACAGCCACCGCGGCGCGTACCTCAACTCCCTGGCTGCGGTGCTCCTCAACGACATGCCGGCGATGCCGGTGTACCTGTGGACGGTGCCCATGTTCCACTGCAACGGGTGGTGCCTGGTGTGGGGCGTGGCGGCGCAGGGCGGCACCAACGTGTGCCTGCGCAAGGTGTCGTCGGCGAGCATCTTCGACGCCGTGGCGCGGCACGGGGTGACGCACATGGGCGGCGCGCCGACGGTGCTGAGCATGGTGGTGAACGCGACCGCGGAGGAGCGCCGGCCGCTCCCCGGGGGTCGGCCGGTGACCGTGATGACCGGCGGCGCGCCGCCGCCGCCGCAGGTGCTGTTCCGGATGGAGGAGCTCGGGTTCCTGGTGATCCACTCGTACGGGCTGACGGAGACGTACGGCCCCGCGGCGGTGTGCACGTGGAAGCCGGAGTGGGACGCGCTGCCGCCGGCGGAGCGCGCCGCGATCAAGTCCCGGCAGGGGCTCCACCACCTGGGTCTGGAGGTGGACGTGAAGGACCCGGCGACGATGCAGAGCGTGCCCGCCGACGGGCGCACCATGGGGGAGGTCATGTTCCGGGGCAACACGGTGATGAGCGGCTACTACAAGGACGCCGCGGCGACACAGGAGGCGATGGCCGGCGGGTGGCTGCGGTCAGGGGACCTGGCGGTGCGGCACGCCGACGGGTACGTGAAGATCAGGGACCGGTCCAAGGACATCATCATCTCCGGCGGGGAGAACATCAGCACGATCGAGGTGGAGGCGGCGCTGTTCGCGCACCCGGCAGTGGCGGACGCGGCGGTGGTGGGACGGCCCGACGAGTACTGGGGCGAGACGCCGTGCGCGTTCGTGACGCTCAAGGACAGCTCCGGCAGCGTGGGGGCCGAGGAGTTGATGGCCTTCTGCCGGGCGCGGCTGCCGCGCTACATGGCGCCCCGGACAGTGGTGTTCGTGGCGGAGTTGCCCAAGACGGCGACGGGGAAGGTGCAGAAGTTCACGCTCCGGGAACAGGCCAAGGCCATGGGCAGCATCTCCAGCTCCAGCTCCAAGAATGGAGCAGGATCAGGGAAGAGGAGCAAGCTCTGACCAATGTGCTCGGCTGTCGTGCCGTGATTGTAAAATCATTTCATGGAAGTTCAGAGCTTATTGGTTCAATAAACCAGTATATCTGGCAGCAATGAATAAATTATTTACAGCAAGTGCTCCTCCTCCACCACAAGTGTACTTCATTATCATCTGGTGATCAGAAAGGAAATACTACTCCCTAAGTCCTTTTTTATTTGACGTTATACAGTATAAATTTGAACTAATCAACGTCATGTAAATAAGAACAGAAGGAGTACTAATTAAGGTGCATCTGAAAGTCATGGGATTGGACCTTGTTGGCATATCGGGACAACTGTCCCTTTCTGATCACCGAAACGACAGAATAGCAATTTATCGTACCGCAGTCTTTTTCTCCGCGTGCGCGTCTGACCAGGGTTTTTTATACCGGTGCCGTGTATCGAACCGGCGAGCTCCGGTACCGGTATACCAGTCCGGTTTGATCGGGAACCGGAGGAAATCGGAGGAATTCAAAATCCTAGTTCAATCGGTTTAGACCGGTATACCGACCGGTTCGACCGGTTGAAACAAAAAAACCGAATCAGTGGAGAATTTGACGTGTTTTCAAATTTGAATTAAAAAATTAAAAAAATAATAGAAAATTTTCTAAAAATATTGCAAAGTGCATAGAATCTAATGGTGTCAATAAATTTCAAATATTGGTACATTTAGTATTTTTTGCGGGCAACTTCTAATGCCCGCAAAGTATACTAAATGAACGAATATTTGAAAATTTTAACACCATTATATTCGACACACTTTGAAGTATTTTTGAGAATTTTTCATTTTTTAAATTCAAATTCAAAATTTGAATTTGGACCGGTTGGGAACCGACCCGGACCGGTTCGACCGGATCCCATGGTTTCCGGCCCGGTTCTCACCGCTTTGGTTAACCCTGCGTCTGACCAACCCAGCCCACATCCACTTGAAACAGCCATCGTGAATTTCCGACATGTGGTGAGGAGACGAAGTTCATCCGGCAGCCCAGACATACAGAGAGCGCGTGGTTGTGGGAGTAGTACTAGGAGGCAAATTTTTTCCAAACATGTAACTATAGTTTTGTGCATAATTAAATCTCAAAACCTATGTACTCCCCCTGTCCTGTAAAGACAGTCATTGGGAAAATAATGTAGATACCAAGGCAACAGGCAAAAGACACTGCAACCCCTACATATAGCAGTGATTGGGGATGGTGACTTGCGGATGTGACTGGGCTGGGTCCGTCACTGGGTGGGTGGATTGAGGATAAAATTCGATTTTTTACTGTCTTGTGTGTGGTGCCTTCGCGATGCTTGATTTTTTAACTAGGCAGGACAGCAACAGCCAACAGCTAACCAGCTATGAGCCTACGGCCTACTACTCCTACTACTCCTCTGCTAGCAAGCGACGATGAATATGGGCCGGAGTGCTGTAGCTTGCGCGACCGTCATTGCGGACGAAGAGAGTATTACTCAACATGCACGAATATTGGGCATCTTGATTTTTCTTGAATGAGATGCAAATATGTGACATCTTAATTTTCCTTAGATGAGATGCACATTTTTTTGTTAGGATATAAACTAGTAAAATATATTGGACATATAAGCACATATTTGTAGATACTCCGTATCGCGTGATGCATATTCTTACAAAATTATGAAATAGCTCAAAGATTGAGTAATGTATTAGGGTCTACACAAGTTAGGGTGCACATTTTCTTCCCGCATGCAACAAGATCTACACAAGATTGGCCATCACGAGATAAAAAAAAGAATTGGTCATGTAAAAAAATGGTCCTCACAAACTAAGATGAACATTGCAAAAAAAAAAAATCAAACTTTTATTTAAAAAATTAGACTTAAACTTGTGGAGACCGAAGAATGCTTCAGTTCATTAAAATATCTTTACCCGCAGGTGAGCAGTGGTCTCACACGGATTCCAATATAATTCCAATATAATTTCAACCACTCAATCTTTGGTTCTGCGCAAATATAGTCAGATTATTTTTTCCGCAACTAGATGGGAGCCGGGGAACCTGAGTTTCCCAGTTGATTTATAGCACATAATATGCGATCTTAATTTTAAAAATACGAATAAAAAAGTTCGTCAAAATATAGTAAAGTGATATATTGTTGTGAAGCTTTTAATGTCAGAAATTCAATGGTAAAATCGAAATTTAATTTAAAAATACAGTTCAAAATTTATAGATTTTTTCTTTGAAAGTTACTTTGTATGTGGATGATGTTATCTCTTCGTCATGTTCTGCATTCATGAATAAACGAATATCAATGATGAAGACTCTTCGTCATGTTCAACATTCTTTGAAAGACTAGTAGATTACAAGAGATATCAATGATGAAGCCTCAATTAGATGTGATTTTGCCTTGGGGTCATGCCATCAGTTGCACTAAAAGAACTCAAACATCGGTTCAGTACATAAGCCTTCAGCTTGTCGTGTATATTTGACTCCAATAATTTTTATTGGCAGTGTGTCTGTGCAAATTGACGGATAGAACTTTTTCAACTTTGTTGCATTATTGGCGGCCAAGTGGCCTTTCGATCGAAACCAACACCGAATGGGTGATGCACAAGTGGAGAGTCTGGTCTCTGATGGTGTTCATACATTTTTGGTCCATGCTTCATTGATACTAGCACACTTCTTATTATTTGAAAAAAAAGTTTTCTCCAGCGAGTCGGTATAGTTTTACCTTAATTGAAAAGAAGTTTTCTCCTATGAGTTGGGATAGTTTCTCCTGAGCGTCCATCATATTTTGGAAACCGTGAAATCTCATCCCTTGTGGATGTATTATGAGCGTATATGATTTTTTTTAAATGATGTCACATTATTGTCAGGATGACAGGGACGAGTAGCTTCCTCAGCATCAGTAGAGGCAAAACGTCTCTTGTTAGGCCTCCTCTAATAACCAGCTTTTGAGCTAGCTCTTAACATTTTTTTAGTCGATAAATAATACCAGACGCTAACTGGGCTGTCAAGGAAGAGCAGAGTCGTAGAGGAGAGGGAAGAAAGGATAAGTCAAGCAAGCAAAGCGGGAACGGAGCACCCACCCCACCGGCCGGTCCAGGTCTATGATGCCCACAAGTCGATGCACAGAAGAATGACATGCACGACTTGCTGCTACTGTCTCATCTGATGAGTTGTTTGGGAGATAATTGAGCTACAAAGGTCGTTGAACCTATTAGTTAGCTGCTTGCCGTTCGCCTCTGCCAAACGGAAGAAAGTCTACACGGCCCGTCGCCGCCGCCCCACTCGTCCGTCCTTGTCGTCCAACCAGAATTAGCATACATCTCAAATCATGTGTCACAACATCCCTACCAACATGCACTTTTTACTTCTTTCTTCTCTATTGAAACTGGATAACTTCAAACACATTTAAAATGAAGACGAATTCTTTCGTACTTGAGAGTTGAGGTCGGCATAACTTGATATACTCTCTGATTACGCTTCCACGAGCGGCACATAGATGATAGATCCATCTTTCTCTTCTCTAACCTGTAGCAGCGTTTTAATTAATTATTGGGAAAACGTAACAACCCGCTACGTCTTCACGTGGCGCAGGCGCACCCTTCCTCCTCTTCCCGCAGCCGCGACCAAACTCGACAGAGCTCCGCGCGCCGGCGGCCGGCCGGCTGGATTCATTGTGCTCCTGCTTCAGCAGCCATCCCACGCCGATTCACCGCGCTCACGTCATCTGCACTTCATCAGCTTCATCCCCAGCCTCCTCGCCCTGCCGACCGTGCCTCCACCGGCCGGGAAACACCACTTCCACGCCCGCCACTGCCGCCGCCGCTCCAAGCACCGCCCCCACCGTGGTAGCCGGCCGGCGACGAGGTGGGTCCTCCTCCTGCTCCTAATTCCTCTCTTGGATTGATGCATGGTGCTGGTTGGGTTAGGGTTTCCGGTTCGGGGTCGTCGGGAGATGGCTTAGAGTGTCTGGCGGCGGCAGTAGGCTGGAGAGGGCGGCTTGTGGGTGGCGCTGCAGTCCGGGTTCAATGAAACTGGAAATGTGCATGCCGTCCCCCCAAAATCTTGCGTGTGCAGGGTTTAGTAAAGTCCAATTTCTTTTTATTCATTTTTGTTACGGGTTCTTGTCCTGCCTGCGTGGTGCACTTGAGCACGTCTTCTAATTCTATCCAATCCATCGGCTGGCATACAGGACCTCTTGCTGCTTGCGGTTGCAGCTTGGTTTTCCAGAAATTTTGGGGCGGTTGAGCTGAAGCCCCGCGCCGCAAACCAATCCCGCCCCCTGCCATGGTGTGTGCTGCTTACAGTATCAGGGGCACCCTCAAACTCGCTGCAAGGCACGGCTCCGATGTGTATTATCCGTGCAACGGTTTCAAGTCTTCGGTATCTTACCCTGTTGCTCAAGGGTGGAGCAGGAATTGCTCTTCTGTTGCGACACAGCGTGTCACATCCAATTGCCAATTGAGGGGTGTTCGGGTTTCAGATAGGTGGGAATCCACCCTGAAAGCTTCAGCAACCGATGCAGGGATTGTTTCTGGTAAAACATTTTTAGGCTTCCAATTTGCTATCTCAGAATATACATGCTAATGGTAATGTAAATGAAAATTCAAGAGTGAACTAGTTCTATTCTGTTCATTGTCTTCTTTCAGATGAGAAGATAACTGTATTAGTCATTGGCGGTGGAGGCAGGGAGCATGCTCTTTGCTATGCCTTGAACCGTTCCCCGTCTTGTGGTGCAGTTCTGTGCGCCCCTGGTAATGTGGGTATTGCTCAGTCTGGGGATGCAACCTGTATCTCAGACTTGGACATCTCCAATAGCGACGATGTTATCTCGTTCTGTCGCAAGAGGGAAGTAGGAATGGTTGTAGTGGGTCCTGAAGCCCCTCTTGTTGCGGGTCTTGCCAATGACCTTGTTAAAGTCGGGATACCAACCTTTGGCCCTTCTTCAGAGGCTGCAGCACTAGAAGGATCCAAGGACTTCATGAAGAAGTTGTGTGATAAGTACAATATCCCAACAGCCAAGGTACTTCCTGTTACATTTGTATTGACTGTTAATTCTATATGCTAGTCTTGGTATGACTAAAGGATTTTGTTTAGAAGATGCCTGCATATAATTAATGATGTATAAGTTAAGACACGATGTACCATTTTAGGTATTATCATAGAGGCATTCCGATGTTGAGACAAGGTTGTGATCCCTGCCCATGTATTACCAGATTCATATAGTAGATTGCCACAAACACTATAAGTAGTCAAATGTGATTATCCATGGGTATATTTGGCTTCCTAGCCAAACTACATTAAAGAACTATTTGTAATTTTAAAAGTTACTCATTTGTGTTGCTCTAGAAAAGAGAGTGTAAAGTCAGTATACCAAAATAGGGGGAAAACGCAGCCCATTCATTTGTAGGTATTGAGAATTTCGTGTGTTAGTCCATACAGACCATGCTAATATTAGCACATATCTTCTCCCTTGTAGTATCGGACATTTACGGATGCTGTGGAAGCTAAAAATTATGTCAAACATGAAGGAGCTCCTATTGTTGTTAAAGCTGATGGACTGGCTGCTGGAAAGGGTGTGGTTGTTGCGATGACTTTGGATGAGGCATTCGAAGCCATAGACTCTATGTTGGTTGAAGGTTCATTTGGTTCTGCCGGTTCACGGGTTATAATTGAAGAGTTTCTGGAGGGCGAAGAAGCATCTTTCTTTGCATTGGTAGATGGTGAAAACGCTTTGCCTCTTGAATCAGCACAGGATCACAAAAGAGTTGGTGATGGTGATGTTGGCCCAAATACTGGTGGTATGGGTGCATATTCCCCTGCACCAATTGTTACAGATGAGCTCAAGCATGTTATCATGGAACACATAATTATCCCTACCGTTAAAGGTATGGCAGCAGAAGGGTGCAAGTTTGTTGGTGTACTATATGCTGGGCTTATGATTGAGAAGAAGTCTGGCCTTCCAAAGCTTATTGAGTACAATGTAAGATTTGGTGACCCAGAATGCCAGGTTAGTTACCCTATCCAACATTTTGTATTCATTTCTGTAGATTAACAAGGCAATGAAGTTCCACAATATTAATTGTCGAACAAGATCAAACAAAAGGTTTATACTCCCTCTGTCAATAAATATACGAAGTTTAGGACAAGCTAGTTTATTTTTGAACTAACTAGCTTGTCCAAAACGTCATATTTTTGTGGACGGAGGGGGTACTTGTACAATGTAAGCAAAGGGGAGTGTCAGACTGCATCCAGCAAGGATCTAGCACAGTAAAAAAGAGTACTGAACTAAACATTAGCCGCCACAAAGCAAGGAAGTTAAAAGTGCTCTGAATGAAAATTGCATAGTTCATTTACATTTCTTAATCTGATCATTGCAATATGGATCTTACTTCATATGATCACAATATGATCAAGGTATTTTTGTTGGACAAGAGAATGGAATGGATTTGCACATTTTCCAACAGAATCTGTCCTTACACTGCACTTTCCCCCTGAAATTGACTTTCTAGGTACTCTGGTACAAAAGCTGAGTAGAATCTGTTCCTATAGTACCATGGGAATGATGCATGTCTGCATGTCTTTGTTACATGACAGCATAGTGGGAACGCCTTGGTGATCAGTTATATGATGTATAGTGAAAATGATGCAGAGCCCAGTCAAATTGCCACGCATGCCCCTGTTTTTTATATCAGTAACTGCCTATTTATGGTTAATCTGTGAATCATTATAAGGTTCCTTGTTTGTCAACCGCCATAAAGTTCCTATCATTCATGTAATTTTGGAAGCTTACATTTTTTTTTTACCCCTGTGGGATCTACAATCTTTTACTCTATGTGCTGCAAAAAAAAAAGTTTATCAGCGTCATGGGTATATTTTAAATGGCCTAAACCCAAGCTGAGACTATTATGTTGATGCCCGGCAGCCACACCAGGGGCTGGGACAGATGAAATACTAGGAACTATGATATGTTTCTTGCTTGATGAGAGGAGATATAATACAAGCCATCCTTATATAGTTGGGACAACTTGACCCTTAAGGAACTAAAATCTAAAATTAAGGAAATAAACCAATCTAATATTCTCACTCAATAAGAACAAATCATAATGCTACTGTAACAGTAAATATGCGGGATCGCAAGCAGTACTACCATATCAAAATTGAACCTTAAAAACTGCCAGTAGAAAAGATATAATTGTCGAACTGATGTCTAACTGGTGCTAGTTTAGGAGGGGTGTTAAGAAATCATTTTGTAGTTAATATCGTTCTACTGTCTGCTTTGTCAATTCTCTCCCACACAGGTGAAGGGCCCTGGGTGCTCTTCCACCTGGGGGTGCATACTTCAGTTTGTAATCGGTGCTGAACTGAACCCGTCACAATGGATCGAAATTCGGAACAGTTGTAATTTTGTTGCTTTTGGTAATGAAATCCGGTGATGCCCTTAGTGGAAAAAAAACTATCAGTAGAAAGATATAATTGTTTTTTATCAGGTATTGTTTACCTAAGTACATATGGATCTGAATTGCAAGCTAACATCAGTTAAAATTGCTGTCACTGTAGCAAAATTCTTGATGCATTAGTACATTGTGTTATAGTGTGTTTGCTAATTTTATGGAAAATTTCCATTGCTGCGTCTTCGTTATGCTTGTCTCATACATGTCAAAATTATGCTGTACAAATTTCAGGTTTAATATTTAGTACATAGTATTTACTTGACCTCAGCTGTGAAATACTCCATCCGTATCGAAATATTTGTCGTCATTGACTTTTTTCTACAACTTTGACCATTCGTCTTATTCAAAAAATTGCACAACTACAATTTATTTTGTTTGCTATATGCTTTGCTATTGTATGTATTTTAAGCTTGACTTATTCTTTCACATGTTTCCAATAATTTTTTGAATAAGACGAATGGTCAAAGTTGCAAGAAAAAGTCAACGGTGACAAATATTTTGATACGGAGGGAGTATCAATCATTGTATGCTGAACCTTATCCCTACTAATATATTCATCCTGTCGTTGTAGGTTCTGATGATGCGATTGGAATCTGATTTAGCACAAGTTCTGTTATCTGCTTGTCGGGGAGATTTGGGTAATGTTTCAGTAACCTGGTCACCTGAAATGGCAATGGTGGTTGTGATGGCAAGCCAGGGATACCCTGGCTCATATAAGAAGGGAACTGTAATAAAAAACCTTGACAAGGCTGAGCAGGTTTCTCCAGCAGTCAAGATATTCCATGCTGGGACAGCTCTAGATGGAGATGGCAATCTTGTCGCCGTCGGAGGCCGAGTTCTTGGTGTCACAGCCAAGGGCAAGGACATTGAAGAAGCAAGGGCAAGAGCATATGGTGCGGTAGACACTGTCGATTGGCCAGAAGGGTTTGTTAGGCGCGACATTGGTTGGAGGGCACTGAGGCACAAGGAAGCGGTTTACGACTTATGAGGTGTTTCTAGAGAGCCACAACTAGAGTGAACTTGTACTGTTATGTACTTATGTATGAGTAATAAAAATCCAAATGGTGTTGCTGTTACTGCTTTTGGCTGTAGGATTTGCTGGTGAAGCAGCAGCATATTTAGAATCTAACAATAGCTGATTGCAGCAGGATTCGGTAGATGTTTGAATTGATCTTGTGTTCAGAGTCCAGATAAACACTTGAATGAAAACGCCACCATCTGAAATCTGACCATTTTTTTGAAGTAAATTCTGACCAGTTTTGTCATACTCAATTTTTGTACAAGTGGATCTCCCACATAATTGTCATATCTCTACACATGTTTGTTCTGAGTTATTTGTTCTTTATTAAATTGGCTACGATGCTTTTGGTTCAGTCTTTCGGAGATGCTCATAGGAGTAGGGTGTGTATTTGTACGGGTGAGTATGTGTGTATATGTGAGCGTCTGTGTTGTGTGTTTCTAAAAAGGAAAAAAAACTACAGACGAGATGAACATGTCAACACAAGCAAACAGTTGATTTCTGGTGCGATGAGTTTCTCGTTGATCGTGCTGTCAGAGTTAATTGGTCCAACAAAACAAATGAAATTTATACTAAGTTTTAACGGCCTCTTGGGATGGATGGATGGATGGTGAAAGTTCCCCAAACCCAATCAAAAACTGGTGAAGTTCCATTCCACTTCTCCGCCCAGCTGACGATCCCGATTTGTTGGCTATATTTAACCTGGCATCCAATCCATCCGTCCATCTCAAAGAGACAGCGACAGGCGGGCTCGCCGCCGACGAGCCTCCCCGTCGAACCCGGAGCGGAAGCCCTCACCGGCGATGGCCTCCCCTCCTCCTCCTTCTCCTCCTCCTCTCCTCGGCCTCCTCCTAACGCTAGCTCTATCCGTCACCGTGGCCGCCGCCGCAGGCAAGATCTCGGCCGGCCGCACCCCGATCTCGCGCGACATCTACCACTCCAGGTGAGTCCGCTTCTCGACCTGCTCTGCTCCCCCCGCCCTGGCGTCCTCGCGCCTCTCCGGTCACCTGAATTGCCCATCTCGCCGCGCTCGAGTCCCGTCAGTCGTAGGTCCCGTCCTTCCCGACGCCAATTTGTCCGGCGCACCTGCAGTAGCTGCTTCTTGGTCATCCAAACGCCTTACTTCCAATTCGCATGATGGTTGGATTTGTCACAGCCCAATGGGTGATTGATTTTACTGGCAAGTAATATTCTCGCTCGCGCGTCATGATTTCGGCCTGGCTACTGTAAATTGGCCTTGTAATGTACCGCCTGCCGCAGGCTTCAAGTTTCAACCCTGGCTGGACTGAGCGTATTCCAACCTCATTTCTTCTTGGTAGTTGATAAGTACAAGCTATGGTTGTGTAGAAATGCCATGCTACATGCACTCATTGGCTTGCCAGTTGCTGACGGATTGGCTATGCATCGTTGCTAACTCCAGTTGAAATTGAATCCTGAAAGCTGCTCCTAGTGACCAGTACAGCTTTTCCTTTAAACCCTGCATCCGTAATTTCTCGCTGCTTAGTGCAAGGAGTGTCATGTGTTCTTGTTGTTCTATTGGCCTCTCAGTTTTACACACATTTTTTTGTCCATATGTGTAGCATAGTAACTGTGTTCCTCCTTCTTTTCTTGCTAGTGACTCCCTTCTTCGTGAAATCAAGAATTTGGTTGCTCGTCATTCCGATAAACTGAGTGTGAGTGCTTTGTCCATTCTTGTCCAATCATCTGTTCAGTTTTCTTTGTTCCAGTACTTCCCTATATTCAATTCTGAATAATTTATTGCAGATGGACACTATAAGAACAAGCAACAAAGGCTATTCTGCAGAGCTGTTTGTAGTTACTTTTAATCCTGTGAAAGAGAGTGTGGATAATGGATCAAAGGTTCACATCCTTCTGGTAAGTTTCCATCTAAAGTATCTTCACCCCTTTTCTCCCCTAATCATATGTACCATTATGCTTCACTCAATCAGTTGCACCATACAATTGATCCAATATCTCAGGATAAAAAGAAAAGAACATTCCACTCAAATATTCTCCGCCATCCCTCCTCAGTTGAGAGGGCACATTGCATAAAATGCGACTAATAAAGCACACATTTTGACTTAGTACCTTTGTGTTTATTTGTAAATTAAATTATTGATATCTTGCGGTTTTGACAGAAAGGTTCATTGTCTTCCAGAGCTTTGGGCAGCATGGCAGAGAACTTATTACCTCTGAAGTTGCATTACGCCTTCTCTATATTTTAACTGAGAAGCGTAAGATTGCTGGTGTGGATCTGTCATCCTTTGAGAAAGTGCTAGACAACCTTGTGATCAAAGTAAGTCCTCTGAACTTACTTTACATTCAGGCTTTGATAATTGTTAATAAATCTATGAACACATTTTGCAAATGTGCCTTTTGTTCTGCTATTCCCTTCAATGGACTAGCATAATTTTGTGGGTGATATTTCTATGATGTGGAACCTAGGGACAAATATGTCAGGTATTATTTTCTGAGGGGCGCAGCCCTTATGTCGGCATCATGATCTTGATCTACATCTATTTGTTCTAAATCATTTTTTCATTACAGGACTAATATTTTTCACATGTGCCTTTCTCTTTAAGGTGGTGCCAATGGAAAATTTGAATGGTCGTAGACGCGTTGAAGAAGGGGAGCTTTGTGATAGGAGAAATGGTGATTGGTCTTTTATTTACAAATCCATTCACTAGGATAAGTTTTGTGCCATTTTTTAAATATATATTTTCCCTTTTGCAGGAAGAGGAGTTGATCTTAATAGGAATTGGAGTGTTGACTGGGGAAAGAAAGAAAAGGTCAGTATCTGGTAATTTCTCACAGTGCACTGGGGGAAAATCTAATTCCTTTTGGCATTATTAGTTGTATGCCTTTTCTTTTAAAATATATCTTAAACTGAATCTTTACCACCACTAGTTCAGTTGTGAATTTCCATGTTTACCAGTTAGTTCTGTGTAATTACTTGACAAACTTGTGTACTTATCAAACATATTAGAGCATCGCCCTTGTAAGCTCATCCAGGAATAGTTGTTTTTAGTATACAGCTATATTCTATGCAGACTTGGGCTGAATGAACTTTTTTCACGCACAGCCTTGTATATTCAATGTGTGTTCTGGGTTTTATTATCAGAGTTTTCAGGTCTTTCATGAATGTCTATGTTTTTGTGGGTCTATAGATTTACTACATTAACTTGTGTAGTTCAAATCAAATGTACTATAGGATTGCCCTAGAAAATTTGGCTGATTGACATGTACGATCACTAACTTTAAACTGGATATTATATCTGTATAAACTTGTACTTATGTATATTTGTTGGTGGCAGGTTCGTTTAGTTTTGTCTACACGGTCCTTTGTTGTTGTAGCCGGTCAGATTTTTACAAATATGCATACTATTAACATATTGATTTTTTGTTGTTTTCTTATATTATAGGACTATGACCCATATGAGGAAAATCCTGGTATCGCTCCTTTTAGCGAACCTGAGACCCAGATCATGAGGGAACTATCCAGGTCATTTAAACCTCATATTTGGGTGAATGTGCATTCTGGAATGGAGGTAATGCTATTCCTTTGCTATGTTGCTATCCTGTGTGTGACACGTATTAACTAGTTAGAACAGAGTATTTATGCACCTAAGCCACAAAAGGATGGCATTTTGACCCTTAACGAAAGAATATACTTCCAAGCATGTTTGCCATCTAGGCACTTATAAATTCTGATTACTATTTTTTACTCAGACTGCAATGTACAAAATATTCTATTTTTAATCATCATGTGGTCATATGCTATTTTGTCATTAACTACATACAAAGATGGAATAAAAAAATGACTTCCAAGTGTGAGTATCAGAGGTACCCTTTTTCACTTTATAAATGTGGCAAACAATATGCATATAACCATATATCATGTTCTGGCTCATGATATACAGCTAGATGAAATGCTATGGTTTGTGGTTAGTTCATATTATTTATGGAGTGCAGCTACCACAAAGATAAATTTGTGGAGTTCTGAAGATAGGTGATGGGCCTATTTAGCAAAAATCACATTTCAATGGTGATCTTAAAGTTTAAATTACCAAGGAAAGCCAGCATATAGAAAGAAAAGCCTATTTCTTGCAGTTACACATAGCCCTACTGATGTAGTCCTTTGATTCCGCTAATTCATGTCCGTATCATCTTATCATTCTTTTCTTCAACCACAGGCCTTATTTATGCCGTATGATCACAAGAATACCACACCAAATGGAGCTTCTGCTCATTTGATGCGGTCAGTTTTAGAGAATTTGAACCATCGCCATTTCCAAGATAGCTGCCTAGTTGGGTCAGGTGGTGGATCTGTTGGGTATGTACATGTTTCATATTTTTCAATTATATTCCTTTGTTGTTTGTCACCCTGTGAAGCTCGTTGATTATATC
Organism: Cenchrus fungigraminus; assembly: GCA_036936925.1. Lineage (NCBI taxonomy): Eukaryota > Viridiplantae > Streptophyta > Magnoliopsida > Poales > Poaceae > Cenchrus > Cenchrus fungigraminus. Next base: position 123,876,657 of record CM072770.1, on the reverse strand, counting down.
ACTTACTCTCAGAATTTATATTGACACTAAGCTATTTGTTTTTTTAACCCTTTCTCTTACCAGATATCTTGCACATGGGACCACAACTGATTACATGCATGATATTGCAAAGGTGCCAATGCCATTCACCTTTGAGGTCAGTCAATCTATTATCTCTGTTTGGAGTAGCACAAAAACTGTATGGACACAATAGCACTAAGCTAATTGTTGCTGATATTCAGATATATGGAGATGAGAAAGCATCTACTGATGATTGCTTCAAAATGTTCAATCCTGTTGACAAGACGACATTTGACGTAGGGAAATCTAGCATCCCTGTTCCTACAGTATTCTTAGTGGCTGTTTGATAACCATCGTTTCTGTCAACAGAGAGTCATCAACAAGTGGTGCATGGCATTTCTCATACTTTTTGAGGAAGGCTTGCGAAATCTACGAGATGCACAGATAGTGTCACAAGGTGCACTGGACAACTGGGTCCCTATCGGAGGAGATATAGTTGAGATAAATGTGGAACGGAAGAGTACCCGTGATAGGAGGAAGTTGGAAGGGCTTGACCTTGGAATGCAGGACCTAAGAACGTACTTTCGGCTATTTATGCTATCGACGTTCTTGTTGATGTTCATGTTCTGTACGAGGATATCAAAGAACAGAAACAGAGAATCAGGTAACGTCTTTGATCCTTGAATACCAAGAAAGTGATGATTGGAGGTCGCTTCCAAGGGTGATGGCCATCTGTTGCCTCAGATGAACAAAGTGTGTGAAACATTCAACGTCAGAATTCAGTTCTGCGCCCTGCCATTTGGAGTTGGAGATGAGGATGCTAGGATCAGAATGGTATCAGGCAGTTCCTATTTAGATTACAGTAAAGGTCAGATGATTTATTTAATCATTAATAGGTTGTACGTGTAAGTTGTAAAATTGTTCATATCATCTTTAAATATGAGATGATGGGATGTTTTGTTGCAATTTTTTAATCGAAATATAAGAATTACAGACGTGTCCGGACCTTTTGGTAGTTGCAAACCTCCTTTTATGCGTGTTAAAACGTGAAGATATCTAAAATTCTTGAAACAAATACAGAATCAAATTCATATTGATGTGCTGTGATGGGTCAGCACCAGGGTTTTTCCCCCGACTGGTTGACCAAAACCGCCACCCTCCTGTTTGACCGGTTATGAAAAAACCAGCCAAATTCGAATTCCAAATGAAAAATGCCAATTCAAACGGTTCGGACCGGTTAGCCAGCTGGTTAACTCCGGTTAGGTTGCCGGGGTTTTAAAAAAACACGGCGTGGTGAAAAATTTGGCGTGTTTTCGAATTTGAACTAAAAAATTGGAAAATAAAAGAAAAATTTCTAAAAATGTTTCAAGGTGCGTAGAATCTAATGGTGTCAAAAAATTTCAAATATTAGTGCATTTAGTATTTTTTTGCGGGCATTAGAAGTTCACCCCATGCCCGCAAAAAATACTAAATGCACTAATATTTGAAAAATTTTGAGATTCTTTTGGGAATTTTTCTTTTTTCTTTTGAATTTGGAGCGGTCCTACCAGAACTGGAACCGGACCAGACCAGTTTGACCGGTAACCACGGTTTCCGGAACGATTCCGGTCGGGATTTTTAACCCTGGTCCGCACTCAACAGTATGACCATGAAAAGATTTCAGCTGTGAAACTCAAATTTACCGAGGTGAGTGATCAAAGGAGATGGATGGTGTCGGCCTTGGCCTTTTGGCTGGGTCTGGTCGGAGGAGCTGAAGCAGCGGCGGCCAGAGCACCGACGCAGCTCACCGGCAGGAGGCAGCGATGCAGGTACGCATGTTGTACGAAATGAAGTCTATTTGTAAAACCTTTTCATAGATGAGCGTAATTTTGCGCGACAAATGTAATGAGCATAATTAATTCATGATTTACTATAGTAATGCTACAGTAAACATCATCTGATGATGCGGCCAAAGGCCTCATTAGATTTGTCTCGCGATTTTGCTGGGGTTGTAAAGTTAGTTTTGAAAACTGATTTTATTTATGTAGTACCCTAATTAGCGGTCAAAAGTGGAGTAAATTTTTTCAAAAAAAAAGTGGAGTAAATTTTTTTCCAACTCAAACCAAACTCAACCTATATAGAGACAAGAGGACAAGTCACCTTGATTGCGGAAAGGACAGAGAGACGAGGCGGAATGGGGTTTGGAACCGCAACCGCGCAAAGTCCTTCCTCCTCCACCCCGGCGGCTGCTGCAGCTCCCACGGATGGATCATGGGGGGGGGGCAGTGGGGACGCCGCGGCAAGGGTAACCCCCTTTCCTCCTCTCTTAGCTCCGGTGGCGAAGCCAACTTTAGGGTTTAGGGGGGGCTCGGGACGCAGCGACAAGGGTAAGCCAGCTTTAGAGTTTAGGGGGCTCTTCCCTCTTCTTCTTTCTCTTCCTCCCTCGTTTCTCTTCTTCTTCTTCCTTATTTCCCCACAAAAAATGGAGGGCTCTAGGGGACTCCATGGCAGAACCAGCAGTGGTGGTGGTGGTGGGGGGGGTGGGGGGGGGTTGAGCTCAAAAGTTAGGTGTGATACTTATCAAACGGGCTTGACCCGCATTTGATTTGTTTGTCATCTCCTATTTGTTACAGGTCCAAGTCATGACATGATGAGCGACCAGTGCAAGAAATGGGTAAAGGATGCTGAGATTGTTGAAGACAGAAAAAAGTCAAGATATATTCTTACAAAGGCAGCTCATTCTTTGGCCAAGAAACCGATTAACAGAGATCAATTTCAGCATTGCAAAATTAATGGGAAACATCAAGTGCTGACTCATGCTGTGATAAATGGCCACCAATTTCGTTTTGAACAGCTGGTGAAAGTGTTGCATATTGATCCATATATTCCAAATGATTTTGATGGTAGAAATACATTCCCCTCTTCATTTTTCTGATTTTGTTTTACTTTCATCTTTAAAATTCAGAGTATTTTGATACTAACTATATGTCATTCTGTAGGCACTACCACTCTTCATCATGCAGCAGCATGTGGATGAATTCAAATGTTAGAGACTCTGGTTGAACGTCATAGTCACATTGAAGCTGTCGATAAAGGGAATTCAACACCGTTGTGTATTGCCATAGCATACAGTAAGTTTTAGAAGTTTTACGAGCTTCTAAATAATTTGAGCTCAACTAGTTCTGGACCCTATATTGACCCAATTTGTTCGTGATATTAGATCAAAATGTGACACTGCTCAAACTATTGGACTATGGTGCCTCAACTGAAGTCGAGTCCTTTCTTGGCCGGCCAATCCACATTGCTGTCTATGAAGGCAATGTTGATGCTGTACGCATGTTGCATGAGAAAAACCCATTTGTAAGTTCAAATTTTGTAATATTTTCTAATCTTTTTTATTGTTCCTAAACAAGAAAAGATGATCAATTCTAAGCTGTATGGCTTCTGCACGCCATTGGTTGCTGCTGCTGTCTATAAATCCATTAACTGCTTTAAGTACCTCACAGAGATAAGTCAATTGAAAAAATGTTTGATTATATTGTTCTCAACCAACGTTAATATTTTCTTTAAAAATATATCTGTAGGCTGCTGATGTAAATGCGCAACATTTGATGTACAAAGTCATATGTTGCTCCGATTCCGAGGAAGAATCTCTGGACCGTATTTGCATTCTTTTAAACCATGGACTGAATCCCAATTTATATGATGAGGTATCTTCCTCCCTTCTCTCCTTTTAGTCAATCATACCTCTTTCCAGGATTGAGAGTAGTAATTAGTTTCTCTTTGTATATTTTGTGGTTATTCCATTCTAATTCTGGTGGTATTTTGATGTATAAAAGGATGTTATCGTAAATATGCAGCATCTGGTTGGAACATGGTTTTGTGCAAACTCCGTACCTCTATATTTTTTTTCATTCATAACAAACTGTATTTTTAGTTTCTTATGACACCTACCTTTTAATATAGGATACACTGTATGAGATTTTTCCTATCATATATGCTACTAAGAGGGGCTGGAAGAGAGGGATCAAAAAGCTACTAGACTTAACATATCAAATACCTGGAGTGGAATAGACAGTGAATGAGATATTGCAACATGTCGATAGTGAACCTTTCAAAGAATGGGTATGGTTGTGTTTATGCAGTGTTTTGTTTTCCTGCTAGACTGTGAATATCTGTTTGATTTATTTATTTTTCTTTGTTTTAGTATGCTACACTCAAAGAAACAAGAGTGTCTTGTCTAAAGAAGAAGTTGATTGACGAGCTAAAAGCTCAGCACTATTTGGCTGCAGATGTTATGTGCAAAGTAAGATAAATTTTCAGATTTGGTGGTTTTATGTTGAGAAAATTTGCTAAAAGACACTGCAAATATACCATCACAAAACATTACTTGAATTACAAACTAGTGCTTGTTAGCCTTTTCTGTTAAAATAAGACAGCAAATGGATCTAGGAGAAAAATAATTTTTTTAAAAATAATTGGGTTGCCTTTGTCTACTTTCAATTTTCCTAGTGCATGTGCATGTGCCCCTTTGTGAAAGTGCATCTAGGCCCCTAAGTGGATTTTGGTGAATTGAATGACAAAGCGATTAAAGGTCCAACGTATTTGTCTAAGATTGTGAGCAAGTTTTATTTATATATTCACGAGTTATTATTGGAATATTTATTGGTGAATGAGTATTACATGGCTCACATTTGATAAGACAAATATATGAATGATTGTAAGGCACAATGACAAATATCAAGCAAAGGAAGATAAATATTGGGGATATTTTGAGAAGGTCAACTCATGGTCTCCGGTAAATATGGTGGCTTGATTAAAGTACAAGGATCACAGAAAGAGAAGATATTAATTCTCTCTAAATTAAATGCAAGGTTTCATGTGGTAATTGAAAGAGGACACAAGGATGAGTATAGACTTTATGGTCCTTAATTGGAAGTTTGCATATTCATTGTCAATCAAGAACAAACATTTGAAGCGGGATTTCAAATGGAAATCAATTGTGGATGAAGCAAAGTGAAACTCAACGTGGATTGGGTAAGTGACGAAGAGATCAACCAAGATGACTAGGGCGAGGGACTAAGCAATCTTTGGGGCCGTAGCTAAGCCGCCATTAGTGTTTTGCTAAGGTGAAGTTCTAGTATCCGTGGGGTCTCGAAGTATCATATCCAAGCCTTAACCGAGGGAAGCAATGCAACTCATCTACATGTTATGATTGACAATATGGAGTGACTTGTGGATCCAAGTGGGCATTCTTATGCTAGATGGAAAGATCCTAAGTCACTAGCTTAAATATGGACGTGCTCAAGACATAGGCTAAGTTGAAAGCCCTCAAGTGGAAATTGTTCAAGTATGGCAAGATTGAAGACATTCAAGCTCAAGAGGTTGTCACACTGTTTTTATTTAACCTTGAGTATAGGTATGTCGTACTATCAATAGGGATGCAACATTAGCGAGTTGACCAAAGTCAAAGTGCTCATTAGTTGACCTAAGTGAGAATTAGCCTTGAGAGCCTAAGAGTGTGCTAAGTAACCCACCTAACCTAACCTGAGCCACTTCATCTCTTTGGTGAAGTGTTGGGGTGAAAGAAAGGGTTTTGGGGGTGTCTTGGGCCTGACCGGTCAGGGGCACCGGTCACCGGTCTGACCGTGCCGCCCGACTACTAACGACTAGTTTTCTCCTTTGAGGGGTATAAGTACCCCAAGCCTCCTATAGTGGAGGGTTGTTGTTCTTAGTGACTTTGCTAAGCTCCTAAGCCATTTCTTTGCAAGCCCTAAGCCTTAGTGGCTCTCCCCAACCTCTCTTTGTGAGAATTGTGGATTCAAGCCATATCCTTTGTGTTGAGTTGAGAGAGTGAGCTCAAGAGAGCCTTTGTGAGCTAACAAGAGCATTCCCATAGCTTGAGCACTTCGATTTCACGTCTACAAGCATTGAAGCATTTGCTACTCTTGGAGGTTTGCCTCCTAGACGGCTAGGCGTCGCCGGCTAGCTCCCAAGGTTGTGGTGAGCAGCGGCAAGTTTACGAGGGTTGTGATCTTGCCTCTTCGTGGAAAAGATCGCCTTAGTAGAAAGGAGGGAAGTGGTTGAAAGAGACCCAGCTTGTTGTGGGAAAGTTCCCTTACAAGCTCCTCAACGGAGACGTAGCCTTTCCTTAGTGGGAGGTGAACTTCGGGAAACAAATCCTTGTGTCTCATTGTGGTTTGCCTCTCTAAGTTGAATTTCTAGCATATTTGACTTACTTCCGCTTCGATCTACTTGGGTGTGCTATTTGTGTGTGCAGGTATCATTACCCTGCTTGTGATCATCTACAAAGGTCACTCACCAAGTTTGGTTCGTGCTAGAAGTCAAGAGGAGCTTGAAGCTATTTTTGCAAGTGTTCTATGCTACACCGGTCTGACCGGTGTAAGGCAACGGTCTGACTGGTGCCTCCTATGAAGCACAATCAGTGACCGGTCTGACCGGTCATCACCACCGGTGTGAGACATGGGTACCCCTGGGTCCCCACCGACCAGGCTCACGGCCGTCCCCGACAAGTGGGTCCGGCCTACCAGAAGACCCGCCGACCTGTTAGTGGGCCCAAACGACCTAGTTGGTGACCCACACGACCTCCTGAAGACCTTCCAGAAGATTCCCCAGATGACCTAATTCTGCACGACCTCAAGACTTGGCGTACAAGACAAGACATCGGTGGATTTCGACCAAAGCAGATCGACGGATAATGGCAACTGTTGTAATCAACTAGACTTAGGTCTCCTGGTCGTAACCGACCAGGAGTCTGGGAACCGACCTCATCCGCTGGCCAATATAAGGCGGGCGAGGCGACCCTTGTACAATCACGCAATCCTCAAGCAATCTACACCAACAACTGGACGTAGGGTTTTACTCTCCGGAGGCCCGAACCAGTATAAACTCGCCGTGTTCTCTGTGTTCCGTGTGCTCGTGCGCAACCTTCGAGTTCTTAGCCTTAGATTCCACCTCGCCGAACAACTAAACCACAGGGATTAACACCCCCGTGGGCTGTCTAGATCTCACCATCTGACAGTTGGCGCGCCAGGTAGGGGAGGAATCCAAGGTTCTTCGTGCAACTCGATGGCTTCGACCAACGGCGTCATCTTCCCGGAGAGCATGGCGGACATCCTCGCCAATCCCGTCGACATCTGCTTCGGCTCTATGCCGGTGAAATCCACCGCTCCAGCCGCCTGCCTCGTCATCGAGAGCAACGCGGTCACTTCTAATCAACAGGTCGGGACAGATCTGTTGACGGAAACCCACCCACCCACTCCTAGCGACCTGATCGCGGGGATCGATCGTGTTGAGGGCATGCTCTCTGACACGATCAAGGTCTGCGAACGCGTCAAACGCCCTCGCAGGACCCCACCGTCATCCAGCATGCCTCTTGGCCTGCGGAACATAGCTCACGTAGCATCCCGCTACATGAAGTGCAAGATCCAGGTTGAATCTGGACCCAAGACATCAGATCGTGGAAACAGCAGGAGTCATCTCGACGAACCCTGCCCTATCCACGAGAATCCCAAACACACGGCTCGCCAGTGCCGCGTCCTCAAGAAGCTTCGACGACCTCTCACTGCGGCTCATCGCCACCAGATGAACCGGGAGCCGTCTCCGGACTGCCTCGCGTTCCAGATTGCCCGCACAACCATCTCCCCGAACTACCCGGGAGAAGAGTTCGAGACCCTAGATCGCGAGGTCTTGGTCGTCTCCGCGGATGTACCACCTCAAGACGGAGAGACAGATGAACAGCACGCGGAGCGCGAGAACGCCAATGCCGACAGAGCTGCACGTCGTCAACAAGAGCTCGCTGCAGCTGCCCCGGCCGCAGGTCAACATGCAGGCAACGCCGGACAAGGTGACAGCAACGTCGGGATGCAAGCACCGGCAGCTCCAGCAAACCATCAGCAACATCAGCAACATGAGCCTCGACGAAGCCGCCTGCACACCAGAGACCTCCTGAGGGACTTTGAGCAGGACGGCCATGAGGTCTACAACTCTCCCCAAGCCAACCTGGGAGCTGCTCTTGCCGCACTAGGTCAACTTGAGGACACTCCTGCGATACGGCGTCTCCAAGCTCACATCCGCGTCGCCACCGCTCAAGTTGAAGAAAGAGGCCCTGGATACAGCAGATCGGCCGCAAGTTCCTACTCCAGGAGTAGATCGGAACATCCTCGCCAGTGACGTCGTAGCAACGGTCCCCTTGAGCCAGTAGCTGAAGAGGGACGAGATGAAAACGAAGTGATGCAGCCGGCCAATCTCGCTGCCAACGCTGCAGCTAATCCTGCTGCCAACGCTGCAGCCAATGCTGCAGCCAATCCTGCAGCCAATGCCGCCGCTAACGCCGCAGGCAATGTTGCCAACAATGCAGCTAATGCTGCCGGCGCCCAAGCAAATGCCGCTGCAAACCCAGGACAAAACGCTGGAACCCGACCTCCGCCAGTGCAAGCTAACCGTGCTGAAAGCAGTCAGCGTCGACGTATAAGAGACGAAGTAGAGATAGCACGATGTGCTAACTATGACCGCAGCCATGGGGTCCCCGACGCCCTTGACGCCAACAATCCCGTCCAAGCAACAGAGCTGCGGAACATGCACGACCAAGAGCTTCTACGACGTGCTCAGTACGACCAAGATAACGGTCCTCCTGATGACCTCTACATCATCCCGACGGCCTACGCCCCATCAGCTAGCCCGGGAGCAGTCAACAACTTCCCAGCGTTCTCACGACGTCTCAGGACGATCAGATACCCCAAAGACTTCAAGCCAGCTATTGAGAAATACGATGGTCGCTCCGACCCAAGTATATGGCTCAAGATGTACAGCATCGCAGCACGTGCCTCTGGAGGCAACGAAGACCACATGGCGGGATACTTCCCCCTTGTGATGGGCAAGGCACCACTCCTGTGGCTCGACAATCTCCCAGCAGAGTGCATCACCTCCTGGGCAACATTGTCCCGGCTCTTCACGACCAACTACCAGGCGACCTACAACCGACCTGGTAACACTCACCACCTCGCCAGAGTGCGGATGAGACGCGACAAAACCCTTCGGGAGTACACCAACCGCTACTTCGAAAACCGCAACACTCTCGCGGGTGTCAAGGACGAGGACGTCATCGCCTACTACAAAAAGGGAGTCACCAACATCAAGCTCTTCGAGAAGATCCATGAAGCTGACGCTCACACCATCGCCGACCTCATGGCTTACGTCGACAAGCTAGTCGACACTCAAGACGTGGTGATGCACGACTTCAACGGAGAGGATCACGACGACGGCGGAAACAGGTCGCACAAGCGATCCGGTGAAGCCTATGTGGCAGATCCACCAAGACCTTCCACCTTCCTCGAGGGTGACTTCAACATGGTCATGGACGACCAATGTCAGTTCCACCGTGACGCCAAACATACCATGAGGGAGTGCGAACAGCTGAAGCGTGCTCTCGGGGTACCCTCCGAATCCAAGAAGGCCAAGAGCGACAACAACGACGACCAAAATGGCAACCGCCGTTACGACAACCGTAACCGTCGACCTGATCGACATGATTACCGTGACCGCCGACCCTACCGTCGCAACGACGACAGGGATCGACGTGATTATCGCCGCGACTACCGACGTGACGACCGACGCGACGACTACCGTTGCAACGATCGTCACGAAGACAACCGCAACGATCGGAGGGATGATCGTCGTGACGACCAGCGCAATGACTGCCGCGATGATCGGCGTGATGATCGACATCGCCAGGACGACCACAACCGCAACGACAACAACCGCAAGGAGCATTCTCCACCACCACCACCACCAAAAGGGGGCAACCCCAATGGTGCGTTCCAAATAGCCAACCGAGAGATCAACTTCATCGTCGGCGGTCGCCAAGTGACCAAAAGCAACAGGCAGCTTCGATCAAACGCAAGGGAGATCAGGCACGTCAACACTGAAACTCCACAACCTCTGCGTTGGTCGGAGTTTCCAATCACCTTCTCTAGGAAAGATCATTGGGTCCACATACCTAACCCCGGGACCTACCCGCTGGTCGTTAACCCCATAGTCGATGGGGGCGTTCCTGCCTAAGACCCTCATCGATGAGGGCAGTAGCCTGAACATAATCTTCACAAAGACGCTCAGAAAGATGGACTTCGATTTCAACAAGATGACCGCCTGCGACGAACCCTTCTACGGGGTTGTGCCCGGCAAGGCTACATACCCCATAGGTCGTGTATGCCTGCCGGTCACCTTCGGCACACAGGAGAACTTCCGTACGGAGTACCTGACCTTCGAGGTCGCGGACTTCCGCTCCTCCTACCACGCCATCCTCGGCCGACCTATGTTGGCCAAGTTCATGGCCATACCTCATCACACCTACCTTATCATGAAGATGCCGGCGCCAAACGGAATCCTTTCCGTCCTCGGGGACATCATGGTCTCCTACAACTGCGAGAGCTCCACCGTTGAGCTCGCCAAAGACTCCGCTTGCAAAGCAGCAGCAACGGTCATGGTCGCTCAGGCAGCCAAGATCGACCAAACCACTCTGGAGGTGCCAGAGCAGAAGCGCACAAGTACAGCTTTGGATCCAAGTCCAGCTGTGAAGAAGGTTTGCCTCGGCCTGCCCGACGCATCCAAGGAAGTCGTCATCGGGGCCAACCTCGACCCCAAATAGGAACTCACGCTCACCAGCTTCCTCAGGAACAATGCTGACATCTTCGCATGGAGCCCGTTCGATATGCCCGGTGTCTCCAGGGAGCTGGCTGAGCACGCCCTTGAAGTAAACAAGACTGCACGACCTATCAAGCAAAAGCTCCGGCGATTTGCAAAAGATAGAAAGCAAGCCATAGAAGTAGAAGTCTGTAAGCTCTTAGCTGCAGGATTCATCAGAGAATGTAAACACCCGGTTTGGCTCGCAAACCCGGTCCTTGTACCAAAGAAAACTGGTGGATTAAGGATGTGTATCGATTACACTGACCTCAACAAGCATTGCCCGAAAGATCCCTTCCCTCTTCCCCGCATCGATCAGGTCGTGGACTCCACGGCTGGTAGCGTCCTACTCTGCTTCCTCGACTGCTACTCAGGATATCACCAGATAGCCCTAAACCCCGACGACGAAGACAAAACAACGTTCATAACGCCCCACGGCATCTACTGCTACAAGGTCATGACTTTCAGCCTAAAAAATGCCGGAGCGACATATCAGAAGGCAATACAGAAGTGCTTAAAGTCACAAATCAGGAAGAACGTCGAAGCCTACGTAGATGATGTGGTCGTCAAGACCACCGAGGAAGATCAGCTCATCGCCGACCTCACCGAAACCTTCGCCAACCTACAGGAGTTCCAATGGAAGCTCAACCCGACCAAGTGTGTCTTCGGTGTACCTTCCGGATTGCTCCTGGGCTTCATGGTCGGACACCGAGGCATTGAAGCCAACCCTGCGAAGGTCGACGCTATACGGAACATGGCCAAGCCATCTAGCAAGAAAGACGTCATGAAGCTCATAGGGATGATGGCGGCTCTAGGTCATTTCATCAGCAAGCTCGGCGAGAAAGGCTTACCCTTCTTCAAGCTATTGAAGAAGGGGGACAAGTTTGTATGGGACGACGAGGCACAAAAGGCGTTTGAAGCTCTCAAGGAATACTTGACGACACCACCAGTCATGACACCACTAGTTCCAGGAGAAACACTCCTCGTATACATCTCCGCCACCACTAATGTGGTCAGCACGGTTCTCGTCGCTGAACGAGAAGAAGAAGGGCAGGCCTATACTGTTCAACGACCTGTGTATTATGTGAGCGAGGTCCTGGCCGACGCTAAAACACGTTATTCACAGCCTCAGAAGTTGCTCTACGCACTCCTGGTTACGTCGAGAAAGCTTCGTCACTATTTCCAAGCCCACAAGGTCACGGTCCCATCATCGTTCCCGCTAGGAGAAATCATCCGTAACCGTGACGCTAACGGTCGCATCGTCAAGTGGTCGGTGGAGCTTGGAGAGTTCGACATCGAGTTCTGCCCTCGGCAAGCGATCAAATCACAGATCCTCGCTGACTTTGTGTCAGAATGGACGGAAATCTAGATGCCCAATTCCAAGGAGCAGCCTGAACACTGGATAATGTACTTCGACGGCGCCCTCAACCTCGAAGGCGCAGGTGCAGGCGTATTACTCATCTCTCCTCAGGGGGAACAGCTCAAGTACGTCCTGCAGATACACTACAAGGCCTCCAACAACGGAGCAGAATACGAAGCTTTAATCCACGGGCTCCGTATAGCAGTGTCCCTTGGCATCAAGCGACTACTAGCTTTCGGCGATTCTAAGGTTGTCATCGAACAAGTCAACAAGGAGTGGGACTGCGTCAAAGACACAATGGATGCCTACTGTGCTGAAATCCGCAAACTCGAAGGCCACTTCGAAGGGATTGAGTTTCAGCACGTACCACGAAACAACAACGTGGCCGCCGACGTACTCTCCAAACTGGGCTCTCGACAAGCTCTAGTCCCGGCAGGCGTGTTCGTCCAAGACCTACGCAAGCCTTCAATCAAGCTACTGGACCCAGACAGTCCAGATCCACCTCAACACGACCAAGCCCCAGCACCTCCCCGCGACGTGCTGATGTCAGAAAAAGAAGATGATTGGCGCAAGCCTTTCTTAGATTTTATACTCGACCAACTAGTTCCAGAAGACAAGGCAGAACGCGAGCGTATCACGCGACGAAGTGCCAACTACGTCGTGATTGGTACCGACCTCTACAGAAAGGCCGCCTCCACTGGCGTCTTGATGAAGTGTATCTTGCGATCAGAAGGTCTACAGCTCCTGGCTGAGATCCACGGCAGTGAGTGTGGCTGCCACGCGGCATCCGCCAACTTGGTCGGTAAGGCATACCGATCTGGATTCTACTGGCCCACGGCCATGACTGACGCAAAAGACCTCGTAAAGAGGTGCAAAGGATGCCAACTCTTTGCCAAACAGCAGCACCTGCCAGCCCAGGCCCTGCGCACAATCCCTCCATCATGGCCCTTCGCCATGTGGGGTCTCGACTCCGTGGGGCCGTTCCGAACTGCCCCAGGCGGCTATAGGTTTATCCTTGTAGCTGTCGATAAATTCACCAAGTGGATCGAAGTCCGATCTGTTGCGAAAGTAACATCGGAAGAGGCAGCAAAATTCATGCAAGACATAACACACCGCTTCGGTGTACCTAACAGGATCATCACCGACCTGGGCACGGCCTTCACAGGGTCTGCCTTTTGGGAATTCTGTCAGGACAACACTATCGACGTCTACTACTCCTCGGTCGAGCGTGCCAATGGCATGGTCCTTCAGGCTATCAAAGATCGTATCTTTGATGACGCCTCAAACTACGCTACCCGGTGGTTAGCCGAGCTACCACACGTGATTTGGGGACTAAGGACCCAAGTCAGCTCCGCCACGGGCTTCTCGCCCTTCTTCTTGGTCTATGGCTCAGAAGCCATATTACCCACCGACGTCACCTTTGGAGCTCCACGCATTCAATTCTACGAGGAAGGAGAAGCCGAGCAAACCCGTCGTGTCGACCTCAACAGCCTTGAAGAACAGAGGCTAGCTGCCGTCATGAGACAAGCTCGTCACGACCAACAACTTCGTCGGTATCACGATCGCAACGTTAGGGAAACCTCCTTCAACGTTGGCGACCTCGTCCTCAGACGCATCCAGAAGACCGACGGCATGCACAAGCTCTCTGCCCCCTGGGAAGGACCCTTCATCGTCATCGAAGTCATTAGCCCATCCACATATCGCCTCCAATGGGGTGACGGACAAGGAGTGCCTAACCCTTGGAACGTGGAGCATCTACGACGATTCTTCCTGTAGAATAGTTTTTAATTACAGCTATGTATTTCTTTTCCTTGTACCTTTTTCAGATTAAATAAATATTAGTTCAAGCAGTCATCTGCTGTCTGCTGAGCCTTGCCTTCTCCTCTCTCACGTCATCAACCCTCCCCCTCGACACGCTCGGGGGCTTGGCTAAAGCCAATACATGGGTCATAAAGACCCGAGGGTTCCAATTTTTTCTACTCCTCCCCCTCGACATGCTCGGGGGCTTGGCTCAAAGCCAACCTAGGGGTCGTTCGACCTGAGGACCTCGTCCCTAATAAGTATTCGCCCTCTGTCGCTGCGAGCATGCTTGGTCGATAAGGTCGCCAGACCTGAGTCCTAGACTCCTCCTCGCGCGCCGACCTCACGTAAGCCTCCACGCTGAGCCGTGGAGGTCGGTAAGCCAGCCTCTCCGTGAGTAGTGGTTAGCGAGTCAAGAAACAACACATCGTCATCTAAAAAGACTACCAAGCTCGCGCAGGCACAAGGCAAGTACTTCACTTAGGCATTAAACAAAATATTCATCAAGAGGTACTATTTACATGACTCAGAAGAGGAGGAGGTACAGCTCCTAGTCCAAGACTACTGCCCGCCGTCATCGCCTTCATAGTCCAGGGAATCCATCACCTCCATGGTGGCGTCTCGAACTTCAAGCTCCAGGGCCGCGAGGTCTTTTTCAGCATCCGCACCTCTCTTGACCTTGGCCATGTCAACGTCGGGGTAATGCGACTTCACCCTCACCAGCGCATCTGTCGCTGCTGCCAAGCTCGTCGCTTTCAGCAACGTGAGGAGCTTGTCGGGAGTCTCTATGAGACGATCAATAACGGACTTTGGCTCCTCCCCCTCGACCTGTACAGCTATGCAGTCCATAGCATAATTGGCGGCGCTCTTCAGGTCCCTCAGCTCCACCTCGTGCCCTGCAATGGTCACTTGGTCATTCTGCAATGACTTCAAAGCCATCTCAAGATTGACCTCAAGGTCCTGTCGAGCTCGTTTCTCATAAGCCAGCTTTTGAGATATGGCGTACTCACTGTCAACAGTCTCCTTCATCACCCGCTTGAGCTCCTGGCCCCCAGCCTCGACCTCCCGACGCGTCACCTCCAAGGACCGAACCTTTTCCTTGGTGTTCTTCAGGTCGTTTTTGAGGTCATCCTCACGCTTATGGAAATATGCAACACACAAGCAATTGTTACTTCACATAAAGACTTCAGCCCTACAAGAGGGTTACCAACACAAAAGTTTCGACCTTACCAATGGTTACAGCATTAAATTGCGCATTGGCCTCCTGGGTCTTGCGCTTCTCTTCGGCCAGCTCGTCTTCGAGCTTCTTCTTCTCTGCAGCCGCCGCCTCGCGGACTTGTTTGAGCTCCTGCTCAAGCTCGGCAACCCGCAACTGTGTCGCTGCCGCGTTCTTCAGCAGGTCGATTCGACCTTTAGCACGATCCGCGCCTCGCCTCTCCGCTGCATGTCGGAAGCAACATGATGTTCTCCGAATTCCAAAATCGACGGATGCTCCACAGAAGTTCGGCTAGGTTTCGAGCCATCACGTATGTCCAAGGGATCGTCTCCGAGGTCCAATCGCCGTGGTGCAGTTAGGCGTGCGAAAGCTTGCCTATCGAGTGATGTCTGGCGCCCCCGGCGGAGACACGGCTGCCTGCGTCAGCCTGACGAGCACGACCCGGACAGACTTGTCTGTTCCGGTTCCGTCGGTATTATCTCAAGACCACTGCCCTGTTGCTGCGTGCAGCTAAAAAAATCGATCTACGAGACTACGACATCGCCGCTAGGCCATGTGAATGGATTTTGGAACCAGCAAGAAGTCGTGTAGACCACCACGTGTTCACACGCATGTACAGGAATCAAAAAGCAAGCAAGATGGAGATTGACGTGTCCTCGTGAGTGTACATGCTCATGCATCTACGAGAAAAAAGCCAGCAGATGGATATTTGCTATTGCCGATCTACATGCGTGCGAACACGGTCTGCTATGTCCGTCTCGACGGCTCCAGCTCGTGTCCCTGACCACGACGAGTTTCTCCGACCTCGGCTACACGCACAAGCTAAGTGATAATTTTAATTAAATATTTTTTACGGCTTCAATTTCTTTCATCGACCTGCTCTACATGTTTGTTCTGCTCTTCCGATCCCTCCCCCTCGACATGCTCGAGGGCTTGGCAATGCCAACACGTAGGTCGCCAGACCTGAGGGTTCAAATTTTTTATCTTGTGCTATGTTCCCCTCCCCCTCGACATGCTCGGGGGCTTGGCCTTGCCAATCTAAGGGTCGCCAGACCCATGGGGTCCTACTTCTCCTATGTGTGTTCTTCCTTTAACTGCTTGACTCTTGTTATGAGCATTCGATGTTGTGTGGTTGCAAAACCTGGGTCCTAGGCCCCTCCCCGTACGCCGGCTACATCTAAGCCTCCCCGCTGAGCATTGTAGAGGGGTGAAACACTTTGCAGCTTCAGAGCTTTCGAGTCCGCATAATGCGTGTTTGGCACGATAAGTGGAATGCCCTTTTTAAAACAAGACATAGCACAAGAATGTTTAGCTCCGGCTAACATTATTCAACAATCATCATAGCTCAGACTGGATCTTCATCATATTTATATTCGACAGATTGATACACCGACCTAGTGTTTATTTTATTTTACAGGACCAGCTCTTTACTCCGGTATCGCCTTCGTCAGGTCTCTAGACCTCTCTCCAGTTCCGGCGTCACCTTTGGCGAGCCTTCCCTGCGGCATCGTCATCTGCTTCAGGTCGCTAGACCTTCCTCCGGCTCCATCGTCGTCTTCGTCAGGTCGCTAGACCTTCTTTTGGCCCCGTCATCGCCTTCGCAGGTCGCTAGACCTCCCTGGTGTCTCCATCGTCGCCTTCGTCAGGTCGCTAGACCTCCCTCCGGCTCTGGCATCGCGTTCATCCTAGACCTCCCTCCGGCTCCATCGTCACGTTCGTCAGGTCGCTAGACCTCCCTACGGCTCCGTCGTCGCCTTCGTCAGGTTGCCAGACCTTCCTCCGGCTCCGTCGTCGCCTTCGTCAGGTCGCCAGACCTTCCTCCGGCTCCGTCGTCGTGTTCGTCAGGTCACTAGACCTCCCTCTGGCTCTGGTGTCGCGTTCATCCTAGACCTCCCTCCGGCTCCGTCGTCACGTTCGTCAGGTCGCTAGACCTCCCTACGGCTCTGTCGTCGCCTTCGTCAGGTCGCCAGACCTTCCTCCGGCTCCGTCGTCATCTTCGTCAGGTCGCCAGACCTTCCTCCGGCTCCGTCGTCGTTCGTCAGGTCGCCAGACCTTCCTCCGGCTCCGTCGTCATCCTCGTCAGGTCGCCAGACCTTCCTCCGGCTCCGTCGTCGCCTCTGCCAGCCTGTTCTGGACACCCAGGATTTTACGTTGGGAATGAAGGCCTCCCTGTGGGGTGCGCGCCTGATGGCCCTGCCAAGTACTTCCGGGTGCATGAGCGCTACTGATTTGAGACCTCCCTGAGATCGGCATGCCTCAGGTGGCTCCGCCAGACTCTTTGCAGCTATGCAAGATATTTGGGTGTCTCTACACTCCATACGTTCAAGATTAACATCACTTCACTAAGCTTCATCATTGACAACCTCTTCATGCGACGCACCTTTCAAGATCCTGCTGGGTATCCTCGGATACTAGACATTGAAGATTTGAGGCCTCTTCGAGGTCGGCACGCCTACAAGGCCTCCCTGAGGTCGGCCCTGTCAGACTCCTTGCAGCTATGCTAGGAGATCTGGGTGTCTCTACACTTCGTTTGATCAAGACCATGACTCAGTTTTCTTCTCTTTTTGAGCATCAAACCAGCCATGATGCCCGCTTCAATGCTCGGGGACTACTCTACGAGTGCGTCTTCGACGCCCTCTTGTCTTTCTCGTCGTACCGACCTGTTGGGAAACCCGTTTCTCATCACGTCGTTACTCGACCTACTTTTTCTTCTCTTCTCTTTTTTGGATCATCATACCGGCCATCCTGCCCGCCACGATGCTCGGATACTACTCTATGAGTGCATCCTTGATGCCCTCTGAATTTTTTCATCGTCGTTTCGATCTATTGGAAGTCTGCTTCCTATAGGTCGTCACTCGACCTCTCTTCGCTCGGCAAGACTCCAAACAGGTCGGCTGCTAAGTCGATTTATTCTTTTTTCTTTTGGACCGGCGTGCATGCTATTCGACCTGTCGATAGCTCTACGACTTCGTCATGACCTTTCTAAGGTCGCTGCGCCTACACCTCACTCGGGGGCTTGTGAGACATGGGTACCCCTGGGTCCCGCCTGACCAGGCTCACAGTCGTCCCCGACAAGTGGGTCCGGCCTACCAGAAGACCCGCCGACCTGTAAGTGGGCCCAACCGACCTAGTTGGCGGCCCACACGACCTCCTGAAGACCTTCCAGAAGATTCCCTAGACGACCTAATTCTGCACGACCTCAAGACTTGGCGTACAAGACAAGACATCAGTGGATTTCGACCAAAGCAGATCGACGGATAATGGCAACTGTTGTGAACAACTAGACTTAGGTCTCCTGGTCGTAACTGACCAGGAGTCTGGGAACCGACCTCATCCGTTGGCCAATATAAGGCGGGCGAGGCGACCCTTGTACAATCACGCAATCCTCAAGCAATCTACAACAACTGGACGTAGGGTTTTACTCTCCGGAGGCCCGAACCAGTATAAACTCACTGTGTTCTCTGTGTTCCGTGTGCTCGTGCGCAACCTTCGAGTTCTTAGCCTTAGATTCCACCTCGCCGAACAACTAAACCACAGGGATTAACACCCCCGTGGGCTGTCTAGATCTCACCATCTGACAACTGGTCTAACCGGTGGACATTGGCAGCTCAAGTTTTCGGGAAAGAAAAGTTTAATTTGGTCGTCACTGAAAGGACCTTGATGTCGCCTAGAGGGAGGTGAATAGGTGAGACGACCGATTTAAACTTTTCGTCCCCAAAAACTTGAACTGCCAGGTGTCACCAGTCAGACCGGTCCCTGGCACTGCTCAACAGGTGGCACCGGTCAGACCGTTGCCCTCCACTGGTCAGACCGATAAGCCACAGAGAACCTGCAAAAACGGCTTCAAGCTCCTCTTGACTTCCGGCACGAACCAAACTTGGTGAGTAGCCTTGATAGATGATCACAAGCAGGGTAATAATCCTTGCACACACAAGTAGTACACCCAAGTAGATCGAAGCGGAAGTAAATCAAATATGCTAGAAAAACAACTTAGAGAGGCAAACCACGAAGAGATGCAAGGATTTATTTCTCGAAGTTCACCGCCCACTAAGGAACGACTACGTCTCCGTTGAGGAGCTTGTAAGGGAGAATTCCCACAACAAGCCGAGTCTCTTTCAACCACTTTCCTCCTTTCCACTAAGGCGATCTTTTTCACGAAGAGGCAAGATCACAGCCCTCACAAACTTGCTGCTGCTCAACACAACCTTGGGAGCTAGCCGGCGATGCCTAGCCGTCTAGGAGGCAAATGTGGCGTCCCAGGTTTTCATTAAAGTTCTTTAACCCTAATGATCCGGTCAAACCAGTTGACTTTGGTCAAACAGGGGTCAACCTGGGCCATCACCTCGAAAACCCAACCAACAACCCCTAATGACCCACCTTGGTCAACTTTGGTCAAGCTTGGTCAAAACCCTAGTCAAAGACCCACTTAATACCCTTGACTTTCCTATGCCACCCGAGAACTTTTGCCGCGTTCTCCAAATTTCACCTAAACACTTCAATTTCTCCCAATGTAAAAGTTGTGCAGTTTGTCGAGGCACACAACTTTCATGTTGAGTGGTATTGCCAATTCGAAGTGTAAATGTGTGAAAAAGCTTGGTCAACACCATCTATTACTATTCATCGGCGCCCCGAAAATCTGCAAGTTGGCATGCTTTTCCTGCAAAATTGGTGGAGAAAAACACCATACAGCTTTTGTAGAAGTTGTCGAGGGATCAGAGATCTACAACTTTCCTTATTACCACTTGGTCCACTTCTGTTACAAAATTTGGAGAAAATAGCAGTCAAACAGTGTTACATCAAACTATTGTGCACCGGAACGCCCCAGGACCCCGCGTGCGCGCGACGTCACGCACGGTCGCGTCGGCCCGCCGCCGTACTCGCCGTACACGGACACCGAGGCAGGCCTGTGACCGTTGGTCCGTAAGCCGCACTGTGGTGCTCCTGTGCATGACGTCTGTGGGCCCCCTGGCCAGGCCACGTGGTGCTCGCACACCGGCCGCGCCCGCCGCCCGCCGCTCGCCATTGGGCCGCCGGTGATGCACGTCACCACGCCCCTCCTGGCCCATGCCGTGCCCCCTGCCACGACCTACTGTGCTTCGACGACTTCGTGACCCCTTCTCCACGGTACGCGCAGCTATTTAAACCGCTGCTCCTCCTCGCGCGGGAGCACCGAGCGCCGCCGCCACCATTGCCGCCACCGGCGAGCTCACTGCTCCGCTCGCTCCCGACGCCTTTCAACCCTCCTAGCCCCTTCCCTAGGACATCATGGAGCCTCCTGCGCCGCACATTGCCTAGCGCAGCCCCTCACCTCGCCGGATTTCAAGCACCCGCGGCCGTGCCGCCACTGCTCCGCCGCCGCCGCTCGCCGGCGACGTCTCTGGCCGAGCCTTCACCGCCAATTGGTCAGGGGTGAGCCCAATCGCAGCCCGGGCTCATTTGTTTGCCAGCTCCGGTCCCACATCACCGGCGGCGAGCTCGCCTCCGCCGCCGGAGGGCACCTGTGTGAAGGTTCTCTTGTGCAGGGGCCTGTGTGTTATAGTCGAGGGCATTGTTGTGAAGCTCAAAAGTTTCTGAGGGCCTGTGTGTAAATAGATTGTTCCCCTTTTAGTGTGTTTTGGCCAGATCTTGTAAAATCCCTAGAAATTCACAGAAAAATCAGACAAATGTGAAACCAATTTTGTTAGTTTCCTTGTGAAGAGCACTACAACTTTTGTAAAGGTTGTATATACTTTTGTGTGATAATTTTTGCATGAAAAATTGAAATCCTTTTAACCTAGATCTATTGTACTGCAAAATGCACATGTGTTCATGAGCTAATTTTTGGATATGTTGTGCTTCATGCAATGTTTAGACTCCACACCAAAATTTGCAGAAATTTTCTGAGTAAATCTTTTTATATGAATTATCTTGCATTTATGATGAATCTGCCTAGATGAATTTTATAGCTTAAAATAAATTTATTTTTGTTCCCAACTCCAGGATATTGTCTTTTTATGCTGAAAGGCACCTCTGGTGAATTTACCATGATTTTATCTCTGCTATAAATATTTATTCTTGTTTTATGATTAGTTTTATAAGTAATTGCATATCTCAAGATGTATAATAGCCCTAGATGTATATGTTGGTTGCCTAGCCTTGTTTTGGACCAGAGAAACAGTGAGAGAAAGTTTGGGTCCAGAAGTGTCTTATTTATTTTTATATGCATTTATCTTGTTTGTGGTGGCTAGAAATGTATTATTTGGCATATTTATTTTTGTAGCTTAATCTAGTATGCATGTGTGATCAGTGGCTTGTATTAGAAGTAGTGAGCTCAGTGAACACCACCCATGGTGTTTTATGAATTGTTTGGTTGATTAAAAATGGAGGAGCCATTGTAAGTTTAATAGTAAAGCTAATTGGAAAACCACCTCTACACACCTAATGACCCAACCAATTGGAATGAGCAGCAAGCCAGAGGGCTTAGGGTCACCCTTTGCTGCTGTTGTGAATGTAAATTCATTGATTTATATAAATATGTACACAGTCACTATTAAAAAGAGTAGATAATAAAGCATCGCATATTGTTCCTTTATTGGAAGAGTATGCTGAATGTATTATTATCTAGGTGAATGTGGTCAACCATGCACCCCTTGGTTGTCATGTGTTGTTTGTAATTAATTAAATCAAATCGTCAATTAAATCTTGCATTTGCATCCTTGTGTAGATCTTCCCGACGGTAGCTATACGCTCGTGCCGGAAGGAGGAGACGAAGGAGCTGACGGGGACGTGCACTACATCACTGTAGAGCAAGACCTGGACCAAAGTCCAGAAGGGCCAAAGGCCAACCTTGCCAATGAAGGCAAGCCCCGGTTTATCATTAACCCATGTTTTATTTAAATTATGCAACTATCTTTGTTATGCTTGTGCATTTACGTTTCAGGAGTTGATATGAAACCCTAGTTGCATGATCCCTAGGTGCCTATGTTCTTTTACTAGTATGCTAGGTCGTTAGATGCTATGCTCTAAGGACCCGGTAAAAGTCGAGCGATGTTCGTCACTCGCGAGAATAGGTTCTTATGTTGGAATCATATGATCTTTATAAATGGATTGCTCATGTGGTAAGAGCATGGGATTTGGGCTCCGGTCCAGTAGCTTCGTGGGCTAAGCTTTTGAACGTACTAAGCACTTGTCGGGAATGGGACCGGTAAGCCTAGTACCTTAATGAGACGGTACGAGATTTTACTATTACAAATCTTGAGCATTCTCCTGCCCGGCCCGCAACCGGGAGGAGGGTACATGTGTGAGGCTGGATGTACTATGTGGGGGCATACCAGATAGCCTTGTACCCAGGACTGTAAGCTATTATCCCAAGCCGAGGATTTTTGGGAACCGTTTGGTCGGTGTCAGCTCTGTTGGGGCACCGCTCCGTGTGTTTAGGTCTACCTTGCAAGGGTTTAATCAATCGATTGTCGGCCTCTCACCATTATCTGAGACTGCTTAATCAACTGGCCATGATATCCCTTGATGATGGAACTATGTGAATTCTTCTGCGTGAATTAATTGTATTGTACAATTCTTGATTGCATTAGTTGCTTATTTTAGTAATGATTAACTTACTAGAATGTGAGCTAAAATATTGAAAGTAAGGATCCATGATCCTAGTTGCTTTTTGGCAAAACAAACCCACTAGCCAAAAGCCTTACATGTCTAGAGGTAACTTTTGTCGGGTAAGTCTTGCTGAGTATTAGTATACTCAGCCTTGCTATAATTGTTGCTTTCAGGTGAAGTTGTTTGGCCTGGAGAGATTCCACCTGGCTGGGAGCTGGAATGGGTGGATGACGCCGAGTGATGGCATCACGGATGGCCTCCTGTGATGTCTTATCGCATCGCTATTAGTATTTCCGCTGTTTTAAAACTCTGAACTTTTACTTATCATGTCATGAACTATGGTTTGTAATAATTAAACCCCTAAGGGTGAATTTGGGTTTAATTTGTGTAATGCACTCTGGACTCTCCTTCGTGGGAGTTTTAGTGTATACATTTCGATCCTCTGTGTGTTATTCAAGTGATTTACCGGGCTTTGACCCGGCAACACTCAACGGGATGATTCTTTATTATCGCTTAATGACCAAATGGAGTGGTTTAGGTGATAGTACGGAATTATCTCGGATGGGGTTGTCACAGCAAACCTCCGAGAGTAACAAATGCTTCAAAGCTCGTAGACGCGAAATCGAAGTGCTCAAGGTATGGGAAATGCTCTTGTTAGCTCACAAAGGCTCTCTTGAGCTCACTCTCTCAAACCAACACAAAGATATGGCTTTAATCCACAAATCTCACAAAGAGAGGTTGGGGAGAGCCACTAAGGCTTAGGGCTTGCAAGAAAATGGCTTAGGAACTCAGCACAACCACTAGGAACAGTAGCCCTCCACTGAAGAGGACTTGGGGTACTTATACCACTCAAAGGAGAAAACTAGCCGTTAGCTGTCGGGCTGCACCGGTCAGACCGGTGACTCACACCGGTCAGACCGGTGTTTGAAAAACTAGTCGTTGGGGCTAGCGGCACCGGTCAGACCGGTGCCCCTGACCGGTCAGACCGGTCAGGCCTGAGACACCCCAAAACACTTTCTATGACTCTAACACTTCACCAAAGAGATGAAGTGGCTCAGGTTAGGTTAGGAGAATTTGTTAGCACACTCTAAGGCTCTCAAGGCTAGATCTCACTTAGGTCAACTAATGAGCACTTTGACTTTGGTCAACTCGCTAATGTTGCATCCCTCTTGATAGTACGGCATACCTATACTCAAGAATAAATAAAAACATGGTGACAACTTTTTGAGCTTGGATGTCTTCAATCTTGCCATACTTGAACAATATCCACTTGAGGACTTTCAACATAGCCTATGTTTTGAGCACGTCCATACTTGAGCTAGTGACTTAGGACCTTTCCATATAACATAAGAATGCACACTTGGATCCATAAGTCACTCCATATTGTCAATCATAACATGTAGATGAGATGCATTGCTTCCCTCGGTTAAGGCTTGTATATGATACTTGAAGACTCCACGGATGCTAGAACTTCACCTTAACAAAACACTAATGGCGGCTTAGCTACGGCCCTAAAGATTGATTAGTCCCTCACCCTAGACATCTCGGTTGATCTCTTCATCACTTACCCAATCCACTTTGAGTTCCACTTTGCTTCACCCATAATTAATTTCCATTTGAAAATCCCGCTTCAAATGCTTGTTTTGACAATGAATATGCAAGCTTCCAATTAAGAACCATAAAGTTTACACTCATCCTTGTGTCCTCTTTCAATTTCCACATGAAGCCTTGCACTTAGTTTAGAGAATTACCTTCTTCTCTTTTTATGATCCTCGTGTTTTAACCAAGCTTCCATATAAACCGGAGACCATGAATTGACCTTCTAAAATTATCCTCAATATTTGACTTCTTTGCTTGGTATTTGTCATTATGCAATAGGATCATCCATACATATTTGTCTTTTCTAATGTGAGCCATACAATATCCATTCATCAATACATATTCCAATAATTACTCAAGGATGTATAAATAAAACCTGCTCACAATCTTAGACAAATATATTAGTCCTTTAATCGCTTTGTCATTCAATTCACCAAAATTCACTTAGGGGCTTAGATGCACTTTCAGTCACGCATATTCACCCCCTCTAGGCGACATCAAGGTCCTTTCAATTGGTACAGAGCTTGGTGCTCCGGTTTGATCTTAACCGCTCGGAGTTTTTCGATGTCGACAACTAGTGAGGTACCTTTTGAGCCTCTAGCTCTAGATGTCTCAAACTATGCATCTTGGTCAATTCATGTACTCAATCATACTAGGACCATGGGTCCACTTGCTGAGAGGGTTGTTATTGCTAGTATTCTATCTCCTCACCTTAGGGAAGGAAACATTGACTTGCCAAAATCATCCCTAGAGGACTTAGAGCATTGGCGATGCAACTCTCAAGTATTTAACTATGTTTGTAGTACTTTGAGTAATGATGTGCAGGAATTCATCTATGAAAAGATTGAGATTGATGCACACACCATTTGGGTAATACTTCAAGAAGAATATGAGAAGTCCAAATGGATTGATCAAGAGCGAACCATGAAGAAGACATCATTGAGCCTCAAGTGTCACTTCTCAAGCAAGGAGAAGGCCAAAGAATCGAAGACCATGTCCCTCTGCAGGGACCGGTCAGACCGGTGTGTGTGACCGATCAGACCGGTGCCGGCAGAGGCACCCCAACTTGCTTGATGTGCTCTTTTATGTTCTATTTCTGATTCCTTTTCTCTTCATGTAGGTAATGTATGTTGATATGGATAAAGATGAACATGATAGGTTTCAAAGCCTGTGTTCATTTTTGATCAAGTTTGGAAGAGAATCTATCTTTCCGGACATTGATGCTGAGACTATCCAGGTTTTAAGCTGCATCTAGAAGGTGGGTTATTAATTTATTATTGTCTACTAAAGTTTTGGAATATAGATCAGAAGGGTATCACTCTTTCCATTTCCTGATGGTAACTACATTGATCTGTCACAGGATAACAAAGATGCTTTTGCAAGGTGCCAAGGCATGCTTGGCGTTTGAACCAGAAAGTGAGATCTCCAGATAGTTTCTAGCGTAAATATTTCTTTGAAGGGCTAAATATTGGTTTGATGGTTGTCAGGAACTATTGATAACTCCCTTCCCTTCTTACTCTGCAGAGATGTTGAGTGTGAGATGGAAGAATGTAACAATGGCATGCAGTAGACGGAAGCGGATGGTTGGAGAGCTGTGTGCGGATGGTGGTTTCCCAGTCTCGACTTGCATAGCTGTACACGGATATTGGGTATTAACCTTTTCAGAAGCTAGCACAGTTAGTTTAGTCTACAAAACGAGTGACTGTGGAAGAGAATTGGTTCGTACTAGTTTGTAGCTGGATAGTCTTGTTGCCTGTGCTCCAATGTGGTGTGGTCTTTTTCTTTCTCTTTGGCTTAACCTCGCAAAGCTGTCGGAGATGAACAGCAGCAGTTTGACCGGATGTTTTCCACTATACCGAGAAAACTGTGAAATGCAAAAATACCCTCTTGATATGCTGCTTCTTTGTTTGTCTGGATTGTGTAGTCCCCGGTTTTTTTGGCACAACTCCATCCCGGAACACCTGCAAGCTTGCTCTATGAAAAAAGAATCTTGTACATTTGTTGGGTTGGTTGGTTTAGCTGGATGTAGAATAGTAAGTTGGTCCTTATTTGAAGAGTAAATCGTTCACCAGGTCATCTAGATGCGGCGAGCTGGTGCCATGGGAGCGGCGACGGAAGAGGACCGTACAGTGCGAGCATGCTGTTTGGAGCATTTGGTGGCCAATTGCTTGGATTAGGAAGCCAGGCGGTGTGGATTTGTGTAACACCTTAATTTTCCATCACTAAATTAATGTAGCAACATGGAGTTTTAGTTTTTGTTTTCTAAAGAAATAATAATATATCAATTAAATTTGGCTCTAAAAATATTTAAATATCACTTTTGAATAATTTTAGAAACAATAAGTGCTTGTGCATCATATTTTGAAGTGCATGGTTTATGTGTGTTGGTGTGAAGTGTTAAAAGTTTTTAAAACTTGTTTGAAATCTTGAAAAGTTTTGAAAGTGTTTAAGTTTGAAAAGGTTTGAAAAGAAGAAAAGGTTTTGAAAAAAAAGAAACCCTCAAACTTCTCTCCCCCTCTCCCTTTCTAGCCTAACCGGCCTCTTTTCTCTCCCGGCCCAGCCTTCCTCTCCGCCGGCCCAACTTCCCCTTTCGGTCCAGCATCATCCGGCAGCCCGCTTCGTGCCTCCTCTCTCCCCCTCAGCCGCTGACCAGCCGGGCCCGCTCGTCAGCTCCACCCCCTTCCTCCGGCTCCTCTCCCCTGCTCTGCATCCCGCGAGCCCGCCGGCCAAATCCCCGCCTCCATCACCTTTCCCCTCCTTCACTCCTTGCTTTAAGGCTCAGTAAAGCCCCGGCCGTTTCCTCCCCTTCAAATCCCCTTCAGTTACCTCTCCGCAATCAAGCACCCCCTCCCTTGATTTCTCTTGTAACTGCCGGCTGCCATGGCCATTGATGGCCATTATCCCGGCCATGGCTCTCTCTCTCCCCTCCTTTGCCCTTTAAAAACAGCGGCCGAGCCCCTGCCTCGCCCTTTCCGCACCCGTGCACACCCTGCACCGCTATCTCCTCGCGCACGCGCCGTCGCCCTTGGAGCTTCGCCGCCGGGACATTGCCGGCCGCTCGAAGCTCGTCGCCGGTGAAGGTCCCCCTCGCCTTCCTTCTTTCTTTTCTGTTGCGCTCGACGCTCATCCGTACCTCACCTGCGCCAGGAATCCGTCCCTCGACGCCGGACCGAGCCACGCCCTGCCTTCCTCCCGGAGCACCGCCCGAGCTCGCCGCCGTCGCTGATCCTCGTCGCCGTCGCTTCTTCCTCGCCTGTGATCACGTCCGGCCCGTCTCCGTGTGGTGAGCAACCTCATCCCGCCATCTTTAGTCCTGCACGTGCACCGTAGCACCGGCGCCCGCACGCCGGCGAGATCCGCGCCGCCCCCTTCCGGTGCGGGCCGTCGAGGTCGCCGGAATCGCCGTTCTTTTGGCTCGGTTGAGTTCGCAAGCACCCCAGCTACGCGTAGAGCTCGCTTGTGAACGTTTTGGCGCCCCGCAGCGTGATCTAGGGCTGCGCCGGCGAGGTCGCCGCCGCGCGCCGCCTCCCTCCGGCGAGTCCACCGCCGTCTCCCCGCTTGCACACGTCCTGAGCCGTTCGATCTTCGATCGACGGTGCAGATCCACGGGCCGCGCCGGTCAAAACCAGGCGTACCGGTCAGCGTCGGGCCGTTTTGTTTAAGAGCCCCTGAGTTTCCTTATTTTCACAAGCCGGTCCTTCCACCTATTAGAATCCTTACACATAAGTCCCTGTTTTTATGATCTAGCCCCTGAAGTCTTTAGATTCCTTCACCAGAGGTCCTTTTCACTCCTTTTCACACATAAACCCCTCTGTTTATATGTATAATCATGTTTTAGCCCCTGGTTTCTTGCAGTTAAGCCTCTGGAAGCCCTGTTTCTTCACAGAAAAGCCCCTGAACCTTGTTTTAGCCATATCTTTTGCATCTTTTATCCGTTTTAAGTGTTTTTGGTGTCCACGCGACCGTCTTTTCAAGCCCGTCAGTTTCAGAACCTTGTTTTGGCTGTATCTTTTGCATTTTAGCTCTGTTTCCACCGTTTCAAGTTGCGTTAGGTTCATATCAACTCAAACTACGTGATAGGACCAATGTTGAACATGTTCTTTGTTTTATAATTTATTTAAATATTAAATATGATTAAATCCTTATATACACATGCTTTTCTAATTAAAATCTAATTAGAGTTTAACACGTGTTTTCATCAGAAAGATAATATGATTAATACTTATTAAATAATTCTTTCAATTAAAAGCTAGTTAGATGTATACCTTGGTTTTCATAATCAAACTTAAATTGATTAATGATTATGCAATTTGCTTCCTAAATAAAAGCAACATAGGCTATATCCCGAGTTTTCTTAATTAAATGTTAATTTGATTAATATGAACATAAATATGTTTTTGAGTTATAATTTGATTAGTTCAACTCGAAATATAAAGATGAACGCCTAGATGCTTTTACATGCTTCTTTTAAATTAAATGTTTAATTTGCATAAATCAAACTTGAATATTTATAAATAAAATTGGACTAAGTTTACATCGTCTTTTTAATACAAATATAACTTGCTTAATTATAAATAGGGTATTTATCTCAAATAGCCTATGCACATGATTTTACTTAATTAAAAGATACCTAGCACATAGCTAGCTCTTGTTTGTGATCATCCAAATCTCCCGATAGATCCGAGTGTTTTGAGTTCGTGTTCCTAGAGCTAAACCTTGTTCTCTTTTTAAGCTTTTCATGCTTGGTGTATTGTTTTGTTTATTGTATGTCTTCTTGTGTGCTCATAGACATCGTGCCAGTTTCAAGTGAGCAGCCAGTTGAAGTGGATCAAGAGCAAGTTTTTGAAGAAGAAGAATCCCAGTGTTTAAGCAAGGAAGGCAAGTGGACTTCTCCCTCTGCATATTCCTCTTTGTCCTGAATAATTGCATGATAACTAAAATTTACTTTTAAATGTTGTATTGCATAAATTTGATGGGAAAATCACCTTTTTAAGGACATGACTAGATTTTATTCCTGTTACCTTGAATAACCCTTTTAAATAAATGTTTTGGGTAGAAATGCTTAGTTGCTATACCTTGGGTTGGTTCAAATGAATCTTTTGCAATATGATGAATGTTGATCATGATAACTTTGGTGAAAGATGATGCTTTGATAATAACAAGATCATATGAATTAATTGGAACATGGAGAACCACCCAGGAAAACAGTGCAACCACAGTCCATATGGCTCTGGCTTAGCCAATTAATTAGGTGTGTGATTGTACTGGTGACCTTATCCGAAAGGAACACAGGGGGCTCGGGGTTGCAGGGGTATAGCCCGGTCCTCTTTGCCGTAGCCTTTGCTAAGGTGCTGTCCACTAGGGAGGGTTATGGTCCGCCCTGAGCTGTAACTGTCGTGGGTTGTTGGTGCTTTTGCATGTCTTTGTAAAGGCTTCGTAGCGTCCCTATGCAATCACACCTCGGAAGTGTGGTATGATGCTTGGCCAGCATCGCATGGTTGGGTTCAAAGTTCTTCGGAACTTTTACGCGAGCTGTGGTGAAAGTGTACAACCTCTGCAGAGTTAAAACTGATCGATCAGCCGTGCTCACGGTCAAGAGCGGCCTGGACCCTCACATGATAATCAAACATAAAGATGGAATTAAATCGTGGTTTTCATATGGTTTTGAGATGAGATGCTTTCCTAAATGCTTAAGTGGGTTGGTATGAACTTACACCTAGTAAATAGGTGCTTGCTAATAAAATTTGACCAACTTAAAATGCTAACCACTGCAAAACCTTAACCTATCCTTGATAGCCTTGCATCTTCCCCCACTTGCTGAGCTCCAACCATAAGTGTGCTCACCCTTGCTTACCCGCTGTTCAGAGGAGAACACTGGAGAAGAGTACTTCAGCGACTACGATGAGTTCTGAGGCTTGCGTGCCCCCAGTCATGTGCCTGTGGAAGCTGAAGACGGAGTTGCTTCGTCTAGTTATTGTTTGTTCGTTGTAAAGACCTTCGAGTCTAACGTCTGAGTGTAATAAAGAGATAATGTAATGGTTTAACTCTTGTACGTTTTTATTACTGTTTAATGATATTTCACTCATGACGTCTATCATATGTGTGTAAACTTGATCCTGGCGCACATATGAGATGCATTTGGTTTTCTTCGGAAAATCAGGTGTGACAATTTGGTGGCTGATGAATATGAATAATGGAGATGCTAGTAAGATTGCCGTCGCTTTGCGTGTGCAGTGAACGCCCTGAAGAGTTATGGATCGGAGTTGATAAACCTAAACAAGGTATGAACTGTTAGAATTTATGTGGGCTTGGCCCAACAATTAATTCAGAAATTCCTAAATAAATCTCAAAGGCCCATACACATAAGTGCATAGGGGAGTAGTGGAATCCTTTAGTGCCACCTTGCTAGTAGCAGGTGGAGGGAACCAACTTATATATGGAAGTTGTTCTCATCTTCTAAAGACTAGTATGAGGAGGAGAAAGGAAGTCTACACGCGCGCGCTCGCTCGCCTCTCCTCGCCGGGCCGGGCGGGGCGGGGCGAAGGGCGCACGGCACCTGCGTGAATGGTCCGCCGAAATCCAGCTTCTCGCCTTGCGGGAGCGCGGTCTCCTTTTGCAGTTTTTTTGGTCTTTTGGTGTGCTGAGTCCTAAACGGACTCAACTTAGAGTCCTACTCATGATTATGTTTCACGAGGTCGGTTTCCCGGACTATATAAGCAGACCACCGGCCACGCTAAAACGTACCGAATCAATAACTAGAGTTTTGCCTCTGCTTACTACTGCGCCGCCGCCGCCAAAACTCCAGCCCGATCGTTAGCGTGCACCAGCGACCGGGCGAGCAGGTCTCCGGAACCATCGTCTTTGCGATCCTGCACTGGGAGAAGGCGAATAAGGTTTTTGGGAAGCGCTCTCCGCACGACTGCTCCCAAACGACTACTTCATCTGCTTCTTGGTGGCCTACTGTACGACTACTTCCTGGCGGTTGTTCGAGGGACTACACTGCGTACATCTTCCTGCATCGACTTTGTACGACTACATCGACTGAGGTCCTCCCACGATTAGTATGGCTAATCCAGAGGATAACGGCGCATCGGTTGCCTCCGGCAACCGCCCTGCCTTTGGGTACACTCTCATCTTGCTGTGGTTTTATTTGTTCATCATGATCAATCTGCCTTATCTGTCTAGTGTACGAATCGTGCTTACACTAGTTGCTTTGATCTGTGATATGAGTTTTCTACACATGCTTAATCTAGTTGCTCAATTCGTCATGATTTATATTTTGGTTTTAATCTGGAAATTGCCTAAAATTCCAACAATCCAAAAACCTTACAATCTAGTTGCGCACGTGGGGATGCTTGGCGAAAGTCAATGTTCCAATTACTAAGAAGCGTAAGCTTGGACCAAAGACGGTAGATTGTGTCTTTCTAGGATATGCTCACAATAGCATTGCTTATAGATTTTTAGTAGTAAAGTCTGAAGTTTATGATATGCATGTTGATACAATTTTTGAATCTCGTGATGCTACATTCTTTGAGAATATTTTTCCTATGAAAGATATGCGTAGTAATGCTAAATTTGCTACTGAAATAGCTTCTGATAATACTATACCTATCGAGTCTCCTGTTGAGTCATTTGAGCAAACACTTGAGAAGGATGACAATGAAGTTCTTGTGAGGAACAAGAGACAAAGGATTGCAAAATCTTTTGGTGATGATTTCATTGTGTACCTTGTGGATGATACTCCTACTTCTATTATAGAGGCATATGCGTCTCCAGATGCAGATGATTGGAAAGAAGCAGTTCGTAGTGAGATGGACTCGATTCTTTCTAATGGAACTTGGGATCTATCTAAATTACCATTCGATTGTAAACCAATTGGTTGTAAGTGGGTGTTCAAAAAGAAGCTTAGGCCTGACGGTACTATTGACAAGTACAAGGCTCGACTTGTGGCTAAGGGTTATACTCAAAAGGAAGGCGAAGATTTCTTTGATACTTACTCACCTGTTGCTAGAATGACCACTATTAGAGTACTACTATCCTTGGCTGCCTCATATGGTCTGATCGTCCATCAGATGGATGTGAAGACAGCTTTTCTTAATGGAGAGTTGGATGAGGAGATTTATATGGATCAGCCTAATGGGTTTGTAGTAAAAGGTGAAGAGCAGAAGGTGTGTAAATTATTGAAATCCTTGTATGGCTTGAAACAAGCTCCTAAACAATAGCATGAGAAGTTTGACACTACTTTAACTAGTGCGGGCTATTTCGTTAATGAAGCCGATAGGTGTGTGTATTATCGACATGGTGGGGGGTCATTTTGTTATACTATGCTTATATGTAGATGATATTCTAATCTTTGGAACAAACATGGATATTATAAATGAAGTCAAGTCATTCTTGTCAAAGAGTTTTGACATGAAAGATCTAGGAGAAGCTGATGTAATTCTAAACATCAAGTTGATTAAGGAAGAGAGTGGGATTACTCTATCACAATCTCACTATGTTGAGAAGGTCTTGAGCCGTTTTGGCTATATGGACAGCAAGCCTTCTCCAACACCTTATGATCCTAGTGTGACATTGCGAAAGAACAAGAATGATACCAGAGATCAATTGAGGTACTCTCAAATTGTTGGTTCACTCATGTATCTTGCTAGCGCAACTAGACCGGATATCTCTTTTGCTGTGAGCAAGTTGAGTAGGTACATGTCCAACCCGGGTGATGATCATTGGCATGCACTAGAAAGGGTCTTGCGATATCTTAAAGGTACGATGAGCTATGGGATTCACTATTCCGGGCACCCAGCTGTGCTAGAGGGATATAGTGATGCGAACTGGATTTCTGATATTGATCAAATCTACGCTACTAGTGGGTATGTCTTTACCCTTGGAGGTGGCGCAGTGTCATGGAGGTCTTGCAAACAGACTATTTTGACTAAATCAACCATGGAAGCTGAGGCAGAGTGGCTGCGTGAGCTCTTGTCTGACTTGCCGGTGGTTGAAAAACCAATATCGGCTATCCTTATGAACTGTGATAATCAAACAGTAATCACTAAAGTGAATAGTGCTAAGGATAATGTAAAGTCAACAAGACAAGTTAAAAGATGTTTGAAGACTGTCAGGAAGTTGAGAAACTCCGGAGTTATTACTGTATCTTATATACAAACAGACAAAAACCTGGCAGATCCCTTTACAAAAGGGCTATCACGGAATGTGATAGAAATTGCATCGAGGGAGATGGGTATGAGACCCATGTGAGTTTACAGTAGTAGTAACCCAACCTTTTTGATCGGAGATCCCGTGACTAAGGACCTGGGAAAAACAAGCTACTGGTAAACTGAGGAGAGTATAATGATAACCCTCTCTATGTGAAGATGTAATACTCTCAGAGCAATGAGGCACTGTGAGGTAGGTTGGCAAGGATGCCTTAATATGTTCTATTGACTTTAACAAGTGAAGATGCTGTCCTACAGAGCATTCTTGAAAGAACATACCTATATGAGTTTGACTGTTAAACGTCGCAGTCTATGAGACTTGGGTGATCTCTAGTAAACTCATGAAGAGACTAAGGAGTATGACGTATATGCTCCACCCACGGGGTAAGGCTACTGGCAGCCAAGTACTAGTTTGGCTTTGAGTAAAGCTTGTTCACACAAAACTTGCAATTCAAGACGTAGTCCATTGTTCAAGTTGTGAATAAGTGTAGCTTGAAGTTCTAGGCGGAAGTTCAACTTAACAGTCTCTGCCGAAACACTGGTATATCGAACAGTAGTGAGAACAGGCAAATCTCTAAATAGGCATTTGAGATCTGGTGGGGGATTGTTAGAATTTATGTGGGCTTGGCCCAACAATTAATTCAGAAATTCCTAAATAAATCTCAAAGGCCCATACACATAAGTGCATAGGGGAGTAGTGGAATCCTTTAGTGCCACCTTGCTAGTGGAAGGTGGAGGGAACCAACTTATATATGGAAGTTGTTCTCATCTTCTAAAGACTAGTATGAGGAGGAGAAAGGAAGTCCACACGCGCGCGCT
The DNA here is from genome assembly GCA_036936925.1 of Cenchrus fungigraminus. Taxonomy (NCBI): domain Eukaryota; kingdom Viridiplantae; phylum Streptophyta; class Magnoliopsida; order Poales; family Poaceae; genus Cenchrus; species Cenchrus fungigraminus. The sequence goes on along the minus strand of CM072770.1, from coordinate 123,842,387 downwards.
CGCCTCGCCTCGCCGGGCGAAGGGCGCGGGCGCACGGCACCTGCGTGAATGGTCCGCCGAAATCCGGCTTCTCACCTTGCGGGAGCGCGGTCTCCTTTTGCAGTTTTTTTTGGTCTTTTGGTGTGCTGAGTCCTAAACGGACTCAACTTAGAGTCCTACTCGTGATTGTGTTTCACGAGGTCGGTTTCCCGGACTATATAAGCAGACCACCGGCCACGCTAAAACATACCGAATCAATAACTAGAGTTTTGCCTCTGCTTGCTACTGCACCGCCGCCGCCAAGACTCCAGCCCGATCGTTAGCGTGCACCAGCGACCGGGCGAGCAGGTCTCCGGAACCGTCGTCTTTGCGATCCTGCACCGGGAGAAGGCGAATAAGGTTTTTGGGAAGCGCTCTCTGCGCAACTGCTACCAAACGACTACTTCATCTGCTTCTTGGTGTCCTACTGTACGACTACTTCCTGGCGGTCGTTCGAGGGACTACACTGCGTACATCTTCCTGCATCGACTTTGTACGACTACATCGACTGAGGTCCTCCCACGATTAGTATGGCTAATCCAGAGGATAACGGCGCATCGGTTGCCTCCGGCAACCGCCCCGCCTTTGGGTACACTCTCATCTTGCTGTGGTTTTATTTGTTCATCATGATCAATCTGCCTTATATGTCTAGTGTACGAATCGTGCTTACACTAGTTGCTTTGATCTGTGATATGAGTTTTCTACACATGCTTAATCTAGTTGCTCAATTCGTCATGATTTATATTCTGATTTTAATCTAGAAATTACCTAAAATTCCAACATGAACCTACCTCCGGTACATTTTTCTATCTCATCGGTGACCCTGGTAAGGTTTTGGGAGAATCTTCAGGGTGCAAAAGATAAGACAATACAAACCAAAAGTACCACAGGGCAAAGAATGCCAACGGTATTCATGGCAACAATTTTCAGGAAGCAAACATGTTAGGTCTACTGAAGCCCGAGAATATTCATGACAGGAATCTTCAGGATGCAAACAGGAAAGGTCTACTGGTTTTCATAAAGCCCGATAATATTTATGACATGATTCGAACATTATAGCCTAGTTGTTTACATAAAGCAACTGGTTCCACATTCTTCTTGCCATCTACTACCAGAGAAACAACAATGAAGTCACTGTTACAGCCCTGCTTACTTTGTAGCTTCCCTCACCAGCCACTGCCTGTACAAAGTAAAAAAAACTGATTAAGAATTAATTTGAAAACTCCACATTACTATCTAAACTGCTGAATGTAATGAACTACTCTGGATTGACAGAATAGACATTTCTTTATGTACAAAAAGCATAAACTAAGGACAACAACCACACCAATCAGAACGATCCAAACTCTACACGTCAGGACTTATTATATTTCAGTGTTACATGTTCTAGTAAAAATGCTCAATTCATAAGCATGGCATTAGAAATGTTCATTATAAATTAGTAGGAGAACAGGCAGACATGCATTGCCAGTGATTAAGATATGCTATAAAGTTACAACACTAACCAACTGTATTGGATTTGGATGGACAAATGATTAAGCAAAATGGCAAACAAAGGCCCCGTGGAACACATGCCAGGCAAACCATGTTGCTTGCAAATAAAAGAGTTTATTATATTTCATTGTTATATGTTCCAGTAAAACATGCTCAATGCATACGCATACTGTATTTCATTGTTACATAAAAAACATGCTCAATGCATAAGCATCACTTGTCTTTGCTCAAATAGGATACAAAATCACACTTGCAACTATGGTAGGTAGTCAATTGTGATGCACACAATAGCTCTCATTTAGAAAGAATCATCTTCAAACCCTTTAACATCATAAAGAAAAGGCTAGGAGAACCAGGCCTGATTTTCCTTTAAAAGAAAAAATGACAAACTTTGAACAAGAAAACTACAAGGATGGACTCTATACTATCGCAACACCACTAAAAAGATGATGTTTCAATAACCTACATAGGTCTAGCTACTTTATCACATAATTAATGAGGATCAGGTTTGCAACATTAATGAAATTGAGAAGTGAATGTTCAATTGAATCTATGAAACTAAAATAATTAGTAGCATAAGCACCTTATTATTGGCATGCACAAAAAGTAAAATCACCAGCTAGGAAAACATAATTAGATTGAGAAGAAACACGTTTAGCACAACAATGAACTAGTGTCAACACAAACTCATTACCAACTAAATGGCAGCCTCAGCTTCTACCTGGCAGCTAAAGCCCTATGCTAATCTTGGCTTCTTGCACTCTTGTTCACCTTCATTAGGGACTTGACGTTGTCCATCAGTTGCAAGTTTATTGTCAGCAATTATCAATTGAATAACATTTTGATGTTTAAAACTTACTCAGAAGAACCGATTGAACCACTGAGCAAATCAAGTGAGATCTAATAACTCCTGTTAGCTATGCTTTAGTATTTTTAACATGTGAAATTTGATTAAACTGCTATTACTTTGAGTATCTCCCCACCTTCCGCCTTGTTGTCCTCAACTTCATCCACCTCATCATCTTCGTCATCACCATCATCATCATCATCATCATCATTGTCTTCATCGTCATCAACTTTGTCCACCTCATCGTCATACTCATCCTCTTCCTCCCCACCCTCTTCTTCCTTGGGGAACCTCCTGAATGATTCCAGATTCTGAATACAAATTACAGGGATTTATGTTATTGTATTATATTGCAGGGGAATAAATGAGTGCAACAACCAAAGGTAAAGCGAGTGTCAAGGCTAGGTCTGACTGCATCTCAAGTGACTTGTGTCCACAAGGCTGGTGTGTGACCCCATCTGGCCGACCATCTAAACACCCCTTCCCACGAACCCCTCACAGAGTAGCAATCAATTTCCCGTTGATTCAATGTTGAAACAGTCCCTCTTGTCCAGGTGCTACCGCTGCCGGGGATAAGTTGCAGGTGTAGTTTGGGATGGTATTGCAGGGGATTAATTCTTTGGATAAACCTTGGGGGCTAATTTAGCCTAGCAAATTTTAGGTTCAGCCTGGCCATAGGACTAAGTTGGTTTGCGAAGGAAGCACGAGGGCCATGATCCATGACCACCCCTAGATAAACTCGTGGATCGAGGTGATAAATGAAGCAATTTCCCTCCTAATACACATGGAGGAGGGGATCTTAATTAACTGTTCATCCAGACGAAGGCCTAAAACTAGGAAACAGGTGAACCCTGAACTCTCACCACCGCCTCGTCACCCACGCGTCGAACGATTGATCAGATCGGATAAAATCCCGAAGAAACGTAACAATCTAGACAAACGTGTCTCACGATTTCCCGAAGAAACATAACAATCTAGACAAACGTGTCTTATGATTTCCCAAAGAAACATAACAATCTAGACAAACGTGTCGAACGATTGATCAGATCAGATCAGATCGGAAAGAGAAGCACTCGAACGAACTTGTCTTACGATTTCCCTCTTTTCCATTGATCTTTCGATGTAGATCTTGTGGCTTGACTCTTTGTAATTAGTAGTGTTCCTAGGGTGTTGTGTGCCAGGCAGCTCTTGTTTGACCTGTTGGGTCGGCTGTTTTTGTTTGTTTTTCCTAACACCTTGTTAGGATGATTGTAAGTTCTTTGTACTGTGTCTTGTTCTTTATATAATTTTGCTGTTGTCAGGGGGCGTTGCCCAATGGTTTTTGCTAAAAAATAGCAAAATGTTGACTACCAAAGTTGTGGACCATGTTGAGAGCTTCGATTTGGACATATAGAAAGCCCAATTCAGACCAAGGAGCTAGGAGATATGGCCCCCAAAATACCTGCTGCGCAGACAAGTTCGAAATCAGACAGATTATCTTCCGAGGCTGTTTTTGGGATCTTATCTTCATTTACAAGGAAACCAATAAATATTAAGTCAGAGATAATTTCGTGCCACACAATATAGACACCAAATTTGTATTATTTGGAGTCCGGACGTGGGACATATGACGTCGGCAAGGAAGGGCTGCGAAATAGGAAAGTCTGGGCGAGGCTGATTTTATGGAAACCAAGTTTGCTTCTCTCTCAAGGAAGATCTCGTGCAAGGAAAGTTGGAGCACGCCCCAAGGCTCCCCAAGGGTATAAATACAACCCCCTAGGCGCCCCAATATGGTTACCATTCAGATCCAATCATTCTACCGACGCCCATTCACTAGAAAGCCGCCACCGCAAGATGAGGGAGAGTTGGATGAGTTCGTCACAAGGATCAACGCCGGCGGAGGGAAGGAAGCAAGAGGAGGACTCTAAGCCGTCCGCCTAGGGGTGTTCCCAAGCTTCATCGCCGCCATCTTCATCAACGACATTCTCCGGAGTCTCTATCACCCCTATGTGCTTCAATCCATGTAAGATGATGGGGTAATGCATCCGTTCGTCCCTAGGGTTAGATGCATACATGATATGTAATCTCTACATGAATCTTATGTCTATCGATGCTTTATGGTCTATGTCTTTGCGATTGCTTATTTACATATGTGTGTACAACATGTGGTCTTAGTAGGGTTTATGGTAATCATGGTGATTAACTTAACCCTATGGATGCTTAGATATAGATGCGGTATATTCGCGAAAGTGGTTGATTACCTTGCGTAGTGACAGTACGATTTAGGGGAAAGGCTTAGCGGCCGCATAACCGCCATGAAGCTAGTGAAGGCAGCACCCCTTTCATGTGGTAGATGCATGTTCATAAGATCCTAGACCCTAAGGAGGGAACGCTTATCTATCTTAATCTCTCTTGTATCCACCCTTTGCCATCTAGTTTAACATTAGATTCAATATTAGATTAACATATGTTAGATTGTCTTTACTTTAGATTAATACCTCTTTCAAAGGTTTTCCAATCAACTACATTAGTCCTTGGTTAAGCGCTAGCAATCCCCTTGCTCCGCGGATTGACAAGAACCTTAGGGGTCACCCCGTGGTGAAAAAGACTATAGGTGGTCCGTACGCTTGCGAATCGAAACTCGACACATGTTTGAACCATCAACAGTGGTCGAGCTCGCGGCCGCCCTCCCTCCCCGGTGCCTGAGCTCGGGCGCGTGGCAGAGACGGAAGACGGCAACAGCGACGAGCTCCTGGCGGCTGGCTCCTCTTCTCTTTCCCCTTCCCGCTGCCGGCGTGGACCAACCAATCCCCCATCGGAGGGCCGCTACCTCCGCTGTATGTGTGTGTGTGGCAGTGGTGGTGGGGGGATCTTTGTGTGTGCGGTCGGTGATCGCGCAGCACGGGGGGGTAGTCTGGGAGCTGACTACTCCCTCCGTCCCATAAAAGAGTGCAATTTTAGTTTTTTTAATGACAGATTAGTGGATGAATGAAAAGACTCTAATACCCTCATTTGTTTGCCAAATGCAGTAAGTTTTGCCATGCAAATCAAATTTGGCCATTTAATTAGAAAGGTGATTAGATCTATTTTCTAGAATTGCATTCTTTGTGGATTTTTTCAAAAGTTAGGATTGCACTTTTATATGGGACGAAGGGAGTACTGTGTATGTTTTTTACACTATCCCAATGCATGCGAATTAAAGATTCCTTCCACTGTTGCCGCTACGGTTTTTTTCCTAAAAACAAGGGAAACAACTAGTGTACTACATTCTTTTTTCGATCAAGAAACAGCAAGTCCTTCATCTGTTTCAAATAACATGTCATTTTGACTTTATTAGATTCATATAGATGATGTGTTATACCAGTAGTGTCTAGTTCAGTTGGTCTGGGGCGCTAGCGTGGTACCCAGCCGGCCACGGTTCGAACCCCTTCGAGGTCGATTTTGTGGCAGCATGTTGTGTGCTATTAGTGCGTGTTGTAAAAAATCTCCTCGTCTGTCACACGCCAAAGCATAGGTCTAAGGCCAGTCTCTTCTCACGCGTGCTGCGGTGCCGTTGTGTATGGGTTTTTATATATATAGATGATGTTATGCATTTAGATATACATTATGTCTATATTACTATATACATGATAATATTTATGAATCTTGAAAATATAAAACCACTTATAATTTGGAACTTACATGGGCGTCGTCGTCGTGAAAGTTGTTGCAGCAGGATCGAAGCATATATATGGCTGCTGCTGATGATGACGACTTGTTCAGACTTCAGAGCATTATTCATGGGCCGTGGTATCTGAAAACAAACCTGTGGTAATCTTAGAAGTTTCCACGCAAAGCAATTGATTAATGGGATTCCTGTCATATACTAGTCGGGGTTGAGTCAAAGACTTTGCTTCCAGCTGCAGATTATAGTATGGTTACTCTCATCTCCAGATGAGATGAAACCAGCTGCACATGCATTTCGTCAAGGAAAAAAAATGAAGTGCACATGCATGGCACATGCACAACGCGGCGAGCCGCGCAGGGGAAATCGATGACCAAGCTCGCCCTTAATGGAGCATTTTTCAAACATTATATTAGAGTTAGGTAGATGGAGTGTATAACACGATGGTTTGCGCCTATCTATAGCTTGGTCATCGCTGCCGAGTACACAATTCATCATCACGGAGCAAATGTTTTTTAGAAAAGGAAAAAAGTCCAAATTAATATATCCCTAGTATAAGGGAAGTTCAATGGTATATATATCTAATTTTGAGATCTTTCGATGGTATGGATCCGATTATTCCTCAGATAATCTATAACTATGTTCTGGTTTAATTACCTCATAAACTACGTTATTTTGTTCAACTTACCTCACAATATAATTTGTCATTTTTTGTTTCTCTATGCACAAGTTAAATTTCAATTTGAGACTTTGTAAGTGTTATGTTAGTGGACATCATAATCTATATTAAAAAAATTATTTGACGAATTTTTCAACTTTAGTTTTTAAATAATTCTGTATCTTAATGATAAATTTTATTATTAAATATTTTCCCGTCAAAATAGTGATGAAAATTCATGTTGTATTTGTTCAACACATCTTATATAAACTTACAAAATTTAAACGTACAACTTGTGCATGGAGAAGAAAAAAAAAGACAAATTGTATATTAAGTTGTAAGTTGAACCAAATGGTATAGTTTAATTAGGAGTAAAACTGAGTCAAAAATACTTTAGGAATTAATTACCAATGGCGTGAAATCAAGCCACACGTGCAAGCAAACTCTAATTTGCTTCCAAACAAGACGCCACTTTCCATGAAAACAAATAAATAACAGTAAATACGAACCTTATATATCAGTTGGGACGTCCGGTCCATCATGCATGGTTGTGGAGAGAAAAAAGGTTTAGCAAAAAGCTTTTACGAGTGATCGTGACAAAGCAAGACATGCAACAAAAAAAAAACTTGCAATTAAGAATTAATTAACCCAACCAACCACCACGGCCCACGCCAAGTCATCCCCTCACCAACGCAAAACGAAACCTCCTCCCTCCGATCCCCCTCGCAGTCGCCGCAGCCACCACCACAAGCAACGCGCGCGGCACCACCCGCCGGCCAAGTCCACCACCACGGCACCACCCCACGTCGTCGGCGTCCCCGGCCCATCCACCATAACCTCCCTCTCCTTCCTCCTTCCTCCCTCCCTCGCCACGCCATGAGAGCGCGCGCGGCAACTGCTCGCTGGCGATCACCGTGCTAGTACTAGTAGTATTACACTAGCCGCCGCCGCCGCCGCCGCGCGACCGCGTCCCTGCCTAATTAGCGTGCGCGTGCTTCGCGGCCGGCAATGAAGCAGCAGCAGCCGGCCGGCAAGGCCGCCGCGGCGGACGCTCCGCCGTCGTCCGGGCTCCTCCCCACGATCCGCCGCCGCCACCGCCTGGCCGCCGTGCTGGCGCCGCTCCTCCTCTTCCTCGCGGCCGCGCTCTCCTTCCCCTCGACGCTCCGCCTCCCGCCGCTCCTCCTCCTCGCCGCCGTGCCGCCGCCTCGCCCCGGCACCAGCACCAGCACCACCACCACCACCGTCACCACCTCCCCGCCGCACGCGCCACGGCGGGTCCGGGTCGCCGTGTGCCTCGTCGGCGGCGCGCGCCGGTTCGAGCTCACGGGGCCCTCCATCGCGCGCCACGTCCTCGGCGCCAACAACAACCTCACCCGGCGGCCACCGAACGCCGCCGCCGCCGCGGCGGAAGTCGACGTGTTCCTGCACAGCCCGCTGGACGCCGACGCCTACAAGCTCTCCCTCCTGTCGCGCGCCGCCTCCGCCGCGACGGTCAACCTCGCCGCCGTGCGCGTGTTCCGGCCGGAGCACGTGGAGGAGACGCCGGACCGCGCGCAGGTGCTCACCGCCTCCAACTCCCCCAACGGCATCCAGGTCAGTACTAGTCCCTTGCCTCGCTTGCATGCCATGCCTTGCCTTGCCTTGGCTGCTGTGATTGCTTGCCCACCATTAACCCTCAGATAAGATCAGATTTAGATTAGATTAGATTAGATTACTACGCCGTGTGTGTCATTGCTTGCTTCCTCGACATGCTCGTGCATCTAAGCATCTGAAACGTGATTATGCTTTTCGTCCTGCTGCGATCTTGCTCCGAAGGACGGACGGCAGGTGGTGCATGCTTTTCTTCTTCCTTTGATTAGTTCATGTTCCTTAAAAAAACAAAACAAAAAAAAACAATATTTGGTCTGATTTCACGCAATTAGATTTGGGTTCCCTTGGAATTTGGCATCGATCGTTTTCGTTTGGGGGGACATTTAACTCGTCACTTAATTAGATGGCGATGTTAGAGGACGGCAAGTTAATTGGTTTGCCCATTTGGTTGCTTGGGATACAGACGATCGACGACGTAATTAGGACGAATAATCTCGCGTGGCCAGCAGTTTGTTATCTCTACCCCTGGATCCGAGCGCGTTGTCAGTTCTTCCTCATAGATTAGATGAGTAAACCGCTGCAGCATGCTTAATTTGCATCGGGTAATTATTAAACAGGGAACCCGTAGATTGATTAATCTCGTAACAACTGACGTGGGCCCTGCCGCCCCCTCCATCTGGCTGGCAGCACGGGCCCACACGAGCACAGTCACCCCACAAAAACGGTTCGTTTAGCTTTTAGATTTTGTCACAAAAAAGTGTTCTTTTAGCTCTTAGTAAAACTAAGATAATTAAAGCAACACTGACACCAAGGAAAAAAAGTGTATTGAGAAATGTATAGAGCTATTTGATCAATTGATGTTTTCTCTCTATTTCCAAATGCACATACTTTTATTCAGGATCTATCAAAATCAAGCAAATTACAGAACTTTCAACCTCAACTAAAATGAGTAATTAGGAGCAGCATGATCATTTAATTTGTTACAAAAAAAACTAGTAATGTGTCCAAAGATTTTCTAAACGAACGGTTATTGTGGGACGGAGGTAGTACACAATTATGTATCGAATCGGTCAGCGGTTACTGCATAGTATTCATAAGATGATGCCATGGCATTGGAAAAAAAAAGATAAAAAAATCAACCACGACATGATGATGTGCTAGCACGGCCACCGTGCCAGATGGTCAAACTAATGGAAAATATAAATTTCCTTGTTTTTCCAAATATATAGTATATACAGTATACTGTTTTTATTATACTTAAAAAAAAGATGGAAGTCAACTAGCAGCCGTGTTAGAGCGAGCCCTGGCTGTTGGAATCGGAGTGCCTTTGAGTTGTGGTGGTGTTCATCAACCACCACAGAAAATAAATAAATATTTGGTAGATGCAGCACACGGTTGGCGCGCGCGTGCTTTTTATTATTTACGGTGGTTGCAAAAGAGGGGACGCCGACTAGCTCAAAATTCAGATGAAAGCTTAGTTGCTGATTGGTGTCTGGTCGATCAAGCAAGCGAGCGCACACACAGAAACAGCTAGCTTCTCGAGCAATCTAGCTGATTGGTCGGCTTGCATTGGTCACCTGAAAGCGGCAGGCAGCCCAGGTACGTGACGACCATGGCTCTGACCAAGTGTGATTACCGGCGATAAGGTCGGTGGAGCTGAGCTAATATACTAGCTAACTACTAGGCCTACGGTCGTCGACCACGTCAGGATCCAAAGATGTCGCCGTGTCCTGCCTCACCTGGCACGTACGTACGGTCCATTTCTAGTCATCAATATGCAAGATATGGTCCGTGTCAAACAAAAAATGCTACGACGTGTACAACGACGAGCACGTACGCCATTATTGGTCTATACACGTTACCGCACGGTGCTTCATGTTTGGTCCGCTGATGCCTGACGTTGATTTGTTTTTGAAAGAAAAGTATCGTTGACTGGTCGCTGATAATCCATACGAGCATGTCAAATTTCTTTCCCCTCCGCCTGCCTGCTCCCTTTAATTTCAACGTCCGTTTCCTTCTTTTTGTTCGAATTCCGTATGTAGGAATCAGTCGCACGTCGATCAGGTCCCGATAGGATTTCAAAAGAGGGGACGCCGTGTGGGGACAAATTAAAGCATATACTACGCGCGTGAAAGCTGAAAATAATTCGGAGGAGAGATGATCGATCGATGCCCTCCGCTTGCAAAGTCCATAAAGCCCGCAGCAGCAGCGGCACGTTGCCCCTCGACACTGCAAGCTAGACAGCCGATACGACGTAGTACAACCAACCACTCGGAATAGATGCTCTATAGACTGCTAAATTAGGCCCTTGATTCCACTGGTGCTACGTCTTCATGCTCAAGGGACCAAAGGGAAGCCAACACAAAGCATCCACATCCAATTCGAAACAAAATTCAGCATCATGACAGTGAATACATCTGACTTTCAATTTTTTTTTAAAAAAAAACAAAACTGTATATATCCAGTAGTGTGTGTGCATGAATCTTACAAATCCTATGTTAACTTAATTTGAGTGTGTTTTGACTTGGCTGGAACATGCATGCTTGCATCTGGATGGATTATTACTGTGCTCCTGTTTACAACACAAGCATGCATTTCTCAGGTCATCAGCTGATGACTGCAAAAATATATGGCGCATATGCAGGGCCTGCTGCAGTACTTCCGGCTGGTGGAGGGTTGCCTGGACCTCATCCGCGACCGCGAGTCCCGCGCCAACTTCACCTACGCCGCCGTCCTCCGCACCCGCGTCGACGGCTTCTGGTCCGCGCCGCTCCGCCTCGACGACCTCCTCCCCGCCACCGCAAACGACGACGAGGCCTACTACGTGGTCCCGGAGGGATCCCGCTTCAGCGGCCTCAACGACCGCCTGGGCTTCGGCGGCCGGCGCGCCACGGACGCCGCGCTCTCCCGCCTCTCCATGCTGCCCCGCCTCGCCGCCGCGGGGTACCACGGCCTAAACTCCGAGGCGGCGTTCCGCGCGCAGCTCGACGTCGCCGGCGTCGAGGCCCGGGAGCGCCGCCTCCCGTTCTGCGTCCTCAGCGACCGCGTCTACACGTTCCCGCCCACGGCCGGGTGGGGCGTCCCCGTGGCGTCGATGGCGAGCCCGGGCCCGCTCAGCGGCGCCAAGTGCCGCCCGTGCCGCCGCCCGGCGTGCGTCGGCGAGTGCGCGGCGCGGAGCGTCGACGCGCTGGAGACCGGGTGGAGCTGGACGGAGCACCGGAACGGGACGGACGTGGAGCTCTGCGACGCGTCGGGGCCGTGGGAGGACGGGTGGGAGGCGGTGTTCGACGCGGCCGCCGGCGCCGACGCCGCCGCGGAGAGGAGGAGGGTGGCGAGGATGGGGGCGAAAGAGTGCGTCGCGGAGATGGAGGCGTTCAGGGCGCGGACCGAGCGGTGGGACGCGCCTAGCCCCGCCGAGATTTGCCGGATCGGGCTCAGAGCCCGGACACCGGCGGCGGCGGCGGTGACGACGGTGACTAGCTCCGGCGGCTCGGCGTAGTCTGTTGTCGGACGGACGGTGACAGGAGGACTGACCAACCTTGAGTCCGTGGGAGAGTTGGGGATCGTGTCTGTTGGCTCTCTTTTCAGTTTGCCCCTTCTTAGTAGGCCTTATTAGCTAGAGGTAGTTTGACAGGATAGAAAGGAAAACCAAAGGGGGCAATCAGAGAAAAGCTGGATCATATCAATTGGATAGTGGCATATACACACATTATACGTGCATACTCGAGATATTCTTCTGTACAAAATTTATACAGTTAGCTCTAGTGTTTGTATCAACAACTATGGATAGAGAATGCAGTGGCACATATATACATCATAGTTTTTTTGTTTTTGTTTTCTAACGAGAGTTATAAAATACAGTGAACATGCCAACACGTCTTTGCTAGCTTTTGGTGAGTTCAAAAGTTTGCAAAGTTTCACGTGTGAACCTACCAATGCAACAAGCAGTGTTCACTCACTTTGGGTGATGGTAGTAACATATCAATATATCATGCATGTTGGAATGAAATTAAAGGGTGGATGGTTAGTACGTGTTGGTCTTGGTCGGCACCTAATCATATATCAGATGAGGCATCACATCGGTCTTTGGTGTACCTAGGTTGCTCCAAATTCTTTTTTTTTTTACATGGGCGGCAGTTTAGCTGTTGGCTGAATGGCTGTTGTTGCCCCATCACACCAACACAAACACTGATCTCATCTCGATCGATATGACAACATGCGTGCCATCTCTAGCTTCCTTTCCTGCTGGGCTTGGAAAGCCAAGATACCTTTGAAGATTAAAATCTTCCTCTGGTTTCTTAAAAATGGGGTGGTACTTACTAAAGATAACTTAGTGAAGCGAAGGTGGAAGGGGTGTACAAAGTGTTGCTTTTGCGCTCAGCAGGAAACAGTCCAACACCTCTTTTTCGATTGTCCTATGGCTAAGCTTGTGTGGGGATGCGTTGCCTTTACGTTTGGGATTAACAAACCCATTGATGTGCAGCACCTATTTGGTCCTTGGCTTAGAAGTTTTTCGAAAGAGCAAAGGAATCTTGTTTTGATTGGAATGACAGCTCTATGTTGGGCTATATGGATCAGTAGGAATGATTTGGTTTTTAATAAATCACACTATAAATCTACTTTGCAGGTGATCTTTAGGGGAGCTTTCTGGATCAGAAGTTGGTCTGTCCTCTCTAAAGAAGAGGGGAGAAACATTTTGAAGGCTGGATGTCATAAGTTGGAGTCCGTCGCCCTGGCGTTCTTTCATGGGTCTGGTTGGAATACTCTTAAGCGCATTGAGGCCTAGTCTTTGATGTTTGAGTTACTTTGTATGCATCCGCTGTTATCTGGCTTCTTTGTTCGGTGTAATACTGTCTTGTGGCTAGGGCCTTGTGGTGGTCCTTAGTATCGGGGGGAGTGTTTACTCCTGCAGTTTAGATGCTGCTTTTCTGTAACTTGGCTGTAGGCGGTTTCGCTAACCGTCGAGGCCGGAACTCGTTTCCTTAATCTAAAAAAAATCTCTAGCTTCCTTTCTGCTCAGTTTGCGCCTCCTCCAATATCAACCAACCGGTCGATCCTTTCTGAACATGGAAGAACCATTTTTCGATCAGAGTTCTAGGTTGGACGGGATCGGGGAAGATGGATCGATCCCAGGCAAGGACAATTGAGGGAGCTGGTCACTCAGTCAGTGGTCATGTCTGCTGCGCATCTGCCAGCAGCCCAACCGAAACGAGTACCAGAGGTCCCAGCGGCCTGCATCTTTCTCCCCATGAAGCAACCCCACCTTCTTCTTCCCTCGCCCGCCGTGCGTCCTTGGGTCGCATCATGGCATCACGTCTCCATCCATGTAAGGCATAACGCTGACAATGACACTGTGTGCGGCCCGAACAACGATCTGTATCCTCGGCGAAGGGCCCGGCACCGGCAGGTTGGTGAACAGCGCGGAGGGCGTGTTCCGGCTCGACGCCGCCGCCGCACGGTTCGTTACGTTGCACGCCGGCGCAGAAGTGCAGAACGCGCACGGGCATTCGGGCAACGATCGAGAACACGAGCTGCGCATGTTGCTGTTGGAGTATAAGTGAATTGCCCACCTTTCCTCATCAGTTTAAACTTTTGGGTTGAACTGGTTGGTGCATGCAACTCAATATGGTATCAGACCCAGAGGTCTCGAGTTCGAATCCTGTCGAGCGCGTTAATTAAATAATTACAGCCCACTCCAATATCCACGTATACGGCCTGGGGGAGCCTGCACGTGAGGGGGAGTGTTGGAGTATAAGTGAATTGCCCACCTTTCCTCATCAGCTTAAGCTTTTGGGTTGAACTGGTTGGTGCATGCAACTCAATAGTTACCAACGAGAAGCTCTACTCTGCAGCCGGCGGCGCTGCCTTCATGTTCCTCCTGGCGAGGCGCCATAGCTCGGACACTGGGACGTCGCCGCCTGCCTGGATCATCGAGGGGAAGGAAGGGAACTTCCAAGCGCGAGTTCGTGGAGGTTGCCGCGGCAGAGAAGTCGTTCGTGTTCCACGCGTGCACGGCGGCCATGCGGCCACGCTGGACGGCGGCTCGGATCTGCACCATCAGCACACGCCTCGATGGCCTCTGGAACGCCCAGCTCGTCCCAATGGTTCAACTTCGCGGTGGCCTTTCGTGCGCAGCTCAGGGAGGCGGCATTCCCCGCCCGGGAGCTATTCCTGTTCTGGCCGGAGCTCTGCGACGCCGCTGGACGGACAAGAAAGTTGTTATTTCATTTATCCTTCACGGCGGAGCACGGCCGGCCGGCGTACCGCGCCGCCACGTGCAGGCTGATCCTGCGGAGCCGGCGTTGGCTTTCTTGGAAGCTAGTACGATGTGTATGGCAGCTTTCTAGCTTGGAACTGATATTTGGATTGGGGGTGGATGCCAAATCCCAGGCAAGGACGACAATAGACGGAGCTGGCCGGTGGGCGGTGGCCATGGCTGGCCTGTGAGCCTGTCCATGATCTGCTAGCAGCCCAACCGAGCCAAGTACTAGGTCCCGAACAGCTGCTTTCTCCTCCTGAAGCAACCCTCCTCGACATGACGTCTTTCGGGGGCTAGTTGGATGCGTAAATTTGCGTATGTACATAGTGCATTTGCAGTGTAAGACTATCTCCAGCAATCACCGTATATGGCACCGCATCTTCAAAATGAAGAAGGAACGTGCACCCACACACCAATCTTAGGTTTCTTGAGTTTAACCATCTTTGGTTTAGATTTAGCATTTGTCTTTGATACTGGATAAGATCAGTGTGGCATGGTGGGGGTGGGGTGGAGGGAGGGGGCGGATTCGGCGGTGATAGCCGCCGAAGACACAGGGAAGAGGGTGGAGCGGGGACGAACATGCGATTGATACGAGTGTAAGACTGTTCTTTAAACATCGAGGCTAGGCTTAATTTTGTTATTCAATATATCCATATTTCTTTATTTTATAGACATAAATTCTTATTTATGTGTTGTTAGACACGTGCATGCCGCACACACATGCATTTTACTATGGGTGTAAGTAACTCGGTTATTACTAGCAGGATGCTAACTACACTTTATTTGGTAATATAGCATTTTTAATCGAGAGGAGTTCAGTATCTTTTTAGGGTGGATATCCAATTAGCTCCTTAAGTGGGAAAGTTGGGTTTTATTAAGAATTTGCTGGACTTAAAGAGGGATGTCAATAGTAGGTCAGTCATGCGGTGATAGCCATGCAAGCGGGGAGACAAGGTGACGGTGGTACCGCTGATCAAGGCGGAAGAGGTCACCAGTTAGATAGCGTAGAGTTAGGGCAACCATATCGGAGAAGATTAGTATCCTCGGGAGAGGGGTAGAGTGGTGGCGGCTTAGCCACCGCAGACGCGGGGAGGAGTGGGCGGGGGCGAACACAACAAGGTTGTCTCGTTCGTGGGTTGCGCCATTGCGAGATTGTTGTTGGGACTTCGTGTGCTCCTGGGGATGGGATTGTCGTCTATGGTAATAAAATTATTGTTATATATGATATTAGATTTCTTTGTTGTTGGCCTTGTTTGATTTGTTGGTGTTGGTTTGTTGTAAAGGAAAAATACGGCTGGGTGATTGTGCCAGGTGACTGGTGCTGATTTATTGTGAGAGAAAAAAATATTGTTGGTTAGTGACGGTTAAGCCATTTTATACCCACGTACCTTCATTTAAAATGTATTTAAATATTTATTTATTGTGTCTTTTAAAGCACATTACAATATAAATAAATTTTCTAATTATTGTGGTTATTTAGACACGTGCGTGCCGCAGCAATCGTTGCATCGGTTGCTGCAAAATGCAGTTGCCCCCCGGTGGACACTCATTCTTGGGATCTTCTCTCTCTTTCGGTTATCTCGCAGCGACCAACCGCTGCCTCCCGCACGACTCCTCCCGTGCCCCGCCTCTCTCCCGCCGCGCGGCCAACGCTCATGTCATCCGCCGGGCTTCTCCTCTCCCGCCGCGAGAACGCCGTTGCCGACGGCCCCGGCGAGGCCTACGCCACCACCGTCGACGTCGCGGGCGAGAACTCCGCCATGTGGGCGAGATCCGCGCGCGTTGACCTACGGGAGACTCGCAAGCCGCCGGAGCAAGAGCTCCGCCCCGCGGCCACCTCCTCCCCACCTCGGCTACCCCGTCGCTCGCCCTCCCTCTCCCCCTTGCGCCGGTCCGGATGCAGCAGGGGCTGGCCTCCCCTCGCGCGGGCCGTCACGGGATCTCCGCGCGCTGGAGCAGGGAGGCGTCGGCTCCTCCGGATCTCGACGGAGCTCGGCGCATGCGCACGGAGGAGCAGGGAGGCGCCGCTCTCCTCCTCATGCCGACGTCGGCCTTCAACAACGGCGCTCGAGCTTGCCGGCCGCCTCCACCCTCCGCCACCGGATCTCGCCCGCCGTCGTGGAGCGGCTCGATTCAGATTTCGATGGCACGGCGGCGAGCTTCCCCGTCGGCCGCGTGCGCGCTTGCCCGTGGCCCTCCTCTCTCTCCCCCTCCTCGCGGTCGCGGGAATCAACTGCCCGGTGGATGCGCGAGTGGATGCACGAAGCTACTGGAACACCCGGTTGATTTGGGGGAAGTTTTCTTCTCTCCCCTTTCTGCAGAAGACAGTATTTGCAGATGCAGATCGGTAAACTGTTGTGGACAGTCTAAAAGTGCAATGAGCACATTGAGACGCATGCTGCGAGAGAAGATTTAACGAGTGAATAGTGCATTTGTGGTGTAAATTTGTGCATCCAAACAAGAGCTTATGGACGCGTCGGAGCGCCACCAAGGTTTTTTTACCAACCGTTACCGCGGTGGTAACCGCGGTTACCGTTTTTACCGCGTCGGCACGGTAACGGTATCGACCGGTGGAAACCGCCCCGATTCAAAAAATTCAAATTTAAATAAAAAATAGAAAATGCTAGAAAAATTCCTAAAAAAACTTCATGATTTATATAATCTAATGATGTCAATGTTTTTTCAAAAATGAGTGCATTTAGTATTTTTTTACAGCCATTAGAAGTTCAACGGAAAAGGAAAAAGAAAAAAACCGGGTCGGCCCATTAGGCCCAAACGTCTGGGGAACAAAATATCCCTATTATTCCTAAGCTATTTGTATACACGATTATGTATTGTTGCTTTGATGTGGTCTTTTTACATTAATATGTACATAGGTCATGCCAAAATTTGATTTATTGAAGTAAAAAAACAAAAAATCCACCGGTAACCATTTTTACCGCTCTAACCCGCTCTTACTGCTCGGTATACCGAAAAAAACCGATTGCACTAAGCTTTTCGTTTGAAAATTTGAATTCGAGCGGTAAATAACGGTAACCGTTTATACTGTTGCGGTATATCGTTACCGCCGGCCGACCAGTCGGTAAAAAAAACCCTGAGCGCCGCTAGCTCGCGCTAATGGACGAGCAGGTGGCCAGGTGCTGCCTGAGAGAAGTGAAACAAATCAGAAGCGCAATGGAAATTTGGTGAAGCGCAAGGGAAAATCCCCTCGCGTGGTTGTTACAGATACGCCGCGCACAGAGATGAGAGTCGCAAACAATTGCAACAACCTTAGACTTTGAGGTACAACAGAATATCTCCAGCTATCTGACTCGCCAATTCACCATGCACGCATAGATCAGTTTACGTATATCTCTGATTCACAAATGGGCATCAGCGCATTGTATCAGTGATTTTGTGTACGGTGCAACGAAAGTAGAACATCTTGCTGGGCCGAAGCATTGGGTGCTCGAACAGTGCACAATGCGGACGGAAATGTGGGTTGGGCTCATTTGGGACCAAGCTGAACCAACCCGTGTTGGATAAAGCTTTTGCTTTGGGAACAGTGCACAATGCAAACTAAAATTTGAAAATTTTTAAACTGATTTGGTTGGGGTGCGCCGGGCCCTGCCAACAGTGACGCGCGAGGGCCCCAGTGGCAAGCCGCTGGGGTGGGCCCTCCCCCACAAAAAATAAATTTAATATCAAAGTGGGCACATGACCCACATATCAGATATTAAACTGATAAGAACAGATACTACACTTAATCTTAGCCAGAAGACCGAGAAAGGTATGCTTTGAGAGGGCCCTGGGGTCTCATTATATAGCTCGTCGACGCCTCCGCGCTGCTAGCCTTGCCGAGGTGGGACTAAACACCTCAACGCGCCGCTGATCAGCGCTTCGGTCATATATAATGGGCTGCGGCCCAACAAGTATTTTCTGCTACGCGCAGGTTCAAGCCAATGCTTGTTGTTGGTTCAAACCAATTGAAGCCCATCCAAGCCCTACATTGGTTGTCTGCTTGTTACTCTGTTCTTTGGTCCCACAGTATATTCTAACGACTTTTATTCGAAAAAATTGTATTAAGTTTTATAATCGTGATTTTTAAGTTGACGTGGCAGCAAAACTAAAAAAAGGGTAGAGACCGTGCTGAAGCATGGTTGCGCAAAAAAAAAAATCAGGAAGCACTACCTTTGACCATATGTTTTCAATTCTCTCTCTTTTTTTTTGTCATCGTCGTATGAAACTTTGCTGTGATTCGAAAATAAACACTTTGTTGTTCAGAGCTGTACAAAGCGATCTCTCATCGTTCCTTCTATGTCAGGATTGTGATAAAAGGAAGAGCTTGAGAAGAACACAGCAAGCTAGCGGTAAGAAGAGCATCCGGATAGCTTTGTAGATGAAGCTTAATTAGGATCACAATTCACACGGGTATGCTTCCCACTTAAAGAGAGAAAAAAATGTTATGCTTGTGAGCCTCAAGTATAGATGCAAGCGGGGCGGTTCGCGGCTGCCCGCCCCGCGTCCGCACGAGCCGCGAGCTCGATCGCGGGCGTCTGCGGCAGCCCGCATGCCGCCGCTTGCTTTTCGCGGATGAATGCGGCAGCCCGCATGTGCTCGCGCAACGGAGTACATCGAGAAAACTATTAAGCACGCAGGCCGGTCTTCCCTTCTACTATAGTTTTTTCTCCCTACAGCGACCGAACTCGATTTGAGAAGTTTAGGGCTCAATTTTAGTGCACAGAATCTTGGATGTACCCAGCAGCGCGGCTGTTTCGGGCGGAGATAGGTTTGCACGGCTGCTTCAGGCGGAGGCAGCACCTGCGCAGTTCAGGGTGACGCATGCAATTCGCTGCACCGGTGGATTTTTAGGTTGATTTTGGGGGGCTTTGATTTAATTTGGCCATCATGATGCTTACTTTGGATTTATGTGGTTCAATTTGGCCACTGGATGCATCAGCGGAGGGCAATCGACTGCCGCATGCATGTACATGTGAATCGGCTGCTCTTGGACGGCGCTTGCATGGCGTTGCTTCTCACCGCTGCTCTGCTCGTCGCGCATGGCGCGGTTGATGTCAGGATCGACCGAGACGATGAATCTCAACCACATGCGTGGCGTGGGTGCTTAGGACATCCTAATCTCTCTGATCTTGGGGGCTCGCGGCGCCGTGCCTCGCCATCGCCGCTATATGGGGCGTGTTTGATATGGGTCAAAATACCACGGCCAGGCTCCTGGGCTGCAACTTAACGTGTTTGATATCCCTGCTCCTGTCTCCTGGCCTGGCTCCCACGATGCAAACTCTCTTCTCTCTCCTGTCTCTGGCCAAACGCTCTGCCTCCGCGTTTTTACAGAGCCAAGCTGTGGCCGGCTCTCACGGGCTCTCGCAGGCGATTTTTATGTGTTAGTTCGTTCTGAACCAGACCCCCAACTGTGAATCAAACACGTTCTCTATTGGGTCACACACTTTTCCCAGAAGTGAATCAAACACCAGACTTGGCCCATCTCAGCTTGGCTGTGGCTGGCCTCGGCCTGGCTCGCCGGCCAGGCCTTCCACAACCAACAAATCAAACACGCCCATGGTATCTTGGGGGCTCGCGGCGCCGTGCCTCGCGAATTTTTTTTTAATATTTTTTCTATCTCGATTTTGCAAAAATATATGATCCGTCCGAAATTTTGCAGAAATATACATCTGCCGCCGTGGCCCACGGCGTCAGAGACATAATGCCGTGGCCCACGGCGGTAGGAGCCGCCAACAGTGGGCCCGTAGCGTGCAACAGATATAACGCCGTAACCCACGGCGTTAGGGACATAGCGCCGTGGGCTACGGCGTTATGCCCTAGCGTCGTGGGCCACGGCGGCAGCAGGCTTGCTAGCGCCGTGCCCCACGGCGCTAGGATCTGGCTGCCTATATAACACCGAAATTCAGCCGAAAATGTCATTATAATTCGAAAAAAAAGAAAGAGATGGGGAAGAGGAGAAGGGAGTGAGGAGGAGGTGGTGAAGCTGCGAAGCTCTGCCGGTTTTTCGTCTCGTTAGAGGTAATACTCTGATACTTAATAGTTTGAACTGTAATAATTGTAAATATATAATTTTAGTGTAGATCTGCTTAGTAAATATATAGTTTTAGTGTAGATCTGCTTAGTAAAATTACAGTTTTAGTGTAGCTCTAAGTACATATATTTTGTAGTTGTAGATCCACTTGTTAATAGTGTTTTTTTTCATGCTGTCAGACATGTCGGATGATGTCAGTGTCAAGTTGTATTTCGGTAATGGGCAGATTAGATATGGTGAACATGGAGTTGACTTGTCAGAATTTGATTCGGTTGACCATGTGATTAGAAAAGCATCCTCAAGAACTTGGGGGTCCATTACCGATTTTTTTAGGGCATTCCATGTAGATGCAGAGCAACATGACTTGTCCATTATGACTCTAATCAACAGGAGTGAGTCATTATATTGGGAGCTTATGCCACTTCAAGGCACTGAACATTGGAGGAGTTATATCAAAATAGCATGTGAAATAGGTTTGCCTGTGATGTTGTTTATCCAAGTTGTTCATAAGGCTGGGTCTAGTAGTCAAGTGCCTGAGGAGGGTGAGGCTGAACTACAAGCAGGAGATGGTCCTGCAACTGAGCCACAAGAAAGAGATGGTGCTTCCACTGAGGAAGAAGAAGGAGATGGTGACACACCCTTTGAGGCCCGTGGTGAAATTGACGAGGGGGAAGTTAATGAAGAAGTACTCAGGCGGTACGAAATGGAGGCTGATGAGGATGAACGTGGGTTGGAAGAGGACTCCTCAGATGATGAGGATGACCCGCTAGTTCCAAGGGACTGGGACAGTTACAATTTCTCACAGCTATCTGTCAATCCTGGTGAGAATGTGTCCTGGGAGTATAGAGACAATAATGTTTCTGTTGGCGCCATGTATAAGAGTGCAGTAGAGGTGAAGGATGCAGTGAAGAGGTGGGCCACCCTTACTCTGCAGAGAGAGTTCAAGGTAGTGAAGAGTTCTCCACATATATATGATGTACAATGTCTGAAGCCCAACTGTCCTTTTCGAGTGTATGCTTCCAAGGGCAAGTGGAAAAATTACTGGGAGATCAAATCTGTTGTGGATCACACTTGTGTACTTGAGCAGCTAGATGCAACCCATCGTAATTTGTCATCCGGTTTTGTGGCCAGCCAGATGTTTGCTAAGATTGTGGAAAATCCTGCTTATGAGCCTAAGTCTATTATCTTGGCAATTAAGGAGAAATTTAAGTACCAGATAAGTTATGGTTAGACATACATGGCAAAGAAGAAGGTAATGGAGATGAGGTGGGGAACTTACGAAGCATCCTACGACAATCTGCCTCGATTGCTGAACACAATTGCCACGCTAAATCCTGGTAGTTATTATGATATCAAGACTTACAATCTTGTATCAAGGCCAGGGAAGTAAGTCTTGCAGCGGGCATTCTTAGCATTGGGTCCCACTATTGCTGCATTCAAACAGTGTCGACCAGTTATTTGCATAGATGGCACATTCCTAACAGGAAAATACAAGGGCACAATCCTTACAGCTGTGGCTGCAGATGGCAACAATCAGTTGTTGCCATTGGCAATTGCTTTTGCAGAGGGAGAGAATGGTGACAGTTGGTATTGGTTTCTGGAGAGATTGAAGCAGATGGTGGTGGGAGATGTGTCAAACGTGTGTGTGATACACGATAGACACAAAGGTATTTTGCAGGCCATTAATGACATCAAAGAAGGTAGTGAAGAGCGTAACAGAGCAGCACAATGGCCAGATGTGCGTAGCAGATGGTGCATGAGGCATATGGGAGCAAACTTTCATAGCCAGTTCAAAAACAAAGAACTTACACAATTGTTCAAGCGCTTATGTTCGACCAATCAGGAGAAAAAGTTCTACGACCTATGGCAAAAATTAGATGATCTGACGAAGAAAGCATCAGAAGTGATAGCTAAGAAGCCAGTAAGTACTGAACCCGGGGAAGAGCCAGTTTCTCTAGAGGACGTGGGGCTAGATGCTCCAAATGTCAGAAGGAGAAGGGGACGTGCTGTGAAGACCTTCAGCCAGTGGATTCAGAATGAGCCTAAGGAGAAATGGTGTCTCCTGTTTGATAAGGGAGGTGTGAGGCATGGGATAATGACAACAAATTTTGCTGAGGTCTACAACGCTGTTTTGCGTGGTGCCAGAGCTCTCCCTCTTGTTGGTATCATTGAGTTCTTCTTGTACCGCACAATGAAGTACTTTCTTGACTGTGCTACTGCAGCACATGCAGCTATGCAGGACTGTCAGAAGGTGTATTCAACATGGATGACTGAGTACTTGAACAAAAAACATAAGGCTGCTCTTGCTCACAGAGCTTACCCACAACCTCTACGTTGTGATCCTGGCGAGGAAGTGCAGTGGAAATATCAGATAAGTTGCCAGTACAAATCACAAAAAGCAAATGGTGAAATAACAATACAAAAAACAGTTATTGGAAATCAGACATGCTCATGCTCTTGCCAGAAGCCACTGCTGCTACACTACCCCTGCTCACATGTGATCGCTGCATGCCTTGCAACAAAGAATAACCATTGGGGTCGCTACGTGCCTAAATACTTTTTGAAGCAAACTATTCTAGTCACATGGAATCACACTATTGAGGGTTACCTGCATCTTGGAACTTTCACTCAAGACCCCAAAGACAGTGCGTTGTACATACCAAATCCAGATCCAACCATGTGCCAAGGTATCGGTCGACGCAAGAAGAAGAGGATTAGAAACAACATGGATGAGGCTGAAGCTGGACCTCGGGTGCAGATATGCTCTAAGTGCAACAATCAAGGACACTCCTACAAGAAATGCACCGAAACATCTTACTTTTCCACTGCCACTTCTACACCACCTTCAGCTAGTGCACGTGGACGTCGTTCCAGTCGCTACAACGAAGGAATGCAGTGACCGTACTTGTTTATGTTACCGTGTTGTAATATTTAAAATACTTATGCATGTTATCGTCTTGTAATATTTGAACCATTTTATCTGGCAAGGTCTTGTAATATTTGAACTTATGCATGTTATTGTGTTGTAATAATTGAACTACCTTTTCATTTGCTTATTGTTTTATTCTTGTCGTCAAATTTATTATCATATCCTGTTATGTTTTGTTCTCTAATTTCAAATGAAACATGTAATGAATTATCATATTTCTCATCTTTTTTGTAGGCTTTCAATGGCTTCCTCGGGTCCTGAGTTGGATTTGAAGTTGCTCACCAGTAGGAAGGACAAGGTTGCGGTGCCAAAGGGGATCCACACTCCTATGTGCTACTGCGGTGACAACTGTAAGCTTGTCAAGTGCAACGTTCTCGGGTACTGCTACGGGATGAGGTTCTTCATGTGCGTGAACTACGAGCATGACCCCCTCCCACCATGTCACAATGTTAGACCAAAAGTAAGAACTAACTGCATTACCAAATAAATAATATGTCATTGCTATTTTATTATGTGCTAACTTGTCTTTAAAAAAAGACTCCACCTCCTCTCTGTGATTTTAAGCAGTGGCTAGATTGTGAGCAGTCCGAACAAGACAAGCGTTACGTCGAGGAGACGGGTCGTTCAGCACGTGAGAGGTGGCAAAGGATGGTTGAGGCAGAAAAACAAGAAGAAAAACGTAAGGAGCAGCAGGAGGAAATTCGCATTCGCCGGGAGATCAAAGAACGTGAAGCGGCCGCGGCCCGTGAAGCAGATAGAGAGAGGAAGAGGGAGAGAGCTCGCCGGGTTAAGGAAGCTGAGCCGGATGCTATGAGGAAGGGGAAATACCCCCGATGTACCCAGTAGACGTAGAGTAGTCGACGCTGAGTGCTACTGTATCCATAAAAAATTATGATTTCATTTCATCATTCTCTAGAGTCGGGTTGTATCTTTAAGAACTTGATTTCAGATGCATTTCAGATGCGAACAGTAAAACTCGTACTAGGGTGTGTTTTCTGTGAACTGCACCAAACAGTGAACACATAGGGTGTGTTTTCTGTGAGTCACTGCACCAAACAGTGTACCTAGTACTAGGGTGTGTTTCCTCTGAGTCACTGCCCGTTTTCTTGCCCCGGATCGAATGGCCCACCGTCCAATCTGCTTTATTGCCTACATATATGTGAGCACTCTTCTCCAGTCTCACTTCACAACACAACAAGCACCAATGAGTTCCTGGACTGGGGATGATGATGATGACTCCCTCGGTCCAGCACTGTGGAGCCAGCAAGATCCAGAGTTCAACAGCAATTTTCCAGTTTTAGACAAGAGAGATTTCAAATCCATGCGTGATGTTAGAAAGTACGCACCAAATCAAACGGTGAACTGGTCAAGGTGTGCACACGGTGAGTTCTGTGTGATGCAGATTTATCAGGGATGGGACAACTCTGGTCGACGCTTCTGGCATTGCTCACGAGTATGGGTAAGCAAAATTCCTTGACCTCTGTCCTTCATCATTTTATGATTTACTAATGTAATCATAGTTTTTGCAGTACTCCGAACAACCAGATAACTGCGGTTTCGTGCAATGGGTGGATCCCCCAGCTATTGACTCGTATCAACAGTACATCAACTACCTCGAGGATGTTGTCATCTTCAACCTGAGGCAAGAACTCGCGTCGGCATTGGCTTCTCCAGATCCGACATCTACCAACGACGACGACGGACCGGTGACCGGACCAATGGTGGTGAAGACGAACACCGGGTGTGAGGACGAGTTCTGCTGTTGTCCGTGCCACGAGAAGAAGGACAACACTCCACCAGCAACTCCACCCCCGCCACCATCTGATCCAACTCCACCCCCGTCGGGGTACTACATGCCCTCGCAGCACTCCGGCGGGTCTATGATGTCCGGGTACTATTCGTACAACTAGACTACAAATGTTGTAATCGTTTATCTAAATTCCCTAAGGCATGTTAGGACAAGCAGCGACACAAAGTTAGGGTACTTGTGTCGTACGTGTCATTGCTTGTTTCTGTAATTCGTCGTTAAGTATTAATGGTTCGTCGTTTTATCAATGCTTCAAAAATTGAAATTCACAAAAAAAAAAACCTAACGCCGCAGCGCACGGCGGTAGGTCCATACATACCGCCGTGGCCTGCGGCGCTACCTGGGGGCCACGCTGCCGCCTGGCGGTAGGCTCCTACCGCCGTGGCCCACGGCGTCAGGGACATAACGCCGTAGCCCGCGGCGGCTCCTACCGCCGTGGGCCACGGCGTTATGTCCCTGACGCCAGATGTATATTTCTGCAAAATTTCAGACGGACCATATATTTTTGCAAAATCGAGATAGAAAAAATATATAAAAATAATTCCGTGCCTCGCCATCACCGCTATATGGTACTCTGGCTCTTGGTTCTGCGATAGGTTCCAAAAGGAGAATTCAGAAGCAATATTGGTGCATCGTTTAAATACTTGGCCCATAAAAAATTGCGGTTGAATTAAATAAATTCAAATTCAAAGCGCAAAACTGATTTGGTGGGGGCGTGCCAGACCCTGCCAGGAGTGCAACGGCTGGGCGACGTAAAGGGCCCAGTTGCAGGCCACTGTGGGGCCCTCCACAGTGGCAGGCAACTATTGCGGGCCCACCCCAAAAAAATAATCAGCATATACTGCCCATGGTCTCGGCCAAAAGCCTTGAGGGTTCAGCTAGAGGGTTGGTGCCCTGCCTGTTATTATAGCTCCTCGACGCCTCCGTGCTTTTAGGCTGGGCGAGGTGGATTTTTTTTTATTTTTACATTTTTCTTTCCTCTTTTTTGCAAAAATATATGGTACGCAAAAAAATTTGCAAAACTATACATCTAGTGCCGTGGGGGACGGCGGCAGAGACCTACCGTCGTGCCCCACGGCGGTAGGAACGCGCGCGGTACTGTAGCGCCTCCTACCGCCATGGGTCACGGCGGTAGGGGTCTAGTTTGTTTTCAAAATTTTGTAATTTTTTTGTTTGAAGTCGGATACAGGTAAGCTTTATATGAAAATTGTAGCTTTCGACGAGATCTACAACTTTGTAGTTCAAAGTTTTTCCATTTGAAGTCATCTTCATAGTCAAATAATCGATAAACTATCCAGATCTCAGTTTGCAGTCTTCAGATCTGAATAGTGTATCGATTATTTGAGTATGAAGATGACTTCAAATGGAAAAACTTTGAACTACAAAATTGTAGATCTCGTCGAAAGCTACAATTTTCATATAAAGTTTACCTCCATCCGAGTTCATGCAAAAAAGTTACAATTTTTTGAACATAAACTGAAAACTGAGATCTCGATATGAAAACTGAGATCTGGATAGTATATCGATTATTTGACTATGAAGATGACTTCAAATGGAAAAACTTTGAACTACAAAGTTGTAGATATCGTCGAAAGTTACAATTTTCATATAAAGTTTACCTCCATCCGAGTTCAAAAAAAAAATTATAAATTTTTGAAAACAGACTGGACCCCTACCGCCGCGGCCCACGGCGGTAGGAGGCGCTACAGTACCACGCGTGTTCCTACCGCCGTGTAGGTCACTGCCGCCGTCCCCCACAGCGCTAGATGTATAGTTTTGCAAATTTTTTTGCGAACCATATATTTTTGCAAAATTGAGAGGGAAAAAATGTAAAAATAAAAAAAATTCGGCGAGGTGGGACTAAACATCTCAACGCGCCGTGCGAGGCGCCTGCTGTGCTATATGTAATGGGCCGCGGCCCACCAAGAGTTGCCGCCTTATTCAAAACGGCAGCAGGCCTCTTTTTTTCGTTTCTTTTTTTAATATTGCCTGTTTTTTTGTCACCTATTAGAACAGACTTTTATTCGAAAAATATATTTCCAAAAAAATTATAGAGTTGTACGAACGTGATGCACATTTCAACTGCAACAAAAAGGGGATAGAACAATTTCCATTGAACATTTCAAAACACAGACAAATGCTCATGACCCTGAACTTTTGAAATATATTCTACGCTGCTACTACCTCTGGGTTCTTTTTGGAGAGAATTACCCGAATGACACCAGAAAAAATGAATGTTACCTATTTGACATCCAATTTTACAATCTTTCCTATATGTTCCAATCTTCATTTTTTATTTTCTATTTGACACTTCTGTTGGTTGTTCTGTTAACTGGCCACTTGAGAACGTAGGGAAAATACATAAATGCCCCCGCTCTTAGTCCACTTGAGGCCAAGGACAGAAAGACCGGCCGCTGCGTTCTATTGAAAAAAAAGAGCAAAACTGTGCCCACGAGTCCATGACGAACGACGCTTCCCCGTCGACGGTCCGCGAGGCCGCGGAGGAGGAGGGCGGCGCAGCCCCGTTGGCGCCCCGCGCGTAGGGCTGGACAAAAACTCGTAACTCGCTAGCTCGCTCGATTCGCTCGTTAATGACTCGACTCGAGCTCGACTCGTCGTATAATGAGCCAGCTCGTATTATAACGAGCCAGCTCGAGCTGGCTCGCGAGCCATAACAAGCCAAGTTAATTTTCAAGTCAATAGTTAAAATTAGCTCAGCCTATATGATCATAGATCCCTTGGCACGTATTGCAAAAATGATTATTGTCCATGAATATTCACTTAGTATGGTTGAGAATAAATAGATTTTCTATTATTTAAGGTACAAGTACTTTGTGTTTCTTGCTCACTTGCTTTTATATTTTCTTTGTACTATATTTTTATGATTTGGCTCGCGAGCCAAACGAGCCAGCTCGAGCTTTATAGCGAACCGAGCCGAGCTAGTCTGCTGGCTCGTTTGTATAACGAGCCAAGCCGAGCCAGTGTGTTAACGAGCCGAGCCATAACGAGCCGAGTTGTAACGAGTCGAGCTGGCTCGATATCCAGCCCTACCCGCGAGTCCGCGGACGAGGGAGAAGAGGCCCTCGCGGCGGCCAGCTCGTCCAGAGGTGGGCAGCGAGCCCATCTAGTAATCAATCTCTTCACATGCACACGAACTCTCCACGCCCATGGCCGTCCATCTGATTCGTGATTGGTTCTTTAGGATGCAGGAATCGAAATCCTCCCGCCCAAACCATGGCCTTGCTACTGCAAATCGATTGATTTGGAAGGATTTTATTGATTCGGCCAGTAGTGCCGCATATCATCAAAATCGAGCTATCATGTGCAGTCAGACGGTGGCTTGGCCCTCCTCCCTCTTCTCCAGTGCAGCAAGGCATGGCTCCGCGTGGGGCCATGACGTGGGGGAGGGGAGGGCCACAGCGGCGGGTCGCGGTGCGGGGAGCGGACGGCGGGGTCGCGGCGCGGGGAGCGGACGGTGGGGCCACGGCACGAGGCACTGGGGCAGCGGACGGCCACAGCTTCCTGGTGCGGACGGCGGGGCAAACAGAGGGTACAATGATCATTTTGCCACAAACTTAACGGTGTTAGACACTCAAACAGAGCGAAGTGTCAAATAGGAAACCGAAAATGAAGATTGAAACATATAGGAAAGATTGTGAAATTGAATGTCAAATAGGCAACTTTCGTTTTTTCTAGTGTCATCCTGGTAATTCTCTCTTCTTTTTGGGTACTGTATGCTGTAGAAGTAGGGGTGAAAACAGTTACGGAAATTCCCGATCAACCGAGTTTCGTTTCGAAAAATATGAGAAACAATGAAACGGAAATGGTAGGAGCTGGAAATGGTATGAAAATAGAAAAATGTTGGTGGAAATGGAAATGGAAATGATACTGGCTTTGTTCCGCCGAATACATGTATCGACCGTTTTTTCTCGGAAAATTCCGTCGGAATTCCGAATTGTCAACGGATGGCCCATAAGCCTAGGTAACACCGAGGCCCAACATGGCCCAATAACACAACCCTACGTATATAACTTCAGTCTCCACTCGCATTCCCCAGCTCGCGGACACGACCGTCGCGAGCAGGCTAGCCGACAGGTTGGCTGCTGTGACAGAAACTTGTTGGCTGCAGAATTTAGTAGTTGTGAGTCATAGGTGGTTATAGTATGGGCATATGGTGTAGTAATATTCAGGTTGGATTGTTGGTCGCTCATTTGGTTGTGAACATGTTGCATATATGTCCATTCATGGTTTCAGTATTTTCGATTTGAGGTACCGTTATTGATCGATATCGACATATTTTCGATCCGATGGTTTCGTTTCCGATGTATCGGTTTTTCGTTATCGGTATCGTCTTCGAGCGTATCATTTCCGTATCGTTTCCGAGTCAAAAAAATATAATAGGAAATGATAATGCATATTTTCGATTGTTTCCGACCGATTTCATCCCTATGTAGAAGGACCACGTGGTGGCTCTCTGGGCCTCGCTGATGCAAAATGACACGGACCTCTAGCCTCCCGCAACTCGCCGCCGCACGTGGGTTACCAGACGAGCTCCGGCCAGTTCCATGGAAATTATCAGAATTCAGTTGGGCATCTCTTTTCACGAAATCTATTATTATTATGTTAATACTACATAGTTAAAAGAAGTCATCACGTTCGCCGAGAGCGTTTAGAAATTCCCACATTAATCTAAAAAGCAAGAATATCCACCCTTCGATTTAATGATCATCCAAGGATCCATATTAAACCAAAGATAAAACAGAATTAGAAGGTGAAACAAAAATAATCTCGTCGTTCACACATGTTGAATACAAATAGTACTCTTACTATAATTTGTTAGGCGTAGAAAGGAAGATGATCAGTCCGTAACCAATTTGAAATATGACCCTACTCTATATTTTTAATCACATTGCAATTTCACTTGCTGTTTGGCTTCCTATTGGATTCGGACCATGCATCGACCGTGAAGCCTATTTTTAAATAAAAAAACAATGTAGTAGCTTAGGGGCTAGAGAGAGAAAGAAAGAGATAGAGAGAGGGGTAGTGTAGGTAAGGGTGCGATTGGTTGCCCGCATGAAGCCTCGCCAGGTCCGCCAGATGCTAGCTCCTTGTGATCGGTTGCCTGGACCATGACTTCAACCTGGCTGGCTCGGTGCAAAAGAAGGTCGCGGGCCTGGCTCGCCAGAAATGCAGCGAGCGGTCGTTTCTCGCGAGCCAGGCTCGCACGATGCAAGTGCGGGTGTGTGGCCCAATGTGCAGACTAACAAAACTAGCTAGCACATGCAGTTAGGCCAGTCTCAGTGGGAGTTTCAAAGACATTAAATAGGTTGCCATGTGAACACTTTTGATGATGTGGCAGTGTATTAATGAAGAGAGAGGTAAAATGAGTTTCATGAGGATGGCACTCTCTATACACAGTTACCTAGACAAGTTGTGTCTTGCATGCAACCTAGAAAACAACAATAAATGAAATTATGCATTGAGAGTGAGGTGTTTCATTACTGTTTCACATGTTTTTAGATGATGTGTCACTCTAGGTAATCGTGTTGATGACATCTGCATTGAGACTGGCCTTAGCAGCCAACCAATCATCATATGCATGCATCCTGGTTGGAGCAAATCAAGGAACCAAACTAAATGTTGTTGCATGCGTAGAGCATGGTCAAGGAGAGCCTGGGTCTACGATGCGAGCCTGGCTCGGTAGACAAGACAACCAATCATGCCATAATACAATGACGTTGCTGCATCCCGTGCCCGTGCCCATCATCGCAGCCCACCACCCCACCCCACCCACTAGATCTTTGTGCATTGCCGCTACTCCTCACTGGTGAGTGGAGAGAGAGAAGATATAAAAGGCTACTGTTCAAAGTCTGGTTATATCACAATCTGGCCATTACACCAAGTCCAATTTTCACCATAGGTTCATGGATGGAACCAACGTCCAACGGTGATGTACATTTTCACCACCGGTTTCAACCTCCACTATGTCTACCTACTCATGTCGTGTCAACATTGAAAACATCACCGTTGAATTGGGTCATACAACCGATGTTGTTGACCTATTTGTGGTAACCCTTTCTATAGTTGTGATCAATAACCATCATAATTGCAGCTAGCTCCATTGATATGTGTCTACATTGAGAAAGTATAACCTTGAACAGCACAACAATCACACTAATATGGACAAAAAAAATTTCATGTGCCATGAGAGAGCAAGAGAGAATGAACCATGTAAGCAATAAAGCAATAGTGTAATGTTGTTTGCTGCTGACCTTTGCCAGCACTGGCGACTAGCGCTAGACTAACAATTGTAGCAAAATAATGAGTTGAGGGCCGCAACACCAACCACAGGGAAGCAATTCCAAAATAATGGTATTAGATAGTGAACAACAGTCACGATCATAGATGTGTCTTTGATGACTACATAGAAAACAACGCTGAGAGAGAGAGAGAGAGAGAGAGAGAGATTTGGTAGCTAAACACCATACTTCCTCCAT
Organism: Cenchrus fungigraminus; assembly: GCA_036936925.1. NCBI lineage: Eukaryota > Viridiplantae > Streptophyta > Magnoliopsida > Poales > Poaceae > Cenchrus > Cenchrus fungigraminus. The sequence goes on along the minus strand of CM072770.1, from coordinate 123,810,614 downwards.
TTTAATTATAGGTCGTTTTAGCTTAGCATCTCCAAGAGTTTGCTAGTTTTAACTTGGCAGATCTTGTGATTTGGCAACTCCTAAAAAGATTTGCCAAGTAAAAAAAGAATGCATCTCCAAGATTTGCTATTTTTAACTTGACAGTCTATTCATTTTCTCTTAAACATTTGCATCAAGAACACTGCTCTATTCTTTATTTCTTTTTCACCCTCTCACCTGGTCAGATGGTCTCTATGTGTGGGGAAACCATGATGCGCACACGTACATTTATGCGCTGGAGACATGTTTTTACCAAGTTGCCAAAAATTGTCAAGTTATTTGCCAAACTGTTGGAGAGGTGTTTTCAACGCTTTTGCCAAGAATCAAAGATGGCAACTTGGTTTGGCAAACTGTTGGAGATTGTCGGGGTTCTCTACCACCGGACAGTAAATTTGTATCGATCGTGCGTCGGGCTCGGATGGTTAGCGCAGGAGACAACAGGGTTTATACTGGTTCGGGCCTCCGAGGAGTAATACCCTACGTCTAGTGTCGAGCTGCCATGTTCCCGAGCTAGGGGTGTTTGTAGTAGGGGTTACAAACTGGTCGGGAGAGGGTGTCAGACCCAAGTCCCTTTGGATGGCGTTCGGTCTGGTAGAAAATCTAACCCTTGTGACGGTTGCTCTCCTCTCCCTTTTATAGACACAAGGGGAGGGGCACAAGGGGGAAGTAGAAAAGAGGTACAGTGCTTGGTTGCTGGGATGTCCCGTCGCGCGTCGCTGTCCGTCAGGGCGCATTGAAGTGGAGTTGTGCTACTTGGTCGTGGGAGCCGCCGCGTGGCCGGGCGTGGCTGTCCACCCCGGGACGCTTGGCGCCTCCTCCGAGTAGTTTGTTGTTGTCTTGGCCTGCCCGAGTACTTGACTAGCCCGCCACGCTAAGGCCTAAGCCTAGGCTTGAGCTCGTCGTAGGGGGTGCTTGAGTGCCTCGGGCGAAGCTTGCGTGTGGCAGAGTTGGAGATGATGTTGATGGGATGGCTGTGCAGCCGGGCAGACCCGCATTAAGGCTTTTGTCGGGGCCAGCTGCTTGCATGGGCCGCCAGCTGGTGCCTTTGCATGGCGCGGGGAATCGTTCCCCCACGCGTCATGGTGGAGGCGCTCGTGCCCCAGGCTCGCGCCGCGTGTCATGGCCCACGCCTCAGTCGGAGTCGGGGGGAGCTCGCGCGAGGCGGAGACTTGTCGTGCGAGGCGGAGACTTGTCGGAGGGGATCCCTCTTGTGGGGAACTGGTCGGAGATGCTGCCAACTGGTCGGAAGCATGACGTCTTGCCAGTGTGGGTCTTGACCGGGGTCCTCAGTCTTCCTCGTCTTGAATCTTGGCCTTGACATTGTCAATCTTGGCCTTCACGTTGTCAATGGTGTCGGATTACCTTGTGTTAAGAGAGATCTTTTCGCCGTCAAAGGGGGCCCTAATCCGGGCCCTCGTCAGTAGCCCCCGAGCCTGAGGGGGAGTCAAGGAGTCGCGCTCAGGCTTAACTGAGTGGGTTTGGCGTCGGTGTTGTTCTCCGTGTTCTCGGTGGGTGCGCGCGAGCGCATCCGCCGGATGTAGCCCCCGAGCCTGTGGGTGAGTTGAAGACTCGCTCGCGGGCTTTTATGCTTGATTGTAGCCGTTGTAGCCTGGGAATGTTTTGCTGGGGTAGTCGTGGTCGTCGTGGTTGTAACGGCCGTCGTGGGCGACGTGGTAAATGCAGGTGAAGTAGGGGGTGCGGGCATCTCGGCTGACGTGACGGACGTGACCGTTTGAAATGACCGCGCGTGGGCGCCGCAGGTTCCCGTACTCTGCAGGGATTGAGGCATCGCGCGAGTGGGCGCCTGTTTCGTCGGGGCACGCACGCGCGTGGGCGAACGTTTCGCTGACACGGCAGGCCCGGCATTCAAGGCGAGCGGCCGCACTCATCCCTTTTTAACCGCGCGTCGGGCACGGGTTCCGGACTTTGCTTCCCCACCATATTCTTCCTCTACACTCGCGTCTTGCTCCCCGCGCTCTTCCGCATCTGCAGCGCCGCCACTTTTTGGACCACCAGACTGCCCGAGACTCCGCCGCTGCGATGTCGAACTGGACGCGGTCCAATGTGTCCCGCGAGCAGCTGCTTCGTCTCGTCGAGGCGGGCCAGCTCCCCCCACTCACCGCCGTCGTGGAGTGGAAGGTGCCCAGTGATGAGTTCGTGCCGCGCCCTCCCAAGGGATTCGTGGTCTCGTTCGTGGCCTTCCACGAGCGCGGCTTCTCCGTCCCCGCCGGGCGATTCATCCGTGGAGTCCTCTTCGAGTACGGCCTCCAGCTGCAACACCTCAACCCGAACAGCATCCAACAGATGGCGGCGTTCAAGGCGATGTGCGAGGGGTACCTGGGAATCAGTGCCCATTGGCACCTCTTCCGGTACTTCTTCATGTTCGCGTGCTTGAAGGACGGCTCCCGGGCGGCGACGATTGGGTGCGCCAATCTCCGGATGAAGCAGGGCCGGAGCGACGACTACATCCCGTCGTCCCTGACCAGCTCGAACAGCGGCTTGCACAAGGGGTGGTTCTATTTGCGGAACGACCCTGAGTTCGCGCTGCCGACGTTCACCGGGAACTCCATCGGCCAGTCGCGGAGGAACTGGACCGACGGTCCCGCGAAGACGGAGCAAGAGAAGATCCTGAAGGATCACTGGGCGGTGTTGAGGCGCCTCCGAGAAGTCGGAGTCACGCTGTCCACCGTCATCGGGCAGTACCACGCCTGAGGAGTTGTGCCGCTCCGGAGGCGGCCACTTCGCCTCTGCGAGATGACGGCCGACCGGGCCCCCTGGACGGGAACCGTGACCGCACCGACCCTCCCGTCGCCGCTCAAGATCCGCTGCGTGGCGCAGGCGATCGGGAAGGCGTCTTACTCGTGGCCGCCAGCGCGGCTGCTCCCGATGCTTCCCCACGAGGGGACTGAGAAATTGGTAAGTCACCATCTTCTCGATGAGTTTTGGTTGACCTGTGCTCTCCATTGCGATGTTGGTCTTCTCGGGGACCTTTGACGCTGATCGAGCCTCCCGTCCCCTTGTTTTTGCAGTTGAGGTGTGCCCACCTCGTTCCGGCCAAGGCGCCTCTCCCGGAGGAGGCGATCTTCAACCGGAACAAGGCAGCCGCAGAGAGGCGGCGTGCTGCGCGCAAGGCGCAGCACAAGGAACGCGAGATCACCAAGCGCGATCGGAATGACAACCGCATCAAGAGGCGGAAGGCGGGGGAGCGCGACGTCTCCTCCAACGAAGACCCATCGCCGGAGCCGTCGTGGAGCGGCGACGTAGCCAGCGCGGCGGTGGACTGGAGCGACATGTCGGGGTCGTCCACGTCGTCACCTCCCCGCGCAACAGAAGTAACATCGACGTGGCGGCCGCAGATAGCCGCGCGCGAGAAGAACGCGGGCTCGAGCTCGCGATCGGCGGCTCGCCCCGCCCGAGAGGGCCAGCAGGTGGTCCGTCCCCGCGCGGCGCCCGGCGGGCCGAGCGCCGCTGAGACGCGGAGAGACCCGCCTCGTCGGGCCGACCCACCAAGACGGTCGGAGGAGCGGCCGACCCCGTCCCGCCACCTCTTCGATGGCTCCGACCGCCCTGACGCGAACTCCTTGCAGAGGCACCGGTCGCGGGCGAGGTCGACAGACTCGGCGTCGACGCCAAGTGCGCCGCAGGAGGTGGATTCCGGCGCCGCCTCGCAGCGCCTTCAGTCACTGATTATCCGGGGCGGCGGGGCCCCGGACGTACAAGTCTCCCTCGCCGCGGGCGGGGGCCAAGGACCGACCCCGACCAAGGGAGAGGTCGAAGGGTCAGCCCCCGAGCAGCCGGGGGAGCGTAGTGCCACCGTCGAGGCGGCGGGTCGGAGTGGGGCAGCCCTCGAGTCAGGGGGCACCAAGCGCGCTGCCCCCGAGCAAGGTTCGTCGGGCCGCCCGGCGAAGAAACCCCGGATCCGCTCCAAGATGTGAGTTCTCGTCCTCGAAGTCGCCATTGAGAGTTCTTCGATTTGTTTTGCTTGCTAACTTGGTTTCATCTTCTCGCAGACACGCCGACACCGGTGTCCTCAGCCTCGCGCCTCTGAAGCGCTTGGTCTTGAGCGCGCGGGTCGTGCCCCCCGAGCCTCGTCCCCAGCCTCCGTACGCCGAGCCGCTTCCGGTGCAGGTCGAGGAAGGGCTGGCCGTGGCCACCGTGGTGGAGGAGTCGGCCGCGCCGCCCCCTCCGGCCGCCGCTGCCGTTGTCGAGGAGGAGCGGGCGGTCACGGAGACGACCGCCCCCCAAGCGGCATCGGAGCCACCGGCCGGGACCGGCTCAGGTGGCGAGGACGTGGTGATGGTGCCCGTGGATGATGGTTCGGCGCCACCTCCGCCGGCGAGGGAGCACGACGTCGCAATGTTGGCGGCACCGGAATCTTCAGCGGTCGTGACCGCAGCGTCGATCGAGGGCGCGGCGGACACGTCGTCGTCCCGGTACCTGGACTTCCCTGGTATCGGGATCATTGATCTCGACACCACCGAGCTCCCGAGCAACGACCGGGAGATTCTTGAGGCTGTGACGGAGCGGGTGTTCGCTGACCCGTCGATCTTGGATGCCATCACGTCGGACCCGCCGGTGCCGCGTCAGGATGGGGGTGCTGGCGGCTTGGCGCCACCCGTCGCGCCAGAGGCGGCGGAGGGGGTTCTCGGAGAGTCTACAGCCGGCACGGACTCGGCTGTGATCGAGCCCCCGCCAACGTCTGTCGGAGAGAGCACGGACGCGCCCCTGCTCCAGCCCGCAGAGGCAGCCATGGCCGCGCCCACTCCTTCGGTGCTCGGCGCGGTCGAGGGAGTCGTCGGAGGAGCGGGGCCATCGTCGCCCCAGCCTGCTGCCGCCGCCGCAGAGGAGGTTCCGGTGCCGAGCCAGCCCGCCGCGGCCCCTCAGGAATGTGGCGCCCCCGAGGGCGCGACAAGGGCCGCCTCCCCCCAAGAGCGCGACGCCCCTGAGGGCACGACAAGAGCCGCCTCCCCGGAGATCCAGGAGGCCGGGGAGAACTCGGGCGCGACCTTGCCGCAAGGTGTCGGAAGCGGTGAGGCCCAGGTCCTCGAGCTTGCCTGTGCCCCGTGGGCAGCCGCCTTCGAGGTCGGTGACGATGTCGAGGACGACGAGGAGGCCGCGGCATGCAACACTCTCGAGCGCGGGTTGGCGTGGGCGCACCGTGCGTTCGACGAGTTGATCCTTCCCGCGACGTCGGTGAGTTTCCCTTACACGAGTAACTTGTTTGCTGATTTCCCGGTTCTTCCGAGAGGTGCGGCTCACCTTCGACTTGTTCGGGGTAGACCCTCGCGGCGTCAGGTCGCAGGAGAGCGCGCGCGACGAGAGAGCTCCGTGCGGAGCGGGCCCAATTGGAGATGCAGCTGGTCGTGGCTCAAGTGGCGGCGGCCGCAGCGGTGGCAAGCGAGGCGTCGACGCGGACGACCCTTGAAGCCACCAAGCAATCCGCGGAAGACCGTGCCACTGCCGCCCAGACCGCTGCCGCCGCAGCCGTGACCGAGCGGGACGCGCTGGCGTCGAGGCTGGCTCTCGCCGAAGCTGAGGTCGAGAAGCTCCGTGCGGCCGTGTTGTCCGCCGAGGAGGCCACCGAGAGGGCCAGGACCGCTGCTGCCGCCACCGAAGCTGCTGCCCGGGACGCCGCCCAGGCTGCGGCCCGCGAGAAGGCGGCGCTCGAAACGAAGGTGGCGGACCTGGAGCGCGACCTGGGCACTGCCACGGTGGATCTGGCGACGGCCGGCCGCCAGTTCTCCCAGGTCTCCAATCAGCTTCAGGAGGTCTCCGAGGAGGCGACGCGGCTGCGCGAGAGCAACACCAAGTTGTCGGAGGACCTCGAGGGTGAGTCGAGCAGATGCTTTTCCTTTACCATCCCCTTCGCTGCCCGCTTCTTGACGTGTTCTGACTTGCCCGTTGTCGTTTCAGGGATGCGCGTGTATCGCGCCGGGATGACCACGAAGTTAGCGGAGGTGAACCAGGAGCTGAACGCAGCCCTCCTCAAGGTCATCGAGAAGGACAGTGCTATCGGGCGCTTGTCGGAGCAGCTTCAGAGTAAGTCCCGGATCTTGGCTCTGTCTTCCTCTTTCTCGCGGACCCGCCATAACTGGTTGTCTTGTTCATCTTCCAGGGATCAGAGCCGAGCTCGAGCAGTCACAGATGGCTCGGGAGCAGGACGCGGTCGCACTGAACCAAGCCCGGGATGCCCAGCGCGAGTCTGAGGCGGCTCGCCAGAAGAGCACCGAGGACTTGGCCAAGCTCGGAAGGGCCATCAGCACGGCTATGGCCGGGCTCGGCGTGTCGCTCGGGCCGGTGATGCCCGAGACGCTGGTTGAAGAAGTCGGGCGCCTCCCAGACGCGGTCCAGGAGCTTGAGCTGACGACGGCTCGGCGGGCGGTGCACCGAGTCCTCGCCATGTTCGAGTCGCACTACCAGGGGCTGGACCGCATGGCGCTGAGCGGCGGCTGGGCCCCTGGCATCTTTGATGCGCAGTGTGACGAGCTTGAGGAAGACTGCGCCTCCTTCGCCCGCGACATGGCCGACGCCGCCCTGAAAGACCTAGAGCTGCTGCCACAAGATGCACCAGAGGACCCGGTAGACCCCGAGCCCTCAAGTTAATTGTATCACTTTTGTTTCATGTAATGATTAGAACAAGTCGTAATACTACAAGTCGTGTAGCTGAGAACTTTATTCAAGTTGCATTACATCTCGATCGCTTCCGAGCGCCCGAGGACGACTGCCGCAACGCGTAGTCGACCTTAGAAAGTTGAGACGACCAAGCCTTACTCTGGAGCCACGGAGGCGTAGGAGTCGGAGAGCTCGGCCCCCTCAAACCGCTAAGGGTAACCACTCGTTCGCAGCACCCGAGAACTCGAAAGGTTCGGGAGGTAACTTGGCGTGGTTTTGTTTTTAAAATCGCTTTTGGACCAGAGTCCAGGCGGTCCCTCGAACGCTTTTGAAAAGAGGTCGGACGAAGGCCTAAGGACTCGGACTGTGTTCGCAAGTCTTCGTGCCGTGGCCGCGGAGGCGTAGGCACTGGGAACTTTGAACGAGCAGCAGCGCCTCGCCCCACGCAGGCCGTCGCCCTTACTTCTCGCAAGATCGAGTTTCCGTCCAAAAAACCTTTCGCTCGTGCGATCGGTCACGACACGGTTGTCGGGATTTTTTGAAAAAATCGTAAAAACGGGGAGGGCATCGTGCCCTGGGTAGCCCCCGAGCAGGGAGCGTCTTTGCATTGGTGTCAGGGCGCTCGCTGCTCAGCCCCAAATGTTGTTGCAAACTCGTAAACACAGCCATGGATAAGTTTTCGAACTCAAGGACATGTGAACAAGGCATGCAACATCTATTTATTGATGTACGAGGTTCGAACAGTTACTCAAGGATAAAACGGGTGCATGTGCTCGATGTTCCATGCGTTGGAGACGACCCTCCCGTCCTCGTACTGGATCTTGTATGTCCCGGGTCGGAGCACTTCGTGGATGATGAACGGCCCCTCCCAAGGTGGTGACAACTTGTGCTTGTCCTTGCTGCCTTGAACTCGTCGGAGTACAAGGTCTCCGACGTGGAACTCGCGGGGGCGCACGTTGCGCTCGTGGTAGCGTCGCAGGGCCTGCTGGTACTTGGCGCAGCGTAGCAGTGCCACATCCCGCGCCTCATCGAGTTGGTCGATCGCATCCTCGAGCGCAGCTTGGTTGCCTTCCTCGGTGTAGGCCCGCACTCACGGACTGCCGTAGTCGATGTCCGTGGGCAGGACTGCTTCCGAGCCATGCACCATGAAGAAGGGTGTGAAGCCTGTGGCACGACATGGTGTGGTACGCAGACTCCACAGCACGGACGGTAGCTCGGCCACCCATCGCGCTCGGAACTTCTCGAGTCGCTTGAAGATCCGTGGCTTCAAGCCTTGCAAGATCATGCCGTTCGCCCTCTCGACTTGTCCGTTCGTCTTTGGGTGGGCAACAGCCGACCAGTCCACACGGATGTTGTTGTCATCACAGAAGTTGAGGAATTTCTTCCCCGTGAACTGGGTGCCGTTGTCGGTGATGATCGTGTTGGGTATGCCGAAGCGGTAAATGATGTCGGTGAAGAAGGATACCGCCTCCTCGGAGCGGACGTTGACGATGGGTCGAGCCTCGATCCACTTGGAGAACTTGTCGACCGCTACGAGGAGATGAGTGAAGCCCCCGGGCGCTTGTCGGAGCGGCCCCACCATGTCGAGGTGCCAGACGGCGAAAGGCCACGTGATGGGGATGGTCTGGAGCGCCTGCGCCGGGAGGTGAGTTTGTCGAGCGTAGAACTGGCACCCTTCGCAACGCCGTACAATGTCCTTGGAGTCCGCCACCGCCGTAGGCCAGTAGAATCCTTGTCGGAAAGCCTTTCCGACAAGTGTTCTTGGTCCAGCGTGATGACCGCAAGCGCCGGCGTGTATCTCTCGTAACAGCTCGCGACCCTGGTCTCCAAGGATGCACCGCATGAGTATGCCGGCAGCCCCCCGCTTGTAGAGCTCGCCCTCGATGAGGACGAACGCCTTTGCTCGGCGGGCAATGCGTTGAGCCTCCATTTGGTCGGAGGGGAGCTTTCCTTCGACTAGCCACTCGAGGATTGGAAACCGCCAGTCGAGGTCTTCAAGGTTCGGCTCGGGTGGCTGATCGATCACCATGACCTCGGGTTCCTCCTCCTCGGGGGGCTTCTCCCCCTCTGCGCGGACAGAGGGGGCATGCTGATCGCTCGCGAAGACCCCATGAGGGACTGGGCTGCGACTGGACGCGGTCTTCGCGAGCACGTCGGCTGCTTTGTTGTAGTCGTGTAGTACATGATGAAGCTCGAGCCCGTGGAACTTGTCTTCTAGGTCACGCACGGCTTGACAGTACGCCGCCATCTTTGGGTCCACGCAGTTCTCGTCCTTCATGACCTGGTTCACGACCAGCTCCGAGTCTCCTCTGATCTCAAGTCGTTTGATCCCAAGCTCCATGGCTATTCGAAGGCTGTTGATCATGGCTTCGTACTCAGCGGCGTTGTTTGATGCCGGGAAATGTAGTTGTACCAAGTACTCCATGCGCACGCCCAGAGGTGAGATGAAGACAAGGCCTACACCTGCTCCCTCCTTCATGACCGAGCCGTCGAAATACATGATCCATGTCTCGTGCTCGATCGGCGCCGGGGGAGTTTGAATCTCTGTCCACTCGGCAACAAAGTCCGCGAGCACTTGTGACTTGATAGCACTGCGTGGTGCGTATGTTATGTTCTGCCCCATCAGCTCGAGCGCCCACTTGACGATTCTCCCCTCGGCCTCGGGGTTTTGGATGACCTCCCCGAGCGGATATTTGGACACCACGGTGATGGGGTGTGCGTCGAAGTAATGTCGGAGCTTGCGCTTGGTCATCAAGATCGCGTACACGAGCTTTTGCATCTGCGAGTAACGTGTCTTGGAGTCGGAGAGCACCTCGCTGATGAAATATACAGGTTGTTGCACTTTCTGTGACCTTCCGGGCTCTTCTCGCTCGACCACCAGCGCTGCACTGACCACCTGAGTTGTCGCTGAGATGTATAGGAGCATCGGCTCTTCAGGGGTCGGAGCTGTGAGGATCGGCGGGCTCTTGAGCATATTCTTGTGAGAGTCGAGCGCCTCTTGTGCTTCGGGGGTCCACGTGAAGTGGTCGGACTTCTTCATGAGTTTGTACAGCGGCAGGCTGCGCTCCCCGAGTCGTGCTATGAAGCGGCTCAGGGCTGCGAGGCAGCCCATGACCCGCTGTACGCCCTTTAGGTTCTTGATTGACCCCATGTCCATGATGGCCGAGATCTTCTCGGGGTTTGCCTCAATGCCGCGTTCCGACACGACAAAGCCAAGGAGCATGCCCCTCGGAACCCCGAAAACGCATTTCTCGGGGTTTAGCTTCACCCCGTGCTGTCGCAGCTTCGCAAAGACCTCGGTGAGGTCGGAGACCAGGTCCCCTGTCTTCTTTGACTTGACGACGATGTCGTCGACGTATGCTTCTATGATGCGTCCTATCAACTCCCCGAAGACACGTCGCATGCATCGCTGGAAAGTGGCGCCTGCGTTCTTGAGCCCGAAGGGCATCATCTGGTAGCAGTACGCACCGAACGGAGTGATGAATGAGGTCGCGAGTTGGTCCGCTATGCACATCGCTATCTGGTGGTACCCGGAGTACGCATCGAGAAAACAGAGGATTTCGCACCCAGCTGTTGAATCGACTACCTGATCAATGCGAGGCAAAAGAAACGGATCCTTGGGACATGCCTTGTTAAGGCTCGTATAGTCAACACACATCCTCCATTTCTTATTCTTCTTCTTTACAAGTACAGGGTTAGCAAGCCACTCGGGGTGGAATACTTCTCGGATGAACCCTGCACTAAGAAGCTTCACGATCTCCTCGCCAATCGCCTTGCACTTCTCGTCGTTGAAGCGGCGAAGACGTTGTTTCACCGGATTCGATCCCGGCTTGATGTTCAGTTTGTGCTCGGCAACCTCTCTCGGGATCCCCTTCATGTCGGAGGGTTTCCACGCGAACACATCGAGGTTCGCCTTGAGGAAGTCGACGAGCGCGCTTTCCTATTTAGGATCGAGCGCCGTCCCGATACGGAGCGTGCGGCCATCGTCGGAGACGACCGCATCCTTGACGTCCTTGGCGGGCTCGAAAGAGTAGGCCGCTCGCTTGGACGACTCGGGGACATCCTGGTCCTCGGATCGAGGCTCGGCGTGGAGCCTCTCGGACCGGATGGTTGCCTCAGCGAACTGAAAGCATTCAGCGTCGCACTCGAATGCGCGCTGATACGTAGTCCCTACTGTGATGATCCCCTTCGGACCGGGAATCTTCAGCTTCAGGTACGTATAGTTTGGCACGGCCATAAACTTCGCGTATGCCGGCCTCCCGAGGATCGCATGGTACGTACCCGAGAACCCCACCACTTCGAAGGTGAGGGTTTCGGTGCGGAAGTTCCGCAAGTCCCCGAACGTGACGGGCAGATCGATCTGCCCGATGGGGAGCGCCTCCATCCCAGGGACGACCCCGTGGAATGGTGCGGTCGACGGCCTCAGCTGGGACTGCGGGATGCCCATATCGTCAAGCGTAGACACATAGAGCACGTTGATCCTGCTTCCCCATCCATCAGGACCTTGTGGACCCTTTTGGATTTGAACAGGGGAGCTACCACTAGTGGGTAGGATCCTGGTTGAGGCACATGGTCGGGATGGTCCTTGTGGTCGAAGGTTATCGGAACCTCCGACCACTTTAGGTAGGACGGCTTCGCGGTGTCGGCGTTGAAGACTTCTCGCCGGATGAGCTTCTCGCGCCGCCTCGAGGGTCTTGCCGGAGATCCACCGAAGATCATGTGGACCGCACCATCTTCACCCGGGTACATAACCCCCGCGCCGTCGTCGTTGTTGGGGGGGTGGCCCTCCCTTCTTGGGTTCTTGATGAGCCGGCAGTCTTTGAGGGAGTGCTTGACGGGGACCTCGTGGTGCGGGCACGGTGCGTCCAGGAGCCTCTCGAAATGGTCCTTGGACGGCGCGGGCTTGGTCGGGTTGCCCTTGGGGCGTGACGTCTTGCGCTCCACCGCCGCGACCAGGTTGTCGTCGCGACGGCGCTTGTCGTTCTTTTTCTTCTTCTTGAAGCGTGAGGACGTCCCCTCGCCATGGTCCACGACTTGCTTCCCCTTGCCCTGAGGGGTGTTGAGCGTTGCGGCGACCGCTTCCTCACCGTCAGCGTGGTTGCTCGCGATGTCGAGGAGCTCGCGGGTCGTACGAGGCATGCGGCGCCCGAGTCGGTGGATGAGGGAGGTGCACGTCATGCCGTTCTGGAACGCCGAGATGGCGTTGTTGTCGGTCGCACCGGGGAGTTCGGTGCAGCGCTTGGAGAAGCGCCGAATGTACTCGCGCAGGCTCTCTCCCGGCTGCTGCTTGCAGTTGCGTAGCTCCCACTGCTTGCCGGGGCGTGTGTAGGTGCCTTGGAAGTTCCCGACAAAGACTCGACGTAGGTCAGTCCAGTCGTGGATCTTGTCCCGTGGCAGGTGCTCGAGCCATGTTCGTGCGGAGTCACCGAGGTAGAGCGGTAGATTCTTTATGACGAAAAGGTCATCCGTCGCTCCCCCGGCGTGGCAGGTGAGTCGGTAGTCCTCGAGCCATACGCTGGGGTTGGTGTCCCCGTCGTACCTAGGTACATTGGTCGGAGCACGGAAACGCGAGGGGAATCTCGCATCCCGAATGCTCTGGCCAAAGGCCCGCAGACCCCTCTGGTTCGGTGACCAGCTACGGTCACGGTCGTCGTCGCTGTCATGGCGCCGCCCACGCCCTCGGTCGTCGTGGTAGCGCGAGCGGTTGTCGCGATGGTTGTCGACACTCTCGGCACGTCGGCGAGCCTCGATGGTGTTCCGCGCCTCCCGGTTGGGCCCGAGGCGGCTCTTGACCGCTGATGCCGCAGCGCCACCCTCCTCCCCACACTCCCGATGTTGAGAAGGAGGTGGGTTTGGGCCGTGTGCGGATGGTGCTCCTGCCCGCCCGCGCTCCGAGCGCTGGCGCGAAGCTGAGCTCTCCGCTTGTTGTGCCGCCGCCGCCTCGAGCAGCGCCTTCAGTTGCTGGCGCACCCGTCGCTCCTCGGAGGTCGCCGCCTCCGGACAGCCGCGCAGCAACATGGCTGCCGTGGCGAGGTTCTGCGACGCCCGCCTGAAGAGCGGCGGGGCGTCAACGTCGGCGTTGGCATTGGCGTCGACGTTAGCGCCCTCGTTGGCGCGTCGGTCGTCGTCGCGTGTTCGTCCCCAAGCCGGCGGTGTTGGTGCGCGGGCCCGCGGCTGCTCGGCAGCCGGGCGGCGCTCGCGCCGCTCGCCGTTCCCTTCGCGGGGCCGCTCCTGCACGGGGACGTCCTGTGCAGGTTGTCGGTCGCGGGGCTCAGGGTCCATCCCCAGCTCCTGGTGAAGGAGAGCCAGCTCCTCGTCGAGCTGGCGCTTGGCCTCCACGAGCTCGTCGAGCCGCGCCCGTCGTTGGGCGTCGGCGGCGCGATGGCGCGGTGCTGGCTCCGGTTCGGAGCTACTTGATGCCGAGGCCACACAGACGTTGCACTCCCGCGTAGGGTCGCGCTGCCGCGTGGGCCGGGCCCTCCGAGTCGTCGTAGATCCGGGGGCGGCGCCGGTCGCGCGCAAGTTGTTGACGTAGGCCGTCACCGGGTCGTCCGGGAGGCCGGGCTGTCCATGGGGGTACATCGCGGTGTACCGCTCCATGAACTCCCCCCAAGCTAGCGGCTCGGCCCCGCTGGCCTGGAAGGCAAGGTCGGTGAGGTTGTAGGCGGCGAGCCTAAAACACTCCTGCGTTGGGTTTGGCCCCAACATGCCGATGATCGTCTCGTCCGAGAAGCCTCGGACGAAAGCCTCGCGTCCCGCAGCCCCCGTCAGGACGTTGGGACGAGGCGGCCGGGCGAAGGTACGCCCGGCGACGGGCTCCGCCGGCCCGGTGTAGACGAAGCCGAGGGAGCCGAAGCACAGGGTGGCCCCAGGTGTCAACGGGACCCTGTGGCCGTCCATCCGATCCACTGGTGAAGTTCATCGAGACACACGATGTGCCCCTACCTGGCACGCCAACTGTCGGGGTTCTCTACCGCCGGACAGTAAATTTGTATCGATCGTGCGTCGGGCTCAGATGGTTAGCGCAGGAGACAACGGGGTTTATACTGGTTCGGGCCTCCGAGGAGTAATACCCTACGTCCAGTGTCGAGCTGCCGTGTTCCCGAGCTAGGGGTGTTTGTAGTAGGGGTTACAAACTGGTCGGGAGAGGGTGTCGGACCCAAGTCCCTTTGGATGGCGTTCGGTCTGGTAGAAAGTCTAACCCTTGTGACGGTTGCTCTCCTCTCCCTTTTATAGACACAAGGGGAGGGGCACAAGGGGGAAGTAGAAAAGAAGTACAGTGCTTGGTCGCTGGGATGTCCCGTCGCGCGTCGCTGTCCGTCAGGGCGCATTGAAGTGGAGTTGTGCTACTTGGTCGTGGGAGCCGCCGCGTGGCCGGGCATGGCTGTTCACCCTGGGACGCTTGGCGCCTCCTCCGAGTAGTTTGTTGTTGTCTTGGCCTGCCCGAGTACTTGACTAGCCCGCCACGCTAAGGCCTAAGCCTAGGCTTGAGCTCGTCGTAGGGGGTGCTTGAGTGCCTCGGGCGAAGCTTGCGTGTGGCAGAGTTGGAGATGATGTTGATGGGATGGCTGTGCAGCCGGGCAGACCCGCATTAAGGCTCTTGTCGGGGCCAGCTGCTTGCATGGGCCGCCAGCTGGTGCCTTTGCATGGCGCGGGGAATCGTTCCCCCACGCGTCATGGTGGGGGCGCTCGTGCCCCAGGCTCGTGCCACGCGTCATGGCCCACGCCTCAGTCGGAGTCGGGGGGAGCTCGCGCGAGGCGGAGACTTGTCGTGCGAGGCGGAGACTTGTCGTGCGAGGCGGAGACTTGTCGGAGGGGATCCCTCTTGTGGGGAACTGGTCGGAGATGCTGCCAACTGGTCGGAAGCATGACGTCTTGCCAGTGTGGGTCTTGACCGGAGTCCTCAGTCTTCCTCGTCTTGAATCTTGGCCTTGACATTGTCAATCTTGGCCTTCACGTTGTCAATGGTGTCGGATTACCTTGTGTTAAGAGAGATCTTTTCGCCGTCAAAGGGGGCCCTAATCCGGGCCCTCGTCAGAGATGCTCTTAGAATCATAAATTTTGATATGCACTTAGATATATGATGTCTAGATGCATAATAATATCTATACATCTAGAAAAAGTCAAAACAACCTATAATTTATAATGGAGAGATATTTACTAACCCAATGGCATAGTATATATTGGAAAAAGGTGGAACAACTCTATAAGATAAAATGAGATCGTAGGTGTACGGGGTTGTATCAACCGGTGACTAGAGAACATAGAAATAAAGGGATTAGGATATAACAACAACTAAAAGGGTCAAAGTCAAAATTAAATTCTGTTACTCCAATAGTATACAAATGCATTGAACATTCTACTAAAATACAAGGATCTTTTGTAATTGTGGCAAAATTTACAAACAAAATGTAGATTGCATATAATAAATTTAAAAATTATGTTCATGTAAAAAATGTATAAATCTTTATGGTGCTTAAGAAAGTACTAAAGAATATGTTTATGTCAAACATAATACTACCTTTTATCCTTAACTAGTAACAATGCACGTGCATATGGATACACCAGAACGTTGTGACAATTTATTATTCACCAGAAATGTCTCTGTTGAGCCTATCTCCAAACAAAAGACAACCAAATGACAAGGTCTCAAATAAGTATGCTAATGACGAGCACATACTAAATTTGTGCGCAATCGATATGAGAGTCAAAAGTACTGTGGTTGTCTTTTACACAGCGACAACATGCTGCAACCCTAGCTACACAGATTAAGAGGCTAAAATTGGGAAAACTTAGGTGGTTTCCACAGATCGGGGTGGGAGGGTGGGATTTCACACCGATGAGCGGCAACCACCTCGCACCCGCCAATCGGACTTGATCTGCACAACTGACTGTGGAAGCGAAAGGATTCCGCCGAGAATCGAAGGCTCTAGATACCAATTGTGAGGATCCAGGGGATTCGAACAAGGAAATCAAATAGACTAGAACGAAATCAACCACAAGAATAAGCAAACAGGCATCGCGAGATAACCAGGAAGGATTGACAGTTCACTGTATCGGCCACGACAGGCAAGGTTTCACCGATACAGGCGCCCCCGGAGAGGCGACGGGAGAACTAGCCTAATTTCACCATAACCATTACAGAGTTCTTCTCCCTCACTTAAACAAGTGTGAGGACTAAAATGTAATTAAGGAAAATACAGGGATTGAATTGTAATTGTGGCGGAGACAAACTGAGCCTCTCACTTTAGCTTACCGACTAACTGAAGATATGCAGGTCCTGACAAAGACTTACTCAACGACACAACCACAACCACCATGGCAGGGGGAGTCCACCAGGAGGAAGACAGCATTATCCTCTCGGCGCAAGTCTCGTTTATGCCTGCCCTGGGACATGACGAGGAGCCAGCAACACTGGTAGGATGCTTCATTGTTAGATTGTTATTTCCCGCATGTGTATAAATTTCATGCCCTTCAATGATTTGTATTTTGTGACTATATGCTAGATTGCAACGAACTCCGTTGTCAGTCATTGTGATGGCAGCGCAATCTCTGGTGCAGTACGCCAAGAATTAGGGGATAAAGCATCAGATGAGGTAATTGAATTAAAGATTACAAATGATATGTACAACACCTATGCTGGCCAGATTGGGTTTAGTATTAGAAAGAGCCATACAAAGCGACGGGGAGGAGCTAGGACTCCATGTCAGAAATATTTTGTTTGCAGTAACCAAGGTCATCGACAAACTGAGTCTTCAAGGGACACTACAAGGACAGATTGTGATGCTCGTGTTCAGTTTAGTATCAGTAAAGAGGGGATTTGGACAGTGCAAAAGGTTGTACTTGATCACAACCATTAACTTGCTAGTCCAGATAAAAGAGAGAAGTTGAGGTCCCATCGAAGAGTTCAAGAAGCGGACAGGAAGCTAATTGGGTAGATGAGGGAATCCGGGATGAAGCCAGCCCAGGTTTTTGAGTTTATGAAGGAGTTTTATGGAGGAGCTGATAAAGTGCCATTCTCACGGATGGATTGCAACAATGAGATTGGCCGTGAGCAGCAGAAGTACTTAGAAGCCAATGACACACAGACACTATTGGAATACTTGAAGCGTAAGCAGATAGAGGATACAACATTTTTTTAGAATTAGGATCCAACATTTTTTTATGCCATGCAAATAGACAAGAAAAATGGTAAGATCACTAATTTCTTTTGGGCAGATGGACAATCTATCATGGATTACGCATGCTTTGGTGATGCTGTGTCATTTGACACCACGTTTCAGACTAATAAGTTTGAAATGCCTTTTGCTTCATTCCTCGGAATCAACCATCACAAAGCAGACTATCATTTTTGGGGCTGCATTGTTGTTTAATGAGTCTACACCATCATTTGTTTGGCTATTTCAAACCTTTCTACAAGCAATGTCAGGCAAACATCCTAGCACAATGTTCACTGATCAAGACGCGGCCATGGCAGGAGCAATTGCTTATGTATTTCCAAACACAAGTCATCGCCTCTGTTTATGGCATATTTATGTTAATGCTGCTTACATGTTTTTGACTTTCATTGCATTCATTTGAATATTTATTTGCTTACATGTAGTTCTTATGAACAATTTCATATTCCATGACACAGGACACCAATGCTGATGCCTATGGGAATACTTTGACTAAGGATGCTCAGTTGGTCGAAGATAGATATGCTAATGCCACAATGCCAAACTTCAATATGCACGGGAATTCTTCTGTCATGAGTGTTCCATATTTCAGAGGAGGATACACAAGTCTCTTACTTGGGATTGATGAAGCTGCCACACTGCCTTCTAGGAAATTAAATTTTGATGGGCTGCCAAATCAAGAAAATATGTAACCTTGTGTTACAGCAGAAAAATACTGACTAGTGCTTATTTTTACCCTAAGCGGTTGGGACCATGAATATTGTACCTGTTGCTCTTTTTGTCATGAATCAGTCATTTGCACTGTTGTTCTATATTTTTTTTCTTTTGAGATTACCAGATTGCACTCTGTTCTGAATCTGTGGTTTTCTTCTTTTTAGCACACAAGAGGATTCCAGAATATGAAACATCCATATATATATATCATATAGAAAGAAAATGTGATACATTGATCCTGTCAAGCCATCATTGCACAGATCCTAATTTGATCACTAGAAACTATAATCCCGAATTATCTAACATTTAAAGTGTGGACTACTCCAATGACATGAACTGAGAGTGATGGTGACCTTTTGTTATCATCGACGACCTGGTCCTGCCAGCAGCCAAAGCATCTTTACTCTGTGCTTGAACAAAGTAGACTGAACATGAACAATCTTTACTGCTCGCAGTAGTTCCAGCATAGTTGGTGCCCTTGGTCCTTGAGGTTTAATAGCAACATCAGCATATTTACCAAATTAACTTGGATGCCCAGTTATCCTTTCCACCAATTTGTCCATACACGACAATTATTTAATTCCTGCAAGAGAAAATCTTTAAAACAGAGCAACAACTGCATGCTTCCCACCAGGTTTTTTCAGATCCTCAGATAACTGTTAGGCTCATGGCAGCTAGATAACTGAATGGCGATTGAGGAGAACCTGAACTGCCCGAGGTGCTATGCCTCTTGACATGCCGATGAGGAGAAAGGTGCAATCTGATGGAGCCGACCCAAGCGGATGAGGGAGGTGGTGCTGGGCAACAGAGGCGTCGGAGGAGCATGGATTCACAGGTTTTTTTTGCGCAGCCGGACGAGGGGAGCGCCAGCGCGTGGGGTGACTGCGGCGGCGGCGGCGGCGGACTGACCAGTGTGGATGAGGTGCGAGCCGGCTTTGGAGTTTCGGCGACGAGAGCCTAGATAACCCCCAACCTGTTGCATCTAGATTACTTCACCCCCCTGAACCATAAAACCGGGTATCTGACCCCTGAACTTTGCAAAACCATTCACAGAGCCCCCTCTCCGGTTTTGCACAGCGGTATGGCCACATAGCGTGCTGAGTTGGACAAGGTGGACCGCTGGTACGTGGGGCCCCACTCGTAAGTAGCCAGCTCTTCTCCCCTCTCCCAGAGAGTGGATTTTCCACCGGCACCGGCGCGGGCAGGTAAGTTGGTAACCGTTGATGATGTTCCAAAAATCGTGCGCAAAGATGGGTGGGTGAAGTTGGTCCCACCGCTTTTCAGCGCAGGCCCGGCAGATGAAGTTGGTGAGGCAAAATTGTGAGGCACGAATCCAGCCTCCATTCACGCTCGCTTTCCTCCCCATGCCGCCGCTCCCGTTCCCCTTCCCCGTCGTCTCCTAGCTCTTGTTCGCCATGGAGGTTACGGCGTCGTCAGCGCCCCAAGCCCCCAACCCTTCGCCTCCATGTCGTCCACCCCTCCCCCATGTAGATCTTGCTCGTGGTTCTCTCTTCCTGGATCTAGCTCGGCCATGGAAGGTAGGTCATGTTGGTAAGATCCGGCATTGAACTCACTCCTTGAATCAATGGAGGAAAGAAGAGATGGCCCCCACATCTTGGTGTAAACGGAGAAGGTACTGTGACAACCCGCTCAGGAAAATACCGTACTATCGCCTAAACTAATCCACTTTGGCCATTAAGCGACAGTAAAGTATCATCCTGTCGTTAGTTGCCTGGTTAACGCCCGGTAAATCACTCGGAAATTCACACGGAGGATCGAACATATGCATTAAAACTCACGCGAAGGCGAGTCCAGAGTACAAACACAATTTAAATCCAAATTACCCCTAAGGGTTTAATTATTACAAACCATTGTTCATGACATGAAGTAAAAGTTCAGAGTTTGAAAACAGCGGAAATAAATAAACTAGCGCAACGATAATCATCACAGGAGGCCGTCCGTGATGCTATCACTCGTCGTCATCCACCCATTCCAGCTCCCAGCCGGGTGGAATCTCACCAGGCCAAACAACACCTGCAACAACATTTTAAAAGCAAGGCTGAGTCCTGAGTATTAGTTGTTGTTGCAGGTGTTGTTTGGCCTGGTGAGATTCCACCCGGCTGGGAGCTGGAATGGGTGGATGACGACGAGTGATAGCATCACGGACGGCCTCCTGTGATGATTATCGTTGCGCTAGTTTATTTATTTCCGCTGTTTTCAAACTCTGAACTTTTACTTCATGTCATGAACAATGGTTTGTAATAATTAAACCCTTAGGGGTAATTTGGATTTAAATTGTGTTTGTACTCTGGACTCGCCTTCGCGTGAGTTTTAATGCATATGTTCGATCCTCTGTGTGAATTTCCGAGTGATTTACCGGGCGTTAACCCGGCAACTAACGACAGGATGATACTTTACTGACGCTTAATGGCCAAAGTGGATTGGTTTAGGCGATAGTACGGTATTTTCCTGGGCGGGTTGTCACAGCTAGTATCAGAGCGATTATATGCACCAGAGTTTAATTAACAACCTTAATCACTGGTTTTCGAATAAAATTTGCCAAGATTGTTTGGATTTGCAAAATACGTTGGTCTGTTAAGGATGGATATAGATCGAGAGGCCCTAGAGGGAATTTTTGGATTCTTTCAGATGGCTTATAAATCTATGGTTTATTTTACTAACTTCCAGCACATTTTATTCTTGTCAGAACTTACTTTCTGTACAACCATACTAGTTCATCACGTTTTGCCATACGTGGTGGTACCACATGAAAGTCATGCGAGGGATGGATGAGACCTATTCTAATGGGAACCCATGTCGCGTCTGTGTCTCGTCACGTTTTGCCATACGTGAACATTCCGCATTGTGAAAATGCGAGGCAAGGATACACTCCATTCAAACGGAGAGTGTCTGAGGTTGGACGCTGTCCATGCAGCGATAAACGCATGGGTACCGTTTCTATAGTGAACGATAATGTATGTGGACGCTTTCGTGAGTGCTGGCACGAAAGGTTCGTTGTGTTCTGTGATCTTCTGCAGGTACACTAACCACGTTTTGTAAGTCGCTAAGTGAGAGTCGACTAGATCTCGACTAGTTACTATAGGGAGAAACGTGTATATGCCTTGCCACCGGCGCTAACTTCGAGTTTTGGCTTGATTGTCTTGTGAGGACGAATAGGACGTCTTGCATCATGCTAAAAATCGTGAAAACTTAAAACTGAACCCACACTTGTTTTATGAGCTCTCTAAGGAAATTTTGCTAGTGTGCTTTTTCTTGCCTAGCCTCTCGTGTGCAGGTGTGTTGCTGCCCAAAAATCTGTTGTGGCTGTTTGCTTGATCTTTGCACCCTGTTCAAGAATCAGTTTGACCAGATGATCTCTACCAAAGTTGCTCCATATCTAATCTAGTTTCTGCTCGCAAAAATTCACGGTCATAGCTTTTGTCTACCTCAAGTTGTGCTCAGTTTAGTGAACATCTGTCTTGCTGTTTTTCCAGAAATCTAATCCGAAACCCTGCTTAGTTGAAGCACCTTCCTAATCTTCTAGCTCAATCTTTGCATACCAAAGATGTGTATCATAACCTTGCTGAGTTGCTACACAAATTTGGGAATTTTTGGGGCTCTGGTTTTCAAGTTATGAATTTTTGTTCACAACTGCTAGAACTTTATGTCATTATGTATGTCTGCTCGTTTCGAGTTCTAACATACGATTGTACCTTGGTACACATGATTACCCCATTTCTTAACCAAGAGTTCTTTTATCTTTGTCCGCATCTATCTCGTACACTCGCATCCGTTTGGTTCTCACTTTTGTCGTTATGTCCAGATGGACAACATTGGATCTGCGTCAGCTGATGTGGAAGCATGGACTCTCGTGAACTACCTCGAGGAGGGTGGATTTCCTACACTCTTGTGGGACACCCTGAAAGACTTTGGGTACACCGCTTACCCAGAGTACTCGACACGTGAGGTCGTGACCACAGGCCAACTCGTTCGTTGTGAAGTGAAGGTGAAGATCCCCGTGTGCCCGACAAACCCTACTTGGGAAGAGTGGGAGAGTAAGGCACAAGGGTTGAACCTGGCTGACACTATGCAGAAGGCTGCTCTTGAAGCGCTCACAACTTTTTGTGGGAAGCACCCTGACGTGGTAGCCGGCACCGCAGCCAAAGTGATTCCTGTACCTGAGCGACACGATGGACCACGGGTCGAACGCGAAGCTTTTCTTCCAGCTCAGGGCAACTCTCACCTTAGTCCTGATCTTGTCACCTCAGTCCATTTTTCTGAAGCCATGTATGACACCTACCGACTGATGGTGGGAGAAAGTGCATTCTATAGACGTCAAATCTATAGGCATCGAGTTAAAGAAGTGGAGAATACCGCCCAAGCGTTGAAGGAAGCCCGAGCAATGATAGCTACTCTCAAGAAGGGAAGACGCAAGGATAAGGCCAAGATTCGAGAATTGAGTGAAGTTATTCATGAGCAGAATTTCATGTTACCGCATAATGATCAATATAGGTTTGAATTAGAGAATCAACTGGAAGCAATAGCAGCTCCACCTCCGGAACCTGTCATTCCCGGACCAGAAGAAGAAGAAGATGCTGAGGAAATTCAAGGAGAATCTGGAGTAGAGTCTGGACTTGCTTCACCGTAGCTTTCTTCGGCATGGAAGACTCAACCCGTAGGAAGTGAACCCAAAGCTAGCTTGTTGTCTAGTTGGAGTTTGGTGTGCTTGTATTAAAGTTCTGAGATGTACAAGTGTAGTAGTCGTAAGGAACCCCTAGTGTGTGCAGCCGTGTTGGTTAGTTTTTGTGGTAGGCTGAACTAGGAGCTTTCTTTTGTGCAGCTAGTCTGCTTCGTAACCCCCAGGTGTCGTTGTGGTAATCCCGAGACTTCCATCGATGTAATGCTATGGTTGAACACCCTCGGTGGAGGTGTGTCGAATGTTGATTGAGCTAGTTGTGATCAAATCGGGATCTCGAGTTGAATACCAACCTTGGAGTGTATGAAAACCTACGCCTACTAACCCAAAATGAGAATTTTTTGGTACATGAGCATCGATTTATGAAATTTATGCTTATGGCCACTGTGTTGTCCGGTTCCGTAAAACTTACCATAAATGAGTTTTCGTTGTACATATTCTACTTGTTAATTTTATGAGCAAGCTTACGAATGTGTGTTTAATGAAAACTCAATTTTTCAGATGGTCGGACCGACACGCAGCACTCCCAATGGTTTCGGTGCCTCAGGTAGTGGTGACCCACCACCGCCACCACCCATGACACCGACGGAGGCACTCCTGACAGCGCAAACCGACGTATTGCGCTAGCTCCTGCAGATGCAGCAGCAGATGGCCCAACGGATACAGCAGCTGGAACAGAGACCTCCGCACGGGGCCAATCATGAGGGACCACATACGGTCACCACCTACACCCAATTTATTGGAATGAAGCCCCCAACGTTCGCTAAGGCGGAAGAACCGCTTGAGGCTGATGCATGGATCAGGGCCATAGAGGCCAAATTTTCTGCTTTTACCCTGCCTTGCTCTGAGGAGCGCAAGGCAAACTTTGCGACATTGCAGCTTCGGGGTGAAGCACTGATGTGGTGGGAGCATTTCAAGTCTATGCAACCTGCTGGACACAAAGTCACTTGGGCTGAATTCAAGCAAGCTTTCAAGGACCACCATATCCCTAAAGGACTCATGGACAGAAAAATGAGAGAGTTGTTGGCTCTGAAGCAGGGAGCTGACACTGTGTATCAATATGCACAGAAGTTCAACAGTCTCTGCCAATACGAAGGACATCACGTGGACACCGATGACAAGAAGATGGAACGTTTCCGTGATGGTCTTGATGGTGACTTGTACGAAAGGCTAAACCTGCTGGAGCCCAATAGCTATCATGAGTTAGTAAACAAAGCTATCTCTCAGGAGGACGCCATGAAGAAGGCACAGAAAGATAGGAAGCGACAAGCTGATTTTACTTCGGGAAGTGGATCGAGCAAGAAGTTCCATTTTGTCAAGAAACATACTCATGGGTCTTCGCAATCCTCGCCAACCGGGCAGTGGAGAATGACCCCAACCCAGAACAAGCCTTCAGGAAATTTCCAGTACCGGAAGGATCAGCAGCAAGTGTCCAAGCCTAAAGAACTTCCGCCCCGCATTTGCTACAATTGTAGACAGCCCGGGCATTATGCAAATGAGTGCCCGCACCCCAAACAGCAGAAGCCCCAGCAGCAGAATCAGAACCCCGGATCCGCTAAAGGCAACCACGGCAAGAAGCCGGTCTTTCAAGTGAAGCAAGGCCAACTGAATTTCATGGGTAACATCTCTATCCGAGAACAACTCCCTACTTTGTCTAGTACTTTCGAATCTCGGGACGAGATTCTTTTTAAGGGGGGTAGGCTGTGACGCCCCAGGTTTTTAATTAGCGTCATTGATGCTAATGACCGAATCAACTGGGTCAAACCTGCTGACGTTGGTCAAACCATGGTCAACCTGGGTCATCACCTCGAAAACCTCACCAAGAATCACTAATGACCCCCTTAATAAAGTCAACACCCACTTGTGGTCAACCCTTGGTCAAAACCCCGGTCAAAAACCTATGTCGTTGAACTCCCTCCGGAACTTTTGCCGCGTTCTCCAAAATTCACCTAAACACTTCAAAATCTCCCAATATAAAAGTTGTCTAGTTTTTCGAGGGACACAACTTTGCTTTTGGGTGGCATTCCAAATTTTGAGTGTAAAAGGGTGAAAAACTTGGTCAACTGCAGCATTTACTATTCATTAGCGCCATGAAAAACAGGAACTTTGCCTGCAGTTTATGCTCAGACCCTTGGGCAAAACATAGGAAAACCTTTGTAAAAGTTGTAGAGGGATCTTTGATCTACAACTTTGCTATTTACCACTTAGTGCACTTCAGTTGAAAATTCGGGAGATAATCGTGGTCAAAAGGGGCTAAACCAAATTGAACAGACGCGTGCCGCGCCACGGCGTCGTGGCCGCGCTCCAGAGCACGCCCGCGCGCGTGCCGCCACGTCGACGCACCGCCGTACGTGCACGCCGAGGCGGGCCCGCGACCGTCGGTCCGTGCGCCGCGCTTCGCGTGACGTATTTGTTGACGGTGAATTTCCGTCAACCTAGCCATGAGTTTACCTTTAATGTTGGCATTGATTTATTATTCTAACCACTGAAACTAACCCCCCATATATAACAAGTTCACTCTTGCATGTCGATTTTGGAGTTTATTGTTTACGCAGGAAATCTACGCTAAAGAGGAGACTTTCGGGATAAGTTCGTCAAGCACTTCAGAAGAAGATCATGAAGCCCGACAAGAGTCAAGACATGCGATGAACATGACTCCAAATGACCCGAGGACCGAAGCGTCAACATGCAAATCTTCAGGGACTCAACCAGAAAACGGCGAAGCTTGGATAGCAAGATTCAAGCCTTAACCGTGAAGGAAACGACGTCAAAGGCCCACATGCAAGTGCACACAAGTAGGGAATCGCGCGAGAAGCAACCAGGGAGGAAACCGGGGCCGAACCGGGCCTGGGCCGGCCGGCCTGGGCTGACCGGCCCAGCCCATTCCGGGCCCGGTTCGACGCCCCCTTTGACCTAGTTGCCTCTCGTGCTATTTATAGCCCCCTGGCCGAGAGCCACGCAAAAATTCTTTCGTCATCCGCCGCCACAAGATCGAGAACAAGAAGCAGATTAGATCGCGAAGGGAGCACTCGTGGCCTTCATCTACTTCGGTGGATTCTACACCATGATCAGCGCTACAATGAGTAACATTATGGTGTAAAGTCCTTGTTTGTCCTAGGGGTTGAAGGGGGATCTTGAGTTGTAATCACCGAACCTATGTTTTGAATCTTTTGCTATCATATTCATGTTCATGTTGATGGTGCTTTAATCTTATTGGTCGGCCGGCTTGCTTTGGGGATGCATCGCTCGTAGCTTCGCTATCGTGTTCCTTTTGTTCTTTATGCGATTACCGTCGTGTAGTGACAGTGCGCGGGAGGGAAAACATAATGAACTTGGTTCACACCTTTGATCATGCATGCCTAGAACACATCAACGTCTTGTGCACTTGGTGTTCGATCACGGATTACCCTCGTGTAGTGACTAGTATGCGAGAGGGAAAGGGTTGGACTCCGTGCACTTTTACCTTTGATAGATTAGATCGGGTTGTTCTTGCTAGGTGGTTACATCTTCAAGTGATCCTAGATCCCTTGGACAAGCGTTCTACGTTCTTGAGATCTCCTTTCCATCACTCTCTACTTTGTCTTCTTTAACCTAGATTAAATTAGATTAAGTTCCTTACTTACACATATTTGATAAAGAGCTTTAAATCAACAACATTAGTGCTTAGTTGAGCATAGCAATCCACTTGTTCCACGGATTGATTAACCTTGGGGGAATACTCTAAGGGAAAAGCTACAACCAACCCGTGCGCTTGCGGATCGTAACTTGACGCGTTATTTAACCGTCAACAAGCTTTTCTGGTGTCGTTGCCGGGGAACAAGCTAGTTTGCTACGTTTAACTTTGTATTAATTTTGTTGATTACTAACACCTAACCTTTTGTCTAGAAATCCTTGTTTTTTTTGTTTTGTTTTTGTTGTCTAGATGGCTTTTGTCAATCACCCCATGGAGGAAGAAGAAAAACCACTATGGTACTATGCTAGCCCGCAATTGGAGGATATTAAAGTCCAAAAATCAGATTTGATACTCGAGGCTACCGAGTACAAGATCAAGCCTCAAATGATTGAGATGGTGGCAGCCAACCTATTTAGAGGGGTGAAGACGGACAATCCATATAGGCACGTCGAGCGTTTCACGATGCTATGCAACACGGTGCAACAAGAAGGAGTTCCCGTCGATTGGTACAAATGGAATCTTTTTCCATACTCACTTGCGAATAAAGCAAAACGATGGCACTCACTTGCATCCTTCGAGGTGGAAGGAAATTGGAATCGATTGGTGAAGAAATTTTGTGAAAAATTCTTTCCGATAAGTAGGGTTCAAAATGTGAGGAAGCAAGTGATAAATTTTGCACAAGGAGAAGAAGAAGGAATAGATCAAGCTTGGGAAAGATTCAATGGATTAATCAAACAAGGACCAAGGCTAGGGTTCTCCGGTGATGTACTCTTGCATACCTTTTATTTTTCCCTAACTCCCGAATGCATGCGGTATGTTCAAATGTGTGCAGGCGGAAATATCATGGAGAAAACACTCACGGAGGCCACCCAATTACTACAAAGAATAAGCGAGGGGGTGGCCATGCAAAGAGATTGGGAAGAACATATTTCGGGAAGCATTGAGCAAGAAACTTGTGTGGAGGTACTTGCTGGAATTTCAAGAAAAGAAGCCCCGAAAGTGAAGAAAGAAGAAGCAAGGCAAGAAAAGATTGAAGGGGCAACCCACAATGAAGGAGGACCAATCCAAGGCATCAAAATTCGCAAGCTCGAAGAGTTACAAGGAAGAAGTTTGGCGAATGCAAAGCCGTTAAAGGAGTTCGAACAAATGGATTGGATCCCAATTAACTTCGAAGAAATATTCAACAAGAGGAGACCATACCCGAACCAAAAAGAGTCGGCGAGAGCTATAGAATTCAACTTTCCAAAGGAGAGGCGCTCGGGGTATGAGTTGGACAAAGAATCAGCCGGAGAGATTATCCAAAGGCTTTTCAATGAGGAAGAAGAGGTAGATCCGGATCACATTGCCGAAGTAAAGAGGATCATGGGAGTGAAGCCGGAGGCCTCGCCATATGCACACCTAGCCGAGGTGTACGCGATAGGAGCCGACCATGTCGAAGGTACCTCTCTTCCGACACCTCACATAAGTTGCAACATTAATGGAAAGAAAATTTGTAAAGCCTTATGTGACATAGGAGCTCAAGTTAGTGTCATGACTTCCATGATTTATTATGAGCTTTTTAGTAAAACTTTAAATCTTGCTCCAACACAAATAAAATTAATCATGGGAGATGGTAGAACAACAAGACCTTTGGGTGTGCTTAGAGATTTAGATGTTGCTATCTCAGGTAAAATTATTCCAACCGACTTTTTCGTAATCGATGCTTGCCATAATGAACATGATGATATAATTCTTGGTAGGCCTTTTCTTAAGTTGGTCAATGCCGTTCTTGATACCGGAAAGGGTAGAGTTACTATTGATCTAGATGGAACTAAATCCACATATGATTTCCTACCCGCTTCTCGTATTGCTTTACCTCTACCTCTTGATAACGAAGAGGTAGAGGATCTTTGTTTTGTTGATACTTTCAAAGACCCTCTCCAAAGAGCAATGGAGAATGATGCTATGTATGATGATCAAGACAAAGAACTAGCGGAAGCAATCGAGGGGTTGAAGGCACAAGATGAAAGCTTGGATGAAGAAAATTATGAAGATATTGGAGATTTGAAACAACAAGAACCCGAAATGCCCGATGTTGAGTTAAAGCCACTTCCCAAGGGATTAAAGTATGAATTTTTAGGAGCCGATAAGACGTACCCGGTCATCGTGAGTGATGAATTAAGTCCGGAGGAGATGGATAAGTTGCTGAATTTATTGAGGAAACACAAGAAGGTGATCGGGTACTCGATAAGTGACTTGAAGGGTATTAGTCCAGCCTTTTGCACCCACCGCATACCACTTGAAGAACAATGCAAGCCCGTTGTTGAGCCTCAAAGAAGATTGAGTTGTGTCATGCGCGAGGTGGTGAAGAAGGAGGTGATCAAATTGTTGGATGCCGGAATAATATACCCCGTGCCACATAGTGAATGGGTGAGCCCGGTGCATTGTGTACCAAAGAAAGGAGGAATAACGGTTGTAAAGAATGAGAAGGATGAGTTGATACCACAACGGATCGTGACCGGATGGAGAATGTGCATCGACTATAGGAAGTTGAACAAGGCAACAAGGAAGGATCACTTTCCGCTACCCTTTATCGATGAGATGCTTGAAAGGTTAGCTAAACATTCTTACTTTTGTTTCCTTGATGGATATTCGGGGTTCATGCAAGTTCCCATTCATCCGGATGATCAACAAAAGACAACCTTCACATGTCCGTATGGAACTTTCGCATATAGAAGAATGCCATTTGGTTTATGTAATGCACCGGCCACTTTTCAAAGATGCATGACGGCTATATTCTCGGATTTTATTGAAGAAATTATGGAGGTATTCATGGACGACTTCTCGGTGCATGGTACGTGTTTTGAAAGTTGCTTGAAAAATTTGGAAAAAGTTCTTGAAAGGTGTGGAGAAATTGACCTTGTGCTTAATTGGGAGAAGTGTCACTTTATGGTGAAACAAGGGATAGTCTTGGGACATGTAATCTCCGAGAGAGGAATAGAGGTGGACAAAGCTAAGATTGAAACGGTTGAAAAGCTGCCGCCTCCGACAAATATCAAATCGTTAAGAAGCTTTCTCGGGCATGCCAGATTTTATAGAAGATTTATAAAGGATTTCTCAAAGATCACCAAGCCATTGACACAACTTCTCCAAAAAGATGTGGAATACGATTTTGATGAAGAATGCTTGCATGCTTTCCGGACATTGAAGCAATCTCTCATAAGTGCACCAATTATGCAACCTCCCGATTGGAATCTACCATTTGAGATAATGTGCGACGCAAGTGATTATGCCGTTGGAGCCGTTCTTGGACAAAGGAAGGAAGGGAAGGTACACACAATTTATTATGCAAGTAAAACTTTAAATGATGCTCAAGTGAATTATGCAACTACGGAGAAGGAATTGCTTGCCGTAGTGTTCGCATTTGAAAAATTCAGATCTTATATTGTGAACTCGAAGGTGATCATGTACACCGACCACGCTGCAATCAAGTACCTTTTGTCCAAGAAAGATGCCAAGCCACGTTTGATTAGATGGATTCTATTATTACAAGAGTTTGATATGGAAATTAGAGACAAGAAAGGGTCGGACAATGTCGTAGCCGACCACCTATCAAGGATGCATCATGGAGATGATGGGATGGAGCTAATTGAAGATAGAATGAGAGATGACCATCTATATCGAGTACTTGATAGAGGAGGATGGATGCATGATATCATAAGATGCCTACGGAAGATGCCATTAGACCACTTGGACAAAAATGCTAAGAGAAGGGTAATTGCCGAGAGCAGAAAATTTTATTGGGATGCACCATACCTATATAGATGTGGAGATGATGGAGTGCTAAGAAGATGTGTGCCGCGGGAAGAAAGAGAAGAAATTCTAAGAAAATGCCACTCGTCGGAATATGGAGGACACTATGGACATTTTAGAACACAAGCAAAGGTATGGGCAAGCGGATTCTATTGGCCTGAGATGCACGAGGATGCTAAAAGATTTGTTGCAACTTGCCCGGAGTGCCAAAGGAGTGGAAATATATCACAAAGGAATGCAATGCCGCTGAATTATAATTTGCAAGTTGATCTATTTGATGTTTGGGGCATCGACTTTATGGGGCCATTCGTGAACTCGAATGGATATGAACACATCTTGGTCGTAGTTGATTATGTATCAAAATGGGTTGAAGCGATTCCATGTCGGAAAGCATCTACGAAAGAGGCTATTCAAATGATCAAGACGGTGATATTCCCTCGATACGGCGTTCCTAGAATTTTAATAAGTGATGGTGGATCACACTTTATTGGCAAGGATTTTAAAAGATGTTTGGCAAAGTTGGGAATCGAGCATAGGGTGTCTACGGCCTATCATCCACAAACAAATGGCCAAGCGGAAACATCGAACAAGCAACTCAAAGGAATCCTCATGAAGACGGTGACTAAAGGAGGAAAAGATTGGTCAAAGAAGCTAGACGGAGCATTGTGGGCATACCGGACCGCACATAAAACACCAATAGGTATGACCCTTATCAATTTGTTTACGGAAAAACATGTCATTTACTGGTAGAACTAGAGCACAAGGCTTATTGGGCAATAAAGGAGATGAATCTTGATATTGATGCGGCACGAATAAAGCGGAGGATTCAAATAAGTGAACTTGAAGAGCTAAGATTGAAGGCATATCACAACGCTAGCATCTATAAAGAAAGGATGAAGAGATGGTATGACAAAAGATTGCATAAGAAGGAATTCAAGGAAGGAGACAAGGTCCTACTATACAATTCTCGATACAAGGTCTTCGGCAAAGGAAAACTACAAAGCAAATGGGATGGACCGTACGTCGTACATTCAGTGTCACCATCGGGAGCGGTAACAATCATGGACGCCAAAGGAGATCAATATGTTGTGAATGGACAACGACTCAAGGTATTCCTGGAGCCTGACGTTGTGCCTATTAAATACATTGACGTCTACACCTTGGATGGTGACCCGGACCATCAAGACTAAGCGACGAAAACAAGGTAAGTTGTAAATAGCCTTCTACTTTATTTAATTTTCAGCATGTGTGTTAGTGTTAAAGATCACCATGAATAAAGTTTCCCACCTTGATCAACCTTTGGTAAAAATATTAAGTTGATGCCATGATAATATATGATGAAAAGTTGCCACTTTGCTCAACTTTTGTACTTGTTTCATGCATGATTAAGCTAATGCTCTCTTTAATACGAATCTGAAATTAATTAAATGCTAGCTTAATCTTTGTGGAGGTTATGATAAAAATTAAGACCCATAGTGTTATTTTCATGCTCTCAATTTCGGATGAGTTAAAGATGATTTGTTCTTAAAAATATATATGCTAACCTTGTCA
Source organism: Cenchrus fungigraminus (assembly GCA_036936925.1). NCBI lineage: Eukaryota > Viridiplantae > Streptophyta > Magnoliopsida > Poales > Poaceae > Cenchrus > Cenchrus fungigraminus. The sequence goes on along the minus strand of CM072770.1, from coordinate 123,779,359 downwards.
ATTAATGCTACTTGCATTTTGCTCTACCTATCCAAAGCCATATATATATGTTGAGTGCATAAACCTTAGTGTACAAGAATTATTTTTGGGTGAGTTATTTCAGGCCTTGATTTCTCTGGCCCGAGACTAAGAAGCTGGTCATTCCGTTTTTGCGTATCTCTCTTTTTGCTAGCCTTTCTATCCGTGCATTGTGTGTCCCCACATCGGAGATTTCACAAACCTCGCCGGATATCCACCCTTAAAACCAAAAATATCATCTTTTGTGTTTACCTCCTTGACCACAACCTATCATTGAGTATGGATCGTCAATTCAAGGAAGATTGCAAGATGGTGCCAAGGTTGAAGATTTCAAGTATCTCTCCAAAGGAAAAATATTTCTAGTACCTACCTTATCTCTATCACCTCTTTGCCCGAGGACGAGCAAACGTCTAAGCATGGGGGAGGAGGTAGGTACAATGCAATTTAGAGTTCAAGGGGAGCAAATAAAAATAATAATAATGAAAAAAAGAAAAAAAGGAAAAAAGAAAAAAAAATGAGTATAAAGAAAAAAAGAGAGAGAAAGAAAAATATGTATGAGAAAAGAAAAAAAATTAAAGTGAACTCCCCAGTTCTCTAAAGTGCATTAGGAATCTCAAAAGTTTCAAGATTTAAGATCCAAACTCATTTTTCCAACCATGTGCAATCCGATAATGAGGACTTCCTTTGTGCCTCGGGATCACTCTTTGCCATTTGCACATGTCCACCTATCTCAAAGTGTGTGTATTTTTCTCTCCCCCTCCTTGACATAACATTATTTTTCAATGACCTTTTTGACGAGTCTCGGTAAGACCATGAGAAGCTTGTCTTGTTTTGACAACATCTCATTTATAATATCTTGGTAGGACTAAACTTTTTCCATGTAACTCCACATAAAGCCTTCCACTATAAATATTGAGAGGGGAAAGGAGTAGAATGAATAGGCTTTGAGAGACAAGATGAGATGAGAGTACAAGAGCAAGATGCAAGGAAGTTTGTTTTTGAACTTGGTTTAGCTACTTTTCTTCATCTCGCTCTTAATTTCAAAATTTCTAAGATTCATTTGAAATTTGGGAGCATGAGGTAATCACTTGTGGGAAGTGCTTAAATTAATATCTACCCTCCATAAGGATGAAGGCTAATACATTATGGAACTTTAATGATTAAATCTTTGAGAGCATTATGTTTTCTCGTGTGTGATCAAGTGCAGGGTATAAAGCAATGAAAGGCAACGCTGATATTCATTAAAGGCTTACTCGAGGACGAGCAAGGTTTAAGCATGGGGGAGTTGTTGACGGTGAATTTCCGTCAACCTAGCCATGAGTTTACCTTTAATGTTGGCATTGATTTATTATTCTAACCACTGGAACTAACCCCCCCTATATAACAAGTTCACTCTTGCATGTCGATTTTGGAGTTTATTGTTTACGCAGGAAATCTACGCTAAAGAGGAGACTTTCGGGATAAGTTCGTCAAGCACTTCAGAAGAAGATCATGAAGCCCGACAAGAGTCAAGACATGCGATGAACATGACTCCAAATGACCCGAGGACCGAAGCGTCAACATGCAAATCTTCAGGGACTCAACCAGAAAACGACGAAGCTTAGATAGCAAGATTCAAGCCTTAACCGTGAAGGAAACGACGTCAAAGGCCCACATGCAAGTGCACACAAGTAGGGAATCACGCGAGAAGCAACCGGGGAGGAAACCGGGGCCGAACCAGGCCGAAACGGGCCTGGGCCGACCGGCCCAGCCCATTCCGAGCCCGGTTCGATGCCCCCTTTGACCTAGTTGCCTCTCGTGCTATTTATAGCCCCTCGGCCGAGAGCCACAAGGGAATTCATCCGTCATCCGCCGCCACAAGACCGAGAACAAGAAGCAGATTGGATCGCGAAGGGAGCACTCGTGGCCTTCATCTACTTCGGGGGATTCTACACCATGATCAGCGCTACAATGAGTAACATTATGGGGTAAAGTCCTTGTTTGTCCTAGGGGTTGAAGGGGGATCTTGAGTTGTAATCACCGAACCTATGTTTTGAATCTTTTGCTATCATATTCATGTTCATGTTGATGGTGCTTTAATCTTATTGGTCGGCCGGCTTGCTTTGGGGATGCATCGCTCGTAGCTTCGCTATCGTGTTCCTTTTGTTCTTTATGCGATTACCGTCGTGTAGTGACAGTGCGCGGGAGGGAAAACATAATGAACTTGGTTCACACCTTTGATCATGCATGCCTAGAACACATCAACGTCTTGTGCACTTGGTGTTCGATCACGGATTACCCTCGGGTAGTGACTAGTATGCGAGAGGGAAAGGGTTGGACTCCGTGCACTTTTACCTTTGATAGATTAGATCGGGTTGTTCTTGCTAGGTGGTTACATCTTCAAGTGATCCTAGATCCCTTGGACAAGCGTTCTATGTTCTTCAGATCTCCTTTCCATCACTCTCTACTTTGTCTTCTTTAACCTAGATTAAATTAGATTAAGTTCCTTACTTACACATATTTGATAAAGAGCTTTAAATCAACAACATTAGTGCTTAGTTGAGCATAGCAATCCACTTGTTCCACGGATTGATTAACCTTGGGGGAATACTCTAAGGGAAAAGCTACAACCGACCCGTGCGCTTGCGGATCGTAACTTGACGCGTTATTTAACCGTCAACAGTATTCCCCTGCCACGCGGAGCTCCCTCACGCGCCAAGCCGACCACATGCCGTTTGTCCGCCGGACCGCCCGCGTTCTCCCTGCCACGCGTGCCTGCCGAGGCCGGCCGCCGTACCCGCGGCATTAACGCCGGGTTAGCCTTCGCGACGAAGGCTTGGAGCCGCACACCCTCGCCCGTCTATAAATGGCACTGCCCCTCCTCCTTGCGTGCGCCAGTGCTCCGCCGTCGGTGCCATTGCCGCCGCCTAGCCGAGCCTCTTCCTCCGCTCACTGCCAGTGCCGCCCAACCGCCCCAGAGCCTTCCCTAGTGCCCACTCGACCTCCCCGGCTCGCGTGTTGTCCAGGCCGTGCACCCCTGTTCGCCGGAGCCGAGCTCCAGCGGCCGCCGAGCCCCTGCGCCGCCGAGCACCCTCGCCGGCGACTTCCCCGCCCCAACTCCGGTCACCAGCGAGTCCTAGGTGAGCACCTGGTTGAGCTCCGCCTCTTCCCCAGCCGAGAGCACCGTCGGTCTCGCCGGAATCCGGCAAGCCGCGCCGCCCGCGCCCCTATGGACCCAATTGCTTGGCTCTCAATCTTTCTAAGGGCATTTATGCAAACCAGGGGCATTTCTGTGAAGCCTGAGAAACTTCCAGGGGCCTGATTGAAAGTTAGATCTTCAATAGTGAATCCTTTTTGATGGATCTTGTAAAATGCCTAGAAAATTGTAGAAAAATCAGAAAAATGCAAACTCAATTTTGTTGGATTCCATCTAATAAACACTACAACTTTTGTAAAGCATGACCCTAGTTTTGCCTGATAGTTTTTGCATGAAAAATAGAAGACTGATAGACCTAGATCTGTTGTATCTCCAAATTTACATGTGCTCTGTATCTGAATTTTGGACATATTGTGTGTCATGCCATAACTAGCTTCTGTACCAGAAATTGCACAAAGGTATGTTGTAAATATTTTATTATGAATTGTTTTGTATTTATACTGAATCTGTCCAAATGATTTTTGTAGCTAAAAATAATTAGATTTTTGTGCTCAACTTCTGCATGTGATCTTTTTATTCCTAAATGCACCTCTGGTGAAGTAATCACAATTTTATATTCGTTAGAAATATTTATTCCTGAATTATGCTTGATTTTCTTTGTAAATGCATAACCCAAGATCTATAGTAGCTCTAGGTATATTTGTTGCATGCCTAGCTTAGTTTTGGACCAAAGGCCATGTGTGAGAAAGTTGGAATCATTTTGATGTGTATTTATTTTTATATGCATTTATCTTGTTTTGGTAGCTAGCTTTTATTATTTTCGGTATATTTAATTTCCTAGCTATCCTAAGTGTGCATGTGTGTGCAGTGGCTTTGTATAGGTTTGTAGTGCTTCGTAACACACCTCACTGAGTTTTATTAATTTATTTTTATGAATAAAAGCAATAAAGGCCATTAAAGCTTAATATTAAATTAAATGAGAAAATCACCAACCACACCCCTAATGACCCTATGTGTGTAATGTAAATCATTTTAAAAAGCTTAAGACCAACTCCTTGCTGTTTTGTGAATTTAAAGTAAATTAATTACATAAATATGTACACATTCGCTATCAAAAAGAATAAATAATAAAGAACCGCATATTGTTCCTTTTTGGAAGAGTATGCTGAATGTATTTCTTATCTAGGTGAATGGGGTCAACCATGCACCCCATGGTTGTCATTTGTTGATTGTAATTAATTAAATTAAAAATCGTCAATTAAATCTTGCATTTGCATCCTCGTGCAGATCTTCCCGACGGTAGATATACGCTCGTGCCGGAAGGAAGAGACGAAGGTGCTGACGAAGAGCTACAGTACGTGGACGTAGCTCAGGACCTGGACCAAAGTCCAGAAGGGCCCAAGGCCAACCTTGCCAGCGAAGGCAAGCCCCGGATCATTAACCCTTCCTTTTTTAAACTATGCAATTGTCTTTGCTATGATTGTGTATTTACGTTTCAGGAGTTGAATTGAAACCCTAGATGCATGAACCCTAGGTACCTATGTTCTTTTACTAGTATGCTAGGTCGATAGCTGCTAGGCTATAGGACCAATAGAAGTCGAGTGATGTTCGTCACTCGCGAGAATAAGTTCTTATGTTGGAATCATAAGATCTTTATAAATGGATTGCTCATGTGGTAAGAGCATGGGATTTGGGCTCCGGTCCAGTGGCTTTCGTGGGCTAAGCTTTTGAATGTACTAAGTACTTGTCGGGAATGAGACCGGTAAGCCTAGTACCCGATTGACGCGGCAAGGGAACCTTTCCCTACTACCCCTGGGACACAGAGATGTGTCCCCCTGCTTGCAACAGTGTGGTACCTGTGCGATCCTGGGCGATCCGGCGTGACGTGCCAGTAAGCCTTGTACCAAGGAATGTAGGTTCCGATCCCGAGCTGAAGATCGACGGGAACCGCCTGGTGGCACCACGTAAGAACCTATTCTCGCGAGTGACGAACATCACTCGACTTCTACCGGGTCCTATAGCATAGCAGCTATCGACCTAGCATACTAGTAAAAGAACATAGGTACCTAGGGATCATGCATCTAGGGTTTCAAGTCAACTCCTGAAACGTAAATGCACAATCATAGCAAGGATAATTGCAAAATTTTAACAGACAGGGTTAATGATCCGGGGCTTGCCTTCGCTGGCAAGGTTGGCCTTGGGCCCTTCTGTACTTTGGTCCAGGTCTTGCTCTACAGCGACGTAGTGTACGTCTCCGTCAGCTCCTCCGTCTCCTCCTTCCGGTACACGCGTACAGCTACCGTCGGGAAGATCTACACGAGGATGCAAATGCAAGATTTAATTGACGATTTTTAATTTAATTAATTACCAACAACATATGACAACCATGAAGAGTATGGTTGGCCATATTCACCTTGACAAACACACATTTGGTAAATCCTTTCTATTAAAGTAATTTCCTGTGGTGCTTTATTATTTATTCTTTTTGATAGTGACTGTGTACATATTTATTTAAATAAATTAATTTAGATTTAAAAAACAGCAAGGGGTGGGTCTTAAGCCTTTTATAATGATTTACATCACACACATAGGGTCTTTAGATGTGTAGTTGATGATTTTCTCATTTAATTTAATATTAAGCTTTAATGGCCTTTATTGCTTTTATTCATAAATTAAATTAATAAAATTCAGCAGAGGTGTTTAAGAAGCACTACAAGCCTATACAAAGCCACTGCACACACATGCACACTTAGGAGAGCTATGGAATTAAATATACTGAAAATAACAAAAGCTAGTTTCCAAAACATGATAATTGCATATAAAAATAAATACACATCAAAATGATTCCAACTTTCTCACACATGGCCTCTGGTCCAAAACTAAGCTAGGCATGCAACATATACACCTATAACTATTATAGATCTTGAGTTATGCATTTACAAAGAAAATTAGGCATATTTCAAGAATAAATATTTCTGTAAACATAAAATCATGGTTAATTCCCCAGAGGTGGGTTTATGCATAAAAAGGTTATACCCAGAAGTTGAGCACAAAAATATATTTATTTTTAGCTACAAAAATCATTTAGACAGATTCAGCATAAATACAAAATAAATCATAATAAAAGATTTACTCAGTAACTTTGTGCATTGTTTGGTACAGGAGCTAGCCATGACATATCACACAACATATCCAAAATTCAGCTATAGATCATATGCGGATTTGGAGATACAACAGATCTAGGTTTATCAGTTTTGTATTTTTCATGCAAAAACTATCAAGAAAAAGTATGGTTATGCTTTACAAAAGTTGTACAGTTTTTCACCAAGAATCCAACAAAATTGGGTTTGCATTTTTCTGGCTTTTCGACAATTTTCTACGGATTTTACAAGAATCAGCAACACTGCAAACACTATTTAAGAAACAACTTACAAGGAGGTCCCTGGAAATTTTTGAAGCCTTACAGAAATGCCCTTGCTTTGCACTCAGGTCCCTAGAAAGAATTGATTGCTTGCAATTGGGTCCTCGGGGAGGTGGCCGGCGCGGCTCGCCGGAATCCGGCGAGGCCGGCGGCTGCGGTCGACCGGGAGCGGCGGAGGATGGCCTGAGGGCCTCCTAGGCTCGGCTTGAGGGCTTGGTCGGGGCGGAGGATGGCCTGAGGGCCTCCTAGGCTCGGCTTGAGGGCTTGGTCGGGGCGGAGGAAGGACCGGCGAGGGAGCTCGGCGGTGCCCGGCGGCGGTGGCCGCCGCGAGCCGAAATTCCGGCGACGGCGAGGAGGTGTCGGGGCGCGGATGGCGACTCGAGCTTCTATGGGTCCTAGAGGAGGTGCCCGAGGGGTTGGTCGGCCGCGGTTGCACGAGAAAGAGGGAGCTCGGCGGCGGCGCTCCAATGGCGGGGCGCGACGAGCATAGGGAGGTGGCGACGGGCGCGCACGCGCGGGGGAGTGGTCCGGGGATGTTATAGGGGCGCGCGGGGTGGGGAACTGAGCTGCAATGCGAAGGAGTAAGGCGAGGGGGAGTCCGGACCGCCGTGGGGGCGCGCGTGTGACCGGCGGGCGGTGCGGCCGGGGCACGGCGCGGCGCGCAGTGAGGGCGGAGCGTGGCGAACGCGCGAGCCCCAAGGCCTTGGCTCGGGTTGCGTGCGACCAGGTGAGGCGGAGGACCTCAGGACGCGCGGCCGTCGTGGGGGGACCCGGATGCTGAGGCAAGGAGGCGCCACGCGTTCGGCGTGCGCGGGCGCGCTCTAGAGCGCCGGGGTGTCGGCGACGCCACCGCTTGTATTTGCTTAGCCCTGTTTGACCGCGAAAAGCTCCAAGATTTTGAACTAAAGTGTACCAAGAGCAAATAAGCAAAGTTGTAGATCAAGCTACCCTCTACAATTTCTAGAAAGGCTCATAGGGGTTTTGACCATCGGATTTTGCATAAACTACACGCAAAGTTGCTGGTTTTTATGGCTCTAGTGAATAGTAAAAGCTGAGTTTGACTGAGAATTTCACCAATTTCCACTCAAAATCTCAAATGCCACCAATTATGAAAAGTGTGTCCCTCGAAAAGACGAACAACTTTTATATTTGCCGATTTTGAAGTATTTAGGTGAAATTTGGAGAACGCGGCAAAAGTCTCGGAGGATGCTCAAGGACACTAGGGTTTTAAGTGGGGTTTGACTGTGCCTTTGACCAAGCTTTGACCAAGGGTGGGTGTTGACTTGATTAAGAGGGTCACTAGTGATTGTCGGCTAGGTTTCCGAGGTGATGACCCAGGTTGACCAAGGTTTGACTGATGTCAACCATGTTTGACTTAGTTGATTTGGTCATTAGCACTAATGATGCTGATTAAAAACCTGGGGCGTCACACAGACATTATTATTATGCTATTGGTTTCTCTCATCCATCTTATTTATGTGTTCATATGCATGCCTGTAAGGTTCAGATTTAAGAGAAGATTGATATTATATTTTAAAATAAGATCCTGGTATGAATATGATGTTTATGAATTACATTGTGTATTTTTGAAAAGAAATCCTAGTTTATTCCATTTAAAAGACTTGTGCAAAACTCTCAAAACCAAATGTTAGTTCTCTTTTAGGTCTTATAGTATTTGTATACATGTTGGTTCATGGCTTGGATCCTGTAAATGCTACAAATTTAGCAGTCATTGGTACAAAAACAACATAAAGATAAGTTTTTATTTGATTTTTTTATTTCATTGGGGCTTGGTAATGAGCCATGTGTTTAACTTTTTTTACCAACAGCAATTCATTTTGTTCACCAAAGTGGGCATCTCTTATGCTGCCATCACATCATGCTGGTCCATTTTTCTTGTAATGTTCACTTGTTCAGTGATCAATGCAAAATCCCATTTCTTGGTTTCCCCATTTTGGAAAAAAATATTCTGGTACCATGAAAGTGTTCAACCCTGTGCACGCAGGATGCAAAGTAAAAGTACATACAAGTGATGGTATAAGGTCAGGGATATACATCCAAACAGGTAAACGTTTCTGATCCAAAACTTTTGAGTCATATGCATGCATACACAGTTCTAAGGAATATAAGAGAAACAAAGGAAAAATGTTCATCGATAGCACACCATTTGTGCATGAACTTTCTGGTTGCTTTGTTTGTAAGGAAGATGCACATGCACAAATGTTTCTCCATTTTAATAGAAATTTCTCATGTTACACTTAATTTACTTGATACAAGTTTTTTATTTTCTTCTCTTTATTTACTCTACTATTTTTCTTGTATTTTCTCAAATACCCTTTTTTGCTTGGGGATTTTGATTGAAATGTTTCTCTGAACTGTTAGAAGCCCTAGTAAATTTGCAAAAATTCATGGCATGAAGAATCAAAGTTATTGGTTTCTCCATTTGGAAATTAAAAATATTTCTTGTAACATGATTTTTTTCTGGTATGTGTATGCAAGATGCAAAGTAAAAGTAACGTAGTACCATACAAGTGATGCCATAAGGTCAGGGATACCGGATACATGCAAATGTTTCAGTTCCAAAACTTTGACCTTTGTATTCCTTTGCATGCTTGGATAAACTAAGCTCCGATACATGTAACAACAGCAATGATAATTCTTCAGTGTAGTTTAAGGTGATTTCAGATTAAGAGAACCAATTTCAGCACCATGTTTGAGCAGTTTGAATGTTTCAAGTTATAAAGGAACTAAGATATAAGACAGGCTAAGTTTTTTTTTAAAAAAAATTCTTATGGCATCTTTTCTCTCAAGTCAACAATGGGGCTTGGAGCAGTTCTGATTGTTTTTTACACAAGAAAATAATTGGTACTTCCCCATCCTTATAGTGTTTTGTTTGACATTACATTACAAACAGGCATTTCGTGATGCTACCTTTTATCTTTGGTAACACAAGGATTCTTATCGGTAAACTTGACTAGCATTCATCTTCTTTTCTTTTCAGAAGTGCATACCATTTATACAGTTCTAAAGAATAGAACTGAAACAGGGAAAAATGTTGGTCAATATCAGTTTGAAGTGGCCACACAAGCTATTGCAATGTTGCAGAGAAGATTATTAGAAAGGAATAGAAACCACAAAGATGTTGCCTCATCTACAATTGTCATGCGTTCTCATGGACATGATGTATTTGGCAATTTCAGGATCCATAATGTAAAGATCTCATTGTATCGTCTTTCAATTTTTTACCCTTAAGTTTGTGATCTCATATGTCAGATCATGTTGCATGCTCAACTCTCATGTTTGGACATATTACGTAAATGAATGATTAACGTGTTTTTGTTAAGAACTTGTTAAATTTTGGGTTCTAAAAAAGGATCCGTGAGACAATCAACAATAATATCTGATAATATTTGAATGTTATGAAGTTTTAAACAAAAAAAGGTTCGTGCTTGTGGTATTTAATTGTTATGAAATCATGTGAAAAAGAATCAATTGTTGTATGTGAATATGAATCCATGAAGTACAAATAAAAAAATAACTTGTGGTTGGTCATGAAGTTTCACTGCCATCTTGAACTCCTAAGCATCAGATTGTTGCCAGCAGTTTCACTGCCATCACAGGCTTCTTCTCCATCTCGGCCAAGGCCTCAGCACAGGATCACCGCAATAGCAAGGAGGTGGCGACCTCGCGCGGGAACACACGGTGGCGCGCCCTGCGAGGTCCCCGTGCGGGGCCCCCGGCGGACGGCGGCGAGACAGCCCGGGCGACCGGATGCTTCATAAGGGAGGCGTTGCTGCTCCGGGCCTCGGGGAGCCGCCAGGGGGAAAACCTGGGAGGCACAAGATGTGAGGAGGAAAAAGAAATCGAGATTCAGAGGTTGCTGATGAATCTGACATATGGGACCAGATGTGGGACCCGGTGGGATGTGGGATAGGAACTGCCTGGTGAATGAGGCATTGAGGATTTGAGGCACGAGTCGTCCGCTCTGTCCCAGCGAGGCACGAGGCAAGGTAAACGTCGCAGGCCTGCACCAAATAAAAAACACCTCATGGGGCCCCTGCACGCATCGTCGAAAACTTCATCAACGGCAGAGAATTTGCCTGCCCGGGCCGGTGCCGGTGGCAAAACTATAGCCCCTCTCCCATGGCCGGTCTCCTCTACCTGTTTGTGCTATGTGCTGCCGTTCGAACCCCTGCGCATCTGCTTCAGCTAGCCGCACGCTCCTGCGAGGAGGGAGTGAACTCCTCCGACTAGCATGACGCTGCCTGCATGCTGCTCGACGAAATGCCACTTCCGTTCTCTCTTTTTTTTTGAAACAAATGCCACTTCCGTTCAGTGTTGGAAGTTCGTCGTGGAAGGAGGTGAGAAAGGTTGGCAGCACGAGCACCTGTGTGGCATGGAGGATGGAGTACGGCGGCTTGCTACTCCATACCATCTTCAATTCTTTCTGCTATATCTCCTTGTTCGAAAAAAAAAATCTTTCCTTGTTCGAACAGAGCAGTAGCTCAATCACGAGCAGCAAGCTCAAGCTTTCCCCTTCTTGCTTCTCCAATCAGCAACCACCAGTCTAAAGTCCACCACTAGCAGTTCCCTCTCTCACCCAAATCAATCGGTGCCTCAAGTTCCCTAGGAATTTCCCCTCAAATCAATCAGCGCATCTTCCTCAAATCAATCAGCGCATCTTCCTCTGAATCCCCCCCCCCCCACCAGATGAATGAGAAGCAGAGCAAGCAATGCTGGGCAAAGGCCATACTGCTGCACTATGGGTTTCGGCAGGCCACCATCAAGGCTGGCAGCTTGGCAGCATCACCACTGGCTGGAGCTCGCAGGTGCTACATGGGACCGCGGTCTTTGCTTGAGTGTTATTCCTGCCTAAACGCCTTCCGTGTGCCGCCAGAGGCCGAACGGCGGAGACGGATGCACAGGGACGAGCGCTGCTGGCTGAGTGGATGTGCGGGATCCAGGCGGCGGGGCAGAGCACACGCAGGCGAAGGTGAGCTGTGAGCGAGCATGCAAGATGGGGGAGAAGAAGAGGAGGGGGGAGGTAGTAGGCTCCAGCTCCACGTGGAATCTGCTCCAACCCAGCATTTCTGTCCAGCTCAGCACCACGCGGCAAAAACAGCTGTGCAAAATCAAGGAAGGGGTCAAGTAAACGGTTTTGCAAAGTTCGGGGGTTAGAGCAACTCCAACAGTTTGGCAAACCAACTTGACATCCATCTAATTTTGGCAAAACAAGAAAAATTAGCCTCCAACAGTTTGGCAAATCAACTTGGCAAAAATAGAAACTTGGCAAAACTCACCTCCCCGCGCGTATATATGCGCGCGTGGATCGTGTTTGCTATCGGCGTTTCCCTCTAGGTGGGAGGGTGAAAAAAGAAATAAAGAATAGAGAAGGATTCCTGATGTAAGTTTTCAAGAGGTGGAAGGGCACAAACAAAATTTTGTTTCTCTCAGGATTCCTGATGTAAATTAGATCTGAATTTGTCAAGTGAATTATGCCAAACTGTTGAAGATGAACTCTTTTTTTACTTGACATATCTTTTTAGAAGTTGGCAAAACACAAGATTTGCCAACTAAAATTTGGCAAACTCTTGGAGATGCTCTTAGATACCCGGTTTTATAGTTCAGGGGGTGAAGTAGTCTAGTAGCAATAGGTTGGAGGGTTACGTAGACTTTTTCCGAGTTTCGGCGACGAAAGCCTGGATACTTCGAGCCGGTCGAGAGCGATGCGAGCCGAGCTACGCTGTGTGACTAGCCCACTTGGGAGCCGAGAGAGCAAGGGCCGAGTCGTCGTTGGATCGCTGAGATGCCACGCGGCGTTCAACCGGAGAGGGTCCGCACAGATGTGATTGTGCGGCCCGTCCGCGTGCAATTTGCTTGCATGCAGCTGTGGCTTTTCTTTTCTTCTCCGTTCTCGCTTTTCTTTTATTTTCTCGGTTCCGTTTTTCTTGTTTCTTCTCGGTTTGTAGTTTTTTTCTCTTTCGGGACAACAGGTGTGTAGGTAAGTAAATGGGCGGGGAATTGTTTGACTTACATATGAATGCGAAAGTTACTATTTTAAATTATTTTTTATAAATTTATAGTTTAATAAGTATCCATTTGTGTTTGGGGAAAACTATTTGACATGGAATAATTTCCACATGCAACCACCTACCCCTACCCACAAGAAACCTTTCGAAAGTTTTATATTGAAATTTGAACATCATAAAAATAAAGAGTAAGCAATTAAAAAATTTAAGATTATCACCATGGTAAACATGAAAAGTTGCTTGTCGCCCATTTTTTTATGAAAAGACGAACATGATTTCAGCATATGGCAATCCTCAATTATATTCTGCAAAAAGAAGAAGAAATGAGTGAGACCCAATGGTAGAAATACATGGATTTTAAGAAGAATTTTTATATCAAGAACTTCCTATCTGAGGAATGCTGGGAGCGGTGGCGTCGCCGACGAGATCGACACAGATGGGGAATGCGGGGACAGGAGGCCGTCGATGGCGGCCGTGGCGGCGCTGCTACTTACGTGCGCGGCGCGGCTCCTCCTCACGCTGTCGATGGCGGGGGCCTCCGATGCCGTCGGGTCCCCGCAGCGCGCAGGTCTCTCGTGGCCGCCCGCAGATCAGCCTCCAGGATTGAGGCGAACGAATTGCCCGGCAGAGGATGCGTCGCCGGTGATATCCACGAGGCGGATACGATTTGGCCCCTTCTCCGATGCGGCAGCAGAACCTCGCCGACCCATTACCGTAGCACAACACGAATCCAATTTTGGAGGTAGATGAAAAGGAGAGAAAGGGGAAGGTTGGAAGGGGAACGGGGAAAAGGAAAGAAACCAGGGAACAAGACGATGCGAGAAGCGAAGGAGAGATAAGGCTGGAAGCAGACATGCTAGTAACGCACCACGTATCTGTTCGCCCTGATATGATGTAACGCGCGTGCGTCCAATAAGAAATTTGCTGCAGGATCCTTTCTCAGCACATGTAGCCGGAGCATCGCGAAGCACCTCGACCATGGTGGATGGTGGTTAAGTTCTCTGGAGGAGCGCTACGACTACGATCATGGTAGGATATGGGGTCGTGGGGAGCAGCGCTGACGAATGACGGCGGCGGCGATCTAGTGACAAAAGAAAATGCCAATCTTTGGGGAGCCAAGCCGAGAGGTGCTATCTCCACCAGCATGGCTCGCGTGACGACTCGGAGCCTGCCGCCTGGGCGTGCGCGTGAGCCGCGGAAGGGTATCTTCCTCACGAGCGTCTGATGCGGAAGGGCTCCACACGTCGGCCATCGGATGCAGTACTGCACAGCCCGGCGTTTGCAGGAGTCCTGCGTAGAATTTTTTCCCTACTACTTGTGGGCATGCGTGAATGCGGTTGGTATTTGATTAATGTAATAATTAATAATACAGCCTTTGGTTTTGTGTAGTGCAGATGATATGTACCAGGTAGGGCGTCGTCTCTGCGAGGCCACTCGAGGGCTCCCCCGCCGCCGCCTCCTAGCCCCCACCACCGAGCCTGAGCAGCTGCCGCCGCCATCCCGACGCTGCCGCCTGCGGCCGGCGACGGCCCCAAGTGGCAGCCGCCACTTCTCCCTCTCCTCCCCTCCCTCCCTCTTTCCTGGTCTCTCCTCCCCCTTCCCACCCTACCACACCGGGTCACCACCAGGTCGCGCCGCCACTTCTCTTCGCTCCCAGCTCGCGCCGGCGGTTCCCCCGACATCGACGGCCTACTCCACCTCTCCCTATCCCCTACCTTCCCCCTCGTCTCCTCCACGTGGCGACTGTTCCAACCCTAGATCTGGGCGGGTGCGGGGGGCACCTCCGCCGCCGGCCGGCGGGTGGCCGTGGACGCCTGCGGTAGCAGCTCCTCCCCTCACAGTCATGGCTCCTCCCCTCGCGCCGACGGCCGCAGCTTCCTCCCCATGGGCCCGACCTAACCCTATCTGGGTGGGTGCGGCCCCAACCCCACCGTCGTGGCCGACGGAGTCGTGGGCTCTATTCCGTCGGCACCCGCGGCCTCTCCCCGTAGGCGTCTCGCCGTCGGCCACGGTCTCCTCTTCGCCGTCGGTCGTGGGTCCCTTCGGCCCTGCTCGGTCGGAGACCGCCCCCTCCCCGCTGTCGGAGCCCGCGGCCTCTCCCCGTAGGTGCTGTCGGCCACGGTCTCCTCCTCTTCGCCATCGGCCGCGAGTCCCTCCCGCCCTGCTCTGCTGGAGACCACCTCCTCCCAGCTGTCGGCCGCGGCGGCCCCCTGCGTCCCGGCGCGGATGCAGACGGCTGGGTGGCCGACTCCTCTTGTGCTGCTCCGCGCGCTGGCACCCGACACCGTCCTCGACCCCTTCGTCGGCGGTCGCAGCTTCCCCCTAGGCGGTGTCATCGAAGGGGCCCTGCTGCCGCCGGTCGGTGGGCTCGTCGCCTCTGCTTTGTCGCCAGCCGTCGGCTCCCTCGCCTTGTCCGCTCCGCCTCTGGCCCCGTCTCCGCCAACCGCCGGCCCCGTCGTCGTCGCCCCTCCGCCGACCGCCGGCTCCGTCTTCTCCTCCTGCGGCTGCGAGCCACCCGTTTCCCTTCACTCCTCTGATAGCCACCGACCCCGTCTCCGTGGGTCCAGGTCCCCAGGGGAGGTCATTGTCCCAGTTTTTTTGTGCTCGTCATCGTCAAGTGTTCTCCTTGGGTCGCTTGCCTTCGTCGTCGTGTGGGGGGGGGGCTTCGTTCATCGGCCTGCTCAGGTTCCCTGCTGATGTCGCCACAGAGCACGCACGTTCTTCCCATCTGTCCGTCTACATCCAAGCCTCGAAGGTTGGCTTGAGGAGTTGGTTTTGGGGCTTGGCGAAAGCCTTGCATGACTTGGTCGTGCCGACAATGGCTGCACCTGCTAGTGTAGCTTACCTCTTTGGAGGCATTGTCGTTGCGGCCCCAATTCCTTTGGTCTGCCTGGTGAAGACTAGGTCTGCTCCTTCTCGGACAGACAGATGATGGCGGCGTTCACGTTGTTCCCTCCTTGGTGGCATCGTCCTGCTTGACATCTTCAGTCCACCTTCGTAGGCTTTGGTTTGCTAGGTCTCCGGTGATGAGTGTGTGTCCTTGGCGTCCTTTCATGTAGGCTAGGCGTCGCTCCTTGCTTCTTGTTCGGTGTGGTGATTGTGTGGTTTTCTCTTCTTTCTTCCAGGTTGTTTCAGCTAGTCGGTCGCTCTGTATCTTTGTTGTTTCTTGTGCTCAACGGTTTAGGGTCCCTCCTAAAATTGCTTCGTTGTAACTCGTATTTTTCTTTTAATGAAAAACATACTTTACATGTCTTAAAAAAATATGTACCGGGTAGCGTTGCATTCCCCGGGGACGTCGGAAATCCCAATTGATGTGAAGAATGCATGGACAGTAGTCAAATCTCAAGGAAGTGAAGTGAATAGAACATATAGCAGCTAGCGTTGTCAATTGAACTAATTAAGAGCGACGGACGAATTAAGAAACTTGTGTGACATGTAGGTAGCAGTAGCACATGCAGGCAGCCAGTCTCAGTAATGATGCACGTTTTTTATTTGAAAGTTGAGAATTTGAACCTGATCGATCGAAAAGAAATGGTACACAACCAAATTAAATGAAATAAATGTTGAATGGAGTACGATCAGGAGTATTTCTGTAGGGAAATAATAATAATAATAATAATAATAATAATAATATAGTTTACTAGAGGGAATGAAAACATTGTCGCATTAGGAAATTAACAAAAGCAAGCTAGCAGTGTTCCAAATTATAAGATGGGAAAAAAATAATGGAAGATGTGATGATGAGATTATCACCAGTATTCCACTACAAGTTTGATCGGGTTGGACTTGGGGCGATTCTCGTTCTCCTTCTTGAGCTGCTGCAGTACAGGATTCAGCGACTGGCTGACTTTGCGATCCTTGAGCTTCACCTCTTTAAGGTTCTTCAAGTTGTCAATGCCGACAATGCTCATCTGATCCACTTGAGGATAATGGAAGTCCAGTAGAAGCGCCTCGAGCTTCGCCATTGATCTTTCCTCAAATTTGAGTTGTTTGAATTCTGGTGAGATGTACACATCCAGGATCCTCAGCGCTGGAAACCTGTGCTTGGTGCATGCAACCAGCTTTGTGCCTCGGTAGCTTTTGTTCCCCAGTCTGAGGATCCGCAGGCTGGGCAACTGACATAAGGAATCAAGGAGCTGGTCACCAGCAAGCTCGGTTTGTTCCACGGAAAACCCGGTGAGGTGTCCGAGTGATGAGATCCAGTCAGGAAACCAACTAATGCACCCATGAATAGCAAGACTCCGGAGGAGTGGTGGCGGTGAGGAGACATGAAGAAGAAAGTCCATCACCTTCACGTGGCTATTTATGTTGACTGATTCCAGCCTGAGCGTTTGAAGGGAGCATGTCTTGCTCAGGGAGGAGGCGAGCGCACTTAAAAAGTTATATTGGGGCTCCTCCTCCCCTTCACCCAGTTGGATAATTAGCACCCGCAACTGTTGCAGCTTACCGATATCTCGAGCAACCTGAACATCGCCGACTTGGAGAATGGCGAAAACCACCTCGAGCAGCGCCTTCATGTTCCCTAGCCCCCGTGGCAGGGACCACCTAGGCACCCTCAGGCGCTCAAGTTTGCTCAGCTTTGTCACAGTTGGCGGTATGTTGATGATCTTCGTCTCTTCAATATCGAGACTCTCCAAACACTCGAGGTCTCCAATTTCTCTAGGCATCACACTGATTGGTGTACTCCTCAAGCCCAAGAATCGAAGAAGGTACATCCGGCATACACCTCTCATATGCTTGTCTCGCAAGGACTTGCAGCCTTCCAGGTCAAGTACCCTCAACAATCTGAACTCGCCTAGCCGATCCAGCAGCTTGCCCACTCCTTCATCTTCGACCTGAAATGTACTCAGCGATCGGACTTGTTGTAGATTCATCGCCTCAATGCCGCCATGCCTCACACGACGACGGCTATCGAAAGCTTCCTCCTCCTCCTCCTCCTCTTCAATATTGCCATGGACAGAGAGGCGACGAACCTTGCCACGGGCCAATCCTCCTCTGTGTTGCCGCCCTACCAAGCAAACAAAGTTAGCCTCTTGGGATCTGGACACCATGACCTCAAGCATCATATCGTGCACCCGACATGCTTCCACTATTTCTGGACAGTAGATGTATTCATTGACCATCAAAAGTTTCCTTGCTTGAATCATGTTCCTGCTTATCAGCTCATCCCAGTACTCTTCTGCCACCTCAAACAAAGTCAAACCCTGCTTTTCAGCAACAAAACCTTCGGCAATCCACCTGTACAGTAGCCTTTTCTTGGCAATCACATAATCCTCAGGGAAAATGCTCAAGTACAGCATACAAGCTTTTAGATGATGAGGCAAGTACCTGTAGCTGAGCGTAATCACTTGTCTCATCCCTTCGAGGCTGGGGTGGTTCTCCATCTGAGAACCAATTGACTTTGAAACTCTTGTCCATATTTCTACACTCTCAATAGAATTGTATCTTGCTAGAATGCTGGCAATTTTAACAATTGCTAGTGGCAATCCACCACATTTCTTCAAAATCTTTCCCATGGCATCTTTCAATTCGTGGGGGCAACTATCCTCGGAGCCGAATACTCTCTTGACGAACAGTTCCTCACTAGACTTAGGTTCCAGGGGCTTTATATGATGGACTAATTCTTCTGAAACGCTACTTGCTATTGCTACGGTCTCTATCCGAGTCGTCACAATTATTCTGCTGCCGTGTTTATTATTCTTTGGCAATCTATCACGGATAGCTTCCCATGTTGGCAGGCTCCATACATCATCGATCACGATGAGAAACCTGGTACATGCTTGAAGTTAGAAAATGTGTGGCATGAAAACTATAAAAGAATAATCACAAATATTTGTTCGATGATAAATTTCTCTGCAAAATGGCATCCATAGATATTGTTATGTTTTTTAATTGAAGTATTATGTTATGGTTTAATTGGGCATGTGGTAAATGTTTAATTGGATAGGACGCTACTAGAGAATCGACCTTTTAGCCTTAGCCCTATTACCAGCTACCTTTCGACCTAATACTAAAGGAGGCATTAGTACCGAGTCAAAAGATTGGACCCTAGAGCGACCCTCGTGACACCCTTTAGTACCGGGTGGGAGTTAGACCCGATACTAAAGGCCACCCTTTAGTACCGGCTGCACACACTAGCTGGGTCAGACCCCCTTTAATACCGGGTGTTCTCCTAACCCGGTACTAATAGGAAACATCTTAATACCAGGCAAATCCTTCTATCGGTACTAAATCTTTAGAACCCACCGTGTGTCTCTTCCTTCTCTTTTATTTTATCAGCTCCTCTCGTCCACTTACTTCTTCCGGTGGTCGGCCTTATCTTTCCACTCTCCGCCCACCTCATCCTCCTCCACTCACTTCTCTCTTACTCACTTCTCTCTTATCTCTCACACATCCCTCTCTTCCTTCTCCAGGAGTATGTGGGAGGGGTGGTCCGGCGGAAGGCCTGGCAACGGCGGGTGCGAGCGTGCGGTGGCCTAGTGGCGGTGGGTGCGGGCCCAGCGACGAGCGCTAGCCAGGGGTGTTGTCGGCCTGCGGCGCGACCAGGGGCAGACAGCCCAGCGGTGGGAGCTGGCAAGGGGCACGACCAGGCGCAGGTCGACCAGGGGCGTGGCTGGAGCCGACGAGCTGGGACCGTGACGACGATCTTAATTATGATGCGAATCTTGTTTGTGATGTAAATCGTGACTTGTGCTATGAATGTTGTATTTCTTGCGTTGTGTATGTGTGTATGATTACAAGATTGTGTATGTAATTGTGAGAAAGATTGTGTATGTGATTGTGAGATGTATATATATGTGATTTGTAAATATATATGTTCGATGGAGAAAATGAGAAAAGAAAAAAAAGAAGAGGGAAAAGAAGAAAAGAGGGGATCGACACATGTGACGGGGGAGTAAAATCAGTACCGATTGGTCAGTACCGCGTGGATAACTAGTATTAAAGGGGGGTTTGAACCCCGTACGGAAGGTCCCTTCCCTAGTAGTGGGATGACCTATTAATTCCTATGAGATAATAAATTAAATATTTATTTATCTAAGTTAAATTTAAAAATAATATGGGAAATATCTTTCTATCATCAGATCTAGTTTCTCCATACCGTGGCACCATATATACAACATGCATGCATGCATGAAGTGCGTTTCGAATTCGCAGAGAGCGAGAGTTAAAAGTTTTGTTTGAAGAAGGTATAGTAGTGTCATAGTGTGCGTGTGAACTGTAAACATGTGTATATATACGGATATACCTCTTTTGCTCGAGGTCCTCGAGCTTGCTGGACAGGCGGTCGATGTTTTCTTCCTTCACTTTGTCGTTGTCGATCTGTTGCAGCAGTCCGGCGAGCAGTCCCTTCATGTCCTTGCCCCCAATGAAGGCTTGTGACACAGACACCAGCGCCTGGGGCTCGAAGTCCGCTTCCAGCTTCCGGCACAGCTCCACGGCCAGGGTCGTCTTCCCCAGGCCTCCGAACCCAACGATGGAGAACACCTTGAGCTTCATGTCATCCTCATGGACCGCCTTGATCCTCTCGGCCAAGGTGTCGGCCTGTTCCCTGATGCCGACAAGCTGAAGATCGGGGTCATCGTCGGACGCCGCCGAGACGGGCCCGGGGCAGCTGGTACGTGCCGGCAGGGCCTTCTTGACGTTGGCGGCGAGCGCCTTGATCCTTTTGATCAGTGTGTCAGCCTGTTCCCTGACGCCGACAATCTGATGATCTGGGTCATCGTCGGCACGCCGGAGCCGGGCACTCGCTGACGCGGACGCCGCAGCAGAGACAGGGGCGAACCAGGGAGACCTGGGTAGCGCCGCTTGGTCAATGTGGTAACGAGTGCGGCGTTCGCTGACGGCGCCGGCACGTGCCACAAGGGATTTGACGTCGGCGGCGAGGGTGCGCTGCAACCGCAGCTTCTCCAGCTTGTACTTGGGCCATCCGATGATGTAAGGAAGGAGCTTTCCCGGGACGACGATGGGGCGGTTGACCCGGAGGCGGTAGATGTCGGCGCAGTCCTCGGTGTCGTAGGCGAGCTCGCGCACCTGCTTCTCCCACTCCCCGACGAGGTGGTCGACGGCGCTCTCGTCCGCCTCGGAGATCATGCGGAGGAGGGCGTTCATGGTGGCCAGCTCCTCCGTTAGGTGGACGACCTTGTCGCCGACACCGCGGATCTCCTGGAGCTCCTCCACCACCAGCTGCCCCAGCTTGCTCACAATGGATTGCGCTACGCTCTCCATTCTCTCCTCTCTCTCTCCCAGCAAGGCGCGGATGGGATTGGGCTTTGTTCTTGGCTACTGCCTACCAGAGGTTGGGCAACTATGTATAGTGGCATGGAATATTGTAAACCTAAAGAATAATAAAGTAAGCTAAGATCCAAAGATTTAGGTGCGTTTGGCACCCTGTGGCTGTGGCTCAAATAGCTCTGGTTGTGGCTGTGCTGGTGATGCCGACAAGTCTCTACCGTCGTCGCCTATGCTTTGTCCACGCTCTTCTTGCTGGTGGTGACAGTAAATCGATTGCTGGGTGGTGATTCACCACTTCCGTCACCCTTCTTCAGGGATTCCTCCCCTTGAACGACGTTGGGTGATGGTATGTGGAGCCCGAATACGCTGGAGGTGTCGCCATTAGCTTTAAGGGAGGTCGTCGTTTCTGGTGAATCTTGTCTTGCGTACCCTTTGCCGCCTTTAGTCCCCATCCCGCTTGTTAGCTAGGCCTCAGATGGAGGGTAGCAGCGAGGCGGCGTAGCTACGAGAGGCAGTGTAGGGTGAAAGAGTCATGAAGGAGTCGACAAGTATGTTGTCCGATGGTGGTGCTTATCAACAATCGGTAGTGATCAACTAGATGCACTGGTGGAAAAACAGCCTTCCGTCCCGGGTGGGAAAGGCTTTAAGTCTCTAAAGCCCACCCGAGACGAAAAGAGAGAGACAAAAGGCCCCCCCCCCTTTGTCACCGGGTGGGCAACCGGGAATAAAGGGTGCCCTTTATTCCCGGGTGGTAGCCCCGCCCGGGACAAAAGGGGAGGGCCAGCAGCGCCTGTGCACCACCCCTTTAGTCCCGGGTGGTAGCCCCGCTCGGGACAAAAGGAGAGGCACACCAGCGCCTGTGCGCCACCCCTTTAGTCCCAGGTGGTATTACCACCCGGGACTAAAGACCCCGCTGTGATTTTTTTTGTTTCATTTCAAATTATTCTAATAATGTTATTCGCGTATATTCTCACATATTTGGGTGTAATTTACGTATACGTATAAATGTTTGCACTAATTATACGTGTCTACTATACGTACTATATGAAGAGAATAAACTTATAAATAAATATATACACACATTATATTACATCAAAAGCATAGATAGTATTTTCTGAAAGTAGTATATATATATATACATCAAAATATTATTATCCGTGTGTAGTACGTAAACATGAAATTTATACAACGAAAGAATATTACTATGTTGGGACGAGGTCCCTGGATTCGATCACCAGTAGGTAACTCAATCACACCATGGGTGAAGCGTATGCCTGGACGACGAGCCAAAGGTGGCCGGTCATCAAAACTGATTCCACGACCGCCGCCATGACTTGCCATAGTTATTCTGGACTACTCTGTAATATATATAAAATAATGCTTAAATAAGAGAATGCTTAAATTTATTCTATATAAAAACAACATATATAAGACCTATTTTCTCATTTTCTAATAACTAAACAGATAAGTGCAAGAGCTCGTTCAGGTGCAGTGAGCCCTGAGGCGACGTAAGTCTGTACTATACCTTTTCTAATGACCCTGATCATCTACGAACTACAGCCCACCTCACCATCATATACACGCACATCGCTCTCCCACTTACAGTTCCAAATCAACTAGCTACAGCCCAACATCTCCTATCTAGCTACAGTCCTACGTCACCGAGCCACGTATAGCCCCAGCTCGCCGGTGACGTAGCTAGGTATGTACGAGATGTTGGGATGTAGCTTGGTGATGTAAGGCCACTGGTAGAGAACCAACCGACTGTAGTATATGGAAAAAAGAAAAAAAGAGAATGTCTAAATGTATTCTAAATAAAAATAAGAAATACTTAACAAAAATGAATTAAATAGGTAGGTAGTATATTTTTGTTTGGTAATGACCATTTTTTAATAAACTAACTTCTCATAAATTAAGCTAAATGTAAAATTAAATGCATCTCTCATCTAAAAGTTAAAATCAATTATCTCTATAGCAAAAACTACAAAATCAGAAGATAAATCCCTATGTGAAACTATGCTTAAAGAATATGTGAAACTAAATACATTGTTAGCTAAATCCATCTCTTAGCTCCTCCTACCACTAAAAATCTAAATCCATATTTTCTCCATTTCTAACCATAAAAAGGAAATTTAATCATAACAAATGAAGGAAGGATGAAGAATCAAACCTTAGCAACACTTTGGAGGAGAGAAATCTTCACAAATGGATGACGAAAAAATTGGTTAGGAGAAGAACTAGCTAGCTCTCTTCACAAACTATCTGTTAAGTCTCGGGTGAATGTGAGCTCGGGCAGAGGAAGAAGGGAGGCAGGGATTTATAGGCACACCCTTTAGTCCCGAGTGGTATTACCACCCTGGACTAAAGATGAGACTTTAGTCTCGGGTGGTAATACCACCCGGGACAAAAACTTTAGTCCCGGGTGGTGTTACGACCCGGGACTAAAGGCTTACCCTTTAGTCCCGGGTCGTAACACCACCCGGGACTAAAGTCTGGCGCCAATAATTGCGGCTCGGAGCCGTTGGACGCCAGGCCTTTAGTCCCGGGTGGTATTACGACCCGGGACTAAAGGGGGGGCGTCGCAAACAGCCTTTCGAGGCCACGTCGCCCCAAAAGCATTTGTCCTGGTTCCAAAGTTGAACCGGGACAAATGCTTGGGAACAAAGGTCGTTTTTCCACCAGTGATGTGTCGTGCCTTGTCCATGTTTTGTTCGTGAGTGGTGTGTTGTACCCTAGTGTTGTACTCTCCTCCTTTTGTCTCCATAGTTTTTCTTGCTAAAATGATCAAAATAAGGTTTTTTTTGGCTTTCCACAAGTCTTTTAATGGAAATTCAGGTGGGGGTGATCTCCCCTGGTGACCGTAAAAAAAAGAAGTGGAAACCGTTTTAAAGAAATGTTTGACAACTCCCGGAGCTGTACCAAAAAAAAAACCTTACTTACCCTTACCTATTTGGCAACATGTTTGGTGAAACCAACCTTTCTGTGCAAACTTGCAAACTTCTAATTTGGACTACATGATATTGATCAAGGGGGCGCATGAGATTAGGTAATTTTACATTTAACCGTCCGCTCGTAATCACTATTTTGCAAATCCCTCCTCCCACTTTCTAGTGTGCCCTCTTGGATCGGCATCATATGGCACAAATTAATAGTTTGCATGGTTGCACAGAGATATTGGTTTGCACATGATACTATGTCCCCTACTTAATTTTAGTTTTCTTTCTTCCTCTTTTTACCTACATCTTTTTCCTTATTTTTTCTTACTAATTCTTTCTTTCTTTTTCCCTTCCTACTCCCTCCATCTCAAAATATAAGTATTGACTTCTGCAGTTCAACTTATTTTTAAAAATACAAAAATATTTTTTTATTTTGTCATGACATATTTTATTATCGTATATATTTCAAGAATATCATAATTATTTTTACAAATTCACAATTATTTTAAATAAGACAAATGATCAAACGTCATCATCAAAAGTCAACCAATATATACATTTATATTTTGAAACTGATGAGAGAGCATATTCTTTTTGTTCCTTTCACTCTACTACTAGGGACAACAAAAATCCTCATACACTTCTCACGACGTACGATCTGCCTCCCACGATGCCGCCCGCATCCCTGGCCACTTTCTCCATGCGCGCGTCGAGGTCGCTCCGCAGGCGGCGTCGATCTCCCCTCCGGCCTCGGCTCTGCTCGCGCCCTCGAGCTCCGTCCTCATCCTGGCGTTCGCCTCCGCCCCGGCTACTTCTGATCGATGCACCTGCCCTACTCCGCCCCGCCGCGCCTCCACGGCCTTCGCCGGCCTGCCATGCCTGTCGGCGTCGGCGTTGAAGGCCGCGACGATACCGAGCGCCTCTGCGATCCAGTTGCAAGTTAGGTAAGAAAGAGTAATTAAGGTCGCATGCGTATTTTAGCATTTAGGGTTGAGAATGAGCCAGTACATACGTAGTGTTTTTTTAGCTTCGCACGCGGTCCTGGGAGGTAGAGATCGACGAGCGCATTTCATGAAGCTTCTTTGCCGGCTAATTCACATGATTGATAGCATGTGGTTAAGCTTAATTACGAACAGCATGCATATCAGCATGTGGTTAAGCAGCCGGCCGGTGCCAGTAAACTCGATCAAGTCCTCTCGACTCTCTTTATTATTGCAGCAAGAGAGGCGTGCGCGTTGACTTTGGATGGTGGATGGCAAGTGGCCCATGCTGTTTCAATTTTGTATTTAATTTCTTTAATTTGTCTTTCCTATTCCTATCATGTGTACTTGGTTTGTTGTGTACTTGGAAGTCCAGCTGTCCTGGCACTGCCACTATATGATTGGTTTGATTTGATTTGATTTGATTTGATGATACAAGTACACCCCCCCTAAGTTGCCGGCAGTCGTCGTGTGTACAAATACATGTGCAATAGTGCACACTGCACCACCGAATAGTGTATACCACGAGCTGTTCTACATGGGCCGCATGTCGGGCCATGTATCTTAATGGGCTTAAAGAGCTCCACAAACGTGTGTGGGCCGTCCTGTATACCTTTTGGTCTGGCCTATTGGTCGATATGTGGTCGTCGAGAAACCTCAATGCCCCTGGGTGGATGGACCCGACTGACCGACTCTGTCGCTCGTCGGCTTCACCCTCCAACAAAATCAAACCACGCCAGACGACGGAGTAAGGCACTTCCAATGAACTATTAATGATAGTTTCCATCTTTATTAAATAACTTGACAACTAAGCAAAATGATGATATGACAGCCTAATTAAAATCACAAGAAATCATTTATTAGGAGAGAAATCATGTCTTCACTAGCAACGAGTGAGGACCGGAGCGTCTGAAGATCGGTGGATGGTCGCTCCTTAGTGATGAGTGATTGACAACGTGGTGTGGACTGACTCTTGGTCGAGTATTGCAGGTGCAGGTTGCGGCTTGATTTGCATTGGTCCATGTGAAGAGCAGGCGCGAAAGGTGTTAGCCTTGAAGGGGCCTCCGAGGAGTGGAGAGACAAGTAAGCTTGGCTCGATGGACCCGGTGACCGAACGGGATCAAGTGCGGGCCGCATGGTGGCAATAAAAGCAAGACGAAGTCGTGGACATAAGCCGGTGCAGGGTAGCGGCTCACAACCGGAGTCTGCACGCGGGGTTTGCGGCGGTTCACCACCAAACCGTCGGGTTACTTGGTTGAGCCACAGAACCAAGACCGGAGGCTCGGCGGGCGGAGACGGGATCCGGGCGCGCTGAGAAGCTTCGAAGCGGGAGACATGCGGCGGGATCACCGCCGGGGGCTTCCCAAGGGGCTGTGGAACTCATGCTCAACGTCGAGCGTTCGTCCAGCTTCCCCGGCTCAGCTTTCACGGAGCCCCCGCACCCCCAAGTCACCTTCTGTTGGCTCCACACGATGTCCCGGATCCGTCGGCGGAACGACACCCCTGTCGCTGGTGCTGGTGCCCTCGGAAGGAAGGCGGGTTGCCTCCGGAGGCGACGCTGGGATAGAGAGGTCTCCCCATGAGCAGCTTGAGTGAGGCATACGGCTCCGGCTCGCCAACAAGGCGTACCGATTGATTATTCTTGCTACGGGGGACGTTGAGGGCTGAAAGGGCGCAGCTCGAGGGCCAACTAGCCATGGCCCAGTTCGTCGTCACCGCGACCCGGTTTCGTAGCGAAGAGGAGAGGGCGGCTCTCGAGGCCCGGGCTGCGTCGGCGGAGGAGAGCCTGGCTAGCAAAGTAGATAGCCTATTTTGTACCCTAAATCCCAACTGAGTTCAGTACGAATTCCTAAGAATTTCGGTATTTGATTCAGTGGGGGTGGCTGTAGCATAGTAAAAGTTTGAATCTGAAAGTGCAAGATACGTATCAGACAATCTTTTTGATGGTCTCCACCAAGACAATCAACCTGTCAAAAAAAAAGCTTTTTGGCTAGCTCCTGATGGAGTTGTGGTGGCCATAGTATCATGGTTGCTCATTGATTTTCAAATTCTAAAAAACCCAAATGAAGTCTAAAATCATGAAATTTGTCAATACCTCGTGATGTCACACACAGAGGCTGTGGCAAAAAATTGAATGTGTTTCACACATTTTGTCATGTACATTGCTTACAAACCGAACATCTCCGAAGAAATTTCAGATATAGTTAAGAAGGAAACGAGTAGATTTGCAGGCAAAGTGATGTTCAAATTTGAATTTGATTTCTAAATTTTTCTACTCTTCACATCCAACACGAGGCACTCCATGTTAAAAGTTGGTATATTTTTGAATTTGTTTACTATATTTAACTACTTAAATGTATTGTTGCATTTTTGAAGAAAATTTCTTTGCAGAGAGCCGGTTATTGGGCTCACGGCAAATGTGAAAATTGGGACAGCCCATTTACCCCGCCGGCCCATTTACTCCGCCGGGGGTATTTAACACCCCCACCCCCTCTCCTACCTGCGAAAACTAACCCCTCCCCTCCCGTCGCGCCACAGTCGGCCGCCTCCTTCCTCGTCCCCGTCGTGCAGCCGCCCTCGCCCTCAACCTCCCTCCCCTGTTCATCTCCCTCACTGCGGCAAAGGACAGTGGCCTCCTCCTTCCCCCAACCATCTCCTTCCCACCTCTCGCGGCTCTTCTCCTCCTCCTCCGCTCACCCCTCACCGGAATAGATTGACCGGTGAGGAGTGGCGGCGGGGAGAGGAGCAGCGGCCGCGGCCAGCATGTGTGGTGGCAGCGGAGGAGCGGCGTGGTGGCAGCGGAGGAGCGAGATCTACGACGACGGCCGGCGACTGCGCGAGATCCGGCGCCCGTCGCACTCCTCCACCCCAGTGACCGCATCGAGATCTGGAGGGCCTCCTCACCGCCAGCTCACTCCTCATCGGCGGTGGGCCACGGCCTCCTCTCCTCCCTTACGGCGGCCATGGCCTCCTCCTCCGGCGTGACAACGGCCAGAACGAGCAGGGAAGCAATGGCGGAGGGCCTCGGCCTCTCCTCCGGCATGGCGGGTTGTCCTGGTGACTCTCTCTCTCTCTCTCTCTCTCTGATCTGACGATGGAGCAGAGGCAGCGGCGAGCGGAGGTGGTGGCAGACTGGTGACCCAGTGGTGGAGGTGGCGGCACGGGCTCGAGCTCCCTACCTGGCGCGACGGTGATGGCCTGGTGGTGGTGCCGGTGACGGCCAGAGTGAGCAGGGCAGTGGCGAATGGCGGCGGACGGCAGCGGCGGCCAGCTGGTGGTCCCGCTGCGTGCATGGTGGGTCTGTGATGACCGACGTGGGGTGGGCCCGTGGTGGCCGCTGTGGGGATTTGGTTTTTTTATTTTTTACAAAATGCTTTGCCGTGGGCCATTCGGGCTCTCGGCAAACGTATGCCGTGAGCCCAGGGGTGGCTCTCTGCAAATGTATGTCGTGAGCCCCAGGGGCAGCTCACGGCTTTGCCGTCTACGTAGTTGTCGTGAGGGCTTTGCCGAGAACCGCTCACGACAAACAGTTCGCCAAGAGTGAACCGGCCTTTGCCGTGAGGAACCGTCTCACGGCAAAGCTGGCGTTTCCCGTAGTGCCGGCTGGCCCAGTCTGATGTGGCTTGACTTCCATTTTTGCGTGTCAACATATGCCCTCCTGTTTTTTTGTAAAGCTTGCGTACTAAAAAATAATTCTAAGGTCGATGTAACATTTTCCACCAGCCATTTTGTCCTAAGGGCGATTCTCATTGAAATCGGCTATATCTTCTCAATTGCCTTCAAGACTCATGCCCTCTAGAGAAGAACTGTAATCCATGAGCTGTTCATCATCCTCTAGTGTGGACACCGAAGACAACTCTTTGCTGCAAACCATCGGGGTCGAAGAGACTGAAACGGGCAGTACCCCTACTACAGACTTGGACTTGAGTACACCGATTCACACTAGACGTAGGGCTGCTTGGGCCGGAACCAGTATAACCTTCTATGTCATTCGAGTCACCATCTAGCTCCGGACATGCAATCATAAAAATATTACTTGTCGGCGGTAGAGAACCACGACACCTGCTCAGTCACATCTTCTGTTGAGTAAATCTTTATAATTGAGTGTAAATCAGTTTCGTTGAGAAAATTTACTAAAACTTTTTGTAAGATTTATATTTTTTATTTAGCATATTGCATCCCTAAGTAGCGATTTCAATAATCAAATGATTATTGATTATGTTGCATAATCTGTTAGTAGATTACACGTAAACATCGTAAAACTATGCACTAAATTAAGTAGTAGGGACTGATTTGCATCAAATGAAACATGAGGGGTGAATATCACACTATTGTACACTTTTTCCTATAAAAAATAATAATCTAAAGTAACATTATAAATTATAACTCTCCCATCCAACATGGCGTGTACACAAAAGATGCTGTCGTAGCTTTGAGCCTATCTTTAAGGACGAAGCTGCCCAAGTCTTGCATCCTTGAGGTGTTCAAGTCGTAGGCGAGTCCTCGTTTGTTCAAGAAATTGACGAAGACAATCTCTTTGAAAGGATGAAATCCAAGGAGTGCGACAGACCCAGAGTAACGGAGGTCATTATAGATACAGGAAAAATGAGACAACTTCTCCTCCGACAATTCTTCATCAAGGCCGGCCATATATTGGTCCACGAGAACATCAGTATCATCGATGACATCTTCTTCATCGTACCTATGTATGTCCTCCGTGTAATCTTCTTCGTTACTACCGTAGATTTGTAAGAACCAGGGTTCATCATAATAATTTCGGCGTGCCTGCTTGGGACAAAGGTCCCTAACACACTTCAACACCCATTGCGCCTGGCCATGTGACTCGTCAAGGAGCCACACTAACAACTCGCACGAGTAAGAAATTCCTCCGTAGTACACTCCCTTCTCTGATTTTCCAAGATGGAATTCTTCGGGTCCGGGAAATCTTGACACCGGTGGTGCGATTAGGCGGTAGCTCCGGGTAGACAAGTTTATCCTCATGACAAACTTATCTAGATGAGTATGACATTGGGCATACAATGCTCCCCGCCAGTAGACGCCGTTAAAAACATCGAAACATGCAATGTCAGCTATGGTTCCCAAGGCGGGACCTTCGCGGACAACAAGCCTCTCATCCCATTGCCCAGTCCTTGAGGAGAAGACCTGCATGGCACACGGTGATGGTGGCCATTCTAGCTCATCTACTGCAGGCTCAGTGACTTGCCCGAAATAAGGGATCCTGGGAACCGACAACACCTCATAGTGTGGTGAAGTGGCGGGGTCAAATATGAGATACGAGCTGTAGCAGGAGTACTCGATCCTCCCGCGAGGCAAAGATGAGGCCGGCCGAGGTGGCAAGCGTGCCCATTGTCGAGTGGCAGGGTTCACAACATGGTCGTTGCACAGTGCGGGATGGTTGTAGTCATCAGGGCACTCGGAGAAGAGCAGGAGCCCGTTGCAGTGATCTCCAATCGACCAGGAGCTGAGGTTACCGCCGGCACCCTCCAAGTAGCCAAGGTCGTCGCGGATCGCTGGCCTCCTGCCTCTAGCTGGAGGAAGATGCCACCGATTGAGAAGGGTAGCAGCTCCGTGCGCAGCAGGCGGCGGGTGTCGACGACGGCGCGCCAAGCCTTGCAGACGCAGCGAGACGCCGCCAGGCTGCGCGGCGAGAGGCAGGCGAGCACGCTTGCCAGCACGTCGTCGGGTAGCATCAGCTGCGTCATCAGCTCGGCGTCCATGGCTAATCTGTGCGGCGCAAGACGGCAGAGCAATCAGCAGGGGGCCGGGCCATAAATTTATTTATGCGTCTTGGATGCAATGGGAGGGGGAGGGAGAGAGTCCGATGCGGTTTCTTTTTAAAAAAAAAAACAGAAAGAGTCCGATGCGGTTACGGTCACCACTTTTCCGCCCGTCCGGCAGCGCATGTCCTCCTCCGCCGATACGGCGCACATCCGACGTGCGGCGCCATGAGTTGCCTATTGGGAGTTCTCTTCCACAGTGCCGGCGACGTCGGACGCCGCCCAACTCGTGGGGAGTCGTCGTGGCCATGTGCACTGTCATGACCCAGGGATGGCCCAGGAGAAGCCCAACCTATCCAGCCCAAAGAAGCCCATTAGCCAAAGTGAATACTACAAAGTCAGAGCAGAGCACAGGGATCAGAAAAAAAGAAGAAACGGAGAGCAGGAGGTCGTCTTCCTCCTTCGGACTCCAGAGATCCTATCCCCCTCTCGATTCCTGCTGTAGCTACTCACGCTCCCGGTTGATCTCGCCGGTGTAGCCAGGGGTTGTGACATGCACGCTGCCCGATTCTGTAGCCAACGACAAGAGCCGGCAAGGGAGGGATTCGATTGCTTCAGGAGGAGAATGGATGCTGCTGCTGATAACGTGTTCCACTCGCATTGTTTCTGACAGGTGAAACGAGTGGCCCGCCTGACCACCGAAATGCAAACAGCATCGTCGGCATCAGTACATCGAACAACGTATACAGTCAAAAGGCGCTTGCGGCTTCGTCGATGGAGGATAAAGCGGTGGAGGAGGGGCGTCGGCGCTGGCTTCCGGGTGCACGCGGGGGAAGATTCACTGGTGTCTCCAAGTGTCAGTATCGAACCGACCCCAAGCTTCACTAGTGTCTCCTGCAGTTCGTTATCATGAGAAGTACTGCAAATTGACACAAGTTCATTATCACAATTCACAACACTAGACAAGAAATCAACTGCCAAAATCAACAACAGAAATAGATGGTATAGCTCTTCTATGCTACACACACGATGGACACGCAGTTCCTCGCCAACAGGGAACCTCGTACTCCATTTGCTGGGCGCCTTCAATTGGATGCTCAGGTCAACAACATTGTTAAGCTACATTAAGTTGATAAAAATTTGTGTACAACCCCTGTTTTTATCTATATTCAGTACGCAGCAGCCTCTTGGAGCTCATCAGCTTCCTCAACTACTATCTCGTCCTTGAATAGGACACCTTCGGGTGTGGCAGGACCTTGGGCAAAATGGGCAACTCCGCCAGGTTTACGCTGATCAGGTCAAAGGTACAAACATAGCTAAGAACAGTCAGCTTCGTCCTTCAGACTGCCCTCGAAATGTTGCCTGAAGAAGTAGAGTGTTACAAAGATAGCTAAGAACAGGAAACAACACCATATTCTAATGTCATCTATCATTACAAAGATGGCTAACAATATGATACAATATCTGCAGATTAGTTTATTATTATTATGGTACAATGGTGCTTGTGATCCAAATTAGTTAGAGCAGCCGTGTGCACAGAGGAAAGTGGAGAGTTATTATCATGTATATATCACACCTTTAGGAAGCCAGCTCCCCTTGGAACATAGCAATGACGCTTGATGCCACTCATTGCAAGAAAGGATGTGTGTCTGGATGCGTCTATAAGAGCTGGACAGGGTCTTGTGTCGCCAGAATATACAACCTTCCAGCCTGGAATAACCTTTTGAGCACTGTTCACCTTCTCCATGCTCTCAAAACAACACGAAATGCCTGTGGATAGCGTACTACAGGGACACTGTACAGAATCTGATTCCGTCAGAACTTCATTAAAATTAGCAAAAGCTGGGCTTCCTGTTGTAGTTCTCCATTCTACTGCCAGGGGCAAACCTGGTGTTCTCCGGTTGAGGTGTGGGTGATCCAAGTAACATTTTCACTGAGAAATACCTCAACACTAGGCTTCAAAGTGCCTCGAGTCTAGGAATTGCATGTCAAGATCTTCAAGCGTTGAATATGCATTTAGGAATCTCTGAACTGGTCTTGGTCCAATCAAAGCAATGGTTTATGAGGCATCCCACTTAACAATTTAGACCTTAGGGCTAGAACTGTGTGATGATCAGCATGAAGATGGGAAATCCAAATACACCTCAGTTTTTACAGCTTCATCGGCACCATTTACACCAAACCTATTACATTAAAAGACAGCATACTCCCATATGAGTTCATGACTAGAACGTATATATCAGGTAATGCAGTCTTAGAATATCTGCAAGTACTAACCTCCTTTTTAGTTGTCCGAAAGTTCCTTCACCACAGTCAAGAAGTATACCTCCTCAATCAAACAAGTTAATATATATGGAACTTACATTCCGATACTTCGAAGGCTGGGATGGACCTGTACCCAAAAATGTAATCTCCATATCTTCCCTCGTTGCATCCTCCACACAACAAGGGATCTCTTGATTGTCCCTTGGATGATTTTGGAAAATAGTGCCATCATCTAGCTTATCTGATTTTTGATTTATCCATGGCTCTTCAAGCATCAGTATATTTTTACCGTTCACATTATTTTGCCATAATTTGCAAACCTGTTCAGGAACTTCTCAAACCTCCGGGATCTCAGATACAAGCTCTTGTGCAATATCCTTGTAGGTGAACGATCTTGGAATAGAAGCACTATCCAACCCAGTTGAGCATATGGACGCAGATGAAACTGCAAAAAGAAGGTCATTAATAATCAGTCATATATTGGACTAAATAAAATTAAGTTGAACAGATTTTGCACAGACACACTTCCACAGGTTTCCAATCTGAAAGACAAACAGAATATTTTACATTTATAACCAGCAGTAGTGAGACATTCAAGGTATTCTATAGGCTACCGGAACACCTTGTCATTCTCCATGACATCATTTGCAGGTTTCACAGACCAAAACCCAGAGGATGGGAAGAGCTGAGGGAATTCAAAACTGAGGCACGATGAGATCCTTGCACTAACTTTTCAAGATTGGAATTTCCATGTTTTTACTGCATGGATCGAAGAATGGAAAATAGGATACCGTTGGCATGAGACCAATCCGCCAAAAATAGTGGCACACACTGAACGTGCAACTTAAGCAGTGGCATGGAACATATTTTTTCCCCATAACATGTAGCAAAGTCATTTTAATAAGTGAAATATGTTCATCTGTTGCTTGCGTTGCAACAGAGTAGTTAACTTTGAATTAGCTAACGTTGTCAATAAAGTTCAAACTGACAAAGAAAGAAGGACAAGTGTAACTGAATCATACATTTCATGTCCTGTCATAATATGTTGTGTTGCACCAATTTTTTCATCCAGTTCTGATAGTCAACAGCTTTATAGTCACAGAGGATAGACCTAAGTGTATTATACAATTTACTGTCTTGCCGCTCTTTGTTTGGTCCAAAGAGTCTTCATAAAAGCAGCTAAGGGATTGCAGTGAGAAAAGTTCTGGCATATGATACTGTGTAAGGCAATCCACCAGAAGAACAGTTGGTCCAGGAATTGAGGGGCCAAAAACATCACTTGGATGAACCTAGAGGTTAATTGACAAACAACAGGAGCTTTAGACGAGAAATTCAAACCAGAAAAACGGTGTGTGTAATTGATAGTAAAACTTATATTGAAAACTTACATTATCCTTAACATTATAATGGTATCTAGGGTAAAGCATCGGATTCTCAAAGGTGTCACTACAGTTAATATTTATGATAAGCATACATTGTTAAAATAGCCAGGCCATAATTAATGACTCCATGGACAACAAGTAAATGCGTTCATACAGTAGTTAGGCAACATCAAACTTAACAGACTCCAAAAATCTAACAGCATTGGTTCAATAAGAGGCAGCAGTAATCTCCTAGACAGTACAAGCCTCATTCAAAAGAGAAGGTGCAACAAAAAAGACAACCAAGTTGTCGGCTATATACAAGTCTATACAGAACTAACCATTTCGTCAAACTTATCAGACTGCACTGAGTTCCCAAGTTGAAGTTCACAATACTTGGGCCCAGGCTTCAGACCAAGGACAGCAGCCTTAGCAGGGTCAAACTTTCCCTTAATATCAGGCAATTCACACACATAGACTATAGCCGTATCACCTGGCTTCAAGTCAATATCATTCAAGCTACCAGCTCCATTGTGGTACTTTGACATTGCTGATATCAGAACCACTTCATCATCAATAATAATAACAGAGTCTTTAGGTTGTGAAGAAGACGCACTCTGTTCAGCACCAAAGCTATGTGTGTAAAGCATTGCTCTATTTGGGATAAAAGATCTCATCGCCCCAGCTAGCTAGTAAGTCAAGGTCAGAAGGGCCCCATAGGCTCATATGTTCACCTGTGTTGTCAGTTAACAGGAAAAGGACTACAATTAGTCTGCTCAAATACATCTAAATGCTGGATGCATGAATAGACACACAAAAAGATAGGAAGTGAACACACTGACATGCCCTCATCTCCTATGCCTGCTAGAGTTAGCACCAGGCCTACAATGTTTAATGCAAATAACGATGTCAGGACAGTGTAGCATCAGTACGCCAAACAAAACAAATAATCAAGTTATTAGATAAATGCAGTTAAAAAATAATACCTGGCAGCCCGCCTGCAGTTTCTGAGCACAGGCGAGTCAAAAAGATACGGTCAATCTGGGATGTGGGGGATTGTTTTGTAAGAAAACTTAACATTTTACAATGCTACAAGACATAAGATTAAGATATAAGAAATTTTGTGTACGTGGAGGACATTCCACTCACATACCTTTAAAACTTTAATATTGTGTTCAGTACAGAAACTTTGAAGACCCTGTCAGATGGCAAAATTTGAGTTTAATCAGCACAAAATGGCAAAAGCAAGATGAATTTTCTCAGGACAAGAGAGAAACAAATTATGTTTTCATCTAACTACAGTTGCTAGTTATTTTTAGGTTGTGCTAAGGTTTATGCAAAAACGGCCGTGGAACTCTTGTTTTGAGGTGCGAGCAAATACAACAGAACCAGATTAAAGCAGAACATACCTCGCCCGGTGTTAAATGTAAACCTTTGTTTGTCAAAGAAGAGCAAAAAAAAAAAGGTGAAGTGTGCTGTGTAGCCATCCCTGTACCAAAAATCTGCACAGCAAGAGAGAAGGGTGGAAGGAGCGTGAGGCCAAAACAAAAACAAGAGCGACAATAGTTCCTGTTCCCATGAATCAGTTAAAGGGGAGAAATTGCCTGGAACTAGATGTTTGATGCAACCAATGTAGTGAATTGAAAATAGGACAACTCCATAAGAGGTCACAACCAGCACCCTCATGCAAGATTTACCAATTACAACAATACTATTGAGCATCTTGAACTTTCATGGTATTATAGATTAAGTGCTTTGATGTTTTTTCCACAATGGAATGGGCACAATATCAACAGATTACAACTAAAAGGTATACCAACAGAAGTTACATACAGGATTATGGTTTGGATTCATGCTATGGTACTTTAGCTCCACTAATGTGATCCATTTGGGATGGCATATTGACTCATTCTCAAAACGTTTTGCTAACAGAAGCAAATGCTGCCTCTGGAACTAATTCACGGTATTGAACGCATGATCCAACACAAAATAAACACAAAAAGATTCGGCGAAGCCTTCCTATACCAATGATGATTTGCTTGACACTGACATGGTCAAATGTATGAAACTAAATGTTCTTGAGCTATCCACACTCCTCTATCTAGCCTCAAAGGTTTATCATATACTCATTCTTGTCGCTAATCACAGTAAAATCAGCTGGGTTCCTGTTAGTCTGACATATATCCTTCCTCACGAGCTTATCCAGCGGTGTCTTCCTGGTGCCACCAGCCCAAGGTTGAGATACTTTTCTCGAATATGCAGGAGAGCTGCATATCATTGCATTAAGAGAGAAGAGTTTAGGCCAAAATAGCCATACAACACACAACACTAACCCCAAATACTTGGGGTTACCCAAAATTACACTGGCGCGCTACAAACAAGCACAAAACATGCAAGGTTGAGATACACCATACCTTGGCAATGGATGTTCTGGATTCACAGCAGATACAGAACCCAATTGCAGGTCATTCCATCCTGCTGAGAACATTCCTGACCTCAAGGTATAGTTTCCTGCTCTGTTCACATCAAATGATGTTGTCTCTTTCGACACACCTAGTCTGTGCCCAGACTGTGTCCCGCAGATCTCAGACCAGTTTGCAATGTCCTGCTGCAGCAACGAACCAAGCACTCCAACTCGAGGATGAGGACGCAAGGGTCTGTGCACATTTTTCTCCACCTGATGCTGTGCCAAGTCTTGCAGCGTCAGTTGAACCTTTTCAGTTAGGTGACTTCCATGTGATGTGCTGGGTGATGGATTGTACTGATTATGTTGTGCATATTGTGAACTGGGATTTTGTGTTCCGAGTTCCATCTGGTGCCTGTTAGCTCTTCGATAGTTTGTGAAGCCTTGTGAGGTTGATGAATCCATCAGTCTCAGTAGATGCGTTGCAGGCATAGGCTCCTTTGGGTGAAGTCCTGAGTGTCCAGCAATCCTGTGATCGTATGGCCTACCAACCTCCATGGTTAATGCTGTGCTTGGAGCACATCTCGGCTGGACCTGGTTAACGGCTTCCTTTGTGTACTGGTCTACAGCTGCAATTACTGGCAGATGAGTTGCATAGTCATTAGAAGCTCCATAAGCAGGAATGGGAGTTGAATCAACTTCACGAATTCTATTTCTGAACTGAAAACCATATGTTGATGTTGGTGAACTCCTTGAAGCTGTCTTGAAAGAATCCCACATTAACTTCTTTTCCCCCTTCTTGCTCCAGCTCTGAGTGGGTACTTCAGCAATATGTTGATGATGTGAAAATATTGGTGAGGTACACGCAATGGTGACTTCTTCATCCCTGCAGATATCTGTCTGCTGTTCCTGGGTACACTCTAAAATGTCAGGCATACGTAGCTCTGGAGGGTACACATTGAAAGACCCTGTGATGGGCAATGCATGAACCTGTAACAAATTCTGCATATGCCATTCTGGACGGTGACCGTTGGGAATCTCCGTGCTGGATGCTGTGTGACACTGTGATGACTTCTGCCTATGTAAATCCTGCAGAAGCACATTTGCACCCTCTGTGCTGGATGATGCACGACCCTGTAAAGATTTCTGCTTACTTTCTGGTGCCAAAGACTTCTGGAAATCAAACCCCGTTGATGTATCAGTGGGATCATCCTTGTCAGCAATTTCAGCACAATCAACTGCAGCTATCTTGGGTTGAGTAGAATCGGTATCAGTCATGAGCTGTCTCGCATGCTGATTTCTGGCAAGAAGTTCAACAATGTCCATGGGGATGTCATCTATCACAGTTTGTTTCTCATGCACATCCAGCTTGCGTTTCTTCTTATTTTTGGGTATATTCTGCTTGTGAAGAGCAGACACATTCTGGATCTTACCCTTACCCAGAGAAACCTGTGAAAATAAATAAAACAAATGTGAATATTTCATAATATCCTCAAATCCAGATCAGGGTATAAGATGCACAGTATTTGCAGAGCAGCAGGATAAATTTTCGGTCTGGATTTTCCATTGCTTGCACCACTGTAATTTGTAAAATATATCACTAGTTCATATAGAAAGTGTGTGCCATTTGGAAGTCACTATACTCGGTAGCCATCACAAACTAGCTATTTGTGTGCACGCCAATGGAAATTGTGCACAAATTCCAGTGGCATAGACACAAATAGTTAGTTCAAATAGCATGCGAGCAAAGTGGCATAGGCACAGATGTCAAAAAACAATTCCAGTGGTGTGCACACAAATAGTATGGATGGCATGCTAATTGCTAGCAAATTGGTATATACACATAAATGCCACAAAAATGAAGAGAAAAAAATCCTATACTGGACAAAGTTGGCCTATTCAGGTCAGCAAAACTAGGTAAATCAGGTAAACAAATATAGATCTATTTACAATTATGTAGGAATTCTGGAGAATTTTTCTTCCTCCTGATAAATTTCAATTCATTATTTACACACAATATACGCCTTAAAATTTGAGAACAAAGAATAAAAAAAATATCTGAAAGCAAGAAATCATTCTTGATATACCTTTGTCAGACATCTCTGCACAGTGCCTTCAGATTCCACTTGACACAAATCATCTGTCCTGAGCATGCTTCTCTTTATAGTACTGTTCTCAGTGTTCTTGTCACAGGAAATGGCAGGTGAAAGTACTTTCCTCTTTAGCAAAATCGGTGATTTCCCATTTGACAAAAACCTCCGTTTCAAGTTCTCTGATTCATTTCGGCATAGGTCATCTGCCTTCTGCATATTTTGCTCCACGTTATTATCCTGTGTGTTTTCACTCCTATGCGTGGTACTGGTAGTAGGTAGCACCTTTTCCTGACCCAGGTCCCCAACTAATGGTATAGAATCATGGCACATGTTACTGGAAGCAGGTATATCTGGATTAGAGTTGGAAACAGCAGAAGAACCAAAATTCGTGTGTCCTGGGTCCCTTTTCTCTGTTCTAACTTTCTTATGAGTTTTTTTCAGCCAGTTCATAAGGGAAGATCCGTCGTCAACATTTTCTACTCCTCTGAATTCTGCCTTGTTTTTTACCACTGTTGATTGGATTTCACACACTTTCTGATTGCTAACAGGAGTGTCATTATCCTTTTCAGCCTCAAGTGCCATTTTGCTTTTATCACTCTCACAGATATCACCAGTTTTGGCATGCTCAGCTTCAGTGTCATCTGCAGAACTCTCTGTCTGAGTGTTTATGATTTCAGATATTAGCCTTGTCTTTTTTGGCTTTCTCTGAGAAAATTTGTGATCTGAAATATCAGCCAAGTCAGTGGATTTGCTCTTTTTCTTCTTACCATCAGATCCAACATTTCTTTTAGGAGCTGCTCTTCGTGGACCCTGGTTGCAGACTTGGTTGCTTTTCTGCCCAGAGCTGCTCTTAGAGCCTTTGTGACCAGATATTGGTTCGTGAACACAGGACTCATTGTGGTCAACATCCGGAACATCTTGAACTGTTCTGTTTTCATCTTCAGTTGGCACATCACATGGTTTCGGACTGCATGGAATCTGGGTGCCATTTCCTTCTTTGCTCGATATCATCTGAGGATCATTAGGCAAATCAGTAATATTTATAGATACATCATTCAAGATATCTTCCTGTACATTAAGATTATTGGGGGAGCCCTGCAAATCTGAGGATATAACATCATATTAGCTTATTGTATACAGAGAAAAGTACATAGTAGTTGAGAATTCACTGAATTCAGCCATACCTATTGTGTCTGGAATACTTTTTTTGACGAATGTGTCTGGAACATTATTTTCAGCAGATGTGGCTGGAACATCCACTGCAGTAACTGCTTTGTCGTCAGAAGGAGAACTACATTTAGAGTTGCATTCCTGGACACTCTTTGAAACATTTGATTGATCAGCATCATTCCCTTGAGATGATTGTTGTGTGCAAGAAAACAGTCTTCTGGAACCAACACTATAAGGCAAAGTCCGAACAATTGAAATGGAACAATCATCATTAGTTCCATCCTGCTGCATAGGAACAGTTTCGGATGTAGTTCTGTGGCCTGAATTTTTCATTCTGCCCAAGCAATTTGAGCAGTTCCATCGTTGATACTTTGCCACCAAAAGTGGGGACGAGTTACTATTGTGTTCATCATATTGTTGCTTGTTACAGAATATCCGTAGAGAGCACAGTTTTGGATCCTTCTTCTGATGCAGAGCAACATACCCCCTGCCAAAAGTAGAAATCATTAATAAGACTCACAACATATGCATATACAAATAAACAAATGATTGTGATAAGTGGATATAATGGCTTAAAAAACCAAAAGCGTTACAGAAGAAGCTGTGCAAAGGCAGTTTCCCACAAACTGCCTTAGAATGTGTTGTAATGCAAACACAATAAGAATAAAGATAAGAGAATTCACCCACAAATCAAACATGCATGTGTCCTCTCATTTTGTGAGAGTTTATAGTACATAAAGAAAAAACATTTACATTCATTTCTACTTATTAACTGGTATTAAACTGAACAGAGGACATAATAATGCTAAAATGATTAAATATAATGCCAGACATGTCCAGCACTGTCAACTAAAGCAACATTTTACAGTCTTTGTTCTGACTTATGAAAAAATCTCAAACTAAAAATGATGTTGCATTCAGTAACTTGAATCAAATTAAAAGAAAACAAGCACTCTAAGTAAACATACTGTGTTGCTACAACCTAAATATTAATCAAAAAAGATTTTTAAAAAAGCATGGCAGGACTAACAACTTAGGCCTAACCCTATTTATGCTTTACAGCTGTAGTCCAACCTACATCAATTTCATAAGCAGTATTAGAGTTAATCCAGTGGGGAAAACTCTCCAAGTTAGTAAAAAAAGAAGGCAGATCTCTAAATCATGTTCATTCAACAACATATGCAGGACTGAACACCTTAAAATTCTCACAAAAATCAAAACGTGAGTGTGTCGGCATGCCTATGTTGTGTGTGGCAATGCATAGTGAATGCAAATATATAGCAAATGAAGATAGATACAAGAAAATCAAAACAAATAACGTAAATAATGTGCATTTGAATCAATGGATCTGCTGACACATCAAACAAAATGTACCTATGGATATTGATCAGTGTGTCACAATATCTACTTGCGATGATATGTGTGCTTGCACAAATAATAGATGACTGTAAAAGAAGAATCTTATGCTTATGGAGAAATATGATTAACCTTGTACGCTCGGACAGGTAACAGTGCTATACTGCTAGAAGCCTAGAAATGCATGCTACAGTCAAAGAAACAAATGCAAGCATCTGAATATAGAAAAGATTACCTCATGGAGAAATGGTCGCACTCGAGCTCCGCTGGTCTGCCATCAGGTTCAGCAATTGATAGAAGCCTTGGTTCCTCCGATGCTTCAGTTCCAAGAGTCGGTGCAGCAGTTTCCATTGCTACAACTTTGTCACGTCAGTCCTGTGATCTTGGAACAAAACGAAGCACTTCACACATCCCTGCACAAACAGCAACCATTGCATGAATACATATATTGGTTCATCGAGACTGCAGAAAGATATAGTTGATACATGCATAAAGGTACAGGAAGAAAGGAAACAGCACGTCTGACTGTAAACAGACCGCATATGTATCTTAATTCATTCATGCAGCAGCATAACAAACCATATATATACATGCCAACAAAGGAAATAAATTAATACAACCTACTTCTCAGATTAATCCGTTCCCAGGCTAAACAGGCAACATTAATTAGCTATTAAGGCAGAGATGCATAAACATGAATGATTAACTTCCATGCATGACTATGCAAACAAAACTGCCCTCGCTGAATTAACTCTGATATGGCAGCCCACTCCCATCTGCAAGAATTTACGCAAGGCCCGCATACGACATGAAATATAGGCAGCCACGGATTCCATGCAGGTGCAGTAGAGCAGCTGCAGCATTGCGTTCTGAGGGGTGCTCCAAGGAGAGAGAGAGAGAGAGATATTCCCCGGCTGCTACACACTGAAGCGGCAGGTGCTGGTTAGCAATCCCCTAGCATTGGTGCTTTGTTGAGCTGCAGGTGCTCCGAATAGAATATAATTTTAGTTGTATGTAGCTGGG
This sequence comes from Cenchrus fungigraminus, assembly GCA_036936925.1. Lineage (NCBI taxonomy): Eukaryota > Viridiplantae > Streptophyta > Magnoliopsida > Poales > Poaceae > Cenchrus > Cenchrus fungigraminus. The sequence continues at coordinate 123,737,197 of CM072770.1, read as the reverse complement.
TTGAGCAGTAGGAGAGTGAGAAGGAATATGAATTGATGACTTTTTTATGTGGCTAAGCACCTGACCTGCGTGGGGAGCTGCTCCACGCTGGAGCAAAATGACTTCAATGCTATATCGTTGACATGTACTTCAAGCTGCTTTAAGGAATAGGTATACGCTGGCACTGGAGGAGCTTAGGCATGGTCATAGTGGACCATGCCCCTGCCAAAGCAAAATCTCCATTGGTTGAACAGTGATCGTTGTACTGTTCATTATTTTAGTTGCTTAATGAACAATAGTGGCCCCCTCTAGATTCCTCATTAAGCTCTGCCACTGTACGCTGGTGCTGCTCAAGCTACGACTCCAGTCCCAAGAAGGGACCCACATACAGGCACAGCTAGTCCCCGGCAAAGCCGAAGCCCCCACATGAAGCAAAGCGAGCGACTGCTCGAGCAAGCAAGGGCAAGGTAAACAGTAGCACAGCAACCCTAAAGCTTGGCAGGGAACACACCACTGATCGGACCTAACAAGCGCGTCGCAAGATCCATGAAATGATGGCTGCCAAACCTGCCGAAAGTTGCAACCATTTTCTCCACCGGATCAGTGGATAGGTGAAGAGGAGCAGATCTCCGTCGCCAATGGCGGAACCGTGAGGGGCCGGGAGGGGCCATGACCACCCCCAACAAAAAAACAGCCCTTTATCTATTTGTTAGCCCAGTCTATGATCAGCACACAAGAGGCCGCAGCTAAGGCAATCCCAGCTGGCAATTGCTGCCCAACAACGGCCAATGCCATACATACATAGTCAGGTTACGCGAAATACCGATTGCTCGCCCAATGGCCTAACGCTTGCAACGTTTCATCATTTCGATCTTGTGACGCCCAGACCTCGCCTGACCCCGCGCGCCTGTGGTCTCTAGCTAGGCTGGGGCATAGGGCCGAGGCCCGACAACACCATGGCGACATCGACAGGCCGACGGCGGGCAAGGAGGTGACCGCAGCGGTGTGGCCGCGAGCCCGTGATGGAGGGCAACATCAATGACGGAGGGCATGCAAGCATCACAAGCCGACTCTACTGTTTCTGATGTTCCTCCTCCAACTCAAACCATTGTAATCCCTATTTCCCTAATCCACAACAGCATATCCCCTAAATTATTTACAATTTCATTTCTTGTCTCCTAATATGGTAGCATTTTTTATGAAATTTGGCAAAATTCTTGTAGGAAACCAATGCAAAATCTAAAGAAAGACATTTCTGCAAAGTATTGATCACTTTTAGAGCTATTTGTTTTTCTTGCGTATTGCCATTCCATAATTAACTACTATAGTCATGACTAGCTATTGTAAGCTTGAAAAATTAGGATATAAATTGCAAAATTATTGCCGGCAAATGTGTTTCTCGTCTCCCTTAAATTTTCTCTCCAGTTTCGCTATTGTACGTCGCATGAACATCTCACCGGACCACCCATCAAAACCCCATGCGCGCATAGGATGAACAGATCTTTCTCCACGGCAGGGGCGAACACAGTCTAGGACACACACATGTACACACCCGATAATTGCATGAAAAAAATTCGGAGTTTCGAAGAATACATGGTCAGATCCAAATTAAAATAGCATACATCAGGGTTTGGGGGTTCGATTCCGCACCGCAGGAAGGGAAAGGGAATACGTGGGCGTACCTGTCCGATGTTCGTCACCGGCGCCCGACGAAGGCCAGATGATCGACCGCCAAAAAGACCAGGGCAGTGGATGCTCTCCTTGCCGTCGCCGCAAGGAAATAAAGCCGAGAGGGTTGGGTGGAGCGGAGAAAGGCGAAGGAAAGGGGAAAATTGGCCGCAAGGGAAACGAAAGCCGGAGTCGAGGCGCGGGGAGGAGGGAGGAGGGGGGGCCTTCAGCTGCGAGGCGCACGCGGGCGGTAGGGGAGGAGGGGGAGGGCGGCGAGGCCGGTATGGGTTGGAGAAGACGGACTGCTGCGGCAGCGGCGGCGGCGGCGATCCGGCGCTTTTCTGCGGCACCTGAGCTGAACGGAGCCGAAGGAAGGGTGCGGGCTGGACGCCTGGGCCTTTTGGTTGGGCCGACGTGGGAGAGGGATGAAGCAACCGCCCCCGCCCGCCCGGTTCGTACAGAACCGCCCGGTTTTGCCGGCTAGTTTAAACCGGCCGGTTCAACCCGTTTTTATCGGTCCGGTTGGCATGGATGGTATTGTAGCATGTCTGGTACGTAAGACTATCTCCAGCAATAGCGCGGATGCGCATCTGCAAAAAGCTCGTATGCGGGAGGATCCCGTCGCGCAAAGGAGGGAGCTCCACAGCGGTGGAGTGCATCCCTCGCGCATCCCCGTGCGGTAGTTGGCTCCCGCGTGCGACCGGAGGCTCCCGCGTGTGTTCCCTCGCCGAGCCCGAGCTCCGGCGGCGGCGCAGATCCATCTGGGAAGTGGCCGGTGGGGGTGGAAGGAGGTGGCGGGGCTGGAGGGAGATGGCCGGCGGGGGTGGAGGGGAGAGGAGTAAATCCGGCGGTCGAAGGCTGGAGGAGGCAGCCGGCGAGTTCCGCCCCCGAGGTAGGCGGTCGGTGAGCTCCCGAAGCAGATCCGACGGCTGGAGGGTGGAGGAGGCGGCCGGCGAGCTCCCCCCGAGGGAGGCGGCCGGCGTGCTCCCGGAGCAGATCCGGCGGCCCGAGGGCGGAGCAGCTCGGGGACCCACCGTCGTCGGCCTGCTCCATCTACGCGCCGTTGAGCTGCTCCGCGCCGCGACGCCCTCGAGGAAGGAGCCTGCCATCGGAGCCGACCACGATGCCGCCGCTGCCAGCCTGCGCCGCGGAGCGCCATCGCGCGCCTGCTCCACCCGCTGCGGACGGATCCACGCGGGGCTCGCGGCGGAGGAGGAGCCCGCGGATGGAGGCGCCGGCGGTCTGGGGAGGGAGCAAGGGAGGGGGAGGGCGCGGCCTGGCAGTTGGCGCAGTGGGATGAGGGAGAGGAGAGAGTTCCCCGAGATTGAGGGCTGCGGAGCCGGTTCCTTCATTTTGAGGGAAGGGGTGAGGGAGCTGCTGGAGGGACAATAGTGCTCATGGCTTACTCATTTTGGGGATGGGGGAAGGGATGAGGGAATTGCTGGAGATAGTCTAAAGCATTACTTCTCGATCGGTGGAAAAACCTAGGAATCAAATTAATTGCTAGTAGTACGTCCCATGGATGTCGAGCCGGAAAAAAAAAGACAAATGGGAAAAAAGAATAGGGTTCTAAGATCTTATTAGCTAGCCGGAATTATTCGGTGTCGAGCCAAGAAATTAAGATATAGAATATTATATGTATTTTATGTATGACTTATTTTCTATATTTACAACATTTTTCAATGAGACAAATGGTTAATTATAAGGAAAAAAATCTAGGTGACAGGTATTTGGAACAGGAGGTAGCAAATAAACGCTATCCGCAGCCGGGCAGCAGCCGCATGACGTCTCTCTGGTCTGAGCCAGGCAGCAGGTGATGGGTGTTGGTTTTTGTTTGGTCCATGGCCAGGCATGCAGAGTGGTGTGTTCACTTTTAGCATGTGTACTTGACATGGGAATCTAGCCCATAGATGTCAGAGGGAGAAAAGTGTACATTGATCGGCTCTCATTCAGTACGGCAAAAAGAATAGTAGAATACATTGTATATATGTTAACAATGAACTTTGTGTCGAGTACTATGAAGTATATATTTTTATTTCTTCAAAAAAATAAAGTATATATTTTTCCGTCTCAAAATTATTATTTGTTTTGATTTGTTAATATAAGTAAGCTTTGTTAGGTATTTTGATGTATATTACCATCTAAATACATAACAAAAGTTATGTATCATATAGCGATTCGGAAACGTAGCTGTAATTCAATTTTCTCCCTGGGCAATAAAAATCTACAATACGGGAGAACAAAACGCGTTCCTGAGAGACTTCTTTTAACACAACCACCGCCAACATTCAGCTTACCATATGAACCTTCCAAGTACATTTTGTAGAATGATTTTCAGACATGTACAACAAGTCTGATGATCCACCAGTGATCAAAGGGGAAGCAAATCATTACTATCAATAAAAAGGATGGTGCATTCAGGTACTGCGAGCCCTTCCATTGCAAGAGATCCCAAAATCTTCTCCAAATGAATCAGCAGTTCAAACCGTATGCTCATTGCCCAGTATCAATGGAAGGTTCAAAAAATCTGCAAAAGTCAAGTGCAATTTTATCCACTGATTAATTTTCTGCAGAAGGGGGTAGAAAACTGATGAATGAATGACTCAATATTCAAGCACAAAGCTGAAAACTGTAGCACTTGGGGTTGCAGTACGCTGCTGGACTAAGCCAGTCATGGAAAAGGCGTAACAGTTCATAAGAAATTAGTCATTATCTCTCCGCAAGGCATGAGCCCTTAAAGACATGCTATTCCTTTGCCAATGGGACTAGAAGCTGATGGCAATTTCTACGTTCACCACGGCAATGACTCAAAACAAGTTGGGGTAGGCTAGAGTTGAAACCCAACAAGAACCACAAATCAAGGTTGAGGCACATGAATGGCTGTTTTCCAAACACTCCTATCCAGGGCTAAATCTTTGGGTATATTCACTCAAAACATACTGAATGACAACTTATTCCTAGGTGGGGAAGCAGACCCTAATAAGGTATTGGTGAAGATTACTTCCAGGAACTAGATATATAATTGGCAGGGAATAAGTAACTGATCATGGAGACCAAAGCAACACTTGCCTCTGATTCCCAGTAAACTTGTTGGATGCTGCAGGAAAATGAAGACACCAATGGCCAATGTCAACTCAGCCTTGTAATTTTGCATGATTGTACCTAAGGGCATACCATTAGATATGATATCAGCCATTTGGACACCATAAAACAGGTACATTCCCATCCTAGTAACTTTTCCATCTAAGATAATAAAATACCATGCTCCATTTTATTATTATTAGGTACTTTTTTTTTGAACCGAGGGCATCCCCATTTCCATTGCATGAACGGAAATTATTATTAGGTACTGCCTACTATGAAATGGAATTAATTTATCCAGATCCAATAGACAGATTTGTAGCAGTTCCTTTTCCTTTTCATAGTGATTACTGAAAACAAATCATTCCTCAGTCACTCAGTGGAAGAGCATAACTTCTGTGTTTACGTCAAACATTTCCCAGAGGATAAACATAATATATGTTTGTTTACATCAAGACACTACATGATCATACCAGTAAAATAGCTTGTGCCGTTTCTTCTACCTCTAAATAACTTAATGTCTAATTTATTTTCTTCTGGACATCCCATTCTTACATTTCGGATGAGTAAGAAACGATCATCAATCCCCAAAGATATAGCCTGAATTCAAATGCATTTGCAGATACTCAATGTATCACAACAAACTGAATATTTCACTAAATTAAGGATGAAGCAAGTACCAGCAGCAAAGAAACTGGCACATGCTCTCCTTCCAAATCGAGTCACGACTTCATCTTGCGCAGCCACTTGAGCGAGTTCTCGAGCTCAGTATACGCCGTGACCTCAGTGAAACTCTTGGTCTCAATGGCATAATCAAACACCTCGTAAGCATCAGCAACGCTGCCTGATCGACACAATGTCCTGACAAAGGTCCCATACGCCGGCGCCTCCAGCTTCATCCCAGCCCGTGCCATGGACTTGTACACCTCGACGGCCTTGTCCAGGTTCTTGTTCTTGCAGAGCCCCATGAGCAGAGTGTTGTAGGTCCGCTCATTGGGCTCGCACCCCTTGGCCTCCATCTCCCCGAGCAATCTAAGCGCCCCGAGCGCCTCACCCTGGATGCACATCCCGTTCATGAGCGAGGTGTAGGTGATGACGTCCGGGAAGTGCCCCTTGGCGGCCATGGTGTCGAGGAATGTCCTGGCCTTGGCGACCATCCCCCCGCGCGCGAGCCCGTAGACGAGCGTGTTGTAGGTGACGAGGTCGGGCTCGACGCCGTCGGCCTTCATCCGGCGGAGCACAGCGAGGAGGCCGGCCGGGTCGGACGCCGCGACGTGCGCCTTCATGAGGGCGTTGTAGAGGTGCGCGTCGGCGCGGACGCCGTGGTCGGAGAGCACCTTGAGGAGCCTGTAGATCTCGCGCGGGTCTCCGCGGTGGCAGACCGCGTCGGCGAGCGCGAGCAGCGCCCCTTGCGGGGCCGTCGAGGAGGAGGTCGAGGACGACAAGCTGTCGTCGGTTGGGGACGACGGCGGCGGGTGGAGCTTGTCGAGCAGGTCCCGCGCCGCGGCGACGGAGCGGCGGACAGCGAGGCGGCGGAGGAGGAGCGCGAGGGAGTAGGTCGGGAGCGGGACCTCGGGGGGCGCCTTGAGGGCCAGGTCCACCGCCGCGTCGATGTCGGCGTCCGCCACGGCGCGGATGGCGGCGGCGAGGTCGGCCGGGGTCTTGATGGGCTTCCTCTCCTCCTGCACGGCCGGGGCGTCGTTGGCGGCGGCGTCAGCAACGGGGGCAAGGGCGCCCGAGGGTTTGGGGCCCTTGTGGGGCTTGCGGTGGGGTTTAGCAGTGTTGGTGGTGGGGCGACGCGCGGGCGGGTGAGCCGGCGGCGTCGCGGAGGCGGAGGCGGCGTGGGGTTTGGACTTGGGGACGAGGGCGACGGGGAGCTTGGCGGCGGCGCGCATGGCGTGCGGCAGCTTCCCCATCCTCTTGCCGGGCAAGGGCAACGGCGGCGACAAGGGAGCGAGGAGAGGGATTCGGGCGGCGGCGCAGTGGTGTGCAATGGAAACGAGTGTTTGTTGGGGGCTGGACGTGTAGCGATGATGCGGTGGGCCAGTTTGAGCCCGAACAAAACAAAGGAGTTGTTGGGCTTATATCCAATGAAGCCTTCTGTGCCGGCGATTTTTAGCAACTGCATGCTGGAAGAATATGATTTGACTGAACACGTGAGTGATGACCATGTAATTCTCGCGTTGCAGACGCGAGGGCTTTTCGACTGCTAGAATAAATAGTACTCGGTTGGTAGATTGAATAGGATTGTGTGAGAGGATATAAGCCGAGATAAGTCGAAATAAGTCAAGTCTACGTAAGCCGAACAACCTCATGTTTCTTAAAAAAGAAATCTCGCATCACAAATTCCTCGCAAACAATTCTCACATATAGAAAGAATGTCAAGAACCGAATTGCTCCACGATTTCTTCTTCTAGAGGGAATCAAACTTACGTGGGGTGAAGTGGGTAAGCATTGCACGCTGTTGAGTGCTGACGTTTACCAGCTGACAAAGTTTTTTTTTAAAAAAATCACGCTTGAAACATCACTCACCTTACCTAAAAATTATTCGAAGAACACACCCACTCCACTTCTTAGCCCAACCACTCAACAAAGCCACTCTACACAAACTAGAAACAGACTCAATACAGTATTCACTATCACATCGAGTCACATCTTCCCTCACTTACATGTGCTCACTTGTTTCACAACTTTCCATCCTAATATACTAGGATTCTTCCTACACATTTGTATAACTAAATTTTCCTGTATTGGCGTGAGCAGCATAGGTGCCCCGTCCGTACCTCGATGTCGTCGCTGACAAGGTGGGATAGAAAATCCGACCCCAGTCAAGTGTGAGGGACCGGAGCCAATAGAAAATCCGACCCTAGTCAAGTGTGTGGGACCGGATCCAACAGAAAATCCGACCCCAGTCAAGTGTGTGGGACCGGAGCCAATAGAAAATCGGTCTATGCTGCCGCGACGTGCTGCGATTGGTCGGGGTTTTTTCTTTGCCAGAGCCTGTCGAGGCTGCCCCGCGCCCGACCCGGCCGGCGACGGCAGCTCGCCGGCTTCACTGCCGCCGGCGGCGGCGGCGGCGAGCCCACATGCACTTGCAGCTGGACCGGTGCTGTCACCTCGCTTCCGCTTTCCGCGATTCCTATTCCCGGTGGTCCTCGCCCATTCCGTTTATGTCTGCATCGAAAATCACGAGACATGCCTACCAAAATACGCCAATACTACTAATATGCTTTATTATACCAAAATACTCCTTGAAGTATTAGTGTGTGTATATATATATGTTTCCTTCCTAATTTCCTATCAGATTTTGATTTTCCTTAAAAAAAGCTTTGTTAAAATTCCGATGATAAATGTTGCTAGGTTTGAGCTGGACGTGCCTACTTTTTCTCATATTCTTTCAATTTTCTCCCCCAAAAAAATATAATTGGATCGAAGCCAGCCACACGCCCGCACGTGATTCGACTGACTGACTGACTGGCGGCCCCCGACACGAATACCGTGGAAGCGGAGGGACCAGATCGCAAAACCGCTCGCCTCCCTTCCGCTCCCCACCCTTCGTTCCCTTCCGTCGTCGTCCCGGCGCCGGCGGCCACCACCTCACCTCACATGCGTCATTGAAAATTCCTTCCTCGCCCCCCACCCAATCGCATCGCGTCGTCTCGCTCCCGGCATAAATTCCTCCTCCCCACGCGCGGCCCTCCGCTCCGCCCCGGTTCCCTCCGCCGCTCATTCCCTCCCTCTCCCCCCCGCCGCCCAACATCCGCCGCCGCCTCTCGCTTCCCTCCTCCCCGCTGCGGCGGATTCGGATTTGGGGATTATTGCGGCAGGCAGCAAGCCTCCAAGAAACAGAGAGGGAGATGGGTTACATTGGCCACCACGGCGTCGCCACGCTGCGCCGCTACAAGTACAGCGGCGTCGACCACTCGCTCGTCGCCAAGTACATCCTCCAGCCGTTCTGGTCCCGATTCGTCAACATCTTCCCGCTATGGTTCCCGTAAGCACCGACTGCCACCACCTCCCTCCCTCCTCTCCTCCCTTCTTTCCGTCTTGTGCATCCGTCCACGTCGAGCTCGAGCTCGAGGCCTCGAGCAGTGTCCCCTGCTAAATGCGTGATGCGAGCGAATGCCTCTGTTAGAACAAAGCTAGAATTTTTATTGGGCCCAGAGGCCAGAGCGTCTCTGCCTCCAGCATCTCGCCATCCTGTTTTCCTTTGCTTGCAACCCCGATCTGGGTACAATTCATTACTTAAACCGGCATCTTCGGTTCTGAGTTACGAAATGTTTGTGGCATGGCAGTGCTTGTGATCTGGGTATTCTGAGCTTAGCTGCTCCTAATCTTCTGTAACGCAGAGTCTAGAGCTTTAGCATACCATGAGGAATCATCTTTAGCTTTGGAAACCGTCTCGCAGGATGCTGCGTACAGCGAGGAAGCAGCAGCTTTTGCTTAGTGGCTCCTCCCTGCAAAGCTGAAAAAGACTGTTTTCAATATGTTGTGTAGATTAGTTTATAAAGCATGCCTTCAATGTGGCAAATGAGGATTAACATCCGTGCCTTTAACCCCAGCATCTTTACTTTCTTTATGTAGGACTAGGAGCAAGCAATTAAAGTCTTGTGCCACTCTTTGATTTAGTACTAGGAGCAAGCAATTAATGTGGCAAATGGCGCATTTTATTTTATCCTGTTGTTTGCTATTTAGCTGCAAAGTTTACCACTTTCAATAAAGCATACCATATCTGCACTCTCATCTTCAACCTAATGCCCGTGCACATCCAGTTGCATCTTTCTTAGTTTTGTGCATTGAGTGCTAACATTCTTTATTGTTATCTTTTGTGGGTATCCATGTTGGGACGATCTGCAGACCAAACATGGTGAGAATTCAATTCACATGCTGCTACTATGAGCTATGCTGCTTTTTTGTTGCAATCTTGATACAATGCTTTGTTTTATTCCAGATTACATTGACAGGTTTCATGTTTCTACTGACATCGGCATTCCTTGGCTTTGTGAGTATCCGATGGCAGTAAAGTTGTCAATCCTTGATATAGTATTTTCTGGCATATATATGTGAAAGTTTTCTGCCTTCTTGATCGCAGTACTGCAATGCTAATAATGCAATAACATTGAGCCTCATTACTGTTTCCATTTTACCTGCAGTTATATTCACCGCATCTAGATACAGCACCCCCCAGATGGGTTCACCTTGCTCATGGATTGCTTCTCTTCCTTTATCAGGTCTGTCAAACTTTATGTGCTCACCCAAATATGCATTTCTTTATTTACTGCCATATACTTCCTTTGCAGCTTAATATGTCTGTCATTCAGCTAGCACTCCAATTTGCCAGTCTGCACTTGTAGCATTTTTAAAATTTGACCATGGTACCTAGGTTTTGTAATTAGTTTGAATGTCTTTCTGAACATCTCGTGGGGTTTTTATTCTTTTCCTAGGATTTAATAGCTTCATGTTTTTTTTATGAATATATCATGTCAAACTTTCAATTATTTTGGTTTAAATGAAATGATGTTGATGCAGACATTTGATGCTGTTGATGGAAAACAAGCAAGGCGTACGAACTCATCAAGTCCTTTAGGCGAGCTTTTTGACCATGGTAATCGCTCCTTTAAACCTAAGTTTGTGGACTCAGTTTTAAGAAAGCCCACATGATGCTAACTAGTTTGTATAACATACAGGATGTGATGCTCTTGCCTGTGCTGTAAGGCCACCTGCCAACCTTTTCCTTTCAAGTGCAATGATTCTGAAATTGTTGTGAGCTAATTATTGTATTTTATCTATTAGTTTGAGTCCTTGGCTTTTGGAAGCACGGCAATGTGTGGAAAGGCTACCTTCTGGTTTTGGGTTATTTCAGCGGTCCCATTTTACTTCGCAACCTGGGAGCAGTGAGTTCTTTTGTTCTTGCCCAGTGATCGTAGTTCTATATTCTACAATATCGCCAAATTGGTCGTTCTGGCAAGTGGCAAGGCTTTCTAATTTTCAAAATCCAAACACATTCCATTTTGCTTTCACCCGTATGGACCTTAAAACTTGATGATTCAGTCCTGTGCATAATATATGTTGTCATGTCGGAGGTGCTAATACTTTTGGAAAGTGAATACACACTTGTGCAATTAAAAATAGGGATATATTGCAACTACCCACTGCCCTACTGAGATTTGCACAACTTAGTTTCTGCAAATGCAGAGCACTACTCTTGTGAAGTTTTGCAATTGCATACCTTTTGTTGTTTATCCTGATGTTTTCTTTTTCAATTTGTTGCAATGGTTTCATTTTTCTTATCCTGTAATCTCACACTTCATTACTTTTTGCAGCTTTTTTACAAATACACTTATTCTTCCTATAGTGAATGGACCAACTGAAGGCCTTATGCTGATCTATTTGTGCCATATTTTCACCTTCTTCACAGGTATTTTTATTTAAACTGTCAATTTCCACGCTTACCCGGACTCTGTGGAGCTTAGAAAAAAGAAGTGTCCCTTTGCTAATTCACTGTACGTATGCATGTGGACCTCCATATGGCTGGACTGCTCATCTTTCCTTTTGTAGGAGCTGAGTGGTGGGCGCAGGATTGCCAGAAGTCAGTGCCCCTACTGGGTTGGGTTCCTTTTATTGCTGGTATAGATGCTACCATGCTTATGATTTCTTTTTTGTATTTGTATTTATACTGTATTATCATATGGTCATCAACGTACTTCCACCTATTTCTGATGTTTTTCTCCATTAATACTATGAAAGATTCGTTGTTAAGTAGGAAGACAAAATGACATTCCATATACTAAGTTTATTGCTTATTGCCTCTTTTCCCAGAAATCCCTATGTATGACATTGTGCTGGGTCTTATGATTGCTTTTGCTGTAATCCCAACAATTGGATCTAAGTAAGTTCAGTACACATTTATTATCTTCTAGTGGTGTTTTGTGCTGCCTGATGTTTCTATATGGTTTTTTCTTGTATATTATGATCCTGTAATATTCTCTCTAAAGCCTCTAAAATTACATCGGATATTATAATAATTTTAAGTCCAAAGAAATAATAAAAATATTTGAATTTGTAGTTTATTATATTGTTTCATGTGTAAAAAGATTAATTCATCTTTCTGATAAAAATGGAATGGTTTATCATTAGTTGATAATCTGTGAAGCAAATCTGCTAAAGAGATTGATAGTGAAGTTACAGTTGCAGATGGGTTAATACATGTAATAATATAGTGCTAGATCTAGTTTATGTTTTAAATGGAGCAATTGATACTCTTTTAACAGCGGGGGTCGTCCCTGCTGAAGAGTTTTCAAAATAAAAAATGATACTCTTTTAGTGATGCATGTTTATCTGAATTGAATAAGTACCATATTTTCTTAATTGTTGAGCTTATTATATTTTATTATGATTTTGAATTGATTGAACATCGAAAATAATATCAAGTTTGACTAAGTTATTGCAATTGTACAGCATTCACAACGTATATAAAGTTGTTGAGGCAAGAAAAGGGAGCATGGTGCTGGCACTAGCCATGGTAATCTCTCAATTTATCCTTTTTAATCTACTGCTGTGATTCTCTTTTCCTCATCTGATATTCTTCGTTCATCATTTGTGTCAGCTCTTTCCTTTTGGTTTACTCTTGGCTGGAGTTCTTGTCTGGTAAGGCTGTTGACATCTTTCCTTTCTTTATGTATATGAAGTTAATGCATCACTCTGCCTAGTATATCACATAACGATTATATTATATGCAGGTCCTACCTATCTCCTGCAGATATCATGAGAAACCAGCCGCATCTGCTAATTATTGGAACTGGTTTTGCATTTGGCTTTCTTGTGGTAATGTTTTTATGCTGATTTTTATAACCAATGCCTTGTATATCTGTCCATTTCTGTGCCTATATGTACACCTTCTCATTTGTAAATGGCACTTCCATGTTTAAAACTTAAAAGCATTGCCTTCATATTTCCTTTTGACGTAATAAATGCCATGTTTCAGATATATCAGTAGAGTGTAAATATATAGACATTACCTGATATCTGTTTATATTGTTCCACAGGGAAGAATGATTCTTGCTCACTTATGTGATGAACCCAAAGGTCTGAAAACAGGGATGTGCATGGTACTTTCTTCGAAAACCCAATCCTTCTTTGTTCTCTTTTACACCATCCTTATATATGGGCTATACTAGCATGCTGAAAAATTGCGCTGTCCTTTCTACAGGTCCTTGCTTATTTTCCATTCGCAATTGCTAATGCACTGACTGCCCGTCTTGATGATGGGTTTGTATCTTAATACCCTTTTCTATTGATGTGTTTGTAATAGTTTCCTGGCTCAATTGATTTTTATGGTCATTGATTGTTGCAGAAATCCCCTTGTTGATGAGCAGCTAGTTCTCTTAATGTACTGCTTATTTACAGGTACTACATTATTCTCACAACTTATCTTTTCAGTGATAAGTGATAAGTTGCAGTTGTGCATTAAAAGTACTAATTTGATCTTTTAGTTGCTCAAAAATTGATATTTCTTTTTACTGTTCTATTTATGCAAGATGAAACCTTGCTAATTCATCATGATTTAAGGGTGTTTTACTGGTTGGTGGCTTCCAAACTTTAGACCAGTAGCTCAAAGCTATTCAATCTGTTAGATTGCTTACTTACAAAAGAAAACATGAGAAATTGGCTGTAGGGTGTTAGCATGTCTTGCCTTGTACGAGCTGATGAAGTGTGATCTCACTATTTTGTTCAATCCTTGCAGTGGCACTGTACATGCATTTTGCTACGTCTGTTATTCATGAGATCACCAACGCGCTTGGGATTCATTGCTTCAGGTTTGTTAGCCATCAGTTCATTACCATCTTCTTTTCCAACCTATTTTTATCACTCAATTGGTTGACACAGAATTTTGGCTTGTGACAGGATCACTAGGAAAAAGGCATAATGCACACCCATGAGCATCAGTGTTGCCCTGGATTGTAATCGATCACAACTGGTGACTGCCAGACAAGAAACATATTTTTATCTCCATTACACGGATGCCGATCCCCAAATTACACATTTGCATCCGCCATTACTGGGATGGTGTCCCCCAGAAACTCACTTCAGCGTGAAGAACTTGCAGACAGGAAGACAGACGAGAAGACAGTGTATTTTGGAAACATTTAGTAATATTATGTTGTATCTTACCCTGAGCATGGTGCTGATGCAATGCTCGGCAAGAATTTTGTGGGATGTATTGAGCTGGTTGATAGATTCTGCTTCTGATATATTTTTGAATTGCAAGACGTATTGTTGAAAGAATGTCGATTTTATATTCTCAAAAGAAGCATTAAACACTCTGCTGTTTGATTGCCAATTCATTTGGAGTACCCAAGAAACACAATGAATTGGTAAACAACTATGAGGTGTCGCACTGCCAAAGTGCCAATGCCATTACTGGCACAAACGGAACGTGACAGCTAACGATCAATTCATTCGATTAGTTGAGTTTTGTTTACTATTCACCTCTGGCAAATTAACTTTTCTCGTGCAATCACATCCGTATAAATATGCCCACATGCTTGCTGGATCGTGCTCGTGCAACACACTGGCACAACTTTGGCCATCCATGGATGTGCGACGAGCTGCTGCGCTGCACCTGCACCGGATGTTTCTTGTGGCAATGGCGGCGACACTCGCCGCCGGGGCCAAGGTCCCGGCGATGTACGTGTTCGGCGACTCCACGGCCGACGTGGGCAACAACGACTACCTGCCGTGGAGCATCGCCAGGGCCGACTTCCCCCACAACGGCGTCGACTTCCCCGGCGGCAAGCCCACCGGGAGGTTTAGCAACGGCCTCATTGGCGTCGACTTCATCGGTGAGCAATGGCCTCTAGCTCACAGATTAATGCGGCAAAACTGAGTTGAATTTACAGCATTTCTGCAATAATTCTCTTAGTCAGAGTGACAGACAAGTTCCAATGAGTGAAATCATGAATGGATGCTTTCTGTTCTTCTTGCTTCCTGTTCTTTCAGCCATTGCTACGGGGTTCAGCAGGAGCCCACCGCCATACCTCTCGCTCTTGGCCAATGCTCCCAACAGCAGCAGTGAGGTGATGAGGAACACGACGATGGCTGCTGCAGCGGCTTACGCTACTGGAGCTAACTTCGCTTCTGGAGGCTCTGGCCTTCTTGATTCAACTGTATGCCCACCTGCATATTTGTTTCATCTCCCATTTTTCATTCTATGTTCTTGAGACTTGATCTTATCCTCAGCAGATACCTTAAGTGACACCATGCTATAGTTTCTGATTAATCAAAATCTCAGTTAACTTGGTTTAGCTGTCTAGGAGGCTTTTTTAGGCTTAGATAAAGGAACAAACAAGGTTCCAGCCTTTTACATTGTTATGTAACAACCTCCAAAATTATTACAGCGTAGCAAACTTAGGCTTATGGTACTTTTTACGCACTATATGTGTGATAACTGGACACCTTTTGGTGTAGTTATGACTGGACACACTTTTTGGTACATAAATCTTTAATGGTAACTGTACATCAAGTGAGTCATTACTACCTAATACAGATGAAAAGATTGTTCACAAAAAGTTCAACCAAAATAACATCTTCTGTAAATTTGGTGTGACCCATTTGTTTTCCCTTACAAATTAAGTTGCTAATACAATGAACATTACCTAAATACCTAGTGACATATTTACTCGGAAGGAAACCACTAACACCAAAATTCCAAATGGTCAATACACCAGGGATCTACAATCAGCATGACGCAGCAGATAGAGTACTTCTCAGACCTTAAAGACCAGATGTCAACCAGACTGAGTGCTGGCAAAGTGTCTGCCTTGCTGTCAAAATCCATCTTCCTCATAAGCACTGGGGCGAATGATGCCTTCGACTTCTTCTCACAAAACAGATCACCAGACTCCACAGCCATTCAGCAGTTCTCTGAAGCTATGATCTCCACGTATGACAGCCATGTCAAAGTAAGAACTCTAGTCAATTCTCTTTATGGCAGGCAAATCCAAACGTTATTATACGTGGAAGGTGCAAGTCAGGAACTCTAAGCACAAGAGCTGAACTGCTTAAGTGCTGACAAAACAAGTTGATGCTTTATCAACCATAACTGTATCTGTATGTTTCCTTTTCTGCAGACATTGTACAATTTGGGAGCGAGGAAATTCACGGTGATCAATGTGCCACTAATTGGGTGCTGTCCATACTTGAGAAGTCAGAACCCAACTGGAGAATGTGTTGAGACCTTGAATCAGTTGGCCAAGAACCTGAATGATGGAATCAGGGACCTGTTCAGCAATCTCAGCTCAGAAATGCACGGCATGAAGTACTCCATTGCCAGTGCCTATGAGCTTGTCTCTAGTCTGATTAAAAACCCCCATGCAGCTGGTAAGTTGCAGAAACTGAGTATTCTGCATATGAAACCCACACATCAAACATTGTAATAGCACTGATTTGCTGCATCTATATCCAGTATTTCTGCAGCGTTGATCAACTTTTGCCTGCAGGGTTAGAGGAGGTGAAGAGTGCATGCTGCGGTGGTGGCAGGTTCAATGCAGAGAGAGGGTGCATCCCTAGCTCCAGCTGCTGCAGTGACCGCAGCAAGTACCTCTTTTGGGACCTCCTGCACCCAACTCAAGCTACTTCCAAGTTTGCGGGCAGTGCCTTCTATGATGGACCAGCACAGTTCGTCACCCCGATCAGCATCAAGCAGCTAGTTGAGGCATAACACCCCACGTCACAAGGATTAGGCCAACGCATATTGTAGCACCTTATATAGACTTCCTATATCATTTTACAGCATCAAAATGATGCTGAGCTACCTCGCAATTCATCTGAAAACCCTACACGAGGGTGGAAAAAAATTGCCCAAGTTTTCTGAAAAGCGTAAATACAAATGGTTGTTGGCTCGATGCATCAGGTGATTTATCTGAAACCTCATCAGGCACTGGAATGCTGGCAAGCCATTGCGTCACCCTATCTCGCTTTGCCACAAGACGCCCTTTGTTCCTTGTGGATAGCCGAAGGGGGCTCCCCATCCGGCTCAGAACCTCTTGTGCCAGCTCCCGCACTTTGGGTTCACCTCGGACATCACTGTGCTTCCCAATGCCACACACCACAGACACCTCCAATGGTAATGTACGGCCCTTAATGACATCCACCCACTGCAGCATCAGCACATAGGCTGCAATTGTACTGAACCCATGCAGATTCAGCTTCACCTCTTTTTCAGACCATTCCATTGCCTTGTCCAACACCGATGAGGAGGCTAGAAGCTCGTGCACCAGCTCAGCTTCTGATGCTACTGTAGAGGCAGACTTGAGCTTTTTGACCAACCCTGTCGTTGACAGTGGGAGTAAAGGATTCAATTCTTGAACCACCGAAGCAAGTGTGGGACATGCATTGAGCACAAAGTTGTATGCTTTTGTAGTTGGTGCAATGCGCAGTTTTTTCATCTTCTTTAACCATGCCAGCATCTTGGAATGATCACGGCAGGAGCTGTAGCATGAAAGCACAATGTTCGCTGCACCAGTGCCCAGGCGGATACCAGCATCTGACATGGATGTGATAACCCTCTCCATCTCAACTAACGAACCTGACTTCCCATAGCATTTCGCGACCAATCCAAACTGGAAGGCTTCAGGCTGGTAGCCGAGAGAGACCATCTCCCTAAGCGCTTCCTCAGCCTCAGTGGCCAGACCCATCAGGCACAAGGATTTTATCATGGCCGTGTAGGTCTTGCGCCCAGTGAGTGGCATTGACCGTAACTCAGTGTAGAAATCCACCGCCCGATCTTTCAGCCCGCGTGAGGAGAAAGCAGCCATGAGATCACAGTAGAATAGAGCCACCTCATCGGCGGAATGGAGGTGCTGCGAGATGGAATCAGAGATCAGGGACCTTGATTCTCCGGCACTCCCATTGACTTCAAGCAAGGCAGCAACTGCAGCAGCATGAATAGAGCTCCATTTGAACCACCGGGCCATTGTGACTGCCTCATAGAACTGTAATAGCAATAAAGATAACAAATTCAACAAATCAGATAATGAATTTTAATGCGAAGCTCATTTCAGATTAGTTCAACAAAGCTAGACCTTTCAATATGTCCTTGGTATGCACATGCGCAAATTATGAAATGACAGTGCATCATGAAAAGGTGATAAAGGCACTCAGACACACACACTACAGTGGCTGGAATTCAGATCTAATTACTAGAAAAAGTTAAAGTGGTTGCTCATAGATTGTACTGCTACTTCAAGGACAAGACAGGCATCAATTTTCCGCACACAAGGCACCAAATTACGCAGGGAAAGTTGAGTTGGTTGCTCGTAGATTGCGATGATACTTTGAAGGACAGGAATGCATCAACTTTCTACAGACATGTGAGTTGTCACCAAACAACGCAGGGGAAAGCATCAAGAAGCTTTCTTGGTACGGCAAGATTTACACCGTTTCCCCCCCGACGAGAGATGGGAGAGCATGATGCCGAGGATCTTATTAGCTCAGAGAGAGCCAGAGAGGGCGCGGGGGCGGGGCGCACCGGGATGGCGAG
This sequence comes from Cenchrus fungigraminus, assembly GCA_036936925.1. NCBI lineage: Eukaryota > Viridiplantae > Streptophyta > Magnoliopsida > Poales > Poaceae > Cenchrus > Cenchrus fungigraminus. The sequence continues at coordinate 123,718,929 of CM072770.1, read as the reverse complement.
GGGGTCGGACTCCATGAGGAGCCTGGAGAGCGCGGCGAGGGCGGCGCGCTCCGACTTGGTGCCGACGTAGCTGCGGATGACCCGCTCCGCCGCGCCCGCCGTGACCGTGCGCTCCAGCTCCGACATGAGCCGCCGCTCGCTGCGCCAGCTGGAGCCCCCGCCCGACGCGACCCGGCGCAGCGACGCCGAAGCCGCGGGGGAGAACCTCCGGCGCCGCGCAGCCGCGGCCGGCGCCGGTGTCGATAGGGACGCCACCGCTGGCATTGCTGGTTGGACGGTGGCGGAGCGGAGCTGTCCTCCTCCTCTGTCTTGGAATCGGATGAGATGGAGATGATGATGCCTTATCGTATATCATCAGCACAGGCCCTACATACGAATATCTGGTCAAATTAAAAATGTTCTACAAACAAATGGTGAAATGCTCTGATTTTTCACACTCAAAAGTACTCATGAAAAAAAGCAGTCAAGTGCAAGTACTACAATATATGTTGAAACACTCTGATTTTCAAATTCGTGTACATCAAAATTGCAGGGAAATATAACGATGGCAACCGTCACATTCCACCCCTGAACAGCATGTTAGATAACGCTTATATTTGCCACTGATTTTCTGCTTACAGTTGAAATGTGGGGAGAAATTGAATACTAGGATGTTTTGCATTTTTTTTTTGTTTAAGCAGTTAGCACTACCAGAAGCACAGAAGACGAGGATACTCGCCGGTCGCCACCGCCGATCGTCGTGCGAGCCCGACTGCCCGAGCCGGCATTAACGCGCACTTGGCTAGGCAGTGGACACGTCCACCCGCGTCTTTGAGCGCCTCCATGGCTCCATCGCCTCGGCCACGCACTCGCCGGCCGGAATCAACCCGGGCACCCAGCCGTGCGCGGCAGCGGCAGCGGCAGCCACTCCGGGCCTCCGGCGGAGGCTCGTCGTCGAGCGCATCCCGGCGGGACCTCTAAGCTCCGTTGCCGTGCCCCTGCGCCACGCACCAGTCGCATCCACTGGCGCGCCATGTCGAGCGGCATGGCCCCAGGCCCCGGCTGTTAAAGGTGGCACGTGGCAGGGACTCCCGGCGACGCCACTCGCGCGCCGTACCGGTCGACCGGGTGCTGGAACGTGTAGGGACGGTCGCCGGGGACGCAGCATGGGAACCGGTGCTCCCCGCCCCCGGCGGCGCCGTGAGCTGCGCGGCGACGATGAACTCCGGGCTCGACGATGAACACTCCCGCCGCGCATCATCCTCGCCGACGATCGAGACCTACCGTGTCCTACTGGAAGCAACGCCGCAGTGCGCAGACCGCCGACGTCAATGTCATGCTCGCCGCCGAATCGCCGATCGTCGTGCGAGCCCGAGGGACCGAGCCGTCATTATTAACGCAGCGCCCACCAGCGTCTTTTTTTTTAGATAAAAGGTCTGTCGACCCGGCTTTACTGAAAAAGCAAGAGTTACTGGGGTTACCAGTTTACAAGTTTAGCCAAAACGCAGATTTACAAGCCATTTCAAAAATGAGCCCAAAAACTAGTGGACAGGGGCTTGAAACCTCACCACTCTAGAACGTACGCCCTCTACTAAACAAAGCGGTAACAGACTAAGCAGAAAGGAACAGCAACAAAATCCTTCTTTCCTCGGTCTTTTCCCCAGCCTCCTTTAAATGTTCAGCGGGCTTGATCAGCGCGCAGTGATGACAGCCGAAGCCTTAGCTTGATGGTCACCGAATCGACCCAGGTTTGCTCCTTCTCCTTGCATAGTATCTTCCATTTCTGCATGAGAGACAATATACGATACATTCCTGCGTTAGGCGAGGAGATTACCCTATCATTAAAAACTAGCTCATTTCTAATTAGCCATAAGCTCCAAGCGATACATCCAAAGAGAAAAGCGAAATTTCTATTGATCCTGTTAGACCCCTGTACCAGCTTGTCATGTAGGTCATTTATATCAGAAGGTTGAGACGGCCATTCTAGCACCTCTCTAAAAATACACCAACAAAAACGGGCCACTGCACATTGGCAGAAAATGTGACTAACACTCTCTACTGCCCCCACACAATTTACACTCAACTGACCCCGGCCAATGTCGATTTTTTAGTTGCTCTGCAGATTGGATTTTGTCATTGCACACCTGCCACAGAAAAAATTTTATCTTGAGAGGTAGCTTTGCCTTCCATATATTAGACATCCATCTGTTTGGCACTCCCGAGAATTTGAGCTCCCTGTACAAAGACGCCGTCGTGTATTCTCCTGTTCTCTCAAGTGCCCATTTCACCGAATCTGTTTCCTCACTCAAGGAAACTCCCCCCATCCACTCTGATAGGGTTGCCCACTCTAGATCCTCCGCAGCACCAAAATTTCTTCTGAATGTGAGGTTGATGTTGCCATGCCGCAACACTTTTGCAACTGTCCAGTTTTGCTGGTTACAGGTTTCAAAGAGTCCAGGACAGGAGATTTTGAGGGGGCACAAGCCACACCAGACGTCACTCCAAAAGTCAACTTTGTTCCCATTACCCACTATGTAGATCAGTTTTCTGCAACAGATCTCTCTAACATCCAGCAAACCCTTCCAGAATTGTGAGCAATTCCTCTCTCTACAATTGGAGAAACCCCACTCACCCAAATATTTTTTCCGCAACAAACTACAACATAAGTTTTCATCCCCTCTCTCTAGTTTAAAAATCCATTTCGCCAAGAGACACTTATTCATCACTCTAGTATCTGTAAAACCCACCCCTCCTGCTTGCTTCGGGGTAGCCATCAATTCCCATTTAGCCATGTGGTATTTCCTTTTTAGGTGTGGACCGTGTCAGAAGAAATTCGCTCTAGCTGTATCAATTTTTTGGTGAATCTCCTCTTGTAAGGAGTAGATACCCATGGTATAATTGGGTATGGAGCTTAGACAGGACTCCACCAAGATCATTTTGCCTCCTGAAGTAGCCCCACACTCTGCCAAGTCAGGATTCTTTTCTCCACTTTTTGATGCACATATGCCAAATCACTGGCTGTCATGTGTCTATTACTCACCATCACTCCCAGGTACTTCATGGGCAGGGTGCCAGTCTTACAGTTAAGTGCTTCTTCCACTCTAAGTTGGTCTTCGTCTGTCCCTCCTATCACCAACACCTCGCTCTTCTGGTAATTAATCCGGAGCCCAGACATATTTTCGAAGCAATATAAGAGAAACTTGATGTGAATGATCGACTCTTCCTCCAAAGCCAGAAAAATAATCGTGTCGTCAGCGTATTGAAGATGTGTGATCCCCCCCTCTACTAGATGTGGCACCAAACCTTTGATCCCCCAGCTGCCCTTGCATTGTCTAGCATAGTTGCTAAGGTGTCACTCACTAGGTTAAAGAGCAGGGGAGATAGAGGGTCGCCTTGTCTGAGCCCTTTGTGTGTACCAAAGAAGCCGCCAGGGTTGCCATTTATGTTGATCCCCACACTACCGCCCTCTATGACTTGTTTCATCCAGTTCAGCCATTTGGCGGGGAAGTTCTTCTTGCGCAGAACTTCTAGCATGAAAGTCCAGCTCACTTTGTCATACGCTTTTTCGAAGTCCAGTTTCAAGATTATTCCCTTCAGCTTTTTAACCCTCAATTCATGCAGCACCTCATGTAGGATGACCACACCCTCTAAAATATACCTCCCTGGTATGAAAGCAGTTTGTGTTGGGCTGATAAGCTTTCTAGCATATGGGGTGAGTCTCATGGTAAAAACTTTGGTGAACCACTTATAGTCCACATTCAGTAAACAGATTGGCCTGTATTATTTAATATTGTTTGGCTCTTTGAGTTTGGGGATAAGGGAGATCATGCCATAATTCAGTCTACTAAGGTTAAAGTCCCCTCTATCCAAATCTTGGAACATTTCTAACACAAGGTCTTTTATCTCAGGTCAGAATTCTTTGTAGAAGCCCACACGAAGCCCATCTGGCCCTGGTGCAGAGTTACCATCCATGTCCTTCAATGCCCACCAGCGTCTTTGATCGCCTCCGCCACGCACTCGATCGGAACACTGCCGCACACCACACTCTGCGCCCGACGGCCGCGACCGTCACTCCGTCGAGCGCGGGAACGTGAGAGTCCAATCCCCGGGGGCGCAGAACAGACGCCGGCGTGAGCAGAGCGGTGACGTCGAACGCCGGCGTGAGCAGAGGCGCGGACGCCGCACCGCAGCGGCGAGGCGCGGGACCACGGAAAAGCTCGGCGTCCGAGGCCGCCGAAGCGGGAGCCATCAGGGACGGCTTGGGGTCGTCGGCGTGGAAGACTTGGGATGAGCGGGCGCGATTCAGAAGTAGTTGACGCGGGTGGTGGGGCGGAGGATCCCTGTGCCGCGGCGGCGTCTTCACGGCACCCATGGTGACGGCGGCGCGCATGGCGTCGCCCAGGGCCTTAGGGCTCCAGGGGGCGAGATCCGCGGGCATTCCGGAGGCAAGCTAGCTGGGAACGGCTCCGGTGGCCTTTGCCCGTTGCCCCGGCCGCTCCACCTCAAGCTGCAGCGCTGCTGGCTCCTGCGTCTTCCGTTGCCATGAGCCCGTGTGCATTGCCCGTGCACGCGGCCGTCCAACCCTTTTGTATGTGCTGCCGCAGAGCACGCCGGAGCAGCTGACGCCAAACCGCAGGGCCGTGACGGCGTCTAGCAGGAACACGCCCGCCGTGGACCGTCCTGCCGGTGACCCGGGGGAGTAGGAAGGGAGATAACAGAGGGTGACCCGGCGTCTAGAGGATTTTTGCGTCAGCAACTTGCCTAGGCCAGGAGGTGCGAACCCAATCAGCAACACTCTGCTCATGGGTCGTCGAGGTGTAAAAGTCCGGTAGGGGCTAGGATGAAGATTGAGGCGCCGGTGTGTGCCATTTTCTAATTATCATCAGCAGATAATAATAATTTCAGCTCATTCAAACAATAGTTGCTTGCATATATACAACTTTTGAAATATGGAGTACAAATGAAATGCCCAAGTGCATATGTTTAAACTCTCCAATATGGGATCCACAAAATTGCATGAAACAATTACTCACTGAAACAGCTGACATGCATACAACAATGTTCAAGAAACAGTGGTAACATGTACAAATCACCCTTGTAATCTGCAAATAGTTCTTATGGAATCTGAAAACAAGGTAAAACGAAATTACAATTCTTCCTGTAATTGGAGAGATAACAGAGGATGGTTACAAGATCCCTCCACTATCAACCCCTTTTCTCAAATCTTGTATGCAAAAATCTCCTGGTGTAGGTCAGCTTCTCACCTGCCGTGGTTTCTACTAAAAAATCGGACATGAAACAATGTCATCAGATACTAACAGCTAGCCTCTTAATTATTATGAAAATTCAACAAAACTAGAGCAAGAACAAATTAACAGGGGAGTAGACCACAGCAAAAAAAAAAAAAAGGAAAGACAAAATAGCTGCAGTTAAATGAAGTTATGACTGATCGACTGTACACTACATGACTACAAGGCATGGTTCCCCCAGCATGATGCTGCAATTATACATCAAGCACCACCATTGAAGTAACTATTCTGTGCCCTTCAGTGACCTCTCTTCAGTGCTGAAAGAAAACCTAACTTCGCTTTGTGGCGACCCTCAGTGTCAGTTCCCACCTGTTTCAAAGTGAGGTGAGAATCATGATAGAGCATGACATTCTACAGGATACAATAGCAAGGACAAGTTGATCAGTGACCAACTTTTCGAGTTACAGAAGGAAAATCACAAGAACTATATCTAGACATGTGATAAACAGGAGGGGTAACCTCTTTGGAGAGTCTCTGAAGAATTTCCAGTATCTCAGAGAAGTCAGGCCTTTCAGCTGGATCTCTATGCCAGCATTTCTGAAGCAACTCGACGAGCTTGGGGTGGGTGTCTTTTGGGATCGTCGGCCTAATGCCCTGCAGAGAATGCACATAGGTAAATGGAGTTCTCCATAACGCGTAAGTGAAGAGTATGGTCTACCAGCCCAAAAGTTACCCAAACTATTATGGGCTGTAAAAAAAAACTAGAAAACCCTGTAAGCTCTGGTAAAAAATATTTTCTTCAAAAGAACTAGCCATATGTTTCACTCAAAAATAGAAAGACACTGATCCTGGCTAGCTGTTTCAACCTGTTTTAAGTACAGTACTGAACTCGTGTATAATATATTATGTACTCGGTTAATAAACAAATGCACAACAAAGGAAGACAATCCAGTACTTAAATTACTCTTCCTTGAAATAGCAAAGCCAGCATCATTTGTAAAAGACTGTTCCTATAAAGAACTGCACCCCTCCCTCTTCCCAAGTCTCTTCACATGTCCTTACCTAAAATAAGAACTAAAGAAATACAATGTCTTCTAGATGTAGCTGTCTATGGACTCCATCAAGTAATATCTTTTGTGGTTTAGTGCTAATGTAAACGCTGTGGAAACCAAGCAGAGATGTTGAAATGCGCTTACCTTCTGAACAACACCTATTGCTGCTTGCAGTGGTGTTAGGTACTCATAAGGGATCTGAGAATTTGAACAATTATTAATGTCAACATTCACATATAATTATATACCAACTACAAGTAACAGGAATTAAGGGACTAATAATGTCGAAGAATACAAGTGCCATCACCTTGCCGGTTAGCAGCTCCCACAGGACAATTGCAAAGCTAAAAACATCTGCTTTGTGATCGTAGGGCTTATGTTCTATGACCTGAAGTTTCAACAATAGCATCTGTTTGTTAGGGCAGACAAATAGGCATTACTTTCTAATGAAATATGCATGGGGATGATGTACACCTCAGGTGCCATCCAACGGTAAGTTCCAGTCTCTGCAGTCATCACTCCAGATTGATCTTTCACACGAGCAACACCAAAATCTGCAACCTTTACAACCTGCAAAATATGTTCCTTTCAGGTTTTGAGATCTAGTGATACCAGCAAAGATCGATCGAAACATCTTATAATTGAACAAATAGTATTAATTATGACTTTGTGAAAAAAATTAAGCTGACCTTGTTTTCATCCATGAGAAGATTTGCAGTCTTGAGGTCACGGTGAATTATGTTATTCTGATGCAGATAGTTCATTCCTTTAGATATGTCAGTTGCCACTCTTAGAATTTCTGGAAGCTTGAAAGAACTGTTCTTTTTATGGAGGTAATCATAGACACTCCCTCCTGACATGAAATCTAAGACAGGGATATGCGGAAAAAAAGTGTAAGGGGTCAAATAAGAAATTTATTGGCATGTCTACTACAGAAATAGTAGTATACCTGTTACAATATATAAGTTTGGTTGTCTTGTAGAGGCACCAATAAACTGCACCACATTCCTGTGACGAACCTTTCTGCAAGCATGTATAAACCAAGAAACAGTTACATTATTATCAAAGTTGATAAGCCGATAAGTACAATTTGTAAATATAGAACCTACACTATGACTTGAAGTCTTCAATGCTAGAGAAACTCGTAACAAATAGAGATGGACCCAGTAAAGCTAATGTTAATAAACAACTTCAAGCTAACCTCATAATGTACACTTCCTGTGCAAAATCACGGTACATATCCGCAGTGATGCGCTCAGGCATCACTACTTTGATGGCAACGTCTTGACTGCAGTAAGATCCACGGTACCTATGGAAGCCAAGCATCAAATTCATCTCTGAATTTGCTACTATTTCCATTTTAAGGAAAACTTAAAACTTGCTTCAGATTGAACTTACAGGTCGCCATTTGATCCAGAAGCAACTTTGTTTCCAAATTTGAGCAGTTTTAGATCAATTTCCCAAACATCAACACCATCTGTTGGTATTTCCACACTAACAGATGGCATACTTTCTCCACCTTGACTTTGTGATGACGGTGATGAAGTGCTAGATACAGGGCAAGCTTGTGCCTGTACACAACATTAACTTAACACAGTAAAACACATGCTTGTAATTTCAGAACATTAGAATAAATGTTTTTAGAAGCACTGCTGTGGACATGTAACAATAAAAGTATACATTTTTCTGGTGTCATCAATGGTTGAAGACCGCGAGACCATTTATGTTCCTTCTTTTCAGGTAAAATTTGAATATTTATTTAAATTGTTAAATCCCAATATGTGACCTGCTTTAATAAACTAAGAGCTTATCTAGAAATAAGAGGACAATTTAAGTAATGCCAAGATAGCCAAATGCAGATTACATTTTGTATGTCTGGAATTTCTAATTTCACAAAATAAGGGGAGAAAATGTTTACCTCAATTTTATGAAATTTCTGGAGTAAATTTCCTTGTAGCTCCTCGGTGCTCTAGAAATTGCAGCAAAGAATATATGAAGTTATTAACCAAAAGACACACATTGCTGAACTAATAGAATACTTGAACAGAGAATAATCAATTGCAATGATGTAGTGAAGCAAAGAGGAACTCCATACTCCAAGATGCCACCCAGTAACAACAAATACATCCAATGAGTAACCATCAATTGTTGAAAATGCATGTGCTTCTTGGATGTCAAGACCGAGCTCAGCAAGCAAACATGTCAGCTGCAAATAAACAGATAAATGATAGACTGTAAGACAGCAGGCAGTTGGTGACAAAGGTCTACTCCGGAAGTGACTTCAAATGTGTTGCATATTTTTAATTTCTTTATCCTATTATCAAGATTTTTACAAAATTATATTTTCATTCGTTGTGTTTATTGACTACTACATGCTAGCTTCTAAATTTACTGAATTTGGTTATCCCTATTAACTATATGTGTTGGCTGATTGTGGGTAGACTTGTCTGAGAATTACACACTCCAGGAAAAAGAAGATTGCCTACCTGACTAAGGAGCTTTGGCTTATCAACTGTTGCAAAAGTTATCTCATGCATTGGCCTGCAACATTCAGAACAGAGACTACTATCAGAGAAATTTTCTTCTCAAACTGTTTGTATACCAACGAGATCTATGTGTGACTTCAGGTTATGTGCTTTGGACTCTGGGCAAATGAAGGCCTCCAAACATGACCATTTAACAGTTAATACTATGCATATGCTAGCTCAGGTGAGTAACCTTGTTGGAGATATTTCGAACCCCAACCAAGTTTCAGATATGCCGCCTCGAGAAAGTACAAAATTTCTTGCATTCAGAAGAAAATTGCACTTATCCTAAGTTCCTAACATCTTAAATTCATTGTTCTTAAAGAAACAACAATTCGAGTCATACTGGGAGATTGCAATCATTTGTTTAGAGTTACACAATATAGCCATATCTGTCATTTTCGAAATTGCGACATCAAAATATCAGAAACAATATAATGAGGTCCAAAAAGGTGAATTGCTTCATTCTTAATCTGCCAACAGATAGAAATCCTAAAATGGTACTTCATTTCTCGAGGAATGGAAACACTAAACCAAAAAAAATAGATAAAAAAGCAAGCACTGCAATGGATTATTACCTGGAAATGAGATGTACACTGTGATCAGTATCATTGGTGCTTCTTACATCACCCTCACTTGTTTCAAGGCCAAGCGCCTCTAGATTGGAGGAAGAACCAAATGCAGGAGGTGGGTGGACCCTGAAGAATTGTATATGTCACAACATTAACAGGTGAAAAATACGAAGAGCTATATCAGTAGAAAGCTATATCGATACATGAAAGAGATTTTTTTTTTATCTACAAGTATCTACAAGTATATTATACGTACAACTGGCTCGGCAAGCGATTAGAAGCAACCATCTCCATGTCATCAAGATCAAAAGAATCGTCCATTTCCGCGTCAATAATCCTAGAAACCTGATGACCAACAGAGAAACGAACATGTTTGCTTCAGAAATCATGGGCAATCACATATCAGCTTACTGCAAGAGAAATGCTTTAAAAACAACAAAAACAAAATTCAAAATAAACTCTTGTAAACTCCAACTTTGGCACCATCGAACAGATGAAGAATGTACATATTACCAAAGCGAGAACAGAAGAACAACCAACAAAAAAGTTGCATCTTTACAATAAGCTTAGCTCTACTTGGTATGATCGAACATGTCAAAAGAGTGCCTAAACTCCTGAAAAAAGAAAATCCTAAATTGCATCTTTGTGGGTTCGTAGTGATCAGAAGGTAACTAATAAGAAGACGACGCACAGATTCCTGAACGAGATCGAGGAGCAAATGAAGGGTGCGTGTGGGACATGCAACTACGCAATTAGGCATTCTGATGACACAGATTATTACGATGGATGGATCTCTGACCTGCACGACGCGCACCGACAGGGCGGGCCGCCGCTCCGGGTCGCGCGCCTCCTCCAGCAGCCGCTGGTGCGTGACCACGTCGTCCGCCCTCTCCGCGTTCACATCCAGCGCGTACCTGCGCAACGGAACGTGCGCGCGCGCGTCAGGCGAAAGCCACAGCACGGCACAACGGCCAGTAGATCACGACAGGAAATCCCCGGAGGGGCGAGCGGCGGCGGCGGCGGCTCACCGTGCGGGGAGGCGGTGGAAGTGGGCCCAGAGCGCGTCTTCGAAGGCCAGCGAGATCTCGGCGGGCGCGGCGGCGGAGGAGCGCAAGCGGGCGAGCACCTCGTTGTACACCTCGAGGCGGCGGCCGTGCTTGTCCGTCCGCCGTCCCCCCGCGCCGGCCTCGGATTGCCGCGGCGGCGCCGGCGCCGGGGGATTCTCCACGGCCATTATGGATCTGATTATTAACGACGAACGGCGGCGGCGGCGGCGGCGATCGAGTCAATCGAGAAAGGCCGGCTTGGGCACGAGACGGCCGTGCTAGCTGCTACTCCTGCTAGTGCCCTTGCATGGAAGGTGGTGGCGCGCGCACGTGATGAGACGGCGGCAAAGGCGAGAGCTTTATAGCGATGGAGAGGCCTAGGCGCCTAGCAATCGAGAGAGTAGTGTGACTCGGAGACGGACGCCTTGGCGATTCCGGAGAAGAAGTCTAGTAAAACAGGAGAAGGCTTCCTACAAATTCAACCTCGGATTAATTTCACCACTACAACTAAAACAAGGAATCAAAGAAGATTTGGGAAGAAATTACGTATTGAGCTCTAAATTCAAGTAAATTATTAATACAGAAATCAAATATTTTGGAGATAAGGTTGTCTGAGGTGGCTAGCCCACCCCTTCTTTGGTAGGATTTGGATTTGGATGCCCACCAGCCACTGTTTTCTCATCCTTTTTCAAATATATGAACACAAAAGGTCAGCATCACACACATGGACATGTGTCGTATAACTGCTAGGTCTACAAGGGCTTCAGCAACCCTGCAGATATGCATGAGGAAGTTCACGAATCACGACCTGTGGCTGGTGTTAGTGCGTTGGTTAAGACACTACTGCATAGTTGGGTTCATCTCAGATTAGCATTAGCTGCCGGTTCATCCCTCCTGGACACCCAACGAGCTGACTAGATGGGCACCCAAGTTGGAGTAGTATGGATTTTTAGCGACATATAGCACAGCATGATTATGTAAATAAATCAAAAGGATATTGTAAAGTATATGGGCAACAGTTGTTTAAAATTGCACATAGCTGTTTTTGGAACTTGAGCACCTGCATGGAGCCATGGATAAAAATTAAAAAGCAGCGTCTAGCACTCTAGGCTTACACTGTTCATGAAATTCGAACAAATTAAAGATACATCGCCAAAAAAAAATCACTAGGAGTAGCTACCAAAACATGATTTAATTACATTCTCTACTCTAGAGAGATGAATTATAAGACTAGTTAGAATTCATGAAAATGGAGGTATTTATAAGGCTCTTTCAAAGGCAAAGATCGAGCCAAGTAAAAAACACACGTGTAGTGAGGCAAAATATGAATCAAATCAAATGGGGTCAGACAATAGCTATGAAGTGCTGCATGCATAAATGATGAACAGCTAGATCAATCTCATTATGGATGAATATGTGTACACTGTCAATTAAAGAAGAAGAGAAGAAGAAAACTAGAGGATATGCCCGTACCGATCCTCCGCATCACAGCACATCCACATCAATATATGAATTAAGATGGTGATTAGTTAATTCATTGACTATATAATTAATCTATTCGAGGATAAGCATTGCTACGCGTGCCCACGAGTTAGAATATGCCTGTGTTTCTTGACGGGTCATACTACGGTTCTCCGCGTCTCAAATAGCTCATACTTTAATTGAATTAATCTAGAGACGAGGTGTTGGATGAGCACTCCAGCCCATCACTGGATCCGTACGTGGTTTATCGCTGTGTCTGACTTTCAGAAGGTAAGTATATTTTGAATAATTTAAGCATAATGTGTGTTATTTATTAATTGATAGGTTCGTCTAAAGAAACTTAAAATGACATACAATTTGAATTTGATGTAATAGTAGGCTCGTTTGTAATCATATCATGTGAACAGAAACAATATTCAAAGGGACTCGATCACTTTCAATGGCAGTAGCATATGTAAATGTAGGAGGCTCATCCCATGTGAACAATTATGATAGCATTGCATACCTCATGCATGAGGTAATAAGCTTAAGCACCAAAGTTATTTTGAAAATGGAAGATAAAATATGTATATATGACACGTGGTGTGATCTTGGGCGGTGCATGCCGAGAATGGGTGGCCCCAGCGGCACACCAGATGTCGACGACATGAAGAAGATACTCATGGAGTTGACTGAACTTGTAGAGATTACCTCTTTTTTATTATTAATTATTCTGCTGAAATACTACTAATCTCTCTTCGTTAGTGATGAGGAGACAGCGCAGCAGGGTGGTGGAAAGTGGTGATGGAGTGGTGGTAGCAACTGGACGGGCTCGACTGGCCGCGTCGCAACCTCGATTTCAACTAATAAAATACTAGTAATTCGTTAGCTTTGGATTTCGGTCTCTCTTTCCCATCACGTACTGCTCCCTGCGTATATGTCGGCATACGATGATAGAGTAGTAGAGCAAACCGTAACGGATGGGAGCTGGCCGGGTATCAAATATACGATCGATGTTCTCGTCATGAATTAATTGATTGATCACGTATATAATACTAGTATGTCATTTTAGTTCATTTCTCCCGCCTAATTGAGTAAGTGGTATGTTATTGTCTTGGAAAATTAAAGTGCCTTTAAAAATCAAAATTTTCCTCTGGTTTTTGAGACAAGGTGTGATCCTTACTAAAGATATCCTGGCCAAAAGAAAGTGGAAGGGAGGTTCTGAATGTTACTTCTGTAATGTGCAGGAGACTATTCAACATATTTTTTTAATGCCCATAGCGAGGTTGGTGTGGAGTACAATATGCATAACCTTTGATATTAAGAAACCAACGAGTATAAATCACATTTTTGAGGGATGGATTAAGGGTTTTCTTTGCAAGCAAAGGAAAAGTGTGCTGCTTGGTGTAGCGGCTATTTGCTGGGCCATTTGGCTTGGTAGGAATAATGTGGTATTTCAAAGATCAAAACCTGATTCGTGTTTGCATGTAATCTTTAGGAGTGCGTTTTGGATCAGGAGTTGGTCCATCCTGTCTAAGGAGAAGGACAAGAGCAGCGTGTTGAGTGGAAGCCGAAGGTTGGAGACGACGACATTAGAAATCTTCAACGGTTATGGGTGGAATGCGCTAAGAAGGATTGCTTACTAGTAGTCCGTTTATTTTCGGTGTGTGTGCTTCTAGGGTGCTGTAGGCCTTCTTTTTTCAGCGTGTGCTGTTGCGGTTGTTGAACTTGTTAGTGTCTTGAATTGTGTTTGCAGTCTAAGTGCTGCAGTTGTACTGGATGATATATTGGCGTTGTATACATTCTCCAGAGAATGTAGAGGCCGGGTTTTAATCCTTTTTCTAAGAAAAATGAGACTTGACACAACTGAAATTTATACGCCCCGTACCGCCGTACGTGGGTGCACATATGAAAACAACTTCTTTCATTTTTATATTTTTATATAAAAATCAACTTCTTTCATTACGCCTAACGACCATGTTTTATCCTAATTGGAGAAAGCTAACCAACACTCGAGCATTTCAGCTAAGTCAAGCACCCTATTTTTACTCCATATGCACTCGACACTCGAGCTTCCTCAACTCCGACGAGACTACGTCTAGAGGTTCGGGTTTTCGGGGCTGGGGTTTCTTGTTGTGGTGATGGCGATGGTTGCAACGATTGTGGTGGTGGGAGGTGCAGTAGCCGGTAGCGGTAGGGTCTCGTCAGAGCTTCAGCCCGTCACTGGAAGTCTGGAACAGATGGATGTCTCCAGCGATGCCCTACCGTGTCGTGGTTGGACGGTGGTGACACGTGGAGGCAAGGGAGCTCGGAGGTGCGGTCAGCTGCTTGCCGTTGAATGTGCTCAAAGGAATAAAAGATCGTGGAGAGAATTACCAGGATGACATCAAGAAAAATGTTGCTTACCTATTTGACATCCAACTTCAGTTTCTTGTCTATATGTTCCCAGATTCATTTTCGATTACCTATTTGACACTGCCGTTGGTTTCTACCGTTTGATCCGTCACCTGTCCACGTGAGGTTAAGAGAGATGACCAAAGTGCCCCTGCTCTCAACACACGTGAGGGAAAGGATAGAAGCCGCCCGCCGCAGCGTTCTCTGTAAAAAAAAGACCGACACCTCTCCAGTTCAAAAAAAAAAGACCGACACCTCTCCACATCGTAACCCTAGATCGATGGAGACTGATGGTACGGGCGGCGCGGACGCAGAGGATGAGGGCGGCGCAACCCCGTCGCTGCCCCACGCGGCTGCGGAGATGAGGAGGGTGCCCCCCGCGGTGGCTCCATCGTCGGCCCGCGCGGCCGCGGAGATGAGCAGGGAGCCTCCCGCGGCGGCTCCGTCTCCGGCCTGCGCGGCCGCGGAGTAGGGCGCGGCGGCGCCGACACCGGCCGGCACGGGCGCGGAGGAGCGCAGGGAGCCCCCCGCGGCGGCTCCGTCTCCGACCCGCGTGGCCGCGGAGCAGGGCGCGGTGGCGCCGTCGCCGGCCGGCACGGGCGCGAAGGAGCGCAGGGAGACCCCCACGTCGGCCCGTGCAGCAAGTGGAGAAGGGCAGGAAGGCCCGCGCGGCCGCAGAGGAGGGCAGGGAGGCCCCCGCGACGGCCCTGTCGCCGGCCCGCGCGGGCGTGGAGGAGGGCAGGGGAGCTCCCATGGCGGCTCTGGCGTGAGCAAGCAAGGGATTGGGTGAGTTTATCATGCATGTCCTCCATAGTGGTAGGCTTCCATTGTTGGAGATGTTTTCAAGATTATCTTTGTTGTGGTCTCACAGGATGGATTCTGATACTAGTTTCCTATTGAAAATTCATTTGCTTGGCAATCCCAAAACCACTAAAAATAAAGATGGGCGTAGGTGCTCCATGGAGCGACCCTGTAACTATCCAGCGATTCATTCAGTGAGGCAAGGAGCACCGTGCGATCCGTGGTTGCTCCAATGGTTCTAGAGGGTCGAACCGTTTTTTAATCCACATGCAGCGGCAGTGTATTCCGTTGGACGGTGCATATATTAAACTCCCGTTCCAGGCTTCCTGCAGCTTGCAGCAGCGCTCGCCAAAGCTGCTCGGGGCCTTGGGCTCGACCGCGCCATGATTAGGGCCGGGTCAGGCAGCTGCTGCCCGGCATGTGCCTCCTGCTCGCGGCGGCGGCGGCGGCTAGGAGCCGGTGCAACTGCGACACCATGCTGACGGCGAGCGCCTCTCCGGACCTGATGTGGAGGAGTTGTTGGAGTGTGTCCGGGTCAAGATCGTCGAGCGTCGCCTCCGCGGCGCAGAACTGGAACGAGATGTCGAACGCCTCCGCCTCCCTGGCGAGCACGCCGACCATGTTGGCCAAGAATTCCTTGCCGTCGTACGCGGCGGGCCCCCGCGGAAGGCGTGGAACAGCGAGATCTACTGCACGGGGTTGGCCGGCGGCCGGGCCGGAGATGTCAACGACGTGCACGAACCTTTTCCCATCCATGGCTTCCATGGTGGTTAGGTACGCGAGCTTCATGAACGGGAGCATGTCGAACAGGTGGCGGCACGCCCCAGGGATCAAGTGCGCCTCGCCAAAGTTTGCCTTTGACAGCAGCGCGCGTGAGAGGCCCGGCACGAGGTTGAGCAGCTTTCGCACCAGCACGGCGGTGAAGACGGCGGCGAGGCGCTGCAAGGTGTGGGGTGCATCCACGTCCAGGGAAGCCAGCCGCGTTGTCTGCTGCGACTTGGGGAGAAGAGGAGAGCTGCCGTGTCGAAGCCTCGAAGGAGGTGGGTCGAACCGCTCGGTCCTCTGGTTTCTGTATTTTGATCCTCCGAACCAATAGGAGCCCATTAGGGTCATTTTGATGAGATGGGTCGGCGATCCGCTGGTTCGACCCGCCCCACGCCCATCTTTAACTAGAAAGGACATCAGATGTTTTGACATTGAAATGGTTGTTGATTCAGATTTGTCAAATTATAAAGATTTGGTTGAGTCAGTTACAGAGAAGTACCCTCCAGGCTACTTGGAAGTTGCACATGTCCAGTACTATGATAATGTTATTAAGGATTTTCCAGAAATAAAATCAGACCAGGATTTGATGTCTATGTTTGATCTACACTGTAAGAAGAAAGTTGTAGAGATGTTCTTCACTTATTGTGATCCATCAGAAGTATTTGTACCTATCACTGAATGGAAGTTCAACAATGAAGCTCCACCTGAAGAGCAGGGTGAGGTTGAGTACCTTAGAAATCCTTTACCAGAGAATGAACATGTTGGTGTTGACGAGGAGACCATGTACTTGGACATTGATGAGCCTGTATGTTCTGAAAAAGGGTTGGAATTGGTCCGTGTGAATGTTGAGGATGACTCAGAGGATTGTGAGGATGGTGAGGATGAGGAATCTGAGGTTGTAGTGGCAACAAGGTGCAAAAAGGGCAACACCAATGTCCAATCTGCAAGGACTATGGGCATCACTGGCCTAAATGTAGGAAGGGCAGCAAAGAAGACATTGAGACAATGAAAGCTGTGAGGTACTTGCTTATGTACAGGTTTCTTCTTTATGCATGTTTGATTTCTATTTACATCAGATTACTAATTTCATATTTGCTTCTGTAGAGGGACACCAAAAAAGAAGAAAAAGGCCAAATCAGCCCAGAGTACCATTGTGCCATTGGAGGGTGAAGCACCTCCATGTTCTATGTCTTATCCCCCAAGGTAAAGAACTACACCACTTCCTGCATTTAGATTCCAAAGCTAATGGTGACTTGTAAGTATCAAATTTGTTTTTTAGTCAAAACTTGGCACTTGAACGGGCAACTAATAAGAAGAGAAAGATCACTAACTCCACTTCTGGACCATCACCAAGGTAATTAATCAAATCTTGAATAAATGTTAAATAGAAAGCTAATGGTGACTTGTAAGTATCAAATTTGTTTTTTAGTCAAAACTTGGCACCTGAACCTACAACTAATAAGAAGAGAAAGGTCACTAACTCCACTTCTGGACCATCACCAAGGTAATTAATCAAATCTTGAATAAATGTTAAATAGAAAGCTAATGGTGACTTCTAAGTACCAAACTTGTTTTTGTAGCCTAAGCATGGAGATTACAAGTAAGAAAAAGGGAAAGTTGGGTTCCTCTAACTCTGAAGGATCAAAAAGGTAGCCTATACTAACTCTGAATTTGCCATCCATTGTCATTTTTTTATTTATCCTCTAATTTTTTTTCATGCACATGAACTTGTACAGGTCAAGAAGTGGTTCAAATCAACCTGAATCAGTTTCAGTTGAGTTGCCAATGTCCAAAGACAAACCAGATAAGGGCAAAAGGAGGAAGAAAGCAGTAGATACAAATGCTGGAAAAAATATTTTTTTGCAGCTTGATAGCCCTGCAAGGGGCACAAGGAGTAAAAAACTTCAGTCTAGTAGTCCTGCGCTGAGCACTAGAAGCAAAAGAAGGTTGAGTTTGTGATCCCTGTATGATAAAACTGCATGTCTATGTATCATGTAATAGATGTAAACCTATGACAACTATTTCTGGGCATGTACTGTGCTCATGGATGCTAAGTTATTTTGAACCTGTACTACTTGTGAAGATTTGGTGCATGTTAGATTGTTGTTTAAGTTGGTGCATGTCAGATTGTAGTTTGAGATGATTTAGGATGGTTTAACATGTGGATCTTGTTTATGTCAACATGTACCGCTACATGTACTACTTGTGGAGAGTTGGATGCTAAATTATTTGACAAATTAATTTGTTTAATGGTTTAACATGCGCAAAGATAGCAGCAGCATGTAAAAAAAAAGAACAGCAACCACATAAATAAAAAACAGCAGGCTGCAAGGGCAAAAAAAAAGCAACTTGCATGCACAAAGAAAGCACCGGCGCAGGTTGCATGCAAAGTACATGAGAAAATCAAAACCAGGGGTACAATGGTCATTTTTCCACGAACTTAACGGTGTTAGTCACTGAAATAGACGGAAGTGTCAAATAGGTAATCGAAAATGAATCTGAGAACATGTAGGCAAGAAACTGAAGTTAGATGTCAAATAGGTAAACAACATTTTTTCTGATGTCATCCTGCTAATTCTCTCTTCGTGTGATGGGAGCTTATAGAACACTCAAGTGCTTTATACAGAGCTCAATAACTGCGTCATCTTTCATGGCATGCTACATGTAAGTATGTAACGATGGGAAAGCAAGGGCATAAGGTCAGTGGCGGAGCTGACTTGGATTTTCGGTGGGGGCGAAGTTGCATCAATAATATTGAAAAAAAAGTAGTATATTGACTCAACCTCTTTCATTTTTTATATAATAGATTAAAATCCGGTCTCTACGAAACGTATATAACCACCTTATTACAAGTTTGACAAGTTTTCAGTTTGTATTGCTGAACACAACAGGGAACAAAAGACATCAAAGAGATCAAAAATGCGTCAATCTATTATTATATTTCTATCCATGATTGGCATGTTCCAAGGCAATAACCTCTAGCATTGAGCTCGTCTTCCGGAACGTCTCCTTTGTGTCGTCGTCAGGTTGTAGTTGCGACCAAAAACGCAACTAATAAGTTCCTCTGAAAAGAGCATGTATAAATGAAGTATACTTGGTTTTGTTAAATACAATGTCATTTCGACATCTCCAAATAGCCCAACATAATGCAGAGACCCCCACGAAAATAATCTTTTTAATGCTATTATCTTGGTTAGAGAGCCATCTCCTAAGCATATGTGATATCGATCTAGGCGGGTATAACCCGGTAGTATAGAAGACTAGGTGCCAAATCTCCCTAGCATGAGGACAGTCAAAGAAAAGATGTTGTATCGTCTCATTATTATTAAAAAAAATAACACTTTTGACTGCCATTTCAGTTCTATCTCGCTAGATTATCCAAAAGTTTAGCTTAGCTTAGCTGTCCAAAAACAACACTCAACCTCTTTCATGGTAGGTGTCAAAGCTTAGCTGTCCAAAAACAACACTCAACTTCTCGAAACTTTTGGATTAGCTTTTAATATATCCAGCAGCGAGGTGTCCTCAAAAGTCAAAAATTGCAAAGTTCATGGGAGGCGACTTCTAACTTCCCATTTTTGAAGACATCTGAATTTCAGATATATGAAAAATATACATCCAGATTTGCCATAAGCTACAGACAAACTGTAACGCCCGCATTTTAGCCTCTAATAAATCACCTGCTAAATCACATGTGTTTTTCAAAACCCTTCCGCTGAGCTCGACCGTTTCCCCAAAAACCCCGATCTTAAATTCTTTTCCCTCCCCTCGGCGCACACGCGGTGAATCCCGCCGGCACCGCCAATCCCGCACGCCACCACTCGAGTCACCGCCGCTCAATCGCGTCGTGTCGCACAGCACCGCCACGGCGCCGCGGTCGGCCACCTCGCCGGGAATCCCGAGCTAGCCACGGCCCCGCTGGACGACCCGCTTCGCCATCACCACCGACAACCGGAGATCGCCCGGCGTCGCAAAATCGGGAAAATCCCGCCGAAAATCCTTTTCTTCCCCTCTCCTAATTTTCCTAGGAGTTCTCCTAATTTTCTAAATCCTTTTCTCTTTTCTTTTTCCCTTTTTCCTTTTCCTTTTCTTATTTTCCTTTCTTCCTCCTCCTTTTCTTTTTCCTTTCTTCCTTTTCCCCCCTCCTTTCTTCCTCCTCTGGCCCGCGCCTCTGCTCCCGGCCCTGCGCCCCTGCCTCGGCACGTCGCACGCCCGGCTCCCTCTCGCTGCTCGGTGTCGTGCTGCACGTCGCGCGGGCCCGTGACACGACGCGTCCCTGCCGCTCGACGCTGAGGCCACCATTACTCCCACCTGCCCCGACCGGTCACCTCCAAGCACAGCGCCGCCGCAAGCCGCCGCCCGCATCACGCCACCGCTCGTCGCTGCCGCTGCCCGGCTCGCATTCCACCGCGCGACGCCGCTGCTCGACGAGTCGCATTAGCAGGGTCGCAGCGACGCATTTACTTCTCCACGAACAAGCCGGCCGAACCGCCATGGCAGGAGCACGAGCTCCGCGTGCGCATTCCCCGGCCGGGATACCGCCTTTCCCCGCCTATAAATAGCCGGCGCCACTCTTCGCCACACCCCGCACCTCCCAGCCACTTCTCTCTCTCCCCCGAGCTCTCCACCGCCGCCACCAGTGCCGCCTCGGCCTGCAGTCCGCCGCCGTCGTCGATCCCCCGTCCACGAGCCATCTCCGCCCAAGGTAAGGAGCGGAACGGGACGCCCACGTCCTCCTCTCCGGTTTGCCCCACCTCCCGGCCGTCGCCGTGCACCGGACCGCCGGCGAGCGCTGCCCCAACTGGCCGGCTGCCCCCCTGTCCGCCCTCCTCTGTTCGGTTCAGAGGAGGAAGATGGACGTTTTGTCCATAACCCCCTCCCTTATTTCTTTCTCACACCAACACCCTCCCACTCTCTCTCTCTGGTCAGTTTTGCTCAGAGCCCCTCCCTCTTTCCTTTTTCCACCCGCAGCACCCCCTCTCTCTTTTCCTTTTCACTATTAGCCCCTGAACCCTTGAGTTCTTTACAAATAAACCCTTCTACCCTTAAACTACCTCTAAACACCCCTTTAATTCATCTTTTCATGCACCGTTTTAACCCAAATTAATTCCAAACTTCACCACATCTCCCCCGGGTCTATCTCCATCGACCCATCTACTAATTTTCCCATAAATAATATTTATTCCTTCTTTTTTCAATTATTCTCTCCTCGAGCTCAGCCGGTAAAATGTGTTTTCTTTTGTTGATTGTATGCTTGCTTGTGTGTCGTAACCGACGGAGTAAGCGAGGAACTCCAGGAGGAATTCGGAGCTGCGTACTGTGCGCAGGAGCCCGAGGACTAGAACCGCGAGCAGGAGCTCCCCGAGGACTTCGAAGACGGCAAGTTCAATCTCATCCTTTGATGCATGCTTTGGTCCCAGTTTTATAAACACAACCCTATGACCCGTTTTATAAAATGCATGTTGTTTTACTTGAAAAACCTGATAGGATAGCCACCCTTGATTGCTATGATTGACCTTTGTTTGGCCTAAATGATTGCTTTAAAAATGTGTGAGTGCTTTAAAAATGAGAATGGGATATTTTGGAAAATGAGTAAAGAACTGGGTAGACGGGATGGACGTGTGTGTCAGGAGTATGGGTAAGCTCGTACCTTTGTGGTTGAGCGTGTTGGAGATGTCCATCTTGTCGTTAAGGACCGGGTTGCGTGACATCTCACCTGGCCCAGTTATCGTACAACCACTCGATCGTTGTATGTGGCAACGGCTTAGCATAAATCCCACTAGTTAACCTACTTGCCATCAGGAGTGCGGGTGAGCAACGGGAGATCAAGGAGTAGGGGTACGATATGTGTGAGTTACGCCCTGGTTATGTGAGATAACCCCTTGGTTGCTTCCGTGGTGGCTAGTAAGGTTAGCTAAGGTGGGTAATGGCTTTGATAGGATCCGCGCCAGCACTAATGTGTTCGTGTGGCGGTACCCTACTTGTGGGTAAAGATGTACAACCTCTGCAGAGTGTAAAACCTATTCGAATAGCCGTGTCCACGGTATTGGACGAGTCACGGTGTGGTCACAAAACTAGTGTTTGGGTTTGGGATGATTTTCATGACGTGAGTTGATTTCTGGAAAAGTGTGTGGCTATGTGCCTGGGCTACTGCGGACGGGGAGTCCAGTAGTCCTCAACTCGTTTTCTCAAAACAACTGAGTTACTTGGGTTATAAAAATTGTTTGCGAAAACCTTTTCGAAAACAAACCCCTGCATGAGTAAATGTGTTTGTAAAATAAACCTTACCCTATCCTTGATATATCCTGTGCATGATCTGCTTATTAGCCCCTCCGTGGGTGGGGTTGAACTTGTTGAGTACGTATGTACTCACCCTTGCTTGATTAACTGTTTTTCAGAGGAGGATCCCGACTTTGTCCCCGAAGACGTCGAGTAGGTTGCTGTCCTGCACCCAACCCGTACCTGTGGATTCAGGGTCTCCACAGGAAGCTTCCATGACGCAAGACTCTGAAGATATCTTAGATGCATTTGCTATCGTAGTTTGGTCAGTAGTTCTTATGTTGCTTCTCGTGGCAGTGGCGCTTCCTTGCCCACAGCCTCGACGTGTTGTACGGTGATGAACCATCTGATGTAATAAATGTGTTACCAGCCTCCTGAAACTGGTATTTGTATCACATTTAGTCACCTCTGATGAGGGAGACGCTTCACAAACAGGGCGAAACGAATCTTGAAAATTTACTTCGGTAGTTTGTCGAAGCGAATCTTGAAAGATTACTTCCGTTATCGTTGTTTGCTAGAAATCGAATGAACATGACTGATAAAAAATACTGGCGCTTTGTCGAATTGTAAGTGGTAATTAAACCACAGCACAATTATTGTCCCAAATAAAAACACAACCCAATTATGGATTAAATTGTGAGGCCCAGCAGATTAAGGGCCGGGGAACTGGCGACCTACTCCCTCCTGTTTGGTAAAAGAAGTCGTTTTGGACAAAGTTTGAGTCAAACATTAGGAATATAAATCATGAATAACTTTTAAGTCGTTGAGTTTGGAAATGTGAAAACTACATGAGTAGATTTTTCTTGTAAAATACTTTCATAAAAGTATACATATGTTAGTTTTCAATAATTATTTTTATAAAAATAGGAAGTCAAAGTTGTACTTTGGAGACCGTGTCGCTGTCCTAAACGACTTTCTTTACCAAACAGGAGGGAGTACATCTTCCGGCCCAACAAAGGTTGCTTCCGGTTAAGTTTTTTTTTTAATACATGTAAAATGGATCCTACTCCCTCCGTCTCATAATAAAAAGTGTAATTCTGTTTTTTTCTAAGAAGATTAGTGGTGACGTGAAAGGACTATACCAGAGTATTTCTTAGCCACATGTAGTAAGTTTTGGCATGCAAATCAGATTTGATTATTTAATTAGATATGTAATTAGCTCTATTTCTATAATTGCACACTTTGTGGGATTTTTTCAAATGCTAGAATTGCATTATTCATGGGACGGAGGTAGTATTTTCCTGTCTGAAATTCACCTCCATCTATTCCTCCACAGAGATGCCATGGGTGGGATTGACACCTATACCACAAACAAAAACGAAAAGGCCTTTTTCAGGTACAAATTATTTTATTTTATTTTACTTTACTTTATTTTATTTTCTTTTGGAGAAACTTGAGGTCGGCCGGACGAGCGAGCACATTTTTTTTAGCACACCACCACCTTTATTAACTAAACCAGTGGTACATGATTACAGATTCCTACTGGGGGGTCTAAAAACCAAACATTCCTCCCAGTATCAAAAGAAAATGACGATTTAGCTAAATTATGTGCATCGACATTAGATGTTCTACCTTCATGAACAAACTCACAAAGTTCAAACGCTCGTGAGCTGGACCTAATCTCCTGAACAATTTGGCCATAGGGACCCATGCCCATCCCAAGAATGTTCCTCACAACATTGCTGTTGTCTGAGGCCACCTTGATCCTCCGCAGAGCTAGATCGCTGGCCAAAGCCAGTCCTTCCCGACAAGCTATAGCTTCCATTACCTCTGGTTCGGTACAACCTTCAACTACTAGAACTGAAGCCCCAGCAAAAGAACCGTCCCCATTCCTGGCAACCGCTGCTGCTGATGCCCTTCCTGAATTTTTTCGAGATGGCAGCATCAACATTTATCTTAATCGACCCCTCCGGTGGTGGAATCCACCTTCGGTTTGCCCTTGGTCCTGTGCTCGGCGCGGCTTTCTCTAGCTTCAACTGATCGAGTTCAGTCATAAACCTGTCCACAAAGCAATGAGTAGACAATGGACTCTGGAACAAGTTCTCATGAATTGCCTTCCTTCGCACATACCAGATAGCCCACAAGATTACTGCCACTCTTGCGAAATCTGCGTTCGACAGCGTCTCCCGCGCCATTGCCAGCCAGCCTCGAGCATGTGTTTCTTGAATGCTGCTCACCTGATCCACCACTGACTCAGCCTCAAGTGCCCAAACACACTTAGCAAGGTTGCAGTCAATCAACGAATGTTTCCAGGAATCTTGTGCTCCACAAATGGCACAACAATCATGAGTAGCCATATTTCTATGATGAAGAGTATCTCCTGTGGGGAGGGAATGACGTGCTAACCTCCACAAGAAAACACTAATCTTTGAAGGGATATTCAGTTTCCACAAAGCAAGCCACTCCTTCTCTTCTGCCTTCAGATCAGACCTCCCAGCCATATTTTTCATATAAGCTGTCGCTCTTTCCTTATTAATCACCAACATCCGATACGCTGATCTGACCGAATACACTCCCGTTTTCTCATGATGCCAAGCCCAAAAGTCAGCTTGCCTGCGAGAACAAATAGGAATATTCAGGATAGCCTCTCTATCTGCCGGAACAAAATACGTATGCAGTTTCTGCTGATCCCACGAAGCAGTAGTAGAGTCTATCAATTCGCAGACCCGTTGAGGAGCCCGGCGACTGTACTCCTCACAGGCGTGCATCGACCATCACGAGGCAGCCAGTTCGATTTCCAAATATCTGTAGTTTCCCCATCGCCAATCCTTCTGATCAGACCTCGTTCCAAAACATCACGACCATCTAGGACGGCACGCCAAATACGAGATGGCGCTGATCCTAGCCTAGCCTCCATGAACTCAGTCTGCGAAAAATACACCGCTTTAAGCACGCGGGCACTCAGTGAACTCCCGTCCAGCTGTTTCCGCCAGGCTTGCTTGCCAAGCAGAGCTAAATTGAACAACTCGATGTCGCGGAAGCCAAGACCCCCAAAGAATTTTGGTTTCACCATGTCGTCCCAGGCTACCCAACACGTCTTCCTCTTGCCTTCCTTGCTTCCCCACCAGAAATTACGTAGAAGACCATTAATGTGCTGGCACAGGCCCCTCGGCAGCCTGAAACACGACATCGAGTACGTCGGAATTGCTTGTGCCACGGATTTAATTAACATTTCCTTTCCTCTAGCTGATAAACAGAGCCCCATCCATCCTTGAACCCGTTTCCACACTCGGTCCTTTAAATATTTGAAAGCCCCATTAACCGAGCTACCAATGTCAGACGGCATGCCCAAGTATTTCTCATTTAGAGATTCCTTTTGCACATCCAGAATTACTTTAATGTCATCCTTCACAATCTGTCTACACCCCTTGGAGAAGTGAATCGAAGATTTATCAAAATTAATTTGTTGCCCCGAAGCACGACAATAAAGGTGTAGTACCTCCTTTACCTCCTCTGCACTTTCCCTAGTCGCCGTGAAGAACAGCAGGCTGTCATCTGCGAAGAGTAGGTGACTAACCATCGGAGCCGATGGTGCCACCATGATGCCCTTGAGACCTGATGACTGATTTCTTGATTTAAGAAGGCACGAAAGGACCTCTGCTGCCAACACAAACAAATACGGAGAGATCGGGTCACCTTGACGGATGCCCCTTGAAGGGGTAAAATTGGCCAAACATTCATCATTAAAAAGAACCGCAAAAGATACGGATGTGACCAACCTCATAACCATATTTACCTAGTTCGAATGGAAACCAATACGGAGCATAACAGCTCGTAGATAGGGCCATTCCACTCGATCATAAGCCTTTTTCATATCCAATTTAAGAGCACAATACCGTTGTTCTGTAGGCCTTTTTTGTTTCATTGCATGCAAACACTCATAAGCAGTGATAATATTGTCGGTAATAAGCCTGTCGGGAACGAAAGCGGACTGCTCTTCAAAAATAATATCCGGCAAAAGTTTCTTCAGCCTATTTGCAACCACCTTTGAAGCTATTTTGTAGAGAACGTTACATAGGCTGATGGGACGGAACTGCCCCAATTCTTCCGGGCTCACCACCTTCGGAATCAAGACAATGAAGGTATTGTTAATCTCTGTTGCATCATCATCCCCCCTCAAAATCCTCAGAACAACCGAAGTAACTTCCTTGCCACATAACTCCCAATGCCGTTGGAAAAAATGTGCCGGAAAACCATCTGGCCCCGGAGCTTTAGTAGGAAACATTTGAAAAAGTGCTTCTTTTACCTCTTTTTCGCTCACAGGTGCTAACAGTGCTCCATTCATCTCAGCCGTCACCTTCACCGGGATCGTATTGAGCACTGAATCCATATCTGTGGTTCCCTCCGACGTATACAATGTTTTGTAAAAATCGGTGGTCATTGTAGCCATATCATTGGCATCCTCCGTGACTGTCCCATCCGAACGTCGGAGTTTCACTATTCTGTTCTTCTTACGCCTCATACTTGCACGCAGGTGAAAAAAATGAGTGTTCTTGTCCCCGGCACGCAACCACTCGATCCTCGAACGTTGCTTCCACATCAACTCCTCACGATGGTGTAACTCTAGAAGCCGTTCAACAATCTTCAGTTCAGCATGGGAAGGTCCTTGCCTGTTGGGCTCGTCCCGCAGCCATTCCAGCTCCTTCTCCAGCTTAGCTAGCTCCCTCCGGACAAAGCCGAAAGTATGTTTATTCCACCCAGACAAAGCAACTGACAGTCTGCTTAATTTTGATTTGAGCTCCTGCAGCGAATAAGCACTATCACCCTTGTGCCATTCCTCAGCTAGCATGTCAGCAAAATCTTGGTGAGTCTCCCACATGATTTCATACTTAAAACGACCCTTGCGACATCGTTGAGCCTCCTTCCGTCGCCATTGCAGCATAATCGGTATATGATCCGATGCAGCCGCTGAAAGATGAATCACAGATGCTGTCCTGAAGCGAGAACTCCCATCCGGCGAGGCAAGAGCACGATCAAGTCTAACCTGGCAATAGGACCCCCCTGCAACCTTCTTCTCGAAAGTCCAGCTACGTCCCTTGAAGCTGAGGTCCAATAAGCCACATACATCAACCATCTCACGAAAACCGGCCATCTGAGCATTGCTTCTCTCCTGTATCCCATTATGTTCCGATCGATGTAATACTTCATTGAAATCACCTATGCAAACCCAAGGTAAATCCGAGGAGGACTTTATGAATTTCAGCATATCCCATGTCTTGTGTCGCTCGCTCGTCTGAGCTTCCCCGTACACACAAGTCAGTCTCCAAGGGTCGTTGCTCCCCTCTGTGATAATAGCATCTACATGATATTGTGAGTACGGTAACAACTGCAACTTTATTTCATTATTCCAAAAGATACCTAGACCACCACTGCGTCCATCGCTGCTTACAGCAAAAGAATTATCGAAGCCGAGGGTACCTTTTAGACTTTCCACCCTTGTTTTGTGTACTTGGGTTTCGAGGACACATAACACTGATGGAGCAAACTTCTTTGTGAGCTCACGAAGCTCTTTGACTGTCGCGGCGTTGCCAAGTCCACGACAGTTCCAACTGAGACAACTCATTGCGATTGGCAGCACTCCTCGGGGGAGCCTGCCCAGTTCTTCCCTGACAGCTTAAAATTGGCGATCAACAGTCTTGCGGCCACCATCAACTTCACCTTCGAAGACACATCCTCCCTATCAACCTTTGCAAGGGAAACACCCTTGTGATCTGCCGTCATCCCTGCCCAGAGGTCATCACGCGCCTCAGATGTGTCCTGCCAAGACCGGGAAAACTAGGCAAAGCTAGTCCCTTAATCAGCCCGAACAGAAACCCAAACTGAGCAGCTCGCAACGAGACCACCAGAGCAGTCCAAAACCTTGGTCGACGTTGATCGCCACCGAAGTCGCCGAGCCCTAGGTTTCTAGGTCATCCGCCGCCACACCCGGCGGACGAGCGAGCACATGTATGGGCAACCACACACAACCCAATTATGGACTAAATTGTGGAGGCCCAGCGGTGACTGACAGCCTACATCTTCCGGGCCCAAAGAGGTTGCTGTCGGTCAGGTTTTTTGGACCGGGGTAAAATGGACGGGAATCCTACCCATCTTCCGCAAGGAAGAAACAAAGTTACCTTCAATTGTTTCAAGATTCGTGCACGTGATAGGAGCCGTAGGATGGCCTTTTTCCTCAGCTCGTCCACCATCTCCATGCTGCCGCCACCGCTCTTACCCGCGTGTGAAGCCGAGGAGGGGCGGGAGGTGGGGGGAGCGGCCGGCGGCGAGGGGTGGTGGTCGAGGCGGCGGTAGGGTTAGGGTTAGGGTTCGGGTTGCGGATTTCTATGGCTGCCGACCATAAAAGAGGGGTGGGAGAGCCGGAGGATCGGCGGCGGTGGTGGTGCGGCCGGCGGCGGAGGCAAGGTAGCGCGGTAGTGCCGCGCCGCCGGCCGGGGGGGGGGGGGGCGGACGGCGGTCGGGCCGATGACCGGCGGCGGGGGAGACGAGCGCGGTATTAGGAAGGGCGGGGTGGAGGGAGGTGCGGTGGTGGGCGGCCGGACGGCGCGGCGGCGCGGCCGAGGTGGAGGAAGGAGAGGCAGAGGTAGAGGTCGCCGGGGGAAGAATGAGGTGAGGAATAAGATGATGCTTAGATAGGCCATAAATGAGTTGGAAGTTTCCCATAACTATCCATCCTCCGGAAGGGATATATGAGGTCCCTAAAATGGATCCCATTTTCCTGTCAGAAATTCTCCCTCCGTCTTCTTCCTCCATAGAGATGCCATCATGTTCCTCACCCCCGACAAATGGGAGGGAGTAGCATATAATTAGATTAGAGGGAGTACTAGCATGTTCCGAATTAAGCTTTGCTTTATACCATGATCCTACGTACAAGTTGCCATTAGCGGAAAGCACAATCCACTGATGGCTTCTTGTCGGTCGGCCACGCCAAGAATCGCATCGCCCCGCTCTTTCACCAAGCCACACGCCAGCCACGGAGCACATCCCAATTCGTAAAGCTCCTCTGCTTCCCGCCACGCCACGCTCTCCGGCCGCGGCGCCCCACCCATCAGAACGAGCGCTAGCTCCGGCGGTATCCAATGTACAGCTCCGGCGCCGACGACGACGGGGCGGTGCTCCTCCACGGCGACCTTGACCTGACCGTCCACGAGGCGCGCGGCCTCCCCAACATGGACCTCCTCTCCACCTTCTTCCGCCGCCTCTGCCTCTGCCCGCCGGGGATGGCGGCGCGCCGCGGCCGGCCTGCTGATGCGAGCAGCCGCTCCATGCCCGACGACGAAAGCTCTCACCACCACCACCACCACCACATCCACGGCCTCCACCGCCACCACGAGCGCCAGCCGCACGGCCACCTCCTCCACGCGACGTCCGACCCCTACGCCGCCGTGGTCGTGCCGGCGGGGCCCCACCACGAGACGATGACGCTGGCGCGCACCTACGTCTTCCGCAACTCCGAGGCGCCCAAATGGGAGGCCAGCTTCCTCCTCCCGCTCGCACACCGCGCCGCCGGCCTCGAATTCCACGTCAAGGACGCCGATCCATTCGGCTCCGACCTCATCGGCACCGCCTCGCTCCCCGCCGCCGACATCCTCGCCACCGCCGACAAGCCCGACCGCTCCGAATGGTGGCTCGAGCTCGCCCGCCCCGACGCCCGCGGCCGGGCGATGCCGTTGCCGGGCTCCGCCATCCGCATCTCCGTCAGGTTCGTCCCGGCGGCGAGGACCCCGGCGTTCTGGCGCTCAGGCGGCGGCGGCGGGGTCCCGGCGTACTTCCCGCCGCGGCGCGGGTGCGACGTGCGGCTGTACCAGGACGCGCACGTGGCGGCCGGCGAGCTCGACGGCGTGCCGGGGGTGTTCGAGCCCGGGCGGTGCTGGGAGGACCTGTGCTTGGCGGTGCTCGGCGCGCAGCACCTTGTGTACGTAGCGGGGTGGTCGGTGTACACCAAGGTGAGGCTGCTACGGGAGGCGATGTCGCCGGAGATGGCGGCGAAGGCGGAGGAGGTGAAGGCGCTGGGCGGCGAGCCGGTGGAGGAGATGACCCTTGGCGAGCTGCTCAAGTACAAGTCCCAGGAGGGCGTCCGGGTCCTGCTCCTCGTCTGGGACGACAAGACCTCACACGACAACTTCTTCCTCAGATCGGTATGGATTTGGGCATCGAGTTCGATCACCATTTGCAGGTGCAGATTTGATGATCTGATTCCTTTTTGCAGAGAGGCGTGATGCAGACGCACGACGAGGAGACGAAGAAGTTCTTCAAGCACTCGTCGGTGATCTGCGTGCTGGCGCCAAGGTACCCGAGCAGCAAGCTCAGCATGGTGAAACAGAAGGCAAGCCCTTCTTCCTTCGGCTACAGTTGAGCAATGTCTCCATGGATTAGTGGCCCAATCCTTGCAATTGAAACGCGACGCCTCCAGCCTTGGCCGTGCAGGTTGTGGGGACGCTGTTCACGCACCACCAGAAGTGCGTGCTCGTCGACACGCCGGCGTCCTCCGACAGCGCCCACCGCCGGATCACGGCGTTCCTCGGCGGCCTCGACCTCTGCGCCGGCCGCTACGACACGCCCGGCCACAGGCTCTTCCGCGGCCTCGACACCGTCTTCCGCGGCGACGTCCACAATCCCACGTTCGGGGGTGGCGCGCCGGCGGAGGGCCCCCGGGAGCCGTGGCACGACATGCACTGCCGCCTCGACGGCCCGGCGGCGTACGATGTCCTGACCAACTTCGAGCAGCGGTGGAGGAAGGCCACCAAGCTCCGCGAGGTGTTCGGCAAGGCGTCGGCGTCGCACCGCCGCAAGGACGACTCCCTGCTCAAGCTCGAGCGCATCTCCTGGATCCTCAGCCCCTCCGCCGCCGCCGCCAACGACGACGGCGAGCAGCGAGCCCTGCACGCGTTGCCGGAGGACGACCCCGAGTGCTGGCACGCTCAGGTGTTCCGGTCGGTGGACGCCGGATCGGTGAAGAGGTTCCCGCGCCCCTGGGAGAGAGCGGAGATGGCGCGGCGGCACCTGCTGTGCGACAAGAACCTCGCCGTGGAGCAGAGCATCCACACGGCGTACGTCGCGGCGATCCGGGCGGCGGAGCGCTTCGTCTACATCGAGAACCAGTACTTCATCGGCTCGTCGTACGCCTGGCCGTCGTACGGCCACCCGGGCGCCGCCAACCTCGTCCCCATGGAGCTCGCGCTCAAGGTCGCCGGCAAGATCCGCGCCGGCGAGCCGTTCGCGGCGTACGTCGTGATGCCCATGTGGCCCGAGGGTGACCCCCGCTCCGCCCCCGCCCAGGAGATCCTCTTCTGGCAGAGCCAGACCATGGAGATGATGTACAGGGTCATCGCCGCCGAGATCGAGCGCGCGGGGCCCAAGGGCGCGCACCCGCAGCAGTACCTCAACTTCTACTGCCTCGGCAACCGGGAGCCGCCAGCGGCGGCAGAGGTCGGCAGCGGCGTCGGCGACGACCCCGCGGCGATGGCTCGACGGCACCGGCGGTTCATGGTGTACGTGCACTCCAAGGGGATGATCGTGGACGACGAGTACGTCATCATCGGCTCCGCCAACATCAACCAGCGCTCGCTGGCCGGGTCGCGCGACACGGAGATCGCCGTCGGCGCCTACCAGCCGCGCCACGCCGGCGGACGCCGGCCGCGAGGCAAGGTGTTCGGGTACAGGATGTCGCTGTGGGAGGAGCACCTGGGGAAGGAGGTCGTCCGGCAGCGGCCGGAGGCGGTGCGGCGGCCGGAGTCGCGGGAGTGCGTCGCGCTGGTGAACGGCGTCGCGCGGGAAAACTGGGAGAGGTACACGGGCGACACGGGGCGGGCCGGCGAGCTGCGGGGACACCTCATGAGGTACCCGGTGCTCGTCGGCGCCGACGGAAGCGTCGGGGTGTTGCCGGGGCACGAGACGTTCCCGGACGTTGGCGGGAGGATCCTCGGGTCCCCCAACAACCTACCGGATTACCTGACAATGTAGCCGTGTGTAGGACAATAGCGCTTAAGCTCAATGCAGCACAAGCTGTACAACCATACGACTTTTTTTTCCTTTTTTTTTTGGAAAAGAACACATCCAGTGGTCACATCATATGATCCCAAAAAAAGAAAGATGCTACATTTGGTAAAACTATGCTACAGTACTAGGAGTAGTAGCATACTGCCTTCCTCTTTAAAAAAATATTTGTACGAGTCCTATTCCATTTCAAAAGATGATTTCTCGTGCCAACACCACCATAATTTTTGATTTGGATTTTGCAATTTTGCTTTTTAAATATTCTACATACTAGGCCCAAAGGTGTTGTTAGGAGGATGGCTGGATTACATTTTCACAGATAACATTTTTGTATGAAGCAGAATATATGTTTATGATGTTGGAACAATTGTTCTAAACTCAGGTGAAAACTGTTTCTGCGCCAAAAAAAAAAGTTATAGGTCCAGAAAAAATATCGCGGGAAATGTCTTTCCACATGTATATGCACCCACACGATCTATCTAAGTCGTTCATCTTAAAAATGGTTCATCTTAAAACATATTGCACATAGAAATGGTTCGGTTAATAAAAATATTTCAGATTTATGACAGAAAATATTTTGATTTTGTAAGGGGAATAAGTTGTAGCATTTGGATAATATATCAGGCTCACAACTCATTTTGCGACGTGATAGCGATACCCTTATGGTTGCAAGCTACAAGAGGAATTCATGGGGGGTTAGGGTCAAAATATGTCCTCATCGACTCCGTCAATACTCGAAGTTATGTTCTTTTGGCGCTAGCGTAACGTGATCCCAAAGTGTTCTCGTACCAATTGACAGAACTTATAAGGGAGGAGGTGGAGGGCACATGCCCCCTCTCACTCATCAGATTTCGAAATGCAAAGTGTTTTTATTTTTGTGATACAATAAATCTTCCAGCAATGGAACCACCTGGCATAAGATTTGATGGCACCGAGGTGCCAAGGAAGGACAGTTGCCAAGCCAAGAAAGAGGCCATGCAGATGCGTGTCAAGCCCGAGAACAAACGAAGACCGGGAGAAACACAAGGAGCTGCACAAAAAGGAAGCTGCAAACTGGCTCGGTGGTGGATTGATGCGGAGACATGAACCACCCCGCGCGCCGGACGCGATGCTTTCGCTGCAAAATCACCACCAATACAATCGCTGAAAGGTAACATGCGAAACCAATAATACCAAGAGAGCAATGTTGTGTAGAGTTAGGGCACCTCCCCAAGCGGAGGTGGGGCACCTCCATGCACTGGGCGTGACACTTTCGTCGCACATCACCAACGAATCTCAAATGGCAGAGCTCGACAAATAGGCACCAGTTGGGAAGATGAATCACTCTGAGGAAGAAGGGATACCCACGCCGCCACCACAGAGATCTTGGTGTGCCAATCGCGAATGGCAAGCAGCCATGACAGTAGCCACACGCACACAACATAGCTGATACCACGTCGGAGTCCACAAGGCCCTCACTCCCTACGCCCCCGGCGACCATGGCCTATTCACCCCAT
This sequence comes from Cenchrus fungigraminus, assembly GCA_036936925.1. NCBI lineage: Eukaryota > Viridiplantae > Streptophyta > Magnoliopsida > Poales > Poaceae > Cenchrus > Cenchrus fungigraminus. Next base: position 123,685,320 of record CM072770.1, on the reverse strand, counting down.
GGGCAGCCGCGAGAAGACATAGGGTAGCAACAGAACCTCGCCGATGAGGTGGAGGCGCAACCCGGCGAGCCGACGAGGAGCAACATCATCTTGGTGAACTTGACCAAACGAGGTGAGTTTCGGCCCCTAGGAGCTCCCGTCCCTGGATACGTCAAAGGAGGCCCCAACAGCCTGGGCAGCCGGGAGAGGGAGTGTCAGTGTCGGATCTGGGTACCACGAGCCTGAGGTGCGTTTATCTGCTGCTGGTGGCACTTGTAAAAAGCGTGCGCGTGCGCAGAAATCTCGTTGCCACGTACGACGCCAGGAAGGCGCTGACTGAAGCGAAACGAAAAGGAAATAGTAAAAATGAATGGAGATGCGGGGTGTGTCAGTGTCGGATCTGGGCACCACGAGTCTGAGGTGCGTTTATCTGCTGCTGGTGGCACTTGTAAAAAGCGTGTGCGTAAATCTCGTTGCCACGTACGACGCCAGGAAGGCGCCGACTGAAGCGAAACGAAAAGGAAATAGCAAAAATGAATGGAGATGCGGGGTATCGATCCCCGTACCTCTCGCATGCTAAGCGAGCGCTCTACCATCTGAGCTACATCCCCACTGATGTGCTGGGGTGGAACTCAAATTTAATTATCGTTTACTACAAAGCTGCTTTTGCCTTCCTTTCTGGCGTCGTGCTGCAGCGTGTTTCACCTGAGAGCACATATTCTTTTGTCGTTTGCTTTTCTAAAATGTTGAGTCCTCACGAGCTGGTTTTGGTTGGTTTTAATGAAGATTGAAGGCTACCCTGGGCCTGAATGTTCCTGGACAACGACCAGTGTGGTCCATTTGTAATGTCAGTTTGCTGAACAATCTCAAGCTCAATTTCTCCAAAGTCCCAATTCCTTGGCTCAAAAGTCTCCTCTCTTAATGGATTCCCGTGTTCCTCTATGTTGAGGTTCCCGTTGGATGTGACAAAACTAAAGTTATGCCAAGGTTGAAATTAGTATTTCTACGATCATTTGAAATTGCCATTCATCATTTACATCTTGGTGCTGGAAGCTCCTACAAGTGTCAGAACCTGCAAAGGGCTGCAGAAGATGTACACTGACAGACATTGTAATACAGAATTTTCTTCCAATCCATCTTAGGAATCATTGTTATTCGATCCTTTTGGTTAACTGAAAAACATCAGAAGAATGTGTGCTCTGGGTAGTAATGCCAGCTCAACTGTATGGTTTGTTTTTGAGCACAGAATTTGGAAGAGATTTGGCAAGCTACGTTTCTGATAAAATCAGTTGGATTTCTCTGTGCAGTTGCCTCTGTTTGCAAGTTGTATTTTTTGGCTGACTGACATACCACATTACCACTGCATCTATTTGGCAAGATTTTGATGATCTCTTCGCAACAGTTACTTTCCTCCTGGAAAATTCTCCTGGGGCGGTGGTCATAACTACATACCACAACTGCAGGTACCAATGAGCCACTCCATACCCGTTTCACTTGGAAGGAGTGTGGGAAGCTATATTTTTATAAATCACCCGAATTCTTCTGTATTTGCAGTGGTCACCATTTGATCGAGTTTTTGATGGTCGAGTGGGGTTTGAAAATGAAGTGTTTGAAATGTTGGATATTTGTTTTTGACCTCGGTCACCAAATTGCACGAGAGGAAAATAGGGGGAGCAGTTCCTCACGGCCCTCGTGCCTATCCAACGGTTATAGTCCGTTTTGCCGTGGTCGGAGGCAAGCCTAAGTTAACACGGGCTCGGCCCCGAGTCTACAGTGCTGATACATAAGAGACAGGAAACCGTAGGACGGTTCCCTCTCGCCCATTCTTGCGGTTTTCCACCCGAGACCCCATCACCGATCGCTAAGGGCACTGGAAGACTCGGAAGCGCGAGTTCGTCCCCAAGGGCAGTGCCGATGGTGTCCTGAAGGCCGGCGCTACCCCGTGAAGTCGCTGAAGGAGCGACTGCGCTACACCAATCCCGACGCCGTACTCACTGTCGAGTCAGTGACCGCTACACCAAGTTCCACCGACGAGATGGATCCTACATCCGCCGGTATAAGATACACTCTCATATTTTTTTCCGCATTAGTTCATGTATAGGTGTGATCTAAATTGGACTAGTGATCCTGGATTTAAGTTTAAGTGTTGATTACGTTCAGTTTTTAACTAACAATTGGTATCAGTTAGCCCTTACTAGTCATATTAGATCCCCTAAATGAACCCTCAGTCTCCCTGTTAAGATCGGTTAAGCATCAGATAAGGGTGTAGATCGGGTTTCTTTCATGATTAAGTTAAGTTCTTTATTAGATCAGTAAGGTTTCTTTTTAGATTAGTCAAGTTTAAGTTTAATTTCAAATTCTAAGCCCCGATTAATAGATTAGGGTTTCGGTTTCCAGGATTAGTCTAAGTTTTTCGCCAGTAAGTAACTTAGCCACGCATCAATTAGCACTTAGAAGGAGGGGAAATGCGAATTAAGATCCGAAATTCAGAAAGCCCCGGCAAAATTCCCCAAATTCCCAACCCTAGATCCAAAATCCGAAACCCTAACCCTAAGTACAGGGGGCCTACCTGGCCTCGGCGGTCGTGCTTGGCATCAGATCGCCGCACGCGTCCGCCAACTCCGGCGACCCCTCCCGAGCACACGACATCAGTTCGTCGCGGCCGATCGGGGTCTCCTGCGTGCGCGTATGCCTCCGTGGTGTGCGCGCCGCGCTCTCGTGCGCGCATGCACCTTCGTGGCGAGCGCACCGCACTCCTCCAGGCGACGCATCAGGTCGCGCTGCCGCCGGCCGTTGGGACTCCGGCGAGGCACCTCGACGGGCCGCGCGCGAGACGCACGCGGCGCCGCAGAGGAGGCCCGCGGAGCCCCTGGCTCAGTTGCGGGAGCGGCCTTTGGTCTTCGGATCTTGGCCCTCCGCTCGCCGGAAATGGGGGAGAAAGGGAGGATGGAGGCGGCGCTCGGCGCCGTCGCCGCCGGAGCAGCTGCGATGCTGCGGGAAGGGGGAGGAAGAAATGTTTTAGGGTTTCAAACCCCCCTGGCGATTTCAGCTATTTATATCGCAAGTGGTCGACATCAGCCGTCCGATCGGACGGACGGTCATGATCGAGCCGTGAGCTGCGCTAGCTTAGTGGGTTGGGCCGCGTTTTCTGGCATGGGCCGCGTTTTCTGGCATGGGCCGCGCGCGCAATAAGCTATTTTGGGCCAGATTAAGTTCTGTCTTTTAAGTTGTTTTGTCATTTAAATTCTGTAATTTAAGTTCCAAATTAATTCATGTCACTTCATCTCAGTTTTAAGTACTCTTTTATTCTAAGCTTAAGTACCTATTAATTCTTGTTTTAAGATTAAGTTCTCATGATAATTTAAGTGGTTGGTGTTCATATTATTTTACTGAAATTTAAGTTTCAATCCACCACTATACTTTGAGATGCCTCTAAATAAATGGAACCAACGAGAAGTTTATTTAGAGTAAACTCGTGGTTAATTCTGACCAACGTTGTTTTAATCATGAGTATTAAGATGAATTTCGTTTGTTTTCCCCAACGGTGATGCAAATTGAAATTCAGTGCGTGATTTTAATCAGACCAACGTAGGGTTATTATCATGCTTTATGTGCATTTCATTGTATATGATTACTAAGACAAATCTTGTTGATTTTCAGTGACTAATGTGAACACTGTGGCCTCCTACCTGAACAACATTGAGCCTCTCAATGGAGAGAACTTTCCTGACTGGAAGGGCAAGGTCATGACGTGCTTGGCTTGGAATGATCTTGATATGGCCTTAAGGGAAGATAAGCCTGCAGCACCTGCTACAGGACAGAGTTCACCTGCTCTTGAGAAGTGGGAAAGGTCAGACCGCATGGCTACTATGGTCATGTTGCAGACTATCAGTTCTGGCATCAAAGGTGCCATTCCCACTAAGGATGCTCATGGAGTTAATTTGAGTGCTAAGGCCTTGTTGGCAAAGATTGAGGAGAACTTCAAAAGCTCTTCTAAGACTTATGCAAGCACTCTTATCATGAAGTTAGTGTCCTCTCAGTACACTGGTCAGACTGGCATAAGGGAGCACATTATGAGCATGTGTGACATGGCTAACAGACTGAAGGACATGAAGATGGAAATTTCTGATGGATTTCTTGTTCACTTCATCATGACCTCACTACCACCACAGTATTCAGCTTTTAAGATCAACTACAACACTAATAAGAACACTTGGTCCTTAGCTGAGCTGATAAGCTACTGTGTTGAGGAAGAAGAGAGGCTTAAGACTGAGAAGATGAAAGATGTGGTGAACTTGGTCCACAACACAACTCTTAGTGGCAATACTCCTAAGCATCAGCATGAATCAGGTAGTAGTAAGCAAGGCCAAAAGAAGAATAAGAAGAATTGGAACAAGAACAAGCAGATTGCTCCCAATAATAACAATAAGTTTAAGAAGAACAACAAGTCCAAGGATGGCCGTTTGCTGTGTTCTTTCTGTAAGTCTCCTTTGCATCTTCAGAAAGGCTGTCCAGGCTTTAAGGAATGGCTGAAGCAACAAGGTAATGCTAAAGTTGATGTTGTTTCATTCATTGATGAATTGTTCTTAGCAGATTTCTCTCCTAATACTTGGTGGATTGACTCAGGTGCCACTGTGCACATTTCCAATTCATTACAGGTATTCCGTTCGATCCGAACTATAAGAAGGGGGGAGCGAAGCCTAAGAGTGGCTGATGGGAACGGAGTTGAAGTTGAAGGCGTTGGAAGCTTCACCTTAGAGTTGCCAGGCGGCTTCCAGCTTAAATTAGATGACGTACTTTATGTTCCTAGTTTAAAGAGAAACCTTATTTCCGTTTCTGCATTAGATGATTCAGGACACTTCTGTGAATTTGGCAACAATCAGTGTGTTATTAAGTTTAATTCAATAAGTGTCGGTCTTGCTACCAGGCGAGGCAAACTTTATATGCTCTCTCTTGATGATCCTGTTATGAATGTTACTGATGTTTCACATAAGCGTAAGCGTGATAATGAGACTTCTTCGAAATTGTGGCATTGTCGCCTTGGCCACATTTCGAGGGGGAGAATGGAGCGTCTCATTAAAGATGAGATACTTCAACCATTAGATTTCTCAGAATTAGAGCAGTGCATCGACTGCATTAAGGGGAAATTTGCTAAGATAATTAAGAAGGGTGCTACTAGAAGCACGGGCGTTTTAGAATTAATTCACACAGATATCTGTGGCCCTCTTTCGGTAACATTGGTAGATGGTTATGATTCTTTTATAACATTTACTGATGACTATTCCCGTTATGGACACATCTACCCCATTCGTAAGCGTTCAGATGCGTTAGACATTTTTAAGATTTATAAAGTGGAAGTTGAGAAACAGCATAATACTTCCATTAAGATAGTAAGATCAGATAGGGGAGGTGAGTATTACGGGAAACATGCTGAATATGGTCAAATTAAGGGACCATTTGCTAAATACTTAGAAGAGAATGGCATACAAGCTCAATACTCTATGCCAGGCGAACCACAGCAAAATGGAGTCGCTGAGAGGCGTAACCGTACGTTAATGGATATGGTACGGAGTATGCTCAGTTATTCTAGCTTGCCTGTGGAGCTGTGGATGGAAGCATTAAAGACAGCTGCTCACATACTTAATCGGGTTCCATCTAAGTCAGTTCCCAAGACACCTTTTGAATTGTGGACTGGAAGGAAACCGTCACTTAGTTATTTAAAGGTGTGGGGTTGTCCTGCTGAGGCTAAAATATTTGATCCACAGCAAAAGAAATTAGACTCTAAGACGGTGAGCTGCCACTTTATTGGATACCCAGAGAAATCTAAGGGGTACCAATTCTATTGTCCTGGACGTCACACTAAGTTCGTGGAGACCAGACAAGCTGTGTTCCTAGAGGACTCAGGAATTAGTGGGAGCTTTCCGAGGAGGGAAGTGAGTCTCGAAGAACTGCGGGTTGAGCTGCCTAATCCAGTAGTTCAAGAGCCCACACAGGTGTTTCAGTTTGTATCACCAGTTATTCCTCCTACTGAGATAAGTAGCACCCAGCCGTCTACTAGTGCTCAGCAACCATCTGCTAGTACTCAGCAGCAACACGAGGTGCAAATTCCTGAGACTCAGGTGCAGGATGCACAAGAAATTCCTCAACCAGTTGCGAACGAACCATTAAGAAGATCGCAACGGGAAAGGAAACGAGCTGTTCCTGATTGTTATGAGTTATATTTAAGTGAAGATAATTACGACATCGGGAAGGTAAGTGATCCTGCTAATTTCAGAGAGGCAGTGTCATGTGAAAATTCCACTAAATGGATTGAAGCCATGGAAGATGAGTTAAGATATATGAGTACTAATCAGGTTTGGGATTTAGTAGAAATTCTTGATGGGGTCAAACTAATAGGCAATAAGTGGGTCTTCAAAACTAAGCTTGACTCTAAAGGGAATATCGAAAAATTCAAAGCTAGGCTCGTAGCAAAAGGGTACACACAGATAGAAGGGGTTGATTACAATGAAACCTTTTCTCCTGTGTCTACAAAAGATTCATTTAGAATTGTCATGGCTCTTGTAGCTCATTTTGATATGGAGCTACATCAGATGGATGTTAAGACTGCGTTCCTTAATGGAAATTTAGATGAAACTATTTATATGGCACAACCGGAAGGTTTTGTCATTAAGGGTAAGGAACACATGGGGTGCAGATTAAAGAGATCAATCTACGGACTTAAACAGTCGTCCAGACAGTGGAATATCAGATTTGATGAAACCATTAAGAAATTCGGATTCAGAGAAAGTGAGGTAGATAGTTGTATCTACGTCAAAGCTAAGGGTGGAAAACTCATAATTCTAGTATTGTATGTGGATGACATACTGTTAGCAAGCAACGACAAGAACATGTTGTATGAAACTAAGAATTTTCTTTCATCTCATTTCGATATGAAGGATCTTGGTGAAGCCTCGTATGTACTGGGCATTGAGATACACCGAGATAGAGCCCAAAGAATACTAGGATTATCTCAGAAAGCTTATATTGAGAGAATGCTTAAGAGATATAATATGGATAAGTGTACTACATCACCTGCTCCTGTTCAAAAGGGCGATAGATATAATGAAGATCAATGCCCTAAGAATGAGTTAGAAAGAGAAAGAATGAGGAACGTTCCATATGCTTCAGCTGTTGGAAGCTTAATGTATGCACAAGTCTGTACGCGTCCAGATTTGGCATTTTCAACCGGAGTGTTTAGTAGATATCAGAAAAACCCAGGTTGGGCTCACTGGGTAGGTGTCAAGAAGGCATTAAGATACTGTCAAGGCACTAAAGATTACATGCTCACATATAGGAGAACAGATAACCTTGAGGTTGTTTGTTACACTGATGCTGACTATGCTGGTGATGAAGACGATAGAAAATCCACTTCCGGATACGTCTACATGCTAGCAAAGGGAGCAATTTCATGGAATAGTGGTAAGCAAGGAGTGACTGCTGGATCGACCATGCAGGCAGAATTTGTGGCATGTTATGATGCAACAGGACAGGCATGTTGGCTTAAGAATTTCATTCCGGGATTAAGAATTGTGGATAGTATCTCGAGACCTATCACAATGCACTGCGATAATCAAGCTGCAGTATTCTTTTGCGCAAACGATAAGTTGTCTGGTGCTTCTAAGCACATTGACCTTAAGTATCGTATTGTGAAAGAAAGAAACCGGGTCCGCACACTTAAGATTGAGCATATAAATACTAAGGAAAATATTGCGGATCCGCTCACAAAAGGCATATCACCATCTCTTTTTCAGAAACATGTCCTAGGTATGGGATTGGTGAATAGTCTTGATCAAGTCCTGGTTCAGGGCCATTAATAAATTTCCCCAAGTAATAAGAATAAGAGTTCTAACAAAACTTTTCAGTGAATCTATGGGTAATGTCATCCCAGTATGCTGTGGTGCTGCTGATGACACATTGGTCTGGAATTCACTGTTCTGCTGAGGAAGGACTTTAGTTTAGTTTATATTAAATATAACATAGTGACTGAATAAATTATTAATGAGTTAAGAATAAAGCTGAATAAAGATTTGTTGACCTTCGGTCAAGGGGGAGAATGTTGGATATTTGTTTTTGACCTCGGTCACCAAATTGCACGAGAGGAAAATAGGGGGAGCAGTTCCTCACGGCCCTCGTGCCTATCCAACGGTTATAGTCTGTTTTGCCGTGGTCGGAGGCAAGCCTAAGTTAACACGGGCTCGGCCCCGAGTCTACAGTGCTGATACATAAGAGACAGGAAACCGTAGGACGGTTCCCTCTCGCCCATTCTTGCGGTTTTCCACCCGAGACCCCATCACCGATCGCTAAGGGCACTGGAAGACTCGGAAGCGCGAGTTCGTCCCCAAGGGCAGTGCCGATGGTGTCCTGAAGGCCGGCGCTACCCCGTGAAGTCGCTGAAGGAGCGACTGCGCTACACCAATCCCGACGCCGTACTCACTGTCGAGTCCATGACCGCTACACCAAGTTCCACCGACGAGATGGATCCTACATCCGCCGGTATAAGATACACTCTCATATTTTTTTCCGCATTAGTTCATGTATAGGTGTGATCTAAATTGGACTAGTGATCCTGGGTTTAAGTTTAAGTGTTGATTACGTTCAGTTTTTAACTAACATGAAACTGCTAGATGGTTTCTCCTCCCTCCCGTCATGCAAGGCTGCTTCACTGCAGGGGAACATTCAGCTTGTTGAAATTGCGCTTGACAAGGAAAAACAGAAATGAAGTTTACAGGAGTTTACTGGCAGCACAGGGGAACAGAGTGGCATTTTTGGTCATCTGCATACAGACTCTAGTTCTAGGAGGGACGCCATGCCCGTGCCAATAGTCAAAAGATGGTTTTAGAACAAGAAAACTTTCGCCGAGCATTGTACCATGAAGTATGAATAGCTTATGATGCCCAAACTTGTGCCTACAGCATACTATTTGGTGCCAACTGTGAAGATGCAGATGCTCCCAACTGTAATATGTAAATGATCGTGACACCAGGGCCTTGTACGTCTGACCATCTGAAGGGTACACTATTTTTCTGTTAATTTTCCAAATGACGTGCTACTGCTAATGTACATAGAAGGCAAGTGAAAATCATAAGAAAATCCAAACATGGACTCGAAAATTAACAGGCCGAGCCTGTGACTCAGAATGGCTTTTAAAGTTTCGTGTGTTACAAGTTTACATATATGTGTGGGAGCCGGCGCCGGGCACCCTGATCCGGTTGTGGATCCATAAACATGCCAAAGATATACAACAATACAATCAGCAACGTCATGTATTTGTAGTTGAGTCATCCCTGTTTATTTATTCAGTTCAAAGTGATAAAAGTACACGAAAGTGGCACACCACGGCACCACAACACACCAAACTCAGCAAACCAAAGTAGAAGTTGATCAAAAGTAGCACACCACGCTACACCACCACAACACACCAAACTCGAGCAATCTCACGCGTGGCATGGATGATGCATACAGGGACAGGCCAGACACCACAACAGCACACCGCCGGTCGCAAAAAAACCACAGCAGCACACCACAACACACAACACAACGAGACGGGGGGAGCAGCCACCCTCTCGCTCTCCCTTATATTTATTTCGACCTCTACTGCTAGTAAGTGACAGCAGCAAGGATCCATATCTGTATCACACCACACAAACGCACACACCATTAGAGAAGCTCACCGCAGCGTCGGTGACGACAACCCATCTCACACCAAGAAGCAAGCAAAGCAGAATGGTAATGTCCTTCATGCCAATGCTGTCAATGTGCAGGTCGATGCAGACGCAGGGCCAGCAAAGACGTACACAAGCAGAGAGCTAGGGCCGGGCATGGGAATCCATCTGACGACACACCGAATCCATCAACCAGAAATCATGGGCAGCCTCCTCGGGTAGTAGAGATGGAGGACTTGAGGCAGGCAATAAGCACACAGCGAAGAGTTTCCTCGTGGCTGTAATAAGGAAGACACAGGAGACACAGAAACATTTGAGTCGTCCCTTGATGCACGTACTACACACAAACAGGAAATTCAAAAGAAACTGATAGATAGGGATCGTACCGAGATCTCACAGGAGCACCGAGCCCCTGAGCATTCTCTTCCTGTAATACCTTGGGTGGGTCGGCTTGTAAAGGGAAGGATCATGCCCGACGGACAGCCCATCCCACTCCAGCCTGTCCCACCATTCCTTCTCGCAGTCGCAGTCGCACTTCACCCTCCTACTGCTCCGGTAGTAGCCAACGACGGCTGGCAGGCGCCTGAGGCTCCAGCAGCCCCCGATTTTAATGGTCTCGAGGTTGGGCGCAGCCAACCGTGCCTCTCCACTGCAGATGCCGCGCAGCCTGGGCAACTCGTGCAAGTGGATGTGCTTCAGACTCCCGAGTTCCAACCCGTCCGTTGACTCCTGTCGTAGATAATAATCTTCGGAATAATGAAGGGGAAAGATCTCCTTGAGGTCACCACACCACACGATCTCGAGGGTCACAAGCTGTTGCAGGAAGTAATACCCAACTATCACTGGCCGGGCCAAAGGGAGCACATGTATCAGCCTAGGGCACATGTCCAGGTGCAACAACTGCAGTTGCTTAAATGAATTACCATCGCATCGGAATAAGGAGGATGCTGTGCCCCAGTTCCAAATGAAGCGCGCCTTTGGGAGCTGAGACCCCCAGAATGTACGTAGGCGACTGAAGATTTCTATCTCGTATCCAGCTGCTTGCTGCCTTTCACGACCTTGATGATGAATGGGAATTAAGACAGAGTCCAAGTTGGGACACCGCTCAACTCGGCACCAGTACAAAGATCTCCATGTTATTCCACCATAATATGTCCAAGTAGGTCCAGGGCCAGGGATGCTGGCCATGTACAAGGCATCGTGCACATGCAGGCTGAGAGCTTCATAACATATAAATTCCGGCACAGCAATACTGGTGGTCATGGTTTCTTCGACATCCATCGGTGATTTGGTCCTGATCTTGGTGTCTTGTATGCTTATGTAGCACTTCGGCCTATCATAATAAGAAGGGTAACCATTGATGATGGTTGGAGCATCACCACCACGGCCTTTTCTTGCTTGCAGCAGCTGGTCCTCGAAGAAGGTGCCTACTACATCTGCATACACTGAAATGCTGTTGTTTCCTTCATTATGTTTGCTAATGCTACCACCAGCATAAACGGTACAGTGAGTATTAGGAGAGGAAATCTCGACATGTGGCCAAGTAGGGCGTCCCATAGCTGCAAGCGACAAAAGGAACCTCACATCCCTTACTGAAATATACCATTCAAACTCATTGGGGCCATGTTTAGTTGGCTAGAAATTTGCCAAAAATTTGCTAAATTTTCAACTCTCTCTCCATCACATCACATTAAATACACCAAAAGACATATATTCAGAGCAGTAAATGTAGGTAAAAAAATTAACTAATCACACAGTTCTGTTGTACATCACGAGACGAATCTTTTGAGCCTAGTTAGTCTATGATCGGACAATATTTACCACAAACAAACGAAACGTGCTACAGTGTGCTACAGGAGTTCCAGAAGTTACTTTTGCTAAAAATTTACCATCTAAACAAGCCGTGCTTTACGGCCACCACGCAGCAACGATAATAATGACGATGGTGATGTCTCTGCTGTAGCACCTGAAGTGCTACCCTCCTCCTTGTTGTTTTCATCCCCAGGTGGAGTGGTAAGCCCTAACCGTGTGTTGGTAGTATCAATGTGCAGCTTATTCAAGTATCGTCCTTTCTTCCATTTGTCTTGTGTTGGCCATAGGACTGCACAAAGCTTGTCACAGCCAACTGCATAGAGCTCATCAAGGTTCGGAACCGTCGTTGCACTGAGGTCTAATGTCTGTACTGCTGTGCCTGATATATCCAGGCTGTAGAGATCCTGTAACACTCCTCCCAAGAAGAGATTCTTCAGATTGGCACATCCCCTCAAGTATATCTCTCTTAAACCAACAAACCCGTCGTTGATAATGACAGTCACGACGCTGCTAGTAGTTATGTTGTTGTTGTTCCCCCCAGGACCAGCAGGAAAGCTCGTCACTAGGGGACTAATACTGTTTCCTGATAAGTCGAGGAGCTCCATCTTGTCCATCTCTGAGAATAAGTAGCTTCCCAAGCAACTACTGCAGCGGACTGAAGACTTTGTTACACCGAGCTTGCGAATGTTAGGCAGCCGTCCATGCAACTGTCCCATGTCCCAATCCTGAGCTCCCATCACATTTAACTCCCTAAGCTGAGTCATGAAATTCATCATCAGTGTGGACAAGATCCAATCACAGCAAGTGTAGCGCACGTCCAATACCCACAACTTCTGGAAAAAGCAGCGTCGTTGTTGGATGTCTGCTGCTTCCTTGGATGCTCTATTATCCGTGGAGATTTTCTTCTCTTCATTAGGGAAACCAGCTGTATTGCTAACTTCTTGGTCTTCACAGTGGTCAAGCCATAGAAACTTAAGCTTGTGGTAGTAGAGGAATGGAGGCGATGAGAAGCTGAAGGCGCGGCGTGAGAGCTTCAGCACTGTAAGATTATTGAAGTCTTGGAGCAACATGTCTGCATTAGGAATGGCACCAACTGGGACCAGCATAAACCCATAAGGTGAACTCCAGCATGGCATGGTCTTGCCATACCTTACCAGGTGAGAAGGAAAATATTGGTGGTTACAGTTGTAGTAGTCCACATCCAGTTGTATCTCACGTTGCAAACTGTCAGCAGTTCTCCATGACTCTTCATCACCGTCAGTGTCACTGTCGACGATGCGGGTGTCTCCAAGAGCTCCCAGCTGCAGCTGCTGCATGATGCCCTCACACAACCAGTAGTTACAGGCGTGGGTGGCCAAATCATAGTCTGTGTTGAAGTTGTAGGAGCCCATGCAGCATAGCTTCAGCATGTGCAAGAAGAAACACTCAGCGACCTGTGCAGTATGGATTCTGGTGTTGTTTTCTGCAACTTCTGCGGCTTCTCGATGAACAAGGACAGACCAGAGCTCTTGTGGATCTCTCCCCTCAAGGTCAAGGTAGGAGGCCGAGGCAAAAACGTCAGTCGTCTCCGCCGTCCCAACGCTGTTATGCAAGGCACTGCCAACTTTCATCCTAGGGTAGAGCCGGAATCTCCCTTGGAATGTCCACAGAACCATGTTGTCGAAGTATTCAGAAATAGGGAAGCCAAAACTGGATAGATCGATCTCCTTGCTGCTCCCGTTGTGGAAAATAACTAGGAACCTGTGGTTCAGCTCTTTTATGCGTCGAAACATTGCCCTGCGAACTTGCGGTGTCTCAAGCCGGGAGTCCTGGGCCACACCGTGGATATCATCCTCCTCATCTTGCCAGTCAAACATCTCCATCACCTCACTGGGAAGCTGCAGGTGCTTTGCAATCTCCCTCTGAAGCACTCTTCTGTTCTCCCACTTGGAGCAATCGATGTGGATGACCTGACCGAAGTGCAATCCCCTGGCTAGGACCTCTGAATCTCTAGTTGCTGGGTGGAGACGTTCCGCGACGGTTCGGAGGACAGCAGATGCCCCCAACCCGTCCCAGCCGTCAAAATAGATGACATTGTCTCTTCTTCCGCTGCTTCTTCGTCTGCTTGCACCATTAGCATCTCGCTTGAGCTCATTGATAATATGTTGAGCAGCCGCCTCGATCGTGTCAGCCTCAATAACCTGATGAATGCATACGTTCGTAGACTAATCAGTACGAATATTAATGCTAACATATAAATTGAGAGGCCCCTCTGAATCTAGCTTAAACCTAGAGCCCTATGAGGCAAATTAAATCAAGAGCCTAGATGGAGGTCATTAAAAAAAGCAAATAAAAATAGAAGTGACATAATAAACTAGTTTTGTTTTTACCTCAGTACGCATGATGGAAGCGATTAACCAGCAGGCCCGTCAGGCTACGGATTCCGTTTTGATGATGGAGATCTAGTCCATCGCTATATTATTGTTCTCTCAGGGCTGGTCAGGTCAAACATACATGAATTCTTCTATAATAACAAACAGAAGTAAGTCATCTATACCTAGCATGTGAGCATATGGTACGTCTAACAATAAATAAATAATTTAGTAGTCATAACCTATACCATGAAAAATTAATCTAACTGTAGTAGGTGGCAGGACAAACAATAAACAAATGATTTAGTATTCGTAACATATGTCATGAAAAATTAATCTAACTGTAGCACGTAACATACCAAACAATAAACAAATAATTTAGTAGTCGTAATATATGTCATAAAAATTTATCTAATTGTGAAAGAGATATCAAACAAACTCGAAAAACAATGTCTCGTCGTGGATTGATCTCTAGTGTTCTAGTGTAACCAATAGGTGTAAAATGTTCTGTGCAGCCATAGAAGAATGCTTAGGTTGATCGTACATTTCTTTTGAATAAAAGCAAGAGACCTAGTCCCCTTGATGAAAGTAGCATCATACCCTAGTTGATGGAAGCAGTACACAAAAGAGATGTTTCTTGAAAGATGACAGCTCTCTTTTTATAATTTTATATATGCACGGGCAATATATATAATTTGTTGTATTAGCCAACAACCTTTTAAGATAGATTGTTTTTATGATTAAAATATGGAAGAGAGATTCCAGGCAAGAAAAATCTAATCGGCACGCATATACACGTGCGTATCTAGTTTGTTAGTTGTATTAGCTAAGGATCCTTTTAGAATAGATTCTTTTTCGGAGTTAAACATGGGAAGGAGATAAAAGGCAAGAGACTAATTATGTTACATGTGACATGCACGATATGATAGTGGTGATTGGCGGATGCTACACCGAGTTCGCGGGGTTTGCAGTGGTTCACTAGAAAATCACTGGGTTACTCGGTTGAGCCACAAAACCGAGGTCGAAGACTCAACGAGGACGTGCGGCCACCCAGGCCGGTTGAACCGCCCAGGAGGGGCGGTCAAACCGCCTGGGCCGGTCTAACCGCCCAAGGGGGGCAGTCTGACCGCCCGGGTCGCAGCCGCCGAGAAGCTTCGAAGCGGATGACACGCGGCATGATCGCAAGAGTTGCGTTGGTGCTACGCAGGCTTGCGGTGGATGCGCATCCGTCCGATGGTGCTGAACTGAAGACTTCCAAAATTGCCTTTGGTGATTTTCGGAGCTCTTTCTTGTGATTTTCGTGGCGGAGTTTTGAGGGTGATTTCTTGCAGAATTCTTGTTGGGTGTCACGTATGAGGACCTTGTGCCTCTTTGGCTGGTGACTTTGCCCCAAGAACTCCCTTGAATGGACCTCGATTTGGTGGTTTTTCGAGTTGCTCGAGTTAATAACTTAGAGGGCCAAGATTCGCGATTCCCTTTGATTGAGAGCGTTTCAGTGCAATTCCTTTGGTGGAGAGGTTGCCCAGGAGGTAACCCAGGTATCCCCGAATTTTCGCTGCAATCTGTGGGGTGAATCGGGAGATCGGGCGATGGGAAGTTGAGGGTTGACCCGCGGCCAGTTTTCTGGAAGGGGCGGTCTAACTGCCATAGGGGGACAGTCTAACCGCCCTGGGTCTCCCAGATGGAAATTTTGATTTTGCCAGATCTTTCTCTGTGAGTTTGTTCGCCTTGATCAGAGGAGCGTTCTAGTGAAATCTTGGCTCGTTTTGGTGTTGTTTGCTAGGAGTTCTTGGCTTGAGTTCGTTGCTAGGTACAGGAGGTTAGACCGCCCCTGATAGCCGGTCTAACCGCCCCTAGGCCCCTGGGTGAAGTTTTGGTTTTCGCCAAGATTCTCTGGTAGCTAGCTTGGCCTTGACCAGAGGATCTAGTGGGTGAAACCGTGAAGAGTTTTGGAGCTCGGAGGAGGTCGTTCGGAGGATTTCTTGGTTACCAGGTGGAGGCGGTCTACCGCCCCCTGTCGGGGTTCTCTACCACTGGACAGTAAATTTGTATCGATCGTGTGCCAGGCTCGGATGGTTAGCGCAGGAGACAACGAGATTTGTACTGGTTCGGGCCTCCGAGGAGTAGTACCCTACGTCCAATGTCGAGCTGCCGTGTTCCCACGTTAGGGTTGTTTGTAGTAGGGGTTACAAACTAGTTGGGAGAGGGCGTCGAGCCCAAGTTCCTGAGTATGGGTGTTCGGTTCGTCGGTTAGCCAGCCCCCACGATGGTTGCCCTCCTCTCCCTTTTATAGATGCAAGGGGAGGGGCAAAAGGGGGAAAGAAAGAAAAGCTACAGTGTTGGCCATTGGGATGTCTTCTCGCGCGTCGCTGTCCATCAGGATACATTGAAGAGGAGTTGCGCTACGTTGTCGTAGAGGCCGCCGCTTGGCCGGGCGGAGCTGTTCACTTTGGGACGCCTGGCGCTTCCTCCGAGTAGTTTGGTGGCGACTCAAAGCGTCTGAACACGGGATGAGCCCGCCACGTTAAGGCCTAAATGTAGGCCTGTGCTCGTCGTAGGGGGCACTCGAGTGCCTCAGGTGGAGTTTGCGTGCTGCAGGGCCGGACGTGACGGCGATTTGATGGCTGCGCGGCTGATCAGAGGCGCATTAAGGCCTCTATCGGGACCAGCTGCCCGCGCGGGCTGCCAGCTGGTGCGCTTGCATGGCATGGGGAACCAGCGTCCCACGCGTCGTAGCGAGAGAGTTCACGTGCCGAGGTTGCGCCACGTGGTACGACTTGCGTCCTGGTCAGAGGCGGAGAGTGCTTGTGCGAACGAGCAACTTGTTGTGCGAGGCGGAGACTTGTCATGCGAGGCGGAGACTTGTCGTGCGAGGCAGAGACTTGTCGTGTGAGGCGGAGACTGGTCGTGCGAGGCGGAGACAGGTCGTAGGGGGTTCCTCTAGTAGGGAACTTGTCGGGGAAGCTCCCAACTAGTCGGGAACAAGACGTCTTGCCAGTGATGGTCTTGACCGGAGTCCTCAGTCCTCCTCGTCTTGAATCTTGGCCTTCACGTTGTCAATCTTAGCCTTCACATTGTCAATGGTGTCAGAAGACTCCACCTCAAGAGTGATTATCTCGTCGTCAAAGAGGGCCCTAATCTGGGCCCTCGTCAGTAGCCCCCGAGCCTGAGAGGGAGTCAAGGACTCGCACGCAGGCTCAGTCGGAAAGGCTTTGCGTCGGTCTTTGTTCTTGATCGTCCCGGTGGGTGCGCGTGAGCGCATCCGCCGGATGTAGCCCTCGAGCCCACGAGTGAGTTGTAGACTCGCTCATGGGGTTTTAAGCTTCATTAGTGTTGTTATGACCTTAGATTGTTCTGTTAAGGCAGTTGTGGCGGTCGTGGCCGTCGTGGATGATGTGGGCACGTGGACGATGCGGACGGCGCGGGCATCACGGCCAATGCGGCGGATGAGACGATTTGAAAGGATAGGGCGGGGACGGTTCAGGCTTCTGGGCCCAGCGAGAATCGAGGCATCACGCGGGCGAGCACCTGTCACGCCGGGGCACACGCGCGCGGGCGAGCGTTTCTTCGACGTGGTGGGCCCGACATTTAGGGACGGTGGCTGCGGCCCCTCCTTTTTAACCGCACGCCGGCCAAAGGTTTGGGACTTTTACTCCCTCGCCTTTTCCCACAGTATTCGCCATCCGCCTCTTCTGCTGCTTGCACCCGCAGCGCCGCCGCCGCTTTCGCCGGAGTCGCGCACGAAAGCTCGCTGTCGCCATGTCGAACTGGACACGCTCCAATGTGACCCGCTCGATGCTGCGCCGCCTTGTTGAGGTCGGGCAGCTTCCTCCGCTCACCGACGCCATTGAGTGGAAGGTGCCCGAGGAAGAGTCTGTGCCGCGCCCTCCCAAGGGGTACGTCATCTCGTTCGTGGCCTTCCACGAGCGCGGCTTCTCCGTCCCCGCCGGGCGGTTCATCCGAGCGGTCCTCTATGAGTATGGGATCTAGTTGCAGCACCTCAACCCGAACATCGTCCAGCAGATGGCGGCGTTCGAGGCGCTGTGCGAGGGGTACTTGGGAATCAGTGCCCATTGGCACCTTTTCAAGTACTTCTTCATGTTTGCGTGCCTGAAGGACGGCTCCAAGGCGGCGACCATCGGTTGTGCCAACCTTCAGATGAAGCAAGGTCGGGGCGACAAGTACCTCCCTTCCTCGTTGACCAGCTCGAACAGCGGCTGGCACAAGGGGTGGTTCTACCTCAGGAACGACCCCGAGCACGCGCCGCCGGCGTTCACCGGGAACTCCATCGGGCAGTCGCCGAGGTGCTGGTCTGATGGTCCTCCGAAGGCGGAGCAGGAGAAGATGTTCAAGGAGCATTGGGCGGTGTTGGCCCGCCTTCGCGAGGCCAAGGTCGACCTGGCCGCTGTCATCGGCCTGTACCATGCCCGGGGGGTCGTCCCGCTCAGGAGGCGGCCGCTGCGCCTCTGCGAGATGACAGCCAGTAGGGCCCCTTTGGGAAGGGACCGTGACTGCGCCCGAGCTCCCGTCGCTGAACGAGATCTAGTGCCACGTGGTGTTGGCCATCGGGAAGTCGACCTTCGTGTGGCCACCGGCGCGGCTTCTCTCAAGCTCCCCCATGAGAGGACAGAAAAATTTGTAAGCGGTTTCCTCTTCCGACTAGTTCTTCAATCAGCTTGGTATTTTCAATCATTTTTTATCTTCTCGTAAGTTCTCGATGACTATTGCCTCCTCCCTCCTTGCTCTTCCATTTGAAGTGCTCTTACCTCGTGCCCGCGAAGGTGCCTCTCCCGGAGGAGGCGATCTTCAAACGCAACCAGGCGGCCGCGGAAAAGCGGAGGGCCGAGCGTAAGAGGCAGCACAAGGAGAAAGAGATCGCCAAGCATGATCGAAATGATGACCACATCAAGCTGAGCAAGGCGGGGGAGCGCAACGTCTCCTCCAATGAAGACCCGTCACCGACACCATCGTGGAGCGGGGACGCGCCAAGTGCAGTGGTTGACTGGAGCAACATGTCCAAGTCACCCTCACCCTCGTCTTCGCCACGTCGGGCGACGGAGGCGAGCTCATCGCGGCGGCCAGAGCTGGCTGCCCGTGAGAAAGGTGCGGGTTCAAGATCGCAGCCGGGGGTTTGCCCCGTCCGAGAGGATCAGAGAGTGACCCGCTCTCAGGCAGCGCCTGTCGGCCCGCGCCCCTCCGAGGGACGGAGGGATCCTCCACGCCGGGAAGATCCGCCCAAGCGACCGGCGGAGCCCGAGTCTGCCCCCCGCCATCTCTACAACGGATTCGACCGCCCGGACTCGGACTCCTTGAAGAGGCGTTCATCGTACAGGGCGAGGTCTGGCACACCAGCGTCCGAGCCAAGCGCGCCGCAGGGAGGGGACACGAGCGTCCCCCCGCGGCGCCTCCAATCTTTGATAATACGGGGCGACAGTGCCCCAGCCATGCAAGTTCCCATCTCCGCTGGCGGGAGTCAGGGGCCGGCCTCCGACACAGCGGAGGTCGGGCGGACAGCCCCCGAACCACCGAGGGACCGGAACGTCACTCTCGAGTCGGCGGGAAGGCACGGACGAACCCCTATGCCGGCGGAGCGTCGAGATCCGGCTTCCGAGCCTGCTGGGACCAAGAGGCCAGCCCCCGAACAGGGATTATCGGATAGGCCGGTAAAGCGAGCCCGCATCCGATCCAGCATGTGAGCTTTCGCCTCCTTCTTGCTGTTGTCTTTTCGTTCTTTGTCTTGTTCATCCCTTGGTCTTGACTTGTTTTTGCCTCAGCCGCACCGACGCCGGCGTGCTTAGCCTCGCGCCTCTGAAGCACGCGGCGCTGGGCGCGCGTGGCCAGCAGCCCGAGTCCCACCTGCTGTCCCCGTACGCCGAGCCGTTGTCGGACCAGTCCAGGAGCGGGCTGGTCACGACCATGGAGGTAGCAGGACCAACGACGCCGCCGCCAGCGCCAGGTGCTGGCAACTTGGGTGAGCGGCAGGCTGCCACCGAGGTGATCGCCTCCCAGGCGACGACGGATTCTCCGGTCAAAGCCACCACGGGGCGTGGTGCGGCGGCGGCGTCCCCCGAGCGGGTGGTGCCCCCGCCGTCATCAGCCGGGGAACGCGAAGCTGAGGCGCCAGCAGCAGCAGAAGTCTCAGCACCTATGGCGTCGCAAGCGGGCGAAGTCGCAGTGGGGGCGTCGACGACTGACACCATGGCCACCGGCCCCTTCGACATCATCGACCTTGACACCCCCGACCTGCCGGGCAACGACAGGGACGTGTACGAGTCCGTCGACGGTGGGCGAAGTCGCAGCGGGGGCATCGACGGCTGACACCATGGCCGCCGACCCCTTCGACATCATCGACCTTGACACCCCCGACCTGCCGGGCAACGACAGGGACGTGTACGAGGCCGTGCTGGAGCAGATGTTGGGCAAGATGGAGGGATCGGAGGTCATGTCCCCTGAGTCCGCTGCACCCGCGGCCGCAGCCTTGGCAAAGGTGGCAGAGCCGGCCGATGAGGGGCCCGCGGCTGATGCAGCCGCAGCAGGACAGCCGGTGGCGGGCCCGACAGGAGTTGTCGGGGCTCCCGAGTCTTCAGCCACGGTGGAGGCGACCAAGGAGTGCCTCGGGGAACCCGCTGTCAGGGCGGAGTTGATCCCCGCCACGTCCTCACCTTCGGCCGCGGTCGCGGATCCGGCTGCAGCAAGCGCACGGAGCCGCCGTCTCTTTAGCTCACCACCTCTGTCAATGAGGCGGCACCTGCGGTGAGCCCGACCCTCCCGGCCCCGCAGGAACACGGAGCCCCTGAGAGCGTGGCGAGGGCTGCCTCCCCGGAGATCCAAGAGGTTGGGGAAGGCTCTGGCGCGGGACTGTTTCCGGAGCTTGAGGAGGGTGGCGCTCGGATCTCTGATCTCATGCGCTCCTCGTGGACGGCCACCTATGAAGCGAGGGCGTCTGACGACGAGGACGAGGAGTTCGAGGTGTGCCGCAGCCTCAAGCAGGGACTCGGGTGGGCGCGTCGTGCGTTCGACGAGCTCATCCTTCCCGCGACGACGGTAAGTCCCTTCGAACCGGGAGTTTGGTTTTGTCTTCCATGTTTTTGTGAGTCTTACAATCTGTATCTTCTCGCCCGGTGCAGACACTTGCGAGGTGCGGCAGGAGGAAGGTGCACACCATTGGCGAGCTCCAGGCGGAGAAGACCCAGCTGTTGGTTGCTCGTCTAGCTGCCGCTGGAGCGGTGGCGAGCGAGGCGTCAATGAGGGCCACGCTCGAGTCCGCCGTGAAGTCTGCAGAAGACCGTGCCACGGCCGCAGAAGGCGACGCCACGACTGCAGAGGCCGCGGCCACCAGGGTGGTGACGGAGCGGGAGTCCCTGGAGACCAGGTTGGCCCAGGCGGAGGCGAAGGTCGAGGAGTTGTGGGCCACCGTGGGGACCGCTAACGATGCCGCCGACAAGGCCACAACTGCCGCGTCTGAGACTGCCGCCCAGGCGGCCGCCCATGCGGCCGCCCAGGAGAAAGCGGCGCTCGAGTCGAAGGTGGCAGAACTGGGGGAGGAGCTGGTCGCGGTAGGAGCGGTGTTGACGATGAATTTCCGTCAACCTAGCCATGAGTTCACCTTCGGTGTTGGCATGAATTTTATATCTTATCCATTGGTACTAACCCCCTTGGTATAACAAGTTCGTTCGTGCATGTCGGTTTTGGAGTTTGATGTTTATGCAGGAATTTAGCGTTGAAAGCAAGACTTCCGGGTAAAGTTCATCAAGCACCTCGTGTCCTCGTGACAAGACCTTGAAGCCCGTTACAAGTCAAGCAATGAAGTGAACATGACTCCAAGAAGCCCAAGGACCAACCCGTGAAGACGGAAAACTCCGAGGACCTGACCAGAAAATGTTGAATCTTGCGGGACAAGGAGCTTCATCTAAACTGCGGAGAAACTGACGTCAAGGGCCCACATGCAGAAGGGAGAACGTTCTA
The DNA here is from genome assembly GCA_036936925.1 of Cenchrus fungigraminus. Lineage (NCBI taxonomy): Eukaryota > Viridiplantae > Streptophyta > Magnoliopsida > Poales > Poaceae > Cenchrus > Cenchrus fungigraminus. Next base: position 123,663,512 of record CM072770.1, on the reverse strand, counting down.
GAAGACACGGGAAGCATCACCGAGGAAGGCGGCCACGAAATGGGCCAGAATGGGCCCAGGTCGGTCAGCCCAGGCCGGCCGGCCCGACCCATTTATGGGCCCATTCGCGCTCCCTTTGACCTAGCCGCCTCTCGAACTATTTATAGCCCCCTGGCCAATAGCCACACATCAACTCAATCGTCATTCGCCGCTGAGGAGCAGAGAAGAGAGGGACACCATTCTGGAGAGGAGAGGGTCGAGCTAGTTGTCCAGGGTTTCCCTAGCCGACGTGGGAACCTTGGAAGGAAGACCACGTCGGAGTTCCAAGAGCTAGAAGCAAGATCAAGGTAGGATCCCGGTGGTGATCTTGTTTATGTATCATGTACTATGTTGAATTATCAAGTTGCAATCCGATTTCTAGCGATCGAGTGTTTCTCCTACGACTTTGATTTCAATCGGCTTTTCTTACTTTAAGTTCTATTCTCGAGATAGATCATAGAGGGTGTTCTTGTAGCCGTGGTGGCTAGAGGTGCACACCTGACCTTTCGAGAGATTTCAACTTGTCCATTGGACTCGCCCTAGGCTAACCCGCACGAATAGGAGTGCGTTGTGACAGAACGGTGGCTCCAAAAGGTTGGCGTCTTCGGAGTTGGACAGGAAACCGTGATTTAAAGATGTTTTTTATGAGATTCAACTTGGCTATTTCTTCTTTGCTCGGAAATTCAACAAGAGCTTGATCCAATCTTCTAGATTGGTTTTACCTATCCCTCTCTACCTCTTGCTACCTCCGGCTTTCGTAGATTAGATTCGTTTCTTTCGATGTTCTTTAGATTAGATGCAAAAGCATTCCCTTTGATGATCTAAGTGTTCTTGGCTTTAATAGATAGGTTCTTGCATCACACTTTTGTTCCACGAATTCGATACCTTGGGTTCACACTTGAGGGGAAAAGGGTCCCTTGGCTACGACGGAGGACTTGTCCGCTTGCAAGTCCAAACGAAATTGGATACGCATATACACTGTCAACAAGCGGACCTCAGGATGACCAATCACCAGTTCATGAAGGTGACCAACAAGCTCCAGGAGGTCACCGAGGAGGCGACCCGGCTCTGCGAGGACAACTCCAATTTGTCGCAGGATGTCAATGGTAAGGATTGAGACCTCCAGCTGTACACTCCTTCTCCTCTTGTTTTCTTCTTGGCCGGTGTTGATTGGTCTTCTCGGGGTGTCAGGGCTGCGCGCGTATCATGCGGGGATGACCATGAAGCTCACGGAGAAGTCGCAGGAGCTGAACGCTGCCCTGCTCAAGATCCTCGAGAAGGACAACTCGATCAAGCGGCTGTCGGAGCAACTTGAGAGTAAGCCCTTCGCTTCGCTTCGATCCTGATCTCGCCTTTCATTCGAGCTGGTTGTGACATGTTTGTTGACTTCGACTTGTCGACTTTCTCAGAATCCAGGGCTAAGCTCAAGCAGTCTCAGATGGCTCAGGAGCAGATCGCGGTCGAGTTGGAGCAGGCCAGGAAAGCCCGACGCGAGTCGGAGGAGTCCCGCAGGGTGAACATCGAAGACCTCACCAAGCTCGCGAGGGCCATTGGCGTGGTCATGACTGTGCTTGGCGTTCCCTTCGGGCCGATGCTTCCCGACCGGCTTCTTGAAGTGGTCGAACGCCTCCCAGAGGTGATCAGGGAGCGGGAGTTGTCGACAGATCGGAGGGCGGTGCACCGGGTGCTCGCCATGTTCGAGTCGCACTACCAGGGGTTGGACCTCATGGCTCTCAGTGGCGGATGGGCCCCTGGCATCTCCGACACTCAGTGCGATGAGCTCGAGGATGACTGCGCCGCCTTCGCCCGCGACATGGCTGACGCCGCCTTGAAGGACCTGGACATGCTACCAAGAGACGCACCAGAAGACCCAGAAAGCTCCAGGCCTTCACTTTAGATGTATCATTCTTAGGTGCATGTAATTTAAGAACAGTTCATACGTGCGACACCATGAAAAAGCATCGCGTTATCGAGAACTCGTTCAAAGAATGTTACAGCTCGAATGCTCCCGAGCGCCCAGGGTCGGCCGCAACAATGTGTAGTAGACCTTAGGAACTCGAGAGAACCAAACTCTACTCTGGAGCTACGGGGGCGTAGGAGTTGAGAAGCTCGGCCCTCTCGAACCGCTAAGGATTGCCACACGTTCGCAGCCCCTGAGAGCTCGGGGGAGTTTGAGAAGTAACTTGCGAGGTTTGTCGCGAAAATCGTTTTAGACCGGAGTCTAGGCGGTTGCTCGAACGCTCTTGAAAAGAGGTCGGATGAAGGTTTGAGTACTTGAGCTGTGCTTGCAAGTCTACGCACCATAGCCACGGAGGCGTAGGCGCTAGGAGCTTTGAATGAGCAGCAACGTCGCGCCCCACGCAGGCCATCATCTTTACTTCTTGTGAGATCAAGCCTTGCGCCAAAAAGCCTTTCGCTCGTGCGATCGGTTACGACATAGAAGTCGGATTTTGTTTCGAAAAATGTGAAAACGGAAGGAGGGCATCGTGCCTTGGGTAGCCCCCGAGCGGGGAGCATTCCGGCACGGGTGTGGGGACGCTCGCCGCTCAGCCTTTAGAAAAGTTGCGACATACAGAAACATGGCAACCAAGGAGTTTTTCGAACTTATAGACATATGAACAAAACATGCGGCATTTATTCATTGATGTATAATATTTGAACAGATACTCAAGGGTAAAATGGCGGCAGATGTTCGATGTTCCATGCGTTGGAGATGACCCGTTCGTCCTCGTACCGAATCTTGTATGTTTCGGGTCGGAGCACCTGGTCGACGATGAACAGCCCCTCCCAAGGGGGCGAGAGCTTGTGTCGATCCTTGCTGCCTTGAACTCGTCGGAGGACCAGATCCCCGACTTGGAACTCACGAGGGCATACGTTGCACTCGTGATAGCGTCGTAGAGCTTGTTGGTACTTGGCGCATCGTAGTAGTGCCATGTCTCGCACCTCATCGAGCTGGTCGACTGCGTCCTCAAGCACAATCTGGTTGCCTTCCTCGGTATAAGCTCATATCCGTGGACTGCCGTAGTCGATGTCTGTTGGTAGGACCGCTTCCGACCCGTGCACCATGAAGAAAGGCGTGAAGTCAGTCGCCCGACACGGCGTGGTGCGCAGGCTCCATAGTACGGACGGCAGCTCGGCTACCCATCTTGCTCGGAACTTCTCGAGGTGCTTGAAGATGTGAGGTTTTAACCCTTGCATGATCATGTCGTTCGCTCTCTCGACTTACCCGTTCGTCTTTGGGTGCGCCACGGCTGACCAGTCCACGCGAATGTTATTGTCATCGCAGAAGTTGAGGAATTTCTTCCCCGTGAACTGGGTTCCGTTGTCGGTGATGATCGTGTTAGGTATACCGAAGCGGTAGATTATGTCGGTGAAGAATGCTACGACTTCCTCAGAGCGGACATTCACGATGGGTCGAGCTTCAATCCACTTGGAGAACTTGTCGACCGCCACGAGGAGATGCGTGAAGCCCCCGGGCTCTTGTCGGAGTGGCCCCACCATGTTGAGGTTCCACACAGCGAAAGGCCACGTGATGGGGATGGTTTGAAGCGCTTGCGCCGGGAGGTGAGTTTGTTGATCGTCGAACTAGCACCCCTCACAACGGCGCACGATGTCCTTGGAGTCCGCCACCACTGTAAGCCAGTAGAACCCTTGTCGGAAAGCTTTCCCGACAAGAGTCCTTAGACCGGCGTGATGCCTGGACGTGCCGGCATGGATCTCGCGAACTAGCTCCCTTCCTTGATCTCCGAGGATGCACCGCATGAGTATGCCGGGCGCACCCCTTTTGTAGAGCTCACCCTCGATGAGGACGAATGCTTTGGCTCGCCGTGCGATGCGGTGTGCCTCTGTCTGGTCGGAGGGAAGCTTCCCCTCGACAAGCCATTCGAGGATAGGGAAGCGCCAATCTAGGTCTTCGAGTGTCAGGGGGCGAGTCCTGGACAGATCCGCAAGGGGGTGACCCAAGCGGTTGTAGGTTAATTGGAGGGGATGAAGGAACTAAGAGCGTAGATGGTTGCACGTAGGACGAGCATGGAAATCCCGGCGAGACGCGAGGAACACGGCGATTTATACTGGTTCTGGCCTCCAGAGAGTAAAACCCTACGTCCAGTTTGGTGGTGGTATTATGTGAGAGAGAGCTTCCCCCAAGGAGGGAGTCGACGTCGTGCCCATGAGGGGCGCCCCAGGCCGCCTTATATTGGCTGGCGTGCCTTGGGTTACAAGCTGGTTTCCATCTATCCTAGTTGGTTACAATATGGAAGGCTTATCCGAACTGCCTTGCACTCCAAGCTGTCTTCATGTCCTTGGGCCCACATGTCAGGTCGGGGAGGGCCCACTGACAGGTCGGCGGGTCTTCTGGTAGGTCGGGCCCGCCAGTCGGGGGCGACTGAGACCCTGGTCGGTGGGGACCCATGGGTACCCATGTCTCTCAAGCCCTTGATCGACGTGTAGGCGTAGCGGCCGAGGCAAGGTCATGTCGAAGCTTGGCGAAGGCATGGCACCGCTGAGGTCGCGTAGGGTGCACGAGGATCCAAAAAAAGAAAAACCTCTCCAATGCGCGTACGAAGTGAAGACGAGACACAATCTTGAAGAACCGCCGGCCTGACCTGGATCGTGTAACACAAAGGAGATTTTGTGATGGCCTTCTGCTGAAGTGGATGACGACGGAGACACCGGGAGGTCTGGCGACCTGAAGTGGACGACGACGGAGATGCCGGGAGGTCTGACGACCTGAAGTGGACGACGACAGAGACGCCAGGAGGTATGGCGACCGTAAGTGGACGACGACGGAGACGCCGGGAGGTCTGGCGACTTGAAGTGGATGACGACAGAGATGCCAGGAGGTCTGGCGACCTGAAGTGGACGACGACGGAGGCGTCGGGATGTCCGTAGACCTACGGAGGGCGACGATGGAGGCGCCGAGAGGTCTGTAGACCTACGGAGGGCGACTGCGGAGGCGTCGGGAGGTCCGTATACCTACGAAGGGCGACGACGGAGCCGCCGGGAGGTCCGTAGACCTACAGAGGGTGACGACAAAGATGCTGAAAGGTCTGGCGACCTGAAGTGGACAACGATGGAGGCGTCAGGAGGTTCGTAGACCTACGAAGGGTGACGATGGAGGCGCTGGGAGGTCCGTAGACCTACGGAGGGTGACGACGGAGGCGCCGGGAGGTCCGTAGACCTACGAAGGGTGACGACGGAGCCGCCAGGAGGTCCGTAGACCTACAGAGGGCGACGAGGGAGCCGCCGTGAGGTCTGTAGACCTACAGAGGCCGACGAGGGAGCCGTCGGGAGGTCCGAAGACCTGAAGAGGACGACGACGGAGCCGCCGGGAGGTCCGAAGACCTGAAGAGGACGACGATGGAGCCGCCGCGAGGTCCGTAGACCTACAGCGGGCGACGAGGGAGCCACCAGGAGGTCCGTAGACCTACAGCGGGCGACGAGGGAGCCGTCGGGAGGTCCGTAGACCTACAGCAGGCGATTAGGGAGCCGCCGCGAGGTCCGTAGACCTACAGCGGGCGATGAGGGAGCCACCGGGAGGTCCGTAGACCTACAGCGGGCGACGAGCCCCTGAGTGTGGAAGCTGGATGAGTCGTGGAAGCGCCGAATCGCCTCCCGCCACGAGCCAGAGAGGTCTGCTAGGCAATAGGAGACACGTCCATAGGTCAGAGGTACTCCGGAAGCTAGACAAGAAGCTGGCCCTGTGAAACAAAGTAGATGCAAAGACGGTGTTTTAATCTGCACAAATGTGATGAAAATTTGGCCTGGATCAGTTTGGCTCGGGCAGCTGGTCGATCTCCATGACTTCTGGTCCTTCAGCCTCTGGCGGCTTCTCCCCTTCAGCTCGTACAGAGGGCGCGTGTTGGTCGCTCGTGAAGACCCCGTGCGGTACCGGCTTGCGACTCGATGCAGTCTTGGCGAGGATGTCGGCCGCTTTGTTGTAGTCGCGCAACACGTGATGAAGCTCAAGCCCATGGAACTTGCCTTCGAGCTCACGAACAGCATGGCAGTAAGCCGCCATCTTTGGGTCAACACAGTTCTTCTCCTTCATGACTTGATCCACGACGAGTTCAGAGTCTCCTCTGATCTCAAGGCGACGGATCCCGAGCTCGACCGCTATTCGGAGGCCGTTGATGAGCGCTTCATACTCGGCGACGTTGTTAGATGCCGGGAAATGTAGTCGGACCATGTACTCCATGCGCACGCCTAGAGGTGAGATGAAGACAAGGCCTACACCCGCTCCTTCCTTCATGACCGAGCCGTTGAAGTACATAGTCCACGTCTCGTGCTCGATGGGTGCCGGTGGGGTTTGGATCTCCGTCCACTCAGCAACGAAGTCTGCCAGCACTTGGGACTTGATGGCACTGCGAGGTGCGTACGAGTTGTTCTGCCCCATCAGCTCGAGTGCCCACTTGGCTATCCTCCCTTCGGCCTCGGGGTTCTGGATGACTTCTCTGAGCGGGTACTTGGACACCACCGTGATGGGGTGCGCATCAAAATAATGGCGGATCTTACGCTTTGTCAACAAGATAGCGTACACAAGTTTCTGCATCTGCGAGTAGCGAGTCTTGGAGTCGGACAATACCTCACTCATGAAGTACACCAGGCGCTGCACCTTAAGTGACCTTCCGGGCTCTTCTCGATCGACCACCAGCGCAGCACTGACAACTTGGGTCGTCGCGGCGATGTATAAGAGCATCGGTTCTTCAGGTGTCGGAGCCGTGAGGATCAGAGGACTCTTCAGCATGTTCTTGAGGGAGTCAAGCGCTTCCTGAGCTTCGGGTGTACACGTGAAGTGGTCGGACTTCTTCATCAAGCGGTACAACGGCAGGCTGCGCTCTCCGAGTCGTGCTATGAAATGGCTCAGAGCTGCGGGGCAGCCCGTGACTCACTGTACGCCCTTCAAGTTCTGGATTAGCCCCATGTTCGTGATGGCCGAGATCTTCTTGGGGTTAGCCTCAATGCCGCGTTCCAACACGACAAAGCCGAGGAGCATGCCCCTCGGAACCTCGAAAACGCACTTCTCGGGGTTTAGCTTTACCCCGTGTTCTCTCAGTTTCGCGAACACCTCTGTGAGGTCTGGGACCAGATCGTCGGTCTTTTTTGACTTGACAACGATGTCGTCGACGTATGCCTCGATGATGCGTCCTATGAGTTCCCCGAAGACACGCCGCATGCATCTCTGGAACGTAGCACCCGCGTTTTTAAGCCCAAAAGGCATCATCTTGTAGCAGTAAGCGCCGAATGGAGTGATGAATGAGGTTGCAAGTTGGTCCGCTATGCACATCGCTATCTGGTGGTACCCGGAGTACGCATCGAGAAAACAGAGGGTTTCGCACCCAGCTGTCGAATCGACTACCCGATCTATGCGAGGCAAATGAAACGGATCCTTGGGACATGCCTTGTTAAGGCCCGTGTAGTCAACACACATCCTCCATTTCTTATTCTTCTTCTTTACAAGTACAGGGTTAGCAAGCCACTTGGGGTGGAATACTTCTCGGATGAACCCTGAACTAAGGAGCTTCTTGATCTCCTCGCCAATCGCCTTGCACTTCTCGTCGTTGAAGCGATGAAGGTGTTGCTTTACCAGTTTCGATCCCGCCTTGATGTTCAGTTTGTGCTCGGAACCTCTCTTGGGATCCCCTTCATGTCGGAGGGTTTCCATACGAACACATTGAGGTTCGCTTTGAGGAAGTCGACGAGTGCGCTTTCCTATTTAGGATCGAGCGTCGTCCCGATACGGAGCGTACGGCCATTGTCGGAGACAGCCGCATCCTTGATGTCCTTGGCGGGCTCGAAAGAGCAGGCCGCTCGCTTGGACGACTCGGGGATATCCTGGTCCTCGGATGGAGGCTCGGCGCGGAGCCTCTCGGACCGGATCAGTGCCTCTGCAAACTGGAAACAATCAGCGTTGCACTCGAATGCGCGCTGGGACGTGGTCCCTACTGTGATGATCCCCTTCGGGACGGGAATCTTCAACTTCGGGTACGTATAGTTGGGCACGGCCATGAACTTCGCATATGCTGACCTCCCGAGGATTGCGTGGTACATCCCCGAGAACCCCACCACTTCGAAGGTGAGGATTTCTGTGCGAAAGTTTTGCAGGTCCCCGAACGTGATGGGCAGATCGATTTGCCCGATCGGGAGAGCCTCCATCCCTGGGACGACCCCGTGGAACGGTGCGGTCGACGACCGCAGCTTAGATCGCGGGATGCCCATGTCGTCAAGTGTTGACGCGTAGAGCACGTTGATCTCGCTCCCTCCGTCCATAAGGACCTTGTGGACTCGCTTGGACCTGAACAGGGGAGCTACCACTAGTGGGTAAGCTCCCGGCTGTGGTACGCGGTCGGGGTGATCCTTGCGGTTGAAGGTTATCAGAACCTCCGACCACTTCAGGTAGGATGGTGTCGGGGACTCAGCGTTGTAGACTTCGTGCCGGATCAGCTTCTCTCGCCGCCTTGAGGGTTGCGCCAGGGACCCACCGAAAATCATGTGGACTGCGCCATCCTCGCCTAGGTACTGAGCCCCCGCGTCGTCGTCGTCGTTGTCGGGTAGTGGCGCGGCCTTCTTCGGTGGATCCGCCGCCTTTGGCTTGAGGGTGCCGTTAACGTAGTTCTTGATCAGACGGCAGTCCTTGATCGCGTGCTCCACGGGCACCTCGTGGTGGGGGCATGGCGCGTCCAGGAGCTTCTCGAAGTGGTCCTTGGGAAGACCGGCCTTGGCCGGATTGCCCTTTGGGCGCGACGCCTTACGCTCGACCGCCGCGACCAAGTTGTCGTCGCGACGGTGCTTGTCGTTCTTCTTCTTCTTCTTCTTCTTCTTCTTCTTCTTCTTCTTCTTCGTCTTGAAGCGCGAGGACGTCCCCTCACCATGGTCCGTGACTTGTTTCCCCTTTCCCTGGGGAGTGTTGATTGTGGCCGCCACCGCCTCCTCGCCATCTGCATGGTTGCTCGCGATGTCGAGGAGCTCCCGCGTGGTTCGGGGCGTGCGGCGCCCGAGTCGATGGATGAGGGAGGTGCAGGTCGTGCCATTCTGGAACGCCGAGATGGCGTCGTTGTTCGTCACACCGGGAAGCTCGGTGCAGCGCTTTGAGAAGCGTCAGATGTACTCGTGTAGGCTCTCCCCCGGCTTCTGCTTGTAGTTGCGCAGCTCCCACTGCTTGCCAGGGCGAGTGTATGTGCCTTGGAAGTTGCCGACGAAGACCCGGCGTAGGTCGGTCCAGTCGTTGATCTTGTCGCGAGGTAGATGCTCGAGCCACGTCCGCGCGGAGTCGTCGAGGTACAGCGGCAGGTTCTTGATGATGAAGAGGTCGTCTGTCGCTCCCCCCGCGTGGCATGCGAGCTGGTAGTCCTCCAGCCATACGCTGGGGTTGGTGTCCCCATCGTACCTGGGAACATTGGTCGGAGCCCGGAAATGCGAGGGGAACCTCGCATCCCGTACGCCCTGGCCAAAAGCTCACGGGCCTCTCTGGTTCAGCGACCAGCTGCGGTCACGGTCGTCGTCGCTGTCGTAGCGTCGTCCGCGTCCTCGGTCGTGGCGCGAGCGATGTTCGTCGCGGTGCTCGCGGTTGTCGCAGTCGTGGTGGTTGTTGACACTCGCAGCCCGTCGGTGAGCCTCGATGGTGTCCCAGGCGTCGCGGTTGGGCCCAAGACGGCCCTTGACTGCCGACGCTGCGGCCCCGGCCCCACCTCCACGATCCTAATTCCGGGAGGGGGGCGGGTTCGGGCGATGCGCGGAAGGCGCCGCGCCTCGGTCACGCTCCGATCGCTGGCGTGAGGCGGAGCTCTCCGCCTGCTGTGCTGCCGCCGCTTCGAGTAGCACCTTGAGTTGTTGGCGTACTCGTCTCTCCTCGGAGGTTGCTGCCTCCGGGCAGCCGCGCAGCAGCATGGCTGTGACGGCTAGGTTCTGCGACGTCCGCCTAAAGAGCGGTGGGGCGTCACCCTCGGCGTTGGCGTTGGTGTTGACGTTCGCGCCTTCGTTGGCGCGTCGGTCGTTGTCGCGTGTGCGTCCTCGAGCCGGCGGCGTCGGGGCGCGGGCTCGGGGTTGTTCGGCAGCAGGACGGCGCTCCTGCCGCTCGCTGTCTCCCTCACAGCGTTGCTCCTGCACCGGGACCAACTGCGGGGCCGGCAACGGAGCGGGTTGCCGGTTGCGGGGCTCGTGGTCCTCCCCGAGCTCCCGGTGGAGGTTGGCCAGCTCGTCATCAAGCTGGCGCCTCGCCTCGGCGAGCTCGTCGAGGCGTGCCCTGCGTTGGGCGTCGGTGGCGCGGTGGCGTGGCGCTGGCTCCGGGTCGGTGGAGCTGCTTGATGCCGACGCCACACAAACGAAGCACTCGCGCGTGGAGGCGCACGCTTGTGCTCGTGGTGCCCTTCGGGCCGTCGGAGTGCCGGAGGTGATGCGGGTCGCTCGTAGGTCGTTCATGTAGGCCGTCATCGGGTCGTCCGGGAGGCCTGGCTGTCCACGGGGGTACATGGCGGTGTACCGCTCTATGAACTCCCCCAGGCGAGCGGCTCAGCTCCGCTGGCCTGGAAGGCGAGGTCGGTGAGGTATTAGGCAGCGAGCGTAAAACACTCTTGTGTTGGGTTTGGCCCCAACATGGCCATGATCGTCTCGTCCGAGAAACCTCGGACGAACGCCGCGCGTACTGCTGCCCCCGTCAGGACGTTGGGACGGGCCGGCCGGATGAAGGTGCACCCGGCGACGGGCTCCGCCGGCCCGGTGTAGACAAAGCCGAGGGAGCCAAAGCGCATGGTGGCCCCAGGGGTTAGCGAAACCCTGCGGCCCTCCATCCGAGTCGTTGATGAAGTTTGTCGAGACACACGATGTGCCCCTACCTGGCGCGCCAACTGTCGGGGTTCTCTACCGCCGGACAGTATATTTGCATCGATCGTGTGTCGGGCTCGGATGGTTAGCGCAGAAGACAACGAGATTTGTACTGGTTCGGGCCTCCGAGGAGTAATACCCTACGTCCAGTGTCGAGCTGCCATGTTCCCACGCTAGGATTGTTTGTAGTAGGGGTTACAAACTGGTCGGGAGAGGGTGTCGAGCCCAAGTCTCTGAGTATGGGTGTTCGGTTCGTCAGTTAGCCAGCCCCCACGACGGTTGCCCTCCTCTCCCTTTTATAGATGCAAGGGGAGGGGCAAAAGGGGGAAAGAATGAAAAGCTACAGTGTTGGCCATTGGGATGTCTTCTCGCGCGTCGTTGTCCGTCAGGATGCATTGAAGAGGAGGTGTGTTACGTTGTCGTAGAGGCCGCCGCGTGGCCGGGCGGAGTTGTTCACTTTGGGACGCCTAGCGCTTCCTCCGAGTAGTTTGGTGGCGACTCAAAGCGTCTGAACACGGGATGAGTCCGCCACGTTAAGGCCTAAATGTAGGCTTGTGCTCGTCGTGCTGCAGGGCCGAATGTGACGGCGATTTGATGGCTGCGCGGCTGATCAGAGCCGCATTAAGGCCTCTGTCGGGACCAGCTGCCCGTGCGGGCTACCAGCTGGTGCGCTTGCATGGCATGGGGAACCAGCGTCCCACGCGTTGTAGCGGGAGAGTTCACGTGCCGGGGTTGCGCCACGTGGTACGGCTTGCGTCCTGGTCAGAGGCGGAGAGTGCTCGTGCGAACGAGCAACTTGTCGTGCGAGGCGGAGACTGGTCGTGCGAGGCGGAGACTGGTCGGAGGGGGTTCCTCTAGTAGGGAACTTGTCGGGGAAGCTCCCAACTAGTCGGGAACAAGACGTCTTGCCAGTGATGGTCTTGACCGGAGTCCTCAGTCCTCCTCGTCTTGAATCTTGGCCTTCACGTTGTGAATCTTAGCCTTCACATTGTCAATGGTGTCAGAAGACTCCACCTCAAGAGTGATTATCTCGTCGTCAAAGGGGGCCCTAATCTGGGCCCTCGTCACCCCCCATACCCGGTCTAACCGCCCCCTGCTAGCTAGAAAGCTTCCGAGTTGTTTCCGCTGTCGTGTGTGTAGGAGTTGTGGCTGCAGGTAGTGTTTGTCCTAGGACCAGTAGCACTCTAGTGGCTACGTGGTTACGGAGCGTGTGATTTTGGATATCCGACCGAGTTAATCTTGTTCAAGAAGTCATCTCCTTCGAGAAAAATTTTTATCGGCTCCCATTCACTCCCCCTCTCTGGTCGCCAATTCGGTCCTTCAAAAAGGAGCCTCCACAGTAATAGTAAGGTCTATCAAATTAAGTGTTTACTCACGCGATTGGTTCGAGGCGTGAACGGGCTCTAGCCGATAATACACAGATCATTGCAGTACTGGTTCTATTTGCTTACACACATATCATACACGGACGGAGGACTCCAGAATGATAAATTTGTAAGTTGTTATTTAAAAAAAATTTGCAAAGCTTAGCTAAATAACGCAGAAATAATGTTCTCTCATAAATTTCTGACTTTAAATAAATTTATTAGTTTAACTATAACACTTCTTTTTTCTTTTAAAAATACTACAACACATATAGTTCTTTGATTAAAGTAAATCCAACATCCTGAGCACTGTTGCGCAGAATAAAATGACTATTAATGTCACTGTAGTGGCTAAGAGTTAAGTCAAGGGCCTAGGATAAGATTTTCTAATAAAATAGGATAAAATGAAGGTTCTGAATAAAAGATACAATTTATAAGCTCTAGAATTTCAAATTAACATGTGGACCAAAAAATTGCAGCAACTAACAAGATCAAAATTTGGAAGCCACAAGTGTAAATGTGTAATGCAAAGGGTAAAACTATTAGTTCGGATGTGGAAAATAATTTATCATAATCAGATACAGATTATAAAGTGCGTATATACTGTGTTAGAAAACAAATAAAGAGAGAAACTACACAATGGTAAGTATTGAGTAGTCATTATAGTACCGAATTTATCTACGAACTTTTAATACTTATAATTACCTTAGAATCTGATTAACCAGCAGCTCGGTCGACTTGTAAGGTTTATGTAGCACTAGCTAGATAAATCTTGTGCAATAATGCTTCAACTGACTGCCTTCATTTCCTTAGGAAGCCAATGAAGTGCCATGATATAATGAATGCAGATCTATGGCTATAGCTGCATGCAGTAGATGAGTTGTTCCAGCCATACGTTTGGATTACAGATCGATCTAACCCATCGCTTAGTATATGATGCCTAGTCCAGATCAAGACACAAACATGAAACTAGTTAAGAACAATTATTCCTGCTAGTACCATTACACTGCATGCATGTATCGAAATTTTGTGCTATCATATCTATCCAGCCTCAGAAAGATTGATATACATGCGTTGTGAACATCCTCCATATTATATAATAACATAAACATTGCATATGGATGTATACTATTTTCAGTTCAAGATGAATTATTGGCACGAGCAGCGAGTAGAACTCAATTGGCCTGAAAGACTGAACGAACGATGGATGGAAATTTGTATTGTGTGTGTGAGAGAGGAAGAGGGAGAGATGATGCCTGAGTACAAGATGAATGCTTGCAAAGTAAATGGCCGGCTGTCCAAATGAACCAACTTTGCCCCTTTTTTGGCAAATATATATGACGTGTGCATGCAGTGTAGCATGCTTGTTTTGTGGCCTTCCATATATCAGATGATTCTTTGCTTGCATCGACAGCATGCAGGATTCAATCATTTTTTGTAAAGGAAAAGAAAGGTTAAAGAGGGGAAGCATCATATGGCTTACCATAGCCTTATAGCCACCAGTATTCAGTAAAAATCGATGTACTAAAAAGCACAAGCAGGCTGTCTGGTTGGCAACTGCTAATAGCGTCCGGTGGCACCAACTTTAAATTTAGTTTTTTGTGGTCCTATAGTTTCTGTCCTTTATTTGGATGACACGCAAACTAAAGCACAAAGTAATGAAAGGCAGAACAAAAAGCAACAATGAACGCAACAAAAATGATGCAACGAAGAATGCAAGCAAGCACGGTGTGCAACTGTTTGCCGCAATTTGTACCGATTGAGAATCCCCTTAAATACCAGTTTCAGAACCGGTATTGTCCGGCCGGTACTAATTTGAGGTCACATTAGTACCGGGTACGGTTGCCACCCGGTACTCGGTGCCGGCCACCGTCAAATGTCTGTGACGTCGTCTGTCCCTCTTTTTTTTTTCTTTTCTGTTTTCTTCTGTTCTTCTTCAATCATTCGCACAACAACATTCACACATCACACATCGTGCAACAAGTTACAACATCTATTGATTCGACCAAATCATTCGCAAAGATTCACCCGGCTCGGTCCACGGTACTAATGTAGAAATCTGCCCGGGACGGATGTGTGTTTTCTCTAGTCGTGGTGGGATGATGGCACCACTAGGTCCTTCGCCTACACCCATCGGCCCATGCGAGCTGGGATGGCTTGACGCATGCATCATGCATGGCGCAAAAGGCCCACATATCGCTCCAATTAAAATATTGACACAGGCGACGCAAAGACTTCCAGTAGCTCGCACGAGGGGGTGAAAGCTTTTGGGATTATAGATTATTCAATCATTTGTGACTCCCACGGGTTGACAATGACATTCTGGTATACCTGATCATGGGTCGGGTTGTCGGGTTAAAAATTATGGCCCATGCGCCGACCCGTCACACGTGTGGGTCGGGTCGGGTTATTTTTTGAGTTCGGGTGAAAATTTCGGCCCGCGCCCGACCCGTCGCATTGTCGGGTCGGGTCGGGTTCATCGGGTCAGGCAGCTAGCCCATGATCAGGTATCCGCTGTGGGCAGCAAACACACGTTTCGTACGATCGTACCAGCAATGTGGGTGCCCTTATGGTGCTATCAATAGTTCCTCCTTGTGATATTTTACTTGTTCTCAGGTACGGAGGTTCAAGGTCATCCCTTCATCCACAAAAGAATGCAACTATGATGTCCGTGCGGATCAAATTTGCTCAAATTTGATCAAATAATAATATTAGCACTTATATTTTCAAATAAATTTATCATCAAAATATATTTTATAACTAATCTAACGGTATTTATTTTGTTTCATGAATGTTATTACTTTCCTTCTATATCTTTAGTCAAAGTTCAAATAGTTTTACTCATCGAAAAGCGAGAATTGTATTCTTTTGTAGACGGAGGGAGTGGTCCCTACGGGCCATGGGCCACCTTGCAATTTTGTCAAAAATCCATTAAGGCCAGTCAGTCTCAGCGGAGTTTCATGGAGAGTTTCATTGCATTAAATAGGCTGACGTGGTGAAGAGAGAGAATGTGAGAGTTTCATGGGATGTGAGGAGAGTTTCATCACCATGAAACTCCACTGGCACAGTTACCTAGTTTTCAGTCTGAGTAGTTGTGCCTATGAAACTTGCACTGAGACTAGGCTAATACTAAGTCACTTGATTTGCTAGCATTGTTTCTCACGTAATTAGTTTGTAGGCCTTCTTCATTTGATGCTTGTACATGCATGTGAAGGAACAAGTGAACGACGCGCGTCTGGAATGTACCATTGGCACATTACATCTATATAGTGCTAAAAATTACGCTAAGTTGCATTGGACCACCTTAACCTCAAATCTATTCTACGCTACCCCTTATTCTGCACGCTCCTCATCGGCGTGGCACCCGGTCAGGCTAATCTCGCCAAGCCCCGGTATGTGTACTTCACCTCCACGGGAGTGTTCCTCGCACTCATGCAGTACTTACCACTAGCGGCATTGTCATCAATTTCTTGGTCGAGCTGAGTGTGTGTGTGGTTCTTGTCATGATCGTAGAACAATGCTACATGTTGGGTCTACAGTCTACACCATCCGCCCCGTGCTCTCTGGATCACGGTGCTCGAGTACTCCCTCCTTGCACAAAAGAATGCAATTGTCGCATTTCGAGAAGTCAAACAATTCAAATTTTAACTAAATTTATATAAGAAAGTAATAACATTCATGATACAAAATAAGTACTATTAGATTAGTTATACAATGTATTTTTATAACAAACTAGGATTATGCCCGTGCGTTGCTACGGACAAAACAATTAAAAGAGTAGAGGACTATCTTTTGGGATGCAGATTCACTAACAAACAATTTTTAGTAAATGAGTCAATATCAACATCAGGTAAGCTTGGTGTAGTCAACAAAATCTTATATCCACTAATGTGACATTGCTAAGCCATCAGAAAATTATCCAAAACATTTTGCTGGGAATATTTCAACTAAAAATTTCTGTGTTAAACATAATGCATAATAGTGTGTCCAAATCAACCATTCAGGAACACCGCATTGTTGCCAACAGGAATACATACGAACAAGGAATTAGAGAAATAAATTAACACTCTTGTTGTGGTGAATGTAAAAGCAATGGACCGATGGGAAATGAGAACAAACACCATTTTCTTCTTGTTTACTGTCTTACCTGCAAAAATTGGTATAACTCTTCATCCATAAACAAATGTATTTCAACAACGGTTAGAAAGGGATAAGCATTTATAGAAAAAAATGAGCCTCATTCAGGTCAATTAAAAACATTCCATGCTTATTAAGAAATCTATCAGTTTTGGTAATAAATTGTGTCGTTCCTAGGCATATATATAAAGCACAAAAATTAAGGCATAACAGATTACCCTGGCCACACTAAAAGTTATTAAAAGAGTAAAATACACCAGAGGTCCATCAACTTGTAAGGAGGTGTCACTTAGGTCCATCAACTCTCAAAATGCATTTCTGGGTCATGAACTTGTTGAGTCATTCACCGTAGGTCCATAACTGTCCATATATGCTTGTAATAGTGACCTGACATGATGACTTGGCTCAAGAAGCATCTTCTAGCTGAGGCATTTCAATGAGTAGGTTACAAATGGGCGACACATATACTTAGACATTCCTTGGTTGAATAACAGTAGCCTCCTCGCGTGTACGACAGGAGTAGGCTGCTATCGTTTAGCTCCGAAAATATCAAGTATGTGTCACTCATAAGCTGCTCGATGAAATGCCTCAATTAGATTATGCTTCTTCTAGCTAAGTCATCATGTCATGTCACCAGTATAAGCATATGTGAGCAGTTATTGACCTGCGATGAACGATTCAACAAGTTTATGGACCTAAAAATGCATTTTCAAAGTTGATGGACCTAAGTGACACCTTCTTACAAGTTGATGGACCTCTGGTGCATTTTACTCTTATTAAAAATTGTTACATTTGGTGGTTCCTTTCAAAAATGTATATCAAATGACAAAAATAACTACTTATCATTTCTTCCATGGACTAAATGAGAACCGATAACAACACAAACATTTCTTTCTCCCGCTTTTTTTCTTTGCAACCCAAAAAGAAGATTGAAATTTCAATGCTAAAAAGAAAAAAAACATCAATTTTGCAGAAAATCATTATGGCATGGATCTCATCATGTCATTATCCATCGGTTCATAAAATGCAATTATACAAGTCTGCTGGAAAGGCATGAGTTCACTGACATTGACTATGATGTTTTTACATGCCAATGCGATGTTTTTACATCGCAGGCAACTGATAGGCCGAGATGCCGCCACAAGTGGAACGGTAGAAGGCAATTGACCAGGAGAGGGGATTAGGGGAATGCTGCAGGAAGCAGATGGGTGCAGGAGGTGATCAGTTAATACTAAAATTTATATTTGCATTGATATTGTGATAACCTACAATGTTTCTAGCATACAATTTAGGCACAAGTGCAATTAACAAGAGTTGGAGGATGATTTGCTTTCAAATCATGTTGAAGCCTTATCACAGGTGGCCTTGGAGTTGGACCAAATCAGGTCTTAGTTTTGGAGTTTTCAAACCATGATAAGTGCCTTAAATTTTCATTAATGATGGTTTCATATCTACTAAACCATGTGGATAAAATTCAGCTTCAAAAATCACCATAAAAACTTCTTATCATGCCAGGAGAATTAATGTTTGTCTCATACAAATAGCAAAATAATAAAAGGCTACCATATTACAACAAGTAGAACTACACCATAGAGCTTTTGTCAGTCTGATAAAACTAAAGTACCACCTAACACAAACTGATATACAATATTTTTTTTAGTGTATCGTCTGTATAGATATCCAGACCCAAGAACAATCCTACTGATATCCAATATTTTCGAGTGAGACTAAAAAGAAAATGAAAACGCTATGAAGTGAAGTAGCATCCCCAACTTGAACTATAGGCAAGCAACCTGCCTTTTATAGAAGAACAATTGCATTTTTTCCTAATTAATTGGTTCAAACCATGCATTGAGATAACAACATGATTGAATCTAGCTATGCGAGGATGTCATATGCATTGCCTATCCACAAAAATATAAGCTGCCCTAGCAATCGTGCACAAGGAAAATAAAAACACTAAATAAGCTGTGATAGGGAACCAGTAGCAATCAACATGCAAGTAGATTCAACTCAACCACTTTTTTTGTGGTAAGATTAAACTCAACCACTGATGGACCACAACTTACATACCTTTAGGTTTTATCTTGACCATTAATGGTAGCACCATATTCTCACAGAGGCCTATCTGAAATAGCAGTAAGAACCAATAAGTCTTTTTTAGACATTATTAGGAAATGCATGCAAAGCAACGTGTTTTTTCTTGATCAACAATAAGAAAATCATAAGGGACAAGATTAGTTTATTTGATATTTGAAGCATGCAAATTCTTTAGAGGAACTACTATGTCCTGATTAATAATAAGAAAAGCATGTACAAAATTTATGGAGACAAAACAAAGGCATTCAACCATATGCTCGTGTGTAATCAGCTAACATGGAGTAAACTCAATCCCATAGACCTTTTAGCATAAAAAAATGTATCATGTATGTAAGTATGTATATGTAGGCAGAGAATAGGTAAAATGGTAAGTCTCAGAAGAGAAATATACCAACTGACCTGTGAGGATGTGCTGAATCAACTGTTGAATCACTACCTACAAGGTGGAGTCCCCGACAACATATATGCTGATGATGTGAACAATTTTTGAGACAATAATGCAAGCATGTTTGCCTCGACTTACATTCACACCAGAATTGCGTATGATCTCCAGGTTCTCAAAGCTACTCTGAAGGAACATACATGCACAGGATCTGAAATGTCTGAGAGCGGTAACAAAGAACCATCGGTTGTAGAACAAGAAGCAAATGCAATACCAGAAAGTGCTGCTTATGCCACGCCGTTCTTCTCGTAGGCGTGCGCAATCTCGACCTGCCCAGAATTTGCATAATCACATTGGTCAGCACAATTAACTTTTAATTCACAGATGCCAAGAAAACTGAAGGGCGTAATGTTCAGCCAAGAAGCTATCCAAATCCAAGAAAGAGTACCCTGGTGGGCGACGCCTTTTTCGCCTTAGCGATGAGCGCGAGGGCGGCAAATGTGGTGTTGGGCACTGGAGACGACTCTATCGCGGGGTGTGCGCTGGAACCGACGATAGTGTCGTGGTGGTATTTGGGTCGACGCCTCACAGCGGCCCTGATCTGCGTGCTGCAGGTGGACGGCAGCGGCATGGTTGGCACAGACCACAACGGCTGCTGGATTTGGACGCCATGACAGCGGCGTGGTGGTGGCGATTGGGAGGTGACGATGGGATCGATTTGCGACGGCGGCTGGCTGCGGCTTAGGGTTCGGGATCGGGTGAGGAACGTGAGGGTCAAGGCGGCTTCCTGGCGCGACGGCGATGGCACCCGTGGAGATGAGGGAGGGTGCGATGGGGGGCCGACGCGGGGCGCGGGCGGTGATTGGGGTGCGAGAGGGTGGATGTCGATTGGGGGTGGGGGCGAGGAGGGAGGAGCAGAGGGACGATGCGGGAGAGCGGACGGTGAGGGTGGGACCGAGGGAAGACGTGCGGAAGCGTGCGCAGGCGCGGGGCCGAGCGGAGGCGTGGGGACGACGGCGGCGCGGGAGGGGAGGCGAGGGCGGTACAGTGGGGGCGGCGGCGCAGGAGAGAGGGGGCTGGGTGCGGCTGTGCGGGGCGAGGTGCAGAGAGGCAGGGGCAAAAATGAAATGGGGGTAGGGGCGGACGCGCGGGGCTGGGGAGGCAGATTCACGGAGAGCGGAAAAAAGTACGACCAAGTTTTTGTCTCCACTTCATACTTTTTAGGAGTAGAGATTTTTAAAAAAAATCTGATCAAACTTAAATTATGTTGATCGCCACGGATCTCATAATTGTATTCTTTTATGATTTGGCTATAAGCAGTAATAATTGGCAAATGATGATGTCATCATTCGTCAGCGGCAGCTGGGTCACGCTGATCAAGATTTGCAAGAAAGCTAAGCTGGAAAGAAAATAGTAAAAACAAAAAAAAGAAGAAGTGGAGATGCGGGGTATCGATCCCTGTACCTCTCGCATGCTAAGCGAGCGCTCTACCATCTGAGCTACATCCCCACAGATGAATAGTGATCAACTTAATTATAATTAATAAACTTTCAGCACCCTGGAAGCATATTCTTTTGCCGTCTTATATTCTACATGCTGTGTTCTCACGAGCTGCTTCTGGCTATATCATTCTAGCAGAGAATGGCTACCCTGAATGTTCGTGGACAGTGACCAACCAATGTGGTTGGTTCATCTGTAAATGTCAGCTCGCTGAACAATCTCCCAACTCCCAATTTTTTTATTTTTTTTTGAACTGAACCACGGCGGGGGAAACCCCTGCAGTGAAAATTTATTAAAGGAAAAAAGGGGTTAGGAAAGCGAAAAAAACAAAGGAAAGACCAGCCAAAATTATCGCTAGCAGAACTAGAGCTATACACCAACTACAGCTAAAGAAAACCAAGGAAGAGGGAGAGCAGCTAAGCTAAGAAGGCTGTACAGTTGTATTAACCCAAGAAAGAAATGGGGACTGGAAAGAGCTTTTCATTCTATGAGCTTGATTTAAGCATTCCTCCTGGAAACTTCTTTGCCAAAGGTTGATACTGACTGGTTTCCTCTCAAAGATGTGACCATTTCTTTGTTTCCAAATTTGCCACGCTGCAATGATGAAGATCTCCATGAAAAAATTAAAGTTAAATTCCTGTTTGGCCAACTCAAGCATTTGGAAGAAGGGGGTACCAAGGTGCCACTGTATACCAATCAGCTGCCAACATTCTGCAGCAAAGGGACATGTGAAGAAGAGATGCATGGCTGATTCTTCTCTATGGGAGGCACAAAGTACACAGTTGTAATTATTTCCTTCAATCTTGAAATTTTTTTCTTTTTAGGAGATTCCTAGTGTTTAGTCTGTCCATCAACAAAAGCCAGGAGAACACTCTCAGTTTGTTAGAGCATCTAGATTTCCAGATCCAGAGGAAAGGGTTTGGAGGTTGGAAATCTCTGTAAATATGGCTGTAAAAGCTCTTTGGTCTATATTTTGATGAACCCCAAATATAATGCCAATGGTCCTTATCCTCTTCTCTCACCTGTATGCTTTGTATAATATCTTGCAATTCTGAGAGTTCCTGTTGTGCTTGCTCTGAAAGAGGGAGATAGAAGTGCTCAGTCAAATCTGTTGTTGCAAGAAAATCAGCCACAAAGATTTTTTGGTTTCTTGCAAAGGAAAAGAGTCTTGGCATACTTTGTTGAAGGTGGTGTCCATTCCATACATCCAGCCAAAAAGCACAATTGTGCCATTTCCCACTTTGCAACTAGCAACTCCTCTAAATTTATCACATAGATGTAGCAAGTCTTTCCACCAAAAGGATCCTCTATCAGTAGTGGAGTGTGGGATTTGACCCTGTGAGTAATAAGATTGCCAAATCATATTAACCCAAGGAATGTCTCTTTTGTTGTAAAACTTATCGAGGTGTTTGATAAGGAGAGCCTCATTTTGAGATCTAAGGTCCACCACTCCTAAGCCACCCTTGTTTTTAGGCTTAGTAACTTTTGGCCAAGCAACTAGAGATTTCTTCCTTGCATTCTCCTCAGACCCTCTCCAAAGGCAATGTCTTCTGGCTCTGTCAATGAAATTTAGAACCGCAACTGGAATTTTCAGACTACACATTGTATATGTTGGGAGTGAAGAGAGAACAGAATTAACCAGCTGTAATCTTCCAGCTTGAGTTAGGAAGTATGAAGTTGAAGTGAGCCTCTTTTCTGTTCTATCCATCAGTGGCATATAGTCATCAATTCTAGGCTTGGTAGTGCCAAGGGGAAGACCAAGATAAGTAAAGGGCAAAGTGCCAAGCTGACAACCAAAAGTATTTGCAAGATTCAGAGCTTGATCATGAGGCAAATTGAGTGGGATCATTTGGGATTTAGCATAGTTCACTTTTAACCCAGTTGATTCATAGAAAGACTGTAGAAGTCCTTTTAGACAGAAAATCTCTCTCTGTGAAGCTTTCATTATCAGGATTGTATCATCTGCATATTGGATGATGGGGAAATTGTTGCTTGGATCAGCCTCAATTGGCAAGGAGAAGAGACCTTGGTTATGAGCTTTGTTGACAATACATTGTAGAAGGTCTGCAGCAAGCACAAATAACAATGGGGAGAGAGGGTCACCCTGCCTGACCCCCCTTCTACACTGAAATTGCTTACCAGGGGTTCCATTGAGCATCACAGAGGTAGTACCACTTTCAAGAATTTTCTGAACCCAACCAATCCAAGTTTCATCAAAACCAAGTTTTTCTAGCATACTCAGGATTGTGGCATGCTCAATGGTATCAAAGGCTTTCTGAAAGTCTAGCTTTAGGATGACCAATTCCCTCTTGGATTGTTGACACTGATGAATGTACTCAAATGTCCAGGCTAAGCAATCCTGAATTGTTCTACTCTTGATGAATCCATATTGATTTTTGTGAATCAGGGGGATAATAAGAGCCTGTAGTCTATCAGCCATCAGCTTGGTGATCAATTTGAGGATTGAGTTTAGAAGGGAGATTGGCCTGAAATCATTCGGGGTCACTGGGTTGCTGGTTTTTGGAATAAGAGTGATAAAGGAGCTGTTAATTACTTGTAGGCTCACAGTGCCAGCAAAAAAATCATTGCAAAGCTGATAAACATCAACCTTTATTATGTGCCAACATTTTTTGAAGAACATTCCATTGAAACCATCGGGCCCAGGAGCTTTATCTATTGGCATGTTCTTTACTGCATTGTCAATCTCTTCTTTGGTGAAAGGGATTGAGATAAATTCCAGACTATTATGTGTACTGACAATTTCATCCAGGTTGTAGAGCATATTAGGTTCAGTGGTGTGTCCCATTCTTGCTTTGAAGTTCTCAAAGAGCAAAGCTGCCTTCTGAAAATGGTCATAAACAATTCTTCCATCTTCCGCTTCTAGGCTTGTTATAGTGTTCTGTCTAAATCTCTCTGTTGCTGCAACATGAAAGAACTTTGTATTCTCATCTCCAAACTTTGTCCATCTAATGGTGTATCTCTTTTTCCAATATTCCTTTTGGAATTTCAGGAGATTTAAAATGTGTTTCTTAAGGATATCTCTGAAATTTCTTTCCTGAATGAATAGGGGTCTTTGTTCTTCCAGTTTGTCCATGATGGCAAGCACCTCATTGCACTGAGCTATCAAATTGTTGATTTTTGAAATGCTCTTGCTCCATTTTTTCAGGGTCTTCCTGAGAAGCTTGAATTTGGCAGATATTCTGGTCACGCTGTTTGAGGCACTGATCTTGGTGTTCCATGTGCTCTGCACTAAATCCAGGAAGTCAGGTTGCTCTATGCAAAAGTTTTCAAATCTGAACACACCTGCCTTGGGAATTGTAGTGTCAATCTGGACCATACAGGGAATGTGGTCAGAAGTTGGTTTTGCCATTGGAAGCAAGAGAGTGTTGGGGTAAAGGCCTATCCAGTTGGTAGAAGTAAAGCACCAGTCTATCTGTTCTAGAAGGGGTTCTTGTTGCATGTTACTCCAAGTGTATTTTCTGCCCTTGAGTGGAATTTCCTGTAGTCCAAGGTTGCTGATAATTTCATTGAAAACAAAGACATCATTCATATTCCCTCCTGGTCTGTTTCTGTCATTCAGAGATCTATAGAAATTAAAATCTCTAATGAACATCCAGTTATCATCATCCTGAATCTCTAGATTATTTAACCAATTGACAAAATCATCTCTCTCAGCACCTTCGCAGGGGCCATAAACTGTTGTTAGTATCCAGGATTCATTGTTGTGAGTTGAGGTGAATTTAACTGTGATTGCAAATCTCAGAGTGTGAATAACCTGACCAGAAAAGATTGAACTGTTCCATCCAAGTAGGATTCCTCCAGAAGATCCAAGGGAGGGAGAGAAGGCAAACTTGTCATACTTCTTCGGTGCAAATTTTTTGATGAATGAATGATCAAATTGTTCTTTTTTTGTTTCTTACAGACAGTAGATAGCATAGTTACTTTCATCAATTTTTTGTCTAACTGCATTGCATTTGTCCTCTGCATTGATTCCTCTGATGTTCCAGTTCAAAATGTTCCAGTGTTTCCTATTGTTTGCATTATTCATTGTCCACAGTTGTTTTTTCAACTTGTCTGCTAGGCCAAAGGGTAGCAGAGTCACAGTTAGGATTTGCTGCAAGAAGAAGTTCTGAGTACACCTCCAAAGGAGATATCCCACGTCTGCCTGTCGCCACATCTTGAATTGAGTTGATGCTGATTTCAGGGAAAGGATCTGAATTCTCTAGATCAGTCAGACCAGGGAAGTCCACATTTGGATTGGCAGCAGGCAAGATCAACTTGTCTCTTAATTCTTCTGGGCTTGCAATCCTTCTTTTCTTGGATGCTCTGGTGCTTTTTTCTCCTTCAGATTCCAAGATACTTCGGTTCTTGCAGCCATTCATCTTCTTGTTGATTCTGGTGCTCCTTCTGAGGGTTTGCACAGATTCTTGCCCATTCATGGAAGAAAGACTTCTTATTTTAAGCTTAGTGGTTTTTCCTCTATTTAGGCTTGAAGGGTTGGGGTTGACATTATCTTGCACAACTTTCATCTCGACATTATGGTCACCCTGTCCCTGGTTCAAATTCTTCTTTCTTTTCCTAAAATAGACTTTCCTGATGGGCTGACTGGAAAAAGTGAAACAATTATGGTTAGCTGAAATTTTTCCAGAAAAGATTTCATTTGATTCTCCAGTGGCAGGAGGTTACTGATATTCCTATCCTTCTGTAGTTGTCTGCCATGCTCATGGTCTGCCTGTGAATCCAGAACATACTTGGTTGGTTCAGTTATGATTTGCACTGATTGAACACTGTCACCCACCAGATTGAACTTGAAATTTGGAGCTTCCAGGGTTATGGTCTGCTTGAGGCCTGACATTGTGTTTTGTTGTATCTGTTGCAAGAAGTTTTGTTGACTTTTTTCAAGCACTTGGCTTAACTCTGAGGCTTTGATCTGTGGCCCTTCATTTTCAGAGACAACATTGGCATAGCTGTTTCCAAGCATTTCAGCTTGACTGGTCAGATGATGTTCGTTGGCATTTTCGTCCGCTATGTTATCCTTTCTCAAGGTAGCTTCCTCCTGAGTGTCAAAAGATAGTTGATCATTGTTTACAGGTGTCGGGGTTCTCTACTGCCGGCAGTAAATTTGTATCGATCATGCGTCGGGCTCGGATGGTTAGCACAGGAGACAACGGGATTTAGACTGGTTCGGGCCTCCTTGGAGTAATACCCTACGTCCAGTGTGGAGCTACCGTGTTCCCGAGCTAGGAGTGCTTGTAGTAGGGGTTACAAGCTGGTCGGGAGAGGGTGTCGAGCCCAAGTCCCTTGCGGTGGTGTTCGATCTATCGAAGGTCTGACGAGAGTCTAACCCTTGTAACCGTTGCCCTCCTCTCCCTTTTATAGTCACAAGGGGAGGGGCACAAGGGGGAAGTAAAAAAGAGGTACAGTACTTGGTTGCTGGTACATCCCGTTGTACGTCATTGTCTGCCAGGGTGCATTGAAGCCGAGTCACGATGCCTCGTCGTGGGAGCCGCCGCGTGGCCGGGCCTGACTGTTCATTCCGGGACGCTTGGCTTCTTCTCCGAGTAGTTTGCGCTTGCCTTAGTCTGCCCGAGTACTTGCCTAGCCCGCCACGCCCGAGCCTAAGTCTAGGTTTGTGCGTGTCGTAGAGGGTGCTTGAGTGCCTCGGGCTGAGCTTGCGTGTGGCAGAGCGAGAGATGATGGCGATGGGATGGCCGTGCAGCCGGTCAGGCCAGCATTAAGGCTCTTGTTGGGGTGAGCTACCTGCATGGCCGCCAGCTGTTGTACTTGCATGGCATGGGGAACCGTTCCCCCACGCGCGTCGGTGGGGGTGCTCGCGCCACGCGCTCGCGCCGCGCGCCATGGCCCACGTACCAGTCGGAGCCGGAGGGTGGTCGTGCGAGGCGGAGACTTGTCGTGCGAGGCGGAGACTTGTCGTGGGGATCCCTCTAGTGGGGAACTGGTCGGAGATGCAGCCAACTGGCCGAAGACTGGACGTCTTGCCAGTGTGGGTCTTGACCAGGGTCCTTACTCCTCCTTGTCCGGAATCTTTGCCTTGACGTTGTCGATTTTGGCCTTCACGTTGTCAGTGGTGTTGGATTGTCTTGTGTTTAGGGGAGATTATCTCGCCGTCAAAGGGGGCCCTAATCCGGGCCCTCGTCAGTAGCCCCCGAGCCTGAGAGGGAGTCAGGGAGTCGCGCTCAGGCTCAGCTGGACGATCTTGGTGTTGATGGTGTTCTTCATGTTCTCGGTGGGTGCGCGTGAGCGCATCCGCCGGATGTAGCCCCCGAGCTCATGAGTGAGTTGGAGAATCGCTCGCGAGCTTTTATTCGTGATTGTAGCTGTTGTAGCTTGGGGACGCTTCGTCGGGGTAGTCGTGGCCATCATGGTAAATGCGGGTGCAGTAATGGGCGCGGGCATCTCGGCCGACGTGATGGACGTGACCGTTCCATCATGACCGCGCGCAGACGTTGCAGCCCCGTATTCCGCGGGAATCGAGGCGTCACGCGAGTGGGTGGTTGTTTCACCGGGGTGTGCGCGCATGTGGGCGAAAGTTCTGCGACACGGCGGGCCCGGCGTCTAAGGCGAGGGGCCGCACTTGCCCCTTTAAAACCGCGCGTCGGGCACGGGTTTGGGACTTTGCTCCCCATTGTCTTCTTCCTCTCGCGCTCGCATCCCGCTCTCCGTACCCTCTTGCATCCGCAGCGCTGCCGCTTCTTGCGCTTCCAGCCCTCCCGAGACTCCGCCGCTGCGATGTCGAACTGGACACGCTCCAACGTTTCCCGCGAGCAGCTTCTCCGTCTTGTCGAGGCGGGGCAGCTTCAGAGTAAGTGTCGAATTTTGGCTCTGTCTTCCCCTTTTCCGTGGACCCGCTATAGCTTGTCGCTCCGTTCGCTTTTCAGAGGTCAAGACCGAACTGGAGCAATCGCAGATGGCTCGGGAGCAGGACGCGGCCGCCCTGAACCAAGCCCGGGACGCCCAGCGCAAGTCGGAGGCCATCAGCCAGAAAGTCATTGGCGACATAGCCAAGCTCGGAAGGGCGATGAGTACGGCTATGGCCGGGCTCGGCGTGATGCTTGGACCGATGATGCCCGAGACGTTGATCGAAGAGGTCGGGCGCCTCCCTGGCGTGGTGCGAGATCTTGAGCTGTCGACGGCACGGCGAGCAGTGCACCGAGTCCTCGCCATGTTCGAGTCGCACTACCAAGGGCTCGACCGCATGGCGCTGAGCGGCGGCTGGGCCCCTGGCATCTCCGACGAGCAGTGCGACGAGCTGGAGGAAGACTGCGCCCCCTTCGCCCGCGACATGGCCGACGCCGCCCTGAAAGACCTGGAGCTGCTACCACGAGATGAATCAGAGGACCCAGAAGCCCCCGGACCCTCGAATTAGTTGTGCCATAATTTGCCTTATGTAATAACTGAAACAAGTCGCAAGGCTACAAGCCGTGCAGCTAAGTACTTTTATTCGAATTGCGCTACTCCCCGATTGCTTCCGAGCGCTCGAGGACAACTGCAGCAACGCGCAGTCGAGCTTAGAAAACCGAAGTGACCAAGCCTCACTCTGGAGCCACGGAGGCGTAGGAGTCGGAAGACCTGGCCTCCTCAATCCGCTAAGTGCAACCACCCGTTCGCAGCCCCCGAGAACTCAGAAGATTCGGGAGGTAACTTGTCGAGGTTTTGCTCGTGAAATCGTTTTTTCGGACCAGAGTCCCGGCGGTCACTCGAGTACTTTTGAAAAGAGATCGGATGAAGACCTGGGAATTCGAGGAGTGCTCGCAAGTCTTCGTGCTGTAGCCGCGGGGGCGTAAGCACTAGGAGCTTTGAATGAGCAGCAGCCCTTCGTTCCACGCAAGCCGTCATCTTTACTTTTCGCGAGATCGAGCTTCCGTCAAAAAACCTCTCGCTCGTGCGATTGGTCTCGACATAGTTGTCGGGATTTTTTTGAAAAATTTCGTAAAAATGAGGAGGGCATCGTGCCCTGGGTAGCCCCCGAGCAGGGAGCGTCTTTGCCTTGGTGCAAAGACGCTCGCTGCTCAGCCTCAAGCATTGTTGCAAACATGTGAAAACAGCCAACAATAAGTTTTGGAACTCAAAGACATGTGAACAAGGCATGCAGCATCTATTTATTGATGTACGAGGTTTGAACATTTACTCAAGGATGAAACGGGCGCAGGTGTTCGATGTTCCATGCGTTGGAGACGACCCTCCGTCCTCGTATTGGATCTTGTATGTCCCTGGTCGGAGCACCTTGTGGATGATGAACGGCCCCTCCCAAGGTGGTGATAGCTTATGCCTGTCCTTGCTGCCTTGGACTCGTCGGAGCACGAGATCCCCGATGTGGAACTCGCGGGGGCGCACGTTGCGCTCGTGGTAGCGCCGTAGTGCCTGCTGGTACTTGGCGCTTCGTAGTAGCGCTACGTCGCGCGCCTCGTCGAGTTGGTCGATCGCGTCCTCGAGCACGACCTGATTTCCTTCCTCGGTGTAAGCCCGTACCCGTGGGCTGCCGTAGTCGATGTCCATGGGCAAGACCGCCTCAGAGCCATGCACCATGAAGAAGGGCGTAAATCCCGTGGCTCGGCACGGTGTGGTGCGTAGACTCCACAATACAGACGGTAGCTCGGCTACCCATCTTGCTCAGAACTTGTCGAGCCGCTTGAAGATTCTTGGCTTCAAACCTTGTAGGATCATGCCGTTTGCCCTCTCGACTTGCCCGTTCGTCTTCGGGTGAGCAACAGCGGTCCAGTCCACACGGATGTGGTTGTCGTCGCAGAAGTTGAGGAATTTCTTCCCAGTGAACTGGGTGCCGTTGTCGGTGATGATCGTGTTGGGTATGCCGAAGCGATAGATGATGTCGGTGAAGAATGACACCGCCTCCTCGGAGCGAACATTGGCGATGGGTCGAGCCTCGATCCACTTTGAGAACTTGTCGACCGCTACGAGAAGGTGGGTGAAGCCCCCGGGCGCTTGTCGGAGTGGCCCCACCATGTCGAGGTGCCAGACAGCGAAAGGCCACGTGATGGGGATGGTCTGTAGCGCCTGCGCCGGGAGATGAGTTTGTTGAGCGTAGAACTGGCACCCTTCACAGCGCCACATGATGTCCTTTGAGTCGGCGACCGCCGTGGGCCAGTAGAAACCTTGTCGGAAAGCCTTCCCGACAATTGTTCTCGGACCGGCGTGATGACCGCAGGTGCCGACATGTATCTCTTGCAACAGCTCGCGGCCTTGATCCCCGAGGATGCACCGCATGAGTATGCCGGCGGCCCCGCGTTTGTAGAGTTCGCCGTCGATGAGAACGAATGATTTTGCTCAGCGGGCGATGTGCCGGGCCACCGTCTGGTCGGAGGGGAGCTTCCCCTCGACTAACCACTCGAGGATTGGGAACCGCCAATCGGGATCCTCGAGGTTCATCTCAGGTGGCTGGTCGATTGCCATGACCTCGGGCTCCGACTCCTCGGGTGGCTTCTCGCCTTCTGCTCGTACGGATGGCGCATGTTGATCACTCGCGAAGACCCCGTGAGGAACCGGGCTGCGACTAGATGCGGTCTTTGCGAGCACGTCGGCTGCTTTGTTGTAGTCGCGTAGCACATGATGCAGCTCGAGGCCGTGGAACTTGCCCTCCAGATCTCGTACGGCTTGACAGTACGCCGCCATCTTCGGGTCGACGCAGTTCTTGTCCTTCATGACTTGATCCACGACCAGCTCCGAGTCGCCCCTAATCTCGAGGCGCTTGATCCCGAGTTCAACGGCGATTCGGAGACCGTTGATCAGGGCTTCGTACTCGGCGGCATTGTTGGATGCCGGGAAATGTAGTCGTACCAAGTACTCCATGCGTACGCCAAGAGGTGAGATGAAGACAAGGCCTACACCGGCTCCCTCCTTCATGACCGAGCCGTCGAAATACATGGTCCAAGTCTCGTGCTCAATCGACACTGGGGGAGTTTGAACCTCCGTCCACTCGGCAACGAAGTCTGCGAGTACTTGTGACTTGATGGCGCTGCGCGGTGCGTACGTGATGTTCTGCCCCATGAGCTCGAGCGCCCACTTGGCGATCCTTCCTTCAGCCTCGGGGTTCTGGATGACTTCCCCGAGCGGATACTTGGACACCACGGTGATGGGGTGTGCGTCGAAGTAGTGACGAAGCTTGCGCTTGGTCATCAAGATCGCGTACACGAGCTTCTGCATTTGGGAGTAGCGCGTCTTGGAGTCGGAGAGTACCTCGCTGACGAAGTACACCAGTCGTTGCACCTTCTGCGACCTCCCAGGCTCTTCTCGCTCGACCACCAACGCTGCACTGACCACTTGGGTTGTCGCTGAGATGTACAGGAGCATTGGCTCTTCAGGGGTCGGAGCAGTCAGTATCGGAGGACTCTTGAGCATATTCTTGAGAGAATCGAGTGCCTCCTGTGCTTCGGGGGTCCACGTGAAGTGGTCGGATTTCTTCATCAGCTTGTACAGCGGCAGGCTGCGCTCTCCGAGTCGTGCTATGAAGCGACTTAGAGCCGCGAGACAGCCCGTGACACGCTGTACGCCCTTCAGGTTCTTGATCGGCCCCATGTCCATGATGGCCGAGATCTTCTCGGGATTAGCTTCAATGCCGCATTCCAACACGACAAAGCCGAGGAGCATGCCCCTCTGAACCCTGAAAACGCATTTCTCGGGGTGTAGGATCTAGGATACAGACTAGAGGGGGGGTGAATAGGCGGTTTAAAATCTAAAAGCACAACACTAGAGAAATTTAATGAGAACCACAAGGAGGATTAATTCTCTACCTATTCTATTCCTATGTTGGGGGTTTGCAACCTAGGGTGACAAGATACAATTCAATCTCTAGAAAATAATAGCTCTAAGTAAAGTACTTGAAGGGAAATTGAGCAAAGAAATACCCAAGTACAAGTGACGAATTTTATCCCGTGGTATCGATGACTTGCCGGTCACCCCTAATCCACGTTGAGGTGGATTCAATGTTCAACCGCTCCTCTATCAAGGCACCGCTTGATCTTGAGCCGGTTAGAACCAAAGAACCACTCCACACCTCGATTCCACTAGAGTTGCTCTTCACCGCTCCGGTGAGGTGAGCACAAGACCTCTCACAACAAGAAATCGGAGTCACGCACAATCTTCTTGCGAGCTTCAACAGATTCTTCCACCACCAAGCTGTCTAGGAAGCGGCAACTTCCAAGAGTAACAAATCAACCACTTGCTTGATGATTCCCTAGTGCCACAAAGATCAAAACCTTGATGCAATGCACTAGAAGCTCTCAATCTCAGAAAAATGCAACCACTAAGCCAAGTGAGTGAGAGAGAGGAGAGGGAGAGCTCTACAAGGGAGTATGAACCTTTCAAAGTGCCAAGAGAGACTCTCCCAACCCGGGCATGGAGTATTTATACTCCCCCTTCCCGTTACTAGCCGTTATGTGAAAAACGCGTACCTCGCGGACTGTCCGCGATGCCCTCGCGGACTGTCCGCGTTTGAATTCCAACGGTAAAAACGCGAAGTCAACGGCTGTCAGAGGTACCCGTTGGGCCGGGCGGACTGTCCGCCAGGACCCCGCGGACTGTCCGCCTGGGCCCCGCGGACTGTCCGCGGGCAGGCCGCGGACCGTCCGCCCGGTCCACCCGAGCTGCACACCGTTCTGTCTAGTTTCGAGGTAAATAACGGACCGTCCGCCCAAGACCCGCGGACTGTCCGCCTGGAAGCGAATTTTCTCGAAAACCTTTGCCAAAAACTTCAGATATTAAATAAATCTCAAAAACCCGCGGACCGTCCGCCCCAAGAGCCCGGACTGTCCGCCCAACACCTGAAAACTGATTTTTCTAAAGATTTTCAACGAAACCCTTTTACAAAGAGAAATCGCCACTCATCTAAATGCAATGCATGCAAATTCTTGATCAAAGTGGCACTATGGAAAGTCAAGCCAATGAAATTGACCCCTCTTGATAGTACGGCTATCTATCCTATCAACCCGGTCATTTAGCATCCTCTAATCACCTTATGACCGGCAAAAATAAAAACCCTATCTTTTACCTTTGCCTTGAGCTCTTTCCAACACATGCCATACAAGACTTCCTTGTGCATGCCTTATGAGCTCATCATTTCACCGGACTAACCTATTCTTATAACTCAAATAAAAATGTTAGTCCACAATGATTGTCATTAATTACCAAAACACGAATTAGGGGCCTAGATGCCTTCAATCTCCCCCTTTTTGGTAATTGATGACAACCATTTAAAGGAGTGATATAAGAAAGGTTTTGTGTTTTGGAATCACTTACTCTTCACAAATAAATTCAATAAATGGATAGAGTGAATGTCTCCAAAACAAGAAAATAGAGAGAACTCCCCCTACATATGTGCATATAATTTTCATTTGATTTCAACACATATGCATAGATATAGTAATTTTGATGGAGTTTCCCCTACAAAATAGAGATCAAGGCAACAACCACATATATATATCCAATAAAATTAAGCAAGGGTTAGCCTCAAAACTCTACAAGAACTAGAACAAGCCAAAAGATAGGCAACTTGAAATCACAAACATAGATCATCACATAAAAATCCACAAGTTCTAGTTCTCAACCACATCACACACCATAAAGTCTCACAAATTATTACAAGCCAACCAAAGTCCAACCAAAGTTCATGCATGACTGAAAATAAACATGCAAGTGCAATGCAAGAGTTCCAAATGCATGCAAAGAGATGAGCTCCCCCTAAAGATCACACATCACTCCTCCAAATTTCTCCCCCTTTGGCATCAAATACCAAAAGGCCTAGTCATCCTGAGGCGGCGGCGGAGGAGGATAGAATGGCGGAGGGGGACAGAACTGAGGTGGTGGAGCTGGAGCTGGGTAGTAGTGATAAAAATGATCTCTGAAATCTCCAAAAGCTGTGTTCAAGGCATTGAAGTTGTTCTGAAGCTGAGTCTGTTGATCATATATCTGCTGGTACTGCTCTGAAGTGGACATCTGGGAGAATCTGTCATTCAATGCACTGAGGTCATTCTGAAGGTCTGTTTGCATATCACTCAACCTTTGCATCATGGGGTCATGCATAGTGTTATAAACATGATGACCAAAATTATTCAGACTAGTGTCAATTTGCTGCTGAAAACCCTGCTGCATAGTCTGAAATGTATCATTCATCTGTTGCCCGTATGCCTCAAAATGGGAGTTGAACCCGGATTGCATCTGCTGAAATTGAGTGTTCATAGACTGCTGAATGTTAGCAAAGTAAGAATCAAAGTATCCAGCAGGAGGCTCCCACTGTGGCTGCATGGGATGAACTGGAGGAGGAGGGGGTGGCATAGCATGAGCATCCTCATCAACATTAGCATGACCCATGTTACCAACATTAGCATTTTCATCGTCACTAGCATGGACCTCAACATTTTCAACAACATTTTGAGCCTCTGCAGCTTGCCCATAAGGTGTCAATGGCTTATTGAGAAAAGCTTTAGCATTGTAAAAAGGACGATAAATTTCATGCTTCACATCACATAGACCATTGAACCCTGTCTTGGTCTTGATCAAGGACATAATATATGGAGCAAAATAAATGCTATCTCTGACAAGACGCTTTTTGCAAATCATCTGATCAAGAATAAGCTTTACAACATCAAACCTAGTTTCATGCATAATGTGGTTTATCACATTCCAATAGTGCTCTCGGACCTTGTCCTTATTTCCACTTTTAGGCATGAATGTGTGTCTTATGATGTTGTTGATGACAGCCGGATGATGTCTAAGCCCTGCTGCTAGCCAGTTCATTATAGTTGCATTTGAGGTGCCAGGCTCATAAAAGACAGCAGTACTCTCAAGAATATCTTCATTATAGACATCAACACCATGACTAAAAAATTCATAATCAAGATAATTAGCTGCTGCAAACTCTGCAAAAGTGGCTTCATATTCACTTTTACCGGTCATCCACTTAATGTTCTTGGCTTCAAAATCCATTTCATAAGTGGCATAGAATTGTCTAATTATGGTGTCATTCCAATCACACCTATGCTGAAGGAATGGTTTCAAGCCCAAATTTTCAAGTTTAGTTGCCACACCAGCTAAGACAGGTTTAGACTCAAGATATCCAAAATCAACCCTCTGATGAGCAAATACTGTGCAATCCATTAAACTACTGAAGAAGGCTTGTTCTTGCACAGTGGTACGGAAATACAAATTATATGTGTCACGAGGTTGATTATAAGCATTTGCATTCCTAGCAATAGCAAATTCTTTTTGAGTCCACTGCCTCCTAGGAACTGTGTAATTAATCACATCAATGATGTCAGCATTGTTACCTCCCCCTTGATTTATATCCTCTTCTTCCACCATAAATGAGGCACTAGCACTTTCATTTGCCGGATCAAAATCACTGTCATTAGGATTATCAGGCTCCTCTTCTTCCTCAGAAGTTTCATCTTTTCGACGCCTCTTAGATGTGCCCACATCCTTGCTTTTCTTCTTTGAAGTGGCCTTTTTAGTCACCTTCTTGGTGATCTTGATCATTTGTTGTGGAAGTAGATGGATTTGCTTGAATAGAGATTGATGGACCTTCGTCATCATCTTCTTCTCTAGGCATGATATCCCCGATAGCCATGGTCTTCATTGCTTTACTCAATTCTTCACCTCTCACATCATCTAAATTTTCTTTCTCATCTTGAGAGCCCATTGTTTCATCAAATTGCACATCATAAGCTTCCTCAACAAATCCCTTGGACTTGTTGTATACTCTATAAGCTTTGGAATTTGAAGAATATCCAAGAAGAAATCCCTCATCACACTTGCTTTGAAATTTAGATAACCGAGAGCCTTTCCTCAAAATATAGCACTTGCAACCAAAAACCCGAAAATATGAAATATTTGGCTTCCTTCCATTTAGAAGTTCATATGGTGTTTTGTTGAAGAATCTATGACAATATAGCCTATTAGAGGCATGGCAAGCGGTGTTGATAGCTTCGGCCCAAAAAGAATCCGAAACTTTGTACTCATCTAGCATTGATCTTGCCATCTCAATTAAGGTCCTATTTTTCCTCTCAACTACACCATTTTGCTCCGGTGTATATGTAGTTGAGAACTCATGCTTGATTCCTTTCTCATCACAAAACTCTTCAACATTTGTGTTCTTGAATTCACTACCATTGTCACTTCTCACCTTCTTCAACTTTAGCTCAAATTCATTTTCGGCTCTTCTCACAAATGACTTGAAAATGTCACAAGTAATAGCTTTGTCATGAAGAAAGAATACCCATGTGTATCTTGAATAATCATCCACAATTACAAGACAATAGGTATTTCCACCAATGCTTCTATAGGTAGTGGGACCAAATAAATCCATATGTAGTAATTCCAATGGTCTTGTGGTTGACATAGTACTCTTGTTAGGATGTGGGTTGGCAACTTGCTTTCCGGCTTGACAAGCACTACACAATTTATCTTTCTCAAATTTTACATCTTTCAAGCCAAGAACTAAGTCATGCTTCACTAATCGGTTGAGTTGTTTCATACCAACATGACCAAGTCTTCTATGCCATAACCAACCCATAGAGGCTTTTGAGAATAAGCAAGTAGTCAAATTAGCCTTCTTAGATGAGAAATCCACTAGATATAAGCTCTCATGACGAAAACCCTTAAAAATAGAATCTTTCCCATCAAGTGAGGTAACCTCAAAATCATTGCTAGTGAATGTACATTTATAACCATTGTCACAAAGTTGAGCAATAGATAGCAAATTGAAATTGAGAGAATCAACTAGCAAGATATTAGAGAGATTATAATCCTTAGAGATAGGTACTTCACCAATGCCTTTTACACCTCCCTTGCTATCATCTCCAAAAGTGATGTTGTCAAAATCGGAAATATCTTCATCAAGATGAGAGAATATTTTTCTTTCGCCGGTCATGTGGTTTGTACAACCACTATCAATGTTGAGGAGCTCGCGGGTCGTGCGAGGCATGTGGCGCTCGAGTCGGTGGATGAGGGACGTGCACGTCGTGCCGTTCTGAAACGTCGAGATGGCGTCGTTGTCGGTCGCACCGGGGAGCTCGGTGCAGCGCTTGGAGAAGCGCCGTATGTACTCGCAGAGACTTTCCCCTAGCTGCTGCTTGCAGTTGCGCAACTCCCGCTGCTTGCCGGGGCACATGTAGGTGCCCTGAAAGTTGCTGAGGAAGACCCGACGTAGGTCGGTCTAGTCGTTGATCTTGTCCCGCGGCAGGTGCTTGTTGACGGTGTATTTTGGTACACCAAACATGTTCATTACACTTTGGTTTGGATTTGATTATGGAACTAACCCGCCACTAGGCACGCTAATCATATAACAAGTTCATCTCTGTGTGTGCATTTGGAAGTGTTATGTTTATGTAGGAAAACATGGACATAAAGGACGGATTCACAACAAGTTCAAAGGAGCAATTAAGGAGTCTTGTTTGTGTTCATGAGCTTGACGAAGTCACTTCCAATGGTGGCAAGGACCGAAGTGCTACGAAGGAACATCCCCGAGGATTGAAGCGTAAAAGACCGAACTTCATGCAAAGAGAACCTCCATCTTGGACGCGAGGATGACATCGTCAAAATAGTGCAAATGGAGGGGGCAAAGTGCATAAACACATGAGGACCCACGGGAGCGAAGGGGCGACCGAGCCGGGCTGGGATGGGCCTGGGCCGGTCGGCCCAAGCCGGCCGGCCTGGCCCATTTCTAGGGTCGTTTCGGCCTCCCTTTCCTTGCACCCGAAGGATCTTCAACCCTAAGTTCGTGGAGGCGCCGCCATTCGCAATACAGAGAGCCATTCGCACCGAGAGGCCATCCACAAGCTAGAAAGAGAGGAGGGAGATCTTCGGAGGAGGATCGCTCATCTCGAAGGAAGCACCCACAAGTGGAGAAGAGGGAAGACACCGTCGGAAGCGTCACCATGATCAACGGTGCCATGTCTAGCACCTTGATGGGTAATCTTCTCATTTGTCCATGGGTTGTAATCGATCTTGAGATGTAATCGCTACGCTGTTCAAGTATCTATCTATCATCTTGTGTTGGATATGCTTTGATGCTTAAGGTTAGCTACCGTGCCGTAAAGGGAGTAAGGCCCCAATGCTCCCTTGGATCCATTCAATACGCCATGTCCATCATAGGTCTAGTCACGAATACCTCCGCGTAGTGACAGTACAGGGGGAGGGAAAGGGCGAAACCGTGGTCACAACCCCCGATAGATTAGATCGGTTTTCATGTCTTTAAGCGGTTGCATGTTCAAGTATCGTAGACCCATGGGCGAGTGTCTTTTATCTTGTTAGCTTAATCGTTCTCTCTAGTGTAGTGTAGTCGTTTTCTAGTTTAACCATAGATAGGGTTTGGGTAAGTTAGTGAGTAGAGGTAGATCAAACGCTTGTAATCCTCTTGCTCCGCGGATTGACAAGAACCTAGGGAATCCCATGGTGAAAAAGGTGTAGGTCCGTACGCTTGCGGATCGTAGGTGGATACGTCTTTTATCCGTCAACAAGCCCTTTTTTCTGGCGCTGTTGCCGGGGAGCAAGCTAGTTTACATCGTTTGGTTTTGCATCTAACTTTGTTTTATATTTAGTTTATCGTTTATTTGCTAATATCTAACCCATATTACCTAGAAAACCACTTTGTTTTTGTTTTTATCTTGTTGTCTAGATGGCGTTCGTCAACCACCCCGTGGAAGAACCGGAGAAATCATTAAGGGATTACGCTAGTCCTCGATGTGAAGACATAAAAGTACAAGAGTCAGATTCGAACCTCGAAGCGACCAAGTATGAAATCAAATCCAAGATCATCGAGATGGCGGCGGCAACCCCGTTTGAAGGGATGGCTACGGAGAACCCATATAGACACATAAGGCATTTCACGATGCTATGCAACATGGTGCGTCAAGAAGGAGTTCCCGATGAATGGTTCAAATGGAATCTCTTTCCCTACTCACTTGCCGGTGAAGCAAAGACGTGGTACTCGTTTGCGTCCTTTGAAGTTGTAGGCAATTGGAACAAGTTGACAAAGAATTTTTGCGAGAAGTTCTTTCCAATTAGCAAGGTTCAACATCTAAGGAGGCAAGTGATCACTTTCACGCAAGGAGAAGAGGAAGGGATAGACCAAGCTTGGAATAGGTTTAATGAGTTGATCGAACAAGGACCAAGACTCGGCTTCTCTGGTGACGTACTCTTGCATACATTTTTCTTTTCCCTAACCCCTAGTTGCATGCAACACGTCCAAATGTGTGCAGGCGGGGATCTCATGGAGAAAACACTCACGGAAGCCGCTCAACTTTTGCAAAAAATTAGTAAAGCGGCGGCCATGCGAAGAGATTGGGAAACAAGACTTGCGGGAGAGCCGGAATACAATTCAAGGATGAAGAAGTGTGCTGAAATTTCTAAAGAGGCAACCCCGGAAGTCACAAAAGAGGAGCCAATCCCGGAAAAGCTTGAAGGAGAGCACATCAAGTCAAGAACTACCCCGACCGTTGACTTCGCCGAATTAAATGAAATAAATAAGAGAAGTATGTCAAGCGCGAAGCCATTAAGGGAGTTCGAACAAATGTGTTGGGTTCCAATCGATTAC
Organism: Cenchrus fungigraminus; assembly: GCA_036936925.1. NCBI lineage: Eukaryota > Viridiplantae > Streptophyta > Magnoliopsida > Poales > Poaceae > Cenchrus > Cenchrus fungigraminus. The sequence goes on along the minus strand of CM072770.1, from coordinate 123,624,631 downwards.
GAAGAAGTATTCGACAAGAGAAGACCGTTCCCTAACCAAAAGGGGATGGCAAGAGCGTTGGAAACGGATTTCCCACTGGAAAAGAAAGCGGAAGATTCATACGACCTTGAAACCACCGGTGAGATCTTTCAAAAGCTCTTCGGAGATGATGGAGTGGATCCAGAACATATAGCTGAGGTGAAAAGAATCATGGGGATCAAGCCCGAAGCATCGCCATATGCTCGCCTCGCCGAAGTTTACGCGATAGGATCCGAAGAAGAGGAGAAGACGGCACCACACTTGAGTTGCGAGATCAATGGAGTTCAATGCAAAGCTTTGTGCGACATCGGAGCCCAAGTAAGTGTCCTATCTTCTAAAATTTACGATAAAGTTCAAGACCTCAACCTAGACTTAGCCCCAACATCAACGAAATTAATCATGGGAGATGGTAGAACTATTAGACCTCTAGGTATTGCTTGCAACATGAATGTAAACATCTCTGGAAAATGTATACCAACCGATTTCTTTGTTATTGATGCTTACCATAGTAATCATGATCATATAATCCTAGGTAGGCCCTTTCTTAAGTTGGTTGATGCCGTGTTGGATGCCGGAAAAGGCAAAGTAACAATGAATCTTAATGGAAAGAAGTACACATATAATTTTCTTCACATTTCTAAACACCCTTCACCTTTTCCTCCCGAAGACGAAGAAGTAGAGGAGGTAGATAGTCTTTGTTTTGTTGAAACCCTTAGAGACCCGCTGCAAAGGGCGATGGAGAATCAAGCCAATGATCAACAAGATGAAGAACTAGAGGAAGCAACAAAAGGATTAGAACCACAAGATGGAAGCATGGAGGAAGAAAAATTCGAGGACATAGGAGAAATTAAACCCGAGGAGCCAGAAGTGCCCGAGGTGGATCTTAAACCTTTGCCCAAGGGATTAAAGTATGAATTTTTGGGCCCAGACAAGACTTATCCAGTCATCGTGAGCGACGAGTTAAGTCCCGAAGAAAATGAGAAGTTGCTGAATTTATTGAAAAAGCATAGAAAGGTGATTGGATACTCGATCAATGATCTCAAAGGACTTAGCCCAGCCTTTTGCACTCATCGTATACCTATGGAAGACCAGTGTAAGCCCGTAGTGGACCACCAAAGGAGGCTAACTCATGCCATGCGAGAGGTAGTAAAGAAAGAGGTCATCAAGTTACTTGATGCCGGAATCATCTACCCGGTTCCGCATAGCGAATGGGTGAGCCCGGTACATTGTGTACCGAAGAAAGGAGGTTTAACCGTGGTGAAGAATGAGAAGAACGAATTGATACTGCAAAGAACCATGACCGGGTGGCGGATGTGTATCGATTATCGAAAGCTAAACAAAGCAACGAAGAAAGATCACTTCCCCCTACCGTTCATCGATGAGATGCTCGAGAGAGTAGCTAACCACGCTTATTTTTGCTTTCTCGACGGGTACTCGGGGTTCATGCAAATTCCCATTCACCCGGATGATCAACACAAAACAACGTTTACATGCCCTTATGGAACGTTTGCATATAGAAGGATGCCCTTCGGTCTGTGCAACGCTCCGGCCTCTTTTCAACGTTGCATGATGGCCGTATTCTCGGAATTCATCGAAGAGATTGTTGAGGTGTTCATGGATGATTTTTCCGTTTATGGGAAGACATTCGCGGATTGCTTGGCAAACTTGGATAAGGTCCTTACGAGGTGTGCGGAGGTAGACTTGGTGCTAAATTGGGAAAAGTGCCACTTCATGGTTAAGCAAGGCATAGTGCTCGGACATGTTATATCCGAGAGAGGAATCGAAGTGGATAAAGCTAAAGTGGAGACGGTTGAGCAACTCCCACCTCCGACGGATGTTAAGTCCTTGAGGAGCTTTCTAGGCCATGCCGGATTCTATAGAAGATTTATTAAGGACTTCTCAAAGATCACTAAGCCTTTAACGCATCTCCTTCAAAAGGATGTGGCCTTTGACTTTGATGAGAAGTGCTTAGCGGCATTCCGGACCTTGAAAAGTGCTTTGGTGAGTGCTCCCATTATTCAACCTCCGGATTGGAGCCCACCTTTCGAGATCATGTGTGATGCAAGTGACTATGCCGTAGGAGCGGTTTTGGGTCAAAGAAAGGAAGGCCGAGTTCATGCCGTTTACTACGCTAGTAAAACTCTTAATGAGGCACAATTGAATTATGCCACTACGGAGAAAGAGTTGCTAGCAGTGGTATTCGCCTTTGAAAAATTCAGATCCTACATCATGAACTCGAAGGTCATTGTTTACACCGATCACGCAGCCATCAAGTATCTCTTGGCTAAGAAGGATGCTAAACCAAGGTTGATTCGTTGGATCCTTCTTCTCCAAGAGTTCGATGTTGAAATTCGTGATAAGAAGGGGGTGGAGAATGTTGTAGCCGATCATTTGTCTAGGATGAATCATGGACAAGATGATAAAGAGCCCATAAAGGACAAGATGAGAGATGACCACCTCTATCGAGTGCTCGATAAAGACACTTGGATGATTGATATCATTCGAGCAATTCGGAAGATGCCTCTTGATCATTTAGATAGAAACTCTCAAAGGAGGATAATCTCCGAAAGTCGAAAATACTTTTGGGATGCACCTTACCTCTTCAAACTTGGCAATGATGGAGTCATGAGAAGATGTGTGCCAAGAGAAGAGAGGCTAGAAATTTTGAGAAAGTGCCACTCGGCGGAGTACGGTGGACACTATAGCCACTTTCGGACCTAAGCAAAAGTGTGGTCCAGCGGATTCTATTGGCCGGAGATGCATGAAGATACTAAAAGATATGTTGCATCATGCCCCGAATGCCAAAGAACCGGGAATATTTCTCAAAGAAATTCTATGCCCTTGAAATATAATCTACAAATCGACTTATTCGATGTGTGGGGAATAGACTTCATGGGGCCTTTCAAAAACTCACATGGATATGAGCATATCCTAGTCATGGTTGATTATGTATCCAAGTGGGTAGAGGCCATGCCATGTCATAAAGCTTCTACGGAGGAGTCCATTGCAATGATCAAGAGCATGATTTTCCCTCGCTTCGGTACTCCGAGAATCTTGATAAGCGATGGAGGAACTCACTTCACCGGGAAGAATTTCAAAAAGTGCTTGTCCAAGTTGGGAATTGAACATAGGATCTCTACGGCCTATCATCCACAAACCAACGGACAAGAGGAAACATCGAATAGGCAATTAAAGAGCATCCTCAACAAAACCATAGAGAAGGGAGGCAAAGATTGGTCAAAGAAATTAGACGGAGCTTTGTGGGCGTATCGAACGGCGTTCAAGACACCGATAGGTATGACCCCTTATCAATTCGTCTATGGCAAAGCTTGCCACCTTCCGGTTGAGTTGGAACATAAAGCCTATTGGGCAATCAAAGAGATGAACCTCGATCTTGATGTCGCGGTGGTAAAGCGAAGAATCCAAATAAGCGAGCTAGAGGAGATGAGGTTGAAGGCTTATGAAAATGCAAGCATATACAAAGAGAGGATTAAAAGGTGGTATGACAAAAGGTTGAAGAAAAAAGAATTTAAAGAAGGAGATAAGGTCCTCCTCTACAATTCGAGGTTTAAAACCTTCGAAAAGGGGAAATTGCAAAGCAAGTGGGACGGACCTTACATTGTTCATTCGGTGCTCTCCAATGGAGCGGTAACCATCATGGATGTGAAAGGTGATCAATTCATGGTGAATGGTCAACGGCTTAAGGTTTACTACGAACCCGACGTTGTGCCTCTTCACCATATTGATGTCTTCACCATGGAAGAAGAGCCCGAACGTCTAGCCTAGGACGTAAAACAAGGTGTGGATTTTGTAAATAGTTTTTCTTTTACTTTTCTGGAGTTTCTCGCGAAGTTTTACCGGGCCATCTTTTTCTCATGGGCTGAAAGTGCGAAATTAAAGGGGTACACGGAAAACCGGACCGAACCAGCCCGCGAACCGAGGCAGGCCGGCCGGCCCGGTCCGACCGGCCCAGGGGGGCCCGGCGGCGGTTCGCCCCCGGTTTTTCCCTGGGACGTGCCCTTTCGACTTCCTTCTTTGGTCAGAAAATTTTAAGGGAAGTTTGAAAAAGGAAAATGCGGTTTCTAGAGTATTCCTTTTCGGACTATTTAATTGGCCGAGATGGGAGCTCGGGAATCCATCCCATCTCGCATTCTCTTGCACCCACGCAGCAGCCATGACGTCCCCGAAGAGCGTAGAGTTGAAGCTAGGCGCCAAGGAGCCATTGATGGAGGAGGCGAAGCGATGCGAGCTCAAGCTACCCGTGGAGATCAAGAGGACCGCCCGCATCCGTTGCGGAGGGCGTGTCCCGACCGGAGCAATCGCATCTCGCTACCCCGTCAAGGAGGAGAAGGTCCCTACTCCCGTTCGAAGGTCGGCGCGCATCCGAGGCATGAAGAGGAAGGATTACAAGGAGGTGTCGCCTGAGCCTAAAGACTATGGGGGGAGTGACTATTCCGATGATCGTAGCCCGAGCTCGTGGGCGGCCGCCGGAATAGACGACAATGATTTGTATTATTGGGAAGAGGTGCCCAAGGAGAAGACTCCCGAAGGCCCCAACGGCGGCGGCAACGACGACGGCGGCGACGATGGCGACGACGGCGGCGACGACGACGGCGGAGACCCTGGCGATGACGACCCTTTCGGGATGCATCCGATGTGTTGTGCAGCTTGCCGTCACTCCATCTCGGAGCTCTACGCATCGGTCGACGAGTGTTTCCAAGCCATGGAGGCGATGAGGCAGCGCATGGAAGATTTGGAACGCGTGGTCGAAGACGACTATAAGTTTCTGAATCGCAACGTGCGGAAGTTATTCGGCATGGTGGGGAACATGAAGGGCAAGTGGTGTAATAGTTGCGGGAAGTACCATTAGGTTTAGTTTTCCCCCTTAGGATTTTTGTAAGATACGACGAGGACGTCGTATGATTTTAGCGTGGGGGAGAGCTAGCTAGCTAGCCTTTTGCTTCAAGTTTAGTTTTTGGTTCGGTTTAGTTTTCGCGAGAGTGTGAGTGTGAGAGTCTTAGAGTCTTAAGCTTAGGAGTGTGCTTTTAAATTTTTGAAAAGTTTGAAGTGTCTTAAAGTTAGTGTTCGTGTCAAAGAAAATCAAATAAAAAGAGTCATTTAAATTTTTGTCTCTTGTGATGCTTTTTCTTACTTTACTCGTTTGTTCGTCTTTAATTTTTGATAAATAAACATAAGTATTCGGTTTGAAACATCTACCGTGGTGCTTAGTGGAGTTTCTACCTCTAAAAGTACCCACATCATGCTTCGATCTAGAGCTTTATATTTCGGATGTGCTATGTTCGATGCTAAAATTTGGAGGAGTTCAATTCTGAAAATTATTAGAAAACCCTTGTAATAAAGGTTAGCAAATTCTCTTTTTCCAAGTTGAGAGTTTAAGAAAAATCCTATACAAAGCCTAATTTAAATTTTCGCTCCACCATAAGTGCGATTAGCATAATGAGTTGGGCTAGGATCCTTCTCTCTTGGGAGTTTTAATTTCAAGTAATGATCATGTCCTTGTGCTTATCTTTTATTGCTAGCCTCGTCATGCATTCGGTAACGTGACTTTCACATCGGAAGTCCCGTACATCGCCGAATTCCATACCCAAACCTTTATATCTCTTTTGTACATCGTATTCCTTGAACACAACCTATTTTCGAAGTTTCGTCTCGTCTCTAGCATAGTTTTATTTTAAAATTCAGATTGTGTTTATGCAAGAAGGAGATGGGTTGATAGCTTTGAAAAGAGAGATAAGGATGTCAAGAGAAGGAAAAGTAAAGAGAAAAATATGTGTATGGAAAAGAAAAGAAAGAAAAAAAAAGGAGAATGAAAGAGAAAAAGAAAAAAAAGAGAAAAGAAAAGAAAAGAAAGGAAGAGGAATGGCAAGAAAGGTATGAAGTGGATGAATCAAGAGAGAGATGAGTAAGGTGCAAGGAAGGATGTCGCGTTGTTGAGAGACGAAACTTCCATTCTTTTTCCAACCATGTGCAATCCGACAACGAGGACGTCATCGGTGCCTCTTAGTCTTATTTTTCTTTTGCCCTTGCACATGTCCACCATTCTATCTCTTCTCATCTTTGATATCCCCGCATATGGTTTAATTCTCATGATCATTGGCTTTGAAAGGTAAACAACCATTAGAGGAAGTTCTTAGCTTGACAATACTTGTGTTGATTGTGCTAGCCATACCTATAACTCCACTCTACATGTTATATGAGAGACTTATGGGAGGTGAGAGGTTTATAAAAAATTGTTTAGGATAGCCACTTCATATGAGCGACATGTGAGAACTTGGAGAAAGGTATTTGTCTAATACTTGTTGCAGGAATTTTATTTTTGAAAATCATGAAAACCCTCCGATGGAAGCAAAGAAGTAAGCATGGCTGAAATTGAAGACCTCGAGTGAAGAGTTTGAGTCGTGGGGTAAATCTTGATTTGGTAAAAATTCTAAACGCCCATGTTTATGTTTTATGATCTTTGCTTTATGTTTATTGTATTAAAGATAAAAGATTGACTAACTTGTGAAGAAAGAATTAGCGAAGCACGATTTCAACACCTTGGACAAAGTTCTTTTGCGAGTACTTGCTCGAGGACGAGCAAGATCTAAGTGTGGGGGAGATGTTGACGGTGTATTTTGGTACACCAAACATGTTCATTACACTTTGGTTTGGATTTGATTATGGAACTAACCCGCCACTAGGCACGCTAATCATATAACAAGTTCATCTCTGTGTGTGCATTTGGAAGTGTTATGTTTATGTAGGAAAACATGGACATAAAGGACGGATTCACAACAAGTTCAAAGGAGTAATTAAGGAGTCTTGTTCGTGTTCATGAGCTTGACGAAGTCACTTCCAATGGTGGCAAGGACCGAAGTGCTACGAAGGAACATCCTCGAGGATTGAAGCGTAAAAGACCGAACTTCATGCAAAGAGAACCTCCATCTTGGACGCGAGGATGACATCGTCAAAATAGTGCAAATGGAGGGGGCAAAGTGCATAAACACATGAGGACCCACGGGAGCGAAGGGGCGACCGAGCCGGGTCAGGATGGACCTGGGCCGGTCGGCCCAAGCCGGCCGGCCTGGCCTATTTCCAGGGTCGGTTCGGCCCCCGTTTCCTTGCACCCAAAGGATCTTCAACCCTAAGTCTGTGGAGGCGCCGCCATTCGTAATACAGAGAGCCATTCGCATCGAGAGGCCATCCACAAGCTAGAGAGAGAGGAGGGAGATCTTCGGAGGAGGATCGCTCATCTCGAAGGAAGCACCCACAAGTGGAGATGAGGGAAGACACCGTCGGAAGCGTCACCATGATCAACGGTGCCATGTCTAGCACCTTGATGGGGTAATCTTCTCATTTGTCCATGGGTTGTAATCGATCTTGAGATGTAATCACTACGCTGTTCGAGTATCTATCTATCATCTTGTGTTGGATATGCTTTGATGCTTAAGGTTAGCTACCGTGCCGTAAAGGGAGTAAGGCCCTAATGCTCCCTTGGATCCATTCAATATGCCATGTCCATCATAGGTCTAGTCACGAATACCTCCGCGTAGTGACAGTACGGGGGGAGGGAAAGGCCGAAACCGTGGTCACAACCCCCGATAGATTAGATCGGTTTTCATGTCTTTAAGCGGTTGCATGTTCAAGTATCGTAGACCCATGGGCGAGTGTCTTTTATCTTGTTAGCTTAATCGTTCTCTCTAGTGTAGTGTAGTCGTTTTCTAGTTTAACCATAGATAGGGTTTGGGTAAGTTAGTGAGTAGAGGTAGATCAAACGCTTGTAATCCCCTTGCTCCGCGGATTGACAAGAACCTAGGGAATCCCGTGGTGAAAAAGGTGTAGGTCCGTACGCTTGCGGATCGTAGGTTGATACGTCTTTTATCCGTCAACAGTGCTCGAGCCACGTGTGCGCGGAGTCGCCGAGGTAGAGCGGCAAGTTCTTGATGACGAAGAGGTCGTCTATCGCCCCCCCGGCATGGCACGCGAGCCGGTAGTCCTCGAGCCATACGCTGGGGTTGGTGTCCCCGTCGTATCTCGGTACATTGGTCGGAGCGCGGAAGCGCGAAGGAAACTTCACGTCGCGGATGCTCTGGCCAAAGGCCCGTGGACCTCGCTGATTCGCCGACCAGCTACGGTCGCGGTCGTCGTCGCGGTCGTGGCGCCGTCCGCGTCCATGGTTGTCGTGGTGGCGCGAGCGGTTGTCGCGGTGGTTGTCGACACTCTCGACCCGCTGTCGGGCCTCGATGGTGTTCCATGTGTCGCGGTTGGGCCCAAGACGGCTCCTGACCACCGATGCCGCGGCTCCGCCTCCCTCCCCGCGCTCTCGATGCTGGGAAGGAGGCGGATTCGGGCCGTGGGCGGATGGTGCTCCTGCCTGCCCGCGCTCTGAGCGCTGGCGCGAGACGGAGCTCTCCGCTTGTTGTGCTGCCGCCGCCTCGAGTAGCGCCTTCAGCTGTTGGCGCACCCGTCGTTCCTCGGAGGTCGCTGCCTCCGGGCAGCCGCGCAGCAGCATGGCCGCAGCGGCAAGGTTCTGGGACGCCTGCCGGAAGAGTGGCGGAGCGTCAGCGTCGGCGTTGGCGTCGACGTTCGCGCCCTCGCTGGCACGTCGGTTGTTGTCGCGTGCCGGTCCGCGTGTCGGCGGTGTTGGCGCGCAGCCGTGTGGCTGGTCGGCAGCCGGACGGTGCTCGCGTCGGTCGTCGTTCCCCTCACGGGGCTCCTCCTGCACAGGAATTTCGTGACACGCCAACTGTCAGTCGCGGGGCTCGGCATCCATGCCCAGCTCCTGGTGGAGAAGGGCCAGCTCCTCGTCGAGCTGGCGCCTCGCCTCCGCGAGTTCGTCAAGCCGCGCCCACCGCTGGGTGTCGGCGGCGCGGTGGCGCGGAGCCGGCTCCGGTTCGGAGCTGCTCGATGCGGAGGCCACGCAGATGTTGCATTCCCGCGTGGGGTCATGTCGCCGTGTGGTCCGTGCCCTCCGAGTCGTTGTTGATCCAGGGGCGGCGCTGGTCTCGCGGAGGCCGTTGACGTAGGCCGTCACCGGGTCGTCCGGGAGGCCAGGTTGTCCACGGGGGTACATCGCGGTGTACCTCTTCATGAACTCCCCCAGCCCAGCGGTCCGTCTCCGCTGGCCTGGAAGGCAAGGTCGGTGAGGTAGTAGGCGGCGAGCCTAAAACGCTCCTGCGTTGGGTTTGGCCCCAACATGCCGACGATGACGTCGTCCGAGAAGCCTCGGACGAAAGCCTCGCGTCCCGCAGCCCCCGTGAGGACATTGGGACGAGGTGGCCGGGCGAAGGTGCGCCCGGTGACGGACTCCGCCGGCCCGGTGTAGACGAAGCCGAGGGAGCCGAAGCGCAGCATGGCCCCAGGAGTCAGCGTGATCCTGTGGCCGTCCATCCGATCCTCTGGAGTTCGTCGAGACACACGATGTGCCCCTACCTGGTGCGCCAACTGTCGGGGTTCTCTACCGCCGGCAGTAAATTTGTATCGATCGTGCGTCGGGCTCGGATGGTTAGCACAGGAGACAACGGGATTTAGACTGGTTCGGGCCTCCTTGGAGTAATACCCTACATCCAGTGTGGAGCTGCCGTGTTCCCGAGCTAGGAGTGCTTGTAGTAGGGGTTACAAGCTGGTCGGGAGAGGGTGTTGTGAGACATGGGTACCCCTGGGTCCCCACCGACCAGGCTCACGGCCGTCCCCGACAAGTGGGTCCGGCCTACCAGAAGACCCGCCGACCTGTCAGTGGGCCCAACCGACCTAGTTGGCGGGCCGCACGACCTCCTGACGACCTTCCAGAAGATTCCCCAGACGACCTAGTTCAACACGACCTCAAGACTTGGTGTACAAGACACGACCTTGGTGGATTTCACCCAGGACATGGCAAGATGTGTAACGTAGACTTAGGTCTCCTGGTCGTAACCGACCAGGAGTCTGGGAACCGACCTCATCCACTGGCCAATATAAGGCGGACGAGGCGACCCCTTGTACGACATACGCAATCCCCAAGCAATACAAGCCGAAGAACTGAACGTAGGGTTTTACTCTCCGGAGGCCCGAACCAGTATAAACTCGCCGTGTTCTCTGTATTCCGCGTACTCGTGTGCGACCTTCGAGTTCTTAGCCTTAGATTCCACCCCACCGAACAACTAAACCACTGGGATTAGCACCCTCGTGGGCTGTCTAGATCTCACCATCTGACAGTTGGCGCGCCAGGTAGGGGGGAGTCAAGGTTCTTCGTGCAACTCGATGGCTTCGACCAACGGCGTCATCTTCCCGGAGAGCATGGCGGACATCCTCGCCAACCCCGTCGACATCTGCTTCGGCTCGATGCTGGCGAAATCCACCACTCCAGCCGCCTGCCTCGTCATCGAGGGCAATGCGGTCACCGTCGACCAACAGATCGGGACAGATCTGTTGACGGAAACCCACCCACCCACTCCTAGTGATCTAATCGCTGGGATCAATCGTGTCGAGGGCATGCTCTCCGACACGATCAAAGTCTGCGAACGCGTCAAACGCCCTCGCAAGACCTCTTCACCCTCCAGCATGCCTCTTGGCTTGCGCAACGCAGCTCACGTAGCATCACGCTACATGAAGCGCAAGATCCAGATCGAATCTGGACCCAAGATCCAAGACCGTGGAAGCCGCAGGAGCCACCTCGACGAACCCTGCCCTATCCACGAGAATCCTAAACACACAGCACGCCAGCGCCGTGTCCTCAAGAAGCTTCGTCGACCTCTTACTACGGCCCACCGCCGCCAGATGAACCGAGAGACGTCCCCGGACTACCTCGCGTTCCAGATCGCCCGCACGACTATCTCCCCGAACTATCCGGGAGAGGAGCTTGAGACTCTAGATCGCGAGATCTTGGTCGTCTCTGCGGATGTACCACCTCAAGATGGAGAAACAGATGAGCAACGCCAAGAGCATGAGAACGCCAACACTGCCAGAGCTGTTCGACGACAACAGGAGCTTGCTGCTGCTGCCCCAGGTGCAGGCCAACAACCAGGTCAACAACCGCTCAACGCCGGTCAGGTCAACGACAACGCCGGGCAACAAGCACCTGCGGCACCAGCTGCCCCTCAGCAGCAACGCCACGACAATCAACTTCGCGCCAACTGAATACGTGCAAGAGACCTCCTCAGGGACTTTGAGCGCGACGGCCTTGAAGTCTACAACTCTCCTCAAACCAACTCAGGAGCCGCTCTTGCCGCCCTAAACCACCTCGAAGATTCTCCGGCGGTACGACGTCTTCAAGCTAACGTTCGTGTCGCCGCTGCACAGATCGAAGAAAGAGGTCCTGGATACAGCAGATCCGCAGCAAGTTCCTACTCCAGGAGTAGATCGGAACGTCCTCGCCAAAGACGTCGCAGCCAGGGTCCCCTTGAGCCAGTGGCTGAAGAGGGACGAGGTGAAAACGAAGTGGTGCAGCCGGTCAATCCCGCTGCTAATGCTGCAGCTAATGCTCCAGCTAACCCTGCAGCTAATGCTCCAGCTAACCCTGCAGCTAATGCTCTGGCAAACGCTCCAGCCAATGTAGCCGGCAACGTCGTCAACGCTGCCAACATCCAGGGGAACGCTGCCCCAAACCCAAGGCATAATGCAGGAGCTCAACCTCCTCCAATACAGGCCAATCATGCAGAAGGAAGCCAGCGTCAACGCAAAAGAGATGAAGTGGAGATAGCACGACGTGCTAACTACGATCGTGAACATGGGGTCCCTGACGCCCTCGATGCCAACAACCCCGTCCAAGCAGCGGACCTCCGACATATGCACGACCAAGAACTCCTGCGACGCGCCTACTACGACCAAGATAATGGCCCTCCCGATGACCTCTACGTCATCCCGGCAGCTCACACCCCGTCAGCAAGCCCGGGAGCGGTCAATAACTTCCCAGCGTTCTCACGACGTCTCCGGACGATCAGATACCCCAAGGACTTCAAGCCGGCCATCGAGAAGTACGACGGTCGCTCTGACCCAAGTATATGACTCAAGATGTACAGCATTGCGGCACGTGCCTCTGGGGGCAATGAATACCATATGGCGGTGTACTTCCCCCTCGTGATGGGCAAAGCACCACTCTTGTGGCTCGACAATCTCCCAGCAGAGTGCATCACCTCCTGGGCAACACTGTCTCGCCTTTTCACGACCAACTACCAGGCGACCTATAATCGTCCTGGCAACACTCACCACCTCGCCAGAGTGCGGATGAGACGTGATGAAACTCTCCGTGAGTACACCAATCGCTACTTCGAAAACCGCAACACCCTTGCAGGTGTCAAAGACGAGGACGTCATCGCCTACTACAAGAAGGGAGTTACCAACATCAAGCTATTCGAGAAGATCCACGAAGCTGACGCACATACCATCGACGACCTCATGGCTTACGTCGACAAGCTAGTCGACACTCAAGACGCGGTGATGCACGACTTCAATGGAGAAGACCACGATGACGGAGGAACCAGGTCGCGCAAACGATCTGGCGAAGCCTACATGATAGATCCACCAAGACCTTCCACCTTCCTCGAAGGCGACTTTAACATGGTCATGGACGACCAGTGTCAGTTCCACCGCGACGCTAAGCACACCATGAGGGAGTGCGAGCAGTTGAAGCGTGCCCTTGGGGTCCCGTCTACCTCTAAGAAGACCAAGAGCAGCAACAACGACGACCGGGACGGCGAACAACGCTTCGACAACCGCAACCGTCGACCTGATCGACGTGATTATCGTGATCGCAGGCCCTATCGTCGCAATGACGACAGGGATCGACGTGATTATCGCCGCGACTACCGCTGCGACGACAGACGTGACGACTATCATCGCAATGACCGCAACGACAGACGTAACGACCGCAAGGATGACCGGCGCGATGACCGACGTCGCCAAGACGACCACAACCGCCACGACAACAATCGAAAAGAACGATCTCCACCACCACCGCCCAAAGGGGGCAACCCCAATGGCGCGTTCCAGACTGCCAACCGAGAGATTAACTTCATCGTCGGCGGTCGCCAAGCGACCAAAAGCAACAGACAGAACCGATCAAACGCCAGGGAGATTGGGCATGTCAACACTGAAAACCCGCAGCCTCTGCGTTGGTCCGAATTCCCAATCACTTTCTCCAGGAAAGATCATTAGGTTCACATCCCTGACCCCGGGACTTACCCGCTGGTCGTTAACCCTATAGTCAACAGGGCCTTCCTGCCTAAGACCTTCATCGACGGGGGCAGCAGCTTAAACATCATCTTCACGGAGATGCTACGCAAGATGGAGTTCGACTTCAACAAGATGACTGCCTGCGATGAGCCCTTTTACGGGGTCGTGCCCGGCAAGGCTGCGTACCCCATAGGTCATGTATGCCTACCGGTCACCTTTGGCACAAGGGAGAACTTCCGCACGGAATATTTGATGTTCGAGGTCGCAGACTTCCGCTCTTCGTACCACGCCATCCTCAGGCGACCTATGCTCGCCAAGTTTATGGCCATACCTCATCACACCTACCTCATCATGAAGATGCCAGCACCAAACAGAATTCTCTCCGTCCTCGGGGACATCATGGTCTCCTACAACTGCGAAAGCGCTACCGTCGAGCTCTCCAAAGACTCCGCGATCAAAGCCGCAGCAACGGTCATGGTCGCCCAGGCAGCCAAGATCGACCAAACTACTCTGGAGGTGCCAGAACAGAAACGCACAAGCACGGCTTTGGACCCAAGTCCAGCTGTCAAGAAAGTTTGCCTCGGCCTGCCCGACGCATCCAAGGAAGTCGTCATCGGGGCCAACCTCAACCCCAAATAGGAACTCGCGCTCACCAGTTTCCTCAGGGACAACGCTGACATCTTCACATGGAGCCCATCCGACATGCCCGGTGTCCCCAGGGAGCTGGCTGAGCACACACTTGAAGTCAACAAGACTGCACGACCTATCAAGCAAAAGCTCCGGTGATTTGCAAAAGATAGAAAACAAGCTATAGAAGTAGAAGTCTGTAAGCTCTTAGCTGCAGGATTCATCAGAGAATGTAAACACCCGGTTTGGCTCGCAAACCCGGTCCTTGTACCAAAGAAAACTGGCGGATTAAGGATGTGTATCGATTACACCGACCTCAATAAGCACTGCCCGAAGGATCCTTTCCCTCTTCCTCGCATCGACCAGGTCGTGGACTCCACGGCTGGTAGTGTTCTACTCTGCTTCCTCGACTGCTACTCAGGGTATCACCAGATAGCCCTACATCCCGACGACGAAGATAAAACGGCGTTCATAACGCCTCACGGCATCTACTGCTACAAGGTCATGACCTTTGGCCTGAAAAACGCTGGAGCTACATATCAAAAGGCAATTCAGAAGTGCCTAGCGTCGCAAATCGAGAAGAACATCGAAGCCTATGTAGACGACGTAGTCGTCAAGACTACCGTAGAAGATCAGCTCATCGCCGACCTTACCGAAACCTTCGCCAATCTACGAGAATTCCAGTGGAAGCTCAACCCAACCAAGTGTGTCTTCGGTGTGCCTTCTGGAATGCTCCTGGGCTTCATGGTCGGACACCAAGGCATTGAAGCCAACCCTGCGAAGGTCGACGCTATACGCAAGATGGCCAAGCCATCCAACAAGAAAGACGTCATGAAGCTCACAGGAATGATGGCGGCTCTAGGTCGTTTCATCAGCAAGCTCGGCGAGAAAGGCTTACCCTTCTTCAAGCTATTGAAGAAGGCAGACAAGTTCGTATGGGACGACGAAGCCCAGAAAGCATTTGAGGCTCTCAAAGAGTCCTTGACGACACCACCAATCATGACTCCACCAATCCCAAAGGAAACACTCCTACTCTACATCTCTGCTACCACCAATGTGGTCAGCACAGTCCTCGTCGCTGAGCGAGAAGAAGAAGGGCAGGCCTATCCTGTTCAACGACCTGTGTATTACGTAAGCGAGGTCCTGGCCGACGCTAAGTCACGTTATACACAACCTCAGAAGCTGCTCTATGCGCTCCTGATCACGTCGAGAAAGCTTCATCATTACTTCCAAGCTCACAAGATCGTGGTTCCATCATCATTCCCACTGGGAGAGATCATCCGCAACCGCGACGCCAACGGCCGCGTCGTCAAGTGGTCAGTCGAGCTGGGAGAATTTGAAATCGAGTTTTGCCCTAGGCAAGCGATCAAGTCGCAGATCCTCGCAGACTTTGTGTCTGAGTGGACAGAGATCCAGATGCCCCCTCCCAAGGAGCGGCCTGAACACTGGATAATGTACTTCGACGGTACCCTCAACCTCGAAGGAGCCGGAGCAGGCGTATTACTCATCTCTCCTCAGGGGGAGCAGCTTAAGTACATCCTACAGATCCACTACAAGGCCTCCAACAACGGTGCAGAATACGAAGCCCTGATCCACGGGCTCCGCATAGCAGTGTCCCTTGGCATCAAGCGACTACTGGCTTTCGGCGATTCCAAGGTCGTCATCGAGCAAGTCAACAAGCAGTGGGACTGCGTCAAGGACACGATGGATGCTTACTGCACTGAAATTAGCAAACTCGAAGGCCACTTTGAGGGAATTGAGTTTCAGCACGTCCCACGAAACAGCAATGTGGCCGCTGATGTACTTTCCAAACTAGGCTCTCGACGAGCTCTAGTCCCAGCAGGCGTGTTCGTCCAAGACCTACGCAAGCCTTCAATCAAGCTTCTGGACCCAGATAACCCAGAACCACCTCCACACGATCAAAACTCAGCACCTCCCCGTGACGTGCTGATGTCAGAAAAAGAAGATGATTGGCGCAAGCCCTTCATAGACCTTATACTCGACCAGCTCGTCCCCGACGACAAAGCAGAGCGAGAGCGCATCACACGATGAAGTGCCAACTACGTCGTGATTGGTACCGACCTATACAGAAAAGCCGCCGCTACCGGCGTCCTGATGAAGTGCATCTTACGATCAGAAGGTCTCCAGCTCTTAGCTGAGATTCACAGCGGCGAATGTGGCTGCCACGCGGCATCCACTAATCTAGTCGGCAAGGCATACCGATCTGGATTCTACTGGCCCACGGCCATGACTGACGCTAAAGACCTCGTCAAGAGATGCAAAGGATGCCAATTCTTTGCCAAACAGCAGCACCTGCCAGCTCAGGCCCTCCGCACCATCCCTCCATCATGGCCCTTCGCTATGTGGGGTCTCGACGATGTAGGACCATTTCGTACCACCCTAGGCGGCTACAAACACATCCTGGTCGCCGTCGACAAATTCACCAAGTGGATTGAAGTCCGACCTGTTGCGAAAGTAACGTCGGAAGAAGCGGTAAAATTCATCGAAGACATCACACATCACTTTGGCATGCCTAATAGGATCATCACCGACCTGGGCAAAGCTTTCACCGGCTCTGTCTTCTGGGATTTCTGCTAGGACAAAACTATCGACGTCTATTACTCCTCGGTCGCCCACCCTCGGTGCAACGGCTAGGTTGAACGAGCCAATGGCATGGTGCTTCAAGCTCTTAAAGATCGTATCTACGACGACGCTTCTAACTATGCTACCCGGTGGTTAGCCGAGCTACCACACGTGATTTGGGGTCTAAGGACCCAAGTCAGCTCCACCACGGGCTTTTCGCCCTTCTTTCTGGTCTACGGATCGGAAGTCGTTCTACCTACTGACGTCGCCTTTGGAGCTCCACGCATCCAGTTCTACGAGGAAGGAGAAGCCAAGCAAACACACCGCGTCGACCTCGACAGCCTCGAAGAACAGAGACTTACTACTATCATGAGACAAGCCCGTCACGACCAACAAATTCGGCGTTACCACGACCGCAATGTTAAGGAAACTTCCTTTAACGTTGGCGACCTCATCCTCAGGCGCATCCAGAAGACCGATGGCATGCACAAGCTCTCTGCCCCTTGGGAGGGACCCTTCATCGTCACCGAAGTTATCAGCCCATCCACTTATCACCTCCAATGGGGCGACGGACAAGGAGTACCAAACCCTTGGAACGTGGAGCACCTACGACGATTCTATCCGTAGAATAGTTTTTAAAATTCTAGCTATGTATTTTCTTTCCTTGTACTTTTTTCAGATTAAATAAAAGTTACTTCAAGCAGTCATCTGCTACGTGTTGAGCACTACCTTCTCCTCTCTCATGTCGCAAAGCCCTCCCCTCGACATGCTCGGGGGCTTGGCTAAAGCCAATACATGGGTTGCAAAACCTGAGGGTCATAGATTTTCGCCTACTCCTCCCCCTCGACATGCTCGGGGGCTTGGCTCAAAGCCAACCTAAGGGTCGTACGACCTGAGGACTCCACCCCTAGTGAACACGAAGCCTTCTGTCACCGCGAGTATGTTGGTCGACAAAGGGTCGCCAGACCCGAGCCCTAGGCTCCCTTCTCGCGCGCCGACCTCACGTAAGCCTCCACGCTGAGCTGTGGAGGTCGGTAAGCCAGCCTCTCCGTGAGTAGTGGTTAGCGAGGCAAGAAACAAGACATCGTCATCTACAAGACTACCAAGCTCGCGTAGACACAAGGCAAGTGATTCATTCAGGTTCAACAAAGTGTTCATCCACAAGCCCTGTTTACAAGACAGAGAAGGGGAGAAGGTACAGCTCCTAATCAAAGACTATGCTTCGCCGTCATCACCTTCATAGTCCAGGTTATCCATCACCTCGGTGGCGGCATCTCGTACCTCTAGCTCCAGGGCTGCGAGGTCCTTCTCAGCATCAGGTCCAGCCTTGACCTTGGCCATGTCGACGTCAGGGTAGTGAGACTTAACTCTCACCAATGCATCTGTAGCCGCCGCCAAGCTCGCCGCCTTCAGCAGAGTCAGAAGCCTGTTAGGAGTATCTATAAGGCGATCCACGATGGATTTTGCCTCCTCCCCTTCAGCCGGCACCGCTATACAATCCATTGCATAGTTGGCCACACCCTTCAGGTCGCGCAGCTCCACCTCATACCCTGCAATGGTTACTTGGTTATTCTGCAACGACTTCAAGACAGCCTCGAACTCGACCTCAAGGCCCCGACTAGCTCCTGTCTCATAAGCCAGCTTTTGAGATACGGCGTACTCACTGTCGGCGGCTTCCTTCATCGCCCGCTTGAGCTCCTGGCCCCCAGCCTCGACCTCTCGGAGCGTTACCTCCATGCTTCGAACCTTTTATTTGGTGTTCTTCAAGGCGGCATCGAGCTCCTCTTCACAGTTGCGGAAGCCTACGAGATGACACAAGTGAGCATGCTACAAAAAAGACCTCCCACGACAAGATCATCAATACGACGATTCGACCTACCAATGGACAAAGTGTTGAACTGCGCAGTAGCCTCCGTGGCCTTGCGCCTTTCTTCGGCGAGCTCGTCCTCGAGCCTCTTCTTTTCGGCAGCCGCCGCCTCACGGACCTCCTTGAGCTCCTGCTCAAGGTCGATAATCCGTTGTTCTTTCTCCGCCGCGTTCTTCAGCAGGTCGGCCCGGCTCTTGGCCCGTTCTGCTAAGGACTGTCACAATATACCAAGCTCGTTAGCAGAATTTCAACAAGGCATCATCAAGTAAAGTACATCGTAAGAAAACTTACCGTCAGCGCATTGTTGATGGTCACAATGCTGGTCCGCAGGGCCTGCATATCCTCGTTGTCTTCGAAGATATCATCCTGCCAAGGGGTACCGTTCCAGTTAATCTCCCGGTGCGGTAACCTCGGGCTCGAAGAAGAAGATTCAGGTACCTGTGCGCCAGACGTCCCCGGACCTCCCGGCGCCTGGTCAATCTGAGGCTGGTCCTTGACCAGGTCATCAACCACAGCAAGTTTGGCACTGATGGGATCGACGTCAATTATTCTTGGGGAGATCGTCGCTCCGACGTCCCCAACGGTGACTCTTTCCCCCGCTTCAACAGTGCGCGGAGGGCTCGCCACCCTTGAATCCGCCACTGGCGGTGAAGTTGCCCTACTCTCAGCCGCTCCTCGCGGTGGAGTAGCCGTCCGCGCGTCGTCAGCCAATGCCTCCCCCACGACCTTCGGGTCAGCCGACCTCGTGCGGGAGGGAGAAGCTGGGGCGCCCAGGTCGTCCTGTGGCACCACCACCGGCCTGCACAGCAACACCACATCAAAACAAGCATTCAACAGCAAGCGAATCAGATTGAGTCTTCAAGATTTTACCTCAGAGACCGGAATCCGAAGCTTCGGCCTAAAAAGCTGAGGCTTAATCGCCGCAGGCATCTTTGCATGCGTGGCAGCAGCAGTCCGCTGCGCCTCCAAACCCCGACGGAGAGCGTCCTTCAACGTCTTCTCTACCAGCTCCCGCTGCCTCTTGGCAGCAGGGCTCTCCGACCTCCTCGCCGGCCGATCCTCGGCGACCGGCAACTCTTCAACGGCCTCGTCCTCCTCCTCATCTTCAGACTCGACCTCCCTCGAGCGGGGCGTCGGGATTGACGGTGTGACGACCGCCGGAGGGGAAGCGGCCTTTCTCTTCTTCTTCTTCTCTGCGGCCTTCACCGCAGAAACCGCAGCAGCAGCAGCTGAAGCCGATTGCTTCCCCACCGCCGACCTAGTCCTGCGCCGGGACTTCGCTGCGCCACCAGCGTCCGGGCCTGTCCCGGCATCATCTCCAGCTTCAGCATCGGTGTCTTCATCGGCCTCCACCGACGAGTCAGACTCATAAAACTCCAGCAGACGACCTGCCGGAGGTTTATATTTGTCCGACCTAAGTTTCCTCCGGTGCAGCTCGCCTTCAGGAAGAGGCGCGGGGCACCACATCTGACACTCGCGCGCCTGCAAGCAACACAACGACCAAGAAAGTTACACGACGTAAAACAACAAGCAAACGAAGTAAACCGACCCAAAAGTAAGTCTCAAGGTCTTACCGGGTCAGCCGGCCTCTTCAACGAGTGCGCCTTGGGGCACTTCTTCACCTTCACCTTCCCAGAGTACATCTGGGACACTCTGGCCGCCATCTCCTCCTTGGAGACTTTGCGGTTAACTTCACGCGTGGGGTCTGATTGCCCCCAGTACTCGTACGCCGGGTGAACCCGATCTTTGATCGGTTGGATCATCCGCCGGCAAAACGACCTGGCGACTGCAGCTCCTGTCACCCCCCGTTTCTTCATATCGTTGACGAGCTCCAGGACCCCCTTGAGGTCCTCAAGGTCACGGGATGACAACCCTAAATCCCATTCGTTCATTTTCACTAGCTTATGGCCAGTACGACGTGGAAGCCCAGGAAGTTGATCTACAATATAAAACCACTCCGACCTCCACCCAGCAGTGTTATCGGGGAGATCGGTATCTATCCACTCTGCCTTGAGGCCCGACCTCAAGGAAAACATCACAGCCCCCACTGGCCCCGATCTTTTGCCAGTGCTCTTCACACAAAACAAGTACCTCCACAACAAGAAGTGAGGCGATATCCCCAGATACGCCTCACAGAAATGAATGAAGGTCGACACTACAGTTATGGAGTTGGGAACAAGATGTACCAGCTCCAGGTTGTAGTAGTACAACAAGCCGCGGAAGAAATCCCCCACGGGAAGGTTGAAGCCACGCTCGAAGAAGGACGCGAAGACGACCTGCTCCTTAACATCCTCGCTCGGGAACAACTCCCCAGCCGCGGCCCTCCACTCCACCTCCGCCTTTGGCCGGAGTACCCCGCGGTCCACCAAAGCTTGGATCTTCGCCTCAGTCATCGTCGACCGGACCCACGCCGTCTGCGGGTCCGGGATGGAAGCCGTCTCCGCCGCCATTTCGCCGCTAGGGTTTGCGCTGGATCTAATAGCGCAGAGGGTCTTGACGCGCATGCGCAAGAGGAGCGCGATGCGGAGCGGTGGCGCAAGCACGTGGCCGGCCGGAGCTGGAGGTTGGATGGGAGCACGCGCG
The DNA here is from genome assembly GCA_036936925.1 of Cenchrus fungigraminus. NCBI lineage: Eukaryota > Viridiplantae > Streptophyta > Magnoliopsida > Poales > Poaceae > Cenchrus > Cenchrus fungigraminus. The sequence goes on along the minus strand of CM072770.1, from coordinate 123,603,804 downwards.
CGGGAGCAAGGCGGTCGCAAGATCGCGGGAAAGCTACGGCGGCAGAAGTGAGAGCGACGGGAGGAAGAAGAAGGGTGAATGGGGTCAACCCCGACCCGGGCCGCCCTATTTATAGGGGGGTCCACTAAATCTGCCCGTTGCAATTCCTTCCGCCATACAAAATGCCTCAACGGCTCTATTCCGAGAAGTTCGCACGAAGATTATGGCGGATTCATCGCCAACCGACTAAAAGCCACGACCTAAACTCCGAGTTTAGGTCGTCAGCTGGTAACAAATTATCATCAGGTCGTCCTGATGGCAAAACAGATTTAACAAGCCCCCACGTCACATTAATTTAGGTCTTTGACAAACCATTTTGTCAAATCGACCAAGTACATGACAGAAGAGAGCGAACATTACATGGACCGCCCGAAGGTACACAAGTCGCCTGCGACCTCATTGGATCCAGAACCTGACACTCAAGATAAACATACTACAAGGCCTGGGCCACCCGGAGCAATCTCCACGACCTACTTTACCGAAGCAGAGCACGTCGCCAGATTTCTCCTAGCACCAGGACCTTGATGGCGGCCTTGCGGGGGACAGCTGTAGGACGGCGCGCAACCTAAGGCATGCTCGGCCCAAACTATTGGAATGGAAACACGAGCTTGCTCTTCGGCGCGGGATTCCAAGTCCTAGTGAGCACCCGATGCTCACCAGCGACGTCCTGCTATAGCCCCAGCTCGAACAGCATCACCTCCAAACTCTACCTGGTACCCCGCAGAGGCAGGGTGCAGAGAATGGGGGTGTTGCCTACATTTCGCGAGAGTTCTCCTAGCTCCAAGCTTCTACAAACACAAGACTCTACAATCTGGTGGACGAACACATGCCCATGGCATGGTGGGAACACTACTCTGCAGCTTCATAGCTCAACAATGCTCGGTGCTTGCCTCCTTCAGCTTCACGGTGCTATTTATAGCCAGAGCCAAGCTTTGGGCAGTTGGCGAACTGATGATACTGTCACCACGTGGTCCTGGGACCTGCAGACATGTGCACGATTAAAGGCGACGACTTTACCTCTGTCTCGCGACGTCTTTTGTCGCTAGCACATCAATGATGCCTGAGCCCCGCCGCAGAGTCACATGGCTACAGTAACTCCCTTGATCAGTGGGCTGTTTGTCGTTTTCTGGGTGGCAAGAGAATCTCCGACCACTGTTGACCCGTGACCCTACAGTCTACGCTATATGACAAAACCTGACCCTGCGTCAGATGGCTCAGCGCCTAACTTAGCCCCTTTTTCGACGACAACTCCACGACCTTCCTCTACGACCTGATGTCTTTTATTTACATCCGCTAGGCTTTGCGTCCTGGTGCACCCGCTATGGCTCTGCACGTAAACGGACCTATTCCAATCAGCCTATATTTCTGTTTCCTGAGCAGAATGGTCGTAGGTTCGATTGAAGACCTTCCGGGGTAGGCGTGCCTCGCTGCTTCGCCAGATCCATCTGGGCGCCTGGAGACCAAAAGCACCATGGAGATCAAAGGCTTCGCTTCTACGATTTCGTCGGGCCCCCGTGGTCGGTGTGCCTATTGCTGAGGTCGCCAATATCTTAGCACTTTGGCTCCGCTGGATGGCTGGCAGCTATGTTGGTCGTCTGGACACCAAAACGACCTCCTCGAGGTCGGCGTGCCTCAGTACCTAGGTCTTACAATACCTCGGTACGTGTATGGCCCTGCCAACCTAGTTGGGCACCATGGATGCGTGACCTTCCGAGGTCGGTGTGCTCTTGTAGCACTGCCAGTCTGTTCTGGACACTCAGGATTTTACGTCGGGAATGAAGGCCTCCCCGTGGGGTGCGCGCCTAACGGCTCTACCAAGTACTTCCGGGTGCTTGTGCACTTCTGATATGAGACCTTCCCGAGGTCGGCATGCCTCGAGTGGCTCTGCCAGACTCTTTGCAGCTATGCAAGATATCTGGGTGTCTCTACACTCCATTCGTTCAAGATCAACATTCTTCTATGACTTCATCATTGACCGTTTTGACCACTACATAAGACCTCTTCGTACGACGCACCTTTCAAGATCCTGCTAGATACCCTCGGATACTGGACATCATCGACTTGAGGCCTCTTTGAGGTCGACACGCCTACAAGGCCTCCCTGAGGTCGGCCCCGCCAGATTCCTTGCAGCTATGTTAGGAGATCTGGGTGTCTCTACACTTCGTTCGATCAAGACCATGACTCAGTTTTCTTCTCTTTTTTGAGCATCAAACTAGCCATGCTGCCTGCTTCAATGCTCGGGGACTACTCTACGAGTGCGTCTTCGACGCCCTCTTGTTTTCCTCGTCGTACCGACCTGTCGAGAAACCTGTTTCCCATCACGTCGTCAGTCGACCTACTTTTTCTTCCTTTTTTGGATCATCATATCGGCCATCCTGCCCGCCACGATGCTCGGATACTACTCTATGAGTGCATCTTTGATGCCCTCTGAATTTTTTCATCGACGTTTCGATCTATTGGAAGCCTGCTTCCTATAGGTCGTCACTTGACCTCTCTTCATTCGGCATGACTACAAACAGGTCGGCTGCTAAGTTGACTTGTTCTTTTTCTTTTGGACCGACGTGCATGCTATTCGACCTGTCGATAGCTCTACGACTTCGTCATGACCTTTCTAAAGTCGCTGCGCCTACACCTCGCTTGGGGGCTTGTGAGACATAGGTACCCCTGGGTCCCCACCGACCAGGCTCACGGCCGTCCCCGATAAGTGGGTCCGGCCTACCAGAAGACCTACCGACCTGTCAGTGGGCCCAACCGACCTAGTTGGCGGGCCGCACGACCTCCTGACGACCTTCCAGAAGATTCCCCAGACGACCTAGTTCAACACGACCTCAAGACTTGGTGTACAAGACACGACCTCGGTGGATTTCGCCCAAAGCAGATCGACAGGACATGGCAAGATGTGTAACGTAGACTTAGGTCTCCTGGTCGTAACCGACCAGGAGTCTGGGAACCGACCTCATCCGCTGGCCAATATAAGGCGGACGAGGCGACCCCTTGTACGACATACGCAATCCCCAAGCAATACAAGCCGAAGAACTGGACGTAGGGTTTTACTCTCCGGAGGCCCGAACCAGTATAAACTCGCCGTGTTCTCTGTATTCCGCGTACTCGTGTGCGACCTTCGAGTTCTTAGCCTTAGATTCCACCCCACCGAACAACTAAACCACTGGGATTAGCACCCCCGTGGGCTGTCTAGATCTCACCATCTGACAGGTGTCGAGCCCAAGTCCCTTGCGGTGGTGTTCGATCTATCGAAGGTCTGACGAGAGTCTAACCCTTGTAACCGTTGCCCTCCTCTCCCTTTTATAGTCACAAGGGGAGGGGCACAAGGGGGGAGTAAAAAAGAGGTACAGTGCTTGGTTGCTGGTACGTCCCGTTGTACGTCATTGTCTGCCAGGGTGCATTGAAGCCGAGTCGCGATGCCTCGTCGTGGGAGCCGCCGCGTGGCCGGGCCTGACTGTTCATTCTGGGACGCTTGGCTTCTTCTCCGAGTAGTTTGCGCTTGCCTTAGCCTGCCCGAGTACTTGCCTAGCCCGCCACGCCCGAGCCTAAGTCTAGGCTTGTGCGCGTCGTAGAGGGTGCTTGAGTGCCTCGGGCTGAGCTTGCGTGTGGCAGAGCGAGAGATGATGGCGATGGGATGGCCGCGCAGCCGGTCAGACCAGCATTAAGGCTCTTGTTGGGGTGAGCTGCCTGCATGGCTGCCAGCTGTTGTACTTGCATGGCATGGGGAATCGTTCCCCCACGCGCGTCGGTGGTGGTGCTCGCGCCCCGCGCTCGCGCCACGCGCCATGGCCCACGTACCAGTCAGAGGCGGAGGGTGGTCGTGCGAGGCGGAGACTTGTCGTGCGAGGCGGAGACTTGTCGTGGGGATCCTCTAGTGGGGAACTGGTCGGAGATGCAGCCAACTGGCCGAAGACTGGACGTCTTGCCAGTGTGGGTCTTGACCAGGGTCCTTACTCCTCCTTGTCCTGAATCTTTGCCTTGACGTTGTCGATCTTGGCCTTCACGTTGTCAGTGGTGTTGGATTGTCTTGTGTTTAGGGGAGATTATCTCGCCGTCAAAGGGGGCTCTAATCCGGGCCCTCGTCAGTAGGTATCTCTAAATCTTGTTCTCTTTCAATCCCAGCACCACCAATGAGTATTTCTTGTTCTAGGCAGGCTTAGTTAACAGAGTTGTTATTTGAATCTTCTTCCTCATCAGAAGCATCGAGAAGTTGGTCATTTTGGTTCCCAGGGTTGGGTGGAGCATTACCCATCTGATGTTGATGCATATTTGCTAAATTTGCGACATAGTTGAGTCCATTAGCATTTCCACAATTGTCATTGGGAGTTTGTGGCAAGGTGGATGGCATCTGTTCTTGATCAGTGTCATCTGGCGAGCAGCGGTGTGAGTGGGAGAGCAAAACTTCTGGTGGGGATGAAGGGTTCTCCTCGGTGCAGACATGCTCAGCTGGTTTGAGAGGCTTTGGAGCCCATTTAATCCCAATTTTGCGCCTAAGGCAGTATCGAGCATGGTGGCCGTAATTGAAAAGGACTCTCCCACAATACCACCCTATACCACCAGTTGAAAATGACTCGTATGTAATAGAAAAGGACCTATATGTAAGGATCCGACGGTTGAGATTAATTCTATACCACCGGTTTTTTAGTGTGGTATGGGTGGTATTCATTGGTGGTATGGGTAGTATATGGGTATTATCAGAAATATATAAAATAATATTGTTGTAATATATGAAATCAAGTCTTTTTATGTAACCTTGGCAGCGGGGAAATTTTTTCCAAATAATATACAACGAGGAAATTACCATTTTACCCATAGTACAAAACTGAAAAAAAACTGATAATACCACCGTACTACCGTTGGGTGGTATTGTGTACCGTAAAAGACCTCAACAGTTAATGCATCGTGTTTTACTTTTGCAGTCTCTGACATAATGGCCCTCACTTAGACATCTGAAGCAGACACCCCACTGAAGAATGCGCGCTCGGTTGGACAGCAAGGTTTTTACAGCGCTGTGAGGAGGGACTTCAATGCCCGCATTGTAATCAGTTCGTGGTGCACGCTTGATAGTCCCAAAAACTTTTTTGCAAGAGGTTTGAGGTTCATCTTCTTTCAACTCAGAGAAAAGTCCAGAACCAGACAGCCTTTGCAAATCACATACAAAGCTTCCGAACTTGATGAATAGGGGCCTTGATCAGTTGTTCGCGAGGAACAAATTTGGGAGTAGGAGAGTCTTGCACAAGTTTGTAGAGAAATGAACCTTTTTGGGATTAATAGCTTTGTTCTTCAGATTATGTTTCTTCTTCTCAGAGTTCATTTTTGTGCAACTCTGGTCTTCTTCCAGTTTGCTCCACCATCTCTCCAAAGGTGGAAATAGATGTCAAAATGCTCTGAGATTACTCTTTTGAGGTCACAAATCATGAAACCCACTTCTTTGCAAGAGACTGCAAACTTAAAATGTCTGTCTTTGACAAAAGAAACATGAAAACCAGCAGGCGAGCCACCCAAACAAGCATGAAGGGCAAGACTAACAGATTTTTCCGTGAGGCTAAAGGTGTACCTTCGAAAGATTGCCAACAGAGAGAAGGAACCAGCCAAGGAAGAGGATGCATGATGCACAGCTCGGTCAGCAGTAAGACAAACCTTGGTTTGGAATCTGAGCCCTTCCTCAAATTTCCAATTTTTGCCCAACTCAGCTAGCTGCTCGTCCTCCTCGAGCTCAAGCAGTCTGGGCGGTGCCATATTTGGCAACCAGCAGATGAATGGATATCCTCACTACGACGGATCCATAGAGCACGCAAGGAATTTGGTTGAGACTAGAGGCAAGAAGCAATCACAGGGGTGGGTGCGCACCGGTGCGGCAGCGCGGGCGCGCAGCGACGTCGAAGTCCCCGGATCCGCGGCGCGGCGCTCAGCAGCAATGCGGGCAGCACGGGCGCTTAGCTGCGGCGCAGGCAGCGCAGGCGCTCAGCAGCAACGCGGGAGGGCGCTTAGCTGTGGCGCAGGCAGCGCGAGCGCTCATCGGCGGCGAGGGCGGTCATCGGCGGCAACCGGTGCGGCAGCGCGGGCGCGCAGCGACTCCGTGGCGGAATTCCATCAGTGACCATCACTGTCATTCATCCCAACTCCCAATTCCTTGGCTCAAAACTCAAAAGTCTCCACCCTTAATGGATTCCAGTGTTCCTCTGTGTTGGGGTTCCTGTTCGATGGCATAAAACTACAGTTACGCCAGCACGGAATATAACAATAATGTTTAAATTAGCAATTTTGCGCTCATTTATAATTTTCATTCATGATTTACAGCTTGGTGCTGGAAGCTCATTCAAGGATTAGTAGCTGCACTGCAAAGGGCTGGACCAGATGTACACTGACAGACAAATTGCACACAGTACAGAATCTCCCATCTTATGAATCCTTTTTCTTCGATCCTTGCCAATGTTTTCAGTAGTTGATTTCCTCCTTGTTTCCAAATTGACTAGTAGGTACTGAAAAACACCAGAAGAATATGTGCTCTCGGTAGTAATGCCAGCTGAACTGTATGGTTTGATTTTCATAACAGAATTTGGAAGAGATTTGGAAAGCTACGTTTCGGATAAATCAGTTGGATTTCTGTGCAGTGATCATTATTTTGGTAGAGTTTTTGATGGCCAAGAAGGATTTCAAGGGTTCGAAATTTCTGGATGGTTTCTCCTTCCCTTCCGTCATGCAAGCAAGGCTTCTTCAGTACAGGGAAAAACATAAAGGATCCTTTTTTATGGTCTTCGCACAGAGGAATCCAAGCATAGAGCAGCCGTCGTCCTCGAGGCCACCCCGCGTCGCCGTCCCACGATCAGAGGTCGTCGCGGACTCGCCATGGAAGGCGCAGCCTCCGGTGACCGGGCCGCCGCCGTCCCAGCGCGTATGACCACCGTGTCGCGGCACTACTTCGGCGGCGGCGCGTCCGAGAGCGACCACGACCTCCGCGTGGACATCATCGAGGTACCCGCCTCGTCCCTCCCTCCCGAGTCCCCAAGCATCAACTCTCTCTAGGTGGCGATCGAGCAGCAGCGTTACGGGCTTACGGCTGGCGGTTGCTGGCGATGCCGGGGAAGTGTTCGGTGAAATGCTGCGAAGGACGACATTTTTTTTCTGTGACTAACTATTTAACCACTCTATGCATGTATGCGTATACTTCATTTCTTCTTACAAGGTGCATTAGTATTTGAGAAAGTATTTCACAGTATACTTTAAAATTAATTCAAAAATATAATTTGACCACTAGTTTCTCTTATATTATTTTATCAATTGATATATGAAATCAAAATATGTTCAGAAATACGAATCTGTTTATACATATTTTGTGTGCTAAAGTCTAAACATGCATTTTTCTCTGATTAATCATGGGCAACAAATTTGCATTATTTGGCTTTTTTTAGAATCCTAAGACGCCCTATGTTTTGAAATGGAATGCTGGTTTTACTTGCTATTGCTGGCTTCCTGTGTAACTGTGTTCTATATGTTGTGTCCTGAGTCCTGACGAGCTGCTTTTGGTTGGGTATACAGAACATTGAAGGTATTTCACAGTATACTTTAAAATTAGTTCAAAAAATATAATTTGACCACTATTTTCTCTTATATTATTTTATCAATTGATATGAAATCAAAATATGTTCAGAAATACGAATCTGTTTATACATATTTTGTGTGCTAACTGCTAAAGTCTAAACATGCATTTTTCTTTGATTAATCATTGGCAACAAATTTGCATTACTTGGCTTTTTTAGAATCCTAAGACTCCCTATGTTTTGAAATGGAATGCTGGTTTTACTTGCTATTGCTGGCTTCCTGTGTATAACTGTGTTTTATATGTAGTGTCCTGAGTCCTGATGAGCTGCTTTTGGTTGGGTATCCAGAACATTGAAGAGGACTACGGAATGTTTGTCTGGCCATGCAGTATCATTCTAGCTGAATACGTGTGGCAACAGAGGTCACGGTTCTCTGGCTCCAAAGTTGTTGAGGTACTACTCTTTGGGTTACCCTGAATGTTGGTAGCAAGTGATGAACATGGTCCATTTGTTTGTGGCGTAAAGTGTAAATGGCAATCCACTGAACAATCTTATCTCAATAGCTGGGAAGTCCCAATTCCTTGGCTCAAAACTCTCTTATTGTTCAACGAAACTACAGCTATGCCAATGTAGAATAATAATAATGTCGGTAGTACGATTTTATGCTCATTCTAATTTTCATATATGTCTGACAGCTTGGTGCTGGAACCTCACTACCAGGATTAGTAGCTGCAAAGGTTGGAGCACATGTGACTCTAACAGACATTGCACACAACACAGAAGTTAGTTCCAACCCATCTTCAGAATCCTTGTTGTTTTTATCCTTGTCGGTGTTTCAGTGATTAATTTCTGACATTGCACACAACACAGAAGTTAGTTCCGACACATCTTAGGAATCCTTGTTGGTGTTTCAGTGGTTGATTTCCTCTTTGTTTTTCACTGACTAGGTTCTGAACAACATCAGAAGAATATGCACTCTCAACAAGGCCAGCTGCACTGTATGGTTTGATTTGGAGGACTGAATTTTACATGTCTGGCAAGTGGCAACCTATAAGAATTCAGAAAGCTTACATTTAGTCCAAAACCATGCAGGTATCAGGACTTACCTGGGGAGACTGGGATGAACCAATATTCGATCTGCATCCTGACATCATTCTTGGAGCTGATGTACTCTACGATTCAGCAAGTGAGCTACTGCTCTATTCTACTCTGTTCAGTGGATTACAGTTATTATTTGTTTAAGGATAATCGTTTGGTGGCCTATGCATTCACTGGCTGCCTGCTGCTATTTGCATTGTTGTATTTTTTGGCTAACTGACATGCCACATTACCACTGCATCTATTTGGCAAGATTTTGATGATCTCTTCGCAACGGTTACTTTCCTCCTGGAAAATTCTCCTGGGGCGGTGTTCATAACCACATACCACAACCGCAGGTACCAATGAACCACTCCATACCCGTTTCACTTGGAAGGAGTGTGGGAAGCTATATTTTTATAAATCACCCGAATTCTTCTGTTTGCAGTGGTCACCATTTGATCGAGTTTTTGATGGTCAAGTGGGGTTTGAAGTGTTTGAAACTGCTAGATGGTTTCTCCTTCCTCCCGTCATGCAAGGCTGCTTCACTGCAGGGGAACATTCAGCTTGTTGAGATTGCGCTTGACAAGGAAAACCACAAATGAAGTTTACAGGAGTTGACTGGCAGCACAGGGGAACAGAGTGGCATTTTTGGTCATCTGCATACAGATTGTAGTTTAGGAACGACACCATGCGCCAATTCCAGTGTCAATAATCAAAGGACGGTTTTAGTAAAAGAAAAAACTTTCGCCGAGCATTTGTACCATAATAGCTTATGATGCCCAAACTTGTGCCTACAACCTACTATTTGGTGCCAACTGTGAAGATGCAGATTGCCGTGCAGAGACGCTCCCAACTGTAATATGTATATGTAAATGATCGTGACACCAGGGCCTTGGACGTCTGACCATCTGAAGATTACCCTAATTTTTTGTTAATTTCCCGAATGACGTGCTAATGTACATTGAAGGCAAGTATGCGACACCGGAAAATCCAATCATCAGAAATCAATGGCTGAGCCTGTGACTCAGAATGGCTTATAAAGTTTCCTGTGTTACTAGTTTACAGATATATGGAGTCATCCATATGGACTCGAAAACAGGTGGAAGCGTGTGGCCCAACCCAACGTATATATTCTTTGGTCCCAACTCCCAACCATGAAGAATTCGCTCAGGTGTGAGTTTGTTCATTCACTGGAAGTTATGCTCCAGTCACAAGAGCATGAATCATTCGGGGGGGTTTTTTTTTTGGAAAATTAGAATCATCCAGTTTTCAAACTCACTTTATCTGTGTCACCTCAAAAGAAAAATACTTTTGCTTTAACACATCTTACACCAGTTTCGCATGTCTTGGATGGATAACATGGCAACTTTGATAAATTGGTGCCAACGCATCAGTTGATACATCGGAAAGTAATGCATATAGCCACAAATGAGTCATTGTACATCAATTTTCCAATAAAAGGAATAAAGCAAACATTGTCAGCACCTTTTCATCAAATGAGCTGACCCATGAGTCATGAATAACATGAGTCCAGTCTAGTGTAGATACTTCTTGAGAGGTCAACAGAACACGGTCCCAGTTTCCATGTTTTATAGGCTGATAAGCACCGAGTAACAGTACGCAGTAGCTAACTGATGAATACCATCACACCTAAGCACTGATTTATCTTCAAAACTCCTGCATGGACAATAGTAATTACAAAGAACACTGTAAAACATGATACAATAAGACAGTATGACTGCAAAATTTAAGATTGACAATGTTGGAACACGTGTTGCTCCAAGTTCATTGCATTAATATGCAAGCACAGAGGTGAAAATACAGAACTAGATACCTTTCGAATGTCTGGTGTCAGGCAGTCAGCAAACTCCTCTCAAGTTCTTGTAGTCCTCATAACTAAGAAATTTATCCTTAATTTTGAGCCAGTCAGCTGGTTTTGGCTGGAAGATTGCTATATATCCTTCTCTATCAGCCTAGATGTGAAAATCGATAAAAGTGTTAAGATGTATTCTGCTGGTTTATGGTAAGCAAAACAAACATACCAATAAAAAGAGCACCAAAAGTCTCATATTAAAATTCAATCCCAAGGGTAACTAAAAGAGAAAAGGAGAAATGAACAAAGAAGTGTACAGAATCAAATAAATACTCTGCCAGATAACATGATGTACTCACAGCAATATTAAGAAGATCTGGCTGTTTGATCAATCTATCATTAATCTCCAAAAGGGAGCCTTTAACACAGCATCTGTAAGAGTTCAGAATAAGCAACAATCCAGTGCAGAAAACAATGATGTCATGCATACTTCCAAGGTTTGTAAGATCAAGGGGGGCAACCTCACGACAAAAGACTTATCATTTACAAAAACTTTGCACAGCGCTGAGTTTTCTTGCAAATGTTGTGCATTCTGCAAAAAAATCAACATCAACTCATGCTGCCATTTATTTAACTAAACAGGAAACATGATTCAAGCATTCTAGTTACCCTTTTGCGTTTGCCTGTGACCTTCATCTCACTGCGATCTGACTTGCCAACATTGAAGTCAACAGCGGTTATACCTCCTTCCTCTTTAAATGCAATGTGGGCTGGAGCTAAACCAACCACACACAATCTAAAGTTTTCAACAACATAGAAGCAGCCATGAGAATGCATACTAAGGCTCATTAGAAACCTCAATATGAACTATCAGGAAAAAGGAAGGTATTGGCACGTGTCAACTAGAGTTACTGCAGAAAATAAATACCTAACACAAGAACAGATCGATTGTTCACAGATCGAAGCAATACAAACATTACGTAACTAAGCACACGTTCAGCAGTGTTAGGCACTTAGCACTATCACAGTTGGCATTCTTATTATATGCAGATAACTTCCTACTTTTTCACTAAAAAGCGCAATATGGACACCTTAAAATGATAAACCTACCCATTTGGATGACGGTACACATACTGATCATGCCCTGGATTCGGAAAATCTGCAAAGAAAGTGGTGGCGTTGAATTAGAGTAGTTGGGGCAGAATTCTTGAAAGCGGTAAAAACATTTTATTTTTATGGTTCAAAATAACAGCGTAATGTTCTGAAATAACTAGTTTGAGAACTAACTAACATTTTGAGATATGGATCACATAGTATATTATGTCGTCCTCCACTAACAATGGGTTACATAAGTATGCTCCTAGAAAGAAATAAGTTTAATAACTAAAGTTTGAGAAATAACTGAAGTTTGAGAACAAACTAACATTTTGAGCTTGGATCACATAGTTTATTATGTCGTCCTCCACTAACAATGGGTTACATAAGTATGCTCCTAGAAAGAAATAAGTTGGTTGGTAAATCGGTGATACAATACTACCACGGTGATTGAATACACCAATTTGCACCGAAAAATCCCAGATGCTGTGGTTAATTGATTAGACACTTCATTAATCATGAACCGAAACAAAGATATCAAACTCCAATTACAAAACTGAATCAGTGTTTCAAGAGTACACTAAAAAATTGACATCAGAATTCATTTATAAAGCAGCTTAGTTTCAGAGATCAAATATTCATACGAAACATTTCAGTCCAATGACCATAATTATTTAAGCTCCTCAGAATTCTTAATTCCATAGCCTTGCAAGAAAGACGCATTTCACTCTCTAAAAAGAGCAATCATATCTCAAACTCAAAATAAAAACTGAGAGTTTTACGCACATCAATCAAGTATGAAAAAGTCAAACCATTTACCAGCGATGAAATAGCGCGCGAAGTTAGCCTCGACGGCGGAGGGGGGAGACGCCGGCAGGTCAGCAGCGTCGGGGACGACGAGGGCCCGCGTCTCGTCGTCGAGGTAGGCTCCCCGCGTTGATGGCCTCTCGAGTGACGGCGCTTCTAGGGCTGCAGCCTCCGCAGCCATTCTTGCCGCCGCAACGGAGGCAAGAAACGGATGGAGACGTAGCCGGCGCCCGGCACAGGCTGGCCGCGGACGGAGAGGACGTCCGGGCGGCGGGCGGTAGAGAGTGGGGTGAGGACGGCGGCGGCCGTCGGGGGCCAGCTGAATTGGGGGTATAGACTTCCGTGGAAGCGTATTCTAAATTTACGCTAACGTTAGGTATAAAACGTTTTGCGTTTCCACATGAATACATTTGTCCACAAAGTTAAATCATCTAACAACATGATTTGTTTAAAGGTTAAATTCGATATTATTTGCAAAATTTTATTCTTCTATCTCAACATAACAACGTAAAGTTTCATTATGTTGCTTTACGAAAATGAATTAGTATTTCAAAAAATACATTAAAAATTGAAATCAGCATCAAATTATAAAGTAGTTCAGTTTCAAAGATCGAATATTCTCAAAAATACTGTGGATAATAAACTATTTAAGCTACTCGATATTATTAATTATTGATTCCAAATCCTTACAAGAGTGATGCATTTCGCTCTCTACAGGAACAAGCATACCTCAAACATAAAATAAAATCTGAGAGCTTTCACACCCATCAAAGTATGGAAAAGTCAAGGCTTTTACCATCGATCAAATAGCGCGCGAAGTTAGCCTCGACGACGAAGGGGGGAGACGCCGGGAGAGTAGCGTCGGGGATGACGAGGGCTCACGTCTCATCGTTGAGGTAGCCTTCCTGCGTTGATGGCCTCTCGAGTGACGACGCTTCTAGGGCTGCAACCCCCGCAGCCATTCTCGATGCCGCAAGGGAGGCAGAACGGGGACGGTGACACAGCCGATGCTCGGTACAGGCTAGCCGCGGACGGGGAGCGTGTCCAGGTGCGAGCGGCGAGCGGTCGAGGGTGGGGGCGACAATGATTTTTTTTTACCACGTGGGAATATGAGTCCTGTGGGCTGCGGGTTGCGGCACATAGGTTTCTAAATGGACATGGAAAAGTATTAGAAGTTTACGCTAACATTGTCTAGAAAACATTTTACATTTCCACACAAATAATTTACCCTCAAAATTATATCGATCAACCACTTATTTATTTATTTATTTTTGATTGAAAACAGAATTATGCCGTCTATCCGGAAAAGTTGAATAAATTCCAATCATGCTCAACGGTATACAATTGAGATTGGAAAAAGTCTACATAACCCCCCAACATATTGTACTCAGACTACTTAACCTCTCAACCTATAAAACAAGATATCCAGCCCCAACAATTTTGCAAAACCATTCAAAACACCCCCTATGTGGTTTTGCCAAGCTATTTTGCCACCATGGCATGCTGAGTTGGATTGAGTTGTTGATGTGGCATATGGGCCCCACCTATCAGTCTATGTGCACACACTGCAAAGCTCAACGGGGAAGGGAGGCAGGTGCATCGGCACCCCTCTCCTTGCTGAGCTCGAGGGGCGGCAGGTGACCCTCGCGCCATCGGCGTCGGGAGGAGAGTTGCGCCGGAGAGAGCGGGGCCGCGACCTTTTCCTCTCTGCCCTTGCCCTCGGAGAGGGAGTCGAGAGGGAAGACCAAAGAGGATGGGGAGGATGGAGGAGAGAGAGAAGAGCAGAGATGAGACCCGGCCGTTGCGGCCTGCCGTCATGACCCGCCGTGGCCCAACCGCGAGCAACTTCATCGCCACGCCGGGGCCACTCGATCTCGTCCGCCACCGTGACAGAGCGACAGGGGAGAGGCATGGTGGCCTCTCGGCGCGGGGCCCTCATCCTCCCCGACGCCTGGTGGCCCAGAGGCGTGATGCCCTCATGCCGACGGACTGACTTCCTCCTTGACGACTGCGCCGTGTCCTCCTCCCTCCGTCGGTCGTGGCTTCCTCCCCGACGCCGCCCAGCCTCCTCCCTTCGTCCCTCCCTCCTTTCTCCGGGATGGCGGTAGTGGCGGATCGCACCGGCCACAAGGGCGAGTGGCGCTGCCTCCTCCTTCCCCAGCAGCGAGAGGGCCAGGCCCCCAACTCCGGCGCACCCTCCTTCTCCCCGCGCCGACTTCTTTCTCGGAGCTCCGGTGGCGCAGCGAAGATGTGTGGAGTAGGAAGGATCTCCGCCCAGCTGAGCTCTGCAACGTGCGGTGCCGGTTGAAGGGAGGGAGAGGTGGAAGGAAGATATGACGTGTGAGTCCCACCTATCATAGAGGGGAAGAAAATGGGGGAGAAATGTGTATACAGTCTGACATGTGGGCCATTGCCACATCACCGTCCACTTCAGCCGCCATAGTGGCAACACCACCTTTGGAGATTATGTAAACGGTATTGTATAGTTGAGGGGGTTAAACATCTAGTTTTGTAGGTTGAGGGGTGAAGTGAACCACCGTTGATAGGTGGGGGGTTATGTAAACTTTTTTTCAATTGGGATCTAAATTTTAGCAAAACAAAGGGAGGGATTTAAATACTCTCACATACAAATGATTGACATTGAAGAAAATGATACTTTGTTACTCTTACGCTTTTCTTGTTCCTAACGATTTCTAGCCAGACCTTACCTTGGGCAGGGAATTCGCTGCTGAAAGATCCCGCCCAGTGTGTGATGTGAGACACACTTACAAGCAATCGAGTTTAGCGGTTTATTTGTAGATGTATAAGTCTTATTTGTAGATGTATAAGTCTCAGAGAAGAAAAAGAAGGGTAAGCAATGTTCATCATGAATAAATAAAACTAACTGGATGAGAAAATTCAATAGTAGTGTTCTACTTATACGAAACCCGTTTTATTAGCTGATCGCTTTGATTGAACACGAAGGATGCGTGATCTGGTGGCATATGATCAAGCGAGGTACTGGAGAAAATGGTTGTAGCTGCCGTAATGGTCCTCCACCGCGGCCGCCGGTGCCTGCACATCGACGCCGCCATCGAGCTTGACGTCGACGCAGTCGAGCTTGACGTCGATGCTACCGCTGCTACTCACCGCCGGCGCCGGCGCCGACGACGACCACACGCTGCAGGACTCCCGCGTCACCTCCAGCAGCGAGTCCCTCACCCTGTCCACCTGCACCGCCACCCCGTTGTCTCGCCTCTGCAATCAATAAACCAACCAATGCAAACGATGCCGATGAGCACGTGCTGTATCCGAGCTTCATCAATGGCGGCGGCGCGCGGCGAGGTAGGTGGTTATAATATACGTACGACGACGCGGAGGACGTTGAGGACGAGGCTCTTGTAGGAGGTGACGTTGACGTTGGTGACGTCGAGGCCGAGGGCGTTGACGGCGTCCATGAGGCGGACGAAGCGGCCGGGCTTGTGCTCGCACAGCACCTGCAGGAAGAACTCGTTCGCCTCCACCTGCCGCACCTCCACCTGCGGCTCCATGTCGTGCCCCTTCTCCTCCTCCGCCGGCGCAGGCGCCGCCGCAGCTGCCCGGGCCTTCTTGCTCGCCGGCGGCTGCTGGAGGCTCGTGCGCGGCGAGTCGTCGTTCTCCAGCCCCACCAGGCTCGCCGGCGGCGGGTGGTCCAGGAGCACGTCGGGGGCGCCGTCCGCCGGGTCCTCCAGCTCGTCCTGCAGCGCCTTCACCTGGTTC
Organism: Cenchrus fungigraminus; assembly: GCA_036936925.1. Taxonomy (NCBI): domain Eukaryota; kingdom Viridiplantae; phylum Streptophyta; class Magnoliopsida; order Poales; family Poaceae; genus Cenchrus; species Cenchrus fungigraminus. The sequence continues at coordinate 123,587,688 of CM072770.1, read as the reverse complement.
TGCAGCCCCACGATGTAGTCGATCGCGTCCCCGAGGATCGACGCGCGGTCCATCTGAAAGACGAACGATGCCAAAGATCAATCAATCCATTCGCATCCAATGTATGATCGGTCAAATTAAGAAGCATGCATCCATGGCGATCGAGGGGTACGAACCTTGGTGATGTTGGGGACGAGCGACCTGAGCTTGTAGAGCCGGTCGTTGAGCTTCTTCCTCCGCTTCCGCTCCGCCACCAGGTTCTTGCACTGCTGCCGCTTGCCTCCGCCCTTGCCACCGCCGCCACGCCCCTGCGCGTCGCCGTCGCCGTCGCCGTCCTCGGGGTCCCCCTGCAAGTCGCTCCCCTCGGACCCCGAGTCCGCACCTCCAGCGCGCGCCGCGCCGTGCTGCTCCTGCTGCTGCGCCGCCACCACCACCGACGGCTCGCTCCCGGCCGCCGCCGCCGCGTACTGCCACCCCGCCGCTGCCGCGTCGTCGACCACAACGGCCGGCGCCGCCGCCAGGAACGGGTCCCCCGTGGCGTCGAACAGGCTGAGCGACGGCGGCACCGGCCCGTACATACGCTGCGGGTCGGCGCCGTCCCACGCGAAGCCCGGCGCCTCCGGCCACGTGTGCACGGCGGCTCCGCCCTCGTCCCCTTCGCCGTCTGCCGCCCGCGCCGGCACCCCGCACTGCGCCATGACCAGCTCCGCCATCTGCTCCTCCTCCGCCATCTGCGCACGCACGCACGGGCCGGCGCAGCGCGCCGGCATTATAAAAGAGAGCGTCAGATGAGTCATGTGTTTGTGTGCGCCTGCGCATCACCCAAATGCAAAGGCTGTGGCTGTTGCGTGCGGTTCGCCGCGACATCTCGGCCGGCGTCGCTGGCTCATGCTGAAGCTGTGTGCTCTTACAACTCTCTAACTCTAACTACCTTTAGCCTAACTGAAAGTCTGAAACTGTTCGCCCAAGAAAAATTAAGTTTCCTGAAATTTCTGATGTCGGCAAGAAATGAAGGTGTATGTTCAGACGTCGCTTACGTATCTGGCGGCGAAGAGCTCGACAAGGCCGCCGGCGACCGGCACCAGCAGCCGCGTCCTCGGACCGCCAGATCCGAGCTCCTGCAATGTGTCATGGGTGCTAGTCGATCAGGCAGTTCGATGCTTAGGCAGTGGCGGTTAAAGATGAACTGTGCTTACAGAGGAGTAACTTGTTGGGAGCTCTGGCACGCAGCTGGTATGCCAAATCGGCTGGTTGGACATCATTGCCTCGGCGTGCATCCTGATCCATGCAGAACAGCAAAGATTAGCAATAAAAAGAACTTGCAATGCATCCCTGAATTCCTGAGTAAGAATTGATTCGGGGAAATGAACGGATGGTAAGGACTGTGTGTGAATTACCCTGCAGATGAGGAGGAATCCAGTGGGATAGACGAAGGCAGCTCGCCAAGTGCAGAAACATGGGCCTCGAACTCACTGCTGCAGCAGAACCCAGTCATCTCCAAGAACCTGCGTGCAGTTCGTGTCACAGAGGACGATGAATCACTGAATCAGAACAATTCCAGGAAGTGTCAGAGTATATGATCAGAGTCAGATCAGGCAGTTCCTACCTCTGATCAGGAGACAGCCTCCAGTAGATGCAGTAGTCCCAGGCGTCTGCACCAACAAGAGGCCTCAACGCAACCTCCACGCTGGCGCCTCCATCCCCAGCAGCGGCGGCCGCGGTGGCAGCCATGCACCGGTGATCTCCCCCTCCCATGGCACTGAGTACTAGTGATCACCTAGTACTAGGAGTGGCTGCAGGCACATCGAAGCAAGAAGCTATGTAATGTAAGCGTCAGTTGCAGCATGCGCAAGTGTCGCTTTCATACTGTCAGGAATCAAGATTTTTTTTTTTTTGAACAGACAGTCAGGAATCAGGATAGGATTTGTTGATGTCATCGCCTCATCGTTGTGAAAAAGGGCTGCAAGAAACTTCAGGCTATGGTGATTCATGCAAGGGTACAACCGTACAATCTGACCCAATTGACCTGTTCATATGACGTGTGCCATGTATTACTACTTGATGTTACTTACACATATGATCAAAAACAGAATCATACTTGGGTAACTAAATAAAAGTAGCTCAGTCATCTGAACCTTCATATCTGAACTCTAAACTGAAGCAGTCTACAAGTAGCTGTAACTTTTATGTGCTAGAAAAACGCAAGAAGCAAAGGTACATAATTCCTTTTGATTCACCTGAATGATGATGTCTAGAGTCCTGCCTAGGTAATCTGTGGCAACAATAAGCAGAGAGAAGAAAAGCTACCTTTCTGGCTCCCAGGTGACCTCTTCTCTGAAGGCAGTGACGAAATCCGGAAATGATTCAGCAGAGGGGGAGAAGTGAATCAGCTGAAAGGTATTGCTAACTGAAGAATCATTTCCATTGCAGGACAGTTGCATCATGAGTGCCAGTGCGAGTACGTATATATATAGCCACCCCCAGCACCACCTGTCTCTTCTCTGAATTACCCCTAACCTCTTCCGTAAAGCAGATTTGTTCACTGAAATCTTGGGATTAACTGAGAGAAAATCACGCTGTGCTCCATTAGCACACATGTATTGATGTGAAGGTTGTTATGGTTAGGTTGGTTGCAAGAAAGGCGTGACCGTGTTTTTCTCAATTGTTTTCCTAACTCCATGGACTTGGCTATACAAATACACATTCTCTGGTGCCTAATCTGTTAAGAAATAAGAACATGCAAATCTGCACTGTTGATGCCAAATGAGTTCCATGTCTTTTTTTAAAAAAAAAAAGATATGAGTTCCATGTCAAGAGTACACGCATCATACATTGTGGTAAAATTCTCTCGCTGAATACATGAACGCTGAATGAAATTTTTTGGCAGAAGTAATGGAATTAGTATGCACTTACGAGTCTTGACACATGAATAGGTTGAGATATTTGGGCACCTATAAGTTGCAATTGCAACACTCTGATCTGGTCCATTTCAGATGCTCAGGTAGTCGGGTGTGTTGGATCGGGATCCTCTGAAGTTTTCCTGTCTACCTCAGAGAGAGGTAAGGTAGAGTCCCTGACCGCGCTCCTGTGCTTTTTCCGTGTAGCTTATGAGATATGAGGCTCAATAATAGCGCATGGTACTCACCAACGCAGACAAAACGGAAAAAAAATGTAGTGCCATGCAGAATCGACTGGTGCAAGTGTGTGACACGTTTTTGTGCAACACAAAGTTTGGAAGAAAAATATGTAGTTTTCAAATTAAGTGTCCAAATCAAATTTCGATCGAACCATGGTGTTTTTATGATGATATCTATAAATAAGATCACATTTGACTATATTTTGAATTAAATTATTTCTGAACATTTTTTGAATACACCAAGATTTTATTGATTTTTGAGCAACATTTTCATTTTGAACCAAACCAATATTTTTCGGTACACTAAAATTTATAGATTTCCACAAACATTTTTCTTTTTGAACCGACCAACATTTTGAGGCATGTGAAAAATAATTTGATTTTGAAATATGATTGTTGACGCTTTTCTCGGTCGAACACACGAATGCGCTAGATCGCGCGGTTGTCGGAAATCCACTCGCTGAACCTCCCAGCACGGGCCGGTCTAACCGCCTTGGACAGGAGGCACGTCGAAAACCTAGATTCGCTGCTCCGGGAGGGACCCCGTCGGGAACAGTGCGCCTAGGGTTGTCCTGAGATCGGCAGGCCACTCAGAACTCCCTCAACCGCCGTGGAGACGAAGGAGGAGAGCAATGGAGGTTGGAAAAGTTAGGGTTTGGAGAAAATAGAGTAAAATTGATAATGACGATTGGATGATAGGTCTCAATCGGCCACGACCCTTTATATTTATAGGGTGGGAGGACTTGCCCTGCAAATAGCACTTTACAACTCGGAATCAAGCTAAACTCCTAATTCTACCCGAAATCGGGGAGACCCGGTTAGACCGCCCCCGAGGGGCGGTTAGACCGCTTGACACCTTTGTGCCGGCCCGGCTATAGCGTACCCCGGTCAGACCGCCCCTGGGACCCAGTCTAACCGGCCTACCTGGCCTGAGTCAGCTCTTGCCAAATTTGGGTGTCAACACATGCCCCCCTGTTTTTTAGTAAAGCTTGCGTGCTAAAAAATAATACTAAGGACGACAAAAAAATGTTGTCGGCCATTTTTTATGCTAAGGGCGATTTTGATGGAAACCGGCCATGGACCTTCAAGCATCTTGCCATACACTTGGATAGAACTTCTTCAAATATCTTCCATTGAGCGCCCTGGGTAGCTGCTGTCCTTGCAAAGAGTCCACCATATAAGAATTTCCGGAGGAAACTCTCACAACCTTGTATGGACCTTCCAAACTTGGAGACCATTTACCAAACTTGTTGCTCTTGGATCCTATAGGCAAAATAGTTTTCCAAACCAAATCTCCTACTTGAAAAGACTTAGCTCTTACCCTTTTGTTATATGCTCTAGCAACTCGCCTCTTATCCTTCTCAATTGCTTCCAAAGCTTCCAAACGCTTGTCGGTCACTTCATCAATGTTATCCATCATCAAAGCATGATATGTATCAACATTAAGTTCATTTTGCCTTGCAAGTCTATATACGCCTAGATTCACCTCAACGGGTAAAATGGCCTCTTGACCATACACAAGCTCAAAAGGAGTAACTTTAGTAGCCCCATGTCTAGAGATGCGATGAGCCCATAAAGCTTCAGATAATACTTCATGCCATCTTTTAGGATTGTCTTATATCTTCTTCTTAATGAGCTTAACTAAAGTTTTATTGCTAGACTCGGCTTGACCATTAGCTTGAGCATAATATGGAGATGAATTGAGCAACTTAATACCATAGGAATTGATAAAATCACGCACCTCCTTAGCCACAAATGAAGTACCTTGATTCGTGGTTAAAGTTTGTGGAATACCAAATCTATGTATGATATGCTCCGTAATAAACCCAATTACCTCTTTGTGTGTCATGTTCTTGAGAGGAATTGCTTCAGTCCACTTGGTAAAATAATCAGTTGCCACAATCACAAAGCAATGCCCTTTAGTCGACGGAGGATGTATCTTGCCAATGAAATCCAATCCCCAGCCTCTGAATGGCCAAGGCTTGATAATTGGATGCAACAACACAGCAGGCACCAACTGAACGTCTCCGTGCTTTTGACACTCTTCACATCCTTTATAGTACCTAAAACAATCGGCTATCATAGTAGGCCAATAAAAGCAAGCCCGCCTAAGAAGCCACTTCATCTTGGGAGCCGATTGATGAGTACCACAAATTCCTTCATGTACCTCTGTCATAGCCAATCTTGCTTGATCAGGACCTAAGCACTTTAAAAGCAAATCATCTGTTGTCCGACGATATAACTCATCATTATCCAAGATAAACTTAAGCGCCCACCGCCGGACTTTTCTGTCACTTATACTTTTAGGATCCTGCAAATACTTAACCAGAGGCGTTCTCCAATCTCCCACTTCGTCCTCAACAGTTTTGGAAGAAACAGTGGCCGAAGTAGGGTTGCCCCCCGAGGGGCGGTCTAACCGGCCTGAGGGGGCAGTCTGACCGGGGCACCCGGTTTGACCGGCCAGAGGGGGCGGTTGAACCAGCTCCTCCAGAACGTACCCTCAGCTTTGCTAAACATCGGTTTTCGTTCCTGAAAATTTCTTTTCTGGACATTATAACCAGATGCTTGCTGAGCCAGAGCGTTAGCCTTCGGATTCTCCTCCCGTGGTACATGATAGATCACAAACTCATCCATACAAGATATGATGTCCAAGCATTTATCAAGGTAAGCATTTAAAGAACTATTTAGACATTGACATACCTTAGACACTTGCTGTACCACCAGTAAAGAATCACCATAAGCTTCTACATGTTTCACTCCCATGTCATGTAAGATTTGCAATCCAAACAAGAGAGCTTCATACTCAATTTGATTATTAGTACATTTACGATCCAACCGGCTAAGAACTTCAAAAATAGCTCCACTAGGTGACATAATAATAATTCCAACACCACAACCACTTCTACAAGCCGATCCATCAAAATGTAATTTCCATGGAGTAAAGGTTACATAACCGACATCTAAATCAAGTTGCTTATCAATCCTATGTTGAACAATAAAGTCGGCTACTATTTGATCTCTCATTGACCCAATAGGTTCACAACGCAAATCATACTCAACAAGAGCATAAGCCCACTTACCGACTCTACCACTAAGAATAGGTTTTTGCAACATGTATTTAATTATGTCGGTTTGGCATGCAACATAACAAGTACTAGACAATAAATAATGTCTTAACTTAGTACAAGCATAATATAAAGATAGACAAAGCTTTTCAATAAAGGTGTACCTCGTTTTGGCGTCTAGCAACCTTCTACTCTCATAAGCAACAACATACTCCTTACCATCGGTCTCTTGAGTCAAAACAGCTTTAATCACACTTGGCTCCGCCGCAACATAAAGTCGGAATGGAACACCACTCTTGGGTGCTTGAAGAACAGGCGGCGAAGTCAAATAGCTCTTAATCTAATCAAAAGCCTCTTGTTGTTTTGCCTCCTAAGTGAATTCAGCTCCACTTGTAAAGGGGATCGACTTTTGAGAAATTCACTGTTGAGAAAGAGCTTTTGGTTTTCTTCTGTTTGTTGGATTCTTAGTTTTGGTTTTGGTTTTGGTTCTCGAGCTTTTGTTTTCTTTCATTGTTTGTGTAAGGTAGCTTTGCTACCCCCACAACAAACCGCCTTGGACAGGAGGCACGTCGAAAACCTAGATTCGCTGCTCCGGGAGGGACCCCGTCGGGAACAGTGCGCCTAGGGTTGTCGTGAGATCGGCAGGTCACTCAGAACTCCCTCAACCGCCGTGGAGACGAAGGAGGAGAGCAATGGAGGTTGGAAAAGTTAGGGTTTGGAGAAAATAGAGTAAAATTGATAATGACGATTGGATGATAGGTCTCAATCGGTCACGATCCTTTATATTTATAGGGTGGGAGGACTTGCCCTGCAAATAACACTTTACAACTCGGAATCAAGCTAAACTCCTAATTCTACCTGAAATCGGGGAGACGCGGTTAGACCGCCCCCGAGGGGCGGTTAGACCGCCTGACACCTTTGTGCCGGCCCGGCTACAGCGTACCCCGGTCAGACCGCCCCTGGGACCCGGTCTAACCGGCCTACCTGGCCTGAGTCAGCTCTTGCCAAATTTGGGTGTCAACAATGATCAAGTATGACCTTATTTTGTATCTCTCGTCACAAGGAACATCAAGGTCAAATCCAAATTTGATTTGGACATTTGGTTTTATTTTTCCTCAAAACTTTATTTTGCACAAGTTAAAAAGTGTGTCAGGCACCAGCCAATTATGTGAGCGTCCTGTGTTGCTGGCCTCATGCGTACGTTGAGCCTGGAGAGAGAGGCCTTGCCGTCCGTTGAGAATTGAACGGTGCAGAGAATACTACCTCCCTCTGAGGTAGAGACCAATAACTTCAGAGGAACCCGATCCGGTGTGTTGTCTTACCTTTCTAGGTCGAAATCGTAAGGCAAGGTACATAGAACTTCACAATGGTTCAGAACAATACGCAGATTAGTCAGAGTTGGTATGAACCGTGACTTGCGCATGCATGGTAGTACGGCCACCTGCATAATCCGAGGCAAAACTATTCGCAAAAAAAAAAAAAATCCGAGGCAAAACCTTTGAAGAAACGAAACCGGCGCAGCAGACTGAAAACCGGGTTCGCCTCACCGTCGGCGACCACCGCCTCGCCCCCTCCGCGGCGCTGCATCTCTGCGAGCTTCCGCCTCCAGCCGCTGCCTCCGGCGGCCATCCTCTCAAGCACGCAGGGCCCAAAACTGCCCCCAGACAAAGATGAAGAAGACCCCGCGGCGCTTCGCTAGCGGCGGCGGCGGTCTAGGTAATCTGGCCAGATCATGCGGCGCGCATCGATCTGCCTGCCTGCCTGCCTTTTCGATCTGCAGGCTGCACCAGGTCAATCGCCGTTCAGAACCTAAAAAAAAATTCAGGCATCACCCTCGTTTCAGTTGGCGTTTCTTGTAAATCCACGGCGAGTTGGTTCAAATGGGCAAGGGAGGAGGAGGACATGGGAGCCTCCCTCCCCCTTCTGGTCCCTCGTCAAACGGGCAAGAAGTTGTTGGAAGGAAGAAGGGATCGATTCAGCTGCTGCTGGTGGTGGTGGTATCTTTGGTGATGCAATGCAACACCCATTCGTCAGAGCTCTCTCGCAGCCCAACAGTGACAAAGAAGGACATCAGAAAGGATGGCTGCAAATTACAGGAACGATCAGTGTCTGGCAGTATATTTTCAAACAGCTTGTTAATTAGCAGGTATTGATATAGCCTGATGTTTTTTTTTCCTGTAGATAGCTCACGGTTGAAGTGGCCAACAATCTCCTCTCAGAGAACTAGTCCAGTCCATTCAGTGAAGAACTCATCAGGGCGCTACAAGTAGAACAGTTTCAGTTTCAGGACCATGACAACTGACAGAACAGTTTCAGGAACACACCACTCAAGCAATGTGGTGATTGTGCAGTGTTTTTTCAGTTTTGTCTCCTTTTTCTGGATTTGTGCATGCTGAGGAGTGAGGACTCTCAAGGTACGCTCGTTCTCGAAATAGACACGCTGCATCGTGCATGCTGCTGGGCCGTCGCGTATGCACCTGCATACACAGACAGCGACGCCGAGTGTTGGACGCGCGCGGAAGGCCGGCGCGGCGGCACGGTCGCAGGGAAGAGAGCAGAGAGAGCGCGGACGGCGAGGCGCCATGGTCGTGCGCAGGTTGACAGCGCCGGTCCGCCGCCGTGAGCCCGCCCGTGAGCTGCGCGCGTGGAGCAGACGAGGAATGTCTGGTCCTCGGCGCCGGGGGGTGGACGGTCCCCTTGGCCTCTCGTGACCGTCGGATCAGCATCCTGCGGCCGATCTGCAGTCAGCGACAAAGTCTGGACGGGGGTCCTCGCGTGCTGGGCCGCCGTTGACCTGGGCAACGCGCCGCGCGAATACTTCTTCATCCGATCCAGTGAACCCTTGCGCCGCCGGCCGCCCGTCAAGGGATGCAGCGCCGCCGGCTGCTGCTGCACGTCGACGCGGTTCATCGCCTGAGCTGGCCGTCGAACGAACCGCACCGCCGAGCGCGACGGCGTCGAGCCGGAACACGCGGCGCGCCATCCTGCCGAGACCCTCGGCGGCGGACTCTTGGCTGCTCTGCTCAGGCTGCAGCGTGGCGGCCATTGCAGTTGACAGGGTAAAAGAACAGAGCTAATCCAGCTGGCAGTTCTAGGCTCTGAAAAAGAACAGCTGAGCAGGCCAACAATGGAAGACGATGATGAATCATAGAGAGCGTCAGATCGAAACATGAGGTTGTTGGAACTTGGAAGCAGGAGGAGATCGATCGGGCTGGTGGACGGTGGTGGTATCTTCGGTGATGCAATTCCCATGCGTCAGACTGCAAGAGCCCACCAGTGACAGGAAAAAGAGGACAGGCACAACAGAAAAGGCGTCCGCCAACATTTCGGATTCGATAAGGCATTACGGTCGAGGTGATCGTGCTGCTGATTGCTCCACTCGTGTGAATTCCGATTAAGCACTTCTTTCTTGATCTAGTACTGCTATTTGACTGCTCAGCTCAGCTTCGCCAACTGAAAGAGAGAAAACTGATACCCTGTCTAGTAGTGATTCTCCTCCAATCGATCTTGGTCAGAGATTCAGAGCTAAGCAGTCCGTGCATTGCAAAATTGCAGTATTCGAACAGTACAACAAAGATCAGGAATGCTACTTTTCAGTTCTGACAATACTATTGGACTGTAAGATGAACAGACTGAGGCACATTATAACTGTCGACCAAATGTAAGATCAAAGCACTCGACTCTGAACTTAAATGTGGATACTATACCCGTAACTTGTACCGATTCAGTGATTCTCCAATGAACACAGGTGCAGTATATAAACTCTTTCCCAGGTTCGTCAGTTACGTTTCGCGCTGCGCAGTAGGCACAATGTTGTGTGCAGAGGGTGTGACGATCTATGCTTAACATTCCCGGACGCCGATCGAGGCAAGAAGATTAGATGTTGGAAGCAATCACCTGGTGGCTGGTGCTGTTATATATATCAATGAAATAGCTAAAAAAAAGTGTTATACTGAATTGTGAGGTTCTCCACGAACGGGCCTACGCAACCTGATGGGCTGCATCGTGTTTCTGGGCCGCCGGTCACTCTGCCTGCTCTCTTCTTCTTTCTAGTGCTCTGAATTTCTGAACACCAAGTGCACTGTGCACCTAGGAAAAGTACTAATAAGAATCCCTAAAAAAAAAGATAGATCGATAAGAGTCATAGAGACAGCAGCGGCCACCATCCTCTCAGCGAAGGGCTTATTCCTCTTGGCGCACCCTCTGCCGAGAGCAAGCTCTCGACGAAGGCCTCTCAACGCAATTCTACCGGCGAAGAGCTCTTTGCCGAGAACCATGTCAATCCCTCTTTGCAAAGAAATTTTTTCAAAACAAAAAAAAGGCGCAGGGGCCACTGCGGCCCCCACCGCCTGGCCGCCGTCGCACGCCACCACCGCCGCGCACACCAAAACACACACACACACACACAGAGGGAGAACCCGGAGCCGGCCGCCGCCCTCAACCCGCTGCCGGCCGCAGCACACCAAAACCGCGTCAGGGGAGTATCCGCCGCCGCCGAGCAGGGGAAGGAGCTGCAGGCCGCCGCGTCGGGGAAGGAGCTGCAGGCCGCTGAGCCGGGGAAGGATCCGCCGCCGCCGCTCCAGGTGAAGATCCGTCGCTACCGCGCTGGGGGAGCAGTCGTCGTGCCGACGCTGAGGGATAGGAGGCCGAGCCACGCCTCCTTATGCGCCGCCGCCGCACCTCACCCCGCCACTGCTCCTCACCACCGGTGAGGGGCCGAATAGAGGGAGGAGGGGAGGCAGGAGGGCCCGACGGGCCTAACCGGTGAGGGAGGAGGTTGAGAGTTGGGTTGTGGTGGGCCGGCGGGAAATGGGCCTCCTGGCCCAATGCTGCTTTGTCGAGAGCCCAATAAATGGCTCTCGACAAAGATTTGCTCCAAATGCATTTAATTGGTTTAAAATAGCAAATAAATTCAAATATTTACCAAATTTTAGTTTGGAGTAACATATGTTGTATGTTACCTGTAGAAAAGGTTTTGTAGTTAATTAAATTTAAATTTGATTTTCTCTAAGACTTCAAACTTAATGACAATAGTTCAAATTCTCTAAAACTTCTCGTGAGATGTTCTGGTTTCTAAACAATGTATGTGTCGAAGTGTTCAAAACGTTCTCAACTTTTTATCGCAACCTCCTCATATGATATCATGATGACTTGACAAATTTCGTGATTTTCAAACTTTATTTGAATTTTATACAATTTTAAAACCTTTCTACCTCACGATCTTCATCATGATCAGAGACCAAATGCTGGAAATTTAGCTTCATTTCATGTACATGGTCTTAGAGATGTCTCATGGACATGAATATCATTTTTCCAACAACTTTATTCTATGACTTCATGCACTTGCAGTTCATATCAGACGTATAAAAAAAATACCTAGAAAGAAGTAAAAATTTTAAATATAGCAAACAGAGTTGAAATTGTGTCAAATTTGAGAACATGTTTTGTATAAGTGTATGTTGAGGATAGAAAAAATTTGGAGATAAAAAGGTATTTTTTTAAAAAAAAATTCTTTGCCGAGAGCCGAAGAATTGCACTCGGCAAAGAAACTCTCAAAGAAATCTATGCCGAGAGTTTTTTATGTGGCTCTCGGAAAAGAATTTCTGTGTCGTGAGCCTCGTCTCTGTCGAGAGCGGGCCCACTTGCTCTCGGCAAAGAGCCCCTCTGCCGTGAGTCGGGTCTTTGGCTCCAGGCGAAGCCTCAGCCTCACGGCAGAGGCTCCGTTTCCGGTAGTGTTTGTATCTATCCATCTATCTCGGCGTAGTGTCGCTCACTCTTGGAGATTGATAAGAGTCATAGAGACAGCGGCGGCCGCCTAGTTGCCAATGCAGCATACGGAAGCCATGCAAGCTGTAGTGTAGTCATGGTGTCTGTCTGCGCCTGCGTGTCACACATACTCAATAATGAAGGTGCTCGTCGTGGTGTTCGTCGCCGGCGGTGGCGCGGTGGCCGGTAGTTGCCCGATCTCGGTTGGGTAGTATAAGCCAAGGTCCGGCGGTGATCGAGATCCGGCCGGGCCGGGCGGCGTCACCATCTTTGTCATCCCGGAAGAGATTAACCCCGCCGTTCGGTGGCCGATCTATCTCTTTATCTTGCCAATGTAGCATACGGAAGCCATTCAAGCTGTAGTGTTGCGATGGTGTCTGTCTGCGCCTGCGTGTCACACATAGAGTACTCAATAATGAAGGTGCTCGTCGTGGTGTTCGTCGCCGGCGGTGGCGCGGTGGCCGGTAGTCGCTACTTGCTCGATCGGTTGGGTAGTATAAGCCAAGGTCCGGCGGTTGAGAGCCGGCCGGGCCTGGCGGCCGGCGTCACCATCTTCGTCATCCCCGGAAGAGATTAACCCCAACCCCGCCGTTCGGCGGTGGCCGGTCGATCGATGGTGAGCGTGCGGTGCCGCCGCCCGCCGGCCGCTCCCCTGTAGCTATTGCGTAGTAGTGCTAGCGCCCAACGAGGACGAGCATCATCGCCGTCGTCGTCGCCTTCGTCTGCTTCTCTCTCGAGTCGTGCTGGATCACACGCACACGCACCCGCCGCGTCGTCGCTTCCCCTTTCCTCGCCTTACTTGTCAATGTCAGGCGTCTGACGACGAGTTTGTCCGCCGCTTGCAAATGCAGATGCAGATGCAGGCACTCCAGTACTCTTCAGGTGATCAGATATTCAGATATGTGTTGACTGCTGTTGGCTACTTGCCTGTTGTTGCGCTCCCAACCGTGCATGGAATAAATAAGCTACTACGTGCCAATGTACCACCCATCCGTGGCATGCAGGCCGTGCATGCATCAGTCCTCTTCATTCCTCTTTTCGGTCTTCCCTAATATATGATGCACATATAGTATATACTCCCTTCGTTTTTAAATATAAGATGTCCAAGACAAGCAAATTAGTTCGTTTTTAACTAACTAGCTTATTCTAAATGTCGTATATTTAAGAATAGAATAGGGGTAATACGTAAATGCCAAACGGGGGATGACTCTCGATTTTGCCTTATCGTGAGATCCCTCCTATTATGGCAATTCGGGGAAAGAGCGAGAATTTGGAAGGCACAAAAGGAAAAACATGAGAAAAGTAACAAATAAAAGGGGGGGGGGGATAACCTCATCTTCTGAAAAAACGTGAGAAAAGTAACAAGTCAAAGAAGAGAAGTAACCTCATCTTCTGTGACGATCTCCTTCATCTTCGACAAGTTGTGGCAGAGCGGGCGGCGGTACAGGTTGGAGAGATTCCATGGCCGGCGGACGTCCTGAGAGAGGAGGCGAGTTAGGGGGCAGCATAGGGGAGCCGACAAGGGCACCGCCGAGCAGTGGAGGATGTCTAGTGGGAAGGGTTAGCAGTGGGGACAAGAAGGACAGGGTGGAAGGCGGGTGGTGCGACACAGTGGCAAGGTTGCTGCCTACCATGGCAGGTGCTGGAGGAGGCGGTGGGAGAGGGATGTGTGGGGAAGAAGATGAAAATGGGATGGAGAGAGAGAAGGGAGGGTGGTCCTCACCGAGGGGGTGGTCGACGAAGAGGTGGGGGGAGCAGCACATAGAGAAAGGCATGACTGCGAGGAAGAAGATGGTTGTGGGGTTTTTGTGCGCGGACGGTGCAGATAAAGGGCGGATGTGGTGGCCGTGTGGGGATGGGGTGGGCTCTTAACCGAAGAATATTGAAAGATCTCTCTCGCGATAGTTGTGTCCTATTATGTATACATATATATTCTACATTGCTCTCAGCTCTACACTTGCCGTTGTGGAGCTCGTTCCAGTCCCGAGCGTTCGGATGATGGCGGCTTTATATCTAAGGCCATCTGAGAAATTTCAAAAAATGACACCAAATTCGAACGCCTCACTCCATTTGACATCCAATTCGCGAGCTTTTCAAAAACTGACACCGATGACACAAATTGATTCAAATGTGGGACTCTTTCCTTTTCCTTCTTTTTTATTTCTCCAGACCCAACTGAACTGATGAAAATGCTCCTGGAGTGCAGGACCCAGATGTCGGGGTCATCTTCAACCTCCCGCGGCTCCTCTCTTAAAGTCCTTCACCGTTGGTGTTGTCTTTGCATGTGTGGTTAGTTGGTTGACCAGCTGTGTCGACGTTGTAGGGGGCAGCCATTGGTGAGCGAGAGCACGGAGCTCTTGATGGTCACGGAGGTGCTAACCTTAGCGTCGTCTCCGATGGTCGGCGGAGAGGAGTCACCGTCGGCTCTAGTGAGGGCAAATTGAAGGAGGGGGGCAACGGGCGGGGAGGGACCGGCGCAGGGGACCGGCGGGCGGCGATGCGCCAGACGTGGCTGTGGCGGAGGCTACCATTGGTGCGCTAGGGGCTGACAGTGGAGGGGGTCAGCGGCGCGCCAGGAGGGACGAAGGATGGGGTTGTCACCGCGCCAGGGGAGACGACGACAGGCGACGTGCAGGGCCCGGGGAGGCGCAATCAGGCATTGAGCATAGAGAAGATGAGAGAGGCATGGCGGCACACGAGAGAAAGATGGGAGGGGAAGAAGATCCAGAGGAAGAAGAAGGCATTAGAGAAGGTATTATGGTCCTCTTACTAGGGCTGTAGAGAGAAATGGGGGAGAGTCCCTCATTTTGAAGCAATTCACATCATCGGTGTCAATTTTAAAATGCTTGCGAATTAGGTGTTAAATGAAGTGAGACGCTTGAATTAGGTGTCATTTTTGAAATTTCTCGAGGCCATGCAGGCAGAGCTAGGCCTTCTATCGTGCTCTCCGCACTCCGCACCGTAGTGGGGATGGATTTGGGTTCTTCTTCATCCTACATACACGGATACACCACGTGCGGACGCGCCCTCGGGCATCCCTTCACTGCGGTTGCATGCTCGATTCCTCTTCATTCCTCTACAGATTGACCACATTTTCACCTCTCGCTCCCGCGCTCCGTGCAATCTGTAGCACTCCCTGGGCGATCGAGGTGGAGCTTGACAACCAAATGAGGGGGGACAAGTTATGGAAATAAGTACGAAATATATGTGAATAATAGTAGCAAATTAGTGTTCATTCAGTGGAGATTATGTTGGATGGGGGATGACCCCCTTAATTTGATATCCACTAAGCTCCGCTAATGGATGACACTACCACGTCGTCGTAGCAAGGAATGGTGACGACGGAGCTACATGAGCACGTCGACCTCTGAGCTCTAACGCTCTGCCTCCTCACCTCTTTACATCATCCGCGATGTGTTTGTTCTCTCTTTCCTCTCGGTATACTTTTTTTTGTTTGATCGAACAAAAAACTATACTATATATATGTCCATACATACATACATACATACATACATACATACATACATACATACATACATATATATATGTATGTATATATATATATATAAAACAAAGCCAAACAAGTACTCCCTCCGTCCCAAAAAGAATGTCATTCTAGAAATTTTTAGGACAAATTATTACGGAGGTGAAATGACCTCGATTGCCCCTATTTATTTGCCATATTAGGTGCTAACTGATTGTTGCATGCCTACATGCACATGCAGACATGTCAAATTAAGCAAAATGTCATTCTTTTTGGGACAAAATTTGAATCCTAAAACGTCATTCTTTTTGGGACGGAGGGAGTATTAAATAATATATTTTTTATTTGATGATATATATATATATATATATCTCCACTTAGTTTAATTTTTTTAGATAAGGGATTACAAAATCCGGCCTCTACATCCATGGATGTACACAGCCAATTATTACACACCAAACTTGGTGAAAAAAGCAAACCAAAGTCTTGGAAAGATACAAGGACTAAAGCAAACGATACAAGTGCTTCCACCCTCTGTTTGATATCTCTAGAGCAATAACCTCCAATTTCTTGCTCAGCAGGGTGAGGGTGTCCTTGGCTTGCTCATCACGCTGAAGCTGGGCCCAGGAGCGTAACCAATATGCTCCCCTGAAAATAACCTGCATGATAGAGTTAGTTTTCATTTTCTTGAAAATCACATCGTTCCGGCAACGCCAGATAGCCCAACACAACGCAGCTGTACCCACCCAGATCAAACCTTTCATGCTTTTAGGTTGATTATTTAGCCAAGTACTAAACAAATGGCTGATAGATCTAGGTTGGTTCAGATTAGTAGCGAAAAAGATGATTCTCCAAATCGTTTTAGCAAAGGGGCAGTCAAGGAAGAGGTGTTGGATATTCTCATTCCTGTTACAGCTGATGCATTTCTGACTACCTTTCCAATTTTTCCTAGCCAGATTGTCTTTGGTTAGAACAACCCCCCTTTGTAGAAACCAGAGAAAAATCTTTATTTTTAGTGGAATCCTCATCTTCCAGATTTTCCGATGCTGAAACGGTGGATGTGTATCAATAAGATGGTGATACAAAGACCGGACGGTGTACAAGCCGGACTTGGTTAGGCTCCATTTAAAAAAATCGGAACCTTCCGTGAGTTGTACATGTGAGATCTGTGCCACTAAACCAAGCCACTCTCTAAGATTGTTATCCACCAAAGCCCTCCTGAAGGAGATATTAAGAGGGCTTGTGGCCATTATCTTGGATATTGTAGCGTGTGGGTCCCTCGCTATATTATATAAGTTTGGGTATTGAGTTTTGAGCGGCTTGTCTCGTATCCAAGTGTCTTCCCAGAATCTCACATTGGTCCCATCTTTGATATCAAAGGACCCTTTAGACAGTACCTCATCTTTTATATGCATGAGGCCTCTCCAGAAATGAGAGTCATAGGGTTTGGCTTCCACTTGAGTTAAAGATTTTGATCTTAGGTATTTGTTCCGGAGCAACGTTTGCCATATACCATCTGTGTTTAGTAAATTAACTAACCACTTGGCAAGCAGGCATTTATTTTGTAGCTGCAAATCAAGAATACCTAGACCACCTTGATCCTTAGGACGACATAAGATGTCCCATTTGGCAAGTCTATACCTATGTTTTTGTGAAGATCCTTGCCAAAAAAATCTTGATCTATAATGATCCAAGTTTTTAATGACCCCTTTCGGTATTTCGAAAAAGGACATCATAAACATGGGTAGGCTGCTTAAGACTGAGTTGAGTAAGACAAGTTTACCTCCGTAAGATAGGTATTTTGCCTTCCAGCAAGAAAGTTTTTGTTCAAAGCGTTCTTCAACCTTCTTCCACTCAGAATTCAAGAGCTGTCTATGGTGCATTGGGATCCCTAAGTATCTGAAAGGGTATTCCCCTGTATTACAACCGAAGAGAGAAGTATAGAATTCCTCCATCTCTTTAGCTGCTCCATAGCAAAAAATTTCACTCTTATGGAAATTGATCTTAAGCCCAGATAACTGCTCAAAAGCGCAAAGCAGAAGTTTTAGATTTTTTGCTTGCTCAGGATCATGGTCAATGAAGATGATGGTGTCATCTGCATATTGCAGGATTGACAAACCATCATCAACAAGATGGGGAAGGACTCCTCTTATTTGACCATCGGCTTTTGCTCTATTAATAAGAAGAGCTAGCATATCGGCAACGATGTTAAATAAGATTGGTGACATAGGATCACCCTGTCTGAGTCCTCTTTTGGTTTGGAAATAAGGCCCAATTTCATCATTTATTTTAATACCCACACTTCCACCAGTGACCATACTTTGGATCCACCTACACCATTTAGGTGCGAAGCCTTTCATACGAAGGGTTTGTTGCAGAAAAGACCATTTAACTTTGTCATAAGCCTTTTCAAAATCAATTTTAAAAATGACCCCGTCCCTCTTCTTGGTATGAAGCTCATGGATAGTTTCGTGTAGAATAACTACTCCTTCCATGATGTTCCTACCCGGCATAAAGGCGGATTGTGTCGGACTTACGACCTTCTTGGCTACAAGATTAAGCCTGTTTGTTCCCACTTTAGTAAAGATCTTGAAGCTCACATTTAGGACACAAATCGGTCTATATTGCTGAATTTTGGTCGCATTATGAATTTTGGGAATTAACGTAATGATTCCAAAGTTCAGGCTGTACAGATCCAGAGCCTCCCTATGTAGATCAGCAAAGAGCGGTAGAAGATCCGCTTTGATGATCCCCCAAAAGACCTGATAAAATTCTGCAGGAAATCCATCAGGGCCTGGAGCTTTATTATGCTCTGCGTTTCTCACTTCAGATTCAGTGAAGGTAGCAATGAGAGATTCATTTTCCTCCTGGGATACCTGAGGGATATCCAAAATTTGATCCTCGAACAGGGAGACCCCGGAAGCCTCTGGTTGCCCAAAAAGGTTTTTATAGTAATTAGTAATATGACGTTTAAGGCAATCATCTCCAACAACAACGCCTTGATCATCCTCAAGTTTAAAGATTCGTTGTTTTCGATGTTTGCCATTTGCAACTAGATGGAAGAATCTAGTGTTAGCATCTCCTTCTAAGAGAGTTTTAACTTTGGCTCTCTCGTACCACTTTAATTCCTCCTCCCTCAAAAGGGAGACTAGACGTTCCTTTAGATACTGTTTAAGATTAACTTCTTGATCCGACAGTTGGTCAGTCTCTGCCTTCTTATCAAGATTATCTAAAAGAGACAATAAGGTCTTCTTCTCTTTCCTGTAAGACCCAGCTGTATGTCTAGCCCAACCCCTTAAATGTTGTCTGAGTCTACGAATTTTGAACTGCCAACGTTCAAGAGGGGTGGAACCAAAGCTTTCTGATTGCCAGATATTAGCAACCATGTCATAAAATCCATCTCGTACTAACCAGCCTCTCTCGAATTTGAAAGGTCTGTTTCCGGTTAGGTGAGTGGAGGCTCCTGTGTTTATAACCGGGGGGTATGGTCGGAGATATTTCTATCCCTGGGTTCGACCGAAGTCAATGGGAATTGAATCTCCCAATCCGTACTGACTAGTACTCTATCGAGTTTCTCGAAAGTGGGGTTATCCCCTGGACCTGCCCAAGTATATTGGCGTCCCGTCATAACAATCTCTCTAAGATCAAGAGATTCAATGACAGCATTAAAAATGCCGGGCCATTTGGGATCAAAATTCCCTGAGCTTTTATCCTCTGGGCGTCTCATAATATTAAAATCCCCCCTATAATATATGGGAGTGATTCCTTTGAGCAGGTGTTAGCCAGTTCTGAGAGGAAAGCATTTTTGTTTTGTACTTGTGCAGGTCCATAAACTGAATAAAGTACAAATTTGAAACCATTAGTTTTGTATCTCAAGGTGAATTTCACATAGAAATCTCCCTCATCAATGGCTCCAATGTCAAAAACACTGAGGTCGACACCTAGGAGGATGCCACCAGATCTCCCATGTGGTGCCATAGTATGCCACAGGAAATCATGTCCCGCACACAGATTTTTGAGGACATGATCTGGGAAAGAATCTCTACCAGTTTCAGAGATAGCTACAAAATTTATTTGCTCCTCCTTAACTAGTTCAGCCAAGAACCTATGTTTAGCCAAGTCCCCCAGACCTCTGCTATTCCAGAAAACCCCTTTCATTTTAAATTTATTTTAGATGGGGTTTTTGGCTTCTTGGGGAGTTTGCCATTTTTCAGATTTTTGGCATTATTATATTTTTTCTTGCGTCGGACAGGAGAAAGGTCCACAATATGATCATTCTCCATATCTAGCACGTTCTCATTTAGATCCCCACATGCGTGGTTGAGAACGGCTTCAAGCCTTTCATCCTGCTCATCATCAGAGTCTACGGTTTTGGTCTTAGCAATTATCTTTTTTTGCTTTGCACAAAGGACCAGCCTATCTACCTCTAGATTCTTAATAACAGCTACATCTGAGGAGCCTAGGTTGATGCCTATCCTACCAAGGTTTGACAAAACTTGAGAATCTGAAAAGCTAGTAAAAGAAATACCTTTGGATTCGAGGTTCTTCTTTGCTGCCATTAACTCCACCTTGTGTAGGGTGTGCAAGTCCGCAACCGCCGCTACTCTTTTGCTGCGACGTAGGCAAGTTGAAGGCACCCCTGCCGCCGCAAGAGTTGCTGGATCAGGAGCAAGGTCCTTCTCCCCCAACTGTTCAGCAGTGTCGCGCTCCTCCACCTCCGATTGGTTCAGCATCTGTACATCCTCTGCTGGCAAAAGGGCCCCCACCGAGGTCACCCCCTCTGCTGAAGCAGCCGAAAGGGCCCCCACCGTGGTCCCCACGGTCTCCGTCGATACAGGCAGGACGCCCGACGGTGTGGGCGAGGGCGCGCTCGCAGGCTCTCCCCCGGTCTCCAAAGTAGGTAGAGTCGGCGAAGACGACGAAGGCGGGGGAGCAAAAGTCGAAGCAGGGCTCCCCGCGAGTGCCATGCCGGCCTCCTGAAGGTCGGCCGTGATAGTCCCTGTCGCCGGGGATGCCGGCGAGGAACCGCCGGCGGAGAGAGAGAGTCCCCAGGTGAGGTAGAATCCCCCACGAGCTCGACGACATCATCCCTGCTCTGCTGAAAGTTAGCTGAGAAAACATCAACCTGAGTTTCCGGCGACGGTGGGAAGAACACTGAGGAGGGGTGGATTTTAGCAGGGGAATCCACCAGAGCATTATAAGATCCCAACTCTTCCTCAGTCAAAGGGGTAAAACTCTTCCTGGATGTCCCGTCATCAGGCTCAAGCATAACTTTGATACTGATCTCATTGAACAGTTTATCGCAGGCTAAATCGAGCGCTTCCCGGAACAGCGAGGCTTGCTTCTGATTTAAGTTCCGGGGTTGCTGAGGGGGTGGCTGTGACTGATCCGCTGAGGGATTGCCCAACTCCTTCTCCGGATTCGCCTCTCCCATCTCATAGTCAGAGTTATGAAGATCTTTCTCTTTGCTGTTACCATCCTCATCACTCAACAAATCATCCTCCTCAGGATCGGAGCCGTCATGCTGAGCTACTTCATCAGGCTTAAAATAGAGGCGATAAACATTGCAACCGACACAAACATCAGTGAACTTAGGGATTTTTTTGGCCTCATAAACCGCCACCAGAATTCTGACTTGGCCAGTTGCACGCAGGTGTATCATGTCAACCTTTTGAGTGGCCCCTATGATGGACCCAACTGTCCACAAAGGAAGAAAAGAACGAAGGGCACGAGACGCTTAGTTTAATGGAGTATTGTTCTTACGGACACCGGTAATAACAAACGACTAAACAACGGTTCTTTATTTCTCGGTCGAGATCGACATTGGACGATCTGATCGACCCGCCCGCCGGATCCAGGAGATCCCCGCCGGCCGCCGCCGCCGCCAGCCAGCCGGCCGGCGAGATCGGGCTAGCTAGCTAGTAGGAGTAGCAGCGTGCCATGGCGCGGAGCAGGTCGACCACGTCCGCGGGCTCCTCCACGTAGAACACCGCCTGGGTCTCCTTCTTCCCCACGGTGCACGCGAACACCCTCGCGTCCACGGCCAGGCGCGGCCCGGACCACGCCAGGGCCTCGAACATGGCCTCGTCGGCCTCGCCGTCGCCGAAGCACAGCACCATGTCCGGCGCCGCCACCCCGCGACGCGCCATCTCCGACAGCACGCGCCGCACCGCCACGCCCTTGGTCACGCCCTGCTTTGTTTTTGTTTTTTTGCACACGCAAAGATGAAGTTCAGCGCGCTTGCAACAAATTGAACCGAGACAAATTCCGGTATACTGAGAGAAGATGAAATTTGCATCGAACGATCGATCGATCGGTCATCTGAGGGCTCACTTCCACGATCTGGCTGCCGATGGCCACGGACGCCGCCGGCTCGTCGGCGAGCGCTCCGACGAGGTGGTCGTGGAGCTCCTTGGCCCGGAGCGGGCCCATCTCCGGGTCGGCGTTCTGGTAGTGCCACACCAGCGAGGTCTCCTTCGTCTCCATGTAGGAGCCAGCTGTTGCCTCCGTGTACTGCCTCATCACTCGCTCAGCTGCCTCCTTCCATCCAGATCCAACGCCGCCAGGCGCCACCTGCCAGCTCATCATCGCCTCCCATGGATCGCTCCTGCTCCACCTGATGCATGCATGCAAGAAGATTGCAGATCAAACAACGCACACAAATTAACAGATCGATCAGTGAGTGAGTGATAACTGAAGAAGAGCGGTGAATTAGTGTTGAATCGTTTGTTTCACCTCGTGAAGTAGCCGTGCTCGGCGCAGATGCCGATCTTCTCGCACGGCGCGAACCACGCCGCGAGTTGTGTAGCGATCTAGGCCCTTTCGCACCTTTGGTAAGGGTGTGTTTCGGTGATAAATGACAACCATATGCTTGTGACTAACCTTTGTTTTGAAGCGGATTTCTATTTGGGTTATTGTCACGAGTATTGAATGGAATGAGACCCCTCAATTTGAATTTATGGGCTCAATATGGTCGAAGACTGCAAGGCTAAGGACTTTGTTAGTTCCAAGTGTCGCAAAGGAGATGAAGGACACTTGGATTACTAGTTTGTAGTTTCGACCGTACTATTAAGAGGGGTTCGTACACTAGTAGCTTGACCATGCACTCAAAAGCCATAATTTATGCACACTCATGTTCCTTGGATCCTATATAGCTCAGAGAGTTCATGGAAGCAAGGTTGAAGCAAAAGAATCGACGGAAAACTCAAAGGCGCTGAATTGGATGAGTTGAAATCAACTTCATAGCGTCGGATGATCCGACGCCCAACATTTAACACGCGTGGGATGAGTTCTGCAGCCAACTGGTTCAAAACGGACCGTCGGATGAACCGACGGTACAGGCATCGGTTCATCCGACGCCTTAGGGTTTGGCTACAGTCTGGTCAAGGGTCTGGGCTCAAGCATCGGACGATCCGGCGCCTTGATCATGGGTTCATCCGACGGTTGCATTTAAATTCAACAGAGACGCGCCAAGACTTCTGCTTCAGCACCGGATGATCCGACGCTTGGATGGTGTTCACAGCGGTTCATCCGACGGTTTGTTCCAAATCATACAGTACCGCCCCGAGCGGGGTGCCTTCAGCACCGGATGATCCGACGTAGCGTCGGTGTATAGCGTCGGTGTATTGTCTGGGTTTCAAGGTTCAACGGCTATATTGGGCGCTGTGAGTGACCGGATGATCCGACGCTTAGCAGGGGGGCACCATCGGTTCATCCGACGGTACAGCTTTTTCAGGGGACTTTTCCAACGGCTAGCCACCTTTGCTAGGCCTATATATAAGCCCCCCCCTGCCTCTCTAGAGCTGCCTTTGCCACTCTGAAGATCTACTGCAGCCTAGGAGAGAAGGAGAGTGTGTTCTTGCTTATTGGGATTTCTCTTCCTCTTCATTGAGGTGTTCTTTCTTAGTGAGCAAGAGTTTCAAGGTGCATCCATGGCTTAGCTGAGTGCTCAGGTCAAGTGAAGGTTTGCGGGCTTGTTACTCTTGGAGTTTGACGGCTCCTAGACGGTCTAGGTGACTTGGGGGTTCTTGGTGAGCTCTTGGAGATTGTGGGAGCCTCAAGACAAGCTTGGTGTACACGGTTCGAGACCCACCGTTCCGGAGATGGAGAACGGGTACTCTTAGTGAGCACTTGTGTCTTAGTGACTCAAGGGGGAGCGATACTCTAAGTGAGTGCTCCAACGTGGACTAGGGGGAAGCGTCAACTTCTCGATACCACGGGAAAAAATCCGATCGCCTCTTGTCCATCTTATTTACTTCTAGCACTTACTTTCAGCATTTCAATTCCGCTCTCAAGTTTCTTTGTCTTTGTTCTAGCTTGTTTCGCTTGTGTGCTTCATATCTTGCCTAGGTTGTCATATTGCCTCCTAGTGTGTTATTTGCTAAGGAAACTTGTGTTAGTGTGCTCTAGAAGTAGAGAAGAACCTTTTTAGTATGGGCAACACTAGTTGATAGGTTAAGGTTTTCGTTTTTCCTTTAGAGCTTGAAAACAAGTCCCATATTCAACCCCCCCCTTCTATGTGACTAGATCCTACAAGTGGTATCAGAGCTAGGCTCCCTTTTGCTTGGCTTAACCGCCTAGGGAGATGGGGAAGGGAAGCGGCAATGGCCCCCCAAGGTTGGCGGGGAAGCGCTTCACCTTTTGGGCGCATAGAATGGCTAGCTATCTTCAAGCTCAACATCATGATGCGTGGCGCACTACCTTGTATCCGTTGCCTTCGGAACCCACCGAGAGTGAGGCTAAGTGGAATGCACGTGCTAGGAATCACATCTTTGAGGCGCTAGATGAGGAGTTGTTTGATCGGGTCTTTGCTAAGCCCACCGCCCATGAGGTGTGGAATGAACTCAAAGAAATTCATGTGGGTAACAAAAAGATCCGTGAGGAAAAATATGAGTTGCTCAAGGTGGAACTCAATGAGTTCAAAATGAAAGATGATGAGGGGGTAGAGCAAATGTACTCTAGGATGGGGGTGCTTATTCAAAGTATCAATGCTCTCGATGTTGCTAACCTTTCCGAGCAGGAAATCATCCGGAAAATCCTTCAAACGCTTCCCAAGCCAAAATACAACATCGTCAAGGCACTTCTCTTTGAGAAGGACTTCACCACCCTCACCATCACCGAAGTTGTGAGCAAGATTCGCTCCCACGAGATGTTCATGATGGAAGACATGGAATCATCTACCTCACACTCAAGCGCCAAGAAAGATCTTGCACTCAAGGCTAGTGAAAAGGGGAAGTCCAAGAAGATCAAGGAAAAAGCTCCTTCTTCCTCAAGTGAAAGTGATGATCCAAGTGACTCAAGTGAAGCGGAGAGCGATGATGCTAAGCTTGCTCTTCTCATGAGGAAGACCACAAGAATGCTCTCCAAGATTGGCAAGAAGGGCTACAACTATGATCCTAAGAAGCAAAAGTTCCGGTCATCAAGAAGAAGTGGTGAGGGAAGCAATCGGAAGTGCTACAATTGTGGTAGCTATGATCATCTCTCATATGATTGCCCCAAGCCCGACAAGAGAGTGTCAAACTCAAGCAAGAAGAATGATGAAGATGACAAGGATGCCAAGTACTACAAGAAGAACTCATCCAAGAAAAGGTCATCAACCAAGCCCTACCACAAGAAGAAGGGTGAACATCGTTCTCTCTTGGTCAATGAATGGGTGACCGGGGGTGAGACTTCAAGTGAGTCAAGTGAAAGTGAAGAGGACAAGAACAAGAAGATCGCCGGCATTGCTATCATGGATGATGAGCCTCCACTTCCACCTCCACCTATGTGCTTCATGGCAAAGCACTCCAAGGTGAGCGATAGTGATAGTAGTGGATCTTCTAGTGATGATGATCTCTCACCTCTTGCTCTTAAAGATCTTCTTGATGAATACACCTCCATGATAAAGAAACAAAAGAGTAAGCTCAAAGCTCTTGATGAGACTCATGAGAAACTTAAGCTTTCATATGATGAGTTACTTGTAAAGCACGATGACCTTAGCAAAGAGCATGATGCTTTGGTAGTGTCTAACAAGTCACTTAGAGATGACCACAACAAGTTACTTGATAAGCACAATGAGCTAATCGTCAAGCATGACGACATAACCGTGCTTAACAAGTCTCTTGAGTCAAGTCATATGAAGCTCAAGAAGGAACATGTGCTCTTAGAGATGAAATATCAAAAGCTTGAGCTTGCTAGTGAGGACATTGATTCTAGTGGGCATGCAAATGCTAGAGAAGTCACTAAAGTCAATGCCTCCACCTCATGTGATGATCTAATTGAAAAACCTAAGGTCTTGCTTAATGTTGAAAATACTGCATCTTCCTCCAAGACTAACCATGATAGGGTGAAAGCTCTTGAAGAAGAAGTAAGAAGCTTAAGGTCTTGTGTAAAGACTTTGGCCAAGGGTGAGGAGTTGCACAAGGAGATCCTCTACTACAATGCAAGAGATTATGGGACAAAGGGGCTTGGTGCTTTCCCTAATCCCATCAAGGAAACTCCTAAATCAAAGGAGCTATATGGGTGTTTCATCAATGAAGTTGGATCTTATTGTCAACATTGCAAGGTCACCGGTCATCACACAAGGGAGTGCCCAACACCTACTCGCCCCTTGCCCACCTTGCCTAGCAACTACAAGTCCATGTACAATGACAACCACTTCTTGTTGATGAAGAAGAACAATGGCAAAGTGGCAATCAAGTTCATTGGGGCCAAACCAAAAGTCAAGCCACCTAGAAGCTTATGGATTCCTAAAGCTCTTGTCACTCACATCAAAGGGCCCAAACTAGCTTGGGTTCCTAAATATCAATGCTAATTTCTTGTGTGTAGGTGAACTACAAGGCCGGAGGGAGTCATTGGATACTTGATAGTGGTTGCACTCAACACATGACCGGCCAAGTAAAAATGTTCACCTCACTAGTGGATGATGCGGGAGATCATGAACAAGTTTCATTTGGTGATAACTCTAAAGGAAGGATCTCCGGATTGGGTGAAATCTCTCTAACTAATGACTTATCCCTTTCCAATGTTCTCTTTGTGGATTCTTGTAGTTATAACTTGCTTTCCATTGCACAATTTTGTGACCATGGTCTTTCATGCACATTTGATGATGAAGGGGTCACAATTACTAACAAGAAAACTAATGAAGTTGTTTTCAAGGGATTCCGCTATGGCAATCTTTATCTTGTAGATTTTACATCCCGTGAAGCAAACTTGACTACTTGCCTCGTCTCCACTACATCCAAGGGTTGGCTATGGCATCGTCGCATTGCACACATAGGCATGAGCCAACTCAAGAAAGCTTTCAAGAAAGGCATGGTCCTTGGTGTGAAGGATGTTACGTTCGAGAAGGACAAGTTGTGTAGTGCATGTCAAGCCGGCAAGCAAGTTGCAAGTCATCATCCCATGAAGGCTTATGTATCTACCACAAGACCATTGGAGCTCATTCACATGGACCTATTCGGACCAACTACATACAAGAGTCTTGGTGGTAATCTCTATTGTCTTGTCATTGTTGATGATTTCTCACGCTATACTTGGACTTTCTTTTTGGAGGACAAGGGCAAGACATTTGACATCTTCAAGAAGTTCGCTACTAGAGCCCAAAATGAATTTGGGTCATCCATGGTGAAGATAAGGAGTGACAATGGGTCGGAATTCCGCAACACCAAGGTGGAAGAGTATTGTGATGGTGAAGGCATCAAGCATGAATTCTCCTCAACCTATACACCCCAACAAAATGGTGTGGTTGAGAGGAAGAACAAGACACTCATCACTCTTGCTAGAGCTATGTTGGATGACTATGGAGTCTCGCAAAGGTTTTGGGCGGAAGCCATCAACACGGCATGTCATGCTTCAAATAGAGTGTATCTCCACCGACTCATGATGAAGACACCATATGAGCTACTCATTGGGAGAAAGCCCAACATCTCTTACTTCCGGGTGTTTGGTTGTAAGTGTTTCATTTTCAAGAAGAAGAAGCATCTAGGGAAGTTTGAGAGTAGAGTAGATGAGGGCATATTTGTTGGTTATGCATCTAACTCCAAAGCATATAGAGTATTCAATAACTCTACACGAGTAATTGAAGAAACATGTGATGTGGAGTTTGATGAATCTAATGGCTCCCAAGGAGATGGTTTTTGTTGTGATGATGTAGGAAAAGAACCTCTTCGAGAAGCAATGAAGAAGATGGCCATTGGTGACATCAAGCCAAGGGAGGATGATAACCCTCACTCCATTCTTGAAGACTCATCCTCCGATGAAGATGATAATGATAATCCACCAAGGCATCCACCTACATCACCTACAAGACAAGATAGTCCATCTTCCTCACAAGAACCACCTCCTATCTCACAAGACACTCAAGATCAAGTAGAGGACACGGGCGAAGTTCAATCTCAAGATGATCCCACCTCTACAATATTTGGAAGACGCACAAGAACTTCAACAAATCATCCAATTGATCTTGTGTTGGGTGATCCTCAAGGGGGTACAAGGACTCGCCGCAAGCAATATGCCTCATTTTGCAAACATCATGCTTTTGTCTCTTTTGTAGAACCCACAACTATAGATGAAGCTCTTGGGGATTCGGATTGGATCTTGGCTATGCAAGACGAGCTCAACAACTTCACAAGAAATCAAGTGTGGGAGTTGGTCGAGCGCCCCAAGAACAAGAATGTGATTGGCACCAAGTGGGTCTACCGGAACAAGCAAGATGAACATGGCATTGTGGTGAAGAACAAGGCAAGACTTGTCGCCAAAGGGTACTCTCAAGTAGAAGGCTTGGACTATGGAGAGACCTTCGCTCCGGTGGCACGCCTTGAAGCTATCCGTATCCTCCTTGCATATGCATCTAGTCATAAAATGAAATTATTTCAAATGGATGTAAAGAGTGCTTTCTTGAATGGCTTCATCAATGAAGAAGTCTATGTGGAGCAACCTCCCGGTTTTGAAGATATTACATATCCTAACCATGTCTATAGGTTGCACAAGGCGTTGTATGGACTCAAGCAAGCTCCTAGGGCATGGTATGAGAGGCTCCGGGATTTTCTTATTGAAGCCGGATTCAAGATTGGTAGAGTGGACAACACTCTTTTCACAAAGATAATCAACAAAGAACTCTTCATTTGTCAAATTTATGTTGATGATATTATCTTTGGCTCTACTAATCTCAAAGTGTGCAAGGATTTTAGTGAACTCATGACTAGGGAATTCGAGATGTCAATGATCGGAGAGCTCAACTTCTTCCTTGGGTTTCAAATCAAGCAATTGAAGGAAGGGACTTTCATCCATCAAGAAAAGTACACCAATGATATTCTCAAGAAGTTCAAGATGGATGATTGTAAGCCGATCAAGACCCCAATGCCCACTAATGGACATCTCGACCTAGATGAGGGAGGTAAATCGGTTGACCAAAAGCTTTACCGTTCTATGATCGGTTCTCTTCTTTATCTTACCGCATCTAGGCCCGATATCATGTTTAGTGTTTGTATGTGTGCTCGGTTTCAAGCCAACCCTAAAGAATCTCACCTAAGTGCTTTAAAAAGGATCCTTAGATATCTAAAATACACACCTAGCATTGGCTTGTGGTACCCCCATGGTGCTTGTTTTGAGCTCTTGGGTTATTCGGATTCGGACTTTGCCGGATGTCGAGTAGACCGTAAGAGTACTTCGGGTGGGTGTCATTTGCTAGGTCGCTCTTTGGTTGCTTGGTCCTCTAAGAAGCAAAACTCCGTGGCCTTATCCACCGCGGAGGCGGAATACATTTCCGCGGGGGCTTGTTGTGCTCAAATCCTCTATATGAAGCAAAGCCTCTTGGATTATGGTGTGGTTCTAGATAGGGTTCCCCTCCTTTGTGACAATGAGAGTGCCGTAAAAATTGCTAACAACCCGGTTCAACACTCTCGCACCAAGCACATTGACATCCGTCATCACTTCTTGCGCGACCACGTTGCAAAAGGGGACATTGTCCTTTGTGGTGTTCGCTCCGAGGAGCAATTGGCGGATATATTCACCAAGCCTCTTGATGAAAACACCTTTTGTAGGCTTCGGAGTGAATTAAATGTGCTTGATGCGTCCAACATCATGTAATGCTTGTCATATAGTTTGCATTTGCATATGTACATGATTAGGGGCTTGTCTAACCTTGATGAGATAGTGATGAGTATGGGTTTTGCTTGAGCCGGTGGTTCTCTTGTTTCGCTCAAGGCATGAAGAGTGGCTCATCATGAACAAGCTCATCAAGGGTTCAAACTTGGCAAGATAGTTTACCTTCTCGCTTTGCATTTATACTTGTCATGTAGATGCACTCATGTTTATTTTCATGCATTTGTCCTTGCATAGCATTGCGTGAGAGAAGTCACAAAGGAAACTCACACTATGAGAAAGTTGCTTAGCGCTCAATGCAAATCAACAACTCTTAAGGTGTGATGAGACAAATGATTGTGCTTAATGCCTATTGAGTTAAGTCCTAGCGAGCTTATGGTGTCAATATCTAAGTTCAAAGGCAATTAACTCATACATTCCCTTTTTGGAGCTCCCTCCCTCCTTTGGTTCTTATTTTGCCTATTTTTATCTATGGTTTATCCCTTTTTAGGGAGTTAATTGTGTATTATAAGTATTTTACAAAGGAGTGCTTGAGGGGTGAGGTTGTCACTCAGGATTGATCCAAAGATGTGCTTGTGTTGGCTTGTGTGTGACATTCGACGGATCAAAAATGAGAAATAGTTCAACAAAATCGATTTGTCACCGTCGGATGAACCGACGCCCTGTAGGTTCCGTCGTCGGAACATCCGGTGAAGGGGTCTGGGCGCTCAGTTGCTTACTGTTAGAAATTTTCGCACCATCGGATGAACCGACGCCTCGCGTTTTTTGACCATCGGTTCATCCGGTGCTGAAGATTTTCGCCCCTCTTCCCAGACCCGCGCACAACTGCTCCGACGCGTTGTAATTTCAGGCCGTCGGACCATCCGATGGTTACTTTCACCCAGGAGCATAAGTGCACCGACGGTTCGACCGACGCTCGTATTTTTGCACCGTCGGTTCATCCGACGCTTCACTGACGCGTTGGTCCCACCCGTCATAACGGTTCGGCGCGCTTCTTCAACCTCTAACCCTAATCAGTTCGCCGTCGTTCCGCGCTCGACGCCGCCGCCGCAGTGCTCGCCTCCGGCGACCTCCCCGCGTCGCGTGCGCCCCGTGCCTTCTCCACCGGCCCCTCCGTGCCCGTCGCTGGCCGCCGTGCCTCTCCACCGCGTCAAAATCGCGCGCCGCCGCCGCCGCCGCACCTAGCTAGGGTTTGCCCGCGCCGCGGAATCCGGCCGTGCGCCGCCACAGCTGCTCGCCGGCGACCACAGGGGGGTGCGCAAGGCCCTATTTCATCTCCACAGCTCCCTCTCCTCGCTGATTCAAGCGCAGTGGTGAGCACCAGTGTCCTTTTTCACTTCCATGCCCTGTTCCTAGGGTTAGATGCACTGTTCCTGCGCATAAGAGGGCAACTTAATGCAATTCACGCTCTAGATTGACTTGTGGTTCTGATCAATCACTGGAATTCTTGTGTATGGCCACAAGTCTTGCAATTCTTGCATATCCTTCTTTTGTCTAGAGCATCTAGGGCTTAATTTCTTTCAATCATTCACACACATTTGCACATCTTTTGCACCTCAGGACCTACCCAGTATCTTGTGGCAGAAATTCTCCTAGATTTTTTCAGAATTAGGCTCATATCTGCTCGTTTGCTATGCTTAAGGACCCTTACCTCTAGTTACTTATCTCGTTTATTCGTCTCTAGCCATTCTATAATCATCTACCATTTTCTCTCACAGATGGCAGGCGATAAGCGGAAGGGTAAGGCGGTTGCTGAGCCCAAGAAGAAGAAGACCAGGCAGCAGAAGGAGTGGGAGCACGTGCTCGCAGTGCCAGACACACAGGGACAGCCTCAGAGGGGCATTCGTATCTCAGAGGGCACACGGAGTCAGGGGGAGCAGCCCCAGGGTGAGCAGCAGCAGCAGCAGCAGGCAGAGCAGCTGACTCAGCAGCAGCAGCAGCCACGTCGGTCAGGCAGAGGGCACCAGACCACAGAGCAGTCAGAGACACCTCCCTCACTGGCCAGGTCCGGACCTCGGACACGCGGTGGTCACACACAGCCACAGCCGACACCGCGACAGAGGAGGGCTGCAGCAGAGGAGCTCACAGAGAGAGAGCAGCAGGCTCTAGACCCCCAGCTCCCCAGAGGTCCTCGAGCAGAGGCTTTCGGAGTTTATCTCCGTGACCTCCGTCACTTGCCGGGGCCGAAGATCCGGCGGTTGAGGAGCGTGCCAGAGGACCAGTGGTTCCCCAGGGCCAGAGAGGAGTGTGACCCCCGGTTCTGGACGATTCTCCAGGAGAGCTTCTACGCCTCCTACACTCACAGAGGGTCTCAGCTCAGCCAGCACCGTATGCTACAGTTCACAGCTTTGAGGGCAGCTGCAGCTGGAGAGGCGATACTCCCCTTCTTCGACTACCAGCGGGGACTGGTGGACTTAGTGACTCGGAGGTCACGTTACGTCCCCGACTGGGTCAGGGTTTTCTACTCCACTGTCTACGTCGACGCTGACAGGGTCGCTATCAGGTTCATGTTCATGGGTCAGCAGCAGCGGCTTACTCGAGAGGGGATAGCAGGCCTACTTCAGGTGGACCTACACGACGACTCTATTCACTACCTGGCGTACCCCGACGTCGAGCCTCCTCGTCGTGCACACTCACCAGTTCTACCTTCCGACGAGGAGATCAGCTTTCTGTTCCAGCCACCGTTCCTCCCCGGTACACCCAGGACACCTGACCGTCTGATCCGTGAGGCGTACGTCGTTCACTACGCTCTCAGGAGGTCTGTGCTATATAGGATGGGGAACGCAGAGTCTTTGACGGGGGTGCAGCAGTGGCTCCTGATGTACGTGATGGCGAAGCGCCCCTTTGACCTCGTTGATATCATGCTAGCTGAGATCGAGGATGCTATTATGGATGGCATGGGGATGACACGACAGCAGCCCTTCGCTCACTGGATCAGTTGGCTGCTGTCCCGGCTCGAGGCTCAGAGGTATGTTGGGATGCTTGAGGCATCGAAGTTCGTGTTCCCGACCTACCGGCCTCCGATGCCAGGTGACAGGAGGAGAGGCCCGAGAGGCATGAGGAGAGCCGAGGAGACACTTCAGGCTCGGGCAGCAGCAGAGGCAGCTATGGACGAGGCAGCACGACAGGATGCCACCCTTGCTGCAGCCGAGGCACCTCTCCCGCAGTACTTCGCCACTGACGACGAGTCCTCCAGTGATGACGAGGACTTCACAGCTGCTCCAGAGACAGAGCCAGTTTTCAGAGTCCGTCGGTCCCACGACGACGAGGCAGGAGGCTCCACCTTGCCAGGCCAGCGAGAGGCTGAGTCACCGGTTCCCACGATCACAGTCGCTCAGGTGACTCAGCCAGACCAGATCACTTCACTGCTCACGGCTATGGCTGCTCAGACTCAGGCGACCCTCCAGGTACAGCAGCAGATGCAGGCTCAGTTCCAGCAGTACCAGGAGTCGCAGCAGGTGATCCTCGAGGGGATCCGACAGCAGCAGGAGGCTCAGAGGCAGCAGATGCTCCAGCACCAGATGTTGACTTCGCAGATGTTCACGTTCATGTCTGGTTGCCTTGGTCAGCTCTTCCAGCAGTCAGGACTTCAGCCACCTCAGCCACCTACCACTGCCGAGCTTCAGGCTGACCCGACAGCTCCTCTTCCTCCAGCAGGCGGGTTCGTGAACGTTCCCCTGGCGACTTTCCCACAGTCACCACTACTTCAGACAGGGGCGTTCGCGGTACCTCAGACGACGACACCACAGGCTGCGGTCACCTCCTCCTTCCTGGCTCAGCTACAGATGACTCCGCCTACGACGTCACAGCTGGTGTCTCCGCTTACCACAGGAGCACTCGTCTTCGAGACACCAGCTCGCACCACTCTGCCCAGCCCACCGGCGTCTACACCACTTCCGACGTTCACTACGCCGAGGGCAGAGGGTTTGGGACAGGAGGACCACTACCTTCGAGCGATCACGGAGCAGATCTCAGCAGCACTTGCCTCCGACACCGTTCCTCCTGCTCCCGAGGCTACTACAGCTCCCGCGTCCACTCCGACTCCGACTTCAGGCGCCGGGACGACTACAGCTCCTCCAGCACGACCTCCTCCGGCTCCGGGCTCTACCTCTCCGGCTTGGTCTCTCCTCAGCGAGGAGGACGACGACGACGACGCTTCCGGCTTCTCTGTGCGACCTTCGCGAGTCGTCTCCACTTCACCGCCGGATCCTTCCTCTCCGCCTCCGGCTTAGTCTCCTTTTTGGTGCTTGTTGCCAAAGGGGGAGATAGATAGGGGGAGTAGAGATAGGGGGAGATAGGGGAGAGTGCAGGTTTTGGAGTTTTTGTAGCCTCTCTCTCGCTTTTGTGGTTGTTCATGATAAGACATGTATTTGGATCTTGTGTATGTCGATGGTTTACATGTCTTTTCATGCTTGTGTGTTTACTTAATGCATGTGTGTTTACCGCTTATTCTATTTCATGCATTAGAAGTAGAGTTTATATGTTTTTAATTCAAATTTTCGTATATCTCTACTCGTGTTGTCATCTATCACCAAAAAGGGGGAGATTGTAGCGATCTAGGCCCTTTCGCACCTTTGGTAAGGGTGTGTTTCGGTGATAAATGACAACCATATGCTTGTGACTAACCTTTGTTTTGAAGCGGATTTCTATTTGGGTTATTGTCACGAGTATTGAATGGAATGAGACCCCTCAATTTGAATTTATGGGCTCAATATGGTCGAAGACTGCAAGGCTAAGGACTTTGTTAGTTCCAAGTGTCGCAAAGGAGATGAAGGACACTTGGATTACTAGTTTGTAGTTTCGACCGTACTATTAAGAGGGGTTCGTACACTAGTAGCTTGACCATGCACTCAAAAGCCATAATTTATGCACACTCATGTTCCTTGGATCCTATATAGCTCAGAGAGTTCATGGAAGCAAGGTTGAAGCAAAAGAATCGACGGAAAACTCAAAGGCGCTGAATTGGATGAGTTGAAATCAACTTCATAGCGTCGGATGATCCGACGCCCAACATTTAACACGCGTGGGATGAGTTCTGCAGCCAACTGGTTCAAAACGGACCGTCGGATGAACCGACGGTACAGGCATCGGTTCATCCGACGCCTTAGGGTTTGGCTACAGTCTGGTCAAGGGTCTGGGCTCAAGCATCGGACGATCCGGCGCCTTGATCATGGGTTCATCCGACGGTTGCATTTAAATTCAACAGAGACGCGCCAAGACTTCTGCTTCAGCACCGGATGATCCGACGCTTGGATGGTGTTCACAGCGGTTCATCCGACGGTTTGTTCCAAATCATACAGTACCGCCCCGAGCGGGGTGCCTTCAGCACCGGATGATCCGACGTAGCGTCGGTGTATAGCGTCGGTGTATTGTCTGGGTTTCAAGGTTCAACGGCTATATTGGGCGCTGTGAGTGACCGGATGATCCGACGCTTAGCAGGGGGGCACCATCGGTTCATCCGACGGTACAGCTTTTTCAGGGGACTTTTCCAACGGCTAGCCACCTTTGCTAGGCCTATATATAAGCCCCCCCCTGCCTCTCTAGAGCTGCCTTTGCCACTCTGAAGATCTACTGCAGCCTAGGAGAGAAGGAGAGTGTGTTCTTGCTTATTGGGATTTCTCTTCCTCTTCATTGAGGTGTTCTTTCTTAGTGAGCAAGAGTTTCAAGGTGCATCCATGGCTTAGCTGAGTGCTCAGGTCAAGTGAAGGTTTGCGGGCTTGTTACTCTTGGAGTTTGACGGCTCCTAGACGGTCTAGGTGACTTGGGGGTTCTTGGTGAGCTCTTGGAGATTGTGGGAGCCTCAAGACAAGCTTGGTGTACACGGTTCGAGACCCACCGTTCCGGAGATGGAGAACGGGTACTCTTAGTGAGCACTTGTGTCTTAGTGACTCAAGGGGGAGCGATACTCTAAGTGAGTGCTCCAACGTGGACTAGGGGGAAGCGTCAACTTCTCGATACCACGGGAAAAAATCCGATCGCCTCTTGTCCATCTTATTTACTTCTAGCACTTACTTTCAGCATTTCAATTCCGCTCTCAAGTTTCTTTGTCTTTGTTCTAGCTTGTTTCGCTTGTGTGCTTCATATCTTGCCTAGGTTGTC
This sequence comes from Cenchrus fungigraminus, assembly GCA_036936925.1. Taxonomy (NCBI): domain Eukaryota; kingdom Viridiplantae; phylum Streptophyta; class Magnoliopsida; order Poales; family Poaceae; genus Cenchrus; species Cenchrus fungigraminus. Next base: position 123,552,077 of record CM072770.1, on the reverse strand, counting down.
ATATTGCCTCCTAGTGTGTTATTTGCTAAGGAAACTTGTGTTAGTGTGCTCTAGAAGTAGAGAAGAACCTTTTTAGTATGGGCAACACTAGTTGATAGGTTAAGGTTTTCGTTTTTCCTTTAGAGCTTGAAAACAAGTCCCATATTCAACCCCCCCCTTCTATGTGACTAGATCCTACAAGTTGGTCCTTCCAGCGGCCGCTGACGAGGAACACGGTGTTCTTCGGGTCCGCGCAGAGCTGGTCGAGGAGGCGGAGCAACCCAGCGTCCGGCTCCCTCTTCCTCGCGTCCTGCACGTCGGCGGGCACCAGGGTCCCGTCGTGGTCGAGGAGAATCAGCCTGCTCGCGGCGGCGCGGTACGACGGCCGGACGTGCGACGCCGTGAGCAACTGGAACCCCGGCCAGAGCGCCACGGAGCGGCAGCCCAGCCCGAGCCCGAACCCGAGGTACACCAGCGCGGCGTGGTCCCTGCAGGCGATGTTCAGGGCGTGGTCGAACGACCGCGCCCAGCCGGCGGCGTCGTGCGCGCGGAGGTAGCCGTAGTTGGCGCGGTGACGCGCCTGCCTCTCCTCGGCGCTCATGGTGACGGCGGCGCGCATGGCGCTGGCCAGGGCCGCGGGGTTCAGCGGGTCCACGCGGATCGCGCCGCCCAGCGACGCCGCGCAGCCGGCGAACTGCGACACGACGACGGCGCCGCCCCGCCGCGCGCCGGCGCCCTCCTCCCGGCACACCGTGTAGAAGTAGGGGATCCGGTTGAGCCCGTCGCGCAGGGCGGTCATGACGCAGCAGTCGGCGGTGGCGTAGTAGGCCGCCTTCTCCCACATGGGCACCGGGCCATCGATGGTGACGACGACCTCGCCGAAGCGCCTGTTGATGCGCCGCATTATCCGCGCCGCCACGCTGCGGATGTTATCAGCGTCGCCGCCGGCACTGCGCGCGGGGTTGTTGATCTGCACGAGGACCACACGCCGGCGCATGTCCTGGTCCGCTTCGAGCATCCTCTCCATGGCGAGGAGCTTCAGGCCCACGCCCTTGAAGGCGTCGAGGTCGTCGACGCCGACCATGAGGACGCGGCCGCGGTACGCCTCGGCGATCTCCCTGGCCTTGGCGGCGACCTCCGGCGAGGCCAGCGTGGCGCGGAGCTGGCCCATGTCGACGCCAACAGTGAAGGTCTTGACCAGCACGATCCGGTCGTTGTAGTTCATGCTCACGTGCCCGCCGTGCAGGGAGGAGATGTTGTAGGAGACGACACGGAGGAAGTACCAGCAGCAGAAGACGAACCGGTTGGCGTAGTTGGAGGTGTGGAAGCCGACGAGGTCGGCGTTGAGTAGACCGCGGAGAAGATCCTTGCGGATGCGGACGGCGACTTTGTAGAGGATCTCGGCGGAGGGGAACGGCGTGTGGAGGAACAGCCCGACGCCGGCGCTCGGGCACTTGCGGCGGAGGTAGGTGGGGAGAGCCCAAAGGTGGTAGTCGTGGACGATGACGAGGTCGCCGTCGTCGGGGGAGAGCACCTCGATCACGCGGTCGGCGAACTGCCTGTTCGCCGCGATGAACGCTCTGTACTCGTCTTCGTCGAAGTACAGGTTGCCGGCGTAGGCCGCCGTGATTGGACGCAGGTAATGGAGAAGCGGCCAAAGGTAGCGCTTGCAGAAGCCGTCGTAGAACTTGGCGTGGCGGACGCAGTCGAGGTGCACGGGGAGGCAGGAGAAGTTCTCCAGGAGGTAGTCGTCCAGCTCCTCGGAGGGGACGATCCTGGATTCGGCCGAGGCGGGGAGGGTGCCGATGTAGGTGACGGGCGTGGGGGAGAAGCCAAGCGAGAGCTGGAGCGAGGGCGCGTCGGGGTCGAGGGAGAAGGCGAAGCCGAACGGCGAGTCCGGGTCCGGCGACGCGCGGAGGGGGAGCCGGTGGGCCGCCACGATGCGGCGCGCCGCCGGCGGGCCATCAGCTCCGGGGACGGGCGGCGCCAGCAGTGAGGGCATGTTGACGCACGAGGGGCTTGAGCTTCCTTGCATGGGTGGAGGTGGTGGTGGGGCTTCAATTCCTTCCGGTGGTGGTGCACTGGTGCTGGTGGGGGAGAAGCGGCGCGGCGGGCCGGGGTAGATATAGCAGTGGCAGAGGCGGCTGGAGGTGCATCGCTGCCAGTGAATTTGCAAGATGGGGCCTGAATTTTGTTGCAATTACAATAGAAGGCTCTTCTCAAGAAGTGAAAGAATAGGCTTAGGGGAAGAGAAGAGAAATGGAGGGTTTACAGGGATCTTATGTGCAAAAAAGAATGCCACCGTGGAGAACGTGGGGGTTCACGATTTCCGAGGTGAGCAACGGCCATCTCGTCAGAGAAGCTATCCAGTCAGGTACTCCAGCTTTGCGCGCGCGATTCGCGCCCGTTTATGTTTGGCGTCACGCTCGTTGTCCGATGTGGGTTTTGGCGTTTCCGGAGGTTGTTGAATCCAATCTGGAAGTGTTCGAGCGCCGTTTCGTATACGCTACACGGAATGCCAGCTAGATCGAACACATCGATTCAATGTATCCGTCACAATATCAAACCATAAAGTCGTGGGGACAACATGGTTGTTTTGTACGGATCTTACATCATGTCGCGTTCTGGCATTCCTGAAGACAATGATGCGATGATTTCGTGTTTGCGGCCGATGACACTTCACGATATCTAGAAAAAAGCATGCCGCGCGTTTGGATACATTTGTTGCGATATCGCCTTCCAATTATGCCGTCATCAAACATATCTATTATTATTATGATACGCCAGTTGATCACTAGTGACAATTTGACCTTTGAACATCACAACAATTGAGTTACATATTTATAATTTGTTTTCGAACAACGGTCAACAATTTTTTATAAACTACATCAGGAAGGAAAATAGTAAACCAGAAAACATAGGTTTAAATTTTGCAATATGTGTATCATTTCTTCTGAATAAGACTGTACAAGTCATAGGGACCAAATTGTCTCAAAAAAATCCATAGGGACCAAATTAAAAGTTTGAATTCTAAAGAAGTTTGGGTGGGAAATGTAAAGTGAACACATGCAGACCTTCTAAAAGGATATACTAAAAAAACATATAAAGATGATGCCCAAAAGATACACGTATTGCTTACATAATTCCACCACAATTAATACGGGACATCCTTGCTCTCATATTTCTCTGGTACAATTTTATAATGAAAAAGTATGGTTCCATGGCTGCAATAACAATAATGGACATATCATTTCGTTTGCACTTGGATGCATTTACGGAGGCTCTATATCTTTGTAGCCGATTTGGATATGTTACTTATCTCAGAAACATGGGATAGCCAACTTATATTTTATTCAATGATATATACATTTTTTTTTGGGCTGCAATATTTAATCACCAGAAAAAAAAGATTTAGAAAATTTTGTCATTGTAGACAACGTTTCGAGAATTAAAGATGATATATGAATCCAAATGATAAGATGCCAATTTATGAGGGAAGAAAAGGATGTGTACGTGTGGTAATGTTCAACTGCAATGTAGTGGTAATCCAACTTTGCTGTCTTGCAACCATAAAGCGGATCATTGGTCTCTTGACTTGAAACATATTTTTATTTTGCTTGCTGTAATTTTCCAGATTGAAACCACAACAGGAGAGGTTGTGCGGGCTTGTGGGCCATGTGATTTGGGTGTATTTGGGCTTGTTGCTCATGTGTCCACATCAAAATAGGCCCAAAAGTAGCACGTGAGGGCGTGAGGCCGAACAACAATATTGTAAAAAAGGAACCGAAAAAAAGGTGCAGGCCTGCCTGTTTCGGTAGTGTCGTTGGCCCAAACACGATGGGCCGCAGCCCATTATACATGGCGGCACAGTAGCGCTCGGAGCCCATCCAATGGACCTCTTATCTCACCCCTCACCCTTCTTTTAAGGTCCCAAACCCAAAAAAAACTCCTCCAACCCAACTCTTATCTGCCCCCCGAGTGATGAGGGGCTCTTATTTTCCTCCCCTCGACCCTCACCTGTAGGGGCTCCCGACGGGAGCTCTCATCCACCCTGCACACCAACCGCCGCAGCTCCCGCGCGTCCGTGGAAATTTCCGGCAGCGGCAGCGCGTCTCGAGGCTGCGGCGGCGACCCGTCCTGAGCCGCAGCCGCCATGGGGACCGCCCTGCGCCGGAGAGCCGCCGTCCCGCCTCGCGTCGAAGAGCCACGCGCGCGCCGGAGATCCGCCCGCCCGCGCGCCGGAGATCCGCCCCGCCTCGCGTCGGAGAGCCGCCCCGCCCGCGCGCCGGAGAGCTGTCCCGCCTGATGGCCGCGCCCGAGGGGGCGGCGGCGTCCCGCCCCTTGGCCGCGCCCGAGGGGGCCGGCGGCAGCCCGTCCCGAGGCCGCGCCCGAGGGGCCGGCGGCGGCGCCGTCCCGAGCCGCGCGCCGATGGGGCCACCGGCGACCTTGCCGTGCGAGATGGAAAGGAGCAAGCGGGAGGGATCGAGAGAGAGACAGGGGATCGGGGTCAACGGGAGAGGGGCGGTTGGAACGGGAGGGAGGGTGGGGTTAAAATATATATGACAGGTGGGGTTCACGTGTGATAAGGGGGTATATAAGAGTTGGGTTGGAGTTAGAAGGAAAAGAAGACTCTCAAATGGAGATAAGAGGTCCTTATATGGTTGTATAAGAGCTCAAATATAAGGGATCCATTGGAGTTGCCCTTAGTCCCACCTCGCCCAGCCTAGAAGCACGGAGGCGTCGAGAAGCTATAATAAGGGTGCTCCACGAACAGCTCCCGGAGCTATTTTGACAGGAGCAGTACCAAACACCAAAAAAGAAAATAGCTCCACCGGAGGAGCAGTCGAAGGAGCGGTTGCATTTTGCACTGCGGCGGAGGAGCTGAAAATTGAAGCTCCTTCTGCTCCTTCCACATGCCTGCAGATGTGGTTACGAAGCTGTCCCTAGACTTCGGCGCAATAACGTCCAAAATGCCACCGCCAATCCAACCGAACAGGCATCCCTCTCTCTCTAAAAAAAAAGCACTACTGTCGTTCCTGAACAACAAGGGAGAAAATCAAAAGCTTTTGTGCCACCGCTGGTTGCTTGTAGTATGATGATGTTCATTTTTTTTTACATGAAGTAAAATTATAAACCGAATGGAACAATACAAATCATCTTACGATCAAGCCATATGTCAAGGGGTATGTTAGACATTTCATATCTCCAAACCATTCTAAAAATACAGAAGAAGTTGTTTTGCCAAACACTTCTCAAAACAGCTCCTCCTTACACCAGAGAAGCCGCTCAACCGGAGGAGCTAGAGCTGGAGCTGTTTTTGAAGGAGCTGGAGTCCTGCCAAACAGGCAGGCCACCAACCCTCTAGCCGAACCCTCAAGGCTTTTTGGCCGAGACCATGGGCAGTATATGCTGATTATTTTTTTGGGGTGGGCCCGCACAGTTGCCTGCTACTGTGGAGGCCCCCACAGTGGCCTGCAACTGGGCCCTTTGCGTCGCCCTATCGTTGCACTGCTGGCAGGGTCTGGCGCGCCCCCACCAAATCAAAATTAAATTTGTAATTTAAGTTTGTTTTGCGCTTTGAATTTGAAATTGTTTAATTCAACCACAGTTTTTTATGGGCCAAGTATTTATACGATGCACCAAATAGCTTCTGGATTCTCCTTGTGGAACCTATCGAAGAACCAAGAGCCAGAGTACCATATGATTTGGAGAGTTAAGTTGAGGGCTTGAGGCTCACAAGCATAACAATTTTTTCTCTCTTTAAGTGGAAAGCATACCCTTGTGGAGAGTTACCGCTAGCTTGCTGTGTTCTTCTCAAGCTCTTCCTTTTTATCACAATCCTGACAGGACGAAGAGCAGGTTCAGAGAAGGAACGATGAGAGATCGCTTTCTACAGCTGAACAACAAAGTGTTTTTTTCCGAGTGACAAAGTTTCATACGACGATGACAAAAAGAAAAGGAATTAAGAGAACTGAAAACATATGGTCAATGTTGTGCTCCCCTGAATTTTTTTGCGCAACCATGCTTCAGCACGGTCTCTACCCATTTTTAGTTTTGCTGCCACCTCAATTTAAAAACCACGATTACAAAACTTGATACAATTTTTTCGAATAAAAGTCGTTAGAATATACTGTGGGACCAAAGAACAGAGCAACAAACAGACACATCGTTCGAAAAAAAGAACTGAAAAGAAGAACTTCGATGTAGGGCTTGGGTGGGCTTCGAGCATTGAACGCCTGCTTGGGTGGGGGTGGCAGTCAATCAATACTTGTTGTGCCGCGGCCCATTACTTATGGCCGAATACTCTGATCGGCAGCGGCGGCGCGGCGCGTTGAGGTGTTTTAGTCCCACCTCGCCCAGCCTAGGCGTCACGGAGACGTCGAAGAGCTATATAATGAGACCCAGGGCTTCCACTCAAAGCATACCTTTCTCGGCCTTTTGGCTAAGATCAAGTGTAGTATCTGTTCTTATCAGTTTAATATCTGGTATGTGGGTCATGTGCCCACTTTGATATTAAATTAATTTTTTGTGGGGGAGGGCCCACCACAGTGGCTTGCTACTGGGCCCCTCGCGCGTCGCCTAGCCGTTGCACTGCTGGCATGGCCTGGCGCACCCCAACCAAATCATTATCAAATTTTTAAAGTTGAAGTTTGCAGAAGTAATGAAGTTATTTGTTCTCCTGCTTAAAAGCTGCTTTATCCTGACAGGGTTTGTGGTCCGGTTCAGCTTCACCCAGATGAGCCAAGCCCACGTATCTGTCCTCACCCGCGGCTTCGGCCCAACAATAGCTGTTACTATATCAGGGTACACAAATTTACTGACGCAACAATTTGTTGAATCTGATGTTGTCTGACCAGAAACAGCAAGCAATTAAATCAAATTTGAGCCATCCCAATTCCGTGAAACCTAACTGAACATCGAAAGCTTTGCTATGAATCGATTGCTCTGCTGTACGATGCACCGTGAAAAATGAGGCGGCAATGTCTTTAATCTGAAGCATTGTTCCAAGCTACTAATGTCAAATGAAGCAGTAAAGATTGAAGCGTTGTTCCAAGCTACTAATGTCAAATGAAGCAGTAAGATTATTGGACAAATGAACTCCAAACTAAATAGCTATCGTTTTGGACTTTTGGTCCCTTCTGGAACCTACCAAAGAACCTAGAGGCAGTACCATATGATTTGGCCTCAAACAGCCAAGATTCTACTGGTGATAAGCTAGAATATTTAGACAGTTCAGGCTCATAAGCATATGCTACCAAGAACAGACACCGACCGGATGTCTGATGATATTAGATGCAAAGATGATTTTTTTTCTTTCAATGGAAAAAAAAATCTTCTATTCCATTTTTTGTTGCCTCTGAAATGTATATGACGTTCGACGAACCATAGCCGTCTGTGGTTACAAGTTATGGCACCACCTTTTCCCACTTGCAACCGCCCTTTCGGTCAGAATCTCACCTCTTTACTAGCTTCATGGTGAATACATTCTCTTGGAGCCCCCAAATTCATTTGAGGCACAAGCGCAAATGCGCGACCGCTAGTTTACTCTTTCACGGGGAATATTAGGTGTGATATTGTCACTGTTTATTTGTCATTTCTCTAGCCTTTTTTTTTGCTTTCGTTTTCCATCTCATTCAGAAGAATCCAATGCCATTGACCATGGCCAAAAAGTTCCTTTCAGCGAGCAAGAACAAAATTCTTTCTTTTCACTGGGTGTGTATATATATAGAGGCCGGCGATCCTCGGTTCCCGGACACCGAGAAAAAAAGAGGTTTCGTTAGTTGTGCAGTTTGAGACTTTCAGAACAACAAAGGCAACTCTTCTTTTCCTTTCAAGAACAGTTTAGTAACTAGTGCAAGGAAGGACCCGAGATCGATGTCGCTGAGGAGAATCATCAAGGAGCTCAAGGACTTGCAGAGGGATCCACCGACGTCCTGCAGTGCAGGTATCAATCATCAAATTTAGTCTACTACACATGTTCATGCATACAGAGTTTCAGACAGAAAAAAAGAAGTTCGAAATTCGAATACTTTTTCTGAATTCTGGCTGAACTGTTGTTTGTGATTGATCAGGACCTGTGTCTGATGACATGTTCCACTGGCAAGCGACGATCATGGGCCCTAGCGACAGCCCTTACTCTGGGGGCGTGTTCCTGGTCACCATCCATTTCCCTCCAGACTACCCATTCAAGCCCCCCAAGGTACTAACAAATCACTCTTCATCATCTCCAAAATTTCTCTGAATTAATTACTACCAAGTCTGAGCTGAGAATCTCATGCTCATCGACGTTCGACAACGAACTGAATGGATGAAAACCATGAACATATACAAAAAACAGGTGGCGTTCAAGACGAAGGTGTTCCACCCAAACATCAACAGCAACGGCAACATCTGCCTGGACATCCTCAAGGAGCAGTGGAGCCCGGCGCTGACCATCTCCAAGGTGCTCCTCTCCATCTGCTCGCTGCTGACGGACCCAAACCCGGACGACCCGCTGGTGCCGGAGATCGCGCACATGTGCAAGACCGACCGCCTCAGGTACGAGTCCACGGCAAGGGGGTGGACGCAGAAGTACGCCATGGGCTAGAAGACGACCTCTTTTCAAGCAGCATGAGTGACTGAGTTGAGAGCAGGCACCAGGCAGGGGACAACAAGGTCATATGTAACCAACAACATCCATGAACAATAAGATTGATTTCATTCACTAGCTAAGGTCCTATTTGGATCCCCTCAAGCTAAGAAATATGCGCAATTTTGATAGCATCCGTGTCTGAATCCGAGTGTCGAATTTATAAATCAAAGTAACTATAGTATACTGTTGTAATAAAACTTATCTCCAGCTGTCTTCAACAACGACGCTTTGGCCGAGTGGTTAAGGCGTGTGCCTGCTAAGTACATGTCGAATCTCTCAGGCGTCGCAATTCTTTTGCATTTTCCTATATTTTGTAATAATAGCAATTTAAATGTTACGCTTTCTGCTTTCCCAACCATCCGTTGTAGTCTAGCTGGTTAGGATACTCGGCTCTCACCCGAGAGACCCGGGTTCGAGTCCCGGCAACGGAATATTTTTTTTGTTTTTTGCCAATCTGTCTCAGAAATTTAACCAAAAAAAATCATACACTCTCTGGTGCTGATTTCTGCATTTTGCCTCAGCTCTTTGAGCATCCAAACTTCCAAAGACGCGACATTAGATACAACCCGACCTGGAAGGGTTTCAAACATAATTCACTGTTATTTGCCAATCATACACTCTCTGGTGCTGATTTCTGCATTTTGCCTCAGCTCTTTGAGCATCCAAACTTCCAAAGACGCGACATTAGATACAACCCGACCTGGAAGGGTTTCAAACATAATTCACTGTTATTTGCCCCCCCAATGAAATGAGAAGCGTTTCACACTTTTTTTCCCCAAAAGAAAACTAATTTCAAGCAATGGCAAAGTGGTTCCAGTCTGCTGCTGCACCAGCAAGTTTCACACTGAAATCCTAAAGGATCCGCCTGGCTGTGGTGGAAAGAATCAACCAAAACGTTGTCTCAAACCACACAAATCCAATCTCTTAAATATGATTCCTGGCCAATACCGAGCGCAATGAACGTGGCCACGTCACGCGCAGGTCTCGGCCGTCGAATCGTGCGCATCGACGGCCAAGATCAACCGTAGCCCGACGGTTTTGCAGAAAAGCCCTCGGGCTTCATCGAAATACCACCCGACGTCCCTAGCAGCCTCCCCGCCTCTCTCCTCCGGCGCGGGTGGGCGGGCGCGGCCTGCCTCCAACGCGGATCCGCAGCCTCGCACCGTGCCTCCAGCTTTGCCGACCGCCATACATTGCCGCCGCGCGGCGCCTCAAACTCCACCGGAGGTCGTGCTCCCGCGCGGCGCCTCAAACTCCACCGGCGGCAGTGCTCTCGCGCTACGCCGCACCGCAGCACCCCAATCATGGGGAGCGGCGTCGCATTGCCCCATCGGCACTGGATTCGTCGACCACTGTGTCGTAGCAGCGCTGCCTGCTGGCCCGGCATAGCACTCCGCAGCAGCTCAGCGCACCGGATCTAGGTGAGCAGTTGAGGAAGCAATGGAAGGCAGATGGAGACGAAAAAACTGGATAACCACGGCTTCTCCTCCGGTCTAGATGCAAAACACCGATGCTACCCTCGCTGGGCTTACCTGTGGGGCAATCCAGCGCGAGGCAGATGGGCAAGATAGGCTAACGCAGCGGTGGAGCTCGGCCGGCGGCGCGGGAGGGCGACGGCATCGGGACGAGCTGGCTGAGGGGCAGAGGAACCGGTTCGGCGACACAGCGAATGGGGGGCGAACGGTGGCATCGGGACGAACGGACGAACTGGGACGGACACATCGAGTGGATAAGAAGCAATGGAAAGAGATAACGTTGGGACTTAGGAGCCGGATGAAAGAAAAAAAATAAAGGAGGAAGGAAAATGAAAAAAGAAATATAAGAATAAATTAAAAAAGAGAGGAAAAAATGGTAGGTAACTCAAATTCATTACTCTAATAATAATTCCTTATTAAAAGTTTGTGATTAACCCAAATTTATAAACAAATATTAGTCCACATAGAAGGGTATATATGACATTTGATCTCTCACCATTCCAAAAGATACATAAAAAACTGGTTTGCCAAACACTTCATAAAACGGCTTAAGCTCCATCGGAGAAGTCATTCCATCGACAAACACATCGGCAGCCATATTCAATGGGATGGGGGTGCATAGTATTAATATTAGACATGGGCTAAAATATTTATTCGGCCTATTTGTATATGTCGGTCAGTAATGTGCAGCTTAAAAAAAACTTAGCCATTTTGCACTATGACCTTTAATGAAGATAAAATTTACAGACTCCGTTGGGATTGTATTAATTTTGTAGAAATTTAAAAAAATAGTTAAGTTTCACACCGACCTCTATAATATAAAACATAAATCAAATTTGTCATCTTACTGAATTAGTGCTAATCAAAACTGACCTACTTTGGTATTTAGCACATCAATTCAAATCCGAGCCAAAACCAATAACCACCATGCTCTTGGTCCAAATCCTTAAATACAACATCTTCATTAGACATGCAACCACGTATATGACCCATTATATCAAGTGACATCAAAATGGAAACATCTTCTCTATAGCATGTTGCACGAACTGGCAAGAGGTAAAGAGAAAATGTGACATAGGCAAAGACATCATGGATCAAACATGAAACTAACCGATAGAAATGCAAACAAACTGCAACACAATTGTACTCGTATGAAAAATGGCCCCACCCACTGGCCACTCGCGGCGTTGCCGCGAGACTTTCTAGTCCTACTCGAATCTCTGGAACCTGGACGTGTGCAGCACTACATTCCCTCGGCTATAGCAGGTTGTTGCTCGCCCTGCTCACATGGCTTTCTAAAGATAATACCGGTTTTTAAGGTCTGTAACCTTCTGATATCGTATCAGACCGATGAATATTCTTCTGTTGCAACAGCAACTTGCAAACATGCTCTCCATGACACCACGTACTATAATGCCAGTGCAAGCTGTAAACCTTGGGATCATTGCTGTATCCAAATGAGCAAAGTCAAACCACCATGTTTGCTCCATTTGCCAAACAAATAAGGGATAAAATGCGGTGAACAGAGCCGAGCATTCTTTAGGAATGCACTGGTGTACAGACATGAACCAGCATGTAAAGGGAAGCATAATTTTCCATTGAAGTGAAATAAGTAAAAAATAAACTTAGTACGATTACATCATGTCTACTTATGGAACAGAGATAACAAGATATTTTTTGTTGCTCAAACACGGGAAATACCTTCTAAGCAAGTTACCTAATTGCCACGACTTGTCAGTCACACCCACATAATCACAAGGCAGGAAGGAGGAAATGAAACAAACGGATCGCTCAATGCCTCGACAAAGAGAAGAACTTCGCTGCAGCTGCCAGTAAACCCTAGGGGCACCCACCAATGCTGTTTCGCTGACGCAAGACGCGACGATAATAAACCATGGCAACTTCGCCCTTGTTTCTTTGTCTACTGATGATTAGATCACAAAATGGAGCACGCCCCCCTCTGCGCCTTTTTCTTCTTCTTCGCCTTGGGCGGCTGCAGCACAACCTTTATTGCCGCATCGAAGACACCCTTTACGTTCTGCAATTCAGGTGGAAACAAAAAGGAAAGCCTGTTAGCGTCTCACATGATATTGCATGATCAGAAGATGACTGAGCAGATAGCAATACTAGTTGGGTCTTTGAGCTGCATTCGATGTAGTATGGTGCGCCTATTTGCTTTCTTAGCTCCTCTCCCTACAGGTGGCAAGGTAAGAATATGAGTTTAGACAACAATGACTGGGCAAGAAGAAAATCAGGACAAACTTGACAAGACTCACTAGATGTCCAAGCATTCATCTAATACTCACACGAACAAACAAGGCAGTAAACCACCAATAACCATACCTGAGCAGTAGTGATAGGAACAGCACCAGGGTGGTCCACAAAGAACTGCTTGTCATCTCGAAGATCTGTTAGTAGCAGTATGCATACATGGGTTATCTTATCTAGAAGTTATACCACTAGTTAACAATTACTAGCACAATGCCTGTGCTTTGCAACGGGAGGAACAAAACTATCACATCCTAGGCCAATACATAATGCACAAAACCCGGGTGATAGCTTAACTAATTTTATGATCCAATTTATTATTCTAAAATAAAAGTTATAAAAAAATGAAATCCATCAGCGCAACTATTTTAAAAGCTCTTGGAGTTCCATTGGTGAAAATATGACTCGTGGATGGTCACTTTCATCTCTTTTATTTTAAAATTTTGGACTTATTCAAATAAATAAAAGCTTGAATAATCCAAAAACGAATAACACTTTGTCTAGATGATATTCCAGTAAATTCCACGCATCAAGGAGGCTGGAGATTTTTTTTCCATCCAAAAGCAGGCTTTCGGACATTGTTGTTGCTGGCAGGGTGCACCACGTAGAGTGCAGCAGAAATTGCTTGGTGGAGTCTTTGTTGTTGCTTGAGACAGCGCACAACACAACAGTACACATGAACCGGTTCAGGCAGCAGTGCTGGCACCTGGCAGGCCCACCACGACGCGTGGAGGGGTAGATGGCCACGCGGAGCTCTGTCTCGTACATGGTGCATCGATCGCGACGGGAGGAGAGAGGCCGTCCGCTCAGTCTCTTTCTTATCTTTCTCGCCGCTCGTTCTTGGTGTCCGCTCTCTCAACTCTCTTCTCTTTGCATCCCCTCACTCTTGCAGTCGTGCGCGCGTCCTCCATGCACCAAGGAGGCTGCCGGCGAGCTTCGCACTTGAGGATAGCACCCACGACGGCGCACCAGAAAGCCTGTTCCACCGTCCCTCGAGAATAGATATTGGTCGCCCCCTTTTAAATCCTGGTGTGTCTTATTGTTCTTTCTTCTCGATTCTCAAGAATTACCGGATTACTCCATGAATGTCTTGTGTCTCCTCAACTTCATAAAGATGTCGAGCGCCGTTCGTTTGCCAAGAACCACCTCACCCTCTTCGTTCGCCGCAGCGGCGCTGTCCTCTTGAAGCAAAATGAGGTCGTGAGCGGCGTGAGGTCAACAGGCGGCGGTGCTCCTCCAAGCATTGGTTTGACATGTGTGTGTACGACACCATGACCGGCGGCCGGCCGGCCGCACCTTCTTCCCTTTCTGCTGGACATCCGCCGCGGCCTCAAATCACGAGCACAGGCGCAACGTCGTTGGCGAGTTGCGCAACTTCTGTGGCAACCTCGGATGTCTAGGATGTTCTTTGCCTTCGATTTGGATGCTTTTTCTTTTTTCCTCTTCCGTTTCTATATATTTCATCTTGTTCGAGCTGAGGTCGTCTTCTGTTTTGAGTTCCAATCGACTTTTAAGCGGACGAGGGAGGGGATCGGACGGAGCGATTCACGGAGAGACGGAAGGAAGAGGAGGGAGGCGCGCAGGCGACGGGGGAAGAGAGATAGCCCTCTAACAAGTGGGACCCACCTGTCAGGACGTACGAAAATTTTGGCCAGAAATGTTTCTTGCTTTAATATTAGGTAGAGATAAGCGCTACAAGAAAACCAGAAGAAGAAGAAAATGACTGAACCCAACAGGACCACAGCAAACTGAGGGGCAGCTAACCATTAGCTGTTGCATTAGTTTTTTAAAAAGAACAGAAACTAAACAGTCAGTTCAGACATGTATATATACAATGTTTGCAATCCAGGTAGCAGCCATGCTTTTATAGTGTACTAACTTGGCCATCACATGATATCATAACACTGCTCAATTCATGCATTGTTATTGTTATTTAAAAACTACCACCACCAACTTCTTCTCTCAAAAATTAACATAATGAACCTTACAAGCACAGAAAGATGGATTTCACAATTTAGAACTGCATCATTCTTACCGAGCTTTGTTCCCACAAGAATTATTGGCACACCGGGTGCATAATGCTTCAGTTCAGGTATCCACTGAAAAATAGAAAGGGTTCAGAGTCAGCAGACAAGAAGTCAAGATATTTAAGTTTGGAAACCATCCCTGTATTAAATCCAATCCAGAAATGATTTTGGAAATGTGTTTCCAGACAATTTAATAGAATTTTTTTACGGAAAAAATATCTCAGAATATCATGGACAAATCAGCTAAATGAAGACTATCACCTAAATGGTCTAAAAACAAGGATGTCCATAGCAAACGAAATAAGTAGCAGGTAGTGCAAACAAAAACAAATAGAGAATAAGAATCTGTGTCTTGCCTTCTTTGAAACATTCTCGTAGCTAGCCTTACTGATCAGTGAGAAGGCCAGAAGGAAAACATCAGCTCCACGATAGCTCAGTGGTCTCAGTCTGTTGTAATCCTCTTGACCTGTTGGAGTTCCAAAGATGGAAGTTTAACCACCTTGAACAGGGGGGGCAAAGCACCATAAGTAGCAGAACAAGACAGATAGCTACTCACCTGCAGTATCCCATAGCCCTAGGTTGACAGTGTTACCATCAACCACAACGTTCGCACTGAAGTTGTCAAACACCGTCGGAACATAGTCCTGTCGAAGCAATGGTGGCAACAATAAGTACACGCACAACGTATCACTAAAGGCAAAATTAAATCATAGACCGAAAAATGGGCACAAGGCCATGGAAGAGAACAAGAAGGAATGAAGGCACACAGCATCCCCCACATTAAACGAAAAGCAACTAGAAAAGTTTGTCATTAGACCCTCCACGAGCATGGAGGGCGGTCCACAGTGGTCCTGCGGATATACTAGTACATGCTCACACTGCTACAAGCTAATCTCCGGCAAAGCGCTCGTGAAATTCAAAACCACATCTCAAGAAAAAGAAAACCCAGCGCAATGGATATGCTACTAGAGAAAAAATTGTGATTATAGGACTCCCTCCAAAACTTTGGTGAAGAGGAAGACTATATTTACTCTTGGAAAAGGAAGCATGCGTGGAAAGCTAGTGATGCTTTTGTTGCAACAACCAGTGTGGAATTGCGTGAAGTGAGACAATGGCAATCCATTTCACCAACCATACGGAAGGCGTGGGTGGGCGGGGGAGGGTACAGGCAGGCAGGCAGGGAGGGTAACTAAAAAGTCGGGAAAGCGATCCTGGTCCGGTCGAAACGGATCAAGAGGAGGTGGGGGCGGAGATTGGCGAGGGAATCTGCATTTCCCCCCAATTTTTTAGCAACTCGTATAAATGTTGCAGTACACAAATTTCAAATTCGATACACGCCGGGGCGCCGATTCGGGTCTGATTTGGGAACAGCACAGAGAAGATCCCCTTTTCTCCGTGACCAATGGGCAGTTTCTTTGGTACGAGACCCAACCCTAAACGGCTAAACGTGTAAAGATTGCAGCAATTCGCAGCCGCATTGTCGTAACCGGGGACAAATTAGCAGGCACGGGGCGAATCAGACACGGAGGTGTTCGATTTGCCCCCACCCCCCCCCCCCACCCAAATCCAGCAGCACCCAGATGAAGAATGCGGCCAAAATTCCACATTTCCCCCCCAATCGAAACCAAAATCTCAGCAGCAAAAAAAGGGGACATGAACAAGGAAATCTTTCTTTGCAGATAATAATGAGTGAAAAAAAACGGAGAGGGATTTGAAGGGGGGCGTACGGTGGGGAAAGTGTTGGAGGTGTAGGAGATGAGCATGCAGGTCTTGCCGACGGCGCCGTCCCCGACCGTGACGCACTTTATGAACCTGGACGCGCTCATCCTCTTCCGCCCTCCTCGCTACCGGTGGTGCAGGGGGGGAGAGGCAGGCCTCCTCGTCGCTCCTCCTCCTCCGCGTCGTCCTCTGGGTGTGGGGGGGGAACAAGAAGAATAGAGAGAGATGGGGAAAGTTGGGGGGAGCCGAGCGTTTTGGTGGGAGGGAGGGAGGACCAGAGGAAGCCGGGTGGCGGGAGCGCGCGGCGGGTGGTTAAGATCGGGAGGGAGCGGGGGCGCGGACAAATGGAGGGGAGCGCGGAGGAGGCGGGCGGGGAGGAGGAGAGGGTTGCGGGGGTGGGAAGAAGGGAAGGGAAGCGGTCTCCGCGCCGGAATGGTGGGTGGTGGTGGTGATGGTGGTCGAGGGCTCGAGGAGAGAGAAAGTGGGTGGCCCGGCGCGGCGGTGGGTGGGGATGGGAGAGAGAGAGAGGGAGAGGAGGGGTGGCCACGGTGTGCGCGCGCATCATTTCCTTCTTTATTGCCTCCCCCTCTTCCTCCTGCCCTGCGCCCGGGCGGGGTGGGTATTATTACTGACTGCCCTGCTACACCTCACACGGTCACACCTCCTATGCTCTGTTATTATTATTGCACGAATTAATCGAAATTAGTGGTTAACTAAAAGAATGTCGTGCAACATGACTACTAGCTCTAATGTCGGAATCCAGTGGACCCGAGCTCATATGTATGTCATACACTCAATTGCAGAGGTTGAACTGCAGCGGATCTCATTTCCTAATGTTGTGGCAACGTTTGGTCGTGAGCTCATTTCCTAAAGTCATGGCAACATTTGGTCGTGAGCGTCTTGAACTCTTGATAGATACTAGTTTTAGAGGACTTGTTCTGCTACGGAAAGAAGGTAGCGGTTTGGTAGAATTTACGCACGAGATAGTTCCAATTTTATTCGAGCATTTTTTTTCTCGTCATTCTTGTGTTTGTTGTTTCTCCCAAATGTTACTTAAGGCTAAGGGCATTCTCCAACTGCTCTATAACGGACAAGGGAGAGACATAAGTTTGAAAATTTTGAATTTTTGCAGATGATGGTGACGAAGAAATGTTGTAAATGATTGTTGCAAGTATATAAAAAATATTATTGTTATTTTACCTCTATCTCCTTATGGCAAAACTCTAAGAGCTAGAGGGGCATGTGCCCCTTTTCTACTGCTATTATTGCTATTATTGTTGCACGAACTAATCGAAATTAGCAGTTAACTAAAGAATGTTGTGCGACACTGCCTCTAATGTCATGGCAACGCTCGGTCATGAGTATCTTGAACTCTTGATATTGAGTTCAGAGGACTCCAATGTGGGGAGAATGTGATACATTAATACATATATATAGTTTAGTAGAATTTCCACATGAGATAGTTCTAATATTATTCCGGCATTTCTCATTAGCCTAATTTTAATCTTTCACCTTTTAATTTGGGGGAAAACAATTAAGATTTGAAAATTTACGATACATCACCCCTATATGGAGAAGCTTGATAAAATGCAGAAAAGGATTGTGTCCCCCTTGTCATAGTGTGAGGCAATGCAGCAGCTCACGCCTCGCGGGTCGAAGTGGTAGCTGGATGTTCGGCTACGGGGACTGGCGTTGATGAGAAGCCGAAAGTAGAACCACCACACGTAGCAGAAGAGAACAAAGAATAAAATGAGAAAGCCCCCAATGCAGAAGCAAAAATGTTCAACTTATTAATGTAGTAAAATGTAAAAATTGATTATATGTTCGCTTAAATGTGGGAGCGAGATAAAAATAACAAGACCTGATATTTATACATCCTTATATCTTCCATTTAAATTTTGTAGAAGAGCTGTGCCCATAACTGTAGTGTTACATAGAAAGGTGAGTTTTCCTTATTTTGATCTTTTCTTCCTTTCAAAAGGATCTCACTCGCCCTTAGAGATTCTAGGCGGCAATTGTCATGTGAAAGAAGTGGAAACATTACGATATCGATACTGGGCACGATAGGCTAGAATGCTTTGCTTCCAGATGACGTATATTCAGCAACGAAATCCGTATTAAGCCACAACCATTTCCCAAATGTTACTTAAGGCTAAGGGCATTCTCCAACTGTTCTATTGTCCCCTCCTCATGATGATGTCTTTTCCCTAATCATCCCAATCTTTGCTTTGCCCTTTTTTATGTGTCTACCAACTGCCCACATAATACAATATAATTTATTTTAGCGTGCCTTTCGTTTGGGGTCACCTAGGCACTAGGCATTCTTGCTGCTTCTTCCAGTAAACGACTCACCTGCCACTGTGTTTAGGCAACATAAAAGTTGCTACGTAGTACTGTCCAACAACCAGCAGGTAATGCCAATGAGAATGTCCAGAAGATTTGTTTGTTGCCACAGAAGAAGATTCAGCACTGGACATCCATCTGATATGATGTATGAACTACAATTACCGGATAGTGTTCAGTTTAAAACTTCGAAATCGTGATGCATATGCAAGATAAATAGCATGTATTTGGCTGTTGCGTTGATGAACAAAGCAAGCCACGCCACAATCGTACATGCTGTTTGATTCAAAATTTGCAGTACTAGCAATTCACATGACAAACATTTCTCATAAACAAACAGCAAACCCCATCCAGCTGTGAGAAGGGAGCAGTTGGGAAGAACCAAATACACCATCATGTGTGAGCAGTGCAGTGTACCACACATAAAAAAAATGAGTGCAGACAGCTAATAAAATACAGGATCCAACTGGACGGGTTAGATTGGAGCGCTTGTCAGCATTATACCACATCGACAATGGCACCCACCAGTCAGTCTCAGTCACAGGTTCCCAATCAAGACATGGAAACAAATTTTTGCTGATTTGGTCTGATGCAAGCAGCAACATTCATCCCAGCTTACTGACACCTCAACTTACTGACATCTCAGATTCACCTGATTCTTTTTTTTTTTGAAAAAAAAATCAGATTGACCTGATTCTACTGATGCCAAATTTATGGTTCCATGGCACATTATCACAAATACAATACAGTATCAAGCCGGGATACATATCTCATCTGTGTCAAAATTTATTTTTTTAGGGCTCTTGTTGCACTTTTCTGGTCCAACAGAAGGCACAGGAAACAGTTGAGCTTTCCTTTGCTTGTAGTCTACATCAAACGTTAGGCACCCATCCAAACTTCTTTCTGTTGGATCCTGCAGTTATTTAAATTTGTGGATCCTTTTAGCCGACTCAAGTGTGTTTGACAAAAGCATTGCAATGGTCATCGGCCCAACACCACCAGGAACCGGTGTGATCGCTCCAGCAACCTTGGAGGCCTCCTCGTAACAGACATCTCCGACGAGCCTATAACCCCGAGGGCTTTCTGGGTCCTGCCGCATTCAGAATCAGTAAATCATTAGTAAACATATCAAGCAAGAAAAGCAAAATGAAGCAGGCAAGGGCTTGGAAAAGAGGCAATAGCCACTGAAATATTACTGAAATATGGCTCATGGATACGACAAATCGATATAAAGAGTATTAATTGATTGATCATCACATGCTGCACATGCATATAATACAATGTGAAGAAATATCACCTGGAACACTCTAACATGGGGCTCATAAATTTAAGAAGCCAATTTAAGTATTAATAAATGAATTCTGAATGGGGGACCACAAGATTAAGTAGGCCCTTTCTAGATTTGATCCATGACAGGAAGACAGTGGAACCCCCACCCCATCCCACCCCACCACCAAATCCCAAAATGTAAAAGTTCTGCATATCTGAACCAGATGCATATAACAAAGGTGCCCAGGCAAAACACATAACTAAAACAAAATCACAGGTACATCAGCAGGTCATGTAGATAAAACAAAATCTACTATCTGGAATTTGCAGTTGATGCAGTCTTCTGCTTCCATTTAGAAATATGCATCCTATTAAAGTCAATGAATTTGTTGAACATCAAATCAACACAGGAAAAAAAAGGTAAAGGCAGCTAAGTCCTTAAGTCCCCCAAGCGCAGGGGTAAATTTGAGATGAAACCCAAAAGGAGCGACACAAACAAGAAAACGATAGAAATAACATAAAATAGCAATATGCTACTAGTAATTTGTGAAAAGGGTGTCTTACATCAACAGGGTTGATGCCAACATCAATAATAGCTGCTCCAGGTTTTATCCAATTCCCTCTGACCAAGTTCGCAACTCCAACAGCTGCGATGATTATATCAGCCTGTCTTGTTATTTCCTCAGGGTTCTTAGTTTGTGAATGCACAATGCTGACAGTTGCATTTGCTTTCTGACAAAAATATGAAGATGGATTAATCAAACATCACAATAAAGTTGTTCCAACTATTAGAAATAAATAAGAATCAGTTCATACTTGCAATAATAATGCAGCAGGCATTCCAACAATATTGCTTCTTCCGATTACAACAGCTCTCTTCCCCTTTATTTCAACTCCATATCTGTGCAGCAACTCCATGCATCCTTTAGGGGTGCAAGGAACAAAGAATGGATCTCGACCTTGCATCGCAAGTCGCCCAATGTTCAGGGGATGAAAGCCATCAACATCCTTTTCAATACTGACAGCATTCAAAATGTTCTCATCGTTCATATGCTGCAAATAATTTATGTCAGTGGTCGATGGAAGCCATGCACTCCATGATGATAAAAGCACTAAAAAATGTTCTCACATTTGTAACTGCAACTAATATGGTATCTAATAGCATGCAAATAAAGTTAAAGCTTCAGCACAGAGTACGATTCTGCTAAGAATGAAGACAGCTCATTGCAACACCACAGACTATACAACTCACTAGACAGTGTACCATCCTAAGTTTTTTTTTTCAAAATTAACCAGAGGACTACTTTTAACACATCAATGACATCAGTGAATAGAAATTGGAAACATTTGGGGCTGTATTGTTAAACTCGGTCATTCAATCAATTAAACAGAGGGATGATATTCATTTCCAAGACAAGAAACAGAAACATTTGGGGCTCTGTTGCAAAACTCTACTATTCAAGAAGATTTAACCGAATAGTATGCATAAAATATGTTACCCTCTTATGTCAGATACTGTCCAGGTAAACAATCATTAACAAGCAAAATAAAAGTAAAACTCGAATATTCCAGGTGGCAGTTGCTAGGAGGCAAAATGCGGTTCTTGACTCCTATTTTGTCGGTTATATAGCTACACTAGCCAGTAGAGTAACCACAATCGCAAACTCACCCGAGGTAACGGCAGCTGAACCAAGATGCCATGCACAGATGGGTCGCTGTTAAAGGTTGCTATGTGCTTGATAACCTCCTCCTCGGAACTGTCCTCTGGCAAGTTGACCTCATACGACTTTATACCAACCGCTTCACACGCTTTCTTCTTGTTCCGCACATAAGTTTGTGAATCCTTCCTGGACCCAACAAGAATGACTGCCAGGCCAGGCACTATGCCGATCACATCCTTCATCTTGGTGACCTCAACTGCTATTTCTTCTCTTACTTGCTTGGCCACTAGCTTCCCATCAATCACTTTGGCAGATGCATCAGCTGCGACCGTCGCTACACATGAAGATGGATCACAAAGATTATTGTCAGGGTGACACAACGTAGAGTAAGATTTAAACGTTGCACATGACAGAACAATATTGATTGTTTCATTTGTAGCTACATTTATAAACTGATAAATAGCCATTCCTTGCAGGGAATAAATTCTATGTTTCATTTTTAGCATCACCTAAATTTCTCCACACTAGCAGAATCCATCTGAAGGTCTTTCCCTTCCCCCATGTCACAATCCGAGAGCCCAAAATTTAACAGAAGATAATAGTGCACACTGACACTAGCATGTCAAGTGGAAACATCATCCGAAGTTAGCACGTCTGAGTATGCGCACCTGACTCGGTGGAAGAGGCGGCGAGGGCCGAATCCATGCGGGGCGGGCGCGGGAGCAGCTGGGGTCGGGCGGCGGCGAAGAGGCGCCTGGATGAAGCTAGAGCCGGGCAGGGGCGGATGCGGGGCACCCGCTGCGGGAGGAGCGCGCGGCGGAGGGGGAGGAGGCGGGCGGAGGAGCAGTCGGAGAGTATGGAGGACGCCATGCCTAGGGTTTAGGGCCCCGAAGCTGCGGGGGACGACGAGGCGGCGGCGGCGGCGGCGGCGGCGGCGAGGTTTTCGCTGGGGAAGGAAGAATAGGCGAGAGCGCAAAAAGGTTCCCTGCGGAAAAGAGGGGGCGCAAATTGTGTAGCGTGGCACGCTTCTCCAAGCACCACGATAACAAGGGTTTTACGAGGGTTTAAGCCTTTAAGGGCTATTAAGCATTAATTAAAAATGAAATCCACGCTAAAAAATGAAATCCAATAATATCAAGTATTTTCTTTTTCGTTAATATTAACTTTTCTTTCTTCTCTGTATTCATCTTTGCGTCCAACATTTTCAGTTTGTGCTTCTTTAATATTTTCCTCTCACAATAAATCAACCGTACAAATCAGCAAAATCAACCGTACAATTCAACATAAACTGTTTTAAGATATGCCGAACAGACACAGACGGAGATGAGAGACAGGACAAGAGTTCTCATACAATGTTTAAAAACAGCACGCAAAAAAGGGCGGCCCTTATGAACATCTGGATTCAGAAAACAAGATCCTCTCTCACCTAATGATTCAACCAGAGGCGAAGCCAGCGCCGGCGGCCGGCTTCTTCCTCCAGCCCCCCTTCCCCTCTTCTTCTTCCACCTCCGGCCTAGACCCCCCCCCCCCCCCTCCGCCGCTGGATTCAACATTGTCCATAATATCAACATTCACATTTTTAACCACTGAACTGCCACAGGGCGGGACCTCCAGTCAGCCAAAATACAGGGAAAAAATGGGCAAAACTCCTCAGCCTCGACAATGCACATAACAAAACTCACCACTGATGGATACAATCACCTACAAGCACGGCCTATGTTCTATGAAGCAGCAGGGACAGCTGATTCAGCAGGGGACTCCTGCTCCTTCACCAGCGATTCCCAATCAACCTCCTTGAGAATCCTGAACCGCTCATCTAGAGTTACAAAATTCGACTGAGTCACCGCTCCACAGATGCCAGCTTTGTGTATAAGGGTGATGCTGCCACCCATATCAGGCCCATGAAGCTTCCCGGTCAACAGTACTCGGAGCGGCATAAAGAGCCCTTTGCCCTGGTCACAGATGGATACAAGAAAAAGACAAGGCGTGTCAAATGTTTGCTAATAATAAGTTTGCTGCTTAAAGCTTGCTAGGACTGTCTGTAAAGGTTTGCATCAAATGATTCCTGAGTCCTGACATCATTGTTCAGGTGAGACAGATCACTTGCAGAAGAAGTCATCGATCCAGTGGTGACAAAGTCAAAAGTACAACAGAAGGAAAAAAAAGGAAGTTATGGAGTAGCAACGGACCTTTCTCTTTAGAGATTTGCCAAAACCTTTCACCCACTTTTGCCAACCATCTCGGCCTTCAGCTAGTGCTTGAGTGAGTTCACCGCTGTCGTACGCAGAAATAAGACCCGAAGCAACCTCAGAAATCTTGTCTTGCACCACAGGTTTAGCTTCATCACTGGAGAATACAAACATGGTTAGTTCATTTAGTGAAGTGGACCAACCACGACAAACAACTCAATCATAGGAATTTATCAAGATGACCACATTGCCAACCATGTGAAAGGAAGCAGTAGGGAATAAAACAGGAACCACAGGCCAATAAATTTAATGCAGTATAATGTTTTTACAGACCTGCTTAAAGTAGCATGAAGGGGATACGACAATAAATTTGTAAGAGCTGCATCAGCCTCTGTAATCAGATCAATACCATCCTTCAAAAGCTCAGCAGCTTCCTGAATACAGTTGTGTATAGCAAAATTAGTGTTTTCCTAAGAAGTATCTTTTCACTTTTCAGACAGCATATAATCCTAATTACTCTCTTCTTGGTAGCTTTATTACGCTTACCATAGTAATTGTCAAAAAAACTGCTACTGGAACCAAATAGTATGTTGGATGCTTTCGCATATATGACCCTTTAATATGTAGTTCCAATATAGAGGTGCCCAGGTGCACGGGAGAGAGAACCTTACCTTAGCAAAACCACTTTCAGATTCCTGGAGAATGCCTGTATCCTTCCACCGATCTTCAAAAGTCTTGATGAGTTCATCTGGTGGAAATGATCTTAGATGCTGTCCATTCATCCATCTAGAAAAGTATAGAAGTTAAATATAATGGTGACTCACACAGAGGTTGCACCTTTTAAAGGGAATACTGAACAGGCCAAGAGAGTATAAAAAATGTGGCAATAAGTGGAGGCTATCGGTCAATAACACATAGTTTAATGCGCTACAACACACAACGGAGAGCAGACAACAAAATATGCATTGAGCGTATCTCTTTTAGCTCATACTATTTTTAAGTATTTCGACAGCTTATGAATCAAGTGGTTCAATATCTTGAAACTGACTCTAGAATTTAGCGGGTTTTTAGCTCAACTGTCCAGTTCAACTCATTTGACATCCAGGGTTCTAGAGGTACTCTCTGGAAGCTTATTTAGGACTCCATGAATAGCTTCCAAGCAAGTTCATCGTAATTGTAGTTCTCATATAACCAAAACCTGATTATATGACTTGAAGTTACCAAAGATTAAGGGGGCAGCAAACTCCAAGGTTAAATCAGTGTCACCGAATATATCAAGTATTTCTAGCATCCGGACAGTTCTGTTGCAAAGGGGCTGCTTGCTTCCCAAACATAGTCCGCCACACCATAACTGCGGCACGCCGAAGCTTCGGCGGATAAAAACGCCACCGCAGCTGTAGCGAAAATTTGTACTGCAAATCAACTAAAATACTGTGGCGTGCCGCTGCTTTGTCAGAATCCAAGTGCTGGCCTAGCTTTTTGTGGCGGCTGTAAAGTGTGGCATGGCAAACGGAGGTGGGCAACCAAACAGTCCCAAAATCTCTAACAAAAAGAAACTTGGAAAATAGGCTTACTTTAATTTTGTTGCATCAAATACTGCTCCACTTTTATTGACACGATTGATAGTGAATTTTTCAACTGCAAACAAAAAAACAGCACCAAAATAGTAAGAATGAATTAGTAAACAAGTGATCATTGACCTTTTTTTTTATTTTTTTGGGGGGAGGGGGAGTAAAAATGATAGAATGAGTTATTGAGAACTAACCTAGATCATCAATAGTGAAGAACTCATTTTCAGTACCATCACCCCAGCCCAGTAATGCTAAATAATTTACCATTGCCTGAGGTAGATAGCCCATCTCTTTATACTGTGCAAAGAAAAAAAAGGGTTGTATTTAGTATATACTATTCAAAAGGAGATGTTAGAAAACATGTGAGAAATAATTACAACCAGAAAAAATAAAGACAGATGAATAGAGAAAAGCACTAAGAGCATTGCCTAAATCCTGATGCAGATAAACAAGTGGCCTTGTAAATGATCAGTTAGTTACCTGCCCCACGGATGTAGCTCCATGACGTTTTGACAGTTTGCTTTTGTCAGGAGCCAGAATAAGTGACACGTGGGCAAATGAAGGCATTGGAAATCCAAGAGCCTGCAGCAGATCATAACAGCATATTATGTTGAGATTGCTTTTAAAGAGTCAATTCTACAGATCATGATATACAAGATAAAAGCAGGTAGAAAAAATTACTTTATAAATCAGAGCTTGCCGCAGTGTGTTTGGTAAATGTTCTTCAGCTCTGTAAGAAAACACGGTAGCCATCACAAGGGTGCTAGTCTGCTAGACGCCTAGACCATTCAAAAGAAAGACCGAAACAAGATTGCTTTTGTCCTTATTACCTGATAACATGAGAGATTTGCATGGTAGCATCGTCAACTGTCACACAGAAGTTATACACAGGTTGTCCATTGCTTCTCATAATCACAAAATCACCAAGAGTGTCTAAGTTCCAACTGACCTTTTATGAAACTATCCGCTGATCAGTTCATGTATATCACATTTGAGTTTTATTGTTTTAACAATATGCAATTATCGTCAATGCAACCTTAAAGGTAGTAAAACAGCATGGTAGCCAAAGCTTATGTTCGGGAGTTTTCAGTATTACCTCTCCACGAATAAGGTCGTTAATTTTCAATGACCCTTCCTTTGGCACACGGAACCGGTAAGTGTAAGGTGTCCCTTTCTCTAGCTCCTGCTCCACTTCGACATCTGAAGCAGTTGCCCACTTGCCCATGTATACAGGAGGAAGTTGCCTCTGCTTCGCGACTTCCTTCATTTGCTCAAGTTCCTGAAGTACTGATATCGATTATCAAACCACACATGATATGAACGAGCAGTAGAAACTACTGAAAGTCATGCCAATGCTTCAAGTTTAGTTATTCCATTTCGATTCATGATAAATTTAATCGCAAAGAATTTTCTCCAGAACATAATTTTGGATGAAATGTTTTGCAAAATCTTTCAGAAGAACTAAGTTAATTGTTCATTACTGGAAGCAGAGATCGTAGAAATCACCTGTGCTTTATAGGACATGCACCATGCAACTCATGCAAGAGGGAGAATGATACCTCGTTGGAGCAGAAGCAGCGGTAAACCGCTCCGGAGTCCAAAAGGTTCTCGGCGTACTGCTTGTAGAGTGAATTCCGCTCTGACTGGCGGTAAGGCCCAAACTCCCCGCCAACATCAGGGCCTAACCAAGATACGCACAAGAGCAGTCATTTTCTGTACCATTGTATTGTATGTAGCATTGCTTTGTAAGAAAATGGTAGTGTCAAATTAGCATGTATAAGCCTTGTTTGGATGACACAGTTAGCAACCAATGTTTCTCAGAGCTTCTGAGTCATCGTGTGTGACCAAATAACCGATTACCAAACAAGTTGACCATGCACGTACATATTTCCTCTACCATTGTACATAGCACCAGTATTTTAAAAAACGGTAGCATGAAATTAGCACTCTAACATTGGATCATACACACTTTGGAAAATGGTGTGCGCGGCCAATCTACCAATTATTAGAAACAAATGAACCTTCGTCCCACTGCGAGAGCATCAACTGCAGGACGGACTACGAGGCCCAAATGAGACACAGCATACACACGTCGGCTCTCGACAAGCGATCCGCCGGAGCCGTGAGAAGAGCGCGGTGCGGGTAAGGGTGTGTGAACCTTCGTCCCACTGGAGCCCGAGCCACGCGAGGTCGGCGAGTACGGCCTCCTCGGACCTCCTGGTGGAGCGCTCGAAGTCGGTGTCCTCGACGCGGAGCACGAAGCGGCCGCCCCTGGAGCGCGCGAAGAGGTAGTTGAAGAGCGCGGTGCGGGCGCCGCCGACGTGGAGGTTGCCCGTGGGCGACGGCGCGAAGCGGACGCGGACGGGGCCGGTGTCGGTGTCAGCGGATGAGGCGCGGGCGCGGGCGCCGCGGGCGGCGGAGAGGGCTCGGCCGAGGTGGATGCGGCGCGCGAAGGGGCATCGCGCGGGCGCGTCCGCGCGGAGGCGCAGGCGCAGCCACGGCGAGCCCGCCAGCAGCGTGGTCGCCGCCGCCGCCATCTTCGAAGAAGATTGAGGACGAGGCGGAGGGATAGAGAGGGCACGGATGGGGAGGATTGGAATTGGGATAGGAAGGAGGAGGTTGTAGGAATGCCTTGTTGGAGGCCCAAAAGAGACGAGACGGCAGTAGGCGGGCCGTATGTGGCCTAGTTGGGCCGTAGGCCCGTAGCTGCTCGCCTGCCTGGGTCGAGCTCAATCACATGCTGCGGCAGGTGCGTGACTGACAATTCTAAAAAAAAAGTGCGTGACTGACGTGTGGGTCCCACCATGACGAGCTGGTGCAATTCGGCGGAGGGAATGGGGATGGGGATGGACGGAGGAGGAAGAATATAATCTTGGCCGGCTTGGCGATCGATCGATCGACCGACCGGGGGCACGCGAATGCGATGCGTCCCCGCGCGCGGTGGTGGTTGCAAAGAAAAAGAAAAGATAAAAAAGGACAAGATGAGCATATTTCCCTCCTGCGTGAGCCTTTTTCTTTTCCTCTGTCTTGAATTCTTGAAGGTGTGTGAAGGTAGCTAGTTGAGGGGCATCATATCTACACGGACAGAGGAGGAGAGTATATATTTTGATCATGAGAACCCATCCCACGCGGTGCATCGTCCACTTGGCAACCGACGCCACCGCCATTGTTGGGTCTGATAATAATTGCATGAAAGGTGGTATTTTAGACCGTACTACTTGAAAAAAAAAAGAACGTATCAGGTGGAAACCAGGCATGTGGTGGAAACTATGCAAACTCCCACCTGGACCGCCAGATCTCCATCCTACGGTCGCGGATTGAGCACCTGCAACTTTGCAAAGAGCCACCCGCCAGCCTCCTGATCCTCCCCTGTTTTTTTCACTTACCCCCCCCTATCCCAGCACCGACGAAAACCTCGGCTTGTTCCTCGACGAAGCGCCCGCGCCTGTAAAAACCTAGCGCCGCCGCTACCCCAATCCTGTCCGTCGCGACGGGCTTCCGCGCGCCCCGCCATGGAATCCTGCCATAGCCCCTGAAGTCCACGCCCGCCGCCCTGGATCTCCACCGGCTGCCCCTCCAGTGGCGGCACGCCGCCCCTCCAGTGGCTGCCCGCCGCCCTGGATCTCCCCCAGCTGGCCCTCCAGTGGCGGCACGCCGCCCCGGGACCATGCTCCGTCCACGGGACTGGGGGAGCATGGCGCCGCACCGCCGTTCAAGTCTGGGCGGGCAGCGCCTCCCCGGCCGCGTCGCAATGGAGGAGTGGCCGTCAAGCAGTCAAGTCTGAAGCTGTCCGCCGCCTGTAAAGCCTTGTGTTTGCTGTTGTTGTGGAAAAAGCCTGAAATTGTGTAATGCCTGAACATGTTTGATGAATGGCAATAACAATTGTGAAAATTCTCCTGCTTTGCTCATGTATCGTGCTGTGCAATTGTGACTATTATGTAATGCAATTTTGTGTGGAGTATGATAATGAATAAAATCAATGATTTTATTGTCCAATTGTGTGTGAACTGCTGGAATGTTTCTGGAACTGATGGAATTGTGCCTTAGCTTCTGTAATGGCAATGAAAAAATTGTGCGAACTGCTGGCATGAGCTTCTGTAATGTCAAAGGCAAAATTGTGTTTCAGCCAGCCAAATTGTGCTTCTGTAATGGCAATGGAAAAATTACACATCAAACAAATTCAGTAATACTTTCACAGAAATTCAGTGATGCTTCTCAGATTCAACGGCGTCGTGGAGTCGTGGAGTCCATAGCCGAGGAACTAACCACGTGACGAAGAGCTCCCGCTGTTCATGGCTTGAACGCCAGGCGGCGCCTGGCCCTCCTGGACGGCGGGCGGAGGTGGCTGCCACTCATGAACAGCAGTCACTGGGGGCTGCCGCACCTGAACGGAGGGAGCCGGAGGCTGGCGCGCCTGAACGAAGGGCGTCGGGTGCTGCTGCCTGGCCTGAACAGCGGGCACGGATCCCTCGCGTCCATGGAGGACGGGCGGCGGCGGCTGGCGTACGTCAATGGCGGCCTCCAGGAGCGTCCGGGATTCAACGGCGGCCGTCTGACCATCAAACGCCGCCGTCTGGTCTTGAAGCGCCGGCGGCCAATGCTGGGCGCCGGAGTGCATGGCTCCCGGCGGGCGGTACAGAGCCGGGAGGGC
The DNA here is from genome assembly GCA_036936925.1 of Cenchrus fungigraminus. Taxonomy (NCBI): domain Eukaryota; kingdom Viridiplantae; phylum Streptophyta; class Magnoliopsida; order Poales; family Poaceae; genus Cenchrus; species Cenchrus fungigraminus. Next base: position 123,522,293 of record CM072770.1, on the reverse strand, counting down.
GGCGACGATACGGGAGCCAGGGGCGGCGACGACGGGAAAACGATTCGTTTTCCTTTTTTTTTAAGAAAAACGGTTCGGTGCTGGGATAGGGGCGGGAGGGGGGGAGGGTAAGTGAAGAAAAACAGGGGAGGATCAGGGGGCTGGCGAGCGGCTCTTTGCAAAGTTGCAGGTGCTCAATCCGCGGCCGTAGGATGGAGATCTGGCGATCCAGGTGGGAGTTTGCATAGTTTCCACCACATGCCTTGTTTCCACCTGATACGTTCCAAAAAAAAAACTATACCATGGTGCTTCTTCATACAAAGGGCCCGTTTACTTCACCAAATTTTCACCAACAACCCGTCACATCAATCTTCTTTCTAATAATTTGGAGTATTAAATGTAGATTAATGACAAAACTCATTCCACGGCCCCTACCTTAATTTTCGAGACGAATCTAACGAGCCTAATTTATGTCATGATTAGACAATATTATGCTACAGTAAACAATCTCTAATGACGGATTAATTAGACTTAATGGATTCGTCTCGCGATTTCCGATCCATTCATGTAATTATTTTTGTAAATAATCTACATTTAATACTCCTAATAGACTTTGAAAGAGAATCCAAAATTTTCACTTCGCGAACTAAACGGGGCCAAAAATTCCCTCAGCATGCATTTTCTCTCTCTTTTCTTCTCCAATTGTCCAACTCTTTTTTTAAGAAAAAATCAATTGTCCAACTCCGACAATGTTGTGGAGGGGCGGTGGTGCTCGTCGCCTGGACGCCTGCCATAAAAAGGAGGAGGGTCAATGATACTGTTGGAGGAGCACTGGGGCGCCGATCAGGAGCAGTGCTAGCAGTGACCGGTCGGTGTCCGGGGGAGGGAAGCGTGAGCGTTGGCTACTGGCTGAGGAGCACGGGGGCGCGCAGAGAGGCAGCAGCAGCAGGCCAGCAGCTATAGCGGATAGAGGTCGGGGTCGGCCCGGCCCGGGGACACCGCATCCCATGGCGTCGCGTCGGGTGCAGGCAGCAGTGCACTGCAGCGCGTACAGGCAGGCAGGGGGGTCGGTCGCAAGACGACGATCGACGACGCGACGGCGAGGCAGTGGGGACGGGGGACAGCGTCGCCAGGTCGCGGGAGTGAACAGCAGCAGGGCAGGAGAGGAGAGGACGGACGGACTCGACGCGCCCGCCCGCGCGCGGGAGCGGGACACATCGTCGTCGTAGCGGGCGGTGCTGCCAAAGCCAGTCGAGCTCAGGTACCGGCACATGGCCTGCCTCACACGCCGCCGGGCGCCGGCCTCCTCGGTGCCGACGGGCGACGGCTTTGGCTTGCTTGCCCGCGAGGGGGAAATGGTACGCCCACGCTTCAAGCTCAGCCGCGGCCGATACACCATTACTAGAGAGTGCGGCGCGCCTCCGGCGCGCCAATGGGGCGGTTAATTTTTATTAAAAAGCTACAATAAATTGTAATAAAATGTGTTGCAGTTTAGGATACTGTGTTTTGGGTAAAATAAATAATAGCATTAATTAACTAGTAAGGTGGAACACTGATTCAACAATATATTGAAAAAAACGACACAAGATAGAATGGATAAGGAATATAGCATTTCCAACACTTGCTCCTCTGCATCAATTTCCAAAATTCTTGAAACAGCAAAAACCTCCAAACCTCCAACAGGGACAGGCACAACAGATGACCCTTCTAGCCCTTGAATAAGTTCTAGAAAACAAAATGTCCCACCGAAGTGCTAGGAAGACTTCCTTGTGATCCAACCGTGATATTGTCGGCGTGGCAACCAAAGCTAACAACCCAGGACTTAAATTACCAGATGATGAGGTGCCCGAAGGAATCAACAAAAGAATACTGAGAATTTGAATTTGAAGAAAAAGTTAGACATAAGATGAAAAAACTATGACATAGTACTGATGGTGACCCTAATACACAGTCAAGGGTTCGTATAATCGTTTCAAAAAGAGAAGGAATAAACATGAAGATTTCATGAATCCACACAGTGGAAACGCTAGGCACATCACTGATGAAATGCTCCGGTCTGTAGTTCAACGGTGCTACAGCCACACAGTGCAAGCCAATGGATTCCTCTATGCTAGCTACCATGTGAACCTAGGGCATCAGTAAAAAAACAAGTCGTGTGAACTTACAAAAAATCTCTAGAAAAACAAATCATACGAACAACATTTTCCTGTAGCAAGTGGATAATATGTGCATTCTCTACAGGCTTGATTTTTTTTAACCAGACTACATATAATCTACGATCCTAATAACTTCAGTATTTGGCAAATTCTCTGAGCAGCAAATAAGGTGAGATAATTTATCCTGAGCCTCTAAAATACAGTAAGCAAATATTGTCTATATTGCTAAAGCAGATAATTAAGTATTCATAAAATATTTGTAGAATGCCGCACATAATTTGTACATTATTAACTGACACAAGACACCAAAACAGACACTTCTTCTAGACATGCATATACCACACGGTGTAGCACAGCTCAGAGTAGATGTATCTCAAAAATACATCTTGTTGCGGTGAAATTTTGCTCTAGGTGATACAAGTAGCAAATGACCAACCTTTCTCCAAAGTACAACTTGTCCAGTATTGATTGTGTTGATTGGTGTCAAATCAAAGAAAATATTTACATTTTCTAAATACAAAAAAGCCATGACATAATTTTAAACTTATGCATTACAACTGCATGAATTGAAGGTAAATTCAAAGTGTTTATTTAGCAAATTGCAAATAAAGCTACATTTAAGTAACATGCACGATCCATAATCGCCTCACTCCACAGGCTGCTATATTTGTTGATGCAGTATGAAAATTCATTGCAAACAACTATGCATACTTCAATAATTTGGTTGTAACATTACTCATCTCCAGGATTGACAATGAGTGAATGACAGCCCTATCAACTTACTTTGACATTCTATTCAGCTAACCCTTGTTGTCATTTAAAATGTGCTACCCCAAGACCATTATTCAATTAGAAAGAGAGGGATAAGTAGATACTAAAGTTTTGATAGTAAAAACTAAAAACTGAGATCTTCAAAATACAATTTTGAAAACAAGCATATCTTATTATGACAGCAAACAACAATACAACATTACCAACCCAAAAAATATTTTTCTTCTTTTTATAATAAACCGGCACCCTGTTATGCCCTTCTCGAGGACCTCTTGCATTAGTTCCCTGTGCAAAAGATAGTATATTAGTATGAGCAATAGTATATTAATTATGGCCATCAAGTACATTGTTCACTCTTTCAAATCAACAATTGAAACCCATCTTATACAGCCACAACATCTAATTTCGACATAACTGATTAGCCCTCTTTCTCATTTGTTACATTTTTGCTAGAAAAACTATAGCTTTTACAAAACTGTAGTACAATGTACTATGTACATGCTAAGGAAGTTATCAGACCATAAAGGCATAGATGGCAAACTAAGGAAAGGTTGGAATTTGATGTGCAAATTCAATACACCACTGTTTCATAGGGTTTTGGAAAATGGTCACCGAACTTGAAGAAATGAAGGGACAAAGGTACATTAAACAAAGAAAATCTAGGTGCAATCTTCTTAACTTTCTTTAATAAATCATTCAGCTTTACACCTAAAGGTTCAGAAAAGAAGATATAATCAAAATTGTTAACCTGAAAACAGTTGTCGTAAATTTCCGAGTAACACACACTATGAAAAGTGAAAACCATCATCGCTTGTCATCTGATTAGCCTTTGACATCTGAAAATATTTCATCTGTCATAACACATTCCTTTTTTTGTAGTATTAAAAAAATGAAGAGGCATTCTCTTTTCAGAGCTTTCAATCTGAAAGCAAGCAAAATGCCAACACCATTTGCCCAAGCAACTTCTCACTACCACTCTTTTGTCTGACACACCATCTGCAAATGCCTCAAGTCCTCAACAGATCTGCAGTTGAATTGAACCATATTATTTTAGGAAGCAAGGTATACATTCATAAAAGTAGTATAGTTGGCAAATAAAAGAAAAATATTTCAAATGTTTTTAAGCACCTCCACTGATTCAAAATTTTTATAGCTTTGTCCCAACAATCTGAAAGTGGTCGAGCAATGTGGAAAATGTTGAACCCAACTAATCCAAAATTGAGTCACCCACAAAAGCAGAACTAAAGAGTAACAAAGGTCCAATATTATTTTAGCTCTCAAACAACCTCATTTTAGGAAAATAAATGTCAGTTATGAAGTAACTGCAGCCCTTAATGTTTTATGTAATAATGATAAGTAAGAGCATTGATGAAATGGACCTTAGGTTAAAAGCATCAGCTATTCAGATACATACTGGTCAAATTATTCTCCATTTGAGACAGAAATATCATAAGATAATTGCATACTGGCAAACTGCAGATTCATAAATGATGGCATACCCCAAAGTAACTAACAACTCATGACCTTTGTGTTGTCTCCTTGCTAGCTTATTGGTTCTTCCTTTGAAATGCCCTGTAGTACACAGAGGAAAGCATATATGTTCATATTTCCCTTCACAAAATGAAACAAGCAACGAGACTTTTCAACAAACATAGGACAGACTACATGGAAGCGTGCTCATTGGGGTCGAGGGAGCACACGGGAAAACAACACGCATGGATGTTGCTGCTGCTGACGGCCCAAAGGGAGGAAGAGGCGGGAACGCACCTTGTTGAGAACTGAGCGGAGGGGCAGAGCTGTGGAGGCGGAGCTACGTGGCAAGAGTAGCTCAGGGTCGTAGGCTGCAGCAAGCAAGGATGAAGATGACCACTACCTGGGTCGTCGGCCGCTGTGCTGCCGCTGCTTGCGCCTGCGCGCTGCCACAGTCTACCCATCCTGCACTGGCGAACGCCCGTGCCGGCCGTGTTGATTCTCCACCGCCTCACCCGATTCGCCGGCTCCCGCGTCGGATCCGCACCAAGGAAAGGGTGAAGGGGCACGGCGCCTGCCGAATCTGGCCGGGGAGGGTCGCGCCGCCGCCGGGGTGGGCCCCCGCCTCTGGCTAGTGTTTCGGTGAGGAACGGGTTCGGGAGGGAGCACGGGAGAGAGGATGAGGAGGAGGAGGAGGAGGAGGAAACGGGAGGGGGTGGTCCGCGGCGAGGGCGAGCAGCAGGGAAGAAGGAGGGAGTGGGCGGCGGCGAGGTGGGGGGCGCGGCGCGTCGCAACGCCGGGAGGGAGGAAAGAGACAGGGAAGGCGGAGGATAAGAACGGGGAGGGGCGGCGGGCGGGCAGCGGAGGGGGTTTTCTGAAAAAAGGAAGGCGGGCGGTTTTCTGCAAAATGTGCACGATTTCAGAATTTTGTCTTCTTGGTAGACAAATAAACTATAACACAGGGGGTGCTACACAAAAGAAATGAATGGAGTTTCTGTAGCAAAAGGATCTCGCTGGAGACAAACGGAATTAGAAAGAAGGTGAAGGATTTTTTCGCAAAAAAACACGCGACGCTGGCGGAATGCTGGCCGCCTGATCGGACCGATCGGACGGACGCGAAATCAGGCCGACGTAGCGGGCGTCCCAGGCCTCCGCAGAGGCCACGGATTGATGGGTTTTGATAGCAATCCAGCATGCTGACCAACGACCCCCGCCTCTCTGCCAATTGTACTCCTCCCTCCATCACATCCATCCGGATCCGTAATTTGATCGATGATGTTGCTAATCACGCCTGTGTGACAACCCGCCCAGGAAAATACCGTACTATCGCCTAAACCAATCCACTTTGGTCATTGAGCAATAATAAAGTATCATCCTGTCGTTAGTTGCCGGGTTAACGCCCGGTAAATCACTTTACAAAGCAACAAGGATCGACATATATGCATTAAAACTCACGCGAAGGCGAGTCCAGAGAACAACATATGATTAACATCCAAATTTACCCCGAAGGGCTTAATTATTACAAATCGAAGTCTTTGACACGACAACGAAGTTCAGAGTTTTCAAATCAGCGGAATTAAACTAAACGGCACGAGGAAACAACACGGGAGGCCTGCCATGATGCCTTCATTCATCGTCTTCAACCCACTCCAGCTCCCAGCCAGGCGGGATCTCTCCAGGCCACACATCAGCAAAGGCATTACCTGGAGCAACAGATTATAGCAAGGCTGAGTATACTAATACTCAGCAAGACTTACCCGTCGGTGATAACTACTTCACCAACTCTAGACATGAAAAGCTTTTTGGCCACTGGGGTTTCTTTAGCTGAAAAGCAACGAAGAGTATGTCCTTACTTTCAAGATTTTAGTACAAGTTCTAGTTGAATATTCTTTTCTAAATTAGCCAACTATTGCAAGCATAAGTTGTGCAAGACAATTAATCAAGCATAATATTCATCAACTTCCATCATTAGGGATCTCATGGCCAGTGGAGTAAGTAGTCTCAGATAACGGTGAGAGGTCGACAACCAGTTGATTTAAACCTTGCAAGGTAGACCTAAACACACGGTAGGGTGCCCCCGCGAGGACAACCACCAGGCGGTTCCTAAAAATCTTCGGATTGGGATCAGATGTTACAGTCTTAAGTACAAGGCTTGCTAGGCTACGCCACCAAGGTCACCTAGCTTCACACATGTACTCAGGTGGCGAGCCCGGGGCCGCAACCCTAAGATTAGTAGCGCAAAGTTCCCGCACCGCCTCATTTAGGTACTAGGCTTACCGTACCCATTTCCGACAAGTGTTTAGTACGTTCAAACACTTAACCCACGAAAGCCATTGGACCGGAGCCCACAAGTGACAAGCATCACTCGACTTGTAACGGTCCTATAGCATAGCAGCTACCGACCTATCATACTAGTAAGGACATAGGTACCTAGGGATCATGCATCTAGGGTTTCATTTCAACTCCTGAACGTAAATGCACAATCATCCATAGATAGTTGCATAAAGTTTTTTAAAAAAAACACTTGGTTAATGCACCGGGGCTTGCCTTCGTCAGCAGGGTTAGCCTGAGGGTCCTCGGTGTCGTCGATCACCTCCACGTAATGCAGCTCCGCGTCAGCTCCTCCTTCCTCGGCTTCCGGCACGAGCGCGTAGTTACCGTCAGGAAGTTCTACATGGAATGCAATGCAGGGTTCAGGTGGAGTGATAGATTAATTATTTCATCCAACTCTTGTTGGCCACATTCACCTTAACAAACAATTAACTACTAATTCTTTTTTGTTAAGGTTATTATAGACAAAGGTTTATTCTTTGACCAACAAGTAATTAATGTTTACTTTCATTATTGTTATTCCATGTGAAGATTTATTATTCAATCTTTTAATAGCAATTGTGTGCACATCTATGTAGATAATTCCATTTAAATTCTTAAAATAGCCAGGTGTATTTAGAGATCCTAAAATTAGGCTATGCAACTATTTACACGGTCACAAAGTTAAATGATCTATTTTCTTAATTAATTCCTACTAACAAGCTCCTGTGCTCCCTAACTTTTAAAAGCACAGACAAAACATACAACAAGGACAGGGGGTCCTTGCTGGCCTAATTACTACTAAGCATCCACTGGATTCAAGCTTGGTCATTAAAAGAGCTACAAAACCTATATATGCAAAGGTGACATTTCCTAGCTATTTAAATTAAGGGAAATGCATAAATAAATAAATAAAGAGCTCCTGCATCCAAAATCAATCCTACAGCTACTCTGGCCTAAAACAAGACCAGAACACCAGCATGTGCATCACAAACAAATTTGAATTTTGAACTATGCATTTAAAGGTATTTCTAAGCATAAATCAAGATTAAATAATTCTAACAGAGATAAATTCATGATAACTTCAGGAAAGTTGCATCTAAGCATAACATGAACATAGCCACAAGTTGAGCAAAAAAATTCAATTTATATTTTGCTACAAAAATCAGTAAAGCAGAAATAGCATAAATACAAAGTAATTCATAATAAAAGATCTATTCAACAACTTTGTGCAATTTTTGGTCCAGAGTCTAATCATGACAATTCTATATCCAAAATTCAGCTCCATAGCCTTTCAAGATTTTGAATTACAGCAAAAAGGTGTCAAACTGAATTTGAATTTTCATTAAAAATTTATAAGTCAAAACTATGGTCATGCTTTGTAGAAGTTGTAGATCTACTCTCACTGAGACCAACAAAATTGGGTTTTCATTTTTCTGATTTTTTTGTGAATTTCTAGGCTTTTTCTAAGGTACTGGACTAACTTGTAAAGAGACTAAGATTACTTTCATTGCAACCGAGCCCTTGGTTTACAAATATGCCCCTGGCCTTCACACATATGCCCTTGCGGCGGCGGGAGAGTTCGCCGGCGGCGATGTGGGGCCGGAGCAGGTCAACAAAAGGCACGGGTGTGCGATTGGGCTCACCCCTAGCCGATTGGTGGCGGTGGCGCGGTCGGGGAGGTCTCCGGCGAGCGGTAGCGGCGAGGCCGCGGCGGCGCGCCTGTTGCGGCTCGGGTTCTGGCGAGTGTGAGGGAAATGCAAGGCAACAAGCGGCGGTGGAAGCTCGAGTGAGGTCTAGAGAGGGGCTTGGAAGCCTTGGCCGGCGGCGGAAGCGAGCGGAGGGGGGTGCTCGCCTGCGGCGGCGGCAATGGCGGGCGGCGGGCAGCGGGCTCACGCGCGGGAGGAGAGGGAGGCGGCTATTTATAGCCGAGCACGCACAGAGGCGGCCTTGCTTCGTGGCTAAGCGTCCGGGCGCGTAAATGCGAGGTACGGCGGCGGTCTCGGCGTGCGTGCGCGGCGGGGAGGTGACGACGCTGCGGTGCGCGCGTACTCGCCGCGTGGTGCGGCGCTCCACCGGCCGAGGCGGCTCCTAGGGACGCGTGCGAGACCGACGCATGCCGAGGTCACGCCCAAACTTCGAGGGCCGGCCGTGGTACGGCGGCGCACGGCGGCGGCGCGGCGGCGACGTGTGGACGCACGCGCGCGAGCGTGACGTCGCGTCGAGCGCGTCTCCGGCCCGGTCCGTCCCAAGTGCCCCTGTTTGCTTGCACGATTCTCAAAAAGTTGCATGTAAACTTCAAATCTTGTAGATAGGAAAGTTGCAGATGAGTTGATCCTCTAAAACATGGTTGAAGCCGAATTTGAAATGGATTCAAATTGAAAGAGAAATTCAAATGCCAAAACGAAGAATTTCATGCCTCGGGTAAACAGTGAATCTGAGTTTGACTGGCAATTTTGGACCTTTTCCACTCAGAATCTGAAATGCCACCCTGAAGATGAAATGTGTTTCTGGAAATTCTGCACAACTTTTATATTGGCAGATTTTTGAGTGTTTAGACAAAATTTGGAGAACATGGCCAAAGTTCCAGATCAACACAATGACATCAAGGGGTTTGTCCCCCTTAGCTAGGGTTTTGACCAAGGAGAGTGTGCTAGACTTGCTTAAGATGCTAATGGGTGAGTGTTGGTGAGGTTTTCGAGGTGATGACCCAGGTTGATCATGTTTTGACCCTAGTCAACAAGTTTGACCGGCAATTAAGGTTAATTAAAAACCTGGGGCGTCACAGCCTGTCTGTCACACATATTTTTCCTTTTTCCTTTTCTCCTCACACATATTTTCCTTCTTCTTATCTTCTCCCCTTCTTCTCTACCTCCGACGAGCCTGGAGGTTTTGGGGTGGCTTACCGGTGTACGACGCACCTAGAGGGAGCTTCAAGCTTTAGGTAGCGTACGGTGGTGGCGGGAGAGAAGGTAGCGAGGTGGGCGGGCCGGGGTGACGATGGACCCTCGGTTGAGCGGTGGAGGAGACAGAGGCGTCGATCTGCCCCCGACTAGTTCGTGTCGGCGGTGATGGAGGGCGGCGGCTGTACGCCATTAGAGCTAGCTGGCCAGCCGGTTGTGGCAAGGGAGCACGGTCGTATTTGGTGAAAAAAATAGTGTGGTGGGTGAAGGTAAGAGAGGTTAGGTTTACGAAAGGAGGTAGATCCGACGGTGGGGATGTCGTCGATGCTGAGCATGACCGTATTTGGTAGTGGCAAGGAAGCACAGACGTATTTGGTGAAGAAAATACTGTAGTGGGTGAAGCTAAGAGAGGTTAGAGCCAGACCACAATGAAGGGTGGTGGATCCGACGGTGGGGACGTTGTCGGTGTCGAACATGGTCGTATTTGGTAGTGGGACGGAAGCACAGACGTATTTGATGAAGAAAATACCGTGGTTGCCTAGTGGGTGAAGCTAACAGAGGTTAGCCTTCTCCTCACACACACTCTCTCTCTTCCCCTTCTTCTCTGCCTCCGACAATCCTTTAGGTCGGGGGGTTTCGGGAATCAGAGTTTACCGGTGTACAACGCATCTAAAGGGAGCAAGGGCTTACCGAAGTACGAGTTACGACACATCTATATGAGACGGGGCATCGATCTCTCCCAACCAATTCGTGTCAACGGTGATGGAGGGTGGCGGCGGTACGCCATTAGAGCGAGTCGGTGGCAAGGGAGCACAGTCAGATTTGGTGAAGAAAATATGGTGGTGGATGAAACTAGGAGAGGTTAGCGCCAGACCACAGCGAAAGGTGGTGGATTCGACGACGGGGATGTGACCCGTGCCGAGCATGGTACTGGCGACGCGTTGTGTTGGGGGCTCAGCTATGGATGGATGAAAAAGATGAGAGATAAGGTGGAGTAAGGTTGTTATATTTAATATTTTTATGCCATTTGAAAATACTAATGTGTAATCAGGTGAAAATATATACGAAGTATGACGTGAGTGTTCTATTTCTTTTATTTATAAACGTGAAGTGTTTTATTTCTTTTGTTTATAAATGTGGATCTAAAGATGCTGATTTATCATGAGAGAAAAATACCACTAATGGTGACTCGGTACGAAAGAAAAAGTAATACTAGCGACAGTTTCATTCTATCGTGTCAAAAGGAATCTTATGTGACATTCAATCTACAATGATAAACACCATTTGCTCTCAGACATGTGCTCAATGCAAATATCAACCATCCGTTGCACTGTGAACACTGAGCAGGGTGGATTGGATTCTCCTCCTTGTCTATTAAAATTTTTCAAGCGTGAGAATCGTACGTCCACTACAACCAGTAGCCACCCGACAAAAGCAGGGGTGCTCCAATCAAAGTATAATAACATCAAAGCCGGCATCCAGCAGTTGTTAAACCTGAAACGAACTCGATTAGACCGTGCCCACTGAACTTGTTAATCCTCTCGCTCTGCATTGCCATGGATCCCATTCGACAAATGCATATATGGCCGTAGAACTGGATGTAGACAAGTTCAGTGGGGCTTTGATTCTAAGATCCAAACTGGATTAAGTTAAGCCAAGAACAGAGCCATGGCGCGCCCGTGGTGGAGTGGATCATAGCAGGGCAACAAGCCAAACGAGTACAATTACCAGCAGGGTAAAAAGTCCCTCACAGAGGGGGAAAAGCCCCCCCAGACAGAGAAGACAGAAGAGAACATGACACCAGGCAGGCGGCCATGGCCGAACTGACACCCGTGTCACCCAGATTCCATGATGCAGCAAAAAGCTAAACCGCACGCACGACACGAGCACAAGACCTTTTCCTTCCTCCACCACTGTAAACCAAACAACCTCTGGTTGTTGCTGCAAAGGCACAGCATCATCACACTCTCTCTCACATCCAGCTCCAGGCCGGATCACACAAGAACAGAGGATTGTAGTTTACTGCCTGTGCTGTGCCTGTGATCTATAACACCATCCACCAGACTAGCATCCACACTGCCACAAGCATTTGGCCATGAACATCACAAACTTATCCTCACAAATCATCATGCAAGGAAATAGAGCGAAATCATAAATAAACATATAGTTCACTGCAGGTACTGCAAGGATTAATAATGATAATAACCGTTTCTCCCCCATCTGGAGCAGCAAAGCACAAAAACAAGGAGGCAGATTTTTTCTCATCTCCTCTAGCGACACAGAACCAATCCATCTCTCACTTCAACTTCTTCTTAAACCTTAACGACGACGAACGACTGACTCACCAAGCACACGATGATAACTGACCAGAGCAGAGCAGTTCCCCTACGAAACCGAACCAAATCCAAAGCAAAACGAAAGGTAAAAGAGAAAAAAAAAGCGGCTGGCTCCTCTATAGCAAGGAGGCGGGCGCTCAGGCCCAGATCGGCAAAACTAAAGCAATACTCCGACGAACGAGACATAAAAGAGTGAGAGGCGGCTTCAGGCGAGATCTGGACCACGACCACCACCACCACCGGGTGGTGTTGGGTTTGGCGATCCCGATCCGATCTGATCGGCCTCACACGCGGCAGTCGCGGGCGATGTGGCCGGTCTCGCCGCAGTTGTAGCAGGAGCGGTCGCCCCCGCCGCCGCCGCCACCACCGCCGAACCGGCCGCCGCCGCCTCCCCCGCCGCTGGAGCAGTCCCTGGCCATGTGGCCGGTCTGGCCGCAGTTGTAGCAGGCGCCGCCGCCGCCACCACCACCGCCGTAGCCTCCTCCGTAGCCGCCGCCGCCGCCGTAGCCGCCGCCTCCGCCGCTGGAGCAGTCCCTGGCCATGTGGCCAGTCTCTCCGCACTTGAAGCAGCCGCTACCGCCGCCTCCGCCTCCGCCACCATACCCGCCGCCGCCGTCGGCGCTGGGGCAGTCCCTAGCCATGTGGCCAGCCTCCCCGCACTTGTAGCAGGCGCCGCCGCCGCCGCCGGGGCCGGATCTCCTCCCGCCACCCCAGCTGCCGCCGTAGCTGCGGCCGCCGCCGCCAGATCCGGCCCCGCCGCGGTAGCCGAAGCCTCCTCCCCCGCCGCCGCCGCCGGAGCCGCCCTTGACGAAGGATCCGTCGGGGCCGGTGACGTCGACGGCCTTGGTGCGGCCGTCGTCGCCCTCGGAGACGGAGAACTCGACCTCCTCGCCCTCGGCGAGGGAGCGGAAGCCCTCGGACTTGATCGACGACTGGTGGACGAAGAGGTCCTCGCTGCCGTCCTCGGGGGAGATGAAGCCGAACCCCTTGGTGTCGTTGAACCACTTCACCGTGCCCCGCTGCCTAGCCGCCGCCGCCATCTCCGCCCCCGATCGTCCGAAACCCTAACCGCCTAGGGTGGGAGGAAGGTTTTTTTTTTTTTTTGGCCCACGCACCCGAGCTCGATCTTATCTACTCGATCCGTGGACTCGGCAAGAGGGTAAGATATTTATAGAGCAGGGGCGGCGGAGACGAGGAAAGGAGGGCGGATCGGACGGCTGGGATCGCTCGGAGGATGCGCGTGGACGGTCGGGGAGGAGCGCGCGGCAAGGGAGCCCGGGAGGGCGGGAACTGGCGAGGTGGGGCCCGGCCGCGAGTCTCACGTGCGGTGTGGCCCACTTGGCAGAGGGGCGGTCGGGGTGGGATTGGACTGGATCCGGCAGCGCGCTGTTGGTTGCTGAGGATTATGACGCGTGGGCCCGGCACGGATGGACGGTTGGATCCGGTATACACGGGCGTGAATGGCGCTCGTGCTCCTCCTCGCGATTGGTGATCTCCTTATTACGGGGCTGATGATTTCTGGCGTGTTGTTGTTTGTCCTGTCGAGCGAGAAGAAAACCCCAGCTAGTATGTTGCCTAGTATGATTACATTATAATTGCACAGTACTTTCAGGTAAAGATAAATGGAAAATTTGAATGAAAAAAAACTAAAGAATTCACAGTGAGCAACTCTTGCTCACCTTGGAGAATGTGAATGAAAAAAGTATAGAATTCACCTTGCAAATTTGCGTGGATGAACAGGGCATTGAGGTGTAAAGTTGAGAAGAAAAACACGCATTGGAGCGCGTACTATGAGAGAAGTTGTGACTCGATGTGTTGAATGAATAGTTTGATGTGATATATTTGCAGTGAAAAACAGGGTCAGAAGAGAAAAACAAAAAACAGTATAAGACAACGGGAGATAGAGTAAAAAAAATTGTATAGAAGGAATTATCGATAACAAGTTACGAGCAGCAAACCAATGCTGCTATCCTTTTTTTCAAAGGATGTTGCTATCTGTAATAGATGAAAAAATGTAGCACTACATGTACTCCCCTACTCCTTGGTAGTAGACCTGAGCAAAAGAGATCCAGCCCGAGCTTGACACTCATTTAGGATATCGATTTATTTTATTACACTTAGATACAATGTCGAGCCCCTAGTTCTTCAACTACCAATTCTTAAGAGAGAAAGATCTCAAATAAAAGGTCTTATAATTACATAGTTGTTTTTGATCATGTATCTACCAATATCAACATTGTCCTTTTCACTCAGCATGAATTTCAGTTTGTTAATGGTCAAACAACCGTACAAACTTTTGCGGGGGACTACACCAAGTTATCACACTGTGCCTTCTCTTCTTGCTCTGTTTTTGTAATCTTTGAGTAGCTTCTAAGAGTGTAGTTATAACAAAGTGTAGGTGGGATGGTGATGGATACTCGATGTTTAGCGCCTATGTTGCCTGTACCAAATTATGTCATTTTGACTTATTAGACTTATAGACTTTTTTTTGGAACATATTAGAGATTTATAGACTTTGTTATGCAATCAGATACATTTATGTCTAGATGCGTAATAATATCCATACATTAAAAAACTAAAATGATAATTTAATGGAGGGAGTGCCAAATACTATACACATATAATGTGCAAAAAGGGACAACAGCGACCAGAGAAATGGATAACAAAAGCAACGTGCAACAAACATCAAACTATACAGAATCCTGTTGAGGTGGTGAAGATGATATTTTGTTTACCCCCTCGAAACGGTTGAGGTTTTTCTTTTTAACAAAAAAGAGCACCTGGCGTTTTCGCCCAACACAACGGTGAGAAACTTCGATTCTTGAAATCTCATCACGAGCCGTCTAAACCTAGACGATCTGAGTTAACAGATGATGTTAGATAGTTCTCACAACCGACGAATCACGTGTGCGAAATCTGGAGATGCGCAAAGGCCACACAGGACATCAACAAAATGGATCAGCTGCCGTACATACAGTTGAACATTAGCACACAACCATTGTACAACAAACATGTCCCAGAAACCATTGTTCGGCTGTGATACTTGCCCCTGCAGCAATTTCCGTTATTCGGTTTGTATAGGATCACTAATGTTGTATTTTGTCACTTACACAATTCCAAGGGTTTACCGTGTTTGCCGCTGCAGGATCTTGAAAGCAAAACTCTCAGTTTTTGGCGTTGTCATGCCAAGTCGTTCTCCAAATCCAGATAAGAAACAATGCCAACACAGCAGGCAATGTTGGTGGTGTTTTCACAACCTTTGCTATCAGCACACATCAAGAAAAGATGTGAGCAACAATGACTTCTGCAGTGCAAGTGCTAGTTTCCATCACAGCTCAGCATCTCTGTTTGTGGCTCCTGGTTAAGCTGTTGTTGTCTCATGACTGAACAAGACTAATCCGTGCAGAGGCAGCTGATGCTGTGATGCATTCGCAGGGACCTCGAACTACCGCACCTTACTGAGACATTCCATCCTTAACGTATCCTCCAGCTGAGAGAATAATGATGAGAAGGTACCTGCAGGAAAGAAAAGGAAAATAAGTGTCCATGTCACCACAAAACTAACCAACCCTTATGTGCTTTACTAAAAAGCAAAAGCGACATCGGACAACACAGCTAAGATGTCATAGAGTTCAGCTCAATTAAGTTCTTAAGAGAGTCCAATGGTATAACAGTAGTTATGAGCTCAATGTAATCTAGTTATGAACAGTGCATTGTGTACCAGTTTCAGCTTCCTGAAACAAACACAGAAGAATGATTACAAAAGAAAAAACAATGATGTTTCAGATATGATATGCTCGAGAACTTAGCTGGCTTGTCCTATTTTCTAGTTTTGTTAACTTCGTTCTGCAATCTGAATTATTGCATCCTCAATCGCATAATCACAAGAGGACTTGCTAACCACAAATGTCATATGAACCGGGATCTACAGGCTCTGCCTCCTACAGACCAACAGCCAATCTCAAAATGGTCTCTAAAGATACCTAGTGCCATTTATGTCTCCATGGGGGGCTAGCCACTAGTGTCTGTCTAGAGCCAGTGACAAGCCATATGCAAGAGCCAGCAGACATCAGTACCACAGCCACTCCCTCTTTACTGGATAGACCACTATTCTGGACTACTTATTTCATGACTATCGGCCCAGCACAGCTTGGCAAAGCTGTACCAGATATGCTACAGTACTTTCCTATGCCAGCCTGTGCATTTGGCGTCTTATTGGTGCAACAGATTTCATTATAAATAGAGGGCACGTGGAGCAGTAAAAGCATCAATTACAAATACAAAAGGAAGTCATCATTCTAGACATGCAAGAGTTACTATCATTAACATAATAAATTCCAGATCTTATGTGTCATCAAATACGCATATTAGATTGTTCATTTGATTCCACTGCTCTATAAGTAGATGGGAAGGACATAAAAATCTCAACAATCAAAATGGAGGCACAGCGCTCTGGATTGGATGTCTAACAGTTACACATCTACAAGAAGACTGAAAGCATAGATACATGTGGTATATTAAAGCAATCAGATAAAAGTGTTTCATGCTAATAGTCACATAGAGACCATGGAATTACCTGATAATGCTTTATTCAATAATGAACCTTTGATTACGAGGGTCCCAGGAATTTGTTCAAACACCTACATGAGGAGAAAAAAGATGACTGATAAATTATTTTTAACAAGAAAATTAACCAAGTATCAGACACACAATTTGCAGTCAACATACCGTAATGCGAAAGGATATTCCCTTAACAACACTTTGTAACTTTGCAGAGCTGTCTTCTAGAGATCCAGCATAATCATCACCATGCAGTACTGCAGCCTCAATCTGCTCATCTGACAACGTGACCTAAACAAATATTTCATGCAAGTATTAGCACGAGAACAACATGTTACAGGTCTCAAGGAGACCAGTGTACGCATCTCTGTTCTGATAAAATTTAAGAAATTGAATTGGTGTCATATTAACAAAGAAGCTTACATCGACAGAAAACGACAATGTATCAATTTTGCATGATAGCTTAGAAGCTACAAAAAAAGCCTCAGTTGACTTCAGAACTTGAAATGCACCATGTTCACGTCGAAGGCCCTGATTTCATTATGTCAAATAGAGATTTGGAAAAGAGGTTAGATAGGGCCTGATTGGTTTGGTCCCAAAATGTTGGCATGCCAAACTTTGGCAATCCAACATTTTGGCCACTATTTGGTTAGCCACCAAATTTTGCCCCTATCTCCATTTACACTACCAAAATTTTGGTAACTTTTTTGCCCAACTTTTGCCTTGCCAAAACTCTGGCATGCCAAACTGTTGGTATCAAACCAATCAGGCCCATAGTAATAGACTAGCAATAATTCTGGCATAAACATAGCCACTCAAGAAATAGGGGAAGTAAACAGGAAGGTTTCTGAATCAGCTTAGTCAATAAGTTTACTTCAATCTTATTGCAACACTAACAAAACAATCTAAACATCTCGAGCATGCGAAAGTGTGGATACCCGGAACTTTGTAGAACAGACAATCTAATGGCTAATTATGTTAAAAAAAAACCATGATGGGAACTGGCAGAACAACAAAGGTGCTTCACCTTATGACTGTACCAGTTGTAGCCAAAATATAGTGCAAATTTTGTTGCTTAATAAGTGTTATTGGGCAATTTGATCCGAATGACATAGACATGGTAAAGCGACAAAAGGTGACATGACACTAACCTGAAGCATAAAGGAATGGTGTGTTTTTGCCGGAGTACTAGATCTGAGGACCTTATCTCTTGGAGCAACGAATGACCACGCAAGACCCCATCTAGCTGTTTGGCCTTGCACGAATTCAGTAGTTTTCACGACTGAGGCCCCAGCCTCACGAGCTTTTGACATCAATAACTTTAAGTTTGCTTTCCTGCCAACCATCGATGTAAACCACCTAAATAACAAAATAGCAAAACCATCATAAGCAGATGAACACAAAAACATTACATACACTGCCGCTGTGAGGAAAGCTTCGAATAACCTGAAAGAGTTCTTAAGGGAAACACTGTCTTCAATAATACGTGTTACAAAGGCCAATTCGCCACCAGGGAAAACCATCTCTTTAATTGTCCCACCACAGGATGTTTTCGGGTTAAGACCAGCTTCCTCTATGCTCTCAAAGAATGGAGGATTGCACATACAGAAATCAAAGCTCTCATTCTCCTTTACAACACCCACAAGGACATGTGGCTTTTGCATCTCCGCATCCTCCACGGGCTCTAAGTTGTTCTCAGTGACAGCTTCACTGACAATAGCTTCAGATTCAGAGGAGGAGGCTGCATTTGCATTTCTGATCTCAACTAGCTCTGCTAAGTGCGGGTTACTCTCCACATTCTTCTTAGCCCATTCGAGAGCAACATCAGTCACATCTACAAATGAAAGGCAATTGCACACTTGTGGTTAACATCTTCAAAGCCAATGGTTAACAGAAGTACAGAACTTGTAGTGCATAAAAACATACCAGATCCAACAAAGCTCCATCCCAGTAAAGATGCTCCAAGGAGAGGGTAGATGCAATTGGCACCAGTTCCTATGTCAAAGCCCCTCATCCTCCCACTTGAGCTGGGTATTGGTGGTATCAGATTTGAGGAGAGAAGATCCTCAATCCAGTGAATATAGTTGGACCTGTTTGGAACAGTAGGGCAGAGCTGTCCATCTGGAATCCACCTAACAGTAGGTAAGATTAAAATCATGATTTTTAAAAGGTCTGGCATAAACCATATTGCATGACAATTACCCCCACAGAGCAAACCGCATGCACACATACACACTTTTAAACAAACCTTTCTTAATTTTAGCTAATAATTTCTGCAAGCAAGCTACATGCATTTTTTGTCGTAGTGTTTCTACACGAAACAGTCTTCCCTTTAAGAGCAGTGAGAAAATTTACCGAAATGTCTGAGCACAAAAAAACACACACAAGAAGCATACCGAAATACGGAGTACTTGGTTAACACAATGCAGCAGCAAGCATGGATAGCATGGTTAAGACTTAAGACAGTTTGATATTTGATCATATCTAACATCTGTGTGAATTTCCATGACATAGCATCAGCATCTTTTGTTTTCACTGTGTGCACCGCAGCAAGCACAGCACAGAATATCTCTTCCAGTTTTTTTTAATTAAAAAAAATGGGTGGAAGTAATGGAAAACCAGAATCGGGCACAAGTACTGGAAGCAGACGAAATCGAAGCAATTGAACCTTCACACATCGCAATACTCGTTGCTTTCAGGGGATTCCATTAGCGAATTGGATCAAACAGTTACAGTCAGCAGCAAGCAAATTCGGCATGGGTTAGGGTTGAGCGGAAGTGCGGAAGGAGGGAGGGAGCCACCGGCACCCACCAGTTGACGCCGTGGTCGTGGAGGAGGAGCACGCGGGTGAGCTCCCGCGTGGCGGAGAAGTCGGTGAAGTCCACGGACGCGCGGCCGCGGTCGGAGACGGAGACGAAGGGGCGGAAGGAAGGGTAGAGCTCGGCCAGCGCGGCGAAGTCCGGCGCCGCGGCGGCGTACCGGTTCCGCGGGTGGATGGAGGGAGCATCCGAGCCGTCGCGCCGCCGCCGCTTCCTTCCGCCGCCCATGGCTCCGCGGAGAGCGCCGAACGCCGGCGAGGACGTCGTCGGACGGGACGGGACGGGACGGCGAGCGAATGGAGTAGCGCGCTCGGTTTCTGGGCCTCTAAACTTGCAAGTGGGCCTTACGTCCGGTTCAGGCGGGCCTGTCAGTGTCAGTGTTTGGACCGTATGATTATTTGAGGCCCACTCAAATGTAGTTTTGATTCCAGAGCCTCGTCTGGCCCATTGTTCTTCGTTTCCACGTCATAAACTTCGTTTTTTGATTCTGATTCTATGTCAAAAAATATATATATATGTTCCAAAAATATACTGACCCGAACTATAATCATGCCCTGTCGTAATAGTAGTTCATTAAGCTTGCATTTGGAAATGAATTGACCGCGAGATGACCGTCCTCCCATACTACTCAATTGACCAATTGTGTTAAATTTCTATGCAAACAATTGACTCCATGTGTGAAAGAAGATTGGCTTTTCGAAGACGTTTTCTCTAGTCTAGCCTGAAAAAAGATGGCAATTGGAATCACTGAGACCTTAATAGATTAGTATGTCATTTTGTAATCAAAAGACAATAAAACCAAGACACGTTACGCCGCTGCCACACCTTTAGCATCGACCCCGTACGTGATTCCCATTACCACTCGATTGATTGAATTGAACAGTCAGGCAGGCAGGTATTCTTGTGTCCGGCCGGGGGATATGATTTAGTATATGAATATTGAAAAGGAAATCCTGCCTGGAGATATGGGGCATCGAGAAAACGTCCTCTTCAGAAGTGAGAACGGAATTGGCGCGCGACGACACCCCAAAAACGCCAGTTGCGATTATGCTTCAGAATCTAGATCGACGCAACGGCCGCGCAAGAGCAAGGGAATCACACCACTTTGCGACTGTGCAATTGAGGACCGCGAATGATTATATTCGACGGAAGTAGAAGCTCGGTCTGTCACGTTTGTACGAGTTCTCGTGCCTTGGGCATTTTGAGCTACACAATTGATGAATTGAGGGTCGCATTTCGTTCGTGACAAGGAGGGAAAACGCGGGGAATAATAAAAGTTGGATGTCGATGAAGGCGGTAGCTACTAGATTCGGCGTGTCGTAGCCGCACAACAGTAGTGCATCAAAAAGAAAAAAAAAGATGCGTATCTAATCAACATCACTTTCAGATGTTGAGATGCATTTTGATTTTTGCTTGGCTAACTAAACTGATGCAAATGTGATCAATGCTCCTAAAACATAACATTGTTTCGCACTTTTCCTTGGCTACTAGAAATTTCTAGTCTAGTAGTATATTCATTTATTTCCTGTTGGTGAAATTTTTAATCTAGTACTCTCTACGTACCCATAAATCAAGTCATTTATGACAGCGATACAGTCTCCAAAGCATAACATTGGCACCTTAGTTTTATACAAAAAATTATTAAAACCTGACATGTGTATACTTTTACGAAAGTAATTTACAAGACAGACGTATTCATGTAGTTTTCACATTTTCAAACTAAACAACTTAAAAGCTATTAGTGATTTACATTCCAAATGTTTGACTGGAATCTTTGTAAAAATATTTTCGACTGAAATTTTGTAAAAAAAAAAAGATTTTCTTTATATGTATACGGAAGAGTATAGATATGGACACAACAACATTAACAACTGCCGGACCCTGATTGGATGTCTTGTTTTATGCAAATGCTAACCGACATTCACGGACGAGACCAATGCGTGTTTACGTTTTTCGGAAAAAGTTTTGGAAATCCTTCGCGTGCCACAAGCCCCCGCAAGAGAGAGCGAGCCTTCGTCGATGACGAATACAGGTCGCGTGGATTCCAAGCTGAGCGCCGCCACATGCCGTCCGTCCGCGCCCGGGAATATCTCGCCTACTGGCACGCGGCATATCCTCGCAGCCACGTCCACGTACACCGCCATGCACCCACCCACCGCTCTCAGCATCTGTCGCGGTTCTTCTGGACCACGTCCACCGACCCTCCACCGAGGTCGGTCCTTAACCCAACCCTAGTTACCCACCAACCCAACCCGACCCCGGCTATTTAATCGCACCCCCTTCTCCCCATCCCCCCCCCAACCACCAAACCTAGCAGAGGAATTCCCCTTCCCCTTCTCCCCACCCCAACAAACAAATCCCCTGCTAAACCCTCCTCGATCCCATCCAACCCACCCACCCATGGCGGCGGCATCGAACCCGCGCGTGTACTTCGACATGACGATCGGCGACACCCCCGTTGGCCGCATCGTGATGGAGCTCTACGCGAACGAGGTCCCCAAGACGGCCGAGAACTTCCGCGCCCTGTGCACTGGCGAGAAGGGCGTGGGGAAAAAGGGGAAGCCGCTCCACTACAAGGGGTCGAGCTTCCACCGCGTGATCCCGGACTTCATGTGCCAGGGCGGCGACTTCACGGACGGCAACGGGACGGGCGGCGAGTCCATCTACGGCGCCAAGTTCCCCGACGAGAAGTTCGTGCGCAAGCACACGGGTGCGGGCGTGCTGTCCATGGCCAACGCCGGACCCAACACCAACGGGTCCCAGTTCTTCATCTGCACCGTGCCGTGCCCGTGGCTCGACGGGAAGCACGTCGTGTTTGGGCAGGTTGTCGAGGGGCTTGATGTTGTCAAGGCTATCGAGAAGGTTGGGTCCCGCAGCGGCACCACGGCGAAGCCCGTCAAGATCGCCGACTGCGGCCAGCTCGCCTAGATCTGATGATGCTGCTGCTGATGGTGGTGGTGATCCTGCCACCGTCGAGCGTCGAGTCGTGTGCGTGTATCGTATTCGTATCGTATCCCTATCTCCGTCCGTCCGTCTCCTTTTTCCATCCGATTCGCTCATGTTCGCTTCGCGATGAAATAAGATTTGAGAGGTCCGATTCGCTCATGTTCGCTTCGCGATGAAATAAGATTTGAGAGGTGGTGCTACTAGTAATTGGTGTGTGCGTGTGTGCGTCTTGATTTTGATTAGGAGGAGGTGGTGGATCTGCGAATCCAAATGGGTGATGGGGGTGGTGTGTGTCTTCGCCTGATTTGTGTACTAGTACTATGTGGTGGGGGGGGGGGGGTGTATGCTGATGGATTGATGCTGATGATGCTATGAGAACCCAATGAAATTTGGCCTCGGATTTAATATTTACAGTATGCTCCTGCGACGCGTCTTTCTTTTGTCTGATACGAGCTGTCTGTTATCATTAATCGTTCGTCATCAGCAGCCGCTGCTCTGTTCAAAAGCAGGATTGGATGATTGTGCTTTTCTTATTATCGATCAAAGCAGGGGCACTTGCTTATCTGACCGAGGAACTGTAATCGTACCCGAGGAAGAAAAATGATTTGGCTCTTTATCGGTTTATTATCTCTCCTGCTCATTTGTTGCTGCTCGCCTGCTCCTGAAAGTACATCATGCAGTACTGCAGTGCTTTCAGAATGGGATACAACAGTCATCCACGCATGGCATTGTTTATTTGACGGATTGACGAGGTCGTTACTTCGGATTCAGTGAATAAGAGAGTGTTGCTCTTGTTACCATTAATTAACCAAGGGGCATTCTTGTCGTCGTTTCTTTTCCGAGTATAACAACGACTGATGGCCTCCACTTGGTGTGGTCTGCTGCTTGAGAAAGAGCAGAAGAGCGCCAGTCGGACGACGGACGCTACGGCCTCCAGTTTCAGCCTCTTGTTCGCCCGGTAGTCACCGGGAATAATTTTGTTTTGGTTTGTGTAAAAATACAAAAGATGCCGTGACAAGAAGGACAGATCCGATCATCCTCTCCTAATAACAGGAAGGATAAAAAGATCTCCTCTCCCACGATTGTGATTGATTGATCCGTGAACGCCATTGGCAGGCAAGGCAGATTCGAGCCGAGCACCAGCCTGCAGGGATGCTTTTGAATGAGCCACAGGTGCTGGAGGCACTACAGCACAACCTGCCTTACAAGGCGTTTTGCTGCTGGCGTAATAGACAAATGCCTGCATTGCTCAGAAGCTGTGGCGTTTTTCTCTAACGCCTAAATAGATTAAGTATTACAAGGCGTTTTTCTTAAAAGGCCTAAGAAGAAGGGGGTATTGGAGGCGTTTCTCTGGAACGCCATGCATATGGAGGCGTTTTGCAAAAGACGCCTGCAAAAAGATCCTTAGAGAACGCAACAACAACAATTAAACCCTCCCACCGAGTGACATCTTGGCAAAAAAAAAAAGGAAAAAAGAAAAAGAAAATCGCTGCCTTCCTCCTGGGAGCTGAGTGCCTACCTCTCGTGAACCTGAACCAATCGAATCGGGGCTAGGGTTAGGGAGCTCCGCCGCCGGGGATCCTCTCCGCAGCTGCCGCTGGGATCCTCGCCGCCAAACCACCACTCTACCTCCCCATTCCCGCCTCGTCGTCCACACCATCCTCACCGGCCTCGACGCCATCGCCGCCCCTGACGCCGTCGACATCGCCCTCGCCGTCCCCGACGCGGTCGTCGTCGTCATCCCCGCCGGGGATCCCGCTGCCGTCGAGGGTCCTCACTGCCGTCGACTCGACCTCGCCGTCCCCGACGTCGTTGACCTCGCCATCCCCGACGCGGTCACCCTCGCCATCGCCGACGCCGTCGCCCTCGCCGTGTATGTCACCCTCGCCGTCCCTGACGCCGTTGCCCTCGCCGTCCTCTACGCCGCAGGTGAGAATCTCCCCCTCTCGTTCTCTTCTTCTTACTGAATCTGTTTAGTACTGCCTGAATTTTGGTCTCCTGTGTTGGTATGCAACTATGAACCAGGCTTGTGTTTGAATGCTTCAATCTATTTTTGTTTACACCTATACTGAGAGATATAGACATTTGATCTCCTATGTTATTGTTATTTGTTTGCATAAATTGTATTACTGCAACAATGAACCATGCCTGTGGTACCATGCCTGTGGTTGAATGCTTCAATTTGTTTTTGTTTACACCTGTGCTACCTATGCTGATAGATATGGATAAAAATTGGATGAGAGCGCCTAGGTCCACGAATGAGTTTCGTGAAGGAGTTAAAAGATTCATTGAATTTGGTTTTGCCAACTCAGCGGAACAAAATAGGATTGTTTGTCCATGTAAGGTTTGCCGAAATGCTTATTGGTTAAGGAGAGAAGAGGTTTTTGACCACTTAGTTTCTGATGGGTTCATGGCTGGCTACACATCATGGATTCATCATGGAGAGGGCATGTGGTCCGCTGATCCGGTTGTTGCATCAAGTTCGCAATGTGAAGATGGCAGTGACAGCCATGATGACATAGACTTGATGCTCCTGGAGGGGTTTGGGATGTATGACACTCGTATTTTAGGAGGGGGTGATGGATTGAAGGATGAGTTAGATATTGATGTCGAAACTTATTATAAGCTAGTCAATGATGCTAGTAAGGAGTTGTATCCTGGGTGCAAGTTCTCAAATCTGCAGTTTCTTGTTAGGCTCCTTAACATCAAGAATATTGGAGGGGTCAGTGATGACTGTTTTGATGAGCTTCTTTCACTAATTACGGATGCACTTCCAGATGGTGTAACTTTGCCTAAAAACTTCTATGCTGCCAAGAAATTTGTGAAGGCCACAGGTGTTTCTTATGAGTGCATAGATGCATGCCCAAATGATTGCATACTGTTTAGGGAGAAATATGCAAATGCCAAGTCATGTCCTGTATGTCATGCCAGTAGGTGGAAGAGTGAGAAAGTTGGGCTTGACGGAAGACGAGTCCATAGAGTCCCTCAGAAGGTGGTTCGACACTTCCCATTGAAGAAGAGGCTTCAAAGGCTATTCATGTCTTCGAAGACAGCACCACTGATGAGGTGGCACGAGGAAGGCCGTACAAAGGATGGTTTGCTACGACACCCTGCTAATTCACCTGCCTGGAAACACTTTGATGTTGCGCACAAAGATTATTTCAAATCTGAAATTCGCAATGTCAGGCTAGGTTTGGCTACAGATGGTTTCAACCCCTTTGGAAGAATGAATGTCTCATACAGCATATGGCCTATATTTCTGATCCCTTACAACCTCCCTCCATGGATGTGCATGAAGCAGTCCAATTTTATTCTCTCTGTGGTGCTAATCCCAGGAAAGAGAGCGCCAGGGAAAGACATGGATGTCTACATGCAACTAACCATTGATGATCTACTAGAGTGTTGGAAAGGTTTTGTCGGGGACAGTCATAGGGGTCCCCTAACTATGGGGGAGATTACCCTTCCTAAAAAATCGACACAAACCATAAAAACACTCCCCGAACCGGCCACAGCCCAAACTCAAATAAGGCCCACGGACCGCCGCGGCCCGATAACAGCCACGGCCCAACAGACGACCATCCCCAGCCACCCTCGAGCCGATCTTCGCCTCGCTCGAGGGCCTGGCACCCTTCGAGCGGATTTTCGCCTCGCTCGAGGGCTTGGCGCACCTCGAGCCGATCCCCGTCCCGCTCGAGGGTTTGGCACCCCTCGAGCGGATCTCCGCCTCGCTCGAGGCCAACCCTCGAGCGACAGCACCCCGCTTGTCTCACCCGACAGGGGCATTAAATGCCCTTGCCCGCCGCAGGCGCCATAGTCAAAAGGCAATCCTCCCCCATGTCGCACCGCTGACACCGCCTGGGTTTCTGGCCCTGTCACTGTGCGGCCAAACCCCGTCACTATGCCGCCATTCCTAGCACTGTGCAGGTACTGCGCGGCCCTGTGCGGACAAGCCAGTGTCATTCCAAACACTGCGCCGCCTACTCCCGTCCTTCTCCCACGGCGAGCCCCTCGAAAGGGCATGGGCGCACCCTCGAAGACGGTACGGGCGGCGACCAAGTGCGCACGCCGGGCGGTGCCGTGGCGCGGAATGCATGGAGCACGTCTTCTCCATCATCTCCGCCACTGCACAAGCCATCCCCAGTGCTGTACAGGCCATCCCCGGCGCTGTGCGGCCATCCCCGGTGCTGTGCAACCATCCCCGGCGCTGTGCGGCCATCCCCGGTGCTGTGCGACCATCCCCGGCGCTGTGGCGTCCTATGCCGACGGGACATCACCACGCCGACGCCTGTGCCACCAGGGCTCCCCCCGTAGCGGAACCCCCGAATGAGTATGGGCGCACCCTCAAATTGGCGTACGGACGACGACCAAACACAAACGCCGGTCAAGCCCACCCTCGAAGTCACTCCCAGACAAGCGCGAGAGTCGCCACGCCACCTGCGGAGGCCGGAGCTCGCCATTAAACCGCTCCAGAGGCAAGAATCCGCCGGGACAACCGTCATGTCAAGGGCACTGTGCGCCAGTACGCGGTCATCTTACGCAGCACTATGCAGCACGCTTGTATGCTACCTCCCCTTGGCCTATAAAAGGAGGAGGCAGCCGCCTAGTTACGGGCACATGAAGACACCCGCACTCACCCGCATTCTCGTTCCCCCGATATTGGCACTTGCCTCAATCGTTTAGCAGGGACTTGGAGGCTTTTCCTCCTCTCCCGCCTAGCTTGTAGCCCCCCTCTACAGGCACCACGGTGCATTGCAATACAGCGCCACGAGCGCAACCTGGTGGACGTACGGCCCCCCGGCCGGAACCAGGATAAACCCGTGTCCCCTCATTGCTTAGCACCGGCCATCGAGAGACCGACCACAGCGTATTTCACTAGTTAGTGTCGGGACTAATCTCAACACCGACAGTTGGTGCGCCAGGTATGGGGCTCGCGCTGTGA
Organism: Cenchrus fungigraminus; assembly: GCA_036936925.1. Taxonomy (NCBI): domain Eukaryota; kingdom Viridiplantae; phylum Streptophyta; class Magnoliopsida; order Poales; family Poaceae; genus Cenchrus; species Cenchrus fungigraminus. The sequence goes on along the minus strand of CM072770.1, from coordinate 123,495,104 downwards.
TCGACCCCTCACCAGAAGTCTCGATGGTGATTCGCACCAAGATGACGTCCCAGAGGTACGCCATGGGCAGCTCTGACCCTTTCCCGGCCGGATTCAAAATCCGGTTCGGGAGCCTGAACTTTCAGGCCACAGGGAACGGCTACCTCATGCGCCTTACCAACCGGGATGAACTCCACCCGTGGCGGTCAACCGGGCCTGGCCCGATACCCGCCACGCCAGCAACCGACGCCCCGACGCCGGAACCGGCGACGGCAGCAACCGCCTCGACGTCCTGACGCCGCAAGCGCTTAGGTCAGCGCTCACACCAGGCGCGCATGGAGCGGCGCCAGGCGGCACGCGCCGCAGCACAGAGAGACGCGCCACCACCGACCGATGCGGCGACACTTCCCGAGGGGGAGCGCGCGGCCGCGGGGCCGCAGTTCCCCCATGGGATGCGAAACTCCACCGCGACGTATGCCTCATCCGTCAGCACAGACATGGCCGCATATGAGGATCTCCCGGGCCACCACCTGCTGTCGACCCGGGACCTCATCGCTACCACCAACGACGAGTCGTACCACGGCTCGGCCAGCGAACTGCCACCCGCGACCTCGCACGGCTACGCAGAGTGGGACTTTTCCGGCGTACCGGACCCAGTGGTGTTCCGGCGATTCCTCGATGCCGCGGACTACTGGTTCGGCTGCTCCGACGACTCCAGCATTGGGAGCTATGACCCTGCGCGCGAGTGCTTTGTGGTCGGCATCGACGAGCACGCTGTCAGCGCGGACGGGGCAGGCGACGGGAACGCGCCCCAAAACCCGGAACCGAACCCACCACCGGCCCCACCAGTGGGCAATGCGGATATTACTGCGCAGCTGGCGCAGGCGCGCGAGCTCGAGGCGAAGCTCGCAGAGGAGTACCGGCAGGTGCGGCTCTTGTGTGCTACCATCGCGGGGGAGGCCTCGGCGCGCGGCGAACGCGCCAGAGAAGCCGGGAGGCAAGCCCGCGAGCGCATCAACGCTGACTTCAATGTTGATGACCCGCACACGCCACCACGAGCCAGCCAAAAGCTCGTCACGGCAGCGACGGCGCAGGCCCTCATCGAGCAGGCGGCCGTGCAGCAAGCTGAGAGCTCCGCATCCCGCATGCGCAACCAGTCCAGTGCGCGAGGCGGCAGCAGCGCACAGGACCAAGAAGCGTCCGTCCACGCGGACGACGAGGCAGGACAGCCAGCGAATCGGGGCAGGACGCCTGTCAGGGAGCGGATCCTCGACACGCGTGGCCAGGCCCGAGATGGTGATGCTCGCAACGTCCTGAACGCCAAGAGAAGGGGCGACGCGGAGGCAAGAACGGCAGCAGGCTACCACCCTCGACGTGGTGGTCGCTACGACAGCTGGGAGGACTGCTCACCGACGCTGGAACCCCCAGGGACCCGCGTGTTCAGCCGGGAGATTCGCACGGCGAACATCCCCCAGCGCTTCCACCAACCCACCACCATCACCAAGTACTCGGGGAAAACGGACCCTCGAGTCTGGCTCAACGACTACCGCCTGGCCTGCCAGCTGGGCGGCGCCACCAACGATGCGATGATCATCCGCAACCTACCGCTGCATCTTGCTGATTCAGCCCGGACGTGGCTCGAACACCTGCCGGCTAGCCAGATCCACGGCTGGGACGACCTAGTCCGCACATTCGTGGGAAACTTCCAGGGCACGTACGTGCGCCCCGGGAACTCCTGGGACCTGCGGGGGTGTACCCAGAAACCCGACGAGTCACTCCGGGACTTCATACGACGCTTTTTCAAGCGCTGCACCGAACTTTCGAGCGTTGCTCAGTCGGAGATCGTGCATGCCTTCCTTGAGGGCACGACCTGCCGGGACCTCGTGCGCGAGCTCGGGAGAAGCCCGCCGGTCGACTCCAACGAGTTGTTCGACATCGCTACCAGCTTCGCCTCCGGGGAAGAGGCGGTGGGGGCAATCTTCGATGGCAAGAAAGGTAAGCGCGTGGACGACGCGCCCGCGGAGGGCAGCAAGTCCAAGGAGCCCGCGTAGAAGCAAAAGCGGGGCAAGAAGGGCAAGACGCCCCACCTCGACACGCGCGCGCAATGGCGCGGCGAGGATGACGACGAAGCCCTCGCAGTCGACCCTACACATAAGTGTCCTCGAGGCCCCCCTCGAGGTCATGGCGTGTTTGACGATATGCTGAAAAAGCCATGCCCGTACCACAAGACCCCGGTCAATCACACCCTTGAGCAATGCGACATGCTCAAGAAGTACTACCGCCGCGTCGTCGCGAAGGAGGACGAGGCCAAGAAGGATGGGGGTGACGGGGGCGCCGACGGCTTCCCCGCCGTGGAGAACGTTTTCCTCATCTTCGGAGGACCGACGGTGGACATGTCCACCAGCCAGCGCAAGCACGAGCGGCACGAAGTTCTCGCCGCCGAGAAGGCCCCTCCATCCTTCCTCGACTGGTCGGAGGAGGCCATCACCTTCAGCCGCAAGGATCACCCCAACCGCATCCCCAATCCGGGCCAATACCCGTTGGTCGTCGACCCCGTCATCGGCAATTCGCGATTCTCCAAGGTGCTGATGGACGGCGGCAGCAGCCGCAACATCCTCTACGCTCACACTCTACGACTGATGGGGATCGGTCTGGATCAGCTGCGGCCCAGCACGACGCCGTTCCATGGCGTCGCGCCAGGCAAGCGCGTCGAGCCCCTCGGGCAGATCGACCTGCTAGTCTGGTTCGGCACGCCGGACAACTTCCGCAAGGAGACCCTCACCTTTGAGGTGGTGGGGTTTCGGGGCGCATACCACGCCATCCTCGGGCGTTCGTGCTACGCCAAATTCATAGCTGTCCCGAACTATACGTACCTCAAGATGAAGACGCCGGGGCCGAAGGGTGTCATCACGGTGGGCTCGTCGATTGAGCACGCGTTCGACTGCGACGTCGAGTGCGTCGAGCACGCCGAGGCGCTCACGCTGGACAAGTTGCTCGTCGCGGACATGGAGAAGCTGGCCAACGAGGGTCCCGACTCCCCCACGAAACACACGGGCAGCTTCGAGGCTGCCGAACAGACCAAGGAGGTACCCCTCGACACCGCTGCCCCCGAGGGCAAGGTGTTGAGGGTCAGTTCCACCCTCGACCCAAAATAGGAAGTGGTGCTCGTCAACTTTCTCCGCGCCAACGCAGATATCTTTGCGTGGAGCCCCTAGGACATGCCGGGCATTCCAAGGGAGGTCGCCGAGCACTCCCTTGACATCCTACCTCACTCCAGAACTGTGCAACAGCGCCTGCGACACTTTGACGAAGAAAGGCGCCGGGCGATTGGAGTGGAGCTGCGGAAGCTCCTGGCTCACGCCAATTCTACGCCCGCAAGACCCACCTTCCGGCTCACGCCCTTCAGACCATACCCATCACGTGGCCATTTGCCGTATGGGGATTAGACATCGTCGGGCCCCTGCGGAAGGCGCCCGGGGGCTACACGCATCTGCTGGTCGCGATCGACAAGTTCTCGAAGTGGATCGAGGCACGCCTTATTATCAACCTTAGATCCGAGCCAGCCGTGTCTTTCTTCACCGACATCATCCACAGGTTCGGGGTGCCGAACTCCATCATCACCGACAATGGCACCCAGTTCACCGGTAGGAAATTCCTGGAGTTCTGTGACAATTACCACATTCGCGTGGATTGGGCGGCCGTCGCACATCCATAGACCAACGGCCAGGTAGAACGTGCCAACGGCATGATTTTACAAGGCCTCAAGCCTAGGATCTTCGACAGACTGAGCAAGTCCGGTCGGAAATGGATCCAAGAGCTACCGTCGGTCGTTTGGAGTCTCAGGACCACCCCGAGCAGAGCCACGGGATTTACGCCGTTCTTCCTCGTCTACGGCGCGGATGCCGTCCTCCCCACGGACCTGGAGTACGGATCTCCCAGACTCAGGGCCTATCAAGAAAGCTCGAACCAGCGGGCTCGCGAAAACTCGTTGGATCAAGTAGATGAAGCCCGCGACGTGGCGACGATGCACTCGGCGAGATACCAGCAAGCACTCCGGCGATACCAAGCTCAGAAGATCCGACGCCGAGACTTCAGTGAAGGCGACCTAGTGCTAAGGCTACGACAAGACAATCGAGGGCGACACAAGCTGTTACCGCCATGGGAAGGGCCCTACATCGTCGTCAAGATGCTCAAGCCCGGCACATACAAGCTTGCAAATGAGCAGGGCGAAGTCCTCACCAATGTTTGGAACATCCAACAGCTACGTCGCTTTTACCCTTAAAAAAGTTATAAGTCGATTTGTGCATGTTCGACGCCCCAGTCGGTTGTATATATGTTAAGATTGTGAATAAAGTCAAGGGTGACTCAGCTTTCCTCTGAAAACCAAGTTCCCCTCGGGGGCTACTACGGGGGGCACCCCCCTAAATGGTCCCATTTTTTCACAAAAATCTTTTTTCCAAAAATGCTAAGTATGTCCTAACCCGAGAGCTCGGGCAGAGAGAAGCAGGGCGCGAGCAGCCAAAAGGTAAAGACGGGTGAGTTAGGAACAGCCCACGCCTCCAGCAGGATACGGCTTCTCCTCCTCACCACTTCGCCTACGGGCTGCTCACGAAAACGATCGATCCCAGCCAAAATTTACCTAAGCGACGGGAAAAGGACAAAACAGCATAAATAAAACGAATCGTACTTAACTTACAAACCTCAAAAGTGATTTGTCTTATTACAAAAGCCACCTGGCTCAAATTCTGACCACAACCTAAGGGCCTTAGCGCCCGACTACTTTCAGGGCTCGAGGGGACCCGCGGGAGGAGCGTTCGGGAAGAGATCCTCCTCAAAGGCATCGGCAAGGTCCGCGGCAGCATTCGCGGCAGCAGCGTCGAGGCGGTTCACGACGGCCTGCGCCCTGTCATCATAAAGATCGTCCGCGACAATGTAGCCCGTGGCCAGCGTCGTAAGGTCAACGACGTAGTGCGACGTCACCACGCCGAGGGTCTTCTGGATGCCGAGGCGGAGGGCGCTTTTCATGCGCTCGGCAACGCGACCGCCCAGAGCCCGAAGGCGGCTCGCCACCGAGCTCCCTGACTGACCGGCACCCTCGTCAATGCTCTGGCACGCTTCGAGGGCCGCCTCCTCCAAAAGTCCCAAATCCTGCTGGGATGAGTCGTAGGCCGCCTGGAGCACTCCCACCTGCGTCGCTGACTCCCCCAGGGCTTTCCGCAAACCTGAGAGAAAAAAGGGTAAGTCGAGAGCGGATCTCGGCAAACCTGATCAGCAAACAAAGGGCCGGGGGCGCAACTCACCCTCGACCTGCTTCCTCTCCTTCTCGAGGTCTGTACGCACGGCTTCGGCCTCCTGCTGCAGCTGCAGGACCGATGCGTCCTTCTCCGTGCCAGCAGTCTTCAAGGCCTCGACGGTAACGCCCCCCTCCACCAGCTCCCCGGTGAGCCGCTCGATCTCTGCCTCTCGGAGTCGAAGCGCAGCCCTGGCCTCCGTCAGCGAGGTACGCTCCTGGTGGAGCTGGGACTGCGCCTCCTCCCGCGCCGAGCGTTCCCGCTGGAGGGCGGACCGAGCCTCCTCGAGCGCGGTTCGCTCCTGCTGGAGCTGAGTCTCCACCTGCGCACGGGCGTCGCGCTCCTGTCGGAGTTGGTCCTCCACCCCCTCGAGCACCGTGACCTTCTCCTGAAGAGCAGCGCCCAGCTTTTTGGCCTTTTGGGCCTTTTGCTCAGCCTAGGTCTGCCAGGACCGCGCCCCCTCGAGGGTCGTGCGGTCCTGCAGGAGTTGGGCATGCGCCTCCTCGAGGGCTGTCTCCTTCTGCGCCAGAGCGGTCCGTGCCTCGGCCAGGGCGTCGCGCGCCCTCTGCAGCTCGCCGCTGGCCGTCGCCAGCGCCCCTTCCTTCTCCTGGAGCGCGGTCCTCACCTCGTCGACCTCCCTGGCTTTTTCTGTCGCCAAGGTGCGCTGGTCGGTGTAGGCGTCCTCCACGCCCATGAGCTTGTACTCCAGCCAGCCGTTGTCCGCCCGCAGGGCCTCCACCATGGCATCCATGGACTCATTCTGTTCCCGGTACCAGGCGAGGTCAGAGCTCAGCTCGGCGAGGCGGTCGAACTTCTCGCCCGCCTGGCCCTACAGCTCCTGTGGGTAGTAACGGAAAGGCATAGAAGAGAATCAAGTAAGAAGCACCTGAGCAAGAAAAAGCAGAGAAATGGGTGACGGTCGGGCGAAGATTCTTACCTGGAAGATTTGGAGCGACCTGCCTCCGTGGAGCCGGAGCGCCTCGACCAGAGTGGCGTTAAGAGACGTGCCGTTGGCGCGAAGCTCCTGCCACAGCGCCCGCTCGGTCCTCGCCTCCTCGAGCAGACTTCGCGGCACCCCGGGGCGACGGAGCCCTTGCTCCCACTCCGGCGTGACGGCGTTAGGCGCCGGGGCCGCGGCACGGGACGTCGACGCCCCGGCATCAGGCGCCGGCTGCCGCGACATCACGCAGCCGTCAGATCGCACCACCAGCACCCCGAGCGCGGGCCCGGGGGCTGATCCGACCGCCACCCCCGATCGGCCCCCTCTGGGGGCGGAATAACCACTAACAGGGGTCTCAACCGCCCGTGGCCCTCGACGCCTCGGCTCTCCGCACGAGCCCGCTCGCACCCTTGGCGGGGGTCGCGGGTAGCCGTCGTCCGCGCGGCCGCCGCCGCCGCATTCTCCTGCTGCCGCGGCCTCGACGCCGCGGCCGTGGCGCACGACACCTCGCCCGTCGCCGCCGTGCCCGCCGCCGCCCGCGGCGTTCTCTCCGAGCGAGGCCTCGTCACCAGCGACGTCCCCAGCTTGAGCGCCTTAACGGGCGCGAGGGCGGGGGCAGCAGGCGTCGTCCTGACAACGAGAAAGAGAGGAAGGGTGAGCGACCACGCCACAAAATCAAAGACACGGAGGGAGGAACGTCGCTTACCTCAAGTTGGAGAAGCCCCGCTTTCGCTTCCTCGAAGGCTCGGGGGTGCCTCCCCAGCACCTGTCGCTGCCATTGGCGGCAATCCCCCGACGGGCGGCACCGTGCCCACCTCGGGGGTCGGCTCCGTGACGACCCCCTCGACCCCTGGTGACGGGGGCGGCGCGGGCTCCCACCTGTCGGAGGTGGCCCGTTCCCCCTCGCTCTCCTCCTCGTCCGAAGACGAATTCACCAGCTCTGGCGGAGGGGAAAGGCCTTGCTGCTCCCGCAGCCGGTACTCCTCGTTGTACCTGTCGAGGCGCTCCTGCCTCCTGATCCTCTTCTCCTTCGCCCGGGCTGCCCGGTCCTGCTCCCTCTGCTGCCTGGCGCGGTTGTCGACCTGCGACCGAGGCGTCGGCGGATCCGACGTGGAGACATTGACGCCCACCCCCTGTCGCCAGCAGCCACCGTTAAGCCAAACACGGAGATAAAGAGAGCAAAGGGTGAAGGGACGGTACTCACCTGGCCAGCGTCGGGGAGCATCGCAAACGACCACAGGTCATCGCTGTTCCGCACCACCTTGAGGTTCACCGCGCGCCTCGCCCGCGTGGCCGCGTACCCCCGGGCGAGCGGCTCCTCCAGCAACCGCGAACGCGCCAAGGACACGGGGTTGGCCGCCTCACTCATCTCAAAGATGAGGAGTTCCCTCTCCATGAGGGGAATGATCCGCCGGTGATGGAAGTTGGCGATCACGGACGCCACTGTCAGCCCGGCGTCCGCCAACTGGCTTATGGCATTGGTGAGAGGCTCGAGCCTCCTCTGCCTCGCCGGGGGCGACACCCCGTATGTCCACATGCCGGGCCTCTCCTTCAGCACCTTCCCGGTGTACGACGGAAGACCTGCGCCGTCGTTGCGGAGGTAGAACCACCCCTTCTCCTAATCGGAGTTGTTTGACGTCATCGTGCACGGGATGTACAGCTCCCTTCGGAGGGCCCGCACCGAGAGTGTGAGGCCGCCGGCGCGAACCGCTCGACGCGTCTTCTTCTCCCCCGTGACGAGCGTGTGGAGCTCGCCGCGGAAGAGATGGACCCACAGGTCCCAGTGCGTCGGGATCCCCAAGAATCCCTCGCAGACGGCGACGAACGAGGCCGCCTGCGAGATGGCGTTGGGGGCGAAGTTGTGGAGCTCCACCCCGTAATGATGGCACAGCCCCCGCATGAACTTGCTTGCGGGGGCGTTGAAGCCGCGCTCGTGTAGCCCAGGAAGCTGACGACGTAGCCCGGCGGGGGGTTCGGCTCCCTGTCCGACGGCGGCGGGACCATCCACGCCGGATTCGGGCCGTCGCCGGCCGGCGTCAACTGACCGCCAAGCACCAGCGCCTCCAGCGACCGCTGATCCACCGTCGACCGGGGCCACAGGAACGCGTCCAGCACTCGAATCAAAGAAAAGGCGGGGAAGGCGGAGGAGCGCGGGTGGCTACAGGAACGAAAGGGCGCAGGCGGATCCGGCGAGGCGAGCGGCGCGGAGGAAGACGATGCGTGGGGGATGCGTATGAGTGACAGAGGTAAGGAGCACCCCCCTGATCTCCCCGCATTTTATAGAATCAGAAGGGGCGGAGCCGCGCGCGGCGGCAGTTAATGCAGCCGGCACCCCGCGTCGCTGACGGCTGGGCCCCGCCGTACCAAAACGGCCACGCGCACGCGCGCGCGCGCCATGATTACCGCGCAGTAATCCAGGGGACGCAGCGCCCCGTCCCGTCGCCTCTCCACGTCGCCCACGTCGCCCGCGCCGCGCCGCCTAAAAAGAAGCGCTCACCCCGCACGACCCGCGCCACGTCGACCGTTCGTCAACGACAGGGGTTCCTTCTCTCATAAGGATAGCCCCCCTAAAAAACCAGAGCCGGAACCTCGAGGGCTAGCCCCTCGAGGGCGCGTGGTTAACGCCTTGATCTAAAATGGGTCAGGGCCGCGAAGTCATGACCTACCGCTACACTCTCGAAGAACGGACTCAGGGATTTCTGGGGTCCAAGCCTGCACGGCTATACTGATCAGCGGCTCGAGGCCCAGCCCGCTGAGGGTACGGTGGGCGCCGCAGATGCCCCTCGATCTGGGGATTTACTGGCCTGCACGGCTATACTGATCAGCGGCTCGAGGCCCAGCCCGCTGAGGGTACGGTGGGCGCCGCAGATGCCCCTCGATCTGGGGATTTACTGGCCTGCACGGCTATACTGATCAGCGGCTCGAGGCCCAGCCCGCTGAGGGTACGGTGGGCGCCGCAGATGCCCCTCGATCTGGGGATTTACTGATCAGCGGTTCGAAGCTCGACTCGATAACAGATCAGTGAGCGCCACAGATCCACCAAGACGGGGGCACCCGGTGCCACCCCGCAAAGGCCCTACTAATCAGAGGTACGGAGCCTGACCCTCGGCGGGTTCGAACAGGCGCCTCAGATTAACAGAGTCAGGGACGACCAGGGCACGTGCGATCGAGCCAGTCCTCGAACTCAAAGGTTCGAGGGCGCCCCATAGTTCGTGTTCAAGGCCGAACGAGGGCAGCTAGTCGAGGGATCCCATCGAGGGAGAGCTTTCGCGCCCTCGGTCCTAATCGAACGGGACCGAGCCCTGCCTAGCATACCCACGTGAAGTGCTCTCATGGACATGTCTCCGGACCACGAGCCGACCCTTATCGAACGGGGCACGGACGTCCACTTGAATTACCCGTTAACAGCTCTACAAGGGGTCCATGACTCGCGGCCCGTTCGATGGGAAGCATGGACCACCTCACCCCTCCGCCCTGCGAAAGGGTGGCGAGGGGCGCACAAACAAGTCGAAGAGCTCACCCCGATCACCCCGTGTGGGCCCAGGCTCGGGGGCTCGTCGCACGGCTACACCTCCTGGACGTGCCTGATTAAAGTCACATTTCCCCCGCCCCTTTAAGAGCAGCGAGCAAACCTCCCAGGACCGGTTCCGGGTAGGGTTAACGCCGTTCCGCACGCGTAAGATCGCCGAGGCCGGCTGAAATATCGCCGAAGCCGGCTGAAACAAACGCCTCATGGATTGGCAGCTCAGCGTAAAAACCTTGCGTGAGTGAGCACACTCCCCCAAGGCTTCGGGGGCTACACCCGCGGGTGCGCTAGCGCGCCCCCACGGAACGTCATGCACATCCAGAAGGGAAGAAAGTCCGAACAGAGAGCTTCAGCCTTTGCGGGTCCCTCCGGATACCCCTGCAAAGGCTCGGAGGCTACTGTCAGGGACAACCATAGGGGTCCCCTAACTATGGGGGAGATTACCCTTCCTAAAAAATCGACACAAACCATAAAAACACTCCCCGAACCGGCCACAGCCCAAACTCAAATAAGGCCCACGGACCGCCGCGGCTCGATAACAGCCACGGCCCAACAGACGACCATCCCCAGCCACCCTCGGGCCGATCTTCGCCTCGGTCGAGGGCCTGGCACCCTTCGAGCGGATTTTCGCCTCGCTCGAGGGCTTGGCGCCCCTCGAGCCGATCCCCGTCCCACTCGAGGGTTTGGCACCCCTCGAGCGGATCTCCGCCTCGCTCGAGGCCAACCCTCGAGCGACAGCACCCCGCTTGTCTCACCCGACAGGGGCATTAAATGCCCTTGCCCGCCGCAGGCGCCATAGTCAAAAGGCAATCCTCCCCCACGTCGCATCGCTGACACCGCCTGGGTTTCTGGCCCTGTCACTGTGTGGCCAAACCCTATCACTATGCCGCCATTCCTAGCACTGTGCAGGTACTGCGCGGCCCTGTGCGGACAGGCCAGTGTCATTCCAAACACTGCGCCGCCTACTCCCGTCCTTCTCCCACGACGAGCCCCTCGAAAGGGCATGGGCGCACCCTCGAAGACGGTACGGGCGGCGACCAAGTGCGCACGCCGGGCGGTGCCGTGGCACGGATTGCGTGGAGCACGTCTTCTCCATCATCTCCGGCACTGCACAAGCCATCCCCGGTACTGTACAGGCCATCCCCGGCGCTGTGTGGCCATCCCCGGTGCTGTGCGGCCATCCCCGGTGCTGTGCAACCATCCCCGGCGCTGTGCGGCCATCCCCGGTGTTGTGCGACCATCCCCGGCGCTGTGGCGCCCTGTGCCGACGGGACATCACCACGCCGACACTGTGCCACCAGGGCTCCCCCCGTAGCGGAACCCCCGAACGAGTATGGGCGCACCCTCGAATCGGCGTACGGACGACGACCAAACACAAACACCGGTCAAGCCCACCCTCGAAGTCACTCCCAGACAAGCGCGGGAGTCGCCACGCCACCTGCGGAGGCCGGAGCTCGCCATTAAACCGCTCCAGAGGCAAGAATCCGCCGGGACAACCGTCATGTCAAGGGCACTGTGCGCCAGTACGCCGTCATCTTACGCAGCACTATGCAGCACGCTTGTAAGCTACCTCCCCTTGGCCTATAAAAGGAGGAGGTAGCCGCCTAGCTACGGGCACGTGAAGACACCCGCACTCACCCACATACTTGTTCCCCTGATATTGGCACTTGCCTCAATCGTTTAGCAGGGACTTGGAGGCTTTTCCTCCTCTTCCACCTAGCTTGTAGCCCCCCTCTACAGGCACCACGATGCATTGCAATACAGCGCCACGAGCGCAACCTGCTGGACGTACGGCCCCGCGGTCGGAATCAGGATAAACCCGTGTCCCCTCATTGCTTAGCACTGGCCATCGAGAGACCGATCACAGCGCATTTCACTAGTTAGTGTCGGGACTAATCTCAACACCGACAGGTTTCATGACACTTGATGTTTCACGCTCAGAGAAGTTCCTCTTACGAGCTGCACTATTGTGGACAATAAGTGATTGGATTGGGCATGGTTTTCTGTCTGGAGAGAGCTTATCTGCATGCTCTCATTGCCTCACAAATACATGCTCACTTAGGTTGAAACACGGGCACAAGACTTGCTACATGAGCCACCGGAGATTCTTGGATACTGATCATAGGTTTAGGTTTCAAGCAAGTTCCTTTGATGGTACCCAGGAGCTCCGTGAGCGTCCTATTCCACTTTCAGGGCATGAAATATCTGAATTGACAAAAGACATGAAAACTGTATTTGGGAAAACTCAGAAGACCAAGAAGAGCAACAAAAGGAAGGATAATGGGGATGAGGAAGGAGATGAGAGAGACATATCTAGTGTCTTCAAAAAGAGGGGTTGCTTGTTTCAGTTGCCTTATTGGGAGACATTGCTTTTGTGCCATAATCTTGACTTTATGCATATACAAAAAAATGTCTTTGAGAACTCAGCCAATACCCTTCTTGCTGTTGATAAGAAATCAAAGGACAATCTGAATGCACGCCTTGATCTCACGGAAATGGGCATACGACCAGATCTTCACCCATCTGATCTTGGAAACAATAAATCTTACATACCTCCAGCCCTATACACAATGGGTCCTAAGGAGAAAAAGTTGTTCTGTGAGGTTTTGAAAGGAGCTAGGTTCCCTGATGGCTATGCATCCAATTTGCATAATAAGGTCCGTGTAGATGAGAAGAGATTAATTGGGCTAAAGACTCATGATTGTCACATTATTATGCAAGATCTGTTGCCCTTGGCCATTAGGAGTGTTCTTCCTGAAAGAGTTTGTATCCCACTTATCAAGCTTAGCAATTATTTCAAGAAATTATGCTCCAAGGTCATTTCTGTGAGCGAGATGCAAAAGTTGGAAGCTGAAATACCAGAGATCATATGCCTTTTAGAGAAGGTTTTCCCTCCTACCTTCTTTGACATCATGGTTCACTTAACTGTCCACCTTGCAACTGAAGTAATGCTTGCTGGACCAGTACATTATCGGAACATGTATCCAGTTGAGAGATTGTTATACACTATGAAAAATACTGTTCGGAGTCAAAGCCACCCAGAAGGATCAATCGCTGAAGGCTGGCTATTTAATGAAAGCCTAACATTCTGCTCATGATACTTGCATAGTTGTGAAACTAAATTGTCTAGAGTAGGCCGTCACAGTGATAGCGCTGGCCCTAGTGCGTCATCTGATCAGCTTATGTACTTGAGGATAGTTGGGCGTCCTTTGTCAGGTTCGTGTGCTTTCGAATTAGACAACACATCATGGATCCAAGCTCAACGTTATGTGCTGGTCAACTATCCTGATATAAGTTCATATGCTGAGTATGTTTCTCTCTTCTTGTTCCATGTCCAACTATCCTGATATAAGTTCATATGCTGAGTATGTTTCTCTCCTCTTCTATGTAGAAAGCACCTACATATCTTAGCTTCCAATAAACGTCTAAAGAAACGTGATGTTGAACGCATCCATCACAAGGAATTCCATAATTCGTTTCCAAATTATGTAAGTATATTTGATCAGTGAGCTATTCATGTACACCTATTCATATTTTTCACTAACAACATTATGTCTTTAGGTTCAACAATTAATTGATATGGGTAATCAAGTTCCCCATGAAGTAAAAATTCTTGCACAAAAACCTTATAGGATGGTGAAGAAGTACAATAGCTATTCCTTGAATGGGTGCACTTTCCACACAAGGAGCTTTGCTGAAGGAAAAGTTACACAATGTGATGGCGTAGCAATGATTGCAAAGACTTCTAGTTTCTCAAGCACAAGAGATGACAATCCATCTATAGGAGATGTTGCTTACTATGGCCGCATAACAGAAATAGTAGAATTAAACTATCTGAACATTGGATATGTGGTGCTATTCAAGTGTGATTGGGTTGATAGTGTTCAAGGCAGAGGATTTCGAACAGACAAATATGGGATAAAAGAAGTGAATTTCAACAACTTACTAAGTAGTGGTTCTAGTGCCTTTGATGAGCCTTTTACCCTAGCAGCACAGGCTACCCAAGTTTATTATGTGCAAAACCCTATAGAGAAGGATTGGTATGCTGTGGTCGATTCTCCTCCAAGGGACTTCTTTGATATGGAAGCTAAGATTGATGAGTGTTGTTTCTTTAATAATACTGCTGTAATGCCTAGTTTAGAAGGGGAGGATACAAATTGGACTAGGAATGATATAGATGGAACTATAGTTGATAATCCTCCAAGGTAAAAGATGTTTACTGAAATGTTTTACATGAGGACTTGTTTGCTGTGCATTATTGTACTATTTTTTTTCTAGTGAACTATTTTGTTTATTTTTTCAATTTTCTAATTTGTGACTTTGAATCGACATTGCAGGAAGGATGAGCCAAAAAAGAACAAGAGACAGCGAAACTCTAAGGGTCCTCCACAGCGAGCAGAACAAGAGATCTGCTAGCTCATCAATGAAAATGGATAAATTATCTGCTAGCTCATCATGATTTTACAGCCAGGTATGATTTTCTTTGAGATTCGATTGTGAATTATGACGAACAGACAAGTATTGATTGATGAATTAACCTGGGCAGCGGCGCGGTTCTGATGCTATCCAGTTCTTTGAACATTGACAATGATGATGTGATATACTTTTTTTGTTTTTTTTAGTTCATAGTGATACTAAGTATATTTGCTACACAGGATTGGTCCCAGTCTTTTGGGCACCTGTGCTTTCTGTATTGCTATCTATATTCAGTAATGCACCTGTGCTTTCTGTATTGCTATCTATATTCAGTAATGCTTGTGGAAATGTTTGTGGAACTAGAAGGTAGCAAGGCCACTTAAATGCTAATTACTGTTATGCTCCTCGTCTGAGTTCAATAATTGGTTATTGGCGGATCCGATTCCATAATTTCCATAGATTGGATAGGTATTAGATTAGTGGTGCCGATGCCAATTAGAGCTCAAATGGTCTTTTGTGTGGAAATGATAATGTATAAGCCAAATGCTTAAATGTGTGCATGCTCTGACTATAGATATCGATTTGCTCTACAAATTTGTCCATGTATTATCACTAACTGTTCTGCGATGTAGATTGTAGAATAAGAAACTTGTTCTTTTAGGTGCTTCATGCCGAGTCATTACTGTAGCTCCATAACAGCAAAATTAACCTGTCTCAATCTCCTGATTAGAAGATTTGTTCAGCAAAGCAATGCTTTCACCTCAATCTCCTTGTTCAACTTATCCTAATTATGAATTAACGGAAACAAAGGGAGGGGAAGGTGAAACTGAAGATGAAAGTGATTCTGAAGATGGATCTGAAACAAACTTGGATGATGATAATGAAGATCTAAAAGATATTGTTGGCAACATGGATCAACCAGGCAAGTTTTTAGATATGATTATTTATGAGTGTGATATCACATATGGAAAATAGACTAGATTCTGATATCTCTTTAATGCATTCCAGAAGCTGAAAATAAAAAATGGAAAAGAGGCCCAACCAGAATGGAGTCACTATGGAAAGACCATGATGCAAACAATAAAATAAATCTGAAGTTTAATCGTTTTGGCCAGCCTTGTGGTCTGAAGACTTGTAAATTAACAAACTTCATTGGTACCCTTGTCAAGGGAAAAGAGATATCTTTGGCAGCTAAAAATTGGAGTAAAGTAGCAAAGGCTGATAAAGAAAAATTGTGGCTAACTGTCCAGGTATATCAATAGAGTCTATCTTGCTTTAATTTCATTGTTCTGAATGGATTGTATGCTGATTTAGATTGCTCACAGGCTTTCTTCAATGTTGATGAATCTTTCAAGCCTTGGGTGTTGAGATCTGCTAGCAAAAAATGGAAAGATTTCAAAGTTGTTCTGAAGAGGACATTTTTCAATCCCAATATAACTCGAAGACAAAATATTCGTAATGGATGTGGCCAAAGGATACCAGATCAACAATGGGAGTGGCTGGTAAGGTACTGGAAGACAAGTGCAGCATAGGTTAGCAGTTTGGTTTTCTTCTAGTTGCTAAGGCAATGTGCCATGATTGATACTTACTTTTCTATCACTGTGTATCAATATTTGTAGGCTAAAAGTGAGAAAAATATAGGCATTCGTGCAATGCAGCTCAATGGGACCCACACCACAGGGTCTAAAAGCTTTGCTGTCACACTAGATGAGCTGGTATATTGATTGAGATTCACATGCGTTTCATTTAATCTGAGTTTCCATTTACACATAAATATTGTTATTTGGTATTGTTGCAGGAAACCAAAGAAGGAAGACAAGTTGGGCGTGCTGAACTGTACATTGTTACACATATCAAGAAAAACGGCGAGCCAGTTGATAAATACAATGGAGATAACATTGTAGGTTTATTGTTTGATTCAACTTACAAATTTCAGTTTTTATCACAAGGAAATATTGGTACTAGCATTATATGTTAACTCTTGATTTTAATTTTTCAGAAGGAAATCAAAAGCCAACTTGCTGCTAATCCATCACTTATTGGTGAGGATGCTCATGATGGAGACGTTTTCTCAGGGCTTTTTCCTAAGGAAAGGAGTGGAAGGTGGAAAGGACTTGGTTTACTAGTAGGTGGTCGAGCTTCAAAGGAACTCGCTGAAGTTAAGGCTGAATTGCAAGAAACAAAAAATGAGAACATGAGGCTGTGGAGTGTGATTAATGCATTACAGAAGAATCAATCTGCATTGCAGGAGCAACACAATGAATTGAAAACCATGTTATTAGCATCTCAAGAGCGAGTACATGCACAGAGCGACTAGAAAATTGTACAAGAACCAAAAGACTCTCTTGTGGATCATCAAGACAAAGAAACTCCAATTTCACACAGCAAGATATCAAAAGTTAAAGCTGAGGTATGTCCACTTACAATGAGTTCTTGCAGCTGACAGAATGCATATCATTTTCTTTCTGTATGTTTTTTTTGTAGAACCAAATTACATTATTTTTGTTTTATTACATAAATAGTTTGTGGAGAAGAAGACAAAGTCAACTCAGCAAACTTCAAAGAAAGGACAACCGACCCAACAAATGGAGAAAGCTCCAATTCTTCAGCAAAAGAGGAAGGCCATCCTTTCAGACAAGGATATGCATAAGAAGCCAAGAAAATTTCAAACACCACTTCAGAAGGTGTGATGCTTTTCTTTTAAATATATATTTCGTATTCTCCAGTAAGTAGAAAAGAGTCTTAGCAAGAGTTGGTTTTTGTAGGGTGGACTGGCTATTCTTAAGCGTGGCTTGGAAGTTGGCTTGATTTCTCCACAAAGCACCAGCATGGTGGCATTCGCAACTATTCAAGCCACTGATAGAAAATCTAAAGCTGCAGATGGTCAAACTCTGAATGATTGTGTTGAGGTTCTTGTCAATACTGTATTTTCTAAAACTACATTGCTACCTCATTCACAAGGCAACATCAGCAAGCTTGCAGCAGCAGTTGGAAGATGCATCCGATGGCACGAACGAGTGTAAGATGACACGAATGTGTAGTTCCTTTTGAGTTTACGCATATTAGCAGCATTATATGTATTTATTTCTGAACTATATTGCAGCTTGAACCACTGCATGATGGAAGTAGTGATCGGCAGCCTCCAAAGGAAGATTCTGACAAGGCAAAAGCATGAGCATATGTCATTTGTGAAGCTTGACAAAGCTTGAACCAGTAAAAGACTCTGAATCTGTCGCTTGACATACCAATTGTGTCTATATTTAGGACTAAATTTTGTCTGTCTACAAAGTTTAATTATGTGACCTTCTAGCACTGTTGTCTGCAGTGGGGCTGATTTGCAGAGTTTGTGGTTCAAATAGCATTATTTTGTGGTTAAGAATGTGTGAGATAAATGTCTGGTGTGAAGCTGATATGGCATGCCTTTGTTGAATTAAAATGCCTTCTAAAGATGTTTTTGGCATTGTAAAAGGTGCCTGGAAAGATATTTGAAGGTGCTTTCCAAACTGCCATATAATATGTTGAAGGCGTTGAGAAAAGCGCTTCCTTATATCACTTTTGGAGGCGTTTTTTGAGAAGGCCTTGTATCACATTTCCCTTCACTGAATTTTATAGCATTTTTTTAAATGCCTCTGTAGCCTTTTGAGGCGTTTTTTAGCTCTACCGAGGCGTTTTAAGATGCCTTGTAAAGCAGGTTCTGCTGTAGTGAGGGCCACCGGGTGGGCGCATGGCAATGCAGAGCAGGGTCGCGTTGGTGCCCGGCCGGCCCTCCTCGTCCGGTCCGGTCGTCCCCACGGCCGCCGCACAGGCTACACTACAGAGAGCGGAAAGCTGTTTTGGAGAGCAAAGCATACGGCCGGCCGTGCCGGACGGGAGAAAATGATTGGGGGGTCATGGCATGCATCCCGGGCTCCCGTGCAACAATAACCTTAACCTGGCATACGGAAGAAAAGAGATACGCAGGCAGAAATGGATATTAAAAAAAAAAAACAAGGCAACGATTTCCTTGCCCTCAAACAAACAGGAGACGGATGGAGCAGAAGGATGTTGGCCTCAAGCAAACAGCAGCGGTGGTGGCAAATCTGAGAGACGAACGGAGTAGACGACCTGACCTCCTCGGAGTCAAGCCGAGTCCGGTCAGGCTCACCGCTCACACAATCACGCAAAGCGGCGTCTCGTGGCCGCAAGCAGAGGGCGGGTGTGATATTTCTGTTTTGCATCACGTGGTGGGGTCTCTCCCTTTTAAACGTGCATAGCACTATAGCACTAGCACGATGCTTTGGCTACCGTGACGATACGTCGCACTTTGTGCACCATTGGATTCACATGGTACTCCATCAGATGATATACAAGGTAGTACGAGTTAATACTCTCTCTGTCACCTTTGGCTTCCTGCTGTGGGCCGATGCTGATTCGATGTAAGAAAAAAAATATACTAATTGGTGGCTAGTGCTGATTTAATGTGAGAGAAGAAAATCTTGTTGGTCGGTGGTTGATAAGCCAAACGCACAAGCCAATTTAAACAGCGTTAGGAAATTTAACATTTTCTCATTAAGAAGAAGAATAGAATTACTTTTCTAATAAGAACCCTAAAACACAAATACTCCCTCCGGATTGGTATTACAAGTCGTTTCGGACAAGTTTTGAGTCAAACATTGGGAATATAAATCATGAATAACTTGTAAGCTGTTGAGTTTGGAAATGTGAAAATCATATAAATAGATTTGTCTTGAAAATTATTTTCATAAGAATAGACATATGTAACTTTTTCCGTAAATATTTTTATAGAAAAGAGAAGTCAAAATTGTACTTTGGTGACCGTGTCACTGTTCTAAACGACTTCTAATATCAAACCGGAGGAGGGAGTACATAATGCCAAAAGAAGGGATGGCCAATACGGCTGTTTAAAAACAAAAATAGATGCATCTAATTAACACCTATGCCACGCCTGAAGACCCCCAGCGGCCCAGCTTGATCAACGAGAGAGCGATCATCTTGACTCCAGGAAACCAGGACTGACCGCTCCAGTATTTTTTTTCTCCTACTCTTTCTTTTTTGGTAATAAAAAATATATTGCTAGGGTGAGACCGGCAGTAAAAACAAGAGGTAGGTACCAAGGTACAGTTGCTGTCTTCTAAATGAAACGACCCGTCCTTCTCGTTGACTGTCACCGTTGGGGCTGTTGGGAGGGGAGGCAACTTTAGCTTACGAACACGCACGCGTCGGGCCGTTACGACGCCCCGGGACGTCTCTGATGTGACGCCAGTGGTTAATTCAGCAGTCAGTAGCATCCAAGCTACCTTATTTCATGATACTTTCCATATCCCTTTCTAGCCTTTGTTCACTTGCTTTATAACCACCGGCCAGTCGTACCCGCAAATCAGTACCAACCAGCAGTATTTTCCTTTCATAACAAATTAGCACTAAATAGAAATTTTCATGAAAAACTACTCTTCAACAACTTATCTGATCATCCAAATGCACTAGCTATCTTCTATTCTAGATTTTCACTAATTAAATAGAAAACATATGAAAAAGAATTTTATACAAATACTCTCTAAATGGTGATTTATTTTTGAAAAGTATCTAAATGATGATGTAGAAAGTTAAAGTAAAGAAATCGATCATTGATTGGACCCGGTACAATCAGAAAAATTTTAGACAAATGGATAAGGACTTGGGACGGCCTGTTGTCTCATCAAATGGAACGTAACACAAAGGAGGAAGTTGACTGGGCCGACATCAGTCCAGCGATCGGAAATTTGTAGTGGGCTGTATATACACTGTTGTTTTCTCCAAAAAGAATTGGAAAAAGTCCGTTCAACGACCCTCATCTATAAGCATTTTCTGGATTTCAACCTCCAACCACAAAACCAGGTATTGGACACCCACAAACTATCAAAACCGTCCGATTTACCCCCCTCGGCGGATTTTGGAGTGGTTTTTGCATACATGGCACCACGTCAGGGTGGTTTCGTACGCGTGGCGCCACGTCAGCGCGGCCAGACCATCCCTTGCTCCTCCACCGGCGCCTCCCCTCCTCTCTCTTGCGTCGACGGCCTCCTTTGGCCGCGCCAGTGGTCATGCGATGCCCCTCTGATCGTGCCGACGGCCATGCCGACGCCCCTCCGCCTGCGCCCACGCCGGCGAGGCTGGGCTCGCACGTTGGCGGCCGGGCTGGCACACATCTACTCGCCCCAACGGGCTCCTCTGCACCGCCCCGGCGAGGCTGGGCCCGCACGCCGACAGCCAGGATGGCGCACCTCTCCTCACCGTCGCCGGGTGCCGCATAGCGCCGTCGTGCTTGGTGGCGTTCCTGCCTCGCGCCGGGGGAGCGGTTGGGCGCCATCGTGTGGGAGGGTGAGCTCCACTGCGGGGCCGCCGCAAACTCTCTACCTCCCGTTGGGAGCGGCGGCGGTGGCACGAGTGTAACACCCCAGGTGTTTATTAAAGATAAATACCTTAATTAGTTGTATTAATCAAGTTTAATTGGCTCCTAAACATGTTTGACATGATTTTGCACACATTTGCACAAAAGCCCTTGGTCAAAGTCCAAATACGTGGTCAAACCCCTAAGGATCCAAGAGGCTGATTCGGTTTTCTTGCGCGTTCTCCAAATTTCACTATAGAAGTTCAAAATCAAACAATATAAACGTTTTTCCTTATTTCTAGGAACACATTTTTCATAATTGGCGGACATTCAAATTTTGAGTGGAAGTTCGCTTAAATTCGAGTTGAACGCACTGTGAACAGTAACTCGGGCCGAGAATTTCTGCAACTTCGTCACGATGTTTCCCACAAATTAGTTGATCAAAACATATGTCGCCCTTTGGGAAAGTTGTAGTGCTTCAGCTCCTCTACAACTTTTATTTTTGGAGATTTTTGACTCAGTTTCCACTTTTGGGAGTTATGCAATTTCGAAAGTGGGCACTTGAATTAGAACTCGACGTCGACGTCGCCGTCACAGCGCGCCCGGCGCGCGCGCGTCTGCGCCCGTCGCGTCCACGTGGCAAGAGTGCACCCCTCCAGTGTACGGACGGCCACGGCGGCTTCGCTGTGGACCACGGACCCGTCGTGGGCCCTCCGCCCCATCTGTCTCCCGTGCGCCACGCCCATACAGCAGGACGAGCCGGCCGGGGCCACGCGCCGCGCGCCAGTGCACCCCCGCACGCGCGCCGCGCATGCGGATGGCCACCTGGCCGCGTCCCAGGCCTCGAGGCGCCCTATACTCCCTCCTGTCGCGCAGTTTGTCATCCGCCGTCAAAGGAACGAACCGCAACGCGTCGCCGTTTCTCCTCTGTGCGCCGCCGGTCTCGCCATCGTTGCCACTGCCGTGCGCCCTTCTCCGGCCTTCCTCGCGTCCCCTCTCCTCGTCCTCGTGTCCTCCTGGAGCTCCTCAACACCGCGGCGTAGCTGCTTGCCCGGGCTGGCCCAAGCTCCACCGGGAAGACAGGCAGCAGCGGTGTTCCTGCCGGCCGTCCGCCGCCGGCGCCCGCCGGCCACACCTCTCCCCCGTCCAAGCCCCAAAACGAGATCGTGGTGAGCCCCTTGTCACTCCCCACTACTTCCCCGGTCCATACCGGCCTTCTCCTCGCCGGATTTTGGTCCTCAACGCCGGCCATGGCGCCTGGGGGTCACATTGCTTCTTCCCCAATAATTCCAGGGAGTTTTCCGTAATCTAGGGATCTGTTCGTAATTTCGAGAAAATACTTCGAGGGTCTGTCTGTAAAAGTAGTTTTAGGGTTACAGCAGCAACTTCGAAAATTCATTAAAAATCGTAGAAAAATCGTAAAAACGCAAATCAAATTTTTTTGATTTCCTGGTGAAGAAACCTACCTTTTCTAGAAAGTATGTATAGGGTTTTTCTGTGTAGTTTTTGAATGAAAATTCAAACTCTGTTTGAGGTGTTTTTAGTGTAGTTTAAAATATACACATGCTATGAAGTTGAATTTTGGATATGTTGCTCTTTATGACATGTCTAGATTTGTGATCAAAGTTGGCATGAGTTTGTTGTGTAGATATTTAGTTATGATTTATGTAATCTTTATGTTAGATTAAGCTTGATGCTTTTTATAGTCCCTTTAATGAACTTTTCTTTAAGCACCAGTGCACCCTAGAGCTTTGTCTTGATGAATAGTACCTCTGGTAGAATGGATATGATTTTAGGATGTGCTTTGGTTTATTTTTTGGATTTAATCTTGTGTAGGGTGATAAATTAATAACTCAATATAAATAAGATCTATACTTGAGTTTTGGCCAGAAACTTAGTTTTGACCTAGAGGATGGCTAGGAGAAAGTTGAGATAAAAAAGTTTAGTAAATCTTTTTATATGAATTAATAGTGATTTACTAGGCTAAAATTTGTCTTTTTTGTATAAATTAACATATAAATGATCTTAAGCTAGATTTTGGTTTGTGGGCTTAAAATAGATATATGTTGCTGTGTGCAAAATCTTAGGCTCATTTGAAGTGTTTTTAATTTAATATGGATTTATGGTCGTAAGGCTTGTTTTATTTAATTAAATAAAGAAATGGAAATTAAGGTGTCAAATTGTGAAAGTATGTCATGGTTCTGTTTTTGAATGTTTAATCACACTCCCTTGCTGTTTTGTGAAGTTAAATACTTTGATGATGAGGAGTGATATGCATGGAGGGCCTCCTGTGTGTATTATGCGTTTAGTTTAATTTCCGCTGTTTAAACTCTGAACCATGTTTACTTTTATGTACTGAAAAACCTGGTTTGTAATATTAAGTACTTTTGGACCTTTTATGTAATGTAATGTAATGTTGTACTCTGGTCCCGCCTTCGTGTGGGCTTAGCGCATAATTCAATCCTGTGTAAGTGATTTACCGGGCATACCCCGGCAGAGGTGACAGAATAGTTCTTTATTATTGCTTAATGGCCAGGTGGACAGGCTTAGGCGATAATACGGAATTATTTTGGGCAGTTCTGTCACAGCTGGTACCAGAGCGAGATTATGCACCAGTGTAATTAAAATACCTTAACAAACCTATTTTTGGAATAAAATTTGCCAAGATTAATAATCTTGCTAAGTGAGTAGGACGTTAAGGTCTTATCTAGTCCGAGAGGCCCTAGAGGGAATTTTTGGGTTCTTTCAGGTGGCTAGTACTCTATGGTGTATTTAATCTGACTTCCAGCACATTTTATTCCTGTCAAAACTTACATTCATGCACAACCATACTAGTTCATCACGTTTTGCCATACATGGTGGTACCACAGGGAAGTCCTGTGAGGGACTAGTGGGACCTATTCTAATGGGTGCCACGTCGCGTCTTGTCACGTTTTGCCATACGTGATGGTGCCACGGGAAAGTCCGTGAGGGATGGATGGGACCTATTCCAATGGGAACCCACGTCGCGTCTGTGTCTAGCCATGTTTTGCCATACATGTGCGAACCCGCAATAGCCGGAAAAGACAACTCCATTCAAACGGAGGTGTCCGAGGTTGGACGCTGTCCATGCAGCGGCTTTACGCATGGATACCGTTTCTATAGTGAACGGTAATGAATGTGGACGCTTTTGTGAGTGCTGGCACAAAAGGTCTTGGATATCCGTGATTTTCTGCAGGTACACTAACCATGGTTGTTAGGTACGGTAATTAAGAAATGAATAGTTTTCGACTAGCTATTATAGGGAGAGACGTATTTATGCCTTGCCACCGGCACTAACTTCGTTTTTGAGCTTAAAAGCTTTTTGACAAAGTTTAGGACGCTTCTTGCATCATGTAAAAGCTATCAAACCAAAACTGAACTTAAATCATGTATTGTTTGGTCTTTATTTAATTTGTGTTCCTTAAGGACCAATCATGTTAGTTTTATGCTTTGATGAGGTGTTAAGCAAAGATTGTAACTAGATGCTGTCCAAATTTTTCTAAGGATTTTCTAGAAAATTTCTGGCTAGGTTCTTTAGGGAAATTGATCATCACCTAGTTATGATTGCTCTCTGAATTTCTCATGATTTTAGGATGCTTAAAACTGAAGTTAGGATCAAATCACTAAGCCTAGGTCATGCTGAAATTCTGTCAAAATCCAGAGTTAGGCTGAAAACTCAAATTTTTAAATATAGTTCCAAACAGATTCTTCCTAGACAATCTATACCAAGAATGATCCATATATAGCCTACTATGTGCCGTCAAAATCTCATGGTCATAGGGTTCTTAATCTTTGAGATATGATCTTTTTAGTGAAGCGATGTCCTACTGAAAATTTCTGGGCAACAACACTCTAAAACTTGATCAGTTTGACCCTTTTCCAATCTGAATTGGTTCGACCTTTGAATACCAAAAATGCTCCTTAGGTATCTATTTACCTCCTGTAGAAATCTCAAGGTCACTAGATTTTTAGTTTGGGAGTTATACCCAAAACATTAGGTCTCTGTCCTGCTGAATTTCAGAACTAGTGATCTCTGAAATTCAAAATTTTAGGTCATCTTCCTTTGGGATATAGAGCAAACCTTGAATATCATATTGGTTCATAATTTTGTGATGGTCATGCTCACAAAATTTCAGCATTTATGCATGTGTATATTGAGAAATATCGAATTTTTAGTAAGTCCTTGTTTGCTGTAAAAACTGCTAGACAGAGCTTTGGTAACGAATCTTTCGACCCCGGTAAAAGTTGAAACTGTCCTGGAGTTGAATACCAAAATTGAAGCTTATTAAATTCTACACATGCTTACCAAAATTTAGAAATGTTTGACATTTGTACAGAAAGTTATGGATTCTATACTCAGGGCTGTTATGATGTCTAAATTCTGAATTTTCAATCGTTTGAATTTTCGTATGCATATTCTACTTGCATTATGTTGAGCAAGCTTTGAATATGTATCTAAAGAAAGTTCAAATTTCCAGATGTCCGATAATGCACATAACACCCCTGGGGGTTCTGGTGTTCCTAGTGGTGGTGATCCTCTCCCACCCTCACAAATGACACCCGTTGAGATTTTCATGGCTACTCAGACGGAAGTGTTGAGGCAATTCCTTCGATAAGCTTTCTCGATGCAATCCCGATTCTGAATTGACGATACACCGAGCGCTTCTAGTTTTTCCCCAACATCACGGTCAAATCTCTTGAGCCATTGAACCCATCCTTTTCAGTGCCATGCCAGCATTGCGCAGCATCGTCGCTTTGCCATATTTTGTCAAAGCTGCTGATCGCCGCCTATGCATCACTGCAGCATCGCTGCCATGTTGCCAATGGCACCTCGACTATCGTGCATCCTTGTCACCATATCACTGGCGATCATCTACGACAAGTGTCACCTCTTTTGACCCAACAGGTGACCCATGCACGAAATGAAGGAGTTAAAGAAAGAACACTACATTCGCTTTCTTTTCCGAGCATGTTAAACTCAAGAAACTATTTTTTCATCTGAAATTGTTTTGGAAACTGAAGGATGTTCTCCGTAGATACCATAAGAAATTGACATTCTTATTAGGCATCAATAGAAAGGGATCATAAAGAGATGATCTAGTTCTTCAAATTCTTCCGACATATTGTTATGGAGTTTCTAAGAAATGGCCATAACTGGATTTTTGGTCCTACTGGGGAAACTGATCCAATCATCATAAATTCAGGACGATGATCTCATCAAAGAAAATACAGAGAATTCTCAACCATAGATGTTTTTCTCATCTCATTTCTTGCACCATGACCAAGTCTTGACGGTCATTTGACCGCCTACATATCTGTGCTCCACCTGCCTCGTGTCGTCTATCACTCCGTCACCCCTCACCGTAGCACCCATCGCTCCAAACCCTCCGCCAATCCTACCACAAGTGGCTGGTATGCCACCGCTGTTGCACCATGGCTGTTAGATGGTGAGATCTGGACAGCCCACGGGGGTGTTAATCCCTGTGGTTTAGTTGTTCGGCGGGGTGGAATCTAAGGCTAAGAACTCGAAGGTTGTGCAAGAGCACACGGAACACAGAGAACACGGCGAGTTTATACTGGTTCGGGCCTCCGGAGAGTAAAACCCTACGTCCAGTTGTTGGTGTAGATTGCTTGAGGATTGCGTATTGGTACAAGGGTCGCCTCGCCCGCCTTATATTGGCCAGCGGACAAGGTCGGTTCCCAGACTCCAGGTCGGTTACGACCAGGAGACCTAAATCTAGGTGAATACATCTCTTGCCATATCCGTTGATCTGCTTTGGTCGAAATCCACCGATGTCTTGTCTTGTACGCCAAGTCTTGAGGTCGCGTTGAATTAGGTCGTCGGGGGAATCTTCCGGCAGGTCTTCAGGAGGTCGTGTGGGTTGCCAACTAGGTCGGTTGGTGAAGCGTCCCCTCATCAGAGGTGACTAAATGTGATACACATACCAGTCCCAGGAGGCTGGCAACACATTTATTACAACAGGTGGTTCAGTCCCTTACATCACGGCGGCATAGTGGGCACGGGAGCGCCACTGCCACGAGAAACAACACCAAAGCTAAAGACCAAACTACAACAGCGAAGGCTTCTAAGGCCTCATCAGAGTACCACGCCATGGAAGCTCTCGGTGGCGACCCTGAGTCCACAGGCACGGTTGGGTGTAGGGCAGCGACCTACTCGACGTCTTCGGGAACGAAGTCGGGATCCTCCTCTGAAAAACAGTTAATCAAGCAAGGGTGAGTACATACGTACTCAACAAGTTCAACCCCACCCACGGAGGGGCTAATAAGCAGATCATGCACAGGATATATCAAGGATCAGAATAGGGTTTATTTTACAAACACATTTACTCATGCAGGAGTTCATTTTCGAAAAGGTTTTCGCAAACAATTTTTATAACCCAAGTAACTCAGTTGTTTTGAGAAGACCAGTTGAGGACTACCGGACTCCCCGTCCGCAGTAGCCCAGGCACACAGCCTTACTTTTTAAGAAATCAACTCATGCCATGAAAATATCCCAAACCCAAACACTAGTTTTGTGACCCCACCGTGACTCGTCCAATACCGTGGACACGGCTATTCGAATAGGTTTTACACTCTGCAGAGGTTGTACATCTTTACCCACAAGTAGGGTACCGCCACACGAACACCTTAGTGCCGGTGCGGATCCTATCAAAGCCATTACCTACCTTAGCTAACCCTACGAGCCACCACGGGAGCAACCAAGGGGTTATCTCACATAACCAGGGCGTACCTCACACAGATCGTACCCCTATTCCTTGATCTCCCGCTGCTCACCCGCACTCCTGATGGTAAGTAGATTAACTAGTGGGATTTATGCTAAGCCGTTGCCACATACAACGGTCGAGTGGTAGTACGATAATTGGGTCAGGTGAGATGTCACGCAACCCGGTCCTTAACGACAAGATGGACATCTCCAACACGCTCAACCACAAAGGTACGAGCTCACCCATACTCCTGACACACGCGTCCATCCCGTCTACCCAGTTCTTTACTCACTTTCCAAAATATCCCATTCCCATTTTTAAAGCACTCACACATTTTTAAAGCAATCATTTAGGCCAAACCAAAGATCAATCATAGAAATCAAAGGTGGCTATCCTACCGGGTTTTAACAGTAAAACAATATGCAATTTATCAAACGGGTCATAGGGTTGTATTTATAAAACTGGGATCAAAGCATGCATCAAAGGATGAGATTGAACTTGCCGTCTTCGAAGTCTTCGGGGAGTTCCGGCTCGACGTTCGGGATCTCGGGCTCCTGCTCGCAGTAGTCGGCTCCAAACTCCGGCTCGGGGTACCTTCCTTCGTTTACTTCGTCGGCTATAGCGCACACACAGGCAAGCATGCAATCAATATAAGCACACACAATTTCTCCGGCTGAGCTCGAGGAAGGTAATAAAATAAAATAGAGGAATAAATTTTAGGTAGGGGGTTTTGTGTGAAGGATGGGTGGCGGTATACCCGGTACGGATGTGAGGAAGCTTGGGCGCGATTCGGATTAAAATCGCGCATGGAATGACGGGTTAACGGAGGTGTTTAGGGTTAATTATGGTCCTGTTAGTATTTTATTTAAAAGAAAGGACCTAATGGTAATATTTAAACCTAGCGGGGTTTAATAATAATAGTCTAGGGGTTTAATTGTAAAGGGCAGGGTTACTTGGGTGGAAAAGGTTAAGAGTTGGGGTCTAATTTGAAAGAAAGGGAGAGAGAGGAAAAGAGGGGGGGTTTCGGGTAGGAAAAGAAAAAGGACAGGGGCCTCTCAGCAAAACCGTCATCCCCTTCCTCCCCTTCGGTTCAGAACAGAGGGGGGGATTGGGGGCGGTCCGCCGGCCGGCTCCGGCGATTGCCGGCGTCCCGGGGGCCGACGGCGGCCGGGGACAGGGGGAAAAGGAAGAGGAGGGCGAGGGCTATCCACTCCGGTGCTCACCTTGGTTGGGGACGGCTTGAGGAGGTGGCTCCGCGGCAAGGGGCGGCCGGCGGTGGGGGTTGTTGGCAGCGGCGCAAAAGGTGGTGGTGGCGGTGCAATAGGGCGCTGCTGGAGGCTCGAGGCTGGGGTGGGGAGCGGCGAGAAGGTGGCGCCGGCCTTTTATAGGCGTCGTAGGTCGGTTCCGGGGCAAAAAATCTCCCCGGCGACCTTGGAGTAGGCTCCGGCAGGGTGGGCCGCGGCGGCCGGCCCTTGATTGACGTTGCGACGGCTCCGGCGAGGTGACCGCTCGGCCGGACGACGGGACAACTCGTGCAGGGGGAGGGTTAGGCAGGCCGTGGCGGCAGCGGCGTCAACGCGGCGGCGCTGTTCGATGCGACGGCTCGGGCAGGCGGTCTTCGCCTGTCAGGGCGGCGCGGCTCGCGCGGCTGGCTGGCGTGCGGCGCCGGCGACCTGGTTAGGCCAGGCGCGGGCCCGCGGAGGCGTGAGGAGGAGGGTGCACTGCCGGCCTGGAGGCGCGGCCTGCAGGCGCGAGGGGGGGTCGCGGCCTGGGAGGCAGTCCGCAGGAGGAAGAAGGAGGGAAAAAGAAAGGAAGAAAAGAGAAAGAAGAAAAGAAAAAGGAGAAAAAGGAAGAGAAGAAAAGAAAGGAAAAGGAAAGAAAAGGAGAAATTGGAAGAGAAGAAGAAATAGAAAAATGGGAAAAGAAATTGGAAAGAGTTTTAGAAAAATTAGGAGAATTTCTCGGGAAATTAGAGGGAGGGTTTTTGCGGGTTTTCCGATTTTTCGGGCGTCGGTGTAAATTCCGAGACGGCGGTGATGGCGAGGCGGACCGGCCGGCGGGACCGCGGCGTGCGCGGTGGCCGACCGCGGCGCTGGGGCGGCACGCGTGGGTGATGGCCCGAGTGCGGGCGGTGCCGGCGGGATTCGCGGCACGCGCGCCGAGGGTGAGAGAGGAGAGGGTGACCGGGGTTTCGAAGGGAGTAATTGAGCTCAGCGGAAAAGTTTGGAAATACACGTGATTTATTAGGTGATTTATTAGGAGCTAAAAACGCGGGCGTTACAGTTGGGCCCACTGACAGGTCGGCGGGTCTTCTGGTAGGCCGGACCTACTTGTCAGGGACGGCCGTGAACCTGGTCGGTGGGGACCCAGGGGTACCCATGTCTCACAATGGCGACCCTCGATAAAAGGAGAGTATCACTCGAGCTTTAAACCTCCATCACCATCTGAGCCAGACCTCCACTCGAGCTTTAAACCTCCATCACCATCTTTTTCATCCGGCTGCTCCTTCGGTGCTCACGCCAACCATCTTCATCATTTGCGACATTCAGAGTCAAGAAGGCTTTCCATCATCTCCTCGGTGACCCAAAGAAGAAGTTTAGAAGAAGGCCACAAGAAGGATCCAACCCGATGTCGCCAACCATGGCTCGTTTTCTAGAGATGTTTGATTCCGTCTGCTGGACTCTAGTAGGACTGTACGTCTGCTTTGCGTTCCAGTTCTTGATGGTTTTAGCATTTCATGTGTACATTTATCGCTCGCTTCCTCACGAGTGACATTGATGATGTGTAAGGCAGCCCATGTACCTTTTATCATCTTTGAGATGCAGATATGGAAGAGTTTAACTTTGTTCTGTGGTTTCCTCATGAAACCCGTTATCTCCCCTAGAGGTTTTCCTCTAATCTTGTGTCGAATCTCGGGACGAGATTCCTTTTAAGGGGGTTAGACTGTAACACCCCAGGTGTTTATTAAAGATAAATACCTTAATTAGTTATATTAATCAAGTTTAATTGGCTCCTAAACATGTTTGACATGATTTTGCACACATTTGCACAAAAGCCCTTGGTCAAAGTCCAAATACGTGGTCAAACCCCTAAGGATCCAAGAGGCTGATTCGGTTTTTTTGCGCGTTCTCCAAATTTCACTATAGAAGTTCAAAATCGGCCAATATAAACGTTTTTCCTTATTTCTAGGAACACATTTTTCATAATTGGCGGACATTCAAATTTTGAGTGGAAGTTCGCTTAAATTCGAGCTGAACGCGCTGTGAACAGTAACTAGGGGCCGAGAATTTCTGCAACTTAGTCACGATTTTTCCCACAAATCCGTTGATCAAAACATATGTCGCCCTTTGGGAAAGTTGTAGTGCTTCAGCTCCTCTACAACTTTTATTTTTGGAGATTTTTTACTCAGTTTCCACTTTTGGGAGTTATGCAATTTCGAAAGTGGGCACTTGAATTAGAACTCGACGTCGACGTCGCCGTCACAGCGCGACCGGCGCGCGCGCGTCTGCGCCCGTCGCGTCCACGTGGCAAGAGCGCACCCCTCCGGTGTACGGACGGCCTCAGCGGCTTCGCTGTGGACCACGGACCCGTCGCGAGCCCTCCGCCCCATCTGTCTCCCGTGCGCCACGCCCATACAGCAGGACGAGCCGGCCGGGGCCACGCGCCGCGCGCCAGTGCACCCCCGCGCGCGCGCCGCGCATGCGGATGGCCACCTGGCCGCGTCCCAGGCCTCGAGGCGCCCTATACTCCCTCCTGTCGCGCAGTTTGTCATCCGCCGTCAAAGGAACGAACCGCAAAGCGTCGCCGTTTCTCCTCTGTGCGCCGCCAGTCTCGCCATCGTTGCCACTGCCGCGCGTCCTTCTCCGGCCTTCCTCGCGTCCCCTCTCCTCGTCCTCATGTCCTCCTAGAGCTCCTCAACACCGCGGCGTAGCTGCTTGCCCGGGCTGGCCCAAGCTCCACCGGGAAGACAGGCAGCAGCGGTGTTCCTACCGGCCGTCCGCCGCCGGCGCCCGCCGGCCACACCTCTCCCCCGTCCAAGCCCCAAAACGAGATCGTGGTGAGCCCCTTGTCACTCCCCACTACTTCCCCGGTCCATACCGGCTTTCTCCTCGCCGGATTTTGGTCCTCAACGCCGGCCATGGCGCCTGGGGGTCACATTGCTTCTTCCCCAATAATTCCAGGGAGTTTTCCGTAATCTAGGGATCTGTTCGTAATTTTGAGAAAATACTTCGAGGGTCTGTCTGTAAAAGTAGTTTTAGGGTTACAGCAGCAACTTCGAAAATTCATTAAAAATCGTAGAAAAATCGTAAAAATGCAAATCCAATTTTGTTGGTTTCCTGGTGAAGAAACCTACCTTTTCTAGAAAGCATGTATAGGGTTTTTCTGTGTAGTTTTTGAATGAAAATTCAAACTTAGTTTGAGGTGTTTTTAGTGAAGTTTAAAATATACACATGCTATGAAGTTGAATTTTGGATATGTTGCTCTTTATGACATGTCTAGATTTGTGACCAAAGTTCGCATGAGTTTGTTGTGTAGATAATTAGTTATGATTTATGTAAGCTTTATGCTAGATTAAGCTTGATGCTTTTTATAGTCCCTTTAATAAACTTTTCTTTAAGCACCAGTGCACCCTAGGGCTTTGTCTTGATGAATAGTACCTTTGGTAGAATGGATATGATTTTAGGATGTGCTTTGGTTTAAGTTTTCGATTTAATCTTGTGTAGGGTGATAAATTAATAACTCAATATATAAATAAGATCTATACTTGAGTTTTGGCCAGAAACTTAGTTTTGACCTAGAGGATGGCTAGGAGAAAGTTGAGATCAAAAAGTTTAGTAAATCTTTTTATATGAATTAATGGTGATTTACTAGGCTAAAATTTGTCTTTTTTGTATAAATTAATATATAAATGATCTTAAGCTAGATTTTGGTTTGTGGGCTTAAAATAGGTATATGTTGCTGTGTGCAAAAGCTTAGGCTCATTTGAAGTGTTTTTGATTTAATATGGATTTATGGTCGTAAGGCTTGTTTTATTTAATTAAATAAAGAAATGGAAATTAAGGTGTCAAATTGTGAAAGCATGTCATGGTTCTGTTTTTGAATGTTTAATCACACTCCCTTGCTGTTTTGTGAAGTTAAATACTTTAGTTTGCTTAAATATGTACGCAATCACCATCAAAATAGTGTTTAGTTCATCATCACACCACCCTAATAAATTTTGTGAGAAATTAATAATGTTTAGATGAATATGGCCAACAAGAGTTGGGTTGGTGGTAATTCTCCCACCCTCACCATAATCTAATGCATATGCATGTGACGTGTAGATTTACCAGACGGGACGGTAGATGGCGAAGTGAACGAGTTGGGTGTTCATCAAGACCTGGACCAAAGTCCGGAAGAGCCCAAGGCTGTTGCTAACTTAGAAGAAGGCAAGCAACGGTTGCATTAACCCAATTTCCTAGCTTGCAATTTATTTTCTTATTTATGTTATGTTATGTGCATTTAAGTTTCAGGAGTTGCTTTGAAATCTAGATGCATGATTTTTAGGACTCCTATGCTCTTTTACTAGTATGTCAGGAACGCTAGTGCCATGCTCTAAGGATACGTTAGAAGTCGAGTAATGACTCATTACTCACGAGATATATGATGCTTATGTTGGAATCATAAGTTAGTTAAATTGACTCGCTCATGTGGTAAGAGCAATGGGTTCGGTCTCGACCGAGTAGCATGGTGCTGGTCTAAGCTATTGAACGTACCAAGTGCTTGTCGGGAATGGGACTGGTAAACCTAGTACCTAATGAACCAGTGCGGGGACTTTATCGTTACTACTCTTGAGACGCTTCTCCCGGTTTGCTCCCGGTAGTGCAAGTGTGATCCTGGACGTGCCGTGTGAGGGCGTTCCAGTAACCTTGTACTTAGGACTGTTGCGCCTGTCCCTAATCTGGGGAATGACGGGAACCGCCTGGTCGGGGTAGACCTCGCATTCGCTTTTATTTGATTTCTTGGGGTCTACCTTCTTCCGTGTATCTTGGGTTTACCTTGCAAGGATATAAATCGATCGATCGTCGGTCACTCGCCGTTATCTGAGTCGGCTTGACCACTGGCTACCCCATGTTTATTTATGGAGCATTTTGGATTAATATTGATGCTTGATTAATCTTGTTTGCACAACCATGCTTGCTTAGCTAGGTGCTTACCTAGAATGGTTAACATACTAGAACTTTGAGCTAAAACTTGAAAGTAAGGATCAACTCTTAGTTGCTTTTGGCAAAACAAACCCACCAGCCAAAAAGCCTTGCATGTCTAACTGTGTCTTTTATTTATTTTTTTTGACGGGTCAGTCTTGCTGAGTATTAGTATACTCAGCCTTGCTTAATTTGTTGTTTTCAGGTAATCCCATCTGGCCTGGTGTTATTCCAGATGGATGGGAGATTGAATGGGAAAACGATGATGAGGAGTGATATGCATGGAAGGCCTCTTGTGTGTATCATGCGTTTAGTTTAATTTCCGCTGTTTAAACTCTGAACCATGTTTACTTTTATGTACTGAAAAACCTGGTTTGTAATATTAAGTACTTTTGGACCTTTTATGTAATGTAATGTAATGTTGTACTCTGGTCCCGCCTTCATGTGGGCTTAGCGCATAATTCGATCCTGTGTAAGTGATTTACCGGGCATGCCCCGGCAGAGGCGACAGAATAGTTATTTATTATTGCTTAATGGCCAGGTGGACAGACTTAGGCGATAATACGGAATTATTTTGAGCGGTTCTGTCATAACGAGCTCCCTCTCATCGATGGAGCAGATCTCCGTCGAGCCATCCCCCATCTCTCTCCCCTTTATCTTCCTCCCCACCCCTGCTCTCCCTCCTCGGCGGCACGGGGAGGTCCCCGAGGACGAGGTGCAGGGCGCTCCCTTTCCTCCCCAACGCCGGCAGCTGCGTCGCCCGTCCTCCTCAATCTCAGGTGCCGCCGCCGTCTATGGGGAGTACGCCGGCGAGCAGCAGCCTAGCCACGGGCGGGCGTTGCCTCGCGCGCGCCGCTGTGGGCGGGCTCCGCTTCGCGCGCCCACCTCGGCAGGCTCTTCCTCGCCGTGTGCACCGTCAGGGTCGGGCTTTGTCTCGCTCACGTGCGTCGCCGCGGGGGTAAGCTCCACCGGGCGCACAACCGCTGCGGGCGAGCCCCGCCTCGCATGCCGTTGTCGAGCTTCACCTCGCACGCGCGTGCACCACCGCGGGGTGAGCTCGTCCGTGCGCCACGCCATCACGCTGGTGGCAACTTGCTGACTTGAATCAGTTGACTGGGTGCCGTGTATGCAAAACCAGCCACAAAACCATGGAAGGGGGGTAAAATGGACGGTTTCAATAGTTTGCGGTTCACCGATGTCTAATTTTGCGATTGAGGGTTAAAACTCAGACACCGTCGATATTTGAGGGTTGTGGAATGGACCTTTTCCGTGTGCAAGGTAGGCTCATCGCGTAGACCCTGTCGGACTGTCGTTGACCTCGAGCCATCCACGCCCTGGAACTAGAGCAACAATTGTACTACTCCGACTCAGCAGATGGAAAATACAAACAAAAAAATGAAAATCCGAACCATGTTGAATTTGCTGCTACTGTTGTTTGACAGGCTGCATTGCTAATCCATACATACAATTACCAATCAATAATACTATGGTAATCAAAATCTCACAATGTTCCAGGGCATGAATATGAATGGCCTTCAATTCCTTCCTCCTACACTCTCATCGCCAAAAAAAAAACAGTTCAATTTGATTGCACTTCTATATATTACTACTACTACTACTAATAATAATCTAGTAGTATAACAAATAATACTATTACTACTACAGAGCTAGTGCTACACTGCTTGCTAGCCATGCCTTCTTGCTCAAAACTTCCACGCGTCAATGGAGGACGCCGTCGCCGAATCCTCAGTCGGTCAGCGCTACCTGCACCTGCACTCCAGGGCTCCGTCCATGGGTCACCCCACGCGCCGCGGCCTGCTCGACGCCAGCGGACACACCACCTTGGCCCGCAGGATCTCCAGCCGCCGCCGCCGGGCACCCGCCGACACGGCCGCCTTCCGCATCGCCGCCTGCAGCTGCGCCCGTCGGTACCACTCCGCCGCCGCCGCGGCAGCCGCTGCCTGCGCCTGCCGCACCCGAGCCTGCGCGTCCTCCTCCGGCGTCCGCGCCGGCTCGTTCAGGTCCAGCCCCAGCCCCACCGCCGCCGCCGCCGCCGCCGCCGGCGCCTCGACGCGCGGCCTTTTCCGCGCCTGCTCCAGCTCCTCCTGCTGCTGCTGCTCCCGCTTCACCTGCAAGAGCGACACGTAGCATCACCTCGTCAGTCCGGCTATGCTTACGCTTTCCCCTTTTCACCTCGCTCACGTACGCATCGTCCGTGACGACATGGCATCCAGGCCTAAATCGGGAAGCCCATCGCCCAAAAGGGGCAAGAAACCCAATCACCCCGACGAGCTAGGGAGATTCTTCCTGGTACTCGTACTATCCATCTATGACGACCGTCAATGGCGCGCGCGACGGGGTCAGATTTTTTCCTCTCTGCGTGTGTGTGTGGCGACGGACGCTGGATCGGAAAGGTGCCGTCTTTCTCGGGGGAGTAGAGTTGGAGTGGTTGCCGTCCGGCCCACACGCGAAGGATTGAGCTGCAAGAAACCCTGCTGCTAGCGCTCGCCTCCGTGGCAAATCACTGGTGGTCGATGTGGATGTGGATGGGAACAGAGAGGGTGTGACGAGCGAGGGACAGAGGGGGCAGAGAAAATCGCACCTTGTGCAACTGTTTCAAGCTCTCGTTCGTGCTCCTCGAGCTCTCCAGCCGAGCTCTGTACTCCTCGATTTGCTGCTTGGTTGGGAGGAGAACAGAATTAACAGCCGGGGAATTGAATCAGCGCTTGTGCAGTTGAGGAAAAATAAAAACCGTGCGGAATTCCAATCGTTCCAGCTCACTAATGGAGTAAAGACTAAACGCGATACTAAATTACGCAAGCGAGCAAGAAATTTGCCACGGGGTACAAAGAAAAATCTAATAATCTCGCGAGGAGGAAGAAGATAAGCAAGATGAGCTGCTGACCTTGAGGAGATGCGCGTTCTCCCGGGACAAGCTCGCCACCACGCCCTGCTGCTCGTGCACCCACTGCGAACGGAACGGAGGCAGATGAATTATTTCCTCTTTCTTTCTTTTTTTTTCTCATTCAATCAAAAAAAAAAAGAATCGGAAAGCGAAGCGACCACGAAGACTAGCAAGCAGCAGTCGCGGCGGCGGCGGCGGGGGGCCGCGGTCGCAGATCTCGCGGTCGGCTCACCTGCTCGTGCGAGGCGGGCTTCTTGGCGTCCTCCTCCTCCGCCGGCGCGTCGTCCCCGCCGCTCTCCGGGTACGCGAGCGGGGTGTCGGGGCTGGCGGCGCCGTCCCTCTCGGCGACCCCTGAAGCGGGCGGAGCGGGAGCGGGCATCGACCGCGGCCGGCGCCGCCCCCACGAGGGGATCTCCAGGGGCGCCGGCATGAGCCGCTGCATCCGCCGCCTCCACCGCCGCTCCCGCGCGCGCAGGTTCTTCTTGAGGTTGCACAGAATGGCGGCAACCTCCACCTCCTCCGCCGTGAACTCCTCCTCCTCCTTCGCCGTCGCCATGGGGGGACTGCGGATCTTATCCGGCTGGAGGCGAGAGGCTGCTGGCCGAATCCGGGGAGGGGGAAGACGAGGAGTGCGCGCGTGAGGCGGCGGCGGCGGCGGCAGCAGAGCAGCGCAATGTGAGCGGATTGCTTGCCCCCCGGCACCAGGGGAAGGAAGGAAGGGCCGGCCGTGTGGTTTAATAGGGGCGGGGGCGCGGCGTGGCGCCACGTGGCAACGAGATCGTGGGGATTGGGTGGCCGCGGGGGGTCGGACGTGGAGGATGACATGTGGGGTCCGGACGTCGGGTGCACGGGGGTAGTGGGTGGTGGCGCGGGGGGACTCGCTTGCCGTGCGGGCTGCGTGTGGGCCCCGCCCCCCCCCCCCCCCCGACCCGGGTCGGCTGGCTCTCGGTTTCCTTTGCTCGCTCGGTCTCCGCTGGATTTTCGTTCGGTTCCGTAGTGGCAGTGTACACTGCCCCCCGGTTTTTAGGTCTTTTGCCCATTCTCTGTTGGCCTTCCGGCTGCAAAGTAGTGGGGGTTTTTTTTATTTTTATCTAAAAAATCATATACTCCTCGTGAAATTTGTTTCACGGCAAATCTAACCCAAATGCACATTGACAATTGCACGTCCATTCTTCCTCCGCATTACAAGTACTCGTAGTATTTTCAGCGTCCATTCGCCCCCCGCATCGCTGGATACAAGTGTTGTATTTTCAACGTCATGTAACGTAAGTACATAGTTGGATATATTTAAATATACTGAGTATTTTGGTTTATGTAAAGTACGACGAGATGCGACAAGATATAAATTGAGTGCTGCGAGTTGGAACCAGCATCGGTGGCTTAGTGCGGCGCAAGCTCATCCCACCCAATAGCTGAGCAAACTGGAAGCACCCTGCCCACTTTTTTTTCGCACGTGTTTGAAATCTTTGAACACATTCGGAGTATATATACCTTTTATGTCGCGAGAAACTCGCGGCGTGCTTTGAAGATATTAGAGATGGTCGGTTTCAACACTTTATAACCATGATGAATTTCATAACGACAATTACATACTTCGAGGATGACACATTGCCCGTGACACGTGGCTCTATGTTGTGTTAGGCATGTATAGTAAGATTTCAGCTAGTTAGATTTGATGATGGAGTAGATTCTTGGTTTGTTAGACAGCATGTATCATAAGTTTGAACCTGAAGTCGTCACCATTGAGTATGCCAAATGGCACGTGACACCAGCAGAGCATCCACGTCATCGATGTAGGCATGAATGCATGATGTGTGTTGCCCGACACGTGAATGAAAAGTAATAAGAACCCAACTTGGTACACGAGTCGTTTGGATCGATCAAGCCGATCACCCGGGGTGTACGTACAGTCGTACACCACCACACACACACGCGGATCTGCAAAATCGCACGGCCAAACGGTACGCCGCAACGCATGGAATACCCATGCCTGCCCGGCCCCACATGTCAGTCCTGCTCCTGCCTGCAACTCGCGCGTGCGTGTCACGTGATCCCGGCGGCGGCGTGCTAGTTTCCTCCGGAGAAAAGCCGAGACGAAGGCGCGCCACCGCCGCGACGTGCACGTCCAAGCAACAACCGTCTACCGAAGCACGCCGCCGGCGACCTCTCCTGGCGGGCCGGCGGTGTCACCGGACCTGAAATCCCCCCGCGTCGGCGAGACACCCCCACGGTACTGGATCCCTTTCCCCTCTACGTTTGTTATACAAATTTTTGTATCTAATAAATTCTAAAAAGATAGTAAAGTTTAAACATCGATCAGAACGGAAATTGCTAGTATTTGCTAAAACTTACAGAGTATGCATTTACGCTTATGCAACCGCGCACGGCAAGTTTTGTTAATTACAATTCAGTCCCCGCAGTTCATCTCCGGTAGCACAATCCTTTTCTCGGTAGCCAAGTTAAACACAGTAGCATGGATTCCCTTTCTTTTTTTTTGTGAATTTCAACATCAGCAGCATCACAGTTCTATATAGACTACAGTATAAATTAGTAGTGCGTCTAGCTGACACTAGGGAGGCTAGAGACGCGCCTATATCAACCTGAGCTGCTGCGGCTGCCTGCTGCCGCCGCCGCCGCCGGCGGCGGCCTGGTACGGCGCGCAGAAGAGCTCCATCAGCTGCGTCGTCGGCATCGCCGGGGGAGGGACCATGGCCATCGTCGGCCGCAGCGAAGGCATGTTGTGCCACACCGCCGCCGGTGGCGTTGTGGCGTCCTGCCTTGGCTGGTACTGAGAAACATGGTACTGCCACAGCAGCTGCTGCTGCTGCTGGTGCTGGTGAATTGGCATCAGTTGATGGAGCGGTTTCATCATGGCGGACGACGATGAGCTCGCCGGAAGGCCCGGGCGCGGAGCGTACCCCATGCTGCTCATGTACTGTTGCGGCATCTGCAGGTTTACCTGGACAACACCAATATGTGACAAGATCAGAACCCACCTTGTGGTTTGTTAACAGACTACGAACATCTCTCCGGTCTGTGAGACTCTGAAATGTTCAGAAGCTCGATTTGTAAAGGAAGAACCTGTACCTGCTGGAGTGCTGCAGCAGGTGCTAAGTTCCCTCTGTTGTAAGCAAGATGTGGAAATGGGTATGCCATCGGTCCCCGCGGCGCGATCTGAGGATGAAGATACTGAAGATGTTGCTGCTGCTGCTGCGTGCCCGGTAACGCCGTCGAAGTGGGCAAGTTCAGGAAATTACCACTGACCTGAAAAATGCAGCATGACGGCTTCAGTCAAAAAGTTCAGATGAATTCACATAGCGATTTAGCAGCGCTGTAGCGAAAAATAGCCACGCTCACAATCTTTTGCCGACCAGCACTCATGTCGCACATGCCAGCGGATGGCTGAACGGGGACCCGGACGTCAAAGTGCACGGTGTAGAACTTCTCATCCCGTGGGTTGTTGTTCTTGTGCATGGTGGAGCCGTTTGGAGACCCTGAAGACTGGACGTGTGGCCTTTCTTCCGGTTTAACTTGGTTCTGGGGTGCCTTCTCCTTGTTCATGTGCATCTGGATCACATGGCTCACATAGACATGGGTGATGCTTCTCTTCCATGCTTTTGTTGAGCCGACATTTTTAACCACTGAATGCTGCAGATAAGACTGTGACACCGGTCAGCTAAATATTTGGAGCTGATACACGGGGAAAAATTATTCAGAGTTTCAGGTAGCTAGATTGTAGTTCGACCACAGCAATTGTACAAGAGGAAAATATGAAAGCATCCACAATCCAATCGCTTATAAGTTATAAGAAAATGGAAGTGTGTAAGCACAGAATAAAGTAGATGATACAGACCTTGCCATGATTTGCAGGTGCAACAAATTTGGAGGCTTCAGAAACAGTATTTTTGTGAGCACCTAATTTGCTTGAAGAGGGCCTGAAAACAGACATACAGTTTTTCTCTTAACAATCCAACTAATATCTCTACAGGAAAATATGTTATTGGTTTAAACAGAAAATTACTTTATTAAGTACCCATCTGGGGTACGAGGAAGTGGAGTCTGGACCAGAGGCATAGTTTCTGACAAAGTAGCGGCAGATTAGCAGATAGGTAATAATAATAACCAATATTTAGTAAAGTGAATTAAGCTGTCATGGCATTCTATAATTGCAGGAGTACCTTGTGCGCTGCTATTCTTGGCGTTGTCCCTCTCATGTGGAGCGATATCAGATTTATTAGAATTTACCTGTATAACAACCATTTTGAGGAAACCATGAAGTAATAGGACTAAATGAAAAATACATCAGTACTTTCAGCCAGATAACAGTACAGTACCAGCCAAAGAGGAGCCTCTGGTTTCTGTGCTGGATAACTTTGGCTATCATCAAATTGCACTTTCTGCTGCTTTAGCGTGCTACAAACAGAAATAAACATGAGAATGCAGTTTAGATAAGGATAAGATAAGGGACCAGAGGGCATGCATGAGTAGTTCTGTACCTGTTATTGGAAGAGTCTTTAGACGGGCTTGGCAAATTCACAACAGTTCCCAAAGAAAGATCCTGCGTTTGCTCATTTTCTGATGATGGTGGGTTTATGTTGCTGGATTGATCTGTAATACCAGGCACTGGATTTACATATGAAATGCTGTTGGTTTGTCCCAAATCTGTATCTGTGCAAGTAGCTTGGCTACCCAAATCTTTAGCAGCACTCGGCAGTATGACTATTTCGTCTCCCTCCTTAGTTGCTCCTGCAGGGGCAACCACACAAGAACTATGACAATTTTCTGAAATTGTAATATTTAGTAATTAGTATGATAATATAAAAAGTGCAGACCAACCTTCTGAATAAGAAGTCGAAGAAACATTTGTGTTTGAGGTATCTGCTGTAGCCTTGTCAGCCGTGAGCCCACTAAGGGAGGGTATTTGAGATAGGGACAACAAAACGTCTGCAATTACCTCCTCATCCTCTGTAAATAACTGTGAAACAAGAATGTGTATCTCACCTTCAGTTCTCAGCCTTTTGTCATGAAAATATAATGAAATCATTGCAGCAGGAACTTTTTTTTACCGAGCTTCCATTGAATCTTGTTTCCTGGCCGACAAAAGAAATCTGAGCACTGATAGCTGAAAGATGACGTCTCTTTTTGACATGCCGAGATGATGCAGAAACAAATCGACTGACTTGCTTCTTTATGGCTGAAAGTAGGAGGGTTAAAGTTGAAATATTATCTTAGAGGTTAAAAACCCCAAATGAAACTACGCATGGCATTGCCACAGTTCGCAACCAATTAGACCATAATAACACTTTGAAAGAGACATTAGTAGAATACTTTAAGTGCCCACAAACACATAACCTGCTAGGTTACGTTATAGGTAATCACTAGTAATAATTCCCTGCCTGACAATACATGGTAGAAAGCAATTAGCATATTAACAATGGTTGTTCACTTAAACTCAAAATTCATTCAACCAAAAGTAACAGTATTTTTTGTCGCTGATACTTGTAAATAAAAAAAAAGCTAAGGAAGCCAAAATCCCCTTTCTCCAGTCATGTAAAAGAAGAAATACAGTGGTCAATTGGTACCTGATCTTAACTTTCTTGGAACTGGAGGATCGACAGCATCACACTGCTCACCCACCTTTGAAACATCAAAACGAATACAAAGATTAAACATAAAAACAGAAAGCAAATGACTGAACATGGACAGGGTACAAGGCCAAACAACAAAATACCTTTCCAAGGTTCCTCACTCTTTTCCGACTAACCAGGCTGCTGAAGCTGGCTGTAGACAGCGAGCAGAGCACTGTGTCATCGTAGACTTCATCAGACCCCCCTGCCCCTACCTTGCTGTTCATGTCGCTGTTGCTTGATCCCCACTTCAAGGACTTAGCCTTCAATTTCTTCTGCCTCAATGCCACCTTGTGATCTCCACCTTCACTCTCCTTTCCGTTACAACCTGGAGACAACATGATGAGATGGCAGTTGACGTTACAAACCAGGCGGCAATTAAGCAGTTATATCAGATAAACGCAGTTTTGGAAGAGGTTTCCCAGCTAATTCGGAAAACAAAAAAGAACACTTCTTTTGGAAACAATCATCATCTGAAAAAAGTACAGGATAAAACTTCTATGCTAAAAAACAAGACAGCTAGCTATACAGTGGATTGCACAGAAGTAAGCTGCATGATTGCAGTACCCAAATCTGAAGAACTGGAGAGAAAAACTCCGAAAGTTGAAAGCGTTCACGTTTCATCAGGCTGTGTGGATGAGTGGATCCATGTTCCATAAGGAGAATATCTGTGAAAAGGACAGGAAGCTGAAGCTAAAGGCTTCAAAGGCTTGCGTGCATATCTATCTACACGTAGGCAGTAGGTGACAAAGCGTTACGACCCAGGCCATGCCAACATCACCGTATCTCGGAAA
Source organism: Cenchrus fungigraminus (assembly GCA_036936925.1). Taxonomy (NCBI): domain Eukaryota; kingdom Viridiplantae; phylum Streptophyta; class Magnoliopsida; order Poales; family Poaceae; genus Cenchrus; species Cenchrus fungigraminus. The sequence goes on along the minus strand of CM072770.1, from coordinate 123,452,328 downwards.
TTTCTTCACGAAAACTTCACCCAACCGAGCCACCCGAAAACCAGAAAAAATCTGGAGCAGCTCCACAGGAAAAGAAAGGTTTCTTGTGTCCAAGGATCACTAGGAACACAAACCACCACGTCAGAGCAAAAAGGAGCACACCCCATCGACCCAAGAAGGCAAAACTCGTCGTATTATTCGTTCAAAAAATCACATGATTTTTATTGCATCTACTGCCAACTTTGTAAAAATTTGAGCTTATATATATATCTATCTATAATTCTATATACTATCCAAACAAATTCGAGAAGAATTACGACTGGCAATTGCTGTGGTGGTCTCAACCTAACGCCTAGTAGGCTATAGAGCACCACCTCTCTTGGGCTCTAGCCAAGCCAATGCTCCAGCTGAGTCATAGATAGATTAGCATACTCCTGTAGCCCTGTCCAAACCAATAACAAAATGGGCCAATTTTTTCCAAGGCAAAAGGAGATAGAGAGAGAAACCTTAAAACCAATCACAGGAGCACACTACTATATCAAGGTGAGCAGTGGGGCCCAGCGCCCCCACCAGGGCCAAGAAAATACCAAAAAAAAAAGTTTTGATCCTTCGAGGGCGCATTTAGGAAAAGATAAGGGGCATTCTGGGGACGACAGAGATGGAAAGCTCCAAAATTAGTTCACTGTGTGTGTTCTGAACATCTCTGGGGGAGAAAGAGAAGCACCAATGCTTATTTGTTTTTTGTTTTTTAAAGAAGAGAACAGAGAATACTAGAGGCATCAATGGAACAGCACGATGCATATACCAGCAGCAGCAGCAGCAGTTGGAGGAGGGGACGGAGAGGAGCAGCCACTACTCCTCCTTATCGCGTGTCTCCTTGCGAGCTGCCCAACCACCAGCTTCTCCCTCTTCTCCATATCCACCATCCAATCCATCCAAAAAAGGGCTCACAACTAGCTAGCTCCAAAAAGATCTCACAGCCAGCTCTCTCTATCCCTCTCTGTCCTCTTCTATCTCTAGCCTCTAGTACCACTCAGCAACACACACAAGAAATGCTGGGAGAGAACGAAGGCGAGGTGATGACTGATGACTTGATGAGGCATGGGCGGATAGACATGGTTAGGGCAAAGTGAGCAACAGCTGGGGCTTGCTGTGACTGGGACAAGGAGACAGCATCCAGAGGCAGGCCAGGGCCAGCAGTATATTGGAAGCAAAGGCCGGCGGCAGCAGGAAAAGATATATAGAGTAATAAAGAGGATAAAGGGAAAAAAACAAGCTGCTGCTGCTGGTTGGTCCTTCCTATGAATGCAGAGGAATCAGATGCCTGGAAAGGCTGGGGGGGGGGGGGGGGGGGTGAGGGAAAAAGGAGTTGAGAATTGATGAGATGGGGAAAAAAGAAGAAGAATGGAATTCCTTTTTTTTCTCTGGTGGTTCCGTCTTTTGTTGCCTGAAAACGATTCATGGATCTTTAGAACCTCACCCCCCACACACCCCAAGAATCTAGAAAGGAGAGTGCATTTCCAAATCTTTATCCAGATCCAACATATAAAATCTTTCTATGAACCTCTTCGGAGGCAAAGAAAGAAAAAAGAATTAGATTTGAGAAGGCAGATAGATGCTGAGAACCATGCTCGTAAGTCATACCTTACCCCCCAAACAGAAGAAACTAATGAGATGATGGCAACCCTCTGCTTTTTTCAGGACATGAGAGCAACAAGTTCGTATCATCATAGGGGGATCGAATTAGACCCATATGTGAATCGTTACATTTGATCCCAAAATGCTTATAAAGTTCTTTAGCAACAACCGAATTACTCCCGACAGATAGATACCCGAGGTCCCCATCTTCAAGATAGGATGGGGAGGCCGGCATGCAAAGTTCATCGAACAAAAGAGAGGCAGGAAAAGTGGAGAGCGGAATTGAAATAGCTCAAGTAGAAGAAGAAGCTGCAAGCGTCTTTTCTCGCCCGTGAAATCGCAAGAACAGAGCACACAAATCCGGAGACTGAAAAAACCCAAGCGTTGGCGTGCGAGGACACGAAGAACACTGACCTCCTCCCGTGTGCATCTTCTCCTCGAACCGTCGTCGTCGTCGCAGCCTTGCACGAAGAGGAAGAGCAGCAACAGCGGCGGCGGCAGCTGGGGGCGGCGACGAGGAGGGCGCCGGCGGCGGAGGCGGGCAGGGGAGCAGGAGGAAGAGAGCGGCCGGCTGCAGGGGAAAGCGTCATGCGAGCAGAGCAGAGCACTGCTGCCTGCGCGACGGACCGCGGCCTGGGCAGGTGGGTGGTTGCTTGGTTTGCGCCCTCTCCTCCTTCTGGCCGGCCGGCTGACTGGGTGTTGATGAGCTCTACTGCAGGCAGGCAGGCAGCAGCCTAGCAGGGACTAGGCGGCTAGAGGAGGTCGGACGGAGGAGGAAGAGGGTGAGTGGTAAATGCGGGAGGCGAGGACGAGGACGAGGAGAGGGGCAGACGGCGGCAGAGGAGGAGGAGGACGTGGCGCTTTTTGTTGGGCGCTTGGCGTGGGCGCAAACGGGAAAGCTGCAACGCCCTTGCACTTGCCTAGTTGCCTTTGTCCTAGAGGAGGCACCAGTCTCTCTGTGGGTGTGGGACCGACCGACTGACATGCCATGCGGCGGGGATGGTGATTGGTGTGTGTGGTGATCTGCTGCTGCCCGCTTCCACCATTCATCCATCCCCTAGGCCTTGTTTAGTTGGCTATTTTTCCTCCTTTCCACTCTCTCCACCACATTAAATACGCTAAAAGACATAGGTTCGGAATACTACATGTAGATGAAATTAAAAATTAATTACACAGTTTTGATGGCCTTTGTGACACGAATCTTTTGAGCCTAATTAGGTCATGGTAGGATAATATTTACCCAAAAAATCGAAACTTACTTTTTGCTACAGTGTGTTAAAAAAGCAAATTTTTCTAACATCTAAACAAAACCCTACTTTAAATATCCCCTTCCTTCCTTTTTCTTGCTTTGCTTTCTTTCCCTCTCTCGCGCGCTGATTAATATTTTTTTTAAGTTTGCCAGGAGCACTGGCCCGTCATGTAAGATTTCGGACGTCCACGCTCTAATTAATATCTATCTGCTGCAATCAAGCAAGAGTCAGGCAGCAACACAGCAGGCTATGAACATGAATTCCATGCACCCACCGCACCACCTTCCATCCATCTGCAAAAGCTCTCTCTGTTTCTCTTTGATTGAGGCCCTGTTTAGTTAGGGCTTGTTTAGATCCCAAATTTTTTCTTAACTACCCGTCACATCAATCTTCGGACACTGATTAAGAGTATTAAATGTGGAGTAATGACAAAACCCATTCCATAACCCCTACCTAATTTTTTGATACGAATCTAACGAGCCTAATTATGCCATGATTAGACAACATCATGCTACAGTAAACAATCTCTAATGATGGATTAATTAGACTTAATGGATTCATCTCGCGATTTCCCGTCCATTCATGTAATTAGTTTTTTAATTAGTCTACGTTTTTTACCTCTAATAGACCTTCGAAGGGGCTGCCAAAAATTTTGTCCAAAAATTTTGGCGAACTAAACAAGCTCTTAGCTAGAAATTTGCCAAAAATTTGCTAAATTTTCAACTCTCTCTCCATCACATCACATTACATACACTAAAAGACATATATTCGGAGCAGTAAATGTGGTAAAAAATTAACTAATGACACAGTTCTGTTGTACATCATGAGACGAATCTTTTGAGCCTAGTTAGTCCATAATTGGACAATATTTACCACAAACAAACGAAACGTGCTACAATGTGCTACAGGAGTTCCAGAAGTTACTTTTGCTAAAAATTTGCCATCTAAACAGGCCCTGAGATGCACTGCACCTTTAAAATGCTACTAGTTCCTCATCGGCCTCCCCCATAATAACGGAAGAACACAAACAACATCACTGTAAGATTTTTTTTAACAATGTGCGATTAGTTCTCACCATCATCGAATACAGGATTTTTATATTAGCATTGCACACCGAAAAAAAACGTTTAAGAAAAAGAGAGCAAAAAACGAGTGATGATTTTTGCTCTCGATCATCTCATCTTCTCGTCGGTGTACATGACATGCGTACGGCGTACGTGTACGTACCCTCCTCTCCTCCTCCTTTTGCTGTACTGTAGAGCGATCTTCCCAATTGAAGGCGAACATGCAGCGTGGTTCGGTTAGTAGCAAGCTCCTGCACAAGCATTTGCTATCGCTTGCTGTCTGCAAACATCAAGATGCCACGAACTGTCCCCAAAGTCAGGGCGAGAATGCAGAAACTTTTGATGGAGCTTACGCCAGCTGCAAGTGAAAAAGGCAGGTCATCAGTAATGTACCGTACTTACGGTACATCAGTAAAAAAAAAGCAGGTGTGTTTGTAATCCGCATTGCATGCTCAGGCAGTACAGAAACAAAAAAAAAAAAAAAAAAGCGTTTCTGCGGCGGAGGTACTCTCTCTGGTCAACAGCGCCTGGCGTTTTGTTTGCTCATGGTCGTGTTTGGTTGGACTGAAAAAAAATTTCATACAAAAGGAATCTTGTATGCATGGAGTACCAAATGAAATTTATTTGCAAAACCTTTCACAGATGAGTGCAACTTTGCGTGACGAATCTAATAAGCATAATTAATTAGTGATTTGCTACAGTAATGCTACAGTATCATGTTCTAATCGAGCGGTCAAAGGTCTTATTAGATTCGTCTCGCAATTTTGTTCGGGGTTGTGAAGGTAGTTTTGAAACTGACTTTATTTAATTCTCTTAAATAGTAGTCAAAGTTGCATTTAATAGGGGTGAAAAATTTTCACCCCCTACCAAACACGGCCCATGATGAGAGGGTGTTTGGATCCATGGGTGACTAGAGACTAGAGACTAATTTTAGTCACCAAAGTGACTAAACCTCCAAACACCCCTGACTAAAGAGTGACTAAAACTAGTTTAGTCTCTAGTCACCCCTCACCCAACTTCTAGTGACTAAAATCCCCTCTCTTACCTAATTAATTGCTCATCCCATTAATTCTGTGGACCCAACAAGATATAGAAGAGGAGAGAAAAAGGTGAGAGAAAGAACAATTTAATATTAAGAATAATTAATGCTGACTAATTTTAGTTATCATCAAATATGGACTGACTAAAAAGTTTTAATCCGACTATAGTCAGGTGACTAAAGGAATCAAGCACCCTCTCATGCGCAAAAGCACAATCAAATCAGAGTCACCACCACCCACGACGGTTGGTTCTGTCCTTTTTCTCATGGGCCGGGCCGCGCCACTGATGCGACCATACATGCTTTGAGCAGTACGTACAGACAGACAGTCCTCTGCTGCTCTTCGACCGTTTGGAAGATGCATTGACCAGCAGCATTTTTTCCGAATGTTTTTCTTTTGCGAAGTACTAGCATTTTTTTCATGCAGAATAATCATTTATCGGGCTATTTATAAGCATGTACTAGTAGTGTATGTTATGACCATCAGATTATCAATCAATCAATACGTGTAGTTAATCGAAATCGAATTCCAACATTTTTCGACCTCTGTCTAAGCATGGCAATGGGTACCGCCACCCGCTTACCCGTGGGTAAAAACCCTATTATGGTGCGGGTTTGGGGGATTTTACCTCCACGGGTGTGTTAATGGGTGATTACCTCACCCATCGGGTGAAGCGGGTGCGGGTGCGTTCTTGAATACCCCAAACCCGTCATCTGATGGGTCCCCCGTTTACGTATGACAGGTGGATCCATATAGTCATTCACTCAAGTATACATAGTATATAAAGAGCGAAACCCTAACTCAACACACCCATTCCCACCCACCGGCCGCCGCCCCTCTCAGTCTCTCTCAAATCTCAATCTCTCTCTCGCTCTTGCACCTTGCTTCCTTGCGTCGCGGTGCCGTCGGCCATGCCGCCGCTGCTCCCTTCGCCGACCAGGCTGCCGCGGCCCCGAGTCAGGCCGCTGCCGCTCCCTGCGCCGACTCGGCTGCTGCGCCGGCGTGCCCCCCGCGCCCAGCCGCCGCCGCTCCCTGCGCCGGCCAGGCTTCCCGCACCGGCGAGCCCCTGCGCCAGGCCGTCGCGCGTTCCCTACGCCGACCAAACTTCCGCATCGGCGAGCCCCCCGCGCCAAGACGCCGCCGCGGCTCGCTACATCATGGCAACGCAAGGCAGCTCGGCAGGTGGGTGGGTCACCCGATGGGTACCCGTTACCCACGCGGGTGGCGGGTGTGGGGGATTTTTGGACCCGCGACGGGTGGTGGGGGCGGGTGACGGGTGTTTCAACCTTAGCGGGTGGCGGGTGTGTTCTTCTTCTCCCCACCGGGTTTCTCACCCGCTGCCATCTCTACCTCTGTCTTTGGGCCAATATTCGTGGTTCCGCCGGGGCTCCTACATGCCTACCGGAAGGTGAACAGAACTTTCAGCTCATCAAAACCCACCTAATAACATTGCTAGTTACTAGTTTCAAGTCATCTAACTTGTGGCTATTAAATAAAAAATGTTGCAATAAATTTTGAAAATGTTGCAACATTTTTAAGAAATGTGGTCAACATTTTTTCTTCAATATTTTTAGTTATTTTTTCATCAATATTTTTCAAATTATTACAACATTTTTGAAAAAGTTGTCAATATTTTTGGGACCAACATTTTTTTACACAACATTTTGGAGCTTCTTCTTCTCCGGCAGTGGCGGTGGCACACCGGCCAGCCGCGACGGGGACACGCCGGCCTGCCGCGGCAGGCGACGTTCGGCGGCGCGGGGCAGGAGGGTCCGCGGTGGCGTCCGCGCGACGTAGAGAAGACCCGACGCCGACGTGGTGGCGCGAGCAAGGGGTGCCGGCGGTGTGCAGGGAGGAGCAGGAGGAGTTAGGTTATTGTGATGTTGGGTCATGTGGGTTGTTATTTGGAGTCCTGGTGGATTATAGTTGCATAAAAAATCTCGGAGAAGTAGGATTCATTGGGTCCCGCCGGCCCAAGCCCATCGGGATTGGTCTCGTTCTCGGGCCGAAACTAAGGCCCAGCTAATGTTGTTGATCGCCAGCCCAAGAATGGATATCGGATTGCGCCTTAGCAACTTGAATGAGCAACGGAGAAAAGGATATGCTTGTCCTCCCCGTGTCGGCCCGCGCTGTCTCTCTCTCGCTGGCGGCTGGGCCCCGCCCCCTTCCCGAGCACGCCGCCTCCAATTCTTCTCCCTCCCCTCCTCCCCCTCTCCTCGTCTTCCTCGCCTCTGCTGCCTGCCTCTTCTGCTGGGGTTGGTTGCCGTGGAGCGGCGGGGGTTCCATCTCCGCGGCCTGCTCCTCCTCCTCCTCCTCCCCGCCCGCCGCGCCGATTCCTTCTTCCTCCGGTAAGGAAGCCTACCTTGCTTGCGTGGATACGGATCCCCTCGCGCTTAGTTAAGACTGGTTCTGTTGCTTTGAATGTGAGCAAACACCCACGCAGATGTTTCGCCCTCCCCACCCACTTCGCCGCCGGTTCCTCTGCTGCGTGGTACGGCACTAGACTAATCCAATCCATCCGCCCGCCCGTCCTGGCTGTTGTTCTTCCTCTACCGCGGTTGCTTCCTCCGCGCGCGCGCGCGAGATCGATTTGAGTTTGACCCTACAGGATAAGATGCCTTCTTCTACCCTGAGCAAGTGCTAGCGCGAGCAATTTTTTTTCCCCAAAAAATAGTTTGGGGGGCCTTCAACCATGCCCCACGTGAACTGCCTTGCCCCCCCTAACCCTTTGTGGCTGCTAATAATGGGAAACCCCGTGAAGTATGTACAAAATGAAATGACTACAAGCGTGATTGAGTGATGATTTCTACATGTGTGGTGGGTGGTTGCAGTAGCGAGTGGGATTAGAGGCCTATCAGCTACTAGTGTATTAGCCGCATTCATTTTTATCTGTGCTTGCTGCTGTGGGGGGGATTTTGTGGACGGATATGGCGTTGTCTCCGCTACCCTTGTTCATCGATGTTGTTTTTATCTGTTTCTAGTAATCTACTAACGGATGTTTGATTCACAACCAACAGGGCTCAAGATGATCGGTTCAATCGTTACCGGAGCTCTAACGTATGCAGTAGCCTGACCTTTTTTTTTGCCCATTCATTCAAATGGTGCAATGCTCGTGGTTGGACCTGTTTGATCTATATTTTTCCGTCTTGCAGACTTGTCCTTGGATATGCGTACCCAGCCTATGACTGCTACAAGACGGTGGAGCTAAACAGGCCTGAGGTCGAGCAGTTGCGGTTCTGGTGTCAGTACTGGTTCGTCGATTGCGCACCCTTCTGTTTTAGTGGGGAACTGCATATGTATGTCACCTCATCCTGTAGTTCATGATTTTTTGCAGGATTCTACTTGCAGTTCTCACTGTACTGGAGAGAGTTGGGGAAAATTTCGTGTCATGGTAATGCCATCCATCCTCCTTTCTGGAGTTGCCATTTTTAGTAACCTTTTAAAATGGTTGAAATTGGGGGGAAAGCTTACCTGCTTGCTGATTATTATGTTCTTAAACAGGTTACCAATGTATAGTGAAGCAAAGCTGGCATTTATCGTGTACTTGTGGTATCCAAAGACACGGGTATGGTGTTCTGTCCTTTTTGATTTTTGAAATACACTTTTCTCCGTTTTGTTTGTAATAAAGTCTTGTTCTCAGGGGACTGCCTATGCGTACAGAGTCCTTTTCAATTTTTCACATATACTTCTCTCCTGGTTTGTTTGTAACAAAGTCTTGTTCCAGGGGACTGCCTATGTGTACGAGTCTTTCTTCAAGCCATACATTGCAAAACATGAAACTGAGATTGATCGAAATCTGCTTGAGTTGAGGACAAGAGCCGGTGACATGACAGTGCTTTACTTCCACAAGGTTGCAAACTATGTCCAGACAAGGTCCTATGAAATCTTGCAGTACATTGCGTCACAGTCACAGTCTCCAACACCTCGTCCTCAGGTATTGTTTTCTTGCTTGCCTTTTGTCTCTGGTATTAGAATTATTTTAGCAGCTAGAATTGTAACTTATGATATATAGTTAGTGATTTAATGTATGTACCTAAGCGCCCCCTTCCCTTTACATGAGGAATCAAATCTTTGCCCTCTTTGTCTGGACATGTAATGCTTTTCGCTCATGTGAGTGAAGCCATTTTTTTGAACAGATGTGGACTTATAGTAGTGTGAGGTTAGGTAGGTTTCCTTGATATTGTGCTCAGATGTTTTAGTCTCACTATGTCACCTGGAATCTAGCTTTGTCTTTCTTCTAACATCCTCATATATTGAATTAATAAAAATGACCTTCCATTTCCTACAAGTTTCTTTTTCGACATACTACAGTTATGTTGCTGGCGCGTCTAATTGCTGATGGAGGGATAGAAGAGATACTACTTTTACCTTTCTAATAAATCATTGATTTATTTAGAGTTCGAATTTTTTATATGGTGAAAGCATTAAATTTGACACTCCAGTAAAATGACAGACCTGAATACTTGTCAAATAGTTGTCACACATGCTTTACTCCACAAGTCATGTCTACCATCAGGTTTTCCATTTCCACCATGCTCAGCTAACTAGTTGAACCAATGCTAACTATTATGTACTTACAATAAGAGTTAAATAAATAAATAATTGATATTTTTTTTGGTAAAAGAACGTGCTGCCAAGTTAACTAATCATTTATTTTGGAAAGTTTTGACGTGCATGTCTGAGTGTTGATTTCCCTCTTATTGGTTGAAGAAATTGTGCTACTCTTTGGTATATTAACTTATTTTGGTCTTATGGTCAAGGGGCATTTTGATACTAGCAATAAAGATGAACCTCACAGCATCTTGAATGATTTCAGAAAGACCTTTAACCTAGTATCCAGTTGGATGAATTAGAATAACTTATGTGCAACTATCTAGGAGTCTAGGCTTGATTTTTATTATTTTTCATGCTCCTAAGGTTATATTGATGGTATATTATTTATTTCACCGACAAGGCTGCGAAACAAGACATTCAGTTTTATGTAATCAAACTGGCTAATTTTTTCAAAGATATTGGCCATTGATATATTAACGGTTTCTATTTGTGGATGATGACCTCTTGGATGGTTTATGGTGACATTTGCCTGTGATTTTGCACTACTCTTGCCTGCTTGGGCAGGGTTAAGTTCTAGGCGGTCTGTTGTCAAAAAAAAAAAGTTCTAGGCAGTCATGAGTCACCAAGTCTAGTGCCTTGCACTTTTTAGGATACTGTGGTTTTGTTGTGCCCATCAGGTTCCATACTGTTGACCATCTATCCTACCCTATATGTTGTTTTGCTATTTTAATTTATTCGGTACGAGGTCTCTCTGACTGCCATATTGTTGTTGCATCTCTCTGCTTGCACAGACATCCCGAAAGTTGAATTCGTTTTGGATATTTGGGTTGCATTCTGCAAGCTTTAAGAAGAGGATAGCAGATTGCCAATATTATTCTCCTCAAGGAAATCAACTGCTGTTGAGAATTCATGAGCTTTTATGCTTCAGGGCCTAATATTTGCAGAAAAAAATGCTTTTCAATGAACCAAAATGAAATTGAATTGTGCTTAATCTAGTTTGTCAGTTAGCCAATTCTTTATGGAGTTCAGTGCTTCTGTATTGCTAGCATGAGATGATAGAATGTTCCCGAGATTAAAGTAGATATGAGCAAGGGCGTAGCCTAACCAAATGGAGTTATAATTCATCTAGGCTGTGAGGTGTGACTGTGACATATCAGATGACATTTTAATATCGCATCCTTGCTGGCGACTAGTCCTATCATGGGAAGTTCTTTGGTATCTTCTTTAGTTTTCCGTTTCATTTGTTTCCTTGATTAAGTCTGAGTCTAGTTCTATGACTTTTGAGTAAGTTATTTTTAGCATTTAATGGTAGACTGTGAATATTCTTTTGTGTAGATAAATGAATGTTTGATTGATGCTCTGCTCTGTGCTGGTTTTTTCTGTACATAGTTTTGGCTATGCATTGATATAATGAATAATAGTAAACATTTTTTAACATGCTCCATTATCTGGAGTTATTGACTCTAGAAGCACTGATATCTACTTCACCATTTTGTGTCCATTCATTCTATTCATGAATGATGTATGTTTCATGATTGTCATCACATTATCAATGGACCTTAAGCATGTAGTTATGCTTGCTGGTGTCTGTACTGGATAATGCTTTAACTGTTCCAGGACTAGCATGATTATTTGAACCCAAGTGAAGTGTATAGGAGATCCAGACAGTTATTTAGGGCTGTGTAAGAGTGCCGCTTTACATACGTTTGCACATGCTATTAACTTGTTATCACTGTCTTTTCCATTCTTCAGGGACAGCAACAGCAGCAGCGCCCACCTCCACCACGGACTCGGCAGGTGAACCCTGGACCTCCACCCATTCCTGCGCCTTCAGCACCTCCGATGCCACCACAGCCTACCCAAGCCCAAGTTCCTCTGGCTCCACCAAGGCCCCCAGTTCCAGTTACCCCTCCTGGTGCAGTGCCTCCTGCCCAGGCACAGCCACCACCTGCTCCTGCAGCTGCCGCCACCAACGGTCCTCAGAACACTGAAGCCATGCAGGTCGACCCACCCCGCGCATCCACGAGCGCCGCACCACCATCACTACCTTCTGAGGAGACGCTTATTGAGGAGGCGATCCGGCTGACGCGGGGCCGACTCAGGAGGCGCATGGCCGGAGGATCTGGACCACCGCCGAGTTAGCATCGACCAAGGCTCATCTCACGCGGGTCACTCTACAGGCGACGACTGGGCTGGTTCTATTGCTCAATTGAAAAGATGGGGGGGGGGGGGGGGGGGATTCTGGCTGAGTTGGTTAAACAGAATTCGGTTTCCTAGCAATTCGTTCCTACTGTACAATCTGGAACCAGTTTGGTGTTGTGTCGCGGCTCAAATTGTCAATAGATCCTAGGAACACAAGTGGGTGACGTGATGCTCATAGCTCGGTCTACAGGATAGCACTAGGAAATGCTCATGGATCGAGCGTCATCTGCTGCAGACAGCAGACATGCCTGGAGTGGGCGGATGCTGCAGGTGCGGCATGTCTGAATACGTCTGGTCTGATATCTGGTACATGAAGAAGAAAATATCTATTTGTACGCATTAGCAAAGATGATAGTTATGGATACTATAGGTTGGAAACCAAATCTAACCTCTTTAAGGTTGGAGCAGGGGCGCGGCACGCGGGCGAGCCCGCATCGTTGCGCGACGCTCCACCGCAGGATCGACGGTGGGCCCCGTGCTAACATCTTTACTGTTCCTCTCCTTTCTCCGCTCGGTTCTTGGATCTGCCGGGATCTATTTTTCTTGCGGACGGCGTAGATACCTGATCATAGGCTGCCCGACCTGATAAATCTGACTTGACCCACCTGAAAAAACCCGACCCGACCGTGCGACAGGTTGGGCGCGGGCCGAAATTTTCACCCGAACTCAAAAAATAACCCGACCCAACCCGACTCAACCCGAAAATTATAACTAAAAATCCGAAATCCGACCCGACCCACACGTGTGACCGGTCAGGCGCAGGCCATGATTTTCGACCCGACACGACACGACCCGACCCATGATCAGGTATAAGCGTAGGTGCCTGTGTCCTTGGCTGCCTGTGATCTGCGTCGCTGTTCCTTCTATTGCCTGTTTGCCCCTGCTCCTGATGCTTTTTTTTTTGCACAGGTTGCCATGAAGGTTGGTTAGACCGTCTCCAGCAGTATTGCGCATGTGCAACCGGTTTGAGCACAAGATAGAGATAAGGTCGCGCAAAGGAGGAGGATGTGCAGCAGTGTTGTGCAAGCGCATCTACATCCTCCTCGACAGTTGCCTCCCGCGGGCGCTCGGATCGAGCGGACGGAGTAGGGGAGGGCCGCGCGCGCCGCCGACCCATGCAGCAGGAGGCAGGCGGGAGGGAGGGAGGGAGGCGGCCGCCCGCCCAAGCTCGGAGAAGCCCACCGCCGTCGCACTCCGCCGCGGAAGGAGGAGGCTGCCGTCGCCCTGGTTCATAGCAGTTGTGTATCTAAACAACTGATTTTGATGTTTGCCTTTGCTACATATCCTAAAATGGACCTTAGACGTGTTTAGCTACTACCTCCATACTAAAAAAAACTTGACGTTTAGGATACCAACACGGTCTCCAAATCATAACTTTGACTTCTTATTTATAAAAATATTTATCGAAAACTGAAATATATATACTTTTATAAAAGTATTTTGCAAGACAAATCTACTCATATAGTTTTCATATTTCTAAACTCAACAGCTTAAAAGTTATTCATGATTTATGTTCCTAATGTTTGACCAAAACCTTATCCAAAACATCAAAATTTTTTGAGTATGGAGGGAAAACATTGATATAGGTGTACCCTCCTAATGTTTTATGAACTTGTTAGTGCCCATGAGAACAAACCTGTGACCATGCTGTTTTGTTCTTTTGAATGTTGGACAAGATGCTTGAAGCTTAACAATTCCTCCAAGGTATAGCATCGAGACCTCGTTGAAGCACAAGTAATTGCCAGCTGATGTTCAAACAAAATGGTTATCCAGACCTGTAATGGTTCCAATTCTTGCTTCACATATGCTCCAGAACTTTACCGGCACTCCGGCACCGTGATAAACTCCTTGTAGAAGGCAGTGGCTCTCCAATTAGCAACATTATATGAGGATAAATTTCTCATTTGGTATTAGATGTCACCTTAGGAACAGCCACATTTTGTTTTCATTCCGTAAAGCTCGGATTCTCTTTAATTGATCGCAGTACATTCTCAGAGTTATATTATGGGAATTATTTATTCGGAACTGCTAGCGCCCGGACGTCCGTTCCGGGCGCTAGCCATCGGACGGGTCCGCAGCCGTCGGATTTTAAGATGTTCGGCCATCAGCCGTCGGATCGTAAAGTCTAACGAGTAATGTTGCGAGCATGTTGCGAGCCCTTGCGAGCCATGTTGCGTGCAACATCGAAACATCAGCGGGCCTCCTCCCCCCTCCCCCATGTTGCGACCATGTTGCGACTATATTGCGACCCGTGTTGCGTGCAACATCCAACATCAGGAGCTCTACTCCCGTCCTCCTCGACACAAAACCCAACATCACATGTCTGCAACATCGAAACTCAACATCCGCAACATTAAAATTTAATGTTCGCAACACCCAACATCACATGTCTGCAACATCGAGATTCAGCATCTGCAGCATCGAAAACTAATGTTTGCAACATCGAAAAATTTAGATATAATTTTGAAACATTCACATGGAACACTCGCAACATGTCGAGAACCCGGATGCAACTTATGCACAACGATTTGCAACATAAACGAGAACCGATTGCATCATGAAGGCGACCGATTGCAACATGCAAAAAACATTGTTACGACACTGGTATATAACGATTGCAACATCAAAAAACAATGCATCGAGGGGAGCAAGGCCCGTCCACTCCTGGAGACCAGGAAGACACCGAGGGGCTCGACCCCCGGGGCGGCTGAGGCATGACCCCCTGGTCACTGCGCAGACAACGGGAGAGCACCGTTTTGGGGGCTCGCCCGCTGGCCGCTGCCGGGGAGTCGCTATTGATGGGGAGGTCACCCGTGTTGGAGAGCGCGCGGGGGGAGACGAGGGATGGCGCCGATGTGGGGAGATCCTCGTCGGTGGCCGTCCAACCTTTCGTTGAAAATGCAACATCCATGTAACACACTTGAAACATGCGTATGAAACATATGCAACATTGCAACATCCAAACCTCTTTTTTGCAACATCAAACTGTAACATTTGCAACATTCGTATGCAACATCCGGAACACGAGAAATCAAAGCTTGCAACATGCAGCAAAGTATGAGGAAAAACACTGCAAAGGTGAGGAGGAGGATGGAGAGCCGCTGGGCCGGCAGGGGAGCTCGCCCGTGCCGTTGGTAGCTCGCCCGCCCCTCCTCACCACGGAGAGCTCGGCCACCGCTCCTCCCGTGCCCCTGGCCGCAGGGAGCGGCGGCCCGCATCTCCGACGAGCTCCCGCGCCCGGCGAGCTCCCGCATTCACAGCGCGCTCGACCCGGCCCTGTCCGCAGGGGAGCTATGGCCGATGCGGCTCGCCTTCGCTGCAGGGGGTGATGGCCCGACCGTGGGAGGGAAACGGCGCCTTGCGCCCGGCCGCAGGGGAGCAGCGGCCTGATCGCGTCGCTGACCCGGCGAGTTCCCGCGCCCTACCGAACCCCTGGCCATGGACTGCCACCGGGAGCGGCGAAGCGCACCTCCATGGCTACCGGGAGAGAGAGGAAAGGGAGGAGGAGGGGAGCGGTTGCCGACGATGGGGCGGCTCGACAGGGTCAGGGAGGAGGGCGCACGGCGGCGTGCGGTGTTCGACGTCCCCGGCGACGGGAGGCGGAGGATGGGCCAGAGAGGGGGGCGGCGGCCGCGCACGCGGTAGGGACGAGGCGGCGGCGGCCGCGCACGGGGTAGCGCGGAGCGAGGCGAGGAGGCGCGGAGATAAGATTGCGGACGGTTTTTTTTGACTCGAAGAGATTGCGGACGGTTGGTGGGGAAGGCGTCATCAGATGTCCTAACTATAGCATTACTGATGCAACATGTCAAGAACACGGATGCAACATGTCAAGAACAAGGATGCAACATGTTCACAACGATTGCAACATGAACGACAAACAATTGTAACATGAAGGCGACCAATTGCAACATGTAGCCGTAAGATCAAAACACTATAGTCGTCAGATCTAAGCACTGTAGCAAAAAAAAAAAATCTCATCGCAACATCAAGTCACCCGTCCCAACATCGAGTCATGTAGCGTGCAACATGGAGAAGAATTCCGCAACATTCAAAAACAATTCGTCTGACTCTCGTCGCAACATCAAGTCACCCGTCGCAACATCGAGTCATGTAGCGTGCAACATGGAGAAGAATTTCGCAACATTCAAAACAATCCGTCAGAGGCATCAGACGTCAGGACCGTAGCATTACTGTTATTTATTATGTCCATTTTATTTGCAGGACATGGTGACTGGTTTTTTGTTGGCTGGAGTTGGCAATGTAAATCTCATGAAGAAAACAAATTATCTTATTGTCGATAACAGTAATTCCTCGCACTTGTTAATATGTGAAGTCTTTCAAGTTGTCCATTAATATCTGGTTTTCTGAACTTGCCTAAATTGTACATGATAATGTTGTTAACTGTGATAAAATGACCATGTGTATCAAGTGCATGAGCTGAAAGTTATGTTCTCGAAGATATTCAAACTTGCAAACTGGCTTATTTGATATTTGTGAGCTTTGATTTTTTAACATTTCTTAGCCAATAGACCAATGGACACCTCTGTTTTTGTTTGGGATCTATACCTTTTTGAATGATGAAAGTTGTACCTTTGAAACGACTGATTTTTATTCTTTAATGCGTCATTTTTTTATTATCTCATGAATTTATTCGAAATGCTGATTTCATAGCAATAACTTTATGTATACTCTTTCTAGCAAATATGAATTAGTAATTAAAAACCCGTAGTGTTAGCACGGGCAATATACTAGTTAATGTAATGCTTGTTTGTTGTGATTGACATCAATTTTTGTACTAAGTGTTGGAGATTTTGCTCAAATTTATCGGCTGCAAGATACCTATTTTTTTAGACAGCTCTCACCAAATGCATGATTTGATTTAGATTCAAAGATAACTGGTACTATTCGTTGCATTAGCCATAGCGGAGATACCAGCAAGGTACCATTAGTCGGAGCAACCTTGACAGCAAGGTACTATACTACCATTAGCCATATAGCTGAGGTACCGGCAAGGTACTTTGGCAACAATGGAGGTATTGGCAAGTTACTTTTGGCAATAGCAGAGGTACCAGCCAAGTACGTTTTAGCAATAGTGGAGGTACCAGCCAAAGGGTAACATTTGCAATAACAGAGGTACTGTGGAGGTATTCATGATCTTTATCACTGAGAAAAATATTCACGATTTTTTAGTGTACTGTGCATTCAACATCTGAGGAAGTGGTTGTAATGCGTTGTTTAGTATATATATACTTTTTTATTATGCCATTCATTCAAAATGAGTGGTGGAGGTTGATCAGATGAGCCAAAAATAGTGTAAAAAATCCAGGGTGCGGTAGCCTTTTCATTGCTTTATGTCAAATCTGTCTGCCCTCCGGTACACCCGCTAAAGCCAAGAGTGCACGAATCCTTACGTAGCAGACACGCAGCATACGCTCCGGATTGAACAAGCTGCAACTCGCCGGAGTAAAATTTACTTTTCTCTTCGGGTGTGTTTTGCATGCTGCTAACTTGAGCTTTCATTGACCAGTTTCAACAGTGTATTGTTTTGTTAATAGAACTGGGAGAGAATTTAATCTCTAAGGTGGGTAGAGAAAGTCTTTTTTCCCTTCTAAAATGCCTACGTCTGTCTATGTTGAAGACGCAGGAGATTGAAATGATCGTCAGTTCGTCACTAACAGCAGCAAAAGCTTTTGATGATGAAGAATTTACTTCCTGTCAACTGTGATTGGATTATGTGAAGCCCAACGATCTTCCAGGATTGTCAGAGGGCTCCTGCCGTTCAGGTTCGATCTGTGCCGACACAGGGTAGGTGTGAGGCGTCAGATGTTAGTGGTCGCAGTGTTGGCCTGTTGGGTAGATCGCCAAAAAACATGCTGTGTCTGTCTAGCTGCTGTTGAAAAGCAGACCAGCAACATCGACCTGCTGCGCGCTAGCCGCGTCCTGCAGACGAGCAGACCCCCGTCTGTCCTGAGAGACTAGCAGAGGGTTGCAAGACCGCTGCGGCAACGGGAGCGGAGAGCAGCAACAGCCAACAGATTGGGAGAATATAGGGTGCCTTTGGCACAGCTTCGCGAGCAGCTTCGGCAGCTGTTTCCCACGAAGCTGTGCCAAAGGGCCTCCCAAAACAATTTCGGTGGCGAATCCCATCCCAGCCTCCCGTCATTCACGCTCTCTAGAGCGGTTCGGCTTGGGCGAAGCTGCAAAAGGGCAGCTTCCCCCGCTTCGCCCTGCCATTGCCAAGCCTGCCCCCGGTGGGCCTGCGGGGAGGTGGCGGTCGGCGGTGGCGCGGAGGAGGATGCCGCAGTGGAGGAGCTCGACGGGGGTGCGGGGAAGAACCGAAGCAGGCGGCGGCGTGGGAGTAGGGGCCGCCTCCATGGCCGGCGGGGGAGGCGGCAGGTCGGCTGTAGAACCCCGGATTTTCGGTAAAGAAAACCCGAATCCCTGTACCTTCGCGATAGTCCCTGGATCAGTGGCTATCGCGTACAGAACGCATCACAGATAGTAAAACACAGTCATACATCGTATCACACAAATATTAGTACATAAATTTATTATATGTCCATTATGGAGTACAACAGTACAAGCCTCTTGGCTGAATCAGAGTGAAATTCTACGCAACGGTAGCTAGCATCTCAGAAGGGTCTCCATCTTTTATTCTTCTCGCCTACAAACATCCTTGAGCGAAGCGACGCATCCCTCAGTCGTACCATCCGTTGGCGTTGTTGTCGTAGTCGGACTCGTACCCTGCACACCCAAAGTCTATCCCCAAGGAGTGGGATAGGTCCACGTCACCAACTGTATGTAGCTTTAAGTGGCCTAACTTCTAAAGGGAAGAAAAGAGACAAGGTAGAAGCTCGGGTTTCCTATGCAGCAGCAGCAGAGTAACAACAAGATATCTCCATCAAGATCCCAACCCAAAGCTCTCAACACAGCTCGGAACCACCTGGTATTCCAGGGCCCCGTCTCCACATCCTATCTCCATCTAGGGTCGATGCGAGAACTTCCTCTCCTCGCACCTCAATGATTGCAATCGGATTCACGAGGTAGAGGGAGCCACTCTCCTCTCCCCGACTGCAACCACGGCTCACCACACTCTCAACTACAGGGGGAGGTAGAAATCCCAAAACATGAGAACAAAGCTATCAGGGGACATGTCCATGACCGAGGACGCGGCTATAGCTATAGATCGAACAACTCTGCAGAGCGTGTACACCTGTACCCATCCCGGAATGGCACCCGGCCGGTGTACGGCCGACCGAGCCCATCCTACCGTGCGAACTCTTGGTAGTTACGGTCCCATCTTGCATCCGGCCCTCAAAACGATCCTCCCGCAATGGGGATTGCACCGGAACTGTGAAATGCCCCCGTGTGGCCACACGGGAGTCGCACTGAGAGGGTGGTCTCACTCCCACCTCTCCCCCACTGATACCCCGCTATCCTGCTGGCAGGTATGGTTCCGCACTTGCCGAGCTCAACTCGGCCCTAACCCCACTCTCGGCGAGGTGGTGTGTACATAAAGGTCCCGTGAAAAGGTCTGTCCACTCGCTTTCAGACCGGGGCGAGCTCATGTCCTCCAAGCGTACGTAAAACCCCAACACCTGTGCACCAAAAATCGTAAAAGCGAGAATGTATTGAGTGCACCCCCATCCCCGATCCCAGATCGGTTGTTTCGAGCTCACCCCCGCCAAAGTACCCAAAACGCCTTCTCCTGCCGGTTTTTCCCCACTCACACCAAGAACCACTATTCCCATCCTAACACATGCATCGCGAAGCTCAGCGTATATACACGCTTATATATATATAGTAGTAGTAGGGCAATCAAGGACAGGGTAATTAAAGTAGGCAGTGCAAGGTTCATCATCATGCATTTAAAGTAAAGCGCTAGCATACTACATAGCAATGCCTAATAGGTATTCAGAATCAGTCGGGCGTGAACCTGGGGTCGGGTAGTCCTCAGCAGCGTAGTCGTCGGCGTAGTCGTACTCCGGGTTCAGCTCCCCGGCTCCAGCTGCTCCTATTAACATGTAAATTAAAATAAAGACGGGTCCTATAGCAATTAACTCCAAAAGAACGGCGATTAAGAGCCAAAAGAGAGTAAACACTAGTCCTACATAGAGTTTAAGATTTTAGAGAATTTCCGGAAAATGTTTTATATTTTTCGGAGCTAAAACGAATTTATTATGATCTTCCAAAGATAAATTAGTTTTCTGGAAATAAAATCCGCATACTCAATAACGTTAACTATAGGCCAACTATTGGCTGACTCTAGAGGTCTCTAATCTAGCTACTGGCTAGCTGTAGGCTGGCTCTTGTTGCCCACGTGGATGCCACATAGGCAGCTTTAAGGCAGCTACAGCACACATGGCACGCATGTGGCTGCTGGCGTGGTGTGGCGCAAAGGATCCAGCCGGGATCCTCTGCGGCGCGGCTCTGCGCGTGCCGAGAGATAGGAGTGGCCGGGCGCACGGGATCCCAGGGATCCGCTGCGGCTCGGCGAGGTGTGGGCCGCGACGTGGTAGGGCTAGGGTGCGTCGGCCACACGAGATCCGGCCGATCGGTTGCGGCCAAATCGACGTGAGGCCCGGCGTGTGAAAGGAAAACCCCACTGGGTTTTTTGGGTGCGGCCGACAGGTGCTCGACGGATTGCTCCAAAGGAGCGGCGGCTCGGCAGAAGCTCGCCGGCAGCGAAGGTCGACGGCGGCGGGTCAACATGCCCCACGGCGAGGTCCGGGTGACTCTAGGGTTTTGCTAGGGCACAGAAAAGAGCGGCCTTTGGCCGGGCGTTGACCCACGGCGACGAGCCCGCGGCGGCGGAAACGGAGATCACATGGCGGCGCGGCTGGGGTGGCCGGCGCCGGCTAGGAATCACGCGAGCGCGTACGCGAACGCGTTCGCGTGCGCAAGATTGAACCGGTGCTCGCGTACCCAGGCGGAAAGAAACCCCCCGGCGGCGAAGTCCCGGCGTACGACGGACAGAGCACCGACAAGGTCTGGCTCCAGATGGCCAAAAGGGCCAGCCTTGGCCTAGCCCGCACAGTGCGTGCGCGTGAGTGCGCGCGCGTGCACAGGGGCGTGTGTGCGCGCGAGAGCGCGGGGTGCACGGGCGTGCGTGCAAGAGCGCGTGCCGGCCGGCTCGGCCACGGCGGCGGCAGCGTCACGGCAGCTCGAGGAGACAACCAACGATCGATACAGAGCAGCAAGGCGCGCGCGCGGTGGAGAAGGCAGCGGCACCTGCAGGTTCGTCCGGCTCGGCTCGATGGCCGGCATCACAAGCAACGGCGGGACGCGCGGCGGCGCGGTGCGACACGGGTTCGTCCACGGCACACAAGGCCGGCGAGCGCACAAGGCTCGACGCGCCCACGGCTCGAAGGCCGGGCGCCACAGCAAGAAGGGGACGGCGGCGCTCACCTAGGGCTGCGGGCGCGGCGGTGAAGAAGGTGCGGCGGCGCGGAGCGGGCTCGGAGCAGGGGATGCAGAGGAAGCAGAGCAGCTCCCGGACGGCTCGACCCTCCCGAACGGCTCCTCCTCCACGGACGGCCTCCGGTCTTCGCGACGGACGGCGAGCGCTCCCTCGGACGGCCTCCCCGCCTCCTTCTCCTCCACTTCTTCCCCCTGACGTCACCGGCGGCGGATTTGGGGGAGGAATCCCCGAGATGGCTAGGGTTAGGGTCGGCGCCCGCGGTGGTGCTTATATAGGCGAGGTAGGTAGGGTGGACGGTGGATTTCGCCTCGGGACGCGTAGGGATCATCCGCGGCGGCGGACATGGCCGCACGGCCATGCCTTTCCACGGCGGCGCTCCGCGGGTGAGAGCGGGGAAGAGGAAAGGGGAAAAGGAGGGAGAAAGGGGGTGCTGCGGTGGAACTGGCCGGTGGGACCCGGCTGTCGGCGACACCGGTGCGGTTAAGGGAGTAGCGGGCCGTCTGGGCCGCAGGCTGACGGGCCGGCGCAGGCGAAAGGGTTTCCGGCGGTCCTTGCGAAGGAACACAGGGTGGCCTAGCAGACTTGGTTGACGGGGTTACGACCCAGATAGGGTAGGTCACCTTCCCTATTATCCTTATTCCTATTCCTTATAAACACTTTGATTCAAATTTGAATTGAAATTCAAATTTGAATCTCAAACAACAAAAATCCAAATAAACCCAAATGAAAATCCAACTTCGTACACTAGCATTTTTATATGTCCTAAAATTATTAATTGACTTAAAATTAAATCTAGGATTTAAGGGGAGAGGAAATGAGGACAACCTTATATTATTTCATAAGCACTCATGATCAAAGCAAAAATTTTGAATTACACATTTTTGCACTCAAGCAATTTTCTAGGATGTTACATCGGCACACCGGCTGGGCAGGCGGGGCAGGCGCCGGGCCGACGCATCGGCTGGGGAGGCGGCGGGCCGGCGCATCGGCTGGGAAGGCGGTGGACCGGCGCAGGCGGCTGGGGAGGCGGCCGGCGGACCGGTGCAGGCGGTGGGGGAGGCGGCGGGCTAGCGCAGACGGCGGGGCGGCACACCGACTGGGGAGGCGGGGCAGGCCGCAGGCGGCGGGCGTGCAGTGCGAATGGGCAATGGCTCCCGTGAGGAAGAGAGGTCAATGAGGATATGGATTAAGGATAAGGTGAGAGGAAAGGAAAAGAGAAAAAAAAAGAACGAGAGAGGAAAAAGAAAAAAATAGTAGGAATGAGAAAAGGAAAATAGAAAAGGAAATAGAAAAAAAAATGAGGGAAGGGTATTATGGGTATTTCACCCTCTTATCCATGTGACACATCCAGGTGAAGCTGTTTTGCCAAACATTTCTCTAAAATGGTTTCAACTTCACCGGAGAATCCGCTTCACCAGCACAGCCGGAGCTGCCACAGCCACAGCCACAGCTCTGCCAAACGCACCCATAATCCGGACCACAATCTCTCTATCAGCTGAGCAAGACCGAAAATGATTTCACGGCTTTAAAACGTCGAAACAAAAGCAGCTCAGGGAAACAACTCTTCTACGGTGTAATGGGCCGCTTACTGTGCCGGCGCGTAATGGCGCGCCCCATCTACTGAATTTTTTTATATATTTATTTTAACGATTTTTCAAAAATAAATGCTCCCGAAAAACATTACCGAATCTATACACCTGCCGCTGTATCACATGGCGTCACGGCGTAAGGCTCCAAAAGCCATACCACATGGCGTTTGGACCAGTCAAACGTCGTGTGGTACAGCGGTAGGACCTAGCGCCAATGGTCGGGGAGCGGAGCTGCCGTGGCAGTAGGCCCGGGAACCTACCGTCGTATGGCACGGCGTCAGGGTCCAAACGCCACCCCCGCGCCCTCCTCCTTCATTTCCCCCTCTCTTTGGTCTCCTGTGGCTTTCGGAGTACTTCGGATCAAGGTATTTTTCTACTACTAGCTCTTTTAATTTAGAATTAGTTTAGAAAGTTTAGAAAATTTAGAAATTCGTAGAAATTGCTTTGAATTATTGTTAATTCTTAGAAATTGATAGAAATTATTTTAAATTCTCGAAATTCGTAGAATGTGCTGCAAATTATGGTTAATTCTTAAAAATTGATAGAAATTATTTTAAATTCTCGAAATTCGTAGAATGTGCTGGAAATTACTGTAATATACTCCTGTGCTTCTAAACTAATACACAGAGTTGTTATTTGTCCTGTGTTATTGTAATATTAACATAATCGTACAGGGCGGCCTCCGATCTATTCGATGCTACCCGATCCTTCTACGTGGACACCCGGTCCTTCCGCGTGGGCTCGACCGGCACATACGATGCCACCTGCAGCAGGAAATGTTCCTTCCTCGTCCACTGGACCTATTCCGCAGCAGCCAGGTGACATCCTTAACTAACTCAGTAATACTATTAATTAAATACGATAAATATGATAAGCGCTTAACTAATACTATTCGTTGCAGGCTACGACGCGACCACCACTCTTGCTGACTCCGCCCTAGATGACGACACAATGGCGTTCGACTGGAACGCAATCTTCACGAGCCCTGACATCATTGGTGGATCACAGTTACCTGATGCACCACTCCACGGGTCGCAGCAGACACAGGTGCCTGCAGGAGAGGCACAGGCGGCCGGACAGACACAGGCGGAGGCAGGGTCGTCGCAGGCGGCCGAACAGGCACAGGCGGAGGCAGGGTCGTCGCAGATGGCGACACCTCCTATGGACGATGATCGACGCCAGATCATCAGACCACGTGAGCCCCTGACGTACGACCGAGACCACACGAAGGCTGGTGCTCGAGCACTTAGGGGGAAGCAGGGCAGACGGGTTTAGACTTAGTTGTGATTTTTTTTGTGACAACAGTACTTGATGATTATTTTAATTTAGTTGTGATTTTGCGCTCATTGTTTCAATCATTTTTTATATGCAACAAGTTATTCTAATTTCTATTTTTATATGGTTGCTCTAATTTAATATTATATGGACATAAAAAATTTGGTGCAAACGCCGTACCATATGGCGTTTGCATCCAAACGTCGTATGGTACGGCGTTTGCTGCTACCGCCACTCAGGTGGTTGGTAACGCCATAGCCCCGACCCTGCCGCCGTAGGACACGACGTTTGGACCCTAACGCTGTATGGTACGTCGTTTGGAATCCTGCCGCCATGTGGTACGGCGTTTGGTTCCTAACGCCGTGTCATACGGCGTCAAGTGTATAGATTTGGTAATATTTTTCGAGAGCATTTATTTTTAGAAAATCGTAGAAAAATAAATATATATAAAAATTTCCATCTGCTACTCTGAAGATGTTGCAGCTATGTTTGCATCCCTGGTTGGTGTGGTGTGGTGTGGTGGTGTGGTGTGATCCTGATGAATTCTTTACATTCCAACAAAACTATATTACTTTTTAGCTCTGAGTTATATATAATTATTACCAAACCTTTATAAGACCCAATCTTTAAACTTGCTATGTTAAATTGAAGAGCTCATTACCACCCTTAGGTGTGACCCAGCATGTGAATCACGTGCTGGCCTGGACGCCTTGGTATTGCAGGCCACTCGAACTTTATTGTTCTCCTACCGTGGTTAGATTTTGTGCCAAATAACTTAAGATGATAATATAATAAAAGTTGTGGTTGGGAATCAGGCGCGTAGCCAGGATTCCACCATAGGGGGCTAATCAGCTGTAAGGGGTGCCAAACAATAATTTTGAAGTCAAATAGACTAATTTTCACTGATTTTTTTGATTTGACTGATGCTTCACTAATCCTTGAAGCCTTAGGGAGGAGAGGCCCCTACGCGCCCCTGTTGAGAATGATACACGTTCTGTTCGTTTGGCTTATCAGCCACATGCCAATATTACTTTTCTCTCAGAACGAACCAGTCACCAACAACCAGCCAGCAATACTTTAATCTCAGAACAAACAGCACCAACCACTAGCCACCAGACAAGCGAACAGACCGACAATAGAAAAAGCCACTGGAATTATGTCATTAATTGGATGCTCTGATCTCGAGCTAATTTAAGCATGAAACATTTGTTTGGCATTGAATAATGATGCACAAATAATTCTAACCAGCAGTGATGGGCTGATATTTTATTCTGCACGGAATGATGCACAAATCATCCATGTCGATGAAAATCTGAAGCACGCCGTGTCGCCGTGGCTGCCACTGCACGGCCGCCTCTTCCCGGCCGGAGAGCGCTGCCAATCTGCCATTGCTCACCGTTGACTTGTATGCCAATGCAGCCATGCAGGAGATGAGAATGTGACAGCTATGGTACAGGAAAAAAAACACCATATGTATAATGGATAATAGATTCTCGTACTTTTTTGAAATCTGCATCAACGGTGACGTATTTGTTGGTTCTGTCGAGGGCAAAGGCAAAACGACGATTGACACGGCGGAGAAAGATACAACGATGTGGCACCTATCACAATTTATTCGGAATCAACGCACGCACGTGTTTTCTCACGTTTCAATACGATTATGCTTGAAACATGCTACTCCTTCGATCCCCTCTACTCTTTTCGTCTCAAATTGTCGTTTTAACTTTTTTTAGATATATTTTTTTGTTATATATTTAGACATAAATATATCTGTGAATTTGTACATACAGGATCATATGCGCACATATATGTATCCGTGTCTTATGACATAATTTGGTGCAATCAAATAAATCTGCCCATTTCGAACACGAGAATGAATGAAAACCATGCATATAATTTCGTGTACTCCTAAGTTCGCCATGATGCCCTTCTTTTTTTTTGGGGGGCGCAGAAACTGACACCACACGCGTAGATGTCGTAGATTGATCACACACTGAAAGCAGAATAAAGCAAGAGCAGAAGGTTCCGAAGAATGAAGAGCGACGGCACTGGACCGGACAAACCTGTAGCTGTGCTGATGCTCCTGTGCACAAGCTGCTGCACCACACCAAGCCTCTGCTTTCATTCATTTCTCGATCTCCCGGCGCCCTATATAAGCGTATACCAATCACCAAGACTATGCGGCATATCGGCAAGCAAATTGCACTGATTGTATAGGCCTCATCAGGACAGTGCTGGCTGCTGCAACCGAGCTCGTCTCCTCCTCCTCCCTGCAGCCGCTTCACCTATCAGCTTCTCTGGTGTCCGCTGGAAAATGCCGGCGAGCCCGCGCCGGCGCCTCTATCCGCCGCCGTTCTCTGGCGGCGTCAGAAAGATTGCTGTCCAGTGACCTTGACCTCCAGGTAGCTTTCTAACAAACATATACATACGTATTATGGTTGTAAATAGTCCGCTATAGTTTCAATATATAGCTTCGCTATAGCTTTTTGAGGTAAATGCCGCGACGATATTGCAAATTGTACCGCTAATGCCATTGGTTGAGATACGAACTTATATCCTTGAGATTTATGAACTATGAGTTATGATTTATAACTTATTTTCTGAATCACGACTTATTTACTTATGTTTTCACGAATGCCTATATATACATATGAAATATGCATGAGCTCGAATTTATAAAATTAATAATGTTTAGGTCTAAATTTTAATTGCTACTTTTTTCATACCGCTAAAGGCTATAACTTCCTTCGTAAACTGCGCTATAGCTCCTATAGCTTTCCGGGAAGGACTCTACTTAACTCTATAGCCACTACGGGAAAACCGAACTTTGCCGTGCGCCCGGGCGTTTGCCGTGCATTATTTCTTGGGCGTACGGCAAAGAGCCCACTTTGCCGTGCGTTTTTTCTACGCACGACAAAGAACCTTTGCCATGCGTCGTATTTTTTTTACGCACGGCAAAGAACCTTTGCCAGGCATCGCTTTTTTTGCCACACGGCAAACTAGCCGACCGTTACCACCCTTCCCAACTGTTACCAACTTATTTTTTTCGGACCCTTTGCCGTGCGTTATGAAAAAACGCACGACAAAGATATATCTTTGCCATGTGCTAGGGCAAGGCGCACGGCAAACATATACGTTTGCCGTGCGTTTTCCTACGACACACGACAAAGTATTTTTTAAAAAAATTGATTTTTGTACTTCTTTTTATTTCTCTACTAAAAACATTATTTTGTACTCTATATTTAAATTTTATACATGTCTCAATAAATTTACTATTTTTAATAATTATTTGTCACTTAAATAATTTTTGCCGTATACGTCAAATTTGAACTGCAAGTGCGTAAAGTAACAGAATAAAATTTGTGGAAAAATGATACTCATGTAGTTTAATCATTTTTAAGACCTTATCTATGAAATTGGATGAAATTTTGAATATTTTGTTCGCGAATCATGAAAATCCACAAGCTGTTGCAATGTTTTTTAATTGTATAAAATGCAAATAAAGTTTGAAAATCATAAAATTCGTCAAGGGCTCATGATATCTAATGTGAAGCTTGTGATAAATCATATAGAGCGTTTTGAACAAGTCGTCATGAATGGTGTTTAGAAACTGAAGTATCTCCTTAGAAGTTTCAGAGTGTTGATAGCCACTTCATTAAGTTTGTAGCCATAGTAAAGTTCAAATTTGAATTTGAATTCAAAGTTTTTTATTTATACAATGTACAACTTATATTGTCTCATCCTAATTTATGGCAATTTTTCGGATCCGTTTGATAATTTTAATACATTAACTCTAATTATGAGGTTGAAATAGACATAAATGAAAAAGGTCTTTGCTGTGCGCAAGGGGTACATGGCGCACGACAAAGAATGCTTGCCGTGCGTCGCGGAGCCCTGGCGCACGGCAAACACCACATCGCGGGCCAACACACACACTCCCGCGCCGGCCTGCCCAACACCACAGCCCACATTTGCTCGCGGACGGCCCACGAAATACCGTGGCCCAGCCCACTTTAGCACCTCCGTTGTTGTAGACCGTTGATCAAGATCCGACGGCTGAAAATGGATGCATCGCGTATAAATTGACAAACCCTAGCCGGAACTCCTCCCTCCCCGCAGCCCCACCTCCCCACGGTGCCCCGCCCCCTCGCCCTCTCCAGTCTCCACCGCGCCCCAGCAGCCTCCCTCGCCCTCTCCCTCGCATCCTACCGCTGTCCCCTCCCCTCTACCCCGCCGGCGGCCAACTCCTCTACCCCGCTGCCGTCGGCACCTCTCCTCAGATCCACCGACCACCTTCTCTCGCCTGCATCTCCCACCTCCACTCCTCAGATCCAGCCATGGCCGTCGTGGGCGCGCCCACACTCGACGGTGGCCGCGCGTGGCCGCTCTGGCGGCTGCATTCTACGGCGGCAGCACTCGGCGCGGCGGCCTCCTACTTCTCCATGGCGCGGCGGTCTCCTACTCCTCCATGGCGCGGCGGCCTCCTCCACGGCGGCACACGGCCTCCTCCGTCCCCTGTGATCGACGCGTGGTGGCCAGATCCGGCCACCCCCTCCCCTGCAGCTGGCATGTGGTGGCCGGATCCGGCCACCCCCTCCCCCGCGGCCGACGTGTGGTCGCCAGATCCGGCCACCCCCTCTCCTGCGGCCGGCACGTGGTGGCCGGATCCGGCCGCCGCCCCTCCCCCGCAGTCGACGCGTGGTGGTCACCCCCCTCTTCTCCCTCACATGGCGACGGACGGCGGGGACGCCTTCTCCTCCGTCCACGGCGGCGTGCGACGAGCGACCTCTTCTTCCTCCGACGGCACACGGCCTCCGACGACAACGGCACACGACCTTTTCTCCACAGGTGTGGCCGGAGGATCTACGACGGTTGCAAGATCCACGGTGACGAGCACGGCCTCGGCGAGATCCATGGCGGCGGTGCTCCGGTCGGCAGTGGGGGCTGTAATGGCGGCGGCCGGCGGGGCAGCATCATGGGTGCGCCGGTGGGCCCCCTTTTTTATTTTGTATGAAAATGTTTGCCATGCGTGTGATATGGCGCACGGCAAACAAGACCTGTGCCGTCTGCACCTCCGTCCCCGTCTGCGTCTGTTTGTTGCTTTTTTTTGCCGTGCGCCATGAAAAACACACGGCAAAAATATCCTTTGGCTTGCGCTTGATGAAAGACGCACGACAATGGCCCTTTTACCGTGCAAAAGGTTGCCGTGCGCCCTTTTCCGTGCGTAACGGTGAAAAACGCACGACAAAGGGGTTGCTGTGCGTTTTCCGTTTTCTGCCGTGCGCCTGAGACACACGGCAATCCTTCGATTTCCCGTAGTGAGCCCACGATTTGCAACATTGATACGTATATTAACAATTGATGTGTGCTTTTCTTTTCGTTTTTATGACAATTGTCATTATGATAAATAAACTAAACTAAACCCATAAATCTCCTCCATAGACCCGCCTTGATGATTTTCTCTACACAAGTGACTTAAGAGCATCTACAAGAGACTCTTTATATGTTTCTTAACTTACATGAATAGAGATTTTGGTGAAAAGCACACCCTTCAACAGCATCTTCAGTTGGATATCGAAATATAGATATCATCTATATTATGGATTTCTTGCTAGCCAAAGCTGGAGAACGAGGATGACTCTCTATAGTACGCACAAGATATATAAAAGTTGTTGGAGAGTATAAGGATATAGAAAACGTTTTTTACTCAAATGACTCTCCAAATGATGATTTAGAGAGTAGATTTTAGAAAAAGATTCGAAGATGCTCTGATAATATATCTTTGCAAATTAATATACACGACGAACACAACATTTCCACCGATTGAAGAGTTTCATCATCTGAAAAAATAAATCTACACTTACACTCTGCCTGAAACACCACCCCCAGAAGAGCATCATGGCTGTACAAAAGACTCTGCATGGGCATCGGAAGAGCGGACGGGAGACGATGGCCGTCGTCGACAACCTCAAGCGCCTCTGCATCGACCATTACTTCCAGGAAGAGATCGAGAGCTCCATGGACGCATGCATGGATCTTCTCCACAGCGATGACCTCCTCAATGCAACCCTCTCCTTTAGGCTCATGAGAGAGGCCGGTCATGATGTTTCAGCAGGTCAGTAATTTTTGAGATATTGCTGTTCAAACATATTCAACAGTAAATATATGGATTGATCAATGTGTGTGGCAGATGACGTTCTCCGGAGGTTCACCAGAAGCGATGGCGAGTTCAGCCTTGCTCTCAGCAAGGACATCGTGGGGCTCCTAAGCTTGCACGACATGTCACACTTGGACATTGGAGAAGAAGCATCGCTCCGCAAGGCCAAGGAGTTCTCAACCAAACACCTTGTGTCTGCCATCAAGAGCCTGGAGCCGGGCCTTGCAAGGTATGTGAGGCAGTCCCTGGACCATCCCTACCACCTGAGCCTGATGCAGTACAAGGCGAGGCACCACCTCAGCTACCTGCAGAGCTTGCCCAGCAGGAACACTGCTGCAATGGAGGAGTTGGCAGCTGCAGAGTTCCAGCTTAACAAACAGCTGCATCAGAAAGAAATGGCAGAGACTGAAAGGTACACAAATATGTCGTCCTATATGGAACTTAATTTTACATGATAAAATGTAATAGAATCATCACAAATTAATTCGATTATATATAATTCTAATTATTAATTCGATTATATATAATTCTAATTATTTTGTAAGAAAAAAAATTAAATCTATGCGATGCAGATGGTGGATGAATCTAGGATTGGCTCAAGAGATACCGGTGGCTCGGGACCAGGTGCTCAAATGGTACACGTGGTCCATGACCATACTCCAGGGATCTTCCTTCTCCAGATACAGGGTTGTGATCACAAAGATAATCGCCATTGCCTATGTTGTGGATGACATATTTGACCTTGTTGGCACACTGGAGGAGCTAACCGTCTTCACCGACGCAATAAAAAAGTAACGCAATATATCTGTAAAATATATTTATATATATAGTAAGTAAAAAAATATATACTATACCTTACACATTGACATGACAAAAGTAACACAATTTGCAGGTGGGATATTGCAGCTGCCGATTCACTACCTAATTGCATGAGATCATGCTACAAAGCTCTTTACACCATCACAAATGAGATGGCAGATATGGCCGAGAAGGAGCATGGATTGAACCCTATCAATCATCTCAGGAAATCTGTACGTTATATATTGCCCAAAAGTACAAGAATGTGTCCCCTGTCCTGAATATTATCCTCAGAATTATGTTGTAGCTATAGTTGTAGTATATATGATGCCTAGTTACTGAACCTTACAGATCGGGGGAAAACATTTACAGTGCTTATGATGAGTAATCCAGAGCCTTCTCCTTCTGTTGCAGTGGGTGATGCTGTTTGATGGGTTCATGGTTGAGGCAAAATGGTTGGCAACCGATCAGGTTCCTGCGGCAGAGGAGTACCTGACAAATGGTGTTATCACATCCGGTGTGCCGCTTGCATTTGTGCACATACTCTTTCTTCTAGGGCATCACCATGCGGCAAGTGGTAGTGATGCCGCAGAGCTCACTGACCACATCCCTCCAGCCATCTCCAGCGCGGCCAAAATCCTCAGGCTATGGGATGACATGGGCAGTGCCAAGGTCTTGTGTGATTTTCGAAATTATTGGAGAAGATGAATCATACAACAATGATATGAGATTTCATCTTAATTGAGGATTTATTTTTGCAGGACGAAGCACAGAATGGATTGGATGGTTCGTACAGAGAGCTATACCTCATGGAGAATCCTGCCGGTGACGCGGAAGAGCACATGCGTAACTTGATCGCCAGGGAGTGGGAGGAGCTCAACAGGGAGTGCTTCTCCAGGAGGACCTTCTCCGGCAGCTTCGCGCAAGCATGCTTCAACGCCGTGAGGATGGTGAGCGTCATGTACTCGTACGACAAGGAGCAGAGGCTCCCAGTCCTTGAGGACTACATGAGGATGTTGCTGTTTTGAAACTCTATCTCTGCATCTCACTTCTCACTCATAGATGAGAATATTTGAAGTGTAAAGTGTTAGTGTCTCCTCAAGAATCAAATGCATCACCTAAACATGGCAAGAACAAGTAGATATATATCCATGTATTGATTGTAGATGTGAGTTTTAGTGTTGCCTCTATTGATAATGATATTTTTTGTGAAATAAAAATATAATATAGTTAAGCTAACTAGGTGATTACCCATCATTTTTTTCTCCTTCCTTTTTCTTTCACCCTTTGTATGATCTCCCTTTCTTATTTCTCTTTCCTACCCACTTCTTTCCTTTATTACTATCCATCTACACACTGGCGGCATGCCTCCTCAGTGTCAGCGCCTTCCACCCCACTTGCAAGACCATCGCCCCCACTTCTCGGCATTCCCTACCCCCCCACCCCACCTCAACCAGCGCACTAGTGGCAGAGTTTCAACAACAAATGGGGGGGGGGTTCAGCTATACTGTTTTATGAAAATTGATGAACAGTAGCCAATTTTTCATTGGTGGGGTGGGGGGGGGGCATGGACACCCCTGCACTCCACTAAATTCCGCCAGTGCAGCTCGCCACCGTGAAGAAGACGAGCCTCTCACTTATGAACAAACACGGAACACATGCTCAAATCACCTATCAACTGGATCAAAAGGTTGTGTTCATCAAGAACACAAGCCTCTAATTGATGAACAAATGAAGAACACATGAACATATCACTCAAACATGCAAGCACTACTTTATATGAAATAGATAAATAAATGAAGTAGATCAAAGTCATACCAAGGAATAAAGATACAAAAGAGCTCATACATAGATCCCAAAGAAGACTAGGAACTTGAATTAGAACTACTCTAGCCTACTCCCTAGCCTTGGAACCAAAAGTGAGAGAAGTGAAACAAAGTTGTGTGTTCTAAAAGTGAGATGTGCATCTTCTATTTATAGACCATGAGGTTCACCAAGAAGCCGCGAAAGCACCCCGGGAATGAAGTCTTGGACCAATGAGTGATAGCCACGTGGAAGGCCAAGATCAACCGACCATAGGTCGGTTTGGCCGAACCCCTGTGGGCCCGGCTGGTCCACTTCTTCCTCCAGCTGGCTGACATGTGGGCCCTTGGGTGTATTCCAGGTGTGTATAACTTTTTGAGTCGGTTTGCTTCCTGAGTGGGCCCTCTTATCCTTGTGCAGTCCACGTGTCACCGTATGATTCGCCGGAGCTTTGCCTCCCTTGGATATGTGACGTGGCATTGACACATGGATCCCATGTGGCAGCCACTCCTCAACTGAGGTGGCATGACATGGTTCGCAGATGACACCATTCTTACTCTTTTTATGGGTATTTTCCTGCAATCACAATTCTTCTAAGGACAAGTGGAACTACATTATTCTAAACTAAAATGCTTGTAAGAAATGCATTTTGCTCCTTTATTCATAAGAATATTGACGGCTAAAAGAGGTATTTAACAACCGTCAACACGAAGTTTCAACAACAAATGGGGGGGGGGGGGAGGGGGGGTTCAGCTATACCACCCCTGCACATACACTCCACTAAGTTCTGCCAATGCAACTCACCACCGCCCCCCATCTTGTGCCTTGGCCCCCATCATCCTTCCCACCCAACGTGTCGTCACCATCCGCTTATATGCCTCATCCCTGTCGCCAATCCGGCTCGCTCCAGCTCCAGAGCCCTACGCCTATGTCGAACCATGCACCCTCGCTGGAGCAAGGCATGGCAATTGAAGCACTAGCCCCTGTTTTCGTGTGTCCGCCATGGGCAGGGAGGGAGCGCAACGGCCGGGTAAGGCTAGTTGCAAAATTGTTGTAATTTAGATGAAAGTATGAAGGCACATGCATCATTTATCATTTAGAGATGGGGAAGAGCCAGGGAAAACCACTTTTTTTTTTGCTTCCTTCACATTGTAGAAATTTGAGTCCGACTTTGGGAGGACGGGGGTGGGGGGTTGACCAGAGAAGTCGTATTGGCTGAAGGGCTTTGGCAGGACTTCATACTTGGCAGCTGGCCCTGCGGCTAAACGCAAAGAGGGACCTTATTCCGACCTTAAAAGATGTGTGTTACCTTAAAAGAGGAACATGATTTATCATATATTATATTGTTTATGGTTATAAAATTATGATCACTGCAGAGGATACTTCATTACAAATCTAACCATATAGAATTTATATTATAAATATAAAAGAACAAAAGGAAAAAAAACAAAATGAGAACACACATATTTTAATAATATTTAATTATTCCTAAATTGCTTTGGAAAATGAAAAATGTAAAGAATTTTCCATGGCATCGATAACTTTAAATTGTCGAATACTAAGAATTTGATTTGTATTGTTAGGGGGGCTAAAGTTGTTTCTAGAGTTTGAATTTTTGTAAACGACATCTTTTCGAGAATGATAGCTTAAAGAAAACTGCAAGCAAACCGAGCACAAACATATAAATTGACAGATTTTGACCTCATTCCGATGTGGAAAAGAAAGATGAAATCATGGTGCCAAAAAAGAATTGTGTTCCAAATGCAAGGCCTTTTGGTTTCCATGTGGGGTTGCAATATTATAACAGCCGTATGTAACACGCCCTTCCGTCCACATGACCATATATAGTAACAGCCAAAGGCATCAAAAGGGGAAATGAGCTACATGTCTTCTGGAAAGCGCGATCGATAAGCTAGTGCATGCATTCTGGTGGGCCTAATCGATCTCTGTTGTTGTATTCAGGTCATATTTTTCACATGGGCCTCATCATCACAGGCTCACAGCATAGTGCAGCAAGTTGGAGCGACGCACAGCAGAAAAAGAGATCGAATTTCGTACGGTGGTGATGTACAGGATTTGGACTGCAGCGTTCACCTCGATGCATACTGCACTCACCAAACACAAATATACCAGCTAGCTAGCTGGATCGAGCAATGGCTGCCGCACCTGCAAGCACCTTCTCCTTCTCCTCCGTTGAGCCTCTTCTCCTATCAGCTTCGCCGGCGGCAGCTGCCGCCAGAAACGACCAGCGAGGCCGGCGCCGCCCCCGTGGCGGTTCCATCCGCCCTTCGGCGGCGGCGGCCAAAGCGCTTCTGCCCATCAATGATTTTGACCTACAGGTAGCTCAACTGTATTAGCGAGCTACTCGCCCTCTGCTTTTAATTTTCTTGCTTGAGTTTATTTCTCAGTGACAGTGATCTGTAATTAAGCTTAACAACCCAAACATGCATGCATTTAAGTGAAGATCGATCGATATATGAAATGAATTTAAATTTGTTACCTGCTGCAGGAGGGCATGACGAGTATGCAAGAGATTC
This sequence comes from Cenchrus fungigraminus, assembly GCA_036936925.1. Taxonomy (NCBI): domain Eukaryota; kingdom Viridiplantae; phylum Streptophyta; class Magnoliopsida; order Poales; family Poaceae; genus Cenchrus; species Cenchrus fungigraminus. The sequence goes on along the minus strand of CM072770.1, from coordinate 123,417,021 downwards.
TGCAGCAACGACGTCGTCAGAACAACAGCACCCGGGAGATGGTGGCCACCATCGACAACCTCAAGCGTCTCTGCATCGACCACTACTTCGAGGAAGAGATCGAGGGCGCCATGGGCACATGCATGGATCTCATCCACAGCAATGATCTCTTCGAGGCAACCCTTGCATTCAGGCTCATGAGAGAGGCCGGCCATGATGTTTCAGCAGGTCAATTATACTGCTGCGGCAATCGATCTGCGCGTGCTCATCACAACATTTTCAGATAGCAAAGAGATTCTGTTACCAATTAGAATTGCATCGATGTGTTGTTGCAGATTATGTACTGGGGAGGTTCACTGACGACACCGGCGAGTTCAAGCTTTCTCTAAGCAAGGACATCAGAGGGCTCCTGAGCCTGCATGACATGTCACACCTGGACATGGGAGAAGAGGCATCACTCTCCAAGGCAAAGGAGTTCTCAAGCAAGCACCTTGCATCTGCCATCAGGTACTTGGAGCCAGGCCTTGCAAGGTACGTGAGGGAGTCCCTTGACCACCCCTACCACAAGAGCCTGACGCAGTACAAGGCCAGGCACCACCTCAGCTACCTTCAGACCCTGCCCACCAGGAACACTGCAATGGAGGAACTAGCAATTGCAGAGTTCGAGCTCAACAAACGGCTGCATCAGAAAGAAATGCATGAAGTTGAAGGGTAAGTAAATGATCAATTGACATGGAGGTTTCATAAAAAAATTTACGAGCGTGGAAGTGTTGAAAAAAATGACACGTACTCCAGCTTTTGTTTTTGTTAAGATTTCAGTGATAACATATTGTTTATGAATTATAATCGTGACATATTCTATTCATGTGATGCATGCAGCAGATGGTGGATGGGCCTAGGATTGTTTCATGAGATACCTGTGGTGAGGGACCAAGTGCTGAAGTGGCATATGTGGACTATGGCAATCTTCCAAGGATCCTCCTTCTCAGCCTTTCAAAAAAGAAAAGGATCCTTCTTGTCCAGATGCCGTATTGAGACCACAAAGATAATCGCACTTGTCTATGTCGCCGATGACATATTTGACCTTGTTGGCACACAAGAGGAGCTCTCCCTCTTCACCGAGGCAATCAAAATGTAAGCTTGGATGTAACAGTCTCAAAGTTGGACAATATATTTGGTACAAGTATATATAGTAGCAGGCTAGCAACCAATAAGTTAATATGAATACCTGTTCTATATTTCAACACTACTCCCTCCGTTTAAAATTATTGTTTGTTTTTGGCTTTTTTCAGATGCATAGCATGCATGCATGTGCTAGATATCAGACATATCGTATATCTAGATGCATAACAAAAGCTATGTACTTAAACAAGTCAAAACGAGTAGTAATTTGGAACGGAAGGATCGAGTACTTATTAATTATTCTCATATTGAAAATAATTGTTTCCATCTTGCTATTGATAATTATTGTTCGTAAACTGATACATTTTACAAAATCAAATATGATTAGATGGAATACCGAGGCTTCTGATTTACTGCCCAGAGGCATCAGGTCATGCTACAATGCTATTTACACCTCTACGAACGAAATCGCGAACATGGTGGAAGTGGAGTATGGATTCAACCCTGTCAATCATCTCAAGAATTCAGTATGTTAACAACTTGTTTTTCATTACACTTCTCAATTTGATCTGCATCAAAAAAAAAAAAAAATGTAGCTAGCTCCATCTAGCTGTAAATGATGTATTACACAATACTGATACTAGAAATTGTACTTTTTTCTTGGCAGTGGTCGGTGCTGTTCGATGGATTCATGGTTGAGGCGAGATGGCTGGCAACCGATCAGGTTCCTACTGCAGAAGACTACCTGAGAAATGGTGCTGTCACTTCAGGAGTGCCGCTTACATTTGCACACATATTCGCCATGCTAGGGTATGATCACAGTCGTAACGAAGCAGCTGCAGAGTTCGCTGACCACATCCCTTCCATCATCTCTTGCCCGGCCAAGATTCTCAGGCTTTGGGATGACTTGGGCAGTGCAGAGGTCAGCAATTAATTAGTTATATACTCCCTCTGTTCCTTTTTATTTGACATCCATTAGCTCATTGTTAAATGTTTTCACCATATATCCTTTTTAAATCTAGTATATATGACTGTACAAATTCAGCAGCGAATTTAAATCCATATATGGATTTTTGCGCAGGATGAAGCGCAGGAAGGACTGGACGGATCATACAGGGATTTCTACCTAATGGAGAACCCTAGCTGCACTCAGGCCGACGCCGAAGAACACATGCGTGGCTTGATCGCGAGGGAGTGGGAGGAGCTCAACCGGGAGTGCTTCTCGAGACGAAGCTTCTCCTCTAGGTTCGTGCTGGCTTGCTTGAACATCGCAAGGATGGTCACCGTCATGTATTCGTACGACAAGCAGGAGCAGAGGCTTCTTGTACTCGAGGACTACGCGAGGATGCTGCTGCTTTGAAACTGTGTGATCGCTCGATGAGAAGTAACCCATGTGTCATACTCATGCGTGATTTATCTCGCCTGGCCTTTAGTGTAGAAATTTCGCCATATATAGCGCGAGCTAGAATTACTTGGGCGATGAAGATAAGCATTCCTAAGCTGTATATTATTTGGTATTGTATATCTCTTTTTGGAAATATGACTTCAGATTTAACGTCCAAGTTCTAGCTTGCTTTCACATGTCTCTCTTTGCCTTGCGTACGAAACTTTGCCGTGCGCATTTTTTCGGACGCAAGGCAAATAGGAGCTTTGCCGTGCGTATTTTTCACGGCACACGACAAAAAAAAGCTCGGCAAAAAAATAGTTTGCCGTGCGTTTTTCCCTTGACGCAAGACAAATATTTTTTCCCATCGGCCGCCGGACGTTCCTCCCGTTCGCTTGTTCGTTGGACAAGGCGCACGGCAAAGACATTCCCTTTGCCGTGCGCCGTACGAAAACACGCGGCAAACATATACATTTGTCGTGCGTTTTGCTACGACGCACGACAAAGTATTTTTTTAAAAAAATTGATTTTTGTCATTCTTTTTATTTCTCCACTACAAAAACATTATTTTGTACTCTATATTTCAATTTTATACATGTCTCGATAAATTTACTATTTTAAATAATTATGTGTCACTTAAAGAATTTTTGCCGTATACGTCAAATTTGAACTGCAAGTGCATAAAGTAATGGAGTAAAGTATGTGAAAAAATGATATTCATATAATTTAATTAATTTTAAGACCTTATCCAGGAAATTGGATGAACCTTTGAACATTTTGTTCGCGAATTATGAAAATCCACATGCAGTTGCAATGTTTTTTAATTGTATAAAATGCAAACAAAGTTTGAAAATCATGAGATTCGTCAAGAGCTCATGATATCCTATGTGAAGCTTGTGATAAATCATATAGAGTGTTTTGAGCAAGTCGTCATGCATAGTGTTTAGAAACCGAAGTATCTCATTAGAAATTTCAGAGTGTTGAGAGCCACTTGATTAGGTTTGTAGCCGTAGTAAAGTTCAAATTTGAATTTGAATTCAAAGTTTTTTATGTAGGCAATATACAACATAGATTGTCACATCCTAATTTATGGTAATATTTCAGATCCATTTGATAATTTTAGTACATTAACTCTAATTATGAGGTTGAAATAGAGGTAAATGGAAAAGGGCTTTGCCGTGCGCCATCGGTCCCGGGCTGGCACGGCCCGTATACCGTGCCCGGGCTTGAGCCGCCACCCCAGCACGCTGGGCCGCCCAGCACGGCCCGCAAATCAGTGTGTGGCCCGTTAAAGGCCCGCGAAACCCCACCTCGTATATAAACTGAGAGGAAACCCTAGCTGCTCACTGCCTACCCCTGCCCTTTGCCAACCTTCGAACCCCGCCACCACCTCCCGTCCGACGACTCCTATCCACTCGCGAGTCGCGACTCGCACGCAGCCGGACCCGGACGCCTGGACCTCCTCGGCGACCTTCGCAGGGCGCCGGCGCGCTGCCGCCGCTCGCCCCTCCCCTCCCCTCCGCCCTCGTAGCCTTGCCTTCTTCCTCCGCCGCCCCTCTGTCCTGCTCAGTTGCCCCGCGCGCGGAGACCGGATGCCTGGATGCCGACGCGAGCTGGCGCGGTGCCGCGGTCACCTGCGCCACCTTCTCTCCACCGTCGGCGTGGCGCGGTCGCGCCCCCCTCCTCTCTTCCACAGCTCCACTCTGACGTCGTTCCTCTGTCCCTTCCCCGGCTCCACCCTCGCCTTCTTCCTCCGGCGTGCCGCCGCCCGCCGCGCAGGGAGTCCTACCGCGCCGCCCCACGCGAGGAGGCCGCAAGCCGACGCGGCAGTCGGCGCTCCCCTACTCTCGGGCTTCAGGGCGCCCGCGTGTGCGCGTAGGGCCGGGCTAGGTCGGGCTAGCTCGGCATGAAACGGCACGACGGGCCCGGGCCTGGGCCGTCGCCACAGCCTGTGGGTGGGCACGACATGACACGATGGATGTTAGTGCCGGGTTGGCCCGACCCGCAGTTGAGCGAGCCACCTCGGGCCCGGGCTAGGGCCGGGTCGGGCGACCCGAATGGACATCTATACTCCTCCTTCTCCTCAGCCGCCTCCCTCCCTCCCTCTCTCCCGGCGACGGTGGCCAACGGCCGGCGTGGCGCGCCCGTCCTCCCCCTCCCTCCCTCACTGGCACGTCCGTCCTCCCCCCTCCCTCCCCCTCACCGGCGTGGTGGCCACATTCCCCAAGATCCTGTCGCCCCCTACCGGTCGGATCCAGCGAGCGTCCCCCTCCCATTCCCTCTCTCCACCTCCACCAGCCGTGCACCACCACGACGGCCCGTGGAGCCACGGTGGATCCAGCGGCGCTCGTGGAGACACGGCAAGATCCGGTGGGTGGGGCGAGATGTGGCGACCCCGAGCCCTCTCCTCCGTCTCCGGATCCGGCAGCGGCACGGGCCAGGGGACGGGCAACGGCACTGGTAACCTCCATCCCCTCCCCTTCTTCCATGGCGGGCGGCGGATCCACGACGACGTCCTTCTCCTCGTCATCCTCGACCTCCGTCCCGCGCGGCCGCGACCTCCTTCACCTTGGTGGCCGGCGGCAGGATCTACAACGGCGGCGGCGGCGGCCGCGAACTCCTCCTCCGGCGGCACCACCGCCCCCTCCTCCTCTGACGGCGCAAGATCCGGCGCAAGATCCGACGTTGGTGGAGGCTCGAAGGCGTCCCCGGCGCGGTGGAGGCGGGCTCCAACGCGGTGGATGCCCGGCGGCATCCCCGCCGCGGCGTCCCTGGCACGGCGGAGGCCTTGGGCGTCCCTGGCGCGGCGTCCCTGCGTCGTGGTGGTGGAGTTGGAGTGGCGTCCCCGGCATGGTGTCCCCGGCGGGCCGGTGGTGGAGTTGGAGCGGCGTTCCCGGCGCGGTGGTGGTCCGCCGGTGGCGGTCCGCGGCCTGTGTTTTTTTCTTTTTTTAGTTTGGGCCGGCGGCGGGCCCTGACCTGTGTTAGTTTTTTTTTTCTTTTTTTAGTTTTGTTTGTCGTGCGTCCCAGACAGACGCACGACAAAGTCCTCGCAAAGCCGTCGGCCGCCGTCTGAGATGGGCGCGCCGTCAGGCCCCTTTTTGTTGCCGTGCGCCGTCCCTGACGCACGGCAAATGTCCTTTGCCGTGCATGTGACAAAAAGCGCACGACAAAGGCCATTTGCCGTGCAAAACTCTGCCGTGCGGTCTCTGTCGTGCATTTCTTGCACTTTGCCGTGCGCTCGAAACGCACGGCAAACAGCCATTTTCCTGTAGTGCAATTAGTTCTAGCACTACCGGAAATCGTGAATATGCCATGAGCCGCTGGGTTTGCCATGAGCTTTTTATCATTTTTTGCGGCAAAATGACATTTCACTGACGGCCACAAAAAAACTCACGGCAAAAATTCATGTCACGGCAAATGGGTGTTCGCCGAGAGCCGGGTGTTTGCCGAGTGTGGCTCTCAGCAAAGACCCATTTTGCCGTGAGTGTTTCTTGGCCGTCGGCAAAAAGGTGTTTGCTTATTGCGCCCATTTTGTTGTGAGTTTTTTTGGCTGATGGCAAAATCGAAGTTTGCCGTGAGTATATGCAAAAAAACACTCAGTAAAGCTCAAATTCAAATCAGATTTTGAAGTAGTAAACTAATTCAAATTAAAAAACTTTTAACTACATAATTTCATAACTTTTGAAGATATACCACTTTTATTTGAGTCATTTATTCATTTGACAAAATGGTAGTAATTTTGTGAAGAATGTTACTACCACTATATCAGATGAACAAATGATCAAAACAAAGTTGTAGATCTTTAGAAGTTATACAACTTTGTAGTTGAAAGTTTTTTAATTTGAATTACTTTTGTAAAGGAAAAGTACATTTGAATTTTTGAAATTTGAATTTTCCGAACGACCTCGAATATAAAACATTCAAAATAAAAATTATAAATCCTGAGAAGTGATGAAACTTTGTAGTTTACAACTTTTTTATTTGAAATTATATTGTCAACGAAAAACTAGGTTTGAATCACTCAAATTTGAAATTCAGATTTTGTAAACGACCTCGAATGGAGAAACTTCCAAAATGAAAGTTATATCTCAGAAAGTTATGAAATTTTGTAGTTGACAACTTTTTAATTTGGATACATTTAAAGTCTCAAAATGCAATTTACACTCGGTGTAGTATAATATGAGGTGAATGAAAACTAGATATGGATAGATATGAGTGTGTGGTGTAGGCTTACGACAAACGTTTGTCGTGAGTCCCATAGGTCGTGTCTTGGCAAAGAGCTGTTTGCTGAGAAATTATTTACCGTGAGGGCTTTATCGAGAGTTACTCTCGTCAAACCGTTTGCCGAGAGTACTCCAATTTTTGCCGAGTGTATCGGGCATTTTTGCTATTTATTTAGTCCTTTTCTGGATGACGCATCTTTGCTTTGCCGAGAGCTATTCTCGGCTTACGACAAACGTTTATCGTGAGTCCCATAGGCCATCTCTTGGCAAAGAGCTGTTTGCTGAGAAATTATTTACCGTGAGGGTTTTATCGAGAGTTACTCGCGACAAACTGTTTGCCGAGAGTACTCCAAATTTTGCCGAGTGTATCGGGCAGTCAGCAAAACGATTTCCCGGAGTGTAGGACATCATAATGACACTTCCAGTTCAACAAATTAGCTGACGCGATGTGCTCCCTTCGTTTCAAATTACAGTTCGTCTGACTTCTTTATCATCAAGTTTAACCAGTTGTCTTATGCAAAGTCGATCTCACAAAGAAAGTGATGTGGAGGGAAAAAGAGGGAGAGGATTCACTACGGGAAAATCAATGTTTGTCGTGCGTTCCGATCTTTGCCGTGCACATTTTTGCGGGTGCACGGCAAAGAGGAGTTTTGAAAAAAAAACGTCAGGTAAAAAATAGTTTGCCGTGCGTTTTTAAGTTGGCGCACGGCAAATAAATAGTTTGCCGTGTGTTTTTTTTGTGCGCACGGCAAATATTTTTTTCCCACCGGACGTTAACCCCGTTAGCTTGTTTGTTGCCTTTGTCGTGCGCTAGGACAAGACGCACGGTAAAGACATCCCCTTTGCCGTGCGCTAGGACAAGACGCACGGCAAACATGCGTTTCCATCTGGCGCACGGCAAACATATACATTTGCCGTGCGTTTTCCCAAGATGCACGGCAAAGTATTTCTAAAAAATTGATTTTTGTACTTCTTTTAATTTTCCCACTACAAAAACATTATTTTGTACTCTATATTTCAAATTTATACATGTCTCGATTAATTTACTATTTTTAATAATTATGTGTCACTTAAAGAATTTTTGCCGTATACGTCAAATTTGAACTGCAAGTGCATAAAGTAATGTAGTCAAGTTTGTGGAAAAATCATATTCGTGTAATTGAATCATTTTTAAGACCTTATCCATGAAACTGGATGAAATTTTGAACATTTTGTTCGCGAATCATGAAAACCCACGTGCGGTTGCAATGTTTTTTAATTTTATAAAATGCAAATAAAGTTTGAAGATCATGAGATTCGTCGAGGGCTCATGGTATCCTATGTGAAGCTTGTGATAAATCATATAGAGTGTTTTGAGCAAGTTGTCATAGATGGTATTTAGAAACCAAAGTATCTCGCTAGAAGTTTCAGAGTCATGAGAGTCACTTGATTCAGTTTGTAGTTGTAGTAAAATTCAAATTTGAATTTGAATTCAAAGTTTTTTATTTAGGTAATGTACAACTTATATTGTCTCATTTTAATTTATGGTAATTTTTCGGATCAATTTGATATTTTTAGTACATTAACCCTAATTATGAGATTGAAATGAAGGTAAATGAAAAAGGTCTTTGCCGTGCGTTTTCTATTTGGCACACGACAAAGATATATCTTTGCCGTGCGTTTTTGTTAAGGCGCACGGCAAATGTTATTTTCTATATTTAACTAATCAATTGCATTCCAAGAAATTTTTTCAAAGAAGCCAAATTTGAACTATAAGTGATTTAAATAATAGAATAAAATGAGTGAAAAATGATCTATATAAAATTTTGGTGTTTTTTGGAAATCATTTGATAATTTTAAAATATCAAACGCAATTAAAAATTTTAAATGATGCAAAAATGTTTGTCGTGCGTTTTATTGTGTGGCGCACGGCAAAATAAATGTTTGCCGTGCGTTTTATTGTGCGGCGCACGGCAAAGCCCAGCTACACACCGGCCCAGCACCACCCGACCGCTGTGAGCCGTCGATCTCGCGATCTGATGGTCGACATCAGACGAAGACTCGTATATAAGAAAACCTTCTAACCCTAACACTCTCCAACTCCTCCACATCGCAGCCCTCCCCAGACTCCTGCACGCTGCCGCCCCTTCCTCCTTCTCCAGCCGGCCCCTCTCCCTCCTCTCCCTCCCCAGATCCGGCCTGCCCTCAGCTCCCGGCCGCGCCCCACCGACGGCTCGAGCTCCTGGCCGCGCCCCACCGGCGGCTCGAGCTCCCGGCCGCTGGAGGCGGAGCTCCTAGCCGCGGGAGGAGGCGGCCCGAGCTCCCGGCCGCGGGAGGCGGAGCTCCTGGCCGCGGGAGGTGGCGGTCCGAGCTCCCAGGCGCGGGAGGCGGAGCTCCTGGCCGCGGGAGGCGGCGGCCCGAGCTCGCCGCCCGAGCTCCTGGCCGCGGGAGGCGGCAGCCCGAGCTCCCGGCCTCGGTAGGCGGCGGCCCCAAGATCCCGCCGCGGCCAAGATCCCCCCAAGATCCCGCCGCGGCCCGCCCTCCCTTCCTCTCCCTCACCGGCGGACGCCGACCTTTCCTCTCCCTCACCGGCGGACGGCGACCTTTCCTCTTCCTCACCGGCGGACAGCGACGACGACCTTTCCTCTCCCTCACCAGCGGGGATCTCGAGCAGGGGAGGCGACCATCCGTGCGGCGGCGCGGATCCGGACCAGGGGTGGCGTCCGGCCCGGTGGCGTCCTCGGCAGCGCGTCCCCAGCGCGGTGGTGGCTGGTGGGCGGCTTCGACGCGGTGGTGGCCAGCCGGCGGCGGGCCCCGCCCTGTGTTGATTTTTTTCTTTTTTTTTTGTTCTGTTTGCCGTGCGTCTCAACTCCGGCGCACGGCAAACGATGTTGGACGCCGTCTCCAGGGGATGTTGGACGCCGTCTCAAATAGGCCGCCGTCTGTTGCTTTTTTTTTGCCGTGCGCCGGCCGTGGCGCACGGCAAAAATTGTTAACCGTGCGTTTTTTAGGAAGGCGCACGACAAAGGGACTTTACCGTGCAAAAATCTGCCGTGTGCCCTTTGCCGTGCGCCTCGATAGAAAACACACAGCAAAGCCTTTGCCGTGCATTTTCTAGCCTTTACCGTGCGCCCGAGACGCACGGCAAAGTTCTGTTTTCCCGTAGTGATCGGAGGAAGATGCCCACCTGTTTGGGAAGAAACATGGTTGTGACGGATCGAGCTGAATGGTCACACACAATGCATCATAAATTCATACGATGGATGCATGCATGTTAAGGTTGGTACACGGGCACATTTAGACCTGAGCATTTCACGGGTCGGGCCGGGTTCGGACCGGGCAGAAAAAAACTTGGGTTTTTCGGGCTGAGAAAATCCTGCCCATGATCGTCCCATAGGACATGTCGGGCCTCAGTTTTCGGGCCGGGCCCGGGCTTGGGCGGGCCGCCCGCGTATTTTATAGTGTAAAGTAACTAAAAACAGCATTTCGGACCGGGCTCGGGCCAAAAAAAATTTTCGCGGGCTTCAAGATCTCTACCCACGCCCGTCCAGTAAGTTCCGTGTGCAGACCTGGCGCGGGCCGGGTCAAAAATGCTCAGGTATAGGCACATCCATCATCAATACATAGATACATGGGAAATTTGTCTGCAGGCCACTGAGGCGAGCATGCCGCACTCAGTCCATTTTGGTTGCATTCTGCCGCAACACATTATGAAAAATGTGACTTGAGCTGTCGTCGAGGAAAGAAAAGTTTCGGAGGAAGCCTGTCGGGGCTCGAGAGCTTTGAGCTCCCCACCCAGCGCAAGCGCAACCAAGACGTACGAGACTTGAAAACAAAACGTAGTAGAGAATAATCTTCCATTCGAAATTTCTCTTTTTAATATAATCGACATCTCTTTTGACAATTTGTTTTAACCAAATGTCATCTAGCTTACTTGGTTAGAGGGGGCTGAGATATAGTCGCAATCAGAACACCTAGGTTTGATTTTTCGTTAGAGCGAATTTATAAGATTGGTTTAAAATAATCGTGAGGCGGTCTTAATCTCACCAACTTAGTTTCAGTTTGTTTGTTAAAAAAAAAGAAAGAGAATGATCTCGACGTTGGGCTACTGGGCTGTTGCTTATCGTGTGGGCCTTGCGGGCAGCTGGGTTCCAATTGGGTGGGACATATTGTTGGATGGATTTCACATTTTCACCAGCATGGCAGCACACGCGGTGGCGCCTCTGTGTCGTTGCCAAATGCAACAAAATACCACCATGTGTGGCACGTTGTGTTGACAGGTCGTCGCTTATATTGTTAGCCACATGTGTATATGTATCTGTCGTTTACACGGTCACGGAGTTTTGGTCTTGGACCCTGCCAAACATTAGCGTCTTCGTATTGTACTACTCTGCAACTCTGACTGTCTGACATATGACATGCATGCACGGCAAGGAAAGCCACAAGCCTGGCTGACGAATTGACGGCACTTGACCATTGGTGTGTCTACGCATGCCAACATTTACATCTGGCCCAAACACTGTTATGTAGCCTGTTCAATTTGGACACATATTGGCTTTAACTTGCTGGTACCATTTGATTATGAAATATTCAATATTCACAATAATAATAATATTTTTATTTGACTGGGTGAATTGTATCATCTCTCATCCAGAATAAATCACATCCACTTAAAACATTCTGCTAACCAAACACATCATATACTCATATGCTAAAATAGAGGAAGGATGATGTGATGTGTGACTAGTGATGTTTAAGCATGTGTATCGTCATATGCTAGCAAGGTACTAAATAAAATTTAACGGTATGATAGCGGATTAGTGTCGGTGTAGCAGATCGCGTATAACGGGTGCTATAGCGGACTCTAAGTCCAAATAGAAGAATAACAAAATAGTCACAATTTAAAAACATATATGAATATCAATATCAAGTTGACTTTAAAAAATTAAAGTCTTAAGTTAGCCATTACATTTCGTGGTAACATAAAAAAATAGATATAGTTAAGTGTATGTATATATATTAACATTAGATTTTTATATTAATGACTAAAAAAATTCATTTTTCATCTCATAATTATTTATCATTATCTAAATAAATGTGTTCAATATTATTATTACTATTTCATTCATATTCATACATCAGTTGAACCATAAATTTAGCAAATAACGGTCTAACATGAGCAATAGCAGCCGTAATAGCGGGGACAATAGCGACCACTAAGTCCGAACATGCTATCTTGGGTCTGTTATAGCGGCCGCTATTGTGATTGCTACGACTGATATTTAGTACCTTGTCTGCTAGGACGTATCTATGCATATATGCGACTAATGTTCACATATGCATTTATGTCAGGAAAAAAAATGTTTATTTAGATATCGACCCTTTCGAACTTTCTATATGTAAGGTTCAATGAAATATTTCAAAATCCAAAACTTGGCCATCGAAGAAAGGCCTGTCCCCTGGATGGACTTGGCACATGACATGAGTTCGCCAACGTAACGTGTGGTTCTCGGCTAGTTTTGTGGTCGTAGCCTCTAGGTAGGCTTCTGAGCTTCTCCATTCATGTCGAGCACACGATTTTCCGAAGCTCTTATTATTAGCTAGTCTATTTTCTAATTTTTTCTTGTGGTTTAGTGTAGTACTCCTTTGTATCGAAATACATGTCGTCGTTGACTTTTTCTTCCAACTTTGACCATTCGTCTTATTCAAAAAATTATCACAAATATGTAAAAGGATAAGTCAAACTTAAAATAACTTCAATAATAAAGTATGTAGCAAGCAAAATAAATGATACTTACATAATTTTTTGAATAAGACGAATGGACAAAGTTGTGAAAAAAAGTCAATGGCGACAAATATTGTCGATACGGAGGGAGTAGTTGGGTCCGATCCTTCCTTGTTTTTGTTTCTCATTTCATTTGTTTTGTTCATGTAAATGTTACGTTCCTTTTTCTCTTAATTCTTCCACAAAAAAGTAAGAAATTTCAGTTTACAAGGGAAAAAACAAAAGGAGAACACACATCACTGTCATACTACACCTATTCCCTTTCACTCAAGTTGAAAAAATGGGCATAGTATCGAGTACACATGCTTTAATATTATTTTTTGTAGTTTTTATTATTTCTAAATTGCTTTGGAAAATGTAAAAATATGAAAGAAATTTTCATCCATCCATAGTTTAAAGTGTCGACTGTCGAGTAATAAGAATTTGGTTTGTATTATTTGGGCTTAAAGTTTCTAGAGTTTGCATATTCAAAAACGGCATCCTTTCGAGAATGGAGAGCTTAAAAACCTGCAAACTGAGCACGACCATGTAACTTGACAGATTTTGACCTCATTCGAATGCGGAAAAAAAAAGAAATCATGGTGCCAAAAAGGAATTATGTGTTCCAAATGAGGCCTTTCATTTTCCATGTAAAGTTACTTTGGACAACTGCGGTAATAAGTAATAATTAACAGTCCTACGTAACCTTTCAGGCCCATGTCCTGGAATGGTAATGAGCTACATGTCCAGATGTCCTGGAAAGCGTGGATTAGCAGCTCATTCTGGTTGGCGTAATCGATCGCTGTTAGTGTTTTGCATTTATCAGGTCGTGTTTTTCACATGGGTCTCAGCACAGGTGCAAGTTGGAGCGAAACAGCAGAAAGAGATCGAGACCGAACCAAGTTCATACTATACGGTGATTTGTACATACAGGATGTGGACTCAGTTGTTCAGAAGCTGCGTGCAGTAACTTAACACCACCACAGCGAGCAATGCAAGTTATGCAGCACAAATATCTGAGCTGAGACGAGCGATCGCGAGCTGCCTCCGATCCCCCCTATAAATAGGAGGCCACGCGTTCACCTCGATGCATCTCACTCGCGATAAGCTGCAAGCACACTGCACTCACCAAGCTCAACACAAATATACCAGCTCGCTGGATCGAGCAATGGCTGCCGCACCTGCAGGCACCTTCTCCCTCTCCTCCGTCTCCGTGGAGCCACTTCTCCTTTCAGCTTCGCCGGCGGCAGCTGCCGCCAGAAACGACCAGCAGCGAGGCCGCCCCCGTGGCTATTCCATCCGCCCTTCGGTGGCAGCGTCCAAAGCCCTGCTGCCCATCAGTGATTTTGATCTACAGGTAGGCAGTAGCTTACTACTAGAGCTCTGTTACGGTGCAACATACCACCAGGTAGTGGTATAGAATAGAAGTCATTTTTTGGAATGAGTACTAAATAAGAGTATAAGACCCAACTGTTGTGTTTATTTCTCAATGATCCGTAATTAAGCTTAACAACCCTAACATGCATGCATGCATGCATTTGTAAGTGACGATATATGAAATGAATTTAAATTTGGAACCGGCTGCAGGAGGGCATGACGAGTATACAAGAGATTCTGCGGCAACGTCAGAACAGCAGCAGCCGGGAGATGGTGGCCACCATCGACAACCTCAAGCGTCTCTGCATCGACCACTACTTTAAGGAAGAGATCGAGGGCGCCATGGGCGCGTGCATGGATCTCATCCACAGCAATGATCTCTTCGAGGCAACACTTGCATTCAGGCTCATGAGAGAGGCCGGCCATGATGTTTCAGCAGGTCAATTATACGTACTGCTGCGGCAATCTGAGCGTGCTCATCACAACATTTTCATATAGCAAAGAGATTCTGTTACCAATTAGCTTTTGCATCGATGTGTTTGTTGCAGATAATGTACTTCGGAGGTTCACTGACGACACCGGCGAGTTCAAGCTTTCTCTAAGCAAGGACATCAGAGGGCTCCTAAGCCTGCATGACATGTCACACCTGGACATGGGAGAAGAGGCATCACTGCACAAGGCAAAGGAGTTCTCAAGCAAGCACCTTGCATCTGCCATCAGGTACTTGGAGCCAGGCCTTGCAAGGTACGTGAGGGAGTCCCTTGACCACCCCTACCACATGAGCCTGACGCAGTACAAGGCCAGGCACCACCTCAGCTACCTTCAGACCCTGCCCACCAGGGACACTGCAATGGAGGAACTAGCAATTGCAGAGTTCCAGCTCAACAAACGGCTGCATCAGAAAGAAATGCAGGAGGTTGAAGGGTGAGTACTCTATGGTGTAGCTAGTCGCGCATGCATGAACACTATGTATGGTCTTGTGCTAGATCAATTGACATGATAAGGGTTTTTTTTTTTTGAGAAAGCAACGGGGCCCAGCGGCCCACCTGAACGAATTCATTCCCAAAGCACAGTAACAAGTACATGATGAGGGTTTCATCAGCTATTTGCGTGTGCGTAGAAGTGTTGAAAAAATTACACTCTAGCTTAATTTTGTTTTTGTTAAGAATATATTGTTTATGAATTATAATTGTGAGAGATATATTTTATTCATGTGATGCAGATGGTGGATGGGCCTAGGATTGTTTCATGAGATACCTGTGGTGAGGGACCAGGTGTTGAAGTGGTATATGTGGACTATGGCAACCTTCCAAGGATCCTCCTTCTCAGCCTTTCAAAAAACAAATGAATCATTCTTGTCCAGATGCCGTATTGAGACCACAAAGATAATCGCACTTGTCTATGTTGTCGATGACATATTTGACCTTGTTGGCACACCGGAGGAGCTCTCCCTCTTCACCGAGGCAATCAAAATGTAAGCTTGGAAGTAACGGTCTAAAAGTTGTACAATATTTTGGTACACACGTATAATAGCTGCCAATAAGTTAATATGAACAATTGTTCTAGATTTCAACACTACTCTCTCTGTTTCAAATTACTTTGTTCTGACTTTTTTCAGGTGCATAGCATGTACTATATGTCTACACATATAGTATATCTACTAGATGTGCATAGCAAAAATTATGTACCTAAAAAAATCAAAACGAATAGTAATTTGGAACGTAAGGATCGAGTACTTATTAATTCTTCTCATACTAAAATAATTGGTTTCTATCTTGCTATTAATAATTATTGTTTCAGACGAATAGTCATTTGGGACGGAGGGTGTACTTAAATTAATTCTTCTCAAATTGAAAATAATTGGTTTCCATCTTGTTATTAATAATTATTGTTTCATAAACTGATACATTGTGCAAAATTAAATACGATTTGTAGATGGAATACCGATGCTGCCGATTTACTGCCCAGTCGCATCAGGTCATGCTACAAGGCTATTTATACCTCTACTAACAAAATCGCAAACATGGTGGAAGAGGAGTATGGATTCAATCCTATGAACCATCTCAAAAATTCAGTATGTTACAAACTTATTTTTTCCATTACACTTCGCAATTTGATCTGCATCAAAAAATGTGACACTAGAAATATAATTGTACCCTTACTTTTTTTGCAGTGGTCGGTGTTGTTTGATGGATTCATGGTTGAGGCAAGATGGCTGGCAGCCGATCAGGTTCCTACAGCAGAGGACTACCTGAGAAATGGTGCTGTCACTTCAGGAGTGCCGCTTACATTTGCACACATATTCGCCATGCTAGGGTATGATCACAGCAATGAAGCTGCAGAACTCACTGACCACATCCCTCCGGTTATCTCTTGCCCGGCCAAGATCCTCAGGCTTTGGGATGACTTGGGCAGTGCAGAGGTCAGCAAAACTTAATGTACAGTATTGCTAAATGTTTTCACTATATATATCCACGTTAAATCTTTTAATCCAACCTGACTGTAAAAGTTTAGCGGCAAGCAGTGATCCTCAGCAGCATTTCTGATCGTCCATGGATGCATGGATTTTGCAGGATGAAGCACAGGAAGGACTGGATGGATCTTACAGGGATTTCTACCTGATGGAAAACCCTAGCTGCACCCCGGGGGACGCCGAGGCACACATGCGTGTCTTGATCGCGAGGGAATGGGAGGAGCTCAATAGGGAGTGCTTCTCCAGGAGGACCTTCTCCTCTAGGTTCGTGCAGGCTTGCTTGAACACCGCCAGGATGGTCAGCGTCATGTATTCATACGACAAGGAGCAGAGGCTTCTTGTACTCGAGGACTACACAAGGATGCTGCTGCACTGAAACTGTGTGATCGATCGATGAGAATATGACCCATATGTCATGCTCATTTATCTCTCGCCATGTAGTGTAGAAATTGCGCCATGTATAGTGCTAGAATTACTTGGGCGATGAAATGATCATCATTCCTAACTAAGCTGTAATATTGTTTGATATTGTACACTTGGGCATATATTCTCTTCTTGGAAATATGAATTCAGATTTAACGTGCAAGTTCTATAGCTAGGTCTCACCTGTAAGTGATGAAGCTTTTGCCAATTAGTTCTAGGACATCATAATGATCATGCCAAGTCAACAAATTTGCTGACGGAATCTATAATTTAATGCTCATGAAATCTATGAAACTCTCCATTAAAACTGGCCTAGATACATTATTACATGTTACTAGGAGTTGACATCACATGGATTATGGAGAACCAAGCTAATTAAGGAGGCCCAACGAACCATTCTTCTTCCTCCTCTAAGGCCAGTCCCAGTGCACAGTTTCATTGCACGGGTACCTAGACTGGGAACTGGTAACTGTGTCACAGGAGTTTCATGGTGATGAAACTCCTCTCACATATGATGTAACTCTCTCTTCTCTCTTCTCATAAATACCTTCCCACATAAGCAAAATTGGTGATGTGGCATGATAATTAATGCTCATGAAATCCTTCATGAAACTCCCATTGAGACCGGCCTAACTATAGATAGTGCAGCCACATTATTAGCAGTGGCGGAACTCGAGAGAAAAAAAAGATCGTATAAACGTTTGGTTCAACATGCTTGTCGAGGACCTTATTAGGCTAATCCTTGCATTGCCATGGCCGCTCTCTCCATGTAGTTACTGCTTGCACAAGGTCTTCATCATCTGGACCGTGACGTGGTGCTAGCAAAGTCGATCTCAGTGAAGAAAGTGATGCGGAGAGGAAAAAAAAGGAGAGGGAGAAGAGGAAGATGCCATATGGCCATATGGGTAGTGATTAGTGACCAAGCACCTAGAAAAATAATAATTTAATGTGTGAGGTGTGTGTTAGAAAGTCAAATGCACATTTTTCATAATGTGTTGCGGCAAAATGAAACCAAAATCGAAGAGTGCTCCTCACGGCGAGTGTCGCCGGCGGCCCAGATCCGGCATCCCTCGGGCAAGATCAAGCGCCTCCCACCCTTGGATCTGCGCCTCCCCTGCCTCGTCGGTGGGGCCGTCCTATGGGTTGCGGCTCCAGATCTGCCCCCCTACTAGCCGCCGGCTTCGAGGGAGGGTGCCAGGAGGGGCTTTGGCAGGGTGGGTGCCCCTGCTGCTTCGAGCTCCGCCGGTGGAGCCGGTCCCCAGCCGCGGCTGGTGACTTCGGCAGGTTGCTGACGGGCGGAGCCCCCTTCGCAGCGGGCTAGCGACCACCGACCCCGCGACCCCTGAGCTACTCCGCCTCCTGTTGTTGAACTGGCCTTCCTCACGGCCTCTCACGTGTGTGCGGCCATGGTTGCGGGAGTGCCTGGAGAAATCCCTTCCACCCCGTTTGGATGTAGACATTGAAGCCCGGAATTTGGAATTGGTATTAGATGTCTTCAATGTCTGTTGTTTGGATGTTCTTGGTATTGGAATTGGAAACCACCTCCAATACCGAGAGGCATTGGGCCTTCAGTCACACCCCCTCACGCAATTCAGACCCCATCCGCTCCGTATTCATCGGCATTCTCTCGCGTCCCCCTACCCCGTGCCTCGCGTCTTCCTCTCTGCTCCGCGCTCGCATGTCCCTCTCGTCACTCCACCGCACTGGTGCCCCTTCCCCATCCACTCCGGCGGCGCCCCCTCCCCTTTCACTCCGACGGTGGCCCCCATTCCCTCCTACTCCGGCGGCGCAGCAAGAAGCAAGGCGGTGCCCCTTCCTATCCGACGGCGGCCCCTTCCCAATCCACTCCGGTGGCCCCTTCCCGATCCACTCCGGGGGCGGCACATGTCCCCTTCTTCAATTCCTTGCAGCTGGCGGCCGGCGGGGTGTGTGTGGGGATGGGTCCCCTTGTTCGTCACATCTGGTGACCGACGGTCGGGAGCTCCTTCCTTGCAGTCAGCGGTCGGCAGCCCCTTCTTCCAGCCAGCGGCCGTCAGTCGGTAGCCCGTTCTTGCTTGTGCGCATGACAAATAAAATTTCAATTCCATTCTTTGGTTATCCAAATAGCAATTGGATTAAGTTGCTTCCTTAGTTTCCAGAAGCCAATTTAGTGTTCCTCCAAACAACTGAATTAGAATTGCAATCCATTTCAATACCACAATTGATTTGGCATTGAACCCAATTCAACACCACACCTTCCAATATCTACATCCAAACACACCCTTCCTGGCTTCATGCCAGCGGGCAAAGGTGACACTACAGTGTCGCTTCCCTCGTTGGAGGCTTTGTCGCAGCACTTCCACTACTTGCATGTCTGTGCTGGTTTCAACTTCTATCCGAGGCATGATTGTAGTTTGTGATTGGAGGCCGACTGCCTCCGACCACCCTGGGTGGTGATGGGTGGACGCGTGAAACCGCAAATTGAATTTCAAGTCTGACATCTCGCTGGTCTTGTCGACATCGGTGGCACCTACCTGTGCCACTCCCTTCTTGGAGGAGATGTCGTTGAGATTTTCATCCCATCCCCAAGTGTTGTTGCAGGTTGCTCCTCCATAAAGCTGGTGTGCTTGCTACCCCCCATCTCCGGTTTTGGTTCTGTGCAAGGCGGATACAAGTTGTGGATTATCATCGCGAGTCGTGCGGGTGTTCACTATTGGGCATCTCTACTCCGTCGGCGCGCTTCTTGTTGGTGGCATTATCAAATTTAATGTCGGGATCTCCACTCTTACACCATTCCCTTGCGAGGTTTCTTCCCCTTGCACGGCGTTGGATGTTGGCGTGTGGAAGCCCAAATGTGCTTTGAAAGGTGGTCCCATCGGCATTGAAAGGAAGATCGTCATTTTCGTTGAGCTCTGGTTGGAGTCACTCTTGCTGCCTTTAGTCCCCACTTCGTTGGCCTGACCCTCAGAGGGAGGTGTTGATGCGAAAATAGGACGTCACCTCCGCGCGCAGCACACGTGACTCCCCGGTCTGTAGCGAGGCGTGCCAGCCAATCTGACCTGTTGATTGACAATGGAAAAATATTAGGGACCGGCTAGAGAACCGATGGCCTTGTAACGACACATGTACCAGCCAATCAGCCGATACGAGTAAAGCGGGATCGGCTGGCTCGAGGGCGACCGAAGCGCGGGTGCGTGAATAGATAGATCGGCTAGGATCGGCCGATTGTGACGTCAGCACTCGAGTAGGTCGGAATCGGCTGCGGTGTTAGAAGCCGATAGGATCTAGATCGAGTGGGATAATAGTGATAATAGTTAAAACCACAAGAATTGGTATGAAAACTTGTAGATCTAGCTAATACCGGTAAGGGGTGAATAAAGAACTAGACGAAACCTCAGCGATGCTCCCGGAGGTTAAAGCCTAGGGTTATTCGGTAAAACGGTACTCACAAGCTTGTCGGAGATCGATCGATGCAGCCCGACGAACTTGAAGGACGACATTGTAGAAAAGAAGAAAAAACGCAATGGCGAAGTCGCCGAAAAGTAGATGTTGTAAAGTAGATGCTGTAAAGTAAAGGATTTGCCCGGAGGCGGTTTGTTTGATATTGGTGTGAACACTTTTTCCGACCACGCAGGGTCACTATTTATATCCTAAGGACAACCCGACTCCTAGCCGATCACGGCACTGTTTACTTGCATCTAAAGAAAAATGAAAACTACTAAAAATAGAAAAGGACTCTCGCAGGAGTCAAAAACCTTCTAAAAACTGACTCTTGACCCTTTGCCAATCGTGGATTGACCCACCTCCGCCGTACTTTCCTTTTGGCGTATCCTCTCGATTACCACCTTCTCCTTTCCATCGGCCGATCCTCCTGTTTGACCATCGGCCGATCGGTTTGACTCGTTGGTCCAAATGACAGATTTGAGCTTCCTTGACCATCGGCGAATCCTGTTAACCATCCTCCTCTTTCTTCCATCGGCCGACTGCACTCTGTTCTCATCGGCTGCTCCTCCTTATTCCTTTTAACCTGTTTTTCCAAAAAATAGTGTCAACACATGCCCCCCAGTTTCAGAATAAATATCTTTTGTTCCGAAATTCGCCTGAAATTGATATCTTTCTCTTAATTCGAATGATAGCCCAAATCAATCTCCATTGATAGTGCCTTGTCCTTTCAATCTGACATCTTCCAGGGCTGTTCTGCATGTGACACTTTGTCTTTTCTGCTCCCCTTCTCTATAAGACTCACCCTTTTATCCAGGGGTTCCATGATTTCTTCCAGACTTGGTCTTCTCGGATGTAGCCATTGGTCATTCTAGTTTTAGGCATGAGAGGCATTTCTCCCTGGAAAACTTCTTAGGGGATAATGGTCGTCGCTGGTCTTTGACAGACTTCAACTTGAAATAGCATTTCTCCTGGGTGTTACCAGCGAGCTCATAGGCTCTGTCTACAATGTTGGGCAGATGATTTCTGTGAACCATGCTCTGCAGTTTGTGGACGTGATAGCGAAATTTCCCACCGTTTGAGTGTACGTGTGTCATCCTTTATTTGGGGGTGATTCCTTTGAATCGGTCATTCTTTGGAAACCGAGCCATTCACGAGTCATCTGTTTCCTTTTTTACCGGATCTAGCATCTTCGGTTTCCGTCTTTTCTGGCTCCTTCATCTTTATCTCTTCTGGTGCCCTGGCTATAAATAATCGTCCCCATACCCTTACGGAGATCACACCTTTCCTCTCATCCATGGCTCAAGATATAGGTCCAGGGAGCTTTAGGCTCTTGCTCTTCAGTTCCTTTCTTCTTCTCTGATTCATGATGGTTAGAAGAATTCTTGTGAAACAGCCTAGAACATACTTCCCTCTCTAGTCTCCTTTTGTGAAGCTAGGAGGTCCAACAGCTAGAAGAACCCTTGTGATGCAACTTAGGTGCATCAGCTGGTGGATGAGGGTGGAAGTCGTCCCTGGGCGTTGTGGAAAGAAGAACAACCCTATGTCTTCTTTCCCAACAATCTTGACGGGAAGAATTACCGAATCTGGTGATTCATCTTCGTCAAATTTACGCTTTCTTTTTTGTTTTTCTCTTTCTTCGTCCCCATCGCCTGTCCAGTGATGATTAATGTAACCGATCTGTGATGAACCGTCCAAGTTCGCCTTCTCAATGTACTCTTCAGATCTATACTGTAATGTCACCATTGTAATCGAAGATAAGAGAATATATATATATATATATATATATATATATATATATATATATATATATATATATATATATATATATAGTTCTAAGGGCGATTTGTTCATCGGCCATAACCTGAAACCGAACATATTTCGATGATTTGGCAATTCCCTACTGAAGACGATTACATTTGCAATCGGCTATAACTCGAGTCTCTGATCGGCCATGCTCTAATCGGACTAAGCGTCTACCCATATGCTTGGATAATATTTCTTTAAATACTTCCCATTTAATGCTCTGGCAAACTTCTCTCCTTCCAATGTTTCTAAGATATATGCATTGCCTGGCACACATTGGCTGATACGATATGGTCCTTCCCAAGTTGGTGACCACTTCCCGTATTTAGGATCTCTAGAGCCGATTGGTAATATGAGTTTCCAAACCATATCTCCTTCGGCAAACTCTTTAACTTTGACTTTCTTGTCATACCATCTGGCTATCCTCCTTTTATTCTTTTCGATGTTCTCCAAAGCTTTCAGCCGATTACCAGCAAGATCTTCTAATTCCTCTTTCATCATGGTTGAATAATCATCGGCCGATAGCTGATCTTGTAAAGAAGTCCTTCTGGATCCGGTTTTTAACTCCCAAGGTAACACTGCATCATCACCGTACACTAATTGATATGGTGATACTTTGGTTGCCCCATGGCATGCCATCCTGTACGCCCATAGTGCTTCATTAAGAATCGTATGCCACCGCTTGGGATTTGCTTGATTAACTTGATGATGCCCTTGTTCGCTGCTTCTGCTTATCCGTTTGCTTGAGCATAATAGGGAGATGAGTTTAACAGCTTGATTCCTAAGGAATTTGCGTACTCTTCAAATTCCCCTGAAGTGAATTGACTCCCTTGATCGGTTGTGATAGTCTGAGGTATACCAAACCAATAGACAATATGCTCTTTAACAAAATCAATCATGTTGCCTGATGTCACAGTCTTGATTGGGATGGCGTCAACCCACTTTGTAAAATAATCCGTAGCCACCAGTACGAATTTATGACCTTTGCTTGATGGTGGATATATCTGTCCAATCAGATCAATTACCCACCCCCTGAACGGCCATGGCTTGATTATTGGATTCATTGCTGATGCTGGAACTCTTTGAATGCTTCCAAACTTCTGACACTCTTGGCATCCTTTGTAATACTTGAAGCAATCTTCCAATATTGTCAGCCAATAATAGTTATTATTTCTGATCATCCACTTCATCTTAAATGCCGATTGATGGGCTCCACAGACTCCCTCGTGAATTTCCCCCATTAAAGTTTTAGCTTCCTCTTCACCGAGACATTTGAGCAGGACCCCATCGATGGTACGATAGTATAGCTCATCTTCCAGCAGAACGTATTTAATGGCCCTGTATCTTAATTGTTTATCAACCTTCTTGGATGGATCTTTCAGATAATCTACTATCTCCTTCCTCCAATCTTCGGCTGATAATTCCATAACCAGAATCGGCCGATATCCTGACGCCCCTTGAGCCAGCCGATTAGCTTCACTGTTGTAACACTTAGGGATATGTTCAAGTTTTACTATCTTGAACTCTCGAAGTAGTTGAAGACATTCTTCATGATAAATCCTTAAAATATCATCTTTGCATTCCTATTCTCCTGCCAATTGATTTATCACGAGCTGAGAATCTCCAAATATCTCAACAACTTCAGCATTGACTTCTCGTAGTAGCTTTATCCCCTTTAACACTGCCTGGTACTCAGCTTGATTGTTTGTTGAAGTCTTCTCAATTGGGATGGAAAACTCGTAATTTGCTCCTTGGGCGAGATGAGGACGATTCCGATCCCAGCTCCTACTCCACACGATGATCCATCAAAGAACATAGTCCATGGAATAGGTTCTACAACTGCAACTTCAGGTCCACAATGCTGAGTTACCAGATCGGCTATTACTTGCCCTTTGATTGCTTTGGCCGATTGATAGGTCAAATCAAATTCTGACAATGCTAAGATCCATTTTCTGATCCTGCCCTTCAAGATTGGTAATGACAACATATATTTGACCACATCATCTTTGCATACCACGGTACATTCGGCAGTCAATAGGTAAGGTCTCAACTTTGTGCATGAGAAATATAAGCACAAGCATAGTCTTTCCACCGCCGAATACCTTGTTTCTGCATCCAAGAGTCTTCTACTCACGAAATATACAACTTGTTCTTTTCCTTCAAACTCTTGCACAAGGGCCGATCCAATAGCCCGCTCATTAGCCGATAAGTATAACTTGAACGACTTCTTGTCTTGAGGGGGCATTAAGACAGGAGGAGATTTTAAGTACTGCTTGACATTATCTAAAGCTTTCTGCTGTTCTTCTCCCCATACGAATTTCTGATCGGCCTTGAGCTTCAGTAGAGGTGTAAATAACTGAATCCTTTCCGACATATTAGATATAAATCTTCTGATAAAATTGATCTTGCCAATTAATGACTGGAGCTCTTTCTTGTTTGATGGTGCTTTTATATTGTCAATCGCGCTGATTGACTTCTGACCCACTTCGATTCCTCTTTCGTGTATTAAGAAACCCAAGAACTGACCAGCTGAAACACCGAAAGCACATTTGTTGGGATTCATCTTCAGACCATGCTTTCTAGTGCATTCCAATGTTCTTCGTAGATCAGCCAGGTGTTCCTTGTAGCTCTTTGACTTGACAACTACATCATCAATGTAGATCTCTACTATCTTGCCGATGAGTTCATGGAATATGTAATTCATGGCTCTTTGATATGTGGCGCCAGCGTTCTTTAACCCAAAGGTCATGACAATCCACTCATATAACCCGACATGGCCAGGGCACCTGAAAGCAGTCTTTGCAATATCCTCTATGGCCATGAATATTTGATTGTATCCAGCGTTACCATCCATAAAGCTGATGACTTTGTGTCCCGCAGCAGCGTTGACCAATGCATCAGCTACTGGCATCGGATACCCATCCATTGGTGTTGCTTTGTTCAAGTCCCTGAAATCTATGCACACACGTAGTTTGCCATTTTTCTTGTAGACAGGGACTATGTTAGAGATCCATTCGACATATCGACATTGCTGAATAAAATCAGCTTCGAGCAACTTTGTTATCTTGGCTTTTATATCAGGATAAATCTTTGGATTACATTGCCTTGGGTGTTGCTGAAAAGGTCAATATCCTAGTTTAATAGGTAGCTGATGTTCAACAATGGATCGGTCTAATCCAGGCATCTCATAGTATTCCCAAGCAAAACAATCCTTGAACTCTTTTAATAATGCGATCAATTCCTTTTTGTATTCAACATCCAGCTTGGCACTGATGTATGTCGGCCTTGGTTTGCTTCCATCTCCAAGGTCTATCTTTTCCAATTCATCAGCCGATGTAAACCCGTGTCCAAGCTTTCCTTCGTCTTCAATGGACTGATCCATTAAATTTTGTCATCAGAGCCGACTGTTTGAACCGGCTTTAGTCCGAAATCAGACACTTTGAGATACTTGGTATCCTAGGCTTTTCCAGATATGCAGCTTACTCGGTCATAAGTCCACCCTTGTGCTTCTGTAGCGGCTACTGTCAAGGAGGTTTCTCCTTGGACCACCTCCACTGAATCTCCGATCCATTAGATGATGCATTGATGCATTGTAGATGGTATGCAACAATTTGCATGTATCCAATCCCGACCCAACAGTAGATTATAAGATCCCCTCCCTTTAATGACAAAGAAAGCGGTTGGAAGGGTCTTACTACCGATGGTGAGCTCCATGCAGATTGCTCCTTGAGCCGGAGAGACGTTGCCTTCGAAGTCCACCAACATCATGTCGGTTTGGGTTAAGTCTTCATCAGACTTCTCAATCTTGCGCAGCATGGTGTATGTCATCAGATTGACTGTTGCTCCTTCATCCACTAGCATCCTGGTGACAGGCTTCCCGTTGACAAAGCCTTTGAGAAACAATGCCTTCAAATGCTGGCTTTTCTCGTCTTCTGGCTTCTCAAAGATAGCTTGTCTAGGTTCCAGTGTCAATTGAGCCATGCCAAGTTCTTCATCGGATACATCCAAATCAACTGGAGCCATGAACTCTTTTGGTAGGAAGACAACCATGTTTATATCAGCTTGTGGTTTGTCATCTTCTCCATTATCGGCCTTAGGCTTAGGGCGCCATACTTTAGACCGAACCTTCTTCTTGTCCAGCACGCACCTCTCTGCTTCTTCTTGCTATTCTAGTGGCGTAGGTGCTGGACTCTCCTCTTCTGGGATTTGGTCAATCCATCTGGACACCATTGTGGATTGGGCTTCTTGCGTGTTTGGCTTGATCCTTCATCATCTAGTTGCAGTGTGCGTCGACGCTCAGGAGCTCGGCACATGATATCTTCATCAGGGACCAAGGAATCGGCCATCTCTTCTATCTGATTGTTTGACTTTTCATTGACTCGGCCCCCAGCCGATCGTGGATGTTGGCCTTACCCCCCAGCCGATCGTGGACCGAGACCCGTTGATTGCTGAACTCACGGTGATCTCCAGCTGCAGGTCTTCTGTCGTCGAAGCAAACTCTTTTAGATGAGCTGCTGTTATTGTAAGCCCCATTGCATTCTGGACAATTCTCTGCTATTGGAAGCTTGATCCCTTCTTCCCAGCAATATTTGAAGAACGGACATCTCTAATGTCCTTCATTGCGACGTGTCCACTCCTCTCTTCCTCTGGCTTTCTCTTGTCGATGCTGAAACTTGTTGATCAGCATCTGGGACGTGACAGGTCGACGTGGCTTCAAGTCTCCTTCTTCAAGCAGCAACCGTTTTCCCTTGACATCGGCAGCGGTTGCTTGCACCTTGGGATCGACAGCTCCATTATTTTGAGCCGAATCAGACATCAGCAGCTTAACACGTGATGTGTCTTTGCTAGACACTTCAACTGTGTTAGTTGGGAAGGGATGCTGATCAATCTTCATCGGCTTTTCAGCTTTGGTGGGGGTTTCAAACTTAAGCCTTCCTTGCTCAATACCTGATTGGATTTGTTGTCTGAAGATCTTGCAATCATTGGTGTCATGCGACGTTGCATTGTGCCACTTACAATACTTCATCCTCTTCAGCTCTTCTGCATATGGTATGGCATGGAACTAGGAGAGTTTAATCTACCCTTGCTGAAGCAACAGATCAAATATCTTATCAGCCTTAGTGATATCAAAGCCGAATTTCTCTGGTTCTTTCTTGCCAAAGGGACAGGACACAGCCTTCTTGCCTTTGACCCACTCTGCAAGTCCTATCATATTGTCTTCATCTTCTGAATCAGAGTAATCCACATAAGACACCTTCTTCTGAAAGTTTCTTCTAGGTTCATAGGACTTTGCAGTTTCCTGACTCATCCGACTGACCAGCTGGCTGAGACTCTCGAAGTTATGTGATGCATATTTCTCCCTCAAGGTCGGCAAGAGACCTTGGAACGCCAATTCAGCCAGTTGTTTGTCTCCCAGGTTCAGACTATAACATTTGTTTCTGACTTCTCTAAACCTTTGAATGAATCTAGCAACTGTTTCATCGTTCCTCTGCTTGAGTCTGGTTAAATCAGTAATCTTCATCTCATGAATGCCAGAGAAGAAGTAATTGTGGAACTGTTGTTCCAAATCAGACCACTTGATGATGGAATTGGCTGGCAATGATGTAAACCATGAGAATGCTGGTCCGGATAGAGATGAAGAAAACAACCGTATCCTGAGTGTATCAACGTTCCCTGCTTCTAAACATTGTATGATGAATCGAGTGATATGCTCCATTGTGGATGTTTCATCCTGCCCCGAGAACTTGGTGAAGTCTGGCACCTTGAATCTTGGAGGGAACGGTATCTGATCATAACCTGATGGATACGGTGTCCTGCACATGCAGGACTGCTGCTTGGGCTTTATCCCATATTGCTTTTGCAGTATCTCCGGGAAGTGATCCATCAACTCTTTCTTCACATGAGACTTTAACTTAGCAGATACTTGTTCAATTGCTTGCATATCAGCTGATGGAGTCTCTGGAGACTGTTCTTTTGAGGTTCTTGACTGTGGATTTGGTGCCATTGATGCTCCTGCTCCAGAAGAACTCTGCATATTTGCAACAGGTGGAGTTTGTCCGATCGGCTGACTAGCCGATGGGGCTGGTTGATGCACGTTCAACTAGCTTGAGATAGCCAATTGGTTTAGAAGCGTTTGCAGCACTTGTGCAGGATCCACTTGTGGAATTACTGGCTGTCCCGTCACCCCCTGATTGATCGGCTGCTGAGGCGATGATCTTGTATGAGCTACTGTATTAGCCGGGGTCAAGACAGGCTGCATTGGTGTTGACTGTTGCAATGGGGTTGTCTGCACGGGCATCCCCAATGTCGGCTGCTGTAGCGGAGCAGTCTGTACAGGCATCCCTAGTGTCGGCTGTTGAGACGATTTCTGGGTTTGAACAGGAGCTTTTCTTTCTATTGGTATAACCATATGAGCATGAGCTGGACTGATCTTGACTCTTTCAAAAGCCTTGCTCCCGTGATTGAAGTAGACAAATTCTACTCCCTCCTTGTTCATGTGTACAGTCCCTGGAGTACCTCCAAACATGGCTTGATAAGATTGCGGGTACTTCACTTCTAGAACTTCCTCAGGTTGGGGTTCGAAGAAATTTGAGATGTTAGTCTCAAAATGATCACGAGGCAAATCCCATCCTGCAAGCTTTCCATCCTGATTTCTCATGGCAGGATACTTTTGATTCTGCAATGAGAATGTCTGATCTTGGGCGTTGGACTGTACTGAATGTGTTTGGATCACAGGCATTGTAACATCAGGATGTTTGGCTTTCTCTCCAATACTTTGATTCTGAATCAGCTGGGAGTCCGATGAAGAACCAGGAGCAACCTGTGGAGACGGTGAAATCCCTACTGTCGGGTCATCAATCGGCGGGGAAGTCGATTGTTCATGTTGGAACACTGGAGGAGTTCGGTTTGGTTGCAAATATGCAGGTCCCAGGTATCCTCCTTCTGCTCCTTTCTTGAGTGCTTCAATCAGACTATTCTGAATAGTATTGGTGAAAACCTTAGCTTGATCAATCATCATTTGATGCATCGCCTTAGTCATCATGTCTTGAAGCCCTTCAGGATCAGTGTTGACGGTGAATTTCCGTCAACCTAGCCATGAGTTTACCTTTAATGTTGGCATTGATTTATTATTCTAACCACTGGAACTAACTCCCTGTATATAACAAGTTCACTCTTGCATGTCGATTTTGGAGTTTATTGTTTACGCAGAAAATCTACGCTAAAGAGGAGACTTTCGGGATAAGTTCATCAAGCACTTTGGAAGGAGATCATGAAGCCCGACAAGAGTCAAGACACGCGATGAACATGACTCCTAATGACCCGAGGACCGAAGCGTCAACGTGCAAATCTTCAGGGACTCAACCAGAAAACAGCGAAGCTTGGATGGCAAGCATTCAAGCCTTAACCGCGAAGGAAACAACGTCAAAGGCCCACATGCAAGTGCACACAAATGGGGAATCACGCGAGAAGCAACCGGGAGGAAGCCGGGGCCGAAATGGGCCCAGGCCGGTAGGCCCAGGCCGGCCGGCCCAGCCCATTCCGGGCCCGGTTCGGTGCCCCCTTTGACCTAGCCACCCTTCGGACTATTTATAGTCCCCCTGCCAAGAGCCACGGGGAGATACATTCATCATCCGCCGCCGAGGAGCAGAGAAGAGAAGGACACCATTCCGGAGAGAGAGGGTCGAGATGGTTGACTAGGGTTCCCCTAGCCGGCGTGGGAACCTTGCATGGAAGACCACGTCGGAGTTCCAGGAGCTAGGTCAAGATCAAGGTAGGATCCCGGTGGTGATCTTGTCCATGTATTACTTCTATGTTGAATTAGTAGATTGAATCCGATTCTTAGCATCAAGTGCTTTCGTTGTGATTTTGTCTTCGTTTGGGTGTTTTCCTCCCCGATCTATCCCGCGGGTAGATTGCATAGGATGTTCTTGTAGCCATGGTGGCTAGAGGTGCATACCCGATCTACCAAACGTTATCTTGTCCTTCTTGAACCCGCCGAGTAGTACCAACCCGTAAGATTATCCCCCGTAGTGACAGTACGGTAAAGGAGAAAAACGGGAGTCCTCGGAGTCGGAACGGGAGCCATGCTTTCAATGAGATTCGTTTTGCTACATTCTTCTTTACTTTGGAACTTCAACAAAAGACCCGATCCAATCTCTAGATTGGTTCTCCCCTCTCTTTCTCTTGCTACCTCCGGTGTTTAGTAGATTAGATGTGTTTTCATGTTCTTCCATAGATTAGATGCAAAACCCCTCTTGAGATCAAAGCTTTTCCGCTTATTAGATTGGATCTTGCGTTACACATTGTTCCACGGATTCAATACCTTGGGTTCACACTTAAGGGAAGAAGGGTCCCTTGGCTACGATGGAGGACTTGTCCGCTTGCAAGTCCAAACGAAGTTGGATACGCATATACACCGTCAACAAGCCCCTTTTTCTGGCACCGTTGCTGGGGAACAAGTAATCAAGATTCAATCTAGTTTGCGTTTGTGAATATTTTCAGTTTTTCTCTTGATTTTTCTTTTGCATCTCTTAATTTTGATCATCCTCAAAAAAAATCAATCTAGGGTTTTGCTAAACCCTAGTTTTCTTTTAGTTTTTGTATATATTTTGTTTATTGCTAACCCTAACCGGAGATGGACGGCTACATCTCCAACAAAAAAACATATATTTTGCGGATGGTCTAGAAAAAATTTGCAGGCAAAGGTGATGTGCAACACAAGATCTAAAAGCGGAGGCCGAACATCGTCGGAATCTCCAAGAGAAACTCCACTTCCAAGATCGAAGGGAGATCAACCTCACCCGCCACTCATCCTAGGGAGATCGTTCCTCAAGATCATCAGAGCAATCGACGTCGGCAAGAGGGAGATCTAGTTCGACATCGATGGCGTGAGGAGTGCATTCAAGTCAACCATGATTCGAGGTATGTAAAGTGGTCAATATCAAATACATTCTACCTCATCATCGCATCGGAAGGGAGGAGCCAAAGGAGAACGAAGCCAAGGAAGAAAAGATGTTGCATCCGTCAAGACCGTGAATCAACGCCCGCCTGCAAAGACCAAAAAGATGACTAAGCCGAAGAATAAACCTACATCAAAGCCATGGATGGTGTAGAAGTGGGGTCCCCAAGATTACAACGCCCGCAAAGAGCGTTGATCCGGAGCGAAGAAAAGAAGTCTAGCTATAGACTATAAATGAAGCGCTTGGCGGGAGGCAACCCGTTCATCAAGTCAAGAATAAGCTACCGGGAGGACAACCCGTTGAAGAGTCAAGCTACCGGGAGGGCAACCCGAAGAATTTTTCATGTTTTCAAGGTAAGTTGGTCTTAGAGTTTGCTACGCAATACATACCATAAACTCTTGTGTGGTTGAATAATTTTTAGAGACATTATAATTGCTCGGTCATTTTACTTGAATTTTATATTGATCATAAACCAATGACTTGAGCCATCCGAAGTTTTGTTTGCTTCTTTTTGAGAAACCAAGACCAAAAATTCAGAACCTACCCCAACCTTTCATCCTCTCCATGATGTTTAGGTTGGCTTGTTTCACATGTTAAAAACACACGGGTAGAGCCTTGCTATGTTCTTTAATGTTTTCAATCTTTGATGCATGGTAGGATTCGCGTGAACCTAAGCAACTTTATTTTTGGTTTCATTCAACTTGACATCCACCGGTTTCTCTAGATTTAGATTTTCTTCTAAAACCCCATTGACTTTACTTTCTTTCAAAATCTCTCTCTCATGTTTGGCCAAAATTAAAACCTAAACCTATACCCCCACGGTCAAGCTGGAGGAGCTTGCTATCAATTAATGAAAGGAATCGATCCCGGAGTAACCAAAGTAAATTTTATATTTGTTTTTGATATCTAAAAGCTCCTCTAATGATATATTTGGACTCATCGCTAGTGCTGAGTTAATTTTTTTAAATTTTCAAAATTAGAGGAAGGATTAGCATCTAAACTTGATTAAGGGGAGGTATTTGAGCTTGATTAACATATAGTGCTCCATGATGCATCGCGGGAAGCCTCCATCTTTTGGCATCTCAGGCACATGTAAAGGACAAGCATGGGGGAAGCAAGGGCTTTGTTTTGCAGGAAATTAGTGGAAGCACAAGAGGCAAAAAAAAAAGAGTGACACAAAGCAAAACAATGGAGGTGGAAGATTAATCACGCAAGCAAAGGAGTGGTTGTGAACGGTTCGGGCAATGGAATCTCGTGGATCACGCGGACACAAGGCAAGAAGGGAGCAAGAAGCATCTCGGAGAAAGATCAAAGTGAAAGGAGCAGGAGGCCCCCTAGGCAGATCGGCCTAGGCCGGCCGGCCTGGCATCCTCTCATGGCCCCCGGTGCTCCCCTTTGCCTGGTAAGTAATTTATGCATTTGTTAATTTGTGTTCTTGAGTTCATAGCCCATAAGTTTCAGAAACAACCTAGAAAAATTTGAGTTCCATGGTGTTGTAGGATCTTGTCATGTAATCGCCGAATCTTTTGTTTCATTCATGTTGATAATGCTTTAATGCCTAAGGTTAGCCACCATGTTTTTCAGAAGTATAGGTCTCACTACTCCCATAGATCTCATCAACATATAATTTGTAGGTTTAGCTAAAGTGGCCTCATGTTCACACCTTAATAAATTAGTTTAGCTTCACCTTGATAGGCGGTTGCATGATCAAGTATCCATAAACCCTATGGGCTAATATCCATCCTTGTGCACCTCACTCACCACCCTCCAACAATAATAATAAAGAAAATTCACCATAATTTCCATCACTCCATATACTTCTCTTGTGTGTTTTTCCCACCGGCAAGAAACCCCCGGTGCACTCGTTGTGAGTTAGTGCGGTAACAATGTGGAAGAGAGCCACCAATATCTTCCCTAAGAAGACACGATCATCGAAGGCGCCATCATCGAGCTCTTCGAGGAGGCACTCGGTCTCCGAGTCTCCCTGAAGCATGGAGGAAGATGTGGCACCACCGAGGAGTGACACGCTGCCCCTCGGTGGCATGAGGAGTACACGAAGCTCATCCGTGCGGCACACCGAACCGCGAGGACATACGAAGGAGCCACTCGTTCCACCACGACGCTCAACTCGTTCATCCTCTCCACCACCATACACTCCGAGGCGTCCCAATGGATTCATCATAAAGACGGAGGAGGAGGAGGATAGACTTGTTCGTCTTGAGAGGAGGCTTGAGCCAAATGTTGATTTCGATGACACCCTCCAAGTGTTGGATTCTACTCGGATATCAAATCTTGAGCAACCTTGGATGGGTGCGATTCTTTATGGAGTTGGTGTGAATACTTACAAGGAGCTTGATTTGGAAGTTCTTATGACACTAGCACCGGTCATTAATGAAGGAGTGTCGTGCCTCTCATTCCGCCTTGAAGATGAAGAGCAACTAGTTCCTTATGGATATATTGGAGAACTACTCGGTTACAAGAAGGAAGCCCGGAGCAAGTTGATATCCAAGAAAAAAATGTTAGAAGGATTTTTGGGGAATGATTTCGAGAGAAGATTACAAGGAACCCAAAATTTCTCTTTGTCGGGATTTCTTTGGGATCGAGTACATGAAGTAAGGAAAGTGGAGATGAGAGGAGAAGGTACAAATTAACGAAGGTTAATATTCCTCTTCCCAAACGAGAGGCTGAGATCATTTGAAGACAAAATTGGTTAGAGGAAAGATTTCTTGTACCAGCAAAAAAGATTAAAAAGGAAAATTGAGTAAGAGGGATCATCCTCCGTAGCCCAAGACGAAGGAGGAGCTGCGCATGAAGCTAATAAACAACCATGGAAGGATTCCAATGCCACCACCATATGAAGGAAGTATGTCAAATGCGAGCATGGGGCAGCCACGCCACCACATCCTCCACCATACATGTTCCTCACGAAGTTTTCATAGTGCTCCATCCAACAAATGCAAGAAGAAGGGACCGCAAACATTGCCTATCAAATTGGTCGCCTTCACCATTGGAGCAATTTAGAGGAGGACCGGCACAATCATAATACAAGCAAGGATACAACGCGCCGGACCATCAATATCAACCACCGGAAAATAAAGGAAGAAGGAGGAAGAAAAGAAAATAATAATGCTTTCAAATTCGGTTTGATTTTCTCCTTTTCCTTTTCTTTATTTTCAGCTTTTGTGCAAGTTTATATATGTGTAGCATTTTCTGTTTTTTTTTTATTTTCAGCATGTGTGATAATAGTAGAGTTAGTTTAAGATCACCATGAATAAAGTTTCCCACCTTCATCAACCTTTGGTAAAAATATTAAGTTGATGCCATAATAATATATGATGAAAAGTTGCCACTTTGCTCAACTTTTGTACTTGTTTTATGCATGATTAAGCTAATGCTCTCTTTAATATGAATCTGAAATTAATTAAATGCTAGCTTAATCTTTTGTGGAGGTTATGATAAAAATAAGACCCATAGTGTTATTTTCATGCTCTCAATTTTGGATGAGTTAAAGATGATTTGTTCTTAAAAATATATATGCTAACCTTGTCATTAATGCTACTTGCATTTTGCTCTACCTATCCAAAGCCATATATATATATTGAGTGCATAAAACTTAGTATACAAGGTTTATTTTTGGGTGAGTTATTTCAGGCCATGATTTCTCTGGCTCGAGACTAAGAAGCTGGTCATTCCATTTTTGCGTATCTATCTTATTACTAGCCTTTTTATCCGTGCATTGTGTATCCCCACATCGGAGATTTCACAAACCTCGCCGGATATCCACCCTTAAAACCAAAAAAAAATAATCTTTTGTGTTTACCTCCTTGACCACAACCTATCATATGAGTATGGATCGTCAATTCAAGGAAGATCGCAAGATGGTGCCAAGATTGAAGATTTCTATTATCTCTCCAAAGGAAATATATTTCTAGTACCTACCTTATCTCTATCACCTCTTTGCCCGAGGACGAGCAACGTCTAAGCATGGGGGAGGAGGTAGTACAATGCAATTTAGAGTATATGGGGAGCAAATAAAAAAATGATGAAAGAAAAACAAAAGAAAAAAATGAGTATAAAGAAAAAAAAGATAAAGAAAAATATGTATGAGAAAAGAAAAAAATGAGTTTATAAAAATAAAATAAAGTGAACTCCCCGGTTCTCTAAAGTGCATTAGGAATCGCAAAAGTTTCAAGATTTAAGATCCAAACTCATCTTTCCAACCATGTGCAATCCGATAATGAGGACTTCCTTTGTGCCTCGGGATCACTCTTTGCCATTTGCACATGTCCACCTATCTCAAAGTGTGTGTATTTTTCTCTCCCCCTCCTTGATATAACATTATTTTCCAATGACCTTTTTGACGAGTCTCGGTAAGACCATGAGAAGCTTGTCTTGTTTTGACAACATCTCATTTATAATATCTCGGTAGGACTAAACTTTCCCAAAAATCTCCACATAAAGCCTTCCACTATATATATTGAGAGGGGAAAGGAGTAGAATGAATAGGTTTTGAGAGATAAGATGAGATGAGAGTACATGAGCAAGATGCAAGGAAGTTTATTTTTGAACTTGGTTTAGCTCTTTTTTCTTCATCTCGCTCTTAATTTCAAAATTTCTAAGGTTCATTTGAAATTTGGGAGCATGAGGTAATTACTTGTGGGAAGTGCTTAAATTAATATCTATCCTCCATAAGGATGAAGGCTAGTACATTATGGAACTTTAATGATTAAATCCTTGAGAGCATTATGTTTTCTCGTGTATGATCAAGTGCAGGGTATAAGCAATAAAAGGCAACACTGATATTCATTAAAGGCTTACTCGAGGACGAGCAAGGTTTAAGCATGGGGGAGATGTTGACAGTGAATTTCCGTCAACCTAGCCATGAGTTTACCTTTAATGTTGGCATTAATTTATTATTCTAACCACTGGAACTAACCCTCCGTATATAACAAGTTCACTCTTGCATGTCGATTTTGGAGTTTATTGTTTACGCAGGAAATCTACGCTAACGAGGAGACTTTCGGGATAAGTTCATCAAGCACTTTGGAAGGAGATCATGAAGCCCGACAAGAGTCAAGACACGCGATGAACATGACTCCAAAGGACCTGAGGACTGAAGCGTCAATGTGCAAATCTTCAGGGACTCAACCAGAAAACAACAAAGCTTGGATGTCAAGCATTCAAGCCTTAACCGCGAAGGAAACGACGTCAAAGGCCCACATGCAAGTGCACACAAATGTGGAATCGCGCGAGAAGCAACCGGGAGGAAGCCGGGACCAAACTGGGCCGAAATGAGCCCAGGCTGGTCGGCCCAGGCCGGCCGGCCGGCCCAGCCCATTCCGGGCCCGGTTCGGCGCCCCCTTTGACCTAGCCGCCCTTCGGACTATTTATAGTCCCCCTGCCAAGAGCCACGGGGAGATACATTCATCATCCGCCGCCGAGGAGCAGAGAAGAGAAGGACACCATTCCGGAGAGAGAGGGTCGAGATGGTTGACTAGGGTTCCCCTAGCCGGCGTGGGAACCTTGCATGGAAGACCACGTCGGAGTTCCAGGAGCTAGGTCAAGATCAAGGTAGGATCCCGGTGGTGATCTTGTCCATGTATTACTTCTATGTTGAATTAGTAGATTGAATCTGATTCTTAGCATCAAGTGCTTTCGTTGTGATTTTGTCTTCGTTTGGGTGTTTTCCTCCCCGATCTATCCCGTGAGTAGATTGCATAGGATGTTCTTGTAGCCATGGTGGCTAGAGGTGCATACCCGATCTACCAAACATTTTCATCTTGTTCTTCTTGAACCCGCCGAGTAGTACCAACCCGTAAGATTATCCCCCGTAGTGACAGTATGGTAAAGGAGAAAAACGGGAGTCCTCGGAGTCGGAACGGGAGCCATACTTTCAATGAGATTCGTTTTGCTACATTCTTCTTTACTTTGGAACTTCAACAAAAGACCCGATCCAATCTCTAGATTGGTTCTCCCCTCTCTTTCTCTTGCTACCTCCGGTGTTTAGTAGATTAGATGTGTTTTCATGTTCTTCCATAGATTAGATGCAAAACCCCTCTTGAGATCAAAGCTTTTCCGCTTATTAGATTGGATCTTGCGTTACACATTGTTCCACAGATTCGATACCTTGGGTTCACATTTAAGGGAAGAAGGGTCCCTTGGCTACGACGGAGGACTTGTCCGCTTGCAAGTCCAAACGAAGTTGGATACGCATATACACCGTCAACAATCAGCTGAGAAGGTGATTTGCTTAGGTGTTGGCAACGGACTCTTCTTGAAGACTCCACTTTTAGTCTGACCGTATGATGCCAGGCAAAGCTCTTCATAATGCTTCATGTGAGCTTCGAACTCAGCTTTGTCTGCATCTTTCAGCTGATCTTTGGTGATTGCTTGGACGTTGTCCGGATCAACCTCGGAACTACCACTCTTTGTGTTCTTCGTCATTGTTGACTTTTTCGTGTCCCACCGAGCATGCCAAAAGTGTGTTGACGCGAAAATAGGATGTCACCTCCGCGCGCAGCACACGTGACTCCCCGGTCTGTAGCGAGGCGTGCCAGCCAATCTGACCTGTTGATTGACAATGGAAAAATATTAGGGATCGGCTAGAGAACCGATGGCCTTGTAGCGACATGTGTACCAGCCAATCGGCCGATACGAGTAAAGCGGGATCGGCCGGCTCGAGGGCGACCGAAGCGCGGGTGCGTGAATAGATAGATCGGCTAGGATCGGCCGATCGTGACGTCAGCACTCGAGTAGGTCGGAATCGGCTGCGGTGTTAGAAGTCGATAGGATCTAGATCGAGTGGGATAATAGTGATAATAGCTAAAACCACAAGAATTGGTACGAAAACTTGTAGATCTAGCTAATACCGGTAAGGGGTGAATAAAGAACTAGACGAAACCTCAGCGATGCGACCGAAGGTTAAAGCCTAGGGTTATTCGGTAAAACGGTACTCACAAGCTTGTCGGAGATCGATCGATGCAGCCCGACGAACTTGAAGGACGGCGTTGTAGAATAGAAGAAAAAACGCAATGGCGAAGTCGCCGAAAAGTAGATGCTGTAAAGTAAAGGATTTGCCCGGAGGCGGTTTGTTTGATATTGGTGTGTACACTTTTTCCGACCACGCAGGGTCACTATTTATATCCTAAGGACAACCCGACTCCTAGCCGATCACGGCACTGTTTACTTGCATCTAAAGAAAAACGAAAACTACTGAAAATAGAAAAGGACTCTCGCAGGAGTCAAAAACCTTCTAAAAACTGACTCTTGACCCTTTGTCAATCGTGGATTGACCCGCCTCCACCGTACTTTCCTTTTGGCGTATCATCTCGATTACCGCCTTCTCCTTTCCATCGGCCGATCCTCCTGTTTGACCATCGGCTGATCGGTTTGACTCGCTGGTCCAAATGACATATTTGAGCTTCCTTGACCATCGGCGAATCCTGTTAACCATCCTCCTCTTTCTTCCATCGGCCGACTGCACTCTGTTCTCATCGGTTGCTCCTCCTTGTTCCTTTTGACCTATTTTTCTAAAAAATGGTGTCAACAGGAGGGTGACAACGGAGCGGCGTAGCTACGTGGTGTGGAAGGGCAATGGCTGTGGGCTCCTATCTACGATCGGTGGTCGTCTCTCTAGCTGGTGTTTAGCTTTGTCTACTGAACTGTGTCTCCTTTTTTCTTCTGTTTTCCTTGTGTTGTGTGAAGTTGTTGTAAAGTTGCTGAACTTCATGTTTCGTAGCACTTTGACTTGCCACAAAGCTTTTTTATGAAAATTTAGGTACCCCAGTGACCGTAAAAAAAATCGACAGGTGCGGCATGCTCGTCTGAGTGGCCTGTGCCGACAAATTTCCCATGTATCTATGTATTGATGTGAGTCATGTGACCGTGTACCAACCTTGACATACATCGTCCATCGACCATTGTACGAATTTATGATGCATGGTGTGTGACGATTCAGCTGGATCAGTCACAACCATTGTCTGAATACAATGTTGGTCACATGGTCTGGTCCTCCAAAGAAAGGGGACGTGTAGTGGGGAAATGCTTCGGACGACTCCGAAGAAGCTAAGCTTTGCAGCTGACTTGGCTGGTCGTCATTGTACCGACACACGTGGACATACAGGGCAGCACGTTGGCCTTAATTAGAGATGTTTTTTAACGAACCGCATAAGATAGTATGTGTTCAATTGATATAACAGAAAATATAAATTTATGATCTTAAGAGGTCATATGCAGTAAAAGAAAAGAAATACAAAATGAAACTCATCCGGTTGGACCGGAACATCACTACTAGAGAATCGCACATATATTCCAGGTCCATTTTTTATTTGTACCGAGTATTTTTGACCCCGGTACAAATAAGAGCATTTGTACCGGTTGGAGCCTCCAACCGGTACAAATGTCCACTCACAGGGGCGCGCCGAGGCCTCCTCCTCC
The DNA here is from genome assembly GCA_036936925.1 of Cenchrus fungigraminus. Taxonomy (NCBI): domain Eukaryota; kingdom Viridiplantae; phylum Streptophyta; class Magnoliopsida; order Poales; family Poaceae; genus Cenchrus; species Cenchrus fungigraminus. Next base: position 123,377,675 of record CM072770.1, on the reverse strand, counting down.
CAACCCGGTACAAATGTGCTAGCCTCACATTTATACCGGGCGGAGCCACCACCCGGTATAAATGTGGCGACATTTGTACCGGGTAAAAAGAAGACCCGGTACAAATGTTATTCCATCGATCCTGCGGGGACTTAGAAAAATTTCTATGAGCGCTTCTCCGTCCGCGTCCCCCTCTCCTTTAATTCTCATCACCGGTCTCTCTCTGGTACTAAATCCTTATCTCTTTCTCATCTCATTTTTCTCTCTTCCTTCTTCCTTTCTCATTTTTCTTCTCTTCTCTCACGCAGGGTAGAGGCAGGCGGCCGGGCCGGCGCAGCGCGGGGTAGCAGGCGCGGTGCGGGGCGGTCGGCCGGCCGGGCCAGCGCGGGGCGGCGCGAGGTGGGCGGCGCGGCGTGGGGCGGCCGGCGCGGCGTGGGGCGGCCGGCCGAGCCAGCGCGAGGCGGCGCAAGGCGGGCGACCGGGCCAGCGGGCGGCCGGCGCGGGAGGCTGCAGGCCAGCGCGCATGCCTGGGCAGGGTCAACGTGAGTTCTTGTTCGTTCTTGGTTTCCTGTGAATCTTGACTCGATGTGTTGTTGAATCTTATTGTGTTAGTTGTTGTGCGAATCTTATGAGATGTATGAGATTGATGTAAGATGTAATGAGATGTGTAGAGATTGTGATTTGGAAACATGTTGTGAATTTTGTGATTGAATCTTGATTTGAGACTTGTAAAATTTGTGATTTTTAATTTGGATGAGATGAGACTGAGAGGAGAGGAGAGGAGAAGAGAAGAAAAGAAAAGAAAAAGGAAGGGAAAGAGGGCTTAGGGGGGGACATTTGTACCGGTTGGTAACACCACCCGGTACAAATGTTCACATTTGTACCGGGTATCTTGCCCGGTACAAATGCTTCACCTCATTTGTACCGGATGGTTTGTACCGGTTGGATACCCGATACAAATGAGGGTTACCAACCGGTACAAAAGGCTGTTTTTTCAGTAGTGCATCAACATGAAGACGACTTGAATATAGTTATCGTCCGATTACATAGATGACTAAAATTAATTTCATAGTAGGCCTTGATCTCTCCAGTTTCTGGCTGGCCGAACACATGCCTCCCTTCCGGTCTTACGGTCAGGTCTTAGACCATACCAAATACTCCCTCCCTCCCAATTTATTTATCGTTTTGATTTTTATAGATATATTTCTTTTTTATTGTACATAAACTTAACATAGATACATGACAAAAGGAATGTACTTAGAATAGCTAAAATCATAAATAATTTGGGACGAAGGGAAGTAACATCCAGCAAAGGAGCAAATTAAAGCCACACAATCCCTGGCGACGACCATTGACGGATTTGACCATCAGTGTGTACTCATGGTACACGCATCGTGTCCCAAATCTGTTGTAGGTGCAACCTGACCACATGCAGCGTTCCAGGTTACTACTCTCTCCGTATCGAAATACTTATCGTTATTGATTTTTTTCTTCAACTTTGGCCACTCGTCTTATTCAAAAAATTATTGTAAATATGTAAAAGGATAATGCAAGCTTAAAATACCTACAATAATAAAGCATATAGAAAGCAAAATATGTGGTACTCGCAAAATTTTTTGAATAAGACGAATGATCAAAGTTGTACGAAAAAAATCAATGGTGACAAATATTTCGATATGGAGGGAGTATTACGAAACTGAGGTGGTAAGATGACATCTATAATTATGTGGCTGATTTTTCTTTCTGAATCACACAATACATATGCTCACATACACATATATATATTCGTTTCTACGAAACACATGCAATTCTACCCCTGCAAAGATCCCTGAAAGACTAAACTGATAAATTCTCGAGCATCATTGTCACCTCACTATCGACGGACACGTCACCTACCACAGCTGAGCCACGCTTACTTCCAACTATATGTGGCTGATTCTTTACGCATCATGGAAGAAAACTAACACTTAGAGATCTATGTGGTTCAAAGATTGTTGATTGGTACGGTTATTGGGAGAATCTATCAAACTTTTGTGTGTGTTGTTTTTTAAAATAGTATGAGACTTCTGTGTTGGCTGGGTATACAAGTAATATAAAATCTTCCAAAATTCAAACTTGGCCATCAAACAATGGCCGTTTCCCTGCCTCCTGCAGACGGATCCTTGTCGTGTGTCATGTAATAAACGTGTTACACACAGGTATACGCCGACTCACACCAGCTACGTCTAGGGATGGAAAGTGGTATGCGGTTATTTGAAATATACATCTTTCTCACTCTGTGTCGGGGTCCAATGTGACGACGACTGCTGTCACAGTCCTATACGCAAATAGACATTTACTTCCATTAATTTTATACGCAAGTTAGGCACACATATATACTCCGTACTCCTATGTGTGGTCTCACTAATCATGTTACGCTTTTCAGTCATACATAGTATACATACCCAAAAATAAATTTATTTTTCTTTCGTTTTCTTTATAGAAAAATACTAGTAACAATTTCAGCAAAATAAAAAATACATAATAATAGAAGAATACTGCTTCCATTTCAACTTATAATTCATTTGATTTTTTACCTCAAATTTGACCGCTCGTCGTCTTATTCAACAAAAAAAATGTAAAATTCACATATTTTATTGTAACTTCCCTTATTAATAAAAGTTCTTCAAAAATTACTTAAATTTTATTGTACTTATACAAACTTATGAATAAAACAAGTGATTAAATTTGAAATTAATATAAAAAAGTCAAACAAATTATAATTTGGAACAGAGGGAGTAACATATACTACGTTATATTGTGTCATGTAACTTGTGAGGATTGACGCGTAAGGGCCTGTATGGGAGAGCTCCATGTTAAAAAAAACAGCTCTGCTACACAAACTTCACTCCGTAAACTCTGCTCCACTCCAGCAATTTGAAGAATCATGTTTGGCAAAGCTCCACTGCACAAATCCTAGAAGCCCACTTCCCTCCACCCCGCAGCCCACTGTGCAAATAGCGGCCCAGCTTGGCCCATCTAAATTCCTCTCACTTCCACGTGGGTCCCGCTTGTCAGCTTATCTTCAACCTCAGATAAATCTGTGGCGACTCCGGCATGCCCACCCCCGCTGCCGCCATGCCGGCCGACTCCAAGCCCCCGCGCGCGGCGGTCCTGCCGGCGCGCCCTCTCCTCCTCGCGCTCCCCTTCCTCGCCGACTCCAAACCCCCGCGCGCGGCGGCCCTGCTGGCGCTCCCTCTCCTCCTCGCGCTCCCCTTCCTCTCCCTCCTCCTCCTCGTTTGATGGCGTGGAGGTGCGCCCGAGATATCTCGCTCCAGGGTAGGTTCATGGCGTCCACGCCCTCCAGGTAGTCCACCAGCGACCACGCGTAGTCGTCGCCCTGGACACCACTGCCGCCGCCGAAGCGGAGCGCCTGCCGGAGCTCGTCGTCGTAGGTGTGCTTCCGCAGCATGTCGACGACCTCGGCCTTGGGCCGCGCAGCGAGGAATGCCATCTCTGTCGCGCCGGCGGGGCCGGGGAAGTTGACAGTGCCGCCGCGGCCACGGAAGCGGAGCGCAGCCACGTTGTAGGCGCGCACGGCCCCGGCCTTGTCGGTGAACGTGCCGGGCCAGACACGCGCGTGGCGCTCATAGATCTGCGCGCCCCACTGCCCGTTAGGCTGTGGCACCACGCCCTTGTACCGCGACGACGAGGACGGCCACGCCCGTGGCGCCGTCGCGGCATCATCGTCGCCGTCCATCCAGTCCAGCTGCTCTGCCTCTTGAGTCGACGTCGACATGACGGCAAGCTCAGGCGCACGGAACCGCGCCGCCGGCGATCTAGGCCCACTCTTTTCAACGCGCTGCGTACGGCCCGCACACCGCGCCTTGAGCGCCGACACCTGCGCCTTGGTCAGTGTCGGAGGCGGCGGGCGGCTGCAAGCCGGTGGAGAGGGGGCAACGGCGAGGTCTTGCCTGTTGACTTTTTCTTTTTTCGAAAGGGTACGGTATGAGGAGGTGTGTAACCAGTGGTATGATGGGTAATTTTTCCCAACTCTACCAGCTCCAAGAATTGGTGAGCACCTCTTGAGGAGCTCTGAAAAAAGTTGGAGTGAAGCTAATTTTTGATGGAGTGGAGTGGAGCTAGTTGAGGTGTTTAGGCATTTTTTTATGGAGTGGAGCTAAATTTGGTGGAGCAAAGTGCTCCCAAACAAGCTCTAAATTTGACCAACACTGGCTTCATTTAATTTGGAACGCGGAATGGAACTTTCCCTAAAAAAATCCTTTCCTTCCAAATTAAAGTGCATTTCCTTAAACTATGGAACGGAACATTTAGAAATTGACAGACCTCATGCAGAACTCCTTAAACTATGGAATGGAACATTTAGAAATTGACAGACCTCGTGCAGAACAATGAAAATGGGCAACCATATGTGTCGCTTCGCTGAAGCGACACATAGATGTTCCATTGCTCCAGCCGTAGTCCGTCCGCGAGACTAGTCCGCCGCACGTCCATCTTTGAGATAGAAGTGAGTCCATCCACCTTTTTTTAAATTTATTTATTTTCTCCGTTTATTTTTATTTTTCTTCTTTCTATTTTATATATATTTCTTTTCCTCTCCCTCGCTTTTTAATATTGATTTTCCTATTTCTTTTTGTTTTTCTTTATTTCATTTTTTTGCTCTTTTATTTTATTTTTTCTTTCTCTACTCTTTTATTTTTTCCATTCTTTTTTCTTTTACCCTTTCAATCTTTGGTTTTCCTTTCTCATGTTATTTTTATATTATTCTTCTTTTCCTATCATTCATTTCATCTTCTTCTTCTCGTGTTGCTTTTTATGCTAGGTTATGTATCATGATGTTTAATTAAATTCTTTATTTCATTAGTCTATCTTTATTGTATTTATTTTATTTTTCTATACTTATATTTTGTAATTTATATTTTAGTATCTCTTTATCATTTAAATTATTTTGGCATGTCATGCCTTTTCTTTTACATATTTGTTCTAGCTGTAAATATTTGTTCATCTTTTGCAAATATTTATTCGATGTGAGTTACTAAAATTTGTTCCATATGCACAAATATTCTTGTGTTGTTTCTCCTGTATGTTATTTTTTCTATATTCATGGTGCTTCATTTTTCTTCTTTCTTTCATTAATTCTTAGTGCATTTCAGTGAATATTTATTCCACATTAGTGAATATTTGTTCTCGCTCAGTGAATATTTGTACCACCTCCGCGAATATTTGTCTCAGTGAATATTGTTCCCCTTTAGTGAAAATTTGTTCTCGCTCAGTGAAAATTTATTCCCCTTCAGTGAGTATTTGTTCCCCTTCAGTGAAAATTTGTTCTCGCTCAGTGAATATTTGTTCCACCTCAGTGAATATTTGTGTTGACGCGAAAATAGGACGTCACCTCCGCGCGCAGCACACGTGACTCCCCGGTCTGTAGCGAGGTGTGCCAGCCAATCTGACCTGTTGATTGACAATGGAAAAATATTAGGGATCGGCTAGAGAACCGATGGCCTTGTAGAGACACGTGTACCAGCCAATCGGCCGATACGAGTAAAGCGGGATCGGCCGGCTCGAGGGCGACCGAAGCGCGGGTGCGTGGGTATATAGATCAGCTGGGATCAGCCGATCGTGACGTCAGCACTCGAGTAGGTCGGAATCGGCTGCGGTGTTAGAAGCCGATAGGATCTAGATCGAGTGGGATGATGGTGATAATAGCTAAAACCACAAGAATTGGTACGAAAACTTGTAGATCTAGCTAATACCGGTAAGGGGTGAATAAAGAACTAGACGAAACCTCAGCGATGCGCCCGGAGGTTAAAGCCTAGGGTTATTCGGTAAAACGGTACTCACAAGCTTGCCGGAGATCGATCGATGCAGCCCGACGAACTTGAAGGACGGCGTTGTAGAAAAGAAGAAAAACGCAATGGCGAAGTCGCCGAAAAGTAGATGTTGTAAAAGTAGATGCTGTAAAGTAAAGGGTTTGCCCGGAGGCGGTTTGTTTGATATTAGTGTGTACACTTTTTCCCGACCACGCAGGGTCGCTATTTATATCCAAAGGACAACCCGACTCCTAGCCGATTACGGCACTGTTTACTTGTATCTAAAGAAAGACAAAATACTACTAAAAATAGAAAATGACCCTCGCAGGAGTCAAAAACTTTCTAAAAAACTGACTCTTGACCCTTTGCTAATCGTGGATTGACCCGCCTCCACCATGCTTCTCAATCGGCCGATTGCACTCTGTTCTCATCGGCTGCTTCTTCTTATTCCTTTTGACCTGTTTTTCCAAAAAACGGTGTCAACAATTTGTTCCTCTTCAATGAATATTTATTCCATTTTAGTGAATTTTTGTTCCACATGTATATGTCACACAGAAAAATATAAGCTTAGTTTAAAATATATAAATAAATAAGTTCACCATAATATAGTAAAATGAGATCTTGTTTTAAAGTTTTGCGCGTGGATGATGTCAGCAATTTTTGTGCAATATGTCCCTATGGAACACATTCTACAAAACTGCAGAAAAAATTTTTGTACATACGAACAAATTATATAGTGTCTTTGTAGAATTTATTCCACAATTATTGCAGCTCAGAAAACGTAAACCTTAATTAAAATATGGATAACTTTTATTTCAAAAAATATACAAATGGGATCTTTTTTAAAAAGTTTTTATTTCCAGAAATCCAATAGTGCAGATGCTCGATTTATGATCTGTAACTAAGTTTCTATTCGGTTTGCATGTGGATGACGTTAGTAGTTTTGTTTTATTTGCATGCATGCACCAGACACAATGTGAGGGACAAGTAGGGTCCATGCACTTATTTTCTTTTTTTCTACCCGCATGCATTACTTCCTTCTCGACACTGCTGTGACAACTAGCCACACCTAGGGCTGGACAAAAAGCTCGCAACTCGTTAGCTCGCTCAGCTCGCAGCCAACTCGGCTCGGCTCGGCTCGGCTCGTTACTCTAACGAGCCAGCTCGAGCTGGCATTTGAACTCGTTAGTATAACGAGCTAGTTCGAGCTAGCTCGCGAGCGGCTCGCGAGCTCAACGAGCTGAAGTGCATCAGCGGCTCAGCACAAAGAAGCTCAGCAGAAGCAGCAGCATGGCAGCCCAATAAGAGGCCCAACAACCCAGCCAAACCCTTTGCAAGCTCTCGGCAACCGTCCGCTCTCCTCCCTGATGCGCCGCCGCAGCTGTGCGCTCTCTCCCTCCCCTCACCTCCGCATCCGTAGCTCCAGCGTCCAGCCTCTGCATCCGCAGCTCTGTGTGACCTCGGCGCGCGGCACGCCCAACACACCATTACCTCGCTAAGGCCACGCGTAGGAGCAAACTTCAATTCGCATCTCATGTTTGGCTCGCAGCAGAAAGAACTTCGCGTGCGTGTTGTATTCTGGTATCCTGCTTGCCTGTGCTGCGTGGGATCCCCTCCTGTGTCCATAATCCATATCCATCTCTGGAGAACAAGACGACGCGAGGCTGGATGAAAAGGGACACCACCACCTTGCGCAGCAACATAAACATCAACGTAGTGAGTCTAAATTGCAGGTGGGGATTTCTTTCTGTTTGTGGATTCAGCATGTATGTGTGAAGGGAAAATCCATTGGTTTTCTACCTTAGTTCTAATTGAATTTGTCTTCAAATTAAATCGATGCTTCTTTTTGGTGTTGAACTTCTCTACTTAGAAGCAGATTTAAAGAATATTTCGATCTCTTTCATCTCACGAAGGCAACACCAGGGCGTTCTGTACCTAAGCTGCCGGAGCTCGCGAGCTAACCGAGCCGAGCTCGAGCTTTTCACGAGCCGAGCCGAACTCAAGTTTGAGCTCGTTTTCTTAACGAGCCGAGCCGAGCCAGCTCGTTACAGTAACGAGCTCGACCGAGCCGAGCCGAGCCGAGCCGAGCCGAGCCAGCTCGATATCCAGCCCTAGCCACACCCATGAAAACGTGGTGCCTAAAAACAATCGCATCTTCTAAACAATTAATAGTCGTCCTTCCTTTTTCAACGGGGAGAAGGAGTTACTTAATTGATCGAGTGGCCGGTCCTAAAACAACTGATCGACGTTAGTTGCATTCATTCATCAGCTGGTGTTTTCCACATGGATTTAGAGCGATGATACACAGCAGACGACAAAGAGACCGAACTGAATAATTGCGACACGATTTCTGCAGGATTTGGATTGTAATACAACAGCACAACAATAATGCATGCAGTGATGCTCTCTCCCCTGGACACTCTCTGCGCCTCTCGATCTCTCCCTATAAATTGGAGCCCCCCCTGCTTTCACCTCCATGGGCACATGCCTTAGCTGACATTATTGTTTGTTAATTTCCAGTTAAGTTTTTGCAGTAAGATATACACTTCTTGCAACCTAGCTAGAATTAGCAATGGCTGCCGCACCTGCATCAGCCACCTTCTCCCTCTCCTCCGCGGAGCCCCTTCTCCTTTCAGCTTCGCCGACGGCGGCAGCCGCCAGAAACGAACATGGTGGCCGCTCGTCGGCGGCGGCGTCCAAACCGCTGCTGCCCATCAGTGATTTTGACCGCCTCCAGGTAGTTACTGATCTTTTTTCTTGATTGCATTTATCATTAAACTTTAATAAACTTAACAGTACGTATTATATAGTTATAGTTTGATTTTATCAATGACAGTACTATATCATAAGTAATGGCTTTCATTCAATTTAATTTGTTATGGAGAGCTAGAGTGCAATGTATATGTACTTGTCCTGGAAATTAATTAGTACACCACACGTCATGTAGTGCCCTCTCAGTCACTCTCAATGGACACACACGGTGGTGTCGGTGCAGGAGGGCCTGACGAGCATACGGAAGATTCTGCAGCAGCGTCGGAACAGCGCCCGGGAGATGATTGCCACCATTGACAACCTCAAGCGCCTCTGCATCGACCACTACTTCGAGGAAGAGATTGGGAGTGCCATGGATGCTGCGTGCATAGATCTCGTCCACAGCGACGATCTCTTCTTGGCAACACTTGCGTTCAGGCTCATGAGAGAGGCCGGCCATGATGTTTCAGCAGGTCAATTTGCTGCGGCAAGGGCAAGCTGCTCACAACATTTTCAGTCAGATAGCAAAGAGATGACCAAAAAGTTAATTTCTTTTTCTATTTATTACCACCGATGGGTTGTTGCAGATGATGTTCTCCGGAGGTTCACCGACGACGCCGGCGAGTTCAAGCTTGCTCTTAGCAAGGACATCAGAGGGCTCCTGAGCCTCCATGACATATCACACCTGGACATGGGAGATGAAGCATCATCACTACTGCACAAGGCAAAGGAGTTCTCAAGCAAGCACCTTGCATCTGCCATCAGGTACTTGGAGCCATGCCTTGCAAGGTACGTGAGGGAGTCCCTGGACCACCCCTACCACTTGAGCCTGATGCAGTACAAGGCCAGGCACCACCTCAGCTACCTTCAGAGCATGCCCACCAGAGACACTGCAATTGTGGAGCTAGCAATTGCAGAGTTCGAGCTCAACAAACGGCTCCATCAGCAGGAAATGCAGGAGGTTAAAAGGTCAGTAATTAATTAACAATGTACTAGATCAAATGACACAAGAGGATTTCATCACTATCTTACGTACGTAAATGTGTTTACAAAATTACATTCCAGATTTTTTCTGTTTTAATTTATTTAGATTGAGTGGTAACTTATATTATTTATGAACTATATATAGTTGTGAGATATATACTTGATTCATGTGATGCATGCAGATGGTGGACGGACCTAGGATTGTCTCGTGAGATACCGGTGGTTCGGGACCAGGTGCTGAAATGGTACATGTGGCCCATGACAACCATCCAAGGGGCTTGCTCGTCCAGATACCGGGTTAAGACCACAAAAATCATCTCATTAGTCTATGTTGTTGATGACATATTCGACCTTGTTGGCACACCAGAGGAGCTCTCCAACTTCACTAAGGCAATCAAAATGTAATTATTATCATAAAATAGTTTCCAAAAAAGTCAATATTCATGATCTTCTTGTAGATTTCAACATTAATAATTGTTTACATATGAAAATAGTTGGTTTATACCCTAATTTTAAAAATGTAAAAATACGATTTGCAGGTGGAATACCGTGGCTGCTGATTCACTCCCCAGCGGCATAAGATCATGCTACCAGGCTATTTACACCACTACGAATGAGATCGCAGACATGGTAGAAGAGGAGCGTGGATTCAACCCTCTCAATCATCTCAGAAATGCAGTATGTCGTCAGGCACAATCTTGATTCCATTAAACTTGTTCAATTTGATCAGCATACCAAAACTTTAATTTGTAGCCCAAAATTTGGCTATGATGCATGATGTCCCTATATTGGTGATCTTTACACAAATATTAACACAATAACTAAATTCTAGCTACCCCTTTTTTTGGCAGTGGGCAATGCTGTTTGATGGATTCATGGTTGAGGCAAGATGGCTTGCAACTGATCAGGTTCCGACATCAGAAGACTACCTAAAAAATGGTGCTGTCACTTCAGGAGTGCCGCTTACATTTGCGCACATATTCGCCATGCTAGGGTATGATCACAGTCGTAATGAAGCTGCAGAGCTCGCTGATCACATGCCTTCCATCATCTCTTGCCCAGCCAAGATCCTCAGGCTTTGGGATGACTTGGGCAGTGCAGAGGTCAGCAATTAGTTATATATTGTAAATGTTTTGACCATATATCCTTTTTAAATCCAGTATATATGGATGTACAAAATTATTAGCAGCAAATTTAAAACCATGTATGGATTTTTGCGTAGGATGAAGCGCAGGAAGGACTGGACGGATCATACAGGGATTTCTACCTGATGGAGAACCCTAGCTGCACTCAGGCCGACGCCGAAGAACACATGCGTGGCTTGATCGCGAGGGAGTGGGAGGAGCTCAACAGGGAGTGCTTCTCCCGGAGGAGCTTCTCCTCTAGGTTCACACAGGTCTCCCTGAACGCCGCCAGGATGGTCGGCGTCATGTATTCGTACGACAAGGAGCAGAGGCTTCTTGTGCTCGAAGACTACGTGAGGATGCTGCTGCTGTGACGAATTAAACTGTGATCGATGCATATGAGAACAACCTGCCGATCATCCATCATATCCTCATATCCTGCGCGATCTACCTCGCGCTGTCTTGATGTATATATTATATATATTGTACGTAGCTAGAATTACTTGTTCTTCTTTAAAATGCAGACCAGTACTGTCGATTTGTACTGCCAATTTGTTCACGACGAACCATAGCAGTGCAGGACCAGCTAGCTAGGACCATGCGAATTCAGATCTGCATGCCTTCAGGGACCAGCTAGGTCGTCGAACAAATGTGCAAGATCGAATCTTATGTACTTTGTATAGTATAATAACAAACATGTGCAATGAATTAGGCCTTGTTTAGACCATTATTCATCCGTCACATCGAATCGTACCGTTCTCTATGCACCTGAACCAATGCGATAAGTTGCTAGCAAATTGTTACTATTCACCCATCATATCGGAAATAATTTGTCGTAAACAAGGCCTTAGTATTAATTATTAGCTCCCACCCGTTTATGCCAAATAAACAATAACTCCCTCCATTCAAAACTATATGTTGTTTTGGCTCTTGTTGATGCGTAAATTTGGTTATGCATCTAGACATGATATATTAAGTACATAATAAAGTTTTATAAATCTGAAAAGTACAAAACAACCTATCATTTCGGAGTGTTCAGTACTACGTGACGCTACACTCCCTCCGTCCCTAAATGTTTATCATTTTCGCTTCACGAGACACATTTTAATTAAATATATATTAATAAATATTAATATTTATGATTCAAAATTAGTATCAGTTGATAGATATTTGAATCTAATTTTTTTAATAAATTTAATTGAAGATAAAAATATTGCACATATTTTTCATAAATCGAGTCAAAGTTATCAGCATACAAATCGTGGCGACCAACATTTAGGGACAGATGGAGTATGTGCTACTACAACAGAAATATCTCCATATGTCCTTGTTTATTTGAATGAAAAGAAGTAAAGCCGCAAAATTCACTACATATATCTTTACGGCCGGCCAAGGGCACCACATTAGTACGTACTCCCTCTGTTTCGAATTGTAGGTCGTTTTGTCAAATTTAGGTTCATAGTTGTTAGTATGTATCTTTTTAGATCAAGGATTAAAATCCGGCCAAAGGTTACAAAGATACAAGAGTTCTTCATTCTAAACCTCCATACGGAGGACTACAAAGAAACAAGAAAAAGATCTCCAATACAAAGGGAAAAAAAAGGCAAAGCTTTGAAATATATCTAGATGTATAACAAAAAATATGAACTTAATTTGAAATGACAGAACAACATATAATTTGGAAATGGAGGGAATAATACTATAGCTAATTAAGTGCGTGCTTAAGCCAGAGATGAGCGAAGATGGCAGGAATTAGTAATGTAGGTCAGGAACCTCTGCGTGTCGTTATCTCTGCAGCATGCTGAACCATGCATGTGAGAGTTATCATGCACAGTTCAGTACCTGTGTTTCACCGACCGCTAGTACGTAGTAGCGACGATCAGCATCACTCATTGCGTTCCCGGTCGACGACGAGACTATTTTGCCAGCGTCTGCGTTTGGTCTGTCCAGCATGCGTGCGATTATTGTCGGCACTAGTAGCGGCTCTAGTGCCTGGGGAGCAGATGCTGCCTAGGTGCACATGTTGCATGTGAACGTGTTGGGGCCTGTTTATTAGTCGTGTAAATGTATGCGAATGAACAATGCATTTTAGTGGAAGTTGTGAAAAAATATGTATTTAGCCACGTGCTGTGAGAGAAGATGTGACTCAATATGACGATGAATAGTGCATTAGGGAGAAAAGTGGGGAAACTAATTAAACAAGACCTCGAGCAGGCACGCATTTTGCGTGCTGGTCAGGGTTTCATTTTGCCTGCTGGCTAGCTAGGCTGCTACTACAGAGTGGACTGTCTGGCTGAAGAATCAGGTAATCACAGTTATTAGTAATAGAGTTCATGGAGCATCTAGCAACATCCATGCACTAGATTTTGATAGCCATGTTGGTGGAGGAAGCTGTAATAAATAAATTTGGTAGAAGCGAATTGCATTGTAGTCTAATGGTAAGACGGTCTAGTGGGACGCTACCCACCAGGGTTCAAATTCGGATGCTCGCACTTTTTCATGAGATCTCCCAGGATTTGTCGGCATTATGCGTTAAGTGGTAAGTGACGTTCTTGTTGACAACGAGGCGTCAATGGTGACTTCCGGAGTCTACATATCTGTTGGATGGTCAGTCCTTCGGAGGTGCTCATAAGGGTAGGGTTTACGTACGTGTGTTCATAGAAGTGAGTGTGCGTACATATTATGAGCATCTGCGTTGTACTGTGTGGTTGCGGGTTGCCTATGTTGGCATTGCCACGGCTGCGTGTGCTTATATAGCGCAATAGCGGCATACACGCCAATACTATCGGCACTTGGAACACGACAACTATCTAGGACTCAAACCAAACGAATCACAATGTGCATATATCGACAAGAAGACAATGGTTCATCCAGGCAAAATAGGCACACAAGACCGACTTCAACCAAACATGCCTGCCCGGTGAGCTTGTCTCTCAATATACTTTCTACACATGCGTGTAAGTAACTCACCTAATAATTTACTGTGGATCTGTACTTTGTAGCCCTCGTGGTTATCGGCTGTCATGATATTTGTCTAATGTCGGACCCGATAGTAGACCCGTAATACTTTTGTTCTTTCTAAACACAAATTAAACGGGCCCAAGTTCCAGTCCTATTCTCAGCTGCCTTCTAAGTTTTTACTTTTGAAAGTTTATTGAAAGTGATTATTCTTTCAGAAAAATTGAAGTTCCCTAGCTATGCACCTCCCTGTAGTCGTCTCGTTCCAGTCCTGCGCATAAATACAACAGGGACGACAACGAAAAGCCCAAGACTGACTTGACCATGAGAAGTGTGTACGCATGCAAATTCACATTGCCTAATAAGTTTGGACCATGTTTGAAAGAAATTTAAAAGGAAAAGGACCTACCCGCACTGACCGATTTGCATGCATTTTCTTGGTGGTGTGGCACAACGGGAAAAAAAAGGCTGTGCACGGTGCACACCGCGGCCACCGTGCGCACCCCTCGCGATGCTCTCTGACACTCAGTGATCTCTGCGCTCTGTGATTTCTATGCCTTCCGCGTCTCAAGATCTCTGCACTCCGTGATCCCTTCCTCGCTCGGACACACGTCGCAGTCACACAGGGAAGGAGTGTGCACGGTGACCGTTGTGCGCACCGTGGGTACCCAATTTGTTTCCGGCACAACTGTACCCTACTCCGCTCAATTTTCGGAGGATAGGATTGCATGCTTCTCAAGCGGTTGGGAGGGCATGTGTGCTGGGTACCAAATCATAGAAAATCCAAACTCGCCATCAGCAGACAACATGTACATCAGTGTACTCCGAATGCAAGGGAGCACTCGTTCCTTCTCTCTCATGCAATCTTTTGTTGGTACGGTATTAAAATAGGCAACATATTAGATGCAAATTAGACATCTTGTGCAAATTTGGAAACTTTCAATCAAGGCCACAGGATGCTCATCTAAGGGGGAGGCGGGTTGTCGCAAAATTTCATTGGAGATGCTGGTGGTGGGCGATTATGTGCAAAATAACCTCCGTTCGCTCTGCCCTTGGATGAGCATCTTGTGATCTTGATTGGAAGTTTTCAAGTTTGTCCAGGGTGTCTGGTTAATATAACGTGATCTCCATTCTTTGATTTTTTTTCTCCTAAAGTAATCTTTGTTCCATTGCATCATACCATCTTACATATATATATGTGCACGTTTAGTATTGCTTACGAGACGCTAAGAGAACAAAGAGGGTAAATCCTAAAAATCATCATAAAATCCAGAAGCATACAACCATTAAAACTATCACATTTTCAAAAATATTATCAACCTCTGTCATTATGAAGGAAGAAGTTTGATTTTCACCCTTCAACTACAATAGAAGTATAATTTTCAATTTACAACTACAAAACTTGACAGGGGGGCATCCAATTGTCAAAATTGTGCAAATTTGACCATTTGGATGGTTTTGCTGGCGATTTTGCCTTTTTTAGAAAGTAAAAAAAAGTTTTGATTTTATTAAAAGGCTCATAACTAATTTATTTCAATTAGTAAAATATCAAATTGGTTTTGCATGAACCTCTGTCATTATGAAGGTAGATTTTGCATCAACCTCTGTCATTATGAAGGAAGAAGTTTGATTTCACCCTTCAACTATAATAGAAGTCTGATTTTCAATTCACAACTACAAAGCTTGACAGGGGGGCATCCAACTGTCAAAATTGTACAAATTTGACCCTTTGGATGGTTTTGCTTGTGATTTTGCATTTTCTAGAAAGTTAAAAAAGTTTAGATTTTATTAAAAGGCTCATAATATAATAAAAACACTGTGTGAAGAACAGTAATATGTAAGAAAACCGAGCACGTAAGGGCATATAAATTGACCTGTTTTGGCCTCATTCATAATGCGGAATGAATCTAATTTCCTGAAAAATCCACACGTTTCAAACACACCCGGACCTTTTTCTAATTAATTAATAAGGAGATTATGAGAACATGTTGTGCAAGTGAAGTGAACACCACATAAAACCAAACATCATATCCCTCCGTTGACGACGTTGCCGACAGAAAGGTGCAGGCTTGGGGGTATTAACAGTGCCCTCGAAATTAAAGTGATTAGCAAAGCGAACAATCAACGATTGAACGTAACTATGTGTTGCTCTCGATCAGTTCGTATTTTCCACATGGCAAGGCTGCTATGTGCACTGCAAATTGGAGGCTGCTATGGAACGTGTTGAAGATTCACACGGCCGGCCGGTACAGAGGAAGAAACACACAAGCAAGGCGTGGTCTACTAGGTCCTGAAGAACAGTGACAGCAGTGGACTTACTGCATGTCCTGGGGAGCTGTTCATGATGCTTCAGTTCAGAAGCTTCAGCACCACATCACAGCAAACACTGTAGCCGTTAGTTATAGGTGCTCACTTAATTTCTGATGAAATGAGCTAAGGGAGCCCTAGCTCGAGATCACTATAAATTTGAGGGCGTGCATGTAGCTCGATGCACAAAGCACAAACAAATTAAGCTGCAAATGAAAGCACATTCAGTAGCTGGTTATTAGGGCTTGCTTTCCGATAAGTTAAAGCTGTGTTGTTGGAGTTCTATAAACTCGGCAATCAGTAACAACAGTTAGATATAGAGCTATATATCTAATGGCTGCTGCACCTGCACGCATCGTCTTCTCCTCCACCGTGGAGCCTCGTCTTCTCCTTCAAGCAGCTTCGCCGGCGGCCGGGAACGGCCGGCGAGGGCACCGCCACCGCGGCGGTTCCATCATCTGCTCCTCGCTGGCGTCCGAAACGCTGCTGCTGCCCACTGACTTTGACCTTCAGGAGGGCCTGACGAACATGCAAAAGATTCTGCAGCAACGCCGGAAGAGCGGCCGGGAGATGATGGCCGCCGTCGACAACCTCAAGCGCCTCTGCATCGACCACTACTTCGAGGAAGAGATCGAGGCCGCCATGGGCGGCGCCTGCATGGATCTCGTCCACAGCGATGATCTTTGGGATGCAACCCTTGCGTTCAGGCTCATGAGAGAGGCCGGCCATGATGTTTCAGCAGGTCAGTAAACACACAAATAATACTATGAATTGAACTGATGTTGGTCTCTAACATATAGTATGTTACAGTACATAAACAAAGGCAAGTAAATGCATGGTTTACATAATTGATCCCTGTCGCTGTCGATGTGACACAGATGACGTTCTCAGGAGGTTCACCGATGGTAACGGTGAGTTCACCCTAGCTCTCAGCAAGGACGTCAGGGGCCTCTTGAGCCTGTATGACATGTCACACTTGGACATGGGCGATGAAGCATCACTCCACAAGGCAAAGGAGTTCTCGAGCAAGCACCTTGCACCTGCCATCAGGTACTTGGAGCCAAGCCTTGCAAGGTACGTGAGGCAGTCCCTTGACCACCCATACCACCTGAGCCTGATGCAGTACAAGGCTAGGCACCACCTCAGCTACCTGCAAAGTCTGCCCAAAAGAAACACTGCAATGGAGGAGTTGGCAATTGCAGAGTTCCAGCTCAACAAACTGCAGCATCAGCAAGAAATGCAAGAGATTAAAGGGTAAGAAATTAAGTGACATGATGTGATTTCTCAATTAATTATACTAGAGTTTTTTTTAATTTATGAAATCGTTATGGACGATGCAGATGGTGGGTGGACCTAGGATTGGCTCAAGAAATACCGGTGGCCCGGGACCAGGTGCTCAAATGGTACATGTGGCCCATGACAGTCATCCAGGGATCTTCCTTATCCAGATACCGGATTGAGATTACAAAGATAATCTCACTTGTCTATGTTGTGGATGACATATTTGACCTTGTTGGCACACCAGAGGAGCTCTCCGTCTTCACCGAGGCAGTAAAAATGTAAGGTTTCACTTTCTTTCAAATCATTTTTTGGACATAATAGGAAGAACATCTACGCTTTTTGTTCATTTCAGAACAAATGTAATGTATATATTAAGCTTGAATAAAGTAATACATCCTCAACCTTTGTACATAGTAAATTGTTACATTTACATGCATACTTGTTCTAGGTTTCAATATTAATAGTTTTTGCCACGTTTGCAAATATATTATTGATTGGATCTTCATAATGTATATTAATAATTGTTTCATACACTGATTTGAAATTTGCAGGTGGAATACTGCAGCTCCTGATTCGCTCCCCAGTTGCATGAGATCTTGCTACAACGCTCTTTACACCATTACAAATGAGATTGCAGATATGGCTGAAAAGGAGCATGGATTCAACCCTGTCAATCATCTAAGGAAAGCAGTATGTTAACCAACATGTTTGTCCTCACACTCTCCTTCAATTATTTGATCTCAGAAAAACTTCAAAAATTGACGAACCATCATTAACACAATAAATTCTACCCATTATTTTTCAGTGGGCAGTGTTGTTTGAAGGATTCATGGTGGAGTCAAAATGGCTTGCAACCACTGATCAGTCTCCCGCCGCAGAGGACTATCTGAGAAATGCCGTCGTCACTTCCGGTGTGCCGCTTACATTTGCACACTTATTCTTCCTTCTAGGTCAAGATCACGCAACATGTAAAAATGGGGATGCTGCAAAGCTCAGTGATCATCGCATCATCCCTCCTGCCATCTCCTGCCCGGCTAAGATCCTCAGGCTTTGGGATGACATGGGCAGTGCCAAGGTCAGTAGAAACCATGCACATTGTTGTTTTTTATTTTCACAAAATGCGTATAGTAAAATTCTCAGTATAATAATTAATCTAACAGAAAACATCTTTATATGTGTGTTCATCATGAATAATTTTGTCTGAAGGATGAAGCCCAGGAAGGGTTGGATGGATCCTACAGGGACTTGTACTTGATGGAGAACCCTAGCTGCACCCTAGCCGACGCCGAAGAACACATGCGGAGGTTGATCGTGAGGGAGTGGGAGGAGCTCAACAGGGAGTGCTTCTCCCGGAGGACCTTCTCCGGCAGCTTCTCGCAGGTTTGCTTGAACGCCGCCAGGATGGTCAGCGTCATGTACTCGTACAACGAGGAGCAGAGGCTCATCGTCCTCGAGGAATACATGAGGATGCTGCTGCTTTGACTTGAGCTCCATATATAAGTGAAGAAGAAGATAGGATCAACCACACTTGTATTGATCTCTGATGCTGGTATTTATACATGTACAACAGGGTTTAACCAATCCCTAATCTAGCGGAGCGGCGCGGCAGCGAACGCGTGCGTGGAGCGCGGCGTGCGCGGTGTGGCGTGCGCGGCGTGCGCGTGAGCTGCGGCGCCGTTAGACTAGGTACCTGGTTTACAACACCCCCACTCAGTCCCGGCGTTCAGCTCCTGGACGCAGAGACTGTGACGGAACTCGTTGAACATGGACGTGGGCAGACCTTTGGTGAACACGTCGGCAAATTGTTGTGCACTTGGGATCTGCAACACGCGGAGCTCGCCAAGAGCGACCTTCTCCCGAACAAAATGAATGTCCAGCTCGATGTGCTTCGTGCGCTTGTGATGGACCGGATTCCGGGACATGTAGACGCTTGAAACGTTGTCGCAGTAGGCAATCATCGCTGTGGAGACCGGGTTCTGGAGCTCGCCGAGTAGCTGCCGCAGCCAAGTGCATTCGGCCACCGCGTTCGCGACACCGCGGTATTCCGCTTCTGCACTGGAACGGGATACCGTCGTTTGGCGCTTCGAGGACCACGAGATGAGCGAGTCCCCGAGGAAGACGCAGAAGCCTGAAGTAGAGCGCCGAGTGTCTGGGCATCCGGCCCAGTTGGCGTCAGAGTATGCAGTGAGGGACGGCGACGGCGTCGCGGCGCGGTAGAGCTGGAGCCCGTGTGCTGAGGTGCCCTTGAGGTAGAACGCGCTTGATCATGGCCGAGTGAGTGTCGCGTGGGGCGTGCATATGCAAACACACCTGCTGCACTGCATAGGCGATATCCGGTCGCGTCAGGGTGAGGTATTGTAGAGCGCCGGCCATGGCGCGGTACCAGCTAGCGTCGCGAAGAGGAGTGCCATCGTCATTGGATGCCTTGGACTTGGTGTCGGCTGGTGTGCTCACTGGCTTGCAGTTAGCCATCCCGGCTCGCTCGAGAACGTCGGCCGTGTACTTGCGTTGGGACAAGAAGAAGCCTTGTGCCGTGCGTTCCACTTCGATGCCAAGGAAATACTTCAGGGGTCCCATGTCCTTGATCGCGAACGAGGAGCGCAGCTGGTCGACGATGTGACGGAGCATGGCCGGCGATGAGGCTGACAAGATCATGTCGTCGACGTACAGAAGAAGATACGTCGTGTCGCGGCCGCGGCGGAGGACGAACAGCGACGTGTCGGCACGAGACTGGACGAACCCCAGCGACGTCACATGCCCGACGAAATGCGTGAACCAGGCCCGTGGCGCCTGACGAAGGCCGTAGAGGGACTTGGACAGTAGGCAGACGTGATCAGGTCGATCGGGGTCCTCGAATCCTGGCGGCTACTGACAGAACACGCGTTCGTCGAGGTTGCCGTGCAAGAACGCGTTGGAGACGTCGAGCTGATGTGCTGGCCAGTCCTTCGTGGCGATGAGTGTGAGCATGGTCCGGATCGTCGCCGGTTTGACGACCGGGGAGAACGTTTCGCCGAATTCCAGTCCCGGGCGCTGCGTGTCACCGCGCAAGACCCACCGTGCCTTGTACTTGTCGAGGGTGCCGTCGGGATTGAGCTTGGTCTTGAAGACCCATTTGTCGGAGATGACGCGAGCACCGGGAGGACGTGGGACAAGAGTCCACGTGCCGTTGGCCTGGAGTGCATCGAACTCCTGTTGCATCGCCGCCTGCCAATTGGAGTCCCGGAGTGCGACGCGAACAGACGACGGGGTGGGCGACAGAGTGGTGGACGAGCTGGTGAGCGCATACTTGGGATTGGGCTGACGGATGTCGGCCTTGGCGCGTGTGACCATGTGGTGACGAGGCGGCGGTGGAGCAGGCGGAGGGGAGCAGTGCGTGGGCGGCTCAGCAGCATGGGGCGTGGCATGTGCCGGTGTCGAGCGTGGCTGGTGGTTGGGAGAGGACGCGGCAGGCGCGGCACCAGGCGGCGTGCGCGTCGTGGCGTGCTCGACACGTTGAGGCGAGGATGATGTAGGCGGCGTCGAGCGACGTGGATGGCGTCCATGTCCTACTGGCTGGGGCGCGTTGATGACGATCGGGTCGTCGCAGATACAGGGGCGTTGCGGCGGCTCGGGCGGTGTGGGCGTGACGTTCCTGAAAGGGAACTGGTCCTCGACGAAGACGACGTGGCGGGACGTATGAACGCGTCGCGTGCTGATGTCGTAGCACCGGTAGCCGCGGTGGTCGCCGGGGTACCCAAGGAACACGCAGGCGACGGACCGTGGACTGAGCTTGTGAGCTGCCGTCGACGTCGTGTTCGGATAGCACAGGCAGCCAAAGACGCAGAGGTTGTCGTAGCAGGGTGGAGCACCCAAGAGGAGCTGATGCGGCGTCGTAGGCTCGGTGGCGCGGCAGGGGTGTCGATTGAGCAGGAACGCAGCTGTTTGAAGTGCCTCGGCCCAAAAGGACAGTAGAGTAGCGTGGAGTCGTTCAGCATCCGGAGAACACGCTCGGCCTTCCCGTTCTGTTGTGAGGTGTATGGGCAAGATAGCCGAAACACCGTCCCCTGAAGAGCAAGGAAGGTACGCATGGCGGCAGAGTCGTACTCTTTGCCATTGTCGGTCTGGAGAGCTAAGACAGGGAGACCAAATTGTGTTTGCACATAGGAGAAAAAGGATCTAATAATTGGAAGCACCTCTGATTTTTGTCGAATGGGAAAGGTCCAAACATATTGTGTGTAATCATCAAGAAGAACAACATAATATTTGTAACCGGAATTGCTATAAATGGGAGATGTCCAAACATCTGAATGCACAATTTGAAAAGGGAAAAATGTGTGATGATCTGAAGACTGGAAAGGGAGCCTAACATGCTTGCCAACCTTACAGGAGTGACAAGAATGAGTGGCTGACTTATTACAGTGGAAATCAAAAGTGTTCAACACTTGATGTAGAGAATTGGAGCCTGGGTGACCCAGTCGTTGGTGCCACAGCTCCACTGCCGACGTTGAAGAGGCATGGAGTGCAGAGTGATGAGGCAGCCGCAACGGATAGAGGTCGCCGTAGGTGTCACATCGGAGCTTCACCATTTGTGTTGGAATATCCTTGATGGAAAATCCATGAGGGTCAAACTCAACAGATACATTGTTATCACGAGTAAGCTTTTTAACAGAAATCAGATTCTTGACTAGAGGTGGGGAAACAAGAACATTGTCAAGGCGAAGTGGTGTGGAGGATGTAGGAATGAGTGCACGAGCTGTATGCGTGACAGGCAGCTGGGCACCATTTCCAACCGTGATAGAAGCCGGAAGGAAGAGAGGTTGAGGGCAAGTGAGGTTACCAGGAGAAGAAGACATGTGCGCGGAGGCGCCGGTGTCGAAGTACCAGTCGGAGGCGCTTGGTGGAGTTTGGGTGTGGACGCCGGCGGACTGCAGAGCGGTGGTGAGAGCACTATGATCCCAGACGCCAGCAGTTGAATGGTCGGCCGGCGCAGGGAGCTGCGGGAGGTGGTGAGCCGTCATGGCCTGCTGGGCCTGAAAAGGTGGACGGGGGCCCAAGACACCAGATGCAGGAGGCCGGAATGGAACACTCCAGGCCTGCACGAGACCCGTCCACGGGTTGTAGGCGGCAGACCAGGGAGCTCCTGGGCGTGACGGTAGGCCGCCGCCGGGTGCGCCGCCGGGGGCGCCGCCGGCGTTGGTTCCCTGAGAGCCACCAGAAGCAGAGCCCCCAGCAGATCCCTTCCCGCGCTTCTTGGATTTGCCCTTGTAGCGCTGGTTGGAGTTCCCGGAGCCGCCGGAGCCGCCGTCTGTGGATCGGGAGTTGGTGGCGCCGCCGTCGTGAGAGTTGGAGGCGTACAACGCGGTGCCCGCCTCCATCTTGGCGTCGTGCTGCATCTGAATCTCCTCGAGAAGCAGGTACGAACGAGCACTCATGAATGTATGAGGCGGGGTCTTGGAATTAATCACCGGTTTGACATGGCGGAACCTGGGATTGAGCCCGCGCAGGAGATTGAGCACCTGGCTGGGCTCGGACACCGGGTAGCCAGGCTGTCCGCGAGCTGCTTCAGGCGCATGGTGTAGTCGGTGATGCTCAGGTCACCTTGCTGGAGAGAACGGAACTCGGCCTCGTAGTACGTGGCGCGCTAGAGCTCGTTGTCGCGGAAGACGCCTTCGATGTCGCCCCAGACGGTGAACGCCGTGGCGTGCGGCTTGTAGATGATGTCGAAGACGGGCTTGGCAATGGTGGTGTGGAGCCAATTGACGATGCAGCAGTCGCTCATGCGCCAATCAGCGTCACGCTGTGCGATTGGCGGGGGCGCACTGATGTGCTCGTCGAGGAGGCCGAACTTGCCGAAGACCGAATCGAAGAGGCAGCACCATTGGCCGTAGTTCGATTGATCGAGATCAAGAACGACGGGGACGTGGTTGCGGATGTTAATGGTTTGAAGAGTGGATGCCGCTGCAGGAACAAGAGGAGCTTCATCGTCGGAGCTGGAGGTGTCGGAGTGAACCGGCGAGTGCGCCATGGGTGCGGCGGCAGGGAAAGGCAGAGGAGGATGTGGAAGAATAGGATCGAAGGGTAACTGATACCATGAAGAAGAAGATAGAATCAACCACACTTGTATTGATCTCTGATGCTGGTATTTATACATGTACAACAGGGTTTAACCAATCCCTAATCTAGCGGAGCGGCGCGGCAGCGAACGCGTGCGTGGAGCGCGGCGTGCGCGGTGTGGCGTGCGCGGGTGGAGCGCGTCGTGCGCGTGAGCAGCGCTGCGCGCGCGTGAGCTGCGGCGCCGTTAGACTAGGTACCTGGTTTACAACAATAAGAACCCATGCATGCGACATGCTGGCAGCAACGTACTTGGTAGAAATCACGTACGTATACGCTTTGTAAATTAAATAGCTACTAGTAGTAGTCAGTACTAGTAGAATGTAATTATCTTTGCGAGGAAGTATGCGCTTTGTCGAACAACATCTCTTCTTCTTTTTAATGAAATGTCTACCAAGTTCTCAAGTGAAAATGTAACGTATGATGTTTCTAAGCTACTTGAAATAAACGATATGATGAAGCAAATGTACATGGTTACTGGTTTCAGATTTAAACTCCAAGTATAAATAAACCTACATGAGTTAAAGGCTGGGTGATTATTGCGGCTCAGATCAGTAAGGTCCGTCGGCGTGTGATCGACTACACGGGAGGGAAATTACAAGGAAAAAAAGAGGACCTACCTCGTTGGATGCTAGCTCGTGGCATGGTCAAGATGAAATGATTTATTAGGGGAACGTTAAGTTAATTTGCACGACCCACCAATGCAAGCACATCATTATTGGACTGGTCATGACGACCGTTCATCATCATCAGGCCGACAAAAGGAATCCACAGTGATGACGTGATCAACGACCACTGACCAGCATCAGCAGCTTGGCAACATGCATGCATGTGTGGACGTGTGGTGTGGCCAGACGCCCAGACTGTACGTACTGTGTGTGGCTAATGGATCATGTTCCTGATAATTAATGCCCATAGTTTCACAATATATATCTGACTCGGCTAGCCTCAGTTATTTTTGGATCAGAAATATGTGAAACTGTTATGTGTGAAACCAGTAGTATAGGTTGCGGCTTTATTTGAGAACAAATTAAAATGTAAGGTGGGATTATTGTTGAAACCAGGACTAGCAGGCAAGCACAGTTTGAAACTTTGAATCTCATAGCTTCAGAAAGCAACTGAAGCAAGTTCAAACTAACCTAGGAGCAGCACACAGATCCAAATTGACTTGACCGATGAAATTAAAGAAACATCGGCTCTCTGTATAAACTACTCCCTCCGTCCTAAAACATAAGGTTCTGGAGGGTTCAAATTTTGTACCACAATATAAGATCCTGGAGGGATATAACAAAACTAAATGAGGTTGGTGGGTGGGTGGAGAGTTGGTGAGTAGTGTAAAATAAGGGGTATAGAGGTCATTTCCTTCCACTATTGTTTCTTGAGTTTGACCCTATATTTTGGGACGGAGGGAGTATATATAAAGTGACATGATGCATCGCCAGAAACAGCATCCCCAGCAGATCAAATCTGACTGGTTGCTCTTGCTTGCAATCCATCACGACACTGACGCTAGCTTGCATGCATTGGACAGGTTGGTGAGGAGTCGCATGCCGGCAGGATAGTTTTCACATACGGAAGATCACTACGTCTTTGGCTGTTGCATGCATGTGTGCCAAATGTGGTCTGTGGCCCAAATACCGGAGCTTCAGTTCCTTTTGCGAGGTGTTTGATGTTGCGGGATCAGAAGATTCTATTCTAGTCAGCCCCATGGGTAAAGATCGACGATCCAAACGTTTAGGCATGGTTTATTCTCACTTTTGTTAGATTGTTTGATTTGATCGATTAACCTTATATGCGATATGCTGAGTCAAATTTTGCCGCTGTTCATTTTGAACTTTCGTCACATCATAAATTGGGAATGGCTACATTCGTATGTTGGTATCAATTTTTGGTGTCCTACATTACAAAATGTTCCATGTATACTAAACCATTGTACCTGTTGTGAATCATTATTAATGTGGCTAATTAATAATGGAATAGAGGGGAGAAGTAGAGGATGGGGAGATGGGAGAGATAGAGATGAATAAATGTTGTATTTACTCCTCCTTTTTACCCCTCTATAAATAGAGGAGTTACCCCTGTGTACATAGTGATCAGATTCATCCAGTGAATGAAAAGAGCTTCCTCTCCTTCTCCCACCCCTGTGTGCCTGTTCTTGTTTAGCTATTGTGTGTTCTAAGTGCTCTAAGCAACGATTTCTAACACGTTATCAGCACGAGTTCTACCGAGCTAGCTGTGACAGAACCGCTCAAAATAATTTCGTATTATCGCCTAAGCCTGTCCACGTGGCCATTAAGCAATAATAAAGAACTATTCTGTCGCCTCTGCCGGGGCATGCCCGGTAAATCACTTACACAGGATCGATTTATGCGCTAAGCCCACACGAAGGCGGGACCAGAGTACAACATTACATTGCATAAAAGGTCTTAATATTAAGAACCAGGTTTTTCAGTACATAAAAGTAAACATGATTCGGAGTTTAAACAGCGGAAATAAAACTAGCGGAAGATACACATGGGAGGCCATCCATGGAGTATCACTCATCAACATCGTTCTCCCACTCAAGTTCCCAACCATCTGGAATAGATCCAGGCCAAATGGGATTACCTGAAAACAACAACAAAAGCAAGGCTGAGTATACTAATACTCAGTAAGACTGACCCGACAATAAAATAAAAGACACAGCTAGACATACAAGGCTTTTTGGCTGGTGGGTTTGTTTTGTCAAAAGCAACTAAGAGTTGATCCTTACTTTCAAATTTTTAGCTCAAGTTCTAGTATGTTAACCATTCTAGGTAAGCACCTAGCTAAGCAAGCATGGTTGTACAAACAAGATTAATCATTCAACAATATTAATCCGAAATGTTTCATAAATAAACATGGGGTAGTCAGTGGTCAAGCCGACTCAGATAACGGCGAGTGACCGACGATCGATCGATTTATATCCTTGCAAGGTAAACCCAAGATACACGGAAGAAGGTAGACCAAGTGCAGTGTCTACCCCAACCAAGCGGTTCCCGTCATTCCCCAGATTAGGAAAAGATGATACAGTCCTAAGTACAAGGTTTACTGGTACGCCCAAACATGGCACGTCCAGAATCACACTTGCACTACCGGTAGCGAACCGGGAGACGCATCTCAAGATTAGTAGCAATAAAATTCCCGCACTGGTTCATTAGGTACTAGGCTTACCGGTCCCATTCCCGACAAGCACTTGGTACGTTCAATAGCTTAGACCAGCACCATGCTACTCGGTCGAGACCGAACCCATTGCTCTTACCACATGAGCGAGTCAAATTATCCAACTTATGATTCCAACATAAGCATCCTATATCTCACGAGCAATGAGTCATTACTCGACTTGTACCGTGTCCTTAAAGCATGGCACTAGCGTTCCTAACATACTAGTAAAATAGCATAGGAGTCCTAAGGATCATGCATCTAGGTTTCAAAACAACTCCTGAAACGTAAATGCACAAAATAAACAATAAATACTGAAAAGTAAAAGTGGAGATTTTATCCCAAAAAGGTTAGATGAAACCGGTGCTTGACTTCCTCTGACTCAACACTAGCCTTGGGCTCTTCTGGACTTTGGTCCAGGTCTTGGTGCACACAGGTGTAGTTCACTTCGCCGTCCGCTGCACCTTCTCCCTCCTGGACTAGCGTATAGCTACCGCCCGACAGTTCTACACGTTATGCATATGCATAAATTTAATTGATCAAAAGGAAATAAATTGCATTTCTGAAAACTGAAATAAACTCTGGGTGTAATGTTAGCCATATTCACCTTGACAAGAAATTTGCAGCACACTTAACCTACAAAAGCACTAGGTGGTTTTGAACAAGATTAAGCACCATTTTGATGGTGATTGTGTACATAGTTAAACATAAGTAAATTAAATAACTTCATAAACAGCAAGGGGGTGTATTTAAATAAATTATTAAAAATAGGAACAAACATGTTTTCACAAAGTAACACCTTAATTGACCTTTCTTTACTTAATTAAATAAAGCAAGCCTTACAACCATAAATCTATATTAAATAAAAAACACCTCAAATAAATCTAAGCTTCAGCACACATCATCATATACCCATTCTAAGCTCACACACCAAAATTTAGATTAAGAACATTTATAAATTAATTTATACGAAAAAGACAAATTTTAGCCTAGTAAATCACCATTAATTCATATAAAAAGATTCACTAAACTTTTTGATCTCAACTTTCTCCTACAAGGCATACATGTCAAATCTAAGCCTCTGGGCAAAGCATAGGTGCAGATTCAAATTATTTTTGAAAATTTGAATTTAAACTCCTACACAAGATTAATTCCAAAACACATGTCAAAACATATCCTAAAATCACATCCATTCTACCAGAGGCACTATTCATCAAGAAAAAGCCCTAGGGTGCACTTATGCTCAAAGAAAAGTTTATTAAAGGGGCTATAAAAAGCATCAGGATTAATCTAGTATAAAGCTTGAATAAATCATAATTAAAGATCTACACATCAAACTCATGCCAACTTTGGTCACAGATCTAAACATGCCATAAAGAGCAACATATCCAAAATTCAACTTCATAGCATGTGTATATTTTAAACTACACTAAAAACAACTCAAACTGAGTTTGAATTTTCATTCAAAAACTACACAGAAAAACCCTATACATGCTTTCTAGAAAAGGTAGGTTTCTTCACCAGGAACCCAACAAAATTGGATTTGAATTTTTCTGATTTTTCTACAATTTTCTACGGATTTTTGAAGTTACAGCTGAAAACCCTAATATACATTTACACAGAGACCCTTGACAGAATTCCGGAAATCACACATATGCCCTTCCTTTGCATAAACCACCCTGGAAAGATTGCAATCCCTGCAATTGGGTCCCTGGGCGGTCTGGACCTCACCGGCGGCCGGAATTACGGCCGGCGATCACCGGACTTGGTCGGAGGAGGTGCCCTGGGGGCTGCACTGACCTTGCTAGGGTGGTAGATGGCCTTGGCCGGGCTGGAGAGGGCGGCGCCGGCGGCCTGCAGCGGGATGCCTCTGCGTGTCCGCTGCGGCACGCCACCGACCGGCGATGGAGCGGCCTGGCAGTCCGGTGATGGTGTGGCGGTGTTGAGGAAGGTTCGGCGGCCAAGTGTAGGAGAAGAGACGGACCGCGGAGCCGGCCGGAGCAAGGAAGCTGCGGCGGCGCCGTAAAGGTGGCGGCGGCGCTCTGCAAGGTCGGAGCGGCTCGGTCCGAAGCCCGACGCGCGCACGTAAACGAGACGGGGTGAGAGGGCGAGGACGGGCGGACATGTGCACGGCCTCAAGGCCTTTAGCACCCAATGCGGCCAGGTGGAGGCCATGCATGCGCGTCTGCTAGCGCGGGCGCACGCGCGCACGGCCGCGTGGCCCCAGACCGGCGCGGACGAGCTCCTGAACGCGGCGCACGACGGATTGTTCGGACGGAGAGTCCACGGCGTCTTGTGGTTCACAGCGGAGGCATCCACGAGTCCGTACGCCGGGGTTCCGCGCAGGCGCCACGTGGCCGGCCGAACATGGGAGGCAGCGCGCGTACGACATGCTCTGGAGCGCGGCACGGCGACGCCAGTGCCGACCTCTATTTCACGTGACCCCTTTCGAAATTGCTTAACTCCAAAAAGTGTCAACATACTTGAAAATCTCCAAAAATAAAAGTTGTAGAGGAGGTATAGACCTACAACTTTCGCAAAGAGCGACATATGTTTTGATCCACGGACTTGTAGCAAAAACGCGTTGAAGTTTCAGAATTTCTCGGCCCTGGTTTACTGTGCGCAGCAGCTTCAACTCAAATTTAAGCGGCTTTGCACTCAAAATTTGAATGTCCGCCAATTATGAAAAATGTGTTCCCAGAAATAAGGAACAACTTTTATATTGGCCGATTTTGAACTTCTATAGAGAAATTTGGAGAACATGTTAGAAAACCAATTCAGCATTTAGGGTACTTAAAGGGGTTTGACCAAGTGTTGAGAATTTGACCAAATGTCTATTGGCAAATTTGATCCCAACCATGCTAAACATGCTTAAACACTAATTGCACTTGATTAGCAAAACTAACTACTATACTTGGCTTAACTAAACATCTGGGATGTTACACTAAGAAGGTAAAGAAGTAAGAAATCAAGTCTCTTTCGAGCACATACACAAACACATCACATCACGATCTTGTTTGGAGTCGTTGGCGCAGCGCCCGGTGACATGTAGGCGGCTCAACCGTCACCACTGTCCACCGCCGGAGACGACTCGTGCGATGCAAGGAAGGCCCTACCTCCGCTCGCCATGGAACGGCACTGGAGTGCCGAACCTGTGCCATCCTGCAGATGAGCACGCAGATCGAACCGCTGCCGTCCTGAAGGCGAGAGCGTAGATCGGGCAGCCACCGTCCTGAAGACGAGCAGGCGCCCGACCACGGGCGAGCCGGGCTAGCAGCCCCGGAGTCCAGCCGACCGCCGCGGTGCCGGTCCTGTAGACCGCACACGCAAGCTGCTCGGTGGCCCAACAGCCAGCCGCCACCGCCGCGAGAAAAGGCGCGCAGGCCCCGCCGGGCGCTCGGCCCCTGCCACCGGCCGCAGCCCCGCCGGTCGCCGCGGGTGCAGGCGAGGCCCTGCAGGCCGCCACCCAGGCGCGGGCGCGTGAGGGTGCCGCCCCACTGCCGCCAAGGCGCGGCCCCGCAGGCCGCTGCGCGCGGGTGCGGCCTCCCGCGAACGGAAGCCGCTGGGCGCCGCCGCCCCTTGCCTCACTTAAGGAATCGGTTGAAGAAGTTCAAGCTGAAATTGAAAATGCCCCTGAAGTGGCAACTCAACCTGAAGTTGAGGAAGTCCTTGAAGGACTCCATCCTGAAGATGGAAACCCCAATGCGTCGCGTGAAGAATATCACATGGGGAGATCGAAACGCCCCCACTCAGTCATTATGGGAAATCACGATGAGTGGGTGGACGATCATGAGGAGATTGCCACCAATTATGTGGAATCAGGAGAGTCATATCATAGAAAGACCACTGTTGTTGATATATATTTTGCCTCAAAGATTGCTGACTCATTGGATCCGGATCCAGAACCAAAGTCCATAATTGAGTACCGGAAGCGCTCAGATTGGGACAAATGGAAAGCAACAATTGAGGCAGAATTGCGCTCGCTTTGTAAAAGAGAGGTTTTTGGGCCTGCGGTCCCAACACCTCCTAAAGTCATCCCTGTAGGATGCAAATGGGTCTTCCTCCGGAAGAGGAATGAACATGGTCAGGTGGTAAGATACAAAGCAAGGCTAGTGGCACAAGGGTTCACGCAGAGACCCGACATCGATTATGATGAGACATACTCTCCTGTTATGAGTGGCATAACGTTCCAATATCTTATTTCTATGGCAGCTAACCTGAATTTGAAAATGCAGCTGATGGATGTTGTGACCGCATACTTGTATGGGTCACTTGATTCGGAGATCAATATGAGAGTCCCTGAAGGACTCAAGATTCCTGGACCGAATCAAAACCACAACATGTTCAGCGTCCGCCTGCAGCGGTCGTTGTATGGGTTGAAACAATCTGGAAGGATGTGGTTCAACCGGTTGAGTAACTTTCTCCTACAGAGAGGTTATATCAACAATGATGATTGTCCCTGTGTCTT
Source organism: Cenchrus fungigraminus (assembly GCA_036936925.1). Classification (NCBI taxonomy): domain Eukaryota; kingdom Viridiplantae; phylum Streptophyta; class Magnoliopsida; order Poales; family Poaceae; genus Cenchrus; species Cenchrus fungigraminus. Next base: position 123,346,743 of record CM072770.1, on the reverse strand, counting down.
CATAAAGAAATCCAGCGATGGATTTTGCATCATTTCCGTCTATGTCGATGATTTGAACATCATCGACACGACCAGGGACATTGAGGAAGCAATGGCTTACCTCAAGACAGAGTTTGACATGAAAGACTTGGGTAAAACCAAGTTTTGTTTGGGCCTGTAGCTCGAACACCTCCCTGAAGGAGTGTTTGTTCACCAGTCTACTTATACAAAGAGGGCACTTGAAAAGTTCAATATGAATGAGTGCCACCCTCTGAAAACCCCTATGATCGTACGATCATTAGAAGCGGATAAGGATCAGTTCCGACCCAAGGAAGAGAATGAACAAGGTTTAGGACCTAAAGTTCCTTACCTTAGTGCCATTGAGGCACTAATGTACCTTGCAAATTGCACACGGCCAGATATTGCATTTGCAGTAAATCTGTTGGTCAGGTACATCGCCGCACCCACTAGAAGACATTGGGTAGGCGTGAAAACCATCCTCAGGTATTTGAAATGCACTCAGGACCTTGGGTTGTGGTTTTCGAAAAGGGGGATCTGACTATGGTGGGTTATGTGGATGCTGGCTATATGTCTGTTGACACGAAAATAGAAATGGTGTCAACAATGTCCAACCCCCATAATGCCAGATCACAGACTGGTTTTGTGTTTCTCTGTGGTGGGGCGGCCATCTCATGGCAGTCTGTGAAGCAGACCTTGGTTGCCACATCAACTAACCACTCAGAAATAATCGCCCTATACGAAGCCACATGAGAGTGTGTTTGGCTACGGCGAATGATTAACCACATCCAGAAGTCATGTGGTAAGGGCGTTGTCGACGCCCCCACCATTATCTATGAAGGTAATGCCGCTTGTGTTGCACAGATGCATATGGTCTATGTGAAGAGCAATCTCACGAAGCATATTGCTCCAAAATTCTTTTATCCCCACGAGCTCCAGAAGAGCGGGGAAATTAAGATCCTGCAAGCAAGATCATGTGACAATCTTGTAGATTTATTCACAAAATCTCTGCCGGCCTCCAGCTTCTATAAATGCATTTATGGAATTGGCATGAGGCGGCTTAGAGACTTGCAGGGTTCATGGGGAGACCAACCCTGAAAACCATAGCTCATGATTGTGATCCTGAAGATCACAAGTCGGCCCTGAAGGCCTGACCCGAGCATCAACTGTTGTACTCTTTTTCCCTTGATGAGTTTTTTCCCCCTGGGTTTTCTCATGCAAGGTTTTTAACGAGGCAACAGGTGCGACATAAGCGAGGCCTGTGATGTACTCTTTTCTCCTACTCTTTTTTCCCACTGGATTTTTGGGGGGGGGGGGTTAACGAGGTATACATATGACATATAATTGCCCAAGGGGGAGTGTTGTGAATCATTATTAATGTGGCCAATTAATGGAGTAGAGGGGAGAAGTAGAGGATGGAGAGATGGGAGAGATAGAGATGAATAAATGTTGTATTTACTCCTCCTTTTTACCCCTCTATAAATAGAGGAGTTACCCCCCTGTGTACATACTGATCAAATTCATCCATTGAATGAAAAGAGCTTCCTCTCCTTCTCTCACCCCTGTGTGCTTGTTCTTGTTTAGCTCCTGTGTGTTCTAAGTGCTCTAAGCAACTCGATTTCTAACAGTACCATAACTACCCGATAATAATTACATGCTTTCTACACAAGCAGGGAAACGACATATAATTTGGCATTGAGGGAGTGTATTACTCTATATACCTTTCCATTCATATGCATCGTTTTTGCCTTTGTATTGCATATTTATGCACATTTTGTGTTTAATTAGCCCTGCCTTCAACTATATTTAACATGAAAATCCATATGCACATTCCTTCTAGACTCATTTATTTGTGGTGTGCATAGTGATGCCCGTATAGAGGTTGATTTACAGCAAAGATAGACAATTCAGATGTAGATTTTTGTGAAATTAGATGTAGATCTAAAGATTCACTTTATGTTACTTTAAGTTTAGTGATGGTATAAATTGGTAAATGGTAATTCAGATTCATATTTAGATGTTTGTTTGTTGAATTATTTTTTAATAGCGTAGGTAAGTAATTTTTGTAGAATATAGGATGGATCGACTATTATTGCAGATGATAATTAGATTCTATCCAATTGACAGCTCCTTATCGAAAAATCCAATTGATAGCTTAATATTTTTAATTTGTGAAAAAATTTAGATCTTATTTGGTTAATTCATATTTTGTATTAATATAAAGGCTGCAAGAGAAATATTTAATTAATAGTAACTGCTAATAGTAAGATAAGATAGTTTTAAAAGATCTAGAATTAATTATGGTCTTTCTATATTATACTCATGTGCTTTTAGTCTAGATATCACTAAGTTTTTTCCATAGATCTTGATCAAACCGTTAGCTTTTATACAATAAAATTACACATAACCTTATTAGCATCTACCTATGTACAACCTTAGCTAATCAGTTTGTCGTGTGCTCCTCGTGATCGAGGACATTATTGTTGTCCCATCTCTATGTCATGAGACCCACTTCTTGACCGTTAACTATCTACGTGAATTAATATCTATGATCCTAAATCTTAAAATACTTAAATCATCGCCTATTGTTACATGAAAAATATAGATAATTCCACAAGAACCTCAAAAATTAAGTAACCAAATGTTTCGATGTTTTTATATTTATTTTCGAAAATATGTCACGTTTTGTGCGAATGATATAATCATGCCGTCAGTCTCACAGGGCTTGATTGGTTTAAGGTCAAAATTTTGGCATGCCTAAATTTTGGCTTGCCAAAGTTTGGACAACAAAGTTGCTAAGATTTTGGCAAGATAAAAAGAAGTGCTAGCCAAAATTTTGACTTGGGCATGTCAAAATTTTAGCTACGAACCAGTTTCCGAATTTTACGGGCAAAAAATTTGGCCAAATTTCACGCAAAGCAACTGCAAGAACGAAAGCAATTCCCCTCCCCCTCTATGGGCGCACCGCCGGAGCCGGAACCGCCGGCGGTGGCGGCGGCGAGGAAGCTGCACCACCTCCTCCGCTCCCGCGACCTCCGCCCGGCGCTCTCCTACTTCCGCACCCTCCCTTCCCCGCTCACCCTCCTCCCCAACCACGCCCTCAACGCCCTCCTCCGCGCGCTCGCCGCCGCCGGCCGCGTCCGCGCCGCCACCTCGCTCTTCCGCTCCATCCCCGCGCCCACGCCGCACTCCTTCAACTCCCTTCTCGCCGCTCTCCTCCGACGAGGCCGCCGCCGCGCCGCCTCAGCCCTGCTCGCGGCGTTCCTCCGCTCCCCCGACGCCTCCCCCGACGTGACCACCCTCAACACCCTCCTCCATGGGCTTTCCACTGGCTCCCCGCGCCCGTCGGCCCACACGCTCCTCAAGCTCTTCCGTTTCTTGCCGGAGACCTACGCCTGCGCCCCCGACGCCATCACGTACAATTCTCTGCTATCTGCTCTGTGCCGAGGGGGCGACCTGGCTACCGCGCGAAAGCTGTTCGACCGAATGCGCGTGAGCGAAGAAGGAAGCAAAAGTGGCGCCTTGCCTAACGTTGTCACCTACACTACCATGATAAGGGCGTACTGCGCGAAGGGGCTTGCCGACGAGGCACTTGCGCTCTTCAAGGTGATGGCCGCAAATGGCGTGCCGCCAAACAGGATCACTTTCAACACGATGGTGCAGGGCTTCTGTGAGGCCAGAAGGATGGAGCTAGTGAAAGAGGTGTTCGAGATGGAGTCATTTAAGCCGGACACATGCACATTCAACACGCTGATAGCTGCACACTACAGTGAACAGTGCGTTGAGGATGCAATGAAGGTGTTTGATCAAATGACAGAACTACATGTGAGACGAGACTCTGCAAGCTATAGCATGGTGATCCGGGCATTGTGTGAGAGTGGTGAGTTTGGTCGGGCTGAGGAGCTAGTGGATGAGATCTTGGAGAAGGAGTTGCTCAAGAAAAGAGGAGGTACCGTACCACTTATCGCATCGTACAACCCAGTTTTTGTGTACTTTTGTGAGAATGGAAAAGCTAAAAAGGCAAGGATCCTGTTCGGGCAGTTGCTAGATAGGAGGAGCAAGGTTGATTTCCAAGCATTCAAGACGCTGATCCTAGGACATTGTAAGGAGGGCAGTTTTGAAGAAGCTTACGAGCTGGTGCTCTCAATGTTGAAGAGGGATCTTGTCCCTGACGATGAGTGCTATATTGCTGTAATAGATGGCTTTATGCAGAAGGGAAGGATGAAATCTGCTTGGGAAGCTCTTCACAGGATGTTAAATAGTGGTCTTCGGCCTAGCACAAGTACATTCCACTCGGTTCTTTTGGGGCTTTTGAAGAAAGATGGCTGTGCAAAAGAAGCTGCCGATTTGATTGAGATAATGTTAGAGAGAAAAGTCCGGCAGAATGTTGATCTTTCAACTAATCTGATTGATGTATTGTTCAAAAGTGACCTCAATGACCGTGCATACAAGATTACTAAGCATCTGTATGATAATGGCTATTTCATCAAGATGGAAAAGCTAATCGAAACACTTTGTGAGGACAAGAAGTTCATAGATGCAGCAGAATTTACTTTGTTCAGCTTGCAGAAGCATCATGAACTGGGTGTGGCAGTTCACAGTTTGGTTCTGGATGGCCTTTGCATGGATGGTAAAGCTTCAGAGGCATTCCGGCTTTTCTATGAGCTAATTGAGAATGGAAGCACTTCTTCTGTTGCTGCACCTCGCAGCCTAGTCTTGCTTCATCATGCACTCGAGGAAGCTGGAAAGATGAAAGAAGCTGATTTTGTTGGTAAACAGATGAGACGTGCCACTGCTAGAATTAGGCAAAGGAGCTAAGGATTTACTCAACATTGTTTGAAGAAACTTTTCAAACTCTTTGCAGCTTCAGTGCAGTCCAGTGTGGTCTGGAAGAGAGGACGCTGAAACTCAATATCTAGTTGGTTACCTGATCAGCTGATTGGCAACTAATGGATGGTCATTCATCAAGGGTTGTCTGATGATGATGCACTTTATTAAAGGATCCACAAGATGATTTGATTTTCCCGAACCCGAATCTGCCCATAGCATCGGATAATTCAGATTGCACGATGGTGTTCACTGCTAAAGAGACACTAAACCCTATATTTCCTGACACCGTATTCCTGGTTAAAGGAAGGGCAGGTGAGACAAATAGGGCTACTGATGCTTCTCCAAGTATAGAACATGAAGAGGATGTGTAAATAGTAGTCTGCCATGATATTTACGGAGCAAATTTATTATTTTTTATATACCATTTTTTCCGAAATTACAAAATAATACCCCGTGCTCATGAAATTACAAAATAACTAGTAAAGTGTACGTGCGACACGCACGTGTTTTAGAAAAATCTTAAGAGGCTTGTGGATCCATCCACTTGTCATTCTTATTATATTATTTTTACAAATATTGAATAATTATGTTACTTCATGAATCTACATCTTCAAAACAAAAAGTTTAGCATCTTGAACAATAGACAGCATCACTCACATCACTAAGTTTACAACAGTTTATTGCTTAGTCAAAGAAACAGACCACACTCAAGAACGCAACTGGGTGTACCATTTATCTAATGTAGAATGGAGACATGATAGCACATATTCCCTCCGTTCCATAAAAACTGCAATTCTAATTTTTCTAGGTCAGATTAGTGGTGTCGCGAAAAGACTCCAGTACCCCTATTTTTTAGCCACATGCAGTAAATTTTGACATACAGATCAGATTTGATTGCTTAATTAGGCAGGTAATTAGATCTATTTTCTAGGATTGCACTCTTTGTGAGATTTTTTTTTCAAATGCTAGGATTGCATTCTTTACGGGACGGGGGAGTAGTTAACCTGGTTTGGCTTGCCATTATAAGCTCATATTCTTCGTGGCATGAAGTACACATGTGTTATTGGATTTAGGAATAGGCTAGTGAAGCACACAATAGCTGTTGGGAGGGAACATCTTAACAAAGCTAAAGGAAGTAGTGTCACATCCAAAAAAATATGGCCACTTTTTAGAAAGCAAATTAAAAAGTTTGTCCAATTCAATTAAGAAAGGTAAGAAAAAAATTCAGCGACAAAAAAAACTAATATATGACATATTTGCATAAGAAAAATCAATACATTCGAACTTAGGGAATGGTGGCCCTGCTGTAAAGCAAACACTTTTAAAAAAAACTCATATAAAGAAAAGAGCAAGTTTATAATTCTAATTGGATAATGGATCTTCCTTGTGTGCACTTTCTCTTGTTAATCACATGGGACCTAAATATAGTGAACGTATGAATCACTTCTCCTTTATCAATTGCTTGCTCCATTTGCAACCTGTTCACTTCTTGGATCAAGAAGAAAGATTCTAGTTTTGTAGGGTTTGGGGACAATGAAAATTAAGGCAATGGCTAATTTCCAGAGCTCGTCAGGCAGGTTCACTGAAATAGTACCAATGTCTGGTCAATCGACTTTGTTTTTACTCTGAATATCATATTCTTATTTTGATGCTTCAGACTATGACCCTCTGGAGACAAATTTTTTTCTTGAGCACAATAGATGCAGAGTGGACTGTTGATTCCACTGATGCAATGAGTCATGTTGGACTGGTGGCAATACATCATTTACAATACGCACGGCTATTGGCTATTCAAGTACAACCTTTTGCACTGTCCAAATCCCCTCTTGACTGACACTAAACTGAACATGAGCATCACAATCCATCCTTGTAGTGTCCCTTGATGACTCAATTTGTCGATGACCTTCATTATTTTCTCATCACTTTGTATGACTCTTTCTAACACTAAAACCAATCTTGCCAGCATAGGTGTTATACATCTCATAAGCTTTTTCCTCTAATTCGAAATACATTCCAACTTTAGAAACGGCGACCATAGGTTGCACAACTTCATCAGTCATCTTTTGTACTAATAGTCGACAATTAATGTGATTTACCACAATAAAAATGTTATACTCTCAGTTAAATAAACTATTTGCAATTTAATTACCTTATCTTGTGCTTTATCTGCTAAAACTATTTCTTCAGGTATCTTGCTACAAACTCTCATGTCATTGTCGGAGTAGTCATGTGCAATCTAGTACTCCCTCCGTATCGAAATACTTGTCGTCGTTGACTTTTGTCTACAACTTTGATCATTCGTCTTATTCAAAAAATTATGCCAGTGCGATTTATTTTGTTTGCTATATGCTTAACTATTGTATGTATTTTAAACTCGACTTGTCCTTTTACATGTTTGTAATAATTTTTTGAATAAGACGAATTGTCAAAGTTGCAATAAAAAGTCAACGACGACAAACATTTTGAAGAGGCGACATGTGGAGAGGCTTCTCCTGCCGTGGAGTGCAGTATGCTATCCTCCATGTCTCCTCCCATGATTACCGCTGCAGTGCTCATCAAAGATTTCCTCTATGACGGTTGTCCTTCCTTGCCACGATCTAGGATCGCATGAAGATCTCTTCTCCTGACCTCGCGGGCGTGAAGGGCTCCGGACGTTACGGTGGATCAATCTTCCGCGTGGGAGCCGATGGAATGAGCCGAGGCATCGGAGAAAGCCGAGTTGCGTGCGGGCCTTTCCCGGGTGGAGTCTGACGAGCGCAAGTGTCCGATCCCCAGCGTCGCAAATCCAGAGACGCACACGGAAACAGGAGTCCAGAGGAAAATCCAATCAGAGGGATCCTGGGTACAAACGGTGGGTAGGTCTGCGGTTGGTGACAAAAATATTAGCTTTTGGCAGAAACGCTCTCCAAATTGCGATTTTTATGCTTGTTCCACCTTTTTTTCCTCCTGTAACCTGACAGGTGGGTCCGGCGTGAGGGGTAAGGCGGGTCCGAATTAGGTGAGAAAGATTTTCAATTGTTTTCGCTCCTTATAGTATACTAGTAAAGTGCACGCGCGACACGCGCGTGTATTTTTTAAAATTTGTTGAACATGTATGTGGGCTTTTAAGTCAGAATAAACACTCAAGCTATTTCAAAAGAGCATGGTAGTTTAATTCAAAAATTAAATATAATGTTCATTTTACTTTGATAAAACAAAATTATTATTATGAAATGTCCATTTAAGTGCTATGTATTTTGAACAATATGTAATCTTGGATAAACAAAATTTAATTAACATGTGGGTAACATGTATTACTATAAATTTTGTTTTATTTGTCCAAAATTTTTTGCCAAAATTTTTTTGGCAACAAGACCTGAATGTTAAGCTTCAACGTGGATGAAAGCGAGACTTATAGTAAAAAATATATATAAAAATATGATTCTTTGATTTATGGACCACCTCTACTATTTAAAAAAAATGATTTCAAATCCATCTAGATGTAGAAAAAAAGGCTCCAGATGTAGAAAAAAGCTCTAGAAAACTATAAATCCCACCGAGTTTCGCAGCCTTGATATTTTGCTTAGAAAATTAACGTTTGGTTTACTACCTCAAATTAAAGGAATTTCGTAAAGTTTAATCCCATTTTGGAACAAAACTTCCATGCACGAACTCTAAGCACTATCCCTCACGCTACGTGCAACAGAAAAGTACTCAACAGACCACATGGGCAGTTGGGGCTACAGAAAGCAACCATCATATGTATCGGAAATTTTCAATCATTTAAGGGATATAGTATATGAGGCCAGACCACGCATCCTCTGCCATGGTTGGCACCTCCATGTAAACCATGGAGACGGACCAGACAGCAGCCAAGCTGCCGCATGGTCTCGTAATCGACGGCCAATCAGGCGGCTGCAGGCGGCTCTGCCCTCATCTCTATTCCTTCCAATTAGGCAGCGGCTCGTCTCCCTCTTCATTCCGTCGTCCAATCCAGCAGGTGAGCCGTCGCCCAGGGGCACGGCGGCACAATGGGCAGCGGCCCTCAGTGGACGTGCAATGAAGCGCTACGGTGTCGAATACTTTCGGGGCGGCAGCAACGAGCTGAGCTATAGCGCCTTGATTCCCGCCTACATGGAGGCGCGGGCCTAGCTAGCTGGTGGCTGCTGCTGCGACAATAGCTTTTGCGGTGCAGCAAGCTTGTAGGTGGTCCAGCATGTGCAAAGTCGGAAGGAGGAAGCTTATGTGCATGGTGCTGCGACGACCTCTTTGAAGGCCTTGCCGATGACCCACGATTACTACTACGAGAAAGAAGATGGAGTTTGATGTGGGAGCTTCTTCAACTCATTACTTCGATGTGGTGCTTGGCGTGAGTTCTTGAGTATGGAGATTATATCAATTCCGCCGGCTATGATGGCAACAATTCAGTTGCGTTAGGGCACGACATCCTCGGACTTGGTTTTATGACCCAACGTGGAGAAGCTCCTTGCGTTCGAGTCCAGCTCGAGGTCTTCGCGTATAGCTCGGGGGAAAGTCCAACACCCACGACGGACGAAAAAAAACTGGCAGAATTAATGAAGGATTGCTCCTTCTATATATACCAATATATATATATTAAATGCGGTGATGTCGTTCACCCTCCCACCCCCTAATCCGTCGCACCTCGCCTCTCCACCCCAGTCCCGGACGAAGCTCCAACGCCGCCGCTTGGGTTCCCACAAATCGCTCCCACCGTCCCACCTCCTCCCCTCTCCCTAGCTCCGCTGCGCCAGCGCTGTGCGCCCCCCGAGATCCACGCCGCGTCCTCTCCGCCGGCCTGCCCCCCACCCTCACCTCGCCTGCGGCGGCCGACGCTGCCTCCCCCGGGACAGCGACCTCACCGCGCCCGCGGGCCGACCAAGCAAAGCGCGGCTGGTTTTTTGGCTGCCCGGTCGTGGGAGCCGCTCGCTATACACGAGGAGGAGGAGGAGGAGGAGGAGGAGGACGCCGGTCGTGAGGCGTGGTGCCTCAGCTAGAGGCTCGCGGCGGCCGGGGGCCTGGGCGAGGACCGCATTTGCGGAGGCTCTCGTTCTTTTTGTCCCCTGCGAAGCTCGCGGAGGCCGGCGTCTCGGGCGGCGGCGCTGGTGGGGGCAAGGAAGCGGGACCTCGCCCTGCACTGAGCTCCGGCACCGCCGCTTCGGCTCCTCCGTCCATCGCCGCCACAAGAGCTGGCCAGGCCAGGGTGCTCCTGCTCCTTCGCAGGGACCGGCCACGGCGCACTGCTCCTTTGCCGCCGCAAAAATCGGGAGAGGAGCAGGCAGGGGCGAGGGAGGGGTGCCGGCTGGATCTGCTAGGGACTCGCCTGGGGATGGGGTGTCGTCGCGCACGAGCTCAGGCTCACCGCCGCGGCCGGCGCCGCCGTTGCCGCGAGAGCCGACCACACCGCCGTGCGGGCTGGTTGGGGCGTCGCTGCACGGGCTAGCTGCGCCGTCGCAAGAACAGGAGGCAGAAAGCAGAGGCAAGGGAATAGGAGGGTGCGGCCATGAGAGTTGAACGACATCGGTAAGCAGGGGTAAGCACCACCACCAACAACGTGCTTCTGTGTATAGTTCTAAGATTTGTTATAGACTGATAAATCTTACAGTAGTTATTGGTTGTCTTCATTTTCTGGACTGACTGGCATGGCTGTGAAGCAATTTGTTTCTCTGTCTGTCTGTTGTACTGCATTAGAATTGAGTTCATCCATTTATTAGTGTGGCTCTGCATGTCTATATAAGAAAGCTGGGATACAAAGGGAACTAGGGTGGTGTTTTTATTCAAAAAGAAATGTAATGCATATTTTTAGAATCCGCTAGCATTCCTTGCAAATAGAATGGGCAATCTGACTCTGTTTTGTTCATCTCTGTAACAGTATGCATGGGACCACATCAGGATGTATCGATGGATAGTTGATCAGACAATCAAAGAGAAGGCTATGCATCGATCTATACTTCAAACAAGACGATGGAAGCTACAAATAAAACAGCAAGGTTCAAAGGAGGGACACAGAGACCTGAGAGCATGTTGAATGAACAGACCTGAGAACATTAACAATGTCAGATATTGCTGATCCGAGGAGCTGATTTAGGAAATCTTGAGGATTCGGAGATTTCCCAGGCAGTTTACCTAGCTTAATCATTGGAGAAGACCCCTCAGACCATTGGCAGAGCATGGCACACCAGCAGGGAAGCACAAGCACTTGGGCTGATGGAGAGCCAGGCCACCACACTTTGCTCAACATCCCGTGCCTACAGCAATGAACGTGTTTCCCATTGCCATTGGTACTCTGTTGCTCTACTCTAGAAGATGGCTGGTTCTGACTACCTGCTCGCATCTGATTCCGGGCACTCCATGGTTGCATCGGTTAGGTTTAACGAGCCAGTGTAGTCCTGATACACTTCAGTATGGAAAATATTTCGCATGTTGAAATGTTTGATACCTTGATGGTGTCATTCGCTCCAGTATTTCAATCCAGCGTAGTGTCATTCGCTCCAGTTGCTTCAAGTTTATTCTAACAATTTTAGTCGTTTCATTCAGTTGGCAATTGGCATGTAGTAGCAGCCCGGCCATAGTGTGTTGTATTTCTAAACATACAACACAAGATTGGCCAAAAACATATACGATGCCCCTGCACATTTCATAGGGTGCTTTTCTTTAGTTTATGCCAATGCAGACGCTAAGATGAATATAGTGATAATTAACCCCGCAAGAAAACTGGGATGGCTCGTGGTACATGGATGAACGACATAACTTGCAATGGTCTTGCGCTTTTATTTCTACCCGACAGTACACGCAATTTAGTGTCTAGAGCTCTACTACAAATCTGTAGCCTGTATAGTTCTTATGGCGATCTGAATGCTTCTACCCTGATTTTATCTCCTATGCATTAGTGCTCTCCTGACAAGTGAATAAAATTACATGGATTGTTGAAGATAATTATCCTAGGATTGTTTGATACTGTCTAGAAAACACATCACTTTGTCAATGATCTATCAATTGGAATAATTATTAAGGTCTTGTAACAACGCAATGCATTGTATGTACTCAGAGATGAGTATTTTTTCCAAGTGCCGAGATAAAGCTTTCAGTTGACATCGATATGAACTTAAGGCAAAAAATATTGGATCCATTAATACTTATTGATAATTGTACATATGTTTCATATGAATTATTTGATGCTTAAGATATTCTACTAACGGCTAGCCCATGCATGCCTGCGCATCCCCAAATATATCAACGATTGACTGTAGCGGAGCCCCCAACATTGCTTTATTCATTAGCATTGCTTATTTTTTAATTGAATATTTTGAGTATTTCATTTTAAATATTTGGATGCTTTGTATCACAGTAATACTAATTTTATGCCCGTAGCAACGCACGGGCACATACCTAGTGCTTTAAAAAACTGTGGTGCGGCTCTCCGGTGGGCCCGATGCGGGTACGTTGGGTGGGTAAGGTCACGTTGGGTGAGAAAAAATTTAGTTTTTTTACAGAAACGCTCCCCAAATTGCGATTTCTATGGTCGTTCCACCTTTTTGGTCCATCAATTACATGACGGGTGGGTCCGGCGTGAGGGGTAAGGTGGGTCTGAATTGGGTGAGAAAAGTTTTCAATTATACAATAGAAATTATTAGTATTCATCTAGACATGCACTACATGTAAGTGCATAGCAAAAAAATATGCACCAAGAAAAGTGAAAACATCCTACAATTTAGAATGGATGAGGTAGTAGTTATCTTGCGACTTACTTACCGTGGAGCAATATTACTATTTGGCAATATGTCTAGAAAATTTAACAAGATGTCAAGGGGTTGGTTATTAAACATTTGAGCAGTGTGCATCATCTCTTTAGTTGATACGGTTCATATAGGCGCAACTGTGTCCACTTCGAATTGAACTGTCAATGAGTATATTTGTTCTTGAACAGTTATATCTAACCATGGGTTTAACCATTTGATATTTAATATTTAAATAAACATGAAGTTTCTTATTCATGCAGTCAAAATGTTTTAGATTACAGTGAGCTGGTTGCACTCTACTCAGAAATTGTTTTGTAAGTGTTTAATAGAAATTATCAGGAAAACATCATTCTGTTATAGGATATGTGGAGTGACATGATTTTGCTATTTCAAGAAATGTAGAGTGCGGAGATATCATTAAGGATAGATTGAGGTCTCATCATAAATTGTTACAAGAAAACCTCGGTTCAAGAATTCAGGTTATCCTTCAACAAAGACTTGAAGGTCAGTTCATAAAAGAGTTCATGGATGTACTTAGACTATTGCATTTTTATTCTATATATAGGCATCATGGTGGCTTCCCATATTTTCCAAGATACCACATTTGACCTCTACCTCACTACCTGTGTAGCTATGCTAGCATTCAGGTTCTTTGTCCCTATCCAATTACTAATCTTCATTCATTTATTTTTATTTACTACACTACATGATGAAAAGGTTGTGATTTCTTATTTAAAGTGTTCTGACTTAGAGGAGTGTTACTTGCCTACAGTTGAATTATAGTTTTATATTTTTTATGAACTACTGCACTGACATGATTGTCAATTAATCATATAGGCATCATGGTGGCTTCCCATATTTTCCAAGATACCACATTTGACCTCTACCTCACTACCTGTGTAGCTATGCTAGCATTCAGGTTCTTTGTCCCTATCCAATTACTAATCTTCATTCATTTATTTTTATTTACTACACTACATGATGAAAAGGTTGTGATTTCTTATTTAAAGTGTTCTGACTTAGAGGAGTGTTACTTGCCTACAGTTGAATTATAGTTTTATATTTTTTATGAGCTACTGCGCTGACATGATTGTCAATTAATCAGATGGTTTAATTTTCATTAGCTATCACATGGATGTCACAAACAATGGCAGGACCTTCATGGGAAATTTGCCAAACATTATATTGACTTTTCTTAGAGGAATTATAATAAAAATAAATGCACACCTTGCTCTTTCTTTCATGAGATTGCAGCCAAAAATATTGGTACGATAACTCCGTCAGCAACTTTTCATGCTTCTATCATACATAAAAGTTAAATTTTAAAATTGGATCAAGAAAAATTGGAGAGGTGAACCCAGTACTTTTATTTCATCATGCTAATATGAGCTATGAACACTATGAGCCACAGTTAAAAAAACAAAAAATGTACTGACTCAAGCTTGGGGTTTGAGTAATACATATAGTTGCACTAATAACATATCAAACTACAGCACATGTTCGTGAAACAACTTAATAGAATTTGATGGAATACGAATGAAACAAACCAAACTTATAATAACATAGCCACTGAATGTCTGAAACTTCCAATCCTTGAGATGTGTTTGGTCACTAATATTCTTGTCCTCCACATTAGTTCTTTTTCATCCAACAGAATCCACAAGTGTCTTGTTTCTCCAGACCTCATTCATAATATTAGCTGAAGCGGCAGCACTATCAAAATGCTCTATATCTTGCCACTAAGTTAATCTAGATGATATAAGATACCGTATTGAAAACACAATAACCATGAAAACCTGCAAGGTAGAATAATCATTAGTTTCTTAATAGATAAGCTTGTCTCGTCTTTCTCACCAAATCATATCTGCATCCTACCAATTCTAACACAACTTTGGAGCATAGCTCCCTGCAAGAAATGCTTATACCGAGGACGAAAAAGAACTGTGTAAATGGAAAGGCCCTAGAGACAAACAGGTTGTTCTTCTATTGGGAATAAACAAGGTACTAAGTATATGCAACAATTTATGCATTATTATGTTTCATAAAAAGCCCAATATGATAAGTGGCTCATTGAATAAAAAAATTAGTTACTGAACTACGGAGAAGAAATTGAACAAAAGCTAAATAAACATTAGAGGCTACTAACAACAATTATAGCATACATTTCTTGGTCGCTCATTCTTCTTCAAATAAACACCATATATATAGCCCAGTGGAGGCTGAACTGCCCAAGTTTTACAACTGAACTCTGCAATCTTCTATAGCAAAGAATTTCCTTCCAATTTGTTCTGATATTTATTTGGAGCACGGTAACATCAAATGATCAGATGGGATAATATCAACTACTACACAACAAACCCTGTCATCCTTCAATCCACCTATTTACTAAGCTTGCTGCATACAGATAACAATGGACGCTAAAATTAGAAACTGGCTCAATCATGTCTAAATCCTACAGAACTTCTACATACAACAAATCTATGTAGAATTACCTTGTACATTGAAATTAGAAAATGGGTCAATCATACCAAAGCCCTACAGAACTTCTACGTACAACAACTGTATGTAGAACTACCTTGACCATAAGGTGCCCTTGTTCAGATGTATGACAACAACAAAAACATGGAACAAAAGGTCCCTTGTTCCTTCACATGGACATGAGCTTCAGGCCATTGTCAGGCATTCCCATTCCAGCAGCAAGATCCACGTCAAGTTGCGTGTGTGGTGCTGGCCCTGACATTACCTTCACCCTGCAAATAACAATCCAGAGGTCATCATTAGATACAGAAGACACCACACAGTTCGTCAGATATGTTTGGCCAGTGGAAAGATATCATACTGGTAATCTACAACTGCGAATATCACTATCACAGACCCCTAGAGTTATTTAGCTACCATGATATAACAAACAGAAAAGTCTCAACTTGTTCAACTATAAATAACTGGTTGTATTAGTGTGCTAACAAAATGATTGCGTTGCCCTGAGCTACAATTTACTGATCCTTCAACATCACATCTAACAAGCATAACTCACAAGTTTGTCTTGGCAGCATAAATCAAATGCTTTGGTTCAATTGTGTAGCCTATCCAAGGCTAGCATGTATTCAAGCAATATCTACATTTGTACTATCTCTGGATGCTGGTTACAACATCATAAACAGAAGCGAAAGAATCACCTTTTCTTGTGGCGCTTTGAGCGGTAGTGCTCATCCTTCACGCTCTCACTTGCAAAGTAACGGCTGCAACCAAAACCATAACAAATGTCATATTATAGCACTTTTGCAAGAGGATTGCAGTTTATCACAGGCGTAGTAATACCAACAATCCAATCTAAATTCCTTGCAACAGCTGCTAATCTATCCGAATTGATGCCCGGGTGGAAATCAGTAGCAGCATATAAATTGCGCGTACAATTAAGTCAATCAAAGGAATGAACCCTAGTAGCAGACTGAAATTTGTTTCTATTCATACAAGGAAAGAGGATTCATCACGAACAGCTATGAGAGAGGGGCAGCAGGTCGGTTAAAGGGGCAAGCATACTCGCAGGACGGCAGGTCGAGGTCGTGGCGGCCGTCGATGGATCCGCGGCGGAGGTGGGCGCCATGCGGCAGCGGCGACGGGTGGGTGCCGAAGATGATGTGCTCCTTGTAGGAGGAGGCCGGCCCACCGGGGAGGCGGGCGGCGCGGAGAAGTAGGACACCTTCGAGTACTCTGGGAGCGAGTCGAGGAGTTGCGTCGGCAGCAGCGGCTCTGTGTCCATGCCACTTGGATTCAAGAGAGAGGTGGGACGGGGGTTGGGGTCCTACTGATTCCTGCGACTGCCGAGACGAGGTGGGCGAATTGAGGAGGATGGCGGTCGGCGGCGGTGGGGGAGGAGAAGACGGCGTGGCGGAAGCCGAGGGGATGGCTCTGCGGCTGCTGATGTGTAATTGTGTTCTATCTCCCTACGTGGGGTCGCGCGGCGCGGGTGGTGTTGGACGCGAGTACGATTGGTGGGGGTGTCGTTGATGTAGACAACTCACAACATAGATAAAAATCAGAAGAGGTGGGTAGAGTTGGTCCAGGTGAGAAAAAAATTTCGTTTTTGGCAGAAACGCTCTTCAAATTACGATTTTTTGGTACTTCATAGTCCTTCCACCTTATCCACTTCTAGAAACATGTGACGGGTGGGTCCGGCGTGAGGGTTAAGGCGGGTCTAATTTAGATGAGAAAAGTTTTTAATTGTCTTCGCTCCTTATAGAATAGATATAATAGATAGATAGATATCTACTATTCGACAAAAACTAAATTTCGTCCAACTGGTTGTGGGGAAAAAAAAAGAAGATTTCGTCTTCTGAATTGACGAAAACTGATTTTCGTCCTACGGGTGGACGAAAATTAGCTGATCGGACAATGACTCTTCGCGGACAACGAAATAGGATTCCTATCCGTCTCTCTGTGTCGGTGGGAGCTAGAGCGGTAGAGGCTCGTCTCCATCAAACGGCCGACGGGAGTTCAAAGCATGTCATGTGACTCTGAGGTCCCACGCACGCAACTAAGCGTCGTTTTCTCTTTGCTTTCACTGTCTTCTTTGCCGGAAAAACAGACCACCGGCCAAATACTTCACCCCGATCTACAATTGACCACAAGAATTAAGCAAAATCGATTGCCTAAGATCTAATCTTATCTCATACGTTCGCAATTTTCTTAAAGATAGCTTATTTTTCCGTTGATTGCTGCTACTTTTAAGATGCTCCATTCGGACCTAATGGTGGATGCGCTTGGTTCGTCGTCGTCGGGCGCTGCCCGTTCCACCGCACTCGCTGCAGGCCTGCAGCAGCAGCGCCACCAGGCCTTGCCGCGTGGGCGCGGGAGCTTCGGGCGAGGCCGCGGGCAGGCGACGGCGCCGGCGCTGTGTAGGTAAATTTTTTTTTCTCTAACTGATAACTAGATTTCGTCTGCCGTATTCAGACGAAATCTAGATTTCGCCATGCAAACCATTTTAATTTCGTCTACTGGTTAGATGAAATTATGCTGTTTTTGTCTAATTGTAAAACGAAATCAAAATTTTGCACGAAATTTGGTAATTAGTTTTCGTCGAGCCTGTAGACGATTGGGGTATATTTTTGTAATTTTTTTGAGCACGGGTTATTATTTTGTAATTTAAAAAAACAATGGTATTAAAAAAATAAAAACAAACTTTACCGAGCAGTGACCCAACATCTCCCATTGTTTTTTTTTTTTTTTGCGAATTAACATCTCCCAGTGTGTTGGGTGCAGGTTCTTATGCATAAATTTCCATCTTCAGAAAATGCAGAGTAAACTCAAACTACTTCAAGATTGAGTACCAAATACCTGGGGAACTCATCGTGCTGGGAAGTGAAAGACCCCTGTGAATGTTGTGGTCTTGAGCGCCATGATACCACACCCCAAGTAATCAAGGTGCTGACGGTCCATGTTCCATGTCCGAGCGAGACTCAGTTGCAGACAAGGAAGGTGGAATCACTTGAGCAGTTATCTTTGGCCAGCATTACTCCTATCGTTGCCTTCTAAACTGGTGTGCATCTCCGAATTCGGCTGTCTTGTTTCAAAACTGTCAGAATTCAGTTTGTCTTGTTTCAAAACTGTTGTTGCCCTAACTCTGAAGAAATTGTTGCGATTGAGACCTCAATTTATGTTTCTTGCATTCGATCAGACGCATTATTCTTTACTATTTCCGTCTATTTATAAAGAGAAAAATCTCTTGTGCAAGGTCGATAATTGAATCCAGCTGACAGGACGGGGATCACGGATCACCTGCGCTACTGAGAATGTGCTGGTTGTGCTTTGTCACGGTCTGGAATCCATCGTCATCGTCGCTGACAATTATTCATCCTTGCAGTATAAACTTATTCACAAACACACTTCCCAGAAACCTTTGCTTGATCACGTTGTGTAGTCGATCGTAGCAATGGCTGCTGCGCCCGCGCACACCATCTTCTCGACCTCCGCCCGGCCTCTTCTCCTTTCAGCTTCACCGGCGCCTGGGAACGGCCGCCGAGGCTGCCGCCGTTTGCCGGCGTCCGAAATGCTGCAGCCTAGTAGTGACATTGATCTCCAGGTTAGCTTATTACCGATCAGAAGCTAGCTAGCTTATATATAGAGAGAGAGCATCTATTCTGTCTGTGCTTAAATTATACATACTCTGCTGCCTGTGAAACACCCCAGAAGAGCATCCTAACCGTGCAGAAGACTCTCCATGGGCATCGGGAGAGCAGCGGCCGGGAGAAGATGGCCGCCGTCGACAACCTCAAGCGCCTCTGCATCGACCACTACTTCCAGGAAGAAATAGAGACCGCCATGGACGCGTGCATGGATCTCGTCCACAGCGATGACCTCCTCGATGCAACCCTCACCTTCAGGCTCATGAGAGAAGCCGGCCATCATGTTTCAGCAGGTCAGTGAAAGTATATATGTTTCAGCTGCTAGCGATCTCAAACATGTGAAACTTATATTAACACACCACTATTACTTTTTTAATTTTTTTCTAGAACAATATAATAATGGCATCAATGTTCCATTCATGTCACTGTGTGTACAACTATCGATGTTCAAACAACGATTGATGGTAGTCTTCTCCTTTTTCAAATTCCGACCCTCAGTACTTTTGCGAAAAATTTATCTCGATGCATGCTCAAACACTAAATAGTTTCGCTCCATGCATATACGTGTGGCTGGCAGATGACGTTCTCCGGAGGTTCACCAACAGCGCTGGCGAATTCAGCCTTGCTCCCAGGCCCAGCAAGGATGACATTGCAGGGCTCCTAAGCTTGCATGACATGTCACACTTGGACATTGGAGAAGAAGCATCACTCCACAAGGCCAAGCAGTTCTCAAGCAAGCACCTTGCATCTGCCATCAGGTACCTGGAGCCAGGCCTTGCAAGGTATGTGAGGCACTCCCTGGAACACCCCTACCACCTGAGCCTGATGCAGTACAAGGCCAGACACCACCTCAGCTACCTGCAGAGCCTGCCAAACAGGAAGGGTACTACTGCAATGGAGGAGCTGGCAATTGCAGAGTTCCAGCTTAACAAACTACTACATCAGAAAGAAATGGAAGAAGTTAAAAGGTACATTAGAAATGTTATATTATTATATCTCCTTTGCTAGAAATTGCATCAACATTAATCTTGTATACAATAATGTGCATGGATTGATGGATTGTACCACACATATCAAAATTAAATAGAATATAATGGCAAATTTATATTTTTTTCCTAGCAATGAGCAAAAAAAGAATTTCTATGCATATGAGTTCTAATGGTTTTGGAGAAATCAGATGGTGGATGGACCTAGGACTGGCTCAGGAAATACCGGCGGCCCGGGACCAGTTGCTGAAATGGTACATGTGGTCCATGGCAATCCTCCAGGGATCTTCCTTGTCCACATACCGGGTTGAGTTGTCAAAGATCATCTCCCTAGTCTATGTTGTTGATGACATATTTGACCTTGTTGGCACACAAGATGAGCTCTCTATCTTCACCAAGGCAATCAAAACGTAAGCCTGACAAAGATGTTACTAGTAGTTGTTTCATACGTTAATTGCAACACATTTCACAAAATGCAATTTAATTGCAGGTGGAATCCTGAGCCTTGTGATTCACTCCCCAGCTGCATGAGATCATGCTACAAGGCTCTTTACACCACTATGAATGAGATCGCAGATGTGGCCGAAAAGAAGCATGGAGTGAACCCTGTCGATCACCTCAGGAAAGCTGTATGTTACCAACTAGTTTTCCCTTACTCTCCTTTAGTTTGACGTGCATAGACAGCAGCCAGTGAAAACGTTGTAGCTCAGCTCCATCTAGCTCTGATTTTTCCTATATATTTGCTGCACTCTACAACTGCCTCCATCAAAAACTCTGTCTGCATATTCAGAATTTCAGATGATATCTGGGCCTCTGAACGCACAAGAAACTCTACCATTTCTTGCAGTGGGCAGAGCTGTTCGATGGATTCATGGCTGAGTCAAGATGTCTGGCAGCCGGCCAGGTTCCTGCGGCAGAGGAGTACCTAAGAAATGGCGTCGTCACATCAGGAATGCCACTTACATTAGTACACGTACTCTTCCTTCTAGGGCATGATCACGCAGCGTATAATGAAGCTGCAAAGCTCACTGACGGCGCCATACCTCCGGCCATCTCTTGCCCGGCCAAGATCCTCAGGCTCTGGGATGACATGGGCAGTGCCGAGGTCAGTGCAGAATCGTGGCATCGTTAAATGTTTCTATATATATTTACCATGCATATACACATTAAAATTCTTCAAATTAAATGTGACACTGCTCCGCTGATTCAGCAAGGTAGAGGGCTCAGACAAGGAGATCCTGTCTCCCTTACTCTTCGTCCTGGCCATCGACCCTCTGCAGCACCTAATTGAACAAGCGACCACTCGGAACCTTCTTTCCAAGCTCGGCAGTAAGGTGGCCAGATTTAGGGCATCGCTTTATGCAGATGATGCCACGATCTTCATTAAACCGACACACAAAGACATCACAAACATGACTCATATTCTATGAAATTTTTTGAAAGCATTTGGCCTAAGCACGAACCTGCAAAAAACACAACTAGTTCCGATAAGGTGCCAGAACGTCGACCTCGACAGTTTGCTCTCAAACCTGCCAGTGATAAAGACGTCCTTCCCGCTGCGGTATCTGGGCCTCCCATTATCTGTAAGAAGGCTAAAAAAGGTTGACTTCCAACCTCTCTTGGATAAAGCGACAGGTAAACTCTCAATATGGGCGGGACGAAACCTGACACAAGCTGGACCAGTGAGCCCGACTAAGTCCGTCCTTTCCTCCCAACCGGTCTATTTTCTCACTGCGGTCAGACCAAACAAGGAGATGCTAGAGGAACTGGATAAGCTTAGGAGACAGTTCTTGTGGGCGGTTGACAAGCAATTAACAGGAGGAAAGTGCAAAGTGAACTGGACACGTTGCTACATACCGAAGGAAAGCGGGGGATTGGGAATTCCTAACTTGGATAAATTCGCAAGGGCTCTGCGCCTTAGATGGCTTTGGCACCAATGGGTATCCACTGACAAACCCTGGGTTGGCACTGAAACACCTTGCGACGATGAGGATAAATTGTTATTCGTCGCGTGCACCACGATTACCATTGGGGACGGAAAGAGGGCTAGTTTTTGGGAATCTAGCTGGCTACACGGCTGCAGACCAAAGGATATCGCACCAAGCCTTTTTGAACTTTCAAGAAAAAAGAAGAGGTCCGTTCACGACACCCTCAACAACAGCACATAACCAACGATCACCTTGCTTCTTTCATGCTACTTTGGACCTTGGTTCAATCAATGGAGCTACAACTGCAAAGGGAGGACTCGATCAGGAGAGTATCTGGCCGCTTCAACCTACAAGGCGCAATTCCTCGGTTGCACCACAACCCCTTCGATAAGCTCCATTTGGAAATCCTGAGCGCCGCCCAAGTGCAAATTTTTCGCGTGGCTCGTCACTTAGAATTGAGTTTGGTCGGCAGACAGACTTGCCTCACGCGGATGGCCGCACAACGACTATTGCGTCCTTTACCGACGACATATGGAATCGGCCCACCATCTGCTGGCGGACTGTAGATACACAAAACGTATTTGGGAGCTAGTGGCAGCTTGGACGGCGCACCCGGTGGTATGGAGACCGACCCACGACACCATGCGATGGTGGACTATGATCACCACTGTGCCAGACACGTCGAGACGAGCACTGAGAAGTCTTACCCTCCTCATCATCTGGGAGATCTGGAAAGAGCGGAACGCTCGAACCTTCGATAAACGTGAGTCCTCCACAGCTGTGCTCATGGCAAAAATTAGAGCTGAGGAGTCGGCTTGGATTATATCCGGGGCAAAAGAGATTGCGCTCCTTGTTTCGCGAGAGTAGACCTCTTGTTGGTTTGTAACGGCTTCGCCGCCTTCCTATACTATGTTCTCTATCAATAAAATAGGCACACTCTTGTGCCTGTTCGTTCAAAAAATGTGACACTGCTTAAAAAATAGCAGAAATTAACTATAGCCATCAGCGTTTATTCAAATGTTCACCTGGATTTTTTTGCAGGATGAAGCACAGGAAGGATTGGATGGATCCTACAGGGACTCATACCTGATGGAGAATCCTAGCTGCACCCAGGCCGACGCCGAAGAGCACATGCGTAGCTTGATCGCGAGGGAGTGGGAGGAGCTCAACAGGGAGCACTTCTCCCGGAGGAGCTTCTCCTCCAGCTTCACGCAGGCTTGCTTGAACGCCGCCAGGATGGTCAGCGTCATGTACTCGTACAACAAGGAGCAGAGGCTCCTGGTACTCGAGGACTACACGAGGATGCTGCTGTTGTGATGAATTAAACTGTGATCCATCGATGGGAGAACCTCGCAAGTGTTTGTGTTTGGAAGCTGAAGACCCCTGTGAATGAATGATAGGCGGGCATGGGCCTCGGTAGCAGTTGGGTGGGCTTGTGGCTTTCACAAATCCAAGCAATAAATTCCTTTTTTCATTAAGAATAGAAGAGATTGCAAAAGGTTTTTGCAGCATGTGTGTTAGTGAGTAAATTCGGTGCCATTTGTGACAACCGAACAGATGCCCGAAATTTTGTGCTGCTGTTTTGAAATTGCTTTACTTTGTTTTGGCTGTCTACTAAATGAATCTAGAATGCAGGTTGGAGCCAATTTCTAATCTGACAATAGCTTCTTAATTATATATCTATATAAAGTTATAAACTGACAACAGCACATTGGAAATGCATTGCAACTGTTACCAGATTGTGGCAAGTAGTACGTGCTAGCTTGGAAGATCAGCCGGACAAACTCAGCATGGAACCATTGACGCACATTACAATGGAAAACGCACGATGCTGAGACTTGACAACTCCCGGCACCAGAGATAAGTACCATATTAACAAGCAACCACACCAGACCCATCGAACCAACTCAGCATGGAACCATTGACGCACATTACAATGGAAAACGCACTTACAATGGAAAACGCACGATGCTGAGACTTGACAACTCCCGGCACCAGAGATAAGTACCATATTAACAAGCAACCACACCAGACCCATCGAGGGTTCGAAATGCCTTGACAATACAAGTATTACAGAGAATTTTGGTCCGATTCCCTAGTCCTAACAGAGATTCACCCTTTGCCACCCAGGGCTTTTGACATCACAGCAGTTACATCCAATGCAGTCGTTGATTTCAGCATGGGCGGGCATGGGCATCGGTTACATGATCGCGACGCTCAGGTAATCACCAATCTGCAGGAGGCAGCATGAATGAGCAATTTGTGCATTGACAAAAGGCATAATAGGCAAAGCACAAAACAACATTGGCACGAACCTGGAAACCAAGCTCCGCAAGAGTTTTGGCATCATCCCCTCTTCCATGACCATATGCAAACGTTGAACCCACCTACAAATATTCAACAAGACAACTAATGAAAGGTTAGCACCCAGTGGAACACTAGTATAGAGAAATTTATGTGACTATGCAGGTAGCTAGCCATCTGAATTAATTAACAGGGTAACAAGCAGCATTTCAGTAAAAAGTTCATGACTGCCACGACGCAAGCAGTAAAGTCGCTTTAACTGATGCATGTTAAGGGCCTAGAGTTGTGCCATGCCATTGAGATCAATGAAAAAGATTCGATTGACACAAGATCATAATGATATGATCTGATCCATATTGATGCAAAAGTAGCTCCACATTGTAGTATTAATAACACAAGCTCATTTCGCAACAGAACTTCAGTTTTTCCATTAAAAACACCTAGCATTAGACAGCATAAGAAAGAGAATGCAGTGGCATCAGGTACCAGTACCGCAATGGAGGTTCACATTTTATCAATGGTTACAAATCCATAAATTAATTCCTCAGAAGTATAGATATGACAACTGGAGAACGGGAATCATGTGGTGTTTCTTAATGAAGGGAAGAGGTTATGGCAAGATAGTCACAATGGGAATAATTTACCTGTCTTACAACAAAACGGCCATTCTTGTCTGGGTACACAAATGCAAAAGAAAGCCTAGCGTTTCTTTTCCTTGCTGGAAGAGCAACCTCTTTCACCTGAAAGACATCATAATGCACTGATAAGATTTGCATACATAGTGTTGAGAGTGCAATATACCACTTGGCATGTTATTAACATGCTGCACATGCAGACTCAGGCCCCGCTTGTCAATGGAGGTGGTATGTCATGAAGACATGATAACCTCTTTTCCTCTAAGGTTATGGATCAAAATTAAGTAACATATGTGAAAAAGGGACTTACGAGATCAGTGAGCTCACGGAGCGTGGCGTCCTTCCATGTATAAATCTGAACTTCATCTTTTGGTTCTTTCCCTCTGACGGCAAACTCTTCATTTTGGTGATGGCCAGCAACCTGTAAATAATCACCAACGATCAGTTTTCTGAATGCATGGCATTTCCTTCCTCATAAACTCTGCTACAAGACATGTAAGAAAATAAGAGGTGCATGATATGCGTTACCATCCACAATAGATTTGTGCAGATCACAAGCTCAAAAACTGAGGGTGTTTGGATCACCATGACTAAAACTAGTCAGGCTAAATTTAGTCACTTTTAGGGACTAAAGTTCCAAACAGGTGGGACTAAAACTAGTCATCTGACTAAAATTCTCTATTAGGGGAGGGGGCAGCTAAAAGGTGTTTTAGTCCCTCCCTCTCTAGTAGGGCAGGATCTTTAATGGTCTTTAATCACTTTTAGTCCTTGCTTCCAAACATGGGTGGGACTAGACACTACTAGTCAGACTAGTTTTAGTCATGGGACTAAAGGGTATCCAAACACCCCTCTTATATCCAAAGGTCTGGGTTCGGTACTGTACTTTTCAAGAAACAGGAATCATAGGTGACCAACTTAGAAGCAAGAAATGCACTATATGTTGAACAGCACCGATTTACCTAGTAAGACGGTAAGCTTTCAGGGCAGCCAAATAAGTATACCACAGAAGATTTGCTCAAACAATTCCTTGACCAGCGAATTCCTAACGTGTGTAAATTGTAAATCCAGTAGTTGTAGGACAGGTTACTGTACTCAACAGCTCTATAAAATAATCAAATATTTAGTGCAGACCTCTCAATGTAACAAACAGTTTATTCCCTTATGTTAATCTGTTTTTTTCTCAGGGTCATTCCAAAGGTCGGCCATGTTATGTTTGTTTCCCTTTATGACACATGAAAGTATGGCCTAGTGCTAACTAAACTTCGCTGATAATTCATCAGTTCCACCATCAGACAGTTACATTGTGCAATCCTACTTAGACAAAAATAAAAAAAGTGGCACCCATGCTTTTAAAAGGGTTCCCAGCACAAGTAAACTGGCATTAAATTGCATTTTTAATACTATATATTAGAGTTCTATAATAAGTTAAACTTTATGCCAATTCCACTATGGGCAGTTGATACCATATCCATTCAGAAGTTTGTGATATATACAAAGTTACAAACAAAAACAAGCAGATCCAGAATACATTTGTGCACATCACCCCACATAAAAGTTATATCCTAAGGTCTGAGGATGCTACTGTGTTTTTCATGAAACATTGAGAATGATAGGCGGACAACTTCAGAATTTATATCCTAGACAACATTTTCCCATCGAACAGCACCAATCGACCCAGTAAGGCAGTAAGCTTCAAGAGCAGCTAAATAAGTAATAACGCACTACAAAAGGTTTGATAGCAGAACACAGTTCCTTGAACAGTGAATAGCTAAGGTGTCTAAATTGCAAATCTTATAACTTATGGACAGGTTACTATGCTCAACAGCTCCATAAATAATTAAATATGAAGTGCAGGCCACTCAACATAACAAACAGTTTATTCACTTCAGTTAAGCAGATCAGGGTTTTCCAGAGTCATTCCAGAAAAAAGGTCACCCATATTATGTCTGTTCCTCTTATGCCACTAAGTACTATTCATCAGTTTCACAATCGAAGAGTTATATTGTTATGCAATTAGCCAACCAAGTGCAGCCTATGTTTCCTTTCAAAATGCAGGAATACTGCAAGTAAATTGCATATTGTTTTTAGCAGAGTTCTATGAGTAAATAAAAAGCTTTCTGCTAATTCCACTATGTGTTGTTGATACCATGAAATCCATTCTAAAGTTGAAGTCATATACAAACAAGAACAAGAGGATCCAGAACATTACAGCCTCTCAAATCTTATAAGCAAGTACCAATCAGCACATCTAACCGAAAAATCAGATGGAGCAAAAAAAAAAAAAAACATAGACAAGCGTACTTACTCTCGTAAAAACCCTGAGCAGGAGAGGACAGGTCTGCACCAAAAAAAAAAACAGCTCGTTATCAGTGTGAGAATCTGTTCATATTCCCCTTGATGCAAAACCTAGCCTAATGCTGTGGAATTACATATCACTATCCACCTACTTCTACAAGCACAACTCCACTGGGAAAACGAAATCAGGAGCAGGGGGGCCCCGGCTGGGGGGTAGTTACCTTCTCCCGATCGATGGGCTCAGGGCGGAGGCGCGCCATCGGCGGAGGCCCCCGGTGCTGCATCGGCGGGCCCGGTCGCGCCGGCCTCATCGGCATATCGCCCATGCCCGCCATCACACGTCCTCAACGCCAAGGCTCGCAGGGGAACTCGCCGCCGCCGCCGCCGCCGCCGATTCGTCGCGGGAGAGGTGGGTGGGGGATGGGAAGAGCCGACGGCGTGCGGTGCGGGTGTGGTGGATTCGCCTCGACTCTCTCGAAGCGAGGCAATAAACCCTAAGCTTCGCGATTTCCACCCTGGACTCAATGGAAATTACTTAGTAATTGCAATTCGGTCCACTTCTCAAAACCGATCAGGGCAAATTTCGGACCTGTTTGGCAGGGCTCCGGCTCCTCCAAAAACGGCTCCGGCTCTGACTCCTCTGGTGGAGTGGTTTTTCTGATGGAACCGAAGCCGTTTTGGAAAACGTTTGGCAAAACGGATTCACCGGATGGATTGGGGTTGTAAAATATCTAAATTGTCCTTTCCTATTTTTATTTTTTTTCTTTTCTTTATTTTCTTTTTTCCTCCTCTTTTCTTTTCCTCCTTTTTTTCACCTCCTCTCCTTATCCATTCACCCTGACTTCATTCTTATCCAATCCACCGGCCCACCGCTTCCTCCTCCACGGATTCACGGCGCCCCCCTCCCCCCGCTCCGCCGGCCAGCGCCCCCGGCGGCGCCGCCCCGCCGCGTCCTGCCCTGCCGCGCCGTGCCCCAGCCGCGCCCTGCCCTCGCCGGTCGGCGCCCTGCCCCGCCGCGCCCTGCCCCCGCCGGCCGGCGCCCTGCCCCGCCGCGCCCCGCCCGCCGGCGCCGTGCCGCTGGCCACCTCCCTCTGGCCCAGCCGCGCCTCCCTCCTCCCCGCGGTCTTCCTCCTCTCGCCCCTGCCGCGCTTCCGGCGGGCCCCACCCCCGGGCGGGGATGGAAAAGGGCAGCGGAGCCGGGCGGAGCTACTCATTCGTGGCTCCACCTCCCCAGTGGAAGCCGTCCGCGGCTCCACCGGCAGCTCCATGGCCGGAGCCGCCCTGCCGCACCCCGTTTGGCAGGGCTCCGCGTGGAGTCGGAGCTGGAGCCCCTTTTGGAGCCCTGGCAAACAGGGCCTTCGTCAAGGCCCCCACGTGGCCCCTCCTCGCAATAACTATTAAAAAACAACCCCCACGTGGCCCCTCCTCACAATAACTATTAAAAAACAGATTTGTTTGTGGCTAATTCATCCTTGTGAACACATGTGCGCAAACCTTACTCCTAGGAGTATCTTCGAAGACTAGGTCAGCAAATCCTCAAGATTGACGAAATTACTTGAAGACTGGGCCGGCAAATCCTTAAGATCGACGAAATCACCATAGTCACCTCGTTGTCAACGGGAACATCACATACCACTGAAAACACAAAACGTCGTTAAATGCTGAGAAATTCGCTCTCACGGGAAGTCGAACTCAGGACTTGATATGCTGCCGAGTATACCTGAGCATTTTGCGTGTCGGGAAAAAAAAACCCAGTTATTTCGGGCCGAAAAAATCCTGCCCACGACCGTCCCACTGGACACGTCGGGCCTCAAATTTCGTGTCGAGCCCGGGCTTTGGCGGGCCGCCCATGCGTTTTGTAGTGTAAAATAGCTAAAAACAGCATTTCGGGCCGGGCTCGGGCCAAGATTTTTTTCGCGGGCTGCAAGATCTCTACCCACGCCCGTCCAGTAAGGTCCGTGGGCGGGTCGGGTTCGGGCGGAGCCCGGGCCCGGCTAAAAATGCTCAGGTCTACTGCCGAGACTCTTGTAACCACTAGGCTACATGCCCTTTCGCAATTTTGTGGCTAATATCACTCAACTTTTGTATATTGACACAGATATACCGTTTATGTGGTTGCACATATATATCGTTCACGTGGTTGTAGAGGTCGGAATCTTATCTTTTTTTAAAAAAAAAACACATATACGTAACTCATCTTCACTTAACAAGCAACTACTTTTAATAACATCATTCATAGAGCTATGGAGAATTATTTGCAATGTAGCCATCAAATGACGGATTTGCGATTTTGGTACCAGCATTTTACTTACATAGTAGGTTTACATATGAGCAAGCTTTGGATAATAGCAACATCATACTTGTTTTGATGGAATGATATGCATTACGCGTATTTACTCAGATACACCAAACAAATACGAACAAAAATCTACAACAATCACACTCATGATCTCAAATGCAAATGCATTTGGACTTTACAAAGGAATAACTCATACAATCGAATGAACAATCTTTGTATGACAGATGGAATAGCTACCAGCTAGCAACAAACACACCTGATGATGATTAATGAATTTGATGGATTGATTTTTTTTAAAAAAATAAAGATTTTTTTCAATAAAGAAAAAGATTTATCAGAAAGTACTTCTCGTGTGAATTGTGACTCGGAATTGAATGCTGTCAGTACTCGAGCATTTAATTTCGAACAATCTTCGAGGACCAGTAGTCTTGCGACTAGGAGCCTGTTTAGTTCCCAAAAATTTTCCCAACTACCCGTCACATCAATCTTCCGATACTGATTAGGAGTATTAAATGTGGATTAATGACAAAATCCATTCCATAAACCCTACCTAATTTTTCGATACGAATCTAACGAGCCTAGTTATGCCATGATTAGACACGTCGTGCTACAGTAAACAATCTCTAATGATGGATTAATTAGGCTTAATGAATTCGTCTCGCGATTTTCCGTCCATTCGTGTAATTAGTTTTGTAATTAGTCTATATTTTTTTACCTCTAATAGACCTTCGAAGGGGACCTAAAAATTTTTGCCAAAATTTTTGGCCAACTAAACAGGCCCTAGGGAAGCGCAAACGACCAGCCAGCCAGGAGAGGGCTTCAAAAGCAGCAGCGAAAGCCGCGTCGGAAAAGGGGAGCAGTTCCTCCTTCCCCGAGTCCACTCACCCCCGCTCACGCCTTCCTCGCTCGCCCCACCACCACCATGGCCGCCGAGGACAGCGCGCGCCCCGCCGCCGACGGCTTCCTCCGCTTCCTCATCCCGCCGCCCAAGCCGCGGCGCCCGGCCGCGCCAGCCGCCACCGCCGCCGCGCGCGTCGTCCCGCCGCACCGCCTCGTCGCGCCGCCGCCAGCGATCCCCGTGCTGCGCCCCGAGGAGCGCCTCCACATCGTTCCGCCCACGCGGCCGGAATGGCTCCCGCCGTGGAAGCCGCCGCCGCCGCCGACTCCTACTACTCATCACTCTCCCTCGCCGGGGGGTGCCGCGGGGGCGAGGCCGCGGACGTTCCCGCCGGCGTTCGACGAGCCGAGAGCGCGTAATGCGGGACGTTTTTCCGGTGGACGTGGGAACGGCGCGAGGGGGAGGAGCCTCGGCGCCGCCGCCCACAACGGTGGAGCAGGGGCAGGGCGCTCTGGTTCTCAGAGGCCCAAGGCGGCGGCGGCGGCGGTTCGTAAGGAGAAGAAGGCTTGGGTCGCCGTTGAGAAGAAGGGCGATGATGCCGGCGATGAGGATCGGGCGGCGGGGAGCGAAGGTTATTCTGGTGGGGATGAGGCGGGCACCGAAGCCGAGGACCAACTCGAACCGGAGGGCGAGCAGGGCACCGGTGGCCATCTCGAGGGTCCGGATCAAGAAGACGACGCGAATAATTCTCTGCCCATGGCGGCTAATCAGGAGTGTTCTGACGGCGGCGACGGCGACGGCGACGAGCGGCCAAGCGAGGTAGGAAATACCTTCAAACTCTCGTCTTGGCAGTGCAAATGCACTCCATGGATCGATCGACCGATCGATCACATTTCGTTTTGTTCATTCAGTTGCTGAATTACCGGTGCTCGTTTGCAGCAGCTTGTGCCTCAGTCGAATCAAGCATCACATTCGCGGGGCAGAATGAGCAGATGGCAGGTGGAGTGCCGCCCGGACATCGACACCTTCACGCCTGGCTTGCTCGCACTCTACGAGTCCCTGAAGCCGTCAGAAGAGCACAGGTCCAAGCAGCAGCAGCTTGTGGAGTTCCTGACAATGTCTGTGAGCAAGGAGTGGCCTTATGCTCGGCTGCATCTCTACGGATCATGCGCCAATTCGTTTGGAACATCCCACAGCGATGTTGACGTTTGTCTTGAGATGGAGACTGGCACCGAGAGCACAGCTGAAGTTCTTCTGAAATTAGCAGATGTATTAAGGAGTGATAACTTCGACAATGTGGAGGTAATCATTCATTGAGTTTTACTATTGAATTATGCAGCATTCTCATCCAAAGTCACTTGAGTTAATTCTTTACTTGAGTCCAATTCTTAGTACATATAATTCAACTCTGATCAAGACTTACCTTCGATGTCTTCGCTTGTTGTTTGTTCATGTTGTTGCTCTGTCTCTAATATGAAGTTTATGCAGGCAATCACCAGTGCTAGAGTTCCGATTGTAAGGATGTCAGATCCAGGAAGTGGCTTCTCATGCGACATATGCATCAACAATCTCTTTGCTGTTGCCAACACAAAGCTTCTCAAGGATTACGCCCAGATAGATCAGAGATTGCTTCAGCTGGCCTTTCTTGTGAAACACTGGGCCAAAATGAGGCGTGTGAATGAAACATACCGTGGAACCCTCTCTAGCTATGCGTGAGTAAGAAAAATTGATATTTTGTTTCTTTAATACAAATTTGGGTTATAATCTTTGTTTACATGAACCTGCAGGTATGTTCTCATGTGCATCTACTTCTTGCAGCTACGAGAGCCCAAGATTCTACCATGTCTGCAGGTTTTGTAGATAACTATCAAATTTACTTGATGTTTCGCAATTAGGATAAGATCACTTCTGAATTTTTCCTTCATTTTGATTCATGATGTCAATATAGGTAAACCAACCATTTTTCTTTTGCATTTCAACCCCTGTCATTTTGAATTTTTTTCTCTTTTTTTATTTGATGGTAGAGTGCTATGCTCCGTTGGTCCTGTATGTCCATATGCTTACTTTTCGGGTGGCTAGCTTGCTCATCATTCAAATATGGTTGGTCTCTCTTTTTTCCTTCTTTTTCTTTTTTGCAGAATGTAGGTCTCTATATGTCACTGAACAATGAATACAGTTAGAACTAAAATCACTCATAGGTTGCATGAATTTCTGTTGACGAGAAACAGTCTTAGTTTTTAGCTTCATGCTTCACTTTGGTTTGTCAATTCCATCCTAATGTGACATGCGCCCTTCACGCAACTTTCAGGCCATGGAGCAAACATATACCATGAATGTTGACGGCACCGAGTGTGCATATTTCGACGAAGTTCATCAGCTCCAAGACTTTGGTGCTGAAAACAAGGAGAGCATCGCTGAATTGCTCTGGGCGTTCTTCCACTACTGGGCATTCCACCATGATTACAGGCGTGATGTCATCTCCGTTCGCATGGGGAACACGATCAGGTAAACTTTTTTGAACAATAAACTTGCAGCATCTTCAAATCTCACGTAGGTTTCCAAGGATCTTACAAAATTCAACTGTCGTGAACAGCAAGCAGGAGAAGAACTGGACTACTCGTGTCGGAAACGACCGCCATCTGATGTGCATCGAGGACCCATTCGAGACCGACCATGACTTAGGCCGTAGGGTTGACAGGCAGACGATCAGGATCCTCAGGGAGGAGTTCCAGCGAGCTGCCGTCGTGCTGCAGCACAACGATGACCCCTGCGTGACTCTTTTCGAGCCCTATGGGAAAATTAATCAGCATGAAACAACTGACAAGTAGCCCTATGACAGTTCTACAATGAACTGGAGAAATTAATTCTGATTCGGGTAATGAATTGTTAAGATATCTAATAAACCAAACAGTACCGACTGGTCGAATTTGAAACGTAGAACTTGTAATTGTCCTTTGTGAAGTTAAAACTTAAAAAAGAAAAGGCTGCAGGCTGCAATGAGTTCACTGTAACTGGCGCACCAGCACTTTCACGTATGCTTTGCACGACTGCAAACCTGAAGAGGTAAATTCAATTATCTGATTTGGAGAACATGCCATTGATGCCATCATTGATGTCCTGTACTGTTTGGATTTACAACTGGATGCTTGAAGCCTGGAATAGGCCAATGTTGCCTTCTCACTTCCCAACTTCCCAGGATCTCTGGACAATTCTCATGGTATTAAGCATCTCGTGCTTCTTAAAGAAAAATAAATAGGACACCTTGTGGCGTCAAGTGTTTGACAGAATGACAGTGCCTTCCTCAGTACCAGGAGCCTATCGAGTATGATTCCTACTTTCCTAGGGCAAAAGATACTGAACAAATGGATGAGTTCTACCCTAGGTAGCCAACTTGTCTTTCGTGGCACTAGGCTCCTAGACTAGGTATAAAATTTTGCTACAAAAGAAATATCACCCGCTGCTCCTGCACATCCAGCAAACTTTATGGCATGAAGATGATAGCTCGATGATCTTTACAGGTTTGTGTACCTCCATTTCCATCTTCATCATGATCTTACCCAATCCAAATATCCTAAATGGTATGTGCCGTCCTCACGTGGCCTTCGTTTTGATGTACTCAACCTGGTTGAAGTTTTCATTGTACATCATGCCCGTTGGAGAAATGAGCCGCTGTAAACCACTTGCGAACCGACCCTGCAATGGCCACATTGTTCAGACACAACAGATTAGGGCTAGCTAAGGCATTACATGGTAGATGCTCAAGATATCTAATATAGGAAAAATGACCATACCCACTGAAACAAGACGAGTATCCACCAGCATCCAGGCAAACTACCAAATTTGTTGCGGGTAACCTTTCAAGATGAAACCAAAAAGGAAGATTCATCATCTTCATCATAAGACTTTTGAATTTCAGACTATGGACTCTTGATTTTTTTTCCTTGCTCAGCATTCAAAAGTATGCCTGTCGCTGGGTACCCAAACCCATTGCCCAAATCCACACCCGGACGTATGGATAGGGTATGGATAAAAGTTTATCTACCCATTAAAAAAGGGTAGGATATGGATATCCCTGTTAATTTAATGGGTAGGGGAGGGTATCCCCGTATCTACCCGTTGTCATCCTCGTTCTAGGCTTCCAGCATTTTTATCTTCCCGTTGCTTATCCATGCCGCCGCCGCCACCAGGCGGCCACTTCACCTGTCATCACCCCTATCGATCAGTTGCCCACGGCTAGGAGCTCGCGGTTGGGCACCACCGGAGCTCATGGATTTCCTGTACGAAGGAACTCTTCAGCGCCTTCACTAGAGCTTCCCTCGCGAATCAATGGCAGCATCTTCTATGCCCGTGCTCCACCAGGTGGCAGATGGGATCCCATCTTTTGACGCTTGTGTGACCCTCGTTCATCGCAGCAGTGGCCTTGGCATCTACTAAATCAGTAGCTGTCGATCTACATTGAATATATATTTTTCTTTTTTCAATTTTATTTGGAAAGGATGTGATTCAAAGTTCTGGATTGTCTTAGAATTTCAATCTGTGGCAAAGCTCGAATCTGCCCACATCTTCCATCTTCGTCTATTAACTGATTTTAAATCGCAGTTCACGAAATCTTGCCATTCCTTAGCTATGCAAGCTCGCAAAGATAATGCAAAATGCTTCTGTTGTTGGGATCATATTACCCAGTGAATAAAAATTACCCGGTGGGTATGAATAAAATGGGTGTGGGGAAATTTGGGGAGGGTGTTGACTGGGCAATTGAGCAATGGGTATGGATGTGATTAAGCGTGGGTTTGTCCACACCCTACCCAACGACAGGCTTATTCAAAAGTGACCGGAGGGTAGAAAGTACAGCGCAAATCATATCCCTATTATCGATGGTTCAGACCTCACGATCATTAATGTCATGATCCTCTTTTTAATTGAAGTGTCAGAAAAATTCATGCGGTCTCACTTTAATGATTCACGATAGGAAAAGGGAGAAGAAACAGGCATACCATCAATAGAAGGGTTCCAATGCCAAAGCATACACTCATTGATTGACTTAAATATCTCAGATCCCTTCCGGCCTAAAAGAGGACAAACAAAATATAAATCAGATGACAGCACATTGTCCAGCAAATGCTAGGCAACAATATGCTGGCTTTACAGATTATGTGTGTATAACTCTTCATTCTATTAGATTAGTGCCACCATAATGTAAAAGATTGTTCAAATAAATTACACTACTTCTATGCCTGTTTGTATGGAAATAGTACAAGGAGGGCTCCTCTGGTCTGCTATTGCTATGTGTATTGCAAAAGCAAGCATATTCAAGCATGCAAATTTATCTAGCATACGTTTGGTTTATGCCCATCAACCACCGTGAACTTTACGTAGCCTCAGGAGTTGAGAACTCTTTGGATGGTCGCCAAATTTAGAAGAAGCCATTCATGTGTTTTCCTTTTCGAGTGCTTGGCCAAATGCATGTGCAAACCGAATTTGTTGCCAAAGTTTAGTGGTACTAATTTGGGTGCAAACCAAACTAGTCTGGTTAACCCAGTGTATACAAGAGAATCCGTATGGGCCAGACAGATGAAATAAATCAGATCATCAACATACCAATAATGTTCCTTCAAGGGAGTGTACTGAAGGAGTCACCAGCAATGCAATGAAATATGGAGCCAGTATTTTGTGCATCTGTTGGCAATATAATGCACAGTTAACGGGTTACAAAGAAAATTCAAGCATTAAACACTAGAGGCCAAGCATGAATTAAGTTTTTTTTGAAGTGATGTATTAGACCTGTTGGACGACCATTCTATCATTGGTAAAGAGACCGGGGACAAGCCAAGGAACAAGTGTCCCTGCTGTACCCAAAACCGCTCCAGCAATCGCTCCAATTATCACAAGTGACTTCAATAGCATCCTTGCCTACAATAAATATTCATAGAGTTTAGTGTAGAAATGAATTTGAAATATGTTGTCCCAACCATTAGCTGTTGCTCTAATGCAGGTGAAGAAAGGAAGGTCTGTGCAAATACATTTTCCATGTGAAGTATATACAACATGAAAATTCAAAAGGATGTGTCTGCTGAGAAATAAATTGTGATAACTGTATCAATTGATTCATTGGATGTAATTAGTTTTCTCTAGCTGAACCATATCAAATCATATATATACAAGTGTGCACGGATACATGTTCCTCAAACAACACATTTCTATCAATGCTAGTTAGGGCAACAATGATATGGCATCATTATTTACATAATGGTAACATTGCAATCAATAGGTACCTTGGTCAAATTACGATTAGCACCATATATCAGCTCCGGCATGAATGACTGTGCAGTTTGTGACAGAGGCTCACCCCAAACAGTACACATGCATAAGATATTAATCATAACCTTCAAAAAAAAAGAGAGAAGTAGATGATACTTTTGTCAAGACCTTTTTTTAGATATTCTCTCATGAGAAATCATTTCATAAGTTACAAGGTATAAACCTGGTGGGCTGCAAGAGTCATTGCTCCCATAGAAGTCGCTGAATATGTGAGCAATGCATAAAATGCTACCTAAAGAGAATGTTTAAAATAATTCATTAAAATGGCATATGGAAAGGATACAGATTGTAAAACCCAAAAATGTTACCTTGGATGTCATTGTCACAAAAACAGGAGCTGCAATTTCAAATATCTGCAGCAGCTCTCCCGCTGAAGGAATTGTAAATGAGAAAGCTTGAAACCCCTTATTTTTTAGATTCTGCATCATCATGAAAGCTGCAACAATCTGATAGTGTGTCATAAAGTAGCCATTCAAGAGATAAAACAAACAATATAAACAAATTGGCTATGAGATCAACATTAGCAGCCAAAGAAGACGGTACAGTAATCAGATCATTAAGGCGGTGTGTGTGTGTGGGGGGGGGGGGGGGCTTCCATCAATGTTCACTCAGGAACAAATCAGATGGCATGCCTATTAACATATACATTGGATGATCAACAACTTTGTGGAATCATGCTCAAGTTATTACATTCTTGTTGGATGACAGCCAGTCTAGAAAAAGTCCTGGAATTAGCTGTCTAATTCTTGTGCACCCCTTATTATAATCTCCTTTCCCTTAACCTTAAATAGAGATGGGTATCCTGCCATAATTATTGTAATAGGTACAAACCATTCTTTTTCAAGTGAAACTAATCTATAACTTCATTATATCTCGATTTCTAGCTTAATGTGCAAGACAACTTAGGAAGCCCACCTTCCATAAGATAGAGAGCAAGTCAACAAGTGCCACTAAAGAGATGTGAGATGGTGACTGGGAAGCGTGTTTGTACCTGTGAAACCATAGTTGCCCAGGCCGCACCAGCAATTCCATAGCCACAAACAGAGCAAAGAAATATATCACCAATACCATTTATAACACTAGCAGCTGCCAATGCCTTCAAAGGACCCCAAGAATCCTTCATGCCCAGACTGAGTAATATGAAATACACTATATAATAAGAGATGTGTCCAGTCAAGATAGCATCATAGCTCATAACTATTCATGATATCTTAACCATTTTTACTCATGTAAATGTGTATCCGTGTAGCCCATGCATGTCTATTCATGTCAATATGAAGATTAGGTGATTACAAGTGCTCGATGACTATTCTTAAAACCACAATTATCAACCTTTTTTATTCATGTAAATGTGTAGCTGTGTAGCCCAGATCACAATTGTCAAACTCAAAGAGATATCTACCAGTGTTCAACTATTTCCCACTGGAACTTCTGAGATTAAAGTATGTTTTCACTGCTCTACTGCAATTATAGCATTCGAGAAACAGGTGGGTATCTAGAATGAGATATAACTTGTAACCCACATTCAAACTTCTGCCTCACGCCTTGGGTTAACTTTTTGTCCTTTTTTCCTTTTGTGGATAAGTTTAATTTTTTAATCTGAATAAACAAAATAAACAACAAAAGTAATACATTCAAACTTCAACGAGATGCATTTTGACAAAGAAGAAAGGCAGGACAAAATTAGCAGGCACAAATATTCAATAACTTAAGAGAGAAGGAATGGGCATAGCACGTACCTAGCACTTTGAGCAACTAATCCAACAAGAACTGCAGGCCATGCAAAGCCTCTTATCTGAAAGTAAGTACACATATTGATATATGTTACTCTACACAAGAAGGGGATGTTTAACTTTATATCCTATAATGTAGGCTATTTGAAGAATTCGACAAGCTTAGAACCATGAGAAACAAGAATCCCACCCGCTTAACCTTGTGGCTAGAGCCATCTACAGTGTGTGCTCATCTTTATAAAATCCAATGGATCTATCCAGACTGTCCAGGTACAGAGATAATAAACACATATAGTATGAACAACTAGGCAACTCAAACGACAGTTTTACCTATGAGATTACGATAACGAGCAATATCTGGAGCTAAATAAGCATAACATTATTTGAAAGGTTAATTGACATTTGTGCACCTCAATTGCATTCTGCATCAGGTAAGGCGATCACAGATACACAAGAATATAGAACAGCTTCCTGTGGTGTGGTGTCTTTTTTTTTTTTTGACGGCATCCTGTGGTGTGGTGTTGAGTGGGTGTTCTTGTACTTGGGTAGGGTCTACCCAGACTCATGTACTTGGGTAGGGTCTACCCAGACTCGTGTACTATTTCTTCTACCTTAATGAAATGAACCGCAGCGTAGTTCGAAAAATTCTGGCCTATATATCCCAGAGAGATTTTACAAACCTGTGCATATGTATTGGCCGAAGTAACAATTTCATAATTCCCTGATCCAGTAAAAGCTGGAAAGGAAAAAACAAGAAAAGAGGTTATATAGTTTAATGGAGTGTACCACATATAAAGTTCATGAACGGGCCATCCCGAGAAAAAAAAATATGTGGAACAACAAACTGACAGGACAAATATAAGTGTGCCCTATCTTTTCTAACCACACATCCTAATCAGACAACCAAGATAAAGTACATAATCCTCACTTTTAATAGCATTGCCTGCTTGGTTGAGTCTAGGACTCTAGGACAAAGCAGAAAGCAGTAAATGAGATAATACTATGACAAATTAAAAAAACCAAGGTTTCATGCTCAAAACTTCAAAGGTGGTTTGAAAAACATGCTGAGAGTTTTAGGTCCAGATTCTATTTTTTTTGAGTCTTACCAGTCAATACTTGAGTACCAAAAACCTTGGTGAACAAAAACATTCCTATGCCGCAAGTAAGAGCAATAAACAGCAACATAGACACTTGATGTTGTGCAAGTTCTTTATCCTGCATAAAGTGACTGCAGCCAGATCAGATTACCAATACAGCAAGAATGCAAGATCCAAGAAGGTGATTGGCATCTGACACTGACAAACATTGAACACACAAAGTACGACTGTAACAATGTGCCTAAGTGCCAAAATTCACAAAGTTTGGTTTCACATTAGTCTATAAACTGCTAAATAGTATCCTATATATATGTCCTGGTGCAATATTCTTAGTGCCAGACTAATGTACAGCAGATGAAGAGCAAGTGGGACTTATATCAAAATTCAAGCATGCTAGGGAATGATTATCCCGCAGATTCCTTAATTTGGCACCTCTAGTTTTTTTTAGAAAAGGTAAGCATACTAACTGTAGTTCTGGAATAACTTTAAGTGGCTATAACACTGCATAATCATTCTTTGTAGCCGACATGATAACACCACAATCTGTTCACATAGCATACTAACATAGAGAACAGAGTGTCTAGGATGGAAAAATAGGATGCACCTTTTTAGCTAAGGATGTGGCCACCATGTTAGAGGTCGCAACCGAGAGGAACATGAATATGTAGCTTAGGTAGTCGCAGAACACTGTCCCAGGCCCTGGAAGGAAAAGGAAAGCCGACAGAAGAAGAATAAGAACAATACATTGAGCAGCCTGTGTCGAAGCACTGGGCAATTAGCTCACCATGAGCAATGTATAAAATTCCCTTAGCGTTTGGGCAGGGATGATCGTTGTAATTGAGGCTAAGAGTGACAGAGACGCTAAGCTAAGAATTTAACGTATGGGAGCTGAGATAGGAAAGCAAAAATGGAAGGGAAAAGGACCTAGCGCGGCGAGCTGGAGGGCGGAGGTCTGGCCGATGACCATGGTGTCGATGAGGCTCATGAGCGGGCCGCAGATCCAGAGCCCCAGCGCGGGGCCCGCGAACACGACGATGTCCCGCACCTGCTCCCATATCCCCGCCGCTCCCTCGCCGCCGCCGCCGCCGTCGTCGCCGACCCGCGCGACGGTCGAGCCGGCGCAGCGGCAGCGACCGGCGCGCGAGGAGCCCGGACTCTCCTCCGGCCGCGCCGCCCGGAGCAGGCGGAGGCGGGCCGCTGGAGGAGGAGCAGGGAGGCGGAGGCGGCGGAGGGAAGTGGGCGCGGCAGCGGGGGCCGGGGCGGGGACGATGAGGTGGGCGGCCGAGAGGAGGCGCGTGTGCGCCGACATGGCTGCTGCTGCCGCCGGCTCACGAGTTGGAGACGAGCTGGTCCGCTTCCTCTCTGGCTGCCTCTCCTCCGGTCGCGCCGCCGCAGCCGGAATGAAATGGCTCCGGATCGTGTGGAAGGCAAAGGTTTGCTGTTGGCTGTTGCTGTGCCCCCACCCCACCCCGAAAGTCCAAACCTGTCCTCTTCTGCAGACTGATGCTGTGGACACTAATTTGTAACGATAACTAGAGAAATACTGGTTTTGCTTCCGGTGAACCAAATTTTATGTCCTCGACATCAAGTAAAACGAACCTAAAAAATGTTAAGCTGGTTTGGTTGTACAAAAAAGGGTGCATTGCATGCAAGTGAAACAACTTGAGCACTTGTAACTCCATAAGTCTATGCTCCTCATCAGACACGTACACACAGCTGGAAATTAAATCTCGAAGACTGACAACGTAATTAAGCTCTCATTTTGAGGGCATAACGCGTTGTGCTTGTGCTGACAAGCTGATCAAATTGAACGCAGGCTGAGGCTAGCTTAAAAATATATTCAGGCACATGCCGCCACTGATGCACTACAAAATTATAGAAACATTGCGCCAAATTGGGCCAGCAATGCGCTCTTGCTCCTGGCCCAGCCCAAAATCAAAAGCGCGCAGCTAGCTTTAGGTCCAAACCCATACAGTACAAGCGGGTGTCTTCTGCGCAGCCACACACAGGAGGGTAAAAATTCCCCAATTCCTCACTCAACACCCGCTTCCTCGGAATCCGCCGCCGTCGACCCCGAGCGGCCGGGCATTTGCTGGTAACGTCCATCCTCCTCCCCGCTGCTGCGGTTTCCTCCCGCGCTCGCGCTCGCGCATTCCCTCCCTCCCTCACATCCCCATCTCGCTCGGTCCCCCGCGTCGCAGGTTCGAGTTGCTGTCTGTCGGCGGCATGGAGGGCTCCAGGGGACGCGCGGCCGCGTTGGGCGACCTCCCCGTCGACCCCCTGGTGGAGATCCTCTCCCGCGTCCCTGCCACGTTCGTCTGCCGGGTCAAGTGCGTGTCCAAGCCTCCAAGGTCTGGCGCGACCTCATTGCCGACCCAGACCACCGGGACAAGCTCCCCCAAGCCATGCAAGGACTCTTCTGCATGACGTATATGGCAGATTCACCGAGGCACATGGTTTCAGCTTCACCAACTTGACAGCGAGACCCGAGCCTCAGCCTCTGGACATCGACCCGAGCTTCTCCTTCCTGACGCAACTGCCTGCGATCCAGGTCCTCTCCTTACTGGGTTCCTGCAACGGGCTCATCCTCTTTGACCACCACCGCCGCCAGGACACACACCCCTTGGGCTATTTCGTGTGCAACCCGACCACAAAGGAATGGCAAGCTGTGCCTCCTTGCTGCTATCCTAGTCCTACACAGATGATCTTCGCGTATTTGGCTTTCGATCCGGCTGTGTCCTCTCACTTCAACTTGGTCCAGTTCCAGCAGGCGGAGGTGGGGTTTCTGTCTGTGCACGCCTACTCCTCATAAACCGGGACCTGGAGTGACAACCAAATTGACCAACAAGGAGAGGAAGGGCAGCTGGAACTAGCATGGCGTCACATCAACGTTTTTGTTGCAAACGCTCGTCCGATCCCCTTTGTCAACAGCTTCCTGCATTTGTTAGTTCGGGATCGGGATCAGGATCAGAGTAAGATAGTTGCTGTAGATGTACAAGGCAGGGCAAGAAGGATGATCCCACTACCAAATGTGGCTCCTCGGAGAAGCTGGTGGATGGATTACATTGCCGAATCCCAAGGGCATCTGCATTACATGGCTCAAGAGGAAGTACATTTTCATGAAAGGAGGCACAAACTGTCCATTTGGGTTCTTCAGGGTTATGATACAAAAGAATGGGTGTTGAAGCACACCGTGGACACTCACGAGTCTCTAGAAAAGATGGTTGCATAGACAGCACGTCAATGTTAGACGTGGTTGACATTCATCAAGATTGCAATGTGGTTTTCCTTACTCAACATAATGGTAAACTGGTAGCATATGACATGAGCAATAAGGAAGTGAGTGTTATTGCCACTTTCGATGATCAGAAGTGGTTTGTGGGTGCTGCTCGTTATGTTCCCCGTTTCCGGAAATCACCTGTACTCACAAATAAGCACTGAAAGTGTGCGCTAAGTAATCAGGAGCTAGCAGTTACATCTAGTAGATCTAGGAAGTGTGTGATATCTTCACTTTTGGATATGGCTATGGATGCATCACGTCATATGTTCCTTGATTTGTCGGCGCTTGAAGATAAGATTCCTATGGGCTATTCAGCTTAAATCATATCTTTCAAGTGCGGTTTAAGTTACTAACTTGGTGCATCTAGTGGAGTTAAGTTATATATTTTATGGTGCTTATCATGTCTCTTTTTAATTAAAACATGAAGCTTACTGGAACATGTCATGTAAGCTAGATTTACAGCTTGTTATCCCAATGAATGTTGTTACTGGACCTATGATGCTTTGTGTCAAAGTTAATGTGTCAAATGCTACCTTTGTGTTTCCAGAATTGTGGAACTTATATGATGGGTTCATTTTCCTTGTCTTCACTTCAGTAAAGCACATGTTTATCTGTACTGAAAGGCTGCATAGTTTGAGATATTGTTAGCAATGCATGGTAACTCAAAGTTTACAATTGAAAGATCTCTGCATTAACCTCAAAACTGCAAGTTGATGTTAGTTAG
This sequence comes from Cenchrus fungigraminus, assembly GCA_036936925.1. Taxonomy (NCBI): domain Eukaryota; kingdom Viridiplantae; phylum Streptophyta; class Magnoliopsida; order Poales; family Poaceae; genus Cenchrus; species Cenchrus fungigraminus. The sequence continues at coordinate 123,303,621 of CM072770.1, read as the reverse complement.
ATAAACGAGCAGAGGTTGTTTATATTGATGTGTGATCATTTCTATGACATCAGTTCTATGAAATATGACTGCCCTTTTAGCTATATGACTGTTCTGTATTGAGATAATAGTTCACAGGGTGCTTCTAGAGCTACTTCATTTAGCTATACAAGTTAGCTTTGTGTGCAGCATGATACTTGAGAAATGAGAACTCCCAAGTCCCAAAGCACTTTAACTGAAACTCGCCAAAAGTATTTTCTATTTATTGCTATAATGTTCTGAACTGTGGATGTTTTCGTTCGGATAATGTTATGTGGAGGTAAAGTGCCGGTCAATTAGAGGAATGGGCTTGGAACATTTTAGTTTGATATTGTGATGGCTGAATGTATAAAGATAATGCACTTAATGCTATCCTTGCAGGTAAACATATTTGAGCTAGCTCTAGAACATTATGATATTTTGCAAGTAGTAACAGAATAGTGATGGGATTTGGTATTGGCGTATTGCACACAAACAGGACGTAATGCGTTTGAAATTTAATAAAGCTTCGTTATCCAAAAAAGGACGTGTGGATGAAGCTGCAAGCCAAGAACTCTCTCTGCGCAACATCATCTTCTTGCTGGGCTGGCTCTTTTTACTTCAGAAGAGAGTAGTTGACTTACAAAGTGTTTAGTTACATGCTTCCACTTGTGGGGCCCTTTTGCAGATCTCCAGACTTCGATTACTTGATTTTTTTTTTTATTGTAGACTGACGTGACTCTCTACAACATGCATTTTGCTTGTACTGATAAACTGATGTGCTGATAGGCTGAGATTACATTGCAGTTGCTAGTTTTAGCAGCTAGTTCGTGCTAGTCGGTGTTTGTAGACTTTATGATTACAGCAAGATTTCGCCCTCTTGGCCAACTCAATGCGAGATGATTTTAGCTGGTTCTGTACTCTGAAGATTACAGGCAAAATAACCTGCTGCCAACTCGATGCGAGATGATTTCTTCATGCAAATATAGTAATATAAAATGTGCTTCTAGTAATAGTTGGCCTGATGTAACACACATTTGGTAGTGCTATAAATAGGGGTGCGGCATTGCCGCGCCATCCTCCTTATTGAGCTGGCTAGTGATTTACTGCATCTGATGTCCTATCAAATGTTCTACTTAAGTTCATATATAGTCTATGAGAAAATGAGATAATGGTGAAGAAGTAGGGCGATTTAGACTGGATGTGATATTTTGGTCTCTGTTTTGACTTAGTTGGCTAATGAATCGATACACATTTAAACAAGCATGCTAGAGCACAACTTTCTCTGGTTTAACCTACAACCGTAGTAAAAAAGACTATAACAATTTGCAGTAGAAACGACAGAATCATATTAGTGTTATTTATTCCAACTATTAACAGTTTATAAAGAAACATACGCACAATATTATAGTTTGATGGATATCGCCTCTGTCCAAGTCAGCAATTCAGAGGACACGAGGTCATGCATTTGGGGAAGTAACACTTACAGATCCAACAAGGCATAGAACACGTTCAACGAGTGTACTCATGGCTCTGGGATTGCGCATGCTAAATTAAACATAAAGTATTGTTTTTTGGTTGATACTTAAAGACAGGCTGATTACAAAAGAATTGTTGAGAAGAAATAACAACTTGGAGTTACCGTTGTGTTCTTTGCACAAAAGATACAGAAGAAACAGTTATACACCTTTTTCTAAAATGTAAGTTCTCTAAACTATGTTGGAATTCAACTGAGCTGCAAATTAATGATAATCTCAGTGGTTATCATACTCTCTGGAATTATTCTCAAAAACAAATCTCTGGAATTGACATTTTATCAAACACATGATGTGCAAATAAATTTTCACCTAAGAAAGCACTCGGTTATAGTGAGTAAACTTATGTTTAGTTGAGCATACAACCAACAAATAGCTGCAGAAATTGATAAAACAAAGGAACATTTCGCTGTAAATGTACTACAATCCTGAAACTAAACTGAATGGTTTGTGCGATGCTTCTGTTCCTAATTCCTATGATCCCTGCTGTATTTAAGGTGGCAATCCTATTAGTTGGCTGATAGTTGCTGAAGGAGGAGGAGGAATCGAGCAATCTAACAATATACCAGGCCGGCCGATGCGTGCTATTTTTTGTTAAAAAAAGATGCAGAAATCGCGTGCTCACCAATCTGCATATGCATTCCGTCGAAAAGGAGACTGACGACGGCTCTAGATCAATGTCCAAGTCCAACCAAGCTGCAGCTCACGAGCAGCCTCTCGCAATCGGCACTGCTCTGAACACTGTCGGCTGCTGAAGAGTGTAGTCTGTTGACCCCTCAAACAGAATCACCCTGTTTCCCTGGCGAGCTCAATCGCTGTGCAGCGCAGCCGCACAGTGCGGAGAGAGAAGACGGCGTAGGGGAGGCGGAGGGAGATATACGGTAGAGAAGATCCGTCGCCGTTCGTCGTCGTCGCACTTGCCGGTGCCGCCGCGGGGGAGATGGCCAACGTGGATTATGCTTGGCTAATGACCAATTGACCATCATAGTTTTGCTCACATCTCCTCCAGCGCAGTGCGCACGCCGCCGCTAGCGTTCCCCGCCGGCCGCCGCCACCCGCGCCCCCCGGAGCTCCCCGCTGGCCGCCTCCACCCGCGCCCTGGAGCCCGCCGCCGACCATCTCCACCCGCGACCCGGAGCTCGCCGCCAGCCACCTCCACCCGCACCGCGGAGCTCAACCGTCCGCCGGCTACCAGGTACGCCGCCTCGTCCCCAAGCCCATAAAGCCACCGCCGGCCACCTCTCCTCTGCCCCGCCGCGGTCCTCTGCCCCGTCGGTGCGTGGGCCCCTCCGCCGAGGGCAAATGAAGGAAAAGGGGGGCCGAGCTGCGGGAGGAGCGGGGGAAGCGGCGTTTTTGCGGCTCCCGCACGAGAGCGGGATTTCCGGCCGCTCTCACGCCGGAGCCGTTTTTGCAGCCCGTTTGGCACAGCTCCGGCCAAAACTGCTCTCGGAGCAGTGAGTGCCAAAGGGACCCTAGCTATATCCCCCGCTCGGCCCCTCCTCCCTGTCTCTTGGCGCTGACATGTGGGACCCGCAGGTCAGGGTTATCTTCGACCGCTCTCGAGTGTCAACAGCCACCACGCTTCGGTCCCGGACGGACTTCCTCCGCCGGATCCCGTCCTGCCCCATCGATCCTGCTCCACCGCCAAATCCCCCACTCCTCTGCACAGGAAGGTGCTAGATCGAGCGCTGGCTGCCACCACCGAATCCCGGCGTGCACCAGCTGAGCTACAGACAAGTCCGATCTCCTCTGACGGCGAGCTGCTGCAGAAAAGCCCGGCCTCCTTCCACTCCTTTATCCACGCAGAGTCTTATACTACTGCAGAAGCCAAGGTGAACATCCGTTCCTCACTTCCTCTCGCCTGAACATCCGGGTATTGTAGAAACAAGTAAAAGATCAGATTTCATATATGTGGGAGAAAAGTCTCTATGGAAATTTAGAAAAAGGATAGTTGTTACAATTCAATTTGAAGACTTTGAATATGTACAAGACATTGGAAGAGGAATGGACGTGCTCTATCAATTTTTAGTATGGATTTGATTTACCATGTATTATTATGCAAACTTTAGATCTGCTGTGTGTATGTCAGTAACTATGCAGAGGACCTTTTGATTGCTGCACGCAAGTAAAAACATCGTTAACTATGTCTTCTAAGCTGAGAAGAATGGAATTTGAGCTCCAAAAATTATTGTAAACAATTTTCTATTTTAAAAACTTGAAAAATATGGATGTACCGTCTGCTTATTGGATTTACCATGTATTTATATGCACACTTTAGATCTGCTGTGTGTATGTCAGTAACTCTGTATGCAGAGGACCTTTTGATTGCTGTACCCAAGTAAAACATCAGTAATTATGTCTTATAAGCTGAGAAGAATGGAATTTGAGCTCCAAAATTTATTGTAAACAGTTTTCTATTTTTAAAACTGGAAAAATATTGTTAATATTGCCTTCTGCTCGCATTAAATAAACAAATGAGCTATCATCAACATCAGGGGTACATATGTAATTTTACTTTAAACCGGATGATCTACCATAAAAGAATCAGTATTGCCAAACACTCGGCTTCTCGAGACAGCTGCTTCTTAGGGAAGCGAGCTTCTAAAATAAGCAAGTCTCCATACAGCTGTTCCCAACAGGGCCTCGATTTAGTTCTGCTGGACCTTCCTCTCAAACCCAAATGTCCCATTTTCTCCGTTTAATTACTCGCAGATTTGGCTAACCTAATCCATCCATGGTGCGGTCAGGCTCTTCTTCCGCAGCGCGCGAGGTGAATCCATCTGAGGTTTCGAGTGCAGCTCTACTTCCCACGAATCTGGGGGTTTGACTGAACCCCATGTCCCTCGTTGAGTCTGCCTCTGCTTCGGAGGGGCCGCCGCCACAGGATGCATGGCACGCGGAGTTTCAGCGCCTCCTCCCGCTCTGGGAGTCGCTGCGCGATTCATCCAAGGTACAGATGCTACCTGTTTCCCCTGTATGGCGCTTGAGATGCTACATGATTTCTCGTTGTGTGAGAATCTAAATCCCACGAAAGCATATAAAGTTGCTATTTTTTCTGTTCTGGGTTATGGTTTTTTCCTATGCAGTACAGATGAATTTTTGTGATTATCTGGAGCTCTTGAAAGCATAATTGTTAATTGCAATGGTTTTTTTGTTAGTTATGATGTAGATGTTGGTTCTTAGTTTTTTTTTTTTATCAATAGAATGCTCACTGACTCTTAAATAGAAAAGAAGTTTTGTGATCTGTCTGTCAGAATGGGCATGATGATTGCAGGCATATAAAGGTTGATGTTGGATGAAACCTCTTTTTGCTCGTGCAGGTCATTATCCCAATTTCAATATCTAGGGTGAACCAGTTTGATGCTGCAAGGTTAGATATCGAGATGTCTGCCATGTTGAAAGAGCAGCTAGTCAAAGTGTTCTCTTTGATGAAGGTGCTTTCTTTAGTAACTCTGTTGATTTGGGCACTCCTTACAGCTTGCATAGAACCTAAATGCACTGCTAGATGTTGCTTTCAGTTTTCATGCTTTTTCTTCATATCAGCCAGGACTCTTATTCCAATATGAGCCTGAACTCGATGCTTTCCTTGAATTCCTCATCTGGAGGTTCTCGATTTGGGTTGACAAGCCAACCCCAGGCAATGCACTGATGAACCTAAGATATAGAGATGAGCGGGTAGCGCCCGTCATTGGAAAAGAAGGTATTTTTCTGTTAAGTTTATGTTAACTGCTGCCGTTTTTTTTGTATGGTGTGCACTTCATGGCTCTTTATTTTACCACAATCATGCTGGTTACAGCTAATCAAGTGTAGATGGTTGTGCAAATATATGCAAAACAACATGCATGCTATGCCTCCTGGAGTAAGATGGATTATTCCGCACATTTTCTTTAAATCAGAATACACTTTGCTTGCATACTGTGGTTGAGGCAACTACAGTATATTAAATTGAAGTTGGCTGATCCTACATTCCGACCTCTTTGCATAAAGACTGCATCTGCAATATGCTCATTGCCTGTCCTTTTACCAAATAAAAGATTTAGTTTCTTTGCAAAAAAGGGGAAAACACAAGAAGATTTTGTCTGCAAATACATGGTGGTCTTTTAGCAATTTATTCAAAGTCCAAGGTCTCCTCAGGAGTCAATATGCGCTCTTCTGGCCCATTCTGCATGGTTTTAACCATTCAGGAACTCAGTCAATCATATTTACAAGAACACATCAAAATTACACCTTGGTTGGCGCTTTCTTCTTCTTCTTTTTACACTGTGCATGTTATTAATGATCTCATTTTCTCTACAAGAATCAAAGTTGAAGTTAAGCTTTGCAAACAAACTGAACCGCGCCAAGATTATCTGAAATAGCAAATCTAGTTCCAACTAAATGACTATTCGGAGCCTCGATATGAAAGTGAATACGCTTAGTTTCTTGCATATCTTGATCAATCCTGAACATGTCTTTGTCTTGCCAAGTTTAGCTCATTGGTAACAGTCCTAGGAGTCTGTTTTTCCATACTGATTTGTTTTGTTTGAGGAGCTGCCAGTGATATGTAGATGAATGTTTCTGAGCAACATCTGATGGATTCGTGCTTTTCAGTAAGAACAGGTTTGGAAGGACCTGGGCTTTCTGTTTCTCAGAAGATCTTTTATTGTATCAGCTTTGTTGGTGGCCAATATATATGGTCACGATTGCAGTCTTTTTCTGCTTTCCGTCGATGGGGTGATTTGGAACAGGTGACCTTGATACCTTCTTTTGAAAATTTACAATTCCTTTTCACTCTTATAAGTTAAAGTATATATTCATGTTGTAGAGACCACTAGCACGCCGTGCTTGGGGCTTAGTGCAGAATGCTGAAGGATTGTACCAAGCTGCTTCATTCTTCAACCTATTATTGTTCCTTTATGGTGGAAGGTACTGTGCATGCTTAATTATGGGAATGTCTTCATGCATTCTTTAACCTATTACTGTTACTTTATAGTGGAAGGTAACTTCTTGTGCCTGTTTAATTATGGTAATGCCTTCATGCATCATGAGGATTGCATAAACTATTCATGCTTAACTGGGTCCGAACCTGGGATCAGATCAGTTCTGTGATTCCTCCTCCTCCTTAACAAATGATGGGCGGCTGTCCTGCCAATTCATGACGAAAGAAACAGATTAACAAGCCCCAGCAGCTGGCACCTAGTTTGGCATTGCTAACCATATATTTAGAGATTGAACATAGTCAGTGTGTACAACATGTACCGTCCACTGTGATCAGAAATTGGCAAATAGTTGCAGATTATTGTATTTGAATGAGCTAGATCAGCGTGCCTTGTGAGAAAAGGGAAAGCTATTCATTTTTTATAAGAAGATTATTGTCTTGTTCATCTGTCAATTGTTATGAAGTTCATATGACACACCTATTTTGAGCCTTGCATATGTGTTTTTGCAGGTACAAAACTATTGTAGAAAGAATTCTGAAAGCAAGACTTGTTTATGGGAGCCCCAACATGAATAGAGCTGTTAGCTTTGAGTACATGAATCGGCAGCTGGTTTGGAATGAGTTTTCGGTAAATATCTTTCCTGCAGCTTTGTTTTATCTCACAATCAGTTAGTAATATTAAAACTTGCTAGTTTACGCAGTTATCCATTTTACAGTTTCATCTAGGCTTTTGACTGGATATATACATAATGAAAAGTCTAGCCGATGTGGATCACATGCATTCCTGATGGATCAGAACACGTAGCTGTTTTCTGAATAATTAGTTGTATTATATCCTCCACTATCTGACACCGTAGGCTGCATATATTTTGCACTTCCAGATGCTAGGATGCAAATCTGGGAGGCTGAGGGCACCTTAACCACACATGTTTCAATTCTACTAAAAAAAAAACACATATGTTTCAATTCAAGACAATTCCATGGAATAATAATTTGAACTAGAGGCTGGAATAACAAATCCATGAAAAAGGAAATCTAAGGCATATAGTTTCCTGATAGAATGTAGGTATATAAACATGGGCTGGTGTCTCCATTACAATACACTTGATGGTTTATTTTTATAGGAACTGAAATGCAACAAACTGGGTAAACAGGGCTTGACTGCATTAAATCACATTGTTAATGGGTTCTAATGTGACATTTTCTACATATAGACTTGTGTTTTCGAGCTATTTAGGTTCATGAAAGCAAAGTATCACTAGTAACTTTACTGCTGTTTGTTACATTCACCTCATTGCAAGATAAAAATATAAAAAACAATGAATTTATCTCTACTCAATCGAGTCTGAAATTTTGACACGTATGCGAAAAAGTAGATGAGTTTGGTACGATGAAGCAACCTCAAGCACATTCTTATGGGCATTGCTGAATGCTGATATTTGTACTCTGGGGAACTTTTATTGTCACATCAGAGTGTATTTTACCTGTGTTTAATTGGTGTTTTTGCCAGCATCTTTATATTCAGCGAGACTTTATATTGATGTACTGTAGACATTACAAAGTAGAATCCTGAACTTTGAGCGATGCATGACAGTATGACACTTCTTGTCTGCAGGAAATGTTGCTTTTGCTTCTTCCACTCTTGAACTCATCCTCTGTAAAGAAGTTTCTTCTCCCCTTTTCCAAAGATAAGTCAGCAGGTTCTTTTGGTGATGAAGCAGATTGTCCTATATGTCGGTCCAGTCCTAGCATTCCTTTTATAGCCCTTCCATGTCAACACAGGTATGCTGCATGCTGCTTCTTACTGTGGTGTGTGTATGACTCATATTAATGCAATGATACATAACTCTCCTGCAGATTCGAGAAAATAAAATCTTGTTATTGTGGAATGATAAGATCCTTAACAGGATTTCTTGACAACTGTTATAATCATATATTTCAGTCTAGTATCTATATTTCTTCTAAGAAATCAAAGTGCTGAAAAGTCAAATTAAATAGTTTTGTAGAATTGTACACATGCTAGGTGAATATGCAATCCTGACTTACATGTTTGTTTCCGACAAATCTGATTTCTGGAATGACTTGATGTATGCTATTGGTATTCTATCTAAATTCACGTGTTGATATTTGCCTTAAGACAGGTTCTTTGTTTGTTTCCAGGTACTGCTATTATTGCCTACGCACGCGGTGTTCTGCTACGAGTTCTTACAGATGTCCACGTTGTAACGAGGTTGTTGTTGCAATTCAAAGACAAGGATCAGTTTAGTGTACTTAGTCGGGTTCAACAATTCTTGCCCATGTACAGACTTGTTTGATCTTCATACGCATAAGTTGGATGCCCCCCATTGAGGATTCGCATCATGACAGTGTACATGTAATGGCCCCAAGCATGAAAATTGTTGGTTGTATATTGAATAATAAGTTGAGTTTGTATTTTATTGACTAAACTGTAAACTCTGCACGCAAGGCGCATATGCCTTTCTTTGGGTGAAGTAATTGTTGTATCCTTATGAGAATAATTTAGTGTTTATAGCCTGGTATTTTGAAAAGGCGAAAAGGAAAATAAATTTTAGACTGTAAAAGCATGTCCAAGAGTCTTTCTAAATTTTATACTCAACCATTTGCATAAAAATTGTTTTCTATATCTTTTCACTTTCTAACAAGTTTTCTATTTCTTAGAGAGTCATTCTCGTCTTTTATTTTTGACTAGTGAAAAATCCGAAAAAAAGATGACTAAGTTAGACGTTCTTAGTTTTGATGACCAATATGTATGTATAAACTCGTATCGACAAGGTTGGCCGTTGATGTCATAAGATACACTTTCCTAGTACGTGGCTCGTTTGATCTAAGACGATTTTTGTAGATTTATTTACAAAGTAAAACATTCGAAAGTGATACTAAGATGTGCCAATACCGAATAGTACCTTTATGTTCAAATATATTCAAACGATCAAAACAGGCAAAACAAACACAACAACGTATGGAGGAGCTGATGCTGATTCGTAAACCACGAGTATGAAGCAAGACTGCAAGAGATCTCTTATGTCAAATCTGGAGATGTGCTTGCTAAGATATACATGATAGAAACTAACTTGATTCAATTCGAAGATTTCAGCACCTTTATTTCCCATGAGAGTCAATTTCCGTCCTTTTTGGATCTTTAAAAATTCATAATCTTAAGTCTACCAAAGCCCTCTAGTCCTAGTTGGCTAGTGGAGCTGAGGTATGGTCGCAACCACCCAGGTTCGATTCTTCGTTGGAGCGAATTATGAGGTTGATTTTAAAAAAATCTCCTCACCGGTGAAACCGGGGTTCGGGGGTTTTCTAAGCCGGGAAAAGGTTTCTTCTTCTTAATGAAAACCGTGGGGGCGGTCTTACCTCCCACCGGCTTAGTTTATAATCTTAAGTCTTAGCCAAGAAAAAACCATGCGATCTAACCACAAATAACACGATTGAATGAAATATTTTTTCGATGGGCAGTCACTGCTATTTGAAGTGGCTACAACATGGATGCATTCTCCCTAACTAGACATTGCATTATACATCGTTACAATACTCGAGTTTGTTAGTTCACATAAACAGATCCAAGAGAATGGCTAGACCTGGGCCAACTCATTATTTTACCTGGCAAGGTGCTAAAAAGGAACTTGAATCACTGCTATGTATGCCACAAAACCCATAAATTTCTCCAGCCATGCATCCATTTTATTCACCTAACCAAATAGCCACATTCATCTCAGCAAAAACTTCATTTATTATGGCTGTGGCCTGCTCTGCACTACAAAGATATCATTGCCAACCAGGCAGCCTTCTCCAGCCATGCATCCATTTTATTCACGTAACCAAATAGCCACATTCATCTTAGCAAAACTTTATTTATTATGGCTGCGGCCTGCTCTGCACTATATAGATATCATTGCCATCCAGGCAGCCTTCCACATCTTGGGCACTGCCGAACTTCTGTTCCAGATACTGCCTGATAGCAGTAAGTCGCTGGCCAAACTGTTTCCGAAAGGTTGCATCAACAGATAATGTCTTCTTGCTGTAATCTGCAGTAAGACGAACCACTTCTCCATCAGCAGGAGTGCAGGACCAGAGGTGAGCACCACCATCTCCTCGCTGAAATTTGCAAAAGCTACAGTCAGCACTGTGCCATCAAACTTGTCACATGAGAGTCTCCATGGGGTGCCACGGGTTCCGGAAGCAAGGGTCTCTCCCAGCCCAGGGGCAACCTCGGCCTCAACCAACTTGGGATCATGGTCATATGGGGTAACAGTGTGAAGCACAATGAGGGGAAGGGGGGGGGGGGGGGGGGTAATTTGCAGTAGCATAATACTGCGCTTAGTGTGGTGCCTAATTATTAACAATCAAGTGTACCACTACTTCAGTATGTAACAACCAATTCTACTTCCAACTGTTTCTTCATTTCACAAAAACCAATAATTTGTAATATCCAAATAGGACTTGGGATTTCAAATCCTTCATGCTGAATAATTTTACATGTCATATTACACTTCTGCACTCAGTAAGAGTGTGAATAGGAAACACAGAGTCAGAGCACAAGGGCTTCTCAGCATGGGTTTGCATCATGTGAAAATGAGATATAGGTTGGTAGGTGTTGAGCCAGACGGTGCAGTTTCCTCCCAAATTTGAAGTCCTAGGAAATAAATAGGTAATTTACTAACTCTGACTCCTGTCTTTTTTTCTACCACATGGAGCTACAAATTTAAAAATTAAATTACTACCTCTTTCAAAATTTTGTCTAGTCCGCATACCTAGGAGGCACAATAGCAAACTAAATTTCAACAATATTGGATCATTCTAGTTGTACCAATGCAGTGCATGTGGTTAGCTTCATACAACATGTCAACTATGGAGCTGCTGATTTTAACAAAGCCCTGTAATTCAAATTTGAATTGACCTTTATTATTTGTGTAAATTAAAAAAGGAAAAAAATCCAAATAACTCCCTTCAAGTATAGAGAAAGCCAGATAACCCCATAAACTATGTTTTGGTTCAATTTACCCCCTAAACTATGCTATTGATTCAACTTACGCCATAATGCAATTTGTCATTTTTGTTTCTCCATACACAAGTTGAATTTTAATCTGAGACTTTGCAGGGTGGTAATGGACATCATAATCCATATTAAAAAATTGACGAATTTTTCATCATTAGCTTTTATATAATTTTGCATCTTAAGGATAAATTTTCTTATTAAATATCTTACCCTATCAAAATAGTGATGAAAAAAATCATGATATATTTTTTTATAAATACCTTATGTTGTGTGCTATAAACTTGCAAAATTTGAACTTAAAACTCCATTGGTGCATGGAGAAACAAAAAAAAATTGTGCTAAGGGGTAAATTGAACCAATGTGCATAGTTTAGGGGTAAACTGAACCAAGAAATACTTGATGGGGTTATTCAGACTTTGGTTATACTTGAGGGGAGTAATTTAGACTTTTTCCTTTTAGCAAATAAGAATTTTTTCAGGAAAATTAGCAATACATTCCAGATTAGAACAAATAAAATGCTAGCAGAATAGAACATAACCTGACATGTTTTCCCTCTAGTAACCTCAAGTTTGCAATTGTTTCATCATTTTCACAAGTGACAAATACAACTTTCTCCTGGAAACATATCAGCAGTTGCATTTGTTAAAAACTTAAATCACGAGTAAAAGAAATGAGTTTTGTAGTACTAACTTGACGAGCTCTAACACCAAGATGTGATAGGTGAGGTAATTCTTGTAGAAGAATAACACCCACTATGTTATCCCCAGCAGCTTTGACCTGTCAAATGAGGAGCCAAACTTTGGCAATATCAGTTACTTGTCCAGGCAAGATCAACTAATCGAGATTTAATTAGTTAAAGGTACCTCTTCATCTCCATCAGCTTTATTTACAAATTACAACTAGCACGAGAGGTTCTTTGATGGACGACAGGAACTATTCTTTCAACCTGAATAAATGAACTATGCCATTAAAAGCATTGCTAGAAACACATGAATTTTCAACTGCAATATAACAAGCTAATAGGGGCGGATTTGGGCCTAAGGCCACCCAGGCCATGGCCTTAGGCGTGGCCCATAATACTACTTACACCCCTTGTATTTTTTTCAAGAAAAAAGTCCTTTCACCGTCCCTCAACTATCAACGAAGTTTGGTTTCAGTCCCTGATCCGGAAAACCGGGTATCCTACGTCCCTGAACTATCTAAACCGTCTATTTTTAGTCCCTCGCTGGTTTTGATGGTGGTTTTCGATGACGTGGCAGCGGCCCCCGCATGTAGGGGTGGGCCCCACAGTCTTTCTTCTCCCTTCCTGAAGCGTCCCCTCATCAGAGGTGACTAAATGTGATACAAATACCAGTCCCAGGAGGCTGGCAACACATTTATTACAACAGGTGGTTCAGTCCCTTACATCACGGCGGCATAGTGGGCACGGGAGCGCCACTGCCACGAGAAACAACACAAAAGCTAAGGACCAAACTACAACAGCAAAGGCTTCTAAGGCCTCATCAGAGTACCATGCCATGGAAGCTCTCGGTGGCGACCCTGAATCCACAGGCACGGTTGGGTGTAGGGCAACGACCTACTCGACGTCTTCGGGAACGAAGTCGGGATCCTCCTCTGAAAAACAGTTAATCAAGCAAGGGTGAGTACATACGTACTCAACAAGTTCAACCCCACCCACGGAGGGGCTTATAAGCAGATCATGCACAGGATATGTCAATGATCAGATCAAGGTTTATTTTGCAAACACATTTACTCGTGCAGGGGTTCATTTTCGAAAAGGATTTTCGCAAACAGTTTTTATAACTCAGGTAACTTAGTTGTTTTGTGAAAACCAAATGAAGACTACCGGACTCCCCGTCCGCAGTAGCCTAGGCACACAGCCACACGCTTTTCCAGAAATCAACTCACGCCATGAAAATCATCTCAAACCCAAACACTAGTTTTGTGACCCCACCATGACTCGTCCAATACCGTGGACACGGCTATTCGAATAGGTTTTACACTCTGCAGAGGTTGTACATCTTTACCCACAAGTAGGGTACCGCCACGCGAACACCATAGTGTCGGCGCGGATCCTATCAAAGCCATTACCCACCTTAGCTAACCCTACGAGCCACCACGGAAGCAACCAAGGGGTTATCTCACATAACCAGGGCGTACCTCACACAGATCGTACCCCTACTCCTTGTTCTCCCGCTGCTCACCCGCACTCCTGATGGCAAGTAGATTAGCTAGCGGGATTTATGCTAAGCCGTTGCCACATACAACGGTCGAGTGGTAGTACGATAACTGGGTCAGGTGAGATGTCACGCAACCCGGTCCTTAACGACAAGATGGACATCTCCAACATGCTCAACCACAAAGGTACGAGCTCACCCATACTCCTGACACACGCGTCCATCCCGTCTACTCATTTTCCAAACATATCCCATTTCCATTTTTAAAGCACTCACACATTTTGAAAGCACTCACATATTTTTAAAGCAATCATTTAGGCCAAAACAAGATTCAATCATAGCAATCAAGGGTGGCTATCCTACCATGTTTTTGCAGAAAAACAATATGCAGTTTATAAAACGGGTATAGGGTTGTGATTATAAAACTAGGATCAAAGCATGCATCAAAGGATGAGATTGAACTTGCCGTCTTCGAAGTCTTCGGGGAGTGCCGGCTCGGCGTTCGGGATCTCGGGCTCCTGCTCGCAGTAGTCGGCTCCGATCTCCGGCTCGAAGTACCTTCCTTCGTCTACTCCGTCGGCTATAGCGCATACACAGGCAAGCAAGCAATATAAGCACACATATTACCGGCCGAGCTCGAGGAGGGGAAAAAATAAATGGAGAGGGGAAATATATAAGCCCTAGGGGGGGGGGTTGGTTCGGCGGGGATATTACTGGGAAAGGTGTGGTGAAATTTGGAATTAATCGGGAATAAAATCGTGCATGAAATGTTGGGTTAAAGAGGGGTTACAGGGGTTAAGGACCTATTAGTAATTTCTACTAATGGAAAAGGGGTGTGAGTATGATAATGTAAATTTGGTAAGGGCCTGGTTGTAAATTGTTTAGGGCTTAACAGTATGTAGTTTACAATTTACTATTAACCTAGGGACTATTTTGGAGTAATAGGGAGAGGGAGGGAATAGGGTTAAAAAGGGGCTCAGGATAAAAAGGAAATCCAGGGGGCTTTGGGCAAAAGTGCCCTTCTTCCTCCCCCGATCCAGAACAGGGGAGGGAGGCAGGGGCGGCCTCGGTCCGGCGGCGGACGGCGGCATCCAGGGGCCGGCGGCGGTCAGGGACAGGGGGGAAAAGGAAGAGGGGGACGAGGGCTTGCTTCTCCCGTGCTCACCTTGGTCAGGGATGGCTTGAGGAGGTTCCTCCGCGGCAAGGGGCGGCCGGCGGTGGAGGTTGATGGCGGCGGCGCGAATGGTGGCGTGGCGGTGCAATTGGGTGCTACTGGAAGCTTGCGGCTGGGGTGAGGAGCGGCGAGGAGGGGTGCCGGCCTTTTATAGGCCGCGTAGGTCGGTTCGGAGGAGGAGATTTTTTTTTGGCGGGGAGGGTCGCCGGCGGGCAGTGCTGGGGCCGGCCGGGTCCGGTCGCCGGGCGACGGGACGGTTCGGGGAGGTCGTCGAGCAGCTGATGGGTCACGCGGCGCAGGGGGTTGGGACGGATCGGCTTGGGCGCGGCGGTGACAGGCGACGGTCGTGGCGGCGTGTATGGCGGAGGCGACGGCTCGGCGGGCCGTCGGGCGCCAGGGAAAGGTCCCGTCGCGGGCCCGTGCTCGAGCAGCGAGGCGGGGTCGCGCGGCCGGGCCGCGGTGGCGTGTGGAGGCGGCCGTGCTGCCGGCCTGCGCGGGCCCGGGGCGGCGCAGGGGTCAGCGGCGCCAGGCGTGGGTGTCGGGGGCGCGGCCTGGGCGCCTGGCCGCGGGAGGAAGAAGGAGGGGAGGGAAAAAGAAAGGGAGAAAAGAAAAGGAAAGAAGGAAAAGAAAGAAAAGGAAAAAGGAAAAAGGAAGGAAGAAAAAGAAAGAAAGGAAAGGAAGAAAAAAATAGGAAGGGAAAGAAATATAGAAAAGGTTTAGGAAATTAGGAAAATTGCTAGGGAAATTAGGGGAAGGGTTTTGCGGGATTTTCCGATTCCCAGGCGTCGGCGTGATTTTCGGGACGGCGGCGATGGCGAGGCGGACCGGCCGGCGGGAACCGCGGCGTGCGCGGGATTCCCGGCACGGTGGCCGACCGCGGTGTTGGGAAGGCACGCGTGGATGCTGGCCCGGGTGCGGGCGGTGCCGGCGGGATTCGCGGTACGCGCGCCGGGGTGAGGGGGAGGGACGATGGCTAGGGTTTGAAGGGGGCAGTTGAGCTCGGCTGGACAGTTTTGGAAATACGCACGATTTATTAGGTGATTTATTTGGAGCTAAAAACGCGGGCGTTACACTTCCTCCTCTTCCCCTTCTCCGCTGTTGGCCATCTCCTCTCCTCCTCCACCACGACGCTGCCTCCTCTCCTCCTCCCCGAGCTCCGCCTGCTCTCCCTGCGCCGCACCTGCTTTCCATAGATCGAGCCAGCCGTGGCCTTGCCTCTGCACGGCGCCATCCCCGAGCTCGGGCACCGCCGGCGGGGGTAGGGTGGGGCGGCCTCCGGCCCGCGGCCTCCTGAGCCGGAGCGTGGATCTGTGTTTGGAGCCACCACCGGAGCCGGGCGCGGGTCGGAGCAGGTGTAGGCGAAGTAAGGGAGTAGAGGAGGCGGCAGTGTGGTGGATGAGGAGGAGAGGAGACAGGCGGCGGCGGAGTAAGAGAAGAGGAGCGGAGAAGAAAGACTGTGGGGCCATGGCCTGACATGTGGGGCCCGCTGCCACATCATCGAAAACCACCATCAAAACCAGCGAGGGACTAAAAATAGACGGTTTAGATAGTTCAGGGACGTAGGATACCTGGTTTTCCGGATCAGGGACTGAAACCAAACTTCGTTGATAGTTGAGGGACGGTGAAAGGACTTTTTCCTTTTTTCAAGGCCCAGTGAATAGTTTTGTGCAATGGCCCTAGTCAGCGCGGCCCAGTTGGTTTCTGGCCCAGCAAAACACCCCGCCGGCCTATTTTCCCTTCGTCGTTCCGCGATCCTCCCCCAGCCTGGAAATCCTATATATCTTCTGGAAGTTTTTTTCCATCCCATCTTCCAATGTTTGAGATTGGTGCAGTTTTTCTCCACCGCCCGATCTGTAGGTTCAACCGCCTAGACTTTTTTTTCCGTTCATTTCAATTTTTCCCGTTCCGTTGCGATCCCAACCTTATCTTCCTCGGGGCTTCGAGGAGGCGAGCATGCGGTTCGCCACTACCAGCTCGCTCTGCCGCCGGCTCGCTCCGCCGCCGACTCGCTCCGCTCTGGTTGACGAGGATCCATTCCACCACCATCGCAATTTGCTCAGAGGCCTCCACCGCCATCATGGCAAACACCGCTCAAGCTGCCTCTTGCCTTCGCGCGCGGATCTTCCTCAAAGTCGGCAGCTCTTCTCCTCCTCCCTCAAGTCCTAAGTGGTAGGTTCTCCCTCAAGCCCAGCCGTGGCATCTTCTTCACCAAGGCTGGTGGCTTCTTCCTCCTGCTCACGCCTTGGGCTGGGGCCGCTGGCTCCTCCCTACCTTGGTGGGAGTGGAAGATCCGGGCAGTTGGCAACTCGAGTGACGCGTCGATGGAGGAAGGACAGGAAGAACGAGCCGACATCTGGCAAGGGAGGTGCGGTCGCGCGGAGGAGATCTGACAGATGGTTGACTCGCTGGTGCGGCTTGCAGCGGTGCTATCGGCCGACTGCCTGTTACACTGCAGCTAGGAGCGCAGCGAGGCAGCCAACACCTAGCAGTAAGCTGGCAGGCAAGCGGCAAGGTAGCTCATTGATTTCAATTATTCTTAACTTGTTTGGGTTAGCTTGCAGCTTTGAACTCCGCTATGCAGGAAGCTAGGAGCGTAGGATTGTAGCACATTGCACATTGTGGCAAGAACTTGGAGTGCACATTATTTTAGTAATAATTTCATATAAGTGCTCAAAAAATATGAGAGTTGTCCAGTAGTCAATGATGCTGGCCTTCACGGTGACCACCCCCTCAACTGATGCCTCCCATACTCTTTTTGTTTTTTTGTTCAGAATTGCACTATAATGTGTTACAGTTGGAGAACAATGATTAGATTAGTGAAGGAGCAAATTGCTACTGCTAATTTGTTAAGAAGTGATGGTAGTAGGATAAATCGATTGATAATCTGATTGAATACAGTAGATTGGATTACAATGGAAGTCGATCAAACGGGATATAATTGGAAATTGGAATAGATACTACTTTGGGATCCCTACTACTTTTCTGCAAAACAATCTTATGTTTATTATGTTGGTATTTAATGGCGAAGGAAGAACTGATTTTCTGATCATGAGGCTATTGAAACTTGCAGCCAACAGATATGTGTGTGATTTTGAACCGTCCGGAGCCCCTTTGCTATGTTGCTCATAAAACAATGATATTTTCAGATTTTGACTTGTATTTTGAGGGAACACATGAAATCGATTGGTGAACCTTAGTTCTGGATTGCTGAACTTTAGTTGTGGACTTCTAGTATGGCTTTTTGACTGTTATAATATCATCAAATCCTATTTTAACTGCACTACTTGATATTCAATTTTCAAATTAGTTGGATTGCCTATGGATGTCCTAGCTCAGCTATAGGCACTTTATAAAAAAACAAAACTCAGCTATAGGCATGTTCATGATTGCAGATGCATGTTGTTCCATGCCAAACTGAAGGGATTTCAATGTCAGTTGTCATACTTCTCATATGGTAAACTGTTAACTGTGTATAGTAGAGATGCTAACCTAAATGTGAGTATTTAACTACTTTTTGGGCTATGATCAACTATCAATATCTATATTCCTGTTAGGAACATAGGATTAAACAAGTTGTTCAGCATGTGCCCCTTTTCTATGACAGTGACCTTATGTTATTGCTGTCTAATATTCATTTTTCCTTGTATATTAGTATTGTACTTAAGTCATTACCAATTAATTATAATTTTAAATGATGTTACTAATTCATGATGTTCAATGCTGCATCATACAGAGTGAGCAACAAAGATGGGGTTAGCAAACTAAGTGTTTTGACGTTAACCTTTCCATGGTTTTCAAGTCATTTTGATATTGGCCCCAAGGAAGAAAATTTTTGCTCGCCGAAATTTGAAGTGGCCCTAGCAAACTAAGGTTTGATCTCTATTTTTCTTATACTAGATCTAGAAAAAGGCAACACCAAAATCCTTTAATCTTTATCAGAACACCTATGTGGCCAGAATTTTTTTACCAATGCATTCCTAACTCGAATAGGTCTCATATATTTTCATATGCCACAAAACATTTGGTGTTGCTCCTCGTACTTATTCTAGTGATGGTTCTGGATTTAAAGTTGCAGGCATAATGATTTAGTATTGACATGTAGCATGTAAGCAGACTTAATGAAATAGGTGTGATTAGACTGTGCCCACAATGTACATCGATTATACTTTTCACATCCAAATCTTTCCTGTTCCTTTGTGTAAAATATTAAGAACTAGCATAGTATAAGGGAAAAGTTGACAGATTTTTGTCCATAGCATGTTCTTATTTGTTCCTTTTGGGACTCTCTTTTTAATCATGTCATTATCCAGCATGAAAAGTATGCTACTTATATGTTAACTAGTTTTGAACACATCTCCAACAATTTCTTTACATTTCTCAACATTTCCCCCCAAAATCAACATTTATTGACAATTGCCGAAAATATTTCACAATCTCCAACATTATAGTTGTCCATTATCAATAGTTTTTTATTTACAGTTTTCCTGAACTTAGTTTTTAATACTATCTAACATTTCATTGACACATACTAACATAAAACATTTAGTTTCACTAATTCAACATTTGTTGGACTAGTCCATTACCGCATTCGAAAAAAATATATCTTGCATCATTTGTGTTTGTGTGCAATCAACAAAGGCAAAAATTTTCTTTTAACATATTTTTGGACACATCAGCATTTGTAGATATGTTTCAACATTATTTTAACAAGTAATAATATTTTTTTGCATAACATTTTTCTGCGTTTATTTTCATTCAAATCACCTAGCATTATCTTGAGAAAAAAACTTTTAACATATACAAAACTATTTGCAATCAATAATTATTTATTGATAATCTCCCAATAATTTATTTGATATGCACTAACATTGTTTATGAAAAGCCAAAATTTAATTATAGAGGTCAACATTTTTTGCTTGTTGCAAACATTTTTTCTGCATAGAACATATGTTCTTATAAACTATATTTAGATTCTTACCAACACTTTTTATTTAACATTTCTTGATATCAATCAACATTTGTTTGACATGCACCAACATTTTTTCTATGTTATTCAAACAATTTTTATACTCTAACCAACATTTGTTAGAATCATTAACATTTCTTTACATACACAAACATTTTCCTTGAATAAGTAAAATGTGACTGTTATTAATAAATGCTGGAGAATATAAATATTAGATTATTGTTAATAAATATTTAATAATAAATAAGAAACATTTTAAAGGTTGGATATTAGGTTAAAAATTGTTGGTATTCAAATATGAAAGTTGATTTAGAATGAAAATGGTATAAAATTGTGCAAAATTATTGACTATAAAAGATGTTGAATTATTTGTTATTGGTATACAAAAATAAAATATTATTTTAATCAAACAAATTATTAGATATCATAGAAACATAAAAATGTTGATTTATCTACATGTATCAACAACCGTTGCTGGACAAATCAAAAAATGTAGGTATGCGCGAAGTAAGTTAAATCTAAGTAATGTTCAAAAGATAAATATTAGACATGCAAATAGAAGTGTTTGTTCATAACGTAAACGTTGTCTTGGGGTAACATAAAGGTGACGTACAATTACATTATTGAGAAATGTTGAGCTTCCTTCAATTTACATACAAAATTTCACTCTTATGAATGAAAAATGTTGAGAGAAAATATAAGTCACGTTGTTATTAAGAAAATGTTGAACTTGCTTCAATTTACATACAAATTTTCACTCTTATGAACCAAAATGTTGAGAGAAAATATAAATCACATTGTTATTAAGCAAATGTTGAGGTGAAAAGTAAATATGTTCAGATTTGTAACCAGGACATAAATGTGAACTAAATGTTGAATAATAAGTAAAATATTGACTGTTATTAATTAATGCTGGAGAATAAATATTGCATTGTTGTTAATAAATATTTAATAACAAATAAGAAATATTTTAAAAGTTGGATATTAGGTTAAAAATTATTGGTATTCAAATATGAAAGTTGATTTAGAATGAAAATGCTATAAAATTGTGCATAATTGTTGACTATAAAAGATGTTGAATTATTTGAAGTAATTATTGTTGGTATATGAAAATAAAAAATCATTTTAATCAAACAAATTATTAGATATTATAGAAACATAAAAATGTTGATTTATCTACATTTACCAACAATCATTGTTGGACAAATCAAGAAATGTTGGTCTGTGTGAAATAAGTTAAATTTAAGTAATGCTTAAAAGATAAATGTTAGACATACAAATAGAAGTATTGTTCATAATATAAACATTGACTTGGGGTAACATGAAAGGTGATGTACAATTACATTATTGAGAAATGATGAGAATTCTTCGATTTACATACAAATTTTCACTCTTATGAATGAAAAATGTCGAGAGAAAATATAAATCATGTTGTTATTAAGAAAATGTTGAACTTGCTTCAATTTACATACAAATTTTCACTCTTATGAATCAAAATGTTGAGAGAAAATATAAATCACATTGTTATTAAGCAAATGTTGAGGTGAAAAGTAAATATGTTCAGTTTGTAACCAGGACATAAATGTGAACTACATGTTGAATAATAAGTAAAATGTTGACTGTTATTAATAAATGATGGAGAATAGAAATATTGAATTGTTGTTAATAAATATTTAATAATAAATAAGAAATATTTTACAAGTTGGATATTAGGTTAAAAATTGTTGGTATTCAAATATGAAAGTTGATTTAGAATGAAATGGCATTAAATTGTGCAAAATTGTTGACTATAAAAGATGTTGAATTATTTGTTATTGGTATACAAAAATAAAATATTGTTTTAATAAAAAAATTATTTGATATCACAGAAACATAAAAATGTTGATTTATCTACATGTATCAACAACCGTTGCTGGCCAAATCAAAAAATGTAGGTATGCGCGAAGTAAGTTAAATCTAAGTAATGTTCAAAAGATAAATGTTAGACATACAAATAGAAGTGTTTGTTGATAACGTAAACGTTGTCTTGGGGTAACATAAAAGGTGATGTACAATTACATTATTGATAAATGTTGAACTTGCTTCAATTTACATACAAATTTTCACTCTTATGAATGAAAAATGTTGAGTGAAAATATAAATCACATCGTTATTAAAAAATGTTGAGCTTGCTTCAATTTACATACAATTTTTTCACTCTTATGATAAAAAAATGTTGAGAGAAAATATAAATCACATTGTCATTAAGAAAATATTGAGGTTATAAATAAATAAGTTCAGATTTGTGACCAAGACATAAATGTGAACTAAAATGTTGAATAATAAGTAAAATATTGACTGTTATTAATAAATGTTGGATAATATAAATATTGGATTATTGTTAATAAAAATTTAATAACAAATAAGAAACATTTTAAAAAGTTTGATATTGGGTTAAAAATTATTGGTATTCAAATATGAAAGTTGATTTAGAATGAAAATGATATAAAATTGTGCAAAATTATTGATTATAAAAGATGTTGAATTATTTGTAGGAATAGTTGGTATATAAAAATAAAAAAATTACTCAAAAAAATATTAGATTTTATAGAAACATTAAAGTGTTCATTTATTTGCATTTATCAACCACCGTTGTTGGAGAAATCCATAAATACTTGTGTTTGAGGAATAAGTTAAATCTAACAAAGGTTGTAAATGTTAGAAGATATTAGTAAATTTCCAAAAGAACTATATTAACTGTTGAATAAAGATTAAAGGAGATATATTGTCAATGAAATGTTGGCTAATGTATAAGAAATATATTAAATGTGGGACTTCATAGTTTCAGAATTTGAACAAAAGACAAGTGCTAGCGTCACTCAGAATTAGAAAATAAAAAAATATTGGATTGTTGTTAATAAATGTTGAGAATTATAAAATGGAGAGATATATGAAGAATATAAATAATAAAAAATGTTAAATGTTGCATAATAGATAATTGACAATGTTAAAAGTTGAACAATTGTTAATAAATGTTGAATAATATATAATAAACAATAGATAACAAAAAGTAATGTTCAACAGATAAATGTTGCACATAGAAGTAAAAATGTTTGTTTATAACATAAAAGTTAACTTGGGTAACATAAAAATTGATATACATTTGCATTTTTTTACAAATATCGAGTGTTGTGACTAAAATATTGAGATAATCATGTAAGAAAGTTAAGAATTGTAAAAAAAGTTATTGTTGAATAAATGTTGAAGAATAAGTAAGAAATATAATAAATGTTTGACTGGTATTAATAAATGTTGATTAAAAATAAAAATAAACATTTTAAATGTTAGACATTGGTTTAATAATTGTTGGTGTTGATTTAGAATGAAAATGATATAAAATTGTGTCAAATTGTTTAATAGAAAAGAAGTTCAATTATTCTAAGGAAT
The DNA here is from genome assembly GCA_036936925.1 of Cenchrus fungigraminus. Classification (NCBI taxonomy): domain Eukaryota; kingdom Viridiplantae; phylum Streptophyta; class Magnoliopsida; order Poales; family Poaceae; genus Cenchrus; species Cenchrus fungigraminus. The sequence goes on along the minus strand of CM072770.1, from coordinate 123,280,408 downwards.
TTTTGGTATATGAAAATAATTATTTATTTCCATCAAATAATGTTGGATAGGATATAAACATAAAAATGTTGATTTAAGTGCAATTACTAACAAAACTTGTTGGACAAATCAAGAAATGTCGGTGCGTGCAAAATAAGTTAGAGCTAAGAAAGGTTGTAGATGTTAAAAGATACTAATAAATATCCTGAAAAAGAAATGTATGTTAAATAATGAATAGAAAAGATATTAAATGTTGGATTGATGCTGACAAATGTTGAAGAATTTATAATAAAGAAAAAAGTAATGATGAAAGATAAATGTTGGACATAAGATTAGAAATGTTTGTTTGTAATATAAAAGTTGATTTATGGAGCATAAAAGTTGATTTATGATAACAATGATGACAAATGTTGGGCTTCCTTAAATGTAATATTGATGTTCATAGTTACTAATAGAATGTTGAGAAATAATGTAAATCACATGGTTAAGAAAAAAAATGCTAGGATTGCTTCCAATTCAAAAAGAAAAGAAGAGTATTATGACCAAAATGTTGAGATAATCATGTACACAAAAGTTGATATAAATTTGCATTTTTTTTACAAATATTGAGTGTTGTGACCAAATTGTTGAGATAATCACATAAGAAAGTTAAGAATTGTAAAAAGGGTTGTCATTGAATAATAAGTAAGAACTATAATAAATGTTCTACTGTTGTTAATAAAAGTTGATTAAAAATAACAATAAACATTTTTAATATTGGACATTGGGTTAATAATTGTTGGTGTCGATTTAGAACGAAAATAATATAAAATTGTGTGAAATTGTTGAATAGAAAAGAAGTTCAATTGTTTTAAGGAATTTTTGGTATATGAAAATAATTATTTGTTTCCGTCAAATAAACTGTTGGATAAGATATAAACATAAAAATGTTGATCTAAGTGCAATTACTAACAAAAATTATTGGACAAATAAAAAATGTTTGTGCGTGCAAAATAAGTTAAAACTAAGAAACGTTGTAGATGTTAAAAGATATAATTCCATTTTTATTTTTTCAGGGCTGCAGTCTACAACAAAACAGCTTTTGGATATGAGCACTTTTGATTTGTGAATGATCCTTCCCTGGTCGAAAGCTTTTGGTCCATCAGCGAACGCTTCCGATGTGTCAATTCCTCAATCTGCATTGTATAATATACACTACTTACATGCTTCCATCCCTTCATTAATTCCTTTTGACATGTAAATATTATATATTATAAACGTCAACTTCGAAATACAATTTTAAATTTGACTTCAAACTTTAAACTTCAACTTTGAAGTGCCCACCCATAGTTATCCCACTTACAACCACATGCCCAGCAAAAAATTCAAAAAGTCAAAAAAAGTCTGCATCTGATTTTTCTCCAACGTCCAAAAGTTAAAAAAAAGTCCAAAAAAATTTGCATCTGCCTTTTCGTCCACGTCCAAAAGTTCAAAAAAAAAGTCCAAAAAGTCAAATGGAGCTGGAACGCTCCCGCATCACTATTGTGCAGCTTCGAGCGCGAGCTCGGGAACGGAACGGAAGAAAGATGCTGGGCTGTAGTGGGCTTAAATAGGCTTTATAGTTCACATGGTTACGTGCCTTCCGGAAGCGAGATAGGAACTCCCCCCAGCCTCCCTCGCGAGTCGTCCGCATCGGCATCCCGGACCCGCATCTGCAATCCACCCTAGATGGCTCTGGTGGCTGGCGGCGGCACTGGCGTGCAGCACTGCAGGGCGCAGGCCTGCAGCAGGGCGGGCGGCAGTAGGGCGGCCCCGCGGCTGGCCTCCCTGCACGGCTGCGCGCCAGGCCCCAAGGCACCAGCGACCTGGGCACCTGGCCACCCGGAGTTCCGGACCCGGCCGGCGGAGGGTAGAAACAGGGGCTGGCGGTGGTGCATCTGGACGTTGGCTAGAGCCGCCACCGCCTGTGCTGATGTGCGCAATGTGCTTGTTCCTATGTGCGAGATAAGTGCAGTTGCTACCTTATTTTTGCCCTCTTGTGTAACGTAAACTAGAAATCGTGATGTGACGCTGCAGCTAAAAAGCAATTAATATAGGCATAATTTTTTATATAAAATAGTCTTATTAGCATGTAATATTAGTAAAAAAAATAGAGAAACTATAATTGCCTTTGGAGAGCAACACTGAATCCATAGTACCCAACCTATTATTGGTGATCGCGTTAGTTTTCATGTAGAAATTTTAATACAACAATAAATTTGTAAATAAGTTAACATGATATACATGTGGCTCGGGTGGATGCATGGCCATGGGCTTACAAATAGCAGTGGCGTAGCCAACCCTCTTATGGTTTGCAAATCTCTACTAAAAAGTTTGATTTCGGTCAAATTTTTAGATAAATTAGCATTGTTGGCTCCCTCAATAATGAAAAAATCAATTTTTGTCTATGCCATTGAAGAATAGTGCTATAAATCATGCATTTTATGATTTACTGTTGTTATATCTACCATTATGTGCTTTGGTTAGGGGCTTCAGGTAGTTTAGGCGCTTCGATGTTGGCCCTAGGCGTAGAAACTCGCCAGCTCCGCCACAATGTGTTGCCCTGGTTTGGCCAGATTTTTGTATGGACCAAGGTTATGCGCAACTCATGAATCTGAACTGAAATCATGCTAAAACCATATAGCATGATCTATGCTCAAGCTGTCAGTGACAATTTACATGAATGATTTTTATGAAGTATCATCAAAATCTGTTATTTATCTCTTTTAGCTTCAGATAGTAAAGCATTTAACAAATACAAATAGGAGAGAACTGTCATTTGTAACCTGCCATCTGTGCAGTATACAAGCTGACTGTTCTGAATGATAATATGGTTGACACGTACTGCATCTAATTGTGAACACGATGTTGTATTACTACGTGTCAGAGGTTTAGGTCTGAGCAGTCTACAGGGGGTTAACCCCGGTGGTTTATTTGTTCGGCGGGGAGATCGGGAGCTAAGAACGCGATGGTTATGCTAGCGTAGCACACAGAAATCACGGCGAGACACAAGGGACAAGGCGATTTTATACTCGTTCGGGCCTCCGAAGAGTAAAACCCTACGTCCAGTTCTTCGGTTTGTATTGATTTGATCGTGGCCTTCTACCCAGGAGGGCGCCCTCGCCCGCCTTATATTGGCTGACGGACAAGGTCGGTGGACTGGAATCCAAGTCGGTTACAACAGGGAAACCTATCTCTAGTCAGTTTACATCATGGAAAGTTTATCCGAGCTGCCTTAATCCGTCTGGATTGCCTTGTCTTGCACGTTAAGCTGTCTTCTCATCTTCGGGCCCACATGTCAGGTCAGACAGGCCTACTGACAGGTCGGCGGGTCTTCTGGTAGGCCGGACCCACTTGTCGGGGACGGCTGTGAGTCTGGTCGGTGGGGACCCAGGGGTACCCATGTCTCACAAGCCCCCGAGCGATGTGTAGGCGCAGCGACCTCGAGAAGGTCATGACGAAGTCTTGAAGCCATCGACAGGTCGAATAGCGTGCACGTCGGTCCAAAAAAGAAAAATAGATCAGCTTAGCAGCCGACCTGTTTGTAGTCTTGCTGAACGAAGAGAGGTCGAGTGACGACCTATAGGAAGTAGACTTCCAATAGATCGAAACGACGATGAAAAAATTCAGAGGGCGTCAAGGACGCACGCAGAGAGTAGTATCCGAGCATCATGGCGGGCAGGATGACCGGTTTGATGATCCAAAAAAGAAAAGAAAGGGAACAAATAGGTCGAGTAACGACGTGATGAGAAACAGGTTTCTCAACAGGTCGGTACAACGAAGAAAACAAGAGCGCGTCGAAGACGCTCTCGTAGAGTAGTCCCCGAGCATTGAAGCAGACACCATGGCTGGTTTGATGCTCAAAAAAGAGAAGAAAAACTGAGTCATGGTCTTGGTCGAACGAAGTGTAGAGACACCCAGATCTCCCAGCATGGCTGCAAGGAGTCTGGCAGGGCCGACCTCAAGGAGGCCTTGTAGGCGTGCCGACCTCGAAGAGGCCTTAAATCGACGATGTCCAGTATCCGAGGATACCCAGCAAGATCTTGAAACGCGCATCGCATGAAAAGGTCGCCAATGATGTCGTAGCTGAAGTTGTGACGTCCATAACTGTTGTTGATGAAGCTATGAATATGTAGATCTTAACCGAATGGAGTGTAGAGACACCCAGATATCCTGCATAGCTGCAGAGAGTCTGGCAGAGCCACCCGAGGCATGCCGACCTCAAGAAGATCTCAAAACAGAAGCGCCCAAGCACCCGAAAGTACTTGGCAGGGCCATTAGGCGCGCACCCCACATGGAGGTCTTCATTCCCGATGTAAAATCCCGGGTGTCCAGAGCAGACTGGCAGAGCTTATAAGAGCACACCGACCTCGGAAGGTCACGCATCCGGGGCGCCCAATTAGGTTGGGAGAGCCGTAGACATACCGAGGTATTGGAAGACCTAGGTATTAAGGCACACCGACCTCATGAAGGTCATTTTGGTGCCCAGACGACCAGCATAGCTGCCAGCCATCCAGCAGAGCCATGGCACTAAGGTATTGACTACCTCAGCAATAGGCACACCGACCATGGGGGCCCGATGAAATCACAGACTTGAACCTTCTGATCTCTAGGCGCCCAGACGGATCTGGCAGAGTAGCGAGGCACGTCTACCCCGGAAGGTCTTCAATCGAACCTACGACCATTCTACTCAGGAAACAGAAATATAGGCTGATTGGAATAGGTCCGTTTACATGCAGAGCTATAGCAGGTGCACCAGGACGCAGAGCCTAGTGGGTGCAATGAAGACACAGAGCCGTAAAGGGTGCGTTTAATCGTTGTCGTCGTCCGTAAATGTAACGAGGCGCAGGGCCCTCTGACGCAGAGTCAGGCTTATCTCTCCGTAGACTGCTGGGTCACGGGTCAACAGTGGTTGGAGATTCCCTTGCCACCCAGAAAACGACAAATTGCCCACTCTCGATCACGTGGTAGCAGTGTCATCACTTCACCGGCTGCTCAAGGCCTAGCTCCGGCTATAAATAGCACCATAAGACTGAAGGAGGCAAGCACCGAGCATTGCTGAGCTATGAAGCCGCAGAGTAGATTTCCAGCCATGCCGTGGGCATGCAACCGTCCACCAGAACATAGGATGCAAAATTGTGGAAGCTTGGAGCTAGAAGAACGAAGTCGCTAAGGAGGTCTTCCGAACTGGCGAAGGCGACGACGGAGCCGCAGGAAGGTCTAGCGACCTGACGAAGGCGATGCCGGAGCCGGAGGAAGGTCTAGGGACCTGACGAAGACGACGACAGGGCCGGAGGGAGGTCTAGCGACCTGACAAGAGCGACGACAGAGCTGAGAACGACGATGACGGAGATGCCGAGAGGTCCGCCGACCTCAATCCGACGATGAAGGCGACAATTGAGCCGTAAGGAGGTCTAGCGACCTGACGAAGGCGACGACGAAAACACCGGGAGGTCTAACGACCTGACGATGACGACGACAGAGCCATCAAGAAGGTCTAGCGACCTGACGATCGCGATGACGGAGCGGGAGGAAGGTCTAGCGACCTGACGAAGACAACGATGGAGCTACCAGGGGAAGGTTCGCCAACCTAAAGCCGGCAACGATAGAGCCGTAGGGAGCTCCGCCGACCTCAATCCGACGACGACGGAGCCACCCAGAGGTCTAACGACCTAAAGCCGGCGACGATGAATCCGCAGGGAGGTCTAACGACCTAAAGCCGGCGACGATGAATCCGCAGGGAGGTCTAGCGACCTGACGAGGGTGACGATGAAGCTGAAGACGACGATGACGGAGATGCCGAGAGGTCCGCCGACCTCAATCCGACGATGAAGGCGACAATGGAGCCGTAGGGAGATCTAGCGACCTGACGAAGGCGACGACGAAAACACCGGGAGGTCTAACGACCTGACAAAGGTGACGACGGAACCGTAGGAAGGTCTCGCGACCTGATGCCAGTGACGACGAAGCTGCAGGGAGGTCTTGCGACCTGACGAAGGCGACACCGGAGCAAAGAGCTGGTTCTGTAAAATAAAATAAACACCAGGTCGGTGTATCAATCTGTCGAATATAAATATGATGAAAACTTAGCCTGAGCTAAACAAGTAGATGTTGAATAATGTTAGCCGGAGCTAATCATCCTTGTGCTATGTTTCGTTTGAAAAGGGCATTCCACTTATCGTGCAAGGCACACATTATGCGGACTCGAAAGCTCTGAAGCTGCAAAGTGTTTCACCCCTCTACAATGCTCAGCAGGGAGCCTTAGATGTAGCCGACGCGCGGGGTGGGGCCTAGGACCCAGGTTTTGCAACCACACAACGTCGAATACTCATAACGAGAGTCAAGCAGTTAAAGGAAAAACACACATAGGAGAAGTAGGACCCCTCAGGTCTTGCGACCTATAGATTGGCATGGCCAAGCCCCCGAGCGTGTCGAGGGGGAGGGGAACATAGCACGAGATAAAAATTTGAACCCCCAGGTCTGGCGACCTACGTGTTGGCATGGCCAAGCCCCTGAGCATGTCGAGGGGGAGGGATCAGAAGAGCAGACAAAAACATGTAGAGCAGGTCTACGAAAGAAATTAAAACCGTAAAGTATTTAATTAAAACTGGCACTTAGCTTGCCGAGTCGGAGTCGTCGCCGGCGGCGTTGTCGAGTTGAAGTCGTTGTAGTCGTCGTCATGGTTGGAGACCGCACACTGCTGTGCCTAGCTGTCGAGACGTCAAAGGAGTCATCCGCACGACCTCAAGTCATGGTTGAGCCTCCGAGGAAGTCAGCAGTGCTGGTTGTAGGAGCATGAGTGCATGGCGCACAGGCTGAGCATGGTTGCTTGGTCGTACATGAGCACAACTCGGAGTAGCAGTTTAGCGTAAGCATCATTGATTGCGAACTGGACACGACTGACCGTGTTGACAACGACCGCAGTGGTCGCATCCCGATCCGAGCGCGGTGGCCGTCGAGCGTCGATGACAGCGCAGGAAGCCGGCAACCCTCGATCACAGGGAGAGAGGCCCGGTGCATACGGAGTTATCACCATGTAAGCCGGCAATAGCAAATAACGATCTGCTAGTTTTTTTTGTTATGGATGCATGGGCACGTACACGTATGGGGATACGTCAATCTCCGTCTTGCTTGCTTGAACACGTGGTGGTCTACACGACTTGCATCTTGCTGGTTCCAAAAAATCAACGGGGTGATTGACATGGCCTGACGGCGATGTCGTAGATTGATTTTTTTTACTGCATGCGGGTCGGACAAGGAGTCGGCTACTGCCGTGTTGACAACGTTATGGCCCTAGGAGGCGTTCGAAACTTGATGTTCGCTGAGTCGGCGAGTCTGGCTTGGTCGGCAGCGGCAGCAACTCGGGGTCTTCCTTGGAGGAGGCGCTCGAGGTCAGGCTGACATGTCTGACGCGTCGTCAGGCAGATTGGGTCTGCCGAATCACCAATAACTACCGATGGTAGATAGGAAATCACATCAAATTCTTCATGCCGTCGAGATCGTCGGGTGGGTGGCCCGCAAAAAAAGATTTTGGCGCGTCGTCTGCAGAACGAAGACGCTGGCCTCGCGATTAGATCGGAGTGTGGCAGCGAGCAGGTCGCTGCGGAGATATCCTTCATGTCGTCGCCGAAGATGATTGCCGAAGCGAACTGCCATCACGCTTCACGAAGAGCTCGCGATCACCCCTACCTGGCGCGCCAACTGTCAGAGGTTTAGGTCTGAGCAGTCCACAGGGGGTTAACCCCGGTGGTTTATTTGTTCGGCGGGGAGATCGGGAGCTAAGAACGCGATGATTATGCTAGCGTAGCACACAGAAATCACGGCGAGACACAAGAGACAAGGCGATTTTATACTCGTTCGGGCCTCCGGAGAGTAAAACCCTACGTCCAGTTCTTCGGTTTTTATTGATTTGATCGTGGCCTTCTGCCCAGGAGGGCGCCCTCGCCCGCCTTATATTGGCTGACGGACAAGGTCGGTGGACTGGAGTCCAAGTCGGTTACAACAGGGAAACCTATCTCTAGTCAGTTTACATCATGGAAAGTTTATCCGAGCTGCCTTAATCCGTCTGGATTGTCTTGTCTTGCACGTCAAGCTGTCTTCTCGTCTTCGGGCCCACATGTCAGGTTGGACAGGCCTACTGACAGGTCGGCGGGTCTTCTGGTAGGCCGGACCCACTTGTCGGGGACGGTCGTGAGTCTGGTCGGTGGGGACCCAGGGCTACCCATGTCTCACACTATGTCTCAATAAAAAAGATGGAAAATGGACTTCTTCACACCGGAGGAGGGGGATTAAAGATACCTGTATCAGAGCTCCATGTGCCACTCCAGGAACAAGAACATCCCAGACGGACGATCCAAGTACTGCTCGAGTAGCTTTCAAAAGTACAGTGCAAAGTTTGGAGACCTGAAAAATAACACTGAAACATATATAAATAGTTAGGTTCCCGTCAATTAGATTGATTGTAATATAACTACCATCCAAGTTATATGCACAGATCACAGTATTGCTGTTCCAAAAAAATTACCCAGCACGAATTTCAGCCTCGGTGTATGTTCTGACACTGTTCTCTGGTATTCCAAGGGCTTTCCCAAGAACCTACATAAGTATACAGCCACAAAGGATCTCACTCACAAAAATTAGCAATATCCCAATTCAAAAGAAGGTTTAAGTAGGAAGTAATAAACAGAAAATATGTTTTTTTAGAGAAATGGAAACAATGTTTGCTCATATTCTGGTGAACATAACACACACACCAGTAAGACAGTGACAGTCTGGTTTTGTTGTGAATTTTGTTATAAATGTGAATTTGTAAAGTCAGGAAATCTAAAATTCTAAATCCCATGTACTGAAATTTATAAATGCACGTAAAGATTTGTTAAGCTATGATATGAGTCCATGTTCTCTTAGATTTGGTTAGTTTATTTGCTTAGGGTGTGATTGCATGCCTGGGATTGGTGAAGCCTGTCTCCATGTATTCTTGGGGACCTTCTGTAGGATTTATAATCAGTTTGATAATGCACAATGTCCTGAAGCGGTTTGAAATGCATAATCAGATTGATAGATAGTCCAATTTTAATTTATAAGAGGAATTTTACATAGCAATTTTCGATCCAGCTGAAATCAATTCTAAAATTCATTAAAATGTTGAGTCGTGCTTCCGGAAAACTGAAGTTCTTTGTTTTTTTTTCAACTTCCACACACCGTTGGCACTCCTTGGGCCGCTGGATCCAACCGATCGGATGGCCCGAAAACCTGGCCGACGTGTCCAGGTCCCAGGACGCGGCAGAGATGACGGTATAGGGATCTCGATGGAACCTATCAGGTGCTGCGTGTCAGACACAGATAGGAGGCAGGAATTAAGAGGTTTCCCTAATTGCGAATCGGTTACAATCACCACCAAGTGGTTAGCTGAGACTTTGGACAGGAACAAGATAGATTTCTCCAATCACTTCCATGCTTTCAGAAGGAAATCTTCAAGCTCCATCGAAGCCTCTGCTGCCCCCGCCGATGAAACTCGTCGCCGTCGAACGCAACGTCATCTCTGTGGATCTTTTCAGGTCTAAGGACCTTGTTGTAATTTGTTTTTACTTCGAGGACCTTTGTGTAATGGCTGCTTAAAGTTTAATATATTTGCTTGTTGTCAAAAAAAAAACTACCTTGCCCCTTGGGCACTTTTTTTTTTGAGACAAGCCCCTTGGGCACATTGTTCCGTTCCAATAGAACTAAATGTAAGACCTACATTTCAACATTTGTAAAAAAAAATTGCAAAAAACACGACTTCAGTATCATTAGAGAATCCATGCTTACTCAGCAGCAGGAGCTATGGAATGGAGATAACCTATAAAAGTTGATAACCAAAGCCCTCTAGTCCTAGTTGGATAGTGGAGTTGTATGGTCGCAACCACCCAGGTTCGATTCCTCATTGGAGCGAATTATGGGGTTGATTTAAAAAAATCCCCTCGCCGGTGAAATCAGGGTTCGGGGGTTTTCTAAGCCGGGAGAAGGTTTATCCTTCTTAATGAAAACCGTAGGGGCGGTCTTACCCCCACCGGCTTAGTTTTTTTTATAAAAGTTGATATGCAATTTGAACTTGTGAAGTTCAAACTGCTTTCGATCACAACTAGAACATCATCTGAATAATCTCCAATTCGCCGAGAGCTGTGCAATGGTGAAGTGTGGCCCCAAAAGATCACAAAGCAGTATCCGGTGTTCGTGCGTGGCAAAACACATGCAAACTTAGAGATCACATACAGACTAACACATGCAAGTTCAAGGGCCAAGTTGCACATCCACACAGTGATACAAATTAAAGATTGCACTTAAAACAGCGGACGCACGACGAACTTAATTTTTGACGACATTACAGGACAGACAGATAAATTTGATTCATACAGGATGAAAGTAGAGACCACAAGATAGATGCTTCCTAGGCCACAACATGAAATAGCTCCTTCAGTTTTGTCGGGCGAGCATGACAGAAGCCTTCCTTCAGTTTTGACCATTCGGAAGAAGCACGACAAGTAGGTTAAAGTATCGGTAGACCTGACTCATTCCGTATCCTCCCTCTTCCTGCAATAAACAAATAATGTGACAAGTTAAACTTGAACTAGATGGATGATGTTTCAAATTAAACTTGCTTCTGTACTGTGACCGAGAGAAGGCTTAGCAACGCAAAGGTAGCATTTAGTGAAGTTGTATACACTTAGGAAAGAATCTCCAACTGCTAGTAATTTTCCAACAGCATATAAAAGAAGGCATGTATTGGCAGGCAGTTCTTATGTTCCAATCATAAGCTTCAAGGCTCAAATATATGTTTAGGCTACGCTAGTATTGTGCGGGTTGGGGAGAGAGAGCCTACATTACAACGTATGAAATGCCAACAATGCAAGATTGAAACCATGGACACAAACTTGCAGCAATGTATGGAACCGGCAGAATCAAAATATATCGAGTTAATGTTTATAAAAGGGCAGCAGCAATATTACATACCTTGATCAATAGCAGAACCTGGGGAGGTCAGAAGGGAGGAAGGGTGACGGAAAGGGAGGCAAGGACTTTGTGTCGATGAATATAGGGTCGTCGGTTGGAAGGCGGTCCTTCTTGTCGGTTTGAAAGAACGCATACGCATCCACATACAGATAAAATGACTCCACAATCTTGCTGCTCATGTCAATGGAGAGCACTGACATCCTCGTGCAGCCTGTTACAAACTCACAGAAAAGGAAGTGCACTATATGTGGCCTGTGAATGTCAACTCGAGGGTACATGGGGATGCCGCCGCGCTGTAGGTAGTCAGGGAGGTCATCAGAGGTGACAGTGTAGTCCTTCACCCAGTGCAGGCTGCCGTCGTCGTCGCGTATCACGAGGGTGTGGCAGGTGATGGTGAAGACAGTGGGCGCTGCAGCAAAGGCAGGGAGGCTGTCATGGCGGGAGACATAGGCGAACTTGAGCAAACGGCCGTGGTCGACGACAGACACGCCACCGTTGCCGCTGCATGGGGTTTTGATGGAGCTGGCAAGGGAGTAGGAGTCCTCAGGGAACCAGCAGAAGGAGACGGCGGTAAGGGGAGGCGGCACTTTCTTGGACATGTCGCACAAGAGGATGCCTCGGTGGTAGTCGACCCAGCACAGCCATTTTTTGAAGGGGATGACGGCATCGCTGTGCCAGTGGCAGAATTTCAAGAGATCATCAGGAGTAGCGGACGGGATTGGCAAACGCAATGTGTCCCATTTGTGGGGACGACCAAGCTGATGATCGCCAGTGAAGGAGGAGCGCAGGAGGCAGATGTTAGCTTGGGCCTCCACGCAGCGGAGCTCAATGGTGCGTACGTAGAGAGTGAGCTCTGCAAGCACGAACTCCTCCTTGTCTCCACCGCACCATAGGCCCAAGGACAGAGTCATCAGCCGGCGGGGAGTTGTTTGACTGTGAAAATGTATATCGGGCTCGGTACAAGGGGGGAGCCGAGTAAGCTGCGAGGAAGGGTTGTTGTTCTTGTTGGCTCTGAAGACGAAGAAGTTCTGAACTGCACCTTCAGCAGGCGTCTTGATTCCGACTTGTAGCAGGGCAAGATGGCGGTGGGTGGCCACCAAGCGTAAGGGCTCCGACTGGTAGGGACTCGGAAAGCCCGGCAGCTGCGCGTAGAGGCGGGAGATCTTGGGGGGCTCGGCGAAGAAGAAGGCGATGCGGAAGTGGGCGCCCCAGGAGGTGGTGCCGGACGCCCTGATGGGCGCCTCGGTGTCGTCGGGGAAGGACTCGTCGTCGTCCCTGCGGAAGACGACGGGCTCCAGAAGCATCGACTCGGCGGCTTCCATGTTTCCTTCCTCCTCTAGTCTGATCCAAAGACAAAGAGGATTTAGGGTTACGAATGCGTGCTACCTGTATGTATTGTATCTGTCGGTTCTGTGGGCTACCAGTTGGATAAGGCTTGTATCTTTAAAGCCCATTAGGCCCATTAACGTCTCGTCTTTATCCTCGCCTTCTTCCCCAGCCACGACATCCGCCGCCGCTGCCTGCCACCGCCTCCGCCACCCCAGCCGTGCCGCCCGCCCGCCGTCCACCACCGCCCTTCCTAACCCGAAGGATGGATCCTCCTCTTCCCCAGCGCCATCACGAGCCGTCGGCGGGGGAGGCTGTCATGACGGCGTCGAAGACGCATTCGGAGTTTACGTTTTCGATTACCTAATGTATAAGTCTATTTGTGGGCCAGAGGCCATTCTGTATGACGTGTGGGCCTGAGGCCGAGTGTGTGTGAGGCTTAAAAGCCTGAACTCTGTAAGGATGGAACAACTTATCATTTTCAGAAATCAAATACAAACTCGGAAGGCAGGGGCTCGTCGCCCCTCTTCCTCGTTGAGATCCTACCCTGTTATTGCTGTGATTTGCTCACGTCGGCGGATTGATCTCCCCGCCGGCCAAGGGTAGTTATAGTGGTATCAGATTCGGCGTTCCTCGGTGTGGAATCGGGTCCCAATTTCGGCATCTACGCGGCGGCGGCGGCGGCGGCGATGAAGCTATGGCGGCGTGGGTGAGGAATTTCGACTGCAATTTCGAGGGTTGGTTGGGAGTGCTGCATCCGATTGTACCGGCGGTGGATTCACAAACTGGTTTGGTCGAGTTCTACGATCCTTGTAGCACATCGCTGCTGGGATCGACCTCATAATTCCAATCCACGCGGAGTCTGCTTACGGGGATTCAGCACGGCGCCTTCCAAACCTTCGACGCAGACGAGATTCGTGCTCGAAGCTATGGAGTCCATGGAGGAACGAGAGAAGGTGCGTTGGGAGAACATGGACGAGAGCATCGATTTGCTTTTCGCCAAGGTTGCTAGCATCGACAAGGCGCAACAACAGATGGCTACGATATCAGTGCCCAAATCATGGAGAGAGTGCTCAAGGACCGGGCGTTGTTGGCCAAGCAGATGGAATCGACAGGTCAGGCTGTTGCGCGGTTGACTTTGGAGTGGCAGTAGAACGGGGAATTTCGTCGACCACCTATGCATAATTGCTCGCGTCCTGATGCTGGAAGTTGTTCTTCTGAAGATGAAGCTGTGCACCCCCATCCTCATAACTCTGGCAGTGGTACTGGTAATTCCTCAAAAATTCAGAGTCACATACCTAAGATGCCTTTTCATCGTGTCAATGGTGAAAATCCCAGAATCTAGAAGGATAAATGCTTGGATTACTTTAGAGTGTTCAATTTACCTGACTCCTTGTGGGTACCAACTGCTAGTATGTGTATGGATGATAATGATGCAAGGTGGCTGCAAGTGCATAAGCTTACCCATGGAATCAGTGATTGGAACACCTTTATTTCTACTGTGGAGAGTCAGTTTGGCTCTTACTCCCTCCGTTCTCATTTATAAGTCGCGCACGCAAAACGAGATTCAAACTTTATAATCTTTGACTAATAATTTACCCATCAATTTTTTTGTTTTGTCATGTAAATTTGACATGGTTGGATTTGTAATCAAATGTACTTTCCAATAAGTATAAATTCATAATCATAACTAATATAATATAAAAGAAATGAATAGTCAAAGTATGATTTAGAAGACCGTGCCATGTTAGCTCACGCCTTATAAACAAGAACGGAGGGAGTATGATTATAGGGATGCTATTGGTGAATTAGTAGCACTAACACAGGAAGGGAGTTTGGAGGACTATATCACAACTTTCACTGACTTGCAATACCAAGTGCAGATGCATAGCCAAGGGGTGGATGAAATCTATTTTATCACTCAATTCATTAAGGGACTGAAACCTGAGTTATCTGTTGGAGTTCAGTCTCAAATCCCTGAAAAGATGAAAAGGGCAATTATGCTGGCCAAAGTGCAACAACAGATTCTGGACAATAAATCTATGAGGCACAGCAAGTACAATGGTAAAAGTAGTGCACCTTTGCCTAAAGCTGATAACAAAGCAGTGCCAACCAGTAATTTGAACAAGGAAAGGCAGTTGAGGGATTATAGGAGAGCTAATGGGTTGTGGATGTACTGTGGAGACAAGTACAATCCTGCTCATGCAGCTAGCTGCACTAAAAGACCTCAAGTCCAAGTGCATGCTTTAATGGTGAATGATTTGGACACCACTCTTACTAAAGACATGCTGAATCAGCTGGCTCTTGAGGATGCTATGTCAGAAGAGCTGCAACAATTGTCATTGAATGTTGTTTCTGGAACTGCAGAAGGAGAAGTGCTGAAAATTCAGGCCACTGTTAAGAACAAGACCATGCTTATTCTACTGGATAGTGGCAATTCCCACAGCTTTGTGAATTCTTCTTTTCTGTCCCAACTGGGTATTTCACCAGTGGAAATGTCTCCTAAGAAAGTACAGGTGGCTAATGGACTGATATTGCTTACCAATAAAAGGGTGCCCCAACTAGAGTGGTGGTGTCAAGGACATACATTCAGCACTGATCTGCAAGTACATTATTTAGGTGCTTATGATGCAATTCTTGGTTATGATTGGTTGAAACTTCATAGTCCTATGTTGTGCCATTGGGAAAATCATACTGTGGAATTTCAGAACAAGGGCAGAACAGTTCAACTACAAGGAGTTCATACTCAGTCTTTGGCCTTGTCTGAAACACTGCTTAATTCTGCAGGAAATGTTGCTTTTGCGTCTTCCGCTCTTAAACTCATCCTCTGTCAAGAAGCTCCTTCTCCCCTTCTCCAAAGATAAGTCTGCAGGTTCTTTTGGTGATGAAGCAGATTGCCCTATATGTCGGTCCAGTCCTAGTATTCCTTTTATAGCCCTTCCATGTCAACACTGGTATGCTGCATGCTGCTTCTTACTGCTTTACGTTGGTCATATATTCCTTTGTGGTATACTCCCTTCAGTGGGTTCCATCCTAACATTTTACACAATAATGAAGCACATTAGAAAAGGCACATTCTGATAGCTATTTCATATTAGTATTGCCGGGATGGTGTTTGTTTCTCTAGCTCAAAGTAGTAGATATAAGATCATTCAAAGAGATAGAGATATATAAGGAAAAGCAGGTGCATATATCTATTGTGATTAAGTCTCTCTAGTGGTGGCGTGTGACTCCCTATTAAAGCAATTATACACAGCTCTCATGCGTGTTCGAGAAAAAACTTTTGTATTGTGGAATGGTAAGATCCTTACCAGGATTTCTTAACAACTGTTATAATCATATTTCAGTCTAATATCCATGCATCTTCTATGAAATCAAAGCGCCTAAAAGCCAAACTAAATAGTTTTGTATGAGCACCTGCCAGGTGAATATGCAATATCTGACTTATATGTTTGTTTCCGACAAATCTGATTTCTGGAATGACTTAATGTCTTCCTTTCCTATTATGCTGTTGGTATTGTATCTAAATTCCTGTGTTGATATTTGCCTTAGACAGGTTCTTTGTTTGTTTCCAGGTACTGCTATTATTGCCTACTCACGCGGTGTTCGGCTACAAGTTCTTACAGATGTCCACGTTGTAATGAGGTGGTTGTCGCAATTCAAAGACAAGGATCAGTTTAGTTTACTTACTAGTCAGGTCCAACTATTCTTGCCCATGTACACAGATCAGCTCTTTGATCTTCATACTTATAAGTTTCGATGCCCACATTGAGGATTCGCATCATGACAATGTACATGTAATGGCCCCAATCATGGGCAATTTTAATGCCATGATTTGCTGGTTGTATATTGAATATTACATTTAGTTTGTAGTTTATTGAGTAAACTCTGCATGCATTGTAGCCACTAGACTTCCGCCAAGGCACATATGTCTTTCTTTGGGTAAAGTAATAATTGCATTCTTATGAAAAATAATTTAGTGTTTATAGCCTGGTATTCTGAAAAAGCAAAAAGAAATTAACTTTACACTGTAAGCGGCATACCGTTCCTAGTTTTCTGTTATGCCAATGCGCAGTTGGCCCTCAGTACTCCGATTACAAATGTAAGAGGCTTTATATTTGTCTTAAGGTAACTTAGTTTTGTTGACCAACACTACGGGATCCGAGGTCTTCGCCGAGAGCGGGATTCCTCTCGGCGAAGGACCCTTTCCTCTCACCGAAGCCTTCACCGAGAGTTTGCTCTCGGTGAAGGCCTCTCGGCGGCACTGTACCGGCGAAGGACCCTTCGCCGAGAGCGTGGGTGGACCCTCTCGGCGGATATGCGCCGAGAGGCACTTTTAGCTCTCGGCGAAGGCTATTTCCTAAAACAAAAAAAAAGATAATCCCCAGGCAGTGCGGGCCCACTGCCCAGGCACCGCCGCCTCTACTGGCTGGCCGCCAGCGCCGCCGCACGCCACCTCCACCACCGCGCCGCCCGCCACCTCCACCACCGCGCCGCCCGCAACCTTCACCACCGCGCCGCCCGCCACCTCCACCACCGCGCCGCCGCAACCTCCACCACCGCGCCGCCCGCAACCTCCACCACCGCGCGGCCCGCCACCTGCACCACCGCGCCGACCGCCATCTACACCACCACACCGCCCGCCACCTTCATTACCACCGCCGCACAACAACACAAAAAAAACAGAGAGAGTCGGGGGAGGTCACGCCGGGGCGGGGCGGGGCGGATTTGAGGGCGGCGGCGAGCCGTAGCCGCAGGTGTCCCCGGGCCCGCGCACGGCGCGCATCTTGACGAGCTCCTGGACGCCGGACAAGGGAGGGAGCCACCTGGTGGAGGACACGAAGCAGCGCCGACGGATGAGGAGGCCAGTCCGGATCCACCGCCACCTCACCTCGCCCCGCCGCCGCTCCTCGCCACGAGGTGAGGGGCGAGCAGAGGGGGGAGGTGGGGGACGGCACGGCGAGCCGACGGAGATTTGGGGAGGAGGGGGAGGGAGAGGAAGGGACGAGCGGAGGGGGGCGGTGCTGCGTGCCCGGCGGCGATTTGGGGAGGAGGGGGAGGGAGAGGAAGGGGCGGTGGCGGTTGCGGCGGGAGGCGAAGGGGAGGAGGGGCTAGGGTTAGGGTGGCCGGGGGGTGGGGCGTGTTTATATAGGAGAAGGGATTTTGGGCCGGCGGTGTAGGTGGGCCGGCGGATAGGTGGGCCGGCGGTGCTAGGTGGGCCGGTATGGTGAATTTCACCGAGAGCCCAACATCCTGGCTCTCGGCGAAGATTTAATCCAAATGCATTTAATTGGTTTAAAATAGCAAATAAATTCAAATATTTACCAAATTTCAGTTTGGAGTAACATATGTTGTATATTACCCTATAGAAAAGGTTTTGTAGTTAAATTCAAATTTCATTTTCTCTGAGACTCCAAACTTAATGACAACAGTTCAAATTCTCTGAAACTTCTCGTGAGATGTTCCGGTTTCTAAACAGCGTACGTGTCAAAGTGCTCAAAATGTTCCCAACTATTTACCACAACATCGGCATATGATATAACGAGCGCTCGACAAAATTCGAGATTTTCAAACTTCATTTGAATTTTATATAATTTTAAAACCTTTCTACGACACGATCTTCATCATGATCAGAGAACAAAATGTTTGAAATTTAGTTTCGTTTCGTGTACATGGTCTTAGAGATGTCTCATGAACATAAATATCATTTTTCCAACAACTTTACTCTACGATTTCATGCACTTGCAGTTCATATCGGATGTCTTCGAAAAAATTACCTAGAATGAAATAAAATTTTTAAATATAGCAAACAGAGATAAAATTACGTCAAATTTGAACATATCCTTTGTATAAGTGCATGTTGAGGATAGAAAAATTTGGGAAGTGAAAAAGTGATTTTTTAAAAAATTTCTTCGCCGAGAGTCGAGAAAATGCTCTCGGCGAAGAATTCTTCGCCGAGAGTTATTTTTTTGGCTCTCGGCGAAGAATTCTTCGCCGAGAGTTAATTTTTTGGCTCTCGGTGAAGAATTCTTCACCGAGAGTTTTTTTCTTCGCCGAGAATTTTTTTTTTGACTCTCGCCGAGAGCCCAAGGGGTGGCTCTCGCCAAAGAAAATTACTCACGGCGAAGGGCCGGTTTCCGGTAGTGCAATGTGTATAAACTCATGGATCGACAAGATAAGGTTGGCTGTTCATGTCATAAGATACACTTTCCTAGTATGTTGGCTCGTTCGATTTAAGACGGTTTTTGTATATTTATTTACAGTCAAAATAAAGCATGCAAAAGGTGTGCGAATACTGAATATAGTAACTTTGTGTTTAAATATTATTCAAACGATCGAAACAGAGCAAAAGAAACAACAACGTATGGACTATGGAGGAGCTGATGCTGATTCGTATGTTTTCTTCCTTCTGAATCATCCAAGCCGTGAGTACGAAGCAAGACTGCGAAAGATCTCTTATGTCCACTTCACCGTGAATGCGTCTTAAAACTGATCAGACTATCGAAGTTACACATGACAAGGGTCTAGAAGTAATTTGTTCTATTTGTCATATACTCTGTAGGCTTTACTCTTTAGTAGCTTTGATTTGCATTATCCATACTTGTAACACAAGCCTTTTGCTCTCCTATAAGGCTTCCGTCCTCTCCTCTCCCCCTCCCCCTCCACCTCTCGGCGACCCCTCCCCCACCAGCCCCACGCCGGCGGCGAGTCCAGCCCCGGCGGCCACCACATACTTCCCTTACCCTGCGCCGGGAGTCTCCCCGTCGGTACGTCCCGCCCTCGTCACCCTGTGCCCCTCGGCGGGCCGTTCCAAGGCCCAGCGGTGGAGGGACGCTTCTCCTTCCTCCGGCTTGTCAGAGAGTTCTTGGCCTTCGTTCAAGGACGTCCTCCTCACTGGAGCTTCCCTGATGGCTGACAAGGCGACCTCTCCTGCTCGTTCTCCTCGGTTGGTAGTGGCGACCTCGCAGGCTCCTGCCTTGGCTGCCGCGTCCCCGGATGCTCGTCCCCCTCCAGCGGTTGCTTTGCCCGCCGCTACCCTCCCGGGCGCTCGATCCACTGCGAGCGCGGCCTTGCAGGCTTCGGCCTCGATCCACGGTGGCAACCAGGTTCGAGATTGATAAGGCGGGGCTTGTTCTACGTCGATTGGGAGATGTCAGTTTCCTGTTGTTCCTGCCAAGTTCTGAGTTGGCTGAGCACGTTTTCAACGGTGGAAGGCCGATCATCAACCCGCCGCTCCGTCTGCATGTCCAGCGCTGGCAGAGATTTCTCAACGCTTCTGTGGCCTCTCTCCCTTCGGCAGTCGAGGTGGAAGTGAGGGGCATCCCCGCTCATGCATGGGATTTAGCAACAGTGGAATTGTTACTGGACGAATACTGCTGGATTGTTGCCACGCATCCGGACTCTGCTGATCGTCGTGATGTGTTCAAGGTTAGAGCTTGGTCCTCCAACCCCGTTCTCTTCCCGCCGGAGATGGACCTGGAAATTGTGGAACCGCCGCCGACAGATACGAGTTCACCACCTGGAGCGACAACCCTAAAATATCCTATTGTCATCTCGGCTGCTCCGGTTGTTCAGTCCCCTGCACCAGCTGATCCGCCCTCTCCTCCGCCTCCGGCTAATGAGGGTGGGCGCCGACGAAGGCGGCGTCGACGCCATGGAACCCCTTCGTCTTCTCCGGCGAGGTCGTCTTCCAGTGCTCCGGCGGATAACCAACGGTCACGAGCCCCCGTGCATACTCGGCTGGGACCACACGCTCAGTTGGCGGCCAACTCGGGAGCTGAGCCTGCCGTTGCGGTTCTTCCGCAGGATGCCTCCGCATCTGCATGCGGAAATGATGAGCCGGCAGCTATGTTGGTTTCCAATGAAAACCCCTCGGCTCCCAGTCAAGTTGAGAAGCTGGAAGAGACCCTAGAGACTTCTGCAGGTTGCGAGGAGTCCGGTGTGTCGCTCATTGAAGTGCTTGCTCCCCCCGGCTCGGACTGCGAGACGGTGTTGGCGTCGCCCACTTCTGCGGCCATCGCCACGGACGTCGTTGCAGAAGAATTTGCTGCTGTGCATCCGCGGTTGCATGCGAAGGATTCTGGGCCGGCCTTCCCCAACGGGTCTTCATTTGGCCCTATTCTACTCAAGGGGCTGCATCCTGATGCTAACCAGGCCTTTCCCGTGGAGCTTACAGCTTGTGGGCCGGGTTCGAAGTTGGGCCCAATAAGTGAACCAGAATTGGAATTCTTTCAGGAGAAACTTGTAGACGGGCCGGAAGGTGTTCCTGCTTTATCCAACACCATTGAGGACCCTCCCCAGGAACCAGCGACACCACGTGCTCCCAAGGCGTCGTCGCCGCTCCCCGCGGCTGAGGACCTCCCTCCGGGATCCCTGCGTGTTTACTTCCGACGACGAAGGGGCACGAGAAGGGAGCGGACCTCTCCTTCCTCTACGGCTCGATGGCCCCCTACCCCGGCGGCGTTGGGCTCCCTCACCCCAACGGTGCTGACCTTCCCCATCCCGGCGGCGTGCACCCCAGCGGCGCCGTGCTCCCCCACCTCGGCGGCGTTGAGCTCCCCCACCCCGGCGGCACCGAGTTCCCCTATTCTAGTGGTGTCGAGCTCCACCGCCCCGGCGACGCTGAGCTTCCCTGCCCCGGCGCTGTTGAGCTCCCCCGCCCCGGCGGCGCCGAGCTCCCCCACCCAGGCGGTGTTGAGCTCCCCCGCCCCGGTGGCGCCGAGCTCCCCCGCCCAGGCGGTGTTGAGCTCCCCTGCCCCGGCGGCGCCGTGTTCCTCCGTCGAGGCGGTGCTGAGCTCCCCGGCTGCGGCCTTTATCAACAGGCTGTCCAAGACTGCAGGTGGCCTTCTTCCGATCCCGCTCATTAATAAAAGAAGAAGAAAGAAACAACCACCTCCAAGCGAGGCGCCGAGGCGTAGCCGTCGCCTTGCTGGACTGGGAGCCTCAAGCTCTGAGGAATGCCCTCCACATATCAAGAAAAAGGTAATGAGAGCCCTGGATTTGGAGGTTGAAATGGAAAGGGAACATATTGCCCAGCACATCTTAGATGAATATGCCCGGAAATTCAACCACCCTGTTCTCAATATTCACACCAAGGCAATGGCAGCTCTATTTGGTCTGGTTCCTCCAGATGATGACGATGGTTGGACGGAGTGCAACCTGCCACTCTGATGACTGTTGCCTCTTTTTGCCGGGTCATGCTTTTATATGTTCATCAATGAATCCTTCTAATATTTTGATTTGGAATGTGAGGGGCCTCAACTCTCCGGCCAGACGGGATGCTGTCCGTCTGTTGGTGGATTCAGCCAAAGTTGATATAGTATGCCTGCAAGAAACAAAGATGAGCTCAGTCTCTCGGCATTTGATTATGTCTATGCTGGGATGTGACTTTGACAACAATTTCGTTTTTCTTCCCTCAGTGGGCGCTAGTGGAGGAATCATCATTGCTTGGAAGGAGAGGCTTGGTGCTCTTAGGGCGAGCAGAGTGGATCGTCACAGTGTTTCAATTCAGTTTTGCCCTACTGTCGGTCTGGCTTGGTGGCTCACTTGTGTGTATGGCCCCCAAAAAACACAAGAGAAGATCCAGTTTCTGCAAGAGCTCAGAGAAGTTCGTGCTCAATGTATTGGTCCATGGCTGGTTGCTGGGGATTTTAACCTGATTTATAGAGATGAGGACAAAAACAACCCCAATCTGAATCGGGCAATGATGGGTAGGTTCCGCAAATGGAATGATGATATGGCAGTGAGTGAATTACCCCTTCACGGACGTAAGTTCACTTGGTCCAGTTCTTCCTCTAGCAGCTCGCCTACCCTTGTAAGGCTGGACCGAGTCTTCTGCTCAATGGATTGGGAGGAGAAATTCCCTGACTGTCTTCTCCAAAGTTCGGCCTCTGATGAATCGGATCATTGCCCTCTCTTGCTGGGCTTGCGAGATAACCCGCCAGGAAAGAGAAGATTCCATTTTGAGACTTTTTGGCCCAATCTGGATGGTTTCATGGATGTCGTGGAAGCTGCCTGGGGATCTGAACATTCTTCAAGATGCCCAGTTGAATCCCTCTCCCTTAAACTAAAGGCAACTGCAAGAGCCCTGCAGAGTTGGAGTGAGAAAAAGGTCGGCCACTTGAGATCCCAGCTAACACTTGCAAAGGAAATCATACATAGATTTGATATCGCTCAAGATTGTCGAGCGCTGCAGCCTAACGAACTATGGCTTCGAAATAACCTCAAGAAACACGCTCTTGGCCTGTCCTCTCTGCTTAGGACAGTGGCCCGGTTGAGATCTCGTATTGGATGGCTCAGCGATGGGGATGCTAACATCCGGCTGTTTCATATGCACGCCCGACACCGAAAAAGAAAGAACTTTATTGCCAAGCTGAGGGAGGGAGACCGTGTTCTCACCTCTCATGAGGACAAGGCTGCTGCAATTTTGGAATTTTATACCAATCTGATTGGCTCAGAAGGTGAGCGTCAAAGAACAATTGACCTTGCTGCCCTTGATATTCCGACCTTTGAGCTGGCATCCTTAGATGCACCAATATCAGAGGAAGAGGTCTGGAGCACCATCAAAAGCCTACCTTCAGATAAAGCTCCTGGACCGGATGGGTTTACTGGCCGTTTCTACAAATCCTGCTGGCCTGTTATCAAGGCAGATATTATGGCGGCAATTCATACAGTTTGGGGGAGAAATTTCAGAAACCTATAGATGCTGAATTCAGCCTATATCACACTCATTCCGAAAAGGGAGGATGCTGATCAAGTCAAAGACTTCCGGCCTATCAGTCTTGTGCATAGTTTTGCAAAGCTCCTCACAAAAATCCTCGCCAATAGGTTGGCAGCCCGGTTGGATGAAATGGTCTCTCCCAACCAAAGTGCATTCATAAAAGGGCGATTTATTCAAGATAACTTCATGCTAGTACAACAGACTGCCCGCTTTCTACACATCCAAAAGCAGCCTAGGATTATGCTCAAATTAGATATCACGAAAGCTTTTGATTCGG
Source organism: Cenchrus fungigraminus (assembly GCA_036936925.1). Classification (NCBI taxonomy): domain Eukaryota; kingdom Viridiplantae; phylum Streptophyta; class Magnoliopsida; order Poales; family Poaceae; genus Cenchrus; species Cenchrus fungigraminus. The sequence continues at coordinate 123,257,099 of CM072770.1, read as the reverse complement.
TTTCCTGGTCCTTTCTTATGGAGGTGCTTGTGAAGCTTGGCTTTGGATCAAGATGGAGGGATCTGTTGTGTGGGCTGCTGGTTAGTTCGTCAACACAGGTTCTTCTGAATGGATCCCCGGGTGAGTTCATTCAACACAGGCGTGGCCTTCGACAGGGAGACCCTCTTTCTCCTATGTTGTTTATCTTGGTCATGGATGTCCTAAATTGGCTGGTCACAAAGGCAGCAGATTCAGGTTTGTTACAGCCACTTGCTAGAAGGCCAGTCCACCACAGAATTTCCCTGTACGCTGATGATGTTGCACTATTCCTCCGACCAGCTGCGAATGACATTAACCTCACATTGAATATCCTTCAGCTCTTTGGTGATGCATCTGGACTTGTGACCAATGTGCAGAAAAGCAGTGTGATGCCTATACAATGCTCTACTGAACACCTTGAGCTTGTACAGAATCTGTTTCCGAGTGAGTTGGTAAACTTTCCGTGTAGGTATCTGGGTTTGCCTTTGGCCTTAAAAAGGTTATCCAAGGCGCAACTCCAACCTATCATCGACAGAATTGCTGACCAACTCCCGGGATGGAAAGCTGATTTGATGAATAAGGCCGGTAGGGTGGTTGTGGTGCATAATGTTCTCACGGCAATGTTAGTCTATGTGCTCATGGCTATTGATCTACCTACCTGGGCAATCAAAGCAATTGACAAAATTCGAAGAGGTTTTTTGTGGCGAGGTCGTAAAGATGTAAAAGGGGGGCATTGTCTTATTGCTTGGCCAAAGGTCTGCCGTGCCCGTGAACTGGGAGGGCTGGGCATCTCTGACCTGAAGGCCCTGGGGATCGCTCTAAGGGCGAGATGGCCCTGGCTGAAAAAATCAGAGCCAGATAAACCCTGGGCTAGCTTGCCTATCCAAGTGGGGAAGGAAGTTCAGTCACTTGTGTCATTGGCAGTCTACTCTGAGGTTGGTGATGGGGCGAATACTCTATTTTGGAAGGACAGATGGCTGCAGGGCAAATGCATCCAAGAGTTGGCTCCCTCCCTCTTTGGGTTGGTTACTACAAGAAGAGCTAACAAGCGAGATGCCTTGACAAACGATCAATGGCTGGAGGATATCCAGGGAAATATTTCTGTGGAGGCCTTGATGGAATATCTAGTTCTGTGGGACATTATAAGCATTGTGGTGCTTCAACAAGATGTTCCTGATAAGCATATTTGACGGCTGTCTACTACAGGATCTTACACAGCAAAATCGGCATATGAGGCTCTTTTCCAGGGGTCTATTGCTTTTGAACCATATCAACGGATTTGGAAGACCTGGGCTCCTCCTAAATGCCGCTTCTTCACGTGGTTGGTTGCCCACAACAGATGCTGGACAGCAGATCGTCTAGCCCAGCGAGGCCTCGCCCACCCGACACATTGCCCACTGTGTGATCAGGAAGATGAAAGCATTCAACATCTTTTGGGAACCTGTGTGTTCACAAGAGAATTTTGGTTCAGGCTGCTCCAATCCGTTGGCTGGGCTGCAATTGCCCCGCAGCCACAGGAATCCTCCTTTGATGATTGGTGGAAGGTGGTGGAAGAAAGGGCAAGTGATGATTATCTTCGGCAAGGACTGAACTCCTTAATTATCCTGGGAGCCTGGACTGTTTGGCGGCATCGTAATGACTGTGTCTTCAATGGAGCCAACCCTAATGTTGCGGCTGCCTTGAATGTTGCTAGAGAGGAGGCCACACTTTGGTCGTTGGCAGGGGCTAAAAACCTTGCTGCGCTATGTGGTGTGGGTTAGTTGCCAGTCCTTAGTTTTGGTTTGGTTTTGGTCTGGTCCTGTCCCCACTTGTATCTGATCCGGGTGTAAGTGAGTCTTGGGCGCGTGTGTGTGAGTTGGTGTGTGGGTGAGTCTCTGTATGACTCCTTTCTTCTTCTATCAATACAACGATACGCAGCTCTCCTGCGTGTTCGAGAAAAAAATTTGCATTATCCATAGAACACTTTGTTGAAATTGAAACAATCATGCTACTCATTTTCGTTAAGAATACCCATTATGTATTTCTCTATTTACTCTACTTATAAGCGGAAAGAAACAGGGCCTAGACTGGTCGATCGAGGGACCAAGACCTCCAAGAACTCACACACCCTCAAATGCAACTCCAGAAACAAGCGAGACACCCTGTGATTGCCAAGGTATACACGACAGAAGCCAACTTGATTCAATTCGAAGAATTCAGCACCTCATTTCCCACGAGAGTCAATTTCCATCCTTTTTGGATCTTTGACATTCATAATCTATTTAAGTCTTAGCCAAGACAGACAACCCATGCAATCTAACCACATATAACATGCTTGTATTAGATTGAATAAAGTACTTTATCTATGGGCAGCCACACTGCTATTTGAAGTGGCTACGACAATGGATGCATTCTCCCTAACTAGATATTGCATTACACCGTTACAATACTCGAGTTTGTTAGTTCACATAAACAGATCCAAGAGAATGGCTAGACCTGGGCCAACTCATTATTTTACCTGAGGCAAGGTGCTAAAAAAGGACTTGAACCACTGCTATGTATGCCACAAAACCCATAAATTTCTCCAGCCATGCATCCATTTTATTCACCTAACCAAATAGCCACATTCATCTTAGCAAAACTTCATTTATTATGGCTGTGGCCTGCTCTGCACTATAAAGATATCTTTGCCAACCAGGCAGCCTTCAACATCTTGGGCACTCCCGAACTTCTGTTCCAGATACTGCCCGATAGCAGCAAGTCGCTGGCCAAACTGCAACCTAAAGGTTGAATCAACAGATAATGTCTTCTTGCTGTAATCTACCGTAAGACGAAGCACTTCTCCATCAGCAGGACCAGAGGTGAGCACCACCATCTCCTCGCTGAAATTTGCAAAAGCTACAGTGGTGACTGTGCCATCAAACTTGTCACATGAGAGTCTCCATGGGGTGCCACGGGTTCCGGAAGCAAGGGTTTCTCCCAGACCAGGGGCAACCTCGGCCTCGACCAACTTGGGATCATGGTCGGATGGGCTAACAGTGTGAAGCACAAAGGAGAGATCTGGCTGCAGCATTTCTTGAACAAGAATGGCCATCTTTGCATCTCTCTGAGGCACACCAGCTGCGCGGCGGCTAAGGACTGCTCTCCTTGTATATAATGATGCCCAAACCTGTCCCACCGCAGCTCCAAAGGACCTTGGGTCAGAGAGGCTGACATTAGGAATTGATTCATATAGCCCAGCAGCTGACATACCAGCCAAATCCTCCACATTAGCAGTAGATCTGACAATCAGCCGAGCATTCTGATCGAATGTATTTTTCAAAGACTCAATGATTTCTTTGGATGGAGAAAGAAGAGAAATCATTGCTTGAAGCTCTGAGGATAGGCTATCAAGTTCACCATTTTCAATTTGAGCTGCTTCAATCTTCTCTATAAGGTTTGAGTAGGATTCTAGTGATCCACTTTTCTTGAGGGAATCCTCCATGGATCCAAATGGAATTACAGCACCTGCAGGAACTCTGAATGCTGCTGGAATTCCTTGGTCATTGTAAACTGCCATATCAATGAAAAAACAACATAATAAGATAATATAAAAATGGAACATAAGACTTTGGAGAAAGCACTTTTGTTGTACCCCTATAAGCTTTTTCTTTGAGTGAATATCATGCAAGGTCTGCAGAACTATAAAATGCTATGATACGCCAGATGGTAATAGATATTGGTTTTGCCACTCTAGCGCATAAAATGATTTACTACATTCTACATTGTTGCTACCACCCTACCAGTGAAACATATGCTTATGTTCGGTCACCTTGTCAAATGTAAGAAATTGAATTCGTAAATAAAATATCATGCTTAGCATGATAACTTCTCTTTAATCTCATTAGAGATATCATGCAAACCTTTTAAGATGTCCATTTGTAAGAATCCTGATGAACACAAATTGACATGACTTTTAATGAATCATTCAAGAGACATATGTACCTTTATTTGACGATGAGGCCAGAACTGAAAGAGTTCCACATGCAGCAGCTTTTGCACCAGATGATTCAACTGATGCCTCTGAAAGCTTGAGCACACCAGGCATAACACTCACACCTGAAGTATAGCTCTTTGGCTGAAGTGATGTCCCCCATAGAGAAAAGGAAAAGAATAAGTAGGGGCGAGTGTAAAGAAACATGCAACGTAACATGTAAACGGCATGATATTTGATTCAATGCTTTAAGTGGCAAAAACAATCCTTAACCTTAGACACATTTAACAACTTGTCTGTAGCCAGTGGTGGAGAGAATTCTTTTGGTAACTCTTGTGCCAATAAAGTTCCTCCACTGGATGGATCTGAAGATACAGTAGCACTACCATCGTCATTTGAAACTACCGATAGATCAACATTACTGGATGATGCTCCCAACCTGTAATAAAGGCATACGAGTTTCTGTCCACATCAATGAGGGGAAAGGGGGGGGGGGGGGCAAGACTCACCAAATATATCAATTATTGGAGGCCTAATTTGCAGTAGCAATACTTCGTTAAGTGTAAGCCTGCTAATGGTCTGAGAACTGCCCTATATCCACACCAAACCAATATGTATTTAATGGTCAACCCACACCACTCCACCACCATTATTCCTCACTGTAACACCAAACCAAACTAAACTATATGTGCATGATTCCCCTGGTCAAGCCAAACCGTTCCGAGAGACCAGTTTTAAAACCATCGGTTTCTCTACGGTTTCCCTGCGGTCAGCAGCGGGAGGAAGCGGTCGCGTCATGCGCAACAGCCCCGCAAGCGGCCATCCACGCCTCCATGGGACCTCGCAACAGTCACCAGGCTCGCCGCATCTGCGCGCTGTAGAGCGCAGAGTGTCGCGTCTTGCGTGCCCGATCTGCTCTACGGAGACTGCAACTCACGACTGGGTAGCAGCACCAGTCGTGTGCGTGGTGGCGGCTTCCTCGCCGGCCGGCCGGGCGTCGTGGAGTCCGGCCGTGCAGTCGCATCTCGCGCGGTCTCTGACCTCGAGGGCCTGGCCGCCGTGAGGCGGCGCGTGGAGCGAAGGAATCCATGCCCACAGTATGCTTTGCTCCGCGGAGGCTGCTAGCCGGCGTGTGGCGGGCGCGGCTCGTCCGGCGAGCGCGGTCGAGCAGCATGCGTGACGCGGCATGCACCGCTGATGGGCGGTCTTCTCTGTTTCTCACCTGCCGCCGCCTCAGGCGCGGCCGGGCATCATGCACGCTGCGGCCAAGGTGGGGGAAGGAGGCCGAGCACGCGGGAGGCCGAGGCGGCGGTAGATGGCGCTACTGCGGTGTCTTCGACGGCGGGAGCGGCGGACTTGGAGGGAAGGTAGGCGGGGTCGCGGGGAGGACTTGGCGACGGCGGTGGCGGCGCTGGGAGTCGAGTCGAGGCCTCGAGGGCAAGCTGGGTTACAACAGTGTCGAACCGAAACAGGCCGAACCAATCTGTTATTGAAAGAACCCGAACCACACCAGACTACTAGCCACCGTGGCCCATTTAGCACCGCACCAAATGAACCCAAGTGGTAAAACCAGACTGATTTAACTGGGCTGAGCCCGAACCATTAGCAGGCTTAGTTAAGTGTGGTGCCTAATTATTAACAATCAAGCGTACTACCAGTATGTAACAAACAATTCGACTTCCAACTATTTCTTCATTTCACAAAAAAGAAACAATAATTTGTAAGATCCAAATAGGACTCGGGATTTCAGATCCTTCAAACTGAATAAAATTTTCTTTCAACTCTCAGATTTGCCGATCTAAGAAAGGAAACATTTAACTTGCCAGCTTTCAATTTATCTGTCGAAAGTATTCAGCTCAAGTAATGAAGACTCTCCATCTAACTGGACGATCAGCAAGAATTGCCTCACATGAAAGAGGGAGGGGGGGCGGGGGCAGGTATGGAAGAACTCACAGGAGCTGTTACAACTTATAATAGGTGGGGAAGGAGGAGTTCCTGTGAAACATCTGACTGCATTGCAACAGCTCCACGGGGCAAATATATTCCATGAGAGAAACATCAAGATTCTTGTGAAGTACCTGGACTACCCCTGACTCATATGTCATATTACACTACTACACTTAACAGGAGTGTTAATAGGAAAAAGGGAGTCAAAGAGCAGAAAGGCTTCTCAGCATGGGTTTGCCAGGTCGGTAGGTGTTGGGCCAGACGGTACAGTTTCCTCCCAAATCTGAAGTCCTAGGAAATAAATACGTAATTTACTAACTCTGACTCCTGTATTCTTTCTACCACATGGAGCTCAACATTTAAAATTAAATTACTACCTCTGTTTCAAAATTTTGTCTGGTCCGCATACCTAGGAGGCACAATAGCAAACTAAATTTCAACAATATTGGATCATTCTAGTTGTACCAATGCAGTGCAGGTGGTTAGCTTCATAAAACATTTCAACTATGGAGCTGTTGATTTTAACAAAGCCCCATAATTCAAATTTAAATTGACCCTTTTTCTTCATATAAATTAAAATATTTTCATTTAGCAAATAAGATTTCTTTCAGGAAAAGTGAGCAATACATTCAGATTCGAACAAATAAAATGCTAGTAGAATAGAACATAACCTGACATGTTTTCCCTCTAGTAACCTCACATTTGCAATTGTTTCATCATCTTCACAAGTGACAAATACAACTTTCTCCTGGAAACATATCAGCAGTTGCATTTGTTAAAAACTTAAACCACGAGTAAAAGAAATGAGTTTTGCTGTACTAACTTGACGAGCTCTAACACCAAGATGTGATAGGTGAGGTAATTCTTGTAGAAGAATAACACCCACTATGTTATTCCCAGCAGCTTTGACCTGTTAAATGAGGAGGCAAACTCTGGCAATATCAGTTATTTATCCAGGCAAGATCAACTAATTGAGATTTAATTGGTCAAAGGTACCTCTTCATCTCCATCAGCTTTATTTACAACTAGCACGACAGGTTCTTTGATGGACGATGGCAATGATCCAGGAACTATTCTTTCAACCTGAATAAACAAACTGATGCCATAAAAGCATTGCTATAAACACATGAATTTTCAACTGTAATATAACAAGCTAAGATGGGTTGCGCTGGTCTTGAAGACTCAAGGGTAGGCCAGATTTTTTGTATGAACAAAGGTCATGTGCAACTATGAATCTGAACTGAAATCATATAGCCTGATCTGAGATAAATCTGCCTTGCATGATCTATGCTCAAGTTTTCAGTGACAATTTGATTTATCTCTTTTAGCTTCAGGTGTGCATTTAAAAAATACAAATAGGAGAGACCAATCATTTGTAACCTGTCATATGTGCTATAACCTGACTGTTCTGAATGATAATATGGTTGACTTACTGCAACATGTTTCTAATTGTGAACACGATGTTGTATCGCTTCATCTCAGTTTTTTTTTAAAAATGGAAAATGGACTTCTTGGAGGGGGGGGGGGGGGGTATTAATGATACCTGTATCAGAGCTCCCTGGGCCACTCCGGGAACAAGAACATCCCAAACAGACGATCCAAGTACTGCTCGAGTAGCTTTCAAAAGTACAGTGCAAAGTTTGGAGACTTGAAAAATAACACTGAAACATATATAAATAGTTAGGTTCACGTCAATTAGATTGATTGTAATCTAAGTATCATCCAAGTTACATGCACAATCACAGTGTTGCTGTTCCAAAAAAATTACCCAGCACGAATTTCAGCCTCGGTGTATGTTCTCACACTGTTCTCTGGTATTCCAAGGGCTTTCCCAAGAACCTACATAAGTACACAGCCACAAAGGATCTCACTCTCAAAATTTAGCAATATCGCAATTCAAAAGAAAGTTTAAGTAGGAAATAATAAACAAAAAATATGTTTCTAGAGACATGGAAATAATGTTTGCTCATATTCTGGTGAACATAACACACACAGTAAGACAGTGACAATCTGGTTTTGTTGTGAATTTTGTTATCAAGTATCAATTTGTAAAGTCAGGAAATCTAAACCCCATGTACTGAAATTAATAAATGCACATAAAGATTTGTTAAGCTATGATATGAGTCCATGTTCTCTTAGATTTGGTTAGTTTATTTTCTTAGGGTGTGATTGGATGCCTGGACTTGATGAAGCCTGTCTTAGATCTAAACCAAGCAATTCAATTCTTGCTATCTTTTTTTTTTCTCGAACACGCAGGAGAGCTGCGTATCAATATATTAAGAAAAGTTGGGTGAAAAAGCACCCAGATTACACAGGTTTTGGTTTATTTATAGGGGCAAAACAAAACCTGAAAAAGAAAGGCCCCAGAAAAATTCAATTTGTGCTATCAAATAAGCACACAGCATGTAGAATAACCATTAATGCTGTAAATGTTTATCTGCGATCATTTAAAACATGTTCTTTCAAACATTTATATTATGCATGGTTTAATACTTTTGTATAAAGTTGAGGTAGTGGTTCTCTAAGTTAACCTAAGTTACTAGAAGTATGGGCAAAAATGATGCAGGTCTATCTCAGTCAAGCATAGGCAGACAGTGAAATAGCGTACGATTTGACTTTATGATCACAAGGCTCATCCGCTCATCTACTCTAGATTCAGTAGACTCACCTCAACTCTTTCAGGGAATATAGAAAGAAGAGCTTCAGAGTATTCTTCTGTGAGTCTTCTTGTTCTATCAAGAGTGGCTTTGAGTCTTAGTGCCCAAATATATTTTCCATCTTCACTGCCTAGACACATGACAAGAACAGTTGCAGGCTGCCACAATGAGAACAGAAGTAGGGATACACATTCGTGAATTATGGGTTCATGCCATGTTTAAGAAGAAAATGCACCTTCAGTTTCAGATAGACCTTTCTCCTTCCAAGAAAGAAGCTCATTCCCTATAGCAATACACTCCTCTGGTTTCCAACCTGAAAAGCTAACTTGATTGATGCCAATGGCAAGGGCATCAAGGGCATCGTCCCATATACTTGTATTCCGAGCCAGACCCTGTGCAAGTGAAGCTGATCCACCTAAGGCTTCAAGAGCATTGATGTATCTGTTATGGTACCACAGCAATGAAAATAAAATCACATTTACCTCCAAGAGTAATCAACACCATAAGAAAAAGGAACAAATTTAATTTCAACTATGTTAGTACCTGCTTAACAATACAAATGAATAATCCTCAAGCCCAATCTCACATAGACGCCACTGCAAAACTTCACCAGTTAATATAATTGAAATACAACTTCCTAATTTGAACTCATACTTCATCAGTTGTGTTTGACAAAAATACCTTTTGTCGCATTGCAATAGCAGTATCTGGCGCATCATTTCTAAGGCCACTTTCAAGACCCTTCATTAGAAATGATCTTAGAGAAGATAAAGATTGCAAGGTCTTCAGCAAAACTTGATTGCCACCATTTTTATCGAAATCTTTTGCATCTTCCAGTTGGTCCAAATTCTGAGATACGCCATAGAATCACAGATAAACATATGGATTAGATATTACACAGGTGGGCAGTGGGTCCATCTACGCAATGAACTGGTGAAAAGTAAGCTTTTAAGATTAGCAGAAACAGCTGTTAAATTATTTAAAAAATATGTCTATGAGGACTAGTGGTTTATATATTAAGAAGAAATAAGCACGTAAATTCAAGTTTCAGGGGACTTGGACCTAGACCCATGGCTGTAAAACACTGACATGACATCATACCCCAGCAAGGCGCAGATTAACAGGACTTAAATACACTTGTGAAGAGGAGGCTATCCTTTCCATCAAGTTGCCAAAACACACAAGAACATAGTAATAACAAAGCCTTTAAGTCCTAAGCAACCATATGATGCAGGATTCAGTAAAAAAAATCATCTCAAAACTTTCTTTACTCATCTGTATTGTGTATTGGGGAGAGAAGCAGTCTGATTTTCGAAAAGCTCACCTTTTTGGTCTTCATAAAGGATGAGAGAGCCTCCAAGGCAGACTCACTCAAAGATTCCTTGATGGACTCCACTTGCTCCAGTAGGCTACAAAGCACAATATAGAGTAATTACTAAAAAATGCATTAGGCCCTACTGTAAATAGTATTGGTTCAGCAGAGGAGCTCCTTCAATCTTATTGACAGAATTGTCCCTGTTTGAGTTGAAGGTTTAAGTGTGAACTAGAAATTTATATTGTAACCAATCATTTGCCACTTGATAATTCTTAGCTTCATGATTTTCCATCAAAATAACTCAAGAGTTCACTCAATACCAGAAGGATTTTACGTTTCTTAACTCCATGTCATTGTCAAATATCATGGGAGTGAAAAAAAGAAATTTCAACATTAAATTTGAACCCACGACTGCATGGAGTGAAAATGGACTTTTGACAGGAATCTTGAATTAGAAACTTCTCCAGTGGTATACAGTTGATTTATTCACTAATTAATTTCTGCTAGTATTCCACTCCCTCTGTACAAGGGAAATGTCGCGAAGAGCAAGAAGACCCAAGAGGCTAAAGTGGCGCTAAGCTTCAGCAAACATCTCGGCTGGAAGGAGTGGGCAGTTCATCTACATGTTTTGGAGGAAGCTCTGAAAGCATGAAAAAGGGCGGCCGCAAGCTCGTCGCCGGGAGATGTGTGGAGTCCCTGCTGCTCCGTTTGAGTTGATTCTGTTCTGACGGGTGCTCCTGCGTGAGTTCCCAGTTCTATGTGCGAAACCTGTTCTTTCTTTTGCTTCCGCTGGGGGTGTCAGGGCATTGGCGCTCTTGTAATGTCGGCACTGAACTGTTAACCTTTGTCTTTTAAGCAAGGCGGGGGCATTTTTTGCCCTGGAACTCTAAAAACTCCCTCTGTCCATCAATATAAGCTGTATTTTGGTAGGGGCAAAGTTTTCAAAAGTAGAGTTTGACCCTTAATTTCTTTGAAAATAAGCCAATTGCAACAAAATAAGCACCATCATAAAAGTAAATTGAGTATGATCATATAATTTTTTATACACTAAACATGCATATAATTTCACTAATTGTTGGTCAAAACTTGTAAAGTTTGACTTTTCTCTAGACAAAAGTAGTGTTACATTAATGCATGGAGGGAGTACTATTCTATATTCAACTTTGCTACCTTTCTGCATAAAACAACTGTTAGTAACAGAATTTTAGGTAGTTGTGCAAGTTATTCTATGAAAACACAAATCTGCTCCAAGACCTTGATTCTTTTGGTGCAAATGTTTTTCATTTATCACCATCACCATTTCATGTCTGTATTAGTACTCTTGGTGATAAGTAATTACGGATAGAAACTCAAGACTCATGTCACTATCTTTATTAGGATTAGAAAGTTTGTAAGAGTGGCAGCTTCAATAGTTTATCATAGCAAACAGGGAAGATTTCTGAAAAAAGATATGGCAATTAGAAATTAGAACCTGGCAGCATTAAAGAAATCTTTTAGTTCGCTATAGAATATCTTGAATTGTTCAACAAAAGCTTCGCTGTATTCTCCAGGAGTCTTAGTAATCCTAGCAAGCATGGCTTCAGTAGCAATGAGATCCTCAGGGCCAGCGTTACGGTGAAGCTTGTTTTGTATAGTATGCTTGATTTCTTGCTGTTCACAATAGAAGATCATTGAGCAGCAAATAGTCTAACGGTGAAGTTAGTCCAAATTGTGGAATGTGATCATCACCTTGAGATCATGTGGGATGTCATTTCGATGAGCAATATCACGAATTCGTGTTAGAGGGACAGAGGCAGTAAATTCTGACTTAAATGAAGGTAGACAAGGATGAATCTTGCGTATCACAAGCAAATCCTGTATAAATATGCATAAAAAAATGACAATGATCAGTATAACAAAATAGAAAAATATGTGTCTTTAAGGCACATATCCTGCAGAATTAATAGCCATAAGAATGTTTATCATTTCAGAATTATAAGAATGAAACTGGATCAGTCCATTGGCTAACGACAGTGATAGAAGTAGTAATACAAATCTTTAAGGACGATATTAATGTCACAATAACTGCTAGGAAAGGGGCAATTAACCTGAGCTGATGTGTTTTTCCCATAGTATACCCTTTCAATTTCACGAAAAATTTCCCTGGATATTTCGGCATGTTTATTGGGTCGATGGTGGCCACCATCTTCAAAGCATGGTATCTGACCTGTATAAATCCACTGCAATCGGGAGAACAAATTTAGAATTTTATAAAAAAAATCACCAGTATTCTTGTTAATCTTACAGTAAGGTGCAAGCGGGAAAACCTTTAGATAAATAGCAGAGTATGTAAGAGCCTCCAAACGACTCTGATCATCAACAGATTTGGACAAGAGGCCACGAATGAGCTCCAACTGCAGAAACATTGCAAAGTGAATTAGCACAGATAAATCAGTAGATCAAAGTAGCATTTTCCAGAACTGCCAAAAGTTTGAGCAGCATGCTGGACTTCATATCACTTAGTAAAGAAAGTTCATTCAGGCATTCAGCTTTAACTTAACCTCAACGGGAAGCTTTACAGGTTCGTGAGAAGTGTGGGTTGCACTGTCCTTATTCGTTAGCGCAAAACAACAGAAATTAAAATATCCTCAACAGAGGAGATTGACATGCTAAGTTCTTTTTTAAAAAATATATATATTATCATGATTCTCCCTGTACACTGCATCTCTTTCTCTACCATTCATCTGTCTGGACTCGAGATGCGTCACGATATCACCGCATTGGGAACAATGGCAATAGGGGTAACAATTGATGGGTAGTTGTAGCAATGGTAGAAATTGGTGGTGCTTACTGTTTAATGTCAGGTCACTGAAAATGTTCCTTTGATTAAACCAAACTTAACTCTTTACTCAAAGGACCAGCTGACAAGAGCTATTTCCTGATCACACGGGATGATTTCTGTTATTATACATAAAGTACTGCATATTCATGTCTTCATCATTATATTTGAAAAAATAAATGATGGATAGTGATCATCAAACTGGGAGATTATCAAATTTTTAGGGTCCAGTCAAGCTAATTGAGCACTAGGAACCAACATGAGAAGCAAGGCGCAGGCTATTTGTCCTTGGTGTGAGATAAAAAAAATGAACGTTTCTCAAAAAAAAAGATAAAAAATGAACAGTTACAAAACTTGTATGCAAGGTTTTCTACACATAGAGTCAGACTCTACTAGGTCTAACATAGCTACAAATTTTGGTATATTAGATAGAACAACCATAATTGGAGAACAACAACTTTAAGTCTCTCTTTGAAAAGAAAACACCTAGGTAGTAAACACTGTATTTCCAGATAACAGCATAGCAAAAGATGCTTCCATTTATTTTCACAGTTACTACCAAAAAGGAAAACAGCTGTTAAGACCAAAAGAAGAAAGCCACATGGAACACTTTATATACTTGGCTAGAAAACAATAGGGAATTAATCCAACAAACCTTCCGCCACCAATTCCTTGAGACTTTATCACCCTCCACTAACTGTAGTGGTACTGCACCAAGCCCAGTGGTGTCCCACCTCCTTTCACTATCCTTATTCCCATGCTCATTTGAACGCATAAAAACTGCATCACTACCTTGCCATTGCCCACCAAGTGTACTCGACTCAAGATAGCCATCCCCGGCCGCTGTCTCTTCTACAGCAACATTTCCAGATACTGTAGCACCTTGGCCTATCTCCTCGTCTGCTTCTCCAGACAGCGTAACCTCTGGCATTCCCAAAATATCTAGACACTCTTTTGTCCTATTCCAATGACATAGCACATCAAATGCACCACCTTTTGGCAGATTGACAACACGGTTGTCACCATCCTCCCACACTTTTTCCTTCCCTTCTTTGGAAAATATCACAAACTTGAACTCCAGAGGCGTTTCCCCAGGGAGGTCGAGCTGACAGACCCAGCCATCAGGTGTCCACTCCATCTCAACCTGACTCTTCCATGACCCGACCTCTTTTGCCGAACCAATTATGCCAACATGCTCGCCAAACTTGACCTGGTGATCTAGACGAACCCGGAGTTGCACTCTATCCTTTGAAGGCTTTGTACGTTTTTTCTCCTTTGTTCTGCAAGAATAAGAATACTCAGTATAGATAATAAACTCTAGTGGAAACGAGAATGCACAGAATTGTGAGTGGCAGTTGCACATGCGCAATGGAAAGATTCGCAATAAACTACGACAACGATCATAAACAGCCGTGGTAGCAGTATAGCTGTGGTGATAACTAGCTGAACATTTTTACCATCATAAGCTTCTCTGGTTGGTGGTGGCAGTATTGCTTGTAACTTTGTATGTAATACTAGATTAGCACCATTTAAAATTTGAGAAGGTGGTGAACATAGAGATAGAAATGCATGCCTAGTAGGAACTAATAAACAAAATATTTCGGCAGACCTCGCATTGAAAGGCCCCGTACGAAAGCATATAACAGAGCAAAGGGAAAAAAACTGTAACAGGGGAGGGGTGAAGGAACCTCTCGGCAGCCGCCGACGTGGCGGATCCGGCGCGGCACGAGAACGCGCGCCTCCCGGGGGCAGCCACCCCGGCGCGGCGCGGTACCGTGGCGGCCCCGCCTACGAGCACCGGCGCGGCGAGCCCGCGGCGCGGGCTCGCGGAGGCCGCCACGGCGAGGGAGGGGTCGAGCGGCCGCAGCGACGACGCCATATCGGGTGTGTCGTCGTCCTCGGGCGCAGCACGTCCGCCGAGGTGGTGGGAGGCTGGTGGCGATGGAGAGGGGACTCGGGGTGCGAGGATGGTGGAGTGGAGTGGAGTGGAAGCGAGGAGGGAGGGCGGGAGCGGCGAGGCGAGGCGATCGGGAGGTGGGCGGTGGTGGCAGGGGAATGGGTGGACGTGGTTTTCGGTGGGGCCTGCCACGGATGGCTATGGGATGGGGTCGGTGGAGGAGACTCGAGACTGGACAGCGGGGCCCGCCCGGCTGGCCGGAGAGGCGGGAGGGCGTGCGTGGGCAAAGAGCGAGAGACGCCAACCCCTGGATTTGGATTTTCGACGGACAGGATCCATTGCAAATCCATTCTGATTTGAGAAGGCTTCGGAAACTCTTAACACTAGCCATTTTCGTTTTCATGCAAGGAGAATTTTAGGACATTTTCAGCCAAAAAACCACACATCATGCGCGCTCTTGCAAGTGATGCATGATTAGCTTTTGGTAAGAGAATTTCAACACCAATATAAATAAAATACGGTAATGCTAAGAATCGAACATGGAATCCAAAAAAAAATTGTACGTTTTGAGATATATTTCAATAGCTTTTGGTAACTACTATTTTCACATGTTTCATAACCGAATGTTGCATGAACACAGTGATCATGTTACAGTGAGAATTTTATATCCCACGGTCACACGACATAAGTAGATTTTTAGTATATTTTTCAATAATACACCTATATTTTTTCATGTCAACCTTTTTGTTTCATGTTTTAACGGAGCGTCTCATCGGACGGGGTGTTGATAATAGCATGGAAAAGAAATTGTGAGTACGCAGGCTGCGAGCTCGGCAACAACAGGCAGCGAGAAAATTTTTTCCTTAGCTCAGCATTTTCAGATTCCACAAAAATTTTCCAAATGTATAACTTCCTTCCTCAGGAAAGTTCCTTTTGCCACTTAATTCCAAAGTGAGATCCTTTGGTGAACGCGATTCCTACCCAAACCCAACTCCAAAAATAAGTGAGGCACCCTCCGAGAACTTGCATGACTCCAACGTAACTGGTTTACATGGTATATAGTACAGTTGGCAAAAAATCAATATGAAAAGTAAGGCCCTGTTTAGTTCCTCAAAAGTCCCCAAAATTTTTGCATCGCAGACCGTGCTACCTCTCACAGAACACGTTTCCCAATGCAAAAATTTCACCACTTTCATCAAAACTTTCACGAACTAAACGGTGCCTAAAAAGAACACAACGGCTGAAGAATCAGGAAACACACTTGTGACTCCAGACCACAAATGGTCGCCTCATCCTATATAGTCAAAAATCAAGCTCAAATAGATAAAGCATGTTCCATGCAAAACAGTTTCAGGTGTCCAGTCCAGGAGCCTCTGGAATGCCAACTATGCCGCAAACTCTAGTAACAAATCTCTCCTTGCTAAGGTATACATGACAGAAACCTAATCTCGCTCCCAGCCAAATCACATGAAGTCGTACTCATCCGGATCATCATAGCCACCACCGCGGCCAGGGATGAAGTCATCTTCTGCTTTCTCGATGTGGAGTTGCTTCTTTTTGCCTCCTGCAAGAAAGAATTTCATTTAGTGAGATGAGCGATAGTGTGTTTTTCACCAAGCACCTAGATGAGCCCAAGACTCATTACCTTGTTTCTTTTTTCCTGCTGCAGCTTCTTTCTCAGCCTTGATCTTCTCATTGGCAATAGCTGTCACAGAGGAAGATATCTCTTTCGCATCCGCACCTTTCAAAGATGTCATGGAAAGTCTCATGACATTCTTAAGTAGACCCATATAGTGAAAGCTTTTCTGTAAAGATTAAACCAACGAGGTCAGATCCTGCAGATAGGGTGGATACCACAGAGGACATAGAACTGCCAGTGTTAAACATACCTCATAGGGACGTAGTTTATTCGCAATAAGCTCTGCATATTCCGCAAAGTCACTCTCAGACTTTGGGATGAATGTTTCTAGCGACTTTTGTTCGCCGCCCTTCTTTGCAAAAAGTTCTGTGGTTGCCTTGAAATCAGCTTCTTCCACGAGCCTGTAACAATTAAATATTGTAGTCGTGTCAAATTATATAAGCATGCCAGAATGAATGAAAAGCAATCAATGTGTAAATCAGGGTTGCAACACAAAGTTTAAATGAATTTAGCCTACATGAAGAGCAGCATCACAAGTTGATGTGCACTAAGTTTCAACATAATGTCCAAAATGCTAAGAGATCAAAGAAAAATATATACCTTTGTTGGCGAATTTTCTCTGAAGTGGGACTAAGAGGAGGCTCATCTGGTTCTTCAGCACTAGTAGATGCCTGCTGTTTTCCCTTTTTTGCAGGAGCCTTACTGCTAGGTTTCGCGGCAGCCTTTTCTACAGGTGGTGGCTTAGGTTTCTGCAAGATGCATTAAAACAAAATTCAGTGTTGAACCAGTGACAATCCAATATTAGCTTATTAAGTGTGGTTGGCATCCAGAAAACAGGTATACAATTGATAAATGTCAGGTTCAACATGAAAATCTACTCGCATTTTAGCATATATAAAAGCCAGCAATAGTCACATTGGCTTTGCAACCACCAATTAACATTTCCATCGAAGTGTATTTTTAATGAGAAACAATTATATTAATGGAAAACTAAATTGCATAATTAAAGCTGCTGAGGGAATGGTTAGCTGTTTGAGGTACTCAACGACTAATGGAACGTGAGCTATTCAACGACTCATCGAACCAGCAACTAATTGAAGGCCAAGTATACAAACAGAATATTATTATGAACACAAATCATCCCTACAATGCAAATTTAAAATATATCGAATTAGGCATATAGATTGAGCCTGCACTAAATTATTTCCAAAAGCTAAAGCAATGGGAATAAATAATCATATTATTATTGACCACGGCTATTAGGGCAGTTGTGCTTACAGCTTTCGCAACTATAAGGACCAAACAAAGAATCCATGTGATGCAATAGTTCATAAGTTATTCTTTCAAGAATATTGGGTATATAGGTTTTTCACTGTACCTCCTCCTCTTCTTCTTCCCATGAATCTTTTACATCATCCTCTTCAACATCTTCATCAGCCCACTGATTTTTAAGTGGCTCCACTTTCACAACAGGTGCAACTGGCTGAAAATCTTCGGCATCTGAAATACAGTGTAGATAATATATTCATTAGACACTAACAATAAATGCGCAAGTGCCAGAAATAAACCAACATCACAACCGATACTTAAATCCAATAGACTAACATAGATTGCGCAAATTTATTCACTTCTCTCTAACAGCGAACAACAAGGTTAAAATGTATTAGAATAAGGTTGTCGAAAAATTAAGGGGGCACGAAAGGCTCCTAATACAACAGCTAGCAGGTGACCTGGATCTTGTATCACTGCCTGAACTAAGTGAAGACAATTCAAAGTTGTTCCTTATGTTTACATGAAAGCCCCAATCGTCCAGTGCAGTATCACATTCATCAGCAAAATTATATGGTAAAACCTTTTAAGCACATGGGAAACAATAGCACACATATGTCACGATGTGGTATAGTAAACACCACGCATTTGCCCAAGATTCTAACAGACTTAGGAACAGTTCGCAAACAAATCCTACACAAAACTTAAGCCCAAAAATCTAATTGTAGATTAGCGTCAGGTTAATGTCCTACTGGTTATATAGCAGCACCTAAATTTGAGACAAGTGCCCGCACATTCACAGCCCTCCCGCTCAAAAATATTCTCGCAAAAAAAAAACGGGCAGCCCAAAATATTCCCGTCCATAGGGCCTATCATCACGATTCACGAAACGCGCATCGGGAACACGAACCGGCCGCGTCGGGCGGGGGGGCAAACATCGGTAGGGATTCCCCCACGAACGGAATCTACTCGGCCGCAGATCGGAAGTCGAGAGAGAGAGGAGAGCTCACCCCAGTCCTCCATCGTGGCTCGACGGTGCTCGAGATCCGATCGGTTCAGCGGCGTTCGCTTGCGGGTCGGCGGGGGACGACGGCGAGGGGGGGACGGACGGACGGACGGCGGCTAGGGTTTCCGCTCCTGTGGCGGCGGCGGAAGCGGAAGCGGCGCGGGAGGGGGCGGAAGCTTCTCGAGGGTTGTGGAAGGGGGCGAACCGAACGAAAGGATGAGTCGAGTCGCGCTCTGCTCTGCTCTGCTGGCGCTTTGGTTTGTTGGCAGCCTGGTGCCGTGGTGGTGGTCTCTTCTGATTCTGATATCCCAATTGGACGGCCACGATCCTCCACAATATATATACGCCGATGTATACACGAAGGTGAATCGGAAACGAACTTTTTTTTTTTTTGACACTGGAGTCGAAACGGAGCCGAATTGTTCAGCGTTTAAACACGCTCCGTTTTTTCCACATACAGTACTCTCTCCGAACACAATTTGGCAGAGACAAATTTCGAGTACCTCTGTGTACTCCAGAAAAAAAAGAATCGAGTACCTATTTCCATCCAGATGTATTAGCAAGAATTGTCAATCAAAACCAACAGAAAAAGTATGGTGTTTAAAGTTTCTTTCGCAGATACGTACATACGATTTTACTCATCTCGAGCAAATCTGGGAAATGAAATGAGCATACCCAGCCACAAGCAAACGATCTGATGCGGTAAGCAGTGACTGACCTTATCTGATGCAGTGATGTGGTAAGCAGTGATGCCACTGATGATGCCTCCCACTAGGATCTCAACTGATCTTGTACTACTGCCCTTTTCCTTGCACAGGATATGACCCAAAAACACTTTCCCTAACACAATCTGATCTGCAAGCCTGCCATCCGTTTGTTTCAAAGGATCTATGCCAAGCTATCAATCATTTCAAATGACAATAATTTTTTCGACAGGAGGAACGTCACTGACTCACTGAACAACCTAATCGAAGCTCCCTAGCTAGGACTGGAAATATAGTCTGCACTCAACCTGTTCATATTTACAAATGCAAAACTGAAAGGGGGAATCAACCTACTGCTACCACTACCAGCTACCGCTACTTCACACCGTCCTATGACTTGAGGACCGCTCCTTCGGTTATCCTCCACCCTCCTGATTTCGAGTACGCCATCTCGTAGCGCGCAGTGTACTTTGTGTCGTATGAATCATTGTTCTTGGGGTCAGCTACGTCGGTAAGTTGGCCCACCTCCTCGATTGTCGCCTCCACTGTTGCACGTCGGCCGTCCACTGAGACAGTGACACTGTCGATTGTCACGTCGGACAGCTTGTACTCCCAGAACCAACCATGGCGCTCGATCTCTGCAGCTCGATCACTCCACACCTTCAGCATATTGCCATCAAGAACCTGTAGGAGTTGGAAGCAATTTCAGTTCCATATTTGTGATAAGAATTTGACAAGTCTCCTTTGCAAAATTAAAAGGCAGCGAAACCATTTCTTTGTTAGTCGCCTATATTTCTAATGGCAAAAGAAAAGACAGTATCTTAGAAGCACTAAGTTACCAAGTATCATTGAAATAATTAACCAGCACATAATTTCTTGAATCAATTTTACTGTTCTCTTAAGCTCTCAACAGTTATCTCAAAATCAACAGCACGACCTATAGGACTATATCCTAAGACCTAATTATCTCTAGCAACATAGAATGATAGAAGAGTAGTGCATTGCAAAAGAAAAAAGGTCAAGATTTTAAACCTCACCTCTTGCAATGCTGAAGCAGAGTGTTCTGGACCCAAAGCCTTGGACTTGATACTCTGCCACTTGCGAACAATATCTTCAGCCAATTTTGCGTCCATTCTAGGAATTTCTACAGTTTCTTCATCTACTGCTGGACCTTCGACAAACAATAATAGAAGGATTAATTCTCATTAAGAACATTTCACAATCGATGACAAATATGGTTTTCTAAGTATTTTATGTATACACTTCTATGATGTACATTACATGTAGGAATAACAAGTATTATGGTTCCAGAAACATTCATGTAGAACATTCAGTACATAGCTTTGGTAGAAACATCAAAGAAAACCCAATGACTAAATCAAAAAGAATGCTATTTGATCACAAGTTTACTCACCACCGATAGAGTCAGCAACTGCCACAGACCCATACTCGCTCCTAACCGGAGGAAGTGACTTCTTACGAGGCAAACACTTCAGGCCTATTACTGCAAATAGTGCGAAGAGTGCACCAGCAGAGATAATCTTCAAAGCTGTATTTTTGGAATCAAGAATAGCATCTCCACTAACATTTTGTTCGGCAAGAGATTTCTCAATATCATCACTAGAACTATCCTTGTCTGAGCTGTCTAGCTGTTCTATCAATGGGAAAACCTTGCTGAATGCTTGAAGGGCACTCGATTTTACCGAACCAAGTGCAGCTGTAGCTTGAGCACCAAGTTTTGCTATCGCAGCAGCTGCAGCCAAATGAGAAGCCCCACCACCTTCCATCCTTTCTAGGTAGCTTAAAACTGTTGGGTCGTCATAATAGTCTCCAAGTCTGAACTGCATGCCTCGAGTATCTCTGCTCCTTGGAAAAACCTCAGAGACGAGCCAATTCTCCAAAAGCTTGCACAGCCCTGGAAGAAGATCATTCTCTTCGTCGATGCTAGAGTTATTCGCCACAAACTCAATAATTTTGGGGTCTCTATATGGCGAGGACTCGTTATCAATTCCAAGCCACAATCTGCAATTGCTAATATCTCCCACGAGTAATGAACAGAGTGCCCGTTCCAATGCAAGGTCCATCTCATTTTTATACGGATACTGAGAACCTATATTGAACTTCTGAAGTTGTTCGAAAAGATCATCTGCCATCATGATGAATTGCGGCCTTTTACTTGCAATTGCTTGCGCAATATGTGCAAGAGCCACACTATAGATTTCAAACCATTCAGGCGGTATGCTATTTGGTGTTTTAGAGAAGAAATCCATCTGGGGATGTATAACAGAAAATGAGTAAATAAAGACTAAAAAACTGTGCTCAAGTAAAATGTAGAAACTACAGCATGCTGCGGCACAATTAACTTGGCGGTGGATACAAACCTGCTCAGCTGATGTCATCCGTAAAAAGGCCTCATTCATGAATGCTTCGCGAGAAAATCCTCCTCCAACTGTAGCAATACCACCTCTGCCAACACTCCACAATATGTTTCTTGCACCTTGCAGACCTTCTTGGCGTTTATTTTTATGTTTTTCATCAATAGGAAGAGCAAGTAGCTCCAAAACACAACGAGGTGTAATCTCCTCCAAAGTTTCATCAATTTGTGAAAGCAGATCAGGTGCGAGATTGCTTGCACCATCCTCCTAAAGACAATGTTTCTATTAGCACTGCTTCCAAGATATCTCTCTAACCAAGAAAGAACCACAAGCTTGAACTTCACACACTGATCTAATACCAAGTTAAAAAAAACATTTGATAGCTAAAAAGCAAATATGACTTGAGAATTATTTGATCATTTAGCAGCTGCCTTTTTGGTGCTAGCAGTTTGCAGTGACAGAATGATGAGATGCGGAAATGAAAAGACTGAAGCATTTATTATCTCTAAGCAAGGGTTGGCTAATAGCTTAATGCCAGTTTGGTTTTACATCGTAACAGGATAACTGCTGTGCCATAGTGATAGTGTAGCTAATGAGTACTGGTTAAGGCTAAATTGGATTAAGCTTTCAAAACTGGCACTGATGCAAGGCCTACAGAGCTCCTCATTACATCAATGTATATGCATTTGTTGATGCTCCACTGCTCCTAATACTTTGTTTATCAGAAAAACAACAATTGGCAATCAGTACTAAGTATGAACAGGAAGCATCTAGGACACTAATCTACAACCTATGGTCTACTTGGTGCTTACAAACACATGTTGCATTAAGATTAATAAATAACTGTGCACAAGGTCACCTTAAGACATTTGAAATGAGACCTTAAAATAAATCAGTTCACCTGCAGGAGCTTCAGCGCTCTCTCGAGCACCTCACAGCAGTTGATAACATCTGGAGGGATTGCAGCCATCGCATCCCTTGATAGATCCACATAAGCCAATGCCATTGCTAGCACCAAATCCTGCTTGAACCGCTTAGGTGGATGGTCCTGAAGCAATCGCTCTCCAGTTGCAAGCACTATCTGTGCCTCCCCAGCCTCCTGAAGTACACACAGCACACCCGGAACCTGCTTGGCAAGTCACCCAAGAGAGAGGGTGACCAATTATATTATACCCCAGTGCTATTTGAATTCTAGAAGATCAGACTGTACTGTTTGTCTGTTTGTGGGGCTACAATCTCTCACCTTATCCCAGGCAACATCCATGGTGCGTGTTGCATCACGATCCTCGGAAAGTGCACGGTCGTACTCAGTACGGGAGCTCTGGTTTGTTAGAGTGTCATGGGCAAGCTGCAGCATTTGCCGACGCCCAACAAGAGCTTCTGTGCTGTAGCCATACTGCGGTGGTTTGGCTATACGCGCCTCAAAGGCTCTCTTAATGCCATCACCAAGAAAATGCGGCTCCGCTCCGAGAATCTGATAAGAGCAACTCCAACAGATCATGACCCAAATAAAATACGCATGTTATTTTTGTTCGCAGCGTTTGAACACAACCATACAAGTCTCTTGATGATGGCATTTTTATCTGAATTAAGTAGGTAGGGCGGAAGGTAAGTTGCAGGATATGATGGATTTGAACCCAAAAGAACTGGCATTGCTACTAGAGTACTAGTCAAACGGCCATCCCCTGGCAAACAGGTTTATCCCCTGTTTCCCTATCAAATGACAACCCATATCTGAGAAGAGCCGACCAGCAGATCATTTTCAGAAAATGAAATGAGCAATTTCTTTTCGTGACAAGCATGGGAATGCAACCACACAACTGTAAACAATGTCATCTTTACAGGATCAAGTAGTTTTCAATTTTAAGTTGCAGGATATAGTCGACTACGAACCCGTCAAATTGATAGTATTGCTAATAGTTAGCCCCTCATACAGAAACAGTGAAGACTGCAATTTTGCAAGATGCTGGTAGTTAATAACCTAGCAACATTCCTGGAAATGGACTAATCAAGTGGAGTGCCGAACTGCAGCATTGGCCACAAAGCAGTACTATCCCCCTTTTTAAGAAGGCTGCTGATAGCCCCAAATCACACGAGAGGCTCCCGGAGGAACTGGCGGGACTGCTGAGTGCTGACCTTGTAGAAGTCGACGGGGAGGGGCAGGGCGCGGTCGGCGGCGTCGGGGAAGACCGGGACGAACGGGGACGAGGCCGCGGCCGGCGGGTCAGTAGCGGCGGCGGCGGCGGTGGGGAGGAGGTGGAAGTCGGCGAAGAGGCGGTCGGCCCAGCGGCTGGCGGCGCGGCAGGCGAAGGCGGCGGGCGGCGGCCTGGGGAGCCGGGACGGGGTCGCCGGCGGGAGGGAGAAGGCGAACGGCGCCGAGTTGGGCCGGACCAGGAGGCTGTGGACCCCCTCCATTGCCGGCGGGGGGCGGGGCCGGCGGCGGAGGCGGCGAGCCCGTGGGCGAGGGTTCTGGGGGTTGCGCCGGAGGGAAGCTGTTTGTTTTGTTCTTGCTGATGGGTGATTAGCACGCTGCACGCTGGAGTGCCTGCCAGACTGGGTGTCACACTGCTCATGGGCTTTTCCTTCTCTTTTTCTTTTTGGTTTGGTTTTGATCCAATTTTATTTGCGTTTGCAAACTGAAATTGTTCCCATCCTTCACCCATAGAATTAAAAACCCGTATTTTGCAGAGTTTTTGTTGCAGGAAAATTGATTCTTAGCCAAAAGTTGGTGGATCCCATTGACAGAAAACCTCTGTTTTTCCTCTTTTTTTAAAAAAAAAACGAGAAGAACACTGAACAGTGCTGTGTCATTTATGTCACTTTTGAAATCGTTCGTTCCATTTTTGCTATTGATTTATATACAAACGGAACTTCGAGTGCAAAGGTTCATACTTCCATTTTGCTGCCGTAATCAAGTTGTTTGTCCTTGGCTTTTGGTTAGCTTTCACGCCTCATTATTCAAACACCCTGATGCGAGTACCAATTACAAAATCGAGCATTGGCGCAGCAAGAACGTGCCATTAGTTCTCGTAGTACATGAGTGCTTTATTTGAAGGGAGTCAAGGGACCTCAATGCATGGAAGCTGGGATGGTGTTTGTCAAATCCAACGGGTATTGAAAAGTAATGCTTCAAATTTTTTTGTTTTGAGCACAAAAACACAAGTTTAATGTCACGAATTAGTTTCCTACAATTGCAAAACACATGGACAGCAACAGCCACACCCACACTGCCACAGTGCTGTGATCCCTAGTTCTAAAAACTTGGCACTTGGCACATCCATTCCAACGTAAAATTTGATGACTCGCGCTCGCGCATCAGCTGAACCAAAAATTTGTACTTCAAAACGGAGAATGAACCGGACTGAAGTGAACACAACCTTTATGAACAATCAATCAACATAGGTCAAAAGAAAACAACCCTGCTATCATCAAGTCAACAACCTAACGGGATGGAAGAGGAGAGACATGCACAGCGAGGAAGCAGAGGAGGATGCCCGGCCTCGTCAGCGATCAATCCTCACGGCCAGGTGGTGAACTCGAAGACCTTGCCGACGATCTCGAGCCCGGTGGGGATCTGCCAGATGAAGAGCAGGACGTTGATGGTGTTGAGCGCGATGTGCAGGCTCCTTGCCGTCTCGTCCCCCTTCTGCATCGCCGGGACGAGCGCCGCCGCCGCCGCCCACAGCACCGTGATGACCGCCCCCGCGAAGAGGTGCGGGCCTGGGAACAGCTTGCCGGTGCGGATGTAGGTGTTGAGCGCGCCGCCGACGGACTCCAGCACGCCGAGACCCAGCAGGATGGACCCCGCGTTGAAGTGCCGGTCCCGGAACGAACCCTTGATCAGCTTCTTCCGCTCCTGCATCAATCAATTCCATCAATTCGTCAAAAATCGTTCCGGCGAACAATGGTTTCGTTGTAGGAATGCGATCGGCGGTGTTACCTCGGTGAGCTCCTCGATCTTGATCTCGACTGGCGACTTGGGAGCGGACGGCGGCGCGGGGGAGGAGGAGGAGGCGCCGACGGCGGCCGGCGTGGCGGCGGCGGCGGGCTTGAGCTGCTTCTTGAGGTCGTTGATCTCGTCCTGGATGGTGCGGACGCGGCGCCACTGCCAGCCGAGGTACCCCGCCCAGAGCGTGTAGGCGAAGAGCCCGCCCATGACGAGCGGGTGCAGCAGAGCGAAGCTCCGGCCCTCGAGGATCCCGAACTCTCCCCCCGCCGCCAGCGCGTCCGGCGGCATAGCCAGCAGCAGCGGCACCACGGCCGCCGACGCCGCCGCGGCGCTCAGCGGCGCGGTGGGCTGCGGCGGCCGCACCTGCAGCCGTTGCTGCTGCTTGGGATTGGGGGTGGTGGCGGTCTTGGAGGGGGCGGTGGACGCCGAGCAGGAGACCCGGAGCAGGCCAGCCCGGACGGCCGCGAGCGGTGGCGCGGCCATGGGTGCAGAGGCGGCGCCGGCGCCGACCATCTCGCGTGCTGCGCTCTGCTTTCCGACGCGGGCGCGATCGAGGTCGAGGCGTGGTGTGGGCGTGTGGCTGACTCCGACTGGTTGGTGGGGGGTGGAGGGAGGGCGGGAGAGGAGATAAGGGGGGAGAAGAGCCGAGTGGACGAGACAAGTGTGCGTGTGCAGTGCTCGCTCGCTCTCTCTCTCGGTCTCTCCCGACGAGCGGAGAAGAGTGTGGGGGGAGGCGAACACGTGGCGCTCGCGCGCGCCAGGCCCGGCGGCCTTTTGGTCGTTCGATTGATTGATCTCTGCCGCCGGACGTTTTCCTCCGGCGAAAGCCGACGAGGCGACGACGACGGCGACGTGGATGGCCGCCGGTCGTGCCCTCCGGTAGACGTGATCTGTGTCACTGTTTTATGTTTCTTTTTATTGAGAGAGAGAGAGAGCCCATTTCCCAGTTCGATCAAGACAAAATTACTCGCGCAAACAGTAGCAGTGGGAAGGAAATTAATTTTGCTGCTTGAACAGTGTTTCTTTACATAAGAGATTTGATTTGAACACTGCTACACTGTTTCTTTAACCGAAGGGATTTGAACACTGTAAACTTTATTTTGTCCCGATTTCCAATGCGAATGGAAAAAAGTCCATGGATGAAACGAGCTAGAAATTAGTTTCAGTCCCGAGCAGAGGCGAGCACCGGCCATTGCTGCTGCATTCGGCGCATCGAAGAACTGTGGCGACCATCACGACGAGCCCCCACGGATGAACGAACCACAGCCGGCAGGTAATTTCACCAACTCCCGCGATGGCGACGACGGCGAGGAAGCGGTCACGATTCATGGGCAAAATGGTGTGCGCCTCCGGCGACCCCGATGGCGGCGGGCGCTGGTACGGTTGCTAACCCCCAGCACGGCAGGGCAGCACCTAGTTGCTGTCGCGCGCCGCGCGCTCGCGACGGCGCCGCCCGGCCCTGACGAAAATTGGGCTGGCAATGGTGGAGGGAGGTGGGCGCGGCAGGAGGGATTGGGCGGGTAAGGGGGACGGGAACCGGGAGGAGGAGCGGAGCTCGGTACGCGACGGCGAGGCAATCGCCGGAGCGGCGCGGGAAGGAGGAATCCGGTCAGCAGTCACAGGGAAGGACCGTTCTGCAAATACGTAGGGGTCGTTTTGTAAATATTTGGATCGCGACTATTGTCCGCGATCCAGCTTAGGGGGTTTAGTGTAAATATTTGGATCGCGATGTGGGTTTTGTGTAAAATACTTGGATCGCGACCGGGGGCTTTGGCTTTCCGCACAGACGCTGACAACCGCCGGCGATGGCCGTCGTCCGAGTCCACCGACGCCGCGCAACCATATCCATGCTCGGGCCGCCTCCCGCCAGCCAGGCTCCGCCCTCAAACAGAAACGGTGGCCGGCCATGGATGCACATGCACGGACAGACTTCCACGCCGCGAGCTCTCTCCGGTCCGGCGCGCGCGGCTCCACGGCGTGCGCGCGGTGCAGCAGCATGCACGATCGACGACGCCATGGCCGCGAGATGCGTAGGAAAATCTCTTCAGCACCCAGCCACCCATCCTCATCGTAGTCAGTTCAGATTTTTCTGATCCTGACGACATTTGAGCTTCTGCTAACTGTCAGTAACCAGTAACCAGCTGATTCTCCTTCATGGATTACAGGTACCTTCAGCTCAGCTGCCGCAATTTGGGTTTGATCTACTGGTATGCAGTCAGCAGTTCTCCTGCTTGGATGAAATGGATGATGATGTTCATCAAACTTGAAAAGAACAGTTGTCCATGCCATTCCACATTTTTGAAGAATGTGATGCTATTCCACAGCCTTTGACAGGTGAAACCAAAATGACCGGTTTCGTTAAAGGACGTTCCATCACCGACAACATCCTCTTCGCCTCGGTGTGCCCAGGCCTTGGATCCACTGCCAGCGGGGGCTCCGCCAAGGCGACCCGCTCAGTCGGTATCTCTTCATCATCGTAGCTGACCTCCACCGCATGATTGTGGACGCTTCTGCCGACGTCGCCCTCCAGCACCGAGTCGCCCGAGGGGGGCGACACGAGCGGCAATGGAGGGGGATAGAGTGTTCGGAAGGTTTGATTTGGCTTATTGCGCAATATTTTTCTCTCACAACTAATCTGTCGTACAACTTTTTGCGTAGTACTTTTCTCTCACAACCAGACCCGCGGGACACTCTCCAGAAAGAGGCGCATCCTAAATGATCGCAAGTTCGCATGAACTAACAATTCCGCTTCCGGACTTTTGAGAATGGTGCTCCGGACCCCTGGCGGCAAATCTCAGCTCGGCCTCCATCGATTTCGAGGATTGGTTCCTCAACTTGCGATTCTGAGCAACTCTAGCAGATGGAGTAAATTTCATCCCCTATATAAAGTTATTGGGGGTGGAGTAAAAATATTTTCATCCCTAAAACACAATTTGCTCCAGCAATTTCCCTATTCTCCTTCCCAACTCGTGAGTTCTACCGCGCCACGTCAGCTTCTCCTTCCCCTCCCCCAAATCTTAGATCTTTGGAAACTGACGGTCCGGCCGCCGCAGAGGATCCCGGGAGAAGGCGCCCGTCACGTCCGCCTCAGCAGGCACGCGAGTCCCCGACCGGGCCGAGCGGGGCGAGGGCCAGCCGCACACTGTACGTCCGCCACGGAGCCGCCGTCGCCGGTGGCGGTGGGCAGGTCGCGGCACACGAGGCCTTCCTCCACCTGCTGCTCGCGATCGCGCTGCTGCCCTGCTTCTACTTCCCGTGCCGCGCGGCCGCACAGTCCACGCCGGTGGCCGAGGCGTGGGTGCTGCTTGAGGTCAAGCGCGCGTGGGGCGACCCGGCCGCGCTCGCCGGGTGGAACGCCACGGCCGCGACCGCGCTCTGCAGCTGGCCCCACGTCGGCCGCGGACCAGGCGGCGCGCGCGGCCGAGCGGCTGCGCGGGTAGTGCGTGTTGTACCACGACGGCGGTACATCACGACCGCCGGCTTCTTGTCGCCGTCCTTCTTGTCGCCGTCCTTCTTGTCGCGTCCTTCTTCTCCTCCTTGGCCGGTCCGACGGAGAGGATGTGAGCTGCCCCGACCTTGCGCAGCTTGGCCACGACGTCGACGTGGTCGACGAGGCCGATCACCGTCAGCTTCGAGTCCTTCATGTCCACGGAGATGGAGTCGATGCCTGCGGAATTCAGAGTTACGGTGTTGTTGCGGTCAGAATCCAATTCAGAGGTCTTACATATATGGATTACAAACTGAAATTTTCGTTTGAGCACCTTCTGCTTATCCTTGTCGTCGTGCAGGTCCAGCTTCAGTATGACCTTCTGCAGCAGCAGGACAGAAAAGGCAAGAGAATCCCGGTAAGAATCGGGAACGCATGGCCATGGCGGATCCAAAAGGTAGGAGCCTTTTGAGCGAAAAGACCTTACGAAATCGAGCAAAGAATTCGCGAAACAAGAATCGAGCAAAGAATCCGCAAGCGGTTTATTACCTTCGCCGCCATGGCCGCCCGAACAGGCTGGGACTGAGATCCGGCAGACCGCGGAGGGGCATCCCGCTGGCGCTGCCCGTGGGCTCGCCGGTGTACTCCGGCGAGGAGCGGGTGTTGTCGTCGAGCTCGTCCCCGGAGCTCCCCTCGCTGCAGCCGCAGGCGTCGTCCGGGTCGGGCTCCGGCGGTGCGGCGGCCTCCGGTGGCGGCGGCGACGTGGGCGAGGAGAACGACCGGCTGCAGCGCGAGTGGGTTGCAGCAGCGATGGGGTGGAGTGCTCCGTCTCGAACAGCAGCAGGGAGGGAGGAGGAGGAGGAAGCCATGGAGCGCCGCGAGCGGGAGCGCGCCGCCCGCGATGAGGCGTGGCGCCGGCAGGAGGCGGATAAGTTGGCCCGCGAGGCTGCCGCGCGCGCAGGACAGCGCCAGCGCCGCCGCGCGCGAGGCCGCCATCATCAACTACCTCGTGTGCGAGGTGGCCCTGCCGCGACGCCGTTGGCCGCCGGTGCGGGCAGGGAGGCGCGCGGCGAGGGCGCGAGCTGGATGGAGAGGTCCGGGGACGGGGGCGCTGTCACACCCAGTTTTAAAGGCAAAACCGAATGCATGGATTACGTGTGCGCCAGGATCAAGTTACACACACGTAATGACATTGTGAATACCAAAAACAGTGCCACACGAATATAAAGTTATTACATGACCAAAAGTCTTAAACGAAACATAAATAACGAGTTCTCGCAGCGGATAGAGATGCCTCCACAGGCAGCTGACCGAAGACACGCACACCTAGAACTCCTGAAAGTCACCGGGATAGTCTTCAAATCTCTCCCAGTCTGAGCAGCAATCCGAGTATTGTAGATACAAGAAAATAGACAAGCGTGAAAACAACATAACATGCAAGGCCATATGGTGGATGGCTATGGTTCAAGCAATTTAGCATTTTAGTTAGTCAAGTTTTATTAGCATCATAATTACTAAAGAGTATAAGTTTATACCAACCCCAATTAATGAAGCATAAGCATCACAAATAAAGATAGAGCAACGATTTAACATTAAGTTCTATAACTTAGTCATGTGAGGGTCCAGGTCGCTCTTGACCGTGAGCACGACTAACTAGTTAGTTTTACACTCTGCAGAGGTTGTACACTTTCACCACAAGCAGCGTAAAAGCTCCGAAGAACTTTGAACCCAACCATGCGGTGTTTGCAAGGCACCATACCACACTACCGAGGTGTGATTGCATAGGAACGCTACAAGGTCTTTACAAAGGTTCCCCAACTAGTTGTGACCCACAAGGTCCGGATCAGTTAGCAAGATATAAAGTCCTCTAGCAGGTCAATACCCCACCATAGAAAATAACTCACCCAGCCCCCTGCTAGAGTGAATCCATACCTCGCAGTACCGCCGATCCCTTATCCTTATCAGGTAAGATCACCCCAAGCTGAAGTTCCTAATTATTCAGCCAAGATCATTGCCCGTTTAGTTCTTGTGGTTGTACTGTTTTCCTGGGTGGTTCTCCATGTTCCGATTAACATATCATAAGTGGTCTTGCAATTAAAATAACATAATAACGGAACATAGAACATAAAGGTTTCCAAGTTGATTAATACCATCCCAATTAAGCATGCTAAGCCATAGCTACCATCAAGATTAATTTAATAACCCGGTTACAAGGCAAAGGTCATAAAAGACTAGGCATGATCCTTAGTAGGTTCCCGTCAAAGTTAATGCAAGCAACAAAAATAAAAACGATGAATTTAATGCATGTTATATAGGACAAGTGGGTATGCATCAAGGAAGACTTGCCTTCAACAAGACTCGGCTGCTCAAACTCTGACGCGTCTTGATCTTCAAATCCTTCGAACGCTTCACTCTCTACGCTCCACATCATTCACATACAAGCACACAACAAGAATAAATAAGAAACAATCATCAAACAGTACTAACAGAACAAAACAGAGGCATAAAACTAATCTACGCTTCGAGACGATCGCGTGGACATAAAGAACGCTAAAAACGGAGCTAAAACGATCAAGATATGCACTAACGAAGGTACAGGGACCTATCTGTAAAGAAAACTAAAGGTTCTGAGCTTAAACATAACAAAAGGACCTAACTGTAAAGAAACTCACTACTGCGGAAGGATCTATTTGTAAATCTAAGAAACTCAGGGGCTTTCTAGCAAAACTGTAGGACACGACTGGGGATTGACCGATGTTGACTCAGGTCCAACCGATCAGATCCGTTGGATCTAGATCCAACGGCGGCCGGCGGCTGCAAGCACTAGCGGCGGCGGGTCGCGACGGCGAGCGGCGGTGCACGGCGGCGCTTTCGCCGGAGGAACACGGGATCGAGCTGGGGTGCTCGATTGGATGCACGGGTGACACCAGGAGGTAACGCGCGCGACGGCAAAGCTATCTAGGGCGGCGCGGTCGGCAGGGACTCGACGGAGACGGCGCCGGGCTCGACGGGGCGGAAAAACACGGCGGCGCAACTCCGGCGAGCGCGCGCGGTCGACACGGGGCACGGTCTCGAGTTCAAGCGGAACCACGGGCTTCGTCACCTCCTTGCGCAGCTCCTGAGGGTCTTCTTGGCGGCGAAGAGGCTACAGCGGAGGAGATCGACGACGGCGGCCGGGCTAGTGTTTGCGGCGGCGGCGATTGGCGCACGGGCGGCCTAGGGTTTGGGGAAACGGGCAAGGCGGGTGGCGGCGGCACTTAAGTAGGCCGAGGAGCGGCGCCTTGGCGTGCGGGCCACGCCTAGGAGGCGGCGCAGGCGTGTGCGGCCGGGACTCCCTGAGTCCATCACCGGCACGGCGCGGGGTTGGGGATGACAAGGGGGACCCACCGGTCAGCGACCGTGGTGGAGGGAGGCGGAGCGAGCTATGCTGGGCCGCGACTGCTGTTGGGCTGCGGGCAAGGGAGGGAGCGAAGCAGGCTGGCGGCGGTGCTGGGCCGAAGGCGCGCGACACAGGCGAACCAGGCCGGGAAGAAAGAGGGGTGCCAGCGGACTTCTGCCCGTTGGGCTGCACGCGAAGCTGGGCCGGAGGAAGGAAGGGCTGGAGGAGAAGAAGAAAAAAAAGTTTTGACATTTTCAAAAGGGAATCAAGCAATTGAATTCAAATTCAAATTTGAATTCAAGCAACCAAAGCAATGCATCAGCATGAATGCAACAAACATCAAGCCATTAATTTAATTGGGAAAACAAACATTGCTTTTGTTTTTTCTTTCCTGTACTAGATTCCCTGTGAAGAATTAAATGTTGAATTTTTTAAAAAAAATTAAGAGAAAATCATTGTTTAAATTTTCTTCCTATTCACATCCTGAAATTTGAAAATTTCAGGGTGTGACAGGCGCGGCGGAGGAGGAGGGAGCGGCGGCGGGACCCGCGGCCGCGCGGGGGCGAGGGGAGGGAGAAGGAGACGGCGGCGGCGGTCGCGGTGGCCGCCATGGCCGGCCGCGGCGGGGCGGGGCGAGTGGGGGGAGGTGTGGAGGCAAGTGGAGCCTTGGGGGAGAGCGGGTCCCACATATAGGGGGTGGAGGAGAGATTCCCTCTACAGAGGGGATGGAGAGGGGTTTTAGTCAATGGAGAAAAAAAGGAGGGCTATAGGGAATCTGCTGGAGAAGGTTTCATCCCTATATGATTATTTTTTTGCTATTGGGGAGGGGATATGGAAGCTGCTGAAGTTGCTCTAAAATGAACGCAGCGATTTCGAGGCTTCGTTCCCTTCTACGAATGGAAGGAAACGCCTTCGTCGCCTTCGCCTGCGCCACACACTCATCGAAACCCAGACGCGTGCGGCACTCCGCACCCGCCAACTCTCGTGGCGCGCCACGCCGTGCGGCATGGCCCCGGCTGCTAAGCTCACAGGGACTCTCCGCGACGCCACTGGCGCGCCGTACCGACCGAGTTTATGCTGGAACGTGTAGGTTCGATCGCCGAGATGCAGAACGGACGGCCATGAGCTGCGCGGTGCCGCGGTGGCGAGGAACACCGGACTCGGAGGTGGACGGTAAATGAAATACCGTCCACCCCTTCGGCCTTCCCCGGTCCTTGGATCAGCCTCGTGCGGCAGAGATCGACGACGTGCGGCGCGGAGTTTCATTCGGGTGGGGAGCTGCGGGCATTTAGAGCAATTCTAATTCTAGCAGCTTGAGTAAATTTGATCCCTTAAACAAAGTTATTGGGGGTGGAGTACAAATATTTTCATCCCTAAAATACAATTTGTTCCAGCAGTTTCCCTATTCTCCTTCCCAACTCGTGGGTCCCACCATGCCACGTCATCTTCTCTTCCCCTCCCCAAATCTTCGTCTTTGGAAACTGCGGCGGCAGCGCCAGGGTGGGGAGAACAGGCGGAGCAGACCTACCGGCGGAGGATCCGACGAGGAGGATGTCGCGCGGCCTGATGTTCTCGGCGACCCACCAGCAGATGGCGGCGACGTCCCCGACCTCGGTGGAGCCCGTGAGCGATGCCCGCCCCGTGGACCGCCCGGCCCCGCGCATGTCGAAGGTGACGGCGGTGTACCCCCGCCGCACGACGCCCTCCGCCATCTCGCGCAGCAGGCCCTGCACGCACGCCGCGCAGCAGGGGAGAAGCTGGCGTTCGCGGAGGACGAGGCTGAGGCCGCCCTAGCGGCGCGCAACGTGGAGCACGACGTGGCCGAGCTCGACGACGTGGACGACGACGAGGAGCTGGCCACTGGGGGCCCCGCGGCGCGGCCGGCGTGCGGGCTGGGCGAGAAGAAGCGGCGCCTGGCGATGGATCAGGTGCGCGCGCTGGAGCGGTGCTTCGAGACGGACAACAAGCTGGACCCGGACCGCAAGGCCCGCATCGCGCGCGACCTCGGCCTGCAGCCGCGCCAGGTCGCCGTCTGGTTCCAGAACCGCCGCGCACGCTGGAAGACCAAGACGCTCGAGCGCGACTTCGCCGCCCTACGTGCCTGCCACGACGCCCTCCGTGCCGACTGCGACGCGCTCCGCCGCGACAAGGACGCCCTCGCCGCCGAGGTACGCGCGCACAATTCGCTCTCGCCGCCAGGTCCTTCGTCTGTTGTCATGCCACTAGCTCACTCGTGTCTTCTTGGCGCGATTCTCAGATACGGAAGCTGAGGCAAAAGCTGTCCAGCAGGCCGGAGACGGCGCTAGCGCAACCGACGGCGCCGCCGCCGAGGAGGAGGCCACCGTCGGCCTCACCATCTGGAGGCTCCCCGGAGGCGGCTTCGCCGTCGGCAGGTTCGCGGGCTGGAGGAGGTCCGAGGAGAGGGAGCTCCCCGTCGTCTACACCGAGATGGATGGCGGCTTCGACAACGGCGGCGCGCCCAGGAGGATCTCCTGGGGGTCAAGGCAGAGCCCGTCCACGGAGAGGGGTGCCATCGGCGCATCCTGCGCAGCGTCTTCGCCTGCTTCGGCCGCGGCCACTCCTCTTCACGGGCCTCGTCCTCACAATCACACACGATGTCGGAGCTCAACGATGTTGCTTCCGACCGGAGTGTCGCCTTCAGCCATGGCTCCAGGAGCCAGAGCATGAGCTGGCGGCTCGAGGACGACCACGCAGATGCCATGGTGTGGGCACCCGCGGCCGCGCGGGGGCGAGGGGAGGGAGAAGGAGACGGCGGCGGCCGCCATGGCCGGCCGCGGCGGGGCGGGGCGAGCGGGGGAAGGTGTGGAGGGGGGAGCGAGTGGGTCCCACGGACAGGGGGTGGAGGAGAGGTTCCCTCTGTAGAGGGGATGGAGAGGGATTTTTAGTCCATGGAGAAAAAAAGGGTATAGGGAATCTGCTGGAGAATGTTTCATCCCCTATATGACTATTTTTTTTTCTATTGGGGAGGGGATAGGAAGCTGCTGAAGTTGCTCGAGGCAAGCTAGCCGGGAGCGGACGTCGTCGTGCTCTGCTTCGGCGGCCTTTGGCCGTTGCGCCCGCCGGCCGCCCGCAAGCTGCAGCGCTGCTGGTTGTCCGTCGTCATGAGCACGCGTGCATTGCCCGTGCACGCGGGCGCCGGAGGAAACGCTGGACCGCACGGCCGCGACGGCATCGACCCAGAACACTCCCGCCGGGCACCATCCTAGCCGAGGAACCCTGCCGTGCACGACACCCTGCTCCCGATGGCCACCCCGACGGTCTCGAGCGCCAGCCACCCGTACTTCCGCGCTCCGTCCCCATTGCAGTCATTGCAGATCGGCCACACACCGGCCGCCTCCCATGGCGCCGTGTCCCGATAAGCTGGCAGCGGCAGGTGACAGCCCTGCCACGCCGTACCGACTGGGCGAGTGCGGGAACGTTTGGGTCCAGTCCACGGTGACTTAGAACGGCGAGCGGCGGTCCCGAATGCCTGTGTGAGAAGGGCGGCGTCCGGGGGTGGACGGTATAAGCTTCCCTGGCCGCATTCCTCGCGTCGCTGGCCTCTGGGTTGCCGCCGCTCGCAGAAGGCAAGGTGCGGAGTGCGGACGCCGCGCTGGCGGCACCACGTACGGCGGCGACGTGCGGGAGCACGAGAGCTCGGCGTCCGAGGCCACCGAAGCAGGAGCAATCGGGGACGAATTGAGGTCGTCGGGGTGGAAGACTTCGGCACGAGCGAGCGCGGTTCACAAGTAGTTGACGCGGGTGCGGAGGATCCCTGTGCCGCGCCTGCCTTTCCTCGGCGCCCATGGCGTCGGCCAACCTCGGTTGCGACGCACACGCCCCCTAGAAATGACCCTGGCCATGTCGGTGGCGCGAGCTGGCGGGCTGGCGTTCGCCTTCATTCTCGTTGCTGCGTCCAGGTACAATTACGGAGTGCTAGTGGAGTGGCAGGAGATCGCCGCCATCGGCTGCGGCGAACGGACGGCGCATCAAGAGCTAGCTGGACACTTCGGCGAGCGGACACGAGCAGGCGCGGTTGTTCAGAGGCAGTTGATGCGGGTGCGGAGGATTCAGCTGGTTGTCATCGCCGTCCAGCGCGCAGCCTGATGCCCGCCGCGCTCGCCTGGAGCACGAGCTGCTTCTGCCGCCTGGCAGGGGCAGGGCATGTCCTCCTCCGCCGATACGGCACGGCACCCATCCCATGGACAGCACGCCGGCCGCCGGCGTGCGCTCCCATGATTTGGCGATTTGAGGTGCCGAGTGCGCGCACGTTGTATGTAACAGGCGAGGAGAAAACAAGTTCTTTGCAGCTTGCGTCTTTGCACACAACTGAACGTTTTGAGTTCAACGATGGAATGTGACACCAAGCTCCAGCAGCGCACGATGATTGCAGAGAAGATGGTCTTTGCCAAATGCAAACACATGTTGTAGTACTAAATTTCTTTGATCAAGTCGTTCAAATGATGGTCTGATACTGCATTGTATTCAGATGACTACTTGCTTGTCAGGAACACACTGACATGGATAAATTTTGCAGGATCTAACCCTTGTGCTATGGATGACGAGGAGCCTGATTGCTCCTCATAATCCCAAGCCGAAAGCCCGAAAGAGCAAGGGCGAGAAGCCCATGGACTGGAACAAGAGTTGGAAGCTCCAGTGGGAACATTGCTGACGGCCTCAGCTCAAGTTTTTCCTCACTGTCTGAAAACGCAAAGATACAGTGATGCAGATTTTTTCTGCTGCATTTTTCTGCTGCGTGCCTATCGAGAAGACTACTTTTTTTTTATTGACAAATGCTCCCGCGCCGGCCTCGCACCACACCAGCGGCCTCGCCGGCGGTCGTGGTCCGCCTTCCCTCCACGCCGGCGACCGCGGCCCGCCCCTCCTGCCCCTCGCCATCTACGCGGCCCGACCCCTTCCCGTCCGTCACACGAAACCGCGTAGTCGGGCCGCCCGCATCGACTTGCGTGCTAGCGAGTGTCGCTGGCTCTGGCGACGATTTTCTCTCTCCTTTTCTCTCTCCTATGTGGATCTGCTATAGAGAGACTATCGGCACCCGTTGCGGGTGCCCTTAGTGTAGTGCTTCTAGATAGTTATATATGATTATAGACAGATATAAATATAGATATATTTCTTTGCGTGGTCGTTGTCATGGGTCTCTCTTCAACCGTGATCCATCGTCGTCGATGTCGTAAAGAATTGAACAAAAAGTTGAATGGAACACCGTACCTTCGTTGTTCAACGCTCCGGCCGGAAAAATCTCTCGCAAAGCCTTGCGTGTAGTACCTGCTCTCTGTAGTACTCCTTTCTAGATCTCGCTGCCGCCGCCGCCTTCGATCCCCGTCTCCACCGATCCCTCTCCTCCTCGCCGCCGCTCCCTGCCTCCACTGGCCCCTTCCCTCCTTGCTTCGGCGCTCGCGCCGGCGTGGGGAGGGGAAGGCCCCCCTCTCCTTCTCCGTGTACAGTTCTTCTAGGAGGCTCCGAATGAGTGCTCCCCTGGCTTTTGCCTTATTCGCCGCCGTCACTGTGACTGCTGCTGCAGTTCCCACCGCCGTCGACGAGGTTGTAGCCATGGTATGTCTAAATAAATTCCCCCCTCTCCCGTGGTTCGGATCTCTCCATTGCCTCCTTCGTTCCGCCTTTCCCCCGCATCCGAGATCCGGCCTCCTTCGCTTCGCCACCCCCTCTGCAGATCCACCTCGCCCCTCCTACCACCTATCAGGTTCCTGGCGCTAAGGTCAGTTCCTCTCCTCTAGATTTGATTCCCCTTTTGCAAAATCTGGAGAAGGTGATTGCTGCTTGATGGTTGTCCCGTTTGCCTTGTTTGCTCTTGTGCGCTGATGGTTGTTCCGATTCCCCCGTCTCCCCCTGGGGCCTGGCGAGGTTGAAGTCGTTGAACGTGTCGGTGTCCTCCCGCGGATCTGATGGCGGTTGTTCTGATTCCCATGCCTTCCCCTGGGATATAGCGAGGTTGAAATCGTTGAACACGTCAGTTCTCTCTCGCGGATCTGCACTTTTGGCTTTGTTGAACGCATCGATATGCTCTCGTTACCTTTTCCGTTGCTGCCTCTGGAATCTATCTCCTCCGGAGCTGGATCCCCTTTGGGTGGAGTTGACTCCTATGACTGATCTTTGGTGGTTGTTCCGACGATCTCGTCACCCGCGTGAGTTCACTGTTGTCGAATGCATCAAGATGCTCCAACCTCCACCTCTGTCTCCGCCATGAACCTCTACCAAGCAGCACCGCTTCATCCGGCTTCAAGTCCCCCCAAGTTCCTCCGCCACCGACTTGGCAGCAAGCCACCCACCGGTGTTGAAGAAGATGATTTCTTGCCTGCCGACGCCAGCTTCTACCACATCTTTGGGTCTTCGGCAATGTTCCCCCTGAACGGCGTCTTCAACCTTTACAAGCCTACGCTTGACGAGGCTCTCCCGCACCACTGCATCCATGCGTCCGTGATGCCACTGCTGCAGTTCACCGGCGACCTGCTCCCCGGCGGCGGCTCTGGAATTAGTTCTAGGGTCTTTGATGTATTTGCCTTCTTTTAT
The DNA here is from genome assembly GCA_036936925.1 of Cenchrus fungigraminus. Taxonomy (NCBI): domain Eukaryota; kingdom Viridiplantae; phylum Streptophyta; class Magnoliopsida; order Poales; family Poaceae; genus Cenchrus; species Cenchrus fungigraminus. The sequence continues at coordinate 123,218,198 of CM072770.1, read as the reverse complement.
GAGGGTCTTAATGTAATCTTGCTACTTTAATATAATATATACGATCTTTGTAAAAAAAAAACACTCCGGCCGTGCGTGCGTGGCCGGTTCTCGTTTGACAGAGATCGAGGCGTCGACGCCACGCACGCACGAACCCCGTATGCACACGTGCGGCGCGGAAGGCGAACCCTGCACACACACGCCTAGGGCCTAGCTAGCTAGAACTAGAAGCTACAACCTGGGAGCATCAGGTTCCGTTTCGACGGCGACCCGGCCATGTACTGTGCACGAAACGGGATCCTCTGCCGTTGCGGTCTCAGCGGCAGAGAGACGTTCGCCTGATCTGGAACGTGAGATGTGCATCCGATGGCAAAGAAGCAACGCAACAGAAATAGAGCAGACTTGCTGGCCCATGAGGACGATGCGGCCCAGTCTGGACGCCGTGAGGAGGAGGAAAAATAGTGTCGTCACCGACGGTGAGCTGCGGCCACCGAAGTTGCTGCTGAACCGCTCGAGTTCCTCTCCCGATCCTGGTGCGCGACAGGTCACGCGTTCGCGTCGCCGCCGTCTGCGCTTGTCAACCCCATCATCGAGGATGGGGGCGTGCGAGCTCGAGGATTGTGGTGTCGCCGCCGGGAGATCCTTCTCCTTCGCGTCAGCAGTCACATAGCAGCATATAATGGAACGGATCCTCCAACCATTCGTGATGGCATCGTCCTGTCTGACCTCTTCTTCATCCTCCCTACTCTCGATCTAGTCATTCCCAACCGTGGCCTGGCACCTCGACGGCGGCGACCGGCACAACCGGTCAGAAACCACTCCGCGATGACCAAGGTGGTGATGGGGACGAGCGCGGTATAGCATCCCGGCGTCGATAGGCGGTGAAGAGTGAGGCGGGGCACCCGGAGGTGCTGAATGACGATTAGAGAGTTGCTGCACCCAGCGACATTGATGGCGGCGGCGGTGCCGACGACGAGATGCCTGCTGTCGGGGCTCCTTTTTCTGTGGCTAGTCCTCGTGTGCAGTCAATTGGGATGTTTAATTGCTGCTATTGGGCTGATATATGGGTTGTGTGGTCAGGGACTTCTTTAGTTTTTGTGTGCGCCGTCCGATGCTCATCCCACGATCCAAATCAGCCGAACGTCTGTCTGCCGCTGAGAACGCAACGACAGAGGATCTCGTTCCCTGTGCACACATCGCCGGGCACGCGATCGTCCTCGATCTCTCTCCGCAGGCTCGTCTCGACGTCTCGTTCTTTTTTCCTCAGCTCGATCGATCACGTGCATGCGTTTCTGTGCCACGGAAATTAAGAAACGTCGTCGTCGCCATGATGGCTGACCGCCGGATCGAGTGCGCCGGCCGTCGTCACACACACCATCGCTTTCGGGCTGCGCCAGGGGAACTTGGGGGGCGTTTGGTTGCCTGGATCACCCGAGCCTGGTTTGCATGTGGTAGCCAGGCTCACTTGGGACAGGCTGAGCACATGCAACGTGCTATGTTTGGTTGACTGCACCAACTAAGCCTGGCTGAACTGATATGTTGTTTGGTTGCCCGAACGAGATAAGTTGCACGAGATAAAATATCATGATTATAATTTTTATTTCATACAAATACACTTCAAAAGTACTTATTTTATGTAACAATGTGTTAATCATCTTTAAAACACCTTAATATCACTTGATATTCACTAATTATACACTAATATCATCATTAAGAGAGAAACAGCAGCATCCAGCCAGCCAGGCCCGGCAGAGAAGGTCGATTCGACCGTTCCTCCAGAGCCTGGCTGCGGAGGCTGATTTGCACGCGAGGGGCCTGGCTCGGAGGCAGGTGCAGGCAACCAAACTGCCGATCCCTGCACGCGGGGAGCCTGGCTCGGTCTCGTGCGGGACACCAAACAGCCCCTTGAACTCCGACGCCAACTCCCAACACCTCCTTCTGGACAGCTCCTACTGTTGGCCCTCGTTCTGTTTATTGGTCTTCTATTTTACAGGTCAAACATCACTTACATACCAATGCTATCCTTCAGATCCATGCAGGCAACTCCTCCATATGGTCTTCACCATGGATTGGATCTTGGACCAATATACATGACAATCTTATTCTACCTGTAACAAATTTACCTTTGCCATCTATTGTCTCTGATCTATGGCTGCAGGGTACTCAGGAATGGAATCACCAACTGCTCACCACAACTTTCTCTCCTCAAGCTGTTCAGGCAATCTCAACTCTTCCAGTGGTTGCCTCCAACAGTGATGATGTGTTGAGATGGGCTCCTACAACCAATGGCAAATGCACCTCCAAGGCCATATATTCCCACCTGCAGAGTCTTCAAAATCATTCACTCCCATCTCAAGGTTCGAGGAGCATTTCCCCACAGGCCAATTTCATTCTTCAGAAGATTTGGAAAGGTAAAACTATACCCCCTTTGCTTAAAACTTTTGATTGGCGCCTTATTCGTATGGCCCTTGCCACTGCTGAAAGAGCTAGTAGATTTACCTCCCACATTGACAAACACTGTGCATCCTGTGGTGCCATTGAAAATGATGCTCATCTCTTCTTTTTATGCACCTTACCTCAACAAGTTTGGGCTAATTCCAACACTCCTTTGTCCCCTCACCAAATTAACCCTGATTTAGATGGTGTGCAGCACATTATTCCCCAAAATTTTCCTTCTAACTCCACTGAAGCTACTTTATTCAAAACTCTCTTGCTTCTTTGGTATCTATGGAAAGCTAGAAATGACCATCGCTTCCAAAGGAAGACTTGGACTTCTTTGCAGGTACATAATGCAGCTGCAGCTCACTTCCAAACACATCTCTCGGCTTGGGAAGAACAAAACAGTTCTACAGCTCATCACAACAGCACTAATGTTTCAAACCATAACACACATGTTCAGGATCAGTATTTGGTTCCTTTCCCTACTCATTTGCAGGGTACCAGATGCTACTCTGACGCCTCGCTACCTCCAGATCAACCGGGTGTTGGTCAAAGGCAAGCAGGATTGGGTGTTTTCATTGTCAACACAGATGTATCCCCTCCTATCAGTTTCTTCATCAAGGCGTCAATGCAAAGAGCTTCCTCGGTTCTGGTGGCTGAATCAGCTGCCTTAGCCCTGGCTGTCTCTATTCTTACTGCCATGCAGACAAGGGATGCTCACCTTCTTGTGGACAATCAGCTGCTAGCTAATTACATAAATGGATCTGATCCCTCTAATCCACCGGATTGGAGGATCACTCCATTCACCCAAATTGTCAAATCCTTTCTTGCAGGTACCTCCTCAACAGTCAATAGAATTCGACAAGATCACAAACGAATGGCTGACTACTTAGCAAAGCAAAGTGTTTCTCTGCTACAAAGAAATCATTTAGATTTCTCAGGATTATGTGTGAATCCTAGTCATCATCTCAGGTGCCCCCTTCTACAGGCACTTGGAAATGTAACCATCTCTGATGTAATGGTTCTAACAGCATCTTGTTGTTAACTTATGAATGAAATGTTTGTTGTCAAAAAAAACTCGCGCACGTGCAGCTTGTCGATGGTTGCCGTCATCCCAGGCAAAAATAGGAAGAAGTCGGCAGGGAGAGCGTCTTGTTCGGGACGATTCGAGCATCCAACCAATGAACCAAATAAACAAAATGAAAAGCTCACTAAATGCTAATGTACCACGCCCTTCGTAGTGGGCCGTATTGGGCTGCCAATGTTTGCCATTTGCTGGGCTGCTGCTAGCTCAAAGTCTGTTTTCGAGCCCCGTTTTGTCCGTCCACACCTCTCTCTCCCCCTCCAGGTCAGTTCCTGAATTTTTTATTTTTTTTATTCGAACTTGTAAATTTATATGATTGTTTCAAAATTTATCAAAACTATACGACCACCGCCGTGGGCCGCTGTGGCATAGGGTGGTTGAACCGCCCTACGCCACGGCGGTTAGCCTGCAACCGCCGTGACCCAGGGCGCTTGGGGGGGGGGGCTCCACAGCGGTTGGGGGGCCTCCACAGCGAATAGGCCCAACCGCCGTGGCGTACGACGGTTAGACCTAACCTCCATGGCCCACGACGGCTAGGCCTAAACGCCATGGCCCACGACAGTTAGCCTCATTTTATTTTTTTTAACTTTATGATTTATTTTTTGGTTTTATTTGTTGTTTGTTACAATAAATACTTGCATTGCACAAAGAAAAACTAGTTGGTAATAACGCAATCACAATAGGATCCAGTTCTTATAGAACAATATTACAGTACCATGATTCAAACGAAATAGTAGTTCAAATATTATAGCACCGCAGGATCAAAGACTACAACATCATACAAAATGACAAACTTCAGCCATCCTTGCGATGTGATGACGAAGGTTTAGCTTTCTTGGTAGCTTTTCTAGTTGGTGGATTAGCAACACACGGGTCTACTGGTGGAGCATAAAGACCACCCCAAGGAGGTTCCTCTCTTCTTGCAATGGCATCTGCAGTTTTTCCTTACAAATAATGATGCATGTCTCGTGGAGCATAGAGAGCATCCCAAGGAGGTTCCTCTCCTCTTGCAATGGCATCTGCAGTTTTTCCTTGCAAATAGCGAAGCATGTCTCTTCCCAATGTGCTCATTTTCTTCGTATCAGGTGCTGCATTTGTGTTTTTCGCTTTGTAGTGTGAGGAATCACGATCACCACCACCATTACCATCCTCACCCCTTCCGGCAGCAGTAGTAGACATCTCTAGTTACTGTTACACAAAATCAACGTGACAAATAAATACGATACCATGCATAAGTTCTTACACAACATAATGATCTAACGAAATAGTGGTTCAATTATTACAACACGAGCACAACAAGTCCGGTAATTTTCTAGAATTTCTAAACAAGATAAAGTATTTTTCTACAATTTCTTAAATAGATAAACTATTTTTCTATATTTTCTACATTTTCTAAACTAGATAAAGTAATTTTCTAAATTTCTAAACAAGATAAAGTAATTTTATACAATTACTAAACTAAATGAACTAATTTTCTAAATTTCTAAATTTAAAACTAAATTTCTAAATTAAATAAACTAATTATACTAAATTAAATAAACTAATTTCTAAATTTTCTAATCTAAAAACTAATTTCTAATTTCCTAAACTAATTACAATATTCTAAACTAATTTAACTATTTACATAAAATAAATAAAGAGAGGAAACTTACGAGGGGGAGGAGCCCGTGGCGAGAGGGAGGCGGCAAAAGGGTGGGGCGGGACGGCGGCCGCCATCGCCCTTTATGTAAGCGCGACAGCCGCCGTCCACCACGGCGGTTGGAACCTACCGCCATGGCCCATGGCGGTCGCAAAGGCTTCTGCCGTGGCGCACGGTGGTAGGGGGTCGCGGGCCCACCGCCAGCCCACGCGGCCAGCCGACCGTTGGCGGTAGGCCTACCGCCGTGGGCCACGATGGTTAGGCTTCGTTGCTGCTGTGGGCCACGGCAGTTGGCCCTATCCGCCGTGGCCCACGGCGGTGGTCGTATAGTTTTGACAAATTTCAAAACGGTCGTATAAATTTACAAATTTGAAAAAAAAATAAAAAAATTTCTCAGTTCCTCCCTCCACCTTAATCCAGTCCGTCTAAAGTCTAAACTGAAGGAAGATTCAAATTTGGAGTAAGCAATCGTGGCGCTCTGCGGCGATGTGCCCCATGCAGAATACCTGCCCCGATTTGCCAGCATAGAGATGAATGTGCACGGTGATGGTAGTTTAGTTTCGATCAAGAGGTCAACAATACGAGATCCGCTTTTCACGTTGAGCACACATCTTCTGATCATTCACAAGGATCATTCAGGAGTGATCGATCGACTTGCATTGTTTACCGGTCCTGAATCGCTTTCGCTCGCCCCCGCCCCCCCCCCCCCCCCAACACACACACAAGCATCACCGTTCAGTTCCCAAATCCAAGCTCAAGTGAGATCTGCTCTTTCTCTGTAGCTGCACACCTTCTCCACTGCACCTTGCTCACAGATCTGTCTCCAAAACTAGTAACCACCATGGCTTTAGCTAGTGCTTCCACTCTGACGAAGGCGGTGGTCGCCGTCCTCTGCGCCCTTCTCATCCTCGGCACAGCAGCGGGGACATGCGAAAGTGACTGTAAGACGGAATGCACCTCGGAGTGCAACGCCAGGACAATAACTTCCACCTCATGCAACCACCAGTGCAAGCTCGTGGTAGGCTCATTATCACTTCCTGTAGCTGCATTGTGTGGCACTTGCAAGGCTAGGGTCTTCAACTTGTGCTTGCAAGGTTGCATGGGCGACTGCACCGTACCGACAACAAATGCGTTTGATCAACCGTCATGGAGCAGTAAGAAATGTCGTGCGTGGCATGCATGGATGCATGGACGATTGTTACATTGTTGAATATGTACATGCTGATGCTGTGCATGGTTAAGTTTTGTGTGTCATTGTCACCGTGTGTTTTGCTATGTGTTTCTTTTGAGCTATTTTCATATGAATTTGTATGTGTAATTATGTATGCATTTTTATATGAATTAGTACAGGTTTGTTGCGTGTGTGCTTTAAGTTTATACGAATATGCACGAGACAACATTTCTCCTTTTTCTTGTGTTTGCTAGGAGCACCAGTTCCTTTTGTAACATTGCCAACATTTATATACATACATGGCTTTTCTTGTGCCCAAAAAAATGCAAAGTGCAAATGTAATTTGCTGTGTTTCCAATAATAAGTGGTAAATAAGCACTATATACGGCCGTACACGGGTGGGTCAAATATAGTAGAAAAGAATTTCACCAGAATTGGATGGCCTATTGTGTCATAAACTAATAGATTATGCAAATTTGAAGCTTGTTTACCATATTATTAATTCATTATTGGTGGGTCTATATGTTTATGTTTGATCTAATTTAGATGAATGTTAGTTATTTTAGAGATAGTGAATAAATATGCAAGCGTATTGTAGTTTTCATCTCAAAGTATTCCAAAAGCATCAAATCCAAGAAAATGTGTGTACTAACTTCTGCTACCCCTGGGCCTTTTTTATATTCTTCTTCAATTCAAATTGCACATCAAACAAATATGAAATTAAAATTCGAGGACGAGTACGGAACCGCGTAACCCGAGTCCGGAACGGAACCGATCGGCCCAGTCCGCAGGGAGCGCCACGCCGTGATGATAAACAAATTGTATAAAGGTCAACCAGACAAAGACAAAGGGGATCTGAAGCAAACAAACCCTACCTAGATTATTCTCCGTTGATGAATATGTCCCGTGGCACCCTGGGACAGGCAACCGTGTCTCGCGCATGCGGCTAGGTCCAGCGGTAGACCCGGTGCAGTGCCCCTTCCGCAGACGCCTAGCGGGGGCAGTCCACCGAAATCTGGTGCTGCTGCGCTGAGGAGCAAGCCCAGCGGCAGTGGGCAGTGGCATTTGCACCTTGCGATGGGAGGCGCAACAGAGTGATAGAGCAGGATGTGGATGTCAAAAGCATGTGCGTTCAAAGAAAAACTTTTTTGAGGTTGGATCTCGATTTAACTATTGAAAATGTAGAGCTTTTCGGTGTGTTCTTGGTAATGGTAGCCTCTATCCGTAAAGAATGCTAATTCATGATAGTTGATACGGGGATGAGAATAAGTTACTTGGCATTGTCTTTTATGAAGCCGTCTTGTTGATTAATCAATTTATCTCTTTAAGGTTATTTATTTTACTTCACAACAATTTCAAACTATAAAACTTATTAGAGCTTCACACCCTTAATTTTTAACATCACTTTTGCTCTATCCTATGATATTGGACTATTGTTTCTAAGGCATGCTTTGGTCGTGTAGGGTTTTTGCATGTAGGATGATGAGAATTATTGATATTTTATAAATAGGTTATTTTAATATTTTTTTACATCACGTGCGTGTCGCACGTTCACTTCTACTAGTCAAAAACCCTAGTCGGCAAACGCCAAACGCCCCGACCGTTGGCGTGTTACCGCCAAACGCCGTGTGGCACGACATTTGACTGGAGCTGCTGCCGTAAGATACGTCGTTTGAACCCTGTCGTCATATGAACGGCCACAAGTGTATATATTTGGTAAATTTGATTGGGAGCATTTATTTTTTTAACAATCGAAAAAATATAAAAAAATCAGGGAAATATATGGGTGGTCCGAAACTACAGCCCACGTAGTCGGCCCACAAAATATATGGTGAATTTATTATATATCTATACTATAAAAATCGAATAATTTGAAAAACGTTTCTCACCCAATTCGGGTCCGCCTTACCCCTCACACCGGATCCATCTGTCAATTGCAAAAGTAGCAATCTTATTACGCAAGCTTTGAGTTTTACCCGGTGAGTAGTATTCCTTCATGAAGGCCCTCATCAACGCATCCCAATTTTGCACCGTCTCCGCCGGTTGAGAGTAGAACCATTGCAAAGCCTTCCCGAGTAGCGAGAACGGAAAGAGCCTTGCCCTCATTTGATCTTGATTCACCCCGTCCATGTTGAATGTTTGACATAGTTGAATGAATGCTTGGAGGTGAAGGTTCGGATCTTCTTTACCGGTGAAGGGTGAATGTTGCACCATGTGGATTGTTGAGGTCTTGATCTCGAACGGCCTTCCGATCTCCGCGAGGTTCAAGATTGGTAGGTCGATGATGTCCGGGGTGCATAGCTCCCCGATCTTGCGTTCTTGCGGTTGTTCTCCCATCGGTGGAAGTCGATTCTCCCGAGGACTTTGAGGTGGTGATTCCTTCGGAGATTCCGACGATCCTTCGTCTTCCGACTTCGAATCTACAAAATCCAGCTTCTTAGCTTGTTGTGCTTCGCGTCTCCTTAGCCTGTAAAGTTTTTCTGGATCATCCACAAAATTATCGGGTTTGTTGGAGAGGTAGCCGTCCATCTCCTGTTAGGGTTAGCGATAAACAAAATATACAAAAACGAAAAATAAAAACAAATCTAAGAAAACTAGGGTTAGACAAACTAGATTAGATTGATTTTGAGGACGATCAAAAGTTAGTAGATGCAAAAAGAAAAACCAAAAGAAAACTGAAAATTACACAAAAAGCAATAAAAGATCGAATCTTGATCACTTGTTCCCCGGCAACGGCGCCAGAAAAAGGGGCTTGTTGACGGTGTATATTCGTATTAAACTTCAAGTGGACTTGCAAGCAGACAAATCCTCCGTCGTAGTCAAGTGACCCTTCTTCCCTCAAGTGTGAACCCAAGGTATCGAATCCGTGGAACAATGTGCGATGCAAGAATCAATCTAATAAAGACGAGAACTTTGATCTTCAAAAGGAGAATCCTATGCATCTAATCTTAAAGAACATCATGAAAACGAATCTAATCTATGAAAACCGGAGGTAGCAAGAGATAGAGGGGGATAGATAAACCAATCTAGAGAGACTGGATCAAGCCTTCGTTGAAGTTCCGAGCAAAGGAGAAGTAAACAAGTTCAATCTCATAAAAAGCATCTTTAAATCACGGTTTCCCGTCCGACTCCGAAAACGCCCGCCTTTTGGAGCCACCGTTCTGTCACAACGCACCCCTATTCGTGCGGGTTAGTCTAGGGCGAGTCCAAAGACAAGTTAAAATCTCTCGGAAGGTCAGGCATGCACCTCTAGCCACCACGGCTACAAGAACATCCTCGGTGATCTATCTCGAGAATAGATCTTAAGATACGAAAAGCCGATTGAAATCAAAGACGTAGGAGAAACACTCGATCGCTAGAAATCGGATTGCAACTTGATAATTCAACATTACATGATACATGAATCAAGATCACCACCGGGATCCTACCTTGATCTTGCTTCTAGCTCCTGGAACTCCGACGTGGTCTTCCTTGCAAGGTTCCCACGCCGGCTAGGGAGATCCTAGTCAACTAGCTCGACCCTCTCCTCTCCGAGATGGTGTCCCTCTCTTCTCTGCTTCTCGGCGGCCGATGACGAATGAGTTGATGCGTGGCACCTGGTCTCGGGACTATAAATAGCCCGAATGGCGGCTAGGTCAAAGGGGGGCTGACTGGGCCTGGAAATGGGCTGGGCCGGCCGGCCTGGGCCCACTTCGGCCCAGCCAGCGGCCTCCTTCGCCCGGTGTCAGTTCCCGAGTCTTCTAGAGTCTTCCCTGATCTGCATGTGGGCCCTTGTCGTCAGTTTCTCTTCGGATTGGATGAAGCTACTTGTCCCGCAAGATTCCACAGTTTTCTGACTGGGTCCTCGGAGTTTTTCATCTTCTCGGGTTTGGTCCCTGGGCTTCTTGGGGTCATGTTTACTTCATTGCTTGACTTGTACCGAGCTTCAAGGTCTTGTCACGAGGTGCTTAATGAACTTATCCCGGAAGTCTTGCTTTCAACACTAAAATCCTGCATAAACACTAAACTCCAAAACCGACATGCACGAACGAACTTGTTATACCAAGAGGGTTAGTACCAATGGATAAGATATAAAATTCATGCCAACACCGAAGGTAAACTCATGGCTAGGTTGACGGAATTTCACCGTCAACAAAGCCTTCATAGGAACCCTTTGTAGCATCACTTCCTTTTTGTATAGACAATGAATCACACTTGATGCCACATACAATTTTAATACCTGCTCATACACTAGATAAATCATTAGTTGCTTAAGCGTGTGTCATTAAATCACCAAAACCCACTTAGGGGGCCAAGATACTCTTCAATCTCCCCCTTTTTGGTGATTGATGACAGCACATTTAAGTCTTACAAGAGATAATCAAAAAATATTAAAGACCTTTTGTAATACTCCCCCTTAATATGTGCATATTGATTTTGAATATCAATGGTCCTCTTAGGGCCAAATTTTGCACAAAAGGAAGAGCATGAGAGTATTACACTAGTGGGGTGCTTGTGATGTGCAACAGGTAATAGTGAAATGCATATGACAGTTCATACACTCAACAAGGATGCAAAAGAAATCTGATGCTTAAAAGTCCGGAATGTTCGAGCCAAACCCGGAATCTCCGGGAAATCCGGATACTCCGGAAAAAAATCCGGACTCTCCGGGCTTTCAGAACACCAGTGAAAAACAACATTCACCAAGAATTTTCAATCTAACATATAGCATCCTTAGAGAGTAAAAACTGAGCAAATAACCACAAGCACACAACCATAAGTCTCAAGCTCACATAGTATTACACACATACGAATTTAAAGTTATTACAAGCCATTGTTCCAAATCCATAAAAGTACAAAGTTCCACACTTGATAGATAGATAAATGTCTCACTCCCCCTTTGGCATCAAGCACCAAAAAGGAAGTGTGGCAGCAACTGGATCACTCGGAGTCCTCGTCGTCCTCCTCTTCTTCTTCATTGTTGTCCTCCTCCTCCTCCTCCTCCTCTTCTTGCCCTTCTTCTTCATCTTGGGCGTCCCACTCCGCAAAGGGATCATCAAAGGTGGGAAGCTCACGGTAGGGATTGGTGGGAAGGCCAAGATGAGACTTGATCTCAATGATATCCCGGCGGTTCTCATTGGTCTCCGTGGCCATGGTCTTGCACATGCTAAAAATGCTCTTTAGAACTCTCTTGATCATGGAGCCACGGTGCCGACGGGGAGGCCTAGGTGGGGAGGGTTCAGCGGGCACATCATCACGGTGAGGAGCTGCACTAGATGAGCCAACATACTTGCGAGCCTTTGGTGCCTTCTTGGCTCGATCACGGAGGTGACGGACGGGCTCATGGACAACATCCTTTGGATAGCGGACATTGGTGACTCTCTCAATCATGTACATGAGATAGGGGGCATAGGGAAGATACTTCATGGGATCATTCATCACCCTCCTCAACTCATTCCAAATGAAGTCAAAGATACAAAACCCCTCTTCATCCGGTGCCATCCTATTGAGGAGATTAGGAGCTAAGTACCTTAAGGCCGTAGCATCTCCTTGCTTAGGATCAATGGTGGCACGGAAGAATTGATTGAGATAGTAGTAGTAGGGGTTGAGTTGATCCGCCTTGCCCTCAATAGCCAAGTCACGGCTAGGAAACATGAATGTGAGGTCCCTAGGCTTGTACTTGTTCTCGTTGTGGATAGGAGTGCGATCTTCATCCTTTGTACCAAGTCCCAATGGCCTAGAGAAGGTCATGTAGTCGATGGTGCACTTGTTTCCTTGAGTGGTCCAAGTGATGGTGTTGTCATAGGGATTGTAGGGATTGTAGTAGTAGGAGCAATGGAATTGAGCTAAGATCTCCTTGTTCCAATTATAGCGAAAGCCCATGATGTTATAGAGACCAACCTCCTTGCACTTCTCAATGACGGAGTTGAACACGGTGTTGTTGAGATCTTCATAGTACTTCCAATCAATGTACCTCATCTTCACAATGGGCACCATGTTCTTTGCCACCAACTTGGGGTTCCTTATAACGGTTTGGTAGAAATCCCTATGGAAATCACACCAAAACCGAGCCTCTAGCCCTTCACCCTTGAGGTAGCGATAAACATCATCCTCCCTTTGCTCCCTCACCGCTAGAGCATTCTTGGAATAATCTCGATACATATGCTCTGCGAAACCAAGGACCGATCCGGGCTCTCTAAGGTTGATAGGAGTGTTGACGACCGGGACGTTAGGTGGAAGAGTGGGAATGAGCCTAGGAGGAGTTTTGGGACAAATATGGGCTGCAACTCCTTGTTTGTGTTTAGGAGGAGCACGAGTAGCGGCCCGACTTTGTTGGATGTAGGGGGCTTGATGGCTTTTCTTGGGATGAGGTTTGTAGCTGGTTTTCTCTTTAGCTGGCCCTTTTCCATGGCGGCGAGGAGGCTCAGAGGGCTGCTCATAGGTGTCATCCTCAACCTCATCATCATCACTTTCAGTCCCCTCCTCTTCCTCTATCTCTTCTTCACTTCCCTCAGCATAAGAGGGAGGAGGATCACCCCTTCTTGGCCTTGTGCTGCGCTGAGAGGACTCTTGTCTCAACGCCTCTTGCACAACCCTCAAGGAGGCGGGGTCATGCCTTGCCTTGGTCCTCCTTTGAGAGGAGGGCTCTTCCGTCTCACGCCTGATCTTCACCCTCATGATCTGAACATATGGAAGGATATGGAAATGAGAGATGAACAATAGAAGATATGCGAGGCACTGTGACTTGGGGTTTTCAGTGTGAACCCCGGAGACTCCGGGAAAAAGTCCGGATACTCCGGAAAGTCCGGAGAGTCCGGGCTTGGGGATGCCCGGAGTTTCCGGGTTTCACAGCCGAAACCCTAACTCACAATGCCGCGCAAATCAACCATCCAAAATGAGAGATATTGCAGATCTAGAGCCTATAGAGTCTACTCAACCTATTCCCTAAGAGGATACCACAAGAAAATCACTAGGGAAGTAGATCGGGGTTTTCCTTCAAGAGATACCTTGGGGGAGGAGAGGGAAAGGCTTCAAATCTTCAAATGCAGTGTATATCCTTTTTCTCCACACCTTGGAGCACTCAATCCATCACTCTCACTTGATTTTGATGGAGGAAAACGAAAATCGCCTAAGGGGCGAGGTGAGGGAGAGGGGAGGGGCGACGAAAGAGAGGAGGCAGCCGGTCAATGCGGTGAAAGGTGAAAAAAGAAGAAATGACCGCGGTGAAAGGGTATTTATACCCTAAAGGCCCGAAATGTCCAGACCAAGTCCGGAGTTTCCGGGAAACCCGGAATCTCTGGGAAATAATCCGGAGTTTCCGCTCCCCCTGAGTCCAGCGAGTAGATTTGCAAGGAATTTGATTTGGGATAGATTTGGATGACTATACATGTAATATATGAGAGCCTGAGTAGTATCAACACTTGAGACTAGCCACAATCAAGCAATGAGAACAATAGTCCAAGTGTTGTACCAAAAGATCCAAATATTTCAAAAACAAATTCATCACAAGTTTTAAGAAATCTTTTTACTTTCAAAGTCTTATTCTAGGTCACTCAAACATGTGCATGATCTCAAGCCAAGTTACGAGAATCCAAGATATTTAGCTCACTCCTCAAAGCACAAAACCTTAGTTCATCAAGAGGCTTTGTGAAGATATCGGCTAGTTACTTATCGGTGCTCACATGGCTTAAAGCGATATCTCCTTTGGCTTCGTGGTCTCTCAAGAAATGGTGTCTCATGTCTATGTGCTTTGTTCTTGAGTGGTTTACGGGATTATTAGCTAGCTTGATGGCACTCTCATTGTCACACAAGAGTGGCACCTTGCTAAACTTACAACCAAAGTCTCTCAAAGTGAGCCTCATCCAAAGTAGTTGAGCACAACAAGCGCTGGCTGCAACATACTCGGCCTCGGCGGTGGAAAGGGCAACGGAGTTTTGTTTCTTGGAACTCCAAGACACCAAGGACCTCCCAGGGAATTGGCAAGTCCCGGATGTACTCTTCCTATCTACTTTGCAACCGGCATAGTCCGAATCGGAGTAGCCAAGTAGATCGAAAGTGGAGCCCTTAGGATACCATAAACCAAGGTTAGGAGTATGAACCAAGTATCTAAAGATTCTCTTAATGGCCATTAGATGACACTCCTTAAGATTAGATTGAAACCTTGCACACACTAAGCATAATATCGGGCCTAGATGCACAAAGGTAAAGCAAAGATCCAATCATGGAGTGATATACCTTTTGGTCGATGCTTTTGCCTTCCTCATTTAGATCAAGATGTCCATTTGATGGCATAGGTGTTTTGATGGGCTTGGTGTTGTTCATGTCAAACTTCTTGAGCATATCATTGGTGTACTTGGTTTGACTTATGAATGTGCTATCTTTGAGTTGCTTGATTTGAAATCCGAGAAAGAACTTCAACTCGCCCATCATTGACATCTCCAATCTTTTGGTCATAATCCTACTAAACTCTTCAACCCAAACTTGATTAGTAGAGCCAAATATAATGTCATCAACATATATTTGGCATACAAATAAATCATTACCTTATTTACGAGTGAAGAGAGTAGGATCGGCTTTGCCTATTTCGAAGCCTTTTTTCAAGAGAGATTCCTTAAGGCATTCATACCATGCTCTTGGGGCTTGCTTGAGCCCATAGAGTGCCTTATGGAGCTTGTAGACGGGGTTAGGAAATTGAGGATCTTCAAAGCCCGGCGGTTGTTCAACGTAGACTTCTTCGGAGATTGGGCCATTCAAGAAAGCACTCTTGACACCCATTTGATGTAACTTGAAGTTGTGATGAGTGGCAAAGGCTAAGAGTATGCGAATTGCTTCAAGCCTTGCCACCGGTGCATAAGTTTCTCCAAATTCCAAGCCTTCTACTTGAGTATATCCCTTTGCCACCAATCTTGCTTTGTTCTTGGTCACCACGCCATTCTCATCTTGTTTGTTGCGGAAAACCCATTTGGTTCCAATTACATTTTGCCTGGGGCGTTCCACTAAGGACCAGACTTCATTCCGAGTGAAGTTGTTGAGCTCTTCTTGCATGGCCATTACCCAATCAGCATCCCCAAGTGCTTCTTCAACCCTAAGAGGTTCCAACATAGAAACAAACGAGTAATGTTCACAAAAATTTGCTAATCTTGAACGAGTTGTTACCCCTCTACGGATGCTTCCAAGAATGTTGTCAACGGGATGATCTCGTTGAACACTTTGGCGAACTCTTGGATGTGGGTCAGAGACTTCTTGTTGGATCAATTTCTCATCTTCTTGACTGCTTTGGGAATCACCAGCAACAGGCCCGGAGTTTTCGGACTTTTCTCCGGAGTTTTTGGAAAACCCGGAATCTCCGGATTTTTCTCCGGATACTCCGGGGTTCGCAGCGGGAGGTGTACTTGCTGGTTCTTCTATCATCTCGCAGTCCTCATCATCTTCTTCTTGAGGCTTGACTTCTCCAATGGCCATCTTCTTTGCAGCCTTTTCAGCTGGTATATCCTTGCCTACACACAATTCATCAACTTGCTCCACTTGAGAGCCATTAGATTCATCAAACGTCAAGTCACACGTGACTTCAACACAACCAGTGGATTTGTTGAGGACACGATAGCCATGAGCGTTTGAGGCGTAACCAAGAAAGATACCTTCATCAACTTTAGGTGCAAACTTAGAGCTTTTGGGCTTCTTGTTAAGAATGAAGTACTTACAACCAAAAACTCTAAAGTAAGACACATTAGGCTTTTTACCAGTTAGAAGTTCATAGGCGGTTTTGTGACGAAGCTTGTGAAGATACAAACGGTTGATAGCATGACAAGCCGTGTTGATGGCTTCCGCCCAAAAACTATCCGAAGTTTTGTACTCATCAAGCATGGTTCTTGCGGCTTCAATGAGAGTCCTATTCTTCCTCTCCACTATCCCATTTTGTTGTGGAGTGTATGGGATGGAGAGTTCATGACCAATGCCTTCTTCATCAAGATACTCTTTGTGACAACCCCATCCGAGATAATTCCGTATTATCGCCTAAACCACTCCATTTGGTCATTAAGCGATAATAAAGAATCATCCCATTGAGTGTTGCCGGGTTTACACCCGGTGAATCACTTGAAAACACAGAGAGGATCGAACGTATGCATTAAAACTCCCACGAAGGAGAGTCCAGAGTGCCTTACAAATTAATACCAATCTCCCCGTAGGGTCCATTATTACAAACCATGGTTCCTTGACATGAAAGTAAATGGTTCAGAGTTTTATTAAAGCAGCGGAAATACTAATAGCGATACGATACGACATCACAGGAGGCCATCCGTGATGCCATCACTCGGCGTCATCATCCACCCATTCCAGCTCCCAGCCGAGTGGAATCTCACCAGGCCAAACAACTTCACCTGAAAACAACGATTAAAGCAGGGCTGAGTATACTAATACTCAGCAAGACTTACCCGACAAAAGTTACCTCTAGACATGTAGGGCTTTTGGCTGGTGGGTTTGTTTTGCCAAAAAGCAACTAGGATCATGGATCCTTACTTTCAATATTTTAGCTCAGATTCTAGTAAAATTACCATTACTATAATGAGCGACTAATACAATCAAGAATTGTACAATGCAATTAATTCACGCAGCAGAATTCACATAGTTCCATTATTAAGGGATATCATGGCCAGTTGATTAAGCAGTCTCGGATAATGGTGAGAGGTCGACAATCGATTGATTCAAAACCTTGCAAGGTAGACCTAAACACACGGAGCGGTGCCCCAACAGAGCCGACACCGACCAAGCGGTTCCCATCGATCCTCAGTTTGGGATAGATATTACAGTCCTGGGTACAAGGCTATCTGGTATGCCCCCACTCAGTACATCCAGCCTCACACAAGTACCCCCCTCCCGGTGTCAGGGGGTGAGACCTGGACAGATCCGCAAGGGGGCTACCCAAGCGGTTGTAGGTTGACTAATGAGGGGATCAGGACCTAAGAGCGTAAGCGGTAGTTCTTGGATGAACTCGGAACTCGGCGAGTTAGGCAAGGACACAGGGGATTTTAGACTGGTTCAGGCCTCCGGAGAGTAAAACCCTACGTCCAGTGTGGTGGGATTATGTGGAAAGGTGATCTCCCCTCGAATGGAACTCTAGGCCGCCTTATATGGCCGGCGGGCTAGGGTTTCCATTCGAGGTCGGTGGACCCTCATCGGGGTCGGTTACAGATTTTAGGAAGGTCGCCTTCCGTAATTACAGAGAGGATCCCGCGATCCTCGGGTCTACTGGCGGTGCCGCCGCCATGATCTAAGGAGAGGCTTGCCCCGCAAGCCTGGCAGGTCGTCTGCGATCTGGATAAGGTCGTCCGAGGTCTTCCAAGGTCACCGGGATTGTGGATAAGGTCTCCGGGCCCACTTACAGGCCGGTAGGGCTTCTGGCAGGTCGGGTCCACTTGACAAGGACCTCCGGGACCCTGGTCGGTGGGGACCCATGGGTACCCATGTCTCACAAGCCCCCGATCGACGTGTAGGCGAAGCAGCAGAGACGAAGTCACGTCGAAGCGGAGCGAAGATGTGGCGTCGGTGAGGTCGCGTAGGGTGCACGGGGATCAAAAAAGAAAATCCTCCCGAGCGCGTACGAAGGCAAACATCAAGTCTCTGGAGAGTAGGTCCAGGGGCTTGAAGTGAAGACAAGGTGCCATGACCGCCAGAAGAACCCCCGACCTGACCGGAATCAGGCGAAGCCAACACACCTTCAAGGAAGGCCGAAACGCTGACCTACGGGAGGTCGAGCGAAGACGTAACAAAAGCGTTCTTCCAGTAGGTCGAGGCGGCGTGAAAGAAAGAGGGCGTCGCACAGACGCACTCGTAGAGTAGCCCCCGAGCAGTAAGGCGACCTAGAAGGTCGGGTTGATGCTCGAAGAAATAATCCGCGACCTACGGCCTTCTGTTGAGGAAACAAATGCTCTTCCCTTGAGAAACAAACGAAGCAACGGGAATCTCCAGGCAAGTACATTGGGTAACCGGGGTTGTTGTCGCCTAGCGACCCACGGGCGCACTGTATCGGTGCAGAGCCTGTCCCCTGTATGGAGATGCCGCCGTCCCCGCTAGAGGACAAAGACTAAAAAGGTGTCATCAGGCATGCTGCGGACGTGCCAGAACTTCCAGTAGCGGACAAAGACCTCGTGATCCACGTGCCAACAGTGTCCGGATAAGGCCGCCACACCACCAGTGAGGTAGATGACCATCGGTGCTGAGCTCCTCTGCTATAAATAGGTACCCAAGACCCTTCGGCTAGCCAAATCCAGAGAAAGCACCATGGCAACTTCAGTTGATAATATAGTCACGCCCTAGCTTTGTGTGCGTCCGCCCGAGTATAGAGCCGAGGTATCATCCCTTGAAGCTAGAAGAATGCTTACGAAGTTAGGAGAACTCCACCAACCTGTGCACCCGCGCCCAGCGAAGAATCCAGGTGCAGCATGGGGCAGTACATGCCTTGATAGGCCTTGCGAGGAGAGGCCTAATATGGTGTTGGAGGTCGTTGTGCTGCACCAGGAGAGGTCGAAGGCAGAGCTGGCTCCATTTGGGATCTTGTGAGAGCACCCTAGCAAAAGATGGGACTCCACAGGAAACCTTCTGGAGCTAGGATAGAGGCAGCTGTGTGGCAGCCTCGATTCCATCGGTGGTGGAGGTCTCCAAGTAGGTCCTGAAGCTAGAAGAAAGCTTGCGACGCGCTTCATCAGTGTAGGTTGCGCCGCTTGCACCATGTAAGGTAGACCAGGACCTTTAACATGTTTGTACCTTGTAACTTGGCCTTGGGCCAAGGTCGTTTGTAGCTTTCGAAGCTTTTATGCACAAGTGCTGAATAGTGACTAATCTCCGTCAAGTATCGTGATTGGAGCATCCGAGACGGCAATGGCGTGGCCAAGGTCTCGGTGCTGCTATGGCGTTACGCCGACCTTAGGAAGGTCGTAACGTGCGACGTGAGTTCCTGTGATGACCTGGGTCGCCACAGCCGCTTGCGCAGTGGCGCAGCGCAGGGGCGTCAACCCTGAGGTGTAGAGGTCGAGATCGACCTTACAGGCGTTAGGGCCGCAGCGAAATGCTGTAAATAAGACCACAGAGGTCGTCAACAGGCAGTAGAGCCATTAAGCACGGAGCCGTTGATATGGGGGCCGCTGTAGGTCGTAGAGACCTAGAAGGTGTATAGGCGACCGGGCCTAAGGGGTGTGAAGTAAACCCTTGAGTGAAGATGTCGAGACGACCTTGGGACTGCTAGAGTCTGAGCGACCTAGAGCAGGTCGTCTGTAGGTCGCTGGCGACCTGGAATGTAAAGTTGGATTTCTGATATTGGGGGGCTTAAAGTAGGGCATAACGAGTCCACGTCGGCCGAAACATCGCGTGAAGGCCGGCGAACGCAGATTCCCGCACGGAACTAGCCGTTACTGCCAAGTAGCCGTTAGGCCGAAGAGAGCCGTTGGCGATAGATCCGTTGAGGGCGCCGGACCGTTGGGTCACCGTAAACTGCGCCGGATAGACCTCGAGGCCCGGCCGCCCGTTGCAGCGCTGGGTCCCGATTATATAAGGCCGACCCGTGGCCCAGGGGCCTCCACTTGCTTCCATTTCCACTCAGAGCTAGGGTTGCCGCCACCGCGCCGTGCACAGAAAAGCGAGAGCGCCACCGAGCTTAGGTCCGCCGCCGCCGCGCCCGCGCATGCGAACTAAGTCGCTGGTGACCTTTAGATCCAAGTGCACCGGGTTCGAGGAGGGCAAGATGGAGAAGCCGGCGATCCCGAATCCAAGCACCGTCTGGGAGACGTCCACGGTGACTGAGGAGCAGATTCAGTCACTGGTGGACCGCGGGCTGCTGCGGCCCAAGTCGCAGGTCGGGTGGAGGCCGGCGGCGGGAGAGGCTTTCCCGACGGAGGGGACCGGCGAGACCGTCGTCTTCCTCGCGCACATCGAGCGTGGATTCGGCGTCCCCGCGGGTGACTTTCTGCGCGGGCTGCTGCACTTCTACCGCATCGAGTTGGTGCACCTGGCGCCCAACTCGATCACGATCATCGCCACCTTCATCCACCTTTGCGAGGCCTACCTCGGCATCGCACCTCATTTCCACCTCTGGCGCCACTTCTTCGAGCTGAAGAAGACGGGCAAGGGTGTGGTCGTCGGCAGCGTCAGCTTCATGTTACGTCAGAATATGAAGTCGGAGTACATCGACCTGGCGCTCCCCGACAACACCACCGGCTGGAAGCAGGGGTGGTTCTACCTCGACAACCCCGCGCCGGCGCTAAGGGAGAGGATGGGGCAGATCCCAGTCGCAGGCCCGGAATGGACCAACCAGCTGGCGACGCTGGACACCCAAGAGCTCAAGCCCTTGCTAGACGACCTGGAGCAGCTCAAGGCGGAGGAGCTGACCAGCGCCGCGGTGGCCATCAGCTTCTGCCGTCGCCTCATCCAACCTCTCCAGGACCGGGCCCATCCGGCCTTCGAATACTGGGGTCAATCCGACCCGACCCGAGTCGCGCAGCGCAAGGTCTCCAAGGCGGAGATGATAGCTCGCGCGAAGAGCATCTTCGGCGGGCGGATCCGCAACAAGGAGTGCCCCAAGGCGCTAGGGGTGTACAGCCCTTCCGACCCGGTGAGTTTTCAACCTTGGCATTCCTCCAATCTGAAGTTCATTGAGTGCACGTCTTGGTTTTGATGAAATGTGTACGTCTTGTTTTGCAGCACCGCGAAGGCATCTACTGGTGCCCGGCACCGCTGCGCGACGAGGACCAGCGCAGCTACAAGGTCCGCGACGTGGCGGACGTGCAGGCGGCGCCACCTCCTCCTGTCGACGAGTACGTCTCTGACTCGACGGTGGGGAGCGACAACGAGGCTCCCGCCACGTCGCGTAGGGCGCCATCCAAGGTCGCCGCGCCGCGGCGCACGCGGCAGACAGCAGGGAAGATTCCTGCCTCCCAGGCTGTGACCCAGATCGCGGAGGCAAAGAAGAGGAGGGGGAAGCGGACCAGATCCGCGGTGTCTGCAGACACCACCACCACTGCTATTTTCGACGTCGAGACCATTGACGTTGAAGATAACGAGGGCGACGTGCAGTCGCCGAAGGCAACAACGGCTCCGTCGCCAGGAAGGCAGGCGGCGGAGACGCCCCACCCGGCGCCAAGGGCGCAGGGGCGAGCTACGTCGAGCACCGACCCAGCGGGCGACGTTGGGTCGAACAAGAGGATGAAGAAGGCCCCGCCCAAGCCGTGCAAGCCCGGCCTTAGGTCAGTGACCAAGTAAGCCCGCTATCTTGCCCATGACTTAGCTCTGTGTTTCCGCTTCCCGTTGGTCGTTTACTCAGGTCGCCTTTTCATGAGCAGGGTTCCTCTGACAACGTCGGAGAGCGGAAAGAACGCCTCAGGCCAGGAGGCGTTTGGGAGCAAAGTGCCAGAGACGCCGGTGGTGGAGTCGCCGGCAGCTTCAGCGGCCGACGTGACGAGCGCGGCCGCCGGGGCTAGGACGTCAGCGGCGCCCGAGGCGGACAAGGCCGGGACTAGTGCGCCTCCCACTACCGGAGGTGAGGGCGGCGAACGTGGCACCTCTGAGCCGCAGCCGGCGCCAGGCCCACAGGGGATCTTCGACGAGGGCATGGAGTCGGTGAACGACGAAGACCGGTGCCTTTACGCCGACACCCCATGGGAGGCGGAGGTCGTTACCGACCGCCGCGACCTGGAGACATTCAGGGAGGCGACGCGCACGATCGGGACCGTGCTGCTGGTGAGGATCCTTGCTGACTTCCTTAGGTTCTTGCTTCGGGTATCTTTGGCGTGAGGCTTAACGATCTGTTTGTTGCGCAGTCCCTTGCTGAGCGGGCGCAAGCTCGGACAGGTCTGCTGCGGGAGACAGTGAACGCGCACGCAGAGGCCGCCGCGGCCCATGAGGCGAAACTGCAGGCCGAGATTGCGGCCGCGCGTGAGATCCAGCGCGTCAAGGAGGTCATGGCGCGCCAGGCGCAGAAGGAGGTGGCCGACCTGAAGAAGAAGCTGGAGGACGCCGAGCGGAAGGCCAAGGACGCATCTTCCGACCTCCAGGCCGTGGTGGATGGTAAGTCTTCATCGTTGTACTGGGCTGACTCCGTGTGCTTTTCCAAGGGCTTGGTCCTTATTCTCCGACCTTGAATCGCTGCAGGCGCTCGAGGGACCGAGGAGGCGCTCAAGAAGGAGCTGGCCACGATCAAGAGCCAGCTGACGGCCATCAAGGAGAAGTCCACAGAGACCCGGCGAGGTTAGCATCTTGCTCGTTGTTTGGAAGTTGGCCGACGTGTCGCTGCTGGACGTGCTTCTGATTCTGCTTGCTTGTGATGCAGGTCTTGAGAAAGAGCTGGGCGAGCTCAAAGACGCCGCCCAGTATGTCATGGACCTCTACGTCCCGCACGAGGAAGGGGCTGAACCCAAGCCGCTGATCGACCGGCTTGACGAGGCTGAAGGTCGCATCAAGGGCCTGCTCCTGGACACCGCCAATCTTGCGGCGGCCGCGGCGTTGTCAACCGTCAAGTACCACGACCCATCGTTCGCCCTGCAGAAGGTCTCAGAAGACGTGGACCTGTCGGGCCTCATCAGGCGTGAAGATGTCGTGGCAGCCGCTGAGGAGGTCAAGAAGTTTGACTTTGGCACTGACTGAGGTGGTGCTGAAAGGAGCTTTTAGACATGGGTTAGGTCGATGGACTTGTAAATAAACTTGCAATGTTAAAAAGCTTTTGCTTATGAAAAGATGTATGCAAGTTTTAGCAAAGCGCTCTCATTATACACGTCGAAAGTAACTAGGTCGCAAGAGAAACCCTCCGCTCACCCAACTCAGTGGAGGAACGGCTTACCAACCGTGCGGCCCAGCGTGGGGACTTAGGCACGACCGGTGCGCGGAGGGGGGTCGTGGACCCTAGGTCTTTTGAACCAGAGACTTAGGGACGTTTACAACGGAAGCGGAAGCTAACTATATGGTAAGGACTTGAATGCGTAAAACATAATCAAAATCCCTTCAAGTCGCGAGACCCTTAGGTTGGCAAAGCCAAGCCCCCGAGCGTTTCGAGACCTGACCTAGACCAAGCCCCCGAGCGCTTCGAGGGGGAAGGGAAAAGAACTTAAAGTAAAAAAGGGAGACCGAAACACAGGTCGACAGAGGGGTTGCCGAACAGGGGATCTCTTTCTTTATTATATTGAAATTACAAGGGGGGAG
Organism: Cenchrus fungigraminus; assembly: GCA_036936925.1. Lineage (NCBI taxonomy): Eukaryota > Viridiplantae > Streptophyta > Magnoliopsida > Poales > Poaceae > Cenchrus > Cenchrus fungigraminus. The sequence continues at coordinate 123,194,726 of CM072770.1, read as the reverse complement.
AGTACATAGCTTTATTTTGATACAGATCTTCTAAGGATAGAAGCGACGTAAATGCTCGATGTTCCAGACGTTAGGAACGCCTTGGCCGTCGGCCCACTGGAGGCGGTAGGTTGATGGGCTGACGACTTCCATCACGATGAAGGGACCTTCCCAAGGGGCAGAGAGCTTGTGCATTCCCTTGGTGCTTTGGATACGACGTAGGACCAGGTCTCCCACATTGAAGGATCGCTCCCGCACGTTGCGGTCGTGATAGCGTCGCAGCTGCTGCTCGTACCGCATGTGCCGCATTAGTGCAGCTATGTGGTGTTCCTCGATGCTGTCAAGGTCGACCTTGCGCGTCTCCTCGGCCGTCCCTTCCTCGTAGTGTTGGATGCACGGGGCACCAAAGGCTACGTCGGTTGGGAGAACCGCCTCTGACCCGTACACCAGGAAGAAGGGCGAGTATCCCGTGACCGAGCTGACCTAGGTTCGGAGACCCCAGATGACGCGAGGCAGCTCCGTGTGCCATCTGGTCGCGTATTGCGAGGCGTCGTCGAAGATGCGGTCTTTGACGGCTTGAAGCACCATGCCATTTGCTCGCTCGACCTGGCCGTTGCACCGCGGGTGGGCCACCGAGGAGTAGTAGACGTCGATGAGGCTGTCCTGGCAGAAATCCCAGAAGTCCGGCCCTGTAAAGGCCTTTCCCAGGTCGGTGACAATCCTGTTAGGGACCCCAAACCGATGGGTGATGTCCTCGATGAACTTCGCGGCCTCTTTCGACATGACTGTGGCGACGGTGCGGACCTCAATCCACTTGGTGAATTTGTCCACCGCCACCAGGATGTGCTTGTAGCCGCCAGGGGCCGTCTTGAATGGTCCCACCGAATCAAGGCCCCATATGGCAAAGGGCCAGGACGGTGGAATTGTCCTCAGAACTTGAGCCGGGACATTCTGTTGCTTGGCGAAGAACTGGCAACCCTTGCACCGCCGAACTAGGTCTTGAGCATCAGCTAAAGCAGTGGGCCAGTAGAAGCCCGACCTGTAGGCTTTTCCCACCAGGTTTGCGGAGGCTACGTGGTTGCCGCACTCCCCGCCATGGATCTCTTGTAGGAGCTCAAGACCTTCAGACCGGAGGATGCACTTCATTAGCACACCGTTGGAGGCGGACCTCCGATACAGCTCGGTGCCGATGACGACGTAGTTGGCGGCGCGCCTGACGATCTTCTCGCGCTCGACCTTGTCTTCTGGGACGCGCTTCTCCACGATGTAGGCGATGAAGTCGAGGCGCCAGTCATCTTCGGCCTCCGCCATGAAGATGTCGCGGCTGCCCGGTGTGTCACTGTGCAATGTCTCTGGGTCGCTGAGGAGTCGAATCGATGGCTTGCGTAGGTCTTGAACGAATACGCCAGCCGGGACCAGCACGCGCTTGGATCCCAACTTGGAGAGGACGTCTGCCGCCACGTTATTGTCGCGGGAGACGTGGTGGAACTCTAGACCTTCGAAGTGGTCCTCGAGCTTGCGCACCTCGGCGCAGTAGGCGTTCATTGTCTCCTTCTTGATGTCGCATGCCTTGTTGACTTGGTCGATGATGACCTTGGAGTCGCCGTAAGCAATGAGTCGCTTGATTCCGAGGGAAACTGCGATGCGCAGCCCATGGATCAGGGCCTCGTACTCAGCGCCGTTGTTGGACGCCTTGTAGTGGATCTGTAAGACGTACTTCAGGTGATCGCCCTGGGGCGAGATGAAGAGGACGCCTGCGCCTGTGCCTGCGCCTTCGAGGTTCAAGGAACTGTCGAAGTACATCTTCTAGTGCTCCGGCTTCTCCGCCGGCGGAGGCTGCTGGGTCTCCGTCCACTCAGAGACGAAATCGGTGAGGATCTGGGACTTGATGGCCTGCCGTGGGCAGAACTCGAGGTCGAATTCGCCCAACTCAACCGACCACTTGACGATGCGCCCCACGGTGTCGCGACTGCGTAAGATTTCTCCGAGGGGAAAACTGGAGACGACCTTGATCTTGTGCGACTGGAAATAATGTCGCAGCTTGCGCGACGTGACGAGAATAGCATATAACAGTTTCTGAGGTTGCGAGTACCTGACCTTACTGTCGGATAAAACCTCACTGACGTAGTAGACAGGTCACTGGACGGGGTACTGGTGGCCCTCTTCAGGTCGCTCGGCCACCAACACCGTGCTGACCACCTGGGTGGACGCGGAGATGTAGAGCAGCAAGGTCTCCTTGGGTGCCGGGGGCACCATGACCGGGGGCGTCATGAGGAAGGTCTTCAGCTCCTCGAGCGCCTGGTCCGCCTCGTCTGTCCACTTGAACTTGTCAGACTTTTTCAGGAGCTTGAAGAAGGGCAGGCCTTTCTCTCCAAGCTTGCTAATAAAGCGGCCTAGCGTCGCCATCATTCCGGTGAGCTTCATCACGTCTTTCTTCCCGGTGGGTCGATTCATCCTGCGGATGGCATCGACCTTGGCGGGGTTCGCCTCGATGCCGCGGTGGCTCACCATGAAGCCTAGAAGCTTGCCAGATGGGACGCCGAAGACGCACTTCTCTGGGTTGAGCTTCTAGCGGTAGACCCAGAGGTTGGCGAAGGTCTGGGCAAGGTCGGCGATGAGGTCGTCTTCGTTGGTGGTCTTGACAACCACGTCGTCGACGTAGGCCTCGACGTTCTTGCCGATCTGTGACTCTAAGCACTTCTGGATGGCCTTCTGGTAGGTCGCTCCAGCGTTCTTGAGGCCGAAAGTCACGGTCGTGTAGCAGTAGATGCCGTGCGGCGTTATGAACGCCGTCTTGTCCTGGTCAGAGACCTTCAAGGCTATCTGGTGATAACCCAAGTAGCAGTCGAGGAAGCACAACAGGGCGGTCCCAGCGGTAGAGTCAACGACCTGATCGATGCGCGGGAGAGGGAAGGGGTCTTTAGGGCAGTGACGGTTGAGATCGGTGTAGTCGATACACATTCTCCATTGGCCGGTTTTCTTCGGTACAAGCACTGGGTTGGCGAGCCAAACCCGGTTTTTACATTCGCGGATGAATCCGGCAACTAAGAGCTTTAAAACCTCTACCCTAATGACCTCCTTGCGATCCTTCGCAAAGCGGCACAGCTTCTGCTTGACAGGCTTGGCCGTCTTGCTTACATCCAAGGAGTGCTCAGCCAGCTCCCTAGGAACACCTGGCATATCCGATGGGGTCCATGCGAATATGTCAGCATTGTCCCGGAGGAAACTGGTGAGCGCGAGTTCCTATTTCTCCCCGAGGTCGTCGCCGATGACCACCGTCTTGGTTGGATCGGCAAGGCCGAGGCAGACCTTCTTCGTCGATGGCATGGCGTCCAGGGCGGTCTCGGTGCGCTTCTGCTCCGGGATGGTCAGGTCGGACGGATCGACCTTCTTGGCTTCAGCCACCATGACGGCCGAGGCATCGAAGCAGGCGTTCGTCGTGGCGATCTCCAGGGCCTCGTTGTCGCACTTGAACGAGATGAGCAGGTCGCCGTAAACTGTGAGGACTCCCTTGGGAGCCGGCATCTTCAGCACTAGATAGGTGTAGTGCGGAACAGCCATGAACCTGGCCAGCATGGGGCGACCAAGGATGGCGTGGTAGGATGACTTGAAGTCAGCGACCTCAAAGCTGAGGTATTCTGTGCGGAAGTTCTCCTCCGTGCCGAACGTGACCGGGAGGGAGACCCGACCCATGGGGTAGGCCGCCTTGCCGGGCACGATGCCGAAGAAGGGCTCGTCGCACTCCGTAAGCCTCTTGAAGTCGAAGTCCATCTTCTTCAAGGTGTCGACGAAGATGACGTTGAGCCCGCTCCCTCCGTCGATGAGAGTTTGAGCGAGCAGGGCGCCCTCAACGATGGGCTCGACGACCAGCGGGTATGAGCCGGGATCTGGGATGTGAACCCAGTGATCGGCTCTGGAGAAGGTAATGGGCTGCTCCGACCAATGCAGAGGCTGCGATGGTTTGGTGTGGATGAGCTTGACCTCGCGGCTATCCTTGCGATACCTCCTTCTGCTCGTGCTGCTCTTCAGGCCGCCAACGATCATGTTGATCGACCTCTTGGCATGCTGGAATGGGCCATTGGGGTTGCCTGTCTCCGGCGGTGGAGGCAGGTCGCGCTCCATGCGACGATCCTCCGGCTGGTGGCTATCACGTCGCCGGTCGTCATGGCGGTCGTTGTCCTGGCGACCACGTCGGTCGTCGCGGCGGTTGTTGTTGTAGCGACGTGAGGATGACCTATCTCCGTCGCTTCTAGGTCGCTTTGGGTCCTCGGGCGCGCAGAACGCCCTCTTGAACTGCTGGCACTCGCGGACTGTGTGAGTGCCCCCTTCATGGAACGTGCATGGGCTGTCCAGCACCGCGTTGAACTCCTCAACGTTGAACGTCGAAGGTCGGCGCCCATCCGCCGCGAGAACCTTCGAAGGTCGCTTGCGGAACTTCGAGCTGGAGTCACCGGCGGCGCTAGAGGTGCCGGCATCCTGCTTGCCGTCATGGTCAAACTGGTTGACCAAGGCTTCCTCTGTGTCGATCAGCTTGTTGACGACCTCCATGAGCGGCGCGACCTTCGTGGCGCCGGACTCGTGGATCTTCTCAAAGACCTTGCGGTCCTTGAGACCTTTCTTGTAACTGTCGACGACCTGGTCGTCCCGAACGCCGACGCAGGTGTTACGGTTCTCGAAGAAACGGTTGGTGTAGTCCCGTAACCGCTCGCCGGGCTTCATGGTCACCCTCCCGAGGTTGAAGGCGTTGCTGGGGTGATTGTACGTCGCCTGGAAGTTCGACGTGAAGGCCTAAGACAGGTCGGCCCACGATGTGATGCTGCCTGCCGGGAGGTTGTTGAGCCAGAGCGACGGTGCGTCGCCCATCACCAGCGGGAAGTAGGCCGCCATGTGGTCGAAGCTGCCGCCGGCCGCCTTGACGGCGACGTAGTAGGTCGACAGCCAAATGTTGGGGTCGGAGCGGCCGTCGTACTTTTGGATGTTGGGCTTGAAGTTGTCGGGGTAGGCGACCGACCGGAGACGTGGCGCCAACGCGGGGAAGGCCATGATCGCCATGTCGTCGCCGCTGTCGCCGACCTGAGCCGCATCGTCGTCCCGCGCCGTAGCCACGACCTGGGATCTAGGCTGTCGGTCCGGGTTACAGACCGGACCCTCGGGGTGGCCGTGATCGGCCTCGTACTGGGCACGCCGCCGGTTCTCGACGTCGTGGCGTTCGCGCTCCTCGCGCTCCATGATCCGGTGGACGCCGCCTGGAGGACCATACTCGCGGTCGTAGTCGAGGCGACGTCTGAGCTCCCGCTCCTCGTGTTCGCAGTGACGTTGGTCGATGTAGCCGCGGGCGTCACGACCACGCCGATTCTTGTCGAGGTTGGCGCGTAGGTCAACGGCTGGCGCGGCTTTTGCTCCGGGCTGGTTGACCTCCTCCTGGATCGTGGGGAGCCTGCTGTGTGCAGGCCGATTAGATCGGCTGCGCGAGTGTCGGCTCGACGTAGATGCAGCCGACTTGGACGCCGCGCTCTTCTCCTCCACCAGAGCTGTGGCGACCCGGACGTAGGCCATGGCTGCTTCGGCCTCGGGCGAGGGGTTAGCTTGCTGGAGACGTGCCAACGCCGCACCCAGGTTGGCCTGGGGGCTGTTGAACGTCGGGAGCCCCGCCTCTTCGAACTCGAGGCGTAGGTCGCGGGCACACGGGGGTACCGCCTGGCGCTGCTCCTCCGCCCGCCTCTGGGCGCGGTTCGCGTTGGCTTGGATCCGACGTGCCTCCTCGGAATCCGTCGCGCCGACCCGCGGTGGGTCGTTCGCTGAGACCACCAAGATGCGCCGCCGGGTGGATCTCTGGTCGTTGGGGAGATGCGGATCCAGGCCTTCTGAAACTCGCCTCCGTCCGGAGACGTGGGAGCCTGTGTGGCGCGCGCGAGGTCGCGCTCCTGAGCGATCTTCTTCCGTAGTCGACAGCCACGGAGCATGTGCCGTGCACCCTTATGGTAGATGCACGGTACGTCGAGAGGGTCGCGGCGTGCGCGAGGTTCGACCTTGAGGTCGCCAGATGGTTGCTGTCGCCCAGATTGGATCTGGATCAACTTCGCCGCCTGTCGTGTGTACACGCCGCTGGGAGCCCGCAGACCGAACGGGAAGGTCTTGCGGTGCGACGCGTCTTGCGTTGAGCGCTGAGCCCTTTCGCAGATCTGGAGGGTTTCCTCCATCATGTCGATGACGCGCTCCATCCCCTGGACGATGTCATAGGGTTTGGGCGGGTGGGTCTTCGACTTCTTGCCGGTGCTGGGGACGGTGTCTAAGGTCGCCGGGGCCTCCTCGGGGGCCGTTGGTGAGGTCGCCGCCGCCAGCGCGGTCGAGGTCGCCGTGAAGGAACCGAAGCAGATCTCCACGGGGTTGGCAAGGATGTCCACCCTGCTCGCCGGGAAAACGACGCCAGATCGGGCCGCCATGCTGCACAACGAGTTCCTGATCTCCCCTACCTAGCACGCCAACTGTCAGGGGGTGAGACCTGGACAGATCCGCAAGGGGGCTACCCAAGCGGTTGTAGGTTGACTAATGGGGGGATCAGGACCTAAGAGCGTAAGCGGTAGTTCTTGGATGAACTCGGAACTCGGCGAGTTAGGCAAGGACACAGGGGATTTTAGACTGGTTCAGGCCTCCGGAGAGTAAAACCCTACGTCCAGTGTGGTGGGATTATGTGGAAAGGTGATCTCCCCTCGAATGGAACTCTAGGCCGCCTTATATGGCCGGCGGGCTAGGGTTTCCATTCGAGGTCGGTGGACCCTCATCGGGGTCGGTTACAGATTTTAGGAAGGTCGCCTTCCGTAATTACAGAGAGGATCCCGCGATCCTCGGGTCTACTGGCGGTGCCGCTGCCATGATCTAAGGAGAGGCTTGCCCCGCAAGCCTGGCAGGTCGTCTGCGATCTGGATAAGGTCGTCCGAGGTCTTCCAAGGTCGCCGGGATTGTGGATAAGGTCTCTGGGCCCACTTACAGGTCGGTAGGGCTTCTGGCAGGTTGGGTCCACTTGACAGGGACCTCCGGGACCCTGGTCGGTGGGGACCCATGGGTACCCATGTCTCACACCCGGTAATGAGCCGGGCAGGTGAATACTCAAGATTAGTAATGGAAAATCCCTTGCCGCCTCACTTAGGTACTAGGCTTACCGGTCCCATGCCCGACAAGTGCTTAGTACGTTCAAAAGCTTAGCCCACGAAGCCACTGGATCGGAACCCAAATCCCATGCTCTTACCACATGAGCAATCCATTTATAAATATGGTGATTCCATAAAGGAGATCCTATTCTCGCGAGTGACGAACATCACTCGACTTTTACCGGGTCCTTAGAGCATAGCATCTAACGACCTAGCATACTAGAAAAGGAACATAGGCACCTAGGGATCATGCAACTAGGGTTTCATTCAATTCCTGAACGTAAATGCACATAGAATAACAAAGATAGTTGCATAATTTTAAACAACAAGGGTTAATGATAAACCGGGGCTTGCCTTCGTTGGCAAAGCTGGCCTTTGGCCCTTCTGGACTTTGGTCCAGGTCTTGCTCTACGGCGATGTAGTGCACGTCTCCTCCTGCTCCCTCGTCCTCGTCAGCCGGTACGAGCGTGTAGCTACCATCGGGGACTTCTACACGGAGGATGCAAATGCAAGACTTAATTGACAATTTGCTTTAATTAATTACAAAACAACACATGACAACCATGGGGGTGCATGGTTGACCACATTCACCTAGATAATAATACATTCAACATACTCTTCCTATAAAGGAACAATATGCGATGTTTTATTATCTAAACTTTTTAATAGTGACTGTGTACATATATATGCAAGTAATTTAATTTAATTACCACAAACAGCAAGGGGTTGGTTATAAACTTGTTGGCAAGTTTCTCCACACATACACATGGTCCTTAGGTGTGATTTGTGATTTTCCCATTTAATTTCATCATTAAACCTACAATGGCTTCTCCATTTTTTTATTCATAAAATAATTTATAAAACACCAAGAGTGGTGTTCCCTGAGCTTATTAAGTCTAATACAAGCCACCAAGCACACATGCATACTTGGTTAAGCAATAAAAATAAATACATCATATATAGCATTTCTATTTACAACAAACAAGATAAATACATATAAAAATAAATAAAGCACTTCTGGATCCAAACTTTCTCTCACTGCTTCTCTGGTCCAATACAAGGCTAGGCATCCAACATATTCATCCAGGGCTATTATAGAACTAGAGTTATGCAATTACTTATAAAACTAGACATAAATCAAGAATAATTATTTCTGGCAGAGATAAAATCATGGTAAATTCACCAGAGGTGTATTTCAGCATAAAAAGACAATAGCCAGAAGTTGGGCACAAAAATAAATTTATTTTAAGCTATAAAATTCATCTAGGAGATTCACCAATAACACAAGATAAATCATATAAAAAGATTTACTTAGTAACTTTCTGCAATTTTTGGTGTGGTGACTAAACATGGCATGAAGCACAACATATCCAAGAATCAGCTCAAGAACACCTGTAGATTTGGCAGTACAACAGATCTAGGGTAAATGGATTTCAATTTTTCTTGCAAAATTCATCACACAAAAGTATATAAAGCCTTTACAAAAGTTGTAGTAATCTTCACAAGGAAACTAGCAAAATTGTTTTCACATTTTTCTGATTTTTCCTTGAATTTCTACACATTTTACAAGATTCAGGCAAATCACAAGTAAAAGGAAGAATCTTCTTGCACTCAGGTCCCTGGAAACAAATAACCCTTTACAGCCATGCCCTTAGATCTAACAACCAAGCCCTCGAGTCCAAAACCTTCACAAATATGCCCCCGGCGGCGGAGGGGAGCTCGCCGCCGGCGATGTGGGCCCGGGGCTGGCAAACAAATGGCACAGATGCGCGATTGGGCTCACCCCCTCTCGATTGACGTGCTTGGTGCGGCCGGAGACGTCGCCGGCGAGCGGCGGCGGCGAAGCAGTGGTGGCGCGGCTGCGGGAGTTCGACTTCCGGCGAGGACAGGGGAGGTGCTGATCAACTTGTGGCACGGGTAGCTCCCCTGTGGTCTAGTGGAGGGGCTGAGATGGTTTGTTGGCTCGGGGATGAAGCGGACGGTGGAGCTCACCGTGCGGGTACTCGGCGGCGGCCGCGGGCAAACGTTCTCCGGCGAGCAGGCGGTTCGGTCAGGCCAACACGCGGGCGTGCAAGCTCAAGTGGTGCGAGGAGAAGGGCTAGAGGTGTTCAGGCGGCCACGGCAACGAGCGGAGCAAGGTGCTCAACGGCGGCGGCAATGGTGGCCGCGGCGGGGCTCGGCGTCTCGCGCGAGGAGAAGACTGGCCTGGCTTTTATAGGCGGGCACGAGGCGGTGACGGAGTTTCCTTGCGCGCCAAGGCAGGTGGAGCCGCGGTATGGCCGAGGTACGGCGAAAGGGGGGGCGGCGACGTGCGGGCGGCCGTCGGGCCAATGGCCTACGGCGGCGCAGCCGGCCGGCGGGTGAGAGCGCGGCACGTGGCACCGGCCAAGGGGAGATGCACATCACGCACAGGAGCGCGAGGCACGGCGCACGGTCCAGTGGTTACAGGCTCGTCTCGGCGTGCGTGTACGGCGAGGTACGGCGGCGGGTGACGTGGACGGGCACGGACGGCACGGCGACGTCGCGCGCTCAGTGCGCCGACTCGATTTGGAATTCAACTTAGCCCTGTTTGAAATGTCCAAACTCGAGATTTCACTACAGAAGTGGACCAAGAGGTGAATAGGAAAGTTGTAGATCTCATACCCCTCTACAACTTCTACAAAGGGCGTATGGTGATTTTCTCAACCATTATTGCACAAATGGCATGCCAAGTTGCAGATTTTCTGGGCGCCTGTGAATAGGAACCATAGGCGTTGACCTGCATTTTTCACGCATTTCCACTCCAAATCTCAAATGCCACTCAACATGAAAGTTGTGTCCCTCAACAAACTACACAACTTTTACATTGGGAGAATTTGAAGTGTTTAGGTGAAATTTGGAGAACGCGGCAAAAGTTCCCAGTGACACAGGAGGGTCAAAGGGGACTTAGGGGGTTTGGACTAGGGTTTTGACCAACTTGACCAAGGGTTGACCAAAGTGGGTCCCTAGGGGTGGTTGGTAATGTTTTCTAGGTGATGGCCCAGGTTGACCATCGTTTGACCAAAGTCAACCCTGTTTGACTAGAGCATTAGGGTTAAAGACTCGGATGAAAACCTGGAGCGTCACACTCTTCAATGTTGGTGTTCTTGAACTCGGTGCCATTGTCACTTCTCACTCTCTTGATCTTCACATGAAACTCATTTTAGGCTCTTGTGGCAAACTTCTTGAATATTTCATGAACCTTGCTCTTGTCCTTCATAAAGAATACCCAAGTGTACCGAGAGTAATCATCAACAATGACAAAGCCATACTTGTTCCCTCCAATGCTAACATAAGCCACGAGACCAAAGATATCCATGTGAAGTAGTTCCAATGGCCTTGTAGTGGTGAGTACATTCTTGGCGGGATGAGGAGCACCAACTTGCTTTCCGGCTTGACAAGCACTACAAATTCTATTTTTCTCAAAATGAACGTTTGTTAGTCCTAGGATGTGTTCCCCCTTTAGAAGTTTATTGAGATTGTTCATCCCAACGTGAGCTAGTCGGCGATGCCAAAGCCAACTCAAGCTAGACTTTGCCAATAAGCATGTATCAAGTTGGGCTTTATCCGATGAGAAATCCACCAAGTAAAGCCTTCCCTTGAGTTCACCCTTAAAGGCAACGGAGTCATCACCCCTTCTAAAAACGGTCACACCCTCATTGGTGAACAAACAATTGTAGCCCATCTCACAAAGTTGTGAAACGGACAACAAATTGTAGTCCAAAGATTCAACCAAATAAACATCAGAAATTGAATGATTTATTGAGATAGCAATTTTACCAAGACCAACAACCGTTCCTCCACCACTGCCTCCAAATGCAATTCTTTTCGTAGGATTTTCAATCATATCACGAGATGTAAACATTTTCTTCTCTCTGGTCATATGGTTTGTGCACCCACTATCGATCACCTATTTGGTTCCACCGGAGGAGTATGCCTACAAAACAAATTATGCTTGTGTTTTAGGTACCCAAGTAGGTTTGGGTCATAAAGTGTTAGTCACAAGAACCTTGGGCACCCACACATTCCTTTTGATCAATGTTCCTTTTGTGCGGGGTCCCACATACTTGGCAACCACCTTACCCTTGTGGTTCCAAGTCAACACATAATCGGCATAGAAGTTATCTTGTGAAGCATGTGGCTTGGGCTTCTTGCTTGACTTGATTGGGTTGGACTTTGCCCTAGGTTGTGGTGCATTTGTTGTGATTTGAGTGCCCTTGAACTTGATAGGAGTGTTGTACTTCACGTGGTTGTCAAAGTTCTTGGCACCCAATTGCTTCATGCCATGTACCACATTCCTTGTCCCCACACCTTTGGTGTGGTAGTTCTTGATGAATGGGATGGGGTCCTTTGTACCTTGTTCTTGCTTACCAAGGCCCTTCCCATCCGCAAAGCCAAACTTCTTCATGTAGCTTGACCCAAAGCCTTTGGTGTAGTTCTCAAACTCACCTCTCTTGGGTTCTTTCTTCTTCTCATCAATGAGAGAGTTTGACAATCTAGCAATTTCTTTCTTCATAGCATTCATCTCGGCAATGTTAGTAGCACAAGCATTTATATCAATTTTATAACACCAAGAACAACCATTGCTTGTTGAGGCTTTAGAGTTAGAGAGAGCATCATTAGATGTTGTTGTAGCATTATTCTTGAGGTTGTCAAGTTGAACTTCTAGTGCTATGTGACTAGTCTTTAAGCTTTTGAAGCTCTTTTGAAGTTCAAGCTTTTCACCCTCAAGTTTCTTGCAAGCATCCTTAGCTAGGAAAGATTCCCTAGTTAATTCATCTACTATCAACTCATCTTTAGCTTGGGATTTCTTGAGGCTAAGAATTTCTAATTCCTTTTCCTTGAGCAAGTCCTCTTGCACCTTGAAACCCTTCTTTTCAATTACAAGGGCATTCTCAAGGGCAATGGTTTTCTCCCGCTCAAGTCTAAAGAGTTCTTCTTGCACCTCTAGAGTCCCATCTCTATTCTCTATTTCTTTCATTAAAAACATGATTTTCTTAGTTGCCTTTTTACCAAAGCTATTTATCATCTTTTCAAATTCAAGATCACTTTCACTATCATCATCTAGGGGTGGGGTGGGAGTGTCTACCTTAGAGCCCCTAGCCATGAGGCATGTGTGGGTGAAGTCATCTTCATCATCGGTGAGATCTTCAAAGAGTGATGACTTGTTGATTGGTTCTCCAATAGAGATAGTGGCAAGACCCACTTCATCATCGGAGTCGGAGCTATCATCATTTGAGTCCCATTCTTTACCCAAGTGTGCTTCACCAACTTCTTTCTTCTTGTTCTTGTCATTCTTGTTGGTGTCCCTTCTTCTCACTTTGATGTTGGGGCACTCCGCAATGAAGTGACCCTCCTTGCCACACCCAAAGCATGGCCTCTTGGAAGTCCTCTTCGTCTTGATCTTGTCTTTGTCTTTGCTCTTGTTGAGGAAACCACTCTTCTTGAACATTTTGTTGAACTTTCTTACAAAGAGTGCCATTTGCTCGGGAGTCATGTTCTCATCATTATCTTCATCACTATCTTCCTTGACCACAGTCTTGGAGGTTGATGAGCTAGATTTCTTCTCCTTGCTAGATGCCTTGAGGGCCACTCCCTTGTTCTTCTCAAGTTGTTCATGCATCTTGGACATTTCTTGTGAGAGCTTTGACTCCTTGACGGTGATAAGATGTTCTTCCATTCTTCCAATCACATCCACCGGAGTGAACTCGTTGAAGCCTCTCTTCTCTCTTATGAGTGATGGGAGTTGAACATCCCTTGCCATGTATGCGGAGAGGATCTTATCAACCACTTCTCTTCTTCCCCATCTTGTGCTTCCAAGAGACTTGATCTTGTTGATGATTTTGTTTAAGCGGTTGTACATATCTTGTGGAGACTCATCATCCTTGATAACAAAACGGTTGAGCTCACTTTCCAAAGCACGAATCCTTCCTTCTCTCACTTGCTTTGTCCCTTCATGGTTGATGAACAATGTGTCCCACACTTCCTTGGCGGATTTCAACCCATCCACCTTGTCATACTCTTCGGACGTGAGTGAACTCTTCATGATGCGTATGGCTTGATAGTTTCTTTGTATCTCATTTGCTTGATCTTGAGTTAGCGTTGCATCACCACTAGGGAAAGTAATACCCCTATTCACAATAGTCCAAAGTGTGGGATTTACCGCCATCAAATACTCCTCCATCGAGTTCTTCCACTTGGAATAGCCGGTTCCATCAAATTGGGGTATCTTCCCAATGTGGCTAGAACCCGATGGATGGTTAAAAGATAAACGAGAGTAATCGAAAGAGGTTCGGGTATAGTCCCTTGATGATGACGGTCGTCGAGCAGAGCGGTTGGACCTTGCATCATCAAATTCCTCATCCTCACTATCGGAGGATTCTTCACCATGTCCATGTGCTTGATGACTTGTGCTTGCTCCAAGAGTGCCACCTCCTTGAGGTAGGACGGGAGGTGTGCCAACGACATTGTTGGCGGGATCACCTTCGGGAAGAGGTGGAGCTTGAGCATTTGGATCCGACATCTTCTTGACTCCAAGCGGTTAAGCTTCAAATTCGGAGCACTTGGCTTTGATACCAATTGAAAGGATCAAGATGTCGACTAGAGGGATGGTGAATAGTCAAACCTGAAAATTCACAAACTTTTTCGCAGCTGTTAGTTCAGGTTCGGAGTCTCCGGATATTTTTTCGGATACTCCGGGAAATCCGGAGAATCCGAGAAAATGTTCGGATTGTCCGGCCTACGAAGGGTGAATCAAATTCAACAGAAATTAAACTTGCTCAAATTTAGATCTATGAAAATAGGTTATGCACTGAGATGAGACAAGCCTGTTTATACACCTAAAACTTGCAGGAACCTCAACACGAAGTAGATTGGCACCAAACCCTAGAAATGTGCTCAAAAGAGATACAAGCATACAACAAGATGAACAAGCACAAGAGACACAAGGATTTGTTACCGGAGTTCAACCTCACACCTTGAGGTCTACGTCTCCGTTGAGGAACCCACAAAGGGTGGACCTTTACACCTAGGTCACTTTCCTCCCTCTAGCGGCCACAAAGATCAAGCTAGAGTTACTTACTCAATCTCGGGGTGATACAAACTTCCTTGGGCAGCCACAAACCTTTGGATGCTCCAAGGCAATGCCTAGCCGGCTAGGAGCTCAAGGTTCCAAGAGTAACAAACACGAAATGTGCCAACCAAGCGAAGAACGAGGTGCTCTAGAGATGGGAAATCAGCTCACTAGCACTCTCCAAGCTCTTGCTCTCAATCCCTCTTAAATCCCCAACAAATCTCACCAACTTAGAGCCAAGGGGAATAAAGAGGAGAGTAAATGAGTTCTGAAGGTTTGTAGTTCGAAATGGGCAAGAGAGAGAGAGAGAGGAAGGGGTGGAGGGGGCATTTATACCCCCTCACACAGAAAAGAGCCGTTACAACTCTAAGACCCGGAATGTCCGGGAAGGTCCCGGAAACTCCAGGAAGTCCGGAGACTCCGGGTAAAACCCGGATACTCCGGCCTTCCAAGGTCAGCACCCAAGAAAAATAACCCCGTGAACGTGTTGGTGCAAAGGTGTCTCTCATAGGTTTTGTTTTGACTACTAGAGCACCTGATCGACTCTTGGAGGATACATTTCCTGTCCCTCTTTATAGTACGGCGTTCCTAGGACTCAAATTCAAAATATAAAATAAATAAGCCTTCATAGGAACCCTTTGTAGCATCACTTCCTTTTTGTATAGACAATGAATCACACTTGATGCCACATACAATTTTAATACCTGCTTATACACTAGATAAATCATTAGTTGCTTAAGCGTGTGTCATTAAATCACCAAAACCCACTTAGGGGGCCAAGATACTCTTCAGATGTGGATAATGTCGTATTTCTCCTCTTGACGGCAGCCCACAGTCATCCTCTACCTGGACCGGTCAGACCGGTGTAGATGGTCGGTTAGACCGGTGCCTCCAGGGTTGTTGGAAATCACCTTGTGTTGACATACCAATGATCCCTTCTCGCCTCCTTTGTCTTGCTTTTCAACAGTTTGATGTCCTAAACTTTTCTCAGCCTGAACTTGTCGGTTAGTAGCATAATAATCACTAGTAAAATGTACGACAACTCCGGCTTCAGAAAAATCAAGCATGGTTGTTTCCTTTTGATTAATATGCTCTTCTACAACTAAGCTTGACTCTTTAGTTGTAACATATTCAGAATGTACACTATTTGGTTCAGTTGCCATAATAAACGAACTATTGCTCAAATCTGAATCATTTTTATTTTTTTTGGAGATTGCTACTTGATAAAGAAAGTCGCGTTGAAATTGTGCAAGAATCTGGTCTAATTCTTGGCGCATCTCCTCAGGGAGGTCCTCTTTTCTGACTTCTTCATCTAAATACATGCTTGCTGAATTTTCATTAATTTGGCTATAGTTATGATGAACATTTGCAGCCAAATCATGATTATTAACATTTTCAAGTGATGCTAAGAAAGTAGGTGCAACCTCCACTCCATTAGTGATTTCTGAAGCATATAATGGTTGAGAATAACTGGCCAGACGGCTAGAATTAGCATAGCCAATTTTCTCATTCACCGGCATGTTTTGTGATGTAATCACATATCCTGCCGATGAATAAATAGATGAAACTCCTTGCTGAAAATTAGTAGAATTACTAGCATGTGATGTTCCATAAGAATTGGCCAAACTCACCATGTTAGTTTGGCCTTGATACATGTTAACCGACTTTTGAACTTGTTGTACAGCCGGTGTGTGAGTGTAATGTTGTATGTTGCTAGTATCATTAAAATTCAAAGCATGCATATTATTTAACAATGGCTTTTGCATATTAAATTCAGAATCATAATTTGCATAAATAACACCATCTGAATAATTACTAGCCAATGCAATATGCCTACTAGTATCAGCAACATCAACATAAGGATTCATGGTTCTTGCAAAATAACTACTAACATTAGACATAGGCAGTGTATTTGCAAATTGTACCTTGGGCTCGTTGCAGATGCATTGATGCGAAGTATATGGATAGCCCGCCATAATAAATCTTGATGCTTCAGATCTTGTAATATAGATAAATCCAGATATCCTAAAAAATCCAAGCAATCAATGACCAAAGTCTCGCTTCTCTTCTAGTCTTCAATAAGTAGTAACAAGTAAGACACAATGCAAATGGCTTGAGCAGCCTGATGCAAAGTCACAATATTAGATGCAATCAGTCTGAAAAGACCAGATTCAACTATATAGCGGCAAATCAAGAATAATGGATCAATTAGGTAAAAAGGCTAGGGATCGATAGAACGGTTTGAGCAACCTGATCTTTGTTCCCCAGCGGAGTCGCCAATTTGTTGACTCCTTTCGGGGTCAACACACAAGAGCATGCGAACGAACCGAAGAGCAAAGATACCGCCGACACCGGTCAGACCGGTGTCCTAGGGTTTGCCTAATTCGAGCGTTCGGGGGGGGGGGTAACTACCACGCTTACGTGATGGAGGACGGCTAGGTTTATGAGCAAACCAGCAAAGAGGTAACCAACGAACTTATGTGGCGAAGAACGACTAGTTTACAAGCAAACTAGCAAAGGTCGTCGAAGCTCTCGCCCGGGAGGGACCCCGTCAGGGCGTGGACATCGCCGGTGTGCCCTAGGACGACCAGCAGGCCCTAGGACGCCATCTCAAGTCGTGGAGATCAAGAGACGAGAAACATGGAGGTTGGCAAAGGGTGTTGAGAGGGTAAAAAGTAGATGTAATGATAGATTCGATTGTCTCCTCCTCAATCGGCCGTGGCCCTTCATAAATATAGGGTGGGGAGGTCTTGCCCCAGTAGGAGTCGAAGCCCATACCAATTCCGCATCGAAATACAACTCCTAACTCGGATTTGGCTGCGAGCACCGGTCAAGCCGTCGGGTCCCACCGGTCAGACCGGGCGCAGGGCTGGTTCTTGCCAGGACCATAACTCCCTCATCCGGACTCCGAACTGGACGTTCCACATATGTATTTCGATCGTCTCGACGAGATCTACGCAATGGTGAAGTCCAATTGGCATTTTGAGCACTTTGGTCTGACCGGTCTGACCGGTGTGGGTCAAAGGTCAGACCGGTCAGGGCTGCTGAATCGGCTATGACCAATAACCGAATCAGATCAGTTGGCCTTCTTATATAAGCCAGATCAGCCACTTTTGACCATGGTTATTTGATCTATATGACTATATATCCTCTTGGTAAAAGGTTCATCTTGGTGCGCTTGAACTCATGATTTGACATCATATCGATGCTTCTCCAAATACTTCTTTGCTCTCTTTATGAAATCATACTCAGAACCTCCAAGATGTCCTTCTTGTCTTGTAAAATGCATATCAAAGCCAAACTAGCAAAATATCAAGGATTAGCACTAAATTGGCACTTCTAGCCTTTAGCCTCACATATCTCGAACCTTTGGGTGCGAACCGGACGTATGCGAAAAAATACCTAGAAAGTAGTAAAGTTATTAAATATAGCAAACAAAGTTAAAATTGTGCCAAATTTGAGCATAAGTTTTGTATAAGTGTATGTTGAGGATAGAAAAAGTTAGAGGTAAAAAAGTGATTTTTTAAAAATTTCTTTGCCGAGAGTCAAAAAAAATTGCATTCGGCAAAAAAAATCTTTGCCGAGTGCCAGCTTGTTGGCTCTCGACAAAGAATCTTTGCCGAGTGTTTTTTTTTCTTTGCCGAGAGTTTTTTAGTTGGCTCTCAGCAAAGAAGCCTCTTTGCCGAGTGTTTCTTCTTTGCCGGGAATTTTTTATTTGGCTCTCGGCAAAGCCTTCTTTGCCGAGAGTTTTTTATTTGGTTCTCGGCAAAGACCCGAACTCTAGGCAAAGCCTGCGATTCCGGTAGTGACTATGGAAACTGGACGTCATCTCCAAACGTGAAAAAATTCAAACCATCAGCGTTTGATTTTGACGGGCACGGAGAATAGTGCGCATCTACGATTGTGCGCGCCCATTCATTCCAGCCACCTCTTGACATCAGCCGTGACACGATCTCATCATGGCTCCGCGTATATAGATAGGGTCGACGTGTCCCTCCTCAGTCCTCACTACTGCACGAGGCCACACTCCACAAGTCCACAGAGAGAAACCACTAGACAGCACCATGCTCGCGTCGCTGGCGGTGACTATCCCCACGGCGGCCGAAGGCGCGTCGCGCATCATCCTGGTGCACGGCATGGGCCACGGCGGATGGTGCTGGTACCGCGTGGCCACGCTGCTCCGCGCCGCCGGACACCGCGTCGACGCGCCGGACCTCGCGGCCTCGGGCGCCGACGCCCGCCGGCTCCGCGAGGCGCCCACCTTCGAGGACTACACGCGCCCGCTGCTGGACGCGCTCCCAGACGGCGACCGGGCCGTCCTGGTCGGCCACAGCTTCGGCGGCATGAGCGTCGCGCTCGCCGCCGAGGCGTTCCCGGAGAAGGTCGCCGCCGCCGTGTTCGTCACCGCGTTCCTGCCGGACTGCACCAACCCGCGCTCGCACGTCATCAAGAAGGTAGTAGTACTAGCTCCTTTGGGGTTTGGACTACATGTTGTTGACCATCGATCGACATAGCTGACGTTAGAACACCTGAGGCTGACGTGATCCCCTCCTCTGCTCTGCACCACAGCTTACCGTGACGGACTGGATGGACAGCGTCACGGGCGCGGAGCACGACCCGCCCTCGGTGTTCCTGGGGCCTGAGTTCCGGCGAGAGAAGCTCTACCAGCTCAGCCCGCCGGAGGACTACACGCTGTCGCAGAGCCTGGCCCGGGTGAGCTCGTTCTACGAGGCCGACCTGCGGGACCAGCCGCCGTTCAGCGAGGCGCGGTACGGCGCGGTGCGCAAGGTGTACGTGGTCTGCGAGCAGGACCAGGCGATGCTCGAGCACTACCAGCGGGCGATGATCGCCGGCTGCCCCGTGGCGGAGGTCAGGGAGATCGCCGGAGCCGACCACATGGCCATGTTCTCTGCGCCGGCCGAGCTCGCGGGGCACCTCGCCGACGTCGCCAACACGTACGCCTGAGGCGGTGGATGCCCATGGCTCGGTCCGCCACGGTTCCGCGGAGTAAAATAAGTGGATGATGGATGTGGGTGTATTTTCTTCAATTTGGATACATGTAATATATTAATATGAAATGCTCTCGATTTCATCTTCTATTATCTTTATACTATTGAAAACTTTTCTCACCCAACGGAAACATACCCACCCTCTCACAAGAACCCAACCTGTCAGGCCGGGGCCACCCAAAAAAGCACGGCGAAACCCGCGAGGACGAAAAAACGTCGTGATGCAAAATGTTTCCGCGTTTCGTCGTTTTTTTCTCACCACGAGCTCCCCCTTACCCGCCCGCGTACCCGCGGCCAACCCGCCGCTGTCAATCACGCGTCTCGCCGATCTATTTCCTTCCCTGTCGCGCCGCCACCGGTCCTCCCTAGATCCCCTCAAGCCCGTGCTCCTCCTTCCCCCGGCCGCCGCTTGCCTTGCCCACACTCGCGCCGCCAGCGGCTCCTCCCTCCTTGCGATGCCATGGTCTCCCTGATCTCTCCGCTTGTGCGCGTGGCGGAGCTCCACTCGCGCGCGACAGCCGCGGTGGTGGAGTTCCTCTCGCGCGTGCCGGTTTTGGCGGCGGAGCTCCTGCTCCCTCTCGCGCCCGCCTGCCGCCGCGCTCCGCCTCACTCTACACCGCAGGACCAGGCCCGTCGTTGGGCATGTGCAAGCAGCGGCCGAACAGGGCCCCCAAAAAGTGAGGCCCCCAAATTGCTAATCTATCATTAACGTGGCCTTAATCCTTAAGGAAATGAAGAGCACAATACAACGTGTAGCATATTGCTTGCACGAATCACGTCGTTGGGCATGCACACGTCCATGGCCCAATCCATCGAGCCTTTGAAACTCTCCATGATTAATAATATGTTTAGTTCAAAAAAGTCTCCTGTCCGTCACATTGCATCTATGGACATTAATTAGGAGTATTAAACGTGGATCAATAACAAAACTTATTTCATAACCCCTGACTCAAATCGCGAGACGAATCTAACAAGCTTAATTATACCATGGTTAGACAAGGTCATGCTACAATAAATAATCTTTAATGATGTATTAATTAGGTTTAATGGGTTCACCATTAGTTTTATAATTAGTCCATGTTCACTACCTCTAATAGAACTTGTTTTAGTTGTGCGAAAAAATTTAGCAACCAAACAGTGTCTAAGATTTTCACAATCAGTATATGACACAGGTAGATTTATGTGCATGCGGCTCCATAGTCTGCATTATGCCGTCTGGGAGAATATTAATTATGAAAAATATTATTGAACATATGATTTTTTTTTTAAAAAAATTCAGGCCTCACACGGGCCTAAAATTTCTGGAGACGGCCATGTGCAGAATTTCTTTTTTATATTTTTTGTCACGATTTTGCAAAAATATATGATCCGCGAGAAATTTTGCAAAAATATACATCTGCTGCCGTGGCCCACGGCGTCAGGGACATAACGCCGTGGCCCACGGTGGTAGGAGCCGCCAGGAGTGGGCCCTTAGTGTGGGACAGACATAGCGCCGTACCCCACGGCGTTAGGGGCCTAGCGCCGTGGGCCACGGCGTTATGTCCTAGCGCCGTGGGCCGCGGCGGCAGCAGGCCTGCTAGCGCCGTGGGCCACGGCGTTATGTCCTAGCGCCGTGGGCCGCGGCGGCAGCAGGCCTGCTAGCGCCGTGGGCCACGGCGCTAGGGTCTCCTGCCTATATAACACCGAAATTCAGCCGAAAATGTCATAATAAATCGAAAAAAAGAAAAGAGAGGGGGAAGAGGAGAAGGGAGTGAGGAGGAGGAGGTGAAGGTGCGAAGTTCTGCTGGTTTTTCGTCTCGTTAGAGGTAATACTCTGATACTTAATAGTTTTAGTGTAGATTTGCTTAGTGGATATATAGTTTTAGTGTAGATCTGCTCAGTAAATACATAGTTTTAGTGTAGATCTGCTTAGTAAATACATAGTTTTAGTGTAGATCTGCTTAGTAAAATTATAGTTTTAGTGTAGATCTGCTTAGAAAAATTATAGTTGTAGTGTAGCTCTGAGTAGATATATTTTGTAGTTGTAGATCCACTTGTTAATAGCGTTTTATTTTTTCATGCTGTCAGACATGTCAGATGATCTCAGTGTCAAGTTGTATTTCGGTAATGGGCAGATTAGATATGGTGAACATGGAGTTGACTTGTCAGAATTTGATTCGGTTGACCATGTGATTAGAAGAGCAGCCTCAGGAACTTGGGGGTCCATTACCGAGTTTTTTAGGGCATTTCATGTAGATGCAGAGCAACATGACTTGTCCATTATGGCTCTAATCAACAGGAGTGAGTCATTATATTGGGAGCTTATGCCACTTCAAGGCACTGAACATTGGAGGAGTTATATCAAAACAGCATGTGATATTGGTTTGCCTGTGATGCTGTTTATCCAAGTTGTTCATAAGGTTGGGTCTAGTAGTCAAGTGCCTGTGAGTGATGCTCACCAGGGTGAGGCTGAACTACAAGCAGGAGATGGTCCTACTACTGAGCCACAAGAAGAAGGAGATGGTGGTTCCAGTGAGGAAGAAGAAGGAGATGGTGACACACACTTTGAGGGTGCAATTGACGAGGGGGAAGTTAATGAAGAAATACTCAGGCGGTACGAAATGGAGGCCGATGGGGATGAACGTGGGTTGGAAGAGGACTCCTCAGATGATGAGGATGACCCGCTAGTTCCAAAGGACTGGGACAGTTACAATTTCTCACAGCTATCTGTCAATCCTGGTGAGAATGTGGCCTGGGAGTATAGAGAAAATGCAGTTTCTGGTGGCGCCATGTATAAGAGTGCAGTAGAGGTGAAGGATGCAGTGAATAGCTCAAGAAACCAATACTGCAGAGAGAGTTCAGGGTAATGCAGTGAAGAGGTCCAGAAACCAATACTGCAGAGAGAGTTCAGGGTAGTGAAGAGTTCTCCACATATATATGATGTACAATGTCTGAAGCCCAACTGTCCTTTTCGAGTGTATGCTTCCAAGGGCAAGTGGAAAAATTATTAGGAGATCAAATCTGTTGTGGATCACACTTGTTTACTTGAGCAGCTGGATGCAAGCCATCGTAATTTGTCATCCGGTTTTGTGGCTAGCCAGATGTTTGCTAAGATTGTGGAAAATCCTGCTTATGAGCCTAAGTCCATTATCTTGGCAATTGAGGAGAAATTTAGGTACCAGATAAGTTATGGTAAGGCATACATGGCAAAGAAGAAGGTAATGGAGATGAGGTGGGGAACTTATGAAGCATCCTATGACAATCTGCCTCGATTTCTGAACACAATTGCCACGCTAAATCCTGGTAGTTATTATAATATCAAGACTTATAATCTTGTATCAAGGCCAGGGAAGCAAGTCTTGCAGCGGGCATTCTTAGCATTGGGTCCTGCTATTGCTGCATTCAAACAGTGTCGACCAATTATTTGCATAGATGGCACATTCCTAACAGGAAAATATAAGGGCACAATCCTTACAGCTGTGGCTGCAGATGGCAACAATCAGTTGTTGCCATTGGCAATTGCTTTTGCAGAGGGAGAGAATGGTGACAGTTGGTATTGGTTTCTGGAGAGATTGAAGCAGATGGTGGTGGGAGATGTGTCAGACGTGTGTGTGATACACGATAGATACAAAGGTATTTTGCAGGCCATTAATGACATCAAAGAAGGTAGTGAAGAGCGTAACAGAGCAGCACAATGGCCAGATGTGCATAGCAGGTGGTGCATGAGGCATATGAGAGCAAACTTTCATAGCCAGTTCAAGAACAAAGAACTTACAAAATTGTTCAAGCACTTATGTTCGACCAATCAGGAGAACAAGTTCTACGACCTATGGCAAAAATTAGATGATCTGACGAAGAAAGCATCAGAAGAGATAGCTAAGAAGCCTGTAAGTACTGAACCCGGGGAAGAGCCAGTTTCTCTAGAGGACGTGGGGCTAGATGCTCCAAATGTCAGAAGGAGAAGGGGGCGTGCTGTGAAGACCTTCAGCCAGTGGATTCAGAATGAGCCTAAGGAGAAATGGTCTCTCCTGTTTGATAAGGGAGGTGTGAGGCATGGGATAATGACAACAAATTTTGCTGAGGTTTACAACACTGTTTTGCATGGTGCCAGAGCTCAACCTCTTGTTGGTATCATTAAGTTCTTCTTGTACCGCACAATGAAGTACTTTCTTGACCGTGCTAATGCAGCACATGCAGCAATGCAGGACCCTCAGAAGGTGTATTCAACATGGATGACTGAGTACTTGAGCAAAAAACAGAAGGCTGCTCTCTCTCACAGAGCTTACCCACAACCTCTACGTCGTGATCCTGGCGAGGAAGTGCAGTGGAAATATCAGATTAGTTGCCAGTCCAAATCACAAAAAGCAAATGGTGAAATAACAATACAGAAAACAGTTATTGGGAATCATACATGCTCATGCTCTTGCCAGAAGCCACTGCTGCTACACTACCCCTGCTCACATGTGATCGCTGCATGCCTTGCAACAAAGAATCAGCATTGGGGTCGCTACGTGCCTAAATACTTTCTGAAGCAAACCGTTCTGGACACTTGGAACCACACTATTGAGGGTTACCTGCATCTTGGAACTTTCACTCAAGACCCCAAAGACAGTGCGTTGTACATACCAAATCCAGATCCAACCATGTGTCAAGGTGTCAGTCGACGCAAGAAGAAGAGGATTAGGAACAACATGGATGAGGCTGAAGCTGGACCTCGGGTGCAGATATGCTCCAAGTGCAACAATCCAGGACACTCCTACAAGAGATGCACTGAAGCATCTTACTTTTCCACTCCCACTTCTACACCACCTGCAGCTAGTGCACGTGGACGTCGTTCCAGTCGCTACAACGAAGGAATGCAGTGACCGTACTTGTTTGTGCTCCCGTGTTGTAATAATTGAACTACTTATGCATGTTATCATCTTGTAATATTTGAACAATTTTATCTTGCAAGGTCTTGTAATATTTGAACTTATGCATGTTATCGTGTTGTAATAATTGAACTACCTTTTCATTTGCTTGCTGTTTTATTCTTGCCGTCGAATTTCTTATCATATCCTGTTATGTTTTGTTCTCTAATTTCAAATGAAACATGTAATGAATTATCATATTTCTCATCTGTTTTGTAGGCTTTCAATGGCTTCAACGGGTCCTGAGTTGGATTTGGAGTTGCTCACCAGTAGGAAGGACAAGGTTCCGGTGCCAAAGGGGATCCACACTCCTATGTGCTACTGCGGTGACAACTGTAAGCTTGTGAAGTGCAACGTTCTCGGGTACTGCTACGGGATGAGGTTCTTCATGTGCGAGAACTACGAGCATGACCCCCTCCCACCATGTCGCAATGTTAGACCAAAAGTAAGAACTAACTGCATTACTAAATAAATATTATGTCATTGCTATTTTATTATGTGCTAACTTGTCTTTGAAAAAAGACTCCACCTCCTCTTTGTGATTTTATGCAGTGGCTAGATTGTGAGCAGTCCGAACAAATTCGCATTCGCCGGGAGATCAAAGAACGTGAAGCGGCCGTGGCCCGTGAAGCAGTTAGAGAGAGGAAGAGGGAGAGAGCTCGCCGGGCTAAGGAAGCTGGGCCGGATGCTATGAGGAAGGGGAAATACCCCCGTTGTACCCAGTAGACGTAGAGTACTCGACGCCGAGTGCTACTGTATCCATAAAAAATTATGATTTCATTTCATCATTCTCTAGAGTCGGGTTGTATCTTTAAGAACTTGATTTAAGATGCATTTCAGATGCGAACAATAAAACTTGTACTAGGGTGTGTTTTCTGTGAACTGCTCCAAAACAGTGACCACATAGGGTGTGTTTTCTGTGAGTCACTGCACCAAACAGTGTACCTAGTACTAGGGTGTGTTTCCTCTGAGTCACTGGCCGTTTTCTTGCCCCGGAGCGAATGGCCCACCATCCAGTCTGTGCCTACATATATGTGAGCACTCTTCTCCAGTCTCACTTCACAACACAACAAGCAACAATGAGTTCCTGGACTGGGGCTGATGATGATGACTCCCTCGGTCCAGCACTGTGGAGCCAGCAAGATCTAGAGTTCAACACCAATTTTCTAGTCTTAGACAAGAGAGATTTCAAATCCATGCGTGATGTTAGAAAGTACGCACCAAATCAAACGGTGAACTGGCCTAGGTGTGCACACGGTGAGTTCTGTGTGATGCAGGTTTATCAGGGATGGGACAACTCTGGTCGCCGCTTCTGGCATTGCTCACGAGCATGGGTAGGCAAAACTTCATGACCTCTGTCCTTCATCATTTTATGATTTACTAATTGAATCACGGTTTCTGCAGTACTCCGAACAACCGGATAACTGCGGTTTCGTGCAATGGGTGGACCCCCCAGCTATTCACTCGTATCAAGAGTACATCAACTACCTCGAGGATGTTGTCATCTTCAACCTGAGGCAAGAACTCGCGTCGGCATTGGCTTCTCCAGATCCGACATCTACCAACGGCGACGACAGACCGGTGACCGGACCAATGGTGGTGAAGACAAACACCGGCTGTGAGGACGAGTACTGCTGTTGTCCGTGCCATGAAAAGAAGGACAACACTCCACCAGCAACTCCACCCCCGCCACCATCTGATCCAACTCCACCCCTGTCGGGGTACTACATGCCCTCCCAGCACTCCGACGGGTCTATGATGTCCGGGTTCTCCGGGTACTATTCGTACAACTCGACTACAATTGTTGTAATCGTTTATTTAAATTCCCTAAGGCACGTTAGGACTAGCAAGAGCGGCACAAAGTTAGGGTAATTGTGTCGCACGTGCCATTGCAAATGTTGTAATCGTTTATCTAAATTCGTCGTTAAGTATTAATGGTTCGTCGTTTTATCAATGCTTCAACAATTCAAATTTTAAAAAAAAATTCCTACCGCCGCAGCCCACGGCGGCAAGGAACAGGTACCGCCGTGGCCTACGGCGTTACCTGAGCGCCACGCTGCCGCCTGGCGTTAGGAGCCTAACGCCGTGGCCCACGGCATCAGGGACATAACGCCGTGGCCCACGGCGTTAGGTGTACGGGCCCACTCCTGGCGGCTCCTACCGCCGTGGGCCACGGCGTTATGTCCCTGACGCCGTGGGCCACGGCAGTAGATGTATATTTTTTGCAAAATTTCTCGCGGACCATATATTTTTGCAAAATTGTGACAAAAAAAATATAAAAAAATTCCCATGTGCAGGACTTCAAGGTTGGTCTCCCCTGCTCCCTTCCTCCATCTGATTCGGTCTCGATTTTGCCCGCCTCCATCGCGACGTGCTATTCACTATGGTGTGCTGTTCACTATGGCGTGCGGTGTCGTGCATGGGTTTCTCTTTAGGTATCCCGGGGAGGACGACGTCGCGCCCGCGCCACCGCAGCCCCGCACGATGACAAGCTCTGCTCCGTTGGCTCGATGGTCGTTCTCTTTAAATCGAATCTTCAATCTCATGTCCTCTCTCTTCTATTTCATCTCTCTTTCCACCCAATCTTAGGTGATTCGCTGGTGAATCGAGCGACTCCTGGTGATGAGGGATGCGGCCAGTGAGGAGGGAACCAAATCCCACCCGCATCAGACATCCCTATCTAGGGTTCGTGGGTGAGAGAATTTGGGGAGGATTTTTTCGTCCGTGTAGATGGTGGCGCGTCAAGACCCCAAGCAAGAATTCTCTCACTGTCGGACATTAATGGGTCTCGTGGTTAATCAAACCAAATCCAATTCCAGGCATCATTGTTCGTGTTCCTCCTGGCATCCCTTTCTTTCTCTCTATGTCCTGCTTAATTGTCATCAGTTTCTCTTTAGTAATTTAATTTCATTGTTTACATGATGGTTGATGGCAGGTCACCAAGGTGCCAATGAAGGATGACAATGGGACGGTGACGGCGACGACACCCCTCTCCTCCCCCGGCTCCAGGTACGCCTCCTTTTAGTTGTGTCAATCCTCTTTTTTATCATCCTTTGAAGATCTGCATTTTTAAGATTTGAGCAGTGGATTTAAGGTATAAGACTGTCTCCAGCAGTCTCCCTTTGCACATCTGCAAAAATCTCCCGTTTGCAGACGTTCCCGTCGCGCAAACGAGGAGGGGCTGCAGCGGTCTCGCGCATCGCTCGCGGTAGTTGGCCGCGCGCGCCCTGGAGGAGGAGGAGGGGCCCCACGAAGAAGGAGGAGGCAGCAACAATGGCGGCTCAGATCCCGCACCGCCCGACCAGGACCCGCCGCAGATCCCGCCACCACGGTCCCCAACCCCAACCCACCCGCCGCAGCAGCACCAACGCCCGCCCGAGGGCGACACGGGCACACGCGGGAGCGGGGAGAGGGGTGGCCCCGGGGGAGGCGTTGCTCCGAGAAGGGCCGCCGCTCGGGAGCGGGGCCGGCTCCAATCACGGCGCCTTCATCATCGCCGCCGTATGGGAGGAGGAAGCAGCCGACGGGGGAGGCAGATTCGAGGAGGAGGCAGCCGGAAGATTCGAGGAGGAGGCAGCCGACGGGGGAGGAGAAGGCGGCCACCGACGAAGCGGATCCACGCCTGCGGGGGCGGAGATGGGGAGGCCGGACTTGAGGAAGCAGATCCACGCCGGAGGAGGACGTCGCGGCCACCGACGAAGCGGGTCAACGCCGGTGCCCACCACGCCGACACGGAAGAAGAAGGAAGGGAGCTCGTGCTCGCCACCCGGCCGCCGGGCCACCGACCGTGTCTAGGTGCTCGTGCCGTAGCGGAGGAGGCCGCTCCTACTCCGCCTCAACACACCGGCCCTGCTCCTCCTCCCGCGCGGATCTGCGCCGGCGGCGCGGGTGGGCGCCGGTGGAGGAGCTGCGCGAAGGGGAGAGAGGCCATGGCGCCGCCGCGATGAGGGGAGAGAGGCACGCCTGGCGCCCATGGCGGAGTGCGAGAGGCGGAGATGGCAGAGTGCGAGAGGCGTTGATGGCAGAGTGCGAGAGCGAGAGGGGGAGATGGCGGAGTGCGAGAGGAAGAGAGAGAGGAAGCGGTTGGATTGCAGCACGCCCAGGAATGAGCAACGGGGGAGCTCGACTGCATTTTGCAGTAGCTCATGCAGCATCCGCTGGAGTGTGAACAGGAGCCCCAGATTCTGCATTTGGGGGATGCAGCAGCGGCTGCAGAAGCCGCTGGAGACAGTCTAAGGAGTTCAGAACAACCTAAGATCTAGCAAATATTCAATCGAGCAGATGGAGCACACATTCAATCGAGCAAATCGAGGAGCGAGATAGACCCGGTGGAGCCCGGTGGAGGAGTGTGGCGGCGCATGGAGGCAGCGGCGCATGGAGGAGTGTGGCTGCGCCAATTTTCCATGGTATTTTGGTAAGTGCCATGGAAAAAAATCGCTATTGATTTTACTCATAGTGCTGCTTCTGAATGTTCACCAGCCTTTTTTTTATTATTCAGGTTTGTGTTATGATGAATAGGCATATGGCTGATGGATAGTGGCATGGCCAGCAGAAACAAATGGTTGTAGGTTTTCCGAGCAAGCATTAAACTTAAAGCGTGAACTCAATGTGTATTTTTTTATGCCCCTAAGGGCAAGTACATTGGTGTGGTCTGATAGGTCGTCCCATGCATTTACACGTAATCTTGGGTCGACTCAACAGACAACATGTACAATGAGTTGTCTGGTAAGTCGTCTGGTAGATCTATATAATTCCTTAATTTGTGCACATAAAAAAGTAATATTATGAGTTGCATGGCAACAACAACTCATACAATGGTTGTGGAGTTGTCTCATGAGGTAGTTGTTTCGTTCATGAGGTGGTTGTTTCGCGAGGCAACGACCTCTTTCTCTCTCCTTGCTCTCTCTCCTCCACATCACCAAAAATCCTATGTGGCAATGCATGAGACGACCTATGGGACTGCTGACGTGTACCAATGTAATTGCTCTAACCTTCCTGATGGAGAAGCTCTGATGATATTTATGCCTATAGCATGCCCGCAAGCAGGGGCGGCTGGCGCGGGATCTTGGCCTCTGCCCGCGTGGGACCTCCACCTCCCCGCCATCCATGGAGCTTCCGCTGCTTGCGGGCATTCGATTTGATCTGGCAGCACGCACCCCTCCTCCCCCACACCGGCAGCCTCCTCACGGCCGAGGAGCAGGGGCACTGCGCGAGTCCCTCCCTCCCTCTCTCAGCTTGTTTTTTCATGGATATTTTCATGTTTAGATCTCTAAAGTTTATAGCAGGACTTTTCAGAGTTAAATCTTTCAGCTTGTGCTTTATTGATTTCGATTGAAGCAGGCATACTAGATTGTGTCAAGAGCCTGGTTTACTTTCCTTTAAAAGGGAGAGAGAGCAAAACTTCATGGGAACCTTGTTATCATGGTTTTCTTCCTACAAACATTTTTTTTGTCAACGATTTTTTTGGTGGCATCTCTGACACCATGAACCTAAAAATTCTGATATAATTGTTTCTTTAAGTGGCTCCGAAGTGGCTCCATGTTTGTTCTACAAGCAAGGGGAGCAAAATTGAACAGGATGGAGGAGGTATGTTCTGCAAGCATATTGTTATTAGGTATGTTCCATGTTTAGATGCGACTGGTTTTTGATTAGTTTTTTTCTTGAAGCCACATATGTGTTGTCCTGTAGGTTGTACCCACAACCCATGATTTGAGGAAAAGTTGTATTTTTTCTTAACATAATCTGAAATTTAAGGATAATGATGTTACTGTAATTAGGAACTTTTAAATTGTTACAGCAACCCTTATTTGATGAGAAACTTTAAACAAATCAGATAGGAATGTGTTCTTCAGAGTTTGTATTGTTTTGAGAGTTTTCTATAACAGATCACATGCCTACATTGAAGAGAGGAGTAGTTTACAAATCCTAAATCTTTTTTTTTTTACCTTGCAAGTATGTCCGTAACAGCTAATGGAAATCTCATTTGGATTTCTAAAATGACGATAGTACTCATTATATTACTCATTTTTCATTTATTCTGATTACCAGATGGTTACCGTAGATGGTTCAATTTTGAAAAGGTCAAGATCATCAATGGCCCAGGCGGGATTCCTGTAGGGTTTTTTGAGGTATTTTCTTTCTGGCTAATATGTTTGGTATTTGGGCAGCAGAATTGAACAGGACAGGGAGGTATTTTATACATGCTTACTATTGATTTAGGACAATTTCCCATGTTTAGGTGAGACTGTTCTTTTAATTTTTCCTGGAGCTACAACTGTGTTGTTATGTATGTTGTATCCACATACCATGTTTTGAGGGGAAAATGCTTTTTTTTACTTCAAATAATTTGCAGCTTAAGGATAAGATGTTACTGTGCATACAAACATTTTAATTGTCACAACAACAAATCACATAGTAATATATTCCTCAGATTACCGAGTGGCTGTATTGTTGTAATCGTAAATACAAACATACAAATCCTAGATCTTTTTCCTACTTGTGGCGGTGCGTACCTTGCAAGTAGGTCAGTAGCAGCTAATGGTAACCGCTTTTGGATTTCTAGGATGCTAAAATTACTCATTTCCCATTTGTTCTGATTGCTAGATGGTTGCCATGTATTAGGTTCAATTTTGATCTTTTTCCATTTAAAGTAGTCTGATTGATGTATCCTATTACATTGAGTAGATTAGAAGCCCTAACTTCTAACATGTTATATTATTGCTTCAAAACAATCTTGTGACTGAATGCATATTTGAATGATTGCTAAATATGCATAGGTGAGGAAACTTGTGGTATCATTGAATCTCTCAATTCTTTGCATGCTTTATGAAATTTAAATATTATTAGATCTTTTTTTCTTGTAACACATCATGACTGTTGTTCGGAAAAAACTCTATGTTTGCACTAATTGTTTTTTATTTCCTATTTTCATATGTAGTTAGTTGAATTTCACAAATGGTTTTTCTTTTATCTCTTACATACCAATAATATATAACATCTCTGCAGCCACCAGGACCGACAAAATTTGTATCCAAGACTGTTGGTTTGATATTTTTTTATATCATATCTTAGGGATTGGTGGGCAATCAAATGTGAATTTAGTACTAGTTTTTAATCCAATCAGACTGTTAGTTCAGAACATTGGTATTTAACCAAGAGTTCTTTATTATTTTTGTGTAGCAGTAATCTTTAAAATCATTGATATTATCTTCCTTACAGGTTGGTAACGAAGAGTTGCTTGCTATCTTTTACCTTTTAAATTTTACATCAGCAACTGCTGCCTGCAACTATATAATTTCTTAAGTAGTATTCCAGCAGAGTGGATTTCAGACCTGACTGTACAGGAAGGGTAGTTGTGTGATTGATCAAGTCCAAGAGGACAACCTCTAAAATTGACAGGAGATGAGAAATGGTATGATCCCTTGACTTCACATTTGGCAGTTCAGTTATAATTTTTTAGGATAGCGACGTGAGAAGATCAGCCACTTAGCTTGCAAGCTCTGATGTCAAGATTCAGTACAGGTTTGTGTTTGTGTTGTACACAAATCATTCATGCATCTTCATTTATTAAAAAAAACAATAATTCGGTTCAGTTGTAAGGAATTGTTGTGTGGAGACTAGAGAAAACAAACACTTATGGTAAGGATCATTGCTTTCTGTGAATCATGCACGTTGTTTAGAAAGCAATGACATCCTTGTGCCTTCCAACTTTTCTTTGGTTCACTTATAGTTTAGGATAATGATTGATGAGGCAATGAGTATGATCTCACTGTTTCATGCCTGGATAATGCTTTTTGTTAGTAAGCTTGATGCCTGTAGTTTCTACCTTTCGTATATACTTAGTGGTTAGCAAGTAAAACAGTTGCGATTGTTAATACTTAGGCTTATCGAGAGAACCAATTGCCACTAAGCAGATTATTAGTTCTGAAAATGACTCTTCTACGTATGATTGTTATTTTCAGAGAATTTCTTAGTGATATGTGATACTCTTGGTTGGAAAAATTGATCTCTAATCTCTGTGTGCTACTCTATCGTAGGTGATTCTTCTGCAACTCTTGCAAGTCTTCAAGAAGGTTGGTTCCTCTGCAAGCTTGGTTTCAATTGGTTAGAACTTAGAACTGTTGGCATTTACATTTGATTCCTCGCCATTGGCTTACAACTCTAGCATGGGATTCAGTAGTTGCTATGTTTCCTATTCCATTCAACATATTTACCCATTATAATACTTATTTGATTTGAGTGATTTTCCCTAAAAATCTTGATGCAGTAATGTTAATGTCTGGTGCATTCCATGTGTTTGACAAAATGTCCAGGAAGAAAGATCACAGCCACATCCAGCAAACCCAATGCTTGTTCTATTTGGAAAATGAATTACGCAAATAAACTGATCAGATGCTTTCATGTGTACCACTTCGCATTGGAAAGGAAGAACTAATAAGCCTGGAAGGAGAGAGTTCTTCATGTTTAGTAAGTAACCCTAGCTCTGTTCCGTGATCATTCTGTAGGGACATTTTTCTTTGCTATGGTTAGCTTATGAGCAATCAGTCCCAACACAAAGAAATGTGGAAGTGGCACGTTTCCTGATAGTGGAAGTGCACGTGCGAAACGCACGTGATATATAAAAGATTGTAATCAAATAGAATATGTTTGCAAAAGCAAGGATATATTATATTATATTAGTAATGATTACTAATCTTGAATTCATAATTTATTACAAGAACAGTAGGGAAGGACATGTCGGCCAGGAGGAATGCAAGTCACACCAGGGACACGATGGGACGACATGAGATTAAATAGATGCTAAAAGCATACGCGTGCCCTGCATGTAAAGATGAGAGACAAAATAAATCTAATTAGACCGGATTGGTTATTTTCCTTTCTTCCTTGAAAACCGAAATTCGTCAAATATTGGCCAACATTTAAAGTCTCGGGTCAGAATTTTTTTGTTTCTAAATAAATCAGGTGTCAGTTTATATTGTGACAATGTCCAGTGCCAAAAAAACTAACCTTTTTTTATCCGTAACAATTATCAATTAAAATAACACACCTCAATAAATATATATCCTTCATACAAAATGACGTCAATCTAACATTCTTTGTGCCCTTTCCACTCGTGTACCCTGCATACCAGTTAACAGATTAAATTAAATTATAACAATTTGCATTAGAAAAAACAAGATACTTGATAAATAACAATGCTCAAATAACACATCATACCTCATGCTTCCAAGACATCTTTATACACAATGTTCTTTGTGCCTTTTCCGGTGGGATCGATGTTTGTGTTCTTTCTAACAAGAACCCACGTAGTTGCACGAGAGATACCTCTAGATAGTGCCACATATAGTTGTCCATGTGCAAACACAGGTTCTGGAAGGTAGACACCTACATTTTGGATAGTCTGCCACTATGCTTTGTTAATGGTCATGGCAAGTGAACGTAGCGGTGGTTTTGCTACAACTTTGACATGTTGTTTATTCTACCTACATTCTAATAAATTCAGAAACCTTACTAAAGAAAATTCAAGTATGTTGTTCATCAAATTATTATTTTTATTACTTGTTCCATAATATAATTCTTGTTGTTATTTTCCATCTTGAGGTAAAGAGGTACATTTATGTGGTTGTATGTGGCACAGGTGGTAAGCATACATGCAGTTGCATCATATCATTGCATCATATTGCATTGCACATCATTCGTGGATGTCGCCGTATATTTGCCGCGACCGTACCGGTACAGCATCGTACGTTGCCCGAGGAGGGGTACGATGCAGCTTCATACCTTGTTGGGTATGGAGGCAGTGGACATGGCATTTGCATTGCATTTGCACTCATTGTGGTTCTTTATATTTCAGATATGCATTGGTATGAATGTGGTTATGAGGACATGATCATCTGAAGTAAATTAAGTAGTTGCGGTTTATTCTTTTGTTCATATGAGGATGACTTTCCTTTTATCATGTATCTATGTTTAAATTGATGCCTAATGAACTCGTGGTTTAAATAACTTGTCAAAGTAGTTTGCTTGCTGAGATTTATTCTCACACCCCTTTATCCTTCCAGGTGCTTGAGTCGATATCTGCTTGAAGGGATGGGAGTAGCTGCACATCTTCACGTCATGCCACTTTCTTTCTTTAACTCCAATAATGATACCTTGTTTTGCTGTTATGAGCATAGAGTATACTTTGTGGTGACGTTTGTGTTGCCTTCTTAATAGACGTGGTTGACTTTTATTAGTGGTTTATTTGTTAAGTTGCTCACTTAATGTTGGTGTGTTGTTTATCTTTATATATCAATTATGTTGTTGCTTCCGCGTTTTTACTCTATTTTGGGTTCTTGCTGCCGAATTGTTATGCTCCGGCATGAGGGAAGGTTGATTAGTAACATCTTGGGCCTTTGCGGCGCCTGGGGTGTTACAGTTGGTATCAGAGCTTTTGGTTATTGATTCTTGGCTTAGTTTTGTTTGTTAAAATTTGACTCACTTTAAAACTTGACACACTTGCACTTGTAGGTTGGGAAGGGGTTTCCTTATCTTTGGTTGTACCTTTTCTTTTACATGTCTCTTGTGGTTATGCTTTGAATATCTTGAATTTGATATGCTTGCATGTTTCTTGTCGTGGTGGTTGTAGCTATGCCTCCTGCTACGCGTAACCGTGGTCGTGGTGGTCGTGGACATGGTAGTGGTAGGGGTGAACCTGCTCCTGAGGATCCTCCTCCCAATCCGGATATGGCTGCAGTCTTAGCAGAGATGCAGGCAATGCGGGCAGAGATGAATGCTTTACGTCAGGCACCTGCGGGTGGTGTTCCTGGTGCTCCTGGCGGTGTTCCTGGTGGAGTGCCAGTAGTGCCTCCTGAGCGTCCGTTGGACTTGAGAGATTGGTGTCGTATGGCACTAGAGAAGTTTGATGGTACAGGAGCACCTATTGAGGCTGCAGATTGGCTATCTTCAGTGGTTGACAAGCTAGAGTCCTTTCAGGTTCCAGCTTCAGATTGGGTTCGTTATGCTCATCAGCTATTGAAGGGTGAGGCTCTAGTATGGTGGAGGGGTGTTCAGTCATCTTATCCTGTTGCACGTGGCCCTATCACTTGAATGGACTTTGTTGGCCAGTTTGAGAGGAGGTTCTACCCCATTGCTTTCATGGACAAGATGAAGACTCAGCTTGAGAGATGCCAATAGGGCAAGAGGACTGTGGCTGAGTATGAGGTTGAGTTTAACCAAATTGTGTGATTTGTACCTCATGTGGCGCGTGATGAGTATGAGAAGGCAAGGATTTTTCGACAGGGTTTGAAGGCCTCCATTCGCCATGTTTTGGGTGTGTTTGCTGTGGAGGATTTTCGCTCCATTGTTGATAGGGCTCTCGGAGTTAACGTTCAGGATGAATATACTGAGGAGCTCAGAGGTGGAGATCATTCACATGTGTAGAAGGATCAACAGGGCCAGTTTAGTGGTCCCATTCACAAGAAAAGGATAAGCATCATCGCCACCAGCCTTACTGCAACAACTCAGAGCAATCTCACTCTTCAGAACAGAGCACGCCTCAGTACCGTGCCATTCCTAAGCCTGGCATGGGAATGGTATGCTTCCGTTGTGGTGACCCACATCGTCGTAGGGATTGCAGTTGGTCAGGAGAATGCTCTCTGTGCGGTCAAAACCATAAGGATGTAGTTTGTAGAAAAAATCCTAATGGCAAGGTTGACTGGGAGGAGATTTCTTCTTCAGCTTCAAAGGGTACAATGCAAATGTTGGCAGGAACTCCTCCTACCCAACACCTACCTGCGCCCCTTGCACAACAGTACTTGATGGCACCCCCAGCGACTTCCACAATTATTTCTACGCCTCAGCCTGGAGCGTATTGGTTGCCACATGCCACTACTCCTGCAGCACCTATGGCACCGTTCAGTCCTCCTGGTCTCACCTTTGGAGCTAGTCCATCCTCAAGTATCTCAAGAGCTAATATTGCACCATCAAATGATGGTAGAAATGATGGAAATGTCACTAAAGGTAACATACAAATGTTCCTTTAGTGCATACTTTTCATGGTCAAGTGTAGTCTCGTAGTTCTTAAGCCTTTATGGTATATAAGATATCTTTTGGTATTGGATGGTATATTGCTACTTCAGTATAGGAAGAGTGAATTCGGGGACGAATTCCTTAAAGGAGGGGAGAATGTAACACCCCAGAATTTCATACAAGAGTTGTTGACCGTGCGTTATAAAAGAAGTCAAAAATTGACTTTTTGAACGGTTTGTCAGATGGATGACCTGAGACCACCAATGCGTAGAGCTCGTCAAGACGATTCCATTTTGCTACCCACATGTTTGTTTTGGATGTCACATGAGTAAACTGCGAGAGAATGATGTTTGGTTTAGGAAAAAAAAGAAACGTTCCTGACCCCTTAACGACCGTGACCCTTAATTGCTAGTAGAGGGCGGTTTTCCTTCCTTTTTCCCGTGAGTCCTGACTGCTGCGACTCTTTTCTCTTTTTTTCCCAAGACCGTGACCTTGCCCCTGCCGGCCCTAGTGCCCCTTCTTCCCCTTGCCGATCTGCTGCTGCTACCGAGAAAACAAGAGGGAGAGAAAGAGGAAGAGGGGAGAAGGAAAGAAGAGGGCTGCACAAACCTTAGGATTTTTGTGGTGGATCAAGGTGAGATTATTTTGATCTAATCCCCTGTTTTTGGATGAGATTTAGCGCTGGTAATTAGCCCCCTTCGATTGGATTAGTGGGGGATTAGAGATGGATCTTGTGGTTAGTCTCTGCTGGTTGACAGATTCGGTAGTTTCTGTTCCATCTCAAATATGACCATGTTAGAGTCCGAATTAATTTTTCCTCCTAAAGAAGGTTTTGTTAATGACTCCAAGATCTTTCCACGGAGTCCTATATCATAATTTTTGGATCTATGGTTTAAGAGATATTGCAGTTCAAAGTTGGCTGTTTTAATCTGACGAATTTCTGAACAGTATTAGATCTACTCAGTTTTAAGGAATCTTAAGGGTCCAATCAGTTAGCCAAATGAATACCAAAGTTTGAGGGATTTTATTAAGCTTTCCAGATTGGTAGAGATTATAATTTTTGGTTGGCTAGAACTCCAGATATAAAATTCTAAAGTGGACTGTCAGGTTTTGTTGCCAGATTCAAAACTCGAGGTTGATATAAAGATTAGTTGATCTTAATGATTTTTACTGCAATGAGAAGTATAACAAAAGTTGTGGATTATATAATGTTTCATTCTCTGGTGAAGTTTCATAATTTTTGGATAAGTGGTTTGGAAGATATCAATGTTTTACCATAGACTGACAGAATCGAAGACAGATTCCTTAGTCTGAATGGAAGAGATGATTTGGACAGTTTTATTTGTGAATAAAAATGTTTTAACCAATGATACTTGTTCTCCTTTGTCTCTAGTTTCTAAAAATGTATTTATTTACTAGCAGTGCTTTTGTAGATTAAAAGATACAAAAAAGGGAAGTGATGCTGCTCTTGTAGGTTTATTGTAGTGTTGCTGATTGTGCCCTTTTGTCTTGATTGAGGGTTTTGGGCGTAGGAGCGATATGCTTATTGTTTGTATATGTTTGATTGAGTTGTATGTACTGAGTTCATGATGATAAACAGGTGGTTTTGCTCCGGACCGTGCCTAGTGACCTTTGCTTCATCGCTTTGAGGCAAGTGAACGTAGCGGTGGTTTTGCTACAACTTTGACATGTTGTTTATTCTACCTACATTCTAATAAATTCAGAAACCTTACTAAAGAAAATTCATGTATGTTGTTCATAAAATTATTGTTTTTTTATTACTTGTTCCATAATATAATTGTTGTTGTTATTTTCCATCTTGAGGTAAAGAGGTATGTTTACGTGGTTGTATGTGGCACAGGTGGTAAGCATAGTTAAAGTTGCATCATATCATTGCATCATATTGCATTGCACATCATTCGTGGATGTCGCCGTATATTTGCCGCGACCGTACCAGTACAGCATCGTACGTTGCCCGAGGAGGGGTACGATGCAGCTTCATACCTTGTTGGGTATGGAGGCAGTGGACATGGCATTTGCATTGCATTTGCACTCATTGTGGTTCTTTATATTTCAGATATGCATTGGTATGAATGTGGTTATGAGGACATGATCATCTGAAGTAAATTAAGCAGTTGCGGTTTATTCTTTTGTTCATATGAGGATGACTTTCCTTTTATCATGTATCTATGTTTAAATTGATGCCTAATGAACTCGTGGTTTAAATAACTTGTCAAAGTAGTTTGCTTGCTAAGATTTATTCTCACACCCCTTTATCCTTCCAGGTGCTTGAGTCGATATCTGCTTGAAGGGATGGGAGTAGCTGCACATCTTCACGTCATGCCACTTTCTTTCTTTAACTCCAATAATGATACCTTGTTTTGCTGTTATGAGCATAGAGTATACTTTGTGGTGACGTTTGTGTTGCCTTCTTAATAGACGTGGTTGACTTTTATTAGTGGTTTATTTGTTAAGTTGCTCACTTAATGTTGGTGTGTTGTTTATCTTTATATATCAATTATGTTGTTGCTTCCGCATTTTTACTCTATTTTGGGTTCTTGCTGCCGAGTTGTTATGCTCCGGCATGAGGGAAGGTTGATTAGTAACATCTTGGGCCTTTGCGGCACCTGGGGTGTCACAAGCATATCAATACAAATCTCCTCAAAAGGCTATTGATAAGGATATCATCAGGGAGAAGAGCATAGTCGTCGGCAATTGTTTCCTTAGTGCCATTACTGATTCTCAACAAATATGCTGGAAACCACGAGTCAGACTGCGCTCTCATGTTCTGGGTCAAATGAATGCGCCGGACACTTTGCCATATGTACGATCGAAGCAAAGTAGCATTAGTTATCTGTGCTCTTGTACCCTGAGCAACGACGGGAAGGACCTGCCTAAAGTCGCCCCCAAACAACATGACCTTCCCCCCAAAAGGCAAAGTATTGTCCATTATATCCTGTAATGACCTATCTAGTATCTCGACACATTGTCACCTGGTCATCGCTACCTCATCCCAAATAATAAGTGATGCTCTCCTAAGCAGCTCGGCTATCCCACTTTGCTTTGAGAAACCACACATTTTGCTATCGTCCATCTTTATTGGTATTATAAATCTAGAGTGGGTTGTGCGTCCACCAGGCATGATGGACGCGACTATACCAGATGTTGCTGTAGCAATAGCTATAAGATTCATGGATCGTACCTTTGCAATCAAGGCTTTATATAGATACGTCTTTCCAGTTCCACCAGGACCATCAACAAAAAAACTTGACCCGTACCCTTGATGACATGATGCAATATCTCGTTGAAGGCAGCACTCTGCTCTGCATTTAGTGTGTATATGATTGCCAAGTGTTCCTCCTCATAACCAAGATTCTGCTCCTCTGTCAATTCTCTCTAGTGATCCCTTGTACGCATTTCATCTGCACAAATCATTGAATTAGTTAAAATTTAAATAATTTCAACTATGATCGATCAACAAATTATTTTTTAAATTATTACAATAATTTATGAGATAAAAATGAGGCATGAGATTTGGAATACAATGGTGGCAGAAACAAACTCGTTATTTTTTTGCATTAAATCTCACTTAGTGTTGAAATCAATAAGGCATAAACAAATGCACCACATAATTACTCGTGGATTGTGTCGATACAAGAACAATTTTACCTTTTAGTCCCTAATAACTTGGGCAGTACCAATATTCAACAGGATAATTAAAAAGATTAGGCAAAACACAATATCGTACACTACAAAAGGTAAATGTTACTATCAAATTATTAACTTATAGAGTCGCTACACAATCAATAACTAAAGCAAACTGACCTAATAAATTAAGTCAATAAATTAAAGCAAATTGACCTGTCACAATCAAGTCTGGAAGTCCATATTTTTTTATATCCTTCCCCATTGACCTTAGATGTCGTGATATATCTTGGAGGACCAACTGTTCAATGCTACTTTTACTATCATTGTGCCGTTGGAAATCTCTGCCATTGATTCATAATGTTTCTCCCATAGTTTTTTTATGTCTGCAGACTCGCAGAAAACCATTATAGTTGCAAACAACCTACGAAGGGCACATGGAAATCTAACCATGGCACCATCAGTGAGACAATCATCCAACGATTTGTCAGTGGCCACGAAACCCATGGCTTGAGTGGCTGCCCTAAAATCCACATATGTAACTCCTCGCCATGTCCATAGGTCCTCGAATGATTTTGTTCCCCTGGTATGGTTAAGGCAAACTCGAAGGTAGAATATGTCACCTTCGCTGGGACTGACATAGAACAATCTACCAATCTGCAACCTATTTTTGGCAACTCTAGGTTTCCACGCCTTTGTAGACTTGTTCCACGTATAATGTTCGGGAAACTCTTTGTATAAAAATTGACGTGCCTTGGCACTTTGTGCATTCATCTTAAAATACTTTGTCAGCATAGACTTTTGAGATTTTCCTGGGTGACAACATCCTGGAGATCATCTGTGGCATTGCATGCGACCATGTGCATACCAGGCAGGTGAACCTGCATCTGCAGAACAGGCAGCCACATAGAAAACAGTTTAAAACCATACAACCTGTACACAGCTTCAATAGCAGTAATCATTCTTGCATCGCAATACTGCTTGATCTCATTGATTACCCTGCACTCATTTCCCTTCGCATCAACAGAGAATGAAGTTCGATCATGACCCTTATATATGTACTTATACAAATATTTAACTGACTTGATGCTGCTACAGACCTCAACATTGATATGGCAGTTATACCTCATAAGAAGGATTGGATTATAAGGGACCACCCACCTATTATCCAAATCCGCTTGTCTAACCGTTACTTTCCGCCCGTCTTCCCTTCTTCTATAAATTGGGTACGTGTCCTTGCCTTGTTGTGTCGTCTCACTAAATTGGTGAGGATAGCGGAAACAACATGCACCATCAACCATGCATGGGCACTCTCTGTTGAGGGCACCACAAGGTCCATGCATCATGTGCTTAATAACAAGATCATGCAACCGTGGATATTTCTTGGGATAAGGGATCTCTACTGATATATACTTATCATAATCATCAGGAGTCTTTAGCTTGCTCCCAGACTCCATAACCAACAGAAAAGTGCTCATGTGGTAGATCCCTCTTCTGAAACTCTGTCACGTGCGCCCATGCGTACCAAGATGTCCCTTTTTCATCAAGAAATTGTGCATATCCAATAGCTTAGCATGGTACACACGTGCCACCACATCAGTACAATCTTGTGGCGTCTGCCCAGGCAACAACTCTGCAATGATCTCATCCCAATAAGGATTGCATGTCATAGTCACAAAATAATCAGGCTTGCCATGACGTTGTACCAAAGTCATTGCATCCATGAAGCAAGACTGAACATCACGATCACTACCTGGGAAGTGTTTACTAAGGACAATCCTAAGCCCTGCTTTGGAAGCACCGGCCTCACCAGCAGCGAGAGTGTCAAGAAGTCCCTGCTCAACTTACAATCAATATTTACTGTATTTTATAAATTGTTAATAAAAATGTATTGGTTATGATAGCAACAACTACA
This sequence comes from Cenchrus fungigraminus, assembly GCA_036936925.1. Taxonomy (NCBI): domain Eukaryota; kingdom Viridiplantae; phylum Streptophyta; class Magnoliopsida; order Poales; family Poaceae; genus Cenchrus; species Cenchrus fungigraminus. The sequence goes on along the minus strand of CM072770.1, from coordinate 123,153,042 downwards.
TACCTGATACAGATCTGCACGAATAATGGCTTGGTGCGCCGGCTTCGAGTACCAATCTAATCGCATTGACTCCACCTTAACATACCAATCAACAAGTAGTTGCTGGAACAGACGACCAGCATGAAACAACACATTAAATTCCCCATCCCATATCTGAAGCTTGTAACATTTGTATTCCCTGGCACTGACCCACCGCCGTGATCCACCAGTATCTACAACAATGTTATGGTTAACCGTTAAAATATTAAATTAAATACCTTCATCCTTTCATCAGGTAATCAAGATACGAATTTTTTACCTAAACCTTCGACATCACCATACACATTTTCATATTGATCACTGTCATTGTCAGAATCTACAAGAAATATTAAAAATTGTTCTCATAATGAGTGCTCGTTGACCATAGGATGTGCATGCTGATGGAAAATTTCAAATTGTGTCAGGATAAAATAATTCTGGATGGGTTTAAGAGTTACTTTACCTTTATTTGCATTAACATTATCGCCACCAAGCATAGGTTCTCCATCAACATCTAAAAGGATATGCAGAGAATGGCTAATTATGGTTTGAATACGCCCAAAATAAAAATGTTGTGGGATAAAATAATTATACCTTGGTTTGTGTCAACATGATCGTCTGCAGTATGGTTTTCCTCATCATCTGCGATCACAATTTCAAAACAAAAGAATATCACTACACGTTCAACATGCATCTTTAATTATAAATGAACACATACAAGTACACCAACCTTTTCTCTTGCGCTTTGTATACTTTCGCTTCGGTTTTGAGGGTGGTGGTACTCTATACTCTATCTGCTTGTCTTCCCAACCAGCCTCACCACCAGGAAAAAACAAGGGATATGCCAATGGATCATAGCAACCATGATATGCCCGAATATAGTGTGGAGCCATTGATTTACCATATATAACAATGCTCCAGTCAAACCTTTTATGTGGATCATTCCCATCCAACCAGATAGCTGCAACCTGATCCATTGCAGGTGCATTGTACCTCCTCTGATCGACATCAATGCTGGTGTTGAGCTCAATAGTGTACTCCTCAAAATTTTGGACATTACCTAGACTCGTGAATACTTGCACGTACGGATTCAATCGTATAAGGATTCCTCTTACCAAGCGGATCAAATTCTCATCAAGCCCAGGTGACCTCTTTAAACGATGAGCAACACTATCATCAGTATCATAAAAGTACAACTGCATATGTCGTGGTCCTTCACCACTTGGTTTGAGTGGATCCAGTTTATGATAAAGCTGCCCATGTGCCTTAAAAACATACACACCAGAACCCTTTGGGTTTGCCAAACGCTTATCAATATACACACCAAAGCTAGTAAAGGAGAAATGTGAGTTGAAGTACCGTATATGTTTCCTAAAATATTTTGCATCCTTATCTGTTTGGCTTGCAAACAACCGACGTAGCTCGTACGACACTTCCTGAATATATATGTGCACCTTTCCTTTCCTACAACAGAAAGCTGGGCCTTCACCTGGAAATCTTTTCGCATGGCAAAACTCACAATTTTTGACCTTCCTCAAAAACATGATGTTTCTTAGGGAGGTCCTTGTACACTATGTCAAATGGGTCTAGCAGGTTGGAAGCCAACCCAGGATCTCTATAGTATTAGTAATGTGTATCTGGAAAATAAAGGAAAATAAAAATAAACATCGGTGTGTTGATTAAGAGAAGGCATGGCTCATTGAATTTTAAAACTAAAATACCTTGTTGGTAATGTACTCTTGCCTCATCATCTTCAAACATGTCATCACCACCCTCGGGATTCATACGATTCAAATCATTTTCTATTGAATTCAAAAACATATTCGTAAATTGGAATTCATTAAATGTGAGGGACCAATGGAGAGAGATTATTAAAATTACCTTCTACGCCGTGTAGTTGATCTTGTGGTATCCATATGCCAAATGGATGCCCCATGACCATGTGCAGTTATATTAATATCAGGCTGATTACAAGGGTCTGCAAAATGTATAGTAATGACAACATCAACGCCTTTCATTAATCAGGCATGCCTTGCATTAATCTTGCATTAAAGTACAACATCATTACCTTGTGCACTCATGATATATGAAGTTACTAAAAACGTACCAGGTGTATGTTTGACATCATTGGCATGCCGTAGTGACCTAAGATGCTAATTTTCCCTCCATTTCGCCAACTTTATATCCTTCTGATTGGGTGTTAACCGATCATACTTTCTCTTCTTCTTACATCTATCCTTTGCCTTTTTACGTTCCTCAGGTGCCATTACATTAAAAGATCCTAAAATAATTCGCATCTATTACATCAGATATTAATAAACCAACCTTTACATAAATATACAAAAATAAATAAATAAATATATAAGTATAAATGATAATATTGATATGGTGTTACCTGCTTCAACCCCATCAACACTTACAAGTAAATTTGTGTTACTGTTGGGTGTGTAGGTATCATTCTGATGGATCAACCCGTCTTGATTGAGTGCACATTGGAAGTCCATGAAATTCAAATCAAATAAAAAATCATCAAACAATAATGACAGACCTTTTAGTCAACTTAACAGTCTAAAATATATAGTAATGACATGGTTTTTACCTGTTTCAATCTCATGAACCCTACTATATGCATTATTGACTATGTTGGGTGTATAACTATCATTCCGATGGAGCCGCTCATCATCATTCTCGAGATCACAACTGAACTCTACAAAAAAGAAAAGAATAAATACACACAAATTGGATAATGGTTTTTAGATAGTCATAGTCAGCAAGATTTTTTGTATAAGAGGATGCGATGCATTTAATATTCAGAATTCAAAATCGGTAGGGCTCCAGCAATATATCTAATCAAAATAGGTTACGTGCATCATAACCACCAATTTCTTCTTTGACTCTATAAACAAACTTCAGAAAAAGACACATATTTAAAAAGAATGGAACTTTATAGCATGAAACAAACCTGATAGTGGTCTGCCGGTTGCAATCCCGGATACAGGAACACTACCTATTCCAAAGGCATGGTTGAATTCAAAAAATTACAAACCTGAAAGTACTTGTATAAATATTATATTATATCATAAATAAATTCAGAAAATAAACCTGAAAGTGGTGTTGCAGTTGCAATCCCGACGGAATGTGGTGGTACAGATACACTCCAGTCGGAAAGGAGTGCTGGAGTAGCAATCTCGGACACAAGAACACTACCTATGTTATAATGGCATTGTTGAATTCACAACAAACATTAGAAAACTGAAAGAGCATGCATATCTCTACTGACCGAAAAACAAACCTGCAAGTGGTGTTGTAGTTGCAATCCCGTCGGAATGTGATGGTGCAGATGCATTCCCGCTAGAAATGGGTGGTGGAGTTGCAAGCCCAGATTCACGTGTGTTTCCTAGTTACAAAGGACATGCATACATGAAATAAAGATATCACAAAATTGAATAACAACAATGTTGTTACCAATTAGGGTTGCAAGGACATGACAATGTTAAAATGGTTATGATATACATGACATCATTGTATAGATGATATGATATGAACTACAAAGTAATACACATACCAGAATTTCGTGTTGATAAACCAGAATCTGGTGTCAGATCTGCAGTAGTCAAACCAGATCTCGATGACAACCCCAGCGGTGTTACATTAACTGCCTGCTTATCAGCCTTTTTACGCTGATAATCTTGTCTTCGCTTTGCATTCCTCGCAGCCCTAATTTCATCAGTCATGTTTGCATGATAATCTTGCCTTCGTTTTGCATTCCTCTCAGCCCTGGTATTAGGAGGGATGTTTGCGTAGCTCTCGCGACCCTTTTGTTTCTTAAGTTCAATTTTAGAAACATCATGACTGTCTGTAGCATATTCGAATTACGATTAGGATCCATATCAAACGAACTAATTATTGAGAAAAAGAAACAACGTACTTACCGACATCATTATTTTCCGAAGACCCCTCAATCCTCCTCTTATTGTTTCGAGGTGGACGACTAGATGTGAAGTTCGTGACATCTTGCAAAGGAACGCGTTTGCTCATCAGATGTGTGGGGTGTGGATTATTTGCTCAGGTCAGTGGATTCTCTATGAAACCATCAACAAAATAATTCATCATGCACCACATACAACTTTTAACCAGAAATAACCACCATCTAACCTGCGATCCATAGCGCCCGGCAGATGCAATCCACATCCAGCAGTTGTTTCCCACGGTCGACAGCGATGAGCCTGCGATCCAGGCGCGGTCGGCAGCTGCGAGAAGCAGAACGACGGTCGGCAACCACTGTCCATGGCTGGCAGTGATGAGCCTACGAGCCAGGCGCGGTCGGCAGCTGCGAGGCGCGGCACGGCGGTTGGTAGCGGTGTCCCACGACCTGTCCTTCAGCTGCGAGGCGCAGCCGGCATGTTGTCCTTCGAATATCCGAGGCGTGTGATTAGACGTGGAGAAAAAACAAATGCGAGAAAGCAAAAGGAAATATCAGGAAAGGAAAAACAAGCATCACAGACTCTACATAGGCATCCAAACGTGATTACGATTTGTACGGAAAGGTTTCTAAAGGAAAGTGTTATTAAGAGAAATCAAGGAAATTTGAAGGCATGATTGGATGGAAATTAAGCGCGTGATTGGATGGAAATAAGCAACAGAAGTATTCAAAAGTGATTACAATCTCTATGGAAAGCTTTTTAAAAAGGAAAGTCTTATTAATTGAAAGGAAAATTAAGGAAATTATTCAAACGCAAAAGGAAAGAAAAAACAAGGAACAATTTACGTGTAATTAATATTGATTGATTAAGGAAATTCAAACGCGGAAGGAAACGAAAAGGATGAGCAATTTACGTGTGATTGATTAATGAAATTCAAACACAGAAGGAAAGGAAAAAAAGAAACAACTTACGAGTGATTGATTAAGTAAAGCAATTGAAAAGAAAGGTAGGAGGTTTGATTGGCGGGATTGGGAGGGAGGGCGCGGGCGTACGCAGGAGGGCGGTCGACGACGACCAAATCAATCTCCCCCACCCCCTTTCATTCGTCGTCGTGACCTGAAAAGTGGGCCATGCTGTGAGTATGCAGGTGGGCCTAAGGTGGGGTCGCTTCTGTCTCGATTCTTTCGTTTCTTTATAGTAGAGATGTGTGTGTATGTGGCATGCATGAAGATCAATACATGCATGCTTTCCTTTTTGGATTTTATAGCCTCCTTTTTTCAACTCACGCGACTGCTAAAAAATGCAATCGTTGTGATGAGCAAAAAAGGAAACTCGTTTGACGATGACGTGTAACAGCAAGAAAGGAAAGTATTTGTAAGGAAATATTTGTGTGATGAGTGTGAATTTGTGTGATTAAAGAGTTTCCATGTGCAAGAAAGGAAACACAATGTCACTATGCATGGTTAAAGAATTTGCGTGATTAGAGTTTCCATGCATGATTAAAGAGTTTCCATGTGTCATATCAAGGACGCGTAGATTACTACATGGGTGGGACCATTGTGATACAAGTTTGGCATGTTGAGTTGGGACCGATTGGTAGAAGTTTGGGTGAAAAAAGTTTGGGGTGGGGGCGCTCGGGAGCCAATTTGCACTGCGGAGGGGGGGGAGAAATTTCGTCAACCTATTTTGGGTGGGGACGACCTAAAAAGTGGGTCACTCTGTGAGAGGTGGGTGGGATAAACTCAGAGTGAAAATTGACATCAATTTGCTCAACTCTTATTAGTAGAGAAGATAGTCAACCGGTATAAGATGCAAATTCTTGTCCACCAGCAAAAGAACCAAAATAATGGGGACAACCTGGACATATAATTAGGGCAAAATACAAAATAAAACAATTATACCACAAAATGACAAAAATCGAACTCGGAATGTTGTAAAACCTGATTTAGGTGTTGGATTAATCAACACGGATTCCGGTGTGAACTCTTGTGTATGTTATGCCACTGCTACCAGGTTACCATCCCCTTTACACTGACAAACCGGTGTGACCTCTTGATGTTGTTGAGCTGCTACTGCCGCAGACACCTCTTTCTCAACCATCTTTCGCTGATAATCTTGTCTCCGCTTTGCATTCCGCTGTTCCTTGACTTCAGCTGGTAAACTTGCATAACTCTCATGACGTTTCTTGTTGACTGTAACAGGCTCGAACAAAAAAATGGAAATGCATTGGTATAACAAAAGGAGGTTAAAACCCCACGGATTCATCAAAGAAGGAACTACCGCCTTCAGAAGTATTTCTCAATTGATCATTTGTCCTCTTCGAGCCGCGAGAGGCACGACGAGATCTTGTGTTCGTAATATCACCGAAGGGCATTGCAAAAACCAGATATAGGCCCTCGCCACTATCTTAGCGTCGAATCAGGGGATTAGAGATGGGAGATGGGTACATATCACATTTCACGGACTGAAGGGCAACAAAGCTGAACAAACCTGATCAGAGATGGATGATTGACGGAGCAGTGCACAGCCCCATCATCGCCGCCCTAATGCGCGATACGTGGAGGCCTAACCGGATGATAAGTTGATAACCTTGCCGACGTGTAGTTGACAGCCTCGCCGCGCCCCTGCGAAAGCTCCCCGGAAGAAAATTATCACCCTGGGATTAACTGGAAAGCTGGCGGCTCACGGGGATGGCTATCGACGAGCAGACAGCAGCCCGTTGCACAAGCGGCAAAGGAAACACGCACGAGAAGAAACAAGCAACTGGGACGGCTATATAGGATTGCTGGGCTTGTGAGAAATTAAGGCAGCATTGCGACAATCAATCAGGGCCATCCCAAAATCGTAGCAATCAAATCACCCATGTCAAAACTTGTCACGTCATGCAAACTATTTTAAAAGAAACAAAAATATTTATATGACATTTAATTTAAAGTAGAGAAGGAATGAGGGAAGGAAGGTTTCCTGTGAATGAAAGGAAACATACACATGGTTTGGTTCTATTTGGAAAGGAGAAACAAAGGGGAAATAAATTTGATCGTGATCGTGATTGGTGGGCGGGATTTAATTTTAATTAGGGAAGTAACGAGGGAAGAAAGGTTTCCTGTGAATGAAAGGAAACACACGGTTTGGTTCTATTCGGAAAGGAGAAACAAAGGGAAATAAATTTGGACGTGATCGTGATTAGTGAACGGGATTTTTTAATTTAAATTAGGGAAGGAATGAGGGAATGAAGGTTTCGTGTGAATGAAAGGAAACAGAAACACGATTCTATTTGGAAAGGAGAAATAAAGGGAAAATAAATTTGGGTGATCGTGATTGGTGAGTGGGATTGACGTCGTGCGTACCGTATTAGAAAGTTTGAGTACGTGAACCGTGCCATATAGTGTGCACCATCTAACGTGAACACTGGCCCAAAGAGTGGGCACACTTTGAGGGGTGGGTACACTTTTGGTGAAAAAAGTTTGGGAGAACAAAAGACGTAAGGGGGAGAGACACCCCTCAATTCCATATTTAAGATTTCGTCGTCGTTTTCCTTCCATATCTCAGGATTGACAGGTGGGTCGCACATAACATGCGGGTTACTCTTACTGAGAATTTTTTCAATTGCTAATAGATAGATATTCTTCGAAAAAAATAAGCTATCTCCATATTTATTCCGTGTCGTCGTAGACACCTCGCTGTTTACCGACACGTAATATATCACTTAAAAGTTAATTTTGAAATAAATCTAGAAGAACACAGGCATCGTAACCGAATCGAGGACTGATGAGAAGATTCCGCTGCAACAAACCTAATCGGTTAAGCTCAGTTCACGTCTATACTTGCACATCGTAAACAGTTAGATATCGTTGATTCTCCACGGGAGGTGCCGAAGAGGGAGTTGTGGCAGCTTTGCTTTCTACGCTACTCCAGCGGCGATCGATGGATGGATGATCGATCATTCATAGCCGGCCAAGCCGCCGGATCGGCCTACCCCGGCACACGATCGACTCTCCCTGCTTTCTGGGAAGCTTCCTCGGACAGCGACGCACATCGACGTCGTCGTCGTCCTCTCGTCGTGTCCTCCATGCCAAATGCGAACCTGACGGCGATCAAGTCAGTACGTGACGACGATGACGTGGCTGGACCCGGACCGAGCGTTAGCTGCCGCATTGGAGTCAGTACAGAGAGGGGCTCCATGCATCGATCGGCAGCACAGCTCTCATGCTGCAAAAATCTCGCTCGCTCTCGTGGGTCGAAGCTTCCTGGAAGCTCTCTCTCCTCTGATGGCATCGTCCTGGTGACAGCGAGCCTAATCCTGCATTAGCCGAAGATCAAAGCTCCTGCATCCTGATGTCACCATCAGCATGTAATCCAAGAATCCAATTCTCACGCAACCGCCACGCACGGCGGTCGTCCTCGTGCCGTCCAAAGCTTCGGTTTTTATACATGTCACAAATTGTCAACACACCGTCGAATGCTTCCAGATAAAAGCTGCTTCCTTCCCTTCCTTTCCCTCGCCCGCAGCCGTCGCCGTCTCCGTCGTCGTCGTAGCTTGCAAAGCCACCAGCCAAGACCAAGCAGCTCGGCGCGGCACCGATAACCCCCAACCCACCATGGCAGCATCAGCGAGCCCCCGCGCCGGCGGCAGCGGGAGCTCGGAGGCGGAGGCGTACGAGGACCTGCTGCCGGTGATGGGGGAGCGGCTGGGCGCGGCGGGCCTGCTGTCGGAGCTGCGGGCGGGGTTCCGGCTCCTGGCGGACCCGGCGCGGGGCGCCATCACGGCCGAGAGCCTGCGCCGCGGCGCGGCGGCGGCGCTTGGGGTGGCCGGGATGGCGCCCGCCGAGGCCGAGGCCATGGTGCGGGAGGGCGACCACGACGGGGACGGCGTGCTCAGCGAGGCCGAGTTCTGCGTCCTCATGGTGCGCCTCAGCCCCGGGATCATGGCCGACGCCGAGGCGTGGCTCGAGGAGGCCATCGCCGACGAGCTCGCACGGGAACAGCCACAAGGCACCGACCTCGCCGGCGCCGGCGCCGACGCCGGGGGCAGAGGCGTCGCGGCTCCTGCGCCGCCGGCTAGCCGCAGGTCGGTTTGATAATCGTCGTCGTCGATCGGCCACCGCGCACGCACGTTTATTAGCCTGTGCCGTGATTGTTCCTTGTAATTACCGTTCTGATGACGATTACTGTGTCACTGTTCTTCGTTGTAATGAATAAGCAATCAATCCCGTACGTGCTGGGGGCTTGCTAATGGAGTGCTGTAACATGATGGGACTATGTGCATTGTTTTCGTGTAAAATCTTGGTTTGACGTTTTGGTGCTCAAGCCTGTAGGGAAGAGCTTAATTTCCCCGGTTCGGGGAGGAACGACACCGGATATTGACAAGTCTATGCCATGTTCTTGTGCTATTCTCGTTATTGAAACTTCAACGGTGGCCTCCACCGCCCCACGAATCTTGCCGAACATCTTCGGCTACCTTGATCTTCATGTCATACTCAATCAACACGGTGCACTGGAAGTAGACGCCTCTCTTGGGGCCGGAGGTGTATATAAACGGATCCGACTGCGGATCTTGGATGATGAAAGTGTTATAAACGATGGCGAAAACGACGAGAAGTAAAACAGATCAAACCGCAAGGAGACACGAGATTTAACGTGGAAAACCCTCCCAACACGAGAGGGAAAAACCACGGGCGCCAGCCAGCAAGCAACTTCACTATGATCGGTGTCCGGTTACAAACGCCAACGGCGGCGGCTTACAAGAAGTAGAATGAATCAAACTCCAATGGAAAACCCTAACAGGTTTAAATGACCCGTACGTCCCTGGTACGGTTGAAGACGTAGTTACGGAAAGGGTCCAAGAGATCACGAATAGCCATGAACCCGTAGAGCTGAATGGAGCAGCCGGCAGTTGCTGCTGCTGGAGGTAACTTGCTCAACTTGAGGGAGTAGATCTGCATCATGTTGCAGCCCCCGTGTTGTCTGCAATTTGCAGGGCACGGATAGCACTCCGAATTTGGATGGGTTAGCCTCATGGGTTCCAAGCAAGCTGATGAATTGAGCAGCAAAGATTAGATTAGTACTCTTGTTCTATAATAAATACTTCTGTTTGAACTGGTTTGGATGCTCGGGTTGAATGAGAAATTGAAAATACCAATACTAATAACTGTAAAGAAAATGCCAATAATAATAAGAAGAATACTTTCGCTGAATGAATTACGAGATGCACTTACTCTCAATGCTGTCAGCAATGCAGTAGAGTTTGTGCAGCTGGTGGCAGGCGCCGGCACGCCCTCCTCTGCATATATATGGACACGCTGTTTTGGCGTCTCTGGCCTTCGCGGGCTGCCTCGCTGGATTGCTCGCGCTTGAGCTTCGTGCTTGCCGTGCTGTCGCGCTGACCGTGTTCTCCTCCTTGCAGCTGACCATTGCCACGCGCTGACATCCCTCCTGGTTTATGACGGCGGCAGCAGCGAGGCCCTTCACCGGTTCATCCAACAGCGTGCTGCTGGTCTGCACACCTTGGACGTTCGCCTACCGCTGGACCTGCACAATGATCATTCCCTTGCCATTGGAGCCATTGGGGCACTCTCGCGCTCCAAGTGTTCCAGAGCGTGTGCGTTTTGTGTTGTGTTCTACAGCTCCGGTGAGCTCCTGACCTAGCCGCTGGCGTACAACGTACGGGCGAAGTCTAACATTTGGCATCAGAGTCAGGCCGGTGGGAAGACGCGGCGGACGCCATGGCTTCGCCCAAGCCGACCGGCACCACGCCGTCGCCGGAGAAGAAGAAGGAGAAGGGGGCCCGTCCGGCGATCCCGACGGCAACAACGACTCTGGGCGCAGGTCGTCCAGCCCCAAGTTGACCAAGAGCCGTTCCCCTTCACATCGCCGCAGTTCACGTCGCAACGCGGATAAGCCCCGGGAGTGCGTCGTGCGCGACTCCAGGAGCTCCGGCACCTGGCCACAACTGACGAAGACGAACTACGTCGAGTGGTCGCTAAGGATGAAATTGAAGCTCCAAACCTGTGATCTTTGGGACGTCATCGAGTTCGGAGATGACGACTTCCGCGACGACCGCACCGCGCTCGACGCCATTTGTAGCACGGTGCCATCAGAGATGATCCCAGCCCCCACGGTCAAGGAGACGGTGACGGAGGCTTGGGAGGCAATCAAGACCCTCTGCCTTGGGGACGAGCGGAGGGCGGTGACGGCGCAGACGCTCCGCACCGAGTACGAGACGATCAAGATCCGCGACGACGAGGCGACGCTCCGGTTCACGGGTGTTCTGCATCGCCTTGCAGACCTTGGGGACCCGGAGCCAAATGAAAAGGCCATCAAGAAATTCCTTCATGTCGTCCGACCAAGGTACAAGCAACTGGTAGTCTCCATGGAAGCTTTTGTCGATCTATCCAAGTTGTCGATTGAAGAGGTCGCTGGAACGCTCAAGTCCGCCGACGACGTAGAGGAGGAGGCGCCACCACCGTCGAACAAGCCCGCTGAGAAACTGCTCCTTATGCATGAGGAGTGGTTGGAGAATTACAAGCCACACGCTGACGGCGGGCGTTGGTGGATCCACCTCCGGCAGCCGCGGCAAGGCATGCGGCCACGGCTCCGCGCGGTCGTGGCGACGGCAGCAACTCCAACTTAAGTTCGAGCTCTGGCCGGGTCGGCCCAGATGACACTTTCAAGTGTTGTGGGAAGAAGGCCATTGGGCCCAGCACTGCCACGACAAATTGAAGGCTAAAGAAGCCCATGTGGACCAAGAGGAGGAGCATACGCTTCTCTTGTCCATTGGCGTTGACCAGGAGGAGTTTGATCCCCAAATCGAGCCGCCCCTGGTGTTCACCCCGGCGGCACCTCCGGCGATCGATGCCAACGTCAAGCTCCACCTCCTACAGAACAAGGTGTTCGCCGCCTTCGACGACTCCGGTGACCGAGACCCATGGCGATGGGTGCTGGACGCCGGGGCCTCCAATCACATGACAGGGTCCCGGGCGGCATTCTCTCGCATCGACGAAGGCGTCACTGGATCCGTGGGGTTCAGGGAGGGATCCGTCACCCAGATTGAAGGGGTCAGCATGGTGCTGCTCGCCTGCAAGTCTGGAAAGCACCACGCCCTCCACCACGTCTACTACCTGCCGTGCCTAACCGCGAACATCATTTCGGTCGGCCAAATTGGATGAGTGTGGCTACCAGGTGCTGGTGGAGGACAGCGTGATGCGTGTGTATGATGATGACAGATGACCGCTCTCTAAGCTCAACCACAATGTGAGTCGGCTGTACGTGCTCGACGTCGACATCGCACAACCGGTCTGCTTGGCGGTGTGCAGGGAAGAAGAAACTTGGGTGTAGCATGCTAGGTTTGGCCATCTGCATTTCGTCACACTACGCAAGATGGGACATGATGGCCTCGTTAAGGGGATGCCTCTGCTCTCTCTCAAGTGGAGCAGGTCTGCGATGCATGTCTCGCCGGCAAGCACCGGCGTACACTCTTCCCGCATCAAGCCCAGCGGTGGTCAACCGAGGTGTTGCAGCTGCTCCACGGTGATATCCGCGGCCCCATCACTCCTCCTGAAGAGTATCTTGGCCTCCTAAGTGGGTTTTGGTGATTTAATGACACACGCTTAAGTAACTAATGATTTATCTAGTGTATGAGCAGGTATTAAAATTGTATGTGGCATCAAGTGTGATTCATTGTCTATACAAAAAGGAAGTGATGCTACAAAGGGTTCCTATGAAGGCTTATTTATTTTATATTTTGAATTTGAGTCCTAGGAACGCCGCACTATAAAGAGGGACAGGAAATGTATCCTCCAAGAGTCGAACAGGTGCTCTAGTTGTCAAAACAAAACCTATGAGAGACACCTTTGCACCAACACATTCACGGGGTTAATTTCTTGGGTGCTGACCTTGGGAGGTCGGAGTATCCGGGTTTTACCCGGAGTCTTCGGACTTCCCAGAGTTTCCGGGATTTTCCCGGACATTCCGGGTCTTAGAGCTGTAACGGCTCTTTTCTGTGTGAGGGGGTATAAAAGCCCCCTCCACCCTTTCCTATCTCTCTCTTGCCCATTTCGAACTGCAAACCTTCAGAACTCATTTACTCTCCTCTTTACTCCCCTTGGCTCTAGGTTGGTGAGATTTGTTGGGGATTTAAGAGGGATTGAGAGCAAGAGCTTGGAGAGTGCTAGTGAGCTGATTTCCCATCTCTAGAGCATCTCATTTCTTCACTTGGTTGGCACATTTCGTGTTTGTTACTCTTGGAGCCTTGAGCTCCTAGCCGGCTAGGCGTTGCCTTGGAGCATCCAAAGGTTTGTGGCTGCCCAAGGAAGTTTGTATCACCCCGAAATTGAGTAAGTAACTCTAGCTTGATCTTTGTGGTCGCTAGAGGGAGGAAAGTGACCTAGGTATAAAGGTCCACCCTTTGTGGGTTTCTCAACAGAGACGTAGACCTCAAGGTGTGAGGTTGAACTCCGGTAACAAATCCTTGTGTCTCTTGTGCTTGTTCACCTTGTTGTATGCTTGTATCTCTCTTGAGCATATTTCTAGGGTTTGGTGCCGATCTACTCCGTGTTGAGGTTCCTGCAGGTTTTAGGTGGATAAACAGGCTTGTCTCATCTTAGTGCATAACCTATTTTCATAGATCTAAATTTGAGCAAGTTTATTTTCTGTCGAATTTGATTGACAGCTGCAAAAAGTTTGTGAATTTTCAGGTTCAACTATTCACCCCTCCCCCCCCCCACTTGTAGACATCTTGATCCTTTCAATTGGTATCAGAGCCAAGTGCTCCAAATTTGAAGTTTAACCGCTTGGAGTCAAGAAGATGTCGGATCCAAACGCTCAAGCTCCACCTCTTCCCGAAGGTGACCCCGCCAACAATGTCGTTGGCACACCTCCCGTCCTACCTCAAGGAGGTGGCACTCTTGGAGCAAGCACAAGTCATCAAGCACATGGACATGGTGAAGAATCCTCCGATAGTGAGGATGAAGAATTTGATGATGCAAGGTCCAACCGCTCCGCTCGTCACCCGTCATCATCAAGGGATTACACTCGAACCTCTTTCAATTATTCTTGTTTATCTTTTAATCATCCATCGGTTCTAGCCACATTGGGAAGATACCCCAATTTGATGGAACCGGCTATTCCAAGTGGAAGAACTCGATGGAAGAGTATTTGATGGTGGTGAATCCCGCACTTTGGACTATTGTGAACAGGGGTATTACTTTCCCTAGTGGTGATGCAACGCTAACTCAAGAGCAAGCAAATGAGATACAGAAAAATTATCAAGCCATACGCATCATCAAGAGTTCACTCACGTCCGAAGAGTATGACAAGGTGGATGGGTTGAAATCCGTCAAGGAAGTGTGGGACACATTGTTCATCAACCATGAAGGGACAAAGCAAGTGAGAGAAGGAAGAATCTGTGCTTTGGAAAGTGAGCTCAACCGCTTTGTCATCAAGGAAGATGAGTCTCCACAAGACATGTACAACCGCTTGAACAAAATCATCAACAAGATCAAATCATTTGGAAGCACAAGATGGGGAAGAAGAGAAGTGGTTGATAAGATCCTCTCCGCATACATGGCAAAGGATGTTCAACTCCCAACACTCATAAGAGAGAAGAGAGGCTTCAACAAGTTCACTCCGGCGGATGTGATTGGAAGAATGGAAGAACATCTTATCACTGTCACGGAGTCAAAGCTCTCACAAGAAATGTCCAAGATGCATGAACAACTTGAGAAGAACAAGGGAGTGGCCCTCAAGGCATCTAGCAAGGAGAAGAAATCTAGCTCATCAACCTCCAAGACCGTGGTCAAGGAAGATAGTGATGAGAATATGACTCCCGAGCAAATGGCACTCTTTGTAAGAAAGTTCAACACAATGTTCAAGAAGAGTGGTTTCCTCAACAAGAACAAAGACAAAGACAAGATCAAGACGAAGAGGACTTCCAAGAGGCTATGCTTTGGGTGTGGCAAGGAGGGTCACTTCATTGCGGATTGCCCCAACATCAAAGTGAAAAGAAGGGACACCAACAAGAATGATAAGAATAAGAAGAAAGAAGTTGGTGAAGCACACTTGAGTGAAGAATGGGACTCAAATGATGATAGCTCCGACTCCGATGATGAAGTGGGTCTTGCTACCATTTCTATTGGAGAACCAATCAACAAGTCATCACTCTTTGAAGATCTCACCGATGATGAAGATGACTTCACCCATACATGCCTCATGGCTAGGAGCTCCAAGGTAGACACTCCCACCCCACTCCTAGATGATGATAGTGAAAGTGATCTTGAGTTTGAAAAAAGATCAATAGCTTTGGTAAAAAGGCAACTAAGAAAATCATATTTTTAATGAAAGAAATAGAGAATAGAGATGGGACTCTAGAGGTGCAAGAAGAACTCTTTAGACTTGAGCGGGAGAAAACCATTGCCCTTGAGAATGCCCTTGTAATTGAAAAGAAGGGTTTCAAGGTGCAAGAGGACTTGCTCAAGGAAAAGGAGCTAGAAATTCTTAGCCTCAAGAAATCCCAAGCTAAAGATGAGTTGATAGTAGATGAATTAACTAGGGAATCCTTCCTAGCTAAGGATGCTTGCAAGAAACTTGAGGGTGAAAAGCTTGAACTTCAAAAGAGCTTTGAAAGCTTAAAGACTAGTCACATAGCACTAGAAGTTCAACTTGACAACCTCAAGAATAATGCTACAACAACATCTAATGATGCTCTCTCTAACTCTAAAGCCTCAACAAGCAATGGTTGTTCTCGGTGTTATAAAATTGATATAAATGCTTGTCCTTCTAACATTGCCGAGATGAATGCTATGAAGAAAGAGATTGCTAGGTTATCAAACTCCCTCATTGATGAGATGAAGAAAGAACCCAAGAGAGGTGAGTTTGAAAACCACACCAAAGGCTTTGGGTCAAGCTACATGAAGAAGTTTGGCTTTGCGGATGAGAAGGGTCTTGGTAAGCAAGAACAAGGTACAAAGGACCCCATCCCATTCATCAAGAACTACCACACCAAAGGTGTGGGAACAAGGAACGTGGTACATGGAATGAAGCAATTGGGTGCCAAGAACTTTGACAACCAAGTCAAGTACAACACTCCCATCAAGTTCAAGGGCACTCAAGATACAACAAATGCATCACAATCTAAGGCAAAGGCAAACCCAATCAAGTCAAGCAAGAAGCCCAAGCCACATGCCTCACAAGATAGCTTCTATACCGATTATGTGTTGACTTGGAACCACAAGGGTAAGGTGGTTGCCAAGTATGTGGGACCCCGCACAAAAGGGACATTGATCAAAAGGAATGTGTGGGTGCCCAAGATTCTTGTGACTAACGCTCTAGGACCCAAATCTAATTGGGTACCTAAAACACAAGCATAATTTGTTTTGTAGGCATACTCCTCCGGTGGAACCAAATGGGTGATTGATAGTGGATGTACAAATCATATGACCGGAGAGAAGAAAATGTTTACATCTTGTGATATGATTGAAAATCCTACGGAAAGAATTGCCTTTGGAGGCAATAGTGGAGGAACGGTTATTGGTCTTGGTAAAATTGCTATCTCAATCAATCATTCAATTTCCGATGTTTATTTGGTTGAATCTTTGGACTACAATTTGTTGTCCGTTTCACAACTTTGTGAGATGGGCTACAATTGTTTGTTCACCAATGAGGGTGTGACCATCTTTAGAAGGGGCGATGACTCCGTTGCCTTTAAGGGTGAAATCAAGGGAAGGCTTTACTTGGTGGATTTCTCATTGGATAAAGCCCAACTTGATACATGCTTATTGGCAAAGTCTAGCTTGAGTTGGCTTTGGCATCGCCGACTAGCTCACGTTGGGATGAACAATCTCAATAAGCTTCTAAAGGGGAACACATCCTAGGACTAACAAACATTCATTTTGAGAAAAATAAAATTTGTAGTGCTTGTCAAGCCGGAAAACAAGTTGGTGCTCCTCATCCCGCCAAGAATGTACTCACCACTACAAGGCCATTGGAACTACTTCACATGGATATCTTTGGTCTCGTGGCTTATGTTAGCATTGGAGGGAACAAATATGGCTTTGTCATTGTTGATGATTACTCTCGGTACACTTGGGTATTCTTTATGAAGGACAAGAGCAAGGTTCATGAAATATTCAAGAAGTTTGCCACAAGAGCCCAAAATGAGTTTGATGTGAAGATCAAGAGAGTGAGAAGTGACAATGGCACTGAGTTCAAGAACACCAACATTGAAGAGTATCTTGATGAAGAAGGCATTGGTCATGAACTCTCCGTCCCATACACTCCACAACAAAATGGGATAGTGGAGAGGAAGAATAGGACTCTCATTGAAGCCGCAAGAACCATGCTTGATGAGTACAAGACTTCGGATAGTTTTTGGGCGGAAGCAATCAACACGGCTTGTCATGCTATCAACCGTTTGTATCTTCACAAGCTTCGTCACAAAACCGCCTATGAACTTCTAACCGGTAAAAAGCCTAACGTGTCTTACTTTAGAGTTTTTGGTTGTAAGTGCTTCATTCTTAACAAGAAGCCCAAAAGCTCTAAGTTTGCACCTAAAGTTGATGAAGGTATCTTTCTTGGTTACGCCTCAAACGCTCATGGTTATCGTGTCCTCAACAAAACCACCGATTGTGTTGAAGTCACGTGTGACTTGACGTTTGATGAATCTAATGGCTCTCAAGTGGAGCAAGTTGATGAATTGTGTGTAGGCAAGGATATACCAGCTGAAAAGGCTATAAAGAAGATGGCCATTGGAGAAGTCAAGCCTCAAGAAGAAGATGATGAGAACTGCGAGATGATAGAAGAACCAGCAAGTACACCTCCCGCTGCGAACCCCGGAGTATGAGGAGAAAAATCCGGAGATTCCGGTTTTCCCGGAAACTCCGGAGAAAATTCCGGAAACTCCGGGCCTGTTGCTGGTGAACCCCAAAGCAGTCAAGAAGATGAGGAATTGATCCAACAAGAAGCCTCTGACCCACATCCAAGAGTTCGCCAAAGTGTTCAACGAGATCATCCCGTTGACAACATTCTTGGAAGCATCCGTAGAGGGGTAACAAGTCGTTCAAGATTAGCAAATTTTTGTGAACATTACTCGTTTGTTTCGATGTTGGAACCTCTTAGGGTTGAAGAAGCACTTGGGGATGCTGATTGGGTAATGGCCATGCAAGAAGAGCTCAACAACTTCACACGGAATGAAGTCTGGTCCTTAGTGGAACGCCCGAAGCAAAATGTGATTGGAACCAAATGGGTCTTCCACAACAAACAAGATGAGAATGGCGTGGTAACCAAGAACAAAGCAAGATTGGTGGCAAAGGGATAGACTCAAGTAGAAGGCTTGGACTTTGGAGAAACTTATGCACCGGTGGCAAGGCTTGAAGCAATTCGCATACTCTTAGCCTTTGCCACTCATCACAACTTCAAGTTACATCAAATGGATGTCAAGAGTGCTTTCTTGAATGGCCCAATCTCCGAAGAAGTCTATGTTGAACAACCACCGGGCTTTGAAGATCCTCAATTTCCTAACCACGTCTACAAGCTCCACAAGGTGCTCTATGGGCTCAAGCAAGCCCCAAGAGCATGGTATGAATGCCGTAAGGAATTTCTCTTAAAGAAAGACTTTGAAATAGGCAAAGCCGATCCTACTCTCTTCACTCGCAAACAAGGCAATGATTTATTTGTATGCCAAATATATGTCGATGACATTATATTTGGCTCTACTAATCAAGTTTGGGTTGATGAGTTTAGTAGGATTATGACCAAAAGATTTGAGATGTCTATGATGGGCGAGTTGAAGTTCTTTCTCGGATTTCAAATCAAGCAACTCAAAGATGGCACATTCATAAGTCAAACCAAATACACTAATGATATGCTCAAGAAGTTTGACATGAACAATGCCAAGCCCATCAAAACACCTATGCCATCAAATGGACATCTTGATCTAAATGAAGAAGGCAAAAGCATCGACCAAAAGGTACATCGCTCCATGATTGGATCTTTGCTTTACCTTTGTGCATCTAGGCCCGATATTATGCTTAGTGTGTGCATGTGTGCAAGGTTTCAAGCTAATCCTAAGGAGTGTCATCTAATGGCCGTTAAGAGAATCTTTAGATACTTGGTTCATACTCCTAACCTTGGTTTATGGTATCCTAAGGGCTCCACTTTCGATCTACTTGGCTACTCCGATTCGGACTATGCCGGTTGCAAAGTAGATAGGAAGAGTACATCCGGGACTTGCCAATTCCTTGGGAGGTCCTTGGTGTCTTGGTGTTCCAAGAAACAAAACTCTGTTGCCCTTTCCACCGCCGAGGCCGAGTATGTTGCAGCCGGCGCTTGTTGTGCTCAACTACTTTGGATGAGGCTCACTTTGAGAGACTTTGGTTGTAAGTTTAGCAAGGTGCCACTCTTATGTGATAATGAGAGTGTCATCAAGCTAGCTAACAACCCCGTAAACCACTCAAGAACAAAGCACATAGACATAAGATACCATTTCTTGAGAGACCACGAAGCCAAAGGAGATATCGCTTTAAGCCATGTGAGCACCGATAAGCAACTAGCCGATATCTTCACAAAGCCTCTTGATGAACTAAGGTTTTGTGCTTTGAGGAGTGAGCTAAATATCTTGGATTCTTGTAACTTAGCTTGAGATCATGCACATGTTTGAGTGACCTAGAATAGGACTTTGAAAGTAAAAGATTTGCTAAAACTTGTGATGTATTTGTTTTGAAATATTTGGATCTTTTTGGTACAACACTTGAACTATAGTTCTTATTGCTTGATTGTGGCTAGTCTCAAGTGTTGATACCACTCAGGCTCACATATATTGCATGTATAGTCATCCAAATCTATCTCAAATCAAATTCCTTGCAAATCTACTCGCTGGACTTAGGGGGAGCGGATACTCCGGACTATTTCCCAGAAACTCTGGGTTTCCCGGAGATTCCGGGCATAGCCCGGACATTCCAGGTCTTTAAGGTATAAATACCTTTTCACCGCGGTTATTTCTTCTTCTCTCCTTTTACCGCGTTGACCCACTCTCCTTTCTCTCCCGTCGCCTTCTCCCTCTCTCCCCGTCGCCCCCCTTTGGCGATTTTCGATTCCCACCGTCCAAATCGAGTGAGAGTGAGGGATTGAGTGCTCCAAGGTGTGGAGAACAAGGATCTACACTACATTTGAAGATTTGAAGCCTTTCCCCTTCCCTCCCCTAAGGTACCTCTTGAAGGCAAATTTCGATCTATCTCCCTAGTTGTTTCCTTGTAGTATCCTCTTAGGGAATAGGTTGAGTAAACTCTATAGGCTCTAGATTTGCAATATCTCTCGTTTTGGATGGTTGATTTACGCGGCATTGTGAGTTAGGGTTTCGGCTGTGAAACCCGGAAACTCCGGGCATCCCAAGCCCAGACTCTCCGGACTTTCCGGAGTATCCGGACTTTTTCCCGGAGTCTCCGGGGTTCACACTGAAAACCCCAAGTCACAGTGCCTCGCATCTCTTCTATTGTTCATCTATCATTTCCATATCCTTCCATATGTTCAGATCATGAGGGTAAAGATCAGGCGTGAGACGGAAGAGCCTTCCACTCAAAGGAGGACCAAGGCAAGGCATGACCCCGCCACTTTGAGGGTTGTGCAAGAGACCTTGGGACAAGAGTCCTCTCAGCGCAGTACAAGGCCAAGAAGGGGTGATCCCCCTCCATCTTATGCTGAAGGTAGTGATGAAGAAGAAGAAATTGAGGAAGAGGGGACCGAGGGTGATGATGATGATGAGGTTGAGGACGACACATATGAGCAGCCTCCTGAGCCTCCTCGCCGCCATGGAAAAGGGCCAGCTAAGGAGAAAACCCGCTACAAACCTCATCCCAAGAAAAGCCATCAAGCCCCCTACATCCAACAAAGCCGGGCTGCTACTCGTGCTCCTCCCAAACACAAACAAGGAGTTACAGCCCATATTTGTCCCAAAACCCCTCCTAGGCTCATTCCCACTCTACCACCAAATGTCCGGGTGGTCAACACTCCCATCAATCTTAGAGAGCCCGGGTCGGTCATTGGATTTGCAGAGCATATGTATAGGGATTATTCCAAGAATGCTCTAGCGGTGAGGGAGCAAAGGGAGGATGATGTTTACCGCTATCTCAAGGGTGAGGGACTAGAAGCTCGGTTTTGGTGTGATTTCCATAGGGATTTCTACCAAACCGTCATAAGGAACCCCAAGTTGGTGGCTAAGAACATGGTGCCCATTGTGAATATGAGGTACATTGATTGGAAGTATTATGAAGATCTCAACAATACCGTGTTCAACTCCATCATTGAGAAGTGCAAGGAGGTTGGTCTTTATGACACCATGGGCTTTCTCTATAATTAGAACAAGGAGATCTTAGCTCAATTCCATTGCTCCTACTACTACAATCCCTATGACAACACCATCACTTGGACAACTCAAGGAAACAAGTGCACCATTGACTACATGACCTTCTCTAGGCTTTTGGGACTTGGTTCAAAGGATGAAGATCGCACTCCTATCCACAATGAGAACAAGTACAAGCCTAGGGACCTCCCCTACATGTTTCCTAGCAGTGACTTGGCTATTGAGGGCAAGGCGGATCAACTCAACCCCTACTACTATTATCTCAATCAATTCTTCCGAGCCACCATTGATCCTAAGCAAGGAGATGCTACGGCCTTGAGGTACTATGCTCCTAATCTCCTCAATAGGATGGCACCGGATTAAGAAGGGTTTTGTATCTTTGACTTCATTTGGAATGAGTTGAGGAGAGCTATGAATGATCCAATGAAGTATCTCCCCTATGCCCCCTATCTCATGTACATGATTGAGAGAGTCACCAATGTCCGCTATCCAAAGGATGTTGTCCATGAGCCCTTCCGTTACCTCCGTGATCGAGCCAAGAAAGCACCAAAGGCTCGCAAGTTTGTTGGCTCATCTAGTGCAGCTCCTCGCCATGATGATGTGCCCGCTGCACCCTCCCCACCTAGGCCTCCCCGTCGGCACCGTGGATCCATGATCAAGAGGGTTCTCAAGAGCATATTTAGCATGTGCAAGACTATGGCCACCGAGACGAATGAGAACTGCCGGGATATCATTGAGATCAAGTCTCATCTTGGCCTCCCCACCGATCCCTACCGTGAGCTTCCCACCTTTGATGATCCATTTGCGGAGTGGGACGCCCAAGATGAAGAAGAAGGGCAAGAAGAGGAGGAGGAGGACAACAATGAAGAAGAAGAGGATGACGACGAGGACTCCGAGTGATCCAGCTGCTACCACACTTCCTTTTTGGTGCTTGATGCCAAAGGGGGAGTGAGGCATTTATCTATCTATCTAGTGTGGAACTTGGACTTTTATGGATTTGGAACAATGGCTTGTAATAACTTTTAATTCGTATGCGTGTAAGACTATGTGAGCTTGAGACTTATGTTTGTGTGCTTGTGATCATTCGCTCAGTTTTTACTTCCTAAGGATGCTATATGTTAGTTTGAAAATTATTGGTGAATGTTGTTTTTCACTGGTGTTCTGAAAGCCCGGAGAGTCCGGATTTTTTCCCGGAGTATCCGGATTTTCCGGAGATTCCGGGTCTGGCTCGGACATTCCAGACTTTTAAGCATCAGATTTCTTTTGCATTCTTGTTGAGTGCGAGAACTGTCATATGCATTTCACTATTACCTGTTGCACATCACAAGCACCCCACTGGAGTAATACTCTCATGCTTTCCTTTCTTGTGCAAAATTTGGCCCTAATAGGACCATTGATATTCAAACTCAATATGCACATATTAAGGGAGAGTATTACAAATAGTATTTAATATTCATTGATTATCTCTTGTAAGACTTAAATGTGTTTTCATCAATCACCAAAAAGGGGGAGATTGAAGAGTATCTTGGCCCCCTAAGTGGGTTTTGGTGATTTAATGACACACGCTTAAGTAACTAATGATTTATCTAGTGTATTTGTAGGTATTAAAATTGTATGTGGCATCAAGTGTGATTCATTGTCTATACAAAAAGGAAGTGATGCTACAAAGGGTTCCTATGAAGGCTTATTTATTTTATATTTTGAATTTGAGTCCTAGGAACGCCGCACTATAAAGAGGGACAGGAAATGTATCCTCCAAGAGTCGAACAGGTGCTCTAGTTGTCAAAACAAAACCTATGAGAGACACCTTTGCACCAACACGTTCACGGGGTTAATTTCTTGGGTGCTGACCTTGGGAGGCCGGAGTATCCGGGTTTTACCCGGAGTCTCCGGACTTCCCGGAGTTTCCGGGATTTTCCCGGACATTCCGGGTCTTAGAGCTGTAACGGCTCTTTTCTGTGTGAGGGGGTATAAAAGCCCCCTCCACCCTTTCCTATCTCTCTCTCTCTCTCTCTCTTGCCCATTTCGAACTGCAAACCTTCAGAACTCATTTACTCTCCTCTTTACTCCCCTTGGCTCTAGGTTGGTGAGATTTGTTGGGGATTTAAGAGGGATTGAGAGCAAGAGCTTGGAGAGTGCTAGTGAGCTGATTTCCCATCTCTAGAGCACCTCGTTCTTCACTTGGTTGGCACATTTCGTGTTTGTTACTCGTGGAGCCTTGAGCTCCTAGCCGGCTAGGTGTTGCCTTGGAGCATCCAAAGGTTTGTGGCTGCCCAAGGAAGTTTGTATCACCCCGAAATTGAGTAAGTAACTCTAGCTTGATCTTTGTGGTCGCTAGAGGGAGGAAAGTGACCTAGGTGTAAAGGTCCACCCTTTGTGGGTTCCTCAACAGAGACATAGACCTCAAGGTGTGAGGTTGAACTCCGGTAACAAATCCTTGTGTCTCTTGTGCTTGTTCACCTTGTTGTATGCTTGTATCTCTCTTGAGCACATTTCTAGGGTTTGGTGCCGATCTACTCCGTGTTTAGGTTCCTGCAGGTTTTAGGTGGATAAACAGGCTTGTCTCATCTCAGTGCATAACCCATTTTCATAGATCTAAATTTGAGCAAGTTTATTTTCTGTCGAATTTGATTCCCCCCTCGTAGGCCGGACAATCCGGACATTTTCCCGGATTCTCCGGATTTCCCGGAGTATCCGGAAAAATATCCGGAGACTCCGGACCTGGACTGACAGCTGCAAAAAGTTTGTGAATTTTCAGGTTTGACTATTCACCCCCCCTATAGTCGACATCTTGATCCTTTCACCTCCGACGTCCAGCGAGAACCGCTACTTCCTCCTACTGGTCGATGACTACTCGAGGTACATGTGGATATGCCTGCTCCCCACCAAGGAAGCGGGAAGAAACTGCTCGCACTGCACACGGATCGTGGAGCAGAGTTCGCCGTGGCGGATTTCGTCAAGTACTGCACCAAGTTGGGTGTACATCGCCAACTCATGGCGCCGTACTCACCGCAGCAGAACAGCGTCGTGGAGCGGCGTAATCACACCGTGGTGGGCACGGCGAGGAGCATGATGAAGGCCAAGGACCTCCCGACGTATTCTAGGGGAGGCACTGACGACGGCAGTGTACTTGCTGAACCGCTCGACGTCAAAGAGCGTGCAGGGCAAGACCCCGTACGAGCTCTGGACCGGGAGCACACCGGGCGTTCAACACCTTTGTACATTCTGCTGCATTGCTCACGACAAGACAACGACGACGCACTTGAAGAAGCTCGACGACCGCAGCCGCCCAATGATCTTCGTCGGCTATGAACCTGGATCCATGGCGTATAGGGCATATGATCCTGTGATAGAGCGCGCCATCATCAGCCGCGACGTCGTGTTCGACGAATCGGCCCAGTGGAGTTGGGGTGGCAGTGACAGCACAAGGCCAAGTGACTTCATCATTGATGGGCAGTCGAGCGCGGCACCAGAGGTCATCATCACCACGACATCAACAACTGCTCGAGCTGGAACGCCTACAACAACCTCACCTGCTCCAGCGCTCACGCCAGGACATGCTCCTGGGAGCCCCACATCGAGCACGCCGGTGACACCACGCGTGGCGACACCAGCATCCCCTGTTTTCGTGTCTCCACCGAGCTTGACCATCTCCGAGCATTTAATTGGATGCTGACCATGACGATGAAGCACCACTGCGGTTCTGCTCCATCGACAATGTGTTAGGTCCTGCCACTCCGCCGGGGCTGGCTGATCGAGAGATGGAGGAGCACCTGTTGCTGGCCAGTAAAGCTGAGCTAGTGACACTCGAAGAAGCATTGAGGTATGAAAATTGGTGTCTTGCTATGTTGGATGAATTTACTTCAATTGAGGACAACAACACCTGGGCTCTTGTTGATCCACCGCTTGGAGTGCGGCCAATCGACCTCAAGTGGGTTTACAAAACCAAGAGAGATGAGGCTAGACTTATTTGCAAGTACAAAGGCAGACTGGTTGCAAAAGGGTATGTTTGCGCCCCTAGTTCCTCCCTCCATTGTCGCGAGCCACTAGTTCCTCCCTCACGTTGGTGCCCCTCCTTCCCTTTGTTTGTAGTGGTCGGCGGCGGCAGTGCCGATGGTCCTCCTTCGGCAAGGCTCGCCGCCTCTCCTCCATTTAGTTGGTGCCGCTCCTCTGCTCTGCTTCCTCGCGCGCTCACGCTGCTTCTCTCCTCTCTCGTGCCCGCGCCTTGCCACCGTCACGTCGTCCCGTAGCGTCTACGTCCTCGCGGACCTCCCCTGCCTCCACCTCACCTCCTCCCTCCCGTGAGACTTTTGGAGATGCTCGAAGAGAAAAAAACATGTGGCATATCAAATAATGTATCTCATCAACTCTTATGCTTAGACCATTTAAAAGATGCTCAACTCCGGCTATACGACATCACTAAAAATATATGACAATGATTAAGAGAGTAACTAATCTAACTCAACCACGGGGAGACCTCTTCGTTCATGGAGAAGCCTCGTGGTGAAGATGGTGTCAAGGTGACCGAAAGAGAGGGAGTGGTGCACCTTGCCTTAGTGGCAAGCTTCTTATCCGCCTTGCACGATGGCCTTTGTGGCGAGCTCAAGACCTTGACCGGTAAAGACATGTGACCGGGAGCATATCCTTGGCGGAGCTCCAATGTGGACCATAGGTCGCATTTGACAACAAAATTCATAAGATAAATTGTTATCCTTCGAGTTTGCATCATTCCTATCCACTTCTTTATGTTTTCTTTAGAATTGGGGGAAGAGGACAGGCGGTCATGAACTGAACCTTTTATTATTTTTGCAAAGATACTTTGAACTGAACCTTTGTTTCTGCTTGAGTGGTCAAAGTTAAAACCAGAGGCAGAGCTACAGTATGGGCCGAGTGGGCATTGGCCTAACCTAAAATTTTGGCCCCAGAATAGTTGGTCTTTTGGTTTTTTGTTCTTTCTTTTTTGAGACAGTGTCTTTCTTGAATTGTGTTTTTAGGATGAAATTCGTGTTATATAAGTCCAGTACAAGAGTGTTATGAGTTTTAAATATCATGCTACATTAGCAAATTTATAAAGAAAAAAATCAGGCAGAATTTCATGGTATGGGAGAGGAGTGCCATCACCATAACACTTCGCTGACACAATTCTCAAGTTTACACTCTTGCTAACTGTACGATGACACTTCTCCCTGACACTGGCCTAAGCAAGCAGCAGCAGGTTATTGCCTGAGTTGTGTTAATTTGTGTCTCTACACGCACCCTAGAATCTGGCTTCAGTCAGATCATCTTTTGGAAGTCTTTGCTTACATCCAAGCTTGTACTTAAGCTGCTTATGATCTTTTGGGCGACTTCAGTACAAGGAAGGCTACAAAGCTTAAGATTCTTGTAGTGCTATAAGTAGACTGGGGATCAGTAGATCTTCAACTATGGACAAATAACTATTAGTAGGTGGTTAGCACAGACTTGACCAAGTGACTTTGACCTCTACGGTCGCAAAACCAAATTTTCGACGGTCACTGCTACGCCCATGCGACGTTGCTCTGAACGCAAACCAATCCAAGTACTCATCGGACGATGCGGCAGCGGCGCCGCCAGCAGCAGCAGGCGCCGTCACCTGCAGGAACAGGTAGGAACCCAACCTCGCTGCGACAACGAACCTGCCCAGGGCGCGGGGCTCGCGGACGACGCCGCGGAATAGCTTGATCTCCTCCCCCGTCAGGTGGCTGACACAGCCGCTTATCGAGAGATCCACACCACCGCGGTGCCGCTCCCGCTCCGCGAGCCTCGTCACCCAGACCTCCACCGTCGCCTCCACCGCGTCGCGGACGAGCGCCCGGCGCACGTCCACCGCCCCGCCGCCGAGGTCGCCGTCGTCGATGCGGTTGGTCAGCGCGCCGCTGGTCCGCGCGAACTCGCTGAACGTGGCGGCCCCGTCGACGAGACGCGGGTCGTCGTCGTCGTCTGCTCCATTGTCGTCGACGATGATCCGGAGGTCGTACTCGATGAGCACGCGGGATTGCAGGTACACGCCTCGCTCGGGGCCGGAGAGGTAGATGAATGGGTCCGAGCGCGGGTCATGGATGACCAAGGGGTCCTTCCTGCCGCGGTTGAAGACGTAGTTTCGGAGAGGGTCCAGGAGGTCCCGGACGGCGATGAACCCGTACAGCTGGACTGGGCCGCCGCCGGCGGACACGGTCGCCGGGAGCTTGCTCAGCTTGACGGAGAAGATTTGCAGCATGGCGCAGCCGACGTGTTGCCTGCACGCCGTCCAGCAGGGGTAGCAGTCCGGGGTCGGATCCGACAGCCTCATCGGCTTCAGGCGAGCTGTAGTTCATGGATGGCATCGATTAATATTCAATTCCAAGGGGAAAGAACATTTTTTTTAAAGATTAAGGGAGAACATGGAACAAGGAATAGATGGATGGACGGACGGACGGTGCAAATCGACAGTAATTAATCGGATTGGGAGTGGAATTTCGAAGAATGTGAAGGGGGAAAAAAATTAAAATTGAAGAGGAGCACACTTACTCTCCCTAGTGTCGGCGAGATGGAACAGCTCGTGCAAGGGGTGCGCGTCGGCCCTGTAGATGGAACCGTCGTGGTGCTTGCTCCCCTCGACCACATCAACCGGCTTCACGCCGCCGCCGTCGTCGTCGTCCTCCGCCGGCTCCACGCCCACGGCCTTCCGTTTCCTGTCCCGCGACGCCTCAGCAGTTGCGCCGCCGCACTCCATCGATCGAGCTCCCGATGGTAGGGTTTGTTTTGTTCAGTTTCTGCTTCAGATCCTTGACCTTTATACGATTTGTCATCACGGCGCGGCGCTCCCTGCGGCCTGGGCTGATCGGTTCCGTTCCGGACTCGGTCGGTTACGCGGTTCCGACTCGTCCTCGAATTTCAATTTTCAGATTCGCTTGATGTGCAATTTGAATTTGAAGAAGAAGATAAAAAAAAGGCGCAGAGGTAGCGTACCCCTAGGGTCCGGCCCCAGTTGCAGGCTTGCAGCTGCTTCTGCCACCGCGCTGACCGCCACTGCTTGCCGGAGAGGGTGGGGTTGCGTCGTCGTGCTCGTCCGCGTCGTCGCGCGGGCCAGGGAGCAGAGGCGAGCCGCAAGGAGGCCACCCGTGCCGGATTCGGCCGTCACCAGAGCCGCGAGTCGTAGTCGTCGGCCAAAGTGCTTGCCGCCGTGCTCGGCTCGCCCTCCGCGCGCCGCGCAGGGAGCTCTACCAAAGGAGGCCGTCACGGAGGAGAGGTCCGCTCGCCCACCGCCGCAGGGTCGCCGCCGCCGCCGCGAGGAGGCCCACCGTCGGGGAACTCGTCGCTGGCCTGGCGTGGCCGCGCTGGATCTAGCCGGGACCCGCACCCCCCTACGCTGCGCCCCACCCACCACTCGACCTCATCCACGTTCGTCGTCGTGCTGCAGTGCTGGCCCTCAGGCTGCTCGATCCACCGGCCAGGCGCGTGGAGCAGGGCCGCGGGCGCGTCCTCGTGTGCGGCTGCCAGTGAGGAGCACCGCGGCCAGCACCTCCCCCACGAAGGGAGCTTCGCCGGCTCTGGAAAGGAGAGGGAGGTGGGGGCCTGCTCATTGTGCTTGCAACTGGTACCGTGTGTTTGGTTGGAGGGCCGCGGGAGCGGAGCGGCTCCCGGCGGAATATTCCCGCTAGATGCGGGTTGGCTCCGTCCCTCAGAATTTGAGGGACGGAGCCGCTCCGCTCCTGTTTCTACTCTCCCGTTTCTCTCCGTCTCGTGAAGACCGTGAAGGCAAGGAATGGATGGTGAGGAGTGCTCCTGGATCCCCATGGCGGGCGGCTGATCTGAAGGGCCCGTGAGGGCGGCGGCGGCCAAGAGCACGCGCGGGGCCGGCCCCAGTTGCAGGCTTGCAGCTGCTTCTGCCACCGCGCTGACCGCCACCGCTTGCCAGAGAGGGTGGGGTCCGCGTCCCTCCCCTTCCTGCACGGCTGCCCTGCTCGGCTTCGGTAGAGGGGCCGGAGGACCCTCCCGAAGTCCACGGCGGCGGCGGGGCTCCTCCCCTCGGCGGGGCACGCCGCTGGTTGGTGGAGGGAGCGAGGCTGCAGGCAGGGGGCCGACGGATGATGCGACGCGGAGAAAGAGTGCCGGAGAGAAAAAGGGAGGGGAAAGAGGAAGAGAGAAAGGAAGAGAGTGACATGTGGATCCCAACAGCCAGTGAACCACTTAGGGGGGCAAAACGAACAGTTTGAACTGTTTAAGGACCCTGAATGAATACTCCCTCCGATTTGGTAAAAGAAGTCGTTTCGGATAAGGTTTGGGTCAAATATTGGGAATATAAACGATGAATAACTTTTAGTCATTGAGTTTACAAATGTGAAAATCATATCAATAGATTTGTTTTGAAAACCATTTTCATAAAAGTATACATATATAATTTTTCAATAAATATTTTTATAGAAAAAAGAAGTCAAAGTTGTGTTTTGGAGACCGTGTCGCTGTCCTAAACGACTTCTTTTACCAAACCGGAGGGAGTACCTGATTATGAGATTGGAGGTTGAAATCTAGACAGCACGATAAGGGTTGTGGAATTGACTTTTCCTTTTAGTACATAGATGCACGTGCGACACGCACGAGTTTATACACAAATTAAATGTAATGTCAAAAAATCTATTTACAAGAAATTCTGAAACTGCAAATTGAAAAAATATTGGATGTGGATGGCCTCCACGTTGCCGTTAGTTCACCGAACATGAGACGATACCGTGATAGATTTATTAGTGTCTTCCGTCGCCTAGTTGTTCAGGTTTCACGTCGCAAGCATAGATTTGTATCAAACGTTTCTCTCACTCAGCGACACAAGGCGGAAAGGGCCGGCGTTCCTCCCTCTACTCACCCTCTCTGGCCGCCCTCTCTCTCCTCACCCTCTATCTTTCTCTCCACCTTGAGCGACGTGGAGCCAAACGTTGGGTCTTGGAGCTGAGACGGACGTGGCGAGGAGCTCCTGCAACAGCAACTTTGGCACACGAGGAGCTGTAGCAGCGCCAAATCCGGCGCCGGCAAGCCCTCAGCTCGGCCCCTCCTCCTGCGCTGGCCCCGACTCTACCCTCTCTTTGCCGGTGATGCGCCCTCTTTGACGGTCGCGGCCATGCCGTGTCACCACGTGCAGCTCTTGGGAGCAGAAGGGGACGCTGCTACTACCACCGCTCGTTCACACGTCCATGCAACCCCGCTGAACCGCATTGCGCAGGGTGGAGGCGGGAGCCGTGGCGCGACGGCACGGGGTGTGGGTGGATCCGACACGGGGTCGCAGTGCGCGGGGTGCGGGTGGGTCCGATGCAGCTACGCGGGTGGTGGGTAAGCCGACTGTCGGTAACAAAAACATTATGATCTTGGCAGAATCAATCTCCAAATTGCGATACGGATCTTTCATCCTATCCACTTCTCAAATAGATGACATGTGCGTCCGACGCGCACATATTTAAAATATATATATTAGTACTACTTTGAAGTTCAACAAATTTAATTATTCAATTAGTTTTAGAAAATATTCTTGTTCTACACTTTTATTTATTACTAATTACTGTACACAAGAAATACTCTAACAGAAAACGATAGCATCACATTGTGAACAATTTATCCATTCATTCTTATTTTTTTGGTGATAGAACAAATTAATTGTAGGTCCCCGTTAGGGGGTAGATGAATGCTGTTGTCGTCATGCTCGGGGTTCATGTGCTGCCCGCGGCCGGCTGTGGCTTGGATGGTTGGTGACACAATTTGTATCCGCCGACGCTGGCGAGAGGGCAAGTTTTTTGTTTTGTTTTGCATGTAGTGTATCTATATGCAAATATTAATGAGAACTTTATGTACATGAAAATGAGAAGAATAGGACACGATGTCCAGACGTTCGTTCACGCGGGAGACATTTATTAACATGAGCAAATAGTCCACATGATCAAGGACTTGTGCCCGTATTTCTTTTTAACAAAATTTTTGATGGATACGACAGGTGGATAGGAGTGTGGGCCCAATGTGGGTACAGGTGGGTGGGTACACGCGAGGTGGGTGAGAAAAACAATTCGGTTTTGGCAGAAACACTCTCCAAATTGCGATTTTATGGGTCTTCTACCCTATCCACTCCCCAATTAATTGACAGGTGGATCAAACACTCTCCAAATTGCGAATTTATGGGTCTTCCACCCTATCCACTCCCCAATTAATTGACAGGTGGATCCGGCGTGAGGGGTAAGGCGGACCCGAATTGGGTGAGAAACGTTTTTCAAATTATTCGATCTTTATAGTATAGATGTATAATAAATTCACCATATATTTTGTGGGCCAACTACGTGGGCTGTAGTTTCGGACCACCCATAGATTTCCCTGATTTTTTTATATATATTTTCGATTGTTAAAAAATAAATGCTCCCAATCAAATTTACCAAATCTATACACTTGTCGCCGTTCATATGACGACAGGGTTCAAACGACGTATCTTACGGCAGCATCTCCAGTCAAATGTCGTGCCACACGGCATTTGTCAGTAACGCCAACGGTCAGGGCGTTTGGCGTTTGCCGACTAGGGTTTTTGACTAGTGGAAGTGAACATGCGACACGCTGTGATGTAAAAAAATATATTAAAATAACCTATTTATAAAATATCAATAATTCTCATCATCCTACATGCAAAAACCCTACACGACCAAAGCATGCCTTAGAAATAATAGTCCAATATCATAGGATGGAGCAAAAGTGATGTTAAAAATTAAGGGTGTGAAGCTCTAATAAGTTTTATAGTTTAAAATTGTTGTGAAGTAAAATAAATAACATTAAAGAGATAAATTGATTAATCAACGAGACGGCTTCATAAAAGACAATGCCAAGTAACTCATTCTCATCCCCGTGTCAACTATCATGAATTAGCATTCTTTACGGATAGAGGCTACCATTACCAAGAACACACCGAAAAGCTCTACATTTTCAATAGTTAAATCGAGATCCAACCTCAAAAAAAGTTTTTCTTTGAACGCACATGCTTTTGACATCCACATCCTCGCTCTATCACTCTGATGTGCCTCCCATCGCAAGGTGCAAATGCCACTGCCCACTGCCGCTGGGCTTGCTCCTCAGCGCAGCAGCACCAGATTTCGGTGGACTGCCCCCGCTAGGCGTGTGCGGAAGGGGCACTACAGCGGGTCTACCGCTGGACCTAGCCGCATGCGCGAGACATGGTTGCCCGTCCCAGGGTGCCACGGGACAAAATTCATCAACAGAGAACAATCTAGGTAGGGTTTGTTTGCTTCATATCCTCTTTGTCTTTGTCTGGTTGACCTTTATACAATTTGTTTATCATCACGGCGCGGCGCTCCATGCGGACTGGGCCGATCGGTTCCGTTCCGGACTCGGGTCACGCGGTTCCGGACTCATCCTCGAATTTTAATTTTCAGATTTGTTTGATGCGCAATTTGAATTGAAGAAGAATATAAAAAAGGCGCAGAGGTAGCAGAAGTTAGTACACACACATTTTCTTGGATTTGATGCCTTTGGAATACTTTGAGATGGAAACTACAATGCGCTTGCATATTTATTCACTATCTCTAAAATAACTAACATTCATCTAAATTAGATCAAACATAAACATATAGACAACTTGAGTTGATTATAAACATATTTGAGTTGATTATGTTCTATATGATAATTATTCTTGGGATCAACTTGTGATTTCCTTGCAAGGGTCCATCTTTTGTATATCTGTCTGTATGCCAACAGAATCATAGTGTCAGTATGACAACTGTTTTTTTTTTTTTTTTGCAGAAACTGCAAAGTAAACTGATTTGCAAAATTCATTTTGTAATATAATTTTTTTTCTGTTTTAGGTGCTCTGATGGGGAGGCTGCACCAAACAATGGAAGAAGATGATTGTACCTTACTTCGATAATTTATTGCAGAGGATCAACCTAATTATGAGTTGCTTTTTGATGACGAAGAAGAGATGGCCTTTATTCATATAAATTATCTGTTCTCCTTTCTCTTGTGATGATCTGTATTTATGTACTTGGTGACAGATTGTCTATAAATTAATCTTGTGATTTTGCCATATTGCTATTGAAGTCTTGAGATTGACTTATGCAAGTGTTTATCTGAAATGTTCACTAGTTTTGACAGCACTTACTGGAAGTGCAGGCTGATCTGAGGGCCTGCACTTTGTTTGTTCCGTCATCCCAAGTGCTTGTGCTTCCTGTTTAGTCGTGGATGTAAAGTTTTCTCTGTCTCTCTAGATTATTGCATTGGCAGAACCATTAACAATCTGCTAGCACCCAAAGGATATGGAATGAAGGTCTGAAATTAACATCAAGTGTAGCTAGCATGGAATGCATGCACGGAGGATGATAAGTAAGAGCACAGAAAGAGAAGTTGCTGTTACAGTAGCACTGGAATCTGATGGAATGAAAAAAACCTCCAGGTCATAAACCATTACAATTTTTCTGGCAGCAACATAGCAATGAACAAATGCATTCACCTGACAAATACAAATGTCGGTCAGCACATTACAAGTTCCAGATCCAGAAAAGATCAAAATCATCAGTTCCAGGTATTCAGGCCAGATAACATCACCACCAATAGTTCAAAATCATAATTTATAAATTAACATGCTTTTTGTCTCACCATGTCAACTCTGATTACATAAATAATTTAGCTCAGTACAACTCAAGCATCACAACTCCCAGGTTTCCATCACTATTTATGAGGCTGTATGTGTACTCTCATATAGCAGGCCAATATAATTCAGATAACAGATACTTCCAGCTGTATGTGGACAAGTCAATCTCCAGGATTATTCAAGACAACAAAAGAACCATGCACAAGCTGTAAATGGACATTTTTCCTGTCATTTTTATATATAATATTGATGCTTTGCACTTCCCTCGGCGGGTGCGAAGGGCAAGGAAGCTAGTCGAGCCAACTAGGTTTCGTGTAGGTAGTTGGAACGTAGGGTCCCTAACGGGTAAGCTACGAGAGCTAGTCGATGTAGCAATTAGGAGGCGTGTAAATATTCTATGCGTCCAGGAGACTAAATGGAAGGGTCAGAAGGCGAAGGAGGTGGAGGATACTGGCTTTAAGCTTTGGTACACAGGGGCAACATCGGGCAAGAATGGTGTAGGCATCTTGATCGACAAAAGCCTTAAGGGTGGAGTCGTAGATGTTAAGAGGCAAGGCGATCGGATTATCCTTGTTCGGTTGGTAGTTGGGGATTTGGCTTTGAATGTGATCAGTGCCTATGCCCCTCAGGTAGGTCTTAGTGAGAGCACCAAGATGCAGTTTTGGGAAGATTTGGATAGCATGGTTAATACCGTGCCGATCAATGAGAAACTCATCATTGGAGGAGACCTCAATGGCCATGTGGGAGCGACGAATGTAGGGTTTGAGCGAGTGCATGGGGGGTTTGGGTATGGTAGTAGGAATCAAGAGGGAGAGGATGTTTTGAACTTCGCGGTGGCCTACGACCTCTTGATAGCGAATACCGTCTTTAGAAAGAGGGAATCCCATCTAGTGACCTTTCAGAGTGGTCACCACTCGAGCCAGATCGACTTTATCCTTGCAAGGAGGAGAGATAGAAGTGCTTGCTTAGATTGTAAGGTGTTTCCTGGGGAGTGTGTTGTTTCTCAACACAAGCTTGTGGTGGCAGATTTTCGCTTTCAGGAACGTGTTCACAGGAACAAACGTGCCAAGGTTGCGAGAACAAAGTGGTGGAAGCTTAGAGGGGAAGCGGCACAAATGTTTAAGGACAGGATGCTAGGAGAGGGACCATGGGAGGTAGGAGAAGATGCAGATGACATGTGGCTAAAGATGGCAACATGTGTTCGAAAGGTGGCTGCAGAAGTGCTTGGCGTGAGTAAGGGAGGCAAACAAGAAGCGAAAGACACCTGGTGGTGGAATGATGAGGTGCAAAGGGCTATTAAGGAGAAGGAGTGTTTCAAGCGCCTCCACCTTGACAAGAGTGCAGCGAACATCGAGAGCTATAAAACAGCGAAGAGGGATGCAAAGCGAGCTGTGAGTGTAGCCAAGGGCCAGGCGTATGAGGACCTTTATCAGCGGCTAGGCACGAAGGAAGGGGAGAAGGACATTTATCGGTTGGCTAGGACCCGAGAGAGGAAGACAAGGGACATAAACCAAATCAAGTGCATTAAGGAGGGGACAGATCGCCTTCTGGTGAAGGATGAAGAGATCAAGGATAGATGGCGAGAGTACTTCGATAAGTTGTTTAATGGGGAGGATGAGAGTCCTACCGTGGAGTTGGACGACTCATTTGACGATACCAACAGACGTTTTGTGAGGAGAATTCAGGAGGCAGAGATTGAGGAGGCTTTGAAGAGAATGAAGAGGGGTAAAGCGATGGGTCCAGATGGTATCCCCATTGAGGTGTGGAGATGTCTTGGTGCTAGAGCAGTAGTTTGGTTAACTAAGCTTTTTAACCTTATTTTTCAGTCAAACAAGATGCCTGATGAATGGAGGAGAAGTATATTAGTACCGATCTTCAAGAACAAGGGAGATGTTCAGAGTTGTACCAACTACCGAGGGATTAAGCTAATGAGCCATACAATGAAGCTCTGGGAGAGGGTTATCGAGCACCGCCTCAGAAGAGGGACAAGTGTGACCCAAAACCAGTTTGGGTTCATGCCTGGGAGGTCGACTATGGAGGCGATTTACTTAATACGGCAATTAATGGAGAGATATAGGGGACAGAAGAAGGACTTGCATATGGTCTTTATTGACCTTGAGAAGGCGTACGACAAAGTACCAAGGAATGTCATGTGGTGGGCCTTGGAAAAGCACAAAGTCCCAACTAAGTACATTACCCTCATCAAGGATATGTACAATGATGCGAGGACGGTTGTCCGAACATGTGATAGTGACACTAGTGACTTTCCAATTAAAATTGGACTACATCAGGGATCAGCATTGAGCCCTTATATTTTTGCTTTGGTGATGGATGAGGTCACAAGGGATATACAAGATGATATCCCGTGGTGTATGCTCTTTGCTGATGATGTAGTGTTAGTTGACGAGACTAGAGCAGGGGTTAATCGGAAGCTTGAGTTGTGGAGAGACTCGCTAGAGTCAAAAGGTTTCAGACTCAGTAGGACCAAGACTGAGTACATGAGGTGCGATTTCAGCGCGACTGGACATGAGATTGGAGATGTTAGCCTCGATGGGCAAGTGGTGGCCAAGAAGGATACTTTTCGGTACCTAGGATCGATGCTACAGAAGGATGGCGACATTGATGAAGACGTTAGGCATAGGATCTCAGCTGGTTGGTTGAAATGGCGTCAAGCTTCTGGCGTCCTATGTGACAAGAGAGTGCCCCAAAAGCTAAAAGGCAAGTTCTACAGGACGGCGATTCGTCCGGCGATGTTGTACGGTGCCGAATGTTGGCCTACAAAAAGGCGACATGTCCAGCAACTGAGTGTAGCAGAGATGCGTATGTTGCGTTGGCTCTGTGGGCATACAAGAAGGGATAGAGTCCGCAATGAAGATATTCGAGATAGGGTTGGAGTGGCACCGATTGAGGAAAAATTGATTCAACATCAGTTGAGATGGTTTGGTCATGTCTAAAGGAGGCCTCCTGAGGCGCCGGTGCGTAGTGGGGTTCTAGAGTGGGTCGATAACGTAAAGAGAGGTAGAGGTCGACCTAGACTGACCTGGGACGAGGCGGTTAAAAGAGACCTTAAGGAGTGGAACATCCCCAAGGAGTTAGCTATGGATAGGAGTGCTTGGAGACTAGCCATCAGTGTGCCTGAACCATGATCTCTATTTCACCCTTTGTTTACCCTTAACACTTCGTGTGTGTGTGTGGGGGTGTGTGTGTGTGTGTTTCGCCTTTCATGGTTTCCTGTGAGTTTCATCTCTAGCCTACCCCAACTTGCTTGGGACAAAAGGCTTTGTTGTTGTTGTTGTTGTTGTTGATGATGCTTTTGGATAGATAGAGCACAGAACAGGCTGGTCAATTTGCATTCACAATGAGAATGCTACAGTTGGTCAGTTTGCATTCACAAACTGCAGAAGCTGGAAACTACCTTGCATGCTTCTGGATAGGTAGAGCACAGAAACAGGCTACAAGAACAGGCTACTAAAAAATATTTTTAGTTCTTTGCTCAAAGCTACAAGAACAGGCTGAAGGTTACTCTCTTCTGCGCAATCAGCTTTTCCAAATTTGATTCGGGAATTTAGCTCACTTAAATGTTCAGATATATCCATACATCTCACAGTAATAGATCAGAGGCTGCAACATCAAAGGATAATGAGAAATTATTTAGAGAACAGAAATTAGTACTAGCTCAAAAGAGAACCAGCAACAACAATTTGGAGAGAAAATTGATGACCATCATATGTCAAAACTTGAATCCTTAGATCACAAGCATCAGAATGGCAACACAAGCATCAGAATGGCTTCACAATAACTCAGTGTCCATCTCATAAGCCCAAATTATGCTTTTCTGCAGATCACCCTTTTCTGAGTTTGATGAAAATTATGACAGTATCCTCATAGGGATCCTTCAAGAATAGTGGGCATAATATATCCAGACAACCTTGATCGTTCACTTTCAAGCAAGTTCCTGCAGTAGTTGATTCCTGGTTGCTTGATTCTTCTTTCAAACAGAAAAACTGAACAGAATCCATCATCAAAGACTAGACAAATACACCAGTAACTTTCAGGTGACATGTTATGTTCAGGTGACTGAAAACCAACAAGCAGACCACCTGTTATCCAATCACTAATTACAACAGCTATGTCCAGCTACATCAGCTAGAGCTGTTGTGCCACACCACCAGAAAACACATGACAGTGATAGTTACTTTATTGAAATGAAATCCATCCATTGAAGTCAAGTATGAAAACTTTACAGCCAATGAGAGTGTGATACTCTCCAAACAGAAAAATTACAGGTCTGAACAGTATATGGCATCACCACCAATAGTTCAAATTCATAATTTATAAATTAACATGCTTCTAATGCTAACACTTGCAACTACCAACTCCGAGAGGGGGACAACTACTACATCTAGTGGAAGAGGCCAAGGAGCAGCGACAACAGCAGCACTGAGTTAGACTTCCGTACTGACTGAAACGGTTTGGTGGGCGAGAGCTCCATGCATCACTGGTCAACCTGCAAAATAAGATAATGGTGACTGATAGCACACAGCAGGACTATATTCTTTCTTTTATGCAAAGATAAAAAGATGAATGCAAAAAGACACAGTGGATGGAGCCACTCGGCAAAAGCTTGACAAGAGGCAGCAACATTACATATTCTCTAAGGTACTGCAACTACAGCTTTTCAAGACTTTCTTGGAACAGATAACAGGATTGGTGCATGTGCAATCCTTAACTGATAATAACTGATATGTCAAGATAATGCAACTACAAGCAAGCTACAAAGTGATGCAGAGGTAACACACATTCCCAGAGATTAAATGCAGTGTTCAATAACAGAACAACCATCAGCAGAAGTTCAAATTCAGCAACAATTCTAGAAATATAGGCAATACGTGCAAATAGAAGGTTGCTGCTCCTTTGAAAATGACTCATTGTCATTGTCTAGTACTCTAGTGAACAAAAGGAATGACAATTTGTAGTAATTTCAGCAGTCCATACTTCTCAGCCACAACCTACTTCAGATTAAATGATCTTGGCATAATAGAAATGTTCAACTCACATAATAGGCACATGAACATTTTAAACAAAGCTTCCATGATGAAACCCCCTTCAAATTTTATCATTGATAGAAACTAATGTCAGGGCCATGTGAAACGACTGAACTAACCGATCCCTGTTCTCAATCACATAGTGGAATTAACTGAACCCTAGCGTCTAGATCCAAAAAAAGAACCCTAACAGATGTAGTTTGTAATCAAGTGTAGGAAAATCGGACCTTGAGGTAGTCGAGTATGTAGATCCCACGCTCTCCAGGTTCACCGGCGCGAGGAGGTGGAGGAGTACGTGGCTACGTGCGGCGACGGCGAGGACGAGAGGGAGGAGGCAAACTCGGGGATGGCGAGGAGGACGGGGAGGCGGCGTACGCGTTGACGGCGAGGGGAGGCGGAGGTGGTGGTGGAGGAGGCGGCGGCGGCAGGGGGAGGTGCGGGCGGCGCCGCCAGGCCACGGAGCCAGGAGGAGGCGCGAGGGGCGAGGCGACGACGATGCGATTTGGAGGGAACCGAGCGCCTCCAATTTTCCTGGGTCGACTCCGGATCCTGGACGTTGGCGGCCGCTTTCCCGGATGCCGCTGCAGAGGGTCCAGTCGTCCAGGAGGTCCGACCACCTAAATTTAGGGGTCCAGGGTGCTATCCAGCCTCAACGGTGTCCCTTAAAAAACCTCCCGTAAAAGAGTATTTGAGGTTCCCTTAAACCAATTCACTCCATAAATTACATTTTAGTGCAGTGATAGTCTCTATCTGCCTCCCCTATTCATGGGTCCCACCGCCCATGTCTGCTTGCCGTGCGGCTCGGCGCATCCCCCGGTACGCCGGCTCCCCATGGCCTCGCACACCTCCGGTCAACGCGCCACCGCCCCCGGGCCCTGGTGCGCCGGCCTCCGCTCCGCGCCGCGCCCGTCGTCGCATAACACGTCGCGCCGTCCCCCGCCGCCTCCTCCCTGCCTCTGCCACCGCTGCTCCAGGAGAGGTCGTCGGTGCAGAGCAAGCACGACAGCGTCGGCAGAGACCCCGATGAGTTGCGCCGGCGAAGTGGTGGTGGTGCTCACAGAGGCGCGGCGGGAGGAAGAGCTCGTCGCCGACCACCTGCGTCCCCCACCTTGTGGATCTACCGCGGGGCCACAGCTCCACCCCGCAGAGGGAGCTCCACCCAGCCGCCGGGGAAGACGACGTTCTTGGCCGGCTTGACCGCCGCCAGTCAACACTTCCTCCGCACGCATGTCCTCAGCTGCGTCCTGGTGATGCAGCTATTGTGGCCCGGTGCGAGCCGAAGGACAGCGCCGCTCCAGTCTCACCTCTCCCGCCGTGGCCAGAGGCGCGAGGAGATGGAGGCTGCCGCCGCCGTCGCCTCCACGAATCCGCCGGGGGACGCCAGAGGCAGCGCCCTAGATCCGTCGTGGATGGCCACAGCGAGCCCGGTCGTGCCGCCGGCAGTCGCCCCGTACTGCTACCCTCGGACGCCTCCCGTGGCGCTCCCCACGAGCTCTGGCCACTCCGCCACGAAGCGTCGATGGCGAGTGGCGCGGGTAGGTGTCGATATCGAGGGGCACGGGGTAGGCGTCGATGATTGGAGGTCAGCAAGGCGACGTTCCCTGCGGATGCAACTTGCTCCGGTGGGCGTCGGATGCGGCGAATCGTCGGCAGGGATGGGGAGAACCGACGACCGCGAAGGGTGGGGAAGGGCGTACTGTCGTGGCCTCCAAAGCCGTACCGCCGGAGGCGCGCATGCTCGCGGTCGGCGCCTCGCTGGGGAGGGAGGGAGCAGGGGGAGGCGGCGGCGTGGAACCGAGGAGGGGAGGAGCAAGGCGGGGGTGGGCAAGTGCCCGTAGCTTTTGCGTTTGGGGGAGGAAGGGGTCTCCCCAGATTTGGTGGACGGGAGGGAGCTCCAGAAATTTAGAGAGTCGTTTACGGGACACCGTTGCACCTGTTTTTTCACTCAAGAACCGTAAATTTGCGGTTCGGGACATACAGGGAACCGCTGCGGTCAGTCTTCCAACGGTCGGTCATATTCAATTTCAAGTCAAAGGGTTAGCGAGCCCACTAGGATATCGGAAATCTATCGACCCCGCCGCCGACTACTCCCTCCCTCCTCGGATACTGCCGCCGATCGCCTACTCCGGTCACCGCCGACACCCGTCCCCCCACTCCGGACAAAGCTGATCGACTGCTGGGATGGCGAAGAAGAAGAGGATCAGGGCTCCGCCTCCACGCCCTCCCCTGCCCAGAGTACGTAACGCATCATCTTCTTCTCCCTGTTTCTTTCCTCACCGGCGCTGGTGAATCCGCAGTTGTTGTTCTCTTCTCACCGACGCCGGTGAATCTTTCATCCTCCATCCCATCCATCAAGGCTGTCGTCCACGGATCCGTCCGTTGCCCCCGACACCATGCCCGCCCGTCGACAGATGGCCTGCCGTGGCGGCGGGGGACAGCGGGCAGATACGCGGAAGGGAGCGGCGTGATGGATCGGGCGGAGGAGGAAAAGCCGATGAAGAAGGCCGGTTGCTTCGCCGTCGGGGGGATAGGAGCGCCATGTTCAAGATTTGGCGTGGGTGGGAAAGGGGGTTCTGATATGCAGATACGGCAAATTATAGTCAATTGATTTCCTTTGGGATGTTCCACTGTTAGATTTTCTTCAGATGTTTTCTGTCAGATTTTGCATACTGTGCAATATACAAATGAAATCGATTGGTATTGATGCAGTGGAATAGCGGTGTAGAGTTACTGTCTGAAATTGGGAAAGGGGGTTCTGATATGCAGATACGGCAAATTATAGTCAATTGATTTCCTATGGGATGTTCCACTGTTAGATTTTCTTCAGATGTTTTCTGTCTGATTTTGCATACTGTGCAATATACAAATGCAATCGATTGGTATTGATGCAGTGGAATAGCGGTGTAGAGTTACTGTCTGAAATAGTTTCCTTTCAGATGTTTTACTGTTACTTTTTCTTAAGCTGTGACACTGTTATATTTTAAGAATATGAATAATTGGAGGTGTGCCATTTAAAGATTGCAAAGTTAGATATATACAATTGACCCCACATGAGGATGATGCAACATAAGCAATCATGTTGTTGAATAGCTCTCTGCAGCATGTGAGAAGATACCTTGCAGATAATTTACAACTAGATTTTGTTTATTCTTTTTATTTGTTTGAAATTCTGCTGGTCAGATGCGCTTAGTCTGGCAAATTATCATACTTATTTTCAGTTATCCGTAACCATTCCGCAAGAAACATGGCGGTGCTGGTAGTACACACAGTTTCATATATCATATATGGATGCTAAAAGTTGTTCTTTCCATCTTTTTTTATTAGAAAAAACTGATCCGTAATTGTTATCTCACTCTCTTTACATTCCTTTGATTTCAGAATACTGTTACGTTATGGCTTGATGGTAACGCACATGAATTTGTGGAAAGCTTTAAACAGTGCCAAGCGCATTTCTATTATTGGATTCTCTGCAGAGCGGGATATCGGGTCCATCACGGAAACAGAATGTCATCGAGACATGGATAAACCAGAGGTTGCCCCAGCCCTTGGATTTTATGTTATTGTGATAATGGAGGCAAAGCTCAGGGAAATATTTCACAGGCATTGCTATGCCATACTGGACACTGTCGATTTGAGGTTGGGTAATGATTGGGTGAAAACAGCAATAAACAATTGGAGTGCTGGAAGCCAACAAGCGCTACACTCAATTGATGATGTTGATTACCAGCCACATGACTGTGGGTTATTGCATCTG
Source organism: Cenchrus fungigraminus (assembly GCA_036936925.1). NCBI lineage: Eukaryota > Viridiplantae > Streptophyta > Magnoliopsida > Poales > Poaceae > Cenchrus > Cenchrus fungigraminus. The sequence goes on along the minus strand of CM072770.1, from coordinate 123,110,333 downwards.
AAATGTCTCGATGACATTCTTGGAATGTTCTTCTACCTTCACGTTGATGGCTATAACTCTGGCATGTTTTCTCACGAGGCATTGGAACCCGAGCCAAGAAAGTTGATCTGGGAGCTTGTTGATGAGGGCTCTGGGGATGGAGATATCATCACACTTCAAGAACCAAGTCCTCATAACATTGGGCATATAGCTTGTCGAGGGGCCAAGAAACGACAGTCTGCAAACTTAGCTGAGTCTTCAACTGATAACAACGGAAGAAAGAAGAGGAAGGGGTTATCCGGAGGTGGGCTTGGAGGACCACCAGAAGCTCCAAGTGTATTCATTGAATGGGCAAACTCTGATAACGATGTAAGTACTTCTGCATAAATAAAGTTGATATTGTTGTGCATATTAATGTTAACTTATAGAAGCTCGAGATGTATGTGATTTATGTCCCCTATTGATTTGCGTATTAATATTAGTCGGTTCTGCAGGAACAAACTTGTGGTAACCTCTTAGCTCACTTGGCCTCTATGAACCTGAAAGTTCTAGATTCAAAGAGGGAGGCTATTTTTTGGCCACTGAAGCGGAATGGTGATCCAGAGGCAATGGCTAAGGATGATAGTAAACGAGTAGAACAAGCTGTGGTGCCAATAACTTCAGAAAGTTTCCAGCAATTGGGTAATCTTGAAGAAGAAGCAGTCACTACAAACAATCTGATGTCAGACCCCACAAACAAAAGTAAAAACACAGTAATCTGTCCAATTGATTTAGAATCACTCGGTCCTAGACAGTTTATTACAGATGCTGTTATTGATCTTGCATTGAAGACCCTGTCAAGAAATTTGTGGCGAAGCGGTATTAAAAACATTCTTGGTACGGCCAGCGGTTTCATCCTTCCTTTGCAGTGGTCCCCAGAATGCTGTCACGCATACAGTTGAGCGGTTGCAATTATCCACTTGGCGACTAGTGTTATTTCCAGTTAACAATACTACCAATGTGGGCCAAGCGGACGGTGGGAGTCATTGGTCACTTTTAGTGTTGGATCAGTGGACAAAGCACCGACCACGCTTGATTCACTACGACAGTTCTGGAATCGCAAATATCCACAAAGCTAAACATCTTGGCGCAATTATACAACAAAGTCTTGCAGAAATTACCGGTTTCACTCCAGGCCTCACTCCCCAGCAAGAAAATGGTTATGATTGTGGTTTATACCTTCTTAATATTGCAAAAGTGATATGCAGATGGTGTGAAGTCCATGCTGGTCCCAGTGCTATTGCTGGTACAGACGAAGACTGGTCCAAAGATATGTGGAACGAAGTAAACACAGAAAGTGCAAGATCGCTCAGGAGCATGTTTCGCACAAATCTTCAAAAGCATTTATCTGATAACCCCTCTTAGATACTAGGATGCCAAGGATATGTCACAGATGGTTGTTTAATTGCCAAGAATATGATGCTGTCAGCTGCTTAAGATGAAATATGACTGTCAGGGCAATCTCCAACCAAGAATGGCAAGCTGGCTGTGACAGTTGACAGATGGGAATACTGCTCCAGATTGTAGACCCCAGACTCATTGTAGTTCAGAGCTTTGTCGCAGGTCAATTTTTTGGATGACCTTATCTTTTGTAAGAAAGATGGTTGCAATATAACGGAAGAATCACAAGTAGAGTATTTATCATCAAAGCATCATTAATCTGCATTCTCTCTCTTTCACTCTTGTCAAAGTTGGAGATAGGTCTGCCAATTCCAAAATCTCCTAGCCTGCTAAATTTTTTTTTTAAAAACCATTCTGTACTGATATCTTGCATCCTCACTTTTCTGTGTGATACATTGTTGATGAGAAGTACCAAAGCATCCTTTGTCATAAAAAAATATGGTCTTGCTTATCAATTGTTTGACAGTGAAGAGAGATCAGAAGGAGGGACTTGTCAAACCGCAGTTAAAGAGCAGATGGGTCAACTGAACCATGGCATTCTGGAAGGGAACGACCAAATGAACAGGGTTTGTGCTCCACCTTTGGATCCCTTTCAGAGCTTCAGGTTCAGACCTTGACGACTGAATTTGCATTCTGGTACTAGCGAAGTCAGTGATCGTGCAGTGATGTCCAAGATCGGTTCTTTCATGGTTCCTGGTGCGATCTGAGCACAAGTTTTTTCCATGCATGCTTAGACCTGATCATAGGCTGCCTGACCGATAAATCCGACCCAACCCACTCGAAAACGACCATGTGACGGGTCGGGCACGGGCCAAAATTTTCAACTGAACTAAGAAAATAACCCAACCCAACCCGATCTAACCCGAAAATTATAACTAAAAACCCGAATCCGACCCAAATGTGTCATGGGTCAGGTGCGGGCTAAGAATTTTGACCCGGCAACCCGATACGACCCGACACGACACGACTCATGACAGCATACAGTGGTTATCAAGTTGCTAGCGAACTGAACAATGAGAGATCAACAGATCAAGCCTGGCCAGGTTCAAGTGGTATTCTTTGTCGAGGCAGAAGCGCGAAAAGAACGGCGTGTTGTGTAACTGTACTTGTGTGTTGTTTACTTGCTTTCGTGGTGTGGGCCCTGCCCGGCCAGGAGAGTTGGGGGAAGAGGAAGGCGGCCATGAACTGAACCTTTTATTACTTTTGCAAAGAAGCCACATTAAGTTTATAAGAGCAACTCCAGTGGAGGCCTGCAAATTGAGGCCTCTAAAAATCATTTGCAGGCCCAAATGTAAAAAATAGAGGTCAAGACTAACTCCCAACTCCAGTGGAAATATGAATCCAGGCCTCCATTTTGAGGTGGACCCCGTATGTCATAGATGGAGGGGGCTATCTTCCTCACAGCAGAGCAGAGGCAGGGGACTGGGGAGGCACGGGTGGCCAACGCAGGGGAGTCCGGACCCGAACGAGCCGCAACCTTGGCACTGGGCGCCGCCGCCGATGGCCGGTGGGGCCGAGTTGGACCACACTCCGGCGGCGGCAGGGTCGTGCGCCCATGTCCGGCGCTCTCGCCGGCGACGGTGAGGGGCGGCGCCGCTGGCACGAAGCCGTGCCGCGCTGGTGGAGCTAGCTTCGCGAACGCAAGATCCAGAGAGGGTGCGCCACCCATGGCGCCCCGAAGGAGGGTGCTCGGGGAGCTGGAGGCCCGCGCCGCGCGGCAGCTGGACCAGGCCTCCCTGGGGCGCCTAGCTGAGGCCGCCGCGGCAGAGCACGCGGCGACGGCTCGCACACCGGCTCCGGACGGCGAGGATGGCGCCGCCGCCCTTCCCGATGTCCCAGACGACAAACGCGCCGCGTGATCTCGAGGAGCTCCCCGTCGACGGAGATGCCGTTGACCGTCACGACGTAGAAGGGGCGCATCCGGTGGTCGAGCAGCAGCGGCGTCTACCTGGGGCCGGGCGCCACCGGCGGCGAGCTCGTGCAGGCGGTCCTGGACTTGGGGGCCGGCGACGACAAGGCGGGGTCTCGGCTCAGGATGTGCTCGCCGCCAGCCGAGCCGAGCTTGTCGGACTTTACGCCCGCATCGGCACCGCCAGCGCCCTCCTCGACGCCATGGCCGCGCGCGTCGCAGTCGCCGCGGCTGCGGCCACGGACGTCGGCCCGTGGGCATTCGGGGCTGCCATGCGCGCCGCGCAGGACAACGTCACCGCGGCTGCCGCGACGCCGGGGAACCGGGGCTTTGGGGCGGGCTCCGCGGCGGCCGGCGGCGTCACGGCGTTCGCGCTCGTGCAGTGCTGGGAGAGCCTCTGCGCGATGACCGACGGCCTGCGCCGCACGGGGCCGGCGGCGGCGGGGCGGGAGGCGGGACCGGAACTGGGAGAGATGGGATCCAGCGAGAGAGACAAGAGAAAAGGGGAAAAAACAAGGGAGAAAAAATAAAAAATGGTGGGACTCACGTTTGGAGGGGGAATGGAGGGCCTCCAAGAATGGAGGGTGGGAGGGGGAATTTGAAGGAGTATGCAAAATGGAGGTCTGTTTAGAGGTCATGCTGGAGTTGGGTTTTTGCACAAAATCTCTAAATTTTGGAGTAGAGGCCCATATGGAGGTCCCCACTGGAGTTGCTCTAACTGCTTCAATAGTCAAAGTTAAAACCAGAGGCAGAGCTACAGTATGGACGAGTGGTCCTTGGCCTAACCTAAAATTTTGGCCCAAGAACAGTTACTCTTTAGGTCTTTTTATTCTTTCTTTTTCGAGACGTGTCTTTCTTGAATTGTGCTTTTAGGATGAAATTTGTGTTATATAAGGCCAGTCTATGTAAAAAGTGTCCTAAAAGTGTTATGAGTATTAAATATCACGTCACATCAGCAAAGTTATCTATCTATATTATAAGGAGCGAAGACAATTGAAAACTTTTCTCACTCAATTCGGACCCACCTTACCTCTCACGCTGGACCCACCCGTCATATGTTTTTGAAAGTGGATAAGGTGGAAGGACTATGGAGTACCAAAAAATCGCAATTTGGAGAGCGTTTCTGCCAAAAACGAATTGTTTTTCTCACCAACCTCGTGCATACCCACCCTCCGTACCCGTGTCGGGCCCACCCCCCGCGTACCCTGACTCCCCGAGTCTCACACCACTACGTGACCCACGTGCCGCCGCGCACCCACCCGCACCCCGCGGCGTGCCACGCGCTCCTCCCTCACATTGCTCCCCTTCCGTCCTCGCCATGCCGCCGCCAGATTGCCGGAACGCCTCCCCGTCGCGTGATCGCGTTCCCTCTCGCCCGGCCCTCACTAGGTGACCTCTCCAGTCTCCACGCGCTCCCCTCCCCTCCCCTGCGGAGCTCCCTACCACTACGCCTCCCTACCGGGTCTCCTCCACGGTCGTCCCGCCATGTTTCCCAAGAGAGGTGGCCTCCCCGACGAGTTGCTGCACGACATCTTCGCGGCGCCTCAACTGCGTACGCACCGCCGCGGACACCAGCCTGCTCTCCCGCCGCCGACGCCGTGTGGCCCACCTGCCGAAGGTCGTCATCGACGACGGCACTGGCCCTGTCGCGCCACCAACGCGAGGTCGCGAGCCTTGTTTATGAAGAGAACATGGCGAGGCGTGGTGGGGTCGGACGATGGCGGCCTCGGCGGCGGCGCCACGCTAGCCTGCAATCTGACCTCGGTGGAGACAGTGCTCAACTCCAGGTCGGCACGACCGCACGACGACCAGCGTCGGCCGCCGGCGGACTCCGGTGGCGCTATGTCCAGGAGCTGCATGTGATCTGCAGCGGATCTGCGGCAACTGGATGTAACGGTGGAGCGGCATTGGATGGGGGCACTTGTGTGCGGCGTCGATGGCACCGTACATGGTGGGTCGCTGCCTTGAAGTTGTTCGATGAAAGGTGACCAAAGCAGCGACAGCGCCATTGCCAGCTTGGAAGCTGTGGAGCAGCCCATGACAAAGAAGACACGGCATCCCGCGGTACCCTTTGCCTCTATCTTCCCTGTGATCGGCAGTTCGGCACCAACTGCATCAGCTGCACACACGGCTCTTTTACTATTGTAGTGTCATAGCATGAGGACTTCTGTTTGATAAAATGCCTCACCAGAGGTGTCGTTCCATCTACGTTGAGCTCAATACTGGGAAAGTACTAGCCGACTAGCTAGCTCTTTACAGCTAAAACACGAAGTTCCTTTTGGTGAGCTAACCATATAATATTGGCTAGGTTTCTTGCCATTCATCAAGACATGTGTAGAAGAAATTGAGCTACTATACTAGCCTAAGGTAACTATGCTATCTGAAAAGCCCGAAACACTAATTAATAATGTTATTGTTTCCTAAGGTAACTATACTAAGTGTTGGCTGACACCGTTCTCTACATCACAAAACCGTACAATCTCATGTCATCCTTGCTTGCATGTGCCACTACATAGCTTTGAACTCAGGCAAAAAAAGCATGGCAGCAATGTCTTGGAATTACTAAGCGGTGTTAATCTTTCCGTACCAGCCTGCTCCATATGTGCTACATGATCTTTCAGTATATTCAATTGTTCTATTCTTTGTTTTTTTACTTCTTATCGAGTTTAGTATAGAATCTTCCTACTGCACTCAAGTCTCAAATATATTTTAGCATAAAGATCACCCTCAGACGTTTTTACTATATTAAATGCAGTATGTGTGTGTCGCTCATGCAACTGGTGCATCCGCGATTTGGAGAGCGTTTCTGCCAAAAACGATTTTTTTTGTCACCGGGGTTGTTCCTACCCACCCGTCGTACGCACATGTGGACCCACACCGTTTCTTTCTTCCCCCGCACTGCACGCCACCTCCCATCCACACAAAGCTCGAGTAGCGACCTGGCGCTCCGGTTCAGCGGGCGGTAACGTTGAGATCGGCCGGGACCGGGAGGATGAGCTCGGGCGGCAGGTTCTCGGAAGGGGGTTGGCTGTCGGCCTGCTGTCGCAAGTTGCATGGAGGCAATCCTATCCACTGTCTTGTGCTCGTAGCCCTCGCAGTCTCGTCGTCCTCCCGCAGCGCGCACGAGGAGCCGTCCATGGCGGACCGCGGGACTCTGGCGGGCGGCATCACGGAGGTGCCGCAGGAAGAAAACGACCTCGTCTTCCAGGAGATCGCTCGCTTCGCCGTCGACGAGCACAACAAGAAGACCGTAAGGACCCCTGCCTTTCCTTCTTTGCGCTGCATAGTATGTCCCCTTATTATCTGCGACGCGTAAATAATAGCCAAACTAAATCGGTGCTCTGCTGCCTAACTGTGTGAGTGCTCTGATCGCGAAATTCATATTTGGGAGATGCCTCATTTTGGTCTGATTTAACTCTCTGTTGGCCAACCTACCCAATCGTGTAAATCTGAACAATTTGTACCGAGACGTATGAGAATTGAGCAATTGTTATCCCAGATCCAAACAGATTTTCCCTTAAACCAATGGACGTGATGGATTAATTATTTTTATTCTCAAATACTCCCGTCCATTGAACTTGATCCAGCTGATTGGATTTATCTACCGGCTACCACCCAGGAGGTCGCATGACCTGTTGAGCATCATTGTCATTCAACTTTTTAACTACTAGATTGTAGGCAAAGTTACAATTTTGTCTGCTGCTTTCAAACTTCATCCGTGGACTGGACTGTATTTTCTGAACAAGTCCTGAGCTCTGAATAATGATGCAACTATTGCTGGCATTTGCCTACTGATTATTCCATCTTTAGTTGATTTAATCGAAGGTTCATAGCGCTCATTGATTCATGGTCATCTTATGTTGCAAGTGACTTGTGCGAAATTTGGACGACCATATGCTAGCTGGGTGAGCATACAATTATACTTTTGTTGTCAATGTTCCCGAATTCAGTGTGAATTGATAATCTCCAAGATCTATTAGAGCTTAAGATGCTCAGTGCCTCAGTTCATGATTTGACCTTCAAATTCACCATGCTTTAGGCAATCAGTAGGAAACTACAACTTATGTTCAGACCTGAGGAAGACTGGCAGTTCAGATACACCAATGAACTGAATTCTGTGAACTACGTGTGCACTATAGATGAATTGAGCTCGATGGCGAAGACACTATCAACATGGAGTTCTACTGCTACCTGACCTGATCACTCTTGATTTAAAATTTCCGTAGTTCAGAAACAAAATTTGATTTTTCCAAGAACAGGCTCTGAATATCTAGACATTCGGTTGTTGGCCAGTGTTTTGACTTTTGACTACTGTACTATGCGGAAAGAGCTTATGAAACTGTTGTGACATGATGGAAGCATTGATTCATTCAGGTGAACTTGGGACACATACATGGGTGGGGAGGATGGACAAATCTATTGCTTTGGCAATCTTATTAAGATCAAACGAAATGTCTTCTGAAACTAACTGAATGACAGAAGGTGAGCACACCGTGTATTTGACTCAATCCACCTTCCTCCGTATATATTGTGTAAATATGTGTGTGTCGCACGTGCATCTTACTAGTAAAGAGAAAGGAAGGAGAATGTTACGGGACGAGAGATGAGTGTCATCACCGTAACACTCTGCCGACAACATTCTCAAGTTTACGCTCTTGCTAACTGTACAATGACACTTCTGGCCTAAGTCAGCAGCAGATTATTGCTTGAGTTGTGTTAATTTGTGTCTCTACACGCACCCTAGAATCTGGCTTCAGTCAGATCATCTTTTGGAAGTCTTTGCTTACATCCAAGCTTGTACTTAAGCTGTTTATGATCTTTTGGGCCTGTTAGCCTAACCTAAATTATGTTGCCTAACGATCCAAACGAACGCAAAATAACGCATTACAGGCGGTCTCAGCCATCTACGAGTCAAAGGAAAGGAATAATTAAATTAAAGCATTACAGTACAAATTTTATATTGTTGTGTAAAAAAACAAATATAAAAAAAGTAAAATAAATATTTACAAAATAATATAAATGATATTTTAAAAGATAACTCATCGTTACAAACACATGAGAATCACTTAAATAAGTGATACAAGAAAAAATATTAATCATTTTAAGATTCAAGGACTAAACTGTAAATAAAATAGTCCTTTGATCTTAAAATGATTACTATTTTTTCTCGTATCTCCGATTTAAGTAATTCTTATGGTCATGCTTCATGCTGACCATGACGATGAAGCACCACTGCAGTTCCGCTCCATCGACAATGTGTTGGGTCCTGCCACTCCGCCGGGGCTGGCTGATCGAGAGATGGAGGAGCACATGTTGCTGGCCAGTAAAGCTGAGCTAGTGACACTCGAAGAAGCATTGAGGTATGAAAATTGGTGTCTTGCTATGTTGGATGAATCTACTTCAATTGAGGACAACAACACCTGGGCTCTTGTTGATCCACCGCTTGGAGTGCGGCCAATCGACCTCAAGTGGGTTTACAAAACCAAGAGAGATGAGGCTAGACTTATTTGCAAGTACAAAGGCAGACCGGTTGCAAAAGGGTATGTTTGTGCCCCTAGTTCCTCCCTCCATTGTCGCGAGCCACTAGTTCCTCCCTCACGTTGGTGCCCCTCCTTCCCTTTGTTTGTAGTGGTCGGCGGCGGCAGTGCCGATGGTCCTCCTTCGGCAAGGCTCGCCGCCTCTCCTCCATTTAGTTGGTGCCGCTCCTCTGCTCTGCTTCCTCGCGCGCTCACGCTGCTTCTCTCCTCTCTCGTGCCCGCGCCTTGCCACCGTCACGTCGTCCCGTAGCATCTACGTCCTCGCTGACCTCCCCTGCCTCCACCTCACCTCCTCCCTCCCGTGAGACTTTTGGAGATGCTTGAAGAGAAAAAAAACATGTGGCATATCAAATAATGTATCTCATCAACTCTTATGCTTAGACCATTTAAAAGATGCTCAACTCCAGCTATACGACATCACTAAAAATATATGACGATGATTAAGCGAGTAACTAATCTATCTCAACCACGGGGAGACCTCTTCGTTCATGGAGAAGGTTCGTAGTGAAGATGGTGTCAAGGTGACCGGAAGAGAGGGAGTGGTGAACCTTGCCTTAGTGGAAAGCTTCTTATCCGCCTTGCACGATAGCCTTTGTGGCGAGCTCAAGACCTTGACCGGTAGAGACATGTGACCGGGAGCATATCCTTGGCGGAGCTCCAATGTGGACCATAGGTCGCATTTGACAACAAAATTCATAAGATAAATTGTTATCCTTCGAGTTTGCATCATTCCTATCCACTTCTTTATGTTTTCTTTAGAATTGGGGGAAGAGGACAGGCGGTCATGAACTGAACCTTTTATTATTTTTGCAAAGATACCTTGAACTGAACCTTTGTTTCTGCTTGAGTGGTCAAAGTTAAAACCAGAGGCAGAGCTACAGTATGGGCCGAGTGGGCATTGGCCTAACCTAAAATTTTGGCCCCAGAATAGTTGGTCTTTTGGTTTTTTGTTCTTTCTTTTTTGAGACAGTGTCTTTCTTGAATTGTGTTTTTAGGATGAAATTCATGTTATATAAGTCCAGTACAAGAGTGTTATGAGTTTTAAATATCATGCTACATTAGCAAATTTATAAAGAAAAAAATCAGGCAGAATTTCATGGTATGGGAGAGGAGTGTCATCACCATAACACTTCGCTGACACAATTCTCAAGTTTACACTCTTGCTAACTGTACGATGACACTTCTCCCTGACACTGGCCTAAGCAAGCAGCAGGTTATTGTCTGAGTTGTGTTAATTTGTGTCTCTACACGCACCCTAGAATCTGGCTTCAGTCAGATCATCTTTTGGAAGTCTTTGCTTACATCCAAGCTTGTACTTAAGCTGCTTATGATCTTTTGGGCGACTTCAGTACAAGGAAGGCTACAAAGCTTAAGATTCTTGTAGTGCTATAAGTAGACTGGGGATCAGTAGATCTTCAACTATGGACAAATAACTATTAGTAGGTGGTTAGCACAGACTTGACCAAGTGACTTTGACCTCTACGGTCGCAAAACCAAATTTTCGACGGTCACTGCTACGCCCATGCGACGTTGCTCTGAACGCAAACCAATCCAAGTACTCATCGGACGATGCGGCAGCGGCGCCGCCAGCAGCAGCAGGCGCCGTCACCTGCAGGAACAGGTAGGAACCCAACCTCGCTGCGACAACGAACCTGCCCAGGGCGCGGGGCTCGCGGACGACGCCGCGGAATAGCTTGATCTCCTCCCCCGTCAGGTGGCTGACACAGCCGCTTATCGAGAGATCCACACCACCGCGGTGCCGCTCCCGCTCCGCGAGCCTCGTCACCCAGACCTCCACCGTCGCCTCCACCGCGTCGCGGACGAGCGCCCGGCGCACGTCCACCGCCCCGCCGCCGAGGTCGCCGTCGTCGATGCGGTTGGTCAGCGCGCCGCTGGTCCGCGCGAACTCGCTGAACGTGGCGGCCCCGTCGACGAGACGCGGGTCGTCGTCGTCGTCTGCTCCATTGTCGTCGACGATGATCCGGAGGTCGTACTCGATGAGCACGCGGGATTGCAGGTACACGCCTCGCTCGGGGCCGGAGAGGTAGATGAATGGGTCCGAGCGCGGGTCATGGATGACCAAGGGGTCCTTCCTGCCGCGGTTGAAGACGTAGTTTCGGAGAGGGTCCAGGAGGTCCCGGACGGCGATGAACCCGTACAGCTGGACTGGGCCGCCGCCGGCGGACACGGTCGCCGGGAGCTTGCTCAGCTTGACGGAGAAGATTTGCAGCATGGCGCAGCCGACGTGTTGCCTGCACGCCGTCCAGCAGGGGTAGCAGTCCGGGGTCGGATCCGACAGCCTCATCGGCTTCAGGCGAGCTGTAGTTCATGGATGGCATCGATTAATATTCAATTCCAAGGGGAAAGAACATTTTTTTTAAAGATTAAGGGAGAACATGGAACAAGAAATAGATGGATGGACGGACGGACGGTGCAAATCGACAGTAATTAATCGGATTGGGAGTGGAATTTGAAGAATGTGAAGGGGAAAAAAATTAAAAATTGAAGAGGAGCACACTTACTCTCCCTAGTGTCGGCGAGATGGAACAGCTCGTGCAATGGGTGCGCGTCGGCCCTGTAGATGGAACCGTCGTGGTGCTTGCTCCCCTCGACCACATCAACCGGCTTCACGCCGCCGCCGCCGTCGTCGTCCTCCGCCGGCTTCACGCCCACGGCCTCCCGTTTCCTGTCCCGCGACGCCTCAGCAGTTGCGCCGCCGCACTCCATCGATCGAGCTCCCGATGGTAGGGTTTGTTTTGTTCAGTTTTTGCTTCAGATCCTTGACCTTTATACGATTTGTTTATCATCACGGCGCGGCGCTCCCTGCGGCCTGGGCCGATCGGTTCCGTTCCGGACTCGGTCGGTTACGCGGCTCCGACTCGTCCTCGAATTTTAATTTTGAGATTCGCTTGATGTGCAATTTGAATTGAAGAAGAAGATAAAAAAAAGGCGCAGAGGTAGCGTACCCCTAGGGTCCGGCCCCAGTTGCAGGCTTGCAGCTGCTTCTGCCACCGCGCTGACCGCCACTGCTTGCCGGAGAGGGTGGGGTTGCGTCGTCGTGCTCGTCCGCGTCGTCGCGCGGGCCAGGGAGCAGAGGCGAGCCGCAAGGAGGCCACCCGTGCCGGATTCGGCCGTCACCAGAGCCGCGAGTCGTAGTCGTCGGCCAAAGTGCTTGCCGCCGTGCTCGGCTCGCCCTCCGCGCGCCGCGCAGGGAGCTCTACCAAAGGAGGCCGTCACGGAGGAGAGGTCCGCTCGCCCACCGCCGCAGGGTCGCCGCCGCCGCCGCGAGGAGGCCCACCATCGGGGAACTCGTCGCTGGCCTGGCGTGGCCGCGCTGGATCTAGCCGGGACCCGCACCCCCCTACGCTGCGCCCCACCCACCACTCGACCTCATCCACGTTCGTCGTCGTGCTGCAGTGCTGGCCCTCGGGCTGCTCGATCCACCGGCCAGGCGCGTGGAGCAGGGCCGCGGGCGCGTCCTCGTGTGCGGCTGCCAGTGAGGAGCACCGCGGCCAGCACCTCCCCCACGAAGGGAGCTTCGCCGGCTCTGGAAAGGAGAGGGAGGTGGGGGCCTGCTCATTGTGCTTGCAACTGGTACCGTGTGTTTGGTTGGAGGGCCGCGGGAGCGGAGCGGCTCCCGGCGGAATATTCCCGCTAGATGCGGGTTGGCTCCGTCCCTCAGAATTTGAGGGACGGAGCCGCTCCGCTCCTGTTTCTGCTCTCCCGTTTCTCTCCGTCTCGTGAAGACCGTGAAGGCAAGGAATGGATGGTGAGGAGTGCTCCTGGATCCCCATGGCGGGCGGCTGATCTGAAGGGCCCGTGAGGGCGGCGGCGGCCCAGAGCACGCGCGGGGCCGGCCCCAGTTGCAGGCTTGCAGCTGCTTCTGCCACCGCGCTGACCGCCACCGCTTGCCAGAGAGGGTGGGGTCCGCGTCCCTCCCCTTCCTGCACGGCTGCCCTGCTCGGCTTCGGTAGAGGGGCCGGAGGACCCTCCCGAAGTCCACGGCGGCGGCGGGGCTCCTCCCCTCGGCGGGGCACGCCGCTGGTTGGTGGAGGGAGCGAGGCTGCAGGCAGGGGGCCGACGGATGATGCGACGCGGAGAAAGAGTGCCGGAGAGAAAAAGGGAGGGGAAAGAGGAAGAGAGAAAGGAAGAGAGTGACATGTGGATCCCAACAGCCAGTGAACCACTTAGGGGGGCAAAACGAACAGTTTGAACTGTTTAAGGACCCTGAATGAATACTCCCTCCGGTTTGGTAAAAGAAGTCCTAAACGACTTCTTTTACCAAACCGGAAAACGACTAATTACTGTACACAAGAAATACTCTAACAGAAAACGATAGCATCACATTGTGAACAATTTATCCATTCATTCTTATTTTTGGTGATAGAACAAATTAATTGTAGGTCCCCGTTAGGGGTAGATGATTGTTGTTGTCGTCATGCTATGCTGCATCAAGCTCGGGGTTCATGTGCTGCCCGCGGCCGGCTGTGGCTTGGATTGTTGGTGACACAATTTGTATCCGCCGGCGCTGGCGAGAGGGCAAGTGTTTTTGTTTGCATGTAGTGTATCTATATGCAAATATTAATGAGAAATTTATGTACATGAAAATGAGAAGAACAGGACACGATGTCCAGACGTTCGTTCACGCGGGAGACATTTATTAACATGAGCAAATAGTCCACATGATCAACGACTTGTGCCCGTGTTTCTTTTTAACAAAATTTTTTATGGATAGGAGTGTGGGCCCAATGTGGGTACAGGTGGGTGGGTACACGCGAGGTGGGTGAGAAAAACAATTCGTTATTGGCAGAAACACTCTCCAAATTGCGATTTTATGGGTCTTCCACCCTATCCACTCCCCAATTAACTGACAGGTGGATCAAACACTCTCCAAATTGCGATTTTATGGGTCTTCCACCCTATCCACTCCCCAATTAATATATCCTACGGAGACTATATCGGAGGCATTCGAGCGCTTCAATGAGTACACTCGGGCGGTTCCACATCACAAGTTCCCGAAGGAGGACCTCGTTCAAAAGTTTTACCAAGGACTCACCATGGCGTCAAGGATGATCATCGATGCATCGGCGGGAGGATCTATCATCGAGCTTACGCCGACTCAAGCTTTCACTATATTCAAGAAGGTCGCGGACAATGACACGTGGGCGTCGTCCAGACGCTTACTTCCGGTTCAACCCACGGGGAACGTCAAAGGAGTCTTGCAAGTGGAGAAGGAAGACATACTCGAAGGCAAGATCGATTCGCTTATGCGGAGGTTGGAGAAGATGGAGATAGAAAAGAAAGAGGCTCAAGACTTAAAGGCTGCCGAAGCAAGATCCACATGTGAAGAGTGCGGAGAATATGACCATGTCCACAAGGATTGTCCGGAGGAAGCCAAGGTGCTCGACTACATGAGGAAGGGAGATTTGCCGAACTTCCGCTACGGACAAGGTAGACCTCAATTTAATGCAAGCTCGTCCATTCCGAATTCGGTTCCGCTTCGTATACAATTGAAGGACTTCATGGACGAGCAAGCTAAGATCAACAAGGACACCGTCACCAAGTTCAAAGCCATAAACAAGGTGTTGGAGAACATCGATAGCAAGGTGACGGAGGTCGGAAGCTCCAACCATCAAGTGCTCAACATGATGAAGATGCTCGAAACGCAAGTGGGACAACTTGTCGGGCGCCTATCCGCTAATGAAGGAAGCTTCCGGGACAACCTAAAGGTCCCGAAACGGCGAAGGCTATTCAAACTCGTTCGGGGAAGGAGACCGAAGATCCGGAACGTTCCGCGGGAGCAAGGAAGCCTAAACCATCCGTCGAGACGGAGGAATTTGCTAAGGAGGAAGTTACGGAGATCGTCACCGAAGAGCCCGAGTTTGAGATGCCGGGAGAAGACACGAAGATACCGCAACTCAAGCCACGCTACTTCCGAGGTAAACTTGATAATCACTTTGAGAAGTTTGTGGAGGTTGTGCGTAGATTAAGCATCAACATGCCGTTATTAGATGCCCTTCAAGTTCCTACATATTCTCGTTACTTCAAAGATATTCTTGCAAATAAATATGAGATAGCAACACTCGGGGTAGACCATGTCAAGATGTCCGAGCAATGTAGTGCCGCTATTGCAAATGGACTAGAGAAGCAAAAAGACCCCGGATGCCCGACGATTCCATGTTCCGTTGGTTCATTCAAGTTTGAGAAAGCATTATGCGACCTTGGAGCAAGTGTGAGCGTCATGCCAAGAGATGTGTTCGAGAAGCTACGCCTACCATTAGAGCCTACGGGTATGTGCTTGGAGTTGGGTGATAACTCCATTCGCTATCCCTTGGGCATCGCCGAAGATGTGCCCGTGAAGGTCGGACACCACTTCATCCCCGTCGACTTCGTAGTACTCGAGATGGGAGAGCGGGAGAAGCCACCACTCATCCTTGGGAGTCCTTTCCTCAAGACCGTGGGAGCGACTATTGATGTTGGCAAGGGGGAGATCAACTTCGACATTAACGGCGAGAGGAGTTCCTTCAAGTTTCGACCACGCCTCGAGGTATGCAATATGATTGAAGTTAAATATGTTCCACCTCATCGTTGCGTTGTTAAGGAAGAGCCGAAGAAGAAGGAAGAGCCGAAGAAGAAGGAAGCGAAGAAAATCAAAGAAGTTGTTGCATCCGTCAAGACAAAGGAACAAAAGCCGCCTGCGAAGACCAAAAAGATGACTAAGCCGGAGAATAAGCCCGCGTCCAAGATGGTGCGAAAGTGGGTACCCAAGATTGCAACGCCCGCAAAGAGCGTTGATCCGAAGTAATCAAGTGAAGAAGTCTAGCCAAGGACTATAAACGAAGCGCTAGGCGGGAGGCAACCCGTTTCGTCGAGTCAAGAATAAGCTACCGGGAGGACAACCCGATTCAAGATTTTTCGAGTCTTTTCAAGTAAGTTAGTTTTAAAATTTACTACACAAGACATTAGACTTAGAGTGGTTGAACAATATTAGAGACATAATTCTTGGTTGAATATTTTGTTTGGATCATAAACCCTTTACATGAACCATCCTATGTGTTGTTTGCTTCTTTTCGAGAAACCAAAACCAAATAAATTCAGAACCTATCTCAACCTTTCATCCTCTTTATGATGTTATGGTTGACTTGTTTTACATGCTAAAAACACACGAGTAGAGCCACGACTTGTACCTAGATGTTATTTAGATTTTAGCACGTGGTAGGACTCGCGTGAACCTAGAAACTTAACTTTTGGTTGGTTTAAAAATCTATATCCTTGGTTTCTCTAAGATTAGAATTTTTCTGAGCCTCACTTAATTTTATTTCATTCAAAATCTCTCTCATTTAGCCAAAATTAGAACTTAAACCTATGCCCCCATGATCAAGCCGAAAAAGTTTGCTCTCAACTAATGAAGGCAAACAATACCAGTGAGACCGACATAAAA
Source organism: Cenchrus fungigraminus (assembly GCA_036936925.1). Taxonomy (NCBI): domain Eukaryota; kingdom Viridiplantae; phylum Streptophyta; class Magnoliopsida; order Poales; family Poaceae; genus Cenchrus; species Cenchrus fungigraminus. Next base: position 123,094,027 of record CM072770.1, on the reverse strand, counting down.
GTAGTCGGAAAATATTTTCGACTTACACTTGTTTTTAATGCTTTAAAAACTTCTCTAAATTTATGCTTGAGCTCATCTATAGCTCTGAATTTATTTTTAATTTTCAAAATTAGAGTTGTGCTTAGCCTTAAGACATGCTTAGAGGGAGGCAATCCAGTTAAGCAAATCATGCATGCACCATGATGCATCACGGGATGCTCTTCCAACAACTTTCATCAAGGCCACATGCAAAGGACAAGCATGGGTGGGCAGCAAGCCTTGTTTTGCAGAAAATTCATGGAGGCATGTGAAGCAAAGGAGCATGGACATGACTCAAAGCAAAGACATCAAGTGGAAGCCCCAATAATGCAAGCAAAGGAGTGGATGAGAGAGTTTGGACGGTGCAACTTGTGGAGCACGCGGGCACAAAAGTCACAAAGGGAAGATGATCATGCTGGAGAAAACCGAGCCAGGGAGGGCAGGAGGCCACCCAGGCCGGTCGGCCCAGGCCGGCTGACCTCCCCTATATAAGCACCCCCCGGTGCTCTTCTTTGGCAGGCAAGCAACTCTCCCAACCCTCTGTTTGTGTGCTCGAAGTTTTAGTCCAGAACCACCTTAGACTTAGCCATCCTTCCCAAGTTTGTTTTGCCCAACAAATCACACCCTTAATCCACTCAAAGTCCATACTCCGAAATAATTTTTTGTGTTCATTGTTACCGGTTAAAACCCCGAGATTATATTAGAGAGGAGAGTGCTGCAATCATGTGGAAGAAAACCACAAGTCTCTTCACCAAGAAGAAGGGGTCGTCGTCGTCCAAGCCATCTTCGACGACATCTTCGAGGAGGCACTCGGTTTCCGAGTCTCCTCGGAGCATGGAGGAGGACACGGCACCGCCGAGGAGGAACGACACTCTCCTCCTCGATGGCATGAGGGCCACAAGGAGCTCGTCCATGAGGTTTACCGAACCTCAAGGGCGTACGGAGGAGCTGCCCGTCCCACCTCGTCGATCGACCCGATCATCCGCTCCACCTCCATACATTCCACGGTACTCCGCATATGGCTTCATCATCATGTCGGAGGAGGAGGAAAAGAAACTCGCTCGCCTTGAGAAGAGGCTTGTGGCGAACGTCGACTTCGACGATCAAGCTCTCAACTCATTGGGTTTTGGCACGGACATTTATTATATGTTGGGGCACCTTGGATGGGTGGAATTCTCCAACGGGGTGTCGGCAAATACCCACAAGGAATTTGCCTTGGAAATTCTAATGACCATGGCGCCTATCCTTGATGAGGGGGTGTCGAGTTTATCATTCTGGTTGGAGGGAATTCAGCAAGTGGTTCCCTTTGAACATATTAGGGAGCTACTTGGTTTCCAAAAGGGAGCTCCGGAGAAAGTAGACGTGCCGGAAGGCATGTTGGATGGATTTTGGAATTTGATCTCGAGGGAAGCCCACCAACAAAGGAATTCCATCTGGAACCCCATCATCCAAGTGTTTCACTCATGGATGTGTAAAAGGATTTTGGGGAGAATGAGGGAAACAAAGGTGACCGACACGGAGTTGAATTGGCTTTACTCGGCTTTAATTGCCAGGCAGCCAATAGACCCCTCCTACCTCATGATCAACCGATGGTGTTGTGAAGCAACATCGGGATCGGGAGATATTGGTTCGGGGTGTTACCTCTCCATGTTGGCCATCTCCTTAAGACCGGGTATTCCAAGAAACCCCGAGCATCTTCTACCCGGGACCTCTCTCGGATTTGAATACATGAAGCAAGGAAAATATATAAGTGGAGATGAGAGAGGAGGCTTTAAAGTAGCCAAAGTGAACTTACCCCTTCCGGATGCAAGACTAAGACTCTTTATTCAAGGGAAGGAAGATTGGTTAGAGGAAGGACTCCTTGTGCCGGCAAGGAAGAATAAAAGAGGAAGAATTGTAGAAGAAGGATCCTCCTCGGCACAAGAGGGAGGTGCACAACAAAACTATGTGCCACCGTATGGAGGAATTCCTACGCCGCCAAGTTACTACGGTGGGCCACCAATGCAAGCATGGGGGAGTGGTACAGCCATGCCCCCACAAAATTATGTGGTGCCCAACGTAACCTTTGCGGAGCCCTATGCACAATTTCCTCAACCGCAACAAAGTGTGGCCATTATTGGAGGATACGCTGCAAGGAACATGCAAAATATTGCAGCCATCCAATCCAACGCGGCTCAATTAGGTGAAGGCGATGCAAACATTGCCTATGAGCTTGGGCGCCTTCACCTAGCACCGCCGGATCAATTCGTAGGAGGGGATGTCCAATCCTATTATGAGCAAGGGTACAACCACCAAGATTATCAATACCAACCACCGGCGGAAGATTAGAAGAACGAGGAGCTTTAGTTTTCTTTTCTTTTCCCTTTTTCTTTAATTTTCAGCTTGTGTTTGCTTATGCATGCGTAGTGTTTTCAGTTTTTATTTAAATTTTCAGCATGTGTGTTAGTTTGTTTTCATCATGAATAAAGTCACCACCTTGTTTTTACCTTTGGTAAAGTTACAAAATTTATGCCATGATGATATATGATTATAATTGCCGCTTTGTTTATCTTTGTATTTGTTTTATGCATGATTAAGCTAATGCTCTCTTTAAATGCAAATCTGAAATTATCTAAATACTAGCTTAATCTTTAGTGGAGGTTATGATAAAAATAAAGACCCATAGTGTTTTATGTGCTCTCAAGTTTTAGATGGATTAAAGATGATTTTTATTCCTAAAAGTAATGCTAACCTTGTCATAAATATCACTTGCGTGTTGCTCTACCTATCCAGAGCCATATATATATTTGAGTGCATAAACCTTAGTATACAAGATTTATTTTTGGGTGAGTTATTTCAGGCCATGATTTCTCTGGCCCGAGACTAAGAAGCTGGTCATTCCGTTTTTGCGTATCTATCTTATTGCTAGCCTTTTATCCGTGCATTGTGTATCCCCACATCGGAGATTTCACAAACCTCGCCGGATATCCACCCTTAAAACCAAATATCATCTTTTGTGATTACCTCCTTGACCACAACCTATCGTTGAGTATGGATCATCAATTCAAGGAAGATCGCAAGATGGTGCCAAGATTGAAGATTTCAAGTATCTCTCCAAAAGAAAAATATTTCCGGTACCTACCTTATCTCTATCACCTCTTTGCCCGAGGACGAGCAAACGTCTAAGCATGGGGGAGGAGGTAGGTACAATGCAATTTTAGAGTTCAAAAGGGGAGCAAATAAAAATTAAAAAAAGAAAAAATATATGTATGAGAAAAAGAAAAAAATGTGAGTATGTGTAAAAATAAAATAAAGTGAGCTCCCCGGTTCTCTAAAGTGCATTAGGAATTTCAAGATTTCAAAATTAAAAGATCCAAACTCATTTTTCCAACCATGTGCAATCCGATAACGAGGACTTCCTTTGTGCCTCGGGATCACTCTTTGCCATTTGCACATGTCCACCTATCTCAAGTGTGTGTATTTTTCTCTCTCCCTCCTTGATATAACATTATTTTCCAATGACCTTTTTGACGAGTCTCGGTAAGACCGTGAGAAGCTTGACTTGTTTTGACAACATCTCATTTATAAAATCTTGGTAGGAATAAACTTTCCCAAAAAGCTCCATATAAAGCCTACCACATATATATGTTATGAGAGGGAAAGGAGTAGAACAAATAGGCTTGAGAGACAAGATGAGATGAGAGTTCATGAGCAAGATGCAAGATGATTTAAATTTGTGAACTTGATTTAGCTCTTTTTCATCTCATTCTTTATTTCAAAATATCTGAGATCTATTTTGAATTTTGGGAGCATGTTAATACTTGTGGGATAAGCTTAATTGATAATCTACCCTCCGTAGGGATGAAGGCTAGTACATTATGAAACTTTAGCAAATCAAATTTTTGAGAGCATTATGTTTTCTCATGTATGATCAAGTGCAAGGTTTAAACAATGAAGGGCAACGATGATATCCATTGAAGGCTTACTCGAGGACGAGCAAGGTTTAAGCATGGGGGAGATGTTGATGGTGAAATTCCGTCAACCTAGCCATGAGTTTACCTTCGGTGTTGGCATGAATTTTATATCTTATCCATTGGTACTAACCCCCTTGGTATAACAAGTTCGTTCGTGCATGTCGGTTTTGGAGTTTAGTGTTTATGCAGGATTTTAGTGTTGAAAGCAAGACTTCCGGGATAAGTTCATTAAGCACCTCGTGACAAGACCTTGAAGCCCGGTACAAGTCAAGCAATGAAGTAAACATGACTCCAAGAAGCCCAGGGACCAAACCCGAGAAGATGAAAAACTCCGAGGACCCAGTCAGAAAACTGTCGAATCTTGCGGGACAAGGCGCTTCATCCAATCCGAAGAGAAACTGACGACAAGGGCCCACATGCAGATCAGAGAAGACTCTAGAAGACTCGGGAACCGACACCGGGCGAAGGAGGCAGCTGGCTGGGCCGAAGTGGGCCCAGGCCGGTCGGCCCAGCCCATTTCCAGGCCCAGTCAGCCCCCTTTGACCTAGCCGCCATTCGGGCTATTTATAGCCCCGAGGCCAGGTGCCACGCATCAACTCATTCGTCATCGGCGCCGAGAAGCAGAGAAGAGAGGGACACCATCTCGGAGAGGAGAGGGTCGAGCTAGTTGACTAGGATCTCCCTAGCCGGCGTGGGAACCTTGCAAGGAAGACCACGTCGGAGTTCCCGGAGCTAGAAGCAAGATCAAGGTAGGATCCCGGTGGTGATCTTGATTCATGTATCATGTAATGTTGAATTATCAAGTTGCAATCCGATTTCTAGCGATCGAGTGTTTCTCCTACGTCTTTGATTTCAGACGGCTTTTCGTATCTTAAGATCTATTCTCGAGATAGATCACCGAGGATGTTCTTATAGTCGTGGTGGCTAGAGGTGCATGCCTGACCTTCCGAGAGATTTCAACTTGTCTTTGGACTCACCCTAGACTAACCCGCACGAATAGGGTGCGTTGTGAGAGAACGGTGGCTCCAAAAGGCGGGCGTTTTCGGAGTCGGACGGGAAACCGTGATTTAAAGATGCTTTTTATGATATTGAACTTGTTTACTTCTCCTTTGTTCGGAACTTCAACGAAGGCTTGATCCAATCTCTCTAGATTGGTTTATCTATCCCCCTCTATCTCTTGCTACCTCCGGTTTTCATAGATTAGATTCGTTTTCATGATGTTCTTTAAGATTAGATGCATAGGATTCTCCTTTTGAAGATCAAAGTTCTCGGCTTTATTAGATTGATTCTTGCATCGCACATTGTTCCACGGATTCGATACCTTGGGTTCACACTTGAGGGAAGAAGGGTCCCTTGACTACGACGGAGGATTTGTCCGCTTGCAAGTCCACTTGAAGTTTAATACGAATATACACCGTCAACAGGCTTATTTATTTTATATTTTGAATTTGAGTCCTAGGAACGCCGTACTATAAAGAGGGACAGGAAATGTATCCTCCAAGAGTCGAACAGGTGCTCTAGTAGTCAAAACAAAGCCTATGAGAGACACCTTTGCACCAACACGTTCACGGGGTTATTTTTCTTGGGTGCTGACCTTGGAAGGCCGGAGTATCCGGGTTTTACCCGGAGTCTCCGGACTTCCCGGAGTTTCCGAGACCTTCCCGGACATTCCGGGTCTTAGAGCTGTAACGACTCTTTTCTGTGTGAGGGGGTATAAATGCCCCCTCCACCCTTTCCTCTCTCTCTCTCTCTCTCTTGCCCATTTCGAACTGCAAACCTTCAGAACTCATTTACTCTCCTCTTTACTCCCCTTGGCTCTAAGTTGGTGAGATTTGGTAGGGATTTAAGAGGGATTGAGAGCAAGAGCTTGGAGAGTGCTAGTGAGCTGATTTCCCATCTCTAGAGCACCTCGTTCTTCGCTTGGTTGGCACATTTCGTGTTTGTTACTCTTGAAGCCTTGAGCTCCTAGCCGGCTAGGCGTTGCCTTGGAGCATCCAAAGGTTTGTGGCTGCCCAAGGAAGTTTGTATCACCCCGAGATTGAGTAAGTAACTCTAGCTTGATCTTTGTGGTTGCTAGAGGGAGGAAAGTGACCTAGGTGTAAAGGTCCACCCTTTGTGGGTTCCTCAACGGAGACGTAGACCTCAAGGTGTGAGGTTGAACTCCGGTAACAAATCCTTGTGTCTCTTGTGCTTGTTCATCTTGTTATATGCTTGTATCTCTTTTGAGCACATTTCTAGGGTTTGGTGACGATCTACTTCGTGTTGAGGTTCCTGCAAGTTTTAGGTGGATAAACAGGCTTGTCTCATCTCAGTGCATAACCTATTTTCATAGATCTAAATTTGAGCAAGTTTAATTTCTGTCGAATTTGATTCACCCTTCGTAGGCCGGACAATCCGGACATTTTCCCGGATTCTCTGGATTTCCCAGAGTATCCGGAAAAATATCCGGAGACTCCGGACCTGAACTAACAGCTGCGAAAAAGTTTGTGAATTTTCAGGTTCGACTATTCACCCCCCCCCCCTCTAGTCGACATCTTGATCCTTTCAACATCAAAGTTCCTCGCCTCTCCAATGCATTTGATAAGGTATGTTTTGCAAGTAATTCCCAATCAGATCCTATAGTTTCATTTAATCCATTTATTAGTGATCCTATCATGAATAATTCTAAGAGATCGATTGAGGATGATTTACTTGTTAGTGATAGCATGCCTTCAGATTCTACCAGCCGATGCATTGTTAAAATTAAAAAGGCTGATCATAAAAATACTTTGACATTTAAATTTTCCACGTCATCATTGTCAAAGTTTCTCTCTACATGGTGTGCTTATGGTTATTCTGGATTTAAAAGCAAGAAACAAAAATTGAGAGCCATTGTGAAGTCCGACGCTAATATAGTAATCAACTCTAAAGCGTCAGGTATGAGAAATGCAAAGAAAGGTATAGCCGAATGGGTCGATGAGAAATCTGAACCATTCGTTTGCTTGGCCTTAAAGCCTTCTCCACAAAAGCATCAGTTGGAAAAATTAAAGTACACCTTTGATTTAACTTTGTGTGATAATATATTTGATATCTTACTTGAGAATAATTTTATTAAACTCTTTGATCACAAAGTTAGTCCATCACCTCCTGAGTTAGAAGATCGAAAATATTGCAAGTGGCATAATTCTTTTAATCATAATACTAGTGATTGCAATATTTTTCGTCAATTCATACAATCGGCCATTGACACTGGACGATTGAGGTTTGCTCAAACACGAGAGGATGACCAATTGTCTACAGTTGGTTTTGATGGCAAAGGATCATTAAATCTGTTAGCATCAGTCAATTTATCCAAAGATCCGGATTTAATTGCCAAAGAGGAAGATTCAAAGCTCCTAAGTAATGAGAAAGACATCGTCCATGACTTGCAAGATCAAGTAATTACCGAGGACGATGGACTTATCAAAATCCCAGAAGTTATTGGGGGGCAATTGGATTTTTCTACATCAAGTCAGGAACCTGTTACTCTTCCTGTGCTAGAGACACAGGTCAGACCGGTGAGGTACACAGGTTTGACCGGTCACAGTCTGAAAAATCCAGAGATGTTCAAATTTGGACATCCTGAGGTTGATGGAGGTAAAGACCGTGTTAAGCACAATGGTAAAAGGCCGAAGCTCACTTTTGATGAACTTCTGGCTAAATATCAAAAAGACAATGAGGCTAAGCATGCTAATCGATCAAATAAAGTTAAATCATCAAGATTGCCTCCTAAGCATAATTCTGGGAATTGGAATCGACAAGGAAAGAGTTTTCATTTAGCAGCAACATATTCTCCTTTTGAGCCATCAATGTCGGTTTCATATGCTCCATATCCCACTAGTGCTCATCCTTATTCATCTTGGGGGTGGAGTGATTCATGGACACATACTCCTTCATATTTCAGACCATATCATGTTGAGTATGCAGCTCCAAGACGACCATCACGTGCAACGCGCCATATGTTGAAAGTGACTGTTTTGAGTATAAAGATCGGTCTAGTGCTCAAAACAAGAAAAAGGTTGTCAAGCAAGTTTACCAAGTGAAAAAAGATGGTCGCAAAGATAAAAGTTCAGATCTGAATTCAGTTAATGAAAAGCCGATTAATGTGTTCAGCACTTCGGCTATTGATGGCAAAGGAAAGGAAAAGTCATCTGTTCATCCTCTGAGTGCCAAATCTGAACAAAAGGAAGTGAAGAGGTTGAAAAATAAGAGAGGAGCACTGCTATCCAAAACTGAAGCGAAGTCAAGTCATCCACTTGGTTTATCAAATTGGCAGAAAAAGGAGCTACAAAAGCTTAGTGATCAAGATCTGAGGAACAAAGGCATGGCATGGATTCCTAAAGGAAGCACTCGGACTCAAGACATGGGTGATGATCAAGCAAAAGGTGCACCACAGTTGAAGGAGAAGAAAAGATATGAGAGACGATCTTCAAAATTGAGGTTTGCACCAAATCATCAAAGTTATTGGTCATTTCCTAGTCCATTTGCTTTACAAATGCCACATATGCCTATGTTTTGGAATTCATCTTTAGATATGCTTGATTATCCCTCATACTCTTATTTTGGTCCTTGGGTTCCACATGGATCATCTTTATATCATAGAGGGTTATCACCAAAATACTATGCATATTGATTAATCTGCAAAAGCCGAAATATTTAGTTCTTAGAGATGGTTTTAATTTCTGAATTTATATATCTCTACTCTATTATTTCGGTTGTGTATATTCTTATGGATGAATTCTTTATGGATGATATTGAATTATCGTCTTTGACAACATACATGGCCGATGAATCTCTTAGATCATCGTCCTAAAGTCTTAGCTTCCCGATAACAGATTGCTTATAACCTTTTTGGTGCCTTAAGTGCTCGGGGGGCAAGACTTAAGCAAAAAGAGTAATTTGCCACTATGGAGTTAATATTTACTAAATCGGCTTGTAAGATTTCTCAAAATGTTGGTGTTGTCCTTATTTCACCAAATAATAATGTTTTGAGATTTTTAGCTGGTTGGTGTATTTAACCTCAATTAACAAGTCGAATGTAAATTTTCATATTCAGGATGGATTCGGGGATCCATAGTGGTAGAATCATGCAAAGGTATTTAGTGGCTCATTACCAGAGGTGCAACAAGTATTTACATTAAATGAGTCACTATATATATTTTTCTTGGTATATGTCTAGAAGGTTATCTTAATTTTAAAACATCTATTTTATCTAGACATGATAACTCAGGATTAGTACTCTCAAATAATGAACATCAGGCTATGGTGTCCGAAAGACATTTTCATGAAAAAGGGTCGATGTTTAGTAATCAGAGAGCACATCCTGAACGAACTGGTCTGACCGCCACCTCGACCGGTCTAACCGATCCTTGTCACCGGTCTCACCGGTGTGGCTGTTGGTTTGGCTGTTCAAGTTTCAAAATTTGTTAAAGCCAAGACTGGCGCTTGGAGAAAGTTTGTTGGCGACTGTTACATAATCTGAGATATATTGGAAGGATTAAGTCAAAAACAAATAAAGATGGTTCAAGAGTAATCCGGCTATCACCAATTACAAGGTAATTGTGTTATATTCATTTTGCTCATCCTACTCTATTTATTGTCAAAATAACTTGTGAATGCATTACTAATTTTTTTTATGCTTCATCATTGTCAATTTAGTGAGTATCGCAAAGACCAATTGTCATTATAGCGATTTGGTCGATTTATGCATTCACAAAAGCTTACAAGTGTGAGAATAAATTTGATATAATATTTCAAGGATCCACAGCCGAGGGAGTGTGTACTCAGGCTTGTTCCACTCACACAAATGTGTATAAATGGTAGCAACAAGTTGAAATCTTCATATTGGACAAAATCAAGTAAAATGGTCGATAGATGCTATCGTCCCAAAAAAGGTGAAACTTGTTTGCTACACTTGTGCTCAACATCGTTCTTGTGCAGTTTTGGGGCTGGTAATTATTTCTTGGTACGCAAGCTTTACCAAGAAACAAGGGGGCACATGTTCGCACCCAAAAGTGGCAAGGTTCGAGATATGTGAGGCTAAAGGCTAGAAGTGTCAATGTAGTGCTAATCTTTGATATTTTGCTAGTTTGGCTTGGATATGCATTTTACAGGACAAGAGGGTCATCTTGGAGGTTCTGAGTATGATTTCATAAAGAGGGCAAAGAAGTATTTGGAGAAGCATCGATATGATGTCAAATCATGAGTTCAAGCGCACCAAAATGAAGCTTTTGCCAAGAGGATCAAGATAGTCATATAGATCAAATAACCATGGTCAAAAGTGGCTGATCTGGCTTATATAAGAAGGCCAACTGATCTGATTCAGTTATTGGTCATAGCCGATTCAGCAGCCCTGACCGGTCTGACCTTTGACCCACACAGGTCAGACCGGTCCGACCAAAGTGCTCAAAATGCCAATTCGACTTCACCATTACGTAGATCTCGTCGAGACAATCGAAATACATATGTGAAATGTCCAGTTCGGAGTCCGGATGAGGGAGTTATGGTCCTAGCAAGAACCAGCCCTAAGCCTGACCGGTCTGATAGGTGGGACCCGACGGTCTGACCGGTGCTCGCAGCCAAATCCGAGTTAGGAGTTGTATTTCGATGCGGAAATGGTATGGGCTTCGACTCCTACTGGGGCAAGACCTCCCCACCCTATATTTATGAAGGGCCACGACCGATTGAGGAGGAGACAATCGAATCTATCATTACATCTATTTTTACCCTCTCAACACCCTTTTCCAACCTCCATGCTTCTCGTCTCTTGATCTCCATGACTTGAGATGGCGTCCTAGGGCCTGTTGGTCATCCTAGGGCACGCCGGCTACGTCCTCGCCCTGACGGGGTCCCTCCCGGGCGAGAGCTTCAACGGCCTTCGCTAGTTTGCTTATAAACTAGCCGCTCTTCGCCACGTAAGTGCGTTGGTTACCTCTTTGCTGGTTTGCTCGTAAACCTAGCCGTCCTCCATCACGTAAGCGTGGTAGTTACCCTCCCGAACGCTCGAATTAGGCAAACCCTAGGACACCGGTCTGACCGGTGCGCCTGACCGGTCTAACCGGTGCCGGCGGTATCTTTGCTCTTCGGTTCGTTCGCATGCTCTTGTGTGTTGACCCCGAAAGGCGTCAACACAATCTAAATCATCTATACATTGAAAAATAATACTCATTTACAAGGCTAAAAAATTCAAGAATTTTAACAAACATGTTACAAACCTGTAGACAACTCCGGACATCGCCCAGCAACAGGAGACCCTTGTGCTTCCCATTGAGTTCCTGTGGAAAAAAACAAAGGTAAGAAAACACTTGTCTCTAGCATTCCACGGACAGCGAGCGAGCAAACCATCCATTTGCTTCTTGTGCAAATATATGTAAATATCTATCTATTCAAGGAACAATCATCGAAAAGGTCAAAATCAGAAACGATTATTGCTCATAAAGTTCCAGTTTTATGCCCTATAGTAATTGAAATCCAGTAGCTACTACACACTCACCGAAAGGATCTGACTTAAAGGGCAAGGGCAAGAATACTAAGTGGACAAGTGACCTACAATTATTTGTGATTTCAAAACTCATATTTGTAACACAACTACCATATAGAGTAGTGAAAAATCATGAGTCATCTCTTTATAGTTCCGCTACTGAATTGTAGCAAAACAAAATTAACATTAATCTATCAATCCGAGGAAACAATATAAACTGGAAACTAAAATAACACTTTAGGTGCATAATATACTAACCATAGCAAAGATTGCATTTTTAGCGGTCGCGTGAGTTGAAAAAAGGAGGCTATAAAATCCAAAACGGAAAGCATGCATGTATTGATCTTCATGCATGCCACATACACACACATTCAGGAAAGAATACAACTCCGTGCGGCGAATCAGAAATTATATAACGACAATTATGAGTGAACAATCTTGTCTCTTGCCTAATTTGGCAAGTGCAAACGTGGAGAAGGAAATTGATGTGCTGGACAACAATTACGGGGGGAAATTGACGTGTTTGGCAACAATTACAGAAAGATTTTTATTGCCAAATATAATCCCTCTACACAAATATAACCCCTCTGCTCGGTTGGAAGGGCCAAAAAATATACATGGCAACTCTATAGTTTGTGTAAACGCCCACAACATCATTAGTTATCTTTTGATTTGATTGATTGATCTTACACCTTATTTTAAATTAGGAAACATATTGGTTGTGCAATATACAACTATCCTTCTAAGACCCATGCGGATGCCATTGCCCCCTTTATAAATAACTGGACCTTTCTACATCTTCAACCAAAGGTCATTTGCACATAAAAAAATACCAATTGAAAGAAAATAGAGTACAAGATGGTTTCATCGATCTTCTTCGTGACTATGGATGATGCTCTTTCCGCGGTGCATGGTTTCGAGGTCAACTTGCTAGCTGTTGTGGCTTCTGTTGGGCTGATGAAGGAAGATCCATATGGAACAAGGGAGATTTGCGTGAAGGACACCAGGTTGGTTTTCATTGCAATTAATTAGCAATCAAATTATGCAATGCCAAAAATAATAGATCTTTTTTAGTTGCATCAGATTTGTCTGTATTCTCACAAAACACGACCAGATGATCGCTGAAAAATTCCTTGACGCTGAACTGAACAACTACTTTATGATGGCTACAAGAGTTTGTGTAAATCGTCATAAAGGTGTGTTAACAAATTGAAAAATTAATCACATTCAGTTTGTGTTATGTACATTTTTAATTAATGACAACCGAAGAATTTTCAGCTTGCTTTGAACAATCTGAAAACACAACCATCACATTGATTGAAAACGACACATACCCATGGATATCAAGCCTAGAAGGTGCTTTACAATTTTTTTATACTCGAAGTGATGCATATTATTATTTCTACAACATCATTGTGCTTAATTTGTTTATTATTCTTGTGCAGCTGTTAGAACCAAGCTGCGTACGAATGTTATGGCGCACAACAAAATTAAAGTTGTTGCCGCATGTACCGAGGAGATTAATTAGATGAGAAGCAGTTTCAATTTTATATAGTTTATATGTAATAATTTTGGCCACATGTTCATTAGATATCTTCCCACTTTATCTATCTATCTATGATTTTCTATTCAGTTCTTTTTTATCACGTGCGTGTCGCACGTGCACTTCCACTAGTATATAGAGATAGTTGTGTGTAATTTGTTCCGAGAAAATAGCAATTTAACATCGGAGCTGCTACCGCCCGGAGCCCCGCACGTCCGTCGCGGACGCTAGCTAAATTGCAACATCAAAACTCAACGTCTGCAACATAAAAAATGTGTTGATAATTTGTTGATAATCATCTGTTGAAAAATGTGGGAAAAACCTGCCGCATCATCGCTTTCATGTTGTTTGGAACATCCAAATCCTTTGTTTAAAATGCAACATCCACATAACACGCTTAAAATATGAGAGTGAAACATATGCAACATCACGATATCGTGGTTATCTTAGAAACATCAAGATGAAAAAATGCAACATTCGTTTGAAACACCCTAAACACTGGAATCATGTGTTTGCAACATGCAGCAAACCTAGTCGGTGGAGCACTAGATAGGGAGATCTGGCATCGGGAAAATGGTGGTGGAAGTAGGAGGATGGAGATGTCTAGTGCAGCTCGCGCCATACCCGTGGTGAGGAGGAGGATTGTGGCGACTTCATGGCTCGCCCTGGCCATGGGGAGAAACGGCCGACGGCCGGCCACGCCCCGAGCTCAAGACTTGAGAGCCGCGAAGACCAGCTCCTCCGGTCGAAGAGCTCCCGCTATTAGAGATGGCAATAGGTACCCGAAACCCGAGTACCCAACGGGTTTTACCCGATAAAGAGGTGGGTATGGAATCATATTTCTACCCGCGGGTACACAAATGGGCAACATCATGTACCCATCGGGTACGCGTGTGCGGGTGCGGGTACACAAATGGGCAACATCATGTACCCATCGGGTACGCGTGTGCGGGTGCGGGTACATACTACCCATACCCGTGTACCCGTGGGTAAAATATACCCGTCTACAATATGTGATAAATGAGCAAAATTGCACATTGTTAGTGAAGGATAACTTAATATATATATATATATATATATATATAACTAACAAGGAACTTCATGCTTTATTAGACTATTAATTGGTTAAGAATTATCATTTATCTATTTCATTTATTCAAATTCGTTGATGTATGTACTTTATCATGCGTTATGCTCTCAATTATATTAGTTTACAACGGGTATGCTATCGGGTACGGGTTACCCGACGGGTAAAAAAACCCGAGCGGGTGCGGGCATGGGTAAGAACTTGTACCCGCATGCGGGTATGGGTTTTTTATCGGGTAGAGTTGGTGGGTACGGGTATGGAACGAAACTACCCGACGGGTTTCTACCCGTTGCCATCTCTACCCGCTATGAGGCCGCGTCAAAGGGTCCGCTTCCTGATACCCCGTGCACTGGAGAAGTTGAGTAGCGGGCAGGCGGCGCGGTGGAGGCGCTCATGCGTGCGGAGGTGGGGACCGCCGCAACGGGCACCGCCTGGTCTGTCCAGAGCGAAACGGAAGGAAGAGAATGGTTGGGTCTTGGGGAGGGAAGCGATAAGGTTCTGTGGTGGGTCCCGTTCACATGAGAATCCGAAACTGTTTGAGCTGGTTCACGTGCGGTGCGTCCGTTTTTTCACGTGCGGTGCGTCCGTTTTTTATTCCACGTGTCGGACGCATGAATCATAGCATTACCGATTTAACATCGTTTTGTTTTGATTTCATTTCAATGTCATCATTCCATTTCTTCTTTTAATCGAAACGGCCACTTTTTTTAAAAAAATAATCGAAACAGTCACTGTTCCAGCTGTGATGAGCAGAGCTTGTGGCCCAGCCCATTTAGTGCCAGCCCCACTCGGACAAAGAAAGTCCCATCTACTTCACAAAGACCAGGCCCGAATCCGACCCGGACCCACCACCGGGGTGGGTGACGCGACACGGGCGGCTGCAAAAAACTTGGCGCGCGCTGACCTCCGCCTCCCGCGGTTCCCGCGAATCCGAGCCCGCGTGCGCGCCAAAACCCCTCCTCTTCTCCCGCCGCCGCGCCGCCCCCGTTTCTATTTACCCACCACCTCCCACCTGTCCCTCCTCCATCCGTACCCCACACCACCGGCTGCTGCCGACGCCCACCTCCTCGCCACCCGCGTCCCCGCGCGCTCGCTCTCCTCCCTCCATTCCTCACGCGGGATGGGCGCCGCCGGCCAGCTCCGCCGCCGGACGCGCGCGCGGACGCCGCCGAGCAGGCCGGGTTCCGCCGGCGACGACGACGTGAGCTGCGAGGCGTGCGGGTCCGGTCACGCCGCCGCGGAGCTCATGCTCTGCGACGGATGCGACCGCGGGTTCCACATCTTCTGCCTCCGCCCCATCCTCCCGCGCGTCCCCGCCGGCGACTGGTTCTGCCCATCCTGCCGCTCCCCGGCCGCCGCCGCCAAGTCCGCCGCCGCCTCCGCATCCCCCGTCGCCAAGAAGCCCAAGCGTGAGTTTTTCTTTGCGAATTGCCAGTTGTATTTCTTTGCGAATTGCCAGCTGTACCCATCTCATCTGCGTTTGCTCCTTCGCTGACGATTTTTCGGTTGGCCTCTGCTGCAGAGTTCCCGCTGGTTCAGACGAAGATCGTGGATTTCTTCAAGATCCAGCGCAACCCGCTCGTCGCCGCGGCGTCGTCGGAGACGAAGAAGCGGAAGCGGAAGCCCGTGGTGGTGACCAAGAAGAAGAGGAAGCTGCTGCCCTTCAACCCCTGCGAGGACCCCGCGCAGCGGCTCCGCCAGATGGCCTCCCTCGCCACCGCGCTCACCGCCACCGGCGCCGCCTTCAGCAACCACCTCACCTACCAGCCCGGGATGGCGCCGCGCGCCGCCAACCGCGCCGCCCTCGAGGCCGGCGGGATGCAGGTAACGGAATTTCTTTCTTTTCCCCCCTTTCAATACCGATCTCAGTCAGACACCAACCCAACCGCCATTTGCCGTCGGAATCTGAATCTGGATCTCGCCGCCGCCGGCAGGTGCTGCCGAAGGAGGACGTGGAGGCGCTGAACCAGTGCCAGCGGATGATGGAGCGGGGGGAGTGCCCGCCGCTGGTGGTGGTGTACGACCCCGTGGAGGGGTTCACGGTGGAGGCAGACCGGTTCATCCGGGACCTCACCATCATCACCGAGTACGTCGGCGACGTCGACTACCTCCGGAACCGGGAGCACGACGACGGCGACAGCATGATGACGCTGCTGTCGGCGTCGTCGCCGTCCAGGAGCCTCGTCATCTGCCCCGACCGCCGGAGCAACATCGCGCGCTTCATCAACGGCATCAACAACCACACGCCGGAGGGGAGGAAGAAGCAGAACCTCAAGTGCGTGCGGTACGACGTCGCCGGCGAGTGCCGGGTCCTGCTCGTGGCCAACAGGGACATCTCCAAGGGGGAGAGGCTCTACTACGACTACAATGGCTCCGAGCACGAGTACCCCACGCACCATTTCGTGTGAGATCGGGTCGAATTCGAGCTCGGCAAGCTTGACAAGATAGTTACTCCTGTGTAAAATAAGATTAGTGAGATAATTGGGGGATGGGAGTAGCAGTTCTAACATTCAGATTCATGTAGCCAAAGAAAACTTCTCTCAAAGAGAGATATCCGTCGGATTGGTGAAATTGGATTGTTCAAATCGGGGGAAGGGGGTTGTAATTGTAATGTTAGTGATTCCTGTTGTAAAACATTCTGTATGACTGCTAGATTAGCTAGCATTGTGGGAAGCAATGGGAAAGCCAAGAAGGGTTTCTGTTCATCTCATTCCTGATTCCATCTTCAGTGTTGGCTCCAATATCATCTCTGTGACATTAATCTTTCAACGAAGTATAGTTTCAACATTTCGGCCGAGTGAGAGAGACCTTGGTGATTCAGAGTTCATCTCATTCCTGATTTCATCTTCCTGCGTTCTTATTGTCGAAGTAGAAACAAACTATTGGCTTGTAAAGAGTCGCACTGTGCCTGCCATTAGTCTTGTTGCGACTACAATTTCAACGTTTTGGCAGAGTGATGAGATGGGGCGCTTCAGACGACTGGCACCTTGCTAACCTTGATTTCGTATAGATTGTATTCACATAAGTTACGCCAATCCAGATCACACGCAAGTTTGCCACAACTTTAAGCAGCTTCAGAAGTTAGTTCTTGGTTGTGCCAACACTTAATCCAACTTCCTTGCCATTTAGCTCTTTGGCCACTAATTCAAAATATTTGCTGCACATAGCAAAAGTATATTTATGCTAACTACTTTTGATGTAAATATTATAAAGTCATATTTAAATACCTAAAGTAGTTTTTGTAACCAAAGTTTCAATAAGTTGACTTCAAACAATCCAAAAGCATCAATTCGTTTTGTCATGTGTTCGGATTGGGAGAAGCACATGAGACACAAACCGAGGTCCATAAAACGCTGCAAGTGAACACCATTTGACACCGCTGGTACAAATACTCAACAGGAGAAAAGAAAACATGATAAAGGGATATAGACATTCAACAGCAACACAGCACAATGGAAGTTGAAACAATAAATGTCACCAACAAGGTTCAACTGATTACTGAAAGCTACCAGTCGATACACGAAGTTACATTCTGGAGTTGCTTCATAGAGAAACGGGAAATAATAAGCTAACATTGCACAATCAATACAAGCTAACACGGTAAAAATAGATAGTACAAGAGTTTTTCCTGCTGCCTAGCATTACCAACTTAAACTTCATCAGTTCACACGTTCATCCAAAGTGACAGGCTTGAACACAGGCATGAAGGACTTAATCCCTGTCGTCCCTTCCAGGTGAGTGGCTACACAATGCAAACAGGTGATTTAGTGACACCTCAGCATAATGTGGTGCAGATACACAGCAATATTACAATGACAACATACCTGGAGGGCCTGTCATAGCCAGGACTAGCTTCTCGGCGCTCGCGACGAGGGCTGGCCTCATGGCGCTCGCGACGAGGGCTGGCCTCACGGCGCTCAGGACGCGGGCTAGCTTCACGACGCTCGCGGTCATAGTTGGGGCTGCCCCTCTCGTCACCTTTGCCACCACCATTTGTGCCATAATCAGGGCTACGCCTGCTACCTCCCCTGCCATAGTCTGGGCTCCCTCTCTCACGTCCTCTGCCGTAGTCTGGGCTACCCCTCTCCCGCCCTCTGCCATAAGGACTAGGGGATCGCCTTCTAGCTGGAGATCTTTCGCGACCTCTCCTGTCTGGGCTGTATCCATTCCCTCTTTCAGCTTTATCATCATCATCACGAAGTGCATATTCAACTGAGATGACCCTGTCCATGAAATGGCTGCCACAAGAATACCACATTCAGTCAAGGTATACTGTGAAAACACTCAATTTCTCCTAAATGTGATGTAGCGAACACGCAATAAATATCATATCTAAATAATTCCGAATAAGCAAATGATGAGCATCAGCATATACCTTCCATTAGTACCCTCCAATGCTTTAGTAGCATCCTCCTGTACTTCAAACTGGACAAATGCAAAGTTCTTTTTGATTCTCACATTCGCGACTCTGCCATATTTATCAAAGTGCCTCTCCAGATCTCGAATTCTTGTGTTGATCGGATCAAAGTTGATAACAAACAAGGTTTTGGTTGGCCTTGCACTGGTTGGAGATCTCCTCAAGCTGCCTTTTCGACCAGCACTGCGATCCTCCTGCACAAATAATGAATATGATATGACAATTCAATAAAACAAAGACAAAAGGTTATTAGGGTCTATACTATTTTTTCGCATCTGCTCACCTTTGTCCACTCAACTCTGATTCTCCTTCCTTTCCTGCCAAAATCAATTCCATCAAGTCTATGTATAGCATCTTCAGCATCACGTTCATCTTCCATGTAAACAAATGCAAACCCTTCATGTTGAACATTAAAAAAAAGTGAATCATTGTTCAAAGAAATCACAGTATGATCCGAAGTCTAAAATCTAGAGTGAACAAAAAAGACTACGAGATGAATCACGATGCAACCTCTACAAGGAAACTTTCACCTCACAAACCTACAGACTGGTACACTAGAATAAACAGAAACAGACCTTGTATATGTTGAACTAAACAATGTCAGAGTACAACAATCCAAACATTCGTGGCACGTCAAAGAATTGGTAGTGCAACCTCCACTTCTCTCCAGCCGGCCATGAGATTGGCATGGTTGGATTGGCGAGGAAATGGTGATCAGGCGGGGGAGGAGGGTGCGATGTTGATCGTAAACGTAAGACATCGGTCACGAGGTGGTCGTTTCCAAGTGAACAGATGTCGTGGTGGACTGTGAACTCCTGGAGATGGACAAGACATGAGGTGGGGCTCGGGCAGATGCAGGAAAGGTAGGGCCCAGTCCATCAACCAGGAAGAGCATATATTCCTGCGGCAAAGAAATAATTGAGTACTGGACCTAAATTACAATGAAAAAAACTTGTTTTCTAAACTTATCCTGATTCACACTTGTCCAATGACTTAACAATAAAACATAAAAATAATCTGATTTTGGTGAACTCCTCTGGCTTCACAACGGACGAAGTAACAACTTGGTCTATTTGCGGCTGCATACACCAGGCATGGCTGAAGGAAAATCGACAATCTGCCACATCAGGGTGATTTGAGCCCACCAGATCTTATTAGTCATAACACTCTTAAGGAGCGTTATGTGAAGATCATGTATTTGATCACACCATACATAATTAAAGCAAAATAGTAAATCAAATGGTAAAACTAAAAAGGCATGTCCTGTTTTTGGACAGATATTAAGTTACTTGAAAAATTAAAACTATGAAAATCCAGCAGCATGTGTCATTGAAATATCCGGTAATACTACAGCACCTAAAATGAAGAAACAAACTGGGTGGGGTGGGGGGTAATTCGAACTTTAAATTATCAGTAATGTTAGTTGATTCCTGAAGTAATTCACTGATGGAATTTCTCGTGCCTTAACCAAAAAAAACAGATAGGTACACAATATCTTGCTAAAATAGATCATAAATTTGAGAATAACATGGCAAAAAACAGACTAACCTGTCTTTAGATCCACTCGTTCAACTCTTCCATACTTGCCAAAAAGGCGCTCAATCTCAGAAATGCGAACATCATAGTCAAGGTTCCCACAAAACACTGGCCTCATTTTACTGGTCGAAATTCTATTCCCTGAATCCGCATAATATTTTTAATAAAAACCATTAGCTCCAGATTACCAAAAAAGAAATCCAAAATTCAGCAAGTCTAACAGTGTTCCATAAAAAAGGCCCTTCATAAAATACGGCAGTGTTTATAGTCCATCACACAGAAAAGATCGACAACAAAGAAAATTGTCAGAAATTAAAACATTACTTCCAGCTTGCCCGCTTGTGGTTACTTTCTATGATGCAAGATATAATGTTGTCTAAATCTAAACACATATAAGGAGTACCAAAGAACATGCCATTCGATCTGCAAACTGGTGATTGGTGTATTGTACGCAGTATACCAGTCTTGACAAACAAACATTATTACCCTTGCAATTACGGGAGCAAAGGAAACTACCCTATGGTTAAATGTTAAAGTAACTGCTAATGTAAACACTAGCAGAATAAAATTAGTAGAAATAAACATAATGAATACTGAAAGGTCCCCAGTCTCATCTAAAATCTCTTCTAAAAGGAAACAGGCACACTCCACACAGCTAATTACTCCGTACTTCAAATCAAATGAGGAGTACCAACCATAGGACCTCACTGAATCTCCAACCTTCTTACCAACTGCCAAAGCAAGCATCAAACAAACAGATGGGGGGCAAAAAATTCAAATCAAACGCGAGAAACACAGCTTTATCTGTACACTTGGATCTCTTCTTTCTACAATCCCTAATTCCCAGCAAATCTAACCACTTCATTCTCACCTATGAATAACGCAAGCACCGACAGAAACGGCAGGGGTATAACTTGCCGGCAGTTTCACTTGCCTAAACCAGCCAGCTACTGAAAACCAAACGTGAAACCGGAACCAAATCAACCATGAACCCTAATGACCAGATCAACCATTGACCTAGCGGTAGCCATCACTTGGCAGCAACCACGAGCAACACGCTGAAATTTAAATTTCAGACAGCATAGATCCCCGAAAACCAGGGGCTGGTGCCGGCTTCACAGATCTAGTTAAGTTTGCAAGCAAATCCGCACAGAACATGGCAGGCCAAGGGCATCGGCCCCGCCGGAGAGGCAGATTCGGGTTCGAGGGTTTCACAGCAAAGAGAAGAAATCATGCGGAGCACGATGGGCGCGAGCAGCTAGGCTAGGGTTTCTTACCACGGAGAGGCTAGTTGACTGGGTCTCGCCTCCCCGCACCGCCGCCGCCGCTGCAGACGCCGCCGTGGAAGGGGAAGAGGGTTCGAAGGGGATTTAGGGCTGGAGAGGCGACCGAGCAGGAGTATTTCTGATATTTATTTCGTGGTTATTTCAGGCGTGATCTTTGGGACCATTGTTTGCTTCTTTTTACGATTTTGCCATTGGGCTGCGTCGGGCCTACGGCCTACGATGCTAATTGAGCCCGCTCTCTTCACTTGGTTTGAGCCCGCTCTCTTCACTTTGAACGTTGAAAAGCGGTCCTCTCTCAGTTCATTACATTCAAAAAAATATGGAGAGTAATATTATTAGCCATTTTAAAACACAAGTACAAAATACCACTATGAACAAGAACAATAGACATCCCCATGAACGCCAACGAGAGAGGAGTCATAACAAGCTTCTTTACGGTATGATTAGATTTATCATCAAATTTCTAATTGTTGTCAAATAAAGGAAAAGGCAGGAATTTTGTCGAATCCTAATCCTATAGAACAATTTATAATATACATATTTTTGAACAAAAGATTATAGATCCTTTACGAAATGCTATGTATTTTGACAAAATATGTAAAAATTCATAGGAATCATGTACAAAATCCAACATGAGTTGAGCTGGATCTCATGGAAACTTTTTTTTTCATATCCAAACGTGATTACCATGAACTTTTTTTTATTATCGGCCATGAATATATTATTATCTGAATACACCGACTTTATTTGTAATATTTCAGCACGTACTAAAAGATAGAACAAAGGCTTGTTTAGGTAAGAGAGTATTGGAATGGAATGAAGGGGATTGAGTTGATATAATAAACTAATTTCTCCTTCAATCCCTCTCATTCCACATCAATACTCTCTTACCCAAACAAAGCCTAAAGTGTCCATTCAGGAATCAGGACAGATTATGATTTACTTCTAAGCCTAGAACCTCTATGTATCTATCAGCACATGTACTATGCACGGCGCAAAGCGTGCACTGCCTTCACATTGCACCGGCTTGCATCTTTGGCTTTTACATCACCTCTTTTATTTGCGGCGAGATGAACCAGGGTCGTAGATCCAGTATGTACATGGTAGTAGATCGATCAAATGAAGTGTCAATACGTGGTACATATAGCGCCCTTCTTTTCTGCACGAAACACCCAATTTCCACAGCATGGGAAACTATTGCTCTCAAGTCTGAACACCATCTTGCATGCAGGACAACTGCAACTGTCGACTGCGTACCAGTGGATCAAACCAATATTGTGGCAGCTGAGCTGAAGGGACCTGTAATCCATGAAGAAAAACCAGCTGGTTACTAATGGTTAGCAGAAGCTCAAATGTCATAATCAGAAAATACGAACACAAATCAAGTTGCGAGATCCTGTCTTTTTAGTCAATTTACTTCCCGTCTTAAGGGTCAATGTTTACCTGTAAAGCAGCTTGCGGGCAATCAGGCTCCAGTCACTTCTCACCATGCCAACAAGCAACTTCCTTAGGCATTTGAAGGCACTGGCGCACTACTCTAAAAAAAAGGCACTGGCGCACTGCACATTCATACTTCCACCAGATGATTGTGCAATCTCACGAAATCGTCCAATGTCAGGTCAGAAGGCCTAGCCTGCCAGCAGTTCAGAAGTGAGGACGTGCACACAGAGAGGGTGGGAGGAGAGGATGCAGAGGAAGGGAGTGAGAGCTTACTGTAACTGGAAGACCGAGGTTGTGAAGTGCAGCCTCGATCTCAGAAGAAGAGCATAGGTGCTGAAGAGATTTCCTAAGCATCTTGCGCTTCCCATTGAAAGCGGAATTCACCTGGAAGCCGAGGATAAGAGCTAATCTTAATGGCAGTTCCAAACATGTGGGGCTTAATTTCAACCACAGAAAGCAATTCACATTCCGGACTAGTAACAGACCCATGACTCACACTCACCACTGAAAAAAAGCTTTTGGGGGAACCAACCGGTGGATACTCCTCAGCACTCTTTAGTTTAAAGCTGATAACAGCACCATCAACCTGCGAATGGAATTAGCCAAGAATAATATATACTTGTAATAAGGTTAATGAAACCCAAGCCACTGGGAAACAGCAAAATGTTATTCCCCATCGTAAGTCGCACATGTAAGAAATATATTACCTTCGGTCGAGGAAAAAAATTCTCTCTGTCAACTCTGAACTTGTATTCGGGTTCTGAAAGAAAAGAAACAAAATGTCTGCATGTCAGTAAATGCAAGCTACTGACTGTGATCCACAAACTAGAACAACTAAACAGCCAAAATCTGGCCAAAAGTTCCAAGTGATTCATGATATTGAAGGACGTGGATGAATAGCTACACAAAAATTGTTAAGACACTGCTCACATTTGAAAAGGATTTTGATTGCACTCTTTGAGCAGAATCCTAGATATTGGGGTCTCCCAATTTAACTAAGCAACATGAATGTGTACCTATTTTTTCTCGAACACACGTGAATGTGTATCTACATATGGAATCCTGAACAAAGAGTTAGATGCCTAGCTGTAGTATCGAACCTCATCGAATGTATCAAACAGAATTAGAAAACCGATTAAAGTGCACTGGAACTTTTCAAGGTAGAGCAGAGTGATACTGCATTTTCCCCCATAAGATTCCTATCACCAGTTGCTGCTAGAATCAGAGTAATTAGCATATTTTTGTGATGAAGCTGTAAAATGAAGGGCCTGAACTAGCAGTAGTGGAAGATATCTCCATTTTATTTTTGGAAAGTGACCTCTATTGTTCTATGATGAACATAGAAGAAAGCTTTACAGCACAATTTAATTAAACCTTAAGCTCTAAGTTTGTATTTTCCTGGGTTTTTTTTTTATCTTTGCCCTCCTCCATTCCTCATATTTTCACCAAGTGCTTTCTTTATTCTCCCTCAGGACTAAAAAGAGATATTCAGAAGCCGGACTATTTATGAAACAAAAAATAAGACAGAGAATATACTATCAGGTTTGGATGAAGCCTATGAGCATCCTTTACACACAAGTTTGCCCACAATAGTCTCTCAAAGTGTTTCATACAAAAGCTTACCTGAGTAGAAATTCACAAACACGTTGATAGGTCGATACTCCGGAGTTTGTATTGAAGCATCTGCAAGGCGTGCTGCCGTTTCATCCTGAGAATGTGAAAAAGAAGTATAGTGAGTCACCAAAAATATTTTAAAAAATAATTCACTCAAACTTAGAGGGGAGGTGAGAGAAGAAAGATTAAGATGGTTCCATTTCTGAGTAGATACATGTACTAAAAATTAATAGTGTTTCTAAAATCAAGATCACACAGAAATATATGACTATTGAAAGTTCTAATCTTCCAAAGTCTGGCCATCATTGGTTCATACTTAACTGTTGGCAACATTAACCATTGCAAGAAAATAAGAGTTGGCCCAAACCTGAAGCATAAGCACCACGACAGAGAAAACATCCCCCATTGGGAGAAGTAGTTTGACAACTTCAGTGCTGACATTGAATGGTAAGTTTGAAACAACCTGCAAAAGTAGAAGTAGAACATGATCACCAAAACAAGCTTCATTATGTTCAATGGATGTTGAGGTCCATATAAATTTATGTGGATGAGCACAAGTTCACCTTTGCATGTTTTTTGGTGGCATGGTGTTTCTCTTTCATGAAAGGAAGGAAATGGGAGCGAATGTGAAATTTTGTGATGTCTTCTTCGATGACCTGCACCACATTTGTACTATATCAACAGAGACCATGTGTAAGGTAACTGCAAGTTGGACTAAAAACAGCATGTTGTTGGTACATTTTAAACTTCTGGTTTCCTAATTTTCTCAAATGACGAAATTATTCATCTGTGACAAATGATGATAGGTAGAGCTTTTAAGTTGTTTAAAGGACATCAGTTTCCGTCTTGATATCCTGGAGACCAACAACAGAATATTGCACATGGTTTTTGTTGAGGAAACACAATATGTCAGATGAAGAACTAGATGCTACCTTCAATCGTTCTGTGGATCCAAACCTATCTTTCACAAGGGTAGCCATATGCTTATCCTGTTACAGAAAAAAAGAATAGAAGAAGATGATGATGCAGATTATAGATCCTCAATATAAAGAATTTATAGAATTCAACTGTTATAAAACTTCAAAAAGGTAAAGAAAACTACAACTCCTTTCTTCATTCCAACAGAGCAAAACAATCTGTAATTTCAAGGGAGGCGTCTCTACTTGGACCGATGCACAAGTTCAGATTCAAGTTATATTGACACCATCACATGTGAATTTACCAGAATTTTAAGGAACCAAAAGAACTTGTGTAAGACAGGTAACTTCTTCCTATCTTTCACAAGTAACTGAAGATCACCCTATCGGTATATCATTTCACAACTTGGTTTCAGGTCAGTTTAAATAGTGAGACGTCATAGTAGTGTAGCACACACCAGAAATGAAATGAATCTTCACCCCCAAACAAAGCTCAATTGTTTCATCACGGTTCAGGAGCTCCAACTCTCAGTCTCAGCAGTCAGCACAGTTAAGCTACGGAAAATCAGCAACGGCACCGACCTTCTCGACGGCGAAGACGGTAGCGCCGGCCTCGAGCAGCGCGGCGGTGAGCGACCCCGTGCCGGGCCCGATCTCGAGCACGACATCCCCTTCCTCCACCCCCGCCGCCGCCACCAGCTCCTCGTTCACCTTGGAGTTGAGCATGTAGTTCTGCACGAGGGGTGAGAAAACGAGAGCCAGCCGCCAGGTCAGTTACGCGACGGAATCCGCAGCGCTAAAGAGTGAGTGGTGGATTTCAGCGCGAGCGACCGGACCTGGCCGAGCGATTTGCGGGGGACGTGGCGGCCGCGGGAGTTGAGGGAGCGGATGGTGGAGTGGTAGTCGTCGGCGCCGGGCCCAGGCGCGGCATCCGCGACCGTGGCGGCGCGGAGGATACCGCCGCCTCGAGGAGAGTAGGTACGGCCGCGAGGCAGCGGCGGCGGCCGGCGGCGAGGAGGTGCCGGAGTCGGAGGAGCGCGCGGTGGCGCTGGGGATAAGGAGGTGAGCGCCACCATTGGCAAATGGTTTTTCGTTCCTCTCGATTTTTTTTGAAAAAAATAGAGCAAAACGACATAATAAACCGATTAATTGGGCTGTTTGTTCTGGGCCGGGCCGGTCTAGCTAGAAACTATGGACTTTTCTTCCTCTCAAAAAAAAAAGCTATGGGCTTTGAACATTTATTTATCTATAGCTTGATTTTTTAACAGCTTGATCATGTCAAAAGTTTCCACTAGTCTAATTTGAACTCTAATACATACATCAAATCCTCATAATATCGAGTCACATCTCCTCTCACAACAAGCATTCCAATGCGCTTTTTTTTCACAACTTTTAACCAATACACTATTCTTTTTTGCAAATTTGACGAACTAAACAACACACCCTAGAAACTAAAGTTGTGTGTACACATGTGAATCTCGAGACATATATGCCTCGCGCAACCCAAAAGTCTCGGAGACTCGGACTGACTAAAGTTTGCCGTTAAAATACGCAGAGCAGTTAGGTTAGACCAGTCTCAGTGCAAGTTTCATGGACACAGATACCTAGACTGAAAACTAGGTAACTGTGCCAGTGGAGTTTCATAGGGTTGAAACTCTTCTCACATCCCATAAAACTCTCACATTCTCTCTCTTCGCCACATCAACATATTTAATACCATGAAACTCCACTGAGACTGGCCTTAGCCTAACCCTCACTCTCCAGCCATCCAGTGTAGTGTAGCAGTGTGGCCAATCATTAATCCCTGGCACGTAAAAGTCCATTTTTAGCGCTCTAGTAACAACGTGGCAGTTGGATGCGTCCCGTCAGCATGCCGTGTCAGGCTCGCCCTGACTAGGCGCGCTTCCCGTTCCAAATTTTCTGTCAACGACCCACCCCAGCCAGTCCGGTGCCGGATCCTTGTCATCACGCGCGTTACGCGTTTGACTCCGGGCCGGCGAGCCCCCACCCCTCCCGTCAGCCGAGCCGGTCGGGCTGGCGCGGGAACGGCCGGGACCGAATTCCCGTTGCCGGCGTTGACGCGACGTCGACGCCAGCGCGGCTCCGATCCCGGAGCCGGAGCACGGGCACGGCGTGACCGGGGTCAAAAAGCCTCCCCGACCGGTGGTGCCCGGGGAGCGAGCGCAAGCAACGCGCGGCGCAGGTGGACCCTGGGCGTTAACGTCCCGCTGCCGCTGGTGGCGTCGCGGCTCACGTGGACCGCCCGTACGGGGGGTGGGTGGGTGTGGGCCCGCCGTGGGTTTTCGGAGGGTTAGGCCGGCGGTTGATGAGGTTCGCTTCCCGCGCTAAGAGCAACTCCAGCAGATGGAGTAAATTTGATCCCCTATATAAAGTTATTGGGGTGAAGTAAAAATATTGTCATCCCTGAAATACAATTTACTCCAACAGTTTCCCTATTCTCCTCCCCAACTCGTGGGTCCCACCGCGCCACGTCATCTTCTCCTTCCCCTCCCCAAATCTGGAATCTTTGGAAACCGGGCATCGAGCACCACCGCCGCGCGCTGGAGCGCTGCCTGGCGGACGTGGAGTCGCTGCTCTCCGGCGCCGAGAGGATGTTCCGCGCGGAGGGCGAGATCGGCCGCGCCGTCGTCGGGCGGTGGGTGACGCGCGCCGGGTGTGCCGCGGCCCACGCGCATCGCGTCCTCGCCCGCTTCCGGCGCGAGGTGGCGCTCCGCGAGGCCCGGGCCGGCGAGCCCTTGGCGCGCAGGGCGCGGCGGTACTTCACCCGCGACAGCCCGCTCCTGCTCCGCCTCAAGCTCTGCTGGGAGCTCAATCGCGCGCTCTGCGAGGTGGACGACTGCCTCGACGAGATGCCCGGCGGCCGCCGCAGGGACGAGGCGGGCAAGGAGGCGGTGCTGCGGGCTGCTCGTCCGCGCGCCGCCGAGGCGTCCTCCGAGTCCGACGCCGCCGCGGCGCCGCCCTTGTGCGACGGCAGCTTTTTCTTCTTCTTGACGGCGGCGTGCTTCTTCCGGATGCGGAACTCGCCGGAGGTGCCCACGATCTGCGCGGCCGCGTCAAAGGGAAATGAGTACACAATGCTGTTGCAAATCACACTTTGAGAGTGCAACGGGATGGAATGGATGCAGCATCGGATTTGGATTGGACGGAGGTGTGTGTGGAGCGTACAGTACCTTGCAGCAACGGGATGAATAGATGGATAGTAACTAAATTCTTTTTCTGTAGCATGGGTAGTCATGAAACATGAATCACCTTGGATGTTATGCAACTTATATGAATCTTGGAAGAAGTTTTTGGGTCAAGAAATCCTTTAACGCTATTCCAGATCAGCTTGAATCCACTGCCAGCATTCACAACATACATCTGATGTAGTGTCTGCAAATTATCTTCAGTTAGAAAGCCTGCTCAACCAAAAAACAATAGGCCACAGCAAATGCATTGAAAGGCAAATATACCTCAGGATAGTAGTCACTTTCTATTCTCTGCATTCGTTGAACAAGCTCCCTTGCAGTTTTTGAGAAATTCTTAAACCCCTGCAACAGCAGGAAGAAACTGAATCGACGACAAATCTGACAGTACTGACACCATAGACATATGAAAAACTGAATGTTGCGGCTCAGTCACTGCGCCATTAGCATACCACACCATGGACATCCAATACGGTAGTAGTGGAATCAATGTTTCTCTTGGCTGCTAATGTGCAGGCAGGGAACTTCTCTCTGAATGCTCTCTCGAACTCCTGCACATGGTACTTGATGTACCGGTCCACCGAGGTGATCTGCATGAGCTTGTTAGGATCAACCTTGCCGAGCCTCTCGATGTACACTGGCCGGCCTTCCCGGTCGACGCCATGGTAGCCCTGAGGGTAGTACCGGAGAACATCATCGAGCTCGCTGAATTCAAAGTCCTGGCAGTAATTATTCGAATTTCCATCAAGAACAAACCAAAAATCAAGGAATGTTTGACAACTTGTGAAATGGAATTGTGACTCTGAAGTCTCTGGTCACCTCCAAGATTGCGTCGGCTCCAAATTCTTTCCTCCATCGCAGCATCTCCGCCCACATTTGCGTTGCCTTCTCGGAATCGAACTTCCTGGCCTTCAGAAACCTGCACTGATCATCACATTAGACAAGAGGGATTTACTAGGGGCAGATGAGGAATTGCTAAAACGAGGATTTCCCCTCTCTCCAAAGTCCAATCGGACCTCAGCATCATGTGGCAGTCGTCGTGCTTGTCGGGGAGTAGGCCGTGCTGCGCGGCGAGGCGGTCGCGGAACGCGGCGACGGCGCGCTCCTCCTCGGCGTCGTGGACGTCCTCGATGGAGACGGCGGCGGGGAAGCGGAAGTCGGTGACGCGCCGCCTGCCGCGCTTCTTCCGGAGCGCGTGGATGGCCTTCCGCGGCAGCGACCCGATCTTCCGCCGGCGCCGGTCGTCCTCGGAGTTGGGGTCGCACAGCGATATCTTGTGCTCATCGGCATGGCTCACTGCAGAGCGCAGAACAGCCGCGTCAGTTCCCCTGCTTCAGCCAGGAAAATGCAGGTAGGATGCCAGCTTTTGCCCGAGAGGGCAGCAGGATCGCGTTGGTACCTGACATTGTTGTGATTCCGCCGCGTCCAGTTCGAGATTGCGCGCAGCACCCCGAAGCTCTCGAGATCAAATGGCAAGAAGCCGAGGCGCTGCTGCGGGAGGCGCACTTCCACGAGGACGCGTGCGGCGGCGGCGCCAACCCGTTCGTCGTCGGTTTCCACGGCGTTGTGCTCTAGGTCATCTGCGGCGCCGGCGCCCGCGTCCCTGTGCAGTCCGTGGCGGGAGCAGCGGTGGAGGAGGCCGCTCCTGCGCGCGCGCGACCCTCCAGCTCGGGGCGCTCCCCGCGGGTCCCGCCACACCGGCACGGCGAGGTACCGCCGGAGACCCTCCAGCTCGGGGCGCTCCCCGCGCCTCCTCCTCCCGCGCTCCCCGCGCCCAGCCGTCGCCGCGAACGGCTTCTTCGAGGTCGTGCTCTGTTGTTGGAGTTGAGATGGGACGGGGGCGGAGGAGGAGGGAGCGGTGGCGGGACCCGCGGCCGCGCGGGGGCGAGGGGAGGGAGAAGGAGACGGCGGCGGCGGCCGCGGTGGCCGCCATGGCCGGCCGTGGCGGGGCGGGGCGAGTGGGGGGAGGTGTGGAGGCAGGAGGAGCCTTGGGGAGAGCGGGTCCCACATATAGGGGGTGGAGGAGAGATTCCCTCTATAGAGGGGATGGCGAGGGATTTTTAGTCAATGGAGAAAAAAAGGAGGGCTATAGGGAATCTGCTGGAGAAAGTTTCATCCCCTATATGACTAGTTTTTTGCTATTGGGGAGGGGATAGGAAAGCTGCTGAAGTTGCTCTAAGCGCGAAACGAAAAGCAAAGCGAGCGGCAATTAGAGGGAGAGCTTTGCGCAGCGGTGACTATTGGGGGTGGACTTGGTGTGCCAGATCGGCAACGTCGACGGCGTGTGGCCCCGGTTGGTCAGTCATTGTCTCATACTCTCATCGAGTTGTGGATAGCCGGACTGGCCTAGATACTTTGCTGCGAAAAAAATGTTTAGCACGAATATTTGATGACCATCCTTTTCCTATTTTCTTCTCTTACTCTCCTTTTCTTCTTAAAAAAAGAGGGAAAACCTTAGTTGCTTATGAGGAATTGAGGATGGAGGGGGGCTTGACATTGGGCCCCTCTACATCATCGCTGGTACTAAAAGCAAAGTTAAAAATAGTTCCAAAAACATATCTCCATTAGAACAAATAGCATATCATTTACGAAACTGTAGTATAAAAATCGAGATACGGTCATTTTTTGAAATAACCTATCCTCATCCTTGACCGGCAGGATTTTCATATGAATTAAGTGCACACCCACTCTCTTGTGCCTCCAACGTTACCCAAGATCCTCAGTTTTGTATAGCTATATGGATGAAGGTAATCGGGTGGTAGAGGAGAGTAATCATGCGTAAAAAGGGAAGACACGCATGGAGAAACATACGCCGTGCACGCGTGGTCGATGAGGACACCTCCCGCCACTGGCCCACGACTGACTCGGCACACCTGCAATGCTGGTACTAAAAGCAAAGTGTAGTTCAGGAGTACCCGAATATATCTCCACTAGAACAAAGAGCATATCCTTTACGGAAACCGTAGTATAAAATCGAGATACTGTAATTTTTTAAAATAACTTAGACTGCTGCGCTAGAGACAGGTTGTGCATATGATTTAAGTGTATGCGGGCTTTTGTGCGTCTCCAACGTCAGAACTGATTCTCGATCAAATGGGTCAGATTTGATCGCACATGCATATCGTTTTTGGATAAATGAATTAACCCATAATGCAGGTAGTTGTAGCACTTGGGTGGTGTAGAGAAGAGTAATCATATCAAAAGCTCTTCTTTTTTTTAAAAAAAAAAATCAAAGCTCCCCTAGATAGAGGTAAGAGAAACTTACGCCGTGCACGCGCGGTCCATGTGAGACACCTCCCGCCACGGCTGACCTGGCACGCCGCGCCCCCGTGGGCCCCCGTCCCCGCGCGCTAAAATAATTTCGCGGCACGGCAATTTGGTGATGATACCCGCGCCAGCCTGATGATTTCTGACAGCGACCACACCGCATCGCAAGGCCAACCCCGCCCGCCCCGGCCCCCGGCTCGTGCTCAACGCGAGTCCACACACCCCCACCCCACCCCCACCACTCCCTCCTCCAGTCCTCCTCCCCTCGCCGCCGCCGCCGCCGCCGCCCGGCCGCCCCCGATCCGACCGCGGACGCACGGATCGCCCCGCCATGGACCAGGTGAGCGTCTCCCGCCTCCCCTCTCCGATCGCTCTACCGCCGCCTCCGGTTAGTTCCTCTAATATTCGTCGTTGATTCGGGGGGGCCGGCCGACGGATAATGCGGCGGGCGGGCGGAATGGCGTGGGGCGCAGTACGAGAAGGTGGAGAAGATCGGTGAGGGAACGTACGGGGTGGTGTACAAGGCCAAGGACCGCCACACCAACGAGACGATCGCGCTCAAGAAGATCCGCCTCGAGCAGGAGGACGAGGGCGTCCCCTCCACCGCCATCCGCGAGATCTCACTCCTCAAGGAGATGCACCACCGCAACATCGTCAGGTACCCGCCCTACCCCCCCGCTGCTGCTGCTTCCTCCCCCTCGTCTCGAGTGGTTGCTCCTGCGCGGGTGTGTGTTTTTCACTTCTCATGGCGGGGCGAGATAAGAGCCAGCTGCTGATTCAGTCCGTCGCTGTGCGTGTTGCAGGCTGCAGGACGTCGTCCACAACGACAAGTGCATATACCTCGTCTTCGAGTACCTCGACCTCGACCTCAAGAAGCACATGGATTCATCTCCGGACTTCAAGAACCACCGCGTAGTCAAGGTCTGATTCTCCTCCTGCTACGATACTCTTCCTATTCGGCTATTAGCTCCCCATTTCCGCAGTCTCATTTTGCTCTGCTTTGAACTGAACTGGCGTACTGGTAGTTAGCTACTCCTAGCAGAGGCTGTGAGTGATGATTGCGAGGTGTGATATGAAATGTACTAATTCGGCAACCTCTTCTCTGTGCAGTCCTTCCTCTACCAGATTCTGCGGGGCATCGCGTACTGCCACTCGCACCGCGTGCTCCACCGCGATTTGAAGCCGCAGAACCTGCTGATAGATCGCCGTACCAACCTATTGAAGCTCGCTGACTTTGGATTGGCGAGGGCGTTCGGCATTCCTGTTCGGACTTTTACTCACGAGGTACATTTTCCTGTCAATGACATGTTGTCGGTCTTGCACGCTAATTCAAGGAATGTGCATGTGTCAAACCGTGATAGATGAGAATTGCCATGCCGTGTTTGCATCTGGGCAAATGAATGCGGCAAAAGGCTACCATTGTCGTCTTTGTTGCACAACAATTCACAACTGTTCATATCATTAGGCCACATGAATACACATTTCTTCATGGTTTACCAGTATCACTGTCCGACTTCCTTGCACAAACAAGAAATAAGAAAATAACAGTCAATCTTGTAACTGCCAGTAATTCCATTTGTGTGTGCTTTGCTGTAGCATGTCCTAGTGTTGCTTTTATCCTGTACAAACAACAAATGACAGAAATAGTGAGGCTAAAAACAGAAAGAGGAAAGGAACGAATGCTTATGCATATACATTTCTATGACTGTTACCACTTATCATGATGTTCCACATCATGATTGGGCCTGGCACTTGTATGAATGAATTGTTACCGTGATGTTATGCATCTGCTCCTGTCCTTTCAATCTTGTTTTCTTTAACTGGGACCAAACTTTTTATTAGGTGGTGACACTTTGGTATAGAGCACCTGAGATTCTTCTTGGTGCGAGGCATTATTCTACCCCAGTTGATGTGTGGTCAGTTGGTTGCATTTTTGCTGAAATGGTGAACCAGACGCCACTTTTTCCTGGGGATTCTGAGATTGATGAGCTGTTTAAGATTTTCAGGTCTCATTTACAAGAGTTGTTCAAACTTTCTTTAGATTGTTCACTTTGTTGCATGTTTTGGAACTAATACCTTACCTGGGCTATACATTTTCTTCTGCCAATGCAGAATTCTAGGCACTCCAAATGAAGAAACTTGGCCAGGCGTTGCTTCATTACCCGACTACAAGTCAACTTTTCCGAAGTGGCCATCTGTGGTAAATCACAAACGAGTTCTTTTTATTATTGCAAACAGTGGGACAGGGTTTGAGGTTGTGGGTGGGGATGAAAACTACTTTGTTCTGCTCTGAAATAGATAAGTTTGGGATCTCCTTTTTTGTTTGTGTATGAGAATAATTCAACACCAAATGATCGGCACACTTTCAGCTCTAACAGAAGGTTCATGCTGTAGGACCTTGCAACGGTGGTCCCAACACTTGAACCTGCGGGAATTGATCTTCTATCAGTAAGTCAGAACTCATGAATTCTATAATTCTTTGTATTTACTTATGTTGTCCACTTTTCCCAGTGACACTGCTTTGCCTTAAGTCCACTAGATCTTTTGCCTTTTGTCTGTGCCGTGAGTTTTGTTTAGTGAATGACATGGCCTTCTTTGTGGGGTTTATATGAAGGTTGAAAAATACTGATTGCATTTGAATAGCTCAAGTGTCCATCACTCCATTCTCCGGGTGAAGAGGGAAATGGGAACCTAGCTATAAGTTTTACACTTTTTTGCTGGGATCATGTCTCTATGCACTGATAATCTTCTCATTTGCATTCTAGAGGCTGTCAATTGTACAGCAGGCTAGCTTCATTCTAGGGCTGTTGTTCCCACATGATGCCCAGCCTAATATGGTCACAAAGTCACTCTTATTCCTAGTACATATATTTGCCATCTTCTAAGCATTTGCACGACTGCATGCACACCTGGACTGCTACAATGTAGGCATTTCTCTCCAGGGGTCCTCTTTTATTAGGCATTGCAATTTGTCCATTTTTTTTGAAAGGTCAACGGAGGGGGAGAGAATCCCCCACCTGATTCATTTCATTGATGGCCCCTAACGGCCCGCATGATGATGTTTTCAACAGTTTTACAATGATGGTTTACATTGCCGTAGTAAACAAATTACACTTTGTCCATTTTAAGGACATTTGGAGCACTATTTACATTGCGTAGTGACCACTTACAACTGGATGTGGAAACTGCATTGCTTCATGTAGTGACTCCAGTTGTAGGGCTCATTAACTACTACCATATGCTGAGTTGTGATATATGAAGATTAGAGAACATTTGCTTTAAAAAAGGTTCCCGAACATAAACTGGACTAGATTATTGGCAACATTATTTTATTTTGCTAGCCTTTTTGTTTTTCCTTGCCCCTTGTATAATTCTATTGAGGGTGTACGTCGAGGTTGCTGACTTCTCCTTACCGTTTTATGCAGAAAATGCTACGGCTAGACCCGAGCAAGAGAATCAACGCCCGGGCAGCCCTCGAGCACGAGTACTTCAAGGACCTCGAAGTAGCCTAGTAGATTAGGGAGGACTTCAATGGCCCCCTCTCTGTATATTAGATTGCATTGCTCGGCTCTCGGCTGAGTCCTTTTTGGCTGCCGCATTAATCTTAAGAAAGATGGTGTGCTCCTTCTGACTCTCGCTTTGGTTGTGTAGAGGAATGAGAGCAGAAAGGTTATCTATCGATGCCCAATCGGTGTAACTGTGCAAATGGGGCACATGATGAGAGCCCTGCATCGGAATTTTGCCCTGCTGCTGTGTCAGCTGGATGCTCGATGGATCACTTCTCTTGTTCCTGTCACAGCCTGTTACCTGATGACGGGTTGGTGTTTTGGTTCCTTGGTGAGCGTCGCTGTCGTCACCAATAACGGATAATCTGCTGCGCCGTTGACATGTCGCTCGTCTGAGGTCACCGATGATCGGTGATCACACGCCGTCATTTTGCTAACTGAAATGCGCGATCGCATCTGATCTGTCTGTGGCAGTAGAAAATTCGATTCGTGCAGTGCGCGTGGGTGGTGTGCCGGCTGGTGTGGAGTGGAGTCATGGGGTGGGCGCGGCAGAGTTGACGTGCAATTAAATACAGGAGCTGATATGAGTCGGTACCCATCCAGTACATCCGTGCGACCGTGCCAAAGGGAAAAAAAACGTGATGATGTGGTAGACTGGTACAGTACATCCGTGCGACCGTGCCAAAGGAAAAAAAAACGTGATCGTGTAGTACGATTCCAGGGCATGGAAACAGAAGAACAGGAAACGGTAAAGGCTGCAACTACAGTGCTGGCCATATGCCTGATGCAGGCTGCTGCACAGCAGAGACTGCAACGGTTTGGCCTTGTTTAGTTTGCTAAAAATTCTAACGTTTTCTCCACTCTCTCCATCACATCACATTAAATACGCCAAAAGACATAAGTTCGGAGTATTAAATATAGGTAAAAAATAACTAATTACACAGTTTTGATGTACTTCGCGACACGAATCTTTTGAGCCTAATTAGGCCATGGTAGGATAATATTTACCACAAACAAACGAAAATGCTACAGTATGCTACAGGAGTTCAAAACGTTGAAAAGACAAATTTTCCCACGAACTAAACAAGGCCTGGGTCACTGGCTCACTGCGACGCATGGCGACACGCCACGAGCTTGCAGCTCGTGCTGAACCTGTGGGCAACTTCTTCGGATGGCTTATTTGGGCTTTTTCTACAGCACTTTTCTCTCACAATAAATCAGCCGGCTTAATCAGTACACAGTATTTTCTTCTCATAACAAATCTGTCGGCTTCTCCTCTTAAAGACCTGCCGAAGTCGGTTAGGCCTCTTTTTTTTTTTGAAAATTTTCGGTCAGGCCTCTATGGAGCAGAAAACATCACATGGATTTCATTTGAAAATTGCAGTGTTCAAAAGAATTTCATTAGAGATTGTGTAGTTTGTTGTGCTGAACTAAGCCGGTGGAGTTAATACCGTTTCACGATTTTCATTAAGAGAAGGAACCGAAAAGGAACCGAATTCCGACTTAGAAATACCCCGAACCCCGACTTCACCGGTGAGGAGATTTTTTTTAAACCAATCTCGTAAATTCGCTCCAACGAGGAATCGAACCTGAGTCTGCGATCATACCTCATCCCCTCTAACCAAGTAGGCTAGAGGATCTTTGGTTGCTTGTTGTGTTGAAATCTTGGTGGAATTTGGAAGTTCGCTAGCAAGGAGAGTGTTAATCGTTAAAAAAGAATTATCGGATGCCACCGCGCAAAGCAGACAAACATTTATTTTGTTTCTCCCCGAATGTGTTTTTGTGCTTGAGGTGTACAGTTGGATTCCGAGGAGGATATTTTCTAATCTGCACTTCAATAAGTTAGGGATAATTGCACGCTAGACTGGTAATGTTTTCTGGCTTAGCACAACAATTCATATATTTCTATTTGTTTTCTAATTTCAGCTAGTTATTCTTTGGGGGTAGATTCACATGTGGTTTCATCGATCTCTAGCCAGGCTAGTCACATGCTAGTATCTCCGTCTCAAATGATATGTCATTTTAGCCTTTTACTATACATCTAGGTACACTCTATGGCCAGATACAACGTAAAATATGTGAATCTACAGAAGATAAAATAGTCTACAATTTGAAATGAATGGAGTAATGCGTCTTAAAAGTGCTTTGTGGAGTATGTACGTGTGGCCAATAGTGTGTGTATAATATCTATTTTGAGAGAATTATACATTGTAGAAGACAATTCTAATTGATCAATGAAAATTATGATTCAATGAAACCCCTTTTCCTATTTAAATTAGGGGATCTTTTTTCAAAGGGGTGTACCGTGTACGTGGATTTGGTATGACCTCGTATGAGTCTTTGATGCGTCCGTATGTTCAAAGAAATTCGGAATCAAGCATGTTTTTAAAGGAAAAAGTTCATTTTTGACCATTCAACTCTATCAAAGTTTGGTTTTGACCATCAAACTCCAAAACTGGGTATCTTTGGCCATCCAACTATCAAAATTGTTCAAATTTGGTCATTGAGTTGTTTTGATGAGTGGTTTAAATTTTTTTACTTTCAATTTAGTCCTTAGATCTTAAAACGATTATTAATTTTTGCCTGCACTTCCGATTTAGGTGATTCTTGTGGTCACGTGTTCATGAGGTGAGATTTATCTTTTAAAATGTTATTTATACTATTTTATCTCTATTGATTATATTATTCTTATATTGTTGTGTAAAAACAAGAATATAATAAAAGTAAAATAAAAATGTACAAAATAATATGAAAAATATGTTAAAAGGTAAACCTCATCGTTACAAATGCATGAGCACATGAATCACTTAAATCGGAGATAAAAGAAAAACAAAGTAATCATTTTAAGATCCAAGACTAAACTGTAAATAAAATAGTTCTTTGATCTTAAAATGATTACTATTTTTTCTCATATCTCTGATTTCAGTGATTTTTATGGACATGCTTCATAACGATGAAATATATCTTTTAAAATGTTGTTTGTAATATTTTGTAATGTTTGTTTTACATTTCTTATAGTATTGTATTTACACAATAACATAAGAATAATATGACAAATAATGATAAAATACTATAAAGAACATTTGAAAAGATAAAGCTCACCGTTTTGAACGCGTGACAATAAGAATCATCTAAATCAGATGTACTGACAAAAAGTGATAATCATTTTAAGACCCCAGGACTAAGTTGTAAATAAAAAATTAAAATCACTCATTAAAACAACCTGATGGTCAAATTTGAACGGTTTTGATAGATGGATAAAAATAACCGGTTTTGAAGTTCGGTGGCTAGAATCAAACTTTAGCAAGAGTTGAATGGTCAAAAATGAACATTTTTCTTTTTTTAAAAAAATCTATAAAATCAAGAGAAGACCGTAGACCAGACCTTCAAAGTTGAAGCCCAATCTGCCAATGAGGCGGCCCCACCAGTCAGGCTAGCAAGTGCTAGGCTGACGCCGTGATCACCCACCACCACCAGGCCGCCGGCTCCAACCGGACGGAGGAGTAGTTCCACCATTCCAAATCCTCTCCATCCCGACGGTAGCAAAGCGGAGCAGCGCTTGGCGCCGCCGCTATTCAACGCCGCCGCCGCCGCCGATCGCAGCCGGATCCACCTCGCGCTCTGCTAGCTGCCGATCTTCCTCCCTCTCCTCGCGGAGCTTCCGCGCGAGGTAGGCGGTGGCGCGGCTGGGCTGAATCGGCGCCGTCGTCGACGCTGCTCCCGCCATGGAGGCGTACAAGCTCTGGGTGCGCAGGAACCGGGACCTCGTCCGCTCCCTCGAGTCCCTCGCCAACGTAATCCCTCCCCCCCTGATCCCCGCTGCTCGTTTTGCTTTCGTTGGGGTTGGGCTTGGACGCTTGCTGCGCAACTCCCGTGAGCTTAATCCGCGTGTGTCCCGTCGATCCGGGTGCCGACCGTCGTATTGGGGATGTGCGTTTCGCTTGGGGCGGTTGGCTGAATCGCGAGGTCTCGTGGTTGGTAGGGCCCTTCGTGTGTGCGCTTCGGCTTGTCCTTAACCTTGAGAGCTTTCATGTCCTCTTCCTAGCCACAGAAGAGAGTAATAGTATCATGATTTGTTTGCGAATTTTGCCTGTGGGTTATGCTATGTTATTATGCTAGTTAGTCGCTGGACTTGGTTTGGGTTGCAAAACTTCAGTCAGAGTTTCTTACCACGGCATCTTAATTGGAAGGGTTACTGGTTGCAACTTTACTTATGCTTGCTTCAACTCTTTCCAGGGGCTCACATGGATACTACCGGAGCGCTTTGCCAACTCTGAGATCGCGCCAGAAGCAGGTGCTGTTCCTTCCTCCAGTTGGAGTAACATTTAGTTCCACTGTGTGTTTTTGTTACCTGAATCTATCACTGATCATATACATGTTTACCGTCTCACCGATTTGGACTTTGAGCTGTACAAAATGTCTGTGAATGCAAGCTTGCAGCGTCAAACTTTGTAAACTATTAATGAGATGGAAAATAGTAGGTGCAACTTCCTACCACAAGTATACTGTGAACTGTTAGAGGTGGAATGGACTGGAATGATTATGATTTAAGAGGTTTAGGTTGTACATCTAGCGACTTTTAAGATATACGGATGCCCAAGTGTCAAATTTTGGATGGGTGAAGTTGACGTGTCGTGCTCTGTGCCATTAATTCGTGTTGCATGTGATTCATGTGTCCAAGCCCCCAAGGCACTTGAATTTTCATCATTTTCGATAAGTGACGTGACATAGATAACGTATGACGTCACAAATTTTTGCAAATTGTGTTTCCTATCCGGTCATGTTTCCTGTTCTGGTGTTACCGTAAATGCTTTCCTAGGGTTCTGAGATCTCATGTCTGCATGTGCAGAGGAGTCCATGATCTTTTGTGCTTTATGCCAAGATGCGATCAATATTGTTGTGGTAAAATAAACTGTTTGTTACACTACCACCGAAGTGCAAGCCATATTTTCCCATTGGAAATTGCTAATCAATTCACCTAGTACCAGAAGTCCAATGTGCCACCATGGTCGCGGTTAGTTATTTCATAAAGGAAATAAAAGCTATTCGTTACTATCAGGCCTTTTATTTTTATGGAACTCATATGAGCTCTCTTTGGTGGCCTTAGTACTGGAGTGATTAAGCTTATTCCCTATATATTTACCCTGGAATCTTCCATTAGCTATATAAAAATCACTAGTGCCATATGCTCATTTTGAGCTATTCATAGAGAGTTTTTTCACTGACCTGTCTGAAGAGATCTTAGGGTTTGCAGGTAATATTATGTATTGAGCATGTTTTGCTTCATGGTATTATAAGTTGCAGAAGATCAAATTCTCTGATGTAACTACATTATGGGAATGCAGACTGTTTCCCTAACTGGTTTGCAACTAATCCCAGATAAGACATGCCAGAGCTTAGCTCTTTAATTGTACTATAAACTTGTCTAGGAACTCAACCCCCCTATGAAATAAACCATTTATTCAGTTCGTTAACTTAGGCATAA
The DNA here is from genome assembly GCA_036936925.1 of Cenchrus fungigraminus. Classification (NCBI taxonomy): domain Eukaryota; kingdom Viridiplantae; phylum Streptophyta; class Magnoliopsida; order Poales; family Poaceae; genus Cenchrus; species Cenchrus fungigraminus. The sequence continues at coordinate 123,053,254 of CM072770.1, read as the reverse complement.
TGATTCAGCAAATCTTTTCAAGAAATTGTTTGCTCTTATGATTGAGACAAGTCTATTTTGAGTAGTATATGCCTGATTTCTTCATATTAACTCATGCCTTGTTGTCTGAACAGTATATGCACTGCTGGGTATTGTGAGTTCTGTCAACCAGCACATAATTGATGCGCCCACTGAAAATCACCCATTTGCCTCTAAGGAGCAATCTGTTCCATGGGGTCTTGTTGTCTCTGTACTAAAGGATGTAGAGGCGGTTGTTGAGGTTGCTGCCCAGCACTTTGTTGGCGATGATCGCAAGTGGAGCTTCCTTGCTGTTACAGAAGCAGTGAAGTAAGATATTTACTTATTTGTTGTTCTGTTAGTTGCATATCTAATGACTTTTTTCAGACAAACAATAACAATTGCACAATATTCAGGGCAGGTGTCAGGTTAGCCGCTTTTCGGGAGAGTGGATACAAGATGCTCTTACAAGGAGGGGAGGTGGCAAATGAAGAAGAGATGACCGTTCTTGAAGATAACTATGGAGTAAATGGTAATGGAGTTCCAGCTATCTATCCGATGAATGGACATTCCCAAAATGGTCACAAAGCTGCGACCAACGGTCTGGATGGAAAGAATGGACCTGTATCTAAGAGTCTTGAGAGAAGAGCAGTAGCTGCTTTGAACAAGTTTGGCGAGAATGCCAAGATGATGTCTGATCCTATGTGGATGAGGAGGCTTCAACCTACTCCTGAGCCAACCGGTAATATATTCTAAACTAAACCAGGCATCCATCTATTTAATTATCTTGATATTTCCCTTGGATACTTCTGGGATTATAGTTCTTATAACAAGTTAAATCTTCTGTGACATGCAGTGATGGTGGTTGAGAAGCCAACTTTGGCAAGTATTTGGTCTGCTAAAGGGGGTACTGGGCGCTTATTTGTTGTAGGGGAGGTTGTTCACATATTCAGGCCGCTTGTGTATGTACTTCTGATCAGAAAGTTTGGAATCAGATCATGGACCCCATGGTTAGTGTCGCTAGCTGTGGAACTGACAAGTCTTGGCCTCCATTCACATGCGACTGATCTAAATCACAAAGGAGGGAAAGTCCATCAGCTCTCCTCTTCTGAGAGGGATGAGGCAAGTTGATTTCAACTCTGTAGCTAGTTCAATTTTGTTTTCTGTGTGTCTGCTGAGAGGGATGAAGCGCTGATTTGAGTTATCTAGCTAGTTCAGTTTTGTTTCCCTGTATGTTTACTGTTGCTGAACTATGGTTCGATTCCATCAGCTGAAAAGGCGGAAGATGATGTGGGCCCTTTATGCAATGAGAGATCCTTTCTTCGCCAGTTACACCAAGTAATGTGCACCCTGCCCTAAGATGATCATCTCTTGGGTGATTGAACCTTTTTTGCTCATGCCTACATTGTGACCTGACAGGCGTCATCTCCAGAAGGCTGAACAGGTGCTGAATCCGGTGCCATTGATTGGTTTCCTTACAGGTCTGTATATATGCCTTTCGCACCTTTGTTGTATTCGTGTTCCATAAAAGCATGTTAAATAAGCTTCTCTTGCTTGATTTATCGAAGGTAAACTTATGGAGCTACTGGAAGGGGTTCAGACAAGATATACATACACGTCAGGTTCATAGAGATGGCTGGATTAGATGGCTGAGCTTGTGGTTCCTGATTTTTGGAGGACCTTCGTGCTTCGTGTTTTACTGGCGAGAACTTGTGCCCAGACCCGTAGTGCCATTTCCTTTGGCAGATATGGCATTGTTGTCTTACGACATAGGCTGTTAAGTTGCAGCCACTTTCATCTATTGTGATAGATGAGAAGTATATAAAAGTAAAGTCGATGTAATGCTAAGAACCGGCGGTGTATGTCAGTGCATCACGCATGACTTATTGGAATAATGTCAATAATGCATTTGTTTTTTAACTGTGAAATTTGTGTTGGATGCCAGTAACATGGTTTGTGCTTGGATCGGATGAGGACCTTTATTGCTCATTGTTATCAAATTAACAGGTGAAATGAAACCGAGGTCTGTTTGAATGATCACTGCGACATGGATTTCATGGTTCTCTGAACCCAGAGAGCACAACCACAAACATAGCGTGTTGTTTTCCCAAGGGGCAGCTGCAATTTGGAACAGGGCAAAGTGAAGGATAATGATGCTTGCTGTGAGCATCAAATTTACTCAATTATGTACTTGCAACACGTATCTGATTAGCCGTACTATGCACAGCGCAAATCTTGGCAAAGAAAGATGATATCACAGGCGTGCCATAGTTCTGTTCAGGCTCAGCTCATTGCTTCCTACAGATGAAGCACTTGTGGCCTTGTTACGACTCGACTGTGAGCTGATGTAGGAGAGGGACTGCAGCCACGACACAAGTACCGGCTTCCTAGTGACATCATCAGACTCGGCGACATGGGTGTGCATATCATCAAGGAGCACATCCTGGCCTTCCTTTGGTAGCATAGTCACGAACTCAGCCAGCTCCTTCAGCAGATAAGGGAATGACTGCGAAGAGAAGGAAATCAAGTTACTATGAAACAAAGAACATCTTGGTTTGCTATCATCAGAAAACAAGCCAAGAAAGTCTCCATCTTCATAAACATTCAGCCAACAGACCAACACGTGAGAAATATTTGACAGTTCCCCTAGCTATTTTAGTCTGAAATATTGTTGGAGAAAAACTTGCTTAAATTTCTTTTCTACTAATATTCTGTAAACTGATAAAGCATATCCTGAATGCAACAACTATTAGCCTACAAATCATGAGGGGGAAAATGGTTATATAATCTAACCTGAATATCCACAAGGAAGATTAGTCTCAGCAACAGATCCAATGTTTTCTTACAAGGTTCCGTGCTCTCTTCCCATGATTTCCATAAGGATTTGTCACGAACCATTGCAGTATCACAAAGATCCTTAGCCTTGACAACAAGGCTATGGATACAGAAAAGAATGGCAGGGCTCCCTGCAGGAAGATGTCGAACTAGTGCTGCAACTCCTGATGCTAACCCGTCGAATGGGGTTACTCCAGGATAAGTCTATCGAGAAAGAAAGTGAGATACTAAGTTATCCACCAGTCAGAAATCAAATATAGAAAAAGATGCTGAATGAACTACCTCCAGAGATCTCTTGATGTAGTAAAAGATAAGTTGCTCTTTCAAAGCTGTTCGATCATCCTGATCAGTGTCATTGCCAGATGACAGGAAAGATACCATCACAGAATGTGAAGCACTTGTAACTTTCTCATTTGAATGCTGTAAGTATCTTGTTTGAGCTAAGGAGCACATTTTTCAATGCTCAAAATCTTGATGCAATAAATAAAGTAAACGGATAAAAAAAATAAGAAGACAAAACAATACAATGGAATATAAAAAGGATACAAGAACATGATTGAAGCTACTTTATCCCGAATCATATGAGCTGGAATGAGTCCAACACAAGTTGGCACAACCCGCAGGTAAAACAGCATGCGTGATGTCTGAACCTCATCTCTGTGCCAAATATATCTTGTTCCAGCCAAACTTGGTAAATCTATAAAACCAAACACAACTCTAAATTAACAATTGCGCATATCCTAGTAATAACAAGATATGTGTCGTTGAAATAACCTGGTTGATTTGTCAATTCAGCATATGCAGGCATTGACTCAATGAACAAAGCAATAGCTGCTGCATTCTCTTGATTGACAAGTACAGCACGCCGGACTGCCTCGGTGTACTCAGGAAGACGCAGCCGCCTAAGATGTTCCACACAAGAGAATGCCACCAAGATTCTAGCAGCAACCTCAGGTTGGAAGCTCTCAGAGGACTTAGCATTTAGCCTGTGTTTGGTGACCTCGGCTGCAAAGACTACAACCATAAGAAATGAGGCCTCAGCAATCTTGTCAATTGCCGTAATCAAGTCGTCCTGCTTCCCCCAGTGCAGCAACATTGCTGCACGAAGATGACAATAAATCTCATGTGCATACCTCCACATACAAGTTTCGACAAAATTTTTAGCCTTGTCACTGGCACGTGAATACTGGTTGCAAAGAACCCCAGTCACCGGGCCTGCCTCTTTGAAAAGAACACTATCGAGGTGTTGGTTGACCTGAACCTTGACAAATTCAGCTGATTTCCCTTCTGCAATTTCAACTGACATCCTGAGCATATCCGGGAGAGGGAGGAGCTCCTTCAGTAATCCCATACAGACACACTGTAACACCGACTCATGGTACATGACCTGCCCACACTGCGTCAAGCCCAATGCGATACACTTAACAAGGAGACGCTGATCATCGGCAGGCTTCCCTTCTAAAACAACCCTCTCAGCTGCGAACTGAATTGTCCGCTCAGGCGCCTCTTTCAACCGTGGATCGAAGTCCAGCCGGTACCTTGCCGAAGCAACTCTCAGTGCCCGCAACCCACCACATGCTGCCATCACCACTGGAAACAGCACATAATCCTCGGTCTCGCACTTCTCCGGCGAAATCATCTCAAAGAGCACCTGAACCTTCCGCATCTTCCTCGACTCGACAAACCCAATTACCAGCCATTCCACCAGCTTAAGCACCCGAACACCAACAGCCAGGCTCCCAATCTTCCCGCAAATCCTAAGCAAGGACACAAGAATCCTTCTGAATTGCACCTCATCAGCAGATGCCAGAGCGTAACCAACTCCGGCAAGCGCAAGGTGATCAAGATCATTGATGCTTTGGCCCCCCTCCTCCACATCTTCAAGCATGCTACCCACAGCAACAACAGGATCATCATCGTCGCGGCCATTGGCAGACTCACCACTGCCGAGATTCTTGGCGGTAGAAGCGGAGCTCCCAAAGCTGGAATTGCTGGGGAGATCTTTGGCGCTCCTGGCGAAGGCGCGGGCGCCGAGGAGAAGGAGGCGAGGAGAGATGGGGAGGGAGTCCGGTAGGGAGGCGGGGAGGAGGTGCGGGGACGCGGCGAGCAGCGGGGCGACGAGGCGCGGGTGGAGCGGGAGTTGAGGGAGGAGTAGCGCGACGTGCGCGGAGGAGAGGCGGAGCGCGCGGCGGTGGAGGTGGAGGGTCTCGAGCGCGGCGAGGGCGTCAGCAGGGGAGCAGGAGGTCGGGTCGCGGAGGCGCGACCACGCGGAGAGTATGGCGGCGGGGGACGGCGGCGGCGGGGCCGGAGGGGGCGGCGCGAAGGTCGCCGACTCGAGGTGGTCGGCGAGGGGCGCCGCGGAGGCGGAGGCGCCCGGAGCCGCCGGTCCCGGTCGGGGCGGCGGCGTCGCCATGGCAAGTGGGCCCGCTCTGTTGCTGGGGAGGAAGGGAAGCAGTTCAGAGTTCAGACTTGAGAAGACTGGACTCTGGACTCTGCTGAAAATAACGAAGGACACAGTGAGGTCCTACTCATGTCCAATTTCAATGGAATTTGAATGAATTTGGGGGCATGTTTGAGACATTGAAATTTTACAAGAAACAGTAGTACGTACTCCATTAACGAATCCAAAATAAGTGTTTAATCAGCTCCTATAAGCTTTTCAATCAAATTCAGAACAACATGAGATACAACAATCCCATCAGATTTTACTTAAATGATCGCTGGGAATAACACCAGGATCTGAGATCGCGAGCAAGAAAAGCTAAGAATACACGTCGATGCCCCAGAACTTGGCAGGCTGGTTGGTGCGGTGGTTCCTGTCGATGGCCTTGATCTCCTCCATGTCCCCGTCGGATATGTCGAAGTCGAACACATCCAGATTCTCCTGCAGCCTCTCCACCTTGGAGGTCTTGGGGATCACCACCGTGTTCTTCTGGAGGCCCCACCGGAGAACCAGCTGCGCAGGCGTCTTGCGTACTTCTCGGCCAGCCCCTGCCATGGAAATATGGAATTGCCGCGAGCAAGTTGGCAAATCATCATCACAAATGCAGGATCAATCGCACTATGCGGTATTGCAATCACTCAAATGTGAAGTGTGCCGCAAATTTAGCACAAAAGTTGGAGGAAAAAGAGATGGCAGTGTGATTCAGTACTGAAGATTTGGCACAATCACCTTGATGACAGGGTCGTCGAGGCATGAGACCGAGCCGAACAGCTTGGTGTTGGCAGTGGAGCCACCCAGGGGGGTGTGAGCAGTGACGCAGATGTCATGCTTCTGGCAGAATTTGACTAGAGAATCACGCTGGAAGTAGGGGTGCATCTCGATTTGGTTTACGGCAGGCTTTATCTTGGCGTAGGCCAAGCAATCTCTGGCGAGGAAGACACCATAGTTGCTGCAAAAAAATAGCTGTAATAGTTAGATGTGTAAAGCTGACTTTCTAGTTTAGATCGAGAAGGCGCAAGATGAAACACAGTTGTTCTGAACCTGAATCAGCTCAAGTATAAAGAGCCATCAACCACTTTTTAAACATTAATGAATCACAACATGCCAAACATATCAAGGTCAAGTATCTTCAAACTTCCAAAGACAACCGAAAACAAGGATACAAGGGGGGAATGGTAAAATCAATAAACTTTTCACCTAATTCCAATGCTGCGAACCAGGCCCATATTAACAAGATCTTCCATTGCATGCCATGTTGCCTCCAGTGAGACAGTGGTATCAATATCTAGCACACCATCTTCACCCATAACGCTAGCAACTGAGCCTATTTCTGCAGATAAAGCAAAAGGAGACCGAGTCATTACCCGATGATAAAAAGTTCTTGTTCCATAGTATTTAAATAAAGACATTTTCACCGGTGCTGGAGATTCTAGGAACCGTCCATAAGTCCAGATCGGATGGTTTAAAAGTAGGAGGAACCTGTTACAAGGAACTAAAATTGTGGACCAATACCAAGTATTTGTGGGCTCGGAACTGATTCTGAAAATGAAGGAAAGGGTATAGCCGTATTTTCCAACTCAAGCCCAGGCCCATAACTCCCGGCGACGCCGCTGATGCAGCGCTCCGCCACCGCCCTCGCCGATGCATCACTCCGGTCACATCACCAGCCTGTGTTCCACCAGCTGAGCATCCGACCAAGCTAGGCCGGCAGACCGCACGTGATTCCCGCCTCATCAACCTCCTGAACGGCGACTCCCGGCGCCGCCGCATCGCGTCGCCGGATCTGCTCACGCGGTTCGCCAGCTCCACCACCCCAGGGCTGATCGTGATTTGTGCCTACTATTCCTCCTCTCTCCTCCAAGCCTAGGATGCTTCCCGGAGTTGCAATTCAGGATTGACTCTAGCCAAATTCGATCCAGCGCCTGGCACCATCCGCGATCGCCGCCTTTCGATGGGCAGCGCACCTCACCTTGCGGTGACCATCCCAAGCTCGGCGGCAGTAATCAAGTGCAGAAACCATACTCACGAATGACTGAATGGATATATTTAAAAAAAAACAAGATGGATGAACGGGAACTCATGAATTGGCACATCCGGCCGGTTTCAAGAATTAGTGTTTGCGTGCAGACAGACAAACACCGTGCTCTCATCAGACACCACAGCCTCCGTACGTGCGCGGCATCACGGACTAGATAGTTCGGGCCGGTCTCCGCCGCGTCGCGCTTGCGGAGTCCGTTGTGCTCCTCGGCGTCGAGGCCGTCACCATCGAGGTCATTATGGAGTAGAGCGTGCGTGCTTGACCAGAAGATGCGTTGGTGAAGCCATCCCGTCAGGGCCGTGGTTACTGCAGGTCGCCGGCGAACGTGGATGAGGCGGCGGCGCCGAGTGGTCGGTTCTGATCTAGGCCTGTGGCGGATGTTTCTTTTTCTTCACGATCTGTTCTGCGGTACGTTGCTGTGTTACAAAAATAAATACCCTTCTGCACGTTCTGTTAGGAACCTTCGGTTCCACCGGGTTCCTCTTGGTTCCCCTCAATCATGGTAACAAACCTCTTAAATAAAAAGGCAAAAATAATTACCCGTAGCCACTGGGAAGTGAACAAGATAGAGATCGAGATAATCTAACTTCAACTTCTTCAAGCTATCCTTACAGGCTTCAATCACATGCCCGTGATCTGAGTTCCACAGCTACAGCCATAACAAAGGCAGACCATTCAGACACATGGTTAAGTAAGAAGAAGCCGGAAAAAAGGAGAGAAAATCTGCAGCAGAAAAGGCTTAGTTTATCTGTATGACACTATAGTAGATTTTAAGATTTCACAACTTTGTTAACAATGGAGATTTTAATCAGCTCTGTTGACAATTGCAACAGTATATCATGATGTATACTGACTTTGCATGTTTCTCAAGAGTTCGAATGACCCTTATCCTTTGCTATGTAAACTTTGAAGCCTCTTTTAACAGGTTCAAGGAGCATAACTTATAGTTTTGTGGACCTTTTTTTCAAAGTAAGAAGAAAAAGAAAGGATAGCATTCGCTTAGTGATCCAGATAACCTCAAACTCTAGGTCCTCCCTCTTGACAAGCCCAGTTTCGAATACCTCTTCAAGCGCGTCACCAACTTCAGCTTCATTTTGGTATTTTGCTGCACACCACGAAACAAAAGCATATATGGTAAAAATTTTGCTAGTTGGCAACGGGCAGGCTACCAATTTTTTTTATATTTTAACCCTTTTAATCTAAAATTTTAAAAATAACCCCTCTTAAACTAAAATTCCAAGAACTAACCCTTTTGGTCACGCCAAGTTCCATGACGCGACTAATACTTAAGTCACGTCATACGAGGTAGCGCGACTCATGTACACGGTGGCATTAGAAAAAGTCAAATATGACGTGGTGGATGGAGTCATGCCAGACCATATGGCGCGACTCAGTCACGAGTCACGCCACGGAGCGTGGCGTGACTCCAAGTCATATTACCCCCTAGTTACTCCTCCCACTCTCATTAGTCATGTTTCGTTCTTTATTTTAATGATCTATTTTTAATGACGTTAAAAATACACTGGAGAAAAAATAACATCATTGTATTAAGAAAACATTAATGTTATTTTTTAGAAACTATTGTTACGGAAATGATGACAGTGCTCGCATCAACAACCAATATATAAGCATGCGTGCACATTGACCGTTTAGATCCTGCACATCCCACAAGTAGATTAGGATCTTCAGCTAGTGTTAACTTTTGCACGAACACTTTCACGCTGCTTATTATATATTTTAATATAACTACTACTATAAGACGTTTAGAACAAATAAATCAGTTAGTTTTTGAACTAAATTAGTAGTATATCTAACGTCATATATATATATATTTTTTATATATGCATGGCAGCGCGCGGTAGTCGGTACAGGTGGAGTTTATATCATTCCATTTCCGACGTCGATACGACGGGCACACGATCGATGGATGCATGCATGCATACCGGCGCAGTCAAAGTGGCGGTAGCCGTTGCGGATGGCGGCGTGGATGAGGCCGCGCACGGCCGTCTTCTCCATCCGCCACACGCCCAGCCCCATCGCCGGCATCCGGTGCCCGCTGCTCAGCGTCACCGCCGGCGGCATCGTCGTCTTCCTGCTGCTGCTGTGACCGCGTTGCTCATCATCAGCTTCGTCGCCGCCGGCATCCCGCCGCCGCCGTGATGCCCGTTGATGCTCATCAGCGTCACCGCTGGCGCCACGTCCTTCGCCGCCATAGTACACTACAGCAAGCACACTGCTCTCTGCCGACTAGCTGGCTGCTCGCTAGCTCTGTTGCTGGGGCTCTTCGGCTTGCTCGAGAGCCGGCCGTTTTATAGCCCCCGTTCTCGACACAGCGCCACACACATACGCCCGATCGACTGATGAGGCTTTGCTACCGATCGAGTACGACCGGCGGCCTACCCCTTCCGGAAGTACCTAGCTAGCTAGGAATCTACCACAGATCAAATACATTCTGAGATCAAACGTATTACTAGTTTGGGAACATTGACAATCATGGTGAATCTGACTTGAAAGCGAAAGGAAAACGTGGGACGATTAACGACTCAACAACAACGAGCAAGTACCTAACATATATATATAGTAACATCAGCTTCACAATTATATCAACTTCACAATTATTCAGAAACATCCACACACATGAAAGCTCAGACGCAATGCAAGCAGCTAAGGGCGGATCTAGCAGGCGGGCGGGGCTCAAGCCCTTCCTACCGCCTCTCGGACAGTGGAGCCTCTCCTTGAGCCCCTCCATGATTCTTTCTTGGAAGAATCAAGAAGGAACGAGACAGAAGGGAGGAAGAACAAGCCCCTGCTAGGTTCATAAGCTGCATCCGCCATTGAATGGAGGTGGAACTAAGCATACAGGTCGATGCCCCAGAATTTGGCTGGCTGGTTAGTCCGGTAGTTCCTGTCGACGGCCTTGATCTTCTCCATGTCCTCATCCGAGATCTCGAAGTCGAACACCGCAAAGTTCTCCTGCAGCCTCTCCACCTTAGAGGTCTTGGGTATCACCACCGTGTTCCTCTGGAGACCCCACCGGAGGACCAGCTGCGCCGGTGTCTTGCCATACTTCTCAGCCAAGCTCTGTAAATTGTAGTTGGTAAATTGCATTGTCATCCGAATTGAATTGCAAGGTACCAAAATGCTATGTAATTATTAAACATGGGTGATAGTGTATTTTGCTATATAATTGAGATTTGATATCACAAAGTGCCAAAATGCTATTTTATTCTTAAACATGAATGATGATGTATTGCTATAATGGAGATTTGGAATAATAACTACCTTGATGACAGGGTCGTCAAGGCATGAGACTGTCCCGAACCACTCTGTATTGGCAGTGGAACCACCCAAGGGGGTATGCGCAGTGACACAGATCCCATGCTTCTGGCAGAATTTGACAAGAGAATCACGCTGGAAGTACGGGTGCGTCTCAATTTGGTTCACCGCGGGCTTTATCTTAGCATAGGCCAAGCAGTCTCTGGTGAGGAAGATGTCATAGTTGCTGCATGAATGACTATAAAATTAGATATGTGGATGAGACTTCTCTGTCATGAAAAAGTAGACCGTGAAAATCTCCAAGCATCACAAAGTGGGGACTACAAAATGGAATATAAGGATTTATCATACTTCAATGATTATTCTGAATCTGAATTACTCTCTCAGGACCAGCAAAAGGGAAAGCATTGGGGATCAATGAAAGAACATAAGCAAATGTTAACAGAAAAAGGAAATTCATAATGAAGGCAACTTAACTTTAGTTTACCATGGTTAGTACCTTTGTAAATTTGATTAAGAGGACAAAGACAAACTAAATAAATGTGAAGCAAAGTTTAAGCTGGGATAGAAAAAAATTTCCAGAAAAATAACCGTGCACTTTTAACTTGATGATAACCCGAGGGCAGCAGGAAGTAGAAATCAATTTGCACATAAAAATATGCTATACAACAGCAAAACTGGAAAGATTTGGAATTACCAAACCATCTTAGAGATGCTGAATATAAAAGGCACATGATCAAGCAAGTTTCTTCAATGGGTAAACAAAGGTAAAAAATTAACTAACTAATTCCTATAAGAAAACTACAACTGCAACTATAAACAGATAAATCATATATATCACCTAATTTGCATAAGTAATTGATCATAATGACAAGGTAGAAATGAAAAGCGTCATTTCATTTTACCTAATCCCAATGCTTCGGACCAGTCCCGTAGAAACAAGCTCTTCCATTGCATGCCATGTTGTTTCCAATGAGATAGTGGTATCAATGTCTAGGACACCATCATCACCAAGAGCACTAGAAGTAGTACCGACTCCTGTAGGCAATCGAAATGGTCATATTCAGTGAGGCACCTAATAAATCTTCCTGAATACTATGAAAAGTCAGGACCAAGAATTTACCAGTATGTCTAGTAGCTACTGGGAAGTGAACAAGATAGAGATTGAGATAATCTACCCGCAGCTTCTTCAAGCTATCCTTACAGGCTTCAATGACATGACCATGATCTGAATTCCACAGCTACATTCACAATGAACGAAGATGTTTCAGTGGAACGCCTGATTATGCACAATTTGGAAGTGGCAGTATCCAGCAGTTAAGATAACCTTGGTTGTGATGAACAGATCCTCCCTCTTAACAAGTCCAGTTTGGAATGCCTCTGCGAGTGCCTCACCAACTTCGGCTTCATTTTGGTAGTCAGCTGCAGACCGGTGAGCCAAACACAGACAGTAAATCACCCAAGATAAAAAGGAAAAGGAAAAACTCATGCGCCGCTGACACGAGAACTTTGAATGGTACCAAAGAAATCTCAGTCACGTGCAGCACAGTGTCTAAGCATGCCTGTACTCTTCTTACTAAGCAGACAAACCTACAAGCCTAATGTCTATCAAGACAAAAAAGGAACAGCAATTGTCTTCTTGACAGGCCCATGTGACCATGCAAGTAGCATTCAATAATTTGATCAATACAATCCAACAGACAAAGATTGCGAAAGAAATCCCACTCATCTGCACTAAAAAACATGCCTAAATCATCCAGGCAAACGTACAAATGTACAAAGCATGCCCAAGTGTGTTTGTCACAACAAAAACAAAAGGTAAGCAGCACGCCAGCACACGCCAGCACATCACAAAAACAAAAGGTAAGCAGCACGCCAGCACACCACATTCTGGCTCACTGACAGTACCATAATCACAGAAATCTAGTAGTAAATGTTAATACACTAGGACTTTGATCCGTATTGGGATACCCCATGCTAGCTCCCCTGATTACCAGACAAATCCCAGTTTTGCAAATCATAGGCGTAGGGCATTGTTTGAGCATTCATATAAGCATACGAATCAAATGGTTGTCTGGATGACACACAAGCTACTAATGTGGCACTGAACGAAGCACTCAATAATTTGATCACCGATCGGTACAGTGCAACAGTAGACCAAAATCGCCAAAGTCTCCATCAGCAGAGTGTGCCGCGCTGTTTGGGAACGCAACACTGGGGCTTCCGTCACTCTGATCCGATTTTTGCAGTCGATGGGCATGCTGGTGCCGAGTAGCCGAGTAGGTGGGCGGTCGGGTTCGGAGGCTTTACCGGCGCAGTCGAGGTGGCGGTAGCCGATGCGGAGCGCGGAGTGGATGAGGCCGCGGATGTCGGGCTTCTCCATCCGCCAGACGCCCAGCCCCACCGCGGGCATCCGGTGGCCGCTGCTCAGCACCACCGCCGGCGCCGCCGCGCCCTTGCCCGCCATGCCCGCTGGATTCGGCTGCTGCTGCTCTACTGGGACTCCGCAGCGACGCGCTGCGCTTGGCCTCGCTCTCTCTTCTCCCTCGCAGCGCTGGAGGAGGAAGATGCGGGTGGATGATGCAGCCGGCGGCAGGCGGGTCGCTTTTTTCTTTTGTGTGTGTGTGTGTGTGAGATTTTTTTCGCTGACAGGAGATGCCGATGTGACGTGGCATATTCTCGTTCTCAAAACTTCGGGAAGATAGAGCAAGGTCTTTGTTTAGTTGGCTAAATTTTTCAACTTTTTCTCCACTCTCTCCATCACATCACATTAAATACGCTAAAATACATATGTTCGGAGTATTAAATATAGGTAAAAAATTAACTAATTACACAGTTTTGATGTACTTTGCGACACGAATCTTTTGAGCCTAGTTAGACCATGGTAGGATAATATTTACCACAAACAAACGAAACATGCTACAGTGTGCTACAGGAGTTCCAAACGTTGAAAAAGCAAATTTTTCACCGAACTAAATAAGGCCTAACTTCAAACTATAAATCCAAGAACAGTCCACCAAGGCACCAAGGTCTATAACAGTCAAACCCTACCTCCTCTCCACATTTTTCCTCCCTATCCCGGCCCTCATGCCTACCGCTGCCACCCTGTCGCGCGCCCGCACGCTGGAGCATGCATGCCGCCGGGGGCGGTCGGCCTTGTGTGCCGACCACCAAGAGGAAGAATATAAATATTGATTTTTCCGGAAAATGTTGAAACATTTTCAGAAAATGTTGATCAACATGTTTTCACCAACATTTTTTGTCAAAATGTTGATCAACATTTTGACAAAAATGTTGAATGTAATGTTTTCTGTGATAAATGTTGGTGCAACTCTTTACAGAAAATGGTGGTTCAATGTTTTATAAAAAGGAAATGTTGGTTTCAAATTTTGTTTGAAAAATATTGTAATATTTTGTAATTAATAATTATGAGGCATGATGATTGCAAAACAATAACTAACAAATTTAGATAAATTTTATGTGTTGAAATTTTCAACCCTTATCCATAATCCACGAGATGAGCCCCTCCTCGAATCCTGCGCGCGAGCACGGGCACGGGCGGCGCGCCCGTGAGCTGAGCCCTAGCGCAGGAGCAAGCCGCCGTGATTAACGACGACCGCAGGCGGGACGGCGGCAAATTAATTAGCGCTAAAGCAAGCCACAGATAAAGACACCTGCGTGCCGCAATCCTTGCAAACTTCCTTTCCTTTTGCTAGCTACTTCGTATTTTGCAGGAGGGAGCGCATAGATTCAGGATGGAGTAGAACTCCATGACCTCTAGCTATTAGCAGTAGCTCGTGAATCTGTTCGGCAATTTCTTTAAACGAATTCTAATAATTTATACTACTGATTTTTTCTGAGAGGAAAACACAGCATAGGATGGAAAAACACTCTAGCAAACTCCTATTTGCGGCGCCGCCATCAGCCACCGCTGATCCCGCGCACGCACGCCGGCGGCGGGCGAGGTCGCGAGGATATGATGGGTCGCGGCGCCGCCATTAACTGCGCCGGGATTACCTGCCTCTGACCCGTGACCAGCGGCTAGCAATGCAGTAATCCTGCTGGGAGAGCCAGGAATGCTTGCACAAGGGCGAAGAATTTCAGGAGTGGACAGAGACGTACGATTACGTTTCCTGTCAATTGCATCGACCTGCACTCCATTCTTCGACGCTGACACCTGACAGTACGCTCTACGTACTCCGAGTCAAGCTCCGATGGTTAAAGATGGGGAGACACAAGCCCTGCAACAAGGAACAATCAGACGCGAAATGTCAGTAAACCAAGCAAAATGCTGCTGCTGCATTTTGAATGCTTGTAACTTGTATACAAGAAACCGCCCTTAATTGAATGCTTGTATACTGGATCACTTCTGCCGGCCAGCAGAACCGGGAAATCACCTGAAGAGAACAATGTCACCTGAATCTCAGCAAATCACGAGTCAAGATAAATAATGCAGAGCCTGAACCTAAATGGCAGTAAGCTCATCACTTGCTTCAGAAAAATGCTAACGATCGATATGATACACGTACACACCACGAGATGAAACACGGCTACGCTTGCCTGCAGGCTGCAGCTATAGCTACTCGTGATCTCTCTCGGAGAGTCCTTTCTGATCGACTCACAAGTCGCAGCACGTCATCGTGGTCCATGGCTGCTCCCGACGCCGGACTCCCCGTCTCCGCCGCAAGCCCCGCCGCGCAACGATCGGAGCTGCCCCGTGACCCCGACCTGAAGCTACACTACACTACACTACACAGCGGCAGCAGTTTGACCACCACTCACGACACCCTCTGCACTCAACCGCCCCGTAACAGACGCCACCTTTTTCGGTTGCTTCCAACGATGCCATGCGTGCCACTCACCAAGCAGCTTGATTTGATCTGCCCATAATCCGCTATATATATTCCACTGGGATGACACCAGTGACAGCATGCACTCATCGTGGCTGCCTGCAAATTAACACCACATCGAGCTAATTAATGGCGGCCACGAGGAGCGCCACCACCAACAATGCCCCCGCCGTGTCCCTCCTCCTCCTCGTCGTCTGCCTCATGGCCGGCGGCAACGCCGTGGCGGCGTTCAACTACGCGGACGCCCTCGACAAGGCGCTGCTCTTCTTCGAGGCGCAGCGCTCCGGGAAGCTCCCGCCGGGGCAGCGCGCGGCGTGGCGCAGCGACTCGGGCCTCTCCGACGGCTCTGCTGAACAGGTGCGTGATCGATCGACATTGACATTCGTGCTCCCATTGCAATAATAATGCACGTTCACTGATGTTGCGTGCTGTCCGTGGCAGGTGGACCTGGTCGGCGGCTACTACGACGCCGGCGACAACGTCAAGTTCGGCCTGCCGATGGCGTTCACGGTGACCATGCTGTCGTGGGGCGCCGTCGAGTTCGGCGACGCCATGGCGCGCGCCGGCGGCGGCCACCTGGAGAACGCCAAGGCCGCCGTCCGCTGGGGCGCAGACTACCTGCTCAAGGCTGCCGCGGCGGCGCCGGACGCGCTGTACGTGCAGGTCGGCGACCCGTACCAGGACCACCGGTGCTGGGAGCGGCCCGAGGACATGGACACCCCACGGAGCGTCTACAAGGTGACCCCCGACAAGCCCGGCTCCGACGTCGCCGGCGAGACCGCCGCCGCGCTGGCCGCCGCGTCCCTCGTGTTCCGGACATGCGACCCACCCTACTCCTCCAAGCTGCTCCAGACAGCTCGAAAGGTAACGGTAACCTTATCGATCACCCGATGCCCGGTGAACTCGGCTTGATCACATATGCGGACATGCCTCGCCGGCGACGCCCGTGACGACATGGCGTGCGCGTGCAGGTGTTCGATTTCGCGGACAGGTACAGGGGCTCGTACAGCGACTCGCTCAGCTCCGTGGCGTGCCCATTCTACTGCTCCTACTCCGGCTACCATGTAAGCAACGCAACATGCTTTGACTCTTTTGTCTCTGCCTGTCGATTTCAGAATTTTTTGGTTGCTGCAAGCGTCAGAGAATTCAGACGCAATATGTATGAACTGCGTACAAAGACACGGGCCGGTACATCCAAAACTTGTTGTCTCCTTCACCAGAGACGGCACATGTTCCTTGCATTTTTCTCTGAATCTTTTCTGAGCTCTTGGCAACCAATGGCGTCGCAGATTCAGTTCAGTTAGATTCCTTTTATTTTTTTCTGGATAAGCCACAGTCGTCTTAGCCAAAATGAATCTTAAGTTTACTGATAATATATAATCTACAACGTAATCATGCGCAGGACGAGCTCCTGTGGGCGGCGGCGTGGCTGCACCTGGCGACGGCGGCGGGGAAAGGCGGCGGCGTTGGCGCCAGGAACTCGTCGGCGGACACGTACCTGTCGTACATCTACGCGAACGGGCACACGCTGGGCGCAGAGCAGGACGACTTCACCTTCAGCTGGGACGACAAGCGCGTGGGCACCAAGGTCCTCCTCGCCAAGGGGTTCCTGCAGCCGCACGCCGCGGCCGGGCTGCAGCTCTACAAGGCGCACGCCGATAGCTACGTGTGCTCGCTGGTGCCGGGCGCCGCCGGGTTCCAGCCGTCACAGTTCACGCCGGGGGGACTCCTGTTCAGTGTTCAAGGAAGGCGACAGCAACATGCAGTACGTGACCTCCACCGCCTTCCTCCTCCTCGCCTACGCCAAGTACCTCAGCACCGTCGGCGCCTCCGTCTCCTGCGGCGGCGGCGCCGTGCCACCCTCCGCGCTGGTCGCCGTCGCGCGGCGGCAGGTGGACTACATCCTGGGCGCGAACCCGTCGGCGACGTCGTACATGGTGGGGTTCGGCGCGCGGTTCCCGCGCCGCGTGCACCACCGCGGCGCGTCCATGCCGTCGGTGCGCGACCACCCGGCGCGCATCGGCTGCGACGAGGGGTTCCGGTACCTGCACGCGGCGGAGCCCGACGCCAACGTGCTGGTCGGCGCCGTCGTCGGCGGGCCCGACGGCGGGGACGCGTACACCGACAGCCGCGACAACTACGCCCAGGCCGAGCCGTCCACCTACACCAACGCGCCGCTCGTCGGCGCGCTCGCGTTCCTCGCCGGCGGCCGCCGCCACTGACGAAGCTGCTAGTTGGCTTGCGAGCTAGAGCTTCCACGCGCAAACTAGAGATCGATTGGTAGTGCTGCACGTAAGCGAGTGCATGCACGCTGTATCCGTGGTGTGTGTCGATCGTGTCAGCGATGAGGCTTGCAGATTTGCGCGGCCGAACAAATGAGTCGCGCCGCAAATGCGTCATGTTCAGGCATTCAGCAAGTGTCGTCGTCTCAACAAATCCGCTGTGAATTGCGACCGCAGAAGAAGATTGGTCGTAGGCCTATTGGGCCGTAAGAAGCATCAGGCCGCCAGCCTGCGTAATTCGTGGGCCTCAGCGCCGGAAAAACAAACAAACGGCGGCCACATAAGGGGTAGAATATTCTCAAAAAAAAACATAAGGGGGAGAATTCCATTTTAGAATCCTCTCTTCTATCTATCTAAAAAAACAATAAAATCGACAAAAAGAATTAGATCCCCTCCTATTACAAAAAATGAGCACATTCCGTAAAAAAAAAGAAACATCACCGTTGATGCCCTAACGACTGATGGCAACTTAGACGCTCCGTTGCAACATCGAAATAAAATATATCAAACATCGAAAATATATAGGTTCAACATAAAAAAATATATGAAAAAATTAATTAAGAGTTCAGCTCTCATATGGAAAATTTCCGTTGAGCACTGTTTTTCATGTACTAACATTCATCGTGAAACATGTGGAAGCAATAGTTGCAACATTGAAGATTGAATCATATATGTTGGAGCGTCTATTTTTTCTTCCCCATCCAGACGTTTGTATCTTTTCTGAAAAAAGAAAAATAAAAGAGAAATACCAGTAGCTCCAAGCATAGTCACCGGAGATTGGGACAGTGCGCATGGCCAATTGGATCGATGAAATCGACCTACATAATCCGCCCTGCTTCATGGTATAATCGAACCATTCTTTTGCAGAAGGGTATATGCATGCGTTGATGCGGTTTTCTTCGATCGGTGTTTTCGTTTAATCATATTGACGCAGACGACACAACCAGATAAGGGACAAGATGGGTCGGTGAAAACAACATGCTGTAGCTTGCCAGCGCTGCTCGATCATCACGCCCTGCGATGAACAAGCCGGCCATCTATAAGTGCGCGACGGCTCTCCCTCGATTCTGAGCAGATCACAAGCTATCAAGTTCCCGTCGACGATCCACACTGCCATCTCACTAGTAGTCGAATCGAATCGAATCGAATCGAATCACACATGGGCATATGGCTCCGAACCACCACGAGAAGTCGTCGTGGCCGGAGGTGGTGGGCATGGCGGCGACGCCGGCGGTGGCGAAGATCATGCAGGACAGGCCCGACGTCGCCGTGGAGGTGCTCCCGCCGGGCACCCACCTGCTCCCCGGCGCCAACCCCAAGCGCGTCCGCGTCTTCATCGACGCCCACGGCGCCGTCGCCAAGATCCCACGCGTCGGCTAGGTGGCTAGTCTGCCGCGCGCGCATGCTGCGGCTAACGCCGGCCGCCGCCGGTAATGTTCAGCTATGTATCGTTCGTGTTCGTGTTCGTGCTCCACATGTAACTCTTGCCGTGGGATGCTATTCTGAGTGTCTACTGGTCACTTAGGTATTCCTTTGGCTTCTATTACCTGGGTAATCTGGGTTGTTCAAATACCTGAATTTCAATCAAACAAAAATCAGATGTCGGAAGGTGGGCTGTCACCTGGGTAATCTAGGTTGATCGAACACCTTAACTTGGATCAAACAAAAAATAGGTGTTGCAAGATAGTCTATCACCTCAATTTTAACACCCTAGGATCTAAATTTGACGCTAGACAAAAAAAAAACATAGACAATATTGAACAAAATCAACATCAAAATGGTGCCAATGCTAGACTCTGGACAAAACACACAAACGAAAAAAGCACCATCAGATTTCCATCACATGATGGTAATAAAAATACTACCAATTAAAAACTAAAATATTGAGAAGAAACAAAGAAATCAGAATTGAATGTGAGGAAGTTCCATAAACATGTTATAATCTACAATCACACATATCAAATTAATTAAACAAGAATACTTCCAAGAAGACTGAGAAGCAAAAGAATTGCATCATAAAATTCATCACAACAAGGATTTCATTATATCCAGATCGGAAATCAGCTAAGAAGAAAGAACAAATCACACTAATATTATATTTAGACCCACATGATCAACACAAGTTCAGAATAGGTTATCATATTAAGACATATGGATGTAGAATTTCCTAATTACATATTAAACAAGACAAAAGAAGCTAAATGCTAAATTCAGAAACCTCAATCCAAGTCAGCTCATAATTATATTGTTCATAGCATAATATATACTACATATACTGGCATACTATAATAGCTGCTTCATAGTCCGAACCAATTCATCATTGCTTGATCCATCAAAGCCTTAGATAAAAAAAACAACATTCAATAATCAAAAGCATAGAATGATCATAATCAGATGAATATACAACCTACTAATAGACCAATTTCTATGTCACCCTAATAAAAGATATATTTGGAATAGTTGAATCCCCTAATATTCATAAAGATAAAAACAAATTAAGCAGATCTAAAATTACAGCACATACATATTGATTTTACGGTGACTATACTATTGTAACTAAGTGACTAATATGGTGTAAATATTTAATATGAACTCCATATCTTTATATGAAAGCACTAGACAATATGGTCATATATCTACCTTTGTCAGAAACTAAAACCTAGCAAATTAGATTGAAACAGGAATGTAATGAACAAGAAAATTTGTTACTGAAAATTATGTACTCAAAAAGATGAAATTAAAACTGAAATACACCATACCTTAGGGAGGTAGCTTAATGGAACCATTGTACCCAAATACTGAAAATATAAAATATTAAAACTTGTTAAGTAAACTTTAGAAAGAAGGTAGTTAATTTTATTAAGATATAACAACCAATTCTAGAGCAGGGTGATGACTGAAATAATTTGAACCCGACTACTATTAGTGAAATTCATTTAGAACAAACCTGAAAATGTTAGATAAGTACATCACTGTAAGAAACTAGACAATAAAATCTACAAATGCATTGAGGGTATAATCACTATATGAGGATTTCATGATTGACATTGATTAAAAAAAAGCCCAATACAAGAACAAAACCCTATAATGTTTGTAGTAAAATTCCAAAAGAAAAAAGAAATAGGCAGATTAGACAATCTCTTCGAAGAAGAAAGCTACAAACAAGAACATAACATTTTTCGCCAACGACCTTGTGGTAGACTATGAAATTAAGAAAAAAAAATGAACTGATTCAGTTAGTAAGTCTTACTTTAGCATAAAAAAAAGAGACAAAGAAGAAAACTGTTAGCAAAAAATGGTACCTTGATTCTTCGTAATCCTGCAGATCCTCTTCTTTAGTAAATCTGAGAGCAAGAATCACAAAAAGATAAGACAGAAAAAGAAACAAGGGGAACCGGGGAAAAAATGAGAAATGTTCTATAAAAGCTTGAGACACAAACACGGAGAAGAAAAATATATACTAATGACAAGTATTTACTTTGAGATCAAAGAAATGATGAAAAGAAGAAACAGTTAGACAAAGGGTACCTTGATTTCTCGAAGTCTAAGAAGAACCTCTTCTTTACTAATCTGAAAATAAAAGAACATGGGGGCAAACTCATCTGAAAGACTTGGCCCTAGGAGTCTAGCAAACAAAAATTAAAGAGGGGAATTAAACAAAACAATGTAGGAGGAAGAAGACACCAGATGGAAGAGCCATTGAGAATTAAACAAAGTGATTAGATTCATATATTCAAAAAGCAGAAAATACAAATTGCTGGTAGGAATCAAAATACAAATGGAAGATCAAATCGGAAAGCATATAACAACTAAACAGATTTTTACTATAGTTTGCCATGTAACATAAGTTTTTGGGACAGTGGAAACCCCTCAAACACAGATTCAAATTTCAGATATGAAAAAATAAACTATCACTCTTTTTTACATGTCATACTAACATGATTTACAGTGATGACAATAATGTAAATGGAACCTAATATAACTGTAAATATTAGGTGGTTACCATTAGCAGAGGAACATGATTTAATTTAAAATGAACTACAAGATAATACAAATTAAATAACAAGTAAAATATAGATGTAAGAACCAAATCAGAAGGCATAAAGCAACTACACAAACTTTTACTCTAGTTTGTCAAATAACAAAATTTTTTGGGACAGTGCAAACCCCTTAAATGCACATTCAAATTTTCAAATATGAAAAAACAAACAACTACTGTTGTTTACATGTCAAGCTAATCAAAATATGCACATAACCAAAATTACGGAAGACAAAAATGAAAATTACGGTAGCTTATGTTCTATAAATTGGTGGGTAGTTAGGTGTAAACAATAATGACGGCCACATGATTTATAAGTGATAACCCTGAAAAACATCAAGCTAGTATAACCTAATAATCTTCTATAGCAGAAACACAAAAGAACAAAAAACAAGGGAGTGCAAACTTGGGTATTTGTCTAGCATCCATCATCGGGGTGATCTAGTTTTGTAAAACACATGGTTTTGTAACTTGAATAATTTAATGCAAATGATTAATTATACCAAATTAATTTGGACTATAAAACAAACATATCACTAAGGCATTTAACTATAAATTGTTTAGCACAATAATTCATAGTACACCATAACAAATGGAATCATGAACGTAAGAAATCAGGAGTAGAACATATTCCCAAGTGGGTAAAGGCTTGAGTAAAATGTATTAAGAAGTGGAACACAATAAATAGGTTCAGACTCCTAATTTTAGTGACTATGCGTAGTTTTCATTTCTGAGGTAGTAGGCCACAACCATAACTGACAAAGCATCTATCAACAATAAATTCCTATTTTGCAGACAGATTATTCCTGCAGAACTAAGGATAACATCTTACAGACAATATTAAACCATGGCAAAATAAAAAAGCAAACACAACTAATTTCAAATAGGAAACCCGAAAAATTAGGGATCAAACAAAAGTTTTAGACAGCTATATAAAAACAAAATGAGGGACATAATTGAGCATTAATATACGTAAACAAAAAATCTCAAAATCAAAGGAATATACAATACATGGGTGAGATAAAAAAAATAAGCAGATTTTTTCTATAGTTAGTCAAATAGCAAAAAAATTTTGATCGTTAGAAACCCCTCAGATCAAAACACAAAGAACACCCAATTTTTAAATTACAAGATGTAATCATTGAATTTACAGTAACTCCAACACCATAACTTAATGACATAAGAATGTAAATGCTTAAGCAAGCCATTGTATAAATGAATATGAGTGCACCAACTAAATAAATTTAAACTAATCAGATTGCTACACTGACATATCACTAATACATAATTAATGCTAAGGGCTAAGTCATGCTTCTATCTGTCGCGGTGACCCATACGGGTATTATGCAGCACACTTGGTAAAGCATTTATAGCTAAATGTAACAAATACTAATAATCACTATAGCTAAGCTCTGAATCAAATAAACTATATTGTTAAAAATGTCAAATTGCAGAATGAAAAAATACAATTTACAAGTAATGAAACACTGTAAATGGTTGAGGTTATCATTGTAAAATAGCATAGGTAGAAGTGATATATAATTTTGAAGCTGCATTGCAGTAGTACCTACTTAAAATTGGAACACAACCTATAGTGAAATGTGATTCAAAAATTTGTAATAATGAGAATCTTAAATAACTGCTAAACAAATTTGTATATACTCATGAAAGATACAAACTACTTAAATGTAGTAAAAACCATTAGATGAGGATGATTTGCCTACAATTATATATCGATCCCAATCATGCCAGAATTGTTTTCCAACACTTATCAAAACCTTCCCAAAAATATATTAATTTACACTACTAACTCCAATATTCACATTTATCAAAGCACTGTAGGTGACATATGGAGGAACTGTAAATTTATACAAGAGAAATGGTATTAGGGACAAAGAAGTTACCGGGGTAATCATCTTTCAAAGCTGGCTATCTGAAATTTCAATAATAATTACCGATCCGATTGTTTATGATTAATAAATAAAGCATATGAACTCTTCAAATATAAAAAGAACTTAAAGGGACACATAGTTCTTTCTAAAAGTATAAGTTATTTTGTTCATTGCTAGAAGCATACAAGCAGTATCCTAAAAATAGGAAAAATATTAAAATTTAATACCATCAAGATTATATCATGTAGTATAAAAGGAAATTAGACATGAAAATACAGTGAAACAATGTAAATTCGATTGGGAGAACAGAAACATTATAAATATCATGCAATAAGTGAATAGATAAACAAGATCTAACTTGTGAAGTTGGAAATTCACAAAACTGAACTTACATCGGAATGTTAGAATTCATCACGAGTTCTCAATATCTTTAGCTTTAGAAAATTTATCTTAAAGTTTATGGGTATCAACATCATCATCAGCACTATAACTTAAATCATCTATGTCTCTACGCCTCTTACGGGCCATCTGAGCATCAGGATACAAATTTACACGAAGTCAACTATACATGCACAACAACTACAAATTAATTTTACAACATTTCAAACTACAATGTTAATGATAGTATAAAATGGAAATCGGAACAACTTACAATCAACAACAACCATACTGCAATCCTATGGGAACATAATCCAACAAATATATTTGGGATAAATTTAGAATAAGAGCATGCAAACTTATAGCAACGATTTTAAAAAAATAAATAGTGGGGATTTCGAATTAGAGCGACGCACAAGAAGTAATCTTACTTGAGATGCGTAGAGCAGCCAAAGTTTCAGTGTTTCACATCCTTAACAATGCTACAGAGGTTTAAATGAACAGGGGCAAACTGATAGTAGGGAAATCGAAAGTCCATGAAAACAAATGGTCAATTCAGAGTTTCATCAAAACACAAGAGAAAATCACTAGTTTAGTAAAAAATCATGAGTAAAAAAGTATGGAACATCGATAAATCAAAGGGGAAATGGGGAACCGAGTCACGGGCGAATCGATTCACCAGAAACCCTATCCTGGAGCGAAGAAGCAAAGGAAAAATAAAAATCTAGCAAAACGAATGAGCAAATGGCCCATTCCTCCCTGAAGCAGACTAGGAATCGAGTCATGGGCGAATCAATTCACCTCAAACCCTATCATGGAGAGCGAAGAAGCAAAGGAAGAATAAAAATCCAGCAAAAGGATTGAGCAAATGGCCCATTCCTCCCAAAATCAGAAAGCGGATCAGAAGGATCAAAGGGGACACAGGCACACAGCCACACAGAAGGCATCACCTCACCTTGGGGAGAACAGGAGAGAGCGCACCAGCAAAGATGCTAGACTGCGAGAGAGGAAAATGGTGGAAGGAAAGGATTCAGTCAAAAGGTCTGAAAGGAGACTCCCAAAATGAAATAGGGCCCACCGTACATGTATAGTTGTATACATAATAAAAGCACTCGAACCGTCTCACGGGGATTTCAAAACATTTCGAATCAGCTTCGTTCTCTCTCCTCCCACCAGACCACATCTCCCTCCCGGTTTTGGCGGCCACAACGGTGAGCTCGTGAGCGGCTCCGGTCAGGTCCAGCCAGATCCAATGGCGCTGGGACCAGATCCGGCAGTGGCTGTACCAGATCTGCCAACTCCCGAGCGTACCGGCAGGGAGGCGGAGAGAGACAACGACCACTGCGTGTGCCCGTCGGAGCCAGTGAAGGCGCCGCGACTGCACGCCGCGGGGCGCGAGACAGGTGGGGCCTTCGGCGAGCTCCACGTGCGGGGCACCGGAGTCCAGCGGCGTAACGGCCTGCGTGGCGACGCGGGGCCTGGATCTAAGCACCATGGAGCCTAGCCGCCGGCTTCGAGGAGGCTCAGCGCCCACTCCTCCACCCACGGCGCCTCCTCCCGTGCCTCCTCCACGATCCGGACGTGGGCGCGCTCCCCGAGCTCCTCCATCACGGCGCGCGCCGTTGCGGCCTCGGGGGACTCCCCGTGCCGCATCTTCTCCGACAGCAGGCACGGGCCACGGGACCAGACTGTGCCGTCAGAGAGCAGCTGCCGGGCCTCCAACAGCCGCGCGCCGCGACAGTTGCGGATCTGGACCGTCGCTACGTGGACCACGCGGATCACATGTGCCACCACCACCGCCGGTGGGAGGTGGAGCGTGCAATCGCTGTGGGAGAACTACAGGAAGAGGTTGACCAGGGTCCTAGGAGCGCTGCAGATCGGGGTCCCGACCCTAGGCCCTGTGGGCGCTACAGATCGGGGCTCCTCGGCATCTCGCTGAGAGGAGATGTTGTGAGGTGGCCGGACGCGAGGAGGAGTGATGGCACTCCATAAAGATCGACGGCGCATGTCCGCTGTTGACACATTTTATCTATAAATATTTCCCCTCATATTTACTGGAAAAAGGGCTAAAATATAATTAGATCACCTTATTAGGGTTTGCACTAACAATTTCCACGAGTTTTGGTGAATTCATAAAATTACAGGGACTATTCAGAAATACAAGAAAAGAAACAAGTCTAGAAGGTTCCAGAACACTCCCGAACTCAACGTGACTTGGCTTGCAAGAAAGAAGCATCTGGAAGGTGTAAGGACCGTCCTGGCCAAGGCAGACCCCGAGGGGGCCCACCACAGGCCGACCGGTCCCATGGTGGGGCCGACCGGACCCCCTCCGGCGCCAACTCAGCCCTACTTCTGGAATGTTCTTCCACCGCCTATGAGAAGCAATCTAAACCGTATATTAGGTCGGTTTGATCCTACGACGGCAAGGCACCTCCTCAGGACTATATAAACAGGCCCCTGACCCCAGGGTAGGGGAACAACTCATTCTAGATCATCAATGCCTACCTAGATAGAAGCTCTAGACTAGAATTAGAGTTGGAGAGTTAGTATCAAGTTGAGAGATTAGAGCCACGATCTATTCAAATCTAGCTAATCTTGTTCGAGAGAATTAGAGAGCGGTAGAGGCGGAATTGAAGGAAGGCCCGGACCTGTTGGTGCCTCCTCTTCATCTTCTTCCTCTGGGATCAACTCCATTGGAGCCTGATCTTGAGACCTTGTGGAAAGATCAACTTCTTATTCAAGTGAGTAACATTGTTATTATTGTTCTTACGGTTCACAACTCTTTTATGAGTACTTTAATTCCTGTCGCTCTTGAGTTAAAGTTGCATGTTTAGTGTAAGCGTGGTGCTTAGACTAGTTAGCTTGTGAATGCCTTCTATATTCCGGATCGTGTGGTAGAAGCGGGAAGTGACCTCGTTCCCGTCTATCCTTTGCAGTCCACCTCCCGTCTATAGAAATCGTAGGACTCCCCCCCATAGATTGTCGGAAGTTTCCCTTTCCTAAGTGTGCCTTCAGACAATCACCCCATAAGAACAATAATAGCATAGCTTGTGCGAGTAAGAACTAGACATCCTAAAGTTTTCCTTATCTCTCTTTCTATCAAGTCCTTGATAACTACTCAGGGATTAGTTATACATCTCGGATCACTCTACCCTTCTCCCTGTGGATTCGATATTTAAAACCCTCTTCCCGGGTGAAGCGCTCACCGGTATCCGTGCGCTTGCGGATTATCCATCATAATATTTCTGTAGGCTTAACAAATACCAACAGCCGCGTCAAGCGACCGCGCGGCAAAGGTGTGGCCTCCGGTGAGCTCCTGTGCGGGGCACTGGAGTCCGGCAGCGTCGACACGGGGCCGCCGACGTTGATGAGGTTTGGCTCGACCGGAGGTGACGGACGGCCAAGCGCGCGATGCACAAGTGCCGTTGAAGAAACCCGCCAATTGACGGTGCCCAACAAATTATTTGGTTGTTTCTTGGTTCTGTGGTTTTTGTCTTCTTTTTCGACCTTGGAAGCATCGATCTCGTGCCCTTCTTTCCCCTTCAACTTGGTTCTTGTTTTTATGAATCGATCTCCTTGGAGCAAATGAGCTGGTACTAGCTAGCCTTCTCCCTATCTCCTTTTGCTCTTCCTCTCTTTAGCGGCTTAGCCTGGCATTGTTCTTATGCTCGTTGTTCTATTCATCGTCATGGCAGTACTAAATGACGGCGCCTTTGCATTCTCTTTTCTTGGTTCACGCTTTATTTTCATGTTTTATGAGTTTAATTGGTTGGAGAAAAGCTTTTGTCTTTCATATATTGCACAAAGATGGAGTGGGTGATTTTTTTTACTGAAGTGCCCTTGTTGATTTATTTTTGGGTTGTTGGGTGGTGTCGTTCCAATGAATTTGTTGGGTGGTTGTTGGGTAGATCTCCTCGATTAGCCTTCAATTAACCTATTTGCTTTTGTTTTGCATGTGCATGGTTGAATGTAATGAACACCCATGCCATTTGAATATATATGTAGCAGGATTTTGTTTCGCTTACTGATGACATGATTTGAATTGTTCGAAAATTTGTGGTATTCACACTTTTTTCCTTCAAGTTAGGGTGCTTTGTACAATGTAAGATCTAATTTTGCCAAACTGTAGAGATGTGCATTTGGTAGAATGGTGATGTACATGGCTAAAAAAGGATATTCGCAAAGTTATGTACAGACGCTCATATATGTGTTCATATCGCAGTTGTGATTAAAAAATTAGAATTTTACAAAGCAGTCTACTGCACTATGTGGTACAAAGGTGATGTACCACCGGTATGGAGTGTGTGCAAAAGCAGTCTACTATGTGTTCATAAGTTGCAGTAAAAAAAATAATTGCAGCAGTATACCGCCCATGTGGTTGTGGGGTCAGAGAATAAAGAAATATAATGGAGGAGAGCGGCGCGTTAGTCAAAAAGGTGTCTGATGGGTGGCGTGGGGAAAGAGGCTGCACATGACTCAATGTGGCAGAACTATGGTAGATGAGCATTTGATATTGATTTGTTGTACGCATCGAACAGAGCAAAAGTACCTTTACGTCTACTCAAATTGTCACGGTGTGCAGAATATAAGCACAAAATAATTCTAATAAGGGAGGAATACGCGCTAAGGACAAAAAAACACACATCTCGGAGCCTTTTCCCGCGCCGGATAGCTTCACTTCGGAGTGCAAGGTGTATTGATGAATTAGCGCTGTGTTTCCTGCTGATAGGTCGGTTTGGAACAGATCGTTGAGGAAGAAGATGGAATCATTTTTCTTCAGGGACCTAGGGGCAAAATAGTCATAGCTTGGTTTTTTTGCCACCAGCCCACCATCCTCTCCATCCGTTCCTCATCCATTGTCCTGAAATGTGTTGGAGCAAGCGAGCTGTCATAGATACGTTCTCGTACGTGGGGCTATAAATAAGACACCAAGCAATCGAGCGAGGGGAGGAAGCCAAATTGCTTTGGCATGGCAAGCCCTTGCATCGATTCCGATCCGTCGCCGGTGCGCGTGGCGTGGTGGGGCGGCGCACTGTGAAGCCGCCGCCCCGCCCGCGCGAGCTCATCCCCCTCACCACCTGGGAGGCTGGGACGTCTCCATGCTCTCCGACAACTACATCCAGAAGGGCCTCCTCTACGCGCCGCCGCCCTTCCCCACCGCCCGCCTCGTTGACCACCTCCAGGCCGCGCTCGCCGACGCGCTGGCAGCTTACTACCCCGTCGCTGGCCGCTTCGTTACGGAGAAGCACGGCGCCGGCGGCTGCTCCGTCTCCATTGATTGCGACGGCCAGGGCGTCGACATCCTCCACGCCGCCGCGGACGGCGTCGCCGTCGCCGACGCCATCCCTCCCGACGCCGACGTCCCGCGGCTCGTCCGGTCCTTGTTCCCCCTCGACGGCGCCGTCAACCACGACGGCCACCACCTGCCCCTCTTGGTCGTCCAGGTCACCGAACTCACCGACGGCGTCTTCGTCGCCTTCGCCTACAACCACGCGCTCTCCGACGGCACCGCCTTCTGGAACTTCCTCAACGCCTGGGCGGGGGTCGCGCGCGCTCGCTTCCCTCTCCTCTCTGGCGGCAAGGAGGAGGCCGATGCCTCCTGGGACTTGCAGCCCCCGCTGCTGGAGCGCTGGTCGCCCCACTCTCTTCCCGGACCAGTTGTGCTTCCATTCCCCGACCTCACGGGGCTCATCGAGCGCCTCTCCCCGCCGCCGCTGCGCGAGCGCATGCTGCACTTCTCCGGCGAGTCCCTGGCGGCGCTCAAGGAGCGGGCGCGGCAGGAGCTCCTGGCGGGCGGTGACCCGGCGGGGGCGGCGGCCGTGACGAGGTTCCAGGCGCTGAGCTCGCTGGTGTGGCGCTGCATCACCCGGGCGCGGCGCCTACCGGCGGACCAGCCCACCGTGTGCCGCGCCGCCATCAACAACCGCGCGCGGCTCCGGCCGCAGCTGCCGCCCGAGTACTTCGGCAACACCATCTACGCCATCTCCACGGAGGCGGTGCGCGCCGGGGAGCTGCTGGAGCGCGGGCACGGGTGGGCGGCGGCGGCCGTGGGGCGCGCCGTGGCGGCGCACACGGACGCCGACATCCGGGCGCGGGTGGCGGCCTGGACGGCCAAGCCCGTCGTCTACACGATTCGCTACTTGGACCCCAACGCCGTCATAATGGGCAGCTCGCCGAGGTTCGACATCTACGGCTGCGACTTCGGGTGGGGGAAGCCCCTGGCGGCGCGCAGCGGCAGGGCCAACAAGTTCGACGGCAAGGCGTCGCTGTACCCGGGCCGGGACGACGGCGGCGGCATCGACGCCGAGCTGGTGCTCACGCCGGAGAACATGGCGCGACTCGAGCAGGACCAGGAGTTCTGGGCGGCAGTCACGCCGGATTCTCCTCCTGCCTAGCTTGGACATTTGATTTGGCGATTGCTTTTCCCTTTGATTTTGTTGCTTGCATTTGATTACTCCGATCCATCACTATTATTATTACTAGTAAATAAATTTGTCGAGGAAAGCTCCGCACGTCGGTCACAGCAGGAGCGTCTTCTGCTTCCGGGTGCGTGCATGGCCAACTCGTCCACCACCAAGCAACCAATCATCTTCTGGCCGAACGAGCCAGCAACCAATCGTACGTGCTCCAGTTGCATGCGCCCGGCCTGGCCGACCACCGTGACCTGGCTCTACCACGCGAGCCATGTTCGGAGGCTCGTGGTGGCATAGTCGTGCGTAGACACGAGACACACGCGTGTGTCGGTAGCTTTTGAGCCCGGCCGGCCCCGCCGGCTGACCTAGGATAGCTAGCTGCTGGCTATCCAATGACGGGGGGTCTTGGCGTAACAATGGCGCTGTTGTCGATGAAGACGCGGACTCGGGTGGGGATGAAGGGCGACCCCGGCGGGAGCACCTCCACCGACACGTCCGGCCGGTCGTGGGCGATCGCCTTCGCCGCCAGCTCCGGCCACGACGACCTCTCTGGGATCGGCACGCTCATCTTGCACTGTCGTCTCAGCTCGATCGCTAGCTAGCTGTGTGTGTGTGAGATCGTGTGAGATTTTCCTTAAAAAAAGAGATCGTGTGAGATGCTTGCCGCATCGCGAATACTATCCAATTTATAAAGGGGATCAGCGATCGACCACATTTTTTGCTGATGACCACGCCGACGCCGGGGCGTTGCTAGAAATCAACGTACTATGTGTGGTTTAGCTACTACTGCCTCGTTTGGTCAGTTAGGAAATGGCGAGTATGAAATTAACAAAAGGATTTTATCTTCTGTAGGAGGAAGAGGACCGGGTACGGGGGGCTGCGGCTGCTCTCTGAGGGAGTAATAACAGGGACTAGAGAGAGAAACTCCGGCGACCAGAGAGACAAACTCCGGCGATCTCTGGATTCGTCCGGGCGTTCCCGATGAAAAGTAGGAGAGCTGATCCGGCGCTCGTGGGGGATCATCTTCTCCTGCTTCTCCCGAGGATTCCCTGCGCGGGTAAGTCTCTCTCCGCTCGTTCAAGGGTTTGGGGTGTTGGTGTGTCTGTCGTCGCGACAAGGATGCCACATCCTTTCCCAAGTTCGTCAGCGGGTGGAGCGCCATGGCGGGCGGATCATCCAGGATCGCAGGGGTCCCCGAGCTCCAATCAGCAAGGTGTGGTGGGAGCTGAGGATAGCGGCGGAAAAGGACATGCGAGTGCTCCAAGTGGGGGAGCCGGTTCCTCAGGATTTTACGGCTGACAGGAATGTGAAACTCGTTGAGATTGGGGCTCCTTCAAGCCGTCGGCGTCTGACGTTTGCATCGGGAGCTCTACCGAATCTGCTCCATGGATTGGGAGGACAGGAGCAAGGGAGCTCTTCCTATCGCCCATCCAGGTAGGCAGAGGCGTGGAGCCAAAAAGTGAGGCATGATCAGATTACAAAGGAAATAAAAAATCACCTATTCAATCCGAGGCCGCAATCTGAATTTGACAAATTAGCCTTGGCGGTTCATCAATTGGAGTTCACCAAGGATCGTTTTTCACCGGTTTGTCAGTCTGAGATCAGCTGTGATCCTCTGGCAAAGGACCGGAGATCTTCAGACAAGGGGAGAAGGGAAGAGGACAGCCCGGGGACAGGGGGCAGAGTTGGGCCAACGCATAACGAAATTCATGCGCACTCCTGGAGGCCTAGTGGGCCAGCTTGGCTTTGGATTCCCAAATCAGCTACGGACTTAGACCTAGGGTTTCCAGCCCATTTTGAGGAAATTCGTCGCCTTGGTCATCTAGCTCGCCGTGTGCGCAGGTTTGACACACCGCCGCCACTCCAGAAATCCTTCGCTGAGGTAGTGAGAGAGGGGGCGATGACGAGAGCTCCTCCACAACAACGTCTGGGGAAAAGGCAGCCGGTGCAAGAGGAGTGGATGGATGAGGATGATCTGCTTGGGGCGGATCTACAGAAAGAACAAGATCTCAGAGCGAAGCTACACCGTGGGGATGCCAGCCGACGCGAAGAAGGTTTCCGTCAGGGGTGTGAAGAAAATCCACAACTATGGCGCGATGAGCGCCATGGTGGATGGGACTCTCACCCGCAGGGGATGTGGGGGAGAGGGCCAGGGTCGGAGCGTGGAGGATTCTCCAGAGGAAGAGGGAACAATTTCAGAGGGGAGGGGAGAGGCAGGGGAGCTTACCAACCCAGATTCCAGGCGGAGCAGAGAGAGCCAAGGGGGCTGAATCAAGAACGGGAGCAACATGATTAGAGGAAAGGGACGATGCAAGGAAAGAGGTCTGCTGAAGGTACGGACAAAACTCCTGAACCTGCTAAATGTTTTCAATGCGGTGAAGTTGGCCATCATCAGATGCAATGTTCCAATGATCCTGTATGCTATAAGTGTAAGAAATCTGGGCATATGGCAACTGAATGTGGTGGCAGATTTGCAAAAAAGATGAAGATGTTTGGTTTTGGCATTCCTGGTCAGGGCTTCTACTCCTTTGAAATTCCAGAAAAAGGGGCTCTGAACAAACTCAATGGGTTGATTGTGGTGCAGGACGGGGAAGCCTCAGAGAAGAAGCTGCTTGAAGAACTCAAGCATCTTGTCAGGGATGATTGGGATTTCCAAATTAAACAGATTACTGACAAAGAGTACAGGGTTGCTTTCCCAGACCAGGGGTCACTAGACACTCTCTCTAAGATGACAGGAATCCAATTAGCACTGCATGGGATTAAAATCAAGATCATCAAAACAAATGTGGACCCTGCTGCATCTTTTGTTCTTTAGTCAGCATGGGTGAAGATTGATGGGATTCCAGGTTTTGCTAAAGAAGAGGATGTGGTGAAAGAAATAGCTTCTTTGGTGGGTGAACCTATCAAGGTGGATGAGTTCAGCCTGATCAGGGATGAGCCAGTGAGGGTGAGGGTTAATTGTAGAAATCCTGCCATGTTAAGAGGCTTCATAGAGATCTTTTTCAATGGAGTGGGATTTGATATTCATTTTGAAGCTGAGGGATTTCATGGGAAAAACCAGGGCAAGGGGAGTGGCCCGGGAGGACCAGGAGGGAGAAATTACAAACAAAAAAGGGACAAAGATAAAGATAAGGATGATAACAGTGATAAAAGAGAAGACAAGGAGGTTGGTAATAATGAAGGCCAAAATGATTCTGATCAAGATCCTAGCCAGGGGGAGTCTCAGGAGGATAGCATGGAAGATCTGGTGAGGGATGGGTCGCCAAGAGAGGATGACAGGGAGCAAGAACACACAGTGTCGTTGGCGGCTTTTCACCCAAAGCTTGGTGTGGTAAACTTAACTATAGAAGGGGTTCGGGTCGAGCAAAAAGTGGGAAAGAGGTAGAGCCTCGTGGGACACTGTCCAGGAGAAGGGTTGTACAGACACTGAAAAAGAAAGCCCCGGGACCAAAGAGGGAGGATCCAAGACAGTGCCTGAACAGTGCCCATCTGCTATCAACAGCAGGCAGATTGTGGTGCATGGGCAGGAAGGGTCGTATCTGATGGATGCGGCTAAGTGGCCAATGCTCACAAACCCAGAATAGTTGGGGGATCGCAACTTACTCAGGAAGAGGATCTGATGAATGATGCCTGCATGGAGGAGATGGCTGTACCATCAGAAGATGATGACACTCAAGGGTGGGTGGAGTCGGCATCCAAGAAGAAGAAGAGGAAGAGGATGAAGAAGAAAACAAGCCAAGCGGTAGCGACCAGAGTGAGCTCGAGGGTGCCCAGGGATGGGGTGCCCATTGCAGACAAGGCCATGGCGAGAGCTAAGGAGCGAAACAACATCCTCAAAGGTAATTGTTGTAACTCATTTACAATTCTGAATGATGCTTCTACTGCACATCTAGGGGGGTTATTTTAGACTTAGACATATCCTGTGATGATATAGATGCCCAAATTGAGTCCTTTAGAGCAGAAGAGGTTGTTCGAGCAGATCTAGCTAAAGCAAATTACCATGTTTACCTAGAAAACTTGAAAAAGAAAACTGCTCCTCAAGGTGAGGATGAATTGGCTGATTTAACCATGGAGGTTATCTCGAATGCCAACAGAAATGTTGAAGGGGCAGAGTGTAGTAGCGTGCCTATTTCTTCGCTGCCAAGGGGGGACAACGAAGAAATAACCCTCACAAATAATTAACTATGAGGATCATGATGTGGAATGCAAGGGGCCTGGGGAAGGCAGCTAGGCGTAGACAAATTAGAGATCATATCACTCAAGAACGCATTGATATCGTTGGTTTACAGGAAACCATGAAGTCAGATTTCTCTGATAAGGAGTTATCAGAAATAGTAGGAGGGATGGTGTTTTCCTAGGTTTGGCTTGCTGCCAAAGGAAAATCAGGAGGTGTTCTAGTGGGGGTCAAGGAGGATCCCTTGGAACTGGAAGAACATGTGGTTAGGGATTTCTCCATTCAAATTACTGTTCATAATAGGATGACTAACTTTAGATGGAATCTAGTAACAGTATATGGTCCTGCTCATCATGAGCTATCTGCTGATTTCATTTTAGAATTAGAAGAAATATGCAGCCAAGGGGGCTTCCTTTGGTTATGGGAGGTGATTTTAATCTGATTAGAAATGAAGGAGAGAAAAATTCTAACAATTTCAATCATGCCATGATGGATCCTTTTAACAACTTTATTGGTAATTACCATTTAAGAGAAGTGAGAAGGGCCGGACCAAAATATACCTGGACTAATAAACAACTAAAACTGATTATGGTAACCTTAGACAGATTCTTTATTTCCACAGAGTGGGAGGAGATATTTCCACTCTGCATGGCATGGAGACTGACTAGAGTGGGTTCGGACCACTCACCAGTTATCCTAGACTCAGGGGAGCAGGGGGCTTCCCGACCTACATATTTTTTCTTTGAAAAGCAATGGCTGTCACTGCCAGATCTGCGGGATATTGTGAAGAAAAAGTGGGAAGAAAGTGCGGCAAGGAGGCCGGTAAATAGCTATTCTCTTGATAACTGGCATGGGAGCCGCTAAAAGGCTGGAATCTACAGAAAATAGGGGAACAGAAAAAGGAAAAGAAAAACTTGTTGCAACAGCTGGCTGCCATCGACTCTTTAGCTGACAGGATGGACCTTTCAGCAGGGCAGTGGCAGAATAGATATGAAATAGAAGCCAAACTTGAAGACATATATAATAGGGAAGAAATCTACTGGCAGCAAAGGGGAAATAATAGGTGGGTGCTTGAAGGGGATACCAATTCCAATTTCTTCCACCTACACGCTAATGCGAGGCATAGGAAGAAGGCTATTATTACATTAGACACTGATCAAGGGGCGGTGGATACCCAGGAGGGGATTATGAACCACGCAATAGAGTTTTACAAAGCTCTTTTTGGTTCAGGTGGGGTGTGTGGCCTGTCCTTGATGGAAAACTTTTTAGAGGACAGACACATTCTTTCAGAAGAGGAAAGAGAGATGCTCATTAAACCATTCCAGGAAACGGAGGTTAAGCAAATGATCTTTGATATGAAAGCGGACTCCGCTCCTGGACCAAATGGTTTCGGTGTGCACTTCTTTAAAGCCTTTTGGCATATAATCAAGGGTGATTATATGGCAATGGTTCAGGACTTCCATAGAGGGGCGTTGGATATCAAAAGACTGAACTATGGGGTCATTACCTTAGTTCCGAAACTTAAGGAAGCTAATAATATAAAACAATACCGGCCCATCTGTCTGCTGAATGTTGACTTCAAAGGAATAACCAAAATCCTGAACAATAGGTTCTCTCCTATGGCCAAGTAGGTCATAGGAGTCAACCAGACTGGTTTTGTTAAGGGAAGAAACATTTTGGAAGGAGTGTTGATCCTTCATGAGGTGATCCATGAATTAAAGCGGTCAAAAAGGAGAGGTGTTATACTAAAGATTGATTTTGAAAAAATGTATGATAAAGTGAGATGGGACTTCCTAGAATTGGTAATGAAAGGGAAAGGTTTCCCGCGGGAATGGATTGCTTGGGTCATGCAAACAGTCCAGGGGGGAAAGTTTGCGTGAATGTCAATGGAGAGAGGGGTAATTACTTTAGTACTTACCAAGGGTTGAGGCAGGGATCCTCTCTCCCCGCTGCTGTTCAACCTAGTGGCTGACGTGCTGAGTAATCTGTTGGACAAGGCTGTCCAGAAAAGCCACGTTGTGGGGGTGCTCTCGCATTTGATCCCGGGGGAGGGGGGGATTTCTCATATCCAGTATGCTGATGACATCGTCATCATGACAAACGGGTCTGATACCTCCATCTTGAACTTGAAATTAATCCTCTATTGCTTTGAGTGGATGTCGGGTCTAAAAATTAATTACCATAAAAGTGAGGTCTACGTCTTTGGGGTGGCTCAACATGAGAAGGAGAGAATAGCAAATATGCTTAATTGCAAATTGGGGGGCTGGCCCATGAAGTATTTAGGAATTCCCATCTCTAAGCAAAGGTTGGGGATCAATGCCTTCTCGGGTGTAAAAGATAAAATGAGGAAGAGGTTGGATCCATGGAACCTCGAGGGGCAAATTAATTTTGACTAACTCATGCTTAACTAGTCTACCTATGTATACAATGGGCTTCTACTTGCTCCCAAAAAAGGTCCATGAGGGTATAGACTCAATTAGGGGCAAATTCTTTTGGCAAAGGGCTGGAGATGACTTCAAGTATCACATGGCCAAAATGGAGACCATTAGTAGACCTAAGGACCAAGGGGGGTTAGGCATAATAAATACCCATATCATGAATGAATGTTTATTAGTCAAATGGATCTGGAAAATCACTAAAGACTCTAATGAAACCTAGTACAAACTCCTGCGAGCCAAATACATGCAGGATGGCAACTTCATTAACTCCAAATGCCGAGGGGCCTCTTAGTTTTGGCAAGGGCTGCATAAAGTGAAGCACCTTTTCAAGTGGGGTGCGGAACATATTGTGAGAAGTGGTGAGCAAACTCGCTTCTGGGAGGATGTCTGCTTGGGTAGTACCCCCTCAAAATACAGTTTTCGGGCTTGTACAAGTTCTGTGATGATCCGGGAGCCCTTGTAGCTAACTACGGTAGTACAGATGGTTGGGAAATAGGGTTTAGAAGAACCTTAACAGTCAATGAGGCGGAGCAGAGGAGTGCTCTGCTAGCAAACCTACAGGAGGTGACCCTTGACCCCTCAGGTAGGGATGAAGTGGTCTGGGCCTTGGAAAAGTCCAAAAATTTCACAACAAAATCTCTATATAGGTTCATCACTCACAGGGGAGTGAGGCTAGATAATACAAAAAACATATGGAAAACCAAACTCCCTCTAAAAATCAAAGTTTTCATGTGGCACCTAGCAAACAATAGGCTGCAAACGGCAACTGAATTAACAAAAAGAGCCTGGAAAGGTAGCAACAAATGCTGCTTGTGTGGGAAGAAGGAAGATACTGATCACATCTTTTTTTAGATGTTCTCTTGCTCAATTTGCATGGTGCTGTGTTAGAGATATCTTCAGTTTGCACAGGTTTCCTACCTCTTGGGATGACCTTCAGGGGGGTTGGTTGTCACAAAGATTAAAAGTGCCATATAGAATCGGCCTGTTTGTGTTTGCAGGGTTGGCATGGGCTATGTGGAGGGCCAGGAATAAAATGGTGATTGAGCAAAATTTCCCTTCTAACCCAGTGGATGTAATTCGATCAGGCGTGTTCTTTGTGCAGAAATGGTCGCTACTTCTGAAGGACGCTGACCAGAAGACGATCGCTGCAGTGCTGGGGAAGATTCAAGACTTCCTGGAGCTCTATAGGATGAATGAAGCAACAACGCCGGATATTGATATTCTGTAGCCTTTGATGTTTTTCTCTTCAGCTAGACCCTGTTGTCTTGAGCTTCACGGACTTGCAGTTGTAATAGGGCTAGCCTCTCTTGTTTAGTTCTATGTTTGTTGGCCATGGGTGGCTGGAACAGAGTGTTCAATGTAAACCAAAACCCTTATTTGCTTTCAATAAAAGCAGAGTAATCTCTTTTCTAAAAAAAGGAATTTATCTAGAAAAGGTAAAATGACAAATAATTTGAAACTGATGGAGTATTATTTAGGAGGTAAAGCAAACCGTCTATGAAATGTTAATATAGCATTCCTGTAAGATTTGTTGAAAGATATGTACCACGGCTGCGCCCGTGTTCATCCGGTTTAGGATAAGACCGCAGGGAAATCTAGGTTGTTTAGATTGACGCGGTAGTCCAACAACTTGTAAATCTTATTGTGTAATCTCCAAGGCAATTGCATATATATATTAACACCTAACTGTGGCGAGCCAAGATAGGCAACCACGTTCCTATATTCTTTTACATGATAATCAGCGTCTCTTCTTCCTAAAATACATCTACACCTTCCAACCCTAGCCATGGCTTCCTCTTCCAATGCGCCACACCACTCCCCCTTCGGTCCCCTGGTAGCATACGTGGGATCGAG
The DNA here is from genome assembly GCA_036936925.1 of Cenchrus fungigraminus. Taxonomy (NCBI): domain Eukaryota; kingdom Viridiplantae; phylum Streptophyta; class Magnoliopsida; order Poales; family Poaceae; genus Cenchrus; species Cenchrus fungigraminus. Next base: position 123,014,345 of record CM072770.1, on the reverse strand, counting down.
TTTGCGACCGTATATCGATCGGTATGTGTCATACTAATAAGGTTGATATACGGTGACGTGCCGTCTGCGTGCATGTAGGTGGTGTGGGGAGAAAAAGAAAATAATGCTCGACCCGATCCTGATTCGTTCCATCAGATTGATAAATATAACAAGAAAATCATGATAGGTACGAAAAGAGATCCGGATTTATTCTGAATGAGGAACTAATTTAGACATGATAGACATCTATTTTCCACCCATATTGAATCCATTACTCGAGAGGTGTAGAATCATTTCGGACCTCTTGATGTACCTATTATGAGCAAATTAGTCCTCCACTCGGAATAAATCCGAGTCTTTTTTATTTATAATAGCTATCATAATTTTCTTATTATAATCTATCATTCTGACCGGAATCCGTGTGGAAACGATTGAGGCCTAAGTATATTCACTATTTAGTCTCGGTTCTAGTTGTTCTTCTTCTAAAAGACGTATAGGATAAAGGGTTTTGTCAAACATTTTTTTCCAACCATACGAGCTAGAGTAAAAAGAAACTGCTCTACCAAAAAGATCACAGGTGAAGCTGTTTCAATCGTAGACACATTCATATCAAACGAGCTCTAATATACACGTATATTCGCCATGGGAGGTTGATGTTTTTAAGAATTTTTTTTAAATATATTTTTTCGGTGATTTTTAAAAAATATACGACGGATCTCAAGAATGTTAAAAACCGTCATGTACCACAGCGGTTGCTACAGTAACCCCGTGTGGGGCACTGTAGATACCGCAAACTGAGATCTGGACCGTATATCGATTTTTTGAGTCCTACGATGACTTCAAATGAAAAAAGTTTCAACTACAAAGTTGTAGATCTCATCGAAAGGTACAATTTTCGTATAAATTTCATCTCCATCCGAGTTCATACCAAAAAGTTATGATTTTTTAAAAGGAAGTTGTCCCCGCCGCCGCCTGCAATGGCGGCAGAAACCGCTACAGTACTCCGCGCGGGGTTAACTGTAGCAACAGCCGTGGTAAATGGCGGTAGGGCTCCCCACCGCCGTTTTATGTGACGGTTGGAGGCTATTTTTGATATTATTGAGATCCGTAGTATATTTTTGAAAAATCACCGAAAAAATATATATAAAAAAGCTAGCTCTCCGGCCTTAGACCTCTTGTTGGGCCATGCAGCCCACCACGCTTCATGTAACAGCCCAACAATGGAACTCACAATGTACACATCCTTACAGCCCAACAGATAACTACCACTACCTTCTTTTTAGTCGAGGCGCTAGAGTAGTACGTGAAATGTCTTTTTTGCTCCTATCCTTTATTTTTTTAGAAATGGAACGTAGGCAGAGTCGTTAGTTAGATGATGAGGATATGCTAGCTCTGGCTTTATCGCAGCCTCCACGCGTACTGTACTACAGTGATGACGCTACTTGCTCGGTTGCTCCAAGACGCTACTCGCCAAGCCTGCATGGCAACACCAAAGCCTATCCAGAGTATCGGATCAGATCGATGCGTAGCTAAGAACCCCATAAATAGCCCCCAAGATTTTAGCTCCCTGCAGCTTCATCGACCACAAGCGGCAGCTTCAACTGTTGTTCATCTGAGAAATTAAAAGCTGCCGAAGTGAGAGAACGAGCGAGTAAGTACAAAGGGTAGGGTCTCGCCGGCGGCGGCAGCGGTGGGCGGCAGCGCCGACGATGACGGCGGCAAGTCGTCGTGGCCGGAGCTGGTCGGGCGCCACCTGGTGGATGCGGTCGCGGTGATCAAGTCGCAGAGGGACGACGTGCTGATCAAGCTCCTCGGCGCCGGCGACGCCCAGCCGACGGACTTCGACGCCCACCGCGTCTGCCTCTTCCTCGACGGCAACCTGACCGTCGTCAGGACGCCCGTCATCGGCTAGCTGCCAGGACGCCGGCGACGACGACGCATCGTTCGTTGGTCGACGTTGTGACGTCGTACGCGTGCATGTGTGTGACTTTGTGACCGTACACGTAACACAATAAGCATGCAGAGTATACGTACCCTTGATGCGTGCATGCGTTCGTATGTTGTGCATGTTGGAAGTCCAAAATAATAGCTGTATTCAGTCGTGATACATAGTGTGCATGTGCTGCCAGATCGATAGATGAAGAAGCTTTCTCTTGCTCACTCTCTGTTGCTTTTTTTGCTTCCTACTGTACCTACTCGTTTCTGCTGTTCTGTTAGGCGCGTGCATGCTTTAATTTGCTAACAGCGTGTTCTTTTTTGTTTTTACCGACCTGTAACTGATCAATAGTTAGGTTTCCCTTGTTTTTTTAGGCAATTGCGAGAACTTTATTAATCATCAGCAGGATTACAATCATTCTCAGTTACTCTCACCAAACACAAAGGAAAAGAGTTTAACCAAGACACCACTCGGCTCGACTCAGAGACAAGACTCCCACATATATATGTGAGTTGCCTCATTACCTTCCAGATACCCAAAGGATAAGAGAAAATCTAAAAAAACCCCTCGGATCTCCCGCCAAAGGCCAAGTACATTACTCCGCTGGCCCTGGTCAGATTGCAACATGTGCAGAAGCGGTAGACTATCCATCTCCAGTATCACTTTGTTGTACCCAAGTTCTGCAGCAACGAGAAGACCCTCCCGTGCAGCCATAGCTTCAGCAGTTGAAGCATCCGCAAGTTGGTTGTCTTTTTGCCACTGCAGCCAACAAATGTAAATCGTCGTCACGTATGATCACACCACCTGCACCCACGGCGGAACTAGCATTGAAGGCCCCATTAGTGTTCACCTTTAATTTTGCCAACCAGGAGGAGGTTTTTGCCACTGACATCTCGTCCTTGCTGGTGTGCTAGTTGCATGCATGTCAATACAAAGCAAATCCTCGATCATGGAAGCAACATGTTTAACTGCAGCTATCGCATGCCATCTCGTTTTCCCATGCCTCCTTGCATTACGGCCTGACCACAATGACCAAATCCGGCAAATCCTTGGAGGAGGAGTTTGCACAGCTTTTGGCCACCACTGCGTTACCCCTGATGACCTTGCTTCTACTTCTGCTATTCTGCATTAGCTTCACAGTGGTCTTGCTCCCTTTTAAGCGTCCGGTAGCACGAGCGTACTGTAAAGAAACCCCTCGTTGGGTTGCACATGTGTACTCGGTCTCTGATAGTTTGGTGAGAAAGGCGTGCTGGGCTGCATCCAGGAAAAAAAATATGGGCCGTCTGACGTCTGTTCGACCCAATGAATGACGACTCCTCCTTCCAGCAAAAATAAAATAAAATCCGTGGTTCATCATCATCGTGTAGAATGAAAGTAAACCAATAAACAAATACATGAAACATGGTTGTCGTGGCGGCTGCACACCGACATATATTATTATATATAATATCTATAGTGCCTTGTTTCGTTGGAATATACGAGGGATTTCTGTTGTCGCCATTTCCTAACTGACCAAACGAGGCCGCAGTAGTAGTAGCTAAAACGTTGATTCCTAGCAACACCTGGGCGTCGGCGCGGTCATCAGCAGATGTGGTCGATCGCTGATCCCCTCTATAAATCGGGTATCGATGCGCCAGCAAGTATCTCACACGATCACACACACTACACAGCTACTAGTAGCTAGCTATCTAGTGAGCTGAGACGACAGAGCTAGCTAGCAAGCGGCCGGGCAAGATGAGCGTGGCGGTCCCGGGGAAGTCGTCATGGCCGGAGCTGGTGGGGGTGCAGGCGACGCTGGCGGCGACGGCGATCGCCCACGACCGGCCGGACGTGTCGGTGGAGGTGCTCCCGCCGGGGTCGCCCATCATCCCCGACTACAACCCCACCCGCGTCCGCGTCTTCATCGACAACAGCGCCATCGTCACCAAGACCCCCGTCATCGGATAGCCACCTAGCTGCTCACAGGGCTCCAAGCAGCTACCTACACATGTGTGTCGTGTCTACCTTTACGACGACGGTGCCACCACGAGCCTATATGTAGCGTCGTGGTGTGTGTAATGGAATAAAAACCTACTACTGCTGTTGGTGAACGTTATAGACTGAGAGGTTATCTCAACTCCTAATGCAATGTACGGTTTGGAGTCAACTTAATTTGTTACTCTTATTGGATCTCCTTGATCATCATCACTGCCGGCTTTATCACCACCGATTTTAGAGGAACTGAAGGTGATATGATTCCACTGCCGGTTTTAAGCACGAGGAGGTTTGTTTCTCGGTGGGGATACAGGCGGCCCTCAGCAGGTGGCATTGGCATGGTTGGCGATGATCTTCTTTGCTTCTTCTCATGGGAAAAAACAGCACAAACTTCTGTTGATGATTATTCGACAGAGAGGTTTCATGGAGATGAGTTACCAAACAAATATTGTAGGAACGATTTGTTTTCTCTAGATCGACTCAAGACAAACTGTCATCCTCCACAAACTTCTGTTGGTGATTTTCTTTGAAGGAAAATGGAGATTTGTAGCACACTAATTCAGTGGAAACTCCTCATTGAAGTTTTGTTATTCTTTTGCTGGCCTGTTGCATCTTTTAATTGTTCTTATTTACTTTATCTTTGAAGAAGGCAAAACCAGGGAGTAACTGCTTGGTGGATCGGAGGTGACTCTCTTCTGTCCTGCCCGAGAAGAAGAGAAATCTTTTGTTCCGAGAAAAGGTGGGAGCTCTATTGATTACGCATGAACAGGTTCAATCCTTCACAATCAAGTCAGATGCATTGGGGAACTGGTAGGCCGCATCACCAGGTGGCCAGGCCTGCGGGATGCATTCAGCCTCGTTTGGAGTCCTGGACGGCCTGTCGGACCGGGCTCACCGGGTGCAAAATCGGCCTCTGGGCCAGGCTCACGGGAAACGCCCAGGGGTCGTTTCTTACGGTGCAGGCTCGAAGAGACCATTCGCCTCACCCCTGGTCGCCTTCCACGCGTGACCAGAGGAATGAGACGACGGTTTCTTTCGCGCGCGAAGGCAGAGGAAGGGGGTCGGCGGTCCTGCCAGCGGTGCGACGCAGTCTCGCCGGCACCGCCTCCGCGACCCGTCCTCTTCGCCTCGAAGCTCCACCACCGGTGTGCAGCCGCGGAGAGGCGTAGGGGCGGAGGGGGCGACAGCCCGAGCGGTGAGTTGGTGAGGGAGGAGGAGCCCATTGTGTAGCGACTAGATTCGGTGGCGGCGTGGTAGCAGGACAACACGGGGGAGGGTCCGAGCTGCCTTGAAGGAGCACAATGCTCGGCGGAGGCGGAGGATCTCGCGTCTCTTGGCAGAGGCAGCGGATCTCGCGGTGGCGGCAACGCTGGCGGATCTCGTGCGTTGACCTCGCTGGCACGGAGGTGGGGCAGCGTGCGGCAGCCTAGCCTGTGGCACATCTCGTGTCGCGCGGAGGAGGCGGCAGATCTTCCAGGGCTAGCGAGCTGGGGCACGAAGGTGGGGCGGTGCTTGGGATCTCGCCGGCGCGAAGGTGGGGTGGCTCGCGGGTACCTCACCGGCGACCTTGGCCATGGTGGTGGGGCGGCGTGCGATGGCCTAGCCGGCGGCGGTGCAAGTGGAAAGCAGGGGGAGTTGTGGGAGAGAGGGGAGGAGGTAGGGAAGCCTACCTTGGCCCATATGTAAGGTATTCCTACCGGTCAGTGCAGCCCACCAAACATTGAAGGAGCCCGTGAGATGCAACTTTGCCAACTGAAATCTCTACATCTCGTGGTCTGGCCCGTCGGGCTCCAGCCTAGTTGAGCCGGGACTTTTTACCAAACACGCCCTACATACACCACACTGCAGAGTGTGTCGTACATTTCGCCAATTGTGCGAGCTCATGTGGGATTAAATTTTGCTCTCTCCTCACAACTTTGTAACTAACCTCAGTTAGTAAACTAGAAACATGCTTCAGCTCTTCCGTAATGAAAGCGAGTTGCGATCTATTTCTACCTGGCTTCAAAGTTGCAGCAATAAATGTAGCACGATCCGATTCAGTAATGGCTTTACCGTCCATCCATTCAACTGCAAGACGAGCCCCTTCCACATAGGCGGCTAAAGCCTCAATTTCCTCTGTGTTCAGTACTTCAGTTCATCGGAAATAGCTTTCCAGGCACATAACTCTGGTTTTTCGAAGCTATCGTGATTTATAATACCAATGGAGGGAAGGTTTCCAACATTCTGAGCTCGCATTAAACTAGATTTATTCTTTTCATGTCTCTATTCAGTGTCTGATAGAATTGCCTGTTTACGTTTTGGATCCTCCTTCCCCATACGAGGACAACATAAATCCTATTGATTCACTGCATCACTAAATATTCTATTGTTTTTTAACATTTGTCAATAATTGTGATGAATGTAGCGAACATGGCCCCATTTGCCATTTGTTCGAGTTGATTTTGGTGATTCATACTAACACAAGCAATGTGACTAACCACTTTGTCTAGCACGTCTTTGTAAGCATTCATAGGTCCCATGGATGTTACCACAAGTTAACATACCATGCCCAAGTTAACATGTCATACCACAAATTAACATATCATGCACATGTTAAGTTACTCATAGCAAAAATGAGGACTTAAGTTAACATACCATGCATATTTTGAGGCTATAAGTGATGGCATTGTAAGTATGTTAAGTATGTTAAGTTGAAGCAATGACAAGTTGAAGATGCGAAGAAAAGGAAAGAAAAAGGCACCGTCAGATGAACTGACGGTACATAGGAAGCTAGCGTCGGGGCACTTGGTACACTGCGCAGAGGCTGGAATCAACAGGCACCGTCGGATGAACCGACAGTCCATTTTGTAGATGCGCCGGATGAATTGAAGAAGCAAGACAGCGAAGTCAGTAGCGTCGGATGAACCGATGGTCCATTGGAGGGAACCGTCGGTCTATCCGGTGATCAAGTTTGAACAAGACAGAGACGCGCCAAGACTGGAGCAGTAGCACCGGATGAACCGATGGCGGAGCAGCGGTTCATCCGACGGTCTTGAAGAAGCTAACAGTAAGGTTCTGGCCGCGAGGTCTTCAGCACCAGATGAACCGACGGTGCGTCGGATGAAGCGTCGGAGCAGTTGTGTCAACGGTCATCTGCGGTGGAGGGCAACGGCTAGTAGCACCGGATGAACCGACGCCCGGAAAAGCATAGCGTCGGATCATCCGACGGTACTACTTTCAGCAGCTTTTAGCACTACGTGAAAACCTCAAATAGGTCACGCAACATTTGTAACGGGCCCTTAACACCCGTTACATGCACCCACATCTGTAACGATTGTTGTTTGGCGCCCGTTACCCATTAGCGCGGTAGGCCGACCCCGGGGTTGGCCTCCGCAACGCCTGTTACCAATGTGGACTTCTGGTAACGGTCTTCTTAAACGCCCGTTACATGAATTTTTTGTAACGGACGTTAAATTGAGTATGTTACACAAGTTAAACCTATCGGTAACGGGCTCGTAAAGTCTGTTACCGATCAATGCCCTATCGATAACAGGCTATTTAAGTCTGTTACTGATCACTTCGTATTGGTAACGGGCTATAAAGTCCGTTTCCGATGAGCATTTGACGCCCGTTACTAGACCGAGAGCTCAATAATTAAAGTCTAATAGCACTCTTCACTGCCGTGAAGCGGGAGCGCGGCAGCAGTGAACAAACGAGACGGAGGTTTGTTAATCCGTGTCTCCTTTGTGAAGAAAGGAGACGGAGGTTTGTGAATCCTCGTATCCTTTGAGTATGTCTTCATTGACAGGTCAGCTCGACCTCTCATTGCTTCCATTTCGACATACAGGCACAATCAACACACATATCTTTTGAGACAAAACAGACATCATAAGAGAGATAACTTGTCCACAAAGATGAAAATAATTTATCCATAGGAATAAAGATAATTATTACAAAAGGTTAACTTGTCCATCAGGCTAGGACTTAATTTGTCAATCACATTATTTACTATGGTCGTGCTATCTGACCATACACATCAACAAAGGCATGCCCCTTGAACATCCACAAAAGTATGGCTACTGACCCTACACATCAACAAGCTTGAACTAGATCATGCCCCATCAAGATTGGCTCTTTTTGCAGCCTCTTCGTAAGCAACCAAGGATTCTTGAAGCCCTTCGAGCGCATCTTCAATAGGCTCGAGATTTTGTTCAGTAGTATACTTGTACCTCCTTATGTGCTTAGCCTTTTTGATGAGGATGTTCACTTCTTTCGTGATTTTTTCAAACTCAGGTTTCACATAATCCCAGACATTAAGGTTTAGAAGTAACTCAAGCTCTGCTCGCGACTCAAAGAGTTTTGCCTGAAATAGGGTTAAACATGGTATAAGAATAATATAGTTAATTCAAAACTAATTTGCCTCAGAACTTGGAGCAGTATAGGAACAGTAATCATCATAGGAAAATTATATAAGAACTTGAAAATTATCCTAGGCTCCATAGCAGGGTGTGACAAGTAAAAGCAGAACTTAGTTCAAAACTGATTTGCCTCAGAACTTGGTATAAGATCATGACAAGCATGGAAGATATCATCATAGGCACTAATTAACTTTATCAAGCTCAAGCTAGCTTAAGCTCCATCTATAGAACAAGTAAAAAGGCAGTGAGATTCAGAGAAACTTGCCTCACCGTCGTCGTGGTCGTTGCCAGGGTCAGAGATGAGGTCCTCTACACCTTCGCCGCTCCCTCGACCCCTCTTCGTCGTTGCCAGACACTTGTGCTTGCAAATGTGAGGCAGGCCCCTCGCCCACTTCGCTGCCCCCTCGCCGGCACGCTGCTCCTTGCCGCTGCTTGGCCCTTCGTTGGAACCCGAGAGGATCCAGTCGAGGACCCTCGTCTCCGGCATTGGGTTCACTCCACCGCCGCTTGGCCCCTCTCCGGCGCTCATCGTCGTCTCCCTCTTCGCCGCCGTCTCGCCGGCACGCGCGCGGATCCAGTTGCGGCACCGCTTCGCGTTCCGGTTCTCCTCGATCCCGGGTGCGCGGGGTCGTCTGTTGCTTGGCCCCTCGCCGGCGCTCATCGTCGTCTCTGTCTCCACGCCTCCTCTCACGCCTCCTCTACGCCTTTTTTAAGGAAAGTGTTGCGCTTATCCATTCGGAAAGAAGAAGGGGAGACGGAATGGGCCAGGGCGGTTGAATATTCATTTTGCAAAATGGATAGTCAATGCCGACGTGGGTTAGCAAACCCGCGTCGCTTTGTTGGCTGGTGCGCGGGCGGGCAATGGTTACCTTCTTTATACTAGGCTGCTGACACTGACGCGTGGGCCTGACACTTTCTTTTTGAAATGACACTTGATTCCCTCAAAAATTAGGGCCCATAAAGCAGCACCTAAAAATTAATAAAAATACGAACAATTCATAGTTTTTTTGAAGAATCGAACAACTCATAGTTAGGCATTTGGTATTTTGAATAAAATATGAACAGTCACACGTCTCTCTCCTTGTGACCACATGTCTCTTTTGTGGCCAAGAGCTCTCCTGAGCGTACACGGGTTCCGAGGCGTGTGACCGGCCACCTGACGGTTCGCCGTCTTGTCAATATAAATCCCCGACCAGCCAAGAACTTCGTCAACCGCGGCACCAAGAAAACCCCAGTACCACCGTCTCCGGTCACCAAGAAGTGAATCCAAGAGCTTCTTCTTCCTCAAGCGCGCTCATGGCATCGTCAAGCGAGCCATCCAGGAAGCGGGGGAGGCAGGAGGAGGAAGACGACGAAAGCCGCCGCCGTCAGCTCGTCAAGGAGGGGAGGGCGCTGGCGCCCAAGGAGCCTGAGGAGGTGCCGCCGCCCCCGCCCAACGAGCCCAAGGAGGTGCCGCCGCCCCCGCCCGACGAGCCCGAGGAGGTGCCGCCCCCCCTCCCCCGCCCGACGAGCCCGAGGAGGCGCTTGCGCCGCAGCCCGTGGCGGTCGTGCGTGCTCCTCCACTAAATGCTGACGAAGCCACTTGGTCAGTGAACTTGTTCTGTGATGCTTTCGTGAAGCTTCGAAAGGTGGCCGTTCATCTCGGGGTCCCAGTACCCAATGATCCGCTGCAGAGGACCGTGAAGGATTACGCCTTCAAGATCAATATCTTGGCTGGGGACCTTAAGAGAGGAGTGCTCGCCCCCATCGACGACGACGGCGGCGACGATGGCAGCCTCGACGGCTCCGGCTCCGACTCCGACTCCGACGGTGGGGCTCCTCCGGCGGAGACTACCTCTGCTTAATTAATTTGTTCCTCTGTTAATGTGTTCCTCATGTGTGTTTGTTCCTCTGTTAATATGTTCCTCCTGTGTGTTTGTTGAACTATATGTTCCTCTCCTATAACGCATTGCAATGTCTATGGCAGCAACTTACAATGAATTGCAATGTCTATTCCAGAAGTTTGTTACTCTGTTTGTGTCTATATATGGCAGCAGTTCACAATGAATTGCAATGTTATGCCAGAGTTATGCCAGAAGTTTGTTACTCTGTTTGTGTTAATCCGCGTTTCCTTTGCCTCGTGCTGCAATGAAATGTCAGCACAGATGAATTGATGAATTTTGTGATGTGACACATTAAGATTTGTGACCCAATTGTCATTCCATCCATTCTTCTTTCATACATTTAAGTTTGTCATATGTGACAAATTTTTCATTCTTCATCCACACAGATGAAGCAAAAGCACCACTTTTAACATCAGAATTACTTCTTTGCAGCATACATCCCCAGTAAACATCCAAATACTACACAAACAACAGCCACAATAATCAAGTTCATCTTCCAGATCACATTGTCCATCTTCTCCTCCAGTGCTTTCTTCCTCTACTTGTCCTCCAGTGCTTGCCTCTGCTCGCCGCTCCCAAATTGACATTCCACTGAATCAACTACTTCATCGACCGCGTCTGCCCAGTTCGACGGTCGAAAAACAATGACGCCAGCATCCTTCAGCATCTGGAGATACTCCTTGTGGAAACGATAAAATCCACAATTCTTGGTGTACTGCAGAATCAAAAGCACATAAGAACCCTAACTCAGATTTGGGAGACACAACAGACTACTCACCAAGTTCCTTGCACACTTGAAATAATGACGACCGTGGTTTTCACCTTCCTTCTGCGTCCGCCCCTCCACCACCCGAGCCATACCACAGTCCGGGCAAGGGACCAGTGGAAAGCCGCTTAGCTCACCAACTGTATCCAAGCCGATGGAGTGATTGCAGCTGCTCCGGCAACCTTGAACCCTGCTCCTCGCACGTGCACCTCCAGACAAATCGGCGTAGTGTGACATGTGCGTGACGGCGGGAAAGGACGGGAGGGCGGCGGCGGTGGAGCTCAGATCGGGGAAGAAGAAGGGGGTCGGGGTCGGGGCGGATGCATATTCATTCGGCCAGGGGTATTTCGGACAATGGAGTACTTGTTGGCGACGAGGGTTAGTGTACCAGCGTCGCCGGTGCGGATGCATATTCATTCGGCCAGGGGCATTTCAGACAATGAAGCACTTGTTGGCGACGAGGGTTAGTCTACCAGCGTCGCCGGGGCGGATGCATATTCATTCGGCCAGGGGCATTTCGGACAATGGAGCACTTGTTAGCGACGAGGGTTAGTCTACCCGTATCGCCTTTGTCGGTCGGGCAGGCAACAATTATCTTTTTTATATAGGCTTCTGACGCTGACGCGTGGGCCCGACACTATTTTTTCTGAATTGAAACTTGCTTCCCTCAAATATTAGAGCCCATAAACAACACCAAAAAATTTGTAAAAAATACGAACAATTCATAGTTGGTAATTTAGTATTTGAATAAAATATCAACAGCCACACTTGTTTAACCAAATTTCTTAAAATTAGATTTTTTTATCTCTTGTTTACAATATAATAATTATAATAACGTCTTAGTGTGTTCTAAAAATTTTACAAATTGACTTGGCAACATAATTTAAGTCCCTAAGCTTGTCTACAAAAATTCAAATAGTTTCGAAAACGGAAGATTATACTTGTGTACAAATGTCTACATCTCTCACATAGTTTCTTAGAATGTTACTTCGACAATGAAGTTTTCCACACTTTAAAACATGTTCGAACTCATATGCATTTGAAATTTTAACATAACCTTATGTTCACCATAAGATTACGAAATGCAAAGTTTCATTAGTAATGGTTGTGTAAAACAAATATTATTTCTATGTTGTACTTATAAGGAACAATATAAGGCGTATAAACAACATCCAAGAAATAGAATTACATACAAAAAATATCATAAATAAATAGATGTTGATTTTAGAAAAATTCAGAAACAAATATCATCAAATTTGGATTACGGATGACGGAGAAATACGTGATACAAAATTTGATTGCACATTAAAAGGGGAAAAGCAAATTGTTCTTCATTCGAATAGACCTGGCCTCGCCCTTCATTGGCGACGGGTGATTGTTAATCATCGTATCATTTGCGCATCCGAACCTTTTTAATAAACGCTCCGCCCTGCCTTCCGCCTTATATCCCCTTCTCCGCCTTCCGCCTTCCTCGTCTCCGTTGCAGCCTCGTCTCCGTCGCAGGGATGGCCCGCGACTCTAGGGGGAGGTTCTGCAAGGAGGAGCCCCCGCTGCCACGTCCCCGTCCGTCTTCCTCGGTGATGTCCACCGCCCCCACAAAGAGAGTGAGGTTCCGCGGCGACGAAGAGGAGCCGTGCCAGCGCGCCGCCCCCGTGCGTCTTTCTCGGCTCTCATGGAAGAGGCCGGTTCTTCGTCGGTCCGGGGGAGGAAGCCATACACGCGCGCAAGGGCCAAGTTGGCGGACTCCAGTGACGCCCGCCATGGAGAGGCAGGGTTTTTTTCCTCAACGCGAAGGAAGAAGCGGTCCACGCGCATTGAGGTGAGCGCGGACTCCTCCGGCGGCGACCCGGGCAGAAGAGTGGTGGTAGACCTCATCTCCTCCAGCGACGACTCCGGCAACAACTCCGGTGACGACTCCGACAACAACTCCGGCGACGATTCTGAAGACCATGAGGCAAGTTCTGAAACCATCACGCACGATTTGTCCTTGTACCTTCACATCTTCACTGATCAATTGTTCTAATGCATCAATTTCCATTTGTTGTAGGAAGTTGCTGCACATGACATTGACAGGATTTGGACTGAAATCAACAAGCTCAAGGAATCGGCTGAAGAGAAGCAGGCAAGTTTTGAAACCAGTTAGAGCTAAACAGCTTTCTTGTAAATTACAACTATTATGAAGCTTGCATCAATATAATTTTTTCCTTTGTTTTAGGAACGTGCTGTTACTCGGGATGACATTGACTACATCTGGAAAGGAATCGACAAGCAGGATGAGCAGCTTAAAGCCGCACAAAAGAGGCAGGAGATTGAACTTCTAAAGAAGAATGGTGAGCTGGCAGAAAGAGTTGCAAAACTAGAGACAAGACTAGCTGAACTTGAGGCAGCAGCACAAAAGAAGCCATCTAGCTAACTAGTTCCCTTGCAGCTACAATCTAGTTTGGTGATGCGCCCAGCTGATGCAGTCTTATTTTAGTGATGTGCCCTGCTGATGCATGTCAGATGTGAATATATTTGTTATGAGTTAGTTTGCTTAGTGATGTGAACTTGTGATGCATGTCATATGTGAACATGTGATGCTATATCAACAGTCACACTTGTTTGCTTGGTGATGTGAACTTGTGATGCATGTCATATTAGTGTCATATTAGAGCCCATAAACAACACCTAAAAATTCATAAAAAAATACGAAAAATTCATAGTTAGTAATTTAGTAATTGAATAAAATATCAACAGCCACACTTATTTAACCAAATTTCTTAAAATTAGATTTTTTTATCTCATGTTTATGATATACTATACTAGTAGCAGAGTAGTACTTGACTACATTACTCGTTTTAAGGCCCACACAAGCCCACTCGCGCTAGGTTAGTAGGGAAGGACGCCTCCCTCACGCAGTCTCCTCCCACTCTCCCCTCGCGCCGCCGCCGCCGCTTTCTCCCCCTCGCCATCGTCCCCTTCACCTCCCCCCACGCCGCGACGCACGCTAGACCCTTTCGCTGAGACGCGCGCCACACCACGCTCGGTGCGACACGCGCCACACCTCTGACAGCGAGATCTCTGGAGGAGGAGGGACCCAGCAGCGGCGACGACGACGACTAGAGGAGGGATCCAGCGACGACGGTGACGACGACGACTAGGAGGAGGAGGAGGGATCCAGCCACGAGGTCGACGCGAGGACGAGGACGTGGCGGCGAGCAGGCAGCGACGAGGAGTAGAGATCCCTCCGCTCCGACAGTGACAAGGTCAGTGGCGAATCTAGGATTTGAGTTTATGGTATGCCGCTCTAAAAATGTCTTATACAATTCGGTAAATCCATTCTACCAACTCGGTAATAATTGTAAAATTAACAACAATTCAGTGGGAATTGTAGGGTATGCCGTGGCTCCTTTGTATAAGTACATGTGGACATACTTAGCTGTTGATGGTATACATACTTAGCATTTCCCTTTAAATTGACTCTTATATTTGGTTTTGCTCTTGTTCCTATGTACATGTGCACATTCTCTCCAAGTTGAATAAGTACCTCATCAGCAACAGAGGCAGCCTGCATCTTCCTCTTTAAAATGGTAAGGTCGCATTGCCTGAACTAATATTTTGGTTACTGAATTTTGCATTTATGTTAATTTTCTCAAAATCCTTTGACTATTAATTCACAGGATAAATCTGACGAGGGCTATAGACCTGGGCCACAAGATGAAGAAGAGGGTTATGGCACTGCTAGTGTACAACAAGACCAGGTGGGTGGGGATCAGCGCCGAGGCAGAGCGCCAAGGACATCCACAAAGTGGCCAAATGACACAATGATAGTCACTGAGGTCGACATAGGGGGGATGCCAGTACCATTGAGTCAAAAGCGCAGGTTCAGGGCACTTGCAGGGCTCGTTGCTAGACAAAAGATACCTTTGCACTTGCCAGAATTCAAAGAACTAAGCAATGATGAAAAGTGGGACTTGTTTGATAAGCATGTGCAGAAACACTTGACGTTCCAGGAAGGTGTGAAACCGCAGGCATTCAAGCTTTTCTGGAAGATGGCAGCCAAGGCATGGAGACAATTCAGATTTCAGCTTAGGCGAGATTTTATCAGAAAAGGACTTGAGCCATTTACAAGGCACCCGTTTATCGTCCCGGAACAGTGGAAGGAGTTCATGAAACAGGAGGAAACCGAGCAAGCCTCATCTGCTAGTGTCAAGTTCAAAGAACTCCGAAGCCGGAACACAAGCGAGCACAGCATGGGTCTAGCTGGTTATACTGTGAAACTAGAACAATGGGAGGAAGAGGACAGACAATTAGCTGTAGCTGGGATCCCCAACCCATATGACGCCTACCCTGACGATCGTTCCAAGAATTGGCTGCGAGCAAGGATTAAGCTAGTGATTAAAGACCGTGTTGTCGTGATAGTGTTCAACAACAAAGAAACTGAAAAAGTGGCTGCAGACATCAAGGAGAAGAATGCATGTGCAGAATCTTCAGGAATGGCAGGGCAGAGGGAGTATGATGTGCTAAGTCAGTGCTTGGACCGCCCTGAACAACCAGGTCGCGTGCGTGGTGTCTCCAGCTACCAGGGTTGGAAGTATGGATGGCCTCAGCACGCTTCCATGTACAGGAAGAGGAAGAGGACAAAGACCGATGCATCAGTTGATACGGAAAAGTTAAAGGAACAAATCAAGCAAGAACTGGTGGCTGAGATGCAGAACAATTTACTAAAGAGGTTGTGTTGTCATCAGGTGGTGTTGTCACCAGTGTCCAATCGCGCAAGCCCTTCACCCGCCACACTGAAGAGCAGCTGTGCGTCCGCAGATAATATAGGTTTGATCGATGGCACTGCAGAGTTGACGATGGAGGTGCGCTGTGACGATCGTACACAGCAAGACCTTATAGGCATGTTGACTAAACCCACATACTATGGCCTATGGATCACGTGGAATGGTCTTCAATGTGAGGCTGCAATTGGTCTTGTTCATCCAGAGCTGACCACGCTACATACAGTCCTGATTCATGAAGACTGTGTTGTGGTTGAAGTGCGCTTTGTATATGATATCTATGCGGATGAACTAGTGGAATACCCTCCTAATGACGAGGTGATGACACTCCGACAAGCTAAAGGACAGAGGTTATAGTGGAGAAGGTATTGTATTCACATCAAGGGACCACCAACATATAAATCTCCTTCACAGGCTACAGTACAGATTCCTTGTAGTTCACAGAGTACGGGACAGGTTCCTTCCTCACATGGCTCCCTACATCCTCTTCCTCCTCCTCCTCAATCCCCACATCCGCAAGACGTTCCATTCGGACCTCCTCCTCCTCGTCCTGAAAAACTTGCATTCCCACCTCCTCGTCATCCTGAAAACACAGAAAAACTTGCATCCCCACATCCGCAAAATACACCAAATATTCCATCCCCACCTACTACTAGTCCTGAAAAAACAGAAAAACTTACATCCCCACATCCGCAAGAGACACCAAATATTCCATCCCCACCACCACCACCACCTCCTCCTCCTTCTCCTCCTCCTCATGAAACAACAAAACCTACACTCCCAAATGAAAGTGCTCAAAACAATCATGCAGGTACATCTGGGCCTAATACCTCTGTAATAGCTCCTGGTGAGACACCACTGTTACCAGGCAACCAGAGTGATGTGTTGGGTGGTGCTGATAAATCTGTCGACGACATTTCGAAGAAAACTGTAGGTACATCTGGGCCCAATACCTCTGTAATAGCTCCTGGTGAAACACTACTAGGCAAGAAAGCCCTTGAGAAACCTTCAGCCATTTCAAATCAGCAAGGAAAGAAACTTCCGAAAATAAAATCTCTACACCACATACAGCAGGCAAGAAATCTCTTGAGAAACCTTCAGCCATTTCAAAGTTGCAAGAAGAGAAACTTGCCAAAAATAAAAACTCTACACCACCTACAGCAGGCAAGCAAGCCCTTAAGAAACCTTCTTCAGCCATCTCAAAGCAGCAGGAAAAGAAAATTGCTGTAAATAAAACCTCTAAGATGCCTACTAGAAAGCGATCTGAGAGAAACACCAAGAAGAATCCTTGGTCTATGACTAACCCAAAGCGATCTGAGAGAAACACCCAGAAGAATCCTTGGACTATGGTTAACCCAAATTACAAATTCGGAAAGAGCCTTCTCAGTGATGATGATCTCAAAAAGGCTGCTCCTTATACCAGAGAGCTCCACACATTCTACATGCAACGTGGTAAGTCAGATGATAATTCTTCGATTATGGTCGCACTTCGGCCCGGGAACAATGCATGGCCTAAGAGAGGGGACGAATCATCAAACGGACTCGAGCAGATACCTATGCAACTCAGTGATTTGTACGATCTCTTCAACTTGGATGCTTTGGATCTGACACTTCTCCGCTGCTTCATCCTGTAAGTTGCTTGAAAATTTAATCTGCTTCTCACTAATCATTCTCTATCGAAATGTGCTTTTTGCCTCACATCATCTTTACCATGTATTTTGCCTCCTTACACTTTGTTTTTTCTTACTAATAGGAATATGGCTGTAGAAGTTGAGAAGACGGGCGCTGCAGTTGGCTTCCTTGATCCTGAATGCCTTTGCTCGACAATGTTGACCAGCACGGATAACACTCTTGCTTTCTCTGTGTCCTATATGCAGCGTGCCTTCAGACTATATGCTAAAAAGAAACTCATCCTTACCGCTTATCTCAGTACGAACCACTGGATTGCAGTGGTGATCGTTCCGAAGCAGCGGAAGGTCTACTATCTTGATTCATTCAAGAGGATTAAGACTGATACTACCCCTTTCGAACTAATCGTTAATGAGTAAGTTATTTCTTTCTTAACCTGCGGACGTTCCTCAACAAACTGTGCAAAGTATATTAATTAATAGTGCCCTAACCATTGTTGCATATGTTACGTTGTAGGGGTTGGGAACATTACTGCACCGACAAGATGTTGCCCTGCAGCACCTTGGAATATGTCAAAGATGTTAAGGTACATACCACTTATTTCCTCATGTGGAAGCTAGTACTAAAGCTTGAGTTTATTTCTTCTCAATCACCACTATTTTTCTTTGTACATTTATTGCAGTGCCACCAACAACCTGCTGAATCCAAACTCTGCGGCTTCTATTGTGCCTATCACATGCTTAAATTAAAAGATAGAGGCCCAGATATGGAGGTATTTTCTTGGGATCTTCATTTGTAAAACCTGCAACTGAGCACAGTTCTTGCTTATTAGCACTGCACATGTTTGGTAACCACCTATATATGTGTGCTGACTGGTGACATTGTTATATCCAGAGATTAGGGCTAGATGAGCATCCTCTCCACAAATCCACGCTGGTCTATGTTCGTGAAAGAATTGCCACATTCCTCATGAAACAGGTGATCACAGTCGGAGGAAAATTTCATGCTGATGAAACTGTGTGGGCTCATATTATACATGGTGACTAGGAAATTTTTGCATTCCTCCTTGTCCCATGAATTTTGTGATATTGTTGTCAAGTTAGTTAACTATATAGCTGTGATATTGTTGTCAAGCCAGTGATGCTTCTTTACTTGTGAGATGATGATGCTGAATTTTGTCATATGATGCATGTGAATTACTGTGAATTTGGATGCTGTTGACACATTTTATCTATGCATTTTATCCCTCACATTCATTGGAAAAAGGACTAAAATATAATTAGATCACCTTATTAGGGTTTATATTAACAATTTCCACGAGTTTTGGTGAATCTATGAATTTACAGGGACTATTCAGAAATTATGCAAAGAAACCACTCTAGAAGACTCCAGAAGGCTCCGGAACTCAACGTAGCTTAACACCTAAAAAAGAAGCATCTAGAAGGATCAAGGACCCACCTGGCCGAAGTGGACCCCGAGTGGGGCCCACACCAGACCGACCGGCCCAGTGGTGGGGCCGGTCGGCCACCCCCTGGAGCCAAATGGGCCCGGCTTCTGGAATGTTCCTCCACCGCCTATGAAGATCAATCTAAACCACATGTTTAGATCGGTTTGATCCTACGGTGCACGTCCACCCCTCTGGACTATATAAGCAGCCCCCCTGGCAGAGGTATCTGAATCTGTCATACATCAGATCAAGTCATCAAGTCAGAGACTCTACGCCCTAGAAACACCATATAGCAGAGTAGCTAGCTAGTTTAGATCTAGGAGGAGGCAAGGCGTCTACTTGGCTCCTGATAGTCTAGAGGCTGATCTAGCTTCGCTCTTGTAAGTTCTTATTTAGTTCTTTACATTTGTTATATAGACATATGTTCTTATTAATGATTATATTCGACATTATATGCTTTGGTGTTTATTATGATTACATGTTTAGCATAGTTGATTTGCCTTTATATTCGTGTATGGAATCGTATAGCCCTCACCTAGATCATTTGTTAACATGGGTGAACGGTAAAGATAGTGTAAGCGTGGTGCTTATATTGTATTTATCTGCGATTGCACCCTATATGCCAGGTCGTGTGGTAGATCGTGGTGGTGACAGCACTATTGAGTCCTTCGTAGTCCACCTCTCGTGTATAGGACTAGTGGAGCCTTATACTGTTTGGGTTGTTTCAAGTTTCGGCCTTGATCCTCCTGGATAGTCTCCCCATGCATTGATATAATAGTTCTTCTTCCATGATTGCTAAATGTTTGCACTAATCATAGTTTGCATTGACATATAGTTTAGAATTACCTAGGAGTATCCTCTCTAGCTAGACTTTGCTATGTTTCTCTTGCTATAATGACACAATCTAGCTGCTCATGATGTTATGACTTGAACAGTGCTATCATTCTCTATATTTTATGTGACTTACCCCTGTTTATAGCAATTGATATATTTTGGCCACTCTACATTATAAACTGAGAGATGAACATGTATTAGCTATTATGGATTAGAAAGACTTCTTTCCCTGTGGTAAAATATAAATACGATACCTGGTTTACTCCTGGTTAAAATGCTACAATGGTATATTCATATCTGTGCGCTTGCGGATATTCTGTTTATATATATATCTTCTTTTCTAGAGATCCAAGGCATATGTAAGAGTACCATATCCATGCGTTTTCAGGCACACCTGTCAGGCTGACAACCTATATCGAGTTGAGCTATGAATCGTGTCGGAATTCATCTTTTAGTTTATCTGAAAGCAACATCTGATATACACTTAGCATCATGTTAAGATATACCTTTGCATTCCTGGTGTCGTCGATAGAGATGGATCTTATATCCGTTTCTAGTCGATGACGTTAGCAATGTCAACAGATGCTGGATCTAATTTCTGTGAATTTAGTCATATCCTGGCTGGTTCCAGGATGCAGCCCCTGATGGCTGCCAAATCCTGGCTGGTTCCAGGATGCAGCCGGCAAGCAGGCAGCAGGTTACTGTAGGGGTGGCCTACGTATATGTAACGAGCGTTAATTAAAGCTCGTTACAAACACTGATCACTGAGTAACGGGCTTCATTCGGAACGCCCGTTACAAACATGCCAACAATGTAACGGGCAGCGTAAAAACCCGTTACCAGTACTGACCGGTGGGCCCCAGAACTTGGCCCGTTCGTCAAGACAGAGGAGACGCAGGTTCACAGCACGCGTCTCCGATATTGATTTCACAGTAACAGGCTCTGTTTTGGTGCCCATTACCAAAGTTCCCTGTGGGCCCAGAGAAACAGTCATTTTACGTGACCGGTAAATAGTTGTGGTAACGGTTGTTATTTGAAGCCCGTTACGATTCCTAGTTGTGCTGAGACGCGCGTGAAATAGACGCGTCTCATTTCGTTGAGATATCGGAGACGCAGGTACACATCACGCGTCTCTGATGTTGAGTTACTGTAACGGGCTCTGTTTTGGTACCTGTTACCAAAGTTTTCTGTGGGCCCAGAGAAATAGCCATTTCACGTGACCGGTGGCTAGTTGTGGTAACGGTCGTTGTTTGATGCACGTTACGAATATGTGTTATCAGTAACGGGCATCTGCCCGTTACCTTTCTTGGCTCATTTGTAACACTTGATCGGTAACGGGCGCTTTGCCCGTTACAAAAGGCAATCTATACCCGTTACCAAAGTGAGTTTTTCACGTAGTGTAGCCAACGGCTATTTGAGTGCCTTAGGCTATTTATACCTCCTCCACTCGCCCATTTGAGGTTGCTGGATTGTGTGGAAGTGCAGGAGAGTGCAAGACACCTAGAAGATCATATCCAATCCAACCAAGTACTTAATTGCTCCTCCATAGACTTGCATATGCTTAGTGTATGTGCTTAGTGCTAGACTTAGCTTAGAGCTGAGTGAGTGCAAGGTTGTGCCAACCTTGTGAGGTGATTCTTGAGTGAATCAAAGTGTACAAGGTTCGTCGGAAGCCTTGGGGCCTAAGTGGCTCACCGGCAATCGTCTTTGACCCTCCGGCTTGGTGTGGAGTGGCGAGGACACTTTGTGCGGGGGACGTGGAGACCTCCTTCCTTGGTGGAGAAGCTCCTTAGTGGAGACGGCATCAAGGTGACCAAGGGAGCTTGGCAAGTGCCTAAATGGCGAGCCTTTGTGGCGAGTCAAGTGGTGCTCTTGGGAGAGACTTGGTGACCGAGAAGCAATACTCTTGTGTGAGTGCTTCAACAACGTGGACTAGGGGTGGATTAGTGCCTACCGATACCACGAGATAAATCGTGTGTCAAGACTTTGCTTCCTCTCATTCCTCTTTACGTTTCCGCATTTACTCTCTTGCAATCTTTGCTTGCCTTTACTTTCCTAGAGTAGTATCATGCTAGGATTGGCTATAGGTTGCAAACCTTGTTTTGGGACGGGGGCTTCACACTAGAACAACCTTAGTTGCACATCTAGATAGTATGTTCTAGTTTATCTTTGTGTAAAAATAGTGAAGACATAGGTTAAGATTTTTAGATTACCTAATTCACCCCCTCCCCCTCTTAAGCTACGAGCATCCGATTCCTTACAATGAATCAATACAAATTATCTTTTCTTGGATGGATCGCTGGCTGGGAAGAGATTTAAGAGGGCAACGACAATTGTCACTCAACCTCAAGTTACATGAACAGTAATCCCATTTGTTTGATAAATTGTTTATGTTTTCGTGCAATTCAAGATTTGCCGAATAGCAGCTTGCACGGATATATGGATTGTTTGAATATGGGGAAAAGGGATCTTATTATAGCGAGGCTATCCGATTCTACTGGCATCCATGTACGCAAACTCACGATCAAAGTTTGCATTAGCCTATTACTTCTAAATATTCGTTATTTAAAAATAAATTATAAACCTCTAATTGTAGTTTAAATTTTGTTGGTCTGATTGCTAACTTCTTTATCTATTTTTGGCGGAATCTTAACGGTGTCAGCATCTGGACTCTGGAGGAGTTGCCGCAGTAACAACAGAAGCTCGGCAGCTCGGGCCTTTCGTGCACCTGATGCTCCATATCTGAGGCAGGCTGTTTGAGTTATGGCGAGAGATAAGTTAGCTTTATATTACCAGTCTTTGCCAGATTCACTAATTCATCTGCTCTCTTCCTGTAGGAGCTGTCTTTTATGGTAAAAGAGCAGTCTTTAGGCACATTGGTTCAACTTGGAATGAGGGGCTGTTTGGTTGCCGTCACAAGTCGCCACACTACTGTGATCCGCGCTGAGAGAATTTGAGAGAACGATCGACAATCTCTGTATTGCTCATCGGTGAAAATATATACACGCCGCGGCACTGTTGTGCGTCCGACAATACCGGACGGCCACGCAGTTTGCCAACAGAAACGATCGTTGAGATCGTGGGTTAGTTGCCTGCGCTATCTACCCTGAAGAAACGGTCATGGCCTAACTAAGTTCGCTAACACCCCCCCCCTCAGTCATTGCCTCAGAGGATCGGACGCAAAGACTGCCTCTAAACTCCTCAAACAGAGCTGTAGGTAGGCCTTTGGTCATTATATCGGTGAATTGATGTTGTGTTGGCACATGAAGAACCCGGAGTTGTCCCAAAGCTGTGCGTTCCCGAACAAAGTGAATGTCCAGCTCCACATGCTTGGTTCGCTTATGATGCACCGGGTTGTCAAAGAGATATACCGCGGAGACATTATCACAGAAGATGATGCTCGCCTTGTCGACGACGATGTGCAGTTCCATCAGCAGGTTCCTCAACCAGCAGCACTCGGCGGTGGCGTTCGCGACACCACGGTACTCCGCTTCGGCAGAGGATCGGGAGACGACGGCTTGGCGCTTTGACGACCAGGACACGAGAGCGCTACCGAGGAAGACGCAAAACCCCGATGTTGATTGACGCGTATCCGGGCATCCCGCCCAGTCAGCATCGGTATAGGCCGTGAGGGACGTCGAGGGAGACGCTTGCAGAAGAACACCGTGGCTTGGCGTCCCGCGAACGTATCGGAGAATCCGTTTGATGAGGTTCCGGTGGCCGTCCCGTGGATCATGCATGTGCAGACATGCCTGTTGTACAGCGTAGGCCAACTCCGGGCGCGTCAAGGTCAAGTACTGAAGAGCCCCAGCGATGCTGCGGTAGAAGGTCTTGTCCTTCAGCAGTACTCCCTCAGCGGCGGATAGCTTGGCCTTGGTGTCCACCGGCGTCGACGCAGGCTTGCAGTTGAGCATGCCCGCGCGCTCAAGGATGTCCTCGGCGTACTGCTGCTGATGGAGGAAAAAACCTTGTGTCGTCCGTCGAACTTGGATGCCGAGGAAGTAGTGTAGAGGGCCTAAATCCTTCATGGCGAACGCCGACGTAGGTCGCCGACGATCTGGTGGAGATGGGATGTGGAGGACGCCGTCAAGACAATATCGTCGACGTAGAGGAGGAGCCAGGCCGTCTCGGATCCGCGATGGAGCACGAAAAGCGACGTGTCGGAGCCCGTCACGACGAAGCCAAGGCTGCGGAGGTGCGCCGCGAAGCTGCTGTACCAGGCTCGCGGAGCTTGCCGGAGCCCGTACAGCGACTTAGACAACAGGCAGACATGATCTGGATGTGCAGCGTCGACAAAGCCGGCCGACTGCTGACAATACACCGTCTCCTTGAGCTCGCCATGGAGAAAGGCGTTGCTGACGTCGAGTTGATGAACCGGCCAACCTTTGGAGGCAGCCAGCGTGAGCACGGTGCGGATGGTGGCGGGCTTGACGACGGGGGAGAAGGTTTGGTCGAAATCGACACCCGGACGTTGCGTGTCGCCACGCAACACCCAGCGTGCCTTGCGGCGCTCCAAGGAACCATCCGGATTGAGCTTGTTCTTGAGGATCCATTTGCCGGAGATGACGCGGACGCCTGGCGGTCGAGGCATGAGGCTCCATGTGCCGTTACGTAGGAGCGCGTCGTACTCGTCCTGCATGGCGCGGCGCCAGTGTTCGTCCTGGAGCGTGGTCCTGATCGAGGAAGGTACAGGCGGCAGCTCAGCCACGGTGGCGACGTTGGCGTAGCGTCGGTTGGGTTGGAAAATCCCAGCCCGAGCCCTTGTCATCATCGGGTGCGACGGCAACGGCATAGTAGGTGGCGCTGTCGAGGGTACCACACTGGGTGCGGGCGACGCTGAGGCGGCGCCGCCAGGCGACGTGTCATGCGCGGTGTGCGAAGGTGACGAAGCAGTGTCTGGTGACGTGGTCGCCGCGGGCGTCGTCGTGGCGGCGCGTGATGTTGACGAGGGCGACGTAGAAGAGGCGGGTGCGGCCGGAGTCGCCGGGGTGGCTGGCGTCGCCGGCGTCGCGGTGGCAGCCGTAGTCGAGGAAGGTGTCGCGATTGGAGTCGGGGTCGATGGGGCCGGATGAGGTGTCGACGACGCCGGCGCGGACGTCGTGGTAGCAGCACCTGGCGTGGATGGCGCGGACATCGTGGCAGCAGCACGCGGCGTGGATGGTGGCGCCATGGCGGCCGGTGGTGGCGTAGACGAGGCCGAGGCGGCGGCGCCGCCCCCCGGAGCAGACGTGGGTGTGACTGGCACACGGCGCGCCGTGGCGTGGCGTGGTGTGGTGTCGTGCACTGGTAGACCAGGGACCAGTTCTTCAAACGGGGACGGCGAGGTCGAGGGCGCCGGCGGCGGAGTCGCGGCTGATACTGCGTTCCTGCACCTAAATGGGAAGACATCCTCATCGAAATAGACGTGCCGTGAGACGATCACGCGATTATTTTTAGGGTTATAGCAGCGGTATCCCTTGGTGTCTGCGGGATAGCCTAGAAAAATGCAGGCCGCAGAGCGTGGGGAGAGCTTGTTAGCTGCCGTTGCTGACAAGTTTGGATAGCAAAGGCACCCAAACACGCGCAAGTGATCATAGCTGGGATTGTGGCCATAGAGAAGCTTGTAGGGAGTGTCGTCGTTGCGTGGGCGGCAAGGATGGCGGTTCAGGGTGTATGTGGCAGTGTTGAGAGCCTCGGGCCAGAACGTCGTGGGCACGTCGGCATGGAAAAGAAGCGCACGCACGCTGTCATTCAGAGTGCGAAGGACGCGTTCCGCGCGCCCATTTTGCTGCGAGGTGTACGGGCAGGTGAGCCTGAGAACTATGCCATTGGAGGAGAGAAAAGACCGCAGCGCGTGGTTATCAAATTCTCGGCCGTTATCAGTTTGCAAGCTAGCAATGGAAGCACGGAATTGAGTGCGAACATAGGCATGAAAGCAAATGATAGTCGGTAGAACATCTGATTTGTTGCGCAGAGGGAACGTCCAAACGTAGTGAGTATTATCATCAAGGATCACAAGATAAAACCTATAACCAGAATTACTGATAACTGGTGATGTCCATAGATCGCAATGCAATAGCTCAAAGGTCCTGGTGGCTACATTATTGGAACGAGCAAAAGGCAGCCGAACATGCTTACCAAGACGACAAGCGTGGCAAGAATATTCATCTAATTTAGAACATGAAAAAGGAAAAGTGCGAAGCAACGCCGACAGGGAGCTGGTGCTGAGATGTCCAAGACGAGCATGCCACAAGGCTGAGGAAGTGATGGCGGCAAGGCTGTGGTGCTGAGCTGAAGTGGTGGAGGCGGAGTCTGCACGAAGAGTGTAGAGCTCGCCGCTTGAATCACATCGGAGAAGAACCGTCCCCATGCGCAGATCCTTGATAGAAAATCCACAAGCATCAAATTCCACAGTTACTGGATTATCTCGAGTAAGTGCACGAACCGATACAAGATTTTTAATAAGCGAAGGGCAAACGAGGATGTTATTCAGATGAAGTGGAGCAGCAGTAGTAGGGACAGAGGCAGCACCAGTATGCGTGACGGCAAGAGGAGCCCCATTGCCAACGATGACATGGGCGGAATTAGAGGGAACAGGATGGCAGCGAGGGATACCAGGGTGTGTCGCCATGTGCGAGGACGCGCCGGTGTCAAGGAACCAGTCGCCGCTGCCTGTGTAGTTGGCAGTGGAGGACAGCTGGCCGTGAAGCGCCGTGTACAGGTTGGGCGGCGCACCGAAGGTGTACGTCTGCTGGGTGGGAGCCGACGCAAGCATCGCGTGAGGAGGAGCGCCGCCTCCGGCATTGAATGTGTCGGGGTTCGGGGCGCGCCAGTTGGCCGGCGGCACCTGCCAGGCCTGGACCACCCCGGTCCACGGGTGCGGCGCGTTCCAGGCGTTCGGCGGGGGCGCTGCCGAGACCGGCGGTGCGGATCCAGAATTGCCGCGTCTGTTGCTGTCAGACTGCTTGCGCTTCTTCTTGCGGTCGTTGTTGTTCTTGGTGGGGGAGAAGCCGGGCGGCTTGGAGACGCCTGTGGCACCGGTGGCGACGAGAGCGGCACCCACTGTCCCGGATGAAGAGGAAGCCGAGCCGGCGGCGAGAATTGCGTTAGCGGGCTCTATCTTATGCGTACGGTCCAGGCGCGTCTCCTCCTGCAGGAGGTAGGAGTGCACCCAGAGGAAGGACGGCAGCGGGTTCATGATGTTGATGACGCCGAGAGCGTTTGTGAACTTGGAGCTGAGGCCGCGCATGGTTGCTCATCGGTGAAAATATATACACGCCACGATACTGTTGTGCGTCCGACAATACCGGACGGCCACGCAGTTTGCCAACAGAAACGATCGTTGAGATCGTGGGTTAGTTGCCTGCGCTATCTACCCTGAAGAAACTACGGTCATGGCCTAACTAAGTTCGCTAACACGCGCCACAACTACCTTCCGCCATGCTACAGTAAATGAGGAAAGGAGCCTGCGGCTGTGGCGCTTAGAAAGCCCGCCACACTTTGTGGCGAGAGTGTGCGTGGCGTGGCCAGCTGTGGCTGGCCACCAAACAACCCCTGACTGCGTAGGACTTCCATATTCCTGTTTCTCAGTACATGAAGGATTTTTTTGCATTCTGCGAAATGTTAGATATTGCAGGGATAATATGGTAGCATACTTTCATAACTTGGATATTGGGAAACCTGAGGTTGGCACCAGTTGCAAATCCAAATCATATGTCTCCATTGCTTCGGATGTCTAATTTCTGTGGAAACGTGGTTTTGGTCATGGAATGGGCAAGGGGATGCATCTTGAGGTATGACTACTAAAACTGATGTAGTTTTATTGGGATATACTCTATAGTCATATGAACATGTCTGACTGTTGTAGTTTTATTAGGATATACTCTATAGTCATATGTACATGTCTTATTTGTGGTGAATGGAACAAATAGACTACCTTCAAATCTACTTCTTAAACTTCTTATCAACAAAATATTCAGTATTGCCTGATAAATAAACCTGGCAATATTCCGGAGGAGTAGATTGATAGAGCTTTGCTTGTTTGAAAACTATATTCAGTATTTTAGCTGCTTGATGTAGGAATGATTCATGCTTGATGCAAATACTTAGATATAGCATCCATATAATTTAGTCTGAATCAAACATGCATTATATTCCTACTCTTGCAAGATTCCAGAGGACGAAAATAGTTGAGAATATATGGTCCTCACCATATTTTCATTTTTCTTAAATATAAATGATTTATAGTGAGGCCAAAATTTTGGAATAACCCACTTTGTTTTCTCTCAGTGTGAGAATGGAGTTTTGTTGGTGTTGACGCGAGTTGGAAGCCAGTGAGTTATAAAGATCTCAGGCTTGTTCATGATAAACTTCTGATTCTTTGGTAAGCTCTCCCATTCTCTGGAACTTTTAGCAGTATCAAACTTCGACACTTGAAATGATTTGCAGCTTCACCTGACTGATGTGAACTACATATCAACAGGGAAATTTGGGGCACTTCTTGCATCTATTTCGTTACCACTTTTCTCTGTACTATAGTGTGTGCTCTTTGCTTATTCATGTTAGCCTTTATGATCTGAATCCATAACAGTTTCAACCATACTCTGGAGTTTCAAATATCATCTTCTATTGATCTGAACTTGCTTTCTGCAATTCTGCTTGACACAGTTGGTGTAGGCATTTCAGCCTACTTCAGTACTGCAACCTCAACACCCCGAGAACAAATTTCAGACTCAGCATCTTCTTATTCCTCGGATACTTAGATATATTCATATATCACCCATATAATTTAGTTATGAATCAAACAGGAAGGTCTTTTGTTAAGAAGATGGATTGGATTAGTTTAATCTTATACAGTGTGATCATAGATGGGTATTGTAGTGATCAAGGTATGCTATGTTTGTACCTATGTCATATCACCAAACGTAACTGGCTCTGTTGCTTAACTGATTTAAAAAAGATATAAAATTTGTTCCTTGCTGGCTCTGTTGCTTAACTGGTTTAAAAAAAGATATAACCTGTTCCTTGCAATGTCTCTTTAGATTTTGTCAATTTTTTACATCACTGATGAGATAAATTTGTTAGTCGATATCAATTAGGTAGCTTTAGTCAGCCTCTTTCAGTTGTGCATGTGTGTGTCTCCAAAATAAACAAAAAAGTTGTGCATTTGTGTGTTCTAAGCACAACTTTTCCTTTTGAGGTTTTTTAATTAACCGATCTTAATTTGATTGCCAAACCTTCTTGAAAAATACATATCTTTTGGAGTAACAAGAAGCCCAAAATCAATTGCCAAAGGCAGGAGAATCCGGCGTGACAGCCGCCCAGAACTCTTGGTCCTGCTCGAGCCGCGCCATGTTCTCCGGCGTGAGCACCACCTCGGCGTAGATGCCGCCGCCGTCGTCCCGGCCCGGGTACAGCGACGCCTTGCCGTCGAACTTGTTGGCCCTGCCGCTGCGCGCCGCCAGCGGCTTCCCCCACCCGAAGTCGCAGCCGTACATGTCGAACCTCGGCGAGCTGCCCATCATGACGCCGCTGGGGTCGAAGTAGCGCAGCGTGTACACGACGGGCTTGGCCATCCACGCCGTCACGCGCGCCCGGATGTCGGCGTCCGTGTGCGCCGCCACGGCGCGCCCCACGGCCGCCGCCGCCCACCCGTGCCCGCGCTCCAGCAGCTCCCCGGCGGGCACCGCCTCTGTGGAGATGGCGTAGATGGCGTTGCCGAAGTACTCGGGCGGCAGCTGCGGCCGGAGCCGCGCGCGGTTGTTGATGGCGGCGCGGCACACGGTAGGCTGGTCCGCCGGCAGGCGCCGCGCCCGGGTCACGCACCGCCACACCAGCGAGCTCAGCGCCTGGAACCTCGTCACGGCCGCCGCCCCCGCCGCGTCCCCGGCCGCAAGGAGCTCCTGCCGCGCCCGCTCCTTGAGCGCCGCCAGGGACTCGCCGGAGAAGTGCAGCATGCGCTCGCGCAGCGGCGGCGGGGAGAGGCGTTCGATGAGCCCCGTGAGGTCGGGGAATGGGAGCACCACTGGTCCGGGGAGGGAGTCGGGGGACCAGCGCTCCAGCAGCGGGGGTTGCAAGTCCCAGGGGGCCTCCTTGCCGCCGGAGAGGAGGGGGAATCGCGCGCGCGCGACCCCCGCCCAGGCGTTGAGGAAGTTCCAGTAGGCGGTGCCGTCGGAGAGCGCGTGGTTGCAGGCGAAGGCGACGAATACGCCGTCGGCGAGCTCGGTGACCTGAACGACCAAGAGGGGCAAGTGGTGGCCGTCGTGGTTGACGGCGCCGTCGAGGGGAAAAAAGGACCGGACAAGGCGCGGGACGTCCGCGTCGGCAGGGATGACGTCGGCGACGGCGACGCCGTCCGCGACGGCGTGGAGGACGTCGACGCCCTGTCCGTCGCAGTCGATGGAGACGGAGCAGCCGGCTGCGTGCTTCTCCGTAACGAAGCGACCGGCGACGGGGTAGTAGGCTGCGAGCGCGTCGGCGAGCGCGGCGTGGAGGTGGTCAACGAGGCGGGCGGTGGGGAACGGCGGCGGCGCGTAGAGGAGGCCCTTCTGGATGTAGTCGGCGGAGAGCATGGAGACGTCCCAGGTGGTGAGGGGGATGAGCTCGCGCGGGCGGCGCGGCGGCTTCACCGTGCGCCGCCCCACCACGCGCACCGGCGACGGATCGGAATCGGTGGAAGGGCTTCCCATGGCAGCAATCTGGATTCCTCGCCTGATCGCCTCGCTCGAGCCACATATAATTGGAGTATGTACGGATAAGAAAGGTACAGTAGCAATTTGGATTCATCTAACCACCGAATCTTTTCCGGCACTGCTAGCGCGCGGACTGCCGGTCCGGGCGCCAGCATCGGACGATTTCGGTGCTGTTGGATTCTAAGATGCTCAATCGTCAGTCGTCAGATCTAAAATTCAGCGAGTAAATGTTGTGAGTACGTTGCGTGCAACATCTAACATCAGGAGTCTTTCTCCCTCCTCCCCTCATGTTGTGACTATATTACGACCATGTTGCGACCCGTGTTGCATGCAACTTCCAACATCAGGAGCTTTCCTCCCCCTCCTCCTCGACACAAATCCCAACATCACATGTCTGCAACATCGAAACTCAACATCCGCAACATTAAAAATTAATGTTTGCAACATCCAACATCAGGGGCCCTCCTCCTCGACACAACACCCAACATCACATATCTGCAACATCGAGACTCAACATCCGCAACATCGAAAATTAATGTTTGCAACATTAAAATATTTAGATCTAATTTTGAAACATTCATATGGAACACTCGCAACATGTCGAGAACGCGGATGCAACATGTTCACAACAATTACAACATGAACGATAAACGACGGCATCACAAAGACGACCAATTGCAACATGCAAAAAATATTATTGCAACACCAATATAAAACGATTGCAACATCAAAACAAAAAAAATCCCAAAACACCCAAAACAGGAGCTCCACCGCCCCCTGCGTCCGACCACGCTGCCGGCAAAAAGCTCCGCCGCACCTAGCCCCGGGGAAGCCTCCCGCTATCACCTCTCGCGCGCCCGGACGCAACCTTGGCCATGGCGCAGCGACCCGGCGCCTGGCCGCGGGGAACAGCGGGCCGCGCCCGACCGTGCCCAGCTGCGCAAGCTTCGATTCCGCACCGCCGCCGAGCTCCCAGCCTCCGCTGCACTCGCATCGGTCAAAATCGGAGGAGGGGGGAGGATGAGAATGGTGGGTGGAGGGGCGTCAACGTCTATGGGCAGTACGGGGCGGCTGCCGCACATCTTCGCCAAGGTGCTGGAGCTCCCATTTGCGGCTGACGCGGACGTCTCCGTCAAAAAGGACGCGGTGACGCTGTGGTTCGTCGCCACGGCGGTCGACGAGTTCTCCCACGCGGGCGCCCGAGCACACGCCGTCGAGATTCACCCCGAGGTCGCCATGGTCGTCGTCCGGGACCTCTCTTCCGACGACGACGACTGTGCCCACGTCGGCGGGGTCGGGAGAGGGGATGAAATCCTCCAGGATATGGTGGGCGCCGCCCAGGACATCAACCACGGCCTGCCCGCACCCCCGAGGCGTCGAGCGCGGGGCGGAGGCGCAGGAGGCAGCGGGGGGCAGTAGCTTCTGGTGCCTAGCACCGGCGGCACAGCCCGGAGGCGGCAGGTCACCTGGCGCCCGACCCGACACCGAAGCATGCCGCGGGACAGGGCCGCGACGCCCTACGCCGCGGAGACTGCATCAACGATGTCCCAGTGTGCAAATCCGGCGGCAGGGAGCGTGATGCGGCCGCGGGTGGCGCGATCGAGTGCCAGCGGCGGACGTTGACCACGAGCAGAAGGGGAAAACGACCCGATGTTGGTGGAGGACTAGGGTTGTGGGGGAGGAGAGGAAGGAAGAGAGGAGCGGAGGTGGGCGCGGCGCAGCTGCAGGACACCACCACCGCCGGCGGCTGACGGGCTCGAGGCGGGGCGGGCGGGGGGGCGCGGGGCACGGTCGCCAGGAAGACGCGTGAAGCAGATGGAATGGCGGATGGGGATAAATACGTGAAAGAGATAAGACTCGTGTGGAGCAAAAAGAAGCCACGTCTGTCCGATATTTGGACTCGCGTCTGACGCCTGATAGGAAGCATTACCGAATCTTTTTTGAACAACACAAGAAATCTTTTTTTAACAGTATAATTCTCCACCATCCTTGACATGAAACATCCTGGAAATCTGTATCTTTGAAAATTAATGCACTGGTTATTATTTTCTTCTTTTGTTTTGGTAAAGACCGATTAGGGCAGTCCCAATGGAGGAAACTAACACGGTTTTCATAGCACAAAAAATTATCTATAGAAACTATTCTTCACAGTGGTAATGTCTTTGAGTAATAATTGTTTTCTCTCGCTCCATTTCACCAACGGGGAGCGTTGTATTAACCCATAGAAACTAGTTTCTTCTCAATAGTAAGGTTAAGAGTAGACATGATTTGTTTATGAGAAAACCATTTCTATGATTTGTGTTCTCTTTCCTCGTTATTTAGGTGTCACATCATCATTTTGCTTAGTTGGTAAGCTATTTAATAGAAATAGAAACTAACTACCATTAATACTACATCGAGAGTGTCCTTAGCAAGCTAAAATCACATTCATGTATATTCCCAACGGGAGAATATAAAAAAGTATATTATTTTAAAGTGAAAAGAGTTACTTAATGTGAAAGCTATGACAAATCTCATATCAAATCTAATTTTGTCTCAGAATATATACATATATAGCCTTATATTTACAGTGGACGTGAGAGTCAAAAATGGTTTTATCCAAATGAAACACCAAATCTCCCTTACTCATGGTGACTATGAAACAGAAAAAATGAAGTACTGCATTGGTAAAATTATGTCAACCAACAATTAAATAATCTATTGCAATGCGAAAATAAAATTCTCCGTTAGGATTGGCCTCATAATCTCGTAGATAGCTACCTCCGTTGCACTTAATATAATTAGGATATTTATTTAATTATTATCTATTACAGCACAAAATGAGCGTCCGACACAAGTTTAAATCAACAATAGCTACCTGCTCCGCTCACGCTCATGGGATTTGCTGAAAAATACAAGAATACAGTCATGCAAGATTATAGGCAGAAAAAAAAATTAAACTCGTCCGGCTGGATTAAGAAGGTAACCATTGAGAAAATGCCGTGGGAAGGTAGATTTTGGAGCAACTTAATTTTTAGTAGACCCCAATACATAATTTTTTAGGGTAAATTTTTATATTCTCTTGGAGTTACTCGAACTAATAACACTCAAAACTAGAACATCCATGTCAATAAACTGCTAATCCTGACAACCGAGAATGATTTACAGTATTAAGATGTTGGTTGTAATTTTTCTAGTGTTAACACACTCCTTGATATGTACTTAATCCGTTCCAAATTACTATTCATGTTGAAATTTTTAAATATAGAAACAGTTCGCATGCTATTCATGAACACGCTAAATATTTCTTCCTGTACGTGCATATATATTACCCGACCAAACAAGGCATACTGTTAGTGTTAGATTTACCCAAACAAAGCAGTCGCCACGACAATCTATTCATTTGATTACTATCTCCGTTCTTAAATATATGACATCATTCATTTTTTTCGTTCATTTGACTATTCATGTTTTCAAAAAATATTTTTGCAAATCGATAAACCAACAAGTTAAAATTAAAGTATATTTGATAATAGATATAATAATATACATTTTACTTTAATTAATTAATTTGTTCAACATATATTAGTGATCATAGTTGGAGTAAAAAGTCAACGATGTCATATATTTAAGAAGGGGGAGTATTTGTTAATCTTTACCTTTAATTCTACACGATAATACATTGGGATTCGAGAGAGACGAACTGTCTGGGGGCATGTACAACCCACAGACGGCAAGTCGTCTGCAGACTCTCGAGTTTAGCGAACAGACAGATGTACAGACAATTCATACAACCTACAGACAGAGAGGTCGTCTGTAAGATATTTATTGTTTTGCATATAGGTTAAGATTAAATACAAATGCATTTGTGTATACCATTGTGTGGCTATTTGATTGAATAATATTAAGAAAGAAAATGATTACAATAATACTTAGAAACCATAAATATAATAATTATATTATACATAGATACAATGTATTTTCCTAATTTTATTTCGTTAATATTAACATAGTGACGTCCGGTGGAATTGATTTGCTCCGGAAGCTACGTGGCCTTTTCCTGTCTAAGCACGGAAGGAAATAGCGAGCGCCGAAGCTTTTTCCACCGACAGCACATGCGCACACACTATCCTCTCTCCTCATTCTCCTTAATTCGATCCGCATCTGCAATGGCTTGCTCAGTTGCTCGTCACCACATCGATCCATTCCTCACCCCGTGCTGGTGGTGCTGCCCCTCTGTCTGGCGATGGCTTTGGAGCGCAGTCCCGTGCAGCCATTCCTGGACGCGTTGAAGGTGAAGCCATGCGCGCCCAGATGCAGCCCAACCAACTCCCGACGGCGCCGTGAACACCACACGGACTGCCCGGGGTGGAGGTCGAAGCCGTCGCGACACCGAAGGTCTCGCTGGCGGCGTCACAGCGGGCCAGATGGTCGTCTCGCACACGATCCCGTCCACCGTTCGCTGCCGCCGCCACCAAGAAAAGACTTCCTATGCTACTTCTCCACCGGCGACCGGCCCAGCCTCCTCCATCCCCAGAGCTACGGCGACACCGCGGAGTGGACTTGGCGCGAAAAACTCCCACGTGCGGGCAGAGGTGGAGGAGAGCCGCGCGCGGGATCCGGCGCGCCTCGACGACGCGAGACGACGGGCTCTACAGCGTCCTTGCGCGTCGGCTCGGCCTCGGGGAACGGCGCGCGGCGCGTCGCCTCGCCAGGCGACGCACGGGTCGTCGGTAGGAGGACGCAGGGGCAAACTGCAAAAGCGCCGTTACGTAGACGACTCCTACCGACGGGTTGTACATGCCCTAAAGAGAACCTTGGGCCGGGCTACTACATGCAGGGACATGTTTTTTTAATGAGTTTGTTTGACATCGTCGATTTGGTTTTCGTCCTTCATCCGGAAGCTGTTTCCAGGCTAGTTTACGCTCACTCGTTGGCTCACCGCAAGTCTGCAAAGGTAAATGTAATTTACTAATTTTCATTCCTTAAGATCTTGTTTAATTCTGAGTGAAAAATTGTTGAAAATAGCACATCAAGTTTTTTTTTGCTAATTAGGACTAAATATAATCTAATTATAAAACTAATTACACAGATGGACTGAAAAACATGAGATGAATCTATTAAGTCTAATTAAGTTATGATTAGCACATGTTTATTATAGCACCATATTGTCTAACAATTATTACCTAATTTGTCTCAATAGATTCATTTCACAAATTTATCTAGGTTATGCAATGAGCTTTGTCATTAATATATGTTTAACACTTCTAATTAGCATGTGATCATCTAAAAGCCTTTTCGTATGGTTTTCATCCACAAGTTACAGCAAATCGGCATCAGCCACCAACCAACCAATCAGGTTGCAATACGACGGGTGAGTATTAGAAATTTGCTGGAACTTACCGATCTAAGAGCAACTTCAACAGTTTGACAAATCAGGTTGGCATCTTTGATTTTTTTGGCAAAAACGTTGAAAATACTTCTCCAACAGTTTGGCAAATCAGATTTGCATCTTTGGCAACTTGGCAAAAATTAGCCTCCAGCGCGTATATATGCGCGCGCGGCGACAACTTGGCATCGGCGTTTCTTCCGTGGGTGGAGAGAGGTGGGAGGGTGAAAAAAGAAATAAAAGATACAAAAGGGTTCCTGATTTAAGTTTTCAAGAGGTGGAAGGGCATAACATAATTTTATTTCTCTTTTAGGGTTCCTGATGTAAGTTAGATCTTGATTTGGCAAGTGAGTTATGCCAAACTATTGGAGATGAACTATTATT
Source organism: Cenchrus fungigraminus (assembly GCA_036936925.1). NCBI lineage: Eukaryota > Viridiplantae > Streptophyta > Magnoliopsida > Poales > Poaceae > Cenchrus > Cenchrus fungigraminus. The sequence continues at coordinate 122,978,315 of CM072770.1, read as the reverse complement.
TTATTTGACATATCTTTTTAGAAGTTGGCAAAACACAAGATTTGACAAGTAAAATTTGACAAATTTTTGAAGATGCTCTAAACAAGGCATAATCTTTGCATGCGTGTTTACAAATTGTATCTTTTAATAATTTGATTATTAGCTATGTTAAGAGTAATCTCCATCTGACTCAGTGTCCTGGTAGCATCAGAGTACTCATCCTTCTTGTCCAAGTACACCTGATGATAGTGCCGAGCGTCAATAGCGTCGTATGAATATGAGGAATCTTCGAGGGTCTCGTCCGCCCGAAGAAGCTGGTTAATTTCTTGCTCAGAGAGGGGTTCGAAAGATGGTATAGCAGCAGCATTGGAAGGACCCTCATCATCTCGCCTAAAGCAAAGCGGGCACCAATGAATTAGGGTGTGTTTGGCACAGCTCCACGCAACTCCAGATTCAAAAAATCAACTCCGCTAAAAAAATTGTCAGCCAAACACAACCAGCTCCAGCAGCTCCACCGTGGACCTGCTCCAAAAAAAAAATAGTGGAGCAGGCCCCAACTCCATGGTTTTCGTGGAGTACCTCAGGAGGTACTCCACCAAATCCAAGTTTCGTGGAGTTGAGGTAAATTACCCACCACTGCCACTCGTTACAAAAAAAAACGGTTCGTTCTATTTTTCTCGCGACTCTCCTCCCCCGACACGCTGTCGCCGGCACCTGGCGTCGAGCTCCCTGCTCCCCCGCGCGGAGGCCCTAGGCCACGGCCTCGCCGGCGTCGCCTCCCGGGGTCGAGCTCGGCTCCCCCGCGCGGAGTCCCTAGGCCGCGGGTCGCCGTCGCCGCCCCCGGTGTGGATCTCCCCAGCGCGAAGGCCTAGGCCGCGGCCTCGCCAGCGTTGCCACCCGGCGTGGAGCTCCCCCACGCGAAGGCCGGAGCCGCGGCCTCGCCGGTGTCGCCTCTCGGGGTCGAGCTCGCCTCCCCCGCGTGGAGGCTCTAGGCCGCGGCCTCGCCGGCTCCACCGCCCTGCCCTGCCACGAGCGCCGCCCAGCCCCGCACCGTCATGAGCCTCGCCGCGCCCTGCTGCCCCCTCGTCGGCCCGCCGCGGCCGCAGCGCCTTGCGGTCGGCTCGTCGCGCTGCCGCCGCCGCGCCCGCGGCGCCCTGCGGCCGGCTCGCCGCGCCCTGCCGCCCCGGAGAGGACGCCGCGCCCTGTCTCTGCGTCAAGGCCCCGGCGAGGCCGTCGTGCCCTGCTCCCCGGCGGTGAGGCCCCACCCTGCTGCCCCTTCCATTGTTTGCGGGTAACAGATTCAACTAGGAGGAAGAAGAGGACTTTTTTTCTTTTTTTTCTCATGATGACATGTGGGTCCTAGATGTCATAGGGATGATGGTAAATCTGGAGCTGTGCCAAACACTTTACTGGATCTGAGATCCACTGTGGAGCTGCTCCATGGTGGAGATTCGTGGATCTGCAGCTCTGGAGCTATTTTTTCAGAGCTGGAACTCTGCCAAACACGCCTTTACTATTTTAGTTCGATCCAGAAAGAGGCAAAATCAAAGATGGGGAAACTCTGGAAAAGGTGGTATCTCCAACAGTTTGCCAAATTTTACTTTACAAATCTTATATTTTGCCAACTTAAGATATGACAAGTAAAAAAAGAGTTTATCTCCAACAGTTTGGCATAATCCACTTGTCAAATTCAGATCTAACTTACATTAAGAACCCTGAGAGAGAAACAAAATTATGTTTCTACCCTTCTACCTCTTGAAAACTTAAATCAGTAATCCTGAGAAAAAACAAAATTATTTTTATACCCTTCCACCTCTTCTAATACTGAAGGATGTGTTGCGGATCGTTGCGTGCATATATGCGCGCACGGAGTCGGTTTTCCCAACTTGGAATAAATAACAATCTGAGATGGGGAACTGTTGGAGAAGATTTTTTCTGTTTTTACCAAACAAATAACAATGACAACTTGGGATGGGGAACTGTTCAGGATTTACCTTGGCTCAAGGAGTTGTCGCTTGTTGGTACGCTGCATCGGAAGTTCCTCCTCGGCTGGGCGCTTCCCGCGATCATCTCCCACACCAGCCATAGGAGTACTTTTTTTACAAACAATGGTGAATAATTGACGAAAGTAAAAGATCAAATCGCAAAGAAAACACGAGATTTAAGAAGTGACGTGTATTCTCGCCAAGAACCACCAAATGATATGCTCGGGGAACCAAAAGGACATTGAAAAGCCGAATCATTTCCAGATTTGGTGGTCAAACTGATGGGCAAAGAATGAATTTTGGAATGCAAATCAATTTCCATTCCAAAATTGGGGGTATGTGTTCACGCCAAATTTGGACCTCAGTACAAGAAGGATGGATCGGCTGTTTTATGAGGCAATCGAAGGAACAATAAGATCGGCTACCCGGCGAAGGAAAAAGCAAACAGAGTAAATAAAGGTGTCGTAATGGGAAGAGACTTGTTTGAATGATGAACACTACGGAAAACCCATAAATGCCGAGTGTCGAAACCACCTTCAGCTTTCATTCTATCACCACTCCGATCTGGACTACGCACAACACGAATGCAAGGAGTGTCGGTGCAAATACTGACAGTAGTACTGTACTCCCTCCATCCTAAAAAAGTGTTGTTGTTGGTTTTCGTGTCACAAGTTTGACCAAATTTGTCGAAAATACGTGCAACATTTTGTCTCGAAATAAATTTTATAAAATACTAGATTCAAATATTTATCTAATGATATTAATTTTGTATCATAAATATTAATATATATTTTTTATGTATTTAGTCAAAGTTGTTTCTCGAAAAGTGAAAACGACGCTTATTTTGGAACGGAAGGAGTAGTGGGTTGTACAATGTTGCATCTATCATGTGAACCGAATCCCAATGATTTCACTCCTCTGCTGTGTCATGTGGGACATTTGTTTATCGGCGCAGTCTGTTCAAACTAAACACTTGGTATCAGAAGAGGGTTTCAATGTGTCAGTGACATGCGGGACATAGAAAATAGAAATATTTTTTCTTAGTTAAAGAAACAATCAATTTGATCGCTTTCCTTATCGGTTATGAAAACCCACGGGTAGCAACTAGATGAATTATCTGCGATTGGACATGGAAAATAGAAATACTTTTTGGTGGTATGATGCTTCTCTTTTGAGAGGTGTGAAGCCGGAACATTTTTTCATTATTTAAAAGACACAGGAGGAAGAAAGAAATAGAAAAGAATAACTATGATATTTTTATAAAGTCTAACGAACTTCTCTGAACTATCATAAAATTCAATTTAATTCCCTCAGGGCTGACTTGGCGTCACATAAGCCAGTTGCCACGTTAGCAAAACCTGTATAAAAACTGTTTAGGGATGAAAACCTGTATAATCAATCGACTGGTTTCAATAATTTGAGGAGCACAGACATCCGGTTTTCTAGTTAAGGATGAAAAGCAACTACCACGAAGATGAGGAAGTAATATGGACGTTTTCCTATGGTTTTTGCTGTTGAAATACATGGCCCACAAAGACATTCCGATGACGACGATATGAGCCCGGCATGTTGCACGTGTGTTGGGTTTGAACACGTTGGATGCAAAATTTGTTGCACTACTGGTCCGGAGGGCTCCCTACCGGAAGATGGATAAGGGTATGAACCTCCAACTCATCGAAAGCCCATCTAAATGTATATTTTTTATTTTTCAACTATCCCACATCATAACTGTTAAATAAAAAATGTTGTAACATTTTTCAAACATGTTCCAACATGTTTTTCCAACATTTTTAGTCTTTTTCGTCAACATTTTGCAAAATATTGCAACATTTATGGACCAACATTTCTTCTCAGGACCGGCGGCGCGTGACGGCCGCGGCGGCGAGTGACCATCAGCGCGCGGCGGCCACCCCGGCGGTGCACCGGCCGCCGAGCTCCCCGTGGAGACGTAGCCCGCTGGCCATGGCGCGGGGCGGATTAGGGGTCGTGGCCACGGTGGGCGCGCGCGGGAAGCCGCGGCGGGTCGGTGGAGTCCGGGGGAGGCCGGTGGGTGCGGGCGCGCACGGGGGCCGTTGGCCTTGGCGGCGGCGCGCGGGTGGCGGCGACACGCAGGGGTGGAGGGAGGTGGAAGAAGGCTAAGGTTAGCATTTAGTGGGTTGAGTGGACGGTTAGTTGGGTTGTTGCCTTGCTGGTGGGTTATAGTTCATTTGCGAACTATCTTATGGAAAATGTATATGGAAAATATATATAGATTTTCCGACTGGCCCGTACCTAAGGCTATCTGCAACGGTTACCCGTATAACACCCCAAACCCGTAAAAATAGGGGCACCTCCTGCCTGGACCGGCCGCAGCGGTGTCCCGAAAAAGACCCTGTACAATCCGGGATGCGCTTCCCCTTCCCCAAATCAGCGGGATATTGAGGCCTCCTCCAAAAATCACGCGACGGCTTTTTTTCTGCCTGTTGTTGTCGTTGTCGCCTCGTCCCCCTCCCCGCCTTCCCCTGCCTGTCGACGAGGCACCGCGAGGATGCTCGCGCGCCGGCGAGGATGGCAGCGCGTCGCCGAGGACGTCCGTGCACCGGCTAGGATCCGCCGGTGATGTGCGCGGCTGGCGAAGACGGCGGCACCGGGAGGAGGGAGCGGGGGAGGCAGGCGAGGCGGCGGAGGCCGGCACAGGGGAGGTCGGCGGCTCTGTGGCGACGAGGAGGCGGAAGAAGCCTTGGACCCGGCAGTCCTCTGCTCCTCCACGCCGTCGTTCTTGAGGCTGGCTGGCAGATGCAGGGCAGCAGAACGACGAGCTCGGCGCGGGCGCGGTCGGCCTCGGCATCCGACGCTTGGAGGTCCTCTAGGGCGGCGCCCGTGTGGCGTCCACGACTGCGGCGACGTCGTCGCCCCCTTGAGGAGAACGCGCCGTCCCGCGCCAGCGCCACGCCGCCGGAGGTCACCAAGCCCCCCTTGGAGCCGAGCAACCACCCCGCCGGAGGTCGCCAGGCCGGCAAGGCCGCCCCGCTTCCACCGCATGCCCAGGACGGCTACGGCATGCGGCGCAACCCCGCCCTCCGCTGCGTCCGCGGTGGGGAGGCGCGTCCACGCGAGCGGCGCCATCCCGATGCCGTCAGGGACGCCCTCATCGTCACCGCCGGAGAGCATCAGATCGTGGCCGGGCCGCGCCGGATCCCGCCCGAGACGCGTGATTCCAACTGCTCGATCGCAGGGTTGGGGAAGAAGCGATGCTGCTGGCGCTCAGTGCTGGGCGCGCTCCTTCGCGCCGGCGGCCGGCGGCGGAGGGTCCAGCGGTCTGGCCGGCATGGATGATGGTGTACTGGTGGTGGGGGTGGCCTGGTGGGGTGGGTGTGGATAACATTTGGGGAGAAAAAAAGAAATGACACATGGGGCCCACAAATAGAGGATGGAAATGGGGGACATTGCTGCAGCAAAATGTTCTTTGGAGGGTGAAATCTTTCAAGGGAGTCTGTAAATATCCCTTTTCAGGATGAAATATAGGGGACACCGTTGCGGATAGTCTAAGTACTCTCGGAAAAAAACTAATTACTTAGGTTTCACTAGAAATAGTAAAATTTGAATCCGTCGAGAGAAAAAAAAGGAGAATCGACGAAAGTTCCACCAAAGATTCGAATTCAACTTCATATCCAGGGATCACGGGAAACACTGCTTCTGGAGCCCGGACCCACGACTATTTCAGAATCTGTATCCACTCTCTCCCTGATCTGCTGCACAGGAGGAGGGGAAAGGAATCCTATGTGAAAAAGAATCGTGGCTGCACATAACAGGACAAGATCAGGACTATACTGGCGTGTTCGTGTCGACTGATCCCATCTGAATTAGTAAAAAGCAAAGCTACGGAAGGGATCGGATCAAGTTGGCCACCCCACCCCAATCAATCAACTAAGCAGCAGGGTTTTAATTACCGTTGGTAACCGGCCGGTTTACCGCGGTAACCGGTGTTACCGGTCCGGACCGGTAACGGTACCGGCCGGTTACCAACCGGTGGTTTTCAAATTTTTTGAATTTGTATTCAAAAAATTGAAAAATGAAAGAAAATTTCTAAAAATACTTCAAGGTGTGTAAAATCTAATGGTGTTAAATTTTTTCAAATATTAGTTGATTTAGTATTTTTTGCGGACATTAGAAGTTCAACCAAAAAAGAAAAAGAAAAAAATTCAGCCGGTTAAACTTGTAATGCCAACAAAAAAAACTAAATGCACTAATATTCGAAAATTTTTGACACCATTAGATTCCACACACCTTTTTCAATTTTTTAAATTCAAACTTGAAAACATTAAAGTCTTCATTGATTCGGTAATTTGTGTTTACCGACCGGTTACCACCGCAACCGGTCCGGTATACCGTTATTACCGACCGGTATACCGGTAGCAACCATACAAAGAGCACCGGTAATTTGCTTTTTCAACCGGTAATCGTCGCAACCGGTTCGGTATACCGTTATTACCGAACGGTATACCGGTCGCTACCGATTGAATAGAGAGTTTTGTTTGAAAATTTGAATTTGAGCGGTAATTAGCGGTAACCGCGGTATACCGAGCGGTATACCGTTACCGCTCAGCGGCGGTAGCACCGCAACGGTCGGTAATTAAAACCCTGCTAAGCAGAACAACGTGAGTCTTTTTTTGCGAATTAATAGCAACGTGAGTCGAGAGATTGGGCAAGCAATTTGTATGCACGAAGATGTGGGGGTCTCCTCACCGCGGCTAGCTGGGGGTAATTTTTTCGCAATTCGGTCCTTTTTCGGTAAGAATTCTACATATAGATCCCTGGCGGAAACAATTTCAAAAATGGACCCGAAGAACGGCGCCATGGTCCTTGGTGCCGTAGGTACATAGCACGGCACCATATCTTTTGACGCCGTCCTGTGCCACGTCAGATCCAGCGTGGCTCGAGGAAAAGCCGGGCCAAAATAATGGCACTAAAAAACATGGCGTCGCACTATTTTGGAACGGCGCCAACGGCCATGGCGCCGTGCCAAGTTCATACGGCGCTGAAAAGCATGGCGCCGTGCTTCGGGACTTAGCCTCCCGTGCGTGATACCATACCGTACAACACGGCGCCAGGTCTTTTGGCGCCGTTGTTCCAGACTTGGTCAAAAACTAAATAGATTCATGACCACAATTCACACAAAAATTAGCAGATTCAAGATCATGATCACAAGCACAGGTTCGTAGATTCATGACCACAAGTTCATATATTCATGACCGCAAGTTCAATACCACAAGTTCATGACCACAAAGCTCCAAGATCACCCTCCCTTTGCCTTGCGCTTGCCCCGAGCCTTGCCAAGTGCATCTGTGCCCGGTATGTGTCCTCATGGTGTCTGGCGACGTCGCTGAGTTGGCTGAGTGGCTGGTGGTGCGTCGTCTAGTTGTGACAGACCAAGCTCCTCCCGCTCGTCGCCCTGGGCGTCCTCGCCGTCGTTGAATGTGGGCGTGCGATACGAGGACCTTGTGGCTGGCGCTAGGTGTGACGACGACGACCTTGCCGCATGCGAGGTGCCCGGCAAAAATCAAAGAAAAAAATTCTTACTCATCAATCCAGCTAGCAATGTTGTAGCTGTCTCAGTGGGCTACCAATCCAACTAAATCAAAGAAAAATGAGAGGGAAGAATTCTTACCTTGACCGACGGAGGGGAGGACCACGCCCGTCGTGGGGACCTCACCGCCGACCGGATCTGGCCGGCGACGGACGGGGGCGGCGGGGCGCCTCTCGGAGGAGGCGGCTGGGCGGCCGCTCGATGGGGGCGGCTGGCCGCCTGGGCTGCGGGGATCCTCAAGGCCGGCGCGACGGCGGGGGCGAGGTCGCCGGACGGGGTTGGCAGAGGATGGAGGAAGAAGAGGCCCGGGAGGGCGGCGCGCAGCTTATGTTTCGAACCACGGAGCCACAACCGTTAGCGCTGCACAAACATGGCATGGCGCAAAGGGTCATGGCGCCGTGTGTAATACCACGGTGCCTTTGCTTTTGGGGCCCTATATTTTTTACGGGATTTTCCCCGTGCCACGGGGACCTGATGTGGCAGTAAACGGCGCCAAGAGCTGTGGCGCCGTGCTATCTAACTATGGCGCCAAGTGTCATGACGCCGAGCTTCGGGTCCCTTTCTGGGATTGTTTCCACCAGAGGTTTATATGTAAAATTCTTACGAAAAAAAGACCAAAATGTAAAAATTTTACTAGCGGGGGACACTGTGCCGTATGGGCCCAGCTCCGGCTACCCCATGCTTGAGGAAATAATTGGGTGCGCACCTCTGCCCTGCGCCACGCGTTGCACACGCTGACACGCGCGATGCCACCTGATCTACTACGATTTGCGAGTTGGCCTTCTGCTGCGCTGCCTGATCTGCTGAAGAGTTTCACAAGGCAGGCACACGGGCAAGAGTATGCACTAGGGATGGCAATGGGCAGGGTAGGGTAAGAGTAAAGCATTTACCCGTCCGTTGGCATACCTGTCTGTCTCTTTTGTACCCTTACCCGCCAAACGTAACGGGTAAAAATCCTTACCCTTAGCCTTACCCGCAGGGTAAAAGGGTACCCGATGGGTATTAACATAAACATGTCATTAAGTTCATATCTAAGAGTACAATAATCATTTGATAGCTAAATAAGTCTCAAACTTCACAATCACACACTTATTGATACATAAATAAGTCAAATAAGAAATTACAACATCCCAACATAAGAAATAAGATCAAATTGTGATGAGCTGATGGCTATCTTGCATTCTTGCGAGTCAATGAGTCATGGATCAATGATGTCAAACTGAACATCATCTTGATAACACAAAATAATAGACATTAGATCAATTCAAGTTATACTTTGGAAAGAAAGTGGAACATGTGAAGTTAGTACATACCAATGGTGGAAGGGATGTGCTGCTAGGGTTAGGATATATGGGCCTACTTGGGTCAAATATTTCTATGGGCTTCTTTAGTGCGGGTACTCTTGGGTAACCCATGGGTAGAGTTTCATACCCTTACTCTTGCCCGCGGGTAGAATTTTATACCCGCACCCTTACCCGCGGGTAGAATTCTATACCCTTACCCTTACCCAACAGGGTAGGGTACCCGTGGGTACCCTTACCCGTGGGTAAAACTGCCATCCTTAGTATGCACCGTGCGCACCAATTTATTTTTGGTAATGCTAGGAGACGGTGGGCGCCCGCCATTTCCCACATGAGACCTCACCTTCTCTCTTTTTTCACGGTAACGGCTCACTCATTCCCATTCACTCGTTTCCTCCCGTTCCTATCCGCCCATAACAGCCTCATGTCCTCCGCCGCATCTGATCTTGTCACACTCAGTTTTCAAAACAAACCAAGTGTATACCTATATGTATGCTATGATCAAGTTTCATACATATAGTGACATCATAAGTGAATAACAGAAATAATATCACGTAAAGAAAGAGAGATTATCAGAGATTTACAGCAGAATTCTGGGAAACAAAGGCTCCGAATTTCACAGGCAATCGACTGGGAGTCGCGTACGCCTAGCACCATCTTCTGGACTTCATACACCTTCTTCTTCTTTTTTTGAGCAGCGGTTTAGCAAGGATGAGTACACTTATGGTTGGTACTCAGCAAGGTCACAAAAGTTAACCAGAATGCAAATTAAGTCCATCTTTAAGTTCATTAATCATGTGAGGGTACAGACCGTGAGCACGACTGATCGATCAGTTTTACACTCTGCAGAGGTTGTACACTTTCACCACAGCTCGCGTAAAAATTTCGAAGAACTTTGAACCCAACCATGTGATGCTGGCCAAGCATCATACCGCACTTCCAAGGTGCGATTGCTTAGGGATGCTACGAAGCCTTTACAAAAACATGCAAAAGACCAACAACCCGCATAGTTACATATCAGGGTAGACCATAACCCTCCCTAGTGGTCAGCACCTTAGCAAAGGCTGCTACCCAAGAGGACCGAGCTATACCCCTGCAACCCCGATCCCCCTCTGCTCCTTTCGGATAAGGTCATCAATACATTCGCACACCTAATTAATTGGCTAAGCTAGAGCCATATGGACTGTGGTTGCACTGTCTTCCTGGGTGGTTCTCCATGTTCCAATTAATTTATAGTATTCTTGTTTAAAGCATAGGTAGAAGGATGGTGACGGGACCCAATATTATGGGTACCCAAAGATAGCGATTACGAGCGACTATCACAGCCACGATGACCCCCGGCATATTTTTTGTGGTTTTCTGGATTTATTTTCATGAAGGAAAACGGCTCCAAATCAACTGGTATTCCGGGAATTATTTTTGTGAGGGAAAACGGCCAAAAACCACCTCCATCTAGGGTTTTTTTACCGACCGGTATATATATACCGCTAACCAGCGGTAACGGTATACTGCTGCGGTATAAATGGTATACCGCTTCTTACCGCTCGAATTCAAAATCCAAACCAAAATCGCCTATACAAACGGTAACCAGCGGTATAAATTATTTATACCGCTGCGGTACGAATTAAAACCGCTACGGAATGAATTAAAACCGCTGCAATGAAAAAGGGTCTCCGGCTTGAAAGAAATGAAAATTTTGGCATGATGTTGGCACAAAGTAGTGTTAAATACCACCCCCAATCAATAATTTATAGTTATGCATAGAAATACCACACCAAACACAATAATATTAGGCGTGCATAAGTGAGTTGATAGTTCAAATACAAATAATTCGATACAAGTCATACAACACAATAAAAGTTCAATGGTAGAAAGGAAAGACCTCCATTTGGGACGCGGAGTTGTACTCGGCGATAGACATGACATTCAAGCCAAATGTTATTTGAATCTAGTAGAACCACCACCACTTTTCTGCATACCACAATAGTTGCATCGCCATCCGGGAGCTAGATTGTCACCATGTTCCCATACGGGATCTTTAGGTCTGCCTGACATTGTCTACCTGCATAAATGCCAACACAAACAAAACAATTACTTAATCGTATACCTAAAGAAAATGTACCTAAATCTGAAACAAATCCTAACTAAAATTGGATCCTACCTAACATCTCCAAAATCCTACATACAATCCTAAAGCAACAATTCTACCTCTACCTCACATCCTAAATCCTACCTAAAATCCTAAAGCAAATTAAACCTAAATCCTAACACAAAATTAATCCTACCTGAATCCTAATGCAAATGATACCTACAGCTAATTTCTACCTAAATCCTAAAGCTACTTTCTACAGAAATGAAAAAAAAAAGTGCAAACTCACCTGAAGCCGCGATCTACCGCCGGACCTACCGCAGTATACCGCCGCGCCCGCGCGGTAAGCCGCCCCGGCCGAGCGGGAGCGAGCGGATCCGGCCGCGGGGCGGCTTACCGCAGCTCCCGCGCGGTATACCGCCGGCGGCGTGCGGACGAAGCCTCCAGGCGGCGGACTGGAAGCAGAGAGCTGCGGACGGGAGGCTCTGAGCGGCTGAGGGTCACAGGCGACCACCTGGAGCCGCTTCTAGGGTCGTCCAAACGCTTTGGGCCTCATGGGCCTTAACGGGCCGGCCCCTTTTTTTTCTTTTTCTTTTTTTCTATAACTTCTAAACCTCGAAATAAATACTAAATGCACTCAAATTTGAAAACTTTTAACACCATCAGATTCTATAAATCATGAACTATTTTTTGGAGATTTTTATTGATTTTTTCATTTTTTTTGAATTCAAATTGAAATTTGAAAAACCCTAGGGGTATCTACCGCGCGGTACCGTTATCGCACCGGCCCGGTATAAACGGTAACCGCGGTTACCGCAGCGGTAGCCAGCGGTAAAAAAACCCTGCCTCCATCACCTCATGTGCTCACCAACAAGCCACTTCCGACTAGCTGGAAGTCTTCCCGAGTGGTTTTGGGCTCCACATTACCCATGCATGCACCAAGTGTCAAGGGTAATCACACATGACAACAGCAGCCAGCAGGAACCAAGGGCGGTGGGACCCGCTGCATGGGAAAAGATTTCCCCTCTTACACCTGTTGTGCATACACAGCCTCCCTCTCTCTTTCTCTCTCTTCACTCATGTAACCTACCACCCTTGTTTTATAAAAGGGAGGGCAGGGGTCCTTTCCATGGGGGCTGACCGCTCTTGACTTCTCCTGTCTCCTCTCGGGAGGAGTTTTTTTTTCTCTCTTTTTTTCTTCAACCTTGAGCCAGACTTGGCTCTCACACTACAGAGACTTGGGATCGAGCTCCCTCTCTCGCCCATTTGTAACCCCTACTACAAATCAGCGCAAATAACACAGCAACACAAACTGGACGTAGGGTGTTACTCTCCGGAGGCCCGAACCAGTATAAATCCTTGTATACCCCCATTTGCGCAACCGTCCGAGGCCCGACACGCAATCCGATACAAATTTACTATCGGCGGTAGAGAACCCCGACAGATGGTTAGGGACACTTGCCTTTCTCCAATGATAAGTTACTCTTATGTTCTTCCGCTCTTGCTCTCTTGAAACTTTGATCTTTAAGACTTCCGATCAATAGCTTGATCTTCTACTCATAGCATCAATGACACAAACATGCAAAGCAAACATACAAGAACAACTAAGAACAATACACCAATCAAGAGACGCTTAAAAAGAGAACAGGGTTCGGTTCTAGGAACGCAAACGCAAGAAACGCTCAAAGCTATCGAGAGATTTGATTATATCACACAGGGCTACGTGCTTGGTATATTTAAATTGAATAAAGGAATGTGCATAGGTTATTTCGTAGAAATACCCTATTTCGAATTAAGCAAGTTATATTCATTTTAAAAAGACCATGTAAACAAATTTTATTGATAAATATTCAAGTACGATTTATGCAAATTAAACATTTAAGTTTAGAAAAGAAGTATGTGAAGCATCTAAATGCATGTTTTCATATTTCGAGTTGAACTAAACAAATTATATTAGGAACCCATTTATGTTTGATTTAGTCAAATTAACATTTAATTAAGAAAGCTCGGGATATAGCCTATGTTGCTTTTATTTAGAAAGCAAATTGAATATGCATTAACCAGTTTTAAATTTGATTATGAAAACCGAGGTATACTCTAATTAGCTTTTAATTGGATGGACTGTTTAAATACACATTAATCAAATTATCTTTCTTATAAAAACACGTGTTGATTTCTAATTAGATTTTATTTAGGAAAGCAAGTTTTCATAAACATTATCCATGTTAATATTAAATTTAATTTCAAAACCCTTCATGTTGAAAACATCACTACTAACGTGTATTTTATGTTGTCATGAGCCTAACGCAACAGAAATGAGGTTAAACGGAGCTAAAACACAAGATCTATGGACTAAACAAGATTGCAAGGGCTAACCTGCGAGAGAAACTAACTACCAGGGGCTTAACTGCAAGAAACAAGGGGCTAAAACCTAAACACACAAAACAATCGAGGGGCTAGGGTGTAAAAAAGGATAGCTAAGGATGGCAGGCGGTAAACTAAAGAAACTCAGGGGTCTAAATGAAAGAAAAATGACTTAACTGAAAGGGTTTTTGTGGGTGGAAGGACCGGCTTGTGATAACTGGAAACCACAGGGGCTCTTTTGCAAAAATAGCGGTGCCTGGCTTGGTTGACCGTTATGCAGCAAGTTGACTGGGGATAAGGCTGGATCCGAGCCGTTGGATCAAGATCGAACGGCGGGCGGCAACTGGCAGTTGCGGGCGGACGGCGAGCGGCGGCGCTGGGCGGCAGAGGTCGCCGACACAACTCGAATTCGAGCTCCCGAGCTCGGTTTTGAGCGCGGATTGCTCCTATGGCAAGCTTGCGAGCGCGTGAACGCACCTAGGGTACTAGGGAGGAGGCTCGGGTGGCGGTCAAGACACCATGGCCGGCGGGGCGGACGGCCAAGCGGAGCCGACGCCAGCGAGCTTCTAAGACGAGTATTGTTGGTATTTCTTAACGTCACCACTACGGCGCCAGGATAGCGTGAGCGTAAGAATCACCTGGGTATACCTACGGGTACGAATGAATCCGCAAGCGCACGGATATACCGTTGTAGCACTTCACCTAAGGAGTATTCCAAAGGGTATCGAATTCTAAGAACGGAAGGGGAGCTCTACGAATGACCATCTAAGGACACAGGATCCCTGCTGAGGTAGATTGGGAGATGAAGAGTCTCCAATGGGTATTGATTCTAGAAGGGCGCAAGCTCGAGATAAGGACACTCGCTTCGGGCACCAGTTCCCTCCTGGATGTAACAGGTCGGTTCTGGCCGAAAACTCTACGCCGTATCCGAACGTGGGGGAGTACAAAGGGTCTAACAGCTGTCACTACCGCAGCCTACCCCTAACTATCCGTGGGATACAAGGCCAACGAAGGATAACCCGCAGTCCAGACACCACGCCTACACCACCGATCACTACTATAGCACGGCTACGTCTGACGTCCTGTAACAATACTATAGCACTCTGTATAAATACGGAGCGACAAACCCGCGAGTACAGGCTAGGCCTCACTCATCATGAAATCAAATAGGCGACATGAGATATGAATGATACTTTGATCTGAATCAGATATGCATGAGCACCCACTATATTCTAATTGATGAGCAGTCATACAAACGGATAAACAACTTATGCACCTTCTCCACAGGATCAAAAGGAGTAGTTCAACTAGAATGCTAGCCTATGATCAAGAACGGACGAAGAACACAAGAACATATCACCTATGCATGAATGCTACTTTAGTCTAATTGGAATATATTGAAATACTCACTTTAGTCTAAATGAAGAACGACATCATCCACAAGCTACAAGGGGATGATGGCTGATGAACGGATCATCACCATCTCACCTCTACTCACTCACACACACTCTCTGTCTACCTAGCACCACCTAGGCTAGATCCTCCACACACACACACACCCATGGTGAGGTGAAGTTTCACCTCAACCAAGAGAGGAGGAGAAGGGGGAAGGAGACAAAGGTGAGAAGTTGCCTTCAAGTGTGTTGTCCTCTTCTTACCCCCACTCTCTTCTATTTATAGGGGCTGGACAACTTCGTGAGGAACCGCGAGCACCCCCGGAATGCGACGAGGAACCAACCAGGAGCTCACACGTGGAAGGCCAGGATGAGCCGGCCCAAAGGCGGTTCGGCCGACCTGTGGGGTCGTCCGACCCCTGGGTGGGCTCTCCTGCGTTGTGCTTTCTCTGGTGGCTGTCAGGTGGGTCCTTAAGCTGGTTCCGGGCGCCCACGTGGATTGGAGGCGGTTTGGACGCGTAGGTGGGCCATAGGATCCATGTGACGCTTACGTGGCGGCTCCTGATTCGTCGGGTCTTCTTCCCATGGATTGATGACATCGTGGATCTAGTGGACGCCTACATGGCAGCCTCTTATTGGCTGAGCCTGAATTGCTTGGATCATGGAGGTGTACTTTCTTCTCTTGTCTTATGCTAAATACCTGCATTCATCTTTGCATTGCCACTAGTGGAATTCATCAGTATAAGCTCCTATTCTACTGTGGTTGCATAGTTCTTGTGGTAAAATGCAGGATTTGACGACCTTAAAATAGGTACTTAGCAGCCGTCAACAACTCCCCCACACTTGACCTTTGCTCGTCCCGAGCAAGAAGGGAAAAGATCAAGCATGTTAAACCAAAGGTACAAGACCGACATAAGAGTTATTCCGAGCCATACCTTGCTCTTGTGAACTCTGTGGATTGGCTACCATGCTATCTTGGGTAGTTGACAAGAAGAACGACCATGAATCAAGTCACTTCAGTACCTGGTGGGCTGGTGGTAAGTCCTTGGGTTTTTTTAATTTAGTGAAACCCTGCTCTATCTCCCTCTTTGATTCTCTTGGATCGCTTAGTGTGTATATATCCTCACCAAGGTATTGACCTACCTTAAATCCATCCTACTCTAAACATGACCTATGTGGAGCTCAAGGTAGGATACGAATGGTAAGGCATACTTGCATCTCATATATTGCAAAGTCAAAGACCAGATCCAAAGAAGAAAATAATTCATACTATCAGATCAAGATGTGCATGTGTATGAGTATGATAAGTATAGTGGGGGTGTACACTAGGCCCGGAATGGGTTCTAGTTACCACTACACATAATGAAATGCTATGGTGATGGTAAGGTGGATGCTAGCCCCGGAGCAGGTACTAGTTATTACCATCGTATGATTAATGACTCAGTTGCATGATTCTCTTCTCTCATACATATGAAAAGGTCTTATGAGAACATGGCTATCCTATTCTCTTTTTTAGTGGACCTTCACGTGCCCACATTTTTTTACTGCGGGGACCTTCATGTGTCCCTCTTTTTTTTGGATAGCCATGCCTCTTTTACCAAATACTTGAGGAGAGAGACATCAATGGACATGATGGAGCATTTATATAGGCGGATAGATGGATGATACAGTGCTAACTCCCAGAGTAGAAGCATAGCAAGGGGAAAAAATAGTGGTGTGCACATGGATCTTGATCACGAGAGCATGAAAAGAATTCTCATAAGGGTCACGAAATTTGACAAAGCTCAATGCAATAACAAGCAGCATATGAGAAAAAGGTTTGCAATTAGAACATCATATGGCTTTGGTAGGACTGTGGCATATCAAAGAGGAGCATTGCAAGAGCTTCCTTTTTTTATAGGTAAACCCAAGATCTTAAGACTATCAGAGCAAAGATCGTATCATCAAGCCATATCTCACTCGTCAACCATTTAGATAAACACGTTGTCCTTATGACAAATTTGTTCACAAGCATCAGGTTATATACGGGAAATAAAACTTATGTACGTTAACCAAAGGTATGGAGCGAGCACAACCATATATTTCATGAGCTGGTAAACAGAGGATTTATAAACGGAGACTATACCGAACTCATGAATCATGGTTGAGTGAGATAGAGAAACAAACCAGCGCTAGCTAGCTGTGCGGACCAGGCGGGGTTTTTCGGTGATGTGTAGGTATATGCGCCCCGTTCAGGTTCTCTAAGCTCGGTCGATCGCTAGCGCTGTGTGAGCTGAGTGTGGGCATAAGAATCGTCGTGTGTGCGTTTGGAGAGTGCTGCTCTCCCCCACACTATCTTGTACCTAGGTGCTGTTCTTCAAGATAAAACAAAAAAATGACTAACACACATGGGCTCAACCGGGTTACATGACCGGTGGAGCCAGATTATTTTGTTCAAGGTTCTCTAATAAATAGGCGCTTACACACATGATGGAAATAAAAATTGTTCGGAAAGGAAATAAATGAAAGGGAAATAAATGCAAACTAATTAAGCGCCTATGGGGAAATAAAGAGGGGGCACGACCCTCTACTCAGCATCGTAGAGGTCCTCATGCCCTGTGGCCACGAAAAGGCGCCTCATCTTAGCGCACAGGCCACGACGAAGATCGTGGAGGTCATCACTAAGCTCAGCAAGATCCATCTTCTGCTCCGCACTGATGGACCTCAGCTTCTCACACTATTTGCTCAGGTCCTCCACCAGCGGAGCTAGCCTGGCTGTAGTGGGAGTCTTGGGAGACCTCCCAGCTGCCCGAGTCTTCTCCCTCGACTTCCTGGATGCTCGTGGTGTGGAGCTGCTGCCCAACTCGAAGTCCTCATCGGCCTCCTCCAAGGTTGCTGCTCGTGTGCTCTTCTTGTCTGGGGGTAGCGACCCTGGGCTTCCCAGACGGAAGGACTGGTGGAGGCGATGATGGTGTAGTAGGAGCTGAACACCCCCTTACTCCTGAGGTTCCTGGAGTGCTGGCCCACAGTGGTGGAATCACCGGAGGTGGCGGAGTCACCACAGGTCGCGGGCGAACCTCCGGGCGCCTCTGATAAGGGCTGCATGGCACGACCCCGTGGCTTCCTTGCCTTCCCTGGTGAAGCGGAACAACCGGAGGTGTGTGGGATCACCAGTGCTAGTGGCTGGAAGACTGCTCCCTTGGCCTTTGATGACCCCTCAACGGCCACCTTCTCTCCGTGATTCCCCACGGGGGGAAAAGAAGCGAGCGGCGGTACGTCGAGGACACAAGCGACCTCCATGGGTGCTGCCCCCTTTGGAGATGCAGCAATGGCAGGAACATCTCCCTCGACGAAGTCGAAGGAGGAGGCATCCGCGATGAAGGGGACGACGCTCTTGCTGTCCATAGCGGGAGGCAGCGGTGCGAGAGGAGGGTTGAGCAGGGGGATCGAGTTTCTGTGTGGCTCGAGAATTCGCCAGGTGGCGAGGAAAGGGTTTCCAGAGGACGAAGGAGTGCGCACGCGAAAGGGGAGAGGCGGCGGCGACCCTTCTAGGTCGGCCGACCTAGTGGGTCAGCCGAGCCCATCTGGGCTCCGCTGGGCCTCGGCTTTGGCCTGCGGGCTCTAGTAGGGTTCAGGACTGCTGGGCCAGGTGCCCCACCAAGTCTAAGGTCAGAGAGCTCGGGAAAAGGAAGAGTAGGTTTATGGGCATATAGTTGTCTTTACCCCAACTCGACTTTACTCAAGCCTCTTTATATCTTATCGGCTCAAAACGGGGGTCTTACCTGGATGAAGAATGTTATGGCCCCTTCATGCCTACGTTGTCTGTTTTCCTCATTCGTCTGCATGGTTAGTAACGAGCGAATACCCGAAGGATAATTTTTTTCGGGATGTAATATGGAACACAACTCTTGGGAAGAGTCTTATCTTGGGGTACCGTATAGTGCTCTCCTACTCAACCACAACTCTTGGCGAGCGCGATCAGCAAAAAAACAAAAACCGACCGAGTAGGGGTTCTCTCCAACATCCGCGGGAGAAGGGGTGGGGGGGGGATTGGGTGCCCCCCAGAATTAGTGCCTGAGTAGAAGCTCTGCTGGAGTATATTTTTTCTCTCAGCCCCTACTTTTTTAGTTAGGGCTCAAATAGGAGGCCTGCTGGAGTTGCTCTGAGTGTCGTCACCGCACATGCCACACGTGTTCTTGCTGAAGTGATTATTATAAGCAGCCCAAATGATAAGCAGCCGAACAATAGGTGATTATTATTATAATAAGGAGGAAACCATTAAAGAAATCAAATGACGTCAGTGCTGCGTGCGGTGGTTATTGGCGGCGTTGGGTTACGTTCGTCGCGGTCGGCAGCGGTGGCAGCGCCGCCCTTGATGTTGAGATGGTGCGCCGCCGCCGCGGGCGGCTGCACGAGCGCGAGCGCGCGCTCGAACTGCGCCCAGCGCTGCTCCAGCGTGCCGTTGTATCCAACCGACATGCGGATGAGGCCCGGGGAGATGCCCACCCTTGCGGTTGTGCTGTTCCCGGGGACGGACAGGAGCGTCTCGTAGTAGCCCAGGGAGACGGCCATGATGGCGAACCGGGTGGTGTTCTGGAGGTGGTGCATCAGCCGGTTGGCGCGCTCCACCGTGCCCATGTCGAGGCACAGCATGCCCCCCGAGCCGTACCCCGGGTTGGCCATGGCGGCCAGCCGCGCGTGGTGCGGGTGGTCGGGGAGGCCCGGGTAGAGCACGCGCAGGCCCAGGCGCCGCTGCATCCGCTCCGCGAACGCCAGCGCGCGCCGCGAGTGCTCCTGCATCCGCAGCGGCAGGTGCGGCAGCCGCTCCGACAGCTCGAAGGCCACCCTGGCGTTCATCGTGGGGCCCAGCAGATTCATTGCCCCGTCCACCACGTCCAACATCGCGTTCAACAGGCTCGCCGGCCCGCAGATCGCGCCTGTGCAAGGGCCGTACAGCAGCATAGTGAGTAGATCGACCATGATCATCAACGTCACCGGTGCTTGCTAGGCTGTGTCGTCCTTACCGGCGATGATGTCGGCGCCACCGCTGATGAACTTGGTGATGCTGTGGACGACGACGTCGGCGCCGAGGCGCGCGGGCGACAACACCACGGGGGTGAAGGTGTTGTCCACCACAAGCTTGGCGCCCGCCTCGTGCGCCACCCGCGCCAGCATGGGGATGTCCGCGACGGCCAGCGTCGGGTTGGACATGGTCTCCACGTACACCACCCGCGTCTCCCCCGGCACCACCGCGGCACGCACGGCGGCCTCATCGTCGGTGTCCACGAAGGTGGCGCGCACCCCGGCGGTGCGTGGCAGGAACCGGGCGAGCAGCGCGTGGGTCTCGCTCAAGAGGCACCGCGGCGCCACCACGTGCCCGCCGGCGCCCACCAGCTCCATGATCACGGCGGAGATGGCGGACATCCCGGACGCCGTGCAGTAGGCGGCCTCCGTGCCCTCCAGGGCCGCCATCTGCCGGCCCAGCGCCTGCACCGTCGGGTTGAAGGGCCGGCTGTACAAGTACATGATGTCGTCGCGGTCGGGGACCAGCTCGCCCGACAACATACGCCGCATGGTGCCCGGCTCCGCCAACCTGAACGCCGCCGACGCCTCAATGGACATGTTCACGCCGCCGTGCTCGCCGAACTCGTGCCTCGCCGACGCCAGCGCCGCCGCCGGATCGGCCTCCTCCCTGTGGCGCGCCTTGGGCTTCTCGTCAGCGACGCTGCCGTAGACGAACGGGCGCTCCAGGGTGACCAGCTCAGAGGCGGCAGACTTTGTCTCTGACATTGGGATGGGGGCGTGCTGCGTGCGTGCGTTGTAGAGGAGCAAGCAGGAGATCGGGCTCGAGAATGTTGATTAGAGCGGTGCGGGGGTCAATTTGTAGCCACAGGTGGTGGAGATCAGGGGAGTTTACCACATGGTACTGTAGATTCCTCCACCACATTTTTTTTAGATAATGGAAACTTGAGTTTCCGGCCTCTGCAAAGCACACGGCTAGTACACATATGACAATAATGGGGAGACATGAAAAGAAATAAATCATGGAGGTTGCAGTGATCTTGTCCCAGAGGATTTCAAAGTGAGCTATCATAATGCCGGCGTTATAAGTACTACATCCGTTTTGAAATTAATGTTGCTATTGAATTTTTTCCTACATTTTTGTTTGACCATTCATCTTCTCAAAAAAAAATCATGTATTTTGTCAAAATTTGTTTCATCACTTAAGAAATTTGAACAAATATTTTGAATAAGATGAATGGTCAAATGTAAAAAAAAAATCAACAGTGACATCAATTTCATAACAGAAAGACAATCTAATGCTGACGCACACAATCTAGCTAAGAGTTGTATTTGTGTTGAACCTGGTAGACATATGTATGGTTCACATCCCAGCCTGAGGGCAGTCTGTACCCGACTTAATAAAAGGGTGGTTTTCTATGCTAATTTTTTTGGTAGCGTGTACCCACATGTTGGCATGTTGCCTGTACACCACAAGAACATATATTTAAAAAATGGTAACAAACATACAATGTATATTTCAGCTTCAGCAGCATAATATTATTTCCACACTGTGGGATAATTAAGCAACTGTTCGGCAATACAAGCACATAAAAGTTCATACATATTAAAGGCAGCATGACCATTACACAAGCACATTACATATTAATACCACAGCAGCAGCAGAAGCACATGTTCAATTGTTCAAACCACCAAAGCGATCAGCAGCAATCAGCGAGCAAGAACTCTAAATTAAAAGACACAGTAATTATAAAGTTCACAATAGATAAATAACAATAAGGAGGCACATCATTTGTTTCTTGCAACGTTGCAAGTTGCATCCAAAAGAACACCTCTTGAGCTCGTAATTAGTAGGTGAGATCTCCGATTGCAAGTTCCTACATAAGAACAAAGACAAAACACTAGTTAGCCATATAGGTTGTGATAGGTTCATTGCCACACCATGGTATGCCACATTTTCTTCAGTGACTCATTGGTTCCCCGCCACAACTACGACTTGCTACAAGGCTCAACTTTTTTGCTACAAGTGTGATGAGCATATTGTTCAGTGCACTTTTGATAGAATGTGGCAAGAATTGTAGCAATGTATGGCAACAAGCCATGCCCGTAATCTTAGAAGATAAGTGCCAAAAGAAAAAAAAAACAGGTTCAGGTTTAGTGCTGGATATTACTTGGACTAAGACTATAATTACTAATCGATTCACAGGTTTTGGTACAATAGGACCAAAACCCGGACCCAATGAACCAAATGGGAAGGCTTTTCCCCTTTAACAAACCCACCGATTCATTCAACTCATATAGATGACAAATCATGGTTAGTCGGACGACTATAGTGAATTAATCACCTTATTCGCGTCGTGCAACAAGATTGACCATAGGCCACCGTTACATCTATTAATTGATGATTATTAATCAAATTACTTAGAATCATGAATATCTAGACCCTCATTAAGAACCTATGAAAAATACGAGGTGCACCAAGCATATCTTAGGTGCTCTCCAGTATTCCCATCCACAAAAAATGCATCATAAAAGATGCTTTAGAATTCAAAACAAATATGGATATGTATTGTGCATGTTGCCATCTATAATCGTGCAAATTTGATATGCAACTAATGCGTACATGCATGCTGCAATGAAAAAGAGACATTCAGCCACAATAGTAATGAATTGCAAATTTCAGACCAACAACCCATTACTGTTTATATATTGGTTTCGCTTTTTTGGCATAATTTGCACTAGTACAATACTGCTGGTACTGGTTTGGGTTATAGTAATGATACATCTTTCAATGTATTTACATTGTCATGCCATTAGGCATAGATCTATAAATTCAAGTTCGTGAAATTCAAATTTGAAAATCGTGAAAATTACATTCAAAATTTGAAAATTGAAATTTGATATTCACGGAACTCGAAATTCACAAAATTCGAGAAATTTAAAGTTTCAAATTTGCGACAATTCCAAATTCAAAATTTACAAAATTTCAAAAATCATGAAATTCAAATTTGAAATTTGAGGAATTTAAAATCAAAATTTGTGAAATTCAAATTTGAATTTTTGAGAATTTCTCAAATTTACGACATTCAAATTCATTTGAAACTTAAAAAAATTTAAATTATGCGAAAATCGAATTATAATCTCAAATTCTCAAATTTGAATTCATGAAATTTAAATTAGCAAAAAAAATTGAATTAAATTTCCCTCAAAATTATGGTACATATTGCTACCACCACTTAATATATTTTCCCAAAAATACCGCAGTAAGATAAATAATGGTGTTAAATACTGGTAATTAATACTAGTAGTAGTCCTATAATACCCCTGTACAATTAGTACTACCTAATAATACTGGTGGTACTAGGGATAACAAAGAGGATGTTCGGCTGGTAGAATGAATAGTGCTCGGCTGGTAGAATGAATAGTATTTTGTAAATGGAAATAAGCCAATACAAGTCTAGATAAGCCAAAATATGCCTGCCGAACAGCCTCAAAAGAAATTATCTAAACTGTCAGATCTAGTATTGGATGGTAGGACCACCAGTAAATACTGGCAGTATTATGTACCGTAAAGGAGGTCTAATTTTTTCACTCAAAATTTCTAGTGCATCTCACCATTGGGAGCCAGTAACCGTTGGGAGCACCAGATATGTTAACCTACAACCTTCGCGAGTCTGATATAGATTACAATATCTGCTTGGAACTATATCATTTCAATTTTAATTTATATTTTCGATGATCGAAGTTACGAATTTTGTTATAACTTGTAAGAAGAACGAGTCGCACATACCTTCAAGGCGCAAAGGATAGGGTGCTAAGTGAATGAAAAGATTTAGTGATCCAGATGCAAATTAGCTAGCTGGAGCTGAGTGTCACTTCTGATATCTTGTTCGTCGGCATCATTCACCACTGACCAGGTTACGCCGTTTATTTCCGTCGTCATCTGGTCCTCATCCTCCCGTCGCCCTCTCGTCCTCATCCTCTCTCTCTCTCTCTCTCTCTCTCTCTCTCTCTCTCTCTCTCTCTCTCTCTCTCACGCCAGGATGCCGGTGGAGGCCAGCCGTCACTCGTCGGGTCCCCACTTCCCTCTCCCGCCCTCGTGTTCGTCATCCGAGTTGTCTTCCCCGTGTCCCCCATCTAGTCGTTCCATTGTGGAGCACGGCGGCCCATCTGTGTCACCATGGAGCATCGATCCAGGGAGGGGAGATGGAGAGAAAGTGAAGGAAGGTCGACGTGGGGAAGATAAGCAGCTCTAGATTGTGGACCATCAAGTTCTATCCCTCATGAAGCAGCACGAGCAATGGAGGTGAGTACAGAGTTTTGGGGCTAGGGTTGATTTGAATGGGGATTGACTTGATTTTTGATAAATTTTGGTGCAGTTTGAAACACTACTGGAACAACATTCAAAAATTCAAAAAAAAAACACTACTGGAACATCGTTTTTCATCCCTACGGATCAACTACATGGTCAAATTCAAAAATTCTACGAGGAAATCCAGTCACAAAATCAGATCTCACCTTCTGCACTCCTCTTCCTGCGTCGTTGCTGTAGATGAGCCGGAGTACACCTGCCCACAATGGAGGGCCGCGCAACCAAAAGAAGAGGTGCTCCTCCAGACCTCCACCAAGAGAAGAGAAGGGTGCGCCCACTACTATCCTCCCCTAGCCGCCATGGAGAAAAGAGAGAGAGGTTGAGGTCGGGAGGATGATGGACGGGAGGAGATGCGGACGGGAAGGACGATGGTAGGAAAAAACGGCGTCAGTGGCAGCCGATAGAGGATTAGGGAGGGGTAATTTTGACATTTCGGCGAGCAGCCGGTAGAGGATTAGGGAGGGATAGTTTTGACATTTCGGCGAGATTGAGTTGTAAATTGAAAGTTTGAGGGCCAATTTGGACGTTTTGGAAGTTCAGAGGCCAATTTGAGTGATAGTTTAGACGTCAAATTGGCTACTCCGCCTTTTAATTCTTGAGGATTGTCCAAACTGAACTACAAAACCCTTGGCCTTTTGAGAAAAAAATATGAACCAACAACTAGCAACCATTTTTAAAAAGTTTTTTAAGAACATGATGATAAACTAATGATTTTTTAATTTGTTGTCGGGAAGTCTGGCACAAATAATCAATTTATGCTTGATCTACAACAGTGAAATGCTACTGAACACTGAAAGATCTGCACATAGCAAGTGGGGTCATGGCACAGAGCTGGGGGGCCATGATCCACCTTGGCCAACACTTGCCTTGGCCTATGATGCTACTATTCATGATGAACACAATAAATATTTTTCCTGTGCATATTGGAAGCAGACAAAAGATTACCTGACAAAACAAAGCATACTGTTAGATATATGCATATATATACTAACCAATTAAGTAACCATTCCAACGTTAATTTCTAGCAAAACATGGCGTCGGTAGTGCTGTCAGGGCAGCTTGCTGACGCATGCATATAACTGCAAGTCCGATATATATACAAACTGCATGTCGTCGATGCAGCACTACACACATGGATGCCATCGATCAGGTCGATCTCACCGGCCCATATATAGCTAGCTAGACATTAGAGATCAGCTTCAGCTGGTAGCTAGCTAGTGGGAACGGGTCGGACCGGCTGGCCGGCGGGCAAGATGGTGAGCAGCAAGGCGGTTTACGGGAAGTCGTCGTGGCCGGAGCTGCTTGGCGAGACGGCGGTGGTTGCGATGGCGACGATCACCCGCGACAGGCCCGATGTGTCGGTGGTGGTGTTCCGGCCAGGCTCGGCGATCGCCCAGGACTACAACCCCAAGCGCGTCCGCCTCTTGGTCGACAGCAACGACATCGTCGGCGACATCCCCGTCCTAGGCTAAGGTGGCGGCCACCGCCCAAAGGTTATGTGTGTGTGTGCCGTCGTAATAATGGAATAAATACATTGGTAGTAGCGTGCTACTGCTCAACTTGGCAGCGAGTAACATGCATCTAGATCCCAAAAACTCGCACATCTAAGTTTTTTAATTTAAATTGCTAATTGTTTCACATTAGGTATCCAAATCATCGTTACCCATGCATATTAAACCAGGACTTGCATGCCAAGCTGATTGGACGATGCTATGAACCAACAAGATTATATCAGGTCCACAGGTTGGTGCCATCTGCGACCCCTTTGGCAGGGCTTTTGCTGTTGGATATATACCCTAGAGCCAATTGGATTGGATTCACTAATAGGCTTGATGGATTTGATCCATTAGGGTACTAGAGTCTTAATGGGCCGCAAAGGTTGAAAGGCCCATCAGTGACCTCTATATATACAAAGGTGGGGAGAAGGGAAAACCCTAATCATTGCTACAGTACCGCCGCCGCTACAGTAGCAACGACGCTACAGTAACCTGCAGTGAACAGTAACCGCGGGTGAATAGTGACTTCTGCAGCCCCTCCTCCATCTATATCCTCCGGTTCGTGATCGTTCGTGAGGTGCTAGTACATCTACAATCGGCGTTCCTTCCCCGTACGTGTGGATACCTTGGAGGTGCTACGTTTGGAGCACAAGGACGAACCGCACGTGAAGGACAAGGTGGATGTGAGCAACTGCACTGCCTGCTACCTCGACGCGTTCGTCTACATCGAGACGGTTCCGCTGCATCTGCGCATCTAGTGGTAATCCCGTGATCTCTGACAGCAGCAGTTCCTGTTTTACGGGGAAAATTTTGTTTGTGCTAGCGTAGCCTCCCCGTATCCCTTCAGTGGTATCAGAGCCGTAGCTGCTAAGTTTTAGATTCGGGATGTGTGCATATGGAGATATGCAGATGTAGATCAAAGTTTTGATCGGCTTCGTGTTCTTGTCGTGATGGTCGTGTAACGAATTACTCCTACCGGCCGGAATTCCGCCATCGGAGTTAAGTGATACACGTAAACCCAGTCACAACGAGAAGGAGATCAATTGGATTGATCGAATCAAAGCTAGGTCAAGTGCCAGGCGCATGGGATGCGTGGCGGCAGATTGGATCTGCTACCGGTCCGGGAAAACCAGAAAACATGCTGTTCGGCAAAACAGTCATAACTTTTCGTAGTTAACTCGGATGAAGACGTTTTCTATACGAAAATTGATCTACAGAAAATTTTACACATGTGATAAACCAGCCTTGCTGGTCTCGGCGAAATTAGTTTTGCCAAATTCGGCTTGCAAGATGGGTTTTCGGGTGTTTTAAGTTTGGACGTCGGAATTGCGATAATCTGTTTTGCAGGTTTTGTGATCGGTATGGCCTATATGTGTATGTGATGCATGTGTGTAATTTTTCGTGACCTGCGTGTCACGCGTACGGCAATACGGCTGGAGCCACATGTATTGTCAAAATTAATGTAATGGTCTGCGTACCAATTTGTGATGATCTAATACGCGATTGTGTAACTTTCATTACTAGCACGCGTTAGATAGTTCTTGGAGGACTCATCACATGGAGGATGGCACACACAGATCATGGAGATGGAGATCAACATGATGTACAGGTCAATGGAGATGGAGATCACCATGTGACAATAGGCCATACCGTGTTACAACTGTGTGAATGTCGTTCTTACCGTTCTACTTTTACATGCGACAATGTTATTTTCTTGCGTGTGATGTTACGAGTAGAACGATCCCTTTGGAATTTTAAGTTAACATGCCCTCCCAACACTTGCCACCGTCCCATGTCTCGTACAATTAGTGGTGGGTCTATGAAATTAGGGTGCCACTAGTTTTCCTTGACTAGACGGGTTTGTATCGGATACTTACACGCATAAGTGTTGGTTTGCTTATCAAAGTCATTTTAACGGTTAAGGACTTTGGGGCATAAAGGTTGGGAGCCTAGACATAGAGATGTCACCCAACAATAGGAGTCATATGTGATATGATTAGCAAAGAGTTGCTTACCGATCTACCTTGTTTACTAGCGGTGACGCAAAAGCTCACTAGTAGACTTGTTAGTTGTGGATTCTGAATCACTAAGTATCAATGTGGGGATATTGATTTTAGTGGGAGTAAATTCTTTTACTCTGTCATGGATATATTGTCTTAGTGTTTTGCATTTATTATTCTGTTGTAGATTAATGGCACCTAGCAACACCACATCGTTTACCTTGCATTCGGTCCTTGAGAAGGACAAGTTGACTGGAACAAACTTTACGAATTGGATTCATAATCTGAGAATTGTTCTCAGAGCTGAGAAAAGGGAAGGAGTTCTAGGCACCCCATTACCAATAGATGGTAACGTTAAGAAAAGCACGGGCAGTAGTCATGTGATGGCGATCCAAAACAGGCCGACCTTTAAAAGGAAGGGCAATTCTTGGAAGAAGAAAGGTAAGGCCAAGGATAAGATCCCAGTGCCAAACCAGGCGCCCAAGGCTAGTCCAGCTGCCAAGGCTGAATGTTTTCATTGTAAGGAAATCGGTCACTGGAAAAGAAATTGCAAGTTGTACTTAGCTTCTATGAAAAGCAAGGGAAGTAAGGGTACTTCCACTTTAGGTACACTTAATGTTTATGTTACAGATATTTTCCTCGCTGATTCTTATATTAATTCTTGGGTATTTGATACCGGATCGGTTGCTCATATTTGCAACTCGATGCAAGGAATGATAAGAAGTAGAAGCGTGGAACGAGGAGAAGTTGATTTCCGTGTAGGCAATAATGCAAGAGTTGCTGCATTGAGCGTCGGAACGATGCAACTACACCTCCCGTCGGGATTTATATTGGAATTGAATAATTGTTATTTTGTTCCTAGTTTGAGTCGAAACATTTTATCCCCTTCATGTTTGATGAAGGATGGTTATTCATTTGCGAGTGAAAACAATGGTTGTGTGATCTCTAAGGATAATATGTTTGTCGCTTGTGCATCCATTGTGAATGGTTTATTTATTTTAAATCTTGATGATTCACCTATCTGTAACATAAGTGCTAAAAGGTCTCGACCTAATGATTTGAGTCCTACCTACATATGGCATTGTCGTTTGGGTCACATCAGTGAAAAGCGCATGAAGAAGCTCCATAACGATGGACTTTTAACTTCGTTTGATTTTGAATCCTACGAGACATGTGAAGCTTGTTTGCTAGGCAAGATGACCAAGGTGCTTTTCTCAGGTTTTCCTGAGAGAGCCTCAGACTTACTGGAACTCATACATACAGATGTGTGCGGACCAATGAGTACGACAGCTAGAGGTGGATACTAATACTTCATAACGTTCACTGATGATTTAAGTAGATATGGTTATGTCTATTTAATGAAGCACAAGTCTGAAACTTTTGAAAAGTTCAAAGAATTTCAGAGTGAAGTAGAAAATCAACGTGGCAAGAAAATCAAGACCTTGCGATCTGATCGTGGAGGTGAGTATTTGAGCCACGAGTTTAGCAGTCATCTAAAGAGTTGCGGAATTATTCCACAACTTACGCCGCCTGGAACACCTCAGAGAAACGGTGTATCCGAGCGACGTAATCGAACCTTGTTGGACATGGTCCGATCAATGATGAGCCAGTCGGACCTACCATTATCATTTTGGGGTTATGCTCTAGAAACCGCAGCTTTCACTTTAAATAGGGTACCTTCTATGTCCGTAGTTAAGACACCATATGAGATGTGGACTGGTAAGACTCCCAGTTTTTCTTTTCTGAAAATTTGGGGTTGTGAGGTTTATGTGAAGAAACTTCAATCAGATAAATTAACACCTAAATCGGACAAGTGCATATTCGTGGGATATCCAAAGGAAACCTTGGGATATTATTTCTACAACCGGTCAGAAGGCAAAGTGTTTGTCGCCCGGAACGGTGTTTTCTTAGAGAAAGAGTTTCTTAAAAGAGAAAAATGTAGACAGAAGGTGTATCTTGAAGAAGTTCAAGATGAGCCGCTTGGCCAAGATCTCATAAGTGATGCTAATGTAGCTGAACGAGTTGAGATGCCCGTGGCAAGAGAAGCACCAACACAACCACGAAGGTCTGAAAGGGCACGTCGCGCAACTGATAAGCTCAATCTCATGATCACGGGAGAGCGCGACATATTGTTGTTAGCCAATGATGAACCTATGACATATGCGGAAGCAATGATGGACCCAGATTCTGAGAAATGGCAAAGTGCCATGAGATCCGAAATAGATTCCATGGATGACAATCAAGTTTGGAACTTGGTTGACCCGCCAGATGGTGTTAAACCCATAGAGTGCAAATGGATCTATAAGAAGAAGAGAGACATGGATGGAAATGTTCACATCCATAAAGCTCGACTTGTTGCAAAAGGTTTTCGACAAGTTCAAGGAGTAGACTACGACGAGACATTCTCACCCGTAGCGATGCTTAAATCTATTCGGATCATTCTAGCTATAGCTGCATATTTCGATTATGAGATATGGCAGATGGATGTCAAAACAGCTTTCCTAAATGGAAATCTGACTGAGGATGTGTATATGACACAACCCGAGGGATTTGTTGATCCAACCAATGCTAGAAAGGTGTGCAAACTTCAAAAGTCCATTTATGGATTGAAGCAGGCATCTCGGAGTTGGAACCTTCGCTTTGATGAAGTGGTCAAAGGGTTTGGCTTCATTCAGAGTGAAGAAGAGCCTTGTGTTTACAAGAAGGCAAGTGGGAGCTCTGTAGTATTTCTAATCTTGTATGTGGATGACATATTGCTGATTGGAAATGACATTCCTATGCTTGAGGCCGCTAAGACCTCATTGAAAAATAGTTTTTCGATGAAGGACTTAGGTGAGGCGGCATACATTTTGGGCATCAAAATCTATAGAGATAGATCAAAAAGGCTTATAGGATTAAGCCAAGACACTTACATTGATAAAGTGTTGGAAAGGTTCAACATGGAAAAGGCGAAGAAAGGGTTCTTGCCTATGTCACATGGCATACATCTTAGCAAGACTCAGTGTCCTTCGACAACTGATGAGCGGGAACGCATGAGTAGAATACCGTATGCTTCGGCCATCGGATCTATTATGTATGCAATGATATGTACACGTCCAGATATTTCGTATGCACACAGTGTTACAAGCAGATACCAATCTGATCCAGGTGAGGGTCACTGGACAGCGGTTAAAAATGTTTTTAAGTACTTAAGAAGGACTAAAGGCATGTTCCTAGTCTATGGTGGTGAGGAGGAGCTCGTTGTAACGGGTTACACCGATGCTAGTTTCCAAACTGACCAAGACGATTCAAAGTCGCAATCAGGATACGTATTTACGATAAACGGTGGTGCTGTGAGCTGGAAGAGTTCCAAGCAGGAGACAGTGGCTGATTCTACAACAGAAGTCGAGTACATCGCGGCTTCAGAAGCTGTAAAGGAGGGTGTTTGGATAAGGAAGTTCCTTTCTGAACTTGGTGTGTTTCCGAGTGTCTCTAGCCCATTGGATCTTTATTGTGACAACAATGGGGCTATTGGGCAAGCAAAGGATCCAAGGAACCACCAAAAGAATAATCATGTACTGCGAAAATTTCATCTCATACGAGAGATCGTTAGACGAGGTGATATCAAGATATGCAAAGTACACACGGATTTGAATGTTGCAGATCCTTTGGCAAAACCTCTTCCACAGCCTAAGCATGAGGCGCACATGAGAGCTATGGGTATTAGATACATTCTAGATTAGCTCAAGTGCAAATGGAAGAATGTTAGAAATATGTCTCATAAGGAATCATAGAGATGATTATATTTCATTATATCCACAGCCTAAGCATGAGGCGCACATGAGAGCTATGGGTATTAGATATATTTTAGATTAGCTCAAGTGCAAGTGGAAGAATGTTAGAAATATGTCTTATAAGGAATTATAGAGATGATTATATTTCATTATATCCATGAAACTTTGTTCTTTTATTTGAATATCCATGAAAGGCGACTTGTATTTGATTGGCAATTATGTGAATTGTTTGTGAAACTCTTTTAATTGTATGGTTATTCAAAAGTTGTCCCTAGTATGAGTTAATGACTAGCACATGTATTAGTTGATGACTATGTTTCACAAGTCATGAACATGGAGATGTATAACTAATAATGTGGGCACATGTATGACATGGGGCTGGACTGACCCAATTTGAGACTTTGTTATATAGTTCTCTGTTTACACAACGCATACGCTATGTCCTTAGACTTGAGATTGTCGCATGTACTCAAGATGTGAATTGACCTACTTAGAGGCTATCAACCGCTACTCCGTAACTGGGTAGTTATAAAGGTGGCTTTCGGGTTTGTCAGGAAGTATGCTGTGAGGCATGGTCAATCAAGATGGAATTTGCCCCTTTCTACTTGAGAGAGATATCTCTGGGCCCCTCGAGTGACCGGATCAAGAAATGCATGGCCGTGCTGGGTTAAGAGTTAACCCCTTTTAAAGGATCCGAATCACAGTGTCGAGAAAGAGAGGTCAGATTGGAGCTAGACCAAATATCGTGAGGCAAAGGGAATAGCATGTATGAAATGATGTGTGGTTCGTCTGATAAGATCTTTAC
This sequence comes from Cenchrus fungigraminus, assembly GCA_036936925.1. Lineage (NCBI taxonomy): Eukaryota > Viridiplantae > Streptophyta > Magnoliopsida > Poales > Poaceae > Cenchrus > Cenchrus fungigraminus. The sequence continues at coordinate 122,946,190 of CM072770.1, read as the reverse complement.
GTATGCATAGGAGTTGACACGTCTTGCTAGAGGCCGCTATCAACTATTGGTCGAGTAGGAGTACTCGGGCCATGTTTATGTGTGCGTGAACCTATAGGGTCACACACTTAAGGGGTTTGGAACATTAGAAAGCTTGCGTATGTGATTGTCTCTAGTGCAAGTGGGAGACTGTTGGATATATGTCCTAGAGCCAATTGGATTGGATTCACTAATGAGCTTGATGGATTTGATCCATTAGGGTACTAGAGTCTTAATGGGCCGCAAAGGTTGAAAGGCCCATCAGTGACCTCTATATATACAAAGGTGGGGAGGAGGGAAAACCCTAATCATTGCTACAGCACCACCGCTGCTACAGAAGCAGTAACGCTACAGTAACCCACAGTGAACAGTACCGCGGGTGAATAGTGATTTCTGCAGCCCCTCCTCCATCTATATCCTCCGGTTCGTGATCGTTCGTGAGGTGCTAGTACATCTACGATCGGCGTTCCTTCTCCGTACGTGTGGATACCTTGGAGGTGCTACGTTTGGAGCACAAGGACGGACCGCACGTGAAGGACAAGGTGGATGTGAGCAACTGCACTGCCTGCTACCTCGACGCGTTCGTCTACATCGAGACGGTTCCGCTGCATCTGCGCGTCTAGTGGTAATCCCGTGATCTCTGACAGCAGCAGTTCCTGTTTTACGGGGAAAATTTTGTTTGTGCTAGCGTAGCCTCCCCGTATCCCTTCATTTGCTCCGTCTTCTACACCGGTAGAAGACGAAGCCCTACCAAACGGGCAACACCTAAATGGCTGGAGCTCTTCGGTGGGGAGGAAGCTCAAAATTGGCTCCCCACTACCTCTGCCATCTCCGGTTGGCGGCGGCATGAGGCAATGGAGGATCGGTGGCTAGCGCAACGGCATGGAGAAAGATGGCAGTACGGAGCGAAGGGGACCGATGGGTTGGAGCGGTCATAGGAGGCCGACGCGGGTGGAGGGGGTTGTCAGCTATGGCCAGAGGAGGCTGACCGCTGCGGTGCTGGGAGGATGGTGATGGACGGGCACATGTTAATGAATGGGTGCAAATGCCCCCCCCACTATTGCAAAAATCAATTTTGCTGCGCGCCCCGCGATTTGCCGTGCGCTTTATTTAGGGCGCACGACAAAGAAAAAACACACGACAAACTTGTTGTTTGCCGTGCACTTTATTTCGGCACGTTTTTTTGGGACCCACAATGAGCACATGAGTTTGCCGTGCGTTATTTTTTTCGCGCATGACAAACTATTTTTTTCCCAACGTTCGTTAGCAACCGTTAGCATCGGGGGGGGGGGGGAGGAGATGATTTTTTGTCCCTTCCAATTACCCCTCAAAAACATTTCTCCTCACCTTGAAACTTTTTCTACTCTATACATACAATATGTGTTGGTAAAATTTTGTATTCATTTGTTGTATTTAACTAATTAATTACATTTCAAATATATTTTTAAAATAAGTCAACTTTGAACTACAAGTGATTCAAATAATAGAATAAAATGAGTGAAAAATGATATTCATGTTATTTATCCCAATTTGAGTTTTTACCCCTGAAATCAAAAGAAATTTTGAACATCTTGACTAGGAAACATGACCATGATCGTTGGTCCAAATGATTTAAAAATTCTAAAAATGCAAATGAAGTTTGAAAATTATGAGATTTGTCAATATCTCATGATATCATATGTGAAGGTTGTGGTAAAAATTTGATGAGTTTTGAATATTTTTTCATGTACGATGCTTACAAATTGAAACATCTTCAATGAAGTTTCATAGAGTTACTAAGTATATGGTCATGTTTGGATTAAAAGTGACGATCAAATTTGAATTTGAATTCAAAATTTTCTCTATAGGCAATAGACAACATAAGTTGTTCTATGTAAAATTTTGGTGTTTTCTATGTAAAATTTGGATTTTATTAAAGAAGCCTTGACATGTGTTTTTGCTTCGGCACACGGCAAACATGTGACTTTCCTGTGCGTTTTTACTTCAGCGCACGACAAAGTTTTTTCCCCATAGATTTATCCTCCTAAGATCCAAATCCAGTCGCTCCTCAAAACAATTTCTCCTCACCATGAATTTTTTTCTACTCTATATATACAACATGTGATACTTCATGGTAAAATTTGGAAGATTTTTGTATTCATTTGCTATATTTAACTAATTAATTGCATTTCAAGCACTTTTTTGAATTAAATCAAATTTTAACTACAAGTGATTCAAATAATATAATAAAATGAGTGAAAAATATTATTCATCTTATTTAGGCCAATTTAAAATCTTACCCATGAAATCGAAAGAAATTTTGATTATCTTGACTAGGAATGTCAACGACGAATGTGTCTTCCAATGTTTTTAAAATTCTAAAAAAAACAAATGAAGTTAAAAAATTACGAGATTTGTCAACAACTCATGATATCATACACGGAGGCTGTTGTACAAATTTGTGTGTGTTTTGAAATTTTATCACATACGATGTTTACAAATCGAAACATATCTCAAGAAGAATCACAGACTTGAGAAGGATGCAGTTAGGTTTGGATTAAATGTGAGGATCAAATTTGAATTTGAATACGAAATTTTTTCTATGGGCAATAGTTAACATAAGTTGTTCTCTGTATAATTTTGTTATTTTTTAAACTGTTCGATAATTTTGGTGTTTTTCTATGTGAAATCTGGATTTGATTAAATGGGTCTTTGTCGTGCGTTTTATAGATCGGCGCAAGACAAAATAAAACTTTGCCATGCATTTTTAGATCCAACACACGGTAAAATAATTTTTTGAATTATTTGATAATTTTGATCCCCGCCGCACCATTTTCTCCCATCACTGCCCCCGGGCCCCACGCAGCCCCACCCCACACGTCACGCACCCCGCACCTTGGCGCCCTTATCTCCTCACGTGACGCACCTGCCCCCTCCCTTCCTCGCTCTCTCTATCATCCTCGGTCTCTTCCTCTCCTGGCGCCGCCACTCCCTCCCTCCTCTCCGGGCGCCAGATCCGGCGACGGCGGAGGAGATGGTGGCGTGGGGAGTTTCGACAGCGGAGAAGCCAAGAGCTCTGGCAGCCTCTACTCCCTTCTCCATCTCCGACATGACGTGATCCACGGCACCTGCGGAGGTCTCCGTCCCCTGCAGATCCACGACGCCCGCGGAGGTCTCCCTCCCCTGCACTGCACATCCGCCCGGCACCCTCGTCTGATGCCGCCAGCGGCGTCTCCTTCCCTCGTCCGCGGGAAGCACCCTTAAGCTGGGGAGGCGTGCGGCGGCGGCCTGCAGTGGTGCCCACCCGTCGGCCTGTGACAACCCGTCCGAGAAAATACCGTACTATCGTCTAAACCAATCCACTTTGGTCATTAAGCGATAATAAAGTATCATCCCGTCGTAAGTTGTCGGGTCAAGCCCGGTGAAATCACTCACATAGCGACAACGGATCGAACATATGCATTAAAAACTCACACAAAGGCGAGCCAGTGTACATTACACAAATTAAATCCAAATTTACCCCTAAGGGTTTAATTATTACAAATCGTGGTTCATGACATGATGAGTAAAGGTTCAGAGTTCGAAAACAACAGAAATTAAACTAGCGATACGATAAACATCATAGGAGGCCATCTATGATGTAATCACTCGTCATCATCCACCCATTCCAGCTCCCAGTCGGGTGAATCTCTCCAGACCAAACAACTTCACCTGAAACAACATTTATATAGCAAGGTTGAGTGTACTAATACTCAGCAAGACTTAACCATCTGACAATTAAAAGATACCTCTAGACATGTAAGTCTTTTGGCTATTGGGTTTGTTTTGCCAAAAAACAACTTCATTGATCCTTACTTTCAATATTTTAGCTCAAATTCTAGTGGATTAATCATTACTAAATAAGCAACTATTGCAAACAAGAGTTGTGCAAAACAATTAATTCACGCAGCGATATTCACATAGTTCCATCATTAAGGGACATCATGGTCAGTTGATCAAGCAGTCTCAGATAATGGTGAGAGGCCGACAATCGATTGATTAAAACCCTTGCAAGGTAAATCTAAACACACAGAATGGTGCCCCAACAGAGTTGGCATCGACCAGATGGTTCCCGTCGATCTTTGGTTCGAGATAAGGATTATAGTCCTGGGTACAAGGCTATCTGGTGTGCCCCACACAGTACATCCAGCCTTACACATGTACCCCCTCCCGATTATGATCCGGGCAGGTGAATACTCAAGATTAGTAAAAGAAAATATCCCTTGCCGCCTCAATCAGGTACTAGGCTTACCGGTCTCATTACCAACAAGTTCTTAGTACGTTCAAAAGCTTAGCCCACGAAAGCCACTAGACCGGAGCCCAAATCCCATGCTCTTATCACATGAGCAATCCATTTATAAAGATCTTATAATTCCAACATAAGAACCTATTCTCGCGAGTGACAAACATCACTCGACTTTTACCGAGTCCTATAGCATAGTAGCTATCGACCTAGTATACTAGTAAAAGAGCATAGGTACCTTGGGATCATGCAATCTAGGGTTTCAATTCAATTCCTGAAACGTAAATGCATAAACATAGCAAAGGTAGTTGCATAATTTTAAAAAGAAAGGTTAATGATCCGGGGCTTGCCTTCATCGGTAAGGTTAGCCTTGGGCCCTTCTGCACTTTGGCACAGGTCTTGAGCTACGTCCACGTACTATAGCTCACTGCTAGCTCCCTCGTCTCCTCCTGCCAGCACCGTCGGGAAGATCTACACGAGGATGCATATGCAAGATTTAATTAGTGGTTTTAATTTGATTAATTACAAAACACACATGACAACCATGGAGTGCATAGTTGGCCACATTCACCTAGATAAGAATGTATTCAGCACACTCTTCCTATCAAGGAACAACATTTTGTGCTTTATTAATTATTCTTTTTGATAGTAATTGTGTACACATTTATACAAATAAAATTAATTTAATTTCACAAAACAGCAAGGGGTTGATTCTAAGCTCTCTAGCAGGCTACACAACACATCCATAGGGTCAACTAAGTGTGGAAGTGGTGGTTTTCCCCATTTAAATCTATTATGGAGCTTAAATTGGCTTCCAATATTTTTATCCATAAATTAATTCATAAAATACAGTGGGTGGTGTTTACTAAGCTCTATAACTCTAAGCAAAGCCACTGAACACAAGTGCACACTTAAATGAGCTATAAATTAATTATACCAAAAATGACAATTTCTAGCTACCACAAATATGATAAATGTATATAAAAATAAATAAACAACTTCTGGAGCCAATCTTTCTCCCACAACATCTTTGACCTAAAACTAGGCTACAAACACAACAATTAGCTCATGGGACTTTCTAACTTTTAAACTATGCAATTACATTTAAAACTAGGCATAAATCAAGAATAAATATCTCTAACAGTTCTAAAATTATGATAAATTCACCAGAGGTGAATCTAGGCATAACAAGGCTGTTGGGGAATTGGGCAAAAACCTTTTACCCTCGAAACGTCGGAGTTGCCGAATTCATGAATTTATTCGTGAATGTTCCTCAGGGTGGAAATTCTGTTTCATAGCAAGGAAGCATTCGTAAAGGTGTTCTGTTAATTTTACACGATTCGTTGACTTTCTAACATCGTGCGAAATAATCGCCGAACTGGCCTTGGATCGCAAGTCTGCTGTCTGTTTCAGGGTGACTGGAATCTGGCGAATTCAGGAAGTCATGAACCTGCGAACTTCGGGAAGCTCAAGGAATCTCAGTTCGGAAGTCTTGTCAAGTGATGAACTTCATGAATGAGGTTTCGGAGGTCAATGGGAGGCCAAGTCAAAGACGTCATCTCAAAAAGTCCGGGTTTGAAGTGTGAACTAGTGGCAGGCTTGTAAATGTATGAAATTAGCCCCGCAAATCACGGGATGTAAAAGACATTCATGTACATGTTCACACTAGGAATATTCTTTAGAGTCGAGGGTAACATCGGAATGTAAAAGTCCCTTCGTCTCCCTATAAAAGGGGGCCCGAGGGCACATGTAAGGGGGATTCACAACTTTTGAGGCGAGTACAGACTTTCGGGGATTCCTTCTCCCCTCTTCCGTTCTTACCTTCGCGAGTTTATTTCGGAATCTTGTGTTCGGGGATACCATCCGATTTTAGGACCCCCCAACATTGGCACCCACCGTGGTCTCAGCCGAAAAACAACTCACGATGCCTCCACAGAAGAAGTCCAAGAAGAACACACCTACTGAGGCCAACCAAGAAGATCACTACGCTAAAGAAAACAATGGAATCTCTCTTACTGCAGAACCTTCACATATCACAGACCAAGAAAAGAGGGCAAAACTTGAGGCCCTTCAGAGGGCAAGAGCTGAGAAAACAGCACATACTCTTGAACCATTCACTGAAGAAGAAGCTGATGAGGATGATGATCAAACTGTTGACAGAGAACTAGAAAGGGTGAACCAAAAAGTTCTACAGCTTCAGAAAGAGAAAGAAAGATTCGCGAACCAGCTGGAAGCAAGAAGGAAAGCTTCGGAGAAGCTGGAGAAACTTAACCAAGCAAAAGAGCAAATAGAGAGAATGCAAAGAGAAATCAATGAAATGAAAGAACAAGAGAATAGTTCACTGTGGCGTGATTCACCACACCAGAACTCTGGCCAGAACAAAAGAACTTCCAGAGAAAATTTCTTCGCAAGCAACGGAATCTCGCACTTTGCGGATCCAGACTCACCACTCTCACTTGGGTTGCAAATAACACCGTGGCCACCAAAGTACAAACCAGTCTCTCTACCGAAGTACAAGGGGTATGAAAACTCTAGACAGTTCCTCAAGAGTTACGAAGCAGCCGTGAATTCAACAGGAGGAGATGATATCGCACTAGCCAAGTCCTTCATCATTGCTTGCGAAGGCCCAGTGCTCAACTGGTACTTTCTGCTATCACCGCACTCAATCTGCAGTTGGATTGCCTCCACAATGCCGAATCAATTCTGTCTGAACTTCTGGCAACCACAATTCATGGGTCATCAGCCGAATCCAGTCACAGTACAGCAGTTTCAGCAGGCACAATCACCTTGGCAGCCATCTCAACAATTCTACCCTCAGTCTCAGGTAATTCAAACCATTCAGCAGCCACAACCGATTCAAGAAATATTGCCACCACCTCCGGACAGTTCATCAAGGCCTGAGTCGAGTTCAACAGGCAACAACCCGAAAGTATTACCTTCATTTGGAACTATCATGCCTATAACAGGAGGTTCGGCCATGGAGTTTGACACAAAAAGACAAAGAAACAATTACCTCAGATCTATCAACACAGTCATCAATGATGGTCCAGCAGCGCGTCCAGAGTGGGCCAAGGTACCGATAACATTCACCGAACAAGACTTCAAACTAAAGTCAACAAACCACAACGATGCCATGGTCATCGAAGTGAACATAGCTGGACGGGTTATCGGAAAAGTTCTGGTGGATAACGGAAGTTCAGCAGATATCTTATTCATGAAAACTTTTGAGAAGATGAGCTTGAGTCAACACATGCTGCAGCCACCAGAATACCCGTTACTAGGTTTCGGAGGAAAATCAATCAAGCCAGTGGGAAAAATAGCTCTGCCTGTATCCTTCGGAGATCTTGACAATGCCAGAACAGAAACTCTCACTTTTGACGTAGTCGACATGTACCATCCATACCTCGCGATTTTCGGCAGAGGATTCATTAACAAGTTCGATGCTGTCATAAGGCAACAGCTCCTACGCATGAAAATCCCAGCTCCAAAAGGAGTCATCACAGTGTTCGGTGATCAACAAGAGGCCTGAAACATTGAGAAGGGCTTCACACCAGGTCAAAGCAATGTGCATCAGCTGAATTCTACCGAAGAAAGGAAAGAACCCTACGTTGAAGCCAAGAGAGATAAAGAGAAAATTGAGATTGTTGCTGACGGCGAAACGAAGAAAGTGTACTTATATGACCACATCAGCGATCTAGCAGAAACATTCGCGAATTTCAGAGCAGCCGATCTTAAGCTGAATCCCGAAAAGTGCATTTTCGGCATTCACAAGGAGAAAGTTTTGGGGTGCTTGGTTTCGATAACGACACCAGAAGAAATCAAGAACGAAAGCCTAAGAGTGCTGAAAGCAAAAGAGATCGAGGAAATTGACATGAAGGTGGAGAAAGACATGATTGAATTGACAATCCTTGAAGCTTCTCATAACATTGAAAAATGCCAGAAGGAAACCGAGGCATGGAGGGGCAAGGAAATAGTCAGGAAAAATATCAGGACTGGCGATCTAGTGTTGAAAAGAAAGAAAAATTGGGAAAATCCCGGGAAACTTCAAGAATCCTGGGAAGGGCCATACATAGCGAAAGAAACAAACATACCATGGGCTTTCCGCTTGACATACCAAACTGGCGAAGAGCTGCCGCATTCATGGAATGCTGACAGCTTAAAGAGGTACTAGCCTTGAAAATCTTGAAAGTAGTTAGACTTATTTTCAGCATTTCTTTCCGCAAGTTCAAATTTTCATAAAAATGTAAAACTCCGAACCACGGATCTATAAGTGGTTTCGGGAACAAAAACATTTACTGCTCGCATTTAAGTTAGAATAAGAAGGACCGTACTCTTTTCCTTGCAAAGGGGGCCCTAAATCAAGGGGCAAGGTTTTTAACGAGGCGGATCCTATGTAAATACTCTTTGTGGTACATATGAAAAGAGTTTTCCCCCAAATCATGTGTCTTGAGAAATTCCATCATGAGAAAGAAAGTTCGTGAAAAAGGCTTCGTGATAGCCTGAATTCCATCGTGAGAAAGAAAGTTCGTGAAAAAGGCTTCGTGATAGCCTAGATTCCATCATGAGAAAAGTTCGTGAAAGAGGCTCCGTGATAGCCTAGGTTCCATCATGAGAAAAGTTCGTGAAAGAGGCTCCGTGATAGCCTAGATTCCATCATGAGAAAGGTTCGTGAAAAAGCTCCGTGATAGCCTAAGTTCCATTGTGAGAAAGAAGTTCCATCGTGAGAAAGAAAAAGTTCTTGAGAAAAGGCTCCGTTATAGCCCGAATTCCATCATGTGAAAGAAGAATTCGTGAAAAGGCTCCGTGATAGCCTAAGTTCTATTGTGAGAAAGAAGTTCCATCGTGAGAAAGAAAAAGTTCTTGAGAAAAGGCTCTGTTATAGCCCGAATTCCATCATGTGAAAGAAGAATTCGTGAAAGGGCTCCGTGAAAGCCGAGATTAAAGAAAAGAAAAGAAAAGTTCTGTGAAAGAGGCTCCTTGATTGCCAAAGGCTCCGTGAAAGCCTAAATCCCACCTTAAAGGGATTTCCTACCGAAAGGCCTGAGACAACAACAAGTTGTGGCCTAAATCCCACCTTTAAAGGGATTTCCTACCGAAAGGGCTGAGACAACAACAAGTTGTGCCCTAAATCCCACCTTAAAAGGGATTTCCTACCGAAAGGCCAGAGACAACAGCAAGTTGTGGCCTAGATCCCACCTTGAAGGGACATCCTACCAAAAGCACGGGAACAACTGAAGGTTGTGGCCTAGAAAACACAAGTGTTTCTGTTCCGAATTTTATGTGTGAAAAGTTATAGCCAAAGTTACCTCTGATGAAAGAGCAAATAAGAATAGTAGAGAACATTCATGAAGAGTTATACGAACTTTTTTAGGAAAATCTTCTTCCAAGGGCCAAGGGGCTCAATCATCTCCGAAGGCCAGAGTTCATAAAGGATGGTTGAAGCAACTGAAGGTTGCGATATTAACCCGGGCAAGTATGCCAAGCGGGCGCAAGTCCACAAAATTCGTGAAACAAATTTTGTCGACCTGCATTCGAAAGGGGTTATCAATTCTCAGGCACCCATGAAATTTTGCATGAAAACGGCAAGGTGGGGAGGGTGACATTTTTTCTTAAAAAACGAGTTTATTGCCTTAGTTTCATACAAAATTTCATAAAATCAAAATTACAAAGCTTCCAAGAGCTGAGAATTTCAGAAAGGAAGTTCGACGATACGGCCTGGTTTTCGACCCCTTTCTTCGACAATATCACTAGCATAAGCGAGGCTACAATCGCCCGTTGTAGGGCTAAGGGGCTCCGTCTTCACCAAGGTCCGCGAACTCGAGGCTTAGCTGGTAAGAGCATAACCGTCTCGTTGAAGGAAAAACCAACTAAGTTGAAAACTACGCATCGAATAATACTGACAACATTCTGCCCAAAAGTCAGTAAATCTGCATCCAGGATTAGCTTCTTTGTACAATTGCCAAGCTTCACCACTAACTATTTGATCCTGGCGATGGATTCGCAAAGGTATCAAATCCTGCACAGGCCCACCTTGCAGGACTTGCGCAGGTTAAAATTTACAAGACAAAAGTTCAGAAGGGGACTCGCAACCCACAAATATACAAGTACATAGTTTTCGACATCAAGAGTGATGTTCGGACAAGTGTAATTTCATCCATCGATGTCAACCTTCGGGGAGCTAGTTTGACGATCGGAGCTCTCTTCACCCCCGTCGTCTTGACCATCACCACTGCTGCTGCCGTCACCACTGCCAGCTTCCTCCGAACCATCTTCATCATCAGTAGCATCGTCATCTTTTTCAGATTCGGAGGGTGATTCTTGGCTTTCTGCAGCTTTACCACGTTCCTCTTTCTGAATCATCTGAAGAAACATAAAAAAAGAAGAGTTAATAAAAATCAAGATACAAACATCCATGAGGGGCCAAAAATCGGGCAAGGTTTACCAAAAACCAACCTTGTCTAGTTTGGCGTGGGCAATCTTTTTTGCGAACTCCTTCCCGCTTGCAAACCAAAACTCCCTTGCGAATCTAACCTTTATGGCTTGAACGTCTCCGTTGGGACGAATAATCAAAGTGCTCCCGGCGTCAGGAAAGTGCGAAAGATTCTCGCGAAACTTCACGAGATCGATGCAGTCAAAATCGTAGAGAAGCTTCAGAATACTTTCTACTGAAAAGGCAGCAGCGAAGTCACTAGCTCCTGAGATGACGTCAGGAAGAGCCCGGAACTCAGCTTCAATCCAATCCATCAAATCGGAGATTTCTTCATTTTTAGGAAGTGGGCCAGGACGAACACCGAAGTTTTTCAGGGCTTCTCTGTACTCCCCGAATAAGAGTTTCAGTTTTTTCTTAATTTCATCAACATCTTGTCCTGAGACTTTGCTTTGCTCAGATAAAGCCCTTTCAAGATCTTGAATCTTCTGTTCTTTGCTGCTCAGAGTCTTTGCAAGATCAGAATTTTTTGTCGAAAGCTCCGCATTGCTAACACGAAGCTCGTCAACAGCTTTAGCATTCTTATCAGAATCCTTGCGAAGGTTTTCGATCATTTTCAGATCATCTTCATGAGTCTTGTTTAGCTTTTCAAGATCTTTCTTCGAGTCATGAAGGGCAGCTTCAGCAAGCCTCTTTTCATCTTGACACTTTTTTAGGGAGTCAGCAAGCTCAGCAATCCATTGCTCTAATTCAACACCTGAAGCTTGAGCCTTGTTGAGTTCGCGCCTTAGCTTCTTAGATTCGCCGGAGAGCTTCTTAATAACCTCATCTTTTTCAAGGAGCCGTTCAGAGACCACCTTGCCAACAATAGACGCCTTTAGGTCATAAGTCTTCTGGAAACTGGCAAGCTCCGAAGATGAGAGTTTTCGAGTATTCTCTTCAAAAACTACGCAAGATATAAAGCCTAAAGTAACGAAAGTTTAAGAAACATAAGGCAACCATCAGAGCACAAAGAGAAAAGAAGCAATATGCGAACCTGTCGGGTTCAGCTTTCTCAAAGGAATATCGTTTGCAGGCTCAGAAATCGTCAGAGATTTCTGAAGAGACGAGGAGATCTGCTTCTCAGCAGCAGAGAGATGCTTTTCAATAACAGATGGTGTCTCGCCAGTCAATCGAGATCTTTTCTTCGGCAATTCCTCTCCTGTTTCATCCACAAATTTAGGAGATGTCCATAGCAAGGCAAAATTAGGAGTGTCATCATCCGAATCAACCATTTCACCCCCAACACTTAGTAATTCACCTCTAAAAGATGTACCAAAATTTTCATTGTAAGCAACGATTGAGGGAGAGGGATCTTGACCTTCGGGAAGTTCTTCGCGCTTCTCAACAAAGGATGGGTTCTCGGCAGGATCACCACTTTTTGCACAGTCTGCTCCAAATCTTTGGTAAATTCTGGAGAAGCCCTGTCCTTAGAAGCCGAAACTTGAGAAGTACCAGCCTCAGTATTAGCAGCAGACTCAATAGGAGCAGCTTGAGCTTCGAGGACATCATCTGAAAAAGTTTCAACATCAACAAATTCATTCTCAGAACCTGGACTATAACCATGACGAACGCCAAATCTCAAATCACGCCATAAGCAAGAAGAGAAACCTATTGGGTGAGGTTCTTCAGTCATTTCATCATCTGAGAAAGCCGAAGAAACGCGCTGAACTGTAGCAACAGCAATCTTCTTTACAGCCTTTTTAGCTTTCTTTTGGCCCAGCTGAGCAAGACTCGAAGCCGCCTGAGCCTCAACATCAGAAATATCCTCAGAAGCTTTGCGTTTCTTCTTGCTAGATTCCAAGGACTTGGTCTTTTCAGGACGAATGATGGAAGAAGAAATGTCACCAGCTTCGCTCCTTCCTTTTCCTTTCTTCGAAGCTTTCTTTCTTCGAGCCTTGGGTGGAGCAGCAGAGCAAATAGCTACAGCAACAGCCGAAATCTTCTTGTCCGCGCTCGGAGGCCGGGAGCGAAATGCAGTCTCAGCGCCAAGCTCCGAAAATACTCGATTCACCCTTTTCTTATGTTTAACAAGAGCTTTGAAATACTTGTACTCATTAAGAGTCGATTCGCCAACCATGGCATTAACCTTTTCTTCAACTTCGGCTATAAAATCTTCGAGACTTTGGCCTTCCTTCAATCGTAAATTGAACCTAGGAAACGGCACTTGCTGCGTTGCCCAGTCCACATCCAAGAAAACAATATTAGCAGGGTGCCAGCCATCTGATATCGGCCAAACTTCGGTTGCAACAAATTCTTCAATGACGTCGCGACCACCGAGAACAGTACTGGCCAACAAGAAAGCATTTTCGCAATTTTCAAAGCCGGTAGTGCGTTTGCTATACGAAGCAGTGCAGATGGCAATCACTGGTGCCATAGGCGAATAGAAGGGGTAAGCTGGTCCTGTGTAGCCAGAAACCTTAGACATGTCAACCTTCACATAAAACCAGTATGAACTCCAATCTTTGGAGAAGTTGGTCTTGCTGCAGGGTGCGAGCTGGATTCGGTTAAGGCCTTTTCGTGAGTTTTGTCTTCGGGTGTTAAAAGTACAGCACACGTAGTGCGCATCATAGTACTTTCCATCATCAAGCTTAAGAATATCCTTCTCAATCACAAGCTCGAACAAGCGAGCGAATATGTCAGCACTGAAGGTACACTTGAAAGTCTTCATAATCCAAAAGAACTTTGAAAGTTCCAGAAAGGAGTTCGGTGTCAACTGATGCATCTTCACAGAAAATTTTTCAAGAATGGAAGGCAGAATGTTATCACAGGGAAACCTAAGTCCACAAGTAAAGAAATCTCTGAAAACAACAACTTCGTTCGCTTCGGGAGCAGGGACTTGTTCACCAGAAGGGGGACGACCATCGCCGGCAGGGAAAAATCCAGCCTCTTCATATTCTTTGATAAGACCGGCTGTAACCTTTGATTCACCAAAGACAAAAGCCGGGGGATAAGATTTAATCTTCATGCCAACAAGCTCGCTCACATCAGCGTCGACATTGGATAAATCTTCTTCCCCGCCAGATCTGTTTTCAGATCTAATCTCCCCGTCTTCGCGACTGCCGAAATCGTGAATGGTCCCAGCAGCCGCGCCGTCTGTACGAGATTGAACGTTCTCAGAATCACGAACGTCTTCTCCGGTTGGCGGAACTCCAGCAGCAGCCAATTCCTCCGAAGTCATGGGTCTAGCAGTACTTTTAGTACGAGCCACCTACTCGAAAATAAAGCAAGTACGAAACATATATCAATTTATAAGAAACAAGAACGTGCGAAAAAATTGATAAATCAACGAAAGAAGAAGAAAAAGCGAAATACCTTCGAAGAGCAAAGAAGTTGTCGAACTTCAGGCGCTTTAAGATGAAGAGCTTTTTCTTCGAAGATGCTTGAAAATTCCCGAAGAAAGCAACGGAATGGTGAAACAAAGTTACCGCGCCCACCCTCTATTTATAAGGAGAGGGGGGGGTAGTTTCAAGAAACCGCCTCGATATGACCGTTGTGCATTTTCAGGGGGACGCGTGTCCACTCCGACGTTCTGAGGGTGACATTTTTTACCGAAATTCTGAGGATTTTTCGTGGAAACGGATCGTCGGAGTCAACCCGCTTCCCCGAAGGGCTAGTGTTGGGGAATTGGGCAAAAACCTTTTACCCTCGAAACGTCGGAGTTGCCGAATTCATGAATTTATTCGTGAATGTTCCTCAAGGTGGAAATTCTGTTTCATAGCAAGGAAGCATTCGTAAAGGTGTTCTGTTAATTTTACACGATTCATTGACTTTCTAACATCGTGCGAAATAATCGCCGAACTGGCCTTGGATCGCAAGTCTGCTGTCTGTTTCAGGGCGACTGGAATCTGGCGAATTCAGGAAGTTATGAACCTGCGAACTTCGGGAAGCTCGAGGAACCTCAGTTCGGAAGTCTTGATAAGTGATGATCTTCATGAATGAGGTTTCGGAGGTCAATGGGAGGCCAAGTCAAAGACGTCATCTCAAAAAGTCCGGGTTTGAAGTGTGAACTAGTGGCAGGCTTGTAAATGTATGAAATTAGCCCCACAAATCACGGGATGTAAAAGACATTCATGTACATGTTCACACTAGAAATAATCTTTAGAGTCGAGGGTAACATCGGAATGTAAAAGTCCCTTCGTCTCCCTATAAAAGGGGGCCCGAGGGCACGTGTAAGGGGGATTCACAACTTTTGAGGCGAGTACAGACTTTCGGAGATTCCTTGTCCCCTCTTCCGTTCTTACCTTCGCGAGTTTATTTCGGAATCTTGTGTTCGGGGATACCATCCGATTTTAGGACCCCCCCAACAAAGGCTATAACCAGAGGTTGAGCACAAAAATCTATTTATATTTAGCTACAAAAATCATTAAGACAGATCTAGCATAAATACAAAATAAATCATATTAAAAGATCTACTCAGTAACTTTGTGCAATTTTGGGTCCAGAGCCTACACAGGAATAACTAACAACATATCCAAAGTTCAGCTCAAGATCACATGTAGATTTTGAACTACAACAAAAGTAGGTCAAACTGAGTTTGAATTTTCATTCAAAAACTATCAATCAAAAGTATGGTCATGTTTTGCAAAAGTTGTAGATTTAGTCCCAAGGAAACCAACAAAATTGGTTTTGCATTTTTTTGATTTTTCTACAATTTTCTATGAATTTTCTAAGATCTGGTCAAACACACCAAAAGCTATAAGAATCTATTTACACAAAGGTCCCTGGAACTATTTGGATCTTCACAACCATACCCTTGCTTCTAACAATCAGACCCCTGCAAGATCTCAATCATCACACGGGTACCCTTGGCGGCGCAGGGGTGGCTCGCCGGCGGCGACGGCGGCCGGACTTGGCCTAGGAATTGGCCGAGGATGACTAGGGCTCCCCGGGGTTCAATTGGTGGCGGCGAGGCAGCGGCGACATGCCCGCCGCGGCTCGGATTCCGGCGAGGAGAGGGGCGGTGCAGGGCAATGTGGTGCTCGGGCGGCTGGGATGGAGTGTGGAGAGGGCTCTGGGAGTCCAGGGAGGCGACGGGAGCGAGCAGAGGAGGGAGCTCAGTGGCGGCGGCGGTAATGGCACACGACAGAGCGGCTCGGGCGCGCGAGAGGGAAGGGAGGCTCTCTTTTATAGGTGAGTGAGTGGGTGAGGAAGCGGAGGGCTTCGCCACGAAGCAAAAGGAGGCGAGGAAGGGGGAGCCGGCATGCTGTGGGAAGCGTGCGGGCGCTTGGCCGACGGGCAGCGCGGAAGGGGCTCGACCGCGGGAGCGTCGGCGCGCGGCGCGATCCCTGAGGGATGCGGTCGGGCGCGGGGGTGTGGGGGACGGGCGTGCGCGCATCCTGGCCTTCCGGGCAGTCGGAGGGGCCCGGACGCCGAGGGGGGCGGCGCCGCGTGGCGGCACGGGCGCGGCGCCCTAGGCGCGAGAGCGCGGCGCGGCGTTGGTCGAAAACAATTCGGTCAACGCCGGTTCAAACGTGGTTTTCTCCAAACTTTGCATTAACAACACAAAACCGCCAAATACCAAAGTTGGAGATAAGGATCCCTCTACAACTTTTACAAAGGTCGACATGTATTTCGTGGACTAGTTTCTTCGAGAACACGTGGCAAAGTCCAGGATTTTCTCGGCGTGGTCAAAGGCTGATCCTGGCGGTTGACCAACTTTTTGAGCATCAAACACTCAAATTTTGAATTTCCACCTATTAGATGAAATGTGTCCCTTGAAAAGATGAACAACTTTTGTATTGGCTGATTTTGAAGTGTTTAAGTGAAATTTGGAGAACGCGGCAAAAGTTCCAGGAAAGGTCAAGATAACTAGGGTTTGACCAAAATGTTGAGGGGTTTGACCAAGGTTGACCAAGAGTTTGAGTAATGCCAAGGTGTTTGACTTGGTTGACAAGGACATTAGAACTAATATACTAAATAAAAACCTGGGGCGTCACACGACCCTTCTCCCCCGCCGCCCTCTACTCCACCTCCCTTGCTGTTCTCTGCTTCACCTCCCCTGACGTGGGCTTCTCCTGCAGCAGTGGGCCAGTGGCGAGGCGAGGCTGGACCCGGCCGGGTTGGGGCCCCACAGTGGAGGGCGGAGCACGTCACGACGGCGTGGCTTCACGGGACAGCGGCGAGGCGTGCCGGCGGCGGTCGGACAACGGCAAGGTGTGGCGGCGGGACGGGATAGCAGCGAGGTGTGGCGACGGCAGTGGCTATGCTCCATTTTTTTCTTGTTTTTTTGAAAAACGTTTGCCGTGCGCTGAGGTTCTGACACACGATGAAGCTCACCGTCACATCCTCCTCTCTATTATACTTTTTTTCCGTGCGCCCCACAAAAACATATGATAATGCTTTTAGCAGTGCGCCCCGATAAACGGCGCACGACAAAGGTCTGATTGCTGAGCAAAACGCTGCCGAGCGGGCTTTGCCGTGCGTCGGGGCAAAAAATGCATAACGAAGCCATTACCGTGCGTTTTTTCGTCCTTTGCCATGCGCCAGAAGCGCACGGCAAAATTGCGTTTTCACAACACACACACACACCAGCACCATCCACCACAAATGAAAAATCAGGGTTTACGTTCAAATTTTCACCATATACAGACATCTTTGCATTACCTTATTTAACTAAAACCTTTAATTTTAGTGGACATCATGCTACAGTATTTTGCAATGCATACATCTTTAACGTGCCCTGCCACTTGAGTAGCTTTGTCCTTTTGTTTTGATGGGTCATGGTTTCCTTTTCCTTAAGTTGAATGCTACTTACATATTTTTTTTCTGTAGGATTATTTTCCATCTGAATAAATGAACGCAACTGTAAATCTAGTCAGAGAAAAGCTTGATATGGTAAAGACTATGCTTGCAGTCTATTATTTAGCATACGACAATTATGCTGATTAACTAAGTTCTTTATAATTTAATTACAGCGGGAGGAACCTCTGGTTCCTTCCAAGCACCGTAACAAATTTCATAAACTAAAAGTTTGCTGCTTGAAATATACTACAGATACAATCTGGTGGTGATAACCCCAATGCTGCAGCTGCATCCAAGAAACCAAAGGTAGATAACCGCAGGCGAATTTGATATTACTGGAAACGGCAGAACACCCATTGAAAGTTTTGGCTTGTTTGTTACTACTCTTTACGTTTGTCCATTTTATATCTCGTTTACTATTATGCTGTTAGCTATGTACTTACACTGAGTGTTGTATTAGTATATGGTTAGTGTGACAGTGGTTTCATTAACTCAGTTATAATATGGTTCCATTTTGTTTCTACAGCTGTAATGTTACCATTTTGTGTGATTACTGATGTTCTGAAATATCTTGGGGGTTGCGGCCAATTACATCATACTTGCCATATCTGTATTGAGGTCCCACTGACGGCGGTTACAATGAGGGATTATCCATGAGACATGCTTTGGTGTTGGGTATTATTGTTCATCTTATTCCATTCCAGCTTTCCCATTTTCAACTTATTATTTGCAGACATTTTTTTTGTGCAATTCAAAGTTGGAACGGTCCTGTCCTGATTAAAACGTGGAGGTTACCATTGGTTTGTTAGACTTCAATGATAGCAAAGTTGGAAAATAAATTGATACGGTTGTTATTTGCTTGTGAAGTTGTGAATGTGTCTATTTCGTGTTGGATGTTTGGTCTTGAAAGGAAAGCTTAGCTAAAGGGCGCATTGTGTCATGCTATAGCTAGCCCGTCTCAGTCGCTCATGTGTGCTCTCCTAGGCATCCAACTATCCAAGGGATGATTCTCAAAAAAAAAAAAAAAAAAACTATCCAAGGGATGTGATTGCGAAGAAAATATCTGGTGAACATTATCTGATGTTTTGGATAGTCTTTACTACTCTAAATAGACATATATAACTCGTTTAAAAAAAGACACATAACCAAATTAGAATACTAACTATTAGAATATACTTATAAAACACATACAAAATTATCTAAAATGAAAAATATTTGTATATAATCTATAAGGACCATTAACCTTTCGGATGAATCTAAAATTCCTAATCAGATTTTTTTAGAATGCAATTGTGAAATTTTAGGTATGGCCGGTCCAAGTGACAAGTGTTCCATCTCCACTTTGGGCTATGGTCATTGGTCCATCGAATATATGCTATATACAGCCATATACTCCCTTCGTCTCAAGATTCTATATGTTTTGTCTTTTGATACATAATGTTTACTATGTATCTAAATATAATATGTGTATTTTTAATTAGGTGTACACATCAAAAGTCATGTGTCTCACTGTTAAGATTGTAGTAGTATTCCATACCGTTTCATCCACCATGATCACACTACTGTTAGGATCATCAGGGAGCAACAACTTACTGGCAATACGGTTTCGGTTTGGGCTGTTTGCAAAGACAGAATCAATGGCGACTGGAAGTCTGGAACAATCAACAATACAGCATTATTCAACAAATTAAGCATACATGGATGCGTGTCACTGCATGCATGCATGCATGAGCACGACGTCGCACAAATACCCCACAAGGTTAAAAAAACATGTATAAAAGCTTGGATTATCCCCGTAATTTCTTCTCTTGTGCGTCTTCGGATACCGGTAAATTCTGATTAATTAACCGACGACGGGGGTGTAGAGGACGGGGCCGGTGGCGTTGCCGGCGTCGAAGAAGACGCGGACACGGTCAGCGTTGTACCCCGGCGCCACGTTGGTTCCGGCCGGGACCACCTCGATGGCCACGTCGGGCCTGTCGCTGTTGATCTGCGTCACCGCCGCCGACGCCGGCCACCCCACCACCTCCGGCCACGACGCCTTCGGAGTGCTCATTTTACTGAAGAGGAAGGAAGAAAAAGGAAGGTAGCTAGCTGCTGCTGGATGGGTACAGAGGCATGCATCTCATCTGGATGGTATTTATAGGGTCGTTGCCCAAGTTAAACACATGCATGCATGGCATGGATTTGGGCAGAAACAAGAGAGAGCGCCTCGGTTTTGTCACCCCTTCTGTTGGCGTTTGTTTAACATTTTATTACTGACAAGTTGCTCTAAAAAAAACTTTATACTGACAAGTGACAACACGGCCGGAGAGATTAGTGTCCTTTTGCAACATCTAATGTTCGAAAACTGTCAACATATAAAGAGTGTCAAGTACTGACTGACGAAACACAAGGCAATGTAAGCCCCCCTTGCTCTTCTGATGAATCGTGTGTGTGAAACTAAAGTTAGCTAGAGATCTCGCACACAACTGTACGCTGCTTGGCACAATGCTAGCAGAGTTCGATGGGAATAATTCCAGGGGCATATGCCTCTTAACTATTCTATCTATCATCTGAAATAAATAAATAAATAAATACTAATTGACGTTTTAAACCGGTTTTTCCTGCTGGCCAGCTTGCAGAAAGCTAGAATTAAGGTGCTAATTAACTAACCCATGGAATACACTCTCCATTCATTTGGCATGTATTACAAGGTGTGTCTCTTCACGCGCTAGGATAATCTTTTGGTTGACAATCGCTCCATTAATATCTAATTTAATTTATATGATACAAAGTTGATGTTATTAGATCCATTAAAAAACCTCTTACTTATGTTTATGAATTTGTTTAATGAAATAAAAAATTAAGCAACTTGAAACAATAATCCCATAAATTCATTGCACCATGTAAATATTCTCTCTGAGCATGTCCCTTTTTTTTCTGAAACCCTTTAATTATGAGAAATTTTTGTGTGCTTGAAAAAATGAGAGCTGTCCATCCGGAGAAATCGAATGGTGGAAACAAAGTAAGTGCTAAAAGAGAAGTACCAATTTGGGGAACCAAGTACCAAAAATAATGAGAAAATATTATGATATCATTTTGATTATGTGTAAATCTATTTAATTTATAATAAGTATGAGAAAGGAAAGTAAGTACTATAAGTACTTTCAAGTATCTTTCGGTACTTTAAAAGTATAGTAAGAAAAGCTTTGGTAAAATAACAGAGAGGATATGGTTGATTCAGCAAATCCTTGGCATGTTCGTCTAGTTTCCAGTCACCAACCAGCAGTATTTTTTCTCTCACACCAAATTAACATCAATCACCAACTACCAGTCAGTGGTATTTTTCTCGCAACAAATCGGCACCAACTATAAGCCACCAGCCAACCGAACAAGACCACTTCAAAAAACACACTTTTGGATATATCACACATTTTACTCCCTTCATGATCCTAAAATACTATTCAACTTTTAAACTTTTGCTACATATTGAGATATATCAAAAGATGAGACTTGCTCCGGTACACCTTTTTGAAAAAAAGTTGCACGAATTTCAAAGCAAGGAGAAAGCAGTTAAGTCTTATTATTTCATACTGGGTTCTGCCTGGCCCGGCCTTACCCAGCCCAAACCAGACCAGACCAGGCGTGGAGATCATCATCTCCTTTCCGGAACGGCAGCAAACTTGTTGTGACGGCGGCCAATCATCTGACTCCTTCCGTGAATATTAAAACTCATCAGAATCTGATCTGGTTCTAAAACAAAAATAAGGATCTGATCTAAGTCCCACAGTCGACGGAGGCAGATTTGTGCTTCAAATTGAATTTGCTTGATCCTGCTGGATAACTAGTGCCTGCCATGCGTTTCCACCACCGCCTGTGTTGCAGCCGGCCGATGTTGCTGCCGCCGATACGAAAAGGTTACTGCCCGTCGTGATGTGGTCTGAGAGGTGGGCAATTGCAGGGCTGGGTAATTGTGAATTGGGCTGGGCTTTTGTCATGGGCTGACCTTCTGTAGCAGTAATGGGCCTGAGGCCGTGTAAGCGAAGAGGCCTGCGAGCCGATGTGGGCCGGCTGGCCATGTAACTCAGAGTGATACATGTACCCTGCCAACAGTGTGGAGGGGCATCATCGAACAACCAACAGTTAAACTATCCTACCCTAACTACCCTGCTCTCTTCTCCTCTCCCTCCGGCTGTCGCCGTCGCCGGCGCTGCCGCTCTGTCCAGGCCCTCCGGTGTGCTGCCGTTGTGGTGAGGACCTCAGATATATGTATCGGCCCCCCTTAGGACCGTTACATCGGGTATCAGAGCCGCGCACCGCGCAGCCTGCCGGTGCTCGATCCCAGCCTTTACCTATCACCGCCGCCACGTCCTCCACAAACCCTAGCCGCCGCCGCCTCCTCACCCACCGCAACCCTGGTACCTCCGCCGAACATTCGCCTTCAAAAGTAGCTTCCAAACTCCTCCACCAACCCCGCCGCCACTGCTACCGCAGAAGGCCACCAAGGAACTCCACCACCACCTCCACCGCCACCAAGACCCTTGATACCCCAAGCATCTCAACCACCACCAGCCTCTCCGCCATTCACTCAAGCCATAGCCCAAGCTTACAATCAGTACCAATCCCAAAAACAAACCCAAACCAAAACACCCAGGAAACAAACCAAACCCAAACTTCCAACCCTAACCTATCGAATGGCGACCGTGGAGGAGCAATTGAAGCAGCTAGCCAAGGATGCGAAGACAATTGGAGTCGAGCAGATCAAGGGCAACGAAGATCTCAAGGAGTTGGTCGAGTGGAAGCATACTACGTCAAGGACGGCAGCAGATCTGCAGGCGTCGATTGACAATCTCACATCGCGCATTCAGGCGTTGGAGGACACCTTCTTCAAGCCTCCGCCTGTGGTCCCGACACGCGAGGAAGAGGGACGGGCAATCAGCCACGGCAAGAACATCAACCACCAGGGTGTCGACCCGGGGTCCTCAGCACCCGGTTCCACCCTGGTCAAGGGTGAGAATCTAAGACCCAAAATTCCATATACTCTCGATATCCCTGAGCACAACACTAAGCATTTAGGCTACACTGGTACTTATACTCTGGACACTATGGATCAACCTGATAGAAAAACCTACAGCCAGTTTATGTCACACCTGGTTTTAGAAAAACAAACTAAGTGCATACCTATATGCATGCCAGGATCAAGTTTCATGCATATAGTAGACATAAGTGAATAACAGTAACAGTATCACGTATAAAAACATAAACAAACTTACTATTCTATCAGAGTTATACAGCTCAATCCTGGAAACGGAGGCGCCAACTCCACAAGCAATCGACTGGGGGCTGCGTACGCCTAGCATCAACATCGTCTTCAACAACTTCACACCTTTTTCTTCTGAGCAGCAGTAAGCAAGGATGAGTACACTTATGGTTGGTACTCAGCAAGGCCACAAGAAATAACCAGAAACGATTTAATGCCCATCTTTAAGTTTATTAATCATGTGAGGGTTCAGGCCGCTCTTGACCGTGAGCACGGCTAATCGATTAGTTTTACACTCTGCAGAGGTTGTACACTTTCACCACAAGTCGCGTAAAAACTCCGAAGAGCTTTAGACCCAACCACGCGATGCTGATCAGGCATCATACCACACTGCCGAGGTGTGATTGCATAGGGACGCTACGAGGCCTTTACAAAGATTCCCTAATGTATAGCAACCCACTAGGTTTCAGGACGAAGCAGGGCATAAAGCTCCCTAGCGGGTCAATACCCCACCATAAATAACAAACCCAACTCCCCGCTAGAGCAGGTCTATACTCTGACAACGCCTCCCCATTGGCCCCTTTCAGGTAAGGTTGCTACAACATCAAAGTCTCTAATTATTCAGCCAATACATAGCCATATGTCTTGTGGTTGTACGGTTTTCCTGGGTGGTCGCTTCATGTTCCGATTAATGCATAGAGATCTTGTATTAAGCAGAGGTATATAGCATAGAGGTAAAGCAAGTTCATCATTAATGTTCATTAAAACCACCATAACCCAAGTAGAGCAACTAAGCATAGCTACCCAACAAAAAGATAAACCCAGGTTGACAAGGAATGATGATAAAGACTAGGCAATCCTTAACAGGACCCATCAATATTAATGCAAAGCATATGCAAGGTGATTAAATATAATTACTAGGACAAAAGAACAAGGACACACTTACCTTTAACCATAGAATAGTTGTTGCTCAGAAAGTAAGTCCGGGTTTATCATCAACAGGGATAGTGAGATGGGATCTAAGTTCCTGGGGAAACAAATGAATCTGGGCTTCAGGCAAGGAAAGACGGCGGTATTTAAAGACAAATAAAAGCAAAAGATTGAAGGAAATACCAGAGGAACTGAAGAAAGAGATGCCTTCGGAGGTGCAGAAGCAGAGCCAGAACCTCCAGCGGAGCTTGAGGATGCCATGGATCAGTGAGAGTTTTGGAGCTTAGGGTTCGTCGCTTGAAAGTTCGAGCTGCTGGAACAACAAGATTTTGGGGAGGAAAAAGAACCAGGGCGGTTGTATTTATGACCTCGAAGATTTGTTGAGATTCTGCGGCCGACTTCGAATCAATAGAGATAACGGATTCGAGGAAATTTCGGAGCAAAAGATTATTTACTCCGAAACTGGGGGGCATGTGTTGACACCGTTTTTTGGAAAAACAGGTCAAAGAGGAATAAGGAGAAATAGCCGATGAAAACAAAGTACAATAGGCCGATTGAAGGGAGAGAAGGACGGTCAACACAGATCGCCGATGGTCAAAGGGATTCAACCCTGACGGTGGGCCAACTGGTCAAAGCGATTGGCCGATGGTCAGATAGAAGATCGGCCGATGGAGGAAAGAAGAGGCGGTATTCAAAAGAAATACGCCAAAAGGAAAGCATGGTGGAGGCGGGTCTGTCCACGATTGACAACGGGTCAAGAGTCGGTTCTTAGAAGGTCTTGGACTCCTGCGAGAGTCCTTTTCTATTTTTAGTAGTTTTTGTCTTTAGTTGCAAGAAAACAGTGCCGTGACCGGCTAGGAGTCGGGTTTGTCCTCAGGACATAAATAGCGACCCTGCGTGGTCGGAAAATCTGTACACACCAATATCAAACAAACCGCCTCCGGGCAAACCCTTTACTTTTACTGCATCTACTTTACAGCATCTACCTTTACAGCATCTACTTTTCGGTGACTTCGCCATTGCGTTTTTTCTCTTTTCTACAACCCCGTGCTTCGGGTTCGTCGGGCTGCATCAACTGATCTCCGGCAAGCTTGTGAGTACCGTTTTACCGAATAATCCTAGACTTTAACCTCCGGGCGCATCGCTGAGGTTTCGTCTAGTTCTTTATTCACCCCTTACCGATATTAGCTAGATCTACAAGTTTTCGTACCAATTCTTATGGTTTTAGCTATTATCACCTTTATCCCACTCGATCTAGATCCTATCGGCTTCTAATACCGCAGCCGATTCCGACCTACTCGAGTGCTGACGTCACGATCGGCTGACCTAGCCGATCGTACCCGCGCTTCGGTCGCTCTCGAGCCGGCCGATCCCGCTTTATCCATATCGGCCGATTGGCTGGTACACGTGTTGCTGCAAGGCCATCGGTTCTCTAGCCGATTCCTAATATTTTCCATTGTCAATCAACAGGTCAGATTGGCTGGCACGCCTCGCTACAGACCGGGGAGTCACGTGTGTCGCGCGCAAGGGTGACGTCCTATTTTTGCGTCAACACCAACCACGCGATGCTGATCAGGCATCATACCACACTACCGAGGTGTGATTGCATAGGGACGCTACGAGGTCTTTACAAAGATTCCCTAATGTATAGCAACCCACTAGATTTCAGGACGAAGCAGGGCATAAAGCTCCCTAGCGGGTCAATACCCCACCATAAATAACAAACCCAACTCCCCGCCAGAGCAGGTCTATACTCTGACAACGCCTCCCCATTGGCCCCTTTCAGGTAAGGTTGCTACAACATCAAAGTCTCTAATTATTCAGCCAAGACAGAGCCATATGTCTTGTGGTTGTACGGTTTTCCTGGGTGGTCGCTCCATGTTCCGATTAATGCATAGAGATCTTGTATTAAGCAGATGTATATAGCATAGAGGTAAAGCAAGTTCATCATTAATGTTCATTAAAACCACCATAACCCAAGTAGAGCAACTAAGCATAGCTACCCAACAAAAATATAAACCCAGGTTGACAAGGAATGATGATAAAGACTAGGCAATCCTTAACAGGACCCATCAATATTAATGCAAAGCATATGCAAGGTGATTAAATATAATTACTGGGACAAAAGAATAAGGACACACTTGCCTTTAACCATAGAATAGTTGTTGCTCAGAATATCTTTATCTTCATGCTCTTCAAAGCTCTCGATTTTCGAACAACGTTCATTATACTCGCATCAATCATTGCACAATCATGCAAAGCAAGCAAACATGGACAACTAAGATCATTACACCAATCAAAAGAAAAGATTTGAGAAAAAAACACACTGAAGGATGGATATTGGTTCTAGAAACATGCATGTCAATGCAAGAAACGCTGAAATTGGAATTGAACGATTTCCTAGGTGAAAGGAAAAAATATTAGATTAGATGGAGGTAACAAAGATTGTACATCATAATCAAATAGTAGGCATGTGTCTGGCAACGAACTTTTGCAAGATAAAGAAGCTTATACTAATTATATATGGAACAAACTATGAAGTGAAAGTGGACAGACATGCATTGGATGGCAGCACCCAAATGAACAGCTAGCTAGGAAATCACGTTGCATGCTGGTGCCTGGTGGTGCATGCATACGTACATGTAAATTGTGATAAACACAATCAGTATTGCTAGCATGATGCATGTGACGTCATCAAAAGATTTAGGCAATAGAATAATATGGCAAAGGAATGGATGGTGAGTTCAAATGCGTACATACATACATGATTATACCAAGTACGTAACTCATTTAGGAGCAATCAATGGAGGAAAAGCTTTTGCTCACCATGCTTAGCTTTGGAAGAAGGTCTGGCAAGCAGCTCGATGCGCAGATAGCAACAACAAAAGAGCTGCAGATGGCAACGGCACAGGAGGCAAGGGACGTTCGTGAGAATCCACGAGACGATGTACTCGGCTGGCCGGAATCGAATGCAAACGGCGAGGACGGCGGACAGCTCGACGCCTCAGGTCTCGAGTGCCGGCCGGTGGCGCTGCGGTGTCAGGATGGTGGTGACTTGCAGCGGCGAGCAGCACTAGATGGGTTATGGCAAAGCTATAGATCATGAGAGACGATGAGGGTAAGATGCAAAACAAAACAAGGAGTATGGGAACGTGCTGGTGTCCTCACCAAGGCAAACGCTTCAGATCAATCTCGACAAGGACGGTTTCTGTTCGAACTTCAGCTTGGACGCACTCCTCCGAAGTACAGTAGATCGTCACAGGGACGGCAATGTCGACGAGCTTCGTATCACCTCGCTGGCTCTCATGGTGAAGTCCTGCCCGGCGGCCGGCATAAGTGGAGTCATGGACGGAGAGAGATTGATGCGGTTCAGAACTTCAGATGCAAAACAGAAAGAGAGTTAACTAGGAACGGGATAGTATGCATGCTCACGTATTGGCTACGGCCAAAGATGACGACGGAACGGGATGTTGGGCGAAGATCAAACTGGACGAGGAGGACTGTTGTTCGACCATGGCCGCATGGACGTGCTACGACAGCAGATCGAGTCGGCGGCTTCCGGTCGCTCCGGCGGCGGCTTTTGCTCAGGCGAGACGCGAGAGGGCGTGTGGCAGGGCGGCGTGCGGAACTCAGGGGGCCGCTATTTATATAGCGTGGGCCACAAGTTTTCTTGGCGCGCAAGCCGAGGATGAACGGCGGCGGATCGTAAAAGGATAGGGTATGGGGAAAACAGCAAATAGCTGTGGTGCTCAATGGATTTATCATCGTGCGGGCTGCAGATGGACTGAACCAGCCCATATAGGAAACCAATTCGGGGTAAACTTCAACTCGTGTTTGTCTGCAGAAGAAACGAGACGCTTCAGAGACCAACTTGTCACGGAGGCAAAAAGATTAGACAAGAAGTAAAAAGAACGGTCCGTGTGCCTCTCGTTCAGCTGCAGGGCAAGCACCGTAGGCTGCCTTTGGCCAGTCAAATTAAGTAGCAATGACGGGATTGGAAGGAAATAGAAGACTTTAGAATGGGAAACAAAAGATAGTGCAAGTAGATTTGGATATCTATAGATATCGTTGTGTCGGATCATGAAAAGATATAATGCAAAATCTAAACGGAGAGCCCTCTCCATTTAGGCTTAAATGGAGAGTCCTCCGAGGTTATTTCCTGCGACATAAAATTTACTTCCCGTGACACAAAGTTACTTCCTGCGACACAGAGTTACTTTTCGCGACACAAAGTTACTTCCTCCAATGTGCTTATTTTCTGTTCAAAGAAGTAATTTTGTGCCGCAGGAAGTAACCTGAGAGGGCTCTCTATGTATGACTAAAAGTTATTTCCTCTTATGTGTTTTTTTTCTGTTGAGAGAAGTAACTTTTGTTTCGCAGGAAGTAACCTCAGAGGGCTCTCCATTTAAGCCTAAATGGAGAGCCCTCTCCGTTTAGTCGCTTCCAAGATATAAAGGAGCTAGCAAATATGCTCAGAGGATGTATAGTAAACAAAAGATGGATGGAGGAGTTCAAATAAAATATTTGAAGCTCCTGTAAAAGATTATATGGAGCCTTCTAATGAATAGAAATAGCTCAAGAGAACAAATTCTAGGAAAAGATGGAAAATCCTCGGAAGGTCTTGGTCAGCACCTAAACGCATTTTAAAACCTTTTGCACTCACGAAACTCCAAGATGCATCGGCATGAATGCAACACACACCCTTTTATTTAATTCAGAAAATCAAACAAGGCTTTTTCCTATACTATATTTCCTGTAAAGAAAATAAATGTTGAAAAATTTTAAAATTATGAGAAAATTATTGTTTAATTATTCTTTCTATTCACATCCTGAAATTGGGAAATTTCAGGGTGTGACAAATCTACCCCCTTAAACGGAATCTCGTCCCGAGATTCGAAGAAAGAAGAAACAAGGAGAAGGGAGACAAACAAGAACATTGCGATTAAGGTAGGTAGGCTGTCATCCTCTTTTGTTGATCGGTGTGAAATCTTTAATCTTCATCTTGTCTTGGTCATTGGGGTCTTCATCAGAGTGAGCTAGATGGGATAGGAGCAAGCACAAAGTGGGAAGAAAGGTAGAGTGAAGTCTTCTTTTCTTCAACTTGCTCACTTCTAAATGGCGATGGTGGAAGTATCATTTTCTTGTTGGCATTGGTGCGGACTTCATTTCCTTCTTCTGGTGTCCTCCACTTGATCAGGTAGAGAGAAAGAGAGACAACAAGTATATGGGAGGCACAAAAGAAGAACCCAACTAAGCAACTGATGTTATTGCAGATATAAGACCCACAATACACCAACACTCACTACAAAGAACCAACACAAGCAATGTCATAAAACCAAGCATCATCATGCAAGCACTGAATTCCACCAATCAAGACAGCCAAAGGAACGATGCTAAACGTTGTTAATAGTCATAGGGTATCCTCCTAAGCATGGGCATAGCTCCACCGATCATTGATAATCTAAGAATATTGAATCGGAAAGGACACTTTGGAATCAAAAGTCAAGGGGGAGTCCAAAGTATAGTTTTATTTGAAGGGCAAGGAGAATGAGGAAGATATGTGGATAGGAGTTGATAGCTAGGGTCAAAGTAGATAGACAAGCAAGATATCAAAGATATGCATTGCATGGAACAAGTTGGAATGGAAACCAAGATCACGATCAAGATAAGATCAAGGGGAGTGTATCAACAAGGATTAATGATTAACATTTGCAAAACAAGATATGCAAATGAAAAGAGGTGAAAAGATTTAAGTTTTCATGAATGGGAGAGAAGAGATTGATCAAGGAGTGAAAATATTCATCACAGAGCTCAAAGGAAGATAGTGATGAATTTTAGATCATAGGAAAGCTTAAGGAACGACCATTTCTAACTAGGCTTACGTCCTACAGTCGATACAGCTCTGATACCACTATGTCACACCTGGTTTTAGAAAAACAAACCAAGTGCATACCTATATGCATGTCAGGATCAAGTTTCATGCATATAGTAGACATAAGTGAATAACAGTAACAGTATCACGTATAAAAACATAAACAAACTTACTATTCTATCAGAGTTATACAGCTCAATCCTGGAAACGGAGGCGCCAACTCCACAAGCAATCGACTGGGGGCTGCGTACGCCTAGCATCAACATCGTCTTCAACAACTTCACACCTTTTTCTTCTGAGCAGCAGTAAGCAAGGATGAGTACACTTATGGTTGGTACTCAGCAAGGCCACAAGAAATAACCAGAAACGATTTAATGCCCATCTTTAAGTTTATTAATCATGTGAGGGTCCAGGCCGCTCTTGACCGTGAGCACGGCTAATCGATTAGTTTTACACTCTGCAGAGGTTGTACACTTTCACCACAAGTCGCGTAAAAACTCCGAAGAGCTTTAGACCCAACCACGCGATGCTGATCAGGCATCATACCACACTGCCGAGGTGTGATTGCATAGGGACGCTACGAGGCCTTTACAAAGATTCCCTAATGTATAGCAACCCACTAGGTTTCAGGACGAAGCAGGGCATAAAGCTCCCTAGCGGGTCAATACCCCACCATAAATAACAAACCCAACTCCCCGCTAGAGCAGGTCTATACTCTGACAACGCCTCCCCATTGGCCCCTTTCAGGTAAGGTTGCTACAACATCAAAATCTCTAATTATTCAGCCAATACATAGCCATATGTCTTGTGGTTGTACGGTTTTCCTGGGTGGTCGCTTCATGTTCCGATTAATGCATAGAGATCTTGTATTAAGCAGAGGTATATAGCATAGAGGTAAAGCAAGTTCATCATTAATGTTCATTAAAACCACCATAACCCAAGTAGAGCAACTAAGCATAGCTACCCAACAAAAAGATAAACCCAGGTTGACAAGGAATGATGATAAAGACTAGGCAATCCTTAACAGGACCCATCAATATTAATGCAAAGCATATGCAAGGTGATTAAATATAATTACTAGGACAAAAGAACAAGGACACACTTACCTTTAACCATAGAATAGTTGTTGCTCAGAATATCTTTATCTTCATGCTCTTCAAAGCTCTCGATTCTCGAACAACGTTCATTCTACTCGCATCAATCATTGCACAATCATGCAAAGCAAGCAAACATGTACAACTAAGATCATTACACCAATCAAAAGAAAAGATTTGAGAAAAAAACACACTGAAGGATGGATATTGGTTCTAGAAACATGCATGTCAATGCAAGAAACGCTGAAATTGGAATTGAACGATTTCCTAGGTGAAAGGAAAAAATATTAGATTAGATGGAGGTAACAAAGATTGTACATCATAATCAAATAGTAGGCATGTGTCTGGCAACGAACTTTTGCAAGATAAAGAAGCTGATACTAATTATATATGGAACAAACTATGAAGTGAAAGTGGACAGACATGCATTGGATGGCAGCACCCAAATGAACAGCTAGCTAGGAAATCACGTTGCATGCTGGTGCCTGGTGGTGCATGCATACGTACATGTAAATTGTGATAAACACAATCAGTATTGCTAGCATGATGCATGTGACGTCATCAAGAGATTTAGGCAATAGAATAATATGGCAAAGGAATGGATGGTGAGTTCAAATGCGTACATACATACATGATTATACCAAGTACGTAACTCATTTAGGAGCAATCAATGGAGGAAAAGCTTTTGCTCACCATGCTTAGCTTTGGAAGAAGGTCTGGCAAGCAGCTCGATGCGCAGATAGCAACAACAAAAGAGCTGCAGATGGCAACGGCACAGGAGGCAAGGGACGTTCATGAGAATCCACGAGACGATGTACTCGGCTGGCCGGAATCGAATGCAAACGGCGAGGACGGCGGACAGCTCGACGCCTCAGGTCTCGAGTGCCGGCCGGTGGCGCTGAGGTGTCAGGATGGTGGTGACTTGCAGCGGCAAGCAGCACTAGATGGGTTATGGCAAAGCTATAGATCATGAGAGACGATGAGGGTAAGATGCAAAACAAAACAAGGAGTATGGGAACGTGCTGGTGTTCTCACCAAGGCAAACGCTTCAGATCAATCTCGACAAGGACGGTTTCTGTTCGAACTTCAGCTTGGACGCACTCCTCCGAAGTACAGTAGATCGTCACAGGGACGGCAATGTCGACGAGCTTCGTATCACCTCGCTGGCTCTCATGGTGAAGTCCTGCCCGGCGGCCGGCATAAGTGGAGTCATGGACGGAGAGAGATTGATGCGGTTCAGAACTTCAGATGCAAAACAGAAAGAGAGTTAACTAGGAACGGGATAGTATGCATGCTCACGTATTGGCTACGGCCAAAGATGACGACGGAACGGGATGTTGGGCGAAGATCAAACTGGACGAGGAGGACTGTTGTTCGACCATGGCCGCATGGACGTGCTACGACAGCAGATCGAGTCGGCGGCTTCCGGTCGCTCCGGCGGCGGCTTTTGCTCAGGCGAGACGCGAGAGGGCGTGTGGCAGGGCGGCGTGCGGAACTCAGGGGGCCGCTATTTATATAGCGTGGGCCACAAGTTTTCTTGGCGCGCAAGCCGAGGATGAACGGCGGCGGATCGTAAAAGGATAGTGTTCGCACCCAAAATTGGCACAAAGCCGATCAGGCTGTCGCCACCGGTCAGACCGGTGTCCCTCAACGGTCTGACCGGTCGGGCGTCTTGAAGCCGATCCGGCAACGGCCACACCGGTCTGAACGGTGGGCCTGACCGGTCTGACCGGTGGACCCCGAGTCCGAGCAGAATTGAGGAGTTCTAGCGAATTTCGACTTGTAAAAGAATTCCTTGCTGGGCAAGACCTCCCCACCCTATAAATATAAAGGGTCACGGCCGTTTGAGGTGGAATCACCCAATCGACTATTATTTTCTACAACTTTTATCTCTCAAACCCTAACTTTTCCAACCTCGTGCTTTCCTTGCTTGTCTCGACGACAATCAGGGACGTTCTGAGTGGCCTTGCCGACCTCAGAACAACCCTAGGCGCGCCACCTCCGACGGGGTCCCTCCCGAGGCGGCGATCTTAGGTTTTCACCGTGCCTCTGCAGCCACCGGTCAGACCGGTGCCCCTGACCGGTCAGACCGGTCCGGGCAAGAGCTCGGCGAGTTCAGCGTTTCGACGTTCCGCACGATCTAGCGCTCGTGTGTGTTGACCAGAAAAGCGTCAACATACTTTTGGCGACTCTGCTGGGGAAGAAAGATCAGGTTGCTAAAACCGTTCAATCTAACCTCAGCCAGATGGGTGCTCGGTGTGAACTTGACATGAACAACATTGTCACCGCGTCGCTGGAAGATCTCTCTCCAGAGGAGCAGCAGAAGTTCAAGGCGCTACAAGAGTACATGCAAGTACAATTCCTAGCTGGCGTCAAGAAGGATCGATCCGGCAAGGTGGCAAGATTGAAAGAGTTCGAGCTGCCGGCGATGAGGCTAAACGACAGCAATATTGAGGTAATTCCCACTGTAAGTAAGAAACCCCCGTCTGAAACTTCTCCTATGAAATCTACAGTGGAAAGTGATGAATTGCTTGCTTCTTACATTGCTCGTTTAGAACGGTTAGAGGATCTTGAAAAAGATAGGAGTTTAGGTTTTAATAATAATGAAACTAATAGTAGTACTCCTAAAGCTAATCCTCAAGGGTCTCATCCTAACTTAGCGCCTTTGCCTGTAAATAATGGAAATCATGCATATGGTTTGACACCAAATCCAGCATCAGGTCAGTACCCTCAGTTTCAACCGCACAGGCCAAACATGGCCACACCGGTTGAACCGGTGCAGGGTACCGGTCAGACCGATGCTATGGAGCTGGTGCCTGACCAGCCTTTGCCAATTTCTGTCGTGCCAAATCAGATGGTCCCTACTTTTTCTAATACAATCAGTAATGTTGGACCTCATTATAGTACGACAACGAATACATCGACCTCCAAAAACATTATTCCGGACGATGTGTTTGAAAGTTACAGGCTAGCTCAAGCTAAGATAGCTCCCTATTTAAATAAGATGAATTTGGAGAATCCTCAACCACAACAGCCAAATAATCCTAATTGGGCGGAATTTAATAGATTTAAGAAAGATTTGGCTAATGTGCTAAAAACCAAACTTGGTGTTGATATTGGTAACACTAATTTGTATCAAAAACCATACGATCCCGAGTTTGATAGATTTCCTCTCCCACGTGGTTGGCATATGCCTGACTTGATTAAATTTAGTAGTGATGATAACCGAACCACATGGGAGCATATTAGTCAATACACTGCACAACTAGGTGAAGCTGGTGTCTATAATGCTTTAAAAGTGCGCTTGTTCTCTTTATCTTTGACTGGCACCGCTTTTGCTTGGTTTTCCTCGCTTGCTCCCGGTTCTATTATATCTTGGGATATGTTAGAACATAAGTTTCATGATCACTTTTATAGTGGGAGCATACAATTAAAATTGACAGACTTAACATCGGTTAGGCAAGGAAGAGATGAGACTGTCTCTGCTTACATTAAAAGGTTTAAAGAAACTAAAAACCGGTGCTTTAATTTGTCAATCACTGATATGGACCTTGCAGACATTTGTCTGAAAGGTTTAAGGTCATCTATTAGAGATAAGATAGAGGGCACTGACTTTCTTTCGGTTGCACAAGTTCAAATTAGAGCTTTAGTTGTTGAAAACCGAATGAATAAAGAGAAAGATAATTTTAAATCACGTCGTTCTAATGTTCATATTATTGATTATGATTCTGATAGCTCGGACGATAGTGATAAAAAAATTTATGCTGCTGAATTTAATTGGCCCTCTAAAGAAAAAGCTTATTCTTGTTCATCTCTTAAGCTGGCTAGTAAAGGTCGGCAAGAAGAAATTAAATTTACTTTTGATGTTTCCAAATGTGATCGCATATTTGATGAATTGCTTAAATCTGGAAATATCAAGTTAAATCATACTATTTCTCCACTTGAAGAGTTGAAAAGACGTGCATAATGTAAATTTCATAATTCATTTTCTCATGCTATTAATGATTGCAATGTGTTTCGTCGACAGGTTCAATCGGCCATAAACGAATGTCGTTTGACTTTTCATGAGATGCAAGTGGACAAGGCTCCTTTTCCAATCAACACCATGGATTTACAGCAGCCTAAGGTACTGGTTCGGCCACATCAAGCTGAAGCAACTAAAGGCAAGAACGTGGTAATCGGGGAGCTTAAGTCCGATTTGAGAGGAAAAGAACTAGTTCTTACAGTTGAATATGAGAAGACTCCTGATGGCAAAGAAACCTTCAAGGTTATAGTAAGTGCCTCTGGACATGGGAGGGCAAGGGTCGTCCACACCCGCCGATCAGCGACCGTCTGAGCCGTCTTTGGCCAGACCGGTCAGACCGGTGGAGGTGACCGGTCAGACCGGTGCACCCCCAGGCCGTCCGAGGATGATCAAACCAAGCCGTCCGGAGATTGGAAACTAGAAACTTAAT
The DNA here is from genome assembly GCA_036936925.1 of Cenchrus fungigraminus. Taxonomy (NCBI): domain Eukaryota; kingdom Viridiplantae; phylum Streptophyta; class Magnoliopsida; order Poales; family Poaceae; genus Cenchrus; species Cenchrus fungigraminus. The sequence continues at coordinate 122,911,109 of CM072770.1, read as the reverse complement.
GTAGCAAAAAATCAGGGGAGTGGTCCTAAGTCAAAGGTCACTTTCGACATGCTATTTGACAAGTATTCCAGGCAAAAGGCCGTTACAAGTGATCGGCCGTTAAAAAAAAGGATGAGGTCACCTACACACCAAGGAGGGTCATCTTCACCTCCAAGGGCTGCTACAAGACTCAAGAGTGAATCATCACAGCAAGGGCAACGCTTTACTCCACCATGGGCGTCAAGTTTAAATGCACCACGCCCGATATATGATGACAATGGAGTGATGTGGGTGCCATATCAACAAGCCTTTCATCCTGAATGGGGAGGACAGAAATCAGCTTTCGACAGGATCTCCAAGCCTATCCAAGACCGATTGGCTTCTCGCCGTTCTGGTCAGGGTCACCAGACCCGACCGGTCAGACCGGTCGCTACCACCGGTCAGACCGGTGCGGCCAGAAAAGCCGTGCCACCTCCCGTGAAGCAAGTCTACAAGCCGAAGCAGAAGGAGGAGGTGCAGAAGATGGAAGTTGATCCAGAGAGGACTACAAGTCAAGACATTATTCAGATTGGATCAATGGATGTTCACATTGGAGAGGTTGGCAAAAGACCGATTGTTCCAAACAATAAGGTTGTGACATCAACTCCAAAGGTGTTTGCTACTGCTAATGACCATGAGGCCAGTGGGAGTGATTCCAACTCCAAATACTTCTTGCCAAGGTGGTGTCCTCCCGGATTGACTCGCACACAAAGGAGGAAGCTTCAACACCTAAGGTTTCAAGAGAAGAGGGAGAAGGAGCTAGAGAAGCAAAGAGACGAAGCTTTCAACCAGTACAGGCCCATGGTACCTTAGGGGAAAGAGTGGAGAGTCAAGACCAGCTCCCAGCCAGCACCGGTCAGACCGGTGGAGGGGTCGGTCAGACCGGTCACACCGGTCAGACCGGCGGATGTCGACGGTCAGACCGATGACCCAGAGACGCCGCCCGGTTTCTCTTCTTTAGTTCCCATGGTTGGTGATGACAAGTCTACATCGGATCCTGTACCAGAAGACGATGAGGAACTTGTTGATTACAGTTCTTTGCCCGAGCGCATGAATTTGGACATCAACGTGATCCATATGTCTATGGATGGTTAGGTGCTCTCGGAGGAAGACGTTGCGCATCTCGACTTTGGGCCAAAGGAAGCTATTTTCCAGAAGCCTAAAGCCACTGAAAATCATCTGAAGGCTTTGTACATGAAGGGACACATCAATGGGAAGCCTATCTCTCGCATGCTGGTGGACGGAGGAGCGATCGTCAACTTGATGCAATATTCTTTGTTCAAGAAGCTGGGAGGTTCAGATGATGAGTTGATCAAGACCAACATGACCATCAGCGGTGTGGGAGGAGGCGAGCCGATGGGAGCTAAAGGCGTCGTCTCTATGGAGCTCACCGTTGGGAGCAAGACGTTGGCTACGGCATTCTTCGTCGCTGAGACACAAGGTAACTTCAGTCTCATCCTTGGTCGTGATTGGATTCATGCAAATCAGTGTGTGCCTTCTACTTTGCATCAATTCTTAATCCAATGGGTAGGCGACGAGGTAGAGATTGTTCATGGTGATACATCGGCTTGTGTTGCAGTGGCCGATAGTCCTACTATGGATAATCATGAGAATCTTAAGTGCTTAACTGGTTTAGATTTATCTAATTTGAGGCTTATTGATTCTACCAAAGATGGCTTTGCTACTGTTGTCATGAAGCCGATTGTTGATCAGGCTAGAACTTCTCTGTCGATTTGATGGATGCAAATCTGGAGTGGTTGCAACAAAGGCGAGAGCACTATCGGGCGCATAAGAACGATATGTGTGAGACCATCGAAGACTTTGATGATTTGAGCAAGTTAGGACAAGGGTTTACATCAGCTGATCCTTTAGAGAAGGTTGATATTGGTGATGGCACTTTACCTAGGCCGACATTTGTAAACAAGAATCTTGATCCTTTGTTTAAATCTGAGTTAATAAAGCTGTTAAAGGAGTATGTTGATTGCTTTGCATGGAATTATAATGAAATGCCTGGTTTAAGTCGTGATTTAGTTGAGCATCATTTACCTATTAAACCTGGTTTTAGGCCTTATAAACAACCTCGTAGAAACTTTAATCCTGATATTTATGACCGAGTGAAAGAGGAAGTCAATCGGTTACTTGATGCAAAGTTTATTAGGCCTTGTCGTTATGCTGATTGGATCTCTAATATTGTGCCTGTTGAGAAAAAAGGAACAAAAAAACTTCGTGTTTGCATTGATTTTAGAGATCTTAATAGAGCTACTCCTAAAGATGAATATCCTATGCCTATAGCCGATTTTCTTGTTAATGCTGCATCCGGACATAGAATTCTTAGCTTTCTTGATGGTAATGCTGGTTACAATCAAATCTTTATGGCCGAAGAGGATATATCCAAAACGGCTTTCATATGTCCGGGTTTTGTTGGCTTATTTGAGTGGGTTGTTATGACTTTTGGATTGAAAAATGCGGGTGCTACTTATCAAAGAGCTATGAATTTAATCTTTCATGATTTGCTTGGCATCATCGTAGAGGTTTATATCGATGATATTATTGTCAAATCGGCTGGAGATGATTCTCATTTAGCTGATTTAAGACTTGCATTTGAAAAAATGCGTCGGTATAAATTAAAGATGAACCCACTCAAATGTGCTTTTGGTGTATCGAGTGGGAAGTTTTTGGGCTTCATTGTGCATGAGAAAGGCATAGAGATAGATCCTAAAAAGATTGAGGTAATCCGGAATGTTAAAGCGCCTACTTGTAAAAAGGATTTGCAAAAGTTCTTGGGCAAGGTAAATTACTTAAGGAGGTTCATTTGTAACTTGTCTGGGAAGGTGAATGCTTTTACTCCTTTACTTCGGTTAAAAAATGATGTTGACTTCACTTGGGGGGCAAAGCAACAAGAGGCATTTGATGAGATCAAGAGCTATTTGACTTCGCCACCCGTTCTTCAAGCGCCCAAGAGTGGTATTCCTTTCAAGTTGTATGTAGCGGCTGAGAAGGATGTCATTGGAGGTGTTTTGACTTAAGAGACTGAAGGCAAGGAGTACATTATTGCATATGAGAGTAGAAGATTATTGGACGTCGAAACAAGGTACACTTTTATTGAAAAGTTGTGTTTATCACTATATCATACTTGTACCAAGTTGAGGCATTATTTATTACCTAGTACTTGCATAGTAGCATGTCAAACCGACATAATCAAATACATGTTGCATAAACCAATTTTAAGTGGTAGAGTCGGCAAATGGGCTTATGCTTTAGTTGAGTATGATTTGCATTGTGAACCATTAAGTTCAATGAAAGGTCAAATTGTTGCCGACTTTATTGTTGGACATAGAGTAGATACGCAACTTGATTTGAATGTCGGTTATGCTACTTTTACTTCATGGAAATTGCATTTTGATGGATCGGTTTGCAAAGATGGTTGTGGTGTTGGAATTGTCATTATTTCACCAAGTGGGGCTGTTTTTGAAGCTCTTAACCGATTGGATCATGATTGTACTAACAACCAAACCGAATATGAGGCTCTTCTATTTGGATTGGAAATTTTGCATGATATGGGAGTAAAACATGTGGAAGCATATGGAGATTCTTTATTGGTGGTGCAGCAAGTATCCAAGGTATGTCAATGTTTAAATGGCTTTTTAAATGCTTATCTTGATAAATGTTTAGACATCATATCTTGTATGGATGAATTTGTTATCTATCATGTGCCACGAGAGGAAAATCCTAGAGCTAATGCTCTGGCCCAGCAAGCATCTGATTATAATGTTCGAAAAAGAAATTTTCAAGAACACAAACCATTGCTTACAGCCGGGTGTTTTGCTCTGGAGGCACCGGTCAGGCCGACTCAGCCGACCAGTCTGACCGGTGACACCGGTCTGACCGATGTCACCGACCGGTCTGACCGGTCCCCTGGTAAAAGTTCTTTCTCAGTTTTTCGTGACAAAAATGAGGTGGAGGATTGGAGAAAACCTCTGGTTGATTATTTGCATAATCCTAGCAGTTCAGTTGATAGAAAAGTCCGACGATGGGCTCTTAAGTTTGTTCTTGATGATGGTGAATTGTATCGTCGGACCGCAGATGATTTGCTTTTAAAGTGTTTGGGTCCTGATCAAGCTAGGTTGGCTATGACAGAGGTTCATGAAGGTATTTGTGGTACTCATCAATCAGCTCCCAAGATGAAGTGACTCCTCAGGCGAGCTTGCTTTTATTGGCCTACCATGATAGCTGATTGTTTTAAGTACTACAAAGGGTGTGAAGAGTGTCAAAAACATGGAGATGTTCAGTTGGTGCCTGCTGCGTTGATGCATCCGATTATCAAACCTTGGCCCTTTAGAGGATGGGGTTTGGATTTTATTGGCAAGATTCATCCTTCGTCATTCCTTTGAAGAATATGACACATAGAAAGGTGATTGAGTTTATTACTAGGCATATCATACATAGGTTTGGCATTCCGCAGACTTTGACTACGGATCAAGGGACTTCATTCATATCCAAAGAGGTGCGTGAATTTGTTGATTCCTATGGTATTAAATTGCTCAATTCATCTCCATATTATGCTCAAGCCAATGGTCAAGCCGAGTCTAGCAACAAGACATTAGTGAAGCTCATTAAGAAGAAGATAGAGGACAATCCTAGAAGATGGTATGAGGTATTATCTGAAGCTTTATGGGCTCATCGTATTTCTAGACATGGTGCTACTAAGGTTACTCCTTTTGAGCTTGTGTATGGTCAAGAGGTTGTTTCGCCCGTTGAGGTGAATCTAGGCGCATATAGACTTGCAAAGCAGAATAATCTTGATGTTGAGTCATATTATGCTTTGATGATGGACAATATTGATGAAGTGACCGACAAGCGTATGGAAGCTTTGGAGGAAATTGAAAAGGACAAGAGGAGAGTTGCTAGAGCGTACAACAAGAAGGTAAAAGCCAAATCTTTCCAGGTAGGTGACTTGGTTTGGAAGACGATTTTACCTATTGGATCTAAGAGTAACGAGTTCGGCAAGTGGTCCCCAAGTTGGGAAGGTCCATACAAGGTTGTCAAGGTTTGTTCTGGGAATGCTTACATGATGGAGACTTTGCAAGGGCAGCGACTTCCAAGGGCTCTCAACGGGAGGTACTTGAAGAAATTTCATCTAAGTGTCTGGCAAGATGCTTGATAGGATATGGCCGATTTAAAGCAAAAATCGCCCTTAGACCAAAAAATGGTCGGTGAAGTGTCACATCGACCTTAGAATTATTTTTTAGACAGCAAGCTTTACTAAAAAACAGGGGGGCATATGTTCGCACCTAAAATTGGCACAAAGCCGATCAGGCTGTCGCCACCGGTCAGACCGGTGTCCCTCAACGGTCTGACCGGTCGGGCGTCTTGTAGCCGATCCGGCAACGGCCACACCGGTCTGACCGGTGGGCCCCGAGTCTGAGCAGAATTGAGGAGTTCTAGCGAATTTCGACTTGTAAAAGGATTCCTTGCGGGGCAAGACCTCCCCACCCTATAAATATAAAGGGCCATGGCCGTTTGAGGTGGAATCACCCAATCGACTATTATTTTCTACAACTTTTATCTCTCAAACCCTAGCTTTTCCAACCTCGTGCTTTCCTTGCTTGTCTCGACGACAATCAGGAACGTTCTGAGTGGCCTTGCCGACCTCAGAACAACCCTAGGCGCGCCACCTCCGACGGGGTCCCTCCCGAGGCGGCGATCTTAGGTTTTCACCGTGCCTCTGCAGCCACCGGTCAGACCGGTGCCCCTGACCGGTCAGACCGGTCCGGGCAGGAGCTCGGCGAGTTCAGCGTTTCGACGTTCTGCGCGATCTAGCGCTCGTGTGTGTTGACCAGAAAAGCGTCAACAGATAGGGTATGGGGAAAACAGCAAATAGCTGTGGTGCTCAATGGATTTATCATCGTGCGGGCTGCAGATTGACTGAACCAGCCCATATAGGAAACCAATTCGGGGTAAACTTCAACTCATGTTTGTCTGCAGAAGAAACGAGACGCTTCAGAGACCAGCTTGTCACGGAGGCAAAAAGATTAGACAAGAAGTAAAAAGAACGGTCCGTGTGCCTCTCGTTCAGCTGCAGGGCAAGCACCGTAGGCTGCCTTTGGCCAGTCAAATTAAGTAGCAATGACGGGATTGGAAGGAAATAGAAGACTTTAGAATGGGAAACAAAAGATAGTGCAAGTAGATTTGGATATCTATAGATATCGTTGTGTCGGATCATGAAAAGATATAACGCAAAATCTAAACGGAGAGCCCTCTCCATTTAGGCTTAAATGGAGAGCCCTCCGAGGTTACTTCCTGCGACATAAAATTTACTTCCCGTGACACAAAGTTACTTCCTGCGACACAGAGTTACTTTTCGCGACACAAAGTTACTTCCTCCAGTGTGCTTATTTTCTGTTCAAAGAAGTAATTTTGTGCCGCAGGAAGTAACCTGGGAGGGCTCTCTATGTATGACTAAAAGTTATTTCCTCTTATGTGTTTTTTTCTGTTGAGAGAAGTAACTTTTGTTTCGCAGGAAGTAACCTCAGAGAGCTCTCCATTTAAGCCTAAATGGAGAGCCCTCTCCGTTTAGTCGCTTCCAAGATATAAAGGAGCTAGCAAATATGCTCAGAGGATGTATAGTAAACAAAAGATGGATGGAGGAGTTCAAATAAAATATTTGAAGCTCCTGTAAAAGATTATATGGAGCCTTCTAATGAATAGAAATAGCTCAAGAGAACAAATTCCAGGAAAAGATGGAAAATCCTCGGAAGGTCTTGGTCAGCACCTAAACGCATTTTAAAACCTTTTGCACTCATAAAACTCCAAGATGCATCGGCATGAATGCAACACACACACCCTTTTATTTAATTCAGAAAATCAAACAAGGCTTTTTCCTATACTATATTTCCTGTAAAGAAAATAAATGTTGGAAAAATTTTAAAATTATGAGAAAATTGTTGTTTAATTATTCTTTCTATTCACATCCTGAAATTGGGAAATTTCAGGGTGTGACGGTTTACCTACCCTTGGGATGTCAAAATACTCAAACTAGATTTCCCTAAATTCAATGGGGAGCACCCCCCGGGTGTGGAAGGAAAGATGTGAGAAGTACTTTTCCATGTATAACTTACCAGTCCACTTATGGGTCCCCTTTGCCACCCTGAACTTTGAGAACAATGCTTCTCTTTGGCTCCAAACATATGAAGCCCAACATCGCATTGAGAGCTGGCCTGAGTTGTGTGTGGTTGTAGAGCAAAAGTTTGGTAGAGATCTCTATCAAAACTATATGAGAGACATTTTGTCCATTAAGCAAACAACTGATGTCCTAGAGTATGCTGGTAGATTTGAGCAGGCAAAGCATAGGGTCTTGGTTCACAATAGAAACATAGATGATGTGTTCTTTGTACAAAAGTTTCTAGACGGCTTAAAATATAACATCAGTAATGCAATCACATTACATAAGCCGAGAACAGTTGATGCCGCCTTGTCTCTGGCATTAATGCAGGAGGAGATGCTAGGAGCAAGCAAGAAATTTTCCAGTAGAGCAAGGGACAGTGCAAGATTTTCGGCAAGATCCCCAATTGCTCAGGCATCTACATGCATCCTACCTTTAGTGTCAATTGATGCAGGACCTACTGATAAATCCACAAGCAAACCAAGATGGGATGACAAGCTCTCAGCTCTAAGAACAGCAAGAAGAGCCAAAGGGTTGTGCATGAAATGTGGAGAACCATACTCTCCACAGCACAAATGCCCAAAACAAATACCACTGCATATACTGGAAGAGGTCCTAGAATTGGCACAATTGGAGCAATCACCAGATGGGGCCACTATCCCAAGTGGCAGTGATACTGAAGAAGAGCTGCTTTGCATGTCTTATTGTGCATTAGAGGGTATTCAGGGGAAGAAAACAATGAGGCTACAAGGCCTCATACAAGACCAAGAGATACTCATACTGGTGGATTCAGGCAGTTCCAGCACTTTTGTCAGCTCAGCACTTGTGCAGAAACTAAAGTTGCAGCCTGTTCCTTGCCCAACCACAAAAGTCACCATAGCTGATGGCTCTCTCATGATAAGTGATAGCCACATTCCACAGTTGTGCTACAACTTAAGTGCTATGATCTGATTCTGGGTGCTGATTGGCTTGAGGACCATAGCCCCATGTGGGTACATTGGAAGAGGGAGAAGATGAGATTCACACAATGTGGAACTAGAATCACTCTAAGAGGAGTTAATGATTGCACATCCAAATGCACTAAGCTCAAGGCCAACAAACTCAAAGGCTTGTTGAGAAAAGGAGGTGTGGCACAGCTAGTCCAACTCTGTACAGTGACCACTCAGTCTGCAATACCTGAGACCCCTGCTATCATCTCTGAGATTGTGCAGCAACATGACAATCTGTTCCAGGAGCCCACACAGTTACCACCACAAAGGCACTGTGACCACAGCATTCCACTCATCCCTGGAGTGCAACCAGTAAACATAAAGCGATACAGATATAATCCTACACAGAAGGATGAGATTGAAAGGCAGGTGAAAGAAATGCTCCTTAATGGTGTGATCCAGTCAAGCACAAGCCCATTTGCTTCTCCAGTTCTTCTAGTAAAGAAAAGGATGGCTCCTGACGCTTTTGCATTGATTACAGGCAGCTGAATGCATTGACAATCAAAAACAAGTACCCTGCCAATTGTCGATGAACTCTTGGATGAACTGCATGGTGCTCAGTGGTTTTCCAAATTGGACATGCGCTCGGGCTACCATCAAAACAGGCTGGTGCCAGAAGATGAGCACAAGACAGCTTTCAGAACTCACGATGGTCACTGGGAGTTCAAGGTCATGACATTTGGCCTAACCAATGCACCTGCCACATTTCAAGCAGCCATGAATGATATCTTTGGTCCTCTGCTGAGAAAGTGTGTGTTGTTCTTTGTGGATGACATACTTGTCTACAGCAAGACACTACAGGAGCGTGAAATTAAAATGATTAATAAACTGATATATAGGTGCTTTAAGATTCGTGCAACATTTTAAAGGAGGAGTACCGGAGTAGTTCTCTCAAAAGATATCTCTACCTAATTATATAATATATATATAATATTAAAGCAAGGATTGCTTCTACCCAACATTTTCGTCCGTCACCCCTAATCCGATCAAAATACGGGGAAAAATGATGGAAACCGAGCTTCCCGACGCGAAAATCCGGAGTACGGGCGGTCTGCGAGCAAAACCGGTGGACAACCGCGTGAATAAAAAAGGAAACCAGAAGAAAACCGACCGGCCTGCCCACCAACCGAGCGCAAAACCTATAGGAGTACGTACGGGAGAAAAAAAAGTAAATGAGGTAACCGAAAATATGCGTTGGTTGTGGAAGGAAGAGATATGTGGCAGCACGTGAACCAAGAATTGCTAGATGAGTTTGGTTCATGTGCTAATATCTCACGAATGACTCATCTAATCTTGAATCAATTTGCATATTAATATTCTTGGCAATTAAATCTACAAAACAAGAGGTTACATGACTATATTTTGAAAATTTGAAGTATACAAAAATAATAATATGTAAATCCCACATGTCAATAATGAAGTCAAATTGGGTTGGCAAAATTTGACAACGATTTGGCAATACCCATGTTTTGTCATGACCAAAATTTGACACGCTTGATTCTTTGACCTCTACCTCCACTTCGGCTCTGGTTCATTTGTACATAAAAAATAGATTTGAGTTACTTATAACCTTGATCTAAATAAAAGTTTCTTAAAACCGTTAACACTATTTTTCGGCACGCCTGCCCGATTTTTGCGTCAACAAATCTATAAGCCATCCACCATCACTCTATATGTGGCAAACAAAATATTGTTAGTTTTTCATATTCCTTTTGTACCATGGTAAAAAAAATATTCTTAATTTGCAAAGAACATACATGTATCTATAAGTATTTTTTTTAAAAAATCTAGCTTTCTATTTAGTTTTCGTACTTTAGAAACCGTTTGTCGCTTGAAAAGAACATGCCATTATGATGAGGAGATCAATATGTTCTGGAGTAGAAAAATTACAGCGGAAGATAAGAATTATCGCAATTGATCAGTGTTGGTGCAGGTTGGTTGCATGCTATGCTGCTTGTACTTAGAAATGGACCCTAGGGCCTGCACACTATGTTAAGACAATAAAAATATTTGTTAAACCGAACTATATGTGAAATGTTAATGTTTTGTATGATACAACACAATTATGTATCTAATTTTGTCTCTCTAGCAACTCTCTTTGTTAAATAACAAAGGTAGAAATTTAATGATTATTATTTGATCCAAAGAAATAATTAATTCAAATTATTTTGGCTTTCTAGAAAATGTATAGACATCCAATAAGTGCAATAAAAACAGTGGTTGAAATAAAACATTCCATAAGATTTAAAAATATAATTGATCTTTAAAAAATATAATTGATGTGTCATGCTATTCATAGTAGGTAGAGTTATCTTGACTCGTCATACAGGGAAGGCGTGTGGATAGTAAGGATGATGATGTAGTCGGGGTACGTCAGACTGGGACAGACGATAGTGGGCAAATGTCAGGTGGTGCGGGTGTAACGGTGAGGTCGGGATGATGGTGTGGCTAGAGCGGACGACGACAAGGTTAGGAGGCACAGACGACAACGAGCGAGGTCAGGGTGTGGCGCATGCGCGATGGGAACAATAGCGTAGTCAGGGAAAGTGAGGTTGGGCAAACGACATCGAGGTTTGGGAGGCATGAACAACGACATGTGAGGTTAGGTGGCGCGACCGCGATGGGGACAACAGCAAGGTCAGGGTGATGGCGGGGTCGGGGCAGACGATGGCGAGTGAGGTCTGGGTGGCGCGGGAGTGACGTGAGACCGGGAAGGAGGAAATGATGGAGCAACGGGGGCATATAACAACAAGGATGGGGAGCGCAGATGATACGATAGTGAGGTTCAGAAGGCGCGGACGATGGCAGACAAGGTTAGGTTGGCGCGAGCGCGACGGGGATGACAATAAGATCGGAGAGCTGCGAGGGTAGTGGGGTGACAGCATGATCGAGATGAGCGATGGCTAGGTGAGTTATGTTTTCTCCCGTTGTAACGCACGGGCTTGATTGCTAGTGTACTAAAAAAAGCAAAATAAATAGCAACGTTCGTAACGCAAGGAGTAGACAGTAGCTAGAGTTGAACCGGTAAAAAAACAACAAGAATGCTGAATTAGTCTTTTATTTACAGTTTGAATGGGTCTGGCACTCTGCCGTCACCAGCCTGCAGGATGTTTGTGAATTGTGCCAACATTGGCACTTGCTGGATGCTCACCACTACAGGCTACAGTAGTCAGGAACGCAACGACGCAGCTGGCAAATTAAAAGCAGGGGGTGGTGACACAACCAAAGATGCAGTTCTGGCAACGGGCGGCATGCCGGCTGCTGCCAGCACAAAACGCACACAATGTGTTCTGAACACTGATAACCATATAAACACCGTACAAACGATGAAACGAAATCAGACACTGTCAATCAAGAATACATCATCAGATCACCTCGTTTCCAAGGAAGTTTCGAGTAACAATGGCGGGCGCCGACCCGAAGAGGACGTCGTGGCCGGAGCTGCTGGGCATCCCGGCGACGCCGGCGGTGATGAGGATCAACCACGACCGGCCGGAGCTGGCGGTGGAGGTGCTCCCGCTCGGCATCAAGCTTGACAAGGGGTTCAACCCCAAGCGCGTCCGCGTCTTCTACGACCCGCGCGACTCCGCCGGTCTCGTCGCCAAGGTCCCCGTCGTCGGCTAGTATAGCTAGCAGCCAGGCACACATGTAACAATTATAGGCCTCTGCTCTGCCATCGTCGTGCTCGTGTTTTTTTTTTTTGGCCTTGCTGCCGTGGATGCTTTTGCCAGAATTTCGTTCCTCAATCACGTGTTTTCATGACACTCTCGTTTATTTATCTGCTCGTTGATAGTGATGCAACAAAACGGTCATGTTTATTTCCTCCTCGGATTTACGATGACTATGCAATAGTTTCTCGGTCGCAAAATATAATGCTAATTGTTTTGGTTGTTCTAGATAAATAGTAGTTTTACTATGTACTGGTTAGATATAATCTTGGAAGAAGTTCATTTTTTGCCATCAAACTATAGCTGAAGTTTGGTTTTAACCACCGAACTCGAAAATTAGAAATCTTCGGCCATCAAACTCTTAAAACTGTTCACAATTAGCCATCAGGAGGTTTTAGAGGTTCGTTTTGCTGACGTGGCTGACATGTGGAAGTGAGACCCACATGTCAGGCATCTCCTCTCCCCTCTCTCTCTCTCTCTCTTCTCCTCTCCCTCTCCTCTCTCTTCTTCTCTCTCTCCACCGCCGCTTGCTTCTCCATGGCCGACCGCGAACGTGACCTTTCCTAGCCCCGACACGGGTCCGACGGCGTCGCGAGCTCCTCTCTCCTTCCTCTGATTCTCCATGGTTGGCCTTGAATGCGACCTCCCCTGCCCCGGTATGTGCTCCGACGGCGACTCCGCTGGGGACGCGTGGCCTTGCTCCGACGGCATGAGCTCCGCCCCGATTCTCCATGGCCGGCCTTGAATGCGACCTCCCCTGCCCCAGTATGGGCTCCGCCGGGGACGCGTGGCCTTGCTCCGACGGCATGAGCTCCGCCCCGATTCTCCATGGCTGTGGGTGGCAACAGTGCGTCCACTACATGCAGGGGAAGGAGGCGGCAGTGCTTGTTTGGTGCGAGGGAGCTCGGAGCGGCGGGAACTGCGGCAGCGAGCCCCGAAACCGCGGGCCCTAGCCAAAGATTCCTGATTTTCGAGTTCGATGGTCAAAATCAAATTTCGGCTATAGTTTGATGGTCAAAAATGGAGTTCTTCCTACAATATTATATGTTTTACTATATAGGATTGGAATCAATAGATATATAGTTATTCTTTAAAACAAAAATAAAAAATAAATTACCACTACAGTTGTTTTTTATTTTTTTATTGAATCATCTCCAAGAAACTCTTTTGGTGAAATACACCCTCCAACGACATCTTCAATTAGATATTCAAATATAAATAACCTCTATTCCGAATTTCTCGCTAACCAAAGATGGGAAGATGACTCTCTAGATTGTGCACAAGATATATAAAAGCTGTTGGAGAGTATAAAGTCGAATTTTTTTTATTCAAATGACTCTGCAAATGATGGTTTAGAGAGCATATTTTAGAAAGAATCTTAAAGATGGGCTTTATTGAAGATTAATATGTGGATCTAGTAGGGATTTTGGATTGGAAGGGAAGAGGAGACTCAGCCATGAACAGGAAGATGGGGAGAAGTTCTGGATCGATCTTATCTCGATCCTTCCCTGTCTATCTATTTAATGTTGTATTTTACACTTAATATGTGGATCTAGTAGGGATTTTGGATTGGAAGGGAAGAGGAGACTCAGCCATGAACAGGAAGATGGGGAGAAGTTCCAGATCGATCTCTCTCTCTCGATCCTTCCCTGCCTATCTATTTAATCTTGGCATTTTACACTTTAGTCCTTGTATTACATCTATTTTTCAGATACACACACCAACACTCTCCCTCAAGATGGGGCGAATATATTACATAGATCCATCTTGCTACAAAATGCAGAAAATATATTTTGAGATAATCCTTTGGTCAAGATGTCTGCCACTTGACTAGCTGATTTGACATAAGTCAAGTAAATTATTCCTTTATCCAACTTCTCCTTGATAAAATGGCGATCGATCTCTATATGCTTAGTTCTATCATGATGAACCGGATTGTTGGCAATAACAATATAGCTGCTTTGTTGTCACAATATAGCATCAGAGGCTTGCACTTAAACAATCTCAACTCTGTTAGCAAGATCTGCACCCATAAGAGCTCACATACACCATGAGCCATAGCATGAAATTCAGCCTCAACTGTAGATAGTGCTACAACAGTCTACTTCTTACTTCTCCAAGCAACTAGATTACCTCCAACAAAGGTACAATATCCAGAGGTTGAACGTCTATCATCCAAAGATCCAGCCCAATCAGCATCAGTGTAACACTCAACTTGCAAATTCCCTTGGTGAGTGTATAGAAGTCCTTTTCCTGGACAGCTCTTAAGATACCTCAAAATGTGATAGACAACATCCATATGAGATGACTTAGGATCATGCATAAATTGGCTCACAACACTTACTGCAAAGGCAATATCAGGACGAGTGTGAGAGAGATATATAAGCCTTCCAACAAGTCTTTGATATGACTCGATCCACGGGAGTCCCTCCGTCTTTACTTAAGCGATGATTTTGCTCAATGGGAGTGGCTGCAGGACGACATTCAAGCATACCGGTCTCCTTTAGTAGATCTAAAACATATTTTCTTTGTGAGAGAAATAGCCCCTTGGGTCCCCGTGATATCTCAATCCCAAGAAAATATTTCAATTGACCCAAATCCTTTACTTCAAATTCTTGTGCAAGATACTTTTTCAGATTTGAAATCTCAGCATAATCATCTCCAGTAATCACAATATCATCAACATACACTATTAAGATTGCTATTTTACTTGTACCATGTTTATAAAATAGTGTATGATCAGCATTGCTTTGAATATAGCCTCTTTTAAGCATCGATTGTCTAAAACGATCAAACCAAGTCATTGGAGATTGTTTCAATCCATATAGAGATCAACGTAAGCGAAGCACTTTCCCATTAGTTTGGCTTGTTTCAAAGTCGGGTGGTATGTGCATATATACCTCTTCATGAAGGTCGCCATGAAGGAAAGCATTTTTAACATCCATCTGAGATATATCCCACTCCAAGTTGATAGCACAAGATATAAGTGTCCTCACTGAATTCATCTTAGCAACAGGTGCAAAGGTCTCATCATAATCAATCCCATAAGTTTGGGTGTATCCTTTTGCAACAAGGCGAGCTTTGTACCTCTCAACCTTCCCTTCAGGTGTCTGCTTAATGGTGAAAATCCATTTGCACCCAACAGGTTGCTTACCTTGCGGTAGATCCACAAGCTCCCAAGTTCTGTTCTTCTCCAAAGCTCTCATCTCTTCAAGCATTGCCTCCTTCCACTTAGGATCCTCTTTAGCTAATTTCCAGTTAGTGGGTATGGATACAGAATCGAGAGATGCAACAAAACTCTGGAAGGATGGGCTACAACACTTATAGGAGATAGAATTAAAAATGTCATGTTTATAATCTTTAAGGTATGCTAGAATATTGGAGGATCTAGTTGGCTTTCTTATGGCTATAGGTTAATCATTTTTAGGTGGAAGCTGAGTAGACAATTGATTGTCTCCTTGATCTAGAGTGCTAGATGGAGCATTTGGACTAGGAGAGTTCAAGTTGGTACCTGGATCCTCGTGCATAAGGAATTCTTGATCTTGAGAGGGGAGATTACTCTGTATATCTCCATGGAAATGCAAGGATTATTACCCCCACTCTCACTATCATTAGTAATTTCCTCCCCCTGACTATGAACTAAATTGTCCTCATAAGAACCCACCAAAGGAAGAACAAGGACTGAGTCCATATGAATACCTCCACTATTACTCTCCCCCTCTTGTTCTCCTTCAGGTGGAGAGAGAGAGAGTGATTCTAGTATCATTGGCTGGTTCATAATAAGATTCATATTCACGAAATGTCACATCCATACTTACAAAGAACCGATGTTCAGAAGGGCACCAACAACGATAACCCTTTTGAGTAGGAGAGTAACCAACAAATACACATTTAACAGCACGAGGGTCAAGTTTTCTAACATTATTTCTATAGTCATGAACAAAGCAAACA
This sequence comes from Cenchrus fungigraminus, assembly GCA_036936925.1. NCBI lineage: Eukaryota > Viridiplantae > Streptophyta > Magnoliopsida > Poales > Poaceae > Cenchrus > Cenchrus fungigraminus. The sequence goes on along the minus strand of CM072770.1, from coordinate 122,895,321 downwards.
CATCCGAAGATCTTTGGAGGAACAACAAATTCATTTGAATTCAAGAGTAACTCAGCAGGAGATTTATTGTCAAGAATTCGAAGAGGCATGCAGTTAATTAAATATGTAGCAGTCTTCACTGCTTCCCCCCAAAGAAACTTAGGAACATTCATTGTAAACATAAGAGAACGAGCAACTTCAAGCAAATGCCTATTTTTCCGTTCAGCAACACCATTTTGTTCTGGAGTGTTAACACATGTTGTTTGATGTTCAATACCATTAGAAACAAGAAATTGTTCAAACTCCTGGTTAACATACTCCATACCATTGTCTGAGCGTAAAACCTTAATGGTGTTGCCAAACTTGTTTTTAATGAGGGCATACAGATCCTTAAAAACAACAAAAACATCACTTTTGTGTTTCAACAAATAAAGCCAAGTATACCTACTAAATCCATCAATAAAAGTCACAAACCATCTATGCCCAGAAACAGAGTTCACCTCACATGGTCCCCAAACATCAGAATGAATAACATCAAACAGTTTATTACTTCTTAGACCCAAACTAGGATAGGGAACTCTTGTATGTTTAGCAAATTCACATGCATAACATATAAGAAATTCCCTCGGACATGCATTAAACAACGAGGGATAACTACGAGACATAGAAGTAAAAGAGGGGTGTCCAAGCCTGCGGTGAAGTAATAATAATTCTTGACATGGAGACATCTTGGATGCAAAAGCAACTTCATCACTCCCTTCATCAAGATAATAGAGTCCATTATGCACAGTCCCAGTCCCAAGAATTCTCCCAGTCCCTAGCTCCTGAAAAGCACAATGAGAATGGTCAAACCAACCTCTACAATTAAGGGATTTTATGATAGCGCTAACAGATAATAAGTTAATAGGAAAATCGTGAACGTGCAAAACTGGTGATAAGGATATGGTTTTGGTGCACTATATAGGTCCACATCTTGCGATAGGAATCATGGATCCATCTGCTATACACACCTTATCCTTACCTGAACGAGGCGTATAGGAATTAAAAAGATTGGATGCTCCTGTCATATGGTTAGTGGCTCCAGAATCAATAATCCAAGGTTTATGTGTATAGGCTTGAATAGGATTTATACCTTGGGAAGTGGTATGGTAACTGGAGTTAGTAGAGGAACCTTGAGTAGAAGATGAGCCTTCAGAGAGCTTGAGCTTGGAATTGTATTTCTCAAGAGCTTGAGCATCTACCACTGGAATCTCCTGTTCAGATGCAGTATGATTGGCTCGATTCTAATTAGTACCTCGAACTCCCTTGGTTGAGATTTCCCCCCTTTTTTCCACCCAGGTGGAAAACCATGCAGCTTAAAACACTTCTCAATAGTATGCCTCTCATCACCACAGTGATCACATATTATCTTGTTCCTTTCTTTGTACCCTCGGAAAATAGATGTGTTGTTTTTCTTTATGGATAAGGCTGCACTAGCATCAACTGCTTTATAATCATCCACTTTGGGATGTGATAGACGAGTTTCCTCTTCTATGATGCTGGAAATTATCTCATCAAGAATCGGCCATTCAGATTTAGAGAAGGTAAGCTGCCGACGGAGGTCAAATTCTTGGTTCAGACCATCAAGAAAAATTTTTGCTCACAAATGATTGAAACCATGTATGATGATAGCCATGTCCTGCTGATCAACCGACTCAAAAGGATGATGATAATGTAATTCTCTATATAGCCTTTTCAATTCACCAGCATACTCAGTCACTGATTTTGCACCTTGCTTCAAATGCAATAACTCGTGCATAATACGAGCAGCCTGCATCTTGTTAGATTTACCTGCAAATTGTTTTTTAGAGCATCCCACACCTCTGCTGCAGTAGTCATAGTTTCGACTTGTTCTCTGACTATTGGCTCCATACTGCCCAATAACCACACAAGCACTTTATCATTGATCTGTTTAGTCTGTGCATCCATTTCACCCTTACCATTACTTTCACCAGGGGCCAATAACTTCTCATATCCATGAGAGCTCAAAATTAATCGAGGATGTCGAGCCCAACTCATATAGTTTTATTGCCCCTGTAACTTTATGGGATTCGGCTCAAGAGCATATTTGACAACCTCTGAAACTAACTTAGGCTGCTCCATTATTTTGCTCAGAATTTCACATAATTTTCCAATACTAGGATCAGCCTCCTTTTCTCCGCTAGTCCCACCATGATTCTGTGTTACTCAAATCACCAAGTTTCAGTTCACAGGAAACTCACCAGACACAGCCAAGCACTAAAGGCTGGCCAAATCAAACAAACCACAACCAAGCAGTGGAGAAATTCACCAACACCAAGCAGGGGACCTTCACGAACAGCACTACAGGCTGGTCCGTTTCTTCATGGGCAGCAACGACAGACAGCAGCACTTCAGGCTTCAATCGATCCACAACATTGGTACCGCTTCCACAGCAATGGAGTCGAGGAGGTGGGCGCTGACAGCGCGCCGCAGTTGAAGAGAAAATGCAGACGAACAGGACTCCGACGTCCCAACAAATTGCAACCTCCCAGTGCCGCAAAACCTGCGAAATCAACGAAAACGGAGTGGAACCCACAAGATTAACCCGCTCTTGATACCATATTGAAGATTAATATGTGGATCTAGTAGGGATTTTGGATTGGAAGGGAAGAGGAGACTCAACCATGAACAGGAAGATGGGGAGAAGTTCTGGATCGATCTTCTCTCGATCCGTCCCTGTCTATCTATTTAATGTTGTATTTTACACTTTAGTCCTTGTATTACATCTATTTTTCAAATACACACACCAACAGGCTTTTTTTTATTGAACGCATGGCGTAGCTAGGCTCTTATATAAAAATATAAACTAATGAAGGTAGCACATAAACCTAGAAATGTGGGTCCAATTTAATTAGGACGTGCATTTATGTATCAAGCTCCAAACGTATCAATCCCCATTTAGAATCACGACCATGCATGTCCGTACGTGTACACATCATGCATATATACTCCACGCAAAGCTCAAGTCCTCAAGCTTCATCCGTGCGCACGATACCAACGTCTACAGTACAATATATATGCGTAGCTTCAATTCGTGCGCAAGTATTTTATTTAATTTTAGTAGCTGCTCCGGGCCGGGGAGAGCCGACGACGACGGCGAGCTAGCCGATCCGGCCTGGGGGTGAAGGCGACGCGCTGGTTGGCGTCTACGTAAACGACGACGCGCTTGGGGTGGAATCCCGGCGGCGGCGAGTCACCGACGTTGAGGAAGATGACGGTGACGTCCCGCCTGTCGTACGTGATCCTTAGCCCCGCTAGGATCTCCTCCGCGCCCACCACCTCCGGCCACGACGTCCTGTGCGGGTTTGGCAGTGGAAAGTCTCCCATCCTTGCTATGGCTAGCTAGGTGTATAGTAGCTCGATCGATCTCCAAGGTCCCATCCTATTTATAGGATAGGATAGGATCGATCGACTATAGTCATCTACGCCGGCGGCTTTTGGTGTAGATTAATTGGCATTGGTGAGATAAAACTAAAGATTTGAGAAAGGCAAACTCACTGCTCAGTGCGTCACACGCGTCAGCTACAGCCAGCACAACAATGCACGAATGCCTCATGTGTTCGATCTATCTATTCAGTACGTGCTGATGAATTGAGATTATAGATGCCGAGACAGCGTATCGTCGAACGAATATCTGACGAGACAGCGTGGCAAAGTAAGATCGTCACCTGCAATTTTTTTAATTTGATATCAAGCAACGATCAACTAAATTGTCGCAAAAGCCGACGAGAAGGGTCGGCGATGTACGCTATGCACGTGGACTTACCACTCGTAGCTAGCCGAAGCAATATCGACGTACTACTGCAACAAGGCAATGTTCCGGCTAAACAGATTACAAATTCTACGGGTCCTGTCTGGTTAATCCCTTTTTAATAACAGGATTGCTAGCGCCCGGACAGCTTGCGTCCAGACGCCTGTGGTCCGTGCATACGAGGAGATTCCACCTTAGATAAAAAAATGCAGGTCTCACAAAATTAAACACTTTCCGGCTCTCGCAAACACTCTCGGACCCGTGCCAGCTTCACCACGGACAAGCACAAGCGTACTAAGCAACGACAGTGGATGGGCTCAACACGTGGATTTCATTGCAACATGTGCAACATGAAGATTCAAAATTTGCAACATCTAAATGTAACAATTGCAACATAAGTCCAAAACAGTCGGAACACTTGAGACATACGTTTGAAACTCTTCAAAAATCACCATGCATTTGCAGACACTTGAAAAATAGCGACACAAACATTTGCAACACACATGTATAACCATTGCAACATATGCAACATCCCGATCTGTTTTTGCAACATTTGTCAATTGCAACAAGAACTGAAACATCAGAAACACTAGAAACATGCACTTGCGACATGAACCTGGTAGTGTGTGCACAGATTGGGCAGCGGCAACCAGCGCCCCCACAGAGCCTGCACCCAAGCGGCTCCACAGGCGGAAGCCGGTGCAGCTCCTCCCTGGCTGCACGGGAGAGGACGCCCACTAAGCGCACCGCTCAACATAGAACTGAAACATGAGAAACACGAACCTGGTAGTGTGCGCACGTAGTGGGGAGCGGCAACCAGCGCCCCACAGAGCCTGCGCCCAGGCTGGGCTGCTCCACCGGCGGCAGCTGGCGCAGCTCCTCCATTGCCGCAGGACGGCGACGCTTGGATGGAGGCAGGACGGCGATGTCTGGATAGAGGTACGGCGATGGGGAGGCGATGGGGTCTCCTCGCCTGATGGAGAGGGAAGGGCGGCGTCTGGATGACGAGGATCATGGACGGCGGCGCTCGTCACCTGGGGAGAAGCAGCGACAGGAAGGATGGGGGAGGCGCAGGGCGACGGCGCGTCGCGAGGATGAGCGGCGGCGTGTCGCGAGGATGAGCGGCGGCGAGTCGCAGAGAGGCGGGGTGTGGGCGAGTCGCGAGGGGAAGAGACGGGGTGGAGCCGTCCGGACCCCAGAGGCGGGGTGCGGTCGCCCGGGGGAAAGGACGCGGATAGGGTCGGACGTTCCCGTGGTTGTGAGCTCCCAAACGACCACAAATGTGGCCCAGGGTGAAATCGACGCGGGAGTTGTTCGGCCCAGGGAAAACTCAGGGATATTGGGTTCCCAAATGAGCCCTAAGTGCACCGCTGGGGAGCTCGCCAGCCTCGGGGGAGTTGCGATCGATGGGGGAGCTCGCCCACGTGAGGAGGTGTGAATCTATCGCGGGAAGCTCCTCGTCAGTGACCGTCCGGCGACCAAACGAAGGAGGAGCGGTGGCCGGTGCGCCTCGCCCCGGCAAGCTGCCGTCGGCGGGCCACGCCCCAGTGACGCTCCACGGGGAAGCTCCTCGCCGGCCACCGTACGACAAGCAGTCGCAGGGAAGCGCCCTCCCACCAGCGATGGCGGGCTCTGTCGTGCAGGAGATGTTGACTTGTTTGTGTGGTTGGGCCCGTGAAAGGATAAGCCATGGCTAGGGCCGCTCACATGGAGAAAAGGTGGAAAGCGTGTGGCACACTGCGGCGTCTGATTTTTTTTACCACGGCCGGACGCCCTATGTATAGCATTATGGTTTTAATAAAAAAATTATTGTTTCATTCTTTTTGTTGCGGATTGACACTATTCCGGTTCGGGGATGAGTAAATCTATCTAAGGGGTTCACTTGATTCGGCTGTACATTTTCCTTCTCATCTTCGAGAGCTTGGGAATAAATCTGGACCTCGGGACATAAGAACTGAGAGGGACTCAAATAAGATGAGATCAATCCGTCAGAAACTAAGTCTCAAACGAACGACCATTTTCATGTGAGGTGGGTTCATAACCAGACGACCAGATCAATCCGTTCGGAACATATACCTCATTCCCCCGGCCGTCTGGGAGTAACCGAACAAGGTCAAGGCAGATTAGAGAGGATTTAATCCCCTTTAATCATACATTATTCTGAACACTGATAACCACACATAAAACACCATACAAACGCAATCAGACAATGCATATACAGTGTCAATCAAGAGTACATTAACAACCAAAGGTCTGAGGTATGATCGCAACTAGGAGACCCGAGTTCGATTTCTCGTTAGAGCGAATTTACGGGACTGGTTTTAAAAAATCCCCTCACCGGTGAAGCCAAGCTTCAAGGATTTTCTAACCGAGACCGTGGGGCAATCTTAATCCCACCGGCTTAGTTTAGTCCGTCAGCTGGTTTCCAAGGAGGTTCTGAGAAATAGGAGCTAGCAGTGGAGGTGCTTCTGCTCGGCATCATGGCCAAGGGATCAAAGTGAAAATGGAAATTCTCGTTTACCAGGCTCGTTTTTGAGTTTTTCTCGCATTTGTGGTCAAGCGGTAACCGCAAATACGGTAACGATAACAATAAAAAATACGGTAGCTATAACGAAAACGATTTAGCCTCCTTTTGATTGTTTATGTGTTTTACCGTATTTAGTCGGTAATTTCCGTCAGTATTCTCCCGTATACAACAACCCATCTGCGTGCTCCTAAAACGCAACTGGCCCGAGCAAGCCCACCAAACTTCTTACATTTCCATTGGCCACCAAGGCCACCCACTCCTACCTATTCCTACCCAGCCACACTTGGCCTTCTCTCTCTAAAAAAAGGCCCCACTTGGCCTAGTACTTATGTCGTGTCGTGTGAGTCTCAAAACTCCTGCTACTTGGGTTACGTCGTGTGAACTTGCTACTTTGGTTAAGACATGGCTTTCGTTTATGGACATACAATCATTGGTCGTGTTTTTTTTTGTTTCTGTTATGTGTTATCATTTTTTTACTATGAATTATCAATTCTCGGCCGATATCAACATGTTTTCGGTCGTATAGTTTCGATTTCGATGTTATCATAATACTTGTGTCGTTTCCATTTTCGACAATATTGTTTTTGATCTCGTTTCCGCTTTAAAATCTGAAACTGAAAACAATTTAGGCCTCTTCCGATCGTTTTCATCCCTAATAGCGATACAATAAAACGGTCATGTTTTCGTCCTCGAATTTAGGATAATCATGCATTACTTTTGTGACAGAATCGCCCAAAATAATTCCGTATTATCGCCTAAGCCTGTCCATGTGGCCATTAAGCAATAATAAAGAACTATTCTGTCACCTCTGCCGAGGCATGCCCGGTAAATCACTTACACAGGATCGAATTATGCGCTAAGCCCACACGAAGGTGGGACCAGAGTACAACATTACATTACATAAGAGGTTCAAAAGTACTTAAAATTACAAACCAGATTTTTCAGAACATAAAAGTAAACATGATTCAGATTTATAGATAGCGAAAATTAAACTAAACGCATGATACACACAGGAGGCCATCCATGCATATCACTCCTCATCATCGTTCTCCCATTCAAGTTTTCAACCATCTGGAATAGAACCAGGCCAGATGGGATTACCTGAAAACAACAACAAAAGCAAGGCTGAGTATACTAATACTCAGCAAGACTGACCCGTCAAAATAAAGACACGACTAGACATGGAAGGCTTTTTGGCTGGTGGGTTTGTTTTGCCAAAAGCATCTAAGAGTTGATACTTACTTTCAAGTTTTAGCTCAAGTTCTAGTATGTTAACCATTCTAGATAAGCACCTATCTAAACAAGTATGGTTGTACAAACAAGATTAATCATCCAACAATATTAATCCAAAATGTTCCATAAATAAATATGGGGTAGCCAGTGGTCAAGCCGACTCAGATAACGGCGAGTGACCGACGATCGATCGATTTATATCCTTGCAAGGTAAACCCAAGATACACGGAAGAAGGTAGACCAAGTGCAGTGTCTACCCCAACCAGGCGGTTCCCGTCATTCCCCAGATTAGAGACAGGCGCAACAGTCTTAAGTACAAGGTTACTGGAACGCCCTCACACGGCACGTCCAGGATCACACTTGCACTACCGGGAGCAAACCGGGAGAAGCATCTCAAGAGTAGTAACGATAAAGTCCCCGCACTGGTTCATTAGGTACTAGGCTTACCGGTCCCATTCCCGACAAGCACTTGGTACGTTCAATAGCTTAGACCAGCACCATGCTACTCGGTCGAGACCGAACCCATTGCTCTTACCACATGAGCGAGTCAATTTATCCAACTTATGATTCCAACATAAGCATCCTATATCTCGCGAGCAATGAGTCATTACTCGACTTGTACCATGTCCTTAAAGCATGGCACTAGCGTTCCTAACATACTAGTAAAAGAGCATAGGAGTCCTAAGGATCATGCATCTAGGTTTCAATGCAACTCCTGAAACGTAAATGCACAAGTAAATAATAAATGCTAAAAAGTAAGAGAATATAAGTTTTAATCCAAAAGGTTATATGTGACTCCGGTGCTTGCCTTCTTCTAAGTTAGCAACAGCCTTGGGTTCTTCCAGACTTTGGCCCGGGTCTTCTTGCACTACGGCGTAGTTAGCTTCCGCTGCTACCTCATCCTCCTGCACGAGCGTATACGTGCCGTCCGGGAGCTCTACACGAACGACATATGCACATGAATTAAGTTATGGTTATGATGGGAGAAAAAAATTACCACCTAACCAACTCTTGTTGGCCACATATATCTATAACTATCTATTTTACTCATAACCATAAAAGTGGGTGTGTGGGGTGGAGCGGAGTTCATTTAATTCATTTTAAACGGTGACGGTGTACACATATACACTCAAACCAACTAAACAACTTCATAAAAACAGTAGAGGTAGTGATTGTGAACTTAAAACAGAAACATAGCATGGTTTTGCAATTTAACTCTTTATTTACCAATTATTTTTATTAATTCATTAAAACAAGCCTATCAACCTTAAATCCAAATTAAAATAAAAACTCATCAAATAAATCCTAGCTTCTGCACACAGCAAGACACACCTAATCTAAGCTCACACACCAAAATTTGGCTTAAGATCATTTATAAATTAATTCATATGAAAAAGACAAGTCTCAGCCTAGTAAATCACCATTAATTCATATAAAAAGATTTACTAAACTTTTTGATCTCAACTTTCTCCTACAAGTCATGTATGCCAAATATAAGCTTCTGACCAAAGCATAAGTGCAGATTCAAATTATTTTTCAAAATTTGAATTTAAACTCCTACACCATATTAAATCCAAATCACCTATTAAACAATTTTCTAAAATCATATCCACTCTACCAGAGGTACTACTCAACAAGACAAAGCCCTAGGGTGCACATTTGGTTAAATAAAAGTTTAATTAAGGGGCTATAAATAGCATCAAGCTTAATCTAGAATAAAGATTACATAAATCATAACTAAAAATCTACACATCAAAATCATACCAACTTTGGTCTCAAATCTATACATGCCATAAAGAACAACATATCCAAAATTCAAGTTAGTAGCATGTGTATATTTTAAACTACACTAAAAACACCTCAAACTGAGTTTGAATTTTCATTCAAAATCTCCACAGAAAAGCCCTATACATGCTTTCTAGAAAAGGTAGGTTTCTTCACCAGGAACCCAAAAAAATTGGATTTGCATTTTTATGATTTTTCTACAATTTTCTACGGATTTTAGAAGTTTCAGCCGAAAACCCTAAAATACCTTTACACAGAGGCCCTCGACTTAACTTCAGAAATCACACATATGCTCTTCCTTTGCATAAACCACCCTGGAAAGATTGCAATCACCGCAATTGGGTCCCTGGGTGGGTCTGGACCTCGCCGGCTGCTACTGTTGGCCGGAGTTGGCCGGCGAGCAGCTCCCGGGGCATGTGCGTGGCCTACCTGAGCTATTTGGAGGTGGAGCTTGGCTCGAAGTAGGGTCGCCGGGCACCAGCGGCGAGGCACCCTGGCTGCACCCGCCGCGGCTGCCTGCGGCCGGTGCCGGCGCAGACCGACGAGTAGGTGGTGGCGCGGGGGAGTGGAGGAAGTCCGGTGGAAGGAGAAAGACGGGAGAAACGCGACACGGAGGGGCAGGACTGCTGAGTTGGTTTGGCTCGGCCCTGCCCAGGCATGTGCGGCGGCGGCACTGAAGCGGTGGCGACGGCGTGCGAACGACGAGCCGGGCGAGCGGGCGCGCAGAGGGGCGAGGACAACGAAGTGACGTCGCGGCGCCCCCGAGCCGGTTCCCCTTAAACTCGTGCCCCGTCGGCCAGCCACGCGTGCGCGCGTGACGCTGTTGCCCGCCGCGGCCCGGCGCGTGGCATGCGCATGCGTGCGGTTCGTCCCTGCGCGCGGTGTACGAAAGGAAGCGAAGCGGAGAGTCCGGGTCGAGTGCGGGTCCACAGCGGAGACGTCGGGGCGTCCGTACGCCGGAACCGAGCGTGCGCGGCACGTGGCCGGCGCGGCCTGAAATCCCCTGCGCGCGCTCTGGTTCAGCAGTGCGACGTTGACATCAATTCAATTCCGAATGCCCTGTTTCGAAATTGCATAACTCCCGAAAATGACAACTAAGTCAAGATTCTCCAAAAATAAAAGTTGTAGAGAAGCTATAGACCTACCACTTTTACAATGGGCGACATATGTTTTGTTCAACGGATTCGTGGCAAAAATGCGTTGAACTTTCAGGAAAACTCGGCCCTGAAATTACTGTGCACAGCGCGTTCATCTCAAATTTAAGCGGCTTTGCACTCAAAATTGGAATGTCCGCCAATTATGAAAAATGTGTCCCCGGAAATAAAGAAGAACTTTTATATTGGCCGATTTTGAACTTCTATAGAGAAATTTGGAGAACGCGCAAGAAAACCGAATCAGTCTTTTGGAGCTCTAGGGATTTGACCATGAATTTGGACTTTGACCAAGGGTTTAAGTGCAGAAGTGGTCAAGATCATGTCAAACATGTTTAGGAGCTAATTAACCTTGATTAACACAAATAATTGAGGTATGTATCTTTAATAAACACCTGGGGTGTTACAGTCTACCCCCCTTAAAAGAAATCTCGTCCCGAGATTTGACAACAAGGTTAGAGGAAAACCTCCAGGGGAGACAACAGGCTTGATGAGAAAATCAATGTCGCTCGTGAGGGAGCGGGCGATGAATGTATACATGAAGAACTAAAACCATCAAGAACTGGAACACAAAGCAGACGTACAGTCCTACTAGAGTCCAGCAGATGGAATCAAACATCTCCAGAAAATGATCCATAGTTGGTGATGTGGGGTTGGCTCCCTCTTGTGGCTCTCTTCTCGAGCTTCTTCTTTGTGCTGTTGGCACCAACCTTCATTGGACGATCTTCAGGGAAAGGCTCGGACTTGACACCGATAGCTGGGGTAGCTTGACTCTTCTCCACATTGTTGGGGAAGATAGAGGAAAGAGCTTGATCGACAAGGACTGCCGTAAGCGGCGAAAGTGGTCGGTGTGTGCTCAAAGAAATAATTGGAGAGAAGGGAGGGCGACGGAAGGTGGTGGCTCAACTGGATGCAACTCTGAGTGGTGAGAGTCGACGGGGAGATGCTCCTTTTACTGATGTTCACCGTGATGTAGTGGCGGTGGTGCTCACGCTACTTGGGTAGGGGCCGGTGGCAAGGAGGTGTGGTGGAGGCATGTGGCACAATGGTGGCCGGCATTGGATGCCTTGACGACAAGACGGCCACGATCAGCCGCAGCACAGAACAGGCGAAGCTTGGATATGGAGGAGTCAAATTGGCTCTCGAGAGGATTGACCGTGACTTTGGGAGAAAGAGAAGAGTTGGGGTATCTACCATCCTAAATTGGGTTTGTACCAAGGAAAACCTATCAAAGGATTTTGCCCATCCTTTATTTACTGGTATTCCGGTTCCTTTGATTAGGAGGAAACGTGCTAAAGGATCAAAGATCACTGACTCAGTAGAAGGCTCCTCTTATCTTAACTTTTGGAGAACTTGCTCATACTCCTTCAACCAGCTTAGTTGAGTTACTACCAAGTGAATTTTGAAATTTAGAAGGAAGAAGACCAAGTCGAAAGGTTCCAAAAAGATTCCCATAAAGAAGGGAAACCTCAAATATTTGGGTAAATTTGTTTACGGAGGTTCATGAATTTGTTTTTAGGAGATCAATAAAAAATCAACTCCTAGAGTATCCTGGAAAGTACAATTGTCAATGGCAAGTGACAAGATTTTGGAAACAAAATTGGGATGGGAGTGAGGAAAATACCCTTGCTCACGGTTTATCTTAATGAAGTATTTTAATTACTTTATGCACCACACTAGGGTGTAATGATTTTGAGCTGAAACTCATGCACTTGATGAGTCATGGGATGACAATGCTTATGCATATGGGAAATGACTCGTGCAACAATGGGATGGTGCACATGTGGATGCTCATGATGAAGTGCATATAGTATGATGTACATGTATATGAGCATATGATGTTTATGCATATGAACTTTCAGTGTATATGTCATGGTGCATAGTGAGAGATGCACATGATATGTATATGATGAGGTGCATGCATGATGATGCACATGTTTATGAATGCGTGATGCGTATGCTCATGAGATATGGTGCTCATGATGCAGTGTCAGCATGATTTGCATTATTCACGAAATTAGATAGTGGCTTGGAGGACTGAGAAATTAGGATCCGGGGTGAGTCGCATTCTCACAAACAAGATACCTAGCGTGCTCCTAGTGGTAATCACATGGCTGCAGCACACATGATACACTAGGTTCCATCGCGGCACCTTCGTTCATGGATCACAACATCACCACCGTAAGGAGAATAGAGTAGAAAGGGTGAAACTTTCAGTGCGTATGCATGTTAGTCCAAACCCAGGTTTCCAGATGCACATGTCGTGTAATGCATTTCCATGCTCATAAATTATTTTGTTGGAGATGCAGCATATGCATGCTGGGATGACACTCATGATGCATACCAATAGATTTTTGATGTCTTGTAACCATGTTCTCATTTATTTGTTTGTGAGCAAGTATAAGGAGGGCTGAGAATTTATAGTGATCAATGTAGGGATATCGATGCAAGGAAAGTGGAGTGATCACCTTTACATAGCCATAGGAAGTTGGTGGATCGCCTCTAAATTGAAGAAAAGGTGTATAAGCAATTAGGAGAGTACAACGGGGTTCCACTTGACTCGACAAGGATATGGGTATGCTTCTATTAGAAACCATCCTAAGAGAAGATGGAGATAGATGGATCTTGCACTGATTGTGTTCATCTGTGGATAGAAACTTCAAAAACATACGTGGAGCATTCTTCCACCACCTAAATATCATCATCTTTAGGCAGGGGATGTAAAATCTAGTGCCTTCCAATATTGGTATTCAACTTAGAGATAATGTTGAGGCTATCATACCTGAAAATTCAGATATCGCTTTGCTGTCAGGGCTGTTGGACAGCAGGCCGAGGGTCACTAAAAATTCCATATCTCTCAGCTCAAAACTGCGACGATGCTGAAATTTTACGAGCATGCAGAATATGAAATTCTAAACAACTTTGGTATTCAAAGTTTGCTCTAGATTTCAAAGGAAGATGACCTAAAAATTTGAATTTCAGAGATCATTAGTTCTGAAATTCAGCAGGACAGAGACCTAATGTTTTGGGCATATCTCCCAAACTAAAAATCTAGTGACCTTGAGATTTCTACAGGAGGTAGATAGATACCTAAGGAGCATTTTTGGTATTCAAGGGTCGAATTAAATCAGATTGTAAAAGGGTGTAAAAGGTTCATTTTCAGAGTGTTGTTGCCCAAAAATTTCAACAGGACAGTGCTTCACTAAAAAGATCATATCTCAAAAATTAAGAACTCTATGACCATGAGATTTTGACAGCACAAAGTAGGCTATATAAGAAACATTTTTGGTATAGATTGTCTAGGAAGAATCTCTTTGGAACTATATTTAAAAATTCGAGTTTTCAGCCTAACTCAGGATTTTGACAGCATTTCCGCATGACCTTGCCTAGCAAATTTGATCCTAACTTCAGTTTTAAGCTTCCTAAAATCATGAAAAATTCAGAGAGCAATCATAACTAGGTGATGCTCAATTTCTCTAAAGAGAACCTAGCTACAAATTTTCTAGATAATCCTTGAAAAAATTTGGACAGCATCTAGTTACAATCTTTGTTTAACACCACTTCAAAGCATCAAACTAGCATGATTTGTCCTTAAGAAATACACATTAAATAGAGACTAAGCAACACATGATTTAAGTTCAGTTTTGGGTTTGATAGCTTTTACATGATGCAAAAAGGGTCCTAAACTTCCTCACAAAGCTTTTAAGCTTAAAAACGAAGTTAGTGCCGGTGGCAAGGCATACATATACGTCTCTCCCTATAATAGCTAGTCGAAAGCTATTCGTTTCTTAATTACCGTACCTAACAATCGTGGTTAGTGTACCTGCAGAAAATCACAGATATTCAAGGCCTTTTGTGCCAGCACTCACAAAAGCGTCCACATTCATTACCGTTCACTATAGAAACGGTATCCATGCGTAAAGCCGCTGCATGGACAGCGTCCAACCTCGGACACCTCCGTTTGAATGGAGTTGTCCTTTCCGCCTATTGCGGGTTCGCACATGTATGGCAAAACATGGCTAGACACAGACGCGACGTGAGTGCCCATTGGAATAGGCCTCACTCATCCCTCACGGACTTTCCCGTGGCACCATCACATATGGCAAAACGTGACGAGACGCAGACGCGACGTGGCACCCATTGGAATAGGTCCCACTAGTCCCTCACAGGACTTTCCTGTGGTACCACCACGTATGGCAAAACGTGATGAACTAGTATGGTTGTGCATGAAAGTAAGTTTTGACAGGAATAAAATGTGCTGGAAGTCAGATTAAATACACCATAGAGTACTAGCCACCTGAAAGAACCCAAAAATTCCCTCTAGGGCCTCTCGGACTAGTTTAAACCTTAACGTTCTACGCACTTAGCAAAATTCTTATTCTTGGCAAATTTTATTCCAAAAACTAGTTATTAAGGTATTATTAATACTCTGGTGCATATCATCGCTCTGGTACCAGCTGTGACAGAACCGCCCAAAATAATTCCGTATTATCGCCTAAGCCTGTCCACGTGGCCATTAAGCAATAATAAAGAACTATTTTGTCACCTCTGCCGGGGCATGCCCGGTAAATCACTTACACAGGATCGAATTATGCGCTAAGCCCACACGAAGGTGGGACCAGAGTACAACATTACATTACATAAGAGGTTCAAAAGTACTTAAAATTACAAACCAGATTTTTCAGAACATAAAAGTAAACATGATTCAGAGTTATAAACAGCGGAAATTAAACTAAACGCATGATACACACAGGAGGCCATCCATGCATATCACTCCCCATCATCGTTCTCCCATTCAAGTTTTCAACCATCTGGAATAGAACCAGGCCAGATGGGATTACCTGAAAACAACAACAAAAGCAAGGCTGAGTATACTAATACTCAGCAAGACTGACCCGTCAAAATAAAGACACGACTAGACATGGAAGGCTTTTTGGCTGGTGGGTTTGTTTTGCCAAAAGCATCTAAGAGTTGATCCTTACTTTCAAGTTTTAGCTCAAGTTCTAGTATGTTAACCATTCTAGATAAGCACCTATCTAAACAAGTATGGTTGTACAAACAAGATTAATCATCCAACAATATTAATCTAAAATGTTCCATAAATAAATATGGGGTAGCCAGTGGTCAAGCCGACTCAGATAACGGCGAGTGACCGACGATCGATCGATTTATATCCTTGCAAGGTAAACCCAAGATACACGGAACAAGGTAGACCAAGTGCAGTGTCTACCCCAACCAGGCGGTTCCCGTCATTCCCCAGATTAGGGACAGGCGCAACAGTCTTAAGTACAAGGTTACTGGAACGCCCTCACACGGCACTACCGGGAGCAAACCGGGAGAAGCATCTCAAGAGTAGTAACGATAAAGTCCCCGCACTGGTTCATTAGGTACTAGGCTTACCGGTCCCATTCCCGACAAGCACTTGGTACGTTCAATAGCTTAGACCAGCACCATGCTACTCGGTCGAGATCGAACCCATTGCTCTTACCACATGAGCGAGTCAATTTATCCAACTTATGATTCCAACATAAGCATCCTATATCTCGCGAGCAATGAGTCATTACTCGACTTGTACCATGTCCTTAAAGCATGGCACTAGCGTTCCTAACATACTAGTAAAAGAGCATAGGAGTCCTAAGGATCATGCATCTAGGTTTCAATGCAACTCCTGAAACGTAAATGCACAAGTAAACAATAAATGCTAAAAAGTAAGAGAATATAAGTTTTAATCCAAAAGGTTATATGTGACTCCGGTGCTTGCCTTCTTCTAAGTTAGCAACAGCCTTGGGCTCTTTCGGACTTTGGCCCGGGTCTTCTTGCACTACGGCGTAGTTAGCTTCGGCTGCTACCTCATCCTCCTGCACGAGCGTATACGTGCCGTCCGGGAGCTCTACACGAACGACATATGCACATGCATTAGGTTATGGTTATGATGGGAAAAAAATTACCACCTAACCAACTCTTGTTGGCCACATATATCTATAACTATCTATTTTACTCATAACCATAAAAGTGGGTGTGTGGGCTGGAGCGGAGTTCATTTAATTCATTTTAAACGGTGACGGTGTACACATATACACTCAAACCAACTAAACAACTTCATAAAAACAGTAGAGGTAGTGATTGTGAACTTAAAACAGAAACATAGCATGGTTTTGCAATTTAACTCTTTATTTACCAATTATTTTTATTAATTCATTAAAACAAGCCTATCAACCTTAAATCCAAATTAAAATAAAAAATCATCAAATAAATCCTAGCTTCTGCACACAGCAATACACACCTAATCTAAGCTCACACACCAAAATTTGGCTTAAGATCATTTATAAATTAATTCATATGAAAAAGACAATTCTCAGCCTAGTAAATCACCATTAATTCATATAAAAAGATTTACTAAAATTTTTGATCTCAAATTTCTCCTACAAGTCATGTATGCCAAATATAAGCTTCTGACCAAAGCATAAGTGCAGATTCAAATTATTTTTCAAAATTTGAATTTAAACTCCTACACCAGATTAAATCCAAATCACCTATTAAACAATTTTCTAAAATCATATCCAATCTACCAGAGGTACTACTCAACAAGACAAAGCCCTAGGGTGCACATTTGGTTAAATAAAAGTTTAATTAAGGGGCTATAAATAGCATCAAGCTTAATCTAGCATAAAGATTACATAAATCATAACTGAAAATCTACACATCAAAATCATGCCAACTTTGGTCTCAAATCTATACATGCCATAAAGAACAACATATCCAAAATTCAAGTTCATAGCATGTGTATATTTTAAACTACACTAAAAACACCTCAAACTGAGTTTGAATTTTCATTCAAAATCTCCACAGAAAAGCCCTATACATGCTTTCTAGAAAAGGTAGGTTTCTTCACCAGGAACCCAACAAAATTGGATTTGCATTTTTATGATTTTTCTAAAATTTTCTACGGATTTTAGAAGTTCCAGCCGAAAACCCTAAAATACCTTTACACAGAGGCCCTCGACTTAACTTCAGAAATCACACATATGTCCTTCCTTTGCATAAACCACCCTGGAGAGATTGCAATCACTGCAATTGGGTCCCTGGGCGGGTCTGGACCTCGCCGGCTGCCACTGTTGGCCGGAGTTGGCCGGCGAGCAGCTCCCGGGGCGTGTACGTGGCCTACCTGAGCTATTTGGAGGTGGAGCTTGGCTCGAAGTAGGGTCGCCGGGCACCGGCGGCGAGGCGCCCTGGCTGCACCCGCCGCGGCTGCCTGCGGCCGGTGCCGGCGCAGACCGACGAGTAGGTGGTGGCGCGGGGGAGTGGAGGAAGTCCGGTGGAAGGAGAAAGACGGGAGAAACGCGACACGGAGGGGCAGGACTGCTGAGTTGGTTTGGCTCGGCCCTGCCCAGGCATGTGCGGCGGCGGCACTGAAGCGGTGGCGACGGCGTGCGAACGACGAGCCAGGCGAGCGGGCGCGCAGAGGGGCGAGGACAACGAAGTGACGTCGCGGCGCCCCCGAGTCAGTTCCCCTTAAACTCGTGCCCCGTCGGCCAGCCACGTGTGCGCGCGTGACGCTGTTGCCTGCCGCGGCCCAGCGCATGGCATGCGCATGCGTGCGGTTCGTCCCTGCGCGCGGTGTACGAAAGGAAGCGAAGCGGAGAGTCCGGGTCGAGTGCGGGTCCACATCGGAGACGTCGGGGCGTCCGTACGCCGGAACCGAGCGTGCGCGGCACGTGGCCGGCGCGGCCTGAAATCCCCTGCGCGCGCTCTGGTTCAGCAGTGCGACGTTGACATCAATTCAATTCCGAATGCCCTGTTTCGAAATTGCATAACTCCCGAAAATGACAACTAAGTCAAGATTCTCCAAAAATAAAAGTTGTAGAGAAGCTATAGACCTACCACTTTTACAATGGGCGACATATGTTTTGTTCAACGGATTCGTGGCAAAAATGCGTTGAACTTTCAGGAAAACTCGGCCCTGAAATTACTGTGCACAGCGCGTTCATCTCAAATTTAAGCGGCTTTGCACTCAAAATTGGAATGTCCGCCAATTATGAAAAATGTGTCCCCGGAAATAAAGAAGAACTTTTATATTGGCCGATTTTGAACTTCTATAGAGAAATTTGGAGAACGCGCAAGAAAACCGAATCAGTCTTTTGGAGCTCTAGGGATTTGACCATGAATTTGGACTTTGACCAAGGGTTTAAGTGCAGAAGTGGTCAAGATCATGTCAAACATGTTTAGGAGCTAATTAACCTTGATTAACACAAATAATTGAGGTATGTATCTTTAATAAACACTGTTACAACTTTCTCTATTCCAAATATAGATCATCTTGGCTGTTTCAGATATGTAGTAGATTTTACTTCCCGCATTGAAATATTTGTCACTATAGGATGGCACGTGGGCCAGTGGGCCACATCACAACCGAGCTCACGTGTCAGTAGGAGTAGTCTCACTACTAGAGAAACAACTATATGTAATGGTTGGAAACCCCCTTTAGGACCGGGTAAAGGACCGGTATAGTCCCATCGGTACTAAAGGAGGGGAGCATTTGTACTAGGTGAGCCACCCGGTACGAATGTGGTCTCCCGCCCCGGTACTATGCACCTAAAGATCACCTATGGATCCTCCTCTCCTTTTCTTTTTCCTTTTTCCTTTTCCTTTTCTTTTCTCTTTTCTCTTCCTTTTCTACTCTCATTCTCAAGAATTGGAATGCATCTCACCAACGCATCTCACAAGAACAAGATCGATATCCACATACAAGCATCTCCCAATATCGATATCTCACATAAATACATCTCACAATCACAAGAAAATCACAAGAATACATCTCAATCCCACAATCTCATAATCTTACAATCATAATCACAGAATGCATCTCACAATCTCAGAATCCTAGAATGCATCTCACAATCTCAAACAAGAAAACTATCTCACCTCGAACTCGGCCACCCGCGCCTGCACCATGGATCCCCGCCGGCGCCTGTGCACTCACAGGGAGCTGCGGCCTACACACGCCCAGCCTTGACCTCCGGCCAAGCCTTTGGCTCCCGGCCTCCGCGCGCCCGGCTCCCGGCCTAGAAGAGATCTAGAAGAGAGAAAGAGTTAGAGATAGATGAGGAGAGGATAGAGATGAATAGAATGAGAGATAGAAGAATTGGAATAGGATGAAGATAAGGTAGGCTGGCAGGAGGTGGTGGTGGTGGACGCGTGAGGAGCTGGTGGATGGCGAGAGAGAGAGAGAGAGAATCGCGTTAGTACCGGTGCTTATAGATGTGCAACTTTTAGTACCAGGGTTTCTCTCCACTCGATACTAATGGGGTGCTTAAGATATTAGTACCGGGTGGTATGACCACACGGTACTAATGGTGCCTCATGGGTGGTGTGTCGGAGACCTCCCTCCCCACCTGGTACTAATGCACTCATTAGTAAAGATACCATGTACTGATGGACTTCGAGACTCAGATATAAAGTTCATTCTCTAGTACTCCATCTGTTTCATAATACTTTTCGTTTTGACTTTTCTAGATACATTCCTACTGCTATGTATCTAGACATAAGTATATATCTTGTTGCACAGCAAAATGAATGTATTTGAAAAATATAAAACGACAAGTATTATGAAACGAAGGGAGTAGTGTCCCTCTACAGTGCTGGAGGGCTGGAGGCTCATGCGTCATTTCTATATCAAACTCCAAACATATCAATCCCCATTTAGAATCACACAACCATGTCCGTATGTACGTGTACACATGCATGCATATATACTCCACGCAAGCTCAAGCCCTCAAGCTTCGTGTGCACGACACCATCGTCTACAGTACATATATATACGTAGCTTCAATTCGTGCATGAGTATTTATTTAATTTTATTAGCTGCTCCAGTCGAGCTGAGAGCCGACGACATATATTGGGTAACTCTTTGGCTGGCGATGATCGAGATAGCCGATCCTTGGGGTGAAGGCGACGCGCAGGTTGTCGTCGACGTAGCCGACGACGCGCTTGGGGTGAAAATCCCGGCGGCGGCGAGTCGCCGACGTTGAGGAAGAAGATGTCGACGTCCCTCCTATCGTACCAGATCCTGAGCCCCGCGGGGAGCTCCTCCGAGCCCACCACCTCCGGCCACGACGTCCTGTGCGGGTCACGCGGCGGCAGCTCTCCCATCCCTTATTGCTGCTGCATGAATGGATCAGATCAGTAACAATAATGTCAGCTTAATCTTACCGTACCCTCAATAATCTTATTTAATTTCTCTTTCTAACGGCCCATCCATTATCATACCTGTAAGTGTAGAACAAGGAGCTAGCTAGAGTCTAGAGAGCAAATTAATGCAGCAGAGTGTAATTTTTTAAAAGATAAAATTAAGCAGAGAGATGGTGATTAGCTTAGCTTCTGACTTTCTGAGAGTGATCAGCTCCTCCTCCGATCCTGTGTATTTATAGGATTGAACAATCATAGTCGGTCAAAACGGAGGCATCGTGTACTACGCCGTCCTCGAGAGTTCCTGCATTGTACACCGGCTTTTGGTGTAAATTACCATTATAATTCGTGAGATAAATTAAACTAAAGATTTAAGAAAGGCAAACTCACTGCTTAGTGCGTCACACGCGTCAGCTGATAAAAAGACGTCGAGACAGCGTATAATATCTCTCTTCTCCCCCTTCCTTGTAAGGAGCGTCATGTTTGCTTAAACAATGTAGTCACTTGATGGAATACAAAATTTCAAGTGGACTTTTTGCCCGCCGTTGATTCTAAAAAAATATCGTCGAACGAATATCCTCCGGCTGCTGTTATTAGTAGCTATCTATCTATACAGTATGTACGTTACAGCAAAGCAAGATCACCTACTAATTTAATTTTTAATCTCAAGCTACATGGGAGCTAGCAACGACCAACAATTTGGAGTCATATGCATCTTATTTATTCATATTCCTAGTATTTTTTAGAAAAAACAATAAAAACTGGAAACATGAACATATAATAATATAAAAAAAACTCCAAATAGTGCACCAATAGATAGGTGACATCTTATAAAACTTTGGGTATAAGTTACATATTTTCTGTTTTAACTTTTAAAATGAATTAGTTATTATCTTTTAGGTGAAACTATTTTTTTTACATTTTCACAAAATGGAAAACCACCTCCAACACCACTCAAAGGGCCAAACTTGCTCTCTTCTTATAGTTGAATGGTCTTTTATGTCTGATTTGTAGTTTGAGGTTGAAAACCAGACTTGTGTGCTAGTTCACAGGTGAAAGTTGGACTTTCCCAAAGGGAAATGACGCCTTCAGGTCACTTAAATTGTCTTCAATCTACTTTCAATTGATTGGTTGCTTCGATTTGACTGAACGTTTTCTACAGCATTGTTTATTTTGATGATTTAGTAACATACATTTTCTACAAACTAATACATGCATGTTTAAACGCTAATAAATCAATAATTCCGTGCTATTCCTTGTACCTGTTATATCGAGAGGTCTTGTAGGGAAATCATGCATTATGCCTAAGTTTCACTTACACTCCCTTTTAATACACATGGATAAGAACGTTTGATGGAAGACTATGTGGCCTCTGCTGACTGCATAGAAAGTATACGCATGCTTTCATAGTTTGCTGTTTGTCATGAAAGATGATCAAGTAAGACTGTCATAAAAATTAGGAAGCTAATATAAAATTATTTATTGCTTGCGATGGCAAAAGTGCTTGAGTTTTTTTTCTTATTACAAGATATACTACCTGTTAGTGCGTTGGCACATTAGAAAAAAGTGAAGCTACATGACATTCAACCGACATAGATCTAAATTGCAAATGTATTGTGTTGTTGCCCTAATTTCTCGCATTAATTCCAGATCATTTGATTGGAGAAGATGATGACCCTAGTGGACAGTGAACTTGAGAATCAAATATATGAATTTAACTAATTTTGTTATTTATTTTGCCAAGTGCCAACCTAACCCATACACTGAAATGTTACGTCAGGATTCACTAACTATCATAGTAGCATGTTAGAAAGTCTCTTTTCGTCATCTGTGAAATGTAAAGGAAGAAGTCCATCTTGCTACCCAAAACAGCCCACTTGGCCAATGGCCACTTTGTCTGCTTCACGCCATGACCAAAATTTTGGGCTTGTTTACTCTTCTAATCTATTTTAGTTGGTTTAATCTACCTCTAATCGCTTCTGCATTTTTTATTTCTCCATGTATAACTTGAGTTTTAAGTTAACTTTTGCATGACGAAGCAGTGATTTCCCTTATTGTGTTTTTTTTTTTGGATCCATCAAAATCAAAAGTCATCTCATCCATAATCTGTGTTCACGGATCCTCCTTTTCTACTTTATACAACAACATATCTGTTTGGATATTTATTTGTTCCTTTTTCCTGGGTGTTGCTGATAGGAGTATATGTTAAGCTAAGTGCACTATGAAATTAGTATCAGTTTGTGTGACAATCATGTTCTTATTTAATCATTGTTAAGTTGGTCTCATGTGGAGAAAATGCTCCTCGGTTCTGAAGACATATCCCAAAGAGATTCTTGGTTTTCTTGTGGTCCAGTTGCTGTCATATCAAATGCCTTTATTTAATTTGATATGCCAATTGGGGTTAGACCGAGAGCAAAGAAGGCATGTTCATGAATGAGTCATGGGTTGAGTTTGTTGCTGTCAAAATTAGCCGATTCCATGACAGCATTATAGAAAATTGATGTAATGTAGGAGTAGTTGTCTTTCTATACTTGTGAATATCTAGTTAAAAAGATTAAACCATGTAAATATATCCAAAGCAAAATTGAGCTTGATGTAAGCTAGGGTTTATATAGCAACTGTGAGGGTAGTTACATGTCGTTGTGTACTGTTCCAAAGACCAACCTAACTAGTCTATTTATGTATTGAATTGTAGTCTTAATGGTTCGTCAAAGCTTATCCAAAATAGGACTCTTATAGTGAATCGTAATGGTGGTGTATTGAAGATGTCAACATCACAGTTTATGTTATGAATACTTTTTTTTGAGCATATATGTTACTAGTATAGACGCACGTGCGACACGCACGTGTTTTAAAAACAAAATAGACAAATATTCAAACATGTCCAAAACACACAAACTACCTCGTATTTCCTTTGAAAAATGACGCAGCTGATGCCACACGCCAAAGATTTTCGTAACATCCCAAAAGGGTCCAAGCGAAAGGATATTTTCTATTGATTTTTTTACAAGCAGATCACCCGTAGCCAAAGGATGATTCGGCATGATTTTTACTCACTCCCTGTCGTTTATTTGATGATAACAAGTCAACAAAGGTGTCAAAACACTTGACGTTGGGTTCTATGCGTATCTGGCCCTCCATCTTTGCCCCCTTTTAGACCATGTCTAGCATTGTTAATTAGTCACTTGATCAGACACTCTATATCTCTAGTTGGCTATCCACCTCTTAAAATTCATCTCTATTTTCCACTGTTACATTGTTATAGGTTATGTATATCTCTGAAGGTTTGTTGTTGTTGTAATTTTAAAATTCAAAGAACAAAAGTAGCAAGCAGCTTGAACCGGCATGGGTCGTAACACGAGTTAAATCACACAACTTATTTGTTCAAAGAAGGTCACATCACCTAATAATTGTCATGATTTTTTTCTCAAAGAAGGCCTAGCGCATCCTAGCATAATTGCAAACGTACGAACAGGTTTTGCATGCAGTAGTAGCACTGACCACGGAGCAGCACCCAACACCGGTAGGGAGAGGGGCTTTAGTCCCGGTTAGTAAAAGGAATATGTCTCTCATGTCCAACCGGGACTAATGATGAGAGACAAAATGCCCTCCAACCGAGACTAAAAGCGTTAGAAAAAAATAAAACAAAAAAACATGCACCCTGTCCCATCCCTGTCCTCCATCCTCTTCATCGTTGAGCTCGAGCTCAAATCAAGAACACGACCAAATCAAGAACACGACTTCACAATTTCAAGAAATTACATTCATCGTATACACAAATCAGTTCATACCACTAACACACATGCTCATCTCATCATCATACAACACACAAGAGGTGCTACATAAGTAAATTTGCGAAGTAAACAATCCACAAAATAATTCATCACAACACATAAATTCAATTGGATTCACAACTCGATTCATCACAAAATCATGAAAAAAGAAAAAAAAATCTTGCCTCCCGCTGGCCACCAGGGGTGCCGTGCCCGCGCCGGCCTCCAGGGGCGCCGTGCCTGCACGCCGGCGGCACCACGCGCCGGCGGCCCCGCGCCCCCCGCGCGCCCGTCCGCGCCGTGCGCCCGCAGCCCGGCGCGACGGCGGCCCCGTGCGCCGCGTGCTGTGCGCCGACAACCCCGGCGCCCTCCAGCCTAGCGACCTGCAGGGAAGAGATCGAGAAGATGAGATAAGGAAGGAAGGAAAGAATAAAGAGATAAGTGTTGAGGGATGGGTGGAGCAGATAATAAAAGGAGAGAGAAGAGGAGGGTGGCCTGCGTGGTGGATGCGAGAGGCTTTAGTCTCGGGTGGTGTTTCCACCCGAGACTAAAGGCGGGGGTCAATCATTGCTCGAAAATAGTTGTTCGATGTCCCCTTTTAATCTCGGTTGGTAATACCAACCGGGACTAAAGGGGGCGGTTCCTGCAACTATTTCGGGTCACGTCGACAAAAGCCCTTTAGTCCCGGCTCCAAAGTTGAACCGGGACTAAAGGGGCGTACCAAAGCCTCTGACTCTACCAGTGAAAGCAGCCAAGCAGAGCTAACACCACTGACACCGAGTATGCAAATCACATCGACATCAGATCAACATACCGTGGCATAAAAAAGAGCTTAGAACAAATGCCGGAATCAGACCTAGTAGCTGCTAGGCAGGCCACGACCGCCGACGAGCAAGACCAATGTGAAAATTATATCAATAGATTTTTTTTGAAAAATATTTTTGTAATAATATACATATATAACTTTTAATAAATATTTTTATAGAAAAGAGAAGTCAAAGTTGTACTTTGCAGACCGTGTCGATGTCCTAAACAACATCTAATACAATTATGGAGGAGTAGATGAATACTTGGTAAGGTCTTTTTTGTTATAGGAAGCATTAGCTTGTATTATCCTTGTATTGTTACCTGTTTGTTGCATTTACAGTTTTAGTGTTATTGGTGGTGCTATTTTTTTAACAAACTGGTGCTGGTTGTAGGTGCTCTGTAGATATTTTACGGCGATCCTAAGCTGGATTTGCTTGTTAGGCTGTCATGGGTTATGGAATATCTTAGAGCAACTCTAACAATTTGGCAAATCAACTTGGCATCCATCTAATTTTGGCAAAACAAGAAAAAATGGCCTCCAACAGTTTGGCAAACCAACTTGACAAAAATAAAAACCTGGCAAAACTCACCTCTCCGCGCGCATATATGCGCGCGCGGATCGTGGTTGCCATCGTTGTTTCCCTGTAGGTAGGAGGGTGAAAAAAGAAATAAAGAATAGAGAATGATTCCTGATGTAAGTTTTCAAGAGGTGGAAGGGCAGAAACATAATTTTATTTCTCTCAGGATTCCTAATGTAAGTTAGATTTGAGTTTGGCAAATGAATTATGTCAAACTGTTGGAGATGAACTCTTTTTTTACTTAGCATATCTTTTTAGGAGTTGGCGAAACACAAGATTTGCCAAGTAAAATTTGGCAAATTTTTTAAGACGCTCTTATTGACTTAGTTGCAACTATTTTTCAATTCCCATAGTCAGCTCAAATGTGAGGAAGTGCAAGTAGGACAGAAGAAAAATTTGGAAACTAATTATGGGCACCACAAGTTTACAGAGGGCTTCTCCCGGTCGATTTCGGACAGCCGATCCGAACCAGTATCCCAACCCCACGTGCAACATTAGTCCTCATTTTCTTTCGAAATAGCAAGGAGAACGTTACACACAAACTTTCAACAAAAGGCATCCAAAAATGTTTTCCAGGAATGAAAAATTATGAGAAAACTTTAGCAAAACAGATGTGAAGAAATGTTTCGAACAATGTTTTTTCGAAAAAATCAAGGGCAAAAAATTTTTGAAAAAATTAAATGAATAAAACTTTTACATAAATTTTTTATGTAAAAAAGTTAAGAAAAAACTTTGTGGAAAAGATTTTCCAAAAAACTTAGAACGGATAAAATTCAGAAAATCCAAAAAAAGAAGAACAAAAAGTTTTGAAAAAAGAAAGTACGGAAAAATCAGTCGGCCACTACTCCGGGTGGGTGCACCTTCTGGCGGTGCCCCACCCGGATCTCCCCGAGGGCGGAGCCAGCCATGCGCGCTACTTCTCCCCCTGGGGAGCTCACCGCATGTCGGTGTTTTAGACCGGCAAACCCACTAATGTGGTACCCGAGGTGGTTGAATGTGGCCTCGCCGAGATCGGGAACTCGAAGGAGAGACACATAGCACACAATTTAGACAGGTTCGCGCAATGCCGCTTCTGTGGTGGGGCGCAATGTGGGGCTCCGGTGGCGGAGGAGGGGGCTGGAGGGCAGCGGTAGTAGGGGCTCAGGCAGGCGCGGTGGCGCTAGCAGGGGTGGCTCCGGCCGGCATGGCGGCGCTGGTGGCGGCGGCACCGACTAGTGGCCGGTCTGGCGCTGGCAGTGACCGCGGTTGTGGCGGCCGCACTGTGGCTCCTGAGGCCGGTGCATGGGTAGACGGCTGTCGACATGGAGGCCAGGGGCGCACCAGTGCCCCCTACGCAGGGACGGCGGTGGCGGCGGTGGTGGCGGCCTGCGAGGTGCAAGGCACGGCAGTCATTGCCGTGGGAGGCCCTGTTGTGTGTGGGGAGCATGTAGGGCCGGCTGCTCTAGGCCATGGTGGACTAGAGGTGGTGCCGGCAGACATTTGCGTGCGGGCAATGGGGATGGTGAGGAGATGGTGGTGCTCTCTTCTCTGCTTCTTGACGTATGTGCAGTTTTGGCGCCGCTTCGGTGGTGGGGCCGGGTGGCTTGCGCTGGGGTCTCGTAGCACAGGTACGGCTAGCGGTGTCATGGCGACATTGTTGGGTGATACGAAGCCATCTTCTCGGCAGAGGAGTTGCGGAGGAGGCCGGGAGCTTGTTGTTGTTGCTTGTCCGAGTGTGCGTATGGCGCGGTGTCAATCCTAGCGAAAGCCTTCACCAGTTCTCAGGCTGGTGCCGTTCCAAGAAGAAAACGCTGCAATGGGGCGACTGGATCGCCTTCGTACGGTCCCGACTTTGAATGTTGTGCTTGCCTTGTATCTGTTGGTCATTTATACTCTTGTTTCTGCTCGCCCCCCCCCCCCCCTCAATTCTCTTCTTTCTCTCTTGTAATTCTGCCTGGAATGTCGGGCTACCCTTTGTAACTGTGCCCCCGTTTCGATCAATGAAATGAAGTAGGTGGGGAACTCCCCTCCCCCCCTGAAGTTGTTCGAAAAAAGTTCTCAGGCTGGTGGTAGTGGTGGCAGCGCCCTTGGGGTGTCGTTTTTCCCGTTGGGGACAACACTACGGGGCACCACATTCTGATGCATGGAGTCTCGGGGTGTAAACCTATTTCAGTTTGCTGGATGGCGATGGTGGCACCATCGGCGTCGCGTCCCTCTTGGGGGCGTCACTTTTGGAGACTCCTCTCGACTCGTGGCGGTATTGGAGGTGGTCTGGCTGGTTCGTACGCAGCGGCAGTTGAGGTGCGCAAGGTCAATGTGTTGGCGGCAAGGAGCAGAGAGGCCATGGGTGCTGGCGGTCTTGTGTTGGCGTGCATGGTGTTCTTGGTGACGGTTGGCCGGAGGTGATGTTCTATTTGCAGTTTCAGATATCTGAGTCCTTGGCAGTGGAAGTTGAGGTGGTGGGTGAGGCAAGACCCCCACGCAGAGTGGTTAGGGATTAGTGGGTTTTCTATGGTGCTGCGGCGAGAGTATTCTGATGTGGCTACGCCGGAGCGGAGGGCTCACCGTTTCGTATGTGTACGGCTTGAGATTGATTGTCCCATGGTGGATGAGCTTTGGTTGCCGCTCGGGCTTGCAGCGGGCTGCGTCTTTGACGTAGCACAACCTGGTGTTGGCGGTGCAGGTTTCGACGGTTTTCTTTAAGCTTCTCTCCCAGGTGCTGGTGATGTAGCGTTGTGTTTGTATGCGTTTGTTTGTGTGGTGGTATACGCTTCGGCATGTTATATACAATTGTTTCTCCTTATTATGTGATAGAGCAGTGCTTTTGCTATTTTTTTTTAAAAAAAAGAGTTGGCAACAATGTCGGCAGGTTTAATTTTCTTTTGTTCAAAATATATGCCCATAATAATAGCGTATACCAACATTGGTTGTACGTGTGTATGTTGTACGTGTTCTAGAGTCGTGTGCGATAGTGGTCCGCATCAGGTTGACTGCTGTGTTGAAGGTGGCCATGGCTTGAACGGTATCATGGGCAGCGGGCAATTGGAAGGGGAAAGATCTGTAAGTAGATTGGGCGAGAAGTTTAGAGGCTGTTTGGACGCCTGTCACACATCGCCACGCCAAGGTGTGGCTCGCCACAACCAGTGGCCTGCATTTCCACCGCCACACTTATGTTATTGTTTCGTGGCGGGACGCATCGTGGCATGGCGAGGTTTGGCCGGAAGCCAAACAGGCCCTTACACTGCGGGAAACCAAAATACTTCTTACCTTGTCCATAATATGAATATGCAGCTGATGGCTGGCTTGTTTGCTCCAGCATAGCATCATTTTGTTTGTCTTTTAAGTTGCTCACTTGTTCTGTTTTTCACTGAAATGTGGTCGTTCATGTTTGGAATCACAAGATGTGAATGCTGAAGTGTGAAGATCTGCGATTAGGGATATGACGGGCCTTCTTGTTTGAGTTCATACTTCATACTAGTATTTTTCAGGCTGGTTCATAGCATGTTACCTTGAACATGTGCTGTGTTCAATTTGGTTTGAACAGGTGGCTGAGAGCCTGAGACTGATAGAGGCAGCAGCGATCGAGAGCAAGGATCCCAAACACTGAATCTTGCGGTTCTCCTATCAGTGAACGGGAAACTGCACGTGTTCAGATCTTCAGAAGTCTCAGGTCCATGTAGGCAGCTGAAGAAGAAGCTGGCCCTGGAGTTTCATGTGTGAGGATGCTCTGATGCTCACTTGGAGTTGTCGATCCGTCGTCCATTGATGCTCACCGTTTCACTGTGTAGATTCAGGTGTCAAATCTGAGCATTCAAGTTAGGCTCTTTTACGGTGGACCATACCACCCTATACCATTTTGTTGGAAAAGAATTGGTATAAAAGATGCGACGAGTGAAATTAATTGTGTACCACCACAACTTGCACCTATGGTATACATAGGTGGTATAGGTAATATAGGGGTATTATTGGAAGTTTTATCTCGGTAGCATAAACGAAATATATGATTTCTTCATTTCAATTTTTTTTCATTTCCCTCTGGTGATATGTCCAATTTTTTTTCAAAATTCAAACAGAAATTTTCATTTCAAATTTCAAAAATGAAAATATTCAATTTTTTTCATTTCAAATTTCAAAAATGAAAATATTCAAATTTTCGTGGCATATTTCAATTTATTTTCATTTCCCTCTGGTGGTATGGCCAAATGTTCAATTCAAATTTCAAAATCGATTTTTTTTCATTTTTTTCCATTCCTCTCTGGTGGTATGGCCACATTTTTTTCAAAATTCAAAA
Organism: Cenchrus fungigraminus; assembly: GCA_036936925.1. NCBI lineage: Eukaryota > Viridiplantae > Streptophyta > Magnoliopsida > Poales > Poaceae > Cenchrus > Cenchrus fungigraminus. The sequence continues at coordinate 122,865,222 of CM072770.1, read as the reverse complement.
ACAAAAATTTTCAATTCAAATTTCGAAAACAAATTTTTTTTCAAATTTTCCTTGTGGCATAAACGTATTTTTTTTCAGCCTGAGGTTGCCAAATTTATTAAAAGATTGTAAAATTTAGCTATTTACTCTAACAAAAAATAGTCATATACTGCCTATCCACCGTAAAAGAGCCCTCCAAGTGAGAGTCAACTACGGGGCGGGCAGATAGTTTGTGGAGATTTGTTTCGTGTGCGTACTACAGGGTACAAGAGTGACATTGGTTGTGCAGCACAGGAACAGAGAGGTACACTAGATCTTTTGGTGCTCGTGCTGATTTCTTTAATTTGTATGTAGAAAGAAGACTGGGCATATGGAAAGACTTGAGAGAAGATGTTGATCTTTTCATGGCAGCCGATTTCTTTGTTCTTTTCTCCTAGAGGCAAGAGAAGACGAGGTGGTGTGGAGAGAAGAGACGAAAACAAAAGGAGTTGCAGTTGGGGCCGGGTCCTCCCTTAAAAGAAAAGAGAAGGAAGGGGTCCGGCCGTCGCTCGCCATGATGGATCTTGGATTGTTCTCCGGTCTCGGTCTCCGGCCAGGCAGGAGGGGCGGCCCGACGAGGTGAGGTGATGGTGCCAGCGTGATGGAGTGCGGCGGCAGCACGCGGAAGAGGAGGAGAGGAGAGCGCGGGGAGCGGCGGAGCCGCGGAGGAGGCCAGTCCACTCCACAGTCCAGCGCGCGCGGTGCCCGATGGCGGGCGATCGAGTGCCGGCGTCGGGGCTCGTGTCCGTCGTCGGGCCCGACCGCGACCGGACGGCATGATCCTCCCCTCCCCCCCTGACAGCACGTGGAGTACAATCCGGACGAAGCAATCTCTCGTGTCCGGTGGTCCACCGCCAGCAGCAGCAGCGGCGGCAGCACAAGGGAGGGCTAGTATAGCCTAATTGCCTGCCTGCGTTGGCCGGGTTGGGTTGGGTTGGGTTCAACTCCCGCCGCAGCTGGGCAGCTGGCTTGGCTGGGTGGCATCGATGGCCCCGGGGGCACGCGCGCAGGCACCGGCGGGGCCCGGCACCAAACCCACACCAGACCAGACGCCGCCGCCCGCCCGTCCTCCCGCTCGCCCCGATGCGGATACGACGCCGCCCGCCCGCCCGCCACCCAGCGGCCGAGCCCCCCCGCCGGCCGGATGGATCCCGCACGCACGCGCGCCTCATAATCGCGAGCACAGAGCGAGCGTGCGTGCGTGCTTGGATTGCTCTGCCACGATGCCCACCTCCACCAACGAGGCAGGCAGGCGAGGAGGGAGGGAGGGAGGCCAGCCAGCCACGGTGGGAGGGCGAGGAGGGGAGAGCCGCGGCACGCACGCGCACCCATCGAGATCGAGTGCGCACGCCACCTCATTCATTCGGCTCCCCTCCCGCTCCATCCATCACTGCGCTCGCCACTGCTGCCGCACGCCGCTCCACCTTCCCCTCTCTCTCTCTAGCATCACTCAAAAGAAGTGCCTGCTGCCTGCCCCCAAGCAAAAGGAGAACACACACAGGAAAGCGGGCAGGCAGGCAATCGGGGAGGGAGCACGACGACTGCACGACCATCCATCCGATCCACCACGGCACCTCCACCACCATCACCACCACCCTCTGCGAGCTCCTTCCTCCTCGCCCCCGCCCGTTGCATAAAACCAAACCCTGTGCCCCTCCTCCCTCGCTCTACCGGGAGTCTCCTCTCCTCCTCAGTTCTTCCATCCCATCCCCTCCCCACCCAATTCTGCTGCTCTCTTCTCTGCTTCCTTCCATTGACGCTCTCGTCTCGCTTCAGATCATCTACCCAGCCCAACCTTCGATTGGTACGGTAGTAACTATGGCCTGATCACCACATGCTGCTGCTCTTTCTGTCAGCGGGCTGATCGATCGCTTGCCGCTGTGCTTTCAGAATCTCAGGCGGACGCCAACCAAGGGAAGGGAGCAACAACCAGGATGCCGTTCATGGTGCTGCAGTGATCTCCATCGACTCTGCAATTCAGTTCAGGTATCCCTTCCCTTCCCGCGGCACATTGTGCTCAAGTCTCCCCGTACTAGCATCGGATTCGTACGTACTTATGTATCTACTAGTGGTCTATCTAGGTAGTATACACGATAAGCCGAGCCGCCCACCCAACTTGTGCTCTTGGTGCTGTCTGCTACGAGCTCACGACTAGCGTGGATGTGGATGAGTGATGGATAGGAAAGCGATCGAGGGGTGTCCACTACGTACGCTGCCGAGGCCACCGTGTTGACAAAAATGCTTTTGGCCGGGGCAGTCAAAGTGACGGCCTTTCTCAAACCTTTTTTCAAGAAACTCCGTCAACTTTTTGTTACTACTGTATTTGCCAAAAGTCGCAGCGGTCAGCGAGTGTAGAAACAAGGTTGCAGTAGCCCTGCCTTTTGCCTCGGCCTGGGAAGCAGAGTCCATTCTGAAACGAGATGGAAAAAAAAAATATATATATATATATATATATATTTATTTATATATATATATATATATTTTTTTTGCTTCATTCTGAAAATGTAGTGGTAGAGTAGCAAGCCATCTGAACTTGATTTCCCCGATTTAATTAGCCTTGTTATCTCATTACTGAATGCTGTCACCATATACCTGCTCTGTTCCTGCATGTTGCTCTGTTCTTCCTCTGTTTTGCTGCATTCTTTGCACTTTCCGCTCTGATGGAGTGGACTGCGACTGTCTATAGGATAAGCTAATTTTGTGTGTCGGCCAGCATAGCCTGCGAAATTCTGCATCATGGTACATTGTCACTACCCTTAATTGGCAGGCCCTGTTGCTGTCCACAAAGTACTACTAATTGCTAACTGCACTCATGGTCGCTTTAGCTTTCACTCCCAAGGTCTTCTCGCACTTATCTGTGCACCAACTTGCCAAATTGATCAAGTGTGCTCTCTTCACCTTGTAAGCTGATTCTGCTGCAACTTTGCCACACGCTTAACTTTGCAGCACGCTTTAGAACGAGTTGCAGCATCAAAAGATCTTCATCCGAAAACAATTCAATACTCTGTTCGATAAACATCGTTTGATTTTAAACGCAAATCTCACTCTAATTTGTTTTTCCTATGATTGCTTGTTGCAGGCGCCGGCCATCAGTCCCGACTTCACTCTCCTTGAACCAAAACCACCTCAAACCCAAACCAAGCTTCCTGAAAACAAATTTGAATCCAACCACAAGAAGAGCCAGCTCCCAAGTCCAGTCAACAAAATTCCCTCGAATTCCTCGTTCAGTTTGCTAGATTTGCCAGCACAGAGACAACCGTAAACCATGCAGGGAGACCCCGGGTACGGTGGCTACGGCTATGGCTACGGCTACGGCGCCGGCGGCGGCTACGACAACGGCATGGCCGGCTACGGCGCGTACTACGCGGCGAACGACCGGTATCCCGCCGCGCCGGCCGCCTACGAGGACCCGCTAGCCGGCCGGAGGCAGCACGACTTCCCGGCGCCGCTGACGGGGCTGGAGTTCCAGCCGTCGGACACCTGCCCCAAGAACTACGTCATCTTCGACCAGACGTACGACCGGAGCCGGGTCATGTTCCACCCCTCCCTGGCCAACAACTTCAGCGGCGGCGGCGGCGGCGGCGGCGGCGGCGGGTACGACTACGACCACCGCTGCTACGGCGGCTACGATCAGGCCTACGCCGGCAAGGCCGCATACGACGACGGTGGTGCTGCCGCCGCCGCCGGCGGCGGCGCCGCGTCGGTCAGGCAGAAGGAGGACACGGAGGAGATCGACGCGCTGATGAGCACGGAGGACGGCGAGGACGAGGACGACGTGCTGAGCACGGGGCGCACCCCGGGTTGCCGCGCCGGGGGGTCACCGGACTCCACGTGCTCGTCCGGGTACGGCGGCAGCGGCGGAGGAGGGAGGAAGCAGGAGACGGCCGCCGCCGGCGGCGGCGGCGCGAAGAAGAAGGAGCGGATGAAGAAGATGGTGCGGACGCTCAAGGGGATCATCCCCGGCGGCGACCGGATGGACACGCCGGCGGTGCTGGACGAGGCCGTCAGGTACCTCAAGTCGCTCAAGGTGGAGGTGAAGAAGCTCGGCGCGCGCGGGTCGAGCAGTTAGCTACAGCCAGCTCAGCTGACGTGTGTGGTCGGTGAATCTGACCAGACCGGGCATCCAATCCTCAGACATTCTTTTGTTCCCCTATGGTGGATTCCTTTCTGTTCTGTTCTGTATCTATCCATTCCATTCCATTCCATATCCATGCTTGAGATGAGACGCGACAACGAGAGAGAATTCAGAGTTTCAGATAGGACAAGGAAGGTTCAGAATATCCAATGCCTGATGTTCCCAATGCAACTGCCAACTAGTAAGAATTGGCAGTGTTGGTTTGCAGCTGAGACCCTTTTGCACCAAGAAGAAGAAAACTCAAAACTCATGTGCTCTGCTAACAGATTGCTCTCTGTTGCCATTTCACTTTCACATATTACTTGGACCCGCCACTGTCAGTGAGCAATCCACTGAGGCCAAGTTTGTTCATCCCTTTCCTCAAATTTGTAGCTAAAGTTTCATCAGTTTCGACGAATGTGGATGGGTATTACTCCCTCCATCCCGCAAAGAGTGTCCACTTTGACCTTTTCCGGTCAAATTATTTGAAGTTTGACTAAATTTATAATGAAGAATATGAATATTTATAACATTAAATAGATATGTTATGAAAATATATTTCGTAATGAATCTAATAAAACTTGTTAGACATCAAAAGCAACGATATATTTTTATATAAACTTAGTCAAACATAAAATGATTTGACTGGAAAAAATCAAAATGGTCACTATTTGCGGGACGGAGGGAGTATGAAGAGAGGTTGGGATGGGATGGAGATGGAACACCATCATGAAGCCAGAGCACGCTCCGGAGCTCTCCTCGCGCGCTGGAGCAGACGAACGTTTGGCTTGCTGTTGCTAGACCGGGCCAGTGTTTTCCGCGCGTGCACCTTTGGTTGCTGCTGCTGCTGCGCACAGAGATTGATCAGGATCATGAATCTCTTGGCGAACCCCCCAACGTGCACTCGATTGATCAGTCTACTCAACAACTAAAATTATAGTCCATGGGTCCATTAGCTGAGCAGAGAAACGGTGGGTCGTAGAGTATAATTAACAAAGATTAAGTCCCTCCACGGGCTGCCTCATCTCATGCACCCCACTAAGGTAAGACACGAGGCCATGATGCTCCCGCGGACCGGACATGTAGGCCCTACATGCATGTTCCCCGACCGGCACCCAACCCAATGGATGTGACCATGTTTCTGTTGACTCTGTTCCACTATGTTCTTAGGATGGAGTCCATCCCTAATAAATGAGATGACACATCAGCAAATTGGTGACATGGCAGCATAGTTAATGAAGAAAGAGAAGGAAAACACAAGACTTGGTTTCTTTCTCTAGACTCGACCTCCTCACGCGAATCAAGACCGCAAGACCTAGCAAAATCACCATTGGGTAGACCTGGCTGGAGTCTTGCGACGCCACGGCCCCGTATGCCATTGTAGGAGATGATTTCACTACATTTATTGTCTTGGACTTCGTACCGTTGTAGTAGATGATTTTTAATGTTCATTTTTGCTGACGTGGTTGTCTTAGACTTTGCACTTAGGTCTACCGTTGGGACTGCCCTAAGTACTTACACTTATATAAGTTCTTCCAAGAATGTTTGGTTATAGGAACTTATGAAGGTACGTAGGTCGGGTGTCAAGGTGGAGAGGGGACTGGAAATAAGCACTATAATCATCTCTTTATGAGCTTATGAACTTATGGAGAATTGAGGTGTGTTTTGATTGTTGGGGTAAATATTTGTACCAAGGTAAATGTTTTGCTCCTCCCATTTGCTCTTAACAATTTTGACCCCTTGGTGATTGGATTGAGGGACAAATGTTGTTAGGACAAGCATTTAATGGACATTTGCCTAATAAAGGTGGTTGATGTTGGCTTTTTTGTGAACCCCATCATAAATTTTCTCCAAATTTGACACTTTTGAGGGCCAAATGAAATTGGAGGGATACACATTTTCTCAACCCCATTTACTATCACATGTTTGGAACCCTTGAGGCCAATTTGGGGCAAATTTTCTCCATTAACCCCATTTGCCCCTCCATTCAAACATAACTCTTATTATAAAAATAAGTTTCAATAAGTTATTTGGTTGGGTAATAAATCCCAAATAATTAGGAATTTATAATAAGTTCTCCACTACTCAAGCCATTTCCCTGTTTGAAAGCTTGTTTAGTTCCGCGAACTTGCATGAATGAATAGTGCCTTAGGTGGAACTGGGACGGAAAGTTATGAAAAAAGTGCATATTAAGACGCGTGTTATGAAAGAAGATGCGATTCGATGTGATGGATACATAATTCGATGAATTTGTACGTAACTTTGCGAATCTAGGTCGCTGGTCTTGAGTTATTGTCATCAATCATCGTACATTTAACTAGTGTAAAATGAGGGGTATAGAGGTCATTAATTCCCGGTGTTGTTTCGTGAGTTTGAACAATTGATCCTTATTTTGTTAGACGAGTAATGAATTTGTAAGTTTGCGAATCTAGGTCGTCGGTCTTTGAGTTATTGTCATCGTACATTTAAAAGGAATGGAGTTATTGCGAATCTAGGTTGGTCTCATCTCACCGACTAGCCGCCTAGGAGTAGTAGTAGGGCTGTGATGACTGCTCGCAGCGGAGTGGACTGTGCTGTGCGACGAGGCCTGTCCATGTCCTGTCCACGAGTACGATACGATACAGGGCTATCCGAGTATACTCCTCCTATATCCGACTAGGCTATGGGCTACGGCTGCTACCGCCGGCCTGCCGCCGCGGCGGAACGCGCGGCACGGCGCAGCCTTTGAGCGAGCGAGCCTGCCTGCCGCCGAGGCTTTAAGGATTTGGCTCTTGTGCAGGCAGCCGCGCGCCGCGCACTCGGGGATTTCTCTGCACTGGCAGGCACAGGCAGGCTGACTCGCTCGAGTACATGAGCCTCGCGTGCCGGTGCCTGCCGGACACAACAGTGCAGGCTACTACTCGAGACAGCAGCAGCCTGCTCCTGCCGTTTATTCGGCCCTCTCTCTTTTGCCGCCTGCCTGAAGCCTGGAGGCTGCAGCAACAACACACAAGACACGGGTGTAGGCCGGCGCCTTTTCGCTGGCTGGCCCGGCGCCGCCGGCGGAGGCGCACCGGCTAGCCGCCCGCCTGAGTCCTGACTGACAGCCCCACTGAGGTCGCGGTGCCGCGGCGGTGGTTTGGCCATGTCAGGTCTGCTCCAAAACGAGTGTCAGAGGATCGGATTCCCCACTTGTCCTATTCGCCGTTGGTGCCTGCCAGTAGTGGCCGCCCGCCGCGATGGTGCCGCTGGTGCACGGGCACGGCAGGAGCGCGCACGCCGACGCCGGCCACCCACATCCACCTCCACCTCCGTGGTCGCGCGACACGTGGGCGGCGGGGCCCGTGGCGCAAGCGGCCGTAGAGCCGAGAGGCTGGGCACGCGCACCCACCAGCCACCACCACCAGCCAGGACGAGCAATCGAATCGAGTGCTCACGGCACGCGTGCAGCCGCTGCTCTCTCTCTCTCTCTGCTCATCGATCACCTTCGTTCGATTCCCGCGCTGTGTGTCCTCCACTCGAACAAAGGAGTGAACAAACCGCCGGTGTGCGTGAAGCGGGCCGGCGATAATAAGGCCCGTCAAGCATTTTATTAACCTCCTACTCAGCTCGCCGCCGCCGCCCTCACACTGGAATTTTTTAAAATTTTCAATTTTATGATTTTTGCAGAAATAAATATCAGAGAAAGAATTTGTAAAACTAGACCTCTTCTGCCAAAATGAAACGGCTATAGCCATTTCAAACGGGGGTACAAAAGTAATCGACACTTCTAAAAATCTCCTCTAGAATGCAATTGAACAAAATAGATTTAATTTTCTTTCATGATAATAAACAAATATTTAGATTTTTTGTTTTAAAGATGTCTCTAGATAAAAGATTCAATAGAATACATTTTTCATATAAAGTTGGTGGTGGTGGTGTGTGTGTGTGTGTTTTAATATGATAAGACAATGATATTAGTAAATTTTGATACTTTTTTATGTATAACTGAACTGATCATTGATCAGACTGGTGAATTTCGCACTTTTAAAAATCTAACCCTGACATGTACTGAGATATGTCCCGTCACAACATATGTGAACTTACAACTATAACACGAGCTTCCACAAGTAGCAAAGTATGCGTCATGTATAAGGTTGCTATTTGATTGATGGATAGTTAAGGCGTCATTTGCAGATGAAACTTATAAATTTGATTGTAAATAAGTCACCATAGTGATATATATTTAAGAACAAAATATGAATATTACGGTTATCAACGTAGAAATAAGACTAGCATGTATTATGAGAAGTTTTCGGTCCTGATGAAAAGTTTTGTTATTTGCCTTTGTGTAGAAGTCAGACATGCTGTTACTTCGAAAAACGCTCGCGGTTAGCTCATTGCTAATGAAATTTGCTCATATTAAAGTGGCTCATCACTTCCTGATGAGATGGGATTAGAGCGTGGACTAGTTATCTAGTACTAGTCGTTGATTGGAAATATGACTTGCTGCAAGCATATGCATGACCGACTCTCAAAGTCGAGTTGGAACTTCCAACCCGCCAAAGTCTATTTAAATTGCTAGTTGTATTTTTCCAATCTTCCCATCTCATAATCATCAATTAAAAAATATTACAACATGTTAAAAAATGATACAATATTATTTTATAAAAAAGTTTGATCAAGATTTTTCATAAAAAGTTAGACCAACATTTTTTTCGAAAAGTTGTACCGACATTTGTTTAGATAAAATGTTGGATCCATCATTTTTTTTCAAAATGATTGCTCTAACATTTTTCATGAAATTGTTGATCAGGATTTTTTAAGAACGTTTCAACATTTTTTTAAAAAAATCAATAGTTTTTCCTCCTTTACTCCACCTCCGGCGGTGTGCAGCAAAGGCGCTTGGGGCCTCCTCTCCAATGATGTGTGTTGTTCGCACGAATCTCAAATAGTGGAAGGTTCAGTTGTTTCCCACCTTGTGGAAGACATATAGGTCGCGCCAGTGTGCGTGAAGCGGGCCAGCGAAAATAAGGCACGTGGAGCTTTTTTCTAAAAAAAAAGAACTAGGCCAGTGATGGAAAAGAAATGAGCGAGAACCCACCGACCCATTTATAAACCTCCCCCTCCTCAGCTCGCTGCCACACTGCACTTGCATAGTAGTCCGATCACATAGCTATCCTTCTCCGTCCGGTCATCCGGTGGGAGGAGGAAGAAGTAAGGCGTGTGCCGGCACGGTGAGGGGCAAGGGTTTGGCGGGTGCTCCATCACTGCATGTCTCCTACTCTGCTGTTTCCTCCAACGACTGCAACCCAACAAGTTCATGTTGTAGGGCAGCTTTTGTTGCACGTGGCTTTAGGGCACCCGCAATGGTTACCTAGAGGTACCTCTTTTTTTTTACAACTACAAAAGCAGTCATATTACAAAACAATCCTCGAAAGAAGACTGAATTACAAGTAGGTCCAGGGACCGGATAAACACGGACACATCCATGGCGTTGACAAGGGTGAGTTCGTCGGCGTGAGTCACATGGGCACCATAGGCGCATACACCATATGCGGCGGTTATCTAATGTGTCCACATCAACTATAGGCAGTGTTTATAGACTAGCCACCCAACAAATCTTACTATAACATTTATTTTTATTAAAGTGGGTCCCACATGGCAGATTTCTTTTCCTCTCCATCTCTTACCCTTTCTTCACCAATCTCCCCAGCTGTAGGCACCTGCCACTCCTCCACCAACCTTGCCGGAGAGGCCGCCATACCCCCCGGCGCTGGCGCCCGTAGCCCTCCCAACCTCCTCACCGTGTTGGTCGCATTAGAGCTCCGGCCTCCTCCCTCACAATGGTGTCGGCCGCTACCTCCCCTTCGCCCCACGTCGGTAGATGCCTCCCCATCTCCATCCTGTCGGCAAAGCTACACACACTTGCACCTTCGCCCGACCAACTCCATCTCTTCCACACCAGCTGCCGAACTTCTGCCTCCGCCCCGCACCGGCTATTGCCACCCCTTCGCGCAGCTTCTCCTCCCCCATTGATGGTCGTGATGTGCCTGGGGCAAGCCCCTGCTACCCTGCACGGCTGCACCGGCCGTCGCGCCCACCTGATTTCAATAGTATTTTATCATTTTCCCCTTTCCCTCTCATTTTGTTTTTTCTTAATTATTTTCTTTGTTTTCATTTAATTTCTCTATTCGTTTTCATTTATATCTTTCTCTTTTGTTTATTATTTCTTTCGTACTTTCGATTTTTCTTCACACTCTTCTTCTTTTATTTCCTTCACCATTTATTTTCGTTTTCCTGATTTTATCTCTTTCTTTTATTTTTCTTTCTTCTCTTTTATTTATTTATTGTCATTCCATTCGTTTTTTAGTCCATTATTAGATTATTTTTGTTTTTCCTAATCTTTGTTTATTTGTTTCCCAATTATTTTCTTCATTTTTTTCAATATCTATATTTTCTTCTAAACGCCGGACGTTGCACCTTGTCCCTTTTAATTTTTTATATTCTTGTTTCCTTGCTTTAGTTTTATTTGCCCTATAGAATTATGATCTTTCTATTTTTATTTTCATGTTTTAAAAAATGTATGCATATTTTATATACTTTATGCTCTATGTGAATATTTGTTCTTCCTGTGCGAATATTTGTTCCTAAAAGAATATTTGTTTGACATAGGTACATATTTATTCACCCTCTGCGAATATTTGTTTCTCCTTTGTGAATATTTGTTCCCCTTTTGCGATGATTTTGTTCCCCTTTAGTGAATATTTGTGCCCCTAATGTAATTATTTGTTACTCCTCAGGGAATATTTGTTCTCTCTTAGTGAATATTTTTTCTCCTTCACCTTTGTAAATATTTGTTCCCTCTCGAATATTTATTGTCCCTTCGTGAATATTTGTTCTGTCTATGTTAATGTTAGTTCTCCTAATGTAAATATTTATTTCCCTTCAAAAAATATTAATATTTTTATTAAAAAATGTTTAAGTTTTTTATCTAAAAATAATTAACTGTGATCTTGTTTCAGAGATGTTGTAAGAAAAACAAAGTGATGCAATCAGAATCTAATTTGGATGCTTCTTTTATTATTTTCAAATTTAAAATTGTATGGATGCGGGTATCCGAATTTGTTCCGTTAGTTCGTATAATTTGTTTGTTCTATATGATTATTTTGTTCTTTCTGTCTGTATAATTTGTTCCACGTGAACATGTCCTGCAAAAATATGCAATTTTATTTAAAAATAAAATATTTTTTTGTCTAAATATAGTCAACTGAGATCTTGTTGTGAAGCTTTTATTGTTAGGAACTCAATGGTGTAATCAGAATTTAATTTTGATGTTCGAAGTAAGATTTATATCTTTTTAAGTCTCAAAAAGATTTTGCATGCGGGTGACATGAGCAGATTCTCCTTTACTTGTACTCATGCACCAATTCACCCACCCACCAAAGAAATAGTCTCCGTCGTAGAAGGCGACAACGTCAACTTTGTCGCCTTTGGTGATATATAATCGCCCCCGAGCTCCGCCGCTTGCGGCGTCGTTGAGGTCCTCCCGCGGTCTCACTCGCGTGTGGCCGCTCTGGTCATGCCCGCCCCCATCGAGCAGTATCTCTTCGGTATAGCAAATCGTGTGGTCGAGCCCGTCCACGTCGAGCCGCGTGCTAGCGAATGCCGCTGACGGTAACGACATTTTTCTCTCTCCTCTTCTCTCTCTTACGTGGACGTGTTATAAAGAGGCTATCGGCACCCATTGCGGGTGCCCTTAGCTTCACATTGACACATTTACGCGCACCAAGCTCTTGGCTCGTGCACAAATGGCACACCACAGCACTGAGGTAATGAGGTTGCACTTTGTGTCTGCATTACAGTTCAAAATGATCTTTTTCATTCAACACCCGTCACAAAAGGAGTTTAAAAAAAAAAAATATATATATATATATAGGCCAAAAGTTCTAGACTTATCAACTAACATGCATATACACACACACACACATATATACATGCACTGAATGTTCTGCTGCTGTTGCGCATGATGCATCGTTTCTCTTCTACATTTCGAATTCCTTCCGCTCCTAGTAGTCGGCTAGCAGTCCTCTGGAAGTGACGCATTCGCATTCCGATCCGATGGTGATGTGCAGGCCGATCCTTAGCTTACTTTCTCAAGCCTATGTCAACGTGGTGGGGTAGCACGGAGCGCCGCCCCGGACTCCTCCAGCACGCGTGCTCGTCGGCAACCTGAGGAAGAAGCAGGAGGGGATCAAGAGAAGATGGCGCGGGCGTTCTCAGGGGCGTCGTCGTCCCCGACGGCGGTAAGATGATGGGCACGCCGGCCGTGCTGGACGAGGCCGTCTGCTGGTACGACCTCATATCGCTCAAGGAAGCTGGGCGCGCGTGCGCGTCGACTCGGACACAGCTAATAATCAACCAGCTGCTGTTGCTCCGTCGATCGGCGACAGCTACTAGCTCCTGTCGACGTGGAGGGAGGATGGCATCGGCATCGGCACGAGGCGGCGGCGGCAGCAGCGGCAGCGGCAGCCATGAATCTGTCTGTGGCCCAACTCTTTTGCGCACTCTCTGCTTTTGCTGCCACATGATGCTTCCATTCCATGATCCATCGACTGTATAACCATGCTGCGATATATATATGATCGCGAGGTGTGTGCTAGCTAGCTGCTCCTGCTCATGATGTCGGCGATGATGGTGTCACCGTGTCAGTGTCACTGTCACGACGTGCACATTATTATTGCTGTGATCATCGTGTTCGTTCATGTCGTCCGGCCGTCCGGTGTTGGTCGTCATCACGGCACCGCCGGGCTGGTTTCTCTTTTTGTTGGCTCCGCTCCCTGTCCCCTCTCGTCTAGACGTGTACTCCCTCCGACCCTAAAAAACCGTCGTTTGCGGTTTCCAAGAAAAAACTTTAATTAAATATATATTAAAAAATATTAACATCTATGATATGTAATTAGTATCATTAGAAAGGTATTTGAATCTAGTTTTTTAATAAATTTATTTGGAGACTCAAATGTTGCACGTATTTTCTACAAATCGAGTCAAAGTTGTGACACGCACACCAACGACGATAATCTTTTAGGGACGGAGGGAGTAGTACTCTAGTGCCCCCGATCGAGCTCCCTTTGTTAATTAGCAGTGTCAACTTTGATCATGCATGCTTAAAGTCAGGTCTCTCCTCTCTAATGGTACTCTGCAACAACCTTTGTTAATTACGGTATCGATTGTTTTATTTTGGGGTAACATATATATATTAACCGATGAAATTTTAACCAAATTACTGACCAATGATTAGGGGTTTGGGTGGCTTAGCTAGTTGGCTAGCCTTTCTGCAAGGTTTTGAGTAGTGCCAAAGATATTTTACCCCCAAATCCTTTCCACTGCACTCGGCACTTGACTGCTCCCGTTGTGTTAGTTTTTTTTTAAGATTACACAGTACAACGTAGACGCTCATAACACGCACGCACACTCACCCCTATGAATACACGTACGCAAACCCTACCCCTATGAGCACCTCCGAAGGACTGAGCACCGGCAGATCTGGAGATTCTCGAAGTCACCACTGGCGCCTCGTCGTCGACGGGAACGTCGCTTACCACTTAATGCATAACGCCGGAAAATCCCGGAATAAATCCAGGAAAAGGTGCGAGCACCAGGATTTGAACCCTGGTGGGTAGCGTCCCACTGGACTGTCCTACCATTGGACTACAAGCCCATTCGCTCCCGTTGTGTTAGTTGGACTGGACATCACAACATCACGTTGTGTTGCAACAGTGGTGGCTACGGCCCAGCATCACCCAACATGTTGGCCCATCCGCTGCACCATAGCCCATTCAACTGTGTGCTCGGAAACTTTTACATTCTTTTCCCTTCACGTTCGGGATAGCTGATGCGTAGTCAGGGTACGTAATTCTGTGAAAATAGGCAAACACTGTCACCGTTAGCTGCAACTGTAACTCTGTAAAGCTTTTTTTTTTTACATTGATGAGTTTGTATAGACCTCGTAATAATTCCATAACGCCAATAGAATTTGGGACGATATATATAGCCTGTTAACCACGAAAAACAAAAAACTTCTCGATCTGCGAAAACAAAGCCACACAAGTGGATGGAAAAGGAAATTAAACCGGCCTCTGTCGTTATGTAAAATAAAATAAAAAAACTGAACTACTCCGTATATTCTTATCGTCTATTGGTTGTACCGCCATGATATATCTTAATTGCCGGCCAACAGTTTTGTTTGTTAATTCTCGTTTGCTAGTATATACTTTGTGCTGTGAATAGGTCCAATGATAACACTACTCGTATCACCTGGCCAAGCTGCTTAATTGTAGCTATAAACTATTACTGTTCCAAACTAACTAAAACGTTCAACTAGGCTTTGCCTTTGGAACAAAATATATAAAATCGACTAGTTGCATCCTCCATAACGCCGGCCGGCTGCCTAGTTAGTAGCCACTGGTCCAATCCAGATTTTTTTTCAATAAAAGAAGTTTTAATCTACACAGTCTATATCGATTTGAAATCCTTACATGCATCGAGGTGACGCTGTGATTTTTTTTTTTAAAAAAAGCTCGAAGTCGAAACCAGTGCTGATGAAGCTTCGGCAGCTAGCTAGCTAGCTAGCTGGAAAACATCGTCAGCAACAGGCCGGAGCCAATGGCCAAGAAGATCGTGGCCAGAACCGACGTCACCGTCGAGTCGAGCCCTACCAAAGTGCCGGCGGTGTACGCGATGCTCGGCCACGATCGATGCTCAAGAATCATCTTAAGTATGACTAAGTACTCGCTTAATTAGTTGCCAACTGGTGTTCACTAAATCATGCACTATAAATACGACGGGTCAGGTGTCTAGCTCTTGCAATTAAGCCACCACAAGCACACACACAACACAAGCCATCAGAGGCTATTAGCTAGCTAGAGATCGATCGAGCTAATGGGCAGGGCGACGCCGACCGGCGTTGGAGCTGTACGCATCAGGGATGACTTGAAGACGTCGTGGCCGGAGCTGGTGGGGTTCGAGATGCTGAACGCGGCGGACAGGATCAACATCGACAGGCCCGACGTGTTCCCGGCCTTCTACATGCTCCCCACCCCGCTGCCCACCGACTACGACCCCACCCGCGTCATACTCGTCGGCGACGACCGCAGCGTCGTCGTCAGGACACCGGTCGTCGGCTAGCCTGCCGCTCGATTCGTCATCGCCTGCTTGTTTTGCCTTGATTATGCTCCGACGATTTGTCTGTTTTCCAAGAACAACTTCATTGTCATGCGTGCCGATTTTTCTATTTTTATTACTACCTCCGTTCTCAAATATATGACGTTAACGACAAGTAAATTAGTTTGAAAATGAAGTAAGATTGTCCTAAACGTCATATATTTAAGAACGGAGAGAATATTCCCATCGTTACCACTTTTATTATGATGTATTTTTACCACTTCTTATATATACAAGTCAGTTTCCCAAGAACAACTTTGTTATTAGTAACTACTTATTATCGTTATTACACCCATCCTTACCACTAGTTGTTAGTAACTTCGGCCCATAATTTTTGTACACTGGCTAGTAGTTCATTTTTTGAACTAACCACGACGTCAAAAATAAGATGATATGAAAGTAGTACTAAGATATTGCTAGAGTCATGGAGCTCATCCTATACATCTATGGAAGCTTGAGAGGAGAGTCAAGGAAAACGATGAAAGAGAAGAACACCCTCGTAACACTTTTTTTTAGATCAGCCAACACTTTTTATGGAAGGCTAATAAATCATGGATTATACTACTATACATGTGTGTAATGTTCGATATCATGTGAGTTGTATGCTGCACGGTCAAGTAAACACCGGAGTTAATGAAGATGGAGACATCATTACCACAATACTCTTACTGCTTGTGTTAAGATTTCCTTTTTCACTTAAGATGAGTGAGGACCCGATGATCGAGCACATCCACTGGGCTCAACTAAATTCTGTAAACGAGCATCCAGCAACTTCCCAACTGCTACTGAAAATTGAAAATTTTGTGGCAAATTCTAGAAACTGGGATTACATTGGATTGCTGACTATTGGATAGCCAGCATGTGGGTGGGCTATTCTGGGCCTATTGCAAGGCCGGAAGGCCCGAAAGACCTGTTGGTGGGCTGGGTTGAAAGTCACGACACCTCGGTCTCTTGGAAGGTCGGTTAAACTAGAGGAAATGGTTTGAAATTTCCTAACACTTTAACCATGCATGTCTGCAAACAGTTGACCATTTTTTTCCAGAAGTCATCATCGATCTTACAGTGCAGATCGATCCCGGTGCACGACGTCAGCAAAATTGAATCTTATGCTCTCCAATATTGTTATTATATATATGGATATATTTATCTATTTGTAAGAGAGAGTCACGTGCCTAGCTATATATCTGCTTCCGTGACAAGGGTGTCCGGGCCGGGTCGTCTCTCAATGTTTTTTTTTTTGGCAAAATGGAGCCATCCGTCAATGCAACTTCGATCTAATGATCAGGACGATCCACACATTAAGGATTGCAAGCTCCATTTTGCCCAAGACGACGCTATGAGCTCGGCAAAGCATTTTTTTTCCCAAATAGTTATGCACAATTGTAAAAAGGAAAACTTATTTTCCGATAAAGAAGTATAATCATGTGACGTAATACTGTGCAACCGAGAAGGATAATCTCCTTATATAATTTGGTACGGAGTGAGTATTTGGGAGTATACCGTACCTGTATTTAAAAATAAATTGTATGTAAAAAAAAGCTTTTTCACGGTACTTGTGTAGTATCAGGAATTACCAGGAAATACTATAGTATGCTTTGTTTTTCCCACCACCTAATTAATTAATAAATTAAAGTAATTAAGAAAAGGGTATTATGATCTCTCTCCGGTACGACTCATCCGCCGAGGCCGAGGAGCGGCTCGCTGATATCAATGGTGAGGCGAAGTTCAGGATGTTGCGTCGTCTTAACACTCTCGGCCTGAAGCAGAAGCACCGCCATGGACATGGTCGACCCTGGCTCGTGCTCACCTGCCTCTGCTACACAAGGACGCGCGGCTCCCGGTGCCCGGAAAAGTCACCCACGAGGCCACGACCACAAGGGAGGGAATGCAACGGAGCCGAACCCGAAGCAGTGCCCGCCGCGGAACGGCGAGGGAGGCAATGTCATGCGCGCCCGGGAGCAAGAAGAAATAAAAGCATGCAGCTGGTCGTCGTCGTCGCCACGGCGGCCGCACTGTCGAGGGCGGCGCTGGTGCTCATCATCACCGTCCTGGTGGTGTTCCTGACGTGAAGGAGGTTTCAAGGGAGGTGCGGGGGCCGCGCCGACTTGAACGCCGGAATCCGGCACCAACAAGGTGAGCTTCCAGCCGAGCCCGGGTACGTTCTACCTGGATGCCCATCAAGCCGTACCACGACGACACCGGGGACAGTCGGGCCCAAGGACGCGTAACAGTCGAGCCGAAGTGCGATGACGAGGAAGGCGGTGAAGCTTGCTTCGACGATGGTGCTGAGTCGGTCCACTCGTGTTGCTTCCACTCGTCGCACTTCTCTTATTCCGAGCTCACCAAGAGCGGCCACTCCGAGTCGCCGACGCCGTGTCGCCGTCGTCCTCCGTGCGGTCGAAGTGGCGGCGCTCTGCCCCGACGACGAAGCCTTCAGATAGGACGAAGTTTGCGAGTCAATGTTCGCCGCTGGGCCCGCACACGCCGAGCAGTGAGGATCGGGTTCGTCGCGCGCAGTCCCCGAGCTCGTCGGCGTCTGTGTTGACATCGCAGTAGCTCAACGACCACGAGCTGCGGGGAACTACTCAGTCCGTCAGGTCTCTTAGGTCTCTAAGATTTTAGAGTAGCAGCGCGTGTGGTGAAAAAAAAGCAGAAGCAGAGGAGGACACCGTAGGTCGGATGCCGCATATACCCTTTCTAAATTTTAAAATATTAATTTAAATTTGTCGGGAGTCCCACCAAATTGATACTTCCTAATACTTCTCTATAGTAACTTCCGGGTACTTCTTGGTACTTTCACCGTTGGATCCGATCATCGGATGAACGACTTATAAAAAAAACAAGCACTCTAAAATTTCTCATGTAGAAATGTCAAAACTGATGAATTACACAATTTAAGACTGAAGTTTAAACTGATGGAGGAAGTTAGTACAATTAACTTGGACATTAATTTACTCTTATACATGTACTTCATTTGTTCCAAATTGTAGGTCGTTTAGTTTTTTTAATTCATATATAATATCATGTAACTAGATACACTGTATATGTATGTGCATAATAATAATAATAATAATAATAATAATAATAATAATAATATCTAAGAGCTAGAAAAGTCAAAGTGACTTACAATTTGAAAGTTATATATTTGTCTAAATCAACCAACCAACCGAGCAAATTAAATATGGTGTGCACTCTAAGCACCCAGGTTCAAGTCCCCTCTAGCTCAAATCGGCTATAGCTCCTGCTACGTTGACCTATTTTTTTTATATCCAATGATTGATACAACTGCTTAGTGCTTCGTCAGTAAACAAAAAAAAGTACTGGATCAGCATACAATTACATGGAGTTAGGAGTTAGGACCAAAGCTTGATGAGTTCCTATCCATCAATGGCGAAATGACCAATGCATCCGCACGCTTAATTGTTATCGCAATCCATCCTTATATATACCGCATCGACCGCTTGATGAGAAGCACACACTCTCTATCCAATAGCAGCAGTGACCAGTGAGGCATTACTTGTCAGGTTGGCATCCGATCCTTGCCTATTATATATATGTATATATAGCAACCATTTGTTGTGCATAATATGACGTGATGGAATGAATCACGGCGATCATCATCCTTCCTGTGCAGGTATACAGTAACAAAGGCGAGGTTCATCGATCAGTAAGGAAAAATGAGCGGTACCCTGAAGACGTCGTGGCCGGAGGTGGTGGGGTGGCCGGCGACGGCGGCGGTGACGCAGATCAACAGCGACAGGCCCGACGTGGCGATCGAGGTGGTCCCGGCCGGCGCCACCGTGGCGGCGGGGTACAACGCCAAGCGCGTGCGCGTCTTCTTCAACGCCGGCAACTCGGTCGGCCCCGTCGTCGGCTAGTAGCAAGGCGCGCCGCGAAACTGTGTGGGGGCAATACATTTTACAGCTTCCATGTACTATGCATGAAGGAATAATTACTGCAGTATATTTTGTTCTTCATACTATGTCTATTCCGTATTATGCATTGCTCCAGCCTCCAGCGCTCCAGAATATCGAGATTCTCGCATCGATTCACGTACAGCAGTGGATCTGTCCTTACTCTGGCCGTGACGCCGGCGGTCCGAATACCATATGCAACCTGAATAGGCCCAAAGAGTTCGAAGGCCCAAAGTCCACAGATTATCAAAAGTTTCTCGTCCTCGCGTGAGAGCGGAACTAACAAACCCTTCATCAGACCTGTCTCCTCTTCCCATTTTCGTGGTCGGCGGCGGCGTGTTTTCATCGCCATGGCGGATGGGGACGGTAGCGTGTCCGTGCCTGGCGGGCTCGGCGACTTCAAGGATTCCAAGGAGGTTGCAGGCTTGGAACCTTTCCTGGCCGAGGCCAGGCGACTTGCCAAGGAGGGGGAGTGGATGCGGTATCAGCAGAAGATGGCACCATACAGGGAGCAAACTCTTCGGAGGCGGGCTGCGGAATATCGCATGAGGATCCGCGACTCCGATCCCAAGCAGGGGGGCGAATACTACACCAGATACCACTTCAGGGACATCACAGTATTTGATCTAGACGAGGAGTGTAAGTCCATTATATATATCCCTGCATATGCCCTTAGCTTTCGTCCATCATATCTACTCTGCATCCTTCTTGCTTGCCATCCATTAGAGGGGGAAATGCAATCTTGTTACGTAGCTTCAATTGATTATTGTTGCCTATACACGATCAAACTAGTCGGATTCTTTTTATTTATTTATTTATTTATTTTCACACCGCAGCACCCCTTGGCCCGATGAGATTTACTGATGCTGTCTACAAATCTAAGGCTGACTATGAGCTGTGTGAGGGAATAAACTTCTTCTCTGTGAGAATTGCCACCTCGGATGTTGGCTTCCCAATCAATGTATATGGCACTGTCATTGCCAGAGACAGTCTGGACCATAAGTGTGTTTATCTCTTCCGCCGTGACAGAGAACATTGCCAACTCATCCAATCTGAGGTTTATCCTTGTTTCTTATTCTGAATTTACATGGTGCTTAAAGTTGGAATTTTGCATGCTACTGATCAATAATCATCAGATGATCAGAATAGCATCATAATTCCTAATGTTGTTGACTATATTCAGAAATTTGCATAAACGTGTGATGTGTTAGTTTTTAGTGCTTGTTCGAAGGCACAATAATTAGCATCCCAAGGTGCATGCAACTGGTAGGCAGAGCATCCTTTGCGTTATGGACATATGGGGTTCCTTAAGATGTTGACACACGGTAAATTGTTTTCCACTAGATAGAGTTCTATTGCTATTTTTACTGCATTGTTTGGATATGGTATGGAACAAAATTAAATCTAATCTGAACATTTTTGCAACAATTATGTGAACCTAAGTTTGTACAGCATATTGATGAACTTTATTTGGATTTTTTTAGTGATATATCTTTCTTATACTGGAAAATTACTGACCACATTTCGTTGTATAATCATCTACACATGTCACCAACATCAAGTTAAATGGAACTATCATTTGAACTTACAGCATAACTGTACCACATGTAAACAAACCATTTACTGTCTCATATATGCTTAAAGTTTTCATTTGCTGTTTGGCTTAATGTTTTCTGTTTTGATTAGAACAATGTTGTATATTCAGGGACACATAACAACAACATATATGCAAACTTTCTTTTCCGCAAGATGAATCTTTGATCTTGACAGGACCAAAACGAGGGCTTGCATTGATTGGCGAGGGTTATGTTGAGATTGATCTGAAGATTAAGGATCATCAAGGGCAGGACAAAGAATTCAGTAAAGGATACTTAACGATCGATGATCATCGAGTGTTGGATGGATGTGAGATTGACAGCGGCTCTCTTTCCACCAGGCTTAGCACTGTAGATGTGATGTACGCAGTTGTGAAAGATGCAGTGGAGGGTACAATTGCAGTTGAAGTTCTACAAGGGGTCTTTGATGGGAAAATCACTGCCCATACAAGCAGCATCCTGAACAGTCTTGTGATTTATGATAGTCAAGTTGTCGGTGCCATTACTGATGATGATACTGGAGCTATGAAGCTTATGCAACCCGTCATATCTGTCTATGTGAAGGAGATGCTGATAATTGTTGCCCAAACTAGTGATGGTTCTAAACGAACCATTGCGTTTGCTCCCAATATCAACGGTGGAGAAGAAGAAGTGATAATTGTTGGTGTCACAAAGATGCGCGTGAAGGTTGCTTGGTCGGTAATGGACTTCTGAGTGAGCTCTTGCTGGATGGGCTTGTTGTTGAGGAAAATCCGCAGGACCTGTATGCCTTGGTGCGTAGATGTGTCAGATTAGTGATGTTGGGGTTATTATGAGACACTAAATAGTAAAGTCGCAAAAAAAAGAGACTAAATAGTAATGGTGTGTGTAACTACTATATATGTAACGTGTTGAGCCTGTTATGTATGTTGATGAATTATTTTGAGCGTATTTGACCTATTATATTCTGTTATCATGAACGAGTGCAATAGTTCAGTCGTTCAGTGACGATGGTTTGTTGGCTTTGTTTAGAATGCAGGGAGAAGCTCTGAATTCACTGACGCCTATCGATGGTTCTACTCGCATGGGCTGAAACTGCTAATCTGGCTTGCTTTAAATCACTGCTGAAGGGTGGTAAGTTGTCGTGGGTCCTAGTGCTAGTGGACAGATAATAGAGAGACGATAAAAGTGAGCCTTTTCCGTATCGGAAGTAGTACATGGATTGAAAGTAAATTAGGTAAAGGAGCTGTATTCGGCTTACATGAGGATTCCAGTTTGAGACGAAGCTGGGACCTCGGGCTTTTTTTTTTCCGAATTACACAGTACGGAATACATCGGAGACACAATGCACGCACACTCATCCCTATGAATACGCGTGCAAACCCTACCCCTAAGAGCATCTTCGAAGACTGGGTCGGCAAATCCTCAAAATTGACGAAGTCACCACAGGCGTCTCGTTGTCGACGGAAACGTCGCCTACCACTGAAAGCACAAACGCCGTTAAATCCTGAGAAATTTGCTCTCACGGGGAGTTGAACTCAGGACCTGAGGTGCTACTGGAACTCCTGTAACCACTAGGCTATATGCCCTTTCGCAGCTGGCGGTTGCTTGGTCACCGGTAAAAGTTTAAGATTTTTGTAAAATTTATTTGCAGGTGATGCTTAGATGAGATGTTTAGTGGGACCTCGGGTTGCTTGGTCAGAGTTTTATCTTTGCCGTGCCATGCGTTTGCAACACGTTTATAAATAAAGAGGATGTGATTTATTTAATCGTGCCGTGCATTTTTGTCTGAATCTGTTGCTGTTTTTTTTTAGCAGATCACAAGAGCTATATTAGATCAAAGCAGAATTACAATCTTTCTCAGACGCATCCACTAGACGCGTTGGGAAATTGTCTACCGAGTTCTGGTTCTACTTATGCACAAACTTGCACAAATTACAATCTGTTGCTTATGCATCCACTAGATCACAAGAGCTATATTAGATCAAAGAAGAAGATAAACTTGCACAAACATGTGCAGCTCCGTTATCCTCCCTATGCACAAAGGAAAACACAACAAAATTAAAGGATCTGCTTAGCTCTTGAATCTCCTGCCACAGTCCAAAAACAGCACTGCGGTCACCCAAATTTGCCTGCAACATGTTCACCAGGGCGATGTTATCGCTCTCCAAGACAACTCGATTCATTCCATGCTGAGCTGCCAGATCAAGTCCATCCCTCGCCGCCAGGAACTCACCCATGAGAGCATCTGCCAGATAATTGTACCGTCTCGCCTTTGCCATAATTAGCCTCCCTTCTTCATCACAGATGACAACCCCTGAGGCTCCCACAGCCGAGGAGCAAAGGAAAGATGCATCAGTATTAACTTTGACCCATCCCGGGTCTAGCCGTCTCCTTCTGCTTCCGCGAGGCTGCCTCCCTGAGGAGACCTTGTTGTCGGATTTCAAGCAGATCAGATCCTCCACCATCCTGGCCACATGACGGACTGCAACACCTGCATTCATACTCCGTTTACCATGGTTCCTCGCATTCCTCCCTGTCCACAAGGACCATGCACCACAAATAATCAGCACTGCCTCACTCTGTGAACAGTGAACACACATCGCCTGACAGCACATCACGTGTCCATGTTGCCGGGTGTAATGGGGATAGTTTAAAACCTGAGATCTCCTGCAACATTCTCCAGAACTGGCACGCATAGGTGCAAGTGAGAGCAACATGGTACAAAGTTTCCCCAGGCACTCCGCAAACATTGCAATGGTCCTCGTGTTCAATATGTCTCCGCTTCAGCTCGCACTTTGTCGGTAGGAAAGAATTCAGAGCTCGCCACCAACAAATGTGCACCTTAGGAGGAACATTCAGACGCCATAATGTAGTCCACCACCGAGAATCATCAGAAGAATCAGCTGAGCTCTCCTTCAACGCCTCCACTTCCTCCTGCTCCGCCTTCAGCCTCCGGTAGCAAGAGCGGACTGAGAACCAGCCATTCCTTTCATCAGCCCACGCCATCATGTCTTCTTGCATACGTAAGCCAGGTCTAACCTTTAGAATTTCCTCAGCATTGAGTGGTAAAAAGGACGCTCACACCAGTTGCTCATTCCACACTCTGGTTCCTGGCACAAATAGGTCATTTACTGTTTCCCAATTCACACATTCATTCTCACCATCGGCTTCATTGAACGTAGGCCAGCAATCCAGTTGTCTGACCAAATATTCACATAATCACCTGGCCCAATCCTCTTTATGAGACCCTTTTTGAGTGCCTCTCTTCCCCATAAGATAGCCCTCCAGGTTTCAGAACTCCTCGTCCTTTTTGTAGTAGAGAGGAAATCACCTTGTGGGTAATACTTTCCTTTCAAGACCTTGGTCAGTAAAGAGTCTGGATTCACTAGTAACCGCCACCCTTGTTTTGCCAGCATAGCTTGGTTAAATAAAGGCATATCACGAAAGCCCATACCTCCATTGTGTTTAGACCTTGTGAGCTTCGACCACTTCTGCCAATGGAGTTTATGATTGTCGATGGAGCTTCCCCACCAAAAGTTGGTGATGTAAGTTCTCATTTTCTTGCACACACCTGCTGGTAATCTGAAACAACTCATCGGGTAGGTAGGGACTGCCTGAGCATTTGCCTTGATGAGTACTTCTCTACCAGTGCAACTCAAAAAATTCTCCCCCCACCCATTGACAAAATTTTGAATTCTGTCGGGCACATAATTAAAGACCCCATCAGCAACCTTACCTATAGCAGTTGGTAGACCCAAATATCTTTCCCCAAGTGCTTCAGTAGGTATTTGCAGGGCCTGCATCACCTCCTCTTTGACAGCATCCTCACAATTATCACTAAAGAACACTACCGACTTCTGTTTATTTACCAGTTGGCCAGAACCCCGATTATATATTTCCAAAATTTCAGAAATTCTATCAGGCCCCCTTCTTGTTGCTTGCGTGAAAATAAGACAATCATCAGCAAATAACAAATGGGAAATCTAGGGGGGCATGACAGCTTACTCGAATTCCTCTTGATAGAAATTGAGGGGTCATCATCTTCAACATGCTAGACAACCCTTCCGCGCACAAGAGAAACAAATATGGTGAGATAGGATCACCTTGCCTGATCCCTCTCGTAGGTTTAAAACTTGGTGAGAGCACACCATTAATTCTGACAGAGAATGAGACCGAAGTCACACACACCTCATCACCAACTGACACCATTGATCTGGAAAGCCCAGAGCTGTCATCACCTCGGATAAGTACCTCCATTCTACACGATCATAAGCCTTTGCCATATCCAATTTAACTGCACAAGCCCCTGACTTTCCTTTCTTCTTTCAGAGGTAGTTAATAGATTCATAGGAAATAAGGACATTATCTGTAATAAGCCTCCCTGGGACAAAAGCATTTTGTTCCAAGGAGATAACATCCTCCGGCACCACTCTTAACCTGTTGGCCAACACTTTTGAACAGATCTTGTATATGACATTACACAACGAGATAGGCCGGAACGGGTGAGCTCCTGCGGGTGTGCAATTTTTGGAATAAGCACCAAGATTGTTCTATTGATCAGCTCAGGCATGTCCCCACCATTTAAAAAACCAAGAACATCACTTGTAACATCATGCTTAAGAAGCTCCCAATGCTTTTGGTAGAACCCTGCAGTAAATCCATCCTCACCAGGACTTTTGCTAGGCTTCATTTGAAAGAGAGCCACCTTAATTTCTTCCTCTGAAAAAGGCCAAATTAACATCTCACCCATGGCTGCAGACACTTTTCGTGGAACATATTGGCAGATCGACTCTGGCTGTAATTGTTCCTGTGCAGTGAATAAGTTCCTATAGAAGTTAGAGGCCATCTGCTCCAGGACGCCTTGATCTGTAGCTAGAGAGCCATCCCCAGTTCTCAAAGCCCGTATACGATTAGTTCGTCCACGAGCTTTTGCCTTTGCCTGAAAAAATTCTGTGTTTTTGTCCCCAGACTTCAGCCACTCCATCCGGGAACGCTGGCGCTCCATGTCTTCTTCTCTAGCCAATGTTTCCGCCAATTCATTCATTAAGTTCTTCTCCCGATCAGTAGGGCCTCGATAAAGCGTGCTGCCACGCTCCTCATCAAGGTCCTTCCTAAGCCGTTTTAGCTTATTGCGCACTGACCCAAACACATTCCTGTCCAATGAATGAAAAGATGTCTGAAGCACGCCTAATTTATGAGCCAATCCATCAAGGTCCAAAGAGCCCGATTCATGCTTCCAAGAGCCATTCACAAAAGTTGTGTACTCCTCATGTCTTTGCCACATATTCTCATACCGGAATGGTTTCAGATTTCCATTTAATCTCCCATGCTGATTATCCTCCCTAACCTCCAACACAATAGCCAAATGATCCGAGAAGGTTGTAGCAATGTGACGCACTCTCGTCGCACCCAGCCTATCCATAAACTTGGTGTCACCCAGCGCCCTATCCAATCTCACCTTGACATTATGATCACCGTCTCGGCGATTGTCCCAGGTGTAAGGTAGTCCACTAAATCCAAGATTAGTAAAACCACACTCAGCAATCACATCCTGAAACTGTGCTATCTGCCAATGCTCGCTCTGATTTATTCCAAATTGCTCATCTGCCGACAATACTTCATTAAAATCCCCTAAACAAATCCAAGGGAGATCCAATTGAGATCTTAGAAATCTCATTAAAAACCAGCTATTTTTCCTCATCTCACGACAGGGCTCTCCATAGAAACCAGTTAGTCGCCATTGTCTCACAGATAGTGCATCACACGACAACACGACATCAATATGAGACTTTGACATGTTCTGAATTGCCACAGTCACATCCCTTCTCCAAAACAGAGCTAGGCCTCTGCTTAGACCCATCGCAGCCACCGCTTCACTGTTAGGGAAGCCCAACTCTTTCTGCAACCCAAACACACATTCCCTTGACATCCTAGTCTCCATTAAGAAGACTATTGCAGGCCTCTCCATCACCACCAAGTGACGAAGTTCTTGAACTGCCGCAGCTCGCCCACAGCCCTTACAGTTCACACTTATGCAATTCATTGTGCCCGGCGGGGGCTGTCATTCACATCCGCCGCCGATCGTGCAGATGTTTGAGTATTGTTTCCTTTCTGCTTCTTCGTCAACTCATCCGAAGCAGCAGTGGTGTGCAGATCCTTCACGCCATCATGTAGCTCATGGACCCTTGCAGACACGAAGCCAACTGGAACAACAACCATCAAATTCGTATCTGGTAAGTTGAGATTCGGCGTCTGGTTCGACCCCGGGTTTACCTCCTTATTGGACTTCCTCTTCCTTGGCACCCGGGTAGTGCTCCCCTTTCCCATCTGGAACAGCTGTCGGTTAGCACTTGAAATCAGGGGCCCCTGTCCACTCTCCTTCCGTGGTTCCCGACGTTTTGATGGAGAATTAACCTCTTCCTCTCCATCCTCCCGATCAGCACCCTTTCCAGAATCCTCAGGCCGACGATCACCGGAAAAACTCGCCAACCTTGACTGCTTAGAGGTGGAAGAAGTTCCACTCCCAAATGCTTCAGCAGCAGCTTCCGGGAAACTCAGTATCTTCTTCTTTTTGGGCTCAAAAACCCTAAGCTTCGAGTCATACGGGAACTTCCCCTCTGCATCTCGGATCACAGGTTTGTCACACTCAAGGTGAGAGTGCCCCATCACACCACACGACAGACAAAAGAAAGGAAGTTTCTGAATCTGTTGCTGTTCAGTTGCCGCGGCATGCACGGTTGGCTTGTTTAGGCTTGAGAGCTATTATTTATTTTGGGTTTTGTTTAAAATGCAGGGAGAATGTCATTCTCTTCACCCTGTGAAAACAATTTAGGATATTTATACTTGGAGAGTGCGGTCTTAAACCGTGCGTAGCCTTCATGACCTCTGCTGCCTTTTGATTTTGTATCAGTCAAAGTCTAGTTTGGTTGGTTGATGACAAGTGACTGATTCTGACATGTTGTGAGAGAAAAATATTGGTGGTTGGTTCTATTTTGGTGTGAAGAAAAAGTACACTCATCGCTGAAAATGAACAAGGCGCAGTTGGATCTGGAATGAGCGCAGGGACTGAACTATGAAACTTGCTGCGTCATTAGCCAAAGCAAAATCCTGTTAGTAATCTGGCTCCCAAACGGCGGGCAAGTGCACGTGGGCACACTGCCAGCAGGATACAATAGAAGTTAGCCTTTTTTCCCGTAGAGGAAGTGTGTATGACCGGATTAAATTAATGACAAATCCAGTCTGAGTCGATAACGGAGGCGTAATGCTACCAAAACTATGTGTGTTTGTGAATTCAGTGAACTACCAATGCAAAGAAGCTCAATTGGGTAGTCATCTTAATGGCGCCCTTTCGTGCTAGACTTGTCATGCATCAAAGGTCGTTGGATCTGCAATGAGCTAGCGCAGGAAATTGACAACCCCCAGCTATGGGAAATGAGAGCCATGAGAGCCTCTCCACCCTCCACCTGGCCCTGCACTGGCCTCCCCTCTCCAGCGCCATGAGAACCTCTAAACCATGCCCATGGAGCTTCCATTGCCGGACGCCCGAATTGGTCGGGCCTTCTCTGAGAAGATCCAGGCACTCTACAGTGTTCCTGTTGCGTAGTTGCGTATGGGGACAATGGGCCTTCATCGAGTTTCCTACTGCTAGTCTCTTTTAGTCGCTTTCATTTCAGGCTCTCGGTTGATTCAGTAAGTGCATGTCTTGCTGCAAGTCTTGGAGGTACGTCAAGCAACTTCACCGTTCTTCAATTGGATGGCCAAGTCTTTCTCTTTAAAGTCTCGTGTAAACTAGTTGGCTTTTCGGTGCTTCACTTCAAATATTTTGCCTTTGAGTCATTTAAGTTGGGATTTCATCTATGTAATGATTCGGGTTTTCAAGAGGCTTTGGTTTTCTCCAAATTGGACTCTAGCAAATGTCATCCTTGGACTGAGGTCTCCCATAAGAAGAAAAGGAATTCCTCTTCATATGCTGAAGTAACAAGGCTTAATCGACCCCCTCTCTCTGGTGCTAATGCCACCCCTCTTGGTTCTTGTTCTGGTTCTACATCATACAAGACTAAATTGTCCTCCAGATCTTCAGATGATCATTCTCGACGAATTTCTGTTTTTCATTAGCTTTCTTTTCCTCGAAGATCTGTGTTTGAGAGATTGACTTTCAGGTCAAAGTCGTCAACTCCAAAGGATCCTAAAATTCAAAATTCGAATTTACAGTCAAACAGCCCAACTGGCTTCAGGCCCACTGTTGTAGCAAGCCTTAATGGTATCTGTAAAAGGTGCTTATCTCCCAACCACCTAAGGGTTGACTGTAAACAGGGGATCAAATGCTGGCGTTGTAAACAAGAAGGTCATATTCAGAGGCATTGCAGTGTTTTTACTGTTCCTCATAAACCGATCGTCATTCATGGGGAAGATTTCACTGGCTGCTTTTCATCCTACAATAGCCTGGCTAATGGCAAATTCATAGGGGTTGACAAATGGTTCCAACGGCCCAACACCATGACGGGTGGGCCTGAACGCAATGGGTCGTCGGCTTCACAAAATCTCCAAGATACGGAGCAGCACCAGAACACCAACAGTAACCCTACCTCTTCATCTTCTCCGGTCTCGCACATCCCCCCGAAAAACCCCACTGCGGAGCACTCTGAGCTCAGCCCGCCTCCTCCCGCCACCACTCCTGCGACTACTTCCATCCAGGGAGGCGATTCTCCCTCCCCAGACATGGCCTTCCTCGACATTGACCCACGACCAATGATGCTCCCTGGTTTCTCCAGGGTGGTCGTGCAGGGGAGGCAGCCATTCATCCGGATGGTGACACCAAGGGTGGTGCCAAAGAATGAGGATCTCGCCATTGTCATTGTTTCTCCACTCCCTAAAGAAGAGGTACCTTTTGGTGAAATTTGTGATGTCATTTTGGGTCTTCTCATAGAGGATTATGGGCTGCAAGTCATGGATATTCAGATGTGTCCTTTTGGGCGGGGCCAAGCTTATGTTCACCTTGCTAGAATATCTGACAGAGATGGACTTGTTGCTAATAGTCCTCACCATCACCATGGTTTTACCTTGCATTTTGTCAGGCATATTAGAGGGGACAATGCTAGAAGTGTGAATTTCAATAGGGAATGTTGGCTGATGATGATAGGTTACCCTCCATACTACTGTTCCAATGAGGAGATAGGGGATACCATCAAATCTTTTGGTAGGCTGTTGTTCTGGTAACGGGACAATGTTCTTGCCCGTATCATCATCAAGGCGAGGGTCACTGAGCTCACTGATGTGCCCCACTACAACATCATCTCAGAGGGGGATAATTTTGAAGGGGTATCTCTCACTGTCCAATGTGAAATCATGCATCAGGATTTGCTTGGCGGTATGCCACAAGATGAGGACATTCCCCCGGGGGGTTTTGATGATGGGGGTTTTGTTTTCCCAGGTTTAGTCCAAGGCCAGCAACCAGAGCACGCTCTGAATTGGCCTATGTGGCCCAAACAGCCCATGATTGATGAGCATGATGAGCAAAATGTCAATGATGTCAATGCTGTAGATCATATGAACCTGCAGTACTTGGGAGCAAATGGTGATCAGGATCTCAAACAGATCATGGATGAGCTCATGGGGGATGTGCAGAATGTAGAGCAGGAACAGGATGCACAAGAAGATCATCCTGACCTACAGCCAGTTCAGGGCCAGAATGCCCAAATCAATGTCACAAATTAGCAGGGATCTTCAGTGTTCTCTTCCTCTTAAGGTTTCGGGCCCCCTTTTTCCTGACCTGAATGTGGCAGTTCCTGAGGAGGATGTGGACTTTAAGTATCCAGATGTTTTACTTCCCATGGCTGTGGAGAATCCTCCTAACTCGCCTCCAAATTTTCTGGAACCTGGAATTCAACCAGAAGATTTACTGAATGAGGAGGAAATTGCTAAACAAGTGCTGCAGTTCAATGCTCAGCAGCCTATTGAAGAACCAGATCAGTTGCTGCATGGTGAAGAGATTGATGGGTAGGTGCTGCAGGAGAATGTGCAGCAAAACTTGGCAAGACATCAGCCAATCTTGGGTGATGAGGTCCTTCCCGCTAGAATTTTGAATTTGAATCTGCACGTGGGCCTTGTCAGAATCTTCAATGAACAGCATGTTGCTTTTGGGCCCCAAAGACTCCAAAGCGAAGTCCAAGGTAGTAGGCCCACTGCTGACCTTTATAGGCTATGGGCCAAATTCTTTTCTCCTGTTGGAAAACCTGATGTTTTGGTGCAAATCCCAAAGGAGTGGGCCCCTTTCTTCCTCAAGATGTTGCTATCTCCTAACAGCTTTGACTGGGCTAAATCTTTCTTAATGTCTCCCTCATGGAAGATCATGTCAGAGGCCTCCATTGGTAGTGAACTTCTGGATTTTGTTCTGCCTTCAGCATGTCCTGAAAATGATGGAATTCTGTGTGACAACCTGTCTGAATCTGCTCACCCTGATGATGACTCGTTGACCAAGACTAATATGCTGGGTAGTCTCCCTCGTAAAGACATGGACCTTGGATCCCTCCCAGACAGCACACCCATAGTGGAAACTGCTTTCAGGAGAAGCCCCCGCATTAAGGAAAGAAATGGTGGCTTCAGGCAAACTGGATGTGCTACCAGAGGGTTCCTTGCGTGTTCTTCTAACCCTCCGGCTGTCCCCCTAAGTGTGATTAGGTCAATTGGGGAAAAGGCTTGCATGATCCCTGCTGATCAGCTTACTAACAAAGCCCTCAAAAGCAAGCCTAAGATGTTTAAGTCATTGGTGACAAGAAAACTACACTCAAGGGAAGGAAGAACAAGAAGCTGAAGAAGAAGCCTCAAGACAAGGAGGGAAATGAAGTTGAAGATGATCAAGATGAAGGCTCCCTGGAGTAATAGAAGATGGCATTTTCATTCCAGCCTGAATCTTTGGCGGATGATTTTGTCGAAATCAGTGTCCTTCCTGAAACTTATCCTGGCTGTGACCATGGATGGTGTCAAACTTTATTTCATGAATTTAATGTGGAACTATTGTTGGTCTTTGTTTAGGTGCTTTCTACTCTATTTATCTGCTTTCATGGTGGTCCTCTATGGGTTTGCATTTTATGCTTGTTTGGTGATCTTCTATGGGATATGCTTCTTTTCTACTTCTTTACCTTGGCTGCTGTGCACTCAAGGAGATCTTGCCTCTTCAACTTTCCTAGATGAATAATTTAAATCATATATAAAAGAGCCTGGAGAATCCTTTCCTGGAACATTAGGGGGATCAATTCAGAAGGGAAATGGGATGCTATCAAGAGCAAAATTGCAGAATCCAATTGTGACATAGTTTGCCTGCAAGAAGCAAAAAGGGAATTATTTGATTCTCAGTACATTAGGAACTTTTGTCCCCCATGTTTTGACAGCTATGAATTTATTCTGTCTGTTGGTGCATCTGGAGGAAGCCTCATTATATGGAACAGTTCAAAATTCATAGGCTCCCTAGCCTTTCAAAATGAATTTGGGCAATCTGTGGACATTGGATCCTAACTAATATATATGCCCCCTGTACCCCTGAATGCAAGGCAAACTTTCTGGATTGGTTTCAGAATATAGATATGGCAGATGATTCTAAATGGCTCATTGTTGGAGACTTTAATCTCATTAGGAGCCCAGCCAACAGGAATAAATCAGGAGGTGATATCTCTGAAATGTTTGCCTTTAATGAGGCTATTAGTAAACTCAGCCTGGTTGAAATCCCTCTCAAGGGCTGCAAATTCACTTGGTCAAATAAATAATTTGACCCCCTTCTTGAAAGACTGGATTGGTTCTTCTCCTCAAACTCCTCGACAACTGTCTTCCCTAACACTTGGGCCTCTGCTCTTTCTAGAGATACTTCTTTTTTTTGCGAATTACACAATACATCGGAGACACTCACAACGCACGCACACTCATCCCTATGAATACACGCACGCAAACCCTACCCCTAGGAGCATCTTTGAAGACTGTGCCGGCAAATCCTCAAGATTGACGAAGTCACCACAGGCGCCTCGCTGTCGACGGGAACGTCGCCTACCACTGAAAGCACAAACGCCGTTAAATCCTGAGAAATTCGCTCCCACGAGGAGTCGAACCCAGGACCTAAGATGCTACCGGAGCTCTTGTAACCACTAGGCTACAGGCCCTTTCGCTTTCTAGAGATACTTCAGATCACACACCTTGCCTCATCTCGATTGTCACCTCAATTCCAAAGCCACATGTCTTTCGATTTGAAAACTACTGGTTGGAGCACCACCAGTTCACTAACATTCTGCAACATGGCTGTAATCTACCAATAACTCAAAGGCCAAAAGAATAGCTCCAAGTTCAAGAATTTAAGGAGGGTTTTTAAGGCTTGGAGAAATCAATTGCCTAACCTCCCTAAAACAATCAAGAACTGCAAGGATACAATCCTCCTTCTGGACACTATGGAAGAGCACAGGGATCTATCACTAGAAGAATGGAATTTCAGAGGCTTGGTCTCTCAGCAACTGCAATCCCTCCTCAACCAGCAAAAAATATACTGGCAGCAAAGAGGTACAATTAAATGGGTGAAGTTTGGAGATGAATGTACAAGGTTTTTTCATGCAAATGCTTCCATCAAGCATTGCAGAAACACCAACACCATTATTACAAATGACACGGGGAAGGATCTTTTAGATCATGAAGAAAAAGAGGTACAATTAAATGGGTGAAGTTTGGAGATGAATGTACAAGGTTTTTTCATGCAAATGCTTCCATCAAGCATTACAGAAACACCATCACCATTATTACAGATGACACGGGGAAGGATCTTTTAGATCATGAAGAAAAATCTCAGCACATTTGGCTTGCTTATAAAGAAAGGATGGGTATCTCTGAATATTTTGGAATGCCCATTGACCTTGCCTCCTTAATTACACCATCCTCTGAACTTGAATGGCTAGAGGGAGAGTTCCTAAAGGAGGAAAAATTGATAGAATAATCATGAATATGCCAAATAACAAATCACCAGGCCCTGATGGTTTCAATGGTGAGATCCTGAAGAAATGCCGGCCTATCATAGCCCATGATTTCTATGATCTTTGCAACGACTTCTTTGATGGGTTCATTTGTTTGAGAAGTATCAACTCCTCATATATTACTTTGATCCCCAAGAAAGACTGTCCTATTTTGTTGGGGATTTTCGGCCAATCTCCCTTCTGAATTCTTCCATCAAACTCCTTACAAAGATTCTGGCAGATCGTCTACAGCAAGTCATAATCTCACTGGTGCATGCTAATCAATATGGTTTTATCAAAACTAGAACTATTCAAGACCGCCTTGCCTGGGCATTTGAATACATACATCTCTGCAAGTCCAAAAAGAAAGAAGTGGTAATTCTAAAGCTTGATTTTGAAAAGGCATTTGATAAAATTGTATATCAAGCTATCTTGGAGATATTGCAGAGCAAGGGTTTTGGGGCAAAATGGATTGGCTGGATAAAAAAATTCTTGGATCTGCTACTTCGTTTGTATTACTTAATGGCATTCCTGGTAAAGTTTTCCAGTGCAGAAGAGGTGACAGGCAGGGGGACCCTCTTTCTCCCCTTCTATTTGTCCTAGCAGCAGACCTTCTCCAATCCATGGTAAATAAAGCCAAAGATCAGGGCCTCCTCTCACTGCCCATACCTGAAAGAGCTGGCTCTGATTTCCCAATTGTCCAATATGCAGATGACACTTTGCTCTTCATGGAAGCATGTCCTCAGCAGCTCCTTGTGCTCAAAGATCTTCTGAACACCTTTGCATCTGCTATAGGGCTAAAGGTTAATTATAATAAATCTGTGATCTTGCCAATCAACATCTCAGAAGAAAAGCTGCACTCCTTGGCCAACACCTTTGATTGTCAAACCGGCAGTATGCCCTTCACCTATCTTGGCCTCCCATTGGGCACAACAAAACTGAAAATTGAAGATTTCCTGCCTCTAGTTCATAAAGTTGAAAGAAGGCTCACTTCTACTTCCATTTTCCTTTCTCAAGCTGGCAGGCTGGAAATGGTAAACTCAGTGCTTTCCTCCTCGGTTGTCTATCATTGTTGTACCTTGAAGCTACACAAAGGGGTCATTGAACAACTGGACAAATATAGGAAGCACTACCTTTGGAGGGGGGCTGACATCAATGCCAAGCAACCTCCCAAAGCAGCTTGGCCTTCTGTATGTCTCCCCCAGAAGGAAGGTGGCCTTGGTGTCATTAATCTATCCATTCATGATGATTCTTTACTAATGAAGTTCCTCCACAAATTCTACACAAAGGCTGACATCCCTTGGGTACATCTTCTATGGGACAACTATTATGCAAATGGAAAACTCCCTGGGCAACAAAGTAAGGGATCTTTCTGGTGGAGGGATGTTGTCAAACTCATTCCACATTTCAAAGAGATGGCCCTAGCAACTGTCAATGATGGCTCTTCTGTCTTACTCTGGCAAGACCAGTGGAATGGTCATTCTCTTCAACAGGACTTCCCTGAACTTTTTTCATTCACCAGAAATCCCAATGCCACTATCAAGTCTGTCATCAATCATAATCATTTAGCAAGCACCTTCCATTTACGTCTGTCATTTGAAGCTCACCAACAATTTGTGGCTTTACAATCACTGATAAATGATCTCCAGCAATCTTCTGATCCTGACTAATGGGTGTTCACCTGGGGTAATGGCCCATATTCAACTTCCAAAGCATATAAGATCCTTATTGGTCACCGTCAAGTGCATCCAACTTTCCTCTGGATTTGGAGATCTCGATGCCAAATGAAGCACAAAGTGTTTTTCTGGTTATTGCTTATTGACAAACTTAGCACGAGAGATATCCTCCAACGCAAGAACATGCACTTGGACTCCTACACTTGTGACATGTGCATCATTCAGAGACTTGAACTAGTGCTCATCTCTTTCTTAGATGTAATTTTGCTAAAGCTTGTTGGGCATGAATTGGTGTCACAGTACTTGCAACGAGACATGTCCTGCAAATTGTCAACCGCATCAGGAGGCATCTAGGGGTCCCCTTCTTCATGGAGATCATCATCCTCATGACCTAGAGTATTTAGAAGATGAGAAATGATTGGATTTTCAACAACATTGATCCGTCTGCTAAGGATTGTTGACAATGATTTATTTCGGAATTTAAACTCCTCCTCCTTAGGGTCAAGCAAAGTTCGCTCCTTCCAATGGAAAATTGGCTGAACTCCCTGTAGTTTGCATCGCTCTTCCTTTTGTTTTTGTCTGTCTTGTTTCTTTTCTTTTGTTCCCTTTGTTTGATTTGTACTCTACTTTCTTTGCTTTAATATAATTAAATCAGTAGGGGCATTGGCCCCTCCTGTTCCTTTCAAAAAAATGAGCTAGCGCAGGGGCTCAAGGGGCAATTGCCGCGCTTGATTAGCCGAAGCGAGCATATTTTTCGATTTGAATAAGATATAAGTATGGCCGAATTAGCTAGATTAAGGTAAGGAGTTGTATTTCGGTTTACTACGTACATGATGGAAATTCTAGTTCGAGTCGATCACGGAGACGACCGGCTCGGTCTCGTATGTTAGTTTAATGCCAAAATCCAGGCACACCGGGCCGTTAAATACAGGGGAAGGAGGGCCACGAAAGAAGGAGCGAGGTCGACGATGCTCTTAGTATACGTCGGTGAGGACTTTGGTGATCTGCATGGCGAGCGACAGTGATGGCATCAGCAAGTTGCTAGTGTGCATGGAGGATCAGAAGAAGCAGCAGCAGCTTGACGATGAATCAGAGGAGGAGGATAACAACCTAGATCTGGAGCTGGAACCTTTCTTCTTCGACGAGGCGGAGGTGGTGGCTGATCACCAGAGGCGGATGCAGAGAGAGCAGGAAGAGGCGCGCAAGGAGGAGCAGAGGCTTCGGGCTGTGAACGCCCACTGATCCACCCTTGCTAAGATCTCAAACTACGATCCTAAGCAAGGTGGCCAGTATTACAACCGCTACAACTTCACCGACTTCGGCAGATTCGACATCGACGAGGAGTGTAAGTCGATCGATCTATCGATTAAGCTCACCTTCCATCACATTTACTGTACTGCTCGCGGTCTAGCTTGTTTGCCAGCCGTGAAACATTAGTTCATATGATCATCCTGCTAGATAGATGGATTGGAATTTTTTGATGAAACAAGAGGGGGAGACCCCTATTGATTATATATTAAAGATAAGCAAAAAGAGTTTACAGCAGCAAATCAAGAACAAAGAAAGAGTGAAAGAAAATGAAAAAAATTACAACGCTATGTCGATCCATGAAGACATATCTGGTTGACATCTTGGTTTTGCTCGTAGTATAACTAGAGCAAATTCTGTCTTGAACCTGTCACGAACAGATTGAAGATTAGGTTGCAGGCCTTTGAAGATGAGGTCGTTTCTTGCCATCCAAATGCACCAACTCATGAGAATGATTATGTCCATGAAGAAAACCTTGTTTAGCTGAACTCAAAGAGATTGCAAAATTTCAAAAGGACCTCCCTGAGCAATGTGAACATGTAACAAATTCCAACAACTGACTGCAAAAGGACAATGCAGAAATAGGTGCTCTAAAGTTTCTTCAAATTGCAATTGACATAACACACAATCATAAGTGGGCAGGACTCTGTTTTTTCTCTTCAAAATGTTTCTGGTGCTGAGACGATCCTTCAGGGGCAACCAAAAGAACACCTTATGTTTTTTCTGAGCTGAACTTTTCCAAAGCCATTTGAAGCATGGGTGAACTTGGCTTGTACCAATGAGTTGTTTGTAAGACTTGGTTGGGAAGAACATGGGAGAGCCCCAAGAATAGGTCCAGATATCCTGCTGGTCTGATGTTGGCAAAGCATTTAGATCTTCTGCGAGGGTTAACAGTTGTTCATAAGCCTCTTGAGAAATCGGTAAATGGAAAAGTTGCCTTACATCTGAGGTTGCCCTGGCCCTATTGACTGAAATGAAGGGTGATCTAGCAAAGGAAAACAGCTGAGGAAGGACTTGACTGTGGATTGAACCATTCCAGGAGTCATGCCAGGGGAGGCATGTATCCCCCAAGCTTATGTTAACTGAGGCTAAACTCTTAAATTTACCTAGCAACTTGAGGATGTCCCTCCACCAGAAGGAACCTTTCAAAGTGTGATTGGGCAGCTTGCCATTTTTGTAGAACTTTTCCCAGACTAGATGTACCCAGGGTATATCTACTTTGTTGAAGAACTTGTGTAAATTTTTTAACAGTAAGGCATCATTGTGTGATTCCAATTGTAACACTCCCAAACCCCCTTCCGATTTTGGCAAGAAAACCATGTCCCAAGCTGCCTTTGGTGGCGTTTTGGCATTGATGTTAGCTCCTCTCTAAAAACAGTGTTTTCTACACTTATCAACTTGTTTAATAACTGTCTTATGCATCTTAAAGGTGCATAAATGGAAAGTTGGCAGTGTTGAAAAAACTGCATTAGTCATTTGAAGTCTTCCTGCTTGTGAAAAAAAGGTGGATATGCTAATTAACCTTCTCTCACATTTTGAAACCAAGGGGAAGAAATCCACAACTTTTGGTTTTGTTGTCCCTAGAGGTAAACCCAGATAAGTGAAAGGCATAGCACCAATTTAACATCCAAAAGTACTTGACAGAATTTGCATTTTGTGATCATCAACATTAATTGGCACCATCATGGACTTAGAGTAATTAACTTTCAGGCCTGAGGAAGATGCAAAACTTTGTAGCAGGCTTTTCAGAAAAACAAGCTGTCTAGCACACCCCTCCATGATGATCAGTGTGTCATCTGCATATTGGAGGATTGGGAAATCACTGGTGTAATCCAAAGGAATGGGTAAGTTGAGCAGATGTAAGTCCTTAGCTTTGTTTAACAAGGTCTGTAGGAAATCAGCTGCTAGGACAAAGAGCAATGTCGACAGGGGTTCACCCTGCCTGACACCCCTTTTGCAGTGGAAGACCTTACCAGGGACACCATTGAGAAGAACTACAGATGTGCCTGAATTAAAAATGGATCTCATCCACTGAAGCCAAGTCACTCCAAAGCCTTTGTATTCCATTATCTGCAACATTGTTTGGTGCTCAATTCTGTCAAAAGCCTTCTCAAAATCTAATTTTAGGATGATTAATTCCTTTTTTGATTTGTGACAAAGATGCAGATATTCAAAGGCCCAAGCAAGGCAGTCCTGAATTGTTCTTGACTTTATAAACCCATACTGATTTTGATGGATTAATTCCATGATAACTCTCTGCAACCTGTTTGCCAGAAGCTTTGTGACAATTTTTATTGAGGTATTCAACAAGGAAATTGGCCTGAAATCAGAGACTCTTGTAGGCACATCCACCTTTGGGAGCAGGGTTATATGTGAACCATTTAAGCTTTGAAGGCAAACTGATCCTGCATGAAAATCATTGCATAGGTTGTAGAAGTCCTGCTTAATTAGGGGCCAACACTTCTTGACAAAGTCAGTATTAAAACCATCAGGTCCTAGTGATTTGTCAGATGGTAGATTTGCAACTACTGCATCAATTTCCTCAGTTGTAAATGGGGTTGTCGGGAAATCCAGGTTGTTTGATCTTTGCAAGAGATGTTCTAGATCAAAAGGCATTTCAGGTGAATCTGATGTTCCAAGTCTGTCCTTAAAGGCCTCCCAAATAATATTTGCCTTGATGTGGTGACTGCTATGAGTAGCTCCATTATTGTCTGTCAAGGATGTAATCAAGTTTCTTCTCTTTTTGATTGTAGCATTGGCATGAAAGAATTTTGTACGTTCATCCCCAAACTTAACCCATTTGATTGTGCCCCTCTGCTTCCAATATATCTGTTGTTGCTTGAGTAAAGAACTGTATTTTTCCTGGAGAAGAGCTCTAAAATTCCACTCCAAGACAGATAAATCCCTGAATTCCTCTAGAACTCCCATAAAAATTAGAACTGCTTTAACATTTTCAATGTTTGCCTTGAGGCTAGAGAGCTGAGCTTGCTAGGCATTCAAAACTCTTCTTAAATTTTTGAACTTAGTTGTTAAAACCTTGGCTGAGTCTGTTTGAAAATGTGGGACTGACCATCCATGAGCCACAACCTCCAAAAAATGTTCATGTTCCATCCAATGATTATTAAACCTAAAAATGTTGGACCTGGGAATTGTTGTACAAATGCTGATGACACACGGGACATGATGAGAAGGCTCCATTGCTAGGGTATAAGCAAAAGTATCTAGGTAGTTAATGGTCCAGGAGCTTGAGCTAAAAAACCAGTCAAGTCTTTCCAATAAGGGAGAAGCTTGTTTGTTGGACCAAGTGTATTTTCTTCCAGGAAGAGGTAGTTCAATCCAACCTTGTGCATTGATGGCTTCATTGAAGAGAAGCATAACATTGACTTTGCCTCCTGGCTTGTTCCTGTTGGAAGGGTCCTAGATGAGGTTAAAATCCCCCACTACAAGCCAATCAACATCATCTGCCATTTGAATGTTTTTGATCCAATCAATGAAATCTAATTTACCCTCTGGAGTGCAAGGCCCATATACATTTGTCAGAATCCAGTCAGCTTGATCATGGTTTGAATGCAGATTGACAGAAATTGCATAATTATTGCTGAAGGCTAAAGAACCAGTGAATTGAGTTGATTTTCAAATAGTGATAATACCCCAGAGGCACCAATAGACGGCAAATATTCAAAGGCATCAAATGAAGATGGGCAAAACTTCTTAATAAATTGGAGATCAAAATGTTGTCGTTTTGTTTCTTGCAAACAAATAACATCACAGCCACTTTCAAAGATTCTATCTCGAATTGCATCCCATTTTTCTTTAGCATTCAATCCATGAACATTCCAACAGAGTACTTTCCATTTCCTAGTTTGTTGTACTGAGTTCATGATCAACTGACTTATAAGGAAAGAAAGACATTGACTGACTAGCAGCTATGTGAAGCCCAAAAGCAAAATAAAGGTCAGAAGCTTCACAGTATCGGTCACACTGAGCACACAGAATTATTACAGGACCAAATAAAAAGAGGCTTAAGCCTGAAACAAAAGCTATGACCCTAAGAAGAGGAGATCCTTCACTGCTTCTTGGGCTTCTTCTTGCTGGTCTTGCTAGGGTCTTCATTATTTATATCTGGGTTGTTTTTCTTTTTGTTTTGCTTCTTCCACCAGGGGCTGCAGACTTTTTGATCTTGGAAAGTTCTTCCATCCACGGAAAGCTTCACAGGGTCAATCTTGCAGAAGTCTGAACCTAAGTTCCTGATAACTGACGGAGAGAGAGTTGGGGGGTCCATAGTGCAGCCCAAACAATATTTGTTAACACAGGGAGAACCTTTGAAGCCTTTATGAATCCCTTTTTGCCTTAGACTCCTCCTAGTTTTGATATCAGAGACATCAGCTGGTTGCTTGCCTTGTGCTGCTAACTCTAGCAGGGACTTGGACCAAGGGCCAGGGGAAGAAATGACTTTGTTGTGAAGATTTTCAGGTGGAGTACTGGGAGAAAGAGGCTCAGATTCAGGCGAGGAGGCAAAGTGTTTTGATGACTGTTGCTCAGGATCAGGGGATGCTGGTGTAGGTAGATTTTTCTCACACAGCTGTTGCCCTGGAATTGGCAGAGCAGAAGGCAGACAGAAAGGTATGGTTTTTGAAGGATGGTTAGCAAAGAGGTGCTCCAGAGTTGGTGAAACTAGGAAATTTGTAGCCCACTGAAAGGCTCCTGGGCTTAACAACATCATAGTAAAGAAATCATCCCACTCTCTGGGAAGTTGAACAGAGGGGGCTCCTGGTCATGGGGCTAAATAGTTGGCCCAAAATCTGATAGCCTCTGGGTTTTGTTTGAGAAATGCAGAGGGCTGGTCAGCACAAAGCAACTGCCTTTGGAGAAAAACTGGGTCTGCATCTGCTTGAGGAAATTCCACAAAGCCTAACTGAACAAAATTATTTTCCATTTGAGCTTCCTGCATATCTTCAGCGTTCATCAGCTCATGCTATTGAATTTCATCAGGTATCAACTGGAGGGGCATGCCATTGTCCATTGGGATGAAGACATTTGCATCAGGGACTTCCTCTGCTAGAGGTGGAAGTGGAGCCTCAGCACCTTCAGAATCACTGCTTTCTACTATGATGTCCTCCTCCATAGGTTCATCATTTAAAGGAGGATTCTGCTCAACAGACTCCATATCATCCACAATACCAAGATCATCATCAAGTGGCTCCAGAGGTTGGTTTAATTCAAAATTAAGGGGTTGAGCAGCTGGTAGAGCTTGCAATATTTGAATGTTGTCCACTGGTTGATCATCTGCTGGTTCTTGAGGCCAAAGCCCCCAATCACCTCCCTGTTGATCCTACACCTCTCCTCATGCTATGGGTGTGGGGGTTATGGGCCCTGCTGCCCATAGCCAAAAAAATCAAAGAACTCTGGCTAGATATCATCAGGTCCTGGTGGAACATCTTCATCTGGTGCCATGCCACCAAGCATTCTAGCTTGGATTATCTCAGTTTGTATTGTCCAGGATTCACCATTGAAGCCAGGCCCCTCAGTTGCAACAATAAACCATGGAATTTCCTCTAGATTAACCACTCAAGCTTTTACCAGAACTCTAGCCACATTGTTGGGATCCTCTTCCCAAGCGATTATCTGCCCATGATCCCCTAAAACTTTGTTTACATGAGCATCAGACCAGAAATCTATGTTCAGTCCAAGAAGTATCAACCAAACTTCATGGTTCAGAGTGACAGCCCGATGATTTACACCTCTATCATGCTCAACAAACGAGATATGGACATCACCAAAGTGGTGGGGGCTGTTTTGGATGAGTTGGTCACGATCATGGAAGAAATTAAGCTTAACATAAGCTTGACCAAAAGGACATGGCTGAATGTAAGTGTAGCCAACTCTAGCCTCATTGCGCAAGAAATCGTGAAGAACATCTCTGATGTTGTCAAAGGCTACCTGTTGCGACGGCATTGGATGAATAGTGACAATGGTGACATCTGGATTGCGACGAGCGGGCCTCCCAAGGATGACCCGGGACATTGCCTTGCGGTTCGGGACC
Source organism: Cenchrus fungigraminus (assembly GCA_036936925.1). Taxonomy (NCBI): domain Eukaryota; kingdom Viridiplantae; phylum Streptophyta; class Magnoliopsida; order Poales; family Poaceae; genus Cenchrus; species Cenchrus fungigraminus. The sequence goes on along the minus strand of CM072770.1, from coordinate 122,822,411 downwards.
ATCACCCGATGGAAGCCACGCGGGATGAAAGGGGTAGGATCAACAAAGTGAAAAGCCATATCACCGGTCCCTCCGCCGCCTGACAGCGGAACTGTAGCTGTACTGGGGTTTTCTTGAAGGGAGGGGGGCGCTGCTCCAGAGGTGGCGGAGGCGTAGGGGAAGTGGTTTGCACAAGATTGGGTTGGCGGAGCTCGAGATCCACCGATGGCTCAGGGAGTAGGGCAGGAGCTGGTTGTGATGATTCCGGGGAGGAAGGCAATGCAGGGCAAGGCTGGAAGGAAGGTGAAGGCAAATGCCAAGGAACCAAAGATGAAGAGGAAGGGGCAAGCACATGAGGGGGTCCACAATCTGGTGAGACTTTAGCTCGAAACCCGGTAGCAACAGTCTCCGGATCCCAGGAAATCTTACTCAAATGGGAAGAAAAGATCCCATCCTTTTTCAGGCCAGCGAATCTAGGAGGAAATCTGTAGGAAATTGCAACATGGCCCAGTCTGAAACAGGAAGTGCATCTGGTGCTCGAAGTGCAATCGGGCCGAACATAGGAATTCGACAGGCACCGGCTACAGAAGGGCCTTTTCCGGACCAGATCACATGCATTGCCTAAAGGAGTAGCGTTTGCACTAGACAAAACCGACGGTCTAGTTTTCGAAAAACTTTGAGGCTCCGAAAATCTCGTGCTAGTATGGCAAGTAGATGAAGATCCCGGGCGAAAATTAGGTTGCAAATTCAAATCAGGAACAGAACAAAAGTTGATCCTCAAAAAAACTGAGCCCTGATGATGAAATCTATCACTGGATTGATGGCTGGTTCGTGTGAAGACAGAGCCATGTCTATGAGGATGAGCATCAGGAAAATGATGGGGCAAAGGAGACTTGGAGGGACCTTTACCGACCACAGTTGCGTATGATTTTGAGGTTTTCCTCGATTTGGCTTGCTCCCAATCAAACCGAGGACCGGAGTCAAGAGTGGAGGAAATTCTTGTCTGGCCAGGCCCGAAGGATTCCAGAGGTGAAAAACAGCTTGAAAGAGTCACAAGCGAAGGATATGGAGCATAAACATGTAATCCAACTTGTCGATTGAAAACCGAAATTTGGTAATCGGTCAAATTATTCAATTCTGCACATAGTGTTCTTTTTAGAAATAAAAACCACACTTTGTGGTTGTGTTAGTGAACTTTAGTTTCAAATTGTAAGCATGAATCTAGTTTCTTAGTTTTTCCTTTTCCAAACCACAGCACGCCTTGGTCCGATGAGATAAACCGATAAAATCTGTGATAGGTACTTGGAGTTAGCTGCAGTGAACATCCTATCGGTGAAGATGTCATCATTGGATGTTCGTTTCCCCATCAACGTGTATGGCACTATCATTGCCGGAGACAACATTGATTGCAAGTGTATTTATATATCTCTTCCATCGCGATAAAGATCATTGTCAGCTCATCACCTCTCAGGCCAGTCTCAGTGCAAGTTTCATGGGCACAATTACCTAGACTGAAAACTAGGTAACTATGCCCATGGAGTTTCATGGTGATGAAAGTCTCCTCACATCCCATGAAACTCTCACATTCTCTCTCTTCGCCACGTCAGCATATTTAATGTAATAAAACTCCTCATGAAACTCCACTGAGACTGGCCTAGGGTAAGTAGGATTGGGCACTCTCTTCTTGCCAACTGAGAAAAATTCAATATTTTTTGACTGAAAAAATCCAATATTTATATATTTCCTTGAAGTAAATTTCTATTTTTCAAAAGTGTACTGTTATCTTGAGTGGTTGTCAATAAACATTTGCAGTCCCCTTGGTGCTAGGAATCTTCTGGTTTTAGAAAGTTCTGTTGCTGAAAGGTGGAATTTTACGTTACTCTGACCAATCATCAGAATATGAAATAACCACGTTATTGCACTAATAAAAGCACATGTTTAAAATGATGTGTATTCGTGTTTTGTGTTTGTTTGTCTTGTCCAGCCTTGCCTTCCTCTTCCTCTCCCTGTGCCCCCTCCTCTACAAATCTAACGGCACCACGCCCCCTCCTCTCGCGCGCCGCAGGAGGGGGAGCTTCCGGTTTGAGTTTGGGACCCGGTCGATTTCTTGGAACGAGGAGGAGGAGGCGGCAGGTTCTTGGCGTTCAACTCCTCTGTGCACCCAGTCGCCGCGCACTTGCCGGTGCCAGAGCCGCCAGCACCGCTAGACGTGGATGAGAAGGAGGCTCTGTAACGCTCGCGTTTTTAGCTCCTAATAAATCACCTAATAAATCACGCGTGTTTTCAAAATTGTCCAGCTGAGCTCATTTGCCCCCTTCCAATCCTTAGTCGCCGTTTCCCCCCTCTCACCCTCGGCGCGCGTGCCGCGAATCCCGCCGGCACCGCCCGCACCCGGGCCAGCACCCACGCGTGCCTTCCCAACGCCGCGGTCGGCCGCCGTGCCGGGAATCCCGCGCACGCCGCGGTCCCCGCCGGCCGGTCCGCCTCGCCATCACCACCGTCCCGAAAATCACGCCGACGCCGGAAATCGTAAAACCCCTCAAAACCCTCCTCCCAAATTTCCCTAACAATTCTCCTATTTTTTCCAAACTTTTTCCCTATTTTCCTCCCATTTCTTTTCCTTTTTTTTCCTTTTCTTTTCTCCTTCCTTCCTTTTCTTTCTTTCCCTTTTCTCCCTTTCTTTTCTTTTCCTTCCCTTCTTTTCTTTCCTTTCTTTTTCCCTTCCCTTCTCTCTCCCTCCTTTCCCCTCCTTCCTCCCGCGGCCGGCCCTGCCTGGCACCGCTGACCGTGCCTGCGCGCCTGGCCAGGCCGGCACCCTCACCTTCCCGACACGCCACCCCGGCCCCGTGACGCGACCTCACCCTGGCACATCGCCATTACTTCGCCTGCCCGAACCATCACACCGGTGCTGTCGCCGCCGGCCACCCCGCGCCCGGCCCCGCCGGCCTGCCACCTCCCCGTAGCACCACCACCGCAAGCCCCGCTCCCCCACTGCACGCGAACGCCGAGCCACCTGCACAAGTAGACCTGCCGCTGCCCGAGCCGTCTTGTCACCGGGCGCCGCCTCGAGAAGCCGCTCGAGCTCGCCGGAGCCGTCCTCGCCGGAAAAATCTCCCCCCCCCCGAACCGCCTTTAGCCGCCTATAAATAGGCCCCCGGCCTCCTCGCCGCTCCGCACCTCGCAATCGAGCCTCCACAGCCCTCCCTTGCTCCACCACCGCCACCAATCGCGCCGCCACCGCTAGCTTCCGCCGCCGCCCAAACCGCGCCGCGGAGCCGCCTCCCCGAGCAACCCCAGCCCAAGGTGAGCACGGGGATGAGATCCCCTCAGTCTCCTCTCCATTTTGCCCCATCTCCCGGCCGCCGCCGTGGCCAGGGTCGCCGGCGGGCACCCCTACCGGCCGGCCCCCGCGCGGTCTGCCCCCCCCCCCTTCCCCTGCCTCTGTCTGTTCGCAAGGAAGAAGAAGGCTATTTAGCCAAAAACCCCCTGGCACTCTCCTGTTTCTCCCCCACCGAGCCCTCTTCTATTCCCTCTCTTTTCTTTTCCAAAATACACCCTAAACCTTAAAGTTTTTCCACCAAAACACCCCTGTTATTTTTAGACAGGCCCCTAGGCTAGTTTAATTAAACCCCCACCCTGCCTAAATATTATATTTAGGTCCTTTTAATTCAAATTAAATTCTAAAACATCTCTTTAACCCGACATTTCATGCGCAATTTTAATCCAACCCGCGCCCAACCTTTCCCCCACCCGTGCCGGGTATACCACCACCCATCCGTCACCATAAACCCCTGCATAATATTTATTCCCCTATTTTATTTAATTATCTTCCGCGAGCTCAGCCGGGGAAAATGTGTATGCTGTTATTGATTGCTTGCTTGCCTATGTGTGCACTATAGCCGACGGAATAGACGAAGGAAGGTACCCCGAGCCGGAGATCGGAGCCGACTACTGCGAGCAGGAGCCCGAGATCCCGAACGCCGAGCCGGCACTCCCCGAAGACTTCGAAGACAGCAAGTTCAATCTCACCCTTTGATGCATGCTTTAATCCCAGTTTTATAAATACAACCCTATGACCCGTTTTATAAATTGCATATTGTTTTACTGTTAAAACCCGGTAGGATAGCCACCTTTGATTGCTATGATTGATCTTTGATTGCCCTAAATGATTTCTTTAAAATGTGTGAGTGCTTTAAAAATGGGAATGGGATATTTTGGAAAGTGAGTAAAGAACTGGGTAGACGGGATGGACGCGTGTGTCAGGAGTATGGGTGAGCTCGTACCTTTGTGGTTGAGCGTGTTGGAGATGTCCATCTTGTCGTTAAGGACCGGGTTGCGTGACATCTCACCTGACCCAATTATCGTACTACCACTCGACCGTTGTATGTGGCAACGGCTTAGCATAAATCCCACTAGTTAATCTACTTGCCATCAGGAGTGCGGGTGAGCAGCGGGAGACCAAGGAGTAGGGGTACGATCTGTGTGAGGTACGCCCTGGTTACGTGAGATAACCCCTTGGTTGCTCCCGTGGTGGCTCGTAGGGTTAGCTAAGGTGGGTAATGGCTTTGATAGGATCCGCGCCGGCACTACGGTGTTCGTGTGGCGGTACCCTACTTGTGGGTAAAGATGTACAACCTCTGCAGAGTGTAAAACCTATTCGAATAGCCGTGTCCACGGTATTGGACGAGTCACGGTGGGGTCACAAAACTAGTGTTTGGATTTGGGATGTTTTCGTGGCGTGAGTTGTTCTCTGGAAAAGTGTGTGGCTGTGTGCCTGGGCTACTGCGGACGGGGAGTCCGGTAGTCTTCATTTGGTTTTCACAAAACAACTGAGTTATAAAAATTGTTTGCGAAAACCTTTTCGAAAGCAAACCCCTGCATGAGTAAATGTGTTTGTAAAATAAACCTTATCCTGATCCTTGATATATCCCGTGCATGATCTGCTTATAAGCCCCTCCGTGGGTGGGGTTGAACTTGTTGAGTACGTTTGTACTCACCCTTGCTTAATTAACTGTTTTTCAGAGGAGGATCCCGACTTCGTTCCCGAAGACGTCGAGTAGGTCGTTGCCCTACACCCAACCGTGCCTGTGGACTCAGGGTCGCCACAGAGAGCTTCCATGGCGTGGTACTCTGATGAGGCCTTAGAAGCCTTCGCTGTTGTAGTTTGGTCTTTAGCTTTGGTGTTGTTTCTCGTGGCAGTGGCGCTCCCGTGCCCGCTATGCCGCCGTGATGTAAGGGACTGAACCACCTGTTGTAATAAATGTGTTGCCAGCCTCCTGGGACTGGTATTTGTATCACATTTAGTCACCTCTGATGAGGGGACGCTTCAGGTGGTATCAGAGCCGTAGGTTGGCCGTAGGACGCGACCCCTAGGACCCTGGACCCCTTTTCTAAGCCTTTCTCTACTAGATCTTCCTTGCTTGGCACACCTTCCACGCAAAGCACTCACCGTGGCTTTGTTGGTCCCAGATGGCTGACAATGAGTGGAACGGAGGAATCTGCCCCCCAGATCCTGGCCTCCCTAAGTTACTGCTACTCAGCCTAGAGCGCATCGGAGTAAGGGACCCACCGGAGTACCTCTATCGGGAGTATGAACTCAGAAGCACCTTTCGGTGTGAGGTGATGATTTTCGTGTCTAGGAGCACGTGGTACCCCGATGTGAGCCCCTGGTACACCAAAACCACCGGGTATCGCTTCGCCGACACCTACCACAAGGCCGCCCGAAAAGCCCTTCGCCATCTGCGAGTGATCTATAAGCACCACCTCCGTCAGACCCCAATGGGATTCTTTCCGCCTGCTGGAGGAAGAGGTCGCTCATGGATCGCCCGGATGAGGAGACTTGGACGCGAAGAAGAAGAGCTAGAGGACACAGTTTCTCACCTATCCATCTACCTCACCGGCCTAGATAAGCTTTACCGTGAAACAGCAGCACAACTGAAGGAGCAAACTCGCAGAGCAGAAGGAGCAGAAAAAGCATTAATAGCGCAAACAGAGAAGGTGGTAAAAGCCGAAGAAAAAGCAGAGATCGACCAAAGAGCCTACGAAGGTTTATGGCAGGCCTTTGCTAAAGCTCGTGAGGAAGCACGTCAAGCCGAGGAGCGAGCTGCACGAGCTCGAGCAGATCTACGGAGCCTAATTAACTCAAGTGGAACCAAAAATGGGTGGATATCAGAAGAAGAAGAAGAAGAACCCATGGAAACCCATTGGGATAAAGGCACCCAGACCGAGGACGTGATATTGGAGCAATGCCTTCCACCGAAGAAGCGTCGCATTCAGCCTGAGGAAGAATCCCCATAAGAAGAGTATGGAGTGCCTAGACTAGAGCTATCGTCATAATAATAAGTGTACCCCTGAGGAGTGTACCCAATCTTTGTGAATAAATAAAACTATCTATCTTTTGTACCCTACCCTTTGCACAGCTTGTTCAACTCTACCCTTGTTTTCAGATGGCCGAAGATGGATGGACCCAAGGCGTGTGCCAGGAGGAGCCTGGTTTTGCTCGCCTTCTTATCAACTCCCTGGAGCGCCTCGGTATCACTGAGCGCCCAAGGTACTACAGTAGAGAGTACGAGCAACTCGGCACTCTTCGCTGTAGGGTGGTCCTCTCCATCGCCAGAAGCACCCGCTACCCCAACGTCGAGCCGTGGCGCGTGACCGCCACAGGTTTTCGACATCGGGATACCTATCCCTTGGCCCTCCGGAAAACTCTCCGTTACCTGTGCAGGATCTACGAGGAACACCTTGTCTCCACACCGATGAGACTTTATCCTCCCGCCATCCGGACTCCAGTCTGGCAGGCCCGCATGAGAAACCTGGAACGGCGCCGTCACCAAGAAGATCCTTTGTACCATGTAGTTGCCTACCTCGTCTCCCTGGATAAACTCTTTGATGATCAGGCCAAGTTCTTGAGAGAGCAAATTGGTCGGGCTGAGCAAGCGGAAGTCACAGTAAGGATGCACCAAGTTCGAGTACCCCAGGCTGAAGCAAGGACCGCGGCCGCCATAAGCAGCGAAGCTGTTGCCCATGAGAGCCTCAGGCGGATTCAGGATCAGCGCATACAGGAATGGACCAACAGTGGAACACCCGTCCCGGCTGTGGGAGAAGCACAAGTCCTAATTGGGACACCCCTCATAGGATGGGGAGGAGTTCCTGAGACTCCAACACCGACTGTAGCCGCCGAGCAACCAACATCAACCGTCGAAGAAGGAACTTCCGCCCAGCCCCAAGAAGACGGGAACCCCCAGGATGATGACAGTGATGAGCTGCTCATTCCCCTGGAAGCACACTCCGCCCCAGAAGATGGCTCGCCCCGCGAGTAGCATGCCGCAGAAGCCCTTGCCAAGGAATGAAGCCGTGCTGGTCCGAGCTTAGAGCCGCACCCTTAGCTTTTGTCGTAGTGCCTAGCCGTGTAGTGTACCAGCGTTGTACCAGTCGAGTAGATCGGGATGTATCCTCCTCTTATGGTAAAAAAAAAAGTTGTTTGTGCTTGTTTGTCATGTGTGCTTGTTGTGTGCTTGACGGCAGGAGTCAGATCCTGTCTTTTCAAAAGCCCGTCTTAATCAACTTAAACATCACCTAAAATCTCATAGAAACCCGCGCCCCCTACAGATGGTTTCAAGGCGTCCCGCCGGGAGTTTCCAAGGCTCCGGTCGTATGGACCCAAATGCGGAAGGATCGCATGCAGGACGAAGGGAGCGCCCTAACGACCAAGAAGTGTATCAGGATGAAAATGGAGGAGAAAACATGGTTCCGCCACCGCCGCCACCTGCCGTAGACCTGGCGCAAGTATTGGCTAACTAGACCCTGTTGCTGGAAGCCATAGCCAATGCCATCACCCGCCCAAAGCCCCGTGTTCTGGGCATGAATGAGAAACTGATAGAATTTCTCCGGACAAAGCCACCCACGTTTGGCGGGTCCGTGAATCCCTTGGATGCAGATGACTGGCTGAGGGCCATCCTAAGGGAACTAGAGCCATTCAACTGTGAGGATCGAGACAAAGTTCTTTTGGCCACCCACCAGCTCACTGGAACAGCCTTAGCCTGGTGGGAAAACTACTGTGCAGCGGCCAAAGATCCCTCCGCCATCACTTGGGATGAGTTCGTGGAAGAGTTTCGTCGCTACCACATCCCAGAAGCCACACTAAAGCGCAAGGCAGACGAGTTCCGTGAACTTCGCCAAGGCAACAAGTCCGTGGAGGAATACACCTACCAGTTCATAGAGCTGGCTCGTTATGCCCCAGAAGAAGTGGACAAGGACTCCAAGAAGCAGGAGATGTTCAAGAAGGGCTTGACTCCGGAGCTAAGGACTCTGCTTACCCCTCAGATCTACCCTGATTTCAACACGCTTATGAACATGGCCATCCTCACAGAAAGAGCCAAAGCAGAAGAGAAGAAAGAAAACAAGCGCAAGTTCATGGAGCACAAGGCTCAACAGCAGGAACGTTCCCAGAGGCAGAGAAGCTTCGGACACCCCATGTCCAGATTCCAAGCCCCCATGCAGTACAGAACCCAGTCACAAGCCACGGGCTCTCAAGGCCCCAGAACCCAGTTCAAACCGTACAACAACCAGAACACAATGAAGCCTCCACAGAGCAACACTAGCCAGGTCACTGCCAACAACAACAACAACAACAACTCCAGGGTGTGTTTCAACTGCCGTGAGACCGGACACTTCATCGCCAACTGCCCATATGCCAAAAAGCCAACAGTTTCAGCCGTCTCCAACTCAGTGAATGGGGCGAGACCGGTTGTATCTGGAGCCAACCGCGTGCCAGTTCGCAGCAACAACAACTTTGGCAATAACAACCAGCAGATGAGGCAGCCCCAGCAGTCTTATGGACGAGCCCGCGTCAACCACATCAACGCACAGGAGGCTCAAGAAGCACAAGGCGTAGTGCTCGGTGAGTTCCTGGTCAGCTCAGTCTTGGCAACTATATTATTTGATTCAGGAGCATCACATTCGTTCATATCTTCAAGTTTTGTGGAAAAGCATAAAATACCTACAGTACTACTAAAAGCACCCTTGTTAACCCGAACACCCGGAGGTGACATCAAGTGTCAACTGGGTTGCTCCCGGGTGAGAATAATTTTAAGTGGGGTAGAGTTCCTAGCGGACCTGGTAGTACTGAAGTCCAGAGGGATAGATGTGATTCTTGGGATGGACTGGTTAAGCCTTCACCACGGCCTTATAAGTTGTGCCGATAAGGTGGTACACCTAACCAACCCAGATGGAGTGCAAGTAACCTGCCGTACCCGAGGAAGCAGACCAGACATAATGGTCTTTAGCATGGAGGCCAAGTCCCTAGAAGAAATCCCAGTAGTACGGGAGTACCCAGATGTATTTCCCGAAGAACTCCCCGGAATGCCACCAGATAGGGATATAGAGTTTGTTATCGACCTCATCCCCGGAACCTCTCCCATAGCCAAGAGACCCTATAGGATGGCAGCCCCTGAGTTGGCGGAGTTAAAGAAGCAGCTGAGAGAACTTCAGCAAAATGGGTTCATCAGACCGAGCTCATCACCATGGGGAGCCCCAGTGCTTTTCGTCGAAAAGAAGGATAAAAGCCTGAGGATGTGCGTGGACTATCGCTCACTAAACGAAGTCACTATCAAGAACAAGTATCCTCTCCCCAGAATAGATGATTTATTTGACCAACTAAAGGGAGCCAAATATTTCTCGAAGGTCGACTTAAGGTCAGGATACCACCAACTCAAGATTAGGGAGAGTGACATCCCAAAGACCGCCTTCGTCACCCGTTATGGACAGTATGAGTTCACAGTGATGTCCTTTGGACTCACCAACGCACCAGCGTATTTTATGAATCTCATGAATAAGGTGTTTATGGAAGAGCTAGACAAGTTTGTCGTGGTGTTCATCGACGACATACTTGTTTACTCCAAAAGTGTGGAGGAACATGAACAACACCTTCGAGTGGTACTGGAGAAACTGAGGGCGCACAAGCTGTACGCTAAGTTCAGCAAGTGTGAATTCTGGTTGGAGAAAATATCCTTCCTTGGACATATTCTGACAGCAGAAGGAGTAGCAGTAGACCCTGGGAAAGTCGAAACAGTTTCCAACTGGCAACAACCAACCAATGTGAGCGAGATCAGAAGCTTCCTTGGTTTAGCAGGGTACTACCGGAGGTTTATCGAAGGATTCTCCAAGATTGCCCGGCCCATGACAGAGCTGCTCAAGAAGGAGAAGAAGTTCAACTGGACCGAGTCCTGCGAGAAAAGTTTCCAAGAGTTGAAGAGAAGATTGACCACAGCCCCAGTGCTGACCCTGCCAGACATTCAACGGGGCTTTGTCGTGTATTGCGACGCCTCCCGACAAGGGTTGGGATGTGTTCTCATGCAAGATGGGAAGGTAGTGGCATATGCCTCCCGCCAGCTCAAGCCCCACGAGCAGAACTATCCCACCCATGATTTGGAGTTTGCAGCCGTAGTGCATGCCCTTAAGATTTGGAGACACTACCTGATTGGAAATAAGTGCGAGATCTACACGGACCACAAGAGCTTGAAGTACATTTTCACCCAGCCTGACCTGAACCTAAGGCAAAGAAGGTGGTTGGAATTAGTCAAAGACTATAACCTAGAAATCCATTACCACCCGGGAAAAGCCAACGTAGTGGCAGATGCCTTAAGCAGAAAGTCTTATGGAAAAGCAGTACCTAAGAATGCCCAATTACAAGAGGAAATGGCACGACTCAACGTGCACATTGTTCCCCAGGGCTACGTTCACCAACTAAGTGTCCAGCCCACCCTGGAAGACAAAATCAGAAAAGCCCAAGAATCCGATAAGGAGCTGATGAAGATCCGCAAGCACACGGGGGAGAATAAGGCCCCAGACTTTAGGGTGGACAGCCACGGTACACTATGGTATAAGAACAGGATATGCGTACCTGAAGACGGAGATTTCCGGCAGACCATCATGGATGAGGCACACAACTCAGCGTATTCCATCCACCCGGGATCCACTAAGATGTATATGGATTTAAAGCAGAAGTACTGGTGGAATGGAATGAAGGCGGACATTGCACAGTTCGTCGCCCACTGTGATACTTGTCAAAGGATTAAGGCAGAACACCAGAAGCCCGCAGGACTGTTGCAACCCCTACCCATCCCGGTATGGAAATGGGATGAGATAGGCATGGACTTTGTAGTAGGCTTGCCAAAGACACAGAAAGGATATAATTCCATATGGGTAATAGTAGACCGACTCACTAAAGTCGCTCACTTTATACCCGTGCGAAATAATTATGACGGAGAAAAATTGGCCAAGCTGTATATAGCAAACATAGTGAAGCTGCATGGAGTACCCAGCAGGATAGTTTCAGATAGAGGGACTCAGTTCACCTCTAGGTTTTGGGAAAGTTTGCATAAATCTATGGGAACCAAGTTGGATTTTAGTTCGGCTTATCACCCGCAGACGGACGGACAGACTGAGAGGGTGAATCAGATTATGGAAGACATGTTGAGAGCATGTGTCCTTACCTATGGCAAAGATTGGGAACAGAGCCTACCATATGCAGAGTTCTCGTACAACAACAGTTATCAAGCCAGCCTAGGCATGTCACCATTTGAAGCCCTATATGGGAGAAAATGCAGAACACCTTTAATGTGGTCAGAAGTAGGAGAACGTGCCTTGGTAGGACCCGCACTTATAAAGGAAGCCGAGGAACGAGTAGCTGAGATCCGAGAAAAATTGAAGGCCGCCCAGTCTCGACAAAAGAGCTATGCAGACAGGAAGAGGCAAGAAGTAAGCTTCAATCCTGGAGAGTTCGCTTACCTCAAGGTTTCACCTATCCGAGGGACTCGCAGATTTCAAGTGCACGGGAAGTTGGCCCCTCGGTACATCGGACCGTACAAGGTGCTGAAGAAAGTTGGAGCAGTAGCATACCGGTTGAAGCTACCAGAGGAAATGGCGGATATACATCCCGTGTTCCACGTTTCTCAGCTGCGAAGGTGTTTGAGAGTGATCGAAGAGAAACGAGTGCCGGTGGAAACAATTGACTTACAGCCAGATCTTAGGTACCAGGAGGTGCCCGTCAAGATTTTGGACACAGTGGTCAAAAGGACGAGAACATCAGAAGTACGGGTGTGCAGAGTCCAATGGAGCAGACACGGAGTGGAAGAAGCCACGTGGGAACGAGAAGACGCATTGAAGAAGGAGTTTCCCCACCTGTTCGAAACCTAGCCGAATCTCGAGGGCGAGATTCATTTTAAGTGGGGTAGGTTTGTAACGCTCGCGTTTTTAGCTCCTAATAAATCACCTAATAAATCACGCGTGTTTTCAAAATTGTCCAGCTGAGCTCATTTGCCCCCTTCCAATCCTTAGTCGCCGTTTCCCCCCTCTCACCCTCGGCGCGCGTGCCGCGAATCCCGCCGGCACCGCCCGCACCCGGGCCAGCACCCACGCGTGCCTTCCCAACGCCGCGGTCGGCCGCCGTGCCGGGAATCCCGCGCACGCCGCGGTCCCCGCCGGCCGGTCCGCCTCGCCATCACCACCGTCCCGAAAATCACGCCGACGCCGGAAATCGTAAAACCCCTCAAAATCCTCCTCCCAAATTTCCCTAACAATTCTCCTATTTTTTCCAAACTTTTTCCCTATTTTCCTCCCATTTCTTTTCCTTTTTTTTCCTTTTCTTTTCTCCTTCCTTCCTTTTCTTTCTTTCCCTTTTCTCCCTTTCTTTTCTTTTCCTTCCCTTCTTTTCTTTCCTTTCTTTTTCCCTTCCCTTCTCTCTCCCTCCTTTCCCCTCCTTCCTCCCGCGGCCGGCCCTGCCTGGCACCGCTGACCGTGCCTGCGCGCCTGGCCAGGCCGGCACCCTCACCTTCCCGGCACGCCACCCCGGCCCCGTGACGCGACCTCACCCTGGCACGTCGCCATTACTTCGCCTGCCCGAACCATCACACCGGTGCTGTCGCCGCCGGCCACCCCGCGCCCGGCCCCGCCGGCCTGCCACCTCCCCGTAGCACCACCACCGCAAGCCCCGCTCCCCCACTGCACGCGAACGCCGAGCCACCTGCACAAGTAGACCTGCCGCTGCCCGAGCCGTCTTGTCACCGGGCGCCGCCTCGAGAAGCCGCTCGAGCTCGCCGGAGCCGTCCTCGCCGGAAAAATCTCCCCCCCCCCCCGAACCGCCTTTAGCCGCCTATAAATAGGCCCCCGGCCTCCTCGCCGCTCCGCACCTCGCAATCGAGCCTCCACAGCCCTCCCTTGCTCCACCACCGCCACCAATCGCGCCGCCACCGCTAGCTTCCGCCGCCGCCCAAACCGCGCCGCGGAGCCGCCTCCCCGAGCAACCCCAGCCCAAGGTGAGCACGGGGATGAGATCCCCTCAGTCTCCTCTCCATTTTGCCCCATCTCCCGGCCGCCGCCGTGGCCAGGGTCGCCGGCGGGCACCCCTACCGGCCGGCCCCCGCGCGGTCTGCCCCCCCTTCCCCTGCCTCTGTCTGTTCGCAAGGAAGAAGAAGGCTATTTAGCCAAAAACCCCCTGGCACTCTCCTGTTTCTCCCCCACCGAGCCCTCTTCTATTCCCTCTCTTTTCTTTTCCAAAATACACCCTAAACCTTAAAGTTTTTCCACCAAAACACCCCTGTTATTTTTAGACAGGCCCCTAGGCTAGTTTAATTAAACCCCCACCCTGCCTAAATATTATATTTAGGTCCTTTTAATTCAAATTAAATTCTAAAACATCTCTTTAACCCGACATTTCATGCGCAATTTTAATCCAACCCGCGCCCAACCTTTCCCCCACCCGTGCCGGGCATACCACCACCCATCCGTCACCATAAACCCCTGCATAATATTTATTCCCCTATTTTATTTAATTATCTTCCGCGAGCTCAGCCGGGGAAAATGTGTATGCTGTTATTGATTGCTTGCTTGCCTATGTGTGCACTATAGCCGACGGAATAGACGAAGGAAGGTACCCCGAGCCGGAGATCGGAGCCGACTACTGCGAGCAGGAGCCCGAGATCCCGAACGCCGAGCCGGCACTCCCCGAAGACTTCGAAGACGGCAAGTTCAATCTCACCCTTTGATGCATGCTTTAATCCCAGTTTTATAAATACAACCCTATGACCCGTTTTATAAATTGCATATTGTTTTACTGTTAAAACCCGGTAGGATAGCCACCTTTGATTGCTATGATTGATCTTTGATTGCCCTAAATGATTTCTTTAAAATGTGTGAGTGCTTTAAAAATGGGAATGGGATATTTTGGAAAGTGAGTAAAGAACTGGGTAGACGGGATGGACGCGTGTGTCAGGAGTATGGGTGAGCTCGTACCTTTGTGGTTGAGCGTGTTGGAGATGTCCATCTTGTCGTTAAGGACCGGGTTGCGTGACATCTCACCTGACCCAATTATCGTACTACCACTCGACCGTTGTATGTGGCAACGGCTTAGCATAAATCCCACTAGTTAATCTACTTGCCATCAGGAGTGCGGGTGAGCAGCGGGAGACCAAGGAGTAGGGGTACGATCTGTGTGAGGTACGCCCTGGTTACGTGAGATAACCCCTTGGTTGCTCCCGTGGTGGCTCGTAGGGTTAGCTAAGGTGGGTAATGGCTTTGATAGGATCCGCGCCGGCACTACGGTGTTCGTGTGGCGGTACCCTACTTGTGGGTAAAGATGTACAACCTCTGCAGAGTGTAAAACCTATTCGAATAGCCGTGTCCACGGTATTGGACGAGTCACGGTGGGGTCACAAAACTAGTGTTTGGATTTGGGATGTTTTCGTGGCGTGAGTTGTTCTCTGGAAAAGTGTGTGGCTGTGTGCCTGGGCTACTGCGGACGGGGAGTCCGGTAGTCTTCATTTGGTTTTCACAAAACAACTGAGTTATAAAAATTGTTTGCGAAAACCTTTTCGAAAGCAAACCCCTGCATGAGTAAATGTGTTTGTAAAATAAACCTTATCCTGATCCTTGATATATCCCGTGCATGATCTGCTTATAAGCCCCTCCGTGGGTGGGGTTGAACTTGTTGAGTACGTTTGTACTCACCCTTGCTTAATTAACTGTTTTTCAGAGGAGGATCCCGACTTCGTTCCCGAAGACGTCGAGTAGGTCGTTGCCCTACACCCAACCGTGCCTGTGGACTCAGGGTCGCCACAGAGAGCTTCCATGGCGTGGTACTCTGATGAGGCCTTAGAAGCCTTCGCTGTTGTAGTTTGGTCTTTAGCTTTGGTGTTGTTTCTCGTGGCAGTGGCGCTCCCGTGCCCGCTATGCCGCCGTGATGTAAGGGACTGAACCACCTGTTGTAATAAATGTGTTGCCAGCCTCCTGGGACTGGTATTTGTATCACATTTAGTCACCTCTGATGAGGGGACGCTTCAGGCTCTGAGCTGCTTGGCCCCATCGACCGTCGCAACTCCACTGACAGCAAGCTTGCTGCCGCGCACATGGCCATCGCCCTCCCGACGGCGCCGTCGTTGCCTTCCTCGACGGCCTCTTGGGGATGGGCTACGACCTGCGCAAGGTGTCCACCTTTCCCCTGCTCACCGCCACCGACACTTACGACAAGATCATCTGGAGGATCGCGGACGCCGACCGGGGCCGAGCATGACAGCTAGCACCTCCTCTGTGCCCATCGCGTCGTGCATGAGCAGCGCAGCCGGCAATCGTCGCGCCTGCGGCAGCAGCAGTAGAGGCATCAGGGGCTCGAGTCTCGTAGGCTCGGGGCCCCTGCCGGTTCGTCCCCGTCGTTGTCGTTGTCGCCGCCACCACCATGGGTACATATTCCTTCTAGTTCACAGACTACGGGACACGTTCCTTCCTCACATGGTTCCCCACCTTCTCCTCCTTCATCCCCATAACTGCATACACCAAAGATTCCATCCCCACCTCCTCCTCTTCCTCCTCCTGACCATGATAGATGAATCTATTGATTAATTTCAAGAAGATTTGTTAATCATGTTTAATGTTTGGAACCAAACTCAAATTAAGATATCATATGGTGGTTCGTCCTATGTAGTGCAGAATGGGAGCAATGTTCTGCGAGTTTATAAAAACAAATTGGGACCTAATTTGAATGAATGTGATGTTCTAAATATTTTACATGTACAATTTAAATATAAAATTATTAAATTTGTTTAGAAGATAATAGTACAAACAGCACTTTCTGAAGTTCCTCCCATGAAAACACCTTGACCACACCTTGCCACCATTTTTTAAGCTACTGCCTCTGTCCTGAAATATAAGTTATTCTAGGACTTTAGGACGGATTAAAGAGGTGGGAAAATGTCACGTATACCCTTAGCCAATGATAATCAAAGGTAAGTTTTCTAGTTAACAAGTGCAATATTTGGCAATTCTTTAATTGAGTTGATTGAGTACTTACCAAAAACTCCTAGGATGCCTTATATATTTGGGGACAAATTTTGAACCCTTGAATGCCTTATATTTCAGGACGGAGGGAGTAAAAGTGAGGGCTACAACAAGAGGTGAGAGGAACCTTCTATCTTTCCCTGTGTATATGCTCTTTCAGGTGGTGTACAATTTTTTTTACTATAAGGCTCTAAAGCTGGATAGGCTTGGAAAAAATAGCTTTATTGTAGAAATTCTATCCAATTATCCATAAAGGTGAAGGTGACCAGCACTTTGATTTCTATTCTTGTGCAGTGTTGTCATGATACCAGCTCCTTGTGACCCTATCTACAAACACTGGTGCTCCACGGTATGCTGCAAAATGCTTCAACTTAAGTGTCACATTTTGTTGTATATTCCTTTTCAGATTTTATTGTACTCATATAAATGTAGTTCTGCTTTATAAAATAATATATGCTCACAGTCTGAAGCAAAGTACGATTCAAACAATTATTGGTGAGATATCTCATTAAAAGTATGCTTCACTCAAACCTTTGGCTATTCCATCATCATGTCTTCCATTGTACGATTATTAACTGCTCGATTGCCATTAGAATAGGTCTCTTCTCTTGTCACTGAAGCCAATGGAAAATAATATGCCTATCGGCTATTGCGAAATTGTTTTTCATGCTCAGGTTTTATCCAACGACACATAATGCCCATTAGAATACAAATACATGTTCTGTGACACTAAACCTTATGAGCTTTTTTAACTTTTCTTTGCACAATGTTAGTTTAGTACTTCACCTATTATTTGAAGCATAGATAAGCTTAAAACTATTAGTAATCTGTTGGTTTTTCGTTTTCCATCAACTTACTATATTAATAATTTGTTAATCCTTGTTTCAGAATGGAAATGGGAAATTTGGAGAGGGCACCATAAAGAGCAATGGATTGGACCCAATTGTTGATCCTTAACAATCTCCATCTCGCTGGCCACTGGAATTAGAGAAGAAACATCAAGAAATCATTGAGCTTTTGCATGCATGCAGTATTTTGTTGGTCCACAGGATCTACTTTTCTTGCTAAAGCTCTTTTGCTAATTTTGTCTTCCCCTAAAGCATGCTATTTTTAATGTACCTTTATTTTTAAAAACATATACTTCTCAATACTTCCCAATACTACAAATGCATCGTAAAAAATCTCTTATTTATTATGGGTTTTTAGACAAGTGTGTGTTGCACACACAGTCGGTAACATTGGTATTGTTGCCTTTGATAAAAAATTATTGTGGTATGGGATTATATTTTTGTTATTCCATATGTCCATGTATCATTTTAAAAATATGTTTTTTAATTTATTAAAGTTTTTTTACACATATATGTACTACTTCTACTCACCAATGTTGGGGCTCGGCGCATTGATTCCTTCTTCAGACATTATATTCTATGGTTTGTGGTGTTGGGTGAAAGTCATTCCCCACTTTTGCTAAACTATTATGACTGCTTTCGACTGGAGTTTTCCTCTTTGTTCGGTTTATTTTTTTCTAGATATTTTTCTAAACTTGTCTTGCCTGTTGCACATGTGATGATTTCACAATATTTGCTACCACTGAGTGAAGGAATGATTACAGAGGTATTCTAAAATGGATTCTCGTAAATGAATATGGATATCATGCTTTGAGAATTTCATGCTACACTTTCAGTTTTTTTATTTTGAAAAATAGGCCTTGTGGAAATGGTGTGGTTCAAGGTTTGTATGTTTGTTACGGATCAAATCTAGGGAGGGTTTACTATGTATCTTGCTGCATGGTATAAATTCCCAACGTGATAAAAGCATTAAATTCTTTTGAAAATATGAAAATCCAAATGAGAAGTTTTTTGGCACATAACTTTCTTTTTCATTATCTTTCCATGTAATTATAAATTTAGTACAGTTGTCACTTCTATGTAAGTACAAAATAAGTTTTTCATGACCAATTTAGGTATCAATTATTGTAACAAACGGAATGTTTTTTGAGATTTTTATTTATTCGATCTTAATATGATTGTTAATAATTTTTAGATAATATAAAAATTTTCAACATGTGCGTGTTGCACGTGCACTTTACTAGTATAGCAGTAAACATCGGAGAACCGTCTCCGTCCGTTATCGACTCAAACTGGAATTTCATTAATTAATTTTAATTCGACCATATACTTCCAATACGGAAAAGGTCTCACTTCTCCTAGGTACGCTGTACGCATCCCATCTAAACAACAACTATAAATGTGCCAAACAAGTGCTGGATGGGAACAGCTAACATCAGACATGAGTGATCTCTGTATGCAGTCACGCCCAAGATGAGGCGTCAACTTTGACTGCGATCATTAACAACACTGCAGATGTTCCTTAATCATAAAAGACGGCGTTCACATTACGCACTAGTTCAACACACTAAGCCTTCACAATAGCAGTAGATATTTGATACTATCTACTAGCACTACTTATGTTGTGTCCAACATATTCGTCATAAATTAGGTCAGGGTAACTGCTACAATCGAATACAAAAAGCTTATGCTGCCATCACTGACCGAGCAACCTTCACGAGCATCTTGGTGAGACCAACACAAGTCTCAGCTTCATCTCTGCCGTTGACGCGGGGGCGTCTAGCTGTCGCTTTGGCGGAAAAAAAACCAACCATCACGCTATGGCCGGTGGTGAATCGAAGTTTGCTAGGGTTAAAGAGATTTATTAGACTATTATTTGTGCATACCTGCAGTCCATGCATGTGGGTAGTACATAAGTCAAAGTTGTTGATGTCATCCTCGTCTAAATGGTTGTTTGAAACTTAAAATATATATATATATATATATATATATATAATTGAGTATCAAAATTAAATTCTGATTTCAGCATTGTATTTCTAACAATAAAAACTTCAAAACAAGATCCCACTTGACTATATTTTGACAAACTTTTCTATTCGTAATTTTTAATTAAAGTTGTATATTCTATTATCGCAGAACAAAACAAATGAAGTGTCAGAACAAATGAGAACAACTGTGAGAACAAGATCCTATTATAGCCAGAACAAGTTTGTATGTCATCCCGAATAAAAAAAATGTAGTATCAGAACAAATCAGAACAAGGGTCAGAACAAGTTATTATTATTGACAGAACAAGTTATTGTTATAGCCAGAACAAGATATTACTATAGCCAGAACAACTTAATATTATAGCCAGAACAAGTTTGTATGTCATCTCGAACAAATAAACTAAAGTGTCAGAACAAATGAGAATAACTGTCAGAACAACCCGTACAAAATATTATTATAGCTAGGACAACTTATTATTATAGTCAGAACAAATTTACATCTCATCTCGAACAAACAAATATTAACATAGAGAAAAAATATTAAAAAGGAAAGAATATATAAAAAAGTTGGAAATAGAAATAGAAAAAATAAAATAGATAAATAAAAGGAAAAGAAGAAATATTTTTACATGCATAACAAATTATATGAACTGACGGGTAAATTATAGTGAAGGAACAAATATTTGCAGAGGGGAAGGAAAATAAATAATTAAAGTGAATAAAAATATGTAAAGAAAAATGAATCATGAAGCGTGAATCTATTTGCTCATTGGGAAAATACTCACTAAGACAAATGTGTAGACCAAAAAACACTAAGATTAATATGTGAAACAAAAATTAACAAAGACAAATGAAAACGCTCGGTGTAAACTAAAACAAATGTGTGGAACAAAATTTTATTAAGATGGAACGTATTCAGAAAAATGGAAAAGAGAAAACAAAGAAAGAAAACTAAAATGAAGAGACAAATAAATAAAATAAAATAAAATAGAAATAAAGGAAAAGAAAACTCAGGAAAAGAATAGGGGAAAAATAATAAAATAAAAATGAGAAGGAGAAGGAGAAAACTCAGAATAAAGAAACAAAGAAAGAGGAATAGAAAAGGAAAAAACGTAAACAGGTAAAAAAAATAAACGAAACACAAAGGCATGGCCGCACGGAAGCCTCCCTCCGTTGGGGGCCATCGCGTCCGTACGGCGCGGCGCACGGTCTATCAGCCGTGGCGCGTTGACGCTAGGAGTAAAACCCATGGATCTAACCTTACCAGTATTGTCCACAAAAGTTACTAACAGATACCCCTCCAGAGAGACAGATACAAACTGATCGCAAGAGTTCGATAACACCTTTACCGTTGCCATTCATCACACCATCCACTTCACTATCATGAAGCACAAGATTCAGGCTACCGGTGCGGCTGAAGCAGTGATTTTTCCAGTGATATTGTACATTCCGGTTTGTTTGAGCCAGCCCAGTTCAGCCCAACTACTAGAGATGCAGCAATTTTGATGATGCCAACCCAAGCCCAGTTCAGCCAGACATTTTTCTTTCCTATAGCGCCGTGGACCCATGGTGATTTTGATGGGCTACGACTACGACCCGGTGCACACAACGCGGTAGGAGACAAAAGGGCAAAGGCAAACCATTAATACACACAATTCCTCCATTTCAAATGACTAGCATAGATGCACGTGCGATACGCACGTATTTTAAAAACATAAAAATATAATTTACATTTTACTTTCATAAAAACAGAGTAGCATTGATATATTATTTACAACAATATGTGTTTATTGATATTTTGGTAAATTTGGATATTTAGAACCATAAATTGGACACTTGATCAGTAATAGCTTGTGATAATCAAAGTCGAATCTAAATGTGTATCTTAATGCTCTCTTGTAAAGAACAATCAGATAAAACCGACAAGCATTTGTCTTGCGAGGATTCTGATTAGGAAAAGCGATTATGGACTAATCGGTAACACTTAACATACATATATGAGTTTAGTAAAAGAGAGAGAGCTTTTGTTGTGATTTAGTCATACTACAACAAAAGGATCGTTGGCACACTACGCTGATGCTAAATATCCCTTGAGTTTTTCAACCAAGAGAGTTGCATCATTCAAACCCTCGCTCGTATCTTATCTAGAAAAACCATGAATGAACCCTTCAGTTTTCTAATTGGCCTATTCTGCAATTGTTATTGGCCTTCTGCAAAAGATGAGCATGATGTGGTGTGGTTTTGGTTGGAGAAAGGCAAGCCACATGAATGCTCGTACTCAACATTTCACGGTAGGTTGGTTTCCTTTTGGCATAAGGTCCTTGCATTCCAAGAGCAAATGTTTGCTGAGAATAGGGACACTGAAACGAATTAGGATGGACGACAGCTGACCAGGCTGATGTAAAGTTGAAATTGGGACCACCTGTCAATGGCCGGGGACTAGGGCAAAGCGGAGAGGGCGACGAGGGCACTCGATTCCTCTCCTCACCTTGGGCTATGGTGGCGCACGGAGAGAGATCAACGGAAGTAACCTGGGAGGGCTCTCCACTAAATGGAGAGGCCTCTCCATGATTTTATGCTAATCCTAAAATTTACACTTCTAGAACTTTAGTCAAGTTTGCAAAATATCAAATGCGGAAATTTTACAATTGATTCAGAGGGTGCTGAGGTACAGTCGCAACCAGGAGACCCGGTTCAATTTTCTCATTAGAGTGAATTTACGGGACTGGTTTAAAAAATCCCCTCGCCAGTGAAACTTGGGTTCGAGGGTTTTTAAGCCGGGATTCGGACAAAGTCATAGTGACTTAAAATTTGGAATGGTTGGATTAATCATGTTGATTAGCGTGATAGGGATCCTTTTATACATACTCCATCCGTCTCAAATTATTTGTCACTGTTGACTTTTGATCACAACATTTGACCATTCATTTTATTAAAAAAATGTCAAATGTGATAATAGTGACAACAATGTCAAAAGTGAATACTACATGTGTCTCACGATCCTTTTATACATACTCCATCCGTCTCAAATTATTTGTCACTGTTGACTTTTGATCACAACATTTGACCATTCATTTTATTCAAAAAAATGTCAAAAGTGATAATAATGACAACAATGTCAAAAGTGAACAGAACTATGGAACGCAAGACTCTTTTCTTGATTCCGTCCAAGCTTCTATCCACACCTTTCAAAACAGGCCATTTCCTTGATACAACATGTATGTACAAAATTACCTTATGTTGTTAAGCACTAGAGGTACTCAGAAAAGATAACACAACTACGCAATGCTAAGCATAGACATTACTAATCATTTTGAACAGGTGCCAAAGATAACCTATAACAAGGATGGATTTGTGCATAAAAGTAAGTTTTCATTTAACTCGTAGACATAATGCATAAATAAGAGAATAGCCAGTAATGTGGACACATGATATATGAATTTCTGAAATTATTAGGTTTAGATGCTCCAAGACTTGCCTGGGATACAACAAAGTTAGTTCCTTCAAGGGACACCTCAACAAAAGGAAGCACTTCAAGAACCTCCTCGGACTCCTGATGATCTTCAAATAAATCTACAAAATCCACTTTCGGTGCTTCTATTTCTCAGATATGATGCGAGTCATAGTTAGGATATGAAAAACTTTTGAAAACTCACTATACAACTTATCTCCAAGATAAAGTTGCATGCCAGCACTAATCTACCCAAAAAAAAATAATAACTCACAACTGTTTGCTTACTAACCTAACCTTAAACCTTTTTTTATTATAAGCATTATAACAATTTCTAGTCTTGAAAACCTAATTTCTATTGATTAAAAGGTATATGTGAATAATAAAACATTATTCAGAATTTATAACCTTTGTAGGAGTAAGTATTTTATTTAAATACCTCAAACATAAGGTACTTAAATAAACACTTAAACTTATATTATTTTTTCCTAAGGTTTAGTAATTTTAATACATAAAAGAAAATAAAACAGCCCTAGACAAAATGGTTCGATAATTTTGGACAATTCTACAAATTGTGGTGAATTATTCAAGAAAAACTGAATTTAAATGCATGGGCGGTGCTTCTATTTCTACGATATGATGCGAGTCATAGTTAGGATATGAAAAACTACTTTTGAAAACTGACTATACAACTTATCTCCAAGATAAAGTTGCATGCCAGCACTAATCTACCCAAAAAATAATAATAACCCACAACTGTTTGCTTACTAACCTAACCTTAAACCTTTTTTTATTATAAAGCATTATAACAATTTCTAGTCTTGAAAACCTAATTTCTATTGATTAAAAGGTATATGTGAATAATAAAACATTATTCAGAATTTATAACTTTTGTAGGAGTAAGTATTTATTTAAGTAGCTCAAATATAAGGTACTTAAATAAACACTTAAACTTTTATTATTTTTTCCCTATGGTTTAAGAATTTTAATACATAAAAGAAAATAAAACAGCCCTAAACAAAATGGTTCGATAATTTTGGACAATTCTACAAATAGTGGTGAATTATTCAAGAAAAACTGAATTTAAATCTAACTCTAAAAACATTAACCATTCTAACAGAAAACCCTTGACTCTCTTTTTCACCCACCTGTTCTAGCTTCTGCTGGCTGACGCGCGGTATTATTGTCCCGAGTGTTAGCCTGTGCAGGGGCGCTCGACGGCGATGGCGGATGCGGCCGAAGCTTGGCCAGCGCGGGAGGTGACGGCGACGGCGCTCCGGCCACGGGCTTTCCCTACACTTATATAAGATCAAAGTTCACGCCCGGAACCAAGAGCTCGAATGGAGAGAGCAGAGAGGTGGCAAGCAGGGTCTCACCGTGAGGAGGGCGTACGGCGCCTGCGGACAGAAGATACGGCGGGGCTGAACTCGCCGGCGGGGAGCTTCAAATTGGAGGGGTGGGGAGCGGACGAGAGGGAGGCGGCGGCGCTCAAGGAATCGAGCGGATGGGAAAAAGAGGAACACGGCAACGGTGCCTGGAGCTTTATAGGTTGTTGAGGGGGTAACGGGGCCTGATGACATGGGAGCACGAGGAGGGACGTCGACGGCCAGGCAGCCGCTGCGTGGCGGACTAGCGAGCTAGAACGGCGCTACGGCGGCACTCCGGCAAGCATGCAGGCAGGACACTGGATGAGGCGTTAACTGATGAAAGCGCTCCTTTGAGTCGCTCTGTTTATTGACGAATTCAGTCCATACCGATCCTCAAATCCTCTTAAACCTTTAACCAATCTTGTAGCTGAATCAATCAACAACAAGTCATATATGGGACTTTTATTCCAAGCAACAGACTGGGAGATTAAAACCTCTGAACCTCGGGCAAAACTCGAGCTCCTTATTACAGTCCATTTCGCATTCGTTCTTCAGTTCAAGCAACCATACCGAAACAGGGTAGTTTCCAATCTTTGAGTTTGGTTTTAATTATCCAAACTTAGCTTTCCTTGTCCATGAGAAACACATTTTTCATGATATTTTCCAAAGTGTTAATGCAAACTTGATCAGCATCTTGACCCAAAGTTGGCTAATCATCACTGTTTTCAGACGCGATCACCATTCAGTTTGACAGTGAGTCAGTGACTACCAAAACAGTGACATCTTTCAGACTTTGAATTTCCGTTTGAATTTGAAACCTTCCCTTGCTCTGCTCAATAACTGAACTGAATTACTCTATGAACAATAAAGTCCCATTGTGACCCATAAATCTCAATGTTCAGACATGAAATTCTACATAATTCAATATTAACATTGGCTACTCATCAATGTTTCAGACTTGAGAAAATTTTGTCCGTCAGTTCACTGATGGGCTGATTCACCTTCACTAATTTGAGCTCCAAATAAAAATAGAATTCTTCTCCTTATCTAAACAACTAGTGCACCAAGATAATTCTTGATATTTCAGCTCTATTTACAATCCATAATCTTGCATAGCTCCCACATGAATTCATCCTATAACTAAACTCAAAACTCTGGTACTCCTAACTTGTTTTCAGACTTGGAACTTTTGACTGACAGATACCAATCCAAAACAGTACCTTGATCCGTTTTTTAACTCTAGTTTAAATATGCAAACACACTTTTCCTCGTACAACATCTACTGTAAAATGTCAACCAAAGATGGTACATTTCATTTTTCCGTCCACTTGTGCGAGCATGTACTAGAGTTGCAGCTTTTCTGCAAGCCATAGCCCATAGCTGTTGTGAGGAGCAATGGAGCATGCCATTTTTTAGACTATCTCCGGCAGCTCGTGCATAGCGATCTGCATCCCCAAAATGAAGAAAGAAAGGGCACTGTAGGAGCTCCAGCAGTCGCCATGATTTTTTTATGCGACCGAAACCGTAATTTATACCGCGGTAACCGTTAATACCGCCGCGGCACGGTAGCGGTTCCTAGCGGTTTGAACCGCTAGGGTTTTCAAATTTTCAAATTTTAAAAAAAAAATCCCCCAAAAATCCTAATAAATCCTTTAAGTTGCAATGATGTTAATGATGGCCGTCCCATTAAGGCCCACATCGGCCCAACCGATGTGGGGGTCAAAATATCTGTCTCCAGAGCCGCAGGATGCCTCTATTCGCCTCCATCAGTCCTCCTTTCCCCCGTCCACAGTTCCCCCGCGCTCGTCCACGCCGACCGCTCCCCGCCGCCGCCGAACCGCCCCCCGGGAGCGGTTTGGGCGGCTTACCGCGCGCACGCCGGATCTACCGCCCGCGGGCGGTAAGCCGCGCGGTTGCGGTGGTAAGCCGCACGGTTTCGGCAGTTAGCCGCCGGCTTGAACCGGCTAACCGCCCACGGGAAGGTATGCCCTTTTTTCTGTCAACGGTTTTAATTCAAACCGCAGCGGTATAAATTCAAACTGTCGCGGTAAACCGTTTAAACCGCTCGGTAAGCCGCTGTAAACTGTTTGTATAAGCCATTTTAGTTTGAAATTTGAATTCGAGCGGTTTTTAGCGGTTTGGATTTAAACCGCAGTGGTAAGCCGCTACCGCCGGGCGGCGGTTTAAACCTACCGGTCGCATAAAAAAACCCTGGCAGTCGCTGGATCGCCTGCTGCAAAATGCAGTCCGCCCTCCGGCGTCACGCAATCCTGGGGTTCTCTCTCCTTGCCGCAGCCCAACCGCCCGCTGCCCACCCACGGACCCACCCGCCCCACCCTCTTCGCCTTCCCTGTCCTCAACTCCTCCGCCGCGGTTGGTCTGCAGGGGCGCGGCGGGGAAGAGATCCACAGCGGCGGAGTTGGTGTTGACGCCACGGCAGCGGCTCGGCGGCGACTAGCCCGCCGCCGACACCTCCCCCCATCCTTCTACGGCGAGCCTGGATCCTGGAGGAGCAGGGGAGCCTGGATCCACGGTCGCGCTCGCCGAAGTCGGGGATGGAGGAGGTGAAGCGGTGGATCCGAGGCGCGCTCGTCGTCTGGTGGCGTTGGATCCATGGCCGGCCTCTCCGTGTGCGGCGCCTCTCCGTCTCCTCCGCCCTCTCCTTCCTCTCCGCCTGGAGCAGGGGCGGAGCTCCCTAGATCCGATGCAGGCGGAGCATGGGTCGTGCGCGGCACCTCTCCCTCTCCTCCGACGCGAGGCGGAGCAGGGGCTGACGCTGCTCGGCGGAGATCCAAGATCCGGCGGGACGAGCTTGAGGTCGAGGCGCGGCCGGCGGCGGAGCTGGAGGTCCTGGAGCTCTGTGGCCGGCAGCGCCCGCTCCAGGCCTCCCGCGGTCTCCCTCCTCCCACCTCGCTCCACCCGCGGTCTCCCTCCTCCCGCGGCCTCCCTCCCCCGCGCGGGAGCCAACTGCCGAGCATATGCGCGAGGGGGGTGCGCATGCCCACTGGAGTGGCCTTCTTTTTGCAGCTGTGTTTCCTTCTCTCTGTTAGCTGCATAGAGGATTTTTGAAGATGCAGATTCGCCTCGTTGTTGAAGACGGTCTTAGGAGCTACAACTGCAATAATGCGCTCTGATGTGCAGAAGGCTACAGCCACTGCAGTCCAACCCTCTCCAGACCTGGGAAAACCAAACCAAACCAAACCAAACCAACCCACTTGTGCGAGCATGTACTTCCTCCGTTCCTATTTAAATGATGCCAACGTCGTCATATATACTACACAAATAGAGCTAGGGGGTAGCTTAGGGGATGCTTGTCGGCAGGGTTTTGGTCTATCGCCAGTGAAGCCAAAGCACCGGCAGAGAAGACATTCTGAGAGAAAAGTACTGCTGACTAGTTGCTGGTGGTTGGTTTGTTCTGAGAGAAAAGTACTGCTGGCTGGTGGCTGATAAGCCAAACGAATACGCTCTTAATTGTAAACTTGTGAAGCAACTGTTTGCAGCAACACACAAGAATGAAATCTTTGCATTTCCTAGCGGCTACCGGTTATCCTGCTGAAGATTGGACTGAGTGGCACACGCTACCATCCTAGCGTCCGAGCACCCCGCGCCAGCACCCCATATGCCGCGCGGGTGCGGCCCGGTCTACCCGGTTTTTCTTTTCCTTCGGTTCCGCTTCTTTTTTTTTTATATACATTCACGGTCACGTGACAAACTGTCGAATGCGCAAGCAGGCTCAGTGAATTCAGCTGATGGATTTTTTATGCTCATAAAGGATTACCAAAAATATTATAAGAACACTGGACCGCTGGACATTCGGAAAGTTGAACTCCCGTGAATGATTCTTTCATCTTTTTTAGTACGTGTGTATGCACATTTAAGAATGTTCCCACAGTTTTACATGTTGAGTACTATCTTGATTCTTAAATATATGACGTTTAAAATAAGTAAATTGATTAAAAAATGAACTAGCTTGAGAGAGTTTTTTTTTTTTGTAGATTCTACAATTAATTTCCAATAATGATTTGCAACCGTGGTTTCATATAAAAAACAGTTGTTTCATATCAAACTGTATAATAAAAAAATCCTTAGTGTATGACCTATTAGTTTACAAGCACAATCGATCATTAGAATATTAGTGTTCACTTCCAGAACACCATCTCTATTACAAGTGTAAAGTCTACCAAAAGGAGCAGTTTTCATCTTCTTTCGCAACCTCGCTCTGAAGGGAAGAGCCTAATCTAACGTCTGAAGTCAATGGATACAAATTAGTGAACTGAAAGGTACAGTCCTTCGATCAACCACCATTGTATGATTCTCAACCGGTTTGATATATACTCCAGCTGCAGTACAAAAAAGGAAAAATACAAAAGTTAAAGCATTTAAAAGAGAAACCTCTATGCAACAGCATCCAAGAACCAAAAGTCACTTGATAGATTTAAAAAAATAAGCAAACTAGGTAAAGTAAGAAAAAAATCTGATAGAACAGGCAATTCTACATTTTTATGAAACAATTTCTACATTTTCACCGGTGCACCGCCTGCGCGCAGCTGAGGTCCGTTACACTGCGCTGCGAGATCAGATGACCCCCAAGTCCAGCTCCGAGTCGGCGCCGACGGCGAAAACCCCTTACCCTTACGTGCCCCTCGGCCACCTTCACCGGTGTGACGAGCCCGGAGCCTCACTCATCCCGACGATGTACTCGTGCACGCCGGAGCCCTTCCCAGCTCCCATGGCGCGCCCTGTGGAGATCGGAGACCAGCCGCCAACACTATCGGAAACCGCAGATTTGTCGTGGGCCCCTGATTTTTGTCGTGAGCTAAAAGTCGGGCTCACGGCAAAAGCACGTTTTGCCGACAGTCACAATTAAGGCTCACGGTATTTTGCCGTGAGCATTTTTTGGCTGACGGCAAAATGCTATTTCCAAGAGTTTTTGACGTGAGTCTTTTTTTGCCGATGGCATAATATCTTCTTCCCATTTGTAGCCAAATAACATTCAAATTAGAATTTGAATTCAAAATTTTTTCTACTGTTCACAAACAACATGTGCTACTAAATATTAAAATTTGGTATGTTTTAACTTTATTTACTTTATTTAACTAATTAATTTCATTTCAAGCAATTTTTTTGTCAAGTCAGATTTGAACTACAAGTGATTAAAATAATATGATAAAAGGAGTGGAAAACGATATTCATGTCATTTAGTCAAATTTGTGACCTTGGCCACAAAACTTGGCCACAAAATCAAAAGAAATTCCGAACATATCGTCTAGGAAACAAGATCAAAGACGCGCGTCCGAATGATTTCAAAATTCTAAAAACCCCCAAATAAAGTCTAAAAATCATGAAATTTGTCAACATCTCATGATATCATGCAAGGAGGTTGTGTTGAAAAAAATTGAGTGAGTTTTGCATATTTTATCACACATGATGTTTAGAAACTCAAACATCTCCGAAGAAGTTTCAAAAAGTTAGAAAGAAAGCGGCTAGGTTTGTAAAACAAGCTGGCCCAATTAACCCGCCGGCCGGCCCATTTGGCCCGCCTTCCCTCCCCTCCTCAACCCTAAATATATAAATGCCACCCCCACCCGGCCACCTCCTCCTTCCCGACGTCGCCCCCTCTCCTCCCTCTCCCTCAGATCCGGCCGCCCCCTTCCTCTTCTCTTGCGAGGACGGTTGTCCCCCTCGTCTCCCGTGTGGACGGCCACCCCCTCCTCCTCTCCCGGTGACGCCTCATGTTCCGGAGGCCCAGTGCCCTACTTCTTCCTGAGGCCCGGTGAGTAGATTCTTCCTCTGCGCGACGATAACCTGCACGTCTCTCGGCGCCTCCACGTTGGCGAACATCGGCCAACTCCTCCCCGTCGGCGGGCTTCGGCCAACTCCTTCATCTGCGCGGCAGTGGCCGTCACGTCCCCCTGCGTGACGGCGGCCTCCAGATTCGGCATGACGGCGGCGGCGGTAGTGCATCTCGAGGACAGCGGTGGCAGGATCTACGAGGACGGTGTCGGCGGGATCTGCTCCCGGCTTGGCTCCCTCCTCGCCCGGTGGTGGCATGTGGCAAGCCTGGAGGCGCGGCAGCCTCGACCCCCTGTCTCCCTCCTCGCCTGGTGCGTCGTGGTGGTTGTCGCGCGGCTGGTGCGGGGACGGGGCGGCGGCGGAGAACCACGGCAGCGTTGCGACCGGTGGGGGCTGCTGTGCGAGGTTGTTTTCTTTCTTTTTATTCTTTTGGAAAAAAAAGCTTGCCGAGAGCAATGTAGTACACACAACAAACGTTTGCCGTGAGCCTGAGGTGTGGCTCTCATGGCAAATGACCCCTTTGCCGACTACATAATTGTCGTGAGGGCTTTGACGAGAGTTACTCTTGGCAAACCCTTTGCCGAGAGTAAACCGATCTTTGCCGAGTATGTTTAGCACTCGGAAAAAGGGGGGTCCCATAGTGCAACAGTGTGCTCAGGCCAGTAGGGCACCCCAGACGCCCAAACCGGCCACCGCGGTGTCGATGAGGTAGCCCAGCGTGACGCCACTCTCGTCGGTGACCTCCCCTCCTGCCGGAGTACGTCGTCGGAGACGACGTGGGTAAGAGCAACTTCAGCAGCTTCCCTATCCCCTCCCCAATAGCAAAAAAATAGTCATATAGGGGATGAAACCTTCTCCAGCAGATTCCCTATAGCCTCCCCTTTTTTTCTCCATGGACTAAAATCCCCTCTCCATCCCCTCTATAGAGGGAACCTCTCCTCCACCCCCTATCCGTGGGACCCACTCGCCCTGCCTCCACACCTTCCCCCGCTCACCCCGCCCGCCGCGGCACACCAACCACACTGGCATCTTGCTGGTTGGTTAATTCGCGTGAACAGATGAACTCACACCCGCGCCTCCACGCTGCAGCAGCCGCCGCCGCCGTCGTCTCGGAGGAGCTCGAGCTGCTGGTCCCCAGGGCCGCAGCCGACATGGAGCAGGAGATCGAGAAGACGCCCTCCGGGTGCACCGCCACCGCCGCGCCGCTGGACATGGAGTCGGAGCCCACGGCAGCGCGCGCCGCGGAGCGAATCCCACCGTGGCACGAGCAGATCCCGCCGTGACGTTCTTGGCGGTGGCGAAGAGCGGCGGCTTCATGGGCACGGTCGAGGTGACGGCGTGCACGCGCGTGGCGGCACTGGTCGTAGTCGGCGGCGATGACGACGGCGTAGAAGGTCGGGGCTGGGCAGCCTGCGGAGGAGAGCAGGAAGTCGTCAGGGCCGGCGCTGAGCCAGTAGAGGATGGAGCCCTTGCGGCACCCGGAGGCGGCGGTCATCTTGATGAGGATGGCGCGGAGGGCGTGGCACGGGAAGGGCACGGTGTCGATCTGGGCCTTGGCGGCGGAGCGGAGGAAGTGGTCGAGGTGGGCGTCGAGCTCGTAGAGGCAGCCGTCGAGGAGCATGGCGGTGTCGAACACGCCGTGGCCGCGGTGGACCATGTGGTCATCGATGGGGAGGGGCATCATGAGGGGTCCAGGATGATGCCGCCCACCACGCTCGAGGGACGGCCGTTGCTGCTCCTCGCCCTCCGCCATGGGAAGATCCTCGAGCGGCGGCGGCGACGCCATGGGACGGGATCGGAGGAGGGGTGAGGGTCGAGCGACGGAGGGAAGAGCAGAAGGAGGGGAAGGAGGTCCGCCGCGGTCTCCGCTGTGGCCCGCGTGAGGTCCGCCATCAGCGCTTCTCTGTGAATTTCGGCGGGCGAGAGGACAGGCGGCCTCGCCGGCGGGCGGGCGGGCCTGCGGCCTCGCGGCCATGGTGCGCTCCCTCGCCGGCGGGCGGGGCTACGGCCTCGCCGGAGAGCAGGCGGACCTGCGGTCTCGCGGCCATGGCGTGCGGCCTTACCGGAGGGCGGGCGGGTGGGCACACCGCCGGGCAGGCGTGCGGCCTCACGGCCATAGCGCGCGGCAGCCTCACAGCCAAAGATCCAAGATTTGGGGAGGGGGAGAAGATGATGACGTGGCATGGTGGGACTCACGAATTGGGGAGGAGAATAGGGAAACTGCTGGAGCAAATTGTGTTTTAGAGATGAAAATATTTTTACTCCACCCCTAATAATACATATAGGGGATCAAATTTACTCCATCTGCTGGAGTTGCTATGAGGGCCGGCGTTGGTGCTGGTGATGACTGATCGATGAGGCCGCGCGCGTTCGCCCTCGGTCCTCTTCAGTTATTCCGCTTCGTTCGCTCCGCTCGGGCAGCTCTACGCGACGCATGTACCCACGTGCCGGAGTCAACGCAAGAGACCATACTCCATAATGCAAGAGCTCCGCATAATTATACCATCTTCTGAGGACATTTTTGCAAAAAATGAATCATGCACGTTGGCATGTTGCGTGCAAAACGGCAAGAGTACGTGTTGAACTTTTCGGTGAGAATCACGTGTTGGACGTAGGTGCGTTATATCTTCTGGGACATTCCTATTTTGGAACTTTTCCCATTTTAGACACTAGTAGAAAACAAAGAAAAAATTTTAGTAGTAGACGTTTAGCATTTGTTTGTGACGTTTGACAGTTTCTTCATTGTCAGGGCCCGGTCTAGTGAAGTGGATGATAATGTGGATTCGATTCGGTTAGTCAAAATATTCCTTTTTCGGAAATGTCTATATCTGGGACATATGTTCCTCTTTTGGAACTTATTACTTTTATTTTTGGAGCTTAAGTTTTGTTTCTTAATCAATTAGAAAGAGATTTTATATGAGATCAAAGACGAGTTACAAACTTATACTCTCTGCATTCCAAATTGTAACTTGTGTTTTGACTTTTCTAAGTTCAAAAATTATTATGCATCTATACTTTACACTATATCTAAGTGTATATATAGTAAACAATTATACATCTAAAAAAAGCTAAGTGACCTACAATTTGCAACGAAGGAATACACGATATATGTCCTGCTGCCAACAGATTTTATTAAATCATCCCAGGCTTATAGTTCTATACAATGCCACCACTGAGGTATTGAGGTGACAGGGTATATCATTTTGTTTTCAGGAAAAACGAGAAGCCTTTTGAGTTGCTAGCTAGTCGAGACAACCCCATCTCAAGCCAAATAAGATGATCAAGTCAAGCCATTCAACATCCGATGCAAAGTAAATCTAATTTGTTGTGTCCTATACGCTAGCACAGGGCATCCCTCCAACTAAAGTTTAGTAGTTAGTTAAAGTTTAGGACTCTATTTTAGCAAACTAAAACAGATATACTTCATCCGTCGTCCCAAAAAGCTTATCATTTTATAAGATTCAAAATTTGCCAAAAAAACATATCGTTTTACTTAATTTAGCATGTGTACATGCGCATGTAGGCATGCAACAATCAATTAGTACCAAATATGGCTAATAAATAGGGGTAATTGATGTCATTTTACCTCCTTAATAATTTGTCCTAGAATTTCTAGAATTATATTCTTTCTGGGACAGAGGGAGTAGGTTGCTTAACTTTGGAAGCATATCAGGTGGAAACTAGACAAGTTGTGCAAACTATGGAAACCTCCACCAAGATCGTAGGATGCTCATCTGATAACCACGAGAAAGGTGAGCGCATTTTGCACTTAAACGCCCACCTTATCTATTTTGCAACACACCCCTGCGCTATCCGCCTCCCATTACTTTTGCAAAACACCCCCATGACACGAGCCATCGATCGAGCCGGCGGCCTCCCTCCGATCCGTCGCGCCACCTCCGCAAGGGCCGCCTCCGTCACGACGCTTTCGATCCTCCAGCAGCCTTTCTGGCGTCTGATGGTCATCGTGACCTTCACGGACACACTCTCCTTCCTAGGGTTCCGACCCCGCGACCTCGACAAGAGGGGCGGCAACCGGAGGTACCCGGCAAGTACTACGGCTCCTCTGTGGGCGTCGGCCACCAGGAGTCCAACCTCCGCTGCGACCTCGAGGAGGCCCTCTTCCTGGACAAGTAATTTGGTGTCGTCGCCCGCGTTGATTGCTAGGTGGCTCTGTTGCATTTCAATTTCTCAATTTCACCAAGTCGTGCGCAGTATGGAATTATGCTAATCCGCAATGGTCTCATTCTGCAGCGTGCTTATCATGCCTGCAAAGATGTGCCTCAATTCAGCGCACAATGCATCATTGGCAGCACGGCTTCGAACAAAGCGGTGCATCATCGGCAGCAAGGCATCACCGGCAGCGACGGCATACGTCCCCTACGCAAGTACAGTCTCAGCAGGGCGTCCTAAACTGGGACTGTAATGGCTGAACAGAAGGATTTTATTTTTTGACTTGCTTGAACTTGTGTGAGCAATGGCTGTAATGACTGTAATGGCAATTATGCGTGCCTCCTATGTAAGCAACTGAAGTGTAGAGCATTGTGTGTGCAATTCATTGAAAAGTTGTATTCCGAAGGCTCTTATCGTTGAAAGTTCTTGGTGAATTTTTAGTGATTCTGCAATGTGGTGCCTGCCTCCTATGTAATGAATTAGTGTGTTTTAATCATTCAGCAATTGTGTGTGAAACTGAAACATTGAAGCCATTGCATCTCACTTGCTTCTACCAGAACTGAAATATTCACTAAAGAATTGTATCTCAGTTGCAATGCTGAATTTTTACAAGGTGTTTACGTACGGTCACTAAAAATCTGAAACGTTCATGCTGATTTTTTTTTCAAGGACTGATCAGCATTGAATCATTCAGTTAATGATCAGTTAATAAATAGATGTTTACAATCAGTTAATGATCAGTTACATACGGGTTCCGGAGGAGCACGCACGCATGCATCAGCAGGCGCGGCCGGCCGTGGCACTGGATAAAAAGTTGGCCATGCATGATGCATGCATGGCGATAGTGTAACTAGCTAGCTAGTCAGTCCACCACGTACTGTGCATGGAACAAGCTAGGTACCACGCCGCCGGCCGGCGGGGCGCGGGCGCGTGGAGCACCCGGCCGCCGGCCGGTGACGGGCCCACCGATCGAGCTGGAGCCGTACGTGCATGTAGCTAGCGCAGAAGGGAATATAGTATACTACTCGGTATGTACCTACGTCGTGCTATGCTCAGCAGCAGTACCCCACCACACCTCGCACGAATCTTGGGATCGATCGGAGCCCTCCGTTATTTACCACCCACTCCCCCTTCCGCACTGTTCGCTGGCCTCCCACTCCCTTCCCCGCCCGCATCCCTCTCGCACCGCGCGGCGCCGCGGCGGCTAGAGAGAGAGAGACGAGCGAGGGTTTTGGCTGCCGCGCGTCGACCGCTCCGCCGCCGGCCATGGCGGAGCAGCAGGGACCAGTGGACCACTTGTTCGCGGGGGTATGTACTACCGCCTCCCGCGCGCTCTCTCTCCTCCTCCCCCTTGCATTGTGGTGATAAATACTACTCCTACTCCCGGCTTAGTATATATATATGGTTAGTTTTGGAAATCGGTTGCACGCACCTGCGCTTTAATTTCCTTATTAAGATACTCACGGATGCCGGATTTTTCTTTCCTTTTTGGGGAGAGGGCTCGTAGTATTTGCTGAAAGATGTGGGTCCCCCCCCTTTCCAAGGAAGAAAATTTTAAAAGCGTCCCCCTTGTTTCGGTGTTTTCCTTGGCGATTTTTGGGGATGAGGGGTCGTCGTCGAATCCTCCCTGTGCAAGTGACGGATTTCGTGGATGGGGGAGAACAACAATACATAAAAGGGGGATTTTTCGCCGTGCCTCGGATTTGTGATTATAAGGACGAGACGAGATCGAGGTGCCTCGATCGATTACAAAGAGTTTTATCTCGTGGTGCGATTCCATCGCCGTGTGCCATAAGGCCGAGATATATAAGCAAATCGTCCCTGTGCAAATCCAGATTTCCCGGAAAACAGCAAAGAAGAAGGGGGGATTTTACGCCTTTGTTTTGGTTTGTTCAATTTCGTGACTGCAGTAGGAGGCGCCAGCCAGGAGCTTGACAATTGGTAAAGTAACATTATGATACGTGCAAATGAAAAAAAATTCGCCTTTTGTGGTTGCTTTTGTGATTGGATGTTAGTACAGTAATGGACTTGTGCAAACGAGAAAAAAGAGTCACATTTACTTGGTTTTCTGACTGTACAGTTGCCCAACCTGCAGAAATTTGGGGTTCAGTTTGGAGCCAATGCAAGTGCATACAAGTAGTAATTTGAGTTTACAGCCAATCCAAGTGCATACAAGTAGTCCTTTCAGTTTGGAGCCAATGCAAGTGCATACAACTAATTTTTGTGACTCTACTTGATTGCTTTGCTGCAGGTGCCAAGATACTTGTTCCAAATGAGCTACAACCCCAAGCGGATGGCTTGGAATTGGAGCCGCCTCATGAGGGACATACAGAATGGGACCACACGCCAGTCGGCAATGGAAGACGTGGACAGCAACGTGAAGGTCTGGGAGCACGGACACCACCGCCTTCTCCTCACTCCTGACGGCGGGTTCTTCGTCGTCCTCCTGAGGCCGCCTCCTGAAGTTGGAGGGCGCGACGTGCAACTGTTGTTCGCATTCCGGGATCTGTACCTGTGTGGTTTCCTCCATGAGGACGGTTTCTGGCACGTCTCCAGCGACGCCAATCTTGGACCAGGCATTGACATTAACAATCATCCCTATGTCCAGTCTCTGGGGTACACGGGCGGATATGCAGGCGAGGTGTACAAGGATGTCTACATTTCCATGGGGGATCTCTACCAGTCATACCTCAAGCTTGTGGACGCCGGTGCTCCGGGAGTTTACAGAGCGCTGTACAGGATGATGGTGACCGTGTCTGAGGCACTCAGGTCCGTCCAGTGGTTCAAGGAGGTCCTCAACATCTTCAGGGAGGGAAGGGCTGCCACAGTCAACACGGATGGCGGCGCTGTCTTCTCTACTATATTCACCGACTGGAGCAATCGTAGCGGGGCTGTCCAGCTAGGTGAGGAGGAGTTCAAGGTGCCCAACAAGTTCGGCTTCGACAGCTACGACACCCTCCTCCGTTACAGTGGTATTGTACTGAGTTTTCCCCCTCCTTAAGACTTGACAACTGAGACATTGGAGGGCATTGGAGGGCGTCGGTACAGTAGCTTATTCATGCAGTATATGCTATCAGTAGCTGTGGTCGTCCATGATTAGAAAAGAATTAGAAACTGAACCATGCCTATCTCTGTATCCTGCCGCGTGCATTCCGGCACTTATGTTATTGACAGTATAGGTTTTTTGGGAGCCCAGTTAACCTTCATCGGCAGACACTTGTTATTGTTATGTGTTCTTCTTTCTTGAATGTATCCATGCAACTTGCCCAGGGCGGCTAGCTATCTGTCTGTTTGACCAACTCTTGATCGCCAAGAAGAAAATTCAGATGAGATATTGATATGTGCTTGCATTTACTTGCATGAATCTCATTGATGAGGACGCAGCCACATCAAAAGTTCCTGATAATGACTCCATGTGTCAGATTTAGCATTTCAAAGTCTTCCAAAAAGACGAGCAGATGTCTGGATTGAGTGCATTGCATT
Organism: Cenchrus fungigraminus; assembly: GCA_036936925.1. Taxonomy (NCBI): domain Eukaryota; kingdom Viridiplantae; phylum Streptophyta; class Magnoliopsida; order Poales; family Poaceae; genus Cenchrus; species Cenchrus fungigraminus. The sequence continues at coordinate 122,785,003 of CM072770.1, read as the reverse complement.
TGTCGTCTTCTTTTATTTATGCATATAATAAAAAAGAGACTGATGTCAAAAAAACTAGGATGAATTAATACTACCATATATGCTAGCAGTAGCAGCAGTAATCAAAACAGAACCATGTATACTTTGCTTGCAAGTTCAGAATTATTTCCCTGACGGTGCTTTCGGCTTGACTGGGCATGCATGATCACCTGAGTCTGAGTGAGACTTGAGAGCATGAACAAGCAGCAGTTGAAGACGGGAAAACTTTTCCAAATGGTCAGGCATTGCAGCTCCTAATATAAATGGCACAGCAGCCTTTTGGCTTGCATAAAAGTCCCCCAAATGTTCAGACTCGGAGCCATATAGGGATTTAAAAATGCTATAATTACGGAATAGAAAACATCTCCGGTGTCCACGGGCCGCGCCGCCGATACGGCGTTCCCGGCGTCCGAGCGCGAGCTCGAGGCCGTGGTGACCAACCGCCAACGCCACGGCGGCCGACAACGTGCTGCGAGCCATCGTCTGGCTCGAGCCTCGAGCTCACCCTCGGCGGGCTGCTCTCCACGGGCGCACCGCGCACGAGAGCTCGATCCCTGCACGGGGAAGAGCTCCACAGTGCGCGAGTACGCCGTCGGGATGAGGCTCGTCACGCCGGCGCCGGCAGCCGAGGCTTACGCCAGGGTGCGGGGTGCTCGCCGCCGGCGACCCGGAGCCAGACCCGCCAAGACGTCGCTCGGGGTGCTGGCCGCCGGGTATCATCTCACAGGTCAGTAGGTCACACAGGCGCTGCAGCCCATCTTCAAGTGGTCGGTGTGGTTCGAGACGCGCGGCAACGGCGATCTGGCGGCCGGAGCGTGTCGTGTGGCGTTCGCGAGAGAGCAAGAGTTCGCCGACATCCTCTGATACCCCGGTCACTGCAAGGCTGTGTACCGCGTCGACACCGGGTGTGGCTGGCGGGTGCCACTCGACACCTCCGGCGACGGCGTCTAGACTTCATCATCGGCTTCCCCGCTGGCGACGAGGGCCATCCCATCATCTGTCCGCGCCGGCAACTACGGATGAGCCACGGCCTGCTGCTGCCGGGCGGCCGGTGGTGGGGTTCCAGAACAAAATCCTGTTGTCGGGGCGCGCGAGGCGGGCCTGCCAGTGGGACGTTCGTCGGCGACGTCCAGCGCCTCCGCGACCTCGACCCCGGCGCGCTCTGCGCCGTGGAGGTGTACAACGGCATGCATCTGGGCTGCGCTACGTGAGAGGGCGCGGCGGTGAGGATGGCGGCGTTCGTACCGGTTCGACCCCGACAGGCAGTTCTCCAGCGACTGGAGCGCGCTATGCCGGGCTCGGGATCGGAGGAGGCGTGAGCGTGGTGATTGGTGAGGGACGGGTGCGCGATGGGATGGACGCCAGCCAAGGACAGGGTGTGCCGGCGACCCGGCGTGACGACGCCGATTCCTAATTATACATTTGTTTTGTTCAAAGAAATAAAAGATCGGTAAGATATAGCTTTTCCTAAAAGATTAGCTAGCTAGTCCACTATGCAATAATAATAATAATTTGTTGACATAAAAACGAAGGCTCGATCATTCCAATTTCGCTTATCAGTGCCTCCGTTAAACTGGAATTCTGGATGAATGACTAATTTAGTTTGACTGTGATTTTGAACGTGCTTCAGGTGTGCAAATGGTATGCAGGTTTTCTGAATGAGTGAAAAAAAAAACAGAAAGTAAGTAAGCCAGAACATCGTGATCAGATCACCATAACACTGGAAAGTGGAAACCATTCGCACTGTTTCTACGTAGGAATTATGTTAAATTTTCATATTGTTGTACCATATAGAATAAGCCCAAAATGTCAAATACAATTACTACCGGTTAAAATTATGTGTACTGCAAAATGGTAATGCCAATATGCATGTCACTGACCAGTCATAATGAAGTATAGAAATCTGTTGATATCCAGATAGTGACCGAGGATAAAAATCAGTGTGCGTGCAGTTTGAGAAAATGACTAGTCAAATACTGAAATCAACAGATTGTGATATGTAATTTATGGAAGAGAAGGACATTTTGATTCGAGTTTAATTGTTGTAGAACAACACAGAAATGGAGAAAATCAATACTCTTTAGTCTATTTTCAATTGTTTGAAATGCAGAAATCATTATTCATTAGTCAATTGTTGTAGAACAAACACAGAAATGCAGAAAGGAACAGTTTGAAATGCAGAAATCATGACTCATTGACTATTTGTTGAAGAACACAGAATTACTGAAAATTGAAACTAGTTTGCATCCTGCAAAGAGATTCAGGAGGTGAAGGATTCACATTTCAGGTTGCAAGCAAATCATGTGCATCCTGATTCATGAAATCCGGAAGACAAACATAAAACATGGACTGCAGTGAAGACAGGTAATAACAATTTAAGTGCTCACAGAGCTTCAGGTGTAGCATTGTGCAGCACTAATCAACAATCATCATATCATGACAAAAGGTAAGGTATTATTACTGTCAATGAGTTGAAGCTACCACATCACACCAGTTCAGCTTGCTATTAAATTCCAATTCTAGCTATATTCAGATAAGGAAAAACACAGCACTAACAAATGAATTTGATAGTATTTTCTGCTGAGCGGTGATGGAGTTTAGTCGTGGCATCTTTCTCTTTTGATTTAGCTGGTTCACCAGAGCATCTGTAATGATACTTGTTATTTGTTAATTGCTGTCTATGAAAACAGGAGTAAACTTTTTCAAAAAAGGAAAAACTAACAAACACATTTCCAAACAGAATGCACAAATATGCAAATCCGATTCCATTCCTGCATTGGATTAAATTCACAAGAACCGAAAGAATACTGCACAAGGAAAATGGAAGTAGTATGCAACATTGACATTTAAAGCTACCTCATTCTGAATACTGCAATCAGAAAGGTTGAAACTATAGCATCACTTATAGTGGTCTCAGACAGATCAACTCAGTGGGCTGTAGCTGTCTCATGGAAGAAGCCAAACTGGAGGAGAGTGGTCTGATGGTTCTGGCCTCGGGAAGCAGCACTGGACATGCCCTTCAGACCACCTCCCGTTGTCGCTGCAGGGGTATTGCCTCTTATTGTCTTCGCCAAAGATCACTGCATCGTCAACGCAGGGGTATTGCCTCTTATTGTCTTCGCCCAAGATCATTGCATCGTCAACGAGCTTTCCATCATCCAAGAAATAGACACCATCCTTCAAGCCAGGGTACTGATCCACTTCGTACGATCTCGAGCAGCCATACCCGACGAACAGCATCCGGCCGCCGAGTGTGTCCAGTTCATTCCAAGACCACCCGGCGTCGGAGTCAGATATCTTGTGCCGCGTCGCCATGAACACCTTGAACAACTGAGTAGTACCGGCCGCGAACCTCAAGACGAGGAGCAGTTCCCCGCGGGACCCGACAAGGTAGCGAGCGCGGATAAACTGCTCTTCGTCGATACGTCCATCGGGATGGAAGCTTTGCAACTCCCAATCCGTGATCAGCTTCCCAGCTTGACTGATGGTCGGCGTACACACAAGTATGTTGTCGCCATGGGTGAGTAGAAAGCGGAACGCTCCGTCGTGGTAGAGGAGGTCCTCGGGATTGAGCACGGGCTGGTCAGCTTGCAGTGCCCCCTCCATCGCCCGTGGCTGCCCCATGCGCCAGAACGCAGGGCAGCGCTGGATTTGTGGCAAGGGAGCCACGGCGCCCGGTGCTGGATCTGGATCCCGCGACGCCGCGACGATGGCGGCGGCGACGCAGTTCGGATCATCCGGCGAGGATGACAGCGTCGCGGCGAGGATGACCATACGGTGGACATCGCCGGTCCACCGCAGGATCTCGGCCGGGAGGTCGCGGACTCGGGGGTTGCGGTTGCGGGCGTCGAGACCGAGGAGAAGGTGCTTGCGTTTCTTGCTGTAGTAGAGGAAGAGCCAGGCGCCGTCGTGAGAACCAAAGAAGCGCGGGCCAGCCGGGTTGATGGAGATGAAGTGGTGGACGCGGAAGCCGCTGAGCGCGCAGGCAACGCTGGTGGAGCCGCCGAGGTGGGGCGGCGTGGGGAGGAGCAGCCACGGGAGCGGGCGCGGGCGAGGGGCCTTGAGGCGGGCGAGCACCGTGCGCCACGCCTTGCAGACTACGGACATCCGAGCGCGGTCCGCCTTGCAAGGGATGCGGCTGAGTATGGAAAGGAGGAGGTCGTCTGGTAGATTCACCATGGATGCCGGCGATGTCGGCGGCTGGGATGCGGGTGCGGCCATGGGATTGGATTGGATTGGCCGATTGGAGAGAGCAGGGTCTTCCGTTGACGTAGTCAAGAGACCAGGGGGTGTGGTCGTGTGGACGTGTGGTGGGGCCGTGGTGGCTCAGTTCTCACCTCCTCTTCTTGTGTTGGTGGTGACATGTGTATACCTAAGCATTTTTAGCTCGGCTCAGCCCGAATCCAGCCTGCCCACAGACCTTACTGGACGGGTGTGAACACAGATCTTGCAGCCCCATAAAAAAATTGCTCGAGCGCCGACCCGAAATATTGTTTTAAACTATTTTACTCCCTCTATCACATAAAACATGCAATTCTCACATCCCGAGGAGTCAAACGAGCATGAACTTTGACTAAAATTATATGAAAAACTACTGACAATTACAAAATAAAATATGCAATTCTCACATCTGTAGGAGTATATTTTTATAAAAAAATATTTCAAGACATAAATGTTACTCCCTCCGTTCTTTTATACATGACGTTTGTTAGTTCAAAAATGAACTAACCAACGTCATATATTTGTCATATATTTGTGGAAGGAGGTAGTAGTACTTTTGGCTATAAACTTAGTCAAAGTTTAAATAGTTTGACCGCCACGCTTCCCATAATTGCATGTTTTTTTGACAGAGGGAGTACACTATAAATGCACAGGTGGCCCGCCCCAAAAATTGAGGCCCGACGCGCCCAGTGGGACGGTCATGGGCAGAATTTCCTCGGCCCGAGATAACCGTGTTTTTTCGGCCTGACCCGAACCCGACCCGAAAAATGCTCAAGTCTAGACCTGGATAATATGGGTTCATCAAATACATGATTTTGGCAAAGATAAAAATGAGGTCTCTCACGACACACGCGGGGGGGGGATCAAAGGAAGCACAACGGCCAGATCAATATGATCGACGATTCCAAATTCAAGTGATGGGAGGCTTGAAAACACCTGGGTAATGACCCCAAAACAAAATTACAGAGTTTCAAGCAAATTAGACATTGTTGGGAGTAAGTTTTGATGAGCTCGGAGGAGAACCAGGGAGAATTAAGACATGAATTTCCTTTTGCAATCTTGAATTGTAGGGTGAACCCCATTGAATATCCACTCACTCCTTGTATGACATATACTCCATGTCATCAGAATTATAACTTCCATGTAGAAAGGTACCTCTACTTTCAGCTTGATCAACTTTAGGATTTGCAGCAGAGGTCTTGTGGTAACCACAGAAACACCTATAGAATTCCAGCAGGGTTTGGCGAAGTTACATCTGAAGAATAGATGAGATACAGTTTCAAGTCTCTGACGTAGACATAATTCACAAGAGTAGGAATTCAGCTCCATATTCTTTTCCTTTTGAGCAAATCTGTGGTGCTCACCCGGTCGTTCAAAAGGAGCAAGAAAATGACCTTGTGCTTCATTTGACATCTCGAACTCCAAATCCAGTGGAAGGCAGGATGGACACCTCGATGGGCAATCAAGGCCCTCTTTGGGAGGGCTCCAGCTCCGGCTCCTGCTGGAGCCCTGCCAAACGGCAAGATGGAGAAGGGCTTCGGCGGCGGAGCCCCGGCAAACGCGCTCACTGGAGCGGTTTGGGTGAGGCGGAGCCACAAAAACGTGGCTCCGTCCGGCTCCGCCTCGTTTTTCCAGCCTCGCCCCTGGGTGGGACCGCCATAGCACGACAGAAGACGGCGCGCGCTCGCGGGAGAGGATGCGAGAAGAGATCGCCGGTGCAGACCCTCACTGCCGCGCCACCACCGGAGCGGGCCACCCCGCCGCCGTCGTGCGCTGGAGGCCCGAGCAGCCCGCCGTGCGCTGGAGGCCCGAGCAGCCCGCCGCCTCGCCGCCATCGTGCGCTGACTTCGGGAGCTTCTCGTACCCGACCAACCGCGGCCTCCGATGCCGCCTCCCACCCGCGGCGCGGCTCCCATCCGACCCCAGCGCGGAGGCGGCCGGCGGTGCGGCCCGCAGGGCGGAGGGAGGTCGCGGGTAGGATAAGGCAGGCCGCCGTGTGGAGCCGGGGAGGATGGGATAAGGCGGGCCGCAGTTATGGATAAAGAGGTGAGGAAAAAAAGAAAAGGAGAGAGAAAAAGAAAAGAAAAGGAGAAAATGAGAAGGGAAAAAATAAAATGAAGGGTAATTTCAACATTTTACAACATCAATCTATCATGTGAAGCCGTTTTGCCAAACGTTTTCCAAAACGGCTTCAGATCCATCCGAAAAGCCGCTCCACCGAAGGAGCTAGAGCCGAAGCCGTTTTTTTAGGAGCCGGAGCCCTGCCAAACAGGCCCCAAGTCTTTGTGAACTTTAGAAGTAAAGAACATGTCATTTCCCCATGTGTACAACCAAATGTCATATCCATCTAGGAGCGTTCTGTTGGGAATGATTCTCTGCAACTCTGATAACTGCTGGAAGGCCTGTGTGGAGTGGGGGAGATTGAAGTTTAGAATGAAGTTTGGGATGTTGATAGCTCTTTGGAAGGAAATATCTCTGTTTATTGCAAAAGAGTGAAGCTCTGGAAAAGCAAATCGTCCCCAACTGAGATGGTGGTCATACTTTTGAATTTATCTAGCAATTTGACAATGTCCCTCCACCAAAAGGACCCTTTATTGTTTTGCGCTGAAAGCTTACCATTGGAATTGTAATTCTCTCAGACTAAGTTGACCCAAGGAATATCAGCTTTGTCAAAGAATTTGTGCAGAAATTTGAGGAGCATTGCCTCATTATGTGTGTTCAAATCAACCACTCCTAATCCACCTTGCTTCTTGGGTAAACAAACCATTGACCATGCAACTTTTGAGGGCATTTTGGATGACAAGTCTCCACAGGCAGTGCTTCCTATACTTGTCCAATTGTTTGATGGCTCCCTCGTGAAGCTTCAGTGTTCATGTGTAAAAAATTGTTCACTGAAGTTCAAAACTGAAACCTTCTTCAGTTGTTCAATTGTTCAGTGCTCCTCCTTCAGTTGTTCACTGAAACCTTTTTTGTAAAAGAAAAACAAAACTGAAGTTCACCAATAATAGCCTAGTGGGAGTAGTACTGTGGTAAGCCATGCTCCTTCCAACGGTAATAGCAAGCAGGAAAACGAGAAATAATGAGATCAGCAAATTGGGAGTCACATAAATTTGCAAAATGCGGGTAATGAGGTTGGCCCACCAGTTTGCATTTTTTTTGTTTGAAAAATGCTATTTCATACGAAAAGCAACCAAGCGAGCCTTACAAAAGGTTTAATATTACACATAAGAGTGACACACTTAAGACAGTTTGTGAATTTGTTTGGTGTGTTTCTTGATCTTTTCTCTGTTCCAAACATCCTAGAAAAAATGCTCAAAGATTTGCTGAAAATTATAAACAACACGCTTGTGCTCACGAGCGTAAATTCAGGCACAAGACCTGTCGACACACACACACACACACACACTTATTTCACGTTCAACATAGTAGTAGTCATAAATAAACCAACACAAAAGCTCACTCTTCAACAACGTAACGTGACCAAGCAACTTTGACGAGCATTTTGGTGATACCAAGACTAATTTCGATTCCTTCTCTACCGTTGATATCTGGAGTAAAAGCAACAGTGTCTTGATACTCAATATCATTAGCAGTCTGGGAAACAATAGTCACCAACAGCTTCTCCTTCAGCGAAACAGACACGACCGATCGCTGGAGTTGGATAACACCTTTACCATTGCTGTTCATCACAGTACCATCCGTTTTGCTGTCATAAAGCACAAGATGAGTCGGGATGCCGGTGGTGCAAGCGGTGATTTGTCCATGAAATTCTCCTTCTATGACTTGGATCAAAACAGTAGCCTCTACTGCCTTGTACACAACTGCATATGCCACCTCCATGGTACTGAGCCTGGTAGCAAGATCTTTGCTTTCAACAATGCTTTTGTCCAAATATCGACCTGCCATGCCTCGGATCGTCACGAACCCTTTACTGAGTCGTTCCTCCTGCTGCTGCCCTTGGTGATCTGTGATCTTCAAATCAAGCTCAACATATGCATCACCTAGCAACGCAAGTCCTCTTTTTGGGCCAGTCAAGATCAATGTTTCATCCTTAGAGTTGATGCGTTGAGGATGATCTTTTTCGCGGTGGAAGAGATAAACACACTTGCAGTCCGTGCTGTCTCTGGCAATGACAGTGCCGTACACGCTGACGGGGAAATCAACATCCAACAATGCTACCTTCACGGATGATGTTCACTGCATCTAGCTGCAAGTACCGGTCGCCTTGTTTCCAGACTCTATCAGTGTGCCTCATCGGACCAAGGGGAGCTGTACGTTGTGTGGAATGAAAAAAACAAAGACAGGAAAATTAGATTCAGCTATCTTACACACATTGTATATGGGAAGCAATAATTTCAAAGATGAATATATATATATATAATATCGTCATCGACTTACACTCCTCGTCGATGTCGAATCTGCCGAAGTCGGCGAAGTTGTAGCGGTTGTAGTACTGGCCACCCTGCTTAGGGTCGTAGTCTGAGATCTTAGCAAGGGTGGACCAGTGGGCTTTCACAGCCCGAACCCTTTGCTCCTCCTTCTGCGCCTCTTCCTGCTCCCTCCGCAACCGTCTCTGGTGACCAGCCACCGCCTCCGCCTCGTCGAAGAAGAAAGGTTCCAGCTCCATGTCTAGGTTGTTATCCTCCTCTTGATCTGATTCATCGTCACGCTGCTGCTTCTGATCCACCATGCACACTACCAACTTGCTGCCGCCGTCACCGTCACCCGCCATGCAAATCACCTCAAGTCCACCTCTCCGACGTATTACTAAGAGCAAGATGGAACCTACCAAGCTTAACTCCTGACGTAGCTGAATAAATTCGATCGTCTTGATCGTTGGCCTCCTTTCGTAGCCCTCCTATGTATTTATAAAGGGCCCGTTGTGCCTGGACTTTGGCGTTAAACTAACATACGAGATCAAGCCGGCCCTCTCCATGATCGACTCGAACTAGAATTTCCATCGTGTGTATACGTTTTTTTTTGAAAGAAAGTGTGTATACGTAGTAAACCGAATACTAATATAATTCGGCCATATATCTTATTCAAACCGAAAAATATGCTCGCTTCGGCTAACCACGCGGCAACTCCCCCGGTTCTGCAAATGTGTTGACACGGCATTAGACAATCCTTGTGCTCATGGGTTCGTTTTCCAGTTCAATCGCAGCAAGGGGAACCTGCTTTTAGCAAAAGTTGCTTTGCTGGATAGCAACAGATTCAGACAAAAAGCAAGGCACAAGTAAATCCCGATGGCATCTCATCCTCCTTATAAATGTATCGCAAATGGCATGGCAAAAATAAACCTGTTTCGCACCAAGCATCTCATATAAGCACAAACTATAAAAGTTCCAAACGTGTGCTGCATGAAACCTACATCGGATACAAATGGTCTCACAGTCACCCAAGATGAGGCGTGGACTTTGACTGCGCCCATCACTAGCAACATTGCAAATGTTCATTACTCATAAAAGAGTTCACATCACACTTGTTCAGCACAATAAGCCGTCACAATGCTACTAGATAAACACACTACTACTTATGTTGTGTTCAACATAGTCTGCCATAAATTAGGTAGGAGAAACTGCTACAAAGCTTACTCTTTTATCAGTGACCAAGCAACCTTCACGATCATTCTGGTGTGACCAACAGAAGCCCCAGCTTCATCTCTGCCCTTGATGTCAGGAGTAAAACCCATGGATTTAAGATTACCAGTTCTGTCCACAAAAGTAACAAACAGATACCCCTCCCGAAAGACAGATACAACCGATCGCATGAGTTGGATAACACCTTTACCATTGCCGTTCATCACACCAGCCACCTCACTATCATGAAGCACAACATTCAGGCCACTACCGGCAGCTGAAGCAGTGATTTTTCCAGAAAACTCCCCTTCTGTGACTTCAATTGAAATAGTAGCCTCCACTGCCTTATTCACAACTACATACTTCACCTCCATGGTACTGAGCCTGGTAGCAAGATCTTTGCTTTCAACAATCCTTTTGTCCAAATATCGACCTGCTATGCCCCTGATCGTCACGAATCCTTTACTAAGTTCTTGCTCCTCCTGCCCTTGATCATCCGTGATCTTCAAATCAATCTCAACATATGCATCACCTAACAACGCAAGTGCTCTTTTTGGGCCAGTCAAGATCAATGATTGATCCTATGCAAAAGTTCACATGATAGGTTAGTGATATATATTTTCTACGATGTAAAACAACGCACATGAAACTTAAGTTATGTGTAGATGACTTGTTAGTTGTTACCATATATGAAACTGTTAATAGTCTTGTGATTTGTATGTACATGAAACTTCAGCCATGTGTATGATTAAAAATGATATCAGTACAGGTCTCAAAATGGTAGTATCATGAAGATCGTTAAGCCAAACGTGCATGAAAAAAGTAATAAACAAGCAACGTATCAAAATGGTTTTACATAAAATGCATCTGCTAGCAACTGCTACACACCTGCAGAATGCCCATTTTATCTAAAAGAAACATTACAAACAAACACAGAACACAAGTACACATCATTTTGGATATGTGCTTTTATTAGTGCTACTATTTTTTTGAAGTAAAATATTAGTGCTACTATAGCATGGTTATTTGATATTCAGATGATTGGTCAGAGTAACGTAAAATTCCACCTTTCAGCAACACAACTTTCTAAAACCAAGGGGACTGCAGATGTTTACTGACAACCACTACAGATTGTACACTGTTGAAAAATAGAAATTTACTTCAGCGAAGTATAAATATTGGATTTTTCTCTGGAGGCAAGGAGAGAGTGCCCAATCCTACTTACCTTAGAGGTGATGAGCTGACAATGATCTTTGTCGCGACGGAAGAGATAAATACACTTGCAATCAATGCTGTCTCTGGCAATGACAGTGCCATACACGTTGATGGGGAAACGAACATCCAATGATGATATCTTCACCGATAGGATGTTCACTGCAGCCAACTGCAAGTATCTTTTACAAACTTTATCGGTGTATCTCATCGGACCAAGGGGCGCTGTGGTGTGGAAAAGGAAAAACTAAGAAATTAGATTCATGCTTATGCTTAGAATTTGAAACAAGTTAGGTAACACAACCACAAAGTGAGATTTTTCTAAAAAGAACACGGTGTGCAGAATTCAATAATTTGATCGATTACAAAATTTCCATTCAATCTGTCAGAATGATCGTATGAACTAATGTTTCACGGCTGGCAAACAAGCTAGACCGCGAGCAGTACAATAAATGTGATGGAAGGTGAGCTAAATCGATAGATCGATCGACTTACACTCCTCGTCGATGTCGAATCTGCCGAAGTCGGCGAAGTTGTAGCGGTTGTAATATTGGCCACCCTGCTTAGGATCGTAGTCTAAGATCTTAGCAAGGGTGGACCAGTGGGCTTTCACAGCCTGAACCCTTTGCTCCTCCTTCTGCGCCTCTTGCTGCTCTCTCCGCATCCGCCTCTCATGATCAGCCACCGCCTCCGCCTCATCGAAGAAGAAAGGTTCCAAGCCCGGGCAGTGCTCCTCACCGTCGTCGTACCCCAAGCCGCTGCCGCCCGCCGCCACCAACACGCCGCCCGCCGCCATGAACACGACAACGGCGCCGCCGCCAAGGAAGGAAGGGACGAAGGGGATAGAAGGAAATCTATTCGATCTCAGCTTTTTTTTATATATAGAAAGTATTCGATCTCAGCTAGGGTTCGTGTGCTAGAGGGCTGAGAGCATCACGTGGCGTGGCCCAACTATGCCCGATTTGTCAGAACCAGCGCAAGCCCAGTTCAGCCCATTCGCGTAACACGACAAACAGAATAGGCCTCGCCCCAATTCCTCGCTACACAGTCAGCAAAAAAATAAGTGCCACCTTTGCCTGAGAGTTTGTCGCAAAATTTCAGCACAGAAAAAACCTTCGCCGCGAAGGCGTCTGCCCCCATGCCGTCGGCGTCGTCGCCGGCGATGGCGTCGCAGCACCCGCCGCCGCGTCAGGAGCTCGACCTCGACGCGTTCCTCCCATCCTCTCCAACCTCCTCCGCGGCCTCCGACGCCGACGCCGCCGACCACCGCCGCGCCGTCGACGACCTCCTGCTCCTCCTCTCCTCGTCGGACTCCGACTCCGAGGAGTCCGCCCCCGCTCCCGCCCCCAGCACCAGCAGCCGAGCCCTACCCCGCGTCCAAGCCCCGGCGCCGCCCGCCGAGCCCTCGCTGCTGCGTTCCCCGCCCGCGTCGCCGTCCCCGAGGAGATCCACATCCGCCGCGCCGTCGGAGACCCTCTCCTCCCTCGTCACGAGAACCTTCTCCGGCAACGGCGCCTCTTCTTCCTACTCGAAGCCGCTGCCCTCTCTCTTCCGCGGCGTCCGTCCCAGCCCCAAGCCCGGCGCCGCGCTGGCCGCCGCGGCCGCGGCATCCCGCGCCGTCCTTACCCCGCACGCGGCTGCGATCAAGTCCCGCCGATCAGTCTCGGCGCCCGTCGAGAAGCTCCTGGAGGAGGGCAGTGGCTCCGAGGCCTCCGAGGAGCTCCCTTCCACTGGGAGCTTGGAAGCAGATGTACAAGAGAAGGGGAACTCGGAAGTGGTTCCTGAACTGACAGAGCAAACTGCCAGTGGGGGTGGGACTGAAGAATTTGAAGAGGAGAAACATGCAGAAGTTGAAACTGAAGAGAGTTCTGAGTCTACAAAGCTGGTGGAGGCGAGTACCCTTGATTCTGTTGTTGATGATGATTTCAGTGGGCATGAGCAAACAGTTGAAAATGGCAACATGGTGGAAACCGATCAGGGTGAGAACCAAACTGCAGTTGTCTATGAGGAAAATGCATATGACCAAACTGGAGATGATAGTTATTTGCAATCAGCTCAGGGTATGGATCCAATTGGGTCTGTATCTAAGGAAAGTTTTGATGATGATCAGGAGGCTGACATATCTGGCAGCACCATGGAAGACCAAGTGGAATCTGAGAGTTTAATTGATAAGGTGATCGAGGAGAGAATGGGGCAGTTGGAGATCAGCAGGAAGGCTGAGAAGAATGCAGAGAAGAAACAGACAGTGCCAATGAAACCGTTGGAGTTAGCAGAGGAGCTTGAGAAGAGGCAGGCCTCGTTTGGTCAACACTGGGAGGAAGGAGCGGCTGCGCAACCCATGCAATTAGAGGGGATCGGAAAGGGCCCACCAGCTATTGGTTACATGCAAATCGAGATGGACAACCCAGTAACTCGTGCCATGTCCTCCCCGTCATTTAGGCCAGACCATGGCTCTCCCCAGGTGCTGGCAGTTCATAGGAGCTATATAGCGATGGGCACGTCTAAAGGTGCTGTCATTGTCATTCCAAGCAAATACTCCATTCATCAAGCTGATGATACAGACGCAAAGGTTAGTCGCTGTGCTTGTGAGAATAAGGCATGCTTGACTAATACTATGGTATAGTTGCATATTTTGACTTCAAGATGATGCATTATTATGTGGTATTTGTAATGAACTTTGAGATAGTTATTTCAAAACATCGTGCATCACTACATCAGTTCATGTTAATTTATCAGGAATTTCAGCTTTCTTGTCTTAAGGAGAAAACATGAAGGACCTGAGAAGTATATAAATTTATGTTTCTATAACTACTATATGTTGTATTTGTGCTTCATCATTCTACAAATGAGCTATTTGTGATCAGAGTAGCACTTGAAATGTAGCTGAACCTGATTTTAGTTTGTTGGCAAAAGATGTGGGTTCATTACTACACCAAAATCTAGTACAAAGATAACATTCGGGAAGATTTTGAAGAAGTACCTCAGATTCTAGATCTGGAGTATAAAATGCAGAAAATTCTTATGAGGAAGCTCATTAGGAAACTCCCTTGTTTGATGTACGTTTTTTAACATCAAAGGATTGATAATTTATGCCATACTTTAGTGAGTCATTGGAAAACTGATTATTGTTTTCTCTTTCTTTCTAGCTGATTGAAATGCTATCATTTTTTTTTCTGAAATAACACGCTCAATTGGTTAGAGCACTACACAAATTGCTCCTCTCATGTTTTTAGTCATAAGATATTAGCCTGCAATACTTCAACTGCCATTTCATAATTGGGCCAATAGCTGCACATATAAGTCCAGGGAACCAATATGCAAAATGTTGTTGGATGAACCTGGACAAAAAGTGGCTGTTCTTGTTTGGTCGTTTTGAAATTTTTTAAAATACTGTGTTTGTCTTTGAGGCTCTAACCTTTTTTTTTTAATCCAGATGCTATTCTTTTGGAACCAAGGTGAGAAGACTCAATCACCAGTAACTGCTATGTGCTTTAACCAGCAAGGGGATCTTCTGCTAGTAGGATATGCTGATGGTCATATGACAATTTGGGATGTACAAAAAGCTACAGCAGCAAAAGTCATATATGGTGAGCATACGGCACCAGTAGTGCATGTTTGTTTTATCCGCCAATCTAAGGCCATCACTGGGGATTCAAAAGGGGTAGTTCTGTTGCACACATTTTCCATTATCCCAGTAATTAATCGTTTGACTGTCAAGGGAACCCAGGTATGGAGAAACACCATTTTCCCCTCTATGCTGCATGTATTATCTCACTAGCTTTTGTGTCACCATGTGGTCTGACAAAAGCTAGCTACAATTTGGCAGCGCCTTTTTGATGGAAATACTGGGATTGTGCTCTCAGCCTGTCCTCTTCTACTGGATGAATCCTTTGGTTTTAGCAACTCATCTTCCCAAGGGAACCAAACAACTTCCTCCAGTGGTGGTGGTCTTGGCAGCATGATGGGTGCAGTTGGAGGTGTAGTTGGAGTAGATTCTGGATGGAAGTTTTTCAATGAAAGCTCCTCCACAGTGGAGGATGGTGTTGTGGTCATGTTTATTATGCACCAGCATGCTCTTGTGGTATGAACCAGTTATATTCTGGAAACATTTCTTCCATTTTGGTAGGAATCAAATATGTTATGAATTCTTGGACTGAGCATAATGTTCTACTGTTTGCCTGTTAGGTTAGGCTCCGTACCAATATTGACCATGTTGACCATATTGAAACCTTCTCTAGACCAGATGGAGCACGAGAAGGCTCCATCGCGTATGCTGCGTGGAAGTATACATCATCCTTCAATGATTCATCATCATTAGGTAAAAACTAGGCCTCTTTTGTGAGCTCTGATTGGTGCTTTCTTTATATCGTCTTTTGAATTCTCATGGACTAAACGTGATGATACTATAGATGAAGAACGGCTATCATGGCTTGCACTTGCATGGGACCGCCAAGTGCAAGTGGCAAAATTTGTTAAATCAAAGATAGTTAAACACAAGGAATGGAAGCTTGATAGTGCAGCTATTGGTGTTGCCTGGTTAGATGACCAGGTATGCAATAGGTTTCATTTTCGTAGTTCATTTAATATCTGTCCTCTACTTGTTTACCAAATTAAATTACTCGTTTTTTCTCTTCAGATGTTAGTCGTCCTTAATTTGAGAGGACAGCTCTGTTTGTTCTCTAAAGATGGCAGTGAGCTTCGTAGAACTACCTTTGTTCCAGATGGCCTTCTGTTTGATGACACCATATTGCACCATGCACATTTTTCTAACAGGTTTGGTAACCCAGAGAGGCACTTTAATAGTTCAGTAGCAGTAAGAGGTGCTACAGTGTACATTCTTGGGCCAACCTTTCTCACAGTATCACGACTTCTCCCATGGAAAGAACGAATTGAAGCACTAAAGAGAGCTGGCGATTGGATGGGTGCACTGGACATGGCAATGAGACTTTATGATGGTCAGACACAGGGTGTTGTTGATCTCCCGAGAACAGTTGATTCTATTAGAGAGGCCATCATGCCATACTTAGTAGAGTTGCTTCTATCATATATAAGTTATGTCTTCGAATATATTTCAATTGCATTGTCAAATCATACTGGAAAAGGGGGAGACTCAGATGTTCTTATAGAGGCTGATAGGTCTCTGCTGACACAAAGAGAGGAACAATATGCTCGTGTAGGAGGGGTTGCAGTCGAGTATTGTGTCCATATTGGACGTGACGACATCCTTTTCGACACAGTCTTCTCTAAGTTTGTTGCGGCACAAAGTGGAGGTAGGCTTATATTTTTTTCATAAGAAACATGAGCTTTTTTTTGGTTTAATTGTGAATTTTATTTGGGTTGATACAAACCCCCATCCTTCATTGGTTTGATCCTACTCGACCATTCTTTAGTACATCTTTTTCTCGAGTTTTGTCAATAAAAATATAGAGCATGCAAAGATATTTCATGCTTCTGATCTAAGCTGTCCAATTCCGTTGAATCCATTTTTTTAGTTTTTAATCCTCAATCGAAGCTTTTTGATACCTCGACCTGTGCTCATATGTTTTTGTGGCCCATTAGTCTTCCTTTTTTTATCTTTGTAATAAGGGTTGTGTGTTGAAATTCCATGGGCTTAAATATCTGGTTGTGCAATCTATTTTAGATACAGATTGTGCATGTCATGCTCGATTATGGGATGTTACATGTACATGTATCGTTGTATATGTTGTTAAACTGTTGCTATTTGCTAACTTGAAAACTGTTACAGGCATGTTTCTGGAGGTACTAGAGCCCTATATATTGAAGGATATGCTTGGCTCTCTGCCCCCTGAGGTGAGAAGCATGAGTCTACTAGTGTTAGCACACCAATCTATACATGAGTTGATGAATATGATATATTTTATTTGCAGATTATGCAAGCACTAGTGGAGCATTATAGTGGCAAAGGATGGTTGCAGCGAGTTGAACAATGCATTCTTCACATGGATATTTCTTCATTGGATTTTAATCAGGTACAAGCAACATTTGATCCTATAACTAGTGTAAGAAATATTTCTGTATTGTCTTGTCGGTTATGTTCTGCTGCCTAGATTGACTGAGAACATAACATTTTGTTATTGAATTTCTTCAGTCACATTTTAGTAGCTTGAACTCCTGTATTGGTCAAGGTTGCCAACTATGCTTGTGATGTGTGCAGGTGGTCAGATTGTGTCGTGAACATGGGCTGTATGGTGCACTAATTTATTTGTTTAACCAAGGTCTGAATGATTTCCGTACACCTCTAGAGGAACTTCTATCAGTCGTTCAGAATAGAAACAGAAAAGATGCTGCTTCTACCGGGTATGTCCTACTTTGGCTCATAACAGTTCTGTGAAACTTTTCTGGAGAAGCCAAACACCTGTCTCAAGTATAAGATAATACTGCAAATTATTTTGCTTCATAAGCTGTTTATATATAACCAGATCATGGTTTCAGTATTTTAAAGTTCCTGATAAAATATTTTTTCTGGCAAGCAAACTAAACTGAATCATCTGATTTAGCAAACACCATCCCCACATGTAAGATGATACAAGATACTGTCCATAAGTTATGGGTTGTGAATTTGTTGTGATTTTATTATTATGAAAATTTTCTGATAAATGTATGTGTTCTGGTAAATTTCTACTCAACAAACTTTAATTGTTACCAAATGGCATCATTTCCTTCTATTCGAAAATAAGACCAAATGGGTCCTGACCACCCCCCCCCCCTCATTCTTGATGTGCATGTATGGAGGATCCTCTGATACTATGTACAAAATTTCTAATCTTTGTCTATAACAAGCAAGTAGTACTGCATTGTTACGTGGCTAGACTTAAGTATTCTTAGATATTCCTAGTGATATACATAAACTTAATATATTTTTGCTAGGTTTTAGTATCACACTAGCATCACATAGATTTACCCTCTAATGCTTCGTGTGAAACAGATACAGGATGCTTGTTTATCTGAAATATTGCTTTCAGGGCCTGGCATTTCCCCCAGGTTAGTGCCTTCACCATTTGTGGCATACAGCTTACTGTTTACCATTTTCCATTAAATCAATGGCAGTTTAGTATGTAGTTGGGCCACAAATCTTGTTTTCCATGGTATGGCTTTGTTAGAAAAAATAATTGGGAGCATACTTGATTTCGTTAAATTGGAGACATCTAATCTACCATAAAAGTGATGTTTTATCAGTCAATATAACTATTGGCAGGTTCTGTTGTATAACCAGAAACAGTACAATTATTATATAAATGTTGATGTACGGTGACACTCTTATACCAGGAATACATATCAGATGTTCTGACATGATTTCTTTTTCAGGGCATGGGAGAATTCCCCGATCCCGCCTTCATTCAGTGAGGGAAGAACTGCTGCAATTTCTGCTTGAAGAGTCTAAGTCACTCACTTCTGAAGTATTTAAGGGTTTCAATGCTTCTTCTTGTGGAAAGTGTCCAAACATATGCTATCTTCTATGGATGAATACTGAAGCTACCTTGGAAGTTCTCAAATGTGCTTTTGCACAGGATAGTTTTGAGCCCGGAGATGAACCTTTTAGTACTGTCAATGCATCTGTCTCAGATGATGAAGACAGCATTATCGCTGAAAACCCAGGGAGTCAAAATAATATGGTACAAAATGTATTGGATGCCATTATTGACATTGTTGGCTTGGAAAATGAGGTGATTCGGTCTGTTGTTACGAGTACAGATGACTCAGAATTTTGGCCTTCAGAGAAGGAATTTGGCTATTTAATCGAGTTCGTGTCCTTTTTTGTTTCCCACAAAAGGGCTATTGCATCTAAAAGAGTTGTTATGCACATTCTGACTTATCTCACTTCATATCATGATGATACAAGAGCAAGGACTCAGAAAGAAAAGGAAGTGCTTCAACTCTTCAATGCAGCTCCCCGAAATGATTGGAATTCTGATTTTGTCTTGAACCTCTGTTCAGATGCTCAATTTCATCAGGTTTGCTACCACTGTTCCGTTAGATTCACTCCTGTGAAATTTATGTAGCACTTCTGCTCGAAAGTACCAGCTGGAATTTATGGAGTAACATTCTTGTTACTGTGTAGGCCTGTGGTTTGATATTTACAGCCAGGAATCAGAATTTATCTGCTTTAGATAGTTACATGAAGGATAGAGATGAACCTTTCCATGCTTTTATCTTCATTGATAAAAGGTTATGTGAATTGGTTGATGATGAAGCTTTGTCATTTCGTACCACTGTAATATCTCGTTTTCCTGAGTTGGTCAAGCTGAGCAGGTAAATCATTATCTTTTCTTTTGTTCTTCCTCTTATGCTTATCTTTCAACTGAATCATTATCTCTTACGCCTGGATGCTGATAATTTTCGTGTTTGTCTTTAAACTTTCTCAGGGAATGTGCATTTATCTTAGTCATTGATCATTTCTGTGATAATATCCAGCAAATATTAGCAGAGCTTCGGTCTGATCGACACAGCCTCTTCCTTTTCTTGAAAACTGCTATTGAAGTACACTTGTCAGGAAAACTTGACTTCAGTGGGCTTACTCTAAGAAGCAATCAAACTGTTGAACTTCATTACTCTTCCAGTGATCTTGAAGATTATCAGAAGAGGTTATCAAATCCCTCCAAGTTAGACCACAATCCTGTTTCTATTGATGACGAGTTAGTTGAACTATATCTGGAGGTAAGCGTGGTGATATTGTTGTAACTGTTGCAAAATTGTTTTTTTCCTGACAGTATACAAATGGGAAAATAAATTTGATCACAGCATATTTCTAATGATCTTTCCTCCTCTTTGTTAATCCAAGACATCTTCTTTCACAGCTTTTGTGTCAGTATGAGCGAAGATCGGTTCTAAAGTTTCTGGAGACTTTTGACAGTTATAGATTAGAGCGGTGCTTGCATCTTTGCCTAGATTACGGAGTTACAGATGCTGCTGCATTTTTGCAAGAGAGGGTTGGTGATGTTGGGAGTGCCCTTGCACTTATCCTGGCTGGACTTGATGAGAAAATCAGCTTATTTATCTCTTCTGTGCAAAATACTTCCTCTGGTGATGCGTCAAAAAGTATCTCTGAGACTAAGCAACCAGATATTGTTCTAGAAATGAGTGAGGTCTATTTCTCGTACCCATTTGAATTCTCTAGGTTTGTAACCTCTGCTGTGTGGATAGTAACATTTTCAACTTGTTTGTTTTTAGGCTCAACCGGTGCTTGATGCATTACGTGCCTCCATTGGGTTGTGCCAAAGAAATTCGCAACGCTTGGACCCAGGGGAATCTCAGTCCCTTTGGTTCCAACTGCTTGATTCGTAAGTTATGCTAATGTAGTAATACATAAATGCTTGTCTCTTAAGTTAGCATTATGGTGTTAAAAAGTATTTTGTGCGATGAAATATATTGCTCCCAATTTCCCATCTGGTTCGTCACAGTTAGTCTTGTTGCTTATGGTTAATCCTTTGTTATGGACTTATGGTTGAAACTTGGGATTAAGAAGTCAAGAAATGACATTTATTTTTCAGCAAATTATCTATTACACGTTTCAAATTGTAGGTTATTTTAGCTTTTCTAGATTCATTAATTTTGCTATGCATCTAGACATACACTACATATTGCATGACAAAAAAACTACAGTAAGGGAGTAGATTCAATAGCACATTTGGAAAGGCAATATGAATTTATTGTTGTGTGATAATTTGGGGAAGTTTTTCCAAACAGTTCTCACTTTGTTATGCTCGTGGTTTGCTGAAGTCATATTATCTTGTGTACACATAGATACCATTTATTGCTTCCAACATTGTTGTGTTATTGATTCAGCTTCTCGGGGCCACTGAAAAGATTGTATGGAAGCCAGGATGTAAATGAGAAAAGTGCCAGGTCCAAGGGGACGGAAGCACCAATTGAACATCTGAAGGGAAAAAGACTATCACAACAACTGAGGATTTCAGCCAAACAAAGGTGCCTAAATGTTCTGCGGAAAATATTTTCACAATTTGTTGGAGAAATAATTGAGGCAATGGCTGGGTATATACCCCTACCAGCAATAATGGCGAAACTCTTATCTGATAATGGGAATCAAGAGTTTGGTGATTTCAAACTTGTGATACACAGAATGCTATCTATGTATCTTTATGAAAAAAGAATACTGGTATGACTCTCATTTGTCTTTTACTTGTATGCTGCAATTACTTGCTCCATTTAATGCTTTTTGGAACATTGTAGAAGATCATTTGTAATTTTTGACTGGCATGATTACACACTCATTGCTGTAGAGCAAGCTTTGAAAAAATTGCCAAGCTGGTTGTGTTTACTTCTATTCTCATCCTAAATGTATGCTTGTTACTTTGTAGTAACTGGCTTTGATGAATTTTGTCATTTCTTAGTGCTACTACCCCATGACGTCTTAAATTAGATAACTCCCTGTCCTAAAATATGTGATGTTTAGGACAAGCTTTCAGTTCATTTTTGAACTGGTTAGCTTGTCCTAAACGTTGTATATATCTAAAGACAGGTAGTATATCTGCTCATGATCTGATTAATGTTCCCACACTGACATGTTGAACCAATTTTTTTTGAGGGAACATCTTGAACCTTTTTTTTTTTGCTAAGTAAATCTAATGTGGTTCCTTAAGGTGTAACGCAACACATCACTGCTTTTAGTTTCTGTTAATCTTCCATAATTTATCTTAGAAAAGAAAGCATAAATCTCTGCTCTGATACATTATGCACCTGTCTGCAGGAAACAGCTAAGTCGGTAATTGAGGATGACTCATTTTATACCTTGAGTTTATTAAAGAGAGGAGTTTGTCATGGATTTGCTCCACAGACTTTTGCATGCTGCATATGCAACTGCTCACTTTCTAAAGAAGGTGCTATATCAGCCATACGGTTGTTCAGTTGTGGGCATGCAACACATCTTCAGTGTGAGTCTGAGCAGAGCAGGTCATCCAATCGGGAATTTAAAGATGGATGCCCTGTCTGTCTCTCAACTAGTAATACACAAGGCCAAAACAAATCGCCTATGTTTGATAATGGGCTAGCAAAGTATTCTGGGGCTGAACTTGAAGGGTCACATGGCGTCCATCAGACTCATGAAACTGATCATGCTGAGAGATCTCGTGTGGTTCAAAATATGTCACGGGTATAACTATGTCAGACGATCTCACTTTTTTTTAGGCTTTATCATAAATCTCTCAGCTTAGAACTGGTCGGCTTTCTGACAAGTGGAACTGTACCTAGTTATAGCCTTCTATTGTTTCTTCTCATCAATATTTCTTTTTGCAGTATGAAATACTGAGTAATCTTCAGAAAGAACAGAAGTCCTTACATATAGAAACTGTACCTCCATTGAAACTTGCACCACCAGCTATATATCATGAGAAGATACAGAAGAGGACCACTTTGGTGGGAGAACCTAGCAAACATTCGGTTAGAAGTCAAAAGCCCCAGAAAATATGGCAAATGAAGGAGCAAAAATCAAAACAGGCTGGGAATCGTCTTCCGCAAAAGTCAAGTGTGCTCCGTGAGTTACTCTCGTCACTGACATCAATTTCAGTGGGCTGATTCATTTATGGATTTTGTTTGCCTGCTTACTTTCATTGATCCTCTGCAGGTTAATATAAGAATCAAGTGATGCACTATTTGTATGGTATGTAGTTCAAACTATACACCTTCAGTAATCCTGCCTGTATAGTGTTTCCCTTGTATTAATATCTGTGACATCTACTAAGAACGTTCTTAAGATCACTACTATAGGAGATTTCCCCCAGCATAAATATGATTGAAGGGACGACGAAACTGAACTTATCAGGTCAAAAGTGACACCTAACCTTTACCTTTTGAATCTTAGCACCACACCTGCTGCCACAACAGTTAGATATTCCCTATGTCCCCTGTCCCCTGACTTGGCACTTCTCCAAAACTATTCTTTTCACTTATGATTTCTCTTATACTACAATGTTTGTGGCAACAATATCATAAATTCCAATGATATTATTTTGGCATGGACTTTGTATTAAGTGGGGCTAATTTTTGGTCAAAGATCACAATTTGAATAATGAAATGCTTGTAAACTTTATATTTTGTGACAGAGGGAGTACTGTTTCAATTGAACTTGTATCTTTTGACCCCTTGCTGCGACGAAAGGATTTGCATATGCTTATGATCAGTAGAAAAGCTGCCAGGATGAAAAGGGAACCATTGTGAATAAACTTTAGAACCTTTACTGAAATTCACTTTCAATGATTGTTCGGTGGATAGGGCATCCTATTTAGCATCTTGTTTTATTTGCATGCCCTGGTGTGCTTGCTCATTAATAGTAAGGCTACCAACACTTCTTGTTTGGCACAGGAATCAGATTCTACTGATTGTTAATTTGCTTCATGCCATCACCACAACTGAATCTTCAAGGACTATTAATTTGCAAGGGGATCATCAGTACATAATTTTGTCTTGGGAGGTGCTGACTGGTTGATTCGGAGTCTCCCTCCCTGCAGCATGATCAAAGGTACCAACTTTGATTCTTTCAATTTGGGACTCTATGTCTGCTTACAAGTGCCTCGTCTTCGTGTTATTCCAGGTTTTGCGGAATTCGGAGTTTGGGTGCTTTGAACTTGGGAGGATCCTGAACACTGGCGGCCGAGAGGCTGTAACTTGTAGAGTAATATGTAACAAGAAAATTCATGCAGCATCGTGCTGAGTTCTTGTACAGAGTATACGTCTGGTGACAATACACGATCATCGTACAGTATGTAAAGTACGGTATAAAGTAACACATGAGCGCTTACGGTATAAAGTAACTACGGCTTAAAACTCCTACCTCTTACGGTCTTACCAGCTGAGCTGCTGTACTGTGGGTTGCGATATCAGTGCACATAGTTGCCTTTTACTTCTGTCTTGCATGGGAATACACTTGCATGTGCGATTATACTGCAGAACTGTCTGAAGTCTGAACCGACACTCCAACAGCCCATCGAATTCTTGATTTTATTGCTACAACTCAAGATCCTCAAAGTTTCTTACGTTGGAAAACTTGGAATCACAGAGTGAACAATGCCTTTGGTGTTAGGGTTTGCATTACATATCAGTAGCCCTAAGCCCTAGAATCCTCGACAAACATGCAGGAAACGAGTTGAAAGAATGGGAGGGCTGAGAAAACAACATATGGCGTGGATTGTGGATGTTTTTTTTAATCATTTTGCAAAATTATAGACCGTTTCAAAATTTATCAGATTTGACAACCAACCGCCATGTGCCACGGCGGCTGCTGTGGGCCACGGTGGTTGCAGGTCCAACCGCTGTGGGCCACGGCGGTTGGGCCAACGGCCGCGGACCCCCACGGTCGTGAAGGTCAGCCGCTGTGGCCCACGGCGGTTGAGGGGGGTTGTGCAACCGCCATGGCTTACGGCTAGGGATGAAAACGGATCGGATACGAACGGATATTGCGTATACAGATACAGATAATTTTTCTTTCTCAAACTGAATTCTCGGAGCGAATTCGGATACGGACAATATATTTTTTGTCGAATAGTGATATTCATCGTATTTGGGTCATAAAAATTCAACTTTGAATTTCCGGATACTAATACGGTACGGATAGTTACGGATATTAAATGTCCGGATTCGGATACGGTCTTACCATTTGAGTGTCTGACCCTTTCGGTCGGTTACGGCGGCCGGTCGGCTCACCCCTATAAAAGCCGAAAATTAGCCCGGAAATGTCATAAAAATTCGGAAAAAAGAAAGAGAGGGTTGGGAAGGAGAAGAGAGTGTGGGGGCGGAGCAGCGAAGCTCTGCCGGTTCTTCGCTTCATTGCAAATATTTCGTCGATTTCAACCCTTTTAGCACCTTTACTTTGAAAGCGTAATTAGTGATTCACTGCGTTTCTTTAGATCTGTAGTATTAAAAATGTCATGTTTGTATGATTTAGGGTTGAGAAGGAGAAGAGGGGAGGTGGAGGGTGCGGAGCAGTGAAGCTCTGCTGCATCTTCGCTTCATTGCAGGTATTTCACTGATTTCACTGATTACTGTTTCGGTGTATAGATTTCTGTAGATTTATGTATGATATAGATTTCTGGAGTATAGATATGTAGTTGTAGTTTATAGATTTCTGGAGTATAGATCTGTAGATCTGGAGTATAGATTTCTAAGAAACATATTTACTGTTAACTGTGTAGATTGCGGCTCATTAGTTTGCTAATTTAGTTTAGATATTAGTCTATTTGTTTCTTAGTCCCTGGATGTAGTATTTGATAGCAGTTATTACTTTTTATTATGAATCAGACATGTCGAAGACAGTCACAATCAAATTGTATTATGGAATTGGAGAAATTATATATGGTCCACAAGGAGTTGACTTGTCAAATTATAGTTCAATTGAAAAAAAAATGTTAAAAGAGCAGCAGAAAGAACTTGGGAGGCTATAACCAACTGGCTGGTCAAGGCATTTGCAGTAGATTTAGAGCACCAATGCCTGTAGGTGATGGCACTAATCAACAGAAGTGAACACGTGTATTAGGAGCTCGTGCCACTTGAAGGGACTCCACGATGGAGGAATTTTATCAGAAATGCATGCCGAGTTGGTTTGCCTGTGATTTTGTTTGTCCAAGTTTTCCAAAAGGGTGGGTCTAGCAGTCAAGTGCATGAGGAAGCTGGGGATGTGGACGAGGGGGGAGGTGATGAAGAAGGGGAAGGTGGTGAAGAAGGGGAAGGTGCTGAAGAAGGGGAACAACAAGAGGAGGAAGAAGGGGATTCTAAGGGTGAGCAGACATCTAGAAGTTATGTTGTCACTAGTGTTATTGATGAGGGAGAAGGAAACCCAGAGGTGATGAGACAATATCAGAGAGAGTTAGAAGCTGATGAACGTGCATTGGAAGAGAACTCTTCAGATGATGATGATGATGATGATGATCAGTCTGGGGATCATGTGCCCTGGGATTGGCAGAACTACGATTTCTCACAGTGTACTATTAATAGTGGTGAGAATGTGCCATGGGAGTACACGGAGAATGAGGTTTGTGAAGGCGCTATGTACCCCAGTACTGCACATCTGAAGGAAGCAGTGAAGCAGTGGTCCACCTTGACTCTACACAGGGAGTTCAGGGTAGTGAAGAGCTCTCCGAGGATATATGATGTGTGTTGCAAGAAGGGGGATTGTTCTTTTCGAGTGTATGCATATATGGGGAAGTGGGATAATTACTTACAGGTGAAAGAAGTGAATGGTCACACTTGTACCCTTGATCGTATTGATGCAAGGCACGAAACATTTCAGCCGATTTTGTTGCAAGCCACATGTACCCTACTATACTGAAATGCCCTGCTTATGAGCCGAAGGCAATTATCGGTGCAATTGAGGAAAAATTTGGGTACACCATCAGTTACGGCAAGACATACCAAGCAAAGAAGAAGGTGTTGGAGCATAGGTGGGGTACTTATGAAGCATCCTACCACAATTTGCCTAGCTTGCTACACACAATAGTTCAGATGAATCCTGGTAGCTACTACGATATAAAGGACTATCCTTGTGAGGAGAAACCAGGCAAGCTTGTGCTTCAGCGGTCATTCTTGGCATTGGGTGCCTGCATTGAGGCTTTCAAAGTGTGTCAACCGGTCATTTGCATAGATGGCACTTTTCTCACAGGCAAATACAAAGGAACAATCCTGACAGCTGTGGCAGCTGATAGTAACAATCAGTTGCTTCCTTTGGCCATTGCATTTGCGGAGGGGGAGAACGGTGACAGTTGGTACTGGTTCCTTGAGAGGTTGAAGAACATGGTGGTCCAGGATGTGCAGGATGTGTGTGTGATACACGATAGGCACAAAGGTATTTTGCAAGCAATCAATGACATGAAAGAGGGCAGCCAAGAGCGATACAGAGTTCCATTGTGGCCAGATGTTAAGAGCAGGTGGTGCGTTAGGCACATGAAAGCAAACTTCCATAGCCAGTTCAAGAACAAGACCCTGTCTAAATTGTTTGAGCGGTTGTGTGAGCAGACTCAACATAAAAGTTTGATGCCATCTGGAAGAAATTAGATGACCTGATAAAGAAGGCATCAGAGGAGATAGCAAAGAGGCCAGTGAATCCCGAACCTGGAGAGGAGCCAATTTCTCTCGAGGATGTGGGATTAGATTGCCCTCAAGTCAGGCGCAGAAGAGGGCGTGCTGTGAAGACCTTCAGCCAATGGATTCAGAATGAGCCTAAGGAAAAGTGGTGTCTCATGTTTGACGAGGGCGGAGCAAGACATGGGATAAAGACCACTAATTTTGCTGAGGTATACAACTGTGTGCTCCGCGGTTCAAGACCTCTTCCTCTAGTTGGCATCATTGAGTTCTTTATGTATCGTACAATGCTGTATTTTCACCAAAGGAGCAAGATAGCGGATGAGGTTCTGAGGAATACTCAAATGAGATACTGCACCAGAATGACTGAGTATCTGACCAAGACTCAGGGAAAAGCACTTCAACACAAGGTCACAGCGCAGCCTTTGTACCAGTCTGATGACAATGAAATTATGTGGAGCTATGAGGTTGAGTGCAGAGGGAAAATGCGCTTAGGCCCTTCGCGTGAAAAAACGCATCAAGTTGTTAAACTTGGCAACCAAATATGCAGATGTACATGCCGAAAGCCACAGGTACTACACATCCCCTGCTCACATGTGATCGCCGTATGCTATGAATTGCAACAATTCAGCTACCATAGGTACGTGCCATGGTACTACGCTAAGGAAACTGTTCGGAACATTTGGAACCGAACAATTCAGGTTTACCTCGTGCAGGGTACTTTTACTGAGAACCCCAAAGAAAATGTTGTGCACATACCAAATCCAGATCCTCAGTTGTGCCAAGGTGTTGGAAGACGGAAGAAGAAGAGGATTAGAAACAATATGGACGAAGCAGAAGCTGGAGCTGCAGTAGTGATGTGCTACAAGTGCCACAACACGGGTCATACGTACAAGAGGTGCACAACCACAAGTTATGCTTGCAACACACCACCTACGGCCAGTGTGGGCTCATCTGCAACTTCAGGACCATCCCAACCCCATTCGGACGTGGACGCGGACGTGGACATGGGCGTAGGACCAACGCAGAATTCAGATGATCATAGTTGCTTGTAATGTTAGGACATTTAATTTCGGAATTTGTAATATTTGAACTATTATTTCTTGTACGAACTTATGCATGGTACTGTATTGTAATAATTGAACTTCTATTTGTATTATTTTGCCTATGATTGTTCTAATCTTTTTTTTAATAATTTATGTCGATTCATTTGTATTATTTTGCCTCTGATTGTTCTAATCTAGTTTTGCAGGTTTGCAATGGCCTCCTCAGGTTCTGAGTTGGACTTGGAGTTCCTCACGAAGAGTAAGGATAATGTCGAGGTGCCACAGGAGATCGACACTCCTATGTGCTTCTGCGGTGACAATTGCAAACTTGTTAGGTGCAAGGTTCTGGGGTACGCCTACGGGATGAGGTTCTTCATGTGCGCTAACTATGCGCACGACCCGATCCAGCCATTCGACCGCAACCTTAGAGCCAAAGTAAGGACTTACTACATTTCTCAATTATTCATTTGTCATTTGTGGTTTATTATTTGCTGACATGTCTTTCAAAAAGACTCCACCTCCTCTTTGTGATTTCATGCAGTGGCTAGATATCGAGCAGTCCGACTTCGATAAGAGGTACGTCGAGGGAGAAGCCCGTGATGCATGGGAGAGGTGGTTCCGCATGGTTGAGTGGGAAAAGAGAGAGGAGAAAAAGGAGGAGTAGAAGGAAATGCGTCATTGTCAGGAGATGAGAGAACGTGAAGCGGCCCAGGCCCGTGAAGCCGATAGAGAGAGGAAGAGGGCTCGCCGGGCCAAGGAAGCTGGGCCGGATGCCATCAGGAAGGGGAAATACCCCCGTTGTACTCAGTAGACCTAGAGAATTAGCCGGACTGTATCAAATAATGTCGGATTTCATGACATCGTCAACTAGGGTCCTCAGTTTGTATCCATAAGAACTTTAATCGAACTGCATTAGAGTGTGTTTTATCAGTTATATGTGTTTCGTTACAGTGACTGTCATATGCAGTCGTTGTGTTTCCTCCGAGTCACTGACGCGTTCCCCTCCCACGGATCGACTGGCCCACAAAGCGACAGTGCCCTAGTACTAGGGTGTGTTTTCTCCGAGTCACTGTTTCGTTTCCCTTCCCCCAGATCGAAGGGCCCACCACCCAGCCATCCTCCTTCTTCTGCCTATATGTAGCACCATTCACTCTATTGCCTTCTTCTCACAGCATTAGGCAATGGCTTCGTGGAGTGGGAATGAACACGGTTTCGGTTCTGAGTTGTGGCATCAGCAATCAGAAGATTTCGAAGCCAATTTCCCACTGAAAGGCAAGAGTGACTTCAGATCGATGCGTGATGTTAGAAGCTACGCACCGAAGCAAACGGTGTTGTGGCCTAGGTGTTCACACGGTGAGTTCTGCGTGATGCAAGTGTACCAGGGATGGAACAACTCCGGTCGTCGCTTCTGGCACTGCCCACATGCATGGGTAAGCAATGTCCACATATTTGTTCATCATCTTTCTTTGGTTTGGTAACGTTTTCTTGCCTTTTGCAGTACTCCACCCAAGCAGAGAACTGCGGTTTCTCGCAATGGGTGGATCCACCAGCTATTGAACCCTATCAACAGTACATCGACTACCCCGAGGACGTCGTCATCTACAACCTGAAGCGGGAGCTGTCGGAGGCACTGGCTTCTCCAGATCTATCGTCTAGCGCAGAAGAAGACTGATGCTGCAAATGTTCGACCTGCACTTGTGAATGCCACAAGAAGAACAGCCCCCTCCGAAAGATTGGTCCCCTGCACCTTCACCACCTCCACCCCCACCTGGGTACTACTACATGCCGTCGCAACACTCCGGTGGCTCTATGCTCTCCGGGCAGTTCTCGTACAACTAGATTAATTAGGAATGTTGTAATGAAAATTTCAAATTCCCTAAGGCATGTTATCAGTACGTGAGGCGCTTCGTTAGGGTTGATTAATCACCGTACACGTCATTGCAAATGTGTGTTTTCTCAGCTAAATATAAAAAAAAACAACCGTCGTGGCCCACGGCGGTTGGGCACATGCAACCGCCGTGACCCACGGCGGTTGGTGGTCAAATCTGATAAATTTTGAAACGGTCGTATAATTTTGCAAAATGATTAAAAAAAATATAAAACAAATTCTGGATGGTGAGATTGGATGGTGCGTGCTCGCTCACGCGCTCTCTGCTGTTGTTGTTGGGCCCTTTCTTTTCATGAAAGATGGGCTATTGTTGGGCCTTTTCTTGCCAAGCCCACTCAGCGAGCGTGCTGTGACATTTCTCGTCTACCATCTTCTTCTTCCTCAAAAAATAATAAAAGGAGCAAATGCAGCTGACGGTCATCCTGCATAGTTCGTTCCGACTGCATCATATCAAACACATAAAAAGAAAATGCCCATGCACAGCAACAGCAACAGCAAATACACATGTAGACAAATATGCAGGGTTAAACTACTGCGTATCTCGGGCTGGAAAATGCACATGTACATTTTAGACTGCACTCAGAAGATACTACCTCCGTTCTCTTTTATATGACGTTGGTTAGTTCATTTTTGAGCTAACCAACGTCATATATTACAGGATGGAGTGAGTAGAACTGAGTTCTAATGCAGCCATGTACTTGAAAAAATGCTATCACAAGTTTGCACACAGCATACATGCATGTTTGATAGAACATGATCAGGGTAGCCATATGATTCAAACCAAATGATACTGCATAGATAGCAGCATGGTGCGTATTAGCAGCATCAGTAGACTTTGCAGTCCATATATATACAAGAACGGTAGAACAAAACATGCTTCAAAAAAGCTTCATCATCTAGCAGCTCCTCAACCCTGTCATGTTAATTTCCCTTCTGACATAGCTTAGTAATGCTCCTCGAAACCCTATGATGCTAATTTCCCTTCTGGTATAGCTTAGAAATGAACCTGGTGGTAGGGATACAATAGTTAGTGACATGCATAAAAAAATCAGCAAAACACAAGATCAGAACAAGTAATACAAAGGTGTTGGAAATGAAGTAATCACGTTTGGAGACATCAAGATGTCCAATAGGCTTAAAAAATAAGCGGCAGCAAAAACAGAGATAACAAAACAACTGTCCCTCTTCCAGGATTCAAATATTTGTATTTATAAAATAAGCTTTGCTACTGCAAACTTATACAATGCATACATAACAGTATTGTGTTACTACCAGTATAGTGTGAACTATCTGGTAGCTACATTGTATAATGTCAAATTCCTTTAACATAAGTATAATGTATGATAATAAAGTTCACAGTACGATGACAATGTGCTATAATCATATTCTCATGCAAACGGAGAACAGACATGCAAAGCAAAAAAGTAACACACTGGTCAGATGCTTTCTATGGTTAATTAAATTGCAAAGTGAGTGGGCAGTGGGCTCCTAACAGTCCCCAACATATCATGAAAAGAAAACACAGAAAGATACCAAACCAAATTTGGCAGAAACACGCCATATGCAAAGAAACATGAAAATCAAAGAGAGAAAATACCAAATTGCAAATGTCAAATGTTGAAATTATCTCGTGGTGCAAACACAAGCTGACCCACCACATTAAATAATTTCATGCTCCAGTGAGCAACCACTGAAATGCAACACCCAACCTTTCCTACATCATGATAGTAAACCCTCCAGATTACTTTTGTACATTAAGTTAGCAAATGCAATCAAATTATCTTTAATCTTTAAAATGTCATCTTATTTACAGGACCAAAATAATGCAACTTACAGTTTCTAAAGCACTATAAATGAATAAAGTTAGCATTGTAAATAGCATAGGACAAATTATATCTGACAATGGAAGCTAAATTGAAATTTGCCTATACTTATCTAAAATTGGAACACATCCAAAGTGAAAGTACTACCAAAACCAGAAAATAGAGAAGAGGAAAAATAGATACTACTTTGTTTGAGTAAAAACTCTAACCCAGAATAAAAAATTATTTCTATGGTTGATCAAAATAAAATATCTTGTTTTAAATCAAAACCCAGAAGATGCAAATAACATGTGCAAATCTAGAAAATACTCAGATTATTTCTATAGTTAGTCAAATTAACAAATTTTATGGAATAAGTGAAACCCCTCAGAGGCAAAAGACTAATATATCAAAAAAGAGAATATATTAACAGATCTATGGTCTGTCAAATACAAGAAATGGGTTTGGTAATGCTGAAAGCCCGGAAGTTGCAAATTAAACTGGACATCAAGGCCACAGATTTGTTTAATGATCATGCAAGAAGGACATATGCATATCCTGCTGCTCAGGTAAAATCTTTGACTCCTGCTTCTCCATGAACATACGTAGGCAAATAGTAGCATAACTGACTGATAACCACAGAAGAATTGACACTAATGCTACAATTACAAATCCAGTACACTAGAACTGTAAGTGAATTGTGTTTGTTAATTGTTATGTATATTTGAACCATATTTGAGGATGCAAGGAGAAATAATAGAACAAGAACTACGGGGAGCAATTCAGAATTCACTCTCTTTTTAGTCATGTCCATGGAAGGAAAGAAGGATCAGATCGTAAGCGCAAAACAATGCAAGCTCAAGCAGGTGCATAACCGCAGACAGGTACTGATTTTCACAAATTCTTTTATTGAAAGACTATGAAATGAATCCTTAAGTTTTACAAGATATGTGGTCAGTGACAGGAAATGAACTCTCCGCTTCAAACAGATGGGGGACTGCAGGGACTTGATGGACATATCTAAATACATTGTTTGGCAGTCAATAGGTATATTAAAAATTGAAAAAAGAAGCACAAATTTTCGACTGCACATCATGAACAATTGACCATGATGGTAGGAAATAGAAAAAACTATCCAAGAATGCCCTATCTGCACATAGTAGTTTAAGCATAGCAAACTTTCAAAAAGGTGGAGCCTATATGATAAGCACCA
The DNA here is from genome assembly GCA_036936925.1 of Cenchrus fungigraminus. Taxonomy (NCBI): domain Eukaryota; kingdom Viridiplantae; phylum Streptophyta; class Magnoliopsida; order Poales; family Poaceae; genus Cenchrus; species Cenchrus fungigraminus. The sequence continues at coordinate 122,751,980 of CM072770.1, read as the reverse complement.
AATAATATGTACTTTAAGATCTAAAAGACTAATACATCTAAATATATAGAGATTAGCACCAAAATTGCTGAAAAGTTCATGATGTCAAAATGCTGTAGTAATATATGAATTTCGATTATTGAAATAGGGGGGACGGGGACAAACAGATATGCATAGAAAAAAAAAAGCAATCAGATGCACAAGAAGGTCTACTGGATCTGATGGTATGATCTAAAACCTTGGAATAAGGTCATAAGGATAGGTTATTTGATTAGTAGCCATGCACAGTGGACCAAGGGGAAATGTGATAGCATTGGAAGAAGATCAAGCTCAAGCAGGTACTACAAACAGAGAAATCAAAAGGGATCATACAAACAGAAACCTAAAAGGCGCAAGTAAATTTGTTACTACCACTACCAAATTGAGTGAGAAATGTAGAAGCGATGGGAGCCAGCTCAGCAATCCACCAGCGGGGATCCATTGAACAGCTCAAATCCCATGCTAATTTACCGAATCTGAAAAATCGAAATCATACAGACATGAACGCTAGGAACAAAATTCACCGTGGGGGTGGAATTAAACATCAAACAACAAGGATGACAATGGGATATATCAAACAACACATGTAGCAACAGTTTATTGTTTTATCTGAAAAAAAGGCAACAGTTTAAGTACCGCTAAACGCTATTTATTAGTACCTTGAGCACATCAGATCAGGCTTTTAGTGATGACATGAGGCTGCTGAGGTCGCAGGTGAGCTTCTCCTCCAAATCCTCGTAGTCCCCATCCTTCATGGTATACTTGTCAAATGATATGTAAGGCCTGCATTCAACACAACACCACAACGCGATCACATGTTAGTACTAATAACATGGTTCGTAGTGGAAATCAGTAGAAACCGATGGAGGTATCCCCTGACCTTGCGGCATCAGCCACGCACTCCGGTGGCAGCTCCGGGAGGAGTCCCTCAAGCATCTGCATCATCTGTGCCCGTAGGACCTTCATCTCCGGGCAAACATCACCATTTTTGCTCCACGTGAAGCTGATCCGGCCCGACGTCACACTTCCCGACCTGCCGACGTGGATTCTCATGCTCTCAACGCACACCTCGCTCCACATCAGGCAGCGCAGCCGCGGCGCCCGCAAGGTGAACGTCAGGTAGGTAGGTCTCCACCCCACCGTGCCGCCCACATTGAGCTCCTCGAGCTCCGGGGCATCGATGGTGAAGTGGCCGGCAGCTTCGTCTATATCGGTGTCAAACTTGAACAAGGTGAGCCTCTTGAGGAGCGGCAGGCAGATGTCGATGTGGATGTCGTTGTGTTCTAGCTCGAGATAGGTCTTGAAGATGCACAGTTCCTCGAGCCGCGGAAAATACGCGCCCGGTTGAAAAGGCTCAATGGTGGCGTTGTCGATTGTCAGAGAGCGCAGGGACGGGAGGCGCGGCCACTCGCGGAGCGCCATTCCTCTTGTGAGGCGCAGTGTCTGCAGGGCTGCGGCGCCAGGCCCGGTGATGATGGACTCGACCTTGTTGTAGCGCATCCGCGACGGGGTGAGATGGATCTCTCGCGCGTTGGCAAGCGCGATGATGAGTACGGCGTGGCGCCTGGCGAAGGATCCGCCGAGGCTGGAGGTGATCCTGAGAGTGTCCACCTTGGATGCGGAGCTATCCTGCCCGCGGCGGGCGAGCGCGATCTCGAGGTGTTCAATCCGGTCATTCTCGAAGTTGAAATCGTCGAGGTCGAGGTTGACGACGGGTGCGTGGCGGTGGATGTGGCGCCAGGGCCGGGACAGGATCTCCAGCTGCGGGACCTGCTGGAACGGGAGGTAGGAGGCGATGCGCGCGCGGAGCTCGAACGGGAGCGCGGTGATGTAGTCCGCGCCGTCGCCCGGGGCGACCCAGGGCTCCATTTAGCGGTGATAGGTTGCGGCGGCTGAAGGAGAGATAAAATGGACCTGAGACGAAGGAGAAGAATACGGAGGGGCCAACCAGGAGGAAGGAAGGAATGGGGTCGGAGCGGCGAGCGCGCGGCGGAGGCCGGCGGGGAGGGTGTTGTTGCCGGCGGACGGGTCGCGCGCGAAGCCGCCGACGCGAGGAAGGCGTCGAGACCCGTGAACGCGGCAGCGGCAGCGGCGGCGGAAAGAGAGAGAATATAGTAGGGTTTAGGGTGAGCGGGGCCCTCGCTGATGTGGCAAGCCGCTAACAAATGACCATAATGCCCTTGCTTTCTCGCCGCAGCCCTCGCCGCCGTCGTCGCTCCTAGTCTCCAGGGCGCCACAGCTGTTGCAAATAAATATGCGTTTAATTCTACCATATTCAAAAACAAACTACAAATAACAATGCTACTGCTATGAATCAAGTTTTGAATTTAAACATGCAGGCATAAACTAAAACACATACTCATGTAAACCGTGATTAATTCGTAGGCACGAAATTTGGAAGATTAATATGCCTGGCAAATCCAAGTTTTTTTTTGCTGGGATGGTTTTACACTGTTGAAAGTGTATCTAGGTCCCTAAGTGGATTTTGGTGAATTGAATGACAAAGCGATTAAAAGACTAATGTATTTGTCTAAGATTGTGAGCAGATTTTATTTATATATTCATGAGTAATTATTGGAGTATTTATTTGTAGATGAATATTATATGGCTCACATTGGAGAAGACAAGTATATGGATGATGCTAATGCATAAGTGACAAATATCAAGCAGTAAAGGAAGATAAATATTAGGACAATTTGAGAAGGTCAATTCATTGCCTCCCATACTAGACATGGCTTGATTATAATTACAAGGATCATAAAAGAAAAGATAATAATTCTCTAAGTCAAGTGCAAGGCTTCATGTGTTTATTGAAAGAGGACACAAGGATGAGTGTACACATCATGGTTCTAATTTGGAAGCTTGCACATTCGTTGTCAATCAAGATCAAGCATTTGAAGCGGGTTTTCAAATGGAGGTTAATTATGTATGAAGCAAAGTGGAACTCAAAAGTGGATTGGATAAGTGATGAAGAGATCAACCGAGATGTTTAGGGTGAGGGACTAAGCAATCTTTAGGGCCGTAGCTAAGCCGCCATTAGTGTTTTGCTAAGGTGAAGTTCCAGCATCCGTGGGGTCTCCAAGTATCATATCCAAACCTTAACCGAGGGAAGCAATGCAAGTCATCAACATGTTATAATTATCAATATGGAGTGACGTATGGATCCAAGTGTACATTCCTATGCTAGATGGAAAGATCCTAAGTCATTAGCTCAAGTATGGACGTGCTCAAGTCAAAGGCTATGTTGAAAGCCCTCAAGCAGATATTGCTCAAGTATGACAAGATTGAAGACATTCAAACTCAAGAGATCAACAAGGTGTTTTTATTTGTTCTTGAGTATAGGTATGCCGTACTATCAAGAGGGATGCAACATTAGCGAGTTGACCAAGTCAAAGTGCTCATTAGTTGACCTAAGTGAGATCTAGCCTTGAGAGTCTTAGAGTGTGCTAACAAACCCTCCTAACCTAACCTGAGCCACTTCATCTCTTTTGTGAAGTGTTAAAATCAAAGAAAGGGTTTTGGGGGTGCCTCGGGCCTGACCGGTCAGGGGCACCGGTTTGACCGGTGCCGCTAGCCCCAACGGCTAGTTTTGCAAACACCGGTCTGACCGGTGCCGCCCGAGGACTAACGGCTAGTTTTCTCCTTTGAGGGGTATAAATACCCTAAGCCTTCTTCAGTTGAAGGCTGCTGTTTATAGTGCTTGTGCTGAGGTCCCAAGCCATTTCTTGCAAGCCCTAAGCCTTAGTGGCTCTCCACAACCTTCTCTTTGTGAGATTTGTGGATTCAAGCCATACTCTTTGTGTTGGGTTGAGGGAGTGAGCTCAAGAGCGACTTTGTGAGCTAACAAGAGCATTCCCATAGCTTGAGCACTTCGTTTCGCGTCTACGAGCTTTGAAGCATTTGTTACTCTTGGAGGTTTGCCTCCTAGACGGCTAGGCGTCGCCGGCTAGCTCCCAAGGTTGTGGTGAGCAGCGGGAAGTTTGTGAGGGTTGTGATCTTGCCTCTTCGTGGAAAAGATCCCCTTAGTGGAAAGGAGGAAAGTGGTTGAAAGAGACCCGACTTGTTGTGGGAATTGTCTCTTACAAGCTCCTCAACGGAGACGTAGCCGTTCCTTAGTGGGCGGTGAACTTCGGGAAACAAATCCTTGCTTCTTCGTGTGGTTTGCCTCTCTAAGTTGTTTTTCTAGCATATTTGATTTGCTTTCGCTTCGATCTACTTGGGTGTGCTACTTGTATGTGCAGGGCTCATTACCCTACTTGTGATCATCTACTAGGGCCACTCACCAAGTTTGGTTCGTGCTAGAAATCAAGAGGAGCTTGAAGTTGTTTTTGCAGGTACTATGTGCTACATTGGTCTGACCGGTGAGGCGCACCGGTCTGACCGGTGCCTCCTGTGAAGCCCAGTGAGCGACCGGTCACCACCACCGGTCTGACCGGTGGACACTGACAGCTCAAGTTTTTGGAGAAGAAAAGTTACAGTTGGTCGTCTCGCCTATTCACCCCCTCTAGGCGACATCAAGGTCTTTTCAATTGGTATCAGAGCTTGGTGCTCCGATTCGAGCTTAACCGCTTGGAGTTCTTCGATGTCGACAACTCGTGAGGTACCGTTTGAGCCTCTAGCTCTAGATGGCTCAAACTACTCTTCTTGGCGCTCCAATGTTCTCATTGCACTTAAGGTTTTGGATCCCACCGCTGAGGGCATTATGGTTGCGAGTATCCTTCCGGAGGATGAGACTTGTGTCTCTCCAAAGGAATTGGAGAATAAGCGACTCAATACCGTTATTACTAACCTTTTGTATAGTTGTGTATGTAGAGAACTAAAGCATCTCATCCTAAAGAGTAAAGAAATTAGTGAAGATGCTCATCTCATTTGGGAATTGCTATTTGAGATAGTTCACACCAAATGGGATGAAGTTGAGAGTGATGAGGAAGATGAACCAGTGGAGATATGTCCCACAACCTCTACAACATCCACTGATCATCAAGCATCAACTCTCAAGTAAGGAGAAGATCAAAGAAGCGAAGACGCAGTCCCTCTGCAGGGACCGGTCAGACCGGTGACACACACCGGTCAGACCGGTGTCGGCAGGGGCACAACAACTTGCTTGATGGCCAAGAAGGAAAAGAAGAGCAAGAAGAAGAGGTAGGCAAAAGGAGCGAAGAGCCAGAAGATTGAAGCATCAAGCTCTCCGACATGAGAACTTGAACTTCTCAAATCCGAGCTCGCATCCTTGGTTTGTAAGTATGAATCATTGGCTAACAAATATGATCATGATATCAAATCCTTTTCATATAGAGCTAAGGTAGAAGAAGAAACTAATGATGCGCTAGAAGCTCAACTAGCGAAACTCACTAGTGAGCATATGGCTCTACAGCCAATCACAAGGGACTTGAGTGTTCCTATGAGAAGCTTGTCGATTCTTATGCAACACTAGAGATAGCCCATGAGGTTGTACTTTCATCGGTAAAATTTATGCAACCTCTATCTCACACATGCACATGCTGACAAGTTCAAATTGATTTATCTTGCGCTAATGATTGTTTGTCTCAAGCAAGCCAATCTAGCATTGAGCATGTACTTGTAGAATCTTGTGATGACCTCATTGCTAAAGAAAATGATGAACTCAAGCAAGAGGTTGAAAAGCTTCAAAAAGACTTGTATGTGTTGAAGGAGAAGAGCAAAGTGCAACTTTCTAAAGATAACCGTGAAGACATGGTGAAGAAGATTGAGAATGGATCAACCGTCGCTAGCTCAATTCCTCAACAACATACAAAGACCCATAAGCACAAGATTCAAGAAAAGAGCAAAGTTGGGCAAGTCAAGTCCCAACATTGCCCAACCAAGCACAAGGCACAAGGATCGCTCTCCAAGAAGCCTAGAAGCTCAAACAAGTGGAGAGTGTGCTACAAGTGCAGAGAGAAGGGTCACTTTGCCGACTCTTGCCCAAGTGCGACAATGGGCGGTGGCACTGACTGTGACCGGTCAGACCGGTGCATGCCACCGGTCAGACCCTGCCACCCCTCAAGTAAACAAGTCAAAGATGACCTCCTCACAAAGAACAAGGCTCAGAAGCAAGCATGGACAAGAAATTGCAAGGAGTGGTGTGACCAACAGGAACAAAAGCCGCATTTGCTATGAATGCCGACAAAAGGGTCACATGGGCAAAGATTGCCCAAATGGTAATGCTCTTAAATCGAACCTTGTCCATTATGATTTCCGTAAGCTTAGGAACGATAAGAATGGGACTTGTGCTATGAGGGAGATTAGTTCACCTCAATCTAGCATGAGAGCCATTTGGGTTCCTAAGCACCTTGTGGCTAACCTTGTAGGACCCAACAAGTGTTGGGTACCAAGAAATGCTTGCTGAGCTTGCAGGTTGAAAGAGATGCATTGAACACATGGTTAGAAGACATGGAAGTCACTTGTGATCAATTGGCCATGTGAAGGGCAAATTCATATAAATCTTGAAATCAATGACATCTCGGTAACTAGTGCTCCTTGATTGAGTCTAAGTCACTCTTAGTTCTTCATGAACACTCATGTGACACTTATCTTGTATGAGTGAAACATGAGGTAGTGACTTTGACATTTTTTATGAAAATTTACACTCTCATGTCATTCGATGCTTTTAATGGCTCTTTAGTAGAGCATTGTCTTGTCTCCGTTGCAGATATCAAATTAGTGATGTATTCACACAATCAAGAGACAAGAAATTGAAAATCACCAAAGGAGTGACCACTGGGGGTGTTCACACCATTTTTTGGAAAAACAGGTCAAAAAGGGATAAGGAGAAGTAGCCGATGAAAACAGAGTGCAATCGGCCGATTGAAGGAAGAGGAGAACGGTCAACAAGATTCGCCGATGGTCAGAAGAGCTCAGCCCTGACAGTGGGCCAGTTGGTCAAGATGATCGGCCGATGGTCAGCCAGGAAATCGGCCGATGAGGAAAAAGAGAAGGCGGTAATCAAAGAAGTACGCCAAAAAGGAAAGCACGGTGGAGGCGGGTCAGTCTACGATTGACGATGGGTCAAAGAGTCAGTTTTTAGAAGGTCTTTTGACTCCTGCGAGAGTCCTTTTCTATTTTTAGTAGTTTTTGTCTTTAGGTGCAAGTAAACAGTGCCATAATCGGCTAGGAGTCGGGTTTGTCCCCAGGACATAAATAGCGACCCTGCGTGGTCGGAAAAAACTGTACACACCAATATCAAACAAACCGCCTCCGGGCAAACCCTTTACTTTTACTGCATCTACTTTACAGCATCTACCTTTACAGCATCTACTTTTCGGCGACTTCGCCATTGCGTTTTTTCTCTTTTCTACAACGCCGTGTTTCGGGTTCGTCGGGCTGCATCAACTGATCTCCGGCAAGCTTGTGAGTACCGTTTTACCGAATAATCCTAGGCTTTAACCTCCGGGCGCATCGCTGAGGTTTCGTCTAGTTCTTTATTCACCCCTTTATCGATATTAGCTAGATCTACAAGTTTTCGTACCAATTCTTGTGGTTTTAGCTATTATCTCTACCCTTCCGCTCGATCTAGATCCTATCGGCTTCTATCACCACAGCCGATTCCGACCTACCCGAGCGCTGACGTCACGATCGGCCGATCCAGCCGATCGATGTACCTGCATACCCGCGCTTCGGTCGCTTTCGAGCCGGCCGATCCCGCTTTACTCGTATCGGTCGATTGGCTGGTACACGTGTCGCTGAAAGGCCATCGGTTCTCTAGCCGATCCCTAATATTTTTCATTGTCAATCAACAGGTCAGATTGGCTGGCACGCCTCGCTACAGACCGGGGAGTCACGTGTGCTGCGCGCGGAGGTGACGTCCTATTTTCGCGTCAACACACTTTTGGCACGCCCAGTGGGACACGAAAAAGTCAACAATGACGAAGCCTACGAAGACTGGTCCTTCTGAAGTCGATCCGGACAACGTCCAACCAATCACCAAGGATCAGCTGAAAGATTCAGACAAAGCTGAGTTAGAGGCTCACATGAAGCATTATGAAGAGCTTTGTCTGGCATCATACGGTCAGACTAAAAGTGGTGTTTTCAAGAAGAATCCTTTGCCAACACCGAAGCAAGTCACCTTCTCAGCCGATCCTGAAGGGCTTCAAGACATGATGACCAAAGCCATGCATCAAACAATGATTGATCAATCCAAGGTATTCGCAAATACTATTCAGAATGCCATAATTGATGCACTCAAGCAAGGAGCAGAGGCAGGATATCTGGGACCTGCATACTTTCAACCAAGGCGTACTCCTCCTGTGTTCCAGCAAAACCAATCGGCCAACCCGCCGATTGATGATCCAACAGCAAAAGCTGCACCATCTCCACAAGCTGCCACCAGTTCTTCATCGGACTCTCAGCCGATTCAGAATCAAAGTGGTGATGGTAAAGATAAAGATCCTGCTGTCACGTCACCAGTGCAATCTATCGTCCAGGATCAGGTGCTTCCAGTGCAAAATCAACATAAATATCCTGCGATGAGAGATCAAGATGGGAAGCTGGCAGGATGGGATTTACCTCGTGATCACTTTGAGACTAACATCTCAAATTTCTTTGAACCTGTGCCTGAGGAAGTCCCAGAAGTGAAGTTCCCACAGTCTTACCAAGCTACATTTGGAGGTACCCCAGGGACTGTGCACATGAATGGGGAAGGAGTGGTGTTCGTTTACTTCAATCATGGGAGTAAGAACTTTGAAAGAGTCAAGATTAGTCCAGCTCATGCTCACATGGTTATACCAACAGAGAAAAGACCTCTTATTCCACCTCAGAGGCCAAACCCCACTCCACCTCAGAGATCGGCTCAGCAGCCGATACTCGGGATGCCCATGCCAACTGCTCCACTACAGCAACCAACGCTCGGGATGCCCATACAGACAGCCCCGTCTCAACAGTCAACAACAATGCAGGCTGTCTTAACCCCAGTTAATACGGTAGCTCATACAAGATCTTCACCTCAACAGCCGATCAACCAAGGAGCAGCAGGGCAGCCAGTGATTCCACAGGTGGATTCTGCACAATTGCTGCAAACACTTCTAAATCAATTGGCTATTTCAAGCCAGTTGAATACGCAGTAACCAGCCCCATCGGCTAGCCAGCCGATTGAACAGACTACATCTGTTACTGGTCATTCAAACACTCAAGGTTCTACTGAGGCAAGGACAGTTCCAGATCCAAAGACAAGAATCTTAGAAGAACGACCTCCAGAAACTCCAACTGAGATACAAGCAATTGAGCAAGTGGCTACAGAGTTGAAATCTCATATGAAGCAGGAGTTAATCGACCACTTTTCAGAGATGCTATTGAAGCAATGTGGGATAAAACCCAAATAGCAGTCCTGCATGTACAGGACACCGTATCCCTCTGGCTACGATCAGATACCATTCCCTCCAAGATTCAAAGTGCCAGATTTCACCAAGTTCTCTGGGCAAGATGAAACATCCACTATGGAGCACATCACTCAGTTTATCATCCAATGTGGAGAAGCAGGGAATGTTGATGCACTCAGGATACATTTATTCTCTTCATCTCTGTCAGGGCCGGCATTCTCATGGTTTACATCATTACCGGCTAACTCCATCATCAAGTGGTCTGATTTGGAACAGCAGTTCCATAATTACTTCTTCTCTGGCATCAACGAAATGAAGATTACTGATCTGACCAGGCTCAAGCAAAGGAACGATGAAACAGTGACTGGATTCGTTCAAAGATTCAGAGAAGTCAGAAATAAGTGCTATAGTCTGAACTTGGGAGACAAGCAACTAGCTGAATTGGCTTTCCAAGGTCTCTTGCCGACCTTGAGGGAGAAATATGCATCACATGAATTTGAAAGCCTCAGCCAGTTGGTCAGTCGGATGAGTCAAGAAACTGCAAAGTCCTATGAGCCTAGAAGGAACTTTTAGAAGAAAGTACCATATGTGGACTACTCTGACTCAGAAGATGAAGACAATATGATAGGGCTCGCGGAGTGGGTCAAAGGTAAGAAGACAGTATCCTGTCCCTTTGGTAAGAAAGAGCCATAGAAATTCGGCTTTGATATCACTAAGGCCGATAAAATATTTGATCTGTTGTTTCAGCAAGGGCAGATTAAACTCTCTCAGTTCCATACCATACCATCTGCAGAAGAGCTGAAAAGGATGAAGTATTGCAAGTGGCACAATGCAACCTCGCACGACACCAATGATTGCAAGATCTTCAGACAACAGATCCAATCAGCTATTGAGCAAGGGAGGCTTAAATTTGAAACTCCTACCAAAGCTGAAAAGCCGATGAAGATTGATCAGCACCCCTTCCCAACTAACATAGTTGAGGTGTCTAGCAAAGACACGTCACGAGTGAAGCTGCTGACATCTGATTCGGCTCAAAATAAAAGAGCCACTGATCCCAAAGTGCAAGTAACTGCTGCCGATGTCAAAGGAAAAGGGTTATTGCTTGAAGAAGGAGATTTGAAGCCACGCCGGCCTGTCACGTCTCAGATGTTGATCAACAAGTTCCAGCGCCGACAAGAGAAGGCGAAGGAAAGAGAAGAGTGGGCACGACGTAATGAGGGACATTGGAGATGTCCGTTCTTCAAATACTGCTGGGAAGAAGGGATCAAGCTACCAACGGCAGAAAACTGTCCAGAGTGCATTGCGGCTTACAATAATAGCAACTCATCCAAAAGGGTTTGCTTTGATGACAGAAGACCTACAGCCAAGGATCACCGTGGATTCGATAATCAACGAGTCTCAGTCCATGATCGGCTGGGGGGCAAAGCCAACGTCCACAATCGGCTGGGGGGCAAGGCTAGCGTTCATGATCGGCTGGGAGGCCGAGTCAATGAAGAGTCAAATGATCGGCTAGAAGAGATGGCCGATTCTCTGGTCCCTGATGAGGACATCATGTGCCGAGCTCCTGAACGTCGACGCACATTGCAACTGGATGATGAAGGGTCAAGCCAAACACGTAAGAAGCCTAATCCACAGTGGTGTCCGGATGGCTTGACTAAGTCCCAGAAGAGAAGAGTCCAGCGCCTACGTCAGCTAGAACAGCATGAAGAAGCGGAGAAACTTGTGCTTGACAAGAAGAAGGTTCGGTCTAAAGTTTAGCGCCCAAAGCCTAAGGCCGATGGTGAGGGAGATGACAAACCCTGAGCTGATATAAATATGGTTGTCTTCCTACCGAAAGAGTTCATGGCTCCAGTTGATTCGGATGTGTCCGATGAAGAGCTTGGCATGGCTCAATTGACACTAGAACCTAAACAAGCTATCTTTGAGAAGCCAGAAGATGGGAAAAGATAACATTTGAAGGCTCTATTTCTCAAAGGTTTTGTCAATGGCAAACCAGTCACCAGGATGCTCGTGGATGGAGGAGCAGCAGTCAACCTGATGCCATACACCATGCTGCGCAAGATTGGGAAATCTGATGAGGATTTGACCCAAACCGACATGATGTTGGTGGACTTCGAAGGCAATGTCTCTCCAGCTCAAGGAGCAATCTGCGTGGAGCTCACCATCGGCAGTAAGACCCTTCCGACCACCTTCTTTGTCATTAAAGGGAGGGGATCTTATAATCTACTGCTGGGGCGGGATTGGATACATGCCAATTGTTGCATACCATCTACAATGCATCATCCAATGGATCGGAGATTCAGTGGAGGTAGTGCAAGGAGAAACCTCCTTGACAATAGCAGCTACAGAAGCACAAGGATGGACTTATGATCAAGTGAGCTGCATATCTGGAAAAGCCTGGGATACCAAATATCTCAGAGTGTCCGATTTTGGACTAAAGCCGGTTCAAGCAGTCGACTCTGATGACGAGATTTAATGGAGCAATTCATTGAAGACAAAAGGAGGCTTGGGCATGGAGTCACAGCGGCCGATGGATTGGTTGCCCAAGTGCATCAATAATTGTGCAAGCCGATTGTCTTATCATGCCCATCGGCCGATTGAGTTTTCGAGCTACAACCGATTGCTGATGTAATCGTAGAATAGCCGATATCTGTGAAGAATCGCCTTTAGTGCAAAAAATGTAAAACCGATGTACAAAATCAATATATTCGGTTATAGCCGATACATATATCACCTTCAGAATGAAAATACATGTTTATCTCTTCTGCTTCGGATTACAATGATATTACAACTCAGATCTACAGATTACATATGTTCTCAAGAGGTTGCAAGAAGGGTACTGTCCTAACTCCCAGTATGATGAGGATATTGAATCGATGAATGGGAGAGAGACACACGCGAAGAGGAAACGAAAGATTAAGATCTTCACCCGATTCTATAATCTTCCGCCAAAAGGAGCCCGAGTTGATGATCAAGATGGCCGTTCCTTTGGCACGCTCTTCCTCTGATAAATGTGTAGCAAGACACCCTACCTGTCTCCTTCTCTCAAAGCCAGATTCTCACAAGGATTCTTCTGGCTATGATGCCTCCTGGATTTTCAAAAGAAGACGAAGAAGAAGAGGGGGCACTACACAACTTCACAAGAATTCTTCTAGCTATGAGGGAGAAAGGGGAGAGAAGAACAATCATACAACAAGAGCCTGTGATTTATCTGAATGAATTGAAACATGGCCGATGAGAGTGAGTTTCCTCCATCAGGCTTCAGGCCTATTTATAGCCTTAAGATACAGAAGGGATAACTACAAGAGGGAATTGAAAAAAGGGAAATGAAGAGCATCCGATGCAGTCAAAGCAAGAACAGTTTCCCCATGAAAGTCTCATACTAGACAGTGGGCAGGCATGCAGTGATACGTTTCCCAAAATTTAGGGGCTGGCTTTGAAGGAGAGTTAAATAATCTTGCGTGACCCTACTCTGTACTCCAGAAGAGGAGACTCTTAGGATACCTCTCTCTCTAAATTTCCAACAACGACGACAAGCTTTGATGCATCATTAGGATACAATGGATCTTCAAGAAGAAACTTGTCAGGGAATGAGAATGATCATATTTTCCTGGAAATGCTCTAAAAGAAGCTTGCCTCTTATTCCTAATAGAAGATTGGTCTGGTTCATGGTTAGAAAGTAATAATACTGCCTAAGGAGTGGGCTACCATTTTATAGCAGGGAAGTTGAATCAGATCATAAAAGCAGCACCCACCAATATGGATGAGAATTCATCACCAGGGAATGGTACATTGAATCAAATAACAAATCAGGAGGGAGAGATTCTCATTCATAAAAGGCCGATTGCATCGGCTAGCAGTACATCAGAGTTTAAAGGAGACTCTTGGCCTTGTCTAATTCTGCACTAGTTTGGACTATTTCTTCACCTACGCGGTCCAGTTCTTGAAGAAGAGATGTCCTCCTGGCTTCAAGGACCTCCAACTTCTCCTCCTTGTTGGCTATTACTAGGCGAAGACCACGTTCTTGCCTAGATGGGTGGTTCGGCCGATTCGCACCAAAGGCGTTGATGTTCGAGACGATCCTTTCCACAGCATCACGGTTTGGAGACTAAGGAAAGACGAAACGTCAAGGAAAGAAATCATGAAACAAGGAGAAGAAAAAAGGAACCAACCTGATTCACAGAAGAGGAGGAAGAAGAAGAAGCCATCGCGAAAGGAAGATAACAGTTCTAGGGAACTAAAGAAAGCTTGCGATATATAAAGGCTGATTGAAACGTTCGGTCAAGGCATTCAATGTGGAGCGTTGGAAGTTGGCCAAGAAAAGGCCAATCACAATTCACAAAATTACAAATAAAGTTTAAACCAAGCCTAAAGAATGGATGGCATCGATGAGATCCAGGCGCAGCTGGTCAACCGCTTCTATCTCCTGACGATCGACATCGGCTGAACCAGGAATCGGCTGTTCCTGTTCACGTAGAACTTGGGCTTGGCGTGCAATGGACTCCCTCTATTGCTGCATGGCGGCAATTGTGCCTGGAAGATCTGCAAGCTTCTGCTCTTCAACGGTCAAAACCTGTTCAACTTGACTGAGTTCTTTCATCAACTCAGCACGGCGTTTCTTCAAACGATCAATACTGCCGACGATATCAGGGCGAGAGGAAGATAGGAATTCAATCATATCGTCAAGATCGGCCATACTATGATCCAACTTCTCCCTATCCTGAGTAAGTTGCTCTTGACGTCTCCTTTCATCCAGCCGATCTTGAGCTTCCTGGACTACGAGCTGCCGGTTCTCGATGTAAGCGACTTGGAGCATCTTCGCTTTAAGGTCCCTAGGCAACTGGCCCTGAATTTGCCTGAAGATGGTCCTGATCGGCTCAGCATCTTGTACAAGTTGACCAATGTCTTGATTCAGCAATGGCAATGCTTCGATCAGCTTAGCTTTCACTTCATCTGGAAGGGTGATTGCCAATGTACCCTGACAAGAAAGCAAATTTATCAAAGTATGCAAAAAAAGCACGGGAGCTAAAAGATGAAATGTGTCAAGGGATTTACCTCTACAGTAGAAGGCGTTACTCGAATCTGAGCAGTTAAACTTTCGGTCGATGATGATTCAGGAGCTTTAACAATCGGCAGCTGTGATTGATCAATGACATCTTGTGGAAGATCATCAGAAGATTTGTCATGAGCAATATCCTGGAGCAAAAAACAAGAAGTCAGAGAACGAGAGTGGTGAAGGGACAGCCAACAAAGATTGTACCTCATCTAGTTGATCGGCTTGTTCAAGAGGACGATGAGGCTGACCAACAGGAGCATCTGAGATATTGACTCTCTGAGGATCAGGTTGTTCAATCGAGACAGCATCAATTACATCCTCCATGGCTTTATCCGGTTCAGCTTGTTCAGAAGACTCAACCAAGATATTATCAACTGAAGCTTCTTGAATTGGCTCTAATACTGAACCTCTATCAGAATCAGTAACATTGGCTTGTTCTGATTGGCCAATTAATCCCGAAGACTGCACAAAAGAGGACGATCAATCAAAAATGCAGAAAAGAGGAGGAAAGGCTGAAAGTCAGTACCTGGAAAGCACTTGCCAATGCTCCTGCCATGTCCGAGACATTGATAACCTTAGTAGAAATCCTCTTCTTTGCTCTGCAAGCAAGGGCCTTGTTGGTCACGCCCTTCCTCTTAAGCGTTGACAGAGGTAGAGTGTCTGGAGCGGGATTAATCCTAGGACCCTGCATGATTGAAGAGATCGAAGGAGCTTCATGGCCGATATATGGTACTCGTCTTGGTGGCCAATACTGAATCAGCTTGCCACTTTTGCTGACAACAGGAGGCTCTGAAGTTTCAGGCTGAAAAAGGAAAAAGTGGATATAACAAATCTGGGTTTAGTCAAGCAATGCATAAAGTAAACAGATGAAAGAAGTACCTCATCAGCCGGCGCCACATAATCAGAATCCAGTTGCTCACAATAGATTCTTGGAGAAACGCAGAAAAGGTGATCACACCATTCTGCCCACCAAACATTGAAAAGAGGGGAAGAGAAGCCAAAAAGTCTCCAGGAATCAAGATTAATAGTAGCAGAGTCAGGGACCCTATCCAAAAGGCGCTGATAACAAGTACCACTAGGAATAATCTTCCGTGGTTTAATGAGATCAGAGAAGTAAAGGCCAATCGGCAATTGGCCAAACCCCAGCTGACGAGCACATACTGAGGGGTTGTAAAATTCATAAGTGGCCGATTGATCCTTTCCAAAGACACAAGAAGGGAGAATCCCCGGCTTGATGATTTCTACAAAAGCAATCCTGTCTTCATCATCCTTGTGGATATCATCGAAGTTGAATGTGGTCTCAAAGTGAGGCTCATCATCTTTATATGCAAACCAGATGATGGAATTTGAGTTGAAGCCGAGGTAGAAACTTCTAAAGTGCTCTGCTATACGGGAAGGGGTTCTTTTATGCCCTGGAAAGACATAAACAACTTCTCCAAAATTCATACATCGGCGCCTTACAATTGGAACACCATCTGGTTGATCTCCTGGGAAAGTCTTGGTAAAAATGTTTTGCTCCAATCTATCTCGAAGATGAAGATTTAGCCACATGTTGATAAACCACCGGGGCCCTCCCGGAGTACCTATGGGTGAGTTGGTTGACAAGCTGACTGCTACTTGGTGAAGAAGATGGTAAACCGCACCTAAAAGGTATTTTCCAAGGGGGATATGATTACCAGCAGCCAACTGCTCAGCCACTATCTGGTAATTGGCGGTAGGGCCAAAAGTTTTGCCACAGAAGACAAATTTCTCAAGCCACATATTCAGGAAAGCAACATGTTCCCTCTGTCCTACAGTCCCTTCTTTCTTGTGCTCAGCAATATAACCAGACCATCCGCCTATGTTCTTGGTTTTCAAATGATGAGAAGGTTTATCATTTCGGCGGGTGAAGAGAGTGTCTGAAGAGGAAATATCCAGACTAGTCAACACCAGCACATCGGCCAAGGTTGGAGCCATCGGCCCATGGCCGAACAGAAAAGCATTAAGGACATCAGACCAAAAATAAGAGGCAGCAATTAGAAGGGATTCATTCCGGGGCATCTCAGACAAGGATAAGGTGATGCATTGACTGATTTTATACTGCTCCCAAGACCCCTTGTTCTTCACAGAAACTCTGAGATACCAATCTCTCCACCCTTTGACATAACCTGTCCAAGACCTAAAACAGCTATCCCAATCGGCCAGATTCAGAGAAGCGTGCTTGAAGGGGATTCGGCTAGTTTCAAAATTAATCATCTTAATGGGGTCAGTGTCACCCATTGGTCCAAGGAAGGTGAGCCCGGGCTTATCGTCAACAGGAATAGTGAGATGGGATCTAAGTTCCTGGAGGGATGAATAAATCTGGGCTTCAGGTAAAAATGGACAGCGGTATTTAAGACGGATAAAAGTAAAAGGTTGAGAGAAATACCGGGGGGACTGAAGAAAGAGACGCCTTCGGAGGCGCAGAAGCACAGCCGGAGCCCCCAGCAGAACTTGAAGACGCCATGGATCAACAAAAGCTCTGAAGCTCAGGGTTCGTTGCTTGAAAGCTTGAGCTGTTGGAGCAAAGAAGATTTGGGGGAAAAGGGAAGAACCAAGGCGGCTGTATATGTGACCCCGAAGATTTGTTGAGATCCTGTGGCCAACTTCGAATCAAAGGAGATAACTGATTCGAGGAAATTTCGGAGCAAAAGATTATTTACTCCGAAACTGGGGGGCATGTGTTGACACTGTTTTTTGGAAAAAAAAACAGGTCAAAAAGGGATAAGGAGAAGTAGCCGATGAAAGCAGAGTGCAATCGGCCGATTGAAGGAAGAGGAGAACGGTCAACAAGATTCGCCGATGGTCAGAAGAGCTCAGCCCTGACAGTGGGCCAGTTGGAAAAGATGATCGGCCGATGGTCAGCCAGGAAATCGGCCGATGAGGAAAAAGAGAAGGCGGTAATCAAAGAAGTACGCCAAAAGGAAAGCACGGTGGAGGCGGGTCAGTCTACGATTGACGATGGGTCAAAGAGTCAGTTTTTAGAAGGTCTTTTGACTCCTGCGAGAGTCCTTTTCTATTTTTAGTAGTTTTTGTCTTTAGGTGCAAGTAAACAGTGCCGTAATCGGCTAGGAGTCGGGTTTGTCCCCAGGACATAAATAGCGACCCTGCGTGGTCGGAAAAAGCTGTACACACCAATATCAAACAAACCGCCTCCGGGCAAACCCTTTACTTTTACTGCATCTACTTTACAGCATCTACTTTTCGGCGACTTCGCCATTGCGTTTTTTCTCTTTTCTACAACGTCGTGCTTCGGGTTCGTCGGGCTGCATCAATTGATCTCCGACAAGCTTGTGAGTACTGTTTTACCGAATAATCCTCGGCTTTAACCTCCGGGCGCATCGCTGAGGTTTCGTCTAGTTCTTTATTCACCCCTTTATCGATATTAGCTAGATCTACAAGTTTTCGTACCAATTCTTGTGGTTTTAGCTATTATCTTTACCCTTCCGCTAGATCTAGATCCAATCGGCTTCTACCACCACAGCTGATTCTGACCTACTCGAGCGCTGACGTCACGATCGGCCGATCCAGCCGATCGATCTACCTGCATACCCGCACTTCGGTCGCTTTCGAGCCAGCCGATCCCGCTTTACTCGTATCGGCCGATTGGCTGGTACATGTGTCGCTGAAAGGCCATCGGTTCTCTAGTCGATCCCTAATATTTTCCATTGTCAATCAACTGGTCAGATTGGTTGGCACGCCTCGCTACAGACCGGGGAGTCACGTGTGCTGCGCGCGGAGGTGACGTCCTATTTTCGCGTCAACAGGGGGTCACCGGTCTGACCGGTGACAAGCACCGGTCTGACCGGTGCCGGCCCTGTGAGTCAAGTGGGTGGGTGACCTGGCCCCTATGCCTGGGTGACCCGATACGTCTCTGTCTGCTGTCGAGTGACCCGACCCCTATAGCCGGGTGACCCGGGAGTGAACCGTTTTGCATGAAAAGTGGTGATTTGGCATCGTAGGTAATGAGACACTCGACACATTTCAATTGACAAATCATTTATGTGTCTTGACCAAGTTTGGAATGAGCCTCTCCAAGTTCTTAATTGAATAAAGTGCGTTGTTCGAGAAATTCAAATATCTCTAGCACTATTTAAGGGGGAGCCCATTGCAAAACTTGTGTCACTTGTGGGACTAACAATTTCTTCTAGTGATCTTGTAGTCTTATTCTTTTGTGCACCTCTAAGCAAGCTCTTGATAAGTAGAACTTTCAAAAGAACAAGCAAGAGCTAGCATTTTTCAAAAAATTTAATATATTCACAAATAAAATGGTCCTAAGGCAAAGGTATGTTCCCATGAACCTCATTGAATACCGTAATGCATCTAGGCCATAATACCATGCTAGTGTGCCATCCTTAGCATGTAATTGCTTCAAGTGAATTTTCGTGTGCCTCTCTAGATATTTGGTTGATACCTTTGTGTTCACTCGACTTTGTGTCTCGTGGTTGAGGGTATGAGCCAAATATACTTGAAAAACTATTCATTTGAAGTGGATGCATGCACTTTGTGACATAGGATAGACTTTTCGAAAAATCAACTAGCATGTGTAGGAAGTGTGCTCATTTTGACCCAATCAACATAGTTGTGACTATAGTTCCCCTTATTTGATTGATGGCTAGTCACAATTAAGAAGATTTTCTCATGTCCATAAAATCTATCTTTATCTATCTCTCCCTCTCTCTTGGAAGAATCAAGAATTATCGCTTATTGGATTATCCTACATTATTTCAAGTTATGGCAAAATATGGATCATTATCACCTCAACATCTTCTATCCAATCTTTAAGAAGGAGTGAGAAGCAAAAGTTGTTCAAAGTGTGACTCAGGAGAGCACCGGTCTGACCGGTGGCGACCCCAAGTCACGTTTTTTTTCCTGAGGTCTAAGTGGAAGAAAATTGCTTTATAAAATATCTGGTGAAGATCTAAGGAGCAAAATCTCAAAAATGGAAGAGAAGAATCGGAACTTCCGAGGCTAAGTCGGTTCTACCGATATGGTTTCTTTGTTGGAATTATCAAAATCTTCGGTTCTACCGATCTAATGCCGGAACTACCGATAAAGCTTCACTGACTAGACCTGGGGGGGTCACCGGTCTGACCGGTGCCCCTCACCGGTCTGATCGGTGTCGCCCGGGAGCAACCCGTGGGGCCACAGTAAAAGAATCTATCTTTTTACCCCCTCCTTTCTCTCTCCTCTATCATTTCACTCAGCCATCTCCCACCCCAAGCCCGTGGTGACCCTCCTCCTTTCCTCCCTCCACCTCTCTCTCTCCCCATGGATTCCTAAGATTTCAACCAAGGAGAAGGTTCAAGATTGGATGGAAAATACACTCCCAAGGCCCCTCTACTGATTCCCCTTCAAGTTCTTCGAGTTCCTCTCAAGTTCCTCTCTCAAAAGGTATTCAAATCTTCGTTTTGCCCGATCTCTTTACTCCGTGCAAAGATTTGAATTTCCTTTGGTAGAACAACATCTGAGAACCCCTAGAAGACATACCTATAGATCCATAGCTTTTTGTTGGACACATTGTGAGAACTCAAGATTTGGGGGCGGATGGCTTGCACCGGTCTGACCGGTGGAGGCTGTCCAACCCTAAGTCCTGTTTTCTTTGTGTTTTCGACACATATCTGTATAGGAGTGCTTCTAGTTCATCAAATTTCATATCTTGTCACTCCAGCTGCTGAGATTGGCAGTTGAGGCCATTGGCTCGATTCTGGACAACACCGGTCTGACCGGTGTCCCTCACCGGTCTGACCGGTGACGCACAGAACCGACCCAATTGCCCCAACTTGTGGATTTCAATTTCTATTCAATTCAAATCTCAATCAACGAGTCTTATAAAATCTTGTTATATCCTTTGTGACTCACGACAGTCGCCATGCCAAAGATGAAGCAGTTCGGGAGCAAGAAAACAAGATTAACTCCTAGAGAGCTCCTTCATGATCGTGAGGTAGGTGGCAGCGACAGTGCAGCTGGTTGGAATCTCAGAGAGCGTGCACCTAAAAGGAGGAATGAGGAACAGGAGGATTTGGGTGGTGACACGGGGACGAGCAGTGATGATGATGTGGAGGATGAAAATTATGTTGATCCCGGTGCTTTTCATGTGAGGCATCATGGAAAGGGGCCAGCCATAGATCAGGGTGATGATGAGGATGATGAGGATGAGGAAGAGGACCTTGGTGGTCAAGAAAGGGATGAGGATGAAGATCTTATGGATGAGGATGATGGTGCATGTAGGCTGAAAGTTGTCAAACCTATTTACATGTTTCCACACAAGGCAGTGAACTATCATGGTATAGGAATGACAAAGAAACTACAGAAGTTGAGGGATAAAAATCCCTATGCCAGTGAGAGGACAGCCACAGACAGGAGGTTTTGGGCTACATTCCAGCAGGACTACTACGCCACCGTAATCATAAAGAAGCCCAAGATCACCCACCTGGCACAGTACGTGGATTGGACCTACATGGAGAGCAAGAATGACCCTATCTTTACTGAGCTCAGCACTGTGTGTGGACACCAGAGGGTGAAGGAGCTCATGGGTTTTAGGCAGGATTGGAACAGGGAGATTATTGCTCAGTTCTACACCACAGTTCACTTTGGCCGCGTGGAGGAAGAGAGAGCTATGCAGTGGATGACTAATGGGAACAAGTATGCTATTCGCTTTTCCCGGTTCTTGTCTCTCTTTGGTTTAGGGCTGGAGGATAGGGTTTATCCCAAGTTGCATGATGGTGGTCTACTTGAGCCAGAGGCATTGTATTTCATGTATCATAGTAATCAGAGGGCTAATCTTGGACATGTGAAGGGGCTATACACTTACTACTCAGTGCTTAACAGGCTTCTTCGGGCGTCCATTGCTCCTGGGGATGGAAATCCCTCTGATATTTCTAGGCTCATGAAGAACCTGATGATTGCTTTGAGACCAGGGGCACCTCCATTTAGTGTGGGGGATTATATTTGGCAGTAGATCAAGTACTTATCAGAGGATCCAAAGAAGATCTGCAGCTACAACCCGTACATCATGTTTATGATCGAGAGGGTGACTATTGTGGAGTTTCCAAAGGATGTCACTCACAAGCCTCTGAGGCCCAATCCAGTGAAGAATCCCAATGTTCCTTCTCCTGAGCGTGAGTCGGAAATCACAACGGAAGAAGGAGAAGAGGCAGGAGTTGATTGGCAGCAGTTTCAGCAGCAGCCTATTGCCCAGGCCGACACCGGTCTGACCGGTGCCACTCACCGGTCTGACCGGTGGGGACCTGGACAGTATGGCCGACCGAAGAAGTCCACCTCTCCGCTCTGTCGATTCCTAAATTTGCTCTTTGGCATGTGTAAGAGCCAGTATGATATAGAGGTGGAGCAGCAACAGACGAGGATAGAAAGGAAGAAGGAGAGGGACACGATGAAGCAGCTCCATAATCACTTTGGATTTCAGCCACCCCGTTCGCCTATCTCTCCCACTCCTCCTGAGGTTGAGATCCCTTCGTTTGATCAGAGGATGAGGACCATGATTAACTCCAACATGATCAACGAATATGGGTCTATGTTCTTCGAATCCAGCGAGGGTAGCTCCTCCTCAGCTGCACCTCCTCCTCCACCTGGTTCAGAGGAGGTCCCTCAGCCCTACGGTGCTCCTCAGGGACCAGCAGTGTACCCTCCACCTTTCGGAGCTCCAGTTGCTCCACCTCCACCTCCGGATGATGCAGAGGAGACAGGGGCTCCTCCGGATTGGGTGGGTCGCTTTTCTACGGAGATCTTCGGATGGTCAGGCTATCCTCCTCCATATAGTGGAGGGAGCTCGCACCCTGGCGGTGGTCCGGGGTGGGACGCGTGTGTTGACAGCTACTAAGTACCTATTTCAGAGCCGTCAATCCCTACATTTCAATATGAGAATCATGCATCCACATTAGAATAGGGCTTAGAACTAACAATTTCCACAAGTGGCTGTATAAAGTTGAATGCAGGTGTTTAGCATAAGAAATAAGGAGAAAGCATGCCTCTTTGATCCTAGCACTTTAGGCTCAGCCAATGAGGAGCCGCCATGCAAGCATCCCCTGGATCAATGATGTCACCAATCCAAGAGAGAGAGCCTCAGCGAATCAGGGATCACCACGCGTACCTCACATGGATCCATGGGCCCACCAGAGCGCCCAAACCACCTCCAACACACGTGTACACCGGGAACCAACCTCAGGACCCACCAGTCAGCCGCTCAGAGAAAGCACAGCCTGAGGTGGGCCACATGGGGGTCGGCCGACCCTGGGATCGGCCGAACTGACCTTTGGTCGGCTGATCCCAGGCCTCCACGTGGTAGTCCCCCATTGGTCCTGGAGGCCATCCCCGGGGTGTCTCGCTCCGCTTGACCCCGGTGCCCGCGCCTATAAATAGAAGGAGAGGGGGGGGGTAAGAATAGGACAACACACTTGAAGGCAACTTCTTACCTTAGCCTCCTTCCTCCCTTCTCATTCCTTCTTGGTGGAGGTGAAACCTCATCCCACCAGGAATATGAGTGTGGGGAAGATCTAGCTTAGGTAGTGCTAGGTAGAGAGGAGAGGGTGTGGTTGAGTAGAAGGGAGATGCGATGATCCGTTCTTCGTTCATCATCTCTTTGTACCTCGTGAGTGATACTGTTCTTCATTTAGACTAAAGTGAGTATTTCGTTATATTCCAATTAGACTAAAGTTGTATTCATACATGGGAGATATGTTCTAGAGTTCTTCATCTGTTCATCATTTAGAGGCTCGTGTTCTTCGTGACACGATCCTCCGATCTTGTTGATTGGATGAGTATTCTTGCATTCCGTTTGTATGATTGCTTGTCAATTAGAATATAGTGAGAACTCTGCATACCTGGTTTAGACCAAAGTGTCATTCATATCCTTTGTACGATCCTAATTCCTTGATGGGTAAGGACTAGTTGTGCTCGCGGGATCGTCGCTCCGTATCTTTACGGAGTGCTATAGTGTTGCTACGTGACGTCAGGCGTAGCCGTGCTGTAGTAGTAGCCAGTGGTGCAGACGTGGTGTCTGGACTACAGGCTATCCTTCGATTGCCCTGTATCCCACGGTTTGTCTTAGGGTAGGCCGCGGTGGTGACAACCGTTGGACCCTTTTGGAATCCCCCACGTTCGAATACAGGTGTAGGCGACCATTTGCCGTGAACCGACTGTTATAGCCAGGAGGGTCCGGTGTCCGAAGCGAGACTCTTTGCAGCCTGTACTTCCCTAGAACCAAGTGCCGACAAAGGAAACCATACCTCTCACCTACCATAGCAGAGATCCTGTGTCCTTGGATAAATCGCTCGTAGAGCTCCCAACCGTTCCTTGGATTCGATACCCTTTGGAATACTCCCAAGGGAGAAGTGCTACAATAGTGTATTCATGCACTTGCGAATTAGTTCGCACTCATCAGTGTACCCGAGTGTTTCTTACACGCTCACGCTAACCCGACGCCATAGCGGTGAGGTTAAGAAATACCAACAAGCATTTCTGACGCCGTTGCCGGGGAGCGGTTGTCACGAGTCTACGAACCCGATTGTCCTCGTATCATTTGTTTTCCTTCTTTGTTTCTACCTCTACCCCCGTTATCCCAGGAAGGTTATCCTTGTACATACCTTCTGCTCATTATGAATGAACCAATGGAATCAACTTTGTGGAGGCAACCCGTCTCCTTAACACCCTGCATGGTTCATCCATCCATCTTTAAGCTAGTCGAGAGAAAACCCTTCTCAGGGGAAAATCAGGGAAATCCCTAGGATCATGTGAGAGACTTTGAACAACTGTGCTCTACCCAGGGTAAGACTGGGGCGATACAGGATGTTTTTAGGAGGAACTTGTTCCCATTCTCCCTTTCGGGAGGAGCTAGAACTTGGTACCATTGTTTTGGGTATAAACACCTCAATTGGGAAGCATTGAAAGCAGCTTTCTGCACCCGATTCTTTCCTTTGAGGCGTATCATTTCCCTAAGAATAGCAATCCTCAGTTTCCAACAAAGAGAGAAGGAATCTCTAGGCATGGCATGGGATCGTTTTGCTTCTATGACCGAGTCATGCCCAGTCCTTGATCTGCCAGACCTGGTGCTCTTGCAGTATTTCTGGTTTGGTCTGCTAAGGGACAGTGGTATGGCGCTTGATGCCATGTCAGGGGGCGGCTTCGTTCTCTTAGAGCCGGAACAGGGAAAGGAAATTCTGGAGAAACTCCGAGATTTTAGCTCCCCGCCCGTCCTAAGCACCGAGGTAGCCAACCGCAGTAATGAGTCACCTAAACCTATCCTCGATAGAGTTCGAGCCTACATACCAACCTTCTCTACACTCTCGTCGAAGATGTCATTCTTGACTAGCAGGAATCATTGGGAAAGAATACCTAGTGTAAGTTCTGCCCTTAGGTTCCCTTATCGTTTTTTCTCTTAAAACCCCGACCTTCGAGACTTAGTCTCGAAGGAAGGAGGAAAGGAGTAATCAAAGGAGGGTGGTTGTTCCTGGCAAGAGCAACTATCGCGATTTCGATTACAACTTTCCGGGAGAAGTTACGATGGATGTTTTGTGCTTAGCGTCAAGGCTCAGCCTGAGGTGTCACCACACTGAGGGTTGGGTCAAGACACCGGCCTCAGGATTGCAAGTCCCTAAACTTCTGGCCTTGGAAAGCACCGCTTTGCACCGGTCCAGCTGAGCAACTTATCTCATCATCACGAGCTCAGCTAGCAACTGATGCCGGTCAAGCTCAGTGGGCATAAAATCCCATTCTAATACTCCGGCTTGACCGATGCCCTACGGAAGGGTGGTGGCATTCCTACCCTGTGCACTACCGTTGGAAGCCGGGTTAGCCCACGTGTTGTCCTCGCGTCAGTAAGGATGAAAACCTATGGCAGCCCGAGGAGAGAATGAACTGCAAACTTTGCTTCTCTTGGCCCAGGGCTCGAATGCTCCTCCGACCCATGGAATCCCATTCGCTTGATTTGGGGTCCGAGTATTCTTGAGCCATGTTTTCGAAGGTGTGGGTCCAGGTGAAGTTCCGATGCTGTGTCATTTGTGTGGGAGGAGGTTTAAGTAAAGCTAACGGAGGAGTAAGAGCATTTTTGCTCAACACTTTGCCTCAACTATTTCTGGAGCCTCCAACCTCAAAACCTGCGGGACACCTGGCCCCGAGGCTATGACCCATGCTAGAACCCATAGGCCAAAGGGGAGGCCCAGCGGAGCCCATACCCTTTGGAATACTCCCGAGGGAGAAGTGCTACAATGGTGTATCCGTGCGCTTGCGGATTAGTTCGCACTCGTCAGTGTACCCAAATGTTTCTTACACTCTCATGCTAACCCGGCGCCATAGCAGTGAGGTTAAGAAATACCAACAGCGTGGCAGGGTCAGTGATCGGCAACGACATCTTCTCTCCAGGCCTTTATTGATGCTTTATGACAAAGGGGGAGAAGAGAGGATTAAAGCTTCTACATCTAGTTGCCCTGTCTGTCTGTGTTGCACCGGTCTGACTGGTGCCCTACACCGGTCTGACCGGTGCCTGTTGGCTGAAGAGAGCAGCCTGTAATAATTCCATAACTTTATCTTAGTGGACTTGAGAACATTTGTGTGAGTGCTACTGAGTGTTTGAACCTTTATTGTAATAATTAAGCGACTTTATTGCTAGATTGTGATGCATGTATTGTATGATGTATTGTTTGTGTTGGCTAAATGGAGCAAACTAATCTAAGCCAGCTTGCAACCCTGGCCTGATCAGTTTGGATCAAATAGCACACACACCTTTGCTTTGTGCCCTGACTGGACCTGACCGGTCTGACCGGTCAGGGGCACCGGTCTGACCGTACCACCCAGTTTGTGTAGTGGCTGGACCTGACCGGTCTGACCGGTCAGGCGCATCGGTCTAACCGGTGCTGCCTAGTCAGTGCACTTGCTCTTTGCTTTGTGCATAACTTGTCATACGCATCACGGATTTTTAATTGTCACTTACACATGTTGCACTCCACTGATTCAAAGATATAGGGGGAGCACACACGCGCTTTCTCCCAAATTTGTGCTATTGGCATTTGAGGCCAAATTTTTGAAATTCAACTCAAAGCACAAATTAAGGGGGAGCTCTAGCTATATCTAAGAATCTAAATGCGCTTTAACGTTTTATTTGTATGCTTTAATCGAGTTGTCATCAATCACCAAAAAGGGGGAGATTGAAAGTGCATCTAGGCCCCTAAATGGATTTTGGTGAATTGAATGACAAAGCGATTAAAGGACTAATGTATTTGTCTAAGATTGTGAGCAGGTTTTATTTATATATTCATGAGTAATTATTGGAGTATTTATTTGTGGATGAATATTATATGGCTCACATTGGAGAAGACAAATATATGGATGATCCTAATGCATAAGTGACAAATATCAAGCAGTAAAGGAAGATAAATATTGGGACAATTTGAGAAGGTCAATTCATTGCCTCCCATACTAGACATGGCTTGATTATAATTACAAGGATCATAAAAGAAAAGATAATAATTCTCTAAGTCAAGTGCAAGGCTTCATGTGTTTATTGAAAGAGGACACAAGGATGAGTGTACACATCATGGTTCTAATTTGGAAGCTTGCACATTCGTTGTCAATCAAGATCAAGCATTTGAAGCGGGTTTTCAAATGAAGGTTAATTATGTATGTAGCAAAGTGGAACTCAAAAGTGGATTGGATAAGTGATGAAGAGATCAACCGAGATGTTTAGGGTGAGGGACTAAGCAATCTTTAGGGCCGTAGCTAAGCCGCCATTAGTGTTTTGCTAAGGTGAAGTTCTAGCATCCGTGGGGTCTCCAAGTATCATATCCAAACCTTAACCGAGGGAAGCAATGCAAGTCATCAACATGTTATAATTGGCAATATGGAGTGACGTATGGATCCAAGTGTACATTCCTATGCTAGATGGAAAGATCCTAAGTCATTAGCTCAAGTATGGACGTGCTCAAGTCAAAAGCTATGTTGAAAGCCCTCAAGCGGATATTGCTCAAGTATGGCAAGATTGAAGACATTCAAGCTAAAGAGATCAACAAGGTGTTTTTATTCATTCTTGAGTATAGGTATGCCGTACTATCAAGAGGGATGCAACATTAGCGAGTTGACCAAGTCAAAGTGCTCATTAGTTGACCTAAGTGAGATCTAGCCTTGAGAGCCTTAGAGTGTGCTAACACTACGTGAAAAACTCACTTTGGTAACGGGCATAGATGGCCTTTAGTAACGGGCAAAGCGCCCGTTACCGATCAAGTGTTACAAATGAGCCAAGAAAGGTAACGGGCAGATGCCCGTTACTGATAACACATATTCGTAACGGGCATCAAACAACGACCGTTACCATAACTAGCCACCGGTCACGTGAAATGGCTGTTTCTCTGGGCCCACAGAGAACTTTGGTAACGGGCACCAAAACAGAGCCCATTACAGTAACTCAACATCAGAGACGCGTTCTGTGAAACTGCGTCTCCAATTTCTCGACGAAATGAGACACGTCTATTTCACGTGTGTCTCAGCACAACTAGGATTCGTAACGGGCATCAAACAACAACCGTTACCACAACTAGTCACCGGTCACGTGAAAATGACTGCTTCTCTGGGCCCACAAGGAACTTTGGTAACGGGCACCAGAACAGAACCCGTTACTGTGAAATCAATATCGGAGACGCGTGCGGTGAACCTACGTCTCCGATGTCTCGATGAATGGGCCAAGTTCTGGGACCCACTGGTTAGTACTGGTAACGGGCTTTTACGGTGCCCGTTACATTGTTGGCATGTTTGTAACGGGTGTTCCGATTGAAGCCTGTTACTCAGTGATCAGTGTTTGTAACGAGCTTTAATTAACGCCCGTTACAGATACGTAGGCCACCCCTACAGTAGCCTGCTGCCTGCTTGCCGGCTGCATCCTGGAACCAGCCAGGATTTGGCAGCCATCAGGGGCTGCATCCTGGAACCAGCCAGGATATGACTAAATTCACAGAAATTAGATCCAGCATCCAAATTCACAGAAATCCACATAATTCACATGCATCATATGACAAAATTCAGCATCATCATCTCACAAGTAAAGAAGCACCACTGGCTTGACAACAATATCACAGCCATAGTTAACTAGCTTGACAGCAATATCACAAAATTCATGGACAAGGAGGAATGCAAAAATTTCCTAGTCACCATGTATAATATGAGCCCACACAGTTTCATCAGCATGAAATTTTCCTCCGACTGTGATCACCTGTTCCATGAGGAATGTGGCAATTATTTCACGAACATAGACCAGCGTTGATTTGTCGAGAGGATGCTCATCTAGCCCTAATCTCTGGATATAACAATGTCACCAGTCAGCACACATATATAGGTGGTTACCAAACATGTGCAGTGCTAATAAGCAAGAACTGTGCTCAGTTGCAGGTTTTACAAATGAAGATCCCAAGAAAGTACCTCCATATATGAGCCTCTATCTTTTAATTTAAGCATGTGATAGGCACAATAGAAGCCACAGAGTTTGGATTCAGTAGGTTGTTGGTGGCACTGCAATAAATGTACAAAGAAAAATAGTGGTGATCAAGAAGAAATAAACTCAAGCTTTAGTAATAGCTTCCATAGGAAGGAAATAAGTGGTATGTACCTTAACATCTTTGACATGTTCCAAGGTGCTAAGGCGCGACTTCTTATTGTGGCAGTAACGTTCCCAACCCCTACAACGAAACATGCAACAATTGTTAGGGCACTATTAATTAATATACTCTGCACAGTTTGTTGAGGAACGTCCGCAGGTTAAGAAAGAAATAACTTACTCATTAATGATTTGTTCGAAAGGGTTAGTATCAGTCTTAACTCTCTTCAATGAATCAAGATAGTAGACCTTCCGCTGCTTCGGAACGATCGCCACTGCAATCCAGTGGTTCATACTGAGATAAGCGGTAAGGATGAAATTCTTTTTAGCATATAGTCTGAAGGCATTGCATATATAGGACACAGAGAAAGCAAGAGTGTTATCCGTGCTGTTCAACATTGTCGAGCAAAGGCATTGAGGATCAAGGAAGCCAACTGCAGCGCGCGTCTTCTCAACTTCTACAGCCATATTCCTATTAGTAAGAAAAAACAAAGTGTAAGGAGGCAAAATACATGGTAAAGATGATGTGAGGCAAAAAGCACATTTCGATAGAGAATGATTAGTGAGAAGCAGATTAAATTTTCAAGCAACTTACAGGATGAAGCAGCGGAGAAGTGTCAGATCCAAAGCATCCAAGTTGAAGAGATCGTACAAATCACTGAGTTGCACAGGTATTTGCTGGAGTCCGTTTGACGATTCATCTCTCTTAGGCCATGCACTGGTCCCGGGCCGAAGTGCGACCATAATGTCAGAATCATCATCTGACTTACCACGTTGCATGTAGAATGTGTGGAGCTCTCTGGTACAAGGAGCAGCCTTTTTGAGATCATCATCACTGAGAAGGCTCTTTCCGAATTTGTAATTTGGGTTAACCATAGTCCAAGGATTCTTCTGGGTGTTTCTCTCAGATCGCTTTGGGTTAGACCAAGGATTCTTCTTGGTGTTTCTCTCAGATCGCTTTGTAGTAGGCATCTTAGAGGTTTTATTTACAGCAATTTTCTTTTCCTGCTGCTTTGAGATGGCTGAAGAAGGTTTCTTAAGGGCTTACTTGCCTGCTGTAGGTGGTGTAGAGCTTTTATTTCTGGCAAGTTTCTCTTCTTGCAGCTTTGAAATGGCTGAAGGTTTCTCAAGGGATTTCTTGCCTGTTGTACGTGGTGTAGAGATTTTATTTTCGGCAAGTTTCTTTCCTTGCTGATTTGAAATGGCTGAAGGTTTCTCAAGGGCTTTCTTGCCTAGTGGTGTCTCACCAGGAGCTATTACAGAGGTATTGGGCCCAGATGTACCTACAGCTCTCTTCGAAATGTCGTCGACAGATTTATCAGCACCAGCCAACACATCACTCTGGTTGACTGGTAACAATGGTGTCTCACTAGGAGCTATTACAGAGGTATTATGCCCAGATGTACCTGCTTTGGCATGATTGTTTTGAGCACTTTCGTTTGGGGGTGTAGGTTTTGTTGTTTCATGAGGAGGAGAAGGAGGAGGAGGAGGTGGTGGTGGTGGTGGTGGGGATGGAATATTTGGTGTCTCTTGCGGATGTGGGGATGCAAGTTTTTCTGTTTTTTCAGGACTAGTAGTAGGTGGGGATGGAATATTTGGTGTATCTTGCGGATGTGGGGATGCAAGTTTTTTCTGTGTTTTCAGGATGACGAGGAGGTGGGGATGCAAGTTTTTCAGGACGAGGAGGAGGTCCGAATGGAACGTCTTGCGGATGTGGAGATTGAGGAGGAGGAGGAGGAGGAGGAGGAGGATGATGTGGGGAACCATGTGAGGAAGGAAGCTGTACCGTACTCTGTGAACTACAAGGAATCTGTACCGTAGCCTGTGAACAAAATTTACATGTTGGTGCTCCCTTGATGTCAATCTGACACCTTCTCCACTGTAACCTCTGTCCTTCAGCTTGTCCGAGTTTCATCACCTCATCATTAGGAGGGTATTCCACCAGTTCATCCGCAAAGATAGTATATACAGTGAGCACTTCAACCACAACACAGTCTTCATGAATCAGGACTGTTTGTAGCGTAGTCTGCTCTGGATGAACAAGACCAATTGCAGCCTCACATTGAAGACCCCTCCACGTGATCCATAGGCCACAGTGTGTGGGTTCAGTCAACATGCCTATAAGGTCTTCGTGTGTACGATCGTCACAGTGTACCTCCGTCGCCAACTCTGTAGTGCCATCAATCAAACCTACATTATCTGTGGACACACAGCTGCTCTTCAGTGTGGCGGGTAAAGGGCTTGCGCGATTGGACATTGGTGACAACACCATCTGGTGACAACACCACCTTTGCATCTGCATGTTCTGCATCTGCATCTCAGCCACCAGTTCTTGCTTGATTTGTTCCTTTATCTTTTCTGTATCAACTGATGTGTCGGTCTTCGTCCTCTTCCTCTTCCTATACATCTCGACGTGCTGAGGCTATGAATACTTCCAGCCCTGGTAGCTGGAGACACCACGCACACGACCTGGTTGTTCAGGGTGGCCCAAGCACTGACTTAGCACATCATACTCCCTCTATCCTGCCATTCCTGAAGATTCTGCACATGCAATCTTCTCCTTGATGTCTGCAGCCAATTTTTCTGCCTCTTTGTTGTTGAACACTATCACGGCAACATGGTCTTTAATCACTAGCTTACTCCTTGCTCGCAGCCAATTCTTGGAACGATCGTCAGGGTAGGCGTCATATGGGTTGGGGATACCAGCTGCAGCTAATTGTCTGTCCTCTTCCTCCCATTGTTTTAGTTTCACAGTATAACCAGCTGGACCCATGCTGTGCTCGCTTGTGTTCCGACTTCGGAGTTCTTTGAACTTGACACTAACAGATGAGGCTTGCTCGGTTTCCTCCTGTTTCATGAACTCCTTCCACTGTTCCGGGACAATAAACGGGTGCCTTATAAATGGCTCAAGTCCTTTTCTGATAAAATCTCACCTAAGCTGAAATCTGAATTGTCTCCATGCCTTGGCTGCCGTCTTCCAGAAAAGCTTGAATGCCTGCGGTTTCGTGTCTTCCTGGAACTTCAAGTGTTTCTGCACATGCTTATCAAACAAGTCCCACTTTTCATCATTGCTTAGTTCTTTGAATTCTGGCAAGTGCAAAGGTATCTTTTGTCTAGCAACGAGCCCCGCAAGCGCCCTGAACCTGTGCTTTTGAGTCAATGGTACTGGCATCCCCCCTATGTCGACCTCAGTGACTATCATTTTGTCACTTGACCACTTTGTGGATGTCCTTGGCGCTCTGCCTCGACGCTGAGCCCCACCCACCTGGTCTTGTTGTGCACTAGCAGTGCCATAACCCTCTTCTTCATCTTGTTGGCCAGGTCTATAGTCCTTGTCAGATTTATCCTATGAATTAATAATCAAGGGAATTACAGTAACTACTTTAGCCCACTGTAATATCATTGGTTCTTGGTAAACCATTAACATAAATGCAAAATTCAGTAACCAAAAAATTAGTTCAGGCAATGCGACCTTACCATTTTAAAGAGGAAGATGCAGGTTGCCTCTGTTGCTGATGAGGTACTTATTCAACTTGGAGAGAATGTGCACATGTACATAGGAACAAAAGCAAAACCAAATATAAGAGTCAATCTAAAGGGAAATGCTAAGTATGTATACCATCAACAGCTAAGTATGTCCACATGTACTTATACAAAGGAGCTACGGCATACCCTGCAATTCCCACAAGTATAAGTATATTTATACGCATTTATATAAAAAGAAAAAGCATACGCACGCATATGTTGTATACTTGATTATCTGAACGCATGTGTGCTGCATACGCTTGCTTGGCCTAATTGCATAAACTCGAGCAAATATACCAAATTACGTTGTTAATTTTACAGTTATTACTGAATTGTTGTTAATTTTACAATTATTATCGAGTTGGTAGAATGCATTTACCGAATTGTATAAGACATTTTTAGAGCGGCATACCATAAACTCAAATCCTAGATTCGCCACTGACCTTGTCACTGTCGGAGCGGAGGGATCTCTACTCCTCGTCGCTGCCTGCTCGCCGCCACGTCCTCGTCCTCGCGTTGACCTCAGAGCTGGATCCCTCCTCCTCCTCTTAGTCGTCGTCGTCGCTGGATCCCTCCTCTAGTCGTCGTCGTCGTCGCCGCCGGTGCTGGGTCCCTCCTCCTCCAGATCTCACTGTCAGAGGTGTGGTGCGCGTCGCGCCGAGCGTGGTGTGGCGCGCGTCTCAGCGAAGGGGTGTAGCATGCATCGCGGCGTGGGGGGAGGTGAGGGGGACGAAGGCGAGGGGGAGAAAGCGGTGGCGGCGGCGCGAGGGGAGAGTGGGAGGAGACTGCGTGAGGGAGGCGTCCTTCCCTACTAACCTAGCGCGAGTGGGCTTGTGTGGGCCTTAAAACGAGTAATGTAGTCAAGTACTACTCTGCTACTAGTATAGTATATCATAAACATGAGATAAAAAAATCTAATTTTAAGAAATTTGGTTAAACAAGTGTGGCTGTTGATATTTTATTCAATTACTAAATTACCAACTACGAATTTTTCGTATTTTTTACGAATTTTTAGATGCTGTTTATGGGCTCTAATATGACATGCATCACAAGTTCACATCACCAAAGCAAACAAGTGTGACTGTTGATATAGCATCACATGTTCACATATGACATGCATCACAAGTTCACATCACCAAGCAAACTAACTCATAACATATTCACATCTGACATGCATCAGCAGGGTACATCACCAAAATAAGACTGCATCAGCTGGGCGCATCACCAAACTAGATTGTAGCTGCAAGGGAACTAGTTAGCTAGATGGCTTCTTTTGTGCTGCTGCCTCAAGTTCAGCTAGCCTTATCTCTAGTTTTGCAACTCTTTCTGCCAGCTCAGAATTCTTCTTTAGAAGTTCAATCTTCTGCCTCTTTTGTGCGGCTTTAAGCTACTCATCCTGCTTGTCGATTCCTTTTCAGATGTAGTCAATGTCATCCCGAGTAACAGCACGTTCCTAAAACAAAGGAAAAAATTATATTGATGCAAGCTTTATAACAGTTGTAATTTACAAGAAAGTTGTTTAGCTCTAACAAGTTTCAAAACTTGCCTGCTTCTCTTCAACCGATTCCTTGAGCTTGTTGATTTCAGTCCAAATCCTGTCAATGTCATGTGCAGCAACTTCCTACAACAAATGGAAATTGATGCATTAGAACAATTGATCAGTGAAGATGTGAAGGTATAAGGACAAATCATGCGTGATGGTTTCAGAACTTGCCTCATGGTCTTTAGAATCGTCGCCGGAGTTGTTGCCGGAGTCATCACCGGAGTTGTTGCCGGAGTCGTCGCCGGAGTTGTTGCCGGAGTCATCGCCGGAGGAGATGAGGTCTACCACCACTCTTCTGCCCGGGTCGTCGCCGGAGGAGTCCGCGCTCACCTCAATGCGCGTGGACCGCTTCTTCCTTCGCGTTGAGGAAAAAAACCCTGCCTCTCCATGGCGGGTGTCGCTGGAGTCCGCCAACTTGGCCCTTGCGCGCGTGTACGGCTTCCTCTCCCGGGCCGACGAAGAACCGACCTCTTCCATGGAGCGCCGAGGAAGACGCACGGGGGCGGCGCGCTGGGACGGCTCCTCTTCGTCGCCGCGGAACCTCACTCTCTTGGCGGGGGCAGCGGACAGCACCGAGGAAGACGGACAGGGACGTGGCCGCGGGGCCTCCTCCTTGCAGAACCTCCCCCTAGAGTCGCGGGCCATCCCTGCGACGGAGACGAGGCTGCGATGGAGACGAGGAAGGCGGAAGCCGGAGAAGGGGATAGAAGGCGGAAGGCGTAGCGGAGCGTTTATTAAAAAGGTTCGGATGCGCAAATGATACGATCATTAACAATCACTCGTCGCCAATGAAGGGGTGGAGCCAGGTCTATTCGAATGAAGAATAGTTTGCTTTTCCCCTTTTAATCTGCAATCAAATTTTGTATCACGTATTTCTCCGTCAACCGTAATCCAAATTTGATGATATTTGTTTCTGAATTTTTCTAAAATCAACATCTATTCATTTATGACATTTTTTTGTATGTAATTCCATTTCTTGGATGTTGTTTATACGCCTTATATTATTCCTTATAAGTACAACATAGAAATAATATTTGTTTTACACAACCATTACTAATGAAACTTTGCATTTTGTAATCTTATGGTGAACATAAGGTTATGTTAAAATTTCAAATGCATATGAGTTCGAACATGTTTTAAAGTGTGGAAAACTTCAATGTTGAAGTAACATTCTAAGAAACTATGTGAGAGATGTAGACATTTGTACACAAGTATAATCTTCCGTTTTCGAAACCATTTGAATTTTTGAAGGCAAACTTAGGGACTTAAATTATGTTGCCAAGTCAATTTGTAAAATTTTTAGAACACACTAAGACGTTATTATAATTATTATATCGTAAACAAGAGATAAAAAACTAATTTTAAGAAATTTGGTTAGACAAGTGTGGCTGTTGATATTTTATTCAAATACTAAATTACCAACTATGAATTGTTCGTATTTTTTATGAATTTTTTGGTGCTGTTTATGGGCTCTAATATTTGAGGGAAGCAAGTTTCAATTCAGAAAAAATAGTGTCGGGCCCACCGTCAGCGTCAGAAGCCTATATAAAAAAAGATAACCGTAGCCTGCCCGACCGACAAAGGTGATGCGGGTAGACTAACCCTCGTCGCCAACAAGTGCTCCATTGTCTGAAATGCCCCTGGCCGAATGAATATGCATCCGCCCCGGCGACGCTGGTAGACTAACCCTCGTCGCCAACAAGTGCTCCATTGTCCGAAATGCCCCTGGCCCAATGAATATGCATCCGCCCCGGCGATATTGGTACACTAACCCTCGTCGCCAACAAGTGCTCCATTGTCCGAAATGCCCCTGGCCGAATGAACATGCATCCGCCTCGACCTCGGCCCCCTTCTTCTTCCCCGATCTGAGCTCCACCGCCGCCGCCTGCCCGTCCTTCCCCGCCGTGCGCACATGTCGCACTATGCCGATTCGTCTGGAGGTGCACGTGCGAGGAGCAGGGTTCAAGGTTGCCGGAGCAGCTGCAATCACTCCATCGGCTTGGATCCAGTCGGTGAGCTAAGCGGCTTTCCACTGGTCCCTTGCCCGAACTGTGGTATGGCTCGGGTGGTGGAGGGGCGGACGCAGAAGGAAGGTGAAAACCACAGTCGTCTTTAGTTCAAGTGTGCAAAGAACTCGGTGAGTAGTCTGCTGTGTCTCCCAAATCTGAGTTAGGGTTCTTATGTGCTTTTGATTCTGCAGTACACCAAGAATTGTGGATTTTATTGTTTCCACAAGGAGTATCCCCAGATGCTGAAGGATGCTGGCGTCATTGTTTTTCGACCATCGAACTGGGCAGACACGGTCGATGAAATAGTTGACTCAGTGGAATGTCAAATTGGGAGTGGCGAGCAGAGGCAAGCACTGGAGGACAAGCAGAGGAAGAAAGCACTGGAGGAGAAGATGAACAATGTGATCTGGAAGATGAACTTGATTATTGTGGCTGTTGTTTGTGTAGTATTTGGATGTTTACTTGGGATGTATGCTGCAAAGAAGTAATTCTGATGTTAAAAGTGGTGCTTTTGCTTCATCGGTGTGGATGAAGAATGAAAAATTTGTCACATATGACAAACTTAAATGTATGAATGAAGAATAATGGAATGACAATTGGGTCACAAATCTTAATGTGTCACACATCACAAAATTCATCAATTCATCTGTGCTGACATTTCATTGCAGCACGAGGCAAAGGAAACGCGGATTAACACAAACAGAGTAACAAACTTCTGGCATAACTCTGGCATACACATTGCAATTCATTGTGAACTGCTGCCATATAACGACACAAACAGAGTAACAAACTTCTGGCATACACATTGCAATTCATTGTAAGCTGCTGCCATAGACATTGCAATGCGTTATAGGAGACATGGATTGATCTACCACGTATCTTAGATCTACTAGTTCATCACAAGTTCAACATACACACAGGAGGAACATATTAACAGAGGATCTACTAGTCCATCACAAGTTCAACAAACATACAGGAGGAACACATTAACAGAGGAACAAATTAATTAAGCAGAGGTAGTCGCCGCCGGAGGAGCCCCACCGTCGGAGCCGGAGCCGGAGCCGGAGCCGTCGAGGCTGCCATCATCACCGCCGTCGGGGGTGAGCACTCCTCTCTCCAGGTCCCCAGCCAAGATATTGATCTTGAAGGCGTAATCCTTCACAGTCCTCTGCAGCGGATCATTGGGTACTGGGACCCCGAGATGAACGGCCACCTTTCGAAGCTTCACGAAAGCATCGCTGAACAAGCTCACTGACCAAGTGGCTTCGTCAGCATTTAGTGGAGGAGCACGTAAGACCGCCACAGGCTGCGGTGCCAGCGCCTCCTCGGGCTCGTCGAGCAGGGGCGGCGGCACCTCCTCAGGCTCGTCGGGCGCCAGCGGCGTCCCCTTCTTGACGTGCCGACGGCGGCGGCTTTCGTCGTCATCCTCCTCCTCCCTCCCCCGCTTCCTGGATGGCTCGCTTGACGATGCCATGCACGCACTTGAGCAAGAAGAAGCTCTTGGATTCACTTCTTGGTGACCGGAGACGGTGGTGCTGGGGTTTTCTTGGTGCCGCGGTTGACGAAGTTCTTGGTCGGCCGGGATTTATATTGACAAGACGGCGAACCGTCAGGCGGCCGGTCACGCGCCTCGGAACCCGTGTCCGCTCAGGAGAGCTCTTGGCCACAAAAAGAGTCATGTGGTCACAAGGAGACGTGTGACTGTTCATATTTTATTCAAAATACCAAATGCCCAACTATGAGTTGTTCGATTCTTTAAAAAACTATGAATTGTTCGTATTTTTATTAATTTTTAGGTGCTGCTTTATGGGTCCTAATTTTTTAGGGAAGCAAGTGTCATTTCAAAAAAAAAGTGTCAGGCCCACACGTCAGCATCAGCAGCCTAGTATAAAGAAGGTAATCATTGCCCGCGCGCGCACCAGCCAACAAAGCGACGCGAGTTTGCTAACCCGCGTCAGCATTGACTATCCATTTTGCAAAATGAATTTCAACTGCCCCAGCCCATTCCGTCTCCCCTTCTTCTTTCCGAATGGATAAGCGCAGCACTTCCCTTAAAAAATGCGCAGAGGAGGCGTGAGAGGAGGCGTGGAGACAGAGACGACGATGAGCGTCGGCGAGGGGCCAAGCAACGGACGACCCCGCGCACCCAGGATCGAGGAGAACCGGAACGCGAAGCGGTGCCGCAACTGGATCCACGAGCGTGCCGGCGAGATGGCGTCGAAGAGGGAGATGACGATGAGCGTCGGAGAGGGGCCAAGCAGCAGTAGAGTGAACCCAATGCCGGGGACGAGGGTCCTCGACTCGATCCTCTCGGATTTCGACGAGGGGCCAAGTAGCGGCAAGGAGGAGCGTGCCGGTGAGGGGGCAACGAAGTGGGAGAGGGGCCTGCCTCACGTTTGCGAGCACAAGTGTCTGGCAATGACGAAGAGGGGTTGAGGGAGCGACGAAGGTGTAGAGGACCTCATCTCTGACTCTGGCAACGACCACGACGACGGCGAGGCAAGTTTCTCTGAATCTCACTGCCATTTTACTTGTTCTATAGATGGAGTTTAAGATAGCTTGAGCTTGATAAAGTTAATTAGTGCCTATGATGATGTCTTCCATGCTTGTCAGTTCTAAGGCAAATCAGTTCTGAACTAAGTTCTGCTTTTACTTGTCACACCCTGCTATGAAGCCTAGGATAATTTTCAAGTTCTTATATAATTTTCCTATGATGATTACTGTTCCTATACTGCTCCAAGTTCTGAGGCAAATCAGTTCTGAATTAACTATGTTATTCTTATACCATGTTTAACCCTAATTCAGGCAAAACTCTTTGAGTCGCGAGCAGAGCTTGAGTTACTTCTAAACCTTAATGTCTGGGATTATGTGAAACCTGAGTTTGAAAAAATCATGAAAGAAGTGAACATCCTCATCAAAAAGGTTAAGCACATAAGGAGGTACAAGTATACTACTAAACAAAATCTCGAGCCCATTTAAGATGCGCTCGAAGGGCTTCAAGAATCCTTAGTTGCTTACGAAGAGGCTGCAAAAAGAGCCAATCTTGATGGGGCGTGATCTAGTTCAAACTTGTTGATGTGCAAGGTCAGTAGCCATACTTTTGTGGATGTTCAAGGGGCATGCCTTTGTTGATGTGTATGGTCAGATAGCACGACCATAGTAAATAATGTGATGGACAAGTTAAGTCATAGCCTGATGGACAAGTTAACCTTTTGTAATAATTATCTTTATTCCTGTGGACAAGTTATCTTCATCTTTGTGGACAAGTTATCTCTCTTATGATGTTTGTTTTGTCTCAAAAGATATGTGTGTTGATTGTGTCTGTATGTCGAAATGGTAGCAATGAGAGATCGAGTGGACCTGTCAATGAGGACAGACTCAAAAAAGATGAGGATTCACAAACCTCTGTCTCCTTTCTTCACAAAGGAGACACGGATTAACAAACCTCCATCTCATTTGTTCACTGCCGTCGCGCTCCCGCTTCACGGCAGTGAAGAGTGCTATTAGACTTTAATTATTGAGCTCTCAGTCTAGTAACGGGCGTCAAATGCTCATCGGTAACGGACTTTATAGCCCGTTACCAATACGGTAGTGATCAGTAACGGATCTAAACAGTCCGTTACCGATAGGGCATTGATCAGTAACGGACTTTACGAGCTCGTTACCGATAGGTTTAACTTGTGTAACGGACTCGATTTTACGTCCGTTACAATGAATTCATGTAACGGGCGTTTAAGAAGACCGTTACCAGAAGTCCACATTGGTAACGGGCGTTGCGGAGGCCAACCCCGGGGTCGGCCAGCCGCGCTTATCTGTAACGGACGCCAAACAACAACCGTTACAGATGTGGGTGCATGTAACGGGTGTTAAGGGCCCGTTACAAATGTTGCGTGACCTATTTGAGGTTTTCACGTAGTGTAACAAACCCTCTTAACCTAACCTGAGCCACTTCATCTCTTTTGTGAAGTATTAGAATCATAGAAAGGGTTTTGGGGGTGCCTCGGGCCTGACCGGTCTGACCGGTCAGGGGCACCGGTCTGACCAGTGCCGCTAGCCCCAACGGCTAGTTTTTCAAACACCGGTCCGACCGGTGTGGGGCACCGGTCTAACCGGTGCCGCCCGAGGGTTAACGACTAGTTTTCTCCTTTGAGGGGTATAAATACCCCCAAGCATTCTTCAGTTGAAGGCTGCTGTTTCTAGTGCTTGTGCTGAGGTCCCAAGCCATTTCTTGCAAGCCCTAAGCTTCAGTGGCTCTCCCCAACCTTCTCTTTGTGATATTTGTGGATTCAAGCCACACTCTTTGTGTTGGGTTGAGAGAGTGAGCTCAAGAGCGACTTTGTGAGCTAACAAGAGCATTCTCATAGCTTGAGCACTTCGGTTTCGCGTCTACGAGCTTTGAAGCATTTGTTACTCTTGGAGGTTTGCCTCCTAGACGGCTAGGCGTCGCCGGCTAGCTCCCAAGGTTGTGGTGAGCAGCGGGAAGTTTGTGAGGGCTGTGATCTTGCCTCTTCGTGGAAAAGATCCCCTTAGTGGAAAGGAGGAAAGTGGTTGAAAGAGACCCGGCTTGTTGTGGGAATTGTCTCTTACAAGCTCCTTAACGGAGACGTAGCCGTTCCTTAGTGAGCGGTGAACTTCGGGAAACAAATCCTTACTTCTTCGTGTGGTTTGCCTCTCTAAGTTGTTTTTCTAGCATATTTGATTTGCTTCCACTTCGATCTACTTGGGTGTGCTACTTGTGTGTGCAGGGCTCATTACCCTGCTTGTGATCATCTACTAAGGCCACTCACCAAGTTTGATTCGTGCTAGAAATCAAGAGGAGCTTGAAGTTGTTTTTGTAGGTACTCTGTGCTACACCGGTCTGACCGGTGAGGCGCACCGGTCTGACCGGTGCCTCCTGTGAAGCCCAGTGAGCAACCGGTCTGACCGGTCACCACCACCGGTCTGACCGGTGGACACTGACAGCTCAAGTTTTCGGGGAAGAAAAGTTACAGTTGGTCGTCTCGCCTATTCACCCCCCTCTAGGCGACATCAAGGTCCTTTCAACTGTCACTGCTGGACGTCCGATAGGCTTCACCGTCATGGCATGAAAGATTCTGATACCTGTGCCCTATGTGCGCAGGAGGTTGAAACTATGTACCATCTCCTTGTCGATTGTGTCTACAGTCAAGGGACGTGGTTCCGAACCCTCAGGCATATTCTCCTACCGGATCTCGCCCCGGACCGCTCCCAGAACCTAGCTGATTGGTGGTGCTCCGCCCGGAAGTTGGTCGCTAAAGCCCGGAGGAAAGCCTTCATTTGGTTGGTCGCTTGGTCGATTTGGAAGAAACACAACATGCGCGTTCACGATAGGGAGTCGCTCATGTTGGTGGCACTTGCGCCGGTAATCTTGGACGAGGCCGAGACCTAGGCGCGTGTAGACTTCCTTCCGCTTGCCCGCCTTCTTGGCTTGCGGCTTCTGAGGCCGTTGTAATTTTTGTTCCTAGCTTTGTTGTTGTGTGCTTTGTTTTGTTTGATGGGCTTGCTCTTGAACTCAACTTTCTTTTCTCTTCTCTTAATGAAAAACATGCATGGCACGTCTTTAAAAAAATAATTTGTAGGCACCAAAACAATCATGTACATGATCTATGTGTAACTCAAACTTAATAGTTTGTAACAGGAAAATTCATGCAGCAACGTGCTGAGTTCTTGACTTCTTGTACAGAGTATACGCCTGGTGACAATACACGAGGGCTGTCATGTATAGCACGAGAGTGACTACGGATTAATTATACATCTGCATGCGCGAGCACTCTGATAAGGTACTAGAAGAACTGTACTCAAGATCCTGAAAGTTTGCGTTTTGTATAAATCAAAATCGAAAGTGAATTCTTACATAGGAAAACTTGGAATCACAAGAGTGAACAATGCCTTTGGTGTTTAGGTTTGCATTACATCGGTCTGATTATCTAGCAACATGCTGCTAATCACACTCACTAGCCCTAAGTCCCTAGGTAGATGATGACAAGAAGATCAGCGAGCAAAGAGCTATGTCGCCGTCGAGGCGTCGAGCTGTTGGCCCTCGGAAGTCAGAACACGTCGGGGCCACGGAAAACCTGGAAGCGGCAGCTGTCGGCGACGCTCGCCTGGACTACGAGTGCGTAGTTGGCCGCCACCAGCTCGGCCACCTTCTTCTTCATCTCCTCCGCCGCGCGCTCCGCCTCCTCCTGCCGCCGGTGAAGCACCGCCACGCCGTGCTTGAGCACCACGTTGTCGCGCTCCAGCTCCTCCTGCCGCCTGTGCTGCGCCGCCACGCCGCGCCTCAGCACGCCATTGTCGCGCTCCAGCGCCTCCGCGCGCGCCCTCAGCGCCGCGTTCTCCTCCCGCAGCGCCGCGGCCGCCGCCGCTGACTGTGCCCGCGCCGACGCCTCCGCTGCGGCGCGCTTGGCGACGGCGCCCTCGATGAGCTTGAGGATCGACGACGCCCGGCTCCTGGCGTCGGCCAGGTCGGCCGCCGCGGACATCTGCTCCACCAGGACGCCCGCGCACTCCTCCACGGACGACGCGCTCGCGACCCGGGCCGCCACCGCCGCCGCCTCACTCTCCCTCGCCTGCCGCTGCCTGGCTCGGCACGCCTCCGAGGGGTCGAACGCGAGCTGCGCCGCGACGACGGCCGGGCACGGCGAGAAGCGGCCGCGCTTGGCGAGGTGCGGCGGCGCCGGCACCACCTCGTCGACGAGGAACGGGGAGGCGGGGCGCTTCCGGTACGCGACGGCGGCGGCCATCGTTGGACGCGGAAGCAGGAGACCGGGAGACGGAGATCAGGGCTCGTGCACGGTTTGGTTCCTGCCCTGCCCGCAATCTCAGGTTGCCTATTTATCGGTGCCTGTCGCGGTCTCATCGACTCGAGAGAGAAGCCGAGTCCGATTCGAGTACGGAGAATTGACGCGCGCCCGTTTCGAAGCGGAGAGTTCACGGGTTTCCGCGCGTGTTCCAGACGCGTGTTTGATGTTTCCGGACGCGGCGGGCCGTGCACGAGTACGTCGTCGGGATGAGAGGCTTGTGACGCCGGCGCCGGTTGCCGAGGTGAACGCCAGGGTGCGGGCGCTCGCCGCCGGCGACCCGGAGCTGGACGCGGTCAGGGTGTCGCTCGGGGTACGGTGCTGACAGGGGTCGTCTGACTCGTCTCACAGGTCACCCTGGCGCTGCAGCCCATCCATGTTCAAGTGGTCGGTGCAGTGCGGTGCGAGACGCGCGGCGACGATGACCTGGCGGACCGTGTCGTGGTGTTCGCCGGCGACCACGATCTAGTTCGCCGACATTCTGTGGTACCCCGGGCACGTACGGCAATGCCGTGTACCGCACCGACGACCGCGTGCCCGTCGTCAACACCTACGGCGACGGCATCTACGACTTCATCGGATTTCGCCTCACGCCCACGATCGCCGCGCCATCACGGCGGACAACCTCGACAGGGCTCGCCAACACGCCGCTTTTATTTTATTCATGGCATGTGTGCATTCTACTTATTTTCATGATGTTGTTGATGCTTGATGAAGAGGAGGGCGCAGCGTTGAAGCGACGAGCGGCGGCTCCTCTCCGCCGGCAACTACGGCCTGATGGAGCATCCTGCAGGCTGCTACCTCGACGGCGCACCTGGGCAGCATGGACTTCGACCTGCTGCTGACAGGCCCCAACACAACTAATCTGATACATTTACACACCGAGGCATACAGATCCTGCTGATAAACCATCATAACGCCTCTGAACGACTGAACTATTTGCACTCGTTCGTAATAACCTCAACATCATTAATCTGACACATCTACACACAGGTATACAGATCCTGCGGATTTCCTCAAACAACGAGCC
Organism: Cenchrus fungigraminus; assembly: GCA_036936925.1. Lineage (NCBI taxonomy): Eukaryota > Viridiplantae > Streptophyta > Magnoliopsida > Poales > Poaceae > Cenchrus > Cenchrus fungigraminus. The sequence goes on along the minus strand of CM072770.1, from coordinate 122,708,038 downwards.
CATCCAGCAAGAGCTCACTCAGAAGTAAAGATGGCAATGGGTACCCGAAACCCGACTACCCGATGGGTTTTACCCGCTAAAAAGCCGGGTGTGGAACAATATCTTCACACGCGGGTGTGCTAATGGGCAAAAACCTCTACCCGGCGGGTAGAGCGGGTGCGGGTGCGGCTGCATAGTACCTGTACCCGTGGGTAAAATATACCCGAAGGCCCATGTACATTCCCCTACCAATTCAGCCTACTCACGGCCCATGTATCCTGTAGATATATATATATATATACTCGAAGGCATCAGAAATTCTAACCCTAATCTCATTCACCTCCCCTCCTTCCCCCTCTCCCCTGCTAGCAGCCGCCGCCACACGCGGACACGCCCACACAACAAACTGCTGTACCGCATCCCATCTCTCGCACCTCGTTGCTGCCATTCAACCCATGGCCTTCTCCAGCACCGACGGATGGTGATGCTCCTTGCCTCCTCCTCATCTTAATGTTGTCTTTGTATTGCAGCTCTTCTTCTAAATCTAAATCTAGCCCTTTTGCTTTTTGCTGCAGTCCCGCAAGGATGACGACGAGCCGCGAGCGCACGAACCAGAACGACAACTGCTGGTGCGTCCTCCGTCGTCACTTGCGCTGCTCCTGACCAACCAGGCGTCCAGGCCAGTGCCGCTTCCACCCCTGCTCCCCAACGAAGACGAGCGTCAATTTTGATGTGGCCAAGTAGTTACTGGAATTTCAAATAGTTAATGGAATCTAGCAGTGTGCAAGCTGTAAATAGTATTGGAATTTTTTTCTTCCTTTTTAGCTACCCTCCATTGTATAGTAATTTAGTATCACGTCTTTTCTCTGGTCAAGCAACATGTGCCTCTCCTATGTAATATGTGATGAACTTGGTGCTTTGCTGGTGGTGGCAATATGACCCACTGATCTATTAGACTATTTGTTGTTGTAGATTGTTACTTGTAGATGCATATTTGCTCATTCATACTATCTATCAGCGATATATTCATGATTTTGACAGGTTTGATATCGGGTGTGGGTTACCCGACGGGTACAAATACCCGCGCGGGTGCGGGTGTGGGTAAGTTTCTGTACCCGCGAGCGGGTACGTGTGTTGTTGCGGGTGGAATTTTATCTGGCGGGTACGGGTTTGGTTAGGCAATACCCAGCGGGTGTGCACCGTTGCCATCTCTACTCAGAAGTCCATTACCGACCAAGCAACCTTCACGCGCATCTTTGTGACACCAACACTTACCACTTCTTCTCCGCCGTTGATCTTGGGAGCAAACTCAATGGTTCCTTCAGAACCATCACTAGTTTGGGCAACAATTATCAGCATCTCCTTCACATAGACAGACACGACGGGTCGCAGAAGCTTCATAGCTCCAATATCATCATCAGTCATGGCACCAACCACTTGACTATCATAAAGCACAAGGCTGTTCGGGATGCTGCTTGTGTGGGCAGTGATTTTCCCGTCAAAGCCCCCTTGTAGAACTTCAACTGCAATTGTACCCTCCACTGCATCTTTCACAACTGCATACATCACATCTACAGTGCTAAGCCTAGTGGAAAGAGAGCCACTTTCAATCTCACATCCATCCAACACTCGATGATAACCGATCGTTAAGTATCCTTTACTGAGTTCTTTGTCCTGCCCTTGATGATCCTTAATCTTCAGATCAATCTCAACATAATCATCGCTTATCAATGCAAGCCCTCGTTTTGGTCCTGTCAAGATCAAAGATTCATCCTGCAGAAAAGAAAGTTTGCATACATGATATTGTTATGTTTCCCTAAATATACAACATTGTTCTAATTAAAACAGAAAACATTACAGCCAAACAGCAAATTGATGATGGTGACATGTGCAGATGGTAATAATATACCAAAACGTGTTCAGTAACTTTCCTGAGTTTAAGTTATAAAAGAAAAATCCAAGTATAGTTCATCAATATACTACTAAAAACTTAGGTTCACATAACTGTAGAAAAACTGCTCAGTTTGATTTAATTTTAATCCATACCATATCCGTACCACACTGTAAACTGCATCAAATAGTTCTGTCTACAAGTTGATCATGCACCTTGGGATGCTAATTGTGCCTTTGAACAAGCACTAAAAACACATCACAAGTTTATGCTGAATTCTGAATATCTGCAGTTTAGTAACATTAGGATGCTAACATTATGATCATCTGATGATGATTATTGATCAGTAGCGTGCAAATTTCTAACTTTAAGCACCATATAAATTCAGAACTAGAAACAATGATGAATATCACCCAGGGGATTGATCAATTGACAACCACTAGCAGCTTCGTTGTCCACCAATAGAAATTAATCGCCACATGTCCTTTTGCAGTTAAAACTGAGACGATCTAATGCGTACAAAAAGTTTACTTTTCTTAAACGAACGGTGCACAGGTGCCCAACGTACATACCTCAGAGTTGATGAGCTGGCAGTGTTCTCTATCACGGCGGAAGAGATAAACACATTTTCGGTCCAGACTGTCTCTGGCAATGACAGTGCCATACACATTGATAGGGAAGCCAACATCTGAGGTGGTAATACTCACAGAGAAGAAGTTTATTCCCTCACATAGCTCATAGTCAGCCGCAGTTTTGTAGACAGCATCAGTAAATCTCATTGGACCAAGGGGTGCTGCAGTGTGGGGAAAAAAGATTCAGACCGGTTCCCTACAAATTAGACCCATGCTAATCTTGAAGATAGTATAAACCATAGTCACAAAGTTCCCGGGTCGAATGGGTCGAGGAACGGGGTCGAGGATCGATACTTTTGAGTGGATTTTACAAGGTAGGGACGAAAATGACCCCGCGTTCCCGGGTCGGGATCGACGTTCCCGGATCGATGCCATCGACCCCGTTTTATGTGACTATGGTATAAACAAAGTAGTGGAGCGCACATGCACTTGTCAATTCGAGAGACATAAACTATGATAGAGATGATCTGCATATGGTACAAACTAATCCCAGGAAGTAATAGAAAAAACAAACAACATTTGAAGGCACAAATTGATCGTGCAGGCAACAATCAATTGAACCACCATAAGACTGCATTTCCCCCCTCATGAATAGGATGCAAAAATGAAACGACAGGAATAACTGACTTACACTCCTCGTCGAGATTGAATCTTGTGAGGTCCCTGTAGGGGTATCTGTTGAAGTATTCGCCCCCTTGCTTGGGATCGGAGTCGCGGATGCTATCTTTAGCAGCCCGCCTCCGAAGAGCTTGCGCCTTGTACGGTGCCCTCTCCCGTTCATACCGCATCCGCTCGGCCTCATCGACGAAAGGTTCCAAGCCTGCGACCTCCTTGAAATGCTTCGCCGCGGAAGAGAGCCTGTCGTCGTCTCGTAAGACCACGACGGAAGACGATACCGAGGAGGTGCGCAGGCTGGAGTCCCGGTGGCTGAGCCCGCAAGAAACAGATACTCTAACGCTACCATCCCCATCCCCATCCGCCATGGAGACGAAAATTCGCCGCCGCCGCCGCCGCCGCCGACCAAGAAAAAGGGGAAAGAACGGAAGTTCGATCTCCTCTTTCACGAGCACGGACGAGGGAAACATGATATTCTGTGAACTTGGGCCTCTCTTTCACACACAGACATACAAACGAGCCCAACTAAGCCCGGAAGCAACTTGGCTTCTGGTGGTGTTTGAGATTCGTGCAACTAACATGGGCTCCACGATCTTCTTCCAGCCTGTTCATTTGGCTGGTGGCTGGTGCTGATTTGTTCTGAGATAAAAGTACTGCTGACTGTTTGCTGGTGACTGGTTTGTTCCGAGAGAAAAGTACTGCTGCCTGATGGCTGATAAGCCAGACGAACAGGGCGAGTCTCAACCACGTCTCTGCTGGGGCGCCCGAGCACCGTCATTCACCGGAAGAGGTGGGAGGTGGGGGGAGCGGCCGGCCTGAGGTAGTGGTGGAGACGACGACAGGGTTAGGGTTAGAGTTCAGAGTTACTGGGGTGGGGGTTCCATGACCTGCAACCATAAAAGAGGGAGGTTGCGGGGTAGTGCGGAGGTCCGATGGTGGTGGCGAGTTGGTCGGTAGCAAAGGGCAAGGTAGTGTCGGTGTTTTAGACCGGCAACCTACCAAGGGGAGTACCCGAGGTAGATGAATGTGGCCTCGCCGAGATCGGTAACTCGAAGGAGAGACACGTGGCACACAATTTAGACAGGTTCGGGCCGCGAGGTGCGTAATACCCTACGTCCTGTATGCTGCGTAGCTCTGGATTGATTGGGTGTGTTTACAAGATGATGCGGATGAAGAGATAGGGGTCCCTGCCTCGCCTTATATAGCTCGGGAGGCAGGGTTACAAGTCGGTTTGAGGGGAGAGTACTAGTCGGGTACGGCTAGGAGTTCTTTACATGGATTCGGACATGTGTAGCTTTCTATTCGAGTACTATCCCTCTGTAATCCTTGCGCCCCACGCCAGCAGGTGCCGTGTTGCCCAAGTTGAGTAGTCCTAGGGGCCCACCGAGTAGTCGGTCCTAGTACCCACCGGAGTAGTGGGCCTAGGGATGTCCATACGACAAGCCCCCGAGTACTTTGTAGTCGAGCAGGATGTCTTCGAGTAGTCTTGATGGCCTTGGCGAGTAGTCCTTGAGCGTCCCCGAGTTCCACAAGCCGAAAGTCCTCAAGAGTGCTTGAATCATCCTGAGGCTGGAAGGTACTCCAGCTAATCTTTGAGTAGTCTTGAAGTCTTCTCAAGTAGTCCCCAAGCGTCCCCGAGTGCTTCTCTCGAAGGTCTTCAATAATACTCGTGATGTCTTGATGAAGGAACCATATGGAAAATGCGATTCGGAGAATCGCATTCCATATGGAATGTAGCCCCCGAGCCTTAGGTCGAATCACAGATTCAAGCTGAGGGTCAATCTGAAGTTCTGCCAATCTTATCCCGAAAAATCAGGAGAAAAAACCGAAGGACACGTGGCACGGAGCCCCCGAGCCTTGAGTCGAGTACTTCCTCTCGAATTAAAGGGTCATCTTGACTGTAGAATGTGTCCTGAGTGGGTCTTGTATCTGGTTGTGTCCCACGGAGGTCATCTGAAGTAGTCGAGCCCCCGAGATGGAGAGCATCGAGTACTGGAAGTTGAAGAGTCACGCTGCTGCCGCTAGGTCACCCATCTGGCACCGTATCTGAGAACCGAGCCGCCAGGGCCGGTTATAAATAACCGGTGAGTCCCTTAGGGTTTTTACTCCTAGCAGTTGCATTTCTCAGATTAGATCTGAATCGCCGCCTCCTCTGCTCCTCTGCTGTCGCCGCCGCGCATAGACGTAGATCCAGTTGCTCGCGCCGCCGCAGTGCACCCGCCGCTGTAGCCCCCGAGCGAATGCGAGTGAAGACACCCGTCTTTTGGAGAATGAAGGGGTCTCCGGCGAAGGGCAAGAAGACCGGTGCGTCGAAGAAAAGAAGTCGCGATGAAGAGACCGGTGATGCCGGCCAGTCGTCGACGTCGCCACCTCCGTCCCCTCGCCCCAATCCGGCGAAGGAGTGGAAGAAGGCGAAACTGAAGACCGAGGACCTCCTCGCCTTGGTCAACAGTGGGTTCCTTCGTGAGAAGGAGGTGGATCTATGGCGCACCGCCACCGGCGATCCATACCCGATGGAGAAGAACCCGGACGAAATCCCAATGTTCGCCCGGTTCGTAGAGCGCGGATTGGCGCTCCCCGCCAGTGATTTCTTCAAGGGTCTGCTCAGGTACTACGGCATCGAGTACCTCAATCTCAACCCCAATGGTATCTTTCACGTCTCCATCTTTGTACACTTCTGCGAAGCCTTTGTGGGGATCAAGCCCCACTGGATCTTGTTTCGGAAGTTCTTCCGGTTGAAGCCGCAGCCGAGCACCAACGATACATGAGTAGTCAGAGGTGCCGGTATCCAGATGCGTGAAGACGCCGCCGACCAGTACCTGCCATACAAATTGATAGACTCCAACCAGGACTGGAAGACCAAGTGGTTCTACATCAGCAACCACCATCTTGAGCTGCCGAAGCCGAGCGGGTGTCAACCGAAGCACAAGCCGTGGTGGAACACAGAGCCCACCATGCAAGAGGGTATTCAGCTACCCGAGTTGCTGAAGAAGATCAAGGCCTTGCGAGAAGCCGGGCTGAGGGCCGAACACGTGGCCTTCAGCTTCATGAAGAGGAGGGTGCAGCCACTGATGGCACGAGACACCCTCGGGTACCAGTACACCGGCGACAAGGATACGTCCCGGTTGCCTGGCTTCGAACACGAGGACCACGTCATCGTGGAGAGGCTGGGCAAGATCTTCAAGGATATGCCCCCGTACACACCGTGCCCGGTGCCAGAGTATTCTGCGGCACGGCCGCCTAATCAGGTCAGTAGTCGTGACATAAGCCCCCGAGTACTGATTTGCTTGAAGTAGTCGTACTCATATGTGCTACATGTTGTAGGATGACGTGGCGAAATACGTCTCAGTCCCGACTTCTCCTCCGCGACTTGTGGAGCAACCGGAGGAGAAGGGCAAGAAGAACGAACGTCGCGTGGTCGGTGAAGGCGAAGACGCCGTTGTCATCAAGTCCGGCTCTGATGACGATGAAGATGAAGAAACACTACAGCAAAGGTTCCAGCTGCGCTCCAGGTTCAGCCGAGCTGGGATGCCAGACGTCCCAGTCATCGAGAAGCCATCCAGCCTCGAGGCTAGTTTGCCGATGCTGCCGAGGAGGCCTCGCAACGTGGCGCGAAAACGCACCGTCAAGAAGCTGAAGATCTCCAAGACGACCAGCCAAGAGGTAAACACCGCGACTAGAGTAGTCGAGCACAGCTGATAGGTAGTCGTGTGCTGATGAATTGTCTTGTAATGTTGCAGGATATCCCCTCCCCGGACCTCGTAGACCAGGGCGACGAGGGGGTCCTGGACACCGTGGGGCAGCAGCTGAGAGGAGTATCAGCCCGCCTCTGTCAACTGAAGAAGTCGTGCCGATAGTGGCATGGCAGGAGACCGGCATTGCGGAGACGCAGCCGTCGGTTGAAGAAGGACGAAACCCTCCGCCGGCCGAAACTGTAGAGCAACCGGAGGAGGCGCCTGTTGAGGCCGGAGCTGTTGCTGAGGCTGGCATAGTTGATATTGCTAGTATACTAGGTGCTCCGACCGTGACCGTGGTGCGGTCAACACTGTAAGTTCTTATGAACTTTCAAGTAGTCGTATAAACAGTAGACTTGCATTGCTGACTTGATTGCTTCGTGATGTAGGAAATCCACGGACCTGTCGTGGGATGGTGAGGAGACTAGCACACCAGCCAATGGAGAGGGCCGCTCGGTGGAGGAGCGCGAACCCACGCCACAGACTGAAGTCACGGTGGGGTCGACGTTGGAGGAAGCCACCTTGGTTGAAGGAATGTGTCCTCTCACCCCTGATAGTCATTATGCAGAGTAGTCGTGGCCACTGAGATTAACTGCGTGTACTCATTGTACTAGGAGCACAAGCTGAGGGAGCCTCGATTCCTGAAGTCGTGGCCACGGAGACGGCTACTGTGGAGTCGGAGCCCACAGGACCGATGGCCGGGACGGCGGAAGAAACAGCCCCCAAGTTGGGTGCGGAGGTGCAGGACGATCCGCTCCACGGGACGAGCACGGACGTAGTCGTCCGCTCGCCCATCATAGAGGAAGCCGCGTCGATCCGTTCGGCGGCTATGGCAGAGGAGGCATCTTCAAGCCGCGGGGGTCTTGAGCTACTGGAAGACAATCTTGTCGATCCGGCCGTTGTCGCTCTGAACATGGAGTCATGGCGGCGTACCCAGCGGTGGGTCAAGGTATGTTGCGAGTACCTCGAGTAGTCTTGTACGACGAAATACAAAGTACCCGTTTGACTGTTCTGTCTGCACAGGATATTATTGAAAGATCCCGTGAGAAGTCCGAGCTGCTGAAGGGGTACGGCGACATAGTCCTTCATGCCGAAGCCTTGAAGAAAGAGCTCGACAAGTCGAAGAAACATTCTGCGCTGCTCCAATCCAAGCTCGATGGTGCCTTCGCCCAATATCATAACGAAGTGCAAGAGATGCAGGCGAAGAGGGACGACTTGATTCGGAAAAACAAGTCGCTGCGCCAGAAGAATAAAGGTATGCTTCCCGCCAAAGCCTTTGAGTACTTATTAGGGTACCTTGGTGTAATCTGGCGATGTGATGAGTTGTCTGCAGAGCTTGAGGAAAGGGTCGACCAGCTGAAGGCGTCGGAGACGGACTTGAAGAACATCGTGTACCGTGAGACCGACAAAAGAGAGGTACTTGAGTATGAGTACGCTCAGTTGCGCCATGAGTGTATCAAGCACATGGAGCTTCGTGAAGCCTCAGACCGTGACCTTGTCAATTGCTATAAATCTCTGCAGAAGCTCAATGAAGATTGCGAGAAGCTGCGGGGCCAACTGAAGGAACTTGAGGAAGCCGCGCTGCCCATTGCAAGGCTGCTGGTGCCACACCCGGGCGGGCCGAAGATTGCTCCACTGGTGGACCGGTTGAAGGAAGCCCCCGGGCGTCTGGCGACGTATGTCAAGCACTTGGCGAAGTCGATCCCGAACCAAGTCTTGGCATACATGAAGTCATATTTCCCCAAGGCTCCAGTGGAGGTAGTCGCCGGTGGACTTGCAGCGAACTGTACTGACGATCAGTACAAGACCCTCCTGGAGGAGATGGCGCCCATTGCTGAACAAGTGGCGGAAAAGCTCAACCTTCAGTAGGAGTACCTGTAGGAGTAGCTTAGAGTAGTTGATGTAAAACAAACAGAGTTGTTAGTAACTTGTTTGGATTATCAATGAAAGTTGACCACGATATATCTGTGAAATAAGTACTCGTAGCCGCCACTTGCAACGAAGTGTGCGGAGTACCAAACCGTGGTGGAGCTTGCGAGTAGTAGTACTCAGTAGGAGATGCCTGATTGGAAGGCACAGTAAATAAGTTGAATCAAACTTTATTACTGATGAATAAGTACACCTGAATGGTCAGAGCCATTTACAAGTGTAGTCGCCAGGACCCGGAGGCCGCCTACGGCTAAGTGGCGCTAGGACCCTTAGGCCGCTTACAGCTAGAGATCCGTTAGTAGTCGTATAGACTGGATCTAGAGTACATGGTCTTGCAGACCGCCGCTAGAGTCCTCAGTGCTCTAAGCAGCCCAAGATCCGTTAGTAGCCGTTGACGCTGGATCTTGGAGAAGAGTAGTCCGGAGACTAGTGCCAGGACCGAAAGGCCGCTTACAGCGAGGAGTCCGTGAGTAGTCGTGTAGACCTGGACCCGTAGAGTAGTCGAGCGACTACGCGTAGAAGCGACACAGCTGGTCAACGTTCCACGAGTTGTTGATGTCGTCGCCTTCAAGTGTTTGGAGGCGGTAGGAGCCTGGTCCGGTCACCTTAGAGATTGAAAAGGGACCTTCCCATGGTGAGCTGAGCTTGTGTAGTCCGTCCGTGTTCTGGATACGACGGAGGACTAGATCGCCGACGTTGAAGGAGCGTTCCTTGACGTTGCGATCATGGTAGCGTCGGATACCCTCGAGGTACCTTGTTGATTGGACGAGGGCGGCGCAGTGGGCTTCTTCGAGACCGTCGATGTCAACCCATCTGCTGTCTTCTGAGATGCCTTCGTCGTATTGTTCTACTGCCGGGGATTCCCACATCACGTCGGCAGGTAGAATAGCTTCGGAGCCGTAGACCAGGAAGTAGGGCGACTGCCCCGTCGGCTTGGTAGGCTGAGTACGAAGCCCCCAGAGTGCGTTGGGTAGTTCCTTGATCCACTTGCCTCCTTTTGTGTTAGCTGCGTCGTGCAATCGCTTTTTGAGGGCGTCGAGTACCATCCCGTTGGCGCGCTCAACTTGACCGTTGGCGCGGGGGTGGGCGACTGAGACGTACCGGACGTCGATCCCGCTGTTCTCGCAGTATTCCCAGAACTGATGGTTGTTGAAGTTGGAACCCAAGTCTGTGATGATGCGATGGGGCAGCCCGTAGCGATGCACGAGTTCATCCAAGAAGTCGAGTACTCTGTCGGCCTTTGGGCAGGTGACCGGCTTGACTTCGATCCACTTGGTGAACTTGTCGATGGCCACCAAGACTCTATTGAATCCTCCTGACGCAGTTGGCATAGGTCCAATCATGTCGAGCCCCCAGCAGGCAAAGGGCCAGGTTGGTGGTATGGTGACTAGCTTGTAGGCCGGGACGTGTTGTTGCTTGGCGAAGAATTGACATCCTTGGCACTTTCTGACGAGTTCTTCAGCGTCGGCCAGAGCTGTTGGCCAGTAGAAAGCTCGTCGGAAAGCCTTGCTCACCAGCGTTCGAGAAGACGCGTGGTTGCCGCAGACGCCTTTGTGGATCTCCTCCAAGATATCCTTGCCTTCTTCTCGAGGTATGCACTTCATGAGTACTCCAGAAGTGGCACCTCGCCTGTAGAGCTTGTCTCCGACTAGTACGTAGGCCTTTGCTCGGCGGACGAGTTGTTCGGCCAAGTTCTTGTCGGATGGGACCTTCTGCTCGCGGATGTAGTCGATGAAGGGTTGTCTCCAGTCCACGTCAATCATCATGACCTCCTGGCCAGACTGTAGTGGCGCAGGGTCAGTGGCCGTTGGCGCCGACTCCGGGATGGATGGCGCGTGAAGCTCGTGGACGAAGACTCCAGCAGGAACTTGCGCGCGAGTAGAACCAAGCTTCGACAGGACGTCCGCGGCAACATTGTTGTCGCGGACGACGTGGTGGAACTCGAGACCGTAGAACTTGTTCTCGAGCTTGTGGACCTCCAGACAGTAGGTGTCCATGTTCTCCGTGTTGCGATCCCAAGACTTGTTGACTTGGTTGATGACCACTGCGGAGTCGCCGTAGACTAGTAGCCGCTTGATGCCCAAAGAGATTGCAAGGCGGAGCCCGTGAAGTAGGGCTTCGTACTCGGCTTCGTTGTTTGAGACCTTCCAGAAGATCTGCAGGACGTACTTGAGTTGTTCGCCCTTTGGAGAGATCAGCAGTACCCCTGCACCTGCCCCTTCGAGCTTGAGTGAGCCGTCGAAGTACATCACCCAGTGTTCTGGGCGCTCGGTTGGAGTTGGTAGCTGATTCTCCTGCCACTCTGCCATGAAGTCGACTAGTGCCTGGGACTTGATAGCAGTACGTGGCTTGAAGTCAATGTTGAGGGCGCCGAGTTCGACCGCCCACTTGGAGATTCTTCCAGTAGCATCCTGGTTGTGGAGTATGTCACCGAGCGGGTAGTCGGTGATAACAACAATCGAGTACTCCTGGAAGTAGTGTCGTAGCTTCCGCGAGGTGATGAGCACTGCGTAGAGTAGCTTCTGGATCGGCTGGTACCGTGTCTTGGACTCTGACAGAACCTCGCTGACGAAGTAGACTGGTCGCTGGACTGGGTAGGCGTGGCCTTCTTCCTGCCGCTCGACGACGATGGCAGTACTGACCACATGAGTAGTCGCAGCGAGGTAGAGCAGTAGCTGCTCTTTTTTGCGAGGAGCCGTGAGGACCGGTGGCTTAGACAGGAAGTCTTTGAGCTGCGCCAGAGCTTGATCAGCCTCCGCGGTCCACGCGAACTTCTCTTGATGCTTGAGTAATTTGAAGAAGGGTAGTCCCCGTTCTCCAAGCTTCGAGATAAATCTGTTCAGGGCCGCCATGCACCCGGTCAGCTTCTGGACATCCTTGATGCAGGTTGGAGCTTTCATGTTGGTGATGGCGGAGATCTTCTCGGGGTTGGCTTCGATGCCACGATGGCTAATGATGAAGCCGAGTAGTTTCCCAGATGGTACGCCGAAGACGCACTTGTTGGGATTGAGCTTCCATTGGTACTCTCGCAGGGATGCGAAAGTCTCTTCAAGATCGGCGATGAGCGTATCGGAGTTTCTGGTCTTGACGACCACGTCATCCACGTAGGCTTCGACGTTCTTGTTGAGCTGCCTCTTGAAGCAGGCCTGGATAGCTCGTTGGTAGGTGGCGCCGGCGTTCTTCAACCCGAACGACATTGTCGTGTAGCAATAGGCGCCGAACGGGGTGATGAACGCGGTCTTCTCCTGGTCTTCTTCCTTGATAGCGATCTGGTGATACCCGGAGTAGCAGTCGAGGAAGCAGAGCAGGTCGCAGCCAGCCGTGGAGTCGATGACTTGATCAATCCGCGGCAACCCGAAGGGGTCTTTGGGGCAGTGCTTGTTGAGGTCGGTGTAGTCGACGCACATCCTCCACTCGTTGGTGTTCTTCTTGCGGACGAGGACGGGGTTGGCGAGCCACTCAGGATGGAAGACTTCACGGATGAAGCCCGCCGCGAGTAGTTTGGCGAGTTCCTTCTTGATGGCATCCCGTCGGTCGTCGGCGAAACGGCGAAGGTGTTGTCGTTTGGGGGTAGCTTTAGGATCGACGTTGAGTGAGTGCTCGATCAGCCTCCTGGGCACCCCTGGCATGTCCGCTGGCTTCCATGCGAAGATGTCTCGGTTAGCCCGGAGGAAGCTGACGAGCGCGTCTTCCTATTTCGGGTCGAGACCCGCCCCGATCATGGTAGTCTTGCTGCTGTCGCCCGTCCCAAGGTCGATGGCCTTCACTTGGACTTCCTCTGATGGCTGAGGCTTGTTTGCGGTGTCGGTCTTTTCGGGAATCTCGAGTTCGGTTGGGGCGAGCTTCTTGGACGCAGCAAAGATCTCCATCATTGCATTGGGTACTTGGTTGGTCGCTGCGAGTTCCACGGCTTCGGTGTCGCAGTCGAACGAAATCTTCAAGTCCCCTTGCAGTGTGAGTACTCCGGCAGGACTTGGCATCTTGAGTACCAAGTAGGTGTAGTGTGGTACCGCCATGAACTTGGCGATAGCTGGTCTGCCGAGGATGGCATGGTAGGAGGTTTCGAAGTCCGCAACCTCGAACTTGATGTACTCGGTGCGGTAGTTCTCCCTTGTCTCCCCGAAGGTAACTGGCAGGACCACTGAGCCCAGTGGAATAGCCGCGTTACCGGGGACAATGCCGTAGAAGGGTGACGCGCTCTTGGTGAGCATGTCGGTGATGTCGAGCTTCATCTTCTTCAAGGTCTTGGTGAAGAGGACGTTGAGTCCGCTCCCGCCGTCGATGAGGACCTTGTTGAGTCTGGAGCCCGCGACTACAGGTTTCAGGACGAGTGGGAAACGTCCTGGTTCGGAGAAGCTTGTCCATTGATCCGCGCGGGAGAAGGTGATGGGTACCTCCGACCACCTCAGAGGTGTCGGCACCGCTGGTTCGATGTTCAAGACTTCCCGTCGGGTGGCCTTCTGAGACCGTCTGGTGGGTAGTCCACCGAAGAGGACATTCACCGTCTTGTCAGGTTCCTGGAAGTCGTCGTTGCCCTCGTCGACTTTTTTCTTGCCCTTCTTGTCGTGAGGAGGCCGTGGGTCGGGAGTATCCTTGAGTGCTCGCCGGAGCTGATAGCACTGTTCGGTGGTGTGATTACCATCCAGATGCCACGGGCACTTCTCTTTGAGCAAGTCTCTGAAGCCGCTGGAGGTCTTTTTCGAGTTGTCCTTTGCGGGGCGCTGTATAGCCGCGACTGTGTTGTCTGGCTTGCGCTTGCGGTTGGAGCTCGAGTAGTTGTTGTTGTGGCGACCCCCTTGATCTTTGTTGTTGTTGTTGTTGCCGCCCGTGTTGCTCTTGTTCTTGCCGCGAATGGAGTCATACTTGGCGTTCGCCTTGTCCTCTTCGTCGGCCCATGATGTGATCATGTCTTTGAGCTTGGTGATGGAGCTCGGGCGGCGGCGACCGAAGTCTTCGAAGGTGCGACGGTGATAAAGTCCTTCTTGGAAGAGGTCGATGACTTCTTTGTCGGTGACGTCGACTACGGTCGCGCGCTTGTCGAAGAAGCGCCGCATGTACTGGCGAAGCGTCTCGCCTTGTTCCTGCTTGACCATCGCCAGGTCCATGCGAGTACCCGAGCGCCCCATGGCGCCCGCGAAGTTGCTGGTGAACTGAGCCTTCAGCTGGTCCCACTGGTCGATCGAGTTCTTTTCGAGTGACTCGAGCCATGTGAGTGGAGCCTGATCCAGACAGAAGGGGAAGAAGAGGCACTTCGCGTCGTTGTTGCCACCAGCATTTTCGATGGCCAAGGCGTAGCACCTGAGCCACTGAACTGGATCTTGCTTCGCGTCATACTTGGAGATCCCGAGAGGTTTGAATTTCTCGGGAAGAAGCAGGTTGCGAAGTCTTGCGGAGTATGCGGGGAAGCCGTCGCTGTCGCTTGCTTCAGTAGCCTTCTTGCGGCGGATCTCGTCGATCTTGTGGCGGGCGTCGTAGCCGCCACGTGCGTTGCCGGTGGCGTGGCTAGTCGCGTGGCCTCGGCCGCCACGATCGCCGCCGCCACCGGCTCTTTTGGCGGCGTCATGGGATGAGCTCCCGCCGCTGCTGCCACCACCGCCGCCGCCGCCGCGACTACCTCCGGTGCCACCCTGGCTGATGCCGCCCTGTGAGGGTCCTCCACCCGAGGCCCTAGAGCGATTGGGATTTGGCTGGTGTTCACCACGGACACAGTTGCGTCCGCCGTCTGCCGGGCTGCGGCTAGTGGCTTCGTTGTTTCTGACGTCGTGAGTTCTGACGGGGGGTACTTGAGTAACCCTGTTGTCGACCCGCATGAAGTAGGCGTCTTCAGCGAGTTTGGCAATGACTTCGCCCGCGCGGATCCCCTGGGCCTGCCGTGCTATCGTAGTGATAGACATGAGGCACTGCTCAGGAGTAGAGTGTACCCGGTTGGCAACTTGCTCCAGGGCCTCGTTGAGGTTCCGGATAGGGAGAGTTTCCCGGAGACGTCTGCGTCGATCGTTCCGCTTCCTGTTGCGGTCACGCCGAGCGTTCTTGTCTTCGGTGGTCTCGTTCGGAGGTGCGTTGGCAGATAACTCATCCTCCGAGATGTCGTCAAGGTACCGGTCGGGTCGAGTTTCCGAAGTCCCAACATCTGTGGCCGTCATGAAGACTTCACGGTCGGGAGTGCAGAGACTGGAGTCAGTAGTCGCCACCTCGGTGGGGGTGTGCTCGTCGTTTAGAGCCAGCGGGGTCCCCTCCTGGAAGGGGAGTGAATCGAGGTAGGCGACGCAGCGTGAGTTGTCGTCCGTCAGGTCTGCAGGCTTGCGGTCGGGCCAGTAGACGAATCTGCCGGCGGGAGTGGATGTAATGACCAGGCCAGAGGCAGGACCTGACAGCGGTTCCTCAGTCATGTTGAGCTCGGACTCGGACTCGATTGGGTCCGATCCGAAGTCGAACTCGTAGGAAGAGTCCGAGTAGTAGCCGGCTCCGGTGTTGGAGTCCGAGGAGTACTCGGAGGCGATCTCCTTGCCGGCCCGGCGTGCAGCGAGAGCTTCCGCATGGGCCCTGCTAGCATTGCAGAGACCGTATGGGAAGTGCTCGTGGAGAGGGGTCGCTTCACACGATGGCTCAGGAGCCAGCTCGCATGAGGCGATCCAGGGCGACGTCGAGTTCGAGTTGGAGGCGGATCCGAGCTCGAAATCGGCGACTTGGTTGTAGAGCGAAATTTCGCCGAATTTTTCGACGAGTGGGCCCGTGGCGACTTCGGGAAGCGTCACGAGCCCGGTCTCTGGGTCCGGGGTCATGGTGAGGTAGCGCTGGAACGATCCAGCGCCGTCAGCGGTGCAGACCCAGGAGCCGAAGACGAAGGTGTCGCCGTGGTTGAAGGCGACGGTTGGCTTGATGACGATTGAAGCCGTCGAGTTCGCCATGTGATCTTCGGCGAGATCCCCTACCTGGCGCGCCAGCTGTCGGTGTTTTAGACCGGTAACCTACCAAGGGGAGTACCCGAGGTAGATGAATGTGGCCTCGCCGAGATCGGTAACTCGAAGGAGAGACACGTGGCACACAATTTAGACAGGTTCGGGCCGCGAGGTGCGTAATACCCTACGTCCTGTATGCTGCGTAGCTCTGGATTGATTGGGTGTGTTTACAAGATGATGCGGATGAAGAGATAGGGGTCCCTGCCTCGCCTTATATAGCCCGGGAGGCAGGGTTACAAGTCGGTTTGAGGGGAGAGTACTAGTCGGGTACGGCTAGGAGTTCTTTACATGGATCCGGACATGTGTAGCTTCCTATCCGAGTACTATCCCTCTGTAATCCTTGCGCCCCACGCCAGCAGGTGCCGTGTTGCCCAAGTTGAGTAGTCCCAGGGGCCCACCGAGTAGTCGGTCCTGGTACCCACCGGAGTAGTGGGCCTAGGGATGTCCATACGACAGGTAGCGCGGGAGCACCACCAACCGGGCAGGGCCGGACAACTAATGGGTCATGGTTGACGATAGGGGACGGGGAAGGCTAAGAGGTTAGGAAGGGCTGGGTGGACGGCGGGGGTGGCGGCACGTCGGAGAAGAAGAGGAGAGGGAAAATGAGCCTTTGTGGACCTCTAATCCTCATCTTCTATCTGGCTTCCGGAACCCAGATATGAGCCCCCAAGGCCCCAACAAAACATCAGGCCCGACCTCGCGTTATAAGTATTCTCGGTCGGAAATCCTATCCATCTTGCGTAGGGTGGATAAACTTTAAAACTTTCAGTCTTTTAAAATTTGTACAACTGTTCTCAACCGCATGATTTCTTTCCTCCTCCTTCCTTCCATCTCTCTCCAACACACTCACACGTGCTGCCGTGGGAAGCTTGCCAGAGGAGGGAGCAGGGGCGGAGCTACGTTGGGAGTTGTGGGTGCGGCCGCACCCACAAAGATTTCGTAATCCCTTATCAAATTTTAACTTTCACCATATAAACTTCACTCTCTACCAATTCTACAATGGTACCGCACCCCTCTTGATTTCACTCTAGCTCCGCCCCTGGGAGGGAGGCGTCTGACGGCACATGGGGTTAGGGTATGGTTTCTAGGGGAAGGGGGCTTTAATGGCCGCCGACTTAGAGGAGAAGGTTTGTGGGCAGTGGTGGCGATACGACTGGCGGTTGAGGGTGAGGCTACGCAAGAGCACTGCTGCCCGGGAAGGGCATGATGGACAATGGTTGGCGGGTGTGATGACAAGCCTCGAGGTTAGGAAGGGCGGGGCGAGGGGGCAGCAATGGTCGATGGGTAGGCGGCATGCAGTGGCGGAGCCAGGATCAAATATGCATAAATATAGTCAAGAACTCAAGATCATCATGTGAATCACAATTGTATGAAAATATACATTAATATAGTCATCAAATATGCATAAATATACTGAAAATCATCACATAAATCGCAACTGTATGAAAATATGCATAAATATAGTTAGAATTTGCAGGCGGCTAGGTATGGCGGCTGCCACACCTTGCCAGATTGGTGGCTCCGCCACTGCCGGCATGGTGACGCGACAGATGGCGGACGGAGTGGTGGAGGAGGAGGAGGAGGTAAGGATGGACAGGGTAGGAGAAGAAAACGAAGGAAAAGATAAAGTTGAGATAAATCTTGATAGACCATAAATTTTAACTCCTATCCATTCTCCACAAGATAGATAGGAGCTCCCATGGCTATGTTTGGATGAGTACACGTATTCACGTAAGAATCTTCAACGACCATCATAAACGATGTTCATCAAGTCAGCCTTCCACAACCTGATAGCTGATCTGCAATGTGATCAATGATCGGCTGCATGGCACCACCACAATTGAATCTTACACGGCTACTTTGCGAGCTGCTTATCAGTGCATAATTAATTTAGAGTAATTCTTTTTTCCCCAAGGATGAAGCACAACAGATTGTGACGAGATTTCACAGCATGCTGAGTTCATCTGCAGAGCACAGCCGTGGTGACACGATTCTCGTACAGTCTGTGTCTAAATTAAGCACGAGAGTATCTACGGCTAATACGCCTACGTGTGCTCTGATTACTGGCTGAGCTGCTACTGAGTCTAGCTTCAAGTGTGAGCAATATGATACCAGCTCTAAACTGGCTCTGAAACAAGTCATCAGACCATATTCTTGCCTAAAAACTCAAGATGCTGGATACAAACTTGGAATTCGGCATCAACCGAAAGGGAGCAAAATGCTTTGCTGTTACTGCATTAGGGTTTACATTACATTACATCACATCGGTCAGATTAGCCAGCAAGATGCTGCTAATCACAATCACAAGCCCTAAGCCGTCGATGGTCACAACGATCTCGTCGAGCTAGCTGTTGGCCCTCATCAGAACACGTCGGGCCCGCGGAAAACCTGGAAGCGGCAGCTGCCGGCGCCGCTTGCCTGGACGCCGAGCGCGTGGTTGGCCGCCACCAGCTCCGCCACCTTCTTCCTCATCTCCTCCGCCGCGCGCTCCGCCTCCTCCTGCCGCCGGTGCAGCACTGCCACGCCGCGCTTCAGCACCCAGCTGTCGCGCTCCAGCTCCTCCTGCCGCCGGTGCTGCGCCGCCACGCCGCGCCTCAGGACGCCGTTGTCGCGCTCCAGCGCCTCCGCACGAGCCTTCAGCGACGCGTTCTCCTCCCGCAGCGCCGCCGCCTGTGCCTCGGCCTCCGCCGACGCGCGCTTGCCGACGGCGCCCTCGATGAGCTTCAGGATCGACGACGCGCGGCTCCTGGCGTCCGCCAAGTCGGCCGCCGCGGACATCTGCTCCACCAGGACGGCCGCGCACTCCTCCATGGAGGACGCGCTCGCGACACGGGCCGCCACCGCCGCCGCTTCATTCTCGAACGCCTGCCGCTGCCTGGCTCGCCACGCCTCCACGGGATCGAACGCGAGCTGCGCCGCGACGGCTGGGCTCGGCGAGAAGCGGGCGCGCTTGGCTAGGTGGGGTGGCGCCGGCACCACGTCGTCGAGAAGGAATGGGCTGGCGGCTCGCTTCCGGTAACAGACGGCGGCAGCCATGGCGAAGCGATCGGTATGGCTTGGTTGCCGGAAGGGTTGTCCACTCTAATATTTATGGGTTTGGAACCGATGCAAAGAATCAAGATGCAGTTCGTGTCCGAGTTGGAATTGGAACCACCAGGTGCTCGAGTCGCCTCGGCAATCCGACTCGAGGGCGTGCTCCGTGTCCTGGATGGCGGGACTTCGGGCGGACTCGAACGATGAGCCATCAAGTACATCATCTGTCAGACTGTTGTGTAAACAATACAGTGTCAGAGAAATTTAGCAGAACATGTGCGTTGGCAAAGAAATGGAACTTACCCCAAACACAGCCAAGACCATCTTCTATGCAAACGTCAGCTCGGTGTCACATTCCGGTGTCAAGTTCACAAAATTCAGTAATACCAAAAGCTTATTCCAGCACTGAACTCCAAAGGTTCAGTTACACAGAGATGCTGCACCTAAGAAACTAATCATGGTTCATCAGTTACGCCTCTCTCTGTAGAAGTTAATTAAACTCATTTTCCAAGTTAATGGTTGTGCGCAAACACTGTACGATATGATGTAGGAAAGCTACAGGCACACTTTTGGAGTCCGCAAGCTGTCGTTTTCTAGCACAGAGAACTCCATGAACGGCTGGACAGTGGACACTGTGCTGAATGCCTGAATAGCACCATCTGAGATTCGGAAGAGGAGATGGTGACGAGGTGCGGTGGCGGCGGAGAATAGGAGCGTGGCAGCGGAAGAGCCCCGGCGAAGCTCCACCGTCTCCTCCCGCGCGCGAGCTCCGCCGACCGTGCGTTCTCATCTGCGGGATATCGCTGACCGTCCCATCGGCCACGAAATCACCACCGGAGCGGAGGAAGGAGGGCCACCTCGTCCATGGATCCATGCGACCATGTTGCTGCACACGTCGTAGACGAGCGCCGTCGCCTAGGCCGGAGCTCGCGGCGTGGAAGTCCATGCCTCCGCCTCCAATTATTCGGAAAAAAAAATGCCTCCGCCTCCATGGGCCATGGCCGCCGGCCGCCGCATCCTCGTTCGAGCGTGCAGCGGATGGTTCGAGGCTGGAGCCTTTCTGGCGGGCTGTCGCCACGTCGGTCGGATGGGGGCCGCCGGAATTGGACGGTGGCCGTCGCCGGCGGCGTTCAATGTTTTCGCGGAAACCCCCCGAACGGATCCAAAACTTTGCATAAAACACGCGATCCAACTATTTACGTAAAACCCCCTAAATTGAATCGCGATCATTAGTCGCGATCGAATTATTTACATATATACCCCTACATAGTTTCAAAATAGTCCCTCCGCCATGGCTGCCGACATTTGGGCTCCCCTTCCTGCGCGGCTCCGGCGAACTGCTGCGCCGCCTCGCCGTAGCGTACCTAGATCCGCCTCTACTCCGAGTCACTCTTACAGCGTCCGCATCCCTCCGCCATTGGCAGCTCCAATCGTCGTCGGGCCAGGCGGTGGCCGGTGGCCTCGCGGCGCGCAGAGCGATCGTGTGGCTTGGGCGTGTGGTCTGGTCACCAGCTCACCGCTGTTCTGGCGTTTGGGAAACTTTGTGTCTGGAATCATTAGCTCTGTAGATCGCCATCATCGCCGATTCGCCGTCGACGAAGGCGCAGGCGCCTTTGACTGTTGTTGGATGTACTGATGCCGATGCTGGTTCAGGACTGAAGCTAGTTCCTGTCAGAAACAATGAGAGTGGGATAAGTTATCAAACATTTGAATTGCTGCGACAAAACTGCTGTGCTCCGTTCGTCCTCCTCCTCACAAGGAAGAACAACCTGTCATGATCGAACTGGGAAATCAGCCTGCTTGTCTGAACTTGCTGAAAACGGATCAGACCAGGACCAGCAGCATCCATGGAAAGCCTCGCTTGTTTCTCCTCCTCCTGAAGCAATCCCTCCCATCCCGGCTTTTGTCCTTGGCTGCATAGTCCGGCAGCGTGCACATGGCCACGACGAGGCCCCACGAGTTGGGCCGCGTCAGTCAGACGCCGCCGGCATCGTGGAAGAGAAGCGCCCAAACCTGAACTCCACCGCAGCTGCATGCTACAACGTGCGCGCACTCTCGGCACCTCCAATCGCAACTCATGGCGCCCTCGGCGTGCTGTGCTGACCATGTGATGGGTGCCGTATCGGCGCTCGGCGGAGGACGGTCGGCAGAAGCAGCTCGAGCTCCAGGCGTGCACGGCCGCGAGCATGAGGCTGCGCGCTGGACGGCGACGAGGACTAGCTGGATGTCGTGCCCGCCGAAGTGTTCCACGCCACCGGCGCCATGCTGCCGATCGCCGCTGGCTACCACGAGCTGCCGCCAGAGCTTCCTGGGCGGCGCTGGCTCTCACCGGGAACGAAGATCGTGCAGGGGAGCGGCATCCCGACGGGCAGCGCGCGGCGAGGACTGTGGAAACTTGTCGATTGTCGCTGGCTGGTGCCTGCAACTGCAGCTAGTCTGGACGATCGATCTTGGCAAAGGCTGCTCGTGTTCCTGGCGTGCACGGCGCCATGAGGCTGGACGGCGTCGCGGCGGTGGCGTACGAGGACCTGCTGCCGGTGATGTGGGAGCGGCGAGCGCGAGCCTTCTGTTCGGATGGTGGATCTCAATCCTCCGACAGGGGCCAGCGGCAGGATGGCGCGCGGCGCGTGTTCCGGCTCGCCACGGTCGACACCGGCGCCGCCGCCAACCGCGCTCGGGGCAGCTCGTGCCCCGTCGCAGCACCGCGCCCGCCCGCGAAGAAGTCCTCTACTCCGCCGGCGGCCTCGGACGCTGAGCTCTCCTTGCTCCGGCATCTCGCCGCAGCGATGCGGCATCCGCGCCTCTGCTTCGTTGTCGGCGCCGGGGCTCATCGTGCAGGGGGCGACCAGCGCGCGAGGAAACATATCGTTGACCGGTGCCACCAACGATCCATCCAGCAGGACGATCGATCTCGGCCGCACGAGGCGGAACCGACGACCAGGATGGGCCAAGGAGTGGACGGTATTGCCCGGACGGGAAACCAAATACTGTCCACCTCCGAGTCCGGCGTTCCTCGCCGCCGCGCAGCTATGGCGTCCGTTCTGCATCCCAGCGACCGGACCTACACGTTCCAGCATCCACTCGGCCGGTACGGCGCGCCAGTGGCGTCGCGGAGAGTCCCTGCAAGGGTGCAAGCTTAAACAGCTTGGGGCTCGGGCCATGTCGCTCGGCGTGGCGCGCCACTGGAGGCGGCGGGGTGCGTGGCGCGAGGCACTCGATCTCCACGACGGCAACGCCAACGGAGCTTGGAACTACATCTACTACCAGGAGACATTCGACGACGATGCCGCCGCCGGAGGCCCGGAGTGACGGCCGCGGCCGTCCGGTTCGGGGTGCCGCGCGCGGCTGGGTTCCGACGACTGCGCAGGCGGCAGGTGGCAGGCGAAGGCGTTTCCAACTTTCCATCCACCCATAAAACGAAACCTCGAAATCGCTGCGTTTTTTCAGAATGGTCCCTACGCCGTGGCTGCTGACGGGGCGTCGCGTTCCGGAGGACTCCTCCTCCCGATCCCCGTCCCTTCTTCTCGCCGAATACCTCCTGTCCTGCCGCGCCCACCTCCCTCCGCCATTGCCAGCCCAATTTTCGTCAGGGCCGGGCGGGCGCCGTCGCGGGCCCGCGGCGCGCAGGCAATGCGTGGTTTGGCGCCCGTTCAGGCGCGCGACAGGCAACAAGGTACTGGAGAAACTGAAGCAGCGGCTTCGTTGCTCCACGGACTGCATTCGGAAGCCACGGACGGGCACCACCCTTTGCAGCTGCCCGCGAGTTCCACCGCCCGGCGACCGTGCGATCCCCTCTGTGATTGCTGACCGTCCCGTCGGCCACGAAATCACTAACGGAGGGAAGGTCCGCTCGGCCATGGTGCCGTCGTAAATGCATCTTCACACGCCGTGAAGCACCCGCAGCGAAGGTGCCGCCTGGGACCGCCGGACCGGAGCTCGTGGTGTGGAAGTCCACGCGTCCATGGCGCCGTCTCCGCATTCGAGTGCGCAGCAGATGATTTGAGGGTGAAGCCTGGCAGGTACAGGTGGGGCGTCTGGCGGAGGCGGCCCGAGCACGGAGGTGGGCGCGGGGGGTCGGCGGGCTCGGAGACGGAAGTCGCCGGCGGCGTTGAAACTGTTTGCAGAAAGCCCCCAATCGCGATCCAGAACTTTACATAAACCCTCCTAAATGGGATCGCGATCAATAGTTGCGATCCAACTATTTACACTTAACCCCCCAAATTGGATCGCGATCAATAGTCGCGATCCGATTATTTACACTAAGGACCCTACATATTTTCAGAATAGTTCCTCCGCCATGACCGCCGGCGGTGTCTCCTCCCTGACCAGGTATGGCGACCCGCCATGCCGCCCAGCCGACGCGTGAGAAGCTTCGTTCCTCCTCCTCCGCATCTCCATCCCCATATTTCCCTCCAAACCTCTCCTGCCCCGTCCGCCTCCCCCGCCATTGCCATCGTCGGGGCCGGGCGGCGGCGTCGCGGCATCGCCGCGGTTTGGCGCAGCTGTTTCTGGTGTCTGGTGGTGCCGCGGACTAGAAACCGTGAACGCTCGCCGCCATCGCCGACGCCAAAGGCGTCCACCGTCTTGGCAAGGAATCATGCATCCATGCAAGCTGTTGGTCGCTGTCATCGCCATCGACGAAGCCGCAGACAGTTGTTCGTTCATCTGTCTTGGAGACTTGGACCCGTGACGATCACCAACTCACCACTCGACTGTTCTTCGATGTAGTGATGCTCTATTTGGATTAGCAAATGGAGGTAGAGAATGGAACATGGTAGTGTGTATGAATTTGAGAAAGCTGTCCATTCCTAAACCTGTAAACTGCAATACTTGTCAAATTGCTGCTCCTGCTCTTACAGCAGTTATTAACAGGTACATTCTCAATGATCAAGCACTGCATTTCCCTGTGTTCAAAATAGTTCAGAGACTCAAAAAGAAGAAGAAGAATGTACTGGCGCAAAGCATCTTTGCTCTGCCTTCGCATTACATGGCCTCCCCTTTTTGCAACGAGATGAACTGTAAAATATGAGAAAAGCGTATAGCGCCCTTCTTTTCTGAACGACTGCCCAATTTCCACAGCATGGGAAGCTGTTTCTTTCAAATTTGAACACCATCATATATTCATCAATGCAGGAAAACTGCATACTGCGTACCAGTAGATCAAAACAATATTGACGCAACTGAGCTGAAGGCACCCAGCTGGTTACTGACAGTTAGCAGAAGCTCCAATGTCAGGATCAGAAAAATCTGAACTGAAGACTTAGAGCATAGGTGGGTGGGTGGGTGCTGAAGACATTTTCCTAAGCATGATTACATGAGGAATGGAGGATTGGGAAAATCAAGAGTGGAAGATGAACATGATCTGATTTCCTGCCTGCACGCGCCTCAGCGTATCCTGAGCCGGCGAAGCTGCACACAAGGCATTCTCGGCACCGCGTCTCCGCACGGCCGCCCGCCCGCAGCCACGCCAGCCACCGAGCACCCTGCTCGCACGCATCCATGGCCGCCGTCTCCTCATTCGAGTGCGCAGCGGATGGTTGAGGACGGAGCCTGGCTGGCGGGGCGTCGGGCGGAGGCGGCCCGTGCTTGGGGTCGGCGGACTCGGACACGGCCGTCGCCGGAGGCCCCAACCGCGATCCAAACATTTACACAAAACCCCCAAAACCGGATCGCGATCAATAGTCGCGATCCAATTATTTACACAAAACCCCCCTAATTTGGATCGCGATCCGAATATTTATATACATACCCCTACATATTTTCAGAAAGGTCCCTCCGCCATGACCGGCGACGGTCTCCCCTCCCCGCGCGGCTCCGGCGACCCGCCACACCACCTCGACGTCGTGTGAGGAGCTCCGCTCCTCCACCTCCGGATCTCCCCTCCCTATTTTCCCACCGAATCTCTCTTGCCTCGTCAGTCTCCCCTCGCCATTGCCATCGTTTGGCGCCGGGCGGCGTCGTCGCGGCGCGCTGGCCTGCCGTGGTTTGGCGCAGGAGCGAGGCCTTCGCAAGATGCAAATGGTGGTGTGAACACTCGCCGCCTTCGCCGTCGCCAAAGGCGCACACCTCGGTTCGCCGCCGCGCTGCCCGGCGCACGTCGAGCTCCTGGCACGGGTGCCACCGCAACCAAGCACTGCATCTTGCGCGCCTTCCGTTCATCTTCGTCGCGCGTAGGGCACAGACCCCACAGGTGGGCGCAACGAGAGCAGCGAAGAAGGTCGTCACGTCGAGCTGCCGGAGCAACGGTTCGAGCTGCGCCGCTGAACGGCTGAAGAGGTCACACCGCCCCGGCACGCGCCGGCCATGTCGGCGAGCATGAGCACGAGTTAAGCCGCGTCCCACGCGAGCCGTCGACGCGGCAAGCAAGTGCACCGGGCGTCGGATATTCTGGAAATCTGGACATCCAAAGCGCCGTTTGTTTCACCTTACCAGTACACAGATTAAGGAGGCAAATGCTTTTAATTTGGTCTGCATAGTCCTCACTAGTTTTGTCTCGAGATAGAAGGTTACATGAGATGAACTTATACATATAGTTGTAATTCATTTTCCAAATGAAAAAGTACAATGTTTTACCCTATTCCCTCTCTCCCACATTATCTCACAGCCGCAGCAGCATATACACATCAAAATGCTCTTCATCTGCTCTCTTCAGTCCCAAAGGCATCTGTCCCAACCTGCGACCAAATCGCCTCTTCCATCCACTCCAGGATGGTGAATCAGGGCGAGTCCAATAAGCGCAATAGCCAAGCGGAGACACTGAGAGACCAGAGATGCTACAATGTCTTCCTCTGCCCCACAAATTTCCGCGCGACGCCAAAGATGAGAGCCTTCGTCAGGAGCCCCTGATCAAGGGTACAAGCCAGAGCCACTGCACCACCAAGTACAAGGAACCTCGCCACATTGTTTCTTGCCGGCTTCTCTTCTGCTTCCACGATTTCTGATTCCTCGCTGTTGGACTCCAGGGACCGAACAAAGTTGTCGCCAACCTTAGTATTGATCCGGGCCATCAAGGCACTCTTTGACGGTGGCTCCCCGGCAGCCCTGGCCTCCTGATAGGCCCGGAGTCCAGGCTCAATTTTCTTTACACATCCCCACATTCCCTGCCGAATCCCAAGCTTTGCAATCTCGTACGGGATACCCATGTCCTCATGGTGGAACAGGAGAATCTCACAGGCTGTCAACCCTCCATTCCCTCTCTTTGATTCCACTGCTCCAATATCAGTTAAGAGAAAATTCTGAATTAGAAAAGTGCCCACAGAAACAGAAAAAAAGGATCTCCTTGCATTCAGTTCTAATTTTCTGTTATGCAACTTCTGTTGTTTCCCAGTTTCAAGCAAAATAAGCAGGAAAATGATTACCTGCACGGATGCACCAGCTTGAGTAATAAACGTCAACTCTTCGAGGTTTGTTACGCCGTGGAATGGATGAGCATGGTATGCCCTGCATCACGTTACCAATACATCAATAGCTAGCCACGAGCAAAAAAATGTGAGTAAATCTACAAATTTCCATGGCCACACACACATTTTAGTGACCCAATCAATGAAAGAGGAACTAGCCTCAAGACTAGTAATCACTAATAAGAACAGAAACAAGTTCTTTTACCTGGTATCGATATAAAAACATATTTGTTAAGAGAAACATCATATTAACCACTCGACTGTGTACAGTGTAACTGCTCAAAACAACAATGTTGATACATATTAACTTCCTAAGCTTCCACTACAATGTAAACCTAAACGATTTTCAATCTTGGGCATACACCCATAGACAGGAACAAACAAGGATCCTGAGGGGCAACCATCACCCATATTGACTGATAGAAGAAAATAATAGTGACTAGTTCCTAGTTCATATTAACTAACTGAAATTTGATGAAGAAAAACAGTGACAACATTTATATCAACTGTGTGAAGAATTATAGGTAAGCAAGGAGTAAAATAAGGCACCAGAGAAGAATACAGGCAGTCAAGAAAAACAGTAGTGGGACAACATTTATTAAGTGAAGACATAAGAATGGAGATTCTAGAATGCAACATAAAGAGGACCTGGTAGTAGAGAAAAATTTTGGGGGAAAAAGAAAAATTACATAGAGATGTGATAACATAAATGAAAATAAAGTTATCATGAACATAGAAGCAGAGGGAAATGAGTGATACAATTTAGCAATGTACATGATTCTCTAGAAGTGCAAAAAAAAAGTAAACTAGAAAAGGAAAGAGAAACCTTGGGACCAAACCAAAAATATGGGTGGAAACATGAAATAAAATCAAGACATTGATTTAAAGACACATTATTGTGGCTTGATTACCAATGTTTGTGGCTTCTTTACTGAGATTACAATGAATGGGAGAGCACACCATGTAAGGAACTATAACCAGAATTGACATATTTCTAAGTTTGACATTGACATATCTGCTACTTCCTAACCTCTCCTTGCTGTAAAAGGCAGTTACTATTAAATGGAGGTTCTTTCTATAGTTTGCTTTCAAAGGAATAATGATGAAAGGGAAGAATTGTAGACTTCACTGTCAACAACTCAACCTTACCATAAAAACTTCAATGATGTTAAAAGCTTGTCTAAGTAAGCCTACTCCAATGGTGGACAAGTGGCCTCAAGTCAGTATCGTTAGATAAATGTAGCCATCAAGAAATATCAGGGCTGAGAAATAACCGCTGAACTTCCTATAAGTGACCACCAGCTAGCATGCAAAATTGTGATTGCCTAGCCAACCAATAAACCCATATTTGTGCCTATTCCTAACAGAGTTGAAGGGCAACAACATAAATTCTGTCAACGTTACAGTCTATATGTACTTATGTAGCGAAAGCTATATGGACCAAATTCATCCAGGCTTATATTTTTGGACTAGGGATCAAGCACAAGTTCCCATACCTCCTGGAATGAGCCCCAAAATAAGGAAGTATTGTCGAAGAACGAGAAGTAATAGTGTTTCAGGTATTTTTACCTTTGTGACACAATAGTAGGCGCCACCCAATTTCCATATCCGACGACCAATTATGTACTCTCTGTCGCTGCAGAAGAAGGGGAACTGCAACAACACAAGTTCAAATTATTAGCAGATGGTCATAAAACCAGGAAAACATATAGCAAATATACCATCTGAAGACCAACTTACCTTTCGGACCCAATGCACTTTCATCGTACCAGTTGTCTGGCACTCCTCTAGCGTCTTATGATAGATAAGCATATCATCCCACTTGTTGGACATCCGGAACTCATCATCCCCAAAGAAGTCCCTCACTTCCTCTGGAGTTGCATTCTCAAAGATAGTACTACTCTGATATTGGGGAGGTCCGGTCTAATTTCATCCAAACAAAACTCAATCAGTATCGGGAACACGAAATTAAGTAAGCAAAGAAGCACACTACACTTCAATTTTGCAAAAGAACAGCTCATGAACAATTGTTCACCTGGGTATCCCTCCTCCACGCCTGGTAGGTCATGGTGGGCAGCGACTTCTCCATCATCTTGATCCAGGCCGGGCCGCCGTCCCTGCCTTCCACAAGCCTCCAAAGGTTCACCAGGTCTTCCTTCCCCACCGCCAGCTCCTCGTTCGCCATCTCCGTCGACC
Source organism: Cenchrus fungigraminus (assembly GCA_036936925.1). Taxonomy (NCBI): domain Eukaryota; kingdom Viridiplantae; phylum Streptophyta; class Magnoliopsida; order Poales; family Poaceae; genus Cenchrus; species Cenchrus fungigraminus. The sequence continues at coordinate 122,679,670 of CM072770.1, read as the reverse complement.
TGCCAAGCACCACCACCATTCCATCAAAGGCGGGCTCCCTTTCACACGCCAAAATGGCAAAGTCCACCAAAGAACACGGCTTTGACCACAACCCGAATCAAGAACCACAGCGCATTTCTCCAAACAGTTGGCGAGCCTACATACCCCTGCGCGGCGGCCTTGTCCTCCTCCCGCGGCTGCACGGCGGTCCCGGCGTAGCCGAGCGGCGCCCGGAGGCGGGCGGGGAGCTGGGCCTTCCAGAAGTCGAGCGTGGCGTAGGGCGCTTGCGCAGGCTCCGGTGCATCAGCGGCGTTGCCGTCGGCGGTGGCGACTAGACCGGCGGCCCAGCGCGGGCGCCAGGCCCAGCCGAGCAGGAGGCCGATGAGGGCCGCCGCCCAGAGGGGCCCCGCGAGGAGCGACATCTCCCAGACCGCCCCCCACGCCGTGGGCTGCTGCAGCACCCTCGCCACCGCCGACAGCACGTACCCCATCGGAGCCGACCGGGACGGGCGGCGACGGCGTGGGGGGACGGACGCGCGGCGGTGCGGGTGGGGGGTGTGGGGGGAGGAGAAGAGGGGGAAGGAAGGAATGGGGCTTTGCGGCCTACGGAGAGGATTAAAGACTGGATTTTTTTCTCTCTTCGGGGGGAAGGAAAAAGGTGTGGTGCACGAGTAGAGATGGGGTATTGGGGTCACTGGGGCCTGGGGGTGTGCTGGACATGGTGCAGGGACTATCTCACTCTCTGCCTATTTTTTATTTGTTTTTAAAGTCATTTTATTTGGACTTTGCAGACTTTGGGGATTCGAGTTGGCATTTTACTTTGAAGACTCTTGCAACCTGATCAGTCCTTCTCCAATCGGGCTAGCTTTTAAGTTAGCTCATGAAGTTTTTTATTTGATAAACAATGGTAAAATCACTGCGCTAGTGTTTCCCCCCGTGTCTACACGTGATTTGAAGCTTGTTTACACTCCTATACATTGGCCTCTCATGCTCCTTGAGCTAGCAGGTAGCTTTGTTGGAGAGAGCTTAAGTTATTTTGACTTTGGGGGAGTTTTGGGGATGTGTTTTTGTTTTTTGTTTATGATGAGAAAGTGAGGTGATGTGGTAACAAAAGCAAAAGGGTTGGGTGTGCAGCTTATTTATTGGTTAGGAGTGATAGCACTTATGCAAAGGTGTTGGTACATCCTTTGGTGTTCTAAACTTGTGCTCATCACATTTTTCTGTAAAAAAAATTATGCCCATCACATCATCTGATTAGTTGTTGGTTGGGAAGTCGTTTTCTCAAGAGTTTCCTGTTTTCACGGCGTTCCTTAAAGGTAACAAAAGGTGCTCTAAATGAATCTAAACATGAATTGAGCTAAAGATTGGACTCTAGGCTCGCCTAACTACACAGTCCTATCAATAAATTAACAACAAGCTCATTACTTATTAGTATTTAGTAATAAAAATTATCACACAAGGTTTACATCAAACTCTACCAACAAATCTGCACGTTAAAGCAATCAATCCGTGAAACGCATTGCACGTGGAGAGTGTTATACAAAGCATGCATGAAGCATGCTAGATCGTTCTGTTGACCGGTCAATTTTGTAAACCTTTTGCGTTGATAGTGATACGCTGCTAATCGGTTAATCACCTGTGATGAACTCTTTTCGGGTGGTGAAAGTAGAGGGTGTGTTTGCTTTGGCTGTGGCTTTTGAAAAAGCTGCTGTGGGCTGTGGGCTGTGGAAAAGCAGCTGTGAGAAAGCAGCTGTGGGAAAAGCAGAAGGTCGTTTGGTTAGAGGTGCTGTCAAACTACATGCTGTCTGAGAAATACCTGTAATGCCCCAAACTGTCTGGCACATGTTTATATGCAAATTACTCCTAAAAATATAATATATTCTCTAATTTGTATTTGAATACCTAATTTGGAAAGGAAAAATATTATAGGTGGTCCACATTAATAAAACGAAAGCATAAATAGTTCATACAATAATGTCCTCTCTCAACATAACTATTCTTCTCATGCACTAACCAAAGCATCAGCTATCCTAGTACGAATGATATCCATGGTGTCATCATTCACCACATCTTCATTGTCATCCTCTGTTGTGTCACTTTCTGACAACAAGTAGTCTTCATCAGCATCACATCTCTCAAACTCCCTATCACGTAAATTGCTTTCACGGATGAAGTTATGCAAAGCAAGACAAGCCATGATGATATGCTTTTGAGTAGTAGGTGGGAAACTTGGTATGTCCTTCAAAATACACCATTTTTGCTTCAACACTCCAAAAGACCTTTCAATAACATTTCGAAGAGATGAATGCAAGAAATTGAACATCTCATACTTTCCTTGAGGAGGTCCTGAACGATGCCGAAATTCTGGTATATGGTACGTCGTTCCTTTGTAAGGTGCAAGATATCCAATTCGATTTGAATATCCCGAGTCGACGAGATAATATTTTCCTATAAAACGAAATTAGTAATGTAAATAATAATATAAGTGTACAAATAATAAAATTAATGAAGCAACCATTTATACCTTTAGGAGGCACGGGAAATGAAGGAAAATTTGCCAATGCATGAGTGAGGATACGTGAGTCATGTGCAGAACCTGGCCAACCAGCAACCGCAAAGGTAAACCTCATATCAAAGTCACAAATAGCTAGCAAATTCTGAGATGTGTATCCATGACGACATGTGTGGGTAACTGTTTCGTCCACCGGCACTACCACGGGAATATGTGAACCATCTATTGCTCCAATCGCATCTTTGAAGTGTGGCCAAAATCGATCATCTCTCACCCTTTCATGCTCCGTAGAAAAAGTAGGATCTCTAGGAGTAATATTGTGTTTAGCTAACTTGCGCAAACACTTCAACACTTCATAAAACTTCATATGAACTGTCCAAAGTGACCGTGTGAAACGATTTTCAGCTTGTGCAAATGACTGCGGCCCTCCGACGATCCACAAAAACATTGCCAATGACTCAATGGATGAAACATTGTAGGTCGAGCTCAATCCGTAGGTAGAGACCAACAAGTCATGAAGTGCATGAAAAATCTCTGGGCTCATTCGAAACATCTTATAAAAATATCTTGGAGTTGTCATACACCTCCTCACCCATTGGATCCCAGTTTGCTCCGTCTCTCTGTATGCACCTTTTTGCAAATACCTCTCAGTATACAAGTTGGCCATTTCTCCCATAATGGCAGCATGTTGGCATAATTCAGCTAGCATCAGTAAACCCTTTTTCCCTTCTTTGGCTACATCTGTCAATCTTCTATCCATCTACAACAAGCAAATAAATAATGGTTGACAGCTAACAAATAAATAATGGTTGACAATAAATAATGGTTGACAACAAACAAATAAATAGTGTTTGAGAATAAATAAGGGTTCACAGCAAGCAAATTGTTATTGTTCACCACAAGCAAATAGTTATGGTTCTCAACAAGGAAATAAATAATGGTTCACAGCAAGCAAATAGTTATTACATATCCCTAATGACAATCACTGACGCTTCATCATCTCTTTTTCATGCTCCCTCTCAATCAAGTCAAGCCTTCCTTCATTTGTTTCTAGAGAGCTAAAGACCTCCCTAAATTCAGGCTTCATAATCAAAAATGTCGCTGTATGCATTAGAGCAGTTCCTTCTTGTACCCCACAATCTTTCACCATCTTCATAACCTCTTTAATGGTAGGGATTGCATTGCATGGAGAAGTAGCTGATGCTTCAACACTTGTAGAAATCTTCTCGGCTGCTGCTTCTATCTTCTGACAAGTGCTCTTGTACATACGAGAGAATGGGCTCTTCTCATCCTTGTCGACCTTGCGTTTATTTTTCCTAGGATTCACTGTCTTCTCCGGCTTCTCTGTAGGATTTGGTACCTCGACCACATCCTTATCACCTTCCTCATCCGAGGATACATCTCCAGGACATGATGCTGAAGCCCCACTAACATGTGACTGGCCAAAAGTGAAATGTAGATCTTCTAGGAATTTTGGTCCTTGCTTTCGAAATTTCACATGATTGCATTTGATTCCTTTCTCTGCATTGTTGCATCTCTGAAATTAAATAAATAAAATTAGTAAGATACACTTCAACAAAGAACAAAAAAAGTGTTTACAGTGAAAGAATAGTTCTTACAGCAAGATGTTCTTCCCACCATTCCTGCGAGCACACAACAGTTCGTTTTGCCTCATCCCATCCAAGACCAGTGGCACAATTCTTGAACTCCATAAATGATGAATATTCCTTTTTGAACACATCTAACTTATTCTTCAATTGTTTTTTTGTTCGATTGTCACCGGATTTTTGTGCAAACTTGGAAACAAGATTCTTCCACCCGGTAGTAGTGAAATTTCCATTCGGTCTATTCCCAGCTTGTATCTCTTCTTTACAGGCATCAAACAAATGCCTCACAAAACCATCACTCCAATCTGCTTTGTCACCCATTCTTGAACCAAACAAATTTTTTTAATCAACTAGCAGGGAACACAACAAATATACTGATGCATTATCACATACCAATCTCAGACAGAGGAATCAACCAAAACAATTTTTTAGTCATTCTAATCTAATTACCACAATACTATACCATCATTTTTATCATACACACAGCACACTGAACTGAATAAATAACATGCATCGAACAATTTATCAGAGATAAAGTACCTGCTCAGATCCAGTCACTGGAGTCGTTGCAGTTGAGAGGAGAGGCGAGCAAGAGACCGTAGTAGAGAGGAGGGACGGGGAGGGGCCGACGACTCCGGGAGCCTGCGCGGAGGAGCTGCTGCGACCTCGGGCCGGAGTCGCAGGACCTGCTGGGAGCACGAGGTCCCGGCGGCCGCCCCGAACTCCGGGGGCCTGCGCGGAGCTCCGCCCCGAAACAAAGAGGCCGGGATGGGGGCGAGGAGGGGGACTGGGGCGGCGCCGGAGAGGAGCAGAGCCCGGCCGGTGAGGGGCGCCGCCGGGAAACCCTAGCGCCGCCTGGGTGGTGTCGCCATCCGCGAGAGAAAGAAGGGGGCGACGGGGTGCGGAGCGTGCGCGAGGGGAATAGAACCAGAGAAATCGAACCGTTTTCTTGTGTAACGGATGGCACTTGCGGGTAATTTTAGGGACAACTCTTTCCCAAAGCCGGAGAAAGCAGGGGCTCGGTGGCTTTTGGATTTCTACTGCGGGAAAGCAGCTTGGGCCATTGGCTTTTGCCGCAGCCGGACACCCTTTGGTTTAGCTTCTTGCTTTTGGGGAAAGCCTAAGCAGCTATAAGCCAAACCAAAGGCACCCTCATTTCCCTTCTCTCAACTATAGTATATGTATATTTATTTATTTTCTGAAGAAAACCGATAGTATATTTATATAACTATATGTATATTGGTTGGAGCAGGGAAAAAAACTTTATTTCAAAAAAAACACACTTGAACATGCCTTCACCTTGAGTATGATGGACCTGGTGCAGCGACGTGGTGGATGGCTGGCTCTGCGTCCCAAACGATAAGGGGATATGGGGGCTGAGGCTGCTGGTGGCGCGTGTCGATTCCGGTGGGGGCCCAAATCTCCTCGCCGGCCAACCGCCGCCCGCCACGTCGGCCAAAGCAAACCACCGGCCCCTGTTGGTTCGCGCTTCCGCTGGGCCCCCCACCTCACCGGCGGCGTCGCATCGCCAGTTCACCGCCACCACAACCACCACTACTGCTCTCGTCAGGTCGGCGTCATGGTCAGCTCGCCGGAATGGTACAGCCGTACAGACACAGCAGCCATGGCAGCTCTTGCGAATTTCTCGAGAGCTTCTCTATCAGCAAAAGATCCTTTTCTGTCTTGGCTTGTTGTTGGCCCTGTTAGTGATGCTCCGACATGCAATTGCAGAATTTCCTTGATGTCAATTTTTCAGAAAAAGGAAAAAAATCATTGATGGGATAAGATAAGCTCTCTGCTGCACGAGTCTGACACTTGGCCGGAGTTAATCCTACCACAATCTTGCTCGGCCAATGGAGCTTTTTGACCCCATTATGTTTGCTGTACCTGTCAGTAACAGTTAAACCGATCACTTTAAACACACTTGTCAACCCATGGTTAGCAATTTTGGGAATTTTTTTTGGTTTATCTGTAATTTATTATTTACTTACTTGCGTGCTCCACCATGCTACAAATAGAGGGAGGATATAGGAATATTACATCTCGACCGCACCTTTAACTTTTTTTTGAAACTTACCGCACCTTTAACTTGGTGCTTGGGATATTCTATAGCGCTAAGCTTGCTTGCTTGCCCTCTACACGAACGGACGACGACGAGCATGCCCCCAACACACATTGGATGGTCGCAGGCTTGCAGCCTCTGCATCTGCCAAAGGACGAGCAGCCTGCTTGGCCCCTACTTTTAAGTTTTAAATCCCTCTATTTTTCTTTAATTCTCAGATGCTGTATATGGCAAGTTGGCAAGTAATTACGTAGGTAATCAGATATATTTTCTAAAATTGCATTTTTGTGAGATTTTTTTCAAATACTAGAATTGCATTCTTTACGGGACTGAGGCTGTATCATTTTTACACATGTTATTTACCAACATCCAAGAAGGGAAAGAACTTGGAAAGCGCGCCGACAAGCGGTCATACACTCCACTCACCGGATTTAATTTAGCATCTCTTTCTTTCTAAAAAGCGTGACTGCGAATGAAAGACAACCCCACTGGATAAACTTCAACGATAAGTTCGCTTCAAAAAAAAAAAACCTTCAGCGATAAGCTTGTGCCTGTTTTGAAGACAGGCATATTATTATGGTTAACGTCAATGGTTTAATTTGGCATAGACATATGCTCTTTTTCATACATGGAAACAATTGTTATATTGAGAGCTCAAATTAATTCTAGAGCCCCCACTCTACACCTACTGTCAAGTCGTTGCATGCTTAAAAAAAAATTGTTGTAATCAAAGTTGGTGAGACGCCGGACGCGCATCTAGATGGGTGCATGTTTCTGGTCAAGGGACAGCCGCTGAGCTTGGCTGGCCGGCCGTGAGCCCACACACAAAAAACTAAGCCGCACCGTCCACGAGTTTTCATTAAGAAGAAGTAACTAAGACTCGTCCTGTCCTCTAAGTATGTTAAACGTTGTTGCCTTGACACACAAATTAAAATTAAAACCGACTTGCCACGTATTAATAATGGTCTAATAGTAATGCTAAGCTAGGACGACCACCATCCACTAAATAATTTAATATAATACTAATGCTTTTGCTGGCTTTTCACCGAAACCACATGGTATATGAGATTTGCGTCTCCGGTCCGATGATCTTAGCTAGCAGTCAACCGTACCAAAGCGACCGATGACCATGCATGTGCTTCTCTCCGTCTCTCCCGCTTAATAAATAAAAAATAAAATAAAACCATGTGTTTGCTTTTCTCGCGCTAATAATGTAACTTTAAACATCGTACCTTCTTTTTAACTACTGCTTCCCAAATTAAACCACATGATTTACACCGTACCTTTATTTAGCAAACCATTGTTGATTATGCGTGTATGCCTCATGGCGTACTCCCTCCATTTGAAACTATATATGAATCTTATTTTGTTTAATTTAGGATAAGATTGACTGGTCATTACTCTATTAATAATATGCTATTTATGCGATATGATCTCATAATCTAGTTATTTATTTTTAATTGGAATCTAGTAATAATTTTGTGTTTCATACCAATTATTTGTATTATTAGTGAAAGAGAAAAAGTTTAATTACTCCTCTCAAGTATAAACAAAATCTGGATAAACCCCTAAAATATGTTTTGGTTCAGTTTGCCCTGTAAACTATGATTCGATCTACCCCTTAACATGATTGGTCTTTTTTGTTTCTCCAATCCAGAAGTGGAGGCTTAACTTCAAATTTTGCAAGAAGATATAAGACATAATAATACATGCTAGAAAAATATATCATATTTTTCATCACTATTTCGAGGTAGGATATTTAATAATAAAATTTAACATTGAGATATAAAACTATATTAAAAATGATGAAAAAATTTATAAATATTTTTTGTATATAGATTGTGATGTCCACTACTATCCAGCAAAGCCTCAAATTAAAATTCATTTTATGCATGGAGAAATAAAAAAAGACAAATTGCATTAGGTGGTAAGTTGAACTAAATATAATAGTTTAGGGGATATATTATAGGGGTTATCTAGATTTTCACTATACTTGAATGGAGTAATTTGGATTTTCTCCTTAATGAAATAACTATTTGTAAAATTCTCATCCTAATAAAACAAAATACCCCGTTTGAAAATTTTAAGTTTAAACACAAGAGTACCGAGTACGTATGTCTTGCATTGGTTGCAAGTACACGACCTCCCTTTCTTTTTTCCCCCTTCATACTTTTCTCTCTCGAGGGGAACAACATGATTTTTGTTGGGAGACAGGGCCTTTAAACAAACAAATTAAGCTAATCCTATGCATATAAGAGTTCGATCAGTGGTGACAACGTAGCATATGTACTTTCTTTCTCGAAAGAAAACCACAAACAAATAAACTATAATGCGCACGTACCTTTCAATCATAACCACTTGTGATTAAGTATACACATGTCGTACATTGGGGGATGTCGTCTTCTGCTTCCTAGTAGCTAGGACAAAACACAACGAAAAGATCAACTATAGTCCTGCAGATCTGAAAGGCATGCGTACACCGGACCACCGGTTGATCTTATCCTGTATGGCCACCGTACCCATTATCAAATATCAATTGCTATGCATATGTTGGATGCATTCAACAAGTATGGTCGTTAGAGCAAAAAGAATAGTTCATGCACATCCTTGCTGCTAGCGAATTCAGATTTGCAAGCTTAATTAATTTATACTAGTAATCTAGTATAGTTCATAATAATGCGATAATGCAACGAAGAAGATTGTTTATATCAACTCAATCTTTGCAAGGATTTTCCATCATCAGCATCAATGACAGTGAGTGTCAGTATACCTTGCAAATTGTATTTGTTTTCCTTAAGAAAATCGTGAAAGAACAAACATGCCCGTTATTTTTTATAAGGGGAGATATGATAAACAATTCTTTTTTCATATTCCTGTTGATGTTTTTAATTGCTTAACATGAGTCTAATTGTCTAAAGCATAATTTGCCCTTATTTACAAATGTATAAAAAATATTCGAGCAGATTAAAATAAAGTGCCCCAGACAGATAATTCTTAATAGTCTTTATTTTTTTTGAAATGTAGTCTTTATTTTTTTTGGATGAGTATATGCATTATGCATAGCTTAAGGAAAGCAATGGTGAGTTTTTTTAGAGGGAGGGGAGCACTGAGCTAATGCGGACATGAGCAAATGGGCTCAATCTCTTAACCCTGGCCCCCCACTTTATTGGCCCAGTCTGACTTTTCTCTCCGGCCCAGTACCCCCGAAGAAGTGTTGGATAAGCCGCGCGCGGCCGCGCCGTCACCGCAGAAACAGAACGCCGTCGCCGTCGCGCCATGGCGTCCCCCTCCACCGCGTTCGTCCCCCGCGCCGGCCTTCCCCTTCTCCGCGCAACACCCGTACTCCGCGTCATCGCCTCTTCCTCGGGCTCGGGGAGCAAGAAGAAGAACAAGAAGCCCAAGAGCGGCAGCAAGAGAGCCGGCCAGGACAAGGATAGCAAGGCGCTGGAGCCTCCGCCCCCCGTGGTCCGCCGCGCCCCGGCGGGCAGCGCGTCGATCTTCCAGCAGCAGCAGCAGCAGCAGCAGGAGGCGGCGGCTAAGTCCGGGGGCGCCGGTGGGAAGGGGCCCACGGAGGAGGAGATGCGGCAGCGGCAGGCCAACGAGAACGCCTTCCTCCTCGCCTGGCTGGGGCTCGGCATCATCATCCTCGTCGAGGGCATCGCGCTCGCCGCCTCTGGTAATTTACACAGTAGCAATTTGGCCTCAAACTTACAATGCTGCATTCTCTTAGCTTATTGGTGAATGGTGAATTGGTGATAGTGGTTATGCTTAGCAGTATACTCTGCTTGCAACTAACAGGGCGTGTCCCTGTGTGGTGAAATGAAGTGTTAGTTACTTAGTTGTAGTGCTGGAGCAGAATTGTAGCTTGTAGGCAAATAGTATTGGACATCCACTAATGAGGAACTATAATGTTGAACTCTGTGAGTACATAACTACATCTGTAGATGATTTGTGGCAATTGTCGATGAACAGAAAATTGTCATCTAAATGAGAGCGTCAAGCAACAGAAATGATAATTTAGTTACATTCAGGCCACCTAACTACTAGTTGTTTTGTGGGCTTAACTCGTCCAGTAATTATGTGCCAACGATTTTGGTACTGCAGAACTGTTGAGATAAATTAGTCATGCTTTAAAATTATATGTTTTGTAGGTTTTCTGCCAGAGGAGTATGATAGCTTTTTTGTCAAGTACCTTTATCCATCGTTCACTCCAACAGTTGTTCTGTTTTTGGCGGGTACCGTTGGATATGGTGTCCTTAAATACTTTGAAAGTGAGAAAAGCAAAAGCTAGATAACAACACAAAGGTGAGATTAAATATAATCATCTTGTGAATTTCCGGTATTTACCTATCCTAGTTTTCTTTCTTTTTTTTTTAGAATATCTATCCTAGTTTTCTTCATGCTTTACTTTACATTTAAAGTTGGACAAGTGAATCACTTGTTTCAGACATCACATTATCACAATAGACAGATGGATGAGTGAATCTCTTATTCTAACTTCACGAGGTTATTTGAAGCTGCTTAAACATTTTTTTGTCCTATAACTTGTTTCATACATGAGATACATAAATGTTCTTAATTAGATAGGATGCTGCAGTATCTACTAATTATAAATTCCACATTTGATGAAGACTCAAATACAAGGGGTAAACCAGTAACATTGCAGAGTCCTTTAGAGTTAGATTCTATATGCTACACTAAGAGCTTAACTTTTTAAGAAAAAAGGAGGTTGATCATAATCATAACTAAGCCTTTGTATGTATACTTGGTTTTTTTTCCTAATTTTTGGAGTCGAGGAAAATATTGTTTTATGGTTCCTGGCTTTCCTGATATAGTAATAATGCACCTTAGCAGTTTCAAGTTCTCCATTCTCCAAAATCATGTTCCACACTAAGATTTTCAACCTTTTTTCTGTAGACCATGGTATATGTCTCTGACTCATTTCCTACCTCTGGCGGTCTTGCTAATTTTTTTTAATCTTATGCAGCATGTTTGAAGAAAAAGGTAAGGGGAGAATTCCTATCTATATATATAGCAAACACACACGCTATGTATATCCCGGCAGGAGCTATTCCTATGGAGCAAAGATGCATGATACGCGTGTAGTGTCACGGCAGGAGATAGGTGCCTAGAAGTAGACCAGTGTTGTAATTCCTATTTTTTTCTTTTATCCTGCATCCAAAATTCCTGATTATTCATCACTCATCAGTGGATACTTCCTGAATAATCTGTATGAAGTTCAGTTGTATATTGGTGTCTGAGATTAATCAGATTGTAGAGGTTTCTTGTGACTGTGGAGAGCACTTCAAACATATGGATCGAATGACAAATTCTTGTCAGACTTTAACTTGATTAAATTAATGCATTTTCATGATTATATTTTCTCTACATGTAATATGTATGGGATTATTTTTGTACAATATAACTAAATAGATGAGGATATAAAATGTTTCTAATAAAATTTTTAGCACAAAAATCATTATGAAAGCAGGTATCAAATTTTAAACCATTCTAGATCATGATGCAAATTTGAATATACAAGTCATGGTATAGGAACCAATGTCAATGCAATACCCATCATTGCCAAACCCTTATAAACAAAAAGAAAAGCATTTCTATAATTCGATCAGGGATCACGTATTTGATGGGCCAGTCTGGCAACCATTGAGGAGGTAATTATACATATCGATCACAATAATTCACAAGTGTAAGTACACTACAAATTTTTATACACACTCTATCACACACATGTTTATACATTACAAATTTATAATTACAATAACAAAAAACAAATTCACATAATGAATCTAAACCCGAACCACCCAACATTAATTGTAAAGACTTCATCTCCATCAATGTTTAAAATATTTTGATAGCACATAGGATGCACTATCTGAAAGTGTATATAAGCCCCTAAGTGGATTTTGGTGAATTGAATGACAAAGCGATTAAAGGTCTAACATATTTGTCTAAGATTGTGAGCATGTTTTATTTATATATTCATGAGCTATTGTTGGAATATTTATTGGTGAATGGATATTATATGGCTCACATTGGAAAAGACAAATATATGAGTGATCCTAAGGCATAGTGACAAATATCAAGCAATAAAAGAAGATAAATATTGGGGATATTTTGAGAAGGTCAATTTATGGTCTCCGATAGATATGGTAGCTTGATTAAAGTACAAGGATCATAGAAAGAGAAGATGATAATTCTCTAAACCAAATGCAAGGCCTCATGTGGTAATTGAAAGAGGACACAAGTATGAGTGTAGACTTTATGATTCTTAATTGGAAGCTTGCATATTCGTTGTCAATCAAGAACAAGCATTTGAAGTGGGATTTTCAAATGGAAGTTAAGTTTAGATGAAGCAAAGTCAAACTCAACGTGGATTGGGTAAGCGATGAAGAGATCAACCGAGATGACTAGGGTGAGGGACTAAGCAGTCTTTGGGGCCTTAGCTAAGCCACCATTAGTGTTTTGCTAAGGTGAAGTTCTAGTATCCGTGGGGTCTCGAAGTATCATATCCAAGCCTTAACCGAGGGAAGCATTGCAACTCATCTATATGTTATGAGCGTTGCCCCACGGTGTCTGCTCAAAAAAATATGGAGTGACTTGTGGATCCAAGTGTGCATTCTTATGCTAGATGGAAAGATCCTAAATCACTAGCTCAAGTATGGACGTGCTCAAGACATAGGCTAAGTTGAAAGCCCTCAAGTGGATATTGCTCAAGTATGGCAAGGTTGAAGACATTCAAGCTCAAGAGGTTGTCACAGTGTTTTTATTTAACCTTGAGTATAGGTATGCCGTACTATTAAGAGGGATGCAACATTAGCGAGTTGACCAAAGTCAAAGTGCTCATTAGTTGACCTAAGTGAGAATTAGCCTTGAGAGCCTAAGAGTGTGCTAACTGACCCACCTAACCTAATCTGAGCCACTTCATCTCTTTGTTGAAGTGTTGGAGTGAAAGAAAGGGTTTTGGGGGTGCCTCGGGCCTGACTGGTCTGACCGGTCAGGGGCACCGGTCTGACCGGTGCCGCTAGCCCAACAGCTAGTTTTTCAAACACCGGTCTGACCGGTGTAGGGCACCGGTCTGACTGGTGCCGCCCGACAACTAACGACTAGTTTTCTCTTTTGAGGGGTATAAATACCCCAAGCCTCCTACAGTGGAGGGTTGCTGTTTCTAGTGGTTGTGCTGAGTTCCTGAGCCAATTCTTGCAAGCCCTAAGCCTTAGTGGCTCTCCCCAACCTCTCTTTGTGAGATTTGTGGATTCAAGCCATATCCTTTGTGTTGGGTTGAGAGAGTGAGCTCAAGAGCGTCTTTGTGAGCTAACAAGAGCATTCCCATAGCATGAGCACTTCGATTTCGCGCACCGGTCAGACCGTGGCGACTAGCTCCCAAGGTTGTGGCGAGCAACGGGAAGTTTGTGAGGGCTGTGATCTTACCTCTTCGTGGAAAAGATCGCTTTAGTGGAAAGGAGGAAAGTGGTTGAAAGTGACCCGGCTTGTTGTGGGAAATTTCCCTTACAAGCTCATCAACGGAGACGTAGTTCCTTAGTGGGAGGTGAACTTCAGAAAACAAATCCTTGTAACCTTTTGTGGTTTGCCTCTCTAAGTTGTTTTCTAGCATATTTGAGTTTCTTCCGCTTCTATCTACTTGGGTGTGCTACTTGTGTGTGCAGGGGTCATTACCTTGCTTGTGATCATCTACCAAGCCCACTCACCAAGTTTGGTTCGTGCTATAAGTCAAGAGGAGCTTGAAGCTGTTTTTGCAAGTTCTCTATGGGTCACCGGTCTGACCGGTGGAGGGCAACGGTTTGACCGGTGACCCATAGAGAACCTGCAAAAACAGCTTCAAGCTCATCTTGACTTATAGCACGAACCAAACTTGGTGAGTGGGCTTGGTAGATGATCACAAGCAAGGTAATGACCCCTGCACACACAAGTAGCACACCCAAGTGGGCAATGGTCTGACCGGTGCCACCTGCTGAGCAGAGCCAGGGACCGGTCTGACCGCTCAGCCTCACCGGTCTGACCGGTGGCGCCTGACAGTTCAAGTTTTCGGGGACGAAAAGTTTAAGTTGGTCGTCACGTCTATTCACCCCCTCTAGGCGACATCAAGGTCCTTTCACTGTCACCAAATCTAGTTTGATATATATTTACATAAGTGGTTAAATACTAAAAGCTTAACCAAAGTATATAATTTGCCTAAATAAAATCAACTGGATGCCATTGGCCGTGCCATCAGCTGACATGATATATATATTTACAAATTACAATTAAACATCCATGAATCTTAATAACCATCACCAGACTAAATACTAGCCTACAATTAATTAAATTAAATTAAATTGTTTGCTGTTGATATATATTTACAATCATCCATGAAATCACCACAATCCATGAAATCATCACCTCCACGATCTGCAGGTGCCACTGGCAGCATATTGACAGTCTTCTCTACTTTTACCTTCTTCTCGCTTAGCTTGACCACCTTCCTGTGGCGGTTGGAGTGCTTGTCACTCCGGAAGCTAGGGCTCGTCGACGGTCGGTACTCAGGCAGTAGCTTGCCCATCTTGAAGCGGAGGCCGCACGCGTTGCACAGCGTGCCCGGACCGTCGGGCCCCGCTCGCCATTGCGGCGTATCCGTGCTGGCACAATGTCTGCACGCCCTCTGAGTTCGGCTGTTCCTCGGCGGCCGAGGGACAAGGAGGCGCTGGCGGACGACGGCACCGCCGTTGACGACGACGTTGCGGCGGACGTCCTGATCCCCGTCACGGCCGATGGGGTCGTTGTCGCGAGATGCGGGGACGTCTGGGATATCCAGCGACCACAACCGCTTGCCGCGCTTGACGGAGCTGTCCCGTTTCTTCCGCGGCACAACGAGCCGCGAGACAGACGGGGGCGGTGACGGCGGCGACTCGGTCTCCAAACTGGACGGAGCCCATGAGCTGCTGTCCGACATAGTGTCGTGCACCGGCAGCCGTGGCGGCGGCGGCGACTCGGTCTCCAAACTGGACGGAGCCCATGAGCTGTTCGACATCGCGGCGTGCACTGGCATCCGTGGCGACGGCGGCGACTTGGTCTCCAAACTGGACGTGGTCCACGAGCTGTCGTCCGCCGACACTGCAGCGTGCGCCGCCGGAAGCCGTGGCGCGCCATCACCGGAGGAAGCGCCGTCCCGGTCCCCGCAACCCACGACGGCACCGTCCACGTCGACGACCCGTTCACCGCCGCCGCCAGCGGTGGTAATAACGGGCAGCCAGCCCCGGTGCGGCGGCGGTAGCGCGGCGGCTATGAAAAGGTCCTCGAGCAGGTCGTCGCTGAAGATGTCAGGGTTATCTATGATGGACTCCAGTGGGTGGTCGGGGCAGCAAAGCCCGGAGTGGAGGACGCACGGCGGGCCGCCGCCGCCACACGAGCCATTGCAGTCGGCGACATCGGGGAAGTCGTAGGGAAACCTAAGTTCGCGCATGTTACGAGTAGCCGCTCATGCTAGTTGTTGCTAGGGTTTATCGATCTGCATCTCGTGCCTTCAGAGTTCAATATGGAACGGATAGAAAGGGTCGATAAATTAAGGTGACGTGGGACCGTTGGATCATTAGAGAATTTGGTATGGTAAGGCTATGTTTTTTTACACCTCTCGTCTGAAAATTCTACCTATTAATTGTTTACAATGTTGGAATAGAATCATAATTGGATTGGGACCTTATTTTTAATATAATGTTGGGAGAGTTCTACTAGGACTTTATTTCCCCCCTTAATTGCCTGATGTTTATGATCCCTATAAGACTCCGAGCACTTCATAATTATGCAACACACTCTAACTTTCTTTAGAGTCTTGGGGACTAAATTCCTTTCTTGTTGTGTGCATTTTCACCTCGCTCTAGTATGGTCGATCTCCCCTTAAGATCATTTTCTGCAGGTTCGTGAGAGGAGGAAGTGAGCTTAACTCAACCGGTTAAGGTGGGAGGTGTGGTCGTGCACTTTAACCAGCTCTCCTCTAGCTCGAATTTGTTTTCTTCTTAATTATTTAATGATTAAATGAAAATCACCTAACTCCTCCGAGGTTAACTTTTTTTTTTCTAGTTGATGAGAGGATGTGGTGAAGTCCATTTTTTATAAAAAAAGTGGTGAACTGCATTTATATTTGAGGAAATTTCTTATTTGAGACTAGAAGATCAGTTAATTCCTTTCTTAACCATGAAAAGTTTTCCTTCCTAATATGACACCAACTTCAATCTTTCATTATTTATTTGAGATTTCCGTCACTTGTGTTAGTTAAGTCAGGTGAAACGATATCCAAATCTTCTCCAAAAATCATGAAACTTTTTGTAGTGATACAACAAATGAATATGAACTCATATTATTTTAAAAGGACACATACATCTTTAAGTTTATAAAATAAATTGACCAAATTAACCTACCTTTACAAAAAACATTTGAGAATTTATGGCACCAAAACACTTTTAAAAATTATAAGAAAACAATTAATATTTATCACATCAGTTATCAAATCATTTCCTAGCAAAACTTACATAGAGAATTATGAATAATTCAAAATTTAGGAAAAATTAAAAGAACCTTGTAATCTTGTTTGTAACTTATGATAGAAAATAACTTTATAAATAAATACATCTCATTTAAGGAATATTAGTTGCTTTTCATAATTTTAGGAAAATATTTTGGGACCATAAAAATTCAATATACTTCAAAAGTAGTCAGATTTTAGTTAATTTTAATTTGAAAATAACAAAGGTACATGTGTGTTTTTAAACAAAATGGAATCATATTAATTTATTCTATCATAAAAAGTTTCATGAATTTTAGATGTGATTTGATGGTTTTTTTGTTCGACTTATGTGGCAAAAGTGATGGAAATATCAAATATGGAATAAAAGATAGAAACTAGTGTCATATTCGAGACGGAAAAAATTTTAGTGTCAAAAAATAATCATCTTCTAGTGTCAAATAAGAATTTTTCTCTTATTACTATTTTGAATAGAAATTTTCTATTATGCTTGGGGAAAAAATGATTGGCTCACGTCGTCCGAGAGCGGTCGATCGGAGGGCTATGAGGGTACGAGGAAATGGGAGGAAAAAAGAGGGAGGAAAAAAATTCGTCCATCTATCTCTATGACGAGTGGGCCTGGGAGGAAAAAAATTCCTCCCATTTCCTCCACAAATGTGGGGATTGGGACATGACATTAATTGCAGTTTTGTGGTTCTGATTTTTTAACAAGGGTATAATGGTCATTTCATAAACGTGCCTATAATGTTTGGTGTAATATAGTTTAGATGTATAATTAGTTTACTAAAGTTTTTTCTTTTTTTAAAAGATGGTTAGGGTTCGGAGCGCGGCGCCGCCGGCAGACGGAGGGCGACATGTCTTCGCCGCCGGTGGCAGACGGAGGGCGCCGCGCGTGGGGATGCCGCGGTCTCCGGCCAGCCTCCACCTAAGCGGAGCACAAGGGACCTCTCCCTCCCCTTCTTCGTCTTACACACAGTCGATCGGAGATGGCGGCGGCGGGTGCCTCGACGTCGCGGTGGGGCAAGGCTGAGGGCTGGCGCGGCTTCATTCCCCGCCAGTGCTGCAGATCCAGGCCGTTTCCTTCCTCCAAGCATCAAAGTCCACCCCCCCTCCGGCGAACGCCTTGCTCCCATCCGGCGCGCCTGCTCGAGCGGCTCTAGGTCGGCGGATCCAGAGGTTAGCACACAGGTCCTCGAACCATGACGGAACTGGGATTGATTTTACTATCCAACTTCATTTTGGCTGCTAGATTGACATGATGTAAAACATACTACATTATTAATTTATTTGTTTAAGTCTCACCATGATCATATTGTCTAATAATTAAATCTAGTTGATTAACCATGTGCATCTGTCTATCACTAAACTAGTTTTGGTTGTACATGAGAGTATATTTTGGAAGTGCATGTATGTTCTTAACTGCTTAACCAATTGCTTCTCACGAGTTTCTGGTGATGGTGTGGTATATGCCACATATGAGGCAGAGTACTCCTCTTTTTAGGGAGTTTGGTGTGTTGAGCATCAGGGTCGATTTTGGTTGGATTAGTACCAATTTTGAATGAAGATGCTAACTTGCAGGTTGGTAGATGGGACAGATTTAATAATCAGTTCATAGTCTTAGTAATACTCATTACTAGGCTGATTTTTTTTTCTTCATAGCACCAGGACTGACCTTTCTCTTCTAGTAGCAGCTCAGGTTTTAGCATGCTTACAATTCAGTAGCTGAAGGTTGCCTTAGTATACTTTGAAGTTTGCTTCGGATCAAGTTCTTCTAGGTATTAGTTAATCTTAATGCCAGAGCATTGCTACATTCGATTTCTGCACTTGGAGCACAGCCTGTGCAATTTAATTTCTGCAATTCCATTGAAGAACAGAAAAATTGCCATATCATGCTACATTGTGAATTGATCAGAGTACTTGTAGAATATTTTCTTTATGCCATTTGAAACAGTTATCTGTCATGTTTACTTGTTATAGAAACTACAGTAATTCATGGCTTAACATTGAAATTTTGGAGAAAGTTACATATATTTTTCTTTCAGTTATTCAAATTACCTGTCATGATTCATTGTATTAGTAGCATAGTGTTGACGGTGAATTTCCGTCAACCTAGCCATGAGTTTACCTTCGGTGTTGGCATTGATTTAATATCCAAACTAACGATCCTAACCCTCATCATATGTCAAGTTCGCACTCGCATGTGGTATTTGGAGTTTATTGTTTACGCAGGGTTTTAACGCTAAAAGGGAGACTTTGTGGGAAAGTTCATCAAGCACTTTGTGAGAAGATCATGAAGCCCGGCACAAGTCAAGACACGAAGTGAACATGACTCCAAGTGGCCCAAGGACCGAAGCGTGAAGCCGTGAAACTCTGAGGACCTGGACGGAAAAGGCAGAAGCTTGCGCGACAAGGAGCTCTATCCAAACCGCGGAGAAACTGACGCCAAGGGCCCACATGCAGGAAGTGGAAAATTCCAGAAGACACGAGAAGCAACCGGGAGGAAGCTGGGGCTGAACTGGGCCGAAATGGGCCCAGGCCGGTCGGCCCAGGCCGGGCTGCCCAGCCCATTCCGGGCCTGGTTCGGCGCCCCCTTTGACCTAGACACCATTCGGACTATTTATAGCCTCCTCGACAAGAGCCACGCATCAATTCATTCGTCATCTACCGCCGAGGAGCAGAGAAGCTAGAGGGACACCATCTCGGAGAGGCGGGTCGTGCTAGTTGTCTAGGGTTTCCCTAGCCAACGTGGGAACCTTGCATGGAAGACCACGTCGGAGCTCCGGAGCAAGGATCAAGATCGAGGTAGGATCCCGGTGGTGATCTTATTCATGTAATCATTCATGGTGAAGTCTTTAAGTGAATCCGATTTCTAGCGATCAAGTGCCTTCTCTATGATTTTGTTCTCCCTTGGTTTTGCTTCTTCCTCAATCTATACTTAAGATAGATTGCATAGGGTGCTCTTGTAGTCGCGGTGGCTAGAGGTGCATGCCAGACCGACCAAGTGTTTTCAACTTGTTCTTCTCGAACTCGCCCTAGGCTAACCCGCACGAATAGGAGTGCGTTGTGACAGGACGGTGGCTCCAAAAGGCGGGCGTCTTCGGAATCAGATCGGAGGCCACAGTTTAAAGATGCTTTTTATGAGATTCGCTTTTCTATCTTCATCTATCTTGTTTGGAGCTACAACATAAGCATGATCTAGACTCTCTAGATCGGTTATCTCTTTGCTTTCTCTTGCAACCTCTTGTGTTTAGTAGATTAGATTAGATGTGTTTTCTTGATGATCTCTTAGATTAGATGCAACTTGGTTTTTCAAGAGAAAGAGTTTCTTTGCTTTACTAGATTGAATCCTTGCGTTGCACATTGTTCCACGGATTCGATACCTTGGGTTCTCACACTTAAGGGAAGAAGGGTCCCTTGACTACGACGGGGGATTTGTCCGCTTGCAAATCTAAATGAACTTTGATACGACAATCAACCGTCAACAAGCCCCTTTTTCTAGCGCCGTTGCCGGGGAACAAGCAATCAAGATCTGATCTAGTATAGCTTTTTTGTGAATATTTTTTTCAGTTTTTCTTTTGATTTTTCTTTTGCATCTCTTAACTTTGATCATCCTCAAAAAGAAAAAAATCAATCTAATCTAGTTTATGACTAACCCTAATTTTTTTTCTTTTTAGATTTTTGTTTTTCGCTAACCCTAACCGGAGATGGTTGGCTACCTCTCCGAGAAACCCAAATTTTCTTTTGTGGATGATCCAGGAAAATTTTACAGGCAAAGGAGACGTGCAACACAAGCTAAAGGATTGGAAACCCTAGATCCAAAAGCCGAGGCCGAAGGATCGCCGGAATCTCCAAAGGAATCACCACCTCCAAGTCCAAAGGAAGATCAACCTCAACCGCCACCCATGGGAGAACAATCGCAATCGGAGCGCAAGATCGAACTATGCACCCCGGACATCGTTGATCTACCTATCATAAACCTTCAAGACGCCGGAAGGCCGTTCAAGATCAAGGTCTCAACTATCCGCATGGTGCAACACTCACCTTTCACCGGTAAAGAGGATCCGAACCTTCACCTCCAAGTATTCGTTCAACTATGTCAAACTTTCGATGAGGATGGGGTGACTCAAGATCAAATGAGGGCAAGGCTTTTTCCGTTCTCACTACTTGGAAAAGCTTCGCGTTGGTTCCACACTCTACCGACGGAGTCGAAACAAGACTGGGAAGCGTTGATGAGGGACTTTATGAAGGAATTTTATTCGCCAACCAAGACTCAAAGTTTGTGCAACAAGGTCGATACATTTGCTCAATTCCCAACGGAGACGATTGCGGAAGCTTTGGAGTGTTTCAATGAATACATGCGAGCCGAATTCCTTGAGTGGCATATCGGTTTACTTATGAGGAGGATGGAGAAGATGGAGATGGAGAGAGAAGCTCAAGACCTAAAGACTGCCAAGGCAAGATCCACATGCGAGGAGTGTGAGGAGTACCGCCATGTCCAAGGTAAACCCTGATTTAATGCAAGTTCATCCATTCAAGATTTGGTTCCTCTTTGTACACAATTGAAGGACTTCATGGACGAGCAAGCTAAGATCAACAAGGACGTCGTCACTAAGTTCGAGGCTATGGAGAAAATATTGGAGAATTTAGATGGAAAGGTGACGGAGGTCGGAAGCTCTATCCATCAAGTGTTCATCATGATGAAGATGCTAGAGACGCAAGTGGGACAACTTGTCGGGCACCCGATGGGTAACAAAGGAGAATTTCTGAGATAACCCCAAGGTCCCGAGACGGTGATGGCTATTCAAACTCATTCGGGAGAGACAGAGGATCACATTAAGAAGACCACGAAGATCACAACCGAGGGACCGGAGTTTGAGATGCCGAGTCAATACATGAAGATGCCTCCACGCTACTTCCGAGACATGCTTGCCAACAAGCACGAGATGACATTATGCGACCTTGGAGCAAGTGTGGGAGTCATGCCAAGAGACGTGTTCGAGAAGCTACACCCACCGCTCAAGCCTATGGCCATGTGTCTAGAGTTGGGAGACAACTCTATTCGCTATCCCATGGGAATCGCCGAAGATGCATCCGTAAAAGTTGGAGAGATCAAGTTTGACATCTACGGCGAGAGAAGTGCATTCAAGTTTCAACCACGTCTCGAGGTATGCAACACGTTCAATGTTAAATATGTTGCACCTCATCATCACTTTATCAAGGAAGAGCTGGAGAAGAAGGAAACAAAGATCGAGGAAGTTGTTGCATCCGTCAAGACCAAAGAACAAAGCCAGCCTGTGAAGACCAAAAAAATGACTAAGCCGAAGAATAAGCCCGCGCCCAAGATGGTGCGGAAGTGGGTACCCAAGATTGCAACGCCCACAAAGAGCGTTAATCCGAAGTGAAGAAGAGAAGAAGTCTAGCTATGGACTATAAACGAAGCGCTTTGCGGAGGCAACCCGTTCGTCAAGTCAAGAATAAGCTACCGGGAGGACAACCCAATCAAGAATAAAAGCTACCGGGAGGGCAACCCAAAAAATTTTCGAATTCCAAGTAAGTTGGTCATAGAATTTGCTACGCAAGATATTTTGTTAACTCTTAAGTGGTTGAACAAGTTTTTAGAGAACCTTTTATTTGCTCAATCATTATATTTGAATTTGTCTATCTTAAAACCAATGACATGAGCCATCCCATAATTTATTTGCCTCTTTTTGAGAAACTAGAACAAAAAATTCAGATCCTATTTGAGCCTTCCATCCTCTTCATGATGGTAGGTTCAATTTGTTTTGCATGTTAAAAACACACGAGTAGAGCCTCGCTATGTTCCTTAATGTTTGTAAATCTTTTGACGCATGCTAGGATTCACGTGAACCTAAGGAATTCAATTTTTGGTTTCATCTAACTTGACATCTACCGGTTTCTCTAGAGCTAGAGTTTTTCCAAACCCCCATTGTTTTTATTTATTCAAAATCTCTCTCTCATGTTTGGCCAAGTTTAGAACCTAAACCCATAACCCCACGGTCAAGCCGGAGGAGCTTGCTATCAATTAATGAAAGCAAATGATCTCGGTGCAACCAAAATAAAGGTAGTCGGAAAGTTTTCGACTTACAAATTGTTTTTGATGTTTAAAAACTCCTCTAATAATATATTTTGACTCATTGCTAGCTTTGAGTTAATCTTTAATTTATGAAATTTAGAGGAGTGTTTAGCATCAAAACATGATCAAGGGAAGGATTTGAGGTTTATTTAACACCTTGTGCTCGATGATGCATCACGGGAAGGCTCTTTCATCAAAACATCTTGGGCACATGTGAAGGACAAGCATAGGGGAGGGCAACATGACTTTGTTTTGCAGGAAATAAGTGAAAGCACATGAACCATGGAAGACAAGAAGTGACACAAAGTTAAGGAGGGAGGCATTGATCTCATCATTCAAAACAAAGGAGTGACCGAGGGAGTTTGGGACGATGGATTCCCGTGGAGCATGAGAACACAAGGACATAATACAGCGAGGAGCAAGTGGGAGAAGAGCCAACTCAATTGGGGCAGCAGAGACCCCAGGCCGGCCGGCCTGGTCCGGTCGGCCTGGCCCCTTTATTTGGCCCCCGGCGTCCATCCTCCACTGGTAAGCTTCTCATTCATTTGCAAGTTCATGCTCCCAAGTTCATAGTCCAGAAACCTTACGAACCACTCAGAAAAATTTATACCTCACATCCTTCTCTAAAGATCCCCGAAAATTTGTTACCATTCTTGTCCTTCCATATACCTTTTTGTGCATTTTCCTACCGGCAAGAAACCCCCGGGACAGTTGTTTGTGAATTTGTGTAGCAAGGCACGATGAAAAAGGCCATGAACATCATCCTCGGAAGAAGGATATGATCATCATCATCGGAGGCGCATCTATGTCTTCACGGATGTACTCTTTCTAAGTCCCCGCGAAGCATGGAGGAGGACGTGGCACCATCGAGGGACGACACGCTGCACCTTGGAGGCATGAGGAGTACACGAAGCTGGTCCATGTGGGACAAACCACAAGGGCACACGGAGGAGCCACCCGTTCAAACTCGACGCTCAACTAGTTCCTCTACTCCGCCACCATATACTCCGAGGCACTCCAAGTTTGTTTTCATCATAAAGACGAAGGATCAACCATTGAAGGAAGAGTGAAGGAAGGAAGAAGAAATAATGCTTCTAATTCGGTTTGATTTTTCCTTCTCCCTTTCTTTATTTTTCAGTTATGTGCAAATTTGTGTGTGCGTAGCATCTTTAGTTTTTATTTATTTTCAGCATGTGTGTGGTAGTAGTAGTTTTTGTTTTCCATCACCATGAATAAATTTCACCATCGGTTTATGATAATTAATATGGATGGAAAGTTGTGCCAAGTTGATATATGATGACCGTTGCCTATTTGCTTATCTTTGTACTTGTTTTATGCATGATTAAGCTAATGCTCTCTTTAATGCAAATCTGAAATTAATTTAAATGCTAGCTTAATCCTTTGTGGAGGTCATGATAAAGATGAGACCCATAGTTTTCTTTTCATGCTCTCAAGTTTTGTATGGGTTAAAGATGATTTATTTTTGTTCTTAAAAGTAATGCTAACCTTGTCATTAATACCCCTTGCATTTTGCTCTACCTATCCAAAGCCATATATATACTTGAGTGCAAAAACTTAGTATACAAGATTTATTTTTGGGTGAGTTAATTCAGGGCTTGATTTCTCTGGCCCGAGACTAAGAAGCTGGTCATTCCGTTTTTGCGTATCTATCTTAATGCTAGCCTTTTCTATCCGTGCATTGTAAGTTTCCACATCGGAAATTTTGCAAACCTCGCCGGATATCCACCCAAAAACCCATTACATCCTTTTGTGTTTACCTCCTTGACCACAACCCAATATTTGAGTATGGATGAACACTTCAAGGAAGATCATAAGAATGAAGGTGCCAAGGATTGAAGTATAATTTTGGGAGACCTCCAAGACGACATAAAAGTTGCGTAAAGGATCCCTAGAAGATTTCAAGTGTTTCTTTCCAGGAAAACATAGAATTTTTAGTACCTACTTTGGCACAAAAATTTTTCCACCTCTTTGCCCGAGGACGTGCAATCGTCTAAGCATGGGGGGAGTTGCCAAGGAGGTAGGTACAATGTAATCTAGAGTTCAAGCAGAGTAAAAAAAAGAGAAGAAAAAAAAGAAAAAAGTATGAAAGAAAGAAAGAAAGGAAAAGGAAAGAAGAAAAAGATGTGTATATATATTAAAAAAAGAGAGAAAGAAAAAAAATAAAGCTCCCCGGCTCTCTAGATGCATTAGAAGTTTCAAGAGGATTCGAGATCAAGACCCATACTCATCTTTCCAACCATGTGCAATCCGATAACGAGGACTTTGTTTGTGCCTCGGGATCACTCTTTGCCATTTGCACATGTCCACTTATCTCAAAAAGTGTGTGTTCAACTCTCTCCCCTCCTTGTAACATTATTTTTTCAATGACCTTTTTGACGAGTCTCGGTAAGACCATGAGAAGCTTGTCTTGTTTTGATAATATCTCGATTATAATATCTTGGTAGGATTAAACTTTTCCCAAAAGTTCCATATAAAGCCTTCCACTTATATATATATTGAGAGGGGGGAAGAAGTAGGATAAATAGGCTTTGAGAGACAAGATGAGATGAGAGTACATGAGCAAGATGCAAGGTCGTTTAAATTTTTGAACTTGGTTTAGCTCTTTTCTTCATCTTGCTCTACACTTCAAAATTTCTGACATTCATTTAAAATTTGGGAGCATGACTAATTACTTGTGGGAAGAGCTTAATTGATATCCACCCTCCGTAGGGATGAAGGCTAGTACATTATGAAACTTTAACAAATATAAATTTAGAGAGGGCATTTTGTTTTCTTATGTATGATCAAGTGCAGAGTTTAAATAATGAAGGGCAACACTGATATCCATCGAAGGCTTACTCGAGGACGAGCAAGGTTTAAGCATGGGGGAGATGTTGACGGTGAATTTCCGTCAACCTAGCCATGAGTTTACCTTCGGTGTTGGCATTGATTTAATATCCAAACTAACGATCCTAACCCTCATCATATGTCAAGTTCGCACTCGCATGTGGTATTTGGAGTTTATTGTTTATGCAGGGTTTTAACGCTAAAAGGGAGACTTTGTGGGAAAGTTCATCAAGCACTTTGTGAGAAGATCATGAAGCTCGGCACAAGTCAAGACACGAAGTGAACATGATTCCAAGTGGCCCAAGGACCGAAGCGTGAAGCCGTGAAACTCTGAGGACCTGGACGAAAAAGACTGAAGATTGCGCGACAAGGAGCCCTATCCAAACCGCGGAGAAACTGATGCCAAGGGCCCACATGCAGGAAGTGGAAAATTCCAGAAGACACGAGAAGCAACCGGGAGGAAGCTGGGGCCGAACTGGGCCGAAATGGGCCCAGGCCTGCCGGCCCAGCCCATTTCGAGCCCAGTTCGGCGCCCCCTTTGACCTAGACGCCATTCGGACTATTTATAGCACCCTCAACAAGAGCCACGCATCAATTCATTCGTCATCCACCGCCGAGGAGCAGAGAAGCTAGAGGGACACCATCTCGGAGAGGAGGGTCATGCTAGTTGTTTAGGGTTTCCCTAGCCGACGTGGGAACCTTCCATGGAAGACCACGTCGGAGCTCCGGAGCAAGGATCAAGATCGCGGTAGGATCCCGGTGGTGATCTTGTTCATGTAATCATTCATGGTGAAGTCTTTAAGTGAATCCGATTTCTAGCAATCAAGTGCCTTCTCTACGATTTTGTTCTCCCTTGGTTTTGGTTCTTCCTCAATCTATACTTAAGATAGATTGCATAGGGTGCTCTTGTAGCCGCGGTGGCTAGAGGTGCATGCCGGACCGACCAAGTGTTTTCAACTTGTTCTTCTCGAACTCGCCCTAGGCTAACCCGCACGAATAGGAGTGCGTTGTGACAGGACGGTGGCTCCAAAAGGCGGGCGTCTTCGGAATCGGATCGGAGGCCACGGTTTAAAGATGCTTTTTATGAGATTCGTTTTTCTATCTTCATCTATCTTGTTTGGAGCTATAACATAAGCATGATCTAGACTCTCTAGATCGGTTATCTCTTTGCTTTCTCTTGCTACCTCTTGTGTTTAGTAGATTAGATTAGATGTGTTTTCTTGATGATCTCTTAGATTAGATGCAACTTGGTTTTTCAAGAGAAAGAGTTTCTTTGCTTTACTAGATTGAATCCTTGCGTTGCACATTGTTCCACGGATTCGATACCTTGGGTTCTCACACTTAAGGGAAGAAGGGTCCCTTGACTACGACGGGGGATTTGTCCGCTTGCAAATCCAAATGAACTTTGATACGACAATCAACCGTCAACACATAGCTGCATTTGCTAGTTGCATGGCACATTGAAATTTTAGGGGCTCAGGATGGCTTCACTGATGGCTTGCCCTGTATTATCCTTTTCTCATGGAGTGGTGGAAAAATCTGATATTTTAGAGCTACTAAAACTTGAACTCCCGCAAGTGCTGGATGGTTAGAAGATTACAAGGTCGCACAGGTGCCAAGCAGCAATTATACCCAACATTGAAGCTGCAGAGACATAAATAGGTGTACAGACCCAGTGATTCAGTCATTGTAAATGTAGAAAACTATAGCTGGATGGCAAGTACTGTCTATTTTGCTGCAGAGATCATATAGATGAATGACATGATTCATGAGTTTTGTGTCTGTACTTGTTCTGGTTAACTGAATTACTCAAAACAAGTCATGTCATTGTCTTCTTCTGGAGAGTAGAGTACACTTGTTGAGCTTCATACATACTCTGTTTGGAATCAAATAGCATATGCTCTTTCGAAACATATATTCAGTTTTGGTTCATTTACAATGTGTCTGGCAGGACATGGGATTAATATTTGCATTCTGTTGTTCTGGCTTCGCATGTAGTAATTCAGAGTTAGAAATTGGTAAAAAAAATTATGTTGTGCATTCGGATTTAGAACTTATGTTTTTGGCATGCTGTGCAATAAGAGTTGCACAAATTTATTTGAGGTGATGTGTATAGTTCCTGCTCATTCATTTGTCAAGTGAGCTGTTGAAACAGAATGACATGTATTATTCTGCTGAATTTTTCTTCAGATCTGAACTGAAACAATTGAATCCAGCTCCTGCAAGCAGCGGCAGGTCTTGTTTTTTTATAAATTCGGTATAGATGCAATTTCAGACATTCCACTATCTCACAATTCACACAAGTCGACCTTAACATCAGAAATTAACATGACAGGGATCACAAATGGAATCACCACCAAGGCTAATGAAACTGAAACTAAATAGTTGACTAAGATAATTTTTAAATTGACATGGTTCTTTGTCACAAGACCGAGAGGGCGACAACTGCTACTGATACATCTAGAGGAACAGACAGCCATTGCTTCTAAACATTGACAGGCCTGGCTTCAACCTTCCTTTTAAGATCATCGATAATCTTCTTGGATCTTCGATAACCTTGGACATTTTGTATATCTTCCTTGCATGGTATGTTTGTTCTCTTTTCATAGCAACGATCCTCTTCTTTGAACCACGGACCTTTCGTTTAAGCATCTGCAATTTCAAGAAACAATGGATATGCAACAAATTACATGCAACAATGGGTCATGTGGATTGTTTAGTACAAAATTCATTGCTGTCATGGTAGAAGGTTACCTGGTAATCTGAGATGTCGTCGTCGGAACTGGAATCTGTCATACCACACCCCATGACGCATCTGCAGACATCTTCGCACCAGCAATTGCAGCACATCGCGTTTGGGTTGCCGAGGCCACCGATTGGAGACATGCATGGAGAGAGATTCAATGCACAGTTAGGGCATAAGTAATGCGAGCAACGGCCTTGGCACCGAGTGCTTGGGGGAGGCCGCAACCCCTCAAAGATGTGTTGAAGGTGGCGATCTGCCATCACGATCAGTCGGGAGGTGAGATGGGAGTGTGTTGGGGAAAGGGGCGCAACCGTGCAACAGAGGCTACTTCCCACCTTATAGCGCAGCAGGGCGACGCCGGGCGCAACTGAAGAGGAAGGATCCTAAATTTACACTTGGGCCGCCGCCGATTCCACAGAAGGTGATTGTGATCCTATAATTTTGGGTGGTCGCGAGGTGGGGTGGGGACTGAGGAGGGTGGGGGAGACCGGCAGAGGAACATGGAATGGAGGTTGACTCGGGAAAAGAAAAAGAGAAATTAAGGAAAAGGAAAAAAATTGCGCTGACCTCTTCACGAAAACACTTCAATAGCACAGGGGTATATTTAGTTAAAACAAAATAGTGCTGACCTCTTCACGAAAACACTTCAATAGCATAATGGTTACCTCTACGGAATTTCCACTTAAGGTCTCTGGTTCGAAACCTTGTAGGAGGCCTTTTTTTGTTCTCTTCATTTTTGGTTATTTGTTGCTATTTCTTTTTTTTGTTTTTCTATTGTTTTGTGCTAGTGTTGTACTTAGTTGTTTTTGTAATTCATGTGTATGACCATGTCATAAAAATTTCTAATGATTTTGGCCATGTGCAAGTATACAACCATAAACATCTCTAACTTACTCTCATAAGTATATGTGAGATATGTTCATGGTAGATGTGTATGACCACATTCTCAAAATCATTTGACATTCTAATGAAATGAACATACACCAAAATTAGTTTTCTATGCAAGTTTTTAGATTTGTCTACCTAGCGTAGGGTATTTTAACATTTATTCTTTAGTAAGTCAACAAATAATTATACTAATAGGAATAATTGATCCAAAAATTGTTGAATTCCACACAACTACTTAGTTTGGAAGCATGAACACCCTATTAAAGTTTCAGATTATTTGGAGGTAGTTGTGATACACACATCTCACATGTGGCGACATCTCGCGCATAGTAACATTGGTCTACCTAGATAGATACATACCTACCTAACTACTTTGTTTAGTAGTTGCATCTCGGATACACATGCATGGAAATTGTTGTATAATTCGTCCACATAGTATGTACTAGAAGAAAACAAAGTAGAATGATGCATCATCTCAATATTTGTCATTAAAACCTTTTAAAATTTGTTTGAACAGTATTAAAATAAATTTAATTGAAAAAGTAAAAATGGCGGCACAACTAGGGCAAGCCATTTTGCACAATGCAAGAGAGTTGTGAAGGAGTTTAAGAAGGTGAGTCTGTTTGTGTATATAAGCTGTGTTCGTCATTGCTAGAGAGGCGACGTGGGACTAACAATTGTGGATATCTGATCTGTGCTCTGCGCTATATTTTCTTGATGGGCTTAGAAAACCGAAGTGGCCCAAAAAAACTGATGTGGCCCAGTACTCCGTCTTATTTTGAGACATAGGTTAAAAACAAAAAACGCTAGGCTAAAAACGAACACACTTGAATAGCATAATGGTTAGCCCCCTAGAGGTTGTTCCTGCCCTCCACGGTTCGAAACTCCATAAGAGCCCTTTTTTTATTTTTACAACATTTTTGGTTATTAGTTCCTATTTCTGTTTCTCTATTGTAATTTTTTGCCATTTTGTACTTTGATATAATTGTAATATATGGGTAGGACCCTAGCATCACAATTGTAACTTATTTGAACAATGTGCAACTATACATCTATCACAACCATGACCATATCTCAATTACTCCCATGAGTTTATGTGAGACATGTTCATGGTTCTGAAGCATGTGCACCACCATGTTGTCAGAATCAATTGAAACTTATTTTTTCATGAATATACATGAAAATGGTGTGTCCATGCAAGTTTGTAGATTTTGCTTCCTGGCTTAGGGAATTTTAACATTTATGTTGTAGTATATCAACAAATAATTCCAATATTAGGAAAAAAGAGCTCTCAAAATAGCACAAATGCACACAACATTTTAGTTTGGATCCTTGAACACCCTATTAAAGTTTGAGTTGTTCTAGAGATAGTGGTACTATACATCTTGAATAGCATTCATGTCTCACATATACTCAATGTTTGCAAGTGAGACATGTAGTTCAATGTGTGGGATGTGTCGATCCATCTTCACAGAGTCATTAAAATAATATTACTGCCATGCCCACACACAAAAAAGTCTTAAAATCTGAAAGAAAATAAAAAACTAAACAGTCCAAAAAAAATGAAAGAGAACATAAAAAGGAAAAAAAGAGTAAACAAACAAAAATAAATGGCTCCAACAGGGTTCGAACCTGGCATTTGTTAGTTCAACTCAGACTGTGCTACCGTTGCACTAATAAGATGTTTTGAATATGTGGGGAGGGCTAATTTATTTTACCCATTGTTGTCAAAAAAACCCATCACCTTCAGTGGTCGCATCCCCTTATATATACATCCCAATTTCGTCGGCGGATGCTTTCATCTACTCCGAGAAACCACCCCGACTCTTCCGCTTCAGACGCCTCGTTGAAAGAACTGCCACGACTCCTCCGCTTCCGCCGCCGCGTCTGCCACCACCGCTACTCCTCTGCTTCCGCCGCCGCGTTTGCCACCACCTCGCCCCCCTTGCGCCGCCGCATTAGCCGGGGCCGGGAAGATGCCAAAATCGGTGAAGAAGAACTTGGCGCAGTCCGCCCGTGCCAGGAACCAGAGGCGCGACCCGGCATCCGGGAGATTCGCTAGGGCCTCCACGGCCGCCTCCGGTGTTGAAGGGTCCAGGAGGCTAACAAGGGCCTCCGCCGCCGCCGCCGGCGTTCAAGGGTCCAGAAGGTTCACCAGGGCCTCCGCCGCCGCCACGCGCGTTGAAGGGGTTCCCCCTCTTCGTTGCAGTGGGAACGCCGCCGTGGGCGTCGGCGACCCCGTACCTGATGTTCCACCTGGCTTCGAGAACGTCACTCCCATGGGCGCAGCTGGCGATGACGGGGTTCCGCATCTGCGTTCCATCTGGACGCCCGCCGCCGGCGTCGACGACAGTGTACCTGACGTACCACCGGGCTTCGAGAATGTCACTCCCATGGTGGCCGCCGGTTCAACATCCACGTCGGCCGACCGTAACAAGGTAAAAGTAAGGGGTTACCGGTACATTTTTGGGGTTTTTTCAGTTCAATCTTAGGTTTACTAGGGTATTAAGATCGTGCCCGTGTGTTGCACCTGTAAACCATGTTCAAACTTATTAGGATTAGATGTGCCCACATGAGATGTGAAGCGATGGTAGAGTTAATGTGGGGGAAAACAGAGCTACTGCAAGGAGAATGAAATATATTTAGGATTAGATGTGCCCACATGAGATTATAACCTATCACCCCCACTGTCTAATCACAATTAGGTCGTGTTTGGATAGGGTTGAAAATGTTTTGAGCCCTATTAAATGCAACTTTCACCCCTATTAAATCACAGTTTGCAAATCTGACTGAATCATTACAGGATGATTACTGTAGCATTACTGTACCAAATCATGGATTAATTATGCTCATTAGATTCGTCGTGAAAAGGTTTCATAAATAGACTTCATTTAATACTTATCATTATATGAAACTGCAGAATTGCAGGTACCCACATTTGTTGATTCAGAATTGCAGTTTTGGATTTCATATTATGGATGTGCTGATCATCGATTATCATTTGTGAGGGGCAATGGGCAGGTTCAATTTAAATAACTGCAGTCAGCAAGTTAATCTGCACTTACCTTATATGAAGAAAGATAAAAATAAATGTCCAAACAAATTAATTCCATCTAAGTAGTTCCATAGGAGGCAATATGTGTAATTGTGGCTAGCAGAAGATGTATGCAATTTAGTACATACATACAAGATGTTTTGCATGTAAAAACAATCTTAAACTATAGAAACAAAAACTCATATAGCAACCCTGATAAGAGGCACATATGTGGGCACATGGTATATGGCTATGTACTGAAATATTTGGAACATTCCATGTACATATGTTAGTAGATCTATAATAAGCAGTTGATTATCATTAGGCTTGCCAGGCAGCAAGTTGCTGTTCATAATTTCTTGCTTGAAGGCAAAGACAGCACACTCCCCTTGCTCATCCCATCATTTTCGATGTATACTAATTCAGTGTCCTGTTTATCACAATTCAGGATTGCGCCTGTTGCAACCATACTAACAATGAGCTCAACAAGCTGAAGGAAGATCTTATGCAGAAGATAGTGCACCTGGAGGAGAGGGACTACAAGAATAGCGTCAAGATCTATATTCTGGAACAAAAGGGTAAGGGGGATGACAAGGCCATCGCTAAACTGATGAAGGGGTTGAAGGAACTGAAGGAGAATCAGAAAAAGGATTGAGAAGGATGGCCTTACATCAACCTTTAACTATAGTTAGTTGTGCCTTAGGAGGCATGAAGACATGAACCTTCATCTGCTGTCATGTAGATGCATTTTGTTATCCTTGTTGCTTTTGCCTGTAACTATTTGTGGTCAGTGCAATGTGGCTGGTTAGCGTAGAAGACATGAACCTTCATCTGGTGGCACGTAGATGCCGTATGCATGGTTGAAACTCAGTAATGCTACTGTTAGTAGTGCATGGTGGCAAGTTTAAGCATGTTAATATATGATATTAGCTTATGAAAGTATCATTCGTGTTACTCAATCAATTTGTTTGGAAAAAATCGACTTATGTGTGTAGTTGCTTTGTGATGCCTTTCAAAGATGATGGTAAACGTTTTTTTATTAATAACAAAGGCAAAATCATAGACCAAAATAAGTTGTCCAGCAAATCATATATAGAGCATATATTGCTTAAGCTGAGCTATTTAAGCTCCTTTGTTCACCACACATGGCAGACCACAGTACTGCAGTTCAATTGTCAAACATACATCCACAAGTGAGGTATGTCGCGTCCCTAGGTGTTCTGGTTCAGTTGGTAGACTACTGGAATTTCATCCTTATTTACAGAAACAGACAGCACAAAAGCACTACTTAATCTTGCTTGCCTTCTCGGCTCCAGCAAAATCCAAAAGCCTGCGCCATATGTTGCAGCCTAGTTGTTGTTTCTTGCCTTCTCGCTTACAGCAATGAGTGCATCTTGAAGTCTCTTCTTCTTTGCCTTCTCCTTGTAGAGCTCTCCCTGAAGCCACTCGATATTATCCTGGCTTTTATTTTTCTTCTTTGCCTTCTCCTTGTATAGCTCAACCTAAAGGCTGTTGATATTGTCATGTGACGCAGCAACCTCATCGTGCAACTCCTTGAAGGTCATCTGTTGGCCAATGATAATTGAATCAACATACGAGCATTTCAAATGGATCAAACAATACAAGTCACAGTAAAGCAACTACTGTAGGATCTAATCAGCTATTGTTGGGTTGTTAACACAGCAATTTCAAGAGACAATTTAGCTCTTCCCCGAAAAGCAAATTAGTTTTGCGGTGCCACTAGTAAATTTAGGACAACAGTCCTAAGATTTATCTGATATATTGCTGACACATATGTATGCAAATTGATGTTAAGTCATGGTTCCATAATTGGCATTGCTTAGTCAAACATTTATTAACTGCAGCTCAATTCAATATAATGTTGCCTCAGGTTCATACTTTCTGTTCAGCTACAAATTTACACCAAATTTCAGACAACTTGAACATAAGTTATAAAAAATGGCAACTCCATACTAAATGTAACAGCAACTAGCCATCTCATTGTGGGAATCACTAAAACAATGTGCTGGATAAGATGAATCTAACAACAGACACAACCAAACAACTATTATATGTGCTAATCAGCTATTGTTGGCTGGTTAAGATGGATTTTTCAAGATACTTCACCTTCCTCTCCTTCCCCTTTTCCTTTTCCTTCTGCTTTGCTGGGCTGACCAATGAATCCTCGCTGCTACCCTCCTCAATGGTACACTCCTCACTGCTGCTGGACGTCAGCAGTTCGATGATTGTTTTATTGCCCTGAACATCGGGGGTGCCGTCCTCGTCGCAGAGGATGATGCGCGCCGAGCAACTGAATCCATGGGAGAGCTTCTTGTTGGGCACGACGCTGGAGCTGGACCGCAGCCCCCGGCGCGCGCTGGCCTCTGGCGCGTGCTCCGCGGTGGAGCAGATCTCCCGCCGCGCGAAGGCTCTCAGCGCGCGCTTGGAGGGGGAGCGTATCTCCAGGCCCGCGTTGGCCTCTGGCAAGCGCTCCGCGGCGGAGGTGATCTCCTGGCTTGCGCTGGACTCGGGCGAGATCGGCGGTGGAGGAGATCTCCCGGCGGAGTAGAACCTTCCCAATGCATCTCGCTCCAGCCGCCGAGCCTTCTTGGAGCGCTTCCGACAAGCCTGCTCCCTGCTCACCGAGGGCAGGTGGCCCTATCAATGCCGGAGAGGTCACTGGGCTGCGAAACCCTAGCTACGGATGCGGGAGCGGCGCAGCGAATCGAGCAAGACGCGGGTGCGGGGCAGCAAATCGAGCAAGAGAGGGGGGAGCCGGGTGAGGGATGGGGGAGATGTGGGAGGGACCGATTGGCTGCTAATGGGCTGCCCACGGCTGGGCTGATGACACAGACGACACAAGCCAGCCCAACCAGAAATTGCAGCCCAATGCAGCCCGTCTTACTCCAATGCTTTGCTGATGCTGGCGTAGGATGCAGCATGGGCCGACTTGGGCCTATTGCAATTGAGCACAAATACGCCCTCTATGTGAGACATGTTTCATGGTAGTGAAAGATGTGTATGACCACATTATCAAAATCATTTGACTAGAATTAACATACCTAGACCCACACGTGGGCCCCACATCGAGAGCCGGACCCTAAGACTTAAAGCTCGCGCTCACACCATAAAATATCAACGAATTTGACTGAAATTTGTTGGAAATGACTTAGAGTGGCAGTCCACTACTCTGTGCACATTATCATACCTAGATCCACATGTGGGCCCCACGTCGAGAGTCGGACCCTAAGACTTAAAGCTCGCGCTCACACCATAAAATATCAACGAATTTGACTGAAATTTGTTGGAAGTGACTTAGAGTGGCAGTCCACTACTCTGTGCACATTATCATACCTAGATCCACATGTGGGCCCCACGTCGAGAGCCGGACCCTAAAACTAAAAGCTCGCGTTCACACCATAAAATTGCAACGAATTTGACTGAAATTTGTTGGAGATGTCTTAGAGTCGCAGTTTGCTACTTTGTGCAAATTATCATACCTAGATCCACACATGGGCCCCACGTCGAGAGCCGGACCCTAAGACTTAAAGCTCGAGCTCACACCATAAAATATCAACGAATTTGACTGAAATTTGTTGGAGATGTCTTAGAGTTAGAGTCTGCTAATTTGTGCAAATTATCATACCTAGATCCACACGTGGGCCCCACGTCGAGAGCCGGACCCTAAAACTAAAAGCTCGCGTTTACACCATAAAATTGCAACGAATTTGACTGGAATTTGTTGGAGATGTCTTAGAGTGGCAGTCTGCTACTTTGTGCAAATTATCATACCTAGATCCACACGTGGGCCCCACGTCGAGAGCCGGACCCTAAAACTAAAAGCTCACGTTCACACCATAAAATTGCAACGAATTTGACTAAAATTTGTTGGAGATGTCTTAGAGTGAGAGTCTGCTACTTTGTGCAAATTATCATACCTAGATCCACACGTGGGCCCCACGTCGAGAGCCGGACCCTAAAACTAAAAGCTCGCGTTCACACCATAAAA
Source organism: Cenchrus fungigraminus (assembly GCA_036936925.1). Taxonomy (NCBI): domain Eukaryota; kingdom Viridiplantae; phylum Streptophyta; class Magnoliopsida; order Poales; family Poaceae; genus Cenchrus; species Cenchrus fungigraminus. The sequence goes on along the minus strand of CM072770.1, from coordinate 122,643,358 downwards.
TTGCAACGAATTTGACTGAAATTTGTTGGAGATGTCTTAGAGTGGCAGTCTGCTACTTTGTACAAATTATCATACCTAGATCCACACGTGGGCCCCACGTCGAGAGCCGGACCCTAAAACTAAAAGCTCGCGTTCACAACATAAAATTGCAACGAATTTGACTGAAATTTGTTGGAGATGTCTTAGAGTGACAGTCTGCTACTTTGTGCAAATTATCATACCTAGATCCACACGTGGGCCCCACGTCGAGAGCTGGACCCTAAAACTGAAAGCTCGCGTTCACACCATAAAATTGCAACGAATTTGACTGAAATTTGTTGGAGATGTCTTAGAGTGAGAGTCTGCTATGAACGAGTTGAGGAAGCTCATGAGTTTCTAGCTCATGGTCGAGCCCTAACTATATTGAGACATGTTCACAGTTGTGATGAATGTGTATGACCACATCCATCACATGACTGTATTATATGTATAGCACTAGTAAAAATTAATTTTTTAAAACCGGGGGAAAAAATGAAAAGAACTAATAAAGCATAAAAAATCGGGAAAAAAGTGAAAAGAACTAATAAAGCATAAAAAGAAGGAATAAATAAGAAAAAGTGGCAAAAAAAAAGATACCTAGGAATCGAACCCGGGAGATGCAGATTAGTCATAGAGTGGCTTACCATTGTGATACTCAAGTTGGATCAATGTAAGCTGCCACCATAATAACATTTAACTGGTACTTACGTTTTTTCCAAAACTTAAGGTCAGCACACCCTGATGGGCCGTCGAAATGGGCCTGAGGCCTTGGGCGCGTCGCGGGGACGTGGGAGGGAAACCAAGCGCGAGTATAGGTGTCTACAGGGTTTAATTCCAAAAATAAATCCCTGTTGCAAAAAAAAAATCCTAAATCGTGCAGAACCGTAACTGCACCCACGGTGGCGGCGGCTGCATCGCGGAACTGGCCATTCTCCATCAGCTGCGGCCCTGCTGCGCTCCTATTTCTTTGCCGGCAGAAATCTCTACCTCGTCTTTCATTGCGTTCCCGTTCTTCACCAGCAGCGAGTGTAGGGCACAGGCTAAGCGCAGGGGAGATCACACCGACTCACCACCGCACAAGGCCCAAGTTGCATCATGTGCATGTGCATGACATAGGCTCACGTATATTAGTGGACAACGAATGTCGCTTGGTACATGTTCTTTTTTTTCTTACTTGTTGTGTTCAAACTTCAAATAGCCAAATCATCTTTATTTGTGGAATGTATATACATGCAGGATGTTGTAATGCGATTTAAGGTGCACAAAGTGAAGGAACTTTATCCGGATCTGAACAAGTACTATGACAATAGGGAAGAAAATATGGGCATGTTTACCATTATAGAGCCAGGCATTGTTGAGTTCGTTTTGATGGAGAAATCTTTGAGATGTTTTGGATACAACAGAGGTGCAGAGGTGTACTACCTGAATCCCGGTCGAGGGAGTACACCATCAATTGGGTATGGCTTAACAAGGATTGATGGACAAGAGGAGGTGAATGAATTGGTGTGTGCTCATGCCGAAGAGATGACCAAGATTTGTCATCTGTACCTGGTGGGACCTGAAGATGTGAGTATTGGTTTCTATTCACAAATAATCTTGTTAATGCAACTATTGATGTTATAAAGATGTGAGTATTGGTTTCTATTCACAAATAATCTTGTTAATGCAACTATTGATGTTATAAAGATGTGAGTATTGGTTTCTATTCACAAATAATCTTGTTAATGCAACTATTGATGTTATAATAACATGTAAACAACTTAATGCAGGAAAAGGAGGACTTCGACTACTACAATTAGGAGAAGAAGAAGAAGAAGGCGATACGTTCCGTGATGTCAATACTCCAGGGGATAGTCCTGACGGCATCTAAGCACGTTGCATTGTTAGGAGGGTTACAAAATTGTTAGGTTGAATTAATTTTTTGTTTGAAATGAGACTAAGTTTTTTTATGTTTTTTCATAAAGTTAGCTTGTAGTTTGGATGCGTGTGTTTGAACAAATATTTGGTGATCCATGTTTCGGTACTCTAGGGATGTGTTCAGATTTCGTGAGAATTTATGATAAAATCCAAGCATTTGTGGACTGAGGTTGATTATGTTACTGGGGATGTTGTTTTTTGCATAAAAAGAGAGGATTTTTTAGATTGAAAAAAAAATTGTGCTATGGGGCTGTAGGGCTAAGCCAGGCCACAACAAGCTCAACCGGCGAGCGTGAAGCCCAGCGAGCGGGAGCCCGAGTGGGCCGGCCAGCTCATTAAGCCCCATAGCACATGTAGCAACCAGTAGTGGATGAAGGTAATTCGGAGTTCGAAAGCGCATGCACGCCTCCCCTTATAAGCTGGGATACTCCCTTCTCTATTTTCAGGGTGGTACTAAACGTCTCTGAGTGCGACGCCGCTGCAAAGAAGCTAAATCGGCCGGTGAGAGTAATAAAAACACTGATGGGCTGGCCCAAATCGTCTATAAACCTGGGCCATTGTGAAACCGGCCCATAAGGCCCACTTTCCTCCGATGAGCTATAGCCGTCGGATGTGGCATCGACGGCTGCCGTTTCCCCCGAGCCAGGTCTAAACGGGCGTCCGCCGCAGCCGCACCAAACCCCAGTTATTCTTCTCTTCCCCTCTTTCCTCTTTCGAGGGCGGCTGGCGGGCGCGCGCCGGGAGGAGATGGCACCGCCGACCTTTGCTCGCCGGATCTGCGTGAGGCCGTGGCCAGGCGCAGTTTCATCGAGCAAGCGTCGCTCGTTGGTGCCCTAACGTGCTGGGTCCCGCACACGTGTGGTCCACGGTGGCGACGGCGATAGGCGCCGGATCGGGTTGGTGGCTGATCTCCTGACGTCAGCCCCGGGCTACGGCGGCCGCAGTCCCTAAGCTAAGTTGCGATCCTCTGTTGCTTTAGATCTAGGGTTAGGTTAGGCCTCCGCTGCGCCCCAATTCTATGACCCCTCTCGCCATCTCGCTCCAGACCTGGAGGATGGTTGGCCGGGTCGTCACTGCTCGGACGTGCCTGGTCAGGTGGCTCGCCGCTGCGAGCGTCCGGCCGCTCTGCCGGTGTTCGTTCTCGCGTTGTGCCCCCTGGTCTATATCAATTTCATGTTTCTATTTTTGCAGTTTAGCCCATTTACCCATTAGGCCCCGTTAGGCCCATGGTTTGGTGGCCCATTCCCTAGAATATCAACCGGCGGAGTGCCCACCGCGTCGGCTCGGTAGTGGAAGGGAAACCGTGCAGCCTCGGTGGAACCGTCAAGCCTCGATAGGCGCGCCCCTTCACTGCTGCTCTATTTCTACCCCTTGCGTGCATTTCACACCTTGCTTCTCCCTGTTTCTCCCCCTTTCTCTTGCCGTTGATCTCAGGAGAAGCCGAAGGTGAGCGTGTAATCTGAATTTGTTTCCCTTCTGCATTTCTCTTCTGTGATAGGTAGTTAGTGTATCAACCATTTTGATTGTACTTAGGGATTGAACCTATGGAATGCATTTGAAGTTTTGCATTTTCTTTTATGATGTATTGTGCATCTGAACATGTAGGTAGTGAGTGTTTTTATTTCTTGATCATCCAAAAGAAATTTTATTTCTCTCGTAGTATTGATCAATGGATGAAGCACGTTACAGTGTTCTTTCTTGGAACTAAAAAGAAATTTCTTTTCCCATTTTTTAATGTGTTTCGTTGTAAGCCAAAGAAAGTTCCTTTTCTTCTTTCTTTCTGTTTCATCTTCATTGCCATCTATCTCATTCCTCCTATTTTTTCTTCTCTTCATCATCTGGTTCATTTATGTTGACTAATCCTTGTGTTGTACTATTCAGGCTGTGCCTTTTTCCTCAAGTGAAGGTATTTACCCTTCGGTCCTCAAAACGTTTTCAGTGCATTTCTATTGTTGATCTTAGTTTTTCAAATAACGCAAATAGTTGGTACCAAATTTGTTTTGTCACAATCACAGACTTGTAGGGTTTTCTGATAGTTTAGGCTTTCATTTTGATATTTTTGCTGTGATTTCTACCATGATCCTTATGTGCCAACTTGGTATCCTGTTATGTAGTCTTGTTTTTAAGGTAATTTCTGTATTTAATTTTCAGTGTTGTGGTGCTCATGGACTACAGGAGGCTAGACTTCATGGTATGCCGCATTTCAATTTATTTGGTCAGTGTGTTTGCTAAAACCACCTGTCACCTATATTTTACACTTTTTATGCTCCCTACTTTACAGGCTGATGAGCTTCTTGAGAGAGGTTTTGATCAAAGGAGGATACCTCCCATGGTACAGTTCAATTACTTCGTAGTTTATTATGTTCTTCTGTAGAAAATTATGTAATGTGATTTTGTTACAAGATCAAATAATTATGAGAATACAATTTCTGGAAATATTTCCAGACCTTCTATTATGTTTGTGTACATATTTCATAACTAGTTTGTTTTAATTGCCCTGTTTCTGATGTGATATTTCATATATTTCGCAGCACCCTGTCTTGAGCTACAATGCATTTACTAGGTTCAATCTGCCGGTGACAAGGGAGAATATGCACTATCTTGGCATCCAAGATGGCCCTCAGAACCGCTTGATTATAGCTTGGTCTCCAACTGATGGCAATGGAATCCAGAACCGCTGGATGACAACCATCCGTGCCTTGGCGAGGCTGATTACTACTGACAATGTGCCTTTCTTCAGGTATGATCTATCTACAGTTCTTATACATTGTATGTACAGTTTATCATCACTGTAAATTTGTGCTTTGAGCGTAGTAAAATATTTTTAATTTGAGCCTGGGATGTGTATAACATTGGAGTTTACCAACTGTATTTGGAATTTGCATTTTCATTTGATGGAGTTGCACATCACCAAAGCAATCTGACGATCTATGTAAAAAATCTTTGTAGTTGGTTCTGGATTTGATGGGTTTTCACTGACCCCCAACAAATCTGTTATTTCCATTTGCACTTGTTTTTAATTAATTTTATTTGTCTATAGTTTGTAGTTATAATTTGAGGCTCAGATGTGTATAAAATTGGAGTGTAACATGAATTTCTGCAAAATTGAAAAAGTTTAATAATGTTAAAGTTTCTGTAGAGATTAAACAAATTTCATTTTTGTGCGAATGACTGTTTGCAATGTTGGTCAACTGTAAATACTTTGGTGATTGTCTTCTGATAATATGTTATTTCACTTTTTAACTATGTTTTTTACCCCCTTAATTTTCAGGGTAGCTGTTAATCCAACTCAGCGGCATGGCTTCGTCATGTGCCCTAACACTGAAGTGGCTGCAGCTCTTCGCGCGTGCTATGTCGAAGTTGGAGCTGAGCGGGTCTTCTTTGACCTGGTTAGGAGTGTTGAGTACCTGCCATTCGGTGAAGATGTCAACCAACATCTTCAGGTGTTCTGGTGGGTTTGAAGTGGGTCTGAAGATAACAAGAGCTGCACTGGATAAAGATGATATCAGCCTTGCCTGTTTTGTGTTGAAGTTCTACGATGTTAACATACTTATCTATATAGCTTAACCTATGTATGAAGCACGTAGTTATGGTGATATGTATGTGTATGAACCATTTAGTTCTGTACCTAGAATATGTCAGTATGAGCTTGGAACAATATAAACCTTCTTCTATGACATCGTTGGGTCTGTTTGAGTATCTACCCTACATGAAGTTGTTCGGTACCTTCGATGCCATGGTTTGTAAACATATGTTCGTTCCAGGGTAAGGCACGTTAACACAGCATGGTATGTTAACTTGCGACGGTATGGCATGTTAACATAGTATGTTAACTTCTAACGTTAAAGGGATGTTAGGATACCCATGGTATGTTAACTTGCCATGGCAAGGCATGTTAACTTCCCCATGGCCAGGAATGTTAGCTTCCCAAGGTACGATATGTTAACTTGACAATAATACGTTGCCTATCCATGTGGTAACTTACCGAAGTTATGTTAACAACGGTATGTTAACTTCCTTTTGCACTCTCGAAGGGGTACAGAGGATAGTGCTGCAGTACATTTATGTGATCTATCTATTTTCAGCACTTGTGATCACAGAAATCCCTGGAGTTGAGAAGCTGGACCAAAGCTATAGCACCTGACTCGGCATAGATGACACTATGGGTTTCTTTTAGGGTAGCTGGCTGAACCTGCAAGTTTTCAACAAAAATACCCAGACCAGCCCTTCTATTATTGAAGGGGAAACCTCTTAAGCACTGTGAAGGATAGTAGTGGTCACAACCAGAGCAGGAGGATTATTGAGTTAAAGCAGCATATCATTGAGAATAATAGCAGTGGTTACACCCGGAGAGGAGTAGAAGTACTGGGATCAACCATCATATCATCCTGATTAACCGTCGTCGGGACAACTTGATCTGTCACGTGAGGGAGAATAAAAGTTACTACTCAGACCTCTCCCCAATTTTTTCGTATAACATATTTATGTTAATTGGCACTAAACCTAATAAATGAGGAGCTAAACATCTGACAATATGAATCAATACTGGAAAAAAGACATAACATATTAAACTCAAAAATTCTGGAAAACAAGTGATCCAAATTCTGATTATATCCCATTTGCAGCCAAAAATGATTAGTGGTACAATGGATGCTATACCACAACAGTAGTCACAATTTACGTTGCCCAACTTCAGTTCATATGAACAAAATCATATTGGATGATACTAGAAAGTTTTAGTTACCTTTTGCAAATCATTTATCCAACACATCCTCAGGGAGCATTTTTTTCTACAAATGAAGAGGAACAATAGCCATTAATACAAATGGCTCATGGACCAACAATTTTTAGCTTTCATGACAATTACTCTTAGCTTACCTCATCTCTCATGGGGCATGTTCGCCGATTGTGACCCTCTTCTTTACAACTTGAACATTTCTTGTAAGATCTATCTGAACTTGACTTCAACTTTTTCTTTGGGGCCCCTCTTCCAGGCACACGTATGGGATCAAATACATTGCAGTACTCTGCAGAATCAACATCCTGGGCTTGTGGGAGCACATGACCAAACCTCTTGCCTCCACCATCTCCTCTATTTGTAGGGATCATAGCAGCTTCCTCTTCAAGAACGCGCTTGAGCCGTTGATATGCTTCAATTGATTGAGATGCTGCGAAGGATGCTGTTTGACTAATATTGTGTAGGTCATGGTACCTTTGCACGCTATCAGAATAGTCATACATGGTGCTCTTCCTTGTAGGAGGAAATCCACGCTTTGCATCCATCGTCCACCTTTCCAAAACACAGCAGTCTGGAAGCTTACTTTCTCCCCGAAGGCCCAACACAAAGAAGATGTGTGAGCATGGGGTTCCAAGGGACTGTAACTTTAGACAAGAACATGAAATTTCCTTCAACAAGTCCTCATCATCACATATCTGTAACTCACATTTCACAAAGTATCGTTTGTCTCCTTTATCAACCCTTCCAATTTTATACACAACTATGTTATAGCTATCCATTTCCTCTATGAAATAACACTTCTCGGCTGCTTTTAGACTGTAATGCACATCAGCATGAAAAACACCTGGTGTGAACCTTCCTGCAGCATCATTCACAATAATTGAAGCATCTGCTTCCAAGCATGGCTTGTAACTTGCATTATATTCCAGTTGTGCTTCTCTAATGCGCAGCTTTTCAAGACAGTTATCAAAGTGTTGTAACAGCTCTACCAGTGTCATTTTCCGATCTAGATTAAACTGAATCCTAGAGTGTAGGCTCTCGCTACGCTGGTTGCTCCTCAGTCCTAAATAACGCTTATTAGCATGATATGTAGCACACCAGACTTCCCTCCTCTCATACATCTAATATAGCCACGATTCCTTATCTGTAACGGCATTCTTATCCAAGAATTCCAACCATTTCCTCTCAATCTCTTCTATAGAGCAACGATCATAGAGAAAACACCTAATCCCTTCCTTCACTTTGTCGTCCTTAATATTACTGACAATGTTATTCTCAATATGCCATCCGCAAAGCCTATGCGATGAATTCGGCCACACAATACTGATTGCTTTTTGCATTGCAAGGTCTCCGTCGGTGATCACAGAAACTGGATGTTTCTGCGACATAGCTTGGCTGAATTCACTAAGCAGCCAAACATATGACCCAGTATCCTCATGAGCAATAATTTCACAAGCAAATAGAACTGCACCTTTATGATGATTCACCCCTACAAAAGGAACAAACGGCAGGTTGTATTTGTTCGTTTTGTAAGTGCCATCAAATACGACGACATCACCGAATGCTCTATAATCCATTTGACTTTGAAAGTCGCACCAGAGCACTCCCGTCAGATGTCCTCTCCCATCAGTCTTGTACTTGAAGTGAAAACCTGGATCTATACGTTTCTGATGTTTCAAGTAATTGATGATTATTTGAGCATCACCGCCGGAGAGTGTCTGCAACTTATTGTGTTGGCAAAAATTGTACAGGTCCTTTGCTGTAAATCCAACCTTATCATAGCCACCATACCGCTTTAGCATACTATCTACTATCTGGTGTTTCCGGATCCCAGAAATCTGCAGATGCACAATCTCTGCTTTCTGCTCATCAGTGATTTTTCTATGAGAACGTAGAAAACAACAAAGGTCTGCATCAATCATTGGATGGTTGTGTTCGTCGATGAAATCCTTCACATACCACTGCTCTGTGTCATAATCCAGTGCAATCACAAATTTAGCACGACATCCATAGCGAGTGATATTCCGCGACCTCCGCTTCTTGATCTCCCTCCTCATGTGCTTCTCTTCTCAGAAACCTTCACAGCTGCAAACAAACTTGCGAAGGGTCTTCTCATTGTGGTCGCTGTCCCACTCGCAGTAATCCTTCCTCACACTAAATCCTTTCTCATAAGCGTACTCATTGTAAAACTCGAATCCTTCGTCCTCACTGTTAAACAGCTTCATAACTATTTCACGGTACTCCAACAAAGAATTTTCATTAGACATCCCCCCTGAAAAGAAACAAAAATAAACTTCCATATAAAAGAAAAAACTTGCAATTTGATAGTAGGCACCTAGTGCACGAACATGTATTGAACACATTTTTAGCTTGACAATTCAAATGCAAATAGACACTACTACATTGCAAGATGAAATGCTACATACAAAACATATAGAGCTTTTCGAGCCACATAAGGCAAGGCACATGTTTCATAAATGTGGATACAACATTCATGATCTGCTAAACATGTACAGTGCAAATAATTGTAAACATGTACAATGCAAATAATGTAAACATGTACAGTGCTAAATATGTTGATACAAGATTAATGATCAGCATACATCAAAAATACTGCCATGTGCATGGATGCATACTATAACCAACATGAGAAATTGTAGGTGCATGTTCAGAATAAATGAAAGAGCAAGTGTTCTCTTATTCCAAATCTTTTCAAATCAAATTATTCAGCCAAGGCAGAAATCAATGTACTGATTCTGAATAGCAACCTCATTTGCACGGCACAAACGGATACTGTTGTAAAACCGTAAAGATTCTAATGTCTTTCACCTACTGCTTAACACGGGATGGATCATGAACGGCGGTGCCTTGCTAAACCGAGAACGCTAAAGACAGCAGTTGAGTATGTGATTCCGTTACTCACTTAAAGTTGAGGTACTGGCCGACGGCGAGGAGGACGGGGCAGTACAGTGTCGGATGCCACGAGAAGGAGGCAACGAGCGCCAGTAGCTGGAGCGCCTTGAGGACCTTGCGCCGGGGGGAGGGGGGAGGCGTGGGCACGGCAGCTCCTCCGGGGCGCAGGCGGCGGCGCGGCAGGGCCACCGGGGAGGAGGCGGCGACGCGACAACTAGACGGAGGGAGAGATCTGGGCGGTGGTGGACAGGGTGACGACACACGGTGTGGAGGGGCGCGGGAGGTCGGGGTCGGGGTCGGGGGTCGGGATCGGGGTCGGGGTCCTGAGGTGGGCGTCAAAAAGACCAACATACCCTTGTTTGCAAAAAATACAATTCAAGGGAGGAAATGTGAGGAAATGGGAGGAAATTTCAAGCACCATAGAAAGCCTCATTTGAATATGAACACTTAAGGTGAGGCATATATGTTGAGCCTTGAGATTAGTATATATAATCAGTTTTGGTTCGAAATTTGTCATAAGACTCTTTTTTTGAAATAATCAACAATGAGTCTGCGGGACAACAACAAATGATAGTATTTCTGTATTGATATGTTTTTCCTGAGTCGGCGACATCGGGGAAGTCGTAGGGAAACCTGTGTTCGCGCATGTTACAAGTAGCCGCTCATGCTAGTTGCTAGGGTTTATGATCTGCATCTCGGGCTCTCGGCTCGGCGGTGTGGAGATTGAAGGAGAGAGCACCGTAGCCACGTGTACGTGCAGTCAGAGTTTAATATGGAACGGACAGAGAGGATCGTGATATAAATTGAGGTGACGTGTGAACAACCGGTTGTGGCCTTTGGATTATTGCAGAATTCTAGATTGGTATGTATGGCAAGACTGTTTATTAGTCGTTTACAATGTAGGAGTATAATCATGATTGGATTGGGGTTTGTGTCCGGAGAGTAGGACTTTATTTATTTTTCAACAAGGGTATTCTGGTGTCTATCCTCACAAGACCCCGAGCAGGCGAGCACTCACTACGGGAAACTGCACCTTTCCGTGTGCGGCGAAGGTCGAAATCCTCACGACAAAGGCTTTACCGTTAGTTCCTCTCGGTAAAGGGCTCACCATGAAAATCGGCTGGCAAACAGCTCTTTGCCGAGAGCTGTTTGGCGAGCTCACAGAAAAGGTTTGACGTGTACTGACACTCGACACACGACAAAGGTGTGTTCAAAAAAAGTGCAAAATAAATAGAAATTTTTTTTAGAAGAGGACTCCACCGGCCAACCACCCACCCATCACGGTATTAATTTTTCGCGCATAGTCTGTTGATTTCCCTCACACCCACACTAGTCAATTTCCCAATCTACATCATGACGGGTCCACAGGACCTATGATTTTATCAGCAGGACCCCTCTTCAACTTCAGTACTGTATAAGAAATCGGCCTGCATTTGCTGAAAAAAGGAAGGTTGCCCAAATTTATTTGAGTCTGCTGCGAAATCAGAAGACAAACTGATCGCAGTGTTCATCCATTGCAAGGAAGAGAGAAGCAACCAACAGGCTGATTTCTGAAAGTGGAACGACCCCCAAATAATTTAGCGATCCCATTAACTGTACGTGATGATGAAGGTCACTGCTGTCTAAATCGACGGTGCGAGTACGGAGCCTTGGAGCATTTGATCTTTACTCACTTCATGACAACCTCCTTAGAAAACTTCCATTATATGTAAGATAAGAATCACCTGCCTTTTGAGACATTTCATGCATATGGAAGCAGGATTTGTTTAAATATAAGTTCTCATGTTTCTGCATTTGCAGTTATCATGAGTTCGCAGGTGTTCCATTTTCATCCTTGTAAGAAATCTGGTGGATTATTGCCTGCATTTTATCCATCTTATGTCTTACTTCTAACGATCATGAATTTTCTTGTACTGCAACATTGAACTAGAAGGAAATTCTATATTTTTATATATCAGATTGGATGATGAATTAAAAATCAATCGCTTAAGTGACATTCTTGAGTTGAGGGATTAGATTTTGTTCTGCTTTGCCCTCGTGAAGCCAGAAAAGGGGGCTTTATTACCACTCATATCTCCATAGGAGTATGTCTCTCTTGGCTTCTTATCAAACTAATGAAATTATTTATCCTGTATCCCTACCAAACATGCCAAAGACTTCAGCAACCAATATGGAAATAGGTGAATTTGGGGGCTTACAATTATTTTTGCAACATAGTTTCATGCATTGATTGTAGATAACCAGGCTTAATGTTTTTCGTACGCATCACAAATCAAGCACAAAACTGTAGATACATAACTTTATCGTGAAACCCAAAAACTATGTTATTGTGAAGGCACATTCCAAAATAATAATCCATAAACATATAAGTGCTTTTTATTCTTCCATGCTGCATTCTTTTGTATTTATGAGGTATTTGTCATTTTGTAGTCTCTAAAATAAATGAGGTCTTGTGCACTCTTGGAGTTCTCTATTGATTGGTAGTGAGACTTTCTCTTGTAATGATATTTGAAAGAGTTCCTGAATTAAGTCGGTTCAAGACCTCTAACAACCTTATAACTGCATAAAAGTTTTCGACTTCTGACATTTTCGGGACAAAGAGTTCACTGCCTGAGTTTACAGAGGTGATCTTTCATTTTCCTGGCTGCCAAGTGTCATAGTGTGATCACAATCATACAAACTACTTTTTCTGTAGTAGCTTTGTTCAGAAACAGCATAGTTTGTTATTAAATTTAGGAAAAGCTCTTAACAAGTCAACATGCATTTCAGAACCCTAATGAGCCTAATAGCTGAAGAGTAGTCAGATCAGGTTAATTGACACCCTAAATTCCAAAAATGTAGGAGGTTTAAGTTTTCAAATTTAAACTTCTCAATGTTCCCAAAAAAAAAATTTAAACTTCTCAAACTTTGACCAAATTTATAGAAAAATGAAAAATGCACCAACACCTACAACATGAAATTAATTTCATTAAATTTCATGAAATATGTCTTCATAGTGAATTATTTGGTATTATAGATGTTATTATGTTAATATGTTTTTCTATAAACTTGGTAAACACCAAAGTTAGAGAAGTTTGACTTAGAACAATACTAAAACCCCTTACATTTGGATGGAGTTTATTCTAATGCTATTTTCATCCAAAAAATTATTTCCCTTTTCATGTTGAGTGTTGCAGGCTCTTTTTCCCAACTTACTTTAGTTGAGATTGTAGGAAGCCGATGTTTCTCTTCAAATCATGAATCTTGATAAGATATGCATTTCAGTCCACAGAGAGGATGGAATTCCTAGTCCCACATACCACTCTCTGAGATTAGCATCTCAGATCTTGGTTTATGAAAATTGCAACTTTCCTAAATATTGAAGGTACCAAATTCGGTACAGATCTTGTTTTCTCAATGTATCCATAGCTCCTGACTACCAAGAGTGTTGCTTGGAATATCTCCAGATTAAGCAGCCCAGTATTTGTACGCTAGTGGAATATTTTGTGGAGTTTGACTATTGTGCGCTTTATGGGTATGTACAAGATGGTTTGCTTGGTGACAATTTTGTTTTAGCCACAAGGTTCAGGCCAATAGGCCCTTGTCATGGAAATCTCGGATGAAAAGTGTTTGCTGGAGTTGCCTATGATCTGGGTCTGGAGTAAGATTCCAATCCCACCGAATTCCTTTTTGAGTAGAAGTGGCTTTTAGATTTCACCAAGGGAACAAAAACATACACAGCAATAGATGTTGCTTTCATGTTCGAATGCTGTGCTAAATTGTTCAAAAGTCAGTTCTTTTAACTTGATGTGTTCACCATTGATGGTCCCTCTTTTGTTCATTCTCCACAACAATTCCTCACCTGAACAGGAGGCTGGGAACTGTTGCCTGTTTTTGAGTAAAAGTGGCTTTTAGATTTCACCAAGCAACCATTTTCTATTACTCAGCTCTGATGATTAATTAGGTAAAGAGTTGTAATGATAGGTGTTGCTGCAGTTCTGTTAACATCATGGAAAATTATTTATGCAGCAGGTTTTGGTTGTAAGATGCTGAATGATCCAGTAAATGATATTTCATATATGTCATTGGCTTTTGCAAAAAAATCAGCAGCCAAGAGGCGCTGGAGGTGGCAAAACTGTTGGACAGATCGATGGTGAAGTTTTTGTTTCCAGCAAGAGGGACCACATCCAGCAGCTGGCCAGATGAATATTGCTCGGTTGGTAGAATGAATAGTGTTATGTGAGAGGAAATAAGGCAAAACAAGTCGAAATAAGCCGAGATTAAATCAGCCGAACACACTTATAGTAATAGGCGAAGAGCTGGCGAAGTATGACGTGGAAGAAAGAGAATCGAACGAGCGAGTCGCGCTCGCTTCACACCGGCGAAGAGAAGCTGCTGCAGCTGCTATTGGTTGAGGTCCTTCATGTGCATTAAATGCTAGGAGAATCCACCAGCATCGCGCACCAGGTCACCAGGCCTTGCAGCCGGCAGCGAGCGAAATTATTAGCCTTGCTCTCAGAGGTTGCAACTTGCAAGAGTGATTTAAAGATGAAAAGTGCAGATCTTTTGGATAGAGTGTCAACACATGGTTCTCCTTGAAGTTCAGTTATAAGAGTTGTAGTGCTATGCTAGGTTTTCAAAATTGCAGCGTGACAGTCATATTTGACAATTTCAGGTAGTAGGAGATGAGATCTTTCTGTGCAGTAGTGAGGAATAGTGCGCTTGTTGAGGGTGACTAAATAATACAAGCTCCTCAGTTTTTTTGTTTCAAAATATAGTGCTAAAGACTATGATGCATTGCTGCCTTTGAATGTATCGATCCAGGAGCAGATCACATGTATAACTTGTAATTTTGGTGTGATTTTGCTGTGTGGTTTTGGCTGGCTTTCTGCTTTTGTCACTTGTACCGAAGCTGCAGTTTGGATTTCCAAAGAAACCCTACATCATCCACTCAAAAGGACTGGACGGAATGCACAGTTCCCCATCCGCCATGACTTTGATTCTTGAGGAGAAAACTGATAAGTGAAAGCTGGAAACTCTCTTCTTTCAAAAATAAAATAAAATAAAATAGGCAGCATCATATCCGTTGTCTTTTTTCGTGCACGTGCCCTTTGAAAATTTTACCTAGCATTCAATAACCAGAACGGTTATTGCACAACGCGTCGGAAAAACTTCCCCCGCGTCGTCCTCCCGGGGGCAGCTCGGGGAATCCCTCCCCCGCCGCCGAACCTCCGCCGGCGCCGGCCCTTCCACCCTCCTCCCTTTTGTTCCCCTTCCTCCCTCCCATCCTCTTCCCTCACCAGCACCACACCCCGGGTCGTCTGACGCCTTCTTCCTCTCCCGGCCCCGGCCGTGGTCGGCGTGTCTCCTGACGCCGGCGTTCCTCGGGGCGGCGCCGCCCTCCCTCCTTGATAGACATGGGTACCCCTGGGTCCCCACCGACCGGAGCCTCAGAGGTCCCTGCCAAGTGGACCCGACCTGCCAAAAGCCCCGCCGACCTGCAAGTGGGCTCGAAAACCTTACCCACAGACCCAACGACCATGGGTGACCTCGGGCGACCTTATCTAGATCCCGGAGAATCCACGACACTTGGAGTGCAAGATAAGTCACCAGGACGCGTCTTGGCACCGCCTGTAGGTCCGAGCATCACGGGATACTCCTTGTAATCCGGAAGGATAGCTTTCCAACTTGTAACCGACCCAGATGCGGGTCCACCGACCTCGAATGGAAACCCTAGCCTGTTGCTCATATAAGGCGGCCTAGGGCTCCATTCGGGGGGGGGGACCTGGATCTCTCTCGCGTAAACCCACCACCAAACTGGACATAGTGTTTTACTCTCCGGAGGTCTGAATCAGTCTAAACCGTTGTGTTCCTGTGTTCGTCGCCTGCTTGCCGTGTTCCGAGTTCATCATGTGAACTACCACCTACGCTCTTAGTTCCCGACCCCTCCATTAATCTGCAAACCGCTCGGGTAGCCCCCTTGCGGATCTGTCCAGGTCTCAACCCCTGACACTCCCTTTCCCCCTCCTCCCGCGGGCTCCCAGGATACCCTAGATCTGGGGGTGGGCGCGGCGGCGGTGGTCTTCTCTGCGCTCTGCTACGCCGCCGCCGCCCTCTCCCGCCTTGGCCGCGCAGTGGAGACTGACGCCCGCGGCACGTTCGACGTGGTCATGCCAGCGCCGGTGACGGTGTTCGCTGCCTCCGGTGCCACGCCGTGCGTGACGAGGGTCCTCGGCGCCACCACGGAGCAGCTCTGCGCGCCGCGGGGGCTCACGGTGGCGCGCATCGTCTCGGCACCTGCGCCTGCGCCTAGTACCTCCTCCTCCCTCGGTGCTGGCAACCCCCCTCCCCGACTGCGCCTCCTTTCGTCTGTCCCCCTCCCTTCTCTTCTGGGCACCCCAAACCCTAGATCTGGGCCGCTGTTGTCTCATCCGGGGACTCCGCATCGCCGCCGCCCCAGCCGACGGGGCTACCTCTCCCTCCTTTTTTTCTTCCCACTGCCGTCGTTGCCGCCATCTCCGCCGCGGTCGGGCGTGTCTTGCCTGCTGCCGTCGTCGCCGCCACCTTCACCGCAGTCGGTGCGCGTCGCCTCCTACGCCCGCTGTGCGCCGCCCGCCTCGCCTTCGGTGGCTCCTCCCCCAAGACGACGTTGACGCAGCCCCGCTGCGCTGGGTGCCACCGTCCCACCCTGCGCCGCCGCCGTCTGCATCCCGTTGCCTTGCACCCTTGCGTCCCGGCACGGATGCGGACGGCCGGGGGACCGCCACGACGTCGGGCTTCTCTACCGGCGTCGCCCCCTTCCCCCGCTCCAACTCACCGCGGGGGTGCTGAGACGGGGTAGGTGCTTCCTCTCCGGTGCTCCTCGGGCTCGCCCCGCCCCCGTCGTCCTCCCCCTCTCTTCGGCCGGCGGTCCGGGGCCTGCGCGCATGTCTCTGCACCCCTCGGTGCGGGTGCAGGCGGGGTGGCTGCTCCGAGCTGCAGCCCCCCCTCCCCGACAACTTCCACCCGTCTTCCCCTCTTTCAACGCTGCTTCTGTCCCTTTTGCGCTCGTTGCTTGTCTCGCTGTCAAAGGTGCTGCCTTCTCGGAGGTCCTTCCGGCGACGGACTGCTCGACGCCCCATTGGGTCGCCCTTTGGTCGTCCCTGCGTCGCCTTTGGGCTTGCTTGCTTCCCTCTCCTCGACTTTGCCTGCATAAGTTCCTCTTTGCCATCATCTTCAGTTCCTGCTGCTGTTTCCACCGTTCTGGCTCTCATCTAGGTTGTTGCGATCGGCTGTGTGAAGATTGGGTGTTGGAGGCCTTTGGCGAAAGCCCTAGTATCGACAACGTTTGCGCTCCTCTGTAACTCACCCTGCTGGGGGCGTTGTTGCGGCCTCCAACTCCTTTCGGTTTGCCAAGTGAAGACTTGGCCCGCTCCTTCGTGGGTGGACGGACGACGGCGGCGTTGTCGTCACTCCCTTCTTGAAGGCGTCGTTCTGCAGGACCTCTTCGCTCGGCCTCCGCTACTTCCGAGGTGCTAGACAAGCGGTCTGATGTGTGGGCTTCCGTTATGTATCTTCTTTGCAGGCATTTGTCGTTTTAGGTAGTTTCTCGTGTGGTGTTGGTGAGGTGCTTTTCTTTCTCTCTGTTGTCGTTCCGAGTCATCTTTCTTGTTCTCCGCGCTTTAGGGGTTCTCCTAAAGTCGTGTCTTGTAAAACTCTCTCCTCTTAATGAAAAACGTGTTTTGCACGTCTTAAAAAAAATCAATAACCAGAACAGCAGCCCACTCGTGGCATTCGTTTTCTTTTGCCAATGATACCAGACATCCCACAAATGATCGTTACAGGGTTTACTGGAACTGTAGCCACTGAATCCTAGGCTTTCTATAACATACTCTTACCTCATCCAGAATTCTCAGGTTATTCTTTTCCATAAAATACCCACCAATGCCTATCAAAACAAACCATCAATAGAAGTACATTTTCTACAAATTAGCAAACTTCAACCTGTCCATTGCAGTTGGCATTTCTGCCCTGCGCACCAAACGGATCAAATGACAGATAACAAAGAATTTGCCAACACGGTTTGCCAGCCATGTTGGAACATTATAAAGCCCCAGGTTCAAGCATAACACATTCACCACAAAAAAAAAAGAAGGTTCAAGGGTAACATAAAGTAGCACATAGCACAGAGCAGACTTATCAGTTGCCTTCCTGATGAGCTCCATCTCTTCCATTTTTATGGTTACACATGTAGTAAAAACCGATGAAGGCACCACTTACTAGCACAGAGCCAGTCATCCAGGACCTCGAAAGTTGCTTCACATAACAGTGCTCACGAGCACACAACGAACTAGGAGAAATCACAGTCAGTATATTTGTGCAAACACAGATCGAGTGTCAAAGAATTTGATCTGTATACCTTACAAAAATGCCTGTCGCGACACCCTTTTGCAATATGGTAGCCCTTCTTGCCCGAATTTCCTCAAGCAGTGCATCTAACTATACAGCAAAGAACAAGTGATTGATTACTAGTACAACATGGGATTCCTCTAAATATCAGTAATCAAATGCAGTGCTCGATGATTTTTTTAAAAAGAAATAAAAATGTGGCAAGTGTAGTCATCCAACAACATAGTGATTCAGTGGAAAGCCTTAACATACGATTGATACAGACAGTTGGGAACATACAGAATAATTAAAGGAGAAGAAACCTAGGTATTTGTAGAAAGTTGGGTAGATGGTATTTGTAAGAGTTAATGCCACTATATGGACATCTAAGGACTAAGGTAAGAGATCATAAGCAACGAATAAGGATCTACAATGGTCTGGTTTCTTTGAGTATGTCAATAATTTGAATTTATTGTTAACTTAGTCTAAGCTTTTAATTGAAATCAAATTTACTGAAAAGGATTGCACAGACCGCATGAACTCTTTATCCACCTATAAAAAAGAACTAATGGGTAAAAACCTGACATGTACACCATCTTCTTGCTCAAAATATCCATCTACATGATGGTACAGATCGACACTGATGTGCCCGATACATCATTGATAGGCGCTAATGTCCAATAATTCGCCAACAAAGTGACCAGCCTACTCAACTATGACCCTAGTGACACAACCCACCACCGCGGCACCAACCCCCCTCCTTGCGAAATCCTTAGATTGGCACCACCAGTCCAGCACTCACCATTCTAGATATTACCAATGGCCTCAATCAACAGATCTAGCACCACCCTCAACCTCAATGATGCTGATGTGTCACCCCCTCTAAACAGCAATGCTCAGTTGCCCACCTTTCCCTGCCCACATACACCCCGTAGCTGCTTGCAAGGAGTAAAACACCAACCAGGGCTTCATTGTGAAATCATGTTTAAGTTTTATATAGGGCCGGTAAAGTGACTGAAGGAATTTTTAGATCAAATGCAAGAATTGCTAGTATGCTGGGAACTCTAAAGGCAAAGTGCACTTGCCAAATGCTTTGTTCTGCATGTCTGAACTCAACTTGCACTCATTGTTTCACTTTTAGTTCAACTAATTTTTCAATTTGCAAAACTAATAGGTTTGCTTTCAATGATGCATGACATCTACACTTAACAGAATAAATATGACTTTGCTGCAAATCATAGCATTGCTAGTTATGTTCTTAACATACGCATGCAGTCCTGTCTGAAACGTACCCTTCCTATTCATAAGGAACGAACGACCAATGTAACAGAGTTGGCACACATGCAGGCAGGACTTCGCAAATGGTCACGCAGATGTCCAACAACGACCGTTGTTCAGGAACACTACATTGATGTCAAACCTCAGTGCGAATCGGCCAAAGAAAATCAGATTCAGACCTCTCTACATGAAAGTCGCAACAACGGCTGCAGTGACAGTACGTCACCTTCCGGCCGGCCTAATAAACAACGGCATTGCCGAATCTCCATGCATAAATAATTAGCAAAGCAAGCTAGCCAACTGAAGTTCACGAATCCCCAACATATACATGTATTCGAGACAATTATACTCCCTCCGGTTTGCAAAAAGAAGTCGTTTAGGACCGAGTTACGCATACCAATGAGTCATTTATTAGGGGTAATTTTTCCATATTTGCCCCTAATAAATAAGGTCACGGGTGTTGCAAGCAACAACATTACCTTGGCCAACTGGCTAGCGCAACACTTCCCGATGTGTTCTCACTTAGGAGGTCGCGGGTTCGATTCCCTTTACCGTCTGGGTTGTAATTTTTGCATGGCGCTGCATGCTACTGTGCATGGACGCGTTCTCTTCCGTTTTTTCCGTTCTGGTTCCCTGGGCGTGCATGTTTAGCGTCGTGGCGCCCATTTTTTTCGCGTTTTCGTGCCTGGCCGCGCTGGTTCGCTGCTGCGGCGTGTTTTCGTGGTGCCGCGCCATTTTTTCGGAGTCGTTTCTGTGCACGCGCGCTGGCCGCCGCGCCCCTTCGCACCGAACGTCGACTCGCCAACGTCGCCGTGCGCACCGAACGCTGACTCACCGCCGACGTCGCCATGCTTCTTCCACTGCAAGTCGGAGTGCAGGTACGACGGCGGCACGATGACGCATGGCGCGGTGTCAGCGGTGGCTGGGGAGGAGTCGTCGAGCGCCACGGCGACCGGAGAGGCGGAGTCGTCGTTGAGAGCCATGGCAAGCAGAGAGTGGAACTGCTAGGTGTGCGAGGCCGCGCGAGGAAGAATGATGACAAGGCGATGCCTGCGGAGCGAGAAGGCGGGCGTGCGGCGTCGCATTAACGCGCAGCGGCGTGCGAGAGGCGGACTCAAAAAACGAAGCGTCCATTCGGCGGCCTATTTACTCAAGGGCAACGACATCCAAATGCTCATCTACACACGCGCAACGACTACTATTTCGCAATCGAGGCAGCGGCCAGGACGACTCCTTTTTGCAAACCGGAGGGAGTATAATGCAAGCTCTAGGCATTATATTAGCAATTCCTAAGTTGTGCTACCAATGCAAGAATATATTCAGAGGCATGAAAATTAGCAGAGCTAGTAGGTGCACTTAAATAACCAATCCCTAGGCATTAACAAGTCACAAGTTGTGCTGACCAAGATAATAGTAGCATCAGGATCCAAGACGACTCCATAAAAGCTACTTTTAGTGCATACACCCTCCGTTCTTGTTTCACACACGCATATTAAGGTTCACATTTTGTAGTATTTGATCAATAATTTAGTAAATAATATTTTATTTTATAATATAATCTTGACATGGTTAGATTCGTAATCAAATTTACTCTAATGATAACCATAAATAATATATGATTACATCTATACTATAAGAGTTGAGCAAATTGATAACATTTCTCACCTAAGTTTAAGTCTGCCTACCTCTCACAAGAGCCCCACTTGTCAGGCCAGGCCCACCCAAATTTGCTTCACCAAACCGTGTGAGGACAAAAAACGAGGTGCTAGAAATTGTTTCCACCGAATCCTCTTATTTTTTTTCACCCATCCCATTCTTACCCACCTGTGTGTACCCACCCGACCCGCCCTCGTCAATCACGTTTATTGTTTCCTTTTTTCATTCTTTTCTCAAGGAAAGAGAAATTAATTGGCGTGATTGATGGCATGACTCGAAAGGAAATACTCAGGTGCTCAAAAGGAAAGAGATATTGGTGTACAAAGTAAAGGAAAATTGATTGGTGTGATTGATGACACATAAAGGAAAGGAAAAACAAGGAAAGAATCATTGTGTGATTAGATGAACTAAGAAAAGAATTGTTGCGCCATCATAAATAGTTAGCAAGGAAAGATCAACTAAGGAAAGATTCACCATGTCATTAGATTAAAAACATTCAAATGCAATTAGATGGACGCCATTTACATGTAAATGATATTTTGAGTCCTTGACTATTTCCTTTTGAGTTCAATACCTTCAATCACACCAATCAATACTCCTTCCCTTTTTACACCCCATGTCCCTATAAAACTCAATTCTCTCCGCGTCGCTAGCCATCCCACCGTCGTCGCTACTCCTCCCGATATCGTCACTCCACGCCCCGCCGTGGATCCACCCCAAGCCGCCGCTGATCGGATGAGACTGCCAGCCAGCACCACGTGCCATCATCACCATCGATCCACCCCAAGCCGCCGCTGCTCGGACGAGGCCGCCGGCCAGCACCAGGTTAGTCCTGCGTCATCGTCATTGTTCAGGCAAGGTGCACTGCCGAATCTCTCGTGTTTGAGTCAATTTCTCATCACTTGGTTTTTTCGTCGAAGGTTTGGATCTTCTATGGACCATCGAATTCCGCTTGGAGACGTTACCAACACTCAAAAATTAATCTTTACCCCGACGTGAGAGGTGTGTGAAGAGGCGAGGAGAAGGTATGCGATCGTATTGTTTATGCATACATATAGTTTATATTCGTTAATTAATATATTGTTTGCTTCCAGATTGTACTATTAATGCTGCGAAACGAAAGAATCAGAAACAACAAGAAAGACGACCAAATATGATGCTGGAGAAAAGGTTGGAGATTAATGCAAAGAGAAGAGCTGATTACCAGCAGAAGAAGCTGGAAAGAGAATCTAACAAAACAGTGAATGCACCATCCAAGCCAGTCCAGCGCCAGACAATCATAGCCGGTGATCATATGAACCTTATCTTTCGTCCCACTTGTGAGTTCAAACGATCTGATCGCTACTTATATTGTTTTCAAATTTTTAATCTCTACTATAAAGAAACGAGCAAATTGATGTCATTTGTTATCAAGAGATAAGCCCACCCCCTCCTCACATAGACCCCACTTTTCAGGCCGTCCCCACCAGGGTTCAAAAAACCGGTGGGAACCGGGCCGGTTCGGCCGGTTCCCAGTGGTACCGGTCCGGCCCGGTACCTAAACCGGCCCGGTTCCCACCTGTCGTACGGACATCCCTGGGCCCACTACTCAGGCAGGTACTGGGACCGACTACTCCGTGGGCCCCTGGGACTACTCGACTTGGGCTGCACGGCACCTGATGGTGTGGAGCGCAAGGCATACAGAGGACTAGTACTCGGTTAGGAAGCTAGACATGTCCGAATCCATGTAGAGTACTCCTAGTCGCAGGCGACTAGAACTCTCCTGACAAACCGACTTGTAACCCTGCCTCCCAGACTATATAAGGCGAGGCAGGGACCCCTATCTCTTCATCCGCATCATCTTGTAAACACACCCAATCAATCCAGAGCTATGCAGCATACAAGACATAGGGTATTACGCACCTCGCGGCCCGAATCTGTCTAAATTGTGTGCCACATGTCTCTCCTTCGAGTTCCCGATCTCGGCGAGGCCACAAACATCTACCTCGGGTACTCCCCTTGGTAGGTTGCCGGTCTAAAACACCGACAGCTGGCGCGCCAGGTAGGGGATCTCGCCGAAGATCACATGGCGAACTCGACGGCTTCAATCGTCATCAAGCCAACCGCCGCCTTCAACCGCGGTGACACCTTTGTCTTCGGCTCCTGGGTCTGCACTACTGACGGCGCTGGATCGTTCCAGCGCTACCTCACCATGATCCCGGACCCGGAGACCGGACTCGTGACGCTTCTCGAAGCTGTCACGGGCCAACTCGTCAAGAAATTCAACGAATTTTCGCTCTGCAACCAAGTCGCCGACTTCGAGCTTGGATCCACCTCCAACTCAAACTCGGCGTCGCCCTGGATCGAACCGTTCGAGCTGGCTCCTGAGCCATCATGCGAACCGGTCCTCTCTCACGAGCACTTCCCGAACGGCCTCTGCAACTCCAGCAAAGACCACGTGGAAGCTCTGACCCCGCGTCGGGACGGCAAGGAGATCGCCTCCAAGTACTCCTCGGACTCCAACACCGTCCCCGACTACAACTCGGACTCCTCTTACGAGTTCGACTTCGGTCTCGATCCGATCGAGTCCGAGTCCGAGCTCAACACCATTGAGGAGCCGTTATCAGGTCCTGCTGCTGGCTTGGTCATCACGTCTACTCCAGCCGGCAGATTTGTCTACTGGCCCAACCGCAAGCCCGCAGACCTGATCAACGACAACTCACACTGCGTCGCCTACCTCGAGACACTCCCCTTCCAGGAGGGGACACCCCTCACTCTGACTGAGGAAGAGCACACTCCTACCGAGGTGGCGACTACCGACTCCGGACTCTGCACGCCTGATCGTGAAGTATTCATGGCGGCCGGGGAAACTGGAACCTCAGGCAACCGAGTTGATCGGTACCTTGAAGACATCTCAGCAGACGAGGAATCAGCCAATGCACCCGCAGATGAGACTGCTGAGGCCAAGAATGCCCAGCGCGACCGCAACAAAAAGCGAGCTGATCGACGCAAGCGGCTTCGAGAAGCTTTCCCCATCCGGAACCTCACAGAGGCTCTGGATCAAGTCGAAAACCGGGTACACACCACCCCTGAGCAATGCCTCATGTCTTTCACCGCGATAGCACGAACAGCTCAGGGGCACCGCGCAGGCGAACTCATCGCCAAGCTTGCTCAGGATGCCTACTTCATGCGAGTCGACGCCAGAACCGCCGGAGCCGGAAACCACGAAGCCACTAGTCGCAGCCCAGCAGACGGCAGACGCAACCACGTCCGTGGCGAACACCAGCCAAACCCCAACCGCTCCAGAGCCTCTGCAGGAGGTCCCTCGCATGGTGGCAACAGCGGTGGGGACGGTTGCGGTGGCGGTGGCGGCAACAGTGGCGGTGGCGGCAACAGTGGCGGTGGCGGCGGTGGCGGTGGCGGCGGTAGCAGCGCTGCCAGTTCCTCCCATGGCGGCGGCAGAAGAGCTGGTGGTGGCGGCGATCGCGGGGGCAGAGGCCACGCGAACAGCCACGCCACCGGCAACGCACACGGCAGCTATGACGCCCGCCACAGGATCGACGAGATCCACCGCGCCAAGAAGACTACTGAAGTCAGCGACAGCGACAGCTTCCCCGCTTACTCTGCACGACTTCGCAATCTGCTCCTTCCCGAGAAGTTCAAACCTCTCGGGATCATCAAGTACGACGCGAAGCAAGACCCAGTTCAGTGGCTCAGGTGCTACGCCCTGGCCATCGAAAACGCTGGTGGCGACAACGATGCAAAGTGCCTCTACTTCCCCTTCTGTCTGGACCAAGCTCAACTCACATGGCTTGAGTCACTCGAGAAGAACTCAATCGACGAGTGGGACCAGCTGAAGGCTCAGTTCACCAGCAACTTCGCGGGCACCATGGGGCGCTCAGGTACCCGCATGGACTCGGCGATGGTCAAGCAGGAACAAGGCGAGACGCTCCGCCAGTACATGCGTCGCTTCTTCGACAAGCGCGCGACCGTAGTCGACGTCACCGACAAAGAAGTCATTGACCTCTTCCAAGACGGCTCCACCACCATCGCACCTTCGAAGACTTCGGTCGCCGTCGCCCGAGTTCTATCACTAAGCTCAAAGACATGATCACTTCATGGGCCGACGAAGAGGACAAGGCGAACGCCAAGTACGACTCCATTCGCGGCAAGAGCAAAAACAACACGGGCGGCAACAACAACAACAAGGATCAAGGGGGTCCCAGCAACAACAACTACTCAGGTCCTAACCGCAAGCGCAAGCCAGACAACACAGTCGGGGCTATACAGCGCCTTGCGAAGGACAACTCCAAAAAGACCTCCGGCGGCTTCAGAGACTTGCTCAAAGAGAAGTGCCCGTGGCATCTGGATGGCAACCACACGACCGACCAGTGCTACCAACTCCGGTGAGCACTCAAGGATATTCGCAAGCTACGACCTCCTCACGACAAGAAGGGCAAGAAGAAAGTCGACGAAGGCAATGGTGACTTCCAAGAACCTGACAAGATGGTGAATGTCCTCTTTGGCGGACTACCTACCAGACGATCGCAGAAGCTCACTCGACGGGAAGTCTTGAACATTGAACCAGTGGTACTGACACCTCTGAGGTGGTCGGAGGTACCCATCACCTTCTCCCGCGCGGATCAATGGACAAGCTTCTCTGAGCCAGGACGTTTCCCACTCATCCTGAAACCAGTAGTCGCGGGCTCCAGACTCAACAAGATACTCATCGACGGCGGGAGCGGACTCAACATCCTCTTCACCAAGACCTTGAAGAAAATGAAGCTCGACATCACCGACATGCTCACTAAGAGCGCGTCACCTTTCTATGGCATCGTCCCTGGTAATGCGGCTATACCACTAGGATCAGTGGTCCTACCAGTTACCTTCGGGGATTCAAGGGAGAACTACCGCACCGAGTACATCAAGTTCGAGGTTGCGGACTTCGAAACCTCCTACCATGCCATCCTCGGTAGACTAGCCATCGCCAAGTTCTTGGCGGTGCCTCACTACACCTACTTGGTACTCAAAATGCCAAGTCCTGCCGGAGTACTCACGCTGCAAGGGGACTTGAAGATTTCTTACGACTGCGACACCGAAGCCGTGGAACTCGCAGCGACCAATCAAGTACCCAATGCAATGATGGAAATCTTCGCTGCATCCAAGAAGCTTGCCCCAACTGAACTCGAGATACCTGAGAAGACCGACACCGCAAACAAGCCTCAGCCAACAGAGGAAGTGCAGGTGAAGGCCATTGACCTCGGGACGGGCGACAACAGCAAGACTACCATGATCGGGGCGGGGCTCGACCCGAAATAGGAAGACGCGCTCGTCAGCTTCCTTCGGGCTAACCGAGACATCTTCGCGTGGAAGCCAGCGGACATGCCAGGCGTGCCCAGGAGGTTGATCGAGCACTCAGTCAACGTCGACCCTAAAGCCACCCCCAAGCGACAACACCTCCGCCGTTTTGCTGACGACCGACGGGAAGCCATCAAGAAGGAACTCGCCAAACTACTCGCGGCTGGCTTCATCCGAGAAGTCTTCCATCCTGAGTGGCTCGCCAACCCCATCCTCATCCGCAAGAAGAACACGAACGAGTAGAGGATGTGCGTCGACTACACCGACCTCAACAAGCACTACCCCAAGGACCCCTTCGGGTTGCCACGGATTGATCAAGTCATCGACTCCACGGCGGCTGCGACCTGCTCTGCTTCCTAGACTGCTACTTCGGGTACCACCAGATTGCTATCAAGGAAGAAGACCAGGAGAAGACCGCGTTCATCACCCCGTTCGGTGCTTACTGCTACACGACAATGTCGTTCGGGTTGAAGAACGCCGGCGCTACCTATCAACGAGCTATCCAGGCCTGCTTCAAGAAGCAGCTCAACAAGAACATCGAAGCCTATGTGGATGACGTGGTCGTTAAGACCAGAAACTCCGACACGCTCATCGCCGATCTTGAAGAGACCTTCGCATCTCTGCGTGAGTACCAGTGGAAGCTCAACCCCAACAAGTGCGTCTTCAGCGTACCTTCGGGGAAACTACTCGGCTTCATCATCAGCCATCGCGGCATTGAAGCCAATCCCGAGAAGATCTCCGCCATTACCAATATGAAAGCTCCAACCTGCATCAAGGATGTCCAGAAGCTGACCGGGTGTATGGCGGTCCTGAACAGATTCATCTCGAAGCTCGGAGAACGAGGACTACCCTTCTTCAAGCTACTCAAGCACCAAGAGAAGTTCGTGTGAACCGCGGAGGCTGATCAAGCTCTGACGCAGCTTAAAGACTTCTTGTCAAAGCCACCGGTCCTCACGGCTCCTCGCAAAAAGGAGCAGCTACTGCTCTACCTCGCTGCGACTACTCATGTGGTCAGTACTGCCATCGTCGTCGAGCAGCAGGAAGAGGGCCACGCCTACTCAGTCCAGTGACCAGTCTACTTCGTCAGCGAGGTCCTGTCCGAGTCCAAGGCACGGTACCAACCGGCCCAAAAGCTACTCTATGCAGTACTCATCATCTCGCGGAAGCTACGACACTACTTCCAGGAGTACTCGATCACCATCATCGCCGACTACCCGCTTGGTGACATACTCCATAATCAAGATGCTACTGGAAGGATTTCCAAATGGGCGGTCGAACTGGGCGCCCTCAACATCGACTTCAAGCCACGCACCGCTATCAAGTCTCAAGCACTAGTCGACTTCATGGCAGAGTGGCGGGAGAATCAGCTACCAACTCCTACAGAGCGACCAGAGCACTGGGTGTTGTACTTCGACGGCTCACTCAAGCTCGAAGGCGCGGGTGCAGGAGTACTCCTGATCTCTCCAAAGGGCTAACAACTCAAGTACGTCCTGCGGATCTTCTGGAAGGTCTCAAACAACGAAGCTAAGTACGAAGCCCTACTGCATGGGCTCCGCCTCGCAATCTCACTGGGCATCAAGCAACTACTAGTCTACAGCGACTCTGCAGTGGTCATCAACCAAGTCAACAAGTATTGGGATCGCAATAAGAAGAACATGGACGCCTACTATATTGAAGTCCGCAAGCTCGAGAACAAGTTCTACGGTCTCGAGTTTCACCATGTTGTCCGCGACAAAAACATTGCAGCGGACGTCCTATCGAAGCTTGGCTCTACTCGTGCACAAGTACCCGTCGGAGTCTTTGTCCACGAGCTTCACGCGCCATCCATCCCGGAGCCAACGCCAATGACCACTGACCCTGTGCCACCACAGCCCGGTCAGGAGGTCATGATGATAGATGTGGGCTGGAGACAACCCTTCATCGACTACATCCGTGAGCAGAAGGTTCCCTCCGACAAGAACAAGGCCGAGCAACTCGTCCGCCGAGCTAAGACCTACGTACTAGTCGGAGATAAGCTCTACAGGCAGGGTGCCACTTCTAGAGTACTCATGAAGTGCATACCCCGGGATGAAGGCAAGGACATCTTGGAGGAGACCCACAAAGGCGTCTGTGGCAACCACTCATCTTCTCGCATGCTGGTGAGCAAAGCTTTCCGACGAGCTTTCTACTGGCCCACAGCTCTGGCCGATGCTGAAGAACTCGTCAGAAAGTGCCAAGGATGTCAATTCTTCACCAAGCAGCAACACGTCCCGACCTACAAGCTAGTCACCATACCACCGACCTGGCCTTTTGCCTGCTGGGGGCTCGACATGATTGGGCCTCTGCCAACTACGCCAGGAGGATTCAACAGAGTCTTGGTGGCCATCGACAAGTTCACCAAGTGGATCGAATTCAAGCCGGTTACCTGCCCAAAGGCCGACAGAGTACTCGACTTCTTGGATGAACTCGTGCATCGCTACGGGCTACCCCATCGCATCATCATAGACTTGGGTTCCAATTTCAACAACCATCAGTTCTGGAAATACTGCGAGAACAGCAGGATCGACGTCCGGTACGTCTCAGTCGCCCACCCGCGCGCCAATGGTCAAGTTGAACGCGCCAACGAGATGGTACTCAACGCCCTCAAGAAGCGATTGCACGACGCAGCTAACACCAAATGAGGCAAGTGGATCAAGGAACTACCCAATACACTCTGGGGGCTTCGTACTCAACCTACCAAGCCAACAGGGCAGTCGCCCTACTTCCTGGTCTACGGCTCCGAAGCTATTCTACCCGCCGACGTGATGTGGGAATCCCCAGCGGTAGAACAATACGACGAAGGCGTCTCAGAAGACAGCAGACGGGTTGACATCGACAGCCTCGAAGAAGCCCACTGCGCTGCCCTCGTTCAGTCAGCAAGGTACCTCGAGGGTATCCGACGCTACCATGATCGCAACGTCAAGGAACGCTCCTTCAACGTCGGCGATCTAGTCCTCCGTCGCATCCAGAACACGGACGGACTTCACAAGCTCAGCTCACCATGGGAAGGTCCTTTCTCAGTCTCCAAGGTGACCGGACCAAGCTCCTATCACCTCCAAACACTTGAAGGCGACGACATCAGCAACTCGTGGAACGTCGACCAACTGTGTCGCTTCTACGCATAGTCGCTCGACTACTCTTTTACGGGTCCAGCCTATACGACTACTCATGGACTCTTCGCTGTAAGCGGCCTCTCGGTCCTAGCACAAGTCTCTGGACTACCCTTATCCAAGATCCAGCGTCAACGGCTACTAACGGATCCTGGGCCGCACAGAGCAATAAGGACTTTGGCGGCGGTCTACGGACCATGTACTCTCTAGATCCAGCCTATACGGCTACTAACGGATCTCCAGCTGTAAGCGGCTCAAGGGCCCTAGCAATCACTTAGCCGTAGGCGGCCTAAGAGTCCTGGCGACTACTCATTTGTAACGACCCTGGCCATCCAGGTGTACTTCGTCATCAGTAATAAAGCTTGATTCTACTCAACTTGTTTACTGTGTACTTCGTCATCAGTAATAAAGCTTGATTCTACTCAACTTGTTTACTGTGCCTTCTAACCAGGCTGATTCTACCGAGTACTACTACTCATTACCTCTCCCACGGCTTGGTACTCCGCATACTTCGCAGCAAGTGGCGGCAACGAGTACTTATTACAGATATAAGTAGTGGATAAAATTCATTGATATTCCAAACAAGTATCTGACTACTCTGTTTGTTTTACATCAACTACTCTAAGCTACCTCTACAGGTACATCTACTGGAGATTGAGCTTCTCCGCCACCCGCTCAGCGATGGGCGCCATCTCTTCCAGGAGAGCCTTGTATTGCTCATCGCTGCAGTTCGCCGCAAGGCCACCAGCCACCACATCTACCGGTGCCTTTGGGAAGTACGACTTCATGTATGCCAACACCTGGTTCGGGATTGACTTCGCCAGATGCTTGACGTATGTCACCAAGCGCCTGGGGGCTTCTTTCAGCCTGTCTACCAGTGGCGCTATCTTCGGCCCGGCCGGATGTGGCACCAGCAGCCTCGCAATGGGCAGCGCGGCTTCCTCAAGCTCTTTCAGCTGGCCTCAAAGCTTCTCGCAGTCTTCATTGAGCTTATGCTGAGATTTATAGCAATTGACAAGGTCATGATCTGAGGCTTCACAAAGCTCCATGTGCATGATACACTCATGGCGCAACTGGGCATACTCATACTCAAGTACCTCTCTCTTGTCGGTCTCACGGTACACGATGTTCTTGAGGTCCGTCTCCAATGCCTTCAGCTGGTCAACCTTTGCCTCAAGCTCTGCAGACAACTCATCTCAAGGTCAGACTACTCACAAGTACTACAATAAGTACTCGGTGTCCCAGTGGAAGACATACCTTTGTTCTTCTGCCATAACGACTTGTTCTTCCGGATCAAGTTGTCCCTCTTCGCCTGCATCTCTTGTACCTTGTTGTGGTACTGGGTGAAGGCGCCATCAAGCTTGGACTGGAGCAAGGCTGCATGCTTCTTCGACTTGTCCAGCTCCTTCTCCAAGCCCTCGGCATGAAGAACTGTGTCGCCATACCCCTTCAGAAGTTCGGACTTCTGGCGGGACCTTTCAACCACGTCCTGCGCAAGACAGAACAGTCAATGAGTACTCAGTATTCAACAAGGCAAGACTACTCAGGGTACTCATAACGTACCTTGACCCACTGTTCGGTGCGGCACCACGACTCCATGCTCAGAGCGACAACGGCTTGGTCAATCAGATTGTCCTCCAGTAACTCAAGACCCCTGCGGCTTGAGGATCCCGTCTCTGGCATGGGCGCCGAGCGAAGCGGCGCAGCTTCTTCTATGATCGCCTCGCGGACGACGACGTCAGTGCTCGCCTCAAGGAGCGGATCAACCCACGCTTCTGTGCTCGGCTCGGGGGCCACCGTAGTTCCCGACCCGGGGGCTGTTGCCGTCACCGCCTCAACGATTGGCTCTGCGGCCATCGTCTCCACAGCAGCCGGCTCAATGGCTACTGCTTCAGGGATCATGGCTCCCTTGGCTTGTGCTCCTGTCAGGATCAATTCAACAAGTCAGTAACAGCTATGACTTCCCTCCACAACAGCTACTCATGGTGGCAGGAAGCATACCTTCAACCAACGTCGCTTCTTCGAGCGTTGGCTCCACCGCGGCATCGGCTCATGGTGGTGGTGTGGGTTCTCGCACCTCCGCCGAGCGGTCTTCTCCATCGGTCGGAGTGCTAGTCTCCCCTCCATCCCACGACAAGTCCGTGGATTTCCTACACCATGAAGTACCTAGTCAACAACACACACTTGACGACTACGCGACTACTCAGGAGTTCAGAGAACTTACAGAGTTGACCGCACCACGGTCACAGTCGGAGCACCTAGTATCCTGGCGATATCAACTATGCCAGCTTCGCTTGCGGCTCCGGCCTCGACAGGAGGCTCTTCTGCCCTCTCCTTTGGTTGCTCAACGGCCACGGCCGCAGCTAGAGGAGGGCCTTGTCCTTCTTCAACCGACGCTTGTGGCTCCGCGGCGCCGGTCTGCTGCTGTGCCACTTCTGGCACGACGTCTTTAGTGGTCGAAGGTGGGCTGATACTTCTTTCAGCTCCCGCCCCATGGTATCCCAGTCATCGTCCTCACCTTGGTCAGCGGGGTCCGAGGAGGGGATGTCCTGCAACAATACAAGTCAAACAGTCAGCAAACAACCTACTTATCGTCGGTACTCGACTAGACTAGTCACGGTACTCACCTCTTGTCTAATGGCTTCAGACAGCTTCAACTTCTTCACAGCACACTTCTGTGCCACGTTGCATGGCTTCCTGGGCAGCGCCGGCAAGCTAGCCTCTAGGCTCGATGGCTTCTTGATGACCGGGATGTGAGGCATCCCAGCCCGGCTGAATCGCGAGCGGAGTTGGAACCGCTGCTGCAGTGTCTCCTCATCCTCGTCGTCGGAGCTGTCTTCAATGACGACAGCATCGTCACCTTCACCAACTTCGCGGTGCTCCTTTGCCTTGGGTTCTGCCTTCCCCTGCGCTTGTTCCTCAAGTCGTGGAGGGGAGGACGGGACAGAGACATACTTCTTCAAGTCATCCTACAGGATCAAGCAAGCATGAGTACAACTACATGAAGCAAATTAGTACTCAGGGGCTAGCGCCATGACTACTGACCTGGTTCGGCGGCCGTGCCGCGGAGTACTTTGGCACTGGACACGGCATGTACGGGGGCATATCCTTGAAGATCCTGCCCAGCCTCTCAATGATGACATCATCATCAATCTCGTCGCCAGGCATCCGGGACGTATCCTCGTCGCCGGTGTACTGGTACCTGAGGGTGTCTCGCGCCATCAGTGGCTGCACCCCCTCTTCATGAAACTGAAGGCCACGTGCTCGACCCTCAGTCCGGCCTCCTGCAGGGCCTTGATCTTCTTCAGCAGGGGAGGTAGTTGAATACCTTCCTGCATGGTGGGCTTCGTGTTCCACCATGGTGCATGCTTCGGCTGACGTCCACTCGGCTTCGGCAGCTCGGGGTGGTGGTTACTGATGTAGAACCACTTCGCCTTCCAGTCTTGGTTGGAGTCAATAAGCTTGTATGTCAAGTACTGGCCGGTGGCGTCTTTGCACATCTGAATCCCGGCACCTTCGACTACTCGCGGATCATCGGTGCTCGGCTGCGGCTTCACCCGGAAGAACTTTCGGAACAAGATCCAGTGGGGCTTGATCCCCACGAACGCTTCGCAGAAATGTACGAAGATGGAGACGTGGAAGATACCGTTGGGGTTGAGGTTGAGGTACTCGATGCCATAGTACCTGAGCATCCCCTTGAAGAAATCGCTGGCTGGCAGTGCGAGTCCACGCTCCACGAACCGCGTGAACAACGGGATCTCGTCTGGGTTCTTCTCCATCGGGTATGGGTCGCCGGTGGCAGTGCGCCACAGATCCATCTCCTTTTCGCGGAGGAACCCGCTGTTGACCATGGCGAGGAGGTCCTCGGTCTTCAACTTCGCCTTCTTCCACTCCTTCGCCGGATTGGGGCGAAGGGAGAAGGGCGGCGATGACGACGACTGGCCGGCATCTCCGGCCTCATCACGGCTCCTTTTCTTCGACGCGTCGGTCTTCGAGCTCTTCGCTGGGGACGCCTTCATCCTCCAAGTGTCGGGTGTCTTCACTCGCATTCGCTCGAGGGCTGCGGAGGTGGGCGGACTACGGCGGCGTGCTGGTGTAGATCCAATCTACCTAGCGGCGGCGGCGGCGACAAAGGAGCAGGGGAGCAATCACTCAGATCTAACAGGAGAATGCAACCGCTGGGAGTGCAAAAACCCTAAGGGGTTCACCGAGTATTTATAAGTCATCGGGCGGCAAAGTTCTGAACGCACGGATAAGCGCCAGGCGGGTGACTCAGCGGCGGCAGCTTGACTCTTCGTATTCCAGTACTCGACGCACCTCAGTCTCGGGGGCTCGACTACATCTGACGGACTCAGTGGGCTACACCAGATCAAGATTCCACTCAGGACACATCCTACAGTCAAGATGACCCTTCAATTCGAGAGAAAGTACTCGACTCAAGGCTCGGGGGCTCCGTGCCACGTGTCCTTCGGTTTTTTCTCTGGATTTTTTGGGATAAGATTGGCAGAAGTTCAGATTGACCCTCAGCATGAATCTGCGATTCGACCTAAGGCTCGGGGGCTACATTCCATATGGAATGCGATTCTCCGAATCGCATTTTCCATATGGTTTCTCATCAAGACAACACGAGTACTATTGAAGACCTTCGAGAGAAGCACTCGGGGACGCTTGGGGACTACTCGAGAAGACTTCAAGATTACTCAAAGATCAGCTGGAGTACCTTCCAGCCTCGGGATGATTCAAGCATTCTTGAGGACTTTTGGCTTGTGGAACTCGGGGACGCTCAAGGACTACTCGCCAAGGCCGTCAAGACTACTCGAAGGCATCCTGCTCGACTACAAAGTACTCGGGGGCTTGTCGTACGGACATCCCTAGGCCCACTACTCAGGCGGGTACTGGGACCGACTACTCCGTGGGCCCCTGGGACTACTTGACTTGGGCCGCACGGCACCTGATGGCGTGGAGCGCAAGGCATACAGAGGACTAGTACTCGGTTAGGAAGCTAGACATGTCTGAATCCATGTAGAGTACTCCTAGCCGCAGGCGACTAGAACTCTCCTGTCAAACCGACTTGTAACCCTGCCTCCCGGACTATATAAGGCAAGGCAGGGACCCCTATCTCTTCATCTGCATCATCTTGTAAACACACCCAATCAATCCAGAGCTACGCAGCATACAGGACGTAGGGTATTACGCACCTCGCGGCCCGAACCTGTCTAAATTGTGTGCCACGTGTCTCTCCTTCGAGTTTCTGATCTCGGCGAGGCCACAAACATCTACCTCGGGTACTCCCCTTGGCAGGTTGCTGGTCTAAAACACCGACACCACCCCCAAACCGAACCTGAAATTTTGCAATCTTGGTGAACCGACCGGTTTTACCGGTAAACCAGTCCATTTTTTTGCTTCGTGGAAACCGGCCGAACCGCGGTTTTGTTAACCGTGGTCCCCACCCCACTGCAGGTTGACGAAATTTTCCTCCCTCCTCCGCAGTGCAAATTGGCTCCTGGGTGCCTCCTACCCCCAAACTTTTTGCACCTAAATTTCTACTCGCTGGTCAATCCCACTTATGCTTGCGCCCTCCCTCCCAATCCCGCCTGTCAAACCTCCTGTCTTTCCTTTTAATTGCTTTCCTTAATCAATTGTAAATTGTTTCTTTTTCCTTTCCTTATGCGTTTGAATTTCCTTAATCAATCACGCATAAATTGCTCATTGTTTTCCTTTCCTTCTGCATTTGAATTTTCTTAATCAATCATGTGTATCAATCACGCGTAAATTGTTCCTTGTTTTCTCTTTCCTTTTGTGTTTGAATAATTTCCTTAATCAATCACGCGTAAATTGTTCCTTCTTTTTCCTTTCCTTCTGTGTTTGAATTTCCTTAATCAATCACATGTATCAATCACGCATAAATTGTTCCTCGTTTTTTCTTTCCTTGTGTGTTTGAATTTCCTTATTCAATCATGCGTCAATTATTCCTTGTTTTTCCTTTCCTTCTTAACACTTTCCTTTTGCTTCCACCCGTTTGGTATAAAACCATAGCTAGGCTTTCACTTTTCCTTTTGCCTTTGTGTTTTCGTGGAGATCGATGTTGCCAACGGCGGCGACCGGTGGCGGCGGCTGTCGGTGTTTTATCCCGGCAACCTACCAAGGGGAGTACCCAAGGTAGATGATTGTGGTGGGGATCGCCAGACCTGGAACTCGAAGGTATGCGCAAGGACACGGGACACAAGATTTATACAGGTTCGGGCCGCCAAGATGGCGAACCCTACGTCCTGTTTGGGGATCATATGTGGCGCCCTGCGCTTGGTGTTGGTTGAGATGAGTTGTCCTCCTAGGTACCCGACCCTCCTTTATATAGTCCAGGGGGCGGGTGCCTACTCGGTTACAAGGTAGGAGTCCTAGTAGGATTACACGGAACGAGTCCTAGTAGGATTACAGGGGAATTCTAGTAGGAGTCCGTCTTCATCCTTCCTTGCATGAGTACCCGAGGTGTATGCCCGACAAGCCCTCGAGCACATTGTAGTCGAGAGTAGTAGTTTGAGTAGTCTTGAAGCCTCTTCGAGTAGTTCTTGAGCGTCCTCGAGTACTGCTTGGAGAAGTCTTCAATAGTACTTGAACTGCCACGAGGCTGGAAGGTGGTCCAGCTCATCAGTCTTGAAGTCGAGATTATATGGAAGTGGGATTGCAAAATCGCACTCCATATGGAGTAGCCCCCGAGCCTTAGGTTGAGTCGTAGACTCTAGCTGAGGGTCAATCTTGATTCCGAATCTTC
Organism: Cenchrus fungigraminus; assembly: GCA_036936925.1. Taxonomy (NCBI): domain Eukaryota; kingdom Viridiplantae; phylum Streptophyta; class Magnoliopsida; order Poales; family Poaceae; genus Cenchrus; species Cenchrus fungigraminus. The sequence goes on along the minus strand of CM072770.1, from coordinate 122,607,258 downwards.
CGTCTTGAAAAAATTGAATGATGGGTGTAGTATAGCAGCCCCTGAGCCTTGAAATGATTAGGTAATCAATCCAAGGGTCTTCAGTGTTCGCGAAAGCCATCATCCGAGTACTCTTTGCAGCGTGTAGGCCCCGAGATAAGAGAGTCGTATGAGCCATGTCGAGTAGTTGTTGGTGCGGAGCCCCTGAGCTTGAGAAATAGCCGTGCTGTCAGAGCGGACTTTAGATACGACCGAAGTCGACTTTAGATACCGGCGGAGCGGACTTTAGATGCGACTTGAAAACCGAAGCCGACTTTAGATTGCCGCACGGAGCGGACTTTGAGACGCGACTTGAAAACCAAAGTCGACTTTAGTTGCCGCACGAAGCAGACTTTGAGACGCGACTTGAAAACCGAAGTTGACTTTGTGCCGCGCGGAGCGGACTTTAGATATGCGACTAGAGTAGTCGACTTTGAGTACTTCGAGCCAAGTATGAAACCCGAAACACGAGGATAGAAAGCCAAAAAACGAAAAGCACTTCCGGAAGGCCAAAGCGAATGAAAATTCAGAAAAACAAATAGTGTTGCCGCCGAAGTGGGCTTGAGGTTGCGACCATTAGCGTCGACTTGTGCCACCGGAGTGGGCTTGGGTGCGACCGTTAGCGTCGACTTTTGCCACCGGAGTGGACTTTGAGGTTGCGACCGTTAGCGTCGACTTTTGCCACCGGAGTGGACTTGAGGTTGCGACTGTTGAAGTCGACTTGGGTACTTAGGGTACTAGGACCTATGGTACGGAGCGCGAGTACTTAGGGTACTTGGACCCATGGTACGAAGCGCGAGGACCGCGTGCAGCTAGGTACCATCGTTGCCAGGATGCGAGAGCCACTTACAGCTAGGTTCCATCGAACCTTACACACGTAGTATGCCGCTGGAGCGAGCGATGGTGTGACCGGAGTCGACTTTAAGTTCCCGTGCGGAGCGGACTTGAGATTGCCTCCTTAGGATAAAGCCATTGTGACCTCCGAAACTCGGTACACCCAAAAGCCGTGGCCAGAGCCCCCGTGATGTAATGTACCGAACTCGTGGTGTAGCCTCCGAAACTTAGTATACTAAATTCGTGGCCGGAGGCCCCGAGATTCAGTGTAGTAAGCTCGTGGCGGTTTGGTCGATATATCCCAAGAGTAGTCAACAGGGTGTAGCTCTTGTGAAAACCCGCCGAGAAGCATACACAGATGAGTAGTCGTTGAGACTGTTCCGTGTGGCAGAAAGAAGATAACACATGACGTGTGTGGTGCCTCCTTAGAGTGAAGCCGATGTGTGCCTCCAGTACTTGGTACATGAAACGTCGTGGCAACAGCCGCCTAATTTGGTGATCCAAAGCCTGTGGCAGTCGGTCATCACGCCCAAGGAGTAATTGGCGAAGTGCAGCTCTGCTGGTAGGTAGCCATTGAGAGACATACACAGAGGTAATCGGCATGTTATCCTGCATGATGAGGAAAACATGCCAACGAAAAAATAATAATAATCATTTAAATAAATGACTTAGCTTTTGCTGCCAGGGCGGTCTTGTAGATGAAGCCGTGGCGGTCGGTGATGGAACCGCGACGGTTGTTGCTGGAGTTGACTAGTCATAGTTGATTCTGACTAGTTGTTGGGGGCATGACTGCCGTTCTCGACTAGTTTGGAAAACTAGTCGAGATGAGTGGTCGACGCGATGCGGCCGGAAGACGTTGTCGCGGCGGCGCGCGACGTACTCGAAGTAGAGCCAGTGTTGCCACGAGACAAGTAGTCGCGACGCATGGCGTAGCTGAAGTAGAGCTAGTGCGACCGGACAACAAGCCGAACGACGGCGCACGGAGTAGTCGCGACGCATGGCAAGGTTGAGGTAGAGCTGCTGCACCCGGGAGATGAGTACTCGCGACGCATGACGTAGTCGATGTAGAGCCGGTGCGCGGGATACGAGTAGTCACAGCGCATGGCGAGATTGAGGTAGAGCCGCTGCAGCTGAAGGCGACGTATAGCCGTGGCGCACAGCGAGGTGATGTAGAGCCGAAGTGATCGTGTACATGTTCTGGGTGCATCAAGCAAGGATCTTGTAGCTCCCTAGTAGTCTTTGGTGTGCGTGTAGCATAACTCCTCAAAGTTGAATTGTTGAGCACGTGATGCTGCTGGAATTAACGTGACGCACACAGTTTGCTAGATGATGTGCATCCGTGCGGTAGCAGTTGCTTTAATTCTGACAAAAAGAGCTTGATTTTCCTTGAAAACTGGACCAGCAAGCGCGCATGAATACTGGAGCTTGCCAATCCGACTCGGAGCTGCCATCTGAAGCTTGTCAGTTTGGATTGGACACGGTCTCTGGCTTCGGATGGAGTTGTCCACAGGTACTTCGAGTTTGGAACTCTCCGACGCGGGCATCCAAACCGAAAAAAGAAATCTGCGTCGATTCCGTCTTGGACTTGTTCTGGATTGCGGTGCGGTGCGCAGTAGGCTAGTTTGCTAATTTCCGCTTCGAACTCCAACCCGACGAATTCGGATTGAACCTTGCGTCAGTCTGTGCATGAGCTTTGTGGCGCACGACACAATCACGCTGAATAGATTGATTTCGACGGTGAGGGTCCTTCGAATTCGTCGGTGATCATGACGATCATCCCTACCTGGCGCGCCAGCTGTCGGTGTTTTATCCCGACAACCTACCAAGGGGAGTACCCGAGGTAGATGATTGTGGTGGGGATCGCCAGACCTGGAACTCGAAGGTATGCGCAAGGACACGGGACACAAGATTTATACAGGTTCGGGCTGCCAAGATGGCGAACCCTACGTCCTGTTTGGAGATCATATGTGGCGTCCTGCGCTTGGTGTTGGTTGAGATGAGTTGTCCTTCTAGATACCCGACCCTCCTTTATATAGTCCGGGGGCGGCCATCTTACGCGAGGTGCCCCCATCCTCCGCGCCGTGTCGGAGGAAGGAGGCTGCACTGGTGGATATGTGGAGGCCGCCATCGCCGGGAGGCCGCGCTGGTGGATCCGTGGAGGTCGCCATCGCCGAGGAGGCCTCACGCTCAAGCTCGATTAGATCTGAGCATTCCACGGGCCGGGCCGGGTTCGGGCCAGGCTGAAAAAACCCGGGTTTTTCGGGTTGAGAAAATCCTGCCCATGACCGTCCCATGGGACGTGTCGGGCCTCAGTTTTTGGGTCGGGCTCGGGCCGGGCCCGGGCTTGGGCGGGCCGCTCGCGTATTTTATAGTGTAAAATAACTAAAAACAGCATTTCGGGCCGGGCTCGGGCCAAAAATTTTTTTCGCGGGCTTCAAGATCTCTGCCCACGCCTGTCCAGTAAGGTTCGTGGGCGGGTCTAGCGCGGGCCGGGTCAGCGGCCCGGGCCGGGCTAAAAATGCTTAGGTATAAGCTCGATGCGGAGGTGAGGGAGGCCGGAGAGGGCTGGCGGGAACGGAAGATGGAGGAGGTGGGGAAGGAGGAATTGCCGGACAACACAATGCCGACGGGCTAGAGGACGTCGACAGCTTGCAAAATGTTGGCCCCGCCGCCATCGCAGAGGACCAACGCCCCAGAGCTTGTGAGTTTCTTGGTTGTTGCCTTCTGTTCGTTTGTACCAAATTTCTGAAGCTTCTGCTTGTCACTGATGTCAGGTGATCCTAAAATTATCTTCGCAACATCAAGGTGGCAAACATCCATGTGGATTACAACTACGAGCCAAAGGTAATTAATTAAGTTGTGAGTGTTCTTGGTGCCTTGTCGGATCGTAGTGTTAAAAATAACACAGAATGACATTATAATGCTTTTCTGCTCATTTCATGCTGTGGGGTGAATTGCTTTCGTACAGGTTACAGATTTTGGGGTGGACAAATACCAAGCACGCATGTAATGGAAACTTTTGGGTAAATTTCTTAGTGTCTTTGTCACACCACAGCTAGCAGTTTGCCCCTGTGCATTTTAAACTACTAATGCATGAACCAGTGCATGTGGTGATGTAGACTGAATGTGTGCTGCCATTTCCTTTTGTCTTCACATATTTGGTGCTAGATCGACTACACTACCACAGGCAAAATTAGCAACCGATCTGACATCTTCTCCTTCGGCGTGATGCTTGTTGAGCTGGTCACCGGGAGGAAGGTTGTCCAATGCATCTTCAGATTATCAGCCTGAGACACTTATTTCTCCTGGGTGGGTATCCTCTTTTGAACTTGTCATTCCATGTTGTTGCAACACTCAGTGCTTCGTATGAGCTGATAAAAAACTATCTTTAATTTGTTCTATCTATGGTTACTCATGATTTTTTTTGTTCTGTTTAGATGAAAATATCACTTGACATACTGCTTCAAGCAAGAGATCGATGCTGTCAGGAGGCATATATACAAGTTTTGTTTGCTGCTTAGATATTATGTGTCTCCATCAGCCCAATAAAATGCATGTCGAAGCATCAGTTGTCACAAACTGACGTTTGCATACTTTCAGATTACTATAACAAATATGTAGTTTTACTTTATCACTCAGATTGATGTTATTTTGCAGGAAAACAAAATTAAGTTCATCCAGAAGGTAATGGAAATTTATTTTGGCTGACACAAATCAGTTTGTTGAGATATTATTTACTCTCAGATGGCTCGGGAAATAAAACTTCAAGAAAAAACCATATAGATAATTTTAGCAGCCAACAATGAAACTCTTTCAGGTGAACATTTTTCTTCATATTCGATTTGTACTTGTAGATGTGCTGGTCAATATCATTGGTATTTTTAAATTTGCTTGTCAATCTCCTAATAGTCAGTCAATACGTAACAAAGTGACTTCCTGTTTTACTGAATATCTTGTTTCTTTAACCTGACATATCCAAATCGATACTCCTTTAATTTGAACAATTTTTGCTCTAACACTGCCTACAATATTAGCTCTTATGCATTAGGTTGTCAAGTGGAGGGAGAAGGCAGCAATGGAGACATGTGCATGCAGGAAGCCACAAGGAAAAATATGACCAACATCTTCTTCAATGTGAGAATTATATTTGAATTCATCTGGTGGGCAGTGGCTGCTTTTTTTTTGTTTTCTTAGAATCATATTCGATGTTGATGCTCAGTTTCATAATTTGTTTTTTTGTATCCAAGGATAATGAGGAGCTCTTTGCTCTTTGCTGTTGAGAGTAAACTGCCTCACGGAATTGAGGTGAAGGCTCAAGAAGGTTATATATAGCATTGTAATATAATTGAACATCCTTCTAAATTGTTCTCAGTTGATGAATTTTGTCCCGTGGCACCCTTGGACGGGCAACCGTGTCTCGCGCATGCGGCCATGTTCAGTGGCAGACCCGGTGCAATGCCTCTTCCGCACATGCCCAGCGGGGGTAGTCCACCGAAGTTTGGTGCTGCTGCACTGAGGAGCAAGCCCAGCGGCAGCGGGCGGCGGCATTCGCCCCTTGCGATGGGAGGCACAACTGAGTGATGGAGTGAGTATGTGATCAAAGGCATGTGCATTCAAAGAAAAACTTTTTTGAGGTTGAATCTTGATTTAACTATTGAAAATGTAGAGCTTTTCCGTGTGTTCTTGGTAGTGGTAGCCTCTATCCGTAAAGAATGCTAATTCATGATAGTTGATACGGGGATGAGAATAAGTTAGTTGGCATTGTCTTGTTGATTAATCAATTTATCTCTTTAAAATTATTTATTTTACTTCACAACAATTTCAAATTATAAACCTTATTAGAACTTCACACCCTTAATTTTTAACATCACTTTTGCTCCATCCTATGATATATGACTATTGTTTCTAAGGCATACTTTGTTCGTGTAGAGTTTTTGCATGTAGGATGATGAGAATCATTGATATTTTATAATTAGATTATTTTAATATTTTTTATTTTTATATCACGTGTGTGTCGCACGTGCACTTCCACTAGTAATGTAAATGAATAATCAAAGTGTAATTTGGGAGATCATGAACGAGACACCGCATGCCATGGAGTTAAACAAAATCGAGAAGGTAAACATATCTTCATAGGGGCATTTTAGGCTCCATAAAAACATTTTCACGTTTTGGGTTTGGTCACAAAGACACAAACAACAGAGCAAGTAACTGTCTCATCAAGTGGTAAGAAACAACAATATGACATAATGTGTTGCTGAGTTGTTTCTACACATCACTACATCAGTTTAATACTTCTTTGTAGTGTCATGCTAAGCTTGGATATAACATCATATATAATAATATAAAGCCTTCAGTGTGACCATTCTCAATGCAAAGTTTCACGTTTATATTTCCAAAAGTGCCACATTATTAAGAAAAAGTGCATCTAGTGCGGCACTCTTTTGTGGTTAACTAAGATCTTGTTAGTAGCTGCAAATCTGTAATTACTTCATCTAGGAGTAGGCAACATTACACCTACCACAGCACCACAGTCACGGCTATCTCACGAGGGGGTGGGCAAGGAACGACTGGGCACAATGGCCCACTCTACTTCTGGTTGAGAGTTGAGACTACCGCGACAAGAATTGAACATAGATGCAGCATCACCTGATCGATTTTTTCTAACAAATCATCTGAATAGCTTTCTAACTTGAAATTTGTTATTTTTATATTTCACAAACAAAGTCAAGTTTGGATAAGATATTTTACAAGATTATGTATCATCATATTATCTACATGTGTGATTTTATTTAGTGATTTTAGACGACTTTTTTGCCGTGCTTTGCACGGATTTTCACGAAGAGGTTGGTTTGTGCACCTGATACGTTGACATGCTAGTTCGACCAGAATTTAGGTATCATCAAAATTATTTTGTTCACAAGCAGATAGAATCAGAAATAGTCGTCAACACGATAGGTGTGGTAGGTCACAACCACGTAGCCGAAGAGCTTTTTCTATGTCTCTACTAATACCAGATGCCACCAAAATGCAAACATTTCGAGCCAACAAAACAGTTAGAAGTGAAAGCGCCTCTAGACCTAGTGGTTAGAGCATCTGAGTAGCACCCAGTAAACTCGTATTCAACTCCCCATGGCCCATGGGACGAATTAAACGAACTTATAATAAAAAAAATAGGTAGGAGTTTCCTTTGCTGACTTCAGTAAAAAACAAAACAATTAGAAGAGCAAAGTCTCAAGTGTTGCCATATATCAATCTCAAAAACAAATGTTGCCATATATTATCTTTGTAGCACAACACACCTGTCCACCCCTCGAAAGTGCCAAATTCTCAACGGATTTATAGGTTGTCTTGTGCAATCTCAGTAGTCTCATAAATCGTCCCATACAATGCCACTGTTTGCTAATGTGGAGGAGAGGTCTCTGAAGGACCGGATTGGCGACCAGAGAGGGGGGAGTGAATGGGAGCCGATAAAAATTCTATTCAAGAACTCGGCCTATGAACCCAAGATCACTCGGACACCTCCGTGCACTTTTCTTGCCAAATCCACGTAGCTACTGAAGTGCTACTGGACCTAGGAGCAAGACCCACCAAAGAACTCTCAAAAACACGTAGCGGAAAACAAGTCAAGCACCTCTTGCCAGAGTAAAACCGGTCAGGCCGGTTTCCCAAACCGGTCAGACCGGTATTGCAAGGGGAGAAAATGACTAAGTCACCCGAAACCGGTCAGACCACTTTGCCAAACCGGTGAGACCGGTTTTGCCAGACTTAGCCAAAATCCAACAGTATCAAACCAGTGCCGAGCCATCTCCTCAAAAGTAGGGTTAGCAACATCCATCCTACCGCGCCTATCAAAACTGGAACCACCACGGGGAAACCACTCCTGTCTCACTGGAGGAGTACAAGCACCACGAATGTGAAAGTGTGGTCTGTAGCCCCCTCTGAGACTCAAAGTGCGACCTCTCCCAAACCCGTATTGATCATGAGGTGGAGACCGTCCAGCAAACACACCACCAGACACACCACGCCTACCACTAGCATCACAACCAAAGGAACTGAAACGACCGTCTCCATGAGCACGAAACGCAAACTGGTCACTCTGCTGCCTCCAAACCGGTCTGACCGGTTCTAGAACCGGTCTAACCGGTCTCTCTATATGGGCACCCCAAACCGGTCTGGCCGGATTCCAAACCGGTCTGACTGGTTTATCCCGGCCAGCAAGGTCCCTTCCACCTGAACCACTCTTAGTTCCCCGAGCTGGAATGCTTCTCACAACAACCTTACTCCTGGGTAGTGGCATACGAGGCTCAGGCACACCATGAGAAGGGTGATACCTGTCCTTGTTCGCCCACTCCTTAGCCATTCTCGCCTCTCTCTTTCTCTTATAGCAAAACTCTTTCTTATGACCATCCTTCCCACAAAACTCACAATGGAAACGATTGGTTTTGGCTTAGGCTTGGGATGAGGCTCTTCACAAGGCTTCTCACTAGGCTTCCCACTTGGTTTCTCACTAGGCTTTTCACTTGGCTTCTCACTTGGTTTTTCTCTCAGTTTAAGCAACTGGTTTGGCTTGGGTGCAAACTTGTCTTTGGGTGTTGGTTGTGGTGGAACTGGAATATTCCCAAATTTCCCTTCTCTCTCACCACTGCTCTCACCAAACTTATCAGATCCCAAAGCCCAACCATCAAAGCACTTAAAACCGACAATCATCATACCAAGCTGAGGTTCTTGACTGGACAACCAACTCAGCACCTCATGCAACTTATCATTCTCATCTTGCAAGTGATCAACACATTTTGCAAGTTCCAAATTCTTCACAGCATGCAACTCACAAGTAGAGCAGGAAGTAGGAATAGGCACTTTCAAATCAGCCTCAAGCAACACAATCCGAGAGCGAAGCTCAGCAATTTTTTCATGCAAACCAGGGCAAGAAGTACATGCACCAAGCAAAGTGGGTCTAGATTGCAACTCAGCCAACTCAACCCTAAGCACATCTAGTTCCTCACACTTGGAGGCATGCTTTTCCTTAAGAGCAGCCAAATCAGCTAGGAAAACAGAGCAATCACCACAATCAACCTCATCAGAAACAACAGGACTAGCCTTAACCAAATCTATCTCAAGCTTGGCATCAAGGTTCTGTGTTTCTAGCTCAGCCACTCTACTCCTAGCATCTTCAAGCAAAGCCCTAAGCTCCTTCCTAAGCTTCTTAGCCTCTCTAAGCATGTGATCACGGTTATCAAGCAAGTCAACCAACTCCTCATTCTCCTTGCGCAAAGAAGAGAGCTCATCACATACCTCATCCTCGGAGTCTGAGTCCGAGGCATTCTTCTGGCTTCTCTTGCTGCTGGAGCTGTGCGCCATGCCGCAAAGTCCATCCTTCTTGTTGCAGCTTCTCGGAGTCTTGCTTGCGGTACAGCAAAGACCGTTCAAGTACTTGCCGAAGTCCTTCTTCTTCTTCTTCTTCTTCTTCTTCTTGTCCTTCCTCTTGCCGTCCTCTTCTTCTTCACTCGAGCTCGATGACGCGTCCTCAGAATCGGAGTCGACATCGCTCGATCTCTTGATCTTCTCTCGGGTCCGTGTCTTCCTTCTATGTTCATGCTCCTTCTTTTTGGACCTTCTTTCCTTGTCCTTGGACTTGTGCTTGTCGTGGTTGTTCACCTTCGAACACTCGGTGAAAAAGTGTCCGGTCTTGCCGCACTTGAAGCACGTCCTCGAGTTCCTTCTTGAGTTCACCCGGTTCTCGTGCATTCTCTCGAATCTCCGTGTCAACAATGCCAGCTCGTCCTCTCCAAGTACATCAAACTCCTCGTCTGGCAAAGACATCAAAGAGGACAAAGAGTACATCCTGGAGGATGGATTAGCGTTAGTCTTAACACCGGAGCCACCGACAAGAGCAAGACTATGCATGGGAGTCAGTCGGGCTCTCAAGACGGGCTGTCACACCACGATCCACCTCAGCTGACTTGAGCTTCGAGAACAGCTCGTTCACCGTCAGGGTGTCATACTTCTCAGACTCAAGAATGGCCTCGACCTTTCCATCCCATATTGTACGATCCAGCGAGTGCAAGAGCTTCACGGCTCTGTCATGATCATCGTACGGGCGCACAGCCACATTGGCCCTCATGTTGTTCACAACAACCGTAAACCGTTGGAACAAGGCGTCAATTGACTCACTGGGGAGATGAGTGAAGTTCTCGTACTCTCTCCGGTAAGTCGCATACATCCGAGCCTGAACCTGAGCATTTCCAGCATGAGCATCCTTCCATTGCTCCCAAATCCTACAAGCTAGGTCCTCTGTCTGAACCCGATTGAATTCGGATTGACACAGAGCACGAAACAAGTAGTCGACTGCCTTGTTGTTGGCGTCGTGCATGTCCCTCGATCCTGGAGCAAGTAAGTTCACAGGATGAACATAAGATGTGTTCACCGTGACATCCCAAAGGATCTGACCCTTACCGCGGAGGAACGCAGCCATCCGCCTCTGCCACATCTGGTAGTTCTTTCCATCGAAGTGCGGAGGACCCAATCCCCATTCCTGGTATGCCATCTTTGGATCTTAGACTGGTTAGAGTCCCGGAAGACCTGTAACTGGCTCTGATGCCACTAGCAAAAGAGCAAAGGAGCACAAAACTCACAAGCTCCCCCTAAACACACGCCCTAGGGCCAAAGAGCATACAAAGCTCACCCTAAGCACACATGATAGAGCAAAGAGCACACTAAGCACACAGGCTCCCCCTAGACTCATGCGTTAGGGTCAAAGAGCATACAAAGCTCACCCTACACGCACGAGATAGGGCAAAGAGCAAAACGAACCGAGTGGCTTGACAATGCCACACACTTTAAGGTCACCAATTTACTCACCTTGATCATTCCTTCAGAAGTCCCACGTCCTTGTTCACCATCCCCGAAAGTGATGTACCTCCTTGACACCACTGGGATATGAGGCAGGAGAACCACCCTCGATATCAACCACATGTTCTCCGAGCCTCCCACCTGCAACTCAAAACCAAGAGCGAGAGCGAGCAAATGACTCAACACTTTTGGTACTAACCAAAATAGGTAGGGAAAATAGCAAAAGCAAATGAGCTAGGGTTCCAAGGGATCATCGGGAGGCAAGCTAGACCTTGTATGAATCTTTCTTGGTATGTATAGAAGATTCAGCGTGATTCCTCAAGGCTTTTGTTGTCTCTCCTGTTTTTCCTTTTTGGTGATTTTCGGAGCCTTTTCTTGGTGATTTTCGTGGAGGGATTTTGAGGGCGTTTCTTTGCGGGATTTGTTGTGGGAGTCACACATGAGGATCTTGTGCCTCTTTTCTTGGTGACGTTGCCCCTCCAAACCCATGGAAAGCTCTCCGATTCAGTAGTTTTTGGTGGAGCCCGAGTTCTTGAGGTTGAGCCATGAGAGTTGCGATTCCCCATGATTGAGAGCGTTTTGGTGGAATTCCTTTGAGGGAGAGGTCGTCCATGAGGTGACCTAGGCATCCCCAAAGTTTCGCTGCAATCCGTTGGGTGAATCGGGAGATCGATTGGTTGAAAGGTTGAGTTTGGCCCGCGGTTTGAGTTCTTCCCGTGCTGTCCTGGAAAAACCAGTCTGACCGGTTTGGTGACCGGTTTGGCCAAGGTCTGTTTTTGGGGAGATCTTCTGGGAACAAGTTTCCTTTTGGTAGAAGAAGCTCTGGTCCAAGTTTCGTCAAGTTTTGAGTTCGTTTGCTCTAGTTTTGGGTCTTTGAGTTGGAGCTCCCTGGGCGAAACAGGTCTGACCGGTTTGGGAAAGAGGTCTGACCGGTTTTGGTGTGTTGGATTTTGGCTAAGTCTAGCAAAACTAGTCTGACCGGTTTGGCAAAGTGGTATGACCGGTTTCAGGTGACTTAGTCATTTTCTCCCCTTGCAAAACCGGTCTGACCGGTTTGGGAAATCGGCCTGACCGGATTTACTCTGGCAGTAGGTGCTTGAGTTGTTTTCCGCTATGTGTTTTCGAGAGTTCTTTGGTGGGTCTTGCTCCTAGGTCCAGGAGCACTTCAGTGGCTACGTGGATTTGGCAAGAAAAGTGCACGAAGGTATCCGAGTGATCTTGGGTTCATAGGCTGAGTTCTTGAATAGAATTTTTATCGGCTCCCATTCACTCCCCCCCTCTCTGGTCGCCAATCCAGTCCTTCTGTCTCATCCTGCTGCAACAAGTGCTCAGTTGGCTCTAGCGTGGCTACCCCACTCTATTACTCTCATTTTCCCCTTCCCTTAACCCCTTCCTCCCTCCACTAGTAGAAATGTTAATATCCATGACGTTTTTATAGTGATGTTACATTTATTCGTCATGGAAGTGGTCTCTACCGTGACGAATTTTGTAACTTCGTCACAGATAACTAGTGACAGTGCCAGGCCACTAAAAATAATGACGAAACTCAGAGGATTGTCACAGAACAACGAACCTGTTCGTCACAGATGAATCATTCCAGTTCTGCCCTATAGGAACCAATGACGAACACAACTGGACGTCACAGAACAACAAATGTTATCGTCACAAAACATCTCGAAAAAAATAAGACAGATTTGGTCCCACTTGCAACATGTGTAATTGTGGGTCCGACCGTGGGTCCTGCATACGGTCCTACCAGACAGAATTAGTAGGCCCGGTCGTATGGCGATGTGGCAGTACACGTCAGCATGACCCCTCCGCTGCGGTCCCACTGCCATGTGGCAATGTGGGCCCACGGACTCTTGGTCCCGCTGTTCAGAATGGTGGGCCACCAGCCCAGCTGTAGGCCTTCTTTCGCTTTTCAGAAACGGTGGGCCATCAGCCCAGTAGCATTGGGCCGGCCTTCTTCGTTCCAGGGAGGTGGCCTGCAACAAGCCCAGTGGCTTTCCCTAGGATTTTATTCGGCAAAAAAAGGTGCTTTCCCCAGGATTCGAACCGGAGACGGGAGGATACCAGAGAGGAAGTCTTACCACTGCACCATTCAACGTATTGCGATAGAGAACTACATATTTATATAGTTAACATTTAGGACATGAATTCCCATGTTCAATAACAAGCAGACTGAAAGTCTGAAACTCAATCAGACCGAAACTCAATCAGACAACCTTGCGGGCGGGCGGCTGCGTGGCGGCGTCCCCAGCGGTCGGACAGAGGCTGCTGCATGGCGGCGTCCCCGGCGGCCGGACGGAGGCTGCTGTGTGGTGGCATCCCCGGCGACCGGATGGAGGCTGCTGCGTTGCGGCGTCCCCGGCGGCCGGACGGAGGCTGCTGCGTTGCGGCGTCCTCGGTGGGTGGACGGCGGCGTCCCCGGCGCACTTCGGCGGCATCCTCGCCCGGCGGCGTCCCCGGTGCACTGCGGCGGCGTCCCCGCGAAGGCCAGGTGACAGCTCGGTCCCACTTCAACTCTAGATTTCAAATCTAGTTAGTATCCTGTGTACTGGAATGCATTTCTTCTCATGCTTTTGGTCCAAAAGTAATGCTTTTCCTTAGATGTAGCTAGTAGAACCAGTTAGCAGGAAGACATGGGCTTGCTGGGCGATTTGGGAAGGTCTATAGTCTGAACCTTAGCTGTAATGGCAGAAGTTTGGAGCTCTGAAATTCGCTGTAGTGCCTCCAATTGCCTAAATTTATATGGAAACCTGTGATCTGGATCTAACTCACTTTGAATATAATTATATAATGGAAGAAATTGATTATGTGTAGATTGTAATTTGTTTTTTTGATTCTCATGCAATGCCTTGGACCATAATTTGGCCTGCTGGCTTGAATGTGTTGTGGTCTAGAAAACCATCCTACAATGAAATTTGGCCTGCTATGCTCTCATGTATTGTGCTGGAGCTACCATGTTTAGCACTGATCTTTTAATTCCTAGATCTACGGACATGTTTAAACTGAAGGCTTACATTAACATTAAAGGCCGCCAATGGCCATGGCTGAATTCTTTAATATTGAGTCTATGCTGCTGTGTTGTCAAAGTTTATTTTTTGTTGCGTCTGCCTTTTCCTTATATTACTGCCTTCCTGAAAGTTTACTTATGTTGCTGTGTTCTGAATTTCCACATTTATGCCAAAATAGATGGATCGATGTTGGGTTCATTTGAAGCCATTCACACCTGCCTACATGGATGGAGTGGAAGAGTTCATGGAATTTGTTAGAGGAAAATACCCTGAACAAAGCAAGATAAAATGTCCATGTCGCAGATGTGTTAATCAAGTTTTACGGCATCAGCAAGAAGTGAATGACCATATACACATTTTTGGAATGTTGCCTGCTTACACTCGTTGGATTCATCATGGGGAGTCTCCAGGTGCTAAAATTATTGAGTCCAGAGAGGAGGAGGTGCACCATGACAGATATGATTATGATGAAGGGATAAATTTGGGTGAGGATGATGGCCAAGATGATGGGCAAGATGATGATCACGGAGTCACAGAGATGTTGGCAGATTTGTACACATCATTAGAGGCAGATGGAGGGAATCCAAGGTTTACCAAAGTTCTTAATGATGCCAAGCAGCAACTGTGCCCAGGATCAGAGCATTCCAAATTCTCCTTTCTAGTGAGACTTCTTTATATCAAGTCTCGCTATCGAGTTGGCAGTACAACATTTAGTGCACTGATGAAGTTATTATCCCAGGGATTCCCTCAATGTGAACTTCCAAGTTCTTATGACGAGGCGAAGAAGTATCTCGGTGAACTGGGCCTTGCATATGAATCAATTCATGTGTGCAAGAACAACTGTGTGCTATTTTGAAACTCTAAGTTGTTTGACAAGGATTATTCCAAGCTAGAAGGGTGCCCAGTTTGTGGTGAATCTAGATGGGAAGATGGTGATGGAAAAAGGCGGGTTCCTCATAAGGTCTTGAGCCACTTTCCACTTATATAAAGGCTGAAGAGGATGTTTGCAATGAAAGAAACAGCTGAGCAGACCAAATGGCACAAGAAGGGTAGGAAGCCAGTCAAGAATGTAATGAGCCATCCAGCTGATGGGAGGGCTTGGAAGGATTTTGATAAGAAGTATAAAGAATTTGCATAGGATCCGAGGAACTTGAGGCTTGCCTTAGCTACAGATGGTTTTAACCCATTTGGCCACATGAGCACTCAATATAGTATGTGGCCCGTGCTTTTGACACCTCTGAACCTGCCACCATGGGAATGTATCAATCTAGCAAACTGCTTTATGTCTTTGCTCATCCTTGGTCCATCATGTCCTGGAAAAGATTTTGATTTGTATTTGGAGCCTCTAGTGGAAGAACTGCTTGAACTTTGGACTGGAGTAAGCACTTATGATGCTGTGAGTGGTAAAAAGTTTGATCTGCATGCTGCTGTGCTGTGGTATCCATTGTGACAAAAATCCTCTATCACGTGCACTGAGGGGCAAAATTGGGTACATTGGCCATCGTCGTTTTCTTCCAAAGGATCATGCTTGGCGGAGAAGCTTGGCATTTGATGGCCGCCTTGAAACGAGGGATGCGTCGGGTAAGTTCAGTACGAAAGAGATCCTTGAGCAGCTTGAGAAAGTGAAACATGTGAGGCCAGGAGAGCATCCAGCACCTCCACCCAGGAAAAGGAAGCGTGGGTAGGATGGCGGGCCTAAAATGTTTAGTCGCAAAGTTTTGTTGTGGATTCTGCCATATTGGAAAGATTTGCTGCTGCCATACAATCTTGATGTTATGCACATAGAAAAGAACATCTGTGAAAACATCCTTGGCACATTACTAGAAATTCTGGGCAAGACCAAAGACACCGATAATGCAAGGTTGGATTTGCGCGATATGGGCATTAGACATGATCTACACTTGCAACAGGATGGCAACTCAGTTGTGAAGCCAGATGCTTTCTATGTATTGAACAAGGAAAATAAAGTTAAATTTTGCAAATGCCTCAAAGGTGTGAAGTTTCCAGATGGGTTTGCAGCCAACCTAGGCAGATTTATAAGTGCAGATGGTACTAAGTTGCAGGGCTGGCTGAAAACACATTGTTGCCATGTACTACTGCAAAGGATCATACCTGCTGCATTAAGAGGATTGGTAAGGAAAGATGTGTATGAAGCAATTTCAGAGCTCGGGAACTTCTTTAGAGAATTGTGTAGCAGAAATCTAAGGATAGATGTGGTGAAAAGATTAAAGCTCAAAATCCCACTAATCCTTTGCAAGCTGGAGAAAATATTCCCGCCAGCCTTTTTTGATGTCATGGTGCACCTGGCTGTGCATCTACCTGATGAGGCATTGCTTAGAGGGCCTGTTCAGTATGGATGGATGTACCCAATAGAGAGGAGATTGGGTACTTTGAAGAATTTTGTGAGGAACAGGGCTAGGCCGGAAGGATCAATTACAGAGGCCTATGCTGCAAGTGACACCTTGACATTTTGTTCGAGGTATATGCAGGATGTTGACACCAAGTTCAACTAGGATGTAGGTGATGGGCCATTAGTTAGTGACACCTCAGTTTTCATGCATGGTGTCAAAATCATAGGAGCCGACAGGAGACAATACATTGATGATGAAATGATGGACAAACTAGTTTGGTATGTTCTAAACAATTGTGAAGAAGTTGAGCCATATTTGGAGTAAGTGTCGTTTTTATTTGCAAAATTATCATCTCCTGAATTTCAATTGAAGATGTCCTGATTTTTGCTTGTTTTTTTGTGACAGCAAATGCAGGGAAGAGTTATTGACAGAAGGGGAAGAGGATGTTGAGAGAAGGCTTGAAAAGGCATTTCCTAAATGGTTTAGGAACCATGTAAGTGTCCTGCACTAGTAGATGGTTTAGGAACCATGTCAGTTATCTCATTGGTGGTAACCTTGTATTCTTTATTTGAACCCCAGATTGCCAAGAAGCGGAATGATCATCCAGAAGAGGTTACTGAAGGATTGTTTGCTCTATCTTGTGGTCCTGATCTTCGAGTGAGGTTTTCTGCATCTTGCATTGTCAATGGAGTCCGATATAACACCGTGGTCCGTGAGAAATATTTGCAAACTCAGAACAGTGGTGTATTGACTGAAGGTACTCATGATGATCAGGCCACTGATTTTTATGGAGTCCTTAAGGAGATTATTGAGTTACAGTATAATACCAATCTGCAATGCGATCGAACTGTGGTTCTCTTTAGATGTGATTGGTACAATCAGGCAGGAGGCAAGACTGTAGGCATCAGAGACGATGGACATTTCAAATCCATCAACATTCAGTCATTATGGTACAAGTTTGACCCTTTCATTTTGGCAACTCAATCAACAAAGGTATTCTACATGGAAGACACAGCTTTGGGAAAGAATTGGCGAGTGGTGCAGAAATTTAAACATAGGGAGATGTGTAATGTTGCTGAAAAAAGTGACCTCGCTCATGATGTATACCAAGATGATCATTGTTCTAGTACAGAGCATGAAGTGCAGCAAGGTGATGGTGATGGTGCTGAGGCTGAGCGCATTAATCAGGGTGGAGGATCTACTAGATTTGAAGGTAGTCTAGATGAACTTATAAGAAAGAGTAGGCAAGCCAACATTGTTGCAGATGAAAATGAGGAGGAGGATGAAGATGACACTATACTAGAATATTTGAGTGATGGTGGCAATGAAAACGCTGAAGATGACATGTGCCAAGATGCTGACAGCGAGGATGATGATCTCTGAAACAGCTAGAACCAAAAAAAAGGTCAGCAACACTTCCATTGGGGTACTCTCATTTACGACAATATTTTCAAATATTTGTGTGTTGTGCCACTCCACTATGTAATAATCTGAAGTAGCAGGACTTGTTGTAGCCTGAAATCAGCTATTTGTGTGCTTGAATTCTTATTTTGCTAGTGAGCTAGTCCATGCTTGTCAAATCTTGTATTTATATTTATATATGTATGTACACAGATGTGTAAATTTCTGCTGTAATTTCTTATGTATATAATGTTTATTTTGCAGAACAAGAGGCAAGATGGATGCTTGGTGGTCACAAATTGCTTGTTCCAGAGCTAGGAATGGCATATGTAGATCTGATAGATCCAAGTAGTCACAACTACTAGTCTTTGTACCTGGTAGATTACCAGATTTGTACCTGGTAGATTACCAGATTTGTACCTTTTCATTTCCTTCCCTAAGACCTTATAATAGTCCACTTTTGTTGTCTTCATCATGTACTTGTTTCTTATAATTTGATGATCTTATAATTTGCACCCTGAAAAGTGCTTCTGCTGCATGCGTTCTGCTTCCTGTAATGCAAGTAACTGCTAGAGATACCTAATTTCAGATTACAGTATTAGTCTATTTCAGATTCCTGATCGGTTTTAAATTAGCTCTGTTCAAATTCAGGTAACAGCTAGCAAGTTCTTGGACACATTCAGATAACAACGCAAGTTTATGTAGCAGAAGTTCACAGATCACCATCCATCCATCCATCCTGGCTAATAGCTAATGCAGACTTTCAGTTAACTAAAATAGGAACTCAAACTGCTTGCATTCATTCAGCCACATGCAGCACAGGTTCACACCCACCAACAGATATGATGCAAATAATAGTGGAGCACATACAGCACTACATTCACATTCAGATAGTAATGGAGCACGCCCAAATGATGAAACTTAGCAATATAGGTTCAGAAAACTAGTATCATAACCTAGCAACATTCCATTCACCAGAAAATTCAGACACAAACACATAGCAACATTCCACTAAACATCAGTACTAGATTCTGAAGATGTAGTTCACATCACTACTGGAATTTCATCTACTGACTCTGAACCATCAACCATCCTTATTTACAGACACAAACAGCAAAGACCTGCATTCATGCGAGCCGATAACAAAATAAGCATCCACACTGATGCTTCAGCTTCTAGCATGATGCTTCAACATGCTGCTTCCATTTGCTTCCACCAAAGCACTACTTGTTCTTCTGTGCCTTCTCGGATGCAGCTTGGAGTGCACGAAAAAGTCTTTTCTTCCTTGACTGCTCCCTCTTGAGCTCACCCTCGAGCCACTTGACATTCTCTTGTGACTCTGCCGCCGCCTCGCCCAACTCCCAAAAGGTCATTTGTTGCCATCAGATGATAGCATTAGTTCAATGCTGAGCACAGATGAGACTACAGTACAACATCAGTACAATGTTCAGTACATGACAACATTTGTTCAACTACAGATATCACATGACAGTTTAATCATGACAGCAATGAAAAATAGAAAGAGGGCTCCAATGTTCACCTTCTTCTCCTTCCTCTTCAGCACCATCTCCTGATCATTCAGCACAATCTCCTGATCATTCAGCACAATCTCCTGATCCTTTAGCACAATCTCCTTCCCTGTCACAATCTCCTCCACACTGCTTGAGTCCTCACTGCTAGAGGTCATCAACTCGATGGCTGTCTCCTTGCCTGTCCCCATCTCCTTCCCTGTCACCACCTCCTTCCCCTTCTTCTTGCGCTGCAGGACACCGGAGCCAGAGTGGATCACCCTGCGACGGCGCGTGATAGACTCAGGCGTGCGGTCGGCGGCAGAGCAGATCTCCTGGCGCGTGCTAGCTCTGAGTGCGCACTCGGCGGCGGAGCGAGCCCGACACGCGCTGGCCTCAGCCGCGCAGTCGGCGGCGGAGGGGAACCCCCCGGGAGCGCTGGCCTCAGGCGGGCGGGGCATGGCGGAGCGGATCTCCCGGCGACGGCTGGCCTCAGGCGCGCGGGGTGTGGCAGAGCGGATCTCCCGGCGACGGCTGTCCTCAGGCGCGCGGGGCGTGGCGGAGCGGATCTCTCGGCGACGACTGTCCTCACGTTCGTGGAGCCCCTGTCGGAGAAGCTGTCCATCGGTGGAGCTCCCGTCGGTGGAGCTCCCGTCGATGGAGGGGGAAACGAGGCACGTCTCGCAGAAGCGGCCCCGCTCATCACGATCTTGGCGACGGGCCACGGCAGAGCGATTGTAGGGACGCCGCGGCATACTTGCTGGAGGAGACGCCAAGGCGAGACTGGAGAAGAACTGAAGAAGAGAATGGGGCAGTGAGACTGGAGAAGACCGGAGAAGGAGAGGAATGGAGGAGACGCCGAGGCGAGGAAATGACGCCACGGCTTTATGTCAATGGCTATGTTCTACTATAATAAAATTACGGGATGCGCTCAATCAACATTACTTGAAGTAGCGTAGTGGTGAGACCATTGTTTCTGAGGCTGGTGACCAGGTTTCAAATCCTAGGTTGGTCACCCCATTTTTTTTTACAAAAAATTTAAAAAAACTTGTCCAAAAAATTGGCCGGAGCCGGGACTCGAACCCAGGACCGAATGCTAGATAGTGACAAGTCCCACCACTGCGCCAAATGTAAGTTCGAGTACAAGTGTTGATACTAATTTACTTCTACTATAATTATAAGGGCTAACAGGTGGCAGCACCCGATTGGCTCGGCCGCCATGAGGAGGTGAAGAACACATGGATGGTTGGTATTTATTCTTTTAATCCAGAATTAAAATTTGTAACAAGTATTTCTTCGTCATACATAATCCGAATTCGACGTTTTTTCTTCTTGAATTTTTCTAAAATCACGCTCTTTTCTATAATGATGTTTTTTTGTACAGATTCTATTTTGCAGATCCTATTTATATCCTTTTATCTAGTTCCTCCTAAATATCGATTTAAAAATCATTTGTTTTGCACAAACATTACTGATGTAACTTTGTATTTTGCAAAAATAAACTAAACACAAGCTTATGGTCAAGTTTGAAGTGCATATGAATTCAAAATTTTCGAAAACTATGATACACTTCAACGTAAGTAACATTTCATGAAACTATGTTAGAAATGTATCCATTTCTAAACAACGTAGGTTCCGCTGTCATCGAAATCATTTGAATTTTCGATGACAAGTTTATGGACCCAAATTATGTTACCACGTCAATTCGTAGAACCATCGGAGCTTTTTATGATATTATTTGAATTACGATAGTGCACATTCAAGATGTGAGTTTGAATTATCCCTAATAAACTGATACTGAAATCATTTTTTCATTTGCAAAAGTTGTAGATCTTGATATATCTTGATTTTAGGAAATTTTAGAAAAAAAAATCATCCAATTTGGAGTTAGTATGAGGCAGAAAAACTAATTACAAGTTTTAAACAGAGATTAAAAAGAGAAAACACACTTGTTCATCCCAGTTCATAGCAAGTGCAATTTCTGTTTTTAATCTTCGATAAAACTTGTAAACCGTTTTTCTCACTCATACGAACTCCAAATCGGTTGATTCTTTTTCCTAATTTTTTGTAAAATCAATTTCTACAAGTTTTGTTTTAGCGTTTCTCTATTGGAGTATATTTTAAATTTCAACAAGATTCAAACTCAAAAATCATACTATCCTAATCTCATTTCAAAATCGGGGCCACCTGTCAGTCCTTCTCGGCAGCAGGCGCGGCCGCGGGCTGCCGAAAAGGCAAAAACGCCCTCACCCCGCCCACATGTCAGTGACAGCGGGGTCTCCCACTCCATCTGAAATTCCGAAAACACCCCTGCGGCCTCTCCCACTCAATCTGAAACGAAAACACCCCCGCGGCCTCTCCCTCTCCTATCAGTCTCTCCCGCTCCTCTGTCCTCTCGCCCTCTCCCCCTCTCCAAACCCTAGCCGCCGCCGCGGGTGCCTCTTCGACGACACCCACCGCCCGGCTGGGTCCGCACCTCGACGACGCACGACGCCCCGGCCGGGTCCGCACCTCGACGACGCACGACGCCCCGGCCGGTTCCGCACCTCGACGACGCACGACGCCCCGGCCAGGTCTGCTTCCTCATCGACACACGACGCCGCGGCTAGGTCTGCTTCCTCGCCGTTGCCACTGGGACTCAGATCTGCTACCACCGGAGTACTACGCCGATGACGACTCTGACCTGACCCCGCTACCACATCGACGAAGTATGGTAAAGACTCGTCGCAGTGTTCTATAAGGTACGCCAAATCCCTACAACGCCGACGTGTGGATTAGTGTTTGGAGCTCGAGGTGACTACAATTTCTTTGCTCTAGTGCATCTGTGATAAAGGATTAGGATTGAGACGCGTGGATTAGGGTTTGGAGCTCAAGGTGGATTAGGGTTTTGAGCTCGAGGTGGATTAGGGTTCGGATTTGAATGTGATTACCGTGTACCACACTCTATTAATCTTGATGGTTTACTTTCTGGGAAATGGAGGATATGTAATTGAGTGGAGTATTATGGGTGTGCTCTGACTAAATAAACTAATGGTTTACTTTCTGGAAATATCACTGATATTATGGGTGTGCCCTTTGGTTGATTGACTGTTTATCAATGGAGCTGCTTATCTGGTTCTATATCTAGATGCTACTTTACCTTCAAATTTAGACAAGATAATGTGAGAGATTTTGAATAGTGTCTGAAGTACGGTTTTATTATTATCTATGTCAAGGAATTGCTATATGCTGTTCTTATTTTGTGCTGAGTGGTATTTCAATTACACCCATTACCTGTTTTATGCGTTTCACCAATGTTAAGCTATCTTCCTTGCTTAAACTTGTGGAATAGATGAATTTAACAACTTGTGGAATTGATGAATTTGACTGTAGACAAGGCATGACTGATCTCTTTTAGGTTGGTTAGTTTTCTGTTGATGGGCTGATCTATCCCACATTTAAGGCTATTGTCGTACTGATGGTGGAACTTTGGATCAATTTTGATGTGGTTATCTTTTTCTATGAAATCTGTGCTGTTAACTTCTTTGTAACAAAGGGATGTCCATTTTTTATGAATGTGCATGTAGAATATTTTGATGGGTTGTTTCCTTTTCTTAACTTTGCAAAGCATGGTGTCTATTAATCAGAGGTTTTATTAATTAGAATTTCCATCAATACAACATCCTGATCTGCCCTATGTGATTTCGCGTGTAAGAAACTTCAACATGTGCTTACGAGAGGAAGCGGGACAACAATATAGCAGAGATTAAGAGAAGGTTTGAAGAACTTGGTCTCCCATCAATTGTAAATTCATTTGGAAATGGACCACCCCCTTCAAGGGGAATTAGGAAAGAGGTACGGGGTAGATGTGCTAAAGATACAGATGATTCAGAGTATCTCCCTGAGGACCAGGTTCAGGGAGATACCGATGATGATGCAGAATTAGACGAGGAGCCTGTTCCCCACATGGTCATTGAGGTACCAAGGGATGGGGGATGCACAGTTGCATGTTTTACTACTATACTAGCATTTCCTTATATTTCACATGTTTTTCTCCTACCGCAGGCTCCTCATAGTAGAAGTACAGAAGAAATGCCGCCGGGAGGTGCAAGATCAAGTAAGCAAGTGAGGACTAGTCCTCCAAATGAGAGACTTGCTGAAGATATACCAACTGACGGAGCAACACAAGCTAAGAGAGCCAGGCAACGTACTTCAAATGAGAGACCTCGTGGCGTCAACACAAGGTCCTCCACAAGGCAGTAGCCAACTGAAACAGTTGATCAAGAATTCCCTCCTGTAGCCGAAGAAGACAATGGTCTGCACAGTCCAAGAGAGTACGAGCATGACTGGTCCTACGATGGAGATTATGACAATGATGGTCTTGGTGGAAAACATGAGGAGCACCTTGAGGGACAAGAAGATGAGCTCCATGAACAACAGACGCAAACTGATCATGGAGGTAAATGTCATTTGCATTTAAATTCTGCAATTTAGTTCCACTACCAATATTTGAGGAGTACTAACATTCTGAACTTTTATTATTTTGTAGATCTTGCCCAAAGAGCTCCAAGAAGGCCTAGGCCACCAACAAGGGGTATCTTACTTGATAGGATGACGAGAGCGATGAAGAAGAATCTGCCCATATCTGTTGCTGATGGGTCCAAAAGGCCACATGACCCTGTGCAAGCTGCGAAATTCGCTTCGGAGGCTGGTGTCATTGTTAGGGATTCCGTTCTTGTCCTAACCCATTGGAAGCATTACAAACAAGATAAAAACCTGATCGATGGCTTTGTTGGACGGTTAAGTGTAAGTTCCTCTTATCCTCTATACTATGTACATGTTACATTTAACTGTGAGATTGATCATCTTCTGCAACTAATGAATGATCTTAATCAATAATTTTCAGGGAAGGCTGGCCATTGACATCAATCAACAGCCAACTAAGGATGCTTGCTATAATGTTCTCCAGTCAACTATAAAGCAGAGGCGCTATAATTTGAAGAAAACCTACTTCACCGGCATCCCTATTGACCAGATCAGAACCACCTCTCCTGTACCATACATGACTGATGCACAGTGGAATGAACTGGTTCAGAAGTGGTCAGATCCAAAAAACATGGTATGTCCTATCTGCTGAACTCCACAGCTACCTATTGTTGCCATGTAAATTAAAGTGTGTACATATTACTGCTTCAGAAGTGTCTTTTTGTTTATACACATGAATGCATGATTTTATTAAAGTAAATGTGTAAGGCTAAGACATGTGAAAGTTCTCTGATTTATTTGAATTAGTCTATTCTCTTCTGGACTTAATGGTTAGTTGATTGCTTTGATATTTTACCCTGTTCAAATAAAATACATGTTTCTTCTAGCTGCTGTTCAAACATCATTTATCATTCTTGAGCTATTTTTTATTTATCTGGTAGGTGCCACAATTGATGCAACATAAATTTCTCACGCTGCAGCCCAGTAGGTCCAATAATTTTGATTGAAATGTAATATGTATCACTTGTTGTTGCAGCGAATAGCTGAAAAGAACAAGGGAAATCGTGCCAAAGTCATGTTTCATCAGGCGACGGGAGCTCGATGCTATGTTGCACAGCTGCACGCATATGTAATAAGGCACTATTTTGTACTATTACTTTCTTACTCCACTGCTATGTGCCAAATTCAACTAATTTGGACTATGTGCATGTCATGCCAGAGGCAAAAGAAAATCGCTGCAGCAGGTGCAAACCAAGAAAATGCTGATGGAGAACAAGAAGTTGATGCTGATGGAGAACAAGAAGCTGCCACTGATGGACAACAAGAAGCTGCTGCAGATGGAGACCTAGATGTGGTGGAGATCTTCAAAGAATGTCATACCAGCCGCAAGAAAGGAATGTCTGACATTGCAAAAGAAGCAATTGTAAGTCTAATATCACTATATACTTTCCCATCATCTCTTATTGAAACTGTCTTAGTGTGGAAACTGAGATGGCTTGAAATGTCTATAGTTTTCATTATGCTAAGGTGCCTTGAGTCTAGAGTGTTTTCTAAATAGTTTGCAACTTTCACTGTGACCTGCTTGTGCATGCCCTAACAGTAGATTGGGATGTCTTCTTTTATGTTGTCTTCTTTTTTTTATGTTTCTGTGTGCTGGATATGCGATGATTCTACTAGATATGTACCTACTCCAGTAGTACATATACGTGTGCAGTAGCAAGCATTTGTCTCGTCAGATAAATAAATGAATGAAAGCAACCGCTTCAGGGACAGGCGGGGCAGCAGCAGCTGCTCTGTCACTATCCATGGCCATCCTCTTGTTAGCTCCTTTTGGAATTATTGAAAATAATTGTTCATAGTTTCGCCCGCAATCTCTGATCCACTGTAGTATCGCATGGTAAGAATGAAGAAATAGCATGCAATTCTGTGGTGTGTTGTTAATTTATATATAGTAATTCCCTTGACCAAATGATGCTAGCTAAGGGCCGGCATGGATTTGATTGAGGAAATGACATGCCAACCGACGGCGGATGGATGAAGCGTGATACGTACAGTGTACTGATTGTATTCTTTCTGATCAAGTGAATTAGTTTTTGTGTTCTTTCTGATCTAGAGAACCCTAGTCATGTGACTTTTACTTTTTCTGACATGATGAAAGTATTGTCTCTACTGCTACATACATTGAAGTAGCCAAATAAGATAAATAAAAAAATTAAGTCAAGATTCTAAAATTTACAAAGTTTAACTAGGTTCTTGACAACTCTTTGGATTATGGCAGGCTAACATGGAAGCTTTGAAGGATCAGCCTCCTACTGAAGGCAGTGCACTATCAAGTGCACAGGTTGTATCCAAGGTGCTCCCCAAGAGTAGCAGCAACATCTTCTTGAAGAATATTGGTCTGCAGCCGACAAGCCCAAAAAAACCACCAACAGCGAAAGAAAAGGCATTGCAGGAACAACTCGTGGCTGAAAAACAAGCTTCCGTTGTTCTCCAAGATGAAGTGAATGTGCTGAAGCAGAATGCTCAGACCACAAAGGAAGCCCTTCAGAGGACCCAAATGGAGCTGCAAGAGTGCAAGAAGGTGATGGAGGCGAACAAGAAGGCGGTGGAGGAGAACAATCTGCTGCTTAAGCGTCTTCTGCAGTTCAACTGTGGTGGTAACTTACCCGGTCCTTCGTCTTGATCATCTTGAAAGCGTGCTGTGGTGGTATCTTTTGCTGGAAGTTAGGGAGTTGTGGTTTGTGAACTACTGAGTCTGAACTGCTGTCACTGCTGTGTGATGATGAACAGCTTATAAACTTGTGTTGTGTGATGATGAACTCGTGTTATGGGATGATGAACAACTTATGTGTTGTGTGATGTCCAGAATATGGTGAACTGTAACTGTGATTTGTGTGCAGCCATGCGGTGCACGTGGCACCACCAGATCATGACACGTGGCCCAACCGAAACGGGACACGTGGTGCAATCAGGTCGTGACACGTGGGCCAATCATATCGCGACACGTGGCACAATAACATCGAGACACGTGGACCAACAAAATCATGACACGTGGCCCAATAAGATCCTAACACATGGACCAACCAGATCGAGACACGTGGCCCAATAAGGTCGCGACACGTGGTACAATATTATTGGGACACGTGGGCCAACAAAATCACGACACGTGGGCCAATAAGATCCTGACACAGGGGCCAATCAGATCCCGACACGTGGCCCAATCAGATCCCGACACATGGACCAATAATATCTTGACACGTGGACCAACGAGACCGCGACACGTGGACCAACCAGATCCTGACACGTGGGCCAATCAGATAGTGACACGTTGACCAATCAGATAGCGACACGTCGTTGTCCGTATGCATGTATCCACGTCAGCGTCCAGCGTGGAACCGAGCCATGTCAGCAGCCAGCGTGGAACCGAGCCATGTCAGCAGCCAGCATGGAAACGGACCGCGTCAGCAGCCAGCGTGGCATCGAGCCACATCAGCTGCCAGCATGCACGGTGCCACGTGGCGGTCACTTCCATGACGAAATTAGTGACGATGTTCACTAGTCATAGAAGACGAGCGGTTCCATGACGAAAAATATGTCCGTCACTGAAAAGGAGCAGTTCTGTGACGAAAATGGCTGATTCGTCACGGTGCGACAAATGTGACGCGCTTTCTATGACGATCTCAAAATCGTCATAAATTCGTCACAGAAGGTTTTCTATGACGAATTTAGCTTGTTCCGTGACGAAAATGTTTTGTCATGGATGTGAACATTTTTACTAGTGCTCCCCTAGGCATGGTCAGCGCAGTGGGGACGCCCACGACGCCGCCGAAAGGTGGATGCCCATGGCGTGGGCAACAAGGATGCCCTTAATTAATTGGCACATGTGGTGGTGTCGGATCAGTGGCGGAGCTGCGACCCAGGCTGCCCAGGTCAAGGCCCTAGTCATGGCCCAACAAAGCCCACTACCACCCCCTTAATACTTTGGTCCAAAGATCAAGTGTTGCTGCAGCCCAAGCTAAAAATTTGGACCCTGGAAGAGAAAGCTTGCAGCTGCAAGAGTGAGGCTGAATTTGGGCCCTAGTCATCAACAAACGTTGGCTCCATCACTATGTCTGGTGATTGTAGGAACACCTGCACAACATCGCTAGCGAGTGACAAACAGGAGGCAACCCCTGAAGCGTGCTCTCGGTAGGCTGTGGTCGTGAGTGCGCATGGAGGCCGACGCGGTTGAGTGGCAGCAGCAGCAACAAGGTGGAGGTTATGTGCTGGTTTGTTTGTGGTGTTGACTAGGGAGAGCGACGAAGCTACAAGAAATGCATGAGTGGTGACACTAGCGAAAAGCCATGCATGCCCAACTTCTAGCTGGGATGATAGTGGCGACCTGTGCTCCCTCTTGTGAGCGCAATTGAGGAGTCACCATTCACCTTTGATAGATCTCTGGTGAACCTTGCCTAGGATCTCACAGGCGGGTGACAGCGATGCGTTTATTTGTGTTGTGCGTGTGTGGGGGTGTGGGGGTCGGGTTGAAACTCTTACATTCTCTCACCGTCACATCAGCAAAATTTAATGCATGAAACTCTCCAGCATTGTTGGTGTGCGTTTCTTTGTGGTCTCGCAGGTGTTGGTCACACATAGTGGCAAGGTGGCAGCCATTTGCATGCTATGATGCTTGGTTATCTTCTACGGTGAGTTTTGTGGTTCTCGCATGCAGTGCCTCTTAGATGTTTTTCTGTATTTTCTGTGAGGCTAGTTGATGTCCCAATCCAATTAACTGATGATGTTGTTGAGTTGAGTGATCACGTTGATGTCCCAATCGAATCAATCGGTCGTTGTCATCGAGTTGAGTGGTGCGGCTGCATTGATGTTCCAATCCAATGGATCAAGAATTAATGATTAGTTGAACGGTAATGTTGTGTTGATGTCCCAATCGGGTTGATTTTTTAGTTATTTTTCTATTTTTCTTTTCTTTCCTATAACTATGATCTCCCAAAGTCGTGGTCTTCTACTTTTTATTATAACAATAAAAACTCATAGAATGGCGCGGGCTACTAGTAACTGTCCTATCTTATGCAATTTATTTAAATATAAGTGTGGCACCACAGTAAAAAAACATAAAAGAGTTTTTTTGGGAAACTAAAAAAAAAGAGTTTCATTGCCTTTTTGCGCCGCCGCGGTGTGGCAGTGTTACAAGTTTACATAAGAAGTTTTTGGGGAGGGAGAGGCAGAGTTTGCATAGGGCGATTTACACGGGATTAAGTAAACTACACCATGCTGTCGTTTTCTCTTGTTTGTCGCGTCGGTCGTATAACATTTGTTTCTCCTTACATAGGGGGATTTCTACCTTCCCCCTGTAGTGAGAGTGTGGTGAGCCGTGGTTGTAGTCGGGGAGAGGAGAGTAGCTCCCTCTACCTCGCGGATCCGATTGCAATCATTGAGGTGCGAGGAGAGGAAGTTCTCGCACCGACCCTAGAAGGAGATAGGATGTGGAGACGGGACCCTGGGTACCAGGAGGTTCCGAGCTGTGTTGAGAGCTTGGGTTGGGGATTCTTGATGGAGATATCTTGTTGTTACCTTGCTGCTGCTGCATAGGAAACCCGAGCTTCTACCTTGTCTCTTTTCTTCCCTTTAGAAGTTAGGCCACTTAAAGCTGCATACAGTTGGTGACGTGGACCTATCCCACTCCTTGGGGATAGACTTTGGGTGTGCTGGGTACGAGTCCGACTACGACAACAACGCCGACGGATGGTACGATTGAGGGATGCGTCGCTTCGCTCAAAGATGCCTGTGGGCGAGAAGAATAAAAGATGAAGACCCT
This sequence comes from Cenchrus fungigraminus, assembly GCA_036936925.1. Taxonomy (NCBI): domain Eukaryota; kingdom Viridiplantae; phylum Streptophyta; class Magnoliopsida; order Poales; family Poaceae; genus Cenchrus; species Cenchrus fungigraminus. The sequence continues at coordinate 122,577,998 of CM072770.1, read as the reverse complement.
TCTGAGATGTTAGCTACCGCTGCGTAGAATCTTCACTCTGATTCAGCCAAGAGGCTTGTAATGTTGTACTCCATAATGAACATGTAATAAATTATGTACTGATATTTGTGTGATGCGATGTATGATTATGATTTACTATCTGTGATGCGTTCTGTACGCGATAGCCACTGATCCAGGGACTATCGCAAAGGTACAGGGATACGGATTTTCTTCACCGAAAATCCGGGGCTTTACAAATGAGATGGGTTGATCTGTTGCAGAGTGGTGCAGACTCCATTGCTTGGGAGTTGGGACTGCATTTGATCGCTATCAGAAGCCATTTCCCTGTTAAACTGAGAGAAGAAACTGCTAGATATTTCACAATTTGATTGTTCGTGCTGATAATTTCATCATATTAATTGCTTGATGTTGAAGTGAGTTTGGAACTACCTTACCAATCACTGACCGGTTGTCATATTATTTATTTTTTAGACACGTGAGGATGCTTTGAAACTGCTCTTCTGGAGATGTATGGAAGAGTTAGTGATGTGCAATCGTTCAAAATGCATATATTTAATAATCAGATAGTAAACAAAAATTTGTTGTCATGGAATAATATGATTTATGTGCAAACCCTCAATTAAAATTGATGTACTTACGAAAATGTCATATTATAATTTTATATAATTTTATTTAAGGTATGTGAAAATCATGTCTCATGGTTTATATACATAGATATATAATTTTATTTAATAATAATATGCAAAAGGTATTCTACATCTAATAATATTTTTTATTGATTCCTGAAATTAAAGTTTTCGCATTTGTGTTTATAAGGTGGTGGTTTCATGTACATATATACTTGCCAATAATTCTAAATTCCCATTGCTTTTATAAAATCATAAATCTTTATATATCTTATTTTAAAATCACGTGTGTGTTGCACGTGCATCTAGCTAGTAACAATAAAAACTCATAGAATGGCGCGGGCTACCAGTAACTGTCCCACTCGGGTTGATTTTTTTAGTTATTTTTCTATTTTTCTTTTCTTTCCTATAACTATGATCTCCCAAAGTCGTGGTCTTCTATTTTTATTATAACAATAAAAACTCATAGAATGGCGCGGGCTACCAGTAACTGTCCTATCTTATGCAATTTATTTAAATATAAGTGTGGCACCACAGTAAAAAGACATAAAAGAGTTTTTTTGGGAAACTAAAAAACATAAAAGAGTTTCATTGCCTTTTTGCACCGCCGCGGTGTGGCAGTGTTACAAGTTTACATAAGAAGTTTTTGGGGAGGGAGAGGCAGAGTTTGCATAGGGCGATTTACACGGGATTAAGTAAATTACACCATGTTGTCGTTTTCTCTTGTTTGTCGCGTCGGTCGTATAACATTTGTTTCTCCGCACTTTAGATTTTTATTATTATCTTTGTATAATTCTCTTCTTTTTAACCGTGATATGCATGTTTTTTTTTTGAACGGACGGTGAAAGCCTCAGCTTTCCCGAATTTTTATTAAAAGAAGAGAGTTGACCCAGTTTATAAGGAAAACCGGACCCGAAAACCATACAACTCTGGTCGATCGACCGCACAACTAGGGGAGCAGAGAACCCCGAACGACTCCGGTCCGCAGACCATACAACTAGGCACATCGGTGGGTTGGATTAGGGCTTCAACACGCACCGCTCAACTCAACAACTCATCGGTCGGATTGGGACATCGACACGATCAACTCAAACAACTTCCAAGGATCGGTCCAGTCGGAATGGAACATCGATCCGAGTCTTCACAACTCTGTTCCGCCGTCGACACGAGCCACCACAAATAGCCAGGAACCAAAACCTCTCTTCTCCCCCGCTCAAAGGAGAAACTACAAACTGCCTAATTTTTTTTCTTCCACAAAGAACAGAAAAAGACGAGAAAAAACAACAGAGGAAGAAAACGTCCTCACAGAGCGGCCACCGCCGAAGCACCATGTCGACGAAAACACGGCGCCGCCGCCGGTCCACGGCAGAGCCAAGGTAAGCGACCGAGATGCCCGATGTCGCCTTCAAGAAGGGTGCATGTCTTAAAAACAAGATTTTGCTTCATAAATGGAAGCATACCTGGGTGCACCAAGTTCCTGAGAAAAGCTCGAACTATGCAGACCCAAACAACTGGACAAAATTGATATCTAGTTTATTAATTCTTTATCAGTAATATAAATATAAATATTTTCATATAAATATATATCAGAATCAATGATACATCCAGAGCCAGAGGGATTGAAGTGTTGGCATCGTGTCCGTTATTTTCCACTTGAACGGCCAGGATCGTCTGGTAACACGGGAGGGCGTCAAGCCAGCCGCCCAGTTAACACCAGGTTCACCATCGAGTCGGCCGCAGGCAAACCCTACCGCCGCCGCCTTTAACCCAGCGGAGGATTTGGGGAAGCGACTGCGCGAGGAAGGGGGGAGAGGGAGAGATGGCCTCGGCTCTGCTGCGCACGTCGGTCCGCGGAGGAAGGACGGTCGGCCGTTTCGTCTCGGCTGCGCGTCCAGGTGGGGATGCGCTGGCCGCGCGCCCCGTCTCGCTCCGGCGCTATCCGCTTCGCCGTCTCTCGAACTCCACTCCAGGTGATCAGCTTCCCGAGGGTCCGAGCCCAGACGAGAAGGTAAATTTTGCACCTTGTTCTTGTCGCTCCACAAATTTTGAATCCCCTGAATGCACCTGCAATCTTGCTCCCTGGGATTTAGCGAGTCATGCGCATATGCCGAACCCAGGACCCGATCAACCCATTTGAGCATTTAAAAAAAAACATTTGCAATAGCTTACCAGCACCTTAACGGCTGAATAAGATCCATACAGAATGTTGCATGATAATTATTGGGGTCATGTTGCTCTGCACATTGCAAAGCTCATACTTGTAATAAAGCTACTGAACCTTGAGAGCTACTTGTAATAACCTAGTTGAATAGAATGGAGAAAATGATTTTACCAGGGTGTCATCATGTGTCTTAAGGTACTCAGCAATGCGCTGATATGATCTAGCTACACATGATGCTGCTCATCTGCCTTTAGATAGCAGCCTGAATGTAGCTTTGGTGGACCCGAAGCCTTAGAGGAGGAGAGTGGATCAGGCAGCATTTGCAGTAGTGGAGCTTGGGTACCTGCAGGTGATAGTTGGCCAGAGTAGAATTGGACTTTGCATGAAATCCAGCTCAGGTTACACCGAGGTGCTGTGGGAGGTTAAGTGGTGGTGAACGGATGTGCGACTTCCTGTAATCTTCCAACACCATGGCTGCTCGGTGGAGGAATTGAAGGGTCACTTCAGTTGGGATGGGGATCTGAGTGGTGGAGCCTATAGCGTTTTTAGATTGAAGCCAACGCTGGCCAAACCAACTTGTCTGCACACCCATGCTCAAGGTTCATGTCAAGGTGGTTGGAATTAGAGTCTGTTCACTGCAGTAGTCTCCCGTTAAATTTGAATATGTATTTTACTTCTGATTTTTTAGGCAGATTTGAGTGCCTACATCTTGCTGTGTACTTTAAATAAAGTTTTGATATCTAGCAATGACAATGAATTCAGATTATTGGTCCACTGGAAGAATAAAAACATTATTGCAGATACAATGAAGTGCTGCATTGGCTGTCACTTTCTTTATCCTTTTTTTTCCGAAAGAATCACTTTCTTGCACTTAGGTGTGCAGTGGCCACCTTTAAAACTTTTTACACAATGGGTTTCTTCTAGTTTAATTTTATATGCTTAATTGTCTACTATTAGTGCTTTAGAGGCTGCATACGTTCACTTAGTTTCCATTTGGGCACTATGGTGCTGGACTTATCTTTTTTCGACATTACTAGTGCAGGAACGCTCTTCCTCAACTTGTAACTTCGCCTATGACCGTTTTCGACATTAGGTCTGGGCGCTCCGTTCCTTTTTTCTTTCAAAAGAAAAAAATACAACTCAAAAGCTACCAGTACCAGGCCACCGACCAAAGGTGCAACAGGTAAGCGTGTTAAAAAAAATTGATGTATTAAATGCGACTTTGATCACTAATTAAGGGTACTAGTAAAATGTGTCGCACGTGTTTAAAAGATGTGATTTTTAAAATATGTTAAAAATCAAAATAAGATACAATAAATTTAAAAACCTTCGAAATGTCCAATACATTTAGGTCAAATATATATATAGTTCAGAAATTGGTACATATATGAGTTGCTACAAGGGAACAACGAAATCACATTAGCTCACTTGTTTATATGAGATCTTGGAAAGCTGCTGCAAAGCCTTCTAGAAAATGCAATCAACTTTAGTAGTTTGAGCTATGTCTAATTCTTGATTTTATCCGAAACATAATATCTCAGATACGGTCCATGTTGCCACAAGCCTGTCCTGTATTCCTGTCTGTCACACAGTCCTGGTGCTTACATGAATACTTACAACCGCATGACCAAACACAAGTTGAAGGAAAAAATATGTAGATGGATGATTGGCTTAAAGATTGTTCGTGAATGTTTTCCAACATTTTGATTCTCCGCCTTGGAGCTTGGAGATTGCCGCCTCCACTGCAGAATGCTTATCCAGTTGTCCTAGCCCTACTGCAGCAGCACCTCAATTTTATATACTACCTCAAGATCAAATTTAAGATCTTGATTGCCCAAAGTATCAATTTTAGATTCGTAACAGAAATGCAACCTGTAGGGAATGTTTCTTAGCTTGTATAGTGAGCAACCTGTGATTCCAATCAAATTAGGAAGAATGTCTTGAGATATGTAAGTGCTAATTTTGCAAATAATGCTCGATCAAAGTAACAATGATTTGGGAATACCTCTAAAGGAATGACTATGCATAGATGTAGAATATATATAGGATTAGAGAAAGTGGAAGGACTATCACACTTTAGAGGATGTTTCCAATTTCCATGAAAAGGCAAGTATATATAATTCATCCTAAATTCTCTACTACTACCTTTGTATGCTGAACTGAAAATTGTTACCATGTTGACACCTTAACAATTGGTTGTGTGAGCCAGATGTATGCCTCACAATGGATCTGCACGGCACACTAGATGCACCAGTAGAAGCCATCTACCACTTCTGATAACCAATGTATTCCAATCATACTTTAGGCAAAAATAAAACACAAGCACACTAAAGGATGAAAACAAAGGGGCGTACGTTCATGTAGTGAAGGTCTTCAAATTCATGATCCAAATATCCAGTGATTACATACTGCAAAGCAACCCCCTTCATTGGTCACTTCAGCAAGAACCTTTAACTTCAACAGGTAGCTGATGTCCCCCTTTGACGACAAAACACAATGCAAATACACCACACTCATAGATATATCGTCGAACAATTCGTGAGCAAAAGACATTCCCAAATCCAAGGTACAGTATATATCCGAAGCCTAAGCTCTCCGCACCGCTGGCTGGGTTGTCAGCATGAGACTGAGGAGGGGACGGGCCTAAAAATCTTTATAGTATGGATATTGGAATAAGAACATATTAGACACACACAGGTTCACATATAGTACCAAATATTATTCAAAAACAAAATAGCAAGACGAAGGTCTCATGGTAGTTTAATACGAAAACAATTTACAACATAATAGAAATTAACTCTTCTTAATAAAACAAAAAAATTTAAATTCAAATTACAGAAGTGAAATAATAGAAGAGAATAAAACAAAAGAAATGACAAAATGAAACAAAACAATTACGCTTGAACAATATTTCGTTTCTCCTAGGATATAGGGCTCCAAAATGCTAATATAGCTTCTTCAACCCCTAGAAGCTTAAGATCATGCAAAGGACAAGAAGACGTATTAATCAATGAAACAGTTATGCAAACATTTGTATGACCTTAAATACAATCTAGGAGATTAATTAATTATGTGATAACAGACGGAAATAGAAAAGTAATAGTTTGATTTTGTACCCAAGCATGGTGGAAATTTGCAAATGCAGAAAAATAGCAGTAAATGTGCAAGGCAATTACATCAATGTGTACACCTTTCTCTACAAACGAAAGGACAAATACACATGTACCTTAGAGGCACTATATTTGCAGCATTTGACAGTACATGAGAGATGAGACTATACACATGTATGAACTTTGAGGCACTGTAAGATTTTGTTTTGGGAAAAGAAATAATGAATCAGTCAACTAAATGGTGTGTTATACATGAACTTTGAAAATGTCTAGCCTGAGAAAACTAAAAGGCATATGTCATATCCATTAAGTGTTAATCCTTCACCTTGCTAGTGTTCATCAAAGCATGAGCATGACATATGTAACACAAGAGTATAGGTGTGTAAAATAAACTCATCTATGTCTTTTTGCAGTTTAATGCAATGATAAGTAAAGTAATACAATTTATTTATGGGATTTTTGAAAGGAACTAAGACATACATAGCGCAAAGAGTTGAGGCTGGAATTAACAAACTGATATGGTCATTTTACCTTTATCTTTGAAGGTACATCATTTCGTTTGTTTGATCAGTCACCCACACAAATCCTTTTTTAAACATTGACATTTCTTAAAGCATTGGAGCTGATGGTAAACATACTCAGCATACTAAAATAGTAGAGTATGTATGAGGTGAACTGATGATTTTGTAGCTATACCGAAAGAAAAGAAATAAGAATGCACTACCGATGCGCACAACTGCACTAATAAAAATTTATGTGACTGTTAGTAACTAAGGACATGACAATTGAGGGGGGCGGGGGGGGGCGGAATCTCATGGACGATGTCACGCTGGTGCTTGTCAGTTGCTCAGCTTCCTTCCGGCGTCTCCCTGCAACAATGGGAACAGATGGGTACTGTGGTGGGAAGGATCTCATGCATGGACCATTTTTTCAGGGCATGGAGCATGGAGGAGCAAGTTGTTCTCCATCTTGTGCAGCCTGGATTTTGCTTCCAACTACGTGCCACTTAGATTCAGGGCATGTTATTGCATATCAGTCGAAGGTAGCATGCATGAACTGCAGGTATAGAAAAGGATCTAATCTATGGAAAATATACTGCCAGCCATGGTGAGCGAGTAGCCGAGTAAGAAAGAGACATTATGCAAAGCAAATTTTACAAACATACGCTGGGATGTAATCAGACCATTGTACATATCAAAATCCATTAATAAAGGTAGAGGGGGGAAAAATCTGACCTGGAGGAGGAGGAAGCCTGCTCTTGATGTGGTTAGAACACAACTCTCAGACAAGGCAACCACGATGCATCATCCTCTAACTACCATATTAGTGCCCCAAGTATCGTCCTTGTGAACATTCTGTCGAACATGTTACATGTTATAGACATGGCAACGCTTAATCGTGATTCGTGAGTAGCGCTCCGCCCTTGCTGCTCAGCTGAACTTGTACTTGCTTGAGCATCTCGCCACAACCTGATGTTCATGCTCTGCAGTCTGCAGACTACTCAAACAAATCAACCAAACCAGTAGTTGACAATCCAAAAAAGAGAACCAAGAATCAACATAAAATCTCTCCTCATGAGAATGGTGGAACAAATAAATCACAAGGAAAAGAAACTTTAATGCAATCTAATTGGATTTGGTGAAGGGACAGAATCAAAGTAACGGAACTTACAAAGGAGATTGCATACCGTTTACTTGCTTCTGCTTTGGCCACTGCTTGCAGCAGCTCGCCCTGCTAGCCGCCTACTAACGGTGGGTGCTGCTACTACCAAGCCGCCCAGCCTGCATCTAGCAGGCGGGCATCATGCTATCTCCTCTAAACATGGCGACAAGGAGGCGTGGCCACATGGAGACCGATCCACCTCAGGTCAGGTTGTGCCAGGGTGTCATGGCTAATATTCTCGCTCCCGCTTCCGATGACAACCGGTGGCCTGGTTGGGATGCGTGAGATAAGGTGTGGCGTTGCGGCTGATGGGGGCATCACGGCGGTGCCTGGCCACCGAATTTTGACAAGGGAGAGAAGAAAAGGGAGGGCCGAGCCCAACACTGGCCGCCGGTTTTTACGACGGGGACATGAGGAGAGGATGATGGGGACGGGCTCGGAGGCAGCAGTGGGCGCCGTGGCAGACTCGTGTGACGACGAACCCTTCTCCTCCCCCCAGACCCAACCGGCGGCGGCGGCGATCCGGGCGGTGCAGCCCCGGCACGGGCTCGGAGACATTGCGGCATCGGTAGCCTCCCCGTCACGGCGCCACCTCCTTTTTTCCCCTTGCGTCTGCTATCGCCACGAGCCCACGTCACGTGTTGTGGCGCGGCGCGGGTGGGTGGCCGGGTGGGACCGTGTTGATGGTTGAAACACGTAGCAACCTTCGATCCGCAAGTGTACGGACCTACACTTTTTTCACCACGGGGTGACCCCCAAGGTTCTTGACAATCCGCGGAGCAAGGGGATTGCTAGCGCTTAACCAAGTACTAATCTAGTTGATTGGAAAGCCTTTGAAAAAGGATTAATCTTAAAGTAAAAGCAATCTAACCTATGTTAATCTAAGACTAAACTAAGGGTAAACTAGATGGTGAGGGTTGGTACAAGAGAGAGATTAAGGTAGATAAGCATTCCCTCCCTAGGGTTTAGGATCTCATGAACATGCATCTACTACATGAAAAGGGTGTTGCCTTCACTAGCTTCATGGCGGTTATGCGGCCGCTAAGCCTTTTCCCTCCACCGTACTGTCACTACGCAAGGTAATCAAACACTTTCACGTATAACCGCATCTATACCTAAGCATCCATAGGGTTAAGCTAAACACCACGATTACCACAAACCCTACTAAGATCACATGTTGCGCAAACATATGTAAACAAAGCATTCGCGAAGACATAGACCATAAAGCATCGATAGGCATAAGATTCATGTATAGATTACATATCATGCATCCATCTAACCCTAGGGACGAACGGAGGCATTACCCCATCATCTTACACGGATTGAAGCACATAGGGGTGATGGAGACTCCGGAGAACGTCGTCGATGAAGATGGCAGTGATGAAGCTTGGGAACACCCCTAGGCCAGCGGCTTGGAGTCCTCCTTCTTGCTTCCTTCCCTCCACCGGCGTTGATCCTTGCGACGAGCTCATCCAACTCTCTCCCTCATCTTGCGGCGGTGGTTTTCTGGTGAATGGCGTTGGTAGAATGATTGTATGCGGCGGCCGTCGGAGGAGGGAGCTATTAATAGACCGAGGAGGGGCTAGGTCAAAGGAGACCGCGAACCGAGGCAAAAAGGGCCTAGGCCGATCCGACCAGGCCGGTCGGCCCAGCCTGTTTTTGGCCCGGTTCGGGCCCGTCTTTCTCCCCGCGGCTTATCTTGATATTTTGCACTTGGCCCCCTTCATTTGTGTCATTTTGAGGTCATCATCCCGGCGTTCAAGATAGGGGGTCTTCTCGCATGAAGTCCGAACTTTACGTCTTAGTCCTCGGGGATGATCCGTCGTAGCACCTTGGTCCTTGTCACCTTTGGAAGTGATTTCACCTTGCACTCGAACACGAACGGAACTCCTCATTTGCTCCTTTGAACTTGTTGTGACTCTGTCCCTTTTGTCCATGTTTTCCTGCAAAAACACAACACTTCCAAATACACATACGAAGATGAACTTGTTATATCATTAGTGTGCCTAGTGGCGGGTTAGTTGCATAATCAAGCTCAAACCAAAGTGTAACGAATATGTTTGGAGCACCAAAATTCACCGTCAACATCTCCCCCATGCTTAAACCTTGCTCGTCCTCGAGTAAGTAATCCTTGCTTAAAAGGGAAATCAGCGTTGCCTTCCAATGTTGTCCCTGCACTTAGTCATTCATGACGAGGCAAATTGTTTTCTCTTAAAAATTTATTTTTTTAAAGTTCAAGTTGTGACCGGCTTCTTTTTCATTATGGAGGATAGACTAACAATAAAGAACAAGCCACATTTAATAAACACGATGCTCTCAAACTTAAGTGAACTTCAAACCGTTACCTTGTTTCATGGAAGAATTTTCAAAAAGATGCATATCCAACATAAGTGAAAATCTCTTGCAAAAGTTCATGGAAACACTCATCTCATCAAGGCACTCAAGCCTATAGTAGATTATTTTCTACCTATTATACTCTTATGTGATAGTGGAAGGCTTATGTGAAGCTTGGAAGGTTAAAAACAATCCTAGCAAAACATACATCCGAAATATTGTCAAATTAAGAGAGAGATCTACTGGAATTACCGAGACTCGTCCAAAAGGCCATGGAAAATAAATATTGGAAAGAGAGAGGGATGAAACACACACATTTAGATACGTGGACATGTGCAAGTGGCAATGGATGATCCCGAGGCACAAGTGAAGTCCTCGTTATCGGATTGCACATGGTTGGAAGATTTGAGTATGGATTTGTCATCAAGGCACTTGAGAACTTATGAAGCAAAAAGAACCGAGGAGCAACTTTATTTTTTTTACTTTTATTTTATTTCCTTCTCATTTTTCTCTCTTTCTTTTTTTTTCTTCTTTTTTCCTTACTTTTCTTTTCTTCTCATCATTTTTTTTTCATTTTTCATTTTTTTTCTTTTGCTCCTCAGAACTTTTGCAACATAACACTTACATAGCATTTGTCAGAGATGATGTGATGACTCCTCTCCCATACTTGAACGATGCTCATCCTTGAGCATAAAAGAGGGGGGGGAATGACTGCTAAAGTAAGCATAAATTCCATAATCTTGCGGAATATCTGAATTTCCATCGAGAATTTTACTCCATACTCAAATTGGGTTGTGGACAAGGAGGTGATCACAAAAAGATGTTTTTGGTTTAGGTTGGATGCCCAGCGAGGTTTGTGAAATTTTCGATGTGAAAACCCATAATGCATGGACAAAAAGGCTAGCATGAAATGTTACACAAAGGAATGACCAGCTTCTTAGTCTCGAACCATAGAAATCAATCCTATCCAACTCATCAAAACATATGTTTGCAATCTACGGGTTTTGTTATCATAGAACATATATGTATATGGCTTTGGTAGGTAGAACTTTGCAAGAGCATCACAAATATGTAGATAGCACAAAAGTTAAGTTTTCATAAAAACAACAAGTTATCCGGCTATCCATAAACTTAAATCAAAGAGCAAAGATATATATGTGGGTCTAGAGTATAGTCATTTCACCTCCACAAATAAAAGAGCCGGTATTTAAATTAATTTCAGATCACGTTATAGAGAGCAATTAGCCAAGACATGTATAACTTCATGTAGGTACAACAAAGCGGCAACTTTCATCATCTTTCCATAAGCATAGGCAATATAAAACATCGAGGTGAACACATGGTCATGCCTATTTATTGAAAATAAAAAGAAATCTAGGTTGTCCTCCTAGTAGCCATATTATTGTTGGAAGAGAAAAACAAAAGGTTGCACCTAGTTGAGGTTGAAGGCATACTTACAAGCATTTGTGTTTGGAAAAGAGAAGGTCTATGGAGGTGTTACCATCTTTTGTAGTTCTTCGTTATCTTCTCCCAACATCTCCATGTATCGATGTGGCTTTGCTTTTGTCTTGATTTTCCAATACTCCTAAACTTCTGAATTTGATCATGTATGCTTAAGGGAGTCAATGGTCCCCTTCTCTTCAATGTTGTCATCACCATCTCCTCTTTCTTGTTCTCATCATCTCCTTGCTGTCTCTTTTTCATAGATTTTCCCTCTGTTCATAATAGAACATATATCTAAATATAGCTCTATTGAAAAGTTTATGAAATTATCTTTCCAACGTGTGGTCATTCATCGAAAACGAAGTTCAAACAAGGGAGCTATGTACGTTTTACTTCAGCGCTGCGTGCTGTCCAAAACTGATTTCAGGACGTGTTGCACTCGGTGATTCGGGCATAACCGCTGGTAGGAACCTCCTATTGTCTTGATTCTTGATTTGTTGGAATTGTAACTTCATGGGGCTTCTAAATATCCAAAAATATTCAGTGTTTTCCCTTTGAGACCATATAGAATTTTGATGAGATCAGTGGCTTCTTGTGCATCGATCCGGAGTTGTTGATGATCTTGATTGTTCTTCTAGAGCATCATGTTGTGCACTTCCTTGTTGAAGATTCAGGGCCTCCCCCATGCTTAGCATTTTGCTAGGCATGGAAGAAGAAGACAAAACATTTTTATCTTAGCCACCCTTCAATTTCCTTGTATTGAGAGTCTTTATCTTGCCTGCAAGACAATTTAAGTGCACATTCTACCCCCAAGGTGACGGTTGGGAGTAGATAGAATTGCCAACAATCCAACAATATTTCCTAGGACTCTGAACATGTGGCATAATTAGTCTAATAAGAAATAAAAACCTAATGAGTGTATGTGGTGCAAGGTGTGTATGCACATGATAGGAAAGCATATAAACAAAGACAATGTTTTCACCTAGTTCTAAACACCATGTTTACAACTAGGTTGCCGAATTTCTCCATAGCCACAAAGGCTAATTTATCTAGGGTTAAAACACCATGTCTATCCCTAGATCAATAACTCTTATAGTACAAGAAAAATTAAGCGCATTGCAAAGCTTATAAACTAACCAATGCAACATGAAAACATATGAAAAGCTAGCAAGGTTTATCAAACTTAATGATGATGGTCCGCAATCATGTTTAAACACCACGTTCACACAAAATTGCAAAAGGGAAATACTCATATGACCTTATGAAGCATTAACATGGAAAATGAAGCATACATCATTAAGTATATAAATCAACCAAGCCCACTAAATACAAAACATGTATATGCAAAGAGACAAACACGTCGATGACAAAATGAATGCATGCAAATAGATAAATATGAGAATGAACATGATGGGGGTTCTAAAAATAAAATGAAACTTAGATTAATTAGCCACAAGTTAATCATCATAGGATGGTACCATTCTTTATTCTCTCTAAGAAAGGAATAAAAACATAAAGAAACGGGTTGCCTCCCGAAAAGCACTTCATTTAAAGTCATAGAGCTCGACTTTCTCACATACCTTCTTTTCAATGCATAGCCATGGCCCTTCATGCAAGAAGAAAAGGTACCAATGCAGCTGTAATTCACTTCCCATGTTGTGCTTGATCACTTATAGAAGACTTACCCAAGGTATCTGACATCATCGCTTTCTCCTTCTTTGTCACCCTTCGGTGCTACCTTCACTCCATGAATTTTTCTTTAATGTCCAGAACATAAAGTATACTCAAGCTCTACTCCATTGCGCAGTGCACAAAATTTCCTTTCCAACAAGTCTTTATTTGCCCAAATCGGACTACGAACAAGAGAGTTTCGTCCGCTTTACTTCGGCGATGAAATCTGTCCTGAAATTTCAGAACGCGCAACGCTCAATGTTTTCCCCATAACTTCTTGCACGGGTTTTCAAATTCGTTGGTTCTTGATGTGTTGGAATGGAAACTTGATGGAGCTTCTGAGTATCTCATTTTCTTCATTTGTACACCTCTGAACAAACTCTAAAATTGATGAAGACAGCAGCACCCATCGCGGGATTTGGAGAGGTTGATGATTTATCTTGCAACTCTTTAGGCATGACTCCTCTCTTCATTATTCAAGCCTTGTCTATATGGTTAGTGAAAATCGGGCCTTTCCCGACATGTTCTTCTTTAAGGTCATTAGCTTGACCAACCACAAAACATTATCGAGATTTACAAAACTTATTGTAAACATACGCGTCCATAATTAACACCACAAGCAAATTGTAGCAACATATAAAGGTGTAATTAAAAGAAGCATATGTTTCATGCAAAGCACTTAGTTCATCATTAGGCAAAGGTTCTTTAGGCATATAATTAAATGGTTCAAATATAAACGTTGCCTCATCATCATTCTCAAGAAAATCTAGCCTATGAACATGATCATTATTGGAACAAGACATAGAATTTAAACTATTATTCATACTAATGGTCCAACATGAATATTTGAATATATCATCATTAATTCCAATAATATCTTGAGATTTCAGCGTGTACCTTTGCCTCAGAGCTTCCTTGACAAGAGTGATATTTGGTTCATCTAGCGGTGTTGAAGGCGAACCAATCTCAACGAGTGAAGGTGTCTCTTTGTTACCTTTTTGCATCCCCTCCATCTCATCATGTGGGACATGTAATCCATCAACTATGTATGCATTCATCTCTTCTTTGAAGTCTTCATTGTCATCCCAATCTTTCTCTTCAAAGTCTCGAATGTAGCTTTCTTTATCTTCCATGTACCACATGTCGTCGAGATTGCTCATCGTTGATTCACTCTTTTCTTCATCCTTGAGTACTTCCATGTTTTGCTTTGCTAGTGTGTAGGTTTCAATGGCACACAAGCTATAACCTTGTGGAGAGGGGCCTTCTTGGAGCACTTGCACTATGTCAACTCCTTCCCATTCATCTTCGAGCTTGAGTCCTATCTTCTCCCATTTATCCTTCGAGTTACTAGGCTCATCGCGGTTGTACTCTTCTCTTCCTTCATCATAAAACTCCGAGATGTCATATTGATCGATCCATCCTTCATCTTCTTCGTCTTCTTCTTCAAATATATTTTGGATCGATTCTCCAATCATCTCTTGATCAAATATATCTTCAACTTGTTTGGCAACGTGTCGGCGTTCCTCCTTCCTTCGGTAGTTGATTAGGGGGGCGAAATCAACTTGGATCCAATCAGATTGATTGAACTCCGCCAATAGTCTAGCATTCAGGGGCGTAGCCAGGATCCAACCATAGAGGGGGCCAATCAACTATGGAGGGGGCCAAACAAGGTAAATTGAAGTGATTTTTTGCTGTTTTACTCATTTTTTACATAAACAAGCTTAGGACTTTGGAGCGTTGGGGGGGGGCCTGGCCCCTGCGCCCCCCCTTTGGCTCCGCCACTGCTAGCATTCCCCATACTTCGACCTACATTCATGTTAATTTCAACATTTTTATCATGTAAAATGACTTCTCTTACCTTGGGAAGTGGTTCTTCAATTCCTTGTATGGTCAGTTCATCTTCCTTGATCTCCGGTTCATCTTTTTCAGAAATTTTAGCGAGCACCTCGGGCTTGCTTTTGTCGTTTTGCTCCTCCCGATAACGTCTTTGCCAATCTCTTTGCGTTCTTTTTCCATTACTTATCCTTTGTAAGATTTGTGCGGCTTCACTAATCTTTTTATCCATTAAATCACCGCCTGCACACATGCTTACAAAACGAGAAGAGTTAGGGGTTAGTGAAAAATAAAAGATATGCAACATCAAGTCACTGGAAAATCCCAAGTTCGGGCCTTGCTCGAGTAGTTCATTAAAACGGTCCCATGCTTCATCAATTCCTTCATCCTCTCCTTGCTTGAAAGTGAGCACTTGCCTTCTTAAGTCTTGGACCTTGCTTATGGGAAAGAACTTCAAAAGAAACTTCTTCATTAGCTCATCCTAATTTCCTTTTGCTTCAACGGACGTAACTGTGTACCATCTTCACGCTTCATCTTCGAGAGAGAACGGAAAAAGATTCCACTTGAACCAAGCGACCGGGACTCCTTCTTGTTGCACCGTGTTGCATATCATCGTGAATTCCTTAATGTGTCTATATGGGTTGCCATCCTCCAATCCTCTAAATGGGTTTGTCGCCACTAACTTGATGATTCTAGGCTTCACTTCGTAGTGGATTGTAGCAAGCGTCAAATCTGATTTTTGCATCTCAATGTCCTCCATTGACGGCATTGCTAGCTCCCTTAGCGACATCTCTTCGTCTTCCAATGGTGAGGTGAACAAATCCATCTAGGCACAAGAAAATAGAAAGAAAAACAAAAAAGAAATTTTTTTTTCTAGAAAATAAGGGTTAGATGTTAGTAATCAACAAAATTAATACTAGATTAAACGTAGCAAACTGGCTTGCTCCCCGGCAACAGTGCCAGAAAAAAGGGCTTGTTGATGGTTGAAACACGTAACAACCTTCGATCCACAAGCGTACGGACCTACACCTTTTTCACCACGGGGTGACCCCCAAGCGTATAGACCGAGGAGGGGCTAGGTCAAAGGAGACCGCGAACCGAGGCAAAAAGGGCCTGGGCCGATCCGACCAGGCCGGTCGGCCCAGCCTGTTTTTGGCCCGGTTCGGGCCCGTCTTTCTCCCCGCGGCTTATCTTGACATTTTGCACTTGGCCCCCTTCATTTGTGTCATTTTGAGGTCGTCATCCCCGCGTTCAAGATAGGGGGTCTTCTCGCATGAAGTCCGAACTTTACGTCTTAGTCCTCGGGGATAATCCGTCGTAGCACCTTGGTCCTTGCCACCTTTGGAAGTGATTTCGCCTTGCACTCGAACACGAACGAAACTCCTCATTTGCTCCTTTGAACTTGTTGTGACTCCGTCCCTTTTGTCCATGTTTTCCTGCAAAAATACAACACTTCCAAATGCACATACGAAGATGAACTTGTTATATCATTAGTGTGCCTAGTGGCGGGTTAGTTGCATAATCAAGCTCAAACCAAAGTGTAACGAATATGTTTGGAGCACCAAAATTCACCATCAACAGACCGACACGGGTACACGGGTGGGTAGGGTAACAAAACATTACGATTTTGGCAGAAACGCTCTCCAAATTGTGATTGTTTGGTACTTCATAATCCTTCCACCCTATCCACTTCCAAAAACATATGACGGGTTGGTCCGGCGTGAGGGGTAAGACGGGCCCGATTTAGGTGAGAAAAATTTTCAATTGTCTTCGCTCCTTATAGTATAGATTAAATAAAGTCACAAAACTACCTAGAGAGCCTTATGTAAATTTTCAAGAGGAATCTAACGAGGGTTTTGACCACACGATTAGATGATGGTTACTGTGGTTTTACTGTAGCAAATCATTAAATTAATTATGCTTATTAAATTCATCACACAAAGTTGCACTCATCTGTAAAAAGATTTTGCAAATAAACTTGGTTTAGTGCTCCATGCATACAAGATTTCATTTTCCAAAATTTTTTGAAGGGGATTTTGGTGAAGCCAACACTTTTGGCTAGCACTCTAGCGTTGCCACTTAGTGTTGCCTCTTAATTTCTTCCATGCTGCAACTTCTTCAACTGTCTAGATGAGATTCCTGTCCTTCAAAGTGCAATCGATGAGTGATTTGGTGATGCCATCTTAATTTGACGTCTGAATTCTTCAAGCTGCTGAACATTTCCACAAGAAAGTCTTTCTTTTCATCGCCGAGCCCCAAATGTGCCTCAGATATTTCGTTTGCTCTCCTCATTTCTGCATTTCCAATCTTGAGTTCAGCCTCCATTGCGTTAACAACATTGATGACTTCACTAGTATCTTTACTGGGCGTGTCTCTGTGGACAAAAATAAATAAATAAATAAAAATCGACCCGCATCCAAAAAAAGAAGCTTTTAAGCAACTACACAGCACAAAACAGGAAAGACTAGAAGCTGCTTGGCAGAGCTCCATCTCCAATAATTTTTTATGCTGGTCATCTAGCTCCAGAAATTCTTGGAACCGGGGCTATGAGCTGACTAAGGATATTCTGTTGCTTCATTTTGTTCTTACTTTGGATCAGACGCACAAGTTTAAACCGCATTAATTTGTCAAACAAACTCCAAACTGTACATGGATCTGGGAACTAGACCTCTGCCAAAAAGGCCCTAAGGCTGGTCGCACCGCTGGGATCGGTAAAGGGCACGCCACTGCTGCCAGGCCCACGCGTCAGGAGTCTTTCCAGGCGCCTGTAAAGCGAATCGCCGCACCCATCCGAATGGGAGAAGGAACGCAAAATCGCTCTGGCCTCACCTCCTCGTCTCCCGATCCGGATTTCCTCCTCTTCCCTGCCGACGTCGTCCTGGACGCGCGCGCGGAGGCCAGCTGCCGCGGCCATGGCGGACACGCCGCCTGCCCGGAGCCCCGCCACCGCGGCCATGGCCGCCGCTCCGAAGCCTCGTCCTCCCACCGACCGCCACGTCTTTCCTCCTCCCCGCCAGCGGCGTCCCCGAGCTCGCCTCCTCCCGGACGCTGCAGCCATGGGGGTCGCGCCGCCACACCGGATGCGCGCGCGGAGCTCAGCGCGCCCCGCCGCCGCGGTCCGGATGCGCGGCGCGGACAACTGCCGCCGTCTGGTCCTCCGGCGTGACCTCCTCGTCCTCGACCTCGCGGCCTCCTGCTGCTTCCCGTCACGGCGGCACGGCTCCGATGTGGAGGTGCGAGCGACTCCACGGCCACGCGCCTAGCGCAGAGAGAGAGGGCCCACGGTGAGAGAAGATAGCGTCGCTCCCTCCAAGCGCTGTCTGTGGCGTTTCCCTGTAGCCACCTGAAGCATACCGATGCGTTCCCAGGTCTGCGGTGCAGGGCTTGGATCGGCATATTTACCGTTCCGGGAACTTTCCAGGTCCGCGGTGCGGTCAGCCTAAAGCACAAGGTTGTCACCTAAAGGTTTTCACAACATTCAGCATCTTCTTGTTGCGGTCATCTGGATTTTTGCTGAAACTTCTAGACACCTGCAGGACCATTTTAAATAGTATTTCCTCCGTTTCATAATACTTGACGTTTTGGCTTTTCTAGATACATTCCTTTTATTTTATATATATATATATATATATATATATATATATATATATATATGCATAGCAAAATAAATGTACATAGAAAAGCCAAAACGACAAATATTATGAAACGGAGGGAGTAAATATTACTATATTAGCAAGCGCTGCAAATAATATATAGTGAGATAAATTCTTTTTGAGGCAGAGTGAAATAAATTCTGAACAGCAAGGTGCTTTAACACTGATCGAATCTTTACATTGAGGTTATTAATTAGGACGTGGTGTGGATATCAACTGGCATTGCTTCAAATACAAACAGTAATAAGATGTTTGACCCAAGAAAGTTAGGGTAAGCAACAAAAACTGTAAGAATTCAATCAATAAAAAAACTACATCATCATACCTGAGGTAATACCCTTTCTCAAGATCTTATCTGGGCTACTCTTCAGCTTGGCTAATGTCTCTGCCATTCCATAGCAATTGGAACTGTTTCATAACACAAACAGCTCGATCCAAGAAAGTGTAGGGTAAGCACCAAAAGACATAAATTTTTTCTATAAATGACTACATACTTGAGCCAGTATCTTCAGCTACTGTTTATCATCTTATTCGACTATCTGAGCCTAACATTGATCGGATGGTGCCCTTTGATGGTGATGATGCCCCTGCTATTTTCACAACGGTATGGTTTCATAACTCAAACAACAACAATGATAGTTAAGCCATTTGACCAAGAAAATTAGGGTAGGCAACAAAAGATATAAATTTAGTATAAAATAACTAAATTATACCTGAGGTGAGATTCTCTGTTCATGATCTTATGATTCCTTAGTACTGTTCCCATGAGAGATTCCACCCTGTCGATAGCAAAAAATTCAACTGTAGGGTGCCATCCCTTTAACTCACCTAAATTATAAACAGAGACCAAAGATAATGAATTAGAAATTATGTAATTCCAGCATATTCAGAGCAGAAGCTACCCATCTAAGTACGTAGGGCCAAAAAACTGAACTGCAAGTGTATCTTGAATTTTGTTATGCAATACACCCTACATCAAATATTTATTTCAGTACACACCAATAACCAGTTCGAACATCCAAACTTGTAATAAGACAGCTACAACATCTGCACATCAGCATAAGTCTAATCTTAGGACCCATACAGAGGATATCCTTATAACTATGGCACCAGTGAAGGGTCGTATTAACAGAGGGTGTATTTGAGAGGACGCAGGGCTAAAGAACTCGAGTGTCAAAAACTGGGAAGCAGTGGATAAATGCAAGTGAATGGACACAGAGAGAGGGTATATGAATCCAAGCATAGAAAAGGAACTAGATTAATTTAGAAAAAAAAATGAGAGAGAGTAAAGCCCAGTACAACTTGTTACTGCTAACTATAGCTGACATGGTCAAACTGCTCAAAGGTTTCAATGGCGAATGCTGTAGACTACTGACTATTCCACACAACACAAGAATGATGAACTTGACAAAATAAGTGACCTTCAAGCCCTCCAACTCGTTATATCCTCCCTATATACTAAAATTAGAAAAGCAGAATGACACGACAAGCAATTAACTCAAATGGAAAGGTACACAATTATAAATGATCATCTATCTAACCCAACTGCTCCCGTATAACTTTGCATGCCAACCTGGAAAACATAACCTACAGCATGTCATATTCTCTTTAGAGTATAATCATAATACCATTACATGCTATTGATTAGAATAAGATATACACGTGTGAATAATCTCTGGCCAGACCCTAAAAAAAATCTCTGGCCAAACCAACTTTCCCTAAAATGGAACATAATCTGGGAAATAGCGAGGTTGAGGCAGAACACAAACTTGTTAACTGTTTTATGAGAACTTATGTGACCCACCACTAAAAATGTAAGAAAACATTTTAAGAAAAGAATCATACTGCTTCATATTGTATGGAATAGGATAAAACAAACTTTCTATCAAAATTATAGAGCTAGAGTGCTAGACAAGATCTATAACCTTGTAGTTGACCATTTTCCATATAAGATGGCTTAGCAACCAAATATTTGTTACCGTTTCTCATATCCAATTTTAACTATATATACTAGTTGTAACACTCAATGGATCTAAAACTTTGTAGTTAGAAAATTTATATTTCAGATCATTTAGAGTTCAAAATGTGCAATAAAAATTCAGCAAAGTTTTTTTTTCAAATAAAAAATTCAGCAAAGTGAAGTCAAAAGAATAGCATATGTCCATTATATAGGCAAGATGTGCTTTAACGACTTGAGGAGATCTTTCACGTTAAAGAATATGTGAGTTGTGAGTTGTGGTTAGTGCTTGTGTGTAAATGCCTCCTAAAAAAATATTTGTAGAGTTTTTCTGGCAATTAAAATTACAAAATGACGGATATTTGAGCTGGCAGTACAAATTGTTTTTAACCGGCAGCAAAACTGTGTTTTTGTTGTAACGAAGCCGTGTTGTTTGAAAGGTACAAGAGTGTCCCAATAACACTTCCTCATTAACACTTTCAGGACCTAATAACACTTCGTCATTATCTTACCTATGTCTGAGTGGATACATTATTGAAGTGGCGTTAACTGTTGATAGACACTGGTTGTCCTCAACTCCCCATTGCCCTGATTGGTTTTCCTGCATGGAAAAGTTTAGCTAAAAAGGCTCAGGTAGAGTGTCATCACATTTGCATCGCGTTTAAAGATTTCACTGAAATTTCTGTTATTCAAATGTTCCAGAAACAAGAGGATGCTAACACAGCGCAGTGGCTTAGTTAAGTGCGCTGAAAGATTTTTCGAGGCCAGCATGTGGACAAACATAGACCATGATCTGGTCATGTACGCAGTGTTAGCTTCTATCTGTGAGCAGAGAGATGTATAATCAGTTAGTTAGTCAACAAGATCTGGTCATGTGCACAGTATTACGGACGTATATAGTGCTGCGCTAACACATCGTATTACAGTAACTTGAAGAAACAATCTGATTTGTGATCCTCCTCCCTATCAAGTCCTAGGCGTCTCTAGGGTTTCCCTAGGCGACTCGAGGTTGGTTTCTTCCCTGGAGGCGGTGTTGATCCCTCTGAATCTCTCCTTCCTCTGTGCCTGTTTGGACCACGGAGCCGAGCCCAGTTCTGCTAGCCCTAGTTTGTGTGTTTGTCAGGCAACCCAGTTCCTTGTTCGCCATGTGAAGAAGATGGAATCGGTGGAGGAGATGTTGAAGCGGATGAACCTGTCGACAGCGGAACTCGTCTCCGACATCAAGCAGCTTCTTTCCCTTGATTGCCGGACGCTAAACAGTGTTTAGTTGCTAAACTACTTTCCTAATGTAATCACCGGGACTACTTTAAGCACCGGTCTTCCTGCTGGACACTCATGGGAGTTTGTATCAGGGTTGAACCCTAGTAGCTGTAGTAGTTGGACGTCGCCGCCGTCTCTCCGGCCGCCGGTGATCTCTGAACTTGGTCTGTAAGCTCCCATGTTTTCCGTTAATCGAAATCAGCCTAGGTTCCTCGTGTTTTTCCTCTCGTGTTCCTGCGTTTTCCTTTCTAGTTCGTGCAAGTCACGGTCTGGGTCTTCGGTCTTCCCCGATCCTGTTAATTGGTATCCAGAGCTGGTTCTTCCTTGGTGGAAATTTTTCTCTCCTTCCGCTTTCACAGCCAGATCTCCCGGTTTCAGTCCAATCGGCGCGGTGGATAGGTGGTTGCGGCTCACCCGCCTAAAAACCCACCCACCCACCCGATTCCGTGGAGAAACTCCCAAATTTCCCAAAATTAGCGGTCGATTCCTAGTCAACAAGGGTTGCAAGACGCTTGTTCTTGTGTAAAATTCCGGAACTTGACTAGGGATTCAATTCCGTGGTGGCGATTTAAGGGGAACTCTCTTTGGTGAAGGTTGCAGGCAACGTGCTTGCATTAAATCCCCTAGCCAAATCCGAGTTTCAGGCGGCGGTAGAAATCACTTGCAGATCTGATTGGGGAGAGTTGTACTTGAACCGAATTTGCAAGCAACCATGGTGAACATCAGCAACGAAAAGGATGTCGGTGAGCTTTATGCTTTCTCAGAAGAGGTGGAGGCTCTGAGAATTAAATTAGAGACCTTCATGCAAGAACAAGATGCTCATAACAAGACAATCAGCACCTCTCTTAACAAGCTCCTCAAATTGGCTGAAGACTCTAGTGCAAAGTTGCAAGAACCAACACCTGATGATAAAGGATCCAGTGTTAAAGGTAAAGATACCACTCAAAGTTATAGAATTCCTCAACGTAGAAGGTCTGAGTACTTTAGAGGGGATGTACATGTGCATAAGAAAGTGAATTTTGCTCCTAATTCTAGTACCACACCACAGAGAACCTTGACATCACAACCCCTGCAATATCAGCAATCCTCACAAGATGACAAATATGATGATGATGATGATGAGTTCACTGTTTTTGGGCATGATGATGGGGAGGATTATAGTGAACATCCATGGAACCTTTATGATCATGAAGAGTTTTTCCACAAACATCCATATACACCACCAGCGCCAAATCCCACACCCATACCAAACCAAAACCAACTTCCAAATACTTCAACAAATATCCCAAATTACACCAAACAGCTTAACCAAAATATTCCTTCCCAAGCCTATACAGCCTACAACCAACACACAGCCAAAGAAAAACAACATCCACCTATTACCCACAACTACAATCAGAATACAAACCCACATCCATACTACACCTACCAACCACCACTTGTCCAAAACTGCAACCAGAACTTCCACCAACAAATGCAATACTAGCATAAGGCCGTAGCAAGAGGGCCCAAATTGAATTTCCCTGAATTCAGTGGTGAGGATGTGGAAGGATGGATCAGGAAAGCTGAAAAGTACTTTGAGTTAGTGGGAGTGCCTAATGAGGATAGAGTTCAGATTGCCATCATGTATACTTCTAGCAAGGCAGAATTCTGGTCGAGAGGAACTAGATGCAATGCTAGAATTTTACCCTGGCACCAATTTTGCAGAATGGCTAGTGACATATTCAATGTCATTTCTGAATATGACATTGTGGGACAGTTCGACAACTTGAAACAAATGGGAACAGTGGTGGATTATGTTGACAGATTCGAGGAAATGGTTAGCATGGTAAAAAGGCACAATCCTACCCTCTCAGACAACTACTTCATTAGCAGTTTCATTTTAGGCCTCAAGGATACCATTCAACACCATGTACAGTGTCATAAACCAATGACACTACCACAAGCATTCTGGTATGCAAAAAGACTAGAGCAATCTACCCCAAACTTCAAGAAGTTTACTAGCTACACTTCTTCAAACAAGACCCAAAACAAATCCTCTGAAAATCCTCCCAAAGCTATGGAAACAAAAGAGAAATTGCCAGCACAAACTCTCACTGAATTGAGAGCAGCTGGGAAGTGCTTTAAGTGCAGAGAACCATGGGTTCCTCGACATTCAAAAATCTACAAAGCTAAGAAGGTGTATTCAATTATACTGGTGGAAAATGAAGAGGGCAAAGAGGAGGTTGTTGTAATAGACCAGGTTTTGGTTTAAGGCTTAGTGTGAAAATTTGGAAAAATTGAAAACTTTTTGTTTGAATATGTGTGCTACCGAATTTAAACCTAAATTTGCTAGCCTTCTACCCTAAATTCTCCATTCAGATAAAACCCCTATAATAAAAACATATATTTAAATTATGGTTTAATAGATGAGTTGGAGTTTATTGGATTTAATTTGGAGTTCAATGTGTGGAGTTTGAATTTGAAAGTGATTCAAATTCAACTAGTTTACAAACTAATTTCAAAACCTATTTGAAAAACTCTAACTTCTAACTAGGCCGGCCCTCAAGCCTAGCTCGGCTGACCCAACTAACTTAACCAGGCCAGCCTGACCAACACCGTAGCCCAGCAGCAGCAGCCCCAGCCCAGCAGCGCCGCAGCCCAACAGCTGCGCCGCGCACATGCCTTCTGTCGCTGCCAAGCTGGATCCACCGGTCATCCCCTCTTTTCCCCTTCTTCTTCCTAGCCGTACCGCGCCACGCCGCACCGCGCCTGCTCACACGATGGGACGGTCGGGGCTAAGCTGGCGCGCACGCCGAGTCGCACCGCGCGCTCGTGAGCCCTTCCGGAAGGATCCGCGGGGTCAAAAGACCCCTTTGCCCTGCGCTGTGACGCAAAGGCGCCGCCGCCGGCCTCTGGTGCGACGCCACGTTGCCACCCCGGGCTTCCCCGCCAAAGGGATGCCGCGGCCACCTTTTTACCCTCACTTCGCCTTGGTCGAGCCACCAAAACCCCAGGTCAGGCCCCTCTCGCAAGCCAAGCAACACAAGTGGGGGGGTTTTCCTCTTTCCCCTGTTCGCCACCGCGAGGAGAAGAGAGGAGGGGAAGAGGAGAAGTGAAGGGAGGAGAAGAGCACCGCGTCGCCGCCGATGCGTTGCGAAGCAGGAGCCGCAAAGACCCAGAGCATCGGGACCCATCCGTGGGAGTCGCACCGGGATGCCGCCGCGGAAGGAGAAGCAGAGCAAGGACGCGCCACCGTGAACTGCTACGCCGTGCTGCCGTCTTCGTCACGCCTGCGAAGCCTACACCGCCGACCCACGGTGAGCGTCGCTGTTCCCCTTCTTGTCCTTGTAGATGGGAGTGTACCCCTGTGTTACAACGTAGATGGGAGCGTGCCCCAGCGTCACGCCGGCCGGCCGTCGTGCCGTGCGCAGAGCTTCGAGCTCGTGGCCATGCTTTGTCCGGGCTTCGAGCCGTGTTTCCCCCATCCTTCCAGGAACCCAAGCCATGTCCTTGAACCCCAAAAACCCCATTTTTTGTGAACACAGGCCTTACCTTTCAGCCGGTCGGGCCTTGCGCTGCCGTGCGCCGTCCCGATGTCGCGCCGCCGTCGTTGGCCTCGACGCCGGCTAGTACACCCAGGCTGAAAGGCCGAGGATTTTGCCTCTCTAACTTCACCCGACGCACGGCTACGCCGTCACCGGTGCTAACACTCTTGACCGGAGGCCTTTTTGCCGATCCGTGCACCTAGCTGAGTGCGCCGCCATGCGACGCTCCGCACCGTGCCCGCCGTCACCCACGACGCCGGCCGGTGCGCTTGTACCCAAAAGCCCGAGGCTTTCGCCTCCCTAGCCACCCCCCGACGCACGACCCAACCTTCGCTGGAGCTGCCTGGCCACCCCAAGCCGAGCTTGAACACTTAGCAGCCGCGCGCTGCCGCGGCCGGACACTAGGCATTTCTTCGAACACCCGGCGTGCGCCCCTCATTTTCTCGACGGTTGACTGGAGCCACCCGGGAGGCCACATGAGCACATGGCCGCACGGGCCACAGTAGATCCCGTGTTGCCGCCACGCCAACAGCCGCGTGGGCTGCCGCGTCAGCAGCGACGTAGGCGCCACGCAGGATGACGCTAGGCTTAAAGCCGCCTACGTGGACGCCTATAGCTAGCTTAGAGGTAACAGGAGTCTCCTGTTGGAGATGCCCGGGCCCACCAGTGGGGCCCACTGACTTTCCGGGCCCACTGACCGTTGATCGGTCAACGCTGACGTCATACTGACGTCAGCACATGTTTTATAAAAATCCTATTTGTTCTATTAAATGATTTATAAATCCTTTAAACCTTTGAAAAATCATAACTATTTATTGGAAGCTCTGTAAAATATAAAACCAGTTGCACACGGCATTAACCGCCTCAGCCCAAAATCTTCTAGGAGTCATGTACTCATCGAGCATCGTCCTAGCCATTTCACAAAGCGTTCGGTTTTTCCTTTCAACTACTCCATTCTAAGGGGGCACATGTGGAGTAGAATACTGATGTTCAAGCCCAAGATCACACCAAAAGGTTTCAAAGCGAGAATTGTGAAACTCAGAGCCATTATCACTACAGATTGCTCGAATCGAGTTGCCATGCCTCTCGTTCTTCAACCTCATGATCAAGTCTTGAACAAAATCAAACGTCTCACTTTTATCCTCCAAGAAAAAGACTCTGGCATACCGAGAGTAATCGTTCACCACAACTAGAACATACCATTTTCCACCCACCGAGCGAACTCGAGCTGGCCCAACAAGGTCCATATGCAATAGCTCTGTCGGACGCTCAGTCATGACAACGGTCAAGAGTGGATGAGAAATGGCTACCATCTTTCCATGCCTGCATGGTGCGCACACCAAATCTTTCTCAAAACGCAACCTCGACAATCCTCGTACCAAATTGAGTGCACTCAAGCAGGAAAGTAGCTCAAAGCTCAAGTGACTCAACCGCCTATGCCATTTCCACAACTCGGAAGAACCAGCAATCAAACACCGTGTAGGACCATCGAACTGAGAGAAATCAGCTCAAAAGATCTGACCCTCGGGAACAACCGTGCAAACAAGGTCGCCTCGAGAGTCAAGCACTTGAGACGCGCCCGACTTAAACCAAACCTCAAAGCCCTCATCAAGAAGCTGGGAAACTGACATTGTCGTGGGTGGGAAATGAAGTCCTAATAAAAGCAGTCGCCCAAGCACCCCCAGTATTGCCAAAGATATGTGTGATCAGATCAGCACAGCAATAGCGCGATACTAGTGGAACAATCAAGATAAAGATAATAAAATACATTGGCTCTTATTGCTCTGGCTCTGGTGGAGCGAAAGAAATGTTGTCCGAGAAGGAGAGCGACGTAGAACAACTAGTGACCTGGCTTATGTGGTCCACAAAAATACAGAGGAGTTTATTGAGCTTAATAAGCAACCATCAGGTGACCTGAAGTGTAGTGTGCAGCGTTGGAGCAAGCCAATGGCGGATTGGTTAAAAATTAATTTTGATGGTGCATTCTTGGCAAGCGAGGGCAAGGGTGGCTCGGGTTATGTGATAAGAGATGATGATGCGGATGTTATTACAACAGGAGCTGGGCGCCTCAAACACATTCGCGATGCTCTCCAAGCGGAGGTGTCTGCTAGTATCCAAGGGATACGGGCAGCAATTGAGAAGGAGATTACAAGAGTAATACTGGAGACAGATTCCTTAATCTTGAAACAGGCTCTTGAGAACAATTCCTACAGGTTTGCTGAGGTGGGAGGACAGCTCTATGAATTGAAGACCCTGATATCGAACAACTTCAGTAATTTTTTGTGCAAGTTTGCTCCTAGATCATGTAATAAAGTAGCTCATGCTTTAGCAGCCAAAGGGCTTATGTCGTCTCAGGATGCTGATCTCCGTTGGGAGGTCACACCAGACTTTGTAATCGATCTTGTGGTCAGCGATGTGGTTGCGCCTGTGAGTTAATGGAAGCCTCTTTCCATGCAAAAAAAAGGAAGAAGAAGAAAAAAAGATCCGGCTAACACGATTATGGTGGTACGTGTTAACAAGACCCGCGCGAATTTGACGTGAAGAGTGATATGCAACCTCAATGTGAGTCAGGCACCATCAATCAAGCACGAGCGTCGGCCTAACTCCAAAGAACCGACATCTCACTCACCACCACAGCCCTCAAAACTTCATCTTCATCATTGTTGGTAGCCTTTGCTGTTTCTTAACAATACCTTTGTAACGCATAACTTTCCGTCTTTTTTTTTACCAAGGGCAACATACCAAGAATATACATAGGTACCAGAAAAAACGCGAGCATCAACTACAGCCACAACACAATAACGCTAATGTGATACATGATTAAGATGCAGCGGCACCACAAAAATCACGACCAACAACCACAGCCACAACATAACCATGCAAAGCCGATGCAGAAACAGAACACGATGCAGATGCATAAGGCATCCATAAACCACAGTGGTAATGTGGAAAAAGTCTACTTCACCCCCAACCTATGAGGGCCGGAACACATCACCCCCCCAACCTATGAAAATGGATTTTTACCCCCCTTGAACTTTCTAAAACATGACAAATCACCCCCCGAAGCAGTTTTGAAAAATCATAGTAGATCACAGAAAAATCATAAAATGGAAAATCCAATTGTGTTGGATTCTAAATGAGTACATCTACACAATGAACATATAATATGGTATGTTTAGTACATTTTTTTACAGTTATGGAGAAAAGCATAGATCTAAAGTTATAACAAAAAATATGTACTAAAGCATTCCATATTGTATGTTCACTGCGTAGAACTACTAATTTGAAGTCCAACACAATTTGATTTTTCATTTTTGATTTTTCTGTGATTTACTATGATTTTTCAAAACTGCTTCAGGGGGTGATTTGTCCTGTTTTAGAAAGTTCAGGGGCTAAAAAATCCATTTTCATAGGTTGAGGGGTGATGTGTTCCACCCTTTATAGGTTGGGGGGTGAAGTAGACTTTTTCCGTGGTAATGTCTAGCGTGAAGAGCATTCAACAATGGGAAACGACAAGGGTTACAAGCATCCAATGCAAATCATCGTGGCATGCTCTTTCCACTCAGTACACTCAAAAGGTCAGACTACATAATCATGTCAGATCATATCAGCTAGGACGCAACCGACCCCGACAGACAGACCGAACATAGCTGAATACTGACAGCGCCAAACGAAATCATCTCGATACTTGCTTTTCGAGATCCCACATCTGGTCAGAAACCTGATAAGCACACATATACATATACGACGTGAGTACACAAGTTGAATTAACAGCCCACAATTCGAGAAGATCGACAAAGTACCTCTCAAAAGAACTATGATCAGCAGTTTGGTATGCTTTGTACCGCTCCACTAGCTCAGCCACATCCCGTTCCATTAGCTGATCCAGTTCTTCGACGAGCTTGAGCATCTGATCAACCTTGCAAACCAAACAATTAAAGACAGTGAAAATTTTGAGCATTAACTTGAATCCGCAATCAAATTTTTACACTAAAAGTAAAAAAAATCAATTTAATTTGTGGGAGTTGACGACAACATCTCTGGTGAAGTGATGTATCTTGTGGCAAAAGCATTACTGTTCTAGTGAGCATTAACTTGAATCCGCAATCAAATTTTTACAATAAAAGTAAAAAAATCAATTTAATTTGTGGGAGTTGACGACACCATCTCTGGTGAAGTGATGTATCTTGTGGCAAAAGCATTACTGTTCTAGTGGACCAATAATTTCAAATCATTGTCATTGCTAGATATCAAATTTTTATTTAAAGAAAAACACAGCAAGATGTAAGTACTCAAATCTGTCTAAAAAATCAGAAGTAAAATACATATTCAAATTTAACAAGATAGGCTAATGGGCACTCAAACCTGCAATGCAGTGGCCGCACAGCCTGGGTGACACACTAAAATTTGACAGTGCTTTTGGCCACCCACATTAGGCTAATGGGCACGGCAATGATTGTTGTCCATCCAAATACACCCAGAAATTGGTTTGGCCAGCGTTGGCTTCAATCTAAAAACGCTATAGGCTCCACCACTCAGATCCCCATCCCAACTGAAGTGACCCTTCAATTCCTCCACCGAGCAGCCATGGTGTTGGAAGATTACAGGAAGCGGCACATCCGTTCACCACCACTTAACCTCCCACAGCACCTCGGTGTAACCTGAGCTGGATTTCATGGCACAGTCCAATTCTACTCTGGCCAACTATCACCTGCAGGTACCCAAGCTCCACTACTGCAAATGCTGCCTGATCCACTCTCCTCCTCTAAGGCTTCGGGTCCACCAAAGCTACATTCAGGCTGCTATCTAATGAAGGCAGATGAGCAGCATCATGTGTAGCTAGATCATATCAGCGCATTGCTGAGTACCTTAAGACACATGATGACACCCTGGTAAAATCATTTTCTCCATTCTATTCAACTAGGTTATTACAAGTAGCTCTCAAGGTTCAGTAGCTTTATTACAAGTATGAGCTTTGCAATGTGCAGAGCAACATGACCCCAATAATTATCATGCAACATTCTGTATGGATCTTATTCAGCCGTTAAGGTGCTGGTAAGCTATTGCAAATGTTTTTTTTTAAAAAAATGCTCAAATGGGTTGATCGGGTCCTGGGTTCGGCATATGCGCATGACTCGCTAAATCCCAGGGAGCAAGATTGCAGGTGCATTCAGGGGATTCAAAATTTGTGGAGCGACAAGAACAAGGTGCAAAATTTACCTTCTCGTCTGCGCTCGGACCCTCGGGAAGCTGATCACCTGGAGTGGAGTTCGAGAGACGGCGAAGCGGATAGCGCCGGAGCGAGACGGGGCGCGCGGCCAGCGCATCCCCACCTGGACGCGCAGCCGAGACGAAACGGCCGACCGTCCTTCCTCCGCGGACCGACGTGCGCAGCAGAGCCGAGGCCATCTCTCCCTCTACCCCCTTCCTCGCGCAGTCGCTTCCCCAAATCCTCCGCTGGGTTAAAGGCGGCGGCGGTAGGGTTTGCCTGCGGCCGACTCGATGGTGAACCTGGTGTTAACTGGGCGGCTGGCTTGACGCCCTCCCGTGTTACCAGACGATCCTGGCCGTTCAAGTGGAAAATAACGGACACGATGCCAACACTTCAATCCCTCTGGCTCTGGATGTATCATTGATTCTGTTATATATTTATATTTATATTACTGATAAAGAATTAATAAACTAGATATCAATTTTGTCCAGTTGTTTGGGTCTGCATAGTTCGAGCTTTTCTCAGGAACTTGGTGCACCCAGGTATGCTTCCATTTATGAAGCAAAATCTTGTTTTTAAGACATGCACCCTTCTTGAAGGCGACATCGGGCATCTCGGTCGCTTACCTTGGCTCTGCCGTGGACCGGCGGCGGCGCCGTGTTTTCGTCGACATGGTGCTTCGGCGGTGGCCGCTCTGTGAGGACGTTTTCTTCCTCTGTTGTTTTTTCTCCTCTTTTTCTGTTCTTTGTGGAAGAAAAAAAAATTAGGCAGTTTGTAGTTTCTCCTTTGAGCGGGGGAGAAGAGAGGTTTTGGTTCCTGACTATTTGTGGTGGCTCGTGTCGACGGCGGAACAGAGTTGTGGAGACTCGGATCGATGTTACATTCCGACTGGACCGATCCTGGGAAGTTGTTTGAGTTGATCGTGTCGATGTCCCAATCCGACCGATGTGTTGTTGAGTTGAGCGGTGCGTGTTGAAGCCCCAATCCAACCCACCGATGTGCCTAGTTGTATGGTCTGCGGACCGGAGTCGTTCAGGGTTCTCTGCTCCCCTAGTTGTGCGGTCGATCGACCAGAGTTGTATGGTTTTCGGGTCCGGTTTTCCTTATAAACTGGGTCAACTCTCTTCTTTTAATAAAAATTCGGGAAAGCTGAGGCTTTCACCGTCCGTTCAAAAAAAAAGACATGCATATCACGGTTAAAAAGAAGAGAATTATACAAAGATAATAATAAAAATCTAAAGTGCGGAGAAACAAATGTTATACGACCGACGCGACAAACAAGAGAAAACGACAACATGGTGTAATTTACTTAATCCCGTGTAAATCGCCCTATGCAAACTCTGCCTCTCCCTCCCCAAAAACTTCTTATGTAAACTTGTAACACTGCCACACCGCGGTGGCGCAAAAAGGCAATGAAACTCTTTTATGTTTTTTAGTTTCCCAAAAAAACTCTTTTATGTTTTTTTACTGAGGTGCCACACTTATATTTAAATAAATTGCATAAGATAGGACAGTTACTGGTAGCCCGCGCCATTCTATGAGTTTTTATTGTTACTAGTAACATGCCCGCCCGCGCGGGGCTCTCAATAATCCAATTTACACCATATTTTTGTTGCCCTCCATGCCATTCCACCCAAATTCTGTCCAATATACACCGTTAAAGTCACCTGATATGTGGGACCCGCTAGAAGAAATGTCCACCTTGCCCTCCCCTTCTTTGTCTCTTATCTCTCTGCCACACCGGGTGTTCAAGCTCAGGGGACGTCAGCCTGGGCCACGCACACCGAGTGAGGCCGCATCGCCGAGGGACACTTCTAGCAGACGCTGGTGCTCGAGCCGGGTCTAGGGATGGCAACGGGGACCCGATCCCCGATTTCCCGCGGGGAATTCATCTATTAGGGAACGGAAATGGTAGAAAATTAATCCCCACGGGGAACCAAACGGGGGAATATGTCCCCGTCCCCGTTTCCCCGCAGCCCCGATTAGCTTAGAATGCACGCAGGTCCAACTCCAGCCCACGAAAATAAAGCCCAATAAAAGCTTCCACAGTGTATAAGCAACATCTAAGGGCAAGTACAACCGTGTAGACGATTGTTGTCTATTTGACACACACAGACAACTAAATAGACATTTTGTACAATGAGTCGTCTGTTTGGTTGTCTGCAAAGCTTTTAATTCATCTTTTGACACAGAAATCATGGTGATCATGTGAGCATTTGATCTTTGTAGCCACTTTGGCTCTCTATTGAGATAATATGCATGATATTAAATCAAGTTCCATAAAATACATTTTCTAGTAACACTTCAAGCGTATTTACATCTGCTGGATCGATCTCTACAGCGTCAGTATATTTTTCCAGGAGCCTTTTTGTTAGAAATCAAGTTGAGGATTATAGGGATGGATTCCTGGTGAAGAGCCGCTAATTAGTGGCACTGAAGTATGCACCTGGCCTGTAAACTTCTTTTTATTTACCAGTGTCGCTATCCGACTGATCATCCTTTGAGACCACAGAGAACATCAGAGACAGAACAGTTTGCTAAGATAGAATAACAGAGACTAAACATTGGAAGGAAAATCAGAAATTAAGTACTATGTTCATAGTCATCTCCAGAAGCAGGCACATGATCACCTCCAGAAGCAGGCGCATGATCATCTCTTAGGACAGGCTCCACCTCTTCTCCAGGAGCAGGCGCATGATCAGTTTCTGGGACAGGCTCCTCAGATTCCAAAATGCATTCACATTTCAGTTCGCAAAATATATCAGTTCAAACTGCTGATAGGCACTCACACAGCCTGAAATTGATACACAAATACATTCACATTTCAGTTCACAAAATATAGCAGTTCACACTGCTGACAGGCACTCACACAGCCTGAAACTGATACACAAATGCATTCACATATAGTTCACCATTTCACAAACGCATTCAGATACAATTCACCATTTCACAAAAGCTTCGGATACAGTTGACCAGTTCGCCAGGGTCTCCTGCAACAGAAAATATTTTGTCATCCCAAGTAGGCTACAAGAACATGCAAGTGACAACTTACTGCAAAGAACAATATGTCTCATGCACTAACCTCAGTTATAATCAGAAAATATTTTCTTCTTGAAAGCTTCATTGTATTGGCATGATGGAGCACTGCTTTGAAAGAAGACAATATGACAAATATACAGTACATTGTCCAGAGATGAATTGCTACTGAAAGTCAAATTATTGTACATGTATAGTCATATGCAAAAATCGGTGCTATAATCCTCTGTAATGTAAATTACATGTACATTGTCAAGCAAACGAAATAGAGAAGTCAGCGCTCTAATGCAACGCTACCTGAAATAATTATAACTCACAAGCAAACGAAATTGAGAAATCAGTTCTCTTATCCAATCTCTAATTAATCAGAGGAAAATCACAAGTAGTAAACGCGGTACTAATCAAATTCACTCCAATCTAATCTATAATTCATCATAGGAAGTTGCGGACTGAAGGTGGGGACACCGGTCAAGGCCGCCCACTGTCGTTGCCACCCATGCTCAGGCGCTGCCGTTGAACTCGCACCCGCTCAAGCATACGACGGACGACCTCGCCTGCTGAACTTCCTGCAGCATTGCCGCTGCAACCTGAGAATCAGGGCCCCACGCGTGATGCATCGTGCTCCCTTGTGCAGCTGCACGCGTTCATTATCCAGTGCTAGCAAATCTCGAACCAGAAAAGAAAAAGGGGGCAAAGAAGATAGTTCTCCCTCCCATTCCCCGCAAACTCTCCTCGCAAACCAAGCGACCACGCCATGAGCTAAGCATTGAGCCAGTCGCCGCTTGAGTCCTCAGCTCTTCCTCCCGCCCGCGCGAGCGCCCCGGGGGCTAGGGTTTGGGTTCGTGGGTGGAGCCCGAGGCTAGATCCAGCGGGCAGGGTGGGAAGGAAGGGGGAGGTTTCGGGGAGGGGTGGTGGGCCCGGCCGGCGCCGGTGGCCGCCACCGCCGGGGTGTGGCGGACGAGGGCGGTAGCGTCGGCGGCGGGGAGAGGATGAAGCTGCTGTGCAGCCTGGGCGGGCACATCCTGCTGCGCCCGGGGGACGGGAAGTCGGGAACGAGACACTGCGGTACGCCGGTGGGGACACACGGATCGTGTCTGTGCCACGTGGGGTG
Organism: Cenchrus fungigraminus; assembly: GCA_036936925.1. NCBI lineage: Eukaryota > Viridiplantae > Streptophyta > Magnoliopsida > Poales > Poaceae > Cenchrus > Cenchrus fungigraminus. Next base: position 122,543,402 of record CM072770.1, on the reverse strand, counting down.
TCGCTGCCGGACCTCTTCGCGCGCCTCGCCGACGGTAAGGCGGCGCCACGGGCCCGCACTTCACCGTCAAGTACCAGCTCCCCGACGAGGGGCTCGACATGCTCATCTCCGTCTACTCACTCCACAGAGGGCCGCCGCTGTTGCGCGTTCAGAAATTTTTTTTCCGTGCGGCGTGGGGTTCGGGCGGGTGGACAGGTGGGCCCAGCGGGTACAAAGGGTGGGTATGGATCAGTAGGTGAGAAAAATATTTCGTTTTGGGCAGAAACGCTCTCCAAATTGCGATTTTTTGGTACTTCATAGTCCTTCCACCTTATCCACTTCCAAAAACATATGACGGGTAGGTCCGATGTGAGGGGTAAGACGGGTCTGATTTGGGTGAGAAAAGTTTTCAATTGTCTTCGCTCCTTATAGTATAGATAATAAAAATAGAAGACCACGACTTTGGGAGATCATAGTTATAGGAAAGAAAAGAAAAATAGAAAAATAACTAAAAAAAATCAACCTGATTGGGACAGTTACTGGTAGCCTGCGCCATTCTATGAGTTTTTATTGTTACTAGCATAGACTAAAATAAGATATATAAAGATTTATAATTTTATAAAAGCAATGAGAATTTAGAATTATTTGCAAGTATATCTGTACATGAAACCACCACCTTATAAATGCAAATGCAAAAACTTTAATTTCAGGAATCAATAAAAATTATTATTAGATGTAGAATACCTTTTGCATATTATTATTAAATAAAATTATATATCTATGTATATAAACCATGAGACATGATTTTCACATACCTTAAATAAAATTATATAAAATTATAATATGACATTTTCGTAAGTACATCAATTTTAATTGAGGGTTTGCACATAAATCATATTATTCCATGACGACAAAGTTTTGATTACTATCTGATTATTAAATATATGCATTTTGAACGATTCCACATCACTAACTCTTCCATACATCTCCAGAAGAGCAGTTTCAAAGCATCGTCATGTGTCTAAAAAATAAATAATATGACAACCGGTCAGTGATTGGTATGGTAGTTCCAAACTCACTTCAACATCAAGCAATTAATATGATGAAATTATCAGCACGAACAATCAAATTGTGAAATATCTAGCAGTTTCTTCTGTCAGTTTAACAGGGAAATGGCTTCTGATAGCGATCAAATGCAGTCCCAACTCCCAAGCAATGGAGTCTGCACCACTCTGCAACAGATCAACCCATCTCATTTGTAAAGTCCCGGATTTTCGGTGAAGAAAACCCGTATCCCTGTACCTTTGCGATAGTCCCTGGATCAGTGGCTATCGCGTACAGAACGCATCACAGATAGTAAATCATAACCATACATCGCATCTTTCAAATATTAGTACATAATTTATTACATGTCCATTATGTAGTACAACATTACAAGCCTCTTGGCTGTATCAGAGTGAAGATTCTACGCAGCGGTAACTAACATCTCAGAAGGGTCTCCATCTTTTATTCTTCTCGCCCACAGGCATCTTTGAGCGAAGCGACGCATCCCTCAATCGTACCATCCGTCGGCGTTGTTGTCGTAGTCGGACTCGTACCCTGCACACCTGAAGTCTATCCCCAAGGAGTGGGATAGGTCCACGTCACCAACTGTATGCAGCTTTAAGTGGCCTAACTTCTAAAGGGAAGAAAAGAGACAAGGTAGAAGCTCGGGTTTCCTATGCAGTAGCAGCAAGGTAACAACAAGATATCTCCATCAAGAATCCCCAACCCAAGCTCTCAACACAGCTCGGAACCTCCTAGTACTCCAGGGTCCCGTCTCCACATCCTATCTCCTTCTAGGGTCGGTGCGAGAACTTCCTCTCCTCGCACCTCAATGATTGCAATCGGATCCGCGAGGTAGAGGGAGCCACTCTCCTCTCCCCGACTGCAACCACGGCTCACCACACTCTCACTACAGGGGGAAGGTAGAAATCTCAAAACATGAGAAACGAACATGTCTTCTAGGTATGTCCATGACCGAGGACGTAGCTATAGCTATAGATCGAACAACTCTGCAGAGCGTGTACACCTATACCCAACTCGGAATGGAACCCGGTTGGTGTACGGCCGGCCGAGCCCATCCTACCGTGCGAACTGTCGGTAGTTACAGTCCCATCCTGCATCCGGCCCTCAAAACGATTCCCCGCGAAGGGAATTGCACCGGAACTGTGAAATGCTCCCGTGTGGCCACACGGGAGTCGCACTGAGAGAAGGTGGTCTCACTCCCACCTCTCCCCCACTGATACCCCGCTATCCTGCTGGCAGGTATGGATCCGCACTTGCCGAGCTCAACTCGGCCCTAACCCCACGCTCGGCGAGGTGGTGTGTACGAAAGTCCTATCGACAAGTTGATCCACTCGCTTTCAGACCGGGGCAAGCTCATGTCCTGCACGCGTAAGTAAAACCCCAACACCTGTGCTCCGAAAACCGTAAAAGTGGCGATACACTGAGGAGTGCACCCCCATCCCCGATCCCAGATCGGTTGTTTCGAGCTCACCCCCGCCAAAGTACCCAAAACGCCTTCTTCTGTCGGTTTTTACCCCACACACGCCAAGAACTACTATTCCCATCCCAACACATGCATCGCGAAGCTCAGCGTATATACACGCTTATATATATATATAGTAGTAGTAGGGCAATCAAGGACAGGGTAATTAAAGAAGGCAGTGCAAGGTTCATCATCATGCATTTAAAGTAAAGCGCTAGCATACTACATAGCAATGTCTAATAGGTATTCAAAATCAGTCGGGCGTGAACCTGCGGTCGGGTAGTCGTCAGCGACGTAGTCGTCGGTGTAGTCGTACTCCGGGTTCAGCTCCCCGGCTCCAGCTGCTCCTATTATCGCGTAAAATAAAATAAAGACGGGTCCTATTGTAATTAACTTCAAAAGAACAGCGATCAAGAGCCAAAAGAGAGCAAACACTAGTCCTACACGGAGTTTAAGATTTTAGAAGATTTTCGGAAAAGGTTTTGTATTTTCGGAGCTAAAATGGATTTACTAAGATTTTCCAAAGATAAAATAGTTTTTTGGAAATAAAATACGCATATACAACAATATTAACTATAAGCCAACTATTGGCTGAATCTAAGGGACTAAAAGGTAGCTACAGGCCGGCTGTTAACAGGCTCTAGCCGCCCACGTGGTTGCCAACCGAGCGGCTATAAGCTGGCAGTTGCTCACGTGGCAGCCACATGGCTGCTGGGGTGGCTCGGCACACTGGATCTGGCGGGATCTGGTGTGGCTCGGGTCTGCGTGGGCTGGCGTGTGGCTCAGCAGCAAGTGGCCAGCCGCACGGGATCTGTAGGATTGGCTGTGGCTAGGGGTGAAGCAGGCTGCGGCGGGGCTCGTGTGCGGTTGGACGGGAGCACGAGATCCGCGGGATCTAAAGCAGCCAGGACGGCATGCGTGCCGGTGTGTGCTACAAAAACCCCCCATTGGGTTTTGGGTGCGGGCGCCAGGCGTTCGACAGATTGCCCCTAAGGAGCTGCGGCCGGGAACAGGCTCGCCGGCGGTGAGGCGAAGCGGTGCTTGGTCAACACGCGTCACGGCGTGCGAGAGGGGACCCCAGGGATCCACTAGGGCAAAGGAAAGGCGCGGCCTTTGGCCGAGCGCCAGCTCACGGCGACGGGGCACGGTCCGGCGCAGCGACACGGCGAGCTCGGAGCAGGGGACATAGGCGCGCGAGGCTGGGGTGGCCGGCACCAGAGGGGAGATGCGCGTGCATGTGTGTGCGTGCGTGTACACGTGCACGCGGGCTGGATGCCCCAAGAGCGGGTCGCGTTCGCAACGTGGCGGCTCGGCGCATCTGCGCGCGGCGAACCGCAGGTGGACCGGCCACAGTGGCGGCTCAACGGCGACACGCGGGGAAACAACCAACAAGAAGAATATCGAGGTCGCGAAAAAGGGACAAGGCGGCCAAAAGGTCCAACCTTGGGTGCGTTCGCTCGTCGCGTGCGCGTGCACCGGCGCGTTGGGGTACACGGCGGTGGCGCGGCGACGCGGCATGCACGGCGGCGCACGGGACAGAGAGACGGCCAGGCGGTGGTGCGCGCGCGGCGATGAAGGCAGCGGCACCTGCAAACGGCCAGCGTGGCTCGATGGCCCGCTCACATTCGACGTCGGGTCGCGCGGCGGCGCGGTGTGGCACGGGTTCGACCACGGGCACACAAGACCCGGCGAGCTCACAAGGCTCGTTGCACTCACGGCTCGAAGGCCGGGCGTAACAGCATAGGGAAGACGCGGTGCTCACCTAGGGCTGCAGAGACGGCGGCGGTTCGGCGGTGAAGACGTGCCGCGGTGGAGCGAGCTCGAAGCAGGGGAAGCAGAGGTCGAAGCGGCGCGGCGCACAGACGGCTTGCCTCCGCAGCAGCTCCTCCCCCTCGGACGGCCTCCGGCTTCGCGGCGGAATCCACGAACGGCCTACCCCGCCTCCTTCCCCTCCTCTTCCCCTCCCACGTCAGCGGCGGCGGAAATGGGGAGGAATCCCCTGGGTTGGCTAGGGTTTGGGGCGCGGTCGCGGCGGTGCTCTTTATAGGGCGTGGTACGTGAGGCGGATGACAGATTGCGCCTCGGGATGTGTGGATGCCATCCACAGCGGTGGACATGGCCACACGGCCGTGTCCTTTCCACGGCGGCGCGACACGGTGAGAGCAGGGGAAGAGAAAAGGGAGAAAAGGAAGAAGAAAAGGGGATGAGGTGGCGACTGACCAGCGGGACCCACTTGGCGGTGTCACCGGCGCGGTTAAGGAGGAGCGGGCCTGCTGGGCCGCTGGGTGGATGGGCCGGCGTGTGCTAGGGTGTTCCGGCGATAGCTCAGGGGGCTCCGTCGGACTTCAGCGGCGAGGTTAAGGCCCAACAGCAGGTTTACAGTGCTTTCCTATTTCTCCCTCCTATCCCATTCAAGCATTGATTCAAATTTGAATCACAATTCAAATTTGAATCTCACTCAATGAAATCCAAATAAATCCAAATGAAAATCCAACTTCTCACACTAGCATTTTTATAAGTCCTAAAATTATTATTGGACTAAAATTAAATCTAGGAATAAGGGGAGATGAAATGAAGACAATCTTATATTGTTTCACATGCACACATGATCAAATCAAAAATTTTAAATTTCACATTTTTGCATTCAAACAAACTCTAGGATGTTACATCATCTTTGTTCCACTCCAAGCTGGTTGTCGTGTGCTGAGTACTGAGTACTGAAATTATGTGTATAAAGATTGTTCTACCAAGACACCACATGATCAGGAATTCAGGATAAATTGGTATCCCCTTAAGAAGATGCATTGTAACTGTAATCAGCTAGCTAATCGCTGTCTACCATCAGATCAGCCTACCCTTGGTTATTGGCGTGCCACTGTGTTGACACCCAAAATTGGCAGGTCTAGGCTACCCGGTTAGACCACCCTGTACCCCCGGTTAGACCGCCCTGGCCAAAGTCCTCAAAAGGTAATTTGGACTTCCCCATTGGATAGGACTCGTCGAGTAGATCAAGATCCATATATAGAACGTCCAATTCGGAGTCCGGATGAGAGATATATGACATCTGGAAGATCTGGACATCGCACAGGCCGGTTAGACCGGGGGTCCAGGCGGTTTGACCGGGTCCGAGCTTTGTAAACCGAGTTGGAGTTGTATTTTAGCACGAGATTTGTTAGGCTTTCAACTCCAGCAGGGTCAAGACCTTCCCACCCTATAAATAGAAATGGCCGTGGCCGATTGAGGACCTATCACCCAATCGAACATATCAAATTTACCTTTTTATCTCCAACCCTACTTTTCCAACCTCTTTGCTTCCTTCTTCGTCTCTACGGTGATTTAGGGCGTTCTAAGTGGTCTGCCGACCATAGAACAACCCTAGGCGCGTTGTCCCTGACGGGGTCCCTCCCGGGGCAGCGATCTTAGGTTTTCGGCGACGTTCCTGTCCCAGGCGGTTAGACCGGCCCTCCATGCGGTTAGACCGGCCCGTGCTTGGAATCTCGACGAGGTGATTTTCGACTACCGCGCGATCCAGCGCACTTGTGTGTTTGACCGGAAAAAGCGTCAACACACTTTTGGTGACTCCGCTGGGGATAGATCTGGTTTTACAACCGATCATGGTGAACATCGAAGAACTTAGCGTAGAGGACCAGAGAAAGTACATCGAGCTTCAGGAGTACATAAAGCAGAATTTCCTCTCTGGCGCCAGAAAAGATCGCTCAGGCAAGGTGACGATGACTCAAGATTTCGAGTTGCCGGCGATCAAGGTCAACAACGACAAGATTGAGGTAATCACCACTGTAAGCAAGCCTGAAACTGATCTATCTATGAAGCTTACTGAAATATCTGATAAATTCGAGCGTGCTTTTAGTAATCAGCATAGTCAGGTTGCTAGAATAATTGCCCGTTTAGAAAAAGTTGAGGGTAAAAGTAGTAGTTTAAATTTTCCTAATGATTCTATCCCTCAATTAGATTCACAAGGGGTATTACAAACAAGCTTGTCGGCAGCGTCAGGAACCTCAATTGAGACACCTGTGTATGGCATGCCGACTGGTTTATATCCGGGACAATCATCATTGACGGAGCCGACCCCGGTCAGACCGCCCCCATGGCCGGTCTGACCGCCCCGTCTGGCCAGATGATGGGTGTTCCCGGAAGCACACCTCTTGTGAACAGAGTTGATTTATCAGCTGCAAGGCAATCCCAACTAGCTGCTATGGATGAATTTAATAAATTTAAGGAACAAGTAGCTACCATGGTTAAGAATAAATTCGGCGTTGATATGGGTAATTCTAGGTTATACCAAAAACCTTATAAAGCCGAGTTTGATCTTATGGCTTATCCCCCTGGTTGGCGTGTACCCAATTTTATTAAATTTAGTGGTGAGGACAATCGTACAACTTGGGAGCACATAAGCCAATACATTGCTCAACTAGGTGAAGCAAGTGCCCATGAATCTTTTAAAGTGCGATTGTTTTCTTTATCTTTAACGGGTACCGCCTTCGCTTGGTTTTCATCTTTAGCCCCCAACTCTATTGATTCTTGGAATCAATTAGAACAAAAATTTCATGATCACTTCTTTAGTGGGGACTATCAATTAAAATTGACAGATTTAACATCGGTTAAGCAAGGTAAAGATGAGACGGTCTCTAATACCTTAAGCGTTTTAAAGAGGTTAAAAACCGTTGTTTCAATTTGTCAATTTCTGATTCCGACCTGGCTAATCTTGCTGCTAAAGGTTTAAAATCTGCTCTTAGAGAAAGATTAGAAGGTGTGGATTTTTATTCGCTTGATTCTGTTCTTGTGAGAGGCATGGCACAAGAATTGAAATTGAATAAAGAAAAAGAAAAACTAAAGTCTCATCGGTCCGATGTTCATGTGGTTGATTATGTTTTTAATAATTTGAATGATGAGACTGAAATTTATAGTGATGAATTTGTGTGGCCTTCTGAAGATAAATCTTTTTCTTGTGCATCACTTAAGCCGGCTAGTAAAGGTCGGCAAAAAGAACTAAGATTTACTTTTGATGTTTCTAAGTGTGATCGTATTTTTGATGAATTGCTTAAACTTGGAAATATTAAAATATCTCATACCATGCCTCCACTTGATGAGATAAAGCGACGTGCATATTGTAAATATCATCATTCTTATTCTCATGCTACTAATGATTGCAATGTGTTTCGTCGCAAGATTCAATCGGCCATAAATGAAGGTCGTTTGGTACTTCATGAAAAGCAAGTTGAGAAGCATCCTTTTCCTATCAACACCATGGAATTGCAGCAGCCCAAGGTTCTGGTTCGGCCACATCAAGTCGAAGCAACCAAGGGCAAGAATGTGGTGGTCGGGGAAGCAAAGCCCGATTTGAGAGGAAAAGAGATAATAAGAGAAGTAACTTGTGAAAAGACCCCTGATGGTAGAGAAATATTTAAGATCATCGTCAAAGCTTCTGGACTTGGGGGGCAAGGGTCGTCCGCGCCTGTCAGTCGGCAACCACTTGAGCCTGAAAAGGCTGGGGCGGTTAAACCGGCTGGGGTAGGCGGTCAGACCGCCCCTGCCCAGGGTCGTCCAAGGATGCCTATTCCGAAGCGACCGGAGATTGGAAACTGAAAGCTCAACATGACAAAGAATCAGGGGAGTGGTCCAAAGCCAAAAGTCACTTTTGATATGCTATTTGACAAATACTCCAAACAAAAGGCCGTTACGAGCGATCGGCCATTAAAAAAAAGGATGAGGTCACCAACACATCAAGAGAGGCCGTCATCACCTCCCAGGGCAGCTGTCAGGTTCAGGGGTGAATCATCTCAAAGGCAACACTTTACTCCAGCTTGGGCTCCTTCAAGTTCGAATTCGCCTCGTCCAACCTACGACGACAATGGAGTGATGTGGGTGCCATATCAACAGTCCTTCTATCCTGGACAAGGAGGATCAAGGAGGCCAGCTCTAGATCAGATTTCACGACCTACACAAGATTGCTGGACGCCACGTCAGTCTGGTCAGGGTCACCAGGACCACCCGGTTAAACCGCCCCCTATAGGCGGTCAGACCGCCCTGCCCAGAAAAGTTCAACTTCCTCCGAAACAGGTGTACAAGCCCAAGATCAGAGAGGAGAAGGTTGAAAAGATGGATGTCGACACAGAAAGAACTACTAGTCAAGATGTCATCCAAATTGGGACGATGGACGTTCCCGTTGAGAAAGATGGCAATAAACCGATTGTTTTGAACGATCAGGTTGGGACGTCTGCTCAAAAGGGATCTATTGCTTGACCATGAGGCCAGTGGAAGTGGTTACAACTCCAAGTATTTTCTACCGAGATGGTGTCCTCCCGGTTTGACTCACACTCAAAGGAGAAAGCTTCAACGCTTGAGGTTGCGGGAGAAGAAGGAAAAGGAGCTGGAAGAACAGAGAGACAAGATCTTCAACAGCTACAGGCCCATGGTACCGCAAGGGAAGGAGTGGAGAGCCAAAACGACACCTCAGGCAGAGCCGGTCAAACCGCCAGAGGAGGCGGTTAAACCGCCTGAGGCGGTCAAACCGGCTGACCAGGCGGTCAGACCGGGTTCACCAGAGACGCAGCTCAGTTTCGCTTCTTCAGTCCCCATGGCTTGCGATGATAAGTTGTCGTCAGTACCTACTCCAGAAGACGACGAACAACTTATTGATTAAAGTTCTTCTCCAGAGCGCGTGGATCTTGAAAACAATTGAGAAGACATGGCCGATTTCAATGAGAATTGCCCTTAGAACAAAATGGTCGGTGGAAAATGTTACATCGACCTTAGAATTGTTTTTTAGTACGCAAGCTTTACTAAAAAAACAGGGGGCATATGTTGACACCCAAAATTGGCAGGTCTGGGCTACCCGGTTAGACCGCCCTGTACCCCCGGTTAGACCGCCCTGGCCAAAGTCCTCAAAAGGTAATTTGGACTTCCCCATTGGATAGGACTCGTCGAGTAGATCAAGATCCATATATAGAACGTCCAATTCGGAGTCCGGATGAGAGATATATGACATCTGGAAGATCTGGACATCGCATAGGCCGGTTAGACCGGGGGTCTAGGCAGTTTGACCGGGTCCGGGCTTTGTAAACCGAATTGGAGTTGTATTTGAGCACGAGATTTATTATGCTTTCAACTTCAGCAGGGGCAAGACCTTCCCACCCTATAAATATAAATGGCCGTGGCCGATTGAGGACCTATCACCCAATCGAACATATCAAATTTACTTTTTTATCTCCAACCCTACTTTTCCAACCCTTTGCTTCCTTCTTCGTCTCTACGGCGATTTAGGGCGTTCTAAGTGGCCTGCCGACATAGAACAACCCTAGGCGCGTTGTCCCTGACGGGGTCCCTCCCGGGGCAGCGATCTTAGGTTTTGGGCGACGTTCCTGTCCCAGGCGGTTAGACCGGCCCTCCAGGCGGTTAGACCGGCCCGTGCTGGGAATCTCGACGAGGTGATTTTCGACTACCGCGCGATCCAGCGCACTTGTGTGTTCGACCGGAAAAAACGTCAACACACTGAAGAAAGCATAGCAGACGGAAAGTGTCAAGTCACTTATTCAGTTATCTTCCGGTGGCAGAGTGTGGGCATGTCGCTTACATTGCAACCTGTCAGGCTAACATGGCTACCAAGCCAAGAACTTACATACAATTGAAAGTAAATAGAAATTAGAATACTTTCCTCATTAGATTAATGGCCACTGCTTGAATACAATGATCGATAATGTCACTTATTCAGAGACAAAATAAGTACAACAGTTTTGGCAGCATCCACCAATAGCTAGAGGAAGGAGGGTTTTATAAAATAGGTGATGACCAATTTAGCCAAGGATAAATAATTGGCGAGACATCAGCAAGTCTTGACATGCTTTTGTCAGCCATGCTCCAAATACCAATTTCTCGCCGATTATACTTCAAGACATTAACATACTCCAAGAAATCATCGGTAACGTAAGCACACAACTGGGTTTTAAACCAGGGACATCATTTGCCGGAAGGCACATCGAGCCATTGAACTGAAGAAACAATGTGCAGTCTGGCAAGCTCCTGATCATCTCCAACCTCTGGCCACGGAGATCAACCTTGTAGAGCTGCAAGTCAGTCGACTTCAACTCAGCAAATGGGTCCTGCATCGACGAAGCCCGGTGGAAGGTCCACTGGCGTTAGGGAGTCCTCGTACTTCCTCCACCTCCAGACCTGCAAGATGTCACCGGTCTGGACGAGGTACTTGGTCGGGTTGGCCGAATTGGGCACGCCGCTCACAATATTCCTAGCCACCGGCAAATCAGATGAGAAATCCGAGGAAGTCCAGCACGAGCATGGTAAGCGCGGCGGCAGCGGAAGAGCACGGGTGGCCACGCAGGAGCTCCATCCCTCTTCCACCGCGCGGCGCAATCGGTGGCCCGGGGACCTGTGCGGTGGCGGGAGAGCACGGGTGGCCGTGGAGGACCGGAGCGGAGGCGCTGTCTCGCCGGCGCATCCCTACCTCCGCCACCCCTCCCACCGGTCAAGCTCCTCTCCGCCCCTCCTGCTCCTTCTCCTGCTCGTGCGCGCCGGCCGCGCGGCCGAGCGGCCCACCTCCCCAACTCGCGGGGGCTGGCTGTGGAGCGGCGTGGAGGGGCGACGAGAAGGTCGGCTCCTCCACCGCGCGGCGCAATCGGCGGCCCGGGGACCTGTGCGGCGGCGGGAGAGCACGGGTGTCCGTTGGCCGGAGCGATCGAGCGACCCAGTGGGGCAGCGCGGTGGTGGAGTACCCCGGCGGAGCAGGGTAAGAGGAGCAGCTGGGTGGGCCCAAAACGGGTACTGGACGTGGGTAGACGCCGGGTAGGTGAGAAAAAAAATTACGTTTTTGTCAGAAACACTCCCCAAATTACAATTTTTATGGTTGTTCCACCTCTTTGGTCATCATGCAACCTGACAGGTGGGTCTGGCGTGAGGGGTAAGGTGGGCCCGAATTGGATGAGAAAAGTTTTCAATTATCTCCGCTCCTTATAGTATAGATAGATAGATAGATAATAAAAAGTAGAAGACCACGACTTTGGAAGATCATAGTTATAGGAAAGTAAAGAAAAATAGAAAAATAACTAAAAAATCAACCTGATTGGGACATCAACACAACGATACCGTTCAACTAATCATTAATTCTTGATCCATTGGATTGGAAGATCAATGCAGCCGCACCACTCAGCTCGATGACAACGACCGATTGATACGTTTGGGACATCAACGTGATTGTCGTACAGACATCCCTGGGCCCACTACTCAGGTGGGTACCAGGACCGACTACTCCGTGGACCCCAAGGACTACTCGACTTGGGTTGCACGGCACCGGATGGCGTGGAGCACAAGGCATACGGAGGACTAGTACTCGGTTAGGAAGCTAGACATGTCCGGATCCATGTAGAGTACTCCTAGCCGTGTACGACTAGTACTATCCCTCTCAAACCGACTTGTAATCCTGCCTCCCGGACTATATAAGGCGAGGCAGGGACCCTTATCTCTTCATCCGCATCATCTTGTAAACACACCCAATCAATCCAGAGCTACGCAGCATACATGACGTAGGGTATTACGCACCTCGCGGCCTGAACCTGTCTAAATTGTGTGCCACGTGTCTCTCCTTTGAGTTTCCGATCTCGGCAAGGCCACAAACATCTACCTCGGGTACTCCCCTTGGTAGGTTGCCGAGTTAAAACACCGACAGCTGGCGCGCCAGGTAGGGGATCTCACCGAAGATCTCATGGCGAACTCGACGGCTTCAATCGTCATCAGGCCAACCGCCGCTTTCAACCGCGGCGACACCTTCATCTTCGGGTCCTGGGTCTGTACCGCTGACGGCGCCGAATCGTTCCAGCGTTACCTCACCATGACCCCGGACCCGGAGACCGGACTCGTGACACTTCCCGAAGTCGTCACGGGACAACTCGTCGAAAAATTCGACGAATTTTCGCTCTACAATCAAGCCGCCGACTTCGAGATTGGATCCGCCTCCAACTCGAATTCGACGTCAACCTGAATCGAACCACACGAGCTGGCTCCCGAGCCATCGTGTGAACCGGTCCTCCCCCACGAGCACTTCCCGTACGGCCTCCGCAACGCAACTGCAGCCTACGTGGATGCGCTCGCCCCACGCCGGGTCGGCAAGGAGATTGTCTCCGAGTACTCCTCAGACCCCAGCGCCGTCCTCGACTACAACTCGGACTCCTCCTACGAGTTCGACTTCGGTTCGGATCCGATCGAATCCGAGTCCGAGCTCAACACAACTGAGGAGCCGCTGTCAGGTCCTGCTGCTGGCTTGGTCATTACATCTACTCCCGCTGGCAGATTCGTCTACTGGCCCGACCGCAAGCCCGCAGACCTGACTGACGACAACTCACGCTGCGTCGCCTACCTTGAGACACTCCCCTTCCAGGAGGGGACACCGCTGACTCCAAACGAGGAGGAGCACACGCCAACGGAGGTGGCGACTACCGACTCCGGACTCTGCACACCTGACCGCCAGGTGTTCATGGCAACCGGGGAAGCTGGAACCTCAGAGAACCGAGTTGATCGGTACCTCGAAGACATCTCAGAGGACAAAGATTCAGCCAATGCACCCGCGGATGAGACAACTAATGCCAAAAACGCTCGGCGTGAATGCAACAGAAAGCGAGCAGACCGACGCCGGCGGCTCCGCGAAGCTCTACCTATCCGGAACCTCAACGACGCCTTGGATCAAGTCGCCAACCGGGTGCACACTACCCCTGAGCAGTGCCTCATGTCAATCACCACGATAGCACGAACAGCTTAGGGGCACCGTGCAGGCGAACTCATCGCCAAGCTCGCTGAGGACGCCTACTTCATGTGTGTCAACAATAGAACCGCTGGAGCCGGGAACCACGAAGCCACTAGTCGCAGCCGCACCCCAGCAGAAGTCGGACACAACCGCGTCCGTGGCGAACACCAACCAACCCCCAACCGCTCCAGAGCCTCTGCAGGAGGACCTTCGCACGGCGGCAATAGCGGCGGTGGCGGCGGTGGCAGCAGCGGTAGTTCCTCCCATGGTGGCGGCAGAAGAGCTGGTGGCAGCGGCGATCGCGGAGGCCGAGGCCACGCGAACAGCCATGCCACCGGCAATGCACATGGCGGCTACGACGCCCGCCACAGGATCGACGAGATCCGCCGCGCCAAGAAGACTACCGAAGTCAGCGACAGCGACGGCTTCCCCGCCTACTCTGCACGACTTCACGATCTGCTTCTTCCCGAGAAATTCAAACCTCTCGGAATCACCAAGTATGACGCGAAGCAAGACCCAGTTCAGTGGCTCAAGTGCTATGCCCTGGCCATCGAAAATGCTGGTGGCGACAACGACACAAAGTGCCTCTACTTCCCCTTCTGCCTGGACCAGGCTCCACTCACATGGCTCGAGTCGCTTGACAAGAACTCGATCGACCAGTGGGACCAGCTGAAGGCCCAGTTCACCAGCAACTTCGCGGGCGCCATGGGACGCTCGGGTACTTGCATGGACCTGGCAATGGTCAAACAGGAGCAAGGCGAGACGCTCCGCCAGTACATGCGTCGCTTTTTCGATAAGCGTGCGACCGTAGTCGACGTCACCGACAAAGAAGTCATCGACCTGTTCCAAGACGGTCTTTACCACCGTCGCACCTTCGAAGACTTCGGTCGCCATCGCCCAAGTTCCATCACCAAGCTCAAAGACATGATCACCTCATGGGCCGACGAAGAGGACAAGGTGAACACCAAGTACGACTCCATTCGCGGTAAGAGCAAAAACAACACGGGCGGCAACAACAACAACAAGGATCAAGGAAATCGCAACAACAATAACTACTCGGGTCCTAACAGCAAGCGCAAGCCAGACAACACTGTCACAGCCATACAGCGCCCTGCGAAGAACAGCTCCAAAAAGACCTCCGACGACTTCAGAGACTTGCTCAAAGAGAAGTGCCCGTGGCATCTGGATGGCAATCACACAACCGACCAGTGCTACCAACTCCGGCGAGCACTCAAGGATGTTCCCGAGCCACGGCCTCCTCACGACAAGAAGGGCAAGAAGAAAGTCGATGAAGGCAACGGTGACTTCCAAGAACCTGACAAGACGGTGAATGTCCTCTTCAGCGGACTACCCACTAGACGATCGCAGAAGCTCACCCTACGGGAAGTCTTGAACATTGAACCAGTGGTCCCGACACCTTTACGGTGGTCGGAGGTACCCATCACCTTCTCCCGCACGGATCAATGGACAAGCTTCTCTGAGCCAGGACGTTTCCTACTTGTCCTGAAACCAGTAGTCGCGGGCTCCAGACTCAACAAGGTACTCATCGACGGCGGGAGCGGACTTAACGTCCTCTTTACCAAGACATTGAAGAAGATGAAGCTCGACATCACTGACATGCTCACCAAGAGCGCGTCACCTTTCTACGGCATCGTCCCAGGCAACGCGGCTATACCACTCGGCTCAGTGGTTCTACCAGTTACCTTTGGGGAGACAAGGGAGAATTACCGCACTGAGTACATCAAGTTCGAGGTTGCGGACTTCGAAACCTCCTACCATGCCATTCTCGGCAGACCAGCCATCGCCAAGTTCATGGCGGTCCCTCACTACACCTACTTGGTACTCAAAATGCCAAGTCCTGTCGGAGTACTCACGCTGCAAGGGGACATGAAGATCTCTTACGACTGCGACACCGAAGCCGTCGAACTCGCAGCAACCAATCAAGTACCCAACACAATGATGGAAATCTTTGCTACCTCCAAGAAACTCACGCCAACTGAACTCGAGATACCTGAGAAGACCGACACCTCAAACAAGCCTCAGCCAACAGAGGAAGTACAGGTGAAGGCCATCAACCTCGAGACCGGTGACAGCAGCAAGACTACCATGATCGGCGCGGGGCTCGACCCCAAATAGGAAGACGTGCTCATCAGCTTCCTCCGGGCTAACCGAGACATCTTCGCGTGGAAGCCAGCGGATATGCCAGGTGTACCCAGGAGGCTGATCGAGCATTCACTCAACGTTGATCCTAAAGCTACCCCCAAGCGACAACATCTCCGCCGTTTCGCTGACGACCGACGGGACACCATCAAGAAGGAACTCGCCAAACTACTCGCGGCCGGCTTCATCCGAGAAGTTTTCCATCTTGAGTGGCTCGCCAACCCCGTCCTCGTCCGCAAGAAGAACACGAATGAGTGGAGGATGTGCGTCGACTACACCGACCTCAACAAGCACTGCCCCAAGGACCCTTTCGGGTTGCCGCGGATTGATCAAGTCATCGACTCCACAGCGGGCTGTGACCTGCTCTGCTTCCTCGACTGTTACTCCAGGTACCACCAGATCGCTATCAAGGAAGAAGACCAGGAGAAGACCGCGTTCATCACCCCGTTCGGCGCCTACTGCTACACGACAATGTCGTTCGGGTTGAAGAATGCTGGCACTACCTATCAACGAGCTATCCAGGCCTGCTTCAAGAAGCAGCTCAACAAGAACGTCGAAGCCTATGTGGATGACGTGGTCGTCAAGACCAGAAACTCTGACACGCTCATCGCCGATCTTGAAGAGACTTTCGCATCCCTGCGAGAGTACCAATGGAAGCTCAACCCCAACAAGTGCGTCTTCGACGTACCCTCTGGAAAACTACTCGGCTTCATCATCAGCCATCGTGGCATCGAAGCCAATCCCGAGAAGATCTCTGCCATCACCAACATGAAAGCTCCAACTTGCATCAAGGATGTCCAGAAGCTGACTGGGTGCATGGCGGCCCTGAATAGATTCATCTCGAAGCTCGGAGAACGGGGACTACCCTTCTTCAAACTACTCAAGCACCAAGAGAAGTTCGTGTGGACCGTGGAGGCTGATCAAGCTCTGATGCAGCTCGAAGATTTTCTGTCCAAGCCACTGGTTCTCACGGCTCCTCGTAAATAGGAGCAGCTACTGCTCTACCTCGCTGCGACTACTCACGTGGTCAGTACTGCCATCATCGTCGAGCGACAGGAAGAAGGCCACGCCTACCCAGTCCAGCGACCAGTCTACTTCGTCAGCGAGGTCCTGTCTGAGTCCAAGGCACGGTATCAGCCCGTCCAGAAGCTACTCTACGCAGTACTCATCACCTCGCGGAAGCTACGACACTACTTCCAGGAGTACTCGATCATCATCATCACTGACTACCCGCTCAGTGATATACTCCATAATCAAGATGCTACTGGAAGAATCTCCAAATGGGTGGTCGAGCTTGGCGCCCTCAACATCGACTTCAAGCCACGCACCGCTATCAAGTCCCAAGCACTAGTCGACTTCATGGCAGAGTGGCGGGAGAATCAGCTACCAACTCCAACAGAGCGACCAGAGCATTGGGTGATGTACTTCGATGGTTCACTCAAGCTCGAGGGCGCGGGTGCAGGGGTGCTCCTGATTTCTCCAAAGGGTGAACATCTCAAGTACGTCCTGCAGATCTTCTGGAAGGTCTCAAACAATGAAGCCAAGTACGAAGCCCTGCTGCACGGGCTTCGCCTCCCAATTTCACTAGGCATCAAGCGACTACTAGTCTACGGCGACTCCGCAGTAGTCATCAACCAAGTCAACAAATCTTGGGACCGCAACAAGGAGAACATGGACGCCTACTGTCTGGAAGTCCGCAAGCTCGAGAACAAATTCTATGGTCTCGAGTTCCACCACGTCGTCCGCGACAACAACGTTGCAGCGGACGTCCTGTCGAAGCTTGGTTCTACTCGCGCTCAAGTACCTGTTAGAGTCTTCGTCCACGAGCTTCACGCGCCATCCATCCCAGTGCTGGCGCCAACGATCACTGACTCTGGGCCAGCACAGCCCAGCCAGAAGGTCATGATGATAGACGTGGATTGGAGACAACCCTTCATCGACTACATCCGCTAGCAGAAGGTTCCCTCCGACAAGAACAAGGCCGAACAACTCGTCTGTCGAGCCAAGACCTACGTACTAGTCGGAGACAAGCTCTACAGGTGGGGTGCCACTTCTGGAGTACTCATGAAGTACATACCTCGGGATGAAGGCAAGGACATCTTGGAGGAGATCCACAGGGGCGTCTGTGGCAACCACACATCTTCTCGCACGTTGGTGAGCAAAGCCTTCTGACGAGCCTTCTACTGGCCCACAGCTCTGGCCGACGCTGAAGAACTCGTCAGAAGGTGCCAAGGGTGCCAATTCTTCGCCAAGCAGCAACACGTGCCGGCCTACAAGCTAGTCACCATACCACCAATCTGGCCCTTCGCCTGCTGGGGGCTCGACATGATTGGGCCTCTGCCAACTGCGCTAGGAGGTTTCAACAGAGTCTTGATGGCCATCGACAAGTTCACCAAGTGGATCGAAGTCAAGCCGGTTACCTGCCCAAAGGCCGACAAAGTACTCGACTTCTTGGATGAACTCGTGCATCGCTATGGGCTACCCCATCGCATCATCACAGACCTGGGTTTCAACTTCAACAACCATCATTTCTGGGAGTACTGTGAGAACAGCGGGATCGACATGCGATATGTCTCCGTCGCCCACCCGCGCGCTAATGGCCAGGTGGAGCGCGCCAACGGGATGGTACTCGATGCCCTCAAGAAGCGATTGCACGATGCAGCTAACACCAAAGGAGGCAAGTGGATCAAGGAACTACCCAATGCACTCTAGGGGCTTCGTACTCAACCTACCAAGCCAACAGGGCAGTCGCTCTACTTCCTGGTCTACGGCTCCGAAGCTATTCCACCCGCCGACGTGATGTGGGAATCCCCGGTAGTAGAACAATACGACGAAGACATCTCAGAAGACAGCCGACGGGTTGACATCGATAGCGTCGAAGAAGCCCGCTGTGCCGCCCTCGTCCAGTCAGCAAGGTACCTAGAGGGTATTCGACGCTACCATGATCGCAACGTCAAGAAACGCTCCTTCAGCATAGGTGATCTAGTCCTCCATCGTATCCAGAACACGGACGGACTACACAAGCTCAGCTCGCCATGGGAAGGTCCCTTCTCAGTCTCCAAGGTGACCGGACTAGGCTCTTACCATCTTCAAACACTTGAAGGCGACGACATCAGCAACTCGTGGAACGTCGACCAGCTGTGTCACTTCTACGCCTAGTCACTCGACTACGTATCTACGGGTCCAGCCTATACGGTTACTCACGGACTCTTCGCTGTAAGCAGCCTCTCGGTCCTGGCACTAGTCTACGGACTACTTCTATCCAGGATCCAGCGTCAACAGCTACTAACGGATCCTGAGCTGCACATAGCAGAAGGACTTCGGCGGCGGTCTATGGACCATGTACTCTCCAGATCCAGCCTATACGGCTACTAACGGATCTCCAGCTGTAAGTGGCCCAAGGGCCCTAGCAATCATTTAGCTGTAGGCAGCCTACGGGTCCTGACGACTACCCATTTGTAACGGCCCTGGCCATCCAGGTGTACTTATTCATCAGTAATAAAGTTTGGTTCTACTCAACTTGTTTACTGTGCCTTCTAACTAGGCAGATCCCACTGAGTACCATTACTCATTACCTCATCCACGGCTTGGTACTCTGCACACTTCGCTGCAAGTGGTGGCTACGAGTACTCATTTACAACACAAGCAGTGGACAAACTTCATTGATATTTCAAACAAGTCTCTGACTACTTTGTTTGTCTTACATCAACTACTCTAAGCTACCTCTACAGGTACACCTACTGGAGATTCAGCTTCTCCGCGACTTGCTCCGCGATGGGTGCCATCTCCAAGGTTTTTTTTACTGACCGTTACCGCACCGGTTACCGCGGTAACCGTTTTTACCGCTCCGGTGCGGTAACGGTACCGGCCGGTAAAACCCGCTAGGGTTTTTTTAATTCAAATTTGAATTCAAAAAAATGAAAAAATCTATAAAAATCTCCAAAAAATAGTTCATGATTTGTAGAATCTGATGGTGTCAAAAGTTTTCAAATTTGAGTGCATTTAGTATTTATTTCGAGCTTTAGAAGTTATAGAAAAAAAGAAAAAGAAAAAATGGGTGCCGGCCCGTTAAGGCCCATCAGGCCCAACCGGGTCAAGCAAACCCTATCCACACTCAGCCAGAGCCAGCGCGTCGCCCCGACGCCCAGACCGCTTCGCCCGCTCCCCTGCGTTGACCTCCGCTCGCCCTTCCGCCCCGTCCGCTTCTCCGCCGGCGGTTACCGCGCCTGGACGGCGGTAAGCCGCGCGGGAGCTGCGGTATACCGCGGAGCGGACGGATCCGCCCGCTCCCGTGTGGTAGGAGCGGGAGTCCGCCCCGGGCGGGTGGTATACCACGGCGAGAGGCGGTGGTAGCCGCGGCTGTGAGGTAAATTTTTTTATGGAGTGTAGGAGACTAAGGATTTAGGTAGGTAGCTTTAGGATTTAGGTAGAAATTAGCTGTAGGATGTGGGTACCATTTGCATTTGGATTTAGGTATGATTTGTGTTAGGATTTAGGTTTATTTTGCTTTAGGATTTAGGATTTTAGGATTTGTGGATCCAATTTTAGGATTTAGGATTTAGGTAGGATTTGTGGTAGGATCCAATTTTAGGTAGGATTTGTTTCAGATTTAGGTATATTTTCTATAGGTAGGATTTAATTTAGTTGTGAGTTTGTGAATTAGCCACTTAGTTACGTGCATTTTATTTATGTCATTGTTTTGTTTGTGTTGTCATTTATGCAGGTAGACAATATCAGGCAGACCTAAAGATGTCGTATGGGAACATGGTGACAATCTAGATCCCGGATGGCGATGCAACTATTGTGGTATGCAGAAAAGTGGTGGTGGTTCTACTAGATTCAAACAATATTTGGCCGCGCGCGGATCATCGGTGCTCCATTGCAGTAGGGTGCCACCACCTGTGCGGGAGTACTTTCAGCGGGATATTGAGAGGACTAAGAAGGCAACTACTGACCGGGCTCGAGAGAGGTTGGCACGGGAGGCGGCTGCAGCAGCGGGAAACAATCCCGCTGGTGGATATGATGATGAGGAGGCTCAGATCCAGGATGCAATTAACCTGTCGAGAGCAGAAGCAGAGTTCCGACAGGGGGTGGAAGGGAGAGGAGGTACTTATGAGCGTGGAGGGGGTAGTGGTTCGGCGGGGTTGAATACCTTGGAGAGGATGCTTAGAAGAGCTGGTTCGCGAAGGGACACTCCTGTGGTGGTGGAAGACTATAACTTGGCTCCAGGTGGGAGAAGAGGAATGACGCAACCAAGGATTGATACAGGGTCCTGGACGCAGAAGGGTAAGAATGCAAGGGAATCTATTGGGAAAGCTTGGTCAAAATTCTTCCATATTGCGGGAGTACCTGGGAGACAATGACGTTCCTATCCCGTCCCACCTTGTGAGGGATCAGATAGACCCCAAAGATCTCCAAACCGCTACGGGTGATGATTGCATTAGTGATTGGGCACGAAGAAATGTGGGTAGCAGTCACATAGGGAAGAGGATGTTCCAGAGTGGGCCTAAGCAGGGTGACCCAAAGCGTCAAAAAGGCAAGACAAAGGCACCAGAAAAACCAGTGACCAGCGACGCCTCCACTGATGATGGTGATGGTCAGCGTAGTCCACCGTACCAGGAGTCTGGGGATAGTAGCTCAGCTGAAGATGATGGTGGTGATGATGATGATGATGGTGGTGGTGGTGGTGGTGGTGGTGGTGGTGGTGGTGGTGGTGGTGGTGGTGATGGTGATGGTGGTGGTGGTGGTGGTTGTGGAATTCGTTTCACAGGTATACACACGTACATTTACACACATGTATGATGTTTCTGACTATAAGTACTAATTATGATCCATGGTTGACTGTAGGGGAGACTCAATACACACATGCTACTCAGGATCACGACCATGGAGCACCGCAGTCGCAGAGGAGAACGGTTGGAGCGTCGCAATACGACACGGTGTACTCTTCTTTCTCCCACAGTGATACCTCTCAGTCGCAGTCTATTTATCCCATTCCTGACATAAATGCGCAGGCACAGACGACATGGGTGTATGAATGGGAAGACCCCCATTTTTACAACATGTTAGTCAGTGAATGGCAGACAACATCGGCGTGGACGGGCCTAACTTGGCAACAGTACAAGGGTGAGTTGCTTAGGGTGAGAGGCTTGAATGTCATGTCCATCGCCGAGTACCAATCGACGTCCCAAATGGGGGTCTTTCCTTTCTACCATTGAACTTTTAATGAGTTGTATCGAATTATTTGTATTTGAACTATCAAAGCACTTATGCACGCTTAATATTATTGTGTTTGGTGTGGTATTTCTATGCATAACTATAAATTATTGATTGGGGGTGGTATTTAACACTACTTTGTGCCAACCTCATGCCAAAATTTTCATTTCTTTCAAGCCGGAGACCCTTTTTCTTGTACACGGTTTTAATGCAATCCGTAGCGGTTTTAATTCATACCGGAGCGGTAAAAATATTTTATACCGCGGTATGCCACTGCATACCGTTTGTATTGGCCATTTTGGTTTGGATTTTGAATTCGAGCGGTAAATAGCGGTATACCATTTATACCGCTGCGGTATACCATTACTGCTGGGTAGCGGTAAAAATATACCGGTTGGTAAAAAAACCCTGGCCATCTCCTCCAGAAGGGTCTTGTACTGCTCATCCGTGTAGTTCGCCGCAAGACCTCCCGCTACCGCATCTACTGGCGCCTTCGGGAAGTACGACTTCATGAAGGCGAGCACCTGGTTCAGTATCGATTTCGCCAAATGCTTGACGTACGTCGCCAGGCGCCCGGGGGCTTCTTTCAGCCTGTCTACCAAAGGCGCTATCTTGGGCCGGCCCGGATGTGGTACCAGCAACCTTGCTATGGGCAGCGCATCTTCTTCCAGCTCTTTCAATTGCGCCTGCAGCTTCTCGCAGTCCTCATTGAGCTTCTGTAGAGATTTATAACAGTTTACAAGGTCACGATCTGAGGCTTCACGGAGCTCCATGTGCATGAAACACTCATGGTGCAACATTGCGTACTCGTACTCAAGTACCTCTCTCTTATCGGTCTCCCGGTAAACAATGTTCTTGAGGTCTGTCTCCGAAGCCTTCAGTTGGTCAACCTTTGCCTCAAGATCTGTAGACAACTCGTTACGACATCAAATTACTCACAAGCTCTGCAATAAGTACTCAGTGGTCACAGCGGGAGGCATACCTTTGTTCTTCTAGCGCAGCGACTTGTTCTTCCTGATCAAGTCGTCTCTCTTCGCCTCCATCTCTTGTACCTCGTTGTGGTACTGGGCAAAGGTGCCATCAAGCTTGGACTGGAGCAGTGCTGCGTGTTTCTTCGACTTGTCCAGCTCTTTCTCCAGGGTCTCAGCTCGGATCACCGTGTCGCCATACCCCTTCAAGAGTTCAGTCTTCTGGCGGGATCCCTCCACCAGGCCCTGCGTAAGACATAATGGCCAGTCAGTAATCAGTACTCAATAAGGCAAGACTACTCAGGGTACTCGCAACGTACCTTCACACATTGCTCTGTGCGGCACCACGACTCCATGCTCAGAGATATGACGGCCGGGTTAATCAGATCATCATCTAACAACTCGAGACCTCCGCGGCTCGAGGTCCCAGTCTCCGGCATGAGTGCCGAGCGGAGCGGCGCCGCATCTTCTATCATCGCCTCGCGGACGACGACCTCAGACCCCGCTTCAGGTTGGGAGTCAACTCGTGTCTCCGCGCTTGGCCCGGGGGCTGTCGAAGTCGCCGCTGCGAGGGCAGTTGGAGTCGCTGGCCCGGGGGCTGCTGCTACCGCCGGCTCGGCAACTGGCTCTGTAGCCATCGCCTCAGCAGTAGCCGTCTCCATGGCTACTGCCACAGGGATTGCCGCTCCATCACCTTGAGTCCCTGTCAAGATTTCGCTCAATTGTCAACAACAGCTACGGCTATTCTCTACAATAAGTACTCGTGATGACAAGATGAGTACCTTCCACCAGGGTCGCTTCTTCAAGCCTCGACCCTGTCATGACGTCGGCCTGTGGTGGCGGTGTGGGTTCTCACACCTCCGCCGAGCGGTCTCCACCATCGGCAGGAGTGCTAGTCTCCCCATCCCACGACAAGTCCGTAGATTTCCTGCATCATGACGTTTTCAATTAGCAAGACGAGCCTAACAGCTACAAAGCTATTCAAGAGTTCCAGAAACTTACAAAGTCGACCGCACCACAGTGACGGTCAGGGCACCCAGTAGCCTGGCGATATCTACAATGCTAGGCTCGCCGGTGACTCCTGCCTCTACAGAAGGCTCCTCTACTCTCTCCTCCGGCTGCTCAAAGGCCGCAGCCGCAGCTGGAGGAGGGCCCTGTGCTTTTTCAACTGACGGCTGCGGCTCCACAGCGCCGGATTGCTCAGGTGCCCCTTCTGGCACGATGTCTTTAGTAGCCGGAGGTGGGCTAGTGCTTCTCTCAGCTGTCGCCTCCACGGTCTCCCGGACATCTCCCTCGCCTTGGACTACAGGATCAGCGGAGGGGATGTCCTACAACAATACAAGTCATGCAGTTAGCAATAGACTACTCATCATCAGTACTCGACTATTCTAGTCGAGGTACTTACCTCTTGCCTGGTAGCCTCCGACAACTTCAACTTCTTCACGGTGCGTTTACGCACCACGTTGCGGGGCTTCCTGGGCGGCACCGACAGGCTTGCCTCCAGGCTTGACGGCTTCTCGATCACCAGAATGTGCGGCATTCCAGCTCGGCTGAACCTCGAGCGGAGCTGGAACCGCTGCTGCAGAGTCTCCTCATCCTCATTGTCGGAGGTGTCTTCAATGACGACGGCATTGTCGCCTTCACCAACTTCACGGTGTTCCTTCGCCTTGGATTCCGCCTTCCCCTGCGTTTGTTCCTCAAGCCGCGGAGGGGAGGGTGGGATGGAGATGTACTTCTTCACATCATCCTGCAACACCAAGCAAGCATAAGTACGACTACACCAAACAAATAAGTACTGGGGAGCTCTAGCCACGACTACTGACCTGATTTGGCGGCCGTGCCACGGAGTACTCTAGCACCGGGCATGGCGTGTACGGGGGCATATCCTTAAAGATCCTGCCCAGTCTCTCGATGATGACATCATCTTCAATCTCTTCGCTAGGCATCCGGGACGTATCTTCATCACCGGTGTACTGATAGCCGAGGGTATCCCGCGCCATCAGTGGCTGTACCCTCCTCTTCATAAAGCTGAAGGCCATGTGCTCGACCCTCAGTCCGGCCTCTCTCAAGGCCTTAATCTTCTTCAGCAATGGAGGAAGCTGAAGACCTTCTTGCATGGTGGGCTCCGTGTTCCACCATGGTGCGTGCTTCGGTTGACGACCGCTGAGCTTCGGCAGCTCAGGGTGGTGGTTACTGATGTAGAACCACTTCGCCTTCCAATCCTGGTTGGAGTCGATCAGCTTGTACGGCAAGTACTACCCGGCGGCATCTTCACGCATCTGTACCCCGGTGCCTCCGACTACTCGCGGGTCATCTGTACTCGGCTGCGGCTTCACCCAGAAGAACTTCCGGAACAAGATCCAGTGGGGTTTGATCCCCACAAACGCCTCCCAGAAGTGTACAAAGATGGAGACGTGGAAGATACCATTGGGATTAAGGTTGAGGTACTCGATGTCGTAGTACCAAAGCATCCCCTTGAAGAAGTCACTGGCCGGCAGCGCGAGTCCACACTCCACGAACTGCGCGAACATCGGAATCTCGTCCGGGTTCTTCTCCATCGGGTACGGGTTGCCAGTGGTGGTGCGCCACAGATCCATTTCCTTCTCGCGAAGGAATCCACTGTTGATCAGGGCAAGGAGGTCCTCGGTCTTCAGTTTTGCCTTCTTCCACTCCTTCGTCGGATTGGGGCGAGGGGAGGGGGGTGGCGACGACGACGACTGGCCAGCATCCCCGGCCTCATCACGGCCCCTCTTCTTCGACGCGCCGGTCTTCGTGCTCTTCGCTGGGGACCTCTTCATCCTTCGAGTCACGAGCGTCTTCACTCGTATTCGCTCGGGGGCTACGGAGGCTGGCGGACTACGATGGCGGAGCAGAAGTAGATCTAATCTACTTAGCGGCGGCGGCGGTAGCAGGGACGCGGGAGGGGTAGTCACTCAGATCTAATCTGTGAGGAATGCAACCGCTGGAAGTGTAAAAACCCTAAGGGGTTCACCGGTTATTTATAAGCCATCGGGCGGTTAAGTTCTGAGTGGGCGGATAAGTGCCAGGCGGGTGACTCAGCGGCGGCCGACTGACCCTTCATATTCCAGTACTCGATGCTCTCAGTCTCGGGGGCTCGACTACATCCAACGGACTCAGTGGGCTACATCAGATCAAGATCTCACTCAGGACACATTCTACAGTCAAGATGACCCTTCAATTCGAGAGAAAGTACTCGACTCAAGGCTCGGGGGCTCCGTGCAACGTGTCCTTCGGTTTTTTCTTCGAATTTTTTGGGATAAGATTGGCAGAACTTCAGATTGACCCTCAGCTTGAATCTACGATTCGACCTAAGGCTCGGGGGCTACATTCCATATGGAATGCGATTCTCCGAATCGCATTTTCCATTGGTTTCTCATCAAGACAACGCGGGTACTATTAAAGACCTTCAAGAGAAGCACTCGGGGACGCTTGAGGACTACTCGAGAAGACTTCAAGACTACTCAAGGATCAGCTGGAGTACCTTCCAGCCTTGGGATGATTCAAGCATTCTTGAGGACTTTCGGCTTGTGGAACTCGGGGACGCCCAAGGACTACTCGCCAAGGCCGTCAAGATTACTCGAAAACATCCTACTCGACTACAAAGTACTCGGGGGCTTGTCGTACGGACATCCCTAGGCCCACTACTCAGGTGGGTACCAGGACTGACTACTCCGTGGACCCCTGGGACTACTCGACTTGGGCTGCACGGCACCGAATGGCGTGGAGCACAAGGCATACGGAGGACTAGTACTCGGTTAGGAAGCTAGACATGTCCGGATCCATGTAGAGTACTCCTAGCCGTGTACGACTAGTACTATCCCTCTCAAACCGACTTGTAACCCTGCCTCCCGGACTATATAAGGTGAGGCAGGGACCCCTATCTCTTCATCTGCATCATCTTGTAAACACACCCAATCAATCCAGAGCTACGCAGCATACAGGACGTAGGGTATTACGCACCTCGCGGCCCCAACCTGTCTAAATTGTGTGCCACGTGTCTCTCATTTGAGTTCTCGATCTCGGCGAGGCCACAAACATCTACCTCGGGTACTCTCCTTGGTAGGTTGTCGGGTTTAAACACCGACAGTGATCACTCAACTCAACAACATCATCAGTTAATTGGATTGGGACATCAACTAGCCGAACATAAAATACAGAAAAACATCTAAGAGGCACTGTATGCGAGAACCACAAAACTCACCGTAGAAGATAACCAAGCATCATTGCATGCAAATGGCTGCCACCCTGCCACTGTGACAACCCACCCAGGAAAATACCGTACTATCGTCTAAACCAATCCACTTTGGTCATTAAGCAATAATAAAGTATCATCCTGTCGTTAGTTACCGGGTTAACGCCCGGAAAATCACTTACAAAGCAACAAGGATCGACATATATGCATTAAAACTCACGCGAAGGCGAGTCCAGAGAACAACATATGATTAACATCCAAATTTACCCCGAATGGCTTAATTATTACAAACCGAAGTCTTTGACACGACAACGAAGTTCAGAGTTTTGAAAACAGCGGAAATAAACTGAACGGCACGAGGAAACATCACGGGAGGCCTGCCATGATGCCTTCATTCATCGTCTTCAACCCACTCCAGCTCCCAGCCAGGCGGGATCTCTCCAGGCCACACATCAGCAAAGGCATTACCTGGAGCAACAGATTATAGCAAGGCTGAGTATACTAATACTCAGCAAGACTTACCCGTCAGTGACAACTACATCACCAACTCTAGACATGAAAGGTTTTTGGCCAATGGGGTTTCTTTTGCTGAAAAGCAACAAAGAGTATGTCCTTACTTTCAATATTTTAGCACAAGTTCTAGTTGATTATTCCTTTCTAAATTAGCAAACTAGTGCAAGCATAAGTTGTGTAAACAATTAATCAAGCATAAATATTCATCAACTTCCATCATTAGGGATCTCATGGCCAGCAGGATAAGTAGTCTCAGATAACGGTGAGAGGCCGACAATCGATTGATTTAAACCTTGCAAGGTAGACCTAAACACACGGTAGGGTGCCCCCGCGAGGACAACCACCAGGCGGTTCCCAAAAGTCCTCGGTTCGGGATAAAAGGCCACAGTCTTCGGTACAGGCTATCTGGTATACCCCGCAAGGCACCCAGCATCGCACATGCACCACCGGTAGCTAGCCGGGGGACGCATCCCAAGATTAGTCACAGTAAAATCCCTTACCGTCTCGTTAAGGTACTAGGCTTACCGTACCCATTTCCGACAAGTGTTTAGTACGTTCAAACACTTAACCCACGAAAGCCATTGGACCGGAGCTCACATCCCATGCTCTTACCACGTGAGCAATCCATTTATAAAGATCTTATGATTCCAACACAAGAACCTATCCTCGCGAGTGACAAGCATCACTCGACTTGTAACGGTCCTATAGCATGGCAGCTATCGACCTAGTATACTAGTAAAGACATAGGTACCTAGGGATCATGCATCTAGGGTTCCATTCAACTCCTGAACGTAAATGCACAAACATCCATAGATAGTTGCATAAATTTCCAAAACACTTAGGTTAATGCACCGGGGCTTGCCTTCGCCAGCAGGGTTAGCCTAAGTGCCCTCTGTGTCTTCGATCACCTCCACGTACTGCAGCTCCGCTTCAGCTCCGCTTCAGCTCCTCCTTCCTCGGCTTCCGGCACGAGCGCGTAGTTACCGTCAGGGAGCTCTACACGGAATGCAATGCAGGGTTCAGGTGGTGTGATAGATTAATTATTTCATCCAACTCTTGTTGGCCACATTCACCTTAACAACAATTAATTATTAATTCTTTTCCATTAAGGTTATTATAGACAAGGTTTATTCTTTGACCAACAAGTAATTAATGTTTACTTTCATTATTGTTATTCCATGTGAAGATTTATTATTCAATCTTTTAATAGCAATTTTGTGCACATCTATGTAAATAATTTCAAATTAAATTCTTAAAACAGCAAGGTGTATTTAGAGATCCTAAAATTAAGCTATGCAACCATTTACAAGGGTCACAAGGTTAAAGGACACATTTTCCTAATTAACTCCTAACAACAAGCTTATATGCACCTTAACTTTTATATGCAAAATAAAATATACAAACAAGGACAGGGGTCCTTGCTGGCCTAAATACTACTAAGCAACCACTGGATCAAGCTTTGGACATTACAAGAGCTACAAAACCTATAAATGCAAAGATGACATTTACTAGCCATTTAAATTAAAGGAAATGCATAAATAAATAAATAAATAAAAGCTCCTGCATCCAACAACAAACCTACAGCTACTCTGGCCTAAAACAAGATCAGAACACCAACAGGTTCACCATACACACATTTGAAATTTGAACTATGCATTTAAATGTGAATCTAAGCATAAAACAAGATTAAATAATTCTAACAGAGATAAATTCATGATAAATTCAGGAAAGTTACTTCTAGGCATAACATGAATATAGCCACAAGTTGAGCACAAAAATCAATTCATATTTTGCTACAAAAACCAGTAAAGCAGAAATAGCATAAATGCAAAGTAAATCATATAAAAAGATCTGTTCAACAACTTTGTTCAAACTTTGGTCCAGAGTCTATACATGACATGTCTAGAAACATATCCAAAATTCAGCTCCATAGCCTTTCTAGATTTTGAATTACAGCAAAAAGGTGTCAAACTGAAATTGAATTTTCATTCAAAATCTATAAGTCAAAACTATGGTCATGCTTTGTATAAGTTGTAGATCTACTCTCACTAAGACCAACAAAATTGGGTTTTAATTTTTCTGATTTTCCTGTGAATTTCTAGGCTTTTTCTAAAGTGCTAGACCAACTTGAAAAGAAACTAAGTTAACTTCTATTGCAACCAAGCCCTCGGTTCACACATAGGTCCCTGGATGTTCACATCCATGCCCTTGGCGGCGGAGGTGAGGTCGCCACCGGTGATGTGGGGCCGGAGCAGATCAACAAATGGCACAGGTGTGCGATTGGCCTCACCCCTAGCCGATTGGTGGTGGTGGCGCGGTCGGGAAGGTCTCCGGCGAGCGGTGGCGGCGAGGTCGCGGCGGCGCGCCCGCGGTCACCCGGATCCCGGCGAGGCTCGAGGCGGTGGAGGTCAATGCGTGGCCATGGGAGCTACACAGGGGTCTAGGGAAGCGGTTGGGAGGGTTGGCCGGCGGCGGGAGCTAGCGGAGGCGCGAGCTCGCGGCGGCAGCGGCAATGGCGGGCGGCGGACGGCGGTGCTCAAGCGCGGGAGCTGCGACGGTGGGGCTTTTATAGCCAAGGCACGCGCGCGGGAGGCGAGGACTTAGCAGCTAAGCAACCCGGCGCATTTACGCGGGGTACGGCGGCCCTCGGCGTGCGTGCGCGGCGGGCGCACGGACGGCGCCGCGGGCGCGTGCGTACGCGCCGCGTGGCGCTCGGCTCCCCGGCCGAGGCCGCGTCTCAGAGCGCGCGCACGAGCCTGACGTAAGCCGAGCTCACACACGGACCTCAAGGCCGGCCGTAGCACGGCGGCGGTGCGGCGGCGACGTGTGGCGTCGCGCGCGCGCATGACGTCGCGCCGGCGCGTTCTCAGCCCGGTCCAACCCATGTGCCCCTGTTTGAGTGTACGAAGCTCAAAAATTTGTGTACAAACGTCAAAATCGATAGATAGGAAAGTTGTAGACGAGTTGATCCTCTGAATAATGGCTGCAGCCGAATTTGAATTGGATTCAAAATGAAAGAGAAATTCAAATGCCAAAATGAAGAATTTCATGCCTCAGGTGAATAGTGAAACTGAGTTTGACTGGAAGTTTTGAACCTTTTCCACTCAAAATTTGAAATGCCACCCAAAAGCAAAGTTGTGTCCCTCGAAAAATTGGACAACTTTTATATTGGGAGATTTTGAAGTGTTTAGGTGAAATTTGGAGAACACGGCAAAAGTTCCGGAGGAGGCTCAAGGACACTAGGGTTTAAGTAGGGTTTGACTGTGCCTTTGACCAAGGTTTGACCACAAGTGTGTGTTGACTTGATTAAGAGAGTCATTAGGGATTGTTGACTCGGTTTTCGAGGTGATGACCCAGGTTGACCAAGGTTTGACCAACGTCAATCGTTTGACTCGGTCATTAGCACTAATGATGCTAATTAAAAACCTGGGGCGTCACAGCCACTATGCGTAACCGACACCTGCGAGACCACAAAGAAACGCACACCAACAATGCTGGAGAGTTTCATGCATTAAATTTTGCTGACGTGACGGTGAGAGAATGTAAGAGTTTCAACCCCGACCCCCACACCCCACACACGCACAACACAAATAAACACATCGCTGTCACCTGCTTGTGAGATCCTAGGCAAGGTTCACCCGAGATCTATCAAAGGTGAATAGTGACTCCTCAATTGCGCCCACAAGAGGGAGCACAAGTCGCCACTATCATCCCAGCTAGAAGTTGGGCATGCATGGCTTTTCGCTAGTGTCACCACTCATGCATGTCTTGTAGCTTGGTCACTCTCCCTGGTCAACACCACAAACAAACCAGCACATAACCTCCACCTTGTTGCTGCTGCTGCCACTCAACCGCGTCGGCCTCCATGCGTGCTCACGACCACAGCCTACCGAGAGCACGCTTCAGGGGTTGCCTCCTGTTTGTCACTCGCTAGCGATGTTGTGCAGGTGTTCCTACAATCACCAGACATAGTGATGGAGCCAACTTTTGCTGATGACTAGGGCCCAAATTCAGCCTCACTGTTGCAGCTGCAAGCTTTCTCTTCCAGGGTCCAAAATTTTAGCTTGGGCTGCAGCAACACTTGATCTTTGGACCAAAATATTAAGGGGGTGGTATTGGGCTTTGTTGGGCCATGACTAGGGCCTTGATCTGGGCAGCCTGGGTCGCAGCTCCGCCACTTATCCGACACCACCACATGTGCCAATTAAGGGCATCCTTGTTGCCCACGCCATGGGCATCCACCTTTCGGCGGCGCCGTGGGCGTCCCCACTGCGCTGACCATGCCTAGGGGAGAGAGGAAGGGGTTAAGGGAAGGGGAAAATGAGAGTAATGGAGTGGGATAGACACGCTAGAGGCAACTGAGCACTTGTTGCAGCAGGATGAGACCTCTCCTCCACATTAGTAAACAGTGGCATTGTATGAGATTGCACAAGACAACCTATAAAACCATTGAGAATTTGGCACTTTCGAGGGGTGGACAGGTGTGTTGTGCTACAAAGATGATATATGGCAACATTTGTTTTTGAGATCGATATATGGCAACACTTGAAACTTTGCTCTTCTAATTGTTTTTGTTTTTTTACCAAAGTCAGCAAAGGAAACTCCTACCTATTTTTTTTTATTATAACTTCATTTAATTCGTCCCATGGGCCATGGGGAGTCGAATCCGAGTTTATTGGGTGCTACTCAGATGCTCTAACCACTAGGTCTAGAGGTGCTTTCACTTCTAACTGTTTTGTTGGCTCGAGATGTTTGCATTTTGGTGGCATCTGGTATTAGTAGAGACATAGAAAAAGCTCTTCATCTACGTGGTTGTGACCTACCCCACCTATCGTGTTGACGACTATTTCTGATTCTATCTGCTTGTGAACAAAATAATTTTGATGATACCTAAATTCTGGTCGAACTAGCATGTCAACGTATCAGGTGCACAAACCAACCTCTTCGTAAAAATTCGTGCAAAGCACGACAAAAAAGTCATCTAAAATCACTAAATAAAATCATACATGTAGATAATATGATGATACACAATCTTGTAAAATATCTTATCTAAACTCGACTTCGTTTGTGAAATATAAAAATAACAAATTTCAAGTTAGAAAGCTATTCAGATGATTTGTTAGAAAAAATCGATCAGGTGATGCTGCATCTATGTTCAATTCTCGTCGCGGTAGTCTAACTCAGTAACTCTCAACCAGAAGTAGAGTGGGCCATTATGCCCTGTCGTTCCTTGCCGTCCCCCTCATGAGATAGCCGTGACTGTGGTGCCCTGGTAGGTGTAATGTTGCCTACTAGATGAAGTAATTACAGATTTGCAGCTACTAACAAAATCTAAGTTAACCACAAAAGAGTGCCGCACTAGATGCACTTTTGCTTAATAATGTGGCACTCATGGAAATATAAACGTGAAACTTTGCATTGAGAATGGTCACACTAAAGGCTTTATATTATTATATATGATGTTATATCCAAGCTTAGCATGACACTACAAAGAAGTATTAAACTGATGTAGTGATGTGTAGAAACAACTCAGCAACACATTATGTCATATTGTTGTTTCTTACCACTTGATGAGACAGTTACTTGCTCTGTTGTTTGTGTCTTGACCGAACGCAAAACGTGAAAATGTTTTTATGGAGCCTAAAATGTCTCTATGAAGATATGTTTACCTTCTCGATTTTGTTTAACTCCATGGCATGTGGTGTCTCATTCATGATCTCCCACATTACACTTTGATTATTCATTTACATTACTAGTGGAAGTGCACGTGCGACACGCACGTGATATAAAAATAAAAAAATATTAAAATAATCTAATTATAAAATATCAATGATTCTCATCATCCTACATGCAAAAACTCTACACGACCAAAGTATGCCTTAGAAACAATAGTCATATATCATAGGATGGAGCAAAAGTGATGTCAAAAATTAAGGGTGTGAAGCTCTAATAAGGTTTATTATTTGAAATTGTTGTGAAGTAAAATAAATAACTTCAAAGAGATGAATTGATTAATCAACAAGACAATGCCAACTAACTTATTCTCATCCCCGTATCAACTATCATGAATTAGCATTCTTTACGGATAGAGGGTACCACTTCCAAGAATACACCGAAAAGCTCTATATTTACAATAGTTAAATCAAGATTCAACCTCAAAAAAGTTTTTCTTTGAACGCACATGCCTTTGATCACATCCTCGCTCCATCACTCAGTTGTGCCTCCCATCGCAAGGGGCGAATGCCGCTGCCCGCTGCCGTTGGGCTTGCTCCTCAGCGCAGCAGCACCGAACTTCGGTGGAATACCCCCGCTAGGCGCGTGCGGAAGAGGCACTGCACCGGGTCTGCCGCTGGACCTGGCCACATTCGCGAGACACGGTTGCCCGTCCCAGGGTGCCACCGGACAAAATTCATCAACTGAGAACAATCTAGAAGGATGTTCAATTATATTACAATGCTATATATAACCTTCTTGAGCCTTCACCTCAATTCTGTGAGGCAGTCTACTCTCAGCAGCAAAGAGCTCCTCATTATCCTTGTATACAAAAAAAACAAATTATGAAACTGAGCATCAACATCAAATATGATTCTAAGAAACCAAAAAAGAATAGCAGCTACTGCCCACCAGATGAATTCAAATAGAATTCTCACATTGAAGGAGATGCTGGTCATATTTTTTCTTGTGGCTTCCAGCATGCACATGTCTCCATTGCTGCCTTCTCCCTCCACTTGACAACCTAATGCATAATAGCTAATATTGTAGGCAGTATTAGAGCAAAAATTGTTCAAATTGAAGGAGTATCAACTTGGATATGTCAGGTTAAAGAAACAAGATATTTAGTAAAACAGGAAGTCACTTTGTTACGTATTGACTGACTATTAGGAGATTGACAAGCAATTTTAAAAATACCAATGATATTGACCAGCACATCTACAAGTACAAATCGAATATGAAGAAAAATGTTCACCTGAAAGAGTTTCATTGTTGACCGCTAAAATCATCTATATGGTTTTTTCTTGCAGTTTTATTTCCCGAGCCATCTGAGAGTAAATAATATTTCAACAAACTGATTTGTGTCAGCCAAAATAAATTTCCATTACCTTCTGAATGAACTTAATTTTGTTTTCCTGCAAAATAACATCAATCTGAGTGATAAAGTAAAGCTGCATATTTGTTATAGTAACCTAAAAGTATGCAAACGTCAGTTTGTAACAACTGATACTTTGACATGCATTTTTATTAGGTTGATGGAGACACATAATATCTGAGCAGTAAACAAGTAATAAACATGTATATATGCCTCCTGGCAGCATCGATCTCTTGCTTGAAGCAGTATGTCAAGTGATATTTTCATCTAAACAGAAAAAAAATCATGAGTAACCATAGATAGAACAAATTAAAGATAGTTTTTTATCCGCTCATACGAAGCACTTAGTGTTGCAACAGCATGAAATGGCAATATTGGGTCCAAGTTCAAAAGAGGATACTCACCCAGAGAAATAAGTGTCTCAGGCTGATAATCTGAAGATGCATTGGACAGCCTTCCTCCCGGTGACCAATTCAACAAGCATTACGCCAAAGGAGAAGATGTCAGATCGGTCGCTAATTTTGCCTGTGGTAGTGTAGTCGATTTGGCACCAAATATGTGAAAGACAAAAGGAAATGGCAGCACACATTCAGTCTACATCACCACATGCACTGGTTCATGCATTAATAGTTTAAAATGCACAAGGGCAAACTGCTGGGTGTGGTGTGACAAAGACACTAAGAAATTTACCCAAAAGTTTTCATTACATGCGTGCTTGGTATTTGGCCACCCCAAAATCTACAACCTGTATAGAAGCAATTCACCCCCACAGCATGAAATGAACAAGAAAGCATAATAATGTCATTCTATGCTATTTTTAACACTACGATCCGACAAGGCACCATGAGCGGAAGAAGCTGGAAAGAGAATCTAATAAAACAATGATGCACCATCCAAGCCAATCCACTGTTGGTAGCCTTTGCAGTTTCTTAACAATACCTTTGTAATGCATAACTTTCCGTCTTTTTTTTACCAAGGGCAACATACCAAGAATATACATAGGTACCAGAAATATCGCAAGCATCAACTACAACTACAGCCACAACACAATAACGCTAATGTGATACATGATTAAGATGCAGCGGCACCACAAAAATCACGACCAACAACCACA
Source organism: Cenchrus fungigraminus (assembly GCA_036936925.1). Taxonomy (NCBI): domain Eukaryota; kingdom Viridiplantae; phylum Streptophyta; class Magnoliopsida; order Poales; family Poaceae; genus Cenchrus; species Cenchrus fungigraminus. The sequence continues at coordinate 122,507,857 of CM072770.1, read as the reverse complement.
GCCACAACATAACCATGCAAATCCGATGCAGAAACAGAACACGATGCAGATGCATAAGGCAACCATAAACCACAGTGGTAATGTCTAGCGTGAAGAGCATTCAACAATGGGAAACGACAAGGGTTACAAGCATCCAATGCAAATCATCGTGGCATGCTCTTTCCACTCAGTACACTCAAAAGGTCAGACTACATAATCATGTCAGATCATATCAGCTAGGACGCAACCGACCCCGACAGACAGACCGAACATAGCTGAATACTGACAGCGCCAAACGAAATCATCTCGAGACTTGCTTTTCGAGATCCCACATCTGGTCAGAAACCTGATAAGCACACATATACACATACGACGTGAGTACACAAGTTGAATTAACAGCCCACAATTCGAGAAGATCGACAAAGTACCTCTCAAAAGAACTATGATCAGCAGTTTGGTATGCTTTGTACCGCTCCACTAGTTCAGCCACATCCCGTTCCATTAGCTGATCCAGTTCTTCGATGATCTTGAGCATCTGATCAACCTTGCAAACCAAACAATTGCAAACCAAACAATTAAAGACAGTGAAAATTTTGAGCATTAACTTGAATCCGCAATCAAATTTTTACAATAAAAGTAAAAAAAAATCAATTTAATTTGTGGGAGTTGACGACAACATCTCTAGTGAAGCGATGTATCTTGTGGCAAAAGCATTACTGTTCTAGTGGACCAATAATTTCAAATCATTGACATTGCTAGATATCAAAATTTTATTTAAAGAAAAACACAGCAAGATGTAAGTACTCAAATCTGTCTAAAAAATCAGAAGTAAAATACATATTCAAATTTAACAAGATAGGCTAATGGGCACTCAAACCTGCAATGCAGTGGCCGCGCAGCCTGGGTGGCACACTAAATTTTGACAGATTTGGCCATCCAGAAATTGGTTTGGCCAGTGTTGGCTTCAATCTAAAAACGCTATAGGCTCCACCACTCAGATCCCCGTCCCAACTGAACTAACCCTTCAATTCCTCCACCGAGCAGCTCTATGGCATCCGAAGGGTTTCCACCATAGCTTTAGATCTTCATTCGTGGCATTCTTGATGTCTGCATACATGGTGTTGGAGGATTACAGGAAGCAGCACATCCGTTGACCCCCACCTGACCTCCTGCAGCACTTTGGTGTAACCTGAGCTGGATTTCATGGCACAGTCCATTTCTACTTTGGCCAACTGCCACCTGCAGGTACCCAAAGCTCCACTAGCGCAACTGCTGCCTGATCCACTCTCCTCCTCCAAGGCTTCGGATCCACCAAACCTATGTTCAGGCTGCTATCTAAAGGCAGATGAGCAGCAGCATGTATAGCTAGATCATATCAGTGCATTGTTGAGTACCTTAAAGACACATTATGCCCACCCTGGTAAAATCATTTTCTCCATTATATTTTCATTCCCTTTGTTCTGTTCCTACTTACGCTATCTGGGATCAACATTGTACATGGTAGTTCTCTGTTAAGCAGCACCTAAAGCAGCAGTAGCTGCCCCGTTGTCCCCTTCCTCTCCTGACAGGTATTTTTTGTTCCGAAAATGAAACAGGATTTCATTCAACTAGTAGGCAACTAAAGATAAAGATCTTGAAATTTCTAATCATTTTAATTACTTCCTCTAATTTTCCCCTGTCCACTTGATTCAGAAAGTTCCTCTCAAGGGTATTACAAGTCTTGGGTTTTGCAATGTGCAGAGTAACATGACCCTAATACAAATATCATGCAATTGCAACATTCTGTGTGGATTCTTATTTCAGTAAAAAAAAAAAGGCAACAGACAGTTTCAGCCTTTAAGGTGCTGGTAGCCTGGTTCGCAATTGGTTTGTAAAAAAAAATGCTCAAATTGCTTCATTGGTTCTGGGATCGGGATGATATGCACATGAATCGTACAATCAATCCCAGGGAGCAAGATAGACAGGTGCGTTCACGGGATTCAAGACTTGTGAAATAAGATGCAAAATTTACCTTGTCATCTGCAGTGGTAGAGTTGAGACGGCGAAGCGGATAGCGCCGGAGCGAGACGGGGCGGCGCGCGGCCGGCCCTTCCCCACCTGAACGCGCGGCCGAGACGAAACGACCGAACGTTCTTCCTCCGTGGGCCGACGTTCGCAGCAGAGCCGAGGCCATCTCTCTCTCTCAGTCGCTTCCCTCCCCCAATCTCTCTCTCGCTGGGTTCAAGGCGGCGACGGCGGCTTCACTAGGGTTTGCGGCGGTCTTGACGCGGGCGCGAGACAGTTCGCGAACCCTCCGTCACGCCGCCTGCCCGCGGGAGGAGGAGAGAGAAGACCAGCTGGTTTCCGTCGGCCCACTCCGTAGTTTTTGTTCATCCGGCCCATTCAGATTTTTTCTCCACCGGCCCAATACGCATGACTAAACAAATTATATAACCCAGATCCAAAATAACTTTTAAAGAAAAATCTATAAATACCCTACCGTATCCAAATTTAATTTCGATCACAATAATTGAATGATTAAAATAAAGTCTTCAAAATAAGACTACACTTGATTATGTTTTGATGACATTTTTGAAATTATTTTTAATACAAATATTTAATTCTCGTTACTATGAATAAATAATTGAAAATCTGGAACAAACAATTATTTTTCTTAACAAATAATTAGACTGGTTTAACCTAGTTCGTTGCTTCCTAGCGCTGGTTGATTGTCCCTGACCAAGTGTGCATGCAAGAACAGACAAAAATTGGTGATTTCATCCACATACTTGATCAGGGACAATTATGATGTACCATTGGATTTTGATAATAAAATATTCACAATAATCTCAGTTGACTGTGTTTGGATCAACTCTTTTAATCATGATAAATTAAGATTGAATATTATGTGCGACATATATCGGTGGAATAAATTTTACAAACTTACGTAGCAAAATATTTGTACATACAAAATAAATTATATGAACGAGCGTGGATTTTGTGGTACAGTGGGTAGCTGCACACCAGGCAACGTGCCTTTAGATAGTTGCCAAGATTCGTGCTCTAACGGCTTCGTGAAACCTACCGTAATTGGGCATTACAAAGCATGGTTTAGGAGATGGAGACGAGAGCGAGAGATTTGACAGATGACTTGAGTAGTGGCCTACCCGATGAATGCAATGCAAGCCTGCAGTGTTCTCTCTCTCTCTTTTTTGTCAGTGACTAGGATTGTGCCCGTGCGTTGCTACGGACAACAGAAAATTTTATATTACAATACACATTGAATTCAAAACGACAAATATCAAGTCTGCCAGTGCACAAAATACAATTCCCCCAAATAGTAATTGAGCAGGATATCAATGGGACCATATTTTTGAAAAATCCATATCTCCTAATATGACATGTCAGATCCTTCAACAAGAAGGGCCTTACCAGTTACCATTGTCCAGAATTACCTTTACTACAAGATCCCAAAAGGCAAAATATAAGGTATCCAACAATATCAAGGAATACAACAACTCGATACTAATGCCCGCTTTGCTTGTCTCTACCACCTCAATTTGTTGGTCTATCCTTCACCAAGTTCTGTGCACGAGTTGGTTAAAAAACAAATATAGTAGCTCTTGAGCGTAGCTCTGACTCGACCAAGTAACCAACAGGCACAAACTATGATGTATGAAACTCCAAGGCCCAAAGGAAGTGTAGCAGCACTACATACTTTACCTTATCAACATCATATTAGGCTGTTAATATACCACATGCCCAAAATTGTTGCCAGCCTGAACCAAAATCAAACAAATCAGAAGTAGATCGATTGTGATCTGACGAAGAATGAAACTACATTGCCTAAGTTCAAGACACATGTTAAGCAGATATCACCGTCTAAGTGCATTGCACATTGAAACCTTTCAGTTTTATTTGTTTAAGAAAAAGGATGAAATGGAGATAAACCTAGGGTTGTGGTGCAGCTATTCAAATTGCTCACTTGACATAGTCAATCTTCAACGACTATTGGCATTATATGTGTCTATTTTGAAAATATGGCTCAACTAAAGTTCATATAGCTTTTATTTGCCTCGTTTTTTTCTCAAAGTAGGCACATATATAATTTGCATCATACATGAACCATTTTTGTGTTCCGCTTTGCAAAAATGAATCTGTTTAGTCGACAGTTATCACCAGTATAAGTCCCGCCTCCGTATTTTCAATGTTAAAAGTTTACTCCAGCTCACGCCTCCAGTGGTTGATGCATGATAAAAAAAATACAAACTGGTTTTCTCATTACCTCCATTTCACAGCTAGCTGCAAGACTGAACACGCCTGAATGTCTTCCAATGAAGGCGTCCACTACAGTGGTTGCATGAAGTTGTACAAAAATAACTCAACGTTCTGGTCAGTGTCTACAGATATCAGCAGGTGCCACTTCTGCAACGAAAAAGGGCACATTAGTGCTCCAAATAGATGAACCATGATGATGATCTCAATTTTGAAATGAATCTGTACTGACTTGATTAATATTATAGGCCACAACTTTATCCTGCCAAATCAATTTACATGCCCGAATTCCCCCCAAAAAAAACTGCAGGTTATTCAGTTCATGTGCATAAATAATATATTCGCAAAAATTTCAACCATGCTTTACCGATGAAAATATCTGTTGTTCCTAGCTCATTGCGTGGTTCTGCCTCCAGCCCACCTCATAGATGTAGCATAAATAGCAAACATATGGTTATTAAACTATCACGTAGATACATTCAGCACATGCATCGGTGCATTAAAGTAAATGATGCATTTATATCTACTTGAGCATAAAGCAGGTGCTTTCAACATGATTAGCTTATTTATATAGCAAGCAATCTGAGAAATTACACATGCAAGCTACTCACATCAACTGCTGCGTGTGCATGCTTCAGATGTGAGTACATCTGGTAGACAGAAAAAACAAATTCAGGAATGCAATAATGAGCAACCGGTGTATACTTAAGCCAACTATCAGTAACCCTCAAAATTAAGCTGCAGGGAAATGCAGTAATAAGCATCGGCTAGAAGCACACACAGATGAATGGTAGTCATGGATGTCACAAAATTGGATGTTTGGCAATGCTATTTTTCTACTGTGGAAGAACTCAAAAATATGTTCTGCTTATCATTAGAAGAATAAATTCATGTATGGGCTAGTCTGACCAATAAGATAATGTCAAAATAGATGATAAAGAAATGGTATATGCTAATCAATCTGCAGAACTTACATTATACAAAAAAGATCAAATCACTTTGAAGATTGGCATTCCAAAATACTATCCACAGACTCAGGGCATGAGCAATAAAGAGCAGGTCGCTATCACTGATTGGTTAACAGTTGACAGTTGACTCCATCTTAACTTCTAGCCTACTATTGAGGGAAGGCTCACATCCATATTAGTATATAACAATAAATGGGTGAGGAACCTAATTGGAACTAAAAAGCTCACACTAAACAGTTCAGTTTCCAAATGAACTGCACATCTTATTATGATTGTCAATGACCAGCTTGCATCACATGGAACATTATGCAGACAACTGAACCAAATAATTTTTTCCCTTCAAATAATGAACTAAAAAACTTATCAACAACTGCATTTGGCAGAAATCATAATAAAGAAAAGGAATAGTTTGCAAAGTAAGATAATACAAACATATTAGAAAGTAAAGGTTACAAAATCTTTTGGTAGTCTTGGTGTGTACAATAATCTTCTGATAGTACAATAATCTTTTGGTCCAACAAATTATTGCATATGGAAGCACAAGATACTTCATAAATTGAGAGGGCATTAGCAAGTATAATGGAAAGTACATGAAACTGGATGCCTAAATAGCTACAATGGCTAGAACAATGACAACATTAATGAGAATTAAGTGTTCTCTAAAAAATTTCCATATATCAGGGGGCATGGTATATTTTGATCCTCATGAAGCTCAAAAAGCTAGGTCTACAAAGAACTGTGGATGACTGAACTCAGGTTACCACATCCATTCAGACATGTTCTAATAAAATCATGAGTCTATTATTTCTTTGCTGTAATTTTCTGATAAATTAGAAAAGACAATTGAGAAATAAAACCATGTAGATAGATTGCAATTCCTATAATAAATGGGTATGCAGAGGAAATTACTAAGAATGAATTTAGGAAAAGTATATATGCAAAGCTTTTATGTACTGAATTAATTGATTAAAAACCATATGATTGTTCTTTTGCAATAGTAGCATAAGACATTGTCAAAGCTTTATGTACCTAAATTAATTGATTAAGAACCATAAATTCTTCGTTGCAAAAATAGCATACGACATTGGTCCAACTGTCCATACATATTAGCTTCCTTCGTCACATTACTTTAGTCAGGATTTATATCGAACAGGTGATATGCAAGAGAATGAACACACATGAACCACAGGTTTGATGTATCTCGTGCTAGGTTTGAGCCAATGCAGCGATGATATAACGTGTTGCGGCGCTGGAAGAACGGCATTACCGAGGGGGGAGAGGAATCACTGAGAAGGCAAGAGGAATCACTGAGAGGCAATTTACCTAGAGGGCGTCGAAATTCTGGTCGATTAAGATTGATTTTTTGGTCGAGACATGGAAAACCAGTTCCTGTGCACAACTGTGCGCCGCCAAGCCGCGACGTCGGGGTCCACACCCTGCATGCTAGCCGCTACCGATGCTCGCGCCCTGCACCCCCACGCGCTTGCCGCCGTTGGCCTGCGCCAACAGTTGTACCGCCGGATCCAGCGTCGGCCGGTGGAGGCGGAGGAGGTGCCGATCCGGAGACGCAGACGGCGGCGGAGGAAGCGTCGACCCGGCGCGGCGGCATCGTCGATCCTGAGACGCAGAGGGGCGATGCGGTCTGCTCCCCATGTGCGCCGCTCCCTCGCGGCCTCGCCGGTGGTCGGCCCAAGGACATGAGGATGGGGGCCGCCGCCGCGTGCGAGGTAGGTCGGGGTAGGGTTTGGGAGGGGCGCTTGGAGGGGGCGGGGGGGCGCCGTGAGGCGGCGTGCGGAGGGGTAGGGTAGGGGAGGGGAGCGGCGGTGTCATCCCTACCGCCGAGCTCCGCCCTTTCGCCCAACGAATGGAGAAGGTGCGAGGTAGGGGAGGTGCGGATCGATCAGATGGGCCCACATGTCGGCACCGTTAGGTGGGAGACGCCCGTGGTTCTGCCGGCAGAGACGTTGCCCTTACGCGTTTTTTAGGGGTAGAGATGATTTCCTTCAGAAAAGATGCCAGGAGCATTTGAATTTTCAAATTTGGCTTCCTAGAAAAGAATAAAGCTTGTGGCCTCTCTTCGTCACGAAATCCCGTGTTGGCGGGTTTTTCCCCCGACCCGCGGTTTGATCGGAAATCGGAAAAAAGTCAAATTTCAAACCAAAACGTGTAGTGCAAACGGTGTGGAACGGCTTACCGGCGGTTACACCAGTAAGCCGGGCCGGTTTGAGCGGTAACCAGTTGTTGAAAAAAACCCGAATCAGTGAAGAATTTTGCGTGTTTTCAAATTTTAATTAAAAAATGGAAAATAAAAGAAAATTTCCTAAAAATATTTCAAGATGCGTATAATCTAATGGTGTCAAATTTTTTCAAATATTAGTGCACTTAGTATTTTTTGCGGGCTTAGTTGAACTTCTAATGCCCGTAAAGTATACAAAATGAACGAATATTTGAAAAGTTTTGACACCATTAGATTCATCACAACTTGAGGAATTTTTAGGATTTTTTTATTTTTTTGAATTCAAATTCAAATTTTTGAATCCCACCGGTTTGTAACCGGTCGGTACCGTCTGGACCCTATAACCACAGTTTCCGGACCGGTTCCGGTCAGAAGAAAGCCCTGGTCCCGCCAGGACCCGAATGCAAGAGGAGACATGGGATGGAGGTAAACTGTAAAAGTTGATGTGCAGTTTGATCTTGTGAAGAAACTGCCTTTGATTAAAACTAGAACCTCATACAGATAATCCAATTTCATCAAGAACCATAACTGCTCTACTAACAAAATGAATAAATTAAACTTGATGTTTTCTCCCTTCGTGCCAATTATCTCTTCATCATATGGAAGTGAGATCTTCATTGTCTGTGTAATCTGAAAGCCACAATGTTATGTAAGAGCAAGGTCAACATAAGTCTGACTGTTGGAAACAGGATTCCTATAGCTTACATTTACTGAAAAGGGAAATGATTTGGAAAAGATTAAATTCAAAAGAAGTTGGGTGTGATAGCTGAAATTTTAACTGAAACAGACAAGCAAGATGACAAAATATTTCAGCTGTAGCTAAGGTTACAACTATAGATGTCCAAACGGGCCGCCCGCGCGCGGCCCTGGCACAGGCCCGGCCCCCGAGGTGGCCCGCTCTTTATCATGTCATGTCGTGTCCGGCCCTTAGTTCCACCGTGTCGTGCCGGGATAGCCCACGGGCTGTGCCGACGGCCCAAGCACGGGCCCGTCGTGCCGTTTCGTGCCGGGCTGGCTCGATATAGCCCGGCACTGACCCACAGGCCGGGCCGCCTGCGGCCCGCGAAGGGCGCCGCTGCTCAGTGCCTCCCGCGGCGAGCAGATGCACGGAGCCGGGGAGATAGAGGGAGACGCCGAGAGGGTGGAGGAGAGCAGAGGTGGGGTGGAGGCGCTGCGTCGGCAGTGCAGGAAAGCAGATGTGGGTCGTCGTCGTCGGTGGTTGTGTGGAGGCGGCTCGGTGGGGTGGGGTGGCGCGCCGGAGCAGGCGGACAGGCGGTGGAGGAGAGGAGAGAGGGAGCCAGGGAGGGCGCGAGTGGCGCGCCGACGCCGACGGTGGACGGTCGGGGCGCGTAGCGGGCGGCGGCCGGCGGCTCGGTGGGGATTGGGAATGAGACCGGGGTCGAGATTTGGAGAAAAGGGAGGGAGGGACTTAGGGTTAGCATTATGCGGGCCTTAGCAGGCTCGTTGATGTTTTTCGTGTCAGGCCGGGCGGCCTGCCGTGCTGGGGTGGCGGCCCAGGCCGGGGCACGGTATACGGGCCGTGCCAGCTCGGGCACGGTGTTAAACGGGCCGTGCCGTGCTTGGGCTGGGCCAAAATCCCATGCTTTCGGGCGGGCTGTCGTGCTGCGGGCCATTTGGCCATCTTTTTTTTTTGAAATAAAAGGCAGGAGCACTGCCACATCATAAGAAGAAGAAGCAATGTTACATAACGCGCCGAAGCGAACACCACCACCACACAAACAACACACGCAAACAACGCACCCAACAAAACGTTACACCACCCCCACCACAAACTGGGAGAGGAAGCGAAAGAAGCCACCATGAACTACGTCGTCGTGCCCAACGTTATGCCATGCCAAAGACACAGCCCGCTGCAAGCCCGAGCAGCAACCTAAACTCCTCCACCGTGGGCCTATCACTCTCAAGCCGCACACAAGATCGTAGATCACTGTGCTTCAGCGGTGCTTCAGCAGAAAACTCCCGTGACAACACCACTGCAAACACTGATCCTGGCCACTTTGCGTGGGGGCCTCACCTCATCCACCGCCTCACACTCCTCTGCCAAGAACTCAGATAATTGAAACTGCTAAGAGAGAACCACCTCAGCCCAACCAACACTGAGATCTCGGTTGGTTGGCTGAGATCAGGAGAGCAAGGTTCACAAAAAGATACGATGATTACATCCATAAGAAATCTACTGCCTTTTGGATTAGCATGACCCAAATGATCATACAACAAAAAAAAACAAGGAAAAAAAATCAAACGTTAAGAAGACTGACACAATCAGGCAAGCAAACCGACAAACATTTAGGTTTAGCATAAACTGAGTATACTGGTTATTATGACTTATGAGACCTGTGCCATCAAGGAATCAGTTGCGTGCCTGATACCTGATGAACAGCAAGGGTCACGAAAAAATTGATCGTTTCCGTTTTCAACATTATTTTAATTAAGGATTTAGAGAGTGTTCGGCAGATCTTAAATGTATAAGTCGGTAGATTGGTTGTGAGAGAAAAGTACTGCGCAATAAGCCGAAAGTTGGGTTGCCGAACGCATTATTAAATCTTACTTCTATACCCACCATGTGGATATATTTAGCCAAGGTTACAAAGAGTTTGTATGCTTAATTAGGGACCAGATTTGTCTTAAATTATCACTAAATCCATCATTGTATTTTGGACACCAGTACAGGTAAGAATTTACTGTATGGCCAGTTGCACCAGACTGTCTAAAGTGATGCGAGCGGGTGTCACACTCCGAAATTTTCGATTATTACATCCACTACTGGATTCCGAGCCTTCGACGAGAGCGAGCATCCTCTCGGCGAAAGGCGTATTCCTCTTGGCGAAGGCTTCACCGAGAGCAAGCTCTCGGCGAAGGCCTCTCGGCACAATTCTACCGGTGAAGGCGTCTTCGCTGAGAGCAGGGAGACCCCTCTTGGCGGACATGTGCCGAGGGGCCCACCTAGCTCTCGGCGAAGACATTTTCATAAAAAAATTCCAGGCAGCGAGCCCACCGGCCGGCCGCCCTGGCCCTCACCGCCGCCGCTACCACCACCCACCACCGCCACCGCCACCGCCACATGCAACACCACCACCACCGCCCGCCGCCGCCACCTGCAACACCACCACCATTGCCCGCCGCCGCACAAGAAAAGAGAGAGAGAGAGGGGTGGAAGGCCGCTCCACCTCCACCGGACCTCGTCGTCGGGGAGCCTGTAACATCCCTGATGTTTGTTTAAGATAATTACCTTAATTAGTTTGGTTGATCAAGATTAATTAGTCCCTAAGCATGTTTAACGTGACTATGATCACTTTTGCACATAAACCCTTGGTCAAAATCCCAAATCATGGTCAAACCCTAAGTGCTCCGTAAAGCTGAAATGGTTTTCTTGCGCGTTCTCCAAATTTCACTATAGAAATTCAAAATCTGCCAATATAAAAGTTTTTCCTTTATCTCCGGGAACACATTTTCATAATTGGCAGACATTCAAACTTTAAGTGAAAATTTGCTTAAATTCGAATTGAAGTTCCTATGCACAGTGTTTAGGGGTCGAGAAAAACTGTATTTTCATCACGTTTTTCCTGTTAAACAAAAAATCAAAACATAGGTCGCCCTTTGGGAGAGTTGTAGTGCTATAGTTTCTCTACAACTTTTATTTTTATAGATTTTCAACTTGCATTTGAAAATCTGGAGTTTCACTGAGTCAAAGAGTCGCAAATGAAATGGGACAGGCGCTCTGCGCCGGCGCGCTCGCGCTCCAGAGTGCCGCGTCGTTCGCGGCGGACACGTGCCGCGCACGCGTAGCTCCGGCGTACGGATACCCCGGGCGACCCGCTGTGGACCCGCGCGCGCCTTAGGTGGCTCCGCACTCCCTTAATGTCGTGCGCCGCGCCCAGGGGCGCTGCTGCGGCCAGGCAGCGGGCCCGGCAGGGCCACGCGCCGCTGCGTGTCGTGCCGCGCTGGCCTGGGCGCATGCAGGGCAGGCCAGCTGGCCGTGCCGCGCGCTAAGTCACTCCCGGGTCTCCCCCTCGTCATTCTCGTGTAGTGCCTCGCACGAAAAACACAGTCGCATGACACCGTCGCCGCTTGTTCGGTCCGCCGGCCGCCATTACCGCCGCCGCTGTGCTAGCCCTCCTCCGCTTGAGTGCGCCGCCTCCCCTCCACTTCTCCTCCTCCCTTAGTTCCCCTAGAAGCTCCCTCCGTCGCCGCCGCCTTGATTTTGCGCCGCGGACGCCAGAACGCCGAGCTTCGGCGGGCGCCGTCCCTGCGCGCCGCCGTGGAGGCTGTCCGGCGGCTCCCCGGCTGAACTTCCTCCTCCAACCGACGCAGGTGAACGCCCTAAAGGCTCCAAGCCGCTCACCCGGCCAGCTCCGGCCCTCCTCCGGCGGTGCCCCCTGCTCCGGCGAGGACCCCCCTTGGAACGATAGAAAAAGCTGCAAGGGCTTTTCCGTGAACTAAGGAGCTATGCGTAATTTTGAAAAGTTACTTCAACGGTCTATCTGTAAAAGAGTTTCTCTAGTTTCTCTGCAACTTCAAAAAATAATTAAAAATAGTAGAAAAATCAGAAAAATATAAATCCAATTGTTTTGATTTCTTTGGAATGAGATATACCTTTTCTAGAAAGATTGTATAGGGTTTTTCTCTGTAGCTTTTGAATGAAAAATCAAACTCAGTTTGAGGTGTTTTTGTTGTAGTTTAAAATATACTCATGATATAGAAGTAAATTTTGGATATGTTGTTATTCATGGCATGTTTGGATTTGTGACCAAAGTTGACAGGAGTTTTATGTGTAGATATTCAGTTATGATTTATGTAAGCTTTATACTAGATTAATCTTGATGCTTTTTATAGCCCCTTTAATAAATTTTCTCTAAGCACAAATGAACCTCATGGCTTTGTCATGGCTAGGAGTACCCCTGGTAAAATAGATGGGATTTTAGGATGTGATTTGGTCTATGTTTTGGATTTAATCTTGTGTAGGAGTTTAAATTAAAATTTTGAAAAATAATTTGAATCTGCACCTATGCTGTGGTCAGAGGCTTAGATTTGACCTAAATGAGTTGTAGTAGAAAGTTGAGACCAAAAAGATTAATAAAGCTTTTTGTAGGATTTATTTGTGGGTTGCTAGGCTGAAATTTGTCTTTTTCATATAAATTAAAATATAGGCAATCTGGAGCTAAACTTTGGCATGGGAGCTTAGTTTAGGTATTTGTTGCTGTGTACCAAAAATTAGGACCAATGGATGTGTAGTTAATTTTATATGAAGTTTTGATGAAAGGCTTTTAGCATTCAAGTAATTAACAAGCTGTCATCTTTTTGTTTTATTTTTTGAAATATGCTGATGTGGTTCTGTTCAAAACCATTAGAACACACCCCTTGCTATTTTGTGAAGTTAATTAATTTAATTTGCTTAAATATATACACAGTCACCATGTAAGTTAACCTTTAATGGACCTCTCCCACCCTCACCATAACCTAATGCATATGCATATGAATATGTAGATTTACACGACGGTACTTACATACTCACTCAGGAGGAGGAGGGAGCAGCTAGTGGAGAGGTGAACCAATCTGTCGTGCATCAAGACCTAGACCAAAGTCCAGAAGAGCCCAAGGCTAGTGCTGAAGTAGAAGAAGGCAAGCACCGGAGTTGCATATAACCTTTTTGGATAAAATCTCTTAACTTTTACCTTTTCAGTATTTATGATTTACTTTGTGCATTTAAGTTTCAGGAGTTGTTTTGAAACCTAGATGCATGATCCTTAGGTTCCTATGCTCTTATACTAGTATGTTAGGACGCTAGTGCCATGCTTTAAGGACACGGTACAAGTCGAGTAATGACTCATTGCTCGCGAGATATATGATGCTTATGTTGGAATCATAAGTTGGTTAAATTGACTCGCTCATGTGGTAAGAGCAATAGGTTCGGTCTCGACCGAGTAGCATGGTGCTGGTTTAAGCTATTGAACGTACTAAGTGCTTGTCGGGAATGGGACCGGTAAGCCTAGTATCTAATGAACCAGTGCGGGGACTTTATCGCTACTACTCTTGAGATGTGTCTCCCGGTTTGATTCCGGTAGTGCAAGTGTGAGCCTGGACGTGTCGTGCGAGGGTGTTCCAGTAACCTTGTACTTAGGACTGTGGCGTCTGTCCCTAATCCGGGGAATGACGGGAACCGCCTGGTCGAGGTAGACCCCGCATTCGCTTTTATTTGATTTCTTGGGATCTACCTTCTTCCGTGTACCTTGGGTTTACCTTGCAAGGATATAAATCGATCGATCGTCGGTCACTCGCCGTTATCTGAGTCGGCTTGACCACTGGCTACCCCATGTATTTATGGAATAGTTGGATTAATATTGCTGCCTGATTAATGTTGTCAGGTGAATGTGGCTGCAGTCCATAAGATTATTACTTCTTTTTTATCAGAAAATTAACAAAGCAAAGATAAAGATTCTCAATAGACTGCATTAACAAACCTTAGCAACTACAGACTCCAGTTTGGATACATCAAACCGGTAGTCACTAAAAAATCTGAGGAAGAAAGAAAAAAGAAGTCGATCAAATAAAAGAAGCAATAAATCAAAAGCTTACGAACATGCCATATCAAATAATCACACAGAGAATACAAGCTCAAAAGCTGAAAAGGAACAAAAAAACTGTACAGCTGATTGTTTAGAGCTGCTGCTGTTAGGCAGTGGTTTAGCTGAATGTTTGAGACAGGAAAATCAATGGCTTTTAAGGTTAGGCAGTGGTTTAGCTGAATGTTTGGTGCTGCTATCCTCAGCTGGTGTTCCCAGCAAAAATGGCCCGTGCAAAAGTTACATGCTTCCTTTTACAGTAGGGTATCCTATCTTTGAAAAAAAATGTGAAGGAAAACACTAGACAACACTCTTGTTGAATAAGTACCATTCATCCATTTTGTTCAATGCATAACATAATCAAATTTTCAGAACAAGACATCAGAAAGCAGCTTGTTCAATAAGTACCATTCACCAATTTATTCTTGAATTTCAATGCTTTCTAAAAATGAATCATCTTTAAAACTCTAATATGAAAATCAATGCATCATGAGCTAACGGACAAGAAAAGCAAGGGCAGCCTATAATCACCTGGCCTGAGCATCACTGTAGACAGGTTCATATTCAACTGACGTCTTGCCCTGCAGTATGACAGCTATGATGTGAGAACTAGCTTGACAAATCTTTTGCAAATTGTTCTGAGCACTCGCTATCTCAAATTTTATTGGAATATATGAAAGAGAAAAGCACATTTCCTCAGTTTTATCAATAGCATTTCAGAGGCCACTTCTGTACCTCAAGGTATTTAAATGTAGTCTCATCAGCAGGCACAACACCATTCTTTCCACCAGCTTCAACAACCATGTTGCACAATGTCATTCTCTCTTCCATCTAGCAAGTGCGTGAAAAGAAAAGAATTAGTTCAATACTACATACTGTGGCAGTTAATTAAGCAAATCCTGAGCAGTTAACAGTAACACACATTTAGACTTTCGATGGTTGATCCAACAAACTCCATGGATTTGTAGGTTGCACCAGATACAGAAATCTCACCAATAATCTGTAAGGAGCAATTATAAAGAATAAGAAGTCCCGGATACAGGTAGATCCAAAGAGATGAACAAATCTAACATGGCTTGTAGGCTTACTTGCAAAATCAGATCCTTTGCGAGTAAATAAGGTGGCATTTCTCCATCCAGTACAAATCTTATAGTTGGTGGCACCTGAAAATAAGATTAACATATCAAAACACTGTGTTCTTTTTTCTGTAAGTCGCTGCAGCATATCGACTATATACGACAAAGCAATAAGAGGGTGTGCAGAGCAAAAATGGAACGTGTAGCTGATGTATAAATAGGACTAACTGGATACTGCACTCGATGTTTCTATTATTGTTGTGTTTAGAGGAAATGAAAGTCAGTGCAAATGACAATAACATTTTACTTATTATCTAAGAGATATAGCTTTAATGAACAAAGGTTTAGCGCAGTGGTAAGGTGAACCTTCAGCTCCTTTGAAGCCCACGTTTTTTTAAGAAATATAGCTTTAGTTTTGATTTATGTTAAAAAATTATTTGGGTGATCAAAGTCTAACTATCCTTTAGATGAATTTATGCAAATCTCCTGACACATCAATGAAATATAGAACCACACCCACAATTTTTTTTCTGTAAGACTGGTGCTCAAATTTAACCGGAAGTAATGAAAACATTTGGCATACCTTGAGAAGAGCCTTTCCAGTGCCCAACACAAAACCTGCATCGGTGTTTCCAATCCCAGTTGCAAATTGACCAAAGGCTCCAGCATTGCATGTATGAGAATCAGTGCCAAGCAGAACCTAGATAACAACTGGAGTTAGTCCTTCCTGTATGGTAAAATCACAGATAGCTGAGCTTGGTACAGCCAGTAAGGTACCTCGCCTGGTCGGCAGTGGCCTTCTTGAGCAAGTGCAACATGGCAGACACCTTTGTAGTCTGGATTAGCCTGCAAACAACTTGAAAATGTAACTTCTGCTGGAAGAAAAAAACCATAATAGGAAGAAAAATTGTATGGTTTGTGGGAGCTATTCCCTTTGACGTGGATGTACTATGACATTTAGGACAAGCAAATTAGTTTATTTTTGAACTATTATTTGTCCTAAACGATATATATTTAAGAACGGAGGGAGTACGTTTTTTTAGCATGGATGTATGGTTTTCTTTCTGGTAGTCTGCTGGTAGACTGGTTCATCTGGTCATATGCTACGTGGCTGCAAAAACTGTGTAATTTTGTTACCGTAAAAAAAGTAACGAAATTCGAGCATGATACCTGTTTTGGGAAAAAAAGTTATCAATTTTGTAAGAAAAAAAGCATGTCTCTTTCACATTATGCTGAAGTGATGTATGTTGATATAAACTCATTCACTTCGATGGAAACATATCGAGGAGAAACAGACCTAATAACTTACCGCTGTTCAAATTTGAAAATGTGGCTTAGCTTTGGTCGCGTAGCTTGTTATCTGGATAGTGGTCACTGAAGGTTAAGTCTAGTAGCTTCTAGTAGTTGTTTGCTATTTACCTAAATACTCCTGCTAAGACCATATGTACCCCCTGAATATTTTGCTTGGAAATTGAGAAAGTGATTCTGGGCTAACAAATGGTATCAAGAGCCTAACTTTCCTCACCTACCTACCACCCCCGTGCTCCATCTTCTCCACCCAAAAAACCCCACCGGCAGTGCCCGATCCCGGCGGCGGAGCAAGTCCCCCGGCCGATCCGGTGGTGGAATCCACCCCTCTACACGTCTCCTACTCCGATCCGGCGCGGGTGTGCGCGGATCCGGCGGAGGCGCGGCGAATCGACGGCCAGTCGGCGCGCGTTGACTCGGGCTGGGAGCTCGACTCCGGCGCAGCGCGGCTCGATCCAGGAGGCGAGGAGGCTTTCAGGCGAGGCGGAGATAAGCGGAGGCGCGGGTGACGGGCTGTGAGTGTGCACGGGCGTGTGCACGCGACCAAGGTGGCGACTTTCCCCTTTCTTCCTCAACACCCTCGTCCATGGCGAGTTCCAGGAGGTCGCACCGAGGCATGGACGGTCTCAGCCAGGCGAGTGCACAGGGTGCAGGTGGCGGCGATGCGCAGAGAGCGGGCGGCAGGGCCGCCGCGGATCTGCAGGGACGCGCGCCACAACCGCTGGTTGATGAAGATCCGTTCGTGCGCTCGTGGGTCTCCTCCTCCGGCAGCACTCGCTCGATCACTTCGAGTGCGAGGCGGCGTGTGGAGGCGGAGGAACTGCTGCGCGAGGCGGAGCGACTTGAGGAGGAGGCGGAGGTGCGCGCGCAGTGACTCCAAGCAGTAGACCTGCGTGCTCGAGCAGCTCGTCAGGCGCAGGGTGCTGCAGAGGAGGGGCGTGTAGCGGACGAACAACGACGGGTGGCTGCAGCTCGTGCAGAGCGAGCGGCGGCCATGGAGCGCGAGGCGGCTCGTGCGGATGCCGAAGCTCGTCGCGCTCAGGCGGAGGCGACCCAGCGGCGGATCGCAGCGGATCGGCTGCGTGAGGAGGCGGAAGCGACGGGCGAGATGGCGCGGCGCGACGCGGAGGAGCTGCAGCAAGATCCACAGGCTCCACCGGCCGGCAACGCCGCGCAGGAACCACCCAGGTCGGCAGGCGGCGCAGGCAGCACCGACGAGTCGGGGACACACCGTGGCAGGGATGTGGACCGGTGGATGGACGATCTGCATCTCGGCTCCGACCACGGCTCCGACCACAGCGCCGACACCGAGTACAACCACGGCGGCACACCCCCGAGGGTCATCCAGACCATCATCAGGGATTCCGGCAACACACAATGGCCAGTCTTGACGAAGACCAACTACGCCGAGTGGTCTTCCATGATGAAGGTGAAGCTTGAGGCCCGGCGGATGTGGAACATCGTGCGCTTGGGCGGTGCGAGTCGTCATGAGGACCGGCGGGCGCTGGAGGCGTTGCTTTCCGCGGTTTCGCCAGAGATGATTCTAGCTCTCTCTGGCAAGGCGACGACCAAGGACGCTTGGGATGCCATTGCCACTACCCGGATTAGCAGTGATCGCGTCCGCAAGTCCACGCTGCAGAAGCTCCGACAGGAGTGGGATCACTTGGTCTTCAAGCTGGGTGAGGACGTCGATGACTTCGCTCTACGTCTCACCGGTCTGAGGCTGCGGTTGGAGCAGCTCGGCGACTACGACATCACAGAGGAGCGAGCTGTCGCCAAGTTCCTTCGCTGTTCTCCGGCCAAGTACCTGCAGCTGAAGATCTCCATCCAGACGATGCTTGACATTTCAACCTTGACGATCGAGGAGGTTGCTGGGAGATTCAAGGCTGTGGATGAGGAGGAAGCACTGGCAACTGCGGAGACAGTTGCTACTGGTGGCAAGCTTCACTATGCCATGGAGCACTGCCACTGCCACATCTGCCAGAAGAAGGGGGAGTCTTTCCCTTCCTCAGGCGGCCGCAAGCGCACGCCGCGCAGAGCGCCCAAGATGCGTGGAGGCGCTGAGGGTGAGGCGCGAGGAGGCACCGGTGGTGCAGCGCGACGCGACGCTACAGGCGGCGCACGTGGCGGCGGTGAGCACACCGTCGGTGGCGAGCGCAGGCCACCGCGAGATGATACCTATCGCAACTGCGACAGGGCGGGCCATTGGGCCAGGGACTGCCGCCAGCCGCGACGCGGTCAGGCTCACGTCGCACAGGCTGCGGTGGACGACGAGCCGGCCCTGTTCCTGGTCCACGGGAGCATCGAGCAACTCCCAGCCGCATCGGCTGCGACGGTCCTCCTCCACGTCGACGAGCCACGAGCACGTGTCTTCCTCGGTGACGGCTCGAGCGGTGACAAGATCGACGGCTGGTTCCTCGACAGCGGCGCGACACATCACATGACAGGGCGTCGGGAGTTCTTCTCCGACCTGAACACCAATGTGCGTGGCTCCGTCAAGTTCGGGGACTTCTCGGGCGTGGACATAAGAGGCATCGGATCGGTAATCCTCGCCGCCAAGAATGGCGAACACCGGCTTCTCACCGAGGTCTTCTACATCCCCGCGCTACGCAACTCCATCATCAGTCTTGGACGGCTGGACGCGAACGGATTGTGCGTGGAGATCAAGGACGGCGTGATGCGCATCTGGGATCGACAACAGCATCTTCTGGCCAAGGTGACCAGGGGGAGCAACTTCCTCTACGTCCTCGACACCAAGGTGGAGCAGCCCCTGTGCCTTGCAGCTCGTCGTGACGACGAAGCTTGGAGGTGGCACGAGCGCTTTGGGCATCTCCACTTCGAGGCGTTGCGGCAGCTCGGCATCAAGGGGATGGTGCGAGGCATGCCGAATGTGGACCATGTCGAGCAGCTCTGCGACACCTGCATCTTAACGAAGCAGAAGCGCCTCTCCTTCCCTCGCCAGGCGAGCTTCCGAGCCAAGGAGCGGCTCGAGCTCGTGCACGGTGACCTATGCGGGCCAGTGACACCGGCCACACTGGGAGGACGACGCTACTCCTTCTACTCGTCGACGACGTCTCCCGGTACATGTGGGTGGTTCTTCTCGGGACCAAGGGAGCTGCGGCGGACGCCATCAAGCACATTCAGGCGGCCGCGGAGAACGAGAGCGGGCGCAAGCTTCGGGTGTTGCGCACGGACAACGGCGGTGAGTTCACGTCAACTGAGTTCGCCTCGTACTGCGCCGACGAGGGAATCCAGCGACACTTCACCACACCATACAGTCCGCAACAGAACGTCGTCGTCGAGCGGCACAACCAGACGGTGGTGGCCATAGCCCGGGCTCTCCTCAAGCAGCGAGGAATGCCGGCCAAGTTCTGAGGTGAGGCGGTGTCGACGGCGGTGTACATCCTCAATCGCTCCCCCACCAAGGCACTCGACGGAATGACTCCATACGAGGCCTGGCATGGCCGCAAGCCGGCGGTTGGCCACCTGCGAGTGTTCGGCTCCCTCGTCTACGTCAAGGAGCTGAACCACGTCGGCAAGCTTGATGATCGGAGCACTCCGGGAGTGTTCATCGGCTACGACGAAGGTGTAAAAGGCTACCGCGTCCTCGATCTAGTGACACAGCCTGTGCAGATGGCGCGCGACGTTGTGTTCGATGAAGGACGAGGCTGGACGTGGGGCAAGATGGTGGATGACGGGACGACTCCGACGTACGACGACTTCATCATCGACTACGTCCACTACGAGGGGACTGGGGGAGTGGGCAGCTCTACTTCGCCGAGCGTGCCTCACCCAGTACCCGAAACCGCAGCAAGCTCTCTGTCGACACCGACTGCGACAAGGACATCGACCACGGCGGGAACAAGAGCTGCTGCACGAACACCGGTCGGAGCGAGTACCACTTCACCAACTCCGGCGAGGTCACCGGCTGAGCCGAGTGCTTCTGCGGCTACGCCGAGTGCTTCTGCTACTCCGTCGAGTGCTTCTGCAGCTCCGCCGAGTGCTTCAGCGACTCCGCCGAGTACTTCTGCAGCTCCGCCGAGTGCTTCAGCGACTCTGCCGAGTGCTTCTGCAGCTCCGCCGAGTGCTTCAGTGACTCCGCCGAGTGCTTCTGCAGCAGCTTCTGCTCATGGTGAGCACAGCCCGGTGAACTTCGTCACTCCTCTTTCCCACGACGAGGACCGCATCGACGCGTTCCACAACGACAAGCCCCTCCGGTACCGAACCATGGCGGATATCCTTGGAGCAGAGCTCCATCTCGCGCTCGATGATAGAGAGCCTCGCTCCTTCACCGAGGCGGAGGGACACGCGACATGGCGCGCCGTAATGAAGGAGGAGATGGACGCGGTCGAGAAGAACGGAACCTGGGAGCCGGTTGATCTTCCACCCGGCCATCGAGCAATCACCCTCAAATGGGTGTTCAAAGTGAAGAAGGATGAAGCTGGCGCTGTGATCAAGCACAAAGCACGTCTGGTGGCACGCGGCTTCGTGCAGCAAGAGGGGGTCGATTTCGACGACGCCTTTGCCCCTGTTGCGCGGATGGATTCCGTGCGCCTTCTCCTCACACTGGCAGCTCAGGAGGGCTGGTGCGACCACCACATGGACGTCAAGTCGGCATTCCTCAACGGCGACTTGAAGGAGGAGGTCTACGTCCACCAGCCATCGAGATTTGTGATCCCCGGCGAGGAAGGCAAGGTGCTGCGTCTGCGCAAGGCACTCTACGGCTTGCGGCAGGCACCGCGAGCGTGGAACGAGACTTTGGACGCCACCTTGAAGAAGATGGGCTTCGAGCAAAGCCCGCACGAAGCGATCATCTACCGGCGGGGCCAGAATGGCTGTGTCCTGCTGGTGGGCGTCTACGTCGACGACTTGATCATCACCGGATCCAAGGACGACGACGTGCAAGCTTTCAAGGAGGAGATGAAGGCCGCCTTCCAGATGAGTGATCTCGGCCCTCTCTCCTTCTACCTAGGAATCGAGGTGCATCATGACAGCACCGAGACTACTCTTCGACAGTCGGCATATGCCAAGCGTGTTCTGGAGCTGGCCGGATTCGTCGACTGCAACCCAGCTCTCACTCCGATGGAGGAGAGGCTGAAGCTGAGTCGTGACAGTGCAACCGAGGAGGTTGATGCCACACACTACCGGCGGCTTGTGGGGAGTCTGCGCTACCTCACCCACACACGGCCAGACCTGGCATTCTCCGTCGGCTACGTCAGTCGGTTTATACAGCGACCGACGAAAGATCACGAGCAGGCTGTCAAGAGGATCCTTCGCTATGTTGCGGGTACTCTCGACTACGGCCTGTTCTACCCAAGGAGCCCCGGCGCGGCACGCTTCATCGGCTACAGCGACAGCGACCACGCCGGCGACATCGACACCAGCAAGAGCACAAGTGGGATGCTCTTCTTCCTCGGCAGGAGCTTCGTCCGCTGGCAATCAGTGAAGCAGCAGGTTGTTGCTCTCTCAAGCTGTGAAACCGAGTACATTGCTGCCTCCTCTGCCTCTGCTCAGGCACTCTGGCTTGCTCGACTGCTCGGTGACCTTCTCGGCAAAGAAGCTGAAGCAGTTGACCTCATGGTGGACAACAAGTCTGCTCTTGCGTTGGCCAAGAACCCGGTGTTCCATGATCGCAGCAAGCACATCCAGGTGAAATATCACTTCATCCGAGACTGCCTGGAGGAAGGGAGTGTGAAGGCATACTACATCTGCACCAAGGATCAGCTTGCTGACCTCCTCACCAAGTCCCTCGGGCGAATCAAGTTCAAAGAACTTTGCTCAAGGATTGGAGTGGTGGAGCTACCAATCAAGACCTAGTTTATCTATCTATGTAATAGACTTTACTTCTGTAATAGCTGCTAGACTTAGGGGGAGAATGAAGGTTAAGTCTAGTAGCTTCTAGTAGTTGTTTACTATTTACCTAAATACCCCTGCTAGGACTATATGTACTCCTGGATATTTTGCTTGGAAATTTAGAAAGTGATTCTGGGCTAACAGCCACTACAAATACTGACATGTATATTTGTGTTCGAGAACTTGAGTGTTGTTGCGGAGAAATTAAATGTAAAACTAACTTCCGCATGCTATGCCAAAACTGGCGGGGCAACGCAGCAGGAGGCTAGTTAGCCTGGTTTACAAGACAGTGATAAAAGAGCATCCAAACACACAGAAAGAGATTACATAAAAAAAGAAGCATCCCCAACATACTCTGTAAGATGAGGAGATTCAGGTGACAGTTTTCAGGTGCTAGAAAGCTACGAGGAAAGCAGTGATGCACAGTACAGTAATTCTAGCTTAATCCTAGAGAGAGCACACTGATACTCCTATTTTAAATCAACTTGTTCAGGCTTGGACAAACTTGTAGGCGACAGGATATCCCTTAACCACAGCAGCAACCGAAAAAGCAATAGCCAAGGCAATATTCACATGACTCTTTAACCCATCTCGCATCAATCCTTGCGCTTGCCTGCAAAGCAAAGATCTTTCATTGATTTTCATGACACATGCTAAAGAATGAGGCAAAAGGCTTCTAATGCTTGAAATAAGTTGGGTAGAATACATGAAGGGTGGAAAGGAACTGCTTTTAGTACCAGAATGTGTGTTTGAACTAACAAACAAAATAAGCTGGATATTCGCAGAAAAAAAAAGTGGAACCCTATTTTCATAGAACACGTCATGACAAGAGTGGAAAGAACGAAAGCACAAAAAGTCAGGATGCCTTGATAACGCAGAAGTACAGGACTATCATGCATGATAGGCATAAACTAAGTCAAATGATCCATTATGAATAAAGGTCAGATGCAAACATGTATAAGCACAACTGCACAACAGCGCAAGGAATGAAGGAAACATAAGGGTGGGTCTACAAGTATTAGAGAATGGATGCTACCAATGAATCTAGACACTTAGATAAAGCTGAAGTTCTATTTTATATGCATATATCAAGTGTGGAAATTATGAGATGGAAGATGTTTCAGGTCATGGTAGCTGCTCATGGTAAATTGGTACTTTGCCAAATCACTTTTTGAGTGTTGAAAAATGACATATGTAGGAACCTTACATCGTTTCTGAGCTCACTATCCATGTAAATGGAAACAACACCAGTCGCATCCTAAACTTTCTTACTAAAGGATGCGAGACAAATGTTACAGAGCAGTCAGTTAATTGTACAACCATTTCATAACAGGAAGTGCTCCCGTTTCCAAAAAAAAAAATGCACTCGTAAATATTTCTGGGAGTACAGCCATTGCAATGACAATTGTAAACCCCTCAAACTTTTTGGTTGCTAAATTCTGCAAGACAACACCCATGGGAACATCATTTACAGTTATTGTATTCAAGACAGCTAGAAGTGGGTAACCAAAGAAGGGCAAATGGAGAAATGTTATTGAAGCTCAGATCGCTATCATCACAGTGCAGTAAAGAACCATAAAACCAAGTTGAGTCAAATATTTGTGAAGTCATAACGAGCTAACAGGGACCAAAAACATGGTAATTTCACAGTGGTTTGAACTTGAGCAACTCCGGCTCAAGCCAACCACCAACTCTGAAATCAGAACGCATTAATATGCCTGCATACTAGCAACAGGGCAACTAACACAAGTCAGTTGATTAGTTTCTTTATTTGCTGGCAAAAATAATCGCTAGGTTAAGGATTAACTTGGGAAATATATGGTGACAATGGGCTATCAATCCCTTTTTGCAAAAGGCGCCCTTCGGGCTGTTCACATTCAGCACCCTCACCCATAGGGGTCACCACTCCGGAAACAACTGTGCATCAACTCCGGTGTGCGATAAGATACCCTAAAGCCAATAATCGTGATGCCACCAGTTGCAAATTTCAAACAAACTCAGAAAGAAGAGGATGGCAGTGCTAGGTTCATAACAAGGTATTGAACAAATGAAAACATGCTGAAACTTTTAATCCATGTACCAGGGGTACAGGGCTAAGGCAAATGCAACACCATCAATCCCAAGTGTGAGCAGTACAGACATATAGCAATCCCACGACGCGATAACAGATCGACCTACAAGGCTCTCGCACCAGCGTCGATGAGCTGACACGTACGAGCCAGACCAGATTCCCACATTCGCACGCGCGCGCTCGGAGACGCCACGAAGGAGCAAGGGCGGACAAGAATCATATCATATACATACATACATACATACATACATACATATATCCCCCCAACTCCATCGATCGTCGAGAAGAAAATTGTACCTTTTGTTGGCTTCCCAGAACCAGTGGCAAATCTTGAGCCTCTCCTCGAGTTCTCCAAGGGCCTTGGATGTTTCCTCTGTGGGGGCACCCATCTTCTTCATCCCCTCAACCTTGTGCAGCATCTGGGATCGGATCAATCGCAAACGTCAGAGGAGGTAGATCGAACACGTATATCCATGGAGGGAGGAGAGGGGCGATCGATCGAGGGCCAAGGCAAAGAAAAGATACCGTAGGGTAGATGGACGGGGGACTAGGCTTCGGCATCGTGCGGGCAGCCACCCATCGTCGCATAGCCGCCGCCGCCGCCGCCACGGCAAGGGTTTCCTCTCCTTTCCTCTTTCGAATTTTTTTATTTTTTATATTTATCTTTTCACAATTTTTCAAAAATATACAGTGGTTTCAAAAATTTGCAAAAGTAGCCTCCAACCGCCGTGGTAAATCGGGCGGTAGGGGTGAAGGACCGATTAGGCGACCAGAGAGGGGGGAGTGAATGGGAGCCGATAAAAATTCTTCCCGAAGGATGAACTCGGCCTATGCCCCAAATTCACAACCGAGGATTCCCACACGAGTTTGCCAAGGTCGCGTAGTCACAACGGACCTACCAACCCTAGGAACAAATCCCAACTCAAAGCAACACGGAAGCGCAACTCAAGAAGCAAATGACTTAGGCAATCTGCACAGACTGGGGGCGGACCGTCCGCATGGAGGGGGCGGACTGTCCGCGGTGGCTGAGCGGACCATCCGCAAGCTCAGGGCGGACCGTCCAAAAATGCCACCCGAACTTCCAGTACTGCACCTCGAATAACGGACCGTCCGTATCCTACTCGCGGACCGTCCGCGCGGAGAAGACCGTCTGCACTCACCTCGCGGACCGTCCGGCAAACTCCGAGCAACCAAAAGCACCGGACAAAACAGATCGAAACACGAGCACGCAAGAACACGCGACGAACTGCCGGCTGAAAGCCTCCTGACGGACCGTCCGCCAGGGACGTGCGGACCGTCCGCGTGGTACGCAGACAGCAGCCCGAGCTCTAACCCGCGAAGTCAACCTCTCCTACCCATCCATGGATCTCCCAAACGGCTTGAGCTCTTGAGGAAAGATTTGGGGGAGATGTGAAGCGTCCCTAGGAGATGCTATACCCCAAAACTTGAGACCTCAAACGAACTAAATCGCCGGGAATCGAATCGCAACCGAACTCTACTAAAAAGCTAGGGTTCCAACCGAATTCCTTCAATCGAAGGCCAAATCCGGAGATTGGGGAGTCAAGATCAAGCACAAACATGCACAAGACATCTATCCATGATCCCCACCAACAAATCCGAACCCAAACACCTCAGAATTGAAGGAACAAGGCGCGCACGAAAATCCAACAAAAATAGCTCGAAAAAGACACGAAAATCACACGAGCTACAAGAAGGAAATCAACGCAACCATGAATGCTTCCATACACTCGGAGGACAGATTCTCTACAAAACGGTGAAGAAAATTTGTGCTTATGGAGCAAGGAAATGAGAAGCAGTCCAGATGGATGGTTTGCCCAGAAAACCCTAGAGCTATATATATGAGTCCCTCTGGGTTGGGCAAATGACCAAGCTACCCCTAGCACTTAAACTTAAGATACAATCCCATCAGGGGCAATATGGTCAAGTAGCACTCCTCTTCATCGCACGGCCACGCCTGCCGCAGTTCGCGTCCTCCCGACGCAAGCCCTGCGATCCCGCCACGTGTCCGCCGGCATCGAAGCTTCTCAGCGCGCCCGGATCCCGTCTCCGCTCGCCGAGCCTCCGGTCTTGGTTTTGTAGCTCAACCAAGTAACCCGACGGTTTTGTGGTGAACCACCGCAAACCTCGCGTGCAGACTCCGGTCGTGAGCCGCTACCCTGCATCGGCTCCGGTCGACGACTTCGTCTTGCTTTTCTTGCCACCATGCGGCCCGCACTTGACCCCGTCTGGCCTCCGGGTCCATCGAGCTGAGCCTACTTGTCTCTCCACTCCTCGGAGGCCCCGCGAGGCTAAGACCTTTCGCGCCCGCTCTTCACCTGCACCAACACGAGTCAAGCTGCAACCTACACCTGCAATACTCAGCCAAGAGTCAGTCCACACCACGTTGTCAATCACTCATCACACCAGGGATCGACCATCCATCGGTCCTCGAACGCTCCGGTCCTCAATCTCCTCCTTGATGAGTGCATTGACAACACACACATAGTAGCTAATTCAGAGAAAAGAGAAAAAGAAAAGAAACGACTGAAAAACTCAAACAAGTGATCAAAAGCCAAACAAAAGCCAAAACGAGATCACTTGAGAGAGAAAAATCTCAGTCCCCTAAGACAAGGGCAACGGCTCGACACAACCGAGACAAAATACTCAAAAATTGCCGACTCCTCAAGGTGAGGCAAAAGGGCTCGACACCATCAGCAAAAGAGTACAACTAAAATTCAGGCGAAAAAGAGCTCAAAAGCACATGAATGCAAGCTCCCCCTGAACAAATGCATTTCTCCCAAATTTTCTCCCACTTGATGCAAAACTCCCCCTTGATGCAACTTTCTCCCCAAAATAAGGATTGGGTACTATTCCTCTCCCTTGTTGATAATGCATGAATCAAGTCTATAAATGCAAGCATGTGCTTCTCAAATAGACAAAGAGCACTACAACATGCTAAATTGAGACATAGACAAGCAAGATAGCCACAAATTTAGTACAAGCATCGCCAACAAGATAGATAGGGACATATAAGCATGTGACATAGCCATGAGCAAAATGAAGCAATTTTCACAAAAATTTCCCTCTCATGAGCATAGGACCTAAACATGATCAAAATGAGCACAAACAACATATAACTCACAAACTTCATGCAAGGTCACAAATTCTCATCACAAGATCATCATAAACACCTACAAGCTATCTCATGTCATGTCAAAGCCACCGAGCCATGTATCCAATTCTAAATGTGAGACTTCTCAACGGTGAACAACATGCAACGGTTTAGCACCCAAGATAAGGAATTTAAAGCACACATGACATGGAACCATATTTTTCAAGCACGAGCATTTTATATACCAATTTCAAGATTTACAAATTAAGCATGGTACATGAAGTGCCTTTGAGGCAAAAAGAAGCTTAGGCTTCTCCACAAGGTAGCATGTGGGCTAAACATTCATGATGATAAATGGGTCTTTGACCCCATATGAAAAGAACATGCTTCCAAGCACAAATTAAGCAAGCTATAGCCATAAGTGCACAAATTTAACATGAAAGGCATTCAACTCATAAGAGAGGATCATATATAGTATTTTTACAAAATAAAGTCATTCACAAGCATATACATCCCAAAGCTATCAAGAGCATCACTATCCATCATATGAGCATCACTAGCAAAGTCATAATCTCATATCCAGCACATCATGGTGATCTAAGCATATAGGAGAAGCACATCTCATATGATACATATGCAGTCTATGATACAAAGATGCAAGCATGATATGATACATAAGTGAAAATGCAACATGAGTATGTACATCAAATCCCCAACCAAAGCTCAGAAAGGAAAAACAACACCAAGCTCCCCTCGCAAACGGGCAAATGTAGCTTGGTCCAAAGGCTTGGTTAGGATATCGGCAAGTTACTTTTCGGCTGGCACATGGATGAGGTCTATGTTTCCCTTCTCAACATTATCTCTCAGGAAGTGGTACCTCACCTCTATATGTTTGGTTCTGGAGTGTAGCATGGGGTTTTTGGCAACACTAATGGCACTCGTGCTATCACACATGAGAGGAACATGGGTACACTCCTCACCAAAGTCACTCAGCGTGTATGTGATCCAAAGCAGCTGTGAGCAACAACTAGCGGCAGCAACATACTTGGCTTCCGTGGTAGACTGAGCTACACTAGACTGTTTGCGAGAAGACCAAGAAACAAGCGAGGAACCCAAAAACTGGCACGTCCCCGAAGTCGGCTTCCTATCGACTCGACACCCTACAAAGTTGGCATCCAAAAACCCAAGAAGCGAAAGAGAAGAGGACGCCGAGTATCAAAGACCGAGCTCAGGAGTGTATCGAAGATACCTGAAAATCCGCTTGACGGCCTGCCGATGTGAAGTCCTCGGCGACGCCTGAAAACGAGCGCACAGACACACAGAAAACTGAATGTCCAGCCTCGTCGCTGTCAAGTACAAGAGGGAGCCGATCATGCTCCAGTACTCCTTCTGGTGCACGGGCTCTCCGTCCTTGTCCGCATCCAGCGCTGTAGTCATACTCATCGGTGTTGACAGGGGCTTCGAGTCGTCCATCTTGAACTTCTTGAGGATGTCCTTCGTGTACTTGGCTTGATGCACAAAGGTTCCCTCCTTCGCCTGCTTGATCTGAAGCCCGAGAAAGAACTGCAATTCTCCCATCATGGACATCTCGAATTCTTTGCTCATGTCCTCTGCAAACCTCGCAACCAAAGAGTGAGACGAGCCGCCAAAGACAATATCATCCACGTACACCAGAACAATTAGGATATCATCGCCCTGCCTGAGGAGAAAAAGAGTCTTATCAACTTTGCCCATCTCAAACCCCTTGCTGAACAAGAACCCCCTCAAACGGCCATACCAAGCACGGGGAGCTTGCTTTAGCCCATACAACGCCTTCCTCAGCCTATACACCTGGTGGGGAAACTCAGCACTCTCAAAGCCTGGTGGTTGCTTCACATAAACCTCTTCTTCTAAAAACCCATTCAAGAAGGCACTCTTCACATCCATTTGGTACAATTTGAACCCTTTAGCCACGGAAAAGGCTAGAAGAATCCTAATCGCCTCCAAACGGGCTACAGGAGCAAATGTCTCATCATAGTCTATCCCCTCTTTCTGACTATACCCCTGAGCAACCAACCTCAATTTGTTTCTCACCACCTCACCATTCTCACCCTTTTTGTTCTTCCACACCCATTTTGTCCCGATAGGTTTACAATGTGGTGGTGACTCTACCAACTGCCAAACTTGGTTTCTCTCAAAGTTCTCTAACTCCTCATGCATTGCGTTCACCCAATTAGGATCAGAGAGGGCGTGTCCAATGTCTTTTGGCTCAAAGGTAGCAACAAAAGCTGAATGAGCAAAGTGAGAAACGTTCCTGGACCTTGACCGTGTCGTACGTTCATTGATGTCGCCGATGATTCTTGAAGGAGGATGATCAAGTTGAACGCGCCTCGGTGCCTCTCGCCTGGAGACAACCTCCCCCTCAGCTGCAGCTTCCACTTGATCTTGCTGGATCGTAGTCGGTGTAGGGGCTGGACCATCCTGCACCGTAGTCGTCGTAGTGGAAGTAGAGGGTACATGCTCGGCTGGAGCTTCATCATCACCATCATCCTCTCCAGCATCATCCTCCTCATCCTCAAAGATCTTCTTGCCAATCTCGTCGTCACCTGCACACTCAAAAACAGACGAACTGCATGGCTGGGTCTCGTCGAAGGTAACCTCACAAGTTTCCATGACTAGGTTAGTATCAAGGTTGAGCACACGGAATGCTCGAGAATGACTCTCATAACCCAAAAAGATCCCATCGGAAGACCTCGACTCAAACTTATCAAGCCTACCCTTCTTGAGAATAAAGCACCGACAACCAAAAGCCCTGAAATGGCTCACTCTAGGTGCTCGCCCGTACATGAGCTCATAGCACGTCTTGTTCAAGAAGGCCCTAAGAAAAATCCAGTTCCCAACATGGCACGCGGTATTCACCGCCTCAGCCCAATATCTCCTCGGAGTCCTGTGCTCATCAAGCATCATCCGAGCCATCTCACAAAGGGAACGATTTTTCCTCTCAACCACAGCATTCTGACAAGCCACATAGGGAGAAGAGAATTGATGTTCGAGACCCAAATCACGACAAAAGATTTTGAAACGAGAGTTTTTAAATTCAGAGCCATTGTCGCTACGGATAGCTCGAATGGCATTTCCATTCCTCTCATTCTTCAACCTCAAGATTAGATCCCACACAAAACCAAACGTCTCCCCCTTGTCAGCAAAAAAGAAGACCCAAGCATAGCGAGAATAGTCGTCCACTATAACTAGGACATACCATTTTCCACCCGCCGAGCACACACGAGCTGGACCAACCAAGTCCATATAGAACAGCTCGCATGGCCTCTCTGTCATAACGGATGTCAGAGGCGGGTGAGAGGCGGCGACCATCTTACCATGCCTACACAGAGCACATACCAAGTCCTTTTGGTATTTCAATTTAGGCAATCCTCGTACCAAACCTAGCCCACTCAAGCGTGACAACAAGTCAAAAATCAAGTGACCTAGTCTCCTATGATATTTCCAAAGCTCCGCCGAAACACCAGCAACCAAACAACGAGAAGAGCCGACACACTGTGAAAAATCGGCTCTGAAAATCTGACCCTCGGGGATGATCGTGCACACAAGATCACCTCGAGAATCCAAAACACGCGAAGCGCCCGTTTTGAAACAGACCTCAAAACCCTCATCAAGAAGCTGAGAAACCGAAAGAAGATTGTACCCCAAAGACTTGACAAGAGAGACACGCCTAAGAGTCACAGACTCGCTCACCTTCACCGTGCCCACTGAAAGCACTCTACCTTTCCCATTGTCCCCAAAAGTGATGTACTCTTTGGTCATCACTGGGGTGAGGCTAGAGAACCACCTTCGATCTCCGGTCATGTGTCGAGAGCAACCGGAGTCGATCAACCAAAAGCCCTCCAAGCCTCCCACCTCATCCTCGGAGTCGGAGTCTGAGTTGTCCTTGTTGCTCTTCTTGCTTGCGGAGCTATGTGCCATGCCGCAAAAGCCTTGCGCGGCGAAGTACAGGCTGTTGATGTTCTTGCTTGACCGCTTGCCCTTGTGCCGGTTCTCATCTTCATCACTTGAGCTCGATGAAGAGTAGCAAGAGCTCGAGTCGATGTCGCTCGCTCCGGCAGCCATCGCTCACTCCTTCTTGTGACCGCCACTCCTCCCCGGCCTCCGCTCGGACTTGTTCTTGCCCTTGTGGTCATCCCTCGAGCGGTGCTTGTGGTCGGTCCTCGGATGGTGCTTGTGCTCGGGCTTCACCTCCATGGCTTTCGGGCACTCAGCGATAAAGTGTCCGTGCTTCCCGCACCGGTAGCACATGCCCGAGCTCCTCCGAGCGTTCTTCTGGTGCGTGTACATGCGCTCGAACCGCCTGCTCAGCAACGTGAGATCCTCCTCGCCAAGCACGTCAAACTCCTCATCTGGCATGGACACAAGACAAGACAAACAAAAATGTCTCGAAGACATGTTAGCGTTAGTCCTTGATCCAGTCACGAGAGCCAGACTATGAGGGTCAGTCGGGTTCTCGATCTTTGCACGCACCCCACGGTCCACCTCGGACGACTTGAGCTTGGAAAACAGCTCGTCCACCATGAGGGTCTCATATTTCTCCGACTCAAGATTGGCCTCGACCTTCTCACTCCACACGGTACGATCCAGAGAGTGCAGGAGCTTCATAGCCCTGTCATGATCATCGTACGAGAGCACGGCCACATTAGCCCTCATGTTGTTCACAATCACCGTGAACCGCTGGAACATGGCATCTATGGACTCACCGGGGAAATGAGTGAAGTTCTCGTACTCTCTTCGGTAGGTCGCAAATAACCGAGCCTGAACCTAAGCCTTCCCAGCGTGAGCATTCTTCAGCTGCTCCCAAATCCTGCACGCCAAGTCCTCTGTCTGAACCCGATTGAATTCGGATTGACACAGAGCACGGTACAGGTAGTCGACCGCCTTGTTGTTGGCGTCGAACATGTCCCTCGATCCTGGAGCGAGGAAGTTCACAGGATGAACATAAGCTGTGTTCACCGTGACATCCCAAAGGATCTGACCCTTGCCGTGGAGGAAAGCAGCCATCCGCCTCTGCCACATCTGATAGTTTTTACCATCAAAGTGTGGAGGACCCGAACCCCGTTCCTGGTATGATATCTTTGGATCTTAGACTGGTTAGAATCACGAAGATCCCTAACCGGCTTTGATACCAATTGAAGGATCGATTAGGCGACTTAGGCAATCTGCACAGCCTGGGGCGGACCGTCCGCATGGAGGGGGCGGACCGCCCGCGGTGGCTGGGGCGGACCGTCCGCAAGCTCAGGGCGGACCGTCCGAAAATGCCACCCGAACTTCCAGTACTGCACCTCGAATAACGGGCCGTCCGTGCCCTACCCGCGGACCGTCCGCACTCACCTTGCGGACCGTCCGGCAAACTCCGAGCAACCAAAAGCACCGGACAAAATGGATCGAAACACGAGCACGCAAGAACACGCGACGAACTCAACGAACTGCCGGCTGAAAGCCTCCTCACGGACCGTCCGCCAGGGATGTGCGGACCGTCCGCGTGGTACGCAGACAGTAGCCTGAGCTCTAACCCGCGAAGTCAACCTCTCCTACCCATCCATGGATCTCCTAAACGGCTTGAGCTCTTGAGGAAAGATTTGGGAGAGATGTGAAGCGTCCCTAGGAGATGCTATACCCCAAAACTTGAGACCTCAAACGAACTAAATCGCCGAGAATCGAATCGCAACCGAGCTTTACTAAAAAGCTAGGGTTCCAACCGAAATCCTTCAATCGGAGGCCAAATCCGGAGATTGGGGAGTCAAGATCAAGCACAAAGATGCACAAGACATCTATCCATGATCCCCACCAACAAATCCGAACCCAAACACCTCAGAACTGAAGGAACAAGGCGCGCACGAAAATCCTACGAAAATAGCTCGAAAAAGACACGAAAATCACACGAGCTACAAGAAGGAAATCAACGCAACCATGAATGTTTCCATACACTCGGAGGACATATTCTCTACAAAACGGTGAAGAAAATCTACGCCTATGGAGCGAGGAAATGAGAAGCAGTCCAGATGGATGGTTTGCTCAAAAAACCCTAGAGCTATATATATGAGTCCCTCTGGGTTGGGCAAATGACCAAGCTACCCCTAGCACTTAAACTTAAGATACAATCCCCTCAAGGGCAATATGGTCAAGTAGCACTCCTCTTCATCACACGGCCACGCCTTTGCCGCAGTCCGCGTCCTCCCGACGCAAGCCCTGCGATCCCGCCACGTGTCCGCCGGCATCGAAGCTTCTCGGCGCGCCCGGATCCCGTCTCCGCCCGCCGAGCCTCCGGTCTTGGTTTTGTGGCTCAACCAAGTAACCCGACGGTTTTGTGGTGAACCGCCGCAAACCCCGCGTGCAGACTCCGGTCGTGAGCCGCTACCCTGCATCGGCTCCGGTTGACGACTTCGTCTTGCTTTTCTTGCCACCATGCGGCCCGCACTTGACCCCGTCCGGCCACCGGGTCCATCGAGCCGAGTCTACTTATCTCTCTACTCCTCGGAGGCCCCGGAAGGCTAAGACCTTTCGCGCCCGCTCTTCACCTGCACCAACACGAGTCAAGCCGCAACCTGCACCTGCAATACTCAGCCAAGAGTCAGTCCACACCACGTTGTCAATCACTCATCATACCAGGGAGCGACCATCCATCGGTCCTCGGACGCTCCGGTCCTCAAGGGGCACTGTAGCGCCCCTATCGCCGTTGGCAGGGACAACTTCTCTTCAAAAAATCATAACTTTTTGGTATGAACTCAGATGAGGATAAAATTTATATGAAATTGTAGCTTTCGACGATATATATAACTTTGTAGTTCAAACTTTTTTCATTTGAAGTCATGTTTGGACTCAAAAAATCGATATACGAGATCTGGATAGTATATCGATTTTTTGAGTCCAAAGATGACTTCAAATGAAAAAAGTTTGAACTACAAAGTTGTAGATCTCGTCGAAATCTACAATTCTCGTATAAATTTTATTCTCATCTGAGTTCATACTAAAAAGTTATGATTTTTTAAGAGAAGCTGTGCCTGCCGTCACGGTGGCGGCAGGAACCCACCACAGTACCGCGGTGGGTTACTGTAGCAACCGCCGGTTGAAACGTCTGTGTGGGTACTGTAGCGACCCTACCGCCGTTCCCGGTGACGGTAGGTCCCTACCGCCATTTACTACGGCGGTTGGAGGCTACTTTTGTAAATTTTTGGATCCGCTATATATTTTTGAAAAATTATGAAAAAATAAATATATTTTTAAAAAAATTCTCCTTTTTCACTCTTTGTGTCGGTTGGTCTCTGCGGGTTGTTGGGTGGTAAGTAAAAGGCCGAAAACAGGTGGGCCCGGCTCTGCTCGAAGCGTACCGCAACAGCCTCTTCTTTGGCCCGGCACAGCTACCTGTGGCGGAACGGCGGTTGGACGTGTTGCCGCCGTGGCCTACGGCGGTAGACTCTATCCGCCGTGGCTCACGGCGGTAGATGTATATTTTTGATAAATTTCAAAATGGTCGTATAAATTTGCAAATTGAAATAGAAAATATAAAAAAATTCGCGGAACGGAAACAAACCCTAGCGATCGATAGCCACCGCCGCCTTGCGTTGCGTTCCTCCTTCTCTCGCCGAGGGAATCGAATCGAAGCATGCGGTGCAGGTGAGGAGGGGAGATCAGCGCAACGACTAGGACATCAGGGAGATCGGCGACGCTGATGGCTTCCACCCTGCTGTGGGGAGGCGCACTCCGTCGTGCCGCCGCAGCAGCCGCTGCGGACGCGCGGCGTCAGGAGGGAAGAGGCTGCCTGCCCCGCCCCGCCGCGTCTCCTCGCACGAGGACGCTTCAGGTGTCGTCGGACCTCTCAGCCACGATGACAAGGTAAAATTTTCGAGTGCGTCTCCGCTCGTCGATCCGCGGCAAAGTTCTTGCTTAGCCTCTTCGTATATCAGCGGCCCACAAGGACCTCCTTTTTCCAGCTAAATCTCTTCGTAGGTCTTGATCGTTCAGGAGGAGCCCAGGCCCCTCTCGCTCACCCTCCCTGTAGCTGTAGATCGTGATCGTGACCACAAATTAAGTACTGCTTGCCGCTGCATTAGATGCGAACCCCATCAGCTCCCCCGGCCCGGCCCGTTCGTGTTGCTTTTTTGTGGGGTTGATTGGACCCGGAGTTTTATCAAAATCTGAATTTTGGGGCTGCCATTGTACATGAATGTGATTGGAGAACTAGCAATGTATGTATGTATGTATGTATGTATGTATGTATGTATGTATGTATGTATGTATGTATGTATGTATGTATGCACGTCACTTCCTTTTCTACACCTCCAAAGCAGCTGCAGCCTCCATCTCGGATTACCCACTAGCCAGAGCCTAGAAAGGAGTACACTTTCAATTTCCCCTCATACAAGTATTGAAATTCAGCAACACATGATGAAAGCTTTGATATGCAGTTGCATCTACTGATTATATTCGCTATCATGCCTATGTGCCTGATCCTGTTGAACTTGTGGTCTGACTGGTTTTGGCAGTCGAGGTGTTTAAGGGTCTGATTGGTTGAAGGCCAAAGTTGTCAAACCAAAGTTTTGGTCATTTTAAATTTTGACCATCAATTCAAAATCTTGACCAATTTTGATAATTCAAATGAACTAAGGTGCACAAGATGAACCTTTTTAGCCACTCATTCATTTAGATTGTTGAAATTAGTCAAGATTTTGAATTGGTGGTCAAAATTTAAAATGACCAAAACTTTGATTTGGCAACTTTGGCCTTCAACCAATCAGGCCCTAAATTATACTGTTACCTTGGTGTAAAATTTAGACTAGAAAGAAGATCGGGGAAGTGAAAACTGGCTTTCTTATCAAGTTTCTGTGGCTCATATAATCTAGAGAGCCGAGGGAAATAGGAAGCCGCATCCTGATTTCAGATATGGAATCGGCCGTTAATACTGTACATCATGGTTAAATTGGATTCTCAAAGTTTAGTTGCGTGGACAGGTCAAATTCAAACTAAAATTTGTTGCAGTGTTTCTCAAAGTTTAGTTGTGTGGACAGGTAAATTCAAACTAAAATTTGTTGCAATGTTTCTCAAAGTATAATGCATGAACAAATGGAATGTAAATTAAACCTTAAGTCATTTTTTTTTAACCTTGCCATAGCTGTACAGCCTGGATCACCCATTAGGCATTTATCTTCGCGTCACGGTGAGATGTTCATACAAGTCTACTATAGATGACTAAGATCTGATGTTTGTACAGAGAATCTGGCTGTGACCATCTGAAGTTTCTCTACTCTCTATTTAACAATTTGGTTCAGAAACTTCCAAAAAATGTTTATGGTTACTTCCCTCCTTGTTCAGATTACAGGCAGTAGGAACTCAAACTGCTAACTGGGAATGTGAACTCCTCATGGGAATTCTTTGCAAATTCTGCTTGATAAACTTGTTGTCATGGTATATTCTGGTGGAAGTTGGGTTGTAGTATCTTGTCATTATATCATCTGTATCAAGTACTCTCTTCGTCCCATGAAGAGTGCAATTCTAGCTTTTCTAGGACAGATTAGTGGTGCCATGAAAAGACTCTAATACTCTCATTTGTTTGCCAAATGCAGTAAGTTTTGACATGCAAATCAGATCTGATCACTTAATTAGGAAGGTAATTAGATCTATTTCTAGGATTGCATTCTTTGTGGGAATTTTAAAAAAAGTTAGGATTGCATTCTTCATGGGACGGAGGGAGTAAGTGCTAATGAGTTAATACTTGTACTGGAATAGCACTGCCCTGCTGTCGTGTTTGGTAGCATTCGTTTTACTTAAATCTTACCATTAGTTTATGTCTTGTGTGGTGTGCAGGTAAAATTGTTAAATCAGAGGATCAATGAGCTGTGTAGCAAAGTGGAGAAAAGATATGTATTGTATGCAAGCCTTCAAAAGTAAGTATTAACACAACTTGCTTAAATATGCTCCTAATAATGTAATCAGGCAACCTTATACAAAGTTTCCATCCAGACTTGTTGAGGAGAAGAAGATGCGCAATCCATTCGCCGAGTGGTCGTGGCAGATGGGTGTTATTGGTTTAGTTGTGCTTGCTAAGGGCTGGATGGGCTCGGAGAAACAGGATAACTAGGTATCCTTCACCTTTGTGTTTTGAATGTTTGAACATGCATGTTTCACTCGAAAATCTTTAGGTTGTAATTTGATAGATATAAATTATAATACTCATCAAGCTCCTTTATTGTCCAATGCATACCACAGTTTGGCAATCGAGTGTGGGTGGATAGCTGTGTTGCTCTAGAAAGATACCTGTGGGAGTATATGACAACACTTGAGACTTTGCTCTTCTAACTGCTTGTTTGCTTGTATTTTGGTGAATCTGGTATTAGACACGCTGGAAAAGCTCTTGAGCTATGCGGTTGTGACCTTACCTATCGTGTTTACGACTATTTCTGATTCCCTATCTGCTTGTGAACGAAGCTCTTGAGCTATGTGGTTGTGACCTTACCTATCGGTGTTTACGACTATTTGTGATTCCCAATCTGCTTGTGAAGATATATCTTTGATGATGCAAAAATTCTGGTCGAACCAACATTTGCCCTCCCATTGCAGCAAAATCAGGTTATGCATCTATGTTGAGTTCAATTCTCGACGCGGTGGTCTCAACTCTCAACCATATATATACATGCAAATGGTGGCACATGTCGCAGCATTGTCCCGAAAAGGGTCTGGATGCAACGAAATTTCTAGCCACTATTTTGTTGCATCTATAGATGGACTAAAACATGGCCTCACTAATATATGCATGCATCCAGCTGGTTCCATAGAGTTCAGCGCAATAGCACAGAGGTCTTACAAAATTAAAACCACAACAGCGCACTGCTCACGAGTCACGACCTACAAACAGGTAAACAGCACGTAAACACAAACATGTCTTCAAAAAAAGAAAACCCACAGCAGCAGAACGGTTGTAGAACCATCCTCAACTGTGGCTTCAATCCTATCAGCTGTGGCTGCAGGCATCTTTCATTTCATGCATGGAGCTCCGGTCTTCATGTAGTTTTGAGCCCGTATCAATTGTTGTCAGAGAGCAACTCCAGTGTTCACCATCTACACGTATAGTACGACCTCAACAGCAACATGGATGGGGCGACCAGTCCAATAAGCTCGAAAGGAATGAAGCTTTTTTTCAGTGTCTGAGCCTGACACCATCACTAGTGCAGTAGTACTACCAACCCTGTTCACCATCGCCACTAATCTTTTTTTGGAAGAAACTACGGCGGGCAAGAAGCCGCCAGAACTTTCCATTAATGGAGTGGCGAAAACCACAGATTACATCAGTAAGGAGTACAACTGCACACAACACAGGATGGAGCGACAACACAGTTCTAAGACCACCACGACACCAGCCGAAAGACAACACCCGAAAGCCAGAAAAGCGCCTACAACGAACAACATGCTCGCCGATTAACTATGGCGGATTTGTTGTAGTAGAGCCGCGAGGGTCCACAGAGTCAACGCGGACCGCCCCTCGTCCCCCGCGCGGGCGACGGGCGGCACCCCGAAACCCTAGCCGCCGCCACCCTTCATCCGCCTCCTCCGGCCGCGCTGCTGCCCGAGCGGGTCGCGCGGGATTCCGTGCGGTCACGAGGAAGGCGGCGGCGAGGCCTCCCTCCTCTCCTCTCCGGTGGGCTGGGGCGGACGCGGCCGCTCGGGCCCAGCGGCGGGGCTCGCCGGCGCGGGCCGCTTCTCCACAGCAGCGAGTGGGCTACCTCCAGATCCAGCGACGCCATGGCCAGATCTGGGGGCTGCACGGTGGAGGCGCCTCGTCTCGTGGTGGGTTGGAGGCTGGTGCCGGACGGCGGCATTGGCAGCTCCGGTTGGTGGCGGCGACTTGGCTGGTGTGGGCCTGGGCCTGGGCTCGTGCGGTTGCTGGCGGCGCTTGCACCCGCGTGGTACAGGCGGTGGCGGCGGCTGGCGCTTGGATCTGCGACAGGCGCGGTGACGGCGGCAGTGTCGGCGGGCACAGGCCGGTGCATCGCCTGGAGGTTTGTGGGCAGCCATGGCTGGCCTCGGCGGGCCTGGGCTGCCGGGGCACCTCCCCTCTTCCTTCGTCTGTGCTGTCGATTTGGTGCCACCGAGGTGGTGGGGCTGGGGGCTGGTTGGTGCTTGCTGCGGCGTCGTGGTGGTGCTTCGGGATGCGCCAGGCCTCTTTCGGTGGCGGTGTTGCGGAGGTGGCAGGTGACTACTACCATGAGCGGGCGGTAAGCGCAGTGCTTTCGGGCGAAAAACTTCACCGGTTGACGGTGGACATGATGGCGGCGCCCTTGGGGCGTTGGTATCCCTGTTGGGGGCATCATGGCGAGGCACTGCGCTTTCGTCGTGTGGGGCTCTCAGGGTGAAGACCTCGTCCATATGGACGTGCAACGGCGGCACCTTGGCGTCGTGACCTTCTTGGAGACGTCGTGTTTCAAGTCCCGCTGTTTGTGCTAGTGGTGGTGGAGGTGGCCTGGTGGTGTTGCGGGAAGCGTGCTCGGTTCGTGTTGCTGTCTAGGTGCAGAGGGCCCATGGGCGCTTGAGGGCTTGAGCGGCTGTGCAAGGTGTTGTGGTGATCTCAGTGACGGTGGGGGCGGAGGAGATGCTCTCTTTGCAGTCTTAGTTACCTGAGTCCTTGGCAGAGAGTATGGCGGCGGATGAGGCAAGGCCCCCATGCAGAGAGGTCATGATCAGTGGGCGCCCCAGGTGCTGTGACGGGAGTGTGTGCTGAAGCTTCACTAAATCGGGGGGATTGACAGTCTTGTATTTGCACCTCGAGGGTGACAGTCCCATGGTGGAGGAGCTCAGGAGACCGTTCGGGCCTGCAGCGGGTTGCGCCTTCGGCGTGACACAGCGTTGGTGATAATGGCGCAGGAGTCGGCGGCTTGTTTCATTCTTCTCTCCCAAGTGGTGGAGGATGGTGGTGTGTTGTGTTGTGTGCGTTTGTTTCTGTTCTATGGTTTGTTCGTGTGGTGGTGTTTGCTTCGGCCTGTTATGTACCATTGTTGTTTCTTCTTATATGACATAGCAGTGCTCCTGCTTTTATTTCCAAAAAAAAGATTAACTATGGCCAATGCACCTCCACACCACCCCTCGTGGCTACGCCGCTCCGCTGATACCCTCCTTCTGAGGGCTGAACAATGGAATGGGGACTAAGAGTAGTTGGAAAGGCACGCAAGCCAGAGCTTCACCAGTCACGATGATCTCCCCTCCGACTGGTGGTGACACATTTCACCGCACATCCGGGTTCCATCGCCTACCTCCACCCAACACCGCCCAATGGGAGGAACCCCTGGAGGGGAGTGGCGTAACGGTGGAAACACCCGGCATAACATTTGATGGCACCACCAACAAGGAGCGTGCCGACAGAGCAGAGGTGCCAAGGAAGGACACTCGCCAAGCTATGGAGGAGGCCAGCCAGTGAGGACGCAACAAGCCCAAGAACAAACGAAGACGGGGAGAAACGCAAGAAGCTGCACAAGAAGGAAGCTGCAAGTTAGATCGGTGGTGGATTGATGCAGAGGCAAAAACCTCCCTGCGCACTGGGCGCGATGCTTTCGCTGCAAAAACACCACCAGAACAGTCGTTGTAGGTAGCGGGCGAGCGATGTTGTGCAAAGGTAGGGCACCTCCCCAACCGGAGGTGGGACACCTCCCACGCACAGGGCGTGGCACTTTCGCCGCACAATGATCTCAAGAAGGCAGAGCTCAACAAATGGGCACCAGATGGGAAGACGAAGCGCTCCGAGGAAGAAGGGGTACCCGCGCCGCCACTGCGGTTGTCCATAGTGGTGGCCACATCAGAGATCTTGGAGTGCCAAAGCAATGGTAAGCAGAGCACCATCACCGGCACCTCGCCGCGCCACCTTTGAGCCCCCAGGAACTGAGAGCCCTCTGCGCCAAGGTAGGGCACAGCTTGGCGAAGGACGGCAGCGACCGGGTTGCAAGGCCGCGACCGCTGAGAAGAACACGGCGGTGGCAGCCACGCGCACGCAGCAGAGCCGAATAATGTCGGAGAACACAAGTCCCTCGCTCCCTACGCCCCGGCGACCATGGACTACACATCCCATGGGCAGCCGTGAGAAACCATAGGCCAGCAGAAGAGCCTCGCCGGTGAGGTGGAGGAGCAACTCGATGAGCCGACGGGGTGCAACAACACCTTGGTGGATCTTGACGGCCGAGGCGAGCCCAGACCCCAGGAGCACCCGCCCCTGGATCCGCCGGGGGAGGCCCCCAACGGGCACGACAGCACCCGACGAGGGGTTACCGGTGTCGGATCTGGGCATCACGAGCCAAGGGTCGACGGCCGCCGCTGGCAACAACCACCGCAGCAGGAAGGACGGAGGTGAAGGAGAAGATGCAGGAGAACCTCATGGGGGTGGGTGGACAGTAGATCTGGACCCCTCGCGCTCGAATCCGGCCATGGAGGGATAGCGCTGCGGGTGGCGGCCGTAGCCGCGCCGGGGGCCGCCGAGGTCACCTCGAGATGCCCCCCGTCAGACGGGTCTTGAGCCGGTGCCAGGCGGAGAGGCCCCGCCGCCACCGTCCTAGGTGGCCGCACGTATTGCCTGCTGCCCCGGCCCCTCCGGAGGCGGCAAGGTGAGGGGAGGGGAGGGGAGGGGAGCGGGCGGCGGCTAGGGTGCGCGGTCGCCCTCCCGTCGCCCGAGTGGGGAGCGACGTGAGAGCGGGGCTCTATACCACTTCCTCCATCGCCACTAATCTGACACGGTTATGCTCCCTAATCGATCGAGCACTAATTGACTGACCATATATCAGCACGTTTTTATTCCATGTCGTATCAGGTATAAGCCCTTTATCTGATCCTGCATGATGCACTGGTGCATTGTAGCCAAGATCAAGACGAAGCTACAAAGTGCGTAGCTTAGTACAAGCTTTGGTCTGTTGGTCAGGAGGTGAGAATTGAAGTTGCCTAGCTGATGATATACGATCGTGTATACCGTAGCTGCACGTATACGTACCGGTAGCACGTACGTTGTAGTACACTGGTAGGGAGAGGGGCTTTAGTCCCGGTTGGTAAAGGGAATAGATCTCTCCAGTCCAACCGGGACTAATGATGAGAGACAAAAGACCCCCCTCTTTAGTCCCGGGTAAATGAACCGGGACTAAAGGGGTCTTTAGTCTCGGGTCATAATACGACCCGGGACTAAAGAGTTTTCCAGGAAAAAAAGAGCTCCCCGCCGTCCCCATCCTCTAATCCCTTTCCCAAATCCCCATCTGGCGTGGCGTCCAGGAGCTTAAGCTCCAAATCAAGAACACAAACTTCACAAGTTAATAAATTGCATTCAACACATCTCAAAATCAACTCATTCGACTATCACACAAATTTATTCAACACAATTTCATCTCCTCATGCTCATTTCTAGGTCACTCAAATATGTGCATGATCTCAAGCAAAGTTACGAGAATCCAAGATATTTAGCTCACTCCTCAATGCACAAAACCTTAGTTCAGCAAGAGGCTTTGTGAAGATATCGGCTAGTTGCTTATCGGTGCTCACATGACTCAAAGCGATATCTCCTTTGGCTTCGTGGTCTCTCAAGAAATGATGTCTTATGTCTATGTGCTTTGTTCTTGAGTGGTTTACGGGGTAGAAAAAGATATCCAAAGTAGTTGAGCACAACAAGCGCCGGCTGCAACATACTCGGCCTCAGCGGTGGAAAGGGCAACGGAGTTTTGTTTCTTGGAACTCCAAGACACCAAGGACCTTCCAAGGAATTGGCAAGTCCCGGATGTACTCTTTCTATCTACTTTGCAACCGGCATAATCCGAATTTCAGGATGTGGATAGAGAGAATAATTAAAACAACAATTTTCTCATAATTTTAAAATTTTTCCAAACATTTATTTTCTTTACAGGAAATATAGTATAGGAAAAATCCTTGTTTGATTTTCTGAATCAAATAAAAACTTGTGAGTGTTGCATTCATGCTGATGCATCTTGGTGCTTCTTGAGTGCTAAAGGTTTCAAAAATGAGTTTAGGTGCTGTCCAAATCCTTCTGAGAATTTTCCGGACTTTTCTGGAATTTATTCTCACTTTCCTCGAGCTATTTCTATTTATTGGAAAGCTCTAAAATCTTTTTCATGAGCTCCAAATATTTTATTTGGATTGTTCGTGTCCCAATGTGTCTTTAGGAATTTTCCTGGAATTTTTGGGATTTTCAGAATATTTTTCGTGGCTTATCTAGCTATTTCTAGATTATTCTTTTCACGAAAATATTTTCTGAAAATAAAAAGAAACCTTTTTCTTTTCCCTTTAACTTCCTCCACTTTTGGCCCATAGCTGCTTTCAGCCCAACAGCCGAAGTCCGCTGCCACCCTTGGGATTCCTCCCTTCAATCCGCGCAGTAGTGCTTATGGCCCAGCTCGGCCCAACTCGTCTAATAGCCGGCCCAGCTCACCGGGTGACCCAAATTCGAAAGTCTGGCGACGCTCCCCGGACTCCTTCTTCGTCTGCCATGCTTCGCCGTTCGGCCCATCTAGTGACCCATCTCGACCCGATCCAATCCGCCGACCCGCTCCGGCCCAGCCGCGGGCCCGCCAGAGCCCATCTGGGCCCGGCTCCTCTCACGGCCATGGCCAGGAGTCCTGGACACCGCCGCCGGCCTTCCTCGGCGTTCGTGCCGTGCACGCCACGCCGTGCAGCCACCCGCGCCCCTATAAATTCGCGGCCGCCCAAGCCCTCACGCGCCCTGCTGCATCCCGCCGCCTCTCCTCGCTCCGCACACCGCAGCTCGAGCTGTTCGCCATGGCCGCCTCCGCTGGGTCGTCGCCGACTCGTCGCTTGGGGCGCAGCCGGAGCAAATCGACCCCGCCAGGAGCTTCGCCTCGCCGAGTTGCACTCCCTCCGTCGCTTCTCGTCACCGGGAGTCCACCGGAGCACCGCCGACGCCTGGAGGCCGAGCCGTCCGCCCCAAGCACCATCACCGGCCGCCCTTCTTCGAATTTCGGCCGCCTCTCCTCGTCTT
Organism: Cenchrus fungigraminus; assembly: GCA_036936925.1. Taxonomy (NCBI): domain Eukaryota; kingdom Viridiplantae; phylum Streptophyta; class Magnoliopsida; order Poales; family Poaceae; genus Cenchrus; species Cenchrus fungigraminus. The sequence goes on along the minus strand of CM072770.1, from coordinate 122,463,411 downwards.
CCGCGCCGGTGAGCATCCCCACGAACTCCCCTTGATCTCCTCTACCTCCTGTACAAACCAATCGGGTCCCTAGGCCGCCAGAGCCCTCAATCCCCGCCGGCCAGGAGCTCCCGTGCTCTGTCCAGAGGTAGAAGATGAGTTGGATCTTTTGCAGATAGGCCCTGGAGAACCCTGTAATGCTTAGCATCTCTTTTGTGTCTTGGTTACCTTGCAGAAAAACCCCTAGATCTTTTTAGATCTTCACAACCAGATCCACCCGAGGCTCTTTTTCAGATCTAACCCTGATCTTAGATCTATTCACGAGCACTATTTTATTGTGTCTCGGGAATCTTTTTGCTAGCCCTCCAGATCTATAGATAATCGCATCTAGGTCCCTGCTTCTTGTTTATCTCATAGATCGCATGTTTTAGCTCCGTTTTAATTCGTTCAAATTGCGTTAGGTTCACAATGACATGAAGTACACGTTAGTAGTGAGTTTTCATCATGTTTGTTTTCTGAAAATTAATTTGGTAATTAATTTGTTTAATGCTTAGTAAACATGTCTTTTCCAAATAAAATCTATATAGTGTTGTACACCCTTTTTTTATAAACAATGTTAATTTGATTAATCTTTATTTTACATGATTTTGTAAATAAAATCTAATTAGATCTCTATCTCGGTTTTTCATAAACCAAATATTAATTTTCTTAATAGTTAATTAACCTTTTCTAAACTAAAATTTGATTAGGCTTTTACAAGGTCTTTTATAATAAATGTTAACCGGACTAATGTCAACATGCATGTGCTTATTAAACAAACTTTGCTTAGATCAACATGTCACACACTTTAATTCGATTAGTCGTTCTAATCTTTCTAAAAGTAATGTTTAATTGGCATAATTTATACATGAACATTTATAAATAAAATTTGACTAGTTCTTTACATCGTTTTTACAAATAAAATTTAATTTGCATTAATTCCAACTTAGGGTTTTTATTTATAAAATATCCTTTACATATTTTTTGCTAATTAAAATGAATCTAGCACATAGTCTTTTGTGTTTCACATATGCAAATAGTTTGTTAGACGTTCTTTATCTCAGTATCTCTTTTGATCAAGTCTATCTTAAGCTCTAAATCCTTCTAGTGTTAGCTCAAGCTCAAACCATGTGCATCTAATCAGACCTTTCCGTTCTAAGCACGATCTGTGTGCTTTAGTGATCCATAGAATCGATCTCTATCTTTAGTGCGCTCTTTTAAAGCTTTGATTTGATTGGTGTATTATTCTTAGTTTGCTTGTCTGTTCACTTTGTATGATTGTGCTGATGATTGATGCGAGTAGAAGGACCGTGGTTCGAGAGCTTTGAAGAGAAAGACGTGAAGATTTCTGAGCAACAACTATTCTCTGGTTAAAGACAAGTGTGTCCTTGTTCTTTTGTCCCAATAACTATATTTAATCACTTTGCATATGCCTTGCATTAATATTGATGGGTCCTATTAAGGATTACCCTAGTCTTTATGATCATTCCTTGTCAACCTGGGTTTATCTTTTTGTTGGGTAGCTATGCTTAGTTGCTTTACCTGGGTTATGGTGGTTTTAATGAACAATAATGATGAACATGCTTTATCTTTATGTTATATATCTCTGGTTGCTTAATACAAGATCATATAATTAATCGAAACATGGAGAACCACCCAGGAAAATAGTACAACCACAAGACATATGGCTCTGTCTTGGCTGAGTAATTAGAGACTCTAGTTTGGGGTAATCTTACCGAAAGGGCAAGGGGCTCATAGGTTGTGTGATGGCTTGTCCAGCCAAGTGGTACGCCACTTGGGGGAGGGTTCATCCCCTTATGGGGAAACCTTAGCGGGTTACCACTTATTAGGGAATCTTTGTAAAGGCCTCGTAGCGTCCCTATGCAACCACACCTTGGTAGTGTGGTAATGTGCCTACTTTTGCACAGCGTGGTTGGGTCCAAAACTCTTTTGAGTTTTTATGCGACTTGTGGTGAAAGTGTACAACCTCTGCAGAGTGTAAAACTAATCGATTAGCCGTGCTCACAGTCAAGAGCGGCCTGGGCCCTCACATGATAATTGAACTTGAAGATGGTCTTAAATTGTGGTTATGGCTATGCTTGCCATATTCTTATGGTGTATCTCTTACCTTTATGCTTAATGTGGGTTGGTATAAACTTATACTTTATTAGTAATCAGGTGCTAATAAAATTTGACCAATTAAAATGCTAAATGCTTAGAGCCCAGTCCACTATAAAGCATTTGCATTCATCCTTTCCCCACACTTGCTGAGTACGACAAGTGCTCACCCTTGCTATAAATAATGTTGCTCAGAAAGAGGAAGCTACTATGGAGTTTGCTGAAGATGTTGCTGAGTTCTAGGCGTATGCAACCCCCAGTCGACTGCCTGTGATGTTTGGAGCCTTCGTTTCTAGGATTATGCGTAAATCTCTGATAATCTCCCTTTTTCTTATGTGATATTGTTTCTGTATTCACTTATATGTCACTATATGTATGAAAATAGATCCTGGCATACATATAGTTATGCACTTGGTTTTCTTTGGAAAAACAGGTGTGACAACTCATCAACCCAAACTTGGTTAGTAGAACCAAATATAATGTCATCGACATATATTTGGCATACAAACAGATCATTTCCTTGTTTACGAGTGAAGAGAGTAGGATCGGCTTTGCCTATTTCAAAGCCTTTCTTTAAGAGAAATTCCTTAAAGAATTCATACCATGCTCGTGGGGCTTGCTTGAACCCATAGAGCGCCTTATGGAGCTTGTAGACGTGGTTTGGGAATTGAGGATCTTCAAAACCCGGTGGTTGTTCAACATAGACTTCTTTGGAGATTGGGCCATTCAAGAAAGCACTCTTGACATCCATTTGATGTAACTTGAAGTTGTGATGTGTGGCAAAGGCTAGGAGTATGCGGATTGCTTCAAGCCTTGCCACCGGTGCATAGGTTTCTCCGAAGTCCAAGCCTTCTACTTGAGTGTACCCCTTTGCCACCAATCTTGCTTTGTTCTTGGTCACCACGCCATTCTCATCTTGTTTGTTGCGGAAGACCCATTTTGTACCTATCACATTTTGCTTGGGGCATTCCACCAAGGACCAGACTTCATTCCGAGTGAAGTTGTTGAGTTCTTCTTGCATGGCCATCACCCAATCAGCATCCTCAAGTGCTTCTTCAACCCTGAGAGGCTCCAACATGGAAACAAATGAGTAATGTTCACAAAAATTTGCTAATCTTGAACGAGTTGTTACCCCTCTACGGATGCTTCCAAGAATGTTGTCGACGGGATGATCTCTTTGAACACTTTAACGAACTCTTGGATGTGGGTTGGAGGCTTCTTGTTGAATCAAATCCTCATCTTCTTGACTACCTTGAGGGTCACCAGCAGAGGGTCCGGAGTTTCCGGAGTTTTCTCTGGAGTTTCCGGGAATCCCGGATTCTCCGGGTTTTTCTCCGGACTCTCCGGGGTTCGCAGCGGGAGTTGCACTTGGTGATTCTTCTATGATCTCGCAGTCCTCATCATCTTCTTCTTGAGGCTTGACTTCTCCAATAGCCATCTTCTTTATAGCCTTTTCAGTAGGTATTTCCTTGGCTACACACAATTCATCAACTTGCTCCACTTGAGAGCCATTAGATTCATCAAACATCACGTCACACGTGATATCAACACAACCGGTGATTTTGTTGAGGACTCGATAGCATGAGCGTTTGAGGCGTAACCAAGAAAAATACCTTCATCAACTTTAGGTGCAAACTTAGAACTTTTGGGCTTCTTGTTAAGAATGAAGCACTTACAACCAAAAACTCTAAAGTAAGACACGTTAGGCTTTTTACCGGTTAGAAGTTCATAGGCGGTCTTGTGTCGAAGCTTGTGAAGATACAATCGGTTGATAGCATGACAAGCCGTGTTGATTGCTTCCGCCCAAAAACTATCCGAAGTCTTGTACTCATCAAGCATGGTTCTTGCAGCTTCAATGAGAGTTCTATTCTTCCTCTCCACTATCCCATTTTGTTGTGGAGTATATAGGACGGAGAGCTCATGACCAATGCCTTCACCATCAAGATACTCTTCAATGTTGGTGTTCTTGAACTGAGTGCCATTGTCACTTCTTACTCTCTTGATCTTCACTTCAAACTCATTTTGGGCTCTTGTGGCAAACTTCTTGAATATTTCATGAACCTTGCTCTTATCTTTCATAAAGAAAACCCAAGTGTACCGAGAGTAGTCATCAACAATGAAAAAGTCATACTTGTTTCCCCCAATGCTAACATAAGCCACGAGACCAAAGATATCCATCTGAAGTAGTTCCAATGGCCTTGTAGTGGTAAGCACATTCTTGATGGGGTGAGGAGCACCAACTTGCTTTCCGGCTTGACAAGCACTACAAATTCTATTTTTCTCAAAATGAACGTTTGTTAGTCCTAGGATGTGTTCCCCCTTTAGAAGCTTATTGAGATTGATCATCCCAACGTGAGCTAGCCGGCGATGCCAAAGCCAACTCAAGCTAGACTTTGCCAATAAGCATGTATCAAGTTGGGCTTTATCCGATGTGAAATCCACCAAGTAAAGCCTTCTCTTGAGTTCACCCTTAAAGGCAACAGAGTCATCGCCCCTTCTAAAGATGGTCACACCCTCATTAGTGAACAAACAATTGTAGCCCATCTCACAAAGTTGTAAAATGGACAACAAATTGTAGTCCAAAGATTCAACCAAATAAACATCAGAAATTGAATGATTGATTGAGATAGCAATTTTACCAAGACCAACAACCGTTCCTCCACCATTGCCTCCAAAGGCAATTCTTTCCGTAGGATTTTCAATCATGTCACAAGAAGTAAACATCTTCTTCTCTCCGGTCATATGATTTGTGCATCCACTATCAATCACCCATTTGGATCCACCGGAGGAGTATGCCTACAAAATAAATTATGCTTTTGTTTTAGGTACCCAAGTAGGTTTGGGTCCTGGAGCGTTAGTCACAAGAACCTTGGGCACCCACACATTCCTTTTGACCAATGTTCCTTTTGTGTGGGGTCCCACATACTTGGCAACCACCTTACCCTTGTGGTCCCAAGTCAACACATAGTCGGCATAGAAGTTATCTTGTGAGGCATGTGGCTTGGGCTTCTTGTTTGACTTGATTGGAATAGCCTTTGCCTTTGCTTGTGGTGCATGTGTTGTGTCTTGAGTGCTCTTGAACTTGATAGGAGTGTTGTATTTGACTTGCTTATCATAGTTCTTGGCACCCAATTATTTCATGCTGTGCACCACATTCTTTGTGCCCACACCTCGAGTGTGGTTGTTCTTGATGAATGGGATGGGGTCCTTTGTACCTTGTTCTTGCTTACCTAGACCCTTCCCATCCGCAAACCCAAACTTCTTCATGTAGTTTGACCCAAAGCCTTTGGTATGGTTCTCAAACTCACCTCTCTTTGGTTCCTTCTTTTTCTCATCAATGAGGGAATTTGACAACCTAGCAATCTCTTTCAATGCTAGATGAATGGGCAATGGTTTTCTCTCGCTTAAGTCTAAAGAGTTCTTCTTGCACCTCTAGAGTCCCATCTCTATTCTCTGTTTCTTTCATTAGAAACATGATTTTCTTAGTTGCCTTTTTACCAAAATCATTAATCATTTTTTCAAATTCAAGATCACTTTCACTATCATCATCTAGAGGCAAGGTGAGAGTGTCTACCTTAGAGCCCCTAGCCATGAGGCATGTGTGGGTGAAGTCATCTTCATCATCGGTGAGATCTCCAAAGAGTGATGACTTGTTGATTGGTTCCCCAATAGATATAGTGGCAAGACCCACTTCATCATCGGAGTCGGAGCTATCTTCATTTGAGTCCCACTCTTCACCCAAGTGTGCTTCACCAACTTCCTTCTTCTTATTCTTGTCATTCTTGTTGGTGTCCCTTCTTCTCACTTTGATGTTAGGGCACTCCGCAATGAAGTGACTCTCCTTGCCACACCCAAAGCATGGCCTTTTGGAAGTCCTCTTGGTCTTGATCTTGTCTTTGTCTTTGTTCTTGTTGAAGAAGCCACTCTTCTTTATCACTTTGTTGAACTTTCTAATGAAAAGTGTCATTTGTTCGGGAGTCATGTTCTCATCACTATCTTCATCACTATCTTCCTTGACCACGGCCTTGGAGGTTGATGAACTTGATTTCTTCTCCTTGCTAGATGCCTTGAGGGCTACCCCCTTGTTGTCCAATTACATCCGCCGGAGTGAACTTGTTGAAGCCTCTCTTCTCTCTTATGAGTGTTGGGAGTTGCACATCCCTAGCCATGTATGCGGAGAGGATCTTATCAACCACTTCTCTTCTTCCCCCATCTTGTGCTTCCAAGGGACTTAATCTTGTTGATGATCTTTTTAAGGCGGTTGTACATGTCTTGTGGAGATTCATCTTCCTTGATAACAAAGCAGTTGAGCTCACTTTCTAAGGCAAGGATTCTTCCTTCTCTCACTTGCTGTGTTCCTTCATGGTTGATGAACAAGGTGTCCCACACTTCCTTGGCGGACTTCAACCCATCCACCTTGTCATACTCTTCGGACGTGAGTGAACTCTTGATGATGTGTATGGCTTGATAGTTTCTTTGTATCTCATTGGCTTGATCTTGAGTTAGCGTTGCATCACCACTAGGAAATGTAATGCCCCTATTCACAATAGTCCAAAGTGCGGGATTTACCACCATCAAATACTCCTCTATCGAGTTCTTCCACTTGGAATAGCCGGTTCCATCAAATTGGGGTATCTTCCTAATGTGGCTAGAACCCGATGGATGGTTAAAAGATAAACGAGAGTAATCGAAAGAGGTTCTAGTGTAATCCCTTGATGATGACGGGCGTCGAGCAGAGCGATTTGATCTTGCATCATCAAACTCTTCATCCTCACTATCGGAGGACTCCACACCATCTCCATGTACTTGATGGCTTGTGCTTGCTCCACCGGTACCACCTCCTTGAGGTAGAACGGGAGGTGTGCCACCAACATTGTTGGTGATGTCTCCTCCTTCGGGAAGAGGTGGAGGTTGAGCATTTGGATCCGACATCTTCTTGACTTCAAGCGGTCAAGCTTCAAATTCGGAGCACTTGGCTCTAATACCAATTGAAAGGATCAAGATGTCGACTAGAGGGGGGTGAATAGTCGAACCTGAAATTTACACACTTTGAACACAGCTGTTAGACCAGGTCCGGAGTTTCCGGATATTTTTCCGGATACTCCGGGAAATCCGGAGAATCCGGGAAAATGTCCGGATTGTCCGGGCCTACAAGGGGGGAAACAAATCGACTGAAATCAAACTTGCTCAAACATAGATCTATGAAAATAAGTTATGCAATGGGATGAGACAAGCCTGTTTCTCCACCTAGAACCTGCAAGAACCACACCACGGAGTAGATCGGCACCAAACCCTAGAAATGAGCTCAAGAGATATACAAGCATACAACAAGAGCAACAATCACAAGGAGACACAAGGCTTTGTTACCGGAGTTCAACCTCACACCTTGAGGTCTACGTCTCCGTTGAGGAACCCACAAAGGGTGGACCTTTACACCTAGGTCACTTTCCTCCCTCTAGCGACCACAAAGATCGAGCTAGAGTTACTTACTCAATTTCGGGTGATACAAACTTCCTTGGGCAGTCACAAACCTTTGGATGCTCCAAGGCAACACCTAGTCGGCTAGGAGCTCAAAGCTCCAAGGGCAGTAAAGAAGGGGAGTGAATGAGTTCTGAGTGTTGCAGGTCGAAATGGGCAAGAGAGAGAGAAGAAAGGGTGGAGGGGGCTTTTATACCCCTGCCACACCCTGAAATTTCTAATTTCAGGATGTGAATAGAGAGAATAATTAAATAACAATTTTCTCATAATTTTAAAACTTTTCCAACATTTATTTTTCTTTACAAGAAATATAGTATAGGAAAAATCCTTGTTTGATTTTCTGAATTTAATAAATGGTTATGTGTGTTGCATTCATGCCGATGCATATTGGTGCTTCTTGAGTGCAAAAGGTTTCAAAAATGTGTTTAGATGCTATCCAAATCCTTCCGAGAATTTTCCGGATTTTTCTGGAATTTATTCTCATTTTCCCTGAGCTTATTCTATTTATTAGAAGGCTCTAAAATCTTTTTCATGAGCTCCAAATATTTTATTTGGGTTGTTCGTGTTCCAAACTATCTCTGGGAATTTTCCTGGATTTTTTGGGATTTTCAGAGTATTTTTCGTGGCTTTAATAAATTTTCTAGCTATTTCTAGATTATTCTTTTTCACGAAAAATGTTTTCTGAAAATGAAAAGGAATTTCCTTTTTCCTTTCCATGTTTCGGCCCACAGCCGCTTTCGGCCCAAGTTCTCCGAAGTTCGCTCTCGCCCCCTCTTATCTTTTCTCGGCGCAGCCCAGCTCCAATTCCGGCCCAGCCGCGGCCCACTCCACCTCCCTCCACTCGCGGTCGCTGATAGGTGGGCCACCCCTGTCATCCCCCATCCCTCGCCGTGCCCAGGCTGGACACGGGAGTCCCGACCGGCGCCGCCAGGCCTCCTGCCTTGGCGTGCGTGCCACGGCGTCCGAGCCTATAAAGGGCGAGGCCCCGGCCGTCCGCGTGCCCTAGCTCGCCTGGCTGCCCGCGCCTGCTCCTGCATCTCGCCGCCTTGCGCATCCACGCCGCCGACGCCTTGGAGCCGAGCTCGCCGCCGGCCCGTCTTCGATTCGTCGGCATGAGGCCCCGCCGGAGGAAGACGCTGCCATCAGGAGCTTCGCGAGGTCGAGTCGCACACCCTGGGCCGCTTCTCAACGCCAGGGAGCCACCGGTGCACCACCACGGCTTGGACCAGAGCCGGCCGCCGTGTCCCTCCGTCGCCGGCCATCTGCAGCTCGTCTCTGTTCTAGGTGAGCGAACCCACGTAATCCCCTCGGCCTCCTCCCTCTATTCCCCAACTCGCTCGAGACCCTCGTGCCCTAGGTCGCCGGCGCCGCCGTAGGCCGGAGTTCCCCTGTCCGCCGTCCGTGGCAGTCCAGAGGAGGAAGAAGGAGATGCCAATCTTGCACTTAGGTCCCTGGAAAAACTTGTAATAGATAGATTTGTTTATGTGTCTTGCTCCTCTTGCAGAAACCCCCCTGGTTCTTTTGGATTCCCTAGAAGATCATGTAATCTTTTGATTCAGTTTATGTCCCTTGCATCCTTTTCAAATTAAACCCTAGATCTATTAGGTTCTCTCAAACAGATCCAATCTAAGCCCTTTTACAGATCTAACCCCGATCTTTAATCTTTTCACGGGCACTATTCAATGTGTCTCGGGAATCTTCTCTGCTAACCCCTGAGATCTATAGATAATCGCAACTAGGTCCTCCAATCTTGTTTTATGCATAGATCTTTTGTTCTAGCTCCGTTTTAATCCGTTCAAGTTGCGTTAGGATCATAATAATGCAAAGTACACGTTAGTAGTGATGTTTTCACCATGCTTGTTTTCTGAAAATTAATTTAATATTAATTTTGTTAATACCTATTAAACATGCCTTTTCTAAATAAAAGCAATGTAGAGCTATACACCGTTTTTCTTAAACAAAGTTAATTTGAGTAATGTTTGTTTCACATGCTTTTCTGAATAAAAGCTAATTAGATCTTTATCTCGGTTTTTGTTAAACAAACATTAATTTGTTTAATAGTTAATTAATCTTTTCTAATTAAAAGTTGATTAGGCTTTTACACCGTCTCTTATAATAAATGTTAACTGGACTAATGTCAACATGCATGTGCTTTCTAATAAAGTTTGTTTAGCTAAACACGTCACATGTTTTAATTCGACTAGTTGTTCTAATATTTCTAAAGTAATGTTTAATTGGCATAATTGATACATGAACAATTATAAATAAAATTTGACTAAGTTCTTTACACCAGTTTCTTCAAATAAAGTTTAATCTGAGCTAATGCCAACATAGGGTATTTTATTTCTAAAATATCCTTTACATTTGTTTTGTTATTAATTAAAATGAACCTAGCCCATAATCTTGTTCTATCAGAGATGCAAATAATTCGTTAGACGTTCTCTTTTGTGTATCTAGCCTTGTGTAAGCTTTAGATCTTTCTAAATCTAGTTCTAGTTCAGATCAAGTTGTTTCCTACATCTAGCTGAGCTTTGCCCTTCTAAGCACGGTTTGTGTGCTTTGGTGATCCAAGTAGATATCTTAGAGTTTCTGTTTTGCATTTATTTATCAAGTAATCCTACCATGATTATTTCATGTTTCTCTTAGAATCTCGTTCATCAATATCTAGTTCATGTCTATCCTACCTCAGTTAGGTTGTCTCTTTATGAATCAGCTGTGTTCTTGTACCTAATCTATCGTAGCTACCTTTCTTTAGAGTTTACCCTATTATCTGTTTCTCCTGTCAGATCAGATCACCCTTGGTTAGTGTGTCTGTTGTTCATCCGAGTTCTCTTTGTAGACTAGTTCTCCTAAACCCTAGCCTAAGGTTTGTGTGTGCGTTATAGTTCGCTTCTACCGTTCTCGTTCGTTTCACCTTAACTTGTACGTTAGCATGTGTATCACCTGTTACTTGTTTTAACACTAAAACTACATGTTAATCTTGACTAATTCTTATTCCATTGTTTTTATAAATAAAAAGTGATTAGGTTCTTATCCGGTTTTCTTTAATCATGATGTAATTGGTTAATCCCTATTCATAACTAGTTTTTCTAAATAAAAGATGTTAGAGTTAAACATCGGTTTTCATAATAAAGTCAATATGCCTAATGACATCATAAATGCCTTTTCAATATTAAATATGTTTAGTTGAACACGTGACATAAAGTTACTCGTCTAGATATCTTATACTTGCTTTATCTTTCTAAAGTAATTGTTAATTTGACATAACTTCTACTCGAATGTTATAAATAAAATATGATTAGGTTTATCGTGATTTCTTTAATTAAATGTAACTTGTTTAATGGTAACATAGAGTATTTCTCTGAAATATTCTTTCACATGATTTCTTAATTAAAGTATGCCAAGCGTAGTCTCTTGTTGTTTGATAATGATCTCACGATAGTTTCGAGCTTAGTTCTATTTTCAGCGTTTCTTGCGCTTGCGTAACCATAGAATCGAGTCTATCTCTTAGTGCGCTCTTTTAAAGCTTTTCTTTTGATTGGTGCATTGTTCTCAGTGTGCTTGTTTGTTTGCTTTGTATGGTTGTGCCCGATGATTGATGCGCATAGAGTGAACGTTGTCCAAGAAGTTTGAAGAGCACGAAGTGAAGACACTCTGAGCAACAACATTACTCTGGTTAAAGGCAAGTGTGTCCTTGTTCTTTTGTCCTAATAACTTTATTAATCACTATTGCCTTGTTTAACTGGGTTGTTTAATTAATCTTGATGGTAGATGTTGCTTAGTTTGCTCAACTGGGTTGGTAATAATCAACATGGTTATCTATTTATGCTCTATGTTCCTTTATGATAATTTTAAATACAAGATCACTGTGCATTAATCGGAACATAGAGAACCACCCAGGAAAACAGTACAACCACAAGAACTAAACGGGCACTGGTCTTGGCTGACTAATTAGGAACTTTAGCTTGGGGTGATCTTACCTGATAAGGACAAGGGATCGGCGGTACTGCGGGGTATGGACTCGCTCTAGCAGGGGGTTGGGTGAGTTATTTTTTCTATGGTGGGGTATTGACCTGCTAGGGGACTTTATACCTTGCTAACTGATCCGGACCTTGTGGGTCACAACTTGTTGGGGAACCTTTGTAAAGGCCTTGTAGCGTCCCTATGCAGCCACACCTCGGTAGTGTGGTATGGTGCCTGCGCAGCATCACATGGTTGGGTTCAAAGTTCTTCGGAGCTTTTACGCTGCTTGTGGTGAAAGTGTACAACCTCTGCAGAGTGTAAAACTAATCGATTAGCCGTGCTCACGGTCAAGAGTGGCCTGGACCCTCACATGATAATTGAACTTAAAGATGGACTTAAATCGTGCTCTTTGGTTATGTTAGCCATATTCTTATGGCGTATCTCTTACCTTTATGCTTAATTGTGGGATGGTATATACTTATACTTGCTAGTAAATATTTGCTTAATAAAATTGGACCAACTAAAATGCTAAATGCTTAGAGCCCAGTCCACTATAAAGCCTTTGCATTCATCCTTTCCCCACACTTGCTGAGTACGACAAGTGCTCACCCTTGCTATAAATAATGTTGCTCAGAAAGAGGAAGCTGCTATGGAGTTTGCTGAAGATGTTGCTGGTTCTAGGCGTACGCAACCCCCAGTCGACTGCTTGTGGAGTATGGTGTCTTCGTTTCCAGGATTAAGCGTAAACTCTGATAATCTCCCTTTTTCTTACGTGATACTGTTTCTGTATTCACTTATATGTCACTATATGCATGAAACTTGATCCTGGCATGCATATAGGTTTGCACTTGGTTTTCTTTGGAAAAACAGGTGTGACAACCCCCTCACACAGAAAAGAGCCGTTACAGCTCTAAGACCCGGAATATCCGAGAAAATCCCGGAAACTCCAGGAAGTCCGGAGACTCCTGGAAAACCTCGGAGATTCCGGCCTCCCAAGGTCAGCACCCAAAAAGTTAACCTCGTGAACGTGTTGGTGCAAAGGTGTCTCTCATAGGTTTTGTTTTGACAACTAGAGCACCTCTTCAACTCTTGGAAGATACATTTCCTGTCCCTCTTTATAGTACGGCGTTCCTAGGACTTAAATTCAAAATATAAAATAAATAAACCTTCATAGGAACCCTTTGTAGCATCACTTCCTTTTTGCATGTCGATGAATAATACATGATGCCACAATACAATTTTAATTCCTGCTCATACACTAGATAAATCATTAGCCACTTAACTGTGTGTCATTAAATCACTAAAACCCACTTAGGGGGCCAAGATACTCTTGAAGCATGTTTTCTGGTTTACCCAGACCGGTAGCAGATCCAATCTGCCGCCCCCGTGCATCCCATGCGCCTAGCACTTGACCTAGCTTTGATTCGACCAATCCAATTGATCTCCTCCTCGCCATAACTGGGTTTACATGTATCACTTAACTCTGATGGTAGAATTCCGACCGATAGGAGTAATTTGTTACACGACCATCACGGCAAGAACATGAAACCGATCAAAATTTTGATCTACATCTGCATATCTCCATATGCACACATCCCGAATCTAAAACTTAGCAGCTATGGCTCTAGTACCACTAAAGGGATACAGGGTGGCTACGTGTCGGGGGTCTCTACCGCCGGACAGTAAATTAGTATCGATCGTGTGTCGAACTCGGATGGTTAGCACAAGAGACAACGGGATTTAGACTGGTTCGGGCCTCCGAGGAGTAATACCCTACATCCAGTGTCGAGCTGTCATGTTCTCATGCTAGGGTTGTTTGTAGTAGGGGTTACAAACTGGTCGGGAGAGGGTGTAGAGCCCAAGTCCCTGGAGTGCGAGTGTTCGATTCGTCAGCCTTTGTGACGATTGCCCTCCTCTTCCTTTTATAGACGTAAGGGAGAGGGGTAAAAAGGGAAACAAAATAAATGTTATAGTGCTGGCCGCTGGGACGTCCTCTCATGCGTCGCCGTCCGTCAGGACGCATTGAAGAGGAGTTGCTCTATGTTGTCGTCGGGGCCGCCGCGTGGCCGGGTGGGGCTGTTCAATTGGGACGCCTGGTGCTTCCTCCGAGTAGTTCGGTGCTGACTCAACCCGCTTGAGTACGAGATGAGCCCACCATGTTAAGGCCTAATCGTAGGCCAGTGTTAACCGTAGGGGGCACTCGAGTGCCTCGGTTGGAGTTGGTGTGCTGCAGGGTCGGATGTAACGGTGTGTTGATGGATGTGCAGCTGAGCAGAGCTGCATTACGCTCTTTGTCAGAGCTATCTGCCCACGCGTGCCTCCAGCTGGCATGCTCGCATGGCATAGGGAACTGGCGCCCCAAGTGTCGTAGTGGAGTTCGTGCGTCGGTGCGGTGCCACATTGCGCGGGCTGAGCCTTGGTCGGAGATGGAGACTGCTCATGCAAACAAGCAGGTCGTCGGAGGCGGAAACTTGTCGTGTGAGGTGGAGACTTGTCGTGTGAGGCGAAGACTTGTCATGTGAGGTGGAGACTTGTCGTGCGAGGCAGAGATTTGTCGGAGAAGTTTTCTCTAGTAGGAGACTTGTCGAGGAAGCTCCTACCTAGTCGGAAATGAGACGTCTTGCCAGTGATGGTCTTGACAGGGGTTCTCAGTCCTCCTTATCTTGAATCTTGGCCTTCACATTGTCAATGGTGTCAGAAGTCTCCACCTCAAGGGAGATTATCTCGCCGTCAAAGGGGGCCCTAATCTGGGCCCTCGTCAGTAGCCCCCGAGCCTGAGAGGGAGTCAAGGACTCGCACACAGGCTCAGACGAAAGGCATTGCGTTGACTCTTGCTCTTGATCTTCTCGGTGGGTGCGCGCGAGCGCATCCACCGGATGTAGCCCCCGAGCCCACGAGTGAGTTGTAGACTCGCTTGTGGGGTTTTAATTTTTAGTGGCGTTGCCATGGTTCTGGTACTTTTCGTCGAGGTAAACGTGGCAGTCGTGGAAGATGTGGAGGTTGCGGGAGCCGCGGGAATCGTGGAAGTCGTGGCCGACGTGGTGGATGAGACAGTTTGAAAAGACGGAGTGGGGGCGGTTTGGGTACCTGGGCCCAGTGTGGATCGAGGCATCGCACAGGCAGGCACTAGTTACGTCGGGGCACGTGCGCGTGGGCAGGCGTCTCTTCAGCGTGGCGGGCCCAGCATTCAAGGCCGCTAGCCGCGCCCCTTCCTTTTTAATCGCGGGCCGGCGGAGAGTTTGGAACTTTTACTCCCCTGCCTTTTCCTCTGCCCTCGCCGTCTGCCATTTTCGCTCCTCGCGCCCGCAGCACCGCCACCACTTTTGCCGAAGTCGCGCGCGAAAGCTAGCCGTCGCCATGTCGAACTGGTCGCGCTCCAACGTGTCCCGCACGATGCTGCACCGCCTCGTCACCTCCAGGCAGCTCCCTCCGCTCACTGATGCCGTGGAGTGGAAGGTGCCCGGGGAGGAGTCCATGCTGCGTCCACCGAAGGGGTACGTCGTCTCGTTCGTGGCCTTCCACGAGCGCAGCTTCTCCGTTCCCGTCGGGCGGTTCATCCGGGCGATCCTCTTCGAGTACAGTCTCCAGCTGTAGCACCTCAACCCGAACAGCGTCCAGCAGATGGCGGTGTTCGAGGCGCTGTGCGAGGGGTACTTGGGGATCAGTGCCCACTGGCACCTCTTCAGGTACTTCTTCATGTTCGCGTGTTTGAAGGACGGCCCCGTCGTGGCGACCATCGGCTGCACCAATCTTCGGATGAAGCAGGGCGGGGGCAGCAAGTACATTCCCTCCTCGCTGACCAGCTCCAATAGCGGCTGGCACAACGGGTGGTTCTACCTCAGGAAAGACCCTGAACACGCGCTGCCGGAGTTCACCGGGAACTCCATCGCCCAGGCGCCGAGAAGCTGGACCAATGGGCCACCAAAGGGGGAGCAGGAGAAGCTGCTCAAGGAGCACTGGGCGGCGCTGGCACACCTTCGCGATGCCGGGGTCGACCTGGCGGCGGTCATCGGCCAGTACCATGCCCGGGGGCTCGTCCCGCTACGGAGGCGGCCTCTTCGCCTTTGCGAGATGACGGCCAGGAGGGCCCCCTGGACGGGAATCGTGATCGCACCCGAGCTGCCGTCGCTGACCGAGATCCAGCGCCGCGTGTCGGTGGCCATCGGGAAGTTGACCATCAAGTGGCCGCCGTCGCAGCTCCTACCGATGCTCCCCAACGAGGGGACTGAGAAGCTCGTAAGTGATTTCTCCCTCCGACGAGTTTCCGACTAGTTCGGTGTTTCCTTTTGGTTTGGATCTTCTCGAGAACTTCTTGATAGTTGTTGACTCCTTTTACCCTGACCTCCTTCAGCTGAAGAGCTCCCACCTCGTGCCCGCAAAGGCGCCTGTCCCGAAGGAGGCGATCTTCAAGCGCAACCAGGCGGTCGCGGATAGGCGGAGGGCCGAGCGCAAGGAGCGGCACAAGGAGAAAGAGATCGCCAAGCGCGATCGGAACGACAACCGCATCAAGCGCCGCAAGGCGGGGGAGCGCCATGTATCCTCCAACGAAGATCCGTCGCCGTCGCCGCCGTGGAGCGGGGACGAGCCGAGTGCGGAGGTCGACTGGAGCGGCATATCGGGGTCGCCCCTTCCTTCGCCGTGCCGAGCGGCAGAGGTGAGCTCGTCACGGCGGTCGGAGCAGGACGCCCGCGAGAAGGGTGCGGGCTCCAGCTCACGGCCGGCGAGCCGCCCCGCCCGAGAAGATCAGAGGGTGACCCGCTCGCAGGCGGCCCCTGGGGGCTCGCGCGCCTCCGAGGGGCAGAGGGATCCCCCGCGCCGGGAAGATCCACCCAAGCGACCGGCAGAGCAGGAGCCTTCCTCCCGCCATCTCTTCGACGGCTTCGACCGCCCGGACTCGGACTCCCTGCGGAGGCGTTCGTCGTCCAAGGCGAGGTCGACCCTGCCGGCGTCTGTTCCGGCCGCGCCGCAGGAGGGGGACACGGGCGCCCCCAACGGCGCCTCCAATCCCTCGTCATCCGCGGCGGTGGCACCCCGGCCGTGCAAGTCCCCCTCTCCACCAGCGGGAGTCGGGAGCCGGCCTCTAGTGCGGCGGAGGTTGGGAGGACAGCCTCCGAGCCGTCGAGGGCTCGGAGCACTACCCCCAAGCCACCGGGGGATCGGAGCGCCGCCCCCAAGTCGTCGGGGGGCGACAAATCAATTCCTGCGCTAGCGGAGCGTCGGGAGCCAGCCCCCGAGCTGGTGGGGGCCAAGAGGTCAGCCCCCGAGTCAGGCCCATCGGATAGGCCCGCGAAGCGGGTCCGCGTGCGGTCTGCCATGTGAGTTCTCGTTCGCCATTCTTCGTTGTTCCATTGTTCTTAGTTCTCGTCTCATTCCTTATCTTCGATTCGCACTTTCCTCAGTCGCGCCGACACCGGCGTGCTCAGCCTTGCGCCCCTGAAACGCGCAGCGCTGGGCGCGCGCGGCCCGTAGTCTGAGCCCCGCCCGATGCCTCCCTACGCCGAACCATTGGCGAAGCAGGACGGGAGCGGGTTGGTCATGGCGACCGAGGTTGTCGAGTCCGCGGCCCCTCCGCCGGCGTTGGACGCCGGCAATTTGGTCGAGGGGCTGGTGCCCCCGGGAGCGGACGTTGTCTAGGCGGCGACCGAGCTACCGATCGAGGGCACCGCGGGAGGCGGTGACGTCAGGACGGCACCTTCCGAGGAGATCGTGCCCCCGCCGCCGTCAACTATCGAGCACGAGGTCGAGACGTCAGCGGCGGTGGAAATTGTGGTGCCTGCGGCGTTGCAGGCGGACGGGGACGCGGTGGAGGTGTCAGCAGCCGACGCCGCGGCTGCCCACCTTCGAGAAGTCATTGACCTCGACGAGCCCGACCTCCCAGGCAATGACACAACCATCTATGAGGCCGCGCTGGAGCGGTTGTTGTCGGAGCCCGAGGAGTCGCAGGCCGAGGCCTCTGGGTCAGTCGCGCCCGGGGCGGCAACCACAACTAGAGCGGCAGAAGCCGTCGAGAAGGAGCCCACGCTCGATGCGGCCGCGACGGTGCAGCCGGAGCCAGGCTTGGTCAGAGCTGCCGGGGCCGCCGAGGCCTCGGCCACGTTGGAGGCGACCGAGGAGGTCCTCGGCGAGCCTACGGCCGGCGCAGAGCTGGCTCACGCCGCATCTCCGTCCACTGCCGCAGTCACGGAACCGACCGCAGCGAACGCGCCGGAGTCGTTGCCACCCCGACCTGCCACCCCCGCCACCGAGACGGCGGCCGTCGTAAGCCCAACTCGCCCAGCCCCCCAGGAACACGACGTTCCCAGGGACACCGTGGAAGCCGCCTCCCCGGAGATTCAAGAAGTCGGGGAAGGCTTGGGCGCGGGTCTGCTGCCGGAGCTCGAGGCAGATGACGCGCAGATCACGGACCTTGCTCGCTCCACCTAAGTGGCCGCTTTCGAGGCGGGCGCGTCCGACGACGAGGACGAGGAGGCCGAGGCCTGCCGCAGCCTCGAGCGGGGTCTCTTGTGGGTGCGTCGTGCGTTCGACGAGCTCATCCTCCCCGCGACGATGGCAAGTCCCTTCAAACTGGTATCTTATTCTTGTCTTTTTGTTATTGTGAATCTTGTGATCGAAGTACTCTTGCCTGGAGCAGACGCTTGCGGGGTCCGGCAGAAGGAGAGCGCGCACCATCGACGAGCTCCGAGCGGAGAAGGCCCAGCTGGAGATGCAGCTGGTGGTCGCCTGCGTGGCCGCTGCCGGGGTGGTGGCGAGCGAGGCGTCATCGAGGGCCGCGTTTGAGGCCGCCTGGAAGTCCGCGGAAGATCGTGCCATGGCTGCACAGGCCGCGGCTGCCACCGCCGTGACGGAGCGGGAGTCCCTCGAGGCGAGGCTGGCCCATGCGGAGGCGAAGATCGAGGAGCTACGAGCCGCCGCGGCGACCGCCAATGATGCTGCCGACAAGGCCACAGCCGCCGCCTCCGCTGCCGAAACCGCCGCCCAGAATGCCGCCCAGGCTGTCGCCCAGGAGAAGGCGGCGCTCGAGACGAAGGTGGCGGAACTGGGGCAAGAGTTGGTCGCCGCCAGAGCGGACCTCAGGACGGCCAACCGCCAGTTCTCCGAGGTCACCAACAGGCTCCAGGAGGTCACGGAGGAAGTGACTCAGCTCCGAGACACCAACTCCCAACTGGCGCAGGACCTTGAGGGTGAGTCGGCCTCGCGCGCCTCCAGTTTTCGAGCTTGTTTCTTCTCGTTGGTCTTTGTCGATGTTGACTTGTCCTCTCGTGGTCTCAGGGATGCACACGTACCGCGCTTCAATGACCGTGAAGCTCACGGAGAAGACGCAGGAGGCGAACGCAGCCGCTCTCAAGATCCTCGAGAGGGACGGCTCGATAAAGCGGCTGTCGGAGCAGCTCGAGAGTAAGTTCCTTCGATCCCGCCTTGGCTTTTTCCTGAACTAGTTGTGTCGCGCTTGCTTATTGCGTCTTGTTGTCCTTTTCAGAGACCAAGACCGAGCTTGAGCAATCTCGGATGGCCCGGGAGCAGGTCGCGGCTAAGCTCGAGCAAGCGAAGAACGCCCGACGCGAGTCGGAGATGTCCCGCAGGGCGAGCATCATCGATCACGCCAAGCTCGGGAGGGCCATCAGTAAGGTCATGTCGGGGCTCGGCGTTCCCGTCGGGCCGATGCTCCCCGAGAGGCTTCTGGAAGAGGCCGAGCGCCTCCCGAAGGTGATCAAGGAGCGGGAGCTGTCGACCGCTCGGAGGGTGGTGCACCGGGTGCTCGCAATGCTCGACTCGCACTACCAAGGGCTGGACTGCGCGGCGGCTGGGCCCCTGGCATCTCCAACACGTACTGCGACCAGCTCGAGGAAGACAGCGCCTCCTTTGCCCGCGACATGGCCGACACCGCCATGAAGGACCTGGACCTGCTACCAAGAGATGCACCAGAAGACCCAGAGAGCTCCAGGCCTTCATCTTAGATGTATCATGCTTAGACGTAGGTAATTTTTTAGAATAGTTCGCATGTGTAACAACATGAACAGCACTATGTTATCGAGAACTTGTTCATAGAAGTTACGGCTCGAACGTTCCCGAGCACCCAGGGACAACTGCAGCAACGCGCAGCAGGACTTAGAAATTATGGGATGACTGAACTCCACTCCGGAGCCACAGGGGCGTAAGAGTCGGAGAGCCCAACCGTCCCAAACCACTAAGGGGTGCCACGCGTTCGCAGCCCCCGAGCACTCGGGGATACTCAAAAAGTAACTCGCGAGATTTATCGTCAAAATCATTTTCAGACCGGAGTCTAGGCGGTCGCCCGAGCGCTTTTGAAAAGAGGTCGGATGGAGACCTGTGAACTCAGGCTGTGCTCACAAGCCTTCACACTGTAGCCACGGAGGCGTAGGTGCTAGGAGCGTTGAACGAGCAGCAGTGCCAAGCCCGCGCAGGTCGCCATCTTTACTTCTCGCAAGGTCGAGCTTTCCACCAAAAAACCTCTCGCACGTGCGATTGGTTGCGACATAGATGTCGGATTTTGTTTTGAAAAAAGTAGAAAACGAAAGGAGGGCATCGTGCCCTGGGTAGCCCCCGAGCGGGGAGCGTTTCTGTGCAGGCACAGAGATGCTCTCCGCTCAGCCTTTAAACAAGTTGCAACATGTCGAAGCATAGCAACCGAAAAGTTTATGAACTTATAGATATATGAACAAAGCAAGCGTCATTTATTCACTGGTTTATAAGACTTGAACATTTACTCAAGGGTAAAATGGCTGCAGATGCTCGATGTTCCATGCGTTGGAGACGACTCGACCGTCTTCGTATCGGATCTTGAATGTCCCGGGTCAGAGTACTTGGTCGACGATGAACGGCCCCTCCCACGGGGGTGAGAGCTTGTGGCGGTCCTTGCTGCCTTGAACTCATCGGAGGACCAGGTCCCCGACCTGGAAAGTCACGAACATGCACGTTGCACTCATGGTAGCGCCTCAAGGCTTGCTGGTACTTGGCGGAATGTAGCAGCGCCACATCACACGCCTCGTCGAGCTGGTCGATCGCGTCCTCGAGCGCGACTTGATTGCCGTCTTCGGTGTAGGCCCGCACCCTGGGACTGCTGTAGTCGATGTCCGTAGGTAGGACCGCTTCCGACCCATGCACCATGAAGAACGGCGTGAAGCCTGTTGATCGACAAGGCGTGGTGCGGAGACTCCAAAGAACGGATGGTAGTTCGGCCACCCACCTTGCTCAGAACTTCTCGAGGCGCTTGAAGATGCGAGGCTTCAAGCCTTGCAGTATCATGCCGTACGCCCTCTCGACCTGCCCGTTCGTCTTCGGGTTCGCCACAGCTGACCAGTCCACACGAATGTTGTTGTCGTCGCAGAAGTTGAGGAATTTCTTCCCCGTGAACTGGGTGCCGTTGTCGGTGATGATCGTGTTGGGTATGCCGAAGCGATAGATGATGTCGGTGAAGAATGCTACGACCTCCTCGGAGCGGACGTTCACGATGGGTCGGGCTTCGATCCACTTGGAGAACTTGTCGACCGCTACAAGGAGATGCGTGAAGCCCCCGGGCGCTTGTCGGAGTGGCCCCACCATGTCGAGGTGCCACACAGCAAAGGGCCATGTGATGGGGATAGTTTGGAGCGCTTGCGCCGGGAGGTGAGTTTGTCGGGCGTAGAACTGACACCCCTCACAACGACGCATGATGTCTTTGGAGTCCGCCACCGCTGTGGGCTAGTAGAACCCTTGTCGGAAAACTTTCCCGACAAGAGTCCTCGGACCGGCATGATGTCCGCATGTGCCGGCATGGATCTCGTGAAGTAGCTCCTTGCCTTGGTCTCTGAGGATGCACCGCATAAGTATGCCCGCCGCGCCCCGCTTGTAGAGTTCGCCCTCGATTAGGACGAATGCTTTAGCTCGTCTCGCGATGCGGCGTGCCTCCATCTGGTCAGAGGGAAGCTTACCCTCGACAAGCCACTCGAGGATGGGAAAGCGCCAATCCGGGTCCTCAAGGTTCAGCTCGGGCGGCTGATCAATCTCCATGACTTTCGGGCCTTCAGGTTCTGGTGGCTTCTCTCCTTCGATGCGCACAGAGGGCGCGTGCTGGTCGCTCGCGAAGACCCCGTGCGGTACTGGCTTGCGACTTGATGCGGTCTTGGCGAGAATGTCGGCAGCCTTGTTGTAGTCGCGCAGCACGTGATGAAGCTCGAGCCCATGGAACTTGCCTTCTAGCTCACGGACGGCCTGGCAGTACGCCGCCATCTTCGGATCGACACAATTTTTCTCTTTCATGACTTGATCCACGACAAGCTCTGAGTCTCCTCTGACCTCGAGACGACGGACCCCGAGCTCGACCGCTATTCGGAGGCTGTTGATGAGCGCTTCGTACTCGGCGACATTGTTGGAGGTCGGGAAATGTAGTCGGACCATGTACTCCATGCGCACGCCTAGAGGCGAGATGAAGACAAGGCCTACACCCGCTCCTTCCTTCATGACCGAGCCGTCGAAGTACACGGTCCATGTCTCGTGCTCGATGGGTGCTGGCAGAGTTTGGATCTCCGTCCACTCAGCGACAAAGTCAGCCAGCACCTGTGACTTGATGGCACCACGAGGTGCATACGAGATGTTCTACCCCATCAGTTCGAGTGCCCACTTGGCTATCCTCCCTTCGGCCTCAGGGTTCTGAATAACCTCTCCGAGCGGGTACTTGGACACCACCGTGATGGGATGTGCGTCGAAGTAGTGGCGGAGCTTGCGCTTGGTCATCAAGACAGCATATACGAGCTTTTGCATTTGTGAGTAGCGGGTCTTCGAATCGGAAAGTACCTCGCTCACGAAATAGACCGAGCGCTGGACCTTGAGTTACCTTTCGGGT
The DNA here is from genome assembly GCA_036936925.1 of Cenchrus fungigraminus. NCBI lineage: Eukaryota > Viridiplantae > Streptophyta > Magnoliopsida > Poales > Poaceae > Cenchrus > Cenchrus fungigraminus. The sequence continues at coordinate 122,440,994 of CM072770.1, read as the reverse complement.
TCTTCTCGCTCGACCACCAGCGCAGCGCTGACCACCTAGGTGGTCGCGGTGATGTATAGGAGCATCGGTTCTTCGGGCGCCGGGGCCGTGAGGACTGGTGGGCTCTTCAGCATGTTCTTGAGGGAGTCGAGCGCTTCCTGAGCTTCAGAAGTCCACGCAAAGTGGTCAGATTTCTTCATTAGGCGATACAGCGACAGGCTGCGTTCCCCGAGTCGTGCTATGAAACGGCTAAGGGCTGCGAGGCAGCCCGTGACGCGCTGTACGCCCTTCAAGTTTTGGATCGGCCCCATGTCCGTGATGGCCGAGATCTTCTCGGGGTTAGCTTCAATGCCGCGTTCCGACACGACAAAGCCGAGGAGCATGCCCCTCGGAACCCCGAAAATGCACTTCTCGGGGTTGAGCTTCACCCCGTGCTCTCTCAGCTTCGCGAACACCTCTGTGAGGTCTGGGACTAGATCGCCGGTCTTTTTCGACTTGACCACGATGTCGTCGACATACGCCTCGATGATGCGTCCTATGAGTTCTCCGAAGACGTGTCGCATGCATCTTTGGAACGTGGCGCCCGCGTTTTTGAGCCCGAAGGGCATCATCTTGTAGCAGTAAGCGTCGAATGGAGTGATGAACGAGGTTTCGAGTTGGTCCGCTATGCACATCGCTATCTGGTGGTACCCGGAGTACGCATCGAGAAAACAGAGGGTTTCGCACCTAGCTGTCGAATCGACTACCTGATCTATGCGAGGCAAAGGAAACGGATCCTTGGGACATGCCTTGTTAAGGCCCGTGTAGTCAACACACATCCTCTATTTCTTATTCTTCTTCTTTACAAGTACAGGGTTAGCAAGCCACTCGGGGTTGAATACTTCTCGGATAAACCCTGAACTAAGGAGCTTCTTGATCTCCTCGCCAATCGCCTTGCACTTCTCGTCGTTGAAGCGGTGGAGGCGTTGCTTCACCGGTTTCGATCCCGGCTTGATGTTCAATTTGTGCTCGGCAACCTCTCTCGAGATTCCCTTCATGTCGGAGGGTTTCCACGCGAACACGTCGAGGTTCACTTTGAGGAAGTCGACGAGCGCGCTTTCCTATTTAGGATCGAGCGCCATCCCGATACGGATCGTACGGCCATCGTCGGAGACGGTCGTATCCTTGACGTCCTTGGCGGGCTCGAAAGAGCATGCCGCTCGCTTAGACGACTCGGGGATCTCTTGGTCCTCGGAGGGAGGCTCGGCGCGGAGCCTCTCGGACCGGATCCGTGCCTCCGCAAATTGGAAGCACTCAGCGTCTCACTCGAATGCGCGTTGGTACGTGGTCCCAACTGTGATGATCCCCTTTGGACCGGGAATCTTCAGCTTCATGTACGTATAGTTGGGCACGGCCATGAAGTTCGCGTAAGTTGGCCTCCCGAGGATGGCGTGGTACGTCCCCGAGAACCCCACCACTTCGAAGGTGAGGGTTTCTGTGCGAAAATTTTGTAGGTCCCCGAACGTGATGGGCAGATCGATCTGCCCGATCGGGAGAGCCTCCATTCCAGGGACGACCCCATGGAACGGTGCGGTCGACGACCGCAACTTGGACCGAGGGATGCCCATGTCGTCAAGCGTTGACGCGTAGAGCACGTTGATGCCGCTTCCCCTATCCATTAGGACCTTGTGGATCCGCTTGGACCTGAATAGGGGAGCCACCACTAGTGGGTAGGCTCCCGGCTGTGGTACACGGTCGGGGTGGTCCTTGCTGTCGAAGGTTATCGGAACCTCCGACCACTTTAGGTAGGACGGTGCCGAGGACTCGGCGTTGAAGACTTCACGCCGGACCAGCTTCTCCCGACGCCTTGAGGGTCGTGCCGGGGACCCGCCAAAGATCATGTGGACCGCGCCATCCTCACCTGGGTACTGAGTCTCCAAGTCGTCGTCGTTGTCGGGGACGGGCGCAGCCTTCTTTTGTGGTTCGGCCACCTTGGGCTTGAGCGTGCCGTTGATGTAGTTCTTCATCAGACGGCAGTCCTTGAGCGCGTGCTTGACCGGGACCTCGTGGTGGGTACATGGCGCCTCCAGCAGCCGCTCGAAGTGGTCCTTCGGGGGACCAGCCTTGGCCGGGTTGCTCTTGGGGCGCGATGCCTTGCGCTTGACTGCCGCAACCAAGTTGTCGTCGTGACGACGCTTGTCGTTCTTCTTCTTCTTCTTGTGGTGCGAAGACGGCCCCTCGCCATGATCCACGACTTGTTTCCCCTTGCCCTGAGGGGTGTTGAGCGTCGCCGCAACCGCCTCCTCGCCATCTGCGTGGTTGCTTGCGATGTCGAGGAGCTCCCGAGTAGTTCGGGGCGTACGGCGTCCTAGTCGATGGATGAGGGAGGTACAGGTCGTGCCGTTCTGGAACGCCGAGATGGCGTCGTTGTCCGTTGCGTCGGGAAGCTCGGTGCAACACTTGGAGAAGCATCGGATGTACTCGCGCAGGCTCTCCCCCGGCTTCTGCTTGCAGTTGCGCAGCTCCCACAGCTTGCCGGGGCGGGTGTACGTGCCCTGGAAGTTGCCGACGAAGACTCGGCGCAGGTCCGTCCAATCGTTGATCTTGTCGCGGGGCAACTGCTCGAGCCACGTCCGCGCGGAGTCACCGAGGTAGAGCGGCAGGTTCTTGATGATGAAGAGGTCGTCTGTCGCTCCACCCGCATGACACCCGAGCCGGTAGTCCTCCAGCCACACGCTGGGGTTGGTGTCCCCGTCGTACCTGGGGACGTTGGTCAGAGCTCGAAAGCGCGAGGGGAACGTCGCGTCCCACACGCCTTGTCCGAAAGCTCGTGGACCCCTCTGGTTCGGCGACCAGCTGCGGTCGCGGTCGTCGTCTGCGCCCCCGGTCGTCGTGGCGGCGCGGGCGATGCTCATCGCGGCGGTTGCGGTTGTCACCGTCGCGGTAGTTGTCGACGCTCGCGGCCTGTCGGCGAGCTTCGATGGTGTCCCGGGCGTCGCGGTTGGGCCCGAGACGACTCTTGACCGCTGATGCTGCGGCCCCGGCCCCATCTCCGCGGTCCTGAAGCCGGGAGGGGGTGGGTTTGGGCGATGCGCGGAGGGCGTCGCTCCTCGGTCTCGCGCCGTCGACTGGCGCGAGGCGGAACTCTCTGCCTGCTGTGCCGCCGCTGCTTCGAGTAGCGCCTTGAGCTGTTGGCGCACTCGTCTCTCCTCGAAGGTCGCTGCCTCCGGGCAGCCGCGTAGCAGCATAGCCGCAGCGGCAAGGTTCTACGACTCCCGCCTGAAGAGCGGCGGGGCATCACCGTCGACGTTCGCGCCCTCGTTGGCGCGTCGGTCGTTGTCGCGTACACGTCCTCGAGCCGGCGGTGTCGGAGCGCGGGCTCTGGATTGCTCGGTGGCAGGACGACATTCCTGCCGCTCGCCGTTTCCCTCACGGCGTTGCTCCTGCACCAGGACCTGCTGCGGGGCCGGCGGCGGGTTACGGGGCCCGCCGTCCTCCCCGAGCTCCTGGTGGAGGTTGGCCAACTCCTCATCAAGCTGGCGCCTGGCCTCTGCGAGCTTGTCGAGGCGCACCCTGTGCTGGGCGTCGGTGGCGCGGTGGCGCGGTGCCGGCTCCGGGTCGGTAGAGCTGCTCGAGTCTGTTGCCACGCAGACAAAGCACTCGCGCGTAGGGTCGCGCGCGCGCGTCGATGGCGCCCTCTGGGCCGCCACGGAGCCCGGAGAGGCGTAGGTTGCTCGCAGATCGTTCCGTAGGCCGTCACCGGGTCGTCCGGGAGGCCTGGCTGTCCTCGGGGGTACATGGTGGTGTACCGCTCCATGAACTCCCCCCAGGCGAGCGGCTCGGCTCCGCTGGCCTGGAAGGCGAGGTCGGTGAGGTAGTAGGCGGCGAGCCTAAAACGCTCCTATGTCGGGTTAGGCCCCAACATGGCCATGATCATCTCGTCCGAGAAGCCTCGGACAAACGCCGTGCGCCCCGCCGCCCCCGTCAGGACATTGGGACAGGCTGGCCGGGCGAAGGTTCGCCCGACGACGGACTCCGCCGGCCCGACGTAGACGAAGCCGAAGGAGCCGAAGCGCATGGTGGCCCCAGGGGTTAGCGAAACCCTGCGGCCCTCCATCCGGGTCGTTGGTGAAGTTCGGCGAGACACACGATGTGCCCCTACCTGGCGCGCCAACTGTCGGGGCTCTCTACCGCCGGACAGTAAATTTGTATCGATCGTGTGTCGGACTCGGATGGTTAGCACAAGAGACAACGGGATTTAGACTGGTTCGGGCATCCGAGGAGTAATACCCTACGTCTAGTGTCGAGCTGCCGTGTTCTTGCGCTAGGGTTGTTTGTAGTAGGGGTTACAAACTGGTCGGGAGAGGGTGTCGAGCCCAAGTCCCTGGAGTGCGAGTGTTTGGTTCGTCAGCCTTTGTGACGGTTGCCCTCCTCTTCCTTTTATAGACGTAAGGGAGAGGGGTAAAAAGGGAAACAAAATAAATGTTATAGTGCTGGCCGCTGGGACGTCCTCTCGTGCATCGCCGTCCGTCAGGGCGCATTGAAGAGGAGCTGCTCTATGTTGTCGTCGGGGCCGCCGCGTGGCCGGGCGGGGCTGTTCACTTGGGACGCCTGGCGCTTCCTCCGAGTAGTTCGGTGCTGACTCAACCCGCTTAAGTACGGGATGAGCGCGCCACGTTAAGGCCTAATCATAGGCCAGTGTTAACCGTAGGGGGCACTCGAGTGCCTCGGTTGGAGTTGGCGTGCTGTAGGGTCGAATGTGACGGTGTGTTGATGGCTGTGCAGCTGAGCAGAGCTGCATTACGCTCTTTGTCAGAGCTGTCTGCCCGCGCGTGCCTCCAGCTGGCATGCTCGCATGGCATGGGGAACTGGCGCCCCACGTGTCGTAGTGGAGGAGTTCGTGCGTCGGTGTGGCGCCACGTTGCGCGGGTCGAGCCTTGGTCGGAGACGGAGACTGCTCGTGCGAACAAGCAGGTCGTCGGAGGCGGAGACTTGTCGTGCAAGGCGGAGACTTGTCGTGCAAGGCGGAGACTTGTCATGCAAGGCGGAGACTTGTTGTGCGAGGCGGAGATTTGTCGGAGAAGTTTTCTCTAGTAGGAGACTTGTCGAGGAAGCTCCTACCTAGTCGGAAATGAGACGTCTTGCCAGTGATGGTCTTGACAGGGGTTCTCAGTCCTCCTTATCTTGAATTTTGGCATTCACATTGTCAATGGTGTCAGAAGACTCCACCTCAAGGGAGATTATCTCGCCGTCAAAGGGGGCCCTAATCTGGGCCCTCGTCACTACGCTAGTGCAAAATAAAATTTTCTACCTCATAAACCAGGAACTACTGTTGTTATAGATCACAAGATTACCACTAGACGTGTAATTGCAGTGGAACCGTCTTGGTGTAGACGAACGCGTCTAGGGTAGCAGGCAGTGCAGTTGCTCACATCCTTCTTGTCCTTCACGTGTGACTCATCCGATCCAAGTGCTCCAGATGCATCACCTCCAAGGTATCCACACATACGGGGAAGGAAGCGTCGCGTGCCGGACTGCTAGGTCTGCGAGTGCGACGAGGAGAGGATGTGGACGGCGCTGCTGCTGCTTGAGAGTCGTACCTTTTCAGGAGGGAGTGTGGTCCATATTTATTGGGAGGAAATCCCCCACACCATCGTCCATTAGCAATACGGGACTAATAGATAGTGTACCCCTTCCAACGCTAATAGGCTTTACAACATTTGTGGCCTATTAGGATTTTTATACCATAATGGATCAAATCCATCTGAGCTCACTAGTGGATCAAATCCAGTTCGCTCTAGGGTATATTTCCAACAGCCACGGGCGTGCCGCACCCGCCGCCGCCATCCTCGTTCTCCTCTGCTCCACTGGTGTTTTCATCAGATTCCCTAGTGCAGTGCTCCTTTTACCGGGTTTTGATGCATGTTGCAAGCACATGCTTGAAGTGTTTCTAGTGTTTCAGAAATGTTTCCATTTGGATGTTGCAAAATAAATTTAGATGTGACGATGTTGCAAATGGTGCAGATCCATGCAGTGACGGATCTAGGATTCAGATGTAGGAGGGGATGAACACCTTCTTCTACCTCTAGACACTAGAAAAACTTCACTATAACCGAAAATTTTAAAGGAGATTGAAGGAGAGCTTCATTGTTGTGCAGGCAGTAGGGGGGTCGGAGCCCCCTCCGCCTCCCTCGCTGCCTCCATCCCTGGATCCATGTTGCAATTGTTCCATCTTGATGTTGCATTTTTCAAATCAAAGATTTGAATGTTTCATGCAACCAGAATTACGGCGGTTTTTTTAACCTTCTCATCAATAATTGGCAAATTTGTTTTTTCAACATGTTTTTTGACGTTGCAAACGGTAATTTTCTATGGTGCAATTTTTTTCTCCAAATATTGCAGATGTCTTTTTTTTATGTTGCATCGGAATTTTGTTTTGCCAATTGACGGTCCGCTCCTAGCGCCTGGTACGCACGTTCGGGCGCTGACCATCATCTTCTTGTTCGTTCGCGTGCTAGTGTGTTCCTTTTAGGCCTGTTTAATTCCATCGTGCTGGCGGACAGAGGCCTTCGGCCCGACAACGGACTTGAGCCGTGTCGCGCGGGCGCGCGGCGCCATGCGAGCAGGAGGGCCATGCGAGCAGGAGAGCTCGGTGTGTACGTCTGGCCGTCCGTGGTGATGATCTGACAAGCTGCGCGGCCACGATGTTTTTCCGGGGTTTTTCTTTTATAAAGCGGCAGTTACATCGTGTCAATCGGCGCCATCCCTGGGATTCACGCATTGTGATACTTGTTTCTTGTTCAAAAAAAAAACTGAAAATGGCACAATGTCTGCCCAATCGTACATGCCCTCAATCGACAGGGATAACTGTTTAAAACCTCTTCAGTTGATATGAAAAATATTGTTCGGTTGGTAGATGAAATAGTGTTGCGTGAGAAAAAAAATAAACCAAGATAAGCCGACTCGTCTCTTTCAATCAACTTTTCTATTATTAAATCCTTAAACAACGTTAATTGTTCATCAAACTTTAACCAACAACATTTGTTTATAATTAATTAAAGTAAAATGGAAAGCATTTGACTTAATTGATTAAGCAACAGGCCCTGTCCCAAAAGAAAAACTTTGACCAACACTGTTTATTTAATTAATCAAGGCATCACACAAAGGAAAACACAATGAGGAACTACACGCAGGAGATCATAAGTCACAGGATTTGTGGAGGAGCTGCTGGACTGGTAGATTAATGCATTTCCCTTGCACAACAGTCTTGTTTGTTCTTCATACCACACTCGGTAATTATGCAAAACCATACACCCCAAAACTCAAGATTTGGGGTCGCCGGTAAGGGAAAACTGCTTATTTCTCAACCAGAGACACGTCTAAACTAAGGTTCAACACGAAAAAAAGGGTAATACAGGTGTTCTGTTACATCATGAACTCTGTGATTTCAAGGTTGTTACATGAGGAAGTCCCTGGGGTCTGTGACATACCCCGTCAGGGCCGAGGCGGCCACAGTGTAGGGGGACGCCAGGTAGATCTGCCCCTCCTTATGCCCCATCCTGCCTGGGAAGTTCCTGTTCGTCGTAGACACACAGACCTGCATCCAGATTATAAGTGGTTGAAACCATTAATTACTTCATCATAACTGCCAATGTCAACCAAATACAATTCAGAGCATGAGCTTTTGCCTTCACAGACTAAGGACTTTGATCAATGATAAAAGGCCCTACTGTTTACTGTTTCTAGACATAATTGTTCAGTAACAACATTAGAACAGCAATCTAGCACATAACTAATAACTTAGACTATGGTAGCAATTCTGTATCCAAGTAAGCATGAGTGAGAACAGCAGGTAGCCAGTCAATGGTGTGAAACTGGTATGGGCACAAGGTAAAGTGTTTTATCTTTCGAGAATTAAGATATATCGTACTAATTTGTGTACATAGAACTATAGTAGCCCCAACCCCTATGTAGCACGGATAATATCATCATATACTGAATTGTGTACATAGAACCATAGTAGCCTAAAGCCCTAAACAGGACACCTCACAGGTATACATTATACCAACCCTATTTTACAGAAAATGCTTCAAATTTTGCACAAGATTCTTACCATTGGTTCATTCATGCGTGCATATGTATCGCGAGGGCCACCTAAGCAAGCACCACAACTAGGGCTAGCTGGTGTGTCACAGCCAGCCTCTTCGAATATCTGGGAGCAAGTTTTGCCACCAGATCCTGGCACAGGGAGGCTATATACATCCATCCACACCTGCAGTCACATTCTTTCAGTGAATATGAACAACAAACCTATAGGATGTTACTTCAGGATATTTTTACTCTAGGTAAGTAAATTTACCTTTTGTGTCGCAGGGACAAGGAATGTGGGAACTTTGACCTTCTTGCCCTGGATCAAGAAAAAAGTTTGCAGTTAGTCAAGTAGTCATGAGATGAAATGGCTTAAAATATAGCGAGGAGCATACATACAGTACAAGTTTCAAAGTACGCAATGGATATTAACAGAGTATCATCCAAGATGCATTTACACCATGGTAGGGTTCAAGATTCTTACCGAAGCTAAGAACACCTTTGCAGCAGCAACGAAGTCCTCTGTCTTACCACCAGTGCAAGAACCAATATAGACCCGGTCAATCTTGACATCTTTGCATTCTCTTGCTAGAGCACGGTTGTCAGGTGAATGTGGCTGCAGTTCATGAAGATTATTACTTCTTTTTTATCAGAAAATCAACAAAGCAAAGATAATGATTCGCAATAGACTACATTAACAAACCTTAGCAACTACAGGCTCCAGTTTGGATACATCAAACCGATAGTCACTAAAAAATCTGAGGAAGAAAGAAAAAAGAAGTCGATCAAACAAAAGAAGCAATAAATCAAAAGCTTACGAACATGCCATATCAAATAATCACACAGAGAATACAAGCTCAAAAGCTGCAAAGGAACAAAAAAAATGTCCAGCTGACTGTTTAGAGCTGCAACTGTTAGGCAGTGGTTTAGCTGAATGTTTGAGACAGGAAAATCAATGGCTTTTAAGGTTAGGCAGTGGTTTAGCTGAATGTTTGGTGCTGCTATCCTCAGCTGGTGTCCCCAGCAAAAATGGTTCGTGCAAAAGTTACATGCTTCCTTTTAAAGTGGGGTATCCTATCTTTGAAAAGAATGTGAAGGAAAACACTAGACAACACTCTTGTTGAATAAGTACCATTAATCTATTTGTTCAATGCATAACATAATCAGATTTTCAGAACAAGACATCAGAAAGCAGCTTGTTCAATAAGTATCATTCATCAATTTATTCTTGAATTTCAATGCTTTCTAACAATGAATCATGTCTCTGTAAGAGAAATATCTTTAAACCTCTAATATGCAAATCAATGCATCATGAGCTAACGGACAAAAAAAGCAAGGGCAGCCTATAATCACCTCGCCTGAGCATCACTGTACACAGGTTCATATTCAACTGACGTCTTGCCCTGCAGTATGACAGCTATGATGTGAGAACTAGCTTGACAAATCTTTTGCAAATTGTTCCGAGCACTCGCTATCTCAAATTTTATTGGAATATATGAAAGAGAAAAGCACATTTCCTCAGTTTTATCAATAGCATTTCAGAGGCTACTTCTGTACCTCGAGGTATTTAAATGTAGTCTCATCAGCAGGCACAACACCATTCTTTCCACCAGCTTCAACAACCATATTGCACAATGTCATTCTCTCTTCCATCTAGCAAGTGCGTGCACAGAATTAGTTCAATACTACATAGTGTGGCAGTTAATTAAGCAAATCTTGAGCAGGTAACGCACATTTAGACTTTCGATGGTTGATCCAACAAACTCCATGGATTTGTAGGTTGCACCAGATACAGAAATCTCACCAATAATCTGTAAGGAGCAATTATAAAGAATAAGAAGTCCCGGATACAAGTAGATCCGAGAGATGAACAAATCTAACATAGCTTGTAGGCTTACTTGCAAAATCAGATCCTTTGCGAGCAAATAAGGTGGCATTTCTCCATCCAGTACAAATCTTATAGTTGGTGGCACCTAAAAATAAGATTAACATATCAAAACACTGTGTTCTTTTTTCTGTAAGTGGCCACAGCACATCAACTATATACGACAAAGCAATAAGAGGGTGTACAGAAAAAAAAATGGAATGTGTAGCTGATGTATAAATAGGGCTAACTGCATACTGCACTCGATGTTTCTATTATTGTTGTGTTTAGAGGAAATGAAAGTCAGTGCAAATGACAATAACATTTTACTTATTATCTAAGAAATATAGCTTTAGTTTTGATTTATGTTAGTCTTACTAACCTTTAGATGAACTTATGCAAATCCTTGACACGTCAATGAAATATAGAACCACACCCACAAATATATTTTTTTTGTTCTGTAAGACCGGTGCTCAAATTTAACCGGAAGTAATGAAAACATTTGGCATACCTTGAGAAGAGCCTTTCCAGTGCCCAACACAAAACCTGCATCGGTGTTTCCGATTCCAGTTGCAAATTGACCAAAGGCTCCAGCATTGCATGTATGAGAATCAGTGCCAAGCAGAACCTAGATAACAACTGGAGTTAGTCCTTCCTGTATGGTAAAATCACAGATAGCCTGAGCTTGGTACAGCCAGTAAGGTACCTCGCCTGGTCGGCAGTGGCCTTCTTGAGCAAGTGCAACGTGGCAGACACCTTTGTAGTCTGGATTAGCCTGCAAACAACTTGAAAATGTAACTTCTGCTGGAAGAAAAACTTCGATAGGAATATAAATTGTATGAGGCAGACAAGCTAAGATATGAACTGAATGAAACGACAAGCAAATGAGCAGCCACACCTTGAAATTGCTGAGGTCCTTAATGTCATAGAAGTACTTGATGTTCTGCTCCATACAGAAGTCCCTGAGGATATCAACATTGCGGTTGGCCCTCTCATCACTGGTGAAGATGTAGTGGTCCGGGATGATGACGACCTTCTCGCGGTCCCAGACCTTGGCGTCCTCCCCGAACTCCTTCTTGAAGATGCCGATGGTTCCCGGGCCGCAGACGTCGTGCGTCATGAGCACGTCGACGCCCACCCACACGTTCTCCCCGGGCTCCAGCGCCGCGCGCTCCGACGCCCGCGCCAGGATCTTCTCCGTCATCGTCATCGAAGTCTTCACCTGAGGCGAGATTGAGGAGAGGCCGCGGCGGCGCGTGTGTGAGCGGCATCGGCAGCAGCAGCAGCAACATTCAGAAGAGGCGCGTGGATTCAGGAGGGCGTACCAAGCCGGTGGACGCCGGGGCGCGGGGGGCGCGCGCGGGCGAGGCGACGGCGCGAACGCGGCATGGCTTGCTACGGCGTCCCGAGCCCGCGCGGTGCTGCGACGGCGCCGGCGCCGCCGCGGCGAGCTCCTTCTGCGGCAGAGGAAGGGGAGCGAGGAAGCGGGGTCAGTGACGGGGACGCGAGTTCGGGGGCGCGGGAGGAGGGAGGAGGAGAGGACGTACCTTGTGGACGAAAGCGGCGGAGGCCTTGGCGGCGGAGACGGAGGAGGCCATGGTGTGGCGGCGCGCGGGCGGAGCGAAGCGTCGAACACCTTGCGGGGGAGGTGGCAGTCGTCAGGTCAAGGTGGAGGAGGGGATCGGGATTGGGGGTGGTGCGGCGCGGCGCGGCGCGCGTGTGTTGGGTAGGGTCGTGTGGCCGCCGTGGCGTGTGGGCCCGCGGGGGTGACCTGGTGAGGTGGGCGAGCACACGAGAGGCGAGGCGGTGGTAGTATCTGCGCCTGCGAGTGAGGACAATTTATAGCGGGAGCTAGAGAGGTAAGGAGTGTGACGTGAAGCCTTGGATCGAGATCGGGCGGCGATGGATGTGTTTGCAAAAACGAGCACGGCTTTGGTGTCGGTATGAGCCGTGTTTAAGCTTAGCGTTGACTGAGGGAGATATTGACACATACATAAAGGATTTTTCTCCGTCTAACAGACGTATTTATTTTATAATAAGAATGGCTTAAAAAGTGTATTTAATCTTTTGTCTTCCTTAAATTTTACTCTCAGTGGCACCGTAGAAGAACTTTAAGTACACACATATTGATTTTTGTGCACTGACTTGTTGGTCGAAAAATTGCAAAGTTTGATTATTTAAAACCAGCAAACGTTTTACATTGGTGGACATAGTGCATACCTCATTGTTTGTGTTCGTAGAACTAAACCTTTAAATCAACGTACAAATCAATGTATAGTTAGGTCAGTTTCAGTGCAGAGTTTCATTGCACATGAGTTTCATGGTGATGACACTCCTCTCACACATATGATGGAACTCTCTCTTCTCTCTTCATAAATATCTTGCCACATAAGTAAAACTGTGTTGTGACATTGATAATTAATGTCATGACCTCCATGAAACTCCCATTGAGACTGGTCTTATAGTTTGTACTGATTTGTCTAGGTGGTTGTGGTTCCAAATTCCGGTAAAAATGGCTTAAGAAAGCAAACAAAATCTACTCCTACTCGGCTATTGCTAAGAATGTTAATACTCCATGCTAACTGCCTGGCTCATTTTGGGAGTGAGTGGTTGCTTGCTTGGCCGCTACGTACTCACTCTAATTGTCTATCAGTCTATGCCCCCAAGCAAAATGAATAAGATCAGATAACACGTGCTACCAGACAAATATTTTGAGCTGTGAGATAGTCTGGCCACACAAAGGTCATCACATCTTCTTCCTTCCCAACAGCACAAGACCCCTTTTTTTTGCCAACAAAAAAAACAAGATATGGAAAACTACTACTCCTGGACAGCATTTGCAAACTTGGCCGCTACGTTGCTCATTCACTTGTCACTTTGTCAGCCCGTGAATACGCTCACGTACACGTATGTGGTCCATCCAAAAATTTCGGTGTAGTAGCTAATTGCCCAGCCCATGACCGGCCCAGCAACAGTTTTGAAATGCACTATTTAGAACAGAAAGCCCAAGATGAAGCCATTTTTCTCTGTTTTCTTTCTGAGCAACGACGACAATTACAATTTCAGTTTCCTCTAATAAAGAAAATGCAATTCCAGTTGCTAAAAAAAGGAAAATACGTTTAATTTCAAATTTGTGGAATCCCCGTGTTCTGAAAATATTTAAAACCACAATATATATTAGATATGGACTTTGGAATTCTCACCGGCCATTATTTTGTGCTAGCTGGCTCGATCATATTTGATATTTGTGAGCTCAAGAGACAGCCCAGCGAAATTTATGCAAAAAAAATGTATTAAATTGCATCATTCCATCAGGACAACACCCAAATGTATAAAATATCTTCAATTTCAATAATGGACTGTATATAAAAAAGGAAAATATTAGAAAAAAAACTGTGCAAAAGATAAGGCAGTTGGCTAGAACTTATCTGGTACATGGGTGTGTAAACTAATGGACAAACGGGAACACGTCATGTGGTCATGATTTTAAAAATCCTTTTTGGCAGTGAGAGAGGGAACAATAACACGCCAATCGACATCATTTCCTTTGGAAATAATGTAATACTATTACCACGTCACACTGACTAAAGTTGTATCGTATAGTAATATATTTTACACCACCTAGATCACCCAAATCCATAATTCGTGTAAAATAAGATACTATAATCCTGTCCTATTGATCACATCAAACCGGTCAAAATTTGTCCCTCTCACTATAATATAATTCAGTCAAATTAAGCCTCTATAGCTTACTATTTTTTTATGATGCGCTAGTATATATAATTTGGCTGCAAGAAATTGGGCCCAGATGCCCCAGATTCATGTGAATTCTTTGGAAATAGTAATTAATTAACTAAGTGCTTCTACACACTTCCCGAATATACAGAAGGAATTAATAATAGTATATTCTTATCTTTAGAAATTGAAAAAAAAAGATCATATAACATGGTAAGGAACATCATGCTGTATGTTTTGCCTTGATTACTGATGCTGGTGCTGCATTCTTTTTCCTTAGCTGAGAGTTGAGATGTATTCTGGCATGCACAAATGTGCACTGCAATGAAATTTAACCTGGGATCCAACTACACGTTGACTTTGGAGTGGGGTTGACTAGTTTACCCGGGTCAAAATTTATTTCTTTTTTCTAAGAAAAGCACTTACGTATCTTGGAAAGTAAGTAGCTAGTTAGTGTGTAGTTCCCTTTGTTAAAAGAGTAGAGAGCTTAATCGGTCTCTCCTTTTAATTTTCTGTTAACCAAAGGATTCAACTTTTCTTTGTGGGAATGAACCAAACTCTTAACTATTGTAAAACACTTTGAAATCGATGTGCTATTGAAATATGGCCATCGAATAGGATAATCTAATATTTGCCACTTGCGCTAAAGCTAGTTTGGCATGTACCTGACTTTTCTTGTGCAAAGTTGATTTATATATTTGTTGGAAGCTGTTATCAACTTATCATCGATCCAAGCTTAACATAATAATAATAATATCGTCATACCCAACTGCCTCAATGATATATTCTATAGTCATAACCAAATAATTATTCACCCCATTTGGTCAATAATACGTCGATATTGGATAGGGAAATGAAATGATATTTTACCATAAGATTATAGTCATGCAAGGCAATGATGATTAGTGACTAAGAATCATCTTTTATCGATGTTTTCTTTGTGCAAATTACATTGATGTTATCTTTTAGATAGATATTATAGAGTGTGAACCTCTTAAGAATTAAAAAAGGGTAACAAGCACGGTGAGCCAAGATGACTCGAGGGTTTATGATAATTAAGTGGAGAATTATTTAGTCTTAACCTTCTTGACCACCATGATTTTCATGATTCATTAGATAAAGTTACCTAATAATCATCGTTATTTTTAAAGAATAACCTAATTAGCTATCAAGTCAGATAAGAAGTAGTTGAGTGGTGGGCAAGAGGCTCTTCTCCACCAAAGAAACTTCACATAAATAAACTGTATAAATTCATTTGCTTAATAAAAGTGATACTTTTGCTTTCCACATATATGCCCTTTACATACATATCTTAACGTTTCCGTCGCTAGCTAGGCTATAAAATAGAGCTTTAACAAAAGAAACCTCAAATATAAAAGGCTATTTTGCAGAAACACACTTTGACTTTGTTAAATTTTAGGTCGCGACAGCGATAACTTTAGTTTCAAAGGCTAGAATCAGTAACGATAGATTTGTGATCCATGTATGTGTTCAGACCAACATGGTTGAAGGATAACATCATACCCACTTCAGTGACTAATACTTTTAATTAATATTCTTCAAAACATGGAACACAAATTCATTATGAAATTGAATACAAGTTTATGTGCATTATACTTGAGATCTTTTGTAAAATGTTTACAATAGTATACAAATAAAATAAAAGAAGGTGAAAACATTGCTGCTATGTTTTGGTCAGACACAACACCATGCAGCCAATATGAATGTGAATGCCTGATGAATTCAAAACACAACGAAGTCCTCCTCCGATCTGCAATTTATTAAATAATCAAGGGTTTAGCCAGCAAAACACTCAAAACATAAATTAATTCCGCGTCACACCGCATATTTCGAAATTAGCACCACCTCAGATTAAAAAATTCGTCCTCTAGACGATACAAAACAAGGAAACAATTAAACAATAAAGCCCACCATTATTTTTCTCCATTAAAGAACCCACTAATTTAACGCCAATCACCAAACCGAACAAACTTAAAATTTTTAAAAATTCCGTTCATTTGCAAAATATTTTTAAATAGTTTCTGTCCTTGTTTAAATTAAAACCAATCGATCCCTTTTATTTCCTCGCTGTATTTCCCAATCTCCTCGTCTCCTTCCTTACCTCTCCCCCCTTGTGCTTGTGTTCTTGAATATCTCGCCGGAACACGGCCGGCGCGGCGAAACTCGCCGGAAGGTTTCACCGGCTGAGCACCGGCTTCTGGCTTGCAGGCTCTGAGTTTGGGTTCTGAATTCAGGATTGGGAGTCTGAATTCGAGGTGAGTTCAGGCCTTCAACTTCGTGATCGCGCTTGTGAGGAGAGAAGGAGCAGAGCGCCAGACTCTGATGGTCACGGCCCGACCAGGCGCGAGGTAGTGTTTAGCGAAGAGCCCACGATGGCGACAACGGAGGCTTCGCCAGCTGCGGCTGATGCTGCGCAGCCAGCACCTGAGACGCCGAAGCCGACGCCGACGCCGACGCCGGCGAGCTCTCAGCCTGCGCCGGCTGCTCCTACGGCCCCGTCAGCGGCGCCGGTGTCTGTTGCTGGGAGAGGAGATGGGAAGAGGAAGCGGGGGAGGCCGCGGAAGTACGGGCCGGACGGGAGCCTGCTGCGGCCGCTGAATGCGACGCCGATCTCGGCGTCGGTGCCGGACGACGCCGGCGGGGCGCAGTACACGCCGGCTGCCGCCGTCGGGGCCGTCATGAAGCGGGGCAGGGGGCGCCCGGTGGGGTTCGTCAGCCGCGCGACGCCGATATCCGTGGCAGTGACGGCCGCCGCGCCCACGGCTGCGGTGGTCGTGTCCGCGCCGCCGCCGCAGGCACAGCTCGGGCCACTCGGTGAGTCCTCGCCTCCCCTCCCCTCCTCGCATCACTTGAACGCCTTACTACTCGTTTAATTTTGAGAAATTTCGCCATGATTTCGTTCAATTTCGATCTGAGATTGGAATTTGGGCCTTGTTTAGTTCGTGGGAAAATTTGCCTTTTCAACGTTTGGAACTCCTGTAGCACACTGTAGCACTTTCGTTTGCTTGTGGTAAATATTATCCTACCATGACCTAACTAGGCTCAAAAGATTCGTGTCGCGAAGTACATCAAAACTGTGTAATTAGTTATTTTTTTTACCTATATTTAATACTCCGAACTTATGTCTTTTGACGTATTTAATGTGATGTGATGGAGAGAGAGTGGAGAAAACGTTAGAATTTTTAGCAAACTAAACAAGGCCTTGGGGGCAAAATGGAATGGTCATGACTTTTTTTTAGTCAAAGAAACTGCGGTTTGTCGGAGCATAGTTGGTGACAGAGCTGCTATTCTAGGTAGGTGAACTGAAACTCTGAAAGAGACATGCAGCCTAGTTTCAGTTCAGGTTGTTCTGCTTGGACTAGCACTAGGTGTACTTGAGACTCCAGTAGTGCTCCTGTCTCTGAAGACGTGGCCCTGGTTGGGTATCCATGTCGTGTTCTTTGTGGTTTCAGACTTGCAGGCTTTCATTCTTCATACTGTGACACGTTGGTAACCTACTTATGCAACATCTATTAAATTGACCATGAAGGGATGATTGCAATTATCAAGCCTTAGCTCTTGTACTACTGACACCTTATTCTAGAAAGAGAGAAATACAAGAGAAACTGGAACTTCCAGGCCTGTTCCGGGATCCTGCCTGATTCATCCGGAATTTCAAGTTCAGTTGGAAACTCACTAGCGTATACGCTAATATTAATATGTGATTGATGTGTTGTCATAGATGACGCAATTGGGTGGCTTGGAAGCCTATTTATTTATTTGTGGTTGGACAGAAAATATGTCTGATAGCGATGTTAAATAAGTTGATGTCTCTTGGAAGCATATTCTATTGGAGGAAAAACAGATACATTGTTGGGTTGCTTGGGTGGATAGACATAGGTTACGTGTGATATCCGCATTCGAGAAGTGATTTGAAATGTTTTCCTTTTTGCATGAGACTCTTAGGTTTTAATTGTTTGGCATGAGTAGCAAGATATTTTGATAGGATAACTAGTTGAGTTCACCACAAAGAGGCAGGGAGATTACAGCAACATGGTCTGCTACTGTTGTCGGTTCTGCTACAGTAACTTCTTCTGATTGTTCCTCTTTGTTCTTTCCTTTGGTATTTTCCCCACCACAGCTGCAATTATAAAACTTTACTCACTCCTCCAGCAATAAATTAGGCATAATTCTTGTCTGGCAGCCCAGATCCTTTTTGAAAGAGAAAGAACAGAACATGTGAAAATATTCAAAACGAACATTCTCCTGATAATTCTGTATCCCTTTCTGAAACATGATATTCTTTGATTGATGGGCAGGTGAATTGGTAGCTTGTGCTTCTGGTGCAAATTTTACACCTCATATCATTAATGTTGCTGCTGGTGAGGTAAGTGTCATATTTACCATCTACTTGATAAAATATAAAGAACTTTCACCTTAATAGCTTAATGAACTATATATATTTGCTTCTAGATTGGTGCCCTTTGGTATTTATTTCTTCTTTATGGAGACATCTCATTTTAATTTCATCAGTATACTTACCGACCTCATTTATTTTTTTACTACTAGGATGTCAATATGAAGGTTATTTCTTTCTCCCAACAAGGTCCAAGGGCAATTTGCATTCTATCTGCCAATGGTGTGATTGCAAATGTTACACTGCGTCAACAGGACTCCTTAGGTGGTACAGTAACTTATGAGGTCTGTCCATATTGACTTCTGAGGTTATCTACATTTTAAGAAGTGAAACTGATGGGTGGAATTTAATTCTTACTTCCCATCTTACTTCCATGTTAGCTGTTGTATTTGCTTGTGCTTTTCTTGTAGTTCGCATTTGTTCGTTGAAGAGAGTTCTTGTAGATTATTTCATTCAAGGAGGGATCCGAGTCCATCAATTGTTTATTCTACATTACTAAAGACCATCCAAAACTAAATTGATACTCCTAGTAGCCTTACATGATCAGTTTATTGTTTGCCTGTGTTTCCATGAAAATTGTTAGAGAAAAACATTGGTAGGTATTCAACAGATCAAGTGCTGCTTATAAATTGATGTTAGCAAGTTGAAGTTATTGTGCTACTAATTGTAAGATAAATGAGCTTGTGAGATAGATAGATGCATTATACATGACCTGCATAACTGAACAAGCAAAGTCGTGTGGCTTTCCCTTCTTTATTTTTTTTATTTTTATCATAGTCCCTCTGTAGTTAACATGAGCAGAAATGTCTTTGCAGATTTTGATTATTTAATTTGTCATCTGTAGTATCAGTTGAAAAAGTTAAATAGTGATTTTGCTAGTAGGGTACAAGGTTCTGGTTTACTGTGATGTAACCCACAAAATTTCAATTGCATATCGCAAAACTAGTTTATTAAGCACTTGATCTTCTGAATGTCTAGCAACTGATGTTTCAATAAAGGTGCATAGAATGTCAAGTGGCCATAGCAGTCCAGTAGAAATGTTACATAAAGTAAAACTCAATGTGGTCAAATTGAAAATCACACCATGAATATTCATATGATTTGACTTTGAGTGGCTAGGGGGCCAAAAAAAACATGATCAAGGCCTTTCCACTCTTTGTTATGAAAGGTAGATGCATGACAAGTCGATGGAAGATAGTAGCATCGAAGAAACTGCAGAGAAACTATATACATATAAAATTGTATATATATGTGCTTTAGTCATGTGTTGTTTCTTGTTAGTGCTGTAGCAGATATATATTATAGTCACAGGAAAAGTATGTGCCTAGCTGGCCCATTGTTTGATAGTGCTTGTATATGTGGTATATGCTATTCAAATAATGATAATATGTTGGAGTTGGACTCATCATGTGACCATCCTCTTTTCTACTAGAAAATGGGTGTTGTTTGGGGAAAAAGACTTGTGAATACCCGGTCTCTGAGAACAATTACTTTATACTCTTTTATCACTTTTTTTTTGCTGACACATCATGTTAAACCAGGGCCGGTTTGAGCTGCTATCCTTGTCTGGATCTTTCACTCCGACCGATAGCGGCGGCACCAGAAACCGCTCTGGCGGGATGAGCGTCTCTTTAGCGGCCGCCGACGGCCGGGTCATTGGCGGCGGAGTAGCCGGTCTCCTTGTGGCTGCTAGCCCTGTCCAGGTAACGTGAACCCATCGAATTATAAATACACGCGAAATGATTTATATTATGGTTAATTTATTTGATTAACTAACTATAGCCACCAGTTCATGATGACTCGGCGATGGATGATTAATTGTTAATTGCAAGCTGATGATGGGGGCGTTGTGCCTGCAGGTCGTGGTAGGAAGCTTCCTCCCGAGCTACCAGATGGACCAGAACGCCAACAAGAAGCCGGTCATCGAGATCACGGCAGCGCCGCCGCTGCAGCAGCAGCCGCCGGCGGTGGCGACTGTCGGGTTCACGATCTCCAGCGGGGATATGGAGGACTCGTACAGCGGCAGCCATCACCCGCGGACCGGGGCAGCGAAAGGGAGCTCGACGCCGGCGGTGTTCAAGGTGGAGAACTGGACGGCGCCTGCACAGCAGCAGCGGCAGCCTTCGCCGCCGGAACAGGCGAGGAAGACGCCCCCGCCGCCCCCGGCGTCGGAGGCTCAAGTCCCCGTCCCCGGTGGGTGAGGCTTACGTATCCTGCTCGTCGATCGGTCGGCTTGGCTGCTCATCACTTGCCGGCCTGTTGAATCACTTGCTTCAGGCCTTCAGGGCTAGCTCTCTGATCATCTGATGACAATCGGGCCCTGAATTAAGTTTATATAGGGAACACATATAATTCAGTAATGCAGCAACCTTAATGATGACGTTTCAGGACAAAAGTGGATTGGTTTACTTGCACATTGTCAACACATGAACACTACAGTAGCTCTTAGTAGTCTTAAATTAGGTGGTGACATTTTCCAGTTTATTTACATGACGCTTCAATATATATATACGCATCGTCGTTCCATTGTTGCCCATTGGTGTACCTACTGGTACATGTCTTGTGACTTGTGAGTATCCTAGTAGTTGCATTTTGTGTGTGTGTGTGTGTTTTATCATGATCTGAGACAAATACTACACGTCACGGGAAGCTGAACGAGTTTCCATGGCGTACGTGGCATGGGAGGCACCGTCAGATCCAACCAGATCCAACACTGCGTGCACAAGGGTACTGCGGCCACTTTTGTTTTTTAAATTACACAGTACAACACATACGCTCATAACACGGTCACTTTTATTTTTTAAATTACACAGTACAACACAGACGCTCATAACACGCACGCACACTAACCCTTATGAATACATGTAAGTAAATCCTACCCCTATGAGCACCTTCGAAGGACTGAGCACCGACAGATCTGGAGATTCCCGAAGTCACCACTAGTGTCTCGTCGTCGACGGGAACGTCGCTTACCACTTAATGCATAACACCGAAAAATCCCGGAAATGGTGCGAGCACCAGGATTTGAACCCTGGTGGGTAGCGTCACACTGGACCGTCCTACCATTGGACTACAAGCCCATTCGCTTGTGGCCACTTGCTACGATAAAACGAAAGCTACCTTTTCTTTTGTTCCAAATTAGTCGCTCCTCCATCCCCTTCTCTCTTTCTCCCCCTCTTCAAATTTCTAGGAGGGGCTTAGGGAGCTTCGACTGCCTCCAGTAGGTTCTGCATAGCATCCTGCACTTCCAAAATGCAGATCGAATCTTCACTGGAGCCAGTCCAGCAGATGCTGCAAACCTTTACTCATTTTGCGGTCGCACCTCTCTCATAGCTCGTTCTCAGGGTGAATGCAACTTTCTTCATCCCAACTGCTCCCTCCTCCTCCCCACCCCGCGGTGGTCTCCACCACCACTCGTTGCCTCTTTTCTCCTTCCCCAGCCGCCTCCAACACCCCCGCCGCCTCCTTCCCCGACCGGCCTCCTCCACCCTCAACCGCGGCGGTGGAGGTTGGGTCCATGGCGAGGCGAGGCAGCCCCCCACGGACGGCGAGCTGGCTCGGCAGATCCGGTGGCTGCATGTTTCCTTCCGCCTGTTGACTTGTGGATTCCGATGAATCGGGGTTGCTCTGTCGAGTTTGAGGTTTGTCGCGGACTCCTCCTCCCGGCCTCATCACCGCCCAGGCTGCTCTGCATCCTCGCCGCGGTCTCCTCCTCCCTTACCTCCTCGTCACCCGGTCTGATAGGCAGCTGATTTGGCCGATGCGCACGGGATGTGTGATGTTCGCTGGAGACCATGTTCTTTCGTGAGACTAGGGCCTTGTTTAGTTGGTTGAAAATTTTGCCTTTTTAACTGCTGGAACTCCTGTAGCACATTGTAGCACGTTTCGTTTGTTTGTGGTAAATATTATCCTATCATGGGGTAATTAGGCTCAAAAGATTCGTCTTGTGATGTACAATAGAACTGTGTGATTAGTAATTTTTTTTACCTATATTTACTGCTCCGAACATATGTCTTTTGGTGTATTTAATGTGATGTGATGGAAAGAGAGTTGAAAAAGTAGCAAATTTTTGGCAAAAAATTTGCCATCTAAACGAGGCCTAGATTATTCTCTTTCCTTTCCCCACGAATATTTGTTTCCTGGAAAATAAAAAAACAATAAATGGTTCTTTCTCCCCACCTGCACCAACACGTACGGGACAGGAAAACTTAAATATTTGCTTCCTGAAAAATTAAAAAAAAAATCAAAGAGCTCGTCAGAAATCGATCATCGAGAATTTCAAAGTGTTTTAAACTTGAAAGGCGGGCGGGGTTTAAGTAAGAAAGGGCGAACTGGCAAATTGGATTACGAAAGGCCCATTAATCGGTGGTCTCGGGCCGGGCGGGAGAGAGACGTTGCGAATTTCTTTTGTTTCTTCCGCGGCCCAGCCCATACACGTACGTGCGAGGCTAACAAGTCCTTAATGAAGTAGCCCAGTCGTAAAAAAAAAAATACAAGTGGACGCCCTCAGCCTTGTGGACCATTGTGGACCAATGCAACTCGTGGAAAAAATCTAGAAGAAGTTGCTGATGCCATCATCATTAGATGTTTAGAATAGACAGGGAACAATATACTATATATGTAGATACTTATATCAATCTATATAGATGATGTTCAGATAAATTCCCAGCGGCTAGGTAGGGATAAAGTCATTGAATGCATCAGTATGTACTATCAAATTGCTGACGACGAATCGACGATCCACTGCATATGCTGCAACGACCATGCATGCATATGTATGCATATATATACGCAGAGAGATTTTCCTCACTCATCAATCGATCGACTACTTGTTGCATATTGCATTGCGACTATGCATGCATGTCACTTTCGTCCGCGAGGCAGCAAATAAATAGCTGCGAGGCCTTGCAGCACTAGCTCCAAAGTTATTAGGGTTTTAACAAGTCCTGAGGTCCATGAGGTTGTGGAAAAAGAGGTTACGGATCGGAGATCTGCAATCTTTATTTTCATCCGACCGCCGGTTGGTTTCCACCGTACTTTTCTGTTGGTGGTGATCGAGAGCAACTCGTGGAAAACTTTCAAAGCGAGCGAGCACGTCTGTGCTAGCAGTACGTATATATAGCAACTACGCGCGCAAGTTCCTGATGAAGATTTCCCATTGATTGCAAATTTAAGAACTAATTAATTAACGGAGTGGATCGGAAGAGCATGCACATACAGAGCCAAAAATAAGAAAGAGTGGAGGAAGCTAGCAACATTGGGGACATATGTGATGTGGTCGATCTGTTTTCTGTAAAACCCAAAACTCTGTGATTTCGTTATCATGATAATGAAATCCGGGCATAACCCCTTGATGAAAAAAAACATTGGGGACATATTCTTCGCTACATGCATGCCCCATGCACGCGTGGCACATATCTGTGATTTCGTTATCATGATAATGAAATCCGGGCATAGCCCCTTGATGAAAAAAACATTGGGGACATATTCTTCGCTACATGCATGCCCCCATGCACGCGTGGCACATATCTGATGCTCTGCAGGCTGATTCCTGACCTGGACGCGTGGTGTGCAAAAATATAAAGGCTCTGCTATAGGAGAGCAGCGCGCGGTTAACCGTGTGCAGCCAGTCTGTTTGCATTGCGTTGATATTCAACCACGAGTCGGTAATACTTTTCTCCCCGAACGAATCAACACTAACCGCCAAACGCTTGTCAGTCAGCAATCTTTTTCTCTCACGGCAGCAAATTAACACTAGCCTCCAATAATCAGTCAATTAATGCAACCGAACAGTGCCTGCTCAGACTACTCGGAGACGACTGAAATGACGCTTTACGTTCTCGGTGGAAATACGAATCGAGGCTTCCTGGAAATTACCAGTAGCTAGCAGCGGAATGTCACTCTTTCCCCTGCTGCGTTATTTTTCTACCGTCCCATCAACGTCCGACGACCCGTCGGATCTCCCTAATAAACCCTAAAAAAGCCTATATATATATAGCGAGCACCGAGCATGCAGCAGCAGACTCCGTCCGATCCATGAGGACACATCGATGGATCAGTCACTTGGCAGTAACTTAACAATGCACAGTAATTTCTGCCGGGTTTACCAGGCTACTATGTACGTACGTAGCTCCACGTAGTTTGGGTGCTAGTGAACGAAATTTCGCTGCATGCATAAAAGAGACGACAAGTTGCGGCTCAGTTGCGGCGCCGCCTGCCGGATTTTTCAGTATGTATTATTGTATATATGCATTATGCATATATACATTAATAATATAAAGCGGCTGCCGTCAGCTGGCCGGCTGCGATGATATAAATAATAAACTTACTAAATTAAAGATGGCTGGACTAGCCGGAGACGATCCGGGAAGATGATACGATAGCTACAGAAATAATGCATGTAGCGTACTAGCTATAGCTATAGCAAGGCCGGCCGGTAAATTCCCGCCACCTCGCGGCAGACCGATCACAGATGCGCAGGTACATCATCCAAATTGTAGGTTGTTTTGGTTTTTCTATATTCATTGTTGTTTTGCATGCATCTACATGCTATAAATTAAAGGTCGAAGAAAGATGACCAAGCACGCTAATAACACAATATAAAAGAAGTAGATCGATGGTGTTCCGAGAAGTTCCTAGGGCTATATATATATATATATACATAGTTATTTTCTTGCTCAACTACTACCCTATACACGCACGATGCGTCGATGCATGTGCCTTTCGTACACAACATCGACGAGATGTTGAGTCAACAATGAACAAGTTGTAGAGAAGGGAGAAGAAACTGAAGGCTTTGAAAGTGTGTGGAAATTGTGAAGCACCTCGTCTGTGCACAGCATGATATACAGAACGATAAGACAGGGACAGGCAGATCGACACTAGCTAGCTTGCACTGGCATTGATCGACACTATGTCTTCGATCGCGTTGCCTGAATATTTCCACTCATCACAACATGGAATGAAAGCGCAGCCAATGCAAGTCGCTGCATGCATCTTTCGCGTTGTGGAAAACTTTCGCGCGCCCGTCTGCTAGAGATTCGCAGAGATCGAAGCAAGTTCGTTCCTGATAGTTTCTGGTGAGTGCTGAGTGCTGACCCAGACAATTTAATGAGACAAGCATCTATCTGGGGAGCCCATGTAGCACCAGACGGTATGTCCTAACAAAATCCTCCCCAAATACGTAGATTATAAGAGCATCTTCAACAAATTGCTCAAATTCACTCCCATCCAGTACCGGAAAACTACCTACCTTTTGAGAGATTTTAGAGATGAGAAATAGCTCAGCAGATTACCAATGCAAGTTCGTCGATCTCCAGCAGATGTGAACCTCTTGATTTCCGAAACAAAATTGTTTTCGATCGCGGAAACAAAATTGATTTAATTCACACGCTTCAATTTACCTTAATGTTAAATGAGAAAGACCAGCTGCAAGATATTATCCTTGCAAATGGTTGTGCGCTAAATATCTGGATACCAGATAACTTATATATCATCATGCTATAATTAATATATCTCATTGCCTCTTATATTAATCGCAAAATGCAAGTATTAATTAGGAAGAAAAGGAGAAGGGAGCTGACCTGCGTGACATCAGGCAATGTGCAAGCAATGTGCTCCTGCTACTCTTAGTTGGCATGCCGTGAAGACTGAAGACCCTTCCCAAGGTGGAGTCCAGCCAGCGCACGTCGTCTGATTGCTAGAGTTGATACGCATCAGAAATCCAGGAAGGATCCGCACGGTGGAGGGAGGGCTAGGACGCCAGGCAGGAGGGGAGCGGAGGAGTTGGCGCGGGGTTCCATGCACATGTAGCGGGACGTGACAGATTGAAGCTGTGGAGATTTCGGAGAATAGTTGTACCGTGCAGGACTCTCGGGTGGGTCCAGAAGTGGGTACAGAGGACGGGTAGATGCAATCATAGTGACAAAAACAATTCGTTTTTGGCAGAAACACTCTCCAAATTGCGATTTTTCGATACTTTATAGTCCTTCCACCCTATCCACTCCCAAAAACATACGACGGGTGGGTCCGGCGTGAGGGGTACGGCGGACCCGATTTGGGTGAGAAAAATTTTCAATTGTCTTCGCTCCTTATAGTATAGATATGGATACGTCGTCGTGAATTAGACATGTGCAAAAAAAACCCACTGTACGACTTTTTGTTTGCCTCTCCGGCTTTGCCATTAAAAAAAACGAAAGGCCTCTCTTCTTTTTCTTATTTCTTTTGATCGGATCACGAAATGAAGAATTGTTGGAAGCCATTTGTCAACGAAGAAACAAAGGTAGGAAGGAGAAATTATCAACGAGTCTTTTTCCTTATATAGTGTCTGATTGGTTTGTCATGCCAAGATGTAATGGACTATGAACTTTTCTGCCAAAATCCGAGCAAGACTCGATTGGGTGCCAACCAAACATAGAGCAACTCCAAGAGTTTGCCAAATTTTATTTGGCAAATCTTGTGTTTTGCCAACTTGTAAAAAGATATGCCAAGTAAAAAAAGAGTACATCTCCAACAGTTTGGCATAATCTATTTGCCAAATTCAGATCTAACTTACATCAGAAACCCTGAGAGAGAAACAAAATTATGTTTCTACCCTTCCACCTTTTGAAAACTTAAATCAGGAATCTTGAGAAAAAACAAAATTATTTTTATACCCTTCCATTTCTTCTAATACGGGAGGATGCGCCGCGGATCGTTGCACGCATATATGCGCGCGCGGAGTCGGTTTTTCCCAACTTGGGATAAATGGCAACCTGAGATGGGGAACTGTTGGAGAAGGTTTTTTTTCTGTTTTTGCCAAAATAATAACAATGGCAACTTGAGATGGGAAACTGTTGGAGTTGCTCTAACACCTTATTTTGGCTTTGGCAAATATTAGGAGCCAACCGAGAGGCTCATAGTCCTAGCTAAGAGCATCTCCAATAGTCTTTCTAAATTTTACTCTCTAAATCATCATTCTAAATTTTACTCTCTAAATCATCATTTAGAGAGCCATTTACATAAAAATCATTTTCAATATTTTTGACTTTCCAACAGCTTTTCTATTTCTTATATGCACTCGAGAGAGTCATTCTCGTCTTCTATATTTGACTAGTGAAAAATCCGAAATGGAAGATGTATGGCTACATTTGGATGATCATTTAGATAAGTTGTTGGAAGACATTTTTCCACCAAAATCTTTATTTCTATCATTTATAAAGAATATTGAGAGTCTCTCAAAGATGCTCATCATACTCCGTATCCTCTGTTTTTTTTTTTGCTGAAGAATTTATCAAACATGCCATCGTATATAGCTAAAAAGGAATATTCAAGGTTTTTTAGGGCAAAGAAAATTCAAGGCTTGACAACGTCTCCTGTCGTCTCATGGTAAACCAAAAAAAAAGGTTACCGCTGCCACTCCAAACTTTCTGATCTATGTGCTTCGTTCCAAGTTCCAATCCGGCCCGATCCACGCACGCTACTCGATCTCCTGAATTGTTCTTGAAGAAAAAGTTTCAGATTGAATTATTTCGCACGCGCATGCGCGCATACGTTTAGCGGAAAATTCCAGATTTAAATAGATTCTATTTCTGAAACTCCATCCATGGGCGGCAAAGACTTCCATGGCCACAGACTCAAACAGTCTACAACCCTCCTTGAATGACGGACGATCTTGCTCCTTATGAAGCAGTGACCAGATCCGAATCCAGTGTGTTCCCTGAAGAGTACCTGTAAATATGAAGACACTATGCCCTTGTCAAAAACAATATCATTTCTAGATATCCAAATTGCCCAACACATAGCAATTGCTCCTGCTAGTATCTGATGCTTCAGTTTTCTATTTACCCCACCCAACCAGTCATTAAACAAGTGATGCATACTAGTTGGCGGTGATAAATTGAAGGAAACTTGAACTAATCTCCAGATGAACTTAGCAAGATCACAATCAAAGAACAAATGTTGAATGGTCTCACTACATGCGCAAAAAGAGCAAGACATATTTCTATGCCATTGCTTGCGAGCCAGATTACCTTTTGTTAGCACTACCCCTTTAATCAAGTACCACGCAAACACTTTTATTTTAAGGGGGATTTTCAGCTTCCAAATCACATTATTAAAATGCAAGACTTGGGTTAATAATAGATAGTGAACAGTAAATCTTCCATTTTGATGTAGACCCAACTTCTTAGGGCGTGTTTACCACACACATACACATACGTACGTAGCAAGAAATTATGTAACGTTTCTTGGATATATAAAACAAGCTTAATTTTATTAATCTTTAAGATTGTAACATTGAAGTGTAATGCAAAGTTTTTTAAATACTCCCGATCTCCACTTAGCGAGATACTTTCCCCCCAAAATTGTAACTCGTTTTGATTTTTCTATATATTCACTGTTGTTTGCAACATTTTGAAACGAAGGAAGTACTACGCATGCTATTAAATAAAGTTCAAAGAGATGGACCAATCACGCTAATAACACAATATAAAGAAATAGATCGATGATGTTCCGAGAAGTTCCTAGGGCTATATGCAAAAGGGTATTTCCGTATTTGCCTAATGGTTACAATAGCTTCGGTGGCACCTTAGGTCCTGGGTTCGACTCCCCATGGGAGCAAATTTCTCATGATTTAACGACGTTTGTGATTTCAGTGGTAAGCGACCTTCCCGTCGACAGCGAAGCGCCTGTGGTGACTTCGTCAATCTTGAGGATTTGCCAACTCAGTCTTCGAAGATGCTCCTAGGGGTAGGGTTTGCGCGCGTGTGTTCATAGGGATGAGTGTGCGTGTTGTAAGTGTCTCTGATGTACTGTGTAATTTGAAATAAAAAATCATAGGGCGGCTCAGTATTCGAATATGCTTCTAAGGGTAGGGTTTGCGCGCGTGTGTTTATAAGGATGAGTGTGTGTTGTGAGTGTCTCTGATGTACTTGTAACTTGAAAAAAAAATCCTAAGGCTCTCTATATATATTTATATATATTTATTTTCTTGCTCAACTACCCTACACACGCGCACGATGCATATGTGCCTTTCGTACACATCATCGACGAGATGTTGATGAGTCGATAATGAACAAGTTGTAGAGACCAAGGAGAAGAAACTGAAGGCTTTGAAAGTGTGAGGAATTTTTTTTTTGAGAATTAAAGTGTGAGGAAATTGAAGCATTACCTCTTCAGCACTGCATGAAAAACAGCTATAGCTAGCTGGTCCATATACAGAACGACAAGACAGGGACAGGCAGGTCGACACTATCACCAAAGTAGCTTAGCTTGCACTGGCATTGATCGATTTTTCTTCGATCGCGTTGCCGGAATATTTCCACTCATCAAGGAATAAAAACAGCCCATGCAAGTCGCTGCATGCATCTTTCGCGCGCGCAATTGTGGAAAACTCATCTACTACGTATATCTGGGACAAGTACGTCTGCATCACTGCATGATTTGCAGGGAAGCAAGTTCCTGATAGTTTCTCGTGCTGACCCAGACAACGAGACAATTAACCAGAGTCCAGAGGGGCTGGCTACGTCCTAACAAAATCCTCAAATATGAAATCACTCCGTTTCATAGTATTTGTCGTTTTGGTTTTCTAGATACATTCCTACTACCATGTATCTAGACATAAGTATATATTTAGGTGAACAGCAAAAAAAAAGTATCTAGAAAAATCAAAACGACAAGTATTATGAAACGGGGGAGTAGATTTTAGAGCATCTCCATCAAATTACTCAAATTCACTTCCAGTATCGAAAAGTACCTTTTGAGAGATTTTGGAGATGAGGGATAGCTCAGCAGATCACCAACGTCTCCAGCAGATGAACCTCTTAATGTTTGGAACAAAAATGTTTTCGATCGTGCAAGTTCCACAACATTTTCCATCGATCGATGACGACGCCCATGCATCCATGAATGGATACGTCGTCGTGAATTAGACATGTGCAGAAAAAAAAACCCACTGTACGACTTTTGTTTACCTCTCCGGCTTTGCCATTAAAAAAAAAAGGCAAAATGCCTCTCTTTTTCTTTCTTATTTCTTTGGATCGGATCACGAAATGAAGAATTGTTGGAAGCATGAGATTGTCAACGAAGAAACAAATGTAGGAAGGAGAAATTACCAACGGGCCTTTCCGGGCAAGTACATTGGTGTCGTCTAATATGTGGTCTAATACAATGACACGTAATATTGAGACGACTCAAAAAATGTACAATGGATTTGTCTTATAAGCTGACTGGTAAAGCTATATAATTTTTTAATTTGTGCATGTGAAAAAATATTATGAGTTGCATAGCAACAATAACACGCACAATGATTTTTTAGTTGTCTCATGAGGTAGTTCTTTCGCTCATGAGGCGGTTGTTTCGCGAAGCAACCACCTCATTCTCTCTCCTCACTCTCTCTCTCTTTCACATCATAAAAAATCTTACATGTCACCGTATGAGACGATCTATGAGATTGCTGACGTGTATCAAAATGCATATGCTCTATCACCTGGATGAAACATATATATAGGGCATGCTTGGTTGAAGGTGTTAGTGTTAGTTTGGAGTAAACTAACACTAAACTAACACAAAAAATCCAAGCATATGTGTTAGTTTGGTGTTAGTTCCAAGTAACACCCCTCAAAAAACTAACATCCCCAAGAGGTGGTAATTGGTGTTAGTTTTGGTGGACCCCACCCCTTTTACTCATTTTTCTCTCTCCCTCTGGATCCTCAAATGATTGCAAAAGTAGCATTACATGCAAAAGTAACACATGCATACAAGCTTCCAAGGTGTTAGGCTGCGTTCGGCTGCCTTCTTGCGCAGTGTTTTCAGCTTCTTTCCTCTCACAATCAATCTGCCGACTTCTTGTGCAGTATTTTTCTCTCACAAAAAATCTGCCGACTCCGTAACAAAAAGAGCAGCCGAACGCTCTCTTAGTTTGTTAGGTGTTAGTTGAGGGTGCAAAAGACTAACACTAGCACTAACACTAACACCAGAGAACCAAACAGGGTCATAGTTCCTGATTGATTTGGCTCCAGAATTCACCGTGCCAAAATTCAGGGCGTGCCAAGATGTGACGTGAGTATGTCAAAACCTGAACAAGATTCGATTGGGTGCCAAAATTTATGAATATATACCTATTCTGGCTTTGGCAAATATTAGGAGCCAACCAAGAGGCTCATAATCCTGGCTAATCATACTTAGTAGTATCTATGTTTTTTTTTGCCGAAGAATTAATCATACTTCGTACTCTCGTAGCTAAAAAAAGAATATTCCCGGTTTTTTTAGGGAAAAGAAAATTCAAGGCTTGACAACGTCTCCTGTCGTCTCATCTCAACTCCTAAAAAGTATGAAGTGGAGAAAAAAACCCGTTAGTACTTTCTTCCGCTCCACCGTGCGTCCGCCTCCCCGTCCCGTGCGTCCGCCCCTCGGTTCACCAACGCCGCTCGGACGACCACGCGCGTCTGCCTGTGCCTCCCTCCGCTCCGCACTCCTGGGCCTCCCTCCGCCCGCCCTGGCCCACCCCCTCTCTCCCCGATCCCATCCGCACGCCCCTCTCTCCTCCCGACACCGCCGCACGCGCCTCTCTCCTCCTGTCGTCGCCGCGCACCCCTACGACCCCTCCTCCCGACGCACGCCCGAACCCGTCGCCTTCCCACCCCGTCGCCTCATCTCGCCGGCGGCGCATCGTCCCTGCCGTCCGCTGTCTCCCCTACTCCAGCCGCCTCTCCATCACCCCAAACCCTAACCCGGGTCATCCTCTCCCCGATGTGGCGAGTGGAGGCGCCGCCGAGGACGTCCCCTGCCTCCACCTCGCGCATGACGCTCAGGCGCCGTTCCGGCTGAGCTCGCCGCGGGACGGCAATGGGAGCAACTACCTCTCCCTCCCTACGTCCTCTGCTAATCTTTGCTCAACCTCCGGTGCTCCACGCCGTGGCTCCTTTGCCGCCGCTCCTATTCCATACTATGCTGCGTCAGGTCATCACTGGAGTGCATGCTGCTGTTGCCTGACCCTAACCCTAGGTTTGTACATTTCCTCATTAATTTATTTGTATTTGTACACAGTTCATAAATATGTATGTTTTCTACTGTGCAGATCATCTGGTTTAATCTGATTGCTTTTATTGGGTTTGCCCTAACAGGTAGAGCTCCAAACAGTTTCATGTTAATAGTTTCAGTTTCTTCCTATTGAACTAAACGCAAATACAACCAATTCTTAGCATGGTTCCTGTTGCAAATCATTGGCAAGCCTGCAATCTTAGTAGGGCTCCATGTATATATAGACGCTAATGCTTGATCAAGTTAGTCGCTTATAGCTTCTGTTGAGTAATCTTGGAGCATATACCAAATTCCTTTTTGCCTCTTGGACAGTTAAGAGCAACCATGAACTCTTGGGTTGGAAGCCAGCTCTTGCTGCAACAAGCAGCTCAGGTAAAAAGAGGCATGCATGCTTTTTCTTTAGTTTGGAACCTTTTTATTTTTTTAGGAACCATCTTTGTTGTTTGGTCAATGCAAAAGGGTCTGATCTGGCATGTGGAAAAAGAACTCACACATATATTGGTGTTGCTGTTCTCACAAAATGTTTCGGAAAGTATTGACAGTTTTTAGTTGATGAGTATATACCAACAAAGAGTCGTTATATACCAATTTATATTGTTCCTACTGATATCCATGAGGAAATCATAAAAGAAACACCTGTCTTGTCTTGGTCTGATCTTTGTTGAACCTATGAGCTCCTGTTATCCTAGCTATTGATTTCAGTTTGGCTACAAAACTGAAATTTTCTGAATGTGGATCTTCATTGGCTTCGGAAGTTTTCTGAATGTGGCTCTTCATGGACTGAACCTTGAAACTAGCGCTACTTAAGTAAACTTAATTAGGATTTGGTTTGTACTCAGAGCTTATTTGATTTGGCTATTTAGTAACAAGCTTAATGATTTTAGAATCAAGTGACTTTGATATGTACACAACTATCATTCTACCACTGACACTCTTTAAGTAGCCCTAGGATTTGGTTTTTATTTGGAGCCTATGATATTGGTCTTTTTCCCTCAAGAATAATGATTTTCAGAATCAAATGACTTTGATGTAGTTATTAATGGATTTCAGTATTATCTATCTAATGAATGAAGGGGGGTTAAAGTTCAAGCGCTGATTTTCATGTGCAGGCTTCAGAGGAGCAACTGAATTTTTTGGACAAGCTAGGAGCTTGAGAGGAAACTCTGCCTATTTTTTATCATCTCATGTAAGAAGTTTGATTCTTCCTTTGTGATCGATCCAATCGATTTTGTATTGCCTCCTTAGTGCTAAGACGTATACCAATTGCTACTTGATGTGTGAAGATATATTTTAGAGACCAAATATTCTAAAAATGCAGCTGCTATGGATAGTCCTGAATACAAATCTCATATTTCTTAGGGAAAGCAATATGTTTTTAATTGTCCAATCTAGGATTTTTTATCATCTGAACCGCCTGCCCGTTCCAATCAGATTTGGATAGCGCTTCAAGGAGCTGGCAGCAGTGCACTTCTGTCATCGCCTAGCAGCACATTGGCATGCAAGTAGGCCTTTATCTTCTTTACTTATTGTCAACTTGGCTCTTGTTCTCTCTGTTCTTGTTAGCATTCCATCTTTGGAATTCTGATATTTTTTTATCAGAAATCTGATATTAACTCAATGGGAGGGGATCCTATATCTGAAAATGTTCGGCTTAGTGTTTGATGACAGAAAGAAAATGCCAACTGAAATGTCTACTTCAAACATTTGTTTCAGTTTGTACCATCCAAAGGTACATGTTGATAGAGCTTCATATTGACTTATTTCAGGATCTCCCTTCTCTTGTATTTATTCTTACTCTCAATGTTGAAATGTAACAGACTCTTAGAGTGAACTAAAGGCCTTGGAGTTGGGAATTCTAAACAAGTACTCTTGTATAGGATGAGGTCACCGTTTAGAAAATGAAGGTGAGATTTCTTACTTGCCAGACAGCTCATCATGTCTCTGATGTGTTAAAGTGTAATCATATTATATGGGGGAAGACCATTCCCTGTAAAGAGACTTTTTTCAATCCTGTTTTTGGATGAAGGCGATTCATTTCTTTTGCACAACTAGCACATTGTTGCACATATTTTGTTAGATATGCATACATACACATCTTGAACCCCTTGCACTTGCACATATGTTAGGAGTTAGGACATATTGTTTATGGTCGAAATGTCTCTTGAAATATCAATATAGAGGATATGATTATGTTAGGTTTACTTTTAATTCTTGTATTCATTATTTTGTTGTAATATAATTATTTCGTTGCCCGTAGCAATATGTTTCAGCCACTACTGTTCGTCCAGCCAAAATGTTCTCAGAAATATTTCTTCAAAACTTGCTATTTCATTAATTCTTCCAATACTACAATGTTTGTAGCAATACAGTTACGACCATTGGATGTGTACTTTTAAATGTAAATCCAATGATATTACTTTGTAAAGCAAATTTATATTATGTGAGCCTAACTGTTGGTCACAGATTACAAGGTTTAAATCTTGAAATGTTATGTTACAAAAACAACCTTGAAATGTGTATACGACAGAATGAGCGGTTGATAAGAAATATAAGAAATCACCCTTATTTTTATGTTTTCTTGGTGCAGGTGTTGCTCCGTAGATTCCAGATCACTCGCAATCTCTCATTGGATGGAGTTCTCGATTTTCTGAACTCAAAAAAGATGACAGATGCTGGTGCACTAGATCTCATTGATGATGAGGACAGTGATGTTAAAGAAGGAATTGATCAACAAACAAGAGGAAACTTGGGGCTTGGTTTACCTGGATCAATGGAAAATTGTGGAAGACCCATAGCTCGGACAAAATGTGTTAACTTCGCTCCAACTGGAAGATCTTTTGCTGCAGCTACCACTGATGGTGTTTTATTGTACTCGATGAATCATTTATTTTTGATCCAACAGACCTTGACATTGATGTCACACCTGAGGTATTTACTTCACGCCCTTCTTGTTATGTATTGCCTCTTAACATTATACTGATTAACTTGCAAATTTCTGCAATTGATGTTTCTAGAAAGTAGATCAAGCTCTTGCAGAAAACCAACACCAGAGAGCCCTTATACTTAGCCTTCGGTTAAACGAGGACTCCTTAATTAAAAAGTATATATTCGCTGCGGATCCATCCAATGTACGAGCTATTTGTGCTTCAATTCCTTCCAAGTATCTCCAAAGATTGATCGATGCATTCGCTGAACTTTTGGAAAGTTGTCCCCATCTGGAATTTATCCTCATGTGGTCTCAGGTACCATCCTTTTTTTCTTCTCTCCCAGTTTAGCATACATGTTTTGGAAAGTTGTCCCCATCTGGAATTTATCCTCATTGGTGACTCTGCTTGAATCATTGCTTGTAGTATTTACATTGCCTATTTTTTGTAGCTAAAATTTGTTGCATTTGCCTCATTTAATCAACACTGTAGCGATGAATTGTCATGCTCATAGATTCCTTTTGGTTTGCTGCAGTCATATATGTGACTATTTTCTATATGTAGTACTTTCTCTCTAACTTGTGTTAATTCTATTTCACCAAAATCACAGTTTTTGAGCTGCATGATGTTGCAATCCAAATGTATGCTGTCCAAACAGCCCAAACAATGTTGCCATAAATCATCCAATTGATATATGCTAATTTTGAAACTTTCTTACTTTATTCTCTCCTGTTGGCCACGAACTAACCACAGACACTTTGCAGTATGGATGGACGCCTTTGTTATGTGGCTGTAGGATATCAAGAGGAATACTATTTGACATTCCTTCAAGATGTTTATTATTTAGCATTCCTTTAGGTTTATTATTTATTATATTTTTAAGATCATTGATCCAGGTAACTATTAAGTGACATTATTGATGACATGGTGTTGACTGGACATGGCTGGCTCCTCTCATCAACTCTGAAAGCATTAGATGTCCAGATCATCCAATCTGAAGTGTTAATCTTCTTGATTTTTAACTTCAACGTGGCTCTTTTTTTACTATGTAGATTTTTGTTCCAAAGTTGTGAAGGTTTAGAGACATTCAACAGCCTGGTTGTCTGGGCTGAATCTATAAGAATTCGTAATTGGATAGAGTGAGCTGAGTGCTCTATCTATATTTGTGTTAGTTTGTCACTTGAAGAAAAAAATTTGGGCAAATTAATAATTTTTGTGTGTAAATGTGCTCTCTATCGACAAACAACTTCACAATAAATATTAGATCTGAAATTATGTGTTGTCAGTCATAAGTGACTTACATGCTATATACAATGTGTGCATCACTTACCTTTGTTGTTACTGTGCATGTGTATACATGCATTGCTATGGGAGCTGAAAATATTTCAATGCTATATGTGCCATGTCCATTTTGATATTAGTATGTAAAAAGTTGATATTTATTAATCTTGGTGAGTCATAAAATAATATGTTGCCAATATCAGTTGTTTAGTATAATATTTTTGCTTTAGAATTTTTCATGGCCCGTAGCAACGCACGGACACGATTCTAGTGGTAAACCAAAAAAAAAAAGGTTTACCGCTGCCACTCTAAACTTTCTGATCTGTTGCTTCGTTCCAAGTTCCAATCTGGCCCGATCCACGCACGCTACTCGATCTCCTAAATTGTTCTCGAAGAAAAAGTTTCAGATTGAATTATTTCGCACGCGCATGCGCATACGTTTAGCGGAAAAATCCAGATTCAAATAGGGCCTTGTTTAGTTTGCTAAAATTTCTAACGTTTTCTCCACTCTCTCTCCATCATATCACATTAAATACGCTAAAAGACATATGTTCGAAGTATTAAATATAGGTAAAAAAATAACTAATTACACAGTTTTGATGTACTTTGCGACACGAATCTTTTGAGCCTAGCTAGGCCATGGTAGGATAATATTTACCACAAACAAACGAAACGTGCTGCAGTATGCTACAGGAATTCCAAATGTTAAAAAGGTAAAATTTTCCAACAACTAAGGCCTAGATTCGCGCCGGGCCGAATATACGTGAAAATTCTCATGCATGTTTGACGTTGACGGCGACGCTCGTGGAAACGTCGTGGACCGTCGTCGCCAGAAAAGCGCACGCAAATGGATAAACCCCCGGCCCAGCCTGACCCACTGGCCGGTGGGACCAGTTCGTTTCTGGAGCGCGAGGCCCGCCTGCCAGGAGCCCCCCGGGAGGCTCGTGAAGCTTCTGCAGCTGTTGCAGACCTCCGTCCGGGCCTGCGTCGGCTCCGCCACGTGGATGCGTACCATTGGTCGAGACCTGGGCAGTTCGCGTCATCCGTGTCGCGCGAGGCGCGTTGCGCTGCGCTGAGGCTTCTTGCCACGTCTTTTTCTTAACGCCAAAGAAATTAACAAGCCGATGGCCGATATGGGCGGATTGTCTTGCATGTCCAATTGCTTAACACGTTCAATCTGGTCATTAGCACGACAAATTAAAGTCGGCTGCAGCTGATCTGGCAACGACGACGGGGTACTATGTCATAGCAATATACGTACTAGTAGGCTGATGGTACGAGTTAAAATATTTTGACTCCAGCAAGTAATATAGTTTTAAGACATATACTCCTACCTCCCATTTTGACTTTGTTATGTTTATAGTTTTTTACGTTTTATATACGTATAATTTTTATTAAACTGGAAAATCCAAAATTATTTTCAATTTGAAAACGGATGGAGTAGTAAATTGGAAACACATTCCAACCATTTCAAAGTACTATTCATTTTGATTTTTTTCTAGACAAATATAGTACCATATGTTTATTAAAAAAATAAAGTGAATGGTATTTTGGAATAGAGGGAGTACTCGAATCATAAGAAATCCAACCAGCTTATTAAATCAAGGAGTTGGAGTAAAACTAGGCACGTGAAAATAATGAAGCACTCAAACGACTAATAAGAAACCGAAAGTTGCTTAAATCATATATAAGAAATCCAACCAGCTTATATTATTAAAACATGGAATTTCGGCAAACTAGGCACTTGAAAAAAAACATGGAGCACTCGACTAACCAGAAACCGAAAATGTTGGTCTCATACGTACTTAACACATGCCTGCGCAGCAATTGAATTGAAAATGATGCGACCAAACGAGAAAGAAGCCTTCACCGTGTACCCGTGCAACTCAACTCTACTAGATGCACGCGAGATAAGCGTGTGCCCGACTGGACAACACGTCGGCGGCGGCGCCAACTGGACAACACGCAACAGACGGCGGAGTCGCGGCTGTACGTGACGAAACTTCTGGGACGGTCGCGACGCACGGTGAGGCTTCCTGAAAACTACCCGCGCGGTGCCGCGGCGTTTCCTCGCCGCAGACCAACCGGGCCCACCGCAAAACCGGCACCAGCAGCACCACCCTGTAGTATATATAAACACGCCGCCTCCACCCCCGTCCCCCAGAACCCACGAGCACCTTTGCGTTGCGACCCGACACGACTCGAACCGAACAGAACAAAAGGCAAGGAAGAGCAGGAATCCAATCCTCCTCACGAGGCCTTTGCGTGAAGAGAGAGAGAAGCGTCGGCGGAGCGAAAGCCAGAGGAGGGAGGAGAGATGGACGCCTTCTACTCGTCGTCGTCGGCGGCGTACGGCGCGGCGCCCGGCGCCGGCTGGGGCTACGACTCGCTCAAGAACTTCCGCCAGATCACCCCCGCCGTCCAGACCCACCTCAAGCTCGTACGTATCCCGGGGCCCGCCCCATTGCTCTCCCATCTCCATCATCCCCCTCTCTTCCCATCCTCCGATTCTGTCTTCGTGCCCGTGGTGGCGGAATGCAGCAGCGGATTCGGGCGTCGGCGTGGTTTCCGGGTGTTGATCTGACGGTTTCGCGGCTGTTTTGGGGGGATATTTGGGGGGATTTGGTTCTGATGGGGCTGGGTTCTTCGTGGGCTTCATGCCTGCTTGCTTTTCCCGTCCCAGGCTGGCTCGCGCCCCCCTGGTTTGATTTCCGCGCCCAGTGGTTTAGATGATCCAGTCTAGTACGCCTCACGGTTCGATTCGTCCAGATGAATGGATCTGTCGGAATGTGAATGCGATGAGCGCCGCAGTTAAACGTTTCAGATCGAATTGTTGGATTGGAACGTGTGCGGTTCACGCAACCAGCATTCGTTTTCCGCTGTTGGTTTCGTCGGAATCCTTCATTTGCGATTTTTTTTTAAATTAGAACTTGCAGTTTGCGTGTTGTTTATTCTTCTTCGCATAAGCTGTTGGCAATTTGGGACGCGCACTGATTCACGCGTTCATTCGTTGGGTTGAGAACTGCAGAATGCCACCGCTTGATTCGCCACAAATAAATAATTCGATCACAATATTTTAGCAAGTCAGATTCCATTCCGGTTACTTGTTTACGCGCCTTTAGATGTTTCGCGCTATCGTGCGATTGTGTGATGTCAGGCAGACTGTGTTCTAACGGTGGTTAGCTGCTCGAGTATCCTAGTAACTCTGAATTTCTGACGGTTGCTGGTTGGTTGCCTGCAGGTTTACCTCACCCTATGCGTGGCGCTGGCCTCCTCGGCGGTGGGAGCTTACCTGCACGTCGTCTGGAACATTGGCGGGATGCTGACCATGCTCGGCTGCATCGGCAGCATCGCCTGGCTCTTCTCGGTGCCCGTCTATGAGGAGGTTAGTCTCTCCATCTTCAGTTGACCTTGATAGCCTGATCGCTCCGACCTGTAGAAGTTTTTGAGAAATTTGACAACGGAAAATGTCAATCGTGCTGACTTTTGTATGTTCTGCCATGTGGGTGCGTGTGTGCAGAGGAAGAGGTATGGACTGCTGATGGCGGCTGCCCTCCTGGAAGGGGCGTCGGTTGGACCTCTGATCAAGCTCGCTGTAGACTTTGACCCAAGGTAATAAGGAACTTACCTAGCAGTTGTCTTTGAAATTGCCTGCGTTGTGGGGTGCCACTTAATCAAATACGCATGAGCCCGCCTTGTTTGATCATGCATGAGTGGATTAGTAGGAGCTATTAGTCGGCATAGTTGTAGTAATAAATGATGTAATGCTCGAGCAATTAGGTGATGTTGATTGGCAATATGTCAGTAGTGACTGGGACATATTCTATGCCTATGGTTCTCGTGTTCTCACCTTCTTGAGGGCACTTATTCATTTAACTGATGTCGGTGTCACATTAGCAGAATTTTGCATGGCTATTGGACTACCAGTATTTCCTGATGATAATATTTTTGTCGGGGTAAAAGTTTTAGGTAGCGTCCTGACAACTGCAGTTTCGAGTGTGTCATGCATGATGTTATGACTAGTTTAGTTCACAGTTTTTGCTATGAGTGTGCCAAATTTCTGCACCATGATGCAGAATTGATTTTGCTGATTTTGCCCTTGATTATGCTTTTTCACATGTATGTTTCACCCTGAAAGATGCTTAAGAAAAGCAAAGCTGCTTCTGAATTACTTGATGGGGGACTGGCATGGGATGGAATAACATGGTTTGCAAGATATAAAATTAAGAATTGATCAGTTTTCAGATGAAATGTCCTGACCACTTAGGGGAAGTGCTAGCATACTTCTGTTTGTTTGGCTTCCATTAGGACCATTAACATTTGTGCATGCTTTCTTTAAATGCCTTAGCTAGCAACATGTAATCTGCTCAGGTGTCTTAGAACTCTGAATTGTATGATGGTGTCCTGTGTTGGGCTTGGGCAGTTGGGTCTTTTGTTGATTCTGTTAGGTAAAGGCTGAGCTGCTGCTTTATTTAATTCTTGTGCTGTATTCGGAACTAAATTCATACACCAGAGTAACTATTGAGCCATGCATTTGTAGTTAAATTGCTCGAGAGCCTCAATCTTAGATCTGTTGCTGATCACGGTCATAAACACACTAATTGTTTTCTCTGTAAACTGGTGTAGCTTACCTGTTGCTTCTGTTGTTGTGTTTGACAGCATCCTGGTGACAGCATTTGTTGGGACTGCCATTGCCTTCGCATGCTTCTCTTGCGCTGCCATCGTGGCCAAGCGCAGGGAGTACCTCTACCTTGGTGGGCTGCTCTCTTCTGGCCTCTCCATCCTGCTCTGGCTGCAGTTCGCTGCCTCCATCTTTGGCCACTCCACTAGCAGCTTCATGTTTGAGGTGAGTGAGATACCATCTGCGTGCAGCATGCTTATGCTGTACTGGTTGTTGCTGTAGTCCCATGTGGCATTATAACAGGCTGGAGGAAAGAGTAACTGACCTGAGATGGGTTTTTATCAACTCGCAGGTCTACTTTGGGCTGCTGATCTTCCTGGGGTACATGGTGTACGACACACAGGAGATCATCGAGAGGGCGCACCGTGGCGACATGGACTACATCAAGCACGCTCTCACCCTCTTCACCGACTTCGTGGCTGTCCTCGTCCGCATCCTCGTCATCATGGTGAGCTTCTGGGGTTTGCCTGATTACCTCTTTTTTGTACTAGTCGTGGGATTGCTGCAGTGTGTTGTTAACATTCTGTGCTGACGATCAATCCTCAATTTTGTTGTGCAGCTCAAGAACGCAGCTGACAAGTCGGAGGACAAGAAGAGGAAGAAGAGGTCGTGAGCGCTAGCTAAGCTGTCCCACCCGCGCCCTGTGCACATAGAAGCCACCACTACCTACTGCTCGTATCACTAGTACTACTACCACAAGTGCGTTGAGGATGGAACGGAGCTGCCACACAAGTGGGTGTGTGCTGTGGTGGAACGAATTGTTCTTCGGTTTCTCTTAGTTTGTTATATAGTTCTGTGAATCTCTGTGTGAAGTTTGCTGGAGCTTTGCATATACTTTGCGCGCTACAAACAGCAACTCGGATATGTCTGCCTGTGTGTTACCGAATGTTGGTTGGCATTGGTCTGGGTCTGATAACAAAGCTGTGAAGAAATAGCAATGAATCGCTGAGTTCCCCGATCTGTGCGGCCTAATCGCTTGTACAGAATCTAATTTTGCGCCAAATGCCGTTCTTAATTTGGTGTGTTTCTGGTGTGGCTGAAACGTCGCGGCTGCCGCCGTAACGGTGAATCGTCTGGCCCCTATCGTCAAAAAGATGGTGGCCGTCGTGGGGCGCGATGCGGATTTGCCCGCTGCTCCGCTGTCCTCTGTGTTGTTACGGCTC
Source organism: Cenchrus fungigraminus (assembly GCA_036936925.1). Taxonomy (NCBI): domain Eukaryota; kingdom Viridiplantae; phylum Streptophyta; class Magnoliopsida; order Poales; family Poaceae; genus Cenchrus; species Cenchrus fungigraminus. The sequence continues at coordinate 122,398,864 of CM072770.1, read as the reverse complement.
ATCACACGCTGATGTTGACCGAGGACAATCACAGGTTGCTTGTCCGTTGTTAATCCGGACTACGCCCGCCGAAACTTTACTAATCCGGATCGGATCGGCGGTTCTATACAAAAGGCCCAGGCAGGGAGAGCCAAGAAAGACCACCGCCTGTCTCTCTTTTTTTGCTCAACGTGGCTCGAGTTGGACCGACACAAATCGAAATCGTAGTATGCCGAGGCATCACGTTTGCAAGAGCTCTGTGTACAAAAGCACCCACGAATCCATCCAGTACCAGTAGCCTCTCTCTTTCACCTCGTCGGTGACGGCCGGTTCTCCACATACCGAACCGAAGGCGCCCTCCTCTGATTTACGCCTCCGCGCTTCACAAAGCGGGTGGGTCGCTCTGCCGCCGCGGCTCTGCCCAGCCCAGCGCGCCACCACACCACCCACCAACTCGCCTCTTGCTTTTATTTCCCCGGGCGTCGCGGCCTCCTTGCCTGCGCCTCCATCCCGCCCTCATCCGGCCAGCTGCTAGCCCACCACCACGCGCCCGCGCCCGCGCCCCGCGCCGGGGCGGCATGGAGCCGAGCAAGTGCGGCGCGCGCGTGCCCCGGGCGGTGGCCGTCATGGCGGGGCTGCTGGAGCGCGCCGCCGAGCGCGGCGACGCCGAGGGCGAGGGCGCGGGCGCGGCCCCCGCGTCGTCGTCGGCGTTCCGGGGGAAGGCCCTGCCGGTGATCTCCGTGCAGCGGTACGCGGAGCGGATATACCGGTACGCCGGGTGCAGCCCCGCGTGCTTCGTCGTCGCCTACGTCTACCTCGACCGCCTCGCGCAGCAGCAGCGCGAGCGCACGCCGCTGGTGGACGACGTGGACGAGGAGGAGACGGCGGTCGCCGCAGAAGCAGCGACGGTCGGCGTCGTCGTCGACTCGTACAGCGTCCACCGCCTCCTCATCACCGCCGTCATGGTCGCCGCCAAGTTCATGGACGACAAGTGAGTAGCCCCGTTCTTCAAACCATCCGCACTCACTCCCCTCCTCCGAACCAATTGGTCTCGCTCCACTGACGCGTAGTGCTGCTCTGCTCTCCGCCTCTCTTCTTCGCCGCTTCGCTCATCGATCAGACTTCCATTTCTCGGCCGGTAAACTACCCCGCTGCTAATTCGCCATGGGGAAAAAAAGATTACCAATCTACTACATCAGCATCAGCAATTGGGCTGCGCCTTATGGTTATTGCAGAGCTGACGCTCAACGCCTGCACATGCCAGGGTTGACTAATGACTAATTAACCCTGCCGATCAGCGTCAGTAACCTGTAGTATTAACCAGGATAACCATTAATTTACTTACCGCCACAATAGGCAATAGACGCGTGCTGTGCTGTGCTGCTCGGCCCGCCCACGGCAAGTCCGATCGAGCCCTGTCGGCGTGGATTGCCGTAGAATGCAGAGAAGCAGAAGCCCGCATCCCTTTCCCTTCACCGTAGTGTCTAGTGTGTGCCGGGAACGGCAAGTCAAATGTGTACTGCCGCCGCCTGACGCTGGTGGCTTTTTAGCCGCTGCCGAATCGTACGCACAGCGATGAGCAACGCGAGACATGGGGTCTGTCTGACAGGGCGTCTGACAGGGCATGTCGCTACCTAATTCAGCTGTTCACCTCATCATCATCAGCTTACTCATGTGGCATTATCCGCTGCTATCCATCCAATAGCTCTGGTCAGCTATCTAGTGTGTGTCTTGGCTGCCAACAACCGAGCTGGAGCGCAACTAACCTTCAACCAACCAACATGCTGCCTCTCTTTGTGCTTGCTGATGCTGCTGCTGTTCCAACGAACTACTGAATTCCAGCCTCTTTTTTTTTTTATCTAAGCAAAGGCCTAGCAGAATCACATGCGGGTGTATTTTGTGTGCGCGCTACCTGCTGCACGCTACGTACAATCACGAAGAGCCGGTAGGAGTGGTAGGTAGAGTACATTGGTCTGTTGGGTGTCCAGCTCGTCCCTCGCTAGGCTGTTCCTCTCTCCCACCCCAACTCTGAACCCGATTGCTCACCAACCAGCAGGGCACCACACACAGCCTCGATGCAAAATCCTTCCGTGATCCATCATCATCATGCAAAACAAAACACCAAACACTCCGTCTCATGCTAATAATTCCTCCCTGCAGGCACTACAACAACGCCTACTTCGCGCGGGTGGGTGGCGTGGAGGTGGCCGAGATGAACGGACTCGAGCTGGAGCTCCTCTTCGCGCTGCGCTTCCGCCTCAACGTCACGCCCGACACCTTCGCCCGATACTGCGCCGCGCTCGAGGCCCACATGCTCGTGCCGACGCCGGCGCCGGTGGCGGTAGCTCCCGTCGCCGACTCCGGCGAGGACCAGGAGGAGGCCGAGCGCCGCCACCGACGCGACAACCAGCAGGCCGCACTGCTGCTGGTTACGAAGGCGAATGATGCTGCGGTCACAGCCGCCGCCGCCGCCGCCGGGTCATCAGTGCCCGTCACCGTCGTCCCAAGAGCGGCGGTGGAGATGGTCGCCCGATGAGCGAGGGCACACACGATTCTTTCGTTAAGTTTGATTTGTTAATTGGTTCGTATTCTAGGAGCTAGCGCAATTCGTTTCCGAGCCTTTTGTGTTCGGCTGTTTCGCGAGGTTCGTTCGTGTCGTGTTCTACAGTTTGTCCTCGTGTCCCGCTGGTTTGTGTACAGTGTAGTGCACTTGTGACTTGTGAGTGCAAACTGCAAAGCCATTGCATGCGAGGTAGTTGTTGGGTGTACAACATTTCTTCTTCTTCTTTTTTTTGAAAAAAATGGCTTGAGTAGAACGAATGATGAATGTACCCTTCGGCTGACCGGCCCTATACGATAAGTTATGCTACTCTAAATGAGAGTTTCATGACATAATCACCTAGAGTGTTATTATAAAAAAATGTTCAAAATATGATGAAACACCTAATATAGTGTTCTACAGTTGTACTAGTGTCCCGCCGGTGCGTGTCCTTGTGAGTGCAAAGCGATTGCACGAGATAGTTGGGTATGTGCAGAATTTCTCTCTTTTTTTTCTGAATCATTCGGAGTCGAACGAACGATGGATAAACTCTGACTGGTTGTACATTTCAGTCTACTTTAGATACGTGATGATGTCAAATAGGAACTCTGTATATATAAATTAAAGAATGTACAAATCAAGGTACAGCCCTGTTTAATTCCTAGGGCAAAAATTTTACACTCATCACATCGAATATTCAGACACTTGGATCTTTGAACACTAATTAAGAGTATTAAATATAGACTAACTATATAAAACTAATTACAAATGAAGTGTAAATTAAGAGACGAATCTTAGCATAATTAGGCAATGATTAGATGAGAACATATATGGTCGAAACCACAAATTTCGTGAAAACCCGTGCAGATCATGACAAAAAAAGTCATTTAAATTCACCAAAAATTCACACACGTATATGTTGTGAATTTAGATGAATTTTTTGGTGAATTTAGATGACTTTTTTTTTGCCGTGATTTGCACGAATTTTCACAAAAGTTGTAGTTTCCACTTGATACGTTGCCTGATTAGATAATGTTGTTCTACGGTAAACATATGCTAATTGTGGATTAACTAGACTCAAAAGTTCATCTCGCAATTTACATGCAAGTTCTGAAATTAGTTTTTTATTGGCAAAATAGACATATTCGTCCTCGAACTTTTGACAAAAGGTCAAGTTCGTCCCTGATGGTCAATTTAGTCCTCGAACTTTTAATTTTGACATCACTTTACATCCTTCTGTCCCAGGGACGTCAATGCCGTCAGGAACCCACGCTCGGCGCAGTCCACCACCTCCACCACCGCCCGCCGCCCTTGTCGTCGTCGTTGGAGACCTTGTACTCGATCGCCGGAGCCCTCACCACCATGGTGGGCGGCGCTGCCCCGATCCGTGTGCATCATCTGGTGCAGCCGCGCGCTGCACATGCTCGGCGCCCGACGCGGAGACGACGACGCACACGACCTTCTTGTCGCGGATACTCCTGCGAAGGACGTGGTGGAGGAGGGGCTTCACGGTGTCGAGGTGGGTGGGGTCCTCGATGGTGCCGTCGACATCAGCATCCATGACGTGCACCAACGCTGCCCCGCTGCCCCGCGCTCGGATGCTCACTGGAGACCGCCCAGCCTCACCCCGTCCCGAGCCCGGCCACACACGCACGAGTAGGGGAGGGAGGAAGAGTGCGTGGCGAGGGAGGGACTCCATGCCCCGGAGCTCTCTTCCTGCACGCGTCACAGACAAAGGAGAGGACGGGCAGCCGCCGACTTGGTCACCTGGATTTGAGCTCAAGCTCAGCCCGGTGGCGGCAACAATGGCGGGAGCTGCGTGGCGAGGCAGCGGACCGGTAGTGCGCGTGGAGTCCCCTTCGACCGACTCATCTTCTCCAGCGGTGACTTCAGTGGTGGCCGGCGCTCGTAGGCGGACGACAGATTGGAGAAGGGGATGGCGGAAGAGGAGCAAAGCCTGCTTCTCTCGCGCCTGCTGGGCCCCGGCGGATGAGAACCCCGTCCCTCCCCTTCTACTGCACGTTGTGCGCTCTCCGTGACGTGGTTACCTGACGGTGTTGACGTCCTCTGGACAAAAGGATGTAACTGAACCCAAAACCAAAAGTTCGAGGACTAAACTGACCATCTCAAGAGTTCGGAGTACAAACTTGACTCTTTGCTAAAAGTTTGAGGATAAATCTGCCTATCTTGCATTTTTATTAGTTTCCGCACACTCCTTTTGTCATCTCATGAAATATCTGACGTGACACCAAAATTTACACCCATGAATTAACGGAGCTGCTAGTGCCCGGACGTCCGTTCCGGGCGCTAGCCGTCGGACGCACAACAACCGTTGGATCAGAGGACTAGAACCGTCAGATCTACGTAGAGGAAAAAATCCCACCACAACATTGACTCATGTTGCACGCAACATCAACGCTCAGAAAAATCCCACCACAACATCGGCACATGTTTCATGTAATTCGTCTGCCAAGATGAAACATTTGAATAAAAATGATGAAACACCAAAATAAAGATGTTGCAACATGAGGAAGTAGCAAATGAAACACAAAACAAATAACTTTTGCAACATCTACGACATGGTGAACACTGAAACACAGAAGTTGCGACATGAAAATTTAACAGATGAAACACAGAAGTTGCGACATGAAAATTTAACAGATGAAACACCAAAACATAACTGCTGCAACGTACATATAGTTTTGCAACATTAAAAAAATTATGCTGCAACACTTTTGGGTACCTAATGGAACATGCCCACATGGAAAAAATGAACTAGTGCGCCGCTGGCCTCGCACACCACCGCCCCTGGCCGTGGAGCGGCGGCAGGTGCCCGACCGCGGAGGTGCGCAACTCGAGTCCCAGGCGCGCCGAAGGCCGAGTCGCCGTTCGGAGAGCTCGTCCGCGTGGAGCGTGCTGACGGGAAGGTCATCCGCTGGCACTCGAAGCTTCTCTACCGAGCAAGGAGGGAGCAGCAGCCCATGCGCTCGCCTGAAGGCGCGGCCGCGAGGAAGCGGCAGCCGCCCGCGGCGGCACAACTTTTCCCTAGTGGGCCCTGGCCAGTGTGGAGCGGCTCACCCCAAGGGCGGAGCTCCGAGGAGCGGCGACCACATGCGGCGGCACAACTCTTCCCCGGCGCAAAGCTCCTCATCCACGTCACGCACACCTCGACCTCGTCGCGCTTCCGTTTTGCCCCGTGCATCTGGATGTGGATCTGCATGCCGCCCATTGCTGGAAGAAAGGAAGTGAAAGGATAAGTATCAAGTGGGAGACCCGCTCATGTGAAGAAATAAAAAGAGAAGGGAGCAAAACGCTCGATGCGTGGGCTCTAAAAAAAATGCTCGGCGCGTGGCAGTGGGGCGTCCGATCCGTCCGGACGTCCTACTACTAACATTACCGATGAATTAAACACCGAAGCAACATGAGAAGATATATGGAGCACCCAAAATGAACAACTAGATAATTTGTATATCTAGCAAAAAACAAAGTCGTATGTCATGAAAGAATTATTTCTATTGTAATGTCTAACTTTTTTTTAAAAAAACCCCGCAATGCTCCGTATATTATTTTAAAAAATACTCTAATCTGCGAAGATAAAACCAAATGAGCTAACCACCTGTTGACACGTGTCCTGCGGGTCCTGAACTCACTAGTCACGACTCATCGACTTCTTGTCCCTGGTCCTTCGCTCAACCAAACCAGCCTGAAAACCACACTCGCTCCGCTCCGCCGCGTCCCGAAAACCCCCTCCGCCATGGCGCCGCCGCCGCAGGAGGAGGAGGAGGCTGCGATCGACGGCATTCCGGAAGCCGGCGTCGAGGAGGAGGAGGAGGATCCGGAGGAGGTGGAGCCGTGGGTCCCATCCTCCGACTCGGAGCCGGAGCCGGTCGCGCACCGCCGCCCGGCGCTCGAGCCGCCGCCGCCGGACCCTTCCCCCGCCGCGGCCGAGCCGGAGCTGCCGCCGGCGCAGATGGAGATGGCGGAGAGGAAGGACGAGGTTGAGGAGGCGAAGCAGCGGTGGCCCGGGTGGCCCGGCGCGAGCGTGTTCCGGCTGGTGGTGCCCGCGGACCAGGTCGGCGGCGTCATCGACGAGGCCCGCGCCCGCGTCCGCGTCCTCGACGCCGCGCACGGCGCCGCCAACCGGATTGTAAGACCCCGGTTCCTGTCCCCGCAGAATTTTGTTACGTTGTCGAACTTGGAGCTGGCCAGTGATGTCGATGTTGTAGTGTACTAGTGCGTCTGCTGTGCGAAGCAAGCAAGCGAAGTGCTGTTCGATCGAACTGTTTCATTTGCTTAATGTGAAATTGGACTGCTCTGGGAATCGCGTGCTTGTTGATTTTAGACAATAGAGATGTAAACCATACCTGCTGTGTTCAGCAATCTGTGTGGCACTGGTTTTGGTTGGACGAATTTTAACGTTATTACTGAACTTCAGAGCTTGACACTTCAATTTTGAGTTACACCAAAAAAACAGAGTGTTACACTGCAATGTGATGCTACATTTTGTGTCTATAATATGAGATGGTGATATTGGTGGCAGCATTAAGTTTTTTGAACCTTGACTCAGTTAGGAAATGGACGTGCTTGCCGGATATGCTACAATTGTGTAATTAATTAATTAATTAATTAATCAATCAGGATACTGTTGCATCTTGGTTTATTTACCAGTCATTATGCAGTTTCACTCACTGTGGAGACATTATCTTATATTAATGTTTGGTAGAGTGGTGAGTCGTCTTGATCTAGTTGCTCTAAATAGATATGTTTTGTCGGTAGAAATGTCGGTTCATGCTAGAAATCTTTAAAGTTCTTAACCATGCATTAAATGGTAGAAAACTAATGTAACATGTCCCTCTGGAGAACACAGTTGCAGTGACACTCTTCTATTTATTTCCTTCCCTTTCTTTAGGTTTTGGTATCTGCAACAGAAGAAGTTGAAGCAGAGTTATCACCTGCGATGAATGCTGCAATTAAGATCTTCAAGCATATAAATGGAATAGAAGAGATCAATTCTGATGGAACTTTATATGCTTCTGTACCAGAAATTTGTTCTGTTAGATTATTAGTTCCAGCTGCACAAGCAGTCCACTTAATTGGCAAGCAAGGAATCACAATTAAGTCAATCCAAGAAAGTACTGGTGCTACCATAAGGATTATAGTTGAAGGTAAGCATCTTCATCAAGATTGTTCAGTTAAAGGTTGCATTCATTAGTGGTAGGGTTAGATGGGATATGTGCAGTTCAATAAGTATTAGCTTGCTGTTTTCTTTTTGTCACATATGGCATGGCAATGTTGCTTCACTCTTGGAATGTAGGCAATGAATGTGACTTACAGTCCAGCATATTTCACTTAGTTCTTTTTTTCTGAAATACTTAAACCATTTTCCTTTTCAGCTTCTAATTCAAGACATCATGGTGTATTTATTTATTTTTCGTCTCACTACGCACCTTCAATCTACAGTTTTGTTATGCGTTGTTAAGGCCTAATACAATTTGCTGTACCTTTTTCTCAGGGAAAGTAGTGCTAACCTTGTCTTGGTTGTACAAAATACTAAATTCCATTGGTATCTATTTCTACTAATCAGTAAACTAGAAAATTTCAAACCTCAGTTTAAGTGTTGGTTTTCTATCCAGTTAAGTCCTGTATAAAGGGCTGAGTATGAGCTCCATGCCTGTGAACATCTTCTATTTTTCACTGCAATCAAGTTTTATGCCAATACAGATTTCTAGAGTCCAGTTTAACATTTCCTGCTCCATCTGTGTTCTTCTAGATGAGCTATTAAGTTGTGAGACACTAGATGAAAGAATTGTGGAGATACATGGTGCTTCTCTCAAGGTTCACAATGCCCTAAAATCAGTGCTTGGACTTCTCAGGAAGTTCCTAGTTGACCATGGTGTGCTTCATCTATTTGAAATGAAGGTAATCTTGATATATTCTGCCTGCTCTCTTTCACATAACATTTTAGCGTCTTGTAGCAATTGATATGTGTTTTGCTCATTGCAGAACCAAGAAGTAGCTCAGCCACAGGATACATTTAGGGAAAATCAATTTATTGATGATTATCCTCTTGCAGTAAATCATGATTTCTGGTTATATGATCAGCGAAGTAATGGTAACCCAATAGGCAGTGGACTGTTGTATGGACAAGGTCCATTTTTCTGCGATCCTTATTGCTCATCAGATATCAGCCACACAACTGATTCCTTGACGACACAGGTCTTATGTTAAACCAGTATACTCAGTTTATGCTAAACCTACATGTTTTGTCTGCTTGCTTGCGTGATTGCATTCAAGTTTCAACTGATATACCCAGTCTTCTTTGCGTTTGATTTTTTCCCATGTTTTTCTGTTGTATGATCAGCTGGAACATGCTAATCCAAAAGGCGGTGGATTCTTATATGGATGCAGTCCATCATCTCATGACCTGTACTCTCCGGATCTCAGCCAACCAACTGATCCGTTAATAACACAGGTTTTCTGCTGCACCCTGTAGCTACAGCTGAAATTCTTTGTCACCTTGTTTGTCTGTTTCAGTTAGAACTTCAGCTATCATCCCAATTTCTTTTGAATTTAATCTTTTCCATTCATTTTCCTTTTCAGTAAATGTAAGCTGTAGGAATCATCTTTCCAACAGTCACATATATGTAGACCTTGCTCTTACATAACATTTTGGCTTTCAGATTACACAGACAATGAAGATTCCACTGCCATATGCTGAAGAGATAATCGGCGTGAGAGGAGAGAACATTGCGTTTATTCGTTCTGTTAGTGGAGCAGTTGTGGTTGTTGAAGAAATTAGAGATTATCCAGATGAAGCTCTAGTTATGATCAAAGGCAGTTCTTCACAAGTTCAAGCTGCACATCAACTTTTACAGGTTATCTCCATTACGTAGCTCCTCTTGCATTCTAGTCTTGTATGTGGCTGCTGAGTTAAACTAGGATGCTACAAGGATACTGTAGCACCGTTGAAGGCCAGCTTATATAGCCAGTTACTGGCTGTTCAGCTTAGATGCTTAGTAATCACAAGTTTTGAGATTGCCGGTGTTTTTGCATCTTTCTTTTTTTTAAAAAAAAATTCTAGGTCTTACATTTAGTTCTATTGGAACGAAACAATGTGCCTAGTTAAGGTATAGTCGATTTCCTTCTGAAAGCGTGGAAGTGATTGGAGAAATCTATCGCGTTCCTGACTTCCTGTCTAAAGTCTTATCTTACCGCTTGGTGGTAATTATTGTAACCAATTCGCAATTAGGGAAAACTCAAAATTCCTGCCTCTTTATCTGGCATCTGGCACACAGCACCTGATAGGTTGCCATGGAACAGGAAAACACTCTACTACTTAGCGCAATTGAACTGTTTCCAAAGTTCAAAGTGAGGCTGTTGACAAAGTGTCTCTGATTAATATAAGAGAAATACAAACTTAATATTATCTTATACAGATGAATCGTCCAGTCACGTGCCATCAAATTTGTCACAGCAATCGATGTTGTAACCGTGTGCTGATGAACTCACTGCTTGCTGTAATTGTCGCAGGAGGTTCTTTCGGGCAACCCAGAACCACCACGGCCACCTAGGAGCTGCTACCGCGACGCTGAAGCTGGCCCACGGCTTCCGAGCTCCCCTCCCCCTCGTGGTGGCGCAAGGCTGCTGAGCAACTCCCCGCATACTGGCCCGAGTTGGCTGCACTCCCCACCACATGCCATAGCAGCAAGCCGGGAGCATCACCTGCCATTGCACTACGAAGATGAACCGCCTGGTGATCCCCGCCGGAGATACCCTGCTCATCACCATGATCACCGAGGCTACTACTGGCCCTAGCTAGCTAGCAAGGCAATGCGCGCGAAATCAGAAGTAGACATGCTGACCTGACCAAGCTATAACTAGTTAATTTGTATGTTGATGTGTTATATATAAGTCTGGAGATTGGAGAAGTATTAGCCCTTTCATATCATACATACACTTGCAAGATTGCAAGACTCACTTAATCTCAGCACTGTGATAGATGCTGTAACCGTGTGCTGATGACTGGTTGCTTCATATAGAGTAAAGAACCTCCGTATGGTTTTCATGGTTGCTTTGCTTGCTTCATATTGACGCGGCGCGGCATGCATGCAGCCGGCCGGGGCGCCTGGATCGATTGGTGACTCGGCGAGGTCGAGCAGAGCACACGGTCGGAGTTCCTGCCGCTGGACCGGCCGGCGCGCGCGGCTCAAGTAGTCAATAGTCAAGTAGCATGGCCGGTTCAGATCAGCGCCCAAAGCCCCATCCCCGTCGGAACGGAACCAGTCCGCCCGCGTTCAGGCCTCGCTTGAGCACCGAGCGGGACAAGAGCACGACGAGATGGGAGGAGAGAGGAGCACGCACGGCAAGTGGGAGGCCGCCTGCCCGCCCGCTATAAATACACAGCACTGCCGTCCCGCGCCGCACCTCTATTTTCCCGCTCGCTTTCGCTCCGACTCCGCCTCCCCCTTCCTCCTCCCTATCAGCCTATCTCCATCGACCATCTCTGGACTTCCATAGGATGCAGTTGAAGCCCCAAGGTGAGAGGCTCTCGTCTCCCCCACACGATCTCGCTGCTTTCTCGCCCCAATTTGGGTGGTTTTGCGGGGGGTTTTGCTGGGTTTTGAGGTGGTATCCCGGGAACGTGGATGCGAAAATAGCGAGTGAAGCTTCTAGAAGATCGATCGAATCTCTTTGTCGAAGTGGCCATATGGAACTTGGAACCACACCTGCGCCTCTCTGCTCCAAAATCTGTGTCTACTTACTAGCGAATCGGTTGGGAACTCAGGAAATTTTTTTTAGGTAAAGCTATATGTTGCCTGTGTGATTTGGACCAACTCCTCACACGAATTTTTTCTTCCCCAAACTCACCTTCTTCTCCAACTCCGGCGAGCTTTCCGGCGAGTTTAGGGTTCGGGTTAGGGTTCGGGGTTAGGGGTTCGGGGTTGCTGGGGGGCTGCTGTCCCCGCCGGACCTAGAGGGAGGGCCGGCGGCGGCAGGTCGGCCCGGCGGAGGTGGCGGTTCGCCGGGCGGCGAGGGTGCCGCCGGCCCGGGCGGGGGAGGCTGGCGGTTGGGGCCAGGTCGGGGCGGGGGCTCCACGGCGGCGGTGCGGTCGGAGCTGAAGAAGACGGTGGCGGCGGGCACGAGGCGACAGGGTAGGGACTGGGGGGCGGGGCGGCAGGGAGGCGGATGGGGGCGGCGGCGCAACGAAGACGACGGGTCGGGGTCGTCGCCGTGGATTCTCTGACTGCCCGTAGGGGAAGTCAGAGAAACACTGTAGCGTGACATTCACCCCCTGTGAACCGTCCGATCACAGATGGACGCGCAGGATTGAGTGCTACAGTAACATGTGAACAGTGCTGATGGTACAGTATTCTGCTACAGTACCGAGTGCTACAGTGTTTTCGCGACTTTTGTGACTCGTTTTGCTGTTCGCTTTGGTGACTTTTGTGAGGGCAGTCAGAGGATCCGGACCGCGGGGTCGCGGGTTCCGCGTGGGAGAGGATAGGGAGGAGAGAGAAAGAGAGATAGATGGGAAAGGGATAAATTTGAGGGAGGGTAGGAGTAAAAATAATAGATCTGGAGTGTAAAAAGTTGCAAAAATTCGTGTGAGGAAAGGCTCAGAATTGCGTGAGTGAGCTATAGACAGACCCTTTTTTTAGGATTTTTTTTTTGCCTTTTGTTTTTGGGTTACTTCTCATTTCGCAATATATTTCCGGGAATGCGGGTGGGAATTAGCGGGAGAAGCTTCTACAAGCTCGACCGAGCTTCCTTGTCGAAGCGAGCGCACTGCTTTCTGCTCCCAAATCAGCAGCGTCTGTCGATTATTCGTTAGGATTTTTCCCCCTGTTTTGGCCGTACGGTTTGAATCTCCTTCAAACCTGGTGCCGTTGTTTTTTTTGGAGCAGCATCCCAATTTTGGGGGTGTTTATTTGTGATTTTCGAGTGCTGTTGTTGTTAGCCTGAAGAAACCTTGCACTCGTTGTCTAGTTTCAGTTAAGTTTGTTAGCGTCAGTTAGTTGGTCTTCAGAATAGACCCCACGAGCTCACGATCTGTGTGCAGCCGTGGCGTTAGTTGAGGTCGCGCCACGATACCAGGGACGGTGCGCCCGTTCTTTTCAGTTGTATAATCAGACAAATAAAAGGATGAATAGAGTTCAGAAAAGCTGCAGTTCACGCAGCGCAAAACTACCCTGTCCCTCGCCATTGTTGGCTTCTCTGTTTTCCTCGAGCTCTAGAGCGCTTGCGCCGTTCCAGACTCTCGCCGGCGTTCCTCGCCGGGAGCTCGCCTAACAGTTGTGATCAGATTCCGGGGGGAAAGTATCCAGTGTTGTTGGGTTATCAGTCGTGGTACGGAGATTCAATCGCGCGCTTGTTCGCTTGGTTCCTACAGAAATTTAGTTGCCTACTCGTTCGGTCTTTTACCCATTACCCAACTTTTGTTGGTCCATCTGCTGCTTTGAAATTCCACGCATAAGTTTGTGGTTTGTTTGGATTATGACAAGATGAGATTACAGGGAGGTCTAGTGGTTGTTTTGCTGCAACATTTGTTTGGGCATCAAAGTTGTATACTTTTTTCAGTAACTGATCAGTCTATATGTCATAGGGTAGTAGGCTGCATCTGCCATTGAAATTGTATGAGAACGAATTGATTTTTGTTTATACGTTGGTGCAAATGTTTACCTGATGAGTGAACTGCTGATAATGTCATTTTGAATTTGGTGTGTACTGCCTTTCCGTGTTTTCAAGGTTTGCATGATGATAATTAGATCCAAATGCAAATACCATGTTGTTCTGTTTTGGCCATAGATTCGTGTTACCAAGATATACTGGCTTTTTTTAGTATTAGATGTTTGTTCCCATGTGAGGATCTGAGCATGGATGTCGTATACTATTTTCATTGGCTTTCCATTCTTTATGGAGTAGAATAGTCTATAGTAGCATGCTGCCATTAATTGTTTTGAGTGTATGAACAAGACTTAGAAGTATTGCAGTAACATGTTATATTGGCTTCAGTGTTTGGCATGAAAAATCGTACTACGAGAATATACACAGTTTCCTTGCATTACTTAGATTATTATATATGTGAGAACAAGCACGACCAGCGTCCTGTGAAATGACGGTCGTGTGAAATGTGGGTGAAGCAAAAATTCAAAATTCGTAGCTAAGCCAAATTCGTTTGCAGTTGTTTGTTGGATTTGGGCCTGATTGATAGTTTCATAGCTGAGGCATACGTGGCTAGATGCAATCCCATTGTACTTTACTTATGCTCTACTAAAGAAGAAAGCTAGTGCATGGTGGATTGTTAAAAATTGATCACAAAGTTATCAGTAGTTCCTATTTTATTTCGCTAAACCCTATGTGCATGTTGTGCTTTGTAATTGTTTTCAGTACAAATGTTCACCATGTAGGCATGTATGTACTTATATACTTTCAAGTGCCAAGATCTAGCAACATAACAGATACCCTCTTTCTTCTCTATGTTTCAGGACAAATATTAAAACATAGTGTGGTCGTCTGTTGATTCTTTTGTTGTGTATCTAGACCTAAATATATATTTAGGTGCATAACAAAAAGAATGTATCTAGAAAAGTCAAAATGACAAGTAATTTGGGATGGAGGGAGTACTTTTTTCATTGTTATAGTTGACAATACACCTCATACCTGCTTACTTTGATTTTTTGGAATCTTACTGATCTACTGCATCCTTCCAAGTCCCATGTCAACCAGAATTGAAGCTGTGTTGACGGATAAAACTCGTATCCACCTACGATCCGCAAGCGTATGGACCTACACCTTTTTCACCACGGGGATTCCCTAGGTTCTTATCAATTCGCGGAGCAAGGGGATTACAAGCGTTTGATCTAGCACTACTCACTAACTTAACCAAACCCTAATCTATGGTTAATCTAGAGAACTACTCCCTCTTCTTTTTATAAGGCGCGCACGCAAATTAAGATTCAAACTTTACGATCTTTGACCAATAATTTACGTATCAATTTTTTATTTTTGTAGTGTAAATTTGATATGGTTGGATTTGTCATCAAATATACTTTCTAATGATTATATGTTTATAACCATAAAAAATATAATATAAGAGAAATAGATGATCAAAGTTTAATTTTGAAAACCGTGCCATGTCGTGTCGCGCTTTATAAAAAGAAAAGGAGGGAGTACTACGCTACACTAGAGAGAATGATTAATCCAACAATATATATATATATATATATATATATATATATATATATATATATATATATATATATATATATATATATATATATATATATATATATATAAGACACTTGCCCAAGGGTCTACGATACTTGAACATGCAACCGCTTAAGATATGAAAACCAATCTAATCTATCGGGGGTTGTGACCACGGTTTCGCCCTTTCCCTCCCCCCGTACTGTCACTACGCGGAGGTATTCGTGACTAGACCTATGATGGACACGACGTATTGAATGGTTCCAAGGGAGCATTGAGATCTTTACTCCCTAAACGACATGGTAGCTAACCTTAAACAATAAAGCATCTTCAACACTAGACGATGATAGATAGATAACCATACAAAGTAGCGATTACATCTCAAGATCGATTACAAACCCATGGACAAATGAGAAGATTACCCCATCAAGGTGCTAGGCATAGCACTGTTGATCATGGTGACGCTTCCGACGGTGTCTTCCTTCTCCTCCGGGGGTGTCTTGGCAGGGCCTCGACGTCCTCCTCCACTTGTGGTTGCTTCCTTCGAGTAGAGCGAACCTTCTCGCGAATGATCTCCTTCCTCCTCTCTCTCTAGTTTGTGGACGGCCTCTCGGGCGAATGGCTCTCTCTCTGCGAATGGCGGCGCCTCCACGTGTTTAGGGTTGACTCATCTTCACGCTCAAGAAACGGGGGACCGAACCACCTCAGGGATGGGCCAGGCCGGCCGGCCTGGGCCGACCGGCCCAGGCCCATTTCGGCCCGGTTCGGTCGCCCCTTCGCGCACATGGGTCCTCTTGTCATTTTGCACTTTGCCCCCTCCATTTGCACCATTTTGACGATGTCATCCTCACGTCCAAGATGGAGGGTCTTCTCGCATGAAGTTCGGTCTTTTACGCTTCAATCCTCGAGGATGTTCCTTTGTAGCACTTCGGTCCTTGCTACCTTTGGAAGTGATTTCATCATGCTCTCAAACACGAACGGGACTCCTCAATTGCTCCTTTGAACTTGTTGTGACTCCGTCCTTTATGTCTATGTTTTCCTGCAAAAGCATAACACTTCCAAATGCACATACAAAGATGAACTTGTTATGTCATTAGTGTGCCTAGTAGCGGGTTAGTTCCATAATCAAATCCAAACCAAAGTGTAACGAACATGTTTGGTGCACCAAAATACACCGTCAACATCTCCCCCATGCTTAGATCTTGCTCGTCCTCGAGCAAGTACTCGTAAAAGAACTTTTGTCCAAGGCTCCGCTAATTCTTTCTTCACAAGTTAGTCAATCATTTATCTTTAATATAATAAACATAAAGCAATGATCATCATACATAAACATGAGCGTTTAGAATTTTTACCAAATCGAGATTTACCCCACAACTCATACCTTTCACTCGAAGTCCTCAATTCCAGCCATGCTTACTTCTTTGCTTCTATTGGAGGGTTTTCATGATTTTTCGAAAATAAAAATAAAAATTCCTGCAACAAGTATTAGACAAAAACCCTTCTCCAAGTTCTCACATGTCGCTCATATGAAGTGGCTATCCTAAACAATTCATAAACTCTCACCTCCCATAAGTCTCTCATATATCATGTAAAGTGGAGCTATAGGTATGGCTAGTGCAATCAACACAAGTATTGTCAAGCTAAGAACTTCCTCTAGTGGTTGTTTACCTTTCAAAGCCAATGATCATGAGAATTAAACCATAATGTAGGGATATCAAGGATAAGGAGATATAGAATGGTGGACATGTGCAAGGGCAAAAGAAAATAAGACTACGAGGCACCGATGACGTCCTCGTTGTCGGATTGCACATGGTTGGAAAAAGAATGGAAGTTTCGTCTCCTAACAACAACGCATCATCCTTCCTTACACTTTATTTATCCTTCACTTGATTCATCCCTCTTCATATCTTTCTTGCCATTCCTCTTTCTTTCTTTTTCTCTTTTCTTTTCTTTTTCTTTTCTTTTCTTTCTTCTTCTTTTTCTTTCCCATACACATATATATTTTTTTCTTTACTTCTCTCTCTCTTTTGACATCTTTACCTCTCTTTCAAAGCTCTCAACTCATCTCTTTTTGCATAAACACAATCTGAATTTAAAAACAAAAACCATGCTAGAGACGAGATGAAACTTCGAACATAGGTTGTGTCCAAGGAATACGATGCACAAAAGAGATATTATGGTTTGGGTATGGAATTCGGTGATGTACGGGACTTTCGATGTGAGAGTCTCGTTACCGAATGAATGACGAGGCTAGTAATAAAATATAAACACAAGGGCATGATCATTGCTCGATATTAAAACTTCCAAGAGAGAAGGATCCTAGCCCAACTCATTATGCTAGCCACACTTATGGTGGAGCAAAAATTAATTTGGCTTTGTATAGGATTTTTCTTAGACTCCCAACTTGGAAAAAGAGAATTCGCTAACCTTTATTACAAGAGTTTTTCAATAATTTTCAGAATTAAATTCCTCCAATTTTAGCATCAAACTTAGCACAACCAAAACGAAGTTCTAGATCAAAGCATGATGCGTGTACTTTTAAAGGTAAAAACTCCACTAAGCACCACGGTAAACGTTTCAAACCAATCACTTATGCTTATATATCAAAAATTAAAGACAAACATACAAGTAAAGGAAGAAAAGCATTGCAAGAGACAAAAATTTAAAGGACACTTTTTATTTGATTTTCTTGACTCGAACACTAAATTTAAGACACTTTAAACTTTGAAAAATTAAAAAGCACACCTAAAACTTTAAGACTCTCAAACTCTCGCGAAATCTAGACCAAACCGAACTAATATTTAAAGCAAAAGGATCTAGCTAGTTAGCTCTCCCCCATGCTAAAACCATACGACGTCCTCGTCGTATCTTACAAAAAACCTAAGGGGGGGACTCTATTTCCTAGTGGAACTTTCCACATCTCTTGCACCACTTGTTCTTCATGTTGCCCACCATGCCAAACAACTTCCGCACGTTCCGATTTAGGAATTTGTAGTCGTCCTCAACCACTCGTTCCAAGTCCTCCATACGCTGCCTCATCGCCTCCATAGCCTGGAAACATTCATCAACCGATGCGTATATCTCCGAGATGGAGTGTCGGCAAGCCGCACAACATAGCGGATGCATCCCGAAAGGGTCGACATCGCTAGGGTTGTCGCCGTCGTCGGGATCTCCGCCACCATTAGGACCTTCGGGAGTCTTCTCCTTGGGGACCTCTTCCCAATAGAAAAGGTCGTTGTCCTCCCTTCCGGCGGCCGCCCACGAGCTCGGGCTGCGGTCGTCGAAGTAGTCACTCCCCCTGTAATCTTTTGGCTTGGGCGACACCTCCTTGTAGTCTTTCCTCTTCATGCCTCGGATGCGCTCCGATCTACGGACGGGGGTAGAGACCCTCTCCTCCTTGATGTGGTGGCGAGATGCGATTGGCCCGGTTGGGACACGCCCTCCGCAACGGATGCGAGCGGTCCTCTTGATCTCCATTGATGGCTTGAGCTCGCATCGCTTTGCCTCCTCCATCTTCAATGGCTTCTCGGTGCCTAGCTTGATCTCCACGCTCCTCGGGGACATCATGGCTGCTGCTTGGGTGGAAAAGGATGCGAATTGGGATGGATTCCCGAGCTCCAACCTCGTCCCTTTAAATAGTCTGGGAAGGAATGCCCTAGAATCCATTTTTCCCCTTTTCTTGACTTTCCTAAAATTCTCTGACCAAACAAGGAAGTCGAAGACGCGCGTCCCAGAGGAAACTGGGGGCGAACCGCCACCCAGGCCCCCCGGGCCGATCCGACCGGGCCGGCCGGCCTGCCCTGGTTCGCGGGCTGGTTCGGTCCGGTTTTTCGCGTGCCCCACTATTTTTGAATTTCTAGCCCATGTGAAAAAGATGGCCTGGTAAAACTTCGTGAGAAACTCTAGAAAAATAAAAGAAGAGCTATTTACAAAATGCTCACCTTGTTTTACGTCATAGGCTTGACGTTCGGGCTCATCCTCCATGATGAAAACATCAATATGGTGAATGGGCACAACGTCGGGTTCGTAATAAACCTTAAGCCGTTGACCATTTACCATGAATTGATCACCTTTCATATCCATGATGGTTACCGCTCCATTGGAGAGCACCGAATGAACAATGTAAGGTCCATCCCACTTGCTTTGCAATTTCCCCTTTCCGAAGGTTTTAAACCTCGAATTATAGAGGACCTTATCTCCTTCTTTGAACTCCTTCTTCTTCAATCTTTTATCATACCACCTTTTAATTCTCTCTTTGTATATGCTCGCATTTTCGTAAGCTTTTAACCTCATCTCCTCTAGCTCGCTTATTTGGATTCTCCGTTTTACCACCGCGGCGTCTAGATCGAGGTTCATCTCTTTAATTGCCCAATAGGCTTTATGTTCTAACTCAACCGGAAGGTGAAAAGCCTTGCCATAAACAAATAGATAAGGTGTCATACCTATCGGTGTCTTTAACGTCGTTCGATATGCCCACAAAGCACCATCTAACTTCTTTGAGCAATCCTTGCCTCCCTTCTCTATGGTTTTGTTAAGGATGCTCTTTAATTGCCTTTTCGATGTTTCCGCTTGTCCGTTGGTTTGTGGATGATAAGCTGTAGAGACTCTATGTTCAATCCCCAACTTGGACAAGCACTTCTTAAAGTTCTTCCCGGTGAAGTGAGTTCCTCCATCGCTTATCAAAATTCTCGGGGTACCGAAGCGAGGGAAAATCGCACTCTTGATCATTGCAATGGATTCCTCCGTGGAAGCTTTATGACATTGCATGGCCTCTACCCACTTGGACACATAATCAACCATGACTAGGATATGCTCAAATCGTGTGAGTTTTTGAAGGGCCCCATGAAGTCTATTCCCCAAACGTCGAATAAATCGATTTGTAGATTATATTTCAGAGGCATGGCATTCCTTTGAGAAATGTTTCCGGTTCTTTGACATTCGGGGCATGATGCAACATATCTTTTAGTATCTTCATGCATCTCCGACCAAAAGAATCCGCTGGACCACACTTTTGCTTAGGTCCGAAAATGGCTATAGTGTCCACCATACTCCGCCGAGTGGCACTTTGTCAAAATTTCTTGTCTCTCTTCTCTTGGTACATATCTTCTCATAACTCCATCATTCCCAAGCTTGAAGAGATAAGGTGAATCCCAAAAATATTTTTGGCTTTTGGAGACTATCCTCCTTTGAGTGTTTTTATCTAAGTGATCAAGAGGCATCTTCCGAATTGCTCGAATGATATCAATCATCCAAGTATCTATGTCGAGTATTCGGTAGAGGTGGTCATCTCTCATCTTGTCCTCTATGGGCTCTTTATCATCTTGTCCACGGTTCATCCTAGACAAATGATCGGCCACAACATTTTCCACCCCCTTTTTATCACGAATTTCAACATCGAACTCTTGGAGAAGAAGAATCCAACGAATCAGCCTTGGTTTAGCGTCCTTCTTAGCCAAAAGATACTTGATAGCCGCGTGATCGGTTTAAACAATGACTTTTGAGTTCACAATGTAAGATCTGAATTTTTCAAAGGCAAACACCACCGCTAGCAACTCCTTTTCCGTAGTGGCATAATTTAATTGCGCCTCACTAAGAGTTTTACTAGCGTAGTATACGGCGTGAACTCGGCCTTTCTTTCTTTGACCTAACACCGCCCCTACGGCGTAGTCACTTGCATCACATATGATCTCGAAAGGTTGGCCCCAATCCGGAGGTTGAATAATGGGAGCACTCACCAAAGCTCTTTTCAAGGTCCGGAATGCCGCCAAGCACTTCTCATCAAAGTCAAAGGACACATCCTTTTGAAGGAGTTGTGTTAAAGGCTTAGTGATCTTTGAGAAGTTCTTAATAAATCTCCTATAGAATCCGACATGGCCTAGAAACCTCCTCAAGGACTTAACATCCGTTGGAGGTGGGAGTTGCTCAACCGTCTCCACTTTAGCTTTGTCCACTTCAATTCCTCTCTCGGATATAACATGTCCGAGCACTATGCCTTGCTTTACCATGAAGTGGCACTTTTCCCAATTTAGCACTAAGTCTACCTCCGCACACCTCGTGAGAACCTTATCTAAGTTTGCCAAGCAATCCACGAATGTTTTTCCATAAACGAAAAAATCATCCATGAACACCTCGACAATTTCCTCGATGAATTCCAAGAACACCGCCATCATGCAACGTTGAAAAGAGGTCGGAGCGTTGCATAAACCGAAGGGCGTCCTTCTATATGCAAACGTTCCATAAGGGCAAGTAAACGTTGTCTTGTGTTGATAATCCGGGTGAATGGAATTTGCATAAACCTCGAGTACCCATCGAGAAAGCAAAAATAAGCATTGTTTGCTAATCTCTCGAGCATCTCGTCAATGAACGGTAAGGGGAAGTGATCTTTCTTCGTTGCTTTGTTTAGCTTTCGATAATCGATACACATCCGCCATCCGGTCACAGTTCTTTGCGGTATTAACTCATTCTTCTCATTCTTCACCACGGTTAAGCCTCCTTTCTTCGGCACACAATGTACTGTGCTCACCCACTCGCTATGCGGTACCGGGTAGATAATTCCGGCATCAAGTAGCTTGATGACCTCCTTCTTTACTACCTCTCGCATGGCATGAGTTAGCCTCCTTTGATGGTCTACTACGGGCTTACATTGGTCTTCCATAGGTATATGATGAGTGCAAAAGGCTGGGCTAAGTCCTTTGAGATCATTGATTGAATATCCAATCACCTTCCTATGCTTTTTCAATAAATCCAGCAACTCCTCATTTTCTTCGGGACTCAACTCGTCGCTCACGATGACTGGATAAGTCTTGTCTGGGCCCAAAAATTCGTACTTTAATCCTTTGGGCAAAGGTTTGAGATCCACCTCGGGCACTTGTGGCTCTTCAGGTTTAGTGACTCCTATGTCTTCGAATTTTTCTTCCTCCACGCTTCCATCTTGTGGTTCTAAACCCTTCGTTGCCTCCTCTAGTTCCTCATCTTGTTGAGCATTAGATTGATTCTCCATCGCTCTTTGCAGCGGGTCTCTAAGGGTTTCAACAAAACAAAGACTACCTACCTCCTCTACTTCTTCATCTTCGGGAGGAAAGGATGAAGGATGACCAGAAACGCGAAGAAAATTATGTGTACTTCTTTCCATTAAGATTTATTGTTACTTTACCTTCTACGGCATCCAACACGGCATCAACCAACTTAAGAAAAGGCCTACCTAAGATTATGTGATCATGATTATTATGGTAAGCATCTATAACAAAGAAATCGATTGGTATGCACTTTCCAAAGATGATTATATTAATGTTGCAAGCAATACCTAGAGGTTTAATAGTTCTACCATCTCCCATAATTAACTTTGTTGAAGTTGGAGCTAAGTCTAGGTTGTGGTCTTGAACTTTATCGTAAATTTTGGAGGATAGGACACTTACTTGGGCTCTGATGTCGCATAAAGCTTTGCATTGAACTCCGTTGATCTCGCAACTCAAGTGTGGTGTCATCTTCTCCTCTTGGTCGGATCCTATTGTATAAACTTCGGCGAGGCGAGCATATGGCGATGCCTCGGGCTTGATCCCCATGATTCTTTTCACCTCGGCTATGTGATCCGGATCCACTTCATCATCACTAAAGAGCTTTCGAAAGATCTCACCGGTGGTTTCAAGATTGTATGAATCTTCCGCTTGCTTTTCCGGTGGGAAATCTGCTTCCAATGCTCTCACCATCCCCTTTTTGTTAGGGAACGGTCTTCTCTTGTCGAATACTTCTCCGTAATTGATTGGAACCCAATCCGTTTGCTTGAACTCCCTTAATGGCTTCGCGCTTGACATACTCCTTTTGTTTGTTTCATTTGACTTGGCAAAGTCAACGGTTGGGGTAGTTCTTGTCTTGATGTGCACTTCTTCAAGCTTTTCTGGGATTGGCTCCTCTTTCTTGTCTTCCGGGGTTGTCTCTTTAGAAATTTCAGCACATGTCTTCATCCTTGAATTGTGTTCTGGCTCTCCCGAAAGTCTTGTTTCCCAATCTCTTCGCATGGCCGCTGCTTTGCTAATCTTTTGTAAAAGTTGATCGGCTTCCGTGAGTGTTTTCTCCATGAGATCCCCACCTGCACACATTTGAACGTGTTCCATGCAACTAGGGGTTAGGGGAAAGAAAAATGTATGCAAGAGTACGTCACCGGAGAAGCCGAGTCTTGGTCCTTGTTCAATCAACTCATTAAACCTATTCCAAGCTTGGTCTATCCCTTCCTCTTCTCCTTGCGTGAAGGTGATCACTTGCCTCCTTAAATGTTGAACCTTGCTTATTGGAAAAAACTTCTCGCAAAATTTCTTCGTCAACTTGTTCCAATTGCCTTCAACTTCAAAGGATGCAAACGAATATCATGTCTTTGCTTCACCGACAAGTGAGTAGGGAAAGAGATTCCACTTGAACCATTCATCGGGAACTCCTTCTTGACGCACCGTGTTGCATAGCGTCGTGAAATGCCTTATGTAGCTATATGGGTTCTCCGTGTCCATCCCTTCAAATGGGGTTGCCGCTGCCATCTCGATGATCCTAGCTTTGATTTCATACTTGGTCGCTTCGAGCTTCGAATCCGACTCTTGTACCTTTATGTATTCACATCGAGGACTAGCGTAATCCCTTAGCGATTTCTCTGGTTCTTCCACAGGGTGGTTGACGAACGCCATCTAGACAACAAGATAAAAACAAAAACAAAACAAAACAAAGTGGTTTTCTAGGTAATAGGGGTTAGATGTTAGCAATAAGCAATAAACAAAAACTAAATCCAAAACAAAATTAGATGCAAAACCAAACGATGTAAACTGACTTGCTCCCCGGCAACGGTGCCAGAAAAAGGGGCTTGTTGACGGATAAAACTCGTATCCACCTACGATCCGCTAGCGTACGGACCTACACCTTTTTCACCACGGGGATTCCTTAGGTTCTTATCACTCCGCGGAGCAAGGGGATTACAAGCGTTTGATATAGCACTACTCACTAACTTAACCAAACCCTAATCTATGGTTAATCTAGAGAACTACTACGCTACACTAGAGAGAATGATTAAACCAACAAGATATATATAAGACACTTGCCCAAGGGTCTATGATACTTGAACATGCAACCCCTTAAGATATGAAAACCGATCTAATCTATCGGGGGTTGTGACCACGGTTTCGCCCTTTCCCTCCCCCCGTACTGTCACTACGCGGAGGTATTCGTGACTAGACCAATGATGGACATGGCGCATTGAATGGTTCCAAGCGAGCATTGAGATCTTTACTCCCTAAACGGCATGGTAGCTAACCTTAAACAATAAAGCATCTTCAACACTAGATGATAGATAGATAACCATACAAAGTAGCGATTACATCTCAAGATTGATTACAACCCATGGACAAATGAGAAGATTACCCCATCAAGGTGCTGGCATAGCACCGTTGATCATGGTGACGCTTCCGATAATGTCTTCCTTCTCCTCCGGGGGTGTCTTGGCAGGGCCTCGACGTCCTCCTCCACTTGTGGTTGCTTCCTTCGAGTAGAGCGATCCTTCTCGCGAATGATCTCCTCCTCCTCTCTCTCTAGCTTGTGGACGGCCTCTCAGGCGAATGGCTCTCTCTCTGCGAATGGCGGCGCCTCCACGTGTTTAGGGTTGACTCATCTTCACGCTCAAGAAACGGGGGACCGAACCGCCTCAGGGATGGGCCAGGCCGGCCGGCCTGGGCCGATCGGCCCAGGCCCATTTTGGCCCGGTTCGGTCGCCCCTTCGCGCACGTGGGTCCTCTTGTCATTTTGCACTTTGCCCCCTCCATTTGCACCATTTTGACGATGTCATCCTCACGTCCTAGATGGAGGGTCTTCTCGCATGAAGTTTGGTCTTTTACGCTTCAATCCTCGGGGATGTTCCTTTGTAGCACTTCGGTCCTTGCCACCTTTGGAAGTGATTTCATCATGCTCTCAAACAAGAACGGGACTCCTCAAGTGCTCCTTTGAACTTGTTGTGACTCCGTCCTTTATGTCCATGTTTTCCTGCAAAAGCATAACACTTCCAAATGCACAGACAAAGATGAACTTGTTATGTCATTAGTGTGCCTAGTGGCGGGTTAGTTCCATAATCAAATCCAAACCAAAGTGTAATGAACATGTTTGGTGCACCAAAATACACCGTCAACATCTCCCCCACGCTTAGATCTTTCTCGTCCTCGAGCAAGTACTCGTAAAAGAACTTTTGTCCAAGGTGTTGAAATCGTGCTCCGCTAATTCTTTCTTCACAAGTTAGTCAATCATTTATCTTTAATATAATAAACATAAAGCAATGATCATCATACATAAACATGGGCGTTTAGAATTTTTACCAAATCGAGATTTACCCCTGTTGACGGTGTATATTCGTATTAAACTTCAAGTGGACTTGCAAGCGGACAAATCCTCCGTCGTAGTCAAGGGACCCTTCTTCCCTCAAGTGTGAACCCAAGGTATCGAATCCGTGGAACAATGTGCGATGCAAGAATCAATTTAATAAAGCCGAGAACTTTGATCTTCAAAAGGAGAATCCTATGCATCTAATCTACAGAACATCACGAAAACGAATCTAATCTATGAAAACCGGAGGTAGCAAGAGATAGAGGGGGATAGATAAACCAATCTAGAGAGATTGGATCAAGCCTTCGTTGAAGTTCCGAGCAAAGGAGAAGTAAACAAGTTCAATCTCATAAAAAGCATCTTTAAATCACGGTTTCCCGTCTGACTCCGAAAACGCCCGCCTTTTGGAGCCACCGTTCTGTCACAACGCACCCCTATTCGTGCGGGTTAGTCTAGGGCGAGTCCAAAGACAAGTCAAAATCTCTCGGAAGGTCAGGCATGCACCTCTAGCCACCACGGCTACAAGAACACCCTCGATGATCTATCTCGAGAATAGATCTTAAGATAAGAAAAGCCGATTGAAATCAAAGACGTAGGAGAAACACTCGATCGCTAGAAATCGGATTGCAACTTGATAATTCAACATTACATGATACATGAATCAAGATCACCACCGGGATCCTACCTTGTTCTTGCTTCTAGCTCCGGGAACTCCGACGTGGTCTTCCTTGCAAGGTTCCCACGCCGGCTAGGGAGATCCTAGTCAACTAGCTCGACCCTCTCCTCTCCGAGATGGTGTCCCTCTCTTCTCTACTCCTCGGCGGCCGATGACGAATGAGTTGATGCGTGGCGCATGGCCTCGGGGCTATAAATAGCCCGAATGGCGGCTAGGTCAAAGGGGGGCTGACTGGGCCTGGAAATGGGCTGGGCCGACCAGCCTGGGCCCACTTCGGTCCAGCCAGCGGCCTCCTTCGCCCGGTGTTGGTTCCCGAGTCTTCTAGAGTCTTCCCTGATCTGCATGTGGGCCCTTGTCGTCAGTTTCTCTTCGGATTGGATGAAGCTCCTTGTCCCGCAAGATTCGGTAGTTTTCTGACTGGGTCCTCGGAGTTTTTCATCTTCTCGGGTTTGGTCCTTGGGCTCTTGGAGTCATGTTTACTTCATTGCTGGACTTGTACCGTGCTTCAAGGTCTTGTCATGAGGTGCTTAATGAACTTATCCTGGAAGTCTCGCTTTCAACACTAAAATCCTGCATAAATACTAAACTCCAAAACCGACATGCACGAACGAACTTGTTATACCAAGGGGGTTAGTACCAATGGATAAGATATAAAATTCATGCCAACACCGAAGGTAAACTCATGGCTAGGTTGACGGAATTTCACCGTCAACATCT
Organism: Cenchrus fungigraminus; assembly: GCA_036936925.1. NCBI lineage: Eukaryota > Viridiplantae > Streptophyta > Magnoliopsida > Poales > Poaceae > Cenchrus > Cenchrus fungigraminus. The sequence goes on along the minus strand of CM072770.1, from coordinate 122,372,402 downwards.
CCCCCATGCTTAAACCTTGCTCGTCCTCGAGTAAGCCTTCGATGGATATCATCGTTACCCTTCATTGTTTAAACCTTGCACTTGATCATACATGAGAAAACATAATGCTCTCAAAGATTTAATTTGTTAAAGTTTCATAATGTACTGGCCTTCATCCCTACGGAGGGTAGATTATTAATTAAGCTTATCCCACAAGTATTAACATGCTCCCAAAGTTCAAATAGATCTCAGAAATTTTGAAATAAAGAACGAGATGAAAAAGAGCTAAACCAAGTTCACAAATTTAAATCATCTTGCATCTTGCTCAAGAACTCTCATCTCATCTTGTCTCTCGAGCCTATTTATTCTACTCCTTTCCCTCTCATAACATATATATAAGTGGTAGGCTTTATATGGAGCTTTTTGGGAAAGTTTAGTCCTACCAAGATATTATAAATGAGATGTTGTCAAAACAAGACAAGCTTCTCATGGTCTTACCGAGACTCGTCAAAAAGGTCATTGGAAAATAATGTTATATCAAGGAGGGGGAGAGAAAAATACACACACTTGAGATAGGTGGACATGTGCAAATGGCAAAGAGTGATCCCGAGGCACAAAGGAGGTCCTCGTTATCGGATTGCACATGGTTGGAAAATGTGTTTGGATCTTTTAATCTTGAAACCTTGAAATTCCTAATGCACTTTTAGAGAACCGGGGAGCTCACTTTATTTTATTTTTACACATACTCACATTTTTTTCTTTTTCTCATATATATCTTTTCTTTTTCTTTATACTCATTTTTTTTCCTTTTTCTTCTCCTTTTTTTTGCTCCCCTTGAACTCTAAAATTGCATTGTACCTACCTCCTCCCTCATGCTTAGACGTTTGCTCGTCCTCGGTCAAAGAGGTGATAGAGATAAGGTAGGTACCAGAAATATTTTTCCTTTGGAGAGATACTTGAAATCTTCAATCTTGGCACCATCTTGCGATCTTCCTTGAATTGATGATCCATACTCAACGATAGGTTGTGGTCAAGGAGGTAATCACAAAAGATGATATTTGGTTTTAAGGGTGGATATCCGGCGAGGTTTGTGAGATCTCCGATGTGGGGATACACAATGCACGGATAAAAGGCTAGCAATAAGATAGATACGCAAAAACGGAATGACCAGCTTCTTAGTCTCGAGCCAGAGAAATCATGGCCTGAAATAACTCACCCAAAAATAAATCTTGTATACTAAGGGTTATGCACTCAAATATGTATAAGGCTCTGGATAGGTAGAGCAACACACAAGTGATATTTATGACAAGGTTAGCATTACTTTTAGGAATAAAAATCATCTTTAATCCATTTTAAAACTTGAGAGCACATAAAACACTATGGGTCTTTATTTTTATCATAACCTCCGCTAAAGATTAAGCTAGCATTTAGATAATTTCAGATTTGTATTTTAAGAGAGCATTAGCTTAATCATGCATAAAACAAATACAAAGATAAACAAAGCGGCAATTATAATCATATATCATCATGGCATAAACTTTGTAACTTTACCAAAGGTAAAAACGAGGTGGTGACTTTATTCATGATGAAAATAAACTAACACACATGCTGGAAATTTAAATAAAAACTGAAAACACTACGCATACATAAGCAAACACAAGCTGAAAATTAAAGAAAAAGGGAAAAGAAAAGAAAACTAAAGCTCCTTCTTCCTCTAATCTTCCGCCGGTGGTTGGTATTGATAATCTTGGTGGTTGTACCCTTGCTCATAATAGGATTGAACATCCCCTCCTATGAATTGATCCGGCGGTGCTAGGTGAAGGCGTCCAAGCTCATAAGCAATGTTTGCATTGCCTTCAACTAATTGAGCCGCATTGGATTGGATGGCTGCAATATTTTGCAAGTTCCTTGCAGCATATCCTCCAATAATGGCCACACTTTGTTGTGGTTGAGGAAATTGTGCATAGGGCTCCGCAAAGGTTACGTTGGGCACCACATAATTTGGTGGGGGCATGGCTGCACCACTCCCCCATGCTTGCATTGGTGGCCCACCGTAATAACTTGGCGGCGTAGGAATTCCTCCATACGGTGGCGCATAGTTTTGTTGTGCACCTCCCTCTTGTGCGGAGGAGGATCCTTCTTCTACAATTCTTCCTCTTTTATTTTTCCTTGCCGGCACAAGGAGTCCTTCCTCCAACCAATCTTCCTTCCCTTGAATAAAGAGTCTTAGTCTTGCATCCGGAAGGGGTAAGTTCACTTTGGCCACTTTAAAGCCTCCTCTCTCATCTCCACTTATATATTTTCCTTGCTTCATGTATTCGAATCCGAGAGAGGTCCCGGGTAGAAGATGCTCGGGGTTTCTTAGAATACCCGGTCTTAAGGAGATGGCTAACATGGAGAGGTAACACCCCGAACCAATATCTCCCGATCCCGATGTTGCTTCACAACACCATCGGTTGATCATGAGGTAGGAGGGGTCTATTGGCTGCCTGGCAATTAAAGCCGAGTAAAGCCAATTCAACTCCGTGTCGGTCACCTTTGTTTCCTTCATTCTCCCCAAAATCCTTTTACACATCCATGAGTGAAACACTTGGATGATGGGGTTCCGGATAGAATTCCTTTGTTGGTGGGCTTCCCCCGAGATCAAATTCCAAAATCCATCCAACATGCCTTCCGGCACGTCTACTTTCTCCGGAGCTCCCTTTTGGAAACCAAGTAGCTCCCTAATATGTTCAAAGGGAACCACTTGCTGAATTCCCTCCAACCGGAATGATAAACTCGGCACCCCCTCATCAAGGATAGGCGCCATGGTCATTAGAATTTCCAAGGCAAATTCCTTGTGGGTATTTGCCGACACCCCGTTGGAGAATTGCACCCATCCTAGGTGCCCCAACATATAGTAAATGTCCGTGCCAAAACCCAATGAGTTGAGAGCTTGATCGTCGAAGTCGACGTTCGCCACAAGCCTCTTCTCAAGGCGAGCGAGTTTCTTCTCCTCCTCCTCCGACATGATGATGAAGCCATATGCGGAGTACCGCGGAGTGTATGGAGGTGGAGCGGATGATCGTGTCGATCGACGAGGTGGGACGGGCGGCTCCTCTGTACGCCCTTGAGGTTCGGTGAACCTCATGGACGAGCTCCTTGTTGCCCTCATGCCACCGAGGAGGAGAGTGTCATTCCTCCTTGGTGGTGCCGTGTCCTCCTCCATGCTCCGAGGAGACTCAGAAACCGAGTGCCTCCTCGAAGACGTCGTCGAAGATGGCTTGGACGACGACGACCCCTTCTTCTTGGTGAAGAGACTTGTGGTTTTCTTCCACATGATTGCAGCACTCTTCTCTCTAATATAATCCCGGGGTTTTAACCGGTAACCAAGCACACAAAAATTATTTCGGAGTATGGACTTCAAGTGGATTAAGGGTGTGATTTGTTGGGCAAAACAAACTTGGGAAGGATGGCTAAGTCTAAGGTGGTTCTGGACTAAAAATTCGAGCACACAAACAGAGAGTTGGGAGAGTTGCTTGCCTGCCAAAGAAGAGCACCGGGGGGTGCTTAAGTAGGGGAGGCCGGCCGGCCTGGGCCGACCGGCCTAGGGTGCCTCTGGCTCCTCCCTGGCTCGGTTTCCTCCAGCATGATCATCTTCACTTTGTGACTTTTGTGCCCGCGTGCTCCTCAAGTTGCACCGCCCAAACTCTCTCATCCACTCCTTTGCTTGCATTATTGGTCCTTCCACTTGATGTCTTTGCTTTGAGTCATGTCCATGCTCCTTTGGTTCACATGCCTCCATGATTTTTCTGCAAAACAAGGCTTGCTACCCACCCATGCTTGTCCTTTGCATGTGGCTTTGATGAAAGTTGTTGGAAGAGCATCCCGTGATGCATCATGGTGCATGCATGATTTGTTTAACTAGATTGCCTCCCTCTAAGCATGTCTTAAGGCTAAACACTCCTCTAATTTCGAAAATTAAAAATAAACTCAGAGCTATGAATGAGCTCAAGCATAAATTTAGAGAAGTTTTTAAAGCATTAAAAACAAGTGTAAGTCGAAAATATTTTCCAACTACTTTTATGTCGGTCTCACCGGTATTGTTTGCCTTCATTAGTTGAGAGCAAACTTTTCCTGGCTTGATCATGGGGGCATAGGTTTAGGTTCTAATTTTGGCTAAATGAGAGAGATTTTGAATGAAATAAAATTAAATGAGGCTTAGAAAAATTCTAATCTTAGAGAAACCAAGGATATAGATTTTTAAACCAACCAAAAGTTAAGTTTCTAGGTTCACGCGAGTCCTACCACGTGCTGAAATTTAAATAACATCTAGGTACAAGTCGTGGCTCTACTCGTGTGTTTTTAGCATGTAAAACAAGTCAACCATAACATCATAAAGAGGATGAAAGGTTGAGATAGGTTCTGAATTTATTTGGTTTTGGTTTCTCGAAAAGAAGCAAATAATACATAGGATGGTTCATGTAAAGGGTTTAAGATCCAAGCAAAATATTCAACCAATAATTATGTCTCTAATATTGTTCAACCACTCTAAGTCTAATGTCTTGTGTAGTAAATTTCAAAACTAACTTACTTGAAAAGACTCGAAAAACCTTGAATCGGGTTGTCCTCCCGGTAGCTTATTCTTGACTCGACGAAACGGGTTGCCTCCCGCCTAGCGCTTCGTTTATAGTCCATGGCTAGACTTCTTCACTTGATTACTTCGGATCAATGCTCTTTGCGGGCGTTGCAATCTTGGGTACCCACTTCCGCACCATCTTGGGCGCGGGCTTATTCTCCGGCTTAGTCATCTTTTTGGTCTTCACATGCGGCTTTTGTTCCTTTGTCTTGACGGATGCAACAACTTCCTTGACTTTCTTCACTTCCTTCTTCTTCGGCTCTTCCTTCTTCCTTGGTTCTTCCTTAACAATGCGACGATGAGGTGGAACATATTTAACTTCAATTATGTTGCATACCTCGAGGCGTGGTTGAAACTTGAAGGAACTCTTCTCGCCGTTAATGTCGAACTTGATCTCCCCCTTGCCAACATCAATGGTAGCTCCAACGGTCTTGAGGAAAGGCCTCCCAAGGATGAGTGGTGGCTTCTCCCTCTCTCCCATCTCGAGTACCACAAAGTTGACGGGGATGATGTGGTGTCCGACCTTCACGGGCACATCTTCGGCGATGCCCAAGGGGTAGCGAATGGAATTGTCACCCAACTCCAAGCACATGCCCGTAGGCTCCAATGGTAGGCGTAGCTTCTCGAACACATCTCTCGGCATGACGCTCACACTTGCTCCAAGGTCGCATAATGCCTTCTCAAACTTGAATGAACCAACGGAACATGGAATCGTCGGGCATCCGGGGTCTTTTTGCTTCTCTAGTCCATTTGCAATAGCGGCACTACATTGCTCGGACATCTTGACATGATCTACCCCGAGTGTTGCTATCTCATATTTATTTGCAAGGATATCTTTGAAGTAACGAGAATATGTAGGAACTTGAAGGGCATTCAATAATGGCATGTTGATGCTTAATCTACGTACAACCTCCACAAACTTCTCAAAGTGATTATCAAGTTTACCTCAGAAGTAGCGTGGCTTGAGTTGCGGTATCTTCGTGTCTTCTCCCGGCATCCCAAACTCGGGCTCTTCGGTGACGATCTCCGTAACTTCCTCCTTAGCAAATTCCTCCGTCTCGGCGGATGGTTTAGGCTTCCTTGCTCCCGCGGAACATTCCGGATCTTCGGTCTCCTTTCCCGAATGTGTTTGAATAGCCTTTGCCGTTTCGGGACCTTTAGGTTGTCCTGGAAGCTTCCCTTCATTAGCGGATAGGCGCCTGGCAAGTTGTCCCACTTGCGTCTCGAGCATCTTCATCATGTTGAGCACTTGATGGTTGGAGCTTCCGACCTCCGTCACCTTGCTATCGATGTTCTCCAACACCTTGTCTATGGCTTTGAACTTGGTGACGGTGTCCTTGTTGATCTTAGCTTGCTCGTCCATGAAGTCCTTCAATTGTATACAAAGCGGAACCGAATTCGGAATGGATGAGCTTGCATTAAATTGAGGTCTACCTTGCCCGTAGCGGAAGTTCGACAAACCCCCCTTCCTCATGTAGTCGAGCACCTTGGCTTCCTCCGGACAATCCTTGTGGACATGGCCATATTCTCCACACTCTTCACATGTGGATCTTGCTTCGGCAGCCTTTAAGTCTTGAGCCTCTTTCTTTTCTACCACCATCTTTTCCAACCTCCGCATAAGCGAATCGATCTTGCCTTCGAGTATGTCTTCCTTCTCCACTTGCAAGACTCCTTTGACGTTCCCCGTGGGTTGAACCGGAAGTAAGCGTCCGGATGACGCCCACGTGTCATTGTCCACGACCTTCTTGAATAGAGTGAAAGCTTGAGTCGGCGTAAGCTCGATGATAGATCCTCCCGCCGATGCATCGATGATCGTCCTTGACGCCATGGTTAGTCCTTGGTAGAACTTTTGAACGAGGTCCTCCTTCGGGAACTTGTGATGTGGAACCGCCCGAGTGTACTCATTGAAGCGCTCGAATGCCTCCGATATAGTCTCCGTAGGATATTGAACAAAAGTATGAATCTTATTACGCAAGCTTTGAGTTTTACCCGGTGAGTAGTATTCCTTCATGAAGGCCCTCATCAACGTATCCCAATTTTGCACCGTCTCCGCCGGTTGAGAGTAGAACCATTGCAAAGCCTTCCCAAGTAGCGAGAACGGAAAGAGCCTTGCCCTCATTTGATCTTGAGTCACCCCGTCCATGTTGAACGTTTGACATAGTTGAATGAATGCTTGGAGGTGAAGGTTCGGATCTTCTTTACCAGTGAAGGGTGAATGTTGCACCATGCGGATTGTTGAGGTCTTGATCTCGAACGGTCTTCCGATCTCCGCGAGGTTCAAGATTGGTAGGTTGACGATGTCCGCGGTGCATAGCTCCCCGATCTTGCGCTCTTGCGGCGGTTGTTCTCCCATTGGTGGAAGTCGATTCTCCCTAGGACTTTGAGGTGGTGATTTCTTCGGAGATTCCGATGATCCTTCACCTTCCGACTTCGAATCTACAAAATCCAGCTTCTTAGCTTGTTGTGCTTCACGTCTCCTTAGCCTGTAAAGTTTTTCTGGATCATCCACAAAATTATCGGGTTTGTTGGAGAGGTAGCCGTCCATCTCCTGTTAGGGTTAGCGATAAACAAAATATACAAAAACGAAAAATAAAAACAAATCTAAGAAAACTAGAGTTAGACAAACTAGATTAGATTGATTTTGAGGATGATCAAAAGTTAGTAGATGCAAAAAGAAAAACCAAAAGAAAACTAAAAATTACACAAAAAGCAATAAAAGATCGAATCTTGATCACTTGTTCCCCGGCAACGACGCCAGAAAAAGGGGCTTGTTGACGGTGTATATTCGTATTAAACTTCAAGTGGACTTGCAAGCGGACAAATCCTCCGTCGTAGTCAAGGGACCCTTCTTCCCTCACGTGTGAACCCAAGGTATCGAATCCGTGGAACAATGTGCGATGGAAGAATCAATCTAATAAAGCCGAGAACTTTGATCTTCAAAAGGAGAATCCTATGCATCTAATCTAGAGAACATCACAAAAACGAATCTAATCTATGAAAACCGGAGGTAGCAAGAGATAGAGGGGGATAGATAAACCAATCTAGAGAGATTGGATCAAGCCTTCATTGAAGTTCCGAGCAAAGGAGAAGTAAACAAGTTCAATCTCATAAAAAGCATCTTTAAATCACAGTTTCCCGTCCGACTCCGAAAACGCCCGCCTTTTGGAGCCACCGTTCTGTCATAACGCACCCCTATTCATGCGGGTTAGTCTAGGGTGAGTCCAAAGACAAGTCGAAATCTCTCAGAAGGTCCGGCATGCACCTCTATCCACCACGGCTACAAGAACACCCTCGATGATCTATCTCGAGAATAGATCTTAAGATACGAAAAGCCGATTGAAATCAAAGACGTAGGAGAAACACTCGATCGCTAGAAATCAGATTGCAACTTGATAATTCAACATTACATGATACATGAATCAAGATCACCACCGGGATCCTACCTTGATCTTGCTTCTAGCTCCGAGAACTCCGACGTGGTCTTCCTTGCAAGGTTCCCACGCCGGCTAGGGAGATCCTAGTCAACTAGCTCGACCCTCTCCTCTCCGAGATGGTGTCCCTCTCTTCTCTGCTCCTCGGCGGCCGATGACGAATGAGTTGATGCGTGGCACCTGGCCTCGGGGCTATAAATAGCCCGAATGGCGGCTAGGTCAAAGGGGGGGCTGACTGGGCCTGGAAATGGGCTGGGCCGGCCGGCCTGGGCCCACTTCAGCCCAGCCAGCGGCCTCCTTCACCCGGTGTTGGTTCCCGAGTCTTCTAGAGTCTTCCCTGATCTGCATGTGGGCCCTTGTCGTCACTTTCTCTTCGGATTCAATGAAGCTCCTTGTCCCGCAAGATTCGGCAGTTTTCTGACTGGGTCCTCGGAGTTTTTCATCTTCTCAGGTTTGGTCCTTGGGCTCTTGGAGTCATGTTTACTTCATTGCTTGACTTGTACCGTGCTTCAAGGTCTTTTCATGATGTGCTTAATGAACTTATCCCGGAAGTCTCGCTTTCAACACTAAAATCCTGCATAAATACTAAACTCCAAAACCGACATGCACGAATGAACTTGTTATACCAAGGGGGTTAGTACCAATAGATAAGATATAAACTTTATGCCAACACCGAAGGTAAACTCATGGCTAGGTTGACGGAATTTCACCGTCAACAACCCCACAACTCATACCTTTCACTCGAAGTCCTCAATTCCAGCCATGCTTACTTCTTTGCTTCTATTGGAGGGTTTTCATGATTTTTCAAAAATAAAAATAAAAATTCTTGCAACAAGTATTAGACAAAAACCCTTCTCCAAGTTCTCACATGTCGCTCATATGAAGTGGCTATCCTAAACAATTCATAAACTATCACCTCCCATAAGTCTCTCATATATCATGTAAAGTGGAGCTATAGGTATGGCTAGTGCAATCAACCCAAGTATTGTCAAGCTAAGAACTTCCTCTAGTGGTTGTTTACCTTTCAAAGCCAATGATCATGAGAATTAAACCATAATGTAGGGATATCAAGAATAAGGAGATATAGAATGGTGGACATGTGAAAGTGGCAAATGGATGATCCCGAGGCACGAGTGAAGTCCTCGTTATCGGATTGCACATGGTTGGAAGATTTGAGTATGGATGTGTCATCAAGGCACTTGAGAACTTATGAAGCAAAAAGAACCGAGGTGCATCTTTATTATTTTTTACTTTTATTTTATTTCCTTCTCATTTTTCTCTCTTTCTTTTTTTGTTCTTCCTCTTTTCTTATTTTCCTTTTCTTCTCGTCATTTTTTCATTTTTTTCTTTTGCTCCTCAGAACTTTTGCAACATAATACTTACTCAGCATTTGTCAAAGATGATGTGATGACTCCTCCCCCATGCTTGAACGATGCTCGTCCTCGAGCATGAAAGAGGGGGGAAATGATTGCTAAAGTAAGCATAAATTTCATAATCTTGCGGAATATTTGAATCTCCATCGAGAATTTTACTTCACACTCAAATTGGGTTGTGGACAAGGAGGTGATCACAAAAAGATGTTTTTGGTCTAGGGTGGATGCCCAGCGAAGTTTGTGAAATTTTCGATGTGAAAACCCACAATGCATGGACAAAAAGGCTAGCATGAAAAAGTTACACAAAGGAATGACCAGCTTCTTAGTCTCGAACCATAGAAATCAATATAATCCTAATCCAACTCATCAAAACATATGTTTGCAATCTACGGGTTTTGTTATCATAGAACATATATGTGTATGGCTTTGGTAGGTAGAACTTTGCAAGAGCATCACAAATATGTAGATAGCATAAAAGTTATGTTTTCATAAAAATAACAAGTTATCCGGCTATCCGTAAACTTAAATCAAAGAGTAAAGATATGTATGTGGGTCTAGAGCATAGTCATTTCACCTCCACAAATAAAAGAGCTAGTATTTAAATTAATTTCAGATCATGTTATAGAGAGCAATTAGCCAAGACATGTATAACTTCATGTAGGTACAACAAAGCGGCAACTTTCATCATTTTTCCATAAGCATAGGCAATATAAAACATCGAGGTGAACACATGGTCATGCCTATCTATTGAAAAAACAGAAATCTAGGTTGTCCTCCTAGTAGCCATGTTATTGTTGGAAGAGAAAAACAAAATGTTGCACCTAATAAGGTTGAAGGCATACTTACAAGCATTTATGTTTGGAAAAGAGAAGGTCCATGGAGGTGTTACCATCTTTTGTAGTTCTTCTTTGCCTTCATCCGACATCTCCATGTATCGATGTGGCTTTGCTTTTGTATTGATTTATCAATGCTCCTAAACTTCTGAATTTGATCTTGTATGCTTAATGGAGTCTTTGGTCACCCTTCTCTTCAATGGTGATGAATCTCTTCAATGTTTTCATCACCATCTCCTCTTTCTTTTTCTCATCATCTCCTTGCTGTCTCTTTTTCATGGATTTCCCCTCTGTCCAGAATAGAACATATATCGAAATATAGGTCTATTGAAAAGTTTATGAAATTACCTTTCCAATGTGTGGTCATTCATCAAAAACGGAGTTCAAACAAGGGAGATATGTTCGTTTTACTTCAGCGCTATGTGCTGTCCAAAACTGATTTCAGGACGTGTTGCACTCGGTGATTCGGGCATAACCGCTTGTAGGAACCTCTTATTTTCTTGATTCTTGATTTGTTGGAGTCGTAACTTCATGAGGCTTCTAAATATCAAAAAATATTCAGTGTTTTCCCTTTGAGACCATGTAGAATTTTGATGAGATCAGTGGCTTCTTGTGCATTGATCCGGAGATGTTGATGATCTTGATTGTTCTATCTTCTAGAGCATCATGTTGCACTTCCGTGTTGAAGATTTAGGGCCTCCCCCATGCTTAGCATTTTGCTAGGCATGGAAGAAGAAGACAAAGCATTTTTATCTTAGTCATCCTTCAATTTCCTTGTAGTGAGAGTCTTTATCTTGCCTGCAAGACGTTTTAAGCGCACATTCTACCCCCAAGGTGACGGTTGGGAGTAGATAGAATTGCCAACAATCCAACAATATTTACTATGACTCTTGACTTGTGGAATAATTAGTCTAATGAAAAATAAAAACCTAATGGGTGTTCGTGGTGCAAAGTGTGCATGCACATGAGAGGAAAGCATATAAACAAAGACAATGTTTTCACCTAGTTCTAAACACCATGTTTACAACTAGGTTGCCGAATTTCTCCATAGCCATAAAGATTTATTTATCTAGGGTTAAAACACCATGTCAAGTTGTTATGTACCACGATCCGGATGACCCTGAACCCTAGCAGCCCGACCTCGCCGTTGGCGGCAGCCGAACCACACGGGCAGGGATAAAGGGGCGAACCCTAATAGATTGATATTCTCATTCGTTGCCTCAACTGGTACAAGTCCTCTCATTATATAGAGAGGCTAACTGTCAGATGGTGAGATCTAGACAGCCCACGGGGGTGTTAATCCCTGTGGTTTAGTTGTTCAGCGAGGTGGAATCTAAGGCTAAGAACTCGAAGGTTGCTCACGAGAACACAGAACACAGAGAACACGGCGAGTTTGTACTGGTTCAGGCCTCCAGAGAGTAAAACCCTACGTCCAGTTGTCGGTGTAGATTGCTTGAGGATTGCGTGATGATACAAGGGTCGCCTCGCCCGCCTTATATTGGCCAGCGGATGAGGTCGGTTCCCAGACTCCTGGTCGGTTACGACCAGGAGACCTAAGTCTACATTACAACTCTTGCCTTTATCCGTCGATCTGCTTTGGTCGAAATCCACCGATGTCTTGTCTTGTACGCCAAGTCTTGAGGTCGTGTTGAACTAGGTCATCTGGGGAATCTTTTGGAAGGTCTTCTGGAGGTCGTGTGGGCTGCCAACTAGGTTGGTTGGGCCCACTGACAGGTTGGCGGGTCTTCTGGTAGGCCGGACCTACTTGTCAGGGACGACCGTGAGCCTGGTCAGTGGGGACCCAGGGGTACCCATGTCTCACAAGCCCCCAAGCGAGGTGTAGGTGCAGCGACCTTAGAAAGGTCATGGCGAAGTCGTTGAGCTATCGACAGGTCGAATAACATGCACGCCGGTCTAAAAGAAAAAAGAATAAGTCAGCTTAGCAGCCGACCTGTCTTGTAGCTTTGCCGAATGAAGAGAGGTCGAGTGACGACCTATATGAAGCAAACTTCCAATAGATCGAAACGACGATGAAAAAATTCAGAGGGCATCAAGGATGCACTCATAGAGTAGTATCCGAGCATCGTGGCAGGCAGGATGGCTGGTATGATGATCCAAAAAGGAAGAAGATGAAAAATGTAGGTCGAGTAACGACGTGATGGGAAATAGATTTCCCAACAGGTCAGTACGACGAAGAAAACAAGAGGGCGTCGAAGACGCGCTCATAGAGTAGTCCCCGAGCATTGAAGCAGGCAGCATGGCTGGTTTGATGCTCAAAAATGAGAAAAAAAACTAAGGCATGATCTTGACCGAACGAAGTGTAGAGACACCCAGATCTCCGAGCATAGCTGCAAGGAGTCTAGCAGGGCCGACCTCAAGGAGGCCTTGTAGGCGTGCCGACCTCGAAGAGGCCTTAAATCAACGATGTCCAGTATCTGAGGATACCCAACAGGATTTTGAAAGGTGCGTCGCATGAAGAGGTTTTCTGTAGTGGTAACGATGAAGCCAGAAATCTGTTGATCGAATGGAGTGTAGAGACATCCAGATATCTTGCATGGCTGCAAAGAGTCTGGCAGAGCCACTCGAGATATGCCGACCTCAAGAAGGTCTCAAGTCAGAAGCGCCCAAGCACCCAGAAGTACTTGGCAGGGCCATTAGGCGCGCACCCCACAGGGAGGCCTTCATTCCTGATGTAAAATCCTGGGTGTCCAGAGCAGGCTGGCAGGGCTACAAGAGCACACCGACCTCGGAAGGTCACACATCCGGGGCGCCCAACTAGGTTGGTAGATCCGTAGACATACCGAGGTATTGCAAGACCTAGGTATTTAAGGCACGCCGACCTCGAGGAGGTCACTTTGGTGTCCAGACGACCAACATAGCTGCCAGCCATCCAGCAGAGCCAATGCACTAAGGTATTGGCGACCTTAGCGATAGGCACACCGACCACGGGGGCCCGACAAAATCGTAGATCTCCATGATGTGTCTGATCTCCAGGCGCCCAGACGGATCTGGCAAAGCAGCGAGGCACGCCTACCCCGGAAGGTCTTCAATCGAACCTACGACCATTCTGCTCAAGAAACAGAAATATAGGCTGATTGGAATAGGTCTGTTTACGTGCAGAGTCATAGCGGGTGCACCAGGACGCAGAGCCTAGCGGGTGCAAATGAAATACATCGGGTCGTAGAGGAAGGTCGTGGAGTCATCGTCGTATGGGGCTTAGTTAGGCGCTGGGCCCTCTGACACATGGTCAGGGTTTGTCGTGTTCTGTAGACTGTAGGGTCACAGGTCAACAGTGGTCAGAGATTCTCTTGCCACCCAGAAACCGACAAACTGCCCACGAATCAAGGGGGTACTATAGCCATGTGACTCTGCGGCGGGCTCAGGCATCATTGATGCACTAGCGACAAAGACATCGCGAGACAGGAAATAAAGTCATCGCCTTTAATCACGCACATGTCTGCAGGCCCTCTGGACCATGTGGTGACAGTGTCATCACTCAGCCACCTACCCAAGGTCTGGCTTTGGCTATAAATAGCACCGTGAGATTGAAGGAGGCAAGCACTGAGCATTGTTGAGCTATGAAGCCGCGGGGTAGTTTTGAGGCCATGCCATGGGCATGTGTTCGTCCACCAGATTGTAGATTGCTGTGTTTGTAGAAGCTTGGAGCTAGGAGAACTCTCGCGAAATGTAGGCAGCACCCCACTCTTTGTACCTTGTCTCTGCATGGTACCAAGTAGAGTTTGGAGGTGATGCTGTACCAGCTCGAGGTGCAGCTGGGCGTCGCTGGTGAGCATCGGGTGCTCGTCGGGGGTTGGGATCCCACACCGAAGAGCAAGCTCGTGTCTGCATTCCAATAGTCGGGACCGAGTGTGCCCTGCTACGTGTGACGTCCGACAGCTGTCTCCCGCAAGGCTGCCATCAAGGCCCTGGTGCTAGGAGAAATCTCGTGACGTGCTCTGCTTCGGCAAAGTAGGTCACACAGATTGCTCTGGGTAGACCAGGTCTTGTAGTATGTTTATCTTTTGGTGCCGGGTTCTGGATCCAATAAGGTCGTAGGCGACTTGTGTACCTTCGGACGACCCATGTAATGTTCGCTCTCTTCTATTATGTACTTGGTCATTTTGACAAAATGATTTGTCAAAGACCTAAATTGATATGAGTTGGGGGCTTATCGACCTTGTGAGGATCGAAATGTTGTCATCGGGATGACCTGGTGACGTTGTTGTGTCAGATGACCTAAACCCGGAGTTTAGGTCGTTGCTCAATCTCTTGGCGAAAAATCCGACGTAATCTTCTCGCAAAATTATCGGCATAGAGCCGTTGTAGTGGGCTCCGTACGGTAGAAGGAACCACAATGGGCGGACCCGGTGGACCCCCCTATAAATAGAATGCCAAGGGTCACGGTTGACCACACTCGTCTTCTTCCTCCTACCGTCGCTATCACCGCCACTGCGCCGTAGCCACCGCAACCTTGCGCCCGCTTTTCTCGCACGCTTCTCCAATCCGTCACCGGCTCCGGCCATCCGTGTGCTAGTGCCGCCACCCGCGCCGTGTGCTGCTGCGCATGCGCATCAAGACCCTGTGCTCCTTTAGATCTAGATCCAACCCTAGCAAGGAAATGGCGGCGGAGGCTCTTCCGATTCCAGACCCACGCACTGTGTGGGTGCCGTCGACGATGACGGAGGCCAAGATCCAGTAGCTGGTGGACCGCGGGCTGCTGAGGCCGAAGGCGGAGGTGGAGTGGAAGGCGGCGTTGGGAGAGGAGTTCCCGACTGAAGATGTGAAGGAACAGGTCGTCTTCACATCATTTTTTGAGCGTGGTTTCAACCTCCTCGCGGGGGATTTCTTCTGGGGTCTTCTCTTCTACTACAAGCTGGAGCTGGTACATCTCGTTCCCAACTCCATCACTGTAGTTTCGACATCTATCCATTTCTGTGAGGCATATCTGGGGATATCGCCTCACTTTCTTCTTTGGAGACACTTGTTCTGTGTGAAGAGCACTGGCAAGAGGTCTGGGCCAGTAGGGGCTGTGATGTTCTGTTTGAGGTCGGGCCTCAAGTCAGAGTGGATTGACACCGATTTGCCTGACAACACCGCTGGGTGGAGGTCGGAGTGGTTTTATATCCCCGATCAGCTGCCGGCACTTCCACTGCGTTCTGGCCACAAGCCCGTGAAGATTTCAGAATGGGACTTGGGGCTGTCTTCTTGTGAAGTCGACGACATCAAGGAGGTCCTGGAGCTGGTCAAGGACCTAAAGAATAGGGGTGTGACAGGAGGTTCAGTTGCTAGGTCGTTTTGCCGGCGGCTGATTCCGCCGATCAAGGACCGGGTCCACCCAACATATGAGTACTAGGGGCAGTCAGACCCCACCCGTGAGGTGAACCGCAAGGTCTCCAAGGAAGAGATGGCGGCGAGGGTGTTGCAGATTTACTCTGGGAAAGCAAGGATCAAGAAGTGTCCGAAGGCCTATTCGCTGAAGAGGCCGGCTGACCCTGTAAGTCCTAGGACTATTTAGGTCGTTTCGCTCTATTTATTGATTTACGTCGTTTGACCCTTTTGGTCATTGGTTGCTGCAGGATCGTGAACGGCAATTTTGGTGCCCTGCACCTCTTCGCGAAGGCGAGCAACACCGGCAGAAACTGAGGTCGGACAAGTACCAACCTCCGGCAGCCAGGCTGCTGGAGAACTACGAGTCCAATTCGTCGGTGGAGGCCGATGAAGACATTGACCCTGAGGTCGGTGGCGACACCGGGTCGGGCCCGGAGGCGAGTAGCACCACGAAGCCCAGTCGCAAGACCAGGGTGGCGGCGGTGAAGTAGTCAGCCTCGACGGCTACTGCTAAGGTCACCGCAGTGAAGACCGCGGAGAAGAAGAAGAGGAAGAGGAAGACAAGTCCTCCACCGGCGGTTAGGACGCCGGTGATTCCGACACCATTGACCAAGGAGGTCAACTCTGACGATGAAGAAGAGGAGGAAGATGAAGCTACTGATGATCCACTGGTCGTTGAAGAACGAACGGTGAGGAGGTCGTTGAGCCCCGCAGCCAAGAGGCAGCGGGAGTTGGCGCAGAAGACGACGAAGGATGCCCTCCGTCAGGGATTGGAGGCGCAGCGAGCTGCTACTGCTACGTAGGCGAAGATGCCTGTTCTGAATAGGGCGCGGACCTTTTGGCGGAAGCCTCGTGTTCCGACCGTTACGAGGTAAGGTCGTGAACACTCCGTATCTTCAACTTATTGTTGCAGGGTTTTCAAGCTGTTTGTATGTGGTGGACTCTATAGGTCGGTTGCGGAGCCTCAGCGCGACCTGGGCGCTCAGGCCTCGCCTTCCCGTACGAGGTCGCCCGACCATGGGGTCGCGGCGCAGACACTGGTGGATGATGCGAGGACGACGACCCCGCCACCGGCTGCCGATGCAAGGGGATCCACTCCGCCGCCTGCTGCTGATGCCGGGGCACAAGGCACTGTTGGTGGCGTCAGAGCGTCGACCTCTGCTCCGGTCATCGACGTAGATCCCATCAGCGTGGTGCCCAGTGGCGCAGATGAAGACATGGTCAAGGACCAGGCACAGCTAGAACAGGCGCCGAAGGGTGCAGGGTCGTCGGACGTGCAGGTACTTGATACATCTTCATCAAGCCCGAAGTTGCCGCGACGGAAGATTGACTGGAATGATACTCCTTGGCAGGAGGATATCTTCGACGATAATGAAGATATGCAGGCCGTGCGGAACGGCATTGTGACTATCAACGTTGCATTGACGGTGACTCTGCTTCTGGTGTTATTTCTGATGACGTACTTTTGAGCTGTGATTGACGAGCTGTTGTGTTGTACCAGGCGCTGGCAGATCATGCGAAAGGTCGAATCGACCTGTTGAAGAACGCGGCGGCGACGCAACTGCGGGTTGCTGAACTTGAGTAGGAGCTCAAACAGGTCCGTGAGACAGCGGCCGCAGAGAAGAAGAAGCTCGAGGACGAGCTGGCTGAGGAAAAGCGCAAGACCCAGGAGGCTAATGCGCAATTCAGTGATGTGAGCATTGGTAAGGTCGAGACTTTGTGTTGTTGATCCTTTTGTAGAGCTGAGGTCTTTATGTTAAGTATCAATTGCTTGCGTGTTCGCAGACTTCCACAAGCATGAGGATGACCTTAACAATGATCTGAAGAACACCAAGGAAAAGGTTCGGTCCTTGGAGGTGACGCTTCGGGAGGTCGAGGCTGGGGGCCAGGAGCTTAAGCGGGCAATGAAAGAAGCTACTGACAGTGAGTATGCCGTATCTCAAAAGCTGGCTTATGAGAAATGAGCTCGACAGGACCTTGAGGTCAATCTTGAGGTGGCTTTGAAGTCATTGCAGAATGACCAAGTGACCATTGCAGGACACGAGGTGGAGCTGAGGGACCTGAAGGGCGCTGCCAATTATGCAATGGACTGCATAGCGGTGCAGGTCGAGGGGGAGGAGCCGAAGTCTGTTGTTGATCGTCTCATAGAGACTCCTGACAGGCTACTCACGTTGCTGAAGGCGACGAGCTTGGCGGCAGCGACAGATGCGCTGGTGAGGGTGAAGTCGCACTACCCCGACATTGACATGGCCAAGGTCAAGGGTGGTGCAGATGCTGAAAAAGACCTCGCGGCCCTGGAGCTTGAAGTTCGAGATGCCGCCATGGAGGTGATGGACTCCTTGGACTATGAAGGTGACAACGGCGGGCAGTAGTCTTTGGCTAGGAGCTGTACCTCCTCCTCTTCTCAGTCGTGTAAACAGTGCCACTTGATAAATATTTTGTTAATGCCTAAGTGTAGTACTTGCCTTGTGCCTGCACGAGCTTGGTAGTCTTTTAGATGACGATGTGCTGTTTCTTGCCCCGCTAACCACTACTCACGGAGAGGCTGGCTTACCGACCTCAACAGCTCAGCGTGGAGGCTTACGTGAGGTCGGCGCGCGAGGAGGAGTCTAGGACTCAGGTCTGGCGACCTTATCGACCAAGCATGCTCGCAGCGACAGAGGGTGTATACTCATTAGGGACAAGGTCCTCAGGTCGAATGACCCTTAGGTTGGCTTTGAGCCAAGCCCCCGAGCATGTCGAGGGGGAGGAGTAGGAAAAATTGGAACCCCCGGGTCTTTACGACCCATGTATTGGCTTTAGCCAAGCCCCCGAGCGTGTCGAGGGGGAGGGTTAATGACATGAGAGAGGCGAAGGTAGGGCTCGGCACATAGCAGATGACTGCTTGAACTAATATTTATTTAATCTGAAAAAGGTACAAGGAAAAGAAATACATAGCTGTAATTAAAAACTATTCTACGGGTAGAATCGTCGTAGATGCTCCACGTTCCAAGGGTTTGGCACTCCTTGCCTGTCACCCCATTGGAGGCGATATGTGGATGGGCTGATGACTTCAGTGATGATGAAAGGTCCTTCCCAGGGGGCAGAGAGCTTGTGCATGCCGTCGGTCTTCTGGATGCGCCTGAGGACGAGGTCGCCAACGTTAAAGGAGGTTTCCTTAATGTTGCGATCGTGATACCAACGAAGTTGTTGGTCGTGATGAGCTTATCTTATGACGGCAGCTAGCCTCTATTCTTCAAGACTGTCAAGGTCGCCGCGACGTGTTTGCTCAGCTTCTCCCTCCTCGTAGAATTGAATGCGTGGAGCTCCAAAGGCGACGTCGGTGGGTAATATGGCTTCTGAGCCATAGACCAAGAAGAAGGGCGAGAAGCCCGTAGCGGAGCTGACTTGGGTCCTTAGTCCCCAAATCACGTGTGGTAGCTCGGCTAACCACCATGTAGCGTAGTTTGAGGCGTTGTCAAAGATACGATCTTTGATAGCCTGAAGGACCATGCCATTGGCACGCTTGACCTGGCCGTTGCACCGAGGGTGGGCTACCGAGGAGTAGTAGACGTCGATAGTATTGTCCTGACAGAAATCCCAAAAGGCGGAGCCTGTGAAGGTCGTGCCTAGGTCGGTGATGATCCTATTAGGCACACTGAAGCAGTGTGTGATGTCTTGCATGAATTTTGCTGCTTCTTCCGATGTTACTTTCACAACAGGTCAGACTTCGATCCACTTGGTGAATTTATTGACGGCTACAAGTATAAACCTATTGCCGCCTGGGGCAGTTCGGAACGGTCCCACAGAGTCGAGACCCCACATGGCAAAGGGCCATGATGGAGGAATTGTGCGCAGGGCCTGAGCTGGCAGGTGCTGCTGTTTGGCAAAGAACTGGCATCCTTTGCACCTCTTTACGAGGTCTTTTGCATCGGTCATGGTTGTGGGCCAGTAGAACCCAGATCGGTACGTCTTACCGACCAAGTTGGCGGATGCTGCGTGGCAGCCACACTCGCCGTCGTGAATCTCAGCCAGGAGCTGCAGACCTTCTGATCGCAAGATGCAGTTCATTAGGACGCCAGTGGAGGCGGCTTTTCTATAAAGGTCGGTACCAATCACGATGTAGTTGGCACTTCGTCGCATGATACGCTCGCGCTCTGCCTTGTCTTCTGGGACCAGTTGGTCGAGTATGAAGTCTAAGAAAGGCTTGCGCCAATCGTCTTCTTTTTTTGACATCAGCATGTCGCGGGGAGGTGCTGGGGCTTGATCGTGTTGAGGTGGATCTAGACTATCTGGGTCCAGTAGCTTGATTGAAGGCTTGCGTAGGTCTTGGACGAACACGCCTGCCGGGACTAGAGCTCGCCGAGAGCCTAGTTTGGAAAGTACGTCGGCGGTCACGTTGTTATTTCGTGGCACGTGCTGAAACTCAATCCCTTCAAAGTGGCCTTCGAGTTTACAGATCTCAGCGCAGTAGGCATCCATTGTGTCCTTGACGCAGTCCCACTCCTTGTTGACTTGTTCAATGACGACCTTGGAATCGCCAAATTCTAGTAGTCGCTTGATGCCAAGGGACACTGCTATACGGAGCCTGTGAATCAGGGCTTCGTATTCTGCTCCATTGTTGGAGGCCTTGTAGTGTATCTGTAGGACGTACTTGAGCTGTTCCCCCTGAGGAGAGATGAGTAACATGCCTGCACCTGCGCCTTCGAGGTTGAGGGCGCCGGCGAAGTACATTATCCAGTGTTCAGGTCACTCCTTGGGAGGGGCATCTGGATCTCTGTCCATTTTGACACAAAGTCAGCGAGGATCTGTGACTTGATCGCTTGTCGATGGCAGAACTCAATGTCAAACTCTCCAAGCTCCACCGACTACTTGACGATGCGACCGTTGGCGTCACGGTTGCGGATGATTTCTCCTAACGGAAACGATGATGGGACCGTGATCTTGTGGGCTTGGAAGTAATGACGAAGCTTTCTCAAGGTGATCAGGAGTGCGTAGAGCAACTTCTGAGGTTGTGAATAACGTGTTTTAGCGTCGGCCAGGACCTTGCTCACGTAATACACAGGTCGTTGAACTGGATAGGCCTGCCCTTCTTCTTCTCGTTCGGCGACGAGAACCGTGCTGACCACATTAGTGGTGGCGAAGATGTATAGGAGGAGTGTTTCTCCTAGAACTGGTGGTGTCATGACTGGTGGTGTCATCAAGGATTCTTTAAGAGCTTCAAACGCCTTTTGTGCCTTGTCGTCCCATACAAACTTGTCTGCCTTCTTCAATAGCTTGTAGAAGGGTAAGCCTTTCTCGCCGAGCTTGCTGATGAAACGACCGAGAGCCACCATCATCCCTGTGAGCTTCATGACGTCTTTCTTGCTAGATGGCTTGGCCATGTTCCATATAGCGTCGACCTTCGCAAGGTTGGCTTCAATGCCTCGGTGTCCGACCATGAAGCCCAGGAGCAATCCGGAGGGTACACCGAAGACACACTTGGTCGGGTTGAGCTTCCATTGGAACTCCCGTAGGTTGGCGAAGGTTTCCGTGAGGTCGGTGATGAGCTGATCTTCCTCGGTGGTCTTGACAACCACATCATCTACGTAGGCTTCGACGTTCTTCCCGATCTGCAACTTCAAGCTCTTCTGTATTGCTTTCTGATATGTCGCTCCAGCATTTTTTTGGCCGAAAGTCATGACCTTGTAGCAGTAGATGCCGTGGGGCATTATGAACACTATTTTGTCTTCGTCGTCGGGGTTCAGGGTTATCTGGTGATATCTTGAGTAACAGTCGAGGGAGTAGAGTAGGACGCTGCCAGCCGTGGAGTCCACTACCTGATCGATGCGAGGAAGAGGGAAGGGATCTTTCGGGCAGTGCTTGTTGAGGTCGGTGTAATCAATACACATCCTTAATCCACCAATTTTTTTGGTACAAGGACCGGGTTTGCGAGCCAAACCGGGTGTTTACATTCTCTGATGAATCCTGTAGCTAAGAGCTTACATACTTCTACTTCTATGGCTTGCTTTCTATCTTTTGCAAATCACCGGAGCTTTTGCTTGATAGGTCGTGTAGTCTTGTTTACTTCAAGGGCGTGCTCAGCCAGCTCCCTGGGGACACCAGGCATGTCGGACGGGCTCCATGCGAAGATGTCAGCGTTGTCCCTGAGGAAACTGGTGAGCGTGAGTTCCTATTTGGGGTCGAGGTTGGCCCCGATGACGACTACCTTGGATGCGTCGGGCAGGCCGAGGCAAACCTTCTTTACAGCCGGACTTGGGTCCAAAGCTGTGCTTGCGCGCTTCTGCTCTAGCACCTCCAGAGTGGTTTGGTCGATCTTGGCTGCCTGAGCAACCATGACCGTTGCAGCAGCTTTACAGGCGAAGTCCTTGGAGAGCTCGACGGTGGAGCTCTCACAGTTGTAGGAGACCATGATGTCCCCGAGGACGGAAAGGATTCCATTTGGCGCCGACATCTTCATGATGAGGTAGGTGTGATGAGGTATGGCCATGAACTTGGCCAGCATAGGTCGACCGAGGATGGCGTGGTAGGAGGAGCGAAAGTCCGCGACCTCAAATGTTAAGTACTCCGTGCGGAAGTTCTCCTGTGTGACAAAGGTGATCGGCAGACATACACGACCTATGGGGTATGCAGCCTTGCCGGGCACAACCCCGTAGAAGGGCTCGTCGCAGGCGGTCATCTTGTTGAAGTTCAAGTCCATCTTTCTGAGTGTCTCTGTGAAGATGATGTTCAAACTGCTGCCCCCATCAATGAGGGTTTTAGGCAGGAACGCCCCATCTACTATGGGGTTAACGACCAGCGGGTAGGTCCCGGGGTCAGGTATGTGGACCCAATGATCTTTCCTGGAGAAAGTGATTGGGAACTCCGACCAACGCAGTGGTTGTGGAGTTTCAGTGTTGACGTGTCCGATCTCCCTTGCGTTTGATCGGAGCTGCCTATTGCTTTTGGTCGCTTGGCGACTGCCAACGATGAAGTTGATCTCTCGGTTGGCTGTTTGAAACACACCATTGGGGTTGCCCCCTTTAGGTGGTGGTGGTGGAGAGCGCTCCTTGCGGTTGTTGTCGTTGCGGTTGTGGTTGTCCTGACGACGTCGATCATCACGCCGATCATCGCGGCGGTCATTGCGCTAGTCATCACAACGATCATCCCTCCGATCGTTGCGGTTGTCTTCGTGACGATCGTTGCAACGATAGTCATCACTTGTGTCATCGCGGCGGTAGTCGCGATGATAATCACGTCGATCCCTATCGTCGTTGCGACGGTAGGGTCGGCGGTCGCGGTAATCACGTCAATCAGGTTGACGGTTACGGTTGTCGTAACGACGGTTGCCATTTTGGTCGTCGTTATTGTCGCTCTTGGCCTTCTTGGATTCGGAGGGTACCCCGAGGGCACGCTTCAGCTGTTCGCACTCCCTCATGGTATGTTTGGCGTCGCGGTGGAACTGACATTGGTCGTCCATGACCATGTTGAAGTCACCCTCGAGGAAGGTGGGAGGTCTTGGTGGATCTTCCACATAGGCTTCGTCGGATCGCTTGCGCGACCTATATCCTCCGTCATCGTGATCCTCTCCGTTGAAGTCGTGTATCACCGCGTCTTGAGTGTCAACTAGCTTGTTGACGTAAGCCATGAGGTCGGCGATGGTGTGAGCGTCAGCTTCATGGATCTTCTCGAAGAGCTTAATGTTGGTGACCCCCTTCTTGTAGTAGGTGATGACGTCCTCATCTTTGACACCCGCGAGGGTGTTGCGGTTCTCGAAGTAGCGGTTGGTGTACTCCCGAAGAGTTTCGTCGCATCTCATCCGCACTCTGGCGAGGTGGTGAGTGTTACCAGGTCGGTTGTAGGTCGCCTGCTAGTTGGTCGTGAAGAGCTGGGACAATGTTGCCCAGGAGGTGATGCACTCTGCTGGGAGATTGTCGAGCCACAAGAGTGGTGCCTTGCCCATCACAAGGGGGAAGTATCCCGCCATGTGGTCTTCATTGCCTCCAGAAGCGCGTGCTGCGATGCTGTACATCTTGAGCCATATACTTGGGTCGGAGCGACCGTCGTATTTCTCAATAGCTGGCTTGAAGTCTTTGGGATATCTTATCGTCCGGAGACGTCGTGAGAACGCAGGGAAGTTGTTGACTGCTCCCGGGCTTGCTGATGGGGCATAAGCCATTGGTATGATGTAGAGGTCGTCGGGAGGGCCGTTATCTTGGTCGTACTGGGCGCGTCGCAGAAGCTCTTGGTCGTGCATGTTCCGCAGCTCTGTTGCTTGGACAGGATTGTTGGCGTCAATGGCGTCAGGGACCCCATGGTCACGGTCGTAGTTAGCACATCGTGCTATCTCCACTTCGTCTCTTATATGTCAACGCTGACTGCTTTCAGCACGGTTAGCTTGCACCAGTGGAGGTTGGGCTCCAGCGTTTTGTCCTGGATTTGCAGCGGCGTTTGCTTGGGCACCGGCATCATTAGATGCATTATTGGCGACGTTGCCTGCAGCGTTGGCGGTGGCATTGGCTGGAGGGTTGGCTGCAGCATTGGTAGTAGGGTTGGCAGCAGGGTTAGCTGCGGCGTTGGCAGCGGGATTGGCCGGCTGCATCACTTTGTTTTCACCTCGTCCCTCTTCAGCTATTGGCTCAAGGGGACCGTTGCTACGGCGTCGCTGGCGAGGACGTTCTGATCTACTCCTGGAGTAGGAACTTGCGGCCGATCTACTGTATCCAGGGCCTCTTTCTTCAACTTGAGCGGTGGCGACGCGGACGTGAGCTTGGAGACGCCGTATCGTAGGAGTATCCTCAAGCTAATTTAGTGCAGCAAGAGCGGCTCCCAGGTTGGCCTGAGGTGAGTTGTAGACTTCGTGGCCATCTCGCCAAAGTCCCTCAGGAGGTCTCTGGCACACAGGCGGTTGTTGACGGTCCTTACAACAAAGTTTCGACCGTCAAAACCTCGGGTTCGAGAGGAGTATACAACAAGTATCATGCACATTTTTGATACTAATAAAGTTCCACGAGTTGTGTTGCAATTTTTATGGACAGGTACACATTTAGGGGAGAAAAGGAACCAACGTGCCACATGAGCCAGGCACGGCCGCACCACCAGGCACGGCCGGCCCTGCAGGTGCGGCCGCACCTGCCCCGTGCCACATCCTCGGTCCCAATCAAGTCCTTCCCCGCGTGCATGTTGACGGATAAAACTCGTATCCACCTACGATCCGCAAGCGTACGGACCTACACCTTTTTCACCACGGGATTCCCAAGGTTCTTGTCAATCCGCGGAGCAAGGGGATTACAAGCGTTTGATCTACCTCTACTTACTAACTTACCCAAACCCTAATCTACGGTTAAACTAGAAAACAACTACACTACACTAGAGAGAACGATTAAGCCGACGAGATATGTAAAAGACACTTGCCCAAGGGTCTACGATACTTGAACATGCAACCGCTTAAAGCATGAAAACCAATCTAATCTATCGGGGGTTGTGACCACGGTTTCGCCCTTTCCCTCCCCCCGTACTGTCACTACGCGGAGGTATTCGTGACTAGACCTATGATGGACACAGCGTATTGAAAGGATCCAAGGAAGCATTGAGGCCTTACTCCCTTTACGGCATGGTAGCTAACCTTAAACATTAAAGCTTCTTCAACACTAGATGATAGATAGATATCCGAACAAAGTAGCGATTACATCTCAAGATCGATTACAACCCATGGACAAATGAGAAGATTACCCCATCAAGGTGCTAGACATGGCACCGTTGATCATGGTGACGCTTCCGACGGTGTCTTCTTTCTTCTCCACTTGTGGGTTCTTCCTTCGAGTAGAGCGATCCTTCTCCGAAGATCTCCCTCCTCTCTCTCTAGCTTGTGGATGGCCTCTCGGTGCGAATGGCTCTCTCCTCTGCGAATGGCGGCGCCTCCACGAACTTAGGGTTGAAGGTCCTTCGGGTGCAAGAAAAGGGGGGCCGAACCGACCCCCGGAGTGGGCCAGGCAGGCCGGCTTGGGCCGACCAGCCCAGGCCCATCCCGGCCCGGTTCGGTCGCCCCTTCACTCCCGTGGGTCCTCATGTATTTATGCACTTTGCCCCCTCCACTTGCACTATTTTGACGATGTCATCCTCGCGTCCAAGATGGAGGTTCTCCTTGCATGAAGTCCGGTCTTTTACGCTTCAATCCTCGGGGATGTTCCTTTGTAACACTTCGGTCCTTGCCACCATTGGAAGTGATTTCATCAAGCTCATAAACACAAACAAGACTCCTTAATTGCTCCTTTGAACTTGTTGTGAATCCATCCTTTATGTCCATGTTTTCCTACATAAACATAACACTTCTAAATGCACACACAAAGATGAACTTGTTATATGATTAGTGTGCCTAGTGGCGGGTTAGTTCCATAATCAAATCCAAACCAAAGTGTAATGAACATGTTTGGTGTACCAAAATACACCGTCAACATCTCCCCCACGCTTAGATCTTGCTCGTCCTCGAGCAAGTACTCGTAAAAGAACTTTGTCCAAGGTGTTGAAATCATGCTCCGCTAATTCTTTCTTTACAAGTTAGTCAATCCTTTATCTTTAATACAATAAACATAAAGCAATGATCATCAAGCATAAACATGGGCGTTTAGAATTTTTACCAAATCAAGATTTACCCCACAACTCAAACTGTTCACTTGAGGTCTTCAATTTCAGCCATGCTTACTTCTTTGCTTCCATTGGAGGGTTTTCATGATTTTTCAAAAATAAAATTCCTGCAACAAGTATTAGACAAAAACCTTTCTCCAAGCTCTCACATGTCGCTCATATGAGGTGGCTATCCTAAACAATTTTCATAAAACTCTCACCTCCTATAAGTCTCTCATATAACATGTAAAGTGGAGCTATAGGTATGGCTAGCACAATTAACACAAGTATTGTCAAACTAAGAACTTCCTCTAATGGTTGTCTACCTTTCAAAGCCAATGATCATGAGAATTAAACCATATGTGGGGATATCAAGGATAAGAAGATATAGAATGGTGGACATGTGCAAGGGCAAAAGAAAATAAGACTACGAGGCACCGATGACGTCCTCGTTGTCGGATTGCACATGGTTGGAAAAAGAGTAGAAGTTTCGTCTCTTAACAACGTGACATCCTTCCTTGCACTTTATTTATCTTTCGCTTGATTCATCCACTTCATATCTTTCTTGCCATTCCTCTTTCTTTCTTCTCTTTTCTTTTTCTCTTTCATTCTCTCTTTTTTTTCTTTTCCATACACACATATATTTTTTTCTTTACTTTTCTTTCTCTTGACATCTTTATCTCTCTTTTCAAAGCTCTCAACTCATCTCTTTCTTGCATAAACACAATCTGAATTTAAAAATAAAACTATGCTAGAGACGAGACGAAACTTCGAGAATAGGTTGTGTTCAAGGAATACGATGTACAAAAGAGATATAAAGGGTTGGGTATGGAATCCGGCGATGTACGGGACTTCCGATGTGAAAGTCACGTTACCGAATGCATGACGAGGCTAGCAATAAAAGATAAGCACAAGGACATGATCATTGCTTGAAATTAAGACTTCCGAGAGAGAAGGATCCTAGCCCAACTCATTATGCTAATCGCACTTAAGGTGGAGCAAAAATTAAATTAGGCTTTGTATAGGATTTTTCTTAAACTCTCAACTTGGAAAAAGAGAATTTGCTAACCTTTATTACAAGGGGTTTTCAATAATTTTCAGAATTAAATTCCTCCAAATTTTAGCATCAAACATAGCACAACCAAAATATGAAGCTCTAGATCGAAGCATGATGCGGGTACTTTTAGAGGTAGAAACTCCACTAAGCACCACGGTAAATGTTTCAAACCAAATACTTATGTTCATTTATCAAAAATTAAAGACGAACAAACAAGTAAAGTAAGAAAAGCATCACAAGAGACAAAAATATAAATGACTCTTTTTATTTGATTTTCTTGACACGAACACTAACTTTAAGACACTTCAAACTTTCAAAAATTTAAAAGCACACTCCTAAAACTTAAGACTCTAAGACTCTCACACTCTCGCGAAAACTAAACCGAACCAAAACTAATCTTTAAAGCAAAGGCTAGCTAGCTAGCTCTCCCCCACGCTAAAATCATACGACGTCCTCGTCGTATCTTACAAAAAACCTAAGGGGGGAAAAACTCTATCTAATGGTACTTCCCGCAGCTATTGCACCACTTGCCCTTCATGTTCCCCACCATGCCGAATAACTTCCGCACGTTGCGATTCAGAAATTTATAGTCATCTTCAACCACACGTTCCAAATCTTCCATGCGCTGGCTCATCGCCTCCATGGCCTGGAAACACTCGTCGACCGATGCGTAGAGCTCCGAGATGGAGTGGCGGCAAGCCGCACAACACATCAGATGCATCCCGAAAGGGTCGTCATCGCCAGGGTCTCCGCCGTCGTCATCGCCACCGTCATTGCCATCGTCGCTGCCGTCGTCGTTGCCACCGCCGTTGGGGCCTTCGGGAGTCTTCTCCTTGGGCACCTCTTCCTAATAATACAAGTCATTGTCATCCCTACCGGTGGCCGCCCACGAGCTCGGGCTACGATCGTCGGAATAGTCACTCCCCCCATAGTCTTTAGGCTCGGGCGACACCTCCTTGTAATCCTTCCTCTTCATGCCTCGGATGCGCGCCGACCTTCGAACGGGAGTAGAGACCTTCTCCTCCTTGACGGGGTAGCGAGATGCGATTGCTCCGGTCGGGACACGCCCTCCGCAACGGATGCGGGCGGTCCTCTTGATCTCCATGGGTAGCTTGAGCTCGCATCGCTTCGCCTCCTCCATCGATGGCTCCTTGGCGCCTAGCTTCAACTCTACGCTCTTCGAGGACGTCATGGCTGCTGCATGGGTGCAAGAGAATGCGAGTTGGGATGGATTCCCGAGCTCCCATCTCGGCCAATTAAATAGTCCGAAAAGGAATACTTTAGAAACCGCATTTTCCTTTTTCAAACTTCCCTTAAAATTTTCTGACCAAAGAAGGAAGTCGAAAACGCGCGTCCCAGAGGAAACCGGGGGCAAACCGCCGCCCGGGCCCCCTAGGCCGGTCGGACCGGGCCGGCCGGCCTGCCTCGGTTTGCGGGCCGGTGCGGTCAGGTTTTCCGCGTGTCCCTTTTATTTCGCATTTTCAGCCCATGAGAAAAAGATGGCCCGGTAAAACTTCGCGAGAAACTCCAGAAAAATAAAAGAAAAACTATTTACAAAATCCTCACCTTGTTTTACGTCCTAGGCTTGACGTTCGGGCTCTTCTTCCATGGTGAAGACATCAATATGGTGAAGAGGCACAACGTCGGGTTCGTAATAAACTTTAAGCCGTTGACCATTCACCATGAATTGATCACCTTTCACAACCATGATGGTTACCGCTCCATTGGAGAGCACCGAATGAACAATGTAAGGTCCATCCCACTTGCTTTGCAATTTCCCCTTTCCGAAGGTTTTAAACCTCGAATTGTAGAGGAGGACCTTATCTCCTTCCTTGAATTCCTTTTTCTTCAACCTTTTGTCATACCACCTTTTAATCCTCTCTTTGTATATGCTCGCATTCTCATATGCCTTCAACCTCATCTCCTCTAGCTCGCTTATTTGGATCCTTCGCTTGACCACCGCGGCGTCTAGATCGAGGTTCATCTCTTTAATTGCCCAATAGGCTTTATGTTCTAACTCAACCGGAAGGTGACAAGCTTTGCCATAGACGAATTGATAAAGGGTCATACCTATCGGTGTCTTGAACGCCGTTCGATACGCCCACAAAGCTCCGTCTAATTTCTTTGACCAATCCTTGCCTCCCTTCTCTATGGTTTTGTTGAGGATGCTCTTTAATTGCCTATTCGATGTTTCCGCTTGTCCGTTGGTTTGTGGATGATAGGCCGTAGAGATCCTATGTTCAATCCCTAACTTGGACAAGCACTTTTTGAAATTCTTCCCGGTGAAGTAAGTTCCTCCATCGCTTATCAAGATTCTCGGAGTACCGAAGCGGGGGAAAATCATGCTCTTGATCATTGCAATGGACTCCTCCGTGGAAGCTTTATGACATGGCATGGCCTCTACCCACTTGGATACATAATCAACCATGACTAGGATATGTTCGAATCCATGTGAGATTTTGAAAGGCCCCATGAAGTCTATTCCCCACACATCAAATAAGTCGATTTGTAGATTATATTTCAAGGGCATGGAATTCCTTTGAGAAATATTCCCGGTTCTTTGGCATTCGGGGCATGACGCAACATATCTTTTAGTATCTTCATGCATCTCCGGCCAATAGAATCTGCTGGACCATACTTTTTCTTGGGTCCGAAAGTGGCTATAGTGTCCACCGTACTCCGCCGAGTGGCACTTTCTCAAAATTTCTAGCCTCTCTTCTCTTGGCACACATCTTCTCATGACTCCATCATTGCCAAGTTTGAAGAGGTAAGGTGAATCCCAAAAGTATTTTAGACTTTCGGAGACTATCCTCCTTTGAGTGTTTTTATCTAAATGATCAAGAGGCATCTTCCGAATTGCTCGAATGATATCGATCATCCAAGTATCTTTGTCGAGCACTCGATAGAGGTGGTCATCTCTCATTTTGTCTTCTATGGGCTCTTTATCATCTTGTCCACGGTTCATCCTAGACAAATGATCGGCCCCAACATTTTCCACCCCCTTCTTATCACGAATTTCAACATCGAACTCTTGAAGAAGAAGGATCCAATGAATCAACCTTGGTTTAGCATCCCTCTTAGCCAAGAGATACTTGATGGCCGCGTGATCGGTGTAAACAATGACCTTCGAGTTCACGATGTAAGATCTGAATTTTTCAAAGGCAAATACCAGCAACTCTTTCTCCTTAGTGGCATAATTTAATTGTGCCTCATTAAGAGTTTTACTAGCGTAGTAAACGGTGTGAACTCGGCCTTCCTTTCTTTGACCCAAAACCGCTCCTACGGCGTAGTCGCTTGCATCACACATGATCTCGAAAGGTTGGCTCCAATCCGGAGGTTGAATAATGGGAGCACTCACCAAAGCACTTTTCAAGGTCCGGAATGCCGCTAAGCACTTCTCGTCAAAGTCAAAAGCCACATCCTTTTGAAGGAGATGCGTTAAAGGCTTAGTGATCTTTGAGAAGTCCTTAATAAATCTTCTATAGAATCCGGCATAGCCTAGAAAACTCCTCAAGGACTTAACATCTGTCGGAGGTGGGAGTTGCTCAACCGTCTCCACTTTAGCTTTGTCCACTTCGATTCCTCTCTCGGATATAACATGTCCGAGCACTATGCCTTGCTTTACCATGAAGTGGCATTTTTCCCAATTTAGCACCAAGTCTACCTCCGCACACCTCGTGAGGACCTTATCCAAGTTTGCCAAGCAATCCACGAACGTCTTCCCATAAACAGAAAAATCATCCATGAACACCTCGACAATTTCTTCGATGAATTCCGAGAATACGGCCATCATGCAACGTTGAAAAGAGGCCGGAGCATTGCATAGACCGAAGGGCATCCTTCTATATGCAAACGTTCCATAAGGGCATGTAAACGTTGTTTTGTGTTGATCATCCGGGTGAATGGGAATTTGCATGAACCCCGAGTACCCATCGAGAAAGCAAAAATAAGCGTGGTTTGCTAATCTCTCGAGCATCTCGTCAATGAACGTTAAGGGGAAGTGATCTTTCATCGTTGCTTTATTTAGCCTTCGATACACATCCGCCACCCGGTCACGGTTCTTTGCGGTATTAATTCATTCTTCTCATTCTTCACCACGGTTAAACCTCCTTTCTTCAGTACACAATGTACCGGGCTCACCCATTCGCTATGCGGAACCGGGTAGATGATTCCGGCATCAAGTAACTTGATGACCTCTTTCTTTACTACCTCCCGCATGGCATGAGTTAGCCTCCTTTGGTGGTCCACTATGGGCTTACATTGGTCTTCCATAGGTATACGATGAGTGCAAAAGGCTGGGCTAAGTCCTTTGAGATCGTTGATCGAATATCCAATCACCTTCCTATGCTTTTTCAATAAATTCAGCAACTTCTCATTTTCTTTGGGACTCAACTCGTCGCTCATGATGACTGGATAAGTCTTGTCTGGGCCCAAAAATTCATACTTCAATCCTTTGGGCAAAGGTTTAAGATCCACCTCGGGCACTTGTGGCTCCTCGGGTTTAATTTCTCCTATGTCCTCGAATTTTTCTTCCTCCACGCTTCCATCTTGTGGTTCTAATCCTTTCGTTGCTTCTTCTAGTTCTTCATCTTGTTGATCATTAGCTTGATTCTCCATCGCTCTTTGCAGCGGGTCTCTAAGGGTTTCAACAAAACAAAGACTATCTACCTCCTCTACTTCTTCGTCTTCGGGAGGAAAAGGTGAAGGGTGTTTAGAAACGCGAAGAAAATTATATGTGTACTTCTTTCCATTAAGATTCATTGTTACTTTGCCTTTTCCGGCATCCAACACAACATCAACCAACTTAAGAAAGGGCCTACCTAGGATTATATGATCATGATTACTATGGTAAGCATCTATAACAAAGAAATCAGTTGGTATACATTTTCCAGAGATGATTACATTAATGTTGCAAGCAATACCTAGAGGTCTAATAGTTCTACCATCTCCCATGATTAACTTTGTTAATGTTGGAGCTAAGTCTAGGTTGTGGTCTTGAACTTTATCGTAAATTTTAGAAGATAGGACACTTACTTGGGCTCCGATGTCACACAAAGCTTTGCATTGAACTCCATTGATCTCGCAACTCAAGTGTGGTGCCATCTTCTCCTCTTCTTCGGATCCTATCGCGTAAACTTCGGCGAGGCGAGCGTATGGCGATGCTTCGGGCTTGATCCCCATGATTCTTTTCACCTCGGCTATGTGTTCCGGATCCACTTCATCATCACCAAAGAGCTTTTGAAAGATCTCACCGGTGGTTTTAAGGTCGTATGAATCTTTCGCCTTCTTTTCCGGTGGGAAATCCGCTTCCAATGCTCTTGCCATCCCCTTTTGGTTAGGGAACGGTCTTCTCTTGTTGAATACTTCTCCGTAATCGATTGGAACCCAATCCATATGTTCGAACTCCCATAATGGCTTCGCACTTGACATAGTTCTCTTATTTGTTTCATTTAATTCGGCGAAGTCAATGCTCGGGGTAGTTCTTGACTCGAGGTGCTCTTCTTCAAGCTTTTCCGGGATTGGCTCCTCTTTTGTGACTTCCGGGGTTGCCTCTTCAAAAATTTCAGCACACGTCTTTATCCTTGAATTGTGTTCTGGCTCTCCCGCAAGTCTTGTTTCCCAATCTCTTCGCATGGCCGCCACTTTGCTAATCTTTTGTAAAAGTTGAGTGGCTTCCATGAATGTTTTCTCCATGAGATCCCTACTTGCACACATTTGGACGTGTTGCATGCAACTAGGGGTTAGGGAAAAGAAAAATGTATGCAAGAGTACGTCACCGGAGAAGCTGAGTCTTGGTCCTTGTTCAATCAACTCATTAAATCTATTCCAAGCTTGGTCTATCCCTTCCTCTTCTCCTTGCATGAAAGTGATCACTTGCCTCCTTAGATGTTGAACCTTGCTAATTGGAAAAACTTCTCGCAAAATTTCTTTGTCAACTTGTTCCAACTGCCTTCAACTTCAAAGGACGCAAACGAGTACCACGTCTTTGCTTCACCGACAAGTGAGTAGGGAAAGAGATTCCATTTGAACCATTCATCGGGAACTCCTTCTTGACGCACCGTGTTGCATAGCGTCATGAAATGCCTTATGTGTCTATATGGGTTCTCCGTAGCCATCCCTTCAAACGGGGTTGCCGCCGCCATCTCGATGATCTTGGATTTGATTTCATACTTGGTCGCTTCAAGCTTCGAATCCGACTCTTGTACTTTTATGTCTTCACATCGAGGACTAGCGTAATCCCTTAGCGATTTCTCTGGTTCTTCCACGGGGTGGTTGACGAACGCCATCTAGACAACAAAAAAAAAAACAAAAACAAAACAAAGTGGTTTTCTAGGTAATATGGGTTAGATATTAGCAAATAAACGATAAACTAAATATAAAACAAAGTTAGATGCAAAACCAAACGGTGTAAACTAGCTTGCTCCCCGGCAACAGTGCCAGAAAAAGGGGCTTGTTGACAGATAAAAATCGTATCCACCTACGATCCGCAAGCGTACGGACCTACACCTTTTTCACCACGGGATTCCCAAGGTTCTTGTCAATCCGCGGAGCAAGGGGATTACAAGCGTTTGATCTACCTCTACTTACTAACTTACCCAAACCCTAATCTACAGTTAAACTAGAAAACAACTACACTACACTAGAGAGAACGATTAAGCCGACGAGATATGTAAAAGACACTTGCCCAAGGGTCTACGATACTTGAACATGCAACTGCTTAAAGCATGAAAACCAATCTAATCTATCGGGGGTTGTGACCACGATTTCGCCCTTTCCCTCCCCCCGTACTGTCACTATGAGGAGGTATTCGTGACTAGACCTATGATGGACACGGCGTATTGAAAGGATCCAAGGAAGCATTGAGGCCTTACTCCCTTTACGGCATGGTAGCTAACCTTAAACATTAAAGCTTCTTCAACACTAGATGATAGATAGATATCCGAACAAAGTAGCGATTACATCTCAAGATCGATTACAACCCATGGACAAATGAGAAGATTACCCCATCAAGGTGCTAGACATGGCACCGTTGATCAT
Organism: Cenchrus fungigraminus; assembly: GCA_036936925.1. NCBI lineage: Eukaryota > Viridiplantae > Streptophyta > Magnoliopsida > Poales > Poaceae > Cenchrus > Cenchrus fungigraminus. Next base: position 122,338,164 of record CM072770.1, on the reverse strand, counting down.
GGTGACGCTTCCGACGGTGTCTTCTTTCTTCTCCACTTGTGTGTGCTTCCTTCGAGTAGAGCGATCCTTCTCCGAAGATCTCCCTCCTCTCTCTCTAGCTTGTGGATGGCCTCTCGGTGCGAATGGCTCTCTCCTCTGCGAATGGCGGCACCTCCACAAACTTAGGGTTGAAGGTCCTTCGGGTGCAAGAAAAGGGGGGCCGAACCGACCCCCGGAGTGGGCCAGGCCGGCCGGCTTGGGCCGACCGGCCCAGGCCCATCCCGGCCCGGTTCGGTCGCCCCTTCGCTCCCGTGGGTCCTCATGTATTTATGCACTTTGCCCCCTCCACTTGCACTATTTTGACGATGTCATCCTCGCGTCCAAGATGGTGGTTCTCCTTGCATGAAGTCCAGTCTTTTACGCTTCAATCCTCGGGGATGTTCCTTTGTAACACTTCGGTCCTTGCCACTATTGGAAGTGATTTCATCAAGCTCATAAACACGAACAAGACTCCTTAATTGCTCGTTTGAACTTGTTGTGAATCCATCCTTTATGTCCATGTTTTCCTACATAAACGTAACACTTCCAAATGCACACACAAAGATGAACTTGTTATATGATTAGTGTGCCTAGTGGCGGGTTAGTTCCATAATCAAATCCAAACCAAAGTTTAACGAACATGTTTGGTGTACCAAAATACACCGTCAACAGTGCACAACTTGGATGAACGAGATTGATCAAGGAAACGTCGGTTTGATCGAATGGATGAAGTTGTGATCACTTGGATCAATGGGTCCACCTCTCCGGCCGATCAACCGCCACAACCGTCATTCCAAGGCAATCCTCGGCGTCCCTGAGCGAAGGCAGTTCATCACATGGCTCGGAGTAGGGCCGGCCGCACCTAGAGGGCCGGCCGCACCTCCCAACCGCCATACCGGCCGAAACCGACCCAAGGAACCAACCCTCAACCGCCTCAGGAGCAAGGATCAGGAGCGTCCAAGGCGAGAGGCGGTGGATCACAGGGCTGGCCGCACCCCTTGATCCGGCTGCACCTGTGATATTGGGCCCACGCGCTCAACCGACCTCCCTTGCCTATAAAAGGCACCTCACACTCGCTGGATTGAACACACCGCGCTGGAGCATCTCATTTCCACTCTTTTGTTCACTTAGAGTAGGATTAGTGTAGCTTGGGAGTTAGAGTCGAGTCGAGCAAGTCTCGGGGTTTCGGAGGAGTCTTCTTCAGAGTTCCGGTATTGCTCTTGTATCCTTTCTTTGTTTAGACTCAAGTACAATTCAAGTTATCTTTCTATCTTACTTTTCGAGTCAATTACATTCAGCTTTTACTTTGCTCTAGAAGCTTTATTCTTGGTTTAGACTAAAGTTAGTTTAGTCTTGGTTAGCATAACTCTCTTGAACCCTATAGTGTTGTGGTCGTTCTTCGCTTGATCTCCGGTGTTCCACCGGAGAGAGAGACCTTCCTTCGTGATATCCGGGGAAAGGTTCTTTGGTTCATTGTGAGCGCGGTGCTCAGAGCTTACCTTAGTCTTAGATTGGTGTCCCGCGCAACGGAATAGTTGTGGTACCCTAAGGAGGTGACAGCTCCGGACGGGCTCTGTAGTCCACCACGTTAGTTCGGACCGGTAGGATTCAGCGTGTCGTAGTCCTCCCTTCTCATCCCAGTCTGAGGGCTCGGCTTTGCATGCCCCTGCAACACTAGAAGAGCTTGTTGAGTTAGCTTGCCTTGGTTATCCTTTGCTTTAGCCCTTTGCCTAGAGTTGACAAGAATAGATAGATTGTGTTAGGATCCATTCTCGTCTCGTTGTCCTCCCAGCTCGCTATCCTCTCTAGTCTTTTATCTAGATCTCCTAGCGTGTGTCTAGTTATCCCCGAATATCTTTATTCGTTATCCCCCGCTATAGCTCTTTACCAAGTCTTGGTTATTCTCCACCGTTTACTCGATCATCTTTGCCGTCGTGCCTCCCTTGGGAAAATATAAATTGACAACCCGAATACCACCGGGTGAAGTGCTACAACGGTAATCCGTGCGCTTGCGGACCTTTCTGTGATCGTGTGTTTTACCCCAGACGTCCCCTAGTCCCATTACTAGAGGTGTGAACCCGGCGGTGATGCTTGTAGGCGCCAACAAGCATTTCTGTTGCCGTCGCCGTTTGTGCCAGCCTAGTGGTGAGGCTAAGGAGCATCAACAAGCATTTCTGGCGCCGTTGCCGGGGAGGCAATAGGCATAAGATATCATTTAAACATCGTGGTAGAATTATCAAGGTTCGGTGAACCGCTATTTAAGCGAGTTTACCCTTGCTCTACTCTCGTGTACGCAAAGTAGTGCATGACCGGTTTCAACCTACCGTCCAACTTTAACGACAATCCGGAGTCACTTGTGAGGAGAGTGCGACCCCGTGTCCTCATCCCTCAGAAGTTTCTCTCGACTCAAGAGACGAACACCGTCGATCCCGTAGACAGCACCTCGTCAGCACCAATGGCCGAGAGGACGATCCGCGAGTTTTCCGCCCCCTCCAACACCAATGTCCCTACCGGACCAACCACAACGGTGGGAGATGGAAACTTTGAACTTAAGCCGGCGTTGATCAACATGGTGCAAGCAAATCTGTTCTCCGGCAAGCCGAATGAAGATGCCAATGCACATCTCTAGCATTTTCTGGAGGTGTGTAGGACTTTCACTATCCGTGGAGTGAAGGATGATGCCATCCGTCTTCGTCTATTCCCGTTCTCATTGCTCGGGAAGGCGAAGCAATGGTTTTATGCGGAGCGAGATGCCATTAACACATGGGATAAGTGCTCAAAGGCATTTCTTGCAAAGTTCTTCCCGGTGGGCAAAACCAATGCCCTCCGCGCAAGAATTTCGGGCTTCCAGCAGCAGAGTGATGAGAGCATCCTGGAAGCATGGGAACGCTTCCAGGAGTACATCATCACGTGCCCGCACCATGGCATGCACGGGTGGTTCTTAATTCAGACCTTCTATCATGAGCTCAAGCGTACGTCCCGTGAGCACCTAGATGCAGCTGCTGGAGGAGCCTTCTTCTCGCTACAAGTACCAACCGCTAAAGAATTAATCGAGAAGATGGTGGCAAATCAAGGTTGGGATGGAGACCGTCTCCAACCCCGTACCCGCGGTGTACACCAAGTCGATGGAATCGACATGATCGCCGCCAAGATGGATCTCCTCATGAAGAAATTGGAGGCATCAAGCAACATGGAAACCGCCAAAATCATGGACGTGCACATGACGTGCGAGGTTTGTGGCAATGTTGGTCATTCGGGAAATGATTGCCTCGAAACAAGGGAAGAAGCCAACTTCATCAACAATGGCAACAATAACGGGTTCCGCAACAACAACTACAACAATCAAGGGTGGAACTCGAGACCCAACTTCCCGTTCAACAATCAAAATGGAGGTAACTATGCTATCTCTTTCAATAATCAGTCTTCCATTAAAGATCTTGTCTTTGGCCAAGCTAGAATTAATGAAAGTTTAAACAAGAAGCTAGCCGCCAATGAGAAGGTTCTTGAAAATCTTAATTCCACCATAGAATCTTTCACCTCTGCCATGAAGAATCAGTTTAGCTTTAATAAAATGATCGAAACTCAACTTGCTCAGCTTGCTGCTTCTTTACCTTCTTCTGAGTCGGGTGGAATCCCGGGGCAACCCGAGCCTACCCGAGAGAATTTAAAATCGGTGACCACGAGAGGTGGTAAGACTACTCGGGATCCACCACATCCTAACCCCGCAGAGAAGAAACAGAAGGAAGTGACCACCGAGTCGGATGAAGAGGTAGACACTGAGGAGGCATCCCCCGGAGAGGAAAGGTTAACGACACCCCAAGGATATGTTGACACCATGCTCCTTCCATTCCCCCGAAGAATCAAGAAGCCTACCGTGGATGAGCAATTTGGGAAGTTCGTTGAGGTAATCAAGAAACTCAATGTCAACATACCATTTCTTGAGGCTATGCTGGTACCAACCTACGCCAAGTACCTCAAAGACATCCTCAACAATAAGAGACCTCTACCCACCACGGATATGGTCAAGCTTACGGAGGAGTGTAGTGCGGCCATTCTAAAGAAGAAAGACCCCGGGTGCCCTACGATCAGCTTCTCTATCGGGTCCGAGCACTTTGAAAATGCACTATGCGACCTTGGAGCCAGCGTTAGCGTCATGCCTAAGGTAGTCTTCGACAAGCTCAATTATACTTCCTTGTCGCCTACAACCATGTGCTTGCAGCTAGCGGATCAATCGGTCCACTACCCGGTGGGGATAGCGGAGGACATTCCGGTGAGAGTCCGGGATTTCTTCGTACCCGTGGACTTCGTCGTCCTCGACATGGATGTCGATACAAGGACGCCTCTAATCCTCGGGAGACCTTTCTTGAGCACCGCCAATGCTAACATCGATGTAGGAGCCGGAGAGATCCGCCTCAACATCAACGACGAGGAAGAACGGTTCACCTTTAAACCAAAGGTGGAGCAATGCTCACAGGTACGAATGATCGATAGAAAAATTTCTGACCTTGTGCAGGAAGGTGAGGTGGCCCCGACCAAACCCAAGGTGAAATCATTCAACAGGTGCCACCAACCCAAGAAGTCGAAGTCAATCAACAAAGCTAAGGGGGAAAAGAAGACGAAAATCAAGAACACCCCCGCCAAAGCTTCACCGACTTCATCGCCACCAAAGAAAACAAAGAAGGTGTGGCGTGTGAAGAGAGCATCGTCTGAGTCTTCCACTCCGGGACCGGATGAGCCCAAGATCAATTGAGCAACTGGAGGAGTCCCGCTCACGGACTCTAAACAACGAGCCCTCACCGAGAGGTAAACCGGTAATTATCTCATATTTCCCTTTCAATCCTTTTATTTCGTGCATCAAGTATGTTTAGATTTCAAATTTGTTTTCATCATTGCATTCAGTAAGTAAACAAGACATAGAAAAGCAATTTTGGAGATTTTTGGTGATACGGCCGAACCTAGAGGTACGGCCGTACCTCCCCTCAAAAAATTTTTTGTGCAGGATGTTTACAGGAGGGAACACGAGTGCCTGGGAAAAATTTAGTAGGGCCGGCCGTACCAAGTGATACGGCCGTACCTATGATTTTTCACAGATCCATCAAGACAACCACTACAAGCGTCCAGGTGCTAGTCCCATCACCAAAATGAAGACAGGCCAACCAGGGAGCCAAAATTTAGCTTGGGGGAGACCCCATTTTCAATCAAGGAAGGTATGTCCGTCCAAACTACTTTTTAACATCTTGTTTATCTCTTTTGAATAAAAGAAAAATGTTTGCTTCAACCATGTGCTTGAAATCTTGTCTATACCCTCACTTTGGAAATGATGAATAGTTGCTATGTTAAAACTTTGCAAGAACCTAGTGCATATCTTTGTGCTCTATGCCTTTTTGAATTGGTTGGTATATTTTGAGAACAAAAGCCTGAAATAAAACTTTGTGGGAAGCAAATGCTTATGACCAAATATAGGTTGTTGACTAGTATGATATGGTGCGACAATGTTGATCTGCTCTATCTCAAAGTATGGTGAAATCTCGGTTGATTTCTTTTTGAAAATAAAACAAGGCAAGTTCCTTAATGGTCTTATTACCTACCAAAGCCATATGTCGATATCAATGCTCAAACCTTCTACATATGCTTTCTTGTGACCCATTGAGTTTTGCCAAATTGTTGTGACCCTTGGTAGAATCTTTTCATGCTTCCATGATCGAGATCACGTACACCCACATATACATGCTAACTCCTACACCGGGAGTTACGCAAAACATGCCATCCATCCACCAAAAATAAATACTCCAAAGTTCAAAGAGGTTTCTCTTCTTATCTTGCAAAAGGAGAGAGGGGTCATAGAAAAAAAAGTATATGCTCAAGAAGCATAGAAAAAATGTGTGCTCCAATCAAAGAGCATAGAAAAAAAAGAAAAAGAAAGCATAACCCCCTCCAAAATAAAAGCAAGAGGAGAATCTCAAAGCAAGGAGTGTTTAGAAAAACACAAAAATTCCACACACTTGCACATCTCGATCAAGTTGCATGACTAGGTTCTTCTTGGATCCGGTCTTTGGCTCAACAATATCATGTGGCACAAGTGAGCCTCATACTTATCCTACCCAAAGCTCCACATACAAGCCATAGAAGTAGGAAGTTGAGGCTCGCTTAAAGCCTTTAGTGAGGTAACAAACACCACTTGAGCGATCGAGGGAACCATCCGATGAACCTTGTCTTTCTTTGCAAAATTTTCAAAAACTCCGAGATAGGATCCAGAAAAGAAGAAGAGTAAGAGATGCAAAGTCAAAATCCATTCTACTTTTCAACCTCTGAAGGCAAGGTGGAAAGCTAAAAGCCCCACGGGTAAAGTAAGGCCAAGTTTCTCTCGTACCAACCTTTTCAAATTTGCAAGAAGAGCATGGAGTTTGTGCACAGGTACTTGCCGAGTGATAACATCTTGCAACCCCTGATCCACCGAGGCCAAGTCTTGGCTTTGCTCGAGGACGAGCAAACGTTTAGCTTGGGGGAGTTTGTTGATGGTCCTTACAACAAAGTTTCGACCGTCAAAACCTCGGGTTCGAGAGGAGTATACAACAAGTTTCATGCACATTTTTTATACTAATAAAGTTCCACGAGTTGTGTTGCAATTTTTATGGATAGGTACACATTTAGGGGAGAAAAGGAACCAATGTGCCACACGAGCCAGGCACGGCCGCACCACCAGGCACGGCCGGCCCTGCCAGGTGCGGCTGCACCTGCCCCGTACCACATCCTCGGTCCCAATCAAGTCCTTCCCCGCGTGCACAACTTGGATGAACGAGATTGATCAAGGAAACGTCGGTTTGATCGAATGGATGAAGTTGTGATCACTTGGATCAATGGGTCCACCTCTCCGGCCGATCAACCGCCACAACCGTCATTCCAAGGCAATCCTCGACGTCCCTGAGCGAAGGCAGTTCATCACACAGCTCAGAGTAGGGCCGACCGCACCTAGAGGGCCGGCCGCACCTCCCAACTGCCATACCGGCCGAAACCGACCCAAGGAACCGACCCTCAACCACCTCAGGAGCAACAGGAGCGTCCAAGGCGAGAGGCGGTGGATCACAGGGCCGGCCGCACCCCTTGATCCAGCCGCACCTGTGATATTGGGCCCACGCACTCAACCGACCTCCCTTGCCTATAAAAGGCACCTCACACTCGCTGGATTGAACACACCGCGCTGGAGCATCTCATTTCCACTCTTTTGTTCACTTAGAGTAGGATTAGTGTAGCTTGGGAGTTAGAGTCGAGTCGAGCAAGTCTCGGGGTTCCGGAGGAGTCTTCTTCATAGTTCCGGTATTGCTCTTGTATCCTTTCTTTGTTTAGACTCAAGTACAATTCAAGTTATCTTTCTATCTTACTTTTCGAGTCAATTACATTCAGCTTTTACTTTGCTCTAGAAGCTTTATTCTTGGTTTAGACTAAAGTTAGTTTAGTCTTGGTTAGCATAACTCTCTTGAACCCTATAGTGTTATGGTCGTTCTTCGCTTGATCTCCGGTGTTCCACCGGAGAGAGAGACCTTCCTTCGTGATATCCGGGGAAAGGTTCTTTGGTTCGTTGTGAGCGCGGTGCTTAGAGCTTACCTTAGTCTTAGATTGGTGTCCCGCGCAACGGAATAGTTGTGGTACCCTAAGGAGGTGACAGCTCCGGACGGGCTCTGTAGTCCACCACGTTAGTTCGGGCCGGTAGGATTCAGCGCATCGTAGTCCTCCCTTCTCATCCTAGTCTGAGGGCTCGGCTTTGCATGCCCCTGCAACACTAGAAGAGCTTGTTGAGTTAGCTTGCCTTGGTTATCCTTTGCTTTAGCCCTTTGCCTAGAGTTGACAAGAATAGATAGATTGTGTTAGGATCCTTTCTCGTCTCGTTGTCCTCCCAGCTCGCTATCCTCTCTAGTCTTTTATCTAGATCTCCTAGCGTGTGTCAAGTTATCCCCGAATATCTTTATTCGTTATCCCCCGCTATAGCTCTTTACCAAGTCTTGGTTATTCTCCACCGTTTACTCGATCATCTTTGCCGTCGTGCCACCCTTGGGAAAATATAAATCGACAACCCGAATACCACCGGGTGAAGTGCTACAACGGTAATCCGTGCGCTTGCGGACCTTTCTGTGATCGCGTGTTTTACCCCAGATGTCCCCTAGTCCCATTACTAGAGGTGTGAACCCAGCGGCGACACTTGTAGGCGCCAACAAGCATTTCTGTCGCCGTCGCCGTTTGTGCCAGCCTAGTGGTGAGGCTAAGGAGTGTCAATAGCGGTTTCCACGAGGTTAATGTTGCTGATGGTTTGCTGGAGCTGCGGGTGCTTGCATCCCAATGTTGCCATTGCCTTGTCCGGCGTTGCCTGCGTGTTGACCTGCGGCTGGGGCAGCTGCAGCAAGCTCTTGTTGCCGACGTGCGGCTCTGTCAGCGTTGGCATTCTCGTGCTCCACGCGCTGTTCATCTGTTTCTCCATCTTGAGGAGGTACATCCGCAGAGACGACCAAGACTTCGCGATCTAGGGTCTCGAACTCTTCTCCCGGATAGTTCGGGGAGATGGTTGTGCGGGCGATCTGGAACGCGAGACGGTCCGGAGACGGCTCCCGGTTTATCTGGTGGTGGTGAGCCGCAGTAAGAGGTCGTCGAAGCTTCTTGAGGACGCGACACTGGCGAGCCGTGTGCTTGGGATTCTCGTGGATAGGGCAGGGTTCGTCGAGGTGACTCCTGCGGTTTCCATGATCTGGTGTCTTGGGTCCAGATTCGATCTGGATCTTGCGCTTCATGTAGCGGGATGCTACATGAGCTACGTTTCGCAAGCCAAGAGGCATGCTGGATGATGATGGGGTCCTGCGAGGGCGTTTGACGCGTTCGCATACCTTGATCGTGTTGGAGAGCATGCCCTCAACACGATCGATCCCCGCGATCAGGTCGCTAGGAGTGGGTGGGTGGGTTACCGTCAACAGATCTGTCTCGCTCTGTTGATTGGAGGTGACCGCGTTGCTCTCGATGACGAGGCAGGTGGCTGGAGCGGTGGATTTCGCCGGCATGGAGCCGAAGCAGATGTCGACGGGATTGGCGATGATGTCCGCCATGCTCTCCGGGAAGATGACGCCGTTGGTCGAAGCCATCGAGTTGCACGAAGAACCTTGATTCCTCCCCTACCTGGCGCGCCAACTGTCAGATGGTGAGTTCTAGACAGCCCATGGGGGTGTTAATCCCTGTGGTTTAGTTGTTCAGCGAGGTGGAATCTAAGGCTAAGAACTCGAAGGTTGCGCACGAGCACACGGAACACAGAGAACACAGAGAGTTTATACTAGTTCGGGCCTCGGGAGAGTAAAACCCTACGTCCAGTTGTCGGTGTAGATTGCTTGAGGATTGTGTGATGATACAAGGGTCGCCTCGCCCGCCTTATATTGGCCAGCGGATGAGGTCGATTCCCAGACTCCTGGTCGGTTACGACCAGGAGACCTAAGTCTACGTTACAACTCTTGCATTTATCCGTCGATCTGCTTTGGTCGAAATCCACCGATGTCTTGTCTTGTACGCCAAGTCTTGAGGTCGTGTTGAACTAGGTCGTTTGGGGAATCTTCTGGAAGATCTTCTGGAGGTCGTGTGGGCCGCCAACTAGGTCGGTTGGGCCCACTGACAGGTCGGCGGGTCTTCTGGTAGGCCGGACCTACTTGTCGGGGATGGCCGTGAGCCTGGTCGGTGGGGACCTAGGGGTACCCATGTCTCACACTATCCCTAAATCAATAACTCTTATAGCACAAGGAAAATTAAGCGCATTGCAAAGCTTATAAACTAACCAATGCAACATGAAAACATATGAAAAGCTAGCAAGGTTTATCGAACTTAATGATGATGGTCCGCAATCATGTTTAAACACCACATTTACACAAGATCGCAAAAGGAAAATGCCCAGATGGAGCATTAACATGGATATGAAAGCATACATCATTGAGCTTTAAAACAACCAAGCCAACTATATGCAAAACATGTATATGCAAAGAAACATCACGTTGATAACAAAATGCAATGCATGCAAATAAATAAATATGATCATGAACATGATGGTGGTTCTAAAGAGAAAATTAAACTTAGATTAATTAGCCACAAGTTGATCATCATAAGATGGTGCCATTCTTTATTCTCTCTAAGAAAGGAATAAATACATAAAGAAACAGGTTGCCTCCCGAAAAGCGCTTCATTTAAAGTCATAGAGCTCGACTTTCTCACATACCATCTTTTCGTCGCATAGCCATGGCCCTTCATGCAAGAAGAAAAGGTACCAATGCAGATTTAATTTACTTCCCATGTTGTGCTTGATCACTTATACCTTTCACTTGAAGTCCTCAATTCCAGCCATGCTTACTTCTTTGCTTCTATTGGAGGGTTTTCATGATTTTTCAAAAATAAAAATAAAAATTCCAGCAACAAGTATTAGACAAAAACCCTTCTCCAAGTTCTCACATGTCGCTCATATGAAGTGGCTATCCTAATCAATTCATAAACTATCACCTCCCATAAGTCTCTCATATATCATGTAAAGTGGAGCTATAGGTATGGCTAGTGCAATCAACACAAGTATTGTCAAGCTAAGAACTTCCTCTAGTGGTTGTTTACCTTTCAAAGCCAATGATCATGAGAATTAAACCATAATGTAGGGATATCAAGAATAAGGAGATATAGAATGGTGGACATGTGAAAGTGGCAAATGGATGATCCCGAGGCACGAGTGAAGTCCTCGTTATCGGATTGCACATGGTTGGAAGATTTGAGTGTGGATTTGTCATCAAGGCACTTGAGAACTTATGAAGCAAAAAGAACCGAGGTGCATCTTTATTATTTTTTACTTTTATTTTATTTCCTTCTCATTTTTCTCTCTTTCTTTTTTTGTTCTTCCTTTTTTTCTTATTTTCCTTTTCTTCTCGTCATTTTTTCATTTTTTTCATTTTTTCTTTTGCTCCTCAGAACTTTTGCAACATAATACTTACTCAGCATTTGTCAAAGATGATGTGATGACTCCTCCCCCATGCTTGAACGATGCTCGTCCTCGAGCATGAAAGAGGGGGGAGGAAATGATTGCTAAAGTAAGCATAAATTTCATAGTCTTGCGGAATATTTGAATCTCCATCGAGAATTTTACTCCATACTCAAATTGGGTTGTGGACAAGGAGGTGATCACAAAAAGATGTTTTTGGTTTAGGGTGGATGCCCAGCGAAGTTTGTGAAATTTTTGATGTGAAAACCCACAATGCATGGACAAAAAGGCTAGCATGAAAAAGTTACACAAAGGAATGACCAGCTTCTTAGTCTCGAACCATAGAAATCAATATAATCCTAATCCAACTCATCAAAACATATGTTTGCAATCTACGGGTTTTGTTATCATAGAACATATATGTATATGGCTTTGGTAGGTAGAACTTTGCAAGAGCATCACAAATATGTAGATAGCATAAAAGTTAAGTTTTCATAAAAACAACAAGTTATCCGGCTATCCATAAACTTAAATCAAAGAGCAAAAATATGTATGTGGGTCTAGAGCATAGTCATTTCACCTCGACAAATAAAAGAGCCAATATTTAAATTAATTTCAGATCATGTAATAGAGAGCAATTAGCCAAGACATGTATAACTTCATGTAGGTACAACAAAGCGGCAACTTTCATCATTTTTCCATAAGCATAGGCAATATAAAACATCGAGGTGAACACATGGTCATGGCTATCTATTGAAAATAAAAAGAAATCTAGGTTGTCCTCCTAGTAGCCATGTTATTGTTGGAAGAGAAAAACAAAATGTTGCACCTAATAAGGTTGAAGGCATACTTACAAGCATTTATGTTCGGAAAAGAGAAGGTCCATGGAGGTGTTACCATCTTTTGTAGTTCTTCTTTGCCTTCATCCGACATCTCCATGTATCGATGTGGCTTTGCTTTTGTCTTGATTTATCAATGCTCCTAAACTTCTGAATTTGATCTTGTATGCTTAATGGAGTCTTTGGTCGCCCTTCTCTTCAATGTTGTCATCACCATCTCCTCTTTCTTGTTCTCATCATCTCCTTGCTGTCTCTTTTTCATGGATTTACCCTCTATCCAGAACAGAACATATATCAAAATATAGGTCTATTGAAAAGTTTATGAAATTACCTTTCCAACGTGTGGTCATTCATCGAAAACGGAGTTCAAACAAGGGAGCTATGTCCGTTTTACTTCAGCGCTATGTGCTGTCCAAAACTGATTTCAGGACGTGTTGCACTTGGTGATTCGAGCATAACCACTTATAGGAACCTCCTATTGTCTTGATTCTTGATTTGTTGGAGTCATAACTTCATGGGGCTTCTAAATATCCAAAAATATTCAGTGTTTTCCCTTTGAGACCATGTAGAATTTTGATGAGATCAGTGGCTTCTTGTGCATTGATCCGGAGATGTTGATGATCTTGATTGTTCTATCTTCTAGAGCATCATGTTGCACTTCCGTGTTGAAGATTTAGGGCCTCCCCCATGCTTAGCATTTTGCTAGGCATGGAAGAAGAAGACAAAGCATGTTTATCTTAGTCATCCTTCAATTTCCTTGTAGTGAGAGTCTTTATCTTGCCTGCAAGACGTTTTAAGCGCACATTCTATCTCCATGGTGACGGTTGGGAGTAGATAGAATTGCCAACAATCCAACAATGTTTCCTATGACTCTTGACTTGTGGCATAATTAGTCTAATGAGAAATAAAAACCTAATGGGTGTTCGTGGTGCAAAGTGTGCATGCACATGAGAGGAAAGCATATAAACAAAGACAATGTTTTCACCTAGTTCTAAACACCATGTTTACAACTAGGTTGCCGAATTTCTCCATAGCCATAAAGATTTATTTATCTAGGGTTAAAACACCATGTATATCCCTAAATCAATAACTCTTATGGCACAAGAAACATTAAGCGCATTGCAAAGCTTATAAACTAACCAATTGTTGACGCTGAATTTCCGTCAACCTAGAGTACTTGTTATGCATTGATTTCGATTATGATTTGCAACTAACCCACCACTAGGCACACTAATGATATAACAAGTTCAACTTCGTATGTGCATTTGGAAGTATTGTGTTTTTGCAGGAAAACATGGACAAAAGGGACGGAGTCACAACAAGTTCAAAGGAGCAAACGAGGAGTTCCGTTCGTGTTCGAGTGCAAGGAGAAATAACTTCCAAAGGTGGCAAGGACCAAGGTGGTACGACGGATCATCCCCGAGGACTAAGACGTAAAGTTCGGACTTCATACGAGAAGACCCCCTATCTTGATCGCGGGGATGATGACCTCAAAATGACACAAATCAAGGGGGCAAAGTCCAAAATGCCAAGATGAGCCGCGGGGAGGAAGATGGGCCCGAACCGGCCTAGAAAGGGCCTGGGCCGGCCGGCCCGTTCGAACCAGCCCAGGGGGTTTCTGGCCCGGTTCGGCCCGCCCTTTGACCCAGCTCCGTCTCGGTCTATTTGTTGCTCCCTCGTCCGATGGCCGCCGCATCCAATCATTCTACCGACCTCTATTCACCAGAAACTCGCCGCCACAAGATGAGGGATGAGATTAGATGAGTTCGTCGCAAGGATCAACGTCGGCGGAGTGAAGGAAGCAAGAGAAGGACTCCAAGCTGCTGGCCTAGGGGTGTTCCCAAGCTTCATCGCCGCCATCTTCATCGACGACGTTCTCCGGAGTCTCCATCACCCCTATGTGCTTCAATCCTTGTAAGATGATGGGGTAATGTCTTCGTTCATCCCTAGGGTTAGATGGATACATGCTATGTGATCGCTACTTGATTCGTGGTTTCAATCTATTGCTTTCATGTTGATGATGCTTTGACGATTAAGGTTAGCTACAGTGTTTTTTGGGCGTATGATATCCGCTACTCCCATAGATTCCATCAACATACCGTGTCCATCATAGGTCTAGTCACGATTACCTCCGCGTAGTGACAGTACGGGGGGAGGGAAAGGGCGAAACTGTGGTCACAACCCCCGGTAGATTGGTTTACCACTCTCGTGTAGTAGATGCATATCTATGATATCCTAGATCCTAGGGAGGGAACGCTTATCTTTCTTAATCACTCTCTTGTACCAACCTTTGCCATCTAGCTTAATGTTAGACTAACATAGATTAGATTGCTTTACTTTAAGTTTAATCCTCTCTTTAAAGGTTTCGCTAGTCAACTAGATTAGTGCTTGGTTAAGCGCTAGCAATCCCCTTGCTCCGTGGATTGACAAACCTTGCGATCTCCCATAGGTGAAGAAGGGCATAGGTGACTTGTACGCTTGCGAGTCCAATCGAAACGTTAAACGAGTTTTTACCATCAACAAGCCCCTTTTTCTGGCGCTGTTGCCGGGGAGCAAGCCAGTTTGCTACGTTTAATCTTGTATTAGTTTTGTTGATTACTAACATCTAACCCTCGTTTTCTAGAAAAAAATCTTTTTTGTTTTTCTTTCTATTTTCTTGTGCCTAGATGGATTTGTTCACCTCACCTTTGGAGGACGAAGAGATGTCGCTAAGGGATCTAGCAATGCCGTCAATGGAAGACATTAAGATGCAAAAATCAGATTTGACGCTTGCTACAACCCACTATGAAGTGAAGCCTGGAATCATCAAGTTAGTGGCGAAAAACCCCTTTAGAGGATTGGAGCATGACAACCCATATAGACACATTAAGGAATTCACGATGATATGCAACACGGTGCAACAAGAAGGAGTTCCGGCCCCTTGGTTCAAGTGGAATCTTTTTCCGTTCTCTCTCGAAGATGAAGCGCGAAGATGGTACACACTTGCGTCCGTTGAAGCAAAAGGAAATTGGGATGAGCTAGTGAAGAAGTTTCTTTTGAAGTTCTTTCCCATAAGCAAGGTCCAAGACTTAAGGAGGCAAGTGCTCACTTTCAAGCAAGGAGAGGATGAAGGAATTGATGAAGCATGGGACCGTTTTAATGAACTACTTGAGCGAGGCCCGAACTTGGGATTTTCCGGTGACTTGATGTTGCATACCTTTTATTTTTCACTAACCCCTAACTCATCTTGTTTTGTAAGCATGTGTGCAGGCGGTGATATAATGGATAAAACAATTAGTGAAGCCGCACAAATCTTACAAAGGATAAGCAATGGACAAAGAACGCAACGAGATTGGCAAAGACGTTGTCGGGAGGAGCAAAACGACAAAAGCAAGCCCAAGGTGCTTGCTGAATTTTCTGAAAAAGATGAACCGGAGGTCAAGGAAGATGAACCGACCATACAAGAAATTGAAGATCCACTTCCCAAGGTAAGGGAAGTCATTTCGGATATTAAAAATGTTGAAACTAACATGAATGTAGGCCGAAGTATGGGGAATGCTAGACCATTGGCGGAGTTCAATCAATCCGGTTGGATTCAAGTTGATTTTGCCCCACTAATCAACTACTGAAGGAAGGAGGAACGCCGACACGTTGCCAAACTAGTTGAGGATATATTTGATCAAGAGATGAGTGGAGAGTCGACCCAAAAGATATTTGAAGAAGAAAGAGAAGAAGATGATGAAGGATGGATCGATCAATTTGACAACTCGAAGATTTGCAATGAAGGAAGAGAAGAGTACAACCGTGACGAGCCTAGTGACTCAAAGGATAAATGGGAGAAGATAGGACTCAAGCTAGAAGATGAATGGGAAGGAGTTGACATAGAGCAAGTACTCCAAGAAGGCCCCTCCCCACAAGGTTATAGCTTGTGTGCTATTGAAGCCTACACACTAGCAAATCAAGACATGGAAGCACTCAAGGATGAAGAAAAGAGTGAATCAACGATGAGCGATCTTGACGACATGTGGTACACGGGAGATAAAGAAAGCAACATACAAGACTTTGAAGATGAAGATTTGGTTGATAAAGAAGACTTCAAAGAAGAGATGAATGCATGCATAGTTGAAGGATTACATGTTCCACATGATGAGTTGAAGAAATTGCAAGACGGTGATGAAGAGACAACTCCACTTGTTGAGATTTACTTGATTTCAACGCTACAAGACGAACCAAAGATCACTCTTGTTGAGGGAGCTCCGAGGCAAAGCTGCACACTAAAACCTCAAGATATTATTGGTATTAATGATGATATGTTCAAATATTCATGTTGGACCAATAGTATGAATAATAGTTTAGATTCTATGCCTTGTTCCAATAATGATCATGTTGATAGGGTAGATTTTCTTGAGAATGAAAAAGAGGAAACATTTCTGTTTGAACCAATTAATCTCACACCTAAAGAACCTTTGCCTAATGATGAGCTATGTGCTATGCATGAAACATATGCTTCTTTTGTTTACACCTTGACTTGTTGCTACAATTCACACGTGGTGTTAATCATGGACGCGTATGTTTACAATAAGTTTTGTAAATCTCGGTCATGCTTTGCGCTTGGTCAAGCTAATGACCATAAAGAAGCACATGTCGGGAGAAGGCCCGATTTTCACTAACCATGTAGACAAGGCTTGAATAATAAAAGAGAAGTCATGCCTAAAGAGTTGCAAGATAAATCATCAACCTCTCCAAATCCCGTAATGGATGCTGCTGTCTTCATCAATTTGAGAGCTTGTTCGGAGGTGTACAGATTAAGAAAATGAGATATTCAGAAGCTCCATCAAGTTGCTATTCCAACGCATCAAGAACCAACGAATTTGAAGACTTGTGCAAGGAGTTATGGAGAAAACATTGAGCGTTGCGCGTTCTGAAATTTCAGGACAGATTTCATCACCGAAGTAAAACAGACGTAACTCTCTTGTCCGGAGTCCGATTTGGGGAAATAAAGACTCATTGGAAAGGAAAATTTGTGCACTGTGCAATGGAGTAGAGCTTGGGTATACTTTCTGGACATTAAATAAAAATTCATGGAGTGAAGGCAGCACCGGAGGGGGATAAAGAAGGAGATAGCGATGAAGCAAAAGGATGCCTTGGGCAAGTCTTCTATAAGTGATCAAGCACAACATGGGAAGTAAATTAAAGCTGCATTGGTACCTTTTCTTCTTGCATGAAGGACCATGGCTATGCGACGAAACGAAGGTATGTGAGAAAGTCGAGCTCTATGACTTTAAATGAAGCGCTTTTCGGGAGGCAACCCGTTTCTTTATGTTTTTATTCCTTTCTTAGAGAGAATAAAGAATAGCACCTTCTTACGATGATCAACTTGTGGTTATTAATCTAAGTTTAGTTTTCTTTTAGAACCACCGTCAGGTTCATGCTCATATTTATTTATTTGCATGCATTGCATTTTGTTATCAACGTGATGTTTCTTTGCATATACATGCTTTGCACATAGTTGGCTTGGTTGTTTTATATACTTAATGATGTATGCTTCAGTTTCCATGTTAATGCTTCATAGGGCCCTATGAGTATTTTCCTTTTGTGATCTTGTGTAAACGTGGTGTTTAAACATGATTGCGGACCATCATCGTTAAGTTCGATAAACCTGGCTAGCTTTTCATATGTTTTCGTGGTTGCATTGGTTAGTTTATAATCTCTGCAACGCGCTTAATTTTTCTTGTGCTATAAGAGTTATTGATTTAGGGATAGACATGGTGTTTTAACCTTTGATAAATAAATCTTTATGGCTATGGAGAAATTTGGCAACCTAGTTGTAAACATGTTTAGAACTAGGTGAAAACATTGTCTTTGTTTATATGCTTCCCTATCATGTGCATACACACCTGGCACCACGTACACTCATTAGGTTTTTATTTCTCATTAGACTAATTATGCCACAAGTTGAGAGTCCTAGTAAACATTGGATTGTTGGCAATTCTATCTACTCCCAACCGTCACCTTGGGGGTAGAATGTGCGCTTAAAACGTCTTGCAGGCAAGATAAAGACTCTCACTACAAGGAAATTGAAGGATGGCTAAGTTAAAATGCTTTGTCTTCTTCTTCCATGCCTAGCAAAATGCTAAGCATGGGGGAGATCCTGAATCTTCAACACAGAAGTGCAACATGACGCTCTAGAAGATAAAAATGACCAAGATCATCAACGTCTCCGGATCAATGCGCAAGAAGCCACCGATCTCATCAAAATTCTGCGTGGTCTCAAAGGGAAAACACTGAGTATTTTTGGATATTTAGAAGCCCCATGAAGTTACGATTCCAACCAATCAAGGATCAAGACAATCGGAGATTCCAACAAGCGGTTATGCCCGAATCACCGAGTGCAACACATCCTGAAATCAGTTTTGGACAGCACGCAGCGCTGAAGTAAAACAGACATAGCTCCCTTGTTTGAACTCCGTTTTCGATGAATGATCACACGTTGGAAAGGTAATTTCATAAAATTTTCAATAGAGCTATATTTCGATATATGTTCTGTGCTGTATAGAGGGGAAATCCATGAAAAAGAGACAGCAAGGAGATGACGAGAACAAGAAAGAGGAGATGGTGATGACAACATTGAAGAGAAGGGCGGCCAATGACTCCATTAAGCATACAAGATAAAATTCAGAAGTTTAGGAGCGTTGATAAATCAAGACAAAAGCAAGCCCACATCGATACATGGAGATGTCGGAAGAAGGCAACGAAGAACTACAAAAGACGGTAACACCTCCATAGACCTTCTCTTTTCCAAACACAAATGCTTGTAAGTATGCCTTCAACCTCAACTAGGTGCAACCTTTTGTTTTTCTCTTCCAACAATAACATGGCTACTAGGAGGACAACCTAGGTTTCTTTTTATTTTTCAATAGGTAGGCATGACCATGTGTTCACCTCGATGTTTATATTGCCTATGCTTACGGAAAGATGATGAAAGTTGCCGCTTTGTTTTACCTACATGAAGTTATACATGTCTTGGCTAATTGCTCTCTATAATATGATCTGAAATTAATTTAAATACCGGCTCTTTTATTTGTGGAGGTGAAATGACTATGCTCTAGACCCACATACATATCTTTGCTCTTTGATTTAAGTTTATGGATAGCCAGATAACTTGTTGTTTTTATGAAAACTTAACTTTATGCTATCTACATATTTGTGATACTCTTGCAAAGTTCTACCTACCAAAGCCATATACATATATGTTCTATGATAACAAAACCTGTAGATTGCAAACATATGTTTTGATGAGTTGGATTAGGATTGATTTCTATGGTTTGAGACTAAGAAGCTGGTCATTCCTTTGTGTAACTTTTCATGCTAGCCTTTTTGTCCATGCATTGTGGGTTTTCACATCGAAAATTTCACAAACTTCGCTGGGCATCCACCCTAAACCAAAAACATCTTTTTGTAATCACCTCCTTGTCCACAACCCAATTTGAGTATGGAGTAAAATTCTCGATGGAGATTTAAATATTCCGCAAGATTATGGAATTTATTCTTACTTTAGCAATCATTTCCCCTATCTTTTATGCTCGAGGACGAGCATCGTTCAAGCATGGGGGAGGAGTCATTACATCATCTCTGACAAATGCTATGAAGGTATTATGTTGCAAAAAGTTCTAAGGAGCAAAAGGAAAAAATGAAAAATGAAAAAAAAATTATGATGAGAAGAAAAGAAAAGTAAGGAAAAAAGGAAGAATAAAGAAAAAAAAGAAAGAAAGAGAGAAAAATTTGAAGGAAATAAAGTAAAAGTAAAAAAAATAAAGATGCTCCTCGGTTCTTTTTGCTTCATAAGTTCTCAAGTGCCTTGATGACAAATCCGTACTCAAATCTTCCAACCATGTGCAATCTGATAACGAGGACTTCACTCGTGCCTCGGGATCATCCATTTGCCACTTGCACATGTCCACCTATCTAAATGTGTGTGTTTCATCACTCTCTCTTTCCAACATTTATTTTCCATGGCCTTTTTGACGAGTCTCGGTAATTCCAATAGATCTCTCTCTTAATTTGACAATATTTCGGATGTATGTTTTGCTAGGATTGTTTTTAACCTTCCAAGCTCCACATAAGCCTTCCACTATCACATATGAGTAGAACAGGTTGAAAATAATCTAGTATAGGCTTGAGTGACTTGATGAGATGAGTGTTTCCATGAGCTTTTGCAAGAGATTTTCACTTATGTTGGATATGCATCTTTTTGAAAATTCTTCCATGGAACAAGGTAATGGTTTGAAGTTCACTTAAGTTTGAGAGCATCATGTTTATTAAATGTGGCTTGTTCTTTATTGTTAGTCTATCTTCCATAATGAAAAAGAAGTCGGTCACAACTTGAACTTTAAAAATAAATTCTTAAGAGAGAGCAATTTGCCTCGTCATGAATGACTAAGTGCAGGGACAACATTGGAAGGCAACGCTGATTTCTATTTTAAGCGAGGATTACTTACTCGAGGACGAGCAAGGTTTAAGCATGGGGGAGATGTTGACGGTGAATTTCCATCAACCTAGAGAACTTGTTATGCATTGGTTTCGATTATGATTTGCAACTAACCCGCCACTAGGCACACTAATGATATAACATGTTCAACTTTGTATGTGCATTTGGAAGTATTGTGTTTTTGCAGGAAAACATGGACAAAAGGGACGGAGTCACAACAAGTTCAAAGGAGCAAACGAGGAGTTCCGTTCGTGTTCGAGTGCAAGGAGAAATCACTTCCAAAGGTGGCAAGGACCAAGGTGGTACGACGAATCATCCCCGAGGACTAAGACGTAAAGTTCGGACTTCATACGAGAAGACCCCCTATCTTGATCGCGGGGATGACGACCTCAAAATGACACAAATCAAGGGGGCAAAGTCCAAAATGCCAAGATGAGCCGCGGGGAGGAAGATGGGCCCGAACCGGCCCAGAAAGGGCCTAGGCCGGCCGGCCCGTTCGGACCGGCCCAGGGGGTTTCTGGCCCGGTTCGGCCCGCCCTTTGACCTAGCTCCGTCTTGGTCTATTTGTTGCTCCCTCGTCCGATGGCCGCCGCATCCAATCATTCTACTGACCTCTATTCACTAGAAACTCACCGCCACAAGATGTGGGATGAGATTAGATGAGTTCGTCGCAAGGATCAACGTCGGCGGAGGGAAGGAAGCAAGAGAAGGACTCCAAGCCGCTGGCCTAGGGGTGTTCCCAAGCTTCATCGCCGCCATCTTCATCGACGACGTTCTCCGGAGTCTCCATCACCCCTATGTGCTTCAATCCTTGTAAGATGATGGGGTAATGTCTCCGTTCATCCCTAGGGTTAGATGGATACATGCTATGTGATCGCTACTTGATTCGTGGTTTCAATCTATTGCTTTCATGTTGATGATGCTTTGACGATTAAGGTTAGCTACCGTGTTTTTCGGGCGTATGATATCCGCTACTCCCATAGATTCCATCAACATACCGTGTCCATCATAGATCTAGTCACGATTACCTCCACGTAATGACAGTACGGGGGGAGGGAAAGGGCGAAACCGTGGTCACAACCCCCGGTAGATTGGTTTACCACTCTCATGTAGTAGATGCATATCTACGATATCCTAGATCCTAGGGAGGGAACGCTTATCTTTCTTAATCACTCTCTTGTACCAACCTTTGCCATCTAGCTTAATCTTAGACTAACATAGATTAGATTGCTTTTACTTTAAGTTTAATCCTCTCTTTAAAGGTTTCCCTAGTCAACTAGATTAGTGCTTGGTTAAGCGCTAGCAATCCCCTTGCTCCGTGGATTGACAAACCTTGGGATCTCCCGTAGGTGAAGAAGGGCATAGGTGACTTGTACGCTTGTGAGTCCAATCGAAATGTTAAACGAGTTTTTACCATCAACACCAATGCAACATGAAAACATATGAAAAGCTAGCAAGGTTTATCGAACTTAACGATGATGGTCCGCAATCATGTTTAAACACCACATTTACACAAGATCGCAAAAGGAAAATGCCCAGATGGAGCATTAACATGGATATGAAAGCATACATCATTGAGCTTTAAAACAACCAAGCCAACTATATGCAAAACATGTATATGCAAAGAAACATCACGTTGATAACAAAATGCAATGCATGCAAATAAATAAATATGATCATGAACATGATGGTGGTTCTAAAGAGAAAATTAAACTTAGATTAATTAGCCACAAGTTGATCATCATAAGATGGTGCCATTCTTTATTCTCTCTAAGAAAGGAATAAATACATAAAGAAACAGGTTGCCTCCCGAAAAGCGCTTCATTTAAAGTCATAGAGCTCGACTTTCTCACATACCTTTTTTTCATCGCATAGCGATGGCCCTTCATGCAAGAAGAAAAGGTACCAATGCAGATTTAATTTACTTCCCATGTTGTGCTTGATCACTTATAGAAGACTTGCCCAAGGCATCCTTTTGCTTCATCGCTATCTCCTTCTTTATCACCCTTCGGTGCTGCCTTCACTCCATGAATTTTTTTCTTTAATGTCCAGAACATAAAATATACCCAATCTCTACTCCATTGCACAGTGCACAAAATTTCCTTTCCAACGAGTCTTTATTTGCCCAAATCGGACTCCGGACAAGAAAGTTACGTCCGTTTTACTTCGGCGATGAAATCTGTCCTGAAATTTCAGAACGCGCAACGCTCAATGTTTTCTCCATAACTCCTTGCATGGGTCTTCAAATTCATTGGTTCTTGTCACACCCAGATTTAAGGGCAAATCCGAATGCATAGAATACATATGCGCCAGGATCAAGTTACACACATGCATCGACTCAGTGAATACCAAAAATAGTGCCAAAAGCGTATAAAGGGTATTAAAACTTTATTACATGACCGAATGTCTCATAAACGTAACAAAAGCGAGTACTAGCAGCGGAAAAGGACGTCTCCATAGGCAGCTGACTGGTGGCACGCTCACCTAGAACTCATCGAACTCTCTGGGAAAGTCTTCAAAGCGTCCGTCTGAGCAGCAACCGGGTAGTGCAGATGCAATATAGAAACAACAAGCATGAGCACATGTCGTACTCAACAAGGGAAAAACTCTATAACAACATGCAAGGCTTTATGGTGGAAGCTTGTGGGTGTATAGCAGGTCAGCATTTTAGTTGGTCAAGTTTTATTAAGCAAGCTGAATTACTAGCAAATGTAAGTTTATACCAACCCAGAGATTAACATAAGCATCATCATCATGAACGAAAGTAAATGCAACAAGTTTAATCCATCTTCCATAGTTTACTCATGTGAGGGTCCAGGCCGCCTGTGACCGTGGGCATGACTAACTAGTTAGTTTTACACTCTGCAGAGGTTGTACATCTTTACCCACAAGTCGCGTAAAAGTCCCGAAGAACTTTAAACCCAACCATGCAATGCCGACCAAGCATCATACCACACTACCGATGTGTGATTGCATAGGGACGCTACGAGGCCTTTACAAAGATTCCCTCGCACGGGCTGCTCGCTAGGTTACCTGATCAGTGCAGCGCATAAAGCTCCCTAGTGGGTACCGTGTCTTAGCAAAGCCCAACTCCCCGCTAGAGCAGGTCTATACACCATCTACCGTCAGCCCCCAACCCCTTTCAGGTAAAGCATACCACAATACTAAAGTTTCTAATTACTTGGCCAAGACAGAGCCATATGTCTTGTGGTAGTACTGTTTTCCTGGGTGGTCGCTCCATGTTCCGATTAACAAAGGTGATCTTGTTTAATGAAGGTATAACATAAGTAAAGCAAGATTAACATTGTTGTTCATTAGAACCACCATGATCCCAAGTTGAGCAACTAAGCAAGGTCTACCCAACATAATCATAAACCCAGGTTGATCAAGGCATAAGGATACACAAAGCTAGTCAAACCTTAAATAATAGGACCCTTCAATTTAATGCAAAGCAATAAATAAATAAATAACGATGTAATTAAAATGCATGTTGTAATAGGACAAATGGGGATGCAGCAAGGACTTGCCTTCTACCAACACTTGCTGCTGCTCAAAGTCTTGAAAATCTTCAACTTCAGCGTATTCCACGTACGATTCATCTTCTACGCACCACATCATTCACATACAAGCATACAATGGAATAAAATAAGAAACAATCACCAAACAGTACGAACATAACAAAACAGGGGCATAAAACTGTTCTACTCGTCGAGACAATCGCGTGGATATAAAGAACGCTAAAAACAGAGCTAAAACGCGTATTCTACGGCTAAAACAAGATGCAGGGGCTTAACTGCGAGAAAACTGGGCTTACAGGGGCCTATCTGCAAGATACCGAGGGTTAGAACCTAATTATGCATAAAAGCATAGGGGTTGCAGTGCAAAAACATTACACAGGACCTCGGGCGGAAAAACTAGGAAACCTAGGGTTAAAAACGTAAAGGGAAGGACCTATGTGTAGGGATCTTTGTACTGCGGTGGATCTTTTTGCGAAATAGAGAAACACTAGGGGTTCTTTTGCAAAAGGGTGTGGTCAGCCGGGTTGACCGGTACTCTTGACTGGTTGTCCTGGATCAGATTCAATCTGAGCCATCGGCTCCAGATCAGATGGCTGCAGTCGCCCGGGATGCGCCGAGCGGCAGCGCTGGCGGTGATGTGCGGTGGCGACCAGCGACGCTCCGGCGAGCTCGCTCGGATACGAGCCATGGGGCATGGTTTGGTACTCGGGTAACGCCAGGATGAAGCGTGCAGCGCAAGGGATGCATCTAGGGTCCCGTGACAGGCCCTAGGGTGAAGACGGTGGCATGCAGCTCAGCAGGGCGGGCCGGCGCGGCGGCGCTACTACGGCGAGCGCGCTCGGGAGGTACAACGCATGCGGACGCCAACAAACGACACAGGAAGCCTTCTCACCTCCTTGCAAAGCTCTAGAGGTGCTTCTCGTCGGTGGAACGGCGGCCACCGTGGAGATCGACAGCGGCGGCGAGCTCTAAGGTTTGCGGTGGCGGCACCGGGCTTGGGGCTAGGGTTTTGGGGGGAAAAGGCCACGAACGGGGGTGGCGGCGCCTTATAAAGAGGCCGGGGCCACTCCTTGGCGTGCGGGTCAAGAGAGGAGACGCGGGCGCGGGGTGCGGCGCGGGGTCGGGGTCGGACTCGGGTCTGATGCGGCCCGGCGCGTCCAGAGGTGGGGGATGACGGGCGGGGCCCGCTCGTCAGTGACCGCGTGCGATAGGAGGTGGCGGTGGGCTGAACTGGGCCGATTTGGCCAGCTGGGCTGCGGGAGAGAAAGAGGCCAACGAGCTAGGCAGAAAGGACCAGGGACGTTTTCCGGACTTTGCGAAGGCAGGCCGCTCGCGAAAGCTGGGCTGCCGAGCTGAGGGTGTCTAGCGCCAAAGCCGTGGAGTCTAAGGGCCTGCTTCAGACTTCGGCTGCTGGGCCGCGAAGAACAGGAAGGAAAAAAAGGTTTTGTTTTGATTCAAACAATTGAATTCAAATATCAATTTGAATTCAACAAAACAAAAATAATGCAGCAGCATGTATGCAACACACATCAAGCCACTTATTTAATTTAGAAAAAATAAATATTGTTTTTGTTTTTTTTCCTGTACTATATTCCCTGTAAAGAAAATAAATGTTGGGGAAAATTTTAAAATTAAGATAAAATCGTTGTTTAAATTCTATTCCTACTCACATCCTGAAATTCGGGAATTTCAGGGTGTGACAGTTCTTGATGCGTTGGAATGGTAACTTGATGGAACTTCTGAATATCTCATTTTCTTCATTTTTACTCCTCTGAACAAGCTCTCAAATTGATGAAGACAGCAGCATCCATCGCGGGATTTTGGAGAGGTTGATGATTTATCTTGCAACTCTTTAGGCATGACTTCTCTTTTCACTATTCGAGCCTTGTCTACATGGTTAGTGAAAATCGGGCCTTTCCCGACATGTGCTTCTTTAAGGTCATTAGCTTGACCAAGCGCAAAGCATGATCGAGATTTACAAAACTTATTGTAAACATACGCGTCCCTAATTAACAACACATGCGAATTGTAGCAACAAGTCAAGGTGTAAACAAAAGAAGCATATGTTTCATGCATAGCACTTAGCTCATCATTAGGCAAAGGTTCTTTAGGTGTGAGATTAATTGGTTCAAACATAAATGTTTCCTCTTTTTCATTCTCAAGAAAATCTAGCCTATCAACATGATCATTATTGGAACAAAGCATAAAATTTAAACTATTATTCATACTATTGGTCCATCATGAATATTTGAACATATCATCATTAATACCAATAATATCTTGAGATTTTAGTGTGTACCTTTGCCTCGGAGCTCCCTCAACAAGAGTGATCTTTGGTTCGTCTTGTAGCATTGAAATCAAGTCAATCTCAACAAGTGGAGTTGTCTCTTCATCACCATCTTGCAATTTCTTCAACTCATTATGTGGAACATGTAATCCTTCAACTATGTACGCATTCATCTCTTCTTTGAAGTCTTGTATGTTGCCTTCTTTATCTCCCGTGTACCATATGTCGTCAAGATCGCTCATCGTTGATTCACTCTTTTCTTCATCCTTGAGTGCTTCCATGTCTTGATTTGCTAGTGTGTAGGCTTCGATAGCACACAAGCTATAACCTTGTGGGGAGGGGCATTCTTGGAGTACTTGCTCTATGTCAACTCCTTCCCATTCATCATCTAGCTTGAGTCCTATCTTCTCCCATTTATCCTTCGAGTCACTAGGCTCGTCACAGTTGTACTCTTCTCTTTCTTCATCATAAATCGTTGAGTTGTCAAATCGGTCGATCCATCCTTCATCATCTTCTTCTCCTTCTTCTTTAAATATCTTTTGGATCGACTCTCCACTCATCTCTTGATCAAAAATGTCTTCAACTCTCTTAGCGACGTGTCAGTGTTCCTCCTTCCTTCGGTAGTTGATTAGGGGGGCAAAATCAACTTGAATCCAACCGGATTGATTGAACTCCGCCAATGGTCTAGCATTCCCCATACTTCGGCCTACATTCATGTTACTTTCAGCATTTTTAATATCCGAAATGACTTCTCTTACCTTGGGAAGTGGATCTTCAATTTCTTGTATGGTCGGTTCATCCTCCTTGACCCCCGGTTCATCTTTTTCAGAAAATTCAGCAAGCACCTTGGGCTTGCTTTTGTCGTTTTGCTCCTCCCGACAACATCTTTGCCAATCTCGTTGCGTTCTTTTTCCATTACTTATCCTTTGTAAGATTTGTGTGGCTTCACTAATCGTTTTATCCATTAAATCATCGCCTGCACACATGCTTACAAAACGAGAAGAGTTAGGGGTTAGTGAAAAATAAAATGTATGCAACATCAAGTCACCGGAAAATCCCAAGTTCGGGCCTTGCTCGAGTAGTTCATTGAAACGGTCCCAAGCTTCATCAATTCCTTCGTCTTCTCCTTGCTTGAAATTGAGCACTTGTCTCCTTAAGTCTTGGACCTTTCTTATGGGAAAGAACTTTGAAAGAAATTTCTTCACGAGCTCATCCCAACTTCCTTTCACTTCAACGGACGCAAGTGTATACCATCTTCGCGCTTCATCTTCGAGAGAGAACGGAAAAACATTCCACTTGAACCAAGCGGCCGGAACTCCTTCTTGTTGCACCGTGTTGCATATCATCATGAATTCTTTAATGTGTCTATATGGGTTGTCATCCTCCAATCCTCTAAAGGGGTTTGTCGCCACTAAGTTGATGATTCTAGGCTTCACTTCGTAGTGGGTTGTAGCAAGCGCCAAATCTGATTTTTGCATCTCAATGTCCTCCATTGACGGCATTGCTAGCTCCCTTAGCGACATCTCTTCGTCCTCCAAAGGTGAGGTGAACAAATCCATCTAGGCACTAAAAATAAAAAAGAAAAACACAAAGGTTTTTTTTCTAGAAAATGAGGGTTAGATATTAGTAATCACCAAAACTAATACAAGATTAAACGTAGCAAACTGGCTTGCTCCCCGGCAACGGCGCCAGAGAAAGGGGCTTGTTGACGGTTGAAACACGTAACAACCTTCAATCTGCAAGCGTACGGACCTACACCTTTTTCACCACGGGGTGACCCCCAAGGTTCTTGTCAATCCGCGGAGCAAGGGGATTGCTAGCACTTAACCAAGTACTAATCTAGTTGATGAAAAACCTTTAAGAGTGGTATTAATCTAAAGATAAAGACAATCTAACCTATGTTAATCTAAGAAATCTAAGGTTAAACTAGATGGTGAGGGTTGGTGCAAGAGAGAGATTAAGGTAGATAAGCGTTCCCTCCCTAGGGTTTAGGATCTCATGAATATGCATCTACTACATGAAAAGGGTGTTGCCTACACTAGCTTCATGGCGGTTATGCGGCCGCTAAGCCTTTTCCCTCCACCGTACTGTCACTACGCAAGGTAATCAAACACTTTCACATATAACTACATCTATACCTAAGCATCCATAGGGTTAAGCTAATCACCACGATTACCACAAACCCTACTAAGACCACATGTTGTACATACATATGTGAATAAAGCACTCGCATAGACATAGACCATTAAGCATTAAAAGGCATAGGGTTCATGTAGCTATCACATAACATATATCCATCTAACCCTAGGGATGAACGGAGACAATACCCCATCATCTTACAAAGATTGAAGCACATAGGGGTGATGGAGACTCCGGAGAACGTCGTCGATGAAGATGGCGGTGATGAAGCTTGGGAACACCCCTAGGCCAGTGGCTTGGAGTCCTCCTCTTGCTTCCTTCCCCCCCCCGCCAGCGTTGATCCTTGCGACGAGCTCATCCAACTCTCTCCCTCATCTTGCGGCGGTGGCTTTCTGGTGAATGGCGTCGGTAGAATGATTGGATGCGGCGGCCGTCGGAGGAGGGAGCTATTAATAGACCGAGGAGCGACTAGGTCAAAGGGCGGGCCGAACCGCCACAAAAAATCCCCTAGGCCAATGCAACCAGGCCGGTCGGCCCAGGCCCTTTCTGGGTCAGTTCGGGCCCATCTTTCTCCCCGTGGCTCATCTTCACATTTTGCACTTGGCCCCCTTCATTTGTGTCATTTTGAGGTCATCATCCCCGCGATCAAGATAGGGGGCCTTCTCGTATGAAGTCCGAACTTTACGTCTTAGTCCTCGGGGATGATCCATCGTACCACCTTGGTCCTTGCCACCTTTAGAAGTGATTTCGCCTTGCACTCGAACACGAACGGAACTCCTCCTTTGCTCCTTTGAACTTGTTGTGACTCCGTCCCTTTTGTCCATGTTTTTCTGCAAAAATACAACACTTCCAAATGCACATACGAAGTTGAACTCGTTATATAATTAGTGTGCCTAGTGGCGGGTTAGGTACATAATCGAGCTCAAACCAAAGTGTAACGAATATGTTTGGAGCACCAAAATTCACCGTCAACAGACGACAAGATATTAATGCTTTTCTTGAAAGTTTGTAATGTTTCATCATGTATCTTGTTTGCTGAACTATTGGCTGAATCCTTGTAGGATATATATGGCTATCCAATTGAAATCCAGGCTCTCTTTTTCATGGCTATGAGATGTGCCCTAAGTATGTTGAAACAAGATTCTGATGCTGACTTTGTGAACCACATCACGAAACGAATCCAAGCTTTGAGCTACCATCTACACAGCTACTATTGGTTTGACTTCCAAAGACTAAATGACATACCGCTACAAGACTGAAGAGTGAAGGTTAAGTCTAGTAGCTTTCGCTAGTTGTTTGCTATTTATCTAAAATACCCCTGTTAATATTATATGTACCCCTGGATATTATGTTTGGAAATTGAGAAAGTCATTCTGAGCTAACAAATGGTATCAAGAGCGTAACTTTCCCCACCTTCCTTTTTTACCCCGTGCTCTCTCTTCTCCACCTAGAAAACCCCACCGGCGGTGCCCGATTCCGGCGGCGGAGCTATTCCCCAGCCGATCCGATGGTGGGATCCACACCTTTGCACGTCTCCCACTTCGATCCGGTCGGGCGTGCGCGGATCCGACGGAGGCGCGATGAATCAACGACCGACCGGCGCGTGTTGACTCGGGCTGGGAGCTCGACTCCGGCACGGCGCGGCTCGATCCAAGAGGTGAGGAGATTCCCAGGTGAGGCGGAGATAGGCGGAGGCGCGGGCGACGGGCGGTGAGTGTGCACGGGCGTGTGCATGCGAGCAAGGCAGCGACTTTCCCCTCACTTCTTCAACTCCCTCGTCCATGGTGAGTTCGAGGAGCTCGCACTAAGGCATGGACGGTCTCAGCCAGGCGAGTGCGCAGGGAGCAGGTGGCGGCGATGCGTAGAGTGCGGGTGGTAGGGCCGTCGTGGATCAGCTGGGCGGCGTGCCACCACCGCTGGCCGACAACGAGGCTCCGTTCGTGCGCTCGTGGGTCTCCTCCTTCGGCAGCATCCGCTCGATCACTTAGAGCACGAGGCAGCATGCCAGAGTAGAGGAACTGCTACGCGAGGTGGAGCGACTTGAGGAGGAGGTGGAGGTGCGCGTGCAGCGACTTCGAGCAGCAGACCTGCATGCTCGAGCAGCACGTCAGGCACAGGCTACCGCAGCAAAGGAGCACGTAGCAGACGAGCGACGACGGGCAGCTGCAGCACGTGCAGAGCGCACGGCGGCCGTGGAGCGCGAGGCAGCTCGTGCGGATGCCGAAGCCCTTTGTGCTCAGGCAGCGACGACCCAGTGACGGATTGCAGCGGATCGGCTGCGTGAGGAGGCAGAAGCGACGCGCAAGATGGTGCGGCGCGACATGGAGGAGCTGCTG
Source organism: Cenchrus fungigraminus (assembly GCA_036936925.1). Taxonomy (NCBI): domain Eukaryota; kingdom Viridiplantae; phylum Streptophyta; class Magnoliopsida; order Poales; family Poaceae; genus Cenchrus; species Cenchrus fungigraminus. The sequence continues at coordinate 122,307,585 of CM072770.1, read as the reverse complement.
CGAGAACCACCAGCACCACCGACCGACAGCGTCGCGTACGAGCCTCCCAGGTCTAAGGGCGGCGCAGGTAGCGCCGATGACACTAGGACAGAGCGAGGCGAGGACGTGGACCGGTGGATGGACAATCTGCACCTCGGCTACTACATGGCACCCACACCGAGTACAACCACGGCGGCACACCCACGAGGATCATTCAGACCATCATTAGGGACTCCGGCAACACACAGTGGCCGACCTTAACGAAGATGAAATATGTCGAGTGGTCATCCATGATGAAGGTGAAGCTTGAGGCTCAGTAGATGTGGAACATCATGCGCTTGGGCGGTGCGAGTCATCACGAGGACTGGCGGGCGCTGGAGGCGCTGCTTTCCGCGGTCCTACCGGAGATGGTGGTAGCACTCTTTGGCAAGGCGACGACCAAGGACACCTAGGATGCCATTGCCACTGCCCGGATTGGTAGTGGTCGCGTCCGCAAGTCCACGCTGTAGAAACTTCGCCAGGATTGGGGTCACTTGGCGTTCAAGCCAAGTGAGGACGTCGACGACTTTGCTCTACGGCTCACCAGTTTGAGGTAGCGGCTAGAGCAGCTTGGTGATTATGACATCACTGATGAGCGAGCTGTCGCCAAGTTCCTTCGCTGCTCTCTGGCCAAGTACCTGCAGCTGAAGATCTCCATCCAGATGATGCTTGACATCTCAACCTTGACAATCGAGGAGGTAGCTGGTTGATTGAAGGCTGTTGATGAGGAGGAGGCATTGGCAGGTGTAGAGACAGTCACTACCGGAGGTAAGCTTCACTATGCCACTGAACATTGTCACTACCACATTTGCCAGAGGAAGGGGTCCTCTGAAGGCCGCAAGCGCACACCGCACAGAGCGCCCAAGGCACGTGGAGGTGCCGAGGGTGAGGCGCGAGGAGGTACCGGTCGTGCGACGCGACGCGATGCTACAGGAGGCGCACGTGGAGGTGGTGAGCACACCACCGGTGGCGAGTGCAGGCCATCGCGAGACGACCCTGTTGCAACTGTGGCAGGGCGGGCCACTGGGGCAGGGACTGCCGCCGGCCACGGCGAGGCCAGGCTCATGTCGTGCAGGCGGTTGTGGATGACGAGGCGGCCCTGTTCCTGGTCCACGGGAGCATCAAGCAGCTCCCAGCGGCATCGACTGCGATAGTCCTCCTCCACGTCGATGAGCCGCGCGCACGCGTCTTCCTCGACGACAGATCGAGCGACGACAAGATCAACGGCTGGTTCCTCGACAGCGGCGCGGCGCATCACATGACTGGGCATCGGGAGTTCTTCTCCGACTTGAACACCAACGTGCGCGGCTCCATCAAGTTCGGTGATTCCTTGAGCGTGGACATAAGGGGTATCGGATCTGTCATCCTCACCGCCAAGAACGGCGAGCACCGACTTCTCACCGAGGTCTTCTACATCCCCGCGCTACGCAACTCCATCTTCAGCCTTGGGCGGCTGGACGCGAACGGATCACGTGTGGAGATCAAGGACGGCGTGTCGCGCATCTAGGATCGACAACAGCTTCTTCTAGCCAAGGTGGCTAGGGGGAGCAACTTCCTCTATGTCCTCGACGCCAAGGTGGAACAGCCTCTGTGTCTTGCATCTCATCGCGACGACGAGGCTTGGAGGTGGCACGAGCGCTTTGGGCATTTCCACTTTGAGGCTCTGTGACAGCTCAGCACCAAGAAGATGGTGCGGGGCATATCGAACGTGGACGACATCGAGCAGCTCTTGGACACTTGCGTCTTGACGAAGCGAAAGCGTCTCTCCTTCCCTCGCCAGGCGAGCTTCCGAGCCAAGGAGCGGCTCGAGCTTGTGCACAACGACCTCTGCGGGCCGGTGATGCCGGTCACACCGAGAGGACGACACTACTTCCTTCTACTCGTCGATGATGTCTCCCGGTACATGTGGGTGGTTCTTCTCGGGACTAGGGGAGCTGCGGCGGACGCCATCAAGCACATCCAGGCAGTCGCGGAGAACGAGAGCTGGCGTAAGCTTCGGGTGCTGCGCACGGACAATGACGACGAGTTCACGTCAGCTGAGTTCACCTTGTACTGCGCTGTCGAGGGAATCCAGCGACACTTCTCCATGCTAGATAGTCTACAGCAGAATGACGTCATTGAGCGGTGCAACCAGATGGTCGTGGCCATGGCCCGGGCTCTTCTCAAGTAACGGGGGATGCCGGTCAAGTTCTGGGGTGAGGCGGTGTTGACAACTGTTGATGGTGCAAAACTGTGCTCAAGTTCACCGTAAGCCTACGGGTGACTTGGTGCCTTTTTCACCAAGGAGGGTCCTCCCTAGATTTGTCAATCCAAGGATCAGAAGCAAACCGCTAAGGTTCTCTATCTAACCTGCCAGTCTAACCCTATGTGAAGTGTTAATTGCATAAAGGTTAAACATACATGAGGATGTATGGATCACATCCACCTAGCCATAAAGGTAAGCATCAAAAGGTAACCCTAGCCTATCGTCTTCTTGTTGCCACTCTGGCCATGATGACAAACCAATCTAATCCTATACTATGATAAGGAGTACACTCGATATGGAGTAACCCGATATGGAGTGGTCCGATGCACGTTCATTCGCCGCTTTCTCCTCCACCGTACTGTCACTACGCAAGGATAATCATCACCGAACGACAACCTCGGTCCGTGCACTACAACGATGTATCTGCAAGAGATAAACTAACCACCACGATTAGACCTATTCCTACTAAAATCATATGCTAGCTACACATATGGATAAAACACGCATCGATGTAGATCAAAGTAGGACAAGATATGATTACATCACCATCGAATGTTGAATGTACAAACACCTTGATGAATTCAAGGCGTGGCTCCGGAACTCCACCATGGATTCACCACGCAGGGCCAACCATGGCGGCTAGGGCATGGCCTAGGCCATCTCCTAGGCAACTTGAGGACTTGCAGTGGCCGTCGGCTTCCTCCTGATGCTTCTCCTTCGTGTCGGCGGCTCTCTGATGAATGGATGGATCTGGAGGCCGGCGGAGGCAGAGGCAATAAATAGACGAGCACCTAGGTCAAAAGGGGGGCGCGAACCGGCATGAAAACGTGCTGGGCAGGCTGGCCTGGGCCGACCGACCTAGACCCTTTTCAGCCCGGTTCGGCCCCGGTTCGCTCCCCGACGCTTCTTGGTTAATTGTTGACTTGCTCCCTTATGCATGTGGGCCCTTGACATCGTCTTCTCCACGGTTTAGAAAGAGCTCCTTGTCGCGTAAGCTTGAGCATCTTCTGTTCAGGTCCCTGGAGTTTTACGGCTTCATGCTTCGCTCCCTGGGCCATTTGGAGTCATGTTCATGATGTGTCTTGACTTGTGCCGTGCTTCATGATCTTCTCTTGAAGTGCTTGATGAACTTATCCCGAAAGTCTCCCTTTAAGCACTAGTTTCCTACGTAAACAACAAACTCCAAAATCGACACGCAAGAGTGAACTTGATACCTCCGGGGGGTTAGTACCATTAGTTAGAATATCAAATACTTGCAAATGTTGACGGTAAACTCATAGCTAGGTGAACCAAAATCGACCGTCAACTTACCCCCATGCTTAAACCTTGCTCGTCCTCGAGCAAGTCCAAGATCTTTGCTTAATTTGGAAATCAGCGTTGCCCTTCAATATCTTCCCTGCACTTAGTTATACACAACAAGACATATTGCTCTCTCAAGTATTTAGCATTTAAGGTTCAAGTTTTGACCGGCTACTTCATTATGGAAGATAGACTATCATTAAAGAACATGCCACAATAAAACAAATATAGCGCTCTCAAACTTAAGCAAACTTTAAACCTTTACCTTGTTGCATCGTGAAGAGTTTTCAAAAAGTTGCACATCTAACATAAGTGATGTTCTCTTGCAAAAGCTCATGGAAACACTCATCTCGTCAAGTCACTCAAGCCTACACTAGATTATTCTCAACCTATTCTACTCATATATGAAAGTGGAAAGCTTATGTGGAGCTTGGTAGGTAAAAACAATCCTAGCAAAACATTACACTTGAAATATTATCAAATTAAGAGAGAGATCTATTGGAATTACCAAGACTAGTCAAAAAGGCCATGGAAAATAAATGTTGGAAAGAGAGAGAGAGAGAGAGAGAGAGAGAGATGGAACACACGCATTTAGAAAGGTGGACATGTGCAAGTGGCAAATGGGTGATCCCGAGACACGAATGAAGTTCTCATTGTCGGATTGCACATGATTGGAAAAGATTGAGTATGGACTTGTCTTCAAAGCTCTCTAAGATTTAAATGAAGCTAAAAAGAACCGAGGAGCATTTTTATTTTTCTCTTTTTTCGTTTCTTTTTTCTTTTCTTATTTTTTCTTTCTTCTTCTTCTTTTTTCTTTCCTTCATTTTTCTTCTCTTCATTTTTTGTTATTATTTTTTTATTCTTCATTTTTATGCTCCTCCGAACTTTTAAGCAACATAGTGTTGACACCGTTTTTTGGAAAAACAGGTCAAAAAGGGGTAAATAGAGGCAGCCGATGAAAAGCAGAGAGTAATCAGCCGATTGAAGGAAGAACAGGGCAGTCAACGAGATCCGCCAATTGTCATAAGGGTTCAGCCCTGACAGTGGGCCAACAGGTCAGAGCAATCGGCCGATGGCAGACCAGAGGATCGGCCGATGGGCATGAAGAAGGCGGTATTCGAAGAAATACGCCAGATGGAAAGTACGGTGGACGCGGGTTAGTCCACGATTGGCAACGGGTTAAGAGTCAGTTCTTAGAAGGTCTTAGACTCTTACGAGGGTCCTTTTCTATTTTTAGTAGTTTTTGTCTTTAGATGCAAGTAAATAGTATCGTAATCGGCTAGGAGTCGGGTTTGTCCCCAGGACATAAATAGCGACCCTGCGTGGTCGGGAAAAAGGGTACACACCAATATCAAATAAACCGCCTCCGGACAAACCCTTTACTTTTACTGCATCTACTTTACAGCATCTACCTTTGCAGCATCTACTTTTCGGCGACTTCGCCATTGCGTTTTTTTCTCTTTTCTACAATGTTGTGCATCGAGTTCGTCGGGTTGCATCAACTGATCTCCGACAAACTTTGTGAGTACCGTTTTACCGAATAACCCTAGGCTTTAACCTCCGGGCACATCGCTGAGGTTCCGTCTAGTTCTTTATTCAACCCTTATCGATATTAGCTAGATCTACAAGTCTTTGTACCAATTCTTGTGGTTTTAGCTATTATCGTTATTATCTGTTTGATCTAGATCTATCAGCTTCTACCACAGCCGATTCTGACCTGTTCGAGCGCTGACGTCACGATCGGCCGATCCAGCCGATCGCACCCGCGCTTCGGCCGCCTTCGAGCCGGCCGATCCCGCTTCTACTCGTATCGGCCGATTGGCTGATACACGTGTCGCTGAAAGGCCATCGGTTCTCTAGCTGTTGACGGTGAAATTCCGTCAACCTAGCCATGAGTTTACCTTCGGTGTTGGCATGAATTTTATATCCTATCCATTGGTACTAACCCCCTTGGTATAACAAGTTCGTTTGTGCATGTCAGTTTTGGAGTTTAGTGTTTATGTAGGATTTTAGTGTTGAAAGCAAGACTTCCGGGATAAGTTCATTAAGCACCTCATGACAAGACCTTGAAGCCCGGTATAAGTCAAGCAATGAAGTAAACATGACTCCAAGAAGCCCAAGGACCAACCCGAGAAGATGAAAAACTCCGAGGACCCAGACAGAAAATGCCGAATCTTGCGGGACAAGGAGCTTCATCTAAACCGCGGAGAAACTGACGTCAAGGGCCCACATGCAGAAGGGGGAAGACTCTAGAAGACTCGGGAAGCAACACCGGGCAAAGGAGGCCGCGGACTGGGCCGAAATGGGCCCAGGCCGGCCGGCCCAGCCCACTTCGGGGCCCAATCACGCCCCCCTTTGACCTAGCTGCCTCTCGGACTATTTATAGCCCCCTGACCGAGAGCCATGGAAGAATTCATTCGTCATCCGCCTCCGAGGAGCAGAGAAGCTTGAGGGACACCATCTCAGAGAGGAGGGTCGTGCTAGTTGTCTAGGGTCTCCCTAGCCGACGTGGGAACCTTGCATGGAAGACCACGTCGGAGCTCCGGAGCAAAGATCAAGATCGAGGTAGGATCCCGGTGGTGATCTTGTTCATGTAATCATTCATGGTGAAGTTTTATAGTGAATTCGATTTCTAGCGATGAAGTGCCTTCTCGATGATTTTGTTCTCCCTTAGTTTTGCTTCTTCCCCAATCTATACTTAAGATAGATTGCATAGGGTGCTCTTGTAGCCGCGGTGGCTAGACGTGCATACCAGACCGACCAAGTGATTTCAACTTGTTCTTATCGAACTCGCCCTAGGCTAACCCGCACGAATAGGGGTGCGTTGTGACAGAACGGTGGCTCCAAAAGGCGGGCGTCTTCAGAATCGGACCGGAGGCCACGGTTTAAAGATGCTTTTAATGAGATTCACTTTTCTATCTTCATCTATCTTGTTTGGAGCTACAACATAAGCATGATCTAGACTCTCTAGATCGGTTATCTCTTTGCTTTCTCTCGCTACCTCTTGAGTTAGTAGATTAGATTAGATTAGATGTGTTTTCTTGATGATCTTTTAGATTAGATGCAACTTGGTTCTTCAAAAGATAGCTTTCCTTGCTTTACTAGATTGAATCCTTGCATTGCACATTGTTCCACGGATTCGATACCTTGGGTTCTCACACTTAAGGGAAGAAGGGTCCCTTGACTACGGCGGGGGATTTGTCCGCTTGCAAATCCATGTGAACTTTGATACGATAAGCTACCGTCAACAAGCCCCTTTTTCTGGCACCGTTGCCGGGGAACAAGCAATCAAGATCCAATCTAGTATCATTTTTTTTGTGAGTATTTTTCAGTTTTTCTTTTGATTTTCTTTTGCATCTCTTAACTGTGATCATCCTCAAAAAGAAAAAAAATCAATCTAATCTAGTTCTTGATTAACCCTAATTTTTCTTTTTTTAGATTTTTTTTTGTTTTTGCTAACCCTAACCGGAGATGGTTGGCTACCTCTCCAAGAAACCCAAATATTTTGTGGATGATCCAGGAAAACTTTACAGGCAAAGGAGACGTGCAACACAAGCTAAAGGGTTGGAAACCCTAGATCCAAAAGTCGAAGTCGAAGGACCGTCAGAATCTCCAAGGGAATCACCACCTCCAAGTCCAAAGGAAGATCAACATCAACCACCACCCATGGGAGAACAACCGCAACCGGAGCGCAAGATCGAACTATGCACCCCGGACATCGTTGATCTACTTATGATAAACCTTCAAGACGCCGAAAGGCCGTTCAAGATCAAGGTCTCAACTATCCGCATGGTGCAACACTCGCCTTTCACCGATTGGGAAGCGTTGATGAGGAACTTTATGAAGGAATTTTATTCGCCGACCAAGACTTAGAGTTTGCGCAACTAGATTGATACGTTTGTTCAATTGCCCATGGAGACGATTGCGGAAGCTTTGGAGCGTTTCAATGAATACATGCGAGCCGAATTCTTTGAGTGGCATATCGATTTCCTTATGAGGAGGATGGAGAAGATGGATATAGAGAGAAAAGCTAAAGACCTAAAGGCTGCCGAGGCAAGATCCACATGCGAGGAGTGTGAGGAGTATGGCCATGTCCAAGGTAAACCCCGATTTAATGCGAATTCGTCCATTCAAGATTTGGTTCCTCTTTGTACACAATTGAAGGACTCCATGGACGAGCAAGCTAAGATCAACAAGGACGTCGTCACTAAGTTCGAGGCTATGGAGAAAGTATTGGAGAATTTAGATGGAAAGGTGACGGAGGTCGGAAGCTCTATCCGTGGAGTGTTCATCGTGATGAAGATGTTAGAAACGCAAGTGGGACAACTTGTCGGGCGCCCGATGGGTAACAAAGGAGTATTTCCGAGACAATCCCAAGGTCCCGGGAAGGCGAAGGCTACTCAAACTCATTCGGGAGAGATGGAGGATCACACTAAGGAGACCACGAAGATCACGACCGAAGGACCGGAGTTTGAGATGCCGAGCCACTACATGAAGGAAGTTGTTGCATCCGTCAAGACCAAAGGACAAAGCCAGCCTGTGAAGACCAAAAATATGACTAAGCCGAAGAATAAGCCCGTGCCCAAGATGGTGCGGAAGTGGGTACCCAAGATTGCAATGCCCGCAAAGAGCGTTGATCCGAAGTAATCAAGTGAAGAAGTCTAGCCATGGACTATAAACGAAGCGCTAGGCGGGAGGCAACCCGTTTCGTCGAGTCAAGAATAAGCTACCGGGAGGACAACCCGCTTCAAGATTTTTCGAGTCTTTTCAAGTAAGTTAGTTTTGAATTTTGCTACGCAAGACATTAGACTTAGAATGGTTGAACAATGTTAGAGACATAATTCTTGGTTGGATATTTTATTTGGATCATAAACCCTTTATATGAGCCATCCTATGTTATTTGCTTCTTTTCGAGAAACCAAAACCAAAAAAATTCAGAACCTATCTCAACCTTTCATCCTCTTCATGATGTTATGGTTGACTTGGTTTACATGCTAAAAACACACGAGTAGAGCCACGCCTTGTACCTAGATGTTATTTAAATTTTAGCGCATGGTAGGACTCGCTTGAACCTAGAAACTTGACTTTTGGTTGATTTAAAAATCCATATCCTTGGTTTCTCTAGAGTTAGAATTTTTCTAAGCCTCATTTAAATTTTATTTCATTCAAAATCTCTCTCATTTAACCAAAATTAGAACCTAAACCTATGCCCCCATGATCAAGCCGGAAAAAGCTTGCTCTCAACTAATGGAAGCAAACGATGCCGGTAAGACCAAAATAAAAGTAGTCGGAAATATTTTTCGACTTACACTTGTTTTTAATGCTTTAAAAACTCCTCTAAATTTATATTTGAACTCATTGCAAGCTCTGAGTTTATTTTTATTTTTATTTTTCGAAATTAGAGGAGTGCTTAGCATTAAGACATGCTTAGAGGGAGGCAATCTAGTTAACTTAACCATGCATGCACCATGATGCATCACAGGATGCCCCTCCAACATCTTTTATCAAACCACATGCAAAGGACAAGCATGGGGGGCAGCCAAGGCCTTGTTTTGCAGGAATATCATGGAGGCATGTGAGGTAAGGGAGCATGGAGGTGACTCAAAGCAAAATCATCAAGTGGAAGGAGCAATAATGCAAGCAAAGGAGTGGACGAGAACGTTTGGAAGGTGCAACCCCGTGGAGCACGCGGTCACGAAGCAACAAACCAAGCGTGGGTGCACTGGAGAAGAAGCGAGCCGAGAGGAGCAGAGAGGCCCCCAGGCCGGTCCGCCCAGGCTGGCCGGCCTACCCCCTTTAAAAGCACCCTGGTGCTCCCCTTCGGCAGGTAAGTCTCCCATCCAGCTCTTTGTTCGTGTGCTCAAGTTTGTAGTTCAGAAGCACCTTAGACTTAGCCATCCATCCCGTTTGTTTCATTCAACATAACACATCCTAATTCCACTCGAAGTCCATACTCCAAATAATATTTGTGTACCTTGTTACCAGTTGAAAACCCCGGATATATATTTATGAGAGAGAGTGCAGCAACCATGTGGAAGAAAACTACAAGTCTTTTCACCAAGAAGAAGGGATCATCGTCGTCCAAGCCATCATCGACAACCTCTTTGAGGAGGCACTCGGTTTCCGAGTCTCCTCGGAGCATGGAGGAGGACACGACACTGCCGAGGAGGAACGACACTCTTCTCCTCGGTGGCATGAGGGGCCACACGAAGCTCGTCTATAAGGTTCACCGAACCTCAAGGACGTACGGAGGAGCCGCTCATCCGACCTCGCCACTCGACACGATCATCCGCTCCACCTCCATACGCTCAGTGGTATTCCGATGGGTTTATCATCATGACGGAGGAGGAGGAGAAGAAGCTCACTCGCCTTGAGAAGAGACTTGTGGCAAACGTCGACTTCGACGACCAAGCTCTCTAAGTGTTGGGTTTTCATACGGATATTTACTACATGTTGGGACACCTAGGTTGGGTGCAATTCTCCAACGGAGTGTCGGCAAACACCCACAAGGAATTCACCTTGGAAATTCTCATGACCATGGCGCATATCCTTGATGAAGGAGTGCCGAGTCTCTCATTCCGTTTGGAGGGAGTTGAACAAGTGGTTCCCTATGAGTATATTAGGGAATTGCTTGGTTTTCAAAAGGGAGCCCCAGAACAAGTGGATGTGCATGGAGGCACATTGGAAGGTTTTTGGAGTATGATCGCGAGAGAAGCTCACCAACAAAGAAATAGTATCCGGAACGCCATCGTCCAAGTATTTCACTCATGGATGTGCAAGAGGATTTTGGGGAGAATGAGAGAGACAAAGATAACCAACACGGAGTTAAATTGGCTTTACTCGGCTTTGATTGCCAAGCAGCCAATCGACCCCACTAACCTTATGATCAACCGGTGGTGTTGTGAAGCAACATCGGGTTCGGGAGATATTGGCTCGGGGTGTTATCTCTCCATGTTGGCTATCTCTTTGAGACCGGGTATTACAAGGAACCCCGAGCATCTCCTAGCTGGGACTTCCCTTGGATTTGAGTATATGAAGCAAGGCAAGTACATAAGTGGAGACGAGAGAGGAGGCTTCAAAGTGGCCAAGGTGAATTTGCCCCTTCCGGATGGAAGATTAAGACTTTTTCTTGAAGGGAAAGAAGATTGGTTAGAGGAAGGACTTCTTGTGCCGGCAAAGAAAAAAAAATAAAAGAGGAAGGACTATAGGAGGAGGTTCTTCCACGGCCCAAGAGGGAGGTGCGCAACAAAATTATGTGCCACCATTTGGAGGAATTCCGGCGCCGCCGAGTTACTACGGTGATGTACTAATGCAAGTATGGGGGAGTGGTGCAGCCATGCCCCCACCAAATTTTGCGGTGCCCAACGTAGCCTTTGCGGAGCCATATGCACATCTTCCTCAACCACAACAAAGTGTGGCCATCATTGGAGGATACGCTGCGAGAAACATGCAAAATATCGCAGCCATCCAAACCAATGCAAACCAAATGGGTGAAGGAAATGCAAACATCGCTTATGAGCTTGGATGCCTTCACTTAGCACCGCCGGGACAATTCATAGGAGGAGCGGTGCAATCCTATTATGAGCAAGGGTACAACAACCAAGACTATCAATATCAACCACCGACAGAAGATTAGAGAGAGGAGGAGCTTTAGCTATCTTTCCTTTTCCCCTTTTCTTTAATTTTCAGCTTGTATGCGCCTGTGTATGCGTAGTGTTTTCAGTTTTTATTTAAATTTTCAGCATGTGTGTTAGTTTTTATTTTCATCATGAATAAAGTCACCACCTTGTTTTTACCTTTGGTAAAGTTACAAAGTTTATGCCATGATGATATATGATTATAATTGCCGCTTTGTTTATCTTTGTATTTGTTTTATGTATGATTAAGCTAATGCTCTCTTTAAATACAAATCCGAAATTATCTAAATGCTAGCTTAATCTTTAGCGGAGGTTATGATAAAAATAAAGACCCATAGTGTTTTATGTGCTCTCAAGTTTTAGATGGATTAAAGATGATTTATTTTTGTTCTTAAAAGTAATGCTAACCTTGTCATAAATACCACTTGCATGTTGCTCTACCTATCCAGAGCCATATAAATATTTGAGTGCAAAAACTTAGTATACAAGGTTTATTTTTGGGTGAGTTATTTCAGGCCATGATTTCTCTAGCCCGAGACTAAGAAGCTGGTCATTCCGTTTTTGCGTATCTATCTTATTGCTAGCCTTTTATCCGTGCATTGTGTATCCCCACATCGGAGATTTCACAAACCTCGCCGGATATCCACCCTTAAAACCAAAAATATCATCTTTTGTGTTTGACTCCTTGACCACAACCTATCATTGAGTATGGATCGTCAATTCAAGGAAGATCGCAAGATGGTGTCAAGATTGAAGATTTCAAGTATCTCTCCAAAGGAAAAATATTTCTGGTACCTACCTTATCTCTATCACCTCTTTGCCCGAGGACGAGCAAACGTCTAAGCATGGGGGAGGAGGTAGGTACAATGCAGTTTTAGAGTTCAAGGGGAGCAAATAAAAAAAAGAAAGAAAGAAAAAGAAAAAAAAGTGAGTATAAAGAAAAAAAATGAGAAAAGAAAAAAAATATGAGTATGTATGATATAAAAATAAAGTAAAGTGAACTCCCCGGTTCTCTAAAGTGCGTTAGGAATTTCAAGGTTTCAAGATTAAAAGATCCAAACTCATCTTTCCAACCATGTGCAATCCGATAACGAGGACTTCCTTTGTGCCTCGGGATCACTCTTTGCCATTTGCACATGTCCACCTATCTCAAAGTGTGTGTATTTTTCTCTTCCCCTCCTTGATATAACATCATTTTCCAATGACCTTTTTGACGAGTCTCGGTAAGACCATGAGAAGCTTGTCTTGTTTTGACAACATCTCATTTATAATATCTTGGTAGGACTAAACTTTCCCGAAAAGCTCCATATAAAGCCTACCACATATATATGTTATGAGAGGGAAAGGAGTAGAATAAATAGGCTTGAGAGACAAGATGAGATGAGAGTTCATGAGCAAGATGCAAGGTGGTTTAAATTTTTGAACATGGTTTAGCTCTTTTTCATCTCAATCTTTATTTCAAAATTTCTGAGATCTATTTGAATTTTGGGAGCATGTTAATACTTGTGGGATAAGCTTAATTAATAATCTACCCTCCGTAGGGATGAAGACTAGTACATTATGAAACTTTAACAAATTAAACTTTTGAGATCATTATGTTTTCTCGTGTATGATCAAGTGCAAGGTTTAAACAATGAAGGGCAACGATGATATCCATCGAAGGCTTACTCGAGGACGAGCAAGGTTTAAGCATGGGGGAGATGTTGACGGTGAAATTCCATCAACCGAGCCATGAGTTTACCTTCGGTGTTGGCATGAATTTTATATCCTATCCATTGGCACTAACCCCCTTGGTATAACAAGTTCGTTTGTGCATGTCGGTTTTGGAGTTTAGTGTTTATGCAGGATTTTAGTGTTGAAAGCAAGACTTCCGGGATAAGTTCATTAAGCACCTCATGACAAGACCTTGAAGCCCGGTATAAGTCAAGCAATGAAGTAAACATGACTCCAAGAAGCCCAAGGACCAAACCCGAGAAGATGAAAAACTCCGAGGACCCAGACAGAAAATGCCAAATCTTGCGGGACAAGGAGCTTCATATAAACCACAGAGAAACTGACGTCAAGGGCCCACATGCAGAAGGGGGAAGACTCTAGAAGACTCGGGAAGCAACACCGGGCAAAGGAGGCCGCGGACTGGGCCGAAATGGGCCCAGGCCGGTCGGCACAGGCCGGCCGGCCCAGCCCACTTCGGGGCCCAATCACGCCCCCCTTTGACCTAGCTGCCTCTCGGGCTATTTATAGCCCCCTGACCGAGAGCCACGGAAGAATTCATTCGTCATCCGCCGCCGAGGAGCAGAGAAGCTTGAGGGACACCATCTCGGAGAGGAGGGTCGTGCTAGTTGTCTAGGGTCTCCCTAGCCGACGTGGGAACCTTGCATGGAAGACCACATCGAAGCTCTGGAGCAAGGATCAAGATCGAGGTAGGATCCCGGTGGTGATCTTGTTCATGTAATCATTCATGGTGAAGTTTTATAGTGAATCCGATTTCTAGCGATCAAGTGCCTTCTGGATGATTTTGTTCTCCCTTGGTTTTGCTTCTTCCCCAATCTATACTTAAGATAGATTGCATAGGGTGCTCTTGTAGCCGCGGTGGCTAGAGGTGCATACCGGACCGACCAAGTGATTTCAACTTGTTCTTATCGAACTCGCCCTGGGCTAACCCGCACGAATAGGGGTGCGTTGTGACAGAACGGTGGCTCCAAAAGGCGGGCGTCTTCGGAATCGGACCGGAGGCCACAGTTTAAAGATGCTTTTAATGAGATTCGCTTTTCTATCTTCATCTATCTTGTTTTGAGCTACAACATAAGCATGAGCTAGACTCTCTAGATCGGTTATCTCTTTGCTTTCTCTCGCTATCTCTTGAGTTAGTAGATTAGATTAGATTAGATTAGATGTGTTTTCTTGATGATGTTTTAGATTAGATGCAACTTGGTTCTTCAAAAGATAGCTTTCCTTGCTTTACTAGATTGAATTCTTGCGTTGCACATTGTTCCACGGATTCGATACCTTGGGTTCTCACAGTTAAGGGAAGAAGGGTCCCTTGACTACGACGGGGGATTTGTCCGCTTGCAAATCCATGTGAACTTTGATACGATAATCTACCGTCAACACTAGCCGATCCCTAATATTTTCCATTGTCAATCAACAGGTCAGATTGGCTGGCATGCCTCGCTACAGACCGAGGAGTCACGTGTGTCGCGCGCGGAGGTGACGTCCTATTGTCGCGTCAACACACTTTTGGCACACCCAGTGGGACACGAAAAAGTCAACAATGATGAAGCCTACAAAGACTAGTCCTCATGAAGTCGATCTAGAGAATGTTCAACCAATCACCAAGGATCAGCTGAAAGATTCAGACAAAGCTGAGCTCGAGGCTTATAAGAAGCATTATGAAGAGCTTTGTCTGGCATCATATGGTCAGACTAAAAGCGGTGTTTTCAAGAAGAATCCTTTGCCAACACCGAAGCAAGTCACCTTCTCAGCCGATCCCGAAGGGCTTCAAGACATGATGACCAAGGCTATGCATCAAACAATGATTGATCAATCCAAGGTATTCGCGAACACAATTCAAAATGCCATAATTGATGCACTCAAGCAGGGAGCAATAGGAGGATATTTGGGACCTGCATATTACCAACCTAAGCAAACTCCTCCACTATCCCAGCAAGACTAATCGGCTATACCGCCGATTGATGATCCAACAGTGAAAACTTCACCATCTCCACAAGCTGCTGCTAGTTCTTAATCGGACACCCAGCCGATTCAGAATCAAAGTGGTGATGGAAAAGAGAAAGATCCTGCTATCACATCACCAGAGCAATCTTCTGTCCAGGGTCAAGTGCTTCCAGTGTAGAATCAACAAAAATATCCTCCTATGAGGGATTCAGATGGGAAGCTTGCAGGATGGGACTTACCTCGTGATCACTTCGTGATTGAAGAATTTCCAGAAGTGAAGTATCCACAGTCTTACCAAGCTACATTTGGAGGTACTCCGGGAACTGCACATATGACTGGAGAGGGAGTAGTGTTTGTCTACTTCAATCATAGGAGCAAAACTTTTGAGAGATTCAAGATCAATCTAGCTCATGCTCACACTACATGAAAAACTGGCTTCGGTAACGGGCGTAGATCGCCTTTGGTAACGGGCAATGCGCCCGTTATCGATCAAGTGTTACAAATAAGCCAAGAAAGGTAACGGGCAGATGCCCGTTACTGATAAGACATATTCGTAACGGGCATTAAACAACGACTGTTACCACAACTAGCCACCGGTCACGTGAAATGGCTGTTTCTCTGGGCCCACAGGGAACTTTCGTAACGGGCACCAAAGCAAGCCCGTTACAGTAGCTCAATATCAGAGACGCCTGATGTGCACCTGCGTCTCCACTATCTTGACGAACTGAGATGCGTCTATTTCACACGCGTCTCAGTACATATAGGATTCGTAACGGGCATCAAACAACGACCGTTACCACAACTAGTCACCAGTCACGTGAAATGGCTGTTTCTCTGGGCCCACAGGGAACTTTGGTAACGGGCATAAAACAGAGCCCGTTACTGTGAAATTAACATCAGAGACGCGTTCTGTGAACCTGCGTCTCCTCTGTCTTGACGAAATGAGACGCATCTGTTTCTACGCGTGTCTGCTTTCTCTCTATTAAAGGAGACGCTTGCTTTCAACATGCGTCTCCTATATCTCGATGAACGGGCCAGGTCCTGAGGCCCACCAGTCAGGACTGGTAATGGGCTTTTACACTGCCCGTTACATTATGAGCATTTTTGTAACGGGCTTTCCGAATGAAGCCCGTTACTCACTGATCAGTGTTTGTAACGAGCTTTAATTAACGCCTGTTACAGATACGGCGGCCACCCCTACAGTAACCTGCCCGGTTGCCGGTGGCATCCTGGAACCAGCCAGGATTTGGCAGCCACCAGGGGCTGCATCCTGGAACCAGCCAGGATATGGCAGCCACCACAGCAAGGAGACATCACAAACACATTCTCACATCACAGATATAGGCAAAGCAAGATCACATTTATAGACAAGCAAGATCACATTTATAGACAAGCTAGGATCACATCAAGTTTCAAGTTACTCTCATCAGGGCTTGTTTGGATGGAGTCATGAGAAAACTGCCTGAATCAGGCAGTATCTGACCCCAACCAAGCAAGCCAAGCAGGTTTCTCAGGCAACAACACCTGACTAAAGAAGACTGAATGAGTTTCAAGTTTCTGGTCACAATAAACTCACGGTGCACCACTGTAGAAGTTGCCCTTTTGGTCGATGGTCTCCTTAAGAATGTACTCGCACAGCATCTCCCGGACACGCTTTACATCTTCTATGGAAACATCTACAGGAGGTTTGAAATCCTGCAAAATACAATCATTTATGAGAATACATGTAGAAATCATTTTCTAAAATTAGATGGATAATATGAGCAGAGACAAGGTTCAGCATTATTATCTACTTACAGCAGCCTTCTTGATGTCAGGTATGTCATCAAGTAGTCTTAACATATGGAATGCCACATGGAATCCACACAAAGAGGACCCCCGTGGCTGCTGAGCACACTGCATCGAGGTACCAAAATGACAAGTTAATGCAGTACCAAATAGGTAAGAAGGGACCATAAAAAACCTCGGTCTTACAACGAGATTTGTTTTGTGCTTGAGTGTGGCTTTTGGCTTTTTTTTCTTTCCTTTCGTCACTCTGTCCTGTGCATCACCAAAGGCCCTGCATGATCAGCAATACCAATTAGAAACACTAAGAGATTGAATTTTTGTGAACAAAAAATACTGTACCAAAGGCCCTGCATGGTCAGCAATACCAATTAGAAACACTAAGAGATTGAATTTTTGTGAACAAAACCTACAAGAAACTGACCAGTTCAAAACAGGTTGGAGGTCTGGGAACTTTAGCGGGGGATGTTGTTTAGCAGAATCTAGATACCAAACCTCTTTGAACTTCATACAGATGATCACTGTTACCCAGTGGCTAGTGCAGTAGGCACCCACCACGTAGTAGTTGTTCATCATTGCATTTGAGATTGCTTTGCCAACTTGGTGAGAACGCTGAGAAATATTTATTGAAGTAAACAAATCTGGATCTAAAAACCCAACACTGATCTGCATCTCCGCTGCCTTGTCCATCATTTTCCTACAAAAAATCAAATTGTTAGCATGCATGAACTTTGTGGTCAAAATTAAAGAAATATCTTTTTAGGTTTTAAAGGACTTACAATGTCCACAACCTCATGAAGGTAACATCCAGAGAAGCCAGGGTTATAAGGTTATACACGCTACTGAATTCAATGTTTAACATTAAAGCACCACAACCACCTTTAAAGTAGTCTTGATCCACCTTTGCTGGAAAGGCAAGTTTATCCTTACTGTGTTCCATGACATAAGCATGCAACTTGGCACAATTTGGTCCAGCAGCCTTTACATTTGCTTCTGACAACATAGGTGCACCAGGCTTGTATTTTGGTCGGTCCTGTTCTGTCCCATTAACACAGTTAAGAATCTCATCTTTAGACAGAGGTTTCCTGGCCTGGTTCCCCTTCTGCAGTGGAGATTGCCTGGGCTCCTCCTATTGCAGAGGCTGCTGTACTTGTTGCATCTGCTGCTTAGGGGGAGATTGCCTGTGCTCCTCCTCCTGCTGCTGGAGAGGCTGCTGTTTCATCTGTTGCTTATCCTCATGTTGCAGCTGCTGCTTAGGCGTAGTTTGCCTGGGCTCCTGCTGCTGTTGTCGACGCTCCTGCTGCTGGAGAGGCTGCTGTTTCGTCTGTTGATTATCCTCAAGTCGCAGCTACTGCTTAGGCAGAGTTTGCCTAGGCTCCTCCTCCGGTTGTTGTCGACGCTCCTGCTGCGTAGTTTTGCTGATCTGCTGCTGCTGCTGCTGATGTTGAGCCTTCTCTTACTGACACTGAGCGGCAGCACCTCCATATGATGTTGTACCCCTGCTACCTGTTGCGGCTTCAGGGTTGGGATGTCTCGTCATGGGTGGTATAATGATCCTGTCCTTTGGCCATTGGATCCTTTGAACGAGAGCCTCAGCTAGGGTTGCTACATCACCCCCATCAATTGGTACAGGCAGAGGGTATTGACCCGCATTGGCCCACACATAAGTAGGTTGCACCACAACATACCCATCCTGCACCGGTTCTGAATGGCAAGCCTTTTGAAATGGAAAGACTTTCACTAGTGTGAGCTCCACGGTGCCATCCAAAAGGCTGCACACGGTTGGCTCTGTCAGCTTATCTATTGTGTCCAGCATAGGTGATCGACTATCACTGTGCACTTCATTCACTTCGTCACCGTTGGCATTCCAATGATCTTGCTCTCTGCCATCTTCCTCGCTGTCATGCGCATGTTCTTCCTCGCGGTCATGCCCATCTTCTTCCTCAATGCCATCCATATCTTCTTCCTCGCTGCTACTGACAGGCGCTGGTAATTGGGAAGGAAGAAGTGCATTTTTCGGTATGTTGATGCCTGATAGTCTTAGAGCATGGACAATTGATTTAAATGTTTTGTCCATCACATCATGAGCATCAGACCTCTTGTTCCTCTTCTTCCTATACATTCCAGCGAACTCTTCACCAAACCCTTTACCCCAGCCAAGTGAACTAGACATGCCTCGGACCCGACCTCGATGCTCTGGAGTCTCAAGTGCTGCGGTGAGGATATCATCCTCCCTAACCCCAGAGAAAGAACCATTGCTACCCTGAGCTGCAAGTGTTTTCACCCTATCTGCTACCCCCACCACCGCAGGGTTACTGAATGTTATGCCCCCGCTTCCTTCACTAGTATTCTTCTTCTTCTTCCCTACCCTTGCCCGCAGATAAGGTCTCGAACGTCCAGGAAATTGGTCCCAAGGGTTCTGTTTTCCTTCTGCAGCTAGCTTTGCATCCTCCTCCTCCCACTCTTTCCTTTTACCACGATAACCTTTTCTGCCCGTCTTGTGTGGCTTATTATGCAATGCTCCCTTTTGTTTCATCTCCTGGCTCAATTGCTGAAATGAAGGAGAATTGGTTTCCTGCACAAACATGTCCCAGTCTTGTTGCTGCAAAAAGGCATGCTTCACAAAGGGAGTCTCCTCTTCACTCACATATTTTTTTCTTAAATGGGCCTTGAACCGCCGTTGCAAGGTTCCAATCTGTGATATAGCTGCCTTAACTGCCTTCTTGCGAACAGATTCTTCCAGATTGGCTGGGTAATCTAGCTTTTCCTCTAAAACTGTGAACAGATGGTCCTTCTCAATTGGTGAGAGATCATCAACCGCCTTGTTGATTGACACCCTCTCCCGAGTAATGAGACCACAGACCAATACAAATCTATCCCTCGCAGCATCTGGGGTAGGCCAAAAATTGGCATCAAGTCCAGTTGCAGTCAACTTGTCTTCTGGCCATTTGGTTTGTGTCCTTGACCCGCGGGATCGAGTACTACTCGCAGCAGTCTGTGCTGAGTGACCCTGTGAAGAAGGTTCACCGATGATGGGCTATGATGATGCACTGGAGGTAGAGGAGTTTGTTGTTGTGGGAGACTGCATAGATGATATGTCAGGTTTGTCAGTAGAGCAACATAAGCAAGACTGAAAATCTAAACAAAATTCTTATTAGATAAATTCATTTTCTCTGACAGGCAAAATAGCTGATACAGTCGTAAATAAAATCAGCATAGACATACACAGTTCATATTTTACTTAATTAGCATACAGGGATAGGTGCTAACCATTTTGACAGGGACACAACAATATGCTTATATATCAAAGCAGAGAATAAATTCCTTCAACTGCTTCCTTGTCCAACTTGAGCAGCGATGGATTGTGTGTTCCATGTGTACATGCAACAAGAGGATAAAGCAATGGTCATGACATTATATATGACAGTAGTGAAACAACACTCACAACACATCATGACACCAACAATAACAATATATATGACAGTAGTGAAACAATTAACACTCACAACAAAGCATAAGACAGTCTAGTTATCACTACATTATAAACCACTGCGATGCAATTCCCACTGACATTATGTGGCCATCAGAATTAAAGTATGCTAATAGCTCCAAAGCATAACTGTCAATCTGGTACATTCAAAGCATAGCAGAATTAAAGTATGCTAACATCCTTTATGCTTTTCATGAATTTACAGTGCAAAAATTATAGCACCAGGAACATGAAAATGAATTTCAACATTTCATATAACTTCATCTGTTAGCAACAATTTATTCAAAACAGACTTGGAGCAACAAAATCCATCCATCAAATCCACAGTCAATCAATTGAAGATGAACTATTAAGGCATGTCTCCCTAATCCACCTTGACATGAATATATAGCAGATTGGGTGGACTACATTATAAACCACTACGATGCAATTCCCAATGACATTATGTGGCCATCAGAATTAAAATATGCTAACAGGTCCAAAGCATAACTGTCGATCTGAGCATAGCAAAATTAAAGTATATGCTAACAGGTCCAAAGCATAACTGTCGATCTGGTACATTCAAAGCATAGCAGAATTAAAGTATGCTAACAGGTCCAAAGCATAACTGTCGATCTGGTACATTCAAAGTATAGCAGAATTAAAGTATGCTAACATCCTCGATGCTTTTCATGAATTTACAGTGCAAAAATTGTAGCACCAGGAACATGAAAATGAATTTCAACAGTTCATATAACTACATCTGTTAGCAACAATTTATTCAAACAGACTTGGGGCAACAAAATCTATCCATCAAATCCACAATCAATCAATTAAAGATGAACTATCAAGGCATGTCTCCCTAATTAATCCACATTGACATGAATATATAGCAGATTTCGGTGGCCGATGAGAGAGAGGGCGTTGGGAGTTCAAGCGGGACTAACCTCTGTCGCGAATGAAGTAGTTGTTCTCGTGATGGTTGGAGGGGCCGGATCCACGTCGGCTCGTGGCCTGAGGCGGCCGGCTCGTCGTCGTGGCCGGGGACGACGTCGACGGATCCGCGTCAACCGTCTTTAGGTTGGCCAGGAAGACGTACGTCCGCACGCCAGTAAACGCGTCCTCGTCACCATCGTCACGCAGGGAGCGGTGGGGCTGGAGAAGAGCAGGGTTGCGGTGGGGAGAGAGCGGCGAAGGCGAACGGGGCGAGTGGCGGCGGCGGTGGGGAGAATGCGCGCATTGTGGATCTGTCTAGCGAGGAGCCAAATATGAACGGCGCGCGTAACTGTGTTTAATGAAACTACTGGCGTGCCCTAGACGGCTCTGTGCAGCAATTGGAATTTCATGGGCACTATAGTAAATATAGGTGGGAAATTTTGAGCAGCCCGCGCACGGTTTGCCTGCTAACGCTGACGAGTGTGCCAGTGTCATGGGCGACGATGGTTAGTGAACCCGCATCGCCTTTGTTGGGAGTTGGGTCCGGCGCGCGGGCGGGCAGCGGTTATCTTTTTATTTTGGCTGCTGACGCTGACGCGTGGGCCAGCCACTATTTTCTTTCGAATGAAACGTGCTTTCCTAAAATATTAGAGCCCATAAAACAGCACCTAAAAAATCATAAAAATACGAACAATTCGTATTTGGACATTTAGTATTTGAATAAAATATCAACAGTCACACTTGTGTGCCCAAGATTCTTAGAATCCGTTTTTACATCCCATGTTAATGATGTAATAATTCTACTAACATCTAGTGTGCTCTAAAAAATCTACAAATTGACTTGCCAACATTATTTGGGTAGCTAGACTTGTCTTCAAAATTTCAAATGGTTTCGATGAAGGAATAATATACTTGTGTACAAATATCTACATCTCTCACATAGTTTTTCCTAGAATGTTCCTTGAACATTGAAGTTTTCCACACTTTGCAACATGTTCGAACTCATATGCATTTGAACACTTAACAAAAGCTTGTGGTTCACCTTAAGATTACGAAAATGCAAAGTTTCATTACAGGAGGTGTGGAAAACAAATATTATTTATATGATGTACTTACATAGAACAAGATAAGGCATATAAACATTGTTCAAGAAACGGAATATACACTATACAATGACAATAATGAAAACACGGTGATTTTAGAAAACTGTAGAAAAAAAAATCAAATTTGGACTAATTATGACGGAGAAATACATGTTACAAAAATTTGATTGCGGATTAAAAATAGAAATGCCGTCGGCGACGCGGGACGGATAAACTGTTCTTCATTCTCCAACAGAACAAAGGAGGAAGCAGAGGGCACCGCCGCCCGCCGCCGCCGTGCCCGCTTCGGCGGTTTTGACACCCAAGATGGCATCCCAGGCCTCGTCGGCGGCAAATGAGACCACCACAACCTTCGATTTGACTCACAAACGTGACAAATCAAATATTATCTATCAAAAACCGATTAAAAACCGACATCCCGATAAAATCAAATCCGCGTTTAGTAATATCTAATAATTTACATTCAAGATAGATAATGTTCATATTGATGCTTGCGCCTACATCCCGATGTTCATCCTGCTGACGGCGTACTCCACAGCGGGGCGGAAGTTATGCGTCCAGAGGTCAAACTCATGACGGATGCGACACTCGGCGCTGCAGTAGTGGATGATCTCTTTGGTATCCGGCCCGTAGCGCCTACATCCCGCTACCCAAATGCAGATGTGGGGATTCTGGACGGGCAACAACGGAATGTCGTCGTCGTAGTCACCGTCATCAAGCCAGTACCACCACGCAATGTTGTTGAGATCCTGCTTGACGAGGTAGCGCAGCCGCCGCAGGTTGGGGTTCTTCCACCGGCCGTCAGGGGGCGACGGGCCGCTGCTGATTTCCTGGAGCAGTGCCATGGCTTCGGGGTCCGCCGGGTTGCAACAGTACTTCAGCATCGCTAAGAAGTACTTGGCACCGGAGTCTTCAGCAGCGGCATCTCCGATGAGCTTCAGACCCTTATCGGGGTTCCGCCGCCTCATCAACCTCTCCATCCCCTCGAAGCACAATGCCTCCGGATGATTGGCCTCGCGGAAGCGCCGCTCAAAGCACGACCTGACGTAGCGATTCCTGCACGCATCACGAAGATCACGCAGCGACACGTGCAGTAGTACCTCATCGGAGTTGCAGATGCGCCGGAAGGTGCTGCAGATTTTAGTGCGAAGGTTCAGAAAATGGAAAACGGGCTCATCCTTGATGGAGTGGATGATGATCTTGGTGAGAAGTTCATCTGGCAGCAGCAGCATCAAGCACACCGCGGGCATCATCAAGGAGAAGGGGAGGAAATAGCACAGCGACGGGGTTTAAAAATTGAAAGGCGACGAGGGTTGAAGTTGGCGGCGACGAGGGATGAAGTTGGCAAGGAGGAGTGAAGTTGAAGAGGGATGAAGTGGCGACGAGGATTGAAGTTGAAGGAGGCGACGAGTGTTGAAGGTTGAAGATGGTGCCTCGGCCATGTAATAAAATAATAAATGGAAACTGAAAAGGCGCCGCAGTTTGGCTGTTGCCGTTGACAAGTGGGCCCGACATCATTACCCCGCCCCTTCTCCTTCCCGCGTAATTGAAAGGCGACGCGTGGTTTTGCGCCCGAAACAGAGCCTGATGCGCAATCGAGTGGCACGTACTGGCAGTAATGGAGTAGTGGGTGGGGGCAGAGGCGCCTGACGGTTCCACGTCTTGTCAATATAACTCCCTCGCCCAGTCGCCCTTCCCTGCTTTCCCCTGCTTCTTCCATAAGCTTATCATCTTTTTCTTCACTTCTTCTTCCTTCTCGCGATTCACCACTACAAATCTTCGGTCACCGAGAGAAGGAGGAGATGGCGTCGAGGAGCCCACCGCCGTCGAAGCGGGGACGAAGGGAGGACGACGACGACGAAAGCCGCCGTCGGAAGAAGTTGGAGAAGGGGAAGGAGCCGGCGGCCAAGGACGCCGACGAGGAACCGCTCTTCGACGACACTAAGTTCGCCGTCGAGCTGCTCAGGAGCGCCTTCAGAAAGCTTGAAGGTGTTGGCGAGGCCTTCGACATCAAGGCGCATCATGATGTGTACAAGGACCCGAGCGTGAAGGGTCTCGCCTTCAGGATCCACGGGTTGGCTGAGAAGCTCGAGAACCTCCCCGTGGTCAAGCGGGCTGCCCACCGCCACTTCTTCTTCGACGACGGTGGCTCCGACGGTGACGACGGCAGCCACGGCGATGACGGCAGCCATGACGGCGACGACGGCAGCCACGGCGGCGACGACGGTGGGACTCCGACTAATTGATAGACTCCTCTACCAATTAGTAACAATAATGTGTGTGTGCTTTTGTGTCTTCGTCAGGTTCTTGGACATGAACTGCTTAGTTTGTCTGTCGATCATGAACTGCTTAGTTAATTAGTTTGGTTGTTAGATTTTGTATGTCATGAACTTGATCTAATATACGCGAGTAGATCCAACCGCGTTGTGATGAACTGTGTTCTGTTGTGATGAACTGGAGATCTGTTGTGATGAATTAGATCTTAGAGACAATGGATAGTCATTGCCGACGCAGGTTAGCCTGCTGACGCTGACGCGTGGGCCAGTGTCATTGGCGACGATGGTTAGTGAACCCGCATCACATTTGTTGGCAGTTGGGTCCGGGCGGGCAGGCAACGGTTATCTTTTTTATATTGGCTGCTGACGCCGACGCATGGGCCTGTCACTATTTTTTTTGGAATGAAACTTGCTTCCCTGAATTATTAGAGCCCATAAAACAGCACCTAAAAAATCATAAAAATACGAACAATTCATATTTGGACATTCAGTATTTGAATAAAATATCAACAGTCACACTTGTGTGCCCAAAATTCATATATTTCGTTTTTACACCCCATGGTAATTATATAATAATTCTAATAACATCAAATTTGCTCTAAAAAATCTACAAATTGACTTGGCAACATAATTTGGGTACCTAACTTGTCTTCGAAATTTCAAATGGTATCGATGAAGGAATAATATACTTGTGTACAAATGTCTACATCTCTCATATAGTTTCCTAGAATGTTTTCTTGAACATTGAAGTTTTCCACACTTTGCAACATGTTCGAACTCATATGCATTTGAAAACTTAACAAAACCTTGTGTTCACCTTAAGCTTACGAAATGTAAAGTTCCATCACTAATGGTTGTGTAAAACAAATATTATTTGTATGTTGTACTTACAAAGAACAAAATAAGGCATATAAACATCACTCAACAAACGGAATGTACACTAAACAATGAAATTAATGAATAGATGGTGATTTTAGAAAAATTTAGAAAAAAAAAGTATCAAATTTGGACTAATAACGATGGAGAAATACTTGTTACAACATTTGATTGCAGATTAAAAGGAGAAATGGGAACTGTTCTTCATTTGAATAGAACTGGGCCCCACAGTCATTAGCGACGCGGGGCTGATAACCCGCGTCAGATTTGCTGCTCTCCCAAAATTTTACACAGATAATTCGAGCATCATACAAAAGCTAATCGATCTACTACTGATTTCCTATTCCAATACTCTGTGCGAACTTCACCATTTCGCAGCGCAGCCTACAGTCTTCGCTGCAAAACAGAGAAATTCGAAGCCATCCTTTTTCCACGTCGCAGCCACCGCCGTTGCCTGCGCACGGCTGATCGCCACGGACCTGTGCCGGAGGCGGCAGCGGTTCACCCCAAATGCGCCAAGTCGAGTAGTGGAGCGCACGCGCGGCCTTCTCGCGCAAAGGCAGACACCCCTCGTTGCTCAGCCATCTCGACGTCGTACTGCCGCCGCCCGCGACCCGCCTCATGTACCCCTTCGCGGTGTTGTCGGCGGCGGCACCACCATTGTCTCTGTAGAGCAAGATGGCGTATAGATAGGCCGCCACATCGTGCCCACCCTCGGCGGCGCGCCGGAGATCATTGTATCCCCTGTGTTCGATGAAGAAGGCTTTGATTCCGGAGAGGAAGCAAGCCTCCGGATTACCGAGACCGCTCAGCATAACAAGGAATGCTTTGTAAGCGGTGGGGTTCCACACCCAAGAAATCTCATCTCGTATCCCCTCTATCGACAAACGCCGGCCGACGTCGCCGTGGCCGCACACGCGGCGCATGGTCGAGCAAATACCGCGTAGGCTGCGGAGGTCAGTCAAGGGCCGCTCCGAGGTCGCACCGACGCGCGCCACAATCTCAATGCGGAGGTCTTGAGGGAGGCCTAGCAGCGACGACGGCTGGTGCCGCGTGCTTCTTCCCGGCATGCTATCCATCTCCGGCCGGGAATGGTGACGATGAGGAGTAGGCAGTTGCTGTTTTTCGTGGGTAGAGATGAAGGGGCAGGGGATCTAATTGTTTTGGAAGGAGAAGATACAGGAGATTTGTTTCCAAACACGGTTTAAGTAGGCAATGGAGACGACGTTTGGCTAATCCGCGTAGAGACGATGTTTCGTTACTCCGCGTATCATTTAATTCTACATTGGAATCACTACCTCTGCAGCGGTGCTCTCAGCCATTTACTGGCAACAGTTTCGCCATTGACCTTCTTGGGAACCTCTTCCCGTTTCCTGTGCTCTTGATCTTATCCCTTCCTCTCTTTTTTTTGGAGATGATGACTACATTGGTCATGTTTGGATGGAGGTGTTAGTGTTAGTTTGTAGCAAACTAACACCAAAACTAACACTTTGGAGCCAAACACATGTGTTAGTTTGGTGTTAGTTGGAACTAACACCCCCAAAAAAACTAACACCTCCAAGAGGTGGTAATTGGTGTTAGTTTGGTGGACCCCACCCCTTTTCTCTCTCCCTCTCCTTTTTCAAATGTTTGGAAAAGTTAATTCAAATGCAAACTAACACCTCCATCCAAACATCCAAGATGTTAGTTTTTTATGTGTTAATTTGGAGGTGTTAAAAACTACCACTAACAGTAACACTAACATCTACCATCCAAACACGGCCATTGAAGACGATGTTTGGTTACTCCGCGTATCATTTAATTCTACATTGGAATCACTACCTCTGCAGCTCTGCTCTCAGCCATTGACTGGCAACAGTTTTGCCATTGACTGTGCTCTTGATCTTATCCCTTCCTTGTTTTTTCTATAAAAAGGCACCGACGCCTATCGGTCCTCCTCACTTCAAGTTGCTTCCTTCTTCTCTAGATCTAGATCTAGCTATATGGTTCCTTCTTCTGATACAATAAAGCGAGTCACTTGCTTCCTTCTTCTCTAGATCTAGATCTAGCTATGGCGCAAAGAATAGATCTTGTAGGGCGCAAGCTTTTGCTTTTCTCTCTTCTTCCTCCTCCTCGATCTCTCAGTTGCTAGAAGAATTCTTGTGATATGGGTGATTGGGTTGCTCATCCCTCTAACACAGCTGCTAGAAGAATTCTTGTGACATACTTCTTTCTCGCAGCCGTGTCCGGGGAAGGTAGCCCAGAACCTCCTGGCATCAGGATGAACAAGCCGACGGAAAGCCTGCTACAGCTTTTCCGTCACACTTGGGCTCTTGCAAACCAAAATTAGGGTTGCAAAATCCGACGGAATTCATCCTGTGTCCAATGATCATTGCTTTGTGGTCTCATTGCAAGCCAGGAATCAGTTCTCTAAGCCATCAACAAAAATGGAGCTTGTTCAATGACCATGTGCAGCAAGATCGACGACCTGCGAGCAAGATCGATGTGTGTGTGTGATTTTGCATATCTCGTCATGAAGATATGGCTGCATTGTAACCTTGTTCTGATGTATCAATGATGACTGTAATCTGTGTGTGTGTGATTTTGCATATCGCGTCATGAAGATATGGCCGCATTGTAACCTTGTTCTGATGTATCAATGATGACTGTAATCTGTGTGTGTGTGTGATTTTGCATCTCAAGAGACATGCTTTTGTGATTATCTCTGTGCAGTACAATTTTTTGTATGATTTACCTACTCACTTGCAAAGCTTGAAGAACAAGCCGACGGGGGCTGGCTAAGAGCAACTCCAACAGTTTGGCAAATCAACTTGTTTCTCTCAGGATTCCTGATGTAAGTTAGATCTGGATTTGGCAAGTGAAATTATGCCAGATTGTTGGAGATGAACTCTTTTTTTACTTGGCATATCTTTTTAGAAGTTGGCAAAGTACAAGATTTGCCAAGTAAAATTTGGCAAACTCTTGGAGATGCTCTAATCTGTGTCTCTTTTGATGTAATCTGTTCGTGATTTCGCATATCTTGCCCATAACAAAGGCGACGCTGGTTCGTTAGTCCTCGTCTCTTGCCCGTAACAAAGGCGACGCGGGTTCGTTAATCCTCATCTCTTGCCCGTTACTGAACTGAAGCAGAATATAAACAAAATATATATAGTATCTTTGGCAGAATATATTACAAGCAGGATTCAAATTCCACCACATCCCATATATTACAAAAAGGATTGAAATTCCACCAATACATCACATTCTTTATATTACAAAACGGATTCCATTTCCACCAATAGACACATCCTCCGGCATTACAAAAAGGATTCAGTAGAAATCAGGCTTGCTTTTTCTTCCTTGATTTCTGTATATGGATTTTTTCACTATGGTCGCTTCGCAAGTACAGTGTTTTGTTAGTTCCCAAGAGTTGGGGCTTGTATGAAGTGTCAAAGGATGGAATTTCGTCAAACTGGTTGTATTCCTCCTCCTCAACAACATTTTCAATCCCCACAATCCTTTTTTTTCCAGGCATAACCACAGACCAGTTCTTCTTTGCAAGGTCAGGTACATAGAACACTTGCTCAACATCGTTGGCGAAGACAAACGGTTCGTTTTTGTAACCAAAGACCCGGAGATCAACACTAACATAACGACATTTGTCCTTGCTCACAGCTCTCTTCCCATTGGTGACCCATCTACACCGAAACAAGGCTACCTTCAATCCTACATAATCAAGCTCCCATATCTCCTCTATTTGACCATAATATGTGTCTGTCTCCATGTCATCATCATCGTCATGACTGTCGTCAACGATGGCCCGTACACGCACACCACTATTTTGATAGACGCTCTTTTTATCCTGGGTCATGGTGTAGAACGTGTATCCATTGATATCCATTCCTTCGTATCTTGTAACAGTGAACAATGGCCCCGCTGCTAGATTCCTTATCTCGTCGGTAATTACAGCATTATTGCTGCATGTCTCGACATAATCTCGGAGCCACCTGCTGAAACCTTGCATGTGCATCTTTGCAAGCTAAGCCCTACCACGGTTAGGGTTGTCTTCACGTAGTTGTCGTTTGTGCTCATTGGCAAACGGTGTAATTAGGTGCAGCTGTTGTATCACGGTGAAATGAGCCTTTTGGAAGGCATCTGCATCCGGAGTGACTGACCTTTTCCCCATGGTCCCAACACCTGAAAGCCTACCTTCATGCCGTGAGCGAGGCACACCAATGGGGTTTTGTGGGTCTATATAACCCATGGCCCACTCCACTGCTTTGATGGTCTCGTAGCCACGAACAATGGCTCCCTCCGGAAATAACCGGTTATGTACCAATGATTTCAGGAATCCATAGAACCTCTCATATGGAAACATCTGATGAAGGTAAGATGGGCCAAGGAACCAGATTTCCTTCGCGAGGTGTGCTGTTAGATGCAGCATGAGATAAAAGAATGATGGTGGGAAGGTAGCTTCAAGCAGGCATAGGGTCTCAAAATGCCTCCTCTCCAAGTCCAATAGTTTTTCCTCATCAATCACCTTCTGTTCTATTGCATTGAAGAATAAACACAAGCTCGTGACCGCGTCGCGAACCAATTCTGTCTTGATACCTCTAAGTGCAACAGGAAGAAGAGCTGTCATCAACACATGGCAATCATGAGATTTCATCAAGTTGAAATTCATTTTCATGTCCTTCACTGACACTAGCCTCTTGAAGTTTGATGAGTAGCCTGAAGGTACTTTCAAATCATGCAAAAACTGACAGAATTCTTTTCTCTCTGCCTTTGACAAGGTGGTTGCAGCAACGGGAAGGTTCGTCCCTGTCTCTGTTTCCTCTGCATAGAGCTCCGGCCTAATGCCCAGCTCTTTAAGATCCTCCCTTGCATTTTTATGATCTTTTCCTTTGGACTTCTGTTGTAGCAATGTTCCACAAGTAGCTTCACACACATTCTTCTTGACGTGCATGTTGTCAATCGAATGATGCACATCCAACATCGGCCAATACTCTAGCTCCCATAGAATTGATTTCTTGTTCCACATTCCTTCTTCTTCTTCACCATCTCGTTTCTTTCTTTTGCCAAGGGTTTTTTCAGTCAGTTTGGGTAACTCCTCGATAGTTTTGATGTCCTTGACTTTCAAGTGGACCAGATCTCCAGTCACATGCAACGGCGCCTCTCGATTCTCCTTTTCCCCATTAAACTGACAATCCATGGCCCGGTATGGATGTTTCTTGCCGAGGAAACGACGGTGCCCCATAAATACGTATTTCTTTGAATGTCTTAGCCATATTGCGCAAGTATCTTCCAAGCAGTGTGGGCAAGCTGCACCTTTCCTTTTACTCTGGCCAGAGAGGTTGCGATGAGCCGTGTTGTCGTTGATGGTGGTGAACAACATGCCATGCATTGTGAACTCCTCACGCTTGTACTCATCCCAAACCTCCGGCACACCAGGCTTCCACAATATCTTCAAGTCATCAACTAGTGGCCTCAAGTAGACATCAATACAGTCGCTAGGTTGCTTTGGCCCGGAGACCAATATTGTCAGCATCATATATTTCTGTTTCTTGCATAGCCAGGGTGGAAGGTTGTACAACGACAGCACGACAGGCCAGGTGCTATGTGTTGAGCTCTGGTTACTGAATGGGTTCACGCCA
The DNA here is from genome assembly GCA_036936925.1 of Cenchrus fungigraminus. Lineage (NCBI taxonomy): Eukaryota > Viridiplantae > Streptophyta > Magnoliopsida > Poales > Poaceae > Cenchrus > Cenchrus fungigraminus. Next base: position 122,276,633 of record CM072770.1, on the reverse strand, counting down.
TCTGTGCTCATAGCAAACCATATGATCCTTGCGTCGTCAAACCATGGGAAGTGGTTATTAATGTTACCCCATTGCGCTGCATCTGCGGGGTGCCTAAACTTGCCATCTTTCTTATAATTAAGCTCCTTTCGGCCTTCGTCATGCCAACGCAAGAGTTGGGCCTCCTTTCGTGTTGCGAACCATCTTCTCAGCCGAGGAATGATGCAAAAATACCATGCCACCCTCACAGGAGCCCCTCTGTTAGCCTTCTTCTTCTTGCCTCTGATCTCGCCAGGCTCGTTCTCATCATCAGCATTATTATCATCTCCACCATCCTTTTTCCTCTTGTACCGATCATAGCCACACTTGGGGCACTTGTCAAGGTCTGCATAATCTCCACGGAACAATACACAACTGTTCTTGCATGCATGGATTTTTTCAACCTCTATTCCCAGAGGACAGATTATCTTCTTCGCCTCATAGACAGACTCTGCTATTTGGTTTCCTTCAGGTAGCATGTCTCTAAGCACATCCAATAGATGTTTGAAACTTTTGTTGTTCCAACCATGATCTGCCTTAAGATGCAGAAGTTTTAGATCACCAGAAAGGCGAGAGTACTTCTGGCAATCAGGATAGAGGGGTTTCTTTGAATCTTCAATGAACTGCTTTAGCCTCGCTAATTCAGAAGGTGTGTACACTCGTTGAAACTCAACATCCCGCAACATTTGATCAACATTGTGCACACGTTGCAACACCTCACCATCATCGAAGCCCCTAACTTCTGGATCAGTGATATCCTCAGGCTTCAACACATTTGGTGGGAATAATGGTTCATTTCCCTCAAAAAGTCCACTGTCATCAAGGTCTTCATCATGGTCGGTAGCATGGTGTCGCACTTCACCTTCATTTAGGCAGCCTGCTTCGAGTTCATTAAGGCCTTCCTCACCATGTTTATTCCAACACGTGTAATTTTTTGTGAAACCACGTGTGACCAAATGATGAAAAATGATTTCCCGTTGTGCGAATTTCTTTTGGTTGAGACAATCAATACAGGGGCAAAGCATTGCCTGAACATCACGGTTTCTCATATCTGCCTCTGCTTGATTTAGAAAACCATTGACCCCGCTTAAGAAATTCTCCCAATCTTCTTGGGGCTGTCTGTACATCCAAGCCCGAGCAGCAGACACCATCTGCATTCCATACACCAAATGAGCATAATTCATCACACAAAAAGACAGCTGAAGAATTTCAATAAAAGGGGCCAATTAATTTCCACCTTGACGAGGACTTTCTACGAGGCGAGCGCGGCCGAGGAGGAGGATCGAAGGCGGCGTCGCGGCTGCGGCGACAGCGCGGAGGACGGCGCGGTCGACGTCCGCTCTGGCCCCTTTCGCCGTCGCGCACGCGCGGCCGGCCGGCCTGCTGCAGCACCGGCTTTCTGAGGAGAGAAATTAAGCGTGATCCTCAGAGCACGCGCAGCTGGCGGCGGCGAACGGGACAGGCCGGCGGGGACATCTGAGCACACAGATCGAGCGAGTGACCTTCTGAGGAGAGAGAGCGAGTGTTGTTGTCGGAACAGGAGTGGCCTTCTGCGGAGAGAGAGCGAGTGGTGTCGGAAGGAGAAGACACAGACGAGATAACAACGCGCGTCTCCGATGTGAGAAAAAAGGCGACCCTGGGTGGCAATCAAAGGAGACGCATCCTACAAGCATGCGTCTCCAGTACGAAATTATCGGTAACGGACTTTATAGCCCATTACCAATACGGTAGCGATCAGTAACGGACTTAAGCAGCCCATTACTGATAGGGCATTGATCGATAACGGACTTTACAAGCCCGTTACCGATAGGTTTAACATTTGTAACGGGCTCTCTTAACATCCGTTACAAAGAATTTATGTAACGGGCGTTTAAGAAGCCCGTTACCAGAAGTCCACATTGGTAACGGGCGTTGTAGAGGCCAACCCCGGGGTCGGCCTGCCGCGCTTATAGGTAACGGGCGCCAAACAACAACCATTACAGATGTGGGTGCATGTAACGGGTGTTAAGGGCCCGTTACAAATGCTACGTGACCTATTTGAAGTTTTCACGTAGTGTCACATGGTCATACCGACAGAGAAAAGACCTCCTATTCCTCCTCAAAGACCAAATCCCATTCTACCTCAGGGATCGGTTCAGCAACCAACACTTGGGATGCCCATACAGACAGCTCCACCTCAACAGTCAACAACAATGCAGGCTGTCTTAACCTCAGCTAATACGGTGGCTCATATAAGGTCTTCACCTCAACAGCCGATCAATCAAGGAATAGCAGGGCAAGCAGTGTTTCCACAAGTAGATTCTGCGTAATTACTGCAAACACTTCTGAATCAATTGGCTATTTCAAGCCAGTTGAGTACGCAGCAGGTAGCCCCATCGGCTAATCAGCCGATTGAACAGGTTACACATGTTGCATGTCATCCAGACGCTCAAGATTCTACCGAGGCAAGGACAGCTCCAAATCCAAAGACTAGAATCTTAGAAGAACGACCTCCAGTAACTCCAGCTGAGATACAAGCAATTGAGCAAGTAGCTACAGAGTTGAAGTCTCATATGAAGCAGGAGTTAATTGACCATATGTCAGAAACACTATTGAAGCAATACGGGATAAAGCCCAAGCAGCAGTCCTGCATGTACAGGACACCATATCCTTCTGGTTATGATCAGATACCATTCCCTCCAAGGTTCAAAGTGCCAGATTTCACCAAATTCTCTGGGCAAGATGAAACATCCACTATGGAGCACATCACTCAATTCATCATCCAATGTGGAGAAGTAGGGAATGTTGATGCACTCAGGATACGATTGTTCTCTTCATCTCTGTCAAGACCGGCATTCTCATGGTTCACATCTCTGTCGGCCAATTCCATCATCAAGTGGTCCGATTTGGAACAGCAGTTCCATAATTATTTCTTCTCTGGCATCAATGAGATGAAGATTACTGATCTAACCATGCTCAAGCAAAGGAACGATGAAACAGTAGCTGGATTCGTTCAAAGGTTCAGAGAAGTCAGAAACAAGTGCTACAGTCTGAACTTGGGAGACAAACAACTAGCTGAGTTGTCTTTCCAAGGTCTCTTGCCGACCTTGAGAGAAAAATATGCATCACATGATCTTGAAAGCCTCAGCCAGTTAGTCAGCCAGATGAGTCAAGAAACAGCAAAGTCCTACGAGCCTAGAAGGAGCTTTCAGAAGAAGGTGTGTATGTGGATTACTCTGACTCAGAAGACGAAGACAACATGATAGGGCTCGCAGAATGGGTCAAAGGCAAGAAGACAATGTCCTGTCCCTTTGGCAAGAAGGAGCCAGAGAAATTCGGCTTTGACATTACTAAGGCCGATAAGATATTTGATCTGTTGCTTCAGCAAGGGCAGATTAAACTCTCTCAGTTCCATACCATACCATCTGCGGAAGAACTGAAGAGGATGAAGTATTGCAAGTGGCACAATGCAACGTCACATGACACTAATAATTGCAAGATCTTCAGACAATAGATCCAATCAGCTATTGAGCAAGGGAGGCTTAAATTTGAAACTCCTACCAAAGCTGAAAAGCCGATGAAGATTGATCAACACCCCTTCCCAACTAATATGGTTGAGGTGTCTAGTAAAGACACGTCACGAGTTAAGTTGCTAACGTCTGATTCGGCTCAAAATAAAGGGGCCGTTGATCCCAAAGTGCAAGTAACTGCTACCGATGCCAAAGGAAAAGGGTTACTGCTTGAAGAAGAAGATTTGAAGCCACGTCGACCTGTCACGTCCCAGATGTTGATCACTAAGTTCCAGCACCGACAAGAGAAGGCGAAGGAAAGAGAAGAGTGGGCACGGCGTAATGAAGGGCACTGGAGATGTCCGTTCTTCAAGTATTGCTGGGAAGAAGGGATCAAGCTACCAACGGCAGAAAACTATCCGGAGTGCAACGGAGCTTACAATAATAACAACTCATCCAAAAGGGCTTGCTTTGACGACAGAAGACCTGCAACCAAGGATCACCATGGATTTGACAATCAGTGGATCTCGGTTTACGATCGGTTGGGGGGCAAAGCCAGCGTCCACGATCGGCTGGGGGGTAAGGCCAGCGTTCATGATCGGCTGGGAGGCCGAGTCAATGAAGAGTTAAATGATCGGCTAGAAGAGATGGCCGATTCTCTGGTTCCTGATGAGGATATTATGTGCCGGGCTCCTGAACATCGACGCACATTACAACTAGATGATGAAGGATCGAGCCAAACACGTAAGGAGCCCAATCCACAATGGTGTCCAGATGGTTTGACCAAATCCCAGAAGAGAAGAGTCCAGCGCCTACGTCAGCTAGAACAACATGAAGAAGCAGAAAGACTTATGCTGGACAAGAAGAAGGTTCGGTCTAAAGTTTTGCGCCCAAAGCCTAAGGCCGATGATGAGGAAGACGACAAACCACGAGCTGATGTAAATATGGTTGTCTTCCTACCAAAAGAGTTCATGGCTCCGGTTGATTCGGATGTGTCCGATGAGGAATTTGGCATGGCTCAATTGACACTAGAACCTAAACAAGCTATCTTTGAGAAGCCAGAAGATGGAAAGAGACAACACTTGAAGGCTCTGTTTCTCAAGGGATATGTTAATGGGAAACCAGTCACCAGGATGCTCGTGGATGGAGGAGTTGCAGTTAACCTGATGCCATACACTATGCTGCGCAAGATTGGGAAATCTGATGAAGATTTAACCCAAACCGACATGATATTAGTGGACTTCGAAGGCAATGTCTCTCCAGCTCAGGGAGCTATCTGCGTGGAGCTCACCATCGGCAGTAAGACCCTTCCAACCGCTTTCTTTGTCATTAAAGGGAGGGGATCTTATAATCTACTGCTGGGTCGGGATTGGATACATGCCAATTGTTGCATACCATCTACAATGCATCAATGCATCATCCAATGGATCAGAGATTCAGTGGAGGTGGTGCAAGGAGAGACCTCCTTGACCGTAGCAGCTATAGAAGCACAAGGATGGACTTATGATCGAGTGAGCTGCATATCTAGAAAAGCATGGGATACCGAGTATCTCAAAGTGTTCGATTTTGGACTAAAGCCGGTTCAAGCAGTCGGCTCTGATGACGAGGCTTAATGGATCAGTTCATTGAAAACGAAGGGAAGCTTGGGCATGGGTTCACGTCAGCGGATGAACTAGAAAAGATAGATCTCGGAGATGGAAGTAAACCAAGGCCGACATACATCAGTGCCAAGCTAGAAGAAGAATACAAGAAAGAATTGATCATATTACTGAAAGAATTGAAGGATTGCTTTGCTTGGGAATATTATGAGATGCCTGGTTTAGACCGTTCCATTGTTGAGCATCGATTACCCATCAAACCTGGATATCGACCGTTTCAACAACACCCAAGGCAGTGTAATCCAAAGATTTATCCTGACATAAAAGCTGAGATAACTAAGTTACTCGAAGCTGGTTTTATTCGGCAATGTCGGTATGCCGAATGGATCTCCAATATAGTCCCTGTCTACAAGAAAAATGGCAAGCTACGCATGTGCATTGATTTCAGGGACTTAAACAAAGCTATGCCGATGGATGGATATCCAATGCCCGTGGCCGATGCATTGGTCAATGCTGCTGCAGGACACAAAGTCATCAGCTTCATGGATGGTAATGCTGGATACAATCAAATATTCATGGCTATAGAAGACATCGCAAAAACTGCTTTCAGGTGCCCCGGCCATGTCGGGTTGTATGAATGGATTGTCATGACCTTTGGACTGAAGAATGCTGGAGCCACTTATCAAAGAGCCATGAATTACATATTCCATGAATGTTATCGGCAAGATAGTAGAAATCTACATTGATGATGTAGTTGTCAAGTCAAAGAGCTACAAAGAACACTTGGCAGATCTACGGAAAATGCTGGAATATACAAGGAAGCATGGTTTAAAAATGAATCCCAATAAATGTGTGTTCGGAGTTTCAGCTGGTCAGTTCTTGGGTTTCCTAATACACGAAAGGGGAATCAAAGTAGGTCAGAAGTCAATCAGCGCAATTGACAATTTAAAAGCACCAACAAACAAGAAAGAGCTTCAGTCATTAATTGGCAAGATCAATTTCATCAGAAGGTTTATATCCAACCTATCAGAAAGGATTTAGCCATTTACACCTCTACTGAAGCTCAAGGCCGATCAAAAATTCGTATGGGGAGAAGAGCAGCAAAAGGCTTTAGATAATGTCAAGCATTATCTGAAATCCCCTCCTGTCTTGATGCCTCCTCAAAATAATAAGCCATTCAAGTTATACTTGTCAGCTAATGAGTAGGCTATTGGATCGGCCCTCGTGCAAGAGTTTGAAGGAAAAGAACGAGTCGTGTATTTCGTGAGCAGAAGACTCTTGGACGCAGAAACAAGATATTCAGCAGTAGAAAGGTTATGCTTATGCTTATATTTCTCAGGCACAAAGTTGAGACCTTATCTATTGACTGCTGAGTGCACCGTGGTGTGCAAAGATGATGTGGTCAAATACATGCTATCGTTGCCAATCTTGAAGGGAAGGATTGGAAAATGGATCCTAGCTTTGTCAGAATTTGATCTAACTTATCAATCGGCCAGAGCAATCAAAGGGCAGGTATTGGCCGATTTGGTGACTCAGCATTGTGGACCTGAGGTTGCAGTCATAGAACCAATTCCATGGACTATGTTCTTTGATGGATCATCATGTGGAGCAGGAGCTGGAATCGGTATCATCCTTGTTTCGCCTCAAGGGACAAGTTATGAGTTTTCTATCCCGATTGAGAAGACTTCAACAAATAATCAGGCTGAGTATCAAGCAGTGCTAAAAGGGATAAAACTACTATGAGAAGTCAATGCTGAAGTCATTGAGATATTTGGAGATTCTCAACTCGTGATAAATCAATTGGCAGGAGAATACGAATGCAAAGATGACATATTAAGGGTTTATCATGAAGAATGCCTTCAGTTACTCCGAGAATTCAGAATAGTGAGACTCGAACATATCCCTAAAATTCACAACAGTGAAGCTAATCGGCTGGCCCAAGGGGCATCAGGATATCGGCTGATTCTAACTGTGGAGTTATCAGATGAAGATTGGAGGAAAGAAATAATAGATTACCTGAAAGATCCGTCCAAGAAGGTTGATAAGCAATTAAGGTACAAGGCCATTAAATATGTTCTGCTGGAAGATGAGCTGTATTATCGTACCATCGATGGAGTTCTGCTCAAATGTCTCGGTGAAGAGGAAGCTAAAATTTTAATGGGAGAGATTCATGAGGGAGTCTGTGGAGCTCATCAGTCAGCATTCAAGATGAAGTGGATGATCAGGAACAACAGTTATTATTGGCCAACGATATTGGAAGATTGCTTCAAGTATTACAAAGGATGCCAAGAGTGTTAGAAGTTTGGAAGTATTCAAAGAGTTCCAGCATCAGCGATGAACCCAATAATCAAACCATGGCCGTTCAGAGGTTGGGCAATTGATTTGATCGGACAAATATACCCATCATCAAGCAAAGGTCATAAATTCGTACTGGTGGCTACATATTATTTCACAAAGTGGGTCGAAGCCATCCCAATCAAGACTGTGACGACAGGCAATATGATTGATTTTGTCAATGAACATATTGTCTATCGGTTTGGTATACCTCAAACCATCACAACCGATCAAGGAAGTCAATTCACCTCAGGGGAGTTCGAAGAATATGCAAATTCTTTGGGGATCAAACTATTAAATTCATCTCCCTATTATGCTCAGGCAAATGGACAAGCAGAGACAGCAAACAAAGGCATCATTAAATTGATCAAACACAAGATTGATGAGAGTCCTAAGAAATGGCATATGGTCCTTAATGAAGCACTATGGGCATACAGGATGGCATGCCATGGAGCGACCAAAGTATCACCATATCAACTAGTGTATGGTCATGATGTCGTGCTACCCTGGGAGTTGAGAGCTGGATCCAGGAGAACTTCTCTACAAGATCAACTATCGGCCGATGATTATTCAGCTATGATGAAGGAGGAATTAGAAGACCTTGCTGGTAATCGGCTGAGAGCTTTAGAGAGTATCGAAAAGAATAAGAGAAGGGTTGCCAGATGGTATGACAAGAAGGTCAAAGGTAAAGAATTTGTTGAAGGAGATCTGGTTTGGAAACTCATCTTACCGATTGGCTCTAGGGATCCTAAATATGGAAAATGGTCACCTAACTGGGAAGGACCATATCGGATCAGTCAATGTGTACCAGGCAATGCATATATATTGGAAACGTTGGAAGGAGAGAAGTTTGCCAGAGCATTGAACGGAAAATATTTAAAGAAATATTATCCTAGCATATGGGTAGACGCTTAGTCCGATCTGAGCCTAATCGGTCAGTTTGAGACTCAGGTTACAGCCGATTTTGAAAGAAATCGTCTTTAGTGACAGGAAGCCGAGTCATCAAAACATGTTCGGTTATGGCCGATGTATCAATCGCCCTTAGAATATATATATATATATATATATATATATATATATATATATATATATATAGGCCAGCGCTATTCAATACCCAGGGTATGGATTAGTTATTCCATACCCGACCAAGACTCCTGCACCGCGACTCGGCAGCCCCTCCCGCTCCCGCGCTCCACCAGCAGGCCTCGGTTCCTGATTTTTTATGAACGTTGGTTTTTTTCGGGTGTGGTGGTGTTTGGAGGTCGGTTTTTTTCAGCCCGTGGTTTTTGAGGTGGGTCCACGTACACCACGTGCAGTTTGGATCTTGTTTCTTTGCGTGGCGTGCTGAACGACTTTTTTAAAGATGTGGCGTGTGGAGAGGAGGCACATCTGTTTAATTCGACGCGTCAGATCGAAAATTTTATCCATATACCTAATTTGTGAAAAGAACAGTTACAATTTGGAGATTTAATGTTACAATTAAGTGAATTAAGTTTGCATCTGAAAGCATGAAATTAGTTGTCCAATTAGGTGACACTAATCTCCATCCATTTTTTAGTACATATGCAATTACATTTACCACGGTTTTCTGTTTTGCAATTTGCAAAACCGCCCATATATGAAATACAATTATTTTGACTGATCCAAATTTCAGTCGTGAAAACAGAGTACACATTGCTATTACTTTGACTAAGTTTTGAACTGAGCAAAAGATAAGAGGTCATGAAAACTCAGTATATGTATACTTTGCTAATTCTCCTGAAAAGACAAGTAGTGGTGCTCTTCCCTACATCCAAATCACTAACTCGAAAACACTGCACCAAGAAACATGAAGTGATAGTCAAGAGTCAAAATTGCCAGAAATAAGCTCCAAACAATATCATTCAGAAGGTGAAAAGTGCACTGACTATTTTTATTTCTTACTACCAAATCTGAACTCTGCATCATATCATGCTTTATTTCTTATGATACAGAATTAGTTTTCAAACAATACAGTTAAGGAGAAAAAAGTCCACACAGTATGTAGCACTATGTCATAATGTCATGTATATATATATACACTCTAAGGTAGTCCAGATTCTGTTCATGACATGGGAAAAAGCTCGTGACAACAACTGCTGCATGTACATAAACATAAAGGATCACATTGATCTATGATTCTCTGTAGCATTGAACCCTGGAGGATCAGATTGGCGCTTCTCTGTAGTATTGAATACTGGAAATACTTTCAGGTCTAGACACCAAAACTCTACTGATTTTTGTCGAATCCAGCATATTACACATCTATGATTTTCTTTTTTGGATCACTTATTTAAAGTAGCATCATATAATCAACTTTACATTGCCTAATCGAATCATGTTGGCCAGGTGCAGGTGTAGCTCACTACAATAAAGCCACAGAGAATACAACACAATGGCTATCAACCACCATGGCCACTGACTGCTACAGTTGCTCAGCAACGACGCTGCACAAGAGAACCTCCGTCAGCCATGGCCCGCGGGACTGCTCCAAAAGGCTGCGCAGAAGCGCAAGGCAGGGCAGACGACAGGCACTTCATCTATATACTAATAATGACGCTTGTGAATGTCAAAATCCTATCTTTGCAACCACCCAGGGTATCAGGTTATCATGTATATAGTAAGTATATATCGATTTTTACAGCATTTGCCGTAATGCAGAGAAGGTCAAGCTTGTTTGTTCTTTCCTGTTTGTGATGGTTCCATCAGGGAGCTGCAGGCAGATGACTAAAGTACAGAAATAAGGAGTCCTATCAGCTCATAAAAATTAATAAAAAACACTTCAAGCTAAAGCAGTTTGTAGAAAATGTCATTACCATTACCAACCAGAATATTTCATTATTGCAATGGCCGATGAGGCTTCATGCATAGTATGCAGGGGCTCACACAAACAAAAGCCAGCAGGTTGCAATAATGAAATGTGCAACAACTGACAAGATACAATGTTGTCTATATTTAAAGATAAGCATCTGATCAATACATAAATGACCTTGCAGCAAGCGAAAGTGGCATGCATAAATAAATACTCAAATTTCAAAATACATAACGGAAGAACAAACTGTGAAGAACAGAATGAGCACTACCTGCACTTCATGGAAGAATTTGACCTTTTAGGAAGGTAGAATAGCAAATAGTATCTTTTCACCAATAAATCACTTGCTGCATTAACTTAAATAACAATCGCATATGCTTATCAGCTCCATCCGCAAGGTTAAAGAAAAAGTATCTTGAAATACCTCAACTTTTTTAGAACAGGTCCTAGTCAAATAAAACACAAGGTTGAGAAATAAAAACGCACCCATATTGAAGTTTTAGCTAGTGCAAAAACTTCATCCTGAGAATTTAATCCAGGATCCCAAATATGTAGAGTCCGTAAAGTATAAATAGCAACACCAAACTGATCGTGATAGAAAACTTAAAAGACATAATCTCGACATGTAACGCAGGAAGATCACACCTCAATTTCTATCGCCACAAGAAAAGATCAAACCAGGCAGCTCAACTGTTGCAAACATCAATAAAGAAAAATCATGCATTTTCATGGTAAATCCACCACATCTTGTTTTGCCCTATGCCAGCACTCCATGGATTTGGTCATTTGGATGAGCATATAACATTGAGCTGTATACTAATAACATGAAGGTGTATAGCACCAAATTTTACTCAGCCAGATAGGCGTGCTTTCTGAATCCATGACGCAAGAAATAAACAAGTAGTATAAGACGAATAGAGCTGAAGCACATTAAGTAAATACCTGAATCCATGACGCAAGAAATAAACAAGTAGTATAAGGCGAATAGAGCTGAAGCACATTAAGTAAATACCTGTAGCGCAACAATGGAAGCAACAGAGCACAGAACCAGCTGGGGCAGTGGGGACAGGTAATGGAAGATATCATGCAGCTAGCGGAAGTCCATGGATCCATTTGTTGGCGAAGCACCCTGCATCACCGCCAGTAGTATTCCTGTGCCTGGACCAGGCTAGGCGTTCGCCTCCATGCATGGATTCATCCCAATCCGCCGCTGCCGGGTGCCGATTGAAGATTCGCAAATCTACAGGGGAAATTCATACAAATCTTCAGGAATCGATTGGGGGTGGGGATTGAGGGGGATACCTGAAATTGAGAGGGTACCTCGTGGAGTATGAGAAATTTCCATAGGAATCATTACGGGTAGAAGCCGCATTCGTGCATCCTCATCTAGTCCGAGCGGGAGCGGGAGCGGCGGCGGAGCTGCAGCCTCATCGGCGTCGGGCAGACGATCCGGGTGAGCTGGGGGCAGCGCCGATGGAGTCTAGCTGGAGGTCGACGGTGACAAATTGGACGCGCGTCCGTCCCCCAATTGGAGCTAGAGGAGGCGGAGGCTGATGGAGGGGGGAGCTCCACATTCGTCCCCCGATCCGAGATGGCGGAGGCGGAGACGGGCGTGGGGCCGGGGGTGGCGGTGATGGAACGGGGTCGTGAGCGGGTGGGCGGATGGGGGTGGCGGCGACGGGACTGGGTCGCAAGCCGGCGGGGCGCGGACGACGGCGGTGGCGGATCGGAGGCGCGGGAGGACGGGGAGCGGTGGCGGATCGGAGGTTCGGAGTAGGCTCTGGAAGTAGGAACTAACGCCAATTTTTGGGGGGCCCACGATAAGGACGCGGAACGTGGGCGGAGCGGGGGAAGAAAAAACCGGACACAGTGCGAGGAGCGGCTGCGCGCGTAACAAGGTTGGAAGGCCGGCTCGGGTACCAAATATTATTCCATACCCAGGGTATAGAATATAAATATCCTATATATATATATATATATATATATATATATATTCTCTCATCTTCGGTTACAATAATCAAAAGAATACATCTGGAGGTATCTTGGATGATCCATTACAAGACCTATTACATCTGTTATCGACGAAACAGGCGATGAGGATGAAGAAAGAGAAAAACAAAAAGAAAATGCAAATTTGACGAAGATGAATCACCAGATGGAGTGACTCCTCCCGTCGAGGCTGTTGGAAAAGAAGACATAGGATTGTTCTTCTTTCCACCACGTCCAAGAACAACCCCTACCCTCCTCCACCAGCTGATGCACCTAAGTTGCATCACAAGGCTTCTTCTAGCTGTTGGACCTCCTGGCTTCACAAAAGGAGGCTAGAGAGAGGAGTATGTTCTGGACTATTTCACAAGAATTCTTCTAGCCATCTTGGATCAGGGAAAGAAAGAAGAAATCAAAGAGCAAGAGTCTAAAGCTCCCTGGACCTATATCTCGAACCATAGTCAGGAAGGTGTGGTCTCCGTAAAGGTATCAGGATGGTTATTTATAGCCAGAGCGCCGGAAGGGATAAAGATGGAGGAGCTAGAAAAGACGGAAACTGAAGACGCCAGATCCGGTAAAAGGGGAACAAATAACCCGTGAATGACTCAGTTTCCAAAGGATGACCGATTCAGAAAAATCACCCCAAATAAAGGATGACTCATATATACTTAAACAATTGGAAGTTTCTCCATCGCGTCGACAGACTGCAGAGCATGGTTCACAGACATCATCTGCCCAATATCACGAACGGAGTCTACTAGCTCACCAGCAGTGCTCAGGAGGAATGCTATTTTGAGCTAAAGTCTGTCAATGGCCAGTAGTGATCATCAGCGCTCACAAAGTTTTCCAGGGAAGATACCTCTCATACCTATAAAGCTGAAAAAGTTAACGTCTACATCCGGAAAAACCCAAGGTGGATACAAAGAACCTACGGGTAAAAGAGTGAGTTTTATAGGGAAGGGGAATGAGAGATGCCAAAGAGTCACATGGCGAACAACCCGAAGGAAGGTAGATGGAAAGGACAAGATATATCAATGGAGATTGATCAGGTTGATCATGAGGAGATTTGGCTATTACTCGAAAGATATCAAGCAAATTTCGAGCAAAAGGATTATTTACTCCGAATCTGGGGGGCATGTGTTGACACCATTTTTTGGAAAAATAGGTCAAAAAGGGGTAAATAGAGGTAGTCGATGAAAAGTAGAGCGTAATCGGTCGATTGATGGAAGAATAGGGCAGTCAACGAGATCCACCAATAGTCAGAAGGGTTCAGCCCTGACAGTGGGCCAACAGGTCAGAGCAATCGGCCAATGGCAGACCAGAGGATCGACCGATGGGCATGAAGAAGGCGGTATTCAAAGAAATACGCCAGATGGAAAGTACGGTGGAGGCGGTTCAGTCCATGATTGGCAACGGGTCAAGAGTCAGTTTTTAGAAGGTCTCAGACTCTTACGAGGGTCCTTTTTTATTTTTAGTAGTTTTTGTCTTTAGATGCAAGTAAACAGTGTCGTAATCGGCTAGGAGTCGGGTTTGTCCCCAGGACATAAATAGCGAACCTGCGTGGTCGGGAAAAAGGGTGCACACCAATATCAAACAAACCACCTCTGGGCAAACCCTTTACTTTTACTGCATCTACTTTACAACATCTACCTTAACAGCATCTACTTTTCGGCGACTTCGCCGTTGCATTTTTTCTCTTTTCTACAACGTCGTGCTTCGAGTTCGTCGGGCTGCATCAACTGATCTCCGGCAAACTTTGTGAGTACCGTTTTACCGAATAACCCTAGGCTTTAACCTCCGGGCGCATCGCTGAGATTTCGTCTAGTTCTTTATTCACCCCTTACCGATATTAGCTAGATCTACAAGTCTTTGTACCAATTCTTGTGGTTTTAGCTATTATCGTTATCATCCGTTCGATCTAGATCTATCAGCTTCTACCATAGCTGATTCCGACCTGTTCGAGCGCTGACGTCACGATCGGCCGATCCAGCCGATCACACCCGCGCTTCGGTCCCCTTCGAGCCGACCGATCCCGCTTCTACTCGTATCGGCCGATTGGCTGATACATGTGTCGCTGAAAGGCCATCGGTTCTCTAGCCGATCCCTAATATTTTCCATTGTCAATCAATAGGTCAGATTAGTTGGCACGCCTCGCTACAGACCGAGGAGTCACGTGTGTCGCACGCAGAGGTGACGTCCTATTTTCGTGTCAACACATAGTACTTGCTATAGCAGTCCTCCCCCATGCTTAAATGATTGCTCGTCCTCGAGCATAGAAGTGAGGGGACCTATGGCTGCTAAAGAAGTACAAAATCCTTGTATTCCTTTATAAATCTTTTGAAATCTTCAAGGGCAATCCTCCATGTCGAACTTCCATGATCTTTGATCAGTCCCTCCATATGTTATATATCTTGAAATCTTGCCAGAAAAAACTTCAGAAAATTCGTCGAAAGATCATCCATACTCAATTTGGGTTGTGGTCAAGGAGGTAATCACAAAAAGATGTTTTGGGTTTAGGGTGGATGCCCAGTGAAGTTTGTGAAATTTCTAGTGTAGAAACTCACAATGCATGGACAAGAATGGCTAGAATGAAAAAGATACGCAAAGGAATGACCAGCTTCTTAGTCTCATACCACAGAAATCAATCCTAATCCAACTCATCAAGATATAAGTTTGCAAACTAAGGGTTTCATCATGAAAGAACTTATGTGTGTATAGGCTTTGGTAGGTAGAGCCTTGCAAGAGATTCACAAATGTAGATAGCTTATTGATTTTAAATAAAACAAGTACAAGGCATAGGTCATCGGTAAACTTAAATCAAAGAGCAACATAAAGTGTGTGGGTCTTAAAAATTAGTCATTTAACCTCCACAAATGAAAGAGCCGGTATTTAATCAATTTAAGTTCCTTTTAATAGAGAGCAAAAAGTCAAGTCATATACAACATCATGCAAGTATAACAAAGCGGCAACTTTCATCATTTTCCATAAGCAAGGCATACAAATTATATCTTCGTGGTAAGCTCAAAAGAGATGGTGATTCATTTATTGAAAAATAAAACTAACTAACCTAGGTTGTTGTTGACGGTGTATATTCGTATTAAACTTCAAGTGGACTTGCAAGCGGACAAATCCTCCATCGTAGTCAAGGGACCCTTCTTCCCTCAAGTGTGAACCCAAGGTATCGAATCCGTGGAACAATGTGCGATGCAAGAATCAATCTAATAAAGCTGAGAACTTTGATCTTCAAAAGGAGAATCTAATGCATCTAATCTAAAGAACATCATGAAAACAAATCTAATCCATGAAAACCGGAGGTAGCAAGAGATAGAGGGGGATAGATAAACCAATCTAGAGAGATTGGAACAAGCCTTTGTTGAAGTTCTGAGCAAAGGAGAAGTAAACAAGTTCAATCTCATAAAAAGCTTCTTTAAATCACGGTTTCCCGTCCGACTCCGAAAACGCCCGCCTTTTGGAGCCACCATACTGTCACAACGCACCCCTATTCATGCGGGTTAGTCTAGGGCGAGTCCAAAGACAAGTTGAAATCTCTCGGAAGGTCAGGCATGCACCTCTAGCCACCACAGCTACAAGAACATCCTCGGTGATCTATCTCGAGAATAGATCTTAAGATACGAAAAGCCGATTGAAATCAAAGACGTAGGAGAAACACTCGATCGCTAGAAATCGGATTGCAACTTGATAATTCAACATTACATGATACATGAATCAAGATCACCACCGGGATCCTACCTTGATCTTGCTTCTAGCTCCGGGAACTCCGATGTGGTCTTCCTTGCAAGGTTCCCACGCCGGCTAGGGAGATCCTAGTCAACTAGCTCGACCCTCTCTTCTCCGAGATGGTGTCCCTCTCTTCTCTGCTCCTCGGCGGCGGATGGCGAATGAGTTCATCCGTGGCTCCTGGCCTCGGGGCTATAAATAGCCCGAATGGCGGCTAGGTCAAAGGGGGGGCTGACTGGGCCCCGAAATGGGCTGGGCCGGCCGGCCTAGGCCCACTTCGGCCCAGCCAGCGGCCTCCTTCGCCCGGTGTTGGTTCCCGAGTCTTCTAGAGTCTTCCCTGATCTACATGTGGGCCCTTGTCGTCAGTTTCTCTTCGGATTGGACGAAGCTCCTTGTCCCGCAAGATTCGGCAGTTTTCTGACTGGGTCCTCAGAGTTTTTCGTCTTCTCGGGTTTGGTCCCAGGGCTTCTTGTAGTCATGTTTACTTCATTGCTTGACTTGTACCGGGCTTCAAGGTCTTGTCATGAGGTGCTTAATGAACTTATCCCGGAAGTCTTGCTTTCAACACTAAAATCCTGCATAAACACTAAACTCCAAAACCGACATGCACGAACGAACTTGTTATACCAAGGGGGTTAGTACCAATGGATAAGATATAAAATTCATGCCAACACCGAAGGTAAACTCATGGCTAGGTTGATGGAATTTCACCATCAACAGTTGTCCTCCTAGTAGCCATGTTATTGATTGAGAGATAAATACAAAGGTTGTCTATGGTTGAAAGCATATATGTGCAAGCATTTAAAAGGAGATGAACAAAGATAAAGTTAAGGGCGAGTTACCGTCCTTTTCGATGCTCGTAATGAAGTGCAGCGATGCCTCCCCCATGCTTAAGCATTGTGCTTAGCATGGAAAAATAATGATGAGCATCTTGTGTTGAAGGTGATCCTTGTACTCTACGGGCCTTTTTCCCTTTCGTCCTTCAAATCCTCCCCCATGCTTAGCATGTTGCTAAGTGTGGAAAAACTTGAATTGCTTGTAATTCCCTATTGCCATGTGTTTGAGAATCATCTTCACTTCTTTCCTTTGTGACTCATTTGTCCTTCAACTTCTTCTTATTATCATCAAGCCATGGTTCCAATCCTTCGTCATATGTCATCACCGACTTCTATCCCGTCCTTGTCGCTGCCTCATCTTCCACAGTTTTCCTTTTACTTCCAGAACAGAACATGTACTGAAACACCCCTCCAAGTTGAAGTTTATGAAATTATCTTTCCAACGAGCCATCGTACGTATGAAACGGGTTCCGAACAAGAGAGTTGTGCCTATTTTACTCCGGCGATACAATCTGTCCAAGGCTGATTTCAGACTGCGCAGCGCTCAATGTTTCTGTCATATCTCCTTGTACGGGTCTTCAAAATTGATGATCCTTGATGTGTTGGAAAGATGGTTTGAAGGAGCTTCTGAAAATTAACTTTTCTTCCATTGTACATCTCTGAACACGTGCTCAAATCTTGATGGAAACAACGACTTCCTTCTCAAGCGTTGTCGATGACTAACGATCTTGATTGCAATTGGTCAAGAACTCATGGGAACACTTCGTCATGCCTACAAAAAATCAAATGCACACTCTACCCCCGGGGTGATGGTCGGGAGTAGAAACAATTGCCAACAAACCAAACACATCCCTAAGATCTTAACTTGTGGCATAGCTTACCTAGTAAAAAGAAAAGTAAGAACCTAATGAGTGTACGTGCGTGTAGGTGAAAAAAATGCAAATGAAAGGAAGGGATATAAACATTGACAATGTTTGCACCAAGTTCTAAACACCATGTTTACAACTAGATTGCTTTATTTCTATATAACCATAAAGATTTAACCAAGGTCAAAACACCATGTCCATTCCAAGGTTAATAATTCTTCATGTCGCAAGAAAGTTAAAGCGCATTGCAAAGCTTATAAACCAACCTATGCAACATGAAAGCAAGGTTTATAAAACTGAATGATGGTGGTCTCCAATCATGTCTAAACACCATGTTTACACAAGATTGCAAAAGTAGATATGCCTGATCAAAGCATTATCGTAAACATGAAAGCATCTATCATAAAGATTCACGAAAGGACCTAGCTAGCATAAGGTGGGTGATGACAATGAAGTGAATGCAAATGCAAGGGGTTAGTAAAAAGGGTCAGCAATGTTTGAAAAGGGCTTTCGATGTTGCTCCTTAATGATGACAAGCAAGTCACTTTATGAGAGGTAAAGTCTTGTCAATAAAATCTTTTATCAAAAGACCTAATCAAACATGCTAACAAGGTTTTAAGGTAAGGCTTATGGGTATCCTATATTTTTGGCTTAAGACAAGAATTTTGAAAAGATAAGTCGGGTGAAGAAATTCTATCTAAGGTTGTTTTGAAAAAGAAGAAAAGCAAGGATTAGATTTTCGGATGAGAAACAAACCTATGGTTTTAGGATTACTAAAGGTATGAGGGGTTTTTCCTAAGGGTTTAGGATGAGGCTAGTCAAAATTTTAATTAGAAAAGGGATAGAGATAGACTTTGTTGACTTGACATAAGTCGATTCCCCCTTTTGTTGGCTTGGGTTAGGTGTGGTTTGATAGGAAGGTTTAGGCAAAGATTTTTTTTAAGGAGATGGGTTATAAAAGATGAGATGCAACATGCAACATAATGCAAAGGTGGAGAACAAAGTGGAAAGAAGTGAAACATGATTATGAATGAACAAAATGACATGACATGATATGGTGGTGATCTAAAGCAAAAGCAAAAATTAGCCTAAGTTAACTAGCCACAAGTTTAGAATCAAAAGGGATCATACTTCATATTTCTCTCTAAAGACACAAATAAAAAGACTCTAAACACTAATAAGCACACAAAAAAGTGGTCTACAAGTTTTCCAAAATCAAGTAGCATAGTGCTCACTCAATATATATTTAAAGCATACAACATATGGTTGTGACATTTATTAGAGCATTGGTACGATGTTACTTGAAGTTTTCAAATAAAGAACACAATGTAGACTTGTCATAGTTTATATAGATGTATAAAAAGATCGGGTTGCCTCCCACAAAGCGCTTCATTTAAAGTCATAGAGCTCGACTTTCTCACGTACCTTTTTATCGTTGTGAAGCCAAGGTTCTTTGTGCGAGAATCCAAAGTAGCCATGCAGCTTGATGTTGCCTTATGAAATCGGTCGTGGTTCGCTTCCAACATCATCATGTGTTGAGTGGTGCCTCTTGTGTCTTCATTCATCCAAGATACAGAGGGTTTGTTTTAGTCCTTAGCTTCTGAATTTCATTAGGTACGTTTTGTGGAACCGTTGCCCCATCTTCTCTTTATTGACACCATGTCCATCTCCTCTATCTTGTCGTCATCGCCTTGTTGCTGCATCTTCTTCATGGATTTACCCCTGCATCCAGAACAGAACATATACCAAAATATAGTTCTATTGAAAAATTTATAAAATTACCTTTCCAACGGGTACTAATTCGCCTTAATCGGAGTCCGAATGAGGGAGCTATGGCTGTTTCACTTCAGCATTGCTTGCTGTCCAGAATTTCAGCTTGTGCAATCATCGGTGATTCGGCCATATCCGCTTGTAGGAACCTCCGATTGCCTTGCCGCTTGATTCGTTGGAATGTAGACTTCATGGAGCTTCTGAAAATTCAAATATATCCATTTGTTTTTTTCTGAGGCTCATGCAAACATCATGATGACATCGTTATCCTTTCGTCCATCGATCCGGAGATGTACGTATGGTCTTCATCTTGAAGTCTTTTAGGGCACCATGCCACGCATCCCTTGGCTTCCAAAATCATTACCATCGCTGCATGAGCATGACGGTAATGGAATCCTTCTCCATTGCACTTGACATGGTCGTTTCCGAAACCTATAGCTTGAACATACAAACCTCCAAAAGAAATTAGTCTTAAAAACTTAATTGACACACATAGGCATACCTTGTTCATCTTCATTTGCTTTGGGTGGGGGCTCAATAGCGGATGTTGGGCCACTAACCAAGGTTAGCACCTACCACTAAAGAGCAAATCTATGTGTAGCCATCAACTTGGTTGAGCGAGGTTGGACTTGTTGAAGTCCGAATGTTGAAAACTTTTCTCGATCGCTTTGTGTCTAGTTTTCCACCTACCTTCAAGGACACAAACAAGAAAGCAAGCGTATATGCAATGATAAAATTAAGGTTAGTTAAAAAAAGATAGATCACCCTAGGGTTCGAGTTGCCGATCCCGGCAACGGCGCCAGAAAAGGGGCTTGTTGACGGTGCAAAACCGTGCTCAAGTTCACCGCAAGCCTACGGGTGACTTGGTGCCTTTTTCACCAAGGAGGGTCTCCCTAGATTTGTCAATCCAAGGATCGGAAGCAAACCACTAAGGTTCTCTATCTAACCTACCGGTCTAACCCTATGTGAAGTGTTGATTGCATAAAGGTTAAACATACACGAGGATGTATGGATCACATCCACGTAGCCATAAAGGTAAGCATCAAAAGGTAACCCTAGCCTATCGTCTTCTTGTTGCCGCTCCGGCCACGATGACAAACCAATCTAATCCTATACTATGATAAGGAGTACACTCGATATGGAGTAACCCGATATGGAGTGCTCTGATGCACGTTCATTCACCGCTTTCTCCTCCACCATACTGTCACTACACAAGGATAATCATCACCGAACGACAATCTCGGTCCGTGCACTACAACAATGTATCCGCAAGAGATAAACTAACCACCACGATTAGACCTATTCCTACTAAAATCATATGCTAGCTACACATATGGATAAAACACTCATCGATGTAGATCAAAGTAGGACAAGATATGATTACATCACCATCGAATGTTGAATTATGTACAAACACCTCGATGAATTCAAGGCGTGGCTCCGGAACTCCACCATGGCTTCACCACGCAGGGCCAACCATGGCGGCTAGGGCATGGCCTAGGCCATCTCCTAGGCAACTCGAGGACTTGCAGCGGCCGTCGGCTTCCTCCCGATGCTTCTCCTTCGTGTCGGCGGCTCTCTGATGAATGGATGGACCTGGAGGCCGGTGGAGGCAGAGGCAATAAATAGATGAGCACCTAGGTCAAAAGGGGGGCACGAACCGACATAAAAATGGGCTGGGCCGGCCGACCGGCCTGGGCTCTTTTCGGCCCGGTTCGGCCCCGGTTCGCTCCCCGACGCTTCTTGGTCAATTGTTTACTTGCACCCTTAATCATGTGGGCCCTTGACATCGTCTTCTCCACGGTTTAGATAGAGCTCCTTGTCGCGCAAGCTTCAGCATCTTCTGTTCAGGTCCCTGGAGTTTTACGGCTTCATGCTTCGGTCCCTGGGCCATTTGGAGTCATGTTCATGATGTGTCTTGACTTGTGTCGGGCTTCATGATCTTCTCTTGAAGTGCTTGATGAACTTATCCCGAAAGTCTCCCTTTAAGCACTAGTTTCCTACGTAAACAACAAACTCCAAAATCGACATGCAAGAGTGAACTTGATACCTCCGGGGGTTAGTACCACTAGTTAGAATATCAAATACGTGCAAATGTTGATGGTAAACTCATAGCTAGGTGTACCAAAATCGATCGTCAACAACAGCGGTGTACATCCTCAACCGCTCCCCCACCAAGGTGCTCGACGGGATGATCCCATACGAGGCCTGACATGGGCGCAAGCCGGCGATCAGCCACCTGCGAGTATTGTCACACCCTGAAATTCTCGAATTTCAGGATGTGAATAGGAAGAAAATTTAAACAACGATTTTGTCTTAATTCTAAAATTTTGCCCAACATTTAATTCTTTACAGGGAATATAGTACAGGAAAAAAATCAACAAAACATTATTTGTTTTTCGAAATTAAGTTTGTGGCTTGATGTGTGTTGCATTCATGCTGGAGCATTGTTTATGATTGCTTGAATTCAAATTCAAATTTGAATTCAAATTGATTGATCCCTTTTGAAAAATTTCAAAACCTTTCTCCCTTTATCTTTTCTTTTGGCCCGGCGTCCTCTTCAGCCCAGCGCAACAGCAGCTTCGCGGCCCACAGCCCAACATGTTGTCCGATCCATCAGACGAAAGTTCATCCTTGCCCCCTGGAGTCTCGGCTCAGTTTTCTTGTCACCCTCCAGCCCTTCCGCTCAGTCCAGCTGCGGCCCGGCGCAGGCCCGCGTCCCGCGCCCCTCTCCCGCGGTCGCCGACAGGTAGGGGCCGCCTGTCATCCCCCACCTCCAGTCGCACCGAGCCACACCCGAGCTCGGGTCCGAGCCGCACCCCGTCCCCGCGCCGTCTCTTGGCCCGCACGCCAAGGCAGTCACTTCCCAGCCTATATAAGGCGCCGCCTCCGCCCGCGCTCCCGTTTTCCCCAAACCCTAGTAGCCCGTGCGCCAATCGCCGCCGTCGCGAACCCTAGCTCGGCCGCCACCGTCGATGCACCACCTCGACGCCTCCCCGCCATTGTGAAGCCACCTCGGAGCTCCGTCGCAAGGTGAGGAAGTCGCCGGTGCAGCTTGTTGCCGTCCTCGTGCTCCGAGTCGCTGAGACGGGCTCACCGTCGTTGCGCCGCCGCACTGCTCCGCCTCGCCGTGCTGCGCACCATCTCCGCCGCGACCTGGCTATCCGCGCCGCCCTAGTTTGCTTCGCGGTCTCGCGCGCTACCTCCTGGTGAAATCCGTGCGCCAAAACGAGTACCCCCGCTCGATCCCGCTTTCCTCCGGTGAAAGCTCCGCCACGCCGCCGCTCGCCGGCGAGCCCTCTGTCGCCGGTGCCACCCCGCTGAAACCGCCGCGGCCGTCCGATCTGGATCCCACGGCCCAGATCTAGTATGACCCCGGGTCAAGGCAGTCAATACCGGTCAACACAGCTTTGCGCCGCACGTTTTGCAAAAGAACCCCCGTGTTTCCTAGATTCACGTATATGCCCTCCCGCAGTTTAAAGATCCCTACACAAAGGCCCATTCCTTTTATGCTTTAGGCCCTGAGCTTCCTGTTTTTAGCACCCAAGATCCATCCTTTAGTTTTTATGGCTAAACCCTTATGTTTCCACGCATAATTATGTTCAGGCCCTCGGTTTCTTGCAGATAGTCCCCTGTAAGTTAAGTTTTCCTGCAGAAAAGCCCCTATACCTTGTTTTGGCCATAGAATACACGTTTTAGCTCCGTTTTTAGCGTTCTTTATATCCACGCGATCGTATCGAAATGTAGAATAGTTTTATGCCCCTGTTTTGTTAGGTTAGTATTGTTTGGTGATTGTTTCTTATTTTATTCCATTGTATGCTTGTATGTGAATGATGTGGTGCGTAGAAGACGATCCGTACGTGGAATACGCTGAAGTTGAAGAATTTCAAGACCTTGAGCAGCAGCAAGCGTTGGTAGAAGGCAAGTCCTTGCTGCATTCCCGGTTATCCTATTACAACATGCATTTTAATTACACCGTTTTTATTTGTTGCTTGCATTAATGTGATGGGACCCATGTTTAAGGTTTGACTAGCTTTGTTTATTCCTATGCCTTGATCAACCTGGGTTTATGTTTATGTTGGGTAGACCTTGCTTAGTTGCTCAACTTGGGATCATGGTGGTTCTAATGAACAACAATGTTAATCTTGCTTTATTTATGTTATACCTTCATTAAACAAGATCACTTGTGTTAATTGGAACATGGAGAACCACCCAGGAAAACAGTACTACCACAAGACATATGGCTCTGTCTTGGCCAATTAATTAGAAACTTTAGTATTGTGGTATGCTTTACCTGAAAGGGGTTGGGGGCTGACGGTAGATGGTGTATAGCCCGGCCCTCAGACTGATCTGCTCTATGGTAGCTTCGCAGCTGAGAGAGGTTTATGCGCTGCACTGATCAGGTAACCTAGCGAGCAGCCCGTGCTAGGGAATCTTTGTAAAGGCCTCGTAGCGTCCCTATGCAATCACACCTCGGTAGTGTGGTATGATGCTTGGCCGGCATCGCATGGTTGGGTCTAAAGTTCTTCGGGACTTTTATGCGACTTGTGGGTAAAGATGTACAACCTCTACAGAGTGTAAAACTAACTAGTTAGCCATGCCCACGGTCACGGGCAGCCTGGACCCTCACATGAGTAAACTATGGAAGATGGATTAAACTTGTTGCATTTTCTTTCGTTCATGTTAAGCTCTAGGTTGGTATAAACTTACATTTGCTAGTAATTCAGCTTCCTTAATAAAATTTGACCAACTAAAATGCTGATCTGCTATGCAACCACAAGCTTCCACCATAAAGCCTTTGCATGTTGTTATAGAGTTTTCCCTTGTTGAGTACGACATGTGCTCATGCTTGTTGTTATTTTATATTGCATCTACACAACCCGGTTGCTGCTCAGACGGACGCTTTGAAGACTTTCCTGGAGAGTTCGATGGTTTCTAGGTGAGTGTGCCACCAGTCAGCTGCCTGTGGAGATGTCCTTTTCCGCTGCTAGTACTCGCTTTTGTTACGATTTTGAGACATTCGGTCATGTAATAATGTTTTAATACTCTCTATACGCTTTTGGCACTGATTTTGGTATTCACTGAGTCGATGCATGTGTGTAACTTGATCCTGGCACACATGTATTCTATGCACTCGGATTTGTCCTTAAATCTGGTGTGACAAAGTGGTATCAGAGCTGTGTTGACTGTAGGACGTTAGCCTAGTTAGAAACTGGTCGAACCTAAGGACTATAATCATTTAGAAGCCATGCTTACTTCATGCTATGCTTTAATTCTATTTTTAATATACATATCCTTGCTTTTACCCCCATCCTTGATATTCTATTTGCTCTCTATCTTATCTTTGGCTATCTTTTCTCTCTATGCTTCCTTGTTCTTTCTTTAGGAAATCTTTAGCATCTATTCTATGCTCTCCGATCTTTTCCTATCTTTACCCTACTCGTGTTCACAGTGTTCTTAGTAATCTAATGACCCTATCAAGTTCAACCCGAAGATCTTCCTTAGGATCTAGGATCTTTAGGCTTTATGCTTATGTAATCGCTAGCCACGATCGTCGTTTAGGTGTGCTTAGTTTAGTGGTGTGTTTGAATGCTTGATCTTGTGTTAATGCTTGATTTGGATCTTTGATTGAGTGCAGTGTGTTGTGGGTTGATAACCACAATGACATTGGTTTAGTATAAGTTTGCTTAGTTGGGTTTAAGCTTTGTCTCAACCATCCTTTTTATCTTGCACCTTCTTAATCCTTTATTAAATCTTTACTTATCTATCTTGGAATCTATCTTGCTGCAAATCTGTTCTCGTCAACCTTCGACGCAGCAGTAGTGTTTTGATAATATCTCGGGCTATAGACCTCCGATTGAGGTAAATCCAATTGGAGTTGTTCAGAAATTTCATCAGTATTGTTCTGTATAAAATTCATCAATTTAGGTTACATATACAGAGAGTTATACCCAAAACTTTGGAGGTTCCCGAATCTGTTAACACTGCTGATACACCTGACTTGTTAATTTTATATCTGGAGTTAGAGAGCTCCGATCGAGGTGATTCCAGTTGGACTAGTTCCATAATTTCATTATCTTTTATTGGTCAAAAGTTCATAATTTTTGGTTAGCCACGTTGAGAGTTATACCTGAATGTCTGGAGTCGACAGAATCTGTCTTAAACTGGAAGTCTGCACCGCTTTACCCTTTGAGCTTTTCTCTTTGTGCAATCATCTAAGTCAAGGTTCCTAACACTCAGATGGTGAACACCAGGTCCGGGTCAGGTGTTGATCAGCCCCAGTGACTCGTCCAGGGAGAGCCAGCAGTTCCGGCAGTGCACAACAACAAGGACAGATGGATCCAGCTATGCAGCAGTTTTTCCAGACTCAGACTCAGCTACTCGAGAACTTGACCAACACTGTGGCCAACCTGCAGGCTCAAGTCAACAATCCACCTCAGCAGCAACAGTAGCAGGCACCCATGAACAAGCACAGGGAGTTTATGAGCCATCGTCCGCCAGTGTTTACACATGCTGCAGATCCACTTGAGGCTGATGACTGGCTGAAGACTATAGGCAAGATGCTCACTACCGCTCAGTGTGACGACAGAGAGAAGGTCCTGTATGCTGCAGGACGGCTTCAAGGTATAGCAGGAGCTTGGTGGGATGCCTATGTTGCCACTCATGCTACACCAGACACCATCACTTGGCAGGAGTTCACCGACAGCTTCAGGAGCCATCACATTCCTATAGGGCTGATGAAGTTAAAGAAGAAGGAGTTCCTTTCTCTCAAGCAGGGAGGAATGTCAGTGGCAGAGTTCAGAGACAAGTTCATTGAGTTGTCTCGCTATGCACCTGAGGATGTTGCTGATGATGGGAAGAAACAGGAGCTATTCATGGAGGGATTAGCTGGACCACTTCAGTACCAGCTTATGTCTCACACTTTTGCGTCGTTTCAGCAGCTGATGGACAAGGCTATCTACTTGGAGTCAAAGCGCATAGAGTCGGGAGATCTAAAGAGGAAGGCCACTACCTCCGTGCAGTTTGGGAGCAGCACTCGCCCCCGTTTCATTCCACAGCAGAGGACAACACCCCATGTTGGAGGTTCAAGTGGTAACTCTGGGCAGAATCAGTTTCAGCGTAACAATCAACCGTTCAAGCACCCCATTCAAGAGTTGCAGCAATCCACTCCACAGACTCCACACCCCAGTGACCAGCAGTCCAGTCAGAACACCCCAGCAGGAACCCCAGTGAGACCTAGTGCACCCAGCACTCCTGTTGGTAATACTTGCTTTAAGTGTGGAGAGACTGGTCACTATGCCAACAACTACCCCCAGAGGAGCGTGCAGAATACTCCAATGCAGAGTCAGTGGATGAGGAATGGAAACCAGACCCCGCAAAGCTCTAAGGGACAGCAGAACTCCGCACGTGGTAGATTGAACCACGTAAATGCAAGGACCGTGTTTGGTATGTTCTCTATCAACATTACCCCATATCAGTTCTACCTTATCATTCTCAAAATCTTTCTTAGTTCTTCTGAATCTCGAGGACGAGATTCCTTTTAAGGGGGGTAAATTTGTCACATCCTGAAATTCCCGAATTTCAGGATGTGAATAGGAAGAAAATTTAAACAACGATTTTGTCTTAATTCTAAAATTTTGCCCAACATTTAATTCTTTACAGGGAATATAGTACAGGAAAAAATCAACAAAACATTATTTGTTTTTCGAAATTAAGTTTGTGGCTTGATGTGTGTTGCATTCATGCTGGAGCATTGTTTATGATTGCTTGAATTCAAATTCAAATTGATTGATCCCTTTTGAAAAATTTCAAAACCTTTCTCCCTTTATCTTTTCTTTTGGCCCGGTGTCCTCTTCAGCCCAGCGCAACAGCAGCTTCGCGGCCCACAGCCCAGCATGTTGTCCGGTCCATCAGATGGAAGTTCATCATTGCTCCCTGGAGTCTCGGCTTAGTTTTCTTGTCGCCTTCCAGCCCTTCCGCTCAGTCCAGCTGCGGCCCAGTGCAGGCCCGCGTCCCGCGCCCCACTCCCGCGGTCGCCGACAGGTAGGGGCCGCCTGTCATCCCCCACCTCCGGTCGCACCGAGTCGCACCCGAGCTCGGGTCCGAGCCGCACCCCGTCCCCACGCCATCTCTTGGCCCGCACGCCAAGGCGATCACTTCCCAGCCTATATAAGGCGCCGCCTCCGCCCGCGCTCCCGTTTTCCCCAAACCCTAGCAGCCCGTGCGCCAATCACCACCACCGCTAACCCTAGCTCGGCCGCCGCCGTCGATGCGCCACCTCGTCACCTCCCCGCCGTTGTGAAGCCGCCTCGGAGCTCTGTCGCAAGGTGAGGAAGTCGCCGGTGGAGCTTGTTGCCGTCCTCGTGCTCCGAGTCGCTGAGACGAGCTCGCCGTCGTTGCGCCGCCGCACTGCTCCGCCTTGCCGTGCTGCGCACCGTCTCCGCCGCGACCTGGCTGTCCGCGCCGCCCTAGTTTGCTTCGCGGTCTCGCGCACTACCTCCTGGTGAAATCCGTGCGCCAAAACGAGTACCCCCGCTCGATCCCGCTTTCCTCCGGCGAAAGCTCCGCCGCGCCGCCGCTCGCCGGCGAGCCCTCTGTCGCCGGTGCCACCCCGCTGAAACCACCGCGGCCGTCCGATCTGGATCCCACGGCCCAGATCGAGTATGACCCCGGGTCAAGCCAGTCAATACCGGTCAACACAGCTTTGCGCCGCACGTTTTGCAAAAGAACCCCCGTGTTTCCTAGATTCACGTATATGCCCTCCCGCGGTTTAAAGATCCCTACACAAAGGCCCTTTCCTTTTATGCTTTAGGCCCTGAGCTTCCTGTTTTTAGCACCCGAGATCCATCCTTTAGTTTTTATGGCTAAACCCTTATGTTTCCACGCATAATTATGTTCAGGCCCTCGGTTTCTTGCAGATAGGCCCCTGTAAGTTAAGTTTTCCTGCAGAAAAGCCCCTATACCTTGTTTTGGCCATAGAATACACGTTTTAGCTCCGTTTTTAGCGTTCTTTATATCCACGTGATCGTATCGAAGTGTAGAACAGTTTTATGCCCCTGTTTTGTTAGGTTAGTACTGTTTGGTGATTGTTTCTTATTTTATTCCGTTGTATGCTTGTATGTGAATGATGTGGTGCGTAGAAGACGATCCGTACGTGGAATACGCTGAAGTTGAAGATTTTCAAGACCTTGAGTAGCAGCAAGCGTTGGTAGAAGGCAAGTCCTTGCTGCATTCCCGGTTATCCTATTACAACATGCATTTTAATTACACCGTTTTTATTTGTTGCTTGCATTAATGTGATGGGACCCATGTTTAAGGTTTGACTAGCTTTGTTTATTCCTATGCCTTGATCAACCTGGGTTTATGTTTATGTTGGGTAGACCTTGCTTAGTTGCTCAACTTGGGATCATGGTGGTTCTAATGAACAACAATGTTAATCTTGCTTTATTTATGTTATACCTTCATTAAACAAGATCACTTGTGTTAATCGGAACATGGAGAACCACCCAGGAAAACAGTACTACCACAAGACATATGGCTCTGTCTTGGCCAATTAATTAGAAACTTTAGTATTGTGGTATGCTTTACCTGAAAGGGGTTGGGGGCTGACGGTAGATGGTGTATAGCCCGGCCCTCAGACTGATCTGCTCTATGGTAGCTTCGCAGCTGAGAGAGGTTTATGCGCTGCACTGATCAGGTAACCTAGCGAGCAGCCCGTGCTAGGGAATCTTTGTAAAGGCCTCGTAGCGTCCCTATGCAATCACACCTCGGTAGTGTGGTATGATGCTTGGCCGGCATCGCATGGTTGGGTCTAAAGTTCTTCGGGACTTTTATGCGACTTGTGGGTAAAGATGTACAACCTCTACAGAGTGTAAAACTAACTAGTTAGCCATGCCCACGGTCACGGGCAGCCTGGACCCTCACATGAGTAAACTATGGAAGATGGATTAAACTTGTTGCATTTTCTTTCGTTCATGTTAAGCTCTGGGTTGGTATAAACTTACATTTGCTAGTAATTCAGCTTCCTTAATAAAATTTGACCAACTAAAATGCTGATCTGCTATGCAACCACAAGCTTCCACCATAAAGCCTTTGCATGTTGTTATAGAGTTTTCCCTTGTTGAGTACGACATGTGCTCATGCTTGTTGTTATTTTATATTGCATCTACACAACCCGGTTGCTGCTCAGATGGACGCTTTGAAGACTTTCCTGGAGAGTTCGATGGTTTCTAGGCGAGCGTGCCACCAGTCAGCTCCCTGTGGAGATGTCCTTTTCCGCTGCTAGTACTCGCTTTTGTTACGATTTTGAGACATTCGGTCATGTAATAATGTTTTAATACTCTCTATACGCTTTTGGCACTGATTTTGGTATTCACTGAGTCGATGCATGTGTGTAACTTGATCCTGGCGCACATGTATTCTATGCACTCGGATTTGTCCTTAAATCCGGGTGTGACAACTATTCGGTTGCCTCATCTTCGTCAAGGAGCTGAACCACGTTGGCAAGCTTGATGATCGGAGCACTCCAAGAGTGTTCATCGGCTATGATGAAGGAGTGAAGGGCTACCGCGTCCTGGACCCAGTGACATAGTGTGTGTGGATGGAGCACGACGTTGTGTTCGATGAAGGGTGAGGCTGGACGTGGGGCAAGATGGTGGACGACATCATGACTCTGATGTATGACGACTTCACCATCGACTACAGCTACTTGTGAGAGCGGGCGCAAGCTTTTGGGACTGGGGGAGTGGGCAACTCTACTTCACCGAGCATGCCTCACCCAGCACCCAAGACTGTGGCAAGCTCTTCGTCGACACCGACCGCGATGACACCGACTGCGGTGACATCGACCGCAGCAAGTACATCCACCGCGACGGGAACAAAGACTGTAGCACGGACACTAGCCGGGGTGACTACCACTCCACCAACTTCGGCAAGCTCACCAGTTGCGGTGAGCTCCACATCACCACAGCCGCTGGTGGACACACCGCACACCACGGTGTCAAATGCTACTCTGTCGGGCGCTGCAGCAACATCGGCTCATGGTGAGCACATCCCAGTGGACTTCATCACTCCCCTCTCTCACGACGAGGATCGCATCGACGTGTTCCACGATGGCGAGCCCCTCCGGTACTGAACCATGGCGGATATCCTTGGCGACCAGCTGGTGCCGAGGATTGTACCGCACGATCTGGGAGCAGAGCTTCATCTCGCACTCGACGACGGTGAGCCTCGCTCCTTCACCGAGGCGGAGGGACACGCGGCATGGTGCGCCACAATGAAGGAGGAGATGGACGCGGTCAAGAAGAACGGAACCTGGGAGCCGGTTGATCTTCCACCCGGCGATCGAGAAATCACCCTCAAATGGGTGTTCAAAGTGAAGAAGGACAAAGTTGGCGCGGTGATCAAGCACAAAGCACGACTGGTGGCACGTGGCTTCATGCAGCAGGAGGGGGCCGACTTCGACGACGCCTTTGCCCTTGTTGCGCGGATGGATTCCGTGCGCCTTCTCCTTGCACTAGGAGCTCAGGAAGGCTGGTGTGTCCACCACATGGATGTCAAGTCGGTGTTCCTCAATGATGACTTGAAGGAGGAGTTCTACGTCTACCAGCCACTGTGGTTTGTGATCCCCGGCAAGGAAGGCAAGGTATTGCGCTTGCGCAAGGCGCTCTACGCCCTGCGGCAGGCACCGTGAGTGTGGAACGAGACGCTGGACGCCACCTTGAAGAAGATGGGCTTCGAGCAAAGCCCGCACGAGCCGACCGTCTACCGGCGGGGCCAGAATGGCTGTGTCCTGCTGGTGGGCGTCTACGTCGATGACTTGATCATCACCGGCTCTAAGGACAAGGACGCGCAAGCTTTCAAGGAGGAGATGAAGGCCACCTTCCAGATGAGTGATATCGTCCCTCTCTCCTTCTACCTGGGAATCGAGGTGCATCAGGACAGCACCGGGACTACCCTTCGACAGTCGGCCTACGCCAAGCGCGTTCTGGAGCTGGCTGGCCTGACTGGTCGACTGCAACCCAGCCCTCACTCCGATGGAGGAGAGGTTGAAGCTGAGCCGTGATAGTGTAGCTGAGGAACTGGATGCCACACACTACCGACGGCTTGTGGGGAGCCTGCGCTACCTCACTCACACGCGGTCAGACTTGGCGTTCTCCGTCGGCTATGCCAGTCGGTTTATGCAGCGACCGACGAAAGATCATGAGTAGGCCGTCAAGAGGATTCTTCGCTATGTTGTGGGTACTCTCGACTATGGCTTGTTCTACCCAAGGAGCCCCAACGTGGCACGCTTCATTGGCCACAGTGACAGCGACCACGCCGGCGACATCGACACCAGCAAGAGCACAAGTGGGATGCTATTCTTCCGCGGCAAGAGCCTCATCAGCTGGCAATCGGTGAAGTAGCAGGTTGTAGCTCTCTCAAGCTGTGAAGCCAAGTACATTGCTGCCTCCTCTGCTTCTGCTCAGGCACTTTGGCTTGCTCGGCTGCTTGGTGACCTCCTCGGCAAAAAAGCAGTCAACCTCATGGTGGACGGCAAGTCTGCTCTTGCATTGGCAAAGAACCCGGTGTTCCATGATCACAGCAAGCACATCCAGGTGAAGTATCACTTGATTCGAGACTGCCTGGAGGAAGGGAGCGTGAAGGCATACTACATCTGCACCAAGGATCAGCTTGTTGACCTCCTCGCCAAGTCTCTCGGGCGAATCAAGTTCCAGGAACTTTGGTCAAGGATTGGAGTGGTGCAGCTACCTGTCAAGACCTAGCTATATAGGCTTATCTATCTATGTAATAGCTGCTAGACTTAGGGGAGAATGAAGGTTAAGTCTAGTAGCTTCCTCTAGTTGTTTGCTATTTACCTAAAATACCCATGTTAAGATTATATGTACCCCTGGATATTATGTTTGGAAATTGAGAAAGTCATTCTGGGCTAACAAAGAGTACTCGCAGACAGCTTTGAACAAGTTCAATGTGATACCTGAATCAATACCTGATTGGGTAATTAACTTCATGCCTAGTCGTGGCGGATACTTCATTGGCAATGTTGGTCCCGCAAGGATGGATTTCCGCTGGTTTTGCCTGGGCAATTTCATTGCAATTCTGTCGTCGTTAGCAACTGGGGAACAGGCTGAAGCTATACTGGATCTTGTGGAGGAGCGCTGGGAAGAACTCATAGGGAGATGCCACTAGATCTTCTGTTTGTTTCCCTAGGCGGTGCTTTGCACATTGTTTCTCTGTCTGCTGGTGGCCCTGAGATTCGTTTTAAATATGTGGTTTGTAGAGACATAGTAAATCATTTTCAAATTGAAAAAATAGAGGAGAAAAATTATTTGTCAATCTGAGCTTCACTTTAACAATATGGTCTTGATTCGTCTATTAGTCCTTATGAATTTCATCTTTGGGTTAGCAATGGCAGATGCTGCTTGGGAAGCTCTTAAAAGGTCAATAGCTCACTTCAGAGATCAGCCAATTGCTACTGTTGCTGCAATAGACAAGTCTCAGGGAACAGCACTCAACTATGACTATGCATATTCTGTTTCCTAAATCTGCATCTCCCTGACAGTTTTGATCTGTTACTGCTTATTTTGCATCCAGCATTATTGTAATGGTGTCCAAAATCTCTCTCTAATGGAGAGTATATTTATGTGGACAACTACTGGTTCCTGCAAAAAAAAAGTGTTCATGATCTCTCATGCATGAATTAATTCATCTCTTTGTATCTAGGCATACAATACAATCAGCAATAATTTATATTTTTTCCATATCCCGGGACAGGTTTTCATGAGGAATTTCATTCCTAGTGCACTGGCTTTTCTGATGAGAGGAAAACACTTGATAGTGAAGAATTTTCTGGTAGAAACTGCCTGTCTTCAGTCAAGAGAGAAGATGGTCGAGCTCTTTAAGTTTGGTTAGGGTGTGATGCCTGCAAGCTTTAAGGCACACCATAGCAACCCTACCCAGAAGATAGAAAATTTGGTGACTGACATACGGATGGTTCCTCCTGACAGTTCACATTGGAAGAAGTGGATTCGGAACTGTTCTATGGTTGACAATATGATGTTCCAATGGGGAACGTGTGGATTATTTTTTCTTATTCTGAAGCTGTGTAACTGGGATTATGAAACTACTTCAGCCTTATTTTCTGTTGATAGAATTTAGTTACATCCCAGCATGGCTTTGTGCCAAAAGATTCCCACTGGTTGGTCAAATGGTAAGCTGCTCTCCTGAGATGAATATTTATTGGAAAGTCGTTTAGGACAGCGACACGGTCACCAAAGCACAACTTTGACTTCTCTTTTCTATAAAAATATTTATTGGAAAGTTATATATGTATATTCTTACGAAAGTAATTTTCAAGACAAATCTATCTATATGATTTTCACATTTTCAAACTTAACGACTTAAAAGTTATTC
Source organism: Cenchrus fungigraminus (assembly GCA_036936925.1). NCBI lineage: Eukaryota > Viridiplantae > Streptophyta > Magnoliopsida > Poales > Poaceae > Cenchrus > Cenchrus fungigraminus. The sequence goes on along the minus strand of CM072770.1, from coordinate 122,242,757 downwards.
ATGTTTTATATTCCCAATGTTTGACTCAAACCTTGTCCAAAACGACTTCTAATAGGGAACCGGAGGGAGTAGGTTTTTAAAGTTGGACTTGCAGTATGTTGCTTTGAACATAGTATACTTGTGGTTAGTCAATGCACCATCACACTCTTAGGCTTTCTGTAGAGATGCTGGTTTCCTTTTTTTACTGAACCCCTCATTTTTTATTACATGAAGAAAACAATATCATGGAAAGTGGCTCTGAAAATGAGGCAGTAATATCCCTGGATAGCTTAGCTGAGTTTATTTCAAGTTTTTTGATAGGAACTGGACGCCTCAGGCGGTGGTGCGAAAAATATGGACTGCGATCTGACATGTCTGATTTGTTCAAATTTAAATGGGTAATTTTCACAACATCCCTGGGAGGTACATTTGATTTCACCATTGTATATGGAAGTAGAGCTATTACACTATCTTTGTATGGGAGAAACCTTTATATTATGGGTCTCAAGGGGCCTCATGATACATTTGTGATAAAAGGGCGAAATGAGATAGGAGAAAATTATATGTCAGGAGAAAAAGTCAAGATATTCCCTTTCAAAAAGAATTATAGATTTATTGCCCCAAAAGGTGATGTTATTAATGTTAGATTGGGCTATTTTGCTCTGTTGGAACCGTTTGAAGCTCTTCACAAGTGTAGTGGTGAAAGTCAGGCGGTCAAACGAGCATGGGCAGGATTTGCTGTGCGTCTATGTGAAGTCGGACGCCTCCAAAGTGTATTGAAAGATGTCTGTGAAATCTCACTGGATAACTCCATAGAATCTCTTGATAGCAGATGTCCAAACTCATTTTGGATTAATGAATATGGCGATCTTGGTGGACAAGAAATGAAGCGGATAAGTTTCATGAAAGAAGGGAAAATACCTCCTGCACTAATACATGATGGCATGATAAAGTAACAGAGGCACAAATTCTGAATCAAATTCGCATATATCCTCAAGACGGGCATCATCTAGGGCTTTTCAAACATGAACCAACACCATCGCAAGCAACAGAAAAAGATTCAGTTCTTGATGCTTACTAGGCCTGGTTGAGAACCACCAAAGGTGAAAATGTTCAAGCAATCACTCAAGGTCTAATAAACAAGACAAATGAGGTGCATCTAGAGCTTTTCAACTAGAAGAATTTCCTATGGAACCTTTCCAGCTTATACACTAGAGGACTTATGCCTTGAGGAGGAAACGATGGAGAAATAATAAAAAAAGATGAGCCAATGTATATAAGTAAAGAGCCAATGTATACAAGTAAAGATGAGAAACAACTATTAGAAGATGAAGATAAAGCTGATGAGAAGAGAAAATACAAAGATAAAGGTGTAGTTAAGATGTTAATATTTAGAAACACAGAAACACAAGAATTCCCGAGCCACTTTCCTTTGGTGAGGAGGCTGATGGATCTTAACACACAAGAGTGGAATCAAGTAGAGGTTTCTTCTATGTACCATAATGTGTTTTCAACCATTAAAGAGAAGTTGGGTACTGAAGAATCAATTTTCACACTCCCAAGTATGAAAATGGATTTAGGTAAGACAAAATATTACACTTTATGCATGATTGAAGTGCTCACTTTAGCACCATCTAATCTTCTAATACTTTTTTCCCAAAGTGCGATCAGAAGAAAGCTGCTCAAAATGTTAGGACTGTTCGTGTTATTAGCAGATTAGCCCGCTTCGCTTTATGAATATGGTAATGGAATAAAGGAGTCTTATGCTAAACTTTACTTCTGTGATTATTTATGTTTTTTCAATTGTAGTATATAGTATTTTATTTTTGCAACTACCAAGTTTATGACTTGAACAAATTAGAAATGAAGCATTATTAGCAGATTAGCCCGCTTCGCTTTGTGAATATGGTAATGGAATAAAGGAGCCCTATGCTAAACATTACTTCTGTGATTATTTATGTTTTTTCAATTGTAGGGTATACTATTTTATTTGTGCAACTACCAAGATTATGACTTGAACAAATTACAAATGAATCATTTGAAGTTTTCGTGTTCATTTCTGGTATTATTTGTACTTTTGTAAACATCATGTATGCATTACTAAATCACATGTTTGATGTGATCTAGAATAGCTCTTGAGCTTTGATTATAGTTATGGCACTATTAAGAATCACTAATCAAAATTGTCTGGCTGCAAGTGCTAATAAAGTTAGCAACATTTTTTCTCTCATCACCTTAATTCATCTTTACACCTGTTAGTTGTAAATTAAAACATTGAACTTCTAGTAAATCTTGTTCTTGTCTGTTGATGGTTGCAACATAGTGCTGCTAGGTGAATACTTGATGATCAAACCTCACCTTCCAAGCATAGTGTCACACAAGAACATTTGTATCTTTTAGTTTAATTTAAATATTTTCTGACCCTTTTGCTTGCGCATCATTTGTGACAATTAGGGGGTGATCAGCTTATTGGAATTTTCTCTATGTCTTGTTTGTTTGCTTCCGGTTTCTAGTGTTTCCATGGTAGGTTAGAGTCATTTGCGTGGGTAGATAGTGTTATAAAGTGTTGAGATGGGGGATAGATTTTTTGTGAAGCTTCTACACTCTACCTCTTCCATTCCTTAGCATATACATATACAAGGTACAAATTACAAGTAACCCCTTGATAGAGCAAATATATCTAAAAGCCCCATCTTGTTACATATTTTCACAAAAGACACCACATTAACACCCTTGGTTAAAACATCAGCTAATTGATCTCCAGATTTAACAAAGTTAATCTGTAACATCCCATCATCCAATTTCTCCTTGATGAAATTCCTTTCTATCTCAACATGCTTAGCTCTATCATGATGGACGGGGTTATTCACCATATTAATTGTAGCTTGATTATCACAGTAAAGTTGAAGAGGTAAACCACACCATAAATGAAGTTCAAGAAATAGTATTCGAAGCCACATAAGCTCACATAAGCCTGATGCCATAGCTCTAAAGTCAGCTTCAGCAGTAGATCTAGCAACCACACTTTGTTCTTGCTCCTCCAACTAACAAGGTTACCACCAACAATAGTGCAATACCCATATGTTGATTTTCTATCATCTAAGCACCCGACTCAATCAGCATTGGTATATTCCTCCACCTTCAGATGCTTGTGATTAGAAAACAAGATGCCTTTTCCTAGACACATAAGATATCTCAAGATTATGTGTACTGCATCTAAGTGACTAGATCTGGAATCATGCATATATCTGCTAACAATACTAACTGCATATGTAATATCTGGTTTTGTATATGACAAGTAAATTAGGCGACCAACTAACCTCTGATATTGATGTTTGTCCACTGGATCGCCTGAATCAGCTAGAATACAATGATTATGTTCAATTAGTGTTGCCACTAGTTTACAATTCAACATGCCAGTATCCATGAGTAAATCAATTACATATTTCCTTTGTGAAAGATAGATGCCTTGTGCCCCATATGCTACTTAAATTCAAAGAAAATAACGAAGATAACCCAAATCTTTGCCTTCAAAAGATTTTGCCAGGGCCTTCTTTAGGCACAATATTTCCTTATCATCATCATCCGTAATCACAATATCATCAACATACACCACAAAAATAGTAATCTTGTCATAGTTATGCTTAAAGAACAATGTATGATCTGCATTACTCTGTTGATACCCCATAGAGCAAATTTCATTTCTAAACCTCCCAAATCAAGCTCTAGGTGATTGTTTAAGCCCATATAATGATTTTTTTTCAATTTACATATTGTGCCCTTAGTTTCTTGACTATTGAACCCTGGAGGAATCTCCATATACACCTCTTCTTCCAATTCTCCATGAAGAAATGCATCTTTAACATCCATTTGAAATAGTTTCCAACTATGATTAACTGCTATCGAAATTATTGTTATGATGGTGTTCATCTTTGCTACCGGTGCAAAGGTTTCATCATAATCCACCCCATATGTCTGACTATACCCTTCTGCCACTAATCTAGCCTTATATCTCTCCACCTTGTCATCAGGTGTCTGCTTCACAGTGAACACCACTACGTGAAAACCTCAAATAGGTCACGCAACATTTGTAATGGGCCCTTAACACCCGTTACATGCACCCACATCTGTAACGGTTGTTATTTGGCGCCCGTTACAGATAAGCGCAACAGGCCGACCCCGGGGCTGGCCTCCGCAACGCCCATTACCAATGTGGACTTCTGGTAACGGTCTTCTTAAATGCCCGTTACATGAATTCTTTGTAACGGACGTTAAATAGAGCCCGTTACACAAGTTAAACCTATCGGTAACGAGCTAGTAAAGTCCGTTACTGATCAACGCCCTATCGGTAACGGGCTGTTTAAGTCCGTTACTGATCACTCTGTATTGGTAACGTGCTATAAAGTCTGTTACCGATGAGCATTTGACGCCCGTTACTAGTTTGAGAGCCCAATAATTAAAGTCTGAGAGCACTCAACTATCATGAAGCGGGAGCGCGACGTCAGTGAACAAATGAGACGGAGGTTTGTTAATCATCGTCTCCTTTGAGTCTGTCCTCATTGACAGGTCAACTCGATCCATCTCTCATTGCTTCCATTTCGACATACAGGCACAATCAACACACATATCTTCTGAGACAAAACAGACATCATAAGAGAGATAACTTGTCCACCAAGATGAAGATAACTTGTCCACAGGAATAAAGATAATTATTACAAAAGGTTAACTTGTCCATATATCAGGCTCTAGGACTTAACTTGTCCATCACATTATTTACTATGGTCGTGCTATCTGACCATACACATCAACAAAGGCATGCCCCTTGAACATCCACAAAAGTATGGCTACTGATCCTGCACATCAACAAGCTTGAACTAGATCATGCCCCATCAGGATTATTGGCTCTTTTTGCAGCCTCTTCATAAGCAACCAAGGATTCTTGAAGCCCTTCTAGCGCACCTTCAATGGGCTCAAGATTTTGTTCAGTAGTATAATTGTACCTCCTTATGTGCTTAGCCTTTTTGATGAGGATGTTCACTTCTTTTGTGATTTTTTCAAACTCAGGTTTCACATAATCCCAGACATTAAGGTTAAGAAGTAACTCAAGCTCTGCTCACGACTCAAAGAGTTTTGCCTAAAACAGGGTTAAACATGGTATAAGAACAACATAGTTAATTCAGAACTAATTTGCCTCAGAACTTGGAGCAGTATAGGAACAGTCATAGGAAAATTATATAAGAACTTGAAAATTATCCTAGGCTTCATAGCAGGGTGTGACAAGTAAAAGCAGAACTTAGTTCAGAACTGATTTACCTCAGAACTTGGTATAATTAAGATCATGACAAGCATGGAAGACATCATCATAGGCACTAATTAACTTTATGAAGCTCAAGCTCAAGCTACCTTAAGCTCCATCTATAGAACAAGTAAAAGGCAGAGAGATTCAGAGAAACTTGCCTCGCCGTCGTCGTGGTCGTTGCCAGAGTCAGAGATGAGGTGCTCTACACCTTCTTCGCCGCTCCCTCGACACCTCTTCGTAGTTGCCAGACACTTGTGCTCGCAAATGTGAGGCAGGCCCCTCGCCCAATTTGCTGCCCCCTCGCCGGCATGCTCCTCCTTACCGCTGCTTGGCCCCTCGTCGGAATCCGAGAGGATCCAGTCGAGGACCCTCGTCTCCGGCATTGGGTTCACTCCACCGCCGTTTGGCCCCTCTCCGGCGCTCATCGTCGTCTCCCTCTTCGCTGCCATCACGCCGGCACGCGCGTGGATCCAGTTGCGGCACCGCTTCGCGTTCCGGTTCTCCTCTGTAATGCCCTGGGTTTTCAAAATCGGAAAACCCAGCATTCTGTCTCGTGATAGTCCCTTGATCAGACGCTATCACGCACAGGCATTCATCACAGATAAATAACACAGTCATACATCGAAATAAAGCATCAAAGTACGAATAATAATCTGATTATTACATGTCCTGATTATTCGGAGTACATCAATACCCGCCTCTTGGCGGAATAACAGAAATAAGAGCCTACGCAGTGGTAGCTATCTCCCAAAAGGTGTCTCCATCTTCAGGCATCTCCCACAGGCATCCTTGAGCGAAGCATCGTGCCCCCTCAGTCGTACCATCCGTCGGCATTGTTGTCGTAGTCGGACTCGTACCCTGCAAGCTCAGGGGCTATCCCCAAGGATCGGGATAGGTCCACGTCACCAACCGTATGCAAGCTTTAAGTGGCCTATTTCTAAGGGAAAAGAGTATATCCAGGTAGTAGCAGGGTTTCCTATGCAGCAGCAGCAAGAAAGTAGAGTAATATCTCCATAAGTTCACCATATCCCATATCTCTCATCCGCATACGGTTACATCTGGTCACCCAGATCACCGTCACCATCACCTATCTCCATCTAGAGTCGGTGCGAGAACTCCCACTCCTCGCACCTCAATGGTTGCACCCGGATCCGTGAGGTAGAGGGAGCAACTCTCCTCTCCCCGAATACAACCACGGCTCACCAATCACACTCATCCTATAAGGGGGAGGTAGAAATCCCAAAACGTAAGAGTCGGAGAAACAACGGGCATGTCCATAACCGAGGACGCGGCTATACGTATAGATCTAAACTCTGCAGAGCGTGTACACCAATACCCAACTCGGAATAGTACCCGGACGGTGTACGGCTGACCGAGCCTACCCTACCGGGCGAACACCTAGGAGTTACGGTTCCATCCTGCATCCGGGTCTCGATGCGGTCCCCCGCAGAAGACCACCCCAGAACTGTGAAAATGCCCCCGTGTGGCCACACGGGAGTCGCACTGAGAGGGTGGACTCACTCCCACCTCTCCCCCACTGATACCCCGCTATCCTGCTGGCAGGTATGGTACCGCACTTGCTAGGGTCGAACGGCCCTATCCCCACTCTCGGCGAGGTGGTGTGTACGAAAGTCCCGTGTAACAGGCGACCCACTCGGTTTCAGACCGGGGCGAGCTCATATCCTCCAAGTCATCACAAAATCCCCAACACCTGTGCTCCTAAAACGGTGTACCCACCATAGGTACCAACTCGGGCAACGTCCGAGAAGACGATCCTTGGCCCCCGATCCCAGATCAGGTTGTCTCGAGCTCACCCCCGCCAAAATATCCCAAAACTCCTTCTCCTGCCGGTTTTCCCAACACACGCCAAGAAACTACCACAATAATCCCCACACATGCATAGCAAGCTCAGCACATCATCTAGCTTAAGTAAACAGTAGTAGTAGGTCAATCAAGGACAAGAATGTAAAAGAGGCTATGCATGGGTTCATCATATTCTTCTCTATGCATTAAATAAAGCACTAGCAGTTCTAAAATAGCCATGCCTAATGGGCATTCAAAGATGGTCGGGCGTGAACCTGGGTACGAGTGGTCGTCGTAGCTGAGGTCGTCGTCGTAGTCCTGGTTCAGCTCTCCGGCTCCGGTAGCTCCTAGAAGCGTATTTAAATAAATAAACTCGGCTACTAATAGCAATAAATCCAAGATGAAGAGCAAATAAGATCCAAAAAGAGTCAAACTCTAGTCTAGCGCGGAGTTTGGATTTTTAGAAGATTTTCAGAAGAAGTTTCATATTTTTCGGAGCTAAAACGGATTTGTTATGATTTTCCGAAGATAAAATACATTTCTGAAATTAAAATACGCATATACAATATAGCAAACTATAGGCTAGCTTTTACCTAACTCCGGCTGTCTCTAGAGGGGCTCTAAGCCAGCAGTAGGCCAGCTCATCCTGCCCACGTGGCTGCCACCGGGCGGCTTAAAGCCGTCGCCAGCCCACGTGGCTGCCGCGTGGCAGCACGCGTGGCGGCGCAGCTGGCGGCCGCACGGGATCGATCCTGTGCGCCTCTGCGGTGGCGCACGGTGCGGGCGCGGGTGTGGCACGACCCTGGGTGGCCGGCCGCACGGGATCCGCCCGGATCGTCTGCGGTGTCGCGTGCGGGTGTGCGTTTGTGTGGGGTAAAACCCCCAGGGTTCTGGGCGACGGCGCCTGGTGTTCGACGGAATGCCCCAGAGGAGCGACGACACGGCGAGAGGGTCGCCGGCGGTGAGGCTTGCCTGGACCGACCAACGCGTGACAAGGTGCGAACGAGGAGGTCCAGGGGCACATGGCCGAGCAACAAGGAGGTGGCCATGGCCGGGAAAGGCGCGGCGACGGCGTGACAGGGGCCACGGCGGTGATGCGGTCGCGCGGGCACATGGCGGCGAGCACCGGCGATGGCGCGCGGGTGACCCAAATACCCAGAAAAACGCGTGCGTGCAACAAGGGGAAAGAAACAGACCCAAATCTAGGGCTTTTGCCCCTTTGCTAGGGAGCTCCGAACTGGCGCGGCCATGGCGAGGTCCCTGGCCGGCGCGGCGGTGGCGAGGTGCTAGCTCCAGCCACAGGGCAGCGCCGTGCGTGGGTGTGCGGCGTCCTGGACGGCGGGGTGGTCGTGAAGGTGTGCAAACGGTGGACAGGGAGGTTTCCGGGGCGTGTGCGCGTCGACGTGCATACCGGCGGCGAGGCGTGCCAGTGCACGGCGGCTGCGGTTCGCACGATGGTGTGGTGCGGGTGTGAGGCAAGGGAAGAATGTGGAGGTGCGCGCGCGTGAACGAGGCGACGGCAGCGGCACCTGCAAAAGAGTTCCCAGCACGGCACGATGGCCGGCTTCACCATGCGGCGTGCGCGCCGGTGGCGACGACGAGCTCGCGTCCTGCCTCGGCTCGAAGGCCGGGTCGTCCACAAAAGGGTGAGGAAGCACGGCCTCACCTCGGTGGCCACGGGCCGACGTGAAGGCGTTGGTGTAGAGGGGCGGAGCAGGGTCGTCGGCGAGGAAGGAGACGGCGGCGCGCAGCATAGGAAGCAGGGGATGCCGGCGCGTCGCGGTTCTTGGCTTCTCTGCGTCCTGGAGCCCCACGGGCGGCCTCCGGGTCTTCGCGGCGGCACCGGTGTACTCGTGGATGGCCTCCGGGTCTTCTCCTCTCCTCCCCCTTCTTCTTCTCTTCCGGCGGGCAGTGGCGAGCGGTGGAAGGGGAGGATTCCCCGGCGGCTAGGGTTGGGAGCTCCCTGGGGGCTGCGGCGCGGTCTACTTATAGCGGAGGGCAGCGCGGGACGCGTGGACGGCCGGGATGCGCCGAAGGGTGCGCTGGCGTGTCGCGACGGCGGCCATGGGCGGCGCGCGCTCGCTTTGGCGCCGCACGTTAGCCAAAGGGGAAAAGGAAGGAGATGACGGGGGCGACGTCACCGTGACGTGTGCATGATGCAACGCGGGGTCCACCTGGCAGCGACTCAGCGCGGGGCGCGGTTGGTGGGAGTGGGCCAGCGCTGGAGTGGACCGTGACGGGCTGGAACGGGGAAAGAAGGGGGGTACGCGGCGGTTAAGGAAAAAGAGGAGGAGGTGGTTCGGTGGACTTCCGGTTTTGGGCTCGAGGCCCAACAGCTAACCTCCCTTTTCCTTTTCTAACTCTATTCACTCCTTTTCTATTTAGTTTCAAATTTGAATAAGGATTCAAATTTGAAACTCACAACAATTAAACTCCAAATAAAACCAAATGAACTCCAAGTTTCTCACACTAACATTTTATATTTCCTAGGAATTTTATTTAATTCAAAAATTAAATCTAGGAATTGTAGGAGAGAAAATGAAGACATCCTTATTCAAATTGAGTTGCACCCAAATAATTCATCGAAAATTTTAAATCCACATTTTTATTAATTAACATTCCTCAATAAATTTGAGGGATGTTACAGACTCCCCCCTCAAAAGAATCTCGTCCTCGAGATTAAGAAAATACCTCCGTCTCGAAGAGGTGCGGGTACTTCTCTCTCATGACAGACTCCTTCTCCCACGTTGCCTCTCGCTCGGTGTGATTGCTCCACAACACCTTGCAGAGGCGAATGGTGGTGCTCCTGGTAGCCTTCTCGGCCCAATCCAGAATCTTCACTGGGTACTCCAAGTACTCCAAGTTGTCCTGCAGGTCGATAGCATCGGTGGAGACATGCTTGTCAAGCTTCGGGTCTAGACACCTCAGGAGTTGCGATATGTGGAACACAGGGTGCACTCCGGCAAGGTCAGACGGTAACTCCAGCCTATAGGCAAGTTTCCCCACCTTTGCCACAATTAGGAAGGGTCCAACGAACCTCGGGGCTAGCTTCCCCTTCACGTGGAACCTCTTCGTGCCTCTAAGCGGTGACACTCTTAGGAAGACGTAGTCACCAACTTCGAAGGAGACATCCTTCCGCTTAGGATCAGCGTAGCTCTTCTGTCTGCTCTGAGCTATCTTCAGGTTCTCTCTAACCTTGGCCACATTCTCCTCAGCCTCAAGAATGGAAGCAGGACCGAAGAAGATCCTCTCCCCCACCTCAGACCACATCAATAGGGTCCTACACTTTCTGCCATACAGGGCTTCAAAGGGTGCCATTTGCAAACTTGCCTGATAGCTGTTGTTGTACGAGAACTCAGCGTAGGGCAAACTCTTTTACCAATCATTGCTGTAGGTCAACACACAAGCTCTCAGCAGATCTTCTAGAACCTGATTCACTCGTTCAGTCTGTCCATCTGTCTAGGGGTGGAAAGCTGTGCTGTAGTCCAAGTGAGTGCCCATCGAAGCGTGCAGACTCCTCCAGAATTGAGCTGTGAACTGAGCACCACGATCTGACACGATGGTGCGAGGTGCTCCATGCAACCTCAGGATATGCTCAACGTAGAGATCAGCCAACTGACTCACAGAGTACTTGTTCTTAACCGGAAGGAAGTGCGCTACCTTGGTCAAACGGTCCACAATCACCCAAATCGAGTCATTCCCCTTCTGAGTGCGGGGAAGACCTACCACAAAGTCCATACTGATATCATCCCATTTCCACTGAGGTATCGCAAGTGGCTGAAGTAGTCCGGCGGGTCTCTGATGTTCTGCCTTCACTCTCTGGCAAGTGTCGCATCGGGCAACATACTCAGCTATGTCTTTCTTCATATTTTCCCACCAGAACCGACACTTCAGGTCTTGGTACATCTTCGTGCATCCAGGGTGAATGGAATACCGAGAATCATGTGCTTCCTTCAGAATCGTCTTCCGGATATCCTCTCCACTGGGCACACATATGCGATCCTTCAACCATAACGTGTCTTGCTCATCAACGCGGTAGTCAGGGGCCTTGCCTCTTATCAGAAGATCTTTCACTTCCTCAATTTCAGGACACTTCTTCTGGGTTTGTCTGATCTGGTCTTCCAAGGTGTACTTCACCCTCAACTCGTTGAGCTGACCTTTCTCGATAATGTCAAGCCGCAATCGCTCCATCTCCAGGTACAACTCTGGCTGTTCTTTCTGCACCATTAGGTTGTTGCAGTAACTTCTTCGGCTCAAAGCATTGGCCACGACATTTGCCTTACCCGAGTGGTAGTGAATGTCGAGGTCGTAATCCTTTATCAACTCTAGCCATCTTCGCTGTCTCAAGTTCAACTCTGACTGTGTGAAAATATACTTCAGACTCTTGTGATCCGTGTAGATATCACACTTGTTGCCCTTCAAGTAGTACCTCCATATCTTCAAAGCATGGACAACAGTGGCCAACTCAAGGTCATGCGTCGGATAGTTCTCTTCGTGTTTTCGGAGCTGCCTTCAAGCATAAGCAATCACTTTGCGTTCCTGCATCAGCACACAACCAAGACCTTGCCTCGAAGCATCGCAGTACACCACAAAGTCCTTGTTGTCATCGGGAAGCGTCAACACAGGGGTTGTGGTGAGTCGGGTCTTGAGCTCTTGGAAACTTGCTTCACACTTCTCTGTCCACACGAATGGCGTGTTGTTCTTCAGCAACTCGGTCATTGGCTTCGCAATCCTAGAGAAGTTCTCGATGAAACGGTGATAATATCCAGCCATTCCGAGAAAACTCCTGATCTCTGTCACCGTCTTGGGCATCTGCCACTTTGATACAGCTTCGATTTTTGAGGGGTCCACAGCAACTCCCTCTCCGGACAACACATGCCCAAGAAAAGCCACTTCTTCTAGCCAGAACTCACACTTGCTGAACTTGGCATACAACTGATTCTGCCTCAGCTTCTCCAGCACAATCCTCAGATACTCTTCATGTTCTTCTGCAGTTTCCGAGAATACCAAGATGTCGTCAATGAAAACCACGACGAACTTGTCCAACTCGTCCATGAACACCTTGTTCATCATGTTCATGAAGTAGGCAGGGGCGTTCGTAAGACCAAACGATACAACAGTGAACTCATACTGCCCGTACCGGGTCACAAACGCGGTCTTGTAGATGTCCTCAGGGCGAATCTTCATCTGATGGTAGCCCGATCGAAGGTCAATCTTGTTGAAGTACTTGGCCTTCTTCAACTGATCAAGCAGGTCATCAATGCGCGGCAACGGGTACTTGTTCTTGATGGTTACCGCATTAAGGGCGCGGTAATCGACGCACAGCCGTTGCGTCCCATCCTTCTTCGGCACAAACATCATCGGTGAAGCCCAAGGTGATGCACTCAGACGGATGTACCCCTTCTCACGGAGAGCTTCCAATTCCTCCTTCAGCGTTGCCAGCTCTAACTTGCCCATTCTGTAAGGACTCTGTGCCACGGGTGCAGTCCCTGGCACAAGGTTAATCACGAATCCCACATCGCGGTCTGGTGGTAACCCCGGCAGGTCTTCAGGAAAGACATCGGGGTACTCACAAACCACTGGAACATCAGCCACTGTCTTGGTTGAGAGGTTGTACACAGTTGGTACTTCCCGAGACTTTAGCGGGTCGAAGGTGATCTTCGTTCCCTTCGGGTGCATCAAGGTCACTTGTCAGGGTGACGAGGAGATTACCCCTTTGTGCGCGGTGATCCAATCCATGCCCAGAATAACATCAATCCCATTGGACTTCAGTACGATCAGATCTCCGAGGAACTTGTGACCCTTGATGAACATCTCCACTCCCTTGCATAGCAAAGTGCACCTAATATCTCCGAGCGGGGAGCTCGTTATGATGGGTTTCGGACGGGGAGTCATGGGGAGAGATAGTTTGTTTACAAAGTTAGAGGACACATAAGAACTAGTTGCACCAGTATTAAACAGAATCAAAGCATTTGTGCCACAAACTAAAAACTCACCGATCACGACGTCAGGAGCGTCGGCAGCTTCCTCCTCAGTCAGGAGGTTGAGCCTTCCGCGATCTACGGCCGGCTGGGGAGCAGCCTGAGGTGGCCTCCCTCCTGGAGCTGGTGCCCTGGCAGGTGTAGCAGCGGCCTTCTTGCTGGGGTAGTCGTACGACTTGTGGCCTTGCTTGCCACAGGCGTAACACGTCGGGGTGAAACCTCCAGTGTTGGGTCTCGACGCGCTCTGCTGCGGGCGGTTGTAGCCACCACCCTGCTGCTGGTAGTTGCTCCTTCCTCCTGGGTATGGTGCACGGTTCCCTCCGAAGCCTCGTCCGGGTTGGTTGTTTCCCGGGTGGTAGCTCCCGCGGAGCAGGTTGCTCTGCCCGCTCCTCGGCCTCTGGAAGGATCAGTCGCCATGGTCCCGATCTCCGAACCTCTTCTTACCCTTCATGCGCTCCTCATGCCCCCTGCGTTCTTCCTCGAGCGTGATAGCCCTGTTCACCAGGTGGCGAAGGGACTTGTGCTCGCTGGCCTTCAAGCTCTGGCGGAGGCCATGGTGCAGGCCTCGCAGAAACTAGAACTGCTTCTTGTCATCGGTGGTGGTGTCGTCAGGGGCATAGCGCATCATTTTCATGAAGTGCCTCTCGTACTCCTCCACCCTCATCGCACCCTGAGTCATGGTGCGGAACTCCTGAGCCTTCTGGATCATGAGTTCCTTCGGCAGGTACTGCTCACGGAACACCTCACAGAACTCCAGCCAGGTGATGAACGTTGGGTTCAGGTGAGTCCCGGAGTAGTTGTCCCACCAAGACTTGGCAGGACCCTCGAGCTGGTGGACGGCGAGAGCAACACACTCCTCGTCGGTGTAGGTGGTGAGGTCGAGCTTCGTCTCGATCACACGGAGCCAGTCATCGGCATCGAGGGGATCGTCCGAGTAGCTTAAGGTAGGGGCCTTCAGACGGATGAACCTCTCGATCTTCTTGGTGAAGTCCTCCTCCACCGGGGCGTTGCGGTTCCCACCGACTCGGTTCTCGACGGCGTCAGCCATCCTCTGCATCAGCTGTGTCTGTAGGGCCATCACCTCAGCTAGGTTAGGCGGTGGCGGTGGAGGTGCTCCTCCACGGCCACGACCACGCCCACGACCACAACCCTGGGGAGCCGGGTGTGGCGCAGGCTCTCCTTCGGCTTCCTCCTCTTCTACTTCCTCCTCAGCGCCTTGTCCGATGGGCGGAGGCAGTGGTGGTGGCACCATATTGCCTCGGCCACGTCCTAGGACAGGCGCGTGTCCACATCCACGAGTGCGTCCACGTCCACGTACGGGAGCGCGGCCACGTCCACGGCCACGGACAGGCGGCGCTGGCGGGGCTTGCTCTTCCTCGGCAGCCTCAAAGCGTCCCAACAGACGACCGGACCTCCTGATCGACATCTTGCTGAAAAACACGACCAAGGGTACAGGAAAACCTCAGATACGTCTCTCACCAACAAATTGAGTATGATATACAATCATGAAAATATTTCTACTAATATAAATCCTACACTCAATGAGAAGAAGCAATAAGAACAAACAACTCCATTAAGACCAAACAACCAGCATCTATTAAGAGTACATAAGTTCCCTCAAGGCTGACTCAAGCCTTGGAGGTCACACACTTCAACGATCTAATATAGCGTTACATGATCTCAAAAGGGTGTGCACATCTAGGTGTGAAAAGACTCATAACTCAACATGCACCGGAACAGGCTCTCGGCTGCATGGAACGACTCATGGAGACTACCCATCTTACAACTCTACTCTTATTAGCATGCTCAAGCTCCGACACGCTACTCGAAATGGGACTTCTTGTACCTCACTGGGTAACGGTCCTCATCGGGGAAGTCCTTGGGGAACATCCGCGACAGCCTGGAGTGAGCGGCCCTCACCTCGTTGGTCTCAACCGGAGTGGCCATGTCGGCCAGGGGACACAGGTGAAGCTTGAGAGCGGACGGGTGGAGCCTGAAGGTCTCCTTGCGGATCGCCCGCTGACGCTCGGGGGGTAGCAGACTGTTGAGCTCCTGAAGCTTGTCCACACGAAGTGAGTCAGCGTCCTCCCAAGTCTTCAACAGCCGCTTGCACTTGTCCAGCAGGAACACGGAAGTCCTGGTGAGTGCGGCGATGTTGGCAGTGTTGTTGTAGTGGTCCTCCACGAGGTCTATCACTCTGGCCTTCTCACGAACCAAGTTGCGCCTCTGGGCAGCGAACTGGGCATCCTTCTGGTCCAGCTTGGCGAAGAGACGGGTGAACCTAGCCTCCTGCTTGCGTAGATCCTCCTGAGCGTAGATCTTCTCCTCTCGAGCGGTCACCCTCTCAGCCTCAGCCTGAACTACCAAAGAGTTGGCGTGGTGAAGTCCTCGCTCGAGCTGCTCAACTCGCTGGCGAAGGGTGAGGTTCTCCACGAGCAGGCTCTGGGTGCGGGGCTGAAGCTCCTTCAGCTCCAGAGTGGTGTACTCCAGTCTGCTGAAGAGTCCACTCGTCTGCTCGCTTAGTCGGCGGGCGTGAGTGTCGAGGTCCACGAGGTAGCTCCCAGTGGTGACGAGCGTGTCGTTGGCCTCACGTAGGGGTCCCTGAACGACCTCCTCCTCGAAGAGTGCTGAAGGGTCTGGCAGTCCGTTCACGATCGGAGCCACTCTGTAGTAGTCCTGAGGGATCAGCCTCAGGTCTCCAGTCCTGTAGATGTCGCGGTACCTAGCCAGCAGGTGGCGAAGTACGTGGCTACAGGCGGTGTCCACAGTGTTCCTGACATTGAGTCCTGTGCTGTGCTCGAGCATCCCGGGGAACCCTGGAAGCGCCGGGTGGGGTAGGACGGCCACCGTGCAAAGCACTAGTGGTCCTGACAGCGTGCGGACGTCCTCAGCGCGGTAGGTGACGTGTGTAGGGGGAATCCCCAGCCTGAGGACGACCCTGTCAACCCAACGGGCGAGTCCCTCCATGTGCTCCGGGAGCAACTCCACCTCCTGACGAGCCATCTCCTGTGACACGGAAGAAATTTCTAGTTAGCGCAGGAGAGATAGAACTTTTCAAAAGAAGAATAAGTTTTGTAATATAAGTCAAGAATGGTATATAGAAAAAGAGTTTCGTTTAGAGTCCTAATTTCTAACAACCATTTCTAAGGGCATGTGCTACGGTCAAGTATGGCTCTGGTACCATCTGTAACGCCCTGGGTTTTCAAAATCGGAAAACCCAGCATTCTGTCTCGTGATAGTCCCTGGATCAGACGCTATCACGCACAGGCATTCATCACAGATAAATAACACAGTCATACATCGAAATAAAGCATCAGAGTACGAATAATAATCTGATTATTACATGTCCTGATTATTCGGAGTACATCAATACCCACCTCTTGGCGGAATAACAGAAATAAGAGCCTACGCAGCGGTAGCTATCTCCCAAAAGGTGTCTCCATCTTCAGGCATCTCCCACAGGCATCCTTGAGCGAAGCATCGTGCCCCCTCAGTCGTACCATCCGTCGGCATTGTTGTCGTAGTCGGACTCGTACCCTGCAAGCTTAGGGGCTATCCCCAATGATCGGGATAGGTCCACGTCACCAACCGTATGCAAGCTTTAAGTGGCCTATTTCTAAGGGGAAAAGAGTATATCCAGGTAGTAGCAGGGTTTTCTATGCAGCAGCAGCAAGAAAGTAGAGTAATATCTCCATAAGTTCACCATATCCCATATCTCTCATCCGCATACGGCTACATCTGGTCACCCAGATCACCGTCACCATCACCTATCTCCATCTAGGGTCGGTGCGAGAACTCCCACTCCTCGCACCTCAATGGTTGCACCCGGATCCGCGAGGTAGAGGGAGCAACTCTCCTCTCCCCGAATACAACCACGGCTCACCAATCACACTCATCCTATAACGGGGAGGTAGAAATCCCAAAACGTAAGAGTCGGAGACACAACAGGCATGTCCATAACCGAGGACGCGGCTATACGTATAGATCTAAACTCTGCAAAGCGTGTACACCAGTACCCAAAATCGGAATAGTACCCAGACGGTGTACGGCCGACCGAGCCTACCCTACCGGGCGAACACCTAGGAGTTACGGTTCCATCCTGCATCCGGGTCTCGATGCGGTCCCCCGCAGAAGACCACCCCAGAACTGTGAAAATGCCCCCGTGTGGCCACACGGGAGTCGCACTGAGAGGGTGGACTCACTCCCACCTCTCCCCCACTGATACCCCGCTATCCTGCTGGTAGGTATGGTACCGCACTTGCTAGGGTCGAACGGCCCTATCCCCACTCTCGGCGAGGTGGTGTGTACGAAAGTCCCGTGTAACAGGCGACCCACTCGGTTTCAGACCGGGGCGAGCTCATATCCTCCAAGTCATCACAAAATCCCCAACACCCGTGCTCCTAAAACGGTGTACCCGCCATAGGTACCAACTCGGGCAATGTCCGAGAAGACGATCCCTGGCCCCCGATCCCAGATCAGGTTGTCTCGAGCTCACCCCTGCCAAAATATCCCAAAACTCCTTCTCCTGCCGGTTTTCCCAACACACGCCAAGAAACTACCACAATAATCCCCACACATGCATAGCAAGCTCAGCACATCATCTAGCTTAAGTAAACAGTAGTAGTAGGTCAATCAAGGACAAGAATGTAAAATAGGCTATGCATGGATTCATCATATTCTTCTCTATGCATTAAATAAAGCACTAGCAGTTCTAAAATAGCCATGCCTAATGGGCATTCAAAGAAGGTCGGGCGTGAACCTGGGTACGAGTGGTCGCCGTAGCTGAGGTCGTCG
The DNA here is from genome assembly GCA_036936925.1 of Cenchrus fungigraminus. Lineage (NCBI taxonomy): Eukaryota > Viridiplantae > Streptophyta > Magnoliopsida > Poales > Poaceae > Cenchrus > Cenchrus fungigraminus. The sequence goes on along the minus strand of CM072770.1, from coordinate 122,224,901 downwards.
TAGTCCTGGTTCAGCTCTCCGGCTCCTGCAGCTCCTAGAAGCGTATTTAAATAAATAAACTCGGCTACTAATAGCAATAAATCCAAGATGAAGAGCAAATAAGATCCAAAAAGAGTCAAACTCTAGTCTAGCGCGGAGTTTGGATTTTTAGAAGATTTTCAGAAGAAGTTTCATATTTTTCGGAGCTAAAACAGATTTGTTATGATTTTCCGAAGATAAAATACATTTCTGAAATTAAAATACGCATATACAATATAGCAAACTATAGGCTAGCTTTTACCTAACTCCGGCTGTCTCTAGAGGGGCTCTAAGCCAGCGGTAGGCCAGCTCATCCTGCCCACGTGGCTGCCACCGGGCGGCTTAAAGCCGTCGCCAGCCCACGTGGTTGCCGCGTGGTAGCACGCGTGGCGGCGCAGCTGGCGGCCGCACGGGATCGATCACGTGCGCCTCTGCGGTGGCGCACGGTGCGGGCGCGGGTGTGGCGCGACCCTGGGTGGCTGGCCGCACGGGATCCGCCCGGATCGTCTGCGGCGTCGCGTGCGTGTGTGCGTTTGTGTGGGGTAAAACCCCCAGGGTTCTGGCCGGCGGCGCCTGGTGTTCGACGGAATGCCCCAGAGGAGCGACGGCACGGCGAGAGGGTCGCCGGCGGCGAGGCTTGCCCGGACCGACCAACGCGTGACAAGGTGCGAACGAGGAGGTCCAGGGGCACATGGCCGAGCAACAAGGAGGTGGCCATGGCCGGGAAAGGCGCGGCGACGGCGTGACAGGGGCTACGGCGGTGACGCGGTCGTGCGGGCACATGGCGGCGAGCACCGGCGACGGCGCGCGGGTGACCCAAATACCCAGAAAAACGCATGCGTGCAACAAGGGGAAAGAAACGGACCCAAATCTGGGGCTTTTGCCCCTTTGCGAGGGAGCTCCGAACTGGCGCGGCCATGGCGAGGTCCCTGGCCGGCGTGGCGGTGGCGAGGTTCTAGCTCCAGCCACAGGGCAGTGCCGTGCGTGGGTGTGCAGCATCCTGGACGGCGGGGTGGTCGTGAAGGTGTGCAAACGGTGGACAGGGAGGTTTCCGGGCGTGTGCGCGTCGACGTGCATACCGGCGGTGAGGCGTGCCAGTGCACGGCGGCTGCGGTTCGCGCGATGGCGTGGTGCCGGTGTGAGGCAAGGGCAGAACGCGGAGGTGCGCGTGTGTGAACGAGGCGACGGCAGCGGCACCTGCAAAAGAGTTCCCAGCACGGCACGAAGGCCGGCTTCACCATGCGGCGTGCGCGGCGGTGGCGACGACGAGCTCGCGTCCTGCCTCGGCTCGAAGGCCGGGTCGTCCAAAAAAGGGCGAGGAAGCACGACCTCACCTCGGTGGCCACGGGCTGACGTGAAGGCGTTGGTGTAGAGGGGCGGAGCAGGGTCGTCGGCGAGAAAGGAGACGGCGGCGCGCAGCACAGGAAGCAGGGGATGCCGGCGCGTCGCGGTTCTTGGCTTCTCTGTGTCCTGGAGCCCCACGGGCGGCCTCCGGGTCTTCGCGGCGGCGCCGGTGTACTCGTGGACGGCCTCCGGGTCTTCTCCTCTCCTCCCCCTTCTTCTTCTCTTCCGGCGGGCAGTGGCGAGCGGTGGAAGGGGAGGATTCCCTGGCGGCTAGGGTTGGGAGCTCCCCGGGGGCTGTGGCGCAGTCTACTTATAGCGGAGGGTAGCGCGGGACGCGTGGACGGCCGGGATGCGCCAAAGGGTGCGCTGGCGCGTCGCGACGGCTGCCATGGGCAGCGCACGCTCGCTTTGGCGCCGCACGTCAGCCAAAGGGGAAAAAGAAGGAGATGACGGGGGCGACGTCACCGTGACGTGTGCATGATGCAACGCGGGGTCCACCTGGCAGCGACTCAGCGCGGGGCGCGGTTGGTGGGAGTGGGCCGGCGCTGGAGTGGACCGTGACGGGCTGGAACGGGGAAAGAAGGGGGGTACGCGGCGGTTAAGGAAAAAGAGGAGGAGGTGGTTCGGTGGACTTCCGGTTTTGGGCTCGAGGCCCAACAGCTAACCTCCCTTTTCCTTTTCTAACTCTATTCACTCCTTTTCTATTTAGTTTCAAATTTGAATAAGGATTCAAATTTGAAACTCACAACAATTAAACTCCAAACAAAACCAAATGAACTCCAAGTTTCTCACACTAACATTTTATATTTCCTAGGAATTTTATTTAATTCAAAAATTAAATCTAGGAATTGTAGGAGAGAAAATGAAGACATCCTTATTCAAATTGACTTGCACCCAAATAATTCATCGAAAATTTTAAATCCACATTTTTATTAATTAACATTCCTCAATAAATTTGAGGGATGTTACATCCTCGATCCCGGGTGCGCAGGGTCGTCCGCTGCTTGGCCCCTCGCCAGCGCTCATCGTCGTCTCTGTCTCCACGCCTCCTCTCACGCCTCCTCTGTGCTTTTTTTTCAAGGAAAGTGCTGCGCTTATCCATTTAGAAAGAAGAAAGGGGCGGTTGAATATTCATTTTGCACCCTTTGACTTTTACAAATCACATTTGACCATTCGTCTTATTCAAAAAATTTGTGAAAATGTAGAAATAATTATGATATACTTAAAATATATATTATGATAAAACATGTCATAGTAAAATAAATAATACTTTCACAATTTTTTCAAATAAGACGAATGGTCAAACGTGAAGCACGGAAATCAACAAGTGTAAATATTTGGGATGGAGGGAGTAGTAGTCAATGCCGACGCAGGTTAGCAAACCCGCGTCGGGTTGTTGGCTGGTGCGCGGGCAATGGTTACCTTCTTTATACTAGGCTGCTGACGCTTTTTTTTTTGAAATGACACTTAATTGCTTCCCTCAAAAATTAGGGCCCATAAAGCAGCACCTAAAAATTAATAAAAATACGAACAATTCATAGTTTTTTTTAAGAATCGAACAACTCATAGGAGTAGTTGGGCATTTGGTATTTTGAATAAAATATGAACAGTCACACGTCTCCTTGTGACCACATGATTTTTGTGGCCAAGAGCTCTCCTGAGCGGACACAGGTTCTGAGGCGCGTGACCGACCGCCTGACGGTTCACCGTCTTGTCAATATAAATCCTGGCCGGCCAAGAACTTCGTCAACCACGGCACCAAGAAAACCCCAGCACCACCGTCTCCGGTCACCAAGAAGTGAATCCAAGAGCTTCTTCTTCCTCAAGCAAGCGCATGGCGTCAAGCAAGCCATCAAGGAAGCGGGAGAGGGAGGAGGTGCCGTCGCCCCCACCTGCTGAGCCCGAGAAGGTGCCGCCGCCCCCGCCCGCCGAGTCCGAGGAGGTGCCGCCGCCCCCGCCCGAGGAGGTGCCGCCGCCCACGCCCGCCGAGGTGAAGCCGCCCCCGCCCGAGGAGGTGAAGCCGCCCCGGCGCAAGGTGGCGCGGCAGCCCGTGGTGCCCCTGCGTGCTCCTTCAGTAAATGTGTCGGATGCCTGTTGGTCAGTGAAGATGCTCCACCAGGCTTTCCTGAGTCTTGGAAAGGTGGCCGTTCATCTCGAGGTCCAACAACCCACTCATCCGCTGTAGACGACCGTGATGGATTACGCCTTCAAGATCAATGTCTTGGCTGGGGAGCTGGAGAGAGGAGTGCTCCCCCCCCCCCGTCTACGACGACGACGACGACGGCGATGGCGGCCTCGACATCTCTGGCTCTATCTCCGGCTCCGGCTCCGACTCCGACTCTGACTCCGATGGTGGGGCTCCTCCGGCGGCGACTACCTCTGCTTAATTAATTTGTTCCTGTGTTAATGTGTTCTTCCAGTGTGCTTGTTGAACTTGTGATGGACTAGCTAGTAGATCCTCTGTTAATATGTTCCTCCTGTGTGTATGTTGAACTTGTGATGAACTAGTAGATCGAAGAGACGCCGTAGATCAATCCATGTCTCCTATTTTGGAAGGCATTGCAATGTCTATGGTAGCAGCTTACAATGAATTGCAATGTGTATGCCAGAAGTTTGTTACTCTGTTTGTGTCATTATATGGCAGCAGTTCACAATGAATTGCAATGTGTATATATGCCAGAGTTATGCCAGAAGTTTGTTACTCTGTTTGTGTTAATAATCCGCATTTCCTTTGCCTCGTGCTGCAATGAAATGTCAGCACAGATGAATTGATGAATTTTGTGATGTGTGACACATTAAGATTTGTGACCCAATTGTCATTCCATCCATTCTTCATTCATACATTTAAGTTTGTCATATGTGACAAATTTTTCATTCTTCATCCACACAGATGAAGCAAAAGCACCACTTTTAACATCAGAATTACTTCTTTGCAGCATACATCCCTAGTAAACATCCAAATACTACACAAACAACAGCCACAATAATCAAGTTCATCTTCTAGATCACATTGTCCATCTTTTCCTCCAGTGCTTTCTTCCTCTGCTTGTCCTCCATTGCTTGCCTCTGCTCGCCGCTCCCAATTTGACATTCCACTTAATCAACTACTTCATCGACCGCGTCTGCCCAGTTCGACGGTCGAAAAACAATGACGCCAGCATCCTTCAGCATCTGGAGATACTCCTTGTGGAAACGATAAAATCCACAATTCTTGGCGTACTGCAGAATCAAAAGCACATAAGAACCCTAACTCAGATTTGGGAGACACAGCAGACTACTCACCGAGTTCCTTGCACACTTGAAATAAAGACGACCGTGGTTTTCACCTTCCTTCTGCGTCCGCCCCTCCACCACCCAAGCCATACCACAGTCCGGGCAAGGGACCAGTGGAAAGCCGCTTAGCTCACCGACTGGATCCAAGCCGATGGAGTGATTGCGGCTGCTCCGGCAACCTTGAACCCTGCTCCTCACACGTGCACCTCCAGACGAATCGGCGTAGTGCGACATGTGCGCGACGGCGGCGGTGGAGCTCAGATCGGGGAAGAAGAAGGGGGCAGCGGTCGGGGCGCCGGGGTGGATGCATATTCATTCGGCAAGAGGTATTTCTGACAATGGAGCACTTGTTGGCGACGATGGTTAGTGTACCACCGTCGCCGGGGCGGATGCCGGCCAGGGGCATAATGGAGCACTTGTTGGTGATGATGGTTAGTCTACCCGCATCACCTTTGTCGGTCGGGCAGGCTACGGTTATCTTTTTTTATATAGGCTTATGACGCTGACGCGTGGGCCCGACACTATTTTTACTGAATTGAAACTTGCTTCCCTCAAATATTATACCCCATAAACAGCACCAAAAAATTCGTAAAAAATACGAACAATTCATAGTTGATAATTTAGTATTTGAATAAAATATCAACAGCCACACTTGTCTAACCAAATTTCTTAAAATTAGAATTTTTATCTCTTGTTTACGATATAATAATTATAATAACGTCTTAGTGTGTTCTAAAAATTCTACAAATTGACTTGGCAACATAATTTAAGTCCCTAAGCTTGTCTACAAAAATTCAAATGGTTTCGAAAATGGAAGATTATACTTGTGTATAAATGTCTACATCTCTCACATAGTTTCTTAGAATGTTACTTCAACATTGAAGTTTTTCACACTTTAAAACATGTTCGAACTCATATGCATTTGAAATTTTAACATAACCTTATGTTCACCATAAGATTACGAAATGCAAAGTTTAATTAGTAATGGTTGTGTAAAACAAATATTATTTATATGTTGTACTTATAAGGAACAATATAAGGTGTATAAACAACATCCAAGAAATGGAATTACATACGAAAAAATGTCATAAATGAATAGATGTTGATTTTAGAAAAATTCAGAAACAAATATCATCAAATTTGGATTACGGTTGACGGAGAAAAACGTGATACAAAATTTGATTACAGATTAAAAGTGGAAAAGCAAACTGTTCTTCATTCGAACAAACCTGGCCCCGCCCCTTCATTGGCGACGGGTGTTTGTTAATCATCGTATCATTTGCGCATCCGAACCTTTTTAATAAACGCTCCGCCCTGCCTTCCGCCTTCTATCCCCTTCTCCGGCTTCCACCTTCCTCGTCTCCGTCGCAGCCTCGTCTCCGTTGCAGCTATGGCCCGCGACTCTAGGGGGAGGTTCTGCAAGGAGGAGGCCCCGCGGCCACGTCCCCGTCCGTCTTCCTCGGTGCTGTCCGCCGCCCCCGCCAAGAGAGTGAGGTTCCGCGGTGACGAAGAGGAGCCGTCCCAGCGCGCCGCCCCCGTGCGTCTTCCTCGGCGCTCCATGGAAGAGGCCGGTTCTTCGTCGGCCCGGGGGAGGAAGCCGTACACGCGCGCAAGGGCCAAGTTGGCGGACTCCAGCGACGCCCGCCATGGAGAGGCAGGGTTTTTTTCCTCAACGCGAAGGAAGAAGCGGTCCACACGCATTGAGGTGAGCGCGAACTCCTCCAGCGACGACCCGGGCAGAAGAGTGGTGCTGGTAGACCTCATCTCCTCCGGCGACGACTCCAGCAACAACTCCGGTGACGACTCCAGCAACAACTCCGGTGATGATTCTGAAGACCATGAGGCAAGTTCTGAAACCATCACGCACGAGATTTGTCCTTGGACCTTCACATCTTCACTGATCAATTGTTCTAATGCATCAATTTCCATTTGTTGTAGGAAGTTGTTGCACATGACATTGACAGGATTTGGACTGAAATCAACAAGCTCAAGGAATCGGCTGAAGAGAAGCAGGCAAGTTTTGAAACCAGTTAGAGCTAAAACAGCTTTCTTGTAAATTACAACTGTTATGAAGCTTGCATTAATATAATTTTTTCCTTTGTTTTAGGACCGTGCTGTTACTCGTGATGACATTGACTACATCTGGAAAGGAATCGACAAGCAGGATGAGCAACTTAAAGCCACACAAAAGAGGCAGGAGATTGAACTTCTAAAGAAGAATGCTGAGCTGGCAGAAAGAGTTGCAAAACTAGAGACAAGGCTAGCTGAACTTGAGGCAGCAGCACAAAAGAAGCCATCTAGCTAGCTAACTAGTTCCCTTGTAGCAACAATCTAGTTTGGTGATGCGCCCAGCTGATGCAGTCTTATTTTGGTGATGTGCCTTGCTGATGCATGTCAGATGTGAATATGTTTGTTATGACTTATGAGTTAGTTTGCTTGGTGATGTGAACTACATTACTCGTTTTAAGGCCCACACAAGCCCACTCGCGCTAGGTTAGTACTTAGTAGGGAAGGACGCCTCCCTCACGCAGTCTCCTCCCACTCTCCCCTCGCGCCGCCGCCACCACTTTCTCCCCCTCACCTTCTGTTGACGGTGAATTTCCGTCAACCTAGAGTACTTATTACGCATTGCTTTCGATTATGATTTGCAACTAACCCGCCACTAGGCACACTAATGATATAACAAGTTCAACTTCGTATGTGCATTTGGAAGTATTGTGTTTTTGCAGGAAAACATGGACAAAAGGGACGGAGTCACGACAAGTTCAAAGGAGCAAATGAGGAGTTCCGTTCGTGTTCGAGTGCAAGGAGAAATCACTTCCAAAGGTGGCAAGGACCAAGGTGGTACGACGGATCATCCCCGAGGACTAAGACATAAAGTTCGGACTTCATGTGAGAAGACCCCCTATCTTGATCGCGGGGATGACGACCTCAAAATGACACAAATCAAGGGGGCAATGTCCAAAATGCCAAGATAAGCCGCGGGGAGGAAGATGGGCCCGAACCGGCCCAGAAAGGGCCTAGGCCGGCCGGCCCGTTCGGACCGGCCCAGGGGGTTTTTGGCCCGGTTTGGCCCGCCCTTTGACCTAGCTCCATCTTGGTCTATTTGTAGCTCCCTCGTCCGACGGCCGCCGCATCCAATCATTCTACCGACCTCTATTCACCAGAAACTCGCCGCCACAAGATGAGGGATGAGATTAGATGAGTTCGTCGCAAGGATCAACGTCGGCGGAGGGAAGGAAGCAAGAGAAGGACTGCAAGCCGCTGGCCTAGGGGTGTTCCCAAGCTTCATCGCCGCCATCTTCATTGACGACGTTCTCCGGAGTCTCCATCACCCCTATGTGCTTCAATCCTTGTAAGATGATGGGGTAATGTCTCCGTTCATCCCTAGGGTTAGATGGATACATGCTATGTGATCGCTACTTGATTCGTGGTTTCAATCTATTACTTTCATGTTGATGATGCTTTGACGATTAAGGTTAGCTACCGTGTTTTTCGGGCGTATGATATCCGCTACTCCCATAGATTCCATCAACATACCGTGTCCATCATAGGTCTAGTCACGATTACCTCCGCGTAGTGACAGTACGGGGGGAGGGAAAGGGCGAAACCGTGGTCACGACCCCCGGTAGATTGGTTTACCACTCTCGTGTAGTAGATGCATATCTATGATATCCTAGATCCTAGGGAGGGAACGCTTATCTTTCTTAATCACTCTCTTGTGCCAACCTTTGCCATCTAGCTTAATCTTAGACTAACATAGATTAGATTGCTTTTACTTTAGTTTAATCCTCTCTTTAAAGGTTTCCCTAGTTAACTAGATTAGTGCTTGGTTAAGCGCTAGCAACCCCCTTGCTCTGTGGATTGACAAACCTTGGGATCTCCCGTAGGTGAAGAAGGGCATAGGTGACTTGTACGCTTGCGAGTCCAATCGAAATGTTAAACGAGTTTTTACCATCAACAAGCCCCTTTTTTTGGCGCTGTTGCCGGGGAGCAAGCCAGTTTGCTACGTTTAATCTTGTATTAGTTTTGTTGATTACTAACATCTAACCCTAGTTTTCTAGAAAAAACCCTTTTGTGTTTTTCTTTTTTTTTAGTGCCTAGATGGATTTGTTCACCTCACCTTTGGAGGACGAAGAGATGTCGCTAAGGGATCTAGCAATGCCGTCAATGGAAGACATTGAGATGCAAAAATCAGATTTGACGCTTGCTACAACCCACTATGAAGTGAAGCCTGGAATCATCAAGTTAGTGGCGACAAACCCCTTTAGAGGATTGGAGGATGACAACCCATATAGACACATTAAGGAATTCACGATGATATGCAACACGGTGCAACAAAAAGGAGTTCCGGCCGCTTGGTTCAAGTGGAATCTTTTTCCGTTCTCTCTCGAAGATGAAGCGCGAAGATGGTACACACTTGCGTCCGTTGAAGCAAAAGGAAATTGGGATGAGCTAGTGAAGAAGTTTCTTTTGAAGTTCTTTCCCATAAGCAAGGTTCAAGACTTACGGAGGCAAGTGCTCACTTTCAAGCAAGGAGAGGATGAAGGAATTGATGAAGCATGGGACCGTTTTAACGAACTACTTGAGCGAGGCCCGAACTTGGGATTTTCCGGTGACTTGATGTTGCATACCTTTTATTTTTCACTAACCCCTAACTCATCTCGTTTTGTAAGCATGTGTGCAGGCGGTGATATAATGGATAAAACAATTAGTGAAGCCGCACAAATCTTACAAAGGATAAGCAATGGACAAAGAACGCAACGAGATTGGCAAAGACGTTGTCGGGAGGAGCAAAACGACAAAAACAAGCCCGAGGTGCTTGCTGAAATTTCTGAAAAAGATGAACCGGAGGTCAAGAAAGATGAACCGACCATACAAGAAATTGAAGATCCACTTCCCAAGGTAAGAGAAGTCATTTCGGATATTAAAAATATTGAAACTAACATGAATGTAGGCCGAAGTATGGGGAATGCTAGACCATTAGCGGAGTTCAATCAATCCGGTTGGATTCAAGTTGATTTTGCCCCCCCAATCAACTACCGAAGGAAGGAGGAACACCGACACGTCGCCAAGAGAGTTGAAGACGTTTTTGATCAAGAGATGAGTGGAGAGTCGATCCAAAAGATATTTGAAGAAGAAAGAGAAGAAGATGATGAAGCATGGATCGACCGATTTGACAACTCAAAGATGATTTATGATGAAGAGAGAGAAAAGTACAACCGTGACGAGCCTAGTGACTCGAGGGACAAATGGGAGAAGGTAGGACTCAAGCTAGAAGGTTATAGCTTGTGTGCTATTGAAGCTCACACACTAGCAAAGCAAGACATGGAAGTACTCAAGGATGAAGAAAAGAGTGAATCAACGAAGAGCGACCTTGACGACATGTGGTACACGGGAGATAAAGAAAGCAACATACAAGACTTTGAAGATGAAGATTTGGTTGATAATGAAGACTTCAAAGAAGACATGAATGCGTACATAATTGATGGATTACACGTTCCACATGATGAGATGGAGGGGATACAAAAAGGTAACAAAGAGACACCTTCACTCGTTGAGATTGGTTCGCCTTCAACACCGCTAGATGAACCAAATATCACTCTTGTTGAAAAAGCTCTAAGGCCAAGGTACGTGCTGAAATCTCAGGATATTATTGGTATTGATGTTGATAAATTCAAATACTCATGCTCAACCAATAGTATGAATGATAGTTTAAATTCTATGCCTTGTTCCAATAATGATCATGTTGATAGGCTAGATTTTCTTGAGAATGAAAAAGAGGAAACATTTATGTTCGAATCGATCAATCTCACACCTAAAGAACCTTTGCCTAATGATGAGCTAAGTGCTATGCATGAAACATATGCTTCTTTTGTTTACACCTTGACTTGTTGCTACAATTCGCATGTGGTGTTAATTATGGACGCATATGTTTACAATAAGTTTTGTAAATCTCGATCATGCTTTGCGCTTGGTCAAGATAATGACCTTAAAAAAGGCACATGTCGGGAGAAGGCCCGATTTTCACTAACCATGTAGACAAGGCTCGAATAATGAAAAGAGAAGTCATGTCTAAAGAGTTGCAAGATAAATCATCAACCTCTCCAAATCCCGCAATGGATGCTGCTGTCTCTATCAATTTGAGAGCTTGTTCAGAGGTGTACAAAGGAAGAAAATGAGATATTCAGAAGCTCCATCAAGTTTCCATTCCAACACATCAAGAACCAACGAGTTTGAAGACCCGTGCGAGGAGTTATGGAGAAAACATTAAGCGTTGCGCGTTCTGAAATTTCAGGACAGATTTCATTACCGAAGTAAAATAGACGTAACTCTCTTGTCCGGAGTCTGATTTGGGCAAATAAAGACTCGTTGGAAAGGAAATTTTGTGCACTGTGCAATGGAGTAGAGATTGGGTATACTTTCTGTTATGGACATTAAAGAAAAATTTATGAAGTGAAGGCAGCACCGAAGGGTGATAAAGAAGGAGATAGCGATGAAGCAAAAGGATGCCTTGGGCAAGTCTTCTATAAGTGATCAAGCACAACATGGGAAGTAAATTAAAGCTGCATTGGTACCTTTTCTTCTTGCATGAAGGACCATGGCTATGCGACGAAACGAAGGTATGTGAAAAAGTCGAGCTCTATGACTTTAAATGAAGCGCTTTTCGGGAGGCAACCCGTTTCTTTATGTTTTTATTCCTTTCTTAGAGAGAATAAAGAATGGTACCTTCTTATGATGATCAACTTGTGGTTATTAATCTAAGTTTAGTTTTCTTTTTAGAACCACCATCAGGTTCATGCTCATATTTATTTATTTATTTGCATGCATTGCATTTTGTTATCAACGTGATGTTTCTTTGCATATACATGTTTTGCACATAGTTGGCTTGGTCGTTTTATATACTTAATGATGTATGCTTCAGTTTCCATGTTAATGCTTCATAGGGCCCTATGAGTATTTTCCTTTTGTGATCTTGTGTAAACGTGGTGTTTAAACATGATTGCGGACCATCATCGTTAAGTTCGATAAACCTGGCTAGCTTTTCATATGTTTTCATGGTTGCATTGGTTAGTTTATAAGCTCTGCAATGCGCTTAATTTTTCTTGTGCTATAAGAGTTATTGATTTAGGGATAGACATGGTGTTTTAACCCTTGATAAATAAATCTTTATGTCTATGGAGAAATTTGGCAACCTAGTTGTAAACATGGTGTTTAGAACTAGGTGAAAACATTGTCTTTGTTTATATGCTTTCCTATCATGTGCATACACACCTTGCACCACGTACACTCATTAGGTTTTTATTTCTCATTAGACTAATTATGCCACAAGTTGAGAGTCCTAGTAAACATTGGATTGTTGGCAATTCTATCTACTCCCAACCGTCACCTTGGGGGTAGAATGTGCGCTTAAAACGCCTTGCAGGCAAGATAAAGACTCTCACTACAAGGAAATTGAAGGATGGCTAAGTTAAAATGCTTTGTCTTCTTCTTCCATGCCTAGAAAAATTCTAAGCATGGGGGAGACCCTGAATCTTCGACACGGAAGTGCAACATGACGCTCTAGAAGATAAAAATGACCAAGATCATCAACGTCTCCGGATCAATGCGCAAGAAGCCACCGATCTCATCAAAATTCTGCGTGGTCTCAAAGGGAAAACACTGAGTATTTTTGGATATTTAGAAGCCCCATGAAGTTACGATTCCAACCAATCAAGGATCAAGACAATCGGAGGTTCCTACAAGCGGTTATGCCCGAATCACCGAGTGCAACACGTCCTGAAATCAGTTTTGGACAGCACGCAGCGCTGAAGTAAAACGGACATAGCTCCCTTGTTTGAACTCCGTTTTCGATGAATGACCACACGTTGGAAAGGTAATTTCATAAACTTTTCAATAGAGCTATATTTTGATATATGTTCTGTTCTGTATAGAGGTGAAATCCATGAAAAAGAGACAGCAAGGAGATGACGAGAACAAGAAAGAGGAGATGGTGATGACGACATTGAAGAGAAGAGCGACCAATGACTCCAATAAGCATACAAGATCAAATTCAGAAGTTTGGGAGCATTGATAAATCAAGACAAAAGCAAAGCCACATCGATACATGGAGATGACGGAGTAAGGCAACGAAGAACTACAAAGGATGGTAACATCTCCATGGACCTTCTCTTTTCCGAATATAAATGTTTGTAAGTATGCCTTCAACCTTATTAGGTGCAACATTTTGTTTTTCTTTTCCAATAATAACATGGCTACTAGGAGGACAACCTAGGTTTCTTTTTATTTTCAATAGATAGGCATGACCATGTGTTCACCTCGATGTTTATATTGCCTATGCTTACGGAAAGATGATGAAAGTTGCCGCTTTGTTTTACCTACATGAAGTTATACATGTCTTGGCTAATTGCTCTCTATAATATGATCTAAAATTAATTTAAATACTGGTTCTTTTATTTGTGGAGGTGAAATGACTATGCTCTAGACCCACATACATATCTTTGCTCTTTGATTTAAGTTTATGGATAGTCAGATAACTTGTTGTTTTTATGAAAACTTAACTTTTATGCTATCTACATATTTGTGATACTCTTGCAAAGTTCTACCTACCAAAGCCATATACATATATGTTCTATGATAACAAAACTCGTAGATTGCAAACATATGTTTTGATGAGTTGGATTAGGATTGATTTCTATGGTTTGAGACTAAGAAGCTGGTCATTCCTTTGTGTAACTTTTCATGCTAGCCTTTTTGTCCATGCATTGTGGGTTTTCACATCGAATATTTCACAAACTTCGCTGGGCATCCACCCTAAACCAAAAACATCCTTTTGTGATCACCTCCTTGTCCACAACCCAATTTGAGTATGGAGTAAAATTCGTGTCATTACATCATCTCTGACAAATGCTATGAAGGTATTATGTTGCAAAAAGTTCTGAGGAGCAAAAGAAAAAAAATGAAAAATGAAAAAAAAATTATTATGATGAGAAGAAAAGAAAAGTAAGGAAAAAAGGAAGAATAAAGAAAAAAAGAAAGAGAGAAAAATGAGAAGGAAATAAAATAAAAGTAAAAAAATAATAAAGATGCTCCTTGGTTCTTTTTGCTTCATAAGTTCTCAAGTGCCTTGATGACAAATCCATACTCAAATCTTCCAACCATGTGCAATCCGATAACGAGGACTTCACTCGTGCCTCGGGATCATACATTGGCTACTTGCACATGTCCACCTATCTAAATGTGTGTGTTTCATCCCTCTCTCTTTCCAACATTTATTTTCCATGGCCTTTTTGACGAGTTTCGGTAATTCCAATAGATCTCTCTCTTAATTTGACAATATTTCGGATATATGTTTTGCTAGGATTGTTTTTAACCTTCCAAGCTCCACATAAGCCTTCCACTATCACATATGAGTAGAATAGGTTGAAAATAATCTAGTATAGGCTTGAGTGACTTGATGAGATGAGTGTTTCCATGAGCTTTTGCAAGAGATTTTCACTTATGTTGGATATGCATCTTTTTGAAAATTCTTCCATGGAACAAGGAAATGGTTTGAAGTTCACTTAAGTTTGAGAGCATCATGTTTATTAAATGTGGCTTGTTCTTTATTGTTAGTCTATCTTACATAATGAAAAAGAAGTCGGTCACAACTTGAACTTTAAAAATAAATTCTTAAGAGAGAGCAATTTGCCTCGTCATGAATGACTAAGTGCAGGGACAACATTGGAAGGCAACGCTGATTTATCTTTTAAGCGAGGATTACTTACTCGAGGACGAGCAAGGTTTAAGCATGGGGGAGATGTTGACGGTGAATTTCCGTCAACCTAGAGTACTTATTATGCATTGGTTTCGATTATGATTTGCAACTAACCCGCCACTAGGCACACTAATGATATAACAAGTTCAACTTCGTATGTGCATTTGGAAGTATTGTGTTTTTGCAGAAAAACATGGACAAAAGGGACGGAGTCACGACAAGTTCAAAGGAGCAAATGAGGAGTTCCGTTCATGTTCGAGTGCAAGGAGAAATCACTTCCAAAGGTGGCAAGGACCAAGGTGGTACGACGGATCATCCCCGAGGACTAAGACGTAAAGTTCGGACTTCATGCGAGAAGACCCCCTATCTTGATCGCGGGGATGACGACCTCAAAATGACACAAATCAAGGGGGCAATGTCCAAAATGCCAAGATAAGCCGCGGGGAGGAAGATGGGCCTGAACCGACCCAAAAAGGGCCTGGGCCGGCCGGCCTGTTCAGACAGGGCCCAGGGGGTTTTTGGCCCGGTTCAGCCCGTCCTTTGACCTAGCTCCGTCTCGGTCTATTTGTAGCTCCCTCGTCCGACGGCCGCCGCATCCAATCATTCTACCGACCTCTATTCACCAGAAACTCGCCGCGACAAGATGAGGGATGAGATTAGATGAGTTCGTCGCAAGGATCAACGTCGACGGAGGGAAGGAAGCAAGAGAAGGACTCCAAGCCGCTGGCCTAGGGGTGTTCCCAAGCTTCATCGCCGCCATCTTCATCGACGATGTTCTCCGGAGTCTCCATCACCCCTATGTGCTTCAATCCTTGTAAGATGATGGGGTAGTGTTTCCGTTCATCCCTAGGGTTAGATGGATACATGCTATGTGATCGCTACTTGATTCGTGGTTTCAATCTATTGCTTTCATGTTGATGATGCTTTGACGATTAAGGTTAGCTACCGTGTTTTTCGGGCGTATGATATCCGCTACTCCCATAGATTCCATCAACATACCGTGTCCATCATAGGTCTAGTCACGATTACCTCCGCGTAATGACAGTACGGGGGGAGGGAAAGGGCGAAACCGTGGTCACAACCCCCGGTAGATTGGTTTACCACTCTCGTGTAGTAGATGCATATCTATGATATCCTAGATCCTAGGGAGGGAACGCTTATCTTTCTTAATCACTCTCTTGTACCAACCTTTGCCATCTAGCTTAATCTTAGACTAACATAGATTAGATTGCTTTTACTTTAGTTTAATCCTCTCTTTAAAGGTTTCCCTAGTCAACTAGATTAGTGCTTGCTTAAGTGCTAGCAATCCCCTTGCTCCGTGGATTGACAAACCTTGGGATCTCCCGTAGGTGAAGAAGGGCATAGGTGACTTGTACGCTTGCGAGTCCAATCGAAACGTTAAACGAGTTTTTACCATCAACACCTTCGTCCCCCTCACCTCCCCCCACGCCGCGACCCACTCTACACCCCTTCACTGAGACGCGCGCCACACCACGCTCGGCGCGACGCGCACCACACCTCTGACAGCGAGATCTAGAGGAGGAGGGACCCAGCTGCGGCGGCGGTGATGACAACGACGACTAGAGGAGGGATCCAGTGACGACGACGACGACGACGACTAGGAGGAGGAGGGATCCAGCCACGAGGTCGACGCGAGGACGAGGACGTGGCGGCGAGCAGGCAGCGACGAGGAGTAGAGATCCCTCCGCTCCGGCAGTGCGAAGGTCAGTGGCGAATCTAGGATTTGAGTTTATGGTATGCCGCTCTAAAAATGTCTTATACAATTCGGTAAATGCATTCTACCAACTCGGTAATAATTGTAAAATTAACAACAATTCAGTAATAACGTAATTTGGTATATTTGCTCGAGTTTATGGAATTAGGCCAAGCGCGCTTTTGCAGCACACATGCGTTCAGGTAATCAAGTATACAACATATGTGTGCGTATGGTTTTCTTTTTATATAAATGCGTATAAATATACTTGTACTTGTGGGAATTGTAGGGTATGCCGTGGCTCCTTTGTATAAGTACATGTGGACATACTTAGCTGTCGATCGTATACATACTTAGCATTTCCCTTTAGATTGACTCTTACATTTGGTTTTGCTCTTGTTCCTATGCACATCTGCACATTCTCTCCAAGTTGAATAAGTACCTCATCAGCAACCGAGGCAGCCTGCATCTTGCTCTTTAAAATGGTATGGTCGCTTTGCCTGCACTAATTTTTTGGTTACTGAATTTTCCATTTATGTTAATGGTTTACCAAGAACCAATGATATTACAGTGGGCTAAAGTAGTTACTGTAATTCCCTTGACTATTAATTCACAGGATAATTCTGACGAGGACTATAGACCTGGGCCACAAGATGAAGAAGAGGGTTATGGCACTGCTAGTGCACAACAAGACCAGATGGGTGGGGCTCAGCGCCGAGGCAAAGCGCCAAGGACATCCACAAAGTGGCCAAGTGACACAATGATAGTCACTGAGGTCGACATAGTGGGGATGCTAGTACCATTGACTCAAAAGCGCAGGTTCAGGGCGCTTGCGGGGCTCGTTGCTAGACAAAAGATACCTTTGAACTTGCCGGAAATCAAAGAACTAAGCAATGATGAAAAGTGGGACTTGTTTGATAAGCATGTGCAGAAACACTTGAAGTTCCAGGAAGATGCGAAACCGCAGGCATTCAAGCTTTTTTGGAAGACGGCAGCCAAGGCATGGAGACAATTCAGATTTCAGCTTAGGTGAGATTTTATCAGAAAAGGACTTGAGCCATTTACAAGGCACCCGTTTATTGTCCCGGAACAGTGGAAGGAGTTCATGAAACAGGCAGAAACTGAGCAAGCCTCATCTGCTAGTGTCAAGTTCAAAGAACTCTGAAGCCGGAACACAAGCGAGCACAACATGGGTCCAGCTGGTTATACTGTGAAACTAGAACAATGGGAGGAAGAGGACAGACAATTAGCTGCAGCTGGTATCCCCAACCCATATGACGCCTACCCTGATGATCGTTCCAAGAATTGGCTATGAGCAAGGAGTAAGCTAGTGATTAAAGACCGTGTTGCCGTGATAGTGTTCAACAACAAAGAGGTAGAAAAATTGGCTGCGGACATCAAGGAGAAGATTGCATGTGCAGAATCTTCAGGAATGGCAGGGCAGAGGGAGTATGATGTGCTAAGTCAGTGCTTGGGCCGCCCTGAACAACCAGGTCATGTGCGTGGTATCTCCAACTACCAGGGCTGGAAGTATGCATGGCCTCAGCACGTCGAGATGTACAGGAAGAGGAAGAGGACGAAGACCGACACATCAGTTGATACGGAAAAGATAAAGGAACAAATCAAGCAAGAACTGGTGGCTGAGATGCGGATGCAGAACATGCAGATGCAGAGGTGGTGTTGTCACCAGATGGTGTTGTCACCAATGTCCAATCGCGCAAGCCCTTCACCCGCCACACTGAAGAGCAACTGTGCGTCCGCAGATGTAGGTTTGATCGATGGCACTGCAGAGTTGGTGACGGAGGTGCGCTGTGACGATCGTACACACGAAGACCTTATAGGCATGTTGACTGAACCCACACACTGTGGCCTATGGATCACGTGGAGGGGGCTTCAATGTGAGGCTGCACTTGGTCTTGTTCATCCAGAGGAGACTACGCTACAAACAGTCCCGATTCATGAAGACTGTGTTGTGGTTGAAGTGCTCACTGTATATACTATCTTTACGGATGAACTGTTGGAATACCCTCCTAATGACGAGGTGATGAAACTCGGACAAGCTCAAGGACAGAGGTTACAGTGGAGAAGGTGTCGGATTGACATCAAAGGAGCACCAACATGTAAATCTCGTTCACAGGCTACGGTACAGATTCCTTGTAGTTCACACATTATGGTACAGGTTCCTTCCTCAGATGGTTCCCCTCCTCCTCCTCCTCCTCCTCCTCAATCCCCACATCCGCAAGACGTTCCATTTGGACCTCCTCTTCGTCCTGAAAAACTTGCATCCCCACCTCCTCATCATCCTGAAAACACAGAAAAACTTGCATCCCCACATCCGGAAGGTACACAAAATATTCCATCCCCACCTACTCCTAGTCCTAAAAAAACAGAAAAACTTGCATCCCCACATCCGCAAGAGACACCAAATATTCCATCCCCACCACCACGCCCACCACCTCCTTCTCCTTCTCCTCCTCATGAAACAACAAAACCTACACCCCAAACGGAAGTGCTCAAAACAATCATGCCAAAGCAGGTACATCTGGGCCTAATACCTCTGTAATAGGTCCTGGTGAGACACCACTAGGCAAGAAAGCCCTTGAGAAACCTTCAGCCATTTCAAATCAGCAAGGAAAGAAACTTGTCGAAAATAAAATCTCTACACCACGTACAGCAGGCAAGAAATCCCTTGAGAAACCTTCAGCCATTTCAAAGCTGCAAGAAGAGAAACTTGCCAAAAATAAAAGCTCTACACCACCTATAGCAAGCAAGCAAGCCCTTAAGAAACCTTCTTCAGCCATCTCAAAGCAGCAGGAAAAGGAAATTGCTGTAAATAAAAGCTCTAAGAGGCCTACTAGAAAGCGATCTAAGAGAAACACCAAGGAGAATCGTTGGTATATGACTAACCCAAAGCAATCTGAGAGTGACACCGAGAAGAATACTTGGGCTATGGTTAACTCAAATTACAAATTCGGAAAGAGCCTTCTCAGTGATGGTGATCTCAAAAAGGCTGCTCCTTTTACTAGAAAGCTCCACACATTCTATATGCAACGTGGTAAGTCAGATGATGATTCTCAAATTATGGTCGCACTTCGGCCCGGGACCAATGCATGGCCTCAGAGAGATGAATCGTCAAACGAACTCCAGCAGCTACCTGTGCAACTCAGTGATTTGTACGATCTCTTCAACTTGGATGCTTTGGATCTGACACTTCTCCGCTGCTTCATCCTGTAAGTTGCTTGAAAATTTAATCTGCTTCTCACTAATCACATCCTCTATCGAAATGTACTTTTTGCCTCACATCATCTTTATTACCATGTATTTTGTCTCCTTACACTTTGTTTTTTCTTACTAATAGGAATATGACTGTAGAAGTTGAGAACAAGGGCCCTGCAGTTGGCTTCCTTGATCCTGAATGCCTTTGCTCGACAACGTTGAACAGCACGGATAACACTCTTGCTTTCTCTGTGTCCTATATGCTCAATGCCTTCAAACTATATGCTAAAAAGAATTTAATGCTTACCGCTTATCTCAGTACGAACCACTGGATTGCAGTGGCGATCATTCCGAAGCAGCGGAAGGTCTACTATCTTGATTCATTGAAGACAATTAATACTAATACTGGCCCTTTCGAGCTAATCATTAATGAGTAAGTTATTTCTTTCTTAACCTGCGGACGTTCCTCAACAAACTGTACAGAGTATATTAATTAATAGTGTCCTAACCATTGTTGATTGTTTCGTTGTAGGGCTTGGGAACGTTACTGCGGCAAAAAGTTCTCGCGCCTTGGAACACGTCAAAGATGTTAAGGTACATACCACTTATTTCCTTCCTGTGGAAGCTAGTACTAAAGCTTGAGTTTATTTCTTCTCGATCACCACTATTTTTCTTTGTACATTTATTGCAGTGCTACCAACAACCTACTGGATCCAGACTCTGCGGCTTCTATTGTGCCTATCACATGCTTCGATTAAAAGAAAGCGGCCCACATATGGAGGTACTTTCTTGGGATCTTCATTTGTAAAACCTGCAACTGAGCATAGTTCTTGCTTATTAGCACTGCACATGTTTGGTAACCACCTATATATGTGTGCTGACTGGTGACATTGTTATATCCAAAGATTAGGGCTAGATGAGCGTCCTCTCGACAAATCATTGCTGGCAGATGTTCGTGAAAGAATTGCCACATTCCTCATGGAACAGGTGATCACAGCCGGAGGAAAATTTTATGTTGATGAAGCTGTGTGGGCTCAGATTATGTATGGTGACTAGGAAATTTTTGCATTCCTCCTTGTCCATGAATTTTTGCATTCCTCCTTGTCCATGAATTTTTGCATTCCTCCTTGTCCATGAATTTTTGTGATATTGTTGCATTCCTCCTTGTGAGATGCATTTCCTCCTTGTGAGATGATGATGCTGAATTTTGTCATATGATGCATGTGAATTGTGGATTTCTGTGAATTTGGATGTTGGATCTAATTTCTGTGAATTTAGTCATATCCTGGCTGGTTCCAGGATGCAGCCCCTGATGGCTGCCAAATCCTGGCTGGATCCAGGATGCAACCGGCAAGCAGGAAGCAGGTTACTGTAGGGGTGGCCTACGTATCTGTAACGGGCGTTAATTAAAGCTCGTTACAAACACTGACCACTGAGTAACAGGCTTCAATTGGAACACCCGTTACAAACATGCCAACAAAGTAACGGGCACCGTAAAAGCCCGTTACCAATACTGACCGGTGGGCCCCACAACGTGGCCCGTTCGTTGAGACATCGGAGACGCAGGTTCAACACACGCGTCTCGGATATTGATTTCACAGTAACGGGCTTTGTTTTGATGCCCGTTACCAAAGTTCCCTATGGGCCCAGAGAAACAGTCATTTTCACGTGACCGGTGGCTAGTTGTGGTAACTGTTGTTGTTTGATGCCCGTTACGAATACTAGTTGTGCTGAGACGCACGTGAAATAGACGCGTCTCATTTCGTCGAGACATCGGAGACGAAGTTTCATAAAACGTGTCGCTGATGTTGAGTTCCTGTAACGGGCTTTGTTTTGGTGCCCGTTACCAAAGTTCTCTGTGGGGCCAGAGAAACAGCCATTTCACGTGACCGGTGGCTAGTTGTGGTAACGGTTGTTGTTTTATGCCCATTACGAATATGTGTTATCAGTAACGGGCATCTGCCCGTTACCTTTCTTGGCTTATTTGTAACACTTGATCGGTAACGGGCGCATTGCCCGTTACTAAAGGCGATCTACGCCCGTTACCAAAGTGAGTTTTTCACGTAGTGCACCCATTTACAACCGACAACTCTCTTATTTGCAGGTAGACTTGTAAGTACCCAAGTGTTATTTTTATCAAGGGCGTCCATTTCCTCCAAGATTGCTTTCCTCCACTGTGGATCTCATTTTGGTTCCTGCCAGTCATGTGGTGCAGACATAGATTGCAATGCTCCTACAAAACATTTATACTGATGGCCAATAGATATATATGAAACATAATTAGAGATATCATACAAAGATAATTTAGGAGGCAACTTTCCAGTAGTAATATGAGGCTCCTTTCTATGGGCTATAGGTATATCTAAGTCATCATGTGGAAGAGAAATTGTACCATCAGTTGTAGGACTTGAATCTGAACTATGTGTATCTGACTCAACTTGAGTTTCATGATTCCTCTCCAATGGACTGGCTTCCTCCCCCTGCACTCATTCCTGCTCAGCTTGATGTCTTCGTCTTCGTGTATATACTTGAAGATTT
Source organism: Cenchrus fungigraminus (assembly GCA_036936925.1). Classification (NCBI taxonomy): domain Eukaryota; kingdom Viridiplantae; phylum Streptophyta; class Magnoliopsida; order Poales; family Poaceae; genus Cenchrus; species Cenchrus fungigraminus. Next base: position 122,203,041 of record CM072770.1, on the reverse strand, counting down.
TGGTCCTCATTTGGTTTTGGGCATTGTAACACTTCATTTGTACATTGATGCTCACTTGTGATTGTTCTTCTATACATCTCTATCAACATCACTATCTTCCAGTGGAATTACTCCCACCACTATTCTCCTTGATTCACTAGGATTGTTCTCTTCTTCTTTACCCCCTATCTCGTTGTCCCAATCTAAAACATCACTTGAGGAAAGGTCAGAAACACTACAAGGTTTTGTAACAAATGCAACACTTCTGAATTGCAACGCCTAAAATTTGGTTGCTAGAGATGGTTGTATTGCAACCATTCTAAAAAATGGTAGCGATACAAGCCTTTAATACAACAGTTTTCAAGTCGTTGCGAACCTTTGTTGCATTTGGTGGATGATATTGCAATGGTGAAAAATGGTTGCAGTAGAATTGATTTTCGTTGCAATTATGTGGTAGTACTGCAACCACGTTTGCGTTAGTTGCATTTGATTGTGCCTATTGCTACATTTGTTTTGTGTTGCACAAAATTTCACAAGCGTTGCAACTGCTAGATGCATAATGCAACGAGAACTTTGATAGGCGAAGCAAAAGTGGTTCGCAATTGCAACGCTATTTTGGGTTGCAACTACAACAATTTATTGCAACAAGGACTCTAGGGGGCGAAGCAAAAGTGATTCTCAATTGCAACACTTTTTGGGAGTTGCAACTGTTACATGCTTATTGCAACGAGAACTAGTAGCCGAGGCTGATTTGGATTGGGCCTTGTATATGATATTTTATGAAAAAAATATAATTCATAGTAAAAATAGAACTTGGCTAATTTTGAATTTAGATTTTATCGTAATTATTAATTTTGAGAAAGAAGTTTGAATTGGTGCGGAAACAATCTGTCATTAGAGACAAAAATAGAAAAAAATAAAAAAGCGCCATGGTATGGAATTGAACCAAGGACCTCAATACTACACTAATATATGACTTACCACTACACCATTATAATGTTAGTGTTAGCTAGCATCGTTTCACGTCTTTTTCATGTTTCTATTTAGTCAGCTTATAGTAACTTATAGATATTAAAATAGAAAAGTTACTTTACAGGATTCTGTTAGTTAATTACATTACACTCGGTACGGTCCCACCTCGACCACGTGGCACTGCAGTCCCACTTTAACAACATTTAAAGCAGTAAATGATTTTAGATGGAAAAGTCATAAACATAAGAGTTATAGAACTCATGAAGACCTACACTTTGTATTATGATCATTTTTTGCATTTGACAGATTTTGAACGATTCAAATTTGAATTTCAAAACTTTACAAAGAAAAATCAAATTTTGAAACCCTAGATGGTTTCAAATTATTTTTTCTCTATCTAATGCAACACCGAATAACTATTGCAATAGGCCTAAAATGATTGCAATAAACACAATGCCAGGTAACCAAACAATTTTGAATTGTCACCAGCCGCGATTGCCATGTCACCTAGCCCCACCTTGAGGATGTGTCGATGCGGTCCGACCTTGAGGACGTGGTGATGCGGTCCTACCAATGGCCCCCCCTCAAAAAATAGTAATTAAATATGTATGCGTAGGAAAGAAAAAATGCATTCAACATTTTTGTACATGGTTTTTGCCACTGGCCAACTGCGGCCGCGCTCGGTTGAGCCCCGGCCGGTCGTGCCACGCCGTGGCCGAGCCACAGCCAGCTACGCCACGGCCCCGGCCAGCCGCAACCTCCCTCTAGCCTCCTGCACCACGGCCCTGCCCGGCCGCAGCCTCCGCACCACGCAGCGGCCGAGCCTCGGCCGGCCCCAGCCAGCCGCACGGCGGCCCCGGCCGGCTGCACTAAGGACGTGGTTGGCCGCGCCCTGGCTGCACCAAGGCCGTGGCTAGCTGGCCCCCCACAATCCACTCATGAAGTTCATTAAGATTTATTGGACAACTCTTACTTTGGTCAGTTGTTCATCCAACAAAATGGTAATACTATTGTTCACTAAATTTACATATGTCACTTATACTCATGAAACCATATGAGTGAGGAAAATTTTAGTCTTCTGTGTAATGCAACACTGAAAAATTGTTACAATAAGCCTAAAATGGTTGCAATAGACACAATGCCAAGAATTTAATTGGCAAAAAATGTCTGCTTGGGGATCGAACCTGAGACCTTTGGAACAAAAATGACATGTGCAAACCACTAGGATAAGCATTAGTTTATGTTGTATTAAGGTGTTTTATTCATTTTTATTAATTGAACTGCAATAAATCTTTTAAAACAAATTTGAAAAATATGTGGTTATACAACACATTTAATTTGGCTCCATAACCATCCCATAAAAGTTTCAAACGATTTTGACAAAGTGATATTGTACATCTTTCACAACTAGGAATTATCTCACTTAGCTATAGGACTATGTGAGTTATATGTCTTTGTGAGGGATATTCAACAACTCTTTATCGAAACCACTTGAATTTTTTATGTGACGCTCATACACCAAAATCATGTGGCTACGCAACTTTTTAGATTTTTCTAGCCACTTTATGATATTTTCACATTTATTCCTTAGTAATTCAATAAATAATTACAGTAATAGAAAAACTTGACCAGAAAATTCCATAGATTCACACAACAATATATTTAGGGTCCATAACCATCTCATAAAAGTTTCAAACGATTTTGACAAAGTGATACTATACATCTTTCACAACTAGGAACATATCTCACTTAGCTACATAGCACTATGTGAGCCATATATGCTTTTGTGAGGGATATTCAACAACTCTTTATCGAAATCACTTGAATTTTTTATGTGACCCTCGTACACCAAAATCATGTGACTACATAACTTTTTAGATTTTTCTAGACATTTATGATATTTTGACATTTATTACTTAGTAACTCAATAAATAATTACAGTAATAGCAAAACTTGATCAGAAAATTCCATATATTCACACAACAACATATTTTTGCTCCATACCCATCCTGTAAAAATTTCAAATAATGTTAACAAAGTGTACTATTCATCCTTCACAATCAGGAGCATCTCTCACTTAGTATGACTTTGTGAGGATATGCATCACCACGTTCTCAGAATAAATTAAAACTTTTTTGTCGACACTTATACATCAAACGGTGGTGTCCCTCCAAGGTTTTTGAATTTTTTTATGTAGTTAAGGGTATTTTAACATTTATTCTTTAGTAAATCATAAGATAATTACAGTAATAGGTAAACTTGGTCAGAAATTCGCATAGATGCACACAACATCATAGTTTGGCTCCATAAACATCCCATTAAAGTTTTAAATGATTTCTACAAAGTTGTACTAAACATCTCATACAAGGATGCACATCTCTCGCTCATCTATAGGGGCATGTGTGACACCATGTATGACTTTGTGAGCATGTGCATCACCACTTTCTCAAAATCAATTGAAACTTTTTTGATGACACTTATACACCAAAAGGAGGTGTCCCTCCATTTTTTTTTGAATTTTTTTACGTAGCTTAGGGTATTTTAACATTTATTCTTTAGTAAATCATAAAATAATTACTATAATAGGTAAACTTGGTCAGAAATTTGCCTAGATGGTGGAGACAGGAGGAGCTGCTCACCTTGCAGATGGAGGCGGCACGCACGGATTCAGCCGTCCCCCACCCGCGCCGGTGCCGTGACTTCCACCAAGTTCATCCACCTCTGCTGCGACCCCCAACTCTCGGGCTCGTCAATTCTACATCTTAAATCTTGCCTTCAGGCACGATGTGGTACGATTCTTGTCTAGCAAACTTCGCAATTATGATCTCTATAAGAGAAAAGGCATATTGGTTCCTTCTCTCTTCTGCGCTATTTAATTTCTCTCCATGTGAATGGGTAGAGATTAATTTGGAAGCAACAGATCTGATGAGACCTATTTTTACTGTGTTTCTTAGTGGTAATTAAAATTGCAACACTAGTGAATTTTTTTGTTGGGAACATAGCTTTCATTAATTAATCACAAGGATTACAATCATGTTGGTGTGAAGGTAAAAGAAAACTAGGTGGTTCATGCCACACAGAACTCGAACTAGGAGAGGTTAAACAGATATGAGCTACTTCATTCGCACAACGCCTAGTATGCATACACTCAAGAGAGAGCATTGTTGATGCCAACTCTTGCATTTCCTCTAGGATGACAGTAATTTCAGATCTTTCTTGTCTGCGATTCTTCCATAGGGAGACAAACTGGAGGGAGTCTAACTCAATTATCACCCTCACGAACCCTTTGTCCAACGCCAGCCGCAGGCCATCACGCCACGCTTCTGCTTCCGCAGCCAGAGCTGACGAAATTGCAGGGAGCCCTCTTGATGCAGCACCTAAAAAAGTTCCCCTCGAATTGCGAATTACCACACCGGTGGAACAAGCCATGCTATCAGGACAAAAGCCACCATCACAGTTTACTTTCACCATGCCTTGCGGGGGAGATTTCCAGCTCTCCTTTGGCCGCCCAGCAGTTGGCTGCTGTTGTCGGACTGGCAACAGTAAGAAACATGCATCTAGTGCCCATTCAATTGCCTATCTTGGTTCGATTGGTGTTTTGCCGTGAGTTCGATCGTTTCTAGCAGACCAAAGAGACCACATGCCACACATTATCACAGTCCTATCCTCCTCTTTGCAGACATAATCATCCAGTAGGTCCACTGTCCATGTTCTTGGGCATAACCGGGATAAGCTCAAATTGTAGTAATCTTTTGTTGAGATCCAATTGGAAGACTTTGAGGTAAAATATCTGAACCAAATCAGTTTAACTAGAAAACAGGCGCGGCTTTGCCGTGTGCTGTGTGTGTAGCAGGCCAGCCGGTGGCACTGTTGGTGGCCTCGTAGTTTTATTCTCTCTTTAGTCATTACCCACCATCGTACATGTATTTCGTGTTTTTTTCTGCAATATTTAGAGGACTGGCCGAGATTGATATCTCCATTATTATGATATCTCCATTATTAAGAATAGAAGCAGTATCTTTTCTCGCCGGAAGGGGATGCATACTGCAGCGACAACTTCGCACCTGATTAGTTGTTGTGTGCAGCAAGCAATGCATGTATGTGCTTAAAAAAATATGGGTTGATCCAGTATATCCATTGGAGCATATTGTCCAAAGCAGCACTAGAAAAATGGGTGGACTGGTGCACCTTTCATGTATGAATGGTTTGATGGATAGTTCCAGGGTCGCTCCATGGAGCACCTACGCCCATCTTTACCCTGTGTTTCAAATATGTAATATATTTCAAGGATAGGTTGTTGTCTTCTTTTCTACACTCATAGACTTATTTGTACCTGAATTTGCCACTGAAAATTCTGTATATTATTTATGTCAGATCTTACATAAAGTTAAGATTAGATGATTCATGTGAGTTTGAGTGCTTCACATATGGTGCTGGTACTGACTTAAAAAAAGTTCTATAAATTCTTTTCAAGACACGGCGGTGAGTTGTACTCTAGTAAACTGAATACAGTAGCATTCTAGTAAACTGAAAAATGGTCTTGGATCAGAAGTAAACAATTTGTTTGAACTAGTTGTCTAACTTCTCTCTTTTTGACACCTCTTTTGACATGAATCATATATTTGAGGTCAAAAGTGGATGTGGAAGTAGGGTGAATGCTCAAACTCAACTCACAATGTTCAGCTGGAAAGTGCAAAGAATTGCGGTATGTGTTATAGCTTTAACTGTTGTTGTTGCCCATACCCATGAATAAATTTTAATGCACTGTGCAATTGTAGACAAACAGAGAAAAATATAAGTTGGTGTGTAGGTTCTATCACTAATTTCTTTACCATATTTTATTTCCTTCTCAACCAAACATGGAATTCTTCATAATTTTTGTTACTGAACTGCAAACTTGCACTGAATGGTACAATTGGACCTGATGACCTTGCAGTAAAACTTAGTTGATTTCTCCATTCTTGATACAAGAGCTAATGATCTCTTTTGCTTTATAGGATGAATATATTGCACATCCAGAAGAGTTAAGGCAGCAAGAGTCAGATGGACTTGTGTTTGTGAGGGCAGCAAAATGCCTTGCTGCACTGACCTGTGCTCTATGCAGTGAGAGCAAAGATATTTCTAGTTGCCTATGTATGCCTATGTAATCTGGTTAAACCTCTATATTGCAGCAGTTTATATTGGATAATTATCTCAATTTACATATGTGCCTGCAGTAGTGATTTTATTGAACTCGTTGTTTCAATCATCCATGGCTAATATGAACCATTAGCTTGTATGCTTAAGATCTAGGATTAGTGTATGTTTGTGTGCTTCAACTTTTATCTATAGTAGTCATTTAATCTTGCGTTTACTATTTTCCTTTCTACTTGTTACATTAATACTTATTCCTAGAGTTAGCTAATGCATCTCAATGATTTTTTTCAGGAGGAATCTTGAGTTCGAGAAGGAGCATGCGAATGGTGGGACGATGGCCAACATACATATCAAGGCAACCTTCACTGCTACAGTAGACATTGGTCTTTTGATTTGAATCATATTCAAAACAGTTGTGTATTGGATACAATATTATGTTTTAAGCTACTTGAAACTACTTGTGTTCTCATTTAGGTTGACACAGTGTGTTTCGTTAAAGATTTGTATGAACAAATTATATTTCATTTTAATGGATGTCGATGCTCCATTCATTATTTATTTGTCGTTTGAGATTATTGATTTAAGCTACAAATATTAATATATTAAGTTGACGTTGCAATATATGATGGAAATCAAACTAAATTGTGTTGCAACAATCGCACATATAACAACCGCATTTAGTCGTGGTAATAGGTACGATAATTGTGGCAACAGACAAACTATCTCTTGCAGCTAAAAAAATACGGTGGCAATAGAGGGATCTACCTATAGCAACCATTTAGAAACGTGGCAATAGAGGACCTCTCTATAGCAACCAACCTACAGAAATGTTGCAATAACCTAAGACACATATAGCAACCATTTAGGCGACGTGGCAATAGAGAACATCTATTGCAATGCCTCCTCCGCGTAGCAATAACCACGCTTGCAACACCTATGTTGTCTTGCGATTGCATTGTGTTGCTACACGAACTGTGTGTCGCAATACGTATCGCTAGCAACGCCTAGTTCGCTGCAATTGATACTATTGCCACACCCATAGTGGTTGCAATTGCTTTTGTTACAACACTCACTATGTGTTGCAAAAGCGTCAAAAGTGTTGCAATAGAGGGGTTGTGTGTCGCAACTAAAAGGTAACCTGTTGCATTCTACTATTGCTACGGTCACAAGTGCAACGACATTTAACCAAAAAAACAATGGTAGCAAAAGTACTATTGCTACCATTTTTGGGTCTTTTGCAACACTTTTTCGGCGTTGCATTTGACTGAAAATCTTGTAGTGAAAAGACATATGTTAAATCTTGTTGTTCACCATAAAAAGGTTCATGTTCTCTTAACATTACATCCATGCTCACAAATACTCGCTTTTCTGATGGGCACCAACATTTGTACCCCTTCTGTTTCCCAGAGAATCCAACAAATATGCATTTTACCGCTCTAGGATCTAACTTACCAACCGATGGTCTATAATACTTCACGAAACAAACACAACCAAATACCTTTGGGGGTACGACATAAGTAGTCTTACCACTCAATTGGTGTCTTGTTGTTGAGTACTCGAGATGGCATTCTATTCATGAAGTAAGCAACTGTCATCACAACTTCACTCCACAAATATTTAGGAACTTTCATAGCCATCATAATGCACCTTGTAATTTCCAGAAGATGTCTATTCTTTCTCTTTGCTAGACTATTTTGCTCTGCGCTTTCGGGACAAGTAGTTTGATGATAATCCCATAGTTTGATAAATACCCATCAAATTCATTATTAACATATTCAGTACCGTTACCAGTGCGAAATATCTTCACACATGCATTAAACTAGGTCATAATTAGATTATGGAAATCTTTAAAGCATTCAAATACATCACCTTTGCTTCTCAATACATAGACCCAAGTTGTCCTAGTGCAACAATCAATAAAGGTAACAAAATATTGATAGCCATTGATTGATGGTACTCCACTAGGACCCCATACATCTGAGTGAATGGTCTGAAGTGCCACATTACTTCTATTATCAGAAGGTACATAAGTACTTCTAGTTTGTTTCCCATAGTGGCATGCATAACATATCAGACTCTTCTTGTTGACTTTATTATAAAGGGTAGGATAGAGCTGACACAGAGTAGTACATGACATATGTCCTAGCCTGTGATGATGGAGACGCAATTCTTCCAATGGTGTAGGTGACAAGACAGCAACAACCTTGTGTGTCATATTGTCATCTAGATAGTATAAACCATCACGCATGTTCCCCATCCCAAGTCTTCTTCAAGTCCCCAAGTTCCTAAAATGAGCACCATGATGGGAAAAAGATTACAACACAATTAAGTTCCTTTGTAATGTAGCAAATGGATAACAAATTAATTGGGAATGAGGGAACATGTAATGCAGATGAAAGAGACATATTGGAACCACATGTGACTGTTCTTGTCCCCAATACAGTTTGAGAAGAGCCATCAACCAATTTCACTCTTTGCCTCTTCAAATCAGGAGCATATTCAACAAAGTTTGATATGACCCAGCCACACGTCTAGAGTATATCTGAGCATTTTTCGGGCCGGACCGGGTTTGGGCCGGGCCAAAAAAACCTAGTTATTTTGGATTGAGAAAATACTACCCACGACCATCCCCCTGGACATGTCGGGCCTCAATTTTTGGGTTGGGCTTGGGCTTGGGCGGGCCATCCGTTCATTTTGTAGTGTAAATTAGCTAAAACAACATTTTGGGCCGGGCTCTGGCCAATATATTTTTCACGGGCTGCAAGATCTCTATCCAGGCCTACCCAGTAAGCTCCGTGGGTGGGTCGGGCCGGGACGGGCCGGGCTAAAAATGCTCAGGTCTAGTCTAGAGGCATCAAAATCTATTAGCCATGGTGTATCATCTGTTTTGCAACTCAAAGTGTGAGAAATATTACCACCAAAGTTTGTAGATGCAGCAGATGTGGATGCATTGGAAGCCTCAGCAGATTGCTTATCCTCTAGATGCATTCCCTTAAATCAGTGCCACTTTTTCCAATCGTCAATTGACATTTCCACCGTCATAGTTTGAGAGTCCTCTTTGTTGACGGTGTATATTCGTATTAAAGTTCAAGTGGACTTGCAAGCGGACAAATCCTCCGTCGTAGTCAAGGGACCCTTCTTCCCTCAAGTGTGAACCCAAGGTATCGAATCCGTGGAACAATGTGCGATGCAAGAATCAATCTAATAAAGTCGAGAACTTTGATCTTCAAAAGGAGAATCATATGCATCTAATCTAGAGAACATCACGAAAACGAATCTAATCTAAGAAAACCGAAGGTAGCAAGAGATAGAGGGGGGGTAGATAAACCAATCTAGAGAGAGATTGGATCAAGCCTTCGTTGAAGTTCCGAGCAAAGGAGAAGTAAACAAGTTCAATCTCATAAAAAGCATCTTTAAATCACGGTTTCCCGTCCGACTCCGAAAATGCCCACCTTTTGGAGCCACCGTTCTGTCACAACGCACCCCTATTCATGCGGGTTAGTCTAGGGCGAGTCCAAAGACAAGTTGAAATCTCTCAGAAGGTCAGACATGCACCTCTAGCCACCACGGCTACAAGAACACCCTCAATGATCTATCTCGAGAATAGATCTTAAGATACGAAAAGCCGATTGAAATCAAAGTCGTAGGAGAAACACTTGATCGCTAGAAATCGGATTGCAACTTGATAATTCAACATAATACATGATACATGAATCAAGATCACCACCGGGATCCTACCTTGATCTTGCTTCTAGCTCCGGGAACTCCGACGTGGTCTTCCTTGCAAGGTTCCCACGCCGGCTAGGGAGATCCTAGTCAACTAGCTCGACCCTCTCCTCTCCGAGATGGTGTCCCTCTCTTCTCTGCTCCTCGGCGGTGGATGGCGAATGAATTCCTGCGTGGCGCCTGGCCTCGGGGCTATAAATAGCCTGAATGGCGGCAAGGTCAAAGGGGGGGCCGACTGGGCCTCGAAATGGGCTGGGCCGGCCGGCCTGGGCCCATTTCGGCCCAGCCCGCGGCCTCCTTTGCCCGGTGTCGGTTCCCGAGTCTTCTAGAGTCTTCCCCCATCTGCATGTGGGCCCTTGTCGTCAGTTTCTCTTCGGATTAGATGAAGCTCCTTGTCCCGCAAGATTCGGCAGTTTTCTGACTGGGTCCTCGGAGTTTTCCATCTTCTCGGGTTTGGTCCTTGGGCTTCTTGGAGTCATGTTTACTTCATTGCTTGACTTGTACCGGGCTTCAAGGTCTTGTCATGAGGTGCTTAATGAACTTATCCCAGAAGTCTTGCTTTCAACACCGAAGATTAGTACCAATGGATAAGATATAAAACTCATGCCAACACCGAAGGTAAACTCATGGCTAGGTTGACGGAATTTCACCGTCAACACTCTTCAACAAATGAGGTGGTATTTGCCCTGCCTCCAAGTCGCATACCATGACCTCGGGTACCACCACTCCATCAAAAACACATCCACGTCCTCTTCCACGCCATTCCTGTCCTCTGCCCCGATCTCCTCCAATTAATTCAGTACATGAGTTATGTCCACACTCGCTCAAAACATTTTCTATCATATGTGTTTATTGCTGACTTCTAGAAATTTGCCCCTTTTGTAGCAACAAAGGCTGAGCGCCTCTGTGGAACACTTTGCATAGCTGCCCCTGTGGCCTCCAACTTTAGACGTGTTTCCTCACTCATAATTGCAGAGATTGCCTATTCCCAGTTTGGTAGATTCTCACTTCCATATAATGCTACCCTTCTATTCTCAACATTAAATTAAGTCCATTCAAGAAATCCATCACACACCTCTTCTCAATCCACTTCCTAAACTTTTCAATGCACTTGCCACACTCCAACTCGATTGGATCATAGTAATCTAGGTCACTCCACAACTTTTTTAGCTCAGACACATACTCAATAACAAATTTATCACCTTGACATAGCCCTTGCAACTCTTTCTAAATTTTGCATGCCAACATCTCGTTTCCAACTCTTGAATAGGTACCCTTAAGCAATCTCCATATCTCTGCAACTTCTTTGATTCTCTCAACTTGTTTGGCTATTTGAGGTGACAACGAACTCAAAAGCCATGCTCTTACTAGTGGATTGCTCATCTTCCACTTCTAGCCCTCTCTTGAGTTTTCTTCTTCCGGCTTTTCATCTGTGCCAAGAATGTAGCCTTCCTGTTTCCTTGAGACCAAAATGGTCATGCTCTGCCTAACTTGCATAACTTTCGGCTCCCTCCAACTTCACATTAGGCATCTGTGATGGATGAATCTCTTCCTTGGTTTCAACCTCTAACCTTAAGCTTCCTCCCTATCTACTGAGTACATCAAACAATGATCTATATTTTTCATCCATTGCTTGTAGTATAGCATGAAGCTCCCCTACTGTATCCCCAGTTGAAGCCTCTGGTTCATCTCCCATTTCTGCACTCACCACACAAATCTTCTGCAAAAATCCTCCTATCTACTTCTAGTTTAACCGATTCAATCTGAAACCACCTGCAAACGCTAGCAACCAACAATCAAATCACTAACCACAGTACCAACACTCTAGCCTGTCAGTCCCCTTCTTCCCAGTCTTCAAATCTCAGTTCACCACTCACATAGCAGGCTTCTCATGTGCCTCGCCTTGCCTGCCTCCTCATGCGCCTTGCTTACCCGTGCCAAACCATTGTGCCTTGCTCCGCCTCGTGATGCCTGTGCCCGCGCGACTCCTCTGCACCTTGCTCCACTGTGCGTCCCCCACGCCCGCATGGAGTTGTGTTGCTGTGTGATGCCCACACCATCGAACCTTCTACCACCGCAGGTCACCAGCACAGAGTCGCGCCACCACACGTCACTCGGGCACGGACACCACCACCGCTGGCTCTGTATACCATGTTGAGATGGTGTTGCTTACACATGCTCTTTGGCTTTCCATATTTTTGTTGCATGCTTGGGTGATGATGGATTGGGTGTGATCATTCATGTACCGCATTGAACTTAATAGATGAAATTGCTTCCGATTGCTAATGATCTCAACCCTTATCTCTTGTTCTTGTACTTGTTTCAGCGGGCCAAAGGGTCAACATCTATAGTCACTCCTATTCAGACCTGCTCCAATGTAACAAACTCAACACCTTCTTTGTTTCCGATTGCAAATGATGTCAACCCTTACCTCTTGTTCTTGTACTTGTTTCAGCGGGCGAAAGGGTCAACATCTGAAGTCGCTCCTGTTCAGACCTGCTCCAAGGTAACAAACTCAACACCTTCTTTGTTTCCGATTGTGAATGATCTCAACCCTTACCTCTTCTTCTTGTATTGTTTCAGTGGGCCAAAGGGTCAACATCTAAAGTCGCTCCTATTCAGACCTACTCCAAGGTAACAAACTTAACACCTTTGTTTCCTTAGTTCGAATCAATTACAAGGTCCTAATCTGACTTAGGATCCACTGTTGCTAGATGGAAGCTACCAAGTCAATGATGCTTCTTCCCGAACAAATTAAAACAGAGGCAGCTGAGACTCAAGAATGGGTACCAAATCCTTATATAGTAGTGTTGATGAAGAGCGAGTTGACGCTCCCAATCAGGATGGGGTACAACTTCGACAATGGTTTGTTGCTCACCAGAAAGAGTTATGTAGCTTGAAGAAGAAGACCTAAGAATCAGAATCAACTATGAAAATGCAGTCGACTGAGATTAAGAGGTTGCAGAAGCTAACCGAAGATAGTGAGGACCTCCTTCATCTACTGCTTAGCAGTAAAAGAAGAAGAGGTTAAGATCATTAGATCAAATCTCCACTGTATCTTGTGATTATGACCTGGATTTAGCTTTGTTAATCAATGTTCCTTGTGATATTGTTATCTTGTAATAGTTTGTGATATGTGATGAACAATATGGTCGTGCTTGATAGTAAACAATAGTTTGCTTTATTGTATAAAGAAATATGTGTTGATTACTATTTTGCCAACCAGATCGGAATTATTCTAAAAAAGGATCAGAATTGAAATGAAATCCATTAATACTGATGCATGATTAGTTAATTTTATGTTGTCCTTCAGTGGGCTTAGACCACTTTTAATTGGGCCAAAAGTGAATTTTTTTCAAATTAACGTGACACATAAGGCCCCAACAATGTGCGCACCTGTTGGACTCGACCCAACAAAAACGGGCCCACCCTGATCAAATTTCATCTAAAAAAGCTACAATTGGGCCCAACAAAATCTTTTTTGGGCTATATGAACAACGCTAGCCTACAGGAACAGTTTTGGGCTGAACCCAGCTACAAACGGGCCAAATTCGTTTTATGACGCAAACGGTTTGTCACAATTGGCATGCCACATCAGATTATGTCCAGCGTGGCAAAGCTGCAGGAACAAAGTTATGATGCTTTGTATTGACGATTTTGCACACGTCATTAAACTCATGACACCGCGAGATAAGGTCTAGTCATTAATCACAGTTTATGATGCTCGATTAATGACGGAAGGTCTTCGTAACAACCGGCATCATTAATCACAGTTTATGACGAGAAACTGCCATTTTTGCATCACTAGTCGGCATATTTCTTGTAGTGTTCAACAACAACGTCAGAAATGATCGGTTGATGGTTTTTGTGGAATCACCACTTGGGTGATGTTTCATGAAATTAATTATAAAAGATATGTTAAGTGGGCACTCTTAATAGTACTGACGAGTACAGGACTCGATAATATGGTCAAGGAGCGAGCCTTATCGATGGGTTGAGATGTATCCGCAAGCGTACAGATACAAACTTTATTATCCAGTTGTAGCATTACACCCATGAGTATTCCCAAGGGTATCATTATTTATATTTTACCGGAAGATGGACTTACGAAAATGTATAAATATATATGTGTATGTATAATCGTGTCGTATGGATATATCATATACAAGCCAAGGACAATATGAATAAGTAAAGCGTACCAAAGCTTAATACATGGGTAAGCAAGGAATTGAGTATAAGATATATATGATATGATCGGGTGACACACACACAGCCATCATCTCAGATAAAGAATAAATAATAAATTAAGGTTAGTAGGAGCAGGGCACTAGAGTCATCCTTAGTTCGTATATACTAGCAAAGCATACATCATACAGTTAGTCTAGGTCTATCCTATTGCACCGAGGAGAACATACTCCCCTAGTCTGTCAGGGTAGCGCGTCTTTATGTACCTCCAACACCCATAAACTCACGTTGGGGAATACAAGGGATGTACAGGGCTGTCACCACCCGTACACCTACCCCGACAGACCGTGGAATACGGCCACCCGAAGTGGATCCTACTGCACAGAGCACCACGCTCATGGCTATAATCACTACTACTAGCCCCCCCGAAACCCGAGCCACGATGACCCACAGGAAACATGCTAGAGCAAGCCCGAGAGCACACCCCACCATTACAATAGAGCAAACCTATACTAAACATACTAGTATAGAACATGAAAGCATATGATAAGGTATAACATACTACAAGATTAGAAATACCAAACTCTGCATTAATACGAAATGTACGAAGAGAGTACGTAGCCATACCGTAGGCCAGATGTTGAGCCAACTGACTCGAGGTGATCTCTAAGCACTACTAGCAAGAATGCACCAGGCTAAAGATTACAAAGGGAGTGAGAGAGAGAGAGAGAGGCTCCTTATGTGGTGTGTGTCAATGAAGGGGGGTGGAGGCCTCCTTATATAGGGTTGGTAGAGGCGGTTCCCGGGACTTCGTGTCTCCAACTCCACCACCAACCGCCCTTGCCTCTCGCGGGAAGTCTTGGCACCAAAATTGGGTGGCAAAGAAGTTGGGGGCGGTTCGGCCGAACCAGTGGGTCGGCCGAACCAGGCCCAGCCCATTTTGCCATCGCCTTTGGCGGGTGGGCCCCTGGGATGCTGTAGTCGCCTTATCTTGTGGGCCCCGCTTGTATTGAGTTGTTTTGCTTTGGTTTTGGGCCCATTCTTGACCATGCAGAATCACCGTATGTCGGTCTTCATGTAAGTCTCGTAGTTTTGCACGGTTTTCCTCTGTTTCTGACTTCTTGTTCCTGAAATGCTTATTGATAGAATATAGATAATATGTTAGTTTGAGATGCTAATCCCCTCTTATGGAATGATGTTGATGGTCAAATGTTTGTTGTAAGGACCGTCAACAAGACTCCCCCAAGTTGCCTTCTTGCTTGTCCCGAGAAAGACACTTGGTTGTTGATCAGGAGTTCTACAATGCCTTCTTCCTTTATTTCCTGTACCTTAGATACAAAATAATTCTCTTTCTTGATTTGAATAAGTTGGCATTTCTCGCCCCATTTTCTTTACTCCCCATGGGGCTTTTAGCATTCTCTTTGCCTTTGGCATTTGCAAGGCAGAATGGTTATATAGAGTTACCATTCACCTGTTCTTCAATTAACCTTCTTTCTAGAGGTTTTGATAATTTTTGAAAAGAGCACTGAGTTCCTCAAATGACACACTTTTGGTCACTCAATGTGTATAGTCCTCACCAAGGAATTGTGATTAACTTCCGTATTTCTAATAAGTCTTTTTGTGGGGTTTTGGGTAAGGAGAAGTAGGGGCATACTTGCGTCACATAATATTGCAAAGCCAAACAGTGGATCCAAGATAGTTACGTCATGAAACTCGATCAAGAAGTGCATGTGTGTGTATGATGATGGTGTGGCAAGGTGAACGCTAGGCCTGGAATAGGTGCTAGCTATTGCCATAATGAATACTTGGGATTACGGTAAGGTGGATGCTAGGCCCGGAACGGGTGCTAGCTATTATCGTAAATGGTGAGTATGATGTTGATGGTAAGGTGGACACCAGGCTCGAAATGGGTGCTGGTTATTACCATCTATGAGAAGCACTAAGGTGATGGCATAGGTGTCATCTAAGAGAAGTGCCTTAGAGGTGTCACGGTAAGGTGCACACTAGGCCCTGAATGAGTGCTAGTTATCATCATGTACCTTTTTGCAGACTCTATGCACATGACTCCCTCCTTTATTTTTTTAGATATGGGATATCTCTTATTTCTTTTATTTCTTTTTTTCATGGACTATGTTATGTCCATTGTTCTTCCTTTTGCATGACTCCCTCCTATATCTTTTGAATGATGAATAGGGAGGAGTCATGACATAGAGATGAAACCTATATTTTACGAGGATGAATGTGTAACTTCTAGTTAGGGGTGGGTGTAGGATCAATGGCCCGTAGAAGGGGGTTGAATATGGGCCTTCTTTTCAATTTCTAAGACATAATGAAAACCTTAGCCTATCAACTAGTGTTGCCCATCTAAAAAGGTTTTTCTCTACTACTAAGCACACTAACAAGAGTTTCCTTAGCAAAAATCACACTAAGAGATATGGATCACCCTAGTCAAGATAAGATGCAAACAAGCAACTTAAAGAGAACAAAGGCAAGGAAACTTAAGTGCAGAAATTAGGTGCTGAAAATAAATGCAAGAATGTAGAGAGAGAGGCACAAGAGACGACCGAATTTTTTCCCGTGGTATCGAGAAGTTGACGCTTTCCCCTAATCCACGTTGGAGCACTCACTAAGAGTATTACTCCCCCTCAAGTCACCAAGACTCAAGTGCTCACTAAGAGTACCAGTTCTCCATCTCCGGAACGGTGGGTCTCGAACTGTGTACACCAAGCTTTCTTGAGGCTCCCACAATCTCCAAGAGTTCACCAAGAACCCCGAAAGCACCAAGACCGTCTAGGAGCCGTCAAACCCCAAGAGTAACAAGCCCACACACCTTCGCTTGACCTGAGCACTCAGCTAAGCCATGTATTCACCTTGAAACCCTTGATCACTAAGAAAGAGCTCCTCAATCAAGAGGAAGAGAATCCCAATGAGCAAGAACACACTCTCCTTCTCTCCTTGGCTACTGTAGATCTTCAGAGTGGCAAAGGCAGCTCAAGAGATTCAAGGGGGTCATATTTATAGGCCTAGCAAGGGAGGCTAGCCATTGGAAAAGTTTCCCTGAAAAGTAGTATCATCGGATGAACCGATGGTATCCCCCTGCACAGGCGTCGGATCATCCGGTCACTCACAGGCGCTGAAATAGCCGTTGAACCCAGTGACCCAGTCAATGCACCGACGCTATGCACCGACACTGCATCGGTCTATCCGGTGCTGAAGACCATCCCCTCGGTGCAGTACTGTGTAGTTCAAACAATGTCGTCGGATGAACCGCTGAGGTGTGAATGAAGCGTCGGTTCATCCGGTGCTGAAGCAAGAATCTTGGCACGTCTCTGTACGATTTGAATGTAGGTGTCGGATGGACCACTGGTCAGAGCATCGAATCATCCGGTGCTGAAGAGGCTGAGCTCTGAACCTTACTGTTACCAAACCCTAGGTCACCAGATGAACCGATGCTAGGGCCGTTGGTTCATCCGACGGTCTCTTTTGAAAACTCAAGTCACAGAACTCATCCGACGAATGTAGAAAAGAGGGTGTCGGTTCATCTGACGCTATGACTTGAACTTCAACTCATCCAATTGAATCACCTTTGAGTTCTCTGTCGATTCTTTTGCTTCCAATATGTTTCCAAGAGTACTTTGAGCTGATTAGCATCCAAGGAACTTGAATGTGCATATTTTCATGGCTTTTGGTGCATGGTCAAGCTACTAGTGCATGAACCCCTCTTAATAGTATGGCCAAACACTACAAACTAGCAATCCAAGTGTCCTTCATCACCGTGTGACACTTGGAACTAACAAAGTCCTTAGCCTTGTAGTATTTTTCCATTGATCATCCATAAATTCAAATTGAGGGGTCTCTTTTTCATTTAATACTCATGACAATAACCCAAGATATAATCCGCTACAAAACAAAGGTTAGTGACAAGCATGTGGTTGTCATTTATCACCGAAACACACCCTTACCAAAGGTGCGAAAGGGCCTAGATGGTTACAATCTCCCCCTTTTTGGTGATAGATGACAACACGAGTAGAGATATACGAAAATTTGTATTTAAAGCATATAAACTCTACTACTAATGCATGAAACAAGATATAAGCAACAACACACATGCATTAAGGTAAACGAGCACCACAATCATGATTAGACATGTAAACCAACGACATACACAAGATCCAAATACATGTCTCATCATGAAACTCCACAAAAGCGAGAGAGGCAACAAAAACACGAACTCCTAGCACTCTCCCCTAACTCCCCCTATCTCTACTCCCCCTATCTATCTCCCCCTTTGGCAACGAGCACCAAAAAGAGATCTAATCCTGCTGAGGCGGAGAGGTGGGATCTGGCGGCGAGGTAGAGATAGCCTTCGAAGGCTCGACGGTGAAACCAGAAGCGTCCTCCTCGTCAAACTCGAAGCCGGACCACACCGGAGAAGCAGAAGCTGCCTGAGGTGGAGAGGTACCCGTCCCTGTGCCTGAAGTAGTAGCCTGAGTGGCCTCGGGACCCTGAACGACTGGATCGGAGGCAACCACGGAGGAGATCTGCTCGGTGACGGCGTGAAGGTATTGATCCTCCTGATCCAAACCCTGAGTCCGTGGTGTAGCAGAGCTCGGAAGAGGTGAGGACACCCACGGACTCGGTAGCGTGGCACGAGCTGGCGTCTCAAAGACAAGAGGTCCTGTAGTGAGCGGAGAAGGCAGCTGAGTCGACGTCGGAGTGGTCATCTGAATCTGCTCAAGAAAGGTGGTAGCTGCCACCGTCTGAGGAGTCGTCGTCTGAGGTACCGCGAACATCCCCGTCTAAAGAAGTGGTGACTGTGGAAAAGACACTATCGGGATGTTCATGAACCCACCGGCAGCTGGTAGAGGAGCACTCGGGTCGGCCTGGAGCTGCTGAGGTGTAGGAAGGTGGGGAAGCTGCAGCCCTGACTGTTGAAAGAGCTGACCAAGGCAACCAGACATGAATGTGAACATCTGTGTGGTCAACATCTGGTGCTGGAGCATCTGCTGCCTCTGAGCCTCCTGCTGCTGATGGATCCCCTCAAGGATCACCTGCTGAGCCTCCTGGTGCTGCTGAAACTGTGCCTACATCTGCTGCTGCACCTGGAAGGTGGCCTGTGTCTGAGCAGCCAGAGTCTGAATAAGTGAGGTGAGCTGGTCTGGCTGGGTCACCTGAGCAGTGGTAATCTGAGGAGGGATCGGTGACTTAGCCTCTCTGTGACCTAGAAAGGAAGAACCCCCAGCCTCATTGTCGTGTGTGCAACGAACTCTGAACACGGGCTCAGGGACAGGCACAAAATCGTCGTCGTCACTGGAGGACTCGTCGTCGGTCGAAAAGTACTGTGGTAGAGGTGCCTCAGCTGCTGCTAGAGTAGCGTCCTGTCAGGCTGCCTCATCCATCACTACCACTGCTGCTACACGTGCCTGCAGAGTCTCCTCGGCCCGTCTCAGACCACTCGGACCCCACCTCCTGTCACCAGGCATCAGAGGCCGGTAGGTCAGAAAGATGAACTTCGACTGCTCCAACATACTCACATAACGCTGGGCCTCGAGATGTGACAGCATCCAGCTGATCCAGTGAGCAAACGGCTGTTGTCGAGTCATCCCCATACCATCCATGATCGCGTCCTCGACCTCGCTGATCAGAATGTCCACAATATCAAACGGGCGCTTGGCCATAATGAACATAAGGAGCCACTGTGTCACACCCTGAAATTTCCCAATTTCAGGATGTGAATAGAAAGAATAATTAGACAAGAATTTTCTCATAATTTTAAAACTTTTCCAACATTTATTTTCTTTACAAGAAATATAGTATAGGAAAAAGCTATTGATTGTTTTTCTGAATTAAATAAATTGGTTGATTGTGTGTTGCATTCATGCCGGTGTATTTGGTGTTTCATGAGTGCAAAACGTTTTAAAAGGCGTTTAGGTGCTGACCAAATCCTTTTGAGAATTTTCCAGCCTTTTCTGGAATTTATTCTCATTGTCTTTTGAGCTATTCCTATTTATTTGAAGGCTCTAAAATCTTTTTCATGAGCTCTAAATACTTTATTTGGATTGTTCATATCCCAATCTATCTCTGGGAATTTTCCTGGAATTTTTAGGATTTTCTGAGTATTTTTGGTGCTTTGTAAACATTTTCTAAGACTTTCTGGAATTTGTTTCTGCACTGAAAATAATTTCGGGAAAATAAAATGAAACCTTATCCTATCTGTTTGGGCCGAGCCCGAAGGCCCGACCCAGTCTGCTAGGCTCGCTTCAGCCCGCCAGAGCCCATCTGGGCCCGGCCAGCAACCACCGCGGCCTGCACGGCCGGCGCCGCCGCCAGGCAGTCCTAGGCGTGCGCGCCAAGCTGCGTCGCCCTTCCGTGCCCTATTTAAGGCCGCCGCCGAACCCTGCCGCGTGCCCTAGCCGTCCGCCGCCCTAGCTCGCCTCTGCGCTGCGCCGCCGTCGCCAGGAGGCCGAGCGCCGCTGCCGGCCACTCGCTGACTCGCCGGACGAGGACGCTGAGAGAGCAAGTCGTCCCTGCCACGAGGTCCGCCTCACCGGACTGCACACCCGTCGGTCGTTCCTATCAGCGGAAGCCCGCCAGAGCTCCATCGCTACTTGGTGCCGAGCTACAGGCCGCCGTCCGCCGTCGCCGGCGAAATTCGGCTGCCTCCCTCCGTCCCCGCCATAGGTGAGCACCTCCCCGAGAGCCCTTCCTTTGTCTAGCATGGCCGAAACTTTTTGAGCTTCTACAATTTTTTGTCATCACCAAGGAACTCTACAAATTCTTTGAGTCTATGTTTTTTTTTAGCCGAAAGCCATATATTATTCCAAAATATGATTCACGTCATGCCTAATTTCTTTGCTCTCTTCCGGCTCATTCTTTTCTTTATTTCAACCCGAGCAGCCAGCTCTAACACCAGACCTGCTAGCAATTTGTTTGCCTCCTCCACAAGATGAAGGTCCAGGTCGTGGTAGATTTGGACTCCGTTTTAGCCTCAGCTTCGGTTCGTGGAGTTGTGCACGTACGACCGATACCGATCCTGACCCTACCCTCCACAATATACGTAACTTGCAAGCCACGTCCTCTATCTTCTGCAACCGAACCGCGGCACCTTTGCGTGCCCTAGCTCCTTGGCATGCCGCCGCCACAGCAAGTCCATCCGACGCTGCCGTCGCAAGGGCACGAGGAGGCATCTCTGTCTCCCTACGCTGGCCGGCAAATAAACCCGGCAGCCACACGCCGTCAAGGCGGCAACATCGTCCAAAGTCTCCGTCGCTGCCGCAGCAGTTTGATGAAGCTCCCGCCGATGTGACTCCATCTCGCACGCGATCAGCTGCGTCGATAACAGCCAACACCGATGGCCGTCCCTGCTCCAAGTTGCTGCTGGAGGAACACGTACGTCCAAGCTGAAGGTTGAACTCGAACAACAACCGTCGTCCTCGTCGAGATTGGTTTCAAGTCGTCACCGTCGTTCATCGTTTGCCTTAATTATTTTGTGTCGTGGTGATCTATCTTTGCTCACCGATGCATGCCACTCCGTGCTCCCATCACCTGCGTTGCCGAGCCAGCGTCGAGTCTGATCCGACCGTCGTCGCTGCTGGTGAGATGACCTGCGCATGCACACACCTATGTTCATCGTTTTTCTCTAATCTGTGCAATGCTGCAGTGTTGCCTGCGGTCATGCTGTTGCAAGCCGAGCTAGCTGCTCAAGCTTGTGCTTGCCTCACGTTGCATGCGTTGTTGGGTGCCGGTGGGTGCAGGATGCAAATTAACAAAGCCATGCACCCTGTATGCATGCGAGTAAGCAGGTGACAATCAATTCCTTTCCCACATTGTTTATATTGCTTAAGTATCTTGATGATGTCATGCCTACATCATGCTTAGCAATGACTGTGTTTCTCTCGAACTACATGCACGCAGCATGCAGCCATGGTTACTATCTATCTCCTTTTCGTCTTAAAAATATCAATATCTTGTTTAATTCTTTTCCGTTTTTAGCAATCCTTTAGCTCACGTGTTCATCTTAACACGTAGATTAGTTTTGTACCGCTTTCAGTACGTTTTATGATGATCGGTGTACTATTTTTAATTTTGATTGTTTGATTGCTAGAATATGTGTGCTCCGGGTGTTTTGCTTTGGATGATTGATGCGAGTAGTATGAACATCGTTCGAGAGCTTTGAAGAGTAAGAAGTGAAGACATTCTGAGCAGCATCATTACTCTGGTTAAAGGTAAGTGTGTCCTTGTTCTTTTGTCCTAATAACTTTATTAATCACTATTGCATATGCCTTGCATTAATTTGCTGGGTTCCTATTAAGGATTATGACTAGTATCTGTCGTATGGACCTCCCTGGGCCCACTACCTCGGTGGGTACCAGGACCGACTACTCGGTGGGCCCCTGGGACTACTCGACTTGCGCTGCACGGCACCTGATGGCGTGAAGCACAAGGGCTACAGAGGAGAAGTACCCGGATAGGAAGCTGTACGTGTCCCGCACTGTATAGATGACTCCTAGACGTATTCGACTAGTACTCTCTCCCTGAACCGACTTGTAACCCTGCCTCCCGGACTATATAAGGCGAGGCAGGGACCCCCCTCTCTCTCACGGCTTAAGATTGCATCATCTTGTAATCGCACCCAATCAATCCAGAGCCACGCAGCATACAGGACGTAGGGTATTACGCACCCCGCGGCCCGAACCTGTCTAAATTGTGTGCCACGTGTCTCTTCCTTCGAGTTACCGATCTCGGCGAGGCCACATTCATCTACTTCGGGTACTCCCCTTAGTAGGTTGCCGGTCTAAAACACCAACAGCTGGCGCGCCAGGTAGGGGCTCTCGCCGAAGATCTCATGGCGAACTCGACGGCTTCCGTCTACATCAAGCCAACCGTCGCCTTCAACCGCGGCGACACCTTAGTCTTCGGTGCCTGGGTCTGCACTGCTGATGGCGCCGGATCTTTCCAACGCCGCCTCACCATGCCGCCCAACCCGGAGACCGGCCTCGTGACACTTCCCGGAGTAGTCACGGGCGAACTCGCCGTCAAATTCGGCGAAATTTCGCTTTTCGACCAACACGCCGACTTCGAGCTTGGATCCGCCTCCAACTCGGGCTCGACGTCCCCGTGGGCTATCGTATGCGAGCCGGCAACTCAGCCATCGCATGTGGACTCCCCACCCCGCAAGCACTTCACGCGTGGCCCCCGCAACGTCAGCAGGGCCCACACGAAGGCTCCCACTACACGCCGGGCCTGCAAGGAGCCCGTACCCGAGTACGACTCGGACTCCGACACCGCTCCCGGCCACGCCTCGGACTCCAACCCCCTTTTCGGCTTCTACTCGGACTCCGCGTACGAGTTCCACTTCGGGTCGGACCCTGAGGATCCCGAGTTCGAGAACAACTCCACAGAGCAACCCCTGTCAGGACCCGCCGCCGGCTTGGTCATAACATCTACACCCGCCGGAAGATTTGTCTACTGGCCAGACCGCAAGCCCGCTGACCTGACGAACGAGAACTCACGCTACGTCGCCTACCTCGACTCGCTTCCCTTCCAGGAGGGAACGCCACTCGCTCGAGCTGAGGAGTACACCCCAACGGAGGTGGCGAGTTCTGACTCCAGTCTTGGCAACCCCGACCGCCAAGTCTTCATGGCTGCCGGCGACACGCCAGGACCCTCAGGGACAGCAAGCGACCGATACCTCGAAGACATCTCCGCAGACGAGCTGTCTGCCGACGCACCCGCGGATGAGACTGACGCCAACAGGGACGCTGGACGTGAGCGTAACAGAAAGCGGAACGAACGACGCCGGCGTCTTCGAGACAACCTCCCCATCCGCAACCTCGCAGAGGCTCTCGACCAAGTCGAGAGTAGGGTACACACTACCCCAGAGCAATGCCTCATGTCGATCACAGCGATCGCACGCCAAGCTCAGGGGATGCGTGCAGGAGAAGTCATCGCCAAGCTTGCAGAAGACACTTACTTCATGCGAGCTGACAACAGGGTCGCTCAGCCGCCCCCCGCCGGGAATCGCGATAACGAAGCCACAAGCCGCAGCGCGGACCTCGGTCGTAACCGTACTCGAGCTGAGCTGCCGGCCAATCCCAACCGTACTCGTGCAACGGCCGGCGGACCCTCTCAAGGTGGCAACAGCGCTGCAACTGCTGGCGGCGATCGTGAGATCGTCCCTCATCGCGACCCTGGCGGCGGAGGCAGCAACGGCGGAAGCTCCAACCATGGGGCCAATAGAAGGGCAGTACTGCCATCATCGTCGAGCGGCAGGAAGACGGCCACGCCTATCCAGTCCAGCGTCCAGTCTACTTCGTCAGCGAGGTCCTATCAGAATCCAAGGCACGCTACCAGCCAGTACAGAAGCTTCTGTACGCAGTGCTCATCACCTCGCGGAAGCTACGACACTACTTCCAGGAGTACTCGATCTCCGTCGTCACCGACTACCCGCTCGGTGACATCTTGCGGAACCAAGATGCTACTGGAAGAATCTCCAAATGGGCAGTCGAACTCGGCGCCCTCAACATCGACTTCAAGCCACGCACAGCCATCAAGTCGCAGGCACTAGTCGACTTCATGGCGGAGTGGCGGGAGAATCAGCTACCTACTCCAACCAAGCGCCCAGAGCACTGGGTGATGTACTTCGATGGCTCACTCAACCTCGAGGGCGCAGGTGCAGGAGTACTCCTGATCTCTCCAACGGGCGAACAACTCAAGTACGTCCTGCAGATCTTCTGGAAGGTCTCAAACAACGAAGCCGAGTACGAAGCTCTGCTACACGGGCTCCGCCTCGCGGCTTCACTGGGCATCAAGCGGCTACTAGTCTACGGCGACTCCGCAGTGGTCATCAACCAAGTCAACAAGTCCTGGGACCGCAACAAGGAGAACATGGACGCCTACTGCCTAGAAGCCCGCAAGCTCGAGAACAAGTTCTATGGTCTCGAGTTCCACCACGTCGTCCGTGACAACAACGTTGCAGCGGACGTCCTGTCGAAGCTTGGTTCTACTCGCGCTCAAGTACCAGCAGGTGTCTTCGTCCACGAGCTTCACGCGCCATCCATCCCGGAGCCGGCGCCACCGACCATTGACCCAGCGCATCCCCCGGCTGGCCAGGAGGTCATGATGATCGACGTGGACTGGAGGCAGCCCTTCATCGACTACCTCAGCGAGCAGAAGGTTCCCTCGGACAAGAACTTGGCCGAGCAACTCATCCGACGTGCCAAGTCCTACGCTCTCGTCGGAGACAAGCTCTACAGGCGGGGCGCATCTTCCGGAGTACTCATGAAGTGCGTTCCCAGACAAGAAGGCAAGGACATCTTGGAGGAGATCCATAAAGGCGTCTGCGGCAACCACGCGTCCTCACGCACGCTGGTCAGCAAGGCCTTCCGACGGGCTTTCTATTGGCCCACAGCTCTGGGCGACGCCGAAGAACTCGTCAGAAGGTGCCAAGGGTGCCAATACTTCGCCAAGCAACAACACGTCCCGGCCTACAAGCTAGTCACCATACCGCCAACCTGGCCTTTCGCCTGCTGGGGGCTCGACATGATTGGGCCACTTCCAACTGCGCCAGGTGGATTCAACCGAGTATTGGTGGCCATCGACAAGTTCACCAAGTGGATCGAGGTCAAGCCGGTTACATGCCCCAAGGCCGACAGAGTACTCGACTTCCTGGATGAACTCGTACATCGCTACGGACTACCCCACCGCATCATCACAGACCTGGGCTCCAACTTCAACAATCACCAGTTCTGAGAGTACTGCGAGAACAGCGGGATCGACGTCCGATATGTCTCAGTTGCCCATCCTCGGGCCAATGGACAAGTCGAGCGCGCCAATGGGATGGTGCTCGACGCTCTCAAAAAGCGGCTACACGACGCTGCCAACTCCAAAGGAGGCAAGTGGATCAAGGAACTACCCAATGCTCTCTGGGGGCTGCGTACTCAACCTTCCAAGCCAACGGGACAATCCCCGTACTTCCTGGTCTACGGCTCCGAAGCAATCCTCCCTGCTGATGTCATGTTGGATTCACCAGCAGTGGAGCAATACGACGAAGGCATCTCTGAAGACAGCAGACGAGTTGACATCGACGGACTCGAAGAAGCTCGCTGTGCCGCCCTCGTCCAATCAGCAAGGTACCTAGAGGGTATCCGACGCTACCACGATCGCAACGTTAAGGAACGCTCCTTCAACGTTGGTGATCTTGTCCTCCGCCGCATCCAGAACACGGAAGGACTACACAAGCTCAGCTCGCCCTGGGAAGGTCCCTTCACAATTGCAAAGGTGACCGGACCGGGCTCCTACCGCCTCCAGACGCTTGAAGGCGAAGACATCAACAACTCGTGGAACATCGACCAACTCTGTCGATTCTACGCCTAGTCTACACCGGGGGCTCCAGTCTATACGACTACTCAAAGACCCCTTCGCCGTAAGCGGCCTCCAGGTCCAGGCCCTAGTCTCCGGACTACTCCTCTCCAGGATCCAGCCCACGCGGCTACTAACGGATCTTGGGCTGCGACGAGCGACAAAGGACTCCAGCAGCGGTCTACTAAGAGACCAAGCACTCGATCCAGCCCATGCGGCTACTAACGGATCTACTGCTGTAAGCGGCCATACGCCCTAGCACTACTTAGCCGTAGGCGGCCTCCGGGTCCTGGCGACTACTCTGTAACAACGGCCCTGGCCATCCAGGCGTACTTCTTCAGTAATAAAGTTTGATTACCTATCAACTGCTTTACTGTCCCTTTTCCTCAACGGGACCACTGGCGAGTATGATTACTCGCGACGACTCCATGATGGGACTCTGCACTCACAGATCGGGATAACGAGTACTCATTTATGGAAGTTTCCTTCATTCATACTTAAACAAGTTCATTACAACTTTGTTTATACACAACTACTGCTACGAGCTAACCCTACAGGACTACTGGAGGTTGAGCTTCTCGGCGACTTGTTCGGCAATGGGCGCCATCTGCTCCAGCAGCTCCGCGTACTGCTCGTCCGTGCAGTTGGCGGCTAGTCCACCGGCGACTACGTCAACGGGAGCTTTTGGGAAGTACGACTTCATATACGCCAGGACCTGGTTGGGGATCGACTTCGCCAGGTGCTTCACGTACGTCGCCAGGCGGCTCGGGGCTTCCTTCAGCCGGTCCACCAATGGGGCTATCTTCGGTCCCCCAGGGTGAGGCACCAGTAGCCTCGCGATGGGAAGCGCGGCCTCCTCGAGTTCCTTCAGCTGGGCCCGCAGCTTCTCGCAGTCCTCGTTCAGCTTCTGCAAAGATTTGTAGCAGTTGACGAGGTCACGATCCGACGTAATGCGAAGCTCCATGTGCTTGTCGCACTCGTAAGGAAGCTGCTTATAATCATACTCCAGTACCTCGCGGGCCTCTTGCTCTCGGTAGAAGAGGTTCTTCAGGTCGGTCTCTGAAGCCTTCAGCTGGTCGACGCGGGTCTCAAGCTCTGCAATCAACAAGACAAAGCGGGTCAGACTCCTCCAAGACACTACCAATGGGTACTCAGCATGGCAACGGCGTACCTTTATTCTTGTTGCGGAGAGACTTGTTTTTCCGCACCAGCTCGTCGCTCTTCGCCTGCATATCTTGGATTTCGTTGTGATACTGGGCGAAGGCGGTGTCCAGCTTCGACTGCATCGGGGCGGCGTGCTTCCGGGCCTTCACGAGCTGTTCTTCTAAGGCCTCGGCCCGGAGCACCGTGTCGCCGTACCCTTGAAGCATGTCAGACTTCTGCCGAGACCGCTCCGCGACGTCCTGCCACAGACAACACATGTCAAATGGGTACTCAACACTAAAGGATTGACTACTCAAGGGTGTCGACTACTCACCTTCATCCATTGCTCGGCCTGGCGCATTGCCTCCATGTGCCGAGCTACCGTCGCTGGATCGACTAGGTCATCCGCCAGCAGCTCGATCCCGCCACGACTACTCGTCGCGGTTTCGGACATTGGCGCCGAGCGGATTGGCTCCGCGTCCTGGATCTCTGGCGAGCGAACGACTACTTCCAGAGCCGGTTCTGGATGCACATCGTTGCGCCCCCCTCCAGCTGTCGCGGTGGCTTCTTCAACCGCCACCTCCATTTGCTCGGGGGCTCCTTCGGCAGCTCCCTGGGTCTCTGGTGCCAAATCTTCAACGGGCACCGCCGACGGGATAGCACTTCCCTCGGCTTCGGCACCTGTCAATAAAAGGACAACTGGATCAGTCATACATGGCGGTTACGACTACTCTTCGGGATTACTTGCACTTGAGCAAAGTACTCACCCTCTACGATGCTGGCCTCAGGCAAGGTAGCTTCCACGGCCGGCGCCCCGGATTCTGCCTGAGGGGTGGGAGCGGACTCCTCAGCGGGCGGCGCGGTTTCCTCTCCAGCCACCGCTGTGGTGGGTCCATCTCCCTCCCAGGTCAAGTCCGTCGATTTCCTGCAGAGTGCACAAGCTGGTTGTCAACCCAGTACGACTACCAAATCCAATGTACTACTCGGGAAGGATCACCACTTACAAATTCGACCGGACTACCGTCACGGTTAGGGCGCCGAGGATGCTGGCAATATCTACCAGTCCAGCTTCGGTAGGCGTTTCCTCTTGCGCCTCAGTAGCCGCCGCTTCTTCAACAATAGCAGCGGCCGGTTCTGTGCTCCCCTCAGCAACTGGGGGCTGGCGCGACAACTGCGCCAAGAGCTCCTCTACGGTGGGGGCTGGGCTACGACTACCCCCAGCTGGCTCCTCCACCGTATCCCAGTTGCCTTCGTCCCCCTGCTCTACGGGGTCGGAAGGTGGCATCTCCTGCAAGCAAGGGAATCTCGTCGTCAATGTACAACATCGAGACATAAGTACTCGACTACCCTATTCAAGACGGCTTACCTCCTGGGACGTGGTCTCCGTGACCTTCAACTTCTTGGCCACGCGCTTGCGGGCCACGTTGCGCGGCCTCCTTGGCGGCGCGGGCAAACTAGCCTCCAGGCTAGTCGGCGGATCCTGAACGAGAGGAATATGAGGCAATCCAGGGCGGCTGAATCTCGACCGCAGCTGGAAGCGCTCCTGCAGCGTCTCCTCATCGTCGTCCTCTTCGGACGTGTCTTCGACGACTACTGTGTCATCTCCCTCACCAACCTCGCGCCGCTCCTTGGCCTTGGCTTTCCCTTCCTCTGGGACCTCGACAAGTTGAGGAGGCGACGCCGGCTCGGAGACGAACTTCACCAAGTCATCCTGCAAGAAGCACAATACGTCAGCACGACTACTCTTACGTAATGAGTACTCGACAATGGGTACGGCTACCGACCTCATTTGGCGGGCGCGCGGCGGAGTACTCGGGCACAGGGCACGGCGTGTACGCCGGCATGTCTTTGAAGATCCTGCCCAGCTTATCAACGATGTCGTCGTCGTCGACTTCATCACCGGGCATCCGCGACGTGTCGTCGTCGCCGGTGTACTGGTACCCTAGGGTGTCGCGGGCCATCAGCGGCTGCACCCTTCGCTTCATGAAGCTGAAGGCCACATGTTCGGCCCTCAGCCCGGCTTCTCTCAAAGCCTTGATTTTTGCCAGCAGCTCGGGCAACTGGATACCTTCCTGCATTGTTGGCTCCGAGTTCCACCATGGCCGGTGCTTCGGCTGCTTCCCGCTTGGCTTCGGCAGCTCCGAGTGGTGGTTGGTGATGTAAAACCATTTCGACTTCCAATCTTGGTTGGAGTCGATAAGCTTGTATGAGAGGTACTGCTCCGCGGCGTCTTCTCGCATCTGGATGCCGGCTCCCCCCACTACTCGAGGATTGTTGGCGCTGGGCTGGGGCTTGACTCGGAAGAATTTTCGGAAAAGGATCCAATGGGGCTTGATCCCCAAGAAAGCTTCGCAGAAGTGTACGAAGACTGAGGTGTGGAAGATACCGTTAGGGTTGAGGTTGAGGTACTCGATGCCGTAGTACCCCAGCAGCCCCTTGAAGAAGTCGCTGGCCGGGAGAGACAGCCCTCGCTCCGCGAACCGGGTGAACATAGGGATCTCGTCCGGGCTTTTCTCCATGGGGTACGGATCCCCTGCAGCGGCTCTCCACATGTCAACCTCCTTCTCCCGCAAGAATCCACTGTTGAGAAGCGCCAGCAGATCTTCGGTCTTGGCCTTGGATTTCTTCCATTCTTGATTCGGATTTGGTCGCGGCGGAGACACCGGCGGCGATGTCCCCGCGGCGGATCCGGCGGCCTCCTCGCGAGCCCTTTTCTTCCCACCGGCAGCCTTCGAGGTCTTCGATGGTGAGGGCTTCATTCTCCAAGTGCACGGTGTCTTCACTCGCATTCGCTCGGGGGCTACGGCGGTGGCTTTCTACGGCGGCGCATTCGGATCTACAATCCTCTCAACGGCGGCAGTGTGCACTGGCGGTGATTTCTGGCTCGATCTGCTAGGAATGGCTGCGAATGCGTGGGGTGAAAAACCCTAAGGGTTTCGGCTTCTATTTATAAGTCAACAGCGGCCCCTCCAACGGCCGGATGGATAAGTCTGTACACGGCTGACTCAGCGGCGGTGCTTGACTCTCCAACTTCTACTAGTCGACACGCCTCGTCTCGGGGGCTCGGCTACTTCTACTCAACTTCCTGGGTAGCGACAAGATTCAAGAGCAACTCAGGACACATTCTACAAGATGACCCTTCAATTCGAGAGGAAGTACTCGACTCAAGGCTCGGGGGCTCCGTGCCACGTGTCCTTCGGTTTTTTCTCCGGATTTCACGGGATATTCTTGCCAAAACTTCAGATGGACCCTCAGCCAGAGTCTGCAACTCAACCTAAGGCTCGGGGGCTACTCCATATGGAGTGCGATTTTGCAATCGCACTTCCATATCAGTTTCGGCTTCAAGACAACACGGGCATTGTTGAAGACCTTCAAGAGCAGCACTCGAGGACGCTTGGGACTACTCGAGAAGACTTCAGGATTGCTCAAATATCAGCTGGAGTACATTCCAGCCTCGGGATGCTTCGACTACTCTTGAGGACTTTTGACTTGTAGCGCTCAGGGACGCTTGAGGACTACTCGTTAAGGCTGTCAAGACTACTCGAAGCTATCCTTCTCGACTACAAAGTACTCGGGGGCTTGTCGTATGGACCTCTCTGGGCCCACTACCTCGGTGGGTACCAGGACCGACTACTCGGTGGGCCCCTGGGACTACTCGACTTGCGCTGCACGGCACCTGATGGCGTGAAGCACAAGGGCTACAGAGGAGAAGTACCCGGATAGGAAGCTGTACGTGTCCCGCACTGTATAGATGACTCCTAGACGTATTCGACTAGTACTCTCTCCCTGAACCGACTTGTAACCCTGCCTCCCGGACTATATAAGGCGAGGCAGGGACCCCCCTCTCTCTCTCACGGCTTAAGATTGCATCATCTTGTAATCGCACCCAATCAATCCAGAGCCACGCAGCATACAGGACGTAGGGTATTACGCACCCCGCGGCCCGAACCTGTCTAAATTGTGTGCCACGTGTCTCTTCCTTCGAGTTACCGATCTCGGCGAGGCCACATTCATCTACTTCGGGTACTCCCCTTAGTAGGTTGCCGGTCTAAAACACCGACAGTATCTTTTTATCATCCCCTTGTAACCGGGTTGTTTAATTAATTCTGATGGTAGGTGTTGCTTAGTTTGCTCAACTGGGTTGGTAATAATCAACATGGCTACCTTTTATGATCTATGTTCCTTTATCTTAATTTTAATTGCAAGACCACATGCTTTAATCGGAACATGGAGAACCACCCAGGAAAACAGTACAACCACAAGAACTAAACGGGCAATGGTCTTGGCTGAATAATTAGGAACTTTAGCTTGGGGTGATCTTACCTGATAAGGACAAGGGATCGGCGGTACTGCGGGGTATGGACTCGTTCTAGCAGGGGGTTGGGTGAGTTCTTTCTATGGTGGGGTATTGACCTGCTAGGGGACTTTATACCTTGCTAACTGATCCGGACCTTGTGGGTCACAACTTGTTGGGGAACCTTTGTAAAGGCCTTGTAGCGTCCCTATGCAACCACACCTCGGTAGTGTGGTATGGTGCCTGATCAGCATCGCGTGGTTGGGTTCAAAGTTCTTCAGAGCTTTTACGCTGCTTGTGGTGAAAGTGTACAACCTCTGCAGAGTGTAAAACTAATCGATTAGCCGTGCTCACGGTCAAGAGCGGTCTGGACCCTCACATGATAATTGAACTTGAAGATGGACTTAAATTGTGGTTATGGCTATGCTTGCCATGTTCTTCTGGTATATCTCTTACCTTTATGCTTAATTGTGAGTTGGTATAAACTTATACTTTATTAGTAATCAGGTGCTAATAAAATTTGACCAACTAAAATGCTAAGTGCTTAGAGCCCAGTCCACTATAAAGCCTTTGCATTCATACTTTCCCCACACTTGCTGAGTACGACAAGTGCTCACCCTTGCTATAAACAATGTTGCTCAGAAAGTGGAAGATGCGATGAATTTTCTATGAAGATGTTGCTGGAGCTAGGCGTACGCAACCCCCAGTCGACTGCCTGTGATGTTTGGAGCCACCGTTTCCAAGATATAGCGTAATACTCTGATAATCTCCCTTTTTCTTACGTGATACTGTTTCTGTATTCACTTATATATCACTATATGCATGAAACTTGATCCTGGCATGCATATAGGTTTGCACTTGGTTTTCTTTGGAAAAACAGGTGTGACACACTGCTGCACGTCGGTGAGCGACTCGGCGTTCCCCATCCTGTAAAGCACTGACCTCCGGAGCGTGTAGTGTACCACATACGCCTCACGAGTCAAACGGTCCAGAGTCTTAGGAGTGCCGGGGAGGAACTGCTGCAACAAGAAGCTGATCTCGTCGTCAGAGGGTAGCACCGGTGAGTGAGCACGACGAGGAGCCTCGATGTCAGGGTAGGCCAAGTAGTGGATTGTTGACGGTTAAAATATGTATCAAGTTTCGTTTGGACTCGCAAGCGTACAAGTCCACCGTCGTAGCCAAGGGACCATTCTTCCCTTAAGTGTGAACCCAAGGTATCGAATCCGTCGAACAATGTGTAACGCAAGATCCAATCTAATAAGCGGAAAACACTTTGATCTTGAAAAGGGGTTTTGCATCTAATCTACTAGATCATCATCAAAACTCATCTAGTCTACCGCACACCGGAGGTAGCAAAAGAAAGAGAGGGGAGAACCAATCTAGAGATTGGATCGGGCCTTTTGTTGAAGTTCCAAAGTAAAGAAGAATGTAGCAAAATGAATCTCATTCAAAGCATGGCTCCCATTCCGACTCCGAGGACGCCCGTTTTTCTCCTTTACCATACTGTCACTACGGGGGATAATCTTACGGGTTGGTACTACTCGGCGGGTTCAAGAAGAATAAGATGAAAACGTTTGGTAGATCGGGTATGCACCTCTAGCCACCATGGCTACAAGAACATCCTAAGCAATCTACTCGCAGGATAGATCGAGGAGGAAAACACCCAAACGAAGACAAAATCACAACGAAAGCACTTGATACTAAGAATCGGATTCAATCTACTAATTCAACATAGAAGTAATACATGGACAAGATCACCGCCGGGATCCTACCTTGATCTTGATCCTAGCTCCTGGAACTCCGACGTGGTCTTCCATGCAAGGTTCCCACGTCAGCTAGGGGGACCCTAGTCAACCATCTCGACCCTCTCCTCTCCGGGATGGTGTCCTTCTCTTCTCTACTCCTCGGCGGCGGATGACGAATGTCTTTTTTCGTGGCTCTTGGCAGGGGTGCTATAAATAGTCCGAAGGGCGGCTAGGTCAAAGGGGGCACCGAACTAGGCCCGGAATGGGCTGGGCCGGTCGGCCCAGGCCGGCCGGCGCAGGCCCGTTTCGGCTTGGTTCGGCCTCGGTTTCCTCCCCGGTTGCTTCTCGCACGATTCCTTATTTGTGTGCACTTGCATGTGGGCCTTTGACGTCGTTTCCTTCACGGTTAAGGCTTGAATCCTTGCTATCCAAGCTTCACTGTTTTCTGGTTGAGTCCCTGAAGATTTGCACGTTGACGCTTCGGTCCTCGGGTCATTTGGAGTCATGTTCATCGCGTGTCTTGACTCTTGTCGGGCTTCATGATCTTCTTCCAAAGTGCTTGATGAACTTATCCCGAAAATCTCCTCTTTAGCGTAGATTTCCTACGTAAACAATAAACTCCAAAATCGACATGCAAGAGTGAACTTGTTATAAGCAAGAGTGAATTTCCGTCAACCTAGCCATGAGTTTACCTTTAATGTTGGCATTGATTTATTATTCTAACCACTAGAACTAACCCCCCGTATATAACAAGTTCACTCTTGCATGTCGATTTTGGAGTTTATTGTTTACGCAGGAAATCAAAGCTAAAGAGGAGACTTTCGGGATAAGTTCATCAAGCACTTTGGAAGAAGATCATGAAGCCCGACAAGAGTCAAGACACGCGATGAACATGACTCCAAATGACCCAAGGACCGAAGCGTCAACGTGCAAATCTTCAGGGACTCAACCAGAAAACAGCGAAGCTTGGATAGCAAGGATTCAAGCCTTAACCGTGAAGGAAACGACGTCAAAGGCCCACATGCAAGTGCACACAAATAAGGAATCACGCGAGAAGCAACCGGGGAGGAAACCGGGGCCGAAACGGGCCTGGGCCGGCCGGCCTGGGCCGACCGGCCCAACCCATTCCGGGCCCAGTTCGGCACCCCCTTTGACCTAGCCGCCCTTCGGACTATTTATAGCGCCCCTGCTAAGAGCCACGAAGAAATACATTCGTCATCCACCGCCACAAGACCGAGAACAAGAAGCAGATTGGATCGCGAAGGGAGCACTCGTGGCCTTCATCTACTTTGGGGGATTCTACACCATGATCAGCGCTACAATGAGTAACATTATGGGGTAAAGTCCTTGTTTGTCCTAGGGGTTGAAGGGGGATCTTGAGTTGTAATCACCGAACCTATGTTTTTGAATCTTTTGCTATCATATTCATGTTGATGGTGCTTTAATCTTATTGGTCGGCCGGCTTGTTTTGGGGATGCATCGCTCGTAGCTTCACTATCGTGTTCCTTTTGTTCTTTATGCGATTACCGTCGTGTAGTGACAGTGCGCGGGAGGGAAAACATAATGAACTTGGTTCACACCTTTGATCATGCATGCCTAGAACACATCAACGTCTTGTGCACTTGGTGTTCGATCACGGATTACCCTCGTGTAGTGACAAGTACGCGAGAGGGAAAGGGTTGGACTCCGTGCTCTTTTACCTTTGATAGATTAGATCGGGTTGTTCTTGCTAGGTGGTTACATCTTCAAGTGATCCTAGATCCCTTGGACAAGCATTCTACGTTCTTGAGATCTCCTTTCCATCACTCTCTACTTTGTCTTCTTTAACCTAGAGTAAATTAGATTAAGTTCCTTACTTACACATATTTGATAAAGAGCTTTAAATCAACAACATTAGTGCTTAGTTGAGCATAGCAATCCACTTGTTCCACGGATTGATTAACGTTGGGGGAATACTCTAAGGGAAAAGCTACAACCGACCCGTGCGCTTGCGGATCGTAACTTGACGCGTTATTTAACCGTCAACAAGCTTTTCTGGCGCTGTTGCCGGGGAACAAGCTAGTTTGCTACGTTTAACTTTGTATTAATTTTGTTGATTACTAACACCTAACCTTTTGTCTAGAAATCCTTGTTTTTTTTGTTTTGTTTTTGTTGTCTAGATGGCTTTTGTCAATCACCCCATGGAGGAAGAAGAAAAACCACTATGGTACTATGCTAGCCCGCAATTGGAGGATATTAAAGTCCAAAAATCAGATTTGATACTTGAGGCTACCGAGTACAAGATCAAGCCTCGAATGATTGAGATGGTGGCAGCAAACCCATTTAGAGGGGTGAAGACGGACAATCCATATAGGCACGTCGAGCGTTTCATGATGCTATGCAACACGGTGCAACAAGAAGGAGTTCCCGTCGATTGGTACAAATGGAATCTTTTTCCATACTCACTTGCGGATAAAGCAAAACGATGGCACTCACTTGCATCCTTCGAGGTGGAAGGAAATTGGAATCGATTGGTGAAGAAATTTTGTGAAAAATTCTTTACGATAAGTAGGGTTCAAAATGTGAGGAAGCAAGTGATAAATTTTGTGCAAGGAGAAGAAGAAGGAATAGATCAAGCTTGGGAAAGATTCAATGGATTAATCAAACAAGGACCAAGGCTAGGATTCTCCGGTGATGTACTCTTGCATACTTTTTATTTTTCCCTAACCCCCGAATGCATGCGGTATGTTCAAATGTGTGCAGGCGGAAATATCATGGAGAAAACACTCACGGAGGCCACCCAATTACTACAAAGAATAAGCGAGGGGGTGGCCATGCAAAGAGATTGGGAAGAACATATTTCGGGAAGCGTTGAGCAAGAAACTTGTGTGGAGGTACTTGCTGGAATTTCAAGAAGAGAAGCCCCGAAAGTGAAGAAAGAAGAAGCAAGGCAAGAAAAGATTGAAGGGGCAACCCATAATGAAGGAGGACCAATCCAAGGCATCAAAATTCGCAAGCTCGAAGAGTTACAAGGAAGAAGTTTGGCGAATGCAAAGCCATTAAAGGAGTTCGAACAAATGGATTGGATCCCAATTGACTTCGAAGAAATATTCAACAAGAGGAGACCATACCCGAACCAAAAAGAGTTAGCGAGAGCTATAGAATTCAACTTTCCAAAGGAGAGGCACTCGGGGTATGAGTTGGACAAAGGATCAGCCGGAGAGATTATCCAAAGGCTTTTCAATGAGGAAGAAGAGGTAGATCCGGATCACATTGCCGAAGTAAAGAGGATTATGGGAGTGAAGCCGGAGGCCTCGCCATATGCACACCTAGCCGAGGTGTACGCGATAGGAGCCGACCATGTCGAAGGTACCTCTCTTCCGACACCTCACATAAGTTGCAACATTAATGGAAAGAAAATTTGTAAAGCCTTATGTTACATAGGAGCTCATGTTAGTGTCATGACTTCCAAGATTTATTATGAGCTTTTTAGTAAAACTTTAAATCTTGCTCCAACACAAATAAAATTAATCATGGGAGATGGTAGAACAACAAGACCTTTGGGTGTGCTTAGAGATTTAGATGTTGCTATCTCAGGTAAAATTATTCCAACCGACTTTTTCGTAATCGATGCTTGCCATAATGAACATGATGATATAATTCTTGGTAGGCCTTTTCTTAAGTTGGTCAATGCCGTTCTTGATGCCGGAAAGGGTAGAGTTACTATTGATCTAGATGGAACTAAATTCACATATGATTTCCTACCCGCTTCTCGTATTGCTTTACCTCTACCTCTTGATAACGAAGAAGTAGAGGATCTTTGTTTTGTTGATACTTTCAAAGAACCTCTCCAAAGAGCAATGGAGAATGATGCTATGTATGATGATCAAGACAAAGAACTAACGGAAGCAATCGAGGGGTTGAAGGCACAAGATGGAAGTTTGGATGAAGAAAATTATGAAGATATTGGAGATTTGCAACAACAAGAACCCGAAATGCCCGATATTGAGTTAAAGCCACTTCCCAAGGGATTAAAGTATGAATTTTTAGGAGCCGATAAGACGTACCCGGTCATCGTGAGTGATGAATTAAGTCCGGAGGAGATGGATAAGTTGCTGAATTTATTGAGGAAACACAAGAAGGTGATCGGGTACTCGATAAGTGACTTGAAGGGTATTAGTCCAGCCTTTTGCACCCACCGCATACCACTTGAAGAACAATGCAAGCCCGTTGTTGAGCCTCAAAGAAGATTGAGTCATGCCATGCGCGAGGTGGTGAAGAAGGAGGTGATCAAATTGTTGGATGCCGGAATAATATACCCCGTGCCACATAGTGAATGGGTGAGCCCGGTGCATTGTGTACCAAAGAAAGGAGGAATAACGGTTGTAAAGAATGAGAAGGATGAGTTGATACCACAACGGATCGTGACCGGATGGAGAATGTGCATCGACTATAGGAAGTTGAACAAGGCAACAAGGAAGGATCACTTTCCGTTACCCTTTATCGACGAGATGCTTGAAAGGTTAGCTAAACATTCTTACTTTTGTTTCCTTGATGGATACTCGGGGTTCAAGCAAGTTCCCATTCATCCGGATGATCAACAAAAGACAACCTTCACATGTCCATATGGAACTTTCACATATAGAAGAATGTCATTTGGTTTATGTAATGCACCGGCCACTTTTCAAAGATGCATGACGGCTATATTCTCGGATTTTATTGAAGAAATTATGGAGGTATTCATGGACGACTTCTCAGTGCATGGTACGTGTTTTGAAAGTTGCTTGAAAAATTTGGAAAAAGTTCTTGAAAGGTGTGGAGAAATTGACCTAGTGCTTAATTGGGAGAAGTGTCACTTTATGGTGAAACAAGGGATAGTCTTGGGACATGTAATCTCCGAGAGAGGAATAGAGGTGGACAAAGCTAAGATTGAAACGGTTGAAAAGTTGCCGCCTCCGACAAATATCAAATCGTTAAGAAGCTTTCTCGGGCATGCCGGATTTTATAGAAGATTTATAAAGGATTTCTCAAAGATCACCAAGCCATTGACACGACTTCTCCAAAAAGATGTGGAATACGATTTTGATGAAGAATGCTTGCATGCTTTCCGGACGTTGAAGCAATCTCTCATAAGTGCACCAATTATGCAACCTCCCGATTGGAATCTACCATTTGAGATAATGTGCGACGCAAGTGATTATGCCGTTGGAGCCGTTCTTGGACAAAGGAAGGAAGGGAAGGTACACGCAATTTATTATGCAAGTAAAACTTTAAATGAAGCTCAAGTGAATTATGCAACTACGGAGAAGGAATTGCTTGCCGTAGTGTTCGCATTTGAAAAATTCAGATCTTATATTGTGAACTCGAAGGTGATCGTGTACACCAACCACGCTGCAATCAAGTACCTTTTGTCCAAGAAAGATGCCAAGCCACGTTTGATTAGATGGATTCTACTATTATAAGAGTTTGATATGGAAATTAGAGACAAGAAAGGGTCGGACAATGTTGTAGCCGACCACCTATCAAGGATGCATCATGGAGATGATGGGATGGAGCTAATTGAAGATAGAATGAGAGATGACCATCTATATCGAGTACTTGATAGAGGAGGATGGATGCATGATATCATAAGATGCCTACGGAAGATGCCATTAGACCACTTGGACAAAAATGCTAAAAGAAGGGTAATTGCCGAGAGCAGAAAATTTTATTGGGATGCACTATACCTATATAGATGTGGAGATGATGGAGTGCTAAGAAGATTTGTGCCGCGGGAAGAAAGAGAAGAAATTCTAAGAAAATGCCACTCGTCGGAATATGGAGGACACTATGGACATTTTAGAACACAAGCAAAGGTATGGGCAAGTGGATTCTATTGGCCTGAGATGCACGAGGATGCTAAAAGGTTTGTCGCAACTTGCCTGGAGTGCCAAAGGAGTGGAAATATATCACAAAGGAATGCAATGCCGCTGAATTATAATTTGCAAATTGATCTATTTGATGTTTGGGGCATCGACTTTATGGGACCATTCGTGAACTCGAATGGATATGAACACATCTTGGTTGTAGTTGATTATGTATCAAAATGGGTTGAAGCAATTCCATGTCGGAAAGCATCTACGGAAGAGGCTATTCAAATGATCAAGACGGTGATATTCCCTCGATACGGCGTTCCTAGAATTTTAATAAGTGATGGTGGATCACACTTTATTGGCAAGGATTTTAAAAGATGTTTGGCAAAGTTGGGAATCGAGCATAGGGTGTCTACGGCCTATCATCCACAAACAAATGGCCAAGCAGAAACATCGAACAAGCAACTCAAAGGAATCCTCATGAAGACGGTGACTAAAGGAGGAAAAGATTGGTCAAAGAAGCTAGACGGAGCATTGTGGGCATACCGGACTGCACATAAAACACCGATAGGTATGACCCCTTATCAATTTGTTTATGGAAAAACATGTCATTTACCGGTAGAACTAGAGCACAAGGCTTATTGGGCAATAAAGGAGATGAATCTTGATATTGATGCGACACGAATAAAGCGGAGGATTCAAATAAGTGAACTTGAAGAGCTAAGATTGAAGGCGTATCACAACACTAGCATCTATAAAGAAAGGATGAAGAGATGGTATGACAAAAGATTGCATAAGAAGGAATTCAAGGAAGGAGACAAGGTCCTACTATACAATTCTCGATACAAGGTCTTCGGCAAAGGAAAACTACAAAGCAAATGGGATGGACCGTACGTTGTACATTCAGTGTCACCATCAGGAGCGGTAACAATCATGGATGCCAAAGGAGATCAATATGTTGTGAATGGACAACGACTCAAGGTATTCCTGGAGCCTGACGTTGTGCCTATTAAATACATTGACGTCTACACCTTGGATGGTGACCCAGACCATCAAGGCTAAGCGACGAAAACAAGGTAAGTTGTAAATAGCTTTCTACTTTATTTAATTTTCAGCATGTGTGTTAGTGTTAAAGATCATCATGAATAAAGTTTCCCACCTTGATCAACCTTTGGTAAAAATATTAAGTTGATGCCATGATAATATATGACGAAAAGTTGCCACTTTGCTAAACTTTTGTACTTGTTTCATGCATGATTGAGCTAATGCTCTCTTTAATATGAATATGAAATTAATTAAATGCTAGCTTAATCTTTGTGGAGGTTATGATAAAAATAAGACCCATAGTGTTATTTTCATGCTCTCAATTTTGGATGAGTTAAAGATGATTTATTCTTAAAAAAATATATATGCTAACCTTGTCAATTAATGCTACTTGCATTTTGCTCTACCTATCCAAAGCCATATATATATATATGTTGAGTGCATAAACCTTAGTGTGTACAAGAATTATTTTTGGGTGAGTTATTTCAGGCCTTGATTTCTCTGGCCTGAGACTAAGAAGCTGGTCATTCCGTTTTTGCGTATCTATCTTTTTGCTAGCCTTTCTATCCATGCATTGTGTATCCCCACATCGGAGATTTCACAAACCTCGCCGGATATCCACCCTTAAAACCAAAAATATCATCTTTTGTGTTTACCTCCTTGACCACAACCTATCATTGAGTATGGATCGTCAATTCAAGGAAGATCGCGAGATGACGCC
The DNA here is from genome assembly GCA_036936925.1 of Cenchrus fungigraminus. Taxonomy (NCBI): domain Eukaryota; kingdom Viridiplantae; phylum Streptophyta; class Magnoliopsida; order Poales; family Poaceae; genus Cenchrus; species Cenchrus fungigraminus. Next base: position 122,161,905 of record CM072770.1, on the reverse strand, counting down.
AAGATTGAAGATTTCAAGTAAAAATATTTCTAGTACCTACCTTATCTCTATCACCTCTTTGCCCGAGGATGAGCAAACGTCTAAGCATGGGGGAGGAGGTAGGTACAATGCAATTTAGAGTTCAAGGGGAGCAAATAAAAAAATGATGAAAGGAAAAAAAGAAGAAGAAAAACTGAGTATAAAGAAAAGAAAAAAAGATAAAGAAAAAATATGTATGAGAAAAGAAAAAAAATATATATGAGTTTATAAAAATAAAATAAAGTGAACTCCCCGGTTCTCTAAAGTGCATTAGGAATCTCAAAAGTTTCAAGATTTAAGATCCAAACTCATTTTTCCAACCATGTGCAATCCGATAACGAGGACTTCCTTTGTGCCTCGGGATCACTCTTTGCTATTTGCACATGTCCACCTATCTCAAAGTGTGTGTATTTTTCTCTCCCCCTGCTTGATATAACATTATTTTCCAATGACCTTTTTGACGAGTCTCGGTAAGACCATGAGAAGCTTGTCCTGTTTTGACAACATCTCATTTATAATATCTTGGTAGGACTAAACTTTTCCCATATAGCTCCACATAAAGCCTTCCACTATATATATTGAGAGGGGAAAGGAGTAGAATGAATAGGCTTTGAGAGACAAGATGAGATGAGAGTACAAGAGCAAGATGCAAGGAAGTTTTGGTTTAGCTCTTTTTCTTCATCTTGCTCTTAATTTCAAAATTTCTAATATTCATTTGAAATTTGGGAGCATGAGGTAATTACTTGTGGGAAGTGCTTAAAATAATATCAACCCTCCATAAGGATGAAGGCTAGTACATTATTGAACTTTAATTATTAAATCCTTGAGAGCATTATGTTTTCTCATGTATGATCAAGTGCAGGGTATAAGCAACGAAAGGCAACACTGATATTCATTAAAGGCTTACTCGAGGACGAGCAAGGTTTAAGCATGGGGGAGATGTTGACGGTGAATTTCCGTCAACCTAGCCATGAGTTTACCTTTAATGTTGGCATTGATTTATTATTCTAACCACTAGAACTAACCCCCCGTATATAACAAGTTCACTCTTGCATGTCGATTTTGGAGTTTATTGTTTACGCAGGAAATCTACACTAAAGAGGAGACTTTCGGGATAAGTTCATCAAGCACTTTGGAAGAAGATCATGAAGCCCGACAAGAGTCAAGACACGCGATGAACATGACTCCAAATGACCCAAGGACCGAAGCGTCAACGTGCAAATCTTCAGGGACTCAACCAGAAAACAGCGAAGCTTGGATAGCAAGGATTCAAGCCTTAACCGTGAAGGAAACGACGTCAAAGGCCCACATGCAAGTGTACACAAATAAGGAATCACGCGAGAAGCAACCGGGGAAGAAACCGGGGCCGAACCGGGCCAAAACGGGCTTGGGCCGGCCGGCCTGGGCCGACCGTCCCAGCCCATTCTGGGCCCGGTTCGACGTCCCCTTTGACCTAGCCGCCCTTCGGACTATTTATAGCGCCCCTGCCAAGAGCCACGAAGAAATACATTCGTCATCCGCCGCCACAAGACTGAGAACAAGAAGCAGATTGGATCGCGAAGGGAGCACTCGTGGCCTTCATCTACTTCGGGGGATTCTACACCATGATCAGCGCTACAATGAGTAACATTATGGGGTAAAGTCCTTGTTTGTCCTAGGGATTGAAGGGAGATCTTGAGTTGTAATCACCGAACCTATGTTTTTGAATCTTTTGCTATCATATTCATGTTGATGGTGCTTTAATCTTATTGGTCGGCCGGCTTGCTTTGGGGATGCATCGCTCGTAGCTTCACTATCGTGTTCCTTTTGTTCTTTATGCGATTACCGTCGTGTAGTGACAGTGCGCGGGAGGGAAAACATAATGAACTTGGTTCACACCTTTGATCATGCATGCCTAGAACACATCAACGTCTTGTGCACTTGGTGTTCGATCACGGATTACCCTCGTGTAGTGACTAGTACGCGAGAGGGAAAGGGTTGGACTCCGTGCTCTTTTACCTTTGATAGATTAGATCGGGTTGTTCTTGCTAGGTGGTTACATCTTCAAGTGATCCTAGATCCCCTGGACAAGCGTTCTACATTCTTCAGATCTCCTTTCCATCACTCTCTACTTTGTCTTCTTTAACCTAGAGTAAATTAGATTAAGTTCCTTACTTACACATATTTGATAAAGAGCTTTAAATCAACAACATTAGTGCTTAGTTGAGCATAGCAATCCACTTGTTCCACGGATTGATTAACCTTGGGGGAATACTCTAAGGGAAAAACTACAACCAACCCGTGCGCTTGCGGATCGTAACTTGACACGTTATTTAACCGTCAACAATATCTCCCCCATGCTTAAACCTTGCTCGTCCTCGAGTAAGCCTTTAATGAATATCAGTGTTGCCTTTCATTGCATATACCATGCACTTGATATACATGAGGAAACATAATGCTATTAAGGATTTAATAATTAAAGTTCCATAATGTACTAGCCTTCATCCTTATGGAGGGTTGATATTAATTTAAGCACTTTCCACAAGTAATTACCTCATGCTCCCAAATTTCAAATGAATCTTAGAAATTTTAAAATTAAGAGCGAGATGAAGAAAAAGAGCTAAACCAAGTTCAAAAATAAACTTCCTTGCATCTTGCTCTTGTATTCTCATCTCATCTTGTCTCTCAAAGCCTATTCATTTTACTCCTTTTCCCTCTCAATATATATAGTGGAAGGCTTTATGTGGAGCTATATGGGAAAAGTTTAGTCCTACCAAGATATTATAAATGAGATGTTGTCAAAACAAGACAAGCTTCTCATGGTCTTACCGAGACTCGTCAAAAAGGTTATTGGAAAATAATGTTATATGAGGGTGAGAGAAAAATACACACACTTTGAGATAGGTGGACATGTGCAAATGGCAAAGAGTGATCCCGAGGCACAAAGGAAGTCCTCGTTATCGGATTGCACATGGTTGGAAAAATGAGTTTGGATCTTAAATCTTGAAACTTTTGAGATTCCTAATGCACTTCAGAGAACCGGGGAGTTCACTTTATTTTATTTTTATAAACTCATATATATATTTTTTCTTTTCTCATACATATTTTTTCTTTATCTTTTTTTTCTTTTCTTTATACTCATTTTTTTCTTCTTTTTTCTTCTTTTTTTTTCTTTCATCATTTTTTTATTTGCTCCCCTTGAACTCTAAATTGCATTGTACCTACCTCCTCCCTCATGCTTAGACGTTTGCTCGTCCTCGGGCAAAGAGGTGATAGAGATAAGGTAGGTACTAGAAATATTTTTTCCTTTGGAGAGATACTTGAAATCTTCAACCTTGGCACTATATTGCGATCTTCCTTGAATTGACGATCCATACTCTATGATAGGTTGTGGTCAAGGAGATAAACACAAAAGATGATATTTTTGGTTTTAAGGGTGGATATCCGGCGAGGTTTGCGAAATCTCCGATGTGGGGATACACAATGCACGGATAGAAAGGATAGCAAAAAGATAGATACGCAAAAACGGAATGACCAGCTTCTTAGTCTCGGGCCAGAGAAATCAAGACCTGAAATAACTCATCCAAATATAATTCTTGTATACTAAGATTTATGCACTCAATATATATATATAGGTAATGTATATTTGACTCGCTGGATGTTAAATATTATTTAGCGCACCGGCGGAGCTCCGCCAGCATCCGGCGAACTAGCAAATACTCCGCAGTTGTAAATACCTTGACAAACCGTAAAATCTTTCCTAATAAAATCTCTTCATCACTCATCATTATGATGACATTCAATCCGTCACTAAATGAGAAAAATTAGTCTGCTTTCCTGCTTCCTCGACCTTCAGTCCCTCCTCGCCGGATCCTGGCTACTATCTTGCATCACCATCTCGCGTGGACCTCTGCGCGGTGGCGTTCTCGACATCTGCCCGACGGTGAGCTGCAGTGGCCCAACGGTCCCTGCTCTCCTCCCTCCACATGGTCAACGCGCGGCAGTGGTTGGGTCTCGAGGACTTCCGCTCAGATCCATGGTGATCCTCCACAGCAACGACACAACAGGCACCATTTTTGAAGTGGGGAGAAGCGGCTGCTCCCTTCGGTGGTGCACCTCCCTCCTCTTGCAGATCAGGACTTGTTCTGCCTTGGTACTCATAATCTGGTACAGTAATTCTGTCCTATCATCTTGCAGATCACTAATTAATTCGAGTTCCAGATTTCTGTGCTTTGTGCAGATCAGAGACTTTTTCTGCATTGGTACTCATTGATCGTTCTTGTGCAAAGTAGAATGCAAGAGGTATGCATTGATGCTGGTCATTTCCCAAATTTTGATGTGCTGATATTAGTTGAGTTCAGAGGAATCTCGGCAAGGTATTTTGATCTGAGAATAATCCCAATCTCTCATGAGTCACGGCTTCGTTTTTGATGTTTTTATTCCCCTAGAACACAGGTATTTGAAGGTATTTTGATGGTGGCTCTAGGTACCGTCGATGGTCAACATGCCGTCCCCATCCATATGTGGAGCTCATTTGGGTGATTCGTGAGTAAAAAACATGATCTTTTTATTCCCCTGGAACACATGGAACACATGAGTGTATGTAGGGACACATGTGTGCTAGAGCTGAAGATCGGAACAAAAACTGAATGAAGGGCCAGTGAGCTTCTGACAATACTTCTTTATTTTTGAAAATTACCTTTTTGAACAATAATAATTCGAGCCACTACAAATATAATGCTTTAACATTTTAATCTTACTCTGTTAATCCTTCCCAATGTACTTTAGTAATTTTCAAACTCTTACCTTCCGATCCAACAATGTGCACTGCTGAACTAAAGGATTTGACAACACTGACTGTATCTAGTAAAAATCATCATGCAGTTATTGACTCCTATACGAAGACTTGCAAGTCATCATAAAAACACTGCTCTAAATTTTAAATTACTTCATCAATGACATTGTGGAGATTACTTCTTAGAATACTTCTACTAATAAAAATGAAAATTACTTCTGCGTAGTTATAACAGTTCTCTATTTTATTATTTTCTCAAATTGATGCAAAGTTACTTGTTTAATATTTTGAAAAATATGTCTAAATGCTAAGATTCCTATGGTAGCAATTTAACTCAGACATGCTTGGTCAAAGATTTGATTTTACATTCTCTTATATGTAATGTAAATGACAGATAGGATGGAGCACATCGTTGAGCGTTGGCTGGTAATCTGAAGATCACCTTCATGTATTTGGAGGATAAAACCTCCGCTGGGAAGCTAGGACGCACCAGGCTAATTATTATGCTTTCTTGTTTGAGTTGTTCCATGAAACAATAATGCATCGCCACTGCAATCTCGTCTCTTGTTTCTTAACGGACTTTAGGTAACCTTGGTTGGCTTCCGTGTTTAATTACTGCTTGTTTCTATGAAAATTTACTCCATATGAACAAACAAAGATAATATAAAATTACTCATCTGTTGGCAAATTACTTGTTTATCACGACTAATTACTCTGTTTTTTTGGTTGTTGTCTTCCATGAAACAAAAATGCATTGTCGCTGCAGTCTGATCACTTGTTTCTAACAGATTTTAAGTAACCTTGCTGAGCTTCTGATGCAGGAGAGACGAAATAGAATGTTGTAGAACGGATGCCAGCTTGAGCTGATGACATGAACAAGAATTGAATAAGGGAAATGCATGGAATTTTTTATTAGATCTGAAACCTGCTCCTCAAAATTCAAAAAATTACTCCTTATCACCATCAGTTGGAAAGTGCTCCTGTTGTAAATTAGAAAAATACTCCCTAGGTCGATTAAATAAAACTCATGTCAATACTTCATTTGATCAATTGCAAAATACCCCTTACAAGTGAAAATCATTTTCTTGGAAACTTTTGCAGAGAAATAAAAAACTCCACTAGTTTATTAAAAAATGGCTGATATTTAAAAGATATTCATAACATTTCAAAATTAGTCTGGGAAAGGGTCAGCCTCCTGAAATCTCTTCCTCTCTATGCATGCAGGTGTGTTAATATCTTTGAATTCTCTCATACTTAATATTGGTCAACCTTGCTTGCATGCAAGTGTGCAAGCAAGTTTTACATGTGCACTCATAGAACGCTATTGAACGCAACAGATTTAAAATAGTCTTCAATATAAACAAGACCACACACAAAAAAAATCTTCAATCTGCCCTGCAGATTTTACAGCGGCAGATTGAATTTTATGTGATTTTACGGGTCGCGGATCAATCAAAGCTTCATGCCGCTGCTCCTCGTTCCTCAATCACAAAAATACGACCAAGCCAAAAGACAAACAACCACTAATTATTTCAAAAGAAACATATCCCAAACAAACATGCAGGGATGCGTATATTTCTCCCATAAATCTGGTTATCATGCACCCACAAATCCAAATAAGTTCTATTTAATCACAGGTTATTCAAAGTGTGCCATCATGTTGTACATCAAGTATTTACTGCTCGATGCAAATTTCTTAAGATTGATTTGAATCCTAGAAGCTAACAATTGTTGGTCCCATTGTGCGAAAAGCTAATAAGCAGTGAATTGAATTAATTGCCAATCAGACGACGGCGACCAAGCAGTGAATTGAATTAATTGCCAATCAGACGACGGCGACCGGCAATGCAACCATGCCCCTCCTACTGAGTCTTTTCGTGTACAGTTAGTGTACCACTCGCCAATGCTGAATCATGCAAGTACTCCTTTTTATCAATTGGAAAACAAGTGAAAACACTCCTGATATTTTGAAAAATATGCTCCTATTTTAGTTAGAAAATACTACTCCTATTTTTAGCACCCTACAACCAAAAAGTATTTTTCGATGCCAAATTACTACCTACAATGGCTACAAACTCAAATGACTATTACTCCATCATCTGCCTTCTTTATTGACATCAATCTAGCACCCTTCAAGTCTGCAACCAATGCACTTTCAAATTGCATGCATGCATTCCATGCCGCATCTCTCTCCCCCGATACATACACATGCAAAATACTAAATGCTCCCTGAAACCCCTCTCTGATTTGGATGTCCGTGATTACAGCATTACAGGCAAGAACGCAAGTTTCACTACGAGAGAGATCAAAACGAAGTCATGCCACCATTGACGAACACTTGCGTTGCTCTTCTTCGAGGTCATGGCGCTGGCGAGACTAACGTCGCAAGAGTGCCCTACCACAAGAAAATGATGTGATTGCACTGCGTCCATCGGCCTCATTGTCCATCCTGCGCTCTGTCCTCATAGATTAGATCCAATCAGCACAAAAATTTGGCTGCAGACGGTATAGGCATTCGATTTTTCACTGCCAATGATGAAAACGAAGTAAACATACCACCATGCAAGGCTGCCGAAGCTCCGAAGCTGCCGAAGCTTCTTTGACCAATCAAATCCACCATGTATTTCTCACTTGATAAAATTGAACCACATGCGGCCATGAGCGTGCTGGCGGGCGGGCTTCGCTAACCGGCATTGACCAATCAAATCCACCATGTATTTCTCACTTGATAAAATTGAACCACATGCGGCCATGAGCGTGCTGGCGGGCGGGCTTCGCTAACCGGCAGTGGCGCATCCATGTCGTGGCTCCTCTGGGCACCGAGACGATGACCGCGAATGCAGTGGCGTTCCGGCCATAGCTGGCATGTCAAACGGATGAAAATGGCACTAGCAAACCGTTTTTACTACTCTGAATTGAAAAGGAGTAATTCCGTGATTATGTGTACCCTCGTCGGAGCTTCGACCGTGCCTGGTGGCGCGCGTTAAATACTATTCACCACACAACGTCGTGAATATCCATGTTTATATATATATATATATATATATATATATATATATATATATATGGCTTTGGATAGGTAGAGCAAAATGCAAGTAGCATTAGTGACAAGGTTAGCATATATATTTTTAAGAACAAATCATCTTTAACTCATCCAAAATTGAGAGCATGAAAATAACACTATGGGTCTTATTTTTATCATAACCTCCACTAAAGATTAAGCTAGCATTTAATTAATTTCAGATTCATATTAAAGAGAGCACTAGCTTAATCATGCATAAAACAAGTACAAAAGTTGAGCAAAGTGGCAACTTGTCATCATATATTATCACGGCATCAACTTAATTGTAACATCCTTGAATTTGTTTGTATGTAAAAATATGGGATTTCAAAAACTTGCTATGAAATTGTGTGCTTATGAAACCATTAAGGATGTATTCTTTTTCCCTTCCCTAAAATCCTAGATTTAATTTAATTCAATCAATAATATTAGGATTTATAAAAATGCTAGTGTGAGAAGTTGGATTTTCATTTGGGATTTAATTGGATTTGTTTGAGTGGATTCAAATTTGACTTTGCATTCAAATTTGAATTAGATGTTTAATAGGATTAAGGATAACAGGAAAACCCTTTCAATACCTTCTTGGGCCGCCAACCGACCCAACCGGCCTGCTACCGCTTTCGGCCCAGGCGCGGCCCAACCAGCACACCGCCGAACCGCCCGCCAACTCAGCCTCGCGCTCGAGTCGCTGACCCGTGGGCCCCTCTCGTCAGTCGCCACGTCACCCCTCCTTTTCCCTCTTCCTTTTTCCCCTTTCGTCTTCCTCAGCTCACACCCGCGGCCGCCGCCGTGGAAAGGGGGAGGCCGTGCGGCCATGTCCGCCACCGCGGATGGCCTCCACGCGTCGGGTGGTCGATCTCGCCGTTCATCCCACCTGCCTCCACCTATTTAAGCACCGCCGCGGCCCCGGGGCTCGAACCCTAGCCAATTGGGGTTTCCCCTTCCCCAATCCGCCGCCGCTGACGAAGGAGGAGTGGAGGAGGAGAAGGAGGCGGGGTTGGCCGTCCGTGGGAGCGCGCCGTCTTCGCAGAGCCGGAGCCATCCGGGAAGGAGGAGCCGGACCGGGTCGCCGCGCACACCTTCGTCTCCTGCTTCCCCTACACCCCGCCGTCGTCTTCTTCCGCGCCGACGAGCCGCACCTCTCCTCTTCACCGACGCCTGCACTTCGGCCAGGGGCCACCAAGGTGAGGACCCGCTTCCCCACTCATCTGTGGATGCCCCGGCCTTCGAGCCGAGGGGGGACGGCGTGTCCGCTACCGCGCCGCCGCGCACGCTGCTGGTGATGCTGGCCATCGAGCCAGGCTGGGAAGTTTTCTTGCAGGTGCCGCCGCCGTGGTCGCCGCGCGCGTAGCCCTGCTCGCTTTCCTACCTTGTTTTCTTTCACGCGTTAGCCGTCCCGGCCGCCGTGTCGCTGTCGCCGTCTCGGTCGCTGCCGTGGCCGTGACCCCGGCAAGCGCACGCGCGCGCCCTCGCGCACACCCACGTGCCGGTGCACCCGCGCACGCGCGCACGCCGTCGGGGAGGCCAAAGTCGAGCCTTTGGCTCTGCCCCCTTGCACCGAACCTCGCCGTCCCGCTCGCCGCGCCGCCGTGGCCTTCGCCACGCGGGTTGCCGTAGCGCACGCGCGGGCGTGGGGAAAAGGTGAGGCCTTTGGGGCCCTCCGTGTGCACTCGCCGTCGACAAGGCCGCGTCCGCTCGTATGACGTCGTCGGCCGTGAGCTTCTTATCCTTTTTCTGTCACTTGTCACCGAGAGCGCCGACCCTCTGCTCCACCATGGCCAAGCCGTCGAGCACCGGGCATGGGTGAAAGTCCCGGCCTTTAGACCCGCTCTGCCTCGCTTGTTTCCCACGCATACACGCCGAGCATCTGGGCGTCCCCACGCGCCCTCGCCCGCGCGAACACCGCCGCTGCGCCGCCACCCATCCCGTGCAGCGCCGTCTCGCCGTCGTGCGCCAACGCCCGGCCAAGGGCCGTTCCCTTACTTGCCTTGGCGAGTTTTGGTTCGGTCATGCCTTGTTGAGGAGCAGGCCGGGTCACCGCCGTGAAATCTCACCACCGGCGAGGTGCGGCCGAGCCGCCACCCCTTTGGTGCAAACCGTCGAGCACCCCTGGGTCGCCTCTAAACCCATGGGGGTTTTTCTTGTGCACGCAGGACCACACGCGGTTTTGGCCGTAGCCGATCCGCCGGATCCGGTGCGGCCAGCCAATCACATCCCTGGACGCACGTCTGCATGCACCGCGCCGCGCCGCAGCGAATCCCGCCGGGATCCCGTGCGGCCGGCCACGCCAACAGCCATGTGGGCTGTAGCTGGGCTTAAAGCCGCCGCGTGGACGCCACGTCCGCGCCTACAGCCGGCCTGCAGCCGCCTAACCGCCAGCATTAAGCCCCCTAGAGCCAGCCAGTAGTCAGCCTATAGTCTGTGCTATTGTGTATGCGTATTTTATTTCCAGAAAACTATTTTATCTTTGGAAAATCCTAGTAAATCCATTTTTACTCCGAAAAATACAAAACCTTTTCCAGAAATTCTCTAAAATCTTGAACTCCGTGTTAGGCTAGTTTTTGCTCTCTCCTGGCTCTTAATTGCCCTTCTTTTGTAGTTAATTGCATTAGGGCCGCTGTTTATTTTCTTTTACGCGTTAATAGGAGCAGCCGGAGCCGGGGAGCTGATCCCGGAGTACGACTACGCCGACGACTTCGCCGCGGAGAACTACCCGACCCCAGGTTCACGGCCGACTGACTTTGAAAACCTATAGACATTGCAATATAGACTGCTAGCGCTTTACTTTATATGCATGTCGATGAACCTTGCACTGCCTACTTTAAATATCCTGTCCTTGATTGTCCTACTACTAAATATGTTTATAAGCGTGTATATACACTGAGCTTCGCGATGCATGTGTTGGGTTGGGAATAGTGGTTCTTGGTGTGTGTGGGGTAAAACCGGCAGGAGAAGGCGTTTTGGGTACTTTGGCGGGGGTGAGCTCGAAACAACCGATCTGGGATCGGGGATAGGGGTGCACTCCTCAGTGTATCCCTACTTTGACGGTTTTCGGAGCCTAGGTGTTGGGGTTTTACTTACGCTTGGAGGATATGAGCTCGCCCCGGTCTAAAACCGAGTGGATCAACTTGTCGATAGGACTTTCGTACACCTCGCCGAGCGTGGGGTTAGGGCCGAGTTGAGCTCGGCAAGTGCGGAACCATACCTGCCAGCAGGATAGAGGGTATCAGTGGGGGAGAGGTGGGAGTGAGACCACCTTCTCTCAGTGCGTCGCCCGTGTGGCCACACGGGGGCATTTCACAGTTCCGGTGCTGTTCCCTTTGCGAGGGGGACCGTTTTGAGGGCCGGATGCAGGATGGGACCGTAACTACCGAGAGTTCGCACGGTAGGATGGGCTCGGTCGGCCGTACACCGGCCGGGTGCCATTCCGGGATGGGTACAGGTGTACACACTCTGCAGAGTTGTTCGATCTATAGCTATAGCCGCGTCCTCGGTCATGGACAATGCCTAGAAGACATGTTCGTTCCTCATATTTTGGGATTTCTACCTTCCCCCTATAGATGAGTGTGTGGTGAGCCGTGGTTGCAATCGGTTAGAGGAGAGAGGCTCCATCTACCTCGTTGATCCGATTGCAATCATTGAGGTTCTCGCATCGACCCTAGACAGGAGTAGGTTGTGGAGACGGGGCCCTGGATGACCAGGTGGTTCCGAGCTGTGTTGAGAGCTTTGGGTTGGGAACTTGATGGAGATATCTTGTTATTACTCTGCTGCTGCTGCATAGGAAACCAGAGCCGCTTCCTTGTCTCTTTTTCTCCCTTTAGAAGTTAGGCCACTTAAAGCTGCATACAGTTGGTGACGTGGACCTATCCCACTCCTTGGGGATAGACTTTGGGTGTGCAGGGTACGAGTCCGAGTACGACAACAACGCCGATGGCTGGTACGACTGAGGGATGCGTCGCTTCGCTCAAGGATGCCTGTGGCGAGAAGAATAAAAGATGGAGACCCTTCTGAGATGCTAGCTACCGCTGCGTAGAATTTCACTCTGATTCAGCCAAGAGGCTTGTAATGATGTACTCCATAATGGACATGTAATAAACTATGTACTTTTACTCTTATGTGATGCGATGTATGACTTTGTGATATTATCTGTGAGACGTTCTGTACGCGATAGCCACTGATCCAGGGACTATCGCGATGGTACAGGGATTCGGGTTTTCTATGAAAATCCGGGGTTTTACAGGTGGTACCAGAGCCATACTTGACCGTAGCACGCATCCCTAGAAATGGCCGATAGAGTTAGGACTCCATACGTTCTACTTCTATATTTATATCCTTGAGCTATGTTATAAAAACTTATCCCTTTTTGAAAACATCTTACTCACCTACGCTAACTAAAAATTTCTTACGTTTCACAGGAGATGGAATGCCAGGTTGCTGAGATCACCCCCGAGACCTGCGGGGCGATCTGCCACTGGATGGAGAGGGCCCTTCTCAGGCTTGGGGTCCCTCCTACCTACGTCACGTACCGCGCCGAGTACGTACCCGCTGTGACAGGGCGGATGGTGCTCTGTACGGTCACCGTCCTTCCTCACCCGAGCCTTCCGGGGTTCAAGGGAGAGGTCTGCTACAGCACCGCGCTCACCGTCGCGACCGCGCTGGACGTCGCCTACCGTCAGGCACTGGGCTGCCTTCTCGCTCAGTACCGCACCACCTTCAAGTCCGGGACGCTCCGACTTCTACCCCGGGACTACTGGTGCCTCGCACCGCTCGTGGATGGAGTCCCTTCGCACGAGGGGATCCAGGACGACGTCGATGCTGCACCCTTCCGCGAGACCGACGAGACCCTGGTGGAGACAGCCAGCTACTTGGTCGACCTCGACAAGTACGCACGCCGCCTGGAGGATGAGTCACGGACCCTCTTCGGCCAGATCAGAGACACCACCGTCGACGCCCGCCAGTACCAGCCACGCTGTGTTCAGCTGGAGAGAGAGAACAGCGTGCTACGCCTCCGCGTTCGCCAGCTCGAGCAGGGCCTCGACCGCGCGACCACTGTCCTGCTGCAGTCCAAGAGGGAGCGTGTGGACACCCGTGAGGAGCTGCTGCACGTCAGGGAGGACCTCCGCAGGCTGACCGTGAGTCAGAATAGGCTGAAGGACAGACTTCAGAGCAAGGACGACCTGTTCACAGTGCGCGCTCACCTGCTTGGCTGTGAGTGGATCAAGGTGGAGAAGCTGGAGAAGAACAGGGCGGAGAATGTCACCAACATCGCATGGCTCACACGCACGACCGTCTACCTGAGGGACAAGGCCGAGAGACTGAGGAGGACTTGGGAGGACGCCGACTCACTCCGCGTGGACGAGCTCACCGAGCTCAACGGAGAGCTGCCCTTCGAGTCGCAGCGTGAGATCCGCACCGAGACCTTCGAGCTGCACCAGTCCTGTCTCAAGCTTCACCTGTGCCTGATGGCTCGGCTGCCGACCCCCGTCGAGACTGAGGAGGTTCAAGAGGCACACGCCTTGGTGTCCCGGATCTTTCCGCCGGACTACCCCACTGAGGACCGTTACCCTGTCTCGTACAAGAGGGCTCACACCGAGTAGAGAGCAGAGCGAGGGCATGACCTAGAGTAGTGTTGTATGTTCGTAGTTTCCATAAGTTGTTCCATGCAGCCGTGAGCATGTTCCGGTGCATGAAGAGAGTCATGTCACACCTTGTAGGCACCACCCCTTTTGAGCATGTATCGATGTATTAGAGCGTTGTTTTGAGCTGCTACCCCTAAGGTCTGAGTCAACCTCGGGGAAGCATATGTACTACTCATGCTTGATGTATGCTTGGATCTTAATGGAGTTATTCGTGTCTTAATGCTTCTTCCCCTTGTGTGTTGGTTATATATAAATAGTCTTATTTTCATGCTTGTCTCAGACTCATATGTGTGTTGGTGAGTGACGTTGTGTAAAGTTCTTTTTCATCTTCCCCAACTGTGTTTTCAGAAGGATGTCGATCCGCCGATCCAACCGGCTGATGACGCGCCTCGAGGAGGCTGCTGCCGAGGAGGAAGCCCCACAGGGCCGTGGACATGGACGTGGCCGTGACGCCGCTCTTGGACGCGGTCGTGCACCTGCCCATGGCCGTGGATGCCCGCCCCTACGTGGAGGAGCTTTGGGAGCTCGAGGCCGGGGTGCCGGAGCACCACCACCGCCGCCCGAGGGTCCAAAAGCTGAACCTGAGCATGGAGAAGCCGAGCAAGATCAGGAGCAAGACCAGCCTGAGCTGGACCAGCCTCCGCCACCCCCACCTAACTTGGTGGATGTGATGGCGGTCCAGACTCAGCTGATGCAGAGGATGGCAGAAGCCATGGAGCACCGTGGCAACGGTGGAAACCGCGCCGCCCCGCAGGACGAGGACCTCACGAGGAAGATCGAGAGGTTCATCCGCCTGAAGGCCCCCACCTTCAGCTACTCGGATGACCCGCTCGACGCCGATGACTGGCTGAGGGTGATCGAGACCAAGCTCGACCTCACTGTCTGCTCAGATGAGGAGTGCGTCGCCATCGCCGCGCACCAGCTGGAGGGTCCTGCCAAGGCTTGGTGGGACAACTACACCGCCTCCCACCCGAACCCAGCATTCATCACCTGGCTGGTGTTCTGCGAGGCGTTCCGCGAGCAGTACCTGCCCAGCGAGCTGCTGATCCAGAAGGCGCAGGAGTTCCGCACCATGACTCAGGGTGCGATGAGGGTCGAGGAGTACGAGCGCCACTTCATGAAGATGATGCGGTACGCCCCCGACGACACCAACACTGACCAGAAGAAGCAGTTCTGGTTCCTGCGAGGCCTTCACCACGGCCTTCGCCAGGGACTGAAGCCGAGCGAGCACAAGTCCCTTCGGCACCTCGTCAACCTCGCCATCATGGTCGAGGACGAGAGGAGGAGCCACGAGGAGCACATGAGGGGCAAGAAGAGGACGGGAGATCGGGATCACCACGACCGATCCTTCCAGAAGCCGAGGAGCGGACAGAGCAACATGCTGAGGGGGAGCTACCGCCCGGGGCACAACCAGCCTGGGCGCAGCTTCGGAGGTGGATGACGTAGCCCATTCCCCGGAGGGAGGAACCCCAGCTACCCCCAGCAGACTGGAGGCTACACCCGTGCGCCGCCGAGCGCCGCGAGACCTGCCGCGGGAGGCTTCACAGTCACCTACTTCGCCTGTGGCAAGCCTGCCACAAGTCCTTCGAGTGCCCCGACAAGAAGACCGCTGCTACACCCGCGAGAGCACCTGCTCCAGGAGGCCGACCTCCTCAGGCTGCACCACCGCCGGCTGCCGGCCGTGGGAGGCTGAACCACCTCACCGAGGAGGAGGCTGCTGACGCTCCTGACATCGTGATCGGTGAGTTTTTAGTTTGTGGTACTAGTGCTTTGGTTCTCTTCGACACCGGTGCAACCGGGTCGTATATTACCTCTAGATTCGTGAACAAACTCTCCCTCCCTACAACCACCCGATCGATTCCTTTCATCACGAGTTCACCTCTCGGAGATATCCGATGCACCTTGCTGTGCAAAGGAGTGGATGTGGTCATCTAGGACCACAAGTTCTATGGGGATCTGACAGTGTTGCCTTCCAACGGCATCGATGTGATACTGGGGATGGATTGGATCACTACCCACAAGGGTGTCATCTCCACTTCACCGAGACTTGTGACCTTGGTACACCCTGACGGGATGAGAGTCACCTTCGAGCCAATTAAGTCCCGAGACATCCCAGCTGTGTACAGCCTTCACACGAAAGCCATCTCAGATGTACCAGTGGTTTGCGAGTTCGAGGACGTGTTTCCAGAAGAGCTGCCGGGTTTACCACCAGATCATGATGTTGAGTTTGTGATCAACTTGGTACCGGGGATTGCACCGATAGCCCAGAGTCCGTATCGCATGGCAGAAGTTGAGCTGAAGCTGTTGAAGGCGGAGTTAGACTCACTGCTTGAGAAGGGGTTTATCCGGCTGAGTGCTTCACCATGGGGTTCACCAGCTCTGTTCGTACCGAAGAAAGATGGGACTCAGCGACTGTGTGTTGATTACCGCGCCCTAAATGCGGTAACCATCAAGAACAAGTACCCGCTACCCCGGATCGATGACCTGATGGATCAGCTAAGGCAAGCCAAGTTCTTCAGCAAGATTGACCTCCGTTCAGGCTATCACCAGATGAAGATTCGGCCAGAGGACATCCACAAGACCGCGTTTGTGACCCGGTACGGACAGTACGAATACACTGTCGTATCATTCGGTCTTACGAACGCCCCGGTGTACTTCTTGAACATGATGAACAAGGTGTTCATGGATGAGTTGGACAAGTGTGTCGTTGTCTTCATTGACGACATACTAGTCTTCTCCAAGACTGCAGAGGAGCATGAAGAGCACCTGAGGATCGTGTTGGAGAAGCTCAGGCAACAGCAGCTGTATGCTAAGTTCAACAACTGTGAGTTCTGGATGGAAGAAGTCACTTTTCTCGGTCACGTGTTGTCAGCTAAAGGAGTGGCAGTAGATCCGAGCAAGATAGAAGCAGTGTCCAAGTGGCAGTCACCGAAGTCTGTGACAGAGATCCGCAGTTTTCTCGGTTTAGCTGGTTACTACCGCCGGTTTATCGAGAACTTCTCCAAGATTGCAAAGCCCATGACAGAACTGTTGAAGAGCAACACGCCGTATGTGTGGTCGGACAAGTGTGAAGCCAGCTTTCAGGAGCTCAAGACTCACCTCACCACTACACCAGTCCTAACTCTTCCCGATGCGAGCAGGGACTTCGTGGTGTACTGTGACGCATCGAGACATGGGCTCAGTTGCGTGCTGATGCAGGGGGGCAAAGTGGTTGCCTATGCCTCGCGACAGCTTCGGAAGCATGACGAGAACTACCCCACACATGACCTCAAGCTAGCTGTTGTTGTTCACGCGTTGAAGATATGGAGGCACTACCTGATGGGCAACAAGTGCGACATTTATACCGATCACAAGAGTCTGAAGTACATCTTCACACAGTCAAAGTTGAACCTGAGGCAAAGAAGATGGCTAGAGTTGATCAAGGACTACGACCTGAACATACACTACCACCCTGGCAAAGCAAACGTTGTAGCAGATGCTCTGAGTCGCAAGCATTACTGCAACAACCTGATGGTGCAGAAAGAGCAACCGGCACTGTATGAGGAAATGGAGAAGCTGAAATTGGAGATAATTGAGAAAGGCCAGTTGAACGAGTTGAGGGTGAGGTACACGCTCGAAGACCAGATTCGGCAAGCTCAGAAAGGATGTCCGGAGATTGAGGAAGTGAAGTCCCTGATGGCCAGAGGCAAAGCAGCCGACTACCGCCTCGACGAGCAAGGCACTCTGTGGTTAAAGGACCGCATCTGTGTACCCCGAAGCAAGGAGATTCGAGACTCGATCCTGAAGGAAGCTCACGACTCTCGGTACTCGATTCACCCAGGCTGCACAAAAATGTACCAAGATCTGAAGGTACGGTTCTGGTGGGAGAAGATGAGGGAAGACATTGCTGAGTACGTCGCTCGGTGCGACACGTGTCAGAGAGTGAAGGCAGAACACCAGAGACCCGCCGGTTTGCTTCAGCCGCTTGAGATACCCACGTGGAAGTGGGATGATATCAGTATGGATTTCATTGTGGGTTTGCCGCGTACACAGAAAGGTAATGACTCCATTTGGGTGATTGTCGATCGATTGACCAAGGTAGCACACTTCTTGCCAGTGAAAGCCAACTACAGTGTGAGCCGACTCGCAGAGCTCTACGTGGACAACATTCTAAAGCTTCATGGGGCTCCGAGGAGCATTGTGTCAAACAGAGGGCCACAGTTTACCGCCCAGTTCTGGAAGAGCCTACATGCTTCTATGGGCACCGAGTTGAACTACAGTACAGCTTTCCACCCACAGACAGATGGTCAGACGGAGAGAGTGAATCAAGTCCTAGAAGACCTTCTGAGGGCATGTGTGTTGACCTACGGGTCGGATTGGGAGAAGAGCCTGTCCTATGCTGAGTTCTCTTATAACAACGACTACCAGGCTAGTCTCCGAATGGCACCTTTCGAAGCTCTCTACGGCAGAAGGTGTCGGACCCCGCTAATGTGGTCCGAGGTGGGGGAACGGACTTTCTTCGGTCCCGCCACCATTGTAGAAGCCGAAGAAAATGTTGCAAAGGTCAGGGAGAATCTGAAGATAGCTCAGAGCAGGCAGAAGAGCTACGCTGACCCAAAGAGGAAAGACGTCTCGTTCGAGGTGGGAGAGCACGTCTACTTGAAGGTGTCACCCCTCCGAGGTACAAAGAGGTTCCATGTCAAGGGGAAGTTGTCCCCAAGGTATGTTGGCCCGTATCCGATCGTGAAGAGGATCGGGAAGGTGGCTTGCAAGCTCGAGCTACCTCCGGAGCTTACCGGAGTACATCCGGTGTTTCACGTGTCTCAGCTCCGGAAGTGTGTGGTTGTCGAGAAGAGAGTGCCCGCTCAGGCACTCGATGTCCAGGAGACTTTGTAGTACTTGGAGTACACGGTCCGGATCCTGGACTGGGCGGAGAAGTCAACCAGGAAGACCACCACGCGCTTCTACAAGGTGCTCTAGAGTAATCACTCCGAGCGCGAAGCAACGTGGGAGAAGGAGTCCGTGATGAGGGAGAAATACCCTCACCTCTTCGAACCGGAGGTAACTTCTTAATCTCGGGGACGAGATTCTTGTGAGGGGGGGAGTTCTATAACATCCTTGAATTTGTTTGTATGTAAAAATATGGGATTTCAAAAACTTGCTATGAAATTGTGTGCTTATGAAACCATTAAGGATGTATTCTTTTTCCCTTCCCTAAAATCCTAGATTTAATTTAATTCAATCAATAATATTAGGATTTATAAAAATACTAGTGTGAGAAGTTGGATTTTCATTTGGGATTTAATTGGATTTGTTTGAGTGGATTCAAATTTGAATTTGCATTCAAATTTGAATTAGATGTTTAATAGGATTAAGGATAACAGGAAAACCTTTTCAATACCTTCTTGGGCCGCCAACCGACCCAACCGGCCTGCTACCGCTTTCGGCCCAGGCGCGGCCCAACCAGCGCACCGCCGAACCGCCCGCCAACTCAGCCTCGCGCTCGAGTCGCTGACCCGTGGGCCCCTCTCGTCAGTCGCCACGTCGCCCCTCCTTTTCCCTCTTCCTTTTTCCCCTTTCGTCTTCCTCAGCTCACACCCGCGGCCGCCGTCGTGGAAAGGGGGAGGCCGTGCGGCCATGTCCGCCGCCGCGGATGGCCTCCACGCGTCGGGTGGTTGATCTCGCCGTTCATCCCACCTACCTCCACCTATTTAAGCACCGCCGCGGCCCCGGGGCTCGAACCCTAGCCAATTGGGGTTTCCCCTTCCCCAATTCGCCGCCGCTGACGTAGGAGGAGTGGAGGAGGAGAAGGAGGCGGGGTTGGCCGTCCGTGGGAGCGCGCCGTCTTAGCCGAGCCGGAGCCGTCCGGGAAGGAGGAGCCGGACCGGGTCACCGCGCAGACCTTCGTCTCCTGCTTCCCCTGCACCCCGCTGTCGTCTTCTTCCGCGCCGACGAGCCGCACCTCTCCTCTTCACCGACGCCTACACTTCGGCCAGGGGCCACCAAGGTGAAGACCCGCTTCCCCACTCATCTGTGGATGCCCCGGCCTTCGAGCTGAGGGGAAACGCCATGTCTGCCACCGCGCCGCCGCGCACGCTGCTGGTGATGCCGGCCATCGAGCCAGGCTGGGAAGTTTTCTTGCAGGTGCCACCGCCGTCGTCGCTGCGCGCGCAGCCCCGCTCGCTTTCCTTTCTTGTTTTCTTTCACGCGTTAGCCGTCCCGGCCGCCGTGTCACTGTCGCCGTCTCGGTCGCCGCCGTGGCCGTGACCCCGGCATGCGCATGCGCGCGCCCTCGCGCACACCCGCATGCCCGTGCACCCGCGCACGTGCGCACGCCGTCGGAGAGGCCAAAGTCAAGCCTTTGGCTCTGCCCCCTTGCACCGAACCTCGCCGTCCCGCTCACCGTGCCGCCGTGGCCTTCGCCACGCGGGTTGTCGTAGCGCACGCGCGGGCATGGGGAAAAGGTGTGGTCTTTGGGGTCCTCCGTGTGCACTCGTCATCGACGAGGCCGCGTCCGCTCGTATGACACCGTCGGCCGTGAGTGCCTTATCCTTTTTCTGTCACCTGTCGCCGAGAGCGCCGACCCTCTGCTCCACCATGGCCAAGCCGTCGAGCACCGGGCATGGGTGAAAGTCCCGGTCTTTAGACCCGCTCTGCCTCGCTTGTTTCCCACGCGTACGCGCCGAGCATCTGGGCGTCCCCACGCGCCCTCGCCCGCGTGAACGCTGCCGCCGCGCCGCCACCCATCCCGCGCCGAGCAGCCGCGCAGCGCCGTCTCGCCGTCGTGCGCCAACGCTCGGCCAAGGGCCGTTCCCTTCCTTGCCTTGGCGAGTTTTGGTTCGGTCATGCCTTGTTGAGGAGCAGGCCGGGTCACCGCCGTGAAATCTCACCACCGGCGAGGTGCGGCCGAGCCGCCACCCCTTTGGGGCAAACCGTCGAGCACCCCTGGGTCGCCTCTAAACCCATGGGGGTTGTTCTTGTGCACGCAGGACCACACGTGATTTTGGCCGTTGCCGATCCGCCGGATCCGGTGCGGCCAGCCAATCACATCCCTGGACGCACGTCTGCCTGCATCGCGCCGCGCCGCAGCGAATCCCGCCGGGATCCCGTGCGGCCGGCCACGCCAACAGCCATGTGGGCTGCAGCTGGGCTTAAAGCCGCCGCGTGGACGCCACGTCCGCGCCTACAGCTGGCCTGCAGCCGCCTAACCGCCAGCTTTAAACCCCCTAGAGCCAGCCAGTAGTCAGCCTATAGTCTGTGCTATTGTGTATGTGTATTTTATTTCCAGAAAACTATTTTATCTTTGATAAATCCTAGTAAATCCATTTTTGCTCCGAAAAATACAAAACCTTTTCCAGAAATTCTCTAAAATCTTAAACTCCGTGTTAGGCTAGTTTTTGCTCTCTCCTGGCTCTTAATTACCATTCTTTTGGAGTTAATTGCATTAGGGCCGCTGTTTATTTTCTTTTACGCATTAATAGGAGCAGCTGGAGCCGGGGAGCTGATCCCGGAGTACGACTACGCCGATGACTTCGCCGCGGAGGACTACCCGACCCTAGGTTCACGCCCGACTGACTTTGAAAACCTATAGACATTGCAATATAGACTGCTAGCGCTTTACTTTATATGCATGTCGATGAACCTTGCACTGCCTACTTTAAATATCCTGTCCTTGATTGTCCTACTACTAAATATGTTTATAAGCGTGTATATACGCTGAGCTTCACGATGCATGTGTTGGGTTGGGAATAGTGGTTCTTAGCGTGTGTGGGGTAAAGCTGGCAGGAGAAGGCGTTTTGGGTACTTTGGCGGGGGTGAGCTCGAAACAACCGATCTGGGATCAGGGATAGGGGTGCACTCCTCAGTGTATCCCTACTTTGACGGTTTTCGGAGCCTAGGTGTTGGGGTTTTACTTGCGCTTGGAGGATATGAGCTCGCCCCGGTCTGAAACCGAGTGGATCAACTTGTCGATAGGACTTTCGTACACACCACCTCGCCGAGCGTGGGGTTAGGGCCGAGTTGAGCTCGGCAAGTGCGGAACCATACCTGCCAGCAGGATAGAGGGTATCAGTGGGGGAGAGGTGGGAGTGAGACCACCTTCTCTCAGTGCGTCGCCCGTGTGGCCACACGGGGGCATTTCACAGTTCCGGTGCTGTTCCCTTTGCGAGGGGGACCGTTTTGAGGGCCGGATGCAGGATGGGATCGTAACTACCGAGAGTTCGCACGGTAGGATGGGCTTGGTCGGCCGTACACCGGCCGGGTGCCATTCCGGGATGGGTACAGGTGTACACACTCTGCAGAGTTCTTCGATCTATAGCTATTGCCGCGTCCTCGGTCATGGACAATGCCTAGAAGACATGTTCGTTCCTCATGTTTTGGGATTTCTACCTTCCCCCTATAGATGAGTGTGTGGTGAGCCGTGGTTGCAGTCGGTTAGAGGAGAGAGGCTCCACCTACCTCGTTGATCCGATTGCAATCATTGAGGTGCGAGGAGAGGAAGTTCTCGCATCAACCCTAGACAGGAGTAGGTTGTGGAGACGGGGCCCTGGATGACCAGGTGGTTCCGAGCTATGTTGAGAGCTTTGGGTTGGGAACTTGATGGAGATATCTTGTTATTACTCTGCTGCTGCTGCATAGGAAACCAGAGCCGCTTCCTTGTCTCTTTTTCTCCCGCTTCCTTGTCTCTTTTTCTCTCTTTAGAAGTTAGGCCACTTAAAGCTGCATACAGTTGGTGATGTGGACCTATCCCACTCCTTGGGGATAGACTTTGGGTGTGCAGGGTATGAGTCCGAGTACGACAACAACGCCGATGGATGGTACGACTGAGGGATGCGTCGCTTCGCTCAAGGATGTCTGTGGTGAGAAGAATAAAAGATGGAGACCCTTCTGAGATGCTAGCTACCGCTGCGTAGAATTTCACTCTGATTCAGCCAAGAGGCTTGTAATGATGTACTCCATAATGGACATGTAATAAACTATGTACTTTTACTCTTATGTGATGCGATGTATGACTTTGTGATATTATCTACGAGACGTTCTGTACGCGATAGCCACTGATCCAGGGACTATCGCGATGGTATAGGGATTCGGGTTTTCTATGAAAATCCGGGGTTTTACATTAATATTTTTACCAAAGGTTGATCAAGGTGGGAAACTTTATTCATGGTGATCTTAAACTAACTCTACTATTATCATGCATGCTGAAAATAAATAAATAAACAGAAATTGCTACACATGTATAAACTTGCAAAAAAGCTGAAAATAAAGAAAAGGAAAAGGAGAAAATCAAACCGGATTTGAAAGTATTATTATTTTCTTTTCTTCCTCCTTCTTCCTTTATTTTCTGGTGGTTGATATTAACGGTCCGGCGTGTTGTATCCTTGCTTGTATTGTGATTGCGCCGGTCCTCCTCTAAATTACTCCAATGGTGTAGGCGACCAATTTTATAGGCGATGTTTGCGGTCCCTTCTTCTTGCATTTGTTGGATGGAGTGCCAGGAAAACTTTGTGAGTAACATGTATGGTGGAGGATGTGGTGGCATGGCTGCCCCAATCCCCCATGCTTGCATTTGACATACTTCCTTATGGTGGTGGCATTGGAATCATTCCATGGTTGCTTATTAGCTTCATGCGCAGCCCCTCCTTCGTCTTGGGTTACGGAGGATGATCCCTCTTACACAATCTTCCTTTTTAATCTCTTTTTCTTTTTCGGTACAAGAAATCCTTCCTCTAACCAATTTTGTCTTCAAATGATCTCGGCCTCTCGTTGGGAAGAGGAATATTACTTTCGCCAACTTGTACCTTCTCCTCTCATCTCCACTTTCCTTGCTTCATGTACTCGATCCCAAAGAAATCCCGACAAGGAGAAATTTTGGGTTCCTAGTAATCTTCTCTCAAAATCATTCCCCAAAAATCCTTCTAACATTTTTTTTCTTGGACATCAACTTGCTTCGGGCTTCCTTCTTGTAACCGAGTAGTTCTCCAATATATCCATAAGTAACAAGTTGCTCTTCATCTTCAAGGCGGGATGAGAGGCACGACACTCCTTCATTAATGACCGGTGCTAATGTCATAAGAACTTTCGAATCAAGCTCCTTGTGAGTATTCACACCAACTCCATAAGGAATCGCACCCATCCAAGGTTGCTCAAGATTTGAGTAGAATCCAACACTTGGAGGGCGTCATCGAAATCAACATTTGGCTC
This sequence comes from Cenchrus fungigraminus, assembly GCA_036936925.1. Classification (NCBI taxonomy): domain Eukaryota; kingdom Viridiplantae; phylum Streptophyta; class Magnoliopsida; order Poales; family Poaceae; genus Cenchrus; species Cenchrus fungigraminus. Next base: position 122,138,231 of record CM072770.1, on the reverse strand, counting down.
GAGCCTCTTCTCAAGACGAACACGCCTCTCCTCCTCCTCCTCCGTCTTCATGATACATCCATTGGAACACCTCGGAGTGTATGGTGGTGGAGCGGATGAACGAGTTGAGCATCATGGTGGAACGGGTGGCTCTTCCGTGTGTCCTCGCGGTTCGGTGTACCGCATGGATGAACTTCGTGTACTCCTCATGCCACCGAGGGGTAGCGTGTCGCTCCTCAGTGGTGCCACATCTTCTTCCATGATTCGGGGAGACTCAGAGACCGAGTGCCTCCTCGAAGATCTCGATGATGGCGCCTTCGATGATCGTGTCTTCTTGGTGAAGAAATTGGTGGCCATCTTCCATATTGTTGTTGCACTAACTCACAACGAGTGCACCGGGGGTTTCTTGCCGGTGGGAAAACACACACAAGGGAAGTATATGGAGGGTGGAGTTTATTATTATTATGATTATTGTTTTTTTTGTGAGGTGCACAAGATAGGATGGATATTAGCCCATAGGGTTTGTGGATTCTTGAACATGCAACCGCCTATCAAGGTGAAGCTAAACTAATTTATTAAGGTGTGTACATGAGGCCACTTTAGCTAAACCTACAAAAGATATGTTGATGGGATCTACGGGAGCAGCGGATCTCATACTCCCATTAAGCATGGTAGCTAGCCTTAGGCATCAAAGCATTATCAACATGAATGAAATAAAAGATTCGGCTATTACATGAAAAGATCCTACAACACCATGGAACAATTTTTTCTAGGTTGTTTCTGAACTTATGGGCTATGAACTCAAGAACACAATTTAACAAATGCATAAATTACTTACCAGACAAAGGGGAGCATCGGGGGCCATATGTGGAGGCTAGGCCGACCTACTCCATTTGCTCTTGCTCCCTTCTTGCCTTGTGTCCGCGTGATCCATGAGATTCCTCCACCCAAATGTTCACAACCACTCCTTTGTTTGCGTGATTAAGGGTTCCACCTCCATTGTTTTACTTCTTGTTCCATCTTGTTGATCCCTTGCCTCTTGTGCTTCTACCAATTTCCTACAAAACAAAGCCCTTGCTTCCCCCCATGCTTGTCCTTTGCATGTGCCCAAGATGCCAAATAATGGATACGTGATGCATCGTGGGGCACTATATGTTAATCAAGCTCAAAAACCTCCCTTAATCATGTTTAGATGCTAATCACTCCTCTAATTTTGAAACTTTAAAACTTAACTCAGCGCTAGTGATGAGTACAAATATATCATTAGAGGAGCTTTTAGGCATCAAAAACAATTATAAAATTTATTTTGGTTGCACCGGGATCGATTGCTTTCATTAATCGATAGCAAGTTCCTCCGGCATGACCGTGGGGGTATAGGTTTTGGTTCTAATTTTGGCCAAACACGAGAGAGATATTTTGAATAAAAATAAAGTCAATGGGGCTTAGAAAAAATTCTAAATCTAGAGAAACTAATGGATGTCAAGTTGAATGAAACCAAAAATCAAGTTGCTTAGGTTCACGCGAGTCCTACGATGCGTCAAAGATTAAAACATAAAGAAACATAGCAAGGCTCTACTCGCGTGTTTTTATCATGTAAAACAAGTCAACCTAAACATCATGGAGAGGATGAAAGGTTGGGGTAGGTTCTGAATTTTTGGTCTTGGTTTCTCAAAAAGATGCAAACAAAACTTGGGATGGCTCAAGTCATTGGTTTATGATCAATATAAAATTCAAGTAAAATGACCGAGTAATTATAATGCCTCTAAAATTTATTCAACCACATAGAGATTTATAATATGTAACGCATAGCAAATTCTAAGACCAACTTACCTTGAAAACATGAAAAAATCTTCGGGTTGCCCTCCCGGTAGCTTGACTCTTCAACGGGTTGTCCTCCCAGTAGCTTATTCTTGACTCGATGAACGGGTTGCCTCCCGCAAAGTGCTTCGTTTATAGTATATATCTAGACTTCTTCTCTTCTTTACTTCGGATCAACGCTCTTTGTGGGCGTTGCAATCTTGGGGACCCCACTTCTACACCATCCATGGCTTCGGTGTAGGTTTATTCTTCGGCTTAGCCATCTTTTTGGTCTTCACAGGCGAGCGTTGATTCTTGGTCTTGACGGATGCAACAACTTTTGTGTCTTTGGCTTCGTTCTCCTTTGGCTCCTTCTTCCAATGTGACGATGAGGTAGAATGCATCTAATATTGACAACTTTACATACCTCAAATCAAGGTTGACTTGAATGCACTCCTCACGCCATCGATGTCGAACTTGATCTCCCACTTGCCGACGTCGATAGCTCTGACGGTCTTGAGGAACGATCTCCCTAGGATGAGTGGCAACGAGGTTGATCTCCTCTCGATCTTGGAGGTGGAGTTTCTCTTGGAGATTCTTTTAGATCTTGTGTTTCACGTCACCTTTGCCTACAAAATTTTTCTAGACCATCCACAAAATATATGTTTTTTTATTGGAGATGTAGCCGTCCATCTCCGGTAAGGGTTAGCAATAAACAAAATATATACAAAAGCTAAAAAGAAAACTAGGGTTTAGCAAAACCCTAGATTGATTTTTTTTTTGTTTTGAGGATGATCAAAATTAAGAGATGCAAAAGAAAAATCAAGAGAAAAACTGAAAATATTCACAAATGCAAACTAGATTGAATCTTGATTACTTGTTCCCCGGCAACGGCGCTAGAAAAAGGGGCTTGTTGACGGTTAAAATATATATCAAGTTTCGTTTGGACTCGCAAGCGTACAAGTCCACTGTCGTAGCCAAGGGACCCTTCTTCCCTTAAGTGTGAACCCAAGGTATCGAATCCGTGGAACAATGTGTAACGCAAGATCTAATCTAATAAGCGGAAAACACTTTGATCTTGAAAAGGGGTTTTGCATCTAATCTACTAGATCATCATCAAAACTCATCTAGTCTACCGCACACCGGAGGTAGCAAGAGAAAGAGAGGGGAGAACCAATCTAGAGATTGGATCGGGCCTTTTGTTGAAGTTCCAAAGTAAAGAAGAATGTAGCAAAATGAATCTCATTCAAAGCATGGCTCCCGTTCCGACTCCGAGGACGCCCGTTTTTCTCCTTTACCGTACTGTCACTACGGGGGATAATCTTACGGGTTGGTACTACTCGGCGGGTTCAAGAAGAACAAGATGAAAACGTTTGGTAGATCGGGTATGCACCTCTAGCCACCATGGCTACAAGAACATCCTAAGCAATCTACCCGCGGGATAGATCGAGGAGGAAAACACCCAAACGAAGACAAAATCACAACGAAAGCACTTGATGCTAAGAATAGGATTCAATCTACTAATTCAACATAGAAGTAATACATGGACAAGATCACCGCCGGGATCCTACCTTGATCTTGATCCTAGCTCCTGGAACTCCGACGTGGTCTTCCATGCAAGGTTCCCACGTCAGCTAGGGGGACCCTAGTCAACCATCTCGACCCTCTCCTCTTTGAGATGGTGTCCTTCTCTTCTCTGCTCCTCGGCGGCGGATGACGAATGTCTTTTTTCGTGGCTCTTGCAGAGGCGCTATAAATAGTCCGAAGGGCGGCTAGGTCAAAGGGGGCGCCGAACTGGGCCTGGAATGGGCTAGGCAGGTCGGCCCAGGCCGGCCGGCCCAGGCCCGTTTCAGACCGGTTCGGCCCCGGTTTCCTCCCCGGTTGCTTCTCGCACGATTCCTTATTTGTGTGCACTTGCATGTGGGCCTTTGACGTCGTTTCCTTCACGGTTAAGGCTTGAATCCTTGCTATCCAAGCTTCGCTGTTTTCTAGTTGAGTCCCTGAAGATTTGCACGTTGACGCTTCAGTCCTCGGGTCATTTGGAGTCATGTTCATCACGTGTCTTGACTCTTGTCGGGCTTCATGATCTTCTTCCAAAGTGCTTGATGAACTTATCCCGAAAGTCTCTTCTTTAGCGTAGATTTCCTACGTAAACAATAAACTCCAAAATCGACATGCAAGAGTGAACTTGTTATATACAGGGGGTTAGTTCCAGTGGTTAGAATAATAAATCAATGCCAACATTAAAGTTAAACTCATGGCTAGGTTGACGGAAATTCATCGTCAACATGGATCGAGTCGTCGTGAAGCCGTACCCCAAGTAACTCTGCTATCCCCTCTCTGGTGAGCCTCTGCTGCTGACCCATGAACATGAAGTGAATCGATAGTCGGTCAGCCTCGACATAGATGGTAGCGTAGAACACCCGGACCCAGTCGGGGACGTAACGGGACCTCTTTCTCAACAAATCTGCTAGGCCGGGGAGGTAGTCGAAGAAAGGGAGGATTGGCTCCCTGGCTGCTGCTGTTCTGAGTGCTGTGAACTGGAGCATCCTGTACTGACTCAGCTGTGAACCACTGTGTACGTAGGAGGTGTAGAAGCTCTCCTGGAGGATCGTCCAGAAGCGAGGGTCACAGTCCTCTCGCCCACGAGGGAACCACTCGTCCTCGGGCACACTCCTCAACCGTCGAATCTTCGGCCCGGGCAAGTTCCGTAGGTCGCGGATGTAAATGCCGAAAGCCTCTGCCCGTGGACCTCTAGGAAGTTGTGCCCCGTGAACCTGCTGCTCGCGCTCAACCATCTCCTCAACTGCTGCTCTCCTCTGCCTTGGAGTGGGCTGTGTGTGTCCACCACGAGTTCGAGGACCGGAACGTGAAGCAGAAGGAGGTGTCTCTGTCTGCTCTGTCTGTTGACTATGGCCTAAGCACCGTAACTGCTGTTATGGCTGCTGCTGCTCACCCTGGGGCTGCTCCCCCTGTCTCTGTGCACTCTCACCAATCCGGATACCCCGCTGTGGCTGACCTTGAGTGTCTGGCACCTGAAGAACATGGTCCCACTCCTTCTCCTGCCGGGTCTTCTTCTTCTTCGGCTCGGCGACCACCTTACCCTTCCTCTTGTCGCTCGCCATCTGTCAAAGAAACGATGGAAGATTATAGAATGGCGAGATACGAAGATAAACGTGATAAATATCTAAAGGTAAGAGGTCCTTAAGCATAGCAAATGAAAGGATATGAGCCTAATAACAACATCTACTAGAAGAAATCTGCCACAAGATAAAGAAAGGAAATCTAGGTAGTCCTTAGGTGTACAGATAGTGTGTGTGTGAAAGTGATATGGCACTGTGCAAGGAAATGATTGTCAAGCACAACACAGTAACCTATCATGCTCAATAGGTGAGTATATAGCAAAGCTAAACTACATTGAGCAAGGACAACCATGATTATGAGCAACAAATGGACAAGAAACCACACAATTCTCATAATCATAGAGCAAATTCACTGAATCAATTCACAAAATCACCCATATATGAACTGTAACAGTGTATATACATGGGAATTGTGAAATTTTCTCACCACAGCTCGGGATGAATCACGACGAGCAGCTGTGAATGTGAGTAGGCTCTGTGCGCACCCCTTGGAGCACACCGACGAGTTGCGGCGGTGGCGCACAGCCGGAATTGAGCTGGCGGCGGAAACCCTAGCCCGGGCAGCCGCGGCGCGCGCGCGCGAAAATCACACAGAGGAGCGGCGCGGGTGGTCGACGGCGGGCACTGAGAGACGGCGGAGGGGCATAGGAAGGCGCGCGTGCGCGGAGGATGGCCGAAGGTGGCGTGGACGGCGGCGCACGGGCGCGTATGGCGGCGGCGTGATTAGGGTTAGAATGATGAAGACGCGGCGCCGAACCGTTATGACAGGTGGGACCTACGCTCCAGAGAGGCGTCGAATGAACCGATCGTGCAAAAACATAAGCGTCAGTCGAACCCTCAGATCAAGCCTGCTCCGCAGTGAAACAGCGCACCGGATGAACCGATGGCCTCCCGTTTAGATGCGTCGGAGCAGTTGATCGAGGGTCTGTGAAAAAGCTAATTTTCCTTCAGCACCGGATGAACCGCTGGTTAGAAACGCGATAGCATCGGTTCATCCGACGGTAGGAAAATTTCTACCAGAGATGAACTGAGTGCACAGACCCCTTCACCGGATGAACCGACGCGGAACCTACATGGCAGCGGTTCATCCGATGGTGAAAAATTTTGAACACTGATTTAAGTCTCATTTTTTATCCAAAAGATGTCACACACAAATCAACACAAGCACATTTTTGGATAAATTCTGAGTGACAACCTCACCCCTCAACCACTCCTTTATAAAATACATATAGATACACAATTAACTCCCTAAAAAGGGATAAACCATAGATAAAATAGGCAATTTAAGAACCAAAGGAGAGGAGGGAACTCCAAAAAGGAAATGTATGAGTTAATTGCCTTTGAACTTAGAGATAGACACCTTAAGCTCGTTAGGACTTAACTCAATAGGCATTAAGCACAATCATTTGTCTCATCACACCTTAAGAGTTGTTGATTTGCATTGAACGCTAAGCAACTTTCTCATAGTGTGAGGTTCCTTTGTGACTTCTCTCACGCAATGCTATGCAAGAACAAATGCATGAAATTAAACATGAGTGCAACCTAAATGACAAGCATAAATGCAAAGCGAAAAGATAAACTATCTTGCCAAGTTTGAACCCTTGATAAGCATATTCATGGTGAGCCTTCCAACATGCCTTGAGCGAAACAAGAGAACCACCGGCTCAAGGAAGACCCATACTCACCACTATCTCATCAAGGTTAGACAAGCCCCTAATCATGTACATATGCAAATGCAAACTATATGAGAAGCATTACATGATGTTGGACGCATCAAGCACATTTAATTCACTCCGAAGCCTACAAAAAGGTGTTTTCATCAAGAGGCTTGGTGAATATATCCGCCAATTGCTCCTCGGAGCAAACACCACAAAGGACAATGTCCCCTTTTGCAACATGGTCTCACAAGAAGTGATGACGGATATCAATGTGCTTGGTGCGCGAATGTTGAACCGGGTTGTTAGCAATTTTTACGGCACTTTCATTGTCACAAAGGAGGGGAACCCTATCTAGAACCACACCATATAGAAGATTTGAGCACAACAAGCCCCCGCGGAAATGTATTCCGCCTCCGCGGTGGATAAGGCCACGGAGTTTTGCTTCTTAGAGGACCAAGCAACCAAAGAGCGACCTAGCAAATGGCACCCACCCGAAGTGTTCTTACGGTCTACTCGACATCCGGCAAAGTCCGAATCCGAATAACCCAAGAGCTCAAAACAAGCACCATGGGGGTACCACAAGCCAATGCTAGGTGTGTATTTTAAGTATCTAAGGATCCTTTTCAAAGCACTTAGGTGAGATTCTTTAGGGTTGGCTTGAAACCGAGCACACATACAAACACTAAACATGATATTGGGCCTAGATGCGGTAAGGTAAAGAAGAGAACCGATCATAGAATGATAAAGCTTTTGGTCAACCGATTTACCTCCCTCATCTAGGTCGAGATGTCCATTGGTAGGCATTGGAGTCTTGATTGGCTTACAATCATCCATCTTGAACTTCTTGGGAATATCATTAGTGTACTTCTCTTGATGAATGAAAGTCCCTTCCTTCAATTGCTTGATTTGAAACCCAAGGAAGAAGTTGAGCTCTCCGATCATTGACATCTCGAATTCCCTAGTCATGAGATCACTAAAATCCTTGCACACTTTGAGGTTAGTAGAGCCAAAGATAATATCATCAACATAAATTTGACAAATGAAAAGTTCTTTGTTGATTATCTTTGTGAATAGCGTGTTGTCCACTCTACCAATCTTGAATCCCGCTTCAATGAGAAAATCCCAGAGCCTCTCATACCATGCCCTAGGAGCTTGCTTGAGTCCATACAAAGCCTTGTGCAACCTATAGACATGGCTAGGATATGTAGCATCCTCAAAGCCGGGAGGTTGCTCCACATAGACTTCTTCATTGATGAAGCCATTCAAGAAAGCACTTTTAACATCCATTTGAAATAATTTCATTTTATGACTAGATGCATATGCAAGGAGGATACGGATAGCTTCAAGATGTGCCACCGGAGCGAAGGTCTCTCCATAGTCCAAGCCTTCAACTTGAGAGTAGCCTTTGGCGACAAGTCTTGCCTTGTTCTTCACCACAATACCATGTTCATCTTGCTTGTTCTGGTAGACCCACTTAGTGCCAATCACGTTCTTGTTCTTGGGGCGCTCTACCAACTCCCACACTTGATTTCTTGTGAAGTTATTGAGCTCATCTTGCATAGCCAAGATCCAATCCGGGTCCCCAAGAGCTTCATCTATAGTTGTGGGTTCTACAAAAGAGACAAAAGCATGATGTTTGCAAAATGAGGCATATTGCTTGCGGCGAGTCCTTGTACCACCCTTGGGATCACCCAAGATAAGATCAATTGGATGGTTCGTTGAAGTCCTTGTACGCCTTCCAAATGTTGTAGAGGTGGGATCATCTTGAGATTGAACTTCCTCCGATTCCTCTACTTGATCTTGAGTGTCTTGTGATATAGGAGGTGGTTCTTGTGAGGAAGATGGACTATCTTGTCTTGTGGGGGATGATGTTGCACACCTTGGTTGATCACCATTGTCATCATCATCAGAGGAGGAATCTTCATCAATGGAGTGAGAATCATCATCCTCCTTTGGCTTGATGTCCCCAATAGCCATCTTCTTCATTGCTTCTCGGAGAGGTTCTTTTCCTACATCATCACAACAAAAGCCATCTCCTTGGGAGCCATTAGATTCATCAAACTCCACGTCACATGTTTCTTCAATCACTCGTGTAGAGTTATTGAATACTCTATATGCCTTGGAGTTAGATGCATAACCAACAAGCATGCCCTCATCTACTCTACTGTCAAACTACGCTAGATGCTTCCTCTTCTTGAATATGAAACACTTACAACCAAACACCCGGAAGTACGAGATGTTGGGCTTTCTCCCAATGAGTAGCTCATATGGTGCCTTCATCAATAGTCGGTGGAGACACACTCTATTTGAAGCATGACATGCCGTGTTGATAGCTTCCGCACAAAACCTTTGAGAAACCCCATAGTCATTCAACATGGCTCTAGCAAGAGTGGTGAGTGTCTTGTTCTTTCTCTCTACCACACCATTTTGTTACGGTGTGTATGTTGAAGAGAATTCATGCTTTATGCCTTCACCATCACAATACTCTTCCACTCTTGTGTTCCGGAATTCCGACCCATTGTCACTTCTAATCTTCACCATGGATGACCCAAACTCATTTTGGGCTCTTGTAGCAAATTTCTTGAAGATGTCAAATGTCTTGCCTTGTCCTCCAAAAAGAATGTCCAAGTATAGCGTGAGTAATCATCAACAATGACAAGACAATAGAGATTACCACAAAGACTCTTGTATGTAGTTGGTCCGAAGAGATCCATATGCATGAGCTCCAATGGTCTTGTGGTAGATACATAAGCCTTCATAGGATGATAACTTGCAACTTGCTTGTCGGCTTGACATGCACTACAAAACTTGTCCTTCTCAAATGTGACATCCTTCACACCAAGTACCATACCCTTCTTGAAAGCCTTCTTGAGTTGACTCATGCCTATATGAGCAATGCGGCGATGCCATAGCCAACCCTTGGATGTCTTGGAGATGAGGCAAGTAGTCAATTTTGCTTCATGGGATGAAAAGTCTACAAGATAAAGATTGCCATAGCGGAATCCCTTGAAAACAACTTCATTAGTTTTCTTATTAGTAATTGTGACCCCTTCATCATCAAATGTGCATGAAAGACCAAGGTTACAAAATTGTGTAATGGAAAGCAAGTTATAACTACAAGAATCCACAAAGAGAACATTGGACAGGGATAGGTCATTTGTTAGAGAGATTTCACCCAATCTGGAGATCCTTCCTTTAGAATTATCACCAAATGATACTTGTTCATGATTTCCCGCATCAGTTTTTACTTGGCTGGTCATGTGTTGAGTGCAACCACTATCAAGTATCCAATGACTCCCGCCGGACTTGTAGTTCACCTACACACAAGAAATTAGGATTGAGATTTAGGAACCCAAGCTAGTTTGGGCCCCTTGATGTGAGTGACAAGAACTTTCGGAATCCATAAGCTTCTAGGTGGCTTGACTTTTGGTTTGGCACCAATAAACTTGACCGCAACCTTACCATTGTTTTTCTTCATCAACAAGAAATGGTTATCATTGTACATGGACTTCAAATTGTTAGGCAAGGTGGGCAAAGAGCGAGTAGGTATTGGGCACTCCCTTGTGTGATGACCGATGACCTTGCAATGTTGACAATAAGACCCAACTTCCTTGTTGAAACACCCATATAGCTCCTTAGACTTAGGAGTTTCCTTAATGGGATTAGGGAAAGAACCAAGTCCTCTTGTCCCATAATCTCTTGCATTGTAGTAGAGGATCTCCTTGTGTAACTCCTCACCCTTGGCTAAAGTCTTCACACAAGACCTTAGGCTTCTCACTTCTTCTTCAAGAGCTTTCACCCTAGCATGCATGGTTAGTCTTGGAAGAGGATGCAATATTTTCATCATTAAGCAAGACCTTAGATTCTTCAACTAGATCATCACATGAGGTACAGGCATTGGTTTTAGTGACTTCTCTAGCATTTTCATGCCCACTAGAGCCAATGGCCTCATATGCAATCTCAAGCTCTTGATATTTCATCTCTAAGATCACATGTTCTTTCTTAAGCATCTTATGATTTGACTCGAGAGACTTGTTAAGCACGGTTATGCCGTCATGCTTGACGATTAGCTCATTGTGCTTATCAAGCAACTTGTTGTGGTCATCTCTAAGTGACTTGTTGGACACTACCAAAGCATCATGTTCTTTGCTAAGGTCATTGTGCTTCACAAGTAACTCATCATTTGATAGCTTAAGTTTCTCATGGGTCTCTTCAAGTGCCTTGAGCTTACTCTTTTGTTTATTAATCATGAAAGTGTATCCATCAAGAAGATCCTTAAGAGCAAGCGGTGAGAGATCATCATCACTACTAGAAGAGTCACTACTATCACTATCACTCACCTTGGAGTGCTTTGCCATGAAGCACATAGGTGGAGGTGGAAGTGGAGGCTCTTCATCATCCTTGATAGCGATACCGGCGATCTCCTTGTTCTTTTCTTCTTCACTTTCACTTGACTCACTTGAAGTCTCAAAACCGGTTACCCATTCATTGACCAAGAGAGAACGATGTTTTCCCTTCTTCTTGCGGTAGGGCTTGTTTGATGATTTCTTCTTGGATGAGCTCTTCTTGTAGTACTTGGCATCCTTCTCATCCTCATCATTCTTCTTGCTTGAGCTTGATACACGCTTGTCAGGCTTGGGGCAATCATAGGATAGGTGATCATAGCTTCCACAATTGTATCACTTCCTATTGCTTCCTTCACTATATCTTCTTGATGCCTGAAACTTTTGCTTCTTGGGATCATAGTTGTAGCCCTTCTTGCCAATCTTGGAAAGCATCTTGGTAGTTCTCTTCATGAGAAGAGCAAGCTTTGCATCATCACTTTCCACTTCACTTGAATCACTTTTGTCTTCGTTCTCACTTGAGGAAGAAGGAGGCTTTGCATTGGTCTTCTTGGGCTTGATCTTCTCACTAGCCTTGAGTGCAAGATCTTTCTTTGAGCTTGAGTTGGAAGTAGATGATTCCATTTCTTCCATCATGAACATCTCATGGGAGCAGATCTTGTTCACAACCTCGGTGATGGTGAGGGTAGAGAAGTCCTTCTCAAAGAGAAGTGCCTTGACGATGTTGTACTTAGGCTTGGGGAGCGTTTGAAGGATTTTCCGGATGATTTCCTGCTCGGTAAGGTTAGCAACATCGAGAGCATTGATATTTTGAATAAGCACACTCATTCTAGAATACATTTGCTCTACACCCTCATCATCATTCATTTTCAACTCATTGAGCTCCACCTTGAGCAACTCATATTTTTCCTCACGGATCTTTTTGTTGCCCACATGGAATTCTTTGAGTTGCATCCACACCTCATGGGCGGTTTCCAAAGAAAAGACCTGATGTCACACCTGTTTTTCCAAAGAAAATCAAGTGCATAACTATATGCATGTCAGGATAAAGTTTCATGCATATAGTGACATATAAGTGAATACAAAAACAGTATCACATAAGAAAAAGGAAGATTATCAGAGATTTACGCTTAATCCTGGAAACGAAGGCACCAAACTTCACAGGCAGTCGACTGGGGGTTGCGTACGCCTAGAACTCAGCAACATCTTCAACAAATTCCATGGTAGCTTCCTCTTTCTGAGCAACATTGTTTATAGCAAGGGTGAGCACTTGTCGTACTCAGCAAGTGTGGGGAAAGTATGAATGCAAAGGCTTTACAGTGGACTGGGCTTTAAGCATTTAGCATTTTAGTTGGTCAAGTTTTATTAGCACCTGATTACTAATAAAGTATAAGTTTATACCAACTCACATTAAGCATAAAGATAAGATGCGCTATAAGCATATGGCTAACATAACCAGAGAGCACAATTTAAGTCCATCTTCAAGTTCAATTATCATGTGAGGGTCCAGGCCGCTCTTGACCGTGAGCACGGCTAATCGATTAGTTTTACACTCTGCAGAGGTTGTACACTTTCACCACAAGTCACGTAAAAACTCTGAAGAGCTTTAGACCCAACCATGCGATGCTAGCTAGGCATCATACCACACTACCGAGGTGTGATTGCATAGGGACGCTACGAGGCCTTTACAAAGACTTCCCTAGTGTGTTCCAGTGCACGAGGTTCCGCAAGTCCTGCGCCCCTAATCACCAGTCCAACACTAGAGTCCTCTAATTATTCAGCCAAGGCAGAGCCATATGCCTTGTGGTTGTACAGTTTTCCTGGGTGGTCGCTCCATGTTCCGATTAATCATTATGTTCTTGTGTTAAGCAACCAGAGATATATAACATAAAAGATAAAGCATTGGAACATAGAGTAAAAGTAACCATGTTGATTATTACCAACCCAGTTGAGCAAGCTAAGCATCATCTACCATCCAATTAATTAAACAACCCGGCTATACAAGGCAATGGTAAAAAGAATACTAGTCATCATCCTTAGTAGGAACCCATCAAATTAATGCAAGGCACATGCAATGAGTGATTAAATAGTTATTAGGACAAAAGAATAAGGACACACTTTCCTTTAACCAAAGCAATGATGTTGCTCAGAATATCTTGATCTTCATGCTCTTCAAAGCTCTCGATTCTCGAACAACATTCATTCTACTCGCATCAATCATCGGCACAAGCAAAACATCCGGAGCACACATATTTTATTGCATAGGCATGATATCATCATGACGCCACCACTTGCATGGCCTCTTATTTGCTTCTGTACGTACTGGCTTCCTTTCCATGACCAACAGGAATTCTGCTTCCTCGTCCATCCACGGTCAGTGTTTTGCTTCTGAAGGCTTGCAACGGCAGCGGCGACGACGACGGCCGGGATCGACGTTGGCTCGGCAACGCAGGTGATGTGAGCACCGTGTTGGCATGCAGCGCAGCAGCGGTGAGCAGATATAGCTCGCCATGGCAGGAAACAATTAAGGCAAACGACGGCGTCGGCTTGAGACCAATCTCGATGAGGACGGTTTCTGTTTGACCTTCAGCTTGGACGTCTGTATTCCACGAACAACTCGATGACGGCGACCGGCCTTGGCGACGGGCGGCAACTAGCAGAGATACAACTCGATGACGACACAGGTAGGAATAGACGATCTTGACGAGACGACATCGACAGTTAAGGAAACACTATGTTTTTCTTAGCATCTGCAGCAGATCGATCTCGATCTCAGGGACGGCCACCTTGTGCTTCTAGGTCGTCACCTCGCTGCCTCTCCTTTCGTGGTGACTTCCTCCCCGGCGGCAGGTGTACAAGGACGGTAAACGGCCTGCTGCAGTGATGGATCCCCGGCCGGTGACGAAGATGCTGCAGACGGCTTCATGATGCCACGGTGCTGCTCCTGGTGGCGATGACAAAGTTGCTTGTGCGGACAAGATCGGCGACGCCAGCCTGCGGCTTGATCTGGACGGCGCACCGCAGCAGCAGGTTTTGGACGAGAGGTCGGTGGCGGCGGCTCACAAAGGAACTAGGGCACACGATGGAACAAAGAGAGATTGAGAAACCATAGCTCATTATTTATGGGCGACGCGTCAGGGGTCCGGTCTGACTTCTTGGCACATGCATACGTTTGGACTTCAGACTGGTTTGGGTTCATCACGCGTACGCTTGCAGCCAAGATAAACCACACGCTGACCTGAAAATCTAGCTTGGTGTGTGTCTTCCATTGATGCATGTGCAGGGCAAAAATCACCATAGCTTAACTTTGGCCCAATAAGGAAGTGGCGATAGGATGAAAACAAAAAGAAAGGGAAGTAAAAGATAATACATGTAGCCATGGAGTAGCTAGAAAATATGTTGAGATAATATAGAACATGATAGAGCCAGAAATAATATTTGAGCTGGTGGAAAGAATTTTAGAGCTCTCTAGAAGATAGGTTTAGCTTTTGGAAAAATGAGAATACATCCCAGTAAATTTTGGAAAATTCTCAGAAGAACTTAATCGTTATCGAAAACACATTTCAAAATATTTTTTTCACTCAAGAAACACTAGGGTGCATCGGCATGAATGCAACACACATTGAACCATTTTATTATATTCATAACACAATCAATTTGTTTTTCCTATAGTACATTTCCTGTCAACAAAGATAAATGTTGGCAAAATTTTAATTTTACGAGAAAATCGTTGTTTAATTTTTCTTTCTATTCACATTCTGAAATTCGGGAATTTCAGGGTGTGACACCTGATCAAACAATTCCTCATCTAGTGCCTCAAAGATACGGTTTCTAGCATGCGAATTCCACTTCACCTCACTCTCGGTGGGAACACTAGACAAAGGATACATGGTGGTGCGCCACGCATCGTGGTGTTGTACTTGAAGGTAGCTAGCCATTCTATGTGCCCAAAAGGTGAACCGTTTCCCCGCCAACTTAGGAGGGCCATTGTCACTACCTTTCCCCATCTCCCTAGGCGGTTAAGCCAAGCAAAATGGAGCCTAGCTCTGATACCACTTGTAGGATCAATGGCCTGTAGAAGGGGGGTTGAATATGGGCCTTCTTTTCAATTTCTAAGAGATAATGAAAACCTTAGCCTATCAACTAGTGTTGCCCATCTAAAAAGGTTTTTCTCTACTACTAAGCACACTAACAAGAGTTTCCTTAGCAAAAATCACACTAAGAGATATGGATCACCCTAGTCAAGATAAGATGCAAACAAGCAACTTAAAGAGAACAAAGGCAAGGAAACTTAAGTGCGGAAATTAGGTGCTGAAAATAAATGCAAGAATATATAGAGAGAGGCACAAGAGACGACCGAATTTTTTCCTGTGGTATCGAGAAGTTGACGCTTCCTCCTAATCCACGTTGGAGCACTCACTAAGAGTATTGCTCCCCCTCAAGTCACCAAGACTCAAGTGCTCACTAAGAGTACCCGTTCTCCATCTCCTGAACAGTGGGTCTCGAACCGTGTACACCAAGCTTTCTTGATGCTCCCACAATCTCCAAGAGCTCACCAAGAACCCCCAAAGCACCAAGACCATCTAGGAGCCGTCAAACCCCAAGAGTAACAAGCCCACACACCTTCACTTGACCTGAGCACTCAGCTAAGCCATGTATACACCTTGAAACCCTTGATCACTAAGAAAGAACTCCTCAATCAAGAGGAAGAGAATCCCAATGAGCAAGAACACACTCTCCTTCTCTCCTTGGCTGCTGTAGATCTTCAGAGTGGCAAAGGCGGCTCAAGAGACGCAAGGGGGTCATATTTATAGGCCTAGCAAGGGAGGCTAGCCGTTGGAAAAGTTTCCCTAAAAAGTAGTACTGTCGGATGAACCGATGGTATCCCCCTGCGCAAGCGTCGGATCATCCGGTCACTCACAGGCGCTGAAATAGCCGTTGAACCCAGTGACCCAGTCAATGCACCGACACTATGCACCAACGCTGTGTCGGTCTATCCGATGCTGAAGACCATCCCCTCGATGCAGTACTGTGTAGTTCAAACAATGTCGTCGGATGAACCGCTGAGGTGTGAATGAAGCGTCGGTTCATCCGGTGCTGAAGCAAGAATCTTGGCGCGTCTCTGTATGATTTGAATGTAGGTGTCGGATGGACCGCTAGTTAGAGCATCGGATCATCCGGTGCTGAAGAGGTTGAGCTCTGAACCTTACTGTTACCAAACCCTAGGTCACCGGATGAACCGATGCTAGGGCCGTCGATTCATCCGACGGTCTCTTTTGAAAACTCAAGTCACAGAACTCATCTGATGAATGTAGAAAAGAGGGCGTCGGTTCATCCGACGCTATGACTTGAACTTCAACTCATCCAATTCAATCGCCTTTGAGTTTTTTGTCGATTCTTTTGCTTCCAATATGTTTCCAAGAGTATTTTGAGCTGATTAGCATCCAAGGAACTTGAATGTGCATATTTTCATGGCTTTTGGTGCATGGTCAAGCTACTAGTGCATGAACCCCTCTTAATAGTACGGTCAAACACTACAAACTAGCAATCCAAGTGTCCTTCATCACCTTGTGACACTTGGAACTAACAAAGTCCTTAACCTTGTAGTATTTGTCCATTGATCGTCCATAAATTCAAATTGAGGGGTCTCTTTTTCATTTAATACTCATGACAATAACCCAAGATATAATCCGCTATAAAACAAAGGTTAGTCACAAGCATGTGGTTGTCATTTATCACCGAAACACACCCTTACCAAAGGTGCGAAAGGGCCTAGATGGTTACAGTGGGCATTCGGTTTTAACTGGCTATTTGGTTCAGTATTTCAATAGAAAAATATTTCAGTTTTTCAACATTCAACAACCGATCGGTTTCTTAGAAAGTTAATACCGACGAGTTCGGTTTCGGTTTTTTTTGGTTCGATTTTGGTTTTTACCGAACAACACCGAATTGCAGGGTCTCCACAGATCTTTCCGCCGCTGTGCAGCTCGCAGCCAACAGCCCTGTCGTTGGTCCTCCCACCGACCGGTCGGCCGCCGCTACGTAGCTCGCAGCCCTGCCGGTGGTCCTCCCACCGGTCGCCGCCATTGTGCAACCCGCAGCCCTGCCGCGGGTCCTCCAGCCAGCTGGCCGCCGCTGCCCGCTGCGCAGCCCACATCCCTTCCGCGGGTGCTCCCACTACCACGCCCTGCCGCAGGTCCTCTCGGGGTCCCCGCTATGGAGGTGTGCTCGGGACCTCGAGTGGAGAGAGCCGCCGCCGCCTGCGTCGTGGAGACACTCGGGACCTCTAGTGGACGAAGCCGCTGCCGCCGCCTGCGCCGTGGATGTGTGGAGGTGGAGTCAAGGCGTGTTGTAGTGAAGCCACTGGGCGCCGGCCCGCCACCGACTACACGTCGCGGTTAGAGGATTGGAGGAAAGGAATGAGGGATAAGGTTTGGGTTTCACTTGCCCCGTGACCTGAGGCTTGCGGGCTGTGTTTATTTGGGCTGAGGTGGGCTTGTGTTCTTTAGGCTTGTGGCCTTAGCTGAGGTTTTTGCTTTTGTTCGGTTAAATCAGTGGTTCAGTTTGGTTTACGTAAAAAACCGAAGAAATAGCCGAACACCAAGATAGCTAAAACTAGAAAACGAAGCTGAACCAAAAAACCGAAAAAGACATTTCGGTTCGGTTCGGTTTTCGGTCTTCGGTGAAAAAGTGCCCAGCCCTACTTCTAGTGTAGAAGTCAGCATGAATGAGTACGTGGAGTGTATGTGATCTTGATCAAGAAAGCGTAACAAGGTTCAAGGGTCACACCGTTTGAAAAAGCTCAATGCAACAACAAGCAGGTTATGTGCTGGGTTTATATGATGATCCTAGGCTCTAGTGGGACGTGTTGACGGTCGATTTTGGCACAACTAGCTATGAGTTTACCGTCAATATTGGCACTGATTTGATATCCAAACTAATGGTACTAACCCCCTTGTATAACAAGTTCGCACTCGCATGTGGTTTTTTGAAGTACTCTCTCCGTCCTGATTTGATCTTCGTATAACAAAATAAAAGGTGTCCATGAATGATATGTGTATTCCCAGTTAGAGCCAATCGTGTCATGAGTTGCTTAGTTGGTTGGCTCGTTTGTCGATGCATCATAGAGAGAAATTAAAGTTCTCCTTGGTCTTTGTGTTACACAGTTATACGCATATCAAACCTGGACGGAGGGAGTATGTTGTTTACGCAGGATTTAAGCGCTTAAAGGAGCACTTTTGGGCGAAGTTCATCGAGCACTTTATGTGAAAATAATAAAGCCTGACATAAGTTAAGACTCGAAGTGAACATGACTCCAAATGGCCCAAGGTTGCCTTGAGATTGGGACATTTACCCATGAGATCAACTCAACCCGAGAGATATTCGCACAACCTAGAACAGCATGATCCTTCGATGCAGATTCGGGGACTTAAACGGCCTCTAATGGCAAAATGTTGACTACCAAAGTTGTGGACCTTATTGAGAGCTTCGATTTGGATGTATGCAAAGCCCAATTCGAACCAATGAGCTAGGAGATATGGCCCCCGAAATACTTGCTACGTAGACAAGTCCGAAATCAGACAGCAGATTATCTTCCGATGCCATTTAGGGGATCTTATCTTCGTTTCCAAGGAAACCAATGAATACCAAAGTTGAAGATAATTTTGTGACACACAATTTAGACACTGAATTTGCATTATTTGGAGTCCAGACGTGGGATATATGACATCCGCAAGGAAGGGTTGCGAAATAGGAAAGTCTGGGCGAGGCTGATTATATGGAAACAAAGTTTGCTTCTCTCTCAAGGAAGATCTCGTGCAAGGTAAGGTGGAGCACGCCCCAAGGCTCCCCAAGGGCATAAATGCAACCCCCTGGACGCCCAAGGAGAGGGGAGGAATCCATCCATTCATCAGAGAGCTGTCGAATTGATGAGGGACACACATCGAAGGAAGCTGACGGCCGCTGCGAGTCCTCGAGTTGCCAAGGAGATGACCTAGGCCATGCCCTAGCCGCCATGGTTGGCCTTGCATGGTGAAACCATGGCAGAGTTCTGGAGCCATGCCTTGAATTCATCAAGGCATTTGTACATTCAACATTCAATGGTGATATAAATCTTATCCTTACTTTGATCTACTATGAGTTATGCTTATTCATATGTGTAGATACCATATGACTTTAGTAGGAATAGATCTGATCTCGGTGATTAGTCTTTGTTGTCTTGCGGATTCATCGTAGTAGTGCATGGGAAGTCGATGGGTGATTACCCTCGTGTGGTGACAGCATGCGGGAGGGAAAAGGTCGAACGAATGTGTAATGTTGAGTAGGATCGATGGTGAGTACCATGGGAGCTGTTGCGTGGCCACCAAGAGGAGGAGCTACAAGTAAGAGCACTTGGTGGGCATTTGAGGTAAAGCTTTGGGGAACCTTAGGCGTCAACACACACGTTGCAAGGGCGTCCATAGGAAAGTTCTTAGAGACGACTCATTATCATGGTATGAGACTAGATTGATTTTCATCTTGGCCGGAGTTGCAACTAGAAGGCGGTAGGCTAGGGTTACCTTTGGACGTGTTTCCTTATGGCCATTAGATGTGATCCATACATCCTACCACGTTTGTATGCTAAACCTTTGTGCAATCTATGCTTCATGTTAGGTTAGATTCGATAGATTAGATGGAAAATCCTAGGTAGTTCATTGTCAATCCATGGATTGATAAACCTTGGGGGAGTACTATATGGGAAGAGATACAACCGACATGTGCGCTTGCAGATCGAAACTTGACGCGCTTTTGAGCCGTCAACAAGCTTTTCTGGTGTTGTTGTCGGGGATCGGCAACTCGAACCCTAGGGTGATCGATCTATCTTTTAGACTAACCATAATTTTATTATTGCTATGGGAAAATTGGTCTCATAGCATTGAAAGATCGCGATCTCCGGAAAATACCACCGAAAGTCCGTCGTTCCGTATAATAGCACTGAAAGAGTGAATCATCAACTGAAAATAACATTCTGTCATGTTCGCCACCGACGCCGTCTATCTCTTCTTCTTTTCCAAGCTGAGTCGGCTACTCGTAGTCTCCCTCAACATAATCTCATGTCGCTCACACTTGCGGCCCCAGGTCATCGCCTGCCCCTCTCTACCCCAGGCTAGCGTCCTTGCTGCATCACAGGTCCGCGCCTCTGTTGCGGCCTGGGTGACCACTGACCACCTTCGCTGAGCCTCGTCCTAGTGCTAGGTGCCTCAACTTCGGCTGATAAGATGATAGATGAGCTCCGCACTTGTTCACGAACATAGCAGGGAAACCATGAAAGACCTCCAAATCGACCATCGGGTCATTAGATTAAGCTCCTCCGTGGGTGGAATTAGGCTTGACACCAGCGAATTGAATCCTTTGCCACATGGATGGAGCGTTTATCTAGATGTGAAGGTAGCGGCATGAAGATTACCACTGCCAAGACCATCTACCCCTGCTCCAAGCGTGCGCTCGCCTCCTGTCTACAGGGACGGAGAGTGCATCCATGACGAGTCCCAGGCATGTGCTCGGTTTCTGTCTTCAGGGCCGGAGAGCGCATCCACGGTGAGGCCTTCAACATTCAAGAACAACTTGACCATCCTTGTCCGTGCGCAGCGGGATGCTCAGGTGGACGGCAGCCTCAGCAGTGAGATTTTCACTTGGCCGGTTGCATCAAGCTAGTTCTTGTGCTCGATCTTGATCGGCATCCTCAATTCAGAGCTCGAGTTCCAGTTAGTGGTGGATCGGTGGTTGAAACTGAAGAGGTCGACGCTCAGTTTGGGAAGAAGGGGAGAAGATAGACGGTTTCAACGGAAAACGTCACGGAATGGTATTTTCAGATGACGACTCACTCTTTTGATGGTATTACACAAAGCCGTGAACTTTCGATGGTATTTTACGGAGTTCGCGATCTTTCAATGCTATGAGACCAATTTTCCCTATTGCTGTATCATGTCTTTCTTGTTTGTTTCCTTGAAAGTAGGTAAAACCCTAGACACAAGACGTTCGAGAAGTTCTCTACATTCGCAACACGAGATTCACTTTTGACAACATCAAGATTCGCCCTTTAGTGGTAGGTGCTTACTTTTGTTAGTGGCCCATCATCCACTATCGAGCTCACACCCTACACAAGAGCACATGAACAAGGTACGCTGATGTGTCAATTAAATTTTAAGACTAATGTTTTGTGGAGATTTGTTTGTTCAAGCAATAGATATTGGAAGCAACCACATCGCGCAAGGAGTAACCGTCACTTTGGGCTAAAGCAAAATCATGAAGAAGGCGCACCATTGCTACAATGCTACTCGCTGGTCCAGTTATGTTGAACACCTTGAAGCCAAAGGATGCACGACATAATGCCCTGAAGACCACAAGATCAAGATCGTCGACATCTTCGATCAATTCGCAAGAAGTTTCTGTTCGCATCAGTTTTTACACAGCCTCAAAGGAGAACAACAGAATATCTTTGGATACTTAGAAGCCCCACAAAGTTATGCTTCCAACAATTCAAGAATCATGTCAATCGGAGGTTCCTACAAGCGGATATGGCCGAATCACCGAAGGTTGCACGCCCTTAAAATTTCTGGACAGCAAGCAAAGGTGAAGTGAAACAGCCATAGCTCCCTCATCTCATCTAGACTCCGAATAAGATGAATGAGTACCCGTTGGAAAGGTAATTTTGTGAATTTTCAATAGAGCAATATTTTGGTATATGTTTTCTTATGTACACAGGGGAAAATCCACGAAGAAGAGGCAGCGGCAACACCATGAGAACAAGATGGTGAAGATGAGGATGACAACAACGAAGAGGAGCTTGAGCAATGCTTTCATAAGACCAACATAAAATTCAAAAGCTTGGAACAAAACAAGGACCCCTGGAGCATTGGCAAATGAAGGCACAAGTTGGCAACATTCGACGCACAAAGATGTTCGAGGCAAACCACGATGGATCACGCACGAAAGATGACATCTAATGGCGCGGATATTTTAGGCCCTCACACGAAGGATCATGGAGATACAAGAAGACAATTAGGACATGTGTGAAGCCCCACAAATGAAGAGTGAGTCTACACAAAGCGACTTATATGACATGTGGCACGAAGGAAGGAATTGCGAAAAGATGACGCGAGCCACCCCCGATCATCAAAGTCGTTTGCTTTCAACTCCGAGAGACCACTCATGATGAAAAGCTCGAAGGCCAAGGTACACATTAAACTCTCATGATATTTTTGGAGATGATAACATTCTTTTGAAAAATTTAATGTTCATCCAATAGTATGATTCGATTCTATGCCTTGCACCTTTATGACCCTGATGATAGGTTAGAATTTCTTGAGAATGGTAAATAGGCTATATTGCGCTTAGACTTTGTTGGTTACATGCCTAATGAACCTTTGCCTGATGAGAGCTTAGCACTGAGCAAGAAACTTTTGCTACATTTGATCACAACTTGCTTTGTTAATCCAATTTATATTGTGATTGTGTATGCATATGTTTACTTTACAATTTGCAAATCTTGGACTTTCTTTGTGCTTGGTCAAGCTAGTGACCTTAAAAGAGCAAACGTCGGGAGGAACCCCGAGTTTCACTAACGATGCAGGTCATGAAACTTTAATGAAGAAGAGAGAAGTCATGCCACGAGGAATTGCAAACCTGTGCATGGCCTTCCCCGAATCTCGAGTGTGGACATCGATGTCTTCATCAATTTTGAGGACTTGGTCAGACATGTACAAGGAAGAAAAGATTGAAAATCAGAAGCTCCATCAAGTGCTGATTCCAACTCCTCCAAGATCGACGAATTTGAAGACCCGTATAAGGAGATATGGCAAAAACATTGGGCGCTCCACGATCTGCAACCAGCTTTGGACAGATTGCAGCGTTGGAGTAAAATGGGCATAACTCACTCGATCGGAGTCTGTTGGGGGTGAATAAATACTTGATGGAAAGACAATTTTGTGTGCACACATTGAAGTAATTGTTTGCTACATGATCTGGTCTAGACAGAGAGGAAAATTTCAAGAGGAAGCGATGAAGTGCGGCTGAGAAGAAGGTGATGACAATGCAAGAAATGATTGGGCAAGCTTCTCATTGAGAATGAATGATTGTGTCAAGCATGGAGAGTGGATCAAAGCTGCATTTACACCTTCAAATCTTGCATGAAGGACCATGGCTTTGCGACAACAAGAAGGTACATAAGAAAGTTGAGCTCTACGACTTTAAATGAAGCGCTTTGTGGGAGGCAAGCCAGTTTTTTACTTATATATAATATGACCATCTACATTGTGCTCTTTAATCGAACCATCAAGTATGGTGGGGGAAACGGAATCGACTACAGTAGGTTTAAATTTTTTGACCCTCGTGAAAGCCTCGTGCAATACAAAGTCTTTCGTTATGTGATAACAAAGCCCGCAAAACCATTCAAATTCTCCTTTTCCATGGCATCAAAGCTTTTGATGGGTACCTTACGTCGTTTGAAAAGGTGCAGCATCAGGAAAGCTTCCCATTTTCAACCACGGTTTAGCACTATCGGTTTTTCTAGAAGACGAAGCCAAGGGGTTGAATCCTTGTATCAAGGGAAATCTTTGCCTTACTTCCGCTTTGATTTCTCGCCAGCACTAATGATTCGCTTTCCACGCTTTTTCCAACAAATGCTTTCAGGTAACACGATAGACCGGACGAAGGGCATCTCCGAATCGAAGGTCTTCACCCGACAAGCAGATGTGCTCATGCCGGAAAAAAGCGCCATGATATGCGGTGCAAAATCAGGAAAGCGCCGATTACGTGAGGACCCGATGGAGAAATCCCAAATTTAGCCTATTATATTCTAGTGTGATTCGTTTTATACAGGTTTATTTCTAGAATGTAAAAGTCTGCTTGTCTCCCTATAAAAGGAGGCTGACTGGCACCTGTAAAGGGGATTGACTTTTGAGAAGGATACTGTTTGAGCTTTCGTTCACCACCCTTTGTACCTTCAATTTGAGTTGTTCCTTTCATTGTTCGTGTTAGACTTCACTATAGCACAACAAAGTAACATTGTACCTTTGCTCTAATAATGCCACAACACCATGTTGTATGATTTAATTGCTAATGAGGGAGCACATTGTTATTTGATCTTGGAAAACTTCGACCCTTTTGCGTTCCTATTAGTGTTTAGAGTCTTTTGTTCTTTGTGTCTTTTTAGAGAGAAATATGAAGTACAACACCACTGTCAGATGGTGAGATCTGGACAGCCCACGGGGGTGCTAATCCCAGTGGTTTAGTTGTTCAGTGGGGCGGAATCTAAGGCTAAGAACTCGAAGGTCGCACACGAGTACGCGGAACACAGAGAACACGACGAGTTTATACTGGTTCGGGCCTCCGGAGAGTAAAACCCTACGTCCAGTTCTTCGGCTTGTATTGCTTGAGGATTGCGTATGAGTACAAGGGTCGCCTCGTCCGCCTTATATTGGCCAGCGGATGAGGTCGGTTCCCAGACTCCTGGTCGGTTACGACCAGGAGACCTAAGTCTAGTTGATTACAACAGTTGCCATATCCTGTCGATCTGCTTTGGTCGAAATCCACTGAGGTCTTGTCTTCGTACGCCAAGTCTTGAGGTCGTGCTGAATTAGGTCATCTGGGGAATCCTCTGGAAGGTCTTCAGGAGGTCGTGTGGGCCGCCAACTAGGTCGGTTGGGCCGCCAACTAGGTCGGTTGGGCCCACTGACAGGTCGGCAGGTCTTCTGGTAGGCCGGACCTACTTGTCAGGGACGGCCGTGAGCCTGGTCGGTGGGGACCCAGGGGTACCCATGTCTCACAAGCCCCCGAGCGAGGTGTAGGCGCAGCGACCTTAGAAGGTCATGACGAAGTCGTAGAGCTATCGACAGGTCGAATAGCATGCACGTCGGTCCAAAAGAAAAAAGAACAAGTTAGCTTAGCAGTCAACCTGTTTGTAGTCTTGCCGAATGAAGAGAGGTCAAGTGACAACCTATAGGAAGCAGGCTTCCAATAGATCGAAACGATGATGAAAAAATTCGGAGGGCACCGAAGATGCACTCATAGAGTAGTATCAGAGCATCGTGGCGGGCAGGATGGCCGGTATGATGATCCAAAAAAAAAGAAAGAAGAGAAGAAAAAGTAGGTCGAGTAGCGACGTGATGGGAAACGGGTTTCCCAACAGGTCGGTACGACGAGGAAAACAAGAGGGCGTCGAAGATGCACTCGTAGAGTAGTCCCCAAGCATTGAAGCAGGCAGCATGGCTGGTTTAATGCTCAAAAAAGAGAACAAAACTGAGTCATGGTCTTGATCGAGCAAAGTGTAGAGGCACCCAGATCTCCAAGCATGGCTGCAAGGAGTCTGGCAGGGCCGACCTCAAGGAGGCCTTGTAGGCGTGCCAACCTCAAAGAGGCCTCAATTCATCTAGTATCTGAGGATACCCAGCAGGATCTTGAAAGGCGCGTCGCATGAAGAAGTCTTCAGTGGTGGTTAAAGCGATCTACGATGAAGCTTGGCAAAATAATGTTGATTTTGAACGTATGGAGTGTAGAGACACCCAGATATCTTGCATAGCTGCAAAGAGTCTGGCAGAGCCACTCGAGGCATGCCGACCTTGAGAAGGTCTTAAAGCAAAAGCGCCCAAGCACCCAGAAGTACTTGGCAGAGCCATTAGGCGCGCACCCCACAGGGAGGCCTTCATTCCCGACGAAAAAATTTGGGTGTCCAGAACAGGCTGGCAGGGCTACAAGAGCACACCGACCTCGGAAGGTCATGCATCCGGGGCGCCCAACTAGGTTGGCAGAGCCGTAGACATACCGAGGTATTGCAAGACCTAGGTATTAAGGCACGCCAACCTCAAGGAGGTCGTTTTGGTGTCCAGACGACCAACATAGCTGCTAGCCATCCAGCGGAGCCATTGTACTAAGGTATTGGCAACCTCAGCGATAGGCAAACCGACCACAGGGGCCCGACGAAATCGTAGATCTCCATGATGTTTCTGGTCTCCAGGCACCCAGACGGATCTGGCAGGGCAGCGAGGCACGCCTACCCAAGAAGGTCTTCAATCGAACCTACGACCATTCTGCTCAGGAAACAGAAATATAGGCTGATTGGAGTAGGTCCGTTTACGTGCAGAGCCATAGCGGGTGCACCAGGACACAGAGCCTAGCGGGTGCAAATGAAAGACATCAGGTCGTTGAGGGAGGTCGTGGAATTATCATTGAAAGGGGGCTAAGTTAGGCGCTGAGCCCTCTGATGCAGGGTCAGGTTTTGTCGTGTTCCGTAGACTGCAGGGTCACGGGTCAACAGTGGTCGGAGATTCTCTTGCCACCCAGAAAATGACAAACTACCCACGAATCGAGGGGGGTACTGTAGCCATGTGACTCTGCGGCGGGCTCAGGTATCATTGATACACTAGCGACAAAAGACGTCGCGAGACAGGGGTAAAGTCATCGCATTTAATCGTGCACATGTCTGCAGGTCCCAGGACCACGTGGTGACAGTGTCAATACTTCACCAACTACCCAAGGCTCAGCTCTGGCTATAAATAGCACCGTGAAGCTGAAGGAGGCAAGCACCGAGCATTATTGAGCTATGAAGCTGCAGGGTAGTGTTCCCACCATGCCATGGGCATGTGTTCGACCACCAGATTGTAGAGTCTTGTGCTTGTAGAAGCTTGGAGCTAGGAGAACTCTCGTGAAATGTAGGCAACACCCCCATTCTCTGTGCCCTGCCTCTGCGGGGTACCAGGTAGAGTTTGGAGGTGATGCTGTTCGAGCTGGGGCTATAGCAGGACGTCGCTGGTGAGCATCGGGTGCTCACTAGGGCTTGGAGTCCCGCACCGAAGAGCAAGCTCGTACCTGCATTCCAATAGTCTGGTACGAGCATGCCTTAGGTTGCGCGCCGTCCGACAGCTGGCTCCCGCAAGGCCGCCATCAAGGTCCTGGTGCTAGGAGAAATCTCGCGGCGTGCTCTGCTTCGGTAAAGTAGGTCGTGATGATTGCTCTGAGTGGCCCAGGCCTTGTAGTATGTTTATCTTGCGTGTCAGGTTCTGGATCCAATGAGGTCGCAGGCGACTTGTGTACCTTCGGGCGGTCCATGTAATGTTCGCTCTCTTCTGTCATGTACTTGGTCGATTTGGCAAAATGATTTGTCAAAGACCTAAATTAATGTGACATAGGGGCTTGTTAAACTTGTTTGCCATCAGGGTGACCTGATGATAATTTGTTGTCAGCTGACGACCTAAACTCAGAGTTTAGGGCGTGGCTTTACTCTGTTGGCGATGAATCCGCAGCAATCTTCTCGCGAACTTCTCGGAATAGAGCCATTGAAGCGTGTTGTACGGCGGAAGGAACCGGAACGGGCAGATCCAGTGGACCCCCCTATAAATAGAGCGGCCTGGGTTGGGGTTGACCCCATTCGCCCTTCTTCTTCCTCCCGTCGCTCTCGCTTCCGCCGCCGTAGATTTCCCGCAGTCTTGCGACCGCTTTGCCTCAGCGCGCACGCTCCCATCCAATCTCCAGCTCCGGCCGTCCATGCGCTAGCACCACCGCTCCGTGCCACGCTCCGCCGCGCATGCGCATCAAGACCTTGTGCAGCATTAGATCCAACCCAAACCCTAGCGGTGAAATGGCGACGGAGGCGACTTCCATCCCGGACCCGCGCTCGGTGTGGGTCCTGTCGTCGATGACTGAGGCCAAGATCCAAGCCTTGGTGGACCGCGGACTGCTCCAGCAGAAGGCGAAGGTGGAGTGGAAGGCTGCGGCTGGGGAGGCGTTCCCGACCGAAGACGTCAAGGAGCAGGTCGTCTTCGCGTCCTTCTTCGAGCGCGGCTTCAACCTCCCCGTGGGGGATTTCTTCCGCAGCCTACTGTATTACTACAAGCTGGAGCTGGTACACCTTGTCCCCAACTCCATTACTGTGGTTTCGACCTTCATTCACTTCTGTGAGGCGTATCTGTGGATATAGCCTCACTTCTTGTTGTAGAGATATTTGTTTTATGTGAAGAGCAATGGCAAGATGTCGGGGCCAGTGGGGGCTGAAATGTTCTGCTTGAGGTCGGGCCTCAAGACAGAGTGGATAGATAGCGACCTCCCCGACAACACCGTTGGGTGGAGGTCGGAGTGGTTTTACATTGTAGATCAGCTTCCTGGGCTTCCACGTCTTACTGGTCACAAGCTAGTGAAGATATCCGAGTGGGACTTAGGGCTGTCGTCCCGTGACATTGAGGACCTCAAGGGGGTCCTGGAGCTAGTCAGTGACCTGAAGAAGCGGGGGGTGACGGGAGCTGCAGTCGCCAGGTCGTTTTGCCGGCGGTTGATTCAGCCGATCAAGGACCGGGTCCACCCCGCGTATGAGTATTGGGGGCAGTCAGACCCCACGCGTGAAGTTAACCGCAAGGTCTCCAAGGAGGAGATGGCGGCCAGAGTATCCCAGATGTACTCTGGGAAGGTGAAGGTAAAGAAGTGCCCCAAGGCACACTTGTTGAAGAGGCCAGCTGACCCGGTAAGATCCTGAGACCTACCTTTAGGTCGTTTACTTCATTTATCATTGTTTACATCGTGTAACCTTCATGGTCGTTGGTTTGCTTGCAGGATCGTGAGCGCCAGTTCTGGTGCCCAGCACCTCTTCCTGAGGGCGAACAGCACCGGCGCAAACTCAGGTCGGACAAGTACCAGCCTCCAGCAGGTCGTCTGCTGGAGTTTTATGAGTCTGACTCGTCGGTGGAGGCCGATGAAGATACCGATGTTGAGGTCAGAGGCGACACCGGGATGGGCCCGGATGCTGGTGGCGCCGCGAAGTCCCGGCGCAAGACCAGGTCGGTGGCGGCGAAGCAGTCGGCTTCATCAGCTGCTGCTGCGGTCTCCGCGGTGAAGGCCGCAGAGAAGAAAAAGAAGAGGAAAAGGAAGGCTACTTCCCCACCGGCGGTTGTGGCGTCGTCAATTCTGACACCCCGCTCGAGGGAGGTCGAGTCGGAAGAAGAGGAGGAAGACGAAGCCATCGAAGAGTCGCCGGTCGCCGGAGATCGACCGGCGAGGAGGTCGGAAAGCCCTGCTGCCAAGAGGCAGCGGGAGTTGGTGGAGAAGATGTCGGAGGATGCCCTCCGTCGAGGTGTGGAGGCGCAGCGAACTGCTGCCGCAGCACAGGCGAAGATGCCTGCAAGGATTAGGCCTCGGCTCTTTAGGCCGAAGCCTCGCGTCCCGGTCGTTACGAGGTAAAGTCTTGAAGACTCGATCTCTTTTACTTGTTGTTGCCGTGCTGTGAATGTCTGTTTTGATGTGGCGTTGTTGTGCAGGCCGGTGGTGGTGCCGCCGCGCGACTTGGGCATTCAGGCGTCACCCTCCTGCACAAGGTCGCCCGACCCTAAGGTCGTGGGGGAATCATTGACCGATGACGCGCGGACGGCTACCCTGCCGCTTGGAGGGGCTGAGAACAGGGCAACTTCACCGCCAGTGGCGGATTCGAGGGTGGCAAGTCCCCCGCATGCTGTTGAAGCGGGAGAGGAAGGTGCTGTTGGGGATGTCAGAACACCGGCCTCCCCAAGAATTATTGATGTCGACCCTATCAGTTCGAGACTTGGTGGGGCTGATGAGAACCTGGTGAAGGACCAGCCTCAAATTGACCAGGCGCCAAGAGGTCCGGGGACATCTGGCGCACAGGTACCCGATTCTTCCTCTTCGAGCCCGAGATTACCGCGGCGGGAAATTGATTGGAATGACACCCCTTGGCATGATGATATCTTCGAGGACAGCAAGGATATGCAGGCCTTGCGGACCAGCATTGTGACCGTCAACCACGCGCTGACGGTAAGGTTGCTCACAATGTACTTTCTGTCGATGTATTTGTTGAAGTGCTGCTGACGAGTTTGCTGTGCTGTGGCAGTCCTTAGCAGAATGGGCCAAAAACTGGGTCGACCTGCTGGCGAACGTGGCGGCGAAGGAGCAACGGATTACTGACCTTGAGCAGGAGCTCAAGCAGGTCCGTGAGGCGGCGGCTGCCGAAAAGAAAAGGCTCAAAGACGAGCTTGCCAAGGAAAAGCACAAGGCTAAGGAGGCTACTGCGCAGTTCAACACCGCATCCATTGGTAGGTCGAATCTTCGTGTTGATGATCTTGTTCCAGCAGTAAGGAGGTCTTTTTATGGTATGCTAACTGTGATGTTTCGTAGGCTTCCGCAACCGTGAGGAGGAACTGAACAACGACCAGAAGAACACCAAGGAGAAGGTTCGAAACTTGGAGGTGTCGCTTCGGGAGGTCGAGGCTGGGGGCCAGGAGCTCAAGTGGGTGATGAATGAAGCTGCTGACAGTGAGTACGCCGTATCTCAAAAGCTGGCTTATGAGACAGGAGCTCGTCGGGGCCTTGAGGTCGAGTTCGAGGTTGTTTTGAAGTCGTTGCAGAATGACCAAATGACCATTACAGGGTATGAGGTGGAGCTGAATGACCTGAAGGGTGCTGCCAACTATGCAATGGATCGCATAGCAGTACCAGCTGAAGGGGAGGAGGTGAAATCCATCGTAGATCGTCTTGTAGACACCCTAACAGGCTTCTGACTCTGCTGAAGGCGACGAGCTTGGCGGCGGCTACTGATGCATTGGTGAGAGTGAAGTCTCACTACCCTGACGTCGACATGGCCAAGGTCAAGGCTGGTCCTGATGTTGAAAAGGACCTCGCAGCCCTAGAGCTGGAGGTTCAGGATGCCGCCATCGAAGTGATGGACAATCTGGACTATGAAGGCGATGACGGCGAAGCATAGTCTTAGACTTAGGAGCAGTACCTTCCCTCCCTCTCAATCTTGTAAATAGGTCTTGCGGGTGAAATACTTTTGTTGAACCTAAATGAAGTACTTGCCTTGTGCCTGTGCGAGCTTGGTAGTCTTTGTAGGTGACGACGTCTTGTTTCTTGTCTCGCTAACCACTTCTCATGGAGAGGCTGGCTTACCGACTTCCACAGCTCAGCGTCGAGGCTTACATGAGGTCGCGGCGCGAGGGAGGAGCCTAGGGCTTGGGTCTGGCGACCTTTCTGACCAAGCATGCTCGCAGCGATAGGAGGCTTCGTACTCATTAGGGATGATGTCCTCAGGTCGAGCGACCCTTAGGTTGACTTTGAGCCAAGCCCCCGAGCATGTCGAGGGTGAGGAGTAGGCGAAAATCTGTAACCCCAGGTTTTGCAACCCATGTATTGGCTTTAGCCAAGCCCCCGAGCGTGTCAAGGGGAAGGGTTTGTGACATGAGAGAGGAGAAGGTAGTGCTTGACACATAGCAGATGACTGCTTGAAATAATATTTATTCAATCTGAAAAAAGTACAAGGAAAGGAAATACATAGCTGGAATTTTAAAAACTATTCTACGGATAGAATCGTCGTAGGTGCTCCACGTTCCAAGGGTTTGGCACTCCTTGTCCGTCACCCCATTGGAGGCGATAAGTGGATGGGCTGATAACTTCGGTGATGATGAAGGGTCCTTCCCAAGGGGCAGAGAGCTTGTGCATGCCGTCGGTCTTCTGGATGCGCCTGAGGACGAGGTCGCCAATGTTGAAGGAAGTTTCCTTAACGTTGCGGTCGTGATAGCGTCGAAGTTGTTGGTCGTGACGGGCTTGTCTCATGACAGCAGCGAGCCTCTGCTCTTCGATACTATCGAGGTCGACGAGGCGTGTTTGCTCGGCCTCTCCTTCCTCGTAGAACTGAATGCGTGGAGCTCCAAAGGC
This sequence comes from Cenchrus fungigraminus, assembly GCA_036936925.1. NCBI lineage: Eukaryota > Viridiplantae > Streptophyta > Magnoliopsida > Poales > Poaceae > Cenchrus > Cenchrus fungigraminus. Next base: position 122,106,626 of record CM072770.1, on the reverse strand, counting down.
GACGTCGGTGGGTAGTACGGCTTCTGATCCGTAGACCAGAAAGAAGGGCGAAAAGCCCGTGGCGGAGCTGACTTGAGTCCTTAGACCCCAAATTACATGTGGTAGCTCGGCTAACCACCGAGTGGCGTAGTTGGAGGCGTCGTCGTAGATACGATCTTTGAGAGCCTGAAGGGCCATGCCGTTGGCTCGTTCGACCTGGCCGTTGCACCGAGGGTGGGCGACCGAGGAGTAGTAGACGTCGATAGTGTTATCTTGGTAGAAATCCCAGAAGGCAGAGCCGGTGAAGGCTGCGCCCAGGTCGGTGATGATCCTATTGGGCACACCGAAGCGGTGTATGATGTCCCCCATGAATTTTGCCGCTTCCTCCGATGTTACTTTCGCAACAAGTCGGACTTCAATCCACTTGGTGAATTTGTCGACTGCGACTAGGATAAACCTGCAGCCGCCTGGGACGGTGCGAAATGGTCCTACGGAGTCGAGACCCCACATGGCGAAGGGCCATGATGGAGGGATGGTGCGCAGGGCCTGAGCCGGCAGGTGCTGCTGTTTGGCAAAGAATTGGCATCCTTTGCACCTCTTGACGAGGTCTTTAGCGTCGGTCATGGCCGTGGGCCAGTAGAATCCAGATCGGTACGCCTTACCGACCAGGTTAGTGGATGCCACGTGGCAGCCACACTCGCCGCTGTGAATCTCAGCTAGGAACTGGAGACCTTCTGATCTTAAGATGCACTTCATCAAGACGCCAGTAGAGGCGGCTTTTCTATATAGGTCGGTACCAATCACGACGTAGTTGGCACTTCGTCGTGTGATACGCTCTCGCTCTGCTTTGTCGTCGGGGACGAGCTGGTCGAGTATGAAGTCTATGAAGGGCTTGCGCCAATCATCTTCTTTTTCCGACATCAGCATGTCGCGGGGAGGTGCAGAAGTTTGATCTTGTTGAGGTGGTTCTGGGTTATCTGAATCCAGAAGCTTGATTGAAGGCTTGCGTAGGTCTTGGACGAACACGCCTGCTGGGACTAGAGCTCGTTGAGAGCCTAGTTTGGAGAGTACGTCGGCGGCCACGTTATTGTTTCGTGGGACGTGCTGAAACTCGATTCCCTCGAAGTGGCCTTCGAGTTTGCGGATCTCAGCACAGTAAGCATCCATCGTGTCTTTGACACAGTCCCACTCCTTGTTGACTTGCTCGATGATGACCTTGGAATCGCCGAAAGCCAATAGTCGCTTGATGCCAAGGGACACTGCTATGCGGAGCCCGTGGATCAGGGCTTCGTACTCTGCACCGTTGTTGGAGGCCTTGTAGTGAATCTGCAGGACGTACTTGAGCTGCTCCCCCTGAGGAGAGATGAGTAATACGCCTGCGCCTGCTCCTTCGAGGTTGAGGGCACCGTCGAAGTACATTATCCAATGTTCAGGCCGCTCCTTGGGAGGGGGCATCTGGATTTCTGTCCACTCAGACACAAAGTCTGCGAGGATCTGTGACTTGATCGCTTGCCGGGGGCAAAACTCGATTTCAAATTCTCCAAGCTCGACCGACCACTTGACGATGCGGCCGTTGGCGTCGCGGTTGCGGATGATCTCTCCTAGTGGGAACGATGATGGAACCATGATCTTGTGAGCTTGGAAGTAGTGATGAAGCTTTCTCGACGTGATTAAGAGCGCATAGAGCAGCTTCTGAGGCTGTGTATAACGTGTCTTAGCGTCGGCCAGGACCTCGCTTACGTAATACACAGGTCGTTGAACAGGATAGGCCTGCCCTTCTTCTTCTCGCTCGGCGATGAGAACTGTACTGACCACATTCGTGGTGGCAGAGATGTAGAGGAGGAGCGTTTCCTTTGGGACTGGTGGAGTCATGATTGGTGGCGTCGTCAGGGATTCTTTAACAGCTTCAAATGCTTTTTGGGCCTCGTCGTCCCATACGAACTTGTCTGCCTTCTTCAATAGCTTGAAGAAGGGTAAGCCTTTCTCACCGAGTTTGATGATGAAACGACCTAGAGCCGCCATCATTCCTGTGAGCTTCATGACGTCTTTCTTGTTGGATGGCTTGGCCATCTTGCGTATAGCATCGACCTTCGCAGGGTTGGCTTCAATGCCTTGGTGCCCGACCATGAAGCCCAGGAGCAATCCAGAAGGCACACCGAAGACACACTTGGTTGGGTTGAGCTTCCACTGAAACTTTCGTAGGTTGGCGAAGGTTTCAGTGAGGTCGGCGATGAGCTGATCTTCTACGGTAGTCTTGACAACTACATCATCTACGTAGGCTTCGACGTTCTTCCCGATCTGCGACGCCAGGCACTTCTGAATTGCCTTCTGATATGTTGCTCCAGCGTTTTTCAGACCAAAGGTCATGACTTTGTAGCAGTAGATGCCGTGAGGCATTATGAATGCCGTTTTATCTTCGTCGTCAGGATGCAGGGCTATCTGGTGATACCCTGAGTAGCAGTCGAGGAAGCAGAGTAGAACACTACCAGCCGTGGAGTCCACGACCTGGTCGATGCGAGGAAGAGGGAAGGGATCCTTCGGGCAGTGCTTGTTGAGGTCGGTGTAATCGATACACATCCTTAATCTACCAGTTTTCTTTGGTACAAGGACCGGGTTTGCGAGCCAAACCGGGTGTTTACATTCTCTGATGAATCCTGCAGCTAAGAGCTTACAGACTTCTACTTTTATGGCTTGTTTTCTATCTTTTGCAAATCGCCGGAGATTTTGCTTGATAGGTCGTGCGGTCTTGTTGACTTCAAGTGCGTGCTCAGCCAGCTCCCTGGGGACACCGGGCATGTCGGACGGGCTCCATGCGAAGATGTCAGCGTTGTCCCTAAGGAAACTGGTGAGCGCGAGTTCCTATTTGGGGTCGAGGTTAGCCCTGATGACGACTTCCTTGGATGCGTCGGGCAGGCCGAGGCAAACCTTCTTGACATCTGGACTTGGGTCCAAGGCTGTGTTTGTACGCTTCTACTCTGGTACCTCCAGAGTGGTTTGGTCGATTTTGGCGGCCTGGGCGACCATGACCATTGCTGCGGCTTTGACCACGGAGTCTTTGGAGAGCTCGACGGTGGCACTTTCGCAGTTGTAGGAGACCATGATGTCCCTGAGGACGGAGAGAATTCCGTTTGGCGCCGGCATCTTCATGATGAGGTAGGTGTGATGAGGTATGGCCATGAACTTGGCGAGCATAGGTCGCCCGAGGATGGCGTGGTACGAGGAGCGGAAGTCCGCGACCTCGAACGTCAAGTACTCTGTGCGGAAGTTCTCCTTTGTGCCAAAGGTGACCGGTAGGCATACACGACCTATGGGGTACGTAGCCTTGCCGGGCACAACCCCATAGAAGGGCTCATCGCAGGCAGTCATCTTGTTGAAGTCGAAGTCCATCTTGTGTAGCGTCTCTGTGAAGATGATGTTCAAGCTGCTGCCCCCGTCGATAAGGGTCTTAGGCAGGATGGTCCCATCGACTATGGGGTTAACGACCAGCGGGTAGGTCCCGGGGTCAGGGATGTGGACCCAATGATCTTTCCTAGAGAAAGTGATTGGGAACTCAGACCAACGCAGAGGTTGCGGAGTTTCAGTGTTGACATGCCCGATCTCCCTTGCGTTTGATCAGATCTGTCTGTTGCTTTTGGTCGCTTGGCGACCACCGACGATGAAGTTGATCTCTCGGTTGGCTGACTGGAACGCACCATTGGGGTTGCCCCCTTTAGGTGGTGGCGGTGGAGACCACTCCTTGCGGTTATTGTCGCGGCGGTTGTGGTCATCCTGACGACGTCTATCATCACGCCGCTCGTCTCGGCGGTTACTGCGCTGGTCGTCGTGGTGGTCAACCTTGCGGTCGTCACGCCGGTCGTTGCGGTCGTTGCGACGGTAGTCGTCGCGTCTGTCATCGCGGCGGTAGTCGCGGCGATAATCACGTCGATCCCTGTCGTCATTGCGACGATAGGGCCTGCGATCACGGTAATCACGTCGATCAGGTCGACGGTTACGGTTGTCGAAGCGCTGATCACTGTTCCAGTCGTCGTTGTTGCTGCCTTGGTCTTCTTGGAGTCAGAGGGTACTCCAAGGGCACGTTTCAGCTGCTCGCACTCCCTCATGGTATGTTTGGCGTCGCGGTGGAACTGGCATTGGTCGTCCATGACCATGTTGAAGTCACCTTCGAGGAAGGTGGAAGGTCTTGGTGGATCTGCCATGTAGGCTTCGCCAGATCGCTTGCGCGACCTGTTTCCTCCGTCATCGTGATCTTCACCGTTGAAGTCGTGCATCACCGCATCTTGAGTGTCGACTAACTTGTCGACATAGGCCATGAGGTCGGCGATGGTATGTGAGTCGGCTTCATGGATCTTCTCGAATAGCTTGATGTTGGTGATCCCCTTCTTGTAGTAAGCGATGACGTCCTCGTCTTTGACACCCGCGAGGGTGTTGCGGTTTTCGAAGTAGCGGTTGGTGTACTCATGGAGAGTTTCATCACGTCTCATCCGCACTCTGGCGAGGTGGTGAGTATTGCCAGGACGATTATAGGTCGCCTGGTAGTTGGTCGTGAAAAGGCGAGACAATGTTGCCCAGGAGGTGATGCACTTTGCTGGGAGATTGTCGAGCCACAGGAGTGGTGCCTTGCCCATCACAAGGGGGAAGTATCCCGCCATGTGGTCTTCATTGCCTCCAGAGGCGCGTGCTGCGATGCTGTACATCTTGAGCCATATGCTTGGGTCGGAGCGACCGTCATACTTCTCAATGGCTGGTTTGAAGTCCTTGGGGTATCTGATCGTCCGGAGACGTCGTGAGAACGCGGGGAAGTTGTTGGCCGCTCCCGGGCTTGCTGACGGGGCGTAAGCTGTCGGGATGACGTAGAGGTCGTCGGGAGGGCCGTTGCCTTAGTCGTACTGGGCACGTCGTAGGAGTTCCTGGTCGTGCATGTGTCGTAGGTCCGTTGCTTGGATGGGGTTATTGGCGTCAAGAGCGTCAGGGACCCCATGGTCACGGTCGTAGTTAGCGCGCCGTGCTATCTCCACTTCATCTCTTATGCGTTGACGCTGGCTTCCTTCTGCGCGATTGGCCTGCATTGGGGGAGGTTGAGCTCCTGCATTATGCCTTGGGTTTGCGGCGGCGTTTCCCTGGACATTGGCAGTGTTAGCTACGTTGTTGGCGACGTTGCCAGCGGTGTTGGCTGGAGCGTTTGCCGGAGCATTAGCTGCAGGGTTTGCTGGAGCGTTAGCTGCAGCATTGGCAGCGGGGTTGACCGGCTGCACCACTTCATTTTCACCTCGTCCCTCTTCAGCCACCGGCTCAAGGGGACCCTGGCTGCGACGTCGTTGGCGAGGATGTTCCGATCTGCTCCTGGAATAGGAACTTGCCGCGGATCGACTATATCCAGGACCTCTTTCTTCAATCTGGGCAGCGGCGACACGAACGTTAGCTTGAAGACGTCATACCGCCGGAGAATCTTCGAGGTGGTTTAGGGCGGCAAGAGCAGCTCCTAAGTTGGTTTGTGGGGAGTCAAGACCATCTCGCTCAAAGTCCCTCAGGAGGTCTCTGGCACGTAGTCGATTGGCACGAGGTTGATTCTCTTGGCGTCGTTGCTGAGGGGCGGCTGGTGCCGTAGGTGCATGTTGTCCGGCATTGTCATTGACCTGTCCGGCGTTGAGTGGTTGTTGACCTGGTTGTTGACCTGCACCTGGGACAGTAGCAGCGAGTTCTTGTTGCCGACGAACAGCTCTGGCAGCATTGGCGTTCTCGCGTTCCTGGCGTTGTTCATCTGTCTCTCCATCTTGAGGTGGTACATCTGCAGAGACGACCAAGATCTCGTGATCTAGAGTCTCGAGCTCTTCTCCCGGATAGTTCGGGGAGATAGTTGTGTGGGCGATCTGGAACGCAAGGCGGTCCAGAGACGGCTCTTGGTTCAGCTGGCGGCGATGGGCCGCAGTGAGAGGTCGACGAAGCTTCTTGAGGACACGGCACTGGCGCGCTGTGTGTTTAGGATTCTCGTGGATAGGGCAGGGTTCATCGAGGTGACTCCTGCGGCTTCCATGATCTCGGGTCTTGGGTCCAGATTCGGTCTGGATTTTGCGCTTCATGTAGCGTGATGCTACGTGAGCTGCGTTGCGCAAGCCAAGAGGCATGCTGGAGGATGATGAGGTCCTGCGAGGGCGTTTGACGCGTTCGCAGATTTTGATAGTGTCGGAGAGCATGCCCTCGACACGATCGATCCCAGCAATCAGGTCGCTAGGAGTGGGTGGGTGGGTCTCCGTCAACAGATCTGTCCTGATCTGTCGGTCGGTGGTGACCGCCTTGCCCTCGATGATGAGGCAGGCGGCTGGAGTGGTGGATTTCACCGGCATCGAGCCGAAGCAGATGTCGACGGGATTGGCGAGGATGTCCGCCATGCTCTCCGGGAAGATGACGCCGTTGGTCGAAGCCATCGAGTTGCACGAAGAACCTTGATTCCCCCCTACCTGGCGCGCCAACTATCAGATGGTGAGATCTGGACAGCCCACGGGAGTGCTAATCCCAGTGGTTTAGTTGTTCGGTGGGGCGGAATCTAAGGCTAAGAACTCGAAGGTCGCACACGAGTACGCGGAACACAGAGAACACGACGAGTTTATACTGGTTCAGGCCTCCGGAGAGTAAAACCCTACGTCCAGTTCTTCGGCTTGTATTGCTTGAGGATTGCGTATGAGTACAAGGGTCGCCTCGTCCGCCTTATATTGGCCAGCGGATGAGGTCGGTTCCCAGACTCCTGGTCGGTTACGACCAGGAGACCTAAGTCTAGTTGATTACAACAGTTGCCATATCCTGTCGATCTGCTTTGGTCGAAATCCACCGAGGTCTTGTCTTCGTACGCCAAGTCTTGAGGTCGTGCTGAATTAGGTCGTCTGGGGAATCCTCTGGAAGGTCTTCAGGAGGTCGTGTGGGCCGCCAACTAGGTCGGTTGGGCCCACTGACAGGTCGGCGGGTCTTCTGGTAGGCCGGACCTACTTGTCAGGGACGGCCGTGAGCCTGGTCGGTGGGGACCCAGGGGTACCCATGTCTCACAACCACCCTTTGATTATAAACTTGTGGCTAATAAATCTAGGTTTAACACCACCATGATCATGTTAATTTTTTGTTTTGTGCATATGCATTGCATCTTGCCACCACCATTCCTTTTGCATTCCACACATGCTTTGCATATAGTTGTCTTGGTTTTTGTTCATGATGTGTGCTTTCATATTCTTGCTTCATATGTCCATATGAGCATTTTTCCTCATGCAATCTTGTGTAAACATGGTGTTTAAACTTGCTTGCGGACCTTCATCATCAAGTTCAATAGACCTTACTAGCTTCCATATTGCATTGGTTGGTCTATAAGCTTTGCAATGTGCTTTGTTTTTCTTATGCTATATGGAGTTATTAATCTTGGGATAGACATGGTGTTTTAACCTTGGTTAATAAATCTTTATGGGTATGGAAAACTCAGCAACTTAGTTGTAAGCATGGTGCTTAAAACTAGGTGTAAACATTGTCTTTGGTTATATATCTTTCTCTCATTCGCATGCACACTTGCACACACGTACACCCATTAGGCTTTTAATTTTTCTTTCACTAGATTAATTATGCCACAAGTTAAGATCTTGGGAATGTCTTTGGTTTGTTGGCATAGGGTTAGCATTCCTGACCATCACCTCAGGGGTACTTTGTGCATTATAGTTGTTTTGCAGGCATGGCGATCACTCCCATGAGTTTGTGATAAGATCTGAAATCAAGATCATCAACACCTCCATGATCCGAAAGGAGCGCAACTGTTTTCATGAAGATTGAGCACATGTTCAGATATGTAAAAAAGAGGAAAATTTGATGTTCAGGAGCTCCATTATGTATTCTTTTCAATGCATCAAGATTCAACATTTTAGGAGACTCGTGCAAGGAGTTACAACCAAATGTTTGGGCATCACACGTTCTGAAATCAGCTCGGGATAGCTTACACTAACGAGGGCATAACTCTTTAGTTCGGAGTTCGATTGGGATGAATGTAGACTCGTTGGAAAGATAATTTCAAGCACTTCACGATGGAGCAAAGGTTAAGTACATGTTATGTTCTGGAGGTAAAAGAAAAATGCGTGGAAGTTGAAGCAGCAATGAGGGATAACGTGGAAAGAGGTGAAGATGGGATAAGAAATAATTGGGACCAAGGCTTGTGACAAAGAGTAGATGTTGAAGGACAATCAAGCAAACAAAAGTGAAGGGCATGATGATGATCTCCTCACATGATAGTAGGACTTCAATAATACAAGATGGTTCATCATCTTCCATGCTTAGCAACATGCTAAGCATGGGGGAGGACTTGGTGGACAAGTGAAGACCGCGTGGAGTTCAAGGATCACGGTTGCCACGAGATGCCGATCTTCCTTCTTCCATGCTAAGCACAATGCTTAAGCATGGGGGAGGGCGTGCTACACTACAAGCATCAAAAGACGGTAAAAATTCCTCAACCCTCGTTTTGTCTTGTCTTTCCAAATGCCTGAACATATGTATATGCCTTCAGCAACCTTAGATGCAATCTTTATATATTTCTCTTGTTTAATAACACGGCTTCTAGGAGCACAACCTAGTTTTTGTTTTTGTTTAAATCATGATCACCATCACCTTGTGCTCACCAAGATGATAATGTCCTTTGGGCATGATCTTGCTTATGGAAAAAAGATGAACGTTGCCGCTTTGTTTTACCTACGTGATGTTGCATATGACTTGGCTAATTGCTCTCTATTAAATGATCTTAAATTGACTAAATATCGGCTCGTTTAATTTATGGAGGTTAAATGACTAAATTCTAGACCTACATGCTTTATGTTGCTCTTTGATTTGAGTTGACCAATGACCCGATAAATTGTTTGTTTTATTTAAAACTTAATTCCTATGATATCTACATTTGTGAATCTCTTGCAAAGTTTTACCTACCATAGCCTATATACTTATGATATTTCATGATGAAACCTTTATATTGCAAACTTATATTTTGATGAGTTGGATTATGATTGATGTTCTGTGGTATGAGACTTAGAAGCTGGTCATTCCGTTTCGCGTAACATCTTGTTGCTAGTCTTTCTATCCGTGCATTGTGAGTTTCCATATCAGGAATTTTGCAAACTTCGCCGAATATCCACCCTTAAACCCAAATATCTTTTTTGTGATACCCTCCTTGTCCACAACCCAATACTTGAGTATGGATTATTATTCTGAGGAAAATCTGAAGGAGTCAAGATGCCACAAGAAGGATGATTTTTGGAGGCCTCTAAGATCATGTGGAATCCCAAAAGATTTCAAACAATTTCTACACAAGATATGAAATTTTTTTGTACCTATCTTAGAGAGAAGAAGAATGTATAACCCCCCGTTTGCTTGAGGACGAGCAAGTGTCCAAGCATGGGGGAGGAGGTGCTAATAAGGTACTATGTTGTCTAGAGTTCAAGGGGGAAATAATAAAGAAAAAAGAAAAAAAGAAGAAAAAGAGTGAATTAAAAAAAGAAGAAAAAAAGATATCAATAAAGTTCCTCGGTTCTCTAGCTTCATTTGAATTTTCAGAGGTGCTTCGAGTTCGAACTCCATACTCAAGTTTCCAACCATGTGCAATCCGATAACAAGGACTTCATTTGTGCCTTGGGATCATCCACTTGCCACTTCTACATGTCCGCTTATTTAAATGTGTGTGTTCCATCTCTCTCCCTCTTCAACATTATTTTCCATGGCCTTTTTGACAAGTCTTAGTAAATCTAATAGATATCTCTCTCTCTTAGTTTGACAATACTTCAAATATAATGTTTTGCTAGGATTGTTTTTACCAACCAAGCTCCACATAAGCCTTCCACTTTCAAATATGAGTAGAATAGGTTGAAATATAATCTAGTATAGGTTTGAGTGACTTGATGAGATGAGCGTTTCCATGAACTTTTGCAAGAGAACCTCACTTATGAAAGATGTGCAACTTTTTCAAAAACTCTTCATGATGGAACAAGGTAAAGGTTCGAAGTTTGCTTAAGTTAAAGAGTATTGTATTTATGTTATTGTGGTATGATCTATATTGATAGTCTATCTTCCGTAATGACATAGTAGCCAGTCAAAAACTTGAACCTTAATACTAAATACTTTAGAGAAGAATATTTTTTGTTGTGTATAACTAAGTGCAGGCAAGACATCGAAGGGCAACACTGATTTCTTGATCAAGCAAACTTCCTAAACTTACTCGAGGACGAGCAAGGTTTAAGCATGAGGGTATGTTGATGGTCGATTTTGGTACATCTAGCTATGAGTTTACCGTGGAGTGCAGTACGTGCAAACGTGGACTTGATGTACTAGCTATGAGTTTACCGTGGAGTGCAGTACGTGCAAACGTGGACTTGATGTAATTGGCTGGCAGAATTAGAGAAACAAGGGTTTGCGCATGCAGGCATGTTGATTAAAATATACAAGGCAAGGATGGCATTAAGGCAGAGCTGGCACGTGCATACAATGATTAATTTAATGGAAATCAGCCAAAGCAGGGGAGAGATAATTGGCTGGCATAGAGTGCAAAGGTTGATCGGCAAGGAACACATGAGAAATTGTCGCGCGTGTGCAAAAGGCTACCACTTCCATAGAATAAAAGGCCATAATAATGATTCGGCTATTAGGAATAAATAATATTTCCTAATCTACATGCCTGGGCCGAATCATGTTCAAGGAGCAGGAGAATAGAGTCCGGATCAGCAGGAGTTACGTACGCTGGTGAATACATGACCTGCCAAAATAAAGAAGAAATAATAAAGAAAGCACATACATGGTTACAAGATGCCAATAAAGAAGTCCAAGATTGATCACGCATCCAGTTGGATTGTTCACTGCCAGGACAGAGAAGAGTTTAATTAGCAAGGATTCTACACAAGGGAAGAAAGAGTCCATGTATCTTAGTATTTTCTTTTGTTAATTAGGGAAGTTTGTGTCGGTTCGTTGTGTAACCCGTCAGGAATCTTTAATTAGGAAGATTTGAGCCCTTCCGGCCGTAGGAGTCTAGAGGAACCCAGGGTATAAATATAAGCCCCGGCCATTGTAATAGAATTATCACACGATCAATATCAAAACCGCCTCCGGGCAAACCCCTTTACAATTCTTGCATCTACTTTACTGCATCTACTTTTCGGCGACTTCGCCGTCGTATCTTTTTCGTTTTCATGAGTTCTCGCAAACTCGTCGGGCTGCATCGCTTCGATCTCCGGCTTGCTGGTAAGTTCCGCTTTACCAAGTAATATCTAGGCTTTAACTTCCGGGCGTATCGTTGTGATTTCGTCTAAATTTATTCACAATTTATCGATATTAGCTAGATTAGCATGTTTTATCGTAATTCTTGTTGCTTTAGCTCTTATCACAATTTATCCAACTTGAGACTACTTCCTGTCGGCTTTATCGCATTATTATTACTATTTTTAATCATTAATAGCCAGCTAGATCTGTTTCAAGTGTTGCTCATGTAGCTTTGCTTAAGTTGCCTCCGGGAGCTTACGCTCTGCCTATGTCATCATATCAGCTGATCTAGCAGATCTGTTCTGCTTTGTATCGGTTGCTTAGCTGTTACGATTTTATCGGAAAACACATCGGCTCTCTAGCCGATTAACCCCGCTATCTAACGTTTTCCTTATTTTCCATTGTCAATCAACAGGTCAGATTGGCTGGCACGCCTCGCTACAGACTGGGGAGTCACGTGTGTCACGCGCAGAGCTGACGTCCTATTTTTGTGTCAACAGATGGTAGAATTGTTAAACCTATTGGAATTACCCAAAATATAGAAGTTTTAATTTCTGGAAAATGCATTCCAATCGATTTCTTCATTGTTGATGCTGTAATTCTTGGTAGACCGTTTCTCAAGTTGGTTAATGCCGTTTTAGATGCCGAAAAAGGAAAAGTAACAATTAATCTTGATGGGGATAATCACACATATAATTTTCTTCCCGCTTCTAGAATCTCCTCACCGCTACCTCTTGATGACGAAGAGGTAGGGAGCCTCCGTTTTGTAGAAACTTTTAGGGATCCGCTACAAAGAGCAATGGAGAATGAATCTAATGATGAGCTAGATGGAGAATTAGCAGAAGCAACTAAAGGACTAGAACCACAAGACGGAAGCTTAGAGGAAGATAAATTTGAAGACATTAGGGAAATTAAACATGAGGAACCACAAGTACCGGAGGTGCATCTTAAGCCATTGCCCAAGGGATTGAAATATGAATTTTTGGGGCCGGGCAAGACTTATCCCATGATCGTGAGTGATGAATTGAGTGCCGAGGAGAATGACATGTTGCTGAATTTATTGAAAAAGTACAAGAACGTGATCGGATATTCGATAAATGACCTTAAATGACCGCATACCTATGGAGGATCAATGCAAGCCCATTGTAGACCATCAAAGGAGGTTAACCCATGCCATGCAAGAGGTGGTGAAGAAGGAGGTTATCAAGTTGTTGGACGCCGGAATCATCTACCCGGTGCCGCATAGCGAATGGATGAGCCCCGTACATTGTGTGCTGAAGAAAGGAGGTTTGACCGTGGTGAAGAATGACAAGAATGAACTAATGCTGCAAAGAACCATGACCGGTGTGTATTGATTATCGTAAATTGAACAAAGCAACGAAGAAGGATCACTTCCCCCTATCATTCATCGATGAGATGCGTGAGAGGTTAGCAAACCATGCATATTTTTGCTTTCTTGATGGATACTTAGGGTTCATGCAAATTCCCATTCACCCGGATGATCAACACAAGACAACATTCACTTGCCCTTATGGAACATTTGCATATAGAAGGATGCCCTTTGGTTTATGTAATGCTCCAACCTCTTTTCAACGATGCATGATGGCGGTATTTTCGGAGTTCATCGAGGAAATTGTCGAAGTATTTATGGATGACTTCTCCATTTGTGGTAAAACATTTGCGGATTGCTTGGCAAATTTGGCGTGATCACTCTTGGTGGGTTAGCCTAGGGCGAGTCCAAGAAGAAGATGATGAAAACGCTCGGTAGGTCATGTATGCACCTCTAGCCACCATGGCTACAAGAACATCCTATGCGATCTATCTCAATAATAAATTGGGGAGAAAGAAAACCCAAGTGAAGACAAAGTCGTAGTGAAAGCACTTGATCACTCGGAATCGGATTCAAACTTGCAAATTCAACATAGATAAATGATACATGGACAAGATCACCACTGAGGTCCTACCTTGATCTTGATCCTAGCTCCTGGAACTCTAACGTGGTCTTCCTTGCAAGGTTCCCACGCCTGCTAGGGAAACCCTAGTCAACTATCTCGACCCTCTCATCTCCGGAATGGTGTCCCTCTCTTCTCTGCTCCTCGGCGGCGATTGACGAATGGTATGATGTGTGGCTCTTCACATGGGGACTATAACTATTCCGAGGGTCATCTAGGACAAAGGGGGCGGCGAATGGAGCCCGAAGTGGGCTTGGCCGGCCGGCCTGGGCCCACCCCGACCCAGTTCGCCCCCTCCTTCATCGGCGATGCTTCTCGTGTCTTCTGGAACTATCACCCTTCTGCATGTGGGCCCTTGGCATCATTTTCTCCGCGGTTTGGATAGGGGCCCTTGTCACGCAAGTTTAGCATTTTTTGTTTAGGTCCTCGGAGTTTTCTGCCTTCACACTTCAGTCCTTGGGCCACTTGGAGTCATGTTCACTTCATGTCTTGACTCGTGTCGGGCTTCATGATCTTCTCATGAGTTGCTTGATGAACTTTTCCCGGAAGTCTTGCTTTTAGCGCTAAAGTCCTACATAAACAATAAACTCCAAATATGACATGCAAGAGCGAACTTGTTATATCAAGGGGGTTAGTACCATTGGATAAGATATCAAATAGATGCCAACACCAAAGGTAAACTCATGGCTAGGTTGACGGAAATTCACCGTCAACAGATTGCACATGGTTTGGAATCAAAGATTCATTCTCAACATCATCGCATCCTTCCTTGCACTTCTCTTGATCTTCACTTGACTCATATATTTTTTCTCTTCTCTCTTTCTCCTCTCTCTCTCTCTCTTTCTTTTTCTTTCTTTCTTTCTTTCTTTTTCTTCTTCTTTCTCCTCTCTCTCTCTCTCTGTTTTTCTTCTTCTCTTTTCTTGTGAGCGCTCACATACACATATTTTTTCTTTCCTTCACATGTTTATCTTCTTTCCGAAGCCTTTTGCCTTTTTGACATGAATAACAATCTAAATTTTAAATAAATCTTTGCCTAAAAACGGAAGGAATCTTCGGGCATAGGTTATGTTCAAGGAATAAGATCATAAAAAGATGTATGGTTTTGGGTATGAAATCCGGCGATGTACGGGGCCTTCAATGTGAAATTCCCATTACCGAATGTATGATGAGGCTAGCAATAAAAGAAATAACATCAAGGACATGACCATTGCTCGAAATTAGATCTCCCAAGAGAGGAAAGTCCTAACTGAATTCATCATGCTAATCAACACTTATGGTGGAGTATATATATAATGGAGGCTTTGTAAGGGTTTTTTTCATAATTTTCAGAAATAAAACCTCCAAATTAGTATTACTCAAAGCATAGCCAAAGCAAGGTCCTAGATCAAATTTGAGCATGGATACTTTCAAAGGTAAACCTACATTAAGCACCACGGTAAACAATCATTCACAATGCTCATGCTCAAATAATAAGGATAAAAGAAAGAAATAACAAGTAAAAAAATAAAAGACTTGCACGAGACAAAAAGTATAAGATTCTTTTCTTTTCTTTTTATTGACTCAATGCTAATTTAAGACACATCACAAGCTAAAATTTAAAAACAAGACTCAAAACTTGACTCAACTTTATGACTTGACCTATCACCACTTGAGCAAACATTTAAAAGAGCTAGCTCCCCCCCCCACACACACGCACACTTAGATCTTACGACGTCCTTGTCGTAGTTTTACAAAAAGTACAAGAGGGAGAAAAGTGAACTATTGCACCTGATGAAACTTCCCACAAGATGAGCACCACTTCTTCTTTAGGTTCTGTGCATTCCAAAAAGCTTCCTCACGTTTCAATTAAGGAACTTGAAATCGTCTTCGACCACACGCTCGAGGTCTTCCATCCTTTGTCCCATGACCTCCATGGTGTGAAGGCACTCATCAAGAGAAGTGTAGAGGTCCGCGATGGCATTGCGGCAAGCCGCACAACACATTTGATGCTCCTCAAACGGGTCGTAGTTGCTTCCATCATCTCCATCATCTGGGTTGTCGCCGTCGTCAGGGTCGGTTCCTTCACCTTGATCGCAGAGGTCTTCGAGCTCCTCTTTAGGAACTTCCTCCCAATAGTAGAGGTCATTGTCGTCCCTTCCGCTGGCCGCCCACGAGCTCGGGCTCCGGTCGTCCGAGAAGTCGCTATCCACGTACACATCTGACGGCTTGGAAGTCTTCTCCTTGTAGATTTTCCTTTTCATTGCCAAGAGCCTCTCCGAGCGGCGTAGGGGAGTAGCGGGCTTCTTCGTTTTCCCTTCTCCCCTTGGATTGCGGCTAGCGACTTGCTTTGTCGGGACACGACCTCCGCAATGGATTCGTGCGGTCCTCTTGACTTCTTCCTTGGGTGTGGGCACCATCGCACACCGACGAAGTTCTTCGGTTGCCGATGTCAGAGAGGGGAGGAGTGTTTCTTCTTCCATTGCCACCTTGATCTCCTCCTTCTCCTTGGTGTTCATCGGGCTTGCCATGGGTGCTTTGAATGCTTTCGTGGAGGTGAAAGATTGCAAATAAGATGCGAATCTCGAGCTCCACCCATGTGTCCTTAAATAGCTCGGGGAAACTCAGCCGAAACCCTACCCTTCCTAATTTTGTAGTTCCTAAAATGGTCGGCAAAGATAGGAAATGAACCAAGACGCATCCCAGAGAAAAACGGGTGTGACCCGCCGCAGGAAAGCAGTGGGCCGACCGACATGGCCGGCAGGCCTGCCCCCTGTTTTGGGCTGCCCCCCGGCCCATCTTCTGCGGGCCTCTTTGTTTCACACGTAATAGCTTATGTGGTGAAAAGGTCCAGCTAAAAAACCGCGAAAAGGACTCGATAAAAATACGAAAAGAAAACAAAAATTTATTTACAGAAAGTTACCTTATTTTACGTCCTAGACTTGACACTCGGGCCCGTCCTCCATAGTCTATATGTCAATGTAGTCAATGGGCATGACATCGGGATCAAGAAAAACCTTCAATCGTTGTCCATTCACCACATATTGATCTCCTTTTATATCCATAATCATTACCACTCCATTTGACGAGGCTGAGTGGGCGACGTACAGTCCATCCACTTGCTTTTTAATTTGCCTTTCCCGAAGATATTGAACTTTGAGTTGTAGAGGAGGACCTTGTCGCCTTATTTGAATTCCTTTCCTCGGAGTCTCTTATCCTACCATCACTTCATTCTTTCCTTGTAGATGCTCGCGCTCTCATAAGCTTTAAGCCTCATCTCTTCTAATTCACTTATTTGAACTCTTCGTTTAATTCTCGCGGCATCCAAGTCGAGACTCATTTCTTTGATCACCCAATACGCCTTGTGCTCTAGTTTCAAAGGCAAATTACAAGATTTACCATAAACGAATTGATATGGTGTCATACCTATTGGTGTCTTGTGTGCCGTCCGGTATGCCCATAGTGCTCCGTTCAACTTCTTTGACCAATCTTTGCCTCCCTTCTCAATGGTCTTATTAAGAATACTCTTGAGTTGCCTATTTTAAGTTTCCGCTTGACCATTGGTTTGTGGGTGGTAAGCCGTGGCCACTCTATGCTCGATCCCCAACTTGGACAAGCACTTTCTGAAACTATTTCCCATGAAGTGTGTTCCTCCATCACTTATCAAAACTCATGGGACTCCATAGCGTGGGAATATAACATTCTTGATCATAGATGTAGACTCTTCCGTTGAAGCTATTCGATAAGGGATGGCCTCTACCCACTTGGATACATAATCAACCATGACTAAAATATGCTCATATCCATTTGAATTTGTGAAAGGCCCCATGAAATCAATTCCCCAAACGTCGAATAGATCAATTTGCAAATTATAATTTAACGGCATAGCATTCCTTAGATATATATATTCCCCATTCTTTGACATTTCGGACAAGAAGCAACATACCTTTTTGAATCTTCATGCATCTCCGGCCAATAGAATCCACTAGCCCATACCTTTGCTTGAGTCTTAAAATGTCCATAGTGTCCTCCATATTCGCCCGAGTGACACTTCCATAATATTTCGCCTCTTTCTTCCCTTGGTATGCACCTTCGCAAGACTCCATCAGCTCCAAGCCTAAAGAGGTAATGTGCATCCCAAAAATACTTTCGGCTTTCGACAATCACCCTTCTTTGAGCATTCTTGTCTAAGTGATCGAGTGACATCCTTCGTATAGCTCGAATGATGTTGGTCGTCCAAGTATCTTTTTCGAGGATTTGATAAAGGTGATCATCCCTCATCTTGTCTTCAATGGGCTCTTTATCATCCTCACGATTCATCCTTGATAAATGGTCAGCCACAACATTTTCCGACCCCTTTTTATCCTGAATCTCTACGTCGAACTCTTGCAAGAGAAGGAGCCACTGAATCAGCCTTGGCTTGGCATCTTTTTTAGACAAGAGATACTTGATTGCCGCATGATCGGTGTAGACAATCACTTTAGAATTCACAATATACGATCTGAATTTTTCGAAGGCGAATACTACCGCAAGCAACTCCTTCTCCGTTGTTGCATAATTTAGTTGAGCTCCATTAAGAGTTTTGCTAGCATAATATATAGCATGTACCTTGCCTTCTTTTCATTGTCCCAACACGGACATAGTCAATAGCATCGTACATGATCTCAAAGGGTTGACTCCAATCGGGCGGTTGAATGATGGGTGCGGTTATGAGAGCTCTCTTTAGTGTCCGGAATGCCACCAAGCACTTCTCATTAAAATTGAATGGCACATCTATTCGGAGAAGGTTAGTCAACGGCTTGGTAATCTTTGAGAAATCCTTGATGATTTGATATCCGTCAGTGGTGGAAGTTTTTCAACCGTTTCAACCTTAAACTTGTCCACCTTAATCCCCCTCTCGGATATCACGTGTCCCAACACTATACCTTGCTTCACCTGTTGGAAATATGCCCTAGAGCCAACTGGATTTGATCCACTAGTGGGCTCAGATGGATTTGATCCATTATGGTGTAAAAGTCCTAATAGGCCACAAATGTTGTAAAGCCCATTAGCGTTGGAAGGGGTACACCATCTATTAGTCCCATATTGCTAATGGACGATGGTGTGGGGGGTTTCCTCCCAATAAATATGGACCACACCCCTCCTGAAAAGAGACGACTCTCAAGCAGCAGCCGCGCCGCCAACGCTCTCTCCTCGTCGCACTCGCGGACCTAGCAGTCCGGTGTGCGATGCTTCCTTCTCCGTACGTGTGGATACCTTGGAGGTGCTGCATCTGGAGCACTTGGATCGGACGAGCCACACGTGCAGGTCAAGAAGGATGTGAGCAACTGCACTGCCTGCTACCCTTGATGCGTTCGTCTACATCGAGACAGTTCCGCTGCATCTGCGCGTCAAGTGGTAATCTCGTGATCTATAACAGCAGTAGTTCCTGGTTTATGGGGTAGAAAATTTTGTTTTGCGCTAGCGTAGCCACCTCGTATCCCTTCAGTGGTACCAGAGCCGTAGCTGCTAAGTTTTAGATTCAGGATGTGTGCATATGGAGATATGTAGATGTAGATCAAAGTTTTGAACGGCTTCGTGTTCTTACCGTGATGGTCGTGTAACGAATTACTCCTACCGGTCGGAATTCCGCCAT
This sequence comes from Cenchrus fungigraminus, assembly GCA_036936925.1. NCBI lineage: Eukaryota > Viridiplantae > Streptophyta > Magnoliopsida > Poales > Poaceae > Cenchrus > Cenchrus fungigraminus. Next base: position 122,087,831 of record CM072770.1, on the reverse strand, counting down.
CGGAGTTAAGTGATACACGTAAATCCAGTCACAACGAGAAGGAGATCAATTGGATTGGTCGAATCGAAGCTAGGTCAAGTGCCAAGCGCATGGGATGCGTGGCGGCGGCAGATTGGATCTGCTACCGGCCCGGGAAAACTAGAAAACATGTTGTTCGGTAAAACAGCCATAACTTTTCGTGGTTAACTCGGATGAAGACGTTTTCTATACGAAAATGGATCTACAGAAAATTTTACACATGTGATAAACCAGCATTGCTGGTCTCAGCGAAATTAGTTTTGCCAAATTCGGCTTGCAAGATGGTTTTTTGGGTGGTTTAAGTTTGGACATCGGTATTGCGATAATCTGTTTTGCAGGTTTTGTGATCGGTATGGCCTATATGTGTATGTGATGCATGTGTGTAATTTTTTCGTGACCTGCGTGTCACACGTACGGCAATACGGCTGGAGCCACATGTATTGTCAAAATTAATGTAATGGTCTGCGTACCAATTTGTGATGATCTAATGTGCGATTGTGTAACTTTCATTACTAGCACGCGTTAGATAGTTCTTGGAGGACTCATCACATGGAGGATGGCACACACAGATCATGGAGATGGAGATCAACATGATGTACAGGTCAATGGAGATGGAGATCACCATGTGACAATAGGCCATACCGTGTTACAACTGTGTGAATGTCGTTCTTACCGTTCTACTTTTACATGCGACAATGTTATTTTACTTGCGTGTGATGTTACGAGTAGAACGATCCCTTTGGAATTTTAAGTTAACATGCCCTCCCAACACTTGCCACCGTCCCACGTCTCGTACAATTAGTGGTGGGTCTATGAAATTAGGGTGCCACTAGTTTTCCTTGACTAGACGGGTTTGTATCGGATACTTACACGCATAAGTGTTGGTTTGCTTATCAAAGTCATCTTAACGGTTAAGGACTTTGGGGCATAAAGGTTGGGAGCCTAGACATAGAGATGTCACCCAACAACAGGAGTCATATGTGATATGATTAGCAAAGAGTTGCTTACCGATCTACTTTGTTTACTAGCGGTGACGCAAAAGCTCACTAGTAGACTTGTTAGTTGTGGATTCTGAATCACTAAGTATCAATGTGGGGATATTGATTTTAGTGGGAGTAAATTCTTTTATTTTACTCAGTCATGGATATTTTGTCTTAGTATTTTGCATTTATTATTTTGTTGTAGATGGCACCTAGTAAGGAATTTTCTTTGCATGCGATCCTTGAGAAGGACAAGTTGAATGTAACGAACTATACGGATTGGATCCGTAACCTTAGAATTATTCTCAAGGCTGAGAAAAAGGAAGAGGTTCTAGACACCCCTTTACCAGAGGAGCCTGATGAAAATGCAACACTCGCAGAAAAGAACGCTTACAAGAAGGCATGGGATGTCGATCTTGAAGTGGGCTGCCTTATGCTTGCGTGTATGGAACCTGACTTGCAAATGCAGTTTGAGTTAGTCCATGTGCACGATATGGTCGTGGCACTCAATGATATGTTCGCCACACAGGCTAGGACTGAAAGGTTCAATGTCTCCAAAGCCTTTGTGGAGTGCAAATTGGCAGAAGGCGCGCCAGTAGGACCACATGTAATCAAAATGGTTGGTTACGTTCAAAGGTTGGAGAAGCTAGGCTTCCCACTGGGCAAGGAGTTGTCCACTGACTTCATTCTCACGTCTCTTCCGCCTAGCTATGGGAACTTCATCTCGAACTACCATATGCATGGGGCGGAGAAGGGCTTGAATGAACTGTGTGGTATACTAAAGACAACAGAGAGTGACATCAAGAAAGGCGCTGGCAGCAGTCATGTGATGGCGATCCAAAACAAGCCGACCTTTAAAAGGAAGGGCAAATCTTGGAAGAAGAAAGGCAAGGTCAAGGATAAGATCCCCATGCCAAACCAGGCACCCAAGGCTAGTCCAGCTGCCAATACTGAATGTTTTCATTGTAAGGAAATTGTTCATTGGAAAAGAAACTGCAAGCTGTACCTAGCTTCTTTGAAGAACAAGGGAAGTAAGGGTACTTCCACTTCAGGTACACTTCATGTTTACGTTACAGATCATATTTTCCTCGCTGATACTGTTATTAATTCTTGGGTATTTGATACCGGATCGGTTGCTCACATTTGCAAATCGATACAGGGAATGATAAGAAGTAGAAGCGTTGAAAGAGGAGAAGTTGATTTCCGCGTGGGCAATAATGCAAGAGTTGCTGCGTTGACCGTCGGGATGATGCAACTCCACCTCCCGTCAGGATTTATTATGGAGTTGAATAATTGTTATTTTGTTCCTAGTTTAAGTCGAAACATTTTATCCCCTTCATGTTTGATGAAGGATGGTTATTCATTTGCGAGTGAAAACAATGGTTGTGTGATCTCTAAGGATAATATGTTTGTGGCTTGTGCATCCATTGTGAATGGCTTATTTGTTTTAAATCTTGATGATTCACCTATCTGTAACATAAGTGCTAAAAGGTCTCGACCTAATGATTTGAGTCCTACCTATATATGGCATTGTCGTTTGGGTCACATCAGTGAAAAGCGCATGAAGAAGCTCCATAACGATGGACTTTTAACTTCGTTTGATTTTGAATCATACGAGACATGTGAAGCTTGTTTGCTAGGCAAGATGACCAAGGTGCTTTTCTCAGGTTTTCCTGAGAGAGCCTCAGACTTACTGGAACTCATACATACGGATGTGTGCGGACCAATGAGTACGACAGCTAGAGGTGGATACCAATACTTCATAACGTTCACTGATGATTTAAGTAGATATGGTTATGTCTATTTAATGAAGCACAAGTCTGAAACTTTTGAAAAGTTCAAAGAATTTCAGAGCAAAGTAGAAAATCAACGTGGCAAGAAAATCAAGACCTTGCGATCTGATCGTGGAGGTGAGTATTTGAGCCACGAGTTTAGCAGTCATCTAAAGAGTTGCAGAATTATTCCACAACTTACACCACCTGGAACACCTCAGAGAAACGGTGTATCCGAGCGACGTAATCGAACCTTGTTAGACATGGTCCGATCAATGATGAGCCAGTCGGACCTACCATTATCATTTTGGGGTTATGCTCTAGAAACCGCAGCTTTCACTTTAAATAGGGTACCTTCTAAGTCCGTAGTTAAGACACCATATGAGATGTGGACTGGTAAGACTCCCAGTTTGTCTTTTCTGAAAATTTGGGGTTGTGAGGTTTATGTGAAGAAACTTCGATCAGATAAATTAACACCTAAATTGGACAAGTGCATATTCGTGGGATATCCAAAGGAAACCTTGGGATATTATTTCTACAACCGGTCAGAAGGCAAAGTGTTTGTCGCCTGGAACGGTGTTTTCTTAGAGAAAGAGTTTCTTAAAATAGAAAAATGTAGACAGAAGGTGTATCTTGAAGAAGTTCAAGATGAGCTGCTTGGGCAAGATTTCACAAGTGATGCTAATGTAGCTGAACGAGTTGAGATACCCGTGGCAAGAGAAGCACCACCACAACCACGAAGGTCTGAAAGGGCACGTCGCGCAACTGATAAGCTCAATCTCATGATCACGGGAGAACGCGACATATTATTGTTAGACAATGATGAACCTATGACATATGCGGAAGCAATGATGGACCCAAATTCCGAGAAATGGCAAAGTGCCATGAGATCCGAAATAGATTCCATGGATGACAATCAAGTTTGGAACTTGGTTGACCCGCCAGATGGTGTTAAACCCATAGAGTGCAAATGGATCTATAAGAAGAAGAGAGACATGGATGGAAATGTTCACATCCTTAAAGCTCGACTTGTTGCAAAAGGTTTTCGACAAGTTCAAGGAGTTGACTACGACGAGACATTCTCACCCGTAGCGATGCTTAAATCTATTCGGATCATTCTAGCTATAGCTACATATTTTGATTATGAGATATGGCAGATGGATGTCAAAACAGCTTTCCTAAATGGAAATCTCACTGAGGATGTGTATATGACACAACCCGAGGGATTTGTTGATCCAACCAATGCTGGAAAGGTGTGCAAACTTCAAAAGTCCATTTATGGATTGAAGCAGGCATCTCGGAGTTGGAACCTTCGCTTTGATGAAGTGGTCAAAGGGTTTGGCTTCATTCAGAGTGAAGAAGAGCCTTGTGTTTACAAGAAGGCAAGTGGGAGCTCTGTAGTATTTCTAATCTTGTATGTGGATGATATATTGCTGATTGGAAATGACATTCCTATGCTTGAGGCCGCTAAGACCTCATTGAAAAATAGTTTTTCGATGAAGGACTTAGGTGAGGCGGCATACATTTTGGGCATCAAAATCTATAGATATAGATCAAAAAGGCTTATAGGATTAAGCCAAGACACATACATTGATAAAGTGTTGAAAAGGTTCAACATGGAAGAGGCGAAGAAAGGGTTCTTGCCTATGTCACATGGCATACATCTTAGCAAGACTCAGTGTCCTTCGACAACTGATGAGTGGGAACGCATAAGTAGAATACCGTATGCTTCGGCCATCGGATCTATTATGTATGCAATGATATGTACACGTCCAGATATTTCATATGCACATAGTATTACAAGCAGATACCAATCTGATCCAGGTGAGGGTCACTGGACAGCAGTTAAAAATGTTTTTAAGTACTTAAGAAGGACTAAAGGCATGTTCCTAGTCTATGGTGGTGAGGAGGAGCTCATTGTAACGGGTTACACTGATGCTAGTTTCCAAACTGACCAAGACGATTCAAAGTCACAATCAGGATACATATTTACGATAAATGGTGGTGCTGTGAGCTGGAAGAGTTCCAAGCAGGAGACAGTGGCTGATTCTACAACAGAAGCCGAGTTCATCGCTGCTTCGGAAGCTGCAAAGGAGGGTGTTTGGATAAGGAAGTTCCTTTCCGAACTTGGTGTGTTTTCGAGTGTCTCTAGCCCATTGAATCTTTATTGTGACAACAATGGGGCTATTGCGCAAGCAAAGGAGCCAAGGAACCACCAAAAGAATAAACATGTACTGCGGAAATTTCATCTGATACGAGAGATCGTTAGACGAGGTGATATCAAGATATACAAAGTACACACGGATTTGAATGTTGCAGATCCTTTGACAAAACCCCTTCCACGGCCTAAGCATGAGGCGCACATGAGAGCTATGGGTATTAGATACATTCTAGATTAGCTCAAGTGCAAGTGGAAGAATGTTAGAAATATGTCTTATAGAGATGATTATATTTCATCGTATCCATGACACTTGGTTCTTTTATTGAATATCCATGAAAGGTGACTTGTATTTGATTGGCAATTATGTGAATTGTTTGTGAAACTCTTTTACTTGTATGGTTATTCAAAAGTTGTCCCTAGTATGATTTAATGACTAGCACATGTATTAGTTGATGACTATGTTTCACAAGTCATGAACATGGAGATGTATAACTAATAATGTGGGCACATGTATGACATGGGGCAGGACTGACCCAATTTGAGACTTTGTTCTTTGTTTATACAACGTATACGCTATGTCCTTAGACTTGAGATTGTCGCATGTACTCAAGATGTGAATTGACCTACTTAGGGGCTATCAACCGCTACTCCGTAACTAGGTAGTCATAAAGATGGCTTTCGGGTTTGTCAGGAAGCATGCTGTGAGGCATGGTCAATCAAGATAGAATTTGCCCCTCTCTACTTGCGAGAGATATCTCTGGGCCCCTCGAGTGATCAGATCAAGAAATGCATGGCCGTGCTGGGTTAAGAGTTAACCCCCTTTTGATGATCCGAATCACGGTATCGAGAAAGAGAGGTCAGCTTGGAACTAGACCAAATATCGTGAGGCAAAGGGAATAGCATGTATGAAACGATGTGATGGTTTGTCTGATAAGATCTTTACGCATGCATAGGAGTTGACACGTCTTGCTAGAGGCCGCTATCAACTATTGGTCGAGTAGAAGTACTCGAGTCAAGTCTGTGTGTACGTGAACCTATAGGGTCACACACTTAAGGGGATGGAAGCCGAATGAGGATGAATATACTTGCATAGTTGACTCTAGTGCAAGTGGGAGACTGTTGGAAATATGTCCTAGAGCCAACTGGATTTGATCCACTAGTGGGCTCAGATGGATTTGATCCATTATGGTGTAAAAGTCCTAATGGGCCACAAATGTTGTAAAGCCCATTAGCGTTGGAAGGGGTACACCATCTATTAGTCCTGTATTGCTAATGGACGATGGTGTGGGGGGTTTCCACCTAATAAATATGGACCACACCCCTCCTGAAAAGAGACGACTCTCAAGCACCAGCCGCGCTGCCAACACTCTCTCCTCGTCGCACTCGCGGACCTAGCAGTCCGGTGTGCGACGCTTCCTTCTCCGTACGTGTGGATACCTTGGAGGTGCTACATCTAGAGCACTTGGATCGGACGAGCCACACGTGCAGGTCAAGAAGGACGTGAGCAACTGCACTGCCTGCTACCCTCGATGCGTTCGTCTACATCGAGACGGTTCCGCTGCAGTAGTTCCTGGTTTATGGGGTAGAAAATTTTGTTTTGCACTAGCGTAGCCACCCTGTACCCCTTCACATGAAGTGATATTTTCACAATTTAGCACCAAGTCAACCTCCGCACATTTCGTGAGAACCTTGTCCAAGTTTGCCAAACAATCCGCAAAAGTTTTACCATAAACGGAGAAGTCATCCATAAATACTTTGATAATTTCCTAGATGACCTCAGCAGTGATTTCTCCCTAATGCTTTCTCCCTCGATCGACTCTCTCCCTTGTGGTCGATCTCTAAGGCTTCTTTGTTCATCTTTCGTGAATGGCGGCTTCGGCAGGCTTTTAGGGTTCCACGTACTTGACACCAAAGAAAAGGGGCGACCAACTGACGCTGAAACGGGGTGGGCCGGTCGGCCTGGGCCCTCCTAGGCTCGGTTTTGGTCCATCTTGCACCACGTGTCGTCTTTTGCATTTTGGGCTTTTTGCTCCTTCAGATGTGGACTTTGGACGTCGTTATCCCCACGACCAAGTTAGGGGGTCTTTACGCGTGAGCTTCCGTTCTTTCATCTCGGTCCTCGGGGATACTTCATTGAAGCACATCGGTCCTTGCCACCTTTGGAGGCAAGTTTGCACACGGTCTGAACTATGGATGGCAATGGGTCGAGTAAGTGCAGGTAAGTCATTTACCTGCCCGCCAGCATACCCGTGCTACCGGCTTTTACCCGCCCGCAAGTATGCCCGCGGGTCAAAAATTGTGCCTACACCCGCACCCGATGGATACCCACGGGTATCGGGTTTACCTGTGCTCGCAAAGATGGTTGATTCTTGCACGGCGAAGGGCCGAAGGTGGAGGGGCGACCAGGTGAGGGCCGTTGTAGATGCACCGCCGGCCGTCTGCAGTTGTAGCCGCCTCACCCTGTGGGCGACAATGTGTGAGATCGTCATCGAGCTTCACCAAATCAGGGACACCGCCGAACCTCGCGCACCCCTGTTGTGCCCTCCATCGCGTCCCGCACCCTCGTCTGCGCGACGACGCCATCACCACCGAGCCGAGCTCCGCCACCGGCCGTCGCCAAGACGTCGCGTCGATGCAAACACCAACTCTCAGAGCGACCCGGTGACTCCTCGGGCACCGTGATGTCGAGTCGTGCCCCTACTGTAGTCCATCGTCATCTCCCCGCCGCTAGAATGATGCACCACCGGCATCATCGCCCTCGAAATCCGGCTGCTACTGTCGTCGTCCGCAGTCGGTGAGCATGTCCCTGCGATCCTCTCGACCTCCTCTATCCATTTCGCACCCTAGCTGATCCCCTTGGGCCCCTGGCCGCTGGTGATTTGGCCACCTTCGGCGTCGTCCGCCTCAGACTGGAGGAAGAAAAAAATGAGAGGCGGGGGGGCGGCCGGGTGCTGACGGTGAATTTCCGTCAACCTAGAGTACTTGTTATGCATTGGTTTCGATTATGATTTGCAACTAACCCGCCACTAGGCACACTAATGATATAACAAGTTCAACTTCGTATGTGCATTTGGAAGTGTTGTGTTTTTGCAGGAAAACATGGACAAAAGGGACGGAGTCACAACAAGTTCAAAGGAACAAATGAGGAGTTCCGTTCGTGTTCGAGTGCAAGGAGAAATCACTTCCAAAGGTGGCAAGGACCAAGGTGGTACGACGGATCATCCCCGAGGACTAAGACGTAAAGTTCGGACTTCATGCGAGAAGACCCTCTATCTTGATCGCGGGGATGACGACCTCAAAATGACACAAATCAAGGGGGCAAAGTCCAAAATGCCAAGATGAGCCGTGGGGAGGAAGATGGGCCCGAACCGGCCCAGAAAGGGCCTGGGCCGGCCGGCCCGTTCGGACCGGCCCAGGGGGTTTCTAGCCCGGTTCGGCCCGCCCTTTGACCTAGCCCCTTCTCGGTCTATTTGTAGCTCCCTCGTTCGACGGCCGCCGCATCCAACCTTTCTACCGACGCCATTCACTAGAAAACTGCCGCCGCAAAATGAGGGAGAGAGTTGGATGAGCTCGTCGCAAGGATCAACGCCGGCGGAGGGAAGGAAGCAAGAGGAGGACTCCAAGCCGCTGGCCTAGGGGTGTTCCCAAGCTTCGTCGCCACCATCTTCATCGACAACGTTCTTCGGAGTCTCCATCACCCCTATGTGCTTCAATCCTTGTAAGATGATGGGGTAATGTCTCCGTTCATCCCTAGGGTTAGATGGATGCATGATATGTAATCTATACATGAATCTTATGCCAATCGATGCTTTATGGTCTATGTCTTCGCGTATGCTTTGTTTACATATGTTTGCGCAACATGTGGTCTTAGTAGGGTTTGTGGTAATCGTGGTGATTAGCTTAACCCTATGGATGCTTAGGTATAGATGCGGTTATACGTGAAAGTGTTTGATTACCTTGCGTAGTGACAGTACGGTGGAGGGAAAAGGCTTAGCGGCCACATAACCGCCATGAAGCTAGTGTAGGCAACACCCTTTTAATGTAGTAGATGCATGTTTATGAGATCCTAAACCCTAGGGAGGGAATGCTTATCTATCTTAATCTCTCTCTTGTGTCCACCCTTTGCCATCTAGTTTAACCTTAGATTTCTTAGATTAACATAGGTTAGATTCTCTTTACCTTTAGATTAATACCTCTCTCAAAGGTTTTCCATCAACTAGATTAGTACTTGGTTAAGCGCTAGCAATCCCCTTGCTCCGCGGATTGATAAGAACCTAGGGAATCCTCGTGGTGAAAAAGGTGTAGGTCCGTACGCTTGCGGATCGTAGGTGGATATGAGTTTTATCCGTCAACAAGCCCCTTTTTCTGGCGCCGTTGCCGGGGAGCAAGCCAGTTTGCTACGTTTAATCTTGTATTAGTTTTGTTGATTACTAACATCTAACCCTCGTTTTCTAGAAAAAAAACCCTTTTGTGTTTTTCTTTTTTATTTTTAGTGCCTAGATGGATTTGTTCACCTCACCTTTGGAGGATGAAGAGATGTCGCTAAGGGAGCTAGCAATGCCGTCAATGGAAGACATTAAGATGCAAAAATCAGATTTGACACTTGCTACAACCCACTATGAAGTGAAGCCTAGAATCATCAATTTAGTGGCGACAAACCCATTTAGAGGATTGGAGGATGACAACCCATATAGACACATTAAGGAATTCACGATGATATGCAACACGGTGCAACAAGAAGGAGTTCCGGCCGCTTGGTTCAAGTGGAATCTTTTTCCGTTCTCTCTCGAAGATGAAGCGCGAAGATGGTACACACTTGCGTCCGTTGAAGCAAAAGGAAATTGGGATGAGCTAGTGAAGAAGTTTCTTTTGAAGTTCTTTCCCATAAGCAAGGTTCAAGACTTAAGGAGGCAAGTGCTCACTTTCAAGCAAGGAGAAGATGAAGGAATTGATGAAGCTTGGGACCGTTTCAATGAACTACTCGAGCAAGGCCCGAACTTGGGATTTTCTGGTGACTTGATGTTGCATACATTTTATTTTTCACTAACCCCTAACTCGTCTCGTTTTGTAAGCATGTGTGCAGGCGGTGATATAATGGATAAAACAATTAGTGAAGCCGCACAAATCTTACAAAGGATAAGCAATGGACAAAGAACGCAACGAGATTGGCAAAGACGTTGTCGGGAGGAGCAAAATGACAAAAGCAAGCCCAAGGTGCTTGCTGAATTTTCTGAAAAAGATGAACCGGAGGTCAAGGAAGATGAACCGACCATACAAGAAATTGAAGATCCACTTCCCAAGGTAAGAGAAGTTATTTCGGATATTAAAAATATTGAAACTAACATGAATGTAGGCCGAAGTATGGGGAATGCTAGACCATTGGCGGAGTTCAATCAATCCGGTTGGATTCAAGTTGATTTTGCCCCACTAATCAACTACCGAAGGAAGGAGGAACGCCGACACGTTGCCAAACTAGTTGAGGATATATTTGATCAAGAGATGAGTGGAGAATCGATCCAAAAGATATTTGAAGAAGAAAGAGAAGAAGATGATGAAGGATGGATCGATCAATTTGACAACTCGAAGATTTGCAATGAAGGAAGAGAGGAGTACAACCGTGATGAGCCTAGTGACTCGAAGGATAAATGGGAGAAGATAGGACTCAATCTAGAAGATGAATGGGAAGGAGTTGACATAGAGCAAGTACTCCAAGAAGGCCCCTCCCCACAAGGTGATAGCTTATGTGCTATTGAAGCCTACACACTAGCAAATCAAGATATGGAAGCACTCAAGGATGAAGGAAAGAGTGAATCAACGATGAGCGATCTTGACGACATGTGGTACACGGGAGATAAAGAAATCAACATACAAGACTTTGAAGATGAAGATTTGGTTGATAAAGAAGACTTCAAAGAAGAGATGAATGCGTACATAGTTGAAGGATTACATGTTCCACATGATGAGTTGAAGAAATTGCAAGATGGTGACGAAGAGGCAACTACACTTGTTGAGATTGATTTGACTTCAACACCACTAGATGAACCAAATATCACTCTTGTCAAGGAAGCTCCGAGGCAAAGGTACACGCTGAAATCTCAAGATATTATTGGTATTAATGATGATATGTTCAAATACTCATGCTCAACCAATAGTATGAATGATAGTTTAAATTCTATGCCTTGTTCCAATAATGATCATGTTGATAGGCTAGATTTTCTTGAGAATGAAAAAGAGGAAACATTTATGTTTGAACCAATTAATCTCACACCCTAAACCCTACAATTCGCATGTGGTGTTAATTATGGACGCATATGTTTACAATAAGTTTTGTAAATCTCGATCATGCTTCGCGCTTGGTCAAGCTAATGACCTTAAAGAAGCACATGTCGGGAAAGGCCCGATTTTCACTAACCATGTAGACAATGCTCGAATAATGAAAAGAGAAGTCATGCCTAAAGAGTTGCAAGATAAATCATCAACCTCTCCAAATCCCACGATGGATGCTGCTGTCTTCATCAATTTAAGAGCTTGTTCAGAAGTGTACAAATGGAGAAAATGAGATATTCAGAAGCTCCATCAAGTTGCCATTCCAACGCATCAAGAACCAACAAATTTGAAGACCCGTGCAAGGAGTTATGGAGAAAACATTGAGCGTTGCGCGTTCTGAAATTTCAGGACAGATTTCATCGCCAAAGTAAAACGGACGCAACTCTCTTGTCCGGAGTCCGATTTGGGCAAATAAAGACCCGTTGGAAAAGAAATTTTTTGCACTATGCAATGGAGTAGAGCTTGGGTATACTTTCTGTTCTGGACATTAAAGAAAAATTCATGGAATGAAGGCAGCACCGAAGGGTGATAAAGAAGGAGATAGCGATGAAGCAAAAGGATGTCTTAGGCAAGTCTTCTATAAGTGATCAAGCACAACATGGGAAGTAAATTAAAACTGCATTGGTACCTTTTCTTCTTGCATTAAGGGTCATGGCTATGTGACGAAAAGAAGGTATATGAGAAAGTCGAGCTCTATGACTTTAAATGAAGCGTTTTTCGGGAGGCAACCCGTTTCTTTATGTTTTTATTCCTTTCTTAGAGAGAATAAAGAATGACACCATCTTATGATCATCAACTTGTGGCTAATTAATCTAAGTTTAATTTTCTCTTTAGAACCACCATCATGTTCATGATCATATTTATTTATTTGCATGCATTGCATTTTGTTATCAACGTGATGTTTCTTTGCATATACATGTTTTGCATATAGTTGGCTTGGTAGTTTTAAGGCTCAATGATGTATGCTTTCATATCCATGTTAATGCTCCAGCTGGGCATTTTCCTTTTGTGATCTTGTGTAAACGTGGTGTTTAAACATGATTGCGGACCATCATCGTTAAGTTCGATAAACCTTGCTAGCTTTTCATATATTTTCATTTTGCATTGGTTAGTTTATAAGTTTTGCAATGCGCTTAATTTTTCTTGTGCTATAAGAGTTATTGATTTAGGGATAGACATGGTGTTTTAACCCTAGATATATCAACCTTTATGGCTATGGGGAAATTCGGCAACCTAGTTGTAAACATGGTGTTTAGAACTAGGTGAAAACATTGTCTTTGTTTATATGCTTTCCTATCATGTGCATACACACTTTGCACCATGTACACTCATTAGGTTTTTATTCCTCATTAGGATAATTATGCCACAAGTTGAGAGTCCTAGGAAACATTGTTAGATTGTTGGCAATTTTATCTACTCCCAACCGTCACCTTGGGGGTAGAATGTGTGCTTAAAACGTCTTGCAGGCAAGATAAAGACTCTCACTACAAGGAAATTGAAGGATGACTAAGATAAAAATGCTTTGTCTTCTTCCATGCCTAGCAAAATGCTAAGCATGGGGGAGACCCTGAATCTTCAATACGGAAGTGCAACATGACGCTCTAGAAGATAGAATGATCAAGATCATTGACATCACCAGATCAATGCGCAAGAAGCCACTGATCTCATCAAAATTTTGTGTGGTCTCGAAGGGAAAACACTGAATATTTTTGGATATTTAGAAGCCCCATGAAGTTACAACTCCAACAAATCAAGAATCAAGATGATCGGAGGTTTCTACAAGCGGTTATGCCCGAATCACGGAGTGCAACACGTCCTGAAATCAGTTTTGGACAGCACGCAGTGCTGAAGTAAAACGGACATAGCTCCCTTGTTTGAACTCCGTTTTCGATGAATGACCACACGTTGGAAAGGTAATTTCATAAACTTTTCAATAGAGCTATATTTCGATATATGTTCTGTTCTGTACAGAGGGGAAATCCATGAAAAAGAGACAGCAAGGAGATGATGAGAACAAGAAAGAGGAGATGGTGATGACAACATTGAAGAGAAGGGTGACCAATGACTCCATTAAGCATACAAGATCAAATTCAGAAGTTTAGGAGCATTGATAAATCAAGACAAAAGCAAAGCCACATCGATACAAGGAGATGTTGGGAGAAGATCACGAAGAACTACAAAAGATGGTAACACCTCCATGGACCTTCTCTTTTCCGATCATAAATGCTTGTAAGTATGCCTTCAACCGTATTAGGTGCAACATTTTGTTTTTTCTCTTCCAACAATAACATGGCTACTAGGAGGACAACTAGGTTTCTTTTTATTTTCAATAGATAGACATGACCATGTGTTCACCTCGATGTTTTATATTGCCTATGATTACGGAAAGATGATGAAAGTTGCCGCTTTGTTTTACCTACATGAAGTTAAACATGTCTTGGCTAATTGCTCTCGATAATATGATCTAAAATTAATTTAAATACCAGCTATTTTATTTGAGGAGGTGAAATGACTATGCTCTAGACCCACATACATATCTTTGCTCTTTGATTTAAGTTTATGGATAGCCGGATAACTTGTTGTTTTTATGAAAACTTAACTTTTATGCTATTTACATATTTGTGATGCTCTTGCAAAGTTCTACCTACCAAAGCCATATACATATATGTTCTATGATAACAAAACCCGTAGATTGCAAACATATGTTTTGATGAGTTGGATTAGGATTGATTTCTATGGTTCGAGACTAAGAAGCTGGTCATTCCTTTGTGTAACTTTTCATGCTAGCCTTTTTGTCCATGCATTGTGGGTTTTCACATCGAAAATTTCACAAACTTCGCTGGGCATCCACCTAAACCAAAAACATCTTTTTGTGATCACCTCCTTGTCCACAACCCAATTTGAGTATGGAGTAAAATTCTCGATGGAGATTCAAATATACCGCAAGATTGTGGAATTTATACTTACTTTAGCAGCCATTTCCCCTCTCTTTTATGCTCGAGGACGAGCATCGTTCAAGCATGGGGGAGGAGTCATTACATCATCTCTGACAAATGCTATGTAAGTATTATGTTGCAAAAAGTTCTGAGGAGCAAAAGAAAAAAAATGAAAAATGAAAAAAAAATTATGATGAGAAGAAAAAAAGTAAGGAAAAAAAGGAAGAAGAAAGAAAAAAAAGAAAGAGAGAAAATGAGAAGGAAATAAAATAAAAGTAAAAAAATAATAAAGATGCTCCTTGGTTCTTTTTGCTTCATAAGTTCTCAAGTGCCTTGATGACAAATCAATACTCAAATCTTCCAACCATGTGCAATCCGATAACGAGGACTTCACTCGTGCCTCGGGATCATCCATTTGCCACTTGCAATGTCCACCTACCTAAATGTGTGTGTTTCATCCCTCTCTCTTTCCGACATTTATTTTCCATGGCCTTTTTGATGAGTCTCAGTAATTCCAATAGATCTCTCTCTTAATTTGACAATATTTTGGATATATGTTTTGCTAGGATTGTTTTTAACCTTCCAAGCTCCACATAAGCCTTCCACTATCACATATGAGTAGAATAGGTTGAAAATAATCTAGTATAGGCTTGAGTGACTTGATGAGATGAGTGTTTCCATGAGCTTTTGCAAGAGATTTTCACTTATGTTGGATATGCATCTTTTTGAAAATTCTTCCATGAAACAAGGTAATGGTTTGAAGTTCACTTAAGTTTGAGAGCATCGTGTTTATTAAATGTGGCTTGTTCTTTATTGTTAGTCTATCTTCCATAATGAAAAAGAAGTCGGTCACAACTTGAACTTTAAAAATAAATTCTTAAGAGAGAGCAATTTGCCTCGTCATGAATGACTAAGTGCAGGGACAACATTGGAAGGCAACGCTGATTTCCCTTTTAAGCGAGGATTACTTACTCGAGGACGAGCAAGGTTTAAGCATGGGGGAGATGTTGACGGTGAATTTCCGTCAACCTAGAGTACTTGTTATGCATTGGTTTCGATTATGATTTGCAACTAACCCGCCACTAGGCACACTAATGATAAAACAAGTTCAACTTCGTATGTGCATTTGGAAGTGTTGTGTTTTTGCAGGAAAACATGGACAAAAGGGACAGAGTCCAACAAGTTCAAAGGAGCAAATGAGGAGTTCCATTCGTGTTCGAGTGCAAGGAGAAATCACTTCCAAAGGTGGCAAGGACCAAGGTGGTACGACGGATCATCCCCGAGGACTAAGACGTAAAGTTCGGACTTCATGCGAGAAGACCTCCTATCTTGATCGCGGGGATGACGACCTCAAAATGACACAAATCAAGGGGGCAAAGTCCAAAATGCCAAGATGAGCCATGGGGAGGAAGATGGGCCCGAACCGGCCCAGAAAGGACCAGGGCCGGCCGGCCTGTTCGGACCGGCCCAGGGGGTTTCTGGCCCGGTTCGGCACGCCCTTTGACCTAGCCCCTTCTCGGTCTATTTGTAGCTCCCTCGTTCGACGGCCGCCGCATCCAACCTTTCTACCGACGCCATTCACCAGAAAACCGCCGCCACAAGATGAGGGAGAAAGTTGGATGAGCTCGTCGTAAGGATCAACGCCGGCGGAGGGAAGGAAGCAAGAGGAGGACTCCAAGCCGCTGGCCTAGGGGTGTTCCCAAGCTTCGTCGCCGCCATCTTCATCGACAACGTTCTTCGGAGTCTCCATCACCCCTATGTGCTTCAATCCTTGTAAGATGATGGGGTAATGTCTCCGTTCGTCCCTAGGGTTAGATGGATGCATGATATGTAATCTATACATGAATCTTATGCCAATCGATGTTTTATGGTCTATGTCTTCGTGTATGCTTTGTTTACATATGTTTGCGCAACATGTGGTCTTAGTAGGGTTTGTGGTAATCGTGGTGATTAGCTTAACCCTATGGATGCTTAGGTATAGATGCGGTTATACGTGAAAGTGTTTGATTACCTTGCGTAGTGACAGTACGGTGGAGGGAAAAGGCTTAGCGGCCGCATAACCGCCATGAAGCTAGTGTAGGCAACACCCTTTTCATGTAGTAGATGCATGTTTATGTGATCCTAAACCCTAGGGAGGGAACGCTTATCTATCTTAATCTCTCTCTTGTGTCCACCCTTTGCCATCTAGTTTAACCTTAGATTTCTTAGATTAACATAGGTTAGATTGTCTTTACCTTTAGATTAATACCTCTCTCAAAGGTTTTCCATCAACTAGATTAGTACTTGGTTAAGCGCTAGCAATCCCCTTGCTCCGCGGATTGATAAGAACCTAGGGAATCCCCATGGTGAAAAAGGTGTAGGTCCGTACGCTTGCGGATCGTAGGTGGATACGAGTTTTATCCGTCAACACCGGGTGGGGTCGTGGGGATAGGGGGAGTAGAGGTGGGGTTCTAGGGTTTGGTTAATGGGTTGGGCCATACTTTGATACATATAGGCTTTTTTATTTTGAAACGGGTAGCGGGTATGCCCGCGGGTAAAGGTTGCAACCCGTTAGCCACCCGCGGGCAGATTTTGATGTCTGTATCCGCGCCCTGTTGACAGTTCAAAACCGTGCTCAAGTTCACCGCAAGCCTACGGGCGACTTGGTGCCTTTTTCACCAAGGAGGGTCCTCCCTAGATTTGTCAATCCAAGGATCGGAAGCAAACTCCTAGGATTCTCCATCTAACCTATCGATCTAACCTAACACGAAGCATTGATTGCATAAGAAGATAAGCCTTAAAGATATATAAGTTATAGCATAAGGTTGATCGCATCCATGAACGTCGACAAGGTAAGGAGCAAGCAAGGGAAACTAAGGCCTATCGTCTTCTAGTCGTAGTTCTAGCCAAAAGAGCAAGCACAACATGCATCTCATCCAAAGCCATCTTTAAACTACTGTCCTCCGGTCCGATTCCGAAGACGCCCGCCTTTTGGAGCCACCGTCCTGTCACAACGCACTCCTATTCGTGCGGGTTAGCCTAGGGCGAGTTCGAAGAACAAGTTGAAAACACTTGGTCGATCCGGTATGCACCTCTAGCCACCATGACTACAAGAGCACCCCAAGCAATCTATCTATAGAATAGATTGAAGATGAAGCATAGCCAAGCGAGAGCAAAATCATAAAAGGAGGAATCGAGTCGCTAAAAGATCGGATGACATGAAGTACTTTACTCACATAATAAATATGTTTAGATCATCTCCACCGAGTACATACCATTGATGACCTCAACTAGCTCCGGAACTCCGCCATGGCTCAACCGTGCAAGGCGGCCATGGCGGCTAGGGTAGGCCTAGGCCATCTCCTAGACAACTTCGAGGACTCGCGGCGGCCGTCGTCGCTCTCTCCTAGGTTTCGCCGAGTTCCTCTGGATGGATGCCGCTGAATTTTTGCACCGAGACTATTAATAACCCGAAGCAACCCTAGTCCAAAGCGGAGCCCGAACCGCCACAAAAACGGGCCGGGCCGGTCCGCATGGGCCGGCCGGCCCAGGGTCTTTTCGGCCCGTTTCGGGCCCATCTTTCGCGGGCGAGCTTCTCTTGCAATTGTGAGCTTTTGTCTTCTCGATTGTGTGGCCTTTTGACGTCTTTATCCGCGTGAATAGTTAGGGGGTCTTGCCGTCCAAGCCTCTATATCTTCCGTCTAAGTCATGGGAGTTTTGCGCCTTCACATTGTGGTCCTTGGGTCATTTGGAGTCATGTTCACTTCGAGTGTTGACTTGTGCCGGGCTTCATGATCTTCTCGCAAAGTGCTCATTGAACTTCTCCCGGAAGTGCTCCTTTTAGTGCCTAAATCCTGTGTAAATAACATACTCCAAATACCACATTCACAAGTGAACTTGTTACATCATTGGTATGCCTAGTGGCGGGTTAGTTGCAAATCATAATCGAAACCAATGTATAACAAGTACTCTAGGTTGACGGAAATTCACCGTCAACATCTCCCCCATGCTTAAACCTTGCTCGTCCTCGAGTAAGTTTTTAATGGATATCAGCATTGTCTTTCATTGTTCATACCCTGCACTTGATCACACATGAGAAAGCATAATGCTCTCCAAGTTTATATTTGTTAAATTCCATAATGTAACTAGCTTTCATCTCTATGGAGGGTAGATATAATTTAAGCTCTTTCCACAAGTAATCAATCATGCTACACAAAATTCGAATAGGTCTTAGAAACTTTTGAAGTGAAGAACGAGGTGAATAAAAGAGCTAAACCAAGTACAAAAATTTAAACCTTCTTGCATCTTGCTCATGAACTCTCTCATCTCACAACTCTCTCAAGCCTACTTGATCTATATCCTTTCCCTCTCATGTTTGTAGGTGGAAGGGTTTTATTTGGAGCTCATAGGAAAGTTTTTATCCTACCAAGATGTTAAAGTTGAGACTATTATCAAAACAAGGCAAGCTTCTCATGGACTTATCATGACTCGTCAAAAAGGTCATTGGAAAAATAATGATCACAAGGAGGGGGGAGAGAAAGAACTCACACTTTTAGATAGGTGGACATGTGCAAAAGGCAAAGGATGATCCCGAGGCCCCAACGAAGTCCTCGTTATTGGATTGCACATGGTTGGAAAAATGAGTATGGGTCTTGATCTTGAAGTCCTTTAAAAATCCTTAAGCAACTAGAGAACCGGGGGAGATTATTATTACTCTCTTTTTTTCTTTTTTTTCCTTCTTCTTCTTCTTTTTTCTTTTCTTCCTTTTTTTCTTTTTCTTTTTTTTTCTTTTTTTTCTTTTTGACATGTGCGAGGTGCTTTGAATTTTTTTCATCTTATTCATTTTTTATCTCCCCTAGAACTCTAATTTGCATAGTACCTACCTCCTCCCCCATGCTTAGACGTTTGCTCGTCCCCGAGCAAAGAGGAAGTGGTGTTAAGGTAGGTACCGGATGTCTTGATGAGAGGGAACTTGAATCTTCCCTTTGAAGCACCTTCTTGTGACGTGTCATCTCCATACTCAAGTGATAGGTAGGTCAAGGAGGTTAACACAAAAGATGATGTTGGTTTAAAGGGTGGATATCCGACGAGGTTTGCAAAGCTTCCAATGTGGGAGCTCACAATGCACAGATAGAATAGGCTAGCAAAAGATAAGTTACGCAAAAAAATGGAATGACCAGCTTCTTAGTCACGAGCCAGAGAATCGAGCCTTGAATCAATTCACCCAACAATAACTCTTGTAATCTATGGTTGCACTCAATATATAAGGCTTTGATAGGTAGAGCAAAATGCAAGAGGTATTAGTGACAAGGTTAGCATGACTTTTAAAAGCAAAAAGTAATATGTCCTTCGACCCATCCAAAGTTGAGAGCATAAAAGAAACCATGGGTCTTTATTTTTATCATGACCTCCACAAAAGATAAAAGATTAAGCTAGCATTTAATTAATTTCAGATTTGTATTAGAGAGAGCAATAGCTTAATCATGCATAAACAAGCACAAAGTTTAAACAAGTGGCAACGGTCATCATATATCAACGAGCAAGATCAAGCCAAAATTATTTCATCATGGTGAGCACAAGGTGATGACAATAAACAAAAACAAAAACTAGGTTGTACTCCTAGAAGCCATGTTATTTAACAAGAGAGACATACAAAAGTTGCATCTAAGGTTGTTGAAGGCATATACATATATTCAAGCATTTAGAAAGATAAGGACAAAGAGAGGGTTGAGGAATTGTTACCGTCCTTTGATGATTGTGATGTAGAGCGCCCTCCCCCATGCTTAAGCATTGTGCCTAGCATGGAATAAGGAAGATCGGCATCCACAACAATTGTGATCCTTGAACTCCATGCGGTCTTCTTTCGTCCACCAAGTCTTCCCCCATGCTTAGCATGTTGCTAGGCACGGAAGATGATGAACCATCTTAAAATTCTTGAAGTCCTACCGCCGTGCAAGGAGATCATCATCACATTCTTGCCTTTGTTCATCCTTCAATGTCCGCCCTTTGCCACGAGCCTTGATCCCAATTGTTTCTCATCCCATCTTCTCCTCCTTCCATGTTGTCCCTTATCGCTGGTTCATCTTCCACGAGTTTTCCTTCTACTTCCAGAACTGAGTATGTACTGAATCATAGCTCCATTGCAAATTGCTTGAAATTATCTTTCCAACGAGTGGTCATTCATCCCGATCGGACTCCGAACAAGAGAGTTACGCCCTTTTTACTTTGTTGGTGCAAGCTGTCCCGGGCTGATTTCAGAATGTGTGACGCCCAAAGATTTGGTTGTAACTTCTTGCACGGGTCTCCTAAAATGTTGATTCTTGATGCATTGGAAAGTAGACTTAATGGAGCACTTGAATATCCAATTTTCCCCTTTTGTACATCTCTGAACATGTGCTTAATCTTAATGAAAACAGCAGTGCTCGTTTCGGGATTTTGGAGGTGTTGATGATCTTGATTTCAGCTTTTATTACGAACTCATGGGAGTGATTCACCATGCCTGCAAAATAACTATAATGCACAAAGTACCCCCGAGGTGACGGTCGGGAATACTCACCACCTTACTACAAACCATGACATCCCTAAGATCTTCACTTGTGGCATAGTTAATCTAGCGAAAATCCTAATGGGTGTACGTGAGTGCAAGCGTGCATGCAAATGATAGGATGGTATAAAAACAAAACAATGTTTATACCAAATTCTAAGCTCCATGCTTACAAAGTGGTTGCCAAACTTTCTATTCCCATGGAGATTTATTAACCAAGGTCAAAACACCATGTTCATCCCAAGATTAACAATTCTTTATAGTGGAAGGAAAGTAGGGCGCATTGCTAAGTTTATAAACCAACCAATGCAACATGATAGCTCGGGATATAAGACTAAATGATGGTGGTCTCCAATCATGTCTAAACACCATGTTTACACAAGATTGCAAAAAGTAGTAACGCATGTCGACAAGCATTAACATAGATATGAAAGCATTCATCATAAAGTTTCACAAAAAGGTTCCAAGCTAACATAAAGTGGATGATGACAAAGAGATGGATGCAAAATGCAAATGCAAAAAGTTAGAACAAACAACATTAGCAAGGTTTGAAAAACACTTTCGATGTGGTCTATAATAAGCAAAGGACAAAGCTTGATCTCACACTTCATACGAAGTAAGCATTGTCAACAAGGAAGTTACCCATCGAAAAGAATCAATCAACCAAACTAACAAAGTTTAAGGGTAGGTTATGGGTATCCTATATTTTGGCTCAAACAAGGATTTTCAAGAGAGGAAGTCAAGTATAGAAATTCTAACTAAGGTGGTGCTACGAGTCTTTTTTTAAAAAAACAAACCTATGGTTTTAGGATGGCTAAAGGTGTGAAAGGTTTTTCCTAAGGATTTTATGGGGAGGCTAGTCAAAGTTTTTAGTTAGAAAAGAGAAAAGGGATAGACTTGTTCAACCCGGAGGGTGACAGCCCCCGGTCAACTCAAGCAATCCTACCTCTATTGTCTATGGTTTTTGTTGGAGGTTATAGGAAGGCTTAGGTTGGTTGGACAAAAAGTTAGATCAAATCAAACATGCAATGCGATGCAAGGTGGATGAACAAAATGATATGACATGATATGAGGTGGTCTAAAACAAAAACAAATGTTAGCCTAAATTAACTAGCCACAAGTTTAGAATCAAAGGATGGTGCCAACTTCGTATATCTCTCTAAAAAGACACAAAAGACTTTAAACTCTAATAGGCACACAAAAAGATCTACAAGTTTTCCAAGATCAAATAACAAAGTGCTCCCTCAATAGCAATTAGAACATACAACATGGTGTTGTGGTTTTTATTAGAGTAATGGTACAATGTTACTTGATGGTTCGATTAAAGAGCACAATGTTGACGGTCATGTATATATATATATATATATATATATATATATATATATATATATATATATATATATATATATATATATATATATATATATATATATATATATATATATATAAACCGGGTTGCCTCCCGCAAAGCGCTTCATTTAAAGTCGTAGAGTTCGACTTTCTCACATACCTTCTTGTTGTTGCGGAGCCATGATCCTTCATGCAAGATTTGAAGGTGTTCATGCAGCCTTGATCCACTCTCCATGCTTGACACGTCACTTATGCTCGATGAGAGGCTTGCCCAATCGTCTCATTGCATCATCATCACCTTCTCCATCGCACTTTATCGCTGCCTCTTCTTTCACAAATTTTCCTCTCTGTCCAGATCAGACCATGTAGAAAACAATAGCTTCCATGCGTGGCGCATGAAATTGTCTTTCCATCAAGTATTTATTCACCCCCAACGGACTCCGATCGAGTGAGTTATGCCCGTTCTACTCCGGCGTTGCAATCTGTCCAAGCTGATTTCAGACTGTACATCGCTCAATGTTTTTGCCATATCTCCTTGTACAGGTCTTCAAATTCATCGATCTTGGATGCGTTGGAACCGGCACTTGATGGAGCTTCTGATTTTCAACTTTTTCTTCCTTGAACATGTCTGACCAGGTCCTCGAAATTGATGAAAACAGCGACGTCCGTTTTTGAGGTTCGGTGACGGTGATGCACGGGTTTGCAATTCCTTTGGGTATGACTTCTCTCCTCTTAATTTATGTTTAATGCCCTGCATGGTTAGTGAAACTTGGGATTTCTCCCACAATTTGCTCTTTTAAGGTCACTAGCTTGACCGAGCACAAAGCAAGTCCAAGATTTACAAATCATATCGCAAACAAACGCATCCATAACCACAATTTATGACAAAGTAAGTTGTGATTAATTATAGCATAAGTTCTCTTGCTCAGTGCTAAGCTCTCATTAGGCAAAGGTTCATTAGGCATGTAACAAAGTTTAAGCACAACAAAGCTTCTTTATCACTCTCAAGAAATTCTAGCCTATCATGATTATCATAAGAACAAGGCATAGAATTGAATCAACCTCACTATTGGATATGAATCATAGATATATCAAAGGAATATTATCAGCTCCAAAAGTATCTTGAGAGGTTAATTTGTACTTGGCCATCGAGCTTTTCATCGTGAGTGGTCTCTCGGAGTTAAAAGCAAACAATCTTCAATGATCGGTGGCTTGTATCGTCTTTTCGCAATTCCTTCGTTCGTGCCACACATCATCAAGGTTGCTTTGTGTGGAATCACTCTTATTATTCATTTGTGGGACTTTCACACATGTCTCAAATATCTTCATGTAACTCCATGATCCTTCGTGTGAGAGGCCAGAGTATCCGCGCCATTGGATGTCATCATTTGTGTGTAATCCATCGTGATTTGATTCTAACATCTCCTAGCGTCGGATGTTGCCAACTTGTGCCTTCTTTTGCCAATGCTCTTGGGGTCTTTGTTTTGTTCCAAACTTCTGAATTTCATCTCGTGTGATCTAATGGAAGCATTGCCCAAGCTCCTCTTCGCTGTCGTCGTCCTCATCTCCACTATCTTGTTCTCATCGTGTTGCTGCTGCCTCTATTTCGTGGATTTTCTCCTGTGTACATAACAGAACATATACCAAAATATTGTTCCATTGAAAACTTTATAAAATTACATTTCCAACGGGTATTCATTCATCTTAATCGGAGCCCAAATGAGGGAGCTATGGCCGTCTTGTTTCCGCTCTTGCATGCTGTCCAGAAAATTTCAGAACGCGCAACCTTCGGTAATTCGGCCATATCCGCTTGTAGGAACCTCCGATTGACTTGATTCTTGATTCGTTGGAAGCGTAAATTCATGGGGCTTCTAAATATCCAAAGATATCCTGTTGTTCTCCCTTGAGGTTGTGCAGAGATTGATGCGAACATAGACTTCTTGCGAATCGATCCGAAGATGTTGACGACCTTGATCTTGTGGTCTTCGGGGCGTTACATCGCGTCTCCTTTGGCTTTAAGTCATCGCCATTGCTGGACCAGTGAGTAGCATGATGGTAATGGTGTGTCTTCTTCATGATTTTGCTTTAGCCAAAGTGACGGGTACTTCTTTCGCAACGTGATTGCTTCCAACACCTATTGCTTGGACAAACAAACCTCCACGAAACATTAGTGTTAAAAAATTTTAATTGACACATTGACATACCTTGTTTATCATCACTCGTGTAGGGTGTGGACTCAATAGCGGATGATGGGCCACTAACAAAAGTTAGCACCTACCACTAAAGAGTGAATCTTGATGTAGTCATCATCTTATCGGAGTGGATTGTGAACTTCTCAAACGTCTTGTGTCTAGCTTTTTACCTACTTTCAAGGACACAAACAAGAAAGCAAGCATATATGCAATAATAAAAATTAGGGTTAGTCAAAGAGATAGATGGATCGCCCTAGGGTTCGAGTTGCCGATCCCCGGCAACGGTGCCAGAAAAAGGGGCTTGTTGACGGTTCAAAACCGTGCTCAAGTTCACCGCAAGCCTTCGGGCGACTTGGTGCCTTTTTCACCAAGGAGGGTCCTCCCTAGATTTGTCAATCCAAGGATCAGAAGCAAACTCCTAGGATTCTCCATCTAACCTATCGATCTAACCTAACACGAAGCATTGATTGCATAAGAAGATAAACCTTAAAGATATATAAGTTATAGCATAAGGTTGATCGCATCCATGAACGTCGACAAGGTAAGGAGCAAGCAAGGGAAACTAAGGCCTATCGTCTTCTAGTCGTAGTTCTAGCCAAAAGAGCAAGCACAACATGCATCTCATCCAAAGCCATCTTTAAACTACTATCCTCCGGTCCGATTCCGAAGACGCCCGCCTTTTGGAGCCACCGTCCTGTCACAACGCACTCCTATTCGTGCGGGTTAGCCTAGGGCGAGTTCGAAGAACAAGTTGAAAACACTTGGTCGATCCGGTATGCACCTCTAGCCACCATGACTACAAGAGCACCCCAAGCAATCTATCTATAGAATAGATTGAAGATGAAGCATAGCCAAGCGAGAGCAAAATCATAAAAGGAGGAATCGAGTCGCTAAAAGATCGGATGACATGAAGTACTTTACTCACATAATAAATATGTTTAGATCATCTCCACCGAGTACATACCATTGATGACCTCAACTAGCTCCGGAACTCCGCCATGGCTCAACCGTGCAAGGCGGCCATGGCGGCTAGGGTAGGCCTAGGCCATCTCCTAGACAACTTCGAGGACTCGCGGCGACCGTCGTCGCTCTCTCCTAGGTTTCGTCGAGTTCCTCTGGATGGATGCCGCCGAATTTTTGCACCGAGACTATTAATAACCCGAAGCAACCCTAGTCCAAAGCGGAGCCCGAACCGCCACAAAAACGGGTCGGGCCGGTCCGCATGGGCCGGCCGGCCCAGGGTCTTTTCGGCCCGTTTCGGGCCCATCTTTCGCGGGCGAGCTTCTCTTGCAATTGTGAGCTTTTGTCTTCTCGATTGTGTGGCCTTTTGACGTCTTTATCCGCGTGAATAGTTAGGGGGTCTTGCCGTCCAAGCCTCTATATCTTCTGTCTAAGTCCTGGGAGTTTTGCGCCTTCACGTTGTGGTCCTTGGGTCATTTGGAATCATGTTCACCTCGAGTGTTGACTTGTGCCGGGCTTCATGATCTTCTCGCAAAGTGCTCATTGAACTTCTCCCGGAAGTGCTCCTTTTAGTGCCTAAATCTTGTGTAAACAACATACTCTAAATACCACATTCACAAGTGAACTTGTTACATCATTAGTATGCCTAGTGGCGGGTTAGTTACAAATCATAATCGAAACCAATGTATAACAAGTACTCTAGGTTGACGGAAATTCACCGTCAACACGCCCGCGGGCGGATTTTGCTGCTTGTATCCGTGACCGTCGGGTCGGGTATCCGCGGGTACCCGCGCCCGCGGGCAAAACTACCATCCCTAGTCGGAACTCCTTTATTGACTTGCACAACATCCTCCGAACTAGGTGCATCTCCCCTCATTAAGTGCATAAATTCCTGCAAAATCATTATACTCCAAAATGCACATGCAACAGTGAACTTGTTACATCATTAGTATGCCTAGTGGCGAGTTAGTTCCAAAATGAAGTTCAAACCATAATGTAACAAGTGTTCTTGGTTGGCGAAAATCGACCGCCAACATGTACCCCGCACTCCAATTGTGTGTGTCGCTCTCCGAACCTCTACTATCCACGGAGGGTCCCTGTGACACCATCAGAGGCAGAGGGCCGTCGGTGGATATGAGGAGGGGCGGAGGGAGGGAGGTGAACAACACATGGAGGCGTGAGGAGGCCGGCCACCGTGACACTATGTTGAATCCGGGCGCCGGCGCCTGCTCCGCGGCCTACGACACGTCAGAAGTGAGCGTCGCTGGCCACGCAGATGCGGATTGTGTGTGTCGCCGCCTCGCTGGGACCGGAGCAGGAGGGAGGCGTCGGTGGGGAGGGGTAGCCACGGAGGAGAGGGAGGGTGGGGTAGCTAGCTGCGGCAGCCTGGGGGCTTCGAGTGGATCTGGGGATGGTGAGGATGCAACGGCCGGGGAGAGGGAAGGATTGGTGGATCTGAGAGGAGCGAGAGGGAGAGAGGAGGACGCACGCCGAGAGAGAGAGAGAGAGAGAGAGAGAGGAGATGGCGGTTGGGGTTCTGTGCTGCAGAGGAGACAGAGGTGGCGGTGGCGGTGGCAGTGGACAGCGTGACTTGGGGGCGGCGACGGGGTGCGGGACTTGGGGTTCGTGGAGAGGGAGAAGAGAGGAGGGAGACGAACACAGAGAGAGTTGCGGGCGTGGAGACATGGAGTGCCCTGGACGCGGCGAGCCTTCAATTGCAACACATAAAATTTTCAGGTCCAAGCTATACTGGATGGGTGACGCATTTTACTGATACACGTCTCCTTTCGCACCCCACAAAGGAGACGCGTTTGGTAAACCCGCGTCTCCAATAACTAGAGAACTCAAAGGAGACGCGGATTAATAAAACATATCTCCTATGTGTGTACATAGGAGGCGGGTTAAAACTGTCAATTTTCCACATAGTCATAGGAGAAGCTTGTTAAGAACACATGTATCCTATGAGTCATTTGTTGACGGTGAATTTCCGTCAACCTAGTCATGAGTTTACCTTCGGTGTTGGCATCAATTTTATATCTTATCCATTGGTACTAACCCCCTTGATATAACAAGTTTGTTCGTGCATGTCGGTTTTGGAGTTTAATATTTATGAAGGAATTTAGCGTTAAAAGCAAGACTTCTGGGTAAAGTTCATCAAGCACCTCGTGAGAAGACCATGAAGCCCGGTACAAGTCAAGCAATGAAGTGAACATGACTCCAAGAAGCCCAAGGACCAACCTGTGAAGGCAGAAAACTCCGAGGACCTGAACAGAAAATGTTGAAGCTTGCGAGACAAGGAGCTCTATCCAAACCGCAGAGAAACTGACGTCAAGGGCCCACATGTAGAAGGGAGAACGTTCTAGAAGACACGGGAAGCATCACCAACAAAGGAGGCCGCGAAATGGGCTGAAGTGGGCCCAGGCCGGCCGGCCTAGCCCATTTCGGGCACCATTCGCCGCCCTCTTTGACTTAGGCGATCCTCGGACTATTTATAGTCCCCCTGCCAAGAGTCACGCATCAATTCATTCGTCATTCGCTGTTGAGGAGCAGAGAAGAGAGGGACACCACTCCGGAGAGGAGAGGGTCGAGCTAGTTTTCTAGGGTTCCAGGAGCTAGGAGCAAGATCAAGGTAGGATCCCGGTGGTGATCTTGTCTATGTACCTTTGAGTATGTTGAACATCAAGTTCCAATCCGATTTCTAGCGATCAAGTGCTTCTTCTATGACTTTGTCTTCGATTGGTTTTCCCACTTTAAGATCTATTATCGAGATAGATCACTTAGGGTGTTCTTGTAGTCGTGGTGGCTAGAGGTGCACGCCTGACCTACCAAGAGATTTCATCTTGTCCATTGGACTCACCCTAGGCTAACCCGCACGAATAGGAGTGCGTTGTGACAGAACGGTGGCTCCAAAAGGTGGGCATCTTCGGTTTTACCTACCCCTCTCTATCTCTAGCTACCTCCGGTTTTCATTAGATTAGATTCGTTTTCTTGGTGTTCTTTAGATTAGATGCATAAGAGTTTCCTTTGAAGATCAAAGTGTTCTAGATTGGTTCTTGCATCACACATTTGCTCCACGGATTCGATACCTTGGGTTCACACTTAAGGGAAGAATGGTCCCTTGACTACAACGGAGGATTTGTCCGCTTGCAATCCAAACGAAGTTTGTTACGCATATACACCATCAACATCATTGGAGACACGTTTTAAAACCGCATCTGCAATGATGGTGTCTTCTTTTTTATTATTCTTACATAGTGTATGTTATATCAAACTGTTGACACGCAAAAATGGCACATAAGCCAGATCAGGCTAGGCAGGCCGGTCTGACCGGGTTCCATGAGCGGTCTGACCGGGGTACCTTGTAGCCGGTCTGGCAAAAGCCTCCCAGGACTGGTTAGACCGTGTCCCCCAGAGTCCGAACCAAATTGAAGAGTCCTAATAGAATTCAAGTTGTAAAGGAATTTCTTGTGGGGTAAGACCTCCTTACCCTATAAATATAAAGGGCTCGTGGCCGATTGAGGGCATCACCCAATCGAACATATCAATTTACTACTTTTTATCTCCAAACCCTACTTTTCCAGCCTTTTTGCTTCCTTCTTCGTCTCTACGGTGATTTAGGGCGTTCTAAGTGGCATGTTGATCTTAGAACAACCCTAGGCGCGTTGTCCCTGACGGGATCCCTCCCGGGGCAGCGAACGTAGGTTTTCGGCGACATATCTGACCAAGGCGGTCAGACCGCCCTCCATAGGTTGTTAGACCGGCCCGTGCCGTCGTGTGTTTGACTGAAAAAAAAGTCAACATAAACAAACCCACCATTGAAATTAAAACTTTAAATCTCAAAGCTAGTCCACCATATTTGTTTGAGGCGGACGATAACTATTTTGTGCTCATGTACAATTTGGTCGTTCTCTTCTCTGAATGCTACAAAATATATGTGAAGTTGTTATAAACGTGCCTGGGTTCTATAAGTTTCTGAAACTTGGATGTGAATGTGTGACGATATTGTGCTGGCAGTTTCTGATTGGCGAAACACCAATGTTTATGCTTTTTGGCATGTCTTGAACAAGTTTCGTTGGTCGGGTGAATTTCGCCCGATTGGGATGTCCTGAATTAAGAGGGTGGCGTTTGTCGCGCTAGGCTGCTGCGTTGCGGCCGCCGTGCTCGGCTCCGGCGCGGCGAGAGCGGCGGCGGATGACTCGATCAGGGCGTCCGGGTTCGGGCTGCGGGTGGCGGAGTAGCTGCGGAGGCTTGGGTGGCCCGACGACGCCGTGACATGTGAACTAATCGAGGATATGTTCATTCACTTTATTTATTTTTTTAACTGGATGTTTACTTGACCAAAGTTCATTCCCAGAAAAGCTTACTCTTTTTTTCTTTGCGAGGACAGAAAAGCTTACGCATCTTTATGTACACCTAATATATGCCCTGGACTAAGTTTTATGTCAGTCAATAAGTTGCTGAAATCAAAAGATAAAAACACTTGGTTACCGGTTTAAATTTGCACTACCTAAAAAGGAGAATAAAAAAATTTAAGCCAAGATGAAGAAGCAAGGAACTGAAACCAAGATATATAGTGACCAGTAGCGAATTATTGTGTCTTTTGGCTAATGCTGCCTAGTACTATACCACTAGTTGTTCGATGAATCGCTAACGCCTAGTACAAAGGGGTATGATTGCACAGCGATTTAAAAGGCCCTTGGGTACTAGATCTCATGTAGGGAACCGTCAGTACTGAGGAGCCTCTACCAAACGAAAGCCTTCACCCGGACGACTACTAAACTTCACATCATCTGTGCCGGTCAACCTGTAAAAACGATCCACTGCATCGGGGTGCAGCAGATGGCGACCTGGCTGAGCATCGGGCGCTCCCACCATATTTTCTTGATAGCATAGCCGAAGACTGCGTACGTCACCAGTGGGGCAGAAATACGCGTAGGACGACACACAATGGCTTAGTCGAGCATTGGAAGACCCCCTTCGGATGATATAGTTTTCTGTCCCCGGCAATCGACGGTACGGTTGATCAGCTGGCCGAGACTTGCTGTAGTGATCCTGCAGGTCGTAGCAGAGGACAATGGGCCCTGTGTAATCAATGCAGTCACACATAAACTCTCTCATCTTGATACACTTCTCTGCTTCGTCAGGGGATGTTGAGTCAAACGGCATCCGGAGTGAGAAATATTGTTTTACGTCCGTTCCCAAAGCGAAAGCATCATCATCATCCTCGCTATGAAAGTGAAGCGGTGGCACATTGCCCTTAAGTGGTATGCCATAGCTCTTGGCCAATTTACCCACTTCAACAACGCCTATACCATCACTGGTGAGGTAACCTTTACCTGCAGCCAGCGCTAGAAGTCGAGGCAGATCAACTTCAAAGTCGCCAGCCACTTGCCTCCGGCACAAGACTCTTAGGATTGCAGTCATCACCTCCGAGTAGGAGTGGACGCTGCATGAGCCACCTGGAAAAAATGCGAGTGAGATCAAAGACCAAATAAGCTAAAAAGAACGAAACTTAAAATAAAAGACATAGGCAATAGCCAGTGAGATCTATATTCAAGCATCAATTTTATTTGTTCACATGATCGATCAAAGAAGAAATTGGGTAAAAAAACTAAATTTGAACACCAGATATATGCTAACATCAGGTTTCCTTCTCAGGAACCCCCATTGCTAACATCAGGCTGCAACGGCGCATTCATAGAGGTGCAAAGAAATAGTACCCCATCCTTTGGGAAGACAATCAATCATCTGAGCTTGGGGAGGTGGCATAAACTGCTCCCAACTTTTTGAATTGAAGGACCGCCACTTGCGGTCTGGGAGCAAAGCACCAAATCTTTCTACCTCCATTTGAATAAGTTGGTTTTCGTCCATACTACTCACTCCTCCTGCAAGACGACGGATGATTAAGTCAGAGTTACTAGGCTCGATTGCCTCTCCGGGCCAGAAAATCGAAGTGTGGATGTCAGTGAACGAGACGCAGGGCCCTACCGGAGGTTGAGGGAACGGAGGGGCATGTGCAGCGGTACTGGCCATCATCCTCGAAGGCGATGATCCGCAGGTGGGAAGGGTCGTCCAGGAGCATCTTGGCCACCAGGTAGCCGGACATGGACCACGTCTGGTACTTGCGCGCCTGCTTCCCCACGTACCACCCTGCCTTGCCGTCGTAGTACTCGGGGAACTCGTCCTTCGCCAGCCGCTGTTCCATCAGCTCCATCGCCCTCCTGGCCAGGTGGGGGCGCCCCAGCTTCACGCTCACCGCCACCAGCAGCCACAGCAGCACTGAGCAAAGCCAACGAAGTAAGCATGCCGCATAGAAAGGATGCTGATGCAGGGTGAAGAATGTGTACAAATGTACGGTACAGATATCAATTTGCCATATGAAATGTCTGTTTATATATGCAAACTGCTGCGATCCACGACAGCCTTCAGGTTCTACATACTAGTGTCTTTTTTACCAGGGCAGAGCAGATTACGGCATGTACACATATGCTAACCCAAAGATGAAATTCATAAGGACTAATAGCCGAATCAAGACCATATTGTTAAAGTGAAGCTCAGATTGACAAATAACCTTTCTCCTGTATTTTATTCAATTTGAAAAATGATTTACTATGTTCCTAAAAACGACATAATTAAAACAAATCTCAGGGTCACCAGCAGCCAGGGAAACAACTTGCAAAGCACCGTCCTAAGGCAACAAACAGAAGATCTAACATGATTATTAAAATGTCCAGAGAGCTCTCACCTGGCCATGAGCCTCCATTGTGGTAGCTCCACCTGGTGTTCTTCGGGTCGCATCCAGTGACTATCTGCCATTCCTGATTTTCCATTGCAGGGTAACAGATCTTGAGTGGCATCTCCCCGATGAGTTCTTCCCAGCGCTCCTCCACAAGATTCAGTATAGCTTCAGCCTGTTCCCCAGTTGCTAATGACGACAGAATTGCAATGAAGTTGCCCAGGCAAAACCAGCGGAAATCCATCCTTGCAGGACCAACATTGCCAATGAAGTATCCGCCATGGCTAGGCATGAAATCAAATACCCAATCAGGTATTGAGTCAGGTATCACATTGAACTTGTTCAAAGCTGTCTGCGAGTACTCTTCAGTCTTGTAGCGGTATATGTCATTCAGTCTTTGGAAGTCAAGCCAATAGTAGCTGTGTAGATGGTAGCTCAAAGCTTGGATTCGTTTCGTGATGTGGTTCACAAAGTCAGCATCAGAATCTTGTTTCAGCATACTTAGGGCACATCTCATAGCCATGAAAAAGAGAGCCTGGATTTCAATTGGATAGCCATATATACCCTGCAAGGATTCAGTCAATAGTTCAGCAAACAAGATACATGATGAAACATGGCAAACTTTCAAGAAAAGTGTTAATATCTTGTCATCCCCACTCAAGGGCATCAAATTGATTCCCTACAGGATGTATATGTAGTAATTAGGTAGAAAACCGCAGGGAATTAAGAAGAACTACTTGCAACCTACTAAGTATCTTCAATAAGAAGCAAGCAAGGGTTCAAACTAAAAGAAAACTACCACATGTGCACATCAATCCAGAAGCCTAAGAATTGGATGACATATTGACTACGCACAAAGTACACTGTTGGTGTTTACAACTATATAACCTTTCAAAACCTACGTACCAATCCTCTTGTGTTTCAGTATTTTGGTCCTGATCGTCCTATATTAGCAGTTAGATAACCACCCTGCAAGTGACTCCTATAAACCCAGTATGGAAAACTCTGAAGAATCGATGAGCAATAGCAGTTTCAACTATGATTGACACTGGACTTGGAAGGATGCAGTAGAACAGTAAGATTCCAGAAAAATCAGAGCAAAGAGGTATGAGGTGTATTGTCAACTATAACAATGAAAAAAAAGTACTCACTCCGTCCCAAATTACTTGTCGTTTTGACTTTTCTACATACATTCCTTTGTTATGCACCTAAATATATATTTACGTCTAGATACACAACAAAAGGAATGTATCTAAAAAAGCCAAAACAACAAGTAATTTGGGACGGAGGGAGTAGTTGGATATGAGCTGAGCAGCATACCATTCTTCGGTCTATCATGGAGCAGCCATCGGCACAAAGCAGGGCTGGAGAAGTATCACAACCCTCTGAGAGACACAACCTGAGAATAAGGTGCATGGCCCTTTGGCAGTTAGGGCTTTCAGCCAGAGAATTGTCCCCTGTCCACCTGGTGTAAGCGCGAAGAAGAATAATCCACCATAGGCCAGAATCTGCAGGAGCAACCCTCCCAATGGCAGTTTCACCAAAATCAGCCAATGAACTTTCTGTCTTCTGGGTAGGGTTGCGACGGTGCACCTTAAAGCTTGCAGGCATCACACCCTGACCAAGCTTAAAGAGATCAATCATCTTCTCTCTTGACTGAAGGCGGGCAGTTTCTACCAGAAAATTCTTCACTATCAAATGTTCTCCTTTCATCAGAAAAGCCAATGCACTAGGAATGAAATCCCTCATGAAAACCTGTTGCAGGATATGGCAAGCAAAATCTAAATTATTGCTGATCATATTGTATGCCTAGGTACAAAGAGATGAATTTATTCATGCATGAGATATCATGGACACTTTTTTTGCAGGAACCCAATAGTTGTCTGCATAAATATACTCTCCATTAGAGAATTTTGGGACTACCATTACTACAATGCTGGATGAAAATAAGAAGTAATAGATCAAAACTATCAGGGAAATGCAGATTTAGAAAGCAGTATATGCATGAATGAACAAGGGTAGTATCGATGTTTGAACAAGAACAGAAAAGGTCACCTGGTCATAGTTGAGTGCTGCTCCCTGAGACTTGTCTATTGCAGCAACAGTCCCAATTGGCTGGCCTCTGAAGTAAACTATTGACCTGTTAAGGGCTTCCCAAGCAGCATCTGCAATTGCATGCTTGTGTGATGCATTAGCATCTGTAGGGGTTTCTTCGTGAAGTGAGCACTGTGATCCTCCTCCTGGGCTCTTGGAGACCTCAAGGGTCTGTAGCAGACGACGAGGTTGCAGATCACTGAGTTCCTTGTCAGATAAGGTCACAACACATGATCTGTGCCGCTCAATGTGGTGCATCCTTGTCCTTCTCTCAGGTTTTGGGGATTCATGGTTAGCGTCATCTGTCGGTTCTGTGATCTTACTCTCCGGAATCTTTAACTTGGGAGAAGGTTCAGCACACACTACCATCTTTCTTCTTACAAGTTTATGAAAGATAAAGCTCTGGTCCCTAGAAATGGCAAATATAGGAGTTAACAAATGCATAGCTCGTATAAAGACTTAAAAAATCAAAGCACTACAGACGATGTTCTAATGTTTGTCCTGAAACATAGAAAAGAAAGAGGTGTCTGTTATGTTGCTAGCTCTTGGCACTTGAAAGGATATAAGTACATACATGTCTACATGGCTACATGGTGAACATTTATACTGAAAACAATTGGAAAGAACAACATGCACAAAGGGTTTAACGAAATAAAATAGGAATTACTGATAACTTTGTGATCAATTTTTAACAATCTACCATGCACTAGCTATGTATGCCTGAAAGAAAGAAAGTGCACATATAATCTAGGTACTGCAAGGAAACTGTGTATATTATCGTAGTATGAATTTTGGTGCCAAACATTGAAGCCAATATAACATGCTACTGCTATGCTGCTAAGTCTTCTTCACACACTCAAAAAAATTTAATAACTGCATGCTACTAGATCCTATTTCTATTCCAAAATTGTTGTAACAAGGTCCTCACATGGGAACAAACATCATGACCTCCAAGCTGATACTAAAAAAACCAGTATAGCTTGGTATTTGGTAACATGAATCTATGGACAAAACAGAAGAACAAGGAATTGCATTTGGATCTGATTATCATCATGCAAACCTTGAGAACAAGCAAAGGCAGTACACAACAAATTAGACCAAATTCAAAATAACATTATCAGCAGTTCACTCAGATAAACATTGGCACCTACATATAAACAAGCATCAACTCGCTCTCATACAATTTCAATGGTAGATGCAGCCTACTCCCCTATGACATATAGACGGATCTGTTACTGAAAACAGTAGACAACATTCATGCCCAAACAAAAATGTTACAGCAGAACAACCAGTAGACCTCCCTGTCATAATCCAAACATAACCACAGAATTTTGGGGGAATTTCAAATCAGCAGATGGACCAACAAAATTTGGGTAATGGGTAAAAACCGAACGAGTAGGCAACTGAATTTCTGTCGGAACCAAGCGCTTCCAGGTTCCAAGTACGCAACAATCACGCGATTCCGTACCACGACTGATAACCCAACAGCACCGGATATTTCACCCGGAATCTGATCAACAGCACTCGAAAATCACAAATAAACACCCCAAATTGGAATGCTGTTCGAAAAAACAACGGCACCACGTTTGAAGAGGGATTCAAACCGTACCCCGAAAGCAGGTCAAAATAATCCTGACGAATCGACAGACGCAGACGCTGCTGATTCGAGAGGAGCAGAGAGCCGCACCTCCTGAAGCCCGCTCCGCTTCGAGGAGGAAGCTCGGTCGAGCTTCTAGAAGCTTCTCCCGCCAATTCCCACCCGCAATCCCGAAAATCCACCGCGAAATGAAAAGCAACAAAAAAAAATAGCAAAACAAAAAAGTTTCCCACCAAATCGCTAGCAGCTACAGATTTTGGAGCGGAGAGGCGCAGGTGCCTCGAACCGCGCCTCCTAGAGCCCGCTCCGCTTTGACGAGGAGGTTCAATCGAGCTTCTAGAAGCCTCCCCGGAATTTCCCGCCCGCATTCGCGAAAACCACGGCAAAACCCCAACAAAACCCAGCAAAACCACCCGAAAAAATCACGGCGCAGCACGGATTCGGAAGCGGGCTGAGGCAGGACGATTTGGAGCGAGCGAGCAGGGAGACGAGGGCTCTCACCTTGAGCTGCTTCCTCCAGGGGCCTCCCGAGTGGTCGAGGGAGGCGGAGCCAGTGGGGAAAAGGCGGTGCGGCGCGGGGCGGCCGGGCTGTGTGTATTTATAGCAGGTAGGCAGGCGGCCTCCCTTGCTCCCCCTTCGGTTCCTCCTCTCAAGTCCCGTCGTGCTTCGTGCTTCGTGCTTCGTGCTCTGCTTCCGGTTCCTCCTCTCTCGTCTCGTCGTGCTTCGTATTCTGTTTGTTTCCAGTGTCTCCCTCCAACTTGGTGTGCTCAAGCGATGGCAGGAATTTATTATTTTTTTCTTTTTTCATGATTTTCAAAAATAAATATCGGAATCATATATTGTCAAAAGTATGGCTCCAGCCTTTGCTAACGCAGTTGACACCAGACGCCATTTCAAACGGCGACAGGAGCCCAACATCAACTGTTGGTCGCTTCGGTCTGCTGGCCACCGCCGTTGGCAAAGGCGACTGAGGGGGCTCCAACCGCCGTTTCAAATGGCGGCCAAACACCTTATTAGTTTTCTTTAGATTGTTTATGCATTTGTCGGTTTTCTATCAAAAAGTATGTACTTTGTAACCTCTAAGTGAAAAAAAGATAATACGGATACGACATTCATAAAACAGATGTAGTTTTACACTAATCAAATAGTTTTCACAAACATAACTACATAGGGTGGTTGAATGAGCGTTTCGAGATAGAATGAGGGTTGTCACGTAAGTTGGGCTGCTAAAGAACAGGTGGCCGGAAAAGGCGGCTGGAAAGCAGGTGCCAGGCTGTGTCAGTGAAGGGCCTGCCCAAGATGAAGATCTCGATCCTAACGGTATCGGTGCTCCCTATAAGATTATATGTCACGCGTCAGCACATAACAACACAGCATGTCGTTCAAACTAGAATGAACAAAAGAAGATGTACCTGCGTTGTAGAAATAAGACGGTCGAGGCACATACATGAATGTCGGAGCCGACAGAGTGACGGAGTATGGTGGCCATGTGGAGGACGACGACATCTGGTACGAACGAGCAGTTGAGGCGGAGCTGCTGGAGGACGAGGGGATACGTGGAGGCCAAGCAACAACATCGCCGCAAAAGTTAATCCCCGCATGAACCATGGCATCCATCTGGCTCTCGTACACCTGCTGGTGACGTGTGATTAGCATGTCGAGCGAATTCGCATGCACGTTCGCCGCCATTTGAAACACCTCGTGAAGCACGTCTTCCTATAAAACATAAGATGGATTAGTATGAGCGAACGTAATCAAAGAATAATGAATTTGTAGTCACAAACTTACCGCGGTGCCGTAGTTCTGATCCCGTCGGATGGGGTACCCCGCCGAGGTGTCGGTTGGTTCCTGCGGAAGCTCGGGTGGCACGTATGTCACACGCGTATGAGTCCTCACCATGTACCACTGCAGGTACGCTCTTCAGGCCTCATCGTTGTGGGTCGCTGCTCGGCGACGATGTTGTCCTGATCCAACCCATGCTCCCAAGCCTCCACGTGAGTGAGTAGCTTAGACTCCCATAGCACCGACGCAGTCTTCACACCTTTCCTCGACCACCTATCACAAACGCAGTGAATCTGTCAGCAATTGAAGTTGCTTACGCGAACGAGAACTTAAAAAATTAACGATAACTTACTTGTGCACTCTAGGGTCGACGGTGTTGGCAGTGTGCACGAGGGCAACACAGGCAGCAACACGGGTAGCCAGGAGGGGGAGGGGAGGCAGAGTCTCGCCACCACCGTCGAAGCGCGACCGTATTTAATTTTGTTTGTTGAAAACTGTTTTTTACGATGTACAAATTAGTTCTGTGGTACCGCCAACACCTGTTTGTCTGTTGATATTCGTAATGTACTTTATTTTCAAAGAGTTGGAGCGCTTGAGGGCTTGAGGCAGGGCGCCCTGGTGGTCTCACCGGCTCGGTCTGCTGCCGCCGCGAGTGAGTTGTTGCAGTAGCAGCAGCCCGGTCGTTTTTGGATTTTTTTTTTAAATTTTATGATTTTGCAAAATATATGACTTCTGCAAAGTTTTATGAAACTAATCTTATACCGTCAAATGAAAAGGCGGTTGAGTGCTACAGAGTCCAAACCATCATTTTATATGGCGGTAGGGCATGGTACGTCTACTATAGCACCTACCGCCGTTTGAAACGGTGGTACCTCTCTTTTAGTTTTTTTTAAAATCATCAATAATTCATGTAAACGCGAATGGAGAAAAGCTTTAGACAAAAAAATGTAGATCCCGACGAGGACTACCTCTTTGCAGTTCAAACTTTTATCATTTAGAGTCATCTTCGTACCCAAATAATGGACATAATGCTCAGATCTAATATTCAAATTTTAGATCCGAACATTGCGTCAAATATTTGGGCACTAAATGAGAAAAGTCTGAACTGTAAAGTTGTAGATCTCATTGATATCTACAATAAAACTTTTGTTTAAATAATTGCTCCATCCGAGTTCATATGAAATTGTTATGATTTTTTGAAATTGTGTTGTCAAGAAAATCGAAATTCTTTTGGTTCCTTAGATCTAAACGTTTCATCAAATATTTGAGTACAAAAATGACTTCAAATGAAAAATATTTGAATTGCAAAGTTTTAGATCTCGTTGAGATCTACTACTTCCGTATAAAACTTTTCTATGAGGTCATATAATAGTTATGTTTTTTTAAAATGCCGGTTGGAGATGCTGCAATATCC
Source organism: Cenchrus fungigraminus (assembly GCA_036936925.1). NCBI lineage: Eukaryota > Viridiplantae > Streptophyta > Magnoliopsida > Poales > Poaceae > Cenchrus > Cenchrus fungigraminus. Next base: position 122,048,989 of record CM072770.1, on the reverse strand, counting down.
ATCATTTGCAATATAGAATTAGTTTTTGCAAAACTTTGTATATCAACCTCAATATTTTTGCAAAATCATAAAATAAAAAAAATTCGCCGTTCTTCGTGGGCCGTCTGCGCTCGCGCTCTCTCTACACGCACGCGCTGTGGAAAGGCTTCGGACTGGGCTCATAGGTCGGGTTCGACTCGAGTCTACTGCTGCGGCGGCTCTGAAAAGGAACACAAGGGCAAACCGAGAGAGGCGGACCAAGCCGCACGCATCGCCGCACCTAGATAGCCCCAGCCCTAGTAGCCAGCCCTTCGTTCGGATCTCGATCGGGGCAGCCATGGCCTCGTCCACGGAGATGATGCATGCGGAGGAGACTGCTTCCCTCGTCGGAGCTGGAGCAGCACCGGGTGAGGAGAACCAGCCAACGGTGGTTGTTCCGCCGCGTCCACACAACAACAACCCTAACCAGGTGAGCGAGGCCGCTGCCGCCGACGCGACCACGGAATTCAGCACGGCCGCCTTCCATGCCGCCATCCATGCCGCAGCAGCGGAGGCGGAGAGGAAGATCCGCATAGCCGAGGCAGAGCTCCCAACGTTGCCGTGCAAGCCGCGGGGCTGGCGGCGGCTGATCTCTTTTCTCTTCCCCGGACAACAGATGCTTGACGAGGACTGGTACAGGTAACCAATCACCCCATCCCGGCCTGTCATCCAATTCAATCCATCCGCACTTGCATCTCCACTCCATCTGAATCTGGCCACCAACGGGTTGTCAATCCCAAATTTTGGCTTTCAATCGATTTCAGCATAGGCAAAGGCTCATGTTACTTGTGTCTCAACTAAAAAAATCATCCACAAATTGTTTGTGCTTTGTATCCATTGAATTTATGAACATCCACAAATCTGTTTGTGCTTTGTATTTTTGTCCAGCAACATCTCCATTGTTCTTCAGCTGGCCTCTTGCTCCCTCCCTAATAAAGTGATAATAATCGAGTGTCACTGATTCATGAGCATACGCCGGTCCTTTTTTTAAAAAAAAAATCAGCCAAGGAAACATGCTTGCCTTTGTATCTTACATGGTGGACATTTCACTTACCTGCAAATTTAATTTGTACAAGATAGCACTCTTCTTTGGCAAGCTACCATATTTTAAGTTTTGTGTAAGGCATGAATTATTATGTAATGTTCAATTTTTCCTTCCTGTTTTGCTGATCTGGGTGTATATATGTTCAATGTTGTTCTATTCTATTTAAGACCCAAGATGCCGGGGTACTTTGAGCAATTATCATTGGATCGCCGACTTATGGAAGATTGCCTGCACCTATACAACTCCAAGAATCCGGTTCGTGATCTATCCTATCCCCCCCCCCCCCCCTTCTCTCTCCCAACTCACATTCCTGCATTTTATAAATTTCGTCTTACCTAGGATCTATATGCATTGCGTACATATTAAACGGATAACGAACTGCCCTGGTTGTCTGTCACCACTTTGAATTGGCACAGAGATAAAAAAAACACTAATACATACAAAATTGTTTCTGTTTAACACACGAAAACGACGTTAGTGGATTTGTCAGGATCATTACTTTTTAATTATAATTTTGGCAAACTGTGCTACAATACTTATGGAAGTTTTGTTCAAACTTGTGTTGAGGTCTATTGTATAGCCTAGTGAAAAGTATAAAAGAACTGATGCAGTAAGTGGATGAAGTAGTGAACTCAATCATCCATGCTTCTTTTTTTTATTTAATTATTTTTCCTTTTACCTAGCTACCCTTACCAATTTCCTTTCCCTGTGACTGATTGGTTGATTCAGGGCAATGAGTATGAGCCTGCTCCTGGGATGCTGACCCAATATTTCCATTTTGACAATGGCACTTGCTGGGCTCATGGCAATTTTGTGGCTCGTCGGAAGTCCTCCGGTTGCTTCTCCTTCCTGCCTGCTCCACGGACTCTCTTCTTTTTCGAGCGCGCTTTTAGAGTTGGTTTCGATGGAGTTGTCACATGCACCCCTGTAGGTATGATCACTTCTTGCTAGCTTAATGCATATATATCATATATGTATTCACTGGTAGATCATTACTTTTGCTAATGTCATAGGATTTTCATTAGAAAGCATGCCACAATATAGAACAGGCTAATGCTGAATGTACAAGATTCACCTTAGTATATATATTATACTCCATCTGTTCCAAATTATAGATCATTATGGCTTTTCAAAATTCATAGATTTTGCTATGCATCTAGAAAAGCCAAAACAACCTACAATTTGGAATGGAGAGAGTACTACTTTGATGTGCTCGTGACATCAATTGCTAAAAACTACTTTTGGTTGTCTTTTGAGTTTTGACTATGTAGCTTTGAGGGATCCATGATCTAGTTATTAACAAGACAAGAATCAGTCATCCATGTCTGCGTGCATACTTTACTGTTTTGACTGCTTTTTCTTCATCTTTTTTGTCTATGTTCATTCTGTGGCAGGCAATTATTATATTGCATTATGTTCACATTCCCCATGCTGAGATATTTAGCCTGCTTTATTTCAATTCTCGTTTGAATACTTGTTCTGAAAATTTGACTTTGTATTTGTCGAACAGCTGTTACTGTATATGCATGCTTCTTACTTATTTCCCCACTACAGACTACCAGTGCATTCTTTTTCTTATTTACATTGAGACAATATCGATCATAGCATAACACAGCAAAATGAATTGCTTTTTGGAAGCTCATTTCATCTTCTCTTTTTCGTTATTCATATTCATCTTTTGTACTCTTGATCGTCATTTTCGCTAGATTACCCCTTGAACATTGCACTAAGACGCACCACATGATTATTTGGATATTAGAGTGCAATAATGCTAGCATGAATGTGCTAACATGGCTTGGGTTGGGGTGGTGATGAACTTGTTTAGAAAAAAATGGATAAACGCAAGGCCATCCTAAACCGGCTAGGATATGTGCAACTTTTGTTCATCTGACGACAGATTGCATATAGCACTTGCCTTGCTTCTCCAGTTGTTGACATGTAGAAGATTATTATGTTACGCTAATATGGCTTGGGTTGGGGTGGTGACGTCATGGACTTGTTTCTAGGACTCTATATTTTCCATGCTGAGCCCCTTAAAGAGATTAAGATATTCTTGGCAATTTTCTTGAGAACAAGAGAGTGGTACAGTTTTGGCCTTGTGGCTACAGACTTCCTAGTGTCTACGTTGCCTTTGCTATTGCAACTGTTGCTACAATTGTGATCTGCTTACACATGTTTTTTTTTAACAGAAGTCGACAGGTTAACCTATTTGCACGTCGTTACATATAATCAAGCTTGATTAGTGCCTTTGCTATTACATTCTCATCATGCTCTTGGCAGAAATTAATTTTGGCCGTTTGTTTCTTGTGTTCGCAGATGAACCAGTTACCGAAGCCTACAGCGTTTTGGGTTTCCCTCTTTGGTGGTCTACTCGTCGTGATGGCAAATGTATGACCTTCTCCCCCCCACTCACTCACTCTCCCTCAGCACGATCTTCATCTTAATTTATTCTTTTTGCTTGGCTTCCTGTGTTTTTTTTGCAGTGGATGCCATTTGCAAGACATGCTATCGTCGCTATGAACTTGCACATCCTGGCATACAGAAGAAATTTGCATGTGGGCATGACAACGTGAGGATACTCTGTAGAATGTGCTATCAACAAGTCTCCTGTGTTGTGCATCCATACCCAGGAGAATTCACGTTTGGTCACTGAGCTGCTACTATCGATCACTGTGGATAGGAAAACTGGCTTTTTAGTCTAGAATTAATATGACGCTTAAGATAGACTCGTCGGTACGTGCTTCTATATTTGGCTTGCTTGTTGGAATGACTGCGTGTGTACACGAAACTTGAACGCGATGTTTAGAAATTAACCATGCATGCATGTTTTATGTTTCTGTTTTTTTGCTGGAGGCACGTGGTGGAAAGGGCGCTCCACGCCTCCATTGTTGAAGCACGCCAGTTTTTGGATCTCGAATGCTTTTTTTTTCTCTCTGGCGTTTTGTTTCCTGCGCAAATTATAAGTCAGTTTAGCTTTACCTCTGGCCAAGTGTACTATTAAAACATATAATATCAAATGCACTATCAGGATATTCAATGGTTAAACTAATTTGATATTATAGATGTTGAGAGACATTATTTTTATACTCCTTCTGTTTCAAATTATACTTTGTTTTTTTTTACTTCAAGTTTGGTCTCCCTCCCGTCTTCCTCGTGCGTCGCTGCCGCGCTGACCCCCCCCCCCCCCTCCCTCTCTAATTACCATGTGATTCAATTTATCCACGAATATCATTTGTCTTTTTATTTGTCCGTACATACAAAAATGAAATATTAAGTTCAAATCTAGCGTTATTGACTATTGAAGGTGGGATCCACACAAGGTGGAATCTCACACTGACTTGTACTACTGTAGATTTCAGGAGTGCATGAGGGGTAAGCCCCAAAGCCCAGCCCATCAGAACCAGTCATCGGCTCATCGCTGGAGCACAGTAGCACACCGGTCGGAGGAGGAGACACTGGAAGCAGAATTCCTGGAAGCACCAAGCACGACGAGGCTTGAGTGCTTGACAGCTTGAGACTTGAGAGGAACCGAAGAAGGGGAGCCAGAGAGGCCGCCTGCCTACCTGCTATAAATACACACAGCCCGGCCGCCCCGCGCCGCCTTCCCCCCCAACTGGCTCCGCCCCCCTCAACCACTCGGGACTTCAGGAGGCCCCTGGAGGAAGCAAGCAGCTCAAGGTGAGAGGCCTCGTCTCCCCGCCCGATCTCCCTGTGCTCGCTCGCTCGCTCGCCCCCAAATCGTCCTGTCTCGTCCCGCTTCCGAATCCGTGCCGTTCCGACCATCTCGTTCGGGGTATTTTCTCTTGATTTTTCGGGTGGTTTTGCGGGGGTTTCCGCGAATGCGGGCGGGAAATTGCGGGGGAAGCTTCTAGAAGCTCGATCGAACCTCCTCGTCGAAGCGGGGCGGGCTCTAGGAGGTGCGGTTAGAGGCCGTATCGAACCGCACCTGCGCCTCTCCGCTCCAAAATCTGTGGCTGCTAGCGATTCCGTGGGAAACCCTTTTTTTCAGGGATTTTTTTTTTGCTATTTGTTTTGTTGCGTTTCGTTTCGCGGTGGATTTCCGGGAATGCGGGTGGGATTTTGGCGGGAGAAAGCTTCTAGAAGCTCGACCGAGCTTCCTTCTCGAAGCGACGAGCGAGCGGGCTGTAGGAGGTGCGGCTCTCTGCTCCCAATTCAGCGGTGAGCGGTGTCTGTCGATTCGTCAGGATTTTTTTACCTGTTTTTGGGGGAACAGCTCGAATCCCCACTCAAACGTGGCGCCGTTGTTTTTTCGAGCAGCATCCCAATTTTGGGGGTGTTTATCTGTGATTTTGGAGTGCTGTTGTGATCAGATTACGGGGGAAAAGTATCCGGTGTTGTTGGGTTGTCAGTCGTGGTACGGAGATGCAATCGCGCGATTGTTGCGTACTTGGAAGCGCTTGGTTCCGACAGAAATTCAGTTGCCTACTCGTTCGGTTTTTACCTATTACCCAAATTTTGTTGGTCCATCTGCTGTTTTGAAATTCCACGCAAAAGTTTGTGGTTATGTTTGGGTTATGACAGGATGAGATTGCAGGGAGGTGTACTGGTTGTTCTGCTGTAACATTTTTGTTTGGGCATGAAAGTTGTATACTGTTTTCAGTAACTGATCCTCTACATGTCATAGGGGAGTAGGCTGCATCTGCCATTGAAATTGTATGAGAACGAGTTGACTTTTGTTTATATGTAGGTGCCAATGTTTATCTAAGCGAACTGCTGATAATGTTATTTTGAATTTGGTCTAATTTGTTGTGTACTGCCTTTCCGTGTTCTCAAGCTTTGCATGATGATAATTAGATCCAAATGCAATACCTTGTTCTGCTGTTTTGGCCATAGATTCATGTTACCAAGCTATACTGTTTTTTTTAGTATTAGCTTGGTGGTCATGATGTTTGTTCACATGTGAGGACCTGGTTACAACAATTTTGGAATAGAAATAGTCTGTAGTAGCATGCTGCCATTAATTTTTTTGAGTGTATGAACAAGACTTAGCAGTATTGCAGTAGCATATGCTATATTGGCTTCAATGTTTGGCATGAAAATTCGTACTACGAAAATATACACAGTTTCCTTGCAGTACCTAGATTATATGCGCGAGGAATGTTACGGTGCTTGACCGGAACCAGGCGGAACAAGGAGGAACCGGTGGTTCCGGTCCACAATTAATTGATTCCGGTCCACAATTCATAACAAGAATTAGTTCCTACTCACAATTATTTAGTTCCTGGCCCACAATTACTTGGTTCCGGTCCACAAGATTGGTTCCTTGTAATAGGTTCCTCCTATTTTACAACCACCCGATCTGGACCGATGGACGACTCATAAAAACCTCAAGTATCGAAGAAAGAGTCTATATGCGCACTTCCTTTCTTTCAGGCATGCATGGCTAGATACCTTCCCATTGTACTTTACTTATGGTCTAGTTAATAAGAAAGTTAGTGCATGGTGGGTTGTTAAAAATTGATCAAGTTATCAGTAGTTCCTACATTATTTCCCTAAACCCTTTGTGCATGTTGTGCTTTCTCATCGTTTTCAGTACAAATGTTCACCATGTAGCCATGTAGGCATGTATGTACTTATATCCTTTCAAGTGCCAAGAGCTAGCAACATAACAGACACCTCTTTCTTTTCTATGTTTCAGGACAAACATTAGAACATAGTGCGGTCGTCTGTAGTGCTTTGATTTTTAAAATATTTATACAAATTAAGCATTTGCTAACTCCTATATTTGCCATTTCTAGGGTGAAAGATGGTAGTTTGTGCTGAAACTCCTCCCAAGTTAAAGATCCCAGAGAGTAAGATCACAGAACCGACAGATGGCGCTAACCATGAATCCCCAAAACCTGAGAGAAGGACAAGGATGCACCACATTGAGCGGCACAGATCATGTGTTGTGACCTTATCTGACAAGGAACTCAGTGATCTGCAACCTCGTCGTCTGCTCCAGACCCTTGAGGTCTCCAAGAGCCCAGGAGGAGGATCACAGTGCTCACTTCACGAAGAAACCCCTACAGATGCTAATGCATCACACAAGCATGCAACTGCAGATGCTGCTTGGGAAGCCCTTAAAAGGTCAATAGTTTACTTCAGAGGCCAGCCAATTGGGACTGTTGCTGCAATAGACAAGTCTCAGGGAGCAGCACTCAACTATGACCAGGTGACCTTTTCTGTTCCAGTTCAAACATCGATACCCTTGTTCATTCATGCATATTCTGCTTTCTAAATCTGCATTTCCCTGATAGTTTTGATCTATTACTTCTTATTTTCATGCAGCATTGTTGTAACTGTAATGGTAGTTCCAAAATTCTCTAATGGAGAGTATATTTATGCAGACAACTATTGGGTTCCTGCAAAAAAGTGTCCATGATATCTGATGCATGAATAAATTCATCCCTTTGTACCTAGGCATACAATATGATCAGCAATAATTTAGATTTTTCTTGCCATATCCTGCAACAGGTTTTCATGAGGGATTTCATTCCTAGTGCATTGGCTTTTCTGATGAAAGGAGAACATTTGATAGTGAAGAATTTTCTGGTAGAAACTGCCCGCCTTCAGTCAAGAGAGAAGATGGTTGATCTCTTTAAGCTTGGTCAGGGTGTGATGCCTGCAAGCTTTAAGGTGCACCGTCACAACCCTACCCAGAAGACAGAAAGTTTACTGGCTGATTTTGGTGAAACTGCCATTGGGAGGGTTGCTCCTGTAGATTCTGGCTTATGGTGGATTATTCTTCTTCGCGCTTACACCAGGTGGACAGGGGACAATTCTCTGGCTGAAAGCCCTAACTGCCAAAGGGCCATGCACCTTATTCTCAGGCTGTGTCTCTCAGAGGGGTGTGATACTTCTCCAGCCCTGCTTTGTGCCGATGGCTGCTCCATGATAGACCGAAGAATGGTATGCTGCTCAGCTCATATCCAACTAATCCCTCCGTCCCAAATTACTTGTCATTTTGGCTTTTCTAGATACATTCCTTGTGTTGTGTATCTAGATGTAAATATATATTTAGGTGCATAACAAAAGGAATGTTTGTAGAAAAGTCAAAACGACAAGTAATTTGGGACGAAGGGAGTACTTTTTTTTTCATTGTTATAGTTGACAATACACCTCATACCTCTTTGCTCTGATTTTTCTGGAATCTTACTGTTCTACTGCATCCTTCCAAGTCCCATGTCAATCATAATTGAAGCTGCTATTGCTCATCGATTCTTTGGAGTTTTCCATACTGGGCTTATAGGAGTCACTTGTAGGGTGGTTATCTAACTGCTAATATAGGAAGATCAGGACCGAAATACGGAAACACAAGAGGATTGGTACGTAGGTTAAGGTTATATAGTTGTAAACACCAACAGTGTACTTTGTGCGTAGTCAACATGTCATCCAATTCTTAGGCTTCTGGATTGATGTGCACATGTGGTGGTTTTCTTTTAGTTTGAACCCTTGCTTTCTTCTTATTGAAGATACTTAGTAGGTTGCAAGTAGTTTATCTTAATTCCCTGCGGGTTTCTACCTAATTACTACATATACATCCTGTAGGGAATCAATTTGATGCCCTTGAGTGGGGATGACAAGATATTAACACTTTTCTTGAAAGTTTGCCATGTTTCATCATGTATCTTGTTTGCTGAACTATTGACTGAATCCTTGCAGGGTATATATGGCTATCCAATTGAAATCCAGGCTCTCTTTTTCATGGCTATGAGATGTGCCCTAAGTATGCTGAAACAAGATTCTGATGCTGACTTTGTGAACCACATCACGAAACGAATCCAAGCTTTGAGCTACCATCTACACAGCTACTATTGGCTTGACTTCCAAAGACTGAATGACATATACCGCTACAAGACTGAAGAGTACTCGCAGACAGCTTTGAACAAGTTCAATGTGATACCTGAATCAATACCTGATTGGGTATTTGACTTCATGCCTAGCCGTGGCGGATACTTCATTGGCAATGTTGGTCCTGCAAGGATGGATTTCCGCTGGTTTTGCCTGGGCAACTTCATTGCAATTTTGTCGTCATTAGCAACTGGGGAACAGGCTGAAGCTATACTGGATCTTGTGGAGGAGCGCTGGGAAGAACTCATCGGGGAGATGCCACTCAAGATCTGTTACCCTGCAATGGAAAATCAGGAATGGCAGATAGTCACTGGATGCGACCCGAAGAACACCAGGTGGAGCTACCACAATGGAGGCTCATGGCCAGGTGAGAGCTCTCTGGACATTTTAATAGTCATGTTAGATCTTCTGTTTGTTGCCTTAGGACGGTGCTTTGCAAGTTGTTTCCCTGGCTGCTGGTAGCCCTCATATTTGTTTTAATTATGTGATTTTTAGGAACATAGTAAATCACTTTCAAATTAAATAAAATACAGGAGAAAGTTTATTTGTCAATCTGAGCTTCACTTTAACAATATGGTCTTTGGGTTAGCATATGTGTACATGCCGTAATCTGCTCTGCCCTGGTAAAAAAAGACACTAGTATGTAGAACCTGCCCTGGTAAAAAAAGACACTAGTATGTAGAACCTGAAGGCTGTCGTAGATCGCACCAGTTTGCATATATAAACAGACATTTCGTATGGCAAATTGATATCTGTACATGTGTACACATTCTTCACCCTGCATCAGCATCCTTTCTCTATGCGGCATGCTTACTTCGTTTCTGTTATCCCCTTTGCATACACGGTGCCTTTGCTCAGTGCTGCTGTGGCTGCTGGTGGCGGTGAGCGTGAAGCTGGGGCGCCCCCACCTGGCGAGGAGGGCTATGGAGCTGATGGAACAGCGGCTGTCGAAGGACGAGTTCCCCGAGTACTACGACAGCAAGGCAGGGCGGTACGTGGGGAAGCAGGCGCGCAAGTACCAGACATGGTCCGTGGCCGGCTACCTGGTGGCCAAGATGCTCCTGGACGACCCCTCCCACCTGCGGATCATCGCGCTGGAGGACGACGGCCACTCCCGCTCCAGGGCGCCCTGCCTCAAGCGCTCCAACTCCTGCCCGTGACCGCCGCCGCGCGGCGCCCCCTTTTTTGCCCACGCCGAGACTACGAGTACAGTCACAGTCACAGGTTTCGTTCTGTTTCTGACCGAGGATAATGAAGTGGAGGACATATAGTTATGTTGCATAGAGAATGTTGGTGGCAGGATGAGGATATATACGAGTATGTAAGTAGGTGCTCCTGGTTCTGGTGCGGTTGATGCACGCATCCATTCGCCAGATGTGTAAACTGGTGGAGATTTTTGGTAGCTGAGGCTTCTTGCAATGCGGATGCAGAACTCTGATGGTTCCTGCCTGGTGAACTCTTGCTTGCTGCTTTTTTTTTTTTTTTTTTGGATTCCAAGCTGCTTTTTTTTTAGCACATCTTGCTTGCTGCTGAGTTGAGTGAGATCGTCATGTTTGTGTAATTGTGTTGCCTCGTGTCCGTGGGTGTGGCCTTCGTGGTGTGTAGGTGGGATTGAGGGCGCATGAGTTGGGCCTTCGACACGGGCTGGCTAACCGGACTTCTAGCCCACGAATGAGACCTGGCTCACTCCCAAATGTTTTGTTGATCGTTACATAGAAGAGCTTGCATCAATGCAGTCGGAACAACCAAAGGGCAAGGTTGCGCTGGTGATGGGGAACCCCAAACCTCGGTGGTTGGCACCTCCGGAGGGGATGATGAAGATTAATGTGGATGCATTAGTATCAAAGAATTTGAAGGTTGCCTCAGCTGTGGCTGTCGCCCGTGACACGGCGGGGAGCTTCTTGGGAGCCTCGGCGATGGTGATGGAAGGGATCTTAGACCTTGAAACCTTGGAGGTCTTGGCTTGCAGGGAAGGGCTTGCTTTGGCAAGTGATCTGGGGCTACAACGATTTAGAATGGCAAGTGACTGCATCAATGCAGTTAGGAGCGTCCAAGAAGGGAGTTTGGGATCATGTGGAAACGTGATCAAGGAGATCAGGCTTACCTTGTAAACATTTGTGGAAGCTGAGCTAGTACACGAAGGGAGAGATGCAAATATTGATGCAGATCGACTGGTGAAGAGCTCTACATATGGTTCGCTAGGAAGGCATGTGTGGTTTCTTGATCCGCCGGAAGGCGTTTGTAACTCTCCCACTGTTTAATGAATGAAGGTGATGTGTTCTCAAAAAAAAACCAGGGAAAGCTGAAGAGGCCACCGTCTATTTGTGCAAGTTTGAGAATCTATTGGTGCATTTGCATGCATTTTGTAAGTTTGGAAATCAGAATGACACGGCGTTTACAAGTTTAAGGACCGGCGGCGCTTCTAAGGCAATTCTGTTGTTGTATTTTTTATTTCTCTTTATTTGAACAACATACGGTATGAACAGCTCCCTTTTTTTTGAATAATAGGGCCAAGCCCGTCTTTCATTCAAGACCACACAGCAACAGTTTACAGCACCATTGTTCAAAAGCAAGCGAAAACTGAAAGACAAGGAAGAGAGAGCATTACATAGCGACTCACAGTCGATCATCCCTACTACAAACTAAGAAACAGAGGCCTCTATTCTCCCAACGGACGTGAGAGAGAGGTTCGTCGGCTTGTCTTTGTTGTTCATCAGGGTGCTATCTCCAGCCTCCCTTTGATCAGCAGATGCGCCAGGTTCTTGGGAACTTGCTCCTCCTCCCATTCGCCTCCAGAATTCACCAGGAAGCTGAAAAGCTCATTTTTCAGTGGCCCGGCTAGTTTGCCAATCTACCAGGTTGTTTCCCCAAGCAATTGAGCTTGCTTAGCTTTAAGTCTAGCTCTCGTATTCTCTCTGAAGGACACAACATCCTCCAATTGCCAATTGAGAATCAAAGTTTCTATTCTCTGAAGCAAATTGTTCACATCTATCCAGCGTCCATTCTGAAAACAGAGACAATTTCTCAGCTTCCAAAGCCCCCGCAGGGCAGCAGATGTAAAAATGTTAATAACAGTGCATTTCTTATGGCTAAGCCAGTACTTGGCAATGGATTCAAAACAGTCACCACATTCTACTTCTATGCATTCTGAAAGCTTGAACCACATCTGTTTTGCAACTACACATTCAAAGAACAAATGTTGTATCGTTTCAGGTTCATTACAGAACAGGCATCTGTTGTCCTCTATTTGTTTTCGTTTGCCTACATTGTCCCTAGTCAGAATCTTATTTTGGGTGAACAGCCATAAGAAAAAGTGAATTCTTGGTGGAATTTTTAGTTTCCAGAGTGCAGGGGTGTGTACAGGTTGCACCCCCCTAAAATTGATAATCTTGTACAAGGATTGGGAGGAATATATTCCATTTGAACTAAAGGTCCAGATCAATTCATCTTGCTCATCATTCAGGGTAATTGTGGAGGCTAACTGAAGGATGTACTCCCAATCCCTAAACATACTTGGCCCCATTGTTCTCCTAAAAGTGCATTTCAGGGTGTCCCATCCCAGAGATCATGCACAGTCTTGTTCTTTTCATTCACTATGGCATAAAGGTTCCAAAACTGGATGGCCAGGCTGGAAGAACCCAGCCAGTTGTCCTCCCAGAACTTGACCTTTCCCCCATTCCCTATTTTCCACCTATAGCCCATTTTGGCTGGGAAAAAGTCTAGATAACCCCCCCACCTATGGGGGTTGGATCACATCACCCCCCAACCTATGAAACCGGATGTTTTACCCCCCGAACTATCCAAAACCGGACAAATCACCCCCTGAGGCAATTTTGGACGGCGGTTTGCTACAGTAAAGTCGGTTTTGTCTTTTTTCTTTTTGTTATTTCAGCTGAATCATTGAAAAAGCATAGTAAATCACAGAAAAATCATAAAATAGAAAATCTAATTTTGTTGGACTCCACATGAGTAGATCTACATAGTGAACATATAATATGGAATGTTTTAGAACATTTTTTTGCTATAGCTTTAGATCTATACTTTTCTGTAATTAATTCATAGCTCTAAAAAAAATATTCTAAATCATTTCATATTATATATTCACTGTGTAGATCTACTCATGTGGAGTCCAACAAAATTGGATTTTCCATTTTACGATTTTTCTGTGATTTACTATGATTTTTCAATGATTCAGCCGAAATAACAAAAAAGAAAAAAAAAGACAAAACCGACTTTACTGTAGCAAACAGCCGTCCAAAACCGCCTCAGGGGGTAATTTGTCCGGTTTTGGATAGTTCGGGGGGTAAAACATCCGGTTTTATAGGTTGGGGGGTGATGTGATCCAACCCCCATAGGTGGGGGGGTTATCTAGACTTTTTCCATTTTGGCTGCCTTGGCAGCCCACATCAGGCTTTTGAAGAACTGCTAGCTTCCATCTATATTACTATAGAAGATATTTGGTTTACTAGTTTTATATTTATCATCTATGGTTTGTTTCCAGATTTTCCCCTCATCTAGTTGGTATCTTTTAATCCAAGAACCTAGAAGACAAAGGTTAAGATCTTTAAGGTTTGGGATCCCTAGTCCCCCAAAGCCCTTACACATGTTGATACTGTCCCAATTAGCTAAGTTCCATCTGTGGGTGTCTTCATTGTCATTCCACAGGCAATTGGCCATGTGGGTGGCAATGGTTTTGACAGCCCATTTGGGGAACTTAATGAAAGAAAGCAGATAAATTGGGATAGAGGCTATGCAGGTTTGAATAAGAACTACTCTAGTAGCATAGGATAGCAATCTGCCTTTCCAGCCTGAAATTTTGCTCAAAATTTTATCTACTAAAGGTTGGATGTCTTCTCTCCGCAGTTTTTCATAGTGGAGAGGAACTCCTAAGTATTTAATAGGGAAATCTCCTATTGGACAGCTGAAAAGGTGAGCAATTTCATGGATCTGGTTCTGTTCCAGATTTATGGGGATCAGTTCACTCTTGTGGAAATTGATCCTCATGCCTGAAACTTGTTCAAACAAGGCCAAGATGCCTTTAAGGTTAACTAGATGAGAGGTATCTATACCAGAGAAGAGGATGGTATCATCTGCATATTGCAGGGAGGTAACCTTTTCCTAGGACTAGTTGGTAGGCCTTTGATGAGGTTTTTGGCCTCAGCTTTAGCTAGCATCCTGGTTAGGACATCTCCAACTAGATTGTAAAGGATGGGGGGTAAGGGATCCCCTTGCCTCAAACTTTTCCCTGTTTTAAAGAAGGTGCAGTCATTTCCATTCAAGGTTACCCCAATAGATCCTCCTCGGACTACACTCTCTATCCATTTGATCCATTTGTTGCTAAAACCTCTAGATTCTAGGATTTCAAAGAGGAAGTCTAGGTTCACTCTATCATACGCCTTCTCATAGTCTAGTTTGAGGATAACACCTGGTTCCTTACTTTTATGGACACTATGAACAACTTCATGAGTCACTACTACACTCTCTAGGATGTATCTACCTCCTATGAAGGCACTTTGCTGTGGGGAGATAAGTCTATTTGCTATTTTCCCCAGCCTTAAAGTCAGAACTTTTGAGAAAATTTTGAAACTACAGTTACAGAGGCTAATGGGTCTATACTTCTTCATGGATCTGGCTCCAAGCTCTTTTGGAATGAGAGTAAGCAGGGCATAGTTTAATCTACTTAAGTCTAGCTCCCCATTGTAAAAGTCTTGGAACATATTAATTATGTCTTTCTTCACTACTTCCCAAAAGTTTTGAAAGAAGAGAAAGGAAAGCCCATCTGGCCCTGGGGCCCCCTCAGCATAGCAGCTAGAAATTGCTGCCTTGATCTCTTCCTCAGTGAAAGGTGCAGAGAGTAAGTCATTTTCTTCTTGTGTAACCCTATCCCTGTCACACCAGAAATGCTCCCCTAGGGAGATGCCCCCTCTGCTCTCTTTCTTAAAGAGGTCCTTATAGAAGTCTATAGCTATTTTCATCATTCCTAAATTATCTTCTACTACTCCATTTGGACCTTCTAAAGCATCTATTCTTTTTCTTCTATTTCTCTGATTTGCTACTGCTTGGAAATATGCTGTGTTTCTGTCCCCCTCTAGTATATCTCTGTCTCTGGATCTCTGCCTAGCTTTTATCTCCTCAAGAGCCCAAATCTTATTTAGTTTATCAGCTACCTCTTTCATCCTTTTCCCCTCCTCCTCTGTCAGGGTGTTTTGTTCAGCTTCCCTATCTAGGTTATTGTATTCCACTGCAAAGGCAGTTTCCTCCTTATTCATGGCTGCCACTTCATTAGAAGCCCAGCCCCTAGCCAGCCTCCTAAAGGTTCTAACCCTGAATTGCCAGATATCAATGGGTTTTTCTTCTCTGCACAGTATGGACCATGCTTTGAGAACTATCTCTTTGAAGCTCTCTTTTTCTAGCCACCATTTCTCAAACCTAAACTTTTTCTTTGGTGTGACCATGCTAACCCCTGTGTCTATCAGCAAAGGGTTATGATCACTAGGCAATCTATCTAAGGCTTTAACTCTGGTAAGAGGGAAGTTTGCATCCCAATTAGTAGAAACAAAAATTCTATCTATTATAGCAAGGATGGGGTTTTCCTGGTTAAGTGGTTATTAGTCCAGGTATATAGCCTGTTATTAGGATTGACTTCTATCAGGCCCCATCTATCTACCCAGTTATTGAACATATCAGACCATCTATGGTTAATGAGACCATTGCTCTTATCTGAGGCTTTTCTCACCAGGTTAAAATCTCCTCCAAGGAGAATCGGTTTTTGCCAGGAGCTCATTATAAGATGCAGCTCCTCTATAAACTCTTGTTTACCCTCCTCATAAGGGCTGTCATACACTACTACAAGCTTCCAAGTAAAATTAGCTTTCCTATCTTGAAGGATGACTGAAGCTGAGAATTTTAGAACATCACCCACTGTGATGGAAAAGGTTTCTGAGTTTGCTCCTATTAAAATCCCTCCAGCACTGCCCACAGCAGGTAGAGAGCACCATTCAAAGGGAGTATTTCCTGTTAGGGATCTCAGGAAACCATTAGAAAAAGATTCTTTTTTGGTTTCCATGATCCCCAAGAAGTCTACATGATTACTTCTAAGCTTGCTTACTAGGGCAGTAACCCTTCCAAAACAGTCCTATCATTTTCTTTTTTCCTTGTTATTTTCTTCCTAGGAACTACTGCAGATAAAGCCTCAACCAGCTCCTCTAGCTGTTGTGCTTTAATTTGTTCAGTTGGAGTTGCAGGGGCCTCTCCCTGGTCCAACTGTTGATCTATATTTTCTACATTTGTCTTGCTACAGACTGGATCCTTACATGAGGAGGTGAAGGTAATGTTTCTATGCTTATCTAAATCTATTATGCTATTGAACATATCAGCAGAAACATTAGAGCTATTCAAATTTACATCTATACTTTTTGCAATAGACAGCATGTTCTCCTGTGTGAGGACAGTAAAGTTACAGGATTTGTTACCTTGCTTTTCTTCTAGGTTCACCTTCCTCTTCAGGTTCTGTGCTTTCTCCAGCATGGTTTTGCCATCTTGGGTCAGCCTAGAACTTCTTTTCTCTGCTTGAACAGGGCCCCAGATTGCTGCTCTTTGGTTTGCTTCTTTCTCCCTCTCCAGTGACTTGTCTTGTATTGCAGCCTCTTTTTCCTTGTTCTGTTCCCGAGTCTGAATTGTTGCCTCCTTTGCTGTCTGTGTCCCTCCCAAAATATCCCTCTGCACCTCTGTGTTCTTTTCTTGTGTAATGGCATACACCCATTTTTCAGGTAGAATTGTCATTTCTTGGTCTTCATTTGTATCTTGTTCAGTGTCATCTGGTTCATCTTCACTATCTTTGTCATCTAGTTCCATTGCTTTCAGTAGGTTAATGCAAAAATTCTTGCCTGATTCTTCTTCTTGGAGTTCTCCTCCTTCCACCACTCTCATCACTGATTTCATTGCTGTGTTGTGAACTTTTTGTCTGTCCTGCCTGCTCTCACTTGCTGACTTGGGTGTTTTCTCTCCCCCACTGTCATCTTTAGTTTCTGGGTTCTTTGGGTCCAGATTTCTTTTGTTGATGTCTTCCAACTCTTCTTTTAATAAGTCATCATCTTCATCTATATCTGGGTCTTCTCCCCCATCATCTCCATCATCCCCCTTTTTGGTGATCTGTTTCTGCTCAAAATCTTCAACTTTGTAGCTCAGTAAGAAGAGCTCATCTTTTATCTCCAGCACTCTCTGGCATGGGATCTTCCCAGGATCTTTACATTTGACCTTAAGCTTTACCATGGCAAACTGGTTGGCAAACAGGGAGTACCAATCTACATCTGCCAATTTCCCCAGGCTGGAGGCTATCTGTTGGAAAAACCCCCCATTCACACCATTTTGGTGGGATCCCTCTGCGCTGCTGTCGCTCTGCAGTGAGGGGCCAGCTGCGCTCATTGCTCGCTATGTCGGTGATGATCGATGACGCACTGAATGCAGGTAGAAACTAACCAGCTTATAAGGCGAATGAAATCCGACTTGCTTGGCATAACAATTAACGGTGTGAATTTGGACCTGTAAACTTCCCAACTGTTTGCTTTCTGACGAACGAAATGATGGTTGTGTCTCTGCCTTTCCGCGTTATTGAGCAATAGTATAGATTGTTCGCTTTGTCTCTGGCTTTCTGCATTATTGAGTAATAGTATAGATTGTTTGTTTTCTCAGTAAATAAGTTATAAACTTGAGTTCTGACAGCTTGATCTCGAGTTATCTTGCATTGCATTTGTATTGTAGACATACTCACATACATAATAGTGGCAGATAATAGTAGCAGTAGTGAGTGGGTGGCTCGTAGTAGCGCAGGTGCGCTACCATATACTAAGTTGCTTGTGCTGCTAAAGGGTTTAAATGATGCTATTAGTTGAAAAGAAAGGGACAGTGGAAGTGTGTCGTAACTCGTAACTCGTAATATTGCTATGAACTATGAGGCAGTAAAGATATTTGATTGTACTGATAAGGCAAGCATCTTTTATGACTACTCCATTAGTTATATTCTGTTTTTATTCTGTCTTCTATGCCACTAGTGTATACGACTATTATCAGTTTTTACATTCTGCCTATATATCCTATACAGGCAATCTATGTGCTGCTACTACATTATCACACTTACACACTGCTCGCGAAACTAAATGCAGGAATATAATTGTTAGTGTGAAGATAGTATGTCTGTATGGTGTAACACCCTAATTTTCCATCACTAAATTAATGTAGCAACATGGTGTTTTAGTTTTTGTTTTATAAGGAAATAATAATATATCAATTAAATTTGGTTCTAAAATATTTAAATATCATTTTGAGTAATTTTAGAAGCAATAAGTGCTTGTGCATCATATTTTGGTTGCATGTTGTTTATGTGTGTTTGTGTAAAGTTTTAAAAGTTTTAAAGTTTGTTTGAAAATTTTGAAAAGAGTTTGAAGTGTTTAAAGTTTGAAAAGAAGAAAAGATTTTGAAAAAAAAGAAAAACCCAAACCCCCCTCTCTCTCCCTTTCCCTTTTCAGCCCGCCGGCCTGCTTTCTCTCCCGGCCCAGCCTCTCTCCCCGCCGGCTCTCATCCCTTTCCGGCCCATCAGCGACCCGCGCGGCCTGTTTCCCCCTCCCTAATCTCCTGTGGCTGACAGCCTGGCCCCGCATATCAGCACCTTCACCCACCTCAGGCTCCCCTCCCCTGCACCTTCACCGCGCGGCCGCCGGCCGTTACCCCGGCTTTCCGCCCCTCTCCGCCTTCAAACCGGCCTTTATGGTGCATTGAAGCACGGCCGCCGCCCCTCCTTAACCCCCTTCAGTTACCTTTCCGCAACCAAGCACCCCCCTCCCTTGATTTCTCTTGAAACCGCCGGCCGCCATGGCCATTGATGGCCATTACCCCGGCCATGGCTCTCTCTCCCCTCCTTTGCCCTTTAAAAACCGCGGCCGAGCCCCTGCCTCGCCCTTTTCCACACCCGCTCACACCCCTGCACACTCCCATCCTCGCGCTCGCGCCGTCGCCTTGGACTCCTCTGGCGCAGCGCCATTGGCGGTCGCCCGAGCTCCTCGCCGTCAGTGAAGTGGCCCCTGCCCTTCCTTCTTCTTCGCGCTCGCCACTCACCCGAGCCTTCCTCTGTCCCAGGGCGCCCCCTTCCGTCGCCGACCGAGCCGCGCCCGGAGCGCCGCCGTCGTCTTCAACCTCTGGGCGCCAGCGTCGATCTCCTCGTCCTCCGCCTCTCCACCACCAGGAGGTCCCTCTAGAGCTTCGCATCAAGGTGAGGAACTCACGCTCTTCAAAAATCCGGCCGCTCCCGTGCAACTCCCACCACTCCGCGCTCGCCGGATTAGGCAGCGCCGCCCCCTTCCGTTGTGCGCCGCCGTGACTGCCCAAGCCACCCCTTGATCCCCTAGTTGATCTCGTCGTTTCCCCAGCTCCGCGTAGGTGCTATTCGCGCTCGAAACCGAGGCCAGGCGCTTGTTTTCGAGATCGCCGGCGAGCACCGGCGCCGTGCGCCGCCATCTCAGGCACCTGCGCCGCCGCTTATCGCCTGCGGGCCACCGTGGCCGCCTGATCCTGAATCGACGGCGCAGAGGCAGCCTCCGCCCGGTCAAAACGACCGCATACCGGTCAACCCAGGCGCACGCCGGGCTTTTTGCAAATAAGCCACTGGGTTTTCTAAAATCACAACCATATCCTTCCACCTGGAAGAATCGTTCCTTTTAGGTCCCTGCTTTTGTAAATAGGTCCCTGATCTTTTAGTTTCTCCCCCGGCCGTCCATATCTTGATCTACGGTCCAGATCCGCGCCCCGCCCGAGTCAACAGAGACCGTAACGGTCAACTCAGGGCTGGCCTCTGCCTTTTTGCAAAAAGAACCCTGAAGTTTCCAATATCACAAAAATGCCCTTCCACCTTTAAGTATCCTTACAGAGAGGTCCTGTTTTTAGCGTATGGGCCCCTAACCTTTCCTGGTTTTCCCACCCGCCGTCCTTAGCTGCCTTTTATCACCTGAGACCCTCAGATTTTTTTTAAGTTCATGTTTTAGCCCCTGGTTTCTTGCAGTTAAGCCCCTGGAGGCCTTGTTTCTTCACAGAAAAGCCCCTGAACCTTGTTTTGGCCGTATCTTTTATGTTTTAGCTCCGTTTCCACCGTTTCAAGTTGCGTTAGGTTCATATCAACTCAAACTACGTATTAGGACCAATGTTGAACGTGTTCTATGTTTTATAATTTATTTAAATATTAAATACGATTAAATTCTTAATACACATGCTTTTCTAATTAAAATCTAATTAGAAGTTCAACACGTGTTTTCATAAGAAAGTTAATATGATTAATATTAATTAAATATTTCTTTCAATTAAAAGCTAATTAGATGCATACCTTGGTTTTCATAATCAAACTTAAATTGATTAATGATTATGCAATTTGCTTTCTAAATAAAAGCAACATAGGTTATATCCCGAGTTTTCTTAATTAAATGTTAATTTGATTAATATGAATATAAATGTGTTTTTAAATTATAATTTGATTAGTTCAACTCGAAATATAAAGATGAATGCCTAGATGCTTTCACATGCTTCTTTTAATTAAATGTTTAATTTGCATAAATCATACTTGAATATTTATAAATAAAATTTGAATAAGTCTTACATCGTCTTTTTAATACAAATATAACTTGCTTAGTTATTAAATAGGGTATTTCTTTGAAATAACCTATGCACATAATTTTACTTAATTAAAGTATACCAAGCACATAGCTAGCTCTTGTATGTGATCATCCAAAGCTCCCGATAGTTCTGAGTGTTTTTGCGTTCGTGTTCCTAGAGCCAAACCCTGTTTCTCTTTAAGCTTTTCATGCTTGGTGTATTGTTTCATTTATTGTATGTATTCTTGTGTGCTCGTAGACATCGTGCCAGTTTCAAGTGAGCAGCCAGTTGAAGTGGATCAAGAGCAAGTGTTTGAAGAAGAAGAACCCCAGTGTTTAAGCAAGGAAGGCAAGTGGACTTCTCCCCCTGCATATTCTATTTTTGTCCCACACAACTTGCATGATAACTAAGTTTACTTTTAAATGTTGTATTGCATAAACTTGATGGGAAAATTACCTTTTTAAGGACATGATTAGATTTTTATTCCCTTTACCTTGGACAACCCCTTTTTAATAAATGTTTTGGGTAGAAATGCTTAGTTGCTATAACTTGGGATGGTTCAAATGAATCTTTGCAAAATGATGAATGTTGATCATGATAACTTTGGTGATATATATATATATATATATATATATGTGTGTGTGTGTGTGCTTAATAACAAGATCATATATGGTTTAATCAGAACATGGAGAACCACCCAGGAAAATAGTGCAACCACAGTCCATATGGCTCTGGCTTAGCCAATTAATTAGGTGTGCGATTGTACAGGTGACCTTATCCGAAAGGAACACAGGGGGCTCGGGGTTGCAGGGGTATAGCCCGGTCCTCTTGGCCGCAGCCTTTGCTAAGGTGCTGTCCACTAGGGAGGGTTATGGTCCGCCCTGAGCTGTAACTGTCGTGGGTTGTTGGTGCTTTTGCATATCTTTGTAAAGGCTTCGTAGCGTCCCTATGCAATCACACCTCGGAAGTGTGGTATTGTGCCTGATCAGCACATGCGTGGTTGGGTTCAAAGTTCTTCGGAACTTTTACGCGAGCTGTGGTGAAAGTGTACAACCTCTGCAGAGTTAAAACTGATCGATCAGCCGTGCTCACGGACAAGAGCGGCCTGGACCCTCACATGATTAATGAACTTGAAGATGGAATTAAATTGTGGTTTATATATGGTTTGAGATGGGATGTTTTCTAAAGTCTTTTTAAGTGGGATGGTATAAACTTACACCTAGTAAATAGGTGCTTGCTAATAAAATTTGACCCACATTAAAAATGCTAACCGCTGCAAACCTTAGCCTATCCTTGATAGCCTTGCATCTTCCCCCACTTGCTGAGCTCCAATCATAAGTGTGCTCACCCTTGCTTACCCGCTGTTCAAAGGAGAACAATGGAGAAGAGTACTTCAGCGACTACGATGAGTTCTGAGGGTTGCGTGCCCCCAGTCATGTGCCTGTGGAAGCTGAAGACGGAGTTGCTTCGTCTAGTTATCGTTTGTTCGTTTTAAAGACCTTCGAGTCTAACGTCTGAGTGTAATAAAGAGATAATGTAATGGTTTAACTCTTGTACGTTTTTATTACTGTTTACTGATATTTCACTCATGACGTCTATCATATGTGTGTAAACTTGATCCTGGCGCACATATGAGATGCATTTGGTTTTCTTCGGAAAATCAGGTGTGACCTGCAGAGTTAAAACTGATCGATCAGCCGTGCTCACGGTCAAAAGCGGCCTGGACCCTCACATGGTTAATGAACTTGAAGATGGAATTAAATTGTGGTTTATATATGGTTTGAGATGGGATGTTTTCTAAAGTCTTTTTAAGTGGGATGGTATAAACTTACACCTAGTAAATAGGTGCTTGCTAATAAAATTTGACCCACATTAAAAATGCTAACCGCTGCAAACCTTAGCCTATCCTTGATAGCCTTGCATCTTCCCCCACTTGCTGAGCTCCAACCATAAGTGTGCTCACTCTTGCTTACCCGCTGTTCAGAGGAGAACAATGGAGAAGAGTACTTCAGCGACTACGATGAGTTCTGAGGCTTGCGTGCCCCCAGTCATGTGCCTGTGGAAGCTGAAGACGGAGTTGCTTCGTCTAGTTATCGTTTGTTCGTTTTAAAGACCTTCGAGTCTAACGTCTGAGTGTAATAAAGAGATAATATAATGGTTTAACTCTTGTACGTTTTTATTACTGTTTACTGATATTTCACTCATGACGTCTATCATATGTGTGTAAACTTGATTCTGGCGCACATATG
The DNA here is from genome assembly GCA_036936925.1 of Cenchrus fungigraminus. Classification (NCBI taxonomy): domain Eukaryota; kingdom Viridiplantae; phylum Streptophyta; class Magnoliopsida; order Poales; family Poaceae; genus Cenchrus; species Cenchrus fungigraminus. The sequence goes on along the minus strand of CM072770.1, from coordinate 122,026,189 downwards.
AGATGCATTTGGTTTTCTTCGGAAAATCAGGTGTGACAGAATGGTATCAGAGCAGTAATGACTGTAGGACGCAGCCTTAAGTTAGAAATGGTCAAAAAGTAAGGATTCATGTTCTAGAAAGCCTGTCATCCTTCAAAATCGACTTATTTACGCATAAAAATCTAATTTATTCTTTATTTTCTTGTTAAAACACATCTTTTTGTTTTGATCTATTCTGAGTTCAGTTCTTGTGCTATCAGCTGGATCTCCACCACCGGTGTTATCTAAAATAAGATCTTAGATTGCCTACCTCTTATCAACTTCGATAGAAACGTTTTTGTGAGGACGACCGTTGTGTTAATGCTTGTTGTTTGAACACATGTTTGATTTGGATCTTTGCTTGTGTGAGTTGTATTGTGGAGTGATGGCCACAAATGCAACAAAAAAAAATTGTTAGGTTAATAAAGATAGTTTGGGATCAAATCTGGGTTATCTTTTCCTCTATCTATCATACAAGATGGTTGGAGTAAAAATCTCTTTGCACAACTCTTTGACATAACATCACTATTTTTATCATATCTTGAGCTATCAGAATCTGTCTTAGTTTTGAAATTCATGCTGCTTCATCTTTTCGAGTTCATGTCTTCATACATCAGTTCAATCTTCTTGTCTGAATAATTTCTCTAACAGTCAGATGGTACAAACCAGGTCAGGAGGAGGACAAGATGTTCCGCCGGTGATTCGTGCTCATATAGCTAATCAACAAGCACCACCACCCCCACCCCCACCGCTTAACCAAATGGATCCCGCATTTCAGCAATTTCTTGCCGCTCAAACCCAGCTGTTGCAAAACCTCACCGCCACAGTTCAGAATCTACAAGCTCAACAGAACCAACCAGCACCACCTCCTCCACCTCCGCCACAGCAGAGGGACAAGCATAAAGAGTTTATGAGCCACCACCCTCCTACCTACTCCCATTCCTCCGATCCGTTGGATGCCGACGACTGGTTGAAGACAATTACCAAGAAACTAGAGATCGTTCAGTGCACCGACCGAGAGATGGTCCTTTATGCTGCAGGCAGACTGACAGGGCAAGCCAGTGATTGGTGGGATGCATATACTGTTGCACATGCAGCTCCCAATACTATTACTTGGCAGGAATTCAGAGATAACTTCCGTACATATCACATACCTTCGGGAGTGATAAAACTTAGGCAGAAGGAATTTCTGGCACTGAAGCAAGGGAATATGTCTGTCACAGAGTATCTCGACAAGTTCACTCATTTGTCCCGTTATGCTCCCGATGAAGTCAACACTGATCTCAAGAGGTAGGAAAGATTCTTGGATGGATTGATTGGACCGCTTAACTATCAGCTGCAAAGCCATACATTTCCCAACTTTCAGACGTTGCTGAACAAAGCTATAGGTTTGGAGAATAAACGAATGGAACTTGGTGAACAGAAGCGCAAGTTCAAGTCTCATGGACAGTCCAGCAACACACGCCCCCGCTTCAACTCATCTCAGAATTCTCAGTTTTACTCTGGTGGATCAAGTGGAAATTATACTCAGAATTTACAGTTGCAACACTCAATTCAACAACCTCAGCATTCTAGCCAGCAGACACCACATGCTCCAAGTCATCATCAAGATCGTTCAGGAGCACCAGTGAGAAGCAACTCCCCGGTTCATCCTAATGGTTGTTTCAATTGTGGAGAATTTGGACATTATGCCAACATCTGCCCGAAGCGCAATGTGCAGACTCCTCAGAAAGATAATGGTCAGAGATTTGGACAACCGTTATCACAAGCTCGCATCGGGAACACTACTCCTCAAGGTAACAGAGGCCAACAGAACTACGCACATGGTAGAGTGAATCATGTGACGGCTGAACAAGCTCAAGACGCTCCAGGTGTTGTGCTGGGTACGTTCTCTGTCAACTCTGTACCAGCAACAGTTTTATTTGATTCCGGAGCATCGCATTCATTCATTACTGAACAATTCGTGGCAAAGCATGATATACCTATGAGTTCTATGAAGACACATTTGTGGGTTAGTTCCCCAAACGGTGAAATGAAATCTACCTATGTATGTCCACGAGTCAATCTTAAACTCAGAGGAATAGATTTTCAAGCTGATCTAGTAGTCCTTACATCTAGTGGAATAGATGTTATTCTTGGAATGGATTGGTTAGGCGAATGTGATGGAATAATTCTGTGTGCCAAGAAGTCAGTACTCTTAACCAGCCCACAAGGAGATAGGATTGAAGTTGTCGCTACCACCCCATCCAAGGAGAAAGGAAAAGTGAAACAAGATGAAGGAAAGCAAGTGAAGGAGCTATGACTGTCGAAAGAACAAATGTTCAAGATGAGCTTATAGAAGAGTACCCTTAGTTTTTCCAATCTCTCCGAATCTCGGGACGAGATTCTTTTTAAGGGGGGTAGATTTGTAACACCCTAATTTTCCATCACTAAATTAATGTAGCAACATGGTGTTTTAGTTTTTGTTTTCTAAGCAAATAATAATATATCAATTAAATTTCGCTCTAAAATATTTAAATATCATTTTGAGTAATTTTAGAAGCAATAAGTGCTTGTGCATCATATTTTGGTTGCATGTTGTTTATGTGTGTTTGTGTAAAGTTTTAAAAGTTTTAAAGTTTGTTTGAAAATTTTGAAAAGAGTTTGAAGTGTTTAAAGTTTGAAAAGAAGAAAAGATTTTGAAAAAAAAGAAAAACCCAAACCCCCCCCCTCTCTCTCTCCCTTTCCCTTTTCAGCCCGCCGGCCTGCTTTCTCTCCCGGCCCAGCCTCTCTCCCCGCCGGCTCTCATCCCTTTCCGGCCCATCAGCGACCCGCGCGGCCTGTTTCCCCCTCCCTAATCTCCTGTGGCTGACAGCCTGGCCCCGCATATCAGCACCTTCACCCACCTCAGGCTCCCCTCCCCTGCACCTTCACCGCGCGGCCGCCGGCCGTTACCCCGGCTTTCCGCCCCTCTCCGCCTTCAAACCGGCCTTTATGGTGCATTGAAGCACGGCCGCCGCCCCTCCTTAACCCCCTTCAGTTACCTTTCCGCAACCAAGCACCCCCCTCCCTTGATTTCTCTTGAAACCGCCGGCCGCCATGGCCATTGATGGCCATTACCCCGGCCATGGCTCTCTCTCCCCTCCTTTGCCCTTTAAAAACCGCGGCTGAGCCCCTGCCTCGCCCTTTTCCACACCCGCTCACACCCCTGCACACTCCCATCCTCGCGCTCGCGCCGTCGCCTTGGACTCCTCTGGCGCAGCGCCATTGGCGGTCGCCCGAGCTCCTCGCCGTCAGTGAAGTGGCCCCTGCCCTTCCTTCTTCTTCGCGCTCGCCACTCACCCGAGCCTTCCTCTGTCCCAGGGCGCCCCCTTCCGTCGCCGACCGAGCCGCGCCCGGAGCGCCGCCGTCGTCTTCAACCTCTGGGCGCCAGCGTCGATCTCCTCGTCCTCCGCCTCTCCACCACCAGGAGGTCCCTCTAGAGCTTCGCATCAAGGTGAGGAACTCACGCTCTTCAAAAATCCGGCCGCTCCCGTGCAACTCCCACCACTCCGCGCTCGCCGGATTAGGCAGCACCGCCCCCTTCCGTTGTGCGCCGCCGTGACTGCCCAAGCCACCCCCTTGATCCCCTAGTTGATCTCGTCGTTTCCCCAGCTCTGCGTAGGTGCTATTCGCGCTCGAAACCGAGGCCAGGCGCTTGTTTTCGAGATCGCCGGCGAGCACCGGTGCCGTGCGCCGCCGTCTCAGGCACCTGCGCCGCCGCTTATCGCCTGCGGGCCACCGTGGCCGCCTGATCCTGAATCGACGGCGCAGAGGCAGCCTCCGCCCGGTCAAAACGACCGCATACCGGTCAACCCAGGCGCACGCCGGGCTTTTTGCAAATAAGCCACTGGGTTTTCTAAAATCACAACCATATCCTTCCACCTGGAAGAATCGTTCCTTTTAGGTCCCTGCTTTTGTAAATAGGTCCCTGATCTTTTAGTTTCTCCCCCGGCCGTCCATATCTTGATCTACGGTCCAGATCCGCGCCCCGCCCGAGTCAACAGAGACCGTAACGGTCAACTCAGGGCTGGCCTCTGCCTTTTTGCAAAAAGAACCCTGAAGTTTCCAATATCACAAAAATGCCCTTCCACCTTTAAGTATCCTTACAGAGAGGTCCTGTTTTTAGCGTATGGGCCCCTAACCTTTCCTGGTTTTCCCACCCGCCGTCCTTAGCTGCCTTTTATCACCTGAGACCCTCAGATTTTTTTTAAGTTCATGTTTTAGCCCCTGGTTTCTTGCAGTTAAGCCCCTGGAGGCCTTGTTTCTTCACAGAAAAGCCCCTGAACCTTGTTTTGGCCGTATCTTTTATGTTTTAGCTCCGTTTCCACCGTTTCAAGTTGCGTTAGGTTCATATCAACTCAAACTACGTATTAGGACCAATGTTGAACGTGTTCTATGTTTTATAATTTATTTAAATATTAAATACGATTAAATTCTTAATACACATGCTTTTCTAATTAAAATCTAATTAGAAGTTCAACACGTGTTTTCATAAGAAAGTTAATATGATTAATATTAATTAAATATTTCTTTCAATTAAAAGCTAATTAGATGCATACCTTGGTTTTCATAATCAAACTTAAATTGATTAATGATTATGCAATTTGCTTTCTAAATAAAAGCAACATAGGTTATATCCCGAGTTTTCTTAATTAAATGTTAATTTGATTAATATGAATATAAATGTGTTTTTAAATTATAATTTGATTAGTTCAACTCGAAATATAAAGATGAATGCCTAGATGCTTTCACATGCTTCTTTTAATTAAATGTTTAATTTGCATAAATCATACTTGAATATTTATAAATAAAATTTGAATAAGTCTTACATCGTCTTTTTAATACAAATATAACTTGCTTAGTTATTAAATAGGGTATTTCTTTGAAATAACCTATGCACATAATTTTACTTAATTAAAGTATACCAAGCACATAGCTAGCTCTTGTATGTGATCATCCAAAGCTCCCGATAGTTCTGAGTGTTTTTGCGTTCGTGTTCCTAGAGCCAAACCCTGTTTCTCTTTAAGCTTTTCATGCTTGGTGTATTGTTTCATTTATTGTATGTATTCTTGTGTGCTCGTAGACATCGTGCCAGTTTCAAGTGAGCAGCCAGTTGAAGTGGATCAAGAGCAAGTGTTTGAAGAAGAAGAACCCCAGTGTTTAAGCAAGGAAGGCAAGTGGACTTCTCCCCCTGCATATTCTATTTTTGTCCCACACAACTTGCATGATAACTAAGTTTACTTTTAAATGTTGTATTGCATAAACTTGATGGGAAAATTACCTTTTTAAGTACATGATTAGATTTTTATTCCCTTTACCTTGGACAACCCCTTTTTAATAAATGTTTTGGGTAGAAATGCTTAGTTGCTATAACTTGGGATGGTTCAAATGAATCTTTGCAAAATGATGAATGTTGATCATGATAACTTTGGTGATATATATATATGTGTGTGTGTGTGTGTGCTTAATAACAAGATCATATATGGTTTAATCGGAACATGGAGAACCACCCAGGAAAACAGTGCAACCACAGTCCATATGGCTCTGGCTTAGCCAATTAATTAGGTGTGCGATTGTACTGGTGACCTTATCCGAAAGGAACACAGGGGGCTCGGGGTTGCAGGGGTATAGCCCGGTCCTCTTGGCCGCAGCCTTTGCTAAGGTGCTGTCCACTAGGGAGGGTTATGGTCCGTCCTGAGCTGTAACTGTCGTGGGTTGTTGGTGCTTTTGCATATCTTTGTAAAGGCTTCGTAGCGTCCCTATGCAATCACACCTCGGAAGTGTGGTATTGTGCCTGATCAGCACATGCGTGGTTGGGTTCAAAGTTCTTCGGAACTTTTACGCGAGCTGTGGTGAAAGTGTACAACCTCTGCAGAGTTAAAACTGATCGATCAGCCGTGCTCACGGACAAGAGCGGCCTGGACCCTCACATGATTAATGAACTTGAAGATGGAATTAAATTGTGGTTTATATATGGTTTGAGATGGGATGTTTTCTAAAGTCTTTTTAAGTGGGATGGTATAAACTTACACCTAGTAAATAGGTGTTTGCTAATAAAATTTGACCCACATTAAAAATGCTAACCGCTGCAAACCTTAGCCTATCCTTGATAGCCTTGCATCTTCCCCCACTTGCTGAGCTCCAACCATAAGTGTGCTCACCCTTGCTTACCCGCTGTTCAGAGGAGAACAATGGAGAAGAGTACTTCAGCGACTACGATGAGTTCTGAGGCTTGCGTGCCCCCAGTCAAGTGTCTGTGGAAGCTGAAGATGGAGTTGCTTCGTCTAGTTATCGTTTGTTCATTTTAAAGACCTTTGAGTCTAACGTCTGAGTGTAATAAAGAGATAATGTAATGGTTTAACTCTTGTACGTTTTTATTACTGTTTACTGATATTTCACTCATGACATCTATCATATGTGTGTAAACTTGATCCTGGTGCACATATGAGATGCATTTGGTTTTCTTCGGAAAATCAGGTGTGACATATGGTCGCGAAATGTAAATGTTAGCAAGATGTTAGTAAGTCAATGTCCATTAGCGTAATGTCAGCAGGTTAGGAGCATGTACACTGCTTATATAGAAAATAAATAGAAATAGACAGACGGTAAGTGAGCTGTTTTGGGTGAAGTTGTATCAAACAGTACTGGAAAACAGTTCCCGCATCGAATCAGTTTTCAAACCCCCCTACCCCCTCCCCCTCCCGCCCCCTCTCCGGAGCCGTTCGATGCGGCTCCCCCTAGATCCGCCCCTCTTTCCTTCCTTACCCTCAAGTGAAGGAGCATGCGCAGGCGAGACCAAAGGTCCCAGAGAAGGGTGGTGGCGTGGTGAGGCCAGGGGCCAGGGAAGACCAACAGTGCAGATGAGGCCGGGCTAGGGTGGACGGTGTCGCGGGAGTGTCGAGCACGGGGGAGGAGGTGAGATTGGAGGGGCGGCGACGTGGAGAGGTTCCGACGGAGCGAGACAACCGGCGAGGACCGCAGGAGGCGTGGGCAAGCAGTGGTGTGAGCCCAGTGTGGCGGTGGGGAGCTAAAGGTGGCTTGCGCGGGCAAGCCGGTGGCGGGAGCCCGGCATGGCGGCGGGGACCTGGAGGTGGTCGGCACGGGCTAGCCGGCGGTAGCAAACAGGAGGTGGCTGATGCGAGTGAGCCGGCGACGGGAGCCCAACATGGTGTGCGGGAGAAGATGAGTTGATAAGGAAGAGAGATAGGTGTGAGAGAGAGATAGGTGAGAGAGAGATCGTTGACGGTGAATTTCCGTCAACCTAGAGTACTTGTTATACATTGGTTTCGATTATGATTTGCAACTAACCCGCCACTAGGCACACTAATGATACAACAAGTTCAACTTCGTATGTGCATTTGGAAATGTTGTGTTTTTGCAGGAAAACATGGACAAAAGGGACGGAGTCACAACAAGTTCAAAGGAGTGAATGAGGAGTTCCGTTCGTGTTCGAGTGCAAGGCGAAATCACTTCCAAAGGTGGCAAGGACCAAGGTGCTACGACGGATCATCCCCGAGGACTAAGACGTAAAGTTCGAACTTCATACGAGAAGACCCCCTATCTTGATCGCGGGGATAACGACCTCAAAATGACACAAATCAAGGGGGCTAAGTCCAAAATGCCAAGATGAGCCGCGGGGAGGAAGACGGGCCCGAACCGACCCAGAAAGGGCCTGGGCCGGCCGGCCCAGTCGGATCGGCCCAGGGGGTTTTTGTGGCGGTTCGGCCCGCCCTTTGACCTAGTCGCTCCTTGGTCTATTAATAGCTCCCTCCTCCGACGGCCGCCGCATCCAACCATTCTACCGACGCCATTCACCAGAAAACCGCCGCCGCAAGATGAGGGAGAGAGTTGGATGAGCTCGTCGCAATGATCAACGCCGGCGGAGGGAAGGAAGCCAGAGGAGGACTCCAAGCTGCTGGCCTAGGGGTGTTCCCAAGTTTCATCGCCGCCATCTTCATCGACGACGTTCTCCGGAGTCTCCATCACCCCTATGTGCTTCAATCCTTGTAAGATGATGGGGTAATGTCTCCGTTCATCCCTAGGGTTAGATGGATACATGATTTGTGATCTCTACATGAACCCTATGCCTTTTTATGCTTAATGGTCTATGTCTATGCGAATGCTTTATTTACATATGTATGTACAACATGTGGTCTTAGTAGGGTTTGTGGTAATCGTGGTGATTAGCTTAACCCTGTGGATGCTTAGATATAGATGCGGTTATAAGTGAAAGTGTTTGATTACCTTGCGTAGTGACAGTACGGTGGAGGGAAAAGGCTTAGCGGTCGCATAACCGCCATGAAGCTAGTGAAGGCAACACCCTTTTCATGTAGTAGATGCATGTTCTTGAGATCCTAAACCCTAGGGAGGGAACGCTTATCTACCTTAACCTCTCTCTTGTGTCCACCCTTTGCTATCTAGTTTAACCTTAGATTTCTTTGATTAACATAGGTTAGATTGTCTTTACCTTTATATTAATACCCCTTTCAAAGGTTTTCCATCAACTAGATTAGTACTTGGTTAAGCGCTAGCAGTCCCCTTGCTCCGCGGATTGACAAGAACCTTAGGGGTCACCCCATGGTGAAAAAGGTGTAGGTCCGTACGCTTGCGGATCGAAGGTTGTTACGTGTTTCAACCGTCAACAAGCCCCTTTTTTCTGGCGCCGTTGCCGGGGAGCAAGCCAGTTTGCTACATTTAATCTTGTATTAGTTTTGTTGATTACTAATATCTAACCCTCGTTTTCTAAAAAAAATCCTTTTGTGTTTTTCTTTTTTATTTTTAGTGCCTAGATGGATTTATTCACCTCACCTTTGGAGGACGAAGAGATGTCACTAAGGGAGCTAGCAATGCCGTCAATGGAGGACATTGACATGCAAAAATCAGATTTGGCGCTTGCTACAACCCACTACGAAGTGAAGCCTAGAATCATCAAGTTAGTGGCGACAAACCCATTTAGAGGATTGGAGGATGACAACCCATATAGACACATTAAGGAATTCACAATGATATGCAACACGGTGCAACATGGAGTTCCGGCCTCTTGGTTCAAGTGGAATCTTTTTCCATTCTCTCTCGAAGATGCAGCGCGAAGATGGTATACACTTGCATCCGTTGAAGTGAAAGGAAGTTGGGATGAGCTCGTGAAGAAATTTCTTTCAAAGGTCTTTCCCATAAGAAAGGTCCAAGACTTAAGGAGGCAAGTGCTCAATTTCAAGCAAGGAGAAGATGAAGGAATTGATGAAGCTTGGGATCGTTTCAATGAACTACTCGAGCAAGGCCCGAACTTGGGATTTTCCGGTGACTTGATGTTGCATACATTTTATTTTTCACTAACCCTTAACTCTTCTCGTTTTGTAAGCATGTGTGCAGGCGGTGATTTAATGGATAAAACGATTAGTGAAGCCGCACAAATCTTACAAAGGATAAGTAATGGAAAAAGAACGCAACGAGATTGGCAAAGACGTTGTCGGGAGGAGCAAAACGACAAAAGCAAGCCCAAGGTGCTTGCTGAATTTTTTGAAAAAGATGAACCGGAGGTCAAGGAAGATGAACCAACCATACAAGAAATTGAAGATCCACTTCCCAAGGTAAGAGAAGTCGTTTCGGATATTAAAAATGTTGAAACTAACATGAATGTAAACCGAAGTATGGGGAATGCTAGACCATTGGCGGAGTTCAATCAATCCGGTTGGATTCAAGTTGATTTTGCCCCCCTAATCAACTACCGAAGGAAGGAGGAACACCGACACGTCGCCAAGAGACTTGAAGACGTTTTTGATCAAGAGATGAGTGGAGAGTCGATCCAAAAGATATTTGAAGAAGAAAGAGAAGAAGATGATGAAGGATGGATCGACCAATTTGACAACTCAAAGATTTATGATGAAGAAAGAGAAGAGTACAACCGTGACGAGCCAAGTGACTCGAAGGATAAATGGGAGAAGATATGACTCAAGCTAGAAGATGAATGGGAAGGAGTTGACATAGAGTAAGTACTCCAAAAAGGCCCCTTCCCACAAGGTTATAGCTTGTGTGCTATTGAAGCCTACACACTAGCAAATCAAGACATGGAAGCACTCAAGGATGAAGAAAAGAGTTAATTAACGATGAGCGATCTTGACGACATGTGGTAGACGGGAGATAAAGAAAGCAACATACAAGACTTTGAATATGAAGATTTGGTTGATAAAGAAGACTTCAAAGAAGAGATGAATGCGTACATAGTTGAAGGATTACATGTTCCACATGATGAGTTGAAGAAATTGCAAGATGGTGATGAAGAGACAACTCCACTTGTTGAGATTGACTTGACTTCAACGCTACAAGACGAACCAAAGATCACTCTTGTTGAGAGAGCTCCGAGGCAAAGGTACACACTAAAATCTCAAGATATTATTGGTATTAATGATGATATGTTCAAATATTCATGCTCAACCAATAGAATAAATAATAGTTTAAATTCTATGCCTTGTTCCAATAATGATCATGTTGATAGGCTAGATTTTCTTGAGAATGAAAAAGAGGAAGCATTTATGTTTGAACCAATTAATCTCACACCTAAAGAACCTTTGCCTAATGATGAGCTAAGTTCTATGCATGAAACATATGCTTCTTTTGTTTACACCTTGACTTGTTGCTACAATTCGCATGTGGTGTTAATTATGGACCCGTATGTTTACAATAAGTTTTGTAAATCTCGATCATGCTTTGCGCTTGGTCAAGCTAATGACCTTAAAGAAGCACATGTCGGGAAAGGCCGATTTTCACTAACCATGTAGAGAAGGCTCGAATAATGAAAAGAGAAGTCATGCCTAAAGAGTTGCAAGATAAATTTTTCAACCTCTCCAAATCCCGCGATGGATGCTGCTGTCTTCTTGCATGAAGGGCCATGGCTATGTGCCGAAAAGAAGGTATGTGAGAAAGTCGAGCTCTATGACTTTAAATGAAGCGCTTTTCGGGGGCAACCCGTTTCTTTATGTTTTTACTCCTTTCTTAGAGTAAATAAAGAATGGCACCATCCTATGATGATCAACTTGTGGTTATTAATCTAAGTTTAGTTTTCTTTTTAGAACCACCATCATGTTCATGCTCATATTTATTTATTTGCATGCATTGCATTTTGTTATCAACGTGATGTTTCTTTGCGTATACATGTTTTGCACATAGTTGGCTTGGTTGTTTTATATACTTAATGATGTATGCTTCAGTTTCCATGTTAATGCTTCTAGGGCATTTTTCCTTTTTTGTAATCTTGTGTAAACGTGGTGTTTAAACATGATTGCGGACCATCATCGTTAAGTTTGATAAACCTTGCTAGCTTTTCTTATGTTTTCATGTTGCATAGGTTAGTTTAGAAGCTTTGCAATGCGCTTAGTTTTTCTTGTGCTATAAGAGTTATTGATCTAGGGATAGACATGGTGTTTTAACCCTAGATTTATCAACCTTTATGGCTATGGAGAAATTCGGCAACCTAGTTGTAAACATGGTGTTTAGAACTAGGTGAAATCATTGTCTTTGTTTATATGCTTTCCTATCATGCGCATACACACCTTGCACCACGCACACTCATTAGGTTTTTATTTCTCATTAGACTAATTATGCCACAAGTTAAGAATCTTAGGAGGTATTGTTCGTTTGTTGGCAATTCTATCTACTCCCAACCGTCACCTTGGGGGTAGAATGTGCGCTTAAAACATCTTGCAGGTAAGATAAAGACTCTCACTACAAGGAAATTGAAGGATGGCTAAGATAAAAATGCTTTGTCTTCTTCCATGCCTAGCAAAATGCTAAGCATGGGGGAGACCCTGAATCTTCAACACGGAAGTGCAACATGACGCTCTAGAAGATAGAATGATCAAGATCATTAACGTCTCCGGATCAATGCGCAAGAAGCCACCGATCCCATCAAAATTCTGCGTGATCTCGAAGGGAAAACACTGAATATTTTTGGATATTTAGAAGCCCCATAAAGTTATGATTCCAACCAATCAAGAATCAAGACAATAGGAGGTTCCTACAAGCGGTTATGACCGAAACACCGAGTGCAACACGTCCTGAAATCAGTTTTGGACAGCACGCAGCGCTGAAGTAAAACGGACATAGCTCCCTTGTTTGAACTCCGTTTTCGATGAATGACCACACGTTGGAAAGGTAATTTCATAAACTTTTCAATAGAGCTATATTTCGATATATGTTCTATTCTGGACAGAGGGAAAATCCATGAAAAAGAGACAGCAAGGAGATGATGAGAACAAGAAAGAGGAGATGGTGATGACAACATTGAAGAGAAGGGCGACCAATGACTCTGTTAAGCATACATGATCAAATTTAGAAGTTTAGGAGCATTGGAAAATCAAGACAAGAGCAAATCCACATTCGATACATGGAGATGTTGGGAGAAGATCACGAAGAACTACAAAAGATGGTAACACCTCCATGGACCTTCTCTTTTCCGAACATAAATGCTTGTAAGTATGCCTTCAACCTTAGGTGCAACATTTTGTTTTTCTCTTCCAACAATAACATGGCTACTAGGAGGACAACCTAGATTTCTTTTTATTTTCAATAGATAAGCATGACCATGTGTTCACCTCGATGTTTATATTGCCTATGCTTACGGAAAAATGATGAAAGTTGCCCCTTTGTTTTACCTACATGAAGTTATACGTGTCTTGGCTAATTACTCTCTATAACGTGATCTGAAATTAATTTAAATATCAGCTCTTTTATTTGTGGAGGTGAAATGACTATGCTCTAGACCCACATACATATCTTTGCTCTTTGATTTAAGTTTATGGATAGCCGGATAACTTGTTGTTTTTATGAAAACTTAACTTTTATGCTATCTACATATTTGTGATGCTCTTGCAAAGTTCTACCTACCAAAACCATATACATATATGTTCTATGATAACAAAATCCGTAGATTGCAAACATATGTTTTGATGAGTTGGATTAGGATTGATTTCTATGGTTCGAGACTAAGAAGTTGGTCGTTCCTTTGTGTAACTTTTTCACGCTAGCCTTTTTGTCCATGCATTGTGGGTTTTCACATCGAAAATTTCACAAACTTCGCTGGGCATCCACCCTAAACCAAAAACATCTTTTTGTGATCACCTCCTTGTCACAACCCAATTTGAGTATGGAGTAAAATTCTCGATGGAGATTCAAATATTCCGCAAGATTATGGAATTTATGCTTACTTTAGCAATCATCCCCCCCCCCCTCTTTTATGCTCGAGGACGAGCATCGTTCAAGCATGGGGGAGGAGTCATTACAATCATCTCTGACAAATGCTATGTAAGTATTATGTTGCAAAACTTCTGAGGAGCAAAAGAAAAAAAATGAAAAATGAAAAAAATTATGATGAGAAGAAAAGAAAAGTAAGGAAGAAAGAAAGGAAGAAGAAAGAAAAAAAGAAAGAGAGAAAAATGAGAAGGAAATAAAATAAAAGTTAAAAAAATAATAATAAAGATGCTCCTCGGTTCTTTTTGCTTCATAAGTTCTCAAGTGCCTTGATGACAAATCCATACTCAAATCTTCCAACCATGTGCAATCCGATAACGAGGACTTCACTCGTGCCTCGGGATCATCCATTTGCCACTTGCACATGTCCACCTATATAAATGTGTGTGTTTCATCCCTCTCTCTTTCCAACATTTATTTTCCATAGCCTTTTTGACGAGTCTTGGTAATTCCAATAGATCTCTCTCTTAATTTGACAATATTTCAGATGTATGTTTTGCTAGGATTGTTTTTAACCTTCCAAGCTCCACATAAGCCTTCCACTATCACATATGAGTAGAATAGGTTGAAAATAATCTAGTATAGGCTTGAGTGACTTGATAAGATGAGTGTTTCCATGAGCTTTTGCAAGAGATTTTCACTTATGTTGGACATGCATCTTTTTGAAAATTCTTCCATGTAACAAGGTAACGGTTTGAAGTTCACTTAAGTTTGAGAGCATCGTGTTTATTAAATGTGGGTTGTTCTTTATTGTTAGTCTATCTTCCATAATGAAAAAGAAGTCGGTCACAACTTGAACTTTAAAAATAAATTTTTAAGAGAGAGCAATTTGCCTCGTCATGAATGACTAAGTGCAGGGACAACATTGGAAGGCAACGCTGATTTCCCTTTTAAGCAAGGATTACTTACTCGAGGACGAGCAAGGTTTAAGCATGGGGGAGATGTTGACGGTGAATTTCCGTCAACCTAGAGTACTTGTTATACATTGGTTTCGATTATGATTTGCAACTAACCCGCCACTAGGCACACTAATGATACAACAAGTTCAACTTCGTATGTGCATTTGGAAGTGTTGTGTTTTTGCAGGAAAACATGGACAAAAGGGACGGAGTCACAACAAGTTCAAAGGAGCGAATGAGGAGTTCCGTTCATGTTCGAGTGCAAGGCGAAATCACTTCCAAAGGTGGCAAGGACCAAGGTGCTACGACGGATCATCCCCGAGGACTAAGACGTAAAGTTCGGACTTCATACGAGAAGACCCCCTATCTTGATCGCGGGGATAACAACCTCAAAATGACACAAATCAAGGGGGCTAAGTCCAAAATGCCAAGATGAGCCGCGGGGAGGAAGACGGGCCCGAACCGACCCAGAAAGGGCCTGGGTCGGCCGGCCCAGTCGGATCGGCCCAGGGGGTTTTTGTGGCAGTTCAGCCCGCCCTTTGACCTAGTCGCTCCTTGGTCTATTAATAGCTCCCTCCTCCGACGGCCGCCGCATCCAACCATTCTACCGACGCCATTCACCAGAAAACCGCCGCCGCAAGATGAGGGAGAGAGTTGGATGAGCTCGTCGCAATGATCAACGCCGGCGGAGGGAAGGAAGCAAGAGGAGGACTCCAAGCTGCTGGCCTAGGGGTGTTCCCAAGCTTCATCGCCGCCATCTTCATCGACGACATTCTCCGGAGTCTCCATCACCCCTATGTGCTTCAATCCTTGTAAGATGATGGGGTAATGTCTCCGTTCATCCCTAGGGTTAGATGGATACATGATTTGTGATCTCTACATGAACCCTATGCCTTTTGATGCTTAATGGTCTATGTCTATGCGAATGCTTTATTTACATATGTATGTACAACATGTGGTCTTAGTAGGGTTTGTGGTAATCATGGTGATTAGCTTAACCCTATGGATGCTTAGATATAGATGCGGTTATACGTGAAAGTGTTTGATTACCTTGCGTAGTGACAGTACGGTGGAGGTAAAAGGCTTAGCGGCCGCATAACCACCATGAAGCTAGTGAAGGCAACACCCTTTTCATGTAGTAGATGCATGTTCTTGAGATCCTTTGCCATCTAGTTTAACCTTAGATTTCTTTGATTAACATAGGTTAGATTGTCTTTACCTTTAGATTAATACCCCTTTCAAAGGTTTTCTATCAACTAGATTAGTACTTGGTTAAGCGCTAGCAATCCCCTTGCTCCGCGGATTGACAAGAACCTTGGGGGTCACCCCGTGGTGAAAAAGGTGTAGGTCCGTACGCTTGCGGATCGAAGGTTGTTACGTGTTTCAACCGTCAACAGAGATGTAAGAGATCGTATGCTTGTTGGTTGGCCTAAGGGCGAGGGGGTGAATTAGGTAATTTTAAAACCTTAACCTATAGGCTCCACTATTTTTTGCATGAATATAAACTAAAACATCTATTTAGATGTGCAACTACGGCAAGTTCTAGTGATCAACCCTCATCTCAAAGAGTTTTGCAACCTATAGCCAATCCAATCAAGATAGTACTCTATGGAAGTAAAAGCACACAAGATTGCAAGTAAGAAATGTGGAAATGTAAAGAAGGGATGAAAGGAAGCAAACTCTTGACACACAATTTATCTCGTGGTATCAGTAGGCACTTAGTCACCTCTAGTCCACATTGTTGAAGCACTCACACAAGAGTATTGCTTCCCGATCACCAAATCTCTCCCGAGCGCCCGCCACTTGACTTGCCACTTAGACGTGCCACTAAGGCATTTGCCAAGCCGCCTTGGTCACCTTGATATCACCTCCACTAAGGAACTTCTCCACTAAGCGAAAGGGGGTCTCCACGTCCCCCCGCACAAAGTGTCTTCACCGCACCACACCAAGTCGGAGGGTCAAAGATGATTGTCGGAGAGCCACTTAGGCTCCAAGGGGAGCGCACACCTTATACACCTTGATTCACTCGAGAATCACCTCACAAGGCAGACACACCTTGCATCTCACTCAGCACTAAGCCTAAGCAAACACTACACACACTCTAAGCATGTGCAAAGCCTATGGATGAGCAATTTAGCACTTGGATGGCTTGGAGGTGGTCTTCAATGTGTCTTGGTCTCCTCTGCACTTCAACGCACTCCAGCAACCTCAAATGAACCGGAAAGGAGGTATTTATAGGCTAGGGAACCTGAGCTAGCTGTTGGAAAAAGTCCTCTAAAAAGATACCATCGGATGAACCGGTGGTCTCCTCCCTAGGGGGGCGTCGGATCATCTCGTCACTAATAGCCTCGAAGTAGCAGTTGAAGTAGTCGTTGTGTAAAGTTACTCTGATGCTTACACCGATGGAGCATCAGTTCATCTAGTGTTGATACCCCGCGGACCAAAACCTCTCTGTCTTGAAATATTAGAATTATGCTTCAACCGATGCATTACACCAACGCCTGCCATCTGACAGTCGGTTGATCCGGTGGTCTACTGCTCCTTTGCCTCTACGCCCCAAGTCACTCCGACACTTGCACCGCTGCCTACATCGGTTGATCTGACGGTGTCACCTCATCCTCCAGGGCTCCACAAATTACTCTATTACAACAAGAAAGAGGGTCGTCGGTTGATCTGATGGTGTCTTCTTCTTGGTTTTCAACTTACCATCATTTGGACACCCAAAATATATTCTATCTCTAGAGTTTTTCTATGGTTTCCTTTTGCTTTGATTGTGGTTGCATCCATGGGACCTAGATGACAGTTCTTTTAGTTTCAGGACCTAGATGAGGTCTCGGATAAAGTTCATGGACGTACAATGAAATTCAGAATAAGAAAATTAATAGGAAGGGAAGAAAGAGAAATAGAAAAAGAAATAAGAAAAAAAGAAAAGGAAAATGGTATTATGGACATTTCACTCTTTTATCCATGTTACACAACTGGGAGAAGTTGTTTTGTCAAACGTTTCTCAAAACAGTGTCACATTCATCAGAGAAACTGCTCCACCAACACAGCCACACCCAGAGCCCTACCAAACGCATTCTATGTCCACTCCTGCAGAGCTTTAACACAAAAAATAGTTGCACATCTTTGAATGACTGTAGCTAGCAAACGTGGCATGCCACATAGACAATAGTTCAACCTTTTGATAGTCGAACCTCTTAGCAAAGGACCAAAATGGCTACACTCCCTTCAACATGTTTTATTTCGGCTTCTTCTACAATATTTTTCTCTCACAACGAATATGTTGTACCAATCAGCGCATGGTATTTTTCTCTGACAACAAATATGCTTTCCAAATCAGCATAAGATCTGCCGAACATACCGATATTAATCCAAGCAAATACATGTAAATTGTAAATTTTATGCTAATTACAAGTTTGTTATATAAATATTTATTTCATGTCCTACATGTTGTTGTATTCCTAGCTAGGTTAGGTCAGTCTAAGTGCAAGTTTCATGGGCATAGTTACCTAGACTGAAAACTAGGTAATTGTGCTAGTGGAGTTTCATGGGGATGAAACTCACCTCACATCCCATGAAACTTTCACATTCTCTCTCTTTGCACGTCAGCCAATTCAATGCCATGAAACTCTACATGAAACTCCAATGAGAATAGCCTTAGTCCATTCGAATCTGATAACACGTGCACTAAATATTGTACCATTCAACTGTGGTCGCTGATTGGGAAGAAACTTTAGAAATGGTTGGCCTTTGTTGCAATAAATGTCTTGGTGCTAAAGATTCACCCACCCTTAAATGTGTTAATGTTAGCTTTATCACCTTTGCACAAACTTTTCCAAACTTGCTTTTCCCTGATTTGCGCTTTTCGCTGTAGAATGATGGCGGTGTGTTACTAACATCTTATGATTCATACCAGTTACACGTGTCTGAACATGAAATTGATTGGGATTATGTGTTCCTGGATGAGGGACGCCGCATCAAGAATACATAAACGAAGCTTTACAAGTCACTGGAGTGTATTTCATCATGTCATAAAATAATCATTACCGAGACCCAGTACAAAATAACCTTCTTTAGAGTTTTATGCCCTCATGGACTTTTGAAATCCTGGTTTGCTTGGAAGCATAAAATACTTCAAAAAGAACTATCAATCCCATCAGCCATGGTAACTACAGAGATGCAAAACCCCTGTGGCGTAGAAAGTACTTCACTATTTTGAAGGTAAAAACTATGCATATCTGCTTCCTTTTTCGGTCCTGTGTAATTAACCAGTTGCTGAGATCTTGCAAAATTGTTTCCCGCTGGGTCTTACCGAAATGATTCAACCTTTCCTTTTAAGGAGAACAAAACAATTGTTCAAAGAGCAAGGGCACCGAAATTGTGACAAGAATGAAATTCTTGTCTAAGTTGTGTTGTCTCCTACTCATGTGGACTTATTGCCTTCTTTCTCTTCTCACATCAAGTATTTAGGTTGTGACAGATTTACTTGTTGCTTTTTTACTTGTTTGTTTCAGATTGAACTTTTATTCTTAAGTTCATTTATGGTAAGTAATTTTGTATCTCAACTATTGCATCTTGTGTCCATATCATGCGATTTCAACACAAATGTTAACTGTCTGAGTTTTTTTCAAGTCAAATTTGCTCGAAGAAAATCATAAAATTCTCATATTTGCTCAATCACCAATAATGCTTCTGATAATAGAGGTTATTAATACACACATGTATTTTGTCTCTTTATTAATATTAAGCTTTGTGGAATTGTGGTTTAACAAGTTCAATTAGGATAGCAGTACGCCCTAGCAAAATTTATTGAGGAAGGGAGCATGGTAAGAACGGATGGGTCGATGCCACGCCAGCAAAGGAAGGGGCTTATAAAATAGTTTCAGGCGTCTCCCACTTTCCCACTACTCATATTTCTCATGACTACCAAATGTGTGGGGTGGGTGTTACCTTGACCCAAGCCTCCAGAGTTATCATATTTGATCCCTCTAAGAATCCTAGTGATGATGATCAAAGTGTTGACCGAGCTTACATGATTGGACAAACTAATGATGTTTTGGTTTACTGCCTCGTGACCGGGGCTACGATAGAAGAATATAGGTACAGACAAAAGGTAAACTTCCCTTTTTTTATGCATTTCTCTGAATGTGTGAGCTAATTCTGAAGTCCTTGTACGTACATGTTTTGTTGGAATTTGAGGTGGCCCTAATACCTACTGAGCTGAGGACCTATACCTAGGACATCAACTCACAAGAACAAAACTTTATTACTACACAACAATATTACACAAGAGTGTACAACACCCTCTCTTTAGTGGATAGCCTAGCACTCACCCTATGCTCCACTCAGCTATTATGATCATGGTTGGAGGGCATGTCACGGAAGGGGACCTCTATTTTTAGGCCAAGGGGATATGTGGGGTGATGACATGTGTCCCCTTCTATAGTTTTCACTACACAAATATCTATGTTCTACACTATTCTAATTTTTTCATGGGAACAACATCTTGTGCTTTCATCGAAAATATCATGGATTTTGAGTTATGGGGGAGGTTCTAGAAGTTTGTATTACTTTCTTCAACACTCCCTCTCAATGCAAACCTCTCACCAGACCATGCCAGGTGCTTCTCGAAACTTCTCGAACTTTGCCTTGTTTAGGCCTTTCGTGAAAACGTCAGCAATCTGCTCACCCATATTTGTAGGCACCATCTCAATCTCTCCCACAAGTACCTTTTCTCTTATGTAGTGGTAATTGACTTCTCTATGCTTAGTCCTCGCATGGACGACTGGATTTTCTGCTAGTCGTATAGAGGATAAGTTGTCACAGAAAATCCATACTTGATAATCTGTTGGTTGATGAATATCCTCCATCAATTTCTTAAGAAAGGTGATTTCTTGTGTTGCCATTGTCACTGACTGTTACTCTACTTCAGTACTAGATAATGCCACAATAGGTTGTCTTTTACTGCACCATGATATGTGTCTCCTGACCCGAGACTAACAAAGAAGTATCACGTGGTTGATCATTGTGTGCCACAATCTTTAGTGTAGTCGACGTTTGTCGGGGTTTGATACCATCGGCAAGTAATTTGTGGTATGATTTGTGCGTCTAATCTGGATGGTTGAGCTTAGAGACATCGGGATTATACTGGTTCAGGCTCCGAGGGGGTGCCCTACGTCCAGTTCAGGAAAGTGTTCTATATGCCCACAGGGGCTTGTAGTAGGGGATACAAGCTTAGGTCGAGAGAGGGAAAGAGTCCCAAGTCTCTGTGCGTGGATGAGAGCAGCTGGTGCTCAGTTAGTGGGTGTGGTGTGTGTTATTCAATCTCTTTTTCTGTTATATTTTGTCTTGCCCGTTTACGGTGCCAACCTCTCCTTATATAGTTCAAGGAGGGCCGGTGTACAAGGGCTAGGATGGTAAAATTACACTCTGCTACAGTGCCGAAACAGTGCCACGCCATGGGCCGTCATCTCCCGTTGGCGTCGTACGCTGCACTAGTCGCGGTAGCCTCCATAGGGCGGTGTAGCTTCGGCCTCCGTCCCGAGACGGCTTCTCCCGACCTAGGAGCACACTAGCCGCGTTAGGTCGGGGCTTCCCTTGCAAGCCTCGACATTCTCTCTGATACCTGTTGGGTCGGGTCTCGTTGTTCGATGTCTTACATGCGAAGGATTCGCATGTCCTTGGTCTGTTCAGTATTCAGGTGATGGGACGCCGGGGCAGTGCGCCTGCCACGCCAGAGAAAATCTCATCATTACCTGACCTCCTGACAGGGCAGATCCACGTGCCCCGCCGCAGCTGCACGTCCCGCGCGGCACGGGGCGGCTTCCGCCACGTTGCAGCCCTTCCCTGGGGGGCGGCCGATGGATTACGGCAGAAGGAGCCTTAAGTCGTGCGAGGCGGAGCCGCTTGACGAGGTAGCTAGGGTGGCTACCTGAGTCGGAGGTGGTTCTGCGATGGGGGCGAGCTGCTGTTCCTTAAAGGAAAGGAGCTGGGCATGGCCTTGCTGGCGGTCGATGTTGGGCCTCTGCTGATGCGGCCCACCATTAATCTTCCTGATTCGGGGGTTTAGGGGTTATGATGATTACCCCCGATTTTCCCCTCTTCAATGTTGCAGTATCCTATCACCTAGCAATACTTTGTCTTCTTGTATAGAATACCAAAGTTGATAGTGCCTTTAACATACCTTAGGATATGCCTGACCGCATCAAGGTGAGGCTTCTTTGGATTACTCATGAATCGACCAACCACTTCAACTGGATAAGAGATATACGGTCGAGTCAATGTGAGATAGATAAGACTCCCGACCAGTTCCCAATACATAGTCACATCCTCCAATTTCTTCCCTTCATCTTCTTGCAGCCTCACATTGGGATCCATAGGAGTACAAATAGGCTTGCAGTCAAGCATCTCATACCTTTGCAAAAGGTCCTTGGCATATTTTTGTTGACCAGGAGATGGCCCTTCCTTTGTGCGCTCCACTTCATGTCCAAGGAAGTGATTCAATTCTCTAAGCTCCTCCATTTGAAATCGAACGAAGATATTCTCTCTTGTCCTTTGTATCTCCTCGAAGTAGTCTCTAGTGATGATCAAATCATCAACATAGAGTAGGACTATTGCTAGTCTACTATCCTTGGCCTTCACAAATAAGCTAGAGTCTGATAGAGCGACATCGATACCACTTTGTATGAGAAACTCACCGATTTTCTCGTACCATACTCATAGAGATTTCTTCAAACCGTAGAGATCCTTCTTATTGGAGACTCGGCTGCGAAGGGGTACCGGATGACTAACAAAGAATCTCGAGAGATTTAGCCCGGTCATCCGGCCTGGGCCGGGTCATCCGGCATACTGCCGGATCACCCGACAGACATAGTCACAGTGAGAGAACCCAAATGTTCGTGTGTGAATTGTGTCTCTCAAAGTGTGTTAGTTCTCAAGAATATCACAAGTGGCAAACCTTGACTCAGCCTTTCACATCCCCCTTTATGGTATGGTGTTTCCTATACTCAATTTCAATGAGAAGATGAAATTTAAATCTTCCTTTGAGCTTGAACACCATATAAACAAATTGGGGGCATTCTTGTGATCAAATTATACTCTTTTTTTTGCTCCTCCATACATTTTGTTTAAATAATTAAATCCTCCAAATTGTGTTTGTCATTATCACCAAAACAAATTAGGGGTCTAGATGCACTTTCAGAATCTCCTCAAAACCATGCAATTCTGGTAGCTTGACCTTCTCCAGTGACCACCATGCTGAGGTTACATCAAATACAACATTTCTTGAGGTGTGGCATTTTCCTGTAGTTGGATTGCAAGATCTCCAACATTTTCATGCATCATCATAGCCAACGAAGATGCACCGAATCGCCTTCTTCTCAAACTTTCTTCTTAAGTGATCAAGCACAAACACACAGTAGACAGAACCAAATACCTTGAGATGGCTGACCGTCGGCTTCACCTCCCATAGCAGCTCATGAGGTGACTTGAATTCCAACTTGGGTTGAGGTAGCTTATTAATTACACAGGTTGTTGTCCTCATACACTCGACCTAAAACCTTCCAGGTACGTTCTTGGCATGGAGCATACTTCGACAAGTTTTCGCAAGATGGTGATCCTTGCGCTCTGCTACTCCATTTTGTTGTGGGTTATTAGGGCACGTCATTGCCTTCTTATTTTGTGCTTTGTAAGAGAGATAGTAAACTCATTTGACAAATACTCTCTTCCATTATTAGTACGTAGGCACTTAAATTTTGTGTTGGGTTCACTTTCTATCTTCTCCTTAAATTTCTTGAACTTTGTGAAAACTTTGGACTTCCCTTTCATAAAGTAAACCCAAACGTACCTTGAGAACTCATTAGTGAAGGTCACCATGTACCTCATCCCTCCAATAGATATTGGCTTGACTGGGTCGAAAACATCGGAGTGTATGAGCTCCAATGGTGTCTTGGATGCTCTGACTTGTTATATAGCAATTGATGAGCCTTGCCATACTGACAAACAACACAAACTGTGTCTGTCTGGATGTCCACTTGAGGAAGGCCCTTCAATACTTGCTTCTACATCATCTCCTTCAATTTACCATAATTGACATGTCGAAGACGTGCATGCCAAAGATCACCAGCATCATTCCTCCGAGTTTTGTCCACAAAAGCAAAAGCAGTGGAGAGAACATAGACCGATTACCTCTTCCTTCCATGATTGGCGTGCCAATCACCTTCAATTTTTCAAAAACTGCCACACCATTTGGCCAAAAGAGCACATATTTTACTTTCGTTGTCAATTGTGGAACTAACAGCAGATTCTTCTTTAAGCCAGAAATGTGATAAATCTTATTGAGTTGGAGTTGCTAAAGTCTTTTATGGCTAATTGGTTTTATGGATCTCTTAATAAAATAATCAAACCATGTGATGATTGTCTTGACGCTAGTGGGAAACGGGAATAATCTTTGGTGGGACGGTGATTCGTGAGGCAACAGGCAGTTAATTCATTCAGATTTACATTTACTCCTCAAAGAAAAGCACCCTACTTGCAAGGCAAGTACTGTAGGATAGAATGATCACACCCTTGAACTGAATTTTAACACCTTTTGGTTGGTGCCCTCCATTTCGGACTTTCGGCACCCATCAAGCTGCTGTAGCCATCCGGGGGCAAGGCAGCGTGTCACCATCTCTCGCTGTCGATTTCTTGTTGAGCTCTCAACATCCATCCAACTCCAGTTTCAAATGATTGCCACTTCATTCATTTGAATTTGAATTCAGTTGTAATCGAATGCTTCATTCATTTGAAAGCATTTTGAAGCCACGGCAACCATCCGTTTCTCTCTCTCCTTTCTCTGAACTGCAACAACCATCCATTTTTCACGTGAACACACCACCACCACGGCAGCCGCCTCAACTGCGGTCCACAGGCCGGGCCAAATGGCAGCCCCAGCTAGGACAGGACCCCATCCACACACCCAGCCACGTCAGCGCCGCGCCGCCACGTCACCGAAAAGAGGAGGCCCCACACCCGGAGCCCAGCCGCACACTATCCTCTCCTCGCTATCTCCTTTCACGGGCCACTGCCTCCTCACTCACTCCCCCTCCCTCTTCGTCTCCAGGCTCCAGCCATCCCCCTCCATGGCCATGGCGACCTCCACCTTCTCCCCGCGCCCCGCCTCCCTCAGGCCGCTGCGGGCCGGCGCCAAGCCCCAGACCCACCTCCACCTCCTCCCCTTCCCCCGCCTCCGCGCCGGACGCCGGGGGACCCGCCTCGAGCGCGCCGCCGCCGGGGAGGCGCCCGTCGAGGTCGCGCCGCCCAGCGAGCCGGAGGCCGAGCAGCCAGCCCCCGCCGCGGCATCCAACGGGTCCGCCGTCAAGGCCGTCGAGGCTCCTCCTCCTCCTCCTCCCGCGAAGCCCGTCGAGGCCGCGGCTGCGGCGGCGCCGGTGCCGGCTTTCCGTGACGCGAGGTGGGTCAACGGCACCTGGGACCTCACCAAGTTCGAGAAGGGCGGAGTCGTCGACTGGGACGCCGTCATCGACGCCGGTGAGCCTCCGATTCCTTTCTACTAGTATCTACTATATGCTGCTGCTGATTGCTGATGGCCTAGTTGCTGCTTGCTGGGCTTGGTTGTGGTAGTGTGGTTGCTAACCAAACTGTTGATTCAGTTTTCAGTAACTTGAATCTGTATGCATTTCGTTCGAGGGATCTAGAAATACCTTCTTGCGTGATAGGACGTGGATGCACACGACGAGAAGGCATTTTTTGCCACTGAGAGGGAAAAAGATTCTAGTTCAGTTTCTGACGGATTGAACTGATGAGTAATTGGGTATGCTGTAGCCTGTAGCCCCTGATGAATGCTTGGGAAGGAAATGTGTGCTGCGGAGATGCGAGTTCGTTAGGGTTGCAGGAGGGAGATGTATGAGACCCGCTATAGTTTCAGCTGATCCCAATTCGGTTTAGCATACATTCTCTGAAATGGCCTGCAATTTTGTGCGTAACTTGTGCAGTTTTGTTAGCTCACGTGAACTGTCTAGGACAAAGGTTGAAGCATATAAAGCAGATCCTTGCCAAATGTGCATAAACTCAGACATTTGTTGGTTTGCAGCAACAAGTGGAGGAAACACTGCTAGTATTTTACAAGTGTCATGCATCTTACAGACATTGTAGCTTCTAGGGAATGCTGCAGTCAACTGATCGATGTCATCTTTGTATGATTCCAGAGGCCAGGAGAAGGAAATGGCTTGAAGACTATCCAGAGGCCACTACTACAGAGCAGGCCGTTGTCTTTGATACTTCAGTTATTCCATGGTGGGCATGGATGAAGAGGTTCCACCTTCCTGAAGCCGAGAAGCTGAATGGTAATCCTCAACTCCTGCCATTTACATAATTTTCATTTCAAACTGCTCAAGCAAAGATATATTTTTGTCCATGGATTGTACATTCAGATCCATTTTTTCTCATTCATTTTTTCTCATCCAATGGCACGGACTCCATCATGCAGGTCGTGCTGCCATGGTCGGCTTCTTCATGGCTTACTTTGTCGATAGCTTGACGGGTGTGGGGCTCGTAGACCAGATGGGCAACTTCTTCTGCAAAACCCTGCTGTTTGTTGCTGTGGCTGGCATTCTGCTGATCAGGAAAAATGAAGATCTTGACTCACTGAAGAAGATAATCGACGAGTCGACATTCTACGACAAGCAATGGCAGGCAACCTGGCAAGATGAGACCACCAGAGGGCCAAAGAACTAGCGCAGTGTTGGGGCCTGAATGCAGAATGCTTGTGATGTGTTTCGTTTTTTGGCCTTTTTCTTTTCCCGACTAGTGAGGCTTGGAGGAACATTTTGACAGGATAATAAACTACAACATCTTGTAAAAATAGTATGGACTTATTCTGTGCTAGAGGCAATTACAACACGGTTTCATTTGTTATGGTTTGCGTTTCTCATCCAAATAGAAAGGGCAACCATGCCATGATATTTTCATTAGTATTTGTTCCTATTCTTTTTACAACAATTCATCACACAAGTTCAAGCCCCCAGGTTTACAGTTAAGCTCCATGAGAACTAGTCCAAAATCAAACAGAGTTTGCACCAAAAATCAACTGCATCACAAAATTTTCACTGCCATTAGTGTACGTAGCATTGCTTTCGCCTTCTATCAAATCCTGTCCCATGAGATCTGGAAAGCATGGTGCACGCTCTGTCCTCGGCAAATCACAAACACAGGTAGCCTGATATCAATTACGGAAATCTTATGTGTATATGCAAGTTGGGCGTATCTATGTTGATCTATATGATCAAATACTAGTATAACGCTGAACATGTTTATGTGATCATCCAAGAAGATAATCCGAAACGAACCTGTGGAGAAACATCTGAGTAAAGCATGTTGGTCAACAGTTAACTGTTTACGTACTGCTACTTGCTTTGATCTGGCATGGAATTCAAATCAGGCATGACACGACTGAATTCTGACCTGCAACCAAAAGCAAGCAAATTTACTCCACATCAAGATTTTATGATACAAAAGGGGATCGGTAGTAATTTTTGCAGTAACTTAACATGTTTCCTAGTAGTAGTACAAACAGATAGGCCAGACATACTTTTGTAGTAGGTTTATTAAAACTGCAAAGCCTAAATAAACTTTGGTATGCTGTCAATTCTGCATAATGTTGGTAATCCGTTTATTTTTATACTGTGTATTAGTATTCCAAAAAGTCAAACTTCGTAAATTTGACTAACTAAAACTATAAATGGATCCATATTTGATAGATATATTGTAATATGACATTGATTTTGTAGCAATTCATAATATACTTTAAAGAGAAATTTGCTGTCAAAGTATGCTTCTAGAAACCTTTCCAAATCCTAATATGCCCTATAAAAAGAAACAGACAGAAAGAGCATAAAAAATAACAGCGCACATGTCCGAAAGCAAAATTAGGAGTAAACTTGGTAAGCATCTGGTTGTTTCTCTCCTCTAAGGTGCAAACTTGGCACATTTGATGCTGATCATGTTCAGGAAGTCAAATGGAGAGGAAGGTGAAGAGAACAAGACCATGCACATTTTCAAAAAGAAACTGTGCAACTTGTGCCAAGAAACAAGAACGACAGACAAGCTTACTATCATCAGAAGTTTTAAAAGAGAGCTCTTGAGAAGGAAGAACACTTAAATGTAAGTAAGACCTACCCACAGGTTGAACACTTCTTCTGATTCTTGCAGAATATTGACAAACAAACTGAACAGACATATCCCATGTCAATAGTCTTCTTATGGCAGAAACATCTGCAAATCAGTAGACAATGATGATTCCATCGAACTTCCAGCAGTATAAGACAAACTGAACATTCTCATTAGAATTAATGAAATGAAATCCTGAGTAGCTAATGTGAATCAACCATTTGATTTGTTTGTAAATTTTCACAAAACGAGTTATGGCTATTGTATTGGATGCTTAATAAAGGAAATTAAGAAGCACATACGAAGCACGAAAGTCCACTCCAAGGGTCTTAGGAAGGCGCAAAAATGTTCTTGAGTGCAAATCAGTTGCAAATACAGCCTGCATCATTGTTCAAATGTGTCAATGAGCTTGAGAAAACAAATTAATTTCTAAAATTGAAATAAACAACAACAATGTTGTATACAAACATAGGAACCCTATTTCAAAATGATATGAAACTCAAACACCAAGTTATCTGTAGAAAGGTATTGCTGAATCTTAAGTGAAGAAAGAGATTTGTGTAACAAGTAGAGCTCAGTTCAGTATCTCAGACATGTGCGGATCTATTGCTTAGATTCATATAATTTGCAATAAAACTTATAAACATAAGCTTTCATTTGGTAAATGCTTGCAACTCCTAACGTAGAAGTAGAACAATGACCAATCAACAAATATTTTATCACAAGGCATACATAAATGTCTAACAAATTTCTAAACATCCAAAGAACATGCAAAAGGCTAAAGTCCCTGATTTACTATTTTCATTGCAAATCTACATAAAAAACAAATGAAAATTATCAACTGATATCCTAATTAAATGGTACTTATGTCATTTCCCTTTTACAGGGTTGTTTCAGCATTGTGTGCTCAAATTTCCAAAGCTCAGCCATCCACTATTATGCGAAAGACACAGAATATGACCGTAAAAGATTATTCTGATGTAAGGACCATAACAAGAGTATGAGTATATCATCAAGCTATCCCAAAGGTACAAGACTGAGCTATATGAGAATATATTTTAGTAGAAGGAACAGGAGCCTGAATAACTTACAGCAAGATACTGAAACAGCCCATTTAGCTCTTGGGGCTTCAAATAAACTCCTCCTGTTATGTATGAAGCCTGAAAAGTGAAGCACAAGTAACTAGTCAGCAAAAGAATGCTGTGGCAGCACAACATGTTGATAAATATCTATTCAGCAAAATTCAAGAAAGGGTAGAGTGTTACCTGTTGCAAGAAAGCAGAATCCTGTGTTCCCACAATACATGAATCAATCGGAACCTAAGATAATCGTCAAATATTTCAGTCATTATGCCATACTATCTATATGAAGGCCATTGACAATTCCCCTATTAATGCTTATATTTATATTCACATTTTAATGTCCTATTATTGACTTACTTCTGAACCCACTAAATGATAAAAGTAATAAATAGTGATTAGCCAGTGAAATAAAAGGACCAATAGACTAAAATTGGGTAAAAGGACTGATGTGATACCATGGAGCGTTGAGCAGAAAATATTGAATTCATCACTGCCACATATCTGCACATGTGTTTGATTCAGTAGAAACCAAGTTCTGAAAAATATACAATATTGTTTTGATGGAGGTAGACACATACTGTTCAGGACCATCTGAAGAACCCTGCAGGCACAGAATCTGTATTTCACGTTAGCATCAACTATCAGGCATTATAACATCTTATGTGCTTGACTACAACAATTTATTTGAGGGAAACATACAAAGCAATGTTGTCGATCAAAAGATGGGTGACTTCATTGTTTTGTCAATTGCAATATTCTACCTAACTGATATCATACAAAACTACATATGCGCTCCCGACTAAGGAGTTCTCTCAACTCTCAATGCTCCACGTCACCATCCACTATGTATTCTCTCAACATGCAAGATGTCCACATCACTATCCACTAATATCATCAATTTTATTTCTTCTATCGATTTTCTACGGCTAATAGCATCCATGTATGTAATGTGTTGTTTGCAGTAGAATGTTGCGAAACAATCACTTTAGTTTTTACTTTCAAATTTTATCTTTAAAATTTGTTGAAATTCCCGCAGCAACACGCGGGGTATCACCTAGTATACTTTATTCTAGAGGACTTAATCGGTAGCAAGGATGAAGAACCAAACATTATCCAAAACCCTATGTGAGAACATGTATAGGTACTCACCCGAGGTTGCGGGTGTCGAGTCCCAGACCGGAAAATCCTCTGTATATCTATACATCCACCATGTTAAGCAACACAAACACAAATAAGACAGGTGTATGTGCAGGAATCAAGGAATCTAAACCATAGGATACAACACAAAGCAAGGGACAGCGCCCCAGACAGCAGCGACGCAGCATTGGCAGAAGCAACAGAACCGTTGCCTGCGGTGGCACGGGCATCTTGTGCAATGAACTCCTCCACCTTGCGGCTTGCCTTGTCAAAGGTGGCTGTGACGCCGACACCGCCAGCTGGGCTGGCATCGCTGGAATCAAAGATGTAGGCGCAGGAGCTGACTCCTGCGGCAATGACGACCACACGATTGAGGTGATTCAGCAGCAGGAGCGAGTTCACGAAGTGGACCAGCTGCGCAGACATGGACATTACATCAAGTTCAAGGGGGAATGCCAAATTCTAGTATAATGGATCAGGGCACAGTAAGCAAATCGCCGAAAATCATCCTCTATGACCAAAATCATCATCGAAAATCCAGCGAGGAAGCTGGCTGGGGGAGGGTTAGGGTTGCGTACGTTCGCGAAGAAGTCAGCGAAGGGGAGCGCGGCGGTGGCCCAGAAGAAGGGGTTCGTGTCGACGACTACCACGACGAGGCTGACGTCGTCTGCACGCGCCGGCGAGCGGCAGGAGAGAGCACGAAGGCTCGTGTCAGTTAGAGCGATGCGGTGCCGCGGAGTAGCGGGACGCGAGAGTTGGGCGTGACTCACCGGAGTAGAGCTTAGAATGAGCGGAGGTCATGGTTGCCGGCGGCGACGTTGCTCGCGGATCGGCGCCGGCGGGTCGCGAACCGAGCGCCGGCAGGGACCGGAGGTGCGGGGGCGGCGGCGCTGGCGGAGTGGCGGGTGCGGTGGCGATTGCCGCGGTTGGGAGCTGTTGAGCTCGTGCGCGTGACTAGACGTGGGCCTGGCCCATATTTATGTGCTAAGGCCTAACAATGCTGGGCCTAATTTGGGCTCGTGCATCCTTTTGCTTTTGCAATTTTGTATATCCAGATTTTTTTCTATAAATTTCATAGTATTTTTTGCCCTTCATTCACACAACTCACCTAAGCCCACATGTCAACAACATGATCCTGATCACCCGGGGCCACATGTTAAATTTGACCAACTGTATACAGTCGTTTGAACTTTGAAGGTTTTTTTTCTTTGAGAACATTTGAACTTTGAAGGTTTGGAATTCGATTTTGTTGACAAAATTACACGTCAATACTAATGGTTTCGTACTCTGTGTTGTACATTCGTTTTTGCTGCAGAAATAACACCGCTGAGATTCTGTACATCCTAGTAACAAGACCGTGCTACTCTACATAATCTCTAAGAAACTGTGTAGTAAACAGCTAGAGTTCACTGAAGATTCAGAAAGATGTTGATCGAGATGCCATGGCCATAGCTGAGCTCTCCTCTCCGAGTGATCTCGGACAGACAAAGTGACCGCTTGACCCTAGAGCAACCAGTCAGTTCACTCGAAGGAGTCTGACGCCATCATCTGGCCCTCGTCGCTGGCGCCCCGCCGCGCGGACATGGGCGACTTGAGGTAGCTCGGCGTGCCCGGCCTCGACGACGCCGCCGACGCCTTCCTGGCGCTTCCCCCGCCGCCGCCGCCGCCGCCGCCGCCGCCGTTGCGGCCCATGGATAGCGTCCTGGTCACGTTCTTGATGTTCTTGGGCGGCTGCCGGGCCACCGGCGACGCGTCCCGCTCCGGCGGCGCCGCCGCGCCCTGCTGCAGCCGCCTCTGGTCCCGCTGCCTCTTCCGCTCCTGCTCCTTCTCCTTCCTCGCGTTGCCGTACTCCTCCAGCATGTCGAGCAGCTCCTCCTGCGTTCCATTCGCCGATGAGCATATATAAGATCGTGTTTCGACATGAAGTCAATTCATGAACAGCCATAGGTTTCAGCTAGCAGGGCGTACACCATCGTACTCGAACTTGACGCCCCTCTCCTTCTCCCAAGCAACAACCTTCGCCGTCAGAGCCTCCGCCATTGCTGACCAACACCCAAACACATCAATTTCCTGGAACGATCCTGTTCATCAACGCTGAAGAACAGAAATCCTTGATTCTTATTACCCGGCATCTTGCTGACCAAGGCTCGCGCTTTCTCCGCGCGCTTCAACACCAAATGCGTCCCTTTGCCCACATTGTATCTGTTCTCGTTCTGCAATCAATCACAGAAATGTTCAGTGATTTGTTCTGGAGCTGGATACAATCATCTGTTTCATTTGGGGATCATGATCAGGATTCAGGAATGGAAGAATTCAGAAAGCCTGATCTGATGGCATCGCACCCACCCTGTTGTACTCCTCGAGCCATGACTCCTCCTCCAGCGCCGCCTGCCACTTGTCGATCCTCTCGAGGACGTCCTTCCTGCTGAACTCGAGATCCTTGGCCTCCGAGATCTGCACCTCCAGCCGCTCCAGGACCAGAGCTCGCTCGGCGTCGCCGTCGATGGCGTCGAGCATGGTCACGGCGTCGCCGTCGTGCTCCTCCGGCAGG
Organism: Cenchrus fungigraminus; assembly: GCA_036936925.1. NCBI lineage: Eukaryota > Viridiplantae > Streptophyta > Magnoliopsida > Poales > Poaceae > Cenchrus > Cenchrus fungigraminus. The sequence goes on along the minus strand of CM072770.1, from coordinate 121,994,072 downwards.
CGCGCGCGGCGGCGGATCTCCCTGAGCTCATCGTACTTCTTGGCGACGAGGTCCTTCATCCGGCGCTCCTTGAGCGTCTCCAGCCTCACCACCTCCGCCTCCACCTGCACCAAGCGAACGGCACAATGCAACCCCAGTCAGTCAGAGCGGAACGGCGGCGCGCCAAGCTAGGCCTCACTGCCGGCCGAGATCATATGAGGTCGCCACCACCGACGTTGCGTATGACGGCCGTGGACAGCGCGCCGGGCTCAGTGATCTCGTCCTCGGAGGCGGCGATGTTGCACGCGACGCCCTGGAACCGGCGTTGCTCCTCCGCCGGCGTGTCCATCAGGTTCCAGAGCTCCAGCATGCTGCCCAGCAGGTCCTGCAGCTTCTCCAGCCGGCCCCGCTTGATCTCCCTCAACCGCTCGATCTCCGACTCCAGCCCCGCGATCGCAGCGTCGCTGAAGTGGCCGCCGGCGTGGTTGTCGCCACCGCCATGGGCGGCTTGGATCTCCCTGGGGTCCATGCCGAGAACCAAAGATGAAGAATGCAGCGAGGACATGAGCTCCGCCACCTTCCTGGTGCGCATTTCCTGTCCAAATTTGGAAGAAAATTAAAGAATGCGTAATTATAATGTTAACGCTTAACAATCGATCAATTAATCAGGGAGTGCGAATTGATGTGAACCTTCTCCAACTGCAGGTGCTGCAGCCACGCCATGAGCTCCTCGAGCTTGGTCAGCGTCAGGTCGGAGCCGTCGACGACGACACGAGGCTGGCCGCCTCCTAGGTTCATCTCTTGCTGTATCCTGTTCACCCGCTCGGTCACGTCGGAGAACTGCCGCCGCCTGTCCTCCCGGCGCCGCCTCATCTCCGCCAGCTCCGGCGCGATCGAGGCCAGCTCCTCCTTGAGGCTCCCCGTGTCCTGGTCTCTCAAATCCAAATCCGTCGTCAGGCTCAGGCATCCGATCGATCGGCACGCGATGCATCTATCACCGTGCCATTGGCATGCCGGCGGCGCGGCGTGCGATGCATGGTTGGTGCCGTTTGTTTGTTACCTGCAGCGAGGAGCAGGCCGTCTGCACGGTGGCCGGCGGCTCGCCGATGGTGGCGCAGATGGCGGCGACCTCGGCGACGGAGTCGGCGATCTCCCGGCGGAGCTGCGCCCTGTGCTGCCGCACCTGCTCGACCTTGGCGCGGTAGACGTTGAGGCACTCCTCCTCCAGCGCGTGCAGCATCCCCCGCCGGTCATCCTCTCCTTCCCCGATCTCGTCCCACATCTCCTGCAAGGAACCCAATAACGGATCAACACGACGAGCAGATCGCCGGCCATCGATCACCGGCATGCACGAGGAGGGAGATCTCGCACGAACGACGACGGAGACGATGCATCATGGGCAACGGACCCCGAGCTCGTGCAGCAGCTCCTCCCGCCGCGGCTCCATCTGGAAAGGGAACAGGATGGCCCTCAGCTTCAGGGAGAGCATAAGGCTCCGCCGCGCGCTCCTCGCCTCATGCTTCCTTCTACCTTCTCCGTCCTCTCCGATCAGCTCAAGGACGCGCAGCAATGGCGGCGAGCCGGCGAGTGCGAACCGGAGAAATGCGACGTGAACAACAACGGCAACAACGAACACTAGGGGGTGCAGGCGTGAAGAAAGAATCGCCGATTGATGCACGAGGGATTCCGCGGTCGGAAAGGGGGGAAATTGGGGGAAGAGATCGAATGAGGCTAAAAGAGGCACGCAAGTGCACGTGTGGAATTTGGGTGGCGATCAACGAGCCATGCATGGTGGCCCAAAATAGGATCAGTAGTAGTAAGAAACAAAGACTCACTCTACCCAAGATCGAGGAATGAAGAAGATGAACAAGAAGCAAGGGTACCTAATTTGAAGTCGTTGGACGTATTTTGTCTTAAAAATTAATTTCATAACCATGCATATATATTATTGATTTGAATGTTATTATAGTAAAAGTTACTATATGATTTTCAAAGTAGATATTTTAAGGTTGATGCATGAGCACACTTACTAGGAAAACAGACATGATGACTTAGCTCATACTTCGTAAAAGGAAAACAGGAGTATGTATGTACCGGTACATTTGGAGCATTTCCCTATACTTGAATATTTTATGTCAAAATTTTAAAACTAAATATGGATATTTAAATATTTGCATTGAATTTAACACGATTGAAAGTTGGCGAGCATGAGCATTAGTACGCTCCAAAATAAAAAAAATGATGTGATATGAAAAGCGCATGTGTACACGATGATCACATAGTTAGTACTTCCTCCGTCTCAAATTATTAATCATTTTGATTTTTTCTAAATTTGTATGGGATAAGTCAAAATGATTAATAACTTAGGATGGAGGAAGTAAAAGTAACTGTATAATGGCTGCTTAGCTATATATGCGCGTACACGGCGTCTTGTACCTCGGGTCAATCAAGCTACCGCGTGTGTACGTACGTACACGTTATTACACGCAGCAGCGGCGGCGGCAGCGGCAGTGTCGTCGTGTAGTATAGTAGGTTGAATTCAACGTCGTGGTTCTACACAGAGAGCTCGATCTGTTGGTTTGACCATATATGCACACGCACATAGAGGCATGCACACCCAAGCAACCTGCCAAGAAGCTTCTCTCTCGCCACCGCCGTCGACGTCGCCGACGAGCCACAGCTGCCAGCCCGTTGCCGTCGCTGTCAGGAGCTTCTTGACAGATTGATCGATTTGGCCGTGACGGCGACTCGAGTCCAACACCGCGTGGAGAAATCGAGGCACACGCACGCGCCCGCCCGCGCCGGCCGCTCGACGTCGTCGCGTCGTCGTCGCTGGCGTGGCCCGGCCGGGCGCGGAAGAGACAGGCCCCGGCGACGACGACCGACCCTACTAAGCTTGACGCCGTCCGCGGTGCCACGAAAATAAATAATTAACTCAACAGCGCGCGGCGATTGGGCTTGTAGTCCAGTGGGACGCTACCCATCAGGATTCAAATCCTGGTGCTCGCACATTTTTCTGGATTTTCCAGGATTTATCGGCGTTATGCGTTAAGTGGTAAGCGACGTTCCCGTCGACGACGAGGCGCCAATGGTGACTTCGGGAATCTCCAGATCTGCCGGTGCTCAGTCCTTCGGAGGTGCTCATAGGGGTAGGGTTTGCGTACGTGTATTCATAGGGGTGAGTGTGCATGCGTGTTGTGAGCGTCTGCGTTGTACTGTGTGATTCTAAAAAAAAACTCAACAGCGCGCGGGGCATGTCGTAATCGGGGTTTATTTTTTTCCTCTTCCTCGGAACACGCGGAGCGCTCGACAAAACGTTTTCATTCTTGTTAACGCCATATCGCCACGGGCTTCGGAACCAGCAAGAAAATTATAATGCGTTTGGATTTTTTTTACTTCAAATTTAACCGTTCATTTTATTCAAATTATACAAATATCACCCTTTTTGTCGCGGGTTGCTTTATTAATAAAAATTCTTCAAAAGTAACTTAAATTTGATTATATTTGTACAAATATCAAATGAATTATAATTTGAAACAAAGGGAGTATGCACGTCCTATTTGGATCCCCTCCAACTAAAATTTAGCATGCTAAGGCCCTTTTTGGCTCTCGGGTGGATCACGGGAAAAGGATAGAACCGCATGATAGGAAAGCAAGCTCGTTCCTCTGGAATCATTCCTTTGATTTGCCTCGGACAAAAGCGCCAGCCGCGACGAACATGAGGTCCGACCAGATTTTTCTTTCCCTGCGTACACAGTGAGAGCAATTCCTTTCCCCATCGATTTCCTCTGGAAAGTTTCCCGTGAAACCAAAGACATGTTGACGTCATCAATCCCAATCCTATCCTGTGTTTGCCCTCCGTTTCACCTGTGAGCCAAAGGAGGCCTAAATTTAGAATGTTCTCTTAGCAAACTAGAGCATATATAGGTTGCTAAATTTTAGCAAGAGTTGTTTGGATCCTCTTGCTAAACCATTCTAAATGCACGACCAAGTGAGTAGAGATGATGAGTTAACGTTGTGTGATAGTGGGTAGTTTGGGGGAACCTATAGGGTTATTTTGGATTTTGCTCTGTTTTAGCAAGTTTTAGTAACTCTTGGTTGACTAATGATTAAAGTACTTTGTGGACTCCAACTAAGGCTTAACAACATTTTAGTTAGACCGTTTAAATCTATATTTGCTAGACTTTAGCAACTAAACTTTAGCAAAGGATCCAAACATGACCGTACATCATCCAAATACAAACTTGGTCTCAGGCACATCATCTCTCTATCTAAACTTGGTCTTACACACATCATCTCTCTATCTTTTTTTTCGAAAGCTCTGTCTAGTTGATAATTTGGGAATAACAACTAAACACGTAGGTGTAGGTAGGTTAGCAAGAATGAAGCATGAAAAAAATCATATTGGTAGCTGCTACGATATATCGGCCAATGTGTTTTTTCCTTAAAATCCTTGCTCCTCATACAATTTAGTTCAGTAGGTGATGGTTCATTTTCAGATTCCGTTTTCATTTTTTAGCTAAAAAATGTTGTAAAATATTTAAGGATCATATAGTTTATAGAAAATAGTCATCTTATGAGGAGGTGGGGTAATAAGACATGTTTCAAAAAATAAATATGCACCCTATTTCTTGCAAGACCACAGAAAAAATTCAGATGGTATATTTACACACTGGAATATTCAAAGTAGCGCTCAAGATTTATTTCTTAAAAGGCAAACTTAATCGAATATGAACAAATGGAGAACTTATCTACCTAATAATTTGATTTTACTTCATACTCCCTCTGTCCAGAAACGATAGGCATATTTTGGTCAGCCAAAAGTCAAACTTTTTACAAACTTTGACCAATAATTATCTAAATTATAAGCACATTTAGTATATAAATGTTGCATCAATATATTTATACTTAAACTTATTTCGAGATGTCATTGAATCTTTAGCAATTGAAGTTATATTATAATATGAATTAATAGTCAAAATCTACTTTGAAAGAGTTTTCTCCAGTTCAAATACGCATATCATTTCTGGATGGAGGGAGTACCTATCTAACCTTCAACGGTATGAAAAATCTGCAAGAACAGGTGAAATACATAGAGAAGGAAATGAGATAATCAATGGAATTCATTATTAACCTGAAGCCAGGATGCTAGGTTCCCTCCGGCTTGATCCCACCAATGCAGTGAAAAATTGCGCGACCCAGTCCATTACTGCAATCAAAACTGAGTCCGAATAAATGATGAGCAAATAACATCAGAGCTATTTTCAATAATGTTGCACCATCGGTTCTCGACACATCATACCAGACTATTTGCAATAAAACAGATCACTCTTAGTTACACGTCTTCACACATTATGGAGATATACACGTAATCTTTCGTTATCGTGGAGGATGAATTTTTTTATTTTTCCAAAAGACTGTAATCTTTTCTCATCGATCAGTATCAATAAAATAACTTATGGAAAATCTATCGCCACCACAAATGTGCACAAGTGGGCACACTGATATAACAAAAAAAAACTTTATGTTGGCTCACACGTAGACTGTACGATCGAGTACATGGAGTTTGCTAGTAGCATATACTCCCAAGTCTAAAGTAAAGTTTTTTTTTTTTTGCGTGGCAAAAGTAAAGCTTACTACACAACATAACTTTGGGATATATACATGTATTTGACACAATACTCCACCATTTTCTTATTTTAGGCGCTTTAGGATTGTAAAATGTCAAACTCGGTGAGTTTTGGCAAACAGTTAATCAAGTTATATGCATGTTTCTCTGAAATATTCACATTTCACATACCTTGTATTATTGATTTGTAACAAATTAATTTTGAAGACTTTTACTATCATAATATACACCCTGCATTTATAAATGAAGTATTCTAGAAGAAAATTAAACAAGTACTAAACCTGCTAACCTTTTGCTCATTGTCAAAAAAAAAACCCTTTTGCTACACGACAAGTTAAAATAGGTTTGTCTATGTCAATGGACAAAGTTTCACCAATAAATTGAACTCCATGGCAGCATCAAAATAACTTTATAGATGCTCATAAGTCTAGAGTTGTGTGCTGTGTATTTGTAGGATGAGTGTGTGTGCATGTATATGAGCATCTGCATCTTCGAAAAAAACCATAATAAATCCAAGCTGCCAATGGAACACATCCAACATCGATTTGACAAAATGGCTGGAACACCTTACCATCGAACCAGGCAGCCACTAGCTGAGTGGTATTAGTATTTAACCACGAGGCCATTAGGCTGGAAGAATGTGTGCATAGGATAATGGTGTGAATTGTGATGATGCTTTCCAGGGAGAACGCCAGTGGGGAAGCATGGAAAAAGTGTCATTGAGAAAGAAAGCGCGCCGTACTTATGTATATATAACTCTGAATGTTTGTTGACTTGATCTGGTCATGAAAAATACTTTTCAAGGTCTTGAGAGCTAAGGTCACTTTGGGCATCATGGCGACACCTTTGCTAGCCAGCTACATGCTTACCTTCCCAGTGGCCACTGCTCTGGAGTAGGATTTGACATCCTTTTTTGAGTTTAACAACAGAAAAATATTTGGCAAAAAAAGTGAAATCATACTTGTAAATAGTATAAATAAGATAAGATGGTAATAATAATAATATAACTCTAAGTCTCGGTGATAACCATGAAATTCACGGTAATAATGGTATGACAATGACATACATGTGTAGGATGTTTGAAAAGGTAGACAAATATTCAAGGGGGGCTGTGTTGACCAAGACTGCTTCCAAGGAGGAATCCAGGTGCAAGGAAGGAGGCCAGGAAGTCAGTACAAGCTATAGTGACAGACGACTGATGAGAAGACGAGGGGGAAAAATCAAACTAATTTTGTTAGTTCAATCAGCAGTAGCAGTGGATAATTGACTAAGATAGCGCTATCACGCAGACAAATTATAGTATTTAGTCTTTGTGTAATCGAGCGTATTAGGAAAGTAGATGGCTGCTGTTAGGGAACCACCAATAATGGTCATGCCCCCATGAAAGTCATGGACGCAGACTCGGTGCCGTACGTCATGTGACTTACCAGTCGCTGACGTGTGGGCCCCACGGTCTGTGGTCCCACATGTCAATGACTGGTAAGTCATGTGACTTACGGCACTGAATCCTCCTCCGAAAGTCATTTAGTCTGTGTGGCTGTACTACTTGCACACTATTTCCCCCTCACAACAAATCCATCGTACAGATCAGCAGAAGCCGCTTCACGACCATCCTGTCAGACTCTGTCTAAATAGAATATCAAATGGCTAATTTCTTCAAAATTCAGCGAGTCAGAATACTTTTTTGTGATTTTATTTTTATACTGGATCCTTACTACACTCGATGTAAGAGTACCCCTTGTAGGTTTTCTATTCCAATCTTGACCGGGGGAAACAATTTCTATAACTCCTTATCTATTCTTAGACCCTGTTTGGTTTGGGGTGACATAATTTAGAGACTAAACTTCATCATGAAATAAAAAATTTTGTGCACCATTGAGCATTGACTAAAACTAATGAGAGAGTAATATCAACATACCAGACTAACCTCTGCAGGACTGCAAATCCAAGGTGCACAAATCCAAGATTGTTAGATAGAGAGGAGTGAGAGATTGAAGAGATTATTAGATAGAGAGTAGTGAGAGGGTTTGACAATTGACAGTTCGACCAGCAGAGCAACATCCATCGTCTCGTCTCGGCGTGTGTGGCCTGGTTGGGATTCGCTTCCCCTCCGCCACCGTCTCCTCCCCCTCACCTTCCTCTCCACCTTCCTCCCTCCTCCCCTCCCCTCTCCTCCCCGCCCCACCGCGCCAACCAACCCAAGCCTTGCCTATATACCTCGCCCCGGCGCTCCCCCCACGCGCACATCCATATGCTCCTCAGCTCCCACCCCCCGCACCCATGGGCGCCTGCTTCTCCTCCGCCTCCGCTGCCCCCGCCGGCGCCGCCGAGCGCCGCCCGTCCAAGGAGGACAAGAAGAGGCGCGCGTCCCCCGAAGGCGCGACCAAGGCGGCGGCGGCCCCCGTGCGGGTGGAGTTCGGGTACGAGAGGGACTTCGAGGCGCGCTACGAGGTCGGACGCCTGCTCGGCCACGGCCAGTTCGGCTACACCTTCGCCGCCACCGACCGCCAATCCAGGGACCGCGTCGCCGTCAAGCGCATCGACAAGGCCAAGGTGAGCTGTCCCCGCTCGTCGTCTTGGCGGCGGTCGTCTCCTCTTGGCGGTTCCGAGTGCCCTTGGGTCCATCGAATTCAGTGGCGTTCGCCCACTTCGGGTTGATTTCGAGTGGATTCGGTGCAATTGCAAAGAGATTGGTGATTGTTTTGCCGGTTCTGCGGTTTATTAGGTGTCCCGTCGGGAATGGAGCTGGTGCCAGCCATTTCTGGATGGATGATTCCGTAGCTCACGGAGGCGTGTAGCGCAATGAGTAGGATGCTCACATTTCCAGTCCATTTCCTGGCTGTTTGGCCGCTTGATTTCTTCCAAGCCTTTGTCGTTTTTTTGGTGGTTCGGAGCTGCGGGATTCAGGAAGATATTTGGAGGTGGTTTTGACGTTCAGACGCCTTACTCTGGCATTACAGCAATACAGCTGTGCTATCTTGGGAAGGGATGGGAAGTTGCTCTCCAGCTCAGTACCTCGTTCCTGGAAATTGCAAAAGCAAAGTGGCAGTTATCGATGGAACGGCAGAGTTGTTTTTTCATCCGGCTATTCACGGAAACACTTTGTCCTACTAATTTCAAGAGGACGGTGCTGGGTTACTGTGATACTCCTTTGTAATGGCTCTCATTATTTGGAGCTACGGGTGATTTGGGCAGAACACATTTCATCGGAGCTACAATCTTGCATGATTCTTCTTGTTGTCTTGGCTTTATTTCTCGAATCTTCGATTTTGTCCATTTTGGACCATCGAGATTTGCTCCTCGAATGCTTGAGAATGGGAAAGTTCTTGTCAGTTGAAAAAATCAGGAAAGACAACCATTGCCCACTTACAGACTTACAGTGGACAAAGAGGCTTCCTTGGCTTCCAAACTGTAGGTGGATGGCGTTTTCCTTGGTATAAATAATTTGACCTTGAGACGCAGACGCATATACCCATATACTAATCAACACGGGTTTGATTTCATCAAATATTATGGACCTTCTGTTGAAGTGTCAACGCTCCTTTATTAGCCTTTTTGAAAAATTGTACCTCTGGAAGAAAATGCCCATTTTCGTGGAACCTTCGGTAATATCTTTTGAAACATAGTGCTATAGTGACATTGGAAATATGGGTCATTTGTCTGTTACAGAATGTGCTACTAGAGGTGATGTTCTTGTCAAAAAGGCACTGAACACGCCTCTGTGGAAATTAGGCTTGGTATTGGTAGGGTAAGGAATCTTACAGATTCTTGTGTACCATAATGGTCAGATTAATCTAGTATCTCTCATTGGAGATAGGTCCTCCAGTTTGCACACAGATGCCAATTCTACGCTATTCTCAATAAATGGTCAGCATTGAATTTGCACAATTAGTGACTATAATCTGTTTAGATTAGTTTAGGTCAGGATGAATTGAGATGGTAAGGTAAGGAATAAAAAAAAAGAGTATAAACATGTGCAATTCGACAATTCATAATCCTTTCAGGATATTTTGTCATTCAGTGATTATTCATCCAAGTAGGCAGTTCAAACTTTAGATGTTACCATGTACCATTGTTCCTTATTGCCTTCACCATATTGTCTACTTGTCATCGTCTTTAGAAGTTAGAGTATGTCTTTTCTGGCAATTAAGATTATGATTTTCTGTAACAGATGACCCGTCCTGTTGCTGTGGAGGATGTGAAAAGAGAAGTGAAGATTCTTAAAGCACTTAAAGGACATGAAAATATTGTTCACTTCTACAATGCATTTGAGGATGATTCATACGTGTATATTGTGATGGAGTAAGTAGTCCTATACTAGCTCCTGCTATCTGGGTCAGCTAAATAAGAACATATTAGAGAACTGAGTGCTTAACTAAGACCTTGTTTTAGTTAAATTTGGTATTTGATGCTGTGCAGGTTTGCAATCACCTTTTGCTAAAGCTTTAACATCAACCATATTTATCGATTATCATGTTTCCAGAATCCTAGACAGTAAAATTATCATTCCTAAATACAGTCAGTCTATATGTATACCAATTCATTCTCTATTCATTTTCAAATAGATGTTGTAACCAACTCTTACCCTCTTCTGTTTTGGCAGACTATGTGAGGGTGGTGAACTATTGGACCGGATATTGGCAAAGTAAGAAGCACAGATTCTCCATCTCTCTGGTCCTTATATCTCAGCCTTTGTGTTCCATTAAATTTTTGGACTTCTGTTGCTGTATGCCCAGATTGCTTTATTTTGCTTATCTGCTTTATTTGATTTCTGGTTGCTGGCACAAGGTCATTATTTAAGGTCATTTTCCTTTGGACAGAAAAAATAGTCGTTACAGTGAGAAAGATGCTGCGGTGGTAGTGCGCCAAATGCTTAAAGTAGCTGCTGAGTGTCATCTGCGTGGGCTAGTTCACCGAGATATGAAGCCTGAGGTAGAAATTGAACCCTTTCAATCTCTATGCACATAGTAAGCATTTGGTGATATTTCACTACTTCTCAGGTCATGTAAGACTACCTATTTTCCTTCCCAGAACTTCCTTTTCAAATCAAATAAGGAGGACTCTCCGCTAAAGGCAACAGATTTTGGTTTGTCAGACTTCATAAAGCCAGGTACTACTTGGGGTCCTTTGCATCTGTCTGGGACTTGATATGACAAGTCTGCAGTTTAGCTGACTAGTTCATTATTTAAAATGCATGATTGTAGGGAAGAAGTTCCATGATATTGTTGGCAGTGCCTATTATGTCGCACCGGAAGTATTAAAACGACGATCTGGCCCAGAGTCAGATGTTTGGAGCATAGGAGTTATAACCTACATTTTGCTCTGTGGGAGGCGACCATTTTGGGATAAGACCGAAGATGGTATATTTAAGGAGGTAAGTTTACAAGTTTTGCATACTATCTGATTCTATGTAAGTGCTTGGTAAGAGTGCAATACCAGTGAGGCAGTGACCAGCATTTTCAGTGCACTGACAATGTTTTCTTTAATTTGTTTCTACATCATATAGCTGTGTTTTACCCTGTCACTGTCAGCAATATGTAGTCTTACAATATTTTAACATGTAAGGCAATTGTCTATTTGGTGAGGTTGTCCTTCAGTGTTTTTTGCACTAGCTGCTAGAATACCACTCTAAAAATAGTCACCGTCTTTTCAAACAAAATTCATTATGATGCACCTAAGATGAGAGTAGCTAAAGTGCTTTCGACTTCTAGTTGAAGTCTGGAGACGACCTGTGGCCTAAGGCAATGAATGTATGACACTTCGAAATTTAAATCTACCAATTAGCTTCAGATGTGGCAAGTTGTATTAGCTTCAGACATATGACTCAGCTAAAATATGTTACATTTCCTTTCATATTCTGTCTTGGCATTCTAATACTCAATTAGTAAAAGCTGTTAAGCAATATGGTTGCCCTTTTCATTCTACCACCAGCCATAACTTTACTTGCAATTTAAATATTTTTATGTGCAATCTGTGTATGTGATCTTCTACATTCTTTTCTCTTCTTATAATTAGGTTCTAAGGAACAAGCCTGATTTTCGTAAGAGGCCTTGGTCAAGTATCAGTCTAAGTGCTAAAGATTTTGTTAAAAGGTTATTAGTGAAGAACCCAAGGGCAAGACTAACAGCTGCTCAAGCTCTCTGTAAGTTTCAATAGTTTCAGTAATTTACTTGCACAAAGCCCAGAATTGCATTACTTTTTATGTGAGAATTGAGGACACATACAGCTTGCGACCAACACTGGTTGCTCATATAGTACGCCTTCAATTAATTATGACAGTGAATATGAGTATGGAAAACTGATGACTGTTGTATCTTGCATAGAAATTTATTCGCGCACTTGAAAGTATCAATGAAAATCATATCCTTGCAATCGAATTTTAGTAGTAAAAGGCACTGGTATCTTGCTGCTGTACCTTTTCCCTGGTTTTCATGGATAATTATAGGATAAGCACCAATAGAATCTAACAGTTCAAAAAAATACAAATATTTTTTCTAACTGAAATCTTGGCATTTAAGCATTGTTTTGTCTTTATATTATGAAGAACTGCCATCTTTACTGATTCAGATTGTTCTTGATATGTTAAGCACATCCATGGGTTAGAGAAGGAGGAGAAGCATCCGAGATCCCTGTCGATATATCTGTGTTATCCAACATGCGTCAGTTTGTCAAGTACAGCCGTTTTAAGCAGTTTGCCCTTAGGGTAATTATTTTGATCACAAATTGCTTCTAGCATTTCCTCTTTTTTCCCCCTTACAGTATCTTTGTGGCATGTTCAGGCTTTAGCGAGTACGCTCAATGAGGAAGAGCTAGCAGATCTGAAGGATCAGTTTGACGCAATTGATATTGATAAAAGTGGGTCCATTAGTATCGAAGAGATGCGACATGTAAGTTTTGTTAGGATTTGTAAATGAACATATTGCATTGTCCTGACTTCCTCTGAGGTGCTGATGATATGTGCATATGTTTTAATAGGCCCTTGCAAAGGATCTTCCTTGGAGATTGAAGGGTCCCCGTGTGCTTGAGATCATTCAAGCAGTAAGTTTTGACTTCTTTTTTGTCCATTTTGTCTTTTTGTGTGTCCCCCCCTTTGTTTCCTTGCAAATAGCCCGCCATGATTCTAAGACAGAGCTAAATCTGTGATCCGATTCTGTGGTAGATCGACAGCAACACCGATGGTCTTGTGGACTTCAAAGAGTTTGTTGCAGCAACTCTCCATATACATCAGATGGCCGAACTCGACTCTGAAAGGTGGGGCATTCGTTGCCAAGCTGCTTTCAGCAAATTTGATCTGGATGGTGATGGTTACATCACACCAGAGGAGCTTAGAATGGTAATTTTCTATTCCTATTTTGTTTTCATGTTGCTTCAAGTCTTTGAGTGATTTACATGATCCTTCCTCCGTGGATAACTACCTTGATTGACTATCTACATGTGGTGGCACAGTTGCATATTGCGCATCTGGTTCCACTTGCTAGTTTTACGTATTCAGTGAATGGAAAACTATGTATATTGTCCACTACATATCAATCAAAGTGCATGTACCAGGGACTGACTCTGTCGTCCCTAGCATTTGGATTTGATAAAGATAAAACACGTAAAGGTTCTTTCCTAGAAAATCATCTATACAAATATTGGTAACTGCACAAAAGAAACCAAAACCGGCAGTATTCTCACTGCAATTTTCTTTCAAGATGCAGCACACTGGTTTAAAGGGATCTATCGAGCCGCTGTTGGAGGAGGCCGACATTGATAAGGATGGGAGAATAAGCCTATCTGAATTCCGCAAGCTCCTGCGAACTGCAAGCATGAGCAACGTTCCCAGCCCAAGGGGCCCCCCACCCCCAAATCCTCAAGCTCTGTGAATTGCAGCACAGCCATTAGGGAGGAGCAAATTTAGGAGGATACAGCACAAGTAGTCAATGTGTTCTTTTTTGGTTTCTTTAGCGTGCCATGTGATGTTTCTGATTTCAGCATCCAGGTTATGTGTGCAGCAATGAGATAAGTTTTTCAAGTAAATATTTAGTATTCTTTTCACGGTGAAGTATGAGAGGTCGAGGTCGAAATGGTAGACAAGACTCGCAATCCTCTTTCTTGTACAGTACTAAATACGAACGATTTGATTATACTGTTGGTCGCAATAAAATTGTCTGGAGGTGTGAGGATATGCTAGTCCTTCCTCATAATCTCAAATGGCTTGGTTCCAAATTGTTGAATGGAATTGTATTTATGAATTATGATGAGTTGCGGACTGTACGCTAACTGTTGGTTAATGATCCCTGCATGGCAACTGAGAGAAAAAAGCAAATCTAGTTAAGACTCATTTGGAACATGGAAGCTTTCAAGATTAGTGTAGAAACTGATCTTTTTCCTATGAAATTAGCTAAAATTAAGGTGATCCAAATTTTGGCTTTAATACATTTCGTCTCGCTTATCAGCTACCAAATGGCAGTATTTCTCTCAGAACAAATCAACATCGGTCACCAACGAGTTAGCGGTATTTTTCTCTCGTAACAAATGAGCATCATCCACCAGCCAACCCTTTTTTGCTGGGTTAAACTGATGTTTTTTGCCGGGCTTCTTATTTTTGAAAGAATTTTTGCCGGGCTTGGCACTTGGCATTTGGAAGATGGAAGCTTTCAAGATTAGTGCAGAAACTAATCTTTTTCCTATGAAATTAGCTAAAATTAAGGTGATCCAAATTTTGGCTTCAATACATTTGTCTCGTTTACCAGTCAGCGGTATATTTCTTTCAAAACAAATCAGCATCATATTTTCTCTCAGAACAAATCAGCATCATCCACCAGCCAACTGAATAAGTTTTTTTTTCTGGGTTAAACTGATTTTTTTTCCGGGCTTCTTATTTTTGAAAGAATTTTTGCCGGGCTTCTCTTGGCACTTGGCAGCAACCCATATGCTGAAGGCCGCCGATGGCGCCAGACCCCGCCGCCGTCCTCCACGCGGCGCTCCTCCGTGCCTCTTCCTCCGCTTCCCGCCTGCCTCACTGCATCACCTTCAACTCCCTCCTCGCGGCCGCCGCGTCCTCCCCACACCCGCGCCTCCGCGCCCTCGCCCTCCCGGCACTCGCGCTCGCCCACGCCGCCGGCCGCGTGCCGGTCGACTCCTACGCACTCTGCCCCGTGCTCCGCGCTGCCCCCTCCGCCGCGGGGATGCTCCACGCGCTCGCCGCCAAGTCCGGCTGGCTCGGAAGCGTCTTTGTGTCCTGCGCGCTCGCCGCGTCCTACGGCGGGTCCGGCCGGTTTCTGGACGCCCGCAGGCTGTTCGACGAAAGTCCCGCTAAGAACGACGTCTTCGGGAACGCCGTCCTCGCCGCGTACGTTGGCGCAGCGAAGTGGACGCCGGCGCTGGGGTTCGCGAGGAGGTTCTTGGAGCTACGGCTGCAGGTTAATGGGTGCACGATGACGGCCGTGGTGCGGGCGTGCGGCGAGGTGGCAAACTCTGATCTCGGTGTCCAGGCGCACGGGCATGCGATCAGGAAGTTGGGAGGCGTAGAGGGGGACGTGTTCTTGGCCAGTGCCCTCGTGGACATGTATGCCAAGTGTGGGCTTGTCCACCAAGCTGAGCGGTTGTTCTGCCTGGCGCGGAAGGAGAATGGTGGCAGAGGTGACGTTGTGCTGTGGACGGCCATGTTGAATGCATATGGGCGGCATGGGCTATGCAAGGAGGTTATCCAGATGTATGACCTGATGGTGGCTTCTGGTATCTATCCTGATGAACTGGCCATGCTAGCTGTGCTCTCAGCATGCCAGCATGCTGGGGAGGTGACGAAGGGACTCAAGCACTTTGAGTCCATGCACAAGAATTACGGGTTGGTGCCCACACCAGAGCACTATGGTTGTGTGGTCAACATGCTGTGTCGGGCAGGGGAAGTGGCTAAGGCATGGGAAATTGCCACCAAGAATGGCTGTGATAGTGCAATCGGCGTGTCTACATGGGGTGCGCTGCTCAGTGCTTGCCAGGACTGCGGAAATGTTGAGATTGGAAGAATGGCAGCTCAGAAGGCAATCGAAATGGAGCCTGCCAATGTGGGCATTTACATCGAACTGTCCAATTTGTATGCAAGGGCTTGCTTGTGGGAGGAGATTGAACAGCTGCGGGAGGTGATGAAAGAGAAAGGGTTGGAAAAGGATGTTGGATTGACTTGGGTTGAGCATGGTGCCTGAAAGAACTTGAAAATGCCTTGTGTTTTCATATGATCCAACCAATATTGTAAGAAATTAGCCCTCCACGGCGACGAGCCGCCTGCTAATCTCCACGCAGCGGAACGACGATTGGATCTACCAAGACGAACTTGCACGATCACAGACGACAACGGAGACACGATCTTTGGTAACGAGGTTCAGCCGAAGCCTACATCCCCGGGGCATGACTACGGGCGCTCCTCCCCAACCGCAACACCGGCCGCTTTAGGATCCCGGCATCACGCCGCTTTCCCCCTGCGAGCCTGTCGCTATGTCGCCATGGTTACAACAGCAGCCCCCCTCTCATATTTATGAGGAGGTCCGGGTTACAGAGTTTGACACGGACTCTACCCTATACTGCTAAATACAACTCAAGTCTCATCGTAACCGGACTGTACAAATATTCGACACAATATCCAACAAATATGATTGGAGCAGAGGGAGGTAATTCATGTTTGTGATAACCTGCCACCACATCGCATGGAACCAACTGTTTCCAGGACAAGATTGAAAGTGCATTCTTTCTTTGCGGTCAGGCTTAAGATAGCATGGAGGAATACATGAGATCAGCAGCGGCCACAGTTTTTGCATGCCTGAGGTAACTTGAGATGTATCACTGTGCAACAATGCACTTGTAACAAATTGTTACCAGTGTTTTGTGTATATACTATGTTATCATTGCACTGGGACAAGTACAAATATGAAATATCCAAAGGTATTAACGTTCTGCCATTCAGTCTTCTGCAGAACATGATGGCTCACTGTAACAGTTCTAAGGTGAGCTAATCTAGCATGGACATGGTTGCTGTTAATCTGTTATCTTATACTTTGGATTTAGTGTTCATGTATCTGCAACTTCCTTCTGCTGTGGACATCTTCTTTACTTGGTGAAAAGATGTAATTATACTAGTGTAGGCACAAAACTCATAATTTCTTTACTTATTTATCTTAGCCAGGGCCCAGGGTACCAATGCTTTCTTAGCTTCCACCAGATCGTTGTTTCTTCCTAATATTTGTGATCATACCTGCAACTTTTATTTTTGAAGTGGCTCTTACAATCCACAGATTAGACCCACAACATAAAAACTGAAACACTGATAATCGCAATGATAATTAAAAAACTTTAAAAATATATAAATGCAATGGATTACCTACCCCCCCCCCCCCCCAAAAAAAAGAACCAGTGCAGAAAGGATCAGGTAGCTGGGTCAAACGATCAAACAGAATTACTGTTCTTTTCTAGAGAAATGAGGAGACAAACTCAAATTTGATCTCCTTTCATACTTCACAAACTGCTGCTAGCTCAGGACTCCATTTACTGAATATCTTTGATTTTAAGGAAGAGTGGGGTGAACCATGACATTTTGAAGCTCTATATCTCTTTCTACCACTAGGCTGCATGTTATGTTCCTGAAAGGGTTATTCTTTTTTCTATAAATTGATATAGTCCAAATTCTGCAATAGAAGAGTCAGAGACCACCATAATTATGGCATATATCTAATACTGGAACATAATATCAGAACTGAATTTATGTGAAATGCGTAGTCTGTCTCCCAATGCTAGATTTAGCTACTCATGCTGTCTTTTGGATATGAAAATACTAGTATCGAAAAGATGTATAAAGAACATCAATAGGAATATCTCTTTTGGCAGCTAACACGTGATTATTCAATTTGTCTTGCGCAGCAAGAAAGCATATGCATGTGCCAAAAAGCATAGGTTTGTTTCACTGTAAAAGTACAGATAAAGATAAAGAGTGCCATAACTTGTAGCCTTTACCTATTTTTGCTAAGCATCGCTCTGTTGACAGATTGAACCCAGTTATATTTGGGAACTTCAAAATTTTACAGAAATTAGTCGTTCGCCTTCCTAGATCTGAGGAGAGAGACTTTCAGTGGGACCATATGTTGACTATGCCGGAAAATTATGTGGATAATATCTCACCGATCGATATAGTAATAAACCCAATAAACAAAAAGGCCAGGCTGGCAGCCTTTCCTGAAATGATTCCTGCAGCTTCACAACCAGGACAACTCTAACTTCACTTCCAGGGCAGGAATCAAATGGAGGGGGCAGAAACAACCTTTGGTATGATAACAATGAAGGAAAAGAATGCATTCCAAGCTTGCGTGCCTTTTGTTCTGCGGAACTATATAAACACTCAGGCCCCCTCACATCTTGTGAGCACACACGGACACACTCTGGTTGCCCTGTTCTTGGACGAAAGATGGGTGGCTCCTTCAGCGCCTTCAACAAATTTGGTAATTTTCTCTCACGCATCCTTTAGTTCTGTAGCTTTCATTGAATTTGAGAGTTACCTTGTATGAATGTGTAACAATGATCGTAGTTTGGTTTCGTTCTGTTTTTCCATCTCACTGTTGCTCTGAAGGAAATTGACAGTTTTTGCTCTCCTTCCTCAGGACTCCCAGGGCTGAGCACAGCAACTACCAAGCAAGTCTATGAACGGCATTTCAAGGGAAAGAAGACTGGCAACTTTCAAGAATTCCATATTGCTTATGTCGAGTTCTGCAAGTGGGCGTCCTTCCTATTCTGTGGTTTCATCTTGTGCATGCACTCCATCTGTTTTTCAGTTTCCAACTCATCAAGATTTCCCCCAAATCCACTGCAGGTATTTCAACACCATAATGCCCGGCCAAGATTTCGACACCCCATCACTCGAAAAGATCGAGGTAATTAATCCATAGTAGTTCATGTGGGGGAACGCATACCATCTCATCCAAACCTTTCGATATAGGAATTCTATAATAAAAGCTGGAAGCCGGAGGAGGACCACGAGAGGAGGAAGGACTTGTTCTTTGAGTTCATGAAGAAGGAGGTCAGGGAAGCGACGGTGGACGACAGCTTCTTCATCATGGCGGGGCTGGCGGCGCCGGTGGCCGCCGTGATCGGCAAGAGGGCCAGCGGGCACATCCCCTACGTCAAGAGCCTGAGGCTGGACATGGTGCCCAACGTCGTGTTCGTTCCGATGGTCACGCTCTTGGGCATCATGGGAGCCACCGCGTGGCAGATGAGCAACAAGAGCGCCGCGGCCAAGAAAGACGAGGAGGCCAAGGAGGACGCGAAGCAGCGCAAGGACCAATCATCCAACAAGACGGCCTGACTCTTGCTCATCTCTTTATTTGTATGCGTTGGGAAAAAAACACAGCATGGATGAGGTCTCGGTCACCTACTCGGCCAATAAGCAAGAGTTTTACTTGAACATTTTATGGTGCACAAATAATACTCCCTCCGTCCATTTATAGATGGGGCTGATCTGCTCAAAATTGAGCTAGCCAGCGTCATGTATACAAGAACAGAGGTAGTACCATCATCACTACGAAATGTAAATTTGGGCGTCAAGTATAACAAAAAATGTTTTAACTTCTTCCTCCTGCAGTCCTGCTGGTGCTGTCAAAATGAATATTTTGGTCAGCATGATTTTGCTGAAGTTGAAGCAATGGAACGCTAGCTCGATACCTTTGCAGAATAGCAAAGCCATCCTAAACCCAATGCGCAGATCAATCAATGTTACCTTTCCCCTGGAGAGCAAGGTATACCGTTGGCGTTGCCGACTAATGGAAAAGAATATTTAGTTTACTTTTCTTACGTGTTCATCATTTGTGTGATTTTGTCTCCTCAAATTGCGTCCTAGAAAGACTTCAGAGCGTAAATTAGAGTACTCCATCCGTTTCAAATTACTTATCGTTTTGGTGTTTCAAATTACTTGTCGTTTTGTTTTTTCATACATAACAAAGAATTATTGCACGGGATGGAAGTCTCGTGCATGATAACAATAAATAGTAGCGGAAAAAATTTCATCTTAGAAAAATAGAATCTTGACGTTCTTCTAAGTACATAAGTAGTAGAGTGTGAAATTCCACATCCCGCATATGTGGAAATTTTTTTTGAGTCCCTCGAGAAAGCTGTAGCAATGAATCAGTCTGAACTGCAAGGCAGGCCCATGAAAATTGCATACTCAGTCAGTAACAGGGGCTGAAGAGCGAAGAGAATCCATCATCAAAATTTTGTACTACTCCAGTGATGAGCTTGTAGTGTTACAGTTTTGCAATGCTCCCTCGGTGTGGTAAAGTTTTTCGTTGATTGCTACAGCTCGTTGTGGCAGGCAGATGTGATCCTCATGTAACAATCTCTCAGCTCGTTGGCTTTTTTCTTTGTACTGAAAAAATATTGCACTGCATAATCACCAGCGATCTAACAGTATTGGTTTAGCAAATACGGAGTACATGGCTGCATCTCATGCTTTTGTTTCCGAATGAATGATTTCGCAAGGTGCTGTGCTTGATCGTGGATTGCTGTGTTTTCAGCCAGGCCTTGTTCCGTTTTTCTGCAAGGCCGGCCTTGATCACCGAAGCAGAGCGGCGAAAGCGGCGGAGGCTCAATTACCGGAGAGAAGCCGCTCTTGTCCCCATTCCCTCTTTTGCCCTGGCCGGGTGGGTCGCCGGCGCTCGTTTGGCTGGTTGCCAATGATGATTTATTGCGAGAGAAAAGTGTTGCTGGTTGGTAGTTTGTGACTAGTGGTTGGTTTGCTGTGAGAGAAAAGTACTGTTGACGGGTGGTTAATAAGAGCAGCAGCGTATGATTATCTCAAAAAATGTAGCGCTAGACATGTCACCAACATAGCGTTCAAGCAATTTTGATCCAGCGTGTGGCAACCTCTACTTTATCACCCAGTCAAATCAGTTCAGCTTTTTCTCATCTCTCTCCCCCACGTGCTAGGCCGGCCATCCACAAACTGTTTTGTTCCTAGCATATTTTAATCGGAGCAGCGGGTGCAAAAACTAAGCAGCATGGCTAGGGTGTTGCTTCGGGGCATCCCCGCCCCAGCGTGTAGCGACCTCGTATTTCTTCTCTCTCCTCGGAGCAGCCCCCAAATAACAACGCTGGAGCTGCTCTAAGCCATGCGAACAGGGGGTCCCACTCCGACGGCTCCTCTAGCGCCACGATCGTCCCCTGGATCTGCACGCCAACGATCAGTCACTGCAACTGGTTTCACTGGACCTTCTGAAAGTGAAACTGTTGACATCCAAAAGTGACACCGAACTGACTAGGCTAGGCGTTACCGGTCAGACCAGTGTCCTTAGGCGGTCTGACCGGCTCAGTCCTGTAGCCGGTCCGACAAGGGCCACACTGGTCTGAAAATCTCTGCTTGTCAGGTGATCCGGTCCCACCACATCATCCGGCCCCTGGTGCCGGGTCATCCGACCTCTGATCCGCTGTTGAGTTTTTGCGGAATTATTTTAAGTGATCCTATCCCCCCATAGGCATAATTAGATCCTTTCAATTGCTTATGACACATCTCAAGGATGATCAAAAATATTGCCCTTTAATTGAGTTGATGAATGGTGATGACTTTTTTTAAATAGGTTTAATTTGGTGGTTCCTCACATTGGATGTTATTGGACAGTAAGTAATCTTGGATATCCAGTAAACATGTTGAACATATTGTTGATCATGGAAGTAAAGTAATTCAAATTTTAAATGAAGATCAAATTGTGTACTTTCGAATTGTTTTGATGTTTACCGGCGAAACTGAAGGGCAATTGCCGTTAAGTCTGAAAACAAAGCCGAGAGAAGTCAATTTTGGACCTCATTTATGAGGAATTTTACATTGAGACCTTGGAAGTTTTTGGATTAAAAACAATCTTGAATGTCCAGAGTGTATTGTGGACTAGTTGTTGGACAGAGCCAAGAAGTAATAATTTAAGAATTTATTTTGAGGCTTAATATTTGAAAATTGTGATGTTTTCAACTTGGCTGATAGATAAAATGAAGTCTGAAAACAGTGTCGCGTGTGGTCAAATTTGGGTTAAGATTTTGAGAAAGTTTATATTAACACTTTGGTCATGATCATGCAAAATGGAAATTACAACATATGGGTAACAGACTTCAGTAGTTATTGAACAGGGAAAATGAATTTAGATATGTATTTGGATGTTCAAATATGGAACTCTGGCACTGTTTCTGCACTGGCTGTTGAGTGACGAACAATTTCTTAAGATTCAGAGAAACTTGAGTTTTGCCCGAGATTCAGAGATTTACTCAAGTACATGTGACCTATAATAATTTAGTAGTGATTGTAAGTTAACCAGGTACGGTACGAGTTGCACGAAAAAAAAGTTAGATTATTAATCAGGCTTGTGGTATGGCCTCTGTCTTTAGCTCTGAGTTGCACCCATGATCGAAAATCCAAGTCTTTACAGTCGAATAATCAAATATTTATAGTATTTATATATACTAACAATTGTGTCTGTGTGTTGCACGGGGGAAAATATTGCTCACGTCATCGTCGTCCGGCCACGTCGTTACCCCGCCACCCACGTGGCTCCCGACGTCATCGTTATCCTCATCACGTGTGTGCTACCCTAATAACTTTGTCTGCCATCATCAATACCTCTTGAATCTCACCGTCATTTGACATAGCCTTATCGTTGTATGTCCAACCTTTCTTTTCCCGGCTGCACAATTGTTCCCGCACACACGCCACTCAAACCTTACCCGCTATATCGTCCGCACCTCCCCAACCTTTGCGGTCATCCTCTACGCCATCACACGAGGCAAGTAGCACATAATGTATAAATCATCTATCACTATAGAAAAAACGACAATTTACCGTGTGCCGATCAATTTGTCGTGCGCGAAATATCAGACTCACGATAAAATACTTCTTTACCGTGTGTGTTTTAAAGGAAACACAGTGAAAAAAAAGCGCACAACAAATCATTGCTTGTCTTGCGTTTTTTCTTGGGCAACGACCGCTGCTCCTAGTGCTACTACCTCAGCTGCGTCCCCACCAAGCACTGGAAGTGCGACGCGTCGATCACGTGCAGCTTTACCACCGTGGAGGGCGGTGGGAATAACACGACGAGCGTCGTCTGCCAGTGGGGCCGGGCGGTGGCAGGAACCGGACCGTCCCCTTCCCCGGCGCGCCGCCCCGAGGCCCGCGACGACCTCTGCAAGCAGCTCTGCACCTAATAGCATTTCTTTGCTATTCTTTGTGTACATGAATGATGGAGGAATAGATGCAGAGTTCCATACAGCACACACCATTTGCTCACCTGTCGAGATGCAGTGCCATTTACATGCCATCCCGTTGCACAACTCATGTCAGTTCTTCACATCCGTTACACTGTGCTCGATCGAGATTTCCAAATAAAGACTGAATCCGATTCCTCTTCTGAAGATCCATCCAACAAGGAAGAAGAAGCTCTTAATTTCAAAGAAAAAAAAGCTCAAAGCTCGAAGCATATATATACGTACAGATCAAAAGATAGTTTTATTTTAGGAAGGAAAAAAGGCAAGATAGTACTCCCTCCGTCCCGCAATATAAGGACCTGAAGAGTTCAAACTCAAGAAACAATACCGAGAGGAAATGACCTTTATACCCCTCATTTTACACTACCCACCAACTCACTCACCAACCCATTTAGTTTTGTCCTATTCCTCCAGGTTCTTATATTTTGGTACAAAATTTGAACCCTCTAGGTTCTTACTTATATATGAGGACGGAGGGAGTATGTTGTTATGGGCCTACTAAAAAAGGAATGGAGTATAGTAAGCCCATAAAGCCCATTTAAGGCAAGTTGGCCAAGACTCACGAAACACACACGGGTCCCCTCCCGCCCGCATCTCCCCCCGGCGGCGGCGGCGGCCGGTCCAGCGGTAACCCCCCTCTCCCTCCGAACGAAACGAGGAACAAAGCCCAACTCACCACGGCCTCACCGCCGCCGCCGCGTCTCATCTCGCTCGTCTCCCCCAATCCGCCCCGATCGAGCCAAGTCTCCGACGGAGTCGAGCCAACCCTTACCCTAACCTAGGGTGCCGTCGATCCCCCGATCCGGGCGCGCCGATGGGGAAGGAGGACGCCGTGGCGGGACCGGCGGCGAAGGGGAAGTCACAGCCGGCGTGCATCAACTCCTCCAACCCGTACCACGAGTGCTCCGACTACTGCCTCCGCAAGATCGCCGAGGCTAGGCAGCGCCTCGACGACGAGCTGCCGGACTCGTGGAACCGCCCGCCCGAGCAGCGCACCGTCCACCCGGACTGCATCAACGCGTCCAACCCGTACCACGACTGCTCCGAGTACTGCTTCAAGCGCATCGCCGACGCCAAATCAGGTGGTGCGAGCGACCCCTCCCCGATCGTAATTTCGACCTTTTTTGGGTGAATTTAATTTAATTTGTCGACGAGGTCACTTCGAGTCGTCATGAAGTTGCTTTTTGCTTATCGTGTGCTTGATTGACATTGTTATTAGGGTTGGAGCGTGGGGAGCCACAGCCGCCTTCTATTGGTGCTGGCACGTCTGACGCTGCTGAGCAGCAACCTGGTGATAATGATGCCGAGAACCAGGAGGACGCTGGCGCCGACGATGGTTACCCGCAGATGACCGAAAAGCAGAAGAAGCTGTTCGAGCTGCGCCTTAAAATGGTACGGTGAATCAGTGATTCCTTTGTTCTTTACCTAGTGTATTGTATTATTGTCCTGCTCAGTACATTCACTCATTTCCTTGATGTTTGGTTCCCATCAGAACGAAGCGAGGAAGGCAAACCAGCAGGCGATCGTTGCTGAGAAGAAGAGGATGGAGCCTCGTTGTGAGAGTAGAGGTGTTTCTAAGCAGAAGTGGCTAGATGACAGGAAGAAGAAGATTGGAAAGTTGCTCGACTCGAATGGCCTTGATATGTCAAAAGCTTACATGCTTGATACACAGGAGACAGCGGAAGCAAAGTACAAGAAATGGGAGAAGGAACCTGCGCCTTATGGGTGGGACGGTGAGCTCGCCTTTTCACTCCTTATAGGATTCATAGTGATTTTATCTATAGAGGTAAAAAAATATATTCCAGTGAAATATGAGAAGAATGCAGACTGGCAAAAGCTGATAATATAACTATCTGTTTATTGTACAACCACTCTGCTGTTTGTTGCTTAATCTCTGGTGAATTGCTGCCTTTTCCACATTAGAATCTAGTTTGTATGCGTTTTGTAGAAAGACCAATAAGGCATTACTGTCTTGCTCTTTTCCAGTTGGAGGATTCTTATAAATGGTATTTCTTTACAGTTTGAGCAGCTAGAAAATAAATTTCGTGTAACTTAGGTACCCTAATTACAAAGCAAGGTTCACCGAATAGCTCAGTTCATTCTGCATATGCCCATTGAACCAAAAAATTAAGCTAAGTTTGTTGGCAACACAAGGGGGAAAGTATAGGATTAGCAAGTACCTGCTATCATTTTCTTGGTACCATTTTCTTGCTACGTAATATTCTGTGCAAGCCATATATATATTACACAACTGTTGCCGTCTTCTTTGGTTTTTACTACTATTTGCAATACTTAGTCTTATGTACAGTATATCATAAATCCTAGGACTCAGAATGCGCCTTTCTCTGATTGAATCTTTTTAGCCTGCATCTGATAGATGTGCTTATGCTTGCAGTTTTCAATCAAAAGACCCTGTATGATGCATACAAAAAGAGGACCAAGAACATTGAGGTTGACATGGATTCTTACAATAAAGCAAAGGAAGCTGATCCTGAATTCTACCGCGATGCCTCGAGCCTCCAGTATGGGAAGGTACCATACATATCAACAGATTCTTTTGTAGTCTTTCTTAAGGTCCCTGTGCAAATTAAACATGCTCTTAAATCGATTGTGTGTTACCTTGCCCAGGTGTCAAAGGTCCCAGAAGAAAACATTGACAAAATGGTCAAGGAGCTCAAGGATCGCGAAGAGAAGCGCAAATCGTTCAGCAGGAGGCGCAAGTTCAACGAAGACAAGGACATTGACTCGATCAACGACCGGAACGAGCACTTCAACAAGAAGATCGAGCGGGCCTTTGGCAAGTACACACTTGAGATCAAGAACAACCTGGAAAGAGGGACTGCCTTGCCGGATTAATAAGCTTGCGCAACTCTGTCTTGTGGCGTTGGAGCTAACCTTACTCAACTCTGAGCGAGTGGACCTGTTGTTTTTCGTGGCAGTGATCACTTACTGCGCTTGTAACTTGTGGCCGACAGTTTTGTTTGGAATTGTAAGATACCCAATGGGTTGTAAATTGTAATGCCGGCAAGCCTGATGCTATGTACAAAGTACAAACAGTTTTGAGTTATGTATTGATGTGAGTTCTGAGTAACAGTTATCGTTCCTTTTAGGTTTTTATAATGCTGGTCCGAGGCAGAAATTAAGGATGGTGCTTTACGTCGTGTTTTTACTTATTTTTATTATTCCAGCCGGACAGTGTTGAGTTTGACTGGACGTCTGATCGACTATGGTTCTGAGTTTTTATTTGGCGGAATAGCCATTTTCGCCCTCAAACTATGACTAAGACTCAATTTCATCTCTGTTTTAGTCCTCAAACTCTCACAACCGGCTCAAATTCGTCCTTGCGACGTCGTGGAGCGCCATGCTGACTCGCCACGTCATCGTCCAGTCAGCTCTGATGATCAAATACCCCTTTTACCCTTGTCTGCTCCTACTACGCGCGTACTCAGCCCACCGGCCGCGCGCTGCCTGCGCTGCGTGCTGCCGGGACATGGCGGCGGCGCACGCGCTCTACCCCCACGAAGGCGCCCGGGACATGGCGGCGGCGCACGCGCTCCACCTGCGTGTACTGCGAGCCAAAAGGGCATCGCTGCTACACTTCTCCAACGTCGAGCCGGAGCACTCGCAATCGTCCACAGCACACCGCCGCCGCCGTCGCCTCCTCCTCCAGCGCCACCGCCGCAGCAGTGTTCGGGCACGGTGGTGGGTGGTGGCTGGGTGGAGGCGGGCACAGGAGCTTGGCGGGACAGAGCGGAGCGAGGACGGGATGAGGCAGTGCTGGAAGAAGAGCCTGTGCTTGTCGTTGACTGCCGCCAACTGCGCGCATCGTCTTCCTGCCTCGCGTGCTCGTGGGCTGAGGGTGCGCAGCTTTGCTGCACAGCGCACGAGCACCACGGCCTTGCTAGAGGAAGGCCAATCGATGAGAATAATGGTGGCTGAAATTTAATGCCTGGCAACATGAATTGAATGCCGTAAGATAAAAATCATAGTTTGATTTGATAAATCGACATATGGTCGAATGAATTTTGGTAGCAAGTGTAAACTGGCGTCGGAGGAGGAAAATAGGAGGACCTCGAGTCCTCGACCCCATCGCGGCCGCCGCGCGCAAACGGCTTGATGTCCCGCGCCGCTCGCCCGCGCAAGCACGCCGTACTAGCCACTGGCTGCGTCGGCCTGAGAAAGGGCGCACGGGGCGGGGACGGGCAGACGAGAGAGAGGGGCGCTGAGGCCCTGCTCACCTGCGGAGGAAGTCCAGCTCGCCATGGCGTGGCTCCGCTTCCGACCTCCATGCCGGTGTCGCGCCCCTGCTCCTCTCCCCGTCGCATCTAGAATGGACCCCTGCTCGTGTCGTGGAGGAGGCGCGCCCGCAGAGGAGGCGTGAGGCCCTGGTCCATCTCAGGGGAGGACGGACTACGGCCCCGATTCACTACCGTCGGAGAGGATGAAGGCCGCCGCCACTGCTACTCCTGTTTGTCCGCCGCTCGATTCGCCGGCGTGGACGAGCAGGAGAGAAGGTCGGGGCTGGTGGCGCGTCGGGGAGGGAGACGGCGCGGGCCGCGCGTTGGGAGGAGGGCGCGGCCAGCGCAACGCGCCGCCCGACACAGGCAGGACGCGACCGCGGGGGCAACGCACAGCCGGTGGGCCGAGCACGCGCGTAGGGGGAGGAGAGACAATGGTAAAAAGGGTATTTAGGGGATGTTTGGCTCCCAGCCAACACCCGCCACGCCGCGCGCCCCTCCGCCACGGAACAGTGTTTTCCGTGGCGGACGAAACGCGCGCCGCGAGCTGTGGCGAGATGCACAGCGCTGTGGCAGTCTCTGGCGGGGAACCAAGCAGGCCCTTAGCCATCGGAGCTGATTGGACGATGACATGGCAAGCCACCGTGACGCTCCACGTCGGTGTAAGGACGAAAATGAGCTGACTGCGAGAGTTTGAGGACTAAATCAGCTGTTTTCTTAATTCAGGGACGAAACTGAGCCACGAGCGATAATTTGAGAACAAAATTAGCTATTCCGCCTTTTTATTTCGTAAAAAATATGCTTCTGAATTGTGCTATCTGCATACCTCGTGTTTCCATCCTGCCGCACGGGAATGTAGCAATTCAGCATCGCCAAAAACTCCGACGCCGGCCGCCGTGTCCGCATGCGCCACCGCCAATGTGTCTCCTTTCTCACCTTGGCGCTGCAGCGTGGGGCCGGTGCCTGTCCACTACCAAGAGAAGAGGAGGACAAAGAATTACAGGAAATTTGGATCCATACCATTAAAAAGTTCCAAAATTAGATATATACTAATGCTAAGTCAATGACATGTGGGGTTCACATGAGTCAATGACGTGTGGAGTCAATGATATATATCTAACTTTTGGATCCAATTATTCCAAGAATTATTGTATACTCCTGGAAGTCTCAGCAATAACAATAAATCGTAGCGGAAAATTTTCACCTTGGTGAATGGTGACAGCGCATGGGGAAACTGATTGTGCAGTTTGTAGTTTAGCCCCCCGCATTTGATTTTTTGAGTTCTAGTCCATAACATTGTTATCCCCTCGCAGTCAAAAGTGCTTGATGGTAGAGGATCTCATTCCCTCGCGCTGCCCAGGAACAGCACCGTTGCCGCCGTCGCCGTCACAGACCGGGTCGCCACGCAGGCCGCCAGCCTCGCGACCGCCCGGGGGGACAGCGGCAGGAGGCCCTGCACGTACGCGCACGCATCAGCAACAAGGACCGACGATAGCTCTCCACGAAGCATGCCGCCCTGTTCTTTTGGCTGATGGTTGATGGCTGGTGCTGATTTGTTCTGAGAGAAAAGTACTGTTAGCTGGTTGCTGATGACTGGTTTGTTCTGTAAGCCAAGGGAACAGAGCGGTAAAAAAAAATGCAGTGAAAACCACGTACGTACGGAGCTAGGATACTGCGGCAGGGGTCAGCTCCTCCGGTCCCTCCTCTCCCTTCCTCCCCTCAAATTTCTAGAAGTGGAATAGGAGAGTCTTAGTGGAGCGCACGCCGATAGTGGGGTTCGAGACCCCTCCGCCCCACCAGCTGCTTCAGTACCTGCGTACGTGCTCACACTATTGGAGATCACACGGGCCGGCCGATCAGCTGCGGTCGACAATGAACAAGCGTCGCGGCTGGGTGTTTGTATATATACAAGTATACTCCACATGTAGCATTGGAACCATCTGCTGGGAGGTTGTACGTTGGAGGTGCAAACGGTTGGCGGTAGCGACGACGTACGAGCGCCCATTGTCGCATTCGGTGTCGCCAGTTGATCAATCGCTTTGTGAATACACGTACACTCACATCTGTGAATACACGTACGCAAACCCTACCTCTATAAGCATCTCCAACGGACTGAACACTCGTCAGATTTGGAGATTCCCGAATTCCCCATTGGCACATCTTTGTCGACGGAAACGTCACCTACCACTTAACACATAACGCCGGTACCAGGATTTGAACACTGGTGGGTAGTGTCCCACTAGACTGTCTTGTCATTGCACTACAAGCTGATTCGCTTATACCTGAGCATTTTTAACCCGACTCGGGACCGGCCCGAACCAGATCCGCCCACGGACCTTACTGGGCGGGCGTGGGTAGAGATCTTGAAGCCCGGGGGAAAAAATTGACCCGAGCCCGACCCGAAATGCTGTTTTTAACTATTTTACATTACAAAATATACAGGCGGCCCGTCCAAACCCGAACCCAACCCGAAAACTGAGGCCCGACTCGTCCCATGGGACGGTCATGAGCAGAATTTTCCCGACCCGAAAAAACCAGATTTTTTTTAACTCGACCCGTGGAATGCTCAGGTCCGGCTTCGCTCTCCGATCAAGGTCTCGGTTTTGGACTCTGCTGCTCCCCCATGTTCTTCGCCCGTTTCCTGCTTTCCTTACGTGCAGTTTTCCTCGCTAGAGTCACAAAGCCCGATGACGACGACAGCGACCGGGAGTGGGCATTTGGCATCACTGGCGCTTGTGTGCCAACAGGAATGAGGAAAGCCCTGGCAAGTTCTTCCAAGATGATTAAGTTCATGTCAAAAAGCATCTGATGTCGAGCAAAGCATTCCCTGCATGCTGTTCATGCATACTCCTACATCTCATTTGTTAGAAAACTTCAAAACTAGCATGTTGGCTCGAGCTAATAGCACAGTCAGATTTAATAAATGTCTTCCTTCATTTTTCTGATTGTACTGTAGTTATTTTTATTATGAAAATGCTATGTTAGCGGTTGCCTATTTATTTATTCATTTTGGTTTTGTTTTCCAACCTCTTGACATCGTTAAGCCAACTTAGTGCTTTATTTTATACATTAGCCGATGTGTTTATCCGTCCTATGTAAAGGACGATTGAAGAGACGTGTTCTTATGCACGTCTTTATCAACACCACTCGCTTGTGATAACATTTGAACACCTTGAGTAGAGGATTTTTAGTTCATAAAGCAAATTTTGCTAACTCGCTGATGGTCAGAGGAATGAAGCCGTTAAAGTTGTTCCTAGAGGACCTTGAGGTTCTTCACCGTAGCGACCTTGAGGTGGAATACTGTCGGGGGATGAAAATTGTTATGTATCTGGAACGACCTGAGCTCCGGCTAGTTGGCGAAGATACCCCGGAGACGGAGATGCTTGTTGGATGAACTGATGCAACATGCTCAACTCCGCGAGCGCCAACGGCAAGCTACCAACGAGGTTATTCAAATCCAAGAAGTACGTGTTTCATAATTTGCCGAGCTCCGATGGTAGTGCCATCATGAGCCCCGAGCTGGTGATCGCGACCCGCTGGAGGAAGCGCGCTGGAGGAAGCGGGGAGGCGCTCGCCCAAGAGCTGCTAGGGGCCATCCCCCCCCCCCCCCAACCCCCAACACACACACAACAGCCCCACCCACACCCTATAATGATTCAAAAATTAATGAATCAGTCTGTTTATCTAAACATTATGTCCTCTAAGCAGATGTTGACGCGAAAATAGGACGTCACCTCCGCGCGCAGCACACGTGACTCCTCGGTCTGTAACGAGGCGTGTCAGCCAATCTGACCTGTTGATTGACAATGGAAAATCTGGGAAAACGTTAATCGGCTAGAGAGCCGAAGTATTTTCCGATAAGGTCGTAACAGCTAAGTAGCCGATACGGGGCAGAACAGATTGGCTAGATCAGCCGATATGATGACGTAGGCACAGCGTAAGCTACCAGAGGCAACTTAAACAGAGCTACGTGAGCAACACTTGAAACAGATCTGGACGGCTATATGATAATTAAAGTAATAATAATAATGCGATAAAGCCGACAGAAAGCAGTCTCAAACTGGATAATTGGTGATAAAAGCTAGAACAACAAGAATTAAGATAAAACTTGCTAATCTAGCTGATATTGATAAATTGTGAATAAATCTAGACGAAACCACAGCGGTGCGCCCGATGGTTAAAGCCTAGAAATTACTCGGTAAAGCGGAACTCACCAGCAAGCCGGAGATCGAAGCGATGCAGCCCGACGAGTTTGCGAGAACTCGTGAAAAAGAAAAGGTACGAAGGCGAAGTCGCCGAAAAGTAGATGCAGTAAAGTAGATGCAAGGATTCGTAAAGGGGTGCCCGGAGGCGGTTTTGATAGTGATCGTGTGATAAAACTATTACAATGGCCGGAGCTTATATTTATACCTAGGGCTTCCTCAAACTCCTATGGCTAAAAGGACTCAAAACTTCCTAATTAAACAACTCCTAGCAGATCACGCCGCCTAATGATACAAACTCTCCTAATAACTCAAGATACATAGACTCTATTTCTCTACCATGCAGAGTCCCTGTTAATTAAACTTCCTTTGTCTGTCGACCAACACAATGTCGGCTTCCTCTCCTTATCCTTATTTCTTATAATAAATCCGGCCATGCTGTAAACAGATTGTTTCTTTCCTTAACTCCACGTACGGATTTCCTTGAGCAGAATCTTTCCGTCCGGCGTTGGACAACAATTATACGGTATTTCTCCTCTCTTTTCATTGAATCTGAATCGGCCAAGGCAATAGCTGGACTTCCCGTACTCCCTTGTTTCTTCTCTTTTGAACTTCCGTATACCCTTTCTCTTCTTCTTTTATTATATATATACACTGGTCATATGCACTTTTGATATATGTATGCATGCTTCTCGAGAGAACTTGCCAATAATCGGCCCATGGCAGAGCTGTACTGTTGCTTATCAACTTTGCCTATTCTTTTATTACGTGCTCCTGCCGATTGCTTCTGCCAGCCGATTGTCCTTGCCGATTGGGAAATATTTAATCCTTGGAGCTTCAATTATTTAATTATATGTGTTGACCTGTATGCTCCAATGCACTTTGCCTTTCTCCAGTTAACTACGCATGCACATGATGTGTATGTATTTTCTTTATCCTTCCTCCTCCCCAGCCGATTTTACCGAAACCTCATGGTAGAGTTCTTGCATCTTATACATCGGCCGATTTCTTCTGGTAAAAGCTCTTGTCGATGTGCCCTGCCTTCTTTATGTAACTATACAAACATTCTCTGCTTTCCTTATTTAATCCTTCGACTTTCCATCGGCAGATGCTCCATGTCTTATACAGGTCCTTCCGTCCCCTTTTGACGCCGGTCTTGACATGTGCCAAAAAACGGTGTCAACAGCAGAATCAGTGACCCTAACTAGGCTAGCCCTCTTGACCCTACACCTCAGTGACTCGACTTCACACCACCATAGGTCACCATATGTGGATCCCATGTCCTCCACCTTTTGCAAATTATAATATTTTTTTCTTGAAGCTTGAAGGGTGTTGCAAATTGCTAAAATGCCGGGCTGTGTGACCGTTTCGAAATATTGATTGGTACTGGGGTCCTGGGCATAAATTCCTCCATCCCATTCTGCTCAGCTCAGGATCTCGATTGCGCCACCCGCCGCCCAATCCCCCCGGCCACGATCGACGAGAGAAAAAAAAAACGCGCCCAAATCGGAAGCTACTTCCACTTATTTAGCCAATTTCTTCTTGGATCGGATCGGATCCCAGTCGGCGTCGGCGGCGGAGACGATGATGTCGGCGTCGGGCGACGCGGCGGCGGCGCTGGAGCTGCAGGAGTCCGGGTGGGAGGAGCTGCGGCGGGAGGCGCGCAAGCTGGAGGGCGACCTCGACGTCAAGCTCTCCTCCTACGCGCGCCTCGCCGCGCGCTCCTCCTCCTCCTCCTCGGGCGCCGCCTCCCCCACCGCCGACCGCTCCTCCTGGAAGTCCATGGAGTTCGAGATCCAGTCGCTGCTCGGCAAGCTGCAGGACGTCAACGACGCCATGAGCCGCTGCGCCGCCTCCACCGCCCCCACCACGACCGTCTCCCAGAAGCTAGCACGCCACCGCGACATCCTCCACGAGTTCACGCAGGTCAGTTCGGCTCCGCTCTCCCTCGTTACTCTTGTTTCCGTCGAACAACGGGGCTAATCAATTCGAGTGGTGGTTCGTTCATTCGCGGAGTCAGGAGTTCAGGAGGACGAGGGGGAACCTGAGCTCCATGAGGGAGCACGCCGATCTCCTCAGCTCCGTGCGTGACGACATCACCGAGTCCAAGGTTCACTTCTTCTCACAATCTCTTCGGATGCTGTTGTAGTGTTATGTGCTATCGAAGTTGTATGTGCTGTGCCAATCTCACCACTGGAATGTGGAATCCTGGTCAGGCCACCGGTGGCATGTCGCCAAGAGTGCATTTGCTCAGGGAGAGGGCTTCCATTCATGGCAGCATCAACCAGGTATTCCTTGAGTTGGCAGTGCTGCTTTACATTTGCCTATTTGCTCATGCTGGCCTGGTTTCAGTATACTGCACTTACTTAGCATTGCCATCGAAGAATTTAGTTTAGGGCACTTTGATGTTCTGTCGTTGCCTGATGCCAATGATCTCATGTGCGAGCATGTGTATCTTTGAATAGCCACTGCTGCAATGTTATGCCATTTCATGAATTCTCAATTTACTAATGAAAAGGAATAGGTTGCCAGGAACATTTGCAACACAAGAACATTAGCATCGTTGATATACTTTGTGCAAACTCATCTCTGACACAAGTTACTACTACTAACGGCGAAGTCACCTTTTTTGTTCTATTCTAGATCGATGAGGTAATCGGCCAAGCTCAGAGCACAAGGGTGGCCCTTTCCAATCAGAGGGCCTTGTTTGGAGATGTTCAAGGAAAAGTCAAGCAATTGGGTGAAAAGTTCCCGGTAATCAGAGGTCTTCTCGGTAATATGTTAATCCCTTCCACTTTGCTGCACTAAGTTTTGGGATTGTATGGTACAACTGTACTACTCCGTTGCAATGCGCAATGCCCGTTACCTTGGATACAGTCTTTCGCATCCATTGCACATATAATTCTGGCATCCTTGCTTGCAGGTGCCATTAAGCGGAAGAAATCAAAGGACACTATAATTCTTTCAGCAGTGATCGCGGCCTGCACCATGTTTTTGATTATTTACTGGCTTTCAAAATGATGCGATCTCACCCAAAGGAAACTTTCCAACATGAAGGCAGAAGACCTTGCCTCTTGGCACAGATTAGCTGGTATCTGATAGGGTATCATTTGTTACACTGAGAAAGAGGAAAAGAGAGACTAGTTTCTTCAGCTTTCATTGATTTGCCTTTGACATCTGTACTACCTTGTATCTGAAATTCCACATCCCGCATATGTAGAAATTTTTTTGGTGGTTGAGTAAATATACATGGTAACATCGAGCTCATGGGTTAGCAGTTATGTTATCGCTGTGTGTTTTTTTATGCATTTATTTTCTTCTCGAGAGACCTTTGGCTCTCTTGGCCTTTGTTCTTCTCTTTTCCTTTTTTATATGTATACTTATTTGCTTACCCCAGTAGGGGGATTCCCCTAATGTTTTTGCTAAAAAAAACATCGAGCTCATTCTTCTATGAGAAGTGCTATTCATATAAAATGAAAGTTTGCAAGATTTCTGTGTTCTGACTGCATATTAAACTGACATGAACAAGGAATTTAGTGAAAATCATGCCTGCCTTCAAATGTCAATCAGATGCCTTGAATCATGAAAACAACAGATATCTTATTCAAAAAAAAAAATGAAAACAACGGATATCAACAATTATGGTTTTGTCCACTAGAGCTATCAATACAGTACACTGCAACAAGTTTTGCGGTAAAGAATTAGCCTTTCCCTTTTACTCTATAAAAAACAACTATCTACACCCGAAGTGACAAGTTCGGCAAACTCGTTGAGCCGGGAAGCACAGCTCAGACCCAACGTAAGAAACTGTCCGAGTTAGCAGCCGCATTCTCTGGTTGTAATACAACTATTGTATCTTTAACAGTCAGGCTCTTGCCACTGAATTTGCTTGGGCTGGACACGACATTGTCTCACGATGAAGATTGATCTGTAGCATCGCCATGACACTAATCATTATGTAAAACTTCATCACCACATTGCTGATGGTAGAAGAAAGTCATGTTGACGACAAACGGCCAGCTGCTGTAATCAGACCCCATACAAGGGTAAAATAAAGACACATTGACAATGAACAACTAGCTGCTGTAATCAGACTCCATACAAGGGTAGAGCTACTCTGACAAAAGAGTAACAAAGTGCCCCTGTGAAAACGTAGCTGTCAACTCGGTCAAGAATTCCACCTACATTGTAAAATTGTGTTATATTCATGCATGAGGTATGAAATACTGTAATCAATGCCTACCATCCGGCAAAGGCATTTCCCCCTTCTACAATTTATATTCTCCCAAAGCAGGATCAATTTAAAGCAGTCCATGCAATGAACAGGAGGGAACAGGGGGGTTAACATGGCTTACCATGACCAGGAATGAGTGATCCAGAGTCCTTCACGCCAGCATCACGTTTAATCAAAGATTCAACAAGATCCCCAAATAATGAGCCCAGAAAGATCAGGATTCCATAAGCTGTAGCACTGGTATCAAGGAAATAATATATTAGGCACTGAAGCAAAAATGCAGCGCAAATATTGAGAATGCAGCATGTGCGATCTATGTGTTGAAACTAATTTGAACAAAAAGACAATTATGACAGTCATGTAAATTTTTTTAGGATAATCAAAAGTTTGCTTCCTTGTTTTTTTTAGGATACAACAGTTTACTAGAGGAAAGTAATGTTCCCTTGCTAACAAAATAACAGAAGTTCTACAAGTCAAACCTCAACAGCGACCTTGGCCAGCGTAAGGCAGTTGACAGCAGCACAGTGGTCAGTACACAGCCAGCTAGACCAGCTAAAGCACCCTCCAAGGTCTTCTTAGGGCTTATGTTAGTCAAAGGCGTACGACCAAATGCCTGAAACAGAGAATAAATATCATGGATTCATGGTCACATATTTTACATCCTTTCAACTACCAAACTGTAAACTTAACTGACCAGAATATGTCAATAAAATAACTGACCACTCCATAAAGTAGTAATCAGGTGAATTCAACTAATCTTAAGGTGAAGCTTCAAGTGATCTAAAAAAGGCGAAGAATCAAAGGTTCACCATACAACATGAACCACATGGTTCCTTGGCATCATGTTATTACCAACAGGTTTTGGATTTTTTTTCTTAAGGTAAACATTTAACAAATGCTTGATATAATTAAAGCAATGAGCTAAAAGAACCAAAACAGCTATATCTGCTTCTTAGTCCAATACTACACTGGTGCATTGTAAAGTACACACACTATGTTATGGCAAGATACACAAACAACAACCACCACCATCAATAGCAAAGTCTATAGTCCCACACAAGTTGGGTAGGCTAAGATGAAATTCAAGAGTCGAGAGTATAAAGAAATTTAAAAAGAATCGGATAGTGTGTACCCTTCCACAAAGGAAAGCTGAAGTGTCTGCAGCAATGATGCTACTAATAGCAATCAAGGTCGCTACAAGTCCAACTGTCCAGTGAGCTGGCCCACCAAGAAGAATTGGCCAACTGCTTGCAATTTCTGGCAAAACACACTGTATTAGTACAGGGATCCTACAGTTAGCAAAGAAATGGAGATACTAGACCACTTGACCATGTATAAGAACTTTAACAATAAAATATCCTTGTAACTAGTTAAGACAACAGAAAGGAAATTTTGATGGGCACAGTCCAATAGATTTGATACACATGTTGTTTCTATCAACAGTAGCAAACTAAATGACACTAGAACTGACAACAAATAGATGTGGCGACAGAAAATAAAAGGGCAACATAACAGAGAAACGTACTTGTATTCAAGGCCGGGGCAGCTAGTCCCGAGCGAAGCTTAACCCAGAAAGAAGGAAGATAGCCGCAATAAAATAACCCAAAGACTGAACTAGTTAGCTGAGCAAAACGAGGATTTCCTCTTTGTAATAGCAATGATATCGCAATAACAAATGCAGAAAATGTCACAGTAACATCCATGCGCCCGTAGTACCTAAGAAAAGAGGCAGATAAAGCATCAATAATCAAGAATTTCGTCAGATTTAGATGAAATGATAGCTAAATGTGCAGAATAAAAGTATGCAGCGCATTTTCCTCGCAGATTGTGAATACTTAGCAAGAAGCATAGTTCCCTGCACTATCT
This sequence comes from Cenchrus fungigraminus, assembly GCA_036936925.1. Taxonomy (NCBI): domain Eukaryota; kingdom Viridiplantae; phylum Streptophyta; class Magnoliopsida; order Poales; family Poaceae; genus Cenchrus; species Cenchrus fungigraminus. The sequence continues at coordinate 121,956,668 of CM072770.1, read as the reverse complement.
TTGTTCAAAAAATCAAAACTAACTAGTGAATATAGAGGCACTGTCATATTTCCAGTCAAAAAGAACAATGCTTAACAGGAGCTTTTACACTATTGGTGCTAGAAAGATCAAGCAATAGAACAGCAATTTGTGAGCTGTCACCCAACTCAACAATATAGCGGGAATGGTAGAATAAGCACAGTTACTTGAAGTTCTACCTAGCATTCAGGAGTGGGAATATAGTGATGAGGCACTCAGGCAGTCAAGCCAAATTTCCAAAGACCAGTACATAATCACAATATTCCCAATCTGAAAAATAATCACAAAAGCCAAGATTGCAGGCTGAAAAGTTCAAAAGGCCTAGACTTTTTTATTTCCAATTTGACACTGAGGAACTAGCTTCACTTCAATCATCATAACAAAATGACATGGGATGAAGCAAGTTTATACACAGCTTCCTTTCCTGAAATACACAGATCCATTCTATGACAACAATCGGTACAGTGTAAGCTGCTAAAGGAAGCTCAAAATTGCTTTAAAACATGGAAGCTTCATTCAAAACCAAGCTAAATTCACCTCAGATACACTCAAATGGAAGCAATTTTTTAGCTAAAAATAACCAACGCAAGAAGAAATGAGATGCGTTCTTACAGCGTAAGGATGGGCATGAGAGCGCAGATGGCGGAGCACACGCGGGACACGTAACGCGGCGGCGGGGTTCCGCCTACGCCGGCGGTGCTTCGGACGAGCTCGAAGTACTCTCGGGAGCCGGCGAGGACGGCAGCTGCCACGGCGGCGGCGAAGACCCAGTCGCCGGCGACCATGATGCCGCCAGCTCCCACCCCGATGGCGACGCCCACGAGGACCCGCTTCTGTAGTTGCCGGGCCTTGTCGGCCTTCCTGGAGGCTTCCTCCCCGCCCCCGCCGCCCGCGGAGACGGCAGCGGCCGCGAGGAGCGGGAAGCGGCGGCGCAGGTGGAGGGGCGGCGGGGACGGCAGGAGGAAGCGGAGGCGAATAGGAGGGTGAGGTCGCGGCGGGGAAGGAAGTAAGAGGAACGGGCGCTGGAGGTGTGTGGCCGCCGGAGCCGGCGCCGGCGCTGCCATGGGAGGTGGGGACGGGGGTGGGATGATGGGTGGGGTGTGGAGGCAGGGAGTGCGGAGGCGGAGAGTTCGATGTGAACAAAGATTTATTTTAGGGTTAATTAGATCCGTGCCATTATAATTCTCACGTTTCTGAAATACATCATTACTATTCAACAAACTACACCAGTGCCATTACAATTATGTCGTTGTTTGAGATATGTCATTATCTACGTTCGACACGGTCTTGGGCCCGCTTGCAGGCGTACAGGAGGGCACCATATTTCGTATGTACCATTTTGCCCTTCACGTTTACATCCCTTCCCCTCTCTCCTACCTCTAACGTGTGGGGCACAACTGTCATAATCATCTACAACCTCTCTCCATCTTCTTCCTCCCCACAGGATTCGGTCAAGCTAGAGCAGGGGCACGCGGCGGCGGTCTGTCCACCTACGCCTGCAGGGGCACGCGGCGGAGCTCCGCCCCCGAGGGGCCCGGCGGCGGCGGCGGCCCCCGGCCTCTGCGCCTGTAGGGGCACGCGGCGGAGTCTCTACGCGTGGGCGTGCGTGGTCGGTCCCGGCGGTGCGAGCACGGAGGCCCGCGCCGCCACGCGTTTGCCGCCGGACTAGGGGCCGGCCGCGGCCTCCCAGCAGGTTGCAGGCGACCGGAGGGGTAGGGCGGGCCGACGACGACGGTGTCCCCTTCCCCGGCGCCCCTCCTTTTCCATCCTCCCACGCAAGATCCAGCGGCACGGCGAGCACAGGGACGAGGTCTGGCGACGAGGTCAGAGGGGCGGCGGCACGACGAGCACGGGGATGAGGTCCGGCAGCGCGGGGACGAGGTCCGAGGGGTGGCGGCATGTAACACCCTAGGTGTTTAGTTAAGCTAAATACCCTAATTACTCATGATAATCAAGTTTAATTAGTCCCTAAGCATGTTTTGCTTGATTGTGCACACTTTTGCACTTAAATCCTTGGTCAAACTCTCAAATCATGGTCAAACTCCTAGAGCTCCAAAAGGCTGATTCGGTTTTCTTATGCGTTCTCCAAATTTCTCTATAGAAGTTCAAAATCGGCCAATATAAAAGTTCTTCCTTATTTCCGGGAACACATTTTTCATAATTGGCGGACATTCAAATTTTGAGTGAAAAGCCGCTCAAATTTGAGTTGAAGTTTCTGCGCACAGTAAACCGGGGCCGAGATTTCCTGAAAGTTCAACGCGTTTTTGCCACTAGTCCGTTGATCAAAACTTATGTCGCCCTTTGTGAAAGTTGTAGGTCTATAGCTTCTCTACAACTTTTAGTTATGGATATTTTCAAATTAGTTGTCACTTTTTCGAGTTTTACTTTTGCAAATACGCTTAAGTGGAATAAAAGGTGAGGCACACGACGTCGTCGCAGCGCCCCGCGCGTCGTGCGCGCGCTCCGGCCGCGCCGGCCACGTGGCGTCCACGCGATGCCCCGGCGTACGGACGCCTCGACGCCTTCGCTATGGACCGCTCATGCGCTGTGGACCCTCCGCCTCACTCATTGCCGTGCGCCGCGCCTAGGGCGACAGTGCGGCCTGGCCGCGGGCCCTGGCGGCCACGCGCTGGCGAGGGCGATGCCGCAGGCTGCGCGCCGCGCATGCAGGCCGCCACATGGCCGAGCCGCGCGTCAAGTCTCGCGCGTCGACCTCGCTTCCGTCGCACGCGCAGTTCAAAACGAGCAGGCCAGCGCCGTGCCTCCGTTTTCCCTGCCGCACTCGCCGCCGCCGCCGTGCATTGCTGTGCCGCCGCCGAACTCGCCCCCAGCGCCACCCAGCCGCCCTTTCTCCTTCCCCTGCTCCTCCCGCAGCGCCTCCACGCCACCGCCGGCCGCCGGACCGAGCCGTCGCCGGCCACCGGCGGGCGCAGCAGGGCGCCCAGGCCGCGCTGCAGGCCGCCGGCGCCGCCTGTCCAAGCCCGGCCAACCCCCTAGCAAGGTCAGTGCAGCCTCAGGACCTCCCCTCCGGCCAAGTCCGGCCATCTCCGGCCCTCAATTCCGCCGCCGGCGATGCTCTGTTCCGCCCAAGGACTACATTGCAAGGGTGGAGTTCTTTCTAGGGTGTTTTGTGCGAAGTAGGGGCCTGTTCGTAATTATCTGATTTCTGCCGAGGGTTCCCCTGTAAAAGTTACATTAGGTTTCGGCTGTACCTTGTAAAATCCGTAGAAAATTGTAGAAAAATCATAAAAATGCAAATCCAATTTTGTTGAGTTCCTGGTGAAGAAACCTACCTTTTCTAGAAAGCATGTATAGGGTTTTTCTGTGTAGATTTTGAATGAAAATTCAAACTCAGTTTGAGGTGTTTTTGGTGTAGTTTAAAATATACACATGCTATGGACTTGAATTTTGGATATGTTGCTATTTATGGCATGTTTAGTTTTGTGACCAAAGTTGGCATTATTTTGATGTGTAGATCTTTAATTATGATTTATGTAAGCTTTATGCTAGATTAAGCTTGATGCTTTTTATAGCCCCTTTAGTAAACTTTTCTTTAAGCACCAGTGCACCCTAGGGCTTTGGCTTGATGAATAGTGCCTCTGGTTGAATGGATATGATTTTAGGATGTGCTTTGATTTATGTTTTGGATTTAATCTTGTGTAGGAGTTTAAATTCAAATTTGCAAAAATAATTTGGATCTGCACCTATGCTTTGGCCAGAGGCTTATATTTGACATGTATGACTTGTAGAAGAAAGTTGAGATCAAAAAGTTTAGTAAATCTTTTTATATGAATTAATGGTGATTTACTAGGTTAAAGTTTGTCTTTTTTGTATAAATTAATTTATAAATGTTCTTAATCTAAATTTTGGTGTGTGAACTTAGAATGGGTATATGATGATGTGTGCAGAAGCTTAGACTTATTTGAAGTGTTTTTGATTCAATTTGGATTTATGGTTGAAAGACTTGTTTTATGTAATTAAATAAAGAAATAGAAATTAAGGTGTCAAATTGTTAAAGCATGCCATGGATCTGTTTTTGAATTTGCAAAACACCCCCTTGCTGTTTTGTAAAGTTAAATAATTTATTTTGCTTAAATATGTACACAGACACCTTCTTAGTTAACCTTTAATTAACCACCCTCACCTTAATCTAATGCATATACATATCGTGTAGATTTGTCGGTCGGTGCGTGCACGCTCACCCAGGAGGGAGATGGGATGGTAGATGGTGAAGTGAACCAGTTGAGTGTTCATCAAGACCTGGACCAAAGTCCGGAAGAGCCCAAGGCTGTTGCTAACTTAGAAGAAGGCAAGCACCGGTTCATCTAACCTTTTTGTTTAAAAGTTCATATCTTTTACTTTCAGTATTTATTGTTTACTTGTGCATTTACGTTTCAGGAGTTGTTTGAAACCTAGATGCATGAACCTTAAGACTCCTATGCTCTTTTACTAGTATGTTAGGATCGTTAGTGCCATGCTCTAAGGATACGGTAGAAGTCGAGTAATGACTCATTGCTCGCGAGATATAGGATGCTTATGTTGGAATCATAAGTCGGTTAAATTGACTCGCTCATGTGGTAAGAGCAATGGGTTCGGTCTCGACCGAGTAGCATGGTGCTGGTCTAAGCTATTGAACGTACCAAGTGCTTGTCGGGAATGGGACCGGTAAGCCTAGTACCTAATGAACCAGTGCGGGGACTTTATCGTTACTACTCTTGAGATGCTTCTCCCGGTTTGCTCCCGGAAGTGCAAGTGTGATCCTGGACGTGCCGTGTGAGGGCGTTCCAGTAACCTTGTACTTAAGATTGTTGCGCATGTCCCTAATCTGGGGAATGACGGGAACCGCCTGGTTGGGGTAGACACTGCACTTGGTCTACCTTCTTCCGTGTATCTTGGCTTTGCCTTGCAAGGATATAAATCGATCGATCGTCGGTCACTCGCCGTTATCTGAGTCGGCTTGACCACTGGCTACCCCATGTTTATTTATGGAACATTTCGGATTAATATTGTTGGATGATTAATCTTGTTTGTACAACCATACTTGCTTAGCTAGGTGCTTACCTAGAATGGTTAACACACTAGAACTTGAGCTAAAATTTGAAAATAAGGATCAACTCTTAGTTGCTTTTGGCAAAACAAACCCACCAGCCAAAAAGTCTTGCATGTCTAGCTGTGTCTTTTATTTCGACGGGTCAGTCTTGCTGAGTATTAGTATACTCAGCCTTGCTTTTGTTGTTGTTTTCAGGTAATCCCATCTGGCCTGGTTCTATTCCAGATGGTTGAGAACTTGAATGGGAGAACGGTGATGAGGAGTGATATGCATGGATGGCCTCCTGTGTGTATCATGCGTTTAGTTTATTTTCCGCTGTCTAAACTCTGAACCATGTTTACTTTTATGTACTCAAAACTTGGTTTGTAATTTTAAGTACTTTTGAACCTTTTATGTAATGTAATGTTGTACTCTGGTCCCATCTTCGTGTGGGCTTAGCGCATAATTCGATCCTGTGTAAGTGATTTACCGGGCATGCCCCGGCAGAGGCGACAGAATAGTTCTTTATTATTGCTTAATGGCCACGTGGACAGACTTAGGCGATAATACGGAATTATTTTGGACGGTTCTGTCACACGGCACTGAGAGCACGGGGACGAGGTCCGACGACGAGGTTCGAGGGCGGCGCTCCTCCCCGCGGCCGGGGCTGCTCCCTGCGCGCGTCTGCCGCCGCCACACGCGTCTGGTGCGTCTCCTACAGCGTCTGCTGCAGCGACGGCGGGAGGTTGAGGAAGCCACTGACGTGTGGGTCCCACACATCAGTGAAATGTGAGAGAGGAAAGAGAAAGCTAAGCAGGGATAATCTTGTCCATACGAATATACGTACCTCTTATATACCTGACAGTGGGCCCAAAATCATCTCCAAACGTACATAATGACATATCTCAAACATGTGCAAATTTGTAATGGCAGTAGCATAGTTTCTTCAATAGTAATGGTGTACTTCAAAAACAGCAAAGTTGTAATGGCACAAATATAATTAACCCTTTCTTTTACCCCCGCACCCGCTGCGTTCGTTTTTGGGAGAAAATAGAAAATACTTTCTAGAGAAATACAGCAATTTATTATTTTATACTACTATATCACAAATGTGCACATTGATGAAAATACAGAACTTTTGAAACATGGATCATGTTTCATGTTGGCACACTCATATTATGTGGAGATACGAGAGCATCTCCGAGAGTTTGCCAAATTTTACTTGGCAAATCTTGTATTTTGCCAACTTCTAAAAAGATATGCCAAGTAAAAAAAAGTTCATCTCCAACAGTTTGGCATAATTCACTTACCAAATCCAGACCTAACTTACATTAAGAACCCTGAGAGAGAAACAAAATTATGTTTCTACCCTTCTACCTTTTGAAAAATTAAATCAGGAATCCTGAGAAAAAACAAAATTATTTTATACCCTTCCACCCCTTCTAATCCGGAAGGATGTGCCGCAGATCACTGCGCACATATATGCGCGCTCTGGAGTCGGTTTTTTCCAACTTGGGATAAATGGCAACCTAGGATGGGGAACTGTGGGAGAATATTTTTTCTGTTTTTGTCAAAAAAGTAACAATGACAACTTGAGATGGGGAACTGTTGGAGTTGCTCTGAGAAATAGTGTTTTTTAAAACAAAAATCGTCAATTACAGAAACAACCAACTGAATCGTTTCCATCTGCCTGTTTAAACAGCTATAGATGCATGCGTGAGTATGGGGTTTATGGACGAACTAGAGTTCAGAGATACTTTTTTTTTGGAACGAGTTCAGAGATACTCTCTCAATTTAATCGAAATGATCAACAATTTAATATTTTTTAAATGGAGAAAAAGCAATTCCTTTTTTTAATCGCGCTCGTCATGGTTCGCTAATGAAATAAAACTGTGATTCATACCATCCCCCACGTGTGCGAGTTGAATTAGTGTTGGAACACATTCGTTTCAAATTATTTGTCATTGTTGATTTTTTTTATCTCAACATCTAACCACAGATCTTATAAAAAAAATCTTAGCATGCACATCAGCACACGTGTAAGCCCGGTGAAAAATATTTTTACTGTATCATCAATCAAGTAAATAAAGAATAACCCACAAATAAATGAATATAATAATAATAAAAGAGAGAAAGAGAAGGGCCGGACTCCGAGCCGAAGAAACACACACGGCCCATATCACGCCACCATGACCATGTATGACCCAACCCAGAAGGTAGTAGTATTCAGAAGAGAAAGAATTCCTAGCTGACCCGACACACCGCCGCCCCGCCCGTCTACCACCACCCCACAGATGCCACCAGCCGCCGCCGGCCGCCACTGCTGCCGGCGGCCACGCCCCCGCCACTGACAGCAGCCCGCCGCGAGGCCCGGCTCGCCATGCACCGTGCCCTCCTCACCCCGCTCTCCCGCCGCTCCCGCCGCCGCCTCCTCCTCTCCCGCCCCCTCCTCGCCATTCTCTCGAACACCTTGTCGGCGTCCGCCTCCGCGCCTCCTCCTCCCCGCGCGCCGCGGCCGCGGCCGCTCCCGGCGCTCACTCCGCTGCTTCCTCGGCGCCCCGAGGAGGCCGCCTCCGTGGCCGCGGCCTCGTCCGCCATCGCCACCTCCTTCCGCGACTGGTTCGTCGAGCCCTCCGCCGGCCCCGCTGCGGCGTCGCCCAAGGCGCTCGACGCGATCTACGAGGCGCTCGCGTCCGATGAGACGGCCGCGCTCGAGGCGCTCCCGCTCTCGGAGGAGCTCGTCCTCGCCGTGCTCCGCCACGCCCCGCGGAGGCTCCCCAACGCCGACGCGCTGCTGCTGCTCCGCCTCAAGTTCTTCGACTGGTCGGGCCGCCGGCCGCACTACCGCCACACGCGAGCCGTCTACCACGCCGTCTTCCGCCTCCTCTCCGGCGCGCGCCGCAACGCCGTCCTCGTCAACTGGCTCCGCCTCTTCTCCGACAACGCCTCGGCCGGCGGGCACCCGCGCTTCCACGACACTCTCGTCATCGGCTACGCCGTCGCTGGCGACCCCAAGCGCGGGCTCAGCGTCCTCGGCCGAATGCGCTACCGCGGCCTCGACCTCGACGCCGTCTCTTCGCGGATCCTCCTCAACTCCCTCGTCGATGCGTCGCTCCACGACCTTGCGGACTCCTTCGCCCGCAACCTTGCTGCCAGCCCTGTCACTACATGCATCCTCATCAAGAGCCTCTGCCAGCGCGCCCGCCTCAACGATGCCGTGGCTCTCCTCGAGACCCTGCCGTTTGCTGAAGCATCCCGTGGCCCAGCTGCTGGCTCCATCATCACTGAGTTCTGCCGCCGTGGACGTTTTGCTGAGGCAGCCCGGATTGTTGATAAGTTTGCATCCTGTGATGTGTATGGTGCGTGGATCCATGGCCTCATTGACGCTGGGAGGCTTGATACTACGTTGAATTTCATGTCTGATAAGAAGGAAACTGAGGGCTATATCCCTGATGGGCAGCGGTATGACAAGCTTGTTCATCGCTTGCTTCGCCGGAACAGACTTGGCGAAGTGTATGACTTGCTCGTGGAAATGATGGAGGAGGGCATTGCTCCTGGCCGATCCACCATGAATGCTGTGCTTTGCTTCTTTTGCAAGGCTGGTCTTGTCGAAGTGGCCATGCATTTGTATAGGTCAAGAATGGAGCTTGGGATCAACCCAAACAAGGATGTCTACAATAATCTGATCAGGGCACTGTGCCGGGGTGGGGAGACAGAGGAGGCGTGTCTGGTATTGGAGCAAGCTATGGAAGGAGGGCACTTTCCAGGGCGTCAGACATTTGCCATGTTTACAAACATGCTTTGTCAGGAGGGAAAGTTGGATAAGGTGCGGGAGATGCTAGACAGGGCACTCAAGCAGGAAGTCTGGCCGATGGACTCTGTCTTAGCCAAGTACCTCGTGGCACTATGCAAGAGTGGTAATGTGGAGGAGGCATGCGAAGTGCCTCAGATAGCAAGCAGCAAGAGCCATGTGGGCTTATATCGCTATGAGTCAACCTACAAGAGCTTGATTCGAGCATTAATATTGATTAGGAGGGTTGATATACTACCGAGGCTCATTCTGGAAATGCAAGATATGGGGCACATCCCAACCCGAAGCCTCTATCAATCAGTTGTCTGTGCTTTGTGTGAATTGAATAAGTATGCTGAAGTTCTTGAGCTGTTAGACAGCCAATTGCAACGGTGTGAACTCCAACCCCGTGTGTGCTACAACTACTTTATTTCTGGGGCTGGTCATGCTAAGAAGGCTGACATGGCAAGGGAGGTGTATAACCGAATGCAGATTTCAGGGATGGAACCATCAGTGGAAAGCAACACCCTTCTTCTCATGAGTTATCTAAGGAGCAAACGTATTGGTGATGCACTTAGCTTCTTTAACCTCATTCGTGGAAAGAAACCACCTGGCACCAAGTTGTATAATGTATTTATATCTGGTCTATGTGAAGCTCAGAAGCCTGAGCAGGCAATGGTGTTCTGGAGGGAGGCAAGGGATAATGGTCTAATCCCAAGCATCAGCTGCTATGAGCATCTTGTTCTATTGCTGTGCTCTGTCAGAGATTATGACAGTGTTATAAAGGTTATCGACGATTTCAGAGAAACAGGTCGCCCTGTTTCAGCCTTCCTGTGTAATGTGCTTCTCTTGCACACATTGACGGGTAGCAGCCTTCTGAAGGCTTTGTTACGTTCAAGAGATAAGTCAAAACCTGTAGAAGTGAAAGGTGAAGAGATTCAAGGTCAAGAAGCAGGAAGGCTCTTGATAGGTGATCTAATTACCTCGTTTGCAAGTGGTATCAGAAACATGAATGACTTGGAGCATTTGGGAGAGGAGATGGAAAAGTATTTTCCTGTTGATACTTATACTTACAACATGCTGTTACGAGGGTTGTCTATGGCAGGTAGGATGGACTCTGCCTGCAATATGTATGAAAGGATGTGCAGAAAGGGGTATCAACCAAATCGATGGACTTTTGATATAATGGTACATGGTTTCTGCAAGAATGGTGACAGAAATGAAGCTGAGAGGTGGATGGATGCAATGTATCGAAATGGGTTCTATCCCACATGGTACACAATGAGGTTATACAACAGAGCATCATTGCAAGCACATGATCAGAAGATCATTTCTTTTGTATGAATAATTATATTTATTTATCTCCCTTCCTACCTCACATTCGACTGCTGATCTGCTCTCTGCCTTGATCATATGACTTAGCTGAAAGAGGTAAGCTTCTATTAAACCTTGCTATCATTCCAGTTACTACTGTGTAGAGCTTGGAGTTTTGAGAGGCTCTCATGTTTCATATATCTTAAGTTATTTGATAAACTGCGATATCCAAATGCCATTTCCTGCCACATTTTCTTAGAATACACAATGTATAGCTTTAGGACCTCGTACTTTGTTTTGGGGGTATTACACTAAACTAGTGAAAGACTAGTCATGGTAATGGAGCCAGTTGATTATTTTAATGGTATCTGCATATGGCTTCCCTTCATAAAGTTGTTTAATAAAATGTGAATTTCTATTGGCAGTTCGTGAGATCATGTGTTATTCGTACCCATTGCATTCACCTTGTGCTGTACAATATTAGTAGTGTAGTCATTTTGTTTAAATACAGATATCCAATAAAGTTTTAAGATACCTTAACATTTAATGTTTTAGAAGCTATCTCTTGTATAAATCTCCTGTAATTTTGTTATCCTTTACTAAAAGTGTGTTTGATGTGATTTCTCGGTATGCTGACTATTGTATCATATTGGTCAATCAGTAGTGTTTTACAAGCTGTACACCTCTTTTGATAGCTGAGTGTCTGACATTGATTTTTTTATATAATTTCAGCTCTTTGCAGGCATTCTTTTGGAAGATCAAATATATATTCTTAGAGATGTATGCCAAGATTTAACATTACTTTATCCTTGAATCCACATGTCACCTATCATGACATAGTGTCCAAGATGCTTCTAGGATATCAGTTTAGGTGTACCATGGAGATTTCCTTTGACTTTGTATTGTAGTTCTACACAATTTTGCTGTAAAATTATACCCTGTGACCAAAATTTCCAAGTTTTGTTCAATCTTTTGCCACAGATTATCTGATGTACCAACAACTCAATCCCCCTATGATCAGTAGATTATATAAGAATGATCATTCTTTACATCTCAGGGTCAAGCCTATAATAGGCAGTTGCCCAAACTGTACAGAAGATGGCATGCCATTCAAGGATTGATGTTCCAATTTCAAACTTCCAACAAGTTTCTTGTCCTTAAGAATATATTTTCATGGATCCACGACTCCACGTTGGTTCAGAAATTTTTGGTGTTTGAACATTGCTTCTTTAATGTTTCGTTCTTGATACTAGAAGCTCTAGCAGTAAAAAAGGCAAGCCAGAGACAAGGGAATGCAGTAGTTATGCTTCAAATGGTAGATTCAGGAAGCATTCCTTCACTAATTGATGCAAAAAAAATTTCCATTTTGATGTTGAAAGAAATACTAGCTTGTATAGTTGTATGGGAAGATGGTCCACGTGTTTGGTTGAAGTTCTCTGAGCAGATATAATTATTTCTGTAATTTTGTTTGGAAATCTATTCACTTTATCCACTTAACCGCCAAGCAAAATTTATGCGCACTTTACTCCCCTAAAATATTTCATTTGGTCTATACACCCTAATTAGGTTCCTCTTTTTTATTTCTTTAGGTAAAAGTTGACCTTTAGTTACAGATTGTGTCCCCTTGACATACCTTGGTGCTTTATGTCAGAAAAGTACTTCAGAATTTTTTATCATTACTTTTTTACAGTTTTGTATATCTAAGATCGATTTTGTATTCAATATTCCTAACCTATAAAAATAACCATGAAAAATTCTTAGTATAATTTTTTATATAAGATGTCATGTTTATATCTGCTCATAAAATTTTTTTATATATAAGACGTCATGTTTATATCTGGTCACAAATTTAAACTCGAAATTGAAGGCATACTGGATAATAAAAAGGAGAATTAATTAAGAGTAAATTGGACCAAATAAAATAGTTCAATTGACTAAGGTAGGTCTAAATTCTCTGAGGGCTGACCGCCTCATATCTGGGGTTTTTTTTTATTTTATTTTTTTTTGCGAATCTCACCTAGCAGATTTGTACTTGTTTGGTTTGGACACTGAGATAGGGGTGCCTGATGCCCTGATCCAGACGTTGGATTTTGATGACTTAGGGTCGCAGCCCTGATCCAGACGTTAGACAGCAACCAAACAAGCTCTTAGTGGGGTAATTCTGCACGAGTAGTATGCTTCTAATCATTATTGAAGATGCATGTATATGAGCAGGTTGTCAGACACTGATGTAGTACTACATTACCGCCTATACGGGTGAATTTTGTACCAAGCCTGTCGTGTGTGGGATGCATTGATGATTTAGGCTTCACTTCATAGCCGTGATATCATTGTATATTTTCACTAGCTGAACCGAGATAGAACATTATAATAATGCAACCAAACACGGTTCCTAAGCATCAATTTGGAGCACTACAATCCAAAATTCCATCTTATGTACTATAATTCAAATACATGGTTGAGGTTCTTTGCTAACAGAATTCCACATAACATAGAGCTGCTTATTAGTTATTACACAGGCAAAAACTGAGGTCCAAAGAAAGAAGCGGGGGAATTTTGCAAGCTGCCACAACTATTCCTGCACAGGAAAAACAACTGTTCAATGGCGTAAGTACAGCTGATGAAATGTTGGCTCACAATGGAATCAAATATTCTCACCTAGACAGGAGTAATACACCTTAAGGATCAGTCGATATCCAAGCTGGAGTATGGCTCATGACCAACCTGGACAGGTTTAGCAATTTATACAAAAAAAGTTGCACCAGAAAAGAAAAATTGCAGTTGCTTCTGAGGAATGGTGGCATGAGGCTTGCAAAATGATGTGAGTAACCAATTGCAACCACCGAATCAGGCATACCAAAGAGTGGTAATAATTTATGCTGGTTCAAAGTTAGAACTTACTGAGCAGTCGTCATGAACACGCCAGATTGTTTCGCCTAAGAGATTCGCGACTGAGAGAATGGTCAGCTGCGGAAAACTCTTCTCCTCCTTAAGAGGGATAGTGTTGGTGATGATTACTTCTTGAAACAAACCACTTGATAACCTTTCAATGGCAGGCGGGCTGAAAAGGTAACATGTAAATATAGTTAAAGAAAAATCCAGATAGCTACAGCGAATATGACTTATATTAGCTTCAAGAATTAAAGCATACCTAAAAACAGCATGTGTACAGCAAGCATATACTTCTCGAGCGCCTTCCTGATGCAACAGCTCAGCTCCTTTGGCAATAGTACCTATTTATGTTTGATAATTCCATCAAGATATTGACACCCCGAAGCAAAGTATCACAGAGAGGATAATTAGTTTAGTACGCAATGTGATGTATAATTTCCTCAGCTATTGAGAGGAATGTGGCACGATTCACCAGGCTTTCAATTTTGAATTACAGCTTAAATCATATTTCAGCCTAGTTAGAAACAATACTAGTGTAGTATTAGTGTGCAATGCTCCACTCTACACTCAGTATGTACTTCTATGGCAGATGACACAACTAATACTTGACTAGGTACAGTTATCAAGGCTCTCAACCCTGCTGGGTTGTTAAGAAGAAGGCATAAACTCATGAATGGGGAATGTCCAATTTAAGAATTGTGTCTAAGGGAGAACTTACCTGCTGTGTCAATCATATCATCCATCATAACAGCCACTTTTCCCCTAACATCTCCAATAAGATTCATTACCTGTAATGAATGCACATGATACTATGATAGGATGTACTTGCTATACAGGACTGAGATAAGAAAAAATTGTGGTAAGATAAGCACATCTTCAATGCAATATAATTCTTTTGTGATTCATAGTAATCAGAACACATGTTACAAAGGGAAAATGCTCGGTGAAGATTTTCTTCAGTACATTCTCTTCAGTTGTTCATAATATTACAGATAATAAGGAGAACCTAATATTTGAGTTAAGAAGTTGACATTTTCTTCTATATATATCCATTCAGCCTGCTACACTGTTTAAACATATAATTTAGTACAATAATACTTGCCTCAGCAATATTGTGTCCATGCCTTCTTTTATCTACGATAGCTAGAGGTGCATCTGAAAGCTTTTTGGCAAAAGCACGTGCCCTGGCAACACCTCCAACATCAGGAGATACAACCACCAAGTCATTTGAACATATTGTCTTGCTGGCGAGATAATCAAGAATAACAGGCTTGACAGTTCAAAGAGGCAAAGCAGAAAACAATTGTGAGAAGAACGAATGCCATCACACATAAGTTTAAAGGCACTGATTGATTTAATCAGCATGCTTCAGTACATACCTGACCATAAACATGATCTACTGGGATGTCGAAGTATCCCATTGCTTGACTGGAATGAAGGTCACAAACAAGGACGCGGTTAGCACCAGCTTCTGTAATCATATTAGCTACAAGCTTTGCAGCTATAGATTCCCGGCCTTGAGACTGAGAAAATGAAAGTATTTAGTGAGTATTCAAAATGGCAAGGAGATAAATGATTTTGTGAGGTCTGGTGATGGCTTTTGACTTTGTAGATGCTAGGATGTTAGAATCGAAAGTGATAATAGAACCTACAATTTCATTGAGCAATGAGCATTGACTGATTCCTCTAATTTATGGATACTGAAAAGCATCCTCAGGTGAACAGTATAAATATTAGATTTCAAAGTTGCCAAGTGATTGAAATCATCTTAGGCCCTTTGTCATATCTAACCACCTTGATCGATGATGGTGACTGGAATGATTCCAAGCACTTGTAAATTAGCAAAACTGTTGAAAAGTTTGCTTATGCAACTTGCATGGTTAAAGGCTAGTAATACGAAGTGGTACAAGCATGTGACAAGGCATCTTTTTTTCCATTCAGAAGAACAAACAGAGATCTTTTTTCCATCCAAAAAGAACTGGGATCATTTTTCCATTCAAAAAGAAGAATAAACTCAAAACAAACTAAATAATTTGAGATATTACAATAAATCTACATTACCTTCCTGTCAGCCCTTGCATAACCAAAATAAGGGATGACTGCAGTAATATTCTTAGCAGATGCTCTCCTACAGGCATCGATCATGATCAGAAGTTCCATGAGATTTTCATTTGCTGGAGGACACGTTGGTTGCACAAGGAAAACATCACAGCCCCGTACACTTTCTTGCAACTGAACATATATTTCGCCATCCGCGAACCTTTTTATGTTAATCTTCCCAAGTTCTAGACCCAAGTAACTTGCTATCTCCTGTTCATAGGACACCACCATAAAGAGATTAGGCATAAAAGAGAGAACTCATTTGGTTAGAGATGGGCATGCTGATAGCAGACCACTATTTGTTTTTCTTCATTATGAAGTGGGCTAGCAGCTATGCTGTGCCCACAGGTTCAGTTATCCTTCATTTCAATTCTCTGTTTGTATTACTCCATTTTCCTAAACTTCCAGTTTCAGAAAAAAAATCATATCCCAAACTCCAAATGAGTGAATGTATTGGATGCTCTAAGGTGGTTAGTACTTAGTACAGTTTGATTGGTCGTCTGCGACAAAATAAAAGGAGGACTAAAATAAATACGAGAGAAAAACTCTTCATGCTAGATTCAACTGACCTGGGAAAGGGAAGGGTTGGCTGTGCCTGAGAAGATGCGCAGCCTTGTGTTGTCGTTTCTCATGCTTGGATCCTGGAAAACTGGCAAGGTTACAGGAGTCAACAGTGACCTGTCGGACACTGGAATGCACGGCGGTGCTCCATTGATTGCCCTCAGAGAATCAATCTTTTTGCATCTCTGCACGAATGGAGACCGGTTTCAGCTGAAGTGAGCATAACTGTGCTGATTCAACCTGATTACTAGCAGCAACTTCCTTTTGTGCGCAGTTGCAAGATGGATACTCTACGATGCGAACGGAATCTAAAGCGCAACAAAGCATGGTCCCTAGCTCCCAAAAAGAAGTCGAAATATTTAAACAGCCTGTCAAAAAAGAATTAAAAGAAACAAGGAGATGATGGAGAGCGAGCAAGTGCGATTCCCTAGCTCCCAACGCCGACTACCACTGTCAGATCACGGGTAAGCCCGGATGGCCACGGGCGCGGCTGACTATTACCCCCAAGTCCCCAGTACTAGAGCACGAAACAAACACAGAAAAGGGAGGGCACGAGCACGAGCGGCGGAAGAGGTGGCGGGGAAACCGGAGGAGCTCACCACGACGGCGGGGCCTGGGCGCGAGCAGCGGAGGAGGCCCCCGCTGCGCGCGGCGACGGCGGCGGAGGTGGGGGAGTGGCAGAGCGGCATGGCGAGTTGGGGAAAGCCGGAGGCGCGGGGACAGAGGCACAGAGCCGCCGGTGGCTAGGGTTTTAGTCTTTAATCTGATGATTGATTGAAGCGGGGTTTATGATTAGTTGTCTGTTGGAATTGGAACCACAGGATCAGAGATGTGAATGAAGAGTTGAAAAAAAAAAGGTTCCCTGTGTTTTTTTTTAAATTTGGTTGGTGGTTATTATGACTTTTATTAGACATTGCTAGAATGGATAGAAATAGCATCTTGAAAAAAAAGCCATGGTAGTAATAGTAGACGATACTCACTTGTGAAGTGCCTTTAGATAGTGACATTACTACCATGACTAATTGACTATGATTGTTCTGTTGGAAATATTTTTGTGATACACGTGAGAGTGAGAGTGACCCAGTAAATGGAGCTGCTTGATGTTTTTTCTACAGTATTTTTCTTTCAGAACAAATCTGTCATAAAAAATACACACACATTTTTCTTTCACAACAAATATGTCATACAAATCTGTCTAAGATCTTTTGAACGGAGCCTAAAGATTGGACTTAAAAGGGGTGCGCTTTCTCCATATGGAGTACTGTAGTCAACTATGATCAATGTGTCCGAATACAAGAGTCAAATCCTATATATAATCATAAATGAGGATATGATTGAAAAGAAAATTTCTTGCGACGATTTATTGGGTCTCTCGAATGTATTCATAGTCTTAGAGGCACAATATAACACGTCTATGTTTTTTCTTAAAAAAATGTAGTATTTTCCATCTTCAAGTATGGTAAAAGTATGATATCCTTCCTCACATTTCATTTGGTGCAAATCAATTCTACCTATATAGGTGTATTTATCATCTTGCTTTAGTTTAAGAATAATAATTTAGTGCCATCTAATGGTAGTTTATTTCATGTAATCATCTGACTAATACTTGCTTAGCGATGTAATATGCTGAGTCAAAGATATAAAACCCACAAAAGATAAAATCGTCTAAATTATATTTCATAATAAAAAAATCGAAAAAAAACACAACCAGTTCACACTAACTGTTATAGTGATCGTCACGTGGCTAAGCAATAATTATAGGAGTATTACACATGTTGTAAAATTGATTGATGTTACGGAGTACTAAATTATTATTAAATTAATTCCGGTGGAGATATAATTGCACCTACTCCCTCTGTTTGTATTTTATTTATAATAAGACGCGCACGTAGATCAAGATTCATAATCTTTGACTAGTAATTTAGCAAATATGTTTTACTTTTTATAATGCAAACTTGATATGGTTGTATTTGTAATCAAATGTGTGTTTTCGATAATTATAATTGTATAACCATAAATGCTTTCAAAAAAATTGTAACCATAAATAATAGAATATGTATCTAACTTTACAATCTTTTAATTTTATAATCTTTTAACGGTACAGATGCAAATCTTCCTAGAATACAAGATAAATGAATGAAAACACATTTTTCCCTAAGCAAAACTGCCTATTAACTTTCCTTGCTTGGGATTAAATTTTAGCCACGGTGTTCAAGTGTTTATGCACGGACAACGCCAGCCTACGTGGCGCGCGGTCGTTTCCATTTTCTTTGCGCGGTCATGGAGGGGTCTCCTTCCCCTATATAGCGAACGCGCACGCGACGCGGCGGCCATTTCTACTCCCTCCCTCTCTCTCTAGCTCTCAGTCACCACCTCAAAATAAAGGCAAGCAATCGGCGATTGATCCCGAATAATTCGCGGGCGAGGCGTCGTCGCGCCGGCGGCTCTCGAATCTTGATCGATATCGCCCTCGATCGTCCCCTGTTATTAGTTCCCCGGCTCTGTCTGAATCGTAGGGGCGGCGGCCGGGCCGGGCGGCGAGCTATAGCATTAGCAGCATGGCCGCCGTGGCGTCGGCGACGGCGCTGCTCGTCCTGGCGGCGGCGGCGGCCGTGTCCGTGTCCGGGCTCCCGGCGATCAACGTGACGACGATGGCGTTCGACGAGGGGTACGCGCCGCTGTTCGGGCACGACAACATCCTCCGCTCCGCTGACGGCCGCACCGTCAGCCTCCTGCTCGACCGCTCCACCGGTGAATAATTGCTGGCTTGCTTCTTCTTCTTCTTGCCTCGATCGATCGATTTCGTTCGCATGGGGATCGATCGAGATTGCACGCCGATCACCATCTCAATTACTATTATATATGAACCGATATATCGATCGACCGCGCGCGCAGGGTCCGGCTTCATCTCGTCGTCCATGTACCAGCACGGCTTCTTCAGCGCGTCCATCAAGCTCCCCTCCGACTACACCGCCGGCGTGGTCGTCGCCTTCTACACGTCCAACGGCGACGTGTTCGAGAAGCGCCACGACGAGCTGGACTTCGAGTTCCTGGGCAACATCCGTGGCAAGCCGTGGCGCGTGCAGACCAACCTGTACGGCAACGGCAGCGTGAGCCGCGGGCGGGAGGAGCGCTACGTGCTCCCCTTCGACCCCACCACCGAGTTCCATCGCTACTCCATCCTGTGGACCAACGCCGCCGTCGCCTTCTACGTCGACGACGTCCCGGTCCGCGAGGTCCGGCGCTCGGCCGCCATGGGCGGCGACTTCCCATCCAAGCCCATGTCGCTGTACGCCACCGTCTGGGACGCCTCCACCTGGGCCACCTCCGGCGGCCGCTACCGCGTCAACTACCGCTACGGGCCCTTCGTCGCCTCCTTCACCGACCTCGCCCTCCTCGGCTGCCGCGCCGCCGGGGACGACGACGACCGCATCCGGATGGTGGCCGGCGGCGGCGGAGGGCTGCCGCGGCTGGAGTGCGCCGACGCCGAGGCCGCCCTGCGCGCGTCGGACGTGGCCGTCATGACGGTGGAGAAGCAGCAGGCCATGCGCCGGTTCCGGGAGCAGAACATGGTCTACTCCTACTGCTACGACACGCGGCGCTACCCCGCGGCGCCGCCCGAGTGCGACGTCGTCGAGTCGGAGCGGAGGCGGTTCAAGGACAGCGGGCACCTCCGGTTCGCGATGCGGCGCCGGGGACCGCGCCGCTCCAGGGGCGGCGGTGGCGCAGGGCGGGCGGCGGCGGCCAGGGCAGCGGTTTCTGCTTCCCGGGCCGCCGCGGCGGACCTCGCCGTCGCCGCTGCCGCCAAGAAGCAAGCGGCGGACATGTAGCAATCGTTCGAGTAGCTAGCTAGCTATCGTAGGTGGGTGGAGGATGTGTGCGCGCGCGACATGATATCATCAGGACAATTAAGCAAATGGGGAATTGGCAATGCGATCCTGTTGGTGTTCGATCCATCCATGCGTTCCTACAAAATCCCACGTGGCTACGTTACGACGAACACGAAACTCTTCTCGTGCGCAAGTGGACAAAGAAGCAAATAAGCAAGGAGCGGTTGGGCCTCCAAAAACACAAGGTAATGAAGAATACGGCCCAGCTAGACAGAAAAGTTGGCCTGCTGTGCAGGTCGTTGATACAACATGGCCAAACGGCCCACGCCACAATCCTCTTATGTGTTTCTAATTTCTACTATATCACCAGGCACCCCGAGTGCGAATTGGTTTGCTGTCCAATGGTAGGACGGTCTAGTAGTACGTTACTCATCAAATTTCAAATCTTGGTGTTCGCACCTTTCCTTGGATTTTTCCTAGGATTTAGCCGTGTTCCCATCGACAACAAGACGTTAATGGTGACTTCGGGGATCTGTCGGGTGCTCAATCCTTTAGAATTAGAGGTGCTCATAGGGGTAGGGTTTGCGTACGTGTGTTTATAGGGGTGAGTGTGCCCGCGTGTTGCAAGCATCTACGTTGTACTGTGTAATTCTTAAAAAAACATCACCTCAAGTATTACAAAATAATCATCCTAAACTTTTCTATCCCTTTTTTCACCAATTTTTCCCTATCCCTTTCAAGTGAACTATAACTGATACCGTACATTTTAATTTTTTTTCCCAAATAGTACATATATTTTAGAATGGATGGATTTGAAAATATGCCTATATCATATTATACCGGAGGGACCGGGTCTTGAAAAGAACGGCAACATTTGCGAGGGTCGTAGGTAAAAGGTTACGATGTAAATCGACGGAAAATATTTCTAACTATTTCTTTTTGAAATAAAAATATTTTAACTATGACTTCAAAGTTACCGTCACATCGTGCTGATGTAGCTGGTGATGCGAGTGAGAAGAGACGGGAACGCCGGGATCTCCTCTCCAACTCTCTCTCTAACACAAGTCACAACACAAACCCCTCTTGCAAGAAAGGCACGCACGACGAGCACGGAGGGGAGAGGCTGGAGGACGCACGGGCACACGCCACGCCACGGCATCTTTTCCCCTTGTCTTGCCGAGGAGGCGAGGAGATGCTAGAAGTAGATTCCGCCCCCGCCCCGTCTCCTCCCCTGCTCTCTCTGACTCTCTGAGGTGCCAACTCGCAGCCCACCCCCTCGCGTTCCCCAGAATTCCACGCCTCCTTCTTCTTCTTCACCGAAGTTAAAACCCCTCCCCCTCACCCTCCGCCTCCGCCGCTGCCGCCGCCGCCAGGTCCGCCGCCGGCGAGGCTTCTCCCGTCCGTTCCCGCACCGTCCAGCGAAGGAGGAGGAGGATCAGGGCAGGCGCGCCGAGGGAGGTCAGGTCAGAAGATGGTGCTGTGGGAGCTGACGGCGATCACCGCCTACTTCCTCGGCCTCAGGCGCACCTACCGCCTCGCGCTCCGCATCCAGCGCCGCCTCATCCCGCCCAACCACCCCAGGATCCGCGACTTCGTCCACAGGTACACTAGCTTCTCTCTCTCTATTCCCCCGCTTTCCCACACCCCCCCCCCCACCTCCCCCGTTCGCCACGAGGCGCCGCGGGGAATCGGCTCCGATTCCGTTCGATTCCAGACTTTGGGTGGTGCCCTCGCTCGATTCGGTGCGGAATAGAACAGCCCAGGCGCGGATTAAGTTGATTCCCTTTGCCTGCCGGGTAGCCTCCTAGCGTTAATCGATCGATTTCCACGGCCCTACCATTAGTTTTAGCATTCTAGCTCTGAGGAGGGGGTGTATTTTTTGGATCGACCCGCGGCTTGCTGACTGGATCGATTGCGGCGCTGCCCGCCTCGCAAGCGGCAACAATGTGGGGTTAATTGTCTCTGCAAATGTGCAATTGCTCAAAAGCTGCGTCCTTTACTTTTACACACAATACCTCTACGCGTGACAAGATTTGCTGCATTATAACGTTTCGATCCCGTTCAAGTCATCATCAGCTGTGGCATAGCGCACGGTAAATAATTCTGTTTCAGCAAGGGGTTGCTGCGTTCGTGTGCTATGCCCCCATTCAGGTCACCTTGTTTTTCCAATCAATGTATGAGATGCTTTAAACAGCTGGTAAGGCTTAGTTGTGTGCTGCTCACAATTACATTTGAACATCTATTTATTTATTACTGAACCAGCTGAACCTGTATTCTAAATGGTTAATGCTGAAGCGTGTGATTTTCAGTTGAGCCTACATCATACAAAGCTCCGCATTCCATTGATGATTTGGATGCTAATTGCCTTCGTTATAAACTGTACCTCACCACGATCTGCATTCACCTTCCGGATCTTTTTACACTTGAGCATTGTCAGAAACTGCTGGCTTGTAGTTGTAGATACCAATGTACCCATTTTATTAACCTTGGCACTTGAATAGGGTGAGATCCTTTTTCTATCTTATGTGGGAAGTGGGAACCCAATCATGCTGACCTTCGTAATCAGATTAGCAGCAGCTCTGAGAGAGATCCCCTTTTTGTTCCCATAAGGGAACCCTGGAGAGGAATGCCAATCAAAGACCTCAACAAATCTACTCTATGATTTCAATACATTTTATATGACCAATCAAAGTTTGTGACATGTTATCAGGATTGATTCCTTTCTCTGCTTCCCTGTGTTTTGCAGGCGCACACGGAGTGTGTTCAATGTCGCAGTGTCAGTGCACAAGAACATTCAGCAGAGGGACTTAGAGGTCGGTCGGAACCTCGGAAACGCGATCCTTCGCTGGCTTGATCGCATGAAGCCATCAGCAGAGATTCGCCCCCGTCTTCCAGACCCACCAAATGGCAGCTCCGAGCAATACAAGCATTTTTCAAGCACAAGTAGGAGCGCCGGAGCTCAGAAGACCGCCTCCAAAACTTCCACCCACGACTCCTCCAGTGGAAAGATGCTGTTCTCGCAGCTGAACATTCGACCCAAGTCCTTCCCCATCCTGCCCATGATGGCACAGCCCAACAGAATCAGCGCGAGCAGCCAGTGCAGGCGCTTCTCCTACTCCCCGTTCCCGCCAGTCACCGCGAAGAGGAAGGGCCTGATGGAGGGTGTCTTCCGCAAGGACATTGCGCAGCTGATGGTGTAAGGATCTCTGCTCATTTTTCTCTCGGCAAAGGTCTATACTGTGTTTTTTGGAACGTGAAGATTATTACTCGGACTGAATTACTCGCCCAGAACAAGATGTCTCGTTATAATAATGAAGCGCAAAGGGGAAGTTGTCGGCTTGTCAGCTGCTCAGCCAGGCTAGGCCATTAGATCTCTAACCAATGCTCAGATTCTCAACAGCATTTCATGTTTGGTGACGGACATGTATACTTTATTTTAGATTTTACATTTGCTGCTTGAATTGTGAGAATTGGGAAATCTGATGCCTCTCAGTGTGTTACCGTTTTACCCTGCTACTTCAGTGTTACCCATTTGCTGTATTTTACTCGGCTCGTTGCAAGCTCGTGATTGGATCATGAGTGGGCTGACACTGGCCTATCCTATCAATGTGGGTTTTCTCCTGGTCCAACGATCCTGATTAAGTGATTAGCCCCTGTTGGCTGAAGGTTTATTTCTATGGCATGGATCAAAAGGCAGTATTGTGATCTGGTCTGGTCAGATGCGCGATTTTATTCGCTTCTTGGAGGACTACGCTACGCTTGTGTCTTCTCACATGTTTTTTTTAAGAGAAGAATGAGTGGTGCGTGTGGCCTCTTTGGAAATTCCCATCTCAGTGCACGTAGCAATCGAATAACGAATCTCCCCCGTCCACGGCAACGCACAATCTTCTCGGGGAAACCAAACGTGCATACATTGGGCCGAGAGGGTCATGAACATTAAATACCATACCACATCAGTAAGGGCATGTACAGCCCTTAGACAGAGGGTCGTCTGTAGAATCTCGAATTGTGTGTACAGACAGATGTACAGACAGCTCATACAGCCCATAGACAGGGAGACTGTCTGTAAGCTGTTTAATACTTTGCATGAAGCTTAGATCAACTACAAATGCATTTGTATATACCATTGTGTGCCTATTTGATACACCATTGTATGGCTATTGGATGAGTATTATCAAGCATAAATAAAAACATGATTACAATAATCTTAAAAGATCAAAATGTCATAACTATATTACATATATAGTTTTGATGCCTTTGTCTAATATAATAAAATATTTATGACATCAATTGGTGAAAAAAAACATAAGCAAAACATCAAAAATGTCTCCACCACAAATTTATTTAAGTTATCACAGCTCCCAGCAGCAGCAGAGCATCGAGCTCCTTCCAGGCCTTCTACTCACATCGAGCTTAATCCTGTTGTTTGCCGTGTGGAGCTACATCCTTATCTCCTCACATCGGCCGGCAGTGGAGAGGTCAACGGCAGCCGGCGGCCTCCTCCCGGCCGGATTTGGCGTCGTACAGGGCGGAGCAGACCGCCGCAGCATGGAGCGGCGGCCCAAGGCATCGGGTGGCAGCGGAGGAGCTCGGGTCCATTATGGCGCCCTCATCTCCTTCGTGCGGCGGCGGAGGAACTGAAGCCACGGCCTCTCCTGTCCGGCGGGGCAGAGCACCGCGCGCGGCGGCGGAGCTGGCGCGCAGGCGAGGCTTGCGGCGGAGCACCCGCGCCCGCGGATCCCCAGCACGACGCCGCCGTCTTCCCCAACCTCCGGCACTGCTATCTTCCCGAACCTCGCGGCGGAGCGCTCCGGCACGGCGGAGGAGCATGGCGAGCTCGATCTGTGACGGCGGCCGAGGGCGAGAAGAGCGCGGGAAGGGGATTTGGCGGGGAGGGAGCGGAGCGCGGGATCCCGCCAGCGACGCCTCCTGGAGACGGGCGTGGTACAGCCCGGCGCCGCGGCGTCGATTGAGCATCGGGGAACGGGACGACCCCGTCGCCCGGTCTAGCGACGCGCGACCCGTCGCTGCGGACGCGCGGGGGTTTTTTCGCAAAAGTGCCGGTCTAGCGACGTGCTCAAGCGACGGGCTGTACATGCCCTAAGTGTCATGATCATTAAATACCATACCATATCAGCAAGTTTTACGAAGAGAGAGAGAGGAGGGAGAGTGTCATGTAATGAGAGAGTAGGGTCATCACCATAACCCTCAACTGACACAGTTCTTAACATTACAGTCTTGGTAACTGTGCGATGACCCTCTTCACTGAGACTGGCCTTAGGCTGACGATGAATAAATGATACATATCCTACCCTCGAGTATTATTAAATCGGAAAATTAATTGCGTATTTGTTTATGTATACTCCCTCAATCTCATGTTTGTTCTAAGTCAAACTGTCAAATTACTTTTAAGTTTATCAATGTTTATAACACTAAATAGGTATGCTATGAAAATACATTTCATAATGAATCTAGTTGGCAAAAACATTATATATATAATTTTTTTTCAAACATAAAATTCTTTGACTTAGGATAAAACTAAAGTGATATTGTTTACGGGATGCGGTATACATTAACGAGATTTGCTGCTACCGCGGATCATACTTTTTCTTAAATAAATGGATACAAATTAGCCTACTTGTTCAGTAGCTGATTCACGATGTGAAAGAAGGGAACCAGCTCCTCTGCAGTACTGTAGAAGGAATCAGGTCACTGCCATGTGGGCCGCCGAGCACCACCTGGTCCACTTGCAGCGATAGTGAGTGCCTCTGCAGTACTGCAGAGGAGGCTCGCCCGAAAGAAGAAGGGATGGTTAATTTTGTTCTTCCTCCTCACACTATTTTTTTCTTTCTCATTCTCCATGGTACAAAGTAGGGGGGCACCCCCCCCCCCACACACACACACACAAACCCCCACGCTGAATATGCCCTTGTGAACTGTTACACCAACCAATCAAGGTACACGAATTCCTCTGTTAAGCAGCTGAAGTGGTCATCAATATTTTGGACAGGAGGGAGGAAGAGAGAGTCATGATTGTTCATATGCTTTGGTCATGGTGGAATGCCAGGAACAAGGCTAATGCTGGAGAACAGATGCCAACTCCAGAATTCGTTGTATCGCAAGCGACTGAGATAACGGCAAGCTATCCGTTCTATAGGAAGCAACAAGATCAATTACTGCCGAGTGCGTGATAACTCAAAAAAGAAATGGCAGCCACCACCTCCTGATGTACTCAAGATCAACACTGATGGAGCTTTTTGTGCAAAGGAGAAAAAGGGTGCTTGGGGCTTTGTTGTGAGAGATAGTGATGGCCATCTTCCAGCTGCGACTGATGCTCTAGCAGCTGAGGGTGAAGCTTGTCTGGCTGCACTTCAGGCAGCAATGGTGAGAGGAATATCTCATGTCATCACTGAAACAGACTACGAATTTGATCAGTGCAATGCAATCAGGCTCTTTTGATCAAGCTCCGGGCGGTGTTATTTACAAAGAAATTCGTGACCTGCTAGACTTGCATTTCGTCGTCAAGAGTATTTCTTTTGTATCTCATTCGTGTAACCAATGCGCACATGCGCTTGCTCATTCTGGTTTAGTGAGGAACCCGGGTAGCCCGGCTGTTTGGGATGACCCCTCCCGTTCTTTGTAAAAACTCTGGTTGATTGTGATCACACTGATCACCCGTCTGGTGAATGTAGAACGAGCAGTAATGATTTAAAAAAACCCTCTGTTGAAAATCCCGTCAACTGCACCAACAATAAAAATATAAGTGACAGTTTAATTCCACACACTTTTGGCTGTTCAGCACCCGTTCTAAACGGTAGGTACTCGATGGACAACGGTCACTTTTCCCTTTGCATTGAAATCGTTGGGTGATGTTCATTGTTCAAAATGGTTTCATCCAAAGTCCAAACCAAATCGTTATTTTACTATAAAAAAGTCTTGATTCTTTGAACTTATGATCTCTCTGAGGAGTCTATTACAAATTGCTTTCTTTAGCAAGTAAACCCTTGGAGATTTGGAACAACCAACTCGCTCAACAAAAACCTCACTGTGCTTTCAACAATGGATCGGAACAGAGGCTTCCGCGAGAATCTCTCATCGCCATCACACAAGAGGCATGCAAGCTCCTAGAAGATCATGCATAAATGCATGACGGCATATGCAGACAAAGTGACGTCACCAACCAGGCTTTGCTTTGCTAGCCTGCCTATAAATGGACAAGAGGTATAGCAGCTACACATCATCAGCATCAACAAGTGAGAGAGCACACACACCGAGTGAGTGATCGAGGACTGAAACACACACAGAGTCCCTTGCTCATCAGCGAAGCAGCATCAGCTGGCATGTCGATGATCACCAGCATGCTGGGGCGCAATAAGCAGCAGCAGGGCCAGCAGACGAAGGGCGGCGCCGGGGCCGGCGCGCGCACCGGTGGCGGCGGCGGCGCCGCTGAGGTGGAGCCGGTGAGCATCGACATCCTGGAGCCGTCCATCTCGCTGGCGGCGTTCGCGGCGCCGGCGTCGCTGGGCCTGGCGCCGTTCGCGACGGCGAGCATGGACTGGAAGGAGACCCCCGCGGCGCACGTGTTCATGGCGGACCTCCCCGGGGTGCGGCGCGACGAGGTGAAGGTGGAGGTGGAGGAGGAGAAGGTGCTCCGGATCAGCGGGCAGCGGCAGCGCGCCGCCGAGGAGAAGGGCGACCGGTGGCACCGCGTCGAGCGGGGCTCCGAGCGGTTCGTGCGCACCGTCAGGCTGCCGCCCAACGCCAACACCGACAGCGTCCACGCCAAGCTCGAGAACGGCGTGCTCACCGTCACCGTGCCCAAGGACAACGAACGCAAGGCGTACGGCCGCCTCATCCCCATCACCAACTAATAGCACTTCTTCCATGGATTGTTCTCTTCATTGATCGGCCACCTTCATATCGTTGAGATCGCCACTACTTCACTTAGCATAATTTCATCACGTCATAGCGTGTGATCATGTATCGATCGAATATGTGTCTCGGTGTTGAAGCATGCTGTGTTCCTGGTTGGCTCACATCTACTAGATATGTAATAAGTGACTCCAACTGTTGCATGGTATGGATCATGGATGCATATGGTGCTTGCATTGTCACCACTTTCCACCAACTTGCTTGGTGGAAGTCCTTTGTGCCATTATTAATTTGGGGAATAAATTCGAGTTTTCCTTGTGTGATTATCACAATTTGTTCTCGAATCCTTGCTTTTTTTTACTTCCTCCGTGCCAAATTGCAGGTCGTTTTGACATTTCAAGCTTTACAAGTTATGTTTAGATACACGATAACAATTATTGATCTAGATTTGTCAAAACGACTTACAATTTGGAACGGGGGAGTAGCTCTTATTAGAGAGAAATTGGTTCTTGATCTCCCACATGTTATATCTGCATCTGTACTATATTTCGGAAAAAGGTCCATCTTGTTCCACAACAATGCCAAAGAACGAAATGGATTTCCTCATACACTTTAATGATATCAAAATTATTGTAATATTTCTTGTATTGCGATGTAGATATACAGAGTTGTCTCTTCGAACATGATTTCACCACAGCAACATATAAAAAAGAGAGCTTTGCAACTTGACTGCAAAAAACAAGAACTCCAAACTCACTTCACTTACATCGAACCACTAAAACCATGAACAATATTAATCCAATTTATCATGTTTTTCTAAGGGCCGTTGATTTTTAATCTAACAACTCGCATTCGTGAAAAAAACACAAAAAGTTCCAATAGCCATAAACAAGCCACTCCCCCCTGCCCCACTAAACCACTAATCACCCATCTAGAGCCAACAATAATCTAGCCCATCATATTCTCAATGCACTTGCATGCTTGCTCACCCCCTTAAGCAATAATTACCACCACTTTTGAAGCTCTCCAATCATAATGAATGGCATCATGGTCTCAATCTCAAAGCTCTCCATCCCTTCCCATCCCAAACACCGGAATTATCCTCTCGTCTCGTATCATAATTCTTTTTCCAACTTTTTTGTGTAAAAATATACCCAAACAAACACAATTATTCATTCAGAAAAAAGGTAAAGGAAGAAGAAACGAGGCAGTCTATTTTTTTTTTTTTACAGTTTCGCTTCTCTTCTTTTCCCACTACAGTACGCAGTAAAAACCCAAAACTACAAGAAACCACCACCCCACCCCTATCCCGTCGCGTCGGCGGCCATTGACATTCCCACCCCCACCGCCGTCGGATCAAGCCGCGCCCCCTGCCTCCCGGAGACCGCGGCCTCGCCGGCGATGCGCTTCTTACGCCGGATCGCCGGCATCCTCGGGATCTCCCGGGACGAAGCCGACCACCCCGACTCCTCATCTTCCTCCTCCTCCGCCGCCGCCGCGGAATTCCCGCAGGACAGGGCGGCTGCTGCTGCTGCTGCGGCGGCGGCGGCTGCTTCGGCGGCCCACGGCGTGAGGCGGGGGTTCAGCGTCCAGGTTCCCGTCCCTGTCGAGCGGCAGGGGCCCGGGCCCGTGCTGGTACCCTGCCCCCAGGGGGACGGCGGCGTGCAGGTAAGCCCGCGAGATTGCTTTTCCCGTGCGATGATGGCGTCATTTGTAGTTGTGCTCCGGAATCAATGAGATCTGGTTCATGGAAAGAGCTCTTTTTTTTTTAAATGATGCTTCTGCTAGTGTCTGATTGCTCAAAGGTTTGGCCTTGCTGGGAATTGGGGTGGCTCCCTGAATTGCGATGGGAGTTGGGACAGTCGCGAAATTGCTGATTTATGCTCTTCAAGACAGTGCTGTGGTTAACTGGATGTCTAGTCTAGTATTGGGTTATGCGAAGTAGTCTGCAGTGTACTTGTTTTGTGCATGGATTGATTGGCTAGGATTTTTTTACTGTTGCGTGGTATTCTCCTCTGTCCAATTCAGTGCAAATGTAGAACTTGACAGGTGTGGATACCACTATTAGCTTAGTGATGCTCCTTTTTCTTGAATGGTCTTGCATCTTGTGAATTTAGGTTCTGGACCTAAATTAGTTTATGAGGAGCCAAAATCAAAGGATGTTTCTTTCTTGGTACTTTGTTAGTTATGTGAGAACCATTTTATTTCCTAGACAGTTACTTTAGCACATTGATGCATTTTACAACACTCGATTGTATGCTGAAGGAGACTGCACTTTGTTTTAATAGTTGGTGCCTAGGAGCCGCAAAGTTAGATTTGTGAACATTGTACATAGCATTTGTTGAGATAAGAGAGAGATGGCCAAAACAAAATTCAGTAGGAACAATCTGTTGGTAGCAATGACCAATGTAGATCACTGCTGTTAGATTACGGTCTTCAAACAGTGTTCTCCTGTGCATTCAAATTTTGAGGTCATGCTTCTGTCAATGTAAGGTAACACATAATGCTATATATTGGGTTGGATGAGAAGGTATGTAGGCACTTCTTACTTTAACTACAAGCATGTTAGATACCAGTAGTTCAGAACATACGAGAGCCTAAGGGTATGTCTGTCCTAGAAATTCATTAGATTGACAGAGTAAATCTTGATGTTATGTACTCTCAGTAATTTCCCTTGTTTCATCTGATTGCCACTCGGTCATACTCCAGCTATCTCTAAACTGATACTACCTAGCATAGGCCATGTCTGGTTAAAGTATAGATATACTATGAGTTTAGCTGCTTTGTCTTTTGTTATTTGATGTTTTTTTTCCGAATCGAGGGCTTCCCCCATTTCCATTAAGAAAACGGAAATATATGCTTTATTATTTGATGTTACTTCCTTTGTTACTAGTTGTGTCTAGAGTTGAGGTGCAGCTATGGTCTAATGGGCTCATTTAGTCATCAGTTTGGTATAATCGGCTAATAAATATGTATTGCTTCTTCTTTCTCTGAATTGTTTCTTTTGATTTGGTTAGGTCAGTTATGGTTATCTACATTACTTTCATGGAACGGCTTTTGTCATACATGTGTTGTTATCAATGGTTTATCGGCAAAGATCTATTTTTATTAACTTGTAATGTATTTGCAAAACTATGGTTTGAGATGGGTAGTTTTGTCTGGGCTTTGACATTATGACTAACGCTTTAAAGCTTACAGTTGTGAATTCCATTGTTCCGGCCTTTCCGGCTTTGGTTGCGAAAATGAGAGGTGTTTGGTTGAACCAGATCTTTTGGTTTGGCATTATGACACATAATGTCTTCTATGAGTTGTTCAGTACAGTTCTCAGTGGCATTTTTTAAATTACAGCTATCCCCTTGTATAAACTTCCCAATGGATTTCCTTGATATGTTTTGAAAAAATAATGTCACATCAACTAGTATTTCTCAATCGGCAACCTTTTGCAATTGCAAAGGATGGTTCTATTCTTGTAGATAAAGCTAGCAAATTGCCATATTTACCTACAACACATGCATTGGCCATTCATGACCTTATGGTTCCTGTTGTAGGACATGAAACTATCAAATTTGCTATTCCACATCAGACTTTAGTCATTATTAGTTGGGGCCTCTCTGTATATATTACAAATTGAGTGAACATTTTTGTTAGTACTGATGTGCTTTCAATACATGGGGATATCTTAAGTTAAAGGAGTGTCTGTAGCACATTTTTATGTATGTTGAAGAGCATTCAAATATCTGTTCATCTAACAAATTTTGTGTCATGTCTACTCGTTTTTAACAAGCGACCATCATTGTAGCCTTTTTTCCTGTCTTGGTACTATATCGAATGGTGTGCCTTTGTTTCTAGTTTATTGTGTGCATATATTGCATCTACGTAGCTAAAATGATCTTACCAAACAATGAAACAAGTGCCTTTTTCCATGGACATTTCTGTTTTAGTGTTATCAGTTGCCTTGCCTTCGTTCTTTTGCATTCGAACTTTGAAGAAGCAGCTGTTATAACATGCTCTGTGTCTTATTCAACCAGGGCTTTCGGTGGTATACAAGGAGGCTGAGGATTGATGAAGACGGGGATGTGGCTGATGAGTTCTTGGACGAGGTTATCCCGGAAGGCTCGATGAACAGTGATGCTGGCTCCGTCGGAAGGTTCCAAGTGAAATACAACACGAAACCAACCAGTCTACTCCCGAAAAAGCAGATCGTCGCCATCGACGGCGACATTCGCCACAGCTTGGAATACCAAGGGCAGCTGCGGTGGGTGTGAGTGGATATGTTATCCTGACCTCTGCTGTTCGCGCTGGCTAGAAGGGCGCGCACAGGAGCTAATACCCTTATGATTCTTCGTTCAGTGTGTTTGGGGATGGTTCATCTCATGGTGATCACTAGATCCCTTGTACTTGTACATTATCGTATCGAACGATGACAGAAGTAAACAAGCAACTGCTGGGAATGTAGAATGAGGTAGTGTGCTTGCCATCGGGTTCTGCCATTTCATGTAACGGAGAATGCAGCAACTGACAGAGACTGATGGAGTGTGTGATTGTGCATTTTCGTTTCCCCATTCATCCTTGAACCTTGGGCATTTTCATATATACTGTTTATATCATTAAAAAGCAAACACTACACAACAATATCACACTGCAGCAAGCCAATCAAAGAAGTCAACACGTCATCTTAAACAATTGGTACATGTGTGCACGTACAGTTGTATCTTGTATGCTTGCTTTTTCCCCCATTCCCAGTCAGCTGCTGTTTGTAATATTTTCTAATACAAGAAACGATGGGATACCTACCAAAAACAACAATAATTTATAGATGATTCTATTAATTATTTGATGGAAAGGATATCATCTGAGATATTTGAATGAACCATAACGAGGCTCATTTGGCTTTTAGTGGTAGAGTTTTGAGATGGGGCAAAAAAAAAAGGGAGATAGAGAGTTCTAGAAGATATGGCCAGCCGGCGAAGTTGCTCGCTGCGTCGCCGCAGGTGGGCCAGCCAGGCCCTATCCATCCATCCACCTACCAATCGCGCTGCGCGGCTTCTGGCTCACGATATATCCACGGAGGCCCATACTCCCCAATCAATCATCATCGCCTCTTCGCGCGCCCCACGCGCGCCCGGTTGGAGGCGGCCCATACGGTCCACCGAGAACCGGGTCCACGGCGCCGCCGCGCCATCGCTTCTTCCTCCTCCTCTCATCGTCGCGGCTCCTCCCTCTTCTCCCCCGCCGCCTTCCAATTCCAAGCCCGTCGCCCCGCCACCGCCGGAGTCCGCCGCCGCCACCTCGCGGCTGCCCTGCATTTGCGGGTGACCTCCGCTACGATAGCCGCGGGTGGCTGCGGGACGGGGGGCTGTGCGGTCATCAATTGCGGCTTCTGCCCTGTCCGCTCCGGCGAGCTGCTCCCCGAGGACGGGCCTGGGACTGGTGAGAGAAGTGTTTTTTTTTAAAAAAAAATTGGAAATAAAGTGAGAGGAGTGATACGACCGGTTGCGTTTGATGCTTCGCTTGCATTCTATCCACGTGCTTTACGATAATAGCTTAGCCATTGTCAATTTGTTGGTGTGGTTTTCTGCTATCTATCGGATTTTGCTTTTATAATCGTAGTAGTATTAAGTGGGTAAGAAAACAGCATAAGAGTGATTGCGTCTCCGGCTTTGTTTGCGTTTCATGTTCGATTTGGTTTGTGATGAGTGAAATGCTTGAGGATGAGGAATGAACTTCTTCCACTCCATTTGTGTATCTTTTTACCATCCAATTGGAGTATTGGACACGAACGAGAAATTTGTACTTGCAGCATTTTGAACCTTACGCTTTCCTCTGTGTCTTCCTTCGTGGCATTTATATTTTTTCAATACATCTTTTTGTATCTTGCCTCACAGTGCTTTCTTCTTATGGTTTCAACAGGAAATTCTTCTTCAGTTAATGATTTGTTGGTATTCCGGTTGCTGTTGAGTGGTTGAGAAAGCTTTTTGGCTAGAAGCATTCTTG
Organism: Cenchrus fungigraminus; assembly: GCA_036936925.1. Classification (NCBI taxonomy): domain Eukaryota; kingdom Viridiplantae; phylum Streptophyta; class Magnoliopsida; order Poales; family Poaceae; genus Cenchrus; species Cenchrus fungigraminus. The sequence continues at coordinate 121,923,268 of CM072770.1, read as the reverse complement.
GTCATGGGTAGCAATGACCCTAGCACACCTTCCAAGGCTCCGAAGGCATCAGAACAAGTAATAAACACTTCGACCTTTTGAAATGACGTTTTCAGTGTTTAATTCTGTTCTCTAGTTTTCTGAAGGGATTTTTTTTTGCTAGTGCAATAATCTTAGGGTACTTACTGGATCTGATGATTATATCGAATACTTGTGATTGTGCTGCAGCCAAATTAAGGAACCATGCGAAACAAGTCATAGAACTACACATTCTAGTTTTTTCAGATTATGTAGCTGAAGAACTATTTTAAGTCGATTCCTTCTATGCTAATATATTCTTGGTATCAAATTTACAGTGTCGAATTGTGTGGATTTGTCTAAGCAGCATTTTGATAATGCCACGGATTGCACTATGCAATATGTTCTGCCGTATCCTGTTTTATTTACATAGGCTACTTCCTTCCACTGGCAAAAGGAAATATATATCCAAGTCAAAACACAACCCCCATATTTCTACTGTGAATACATAATAATATGCTTTGCTTACCTTTCCCCTTCCTTGTGTGTTTCTTACCGGTCTGTTCTCAGGATCAACCTCCAGCCACTACGTCTGGTGCAACAGCTTCAGTTTACCCTGAATGGCCCAGCTTTCAGGTTATTTCATACAAAGCGTTCCCTTATACTAATAAAGAAAGACTAATATTTTCCTTTTACCTTTTATTTTTATCAAATAATTTCCCTTCCCTTTACCTCACGCTTGTAAAAAAATCTTGGTAGGCCTACTCAGCAATTCCACCACATGGGTTCTTCCCCCCTACTGTCGCTGCAAATCCACAGGCTCATCCATACATGTGGGGAGCTCAGGTGACCTAAAAAATCTGTAACTTTGTGCTACTCCCATCCCCACTCCCTCTCTTCTCCGTCAATCTCTATTGTTATTGTTAACCTGTATCTATATGTTTATAGTACAATACATTTGTTTTTTGTTTGCGAATCAAAGTCAATTTTCTATAATTGCAGCCCATGGTGCCACCCTACGGGACACCACCATCACCTTATGTGATGTATCCACCTGGAACAGTATACGCCCATCCTTCTACAACACCTGTATGCACTTTTATGCCTAACAAATCCACTTTGTACATGCACCATTTTATCCCATTTTGCTGATGCATTTTGTGCTAATGAATAACTCATGCAGGGTATGCATCCATTTAGTCATTATCCTATGCCAACAAATGGACATGCTGAAACTCCTGTAAGTAATCAACTGTCTGTCCCCTTTTTGCTCATCATTGTTTCATGTAATCCTGAAATATATCTTCTAGGGAGCTGCACCAAGTGCTCTAGAAATGAACGGTGAGTCTTGTCCAAGGTCAACAATTCAGTATCAAGGTCAATTGGAGCATGGAAATTAAAATTAGGCTTCTGGTAATAATTTCAGGGAAAAGTGAGCATGGCAGAACATCTGCTCCATCTGCCAATGGGATTACCTCCCACAGGTTTTTATTTGTTAGTCATGTATATGTCAACAAATTTCATTAGTTTACATACAACCTAATCGCCCAACTTTTTATCTGCAGTGAGAGTGGAAGTGAGAGTGAGAGTGAAGGAAGTGATGCCAATTCCCAAAATGTGAGATTGATTTGTGGTTCTTATTCTTTCTTAGCATAAAACTTCTTCAAGACGTCTGACTGATTTTGCTGTCGCAGGATTCACACTCAAAGGACAATGATGGAAAGGAAGACGGTAGGCATCTGCGGACTTGTTTCTTTTTCATGATAAAGCCTAATATAATTGCATATCTATTTTCATAAGATATGATGAGCATATTCTGTCAATATGCAGGCAGTTCTCAGAATGGCATATCTTATTCAGCATCACAGGGAATGTTAAATCAAAGCATGTCGATGATTCCAATACAACCGGGTGCGATGGTTGGAGTTCCTGGCTCCACAGCTAACTTGAATATTGGAATGGACTACTGGACTGCTCCAGGTTCTGCAGCTGTCCCTGCAACGCAGGGCAAAACAACTGCTGGTTCAGCCCGAGGAGATCAATGGGTATTTGCTTATCTTTATGAAGTATAATTATTATATTAAAAATCTTGATCTTTGAGGTTATGTCTTGTTTAGTTGGTACAGTATTTTTTGCTTTGTAGAACCAAATACTGTTTTAAAATATATATATATATTTACTGTGTTGATAGTGCTATTCTAGATAACCATTTTGTAATAACAACTCCAGAGACAAACTATTTGATGCCTTGCTGTTTCCATGTTTAATGTTCAACTAAAAGCTTCCTGGGTTCCTTTGGAACACTGTCCTTTAAACTTCGACAACAAGAGAATAGCTCGCAGCAAGCTATAGGGCATTCACACTGATTTTTAAATTTTTAGTTGGTGGATGAGTTATGGCGATCATCTTTTGCAATGCTCAATCTTATTTTTCTTTGTGTTTGGTAAATATAATATACTCCATCCCAAATTACTAGTCGTTTTTTGACTTTTCTAGATACACACTATTTGATCTGCACCTAGATATATACTTATGTTTAGACACATAACAAAAGGAATGTATCTAGAAAAGCCAAAACAAATAATAATTTGTGATGGAGGGAGTACTAACAAGGATACAATGCTTCTGTGCTGCTTTACTTGGTTAGAGCTTTCGTGGGTGGACTATTATAGGGAAAATTAATGACTAAAAAATTGTGATTGTACCATGGCAACATTCAGGATGAAAGGGAACTCAAGAAGCAGAAACGAAAGCAGTCTAATCGAGAATCAGCACGCAGGTCCCGGCTGCGCAAGCAGGTATTGTGCAAAGTGCACGCTGACATCCTGCTATATTAATATTATCTTCCAAGAGAATTTTGTTAAACGCTTTCATGATCATATTCCAGGCTGAGTGTGAGGAGCTTGGGCAACGTGCTGAATCTTTAAGGTCGGAAAACTCCACACTTAGGGCGGAGCTTGAACGGATTAGAAAGGAGTACGAACAGCTACTTTCTCAGAATGCTTCCCTCAAGGTAGATTGTTCCTGATCATTCATTTGCTATCTTTGCTTAATCATGGTAGCTCAGATTTTTAGTTATGCTACCTCAGCCTCTCAATTATGCAGTTACATGTGTAACACAAAATAACAATTTTGTTCACGTATGTTGGGATGCCTCGAGTTATTCCTATTCTGCATATTGCTCTGATTGGGATTCTTTCAGATAGGTTATTTTCTGCAATAGATTCAGGCCTCAATGTGTGTCTGATATTTGCAGGAAAAGCTTGGCGCAACCAGTGATTCGATTCCTGATATGAATGAGCAGAATGGCGGCGACGGCAGCAACCACCAGAAGCAGCCTGATTCCGATACCCAGCCTGGCAATGAGTCTTGAGCCTTGACCTATTTAGCCCAGGATTGTTGTAAAACGGCATTGCTATTTATTTGTCTTGAACAAATAGCGAACAGAAAATAGGAAAGATGAGATGAAATTGTGTATGCGGTTCTACCTTAGCTGGCTAATATATTTCTAATGGCATATGCATATATGCCAATCACTGCTTTCCTTTAATTCCGCAAATATGTGCATGGGTTAGGGCAGCCCCAATGATGCATTGATGATGATTTATATCTTTATTAAATGATTTGCCACGTACATGACAACGTAGTTAATGAAGAAATTAAAGAGAATAGAAATCATAGAAATGATTTCCTCACGAATAAATAATGTCTACTCTTCATTCAATACACAAAGAAACCATCAAATCGTCATGGGGGAGAAACTACTAGTTTCTAGGGGACTCTTATTGGAGGAATAAGATAGAGTTGGAAGTTATAAAGAAAAAAACAATTATTACTCGAAGATATTTTCATTAGAGAAGATAATTTTTATAGATGATTTCTTGTGCTATGTGTCGGTGTTAGGATTAGTCCCGACACTGACTAGTAAGATGCGCTGCGATCAGCCTCTCGATGGTCGATGCTAAGCAACACAGGGACACGATTTTATCCTGGTTCCGGCCACGGGGCTGTACGTCCAGCAGGTTGCGCGTGCGCGCTGTATTGCTCTGCACCGGGGGTGCCTGTAGAGGGGGCTACAAGCGAGGCGGGAGAGGAGGAAAGGCCTCCAAGTCCCTGTTAAATGATTGAGGCAAAGTGCCAATATCAGTGGGTGGATGTGTGAGTGAATGCCAGTGAAAAACGATGCCCCGCGGTCGGGCGACCACCTCCTCCTTTTATAGGCCAGGGGGGGCGGCTTACAGACGTGCCGCATGGTTTTTTGCACAGTGTTGCGGTACCGGCGTGCAGTGCTTGCGACTTGACGGATGTCCTGGCGGATCTCGGCTCTCGCAGCCGTCGTGATGGCTTCCGTACTCGCCAGGGAGTAGCTTCGACTTCGAGGGTAGTCCGGCCGATGTCCATGCCTGGTTGTTGTCTGTACGTCGGTTCGAGGGTCTTGCTGACAAGAGAGCTCGGGCTGCACAGAGGCCGGCGTGGCGGCGTCACATCGGAACAGGACTCCACAGCGCCGGGGATGGCCGCACAGGGCCGGGGATGACGGAGAGGACGTGCTCCGCTCACCCCGCGTCACGGCACCATCCTGGGCGAGCGTCAGGTCGGTGGCCGTACGCTCCTCGAGGGCGTCGCCATCTCCTTCCGAGGGGTGCGGCGTGGAGGAAGGACGGGAGCGGGTGGCACAGTGCCGCGGAATGACACCGGCCACTCCGCACAGCGCCCACACAGCGCCGGGGATGGCCGCATAGTGGCGGGCTGTCCGCACAGCGCCGGGGCCGGATTCCCGGGCACTGTCAGGGATTCGGCGTGGCGGGGATCTTGCTTTTGACCGTGGCGCCCGTGATGCGACGGGGCATTTAATGCCTTGGTCGGGAGGAGTAGGTGAAATGCCCTGGGTCGAGGGGGAGCCTTGAGCGAGGCGGAGATCCGCTTGAGGGGCGCCGGCTCCTCGAGCGAGGCGGAGATCCGCTCGAGGGGTGTCGGGCCCTCGAGTGAGGCGGAAGCTCGCCCGCGTGACGTCCGACCCTCGAGCGAAGCGGAAGTTCGCTCGAGGGTGACTGATGCGGTTGCTGAACGGGCCGCGGAGGCCGTTGGGTCGTAGCAGGCCGTGGGCTTGGTTCGTGTCTTAGATGTGGTTGGTTTGGGGAGTGTGTTTAGCGATTTTCGTTTTTAAGGGGGCGATTTTCCCCGTATTTAGAGGACTCCTTATGGCTGTCCCCGACACTATGAAAATTGTTTCGGTTTCCTCCATTGAGACTGCCCTTACGAAATAATGAGAACATTTTGAAATATTGTTTACTCAGGTTAATCTGCTAAAAAAAATATAAAGTCACGGTTATGGGAACTTGATCAGTAGTCAAACATTGCCCAACACAATAATGGTTGGGAGGAGAGTACAATTTAGTTGGTATAACATGTTTTAACATAGCCTTTTAAGTGCGTCTTTGAAACATACATGTAATGTAAAGAATATGTATGTGCTTAATGTTTCTATTATAGAAGGGAAAATATTTTTTTGGATTCAAATCCCTTTTAAATAAGTTTTAAAAATAAAAATAATGATAATCACTGGATTTAAAGAAGCTAGCGATAGCAGCAGAAAGTGGAGGAAATAAAAAGAAAAGGAAAAGAAGAAGGAAAAGAAAAGAGAAAGGAATCGGCTGGCCCAGCCCACTAGTCTTGTTGGGCTATCAACTTCCTGCCTCTCTCTCAAAAAAAAAAAAAACCCATTCCTTCCTCAGCTCGTCTCTCTCTCCCTCCCTCAAGCGAAGCGCCGCCGCCACCGCTCGTCTCTCTCGCTCAGTCTCCCCTTCGGACAGCGGAGACAGAGCGGCGGCGGTGGTGCCGGGAGCCCTGCGCTGGGGCCGGAGGAGGACGTGGGGCTGCGGGTGGTGGAGCAGGGAGGAGAGCGGCAGCGGCGGCTGCGAGTGGAGGTAGAAGAGCGGCGAGCAGGGCTGCGGCGGCGGTGGCACGGCGGGGTCTATTCCCCCTCCATTCTTCACCGCCCTCACTCCCTTTTGCTGCTTTTTAGCTAGGCGACCAGGATTGTTCGAGCGCCTGGACGCGGCGACGCCTTTGAAACCCTTCGTCGAGCGACGAACATTCGACAGGGGTATGTCTTCCGATTCTCCTCCCTTCCCATCCTGCTGCGCGAATTTGAACACCCAAACCTCACGTATGGTATTTGTATTCGGATCTGATCATGATTTTACCTACTAAATCCATCTTTTTGCAACAGTTATTGGACTATCTTATCAATACTGGGTCCGCCCCTGCTCAGAAGAGGTTGATATACAATGACTGGTGGATCAGCTGTGGTGGTGATAGATAATGGGGGTGGCATTCTCAAGGCTGGCTTTGGCGGTGATCAGGATCCGATTGCTGTGGTGCCCAACTGTATGGCCAAACCCCCTGGTGGCAACACCAAGAAATGGCTTGTGGCTGACCAGCTTCAGGCAGACGATGTCGACGTGACTGGCATGACACTGAAGCGTCCCATTGACCGTGGCTATCTTATCAATACTGAGGTTCAGAGGGAGGTCTGGGAGCGGGTTGTGCGCAACTTGCTGAAGGTGGATCCTAACAACTCATCCTTGTTACTGGTGGAACCCTTGTTCAACCCTCCCGCTCTGCAGCAAGCAACTGACGAGCTGGTATTCGAGGAATTTGGGTTCAAGTCTCTGTGTGTTGCAGATGCTCCTTCCCTTGTCCACCTTTATGAGGCTAGCCGCCAACCAACGCTCTTTCGTGCCCAGTGCAGCCTTGTTGTTGACTGTGGCTTCTCTTTCACACATGCATCCCCTGTCCTTCAGAATTTTACTCTAAACTATGGGGTGCGGCGTATGGACCTTGGTGGCAAGGCCCTTACAAACTATCTCAAGGAGCTTGTCTCGTACCGTTCGCTTAATGTCATGGATGAAACTCTTCTCATTGATGATGCAAAGGAAAAGCTATGCTTTGTCTCCCTTGATGTCCCAGGTGATCTGCGCCTTGCCAGGTCTGCTGCCTTCATTATCTGTCATGTACATACCATATTTTCAATTCTTCATTTTGTCTGTTCATGGTTAAAGTGCAAAAGAATTTCCGATAAAGTTTGAAGGTCCAACAGTGACCTTTATATGTTCAAAGGCATCTAAGAGCATGTAGCGTTTGAAAATTTTAGAGTGGCCTGTGTAACCAATTTAACTGCATCTACTGGTAGCCTAGTATTTCTGGAACTGAATATGTTAGCTTCCTGAACAAAAGGTGCTGTGTGTGTGCATGTTTGTGTATGGGAGGGAGTGAGCGAGTATCTTCAGGCAGCTGAAGAATCACGACAGGCATGCAAAGCATGAAAGACTTTAAATTTGAACTTGAAGAATGCAAAATTTCTCTGTAAAACAAACAAATAAATAATTAAGCAAACTGGATTATGTTTGGAATCATCCTATACTTGGGTTATGTTTTCTCTGTATTGTTGTTTGAATGTATTCATGAAGCACATTTGATTTAGAATGCTAAGAGATGCTGTTCGATCATGAAGTACAAGTAATAGCCTTTAATAGATTTTTTTTTCAGAAGTACCTAGCATATTGGATTTTAGATTTGTTTGTAACACATGCTCCCTTTAAGTGCTTTCTTATGTTTAAAACATGTTAAACAGTGTAAAACCATTGCCTGGAAATTGGAACTCTGCTAATTTAGGAAACTAATATTAGTACTCAGTTATCTTAGCAGCTTGCTTTGCAATTGTTTGGCAGGTTATCTTTCAAAGACAACCCTTTTAGATGTTCTTACATTCTCCCTGATGGTATAACATACAAGAAAGGGTTTGTCAAGGACATGGATGATGCACTTAGATACTGTTCTCTTCCTCTCAATGAAGAATCAGATAGAAAGGACCATGGCTTGGAGACAAATAATTTTGAGGATCGTAAAAAGCCAGAATTAAGTCAAAATGTAACATCCTTGGTCTCATTTATATTCCTTACATTCTTTTGTTATCATTAATGAAGATTTATCTCTGTAGGAATTTGTATTGACAAATGAGAGGTTCCTTGTCCCGGAGATGCTTTTTCATCCAATTGATCTTGGTTAGTGTCAATGTTTATGTCCTGTATACTTTCGTTCTTCAGATTTTACATATATTCCGTCATTTTGTCCTTCCAGATTTCGTTAGGCATCATATCAGTTTTACACCTTTCTTCGTTTCAATTTTTTCCTAATAGTTAGTGCAAAACACAGATTTTCTGATGGGGAAGACTTCTGTAATTATAGATAATTGCAGCACCAGTAACATATCTAAGCTCAAGAGCTACTTGGATAACGATCCTTGCCAGTGACAAAGGAGCAGCAGTTCCATTGACCTGCTAATTCATGTCCTCTTTAGTTTGCATCTGCTTACTGAGTTTCACTTCTATGATTGTTTTTTCATTAATGTTAGCCAGGAAAAGAACACAATAGCTTCATTTTTTTTTCAATTTTCTCCTGCACACTAGTTTCTTAAATGCATTGGCAAGGCATAGAATCTAAAAGGTTCATAACAAATAGACTCTGCTAGGTTGCTAGGTTAGCATGTCTGCAAGCTTCTCATCGTCCTCATTGTCGCCACACTAATCTCTGCTGCTTGATTTATAGGTATAAATCAAGCTGGGCTTGCTGAGTGTATAGTTCGTGCTGTACAAGCATGCCATCCGTATCTTCAACCTGTGCTTTTTGAGAGGTATAATTTATTTGGATGTATAATTGCACCCATCTTGATCTTTGAATATGCCATTCATATGAGTTTACGTCTGCTTGGGTTGCTTCCAGCATCATCTTGACAGGTGGAAGCACATTGTTCCCCAGATTTGCTGAAAGATTGTAAGTAGTTTCTGTAACATTACAGACACTTGTGGAGTCGCTGTCAGATAAACTTGTTCTGTGCATTTCAAGGTGACGTTTTGTGATGTATTACAGGGAGAGGGAACTTCGGCCTCTTGTCCCTGATGACTACCAGGTGAAGATAACTCGTCAAGAGAAGTATGTCCGGCTGTCTCTCTCTTCTGATCTATTCCCTCCGTCCCATAAAAAGTGCAATCATAGCTTTTGAAAAAAATCACACAAAGAATGCAATTCTAGAAAATAGATCTAATTACCTTCCTAATTAAGTGGTCAGATCTGATTTGCATGGCACAACTTACTGCATTTGACAAACAAATGAGGGTATCAGAGTCTTTTTATTCCTCCACTAATCTGTCTTAAAAAAACTAAATTTGCACTCGTTTATGGGACAGAGGGAGTAAAAAGGAAACAATATTTTCTTGTGCCCCTCTGTTGCCCATTTATGTATACTAATGCCTTATCGCACATTGTTACTTTGTCTAGCCCAATTCTTGGTGTCTGGAGAGGTGGATCCATTTTGGCGGCCAGCCCTGATTTTGAATCAATGTGCGTCACGAAATCAGAGTACGAGGAGATGGGATCAGCACGGTGTCGGCGAAGATTTTTCCACTGAAGTGTAGTATAATGGTTTTTGTAAATATGCTGAGGCAATTCCGTAGATCAGGCTAATCTGATTTTTCATCAGTCGTCTGCAAACTGTTTTGTTTAGGGTAACTAAATGGCAACGGATGATTTAGAAGTATCTCCTGTGCACTAAAAGCAAAACCTCAGATATGGTTGGATGGCTGGATGTTTATGGTTGTGAGCGGCTGAGCGGGCCTTGGATATTTATGTGCTATATTGCGATCTGTGGCAGAGTTCAAATAAAAATGAAAAAAAAGTAACCAGTCATCGTTCCATTCCGAGTCTGAACCAGGTAAATCAACGACGAAATCCATCCGGGCAGCTTTCAAACATTGTCTAGGATTCAAGGCCATGAGAAGTTGAAAATGCCATTAAACCTGCAATGGCCAAAGCCATACAATGTCAAAATGAATCTGATATACATTTCCATTGGCATGCCTTGCCGTAGTTCCACTACATTTTCTATACCCCAAAATGGCGAGGAAGCTGCCTCTGTACACCAACCAAAAGCTATATACTCGCCCCAGCCGAGCCAGTGCAACCCAACCCAGAAATAGATCCTAGGGTTAGTATAAGAAATAAATAAACAAAACTTTCCGATCAGCTAAGATTTAGCATTTACCACCAATCCCCATCCCCCACATTGGTTTCCACGGTACCATCATATCCCAATTCCCACTACCCAGGGATGATGAATTCCACTGCTCCTGGATAGCTCAAACTCTTGTGAGAAGCCCTCGGATTGGACCCGTCAACATTCAATTGTCAAGGGTTTCTCCTCCAGGAAAGTATATACTCGCGACCTGAACTTCTGGGCCAGCTCTCTGAGATCGTTTGCCATCCGGGTATGGGGTAACCGGTTCGCGACATCAATTGTCAAGGTTGCACAAAGCTTACTGCGCGTCAGCACTTCCAAAGTTGGTTTTGAAAAGTTTGTATGTGATGCCAGCCGGTTCAGAAGGATAAGAGCCTCTCTCATCAGCAGACACCTGCAGAAACCATTTTCACATTAGTACTTGGTATATATAACAAGCACAAGTCCTTAAGGGGCGACTGAAAGCGGTGCAGGTTAAGATAGATAGTTGCCAACTGGAAGGGGCAGATTGCACTGAGCTTAGATGGTCATTGTCACTGCTGTATATCCATGCGCTACTTGCTATTTCCAAAATCACAGTATGATCCAGCAAGCTAGTATTCAGACTGGGACGGAAAAAGTTTGAGAGTACCTTTCTTTCAGTAACTCCTGTGTTTCAAATTGCATTTGGGATGCAAGGACTTGCATTATTAGCTCCAAGAAATTGGCACCATGGGCACTCACCGGACCTAAAAGCACTTCATATCCCAATTTGCCACTGGAAGCAATATATGCCAACAGAACGATAACAAGCCGGCAAAGCTCAATTTCCTGAAAAAAATAAAACCTTAGTTGTTCCTGAATCTGAATTATCTCTAGCTAGACCCTTGAGAACACTACGCAATGCTATTCTTTAACGATGGTACGTGAAAAACAATCATTAAGTTTCATCCATGTGGTCCAATCTTGAAGGATTTCGATATAACAGTATAGAGTCTAGATAAATATTTCTAAATGCGGATTTGCAGCCTGAAAAACTTTAGTAGCATACCAGAGAACAAGTCCCACAAGACAAACACTCAGATAAATCCACTAGAACTGAGCTTATGACTTGTGATCTATCATTTTGACACCCTTCTGATTCCATCTGTTCAGAACCATCTTTGCCTCCAATACACAGCAACTTCAACCTATCACTTTCACACCCTTCTGATTCTATCTGTTCAGTGCCAGCTTTGCCTCCACTACACAGCAACTTCAACATCACCGGGCCTACCAGAAACAGAAATTAGGTTGCAATTGCAAGGATAAAAGGCATGCACTGTTCAACAAGCATAACAAGATATATTCAAAGTGGAAAACAAACTGTTTAACCAGAAACCACCATTAAACCAATTCCACAACAATTGAACGTAACTGCTACACAAGCATTTCAAAGGAAGGAATGAGACAGAAACACCGAGTAACTACAATTTACACTAGAAATGCCAAAATCACGCCTTCTCCATCTATACATTAAAATAAGAGCTTTAAATAGAGATGCCAGGACCAATTCTCGTTATGCTTATGAGGAATGGGGGCGCCGGGAGTCCCCTAGGAGATGAGCTTTTGGTACACAATTAAGTGTAGGAATGCCTGAAACATTTAAGTCAAAGAGGCATGTCTAAAAACTAGGGAATGGAAAGATACTCCATGTGCTGTCTTCTATTAGAGGTCCTAAAGTACATGCCGTAGAACTTTCTAAAGCTAGTATCTTCTGTTCTAAAGCTAGTGGGACGAAATAAAACATATGAACACGAGAACTTACAATTCAAAAGCAAGAAAAGGAGACGCACGGAATGCTTTTTTACAAGCAATCCATTTTCTTTCTGCAATAGCTGATGCAATCTTGTCATTACAGAATTAAATCCAAATCTGAAAGTAACATTATATCATTAGCATCCAACCTTGTGACCAACTAAAAAAGGAAACACTACTCAGATGCTTGTTTACCTGTGGCGTTCCTCTTTGGGATCTGTTGATCTTAAAATGAGAATCATTATGGACAATGCATCAGTTCGAATTGTTTCTTCCCAGTACTTGACTGCAACTTGCAGCATTACAGTGAAGGCTGAACTCCAGAAAGTAAAAGGAAGAGACATATTATACTGTCTCAATAGATTTTCTGCATTCATCAAGCTGAGCAAAGCGGAACGGTCTTTGTGACTGTTCTCCAAGTTCATGTTGACATATGGTTCGACATATGGTTCGACAGAAACATTGTTCCTGAGGGTACACTGAGAAAAATCAAATTAAAGTTCATAAGCATGGGAACCTACAATTGTAAACAACAAAATGTATAATACAATTATGCAGGCCACCCTTAAGTAGCAACACTATGAATATAGAAAAAAATGCCCAATTCATCACATTTAGAAACCACATACCATTTCAACCCCTAAAAAAATTGAAAAACTGAACCAGAATGAGATGCATGGTTTACAGATCGCCAAAGAAAAATAGTAGCAGACCAACAGATATCATTTGAAGCACTACAAATCACTTCACAGCTCAGAGTCAGGGTAAAATATCCAAGTTGAAATCAAATGTGAAATGCAGTTATTATGGCAACTAGAAATGTATTCCATTGATGAGTATACCTTTCACTAGACTTGGTTCCATAATTCAGCAAGTGTTGCAATATACTGAGCAGTATCCTCAATGTTCTACCAACTATAGCAGCCTGAAACGATGAGGAGAAAATAAATAGCATATACAACAAAGTAAAAAGACTTATGTTATAAAAATTTGACAGCATGAGTTGAGCAACAATCCATAGGAAAGGTGAAAGATAAACTGATTTATAGCCAAACCATTACAGCAATGTGGAGGACAAAATTAAGTGATTTCATTGTTATTGTTTCAGCTCGTAAGTATATATGGTGAGGTGATGGATGCCATGGACTCAACAAACGCCAGCATTGATGAATGAAGCTACTATTAATGTATCGAAACTGATGGTTGAATCATTTTGCTATTACTACTAGCATTTTCCCAAATCTAAATAAGTAACCGCTGATTCGTTTATTATTCACAAATAAATCAACAAGCTAAAGGTACAACAACACTTCAATACTTGCTGCCGAAAAGGTTATAAGTAATTTTTTTGTGAAGATTACTTCATTCCTTGTTAGTTCCAACTGATCTATTGCTCGCTAGGGTCCTCACTCTTCACAATAAGGTACATGTTTGAAATGGAACTTAGTAAAAATGAATTGCTGTTCATCAGTATTCGCATTAGAAACATCATTTTCCTTCCAGCATAATCACAAAAACTCAATAGCACACTAAAATCACTCCCAGTTTATATTGTTAGTTAACAAGTACATGTGAACAAACCAATTCTGTCATGTATCAGTATTGAAGTAATTAGTACAAGATCACACTTAAGTGATGCTATTTCTCTGTACCAGTGAGGAAGCAAATCACATATCCATAAGTGGTAGTTAAGCAATAATAGAAATGTCAAGATAAAATATTGCAATAGGAAAAAGGAGAAAAAACCCGGAGTCTCGAGATCTTACATTATCAAAAACACAGAGATTTAGCACTGCTTCAAGGAAAGTCTGTATTGGTATTTTCTCACTATTCATCTGCCGATAAATTGGCCATATTAGTTAACTTAAATGACTTGATTAAAATGCACAATGAGGACATATTGAAAAGTATTACATCATGGAGACTTCAAATGCAGAAGACGCATGTGACAACCATCATATATTGAATTGAAATACTCAGGCAATTTAGGAGATATTGTGGCTGAAAACAAGTTTTCTACCAGCCCCAGTACAGAAATGAGGGGGCAAAAAAGATTGGGAATAAAAACACAAGGCAAAGGCATCACTAGGCTTTGGCATTTGAGATTCAAGTTTAAGTGAAAAATCCGTAATCCCCAATTAAATTGCATGTCAGTGCAAAATGCAACAGGGAAATACAGCAGGTGCTTTTACATAACACTCACCTTAATGAACATGTCATATACTTGGGAAATAGCTTCATTCATGGAGGGGCTTGCTTCACAAGAAGGTTTACAGTTGTCTGTCAATCTGGTACATTGGAGAAGTGACAAAATTTCTTCTGAACAAGAAACAATGATCTTTGATATCAGATTCCTCCTTGATAAACTGTTATCTGGCACCCCCCAGATTGCACGCAGATTGGTAGAAATACGCTCAATGCACTCAAGATGTCCACTGTCAGATGTACTGTCTGTCTGGACTCCTATTGCCTTAATTTCCTTGCACATAGTGCTTCTTGGTTCAAAATGGGCATTTTCCTACAACACACAGAACATATCATGCAAATTTCCAGCAGAATATGACATAATAGGATGCAAAAGAAACAAGGGGGTGTTACCTCCGGAGAAAATCCTCCAGATGTACCTATCCCTGTTCATCAAGTTGAACCGCCAATAAGATCGAAAGTGGAAGGATAATAAAAAAAAGCATCAGCTACGAAATAGCTCAAAATATTACCATTATCAATCATGGTGCGTCGCTTCAGTTCCATGGCCTCAGGTAAATCAGTTTGATGCCCTTGCTTCATATACAGATCAACTTGCAAGGAATTGGCATCATTATCTTTGCCATTTGTCTTGTCTGCACGCCTGGTGGATGCCCAAGAAGAACCCCCAGCATGCAAAGCCCCATTTGCAGGGGCATGAAAAGACTGATCAACATCCATCTCTGTACTGCAAACATCTTTTCTGGCAAAGCTGCTGGATAAAAAGAAAGAGAAGGGGGAAGTGAGAACAGTCTAGAAACTAATAAAGAAAACAATACAGTCTAGAAACTAATAAAGAAAACAATACATGTGAATCAAATAATCACAGTAGTCATGTTCAAATTCTTCAGAAACAGAAAATGCATGACATGCTACCTCATCGTGAACATCATGGTGAGTTGGTGACTGAAATTATGAGTATATAAACCAGTAGTACTTACACATTTGCTTTTTTCATGCTTTGAATCTCCACTTCTTTAGCCTTGATTTGAAGATCTTTCTTTGTTCTGTCTTTTCTCAGCTCGGAGCATTCATTTTTCTGCATACAAGGTTGCAAGGAATCACCTCGTGCTGATCACACAACTTCACTAAAACAACACTGATCAAGTGATAAAATGAATTTGCCCAAAGCCCTAGTTTATTATATCTGTCCTTATCACAATGTAACTTCAATCAAGTCAAGGTTGAGCAAAATGCAAAGCTCAAACAATTTACAGGAATGTAGAATACAGCTAGTGCCGATAAGACAGGGTACGCACCAATTCATTGATTTGCTTGGAGGCACGGCTCAGCTCCCTCTGCAGCATTAAGATCAAACGTGTCAAGAATAGAACACAAATGCATCCAAATGGAAGGCTCCCAAACACAGCGAGAGGAATCACCTTGAGCTTCTCGAGTTCCCTCGTTTCCCTCTCCCTCTTCGCGCCAACGCGGCCGCCCGCGGTGGCCGACTCCGCGACGATCGCGAGGTCGCTCTCCTCGGCCGCCGGGCGCTGGGAGAGCTCGGGCGGAGGGGAGAACCCGCGCCCGACCACAGCCATTGCCTCCCCATCGTTGGACGCCTCGGGCGGGCGCTGGGTGAGCTCCCGCGGAGGGGAGAAGCCGGGCTCGGGGGAGGGGTACGACGCGGCGGGGAGGTGCGGGACTGATGAGGCGGTGGCGGAAGCAGCGGGGAGGTATGAGATGGCGGCGGGCGTGGGAGTGGGAGTGGGGTTAGGGTTGCGGGAGGCGACGAGCGCGTCCGCGAAACGGGATACCTCGGCGACGAATTCGTCGTCCCAGTCGTCGTCCATCCCCACGCTCCACCTTCTAGTCCTCTCCCGGCGCCGGAGTTGGAGGCGGCGGCGGCGGCGTGGCGGCGTACGAGGGAAAGGCAAGTGGTGGTCTGGAGAGCTGCGGGTAGGGTACCGGGGTTTGGGAGGTTTTGGGTGTTCAACCGTATTTAATTGCAAGCTAGTCCTCCCTTTGACTGGATATTTGGATAAACCCTTTTTTTTTCGTTTTTGCAACATCAAAATGCGTAGTAATAACAGCAGAATATTCATTCCCCTGAGATGTATGTTTGCACAAATTTCACTGTGAGACACCATGAATATGAAATTTTATTCCCCCAAAAATTATTAATGCTACATAGTTGACATTGCTTTCCTGTCATTTCCTTTGCAATTTACTTTTAGTATTTCAATGAAACAAACCATGACCTGAGGGGGGGGGGGGGGGGGGAAGAAACGAAGCATTAATTCAGACGGGGGAAATCAGGTTACAATATCCTCACCATTTTCCACTGATCCACTAGAGATCCAAAAAAAAAAAAAAAACTAGGTCATATTCAGCAATAGATACAATTAGGGACGGGCAATTATAACCACGGATCTGTCTGAATTCCAACTATCTATCCAGATTCCAGGGCCAATGTAGCCACTGTTTCATCTTCCCCTTCTCTGGTTAGCTAGCCATGATTTGCCTGATGGCTGCTCGCTGCGAGAGTGATAACCTTGTTGGAAAGGCCACATCGAACTTGATTATCAGCTTTCCCTTCTTCCCTGGCTCCTTCCTGATCGGCCAGCCTTCATTCTCCAGCACCACCTCGTACCCAGGGCGGACTACTTCCTCCACCCTCACAGGAAGATTCCGGCCATCGAGGGTTCTGAGGTTTATCGCTGTCCCAGCGAGGGCATCCACCAGAGGGATTTCCTGCTTTACAAGAAGGTTGTTCCCATCAAGAATGTACACGTCGTGGGGCTTCAAATCGAGGATGAAGGTCAGGTCCTGTGCCAACTGGCCATGCAGCTTGTCACCTTTCTCCGGAAATGTAATTTTGGTTCCTTTCTTCCAGCCAGGCAACACTTCCACTGCCAAGATCTCTGTTTCAACTTCTACACTTCTGCACAAAATGAGATCCAGATGAATGGTCTGAGAAACAGCACAATTCTTTATTTTTCTTAGTAAATGTAACATCAAAGAGATTTAGATATCTCAAGCATCATGCTGTTATGTAATTAACAAAACAAATAGGAATTTTGGTGTTGGTATTTGTTTCAGGGGTAAAAGAAAGAAAGAGTAACAGTTAGGATCCAATTATCTATCCTTCCTATTGCTTATGATCTACCTCTCATGAAGGAAAGTGGGCACGCAGGACTGAAGCAAGAAGTATTTATAGAAGTAGTATACCAAGCATGATGTAAAATGGCATGATTTTCCTCCAAAAAATCTGTTTCTTATTCTTGCAAAATTACCAGCCAGCTGACTCATCAGAGTTCTCAGGCAGACATTAGCATGCCCTTGCAGCCATATGCTCAAATTAACTTTGTGCAGGATTTTGTTTCCATTTGTCAGAGAAATACTCTTGGAGTATGACTGCTAATTTCAGCCGATATGAAGTTGAAAAGAGCCAAATGGAAAAACTGTTCCATACCTGCATGCTTTGCTCCTGTAAACATGCTTAGATACGCAAACAAAAAATAAGTGCTGCTGACACATTTTCAACTCAAGCACCATGTATATGCATTCGATGATTCAAATCTAGACATGATAGCATTCAGCTTACAGGAAATAAGGGAGAAAGAAGGGGGAAAACATACTGGACTCAGTATAACGCAATGCAAATGGAAGACTACAGAATTCAGAGCATATCTTAAGCATAGAAGAAAAATCATGTTCTGCATGTTCAAATTTATAAGTTTTGCAATGTTCGCACATTGATCCAGTAGAAAAGGACCACACTGAGGAACAGCATATCACTACAAGGGATTTATAGGGATATGAGAAAAGACATTCAACATACCCATCTGGTTTTGCAACATTCCTAGTGATCTTCATTTTCCTTTTTGTTCCATTGTACAACTCTTCAAGAGTGCAAGGTAATGTTTTTTCCACAGGCAGTGGCTTTTCTGCCTGGCTTGTACTAGCACTCTCCTTCCGTGAACTAGAAGGAGCTGCACTCCTATTGTTCCTAGCTGAAGTCCAATTTGATCTTTGCTGAAATCGCGTCCGGTCTTGGTCGAAGGAATACGTCTTGTTGCTTGCCATGAACTCGGCAAAGAAATCATCTGGATCACTAGGATTGTACCGGAAATTACTTGGACCGCTTGGGCCAGCAGCTGTGGAGGACCGACTCTGCGAGCCAGGTGGAGGCATCCCCTTTAAGCCTTCCTCACCATATTGGTCATAAATTGCACGCTTCTCTGGATCACTTAGTACCTGCGCAAATCATCTAGAGTTGGTCAGCTAAAGAGAAAATAAGCAACAAAGCTCTTGAACAGGAGTTTACATTATAGAGATAGTTGAAAAGAGGAAAAATATGAGACAAATCTTATACATTTATTTTTCTACATTAGGCTGAAAGTGATCCAGAGAATAGTGCAATTTTGCTTTCTGCTGGAAGTACATAAAGACTATGAGAGGACATTTTTATTTCACAGTAACGGTCATAGTCACATAAAACAGGGTCGAAGGCATCGATCCTCGACCCGGGAACGTCGATCCCATCCCAGGAAAGGGGTCATTTTCGTCCCCGTCTTGTAAAACCCACTCAAAAGTATCGACCCTCGACCCGGGAACTTTGTGACTATGGTAACGGTACTTTACGATAACACTAAGTCCGAACCTCACCATTTAAAGCCGATTACCAAAGTATTTACAAGTTGGGAATTAGACTTCCAAGATGCCAGGATAGAAGAATTACTTTGAAACTTAAGAAAGCATAAGGTTCACCATCAGCTTGTATTATCAAATGTTATCCCCCCACCCCAACCTTTGGCATAAGCTTCACCATCAGCTTTTGGCATAATGCATCTATAATTTAAAGGAAACACAACTCCATTTACAAAAAAATAAAAGATTTCCATATGCATACATATTGCTATCAGTGGAGAACCACCCAAATTTAACCAAAAGGTCAACCAACTACCATTTCCTTTCAAAAATGGAAAAATGGGGACGTGCTTCCTAAATTTGTCACACGGGAAGGAAAGCTGATGTGTGAATTTCACTTGCCTCATAGGCCTCAGTTATCTGCTTGAACTTTGCTTCAGCCTCGGCTCCTCCAGTCGGGTTCTTGTCGGGGTGCCACGTCCTCGCAAGCCGCCGGTACGACTTCTTGAGGTCCTCCAAGGTCGCATTGCGATTCACCTTGAGGATGTTGTAGTAGTCCATTCCCATCTGCTTTTGCATTCAGGAAACCACAAAAGAGCAGCAAACCATTAACCCTAGATCATTGTATCTCCAGACTCCGTATTTTCAAAACTCAAAAAAACATTTGGGAGCTCCAGCCAGGGGCGGGGCGGACCCAGCATAAACTTGGGTGTACACCCAATATATTTTTTTTGCAAAGAAATCGAAGTTATCAGTATGTACAGAAATACGTGTAGATATTGTAACTGGGTGGGATCCGGATGCAGATAGCGCTTACAGGAAAGGAATGGATCAATATATAATAGTAAACTTCGCGGCAGGAAGAATAGCTCCGCGGTATTAGGGTTTGGGTGCTCCGTTTCGCGCATCGGGAGAGGAATAGATGTGGCGGGCGTACCTGGTGGGTGCTCGTCGCCGGGCGCGGCGAAGACGTGGGGAAGGGCGCCGCCGCTAGCCCAGTCGTCGCCGGAAAACCCCCCCTGCTGGCAGCGCGTCGGTTATTGCTGATTCTTCGTATCGTTTTCATTTGTTTTTTTTTTTTGGGTTAATAACTTCGCGACTCTGTCTGGACTGGGCCTAGCAGCGCGCTTACGGGCCGGCTCGCGCCGCATGTTGGCGCCTGTTAAGCCCACCACGTCGTGTAATTAAGAGGAGTTCAAACTATAATTATAATAAACACATTCCATAAAAGAATTAAGAGGAGTCCAAAGTACAAGAGCATCTCCAAGAGTCTTTGTAAATTTTACTCTCTAAATTATCATTTAGAGATTCATTTACATAAAAATCATTTTCTATATCTGTTCACTTCCCAACAGGTTTTCTATTTCTTATGCCAACTCTAGATAGTCATTCTCGTCTTCTATATTTGACTAGCGAAAAATCCGGAATAGAAGATGATTATATTTAGATAACTATTTAGATAAATTGTTGGAAGATATTTTTTCACCAAAATCTTTATTTATACCATTTAGAAAAAAATATGGAGAGCCTCTCGGAGATGCTCTAATTATAATAAAAACACATTCCAAATCACTGTAGTTTTGAAAAATTGGCAGTCTTAATTCAGAGGCGTGATGCTTAAGAAATCCAAATCCACAAACAGAAAACACAAAGCAAAGCAAAAGTATTCTAACCGCGTGGGTTGTCTTTTCCTGCGGGAGTCTCATGGCAAGCCGGACCAACCAACCCACCAGCAAGCCAAAGCCAAGCCAAGAAGGCAACACCACGCCACTGCCGATCTCTTCTTCCTCTCCTCCTCTTTCTCCAGCTCTCGCCAAACCAGACCAGACCAACCCACCACCCACTGGACCGGACCGTGCCGCGATCCACTCCTCTCGAGCTCGACGGAATCCCGGGGGGGAGAGAGAGAGAACAGCAGCCGGCCGGCCGCAGAGGGCAACAGCCAACAGCTGCCTAAGAGCCCGCCACCCGCAGGCAGGCAGGAAGCGGCGGGGGGATGGGGCAGGCTATTCGCAAGCTCTTCGATTCCTTCTTCTCCACCAGGGAGATGCGGGTAATAATGATATTACCCTCCGTGTCCTATCTTCCGCCTTTTCTTGATTTGATTGCTTGCTTGCTCATGTAGATTGTAGGTAGGTTCTCGGAACCTCTAGGCATGCCTGCTGTAGCCTGATTCTTGATTATTGAACGAACCCTCGCAATCTTAAGGTCACTGCTTTGGATTGTATCTTGTTAGCTCTGTTGGAGGAATTATGAATGTTGCTTGGGTTGGTGCCTTGATGATTTACAAGGCTGGTATAGTGACATGCCGTTCCATGGCGAAGCTCCAATCCGACTTCTTGGTTAATTATTGGGGAGTGTCATGCGAGCAGAGGGGTCTGTTATTTAGGATTCTGTAATTGATTGATGCCTCTTTAAGTCTAGTTATCAACTGCACTGTGCATAAATCAATTGAATTCAGTGCTTCCGCTGGTTCATTCTTGCGTTGTAAAATAAAAAGAAAAAAAAACTATATTATCCTTACATTGAGCTGTGAAGTGGGAATTTTGAGGATGTGGATTGAGGTAGCATTTAAGTAATGTACATTAGAAGTAGATGGGTCTAACCCGGCTAATTTTCTTATCGCTAAATTAGACTGAAAAGAGATCTTGTGATTCTAGTTAAATATACTTCTTTTCAGGTATCCGCTTTGACCCAATAAATCATTCCATAAAGTCTTTACTCACTGCACCATCCTCCATCAAGTTCTGCTTTTTATAAACGGTTATCTGAGTCTGTCACTAATAGTGTGCTCGCTTTCTTGAAGGTTGTGATGCTTGGTTTGGATGCAGCTGGTAAAACAACAATATTATACAGGCTGCACATGGGAGAGGTTCTGTCAACAGTCCCTACAGTGGGTAGGTGACTAATATTGTTATTTATTTCCTTGCTTATCTACAATGTCGAATCATTGAGGTGTCAACCTTTGTCTTAATGTCTTCACAATTTGGATGATGGGATGAAAAGACCATTTCCAGTCAGTTATTCATACATTAATACGTTTTTAAACACTTTCTTCTAAATCATGTTACCTGGCAATTGAGCCGGATTAGATATTTTGTGGCCCAGTATAATGCTCTGGAGTTTATTCCTTTTTCTTTTGTTCTTTTCTACTTTATCGCAGACCTTATTTCTCCATCCTTTGGTCTGATGCTTGCCTCTGGTAACATAAATTTTCCCTTGCAGGTTTTAATGTGGAGAAAGTTCAGTATAAGAATGTGGTATTCACTGTGTGGGATGTTGGGGGCCAAGAAAAACTCAGGTCGCTGTGGAAGATGTACCTCAGTAATTCTGATGCACTGGTAATGACTATTACGTGAAGTCTATACATGCCAGCTTCTCATTATGTCTGTCTGGTTCTTTTGTAGCTCTAATCTTTCTCACTTTTTGCTTTGAATTTTGCACATTGTTTATCTCCAATTGTAGTTAATATCCAAATCATGGCATATGTATGGTCTCCAATCTAAGCACATTTTATAGAAAACTGCATCGGTGAACTTAGTAAACTGGTGTAAAGAAACACAAGTGAAGAGTATTTGGTCGTCTTGCTAAGTTTGTGTTTCAGCCTTCGATTTGTTGCAGATCTATGTTGTTGATTCTTTGGACAGAGAAAGGATTGGAGATGCAAGGCAAGAATTTCAGGTTTACTATTTCATACTATCTCCATTTATACAGAACTTCCTGGCTTCTTGAATAACGTCTGTTGATTATATGTGGTCCTATTAACATGCATTCCTTTTCCCCTTCCAGACTATCATCAAGGACCCTTTGATGGCAAACAGCATAATCTTAGTATTTGCAAACAAGCAGGACCTGGTAAGTTAAACCAAGAATTTGAGTGATAACCGCTACTTGCATAGTTTTTATTATTACTGTACTGGCATACTTGCATCAACTGCTTATGTGACTGTATTCATGTTCATTTTTATTCTTTCTTCTTGAGTGTTCAATCTTTTACAAGGTGATATTGGTATCCAAAGACCAAAGTTTTTGGCGTTGATTCTACGCAAGTCAAAATTTTACATTGTAAAGTACAAACTTTAACCTGCACCTCTTTTGAGATGTTAACCTGTACATGTTAGTGAGAAATCAGAGTTTTTACTTCCATTAAATAGTGAACATGTAAACTATGCTGTGTAGGAACTGGTACAAAAACTGCTTGTCCATATGAAGCTTTTTAGAGTACCAAGAAAACATTTCTTTGAAATTCAGTATGGCTAATTGAAAAAATGGGAAGTTTAGCACTAATGTGAATGCCTGCAGATTTATGAAAGGTTCAAATAAGCAGTGATAGAGTAACATTCCCAGACTGATGCTTTTTCTTCTTCATGCAGAGAGGTGCGATGAGCACAGATGAGGTTAGCGAAGGACTGGGATTGCATGATCTCAGGAACAGAATATGGCACGTACAGGGGACCTGTGCACTCCGTGGTGAGGGCCTATACGATGGGCTTGACTGGCTCGCATCCACCTTGAAGCAGCTACAAGAATCAGGTCATGCAACTTCAGTTGCTGGCCCTTCCATCTAACTCAACAGAAGGTTCTATAACATTCTGAGAACACATTTGAACTCCTTTCCTTGTGGTACAAAGAGATGAACATAGACAGTTTCCTTTTGCTTCCACCTGGCATAACTTGCTGCAAGTCTTGCCTATAAAAAAAACTTGTTGCAAGTCCAAGATGTGTTATCGCTATTTATTTTCAGCTCTATCATGAATGTATGATGTCAATGCTTTGACCAATTATGAAATGCCTGTTCTGTTGGTGCAGTGACTTCAGTGCCTCAACCAGATGATGCCTGGTGCCATGATGATCCGTTCATTTTCCACAAGCCCACAGGAATATGCTCCAGCGCTAGCACTCCTTGGTGTGGCTGCCCAGTGCCTGCAGATGGAATTCGTTTGCTTCATATGAGCCAATTCATGCGGCAGGAACTCACATACTTTCTTCCTAGATGTTTGTAAAGCCTTAGATGAGAGTACGTTGTGTGTATCGACATTGATCTTGTCTTGTGTGTATACTTGAGGGCTGGTGCATGCTGTTGTTTTGGTGATTGATTTCATGACAATAAAAGAATTGCTTTGTGATTCTAGCATATACAAGCTTCCAAAGTGCTAGTAACTGCGGAATGTATTGCTGCTGTTTTTTTCCTCAAACATGGCTGAATGTTACACTTACAATGGAAAAAAGCCCAAACCAGGACACACTTTCCATTTTTATAAACTGTAAAATATTCCTTTTTTTTTCAAGAAACTCCTGAAAATGTTAAGAAACTTACAATAAAGAAGGGTCACATGAATCGTGGAAATGCTCCAGATGCAATTTTACCATAGAGAGGGAAAAAGAGAAGACGGGCAAATAAAAACAGAACGGAAAAAGGACAAAAGAAAAAAACAGTATAACGACGCCTGAGAGATTCGAACTCTCGCGGGGAAACCCCATGTACTTAGCAGGCACACGCCTTAACCACTCGGCCAAAGCGTCGTTGTTGTATAGGTGGCTTTATAAAATTTATTTATACTTATACGTTGACTTCCATTTCCACGCAAATGCTGTTATTTTATCCAAGGCGCCATAACCCCTAGTTCGCGTAAAATTCAAACGACAAAATTGCATCATGCACTTCACAACATATAAATACGCTGCAACTAGAAATGATCTGGGCCTTGAGGACCACGACTTGGTGTCTAAATGCCCTGATTCCCATCCCATCTCAGCCCAGGATCCAGACTTGGCTATGCATTAGCATGAGTGCATGACACTTGAGCTTGACGACAGTCAGTCAGGTTTTACCGGGGCTTTCCCCACGTGTTTAATCAGGTTTCAACACAGTGGCCACCGTGCCAAAGCCCAAAAGTATTTTTGTACAGCAAATGCGCAGGATCAACATGTAATGGAACTTCAACCGTGACAAGTGTCAGAAGCTGCCTTGGCTCATTGCCCTTGCTCCCTCCAGATGCGGCCAGTGACCCGAAGCTTGAGCTCCTGCCGGCTGCCAGCCGAGAAGAAGAGCGCCATGTTCCTGTGGATGATCAGGCCGTCGAAGCTGTCCCGCACCTTCCGGTGGCTGTCCCTGATGCTCCGTGGCGTGCCCTGCCATGTCAGCTTCCGCCCGCCACCGCCTACCTCCAGGCTGTATCCGAAGCCCTGCGCCTCGCTCTCCTCCCCCATGAACCGCAGGAACGCCATGTACACAGGTGCCATCCCCAGCAGGAAAGCCTCAAAGTGCAGACAGAAGTGCTGCCCAAAACACTTGAAGACCTGCATGTATAAAAAAAACAGCGAAGTGGTGAAATGCAGCACTTGATCGATCTCATACTCATTCAGTCTTTAAGTGCTTATGGTACAAGTAAGAAAAGAATGGACAGGGCTCAAGACAAACGAAGATATGACCACATTCATCAGAATGTAAAAGACATAAGCAAATACCATCAAGATTCCTAGTAATGCATTAATACATACTGAACAAGTGAAAATGCATTCCAAATTGAATGATCAGAGATGTTTAACACATATCCAAACTTTTATGTATTTAACATGCACAGAGATGTTGAGTGTTTACTTACGGTGAGCATCCATGTAGCGTTTTCCACTTCATAAGGGTTGGGCTTCACATACCGGTGGTTAAATGTGCATCCCTCATGCAAGTCCACCTTATGGTCATTGATGAGATGAGACACCAGAAATGGGACATCACCTGTGATCAGACACTCCGAACCTGCATATGGACAGTTGTACGGCCTGAACCTGCAGAGCTCCTCATGCTTGAGTTTGTTCTTGTATGGGTGAATCTCAGTGCATCCCATGCTTTGGTATTTGCATGGAAGCTGAAGTTGTTCTGCCACCTTCTCAAGAGCCAAGCATCTGATGTTTCCCAGTTCCTGGCGGCAAGTTGGGCAATGGTTGTCTACCCTATGCTTGCAGCTGGAGCAAATTGTGTGGCCATTTGGGCACTGCAAGAAGAACAAGGAATCAGTTTATTGTTACCTTTCCCATTTCCCACATTGTTTCTACAACCATCACAATTTAAACTGTTGTCTAATTACACAACCTATACTCCCAAGTAACATGAATATCATCACTATTCAAGTAATATATACTATTTGTTTGCAATTCCCTTTTTTAATTTAATGAAAAAATAAGGGTGGAAGTTACCTAAACTTAGAATTACGATCATAGTAATGTTAGTATTTTTAGAACAGTAAAGTTAATCCATTGAGGCCAATGAAATGCAGCAGAAAGTTAACATAAACAAATCATGAACAGCATTATATGTGTGTGTGCCTACACAAAAAAGCAAACTAGGAAACCTGAAAGGGTTATAATGCAAGTAATAAAGCTATAATTTGTTAACTACCAGGACCATGCCAAATTCTAAGAAAGTGAAAACATAAACATGGACCCTGGACTATGGCCCCCACTGACATAACATATATCAAGGAAACCAAGGACTTATATTCACATTCCTGCTCTTTCAACATTAACATATGGAATTTCTGGATCATTTTGATGTAAGGGAGTCCATAATTGTAATGGACAACATGACAAACAGAGCGACGGAACCAACTTGAGTTAGCATGGGCAGCAGAAAACTTGTTGAGTAAAATGTGATGATAAAACAACATTATTCTACAAAAGAACATGAATGCTTGGAAACTTGAGATCAATGGACAAGCCACACATATGGTAATTTGGTGGCTGGTGTAAATGTAGCATTCACTGTGAGATGCCCTTTTTCTATACCAACTCGGTCAAGATATTTAACAGGCAATGGAAACTAATAGTATCAGCATTGTCTTTGCATTCAAACTGAAACAAGCAAACACATATATTGCAATCATCAAAATATCTTCTTCAGCACAGACTAAAAGGGAGAGAGAAGAAACCTGAAGTATAGGTGGGCGCATTGAGTTTGTACACACTGGACATTCGAGCAAATCATTCAAGCCAGACAGTGATGATAATGCAACATTGGCTAGTGATGACCATGGTTTACTGGTAGAGTCTACATCAAGCCTAATACTCCCAAGTGCCTCAGAAAGCCCATCATCTCCACAGTCTGACTCAGGGACTACAGTCACAATGCTGCTTCCTGGTGCCATTGCAAAAGCTCCTTTCATGTTTGGAAATAGTACAAACCGTGAGCACCCCACCACTCCATTGCTTCCTCGCGATCAGCTGCATTATTTCAATCTTGTCAGGAGACCACGGAAGCAACATCACATCAAATTTTTTATATCACAGGAGACATGACATCTGAAACATAGCGAGGGTAATTCCTGAGAATCATGAATGAGATAATTCCGTTTGCGATGTTGCATAGTATCAATCAGCTGGCACTAACTGAAGCAGAGAAATCCAGCTTGACACAAACAAAGTTACAGATAAGTCAAACTACACACAGATCGCAGAACTAAAGAAAAACAATCTATTTCAGAGGCTCTCATCCATGAACCTTGGAAGGTTTCTAACTATAATTTGTCATTAAGTGAAGGGTAGATTACATCTTATCGAAAAGTGCAGAACTGCTCCCTCCTTGGTTAGTTTGGTTTCACAAGCTTCCGTTATAATTCAAGATTCACGGAATAAAGGTCCTATATGCCACTAGAGTCACCTACAAAGAGATAACCAAGCGCATAACCGCTCCCTTCTTGCTTAGAAAGGTAATTAAGCCAACCCCTGGACCCCTACTGGACCGACATTGCTCTCCCACAGCACGAATCGGCTGCGGGATTGGAAAGGAGCCTTCCATCTGCTGCTTCTGCTCATATCAACATCAACATCAACAAGTATATGCAAACTGTGTTGCTGAATCTGGCCCCCAAACGTGGGAAACCCCTGAAGGCTCTCTTTCGACCCCCCGAATTGCGCTCCTGAAAGCCCCCATTCCACACCAACCTCACACAAACTCATCTAAAATCTCTGCAAAATTAATCGAACAAGACCCCACCTCTAGCACCACACGAAATTGGAGCGCAAAGTGCCTCGGGAATCCAGAGTCCAGACTCGAGCAAGCAAAATTGTACAACCACCACCAGCAGCACTACTACTACATAAACGGACACGAGTATAATAACAACAATCCAGAACAAGACACAGAATTGCAAACGGAAAAATAGAGAGAGAGAGGAGGATCCATTCCCACACCAGTGAGAGCGCACGCGCGCACGCATACAGTACCGCTAGAGGAAGCCGGACGCAGCAGCAACGAAGATTCCGCGACCTGGTGCCCTGGTGGAGACGCCGCGAATCGGGGTAGGGACTAGAGAGGGAGCTAGCTCGACCAGGAGATTCCAACGAGCAGGGAGGGAGGGAGGGAGGAGAGGGATTTGCTGCTGCTGTTGGATTCAACTCAATTATTAGTGTGTGTGAGTTTTTTTTTTCTCCCGATGCGCGTTTCCCGCTTTTGGCTCGGCTCGTCGCGCTTGCCCCGCGACGGAGGCGGGGATCTGGAGCTTTCCGCCTCCCCCGGCGGCGTGGGGCCCGCGCCAACGCGCTGGCCGGCCGGCCGTTGCGCCGCCCGGCGCACGGTGCACCGCGTGGGGATGACGGGTGGGGTCGGTGGTGGGCGCGGTGTAGGGAGGGAAGCGGGAGGGGCGGGGCTTCGAGCGAGCCTGCCTGGGAGCACGGGAAAAGCTCCCCGTCGTTTCGCGATCAACGGCTGTTTGACTCTTTCTTTACTGTTTGTGGGGGGATGCGACGGGGAGACAGGGAGGTCAGCCTGTCAGGTCAGCTGGTCAGAGGGTGGGGTCAGCTGGCGGTGGGCCCGCGCGCGGTCGGGTGGTGGAGTGCGTGGATTATATGGCGTTATGGGCCAGGCGGCCAAGGCCCAAATATTACGGGCCGAGTCTGGCACTTTTAAATTTACTGCATTTTTCTCAAAAAAATTAAATTTAAATTTACTGCATTCTCGAAAAGGCAAAAAAAAAAAAGAACACTCCAACGACGGACTCAAGATCTTCTAGCACCAAACAGTCAACGTAAAAAATTAAGTTCATGAGGAGAGGTGGGGAATTCATTTGTACTTCAACAGTTCTATTTTGTTTTTGTTTTTATTTTTATTTTTTGCTTGGAGAAGGACCTCTGTAACTCTGTTCCAGTCTTCCAGAGCTGTTTAGCTTTTCCTTTGTAACGAGCCTGTCTATATATTTTTTAACATATAATAGGAAGCTCATTCATTAAAAATTTTGTACTGCAGCCTCGCAGAATCAAACAACACTTACGTGAGTACACGAAAGTAATTCAATATCGGATCTGCCTCCCGTTAAAACGGAGATGCGGTAGCTTTTTCTAACTAATGATCATGTGCAAGGTACTAGGTACTGAGATGATGGACTTCGTTCGGTCGGGATTCAAATAAATAAGTTGGGTGTTGGCATAGACAACATTTATTGAAATTGCAACACATAGGAGTATATATATGCTAGTGATCGATATGCTGGACCATCCACGTTCAGTCTAGTCGACTTCTATTTTGGGCTCGGGAGGCACATTTTTTTTTGAGCATTAGGCTCGGGAGGCACCTGGAGTGTAGTCAGGACAGAAACTGGTCTTTGGGCTCTCACACCGAGTCCGCTAGTCCGGTGGTAAGACGTGTGTTGTCGACAGTCTCGTTGGATGGCCAAGGGTTGAGTACGTGCTTGCCTCGTAGCAAGTAGCAACAGCGCCGGTTTAATCTCTTCGCCAAGTCTTTGTTGGCGCGGAACGTGCATGTGATCTTCCCTACAAAGCCAGGTGAAAGAGGCCAGTGCGAAATAAAGGAAACATAGGACCTTTAATTAGTTCATGCGTCATGTGATTCTTATTATATTAATTGCAGCCTCGATCAGCATAGCCGCTATGATCATCTTTGTGTCTTTGAGTTTTGAGCTTAATTAGAACGCGTCGTCACAAATCCATCTTGCACGAACGACTTGACCCAACTCCAGTCAAGCGTGTCTTTTTTTTAGAGACAGTCAAGTGTGTGTGTCTTGGTACGTATGGTGCGCCAGCGTCCGGCTCACGACGTACGTGGTTTTTATTTATTTTTATGTTTGAGACAACAACTCTTGAGAACAAGAGGCCAATAAGAGCGTACTACCTAGGGGGCATAGGGGAAGAACAAGACCCCTTCCCCCTCAAGCAATGCAAATGTTCATTGAAGGTTTTAATTTTGGTTAATTTAGAAAGTTTTAACATTATTGGTCTCCCGTCCGTAACAATGTAAAATTTGAGTTTCTAGCTCCGTCACTGTTCGAGAATATTATCTAAAGGAGGATTTTACAAGATTGGGAAAAAAGGATGTCAATCCAGAGAAATTGTGCAGTAAAACGATACGAGCTACCTAGAAGCTGAAGTATCTAGGGAAAAGTACCATGCAATAGGTGGGATTTAATTAAGTAAAAAATTGTGGGACCTGTGCTAATTTAATTTAATTTAATTTTTAATTACATATTTAAATTCCTAAAATGACCATTGGTTGAAAATTAAAAAAAATATCTGCATGTATGCATTAGTACTTAACAATAATTGTGACAGAGTTATCATTAGTATTTAATTAACATCCGAAGAGCTTGTAGACTGCAACATACTCCCTTCGTTTCAAATTGTAGGTCGTTTTGACAAATCTAAACGTAAAAGTATATTTCTAGATGTATAACAAAAATTATGAACTTTGAAATGACAAAATGTGCGATCTGCAATTTGGAATGGATGAGGTACGTATGCATATGGGGCTCGTCAGTGTCCGTCACCCACTGCATCACTTTCAAATCTCACTCTCATTAAATCAAAGATACTAGGTAGCTAACTAATGATAGATCATCGTGTGCATGCAAGGCAGTGATGATATGTGTCGTACTGCTGTTGTTGTTAGGATCCAATTTAATAAATAGAGCGACACGACTATGCACTAGAGTTTCTTCTGCGTCATGCATGTGTATATATACAAAGTTGGACCATGTGGGTTGCTAGTGGTTCTGTGCTGGGATAACTTGATAGATCATTATGCTTTGCATCAAAGCCATCAATTCGGGAAACATTTTGGGATCGGGAGGCATCTGGAGTATGCACAGGAGTTGCCTAATGCTATAATGCAGACTTCAGCGGCGAAGCATCTGTCTTAGTCCCTGCAAGTCGACAGCGCTGCCAGGTGTTCTAGGCCCGAGTGCCTGCTTCGTATCGACAGCGTGGTACGTATTCGCCGACTCTTCCAACAGCATGAGGTCGCCACCGACACGAGGTGGGAGACGGTGGCACTCCTATGAGCCGTTGATCCCAACGTCGACGAGCGGAAAATAGCCGCCTGAGCCAAGAGGATAGTTGCCTGCATGTACACACAAGTCAGGGCCTATTCATTCGCTGGACATGCATGCCCTGTTGGTCCATGTTGCGAATGCAACTATTGTAACATAAATGGTGATGAATAAATCAGTACCATGCTCGTGGTTAATTATTTATATACATAAAGATAACCACTAAAAAATATAGTACATCAATATAAAGGCAGTGGCAGATTATTGATACAGTGGTGTGTATTGTATAGAACTACAAATGACTCTTCCTTTAGGCAGGAGTAAAAAAGACTCAACAACCGGCCAATAAAAAAAGTTAATTATAAAACCTTTGGGCACTATATCTAGACATGATACATACTTAGTGTTTTGTACAAGTGATTCATATTCCCGTCTCATTTTTCATGCTTTGCCGGTCGCTATGCTCTTTGGGGTTGCTTGGTTGATCGCTGGTCACTGTGTGCACTCGCCATGAATGTGGTGAACAAAAGTGTAGAAAAAACCAGTCTGGATTTTCCAGTGATAATCCAGATCGACACACCCTTTAATTTGTTTCTTTCATTAGTTTGGAAGGCGTCAGGAATGTATCCTGCACATATGCCTGGAAGAACAGTTACCCAACTTGAGTTATATGCCCAATCAAGCGTACATCACGGCGTCGCTATTTCCATTTCAATTTCAGAAGTTGCACTATTTCAACAAAAACAGAGTTAGTTTGGAGCTTGTGAGGTGCATATATGCATATGTAGCTACTCCCTCCATTTCATATTACCTATCGTTTTGGCTTTTCTAAATACATTACTTTTGTTGTGCATCTAAATATATACTTCACTTTAGATGCATAAGAAAAGAAATGTATTTAAAAAGGTCAAAATGATAAGTAATATGAAATGGAGGGAGTAATTACTAGTGATGTACACAAGCATGCATGTTCTGAAGCTTGAAGAATCACCAATAATCTCTCTTTAAAATTCTTTTATTAGAAAAAAAGAAAGACAAGAATTCAGTATGTAAGCCAAGGAAAGAGAATCGAAAGCTTTGATAACGACAACATATAGGCTCATAGCAGAGTGATGTGCATGACTCTCATCACATATATCAGTACATCGAAATACGAGCGCGTTATGCTGGTTGATTTTGATGACACTTTGTGTAGTAGAATCAGGAACCATATTGATGACAGTGCATCCGAGCCTGACATCTTCAAGCAAATTATGTGTGACTATATCCTTGTACATACATGTTTTAGGATTATGTATATGCATATATACATGTTCTACCCCGTCGCCTCACCTCCCAGGCGACTAATGAGCTTCACATCCTCGAGCAGGTGTTCCGGCACGCGTCTCCCTCAACCTTGCCGGCTCCTGATCGCCGTGGCCTCGGGAAGGAGCTGATCCCATTCACCTCTTCAGCGTTCTACAAGTTGCGCTCAACCGAACTCCCCGTCGATCACTTCACTGAGCGCATCTGTCACAACGCTGCCCTCCCGTGGTGCAAGCACTTCCTGTGGCTTAACCACCGCGAGCACTTGCCGTCAACTGCCCTTCTCCACCACCAGTGCATCATGGACTCGCCCCTCTGTGCGCTCTGCAGCCAGCATGAGGATCAAGACCACCTCCTCCTACGTTGCTGCAGGGCCCGATCCGTCTGGCGTTGCATAGGGTGGCCATCAGTGCCCTACCTCAGTTCCTTCCGGGAGCTTTGGTCCCTGCCAGATCTACCTGACGGCACTCCGGCAGCGGCACATTCGGCTGTCATCACGGCTATCCTGCGGAACATCTGGAAGGCACGGAACGAGTTCGTCTTCACCGCCACCCACGTCACAGCTGCTTCTACCCTCTCTGCCACTGTTGCGGATCTTGAGCTTTGGGTTCACCGGATGAAAAACCGGGACACAAATAAAGTCTCTTATTTTTTGAAGTACCCTCTTTCGGAGCAATGTAACTTAGCCCTTCAGGCTTTTCCCCTCCCCCCTCTCTTCACAAATTCGATATGTAACAACCTCACATATTAATAAAAAAAGTTCAGGCCGGCTCCTTGCCGGCCATGGTTCCCTAAAAAATCACTTGCTTAGAGCGAAGCCACACATGCACGGTAGGTAGGTGAACATGACATTGAGGTCCAAATAAATAGCAAGGTAATATATATATATAAGACCAGTATGTGCAGTGCAGGCAGGTAGTTGCTCTCTAGCTTTATAATGCAAGGTAAATATTAGGCTCCTAGCATACATATCATCAGCACAAGCACAAGCATATCACCACCAGCACAATCGACTCAATGTCGTGTGCTTTGGGATCGGGAGGCATCGGGATCGGAGTCGGCACCACAGCCATTGCCCTTGCTGTTGTCGACCGTGAAAGCGCAGCTTGCCAGCCGCTGTTATCGTTGCCGACCTGCCTTTTATGATGAGTTGATGACGCCTGCTGTTCATTAGGTTGTCATCTGTCCATGCATGGCGCTCTGGCGAGCGCTCATCTTCAACTTGCTATAATAGACACTGGACGTTGAGCTATACAGTGCTTATTCTGCACCGGCAGCGGCAGGGTCATTGGAATGGACAAATCAAACAGTAGCCGGCAGTAAATACAGGGGATTGCTAAAGAGTATGTGAAATGCAGAGAGGCAATGCATTGCAGTGGTGCCTTAGATGCACATGTAGATTTGCAGCCTTTTGGGGTTGACTTTGAGATTGATTGAGTGAAAATCTAGGATTAGTTTTCAGGAGGTAATGTAACAAAAAAAAAACTAATCCTAAACGTGCGTGTACACATCTACATAT
The DNA here is from genome assembly GCA_036936925.1 of Cenchrus fungigraminus. Lineage (NCBI taxonomy): Eukaryota > Viridiplantae > Streptophyta > Magnoliopsida > Poales > Poaceae > Cenchrus > Cenchrus fungigraminus. Next base: position 121,889,487 of record CM072770.1, on the reverse strand, counting down.
TTATGTACTACTTGACTGTTGAATGCATTCACCAACTCGAATCTATTTGAAACAACTCCTCCCCTCAGTGCATATTATCATACATATAGTTAGAAAGCTACCTGTTCATATCTAGTTTGTGTCTGGGTTTCTTATTCAACTTTGGAGATCAATGAGGAATCAATCAAATGAGAAATACACAACGAACTGGGGATAAAAAAAGCACCAAATTTGATGACTTATTATTACGGGAAAGACAAGAAGTAAGAGCATGTTTGCTATTGAAGACATTGCAACATATGCTGGAGGCCTCCTCCATTGATTATGGACGAAACACAGAGTCAAAGGTAGGGTAAGAACAGGATTATATTAGCTACTAATGGAGAAACTGACTATTTCAAGAACCAGTGGCGTGTAGATCATGTAAAACCAAGACCGATAAATATCCGAATGAAGGGAACGGATTCAAACTTCTCCTAGAAATGTTTCATTCCATTCAACGGCTAATTAATTCAAATAAGAAATACAGCGGTGTGGGTAGGGTTCCATCCTCTATCCATTGTGTAATGACACTGTGTGATATCTGTCAGCCCTGGACCAAATTGACATGGAGGAAGTACTGATGTACACAACATGCATGTGCATTTGCATCAAGACTGCAACATATGCATCGGTGACAAATGACAACTGCGCTTACTTTAATTTTATTTAATGTTAATTGAATCTCACTCTTATTTTTGTGGCAATAATCCAGACACGCCCTTTGTTTCTTGCATGACACGCCCTTTGTTTCTTGCATGAGTTTGGAAGGCGTCAGAAACTCAGGAATGTATCCTGCACATATGCCTGGAAGGACAGTTACGCAATTTGAGTTGAATGCCCAATCAAGCCCTCTGTCTCGACAGGTCGTGGATGGCGTACATCACGGCGTCGTTGTTTCTAATTTCAGAAGTTGCAATAGTTCAACAATAATCGCAGTAATTAGTTAGTTCAGAGCTTGTGAGGTAGCATATGCATATCTAACAATATATTGTAAAACAAAAGACCCAAAAGATCACAATGACCAAAGAAAAGTAAGGAGCAAAAAGAGGGAACTGCAAAGGAGACGAGAGACAAGGTCCAACAACAGGAAGGACTAGAGAAAGAATTACAGGGCATCTAGCCAAGCTCCCATGGACTGCAAACAGCGTCGGTAGCTCTTAAAAGGACTAAAGCGAATTCTGACTTAAATTTCCTACCTTTCCACCGTGGGGTCAATGTGGCTGAATAACCAGTCGTTTCTTGTAGTCCAAATGGACCAAGACATGAGAATGATAATCTCCATGAATGCAAATTAATCTTTTACAAGGAACTGCTATTCAACATGTCTTAGCTAGCTACTTTAATGCTCATACCATATCACTTGCTTAGAGCGAAGCCACCCATGGTAGGTGAACATGTATTGGGGTCCAAATAAACAACACATAGATGGATATAAGTTTTGTAATTTTAGCGTTGTTGGAATCTAAATAAATAAAGTGACGATACAATGCTTAGGTTGTCTTTATATGTGTGTGTGTGTATTCAAGTTGAGTGGGTTGGATGCTGGCACAACACACCATTTTGTAATTCTAGCAAAAATGTGCAGGGTTCATCCATCTTCCATCATTATGCTTAACAACCAGTCAAGATTTAGGCTCGAGAAGCATCAAGGATATGTAAAGTCTGCAGGTGTGAGTGGATAGCTAGGTCCAAAGCTAAACCATGCAATTTTTGGTTCTTGAATCGACAAAATTGCAAAATCACCTAGATCTATATTCCTCACATGCCGTCAAACCTCCACTGTCGTTAAAATCAAGATACGGTATCTTGATTAATCATCAGTCTTTGCATCATCTTGAGAGCTTTGGGCTTGGGAGGCATTTAGGATATGGTTTGCACATTGTAGTTATCTTCGATTCAATCGTGTATTTTCTCCCTTTCATATATATATGGGGGTCTGATTGTCTTGTTCCTAATAACATCGTCTTCCTGAGCTCATGTTCTCGGCCTTTGTCTCTAGTCATGACAACAAATTAAGCCAGTTGAAGGTACTAATATAAAGAAAACATAATTAATTTGTGACATGAAATATGTATTAGTACAGATTTGTCATGATTAATACTTTGGAGTTATCATATTTCTCTTCGCAAAGGAAAATAATGATTATACCTCGCTAGTAAAAGTGCTTAAGAGATAGTAGTAATGGATAAGTATGCATATGTTGCACACCGTGTAATTTCCAAAATGTCAAGTGAAGAATGAAGGTAGTAACAATAATCTATTGCAATAACTGTTCCACGCAGTACTAGTTTGCAAGAGACTACGTGTTATTACTAGTTTACTAAAGTTTTCCTGAAAAAAGTTATTAAAATCTCTTACTGATAAGAGATTTTACAAGGAAAGTGTTATGAAAAAAATCAGTAAAATAGCATTATTGATAATGTGTGTGTGTGTGGTGTGCATAGTACATTAGTACATCTACAAATAAAGTTACTGTTTCTTACATAGAAAGTTAAAGAAAAAAAGACCCACCTCTAGCTCTGACTCAATCAGTAAAGCAAATGGGTACATATAAATCAATAAAGCTTCGAATAGTGGATATACTACATATAAATCCAAAAGTACTTTGTCCTAGCACTAGCAAATCTACTTCAATGCTTGCTCATGTAGTCATGTGCAAGGCAGAGACCGGACGGCCTCTAATGAGACAGATAAACTAGAATTTTCATAGTGGAGTGTCTCTGCCTATATATTCAAGGTAGAAGTCGGCTGCACCATAGAGTGTGCAGGCTCCATCTTGTCCATATGGTCATTCTTATATACATATCTATACATATATCTGCTTGAGATTTTTGGCTTGGGAAGCATCCGGAATAGAGTCAGCAGTTATGTTTAAAGATGCAGCTTAGTACCTGAGTCCATTGCTAACAATTTTGATGATATCTACAATTTTGATACAAAGCTTTTCTCCATCCGAGTTTATATGAAATAATTATGATTTTGTTTAAAAAAAATGTGTTGTCGTGAGAAACGAAATTCCTCTAGTTCATTAGATGATTATTTGATCACGAAGATTATTTGAAATTCAAAGTTGTAGATGTTGTCGATATCTACAATTTCATATAAATCTTATCTATACCCAAGTTCATATGAAATAGTTATGATTTTTAAAAAAATGTGTTAGAGGTTACCGCGCTTCCGCAATGTTGAGTTTGAGGTTAACCGTAACAATCCTCCCTCCCGGTCGACAGACTTGCGCCGCGGGCGCCCACTGGGCCCACCATCCTTTATTGTCTCCTCCTTCTCCTTTTCCACCCACCTGAACTCGTTCTCTCGTTATTCTCTTTCCTTCTCCACTCTCTTTCCTAGATCCAGAGATGCAGAGGGCGACGGCGAGCTCGTGGTGCCGGTGGATGCGCCGGAGGCTGAGGGGGCGACGAGCTGTCGTGAGAGCAGCGCGGGCGGCGAGCTCGTGGCGCCGGCTGCGGGGGCGACGAGCTACAGTGGGAGCGGCACGGAGTGCCACTGACCGCATTGGTGGTGAGCTGTGGAGTGCGGGGGGAGCAGCAGAGGCCATGGGGGCGGCGGCGCGGTGGGAGGCGATCGGTGCTGAGGGAGATCGAGACGTGAGCGGCGGATTTTTGTTTTCTCTTTTTTTTCCACGAAGTTTTCTTCAATAACTTTCCTCTCCACTGATTTTTGTTGTCATTTTTTCACAAAGTTTATCTAAAACTTTTTGGCTTTATAAAGTTTTGCTCAAAATTTTCTTTCGAAATTTGTTTCTTAAAGTTTTTACAGAACTTTTGATCCGAATGTTTGCTATATTTTTTGTTCCAAATATTTTTTAAAACTTTTTGGTTATATAAAGTTTTGCTCAAAGTTTTTTCTTTCAAAATTTACTTCTTAAAGTTTTTACAAAACTTCCGATCCCATTGTTTGCTTCCATAAAAAATTTTCCTACAATTTTGTTCCAAATATTTTTTAAAACTTTTTGGTTTTATAAAGTATTGCTCAATTTTTCCTTTCAAAATTTGCTTCTTAAAGTTTTTTAAAATCTTTTCATCCGAATGTTTGCTTGCCAAAAAACTTTTCCAATATTTTAGTTCCAGATATTTTAAAATCCTTTTCAAAAATTTGCCGTAAACTTTTTGGTTTTTTGTTTGACCAATTTACTGGTTTTGTTAAAAGGAACAGCGGAGCATAGGAGGAGTTGCCGAGCGAGTGGGGACCGCCGTATGCCCACGTGCGCTGGTGCAGGTCGCTGTCTGAAATCGACCGTACGCAGCTATTCTAGCGGGCGCCCGTAAATTTGAGATGCTCCCGCGCTTCTGTGGTATAATGCCCTGAGGTACAATACCGTCGAATGAAACAACTGTTAGTGTGCTACTGCTACAGTGCTGAAACCGCATGATGAGGCTGTTGAGGGTTATTTTTTGCAAAATTTTGTTAGACCCAATATCTTTAAAATCGTAAAAAAAATAAAACTAAAAATTTAAGAAATTCTGCCAATAGCACCATAGATTGCCTTGGAGGCCCAATTTTCAGCCCACACTGCATATGGCCCCGTATATATAGAAACCGCCGCCGGATCGCCGTTTCGGCAGCTACCGCCCGCCCCTCGCCGCCGCAGCCGCCGCCGCCTCCTGCTTGCCGGCCGCCCCCCTCCATCTTCGTCGGTAAGGCACCTCGTCACTTAAAAATCCACTGATTTGTTCTCAAAGAGACCCTAATTTGGATTCCCCAATCCGTCCCAAGGTCGGTCGCCATGTCCGCCGACGAATCGCCCAAGCTGCCGGACTGGGTGACTCTGGAGCCCTTCGTCTTCCGCAGGGACGACGCGGAGTCTTTCCCAGACGACAGCAAGGCATCGGTCAGGGCGACAGGCGCCACCTCTTGGCACGCCCCCTTCCGCATCGCCTTCTCCCTCGACGAGCCCCCGTCCATCTCCCGCCTCTACGCGCAGTTGCCGGGCTTTCCCAAGAAACAGACGCCCCTGGCCATACTGGCGACCCACCGCCATCTTGTTCTGTTTCGCATCGCTACGGAGACCCCTCTTCTACCTACGGTACAGGACTTCTTCATTTACAGTGCCGAGAATCCTTCCTCGCTCGAATTGCTTCCACCTTGTACCCAGACTCGCATGGATTATGCCCGCCGCGATAGACGATCACCTCGTCGTCCTGCTACCACTCCTGCCATGGAGGGAGCTCCCGCCGCCAAGCCTCTCTTGCTGGCGATCAGATCCATGGGTGTTTTGTGCAGAGGCGGCGGAAGCGAAGAGTTCACGGTGGCAGAGCTGCGGCTTTTCAAGCATACCGACAAAGTCTATGCCGACATCTGTTGGTTCAAGTCACCTGGCCCAGGACGACTTGGCGGCGGCGAATGGCAGTCCGATCGTGTACCCATCCTCCACAGCAGCAACCCCGATGATGTCTGGCAACTCTGCTTGTGGCAGACCAACGCCGTCATCCCCGCCGCAGACCGCTGGCTGTGCTGGATCGACTACCACAGAGGCATCCTCTTCTGCGATCTGTTTGGAGGGTCCAGGTCCACCCCTACGGTCTCCTTCATGCGGTTCCCTCTGAAGCAGTTCCCTTCCACTCACAATCGCAGCATTGAATCAAGCTGGTTATACCGTGGTCTGTCCTACATTGAAGCTGGCGGCCGTGTTCTCAAGTTCGTTGATGTCGCCCGTGATGATGAAATCGGCTACGGGCCGCTCAAACATGGTGCTGCCTTCACCATCACCTGCCACACCCTCTCGCTAGACAGCATGGTGTGGGACAAGGATACTCTAGGCAAAATGTTGTGGAAGGAGGACAGCAGTGTCACCTCCGGTCAGCTCTGGTCTGCTGCTTACCCCCCCACTGGAGACCTCCCACGAGAAATTCTCATGTTCCCCCAGGTGAACATCACCAGGCCACATGTAGAGCACTTCCTTCTCATCGAGTTTGGATACGTGTTGAAGAAGATGTGGCTGGTTGCCATTGACATGAACACCGGCTCCGTGGAGTCGTATTCTCGGTATATCAATGGAATAGAGGACAAGGGAACTGCGGACTTTGACTTGACCAAAAGAAAGTCCATCTGTCCCATGCGCTTCTTCCCCTCTGAGTTAACCAAGTACCTCGATTGGTCAAGGTAAAATTGTTGCTGGCTTTAGTCTTATATCATCTACTTATTAATAGGTTTTTGCTGGTTGCATATTTGTTCCGGCATACATGGTTTTTCATTACTTTAGTCTTGTTGGCATTTCATACTGGGAGAGCAGCCTATCTCTCCAACTGTAGTGCATACCAAACAATATGAATCTAAAAAAGTCGAAACAAATTATAATTTGGGATAGAGGGAGTAGCAGTTTGGAGCGAGGGAATGCTACTTCTTATCTTTAGTGTCTGTTTTTGGCAATTATTCATTCTTAAGTAAATGTTGCACAACCAATTAAGGAACTGTTGCGCGCTAGCCTTCTGTAGCTAACAGAAGCAAGTTTAATTTGAACATCATCCATCTAGATCATATTTGTCACAGTACATATGTATTGCAGGATATGAAGGAATGAGCCACGTTTGCCAACTTCAACCTCATCGTACTTCTTAATATCTAATGGGGTTTCGCAAGAGAAGCTTTTGGTGGTCTTCGTCAGCAAAACTGAAGATGCTATTTCATCTTATGGCCTAAGGTTCGGCTGGTGTGTCGAGCTTTAAGTAGAATCTTTAAATTGTCATCCTGTGGATGTCACTTGGTCCTTGAACAACACCTGCATGTGTTATAGTAAGGTTGGATGTTGAACTTTAATCTCTATTAGTATATCACTTTTGATGATGCTACACGGCATTTTTCTCTAGTATATGTTGTCTTCATTGTGAGTATATAAACTGTACATGCATTATTACAAATCATTGCACAAAACATTTAATTTTATAACGGTATGAACAAAATACATAATTGATGAGAGTGATCACATTGATGATACCATCATGCTATACGGTTAAGTGTCTAATGTTGCACGCCCAACTGGGAGCAGAAGGCTTGCTCAACGATGAGGTCCAAGCCAAGCACCACCGCATTGGTGGTCACCCTCTCAAGCTTGCAGTCTCCCTGCACTCATTTGCATTAGTACAGAATAACAGACGAAGAAAATGTTGTTTCATTTTTATTTTTTCAGTGGATAATTTGTGGGTTCTGAAGCCTCCGCCATATCTTCTCCTATTTATAACAACCGAACTTTTTACTCGTCTTTATTTCCCTTCTTTTATTTATCCTTTTATATAGAGAAAAATTGTCCGTTAAGTTCCTGCACTGTCTCAACTGTCACCAAGAACCGAAAGCATTGCTGAACCAAACGTGCCGTTTCGGCCAGCACAAACTGATCGAGATTGTAATTCGCAAAAAAAAAAAGAAAAAAAAAGAAACAAAAAACTGATCGAGATTGATATTCAGCTGCAACTAAAAACATATGTAGGCACTCCTGTCGAAATCTTCAGCCCTGTCTGCTGCCCCAACACAATGACAGAGAATCTGCCCCAACACAATGCCCGAACACAAAGGCAAAAAAGAAACAGCATGGGTAGTTATCTAACATACCAGTAGTGCGGCAGGCTGTGATAGAGTGTCGTAGAAGGTAGAAGGCTCTATTGATTTTCTACAGATTCCCGGTGACTCTCATGCCCAAGCTCAAATTAACAACGCAGAAATGGAGACCGAACCAAGGTCGCTGAACGCTCAAACTGAATTCTGCCATTCTCGGTACGTAGGATATTTCCAAGGCATCGGGCCTCCTATTTATCACCAGGTCTTGCCACTGGGAAGCTCCAAAACAGCTCTACTTTTTTACTTCAGGTTCCTATTAGAAATAAGTTGTTGTAATTGTTCGGCACATGAAACCTGAAGCATGCCAGGTGCTCTGAGTCTCAGGATCGATCTTAGCTGAGGTACCAATATCAACAACATTGACCTACCATGACCTAACGTTGTTACAACTGCCAATGTCACTCGAGGGCTCGCAATATACCATTTTTCATTGCCTAACATTTTTTTTTTCAAATATTGAATTGGTATACGTACAGAAAATTAGGATCATCTTTTTCAGTACAATATATATCAAGAAGAGTTTTTTCTGAGAAGTTGGGCCTATTCTTAATTCTTTCCAAATTTATTTGATAAAATACTCTTAACAGTTCATGTTTTTTTTTGAAATTACTCTTAATTCTTCCCTTGAGTTCTGAAGATTTTATTCTTGAAACAAACATGCAATCTAGAATATTAATGATGAGGATTCCCATTGTTGTACGTACGTGGTTAACATTTTATTCTTGTAACCAACAAGCGATCCAGATTAGGGCAATGCTACGGTACACCTTTTACCTTTAAGCATCTCCAAGAGACTCCATTTTTGACTCTCTATTTCATTATCTATTTACCTCGTCATAAAGAATCCACTCCATATTAAACATCTCATTCCAACAGAATTTCCATTCTCACTCCAAACTCTTCCTCTCCGCACACTGTTATGTGGGTTCCACGTGTCATCACACACTTGGCAAGACGAACTGGCTAGCCAAATTTAGCTAGTGAGGGAGGCAATTTGGAGAGTTAGTTGACTTGGTGAGTTGGATGGCTTATAGAGTAGTCAAAATTTGGCTTGACAAAGCATTTGGCTAGTCTCTTGAAGATGCTGATGTGAATCAAATTATTTGGAAAATAAAGAAAAAAAATCTTAGCACCATTATCTTGTTAGACTGACCCCAACAAGGCTAGGCAATTTTGAGAGGTAAATAGATGGTTGCCTCGCGTGAATAGTGTAGAAGAGGTAAGGCATTTGGTGATGTCTCCAACAGATATTGCATTTATATTCTCGCCTCCAGATTTGCCTAGCAACACTACGTGAAAACCTCAACTAGGTCACGTAGCATTTGTAACGGGCCCTTAACACCCGTCACATGCACCCACATCTGTAACGGTTGTTGTTTGGTGCCCATTACCCATAAGCGCGGCAGGCCGACCCCGGGGTTTGCCTCCACTACGCCCGTTACCAATGTGGATAAATTATTGTATTTTGCAGGATTTCAAAGCTGCCGTAGATGTTTCCACAGAAGATCTAAAGCGGGTCCGGGAGATGTTGTGCGAGTACATTCTTAAGGAGACCATCGACCGAAAGGGCAACTTCTATAATGGTGCACCGTGAGTTCATTGTAGCCAGAAACTTGAAACTTGCGGCATTCGGTCTTCTTTAGTCAGGTGTTATTGCCTGAGAAACTTGCTTGGCTTGCTTGGTTGGGGTCAGATGCTGCCTGGTTCAGGCAGTTTTCTCATGACTCCATCCAAACAAGCCCTGATGAGTAACTTGAAACTTGATGTGATCTTGCTTGTCTATAAATGTGATCTTGCTTTTGTGTTTGTGATGCCTCCTTACTGTGGTGACTGCCATATCCTGGCTGGTTCCAGGATGGCAGGATGCAGCCCCTGATGGCTGCCAAATCCTGGCTGGTTTCAGGATGCAGCCGGCAAGCAGGCATGTTACTGTAGGGGTGGCCTACGTATCAGTAACGGGCGTTAATTAAAGCTCGTTACAAACACTGATCACTGAGTAACGAGCTTCATTCGGAACGCCCGTTACAAACATGCCAACAATGTAACGGGCAACGTAAAAGTCTGTTACCAATACTGACCGGTGGGCCCCAAAACTTGGCCCGTTCGTCGAGATAGAGGAGACGCGGGTTGACAACACGCGTCTCCTTTAGTCGAGAGACAGCAGATGCGCGTGAAAACAGATGCGTCTCATTTCATCGAGACAGAAGAGATGCAGGTTCACAGCACGCGTCTCCGATGTTGAGTTCACAGTAACAGGCTCTGTTTTGGTGCCCATTACCAAAGTTCCCTGTGGGCCCATAGAAACAGCCATTTCACGTGACCGGTGACTAGTTGTGGTAACGGTTGTTGTTTGATGCCCGTTACTAATCCTAGCTGTGCTAAGATGCACGTGAAATAGATGCATCTCATTTGGTCGAGACAGAGGAGACACATGTTTACAGCACGGCTCTCCGATGTTGACTTGATGTAACGGGCTTTGTTTTGGTGCCCGTTACTAAAGTTCCCTGTGGGCCCAGAGAAACAACCATTTCACGTGACCGGTGGCTAGTTGTGGTAACGGTCGTTGTTTGATGCCTGTTACGAATATGTGTTATCAGTAACGGGCATCTGCCCGTTACCTTTCTTCGCTCATTTGTAACACTTGATCGGTAACGGGCGCTTTGCCCGTTACTAAAGGCAATCTATACCCGTTACAAAGTGAGTTTTTCACATAGTGCAAGAGAGAGGGAATCCATTTTTTCCTCAGCTCTCTCCTCACAATGCAAAATGCTTACTCTTTTGCCTCTTCTGTTGGAGACTGATTTCGTGATGCACAGTGCAAATGGAGATGCAAAAATGGATTTACCTCTCATTGTTGGAGTCAGTCTTAAGTTCCGATCATAAATACTCTTGCATGCATGCATGTTGTTAATTATCTGCATAATATCTCCAATAGTTTGCCAAATCGGGTCGGCATCTTTGATTTTTGGCAAAAACACTGAAAACATCCCTCCAACAGCAAAGGGCTTGGCAATTTTTTGCAACTTAGGAAAAAACCTGCCTCCAACACATATAGATACGCGCACATACTCGACTTGGCATCAACGTTTCTAAGCCAGATGGAAGGGTGGAAAAAGAAATAAAGAATGGAAAAGGGTTCCTCGTGCAAATGTATAAGACAGAAATAATAGATTGACAATTTAAAAATTGCATACTCTTGGATATGTATTTTTTTTAACTTGACAAATCTTTTAGGAGTTGCCAAATCACAAGATTTACCAAGTTAAAAATAGCAAACTTTTGGAGATGCTTAGAGCAACTCCAAGAGACTCTTCATTTTTTACTCTATATTTGACTCTTCATTTGGTTTTTAATCCTCATTCATGTTAAGCTACTCGTTCAAACAGCCTCTTCATTTTCCAAACTCCAAATACCAACAGTCCTCTCCACTCAAACTCTCATAACACACTGACTTGTGGGTCCTACTCGTCATATCCATCCTCTTTCTCCTCCATTCCCTCCTGCTTCCATTCTTTCCCCACGCAAAGCTCCTTACTTCATCCCCCGTCGGTCCCTCCTCCCTGGTGCTCAGCGCGGCGCCGCGCCGGACCCGACAGCGCCTGCGTCTTTGGCCCCTGCGCCGCCTGCTCCTGGATCCGGTGCCGCCCGTCCCTACCCCTGCTTCTGGTGTTGCTCGCCCTGCCCCTGCTCCCGGTGCTGGCGGCGGCTGGGAGACGGCGGGGCGCATCAGGGAGGTAGGAGAGTGGAGGAGGTGGTGCCAGCGACATCGAATCGGTCGAGGCAAGCTGCAACGACGGGGCCCGTCGGCGGGGAGACACGAGCTGCGGTTGGCTTGGCGCGCCGGTCGTCCCTGCGTCCTGCCTGCCCCTCGCGGCCTCCTGACAGGCAGTGGGGGATAGCGAGGAGGACGCGTCTTCCATCTTTGACGAGCGGACGGGCTGATTTCGCGAGGGAGATGCCGAGCCGTGGTTTCTGCGAGTCTGTTGGAAGGGAGTCGGACGCCCGATTTTTATTTTTTACCGATTCAGAACAGGGATACAGAGGCTGTTGGAGTTGCTCTTACCTCCTATATTTGGCCCAGTCATACGCATGCCGTTAATATATCTGGGCCATTATCTCCTCAAGTCCCGGTCATACATGCAAAAGAAACTTTTCATCGATGATTTGCAAAAAAAAGTAAACTTTTCATCTACGTGTTTGGTGTTTGGTGCACAAAATCATGTGTGCGGTTACACAAGATTTGTACAAAACTATGAGCCTATGACGTATTCGCTACAAGGTACCACAATTACCATGGCCGTTAATAATTATTGAAATTCCATACACATTTGAAGTTAAAACAATTTCTATATTTTTCATATTGAAATTTTGAATTTCATCACACATCCGTAGTGGCTGACAGCTTTAGGGTGTTGGAAATGTTGGTTAGGGATTTTCCAAATTAGACTAGAAATGTTTGTAGGCGTGATCGTATTTACAGCCACAAATGTTTGTAGGCGTGATCGTAATTAATTAGAACCGCAATGTGTACAGCATGCTGGCATAGGGACATGTCACTTTGCATGCTTTGTCCCGATCGAGCCCGACCTACATGCAATTAAATCAGCCAGCACTTATGCTTTATTTGCTTATAGATGTTGGGGCCAAGATAAATAAACAGCAGGCCAATATAAGACGACCATCGGCAAGCAGTAGTTGCGCTCTCTCTCTCTCGTGCGCTTTACAATAATGCAAGTTCATAAATGTCACTCCTAGCTTATCTCCATCACACACCAACACAATACTTTCAATCCAATTCGTCCCCTGCGCTTTGGGATCGGGAGGCATCAGGAGCGGGGACATGAGCTTTTGCTGTTTCTGACCTTGAAGGTTATTATCAAGGATAAGTCGCAAGATACAAAACTGTAGAGGTATCAGGAGTCGAGGCAGCAGCTGTTGCGTTTTCTGACCGTGAAACCGCATCCTAGCTACTAGGCCTTTAGTTACTGCTGATGACGATTGATCATACATGAAGAAGTGTGCTGCTCATGGGTGATGTTGTCCTCATCTTGCCATGGCACCTTCGCGAGAACATGAATCATGCATCCTCGCGGGGATAATGGATGATGAGATAGCAATTTTTGCACCCGTGGCAGGGTCATTTGATGAACAAGTTCAACTTAGTACAAACGGTAAATTAATTTAAGAAAGCGAGCAATGAACATGTGAAGTAAACCCAAAAGTGCAGATGCAGGCAATGAATATGTGCTGTTTATTTAAAGAAAGTGACGCTTCATTAGCAGACTATCTGATATGGCCATGTGTGCTGATACTGGTCATCGTATCGGTCCTGGAGATGTGGTAGCTCAGGTTGTCCTGTTACACTGGTGGAAAAACGACCTTTGCTCCTAAGCATTTGTCCCGGTTTAACTTTGGAACCGGGACAAATGCTTTTGGGGCGACGTGGCCTCGAAAGGCTGTTTGCGACGCCCCCCTTTAGTCTCGGGTGGTAATACCACCCGGGACTAAAGGCCTGGCGTTCAACGGCTCCGAGCCGCAATTATTGGCGTCAGACTTTAGTCCCGGGTGGTATTACGACCCGGGACTAAAGGGTGAGCCTTTAGTCCCGGGTCGTAACACCACCCGGGACTAAAGTTTTTGTCCCGGGTGGTATTACCACCCGAGACTAAAGTCTCATCTTTAGTCCAGGGTGGTAATACCACCCGGGACTAAAGAGTGCGCCTATAAATTCCTGCCTCCCTTCTTCCTCTGCCCGAGCTCACATTCACCCAAGACTTAAGAGATAGTTTGTGAAGAGAGCTAGCTAGTTCTTCTCCTAGCCAATTTTTTCGTCATCCATTTGTGAAGATTTCTCTACTCCAAAGTGTTGCTAAGGTTTGATTCTTCATCCTTCCTTCATTTGTTATGATTAAATTTCGTTTTTATGGTTAGAAATGAAGAAAATATGGATTTAGATTTTTAGTGGTAGGAGGAGCTAAGAGATGTTTTAGATTTAGCTAACATTGTATTTAGTTTCACATATTTTTTAAGCATAGTTTCACATAGGGATTTATCCTCTGATTTTATAGTTTTTGCTATAGAGATAATTGATTTTAACTTTTAGATGAGAGATGCATTTAATTTTACATTTAGCTTAATTTATGAGAAGTTAGTTTATTAAAAAAATGGTCATTACCAAACAAAAATATACTACCTACCTATTTAATTCATTTTTGTTAAGTATTTCTAGTTTTTATTTAGAATACATTTAGGCATTCTCTTATTTTTTTCTTTTTTCCATATACTGCACCTGAACGAGCTCTTGCACTTATCTGTTTAGTTATTAGAAAATGAGAAAATATGTCTTATATATGTTGTTTTTATATAGAATAAATTTAAGTATTCTCTTATTTAAGCATTATTTTATATATATTACAGAGTAGTCCAGAATAACTATGGCAAGTCATGACGGCGGTCGTGGAATCAGTTTTGATGACCGGCCACCTTTGGCTCGTCGTCCAGGCATACGCTTCACCCATGGTGTGATTGAGTTACCTACTGGTGATCGAAGCCAGGGACCTCGTCCCAACATAGTAATATTCTTTCGTTGTATAAATTTCATGTTTACGTACTACACACGGATAATAATATTATTTTCATACAACGTAGGTTCTCAATCATTTGCAGTGACTCGCACATGTTGTTGAAAATTTAGGTGGTACCCCTCCTGTTACACAATGCGCCATTGTCGGTCCAAACAATTGCATACAATTAAAAATCTCGTTTGACATACCTGTTCGTGGACAAAATCACTCCTCGCTGTCTTCAGAACCCATCCAAATGGTATCGATTGTTGGGTGGGGTGCCCCTGCACTGGTTAAGAGGACTTATGAAAGGACCGCTGTGCAGGCATGCTTACAACAACTAAACGCTAATGGGTATTTTGTGCCAGATTACTCTTATTTTCTAATAAAGTCACTTGAGGAAGGACAAAGTGTCACCAGGACCGCAGAGAGACTTTGTCGGCTAAATGAACATGACATGGTATGGAGCACCATTTACTCTTATTCAGCATTTTTAATGCGTCGTAATAATATTATTCTTAATTGTAGGATATGTTTGGTCAAACTTTTGCGGCAATGAGCTTTCATGCAATTCTAGAGTAACTGATGGATGTTGTGGGATTTTCTTACACAGATTCAAATGCTATACAAACAAGAAATTGGAAGTATCAGGCTCATCTTTCATTTTACAGGCCATATCAGTTTGCCTCGCCGCCACTGTTTGAAATTTATGGAAGTCCATGTGACCGTAATTGTGAAGCGATAGAGAGTACACTGATCCATTCTCTGGCATATTTCGCTGAAGTTCTCGACTTCAAGATCGGAGACTTCAACTATATGGACTATCTAAGGAAGAAGATTGAAGTGTGAAATATGTGTCGTGCATTGATGCACCCTCTATCTTTGTTAAGACCGTACCTTAAGTATTCATGTATGAACTTTTTATGTTTGTAAGACCTTAATTAAGTATTGATGTACGAACTTTTTTATATTTTTTGTTAAGACCTTAAGTATTGATGTTAGGCCAGTGACTAATTTATTGGAAACCTTAATATTAGGGTTCTCACCTCCAAAGTATTGATTAAGCCTTAATATTAGTCTTTATCACAAATTTTGGAGACCTTAATATATATTAAACTAAAAAAACCGGATCATTGGGGGGGGGGCAACCCTTTAG
Source organism: Cenchrus fungigraminus (assembly GCA_036936925.1). NCBI lineage: Eukaryota > Viridiplantae > Streptophyta > Magnoliopsida > Poales > Poaceae > Cenchrus > Cenchrus fungigraminus. Next base: position 121,874,178 of record CM072770.1, on the reverse strand, counting down.
TCCCAGTTGGTAATCCAACCCGAGACTAAAGGCCAGCCATCCACGACCGCAATAATTGGGGCCGACCTTTAGTCCCGGGTGGTAAACCAACCCGGCACTAAAGGGTTGGCGGGGCCGGCCTTCAGAGGCCTTTTGTCTCGGATCCCGGTTGGTTTTACCAACCGGGACAAAAGGCCTCCCCTATACAAAATCGACAGCACGCTCCCTTCTTCTTCCCCTGCCCGACCATTTTTCACCGAGAGCTCAAAAGCAAGCTCCTCTAAGCTCCATGTCGCTTCAAACCTAGGGAGGTGCTGCCCAAATTTTTCGTCATCAATTTGTGGAGTTTTCTCACCTTCAAGGTGTTGCTAAGGTATTATTCTTCATCCTCCATTCATTTGTTGTGTTTAAATTTTGTGTTATGGTTTAGAGAAGAAGAAAATAGAAATTTTGATTTAAGAGCTAAGAGATGAGGTTTTTAGCATACTTTAGATTTAGTAATAAGTAGTTATCATTTGTACTAACATAGAAATTCATTTGTACTAAGATTTTTTTTGTTTTTTATACTTTAGTATTGTTGGAATTAACATGGATATTTTTCACTTAATATGATGCAGATGAACCGGCAATTGATGTACAACACCGACAGACGGTCAGCGGAGTACATTACCGGCATGCATGGTTTTCTCGAAGTGGCGAAAAAAACAAGGATGCGAGTGGGTTCATGTGTTGTGCATGCTCCGATTGCAGAAATGAAAGAGACTACCATGACCCGGGCACACTTAACCTCCACTTGTTGAAATACGGATTCATGCCGAACTATGTGGTTTGGACCAAGCACGGTGAAAGAGGGGTTGTGATGGAAGACGACGAAGAAGAGGAGGAGGGTATTCCGGACTGGGCCGCAGGTCAAGCTTTTGCAGATACTTTAATGGAAGATGCTGACGAAGAAGAGTTACCAGCACATGCTGACGGGCCTGCTGATGATCTTGGCCAGGTTCTACAGAATGCACAAAGGGACTGTGAAAACGAAAAAGAAAAGGCAAAGTTCCAACGTATGATCGAAGATCACAGAAAACCGTTATACCCAGATTGCAAGCCAGGTCACAAAAAGCTTGGTACTACACTAGAAATGCTGCAATGGAAGGCAAAACATGGTGTGTCTGATAAGGCATTTGAAGGGATGCTAAAAATTGTGAAGGACAAGCTTTCGGAGAACAATGAATTACCGTCCACCACATATGAAGCAAAACAGACTGTGTGCCCTCTTGGGTTGAAGGTACAGAAGTTCCATGCATGCCCTAATGATTGCATCCTATATCGGGGTAAGGATTACGAGAATTTGGATGCTTGTCCTATGTGCAAAGCACTACGTTATAAGATTCGGCGAGATGAAGATGCTGGTGATCTCCAGAGGCACCGTGACAAGACGAAGAAAGTTCCGACGAAGGTTATGTGGTATTTTCCTATAATACCACGTTTGAAGCGTTTGTTCCGGAACAAAGCACATGCTAAGTTGATGAGATGGCACGCCGAGGAACGTAAGCAAGACAACCTGCTGAGACATCCGGCTGATGTGTCTCAGTGGAGAAAGATTGATAGAGAATTCAAGACATTTTCTGAGAACGGGGAAAGGAACATAAGGTTTGGTTTAAGTACGGATGGTTTCAATCCATTCGGGGAGTTTAGCAGTGGTCATAGCACTTGGCCTGTGACCCTATGCATGTTCAACCTTCCTGGTTGGATGTGCATGAAGCGAAAGTTCATTATGATGCCGGTGCTCATCTAAGGTCCAAAACAACCCGGCAACGACATTGATGTGTACCTAAGACCGTTGGTCGATGAACTATTACTGCTATGGCGGGAAGAGGGCGTACGTGTGTGGGATAAGGATAGGCAAGAGAACTTCGATCTACGAGCATTGTTGTTCATAACCATCAACGATTGGCCTGCCCTAAGTAACCTTTCTGGGCAGACAAACAAGAGATATCGGGCATGCACGCACTGTTTACATAGAACACAAGGTATTCATCTCAAAAACTGTAAGAAGGTCGTGTATAATGGTCACCGTTGTTTCCTTCCAACTAATCACCCCTTACGGAAGAAAGTGATGCATTAGAAAGGGAAGGCTGACCATCGTACGAAGCCACCCCATTTTAATGGAGATGCCGTATTTGAGATGGTAAATGATCTAAGGGTAGTCTTTGGAAAGGGTGCTGGTAGTGAACCTGTTCCAACTGACGCCAACGGGCGTGCACCAATGTGGAAGAAGAAATCTATATTTTGGGAGCTACCTTATTGGTGTAGCCTTGAGGTCCGACACGCAATTGACGTGATGCACCTTACGAAGAATCTTTGCGTGAATGTGATAGGCTTCATGGGTTGTTACGGTAACCCGAAGGATACCAATGAAGCACGAGAGGACCTGAAAGAATTTCATAAGATTCCCAAAGTTCCGCGGGAGGGTGATGATGAAACTGATCCGGAAGAGGAGGATGATGATGTTGATTACTATGGTCCTGCTAGTTACACTCTCACCAAGAAAGAGAAGGAAAGCGTGTTTGATTGCCTGAACAGTATTAAGATTCCGTCTGTCTACTCGTCGAATTTAAAGGGGATCATAAATATGAAAGAGAAGAAGTTCACAAATCTAAAGGCCCACGACTGTCACATGTTGATGACACAGTTGCTTCCAGTTGCGTTGACGGGTGTTCTATCAGAGAATGTTCGATTACTGGTCGTAAAGCTTTGTGCATTTCTCAATGCAATTTCACAGAAGGCAATTGATCCAGCCAAGCTAGGAAAGCTACAGAATGATGCGGTTCAATGTCTTGTCGGCTTTGAGTTGGCATTTCCACCTTCCTTCCTCGATGTTATGACGCACCTCCTGGTACACCTTGTGAAAGAAATTACTATTCTCGGTCCAGTATACCTTCACAACATGTGGCCTTTTGAGAGGTTCATGTCGATCCTCAAGAAATATGTTCTTAACCGTGCCCGTCCAGAAGGAAGTATTGCTAAGGGATATGGAACTGAGGAGGTCATTGAGTTTTGTGTTGATTTTGTCGACTTAATTGACTCGATTGGGCTTCCAGTATCACGACACGAGGGGAGGCTACAGGGAAAGGGTACCATCGGAAGGAAATCAAGTTTGAGCAATAATACTGATTTGTTCCATAAAGCACACCTAACAGTCCTGCAACAATCATCATTGGTGACTCCGTATAGGATGGAACACGAGCAGATTATTGCTTCTCAAAATCCAACCAAATCCCCAGTCTGGATTGCACGCCGTCACTTGGAAACATTTCCCTCATCGTTGAGTGAACAACTAATCGGAAACTCAACGATTCATCCACAACTAGCTTTGTTACCTAGGGGACCTTGTAGCACAATTACAAGATTTCAAACTTACGATATGAATGGTTACAATTTTTACACGAGAGCTCAAGATCACAAAAGCACAAACCAAAATAGTGGTGTCCGTATGGACGTCATCGGAAAAGATGGGGGCAAGACCTGCTATTATGGTATCATAGAAGAGATATGGGAGCTTGAGTACGGAGCGATGAACGTCCCTCTTTTTTTTTGCCAATGGGTAAACCTGAATGGCGTAAAGAAAGATGAATATGGAATGACAATAGTGGACCTTACCAAGATTGGGTTCAAAGATGATCCATTCGTGCTTGCCAAAGATGTGCATCAGGTTTTCTATGTGAAGGATATGACTAGCATACCGAAGAATAAAAATCTCCAAGAAGCAGGACCACAAGAGGCAAAGCGTCACACAGTTCTTCCAGGTAAAAGAGTAATCGTGGGAGTCGAGGACAAAACAGATCAATCTGATGATTATGATCAGTTTGATGGCATGCCTCCGTTCGCTGTCGAAGTTGACCCAAGCATATTGCTTGGACGTGAAGAGACACCGTACTTACGTGCTTGAGATTAATGTCGTAATGTAATGATTATTGATCAAATCAATTGTGTATCGGTCTCAAAATTTTTATGAAGCTTGAATATGTCACCAAGTTTGAGATTTTTCTGAATTAATTTACTATTTTTCGGTTTAATTGAATTTCCGTGCGACGTCACCTAGAAATTAAATGTTGAGCTGAGAGCACCCCTGAAACGATCCAGAATGGTGCCAAACCTGGCCACAAGTTCTCTTGTGCCTTAGGAGTCTATTGATGTGTAATTCATAATATTCTAGCTCCTTTAGCACGAAGAAAAAACCTAAAATACATTTAGTCATCAGAAAAATATAAGATCTTGCGTGAGCTAATATTTTGAGTGTAAATAACAACCAAAAAAATTTCAGACCATTTCGACATAGATGGAGTACACGTGCTTCACAAAGCTATATAGAACCTTTCATCGAACCATGTCTATACCACTTATGTCTTAACGATTCTGAAGTCCATGCACTTTGTAGTATTGTATCGGTCTCAAATTTTTTATGAAGCTTGAATATGTCATGTGAGATTGACCCACCAAGTTTGAGATTTTTCTGAATTAATTTACTATTTTTTTCGGTTTAATTGAATTTTATTGGGAATGCACATCAATATTGCAAATGAAAATTGGAAGTGAATGTTTACAACTCTAAAATATAATTTTGCATAGCAAAGTGCGGTTTATTATATTTTAAGTAAATATAATTTTGCATGGAAAAATAGTAAAAGTTACTATATATTTTTTTGATTTCAAAGAGATAGAATGTGAAAATGAGAAAAGAAATGGGAGGGGAAAAACAGTTCTAGCCGAAAATTACACTTTAGTCCCAGGTGGTGTTATGACCCTAGACTAAAGTGGGGCCTTTAGTCTCGGGTGGTAACACCACCCAGGACAAAAGGCTGAAATTTTGCCCTTGCCGCCCTCCCGCGCGAAAGGGGCCTTTAGTCCCGGGTGGTGATACGACCTGGGACTAAAGGCTCTCTGCTCCCGGGTCTAAAGGGGCCTTTAGTCCCGGGTGGTGATACGACCCGGGACTAAAGGCTCTTTGCTCCCGGATCTGATTACAACCCGGGACTAAAGGGGGGGGGGGTGATATAAATCCCACGGATCCACCCCTTCTTCCCCAACTCCTCCACTTCACACTCCGGCCATCGTCTTCCCCGCCGTCGCCCCTACCTCTGTCGCGCCTGCCTCCGTCGTCGTCGAAGCTCGCACCCCGCCGTCGTCGACCCCGTCGCACCCCGCCGTCCCTGCCCGCGCCCGGCCGGCCCCGCGCCCTCTCCGCCGCCGGAGCTCCCGACTGCCGTCGTCCGCACGCCGCCTGTCGACCCCGCCCGCGCCCGGCCGTCGTCCCTACGCCCGTTGACGTCTTCGCCACGCCCGGTCGTCTTCCCCGCCGCCGCTCCCGGCCGCCGTCGCCCCCACTCCGCCGCTACCGCTCCCGGCCGCGCCCGTCGACCCCGCTCTGCCGCGCCCGGCCGCCGTCTCCCCCGCGCCCGGCCGCCGTCTCCCCCGCGCCCGCCCGCCCGGCCGTCGACCCCTCAGCCCGCCGTCGCTGCGCCGGTGAGGGAACTGCTGACGTCAACCCCTGATGGCTGACGTCAGTATTTTTTTATGTTTTCATTTAATTTATTTATGTGCTGAGAATTGAATTTAGAGATTTTAGAATTGAATTTTGAGATTTTAGATTTGAATTTAGAGATGAAATATGTATTTAGAGATGAAATGTATTTAGAGATGAAATATGTATTTAGAGATGAAATATGTATTTAGAGATTTTAATTTTTTCGCTCGCCCGACACGCTCGATTCTTTCCCGACTCGCTCGACCCCGTCCGACACTTAGGTTTTCTCGCTCGACTTGCTCGACTCCCGCCCGACACTTAGGTAGTCTCGCTCGACTCCCGCCCGACTCGCTCGACTCCCGCCCGACTCGCTCGACCCCGCCCGACATTTAGATTTTCCCTCCCGACTCGCTGGACTCCCGCCCGACACTTAGGTAGTCTTGCTCGACTCTCGCCCGAAAATCATTTATGTGCTCAGAAAATCATTTATGTGCTCAGAAAATTATTTATGTATTCAGAAAATTATTTATGTATTCAGAAATTCATTTATGTATCCAGAAATTCATTTATGTGCTCAGAAATTTATTTATGTATTCAGAAATTCATTTGTGTATTCAGAAATTCATTTATGTATTCAGAAAATCATTTATGCGCTCAGAAAATTATTGATGTGCTCAGAAATTCATTTATGTATTCAGAAATTTCTAGTTATGGATCACAATGAGGAGGAGCGGCTGATGGAGAGCCTTATTGCTGGGGGTCCAACCTTCACCGAGGAGGAGCGTAGCCAGGCGGACGCGTTCCTCAACATAACCGGGGACATCAACACCCGCACCGTGGACATCGACTCCCGCGTCGCAGACATCGACTCCCGCACCGCGGACATCGACTCCCGCACCGCGGACATCGACAGCCGCGCCGAGGACAATAATGAAGACCTTGTCATAGTTAATGCAGAAGGTTCCAACGAGGTATATATATCATGCATTAACAAGTCCATAAATGCATTAACAATGAGGTATATATATCATTCTGGAATCCCGCGTGAATAACAAATCTGCAACTTGTAGGCTTCAACCTCGACAAGCAAAAAGACTAAGAGAGGACTTACAAAAGTAATCGTCGATCATGACGTGAAGTTTCATGTCACTGAAGTCAACGAGCTTGGCCAGTCATGGGAACCAAAGAAGGTCAGGGACAAGTTTGTGTCCCAATGCGGTGCTATTGTGAGGGACAACGTGCCCATATCATATAGAGAATGGAAGGGAAGGGAAGATAATCCATGAGTGGTTCCAGATTCACTTAAGAATATGTTATGGGAGGATATCCTAAAACACTTCACACTTCCACCGGGCGTGAACGCAAACCTTGTGAAGCAGTGGACTCTCACGAAGATGGCAACTTAATTGCAGAGTTTCAAGAAGCAGCTGCACAGAGATTATATCAAGCAGAAACGAACTCCAAATTTTGATGATTAGCCCAAGCTAAAGGATCACTGGCAGTCCTTTGTGGATTACAAGAATAGTGAAGAATTCGCCAACAAGAGCGCATGAGCTCAGATAAGTGCCAGTAAGAAGATGGATTACGCCCATCGTCTTGGTGGCGGTGGTTACGCGATTGCAGCACCCAAGTGGCGGAAGATTGAACAAGCCCTCCTCAACAAAGGTATCGTACCAGCGGTCATTGACTGGGAAGAACGATCGAAGAATTGGTATTATGCCCGCGGTGGAAGATTGAACCCTAATGATGGTTCCCTCGTATTCCCACCCACATTACGGGAGGCGGCACATGAGATAATAAAAAAGAATGAAGACATCAAAGCGGGCAGATTGGTTCCTGACAGAGACATGGATGAGCTCACTTTGGCGCTCGGGAATCCGAAACACCCAGGACATTGCAGGGGCTACGGGGTAGTCCCGTGGAAGTATGCTTTCAAGGGAAGTGCTGACACCTATAGAAGCCGCAAAAGAAGAAAGGAGCGTGAAGAGGGGCGGTGGCGTGAAATGATGGAGCAGAGACTTAAAGATCAAGAAGATCGTATGAATGCAGAGATTGAACGAGTGGCCACCGCGGTAGCTCAGATCACCCCTGCCGGAGCACTGCCCCAAGCACCGGTGGATCCCGTCATTAGCCCTTCCGCTCGCAAAAGCAGTTGTGCTTCCACAGAGGCCCCCGAAGAACAAAGGGCGGCAAACCAAGAAGAAGTTCAAGTAGAGGACAATGAACGGTACCCTGTGGATGAACTCTGTCAGCGCACCGCATGTGAGCTGCACAAGCCGATCGGCAACATCACAATGAAGGTATATATAAACATGATTATACGTGCAATTATCTCAACCTTTGATGCATGTCTCAAGCATTTAATAACTTCATCATTTCTCTACATATATATAGGTGGCGTACGGAATGGCTTTAGCACATCTCCTAGGACGTACAAGCCACGACATGGAGATTTCAGCTGACTACGCCTCAGTTGGTTTGGAGGAGATTGCTGACCCAAAGTTTAACGAAATAGAGCTAGACATCCAAGGAGGTGACGGGGAAAGGACACTCCGTGCTGCGCTTCATAGTATCATATTGTGGCCCAAACGTTACATCATAATACCTAACATGTCACCACCGATCCCTCCGAGTGTTGCCGAGCAGCAGCCACCATCTCCCGGGCCGTCACCGGGCTGGTCGTCGCCCAATGATTAGAGCTCACCATCTCCACAACGAGGGAATTCTCCTGCCGCGAGCGATGACGATCGTCAGCAATCACCACCGAAGCATCAATCACCACCAAAGCAGCCTTCACCAAAGCCTGCCAAGAGGCGGTCCCGATGAAAATCTACCGCGTCTATGCCCGTGCCAAATCCGGATCCCCCGAAGAAGAAAGGTAAAAAGCTGCCTGTTAAAAGGAAGCTGCCATATGACATGACAGCATCAGAAAATGAGGCGGAGTGTGATAAGCAACTCAAGGCGTGGATTGAAGGGAATAAAGAGGCTGCTAAACAAAAACGGCTCGATGAAATGGAAGCAGAAAAGAATAAAGATCGTCCGCAGAAACTCAAAGCTTTCATAGAGAAGAAGGAAGCAGAAAAGATACAAGAAATTATAAAACCCCTACTAAGTGATTATGACCGGTCGCTGCACAAGTCCATGAAGAAGAAGAGACAAGGAGGGTCACCAAATAGTTACATCGACCAAGTACCGGGGTCGACGATGCCACAGGATTATAGGAAGAAGAAGAAGGCAACACAAGCGTCGACGTCAACGAAAGAGCCTTCAACGAAGAAGGCAACACAAACGTCGACGTCGGCGAAAGAGCCTTCAATGAAGAAGGCAACACAAACGTCGACGTCAGCGAAAGAGCCTTCAACGAAGAAGGCAACAGAAGCGTCGACGTCGGGAGTACAGACTTACGTCGCCTCCGGCCTCACTGCAACTGAACGAGCTCTTGCAGTTATGGACGTAGAACAACTAGCGGCGGTCGTTGCAATGCAAGAAGCAACAGGGATGCCACTAGAATATGTTCTCGACCACGAATCACCTCCTCGGGACCCAAACTTCGTACCTAGATGGCGCTACGAGCATGGAAAATCTTTTGTCAGGCCTGAGTTGGTGAAGAAACTCCCTACTCAGATGCGCAGATTGCATGACTTCTACATGAAGACGTCTAAGGCGGGCCTGGAGATGATTGTCATGCTTGTTAAATCGGGAGATTTTGCTGGTGAAGGCGAGAAGTTGTCCTGGCTGCGATTCAAGGATATTTATGAAATTTACCATCTTGACTCCTTGAATACCGATCTTGTCATGGCCTGGTGCCTGTAAGTGACGGTGCAATACATACCCTAATTAACAAATTTATGCATACTCTAATTATTAACTTTGTCTTTCATTTTCTGTAGCCTGGAAATGCATAACATGGGGAAGAATGGTTACCAACGAATAGGTTTCATGGACCCATCTTTAGTTAATCAAGATCAAGTAAAGAAGCAACCAGAAACAACATTCAAAACAATCGTAAGGACCTTGTGTGAATTGCATTACAAGGATTTGATACTTCTACCTTACAACTTCGAGTAAGTGTGATTACCATCTTAATTGCTAAGGGTTCGCATTTCTAATTATCTTAGTTAACATTATTTAGTTCTAATCTTTTGAGCTTCTATGTATATACAGTTTCCACTGGATTCTTCTCATAATTGATGTCAACAGAAGCAACATCCTTGTCTTTGATTCGTTGAGAAGAGATCCGGACAAATACTTGGACCTTCAAGATATGTTTCAAGAGTAATAATTCTATCCATACGTTCCCTTTTATGCAATAGTGTGCTTTTACTAACACTATCTAGCTCTAACTTTCATTATTTTCTGCCAGAGCTTGGGAAAAATTCAAGGCTGTCAACCCTGGACAATGGAAACCTAGAATAAACTTCAATACAAATTTTCCGGTACGTAAACCAAATAACAACTTCAGATTGGGCAAATTAAAAATGCATAACACTAATTTTTCATAATTATCTTCTTTAATTTAGTGTATGAGACAGGAACCAGGGACACATTTATGTGCATACTATGTGTGTGAGTTCATCCACAATTTCTGCGAGGCATACCCGTCAGATTATACTGTAAGTATTATTTTAAATCAATTAATAATACTTTTTTTTCTAACCGCTTATATATTTAATTCTTGTGTGTAATATATTAAATTATTTGCACATTGTAGAACAATATGATTAGGGACGCAATCATTGAGAAGGACCGACTCTTGGCGATTCAAAAAGGTCTCTGCGGATTCATAATGGACCAGGTCATTAATCCACAAGGCAGAAATCACTATGACGGTCATCGAATTGATAAATATTAATTAGCACCTCCGGTGGAACTTTAGACTAGAATTAGTATGAAACGGTATTTTGATGTATATATATATACTACTTTCAGAAAATACTATCTACTATATGCTTTCGATGTAATATAATGTGTGTATATATTTATTTATAAGTTTATTCTCTTCATATAGTACGTATAGTAGACACATATAATTAGTGCAAACATTTATACGTATACGTAAATTACACCCAAATACTTGAGAATATACGTGTATAACATTATTAGAACAATTTGAAATGAAACAAAAAAAATTCACAGCGGGGTCTTTAGTCCCGGGTGGTGGGTGGTGCACAGGCGCTGGTGTGCCTCTCCTTTTGTCCCGGGTGGGGCTACCACCCGGGACTAAAGGGGTGGCGCACAAGCACTGCTGGCCCTCCCCTTTTGTCCCGGGCGGGGCTACCACCCGGGAATAAAGGACACCCTTTATTCCCGGTTGCCCACCCGGTGACAAAAGAGGGGGGGCTTTTGTCTCTCCCTTTTCGTCCCGGGTGGGCTTTAGAGACTTAAAGCCTTTCCCACCCGGGACAGAAGGCTGTTTTTCCACCAGTGTTAGTAGCAAATAAAGCTACTTAATTAATTTGTCATGTGCGCAAGCGCAGGTCAGCAGATAGATGACCACCGGCCTTTGAGATAGATATATACTCCCTCCGGTTTGTGAAGAAAAGATAGTTTAAGACAAGATGTTAATACCAAGGAGTCATTTATTTGGTTAGAGTTTTCCCTGTTTTCCCTTATTAAATAGGATTGTGGGTACTCCTAGATAGCAGTCCAACTCAAGTACAACTGGTTAGTGTAGCTCGTTGGTGTTTTTATACTAGCAGTATACTCCTTCCGGTTCCGTATTAGAAGTCGTTTAGGACAGCGACACGGTCACCAAAGCACAACTTTGACTTCTCTTTTCTATAAAAATATTTATTTATTGGAAAGTTATATATGTATATTCTTATGAAAGTAATTTTCAAGACAAATCTATTTATATGATTTTCACATTTTCAAACTCAACGACTTAAAAGTTATTCATGAGTTATATTCCCAATGTTTGACTCAAACCTTCTCCAAAACGACTTCTAATAGTGAACCGGAGGGAGTAACTAAACCTGGCAGTGATGACTTTTTTCTAGAAGTGAAAGGTTTATTTGCCTTTCTCTTGAGCATTAATAAGTACCACATTTCCGTTTTAACAAGAGGGAAATGATATGTTTAAGTGTTGTACATTCAACATGTGACAACAAGCTAAGGTACACAAGACATGGTCTACTTGAAATCAAAATAACTATGTGTGCCATTTTTTGTTTTTACGGTCAGAAAAGTAACATATATTTCATTCATGAAATTCATTCACAAATAAATAGATACAGTTCCATATATTAAATTAATTGTAACTCTTCACAAAATTCTAAACCATTTAATAGACAACCTTTTACTTGAAATTCATTTAATCACCCAAAAGTCATCTAAAGTTTCAGAGTGTAAAGTTTAAAACAAATAATTACTTTCTATCACTGCTGACTATCGTGTGAGCTAGTGATCAGGGACGGAGGCAGCCCGTGGGGTGGGGTGGGCTCGAGCCCCCCTACCGCCGTGCGCTCCATTGAAAAGAAGAGGGAGAAGAGAGGAAAAAATGAAGGAGAGGAGGGGGGTGGGGGGGGGGGGGGCGCCTGCCCCCCCAACTCAGCAATCGTAGCTCCGTCACTGCCGGTGATATCAGTTATTGAGCTGGTTAGTAACACCAAATTAACCTGCCACCGGTTATATCAGTTCTTTAGCTGGTTAGTAACACCAAATTAACCTGCAAGTGATGAAGTTTTTTTAATTAACAAGAGGGAGAAGGTATGTTTAAGTGTTGTACATTCCGCACTATGACAACCAGGTACATAAGACATGTTCTACCGGAAATCAAAATAACTATGTGTGTCATTCATTATTTATTTTACATATTTTTCAGTCTGTTTTTGCAAAAAAACCATAGGAAAAATGAAGAAATTAAATAAGGCACGCTCACGGGTACCAAATGAATTGAGAACCAAAGCAGTTACTGGGTCCAGTAAAAGAAGCAGGGAGTGAATTGAGAACCCTAGCCTCTACATCTGGCATGCCAGGGTGGTGGTCCCTACCTAGCATTTAATGCACAGGTGTGAGCTCAACCAATAGCAGGTGTCGTTGCTCCTCTCTGCCGGCTTCAAGCGGGCGAGTCGCCAGACGCCCATCCAACTCTCTCTATCCGTTTCTCCCTCTTTCATGTCGGATTTCGTCCTCTCCTCGCCCATTACTATACTTGCTCTAAGCATGACGAGGGAACAAGATGTAGAGGCTAGGGTCCTACACATTGCTCTTTAACTTACTATAGCATTAATTGCTTGTAGCATATCCTAGCAGTAGTCTAGCAGAGAAACTCTATACAACTCCATTCTTCTATCTATCTGTACTCCCTCCGGTTTGCTAAAGAAGGTCGTCCTGCGCATGGGAGGGATTGCAAAAAAATAGTCGTTCCGCGGCACGCGAGTACTCCCTCCGGTTAGCATTTTTTGTTTGCGAGTACTCAAATTTTCAAGTGAGTGTTTGCATCTCTACCGGCGGGCGACATAAGCTACCCGCCATCACAAATGGGACCGTGTGTGCTGGCGGGTGGCTTATGTTGCCCGTCGGCACTGTGCCTTAACTGCTGGTGGGTTCAGAGCCGACGCCCCTGTGCACCACTGTGCTGGCGGGTGCCAATTACACCCGCCAGCACGCTAATTTCTATGTGCCAGTACAAATTATATTGTTTTTGGTGTAGTGAATGACTCGTGATGATAACCACAAATAATGTTTGTCCCATGATTGTAATTATGACCACAATATATATGTAGTGATGCATGCTGATATATAGTTGCTGTAGTTCCTGACTTCTGATGATTAGTCATACACGCTGATGTGTGCTGCTCATCAATCAAGTTGTTCGTTCTCTCATCGCGTCATGGGGCGGCCTCGAGCACACAAATCATTAGTAGGGTCATTTGATGAACAAATTTAAGGTAAGTATGGGTATGGGGACCTTGCGATAAATTAATACAGCAAGAAATGAGCATGTGAAGAATAGCTGAAAGGGCAGAGCCAGGCAACATATGTGCTGTTTTCCGGAACCTTTTTTTTCCCTTTGTTCTTAACTTGATTGAGAGGACGAAGTCCATCTTCCACAGCTACACCTGTACCGCTACAAAATTTCCTGAAAAAGTTTTGGGTGCAAAATTGCATTCAACGATTAATAATTCAAAAGTCCCCTGAAAAGGTTAATAATTGAAATGAAGAAATACAGTTTCATGCAGTCCGTCCTCTATCCGTTTTGTGTCATGTCATTATATCTGTGAGCCTTGCAACAAATTGACACGGAGCAAAGTACTGATGCGCACATCATGCTTTGAGACTGCAACATACGCATGGGCTGACATACTTGATATTGAGTCCCGCGCTCGTTGAATTACTGACATGATCGTGACAGTGATACTGCACTTCCTTAATTATATTTACTATTAAATCTCACACTAATTAAAGTAGATATACCGTAGCTTACTAATAGGTCATGTGCAAGGCAGAGATGAGCTGTTGTTGGAATCCATATAAATAGAGCAATAGTAATGGCACACAAGCTAAGGCACTATGGTAGGGTGTGTCTACATATGTGTCTCCCAAGTTGGATGCAGGCACAACACAACAATGTGCAGGGGCTCGTCCATCTTTCATCATTATGCTTTTTTTTTTTGAAGAGTTCCATCATTATGTTCAGCATTGTTTTGTTTGGGCTCTGGAGGCATCTGGAATATATCCAACAACTGTGTTCTAAGGTCTAGTTGGGTTCAATGCAATGCATGGGTAAGACCTGTCCTGTTAGTTGGTGTGTATCGACATCTCCTCTATGTAATCTCAATCTCCGGTTCTGCCTCTAGGTCACCACTTGTTGATGATGTCACCAAGGACTAGTTGCTGCTCAAGCCTTTCTTTAACTTGTAGCCTCCCAGGACTAGTTGCTTCTCAAGCCTAGCTTTTATATGCAATGAAATTGGCATTTTCTTGTGCCGTTTCGTTAAACAAAAAAGATTGCTCATAGAGCTCTCGTGATTATTTTTCGCAGTGCTGAATGCACATCACTTTAACTTACTCCATAGTTGTAAACTTGTAACACCCCCCTCCTCCCTCCCGACGAGGCTCGCCTCCCGTTGAACCTCTAGCTCCATTGCTCACTCCATCGTTCAGTCTTACAAGTTAGTTTCCCTTGATGTTTCTTGAAAAAAAGTACTCTCTCCGTTTCAAATTATAATTCGTTTGACTTTTTTACTCCAAGCTAGTTTGACCTAGGGCTCCGGTTTCTTTTTTTCTTTTTGGCTTCGTCTTCTCCATATAAAACAGTTTCAACCTCTCCATGTGAAACAACCCCTGCTCATCTTATGCTCTAGGCTGCTGGGGTGAAGCCGTTTTTAACTAAAACGTTTGGTAGAGCTCAGTTGGAGTCACAGGAGAAGCTGGAGCCGAAAGTTGGAGATCTTGAAAAGTTGAGTAACTTTTATTTTTGGAGATTTTCATGTTGTTATATGATTTTTAAAGTAATTTTGAAAATGGAGGAAAATAGGGAACACCTACAGTAGCAACGCCGTCCTTTTCTTCTCCTCACTGTCACTGGTGCTGCCGGGGACGGATGTGAGCCGATTAACATAGTTCAGGGACTAAATTGAACATTTTCTTGGTCCAGGGACCAAATTAAATGCAGCAACATAGTTCAGGGATGATTTTGGCTATTACACAGCCTTAAATCAGAGGTACGGTAGGTAGAGCTAACTAAAGATCAGCAAGGCAGTGATATGTGTCATTGTTGTTGGGATCCAAATGAATAGATAGATCGAGCTGACTATGCACTAGAGTTTCTTGTGTGTTATATATGTGTATATATACAAGTTTGATGTTGGCATATCAAACAACATTATTTTTTTTGCAATATATATGCTAGGTTTACTACGTTTCATTATATGCTTAGCATCATATTCAAGAAACATTATTTTGGGATCAGGAGGCATCTGGAGTATAGGCAGGACATACCTGATGAGGTACAACATTAGCAGACTCCAGCGGCAAAGCGTTTGCTTGAGTTCCTGTGTGTCAACAACATTGCCGTCTGTCCTAGGTCTGAGTGCCTGCTTTGTATCAACTGCGTGATGTTCGTCGATCGGCTGTATCTCCGATACCACTCCTGTGGGCAGTCATCATTGAAGCCTTCATCGCATAGGATAGCATCCTGAGCGAAGTAGTGGATAGTTGTTTGCATGTACGTCTGGGTCTATTCATCCGGTGGACTGGCTGACGATCATATTGCAATTGTTGTAACAATAGATAAATGGTGTTGAATAAATCTGTTGGTACAATAGTATGTTCACAGTTAATTAATATGCATAAAGATAACCACTAAAAATATACATAAAGATAAAGGCAGTGAGAGATTGATACAATGGTGTTTTTGTGCTACTTAATGTTTTGTACAAGTGATTCTTACTGCCTCATTTTTCATGCTTTGCCAATTGCTATGCTCTTCGAGGTCGCTTTGCTAGCCGTTGTGTGCGCTAGCTCTCGCCATATGACCGTGGCGAGCAAAAGTGTAGAAAAAACCAGTCTGTATTTTCTGGCGATAATCCAGACACACTATTTGTCTCCTACATGAGTTTGGAAGGCGTCAAGAATGTATCGTGCACGCTCATCTGCCTGGAAGGACACTTACCCAACTTGAGTTCAACACCCAATCAAGTCCTCAGTTTCGAAAAGTCATGGATGTCGAAAAGTCATGGATGTCGTACATCATGGCGTCGCTATTTCTCACTAGGCCAAAAACGATTTGTACTGGCGGTAAAAGGCAGTTGTGCTAGCGGGCGCAACACCCGCCAGCAGTCTTGTGCCAGTAGAAATGGCGATCTTTGCTGGCGGGTGCCCGCCCGCCACCCCTGAACCACAGTGCTGGCGGGTGATATAAGCGCCCGCCAGCACAGTAGATTTTCGAAATCGGCTCGAAACAAATAGCAAAAAAAATTTATTTAGGAGAGGAACCCCACCAGCCCGCCAGCACAGTGGATTTTCGAAATCAACTCGAAACAAATAGCAAAAAAAATTTATTTACTAGAGGAACCCCACCAGCCAGCCACCCACCCGTCCCCCGTCATCAAGTTGCAAGTCGCGCATTATTTCACGTAAAATCACGACGCTCCGCGGCTGCTGTGGTTCGAACCTGTGACCTCCCCCTCGCGCGAAGCCTCCGCTATCACTACACCACACACTCATATGCATCCATATGCAATTTTGATTCTACTCATATTATACTACACCGAATGTAAATCGGTTATTTGAGGCACTAAACGGATTCAAATTAAAAACTTGTCAACTACAAAGTTTCATAACTTTATGAGATCTACAACTTTCATGTTGGAAGTTTTTCCATTTGAGGTCAACTACGAAATATGAATTTCAAATTTGAGAGATTCAAATTTGGATTTCATTGACAATATGATTTCAAATAAAAAATTTGTAAACTACGAAGTTTCATAACTTCTCAGGATCTACAACTTTCATGTTGAGAGTTTCTCCATTTGAGGCCGTTTGAAAAATTCAAATTTTCAAATTTTCAAAAATTCAGACGTACTTTACTTCAACAAAAGTAATTCAAATAAAAATGGTTCAACTACAAAGTTCTATAACTTTTGAAGATGAACAACTTTTATTTTGATCATTTGCTCATCCGGAATGGTGGTAGCAACATTCTTCACAAATCTTATACACCTCTCACATAGTTTCTTCAAACTATATAAGAGCAAAATTACTACCACTTTGTCAAATGAAGCAACAACCCAAATAAAAATTGTACATATTGACAAGTTATGGAAGTATGGAACTTTGTAGTTTACAACTTTTTTATTTGACAACGTTTTACTGCTTTAAAAAGGGATTGTTGATTTTGCAAAGGCACAGTGCTGGCGGGTGACATAAGGCACCCGCTAGCACAAATGTCCATTTGTGCTGGCGGTTGCCTTATGTCGCCCGCCAGCATTGTGCATTTGTGCTGGCGGGTGACATAAGCGCCTGCCAGCATTGTTCCCCCACCACTATGCTGACGGGTGATAATTATAGTGCCAGCAATCTATTTTTCATGTGTCAGCACAAATCGTTTGTGGCATAATGTCTATTTCTGATTTCACGAGTTGCAATGCTTGAACAAAAAACGGAGAGTTAGTTTGGAGCTTGTGAGGTAGCATGCATATGCATATATCTAGCTAATCAGTAATCACTAGTGATGCACCCAAGCATTAACTGAAGCCTGAAGAGAATCACACTGATCCCTCATTCAATTCGTTTATCAAAAAAAAGACAAGGAATTCAAAATATATGATGTGCCGGAGACTGTAATTAGAGATTATAATCAGAGACGAGGCCATGTTCTATGGAAAATGTGGCAATGATGATTTTTTCTTTGGAAACTCTCTTACTAGAATAAAAAATGTTACGATGTAACAAGTATTGCTTGAGACAAATGAATTATACGAGTCAAAGTCAAAGCTGACGAAGAATTTTCCAGCAAAAAAATTCGAGATCATTTGAGTACAATGATTGAAACGAAAAAGCTATGTGAGTTTCAAAAAACAAGAAACTACAAGAGTTCTTAGTATTTCTACGCAACCTGTTAGTAAAATAAAAAAGATAAATCTTTCGATTATATTTTTGATAATAAATCTAGCAAGTGGTATGTGGACGATGAAGTTAGTGTCTGCCCTTACATTGTTAGTTGCGCAAATAATGCAACTATTACATATTTCAATGTAGCACACACATTTTTTAATTTAATGATTTCTTCATACAATAAAAAAGTAATCCGCGGTAGCAAAAGCATATTATAATACGAGAATTTTTCACCTTGATGTTCACCCGTAGCAATGCATGGGCAGTTTTCGCTAGTAGTACATAGCAATAAGAATTAGAACATGGCTTGTTGCCTGCTAGTCTGCTGCTGTGGATCAGGGCAAATCCATTTGGTAGACCGACTCAATTGTATATATTGCTTGATCTTGTACTCATACAAGACTACTGTGACAATGAACAGGGAGGCTGGCTCAGCCAATTAGTGTGATAATCAAATCAGCTACCACAGTAGAGGGGAGGTAAGTGCATTAAAGGGGTTTGAACCTCGCTAGGCTCGTGAGGCATCCAGAGAATGGCCACCAGCGTGTCTGACAGGTTGTTGCGGTGTTCTAGGCCTGAGTGACAGCCTCGTACCAACTGCCAAGGCGCTCAATTCAATTGCTCTGTTTCCGGCTCCATTCGCTGGTCACCATGCGCCGATCATGCCGAACGTTGGCACCGAGATCGAGAGGATCCGTTCCCCTGTCTGGACATCCACCATCTTCGGTGACAATCTCGGTTCTTGGATGGTGGCAAAGGTATATGTAGAGTAAAGGTAGAAAAATATAGCATTTTGATGGTCTCATGATATTCTTATGGTGGAATGTTTGGAAAGAATATATGAAATAATCGGGCAAACTTTCAAGCTAGAGTATGTACAAAACAGTTGATGAAGTAGCATTCCTAACCAGAGAAGACGTCCAGCAGTTCCATTTCGCAACACAACAGACGACTCAACAACTATTAATGTTATGCCCTTACATTGTTAGTTGCACAAATAATGCATCTATTACATATTTCAATGTAGCACACACATTATCTAAATGAGATGAATTTTTCACACAATAAAAATAATCTTCAGTAGCAAAGCATATTATAATATGAGAAATTTTCACCCCGTAGCCATGCATGGACAATTTTCTCTAGTATATAGCAATGAAAATTAGAACACGACTTGTTGCCTGCTGCTGCTGTGGATCAGGGCAAATCCATTTGGTGGACACTGTGACAATGAACAGGGGAGGCTGGAATCGGCCGATTAGTGTGATGATCATCAAATCGGCTACTACAGTAGATGGAAGGTTAGTGGCAGCTATATATAGTGGTGTGTACACTGCATATCTGCACACATATATGTGACCCTTTCTTTCATACAGAAGTGAAAAGCCCAACAACCAATTGGTGAAAAAAGTTACACATAAAAAGCTCTACGCTCAGCGTTTATTTTGGGAGCTCTAGGCTTGGGAGGCATCTGAATAATGGCCAGCATTGTCGAAGTGTCGACAGGGTGTTGGTGTGTTCTAGGCCTGAGTATGTGCCTGCCTTCTTGTGCCAACTACCATGGTGCTGATCAACTCATCTGCTTTTTGGCTCGATTCGCTGGTCACCATGCACCGATGAGATGTTGATTGCGTCGGCACAGCTCGTCATGTGTTACAATTTTTTCTCTTGTTTTTCCTCTCGTATTTCAACTTTTTTTTTTAAAAAATCATACATCGGTAGTTATAACTATTGGCTTGCCAATCCAATTCAGTGATGGACCAGTCCAATTGTATTATTGCTCCAATCTCGTGACCATATAGGAAACTTTGGTGAACAAATTAGTTTGCTAAAATAGGACGCTTGCATGTGAGGTTAATATGCACAAAGATAAGGGTGTGACAACCTTTGACCGTTGGAAAAATCAAGTCGACAATTTGAGCAATTAATGGGCAGGTGCTGTGTTGTCAGTCAGTCTACCCGCAGTTTGTACGTGTGGTGACTATGTGACGGTAATTATTCTTCGAATATCATCCCTCTCTTTAAAACAAAGATACACTTTTGTAGCTAGCTTTTTACTAGGAGTAATGATCATATGGACCGTGGTTGGGATGGTCCAAATATATTGACAAACTATATAGCAGGGTTCCACAGTGTATACATATACAAGCCCGATGTTGGCAAGGGTTCATCATGTCCAACCATTAGCCCATATCACGTTTGCATTGGTGTTATTTAATTTTCGAAGCCTAATTTTGGGCTTTGGTGGCATCTGGAAGATAGCCTTCTACCGTCCACTGAGCTTGAGTTGGGTCTACTCGTAAAACCTGCCTTTGATGCCCTGAGCATCCACACGGTGCGCGTCGAGTCGTGCTGCCTATAGTAGCTTGCTTGTACTAGAATTTAGGACATCCAATCTGTCAATGTCGAATGCACATCTTGCGCCATCCACCGACTCCGCTTATGCTTATTACATGTTTTCTCATGTCTTCCAAATTAGTTTGTCTAGCAGTTTTCTACTCCCTCCGGTTCACTATTAGAAGTCGTTTTGGACAAGGTTTGAGTCAAACATTGGGAATATAAATCATGAATAATTTTTAAGTCGTTGAGTTTGAAAATGTGAAAATCATATAAATAGATTTGTCTTGAAAATTACTTTCATAAGAATATACATATATAACTTTCCAATAAATATTTTTATAGAAAAGAGAAGTCAAAATTGTGCTTTGGTGATCGTGTCGTTGTCCTAAACGACTCCTAATAGGGAACCGGAGGGAGTACACTACATCATCGCTCTTGGCATACAAGAGGTCAACATCACATAGTACTCCCTTGTTCCAAATGTATATTGTAGGTTGATATGTACGTATTTGTATATCTAGATGCATAATAATAATTGTAAACTTAGAAAAAAAAGGCAAAACGACTTAAAATATACGCGTTTATGTTGATGGACCATAATTGCTGTAGGCTCCATGTGACAAATTGTGTTGCAACCTCATGGATCATTGTGTTGGGAGAGGCTATATCGTGACAAATACAGGGGAGTGCTGAAGACTATTTGAAATGCAGAGGTACAATGCATTTGGTGCCTTAGACGATGCACAAGTAGATGTGTAGCCTGTTTGTGGTCGACTTCAATTTGAGCTTGATTTAGTGAAAATTTTAGGATTAGGTTTCAGGAGAGTAATGCCATGGTAAAAAAGAACTAATCTTGAAAACAGGATGTGTGCGTACACATCTATGTAAAACCAAGACCAATAAATATTCTAAGGGAACAGATTCAAAGTTCTCCTAGAAAAGTTTCATTCATTCAACATTTAATTATGTACTAATTCAAAGGAGAGATGATGTTTCGTCATGGGGTGGGTAGGGTTCCATATGCAGACTCTATTCATTGTGTAATGGCATGCACTATGGGATATCTGTCAGCCTTGCACCAAATTGTCACGGAGGAATCACTGATGTACAGAGTCAGCTAGCATGCATGTGCCTTTGCATCAAGACTGCGACATATGCATCGGTGACAGTGACAACTGCACTTCCTTTTTATTTACTGTTGAGTCTCACACTTATTGTAAGGTAGAGATATACACAGTAGCTTACTTAACGGTCATGCATGTAAAAGACAGAGTTGGGCCGTTGTTGGAATCTAAATAAATAGAGCGACGACCCAATGCATTAGGTCATCTTTTTATGTGTATTCAAGTTGAGTGGGTTGGATGCTGGCACAACACAACATTTCGTAATTCTAGGAAATGGCTCATCCATCTTCATTCTATGCCTAGCATTATTGTATTGTATGGGCTCTGGAGGCATCTGGAATTAGCCAACAACTCTCCTCTTAGGTCTAGTTACTTGATTGGGTTCAGTGGTAAGACCTATACTTATCATCACCTCTATCTCCGATTCTGCCCTACAACTTGTGGATGATATCATCACCTAATATGACCATAGATGGATATAAGTTTGAAGATGGTTCCACCCTAGATGGCCATTGCCATCCTCTCATCGCCCAGGTAGAAGCCAGAGGAAGCACCAAGACGGACTATGCTACACTCTCCCTATCTGCATTTTTTTAATAATGTGAGCGGTAGATTTTTTGGGTGTCGCTCTTTTTTCAAACAAATGACTTAAATTTGACAATGTTCTTCAATAATGACTTAAATGGTATACAATGTCAACTTGGATCATGACTGTGGCAAAGCACATGTTCCACCTCAAGCACGCCGGAGTAGTAACCGATACTAGTTTAATTTATTTTTTATTAATTAGATTCCTAAAAGAGCCATAAAAAATTAAAGAAAAAAGTAATTGTATGCATGCATTAGTACTCAACAATTATTGTAACAGAGTTACCATTACTACTTAATTAACTGGGAAGTACATCTGAAGAGCTCGTAGTTTGTATGCATGGGATCATCATAGTGTCAGTCAGCCAGTGCGTCACATTTTATTTGAGTCTGCGCGGCTCATCACGTGACTTGTGACAGTCAGTGACGTCACACTTCCTTTCATTTACTCTCAAATCTAACTCTTGTTAAATCAGAAATACAGTAGGTAACTAACTAATGATAGATCATCCAAGGCAGGTCGTTTTTGTTGTTGGGGGTATATTTATGAATTCAGACAAAATTAAAATGATTTACATTTTGGAATGGAGTTATAAACAGAGCGACTATGCACTAGAGTTTATTTTGCATGTTATGCGTATATATATACAAGTTGGATAATGTTGCCATACAGACGGCATTATACTTTTTGCAATATAGTTATATGCTAGGTTTGCTAGTGGTGCTGTGCTGGTATGACTTGGTCGATCGTTATGCTTAGCATCGAATTCGGGAAACATTGGCCATGTTTGGATACTCTAACAGGGTTAGAGTTAGAGTTAATTTCTAGCTCTAACTCTATCCCGAAACTAACTCTAGCTCTAGAGAAGTTTGAATGACAGAGTTAGATTGACAATAAATACTTTTTCCAGTCATTTGTCTCATTTAAATGTTCTTCCTAGCAGCCAGTTGATCCATGGACATGTCGTCGAACCCCGACAGTCCTTCGTCGGGAGGGGGCAGCGGCGGCATGGGGTCGAGCAGGGGCGGCGCGTAGCCGTCCGTTGGCTCGATGACGCTGCAGTCGCCGAGCCGGTACGAGGCGCAGAAGCGGCGCGACTGGAACACATTCGGACAGTACCTGAGGAACCATCGGCCGCCGCTGAGCCTGGCGCAGTGCAGCGGCGTCCATGTCCTCGAGTTACTTCGCTACCTGGACCAGTTCAGCAAGACCAATGCAAGGTGCACGACCCGGCGTGCCCCTTCTTCGGCCACCCGAACCCGCCGGCGCCGTGCCCCTACCTACTCCGCCAGGCCTGGGGCAACCTTGACGCCCTCGTCGGCCGCCTCTGTGCCGCCATCGTGGAGAATGGCGGCCGCCCAGAGTCCAACTCCTTCCCCGCGCGCGCCGTCTGCCTCTACCACCCGGAGTCACCGTCTGGTAGCAGCAGCTCGATCCATCGCACCATCGGCTGACATGGCTCTGGAAGCGGAGATGGCGCGGCCGTTCCCGGCTGCGGGCAGTGGCGGCAGCGGCGAGACGAGGTCTCGGCCCAGGCGGCGGTGGCGGCGACGGCGTTCGTCGCCACAGAGATGACGACGGACCCGGTGGACCCTCTGCTCCAGGTAGCGAAGGGCGAGCGAGCGTGGCTGGGGATCGGCGGCGCGAGTGGGAGGGCGAGCGAGTGCGGCTGGGGGTCGGCAACACGAGTGGGAGGTGCAGCTGGGAACGGGAGGAGCACCGAAGCGGCTGGAGGCCGGTGGCGCGCGGCGATCCGTTTCGGCGGCGGTGGCGCTGATCCGTCACGGACGGGGGCGAACATGAGGTTCGTCTCGCGGACGGGATCCCCTGCGAGTGGATAGGGAGGAAAGTTTTTTTTTCCAGTGGGCCCTACGAAAACAATCTCCAATTAGCACCTCTTGGGTGGGCTAGTTGCATCTAACTAAATCTAACCCTCTCTGTTTGGATCTTTTAGGGCTAATTAGTGCTGA
This sequence comes from Cenchrus fungigraminus, assembly GCA_036936925.1. Classification (NCBI taxonomy): domain Eukaryota; kingdom Viridiplantae; phylum Streptophyta; class Magnoliopsida; order Poales; family Poaceae; genus Cenchrus; species Cenchrus fungigraminus. The sequence continues at coordinate 121,850,097 of CM072770.1, read as the reverse complement.
ACTAGCCCAAACTAACTCTAGCCTATGGATCCAAATAGGACCATTATTTTGGGATCGGAGGCTTCTGGAGAATATGCAGGAGCTACCTCATGAAATCTAGCAGACTCCAGTGGCAAAGCATTTGTTCTAGTCCTTGTTCTAGTCCCTGCACGTCGACATCACTGCAGGATGTTCTAGGTCCGAGTGCCTGCCTCGTATATCAACATTGTGGGGTTCGTCGATTCTATCTCCAGCACCATTCCCTGGTTACCACGCATGAGGTCGCCACCGGCATGAGGTGGGAGAGAGACAATGCCACTCCTGCCGTCCTGCGGGCCGTTGATAGCGGTCTGAGCGAAGAAGTGGATAGTTGTTTGCATGTAACAATGAGTCACTGGTTTTTCCTACACTGTTGCTCGCCACGGGTTGATTCATCCGGTGGACCGGCCGACAATCCATCTTGCAAAAGCAAATGTTGTAACAATGAGTAAATGCTGACGAATATATTGGTACAACAGTTTGCTTGTGGTTAATTAATATGCATAAAGATAACCACTGAAAAATATACATAAAAATAAAGGCAGTGAGAGATTGATACAATGTTGCGCATTACATTGCATATAACTACAAATGGCTCTTCCTTTACACAAGAGTAAAAAAGACTCAACAACCTTCCAACAAAAAAACCTTAAATATGATAACTTTGGGCACTAGACATGATATATACTTAGTGTTTTGTACAACTGATTCTTCAGGGTCGCTTGGTTATTGCTAGCCACTGCGTGCGCTCTCGCCATAACCGTGGCAAGCAAAAGTGTAGAAAAAACCAGTATGGACTTTCTGGTGATAACACAGATCGACAGGCCCTTTGTTTCTTGCACGAGTTTAGAAGGCGTCAGGAATGTATCCTGCACGTATGCCTGGAAGAAGACTTACCCAACTTGAATCAGGGCGTCGTCGAGAGCGTACATCATGGTATCTCGCTATCATTTCTGATTTCAGGAGTGTCGCAATGCTTGAACAAAAAACAGAAAGAGTAGTTGGAGCTTGTGAGGTAGCATATGCATATCTAGCTAATAACTAGTGATGTACACATGCATGCATGTTCTAAAGCGTGAAAAATCAACCATCCCTCTTTCATTTCTTCTTTTATTAGAAAAAAAGACAAAAGAATTCAGTATGTAAGCAAGGATAGAGCATAGAAAGCTCTAGACTTGCATAGAAGAGTGACGTGCAGGACTCTCATCTCTTTCCATCGCAATCAATGCTTATTCGCAATCTCGGGTGCAAGATGCATGAATGGAATGGACGAGCCAGATTGAACAATGAAGGCCCAATGCAAATTAATCTTTCATTACGGACGGGTGCCGGGTGGCACAGCAAGATTGACAGTGAGTGTTAAAGTATGCATGTGTCAAGACAGCCGGGAATTTTCTAGCAACAACAACAACTAGACACTGAAACACTGCATCGATCAACGACTTATCAAGAGACCAAATTAAAGGATGCACATGTTAATAATTAATAGTGAGTGTTTCAGTCAGTCAGTGTGCAATAATAATGCCCCAAATCTTCGAATCTCGCTCATGAATTCAAGGTCATGTGCAAGCAGCACATATAGGACCTTAATTTCACTACTAGATAATCGCACATATATCCCAGGGCTATTTTTTTTATTTGTACCGGGTATTTTATGCCCCGGTACAAATAACTACATTTGTACCGGTTGGAGGTACCAACCGGTACAAATGCCCTCTCACAGGGCCTCGCCGGCGTCATCTCCCACCCACCCGGTACAAATGCCTCACATTTGTACCGGTTGGTGGCTCAGACTGAGGCCATCACATTTGTACCGGGCGTTGCCACGGATCGGTACAAATGTGTGCACATTTGTACTGGGTCTTGTTATGGCCCGGTACAGGTGTGTAACGGCTATTTCCCCCCTCCTTCCCCCCTGCTCGAGCCCCCCTCCCCACTCTTCTTCTTCCTCTCTCCAACTCGAGCTCCCCCTCCCCAATGGCGCCCTAGGGAGTTTTTGCCCGATTTGCGACGATTTCTCCACGATTTGACTCATTGAAGTAGTGTAGAGGTTAGTTACTTCATCCTACCTTCATTTACGGTTGCCATTTTAATTAATATTCTTTGTACTTAGAGTATTTAATTACATTCCCAAATGAGATAAGAATGGTGGTTTTTATTATTTAGATGCATATTGGTCTATGATAGATGTATGAGATGTTGTGTGTCATGATAGATTTTTTATCAATTTATTTAATTATATTGAAAATTAGTTTACTCAATTGATTTAATCATGAGAAAATTAGTTTCTTTATCAGAAAATTAGTTTTCATCATTAGAAAATTGATATGTTTATTAGAAAAGTAGTTTCCTTATTAGAAATTTAGTATCGGGTCATTAGAAAATTGATATCTTCGATAGAAAACTAGTTTGCTTAATACAAAATTAGTTCTCATTATATTTTCGTGTATTAAGAGAAAAAATAGTATTTCATAGTTTAGTCTTTCACTAGTATTTAATAATTAGGTATAATTGATATGAAATTATAAATTTCATAGTTTAGTTATTCACATTTTTAGCATATGTACAAATAAGCAGCCAGTGGGAGTTGGGATGGTTGTTTAGGTAGAAATTATTAAATATAATTCAATGCATATTTTAGGTAAAACAATGGCAAATCACTTTTTTGGTCGTGGTGGCGGCCGTCGAGGTGGCCTTGGTCCTCGTCCTCCAGGGATACACTTCACTCATGGCGTCATTAACTTGCCTATCGGTGATTGACGTCAAGGATCTGCTCCAAATGTAGTAATATTCTTTCCCTCTGTAAATAGGAATTTTATTACAAGAATAATAATTTTCATTTCATAACATGCAGAATATCGATCATATGAAGTGGTTCCGACATGTTCTCGATAATATTGGTGGTACCCCTCCTGTTGTACAATGTGCGATTGTCGGTCCAAAAAACACCATTCAATTAAAAATCTCTTTTGACATACCTGTTCGAGGACCATTTCGGTCCTCGCTGTCATCAGAACCCCCCACTCCAATGCTATCGATTGTTGAGTGGGGTAGCCCTTCATCATTTAAGAGGACTTATGAAAGGACCGTCGTTCAGAAGTGCTTAGAACAACTTAGCGCTAATGGGTACTTTCTGCCAGATTACTCTTATTTTCTAATCAAGGCACTCGAGGAGGGAGAAAGTGTGACCACGACCGCAGAGAGATTTTGTCGCCTGAATCGTAATGACATGGTATGGAGCATAGAAATGTAATTGAGCATTTTTTTTAATTTAACTACTTGTGCTACATTTTTTAACATTCGTATTTTTCTTAACTTTAGAATATCTTTGGTGAAACCTTTGCGACAATGAGTTTTCATGCAATTCTAGAGCAAGCGTGCGATGTTTTGGGATTTTCTTACGTGGAACCAAATCCGGAACGCACAAGAGATGGGAAGTTCCAGGCTCATCTTTCATTTTGCCCATCGTATCAATTCAACTCTCCATTGTTTGAGATTTATGAAAGTCCATGTGACCGTGAGTGTGAAGCTAAGGAGAGTGCACTAATTCATGCTCTAGCATATATTAGTGAAGTTCTGGACTTCAAGATTAGAGACTTCGACTATATGGATTACCTGTTTAAGAAAAATGGAGGATCAGTATGAAATATGTGTTGTGCGTGGATGTACCTTATGTTAAGACTTAAGTATTGATGTACCTTTTAATTTATGTGGTTTTGATGAACTTGTTGTCTTTGTTAATTTAGACTTAAGTATTGATGTACCCTTTTATTTCTATGGATTTGAAGTTGTTGTGTTTGTTAAGATCGACTAAGTATTGATGTACCCTCTTATCCCTTGAATGCCTAATTACTTGTTAGTTTTGAAATACGCCAAGATGATTGTGCAGTACAAGCAATCGCAAGAAGCCGCCAAGATGATTGAAACCAACACCATCAATGCATCTAAAAAGAAAGAATTTAATAAGCTTGGGTCTGGAGGTTACAAGGTGGCTATGCCCAAATGGGATAAGATGGAACATGATTGTATTGCACGTGGACTCATACCAGCAACTATAGATTGGCCCGAACGAGCAAGGACTTATTTTTATGCACATGGTGGCACAATCAATCCTGAAGATGGAACATTAGTACCGGGCGACCAAATAAGTGAGATTGCGGCAAGACTTGTTGAATTGATCCGCATGACTGCTGAAGGACCATTTGTGCCTGATCGAGAGAGAGACGAACTTAGTACTGCAATAGGCACTAAAGAACACGGTGGGTGTTGCCGAGGCAAAGGTGCAGTTCCATGGAAACTCGCATGGCGTGACCAAATTGACTCCTATAAAAATCACAAAAGTTCTAAGGACCAACAACAACGACAACTAAGAGAGTTGCAAGATCGCGTAATCAGAACAGAGACAAGAATGGAGCAAATCATTGACGAGCGTGTGGCTCTTGCTCTTAGCAAACAATCATCTCATCAGGAAGGTCCTACTGATGAAATGGGACCATCTGCTAAGGGGAAAAGCAGCATCACTTCAACAGAACATGCACCAACAGCCACAGAAGCAGCAACAACACCAACATTTAAAGCACCAAACCCAGGCTCACCGGAAAATCGGCCACACTGGCCCGTGGATGACATCACCGTGAGGTCAGCATGTGAGCTTCTTGATGTTTGAAGAAACAAGAAGCTTGTGGTGGCTCATGGCGTCGCTGAGAAAACTGTAGAAGGGGATAGCCTCACGGGCCACCATCGTGGAATTGAATATTACACCAAAGTTTTTATGGACAGAGTGGTCGATGGTTGGGCTGACCTGGAGCTGGAGGTACTGGGGCCTAATGGGGAAGAGGTTCTTCAAGATGCTGTGCATACTTGGATTTTTTTGGCCCAAAGCTCACATAAGGATTACACAACAGCCACCTTCTCCTCCAGCTGACGATCAACTACCGCACTCACCAGCTGCCATGCCTGAACGCGACGATCAACTACAGCATTCACCAGCTGCAAGGGCAGAGCGCAGCATGAGTCCTGTAGTTGACAGGGATCCAAGCGAGAGTCCACCTCCTTCTCCAACTCCTGCACATGTTAAGGGCAAGCGACATGCTCCTCCTCCTCCGCCTCCAAAGAAGGAGAAGAAACCCAATTAGAAGAAGCCTCCACCAAAACATGCTTATGACAAGACAGAGGAGGAACTTGACGAGGCAGTTGAGGAAGAATTGAATAGATAGATATTCAAAGCTCCCAAGCCTCCAGTTGAGAAACCAATTGACCGGGTCAAATTTCATCGTTTCATGAGGAAAATGGAGGAGGAAAGAAGAAAAAAACCAGATGATCTTCCCAAGCCATTGAGTGACTACTACGACCGGCAAGTACTCAAGACTCAACGTGCGAAGAAGAAAATTGCATCTAAAGTTCCTCAACTTGGGACCCAGTCAAAGCAATATATCCCCGACCTCAAGGTGCCTTCAACATTTGACCAGCAAGTGTCTGAATTTAACAAAGACACAGGTCTGACTGCAGCTCAAATTCGAGGGGAGGATGCAATCCCAATTCATGAAGGGACATATAAGGCAACTAGACCACTTACACCATATGAGCAACAATTGCTTGATTTTGCCAAATCCTCGGGCCTGACTGTAGCACAACTTCTAGGGGAGGATGAAATTGCAAAGCATACAGGGGCAAATAGACCGAAGTATGTGCCTGGGCGTGAGCTTGTGTGGCCGCGATTGCTCCAGTATCTTCCAACGAGGATGTATGAATTGCACAAGTGGCACATGTCCCAAGCTGCCGCCGGGATGGAGATGCTCTATGTTCGCATTGAGGACCATCATTATTTCCGTGGGCAAGGTCTTCACTATTCCAATGGAGGAATTCTGGTTCCTATTCAATATGGATGCACTTGACGTCTCATTCGTCAGTTGCTGGTGTCTGTAAGTGTTTATTCTACTATAAGTTAAAAATCAATGCTTTAGGTACTTTATCCCATATCTAAACTTCTATATTTTTTGTGTCATACAGTTTTGAGATGCAACGTACCAGGAGGAAAGGAATCATGAGTGTGGGCTACATGGATCCTTTGATGATAACTGAGACCACTCTCAAACTTAATGAGACGAAAACACTTAATCACGTCATCAACAATCTAGACAAACACCATGATAAGGCTTGCATAGAGCTGCCATACAACTTCGGGTGAGCAACATGTATCTCATCTCCTTATCTTTTTCAAAAATTACATTGCATATTTTAAGAAATTAATACTTCTTTGCATCTATGGACAGCTTCCACTGGATTCTCTTTAGTTTTTATATGACGTGAAGCAAGGTCTTTGTCTTCGACTCTTTGTACAAGACTACAGATAAAAAGAGATATCAAGATGTCGTAGAGTTGATTAAAACTGCATTGACTTGTCTTTGTGATAAGTACCCCGGAAAGTTCCGCAAAACCTTTATGTTCACTATGATTGGCCAGTACGTGTCTTTGCTTATTCTTGAATTCTTACATTGCAATAAAAAAATTATTTTATGACTTGGTTTTCCCATATGTGCAGGTCATGATGCAGCCTTCTGGCACCAATCTATGTGGATATTATGTGTGTGAGCTCATGCACCGTCTTACAGCCTGCGCTGATGGTGGCAAATTCGAAGAGAAGGTGCGTGCACACACAATTGCGACTACATGTAGTTCTTATTGTTCATATTCTCCGATCCGGTTCTTATTCTTTTGTTCATATTCTTTGGTAGATTTCCGGCATCAAGGAAACATTCGTCGAGACAGAACAAATCCGATTGATACAAGAACAATTATGTGGATTTCTTCTAGACGATGTTATTAGTCCAGGGGGAGAGTTTTATGCTGGCTTATCCTCCGTTGTTAGTATACCAGCGACGACCGGGGAAGGGACAAGTCAGAACATGAAGGAAGCATCTGGAAGCAAAGACAAAGGCCCAGCATATGGAAGCAAAAATTAAACTCTGCTAACATTTCATCCAATGTATATTATTAATCTAAATTTCAGTGGGCACAAAATGCTAATGTATAATATTATTTCCAAAGTTCTTCGATTTCAGGATTTGAGATGATATATTCTACATGCATTCGTATATATTTATTTGTATAATATTAGAGATAATATTATACAAATAAATATATACGAATGTATGTAGAATATTATCTCAAATATAACATTTTATATGCCACACGACTTTATATTACAACGTATTAAGATTAGTGTTAGTACTTTAAGCAAATACGTTAGAGAAAAGAAAAATATAAAACAAAAAAAGAAGCATTTGTACCGGGTGGTACCTCCACCCGGTACAAATGTCCCCCTGCCATGTCGCCGGGTGGAGGGCACATTTGTTCCGGGCCGAGGCTCCGCCCGGTACAAATGTGTGGCATTTGTACCGGGTATTTCGCCTGGTACAAATGCTCGACCACATTTGTACTAGATGGTTTGTACCGGTTCAATACCCGGTACAAATGAGGGTTTTGAACCGGTACAAAAGGCTATTTTTCCAGTAGTGTTTGCTAGCTGGGATCTAAATAAATAGAGTGATTATGTCGCATAGGACTTTCTATATATGTGCACACAGTTTGCAACAATGCTATACTAGCAACATTGGCATGACTCATTATGTATCCGATATTCGGTCGTTGTGCTTAGTGTCGTTTTGGGAGCTAGTTAGCTTTGGGCTCAGGATCATAGGCATATCCGGAATATGTATACCCAGCTAGCAGTTGTCGCTTGAGCTATAGTCCGGTCCAGTTGTGATCAGGGTTCGCAATTTTGCGGTAAACCGGTCGGTTACCGCGGTAACCGACCTTACCGCCGCGGCTCGGTAGGGGTAACCGACCAGTTTTTCGATAAAACCGAACCTACTAAACCGGCCTACTCAGTGAACCGCTCGAAAACCTCGGTAAATCGAACTGGTTTTGTCGGTTTTGAAAACCGCTACTGTTGCGAAATTGCGAACCCTGGTTGTGATATCTATCTTGTAGTTCATGATGAGCGTATCAACACCATCTCTACTTGTGTTGTCTCTAGGTCTGAGAGCCTGCCTTATAATACCAATCTTTCTTACTCCACCAACACTACTACATATACTCATGAACTGAAAGGTTTTACCACTCGACCCTGCTTATCGCACTTGACATACATATATATACAAGAACTACTAACTTACTATCTCCATTCCAAATTATAAGTCGTTTGACTTTTTAACCTCAAATTTGACCGCTCTCCTTATTCAAAAATATTGTGCAAACATAGTCAAATTCAAGTCATTCTTGAAGAATTTTTATTAATAAAGCAAACCACAACAAAAATATATGATATTTGACATTATTTTTTAAATAAGACAAGTAATCAAAATTGGAGTAAAAAAACAAAAAAACAAACTATAATTTGGAATAAAGAGAGTGTCCTTAACGATGATGCACCTTCCGGGCCGTATCTTGCGCGTGTTGTACATTTCTCATCACAGATCAATACTACATAGAAATACGAGAGCGTTATGGTTGATTTTGATGACACTGTGTGTAGTAGTATCAGGGACCAAATCGATTACAGTGCATCTTCTAGCCCGATATCTATGCAAGCACACTATGTGTATGTCGTTTGCACATACATGTTTTATGATTATGCATTATGCATATATGCCTTCTCTAGCAACTGTATCGTTGCTTCTGCATGCATGTTACCAAAGCAAGCAATCAGATCAGATCAGATTATATTCCTCTTCTATAGCCAAGAAAAAGAAGACACACAGAAGGAACTAATTAACTTACATTTAACTTGTCCGAGCTAGTTACGTTAATGCCCATATATACCATATCACTTCCTTAGAGCGAAGCCACACATGGTAGGTGAATAGATATATATTGCGGTCCATAAACAGCAAGCTCCTAGCATGCATATCACCAGCACAAGCACAAGCATATCTTCACCAGCTCACTCTCGCTGTGCTTTGTGCTTGGGAGGCATCAGGAGTCGCCACCACAGTCGTTGCCGATTTGCCTTCTCCGATGATGCATACATTAGGTTGTCATCTAGCCACGTATGGCGCTCTGGCGAGCATGCCATCTTTCTCACTACGTCAAAATGATTTGTACTGGCACATAGAAATTAGCGTGCTAGCGGATGCAATTGGCACCCGCCAGCACAGTGGTGCACAGGGGCGTCGGCTCCGCACCCGCCAGCAGTGCTGGCGGGCAACATATAAGCCACCCGCCATCACAAATGGTCCCATTTGTGCTGGCGGGTGGCTTATGTCGCCCGCCAGCTGAGGTGGACACAGTCACTTGAAAATTTGATTTTTTTCCAAATGACCTCAAATGGAGAAACTCTCAACATGAAAGTTGTAGATCCCAATAAGTTATGAAACTTTGTAATTTACAACTTTTAAATTTGAAATCATATTGTCAATGAAATTCAAATTTCGTAAACGACCTCAAATGGAAAAACTCCCAACATGAAAGTTGTAGATCTCAGAAAGTTGTGAGACTTTGTAGTTGAAAGTTTTCAAGTTGAATCCATTTAGAGCCTAAAAAACTGATTTACACTCGGTGTAGTACAATATGAGTAGAATCAAAACTTTATACGGACGCATATCACTGTGTGGTGTAGTGATAGAGGAAGTTTCGCGCGAGGGGAGAGGTCACAGCGAACCACGGCAACCGCGGAGCATCGCGACTTTATGCAAAAAATGCGCCACTTGCGACAAGTGGCTAGCCGGTGGGGTCCCTCCCTAAAAAATTTTTTTTGCTATTTATTTTTGACTTTTTTAGCGCTGGCCCGAAAACCTCAGTGCTGGCGGGCGACTTATTAAGCGTCCGCCAGCACTAGGTCTCTGTGCTGGCGGGCGGACATCCGCCAGCACTGAGACGATTTGTGCTAGCACAAGGTCGCTGGTGGGCGCTCCACCCGCTAGCAAAAACCCCTTTTACCCGCCTGCACAAATCGTTTGTGGCCTAGTGTCTCTAGCTAGTAAACACTAGACAATGCTGAACCGACAGGCTCATTTGATGATAAATCAAAGAGTACCCCGCAGTAAATACAGGGGAGTGCTGAAGAGTACGCGAAATGCAGGCACAATGCATTTGGTGCCTTAGACGATGCCACATGTAGATTTGTAGCCCGTTTGGGGTCGACTTTAATTTGAGCTTGATTTAGTGGACAATATTGGATTAAGTTTCAGGAGAGTAATGGTACGGCCAGAAAAAAAAACTAATCCTGAAAACAGGATGTGCGCGTACACATCTATAAAAAACCAAGACCAATAAATATTCGAAGGGAACAAATTCGAACTTCTCGTAGAAAAGTTTCATTCATTCAACAATTAATTATACTAATTCAAAGAAGAAATACAGTTTCGTCATGGGGAAGGTAAGGTTCTATGCATCCTCTATCCATTGTGTAATGGCACTGTGGGATATCTGTCAACACACAGCCAGCTTGCATGTGCCTTTAAGAATATGTGACTCGGGAGTGGAGAGTCAGACAGGAATCAGTGAGTTGGGAGGAGAGAGTCAGACAGGAGTCGGGTGGAGTCGGGCGGGAGTCGGAAAATAGTGGAGCGTAACTCGGGCAGCAGCCAGGCGGGAGTCGGGTAGGAGTTGGACAGGAGTCGGGCGGGAGTCGGACCGAAGTCGAGCGGTAGTCGGTGGAGTTGGATGTGGTGTTGCATGTTGGGAATCGAACGAGTCGGGCGGACATGATATTTATTATATACAACATTTGACTACCATATAAAATAATAAATTTACCATATATTTATTACATATGTTTAAATAAATAATAAAGAAATCTATCATCACATACAACATCTCATCCAACTAACATGACACATCCTCTGCAATCTTTTCTATTAAAACATACACAAGTATGCATGTAAATAAAAAAAATCTCATTCTTAGCTCATTCTATAAATCACGAAATGCTCTTATTACAAAGCATCAAACTTAAAATACTAAGCATATATCAAGGGAGAATGAAGTAACTAACCTCTAGATCACTTCAATGAATGAAATTCTGGAGAAATCTTCGTAAATTAGGCAAAAACTCCCCTAGGGCTCCATGGTGAGGGGGAAGCTCAAGCTTGAAGAGTAGAGAGCGTGAGGCTCAGGCAGAGGAAGAAGATGACAATTTATGGCTGTTGCACATTAGTACCGGGCGAAGAAACATTGGTCTTAATGTCGCCACATTAGTACCGGATGGTACCTGCCTCAGTACTAACGTGCTGGCCTCACATTAGTACCGGTCTTGAGCCAGGCCGACACTATTGTGTGCCAGGAGGGCCCACACTAATGAGGGCAATAGTACCGCGAGTAAAAATCCCCAATACTACTGAAGTTTTGGGCCCGGGACAAATGCTCGATTCTCTAAGTAGTGTTTGCATCAAGACGACAACATATGCATCGGTTGACACTTGACAGTGACAACTGCACTTCCTTTTTTATTTACTATTGAATCTCACTCTTATCATAAGGCAGAGATATAGGTCATGCACAAGACAGAGGTGGCCTCTCCAATGTGCAGCAAAACTTGATCCTATACAATAAATACTTCTATGGATCCAGGTCTCTAACATTGTGTGGTCGGTCCCATGAAAAAACCCAACTCTATCCATGTATGTATCCAGGTCCTCGTAAATAAGAACATTGTGTGGTCGGTCCCATAAAATACTTCTATGGATCTAGGTCTGACGCAACACATTGTCTATTCATGTTTTTAATCCAACAATCATTTTTTTAATCGTGGGGACCTCACATATGGATTCAAGGCCAGGTTCCTACCCATTGTACGCAAAACAAACAAGCAACATCACATCAATGTGACCAGGTATGGTACCATACATTGCTGGTACCCTTGAGCAATCATGATGAACAATTAACTAAATCGGTTACCACTACCTACACCACCACATTATAGTACATATGTGGTTAATATACATCAATTAAAGGCAATGTAGACTCACATCTGCGGTGGTGGTGTATTGTGTTGTGATGCACATGTTAGGGGCTGTAGAGATGTGCAAATTTGCACTGCACTCTTCACTCATCACATCGAGTCACATCTTCTCTCACAGCACCCACCACAATGCACACTTTTACACTGCAAATGCACTATATTCATTTGCACAAATTTACGCATCTAAACAGCCGAGGCAACCCAACAACCACCAATAGAAAAATTTATGGATAAAAGCTATACCTATAGTGTTTTTATTTGTACGTATGATTATTTGTAACACTTTTTTACTCTTTTAAAAAAATTGCTAGTCCGTGTTCCGTATGGTTTAATAATGGAGTAGTACAAATCATATGATGCACATCACTATATATCTATGTAAAAGCGCGCGCACACACACATATACAATTCTTCACCCCGCAGGCTTATGTTTTCGCCTCTGCCTCTTAGAACTCAAACTTTACGTTAGGCTTGAGGGGCATCAGGATCAGGAACATCCACTTCACAACCTCGTCGAGTGTAAGTTTGTAGTACTGGCTAGTAGTGCAAGTCAGCAGTATACTGCTGCCCAATTCACATTACTAGAGAATATTTCTCTTTCGTTCTTCATTTATTTATACGACCACCACTAAGCACGCTCATCCATCGGTTCCTAACTTTATAATCTGATCATGCACCTCACAGGCCGCATGTGACAACGGCTGATGGGGTGCTGCGTCTTGTTCTTCTGCAAGCACTTGTGCGTAGCCGTGCAGGGCATTCCTTGCCCGTCGCACACCATCTTCTACAAGCACAGATGCATGCATCATGTCCCAACACAGAAGGCCATTGAGGTAAAGCACCAACAGCTAATAGTTATACACTTCAAGCTTGCATGCTGAGCTCATCCCCATCTCTACTCTGCTACACTCCCCAGCTAATAATCGTTTGGTAATCTCGTGTTCCTCGGTTCATCCTTCTCACAGAGTATATCGCCCTCACTCGATCTCCAGCAAAAAACCAAGGAGGCCGCGGTGTAAGCTTGCTTGGTCTCTCCAGCGGGAACACGACGCCATTATTTCACCTTTTTAGTCTTCTCCCAGGACTAATTGCTGTTCAAGAAGTTGAAACCTTTCTTGTACAAAATATATTCCTTGGTGCATTCAACAAACAAATTACTAGATATTATAGATGTTGTTGTATTTTCTATAAACTCGATCAAAGTTTAACGTGTTTTGCATAGGACAAACTTAATGTGAGATTTAAAAAATCCAGAGGCTGTATGCACATAAACCAACATATATACGTGGTGAAATAGTGATGCATACTGGCATGCATTTTGCTTGCATGTATGTGTGGTTGTACAAATCTATACTTGATCGTTAATTATTGTTGCTGCTGATTACTGAATGCATGCATCTGACCAAGCAAACAATCGAATTGTGCGTGCTACCTCTTCTTCTCAAGGGATAGAAGATAAAGGGAACATATCAAGTGCATACTAGACACTGTGCAAATTTGGAAACTTTCAATCAATGCCACAAGATGCTTATCCAAAGGGTAGAAAAGAGGTGGTTATTTTGCACATAACCGCCCACCACTAGCATCTCTAATGAAATTTTGCGATAATCCCCCTCCCCTCTCCCTCTTGGATGAGCATCTTGTGGTATTGATCGAAAGTTTCCAAATTTGCACAGTGTCTGGTTTGCACCTGATATGTTTCTAAGATAAAAAAATACTCCCTCCGTCCCAAAAAGAATGACGTTTTAAGATTCAAAATTTGTCCCAAAAAGAATGACGTTTTACTTAATTTGACATGTGTGCATGTGCATGTGAGCATGCAACAATCAATTAGCACCAAATATAGCAAATAAATAGAGGCAATCATGGTCATTTCACCTCCTTAATAATCTGTTCTAAAATTTCTAGAATGACATTCTTTTTGGGACGGAGGGAGTAGCAGTTATTAAACTTGTCCTTTGTACTTCATTAACGCCCATATAAAATCAAATACTCTTAGCTAGCTGCTGCTACTACTACTACCGCATATACTTTCTCTAGAAGCCACATGCTGGATAGAGAAGGGGAGGCCCAAATAAATACTCCCTCTGGCCAAATATAATTGCAATTGGTTTTGACTATTCCAGATACATGAGTTTAATTTGCTGTGTATCAGGACTTGGTACATATTTAATAAGTGCATATTAAAGTTATATATGTACTTAGAAATATCAACAAGTAGTAAATTGGGATGGAGGGAGGTAATACAAGAGTACAAGACCACCATGTGCAAGCATACAATGCAAGATGATAAATAATGTTGAGGTTTTTACGGTACACAATACCACCAACGGTAGTACGGTAGTATTATTGGTTTTTTCAGTTTTTTACAATGGGTAAAATGGTAATTTGCTCGATGTATATCATTTGGAAAAAATTTCCCTGCTGCCAAGGTTACATAAAAAGACTTGATTTCATATATGACAACAATATTATTTTGTATATTTCCGATAATACCCATATAATACCCATACCACCTATGAATACCACTCATACCACACTAAAAAACCGGTGATATAGAATTAATCTCAACCGTCGGATCCTTACATATAGGTCCTTTTCGATTACATACGAGTCCTTTTCAACCAGTGGCACAGGGTGGTATTGTGTACCGTAAAAACCTCATAATCTTTACAAGACCTAAAACGGGGGAAATTTTGCCCCACCATTGCGCCACATCATCAAGAAATTCACGGCCGTCAGATCACACGTTGATGGCTCGGATCATCCACAGATACTGTTCATGCGGGACCCAATCTGTTTAGGTGGGACCCACGTGCGGGACCCACATGGATTCAAGTAATATTCGTGTGGGACCCACATCAGGTGGGACCCACATATATATATTAGTTTGTGGGACCAACAATTCTATTGAGTGAGATTCATGATTAAAAATTTATGTTTTTCTCATTCTGTAAGCGGAAAAGCCCTGTAGTCCATTCCTCAGTCCTCACTCAGGTAATTTTACAAAGACCCCCTTGAACTTTACAGAAATAGTATTTGCTCAAAACACCTCTCAAGTTTCTTTAAAAGAACTAAAGTGGAGAGGATTTTTGCCACCCCATTGAGCCACACCATCAAGAAAAGAAGAGTCGTCCGCACATGGATGGCTCGGATCATCCATGAGGCTTGGCGATACCACTCGTACGTTGTTGAAATTAATATGTAGTTCAGCCCTCACTCACGTAATTTTACAAAGACTCTCTCTCGAACTTTGCAGAAATAGTATTCGCTCAAACCACTTCTTAGGTTTTGTGGAATGCCGAGAGGGCAACCAATTTTACAAAATCTCTCTCAAATTTTATCAAAATTAATATGTAGTCCAACCCACAGAGATAATTTCATGGAAACCCCCTCAAACTTTGCAAAAATATAATTTTATTCCAGCCGCTTCTCAGACAGCTTTACAAAAAACCCCTCGAGCTTTGAATGAATGCCAAGAGGGCTCCCAATTATATAAAAACCCTCTCAAGCTTTATCAAAAGTAAATAGTAGCCCAACCACTACTTACACATTTTAATGGAGCCCCCTCAAGCTTTACAAAACTACCATTTACATAAATCACCTCTCAAACAATTTGACGACATTTATCTCGATCAAGCCACCTCTCTTGTAATTTTATTATAATAATCAACCCACGATCCATGCATCTCCCACAATACATGGTCCAAAGACTTCTATAGAAAAAGACTCTAAACTTTCTGCAAGTCTACCCACAACTCAAAATTTTGCGAAAAAGTCTCCTAACTCTATCACAATGAATTCACGGTTCATGCTTTTTAACTAAGAAATACTCTAAAGTCTTATGAAATTAATCCGCCACCTAAAATCTGCAAAATATCTCCAACCTTCCTACCCATCACTAGGCTATATGTCATGGCGCGGTAACATCGCGCCGGTCTTTCTAGTGTTACCTCTAGTCCTAGTCCTAGCAAGGCAGTATACGTAGTGGCAGAGATACTGTGGTTTACTGCTAATAATGATCACGGGCAAGGCGGCAGAACGAGTGTGTGATTGGGATCCAAATTAATAAATAGTAGACGCACCAGTGATAAACAACATTTTTTTTTGCAATGCTAGCATTAGTGTACCGGTCGTGCAGAGCTCATCGATGCATGTCCTCCAATCGTTATGGTCAGCATTATTATTTTGGGAGCTCTAGGCTCGGGAGGCATCTGGGAGCGAGGGTATAGCCGAATCCAGTGCTAGAATCTGCCTTAAAGCGCGCTCTTGTGGTTCTTGTGCGTTCTGCGTTCATGACCACACGGCCAATTCCTTTGATTAGGTCCGAGTGCCTCTGCTTCGTAATAACAACAGCGCTTATTAGTCATGTCCGAATGTGTCATGTACATTCTATTCATTGTGATCTCCCTCTTGTTTAACGAAGAATGAAGATACAGTAGCTCTACATACTAGTGATTATGCGCAAGGCAGAGATGGATCTTTCATTAAAACTGGATGTAGGCATACACAACCATCTGCATTCTGCAACGCTAGCACTGTAGCACACTACTGTACGTGCAGGGTTCATCCATCCATGTCCGACCGTGGGAACCAAGCTCGCAGCTTAATTAATCATGACTCGAGTTCTCTCATTTGCATTGCTTAGGAATACTTTTTTTTTTGAAAACTTTGCTGAAGAATACTACATACGTATGTTTTGCTGAAGAATTATATATATGTCAGTGCTGAATGAGTAAATAATGCATGCCATTTTAACATATAATCAGATCCCACCTCGATCTCTAGAATAATGGAGAGATGTGGTAAGCTGATAGCTCAGGTTGTCCGCAAGGCAGAGACTAGCCTTAATTTGAGATGTACTCTATACAGATAAATAGGACAACTAACCATGTTGTGGACTCTATCTGCATATATTATACACAGTTTGGCAGCAGCAATATATGCTAAACTACTAGCTTAGGGCTCTATCATTTCTATGCTTATTAGCAATCGCTTGAGATTTTCGGCTTAAGAGGCATTGGGAATGTAGTCTGCGGCTACAATATAGTGCGGAGCTGAAAGCCTGATCAGTGCCGCTAAAACATGTCTCCTTTTCTGTTTATATAGAAGTCATGTGACTGGCTATACTGTACATTGTAATGTACCTACCTTGATGTATTGCCATGCTTAACAATCAGTCGGGATTTGGGCTGGAGAGAGGCATCAAGGATATGTAAAATCCGCAGGTATGGGTGGATATCTAGGTTCAAATTAAAGCTAAACCATGCCATCTTTTGGTTCCTGAATCAACTAGATTGCTGAATCACCTAGGTCACCTATACATTCCTCATGGCCGCTAGCTGTTGTATGGTGTCGCACTTAAACTTACAGTCAAACCTCCACTGTCGTTAAATCAAGATACAGTATAGTACAAATGACTCCTTACACACATAAGCTAATAAAAAAAATACCGAACAATCAATCAGTGAAAGAATAGAGATACATTATATTTGCCGAGTTTGCTTGCCCAACTGTGTACATAACAATACTATACTAAATATCACTACGTGAAAACCTCAAATAGGTCACGCAACATTTGTAACGGGCCCTTAACGTCCGTTACATCCACCCACATCTGTAACGGTTGTTGTTTGGCGCACGTTACCCATAAGCGCGCCAGGACGACCCCGGGGTTGGCCTCCACAACGCCTGTTACCAATGTGGACTTCTGGTAACGGGATTCTTAAACGCCCGTTACATGAATTCTTTGTAACGGACGTTAAATAGAGCCCGTTACAAATGTTAAACCTATCGGTAACGGGCCCGTTACAAATGTTAAACCTATCGGTAATAGGCTTGTAAAGTCCGTTACCGATCAATGCCCTATCAGTAACGGGCTGTTTAAGTCCGTTACTGATCACTGCCATATTGGTAACGGGCTATAAAGTCCGTTACCGCTAATTTCGTACTGGAGACGCATGCTTGTTAGGATGCGTCTCCTTTGCTGGCGACCCAATTGGATACGCTCGTGTCTTAGGACTCGTCTCCTTTGATTGCCACCCAGGGTCGCCTTTTTTCTCACATCGGAGACCCACGTTTTTATTGCTCGTCTCTGTCTTCTCCTTCCGACACCACTCGCTCTCTCTCCGCAGAAGGACACTCCCGTTCCGACAACAACACTCGTTCTCTCTCCTTAGAAGGTCACTCGCTCGATCTCTGTGCTCAGATGTCCCCGCCGGCCTGTCCCGTTCGCCGCCGCCAGCTGCGCGCGCTCTCAGGATCGCGCTTAATTTCTCTCCTCAGAAAGCCAGTGCTGTAGCAGCAGGCCGGCTGGCCGCGTGCGCGACGGCGAAAGGGGCCAGCGGACGTCGACCGCGGCGTCATCCAAAGCAGACGCCTCCGTGTCCCCTCCCCCTGGGGCTCGGCGCCGTACTCCGCGCTGTCGCCGCGGCCCTGACGCCGCCTCCGATCCTCCTCCTCGGCCGCGCTCACCTCGTACATAGAAAGTACTCGTCAAGGTGGAAATTAATTGCCCCATTTTATTGAAATTCTTCAGCTGTCCTAATCCTCTTGTGTTATCGGATTTTTGTGTGATGAATTATGCTCATTTGATGTATGGAATGCAGATGGCGTCTGCTGCTCGGGCTTGGAATGTTGAGCAAGTGTTCTATGTACCTGACCTTGCAAAGAAGAACTGGTCTGTGGTTATGCCTGGAAAAAAAAAGGATTGTTGGGGTTGAAAATGTTGTTGAGGAGGAGGAATACAACTAGTTTGACGAAATTCCATCCTTTGACACTTCATACAAGCCCCGACTCTTAGGAACTAACAAAACACCGTACATGCGAAGCGACCATAGTGAAAAAATCCATATACAGAAATCAAGGAAGAAAAAACAAGCCTGATTTCTGCTGAATCCTTTTTGTAATGCAGGATGTGTCTATTAGTGGAAATGGAATCCGTTTTGTAATATAAAGGATGTGATGTATTGGTGGAATTTGAATCCTTTTTGTAATATATAGGATGTGGTGGAATTTGAATCCTTTTTGTAATATATTCTGCTTAAGATACTATATATATTCTGTTTACATTCTGCTTCAGTTCAGTAAGTATGCTGCAGGTTGTTTCAGTTTAGTAACGGGCGTTAATATAAAAGAGACGAGGAAAAGCCAACCCGCGTCGCCTTTGGTACGGGCAAGAGACGAGGATTAACCAACCCGCGTCGCCTTTGTTATGGGCAAGATATGCGAAATCACACACACAAATTACATCAAAAGAGACGCGGATTAGCCAGCCCCCGTCGGCTTATTCTTCTTCATGCTTGCAAGTGAGTAGGTAAATCATACAAAAAATTGTACTGCACATAGATAATCACACAAACATTTCTCTTGAGATGCAAAATCACACACACAGATTACAGTCATCATTGACACATCAGAAGATTACAAAGTGGTCATCTATGTTCATCATCACTAGGCACTACCAGGATGAGGAACATAGATCTAAACTAAGCAAAAGAGATATACTTCCGTCGGCTTGTTCTTCATGACGAGATATGCAAAATCACATACACAGATTACAGTCATCATTGGTACATCAGATAGGGAGGCCTCGGGATCTTGGCCAGCTCGGCAGCCTCGAACTCGCGTCCGGCTCCAGCTGAATCTCTGGCCGGCCAGAGGTAGAAGACCACTACAGTGGTGGGTGCTGACTTGGTGATGTTGAGGCTCAAAGGTCGATCTTGCTCGCCTTCCCTGCCCGTCGGTCGATCGTCGGAGGTGAAGAGAAAGGAGCCCGCCGTCGGCTTGTTCTTCATGACGAGATATGCTCCAGATTCTGGCTTCTTCTTCATGCTTACAAGTGAGCACAAGAGAAAGATGCAGAGAGGGTGGAAACATATCCTTTCAAAAATCCTCCTCCTGGAGGAGGGAAAGCAAAAGGAAGCGCAAGTTTGACGGGAAAGCTGCAGCATGATGGTTCTGGGCTTCTCTCTCCAGACCTGATCATTCCGTCGGCTTGTTCTTCCTGATGCCAGGAGGTTCTGGGCTACCTTCCCCCGACAGCTGATATATCACAAGGATTTTTCTAGTAGCTGTGCTAAAGGGATGAGCAACCCACACCCATATCACAAGAATTCTTCTAGCAACTGAGAGAACGAGGAGGAGGAAGAAGAGAGAAAAGCAAAAGCTTGCGCCCTACAAGATCTATTCTTTGTGCCATAACTAGATCTAGATCTAGAGAAGAAGGAAGCAAGTGAGGAGGACTGATAGGCGTCGGTCTTTTTATAGCAAAAATAAGGAAGGGATAACATCGGTTGTAAAAAAAGAGGAAGGGATAAGATCAAGAGCACATGAAACGGGAAGGTTCCCAAGAAATTGATGCCAGATCCAGTCAATGGGGAAACAGTTGCCCAGTCAATGGCTGGGAGCAGAGGCAGTGATTCCAATATAGAATTAAATGATACGCGGATTAACCAAACGTCGTCTGCAATGGAGAATTAAAGCATACGCGAATTAGCCAAACGTCGTCTCCATTGCTTACTTAAACCGTGTTTGGAAACAAATATCCTGTATCTTCTCCTTCCAAAATAATTTAGATCCCCTGCCCCTTTATCTACCCGCGAAAAAACAGTAACTGCCTACTGCTCATCGTCACCATTCCCGACCGGAGATGAATAGCATGCCGGGAAGAAGCAGGCGGCACTAGCCGTCGTCGCTGCTGGACCTCCCTCAAGACCTCCGCATTGAGATTGCGACGCACGTCGGTGCGACCTCGGAGTGGCCCTTGGCTGACCTCCGCAGCCTATGCGGTTCTTGCTCGACCATGCGCCGCGTGTGCGGCCACGACGACGTCGGCCGGCGTTTGTCGATAGAGGGGATACGAGATAAGATTTCTTGGGTGTGGGACCCCACCGCCTACAAAGCCTTCCTTACTATGCTGACCGATCTCGGGAATCCGGAGGCTTGCTTCTTCTCCGGGATCAAAGCCGTCTTCATGGAAAACAGGGGATGCAATGATCTCCGACGCGCCGCCGAGGGTGGGCACGATGTGGCGGCCTATCTATACGCCATCTTGCTCTACAGGGACAATGGCGGTGCCGCCGCCAATGACACCGCGAAGCGGTACATGAGGCGGGTCGCGGGCGGCGACAGTACGACGTGGAGATGGCTGAGCAACGAGGGGTGTCTGCCTTTGCGCGAGAAGGCCGCGTGTGCGATCCACTCCTCGACTTGGCGCATTTGGGGTGAACCGCTGCCGCCTCCGGCACAGGTGCGCGGCGATCAGCCATGCGCAGGCAACGGCGGCTGCTGCAGTGTGGATAAAGGATGACTTCGAATTTCTCTGTTTTGCAGCGAAGACTGTAGGCTCCGCTGCGAAATGGTGAAGTTCGAACGGAGTATTGGAATAGGAAATCAGTAGTGGATTAGCTTTTGTATGTTGCTCGTATTATCTGTGTAAAATTTTGGAAGAGCAGCAAAGCCGACGCGGGTTATCAGTCCCGTGTCGCTAATGACAGTGGGGCCCAGTTCTATTCGAATGAAGAACAATTCCCATTTCTCCTTTTAATCTGCAATCAAATGTTGTAACAAGTATTTCTTCGTCGTAATTAGTCCAAATTTGATTTTTTTTCTAAATTTTTCTAAAATCACCATGTTTTCATTAATTTTATTGTTTAGTGTATATTCGTTTCTTGAATAATGTTTATATGCCTTATTTTGTTTTTTGTAAGTACAACATATAAATAATATTTGTTTTACACAACCATTAGTGATGAAACTTTGCATTTCGTAAGCTTAAGGTGAACACAAGGTTTTGTTAAGTTTTCAAATGCATATGAGTTCGAACATGTTGCAAAGTGTGGAAGACTTTAATGTTCAAGCAACATTTTAGGAAACTATGTGAGAGATGTAGACATTTGTACACAAGTATATTATTCCTTCATCGATACCATTTGAAATTTTGAAGACAAGTTTAGGTACCCAAATTATGTTGCCAAGTCAATTTGTAGATTTTTTAGAGCAAATTTGATGTTATTAGAATTATTATATAATTACCATGGGGTGTAAAAACGAAATATAAGAATTTTGGGCACACAAGTGTGACTGTTGATATTTTATTCAAATACTAAATGTCCAAATATGAATTGTTCGTATTTTTATGATTTTTTAGGTGCTGTTTTATGGGCTCTAATATTTTAGGGAAGCAAGTTTCATTCCAAAAAAAATAGTGACGAGCCCACACGTCAGCGTCAGCAGCCAATATAAAAAAGATAACCGTTGCCTGCCCGCCCGGACCCAACTGCCAACAAAGGCGATGCGGGTTCACTAACCATCGTCGCCAATGACACTGGCCCACGCGTCAGCGTCAGCGTCAGCAGGCTAACCCGCGTCGGCAATGACTATCCATTGTCTCTAAATCTAATTCATCTCAACAAATCTCCAGTTCATCACAACAGATCTCCTGTTCATCACAACAGAACACATATTATAGGAGACGTGGATGGATCAAACAACCAAACTAATTAACTAAGCAAACAAAATCAAACAACCAAACTAATTAACTTAGCAGTTCATGATCTAGAAACAAACTAAGCAGTTCAACAACCTGACGAATACAAACACACGCACAACCTAAGCAGTTCGACACAAGCAGCAGTCTATCATTTAGTCGGTCGCCGCCGTCGGAGTCCTGCCGTCATCGCCGCCGTGGCTGCCGTCGTCGCCGTCGGAGCTGCCGTGGCTGCCGTCGTCGCCGTTGGAGCAGCCGTGGCTGCCGTCGTCGCCATCGGAGCCGCCGTCGTTGAAGACGAAGTGGCGGCGACCAGCCCGCTTGACCACGGGGAGGTTCTCGAGCTTCTCAGCCAACCCGTGGATCCTGAAGGCGAGACCCTTCACGCTCGGGTCCTTGTCCACTTCATGATGTGCCTTGATGTCGAAGGCCGCGCCAACATCTTCAAGCTTTCTGAAGGTGCTCCTGAGCAGGTCGACGGCGAACTTAGTGTAGTCGAAGAACGGTTCCTCGTCGGCGTCCTTGGTCGCAGGCTCCTTCCCCTTCTCTAACTTCCTCCAACGGCGGCTTTCGTCGTCGTCATCCTCCCTTCATCCCCGCTTCGACGGCGGCGGGCTCCTTGACGCCATCTCCTCCTTCTCTCGGTGACCGAAGATTTGTAGTGGTGGATTGCGAGGAGGAAGAAGAAGCGAAAGAGATGATAAGCTTATGGAAGAAGCAGGGGAAAGCAGGGGAAGGCAGGGGAGTTATATTGACAAGACGCGGAATCGTCAGGCGCCTCTGCCCCCACCCACTACTCCACTACTGCCAGTACGTGCCACTGAATTGCGCATCGGGCTCCGTTTCGGGCGCAAAACCATCCAAAACCACGTGTCGCCTTTCAATTACGCGGGAAGGAGAAGGGGCAGGGGCAACGATGTCGGGCCCACTCGTCAGTGGCAGCAGCCAAACTGCGGCGCCTTTTCAATTTCCATTTATTATTTTAGATGGCCGAGGTGCTTTTTTCAACTTCAACCCTCGTCGCCTTCTTCAACTTCATCCCTCATCGCCAACTTCGTCCCTCGTCGCCAACTTCAACTCTCGTCGCCTTCAACTTCAACCCCCGTCGCCTTTCAATTTCCAAACCCCGTCGCTTTTCTATTTCCTCCCCTTCTCCTTGATGGCTGTGGTGTGCTTGATGCAGCTGCTGCCAGATGATCTTGTCACCCAGATCATCATCCACTCCATCAAGGATGAGCCCGTCTTCCATTTTCTGAACCTTCACAATAAAATCTGCAGCACCGTCCGGTGCATCTGTGACTCCGATGAGGTACTACTGCACGTGTCGCTCGTGATCTTCGTCGGGTGTGCAAGAATCGCTACGTCAGGTCATGCTTTGAGCGGCGCTTCCGCGAGGCCATTCATCCGGAGGCATTATGCTTCGAGGGGATGGAGAGGTTGATGAGGCGGAGGAACCCCGATAAGGGTCTGAAGCTCATCGGAGATGCCGCTGCTGAAGACTCCGGTGCCAAGTACTTCTTAGCGATGCTGAAATACCGTTGCAACCCGGCGGACCCCGAAGCCATGGCACTGCTCCAGGAAATCAGCGGCGGCCCGTTGCCCCCTGACGGGCGGTGGAAGAACCACAACCTGCGGCGGCTGTGCTACCTCATCAACCAGGATCTCGAGAACATTGCGTAGTGGTACTGGCTTGATGACGGCGACGACGACATTCCGTTGCTGCCCGTCCAGAATCCCCACATCTGCATTTGGGCAGCGGGATGTAGGCGCTACGGGCCGGATACCAAAGAGATCATCCACTACTGCAGCGCCGAGTGTCGCATCCGTCATGAGTTCGACCTCTGGACGCGTAACTTCTGCCCCGCCGTGGAGTACACCGTAAGCAGGATGAACATCGGGATGTAGGCGCAAGCATCAATGAACATTATCTATCTTGAATGTAAATTATTAGATATTACTAAACGGGGATTTGATTTTATCGGGATGTCGGTTTTTAATCGGTTTTCGATAGATAATATTTGATTTGTCACGTTTGTGAGTCAAATCAAAGGTTGCGGTGGTCTCATTTGCCGTCACGAGGCCTAGGATGCCCTCTTGGGTGTCAAAACCGCCGAAGCGGGCACGGCGGGGGCGGCGGTGCCCTCTGCTTCCTCCTTTGTTCTATTGGAGAATGAAGAACAGTTTATCCGTCCCATGTCACCGACAGCATTTCTCTTTTTAATCCGCAATCAAATTTTGTAACATGTATTTCTCCGTCGTAATTAGTCCAAGTTTGATTTTTTTTCTACAATTTTCTAAAATCACCGTGTTTTCATGATTTTCATTGTTTAGTGTATATTCGGTTTCTTGAACAATGTTTATATGCCTTATCTTGTTCTATGTAAGTACAACATATAAATAATATTTGTTTTCCACACATCCTGTAATAAAACTTTGCATTTTCGTAATCTTAAGGTGAACCACAAGGTTTTGTTAAGTTTTCAAATGCATATGAGTTCGAACATGTTGCATTGCAAAGTGTGGAAAACTTCAATGTTCAAGGAACATTCTAGGAAACTATGTGAGAGATGTAGATATTTGTACACAAGTATATTATTCCTTCATCGAAACCATTTGAAATTTTGAAGACAAGTCTAGGTACCCAAATTATGTTGCCAAGTCAATTTGTAGATTTTTTAGAGCACACTAGATGTTATTAGAATTATTACATCATTAACATGGGATGTAAAAACGAATTCTAAGAATCTTGGGCACACAAGTGTGACTGTTGATATTTTATTCAAATACTAAATGTTCAAATACGAATTGTTCGTATTTTCATGATTTTTTAGGTGCTGTTTTATGGGCTCTAATATTTTAGGAAAGCATGTTTCATTCGAAAAAAATAGTGGCTGGCCCACGCGTCAGCGTCAGCAGCCAAAATAAAAAGATAACTGCTGCCCGTCCGCCGGACCCAACTTCCAACAAAGGCGATGCGGGTTCACTAACCATCGTCGCCAATGACACTGGCCCACGCGTCAGCGTCAGCAGGCAAACCGTGCGCGGGCTGCTCAAAATTTCCCACCTATATTGACTATAAGGCCCATGGAATTCCAATTCCAGCAGAGAGCCTTCAAGGGCACGCAAGTAATTTTCTTAAAAACAGTTACGCGCGCAGTTCATATTCGTCTCCTCGCTAGACAAATCCACAACGCCCGCACTCTCCCCACCGCCGACGCCACTCTCCCCGCTCACCTTCGCCGCTCTCTCCCCGCTCGCCTTCGCCGCTCTCTCCCCACCGCAGCCCTGCTCTTCTCCAGCCCCACCGCTCCCTGCGTGACGACGGTGACGAGGACGCGGTTACTGGCGTGCGGACGGCTTCCCGGTCAACCTATAGACGGTTGACGCGGATCCGTCATCCCCAGCCACAACGATGAGCCGGCCACCTCAGGCCACGAGCCGATGTGGATCCGACCCCTCCGACCATCACGAGAACAACTACTTCATTCGTGACAGAGGTTAGTCCTGCTTGAACCCCCAACGCCCACTCTCTACTCGGCCACCAAATCTGCTATATATTCATGTCAATGTGGATTAGGGAGACATGCCTTGATAGTTCATCTTTAATTGATTGACTGGATTTGATGGATGGATTTTGTTACTCCAAGTCTGCTTGAATAAATTGTTGCTAACAGATGAAGTTATATGAACTGTTGAAATTCATTTTCATATTCCTAGTGCTACAATTTTTGCATTGTAAATTCATGAAAAGCATTGAGGATGTTAGCATACTTTAATTCTGCTATGTTTTGAATGTACCAGATCGACAGTTATGCTTTGGACCTGTTAGCATACTTTAATTCTGCTATGCTTTGAATGTACCAGATCGACAGTTATACTTTGGACCTATTAGCATATTTTAATTCTGATGGCCACATAATGTCAGTGGGAATTGCATCGCAGTGGTTTATAATGTAGTCCACCCAATCTGTTATATATTCATGTCAAGGTGGATTAGGGAGACATGCCTTAATAGTTCATCTTTAATTGATTGACTGTGGATTTGATGGATGTATTTTGTTGCTCCAAGTCTGTTTGAATAAATTGTTGCTAACAGATGAAGTTATATGAACTATTGAAATTCATTTTCATGTTCCTGGTGCTACAATTTTTCCACTGTAAATTCATGAAAAGTATTGAGGATGTTAGCATACTTTAATTCTGCTATGCTTTGAATGTACCAGATCGACAGTTATGCTTTGGACCTGTTAGCATACTTTAATTCTGATGGCCACATAATGTCATTGGGAATTGCATCACAGTGGTTTATAATGTAGTGATAACTAGACTGTCCTATGCTTTGTTGTGAGTGTTAATTGTTTCACTACTCTCATATATATTGTTATTGTTGGTGTCATGATGTGTTGTGAGTGTTGTTTCACTACTGTCATATATAATGTCATGATCATTGCTTTATCCTCTTGTTGCATGTACACATGGAACACACAATCCATCGCTGCTGAAGTTGGACAAGGAAGTAGTTGAAGGAATTTATTCTCTGCTTTGATATATAAGCATATTGTTGTGTCCCTGTCAAAATGGTTAGCACCTATCCCTGTATGCTAATTAAGTAAAATATGAACTGTGTATGTCTATGCTGATTTTATTTACGACTTGTAATGATTTCTAGTGTAATATCAGTTATTTTGCCTGTCAGAGAAAACGAATTTATCTAATAAGAATTTTGTTTAGATTTTCAGTGTTGCTTATGTTGCTCTACTGACAACCTGACATATCATCTATGCAGTCTCCCACAACAACAAACTCCTCTACCTCCAGTGCACCATCACAGCCCATCGTCGGTGAACCTTCTTCACAAGGTCACTCAGCACAGATTGCTGCGAGTAGTACTCTATCCCGCGGGTCAAGGACACAAACCAAATGGCCAGAAGATAAGTTGACTGCAACTGGACTTGATGCCAATTTTTGCCTACCCCAGATGCTGCGAGGGATAGATTTGTATTGGTCTGTGGTCTCATTGCTCGGGAGAGGGTGTCAATCAACAAGGCGGTTGATGATTTCTCACCAATTGAGAAGGACCATCTGTTCACAGTTTTAGAGGAAAAGCTAGATTACCCAGCCAATCTGGAAGAATCTGTTCGCAAGAAGGCAGTTAAGGCAGCTATATCAGAGATTGGAACCTTGCAACGGCGGTTCAAGGCCCATTTAAGAAAAAATATGTGAGCGAAGAGGAGACTCCCTTTGTGAAGCATGCCTTTTTGCAGCAACAAGACTGGGACATGTTTGTGCAGGAAACCAATTCGCCTTCATTTCATCAATTGAGCCAGGAGATGAAACAAAAGAGAGCATTGCACAATAAGCCACACAAGACGGGCAGAAAAGGTTATCGTGGTAAAAGGAAAGAGTGGGAGGAGGAGGATGCAAAACTAGCTGCAGAAGGAAAACAGAACCCTTGGGACAAATTTCCTGGACGTTCGAGACCTTATCTGCGAGCAAGGGTAGGGAAGAAGAGGAAGAATACTAGTGAAGGAAGCGGAGGCATAACATTCAGTAACCCTGCGGTGGTGGGGGTAGCAGATAGGGTGAAAACACATGCAGCTCAGGGTAGCGATGGTTCTTTCTCTAGGGTTAGGGAGGATGATATCCTCACCGCAGCACTTGAGACTCCAGAGCATCGAGGTCGGGTCCGAGGCGTGTCTAGTTCACTTGGCTGGGGTAAAGGGTTTGGTGAAGAGTTCGCTGGAATGTACAGGAAGAAGAGGAGGAACAAGAGGTCTGATGCTCATGATATGATGAACATAACATTTAAATCAATTGTCCATGCTCTAAGACTATCAGGCATCAAAATACCGAAAAATGTACTTCTTTCTTCCCAATTACCAGCGCCTGTCAGTAGCAGCGAGGAAGAAGATGTGCATGGCAGCGAGGAAGAAGATGCGCATGACCGCGAGGAAGAACATGCGCATGACAGCGAGGAAGATGCGTGTGGCAGAGAGCAAGACCATTGGAATACCAACGAGGACGAAGCGAATCAAGTGCACAGTGATAGTCGATCACCTATGCTGGACACAATAGATAAGCTGACAGAGCCAACCGCGTGCAGCCTTTTGGATGGCACCGGGATTAATGTGGAGCTCGCACTAGCGAAAGTCTTTCCATTTCAAAAGGCTTGCCATTTAGTACTGGTGCAGGATGGGTATGTTGTGGTGCAACCTACTTATGTGTGGGCCAATGCGGGTCACTACCCTCTGCCTGTACCAATTGATGGGGGTGACATAGCAACCCTAGCTGAGGCTCTCGTTCAAAGGATCCAATGGCCAAAGGACAGGTTCCTTATACCACCCATGACGAGACATCCCAACCCTGAAGCCGCAACAGGTAGCAGGGGTATAGCATCAGATGGAGGTACTGCAGCTCAGTGTCAGCAAGAGAAGGCTCAGCAGCAGCAGTAGATCAGCAAAACTACGCAGCAGGAGCGTCGACAACAGCCAGAGGAGCCCAGGCAAACTCCGCCTAAGCAGCAGCTGCAACATGAGGATAAGCAACAGACGAAACAACAGCCTCTCCAGCAGCAGGAGCGTCGACAACAGCTGGAGGAGCCCAGGCAAACTCCGCCTAAGCAGCAGCTGCAACATAAGGATAAGCAACAGACGAAACAACAGCCTCTCCAGCAGCAGGAGCGTCGACAACAGCCGGAGGAGCCCAGGCAAACTCCGCCTAAGCAGCTGCTGCAACATGAGGATAAGCAACAGACAAAACAGCAGCCTCTCCAGCAGCAGGAGGAGGAGCGCAGGTAATCTCCCCCTAAGCAGCAGATGCAACATGTACAGCAGCCTCTGTAACAGGAGGAGGAGCCCAGGCAATCTCCACTGCAGAAGGGGGAACCAGGCCAGGAAACCTTTGTCTAAAGATGAGATTCTTAACTGTATTATTGGGACAGAACAGGAACGACCAAAATACAAACCTGGTGCACCTATGTTGTCAGAAGCAAACTTAAAGGCTACTGGACCAAATTGTGCTAGGTTGCATGCTTACGTAATGGAACACAATAAGGATAAACTTGCCTTTCCAGCAAAGGTGGATCAAGACTACTTTAAAGGTGGTGGTGGTGCTTTAATGTTAAACATTGCATTCAGTAGCGTGTATAACCTTATAACCCTGGCTTCTCTGGATGTTACCTTCTTGAGGTTGTGGACATTGTAAGTCCCTTAAAACCTAAAAAGATATTTCTTTAATTTTGAGCACAAAGTTCATGCATGCTAACAATTTGATTTTTTGTAGGAAAATGATGGACAAGGCAGCGGAGATGCAGATCAGTGTTGGGTTTTTAGATCCAGGTTTTATTACTTCCATAAATATTTCTCAGCATTCTGGCCTTGTTACCAAAGCAATCTCAAATGCAATGAACAACAACTACGTGGTGGGTGCCTACTGCACTAGCCACTGGATAACAATGATCATCTATATGAAGTTCAAAGAGGTTTAGCATCTAGATTCTGCTAAACAACATCCCCCGCTAAAGTTCTCAGACCTCAAACCTGTTGTGGACTTGTCAGTATCTTGTAGGTTTTGTTCACAAAAATTCAATCTCTTAGTGTTTCTAATCGGTATTGCTGACCATGCAGGGCCTTTGGTACAATATCTTGTAGGTTTTGTTCACAAAAATTCAATCTCTTAGTGTTTCTAATCGGTATTACTGATCATGCAGGGCCTTTGGTGAACATGCACAGGACGGAGTGATGAAAGGAAAGAAAAAAAAGGCAAAAGCCATACTCAAGCACAAAACAAATCTCGATGTAAGAACAAGGTTATTTTATGGTCCCTTCTTACCTATTTGGTACTGCATTAACTTGTCATTTTGGTACCTCGATGTAGTGTGCTCAGTAGCCATGGGGGTCCTCTTTGTGTGGATTCCAAGTGGCATTCCATATGTTAAGACTACTCGATGACATACCTGACATCAAGAAGGCTGTTGTAAGTAGATAATAATGCTCAACCTTGTCTCTGCTCATATTCTCCATCTGATTTTAGAAACTGATTTCTACTTGTATTCTCATAAATGATTGTATTTTGCAGGATTTCAAATCTGCTGTAGATGTTTCCACAGAAGATCTAAAGCGTGTCCGGGAGATGCTGTGTGAGTGCATTCTTAAGGAGACCATCGACCGAAAGGGCAACTTCTACAATGGTGCACCGTGAGTTCATTGTAGCCAGAAACTTGAAACTCATTCAGTCTTCTTTAGTCAGGTGTTGTTACCTGAGAAACCTGCTTAGCTTGCTTGGTTGGGGTCAGATGCTGCCTGGTTCAGGTAGTTTTCTCATGACTCCATCCAAACAAGCCCTGATGAGAGTAACTTGAAACTTGATGTGATCCTAGCTTGTCTATAAATGTGATCTTGCTTGTCTATAAATGTGATCTTGCTTGCCTATATCTGTGATGTGAGAATGTGTTTGTGATGTTGCCTTGCTGTGGTGGCTGCCATATCCTAGCTGGTTCCAGGATGGCAGGATGCAGCCCCTGATGGCTGCCAAATCCTGGCTGGTTCCAGGATGCAGCCGGCAAGCAGGCAGGTTACTGTAGGGGTGGCCTACGTATCTGTAACGGGCGTTAATTAAAGCTCATTACAAACACTGATCAGTGAGTAACGGGCTTCATTCGGAAAGCCCGTTACAAACATGCCAACAATGTAACGGGCAGTGTAAAAGCCCGTTACCAGTACTGACCGGTGGGCCCCAGGACCTGGCCCGTTCGTCGAGATATAGGAGACGCGGGTTGAAAGCACACGTCTCCTTTAGTCGAGAGACAGCAGACGCGTGTGGAAACAGATGCGTCTCATTTCGTCGAGACAGAGGAGACGCAGGTTCACAGCACGCGTCTCTGATGTTGATTTCACAGTAACGGGCTCTGTTTTCATGCTCGTTACCAAAGTTCCCTGTGGGCCCAGAGAAACAGCCATTTCACGTGACCGGTGACTAGTTGTGGTAACGGTCATTGTTTGATGCCCGTTACGAATCCTAAATGTGCTGAGACGCGTGTGAAATAGACGCGTCTCATTTCGTCTAGATAGAGGAGACGCAGGTACACAACAGGCGTCTCCGATATTGAGCTACCGTAACGGGCTCTGTTTTGGTGCCCGTTACCAAAGTTCCCTGTGGACCCAGAGAAACAACCATTTCACGTGACCGGTGGCTAGTTGTGGTAACAGTCGTTGTTTGATGCCCATTACGAATATGTTTTATCAGTAATGGGCATCTACCTGTTAACTTTCTTGGCTCATTTGTAACACTTGATCGGTAACAGACGCTTTGCCCGTTATTAAAGGTCATCTACGCCCGTTACCAAAGTGAGTTTTTAACGTAGTGTATTGCATAAAAGTTCAACCAAGTGGCTGAAAGTTTTTTGGATGTTTCAAATGTCGGTTAGGGATTTTGCTCCACCAAGGGATTTTCCAAATTAAACTACATATAACACCTTTACTATTTAAGAAAAAACAACATTTTTTTAGAAAACACTCTGGGAATGTGTTGAAATGACTCATGATGGCAACCACAAATGTTTGTCCCGTGATCGTAATTATGACCACAATATATATGTAGTGATGCATACTGATATATAGTGACATGTGCACACACTTTACATGATGCTTGTGATGAACTGCTGATCAAGCCCGACCTGCAAGCAATTAAATCAGCTAGTACTTACACAACATATATGCTTTCCTATAAGAAAGGTACATGTTAGATGAACAGATGTTGGGGCCAAATAAACACAATAGCAAGCCATTATATATACGACCACCACGCATGTTTGTCCCCTGTGCTTTGGGCTTGGGAGGCATTAGGAGCTGGGACATGAGGTGTTGCCGTTTCTGACCGTGAAAGCTCTGGAGGAAAAGCAAATTGGCATTGTAGTTGCTGATGTCCGATGATTGGTCATAAACACTGTGGTGTGCTGCTCATCGATCTAGTTGTTCTCTCATCGTACCATGGCGCCTCGCGAACACACAGATAAATAACAATCATCCTCGCGGGAACAATAATGGATGATGACAGAGCAATTTTTGCACCCGCAGCAGGGTCATGTGATCGATGAACAAATTCAAGGTAAGTACGGCGATCTTGTGAAATTAATTTAATACAGCGAGCAACAATGAGCATGTGATCGAATAGCTGAAAGTGCAGAGCCAGGCAATGTGCTGTTTTCTAGAACTTTTTTTCTTGATTCTTAACTCAATTGAGACTTGAGAGGACAAAGTCCATCTTCCACAACTACACCTGTACCGCTGCATAATTTCGTAGAAAAGTTCCGGTGCATGTGTGTCATAGCACCGTGCGACGATATTTGCGAGCCTTGCAACAAATGGACATCGAGGAAGTACTGACGCGCACAGCATGCATGTGCCTTTGCATCGAGCTGAGGCTGCAACATACGCATGGGCTGACATATTTGATATTGAGTCCCCCTCGTTGAATTACTGACATCATGGTTGTGATTTGTGACAGTGATACTGCAGTTCCTGAATTTCATTTAATGTTCAATATCACACTTGTTAACGCAGAGATACGGTAGCTTACTAATGGTCATGTTCAAGGCAGAGAGATGACTCTTTGTTGGACTCCAAATAAATAGAGAAATGGCACACAAGCTAGGCACTATGGTAGGGTGTGTCTATATATGTGTGTCCAAGTTGGATGCAGGCACAACACAACAATGTGTAGGCTGCAGCAGGGCTTTATGTTTTTCCGCCTCTGCCTCTTCCGACTCAAACTTACATTAGGCTTGCGGGGCACTAGGAACATCCACTTCATGGCGTAGATGACTGTAAGTTTTGTAGTACCAATGCAAGTCAGTATAGTGTCCAATTTCTAGGATGCATCACATCACTGCTGGGAAGTTTTATTTCTCTTTCATTCTGCACCATAGTAACTTGTATATTATTCTGATGCACCTCGCAGACCGTATGGGATAATAGCTGATGGGGCACCGCGTCTGGGTCTTCTACAAGCTCTTGTGCGTCGCCGTGCAGGGCATTCCTCGTGACGCATTGGCTGATCAAACAAGGGCACGCTCTCTAGTTCATTGATTCTAACGACTGGGGCTCTCAGAGCAGGATGTCCCAGCAGCCAGGCTTGCGGTAGTTAATTTAGCCCCAACAGCTACATGTACTACACTGCAATTCTTCAGCAAAATGAAGGAGGGGAGGCGGCGAGAGCTTCCATTGGTCTCTGCTGCCGGGAGCACAATGAGGTGTCGTGCTTGCTGGAAATGAGTGGTGGAGAGCGTGTTGCAAACTTGCAGTAGACTCCGTCTGATTTTTTTCACCGCCCACGCAGAGTCAAGCATTACCGAAGAAAAAAGAGAAAAAGTGAATAAGGGAAAAGAGACAAAGGAAAAACTAAAGGGGAAAACAGGAGAGAGAGAACTCCATAGTGAACTTATTAGTGATAAAAATTCGGCTATCAACAATCGACCAGTGCATAGGCAATTTAAGATGGATCTAATCGAGCCACACAGTGGTATACAAAGATACATTTATATTTGATCTTAATCTACATGCAAAGCATTAAACAGCACACCCTCTCTGTCTATGGGTTGTATGAGATATTTGTACATCTGTCTATATGCTAAATTCGAGGTTCTACAGACGACCTGCCGTCTGTGGGTTGTACATGCCTAAGGGGTAGAAGATAAAAAAGGTAGTAACAGTTATTAAACTTGTCCTATGTACTTCGTTAACGCCCATATAAAATCAAATACGCCTAGCTAGCTAGTACTATATTTTCTCTAGAAGCCAAATGCTGGATGAAGAAGCTAGGGGAGGCCCAAATAAATACTCAGTCTTGCAATTCATTTTGGCTATTCCAGATACATTATTTACTTTAATTTGCTATTTATGGGTGATTATACGCGGGGTTTAGCATCCAAAGATTCGGCCCGCGCCGCTCCTTGGGGCGGCACGGGCGGAACGCAGCACGCCACGCCGCCGCCCGAGCAGCCGCGGCCGCAAGGAAGGCGGCAGCGAGGCTCATCCACCCCTTCCTCTCCCCCTCTGCTTTCCTCCTCCCCTCGTGCCCTCTTTGGAGACAACCAGGCCGCTAGCGTCCATGGCTGTGGCAGCTGCTTCCGGCCACCCGTGACCAGATCCGCTTAGGGGCTGGCCGGATCCGCACCCTTGGTCGTCGGATCGGCTCCTTCGTGGGGGCCGGCGTGCTGGGATTTGCAGCGGCGACTACG
This sequence comes from Cenchrus fungigraminus, assembly GCA_036936925.1. Classification (NCBI taxonomy): domain Eukaryota; kingdom Viridiplantae; phylum Streptophyta; class Magnoliopsida; order Poales; family Poaceae; genus Cenchrus; species Cenchrus fungigraminus. Next base: position 121,815,393 of record CM072770.1, on the reverse strand, counting down.
TATACTCCTTGCCACGGTGATGGCGGACCCAGCTTCGGCTACATGTGCGTTGTGCGGCCTAGGCATGGCCACGGCGGCAGTCTGGCGCGGCCAGGTGGTGGCGCCGACGTCTGTGACTGGCTTTTCCCGGCGGCGCTCGCGACGGGTGCGTGGCTGGGGTCGCGGCCGCTGCTTGGTTACGGCAGCGCTATATGGTCGTGGCGAGACTTGCCTCGGTAGCGGCGTCCTCTTCCTTCCCCTCCCCTTCTCTCCCACCACCACATCGAGGTCGTCCTCAAGGTCGCTTTTTTCCCATCTCCTCCCTCCCCCGCCGTCGCTGATGGTGCTGCTCCGCCGCGGTTGGGGCGTGGCGCCTATCACCCTCTCCACCCTGCCCTTTCCGCTCCCCTCCCTCCTCCCTCCCTCCCCCCCCTCTCTCTCTCTCTCTGTCTCTCTCTCTCTGAGCTCGGGCAACCCTAGATCTTGCGGGACCTTGGTTGCCGCCGTCGACGGGCTGTGCTCCCCCTCCTCCCTTCCGGCGGCTAGCGGTACGGGGCCTTGTGTGGGTCTGGTGCCCCTTCACTCTTCGATGCCGGCGGGGTGAGGCTGCTCTGACCTGCAGCCCCCCCTTCTGGTTCGTCTTCCCACCGATGTCTCTGGGTGCGCGGCGTCCTCTCCTTCCCACCGTCGGCCGCGGCCCCCTCCCGTCAGCGGCTACGGCCCCCCCTCCCTGTCGGTGGCGACCCTAAGTTCACGGACTCTCCCCTACCAGTCCCAGCATCGTCTCCTCCGCCGTCGGGCCCCTGCATGCCTCGCACTTGGTGTTGTCGACGTAGCCTCTCCGACGTGCCGACGGACCATGGCGGACCGTCTCCACGGCTCCGTCTCGCTTCTCAGCGCGGGTGTGGGCGGGTGGGGTCGCTGTATGGAGCTGCTCCGAGCTGTAGCACCCCCCACGGCATTGAGCTTCACCGGACTGCTCTCTTCAGCGCTTGCTGCTCCTCTACCCTACCTCGTCGTCGGTCTTCACTGCCGGTTGGAGATTGTGGGTCGTTGTTCAGAGGGTTGCTGGCCTGTTGTTGTTTCTCATTGCTCTCGCGTCATGGTTTGCATGTTTTCTTTCCATCGGAACGTTATCTTCTAAGCCCCAAGGTTTGCTGCGTGGAGTTGGATTTGGAGCTTGGCAAAAGCCTTGCTCGACCCTTGTCAGTGCTGACAACGACTGCATTCCCTAACGTAGTCTTCCTCTTGGGGCTCCAAATCCATTTGGTATGCAGGGTGAAAACCCAGTCTGGTCCTTCGTGGAAAGACGGACAATGGCAATGCTCTCGTCGTTCCCTCTTTGGAAGCATCGTCCTGCATGACATCTTCGCTCAGTCCTCACAGGCTTAGATTTTAGGCTTCCAGTGATGGTGTGTGGTGATCTTGGTGTCTTTGTTGTCCAGCAAGCTACGCTCCCGGCTACTCTAGTCCTTCTAGGTCTTGCTTTGTGTGGTGGTGGTGCAGGACTCTTTTCTCCTTTCTAGTGTTGTTTCGGTTGTTAGGTCGCTTTGTTGATCTTTGTACCTTTGTTCGGTTGCGCTTTGGGTTTCCCCTAAAGTCGCTTCGTTGTATCTCATTCTCTCCTCTTAATGAAAACCGTGCTATGTACGTCTTAAAAAAACAATTTGCTATTTATCAAGACATGGTACAAATCTAATAAGCGCATATCAAAAGGTAGGTACTTAGGAATATCAAAACAAGTAGTAAATTGGGACCAAGGGAGGTAATACAAGAGTACAAGCTATGACCACCATGTGCAAGGATACAATGCAAGATGATAAATAATAATGTTACCCGTAGTCCTAGTCCTAGCAAGGCAGTATACGTAATGGCAGATACGATGGCATGCAAGGCGGCAGGAGTGATTGGGATCCATGCATATAAATAGACACACCAGGGGGTTGGGTGTTGGCAATTGGCATACACTGATACACAACATTTTTGCAATGCTAGCATAAGTACCATATGCATGTCTTATCTGGTCGTTATGCTCAGCATTGTTATTATTTTGGGAGCTCACCTAGGCTCGGGAGGCATCTGGAGTATGGCCAGTAGTTGTACTGTGTGGAGGGGTATAGCCGAGTCCAGTGGTAGAATCCGTCTTAAAGCTCTCATGACTCTTGTGCGTCCATGACCACATGGTCAATTCCTTTGATTAGGTCCGCGAGTGCCTGCTACTTTGTAACAACAGCGCTCAGTCACATCGGATCCGTGTGTCACATTCATTGTGTGATCATGCGAATGCACGGAAAATACAGTAAGTAGCTCTACATACTCTAGTGATCATGCGCAAGGCAGAGATGGACCTTGCTGAAGAATACTTTTTTTTGAAAACATTGCTGAATAATTTTAGTGTTGAATGAATAATGTCCTGCTGAATGAATAATGCACGTACCTCACCTATACTACATATAATCAGATCCCACCTCTTTGAAAATGGAGATGCATGTTGTAGGCTGGTAGCTCAAGTTGTCCTAGTACGAAAACTACTTGAATTAACGAAAGGAAATAACCAGCCATAATTTGAGATGTACGTACTCTATTACACATAAATTGGACACAACTATGCTGTGAACTTTGAACTTTCTCTGCATATATATACAAGTATAAGCTAGTGTGGCAGCAGCATACGCTAAACTAGTAGCTCAGGGCTCTTATATATCGTTTTCATGCTTATTATTAGCAATCTCTTGAGATTTTTCGGCTTGGGAGGCATTCTGAATGTAGTCTGCAGCTACAATGTCAATGTGGAGCAGACCTGAAAGCCGCCTGAGTCCAGCGCTGAAGTCGGGTGCAAGATGGATGAATGGAATGGACCTGCCAGATTGAACAACGAATTAAGGCCCAATGCAAATTAATCTTTCATTATAATGAAATACTGCATCAATCGACGACGTATCATGAGCACCCTGCTTTTCGATTGATCGATGACGCTTGAGCTATAGTCCAGTCCAGTTTTGATACCGATTTAGTAGTTCATGATGAGTTTTATTTCTACACTATGTACATCTGACTCATGAACTATAGAAAGGTTTAGGCTCTGTTTGGTATCCATAAGTAAGGTGACTTAAAGTGTAAAAAGTGACAATAAGTCACTTGTGTGAACCAAACAACCATGACTTATTTGCACTTTAAGTCGCCTGACTTATAAGTTCCATAAGTAGCTCCACCCCTACTTAAAGTAACTTATTTTCACTTTTTCCCTCTCCTACCCTGTGTGGAGCCCACTGATTTATAAGTCACTGTAATCAAACAGGACTGACTTAAATCCAACTGACTTATAAGTCAGGTGACTTATAAGTGTAAAATTTTTGCAAATTGGTCCTTTTTTTGAAAGATTTTTACATATAGACCCCTGGTAGAAACAATTGCAGAAATGGACCCATAGAACGGCGCCGCGAGTCTTGGCGCCGTTGTTAGATTGCACGGCGCCACATTCCTTGGCGCCGTTCTCTGCCACGTCAGATCCCCCGTGGCGGGGAAATTTGGGGGCAAAAAATCACGGCGCCAAAAGGGACGGCGCCGTGCCATCTAACCACGGCGCTAAAGGGCCTGGCGCCGTGCCTCTAGTGTTTAGCCCCCCCTCTCGGCCCAGCCCACCCCAGCCACCCCAGTCCTCCTCTCCCGCAAGCCGCAACCCTAGCGGCCGGCCGGCCGCCAGCCGCTCACCACCGCGGCCGCCGGGCAAATCCCGCCGGCGGTGAGCTCCCGACGGCCTGCAGCGCCCCTCGGCCGCCTTCCTCGCCCGCGGCCACCCGCCCCTCGCCCGCGGCCACCCGTCCCTCGCCCCCGCGGCGGCGGCCGGCCGGCCAGCACCGAGCCACCGGCGGCCAGGTCCCGGCGGCGGCGAGGCCCTGCCGGCAGCCCCCGGCGGCGGGAGCTCCCCGAGGCGACGCGGTCCTCCCCTCCTCCATCTTCAAGGTGAGGCACCCCACGGCCCTCCCCTCCTCCATCTTCAAGGTGAAGCAGTGACTACTAATCTAATCATTAAATTTCCAATTTCTATAGTAGTTAATGCTTCGATTAGTAGTTCAATGATGGTGTATGTTAAATTTCTATAGTAGGCTATGTTAATTTCCTATAGACAATCACATGATTGTCTATGTTAATTTCCCATAGTACGGAAGAAGCATGTTTAGTCAAAAATTAGAAATGAGAGGAAAGTTTTTAAATTTAATTTTGGTGGTTTTTAAAGCTTCACAGTTGGATTCTATAAGTAGCTAGAAAAAGTTATTTTCTTATAGTTATTTTATAGTTGTTGGCATACAAGGTTTTGACATGTGGAATGATATTTTTTTTGTTTATGTTGGATAGATGGATAAGTTAGTGACAATTCGTCATGGTGGTATTGTTAGAAGGAATGACAATGGAGATGTTGAATTTGAGGGAATGCGGGAGGTTTCAATACTTTGGGACGTGGTCTCCCCACCGTACGCGACTCACCAGAGAGCGTACCTTGACTACACTAACGAGATTGACGCCCTCGTCCCCTCCACGGTTCGTCAATATGCAATGTTTGAACTATGATCATTTATTATGTCAAGTATATGGCAATTCTTGGGTAACTAACAATTACATACTTAACACAGGTACAGTGGGAGCCATACAACACAGCAGAAGTCCTGGCGATGCCTCTAAACCCGATGTGCCGCCGTGACCAGGACCTTTGGAGGATGAGGTGCCCCCTCATTTGTTTCTACGCAGTCGAGATTCACCTACCACACCGGGTAGCACGTCAGTTCGGGTTGGCCCAGATGTTTCCGCCGGAAGAGGTTTCCACGTCCATCGACTTGCACAAGTAATTATGACATTCAAACTCCACTTTACTTTTTTCCGCTTTGGAAACAACTTCACTAACCTTGTGTTTCTGTCCAAGTTTGATCGAGTTCGGCAGCGCAAGGTCACCGACTTCGTCGACCACCACCGTGAGAGGATTGAGTGGTGGAACAGGATGGACGGGAACGTTCTGCCGGTTGAGGGCCCGCACAACAATGGGAACTTCCGAGCCTACTTGACTTGGTACCACACTGCTACTCGTTACAGGCTGCGTCAGAGGTGGACACAGGACGACTACGCCGACATAGATTCCTCGGACGACGAGAACACCACCTACGACGTCAGAGGTCGCGAGGGACGGGCAGTAGAGCTGGGCCCCATCCTGGATAGAGTGGTTTGTTATCTTCTGACTAAAAACTACAAACTTCCATATACTATAGCTCTAATGTCACAACCCTTTCTTGCAGGGCACGTCTATGAGGGACTCGGTCACTGAGATCGATGCAGCACTTCAGTACCCGGTTGGGGACCCAGAAACTGAAGGGCGGTTCCGGAACTTGCTTCAGGTATTTCATGTTTTTTGCTTGTTCGGACATTACTTCAGCAAACCTGTTGTTTCACATGTAATGGTTTCTAACACAATTTCTTATTTTGTCATACTCTACAGAGGTTGCGCCGTCGTCTCAGTCGAGCTGCCGCACGTGCTGGTTGCCGGACTGTAGCTCAGGCCGACGTCTCCTTGCCTGGCACCTCGCGTGCGGCAAGGTCCTCCTCCTCACACTGTGCAGCAGGCACACGGTCCTCTTCTCGCACGGCCACATTCAGCGACGATGACGACGACGACGGGGACGACGACGAGGACACCGAGCAGGAGGAGCTTGGTGGGTCACAGCTAGAAGATGCACCACTTCCCACTCAGCAGACACAGCGACGTCGTCAGCCGCCTCAACGACACACACCGGGCACAGATGCACTTGGCAAGGGTAAGGGAAAGCGCAAGGCAAAGGGAGGGTGATCTTGGAGCTAGTTGTATGTCATTCGTGAACTTCTAGTCGTTTCTAAAACATAGACATGTGAACTTATGTACCATTTGTGAACCATGTGTGCTATGAGCTTGTGCTAATGCAGCTGTAGACTTGTGATAATGCATCTTTGAAATATGGATATTTGTCATCTGTTAAACTGTGGCTGCAGTGAATTGAAATCTTGTGCTGTCCAGATTTTTTAGCACACACGGCGCCATGCCTTTTGGCGCCACTTCTCAGGTCACCATGGCGCCACACCGCGCACCACGGCGCCAATAAACTCGGCGCCGTGTATGGCCATCACGGCGCCAAAAGGTGTGGCGCCGTGTGTCAGCCACCATGGCTGAGCCGAAGCACGGCGCCAATGTCCTTGGCGCCTTGACTACATACTACGGCGCCGCTCCATTTGGCGCCATCCAGTCAGTAGATACATGGCTTAACCCCAAAAGGTGTGGCGCCGTTCTTTGGTACCACACTTTAACAAAAACTACAACGCAAGTTCACAAATGACATTACCACAAGTTCGAATTATCCATCACAAGTTCATGGAAATACAAACACACAAATGAAAAGTTCATGCCACAAGTTCACATGATAGAATACAAACACACAAATACAAAGTCCATTAACACATGGATACACTTGGCGCAGCTAACAATGACCATCGTGGATGAAGTTGTTGTCGGCCAAGCCCGCCATCATCTTCCACATGCCTCCAATCTACTACTCATCCTCATCCTCAATAATTATCGGTAAATCTGTAACAAGTCCCTTCATGGTCTCCATTAAAACCTTATCTACTCCAAGTCCACGTCTCTGTTTCTTCTCCCTAGGCTCCAAGTTTGCATCCACAGATTTCCCCTTTTCATCTCTAGTCGGTCGAGGCCACAATCCTCTTTCACGTGCCGCTGCTCTTTGCTCTTGCTTCCGAAACTTCACGTAACTATTCAAAACATTAGGATGTCTTCCACCTAGACTACGCCACTTCATCTCATTCTCAACTTCGCGCTTGCCGTGGAAGAACTCAAAGTCACACTTTTTTGTTTTCTGTTCACAAGAACACTTATGTCAAAACACATTTTTTTAAATCATCTTATGTGCATTATTTACAAGCAAATAAAACTCACCAAATCATCTCCAACCATGTGCCCACAATAATAACCGATGCCCAACTCCGATGGAACTAAACCATTGTTCGCAACTACGCCGCAGTCGCACTTCCTCTCTGGAGCATGGAAATCCTCCTCCTTCTCTTTACCCTTTTCCTTTCCATACGACTCAGGCCAATACGACTTAGGACCATAGTCATATTCAGAGAGATGACAAAGTGGATACCCATTCTGCACAAGAGAAACGTCAAAGTTAGAACTTCGTTCAAATGCATTAATGAACTCTAGTATCATCTCAAATTACATTACTATCATCTCAAATTGCATCAATAACCTTGTTTTGATTTCTGCACTTAAAGGTAGGGATACCAGGGCTCCCTTTCGGCACCGGATCAATCTTGCAAGGCACACCACAATGACACAAGGGTGGATTAGCCATACGCGCGGCGATTGCTTGTTTCTTCTCTTCGAATGTCATTGGTGGTGGGTTTGGTGGAGGTGGCACCCAACGCTTGAACTTCTCATACGACTCTTTTTTCCATCGCTTAAAATACAAGATTCTTTGGTCAAACATTTCCGAGCCATCAATCTACTGAAAAAATAGCACATCTGCTCTGGCTGCACCAAAACAAACATTTCTTTCACCAACCATCATTCAAACCAAGAAATGTTGTAATGCAACCAATAACAGATATTGTACTTACACGATCATCACCACACGAGTAGTATGCCCGAGCCGCTGTCTTAGGGTGCATGGATTCAATTACCAAGGCCGGCTTGCCACAGTCACAATTTGGAACAGGCAGGGCGGGTGGTACAGGTGCATCCTTGCACGATACATCAGAATAGAGCTCCTTGGGCCGGTTCTTCCACTTCTTCTCACGCCACAGACTATCCATGCTCTGCAAAACATAAATCCTAGGTAAATAACTAGTAAATTATAGGAAAAAGTCCATTTTTGACCATCCAATTATAGGCTAAGTTTGGTTTTGGCCATCGAACTTCAAAACCGGACATCTTTGACCATCCAACTGTTAAAACCGTTCAAATTTGGCCATCGGGTGGTTTTGATAGGCGGTTTTCAATTTTTTTATTTACAATTTAGTCCTTAGATCTTAAAATCATTATTACTTTTTGCTCATACTTCCGATTTCGGTGATTCTTGCGGTCACACGTTCATAATGGTGAGCTTTGTCTTTTTAGATGTTATTTATACTATTTTATCACTATTTGTTATATTATTCTTATGTTGTGGTGTAGGAACAACAATATACGAAAAGTAAAATAAACGGGTACAAAATAATATGAACAACATTTTAAAATATAAAGCTCATCGTTAAGAACGCATGACCACAAGAATCATTTAAATCAGAGATACAAGTACAAAATAGTAATCATTTTAAGTTAGGAGGACTAAACTGTAAATAAAATGATTAAAATAGTTCTTGGATCTTAAAATGATTACTATTTTTTCCTCATATCTTCGATTTAAGTGATTCTTGTGGGCATGTGTTCCTAACGATGAGCTTTATATTTTAAAATGTTATTCATATTATTTGTACCTGTTTATTTTACTTTTCATATATTGTTGTTTCTACATCACAACATAAGAATAATATAACAAATAGTGATAAAATAGTATAAATAACATTTAGAAAGACAAAACTCACCATTACGAATGCGTGACCGTAAGAATCACCGAAATCGGAAGTATGAGAAAAAAGTAATAATCATTTTAAGATCTAAGGACTAAATTGTAAATAAAAAAATTGAAAACCGCCCATCAAAACCGCCCGATGGCTAAATTTGAACGGTTTTGACAGTTGGATGGTCAAAGATGTCCGATTTTGAAGTTCGATGGCCAAAACCAAACTTAGCCTATAGTTGGATGGTCAAAAATGGACTTTTTCCTAAATTATATAACCTAACCTAGATTAACTGAGTGAAAATTATATTTAAAACCTAGTAATGCAACTAATTCTACATGTACATATATAGTAATGCAACTAAATCAATATGTGCACTCCTCATGTCTATCACAAATTTAAATTTCACACATGCATTTTGATAGCATTTTCCAACCATATACTACCACTCATCGATTCGGCTTGTACAAGATCAAAAATTCAGTAGGATGCACCAATATGTAACTACATTGCATATATCCACGACACAATCCTCCTATCAACCACTAATTTCATAGATCGAGCCCAATATCATTCATCTACGGTTTCTTCAAATACTAACCACCAATCTAACAAAATCAAAGAAAAAATGAGGAGGGGAGAGGACTCACCTTTCGGGATCGAAGGACGGGCGGGGCCGGCCTTGAGGACGCCGGCGGCGGCGGGATCTGGCCGCCTACCGTCGGGGCGGCCGGACCTCCTGCCCTCCTGTTTCGAACGGAGGGAGGAAAAGGGCGCTGGGGTGAGCTGGGGCTCGTGGGTGCCCTTAAGGTTGGATAGAACGGCGCCAGATCCGTTAGCGCCAAATATACATTTCACGGCTCCAAGGGACCTGGCGCCGTGGTAAGCAGGCACGGCGCCGTTCCTTTTGGCGCCGTCATTTTGCCCGCAATTTTCCTCCGCCACGGGGGATCTGACGTGGCAGGTCACGGCGCCAAGTGATGTGGCGCCGTGATGCCTTACAACGGCGCCAGAGGTTGTGGCGCCGTTCTATGGGTCCATTTCTACAATTGTTTCCATCAGGGGTCCAAATGTAAAAATCTTACCGAAAAAGGACCAAATTGCAAAAATTTTACCTTATAAGTCAGGTGACTTATGGGAACCAAACAGGACCTTAACTACTGGACCCAACTAGGAGTTTTCTACACTACCCCTGCTTATCTCACTTGTTGGCATACATATATACAAGAACTACTAACGTACGCTTTCCTTTCCTAATTACAGACCGTTTGACCTTTTTAACCTCAAGTTTGGCAGTTCATCTTATTCAATAAATTTGTGCAAACATAGTCAAATTTAAGTCATTCTTGAAGAACTTTTATTGATAAAGAAAACAAAAAAATATTTCGTATCATTTTTGAACAAGACAATCGGTCAAATTTGAAGTAAAAAATCAAACGAACTATAATTTGGAATGAGGGAGTATCAGCAATGATGATGCAGTGCGGTATGGTTGATTTTTATGACATTGTGTAGTAGTATCAGGGACCAAATTGATCACAGTGCATCTTTGATCCCGATATCTGTGCAAGCACACTATGCGTGACTATGTCCTTTGCACATACATGTTTTAGGATTATGCATATATGCCTTCTCTAGCTACTGTATCGTTGCTTCTGCATGCATGTTAGTTACAAAAGAAAACAACCCGATCAGATTCCTCTCTTGCCAAGAAAAAGAAGACATAAGGAACTAACTTTTATTCAATTTGTCCTAGCTAGTTACTTTAAAGCCCATACTATATCACACTTACTTAATTAGAGCGAACCACACATGGTAGGTGAACAGATATATATTGGGGCCCATCCAAATAAACAGCAAGGTAATATAAGACCAGCATCTTAATCTAAAAAATATAAGACCTAGCAACTAGCATGTATATCACCAGCACAAGCTCAACATTTCATCGCCAGCACAATCTAGTGCTTTGGGCTCGGGAGGCATCGGGAGTTAGCACCACAGCCGTTGCCGTTGCCGAACGTAAACGCAGCTTGCAAGCAGCTGTTATCGTTGCCGATTTTCCTTCTATGAAGATGCATGCTGCTCATCAGGTTCTCATCTGGCCATGCTTGGTGCTATATGGCGAGCATTCCGTCTACCTCTAGCTAGTATGCACTGGACGATGAGCTAGTGATCCTGAACTGTCAGAGTCATTTGATGGGCAAATCAAGAGTAGCCCGCATATTATATATGCAGGAAATACAGGGAGTGCTGAAGAAAATGTGAATTTAAATTTTAAATCTGAATAATCTGTCAATTATTTGAGCATCAAGATGATCTCAAATGAAAAACATTTGAACTACGAAGTTAGGTCCGGGCGAATGCAACAATTTTCGTATAAAACGGCGGTAGGTGCACTATAGAACTCCTGCCGCTGTTTCAAATAATAGTTTTTGGGTACCGCCATTTGAAATGGCGGTATTGGTATAGTTTTGCAAAATTTTCAAACAGACACATTTATTTTTATGAAATCAAAAAAATAAATATAAAAATAAAAAATTCGAGACTGTCTGACACACTTAAATCTACTGCATTCGTCTCAATTTTTTTTTTAAAATTTACTGCAGCTCAAAAATTAAAAAATACATTTACTGCAGGCTCGCAGAATCAAACAAGCACTGCCTCCTACTACGCGAGTACACGAAAGTAATTCCCATTGGATCCGACTCTCGTTAAAATGGAGATGCGGTAGCTTTCTAATTACTCCCTCCGGTTTGGTAAAAGAAGTCGTTTTGGATAAGGTTTGGGTTAAACATTGGGAATATAAATGATGAATAACTTTTAAACCGTTGAGTTTAGAAATGTGAAAATCGTGTCAATAGATTTGTCTTGAAAATCATTTTCATAAAAATATACCTATATAATTTTTCAATAAATATTTTTATAGAAAAGAGAAGTCAAAGTTGTGTTTTGGAAACCGTGTCGCTGTCCTAAACGACTTCTTTTACCAAGCCGGAGGGAGTAACTAATAACGCGACTATGCACTAGAGTTTCTTCTGTGTGTTATGTCTTATGTGTATATATATATATACTAGCTGGATGTTGCATATCAGACAATATAATATAATTTTTTTTGCAATATATATGCTAGGCTGCTAGTGGTGGGCTGTTCTGGGATGACTTAGTTGATCGTTATGCTTAGCAACCAGTTTGAGAAACATTATTTTGGGATCGGGAGGCATCTGGAGTATATGCAGGAGATACCTGCTGAGGTCTAGCACAATCCAGTAGCACAACTGCACAATCGTCAGGCAAAGCATTTCTTTTAGTCCCTGTTCTAGGTTTGAGTGCCTGCCTCGTATCGACGGCCTCACATTCGTAGACTCTCTTATCTCCGGCACCATTCCCTGGTCACCACGCATGAGGTCGCCGCCAGCATGAGGTGGGAGACGCAGATGGCACTCCTGTGGGCTGTCAATGTCTGTGTCGCCGAGCGGGATAGCGGCCTGACGCAAGTAGTGGTTAGTTGCGGACGAGGATTTCCTGTCCTAAGGCGTACCTACCCATCCGGACGAGTGGTGGACATGGTGCCACGTATCGTGACGAGGTGCGTCCGCCGTTCGCACTTAGCTGCGTGCTTAGCATTAAAAAACTGCAAACCGCGCGAACTCAGTCGTCGCGTTCACACCCGGTGGAAGACTTTCCTACGGCTGCCTTGCACAGGATGGCACAGCACTACAGTAGTAGCAGACGGCACCGTCCGCCCGGAAAACCATCCAGGCGACCATTGGGCACGCGAATGACCACGAGGCTTCCCGGGTTAAAAATAAAAATCCAACACAAAATGCCAAAGCTCTTCTATTTCTTTATTATTCTTGGTCAACACCTTTTTTTAATCATTCTTTTCTTGCCTACGGTACATGACACGTTCAGACCCCACGTAGGAAACGCATTATTGTCCTTACTACTAAGCATATTCAGCATTCAGCCGTTGATATCAGATTGTGCATTAGTATGTGCTTGATCATTGCACTTTTGATTCTGACGTCGGTACGCTTTTCAACTTCAGTTGGGGGGGGGGGGGGGGGATACATGGACACGAGTCCAACGGTGATGATTCTGCACGTGTTCGACATATAGAAATGTGGTCGACCCGAATCTCAGAACCTCTAAATTTTCCACATTTATTTGGAGGGTGCATGTTATTCCTGATTATTATAAAATCTGCATGCTTACGTGGTGCACTTTGATTGGCCGACTATGTGGCCGGACTACTGCACGCCAAGAAATAGTACATACTGTCAATCATCGCTAAATTGTTTCATAATTCAATAAAGATACACGCCATATAATCAAGTATTTCTCTATGACTAATAATAACTTGAATTTAAATTTATGCAAATTAGATTCCAAAGTTTTTTTTGAGAATTAATTAGATTCCATAGTTAAGTATATATCATTGAGCTCACATGTCATTAACTCATGTGAACTTCACATGTAAGTGAGATAGCGCTGATATATATCTAACTTTGCAATGTTTTAATGGTATGGATCCAAATTTCTAAAAAAAATCATATGTGCAAACAAGAATTAGTTGGATCAATCATGGATTGCCCATTTATTTGACCAACGCAAACAGGTCACACACCGACGACCCTATACCCTAAAACTCTAAACACAAACCCTAAAACCCTAGACCCTAAAACCCTAATCCATAAAACCCTAATCCCTAAAACCCTAAAAACCCTAAACTCTAAACCCTTAAACTCTAAATCTTTTTACATATTTGCAATAATTTTTTGAATAAGATGAATGATCAAAGTTGTAAGAAAAAGTCAACGACGTCAAATATTTTGATGCAGATGGAGTATTTGACAAGGAAGAGTCACAACAAACATTGCATTAGTGTTTTTATAATTATTGTCACATCAATTGTTTGATGCTAATTAATAATATTAAACATAGACCAATGACAAAGTGAATTTCATAAACCCTAGGCTTTTCCACGTGACGAATCTATGAAGCACAACGTAGACTAGTTATAAAAATAATGTCTATTAGGAGTATTGAACGTAAACTAGTTATAAAATAATTATACGAATGGACCGAAAATTGCGAGACGAATCCATTAAGTCTAATTAATCCGTCATTAGAGATTAGTTACTGTAGCACAATGTTGCCTAATCATGACATAATTAGGTTCGTTAGATTCGTCTCGAAAATTAAGGTAGGGATTGTGAAATGAGTTTTGTCAGTAATTACATTTAATACTCTTAATTAGTGTCTGGAGATTGATGTGATAGTTGGTGAAATTTTTGGGGAAAAAAAAAGTAGACAGCAGGATACAGTGACCATTTCCATGCGTGTAAGATTTTGATACTAAAATTTAGTCTCTACAACCGAAAGGGCCAACCAGTCTCATCTTTAATTTCAAACAGTGAGATACAGTGGCATGTCCGCTGCGGGAGCGGACACGAAACCTTCAGATGCCGGGTGAAGCTTCGAGACTACTCCTGAATGCACAAGAAAAAGTCTCCAACACGTGTGAAACGGGTTTCGTCTCTCGTCAGACCGTACAAGTCAATTAACCGTAACGAAGCATCATTACAAAGACAGGGCTATGCGGAGCCGCCTCCAGCACGAATCTTCCAACTTCATCAGACGGTAAAGGTACGTATGGGTAGGTACGCCTTGTGACAGCAGATCGTTTGGGGGTTAGTTGCCTGCATGTACGTCTGGGCCGATTCATCCGGTGGACTGGCTGGCGATCCATCTTGCAAAAGCAACACTGTTGTAACAAGAAATAAATGGTGATGAATAAATCAGCTGCTGGTAGAATAGTATGGTCGCGGTTAGTTAATAAGCATAAATATAAAACCACTCAAAAAAATATACATAAAGATAAAGGCGATGAGAAATTGATACAATGGTGTGCATTAGTATATTGCATCTAATTAACTATACATTTGGTTCTTCCTTTACACAGGGAGTAGAAAAAGACTCAACAACTGGCCAATGAAAAACTTTAATATGAAAACTTTGGGCACTGTACACATAATATATACTTAGTGTTTACTAGTGATTCATATTACTGCCTCTGTTTTTCATGCTTTGCCCTTCTCTATGCTCTTGGTATGATCTCGCCATGGCCATGGCGAGCAGAAGTGTAGGAAAAAAAAAGAAGAGTCTAGATATTCTGGCGATAATCCAGACACGTACGCCCTTTGTTTCGTGAGTTTGGAAGGTGTCAGGAATGTTAACCGGCATGTATGCCTGGAACACTTACCCAATAACTTGAATTCAATGCCCAATCAAGTCCTCTGTCTTGACAGGTCGTGGACAGCGTGCATCACAACATCGCTATTTCAAATTTCTGACTAGAAACAACGCGGCATTGCCGCGCTTGGACCTTTTTCTAGACCCGATGAATGAATAGCAACCCATATACATTTAAGTCGACGGTGTTGTTTAAGAAAATTAAAATTTAGCATTTTGGCTTGTTAGGAAATATCAAAAAACTGTAGGTCTTCCAATGCAGGGGTGGAGGGCATCTGAATATCTGATGGGTGTTACATAGATATGACTCTATGCAAGCATCCTCTGTTTTGGTACAAGTAATTTAGCAATTAGGATGGTATGGGTAGCACTTCAGTTTCGTGCATTAAAATTAAATGAAATGAAAGAGCATTTGACATTTTCATGGTTAGCGGTATTATTTGATAGGTATTGATCAGGGTGATATAGTTGTGATACAAACAATCTAGATATAGTTGTGAGACTAACATTCCAGATTCATAGATTGCTTTTGAGCCACAACACATTAGGTTGTGTGGTAGATAGAAGACGGAGACCGATATGGAGCAAAACTGTAATAGGGTGAGAATGCCATAGGTAGATATACTAAGCTCTTCCTCAATCTATTATATACTAATATAAGCGCACATACTTATTGTTTAGAGCTTATGAAACATATATATGGCAAAAAAATTTGAGCATGATTCACTGCTATTGTAATTGGTAGTTAGAAATCTGAGTAATTGCAAAGTGCTGAAGTAGGCAAAAGCTTGATTGGAGCAAATTGTATAAGTGAGCATTTCTAAATTTTATCGTTATGTACACAGCACATAGGGTTTATCTGAATTTTGGAAGAATGCTTATACGAGACATACGAACAATGCTAGTAACATGAACGCTAAGGATACTGAAACAACATGAACGCATCTAATTAAGCCTTTATTTTGCAGGTGCATCTTGTTTTGCAATCTCGGTTAACCCATGCCGGTTCCTTCGCAGGCATTTGCACGAACACAGTGAGAGCACAGCCCAGAATAGTCACTTGATTCCGATCAACAATGGTAAAAAGAAATTAATCAGAAGCGCAGAAGCGGTAAGCACAAACTCATTATCTCCTCCAATCAGCACCGTGTCTTTGTGTTGTTCTTGGCCAAATCTCCAGTTAATGCTTGCAGTTACTCGTCGAGCACCAGATGTCCAAATTCACCTGCATGCCACATGCGACGGCACCGTCAAGTGCAAGCCATCCTGCAAATCAGCAAGCATCTCTGTATTGCCCCGCTCGGCCAGGCCGCGCTCGCGTAATCACGCGTACCAGCGGCGCACGCCGATCAGCCGATGCGAGTATGCGACCATGTCGGTTTCCCGCTGCTGCTGAATCGTGTATTCGTGCTGCGCGAGGTGGGGGACGAACCGGCGACAACGACTGTAGGGAATCGGATGCTGTAGCCTAAGAGGGGAGGGGCTGAATTAGACAATCTTAAAACCTTAACCTATGGCTTCACTGCTTTTGCATAAAGATAAACTAGAACATACTATCTAGATGTGCAACTAAGGTTGTTCTAGTGTGAAACTCCCATTTCAAAATAAGGTTTGCAACCTATAGCCAATCCTAGCAAGATACTACTCTGTTGACGGTGAATTTCCGTCAACCTAGCCATGAGTTTACCTTCGGTGTTGGCATGAATTTTATATCTTATCCATTGGTACTAACCCCCTTGGTATAACAAGTTCGTTCGTGCATGTCGGTTTTGGAGTTTAATGTTTATGCAGGAATTTAGCGTTGAAAGCAAGACTTCCGGGTAAAGTTCATCAAGCACCTCGTGACAAGACCTCGAAGCCCGGTACAAGTCAAGCAATGAAGTGAACATGACTCCAAGAAGCCCAAGGACCAACCCGTGAAGACGGAAAACTCCGAGGACCCGAACAGAAAATGCTGAATCTTGCGGGACAAGGAGCTTCATTTAAACCGCAGAGAAACTGACGTCAAGGGCCCACATGCAGAAGGGAGAATACTCTAGAAGACTCGGGAAGCATCACCAGCGAAGGAGGCCACGAAGTGGGCCGAAATGGGCCCAGGCCACGTCGGAGTTTCAGGAACTAGAAGCAAGATCAAGGTAGGATCCCGGTGGTGATCTTGTTCATGTATCATGTACAATGTTGAATTATCAAGTTGCAATCCGATTTCTAGCGATCGAGTGTTTCTCCTACGACTTTGATTTCAATCGGCTTTTCTTACTTTAAGATCTATTCTCGAGATAGATCATAGAGGGTGTTCTTGTAGTCATGGTGGCTAGAGGTGCATGCCTGACCTTCCGGGAGATTTCAACTTGTCCATTGGACTCGCCCTAGGCTAACCCGCACGAATAGGGGTGCGTTGTGACACAACGGTGGCTCCAAAAGGTGGGCGTCTTCGGAGTCGGACGGGAAACCGTGATTTAAAGATGCTTTTCATGAGATTCAACTTGGCTATTTCTTCTTTGCTCGGAACTTCAACAAAAGCTTGATCCAATCTCTCTAGATTGGTTTTATCTATCCCTCTCTACCTCTTGCTACCTTCGGTTTTCATAGATTAGATTCGTTTCTTTCCATCTTCTTTAGATTAGATGCATAAGATTCCCTTTGAAGATCTAAGTGTTCTCGGCTTTAATAGATAGGATTTTGCATCACACATTTGTTCCACGGATTCGATACCTTGGGTTCACACTTGAGGGAAGAAGGGTCCCTTGACTACGACGGAGGATTTGTCCGCTTGCAAGTCCAAACGAAATTGGATACACATATACACCGTCAACAAGCCCCTTTTTCTGGTGCCGTTGCCGGGGAATAAGTGATCAAGATTCGATCTTTTATTGCTTTTTGTGAATATTTTTAGTTTTCTTTTGGTTTTTCTTTTTGCATCTACTAACTTTTGATCATCCTCAAAATCAATATAATCTAGTTTGACTAACCCTAGTTTTCTTAGATTTGTTTTTACTTTCGTTTTGTATATATTTTGTTTATTGCTAACCCTAACAGTAGATGGACGGCTACCTCTCCAACAAACCCGAAAATTTTGTGGATGATCCAGAAAAACTTTACAGGCTAAGGAGATGTGAAGCACAAACTAAAAAGCTGGAATCTGCAGATCCAAAAGCGGAGGCCGAGAGATCGTCAGAGTCTCCAAAGGAATCACCACCTCAAAGCCCTAGGGAAAATCGACTTCCACTGATGGGAGAACAACCGCAGCCGGTGCGCAAGATCGGGGAGCTATGCACCCCGGACATCGTCGACCTACCAATCTTGAATCTCGCGGAGATCGGAAGGCCGTTCGAGATCAAGACCTCAACAATCCGCATGGTGCAACATTCACCCTTCACTGGTAAAGAGGGTCCGAACCTTCACCTTCAAGCGTTCGTTCAACTTTGTCAAACATTCAACATGGACGGGGTGACTCAAGATCAAATGAGGGCAAGGCTCTTTCCGTTCTCGCTACTCGGGAAGGCTTTGAAATGGTTCTACTCTCAACCGGCGGAGACGGTGCAAAATTGGGACACCTTGATGAGGGCCTTCATGAAGGAATACTACTCGCCGGGTAAGACTCAAATCTTGCGCAATAAGATTGCTACTTTCGCTCAATATCCTACGGAGACTATATCGGAGGTATTCGAGCGCTTCAATGAGTACACTCGGGCGGTTCCACATCACAAGTTCCCGAAGGAGGATCTCGTTCAAAAGTTCTATCAAGGACTTACCATGGTGTCAAGGACGATCATCAATGCATCGGCGGGAGGATCCATCAACGAGCTTACACCGACCCAAGCTTTCACTCTATTCAAGAAGGTCGCGGACAATGACACATGGGCGTCATCCGGACGCTTACTTCCGGTTCAACCCACGGGGAACGTCAAAGGAGTCTTGCAAGTGGAGAAGGAAGACATACTCGAAGGCAAGATTGATTCACTTATGCGGAGGTTGGAGAAGATGGAGATAGAGAAGAAAGAAGCTCAAGATTTAAAGGCTGCCGAAGCAAGATCCACATGTGAAGAGTGCGGAGAATATGGCCATGTCCAAAAGGATTGCCCGGAGGAAGCCAAGATGCTCGACTATATGAGGAAGGGGGATTTGCCGAACTTCCGCTACGGGCAAGGTAGACCTCAATTTAATGCAAGCTCATCCATTCCGAATTCGGTTTCGCTTCGTATACAATTGAAGGAATTCATGGACGAGCAAGCTAAGATCAACAAAGACACCGTCACCAAGTTCAAGGCCATAGACAAGGTGTTGGAGAACATCGATAGTAAGGTGACGGAGGTCGGAAGCTCCAACCATCAAGTGCTCAACATGATGAAGATGCTCGAGACGCAAGTGGGACAACTTGCCGGGCGCCTATCCGCTAATGAAGGGAAGCTTCCGGGACAACCTCAAGGTCCCGAGACGGCGAAGGCCATTCAAACTCGTTCGGGGAAGGAGACCGAAGATCCGAAGCGTTCCGCGGGAGCAAGAAAGCCTAAACCATCCGCCGAGGCGGAGGAATTTGCTAAGGAGGAGGTTACCGAGATCGTCACCGAAGAGCCCGAGTTTGAGATGCCGGGAGAAGACACGAAGATACCGCAACTCAAGCCACGCTACTTCCAAGGTAAACTTGATAATCATTTTGAGAAGTTTGTGGAGGTTGTGCGTAGGTTAAGCATCAACATGCCGCTATTGGATGCCCTTCAAGTTCCTACATATTCTAGCTACTTCAAAGATATTCTTGCAAACAAGTATGAGATAGCGACACTCGGGGTAGATCATGTCAAGATGTCTGAGTAATGTAGCGCCGCTATTACAAACGGACTAGAGAAGCAAGGAGACCCCGGATGCCTGACGATTCCATGTTCCGTTGGTTCATTCAAGTTTGAGAAGGCATTATGCGACCTTGGAGCAAGTGTGAGCATCATGCCAAGAGATGTGTTCGAGAAGCTACGCGTACCGGAGTTAGAGCCTACGGCCATGTGCTTGGAGTTGGGTGACAACTCAATTCGCTACCCTTTGGGCATCGCCGTGGATGTGCCCGTGAAGGTCGGACACCACTTCATCCCCGTCGACTTCGTGGTGCTCGAGATGGGAGAGAGGGAGAAGCCACCACTCATCCTTGGGAGGCCTTTCCTCAAGACCGTGGGAGCTACCATCGACGTCGGCAAGGGGGAGATCAAGTTCGACATCAACAGCGAGAGAAGTTCCTTCAAGTTTCGACCACGCTTCGAGGTATGCAATATGATCAAAGTTAAATATATTCCGCCTCATTGTCGCATTAGTAAGGAAGAGCCAAGGAAGAAGGAAGAGCCGGAGAAGAAGGAAGCGAAGGAAATCAAAGAGTTTGTTGCATCCGTCAAGATAAAGGAACAAAAGCCGCCTGTGAAGACCAAAAAGATGACTAAGCCGGAGAATAAGCCCGCGCCCAAGATGGTGCGGAAGTGGGTACCCAAGATTGCAACACCCGCAAAGAGCGTTGATCCGAAGTAATCAAGTGAAGAAGTCTAGCCATGGACTATAAACGAAGCGCTAGGCGGGAGGCAACCCGTTTCGTCGAGTCAAGAATAAGCTACCGGGAGGACAACCCGATTCAAGATTTTTCGAGTCTTTTCAAGTAAGTTAGTTTTGAAATTTGCTACGCAAGACATTAGACTTAGAGTGGTTGAATAATGTTAGAGACATAATTCTTGGTTGGATATTTTATTTGGATCATAAACCCTTTACATGAGCCATCCTATGTGTTTTTTGCTTCTTTTTGAGAAACCAGAACCAAAAAAAATTCAGAACCTATCTCAACCTTTCATCCTCTTCGTGATGTTATGGTTGACTTGTTTTACATGCTAAAAACACATGAGTAGAGCCACGTCTTGTACCTAGATGTTATTTAAATTTCAGCGCATGGTAGGACTCGCGTGAACCTAGAAACTTGACTTTTGGTTGGTTTAAAAATCCATACCCTTGGTTTCTCTAGAGTTAGAGTTTTTTCTAAGCCTCATTTAATTTTATTTCATTCAAAATCTCTCTCATTTAACCAAAATTAGAACCTAAACCTATACCCCCATGATCAAGCCGGGAAAAGCTTGCTCTCAACTAATGGAAGCAAACAATACCGGTGAGACCAAAATAAAAGTAGTCGGAAAACATTTTCGACTCACATTTGTTTTTAATGCTTTAAAAACTCCTCTAAATTTATATTTGAACTCATTGCAAGCTCTGAGTTTATTTTTATTTTTCGAAATTAGAGGAGTACTTAGCGTTAAGACATGCTTAAAGGGAGGCAATCTAGTTAACTTAACCATGCATGCACCATAATGCATCACGGGATGCCCTTCCAACATCTTTCATCAAATCACATGCAAAGGACAAGCATGGGGGGGAGTAGCCAAGGCCTTGTTTTGCAGGAATATCATGGAGGCATGTGAGGCAAGGGAGCATGGAAGTGACTCAAAGCAAAAACATCAAGTGGAAGGACCAATAATGCAAGCAAAGGAGTGGACGAGAGCATTTGGGCGGTGCAACCCCGTGGAGCACGCGGTCACAAAGCAGCAAAGCAAGCATGAGTGTGCTGGAGAAGAACCGAGCCAGGAGGAGCAAGGAGGCCCCCAGGCCGGTCGGCCCAGGCCGGCCGGCCTCCCCCCTATTTAAAGCCCCTGGTGGTCCCCTTCGGCAGGTAAGTCTCCCCTCCAGTTCCTTGTTCATGTGCTTGAGCTTGTAGTCCAGAACCACCTTAGACTTAGCTTTCCACTCTGAGTTTGTTTCGTCCAACAAAACACATCCTAATTCCACTCAAAGTCCATACTCCGAATAATATTTGTGTGCCTTGTTACCGGTTGAAAACCCTGGGTTTATATTAGTGAGGAGAGTGCAGCAACCATGTGGAAGAAAACTACAAGCCTTTTTACCAAGAAGAAGGGATCATCGTCGTCCAAGCCATCATCGACAACCTCTTCGAGGAGGCACTCGGTTTCCGAGTCTCCTCGGAGTATGGAGGAGGACACGGCACCGCCGAGGAGGAACGACACTCTTCTCCTCGGTGGCATGAGGGCGACACGAAGCTCGTCTATGAGATTCACCGAACCTCAAGGACGTACGGAGGAGCCACCCGTCCCACCTCGTCACTGGACACGATCATCCGCTCCACCTCCATATGCTCCGTGGTACTCTGAGTATGGGTTTATCATCATGGCGGAGGAGGAGGAGAAGAAGCTCACTCGCCTTGAGAAGAGGCTTGTGGCGAACGTCGACTTCGACGACCAAGCTCTCCACGTGTTGGGTTTCCATACGGATATTTACTACATGTTGGGACACCTAGGTTGGGTGCAATTCTCCAACGAAGTGTCGGCAAACACCCACAAGGAATTCGCTTTGGAAATCCTCATGACCATGGCGCCTATCCTTGATGAAGGAGTGCCGAGTCTCTCATTCCGTTTGGAGGGACTTGAGCAAGTGGTTCCCTACGAATATATTAGGGAGTTACTTGGTTTTCAAAAGGGAGCCCCGAAACAAGTGGATGTGCATGAAGGCACATTGGACGGTTTTTGGAGTATGATCGCGGGAGGAGCCCACCAACAAAGAAATAGTATCCGGAACCCCATCATCCAAGTGTTTCACTCATGGATGTGCAAGAGGATTTTGGGGAGAATGAGAGAGACCAAGGTAACCGACACGGAGGTGAATTGGCTTTACTCAGCTTTGATTGCCAGGTAGCCAATCGACCCCACTCACCTTATGATCAACCGGTGGTGTTGTGAAGCAACATCGGGTTCGGGAGATATTGGCTCGGGGTGTTATCTCTCCATGTTGGCTATCTCTTTGAGACCGGGAATTACAAGGAACCCGGAGCATCTCCTACCTGGGACTTCCCTTGGATTTGAGTATATGAAGCAAGGCAAATACATAAGTGGAGATGAGAGAGGAGGCTTCAAAGTGGCCAAGGTGAACTTGCCCCTACCGGATGCAAGATTAAGGCTTTTTCTTCAAGGGAAAGAAGATTGGTTAGAGGAAAGACTTCTTGTGCCGGTGAAGAAAAATAAAAGAGGAAGGATTATAGAAGAAGGTTCTTCCGCGGCCCAAGAAGGAGGTGCGCAACAAAATTATGTGCCACCATTTGGAGGAATTCCGGCGCCGCCGAGTTACTACGGTGGTGTACCAATGCAAGCATGGGGGAGTGGTGTAGCCATGCCCCCACCAAATTTAGCGGTGCCCAACGTAGCCTTTGCGGAGCCTTATGCACATCTTCCTCAACCACAACAAAGTGTGGCCATCATTGGAGGATACGCTGCGAGAAACATGCAAAATGTCGCAGCCATCCAAACTAATGCAAACCAAATGGGTGAAGGAAATGCAAACATCACTTATGAGCTTGGACGCCTTCACTTAGCACCGCCGGGACAATTCATAGGAGGAGCGGTGCAATCCTATTATGAGCAAGGGTACAACAATCAAGATTATCAATATCAACCACCGGCGGAGGATTAGAGAGAGAAGGAGCATTAGTTTAATCTTTCCTTTTCCCTTTTTCTTTAATTTTCAGCTTATATGCGCCTATGTATGCGTAGTATTTTCAGTTTTTATTTAATTTTCAGCATGTGTGTTAGTTTTTATTTCCATCATGAATAAAGTCACCACCTTGTTTTTACCTTTGGCAAAGATACAAAGTTTGTGCCATGTTGATATATGATGATAGTTGCCGCTTTGTTTATCTTTGTACTTGTTTTATGCATGATTAAGCTAATGCTCTCTTAAAATACAAATCTGAAATTATCTAAATGCTACCTTAATCTTTAGCGGAGGTTAAGATAAAAATAAAGACCCATAGTGTTTTATGTGCTCTCAAGTTTTAGATGGATTAAAGATGATTTTTGTTCTTAAAAGTAACGCTAACCTTGTCATAAATACCACTTGCGTGTTGCTCTACCTATCCAGAGCTATATAAATATTTGAGTGCAAAAACTTAGTATACAAGGTTTATTTTTGGGTGAGTTATTTCAGGCTATGATTTCTCTGGCCCGAGACTAAGAAGCTGGTCATTCCGTTTTTGCGTATCTATCTTTTTGCTAGCCTCTTATCCGTGCATTGTGTATCCCCACATCGGAGATTTCACAAACCTCGCCGGATATCCACCCTTAAAACCAAAAATATCATCTTTTGTGTTTACCTCCTTGACCACAACCTATTATTGAGTATGGATCATCAATTCAAGGAAGATCACAAGATGGTGCCAAAATTGAAGATATCAAGTATCTCTCCAAAGGAAAAATATTTCTAGTACCTACCTTATCTCTATCACCTCTTTGCCCGAGGACGAGCAAAACTCTAAGCATGGGGGAGGAGGTAGGTACAATGCAATTTAGAGTTCAAGGGGAGCAAATAAAAAAAAAGGAAAGAAAAAGAAAAAAAAAGAGTATAAAGGAAAAAAAATATATGTATATGTATGAGAAAAGAAAAAAAATATGAGTATGATATAAAAATAAAATAAAGTGAACTCCCCGGTTCTCTAAAGTGCATTAGGAATTTCAAGGTTTCAAGATTAAAAGATCCAAACTCATCTTTCCAACCATGTGCAATCCGATAACGTGGACTTCCTTTGTGCCTCGGGATCATCTTTGCCATTTGCACATGTCCACCTATCTCAAAGTGTGTGTATTTTTCTCTCCCCCTCCTTGATATAAACATTATTTTCCAATAACCTTTTTGACGAGTCTCGGTAAGACCATGAGAAGCTTGTCTTGTTTTGACAACATCTCATTTATAATATCTTGGTAGGATTAAATTTTCCCAAAGAGCTCCACATAAAGCCTACCACTTACATATATGTTTTGAGAGGGAAAGGAGTAGAAGAAATAGGCTTGAGAGACAAGATAAGATGAGAGTTCATGAGCAAGATGCAATGTGGTTTAAATTTTTGAACTTGGTTTAGTTCTTTTTCATCTCATTCTTTATTTCAAAATTTCTGGGATCCATTTGAATTTTGGGAGCATGTTAATACTTGTGGGATAAGCTTAATTAACATCTACCCTCCGTAAGGATGAAGGCTAGTACATTATGGAACTTTAATGAACTAAACTTTTGAGAGCATTATGTTTTCTCGTGTATGATCAAGTGCAAGGTTTAAGCAATGAAGGGCAACGATGATATCCATCGAAGGCTTACTCGAGGACGAGCAAGGTTTAAGCATGGGGGAGATGTTGACGGTGAATTTCTGTCAACCTAGCCATGAGTTTACCTTCGGTGTTGGCATGAATTTTATATCTTATCCATTGGTACTAACCCCCTTGGTATAACAAGTTCGTTTGTGCATGTCGGTTTTGGAGTTTAATGTTTATGCAGGAATTTAGCGTTGAAAGCAAGACTTCCGGGTAAAGTTCATGAAGCACCTCGTGACAAGACCTCGAAGCCTGGTACAAGTCAAGCAATGAAGTGAACATGACTCCAAGAAGCCCAAGGACCAACTCGTGAAGACAAAAAACTCCGAGGACCCCGAACAGAAAATGCTGAATCTTGCGGGACAAGGAGCTTCATCTAAACCGCAGAGAAACTGACGTCAAGGGCCCACATGCAGAAGGGAGAATACTCTAGAAGACTCAGGAAGCATCACCAGCGAAGGAGGCCACGAAGTGGGCTGAATGGGCCCAGGCCGGCCGGCCCAGGCCAGTCGGCCCAGCTCATTTCGGGGCCCATTCGTGCCCCCCTTTGACCTAGCTGTCATTCGGACTATTTATAGCCCCCTGGCCGAGAGCCACGCATCAACTCATTCGTCATTCGCCGCCAAGGAGCAGAGAAAAGAGGGACACCATTCCGGAGAGGAGAGGGTCGAGCTAGTTGTCTAGGGTCTCCCTAGCCGGCGTGGGAACCTTGCAAGGAAGACCACGTCGGAGTTCCAGGAGCTAGAAGCAAGATCAAGGTAGGATCCCGGTGGTGATTTTGTTCATGTATCATGTACAATGTTGAATTATCAAGTTGCAATCCGATTTCTAGCGATCGAGTGTTTCTCCTACGATTTTGATTTCAATCGGCTTTTCTTACTTTAAGATCTATTCTCGAGATAGATCATAGAGGGTGTTCTTGTAGCCGTGGTGGCTAGAGGTGCATGCCTGACCTTCCGGGAGATTTCAACTTGTCCATTGGACTCGCCCTAGGCTAACCCGCACGAATAGGGGTGCGTTGTGACAGAACGGTGGCTCCAAAAGGTGGGCGTCTTCGGAGTCGGACGGGAAACCATGATTTAAAGATGCTTTTCATGAGATTCAACTTGGCTATTTCTTCATTGCTCGGAACTACAACAAAAGCTTGATCCAATCTCTCTAGATTGGTTTTATCTATCCCTCTCTACCTCTTGCTACCTCCGGTTTTTATAGATTAGATTCGTTTCTTTTGATGTTCTTTAGATTAGATGCATAAGATTCCCTTTGAAGATCTAAGTGTTCTCGGCTTTAATAGATAGGATTTTGCATCACACATTTGTTCCACGGATTCGATACCTTGGGTTCACACTTGAGGGAAGAAGGGTCCCTTGACTACGATAGAGGATTTGTCCGCTTGCAAGTCCAAACGAAATTGGATACGCATATACACCATCAACATACTCTAGGAAAGTAAAGACAAGTAAAGATTGCAATAGAGTAAATGCGGAAACGTAAAGAGGGATGAGAGGAAGCAAACTCTTGACACGTGATTTATCCCGTGGTATCGGTAGGCACTAAGCCACCCCTAGTCCACGTTGTTGAAGCACTCACACAAGAGTATTACTTCCCGGTCACCAAGTCTCTCCCAAGAGCACCACTTGACTTGCCACAAAGGCTCACCACTTAGGCACTCGCCAAGCTCCCTTGGTCAGCTTGATAACGCCTCCACTAAGGAGCTTCTCCACCAAGGAAGGGGGTCTCCACGTCCCCTGCACAAAGTGTCCTCGCCGCTCCACGCCAAGCCGGAGGGTCGATGACGATTTCCGGTGAGCCACTTAGGCCCCAAGGCTTCTGGCGAACCTTGTACACCTTGATTCACTCAAGAATCACCTCACAAGGTTGGCACAACCTTGCACTCACTCAGCTCTAAGCTAAGCCTAGCACTAAGCACATACACTAAGCATATGCAAGTCTATGGATGAGCAATTAAGCACTTGGATGGATTGGATATGATCTTCTAGGTGTCTTGCACTCCTCTGCACTTCCACACAATCCAGCAACCTCAAATGGGCGAGAGGAGGAGGTATAAATAGCCCAAGGCATCAAACTAGCCGTTGGCTAAAAGCTGCTGAAAGTAGTACCGTCGGATGATCCGACGCTATACTTTTCCAGGCGTCGGTTCATCCAGTGCTACTAGCCGTTGCCCTCCACTGCACATGACCGTTGACACAACTGCTCCGACGCTTCATCCGACGCACCGTCGGTTCATCCGGTGCTGAAGACCTAGCGGCCAGAACCTTACTGTTAGCTTCTTCAAGCCCGTCGGATGAACCGCTGCTCCACCATCGGTTCATCTGGTGCTTAAGGCTTCGTCTTGGCGCGTCTCTGTCTTGTTCAAACTCGACCATAGGATAGACCGACGGTTCCCTCCAATGGACCGTCGGTTCATCCGACGCTGCTATCTTCGCGGCTCCTCTTCTCCAATTCATCCGATGCAACTAGGAAAGGGACCGTCGGTTTATCCGACGGTATCAAGTTAACTCCAGTCGTTACGTGGTGTACCAAGTACTCCGACGCTATGCACCGATGGTACCGTCGGTTCATCCGACGGTGTCTTTTTCCTTCTTTTTCTTCGCGTCTTCAACTTGGATCTTTGCTTCAACTTAACATACTTAACATGCCATCACTTATAGCCCCAAAATATATACTAAGTCCTCATTTTTTCTATGAGTAACTTAACATGTGCATGGTATGTTAACTTGTGGTATGACATGTTAACTTGGGCATGGTATGTTAACATGTGGTAACATCCATGGGACCTAGGAATGCCTACAAAGACATGCTAGACAATGTGGTTAGTCCCATTACTTGTGTTAGCATGAATCACCAAAATCAACTCGAACAAATGGCAAGTGGGGCCATGTTCGCTACAATGACAAAGGTAAGGGTGCTACCCACTCTCGCTTCCACGCTCGCCGCCGCTACCGGGCCGCGGAGCCTGCGAAGCTCGTCATTGTGCCACCAGGGCCGAAGCTTGTGCCGACCGGGTCGCCGACACCTTCAAGGTTCAAGCACCGCCAAGCAGCACCAGGCGGATGAGGAGGCCCACATCCCGTCCTCCCTCACCGCCAAGATCATCCGCCAGACGCGCAAGCAGGAGGAGGAGGATATCCTTGCCGACTCCAGCGACGAGGGGCCTCCACCGCCGTCGCCAATGGCAACGCCCCGGCGTCCGTGGAGCTGTCCATGTCGTCCTCATTGCCAGATCCATTAAATGCTCCCCGGTGGTAGCTCCACGAGCTGGCCGGTGATGTACCGTGTACGACGGTGAGCGCTGGGTTGGGATAGGTGGCGGGCCCCATGGCATGGGCGCACGGCGAGCTCCGCCGATGAGACTCGCGGCTCCGGGAGAGTAGGAGCGGCCTGATCCATAGAGCGGTGGAGGCGACAACTACGGCGACCCACAGGATCTCAGTGACGGTCCGGACAGAAGGGTGGGGAACTGGCTTACTGGCGAACGACGAGTGTTTGGTGGACTCCGGCGTCGGCGGTGAGGAGCCCGTGATTCGCGAGCGCGCGGTGCGGGCAAGGCCGCAAGGGCCACGGCGCAAGTGCGCAACGCTCGGAGGTTCTAGAAACTTACACGATAAGCTCGCTTCTAGATCGCTCGATTAAAATCCAACGTCTGGCAAAACAAATAGTCGACGTGGCCCTATGAGGTTCCTGCTTTTGGTTGCGCTTTCAAAGGGAAGAGATTTCAGGACTCGCAGGGCTTCAAAACAGCAAGATCGTTTGGTATCCGATCGAGCATGTCTTGTGTATCATCGGTGTACTGAATGTACATCACTTAAACTGCTCAAAAGAAAATGTACAGAACTTAAACATCATTTTGCGGGCTCCACAACTATCGCTACGGGAAAACCAAACTTTGCCGTGCGCCCGGGCGTTTGCCGTGCGTTTTTTATCAGGCGCACGGCAAAGAACCATTGCCATGCGTCGACGCGTCGCTTTTTTGGCGCACGGCAAACTAGCCGGCCGTTACCATCCTTCACAGCCGTTACCAACTTATTTTTTCCGGACCCTTTGCCGTGCGTTATGAGAAAACGCACGGCAAAGATATATCTTTGCCGTGCGCTATGGCAAGGCACACGGCGTTTCCCTCCGGCGTACGACAAAATATTTTTTAAAAAATTGATTTTTGTACTTATTTTTATTTCTCCACTACAAAAACATTATTTTGTACTCTATATTTCAATTTTATACATGTCTCGATAAATTTACTATTTTTAACAAGGGACATGGGTGTTTCTACCCCTATTCTTAACATCAATGGTGATTTTACCCCTACTTTTTTTGATTTGCGAATTTGCCCCTGCTTTTCGAAGATGAATGCACCGTTTACCCTTGGTTTTAACAGAAGTTAAGTGTAACCCAACTAAATGAATTAAGAATAAGAAAAAAAACTAAAAATATAGGAAATGACCAAAATACCCTAAGCTCCTTATCTTCTCCCTCACACATCCGTTGCCTCTCTGCTCTCTTTTGTTTCTCCGTGACCGTGAGGCATGCCGGCATGCCAGACGGGGCGCAACAGGACTGCGAGGCAGCAGTGCATAGCAGAAGCAGGGCAGCATCACGCGGATCTGGACGCAGCTGCGGCAATGCATGCGGCTGGGCCCTCACGGAAGGAGCAGAAGGAGCAGGACGGCGGAGCGCGGGGCTGGGCGGAGCTGCAGGCTGTGGGCTGAGGCAGTGAGGCGGCGCACGCGGATGGCACTGCAGGTGCCGGGCAGCGTCGCGCGGGACCGGGCGGATCTGCGGCGACGTGCGCGGATGAGCCCGCACGGAAGACGCAACATGAACAGGACGGTGGCGCGCCGGATGGCGGCGGAGGGAGTGGCGGCGGCGGCGCGTGGGGCGGATGCACGGTGGTGACGCCCTGCGGGTCCGGCGGGCGCAGAGGTAGTGGCGGCAGCGCGTGGGGCCGGGGCGTGGTGTCGTGGCTGTGCCGGCGGCGACTGGGGTCGGCGGTCGCGGAGGCCGCGGCGCGCGGCGCAGGCTGGAGTTAGGCCAGGTCAGCGCGAGGTCAGACGACAAAGAGCAACGGTGGGTCTTGTTGTGTACCGGCAAAATCACCAAGGGCATCACTGTCTTTTTTCTACGAATTTAACACTGTGAACAGTTTTTAGTGGAACAGGGGCAAACTGGAGTTTGATTTTGAAAAAGTAGGGGCAAATTCACAAAGTTTAAAAAGCAGGGGCAAAATCACCATTAGCAATGAAAATAGGGGCAGAAACACCAAAATCCCTTTTAACAATTATGTCTCACTTAAAGAATTTTTGCTGTATACGTCAAATTTGAACTGGAAGTGCATAAAGTAGTGGAGTAAAATTTGTGGAAAAATGACATTCATGTAATTTAATCATTTTTAAGACCTTGTCCATTAAATCGGATGAAATTTTGAACATTTTGTTCGCGAATCATGAAAATCCACTTGCGGTTGCGATGTTTTTTAATTGTATAAAATGCAAATAAAGTTTAAAAATAATGAGATTCGTCAAGGGCTCATGATTCACTATGTGAAGCTTGTGATAAACCATATAGAGTGTTTTGAGCAAGTTGTCGTGGATGGTGTTTGGAAACTGAAGTATCTCACTAGAAGTTTCAGAGTGTTGAGAGCCACTTGATCATGTTTGTAGTTGTAGTAAAGTTCAAATTTGATTTTGAATCCAAAGTTTTTTATGTAAGCAATATACAACTTATATTGTCTCATCCTAATTTATGGTAATTTTTCGGATCCATTTGATAATTTTAGTACATTAACTCTAATTATGAGCTGAAATAGACATAAATTGAAAAGGGCTTTGCCATACGCTGTGGGACCTTGGCGCACGGCAAAGAATGTTTGTTGTGCGCCAAAGTCCATCACGCACGGCAAAAGCCCACCAACCGGCCCATTTGTGCCTGCGGCCAAAAAAAAACCCGCGGACCACCTTTATCTCTTCAACCGCCCACTAACCGTTGATCTCGGGATCCAAAGACCAAAAATAGAGGCACGATTTATATAAATTCCTAACCCTAGCTATTCCATTCCGCAGCCTTCCTCATCCCCTCCTCTCCCCTGCGCGGCCGCAACCCCTCCCTCAAATCCCGCCGCCGCCTCCTTCCCGCCGTCCCCTCCCTCTCCCCCGCGCCCACCTCCTCTGCCCCGCTCCCCACCTCCTCTCCGACGAGCGTGCCACAGCCTGGCCACCGAGCTCATCGTGCGGGATGGCGGCCTCCTTCTCCACCCCGGTGTGGCGCCAGCGAGGATGCCAGATCCGGCGGCCAGGCATCCGGCACCTGCCTCGTCCTTCGTCTCCGACCGCCCCATCCCCTCCTTCCCCAGACGGCGGCTGCGGCCCACCTCCTGGTCGGCCGGATCTGGCGAGTGGCGGTCAGTGCCGTCGCCTCCTCTATCCCGCGCCCTACCTCTTCATCCATGGCGCGCGGCCCCCTCCTCCGCCATGGCGCGGCGCGTGGAGGCCCCGGATCTGGCGCACGGCGGGCCTCCTCATCCCCCGATAGCCGGCGCCTCTCCCGACGGCCCGGCGCGGTGGTGGCTCGCTGATGGCGCCGGCTTCTCCCTTGACTGCCGACGTGCGGTGGGCCTCCTCCCCCGACGCCGGTGCGGCAGCCTGGTGGTGGGGGTGGCGGCGGCGGCCTGGTGGTGGGCCCGGCGGCACCAGATCTCAGTTTTTTTGTTTTTTAAGAAAATATTTGTCGTGCGTGTTAATATGGCGCACGGCAAAGCAGGATCTCCTGTCGTGAACTCATGGGCCCCGTCTGTTAACTTTTGTTTGTTGTGCGCTATGAGAAATGCACGGCAAAGACTATTTGCCGTGCGCCGTGCGTCACGATATAAGGCGCGCGGCAAACGTTCTTTACCCGGGCAATTTACTGCCGTAGGGCCTTTGCCGTGTTTCCTAGAAAAACGCACGACAAAGGCTTTCCCGTGCGTTTTCTTTGCTTTCCTGCGGCGCACGGCAAACGTCGTCTTTCCCGTAGTGTATTTCACATCATTGTTTTTCTTTAGTCTGCTGCTAAATTGCAAATCTGACATTTTTTTACCTAGCGTTTCAATTTGTAACTACCTTGTCTCCATCCAATTTTATATGAAAATGTTATGAACTTTAAGACAAAACTGAACTGGGAAACATGTAGAGAACTACTGTCAGCAAACAAACCACAACGATATGATTTGACCATTATCACTGCTGAATATTTTTACACAGCTATATTGAATTGGATGACTATAATAAACTTTTAATTTATATATCTCTGGTACTGGTGGGTTGTGAATTGTGATCCAAATAAATAGAGGGCAAGACAGCTATGCAGCAGGGATTCTTGATCTCTCCCCAGATCCTTACATTTAGGTTCTTCCTTTTGTATCTAAGCCCCTTATCTTTCTGTAAAATCTCACCCGAAGTCCAACCTTGATCTTTTTACGTTATAAACCTTCGGTTTATAAGCGTAAATATGTTTTAGCCCCTGGTTTCTTGCAGTTAGGTCTCTGGAAGCCCTATTTCTTCACAGAAAAGCCCCTGAACCTTGTTTTAGCCATATCTTTTCCGTCTTTTATCCGTTTTAAGCGTTCTTGGTGTCCACGCGACCGTCTCTTCAAGCCCGTCAGTTTTAGAATCTTGTTTTGGCCGTATCTTTTGCGTTTTAGCTCCGTTTCCACCGTTTCAAGTTGCGTTAGGTTCATATCAACTCAAACTACGTGATAGGACCAATGATGAACATGTTCTTTGTTTTATAATTTATTTAAATATTAAATATGATTAAATCCTTTTACACATGCTTTTCTAATTAAAATCTAATTAGAGTTTAACACGTGTTTTCATAAGAAAGTTAATATGATTAATACTATTTGAATAATTCTTTCAATTAAAAGCTAATTAGATGCATACCTTGGTTTTCATAATCAAACTTAAATTGATTAATGTTTATGCAATTTGCTTTCTAAATAAAAGAAACATAGGTCTATCCCGAGTTTTCTTAATTAATTGTTAATTTGATTAATATGAACATAAATGTGTTTTTGAATTATAATTTGATTAGTTCAACTCGAAATATAAAGATAAACGCTTAGATGCTTTTACATGCTTCTTTTAAATTAAATGTTTAATTTGCATAAATAATACTTGAATATTTATAAATAAAATTGGACTAGGTTTACATCGTCTTTTAAACATAAATAACTTGCTTAATAATTAAATAGGGTATTTCTCTGAAATAACCTATGCACATCTTTATTCAATTAAAATATACCTAGCACATAGCTAGCTCTTGTATGTGATCATCCAAAGCTCCCGATAGTTCCGAGTGTTTTTGAGTTCGCGTTCCTAGAGCTAAACCTTGTTCTCTTTTTAAGCTTTTCATGCTTGGTGTATTGTTTTGTTTATTGAATGTCTTTATGTGTGCTCGTAGACATCGTGTCAATTTCAAGTGAGCAACCAGTTGAAGTGGATCAAGAGCAAATTTTTGAAGAAGAACCCCAGTGTTTAAGCAAGGAAGGCAAGTGGACTTCTCCCCCTGCATATTCTATTTTTGTCCCACACAACTTGCATGATAACTAAGTTTACTTTTAAATGTTGTATTGCGTAAATTTGATGGAAATCACCTTTTTAGGGACATGACTAGAATTTTATCCCTATTACCTTGGACAACCCTTTTAAATAAATGTTTTGGGTAGAAATGCTTAGTTGCTATACCTTGGGATGGTTCAAATGAATCTTTTGCAATATGATGAATGTTGATCATGATAACTATGGTGAAAATGATGCTTATGGCTAATAACAAGATCATATGAATTAATTGGAACATGGAGAACCACCTAGGAAAACAGTGCAACCACAGTCCATATGGCTCTGGCTTAGCCAATTAATTAGGTGTGCGATTGTACTGGTGACCTTATCCGAAAGGAACACAGGGGGCTCGGGGTTGCAGGGGTATAGCCCGGTTCTTTTGGGATAGCAGCCTTTGCTAAGGTGCTGACCACTAGGGAGGGTTATGGTCCGCCCTGAGCTGTAACTGTCATGGGTTGTTGGTGCTTTTGCATGTCTTTGTAAAGGCTTCGTAGCGTCCCTATGCAATCACACCTCAAAAGTGTGGTATGATGCTTGGCCAGCATCGCATGGTTGGGTTCAAAGTTCTTCGGAACTTTTACGCGAGCTGTGGTGAAAGTGTACAACCTCTGCAGAGTTAAAACTGATCGATCAGCCGTGCTTACGGTCAAGAGCGGCCTGGACCCTCACATGATAATCAAACATAAAGATGGAATTAAATCGTGGTTTTCATATGGTTTTGAGATGAGATGCTTTCCTAAATGCTTAAGTGGGATGGTATAAACTTACACCTAGTAAATAGGTGCTTGCTAATAAAATTTAACCAACATTAAAATGCTAACCGTTGCATAACCTTAGCCTATCCTTGATAGCCTTGCATCTTCCCCCACTTGCTGAGCTCCAACCATAAGTGTGCTCACCCTTGCTTACCCGCTGTTCAGAGGAGAACACTGGAGAAGAGTACTTCAGCGACTACGATGAGTTCTGAGGCTTGCGTGCCCCTAGTCATGTGCCTGTGGAAGCTGAAGACGGAGTTGCTTCGTTTAGTTATCGTTTGTTCGTTTTAAAGAGCTTCGAGTCTATCGTCTGAGTGTAATAAAAGATAATGTAATGGTTTAACTCTTATACGTTTTTATTGCTGTTTAATGATATTTCACTCATGACGTCTATCATATGTGTGTAAACTTGATCCTGGCGCACATATGAGATGCATTTGGTTTTCTTCGGAAAATCAGGTGTGACAATAAGCGATGTTTGCATTTCCTTCACCCATTTGGTTTGCATTGGTTTGGATGGCTGCGATATTTTGCATGTTTCTCGCAGTGTATCCTCCAATGATGGCCGCACTTTGTTGTGGTTGAGGAAGATGTGCATATGGCTCCGCAAAGGCTACGTTGTGTACCGCAAAATTTGGTGGGGGCATGGCTGCACCACTCCCCCATGCTTGCATTGGTACACCACCGTAGTAACTCGGCGGCGCCGGAATTCCTCCAAATGGTGGCACATAATTTTGTTGCGCACCTTCTTCTTGGGCCGTGGAAGAATCTTCTTCTATAATCCTTCCTCTTTTATTTTTCTTCGCCGGCACAAGAAGTCCTTCCTCTAACCAATCTTCTTTCCCCTCAAGAAAAAGTCTTAATCTTCCATCCGGAAGGGGCAAATTCACCTTGGCCACTTTGAAGCCTCCTCTCTCATCTCCACTTATGTACTTGCCTTTCTTCATATACTCAAATCCAAGGGAAGTCCCGACTAGGAGATGCTCCGGGTTTCTTGGAATTCCCGGTCTCAAAGAGATAGCCAACATGGAGAGATAACACCCTGAGCCAATATCTCCCGAACCCGATGTTGCTTCACAACGCCACCGGTTGATCATAAGGTGAGTGGGGTCGATTGGCTGCCTGGCAATCAAAGCCGAGTAAAGCCAATTCACCTCCATGTCGGTTATCTTGTTCTCTCTCATGCATCCATGAGTGAAACACTTTGATGATGGGGTTCCGGATACTATTTCTTTGCCGGTAAGCTTCTCCCGTGATCATACTCCAAAAACCTTCCAATATGCCTCCATGCACATCCACTTGTTCCGGGGCTCCCTTTTGAAAACCAAGTAATTCCCTAATATACTCATAGGGAACCACTTGTTCAACTCCCTCCAAACGGAATGAGAGACTCGGCACTCCTTCATCAAGGATAGGCGCCATGGTCATGAGAATTTCCAAGGCAAATTCCTTGTGGGTGT
Source organism: Cenchrus fungigraminus (assembly GCA_036936925.1). Lineage (NCBI taxonomy): Eukaryota > Viridiplantae > Streptophyta > Magnoliopsida > Poales > Poaceae > Cenchrus > Cenchrus fungigraminus. Next base: position 121,779,574 of record CM072770.1, on the reverse strand, counting down.
TTACCGACACTCTGTTGGAGAATTGCACCCAACCTAGGTGTCCCAACATGTAATAAATATCCGTTGAAAACCCAACACTTGGAGAGCTTGGTCGTCGAAGTCGACGTTTGCCACAAGCCTCTTCTCAAGGCGAGTGAGCTTCTTCTCCTCCTCCTCCGTCATGATGATAAACCCATACTTGGAGTACCACGGAGTGTATGGAGGTGGAGCGGATGATCGTGTCGAGCGACGAGGTTGGACGGGCGGCTCCTCCGTACGTCCTTGAGGTTCGGTGAACCTCATAGACGAGCTTCGTGTGGACCTCATGCCACCGAGGAGAAGAGTGTCGTTCCTCCTCAGCGGTGCCATGTCCTCCTCCATACTCCGAGGAGACTCGGAGACCGAGTGCCTCCTCGAAGAGGTTGTCGATGATGGCTTGGACGACGATGATCCCTTCTTCTTGGTGAAAATACTTGTAGTTTTCTTCCACATGGTTGCTACACTCTCTCTCACAAATATATATCCGGGGTTTTCAACCGGTAACAAGGCACACAAATATTATTTGGGGGTATGGACTTTGAGTGGAATTAGGATGGATTTTGTTGGACGAAACAAACTCGGAGTGGAAAGCTAAGTCTAAGGTGGTTCTGGGTTATGAGCTCAAGCACACGAACAAGGAACTGGATGAGCGACTTACCTGCCGAAGGGGAGCACCAGGGTGCTTTTAAAGGGGGTAGGCCGGCCGGCCTGGGCCGACCGGCCTGGGCCGACCGGCCTGGGGGCCTCTCTGCTCCTCCTAGCTCGGTTCTTCTCCAGTGCACTCATGCTTGCTTTGTTGCTTTGTGACCGCGTGCTCCACGGGGTTGCACCGCCCAAACGCTCTCGTCCACTCCTTTGCTTGCATTATTGATCCTTCCACTTGGTGATTTTGCTTTGAGTCACTTCCATGCTCCCTTGCCTCACATGCCTCCATGATATTCCTGCAAAACAAAACCTTGGCTGCCCCCCCATGCTTGTCCTTTGCATGTGGTTTGGTGAAAGATGTTGGAGGGGCATCCCGTGATGCATCATGGTGCATGCATGGTTAGGTTAACTAGATTGCCTCCCTCTAAGCATGTCTTAATGCTAAGTACTCCTCTAATTTCGAAAAATAAAAATAAACTCAGAGCTTGCAATGAGTTCAAATATAAATTTAGAGGAGTTTTTAAAGCATTAAAAACAAATGTAAGTCGAAAATGTTTTCCGACTACTTTTATTTTGGTCTCACCGGTATTGTTTCCTTCCATTAGTTGAGAGCAAGCTTTTCCCGGCTTGATCACGGGGGCATAGGTTTAGGTTCTAATTTTGGTTAAATGAGAGAGATTTTGAATGAAATAAAATTAAATGAGGCTTAGAAAAATTCTAACTATAGAGAAACCAAGGATATGGATTTTTAAACCAACCAAAAGTCTAGGTTCACGCGAGTCCTACCATGCGCTGAAATTTAAATAACATCTAGGTACAAGGCGTGGCTCTACTCGTGTGTTTTTAGCATGTAAAACAAGTCAACCATAACATCATGAAGAGGATGAAAGGTTGAGATAGGTTCTGAATTTTTTTTGGTTTTGGTTTCTCGAAAAGAAGCACATAGGATAGCTCATGTAATGGGTTTATGATCCAAATAAAATATCCAACCAAGAATTATGTCTCTAACATTATTCAATCACTCTAAGTCTATTGTCTTGCGTAGCAAATTTCAAAACTAACTTACTTGAAAAGACTCGAAAAAAATCTTGAATCGGGTTGTCCTCCCGGTAGCTTATTCTTGACTCGACGAAACGGGTTGCCTCCCGCCTAGCGCTTCGTTTATAGTCCATGGCTAGACTTCTTCACTTGATTACTTCGGATCAACGCTCTTTGCGGGCATTGCAATCTTGGGTATCCACTTCCACACCATCTTGGGCACGGGATTATTCTTCGGCTTAGTCATTTTTTTGGTCTTTACAGGCTGGCTTTGTCCTTTGGTCTTGACGGATGCAACAACTTTCTTCATGTAGTGGCTCGGCATCTCAAAATCCGGTCCTTCGGTCATGATCTTTGTTCTCTCCTTAGTGTGATCCTCCATCTCTCCCGAATGAGTTTGAGTAGCCTTCGCCTTCTCGGGACCTTGGGATTGTCCCGACAATCTTCCTTTGCTACCCATCGGACGCCCGGCAAGTTGTCCCACTTGCGTCTCTAGCATCTTCATCATGATGAACACTTCATGGATAGAGCTTCCAACCTCCATCACCTTTCCATCTAAATTCTCCAATACTTTCTCCATAGCCTCGAACTTAGTGATGGCGTCCTTGTTGATCTTAGCTTGCTCGTCCATGGAGTCCTTCAATTGTGTACAAAGAGTAACCAAATCTTGAATGGACGAACTCACATTAAATCGGGGTTTACCTTGGACATGGCCATACTCCTCACACTCCTCGCATGTGGATCTTGCCTTGGCAGCCTTTAGGTCTTCAGCTTCTCTTTCTATATCCATCTTCTCCATCCTCCTCATAAGGAAACCGATATGCCACTCAAGGAATTCGGCTCGCATGTATTCATTGAAAAGCTCCAAAGCTTCCGCAATCATCTCCATGGGAAATTGAACAAACGTATCAATCTTTTTGTGCAAACTCTGAGTCTTGGTCGGCGAATAAAATTCCTTCATAAAGTTCCTCATCAACGCTTCCCAATCTTGTTTTGACTCCGCCGGTAGAGTGTGGAACCAACGCAAAGCTTTTCCATGTAGTGAGAACGGAAAAAGCCTTGCCCTCATTTGATCTTGAGTCACCCCATCCTCATCGAAAGTATGACATAATTGAACAAATGCTTGGAGGTGAAGGTTCGGATCCTCTTTACCGGTGAAAGGCGAGTGTTGTACCATGCGGATAGTTGAGACCTTGATCTTGAACGGCCTTCCGGCCTCTTGAAGGTTTATGATAGGTAGATCAACGACGTCCGGGGTGCATAGCTCGATCTTGCGCTCCGGTTGCGGTTGTTCTCCCATGGGTGGCGGTTGAGGTTGATCTTCTTTTGGACTTGGAGGTGGTGATTCCCTTGGAGATTCCGACGGTCCTTCGACTTCGGCTTTTGGATCTAGGGTTTCCAACCCTTTAGCTTGTGTTGCACGTCTCCTTTGCCTGTAAAGTTTTCCTGGATCATCCACAAAAATATTTGGGTTTCTTGGAGAGGTGGCCAACCATCTCCGGTTAGGGTTAGCAAAAACAAAAAATCTAAAAAAATTAGGGTTAATCAAAAACTAGATTAGATTGATTATTTTTCTATTTGAGGATGATCAAAGTTAAGAGATGCAAAAGAAAATCAAAAGAAAAACTGAAAAATATTCACAAGAAGCGATACTAGATTGGATCTTGATTGCTTGTTCCCCGGCAACGGCGCCAGAAAAAGGGGCTTGTTGACGGTTGATTGTCGTATCAAAGTTCATTTGGATTTGCAAGCGGACAAATCCCCCGTCGTAGTCAAGGGACCCTTCTTCCCTTAAGTGTGAGAACCCAAGGTATCAAATCCGTGGAACAATGTGCAACGCAAGGATTCAATCTAGTAAGGCAAGGAACTCTTTCTTTTGAAGAACCAAGTTGTATCTAATCTAAGAGATCATCGAGAAAACACATCTAATCTAATCTAATCTAATCTACTAAACTCAAGAGGTAGCAAGAGAAAGCAAAGAGATAACCGATCTAGAGAGTCTAGATCATGCATATGTTGTAGCTCCAAACAAAATAGATGAAGATAGAAAAGCGAATCTCATAAAAAGCATCTTTAAACCGTGGCCTCCGATCCGATTCCGAAGACGCCCGCCTTTTGGAGCCACCGTCCTGTCACAACGCACTCCTATTTGTGCGGGTTAGCCTAGGGCGAGTTCGAGAAGAACAAGTTGAAAACACTTGGTCGGTCCGGTATGCACCTCTAGCCACCGTGGCTACAAGAGCACCCTATGCAATCTATCTTAAGTATAGATTGGGGAAGAAGCAAAACCAAGGGAGAACAAAATCATCGAGAAGGCACTTGATCGCTAGAAATCGGATTCACTATAAAAACTTCACCATGAATGATTACATGAACAAGATCACCACCGGGATCCTACCTCGATCTTGATCCTTGCCCCGGAGCTCCGACGTGGTCTTCCATGCAAGGTTCCCACGTCGGCTAGGGAAACCCTAGACAACTAGCACGACCCTCCTCTCCGAGATGGTGTCCCTCTAGCTTCTCTGCTCCTCGGCGGCGGATGACGAATGAATTGATGCGTGGCTCTTGGCCAGGGGGCTATAAATAGTCCGAATGGCGGCTAGGTCAAAAGGGGCGCCGAACCGGACCCGGAATGGGCTGGGCCGGCCGACCTGGGCCGACCAGCCTGGGCCTGTTTCGGCCCAATTCAGCCCCGGCTTCTTCCCCGGTTGCTTCTCGCGCGATTCCTCATTTGTGTGCACTTGCATGTGGGCCTTTGACGTCGTTTCCTTCGCGGTTGAGGCTTGAATGCTTGCCATCCAAGCTTCGCGGTTTTCTGGTTGAGTCCCTGAAGATTTGCACGTTGACGCTTCGGTCCTCGGGTCATTTGGAGTCATGTTCATCGCGTGTCTTGACTCTTGTCGGGCTTCATGATCTTCTTCCAAAGTGCTTGATGAACTTATCCCGATAGTCTCCTCTTTAGCGTAGATTTCCTGCGTAAACAATTAACTCCAAAATCGACATGCAAGAGTGAACTTGTTATATACGGGGGGTTAGTTCCAATGGATAAGATATAAAATTCATGCCAACACTGAAGGTAAACTCATGGCTAGGTTGACGGAAATTCACCGTCAACAGACTTGTGGTGAAAGTGTACAACCTCTGCAGAGTGTAAAACTAATCGATTAGCCGTGCTCACGGTCAAGAGCGACCTGGACCCTCACATGATTATTTGAACTTGAAGATGGACTTAAATCGTGCTCCCTGGTTATGTTAGCCATATGCTTATGGCGTATCTCTTATCTTTATGCTAAATTGTGGGATGGTATGTACTTATACTTTATTAGTAATCAGGTGCTAATAACATTTGACCAACTAAAAGTGCTTAATGCAGGCAACCTGTCAGCCTTTCCTTATTTAAGCCTTTGCATTCATACTTTCCCCACACTTGCTGAGTACGACAAGTGCTCACCCTTGCTATAAACAATGTTGCTCAGAAAGAGGAAGCTGCTATGAAGACGTTGCTGGTGCTAGGCGTACGCAACCCCCAGTCGACTGCCTGTGATGTTTGGAGCCTTCGTTTCCAGGATTAAGCGTAAATCTCTGATAATCTCCCTTTTTCTTACGTGATACTGTTTCTGTATACACTTATATGTCACTATATGCATGAAATTTGATCCTGGCATGCATATAGGTTTGCACTTGGTTTTCTTTAGAAAAACAGATGTGACAGGTACTTTGGACATTCTCTACATTTGTATACAAGTAAGTTTGGCAGCAGCATTCGCTGAACTACTAGCTCAGGGACGCGCCTCTATCATTTCCATGCTCAATTATTAGCAACATTTCCATGCTCAATTATTAGCAATGTCTTGATATTTTCGGCTTGGGAGGCATTGGGAATGTAGTCTGCGGCTACAATATGGTGTAGAGGCCAAAGCATGATCAGTCCAACGCTAAACCCAATGAAGATAGCGAAGCCAGTCGAAGTTATGACTGGCTATACTCTACATTATAATTTACCTACTTTGATCTATTGCCATTTAACAGTCAGTCGAGCTTTGGGCTCGAGAGGCATCAAGGATATATGAAGAGTGGAGCTTCTTGCCACCCAGAGTTGAAGCCATTCCAAACAGGCTCGTAAGTGGATAGCTAGGTCCAAAGCTAAACCATACCATCTTTGGTTCCTGAGTCGACGAAACTGCGGAATCACCAAGGTCTATATATTCCTCACATGACCGCTAGCTATTGTATGGCGTCACCCTTAAACTTTCAAACCACCTGTGTCGTTGAAATCAAGATACAATATCTTGATTAATCATCATGCTTAGCATCATCTTGTGAGCTTTGGGTTTGGGGGCATTTAGGATATGGTTTGCACTTTGCAGTAATCAGGTTCGTTCCGGTGGATCCAAGGCTCGTCTTTCCCTCTTCCTTTCCTATGGACACCAGGGTCTGATTGTCTCATTCCTAACATCGTCTTCCTGAGCTCATGTCTCCGGCCTTTGTCTCTAGCTAGTCATTAGTCATGACAGAAAATTAAGCCAATTTAAGTTACTAATATAAAAAAACTTAATTAATTTGTGACATGAAAAATGTATTTGTACAAAATTGTCACGATTAATACTTTGAAGTTACCATACTTCTCTTCGCATAGAAAAAGTGCTTAAGAGATCAGTAGTAATCGATAAGTATGCATATATATGTTGCACACCGTATTATTTCCAAAACATCAAGTGAAGAATGAAGGTAGTAACAATAAGCAACCGCGATAATCGTTCCATGTATCACTTGTTTGCAAGAGGCTAACATGTTATTACTCCCTCCATCCCAGAATATATATAGCTTCATTTAGCATTCAAAATTTGTCCCTAATATAGCTACGTTTGGAGTTAAAGCTGAATATTTAATTAGCAAATAGTCTAAAATACCCCTCCTCTAGAAATAAATAGTAAATAAATGAGCAAAGACTAATGCACCGGAAATGATGTTTTTTAACACGCATGCACCAACTTTCCTTTTTTAAGGTCGAGATATTGAACGGTAATGCTGCCATCCATAAATCATTCATCCATTCATATGCAGCATGACCAAGTTTAACGAAGGGTATATTTGACCTTTTACCACTCTTGTTAATATGTCTGAAAAATGCTAAACGAAGCTCTATTTTGGGAGTACTAGTTTATTTACTAAAGTTTTCCTGAAAAAGTTATTTAAACTTGGGATGCTATTTTACTAAATTTTTCTTAACGCTTTCCTTTTAGGTGAAGAACAAGATCAAATATTGTACACACTACCACAAAACGGAGATTTCGCGAGAGGAACACCATTTTCGTGAGAGTAGTTTTTCAACTCGTGAAAATGTTTGTTTTCGTGAAGATGTTAGAAAACTCTCACGAAAATGTATTTTCATGAAGGTACTTTGCAAACCTTCACAAAAAAGAACATTTTCGTGAATGTACTCAGCGAACCTCTACGAAAATGAACATTTTTGTGAAGGCTTTGTGCAAACTCTCACGAAAGAGGTGCAGATTTCGTGAAGGTGTGTTTCGAACTCCCACAAAAATCCTCAACTCTCACGAAAATATGGATGCTGCTCTCAGATTTCACTATAATTTCGTGACAGGAGCACCATTTTCGTGAGAGTAATTAAAACTCTCATGAAAATATAATTTCGTGAGAGGCATTCCATTTTCATGAGAGGGATTCACTCTCATGGAATAATAGGATAGACACACTTCATGGGCTTACTCGTTTTTCGTGAGAGGCTTAACTTCATGTGTTGGACTTGTAGGATCTGTATGCCAACCTATGGTACAAATGTATGTATCTATGGATTTGTGCATCTAGGAACTTGTAGGATCTAATGGCTGTAGCTTTATTATTAACAGATATGGATTGTCAGGCTATAGCATCTATATGGACTTGTTGTATGGTAGCTTTATTCATGTATGTCTGTTGTGGATCATATATGTGCATGTTGGTTTATATATGTGCTGGGATGTGAGTTGTATGTCCATTGTGGATCATATTTCCTGGTAGCATGAAACTCTCATGAAAAAGCCACAATTTTCATGACGGTAGCGCTCATGAGAATGAGAATTTCCATTTGGCTTTCCACTTTTCGTGGTGGTTTGTACAGTTTTCATGAGAGTCAGAGGCTCTCAGGAAAAACAACTGTGGCAGACTTTTCGTGATGTTCGACTCTCATGAGAATAACCCTAATTATTTCGTGACAGTACTACCTCTCACGAAATCAGATGTGCCACTTGGCTTTGGAACTATTTCGTGACAGCCTGTGTGGTTTTATGAGAGTTTGGGGCTCCTAGGAACAATAACCGTGACAGACTTTTTCGTAAAAGTCGGCTCTCATTGAAATGAGTTTGGCGACCTCGTGGAGGGCATTGACACGAAATACACTCACGAAAAAGGATCCTAACAGTTCACTCTCACGAAAATCGTGTTTTCGTGATGCCATATTAGTGAGAGACTTTTCGTGAGAGTGTCACTTCACGAAACACTATCGTGATGGTTTTAGCTATTTTCGTGAGGGTTTTCGACTCTCACGACATTTTCATTCTGTGGTAGTGACACGTGGTAAATATATTTAGTGGTAAGTGCAGTGGCACTTACTAATTATTATTATATATGTGTGCATAGTACATCTACAAATAAAATGACTGTTTCTTACACAGAAAGTTAAAGGAAAAAACTCAATGCTCAAATTCAATAAGGATATATATAGAAGAATGTTTTGGATAGTGGATACTACATAATAATAAATTCAAAGCTACTTTGTCCCTAGCACTAACAAATTAATCTATTTCAATGCTTGCTCATGTATATATATAGTCATGTGCAAGGCAGAGACCGGCCGGCCTCTAATGAGAAAATATATTAGACTGACCATCCGTGGAGTGTCTCGCATATATATTATTCAAGGTAGAAGTCGGCCGCACCATAGAGTTGTGCAAGCTCCATCTTGTCCATGGTCATTCTTGTACATGTATAGATTTCGGGCTTGGGAGGCGTCCAGGATATAGTCTGCCGGTATGTTTTGAGATGCTGTTAACACCGTTTTTTTGGAAAAACAAGTCAAAAAAGATAAGAAGGAGCAGCCGATGAAAACAGAGTACAATCGGCCGATTGGAAAGGGAGAAAGGTGGTCAGCAGAGCTCGCCGATGGTCAAAGAGTCCAACCTTATCTATTGATAGACTGGTGGACCCAACCGATCGGTCGATGGTCAACCGGAGAATCGGCCGATGGTCAACCGGATAATCGGCCGATGGAAAGAAAAAAAAGGCGGAAATCAAGAGGATACGCCAAAAAGGAAAGCATGGCGGAGGCGGGTCAATCCACGATTGACAACGGGTCAAGAGTCAGTTTTAGGAAGTTTTGACTCCTGTGAGAGTCCTTTTCTATTTTTAGTAGTGTTTGTTTTCTTTAGATGCAAGTAAACAGTGCCGTAATCGGCTAGGAGTCGGTTTGTCCTCAGGACATAAATAGCGACCCTGCGTGGTCAGGAAAAGGGGTACACACCAATATCAAACAAACCGCCTCCAGGCAAACCCTTTACAATTTACAGCATCTACTTTTCGGCGACTTCGCCATTGCGTGTTTTCTTCTTTTCTACAATGTCGTCCTTCAAGTTCGTCGGGCTGCATCGATCGATCTCCGGCAAGATTGTGAGTACCGTTTTACCGAATAACCCTAGGTTTTAACCTCCGGGCGCATCGCTGAGGTTTCGTCTAGTTCTTTATTCACCCCTTACCGATATTAGCTAAATCTGCAAGTCTTTGTACCAATTCTTGTGGGTTTAGCTTTTATCACCAATCTACCCCACTCGATCTAGATCCTATCGGCTTCTATCATCACAGTCGATTCCGACCTATTCGAGTGCTGACGTCACGATCGGCCGATCCAGCCGATCTATCTATCTACTTATCAGCGCCTCGGTCGCTCTCGAGCCGGCCGATCCCGCTTCTCTGTATCGGCCACTGCTACACGTGTCACTGAAGGACCATCAGTTCTCTAGCCGATCCCTAATATTTTTTCCATTGTCAATCAACAGGTCAGATTGACTGGCACGCCTCGCTACAGACCGGGGAGTCACGTGTGTCGCGCGCGGAGGTGACGTCCTATTTTCGCGTTAACGGATGCAGCTCAATTCCTGAGTCTATCGGTAAGACCTTCTCCAATAGTAGGTGACGCCATGACTCAAGCTTGCGTCCAACTTGGACGAAGAAAAAAGAATGAGAAAATTCACTAGCATCGAAGTGATCAAGGCAATGTGAGGGAGGAGTCTATGGTTCTATTTGAGTGCGCTTATCCCATCCACGCTTAGATTATAATTTAAGTGAATATTTTCTCCCTTCTCACTTCTCGCTTTTCTTAGTTCACCCCACAGCAGGGTCATCTAATTCATTTAATCGCAACCACCATGTAAACCGTGCCGAGAAAATAGAATAGTTTTCTTAACTTTTGCAGAACTTTTCTTCTTCTTAATTTGATTGAGAGTACAAAGTCCATCTTCCACATCTGTACCGCTACAAAATTTCCTAGAGAAGTTTCCTGTGCAAAATTCCATTCGACGATTAATTTAAAAAAGAAATAGTCCTAGTTCTTATTGCCCAAATGAAATAAAATGTGTCAAGCTAGTTCTATATACTACCTCCGTTTCTGAATACTTGACGCCGGCGGATGGAAACACAAGTCATTTAACACTAGAGCTGGTGTCGGAAATGACCTATAAATAAAAACGGAGGTAGTATATACTTGCTCCCAGTGGCGTAGCCAGAAAAATAATGTAGCTGGGGCAGCTTGTAATGACCGATTATACCGAAACAAAAAATTATATCGATTCACATCACATTAATGCATCAATATATTGCAAATACACATTTTTAATAAGAAGTTGAGATATTACCTCAAATCATACATGGTAAAATGCAAAATCAGAAATAAGAAGTAGATGAAACAGAAGAACAATCAGCACAAGACTTATTTGTCAATTATTCAAATTGATGAAGCATATTCAGGCAATCAGGCGTGAGGCATTCACCAATCAGCATTGGACACAGGCACAGCAGTGAAAGAGAGAAGCGTCATCTGACCCCTGGGCTGACGTAGTGGTGTTGGTTGATGGGCCTTCAGGTTTTTGGGTTGCTGGGCCGGTGGTTAAGTGCCTAATAAAGGCCCAGTTGGGTGGGGGCTTCTTCTAGCTGCAAATCAGCAACTAGGCAGGCAGACAGCCGCCATGGCGCGGCCTCCAGGCAGTGCTGAAGCTCAGAAATCTCAGCGGAGACGACGGGAGGTACACCTGCAACCCAAGATCTAGCTGGGGCGGCTGCCCCACCTCGCCCCAACGTAGATCCGCCACTGCTTGCTCCAAATATAGAAGACACGTACATGCTGGATGAATATATATCATTGGAGCCCAAATAAATAAGTAGCGATGGTAATATAATACCACCACCATGTGCAAATGCAAGCAGTATACTGCAGCTTACTAATGATCACGCGCAAGGCGACAGAACGAGCATGATTGAAATACATCCAAATAAATAGATGCGCCAGGACTTATATATTTCTATGTGTATACATAATTATACCCCGTACCAGACAGATACACCATATGCTAAGCATTATTTTGGGAGCTCTCTCTAGGCTCGGGAGGCATATAAACAAGTTTTGGTGTGTGTACTGCACCTACGTGTGACACTTCCTATACACAGAAAGTGAAAAAGACCCAAAACAACTGGTCAGTGAAAAAAAACTAAAATAAAACCTTCGGGAATTAATGACATAATATATTCAGAGAATGTATTTTTTCGGACCTGATTCTTACTGCCTCATATGTTTTTGGGATGTGCCGTGTGTCTGAAATTTACTAAAAACAACACTCATTTTGGGACGGATGGACTACCTAACTAGCGTGCAATAATGTTCAATGGAACTCCATATTGTCACAACAGATCCGTGACCGTGACTCTGAGTTTTTTTGGATTGAAGTATAATTAATTAAGACATTTTTTGGGAGTTATGGGAGAATATAGGTGGGGATTTTGTTTTTCCCCAGGAATTGTTTACATTAATTGGACCATAAAATTCTCAACTTTAAAAAATTAATTAGAAAATACTCCCTCCATCCCAAATATAAGATCTTTTTGACTTTTGATGTTCACGTTTGACCATTCGATTATTCAAAAAATTGTGAATATTATTTATTTTGTCATGACATGTTTAATTATCGTGTATATTTTAAGTATACCATAATTGTTTTTATATTTTCACAAAAAATTTTAATAAGACGAATGGTCAAACGTGATAAGCAGAAGTCAAAAAGTATTTATATTTTGGGACGGAGGGAGTAATAATGTAACCTTTGGCCCATCTGACTAAAACACCATGGAAATGTTGAATGTAGTATGTACTTATTGCAACCACAAATGTTGCTCCTATGATCCTAATTACAACCATAGTATAAGCAGTGAATACTAAATAGTGATGCACGCTGACATGGATTTTGCCGGCATGTGTGTTTTTACAGATCTATCTACTTGATGGTTAATTGCTGTTGCTGCTGAATGCACTGGCCAACAAGCAGTTCAAATAAGCTGCTTCTTTTCAAGGAAAAAAGCATATACAAAAAGCAACAATTATATATATTCAACAACTTGCATCGTCCTGGTACTTAATGCCCATATCAAAACACAACACCTAGCTCGATCTTTATACAAGACCATGCACCTGCAAGATGTCCAATGTTACTCCTAGTCGTCCCAGCACAAGCACACTGTTGGTTACAAACTTTGCAAATCTTCTTCATCGTCTCCTGCACTATGCATGGGCTTGGGCTCGGGAGGCATCGGGAGTGGGGACTGCAGCTGTTGCTGTTCCTGACCGTGGAAGCACAGCTTGCAATCCTCTGTATAACTGTAATGATCGACTTGCCTTGTTAAGATGTCTGGTCATGGTGTTCATGCGAGAGCACAAGCATATAAATTTAGGTGATTGGCCGGTAATTCTGCAGTGCAGGATACAGGATGATCAGCTGGAGATTCTTCAATGCTGGTGAAGAAAAACAGTTGTAGGTGAACGGAAGTTGTTTTCTCTCTCTCACTTCTTTGGGCTTCATCTAGGGTTTCTTAGGCGAAACCTTTTGCTTCTATCTTCTCTGTAAGACTTCCTCAAAAGTTGATTGAGAAATCCTACAAAACCAATATTGGAACACGAATTAGACATGGGATTTGCCACCATTAGTCTGTCTGAAAAAAAAATGGAACTGCACTTTTTCACGCCTTAAGGGGTATGAACTAGCGTGTCTACATATATGTGGATAAAAGCCGGATGTTGGCATCCAAAAATTAAATTTGCAATGCTAGAAATAATGTGCAAGGCTCATCCATGTTCCATCATTATGCTTAGCTTAATTAGTTTTGCTTGGGCTTGGGAGGCATCATCAATATAGCCACGAGCTCTCCAAATAGATCTGGCCGGCTTCAGTGGTAAAACATGTCGTTCGTGCATATTGCATTGACATTTCCCATAGGTAGGTCTGAGTTTCTATCTCTCGTACCAATCGTGCTCAGTTCATCACCTAGTCTATCTTCAATTATATCTCCACTAGTCCTGGTTACCCCACTTGTAGATGATGTCACCGTGGATACGAGCCCTCATTGGTCATTGCCATCCTCTTTGTCCGTGTGTACATCAGGACTAATAAATTGCTCTATATCGTGGAAAGTCAAAAGCATGTATGGTTGTAATTAGGAGGAACACTCATAAACAAATCACTTACCATAGTAGTACATTTGTGGTTAATATACACGATCGAGTTCAAGGCAATGTGACGGCTATAGTACATATGGTGTGTGTTGGCGGTGAATTTCCGTCAACCTAGCCATGAGTTTACCTTTAATGTTGGCATTAATTTATTATTCTAACCACTGGAACTAACCCCTCGTATATAACAAGTTCACTCTTGCATGTCGATTTTGGAGTTTATTGTTTACGCAGGAAATCTATGCTAAAGAGGAGACTTTCGGGATAAGTTCATCAAGCACTTTGGAAGAAGATCATGAAGCCCAACAAAAGTCAAGACACGCGATGAACATGACTCCAAACGACCCGAGGACCGAAGCGTCAACGTGCAAATCTTCAGGGACTCAACCAGAAAACAGCGAAGCTTGGATGGCAAGCATTCAAGACTTAACCGCGAAGGAAACGACATCAAAGGCCCACATGCAAGTGCACACAAATGAGGAATCGCGCGAGAAGCAACACAGGAGGAAACCGGGGCCGAACTGGGCCGAAACGGGCCCAGGCCGGTCGGCCGAACCCGTTCTGGGCCCGGTTCGGCGCCCCCTTTGACCTAGCCGCCATTCGGACTATTTATAGCCCCCTCGCTAAGAGCCACGCGGGAATTCATTCGTCATCCGCCGCCGAGGAGCAGAGAAGAGAAGGACACCATTCTGGATGTAACGACCCGAGTTTTCGGTGAGGAAAACCCGACTCCCTGTACCCTTGTGATAGTCCCTGGATCAGTGGCTATCACGTACAGAACTCATTACAGTATAATATCATTTCCATACAACGAAATCAGAGTACAAAACAGAGTATTTACATCCGAAACAACTCGGTGTACGAATTTAGTACAAGCCCCTTGGGCTAAGCGACAAGTAGAAATCCTGCGTAGCGGTAGCTAGGGCTTCAAGTCTTCATCTTCAATCTTCACCACAGGCATCCTTGAGCGAAGCAACGCAACCCTTCCTTCCTGGATTCCTCAAACTCGGACTCTCACTCTAAGTCCAATCCTGCACACTTACAAAACTATCCCCAAGGAATGGGATAGGTTCACGTCACCGACTGTATGCAGCTTTAAGTGGCCTAACTCTAAAGGATAAGAAAAGTGTCAAGGTAGAAGCTGGGTTTTCCTATGCAGCAGCAGCGAAGCATAAATGGAAAACAGCTCCATATAAGTCCCAAACCATACTCTCAACACCGCTCGGAACCACCTGGTACCCCAGGGCCCCGTCTCCACATCCTATCTCCATCTAGGGTCGATGCGAGAACTTCCTCTCCTCGCACCTCAATGATTGCAATCGGACCCGCGAGGTAGAGGGAGCAACTCTCCTCTCCCCCACTGCAACCACGGCTCACCACACTCTCATCTATAGGGGGAGGTAGAAATCCCAAAACATGAGAACCAACAATCCACTGGGCTCGTCCATGACCGAGGTCGCGGCTATACGTATAGATCTAAACTCTGCAGAGCGTGTACACCTGTACCCAACTCGGGATGGAGCCCAGTCGGTAGCGAACCAACCAAACCCACCCTACCGTGCGAACTCTCGGTAGTTACGGTCCCATCCTGCATCCGGCCCTCAAAGCGATCCCCTCCGCGAAGGGAATTGCACCGGAACTGTGAAATGCCCCCGTGTGGCCACACGGGAGTCGCTCTGAGAGGGTGGTCTCACTCCCACCTCTCCCCCACTGATACCCTCTATCCTGCTGGCAGGTATGGTTCCGCACTTGCCGAGCTCAACTCGGCCCTAACCCCACTCTCGGCGAGGTGGTGTGTACGAAAAGTCCCGTGAAGCGGTTGGCCCACTCGGTTTCAGACCGGGGCGAGCTCATGTCCTCCAAACGTCAGTAAAACCCCAACACCTGTGCTCCGAAAACCGTACAAGCGGGAATGCACTGAGGAGTGCACCCTCATCCCCGATCCCAGATCGGTTGTTTCGAGCTCACCCCCGCCAAAGTACCCAAAACGCCTTCTCCTGCCGGTTTTACCCCACTCACGCCAAGAACCACTATTCCCATCCCAACACATGCATCGCGAAGCTCAGCGTATATACACGCTTATGTATATATAGTAGTAGTAGGGCAATCAAGGACAGGGTAATTAAAGAAGGCAGTGCAAGGTTCATCAACATGCATATAAGTAAAGCGCTAGCATACTACTTAGCAATGCCTAATAGGTATTTCAGAATCAGTCAGGCGTGAACACCTGTGTGCAAGTAGTCGTAGTAGTTTCCGTAGTTGTTCTCGATCTTCTGGCTCGACTCCTCGGCTCCGGGAATTCCTAGATTCGTAAAGATAAATAAACACGGTGTCTAGATGCAAATAACTCTAAAAAGAAGCAATAAAGAACCAAATAACTCCAAAATCTAGTCTAACGGGTACTTCATGATTTTAGAAGAATAAAGAAACTGATTTCATATTTTTCTAAGGTAGAAACAATTTATTAAGGATTTTCAAATAAAGAAATATTTTATGAATTTAGTTAATTGCGTTAAAGCACAGAAAACACAAGTTAGGAAGTTAGAGAACCATAAACTAGGTTTTGGGTAGGTCTGCAGGCTAAGTTGACTAGTCAGCAATCATTGTTGACCAAGTCAAAAAGGAAGGTCAAAGGTCAACCGGACCCCACAAGTCATCCTGTGGGTCCCGTATGACAGATGGGACCAGGTTAGACAGTTAGCGGCCTCATAAGATTGGAGAGATTGAACATGATGGTTTCGATATAAGCAATGTGGTGTGGTGAAGGTACTTGGCTCAAGCTGATACATGACAAAGATGGCAAGACCGACGGTTCGGTTAAAGCACTCATGTCGTGCACGATGAAGACGTGACACGGCCGTGGCAAAAAGTATGGCAAAGGTTGAACACATGTCAAACAGGTGACACACATTAAGGGATTCGGTGGCTCTGGTAGCAGGTTGAGCAAAACTTGTACATGTTGATTAAATTAGCACGTACATGTCCTGAAATTAAAACAGGGCTGCTCCACATGCTAGCAGCTTGTTTCCTGCACGGGCTGTAGCTCTGTGCATTGCAACAGACCAAGGCCATACATAAGCGAGGCAGCAGGAAGGAGGGAAGATTAAGGCTCAGGAAGAGGTAGGAACTGTTGCTAGCTAGCAACGTACAGGTAAGGTCAAGGCTAAAGATGGATTAGCTCGTACATGTACTTCCAGCACATATACGACTGGCACGCTTGCTTGTTTATGGACTGTACACAGGCTGGCAAGCAGACTGCTTGCTGAAATGCCACAAGGGCATCTTCCTGAAGGCTGCACGTATGCGTGCTGCAGCTAGAGCTGCTGGAGATCAGAGAAAAGAGATCAAGGTCCATGCTTTTTCTGATGCACGAGATGCACACAAAGAAAAGCAAAGGGGGTCTGTTGCTACTGCTTGTCTACCTGATTAGGGAAGAAAGGAAGACAGTTGCAGCTGGGACTCGATGGAGGGAGAGAGGTGCTACTAGTTGTCGATTTGGGTGAGAGAAGCTTGGCGAGGGGCAGAGCTCGAGCTAGAGCTGCTTGCTGGCAGGAAGGGTTTGGATTCAGAGCAGCAGACACCTGCTTCTGGCTCTGTTTGAGAGAAGAAAGGATTTGCAGGCCGTGGCTTGGAATGTCAAACATCGCAGCATAACGGTGTTCCGAAGCTGCGTGCTGACATGGAGATGGTGAGGTGTGCAGCAGCATGCAACAAAACCCCAACACAGGGTTTTGGACAGCCACCAACTGCTCGCAGAAATACCCCAAAGGGGTTTCGCGGCGGCAAAGCTCGGCCGGCGGCAACATACTCCGGCGGCCGACAAGATGAGGTAGCAGCGAGGTTTAGGAGAGTAGCTTGGCATTACAGGTTCAAGGCTGTGTGAAAAAGAGCCCCAAAGGTGTGGCTTTTGCCTCCCTGTGCATGCGCGCGTGTGTGTGTGGAAGCCAGCGGCTTGGCCACGACGGCGCGACGGACAGGGCGGCGACACAAGACGGCCGAAGAAAGGGGACAGCGGTCCAGCGGTGGCGCGCGCGCAGACGATGGCAGTGGCACCTGCAGGCGTAAGGCTCGACTCGATGGTCGGCACACAAGCGTCGGCGGTCGCGCGGCGGCGCAGTGCAAAGCAAGCAGGGGACTCAGGGAACATAAGGCACGGCTCATGGTCAAGGCCGGACCTTGGCGGCGCACAAGTGGTTCGAAGACCACCACCACATCCATCAGGCGAGGGAGGAGATGGCTCACCTGGTGCTGCGGTCGGTGGCACACAGCGGTGAAGAGGTGCAGAGCAGGGGCACGGTTCGGCGCGGAGCAGAGGAAGCAGGCCGGCTCGTCGGGTCTTCACGTCCCGGGCGGTCATCGGTGCAGCGGTCTTGGCGTTGCAGTACACGGCGGCTGTTCAGCACTGCAGCGACGTCCAAGCATTTCGTCGAACATGTGGTGGGCGTGGCCGAGGCTGAACGAAGGAGAAGCAGATGAAGCAGACCGACAGTGTCGATGCAGAGGAAACAGGGGCGCGGGCACAGCGACGTCGAGGTCCGCGCTCGGCTCCGGTTCCCTCGTCCTCGTCGCTCCTGACTGCGGTGGCGTCCTTGGCACGGGCGAGTGAAGGGATACGGGGGGGCTACGCTAGCACAAACAAAATTTTCTCCGCAAAACAGGAACCGCTGCTGTCAGAGATCACGGGATTACCACTAGACGCGCAGTTGCAGCGGAACCGTCTCGATGAAGACGAACGCGTCGAGGTAGCAGGCAGTGCAGTTGCTCACGTCCACCTTGTTCTTCACGTCCGGTTCGTCCTTGTGCTCCAAACGTAGCACCTCCAAGATATCCACACGTACGGGGAAGGAACGCCGATCGTAGATGTACTAGCACCTCACGAACGATCACGAACTGGAGGATATAGATGGAGGAGGGGCTGCAGAAATCACTATTCACCACGGTAATGTTCACCGCGGGTTACTGTAGCGTCGCGGCTACTGTAGCAATGATTAGAGTTTTCCCTTCTCCCCACCTTTGTATATATAGAGGTCACTGATGGGCCTTTCAACCTTTGCGGCCCATTAAGACTCTAGTACCCTAATGGATCAAATCCATCAAGTCCATTAGTGAATCCAATCCAATTGGCTCTAGGGCATATATCCAACAGTCTCCCACTTGCACTAGAGACAATCACATACGCAAGCTTTCTAATGTTCCAAACCCCTTAAGTGTGTGACCCTATAGGTTCACGCACACATAGACATGACCCGAGTACTCCTACTCGACCAATAGTTGATAGCGGCCTCTAGCAAGACGTGTCAACTTCTATGCATACGTAAAGATCTTATCAGACGAACCACACATCGTTTCATACATGTTATTCCCTTTGCCTCACGATATTTGGTCTAGCTCCAAGCTGACCTCTCTTTCTCGATACCGTGATTCAGATCCTTTAAAAGAGGTTAACTCTTAACCCAGCACGGCCATGCATTTCTTGATCCAGTCACTCGAGGGGCCCAGAGATATCTCTCTCAAGTAGAGAGGGGCAAATTCCATCTTGATTGACCATGCCTCACAGCATGCTTCCTGACAAACCCGAAAGCCACCTTTATAACTACCCAGTTACGGAGTAGCGGTTGATAGCCCCTAAGTAGGTCAATTCACATCTTGAGTACATGCGACAATCTCAAGTCTAAGGACATAGCGTATGCATTGTGTAAACAGAGAACTATATAACAAAGTCTCAAATTGGGTCAGTCCAGCCCCATGTCATACATGTGCCCACATTATTAGTTATACATCTCCATGTTCATGACTTGTGAAACATAGTCATCAACTAATACATGTGCTAGTCATTAACTCATACTAGGGACAACTTTTGAATAACCATACAAGTAAAAGAGTTTCACAAACAATTCACATAATTGCCAATCAAATACAAGTTGTCTTTCATGGATATTCAAATAAAAGAACAAAGTGTCATGGATATAATGAAATATAATCATCTCTATGATTCCTTATAAGACATATTTCTAACATTCTTCCACGTGCACTTGAGCTAATCTAGAATGTATCTAATACCCATAGCTCTCACGTGCGCCTCATGCTTAGGCTGTGGAAGGGGTTTTGTCAAAGGATCTGCAACATTCAAATCCGTGTGTACTTTGCATATCTTGATATCACCTCGTCTAACGATCTCTCGTATCAGATGAAATTTCCGCAGCACATGTTTATTCTTTTGGTGGTTCCTTGGCTCCTTCGCTTGCGCAATAGCCCCATTGTTGTCACAATAAAGATCCAATGGGCTAGAGACACTCGGAAACACACCAAGTTCAGAAAGGAACTTCCTTATCCAAACACCCTCCTTTGCAGCTTCCGAAGCCGTGATGTACTCGGCTTCTGTTGTAGAATCAGCCACTGTCTCCTGCTTGGAACTCTTACAGCTCACAGCTCCACCGTTTATCGTAAATACGTATCCTGATTGCGACTTTGAATCGTCTTGGTCAGTTTGGAAACTAGCATCGGTGTAACCCGTTACAACGAGCTCCTCCTCACCACCATAGACTAGGAACATGCCTTTAGTCCTTCTTAAGTACTTAAAAACATTTTTAACCGCTGTCCAGTGACCCTCACCTGGATCAGATTGGTATCTGCTTGTAACACTGTGTGCATACGAAATATCTGGACGTGTACATATCATTGCATACATAATAGATCCGATGGCCGAAGCATACGGTATTCTACTCATGCGTTCCCACTCATCAGTTGTCGAAGGACACTGAGTCTTGCTAAGATGTATGCCATGTGACATAGGCAAGAACCCTTTCTTCGCCTCTTCCATGTTGAACCTTTTCAACACTTTATCAATGTAAGTGTCTTGGCTTAATCCTATAAGCCTTTTTGATCTATCTCTATAGATTTTGATGCCCAAAATGTATGCCGCCTCACCTAAGTCCTTCATCGAAAAACTATTTTTCAATGAGGTCTTAGCGGCCTCAAGCATAGGAATGTCATTTCCAATCAGCAATATGTCATCCACATACAAGATTAGAAATACTACAGAGCTCCCACTTGCCTTCTTGTAAACACAAGGCTCTTCTTCACTCTGAATGAAGCCAAACCCTTTGACCACTTCATCAAAGCGAAGGTTCCAACTCCGAGATGCCTGCTTCAATCCATAAATGGACTTTTGAAGTTTGCACACCTTTCTAGCATTGGTTGGATCAACAAATCCCTCGGGTTGTGTCATATACACATCCTCAGTCAGATTTCCATTTAGGAAAGCTGTTTTGACATCCATCTGCCATATCTCATAATCGAAATATGCAGCTATAGCTAGAATGATCCGAATAGATTTAAGCATCGCTACGGGTGAGAATGTCTCGTCGTAGTCTACTCCTTGAACTTGTCGAAAACCTTTTGCAACAAGTCGAGTTTTATGGATGTGAACATTTCCATCCGTGTCTCTCTTCTTCTTATAGATCCATTTGCACTCTATGGGTTTAACACCATCTGGCGGGTCAACCAAGTTCCAAACTTGATTGTCATCCATGGAATCTATTTCGGATCTCATGGCACTTTGCCATTTCTCAGAATCTGGGTCCATCATTGCTTCCGCATATGTCATAGGTTCATCATTGTCTAACAACAATATGTCGCGCTCTCCCGTGATCATGAGATTGAGCTTATCAGTTGCGCGACGTGCCCTTTCAGACCTTCGTGGTTGTGGTGGTGCTTCTCTTGCCACGGGCATCTCAACTCGTTCAGCTACATTAGCATCACTTATGAGATCTTGGCCAAGTGGCTCATCTTGAACTTCTTCAAGATACACCTTCTGTCTACATTTTTCTCTTTTAAGAAACTCTTTCTCTAAGAAAACACCGTTCCGGGCGACAAACACTTTGCCTTCTGACTGGTTATAGAAATAATATCCCAAGGTTTCCTTTGGATATCCCACGAATATGCACTTGTCCGATTTAGGTGTTAATTTATCTGATTGAAGTTTCTTCACATAAACCTCACAACCCCAAATTTTCAGAAAAGACAAACTGGGAGTCTTACCAGTCCACATCTCATATGGTGTCTTAACTACGGACTTAGAAGGTACCCTATTTAAAGTGAAAGCTACGGTTTCTAGAGCATAACCCCAAAATGATAATGGTAGGTCCGACTGGCTCATCATTGATCGGACCATGTCCAACAAGGTTCGATTACGTCGCTCGGATACACCGTTTCTTTGAGGTGTTCCAGGTGGCGTAAGTTGTGGAACAATTCCGCAACTCTTTAGATGACTGCTAAACTCGTGGCTCAAATACTCACCTCCACGATCAGATCGCAAGGTCTTGATTTTCTTGCCACGTTGATTTTCTACTTCACTCTGAAATTCTTTGAACTTTTCAAAAGTTTCAGACTTGTGCTTCATTAAATAGACATAACCATATCTACTTAAATCATCAGTGAACGTTATGAAGTATTGGTATCCACCTCTAGCTGTCGTACTCATTGGTCCGCACACATCCGTATGTATGAGTTCCAGTAAGTCTGAGGCTCTCTCAGGAAAACCTGAGAAAGGCATCTTGGTCATCTTGCCTAGCAAACAAGCTTCACATGTCTCGTAGGATTCAAAATCAAACGAAGTTAAAAGTCCATCGTTATGGAGCTTCTTCATGCGCTTTTCACTGATGTGACCCAAACGACAATGCCATATGTAGGTAGGACTCAAATCATTAGGTCGAGACCTTTTAGCAGTTATGTTACAGATAGGTGAATCATCAAGATTTAAAACAAATAAGCCATTCACAATGGATGCACAAGCCACAAACATATTATCCTTAGAGATCACACAACCATTGTTTTCACTCGCAAATGAATAACCATCCTTCATCAAACATGAAGGGGATAAAATGTTTCGACTCAAACTAGGAACAAAATAACAATTATTCAACTCCATAATAAATCCTGATGGGAGGTGGAGTTGCATCATCCCGACGGTCAACGCAGCAACTCTTGCATTATTGCCCACGCGGAAATCAACTTCTCCTCTTTCAACGCTTCTACTTCTTATCATTCCCTGTGTCGAATTGCAAATGTGAGCAACCGATCCGGTATCAAATACCCAAGAATTAATAACAGTATCAGCGAGGAAAATATGATCTATAACGTAAACATGAAGTGTACCTGAAGTGGAAGTACCCTTACTTCCCTTGTTCTTCAAAGAAGCTAGGTACAGCTTGCAGTTTCTTTTCCAATGACCAATTTCCTTACAATGAAAACACTCAGCATTGCAGCTGGACTAGCCTTGGGTGCCTGGTTTGGCATGGGGATCTTATCCTTGGCCTTGCCTTTCTTCTTCCAAGATTTGCCCTTCCTTTTAAAGGTCGGCTTATTTTGGATTGCCATCACATGACTGCTGCCAGCGCCTTTCTTGATGTCACTCTCTGCTGTCTTTAGCATACCACATAGTTCATTCAAGCCCTTCTCCGCCCCATGCATATGGTAGTTCGAGATGAAGTTCCCATAGCTAGGCGGAAGAGACGTGAGAATGAAGTCAGTGGACAACTCCTTGCCCAGTGGGAAGCCTAGCTTCTCCAACCTCTGAACGTAACCAACCATTTTGATTACATGTGGTCCTACTGGCGCGCCTTCTGCCAATTTGCACTCCACAAAGGCTTTAGAGACATTGAACCTTTCAGTCCTAGCCTGTGTGGCGAACATATCATTGAGTGCCACGACCATATCGTGCACATGGACTGACTCAAACTGCATTTGCAAGTCAGGTTCCATACACGCAAGCATAAGGCAGCCCACTTCAAGATCGACATCCCATGCCTTCTTGTAAGCGTTCTTTTCAGCGAGTGTTGCATTTTCATCAGGCTCCTCTGGTAAAGGGGTGTCTAGAACCTCTTCCTTTTTCTCAGCCTTGAGAATAATTCTAAGGTTACGGATCCAATCCGTATAGTTCGTTCCATTCAACTTGTCCTTCTCAAGAATTGTACGCAAAGAAAATTCCTTACTAGGTGCCATCTACAACAAAATAATAAATGCAAAATACTAAGACAAAATATCCATGACTGAGTAAAATAAAAGAATTTACTCCCACTAAAATCAATATCCCCACATTGATACTTAGTGATTCAGAATCCACAACTAACAAGTCTACTAGTGAGCTTTTGCGTCACCGCTAGTAAACAAGGTAGATCGGTAAGCAACTCTTTGCTAATCATATCACATATGACTCCTGTTGTTGGGTGACATCTCTATGTCTAGGCTACCAACCTTTATGCCCCAAAGTCCTTAACCGTTAAGATGACTTTGATAAGCAAACCAACACTTATGCGTGTAAGTATCCGATACAAACCCGTCTAGTCAAGGAAAACTAGTGGCACCCTAATTTCATAGACCCACCACTAATTGTACGAGACGTGGGACGGTGGCAAGTGTTGGGAGGGTATGTTAACTTAAAATTCCAAAGGGATCGTTCTACTCGTAACATCACACGCAAGAAAAATAACATTGTCGCATGTAAAAGTAGAACGGTAAGAACGACATTCACACAGTTGTAACACGGTATGGCCTATTGTCACATGGTGATCTCCATCTCCATTGACCTGTACATCATGTTGATCTCCATCTCCATGATCTGTGTGTGCCATCCTCCATGTGATGAGTCCTCCAAGAACTATCTAACGCGTGCTAGTAATGAAAGTTACACAATCGCGTATTAGATCATCACAAATTGGTACGCAGACCATTACATTAATTTTGACAATACATGTGGCTCCAGCCGTATTGCCGTACGCGTGACACGCAGGTCACGAAAAAAAAATTACACACATGCATCACATACACATATAGGCCATACCGATCACAAAAACTGCAAAACAGATTATCGCAATTCCGACGTCCAAACTTAAAACGCCCGAAAACCCATCTTGCAAGTCGAATTTGGCAAAACTAATTTCGCTGAGACCAGCAATGCTGGTTTATCACATGTGTAAAATTTTCTGTAGATCAATTTTCGTATAGAAAACGTCTTCATCCGAGTTAACCACGAAAAGTTATGACTGTTTTACCGAACAGCATGTTTTCTGGTTTTACCGGGCCGGTAGCAGATCCAATCTGCCGCCGCCACGCATCCCATGCGCCTGGCACTTGACCTAGCTTCGATTCGACCAATCCAATTGATCTCCTTCTCGTTGTGGCTGGGTTTACGTGTATCACTTAACTCCGATGGCGGAATTTCGACCGGTAGGAGTAATTCGTTACACGACCATCACGGCAAGAACACGAAGCCGATCAAAACTTTGATCTACATCTGCATATCTCCATATGCACACATCCCGAATCTAAAACTTAGCAGCTACGGCTCTGGTACCACTGAAGGGATACGGGGGGGCTACGGTAGCACAAACAAAATTTTCCCCGCAAAACAGGAACTGCTGCTGTCAGAGATCACGGGATTACCACTAGACGCGCAGTTGCAGCGGAACCGTCTCGATGAAGACGAACGCGTCGAGGTAGCAGGCAGTGCAGTTGCTCACGTCCACCTTGTCCTTCACGTCCGGTTCGTCCTTGTGCTCCAAACGTAGCACCTCCAAGATATCCACACGTACGGGGAAGGAACGCCGATCGTAGATGTACTAGCACCTCACGAACGATCACGAACTGGAGGATATAGATGGAGGAGGGGCTGCAGAAATCACTATTCACCACGGTAATGTTCACCGCGGGTTACTGTAGCGTCGCGGCTACTGTAGCGGCGGAGGTACTGTAGCAATGATTAGAGTTTTCCCTTCTCCCCACCTTTGTATATATAGAGGTCACTGATGGGCCTTTCAACCTTTACGGCCCATTAAGACTCTAGTACCCTAATGGATCAAATCCATCAAGCCCATTAGTGAATCCAATCCAATTGTCTCTAGGGCATATATCCAACAGCGAGCTCTGACTTCCTCCATGCCGCCTGCTTCTCCTCCAGGCGACAGGTTGGGGCAGAGCAGCTCGGCGTCGAAGCGCGGAGTAGGGGAAGAAGTGGAGCGCGCCGGTACAGGTTCGACGGCGACGGCGGCTGCAGCTCGAGGTGGTCGGCGACGCGGTCACCAGGCGACACGCGCGGCCTGGTCACTTCGCCGACGGCGTGGTCCTCCCCCTCGCTTCCTCTTGCTGGGCGGGGCGCTGCAGCGTGTGGTGGTGGAGAGCGGATGGGGCAAGCCCCTGGCGGCGCAAGGGGAAAAGAGCAGGAGATGCCTTTGTGCTCGCTAGCATTAGGAATTGAAGGGCGAGGTGCTCCATGCTGCTGGTCGTTGCTGCGATTTGGGGAAAAAGAAGAGAGAGGCTCCACTTGTGCTTGCTATGTTGCTGGGTGGTTCGGATTTTGGGAAGAGGATGAGCAAGCTGCTGGCTTGCTTCTTGCGAGGGAACAGAGGAACTGCAGAGGGGTGGCGGCGGCTTGGGAAAAAGAAGCAGGAGAGAAGGGTAGATGAGAGTGAGGAGACGAGGGTATTTGAGGCAACTAGTTAGGGTTAGATAGACGGGCTTAGATGGGCTTAGATATTTGAGCCGAAACAAATTAAACCCGCGAAATAAATCGATAGCAATTTATTTCGTAGAATTGGAACAAAAGAATTAGACTATTTTTCCAGGAACGAATTAAATAGCAACGTATTAATCCGAGAAGCCGGAAATTATTGTCATAATTCAAATGAGCTCTTGGAGATTTAATTCGACGAATTATGGTTTATTCTCCGAAATCGAATCAATCGGAAAAGATTAATTCAAATAGTCGGAAAATAATCCCATAATACATTTAAGAAATTCCAGAGCACTTTGGAAAAGATTAGGCGGAAAAAGATTAGAATGCCGACTGAGAGCTTAAAGAGCATAGAGCCGGTTTAGGCGGGTCCAGAAGGTTAAAGAGGGTAGTTAGTACAATTAGCTTTTGATTTATATTTGAAATTAGATTTCAAATATAAACCTCACTCAAAGATTCAAGAAAAATCCAATTAAGGGCCAAATCACACTAACATGGAATTTATCCTTAACACACAAAGCAATTTAATAAATTTTATTACTAGGAATTTTGGAAAGGGCACAAGAAGGCAGTCTTAAGATTATGAGCAAACATATCAAGCACAAATTTTTTTTGAAATCCACATTTTTGCAAACATTAACATTCCGGAAAAATCCGGGATGTTACACTGGAGAGGAGAGGGTCGAGATGGTTGACTAGGGTCCCCCTAGCCGGTGTGGGAACCTTGCATGGAAGACCACGTCGGAGTTCCAGGAGCTAGGATCAAGATCAAGGTAGGATCCCGGTGGTGATCTTGTCCTTGTATTACTTCTATGTTGAATTAGTAGATTGAATCCGATTCTTAGCATCAAGTACTTTCGTTGTGATTTTGTCTTCTTTTGGGTGTTTTCCTCCCCGATCTATCCCACGGGTAGATTGCATAGGATGTTCTTGTAGCCATGGTGGCTAGAGGTGCATACCTGATCTACCAAACGTTTTCATCTCGTTCTTCTTGAACCCGCCGAGTAGTACCAACCCGTAAGATTATCCCCCCGTAGTGACAGTACGGTAAAGGAGAAAAACGGGAGTCCTCGGAGTCGGAACGGGAGCCATGCTTTCAATGAGATTCGTTTTGCTATATTCTTCTTTACTTTGGAACTTCAACAAAAGACCCGATCCAATCTCTAGATTGGTTCTCCCCTCTCTTTCTCTTGCTACCTCCGGTGTGCGGTAGGCTAGATGAGTTATGATGATGATCTAGTAGATTAGATGCAAAAACAACCTCTTGAGATCAAAGCTTTTCCGCTTATTAGATTGGATCTTGTGTTACACATTGTTCCACGGATTCGATACCTTGGGTTCACACTTAAGGGAAGAAGGGT
This sequence comes from Cenchrus fungigraminus, assembly GCA_036936925.1. Lineage (NCBI taxonomy): Eukaryota > Viridiplantae > Streptophyta > Magnoliopsida > Poales > Poaceae > Cenchrus > Cenchrus fungigraminus. Next base: position 121,752,240 of record CM072770.1, on the reverse strand, counting down.
CCCTTGACTACGACGGAGGACTTGTCCACTTGCAAGTCCAAACGAACTTTGATACGACAATCAACCATCAACAAGCCCCTTTTTCTGGCGCCGTTGCCGGGGAACAAGTAATCAAGATTCAATCTAGTTTGCGTTTGTGAATATTTTCAGTTTTTCTCTTGATTTTTCTTTTGCATCTCTTAATTTTGATCATCCTCAAAACAAAAAAAAATCAATCTAGAGTTTTGCTCAACCCTAGTTTTCTTTTAGCTTTTGTATATATTTTGTTTATTGCTAACCCTAACCGGAGATGGACGGCTACATCTCCAACAAAAAAAACATATATTTTGTGGATGGTCTAGAAAAATTTTGCAGGCAAAGGTGACGTGCAACACAAGATCTAAAAGCGGAGGCCGAACATCGTCGAAATCTCCAAGAGAAACTCCACCCCCAAGATCGAAAGGAGATCAACCTCATCCGCCACTCATCCTAGGGAGATCGTTCCTCAAGACCGTCAGAACAATCAACGTCGGCAAGGAGGAGATCAAGTTTGACATCGATGGCGTGAGGAGTGCGTTCAAGTCAACCATGATTCGAGGTATGTAACACGATTCATGTTAAATACATTCTACCTTGTCGTCGCATCGGAAGGAAGGAGCCAAAGGAGAACGAAGCCAAGGAAGAAAAGTTGTTGCGTCCGTCAAGACCAAGAATCAATGCCCGCTTGTAAAGACCAAAAAGATGACTAAGCCGAAGAATAAACCTACACCAAAGCCATGGATGGTGTAGAAGTGGGTACCCAAGATTGCAACGCCCGCAAAGAGCGTTGATCTGAAGTAATCAAGTGAAGAAGTCTAGCCATGGACTATAAACGAAGCGCTAGGCGGGAGGCAACCCGTTTCGTCGAGTCAAGAATAAGCTACCGGGAGGACAACCCGATTCAAGATTTTTCGAGTCTTTTCAAGTAAGTTAGTTTTGAAATTTGCTATGCAAGACATTAGACTTAGAGTGGTTGAATAATGTTAGAGACATAACTCTTGGTTGGATATTCTATTTGGATCATAAACCCTTTACATGAGCCATCCTATGAGTTATTTGCTTCTTTTCGAGAAACCAAAACCAAAAAATTCAGAATCTATCTCAACCTTTCGTCCTCTTCATGATGTTATGATTGACTTGTTTTACATGCTAAAAACACACGAGTAGAGCCACGCCTTGTACCTAGATGTTATTTAAATTTCAGCGCATGGTAGGACTCGCGTGAACCTAGAAACTAGACTTTTGGTTGGTTTAAAAATTCATATCCTTGGTTTCTCTAGAGTTAGAATTTTTCTAAGCCTCATTTAATTTTATTTCATTCAAAATCTCTCTCATTTGACCAAAATTAGAACCTAAACCTATGCCCCCATGATCAAGCCGGGAAAAGCTTGCTCTCAACTAATGAAGCAAACAATACAGGTGAGACCAAAATAAAAGTAGTCTGAAAACATTTTCGACTTACATTTTTTTAATGCTTTAAGAACTCCTCTAAATTTATACTTAAACTCGTTGCAAGCTCTGAGTTTATTTTTTTTATTTTTCGAAATTAGAGGAGTGCTTAGCATTAAAACATGCTTAGAGGGTTGCAATTTGATTAACTTAACCATGCATGCACAATGATGCATCACGGGATGCCCTTCCAACATCTTTTATCAAACCACATGCAAAGGACAAGCATGGAGGGTAGCCAAGGCTTTGTTTTGCAGGAATATCATGGAGGCATGTGAGGCAAGGGAGCATGGAAGTGACTCAAGGCAAAACCATCAAGTGGAGGGATCAATAATGCAAGCAAAGGAGTGGACGAGAGCATTTGGGCGGTGCAACCCCGTGGAGCACGCGGTCACAAAGCAAAAAAGCAAGCATGAGTGCACTGGAGAGGAACCGAGCCAGGAAGAGCAGCGAGGCCCCTAGGCCGGTCGGCCCAGGCCGGCCGGCCTCACCCCTTTTTAAAGCCCCCGGTGCCCGTCTTCCTCAGGTAAGTCACTTGCCCAGTTCCTTGTTCGTGTGCTTGAGCTTGTAGTCCAGAACCACCTTAGACTTAGCTTTTCACTCCGAGTTTGCTTCGTCCAACAAAATCCATCCTAAATCCACTCAAAGTCCATACTCCAAATAATAATTGTGTGCCTTGTTACCGGTTGAAAACCCCGGGTTTATATTTGAGAGGAGAGTGCAGCAACCATGTGGAAGAAAACTACAAGTCTTTTCACTAAGAAGAAGGGATCATCGTCATCCAAGCCATCATCGACAACCTCTTCGAGGAGGCACTCGGTCTCCGAGTCTCCTCAGAGTATGGAGGAAGACACGGCACCACCGAGGAGGAACGACACTCTTCTCCTCGATGGCATGAGGGCCACACGAAGCTCGTCTATGAGGTTCACCGAACCTCAAGGACGTACGGAGGAGCCGCTCGTCCAACCTCGTCGCTCGACACAATCATCCTCTCCGCGGTACTACAAGTATGGGTTTATCATCATGACGGAGGAGGAGGAGAAGAAGCTCACTCGCCTTGAGAAGAGGCTTGTGGCAAACGTCGACTTCGACGACCAAGCTCTCCAAGTGTTGGGTTTTGATACAGATATTTATTACATGTTGTTGGGTGCAATTCTCCAACGGAGTGTCAGTAAACACCCACAAGGAATTCGCCTTGGAAATTCTCATGACCATGGCGCCTATCCTTGATGAAGGAGTGCCGAGTCTCTCATTCCGTTTGGAGGGAGTTGAACAAGTGGTTCCCTATGAGTATATTAGGGAATTACTTGGTTTTCAAAAGGGAGCCCCGGAACAAGTGGATGTGCATGGAGGCACATTGGAAGGTTTTTGGAGTATGATCGCGGGAGAAGCTCACCGGCAAAGAAATAGTATCCGAAACCCCATCACCCAAGTATTTCACTCATGGATGTGTAAGAGGATTTTGGGGAGAATGAGAGAGACCAAGATAACTGACATGGAGGTGAATTGGTTTTACTCGGCTTTGATTGCCAGGCAGCCAATCGACCCCACTCACCTTATGATCAACCGGTGGTGTTGTGAAGCAACATCGGGTTCGGGAGATATTGCTCGGGGTGTTATCTCTCCATGTTGGCTATCTCTTTGAGACCGGGAATTCCAAGAAACCCGGAGCATCTCCTAGTCGGGACTTCCCTTGGGATTGATTATATGAAGTAAGGGAAATACATTAGTGGAGATGAGAGAGGAGGCTTCAAAGTGGTCAAAGTAAATTTGCCCCTACCAGATGCAAGATTAAGGCTTTTTCTTGAGGGGAAAGAAGATTGGTTAGAGGAAGGACTTCTTGTGCCGGCGAAGAAAAATAAGAGAGGAAGGATTGTAGAAGAAAGTTCTTCCGCAGCCCAAGAAGAAGGTGCGCAACAAAATTATGTGCCACCATTTGGAGGAATTCTGGCGCCGTCGAGTTACTACGGTGGTGTACCAATGTTTTGCGATACCCAACGTAGTCTTTGCGGAGCCATATGCACATCTTCCTCAACCACAACAAAGTGTGGCCATCATTGGAGGATACGCCGCGAGAAACATGCAAACTATCACAGCCATCCAAACCAATGCAAACCAAATGGGTGAAGGAAATGCAAACATCGCTTATGAGCTTGGACGCCTTCACTTAGCACCGCCGGGACAATTCATAGGAGGAGCGGTGCAATCCTATTATGAGCAAGGGTACAACAATCAAGATTATCAATATCAACCACCGGCGGAAGATTAGAGAGAGGAGGAGCTTTAGTTTAATCTTTCCTTTTCCCTTTTCTTTAATTTTCAGCTTGTATGCGCCTATGTATGCGTAGTGTTTTCAGTTTTTATTTAATTTTCAGCATGTGTGTTAGTGTTTATTTTCATCATAAATAAAGTCACCACCTTGATCAACCTTTGGTAAAAATATTAAGTTGATGCCATGATAATATATGATGAAAAGTTGCCACTTTGCTCAACTTTTGTACTTGTTTTATGTATGATTAAGCTAATGCTCTCTTTAATATGAATCTGAAATTAATTAAATGCTAGCTTAATCTTTTGTGGAGGTTATGATAAAAATAAGACCCATAGTGTTATTTTCATGCTCTCAATTTTGGATGAGTTAAAGATGATTTATTTTTATTCTTAAAAGTAATGCTAACCTTATCATGAATACCACTTGCGTGTTGCTTTACCTACCCAGAGCCATATATATATTTGAGTGCAAAAACTTAGTACACAAGGTTTATTTTTGGGTGAGTTATTTCAGGCCATGATTTCTCTGGCCCGAGACTAAGAACCTGGTCATTCCGTTTTTGCGTATCTATCTTTTTGCTAGTCTTTTTATCCGTGCATTGTGTATCCCCACATCGGAGATTTCACAAACCTCACCGGATATCCACCCTTAAAACCAAACATCATCTTTTGTGTTTACCTCCTTGACCACAACCTATCGTTGAGTATGGATCGTCAATTCAAGGAAGATCGCAAGATGGTGCCAAGATTGAAGATTTCAAGTATCTCTCCAAAGGAAAAGTATTTCTAGTACCTACCTTATCTCTATCACCTCTTTGCCCGAGGACGAGCAAATGTCTAAGCATGGGGGAGGAGGTAGGTACAATGCAATTTAGAGTTCAAGGGGAGCAAATAAAAAAATGATGAAAGAAAAAAAGAAAAAAATGAGTATAAAAAAAGAGATAAAGAAAAAAATATGTATGAGAAAATAAAAAAATATGAGTTTATAAAAATAAAATAAAGTGGACTCCCCGGTTCTCTAAAGTGCATTAGGAATCTCAAAAGTTTCAAGATTTAAGATCCAAACTCATCTTTCCAACCATGTGCAATCCGATAACGAGGACTTACTTTGTGCCTCGGGATCACTCTTTGCCATTTGCACATGTCCACCTATCTCAAAGTGTGTGTATTTTTCTCTCCCCCTCCTTGATATAACATTATTTTCCAATGACCTTTTTGACGAGTCTCGGTAAGACCATGAGAAGCTTGTCTTGTTTTGACCACATCTCATTTATAATATCTTGGTAGGACTAAACTTTCCCAAAAAACTCCACATAAAGCCTTCCACTATATATATTGAGAGGGGAAAGGAGTAGAATGAAGGCTTTGAGAGACAAGATAAGATGAGAGTACATGAGCAAGATGCAAGGAAGTTTATTTTTGAACTTGGTTTAGCTCTTTTTCTTCATCTCGCTCTTAATTTCAAAATTTCTTAAGATTCATTTGAAATTTGGGAGCATGAGGTAATTACTTGTGGGAAGTGCTTAAATTAATATCTACCCTCCATAAGGATGAAGGCTAGTACATTATGGAACTTTAATAATTAAATCCTTGAGAGCATTATGTTTTCTCGTGTATGATCAAGTGCAGGGTATAAGCAATGAAAGGCAACGCTGATATTCATTAAAGGCTTACTCGAGGACGAGCAAGGTTTAAGCATGGGGGAGATGTTGACGGTGAATTTCCGTCAACCTAGCCATGAGTTTACCTTTAATGTTGGCATTGATTTATTATTCTAACCACTGGAACTAACCCCTCGTATATAACAAGTTCATTCTTGATTGTCGATTTTGGAGTTTATTGTTTACGCAGGAAATCTACGCTAAAGAGGAGACTTTCGGGATAAGTTCATCAAGCACTTTGGAAGAAGATCATGAAGCCCGACAAGAGTCAAGACACGCGATGAACTTGACTCCAAACGACCTGAGGACCGAAGCGTCAACGTGCAAATCTTCAGGGACTCAACCAGAAAACAACGAAGCTTGGATGGCAAGCATTCAAGCCTTAACCGCGAAGGAAACGACGTCAAAGGCCCACATGCAAGTGCACACAAATGAGGAATCACGCGAGAAGCAACCGGGGAGGAAACCGGGGCCGAACTGGGCCGAAACGGGCCCAGGCCGGTCAGCCCAGGCCGGTCGGCCCAGCCCGTTCCGGGCCCGGTTCGGCGCCCCCTTTGACCTAGCCGCCATTCGGACTATTTATAGCCCCCTCGCCAAGAGCCACGCGGGAATTCATTCGTCATCCGCCGCCGAGGAGCAGAGAAGAGAAGGACACCATTCTGGAGAGGAGAGGGTCGAGATGGTTGACTAGGGTCCCCCTAGCTGGTGTGGGAACCTTGCATGGAAGACCACGTCGGAGTTCCAGGAGCTAGGATCAAGATCAAGGTAGGATCCCGGTGGTGATCTTGTCCATGTATTACTTCTATGTTGAATTAGTAGATTGAATCTGATTCTTAGCATCAAGTGCTTTCGTTGTGATTTTGTCTTCGTTTGGGTGTTTTCCTCCCCGATCTATCCCGCGGGTAGATTGCATAGGATGTTCTTGTAGCCATGGTGGCTAGAGGTGCATACCCGATCTACCAAACGTTTTCATCTCGTTCTTCTTGAACCCGCCGAGTAGTACCAACCCGTAATATTATCCCCCGTAGTGACAGTACGGTAAAGGAGAAAAACGGGAGTCCTCGGAGTCGGAACGGGAGTCATGCTTTCAATGAGATTCGTTTTGCTATATTCTTCTTTACTTTGGAACTTCAACAAAAGACCCGATCCAATCTCTAGATTGGTTCTCCCCTCTCTTTCTCTTGCTACCTCCGGTGTGCGGTAGGCTAGATGAGTTATGATGATGATCTAGTAGATTAGATGCAAAAACAACCTCTTGAGATCAAAGCTTTTCCGCTTATTAGATTGGATCTTGCGTTACACATTGTTCCACAGATTCGATACCTTGGGTTCACACTTAAGGGAAGAAGGGTCCCTTGACTACGACGGAGGACTTGTCCGCTTGCAAGTCCAAACGAACTTTGATACGACAATCAACCGTCAACAGTGTGTGTGTGCTGCATATCTAAATTTGACTCTTCCTTACACAGAAGTGCAGAAGACTCAACAACTAATAATATCAGTAAATTTACACACATTAAAGCTTTGGCACTAGTCATGAATCCATGATATATATCTATCTATAGCATTGCATATGATTCTTTCTAAAACTTATATTTTTTAAAAAAAATACTAGCTAGTTTGTGTGCCTATAGATTAATTAATAATGGAGTAGTTCAAATTATGTTGCACAACACATAATTAATGGCATACATGTAGCATGCTTGCATCAGTTCATGTATATACAATCCTTAACCTTGCAGGCTGCAGGGCTTATGTTTTCGGCTCGTCTGACTCCAACCTATATTAGGCTTGCAAGGAATAATCGGGAATATTCACCTTTTTAAAATGGAATGGCAAGAGATTTTCCGTAATTTTTATTAGGAGAACACAAAGAGACAAACAAAACTCACACAAACACCATCCCCACCCAACAACTTAAACAACAGGTCACTTAGCACGGCTCAAAAAGAGGAAAAACACTAGCAAAACCCCAACTGGCGTACAACAACTATCCCGGTGGAGCCCCATTGTTGGGGAATATACACTTCAGACTTTGTTCAGCTCTCCGGTATTTAACCCACCTAGGGAACCAACCCGGGATGGATTGGGTGGACCCCTCCTCTATAACTCAAACCTCTTGGGGATGAATCCCCTGCACTACTAAAGAATCGCACATACATCCCAGGCCTGTTTTTTGATTTGTACCGGGTATTTTTAGACCTGGTACAAATAACTACATTTATACCGGTTGGAGGCACCGACCGGTACAAATGCCCTATCACAGGGGCGCATCGAGGCCTCCTCCAACCCTCCTCCAACCCACCCGGTACAAATGACTCACATTTGTACTGGTTGGTGGCTCCAACCGGTACAAATGTGCTATCCTCACATTTGTACCAGGTGGGAATATGCCCCGGTACAAATATGTCGACATTTGTACCGGGGCGTGATCTAACCCGGTACAAATGTAGATCTCCCATTCTCAGCTAGTTTTTCCTCCCAACACTTAGAAATATCACAACCCACCACCTCGTTCTCATCCATTCCTTCTCTCTTCTATCTCTCTCTTTTTAGAATCTTCTCTCTTCTATCTCTTTCTTTCCATCTAACCTCCTCTCCTCCTCCTCTGCAGGGCGCCGGGCGCGGGAGACCTAGTGCCGCCGCCGGCCAGGCGCAGGGCGGGCGCAGGAGGCCGGGCGCGGGGCGCCGCCAGCCGGGCGCTGGCGCGCGCGGGAGGCCTCACGCGGGGCGCCGCCGGCCGGGCGCACGGGAGGCAGGGCGCCGGGCCGCCGCGGGAGGGCGCGCGCGGGATCGAGGCCGGTCCAGATGAATTGGTGTTCTTGTAAGACTATGATTGTGATTTTTGTTCTTGTATGAATTCGATCTTGATACATTCTTGTTGTAAGATTCTGTGTGATTGTGAATCTGTGTGATTGTGACGTGCTTGTATTTGTGAATCTATGATTGTGAATCTTGATGTATGAATGATTGGTAAATTCTTGCTGTATGAATGATTGTGAATTTGTATAAATCTGTGTGATTGAAGAGGAAAAAGAAAAAAGGAAAAAAGAAGAGAAAGAAAAGAAAAGGAGGACAGAAACGGGGCGGATTGCGTCGGAACGGGAAATCACATTTGTACCGGGGCAGAAGACCACCCGGTACAAATATTCACATTTGTACCGGGTGGGATGCCCGGTACAAATGCTCCACCACATTTGTATCGGATGCTTTGTATCGGTTGGATACCCGGTACAAATGCCCGTTTTTCCAGTAGTGTTGCTTCCCCTAATCCCTTCCTTGCATACGGTTAATACAAGCGATATTGCTTCCTTTTCATTGGACATCACATCTGATCTCCTATCCAATTTCGCTTTTCACACGTACCACTTGGAATTTGAAGCAAATGAGTACAAAAAATTAAACAAATGACTACAGTATCTTCATCTTTTATCTACACCTAGTCATCATGCTGACTTGCCGATAGTACAAAAGTTATATCAAATGGGTAAAAAGTTTTTGAAGTAAACGAGTACATAAATTGATGTATGACGATGAACATCACTCTGGCATTTCCAACTGCAGCTGGAGAACAAAAGCTAACTTAATTCTTGCAAAGCTGACCGTCACTCGTCAACATAAATACCACTTGCAAGGAGCAAAGGCCCTACACCCTGCACTAGCAACCACAGTTGAATTAGAAATCATTGCAATCTACTTCTTCTCCTTCTCTATGGGCTCGGGATCGGAGGTATCGGGAACCAGGACTGCAGTTTTCCTGACAGTAAAAGCGCAGCATGCAAGCCTATATATATGTGATGGAATTTTGCCTTGTATGTTGGTGCATGCTGCTCGTCAGGTTTGTTGTCTGGTCATCGCATTTCTAGCTAGTTCTGAAGCAACCAAAAATAGATGCTGAGCCAGCAAGTCTGCAATGCTAGCTTGGAAAAGGAAGAGTTGTCGGTGAACCTAGATTTGTATTTGAGCGTGAGGGCACAACTTAAGAAAAAATAGATTCATGAAGCTTTTTACATGGTGAATAAATACGGGTTGCATTTCTGTTAAAAAAAGGGGTTGCATTTACTTCAAAATGTTGATTGAGGGCCTGTGGCCTCGCTGGACTTAACGTGGGTCCGCTCCTCCTTTCCATTGTAATGCCCCTTTAGGCTTCATGTGCGTTTTCTGTTAGGTGAAGCCGTTTTGTTTATCTTTTACTTGTTTGACAAGGTCTCATAAAACAAGGATTGAGAAATCCTATCAAACATGATATAGATGAGCTCATACAAGATATACATACATGTATCATGAATTCATGATGTGTCTTATCATTATATTGGGATAACTATTGGCAAGGAAGTCCAAGTTGTAAGTACTGTTGACCAGCTACTTCCAAGTTAGGTATTTTTCAATTTAATATGACCAAGTATGTGATGTCCAGTATTTGCAACTCAGAGTGCATCACTAGAATTATTGGTCAATTGCAATTGTATGGTCGTTTTTATTGCACTGTGGGGAAGTGGGTGGTGTGCAATGGAAGGCAGTGGTATATGAATATTGTCAGCACAGTACATAACTCCCACCATAAACAGTAGATCTCCGTGATTTCACCTAACAGGTGATGTGCACTACTTATTTACCCAAATTAAAGTTACTTTTCATGTGCACACAAGGCTGATCAGACCGGTCTTAATTTGAGATAAACTATATACACAGATACATAAGCAAGACAACTGTGTTGTAGTATATATATGCAAGTAACGCTGGCATCATGCACTACACCAGTGAACATATTCGCAATGCAAGTAAACACAGAGTGATATTGTGCAGGGCTCTATCTTGTTCCGTGGTCATGCTTAGTCTCTTGAGATTTTTTTTTTTGGTTTGGGAGGCTCCAGGAATGCATTGTGCAGTCATGTTCAGTGAAGCAGCTTAGTGGCCGAGTCTAGGCGTCTTGGTGTATATCAACACGGCGATCGGGTCGTCTTAGGTCTGGCCGACTGCCTGTCTTCCAATTGTACCTTTGCCATGCTCTGCGATTAATCTCCAGCTGTGCCTGCTTCTTAGTCCATGGTTGCCATACATCCACAGGCTGTTGACCAATAGGATAGTGTTATGGTTAACAAAAAGAATAAGATTGTGTGTCATGAGAATCTTGATTTTCACTGTTCAACTCTGTGCTCTATCTGGAAGATTGCCCAGGCCGTTGCAGTAACTGCCTGCTTGGTTCGTTTGGCACCCGATCAAGAAGGCGTGCCTCATGTCTTGTGGATCACCAGTGTGCTGAATGTACAACACTTAAACATAGTACCATGCATCTTCCTCTTGTGATTTGTCAGGGTTGATAGAGACTATTATTACCACTGCGGGCTCCACAACTATTTGAAATTTGATTGAAAAAATATATTTCACATCAATTTTTTTCTTTAGTCTGCTGGAACATTGCAAATCTAACATTTTTTTGTAACTACCTTGTCTCCGTCCGATTTTATATGAAAAAGTTATGAACTTTTAAGACAAACATGATTCAAGCTCAAGAGGTACCCAATCACCATGATGAGCGAAATGGTAGATATACCATATAAACATATGTCATCATATCATCTCCCCCTTGTTAAAATGGAGACATGATACTTAGTGCATATCAATCATCATGAGAGAAATGGTAGATATACCATCCACATTAACTAGAAAAAAACTTTATCGCTGTCAGGTTTGGTGCTAGTCAGTTTTATTTATGAAACAGGAGGAGTTGTTGCCCCTAATGGTTATAAATAAATATATGAAAAGTAAAAAAAATATTTACAAGAGGGAAGAAGGTTACACAAATCTATCTATACATTGTTATATTAGGGGGAAGTACACACGTTTTGCACGATGCAGCAGCAAAGCAAATAGTTCTTGAAGATCACATTGCTTCGTCGTCTAATATTAGGATGTGCTTGAATATCAGATCATTTCTAGACAGTCAAATAGTACAGCTCATGAGAGCAATTGTTTCCATATAGAAGGGCCAGCTGATTTTTAAAGCTTGTCAAAAAAAAAAGCTTGTCAAAACATAATAAGGGTCGTCTGAGTCTGGGACATTCAAGTTGACCAAGTGCTGTAACACCCTAAAATTCCATCACTAAAATAATGTAGCAACATGGTGTTTAGTTTTTGTTTTCTAAGGAATAAATAAATTATCAATTAAATTTGCCTCTAAAATATTTAAATGTCACTTTTGAATAATTTTAGAAGCAACAAGTGCTTGTGCATCATATTTTGTTTGCATGGTGTTTATATGTGTTGGTGTGAAGTTTTAAAAGTGTTTAAAAAAATAGTTTGAATTTTGAAAAGGTGTTTGAGAGTTTTTAAAAGTTTGAAAAGGTTTGAAAAAAAAAGAAAACCAAACCCCTTCCCTAACCCGTCCTCCCTTTCAGCCCACCCTGGCCCAGCCATCCCCGCGCGGCCCAGCTCCCCGCTCGGCCCAAAACGGCTCCGCCGGCCTACCTTTCCCCTTCCCTCTCTCACTGCGACTGACCGGCCGGGCCCGCTCGTCAGGTCTTCCCCCTTCCACCAGCCGGCCGCCCCCCTCTCCTCTGTTTCTCAACAGCCGCGCCCGCCGGCCGATCTTCCCGCTTTTTCCGCCTCTCTCTGCCATCATGTGCGCCATCAAGGGGCAATCGAAGCACCGGCTTCACTCTCCCCCTTTACATCCGCCCGTTACCCCTAATCAAACTGCCCCCTTGAATGCAGTTTTGGTCGCCGGCGTCAATGGCCATTGATGGCCATTTCTCCTACCCGGCCGCCGTCCCCTCTCCCTTCCTTCCCCTATAAAAAGCCGAGCCAGAGCTCCTGCCTCGCCCTTTTCGCCTCGCCGCACCTCTCCTCGCCTGCGCAGCGCGCCGTCGCTAGCCGTGCCGGCCACCTCGGTACACCAGGGTCCCATCGCGACGCCCAGGAGCACGCGACCGAGGCCGCAACCACCTTCCTGGCGAGCGCCCGTGATCCCGTCCGCCGCCCAAGCTCGAACCCGCCGACGTCGATCCACCTCGCCGTGCCTCCTCGCCGCCGGAGATCATCTTCCGGAGCTTCCACTTCCTCCTCGTCGCACGTGCCGCCTGCCCAAGGATCTCGGAGCCCTTCTCCTCGCCGACCAAGCCATCTCCAGGAGCTCCGCCGCCCGCCGGAGCCGCTGGTCCCTGATCTCCGCCGTCTCTGCCCCTTCATCGCCGTTCTTCTCGCCGTAGCATTTCATCAAGGTGAGGAAACGACTTCCTTCTTTTCTTTCTTGTACCCGAGGCGCTCTGCACCGTCGCCGTCGTGCGCCTTGTGCGCCGTCCGCCACGGCCGCTGTGGTCCCGCCTCTGTCACCCGAGTCACCTCCTTGTAGCCCCGGTTGAGTTCGCCGTTCTCCCAGCTCCGCGTAGAGTCCAGCTGTGTCTCAATCCGTGGCCCCTAGCCCAAGATCGTGTTCGCCGGCGAACTTCCGGTGAAATCCCGGCCGGGCGCCGCTGCTCCGCCGCCGTACGCCGCTCACACGCCACCCTGGCCACCCGATCGTCTGTGGACGGTCCAGATCAAAACAAGGTGTACCCCTTAGCCCCGGTCCACCATGGACCCGTGGACCAGGTTCACCGCCCGGTCCATGGCTTTGTCAGCAGCCGCGTCAGCCACTCCGGCCAATCAGAGTTCGCCGCGTGGCGCCATGTCAGCACATCCACCCATGTCAGCCGCAGTTTTACAAAAAAGACCCTGTGCTTTCTAAAATCACAGAAAGACCCTTCCACCTTATAAGATCTTTTCAAACAGGACCCTGTTTCTTCTGTTTAAGCCCCTGGAAGCCCTGTTTCTTCACGAAAAAGCCCCTGAACCTTGTTTTAGCCATATCTTTTCCGTCTTTTATCCGTTTTAAGCGTTCTTGGTGTCCACGCGACCGTCTTTTCAAGCCCGTCAGTTTCAGAACCTTGTTTTGGCTGTATCTTTTGCGTTTTAGCTCCGTTTCCACCGTTTCAAGTTGCGTTAGGTTCATATCAACTCAAACTACGTGATAGGACCAATGTTGAACATGTTCTTTGTTTTATAATTTATTTAAATATTAAATATGATTAAATCCTTATATACATATGTTTTTCTAATTAAAATCTAATTAGAGTTTAACACGTGTTTTCATAAGAAAGTTAATATGATTAATACTAGTTAAATATTTCTTATAATTAAAAACTAATTAGATATATACCTCGGTTTTCAAAATCAAACTTAAATTGATTAATGATTATGCAATTTGCTTTCTAAGTAAAAGAAACATAGGTTATATCCCGAGTTTTCTTAATTAAATATTAATTTGATTAATATGAATATAAATGTGTTTTTAAGTTATAATTTGATTAGTACAACTCGGAATATAAAGTTATACGCTTAGATGCTTTTACATGCTTCTTTTGAATTAAATGTTTAATTTGCATGAATCAAACTTGAATATTTATAAGTAAAATTGGACTAGGTTTACATCGTCTTTTAAATATAAAATAACTTGCTTAATTATAAATAGGGTATTTCTCTGAAATAACCTATGCACATGATCTTATTCAATTAAAATATACCAAGCACATAGCTAGCTCTTGTTTGTGATCATCCAAAGCTCCCGATAGTTCCTAGTGCTTTTGTGTTTGCGTTCCTAGAGCCAACCCTTGTTCTCTCTTTAAGCTTTTCATGCTTGGTGTATTGTTTTGTTTATTGAATGTATTCTTGTGTGCTCGTAGACATCGTGCCAGTTTCAAGTGAGCAACCAGTTGAAGTGGATCAAGAGCAAGTCTTTGAAGAAGAAGAACCCCAGTGTTTAAGCAAGGAAGGCAAGTGGACTTCTCCCCCTGCATATTCTATTTTGTCCCACACAACTTGCATGATAACTAAGTTTACATTTAATTATTGTACTGCATAAACTTGATGGGAAATTACCTTTTTAAGGACATGACTAGAATTTTATCCCTATTACCTTGGACAACCCTTTTAAATAAATGTTTTGAGTAGAAATGCTTAGTTGCTATACCTTGGGATGGTTCAAATGAATCTTTGCAATATGATGCATGTTGATCATGATAACTTTGGTGATATATATGTGTGTGCTTATGGTTAATAACAAGATCATATGGTTTAATCGGAACATGGAGAACCACCCAGGAAAACAGTGCAACCACAGTCCATATGGCTCTGGCTTAGCCAATTAATTAGGAGTGTGGAATTATCTGACAGCCTTATCCGAAAGGAGCACAGGGGGCCGGAGTTGAAGGGGTATAGCCTGATCCTCTTGGCCGCAGCCTTTGCTAAGGTGCTGTTGTGACACCCTAAAATTCCATCACTAAAATTCACCTAAGCAACATGTTGTTATAGTTTTAAGGATTTAAATTTGCCTTGCTAATTAAATTTAGCTCTAGAGTATTTAATTTAATTTAATTAATTTAGAGACAACAAGTGTTTGTGCATCATTATTTGGATATGCATGGTTTTTGGTTGCATAGTGTTCTGTGTGAAGGTTTGAAGTTTCAAAAGTTTTAAATGTGTTTGAAATGTTTTGAAAACAGTTTGAAAAGTTTGAATTTTGAAAAGAGATTTAAAAAGAAAAAAAGACCTTACCTCCTTACCTTTCAGCCCGGCCGGCCCATCGGCCCAACAACCCCCCTCCCGCAGCGGCCCAGCTCCCCGCATCCTCTTTTTCTTTTCTGCGGTCGCTGACAGGGCGGTCCCACCTGTCGGCGCTTCTTCTTCCTCCCGCGCCCCCTCCTTTCCTCTGTTCAAGCCGGCGCCGACCGGGACACCGCCTTGCCCCGCGCCTCCTCCGCTTCCCCCTTCCATCCGTGGGCTCCAATCAAGAGCCGTGATCCCCGCGCCCGTTTCCCCTCCAAAACCTTCCGTTTCCCCCTTTCCCCTTCCTTCTTTATGCCGCGGCGCCGCCGGCTGTTAATGGCAAGTGCGCCGGCCGCCGTCCCCCCCTCTCCGCTTCCCCTTCCCCTCTCTCTGTCCCTACTTAAGATCGAGCCCGAGCTCTCGCCCTTCCCTTTGCACTTGCATCACACCTACACGCGCCCGAGCACCAATCCCACCAAAGCCGCCGCCTCTGTTCCGCCATTGCCGTCGGTGAAGCTCTCGTCGTCGGTGAAGGGTCTTTCTTCCTTTCTTTTTCCGCTCTGATGATGCACCCGTCGCTCATGGAGCTGTCCGTGCCACAGGTTTTCATCCCCGTCGTCGGATCGAGCTGCGCCCCTGTCTGTCAGAGCGCCGCCTGAGCCCGCCGCCGTCGCTGATCACCGTCGCCATCGCTCCGTCCCCGCCGTCCATCTTCTCGGCCGTAGCTTCACTGCAGGGTAAGAAGGCCGCCGCCCCTTCTTTTTCCTCTAGCCCGTGCACCCTGTTGCACCGCCGCGGGACGCAGTGGCCGCCGGCCGCCCCGCCGGCCATGGTTGCCTTCTCTCTGGCTAAGCCACACCCCTGTGGTCACGGCCGTGTATGTTGTCGCCCTGGCGTCGCGTTAAGCTGCTCAGTGAGCCAAACCGTGACCCGTAGCGTGATATCGCTCGTCGCCGCCGCACGCCGGCGAGCCACCGTCCGCCACCGGCCATGGCATCCCCGTCGCCGTCGCTTGTGACGTCTCACCGACCCCTGACCATGTGCGCATGCTCTCAAGCTTCGCATAGCAGCCACCCGCGCTTGAAATGATGGCCGGGAACCCTCTCCCGAGCCTGCGCCGGCGAAGCGCCGCCGCGCGCCGCCGCGCCGTCTCTGTCTCGGCGTGCTCGCTGCCGCGCGCCGCTTGCAGGCCACCAGGGCCGTGCGATCGCGCACGGGCGGTCCTGATCTAAACGGGGGAGTACCCCTTCGGCCGGTCCACCGTGGACCCGTGCACCGAGCTCACGGCGCGGTCCACGCCACCGCGACCGTTGGATCGAAGATCCACAGCTCAACCGAGCCGTTTTCTTTAAAGAGCCCCTGAACTTTCTTGTTTTTGCATGCCGGTCCTTCCACCTATAGAAACCTTCACAAACAGGTCCTGATCTTTATGTTTTGACCCCTGTATTTCTTAGATTCCTTAACCAGAGGTCTTTTCGCTTCTTTTTACATATAAACCCCTCTGTTTTTATATGAAATTATGTTTTTAGTCCCTGGTTTCTTTCATATTAGTCCTGTAGGCTTAGTTTTCTTACAGAAAAGTCCCTGTAACTTGTTTTAATAATATCTTTCATGTTTTAACTCCGTTTTTAGCGTTCTATATACCGAAATGATCGTCTCAGCGAATAGAATCTTTTAAACAGTGTGTTTTTAGCTTTTGGAACTGTTTGGTGTACTGTTTATTTATTGTTTGTTTGTATATGCTTGTGCGTAGATATCGTGCCTGTTTCGTCTGAGCTCCCCGTTGGAGACGATCAGGAAGAGCCTGTCTACGAAGAAGAAGATACTCAGTTTGTAGAGGAAGGCAAGTGGATTTCCCCCCTCTGCATATTCTCTTTTGAACCTATATAACTGCATGCTGTTACAATGTTTACTTTACTTGTTGCTATGCATTAAATTGATGGGCAAACACCTTTTTAAGGACTTGACTAGATGTTTCACCCTGTTACCTTGATCAACCCTGTTTAACAAATGCTTTGGGTAGATGATTGCTTAGTTGCTAAACTTGGGCTGGTTATGTGGGTTATGTATTGCAATCTGTTATGTTTATGAAATGCTGGATGTGTTTTAAGACAAGATCACATAACTAAAACGGAACATGGAGAACCACCCAAGATAACAGTACAACCACAGTCCATATGGCTCTGGCTTAGCCAATTAATTAGGAGAGTGGATTTATCTGATAGCCTTTTTCCGAGAGGGGCACAGGGGGCCGGAGTTGAAGGGGTATAGCCCGGTTCTTTTGGGGTAGCAGCCTTTGCTAAGGTGCTGACCATTAGGGAGGGTTATGGTCCGCTCCGCTGCTGTAACTGTCGCGGGCTGTTGGTTTCTCTACTTTCCTTTGTAAAGGCTTCGTAGTGGACCCCTAGCCACTCACCTAGGAAGTGTTTAAGGGTCTAGCTAACCCGGGCAACATGGGGAACACGAGCTGTGGGTAAAGTGTACAACCTCTGCAGAGTTAAAACTGATCGATCAGCCGTGCTCACGGTTAAGAGCGGCTTGGACCCTCACATGATAATCAAACTTAAAGATGGATGTAAATCGTGGATCTTGTGGGTCTTTGGGCTTGGGATGTCTTTTAAAGCTTAAGTGGGTTGGTATAAACTTACATCTAGTAACTAGGTGCTGTTAACTAAAATTTGACCAACTTATAAAATGCTAACCGCTGTAAACCATAGCCTATCCTTGGTAGCCTTGCATGTTTCCCCCACTTGCTGAGCTCCAACCATAAGAGTGCTCACCCTTGCTTACCGCTGTTCAGAGGAGAACATCGGTGAGGAGTACTGGAGCGACTTTGAGGAGTTCTAAGGCATGCGGATCCCCCAGTCATGTGCCTGTGGAAGATGAAGCTGAAGTTGCTCGTTTAGTTATCGTTTGTTTTCGGACCTTCGTGTCCACCGTCTGAGTGTAATAAATGAATATTGTATCGGTTAAACTCCTGTACGTTTTGATTACAGTTATGGTATTACACTCTTTTGTCTATCGTATGTGTGTAATCTGATCCTGGCGCACATATGAGATGCATTCGGTTTTCCTTGTAAAATCAGGTGTGACAAAGTGGTACCAGAGCCAGGTTGACTGTAGGTCGCAGCCTTAGTTAGAAATGGTCAAAATTATGGATTCATGTTCTAGAAAGCCATGTCATGCTTCAAATTGTCTTATTTACGCATAAAAATCTAATTTATTCTTGTTTATTATTAAAACTTTATCATTTTGATTTATTCCATACTGAGTTCAGTTTTGTTTTGTCAGATGGCCAGAACAAAGTACACTGCACGCAAGAGCACTGGTGGCCGTGTTCCCCGTGGTCAGTTGGCACCCCGCTACCCGGTGATTGCGCCAGTGCCAGAGCCGCAGCCAGAGCCGCAGCCAGAGGTTGAAGTTGAAGAGGATCCCGAAGAGGTGCAGCCGGAAGCTGAGGTTGAAGAAGACCCTGAAGAAGTGCAGCAGCAGGAGGATCCAGTTGAGCAGCCACAGCTGTATGATGGTACTGTCCTGGAGGCCGATGCAGATGGTGACATTGTGATTCCGCCAGCACCTGAAGCAGCAGAAGATGCACCACCTTCGCCAGTTGCTCCCGCACCCAATGCTATGGGTGGAGATCCAGATGACTCGGGGGATGACAGTGGTGAAGATGAGGACGATGAAGACAACAACAATGATGGTGAAGATTCCGAGGAGGAAGAGGATGATGATCCTTGCTATCGTGGGGCTGAGTACCACAAGCACTCCACTGAAGATGAGAATGGCCAGTTCTGTGTCCTACTGCAGGAGGTACTGCAGCACCTGGGGTACACCATGAAGCCACTCTATGTCACCAAGCATTTCAGTGAGCCTGGTATGAGGGATTACTACACCAGCCGAGTCTACATCCGTGTGCCTTTGATTGACACCAATGGGTGGAGGAACCGCTCATCACACCACAGCACAGCTCACTTCTCCACTGATGAGGCTGCGGTCAATGATGCAGCTAGGAGGGCTCTCTGGTCACTCTGCAATGCTCAGCGTGATCGTCTGCATGAGTCTGAGTTCCGCCACGTTCCTCGTCGTGTGAGTGGCTCAGAGGATACCATAGTACCTGCTGGAGGAGATGACCGTATTGACATCCTGGCTCGGGTGACAGCTGCACTAAACACTGACCTTGAAGGTGCAACAACTGAGATGGATAGGTACCATGAAGAACTGCAGACTGCTCAGGCTAGGATTGCCTATCTGGAAGCACAGCTTGCTGGTCAGCAGCCACCTGAGGAAGCAATGCCGTACCAAACTACAGCCTCTCCTCCACGCAAGAAGCTCCGTTACGGCACACCAGAAGCTACAACCCGTCTGGGCTAGGATCTTAGGATGCCTGCCTTTACCTTTTTATATGTTTCGATAGACCGTTCCTGTGAGGACGAATGCTTGTAATAATGGTTGTTGCTTGAACACATGTTTGATTTGGATTTTTCTTGTGTGTGAGTTGTATGGTGGAGTGATGGCCACAATACAACAAGAAACCATTAAGTTAAATAAAGTTAGTTTGGGTCCAAATCTGGTTGTCTTCTATTTTATCTCTCATGCAAGATTGGAATGATGCAAATCTGTTCTCGCAGTTATTTGACATAGCAGTAATGTTTTAATTTTATCTCGAGCTACAGAGCTCCGTTTGATATGAAACCAGTTGGGTTAGTTCACAAATTTTGAGGATGATTTTCTGTCAAAAATTCAATATCATACAGTATGTATTCTGGGAGTTATGCACAAAGTATTGAGCACATCAGAATCTGTAATCTCTGCTGACACAGCTGCACTGTTTGAATTTTATCTCGAGTTGTAGACCTCCAATTGAGATTATTCCAGTTGCATTAGTCTCATAATTTTTCACTTCACAATCTGGTAAAAATTCATGATTTTTGGATAATAGCACAGAGAGTTACACCTGAATTATTGAGGTCAACAGAATCTGTCCTAGTTGGAAGTTTGTGTTGCTTAATCGTTTTGAGTTCATCTTTTTTTTTATGCATCAGTTCAATACCCCTCTCTGAAATAGATTTCTCTAACAATCAGATGGTAAAAACCAGGTCCGGAGGAGGTCAAGACATTCCACCTGTGATTCGTGCTCGCATTGCTAATCAACGAAATCAAGCACCACCCCCGCCAATCAATCAAGCAATGGATCCGGCAATGCAGTAGTTCTTTGAAGCACAAATGCAGCTAATCCAGAATCTCACCAACACTGTTCAGAACATGCAGGCTCAACAAAACCAGCAACCACAGCCAGCTCCACCGCCACCCAGGGATAGGCACAAGGAATTCATGAGCCACAACCCTCCTACTTACTCTCATTCAACTGATCCGCTAGATGCAGATGATTGGTTGAAGACAGTTACTAAGAAGCTGGAGATTGTTCAGTGCACTGACAGGGAGATGGTTTTGTATGCTGCTGGAAGACTTGTGGGACAGGCTGGAGATTGGTGGGATGCATATTCAACTGCACATCCCAATAGGCACAACATTACTTGGCAAGAATTCCGTGACAACTTCCGTACTTATCACATCCCTTCAGGGGTAATCAAGCTTAAGCAGAAGGAGTTCTTGTCACTGAGGCAGGGAAGCATGTCGGTCACTGAGTACCTTGACAAGTTCACTCATCTGTCTCGTTATGCGCCGGATGAAGTCAACACTGATCCTAAGAGACAGGAAAGGTTTCTGGATGGGTTGATTGGGCCTCTCAACTATCAGCTGCAGAGTCACACCTTTCCAGATTTCCAGACACTGGTGAACAAGGCAATTGGACTGGAGAGCAAGAGGAAGGAACTGGGCGAGCAGAAACGCAAGTTCCAATCACATGGGCAGTCAAGCAGTAACACTCGTCCTCGCTACAGTTCACAGCAGAGCTCGTCTCAGTATCGTCCTGGTGGACAAGGAGGAAAGTATCCACAGAACTTGCAGCTGCAGCGCTCGTTTCAACCACAGCATTTCAACCCTCAGACACCACGAACTCCTACACCTCAGCAGAATCGCTCCAACAATGGCTCTGGGGCACCTGTCAGGAACACTACCCCTGTTCAGCCCAGTGGGTGTTTCAAGTGTGGAGAGCTGGGACACTATGCTAACAACTATCCTAAGAGAGCAGTGCAGACCCCTCAGAGGGATAATAGTCACAGGTCTGGGCAGTCATCTTCACAGCCTCGCACTCCACAAGCTCCTAGCAAGAGAGGCCAGCAGAACTATGTGCGTGGCCGGGTTAATCATGTATCAGTGGAGCAAGCTCAGAATGACTCCGGCGTGGTGTTGGGTACGTTTCCCGTCAACTCTATACCCGCTACAGTATTGTTTGATTCAGGAGCATCACATTCTTTCATAACTGATCAATTTGTGACAAAACATAACTTACGTATGAGTTCCATGAAGAATCCATTGATAGTTAGCTCCCCAGGAGGAGAAATGAAAACTGGTTATATATGCCCACAAGTAAAGATTAATATCATGGGAGTAGACTTTCTTGCTAATCTGGTAGTCTTAAAGTCATGGGGAATAGATGTCATCCTAGGAATGGATTGGTTAAGGAGTTGTGATGGAGTTATTCAGTGCCGAAAGAAGTCAGTATTGTTAACCAGTCCACAAGGAGAGAGAATAGAATATGTGGGTACACCCTCATCCAACAGTGGAACTGTGAATTCAGTAGAAGGCAAGGCCTTGGAGGATATAAGAGTAGTAAATGAATTCCCTGATGTATTTCCAGAGGATCTGCCAGGTATGCCACCTGACCGTGACATTGAATTTAGTATTGAACTTATACCTGGTACTGCTCCTATATCAAAAAGACCTTATAGAATGGATGTTAAAGATTTAGCTGAACTAAAGAAACAAATAGAGGAACTACTTAGTAAAGGGTTTATCCGTCCTAGTTCATCACCATGGGGAGCCCCCACACTCTTCGTTGATAAGAAGGATGGATCTAGGAGATTGTGTATAGACTATCGATCTCTTAATGAGGTTACTATCAAGAACAAATACCCTTTACCCCGGATAGAGGATTTGTTCGATCAGATGAGAGGAGCAAAAGTTTTCTCCAAGATAGATCTTAGATCAGGTTACCATCAGTTGAAAATCCGATTGGAGGATATACCAAAGACAACATTCACATCTAGATATGGGTTATATGAGTTCACTGTGATGTCTTTTGGCTTGACCAACGCTCCAGCGTACTTCATGTACTTGATGAACAAGGTGTTCATGGAGTATCTTGATAAGTTTGTTGTGGTATTCATTGATGATATTCTGGTATTCTCTCGGAGTGAGGAAGAACATGAAGAACACTTGAGGCTTGTGTTGCAGAAGCTTCGTGAACATCAGCTGTATGCCAAGTTCAGCAAGTGTGATTTCTGGTTGAAGGAGGTCTCTTTTCTTGGACACATTATCACTGATGGAGGAATTGCAGTAGATCCAAGCAAGGTTCGGGATGTGTTGAACTGGAGTCCGCCTAAGAATGTACCGGAGATCAGAAGCTTCCTTGGACTTGCAGGATACTATCGTAGGTTCATTGAGGGATTTTCTAAGATTGTGAAACCCCTTACAACTCTACTTGAGAAGGGTAAGGAGTTTAAGTGGGATGAGAAGTGTCAGGCTAGTTTTGAGGAATTAAAGAAAAGATTGACTACAGCTCCTGTATTGATAATGCCAGATATACACAAAGGGTTTGATGTGTATTGCGATGCTTCTCGGCAAGGATTGGGTTGTGTGTTGATGCAGGAAGGAAAAGTGGTAGCATATGCTTCAAGGCAGTTAAGGAAACATGAGCAGAACTATCCTACACATGATCTTGAGTTAGCAGCAGTTGTACATGCTATGAAAATCTGGAGGCATTATATGATTGGGAATAAGTGTCAGATTTTCACCGATCATAAGAGTCTGAAGTACATCTTTACACAGAAGGATCTTAATCTCAGGCAACGAAGATGGTTGGAGTTAATCAAGGATTACGATCTGGATATTCAGTATCATCCTGGTAAAGCGAATGTGGTAGCAGACGCTTTGAGTCGGAAGAGTCAGGCCAACATGCTGATAGGTCACTTGTTACCTCAGGAGTTATGTTGGGAAATGGCACAGCTCAACTTGGGAATAGTTGCTCAGAGTGAGACTTTGACACTGGAAATTGAGTCGACACTTGAGCAGGATATTAGGAGAGGGCAGTTGACTAATGAGAAGATCGCAGAGTATAAGAAGCTGATAAAGTTGGGTAAAGTTCCAGAGTTCAGGGAAGATGAGCAAGGAACTGTGTGGTTCAAGAACAGAATCTGTGTACCTGAGATCAAGGAGCTGCGAGAAGCTATTTTGAAGGAAGCACATGATTCAGCTTACTCTATTCATCCTGGAAGTACCAAGATGTATCAAGATCTAAAACAAAGGTATTGGTGGTATGGGATGAAAAAGGATGTAGCAGCTCATGTAGCTTTGTGTGACACATGTCAAAGAGTGAAAGCTGAGTATCAAAGACCAGCAGGATTGCTTCAACCTTTAAAGATACCTGAATGGAAGTGGGAAGAGATTGGTATGGACTTCATAGTGGGACTACCTCGTACTCGTGATGGGTATGATTCTATATGGGTTATTGTGGATAGATTAACCAAGGTAGCACACTTTATTCCAGTGAAGACAACTTATATAGGAGTCAAGCTGGCAGAATTGTATAATTCAAGGATAGTGTGTTTACATGGGGTACCAAAGAAAATAGTGTCGGATCGAGGCACTCAGTTCACTTCACGGTTTTGGCAGAAGTTGCATGAATCAATGGATACAAAGCTAAACTTCAGTTCAGCATACCATCCTCAGACAGATGGACAGACGGAAAGAACAAATCAGATCCTTGAGGACATGTTGAGAGCTTGTGCGTTGAAGAATAGTGGCAGCTGGGATAAGAGTTTGCCTTATGCAGAGTTTGCTTATAACAACAGCTATCAGTCCAGCATCAAGATGGCACCGTTTGAAGCTTTGTATGGAAGAAAGTGCAGAACACCGTTGTTTTGGAACCAGACTGGAGAGAGTCAGCTCTTTGGACCGGATAGCATAAGAGAAGCAGAAAGACAAGTTGAGATCATTAGAGAGAATCTCAAAGCCGCACAGTCACGTCAAAAGAGTTATGCTGATCCTCGAAGAAGAGAAGTGGTTTTGGAAGTTGGTGACTATGCATACCTCAGAGTGTCACCTATCCGTGGTCTGCGAAGGTTCAATGTCAGAGGGAAGTTATCACCTCGGTTCATAGGTCCTTTCAAGATAGTGGAAAGAAGAGGAGAAGTAGCCTACCAGTTGGAATTGCCAGCACAGTTGTCAGGTGTACATGATGTGTTTCATGTATCACAGTTAAAGAAATGTACGAGTGAGGTCAGGATAGAACCAGTACTGCTGGAAGACATAGAAATGGGAAAGGATTTGACTTACAAGGAATACCCTATCAAGATCTTGGATACATCGGAAAGGGTTACTAGAAGCAAGGTCATCAGGATGTGTAAGGTACAGTGGAGTCATCATACTGAGGAAGAGGCAACCTGGGAAAGAGAGGATGAACTCAAAGAAGATTTTCCTCAGCTGTTCTCTAAATCTTCTGAATCTCGGGGCGAGATTCTCTTTAAGGGGGTAGGATTTGTGACACCCTAAAATTCCATCACTAAAATTCACCTAAGCAACATGTTGTTATAGTTTTAAGGATTTAAATTTGCCTTGCTAATTAAATTGAGCTCTAGAGTATTTAATTTAATTTAATTAATTTAGAGACAACAAGTGTTTGTGCATCATTATTTGGATATGCATGGTTTTTGGTTGCATAGTGTTCTGTGTGAAGGTTTGAAGTTTCAAAAGTTTTAAATGTGTTTGAAATGTTTTGAAAACAGTTTGAAAAGTTTGAATTTTGAAAAGAGATTTAAAAAGAAAAAAAAAGACCTTACCTCCTTACCTTTCAGCCCGGCCGGCCCATCGGCCCAACAACCCCCCTCCCGCAGCGGCCCAGCTCCCCGCCTCCTCTTTTTCTTTTCTGCGGTCGCTGACAGGGCGGTCCCACCTGTCGGCGCTTCTTCTTCCTCCCGCGCCCCCTCCTTTCCTCTGTTCAAGCCGGCGCCGACCGGGACACCGCCTTGCCCCGTGCCTCCTCCGCTTCCCCCTTCCATCCGTGGGCTCCAATCAAGAGCCGTGATCCCCGCGCCCGTTTCCCCTCCAAAACCTTCCGTTTCCCCCTTTCCCCTTCCTTCTTTATGCCGCGGCGCCGCCGGCCGTTAATGGCAAGTGCGCCGGCCGCCGTCCCCCCCTCTCCGCTTCCCCTTCCCCTCTCTCTGTCCCTACTTAAGATCGAGCCCGAGCTCTCGCCCTTCCCTTTGCACTTGCATCACACCTACACGCGCCCGAGCACCAATCCCACCAAAGCCGCCGCCTCTGTTCCGCCATTGCCGTCGGTGAAGCTCTCGTCGTCGGTGAAGGGTCTTTCTTCCTTTCTTTTTCCGCTCTGATGATGCACCCGTCGCTCATGGAACTCTCCGTGCCACAGGTTTTCATCCCCGTCGTCGGATCGAGCTGCGCCCCTGTCCGCCGGAGCGCCGCCTGAGCCCGCCGCCGTCGCTGATCACCGTCGCCATCGCTCCGTCCCCGCCGTCCATCTTCTCGGCCGTAGCTTCACTGCAGGGTAAGAAGGCCGCCGCCCCTTCTTTTTCCTCTAGCCCGTGCACCCTGTTGCGCCGCCGCGGGACGCAGTGGCCGCCGGCCGCCCCGCCGGCCATGGTTGCCTTCTCTCTGGCTAAGCCACACCCCTGTGGTCACGGCCGTGTATGTTGTCACCCTGGCGTCGCGTTAAGCTGCTCAGTGAGCCAAACCGTGACCCGTAGCGTGATATCGCTCGTCGCCGCCGCACGCCGGCGAGCCACCGTCCGCCACCGGCCATGGCATCCCCGTCGCCGTCGCTTGTGACGTCTCCCCGACCCCTGACCATGTGCGCATGCTCTCAAGCTTTGCATAGCAGCCACCCACGCTCGAAATGATGGCCAGGAACCCTCTCCCGAGCCTGCGCCGGCGAAGCGCCACCGCGCGCCGCCGCGCCGTCTCTGTCCCGGCGTGCTCGCCGCCGCGTGCCGCTTGTAGGCCACCAGGGCCGTGCGATCGCGCACGGGCAGCCCTGATCTAAACGGGGGAGTACCCCTTCGACCGGTCCACCGTGGACCCGTGCACCGAGCTCACGGCGCGGTCCACGCCACCACGACCGTTGGATCGAAGATCCACGGCTCAACCGAGCCGTTTTCTTTAAAGAGCCCCTGAACTTTCTTGTTTTTGCATGCCGGTCCTTCCACCTATAGAAACCTTCACAAACAGGTCCTGATCTTTATGTTTTGACCCCTGTATTTCTTAGATTCCTTAACCAGAGGTCTTTTCGCTTCTTTTTACATATAAACCCCTCTGTTTTTATATGAAATTATGTTTTTAGTCCCTGGTTTCTTTCATATTAGTCCTGTAGGCTTAGTTTCCTTACAGAAAAGTCCCTGTAACTTGTTTTAATAATATCTTTCATGTTTTAACTCCGTTTTTAGTGTTCTATATACCGAAATGATCGTCTCAGCGAATAGAATCTTTTAAACAGCGTGTTTTTAGCTTTTGGAACTGTTTGGTGTACTGTTTATTTATTGTTTGTTTGTATATGCTTGTGCGTAGATATCGTGCCTGTTTCGTCTGAGCTCCCCGTTGGAGACGATCAGGAAGAGCCTGTCTACGAAGAAGAAGATACTCAGTTTGTAGAGGAAGGCAAGTGGATTTCCCCCCTCTGCATATTCTCTTTTGAACCTATATAACTGCATGCTGTTACAATGTTTACTTTACTTGTTGCTATGCATTAAATTGATGGGCAAACACCTTTTTAAGGACTTGACTAGATGTTTCACCCTGTTACCTTGATCAACCCTGTTTAACAAATGCTTTGGGTAGATAATTGCTTAGTTGCTAAACTTGGGCTGGTTATGTGGGTTATGTATTGCAATCTGTTATGTTTATGAAATGCTGGATGTGTTTTAAGACAAGATCACATAACTAAAACGGAACATGGAGAACCACCCAAGATAACAGTACAACCACAGTCCATATGGCTCTGGCTTAGCCAATTAATTAGGAGAGTGGATTTATCTGATAGCCTTTTTCCGAGAGGGGCACAGGGGGCCGGAGTTGAAGGGGTATAGCCCGGTTCTTTTGGGGTAGCAGCCTTTGCTAAGGTGCTGACCATTAGGGAGGGTTATGGTCCGCTCCGCTGCTGTAACTGTCGCGGGCTGTTGGTTTCTCTACTTTCCTTTGTAAAGGCTTCGTAGTGGACCCCTAGCCACTCACCTAGGAAGTGTTTAAGGGTCTAGCTAACCCGGGCAACATGGGGAACACGAGCTGTGGGTAAAGTGTACAACCTCTGCAGAGTTAAAACTGATCGATCAGCCGTGCTCACGGTTAAGAGCGGCTTGGACCCTCACATGATAATCAAACTTAAAGATGGATGTAAATCGTGGATCTTGTGGGTCTTTGGGCTTGGGATGTCTTTTAAAGCTTAAGTGGGTTGGTATAAACTTACATCTAGTAACTAGGTGCTGTTAACTAAAATTTGACCAACTTATAAAATGCTAACCGCTGTAAACCATAGCCTATCCTTGGTAGCCTTGCATGTTTCCCCCACTTGCTGAGCTCCAACCATAAGAGTGCTCACCCTTGCTTACCGCTGTTCAGAGGAGAACATCGGTGAGGAGTACTGGAGCGACTTTGAGGAGTTCTAAGGCATGCGGATCCCCCAGTCATGTGCCTGTGGAAGATGAAGCTGAAGTTGCTCGTTTAGTTATCGTTTGTTTTCGGACCTTCGTGTCCACCGTCTGAGTGTAATAAATGAATATTGTATCGGTTAAACTCCTGTACGTTTTGATTACAGTTATGGTATTACACTCTTTTGTCTATCGTATGTGTGTAATCTGATCCTGGCGCACATATGAGATGCATTCGGTTTTCCTTGTAAAATCGGGTGTGACAAAGTGGTACCAGAGCCAGGTTGACTGTAGGTCGCAGCCTTAGTTAGAAATGGTCAAAATTATGGATTCATGTTCTAGAAAGCCATGTCATGCTTCAAATTGTCTTATTTACGCATAAAAATCTAATTTATTCTTGTTTATTATTAAAACTTTATCATTTTGATTTATTCCATACTGAGTTCAGTTTTGTTTTGTCAGATGGCCAGAACAAAGTACACTGCACGCAAGAGCACTGGTGGCCGTGTTCCCCGTGGTCAGTTGGCACCCCGCTACCCGGTGATTGCGCCAGTGCCAGAGCCGCAGCCAGAGCCGCAGCCAGAGGTTGAAGTTGAAGAGGATCCCGAAGAGGTGCAGCCGGAAGCTGAGGTTGAAGAAGACCCTGAAGAAGTGCAGTAGCAGGAGGATCCAGTTGAGCAGCCACAACTGTATGATGGTACTGTCCTGGAGGCCGATGCAGATGGTGACATTGTGATTCCGCCAGCACCTGAAGCAGCAGAAGATGCACCACCTTCGCCAGTTGCTCCCGCACCCAATGCTATGGGTGGAGATCCAGATGACTCGGGGGATGACAGTGGTGAAGATGAGGACGATGAAGACAACAACAATGATGGTGAAGATTCCGAGGAGGAAGAGGATGATGATCCTCGCTATCGTGGGGCTGAGTACCACAAGCACTCCACTGAAGATGAGAATGGCCAGTTCTGTGTCCTACTGCAGGAGGTACTGCAGCACCTGGGGTACACCATGAAGCCACTCTATGTCACCAAGCATTTCAGTGAGCCTGGTATGAGGGATTACTACACCAGCCGAGTCTACATCCGTGTGCCTTTGATTGACACCAATGGGTGGAGGAACCGCTCATCACACCACAGCACAGCTCACTTCTCCACTGATGAGGCTGCGGTCAATGATGCAGCTAGGAGGGCTCTCTGGTCACTCTGCAATGCTCAGCGTGATCGTCTGCATGAGTCTGAGTTCCGCCACGTTCCTCGTCGTGTGAGTGGCTCAGAGGATACCATAGTACCTGCTGGAGGAGATGACCGTATTGACATCCTGGCTCGGGTGACAGCTGCACTAAACACTGACCTTGAAGGTGCAACAACTGAGATGGATAGGTACCATGAAGAACTGCAGACTGCTCAGGCTAGGATTGCCTATCTGGAAGCACAGCTTGCTGGTCAGCAGCCACCTGAGGAAGCAATGCCGTACCAAACTACAGCCTCTCCTCCACGCAAGAAGCTCCGTTACGGCACACCAGAAGCTACAACCCGTCTGGGCTAGGATCTTAGGATGCCTGCCTTTACCTTTTTATATGTTTCGATAGACCGTTCCTGTGAGGACGAATGCTTGTAATAATGGTTGTTGCTTGAACACATGTTTGATTTGGATTTTTCTTGTGTGTGAGTTGTATGGTGGAGTGATGGCCACAATACAACAAGAAACCATTAAGTTAAATAAAGTTAGTTTGGGTCCAAATCTGGTTGTCTTCTATTTTATCTCTCATGCAAGATTGGAATGATGCAAATCTGTTCTCGCAGTTATTTGACATAGCAGTAATGTTTTAATTTTATCTCGAGCTACAGAGCTCCGTTTGATATGAAACCAGTTGGGTTAGTTCACAAATTTTGAGGATGATTTTCTGTCAAAAATTCAATATCATACAGTATGTATTCTGGGAGTTATGCACAAAGTATTGAGCACATCAGAATCTGTAATCTCTGCTGACACAGCTGCACTGTTTGAATTTTATCTCGAGTTGTAGACCTCCAATTGAGATTATTCCAGTTGCATTAGTCTCATAATTTTTCACTTCACAATCTGGTAAAAATTCATGATTTTTGGATAATAGCACAGAGAGTTACACCTGAATTATTGAGGTCAACAGAATCTGTCCTAGTTGGAAGTTTGTGTTGCTTAATCGTTTTGAGTTCATCTTTTTTTTATGCATCAGTTCAATACCCCTCTCTGAAATAGATTTCTCTAACAATCAGATGGTAAAAACCAGGTCCGGAGGAGGTCAAGACATTCCACCTGTGATTCGTGCTCGCATTGCTAATCAACGAAATCAAGCACCACCCCCGCCAATCAATCAAGCAATGGATCCGGCAATGCAGTAGTTCTTTGAAGCACAAATGCAGCTAATCCAGAATCTCACCAACACTGTTCAGAACATGCAGGCTCAACAAAACCAGCAACCACAGCCAGCTCCACCGCCACCCAGGGATAGGCACAAGGAATTCATGAGCCACAACCCTCCTACTTACTCTCATTCAACTGATCCGCTAGATGCAGATGATTGGTTGAAGACAGTTACTAAGAAGCTGGAGATTGTTCAGTGCACTGACAGGGAGATGGTTTTGTATGCTGCTGGAAGACTTGTGGGACAGGCTGGAGATTGGTGGGATGCATATTCAACTGCACATCCCAATAGGCACAACATTACTTGGCAAGAATTCCGTGACAACTTCCGTACTTATCACATCCCTTCAGGGGTAATCAAGCTTAAGCAGAAGGAGTTCTTGTCACTGAGGCAGGGAAGCATGTCGGTCACTGAGTACCTTGACAAGTTCACTCATCTGTCTCGTTATGCGCCGGATGAAGTCAACACTGATCCTAAGAGACAGGAAAGGTTTCTGGATGGGCTCTCAACTATCAGCTGCAGAGTCACACCTTTCCAGATTTCCAGACACTGGTGAACAAGGCAATTGGACTGGAGAGCAAGAGGAAGGAACTGGGCGAGCAGAAACGCAAGTTCCAATCACATGGGCAGTCAAGCAGTAACACTCGTCCTCGCTACAGTTCACAGCAGAGCTCGTCTCAGTATCGTCCTGGTGGACAAGGAGGAAAGTATCCACAGAACTTGCAGCTGCAGCGCTCGTTTCAACCACAGCATTTCAACCCTCAGACACCACGAACTCCTACACCTCAGCAGAATCGCTCCAACAATGGCTCTGGGGCACCTGTCAGGAACACTACCCCTGTTCAGCCCAGTGGGTGTTTCAAGTGTGGAGAGCTGGGACACTATGCTAACAACTATCCTAAGAGAGCAGTGCAGACCCCTCAGAGGGATAATAGTCACAGGTCTGGGCAGTCATCTTCACAGCCTCGCACTCCACAAGCTCCTAGCAAGAGAGGCCAGCAGAACTATGTGCGTGGCCGGGTTAATCATGTATCAGTGGAGCAAGCTCAGAATGACTCCGGCGTGGTGTTGGGTACGTTTCCCGTCAACTCTATACCCGCTACAGTATTGTTTGATTCAGGAGCATCACATTCTTTCATAACTGATCAATTTGTGACAAAACATAACTTACGTATGAGTTCCATGAAGAATCCATTGATAGTTAGCTCCCCAGGAGGAGAAATGAAAACTGGTTATATATTCCCACAAGTAAAGATTAATATCATGGGAGTAGACTTTCTTGCTAATCTGGTAGTCTTAAAGTCATGGGGAATAGATGTCATCCTAGGAATGGATTGGTTAAGGAGTTGTGATGGAGTTATTCAGTGTCGAAAGAAGTCAGTATTGTTAACCAGTCCACAAGGAGAGAGAATAGAATATGTGGGTACACCCTCATCCAACAGTGGAACTGTGAATTCAGTAGAAGGCAAGGCCTTGGAGGATATAAGAGTAGTAAATGAATTCCCTGATGTATTTCCAGAGGATCTGCCAGGTATGCCACCTGACCGTGACATTGAATTTAGTATTGAACTTATACCTGGTACTGCTCCTATATCAAAAAGACCTTATAGAATGGATGTTAAAGATTTAGCTGAATTAAAGAAACAAATAGAGGAACTACTTAGTAAAGGGTTTATCCGTCCTAGTTCATCACCATGGGGAGCCCCCACACTCTTCGTTGATAAGAAGGATGGATCTAGGAGATTGTGTATAGACTATCGATCTCTTAATGAGGTTACTATCAAGAACAAATACCCTTTACCCCGGATAGAGGATTTGTTCGATCAGATGAGAGGAGCAAAAGTTTTCTCCAAGATAGATCTTAGATCAAGTTACCATCAGTTGAAAATCTGATTGGAGGATATACCAAAGACAACATTCACATCTAGATATGGGTTATATGAGTTCACTGTGATGTCTTTTGGCTTGACCAACGCTCCAGCGTACTTCATGTACTTGATGAACAAGGTGTTCATGGAGTATCTTGATAAGTTTGTTGTGGTATTCATTGATGATATTCTGGTATTCTCTCGGAGTGAGGAAGAACATGAAGAACACTTGAGGCTTGTGTTGCAGAAGCTTCGTGAACATCAGCTGTATGCCAAGTTCAGCAAGTGTGATTTCTGGTTGAAGGAGGTCTCTTTTCTTGGACACATTATCACTGATGGAGGAATTGCAGTAGATCCAAGCAAGGTTCGGGATGTGTTGAACTGGAGTCCGCCTAAGAATGTACCGGAGATCAGAAGCTTCCTTGGACTTGCAGGATACTATCGTAGGTTCATTGAGGGATTTTCTAAGATTGTGAAACCCCTTACAACTCTACTTGAGAAGGGTAAGGAGTTTAAGTGGGATGAGAAGTGTCAGGCTAGTTTTGAGGAATTAAAGAAAAGATTGACTACAGCTCCTGTATTGATAATGCCAGATATACACAAAGGGTTTGATGTGTATTGCGATGCTTCTCGGCAAGGATTGGGTTGTGTGTTGATGCAGGAAGGAAAAGTGGTAGCATATGCTTCAAGGCAGTTAAGGAAACATGAGCAGAACTATCCTACACATGATCTTGAGTTAG
The DNA here is from genome assembly GCA_036936925.1 of Cenchrus fungigraminus. Classification (NCBI taxonomy): domain Eukaryota; kingdom Viridiplantae; phylum Streptophyta; class Magnoliopsida; order Poales; family Poaceae; genus Cenchrus; species Cenchrus fungigraminus. The sequence continues at coordinate 121,719,465 of CM072770.1, read as the reverse complement.
CAGCAGTTGTACATGCTATGAAAATCTGGAGGCATTATATGATTGGGAATAAGTGTCAGATTTTCACCGATCATAAGAGTCTGAAGTACATCTTTACACAGAAGGATCTTAATCTCAGGCAACGAAGATGGTTGGAGTTAATCAAGGATTACGATCTGGATATTCAGTATCATCCTGGTAAAGCGAATGTGGTAGCAGACGCTTTGAGTCGGAAGAGTCAGGCCAACATGCTGATAGGTCACTTGTTACCTCAGGAGTTATGTTGGGAAATGGCACAGCTCAACTTGGGAATAGTTGCTCAGAGTGAGACTTTGACACTGGAAATTGAGTCGACACTTGAGCAGGATATTAGGAGAGGGCAGTTGACTAATGAGAAGATCGCAGAGTATAAGAAGCTGATAAAGTTGGGTAAAGTTCCAGAGTTCAGGGAAGATGAGCAAGGAACTGTGTGGTTCAAGAACAGAATCTGTGTACCTGAGATCAAGGAGCTGCGAGAAGCTATTTTGAAGGAAGCACATGATTCAGCTTACTCTATTCATCCTGGAAGTACCAAGATGTATCAAGATCTAAAACAAAGGTATTGGTGGTATGGGATGAAAAAGGATGTAGCAGCTCATGTAGCTTTGTGTGACACATGTCAAAGAGTGAAAGCTGAGTATCAAAGACCAGCAGGATTGCTTCAACCTTTAAAGATACCTGAATGGAAGTGGGAAGAGATTGGTATGGACTTCATAGTGGGACTACCTCGTACTCGTGATGGGTATGATTCTATATGGGTTATTGTGGATAGATTAACCAAGGTAGCACACTTTATTCCAGTGAAGACAACTTATATAGGAGTCAAGCTGGCAGAATTGTATAATTCAAGGATAGTGTGTTTACATGGGGTACCAAAGAAAATAGTGTCGGATCGAGGCACTCAGTTCACTTCACGGTTTTGGCAGAAGTTGCATGAATCAATGGATACAAAGCTAAACTTCAGTTCAGCATACCATCCTCAGACAGATGGACAGACGGAAAGAACAAATCAGATCCTTGAGGACATGTTGAGAGCTTGTGCGTTGAAGAATAGTGGCAGCTGGGATAAGAGTTTGCCTTATGCAGAGTTTGCTTATAACAACAGCTATCAGTCCAGCATCAAGATGGCACCGTTTGAAGCTTTGTATGGAAGAAAGTGCAGAACACCGTTGTTTTGGAACCAGACTGGAGAGAGTCAGCTCTTTGGACCGGATAGCATAAGAGAAGCAGAAAGACAAGTTGAGATCATTAGAGAGAATCTCAAAGCCGCACAGTCACGTCAAAAGAGTTATGCTGATCCTCGAAGAAGAGAAGTGGTTTTGGAAGTTGGTGACTATGCATACCTCAGAGTGTCACCTATCCGTGGTCTGCGAAGGTTCAATGTCAGAGGGAAGTTATCACCTCGGTTCATAGGTCCTTTCAAGATAGTGGAAAGAAGAGGAGAAGTAGCCTACCAGTTGGAATTGCCAGCACAGTTGTCAGGTGTACATGATGTGTTTCATGTATCACAGTTAAAGAAATGTACGAGTGAGGTCAGGATAGAACCAGTACTGCTGGAAGACATAGAAATGGGAAAGGATTTGACTTACAAGGAATACCCTATCAAGATCTTGGATACATCGGAAAGGGTTACTAGAAGCAAGGTCATCAGGATGTGTAAGGTACAGTGGAGTCATCATACTGAGGAAGAGGCAACCTGGGAAAGAGAGGATGAACTCAAAGAAGATTTTCCTCAGCTGTTCTCTAAATCTTCTGAATCTCGGGGCGAGATTCTCTTTAAGGGGGTAGGATTTGTGACACCCTAAAATTCCATCACTAAAATTCACCTAAGCAACATGTTGTTATAGTTTTAAGGATTTAAATTTGCCTTGCTAATTAAATTGAGCTCTAGAGTATTTAATTTAATTAATTTAGAGACAACAAGTGTTTGTGCATCATTATTTGGATATGCATGGTTTTTGGTTGCATAGTGTTCTGTGTGAAGGTTTGAAGTTTCAAAAGTTTTAAATGTGTTTGAAATGTTTTGAAAACAGTTTGAAAAGTTTGAATTTTGAAAAGAGATTTAAAAAGAAAAAAAAAGACCTTACCTCCTTACCTTTCAGCCCGGCCGGCCCATCGGCCCAACAACCCCCCTCCCGCAGCGGCCCAGCTCCCCGCCTCCTCTTTTTCTTTTCTGCGGTCGCTGACAGGGCGGTCCCACCTGTCGGCGCTTCTTCTTCCTCCCGCGCCCCCTCCTTTCCTCTGTTCAAGCCGGCGCCGACCGGGACACCGCCTTGCCCCGTGCCTCCTCCGCTTCCCCCTTCCATCCGTGGGCTCCAATCAAGAGCCGTGATCCCCGCGCCCGTTTCCCCTCCAAAACCTTCCGTTTCCCCCTTTCCCCTTCCTTCTTTATGCCGCGGCGCCGCCGGCTGTTAATGGCAAGTGCGCCGGCCGCCGTCCCCCCCCTCTCCGCTTCCCCTTCCCCTCTCTCTGTCCCTACTTAAGATCGAGCCCGAGCTCTCGCCCTTCCCTTTGCACTTGCATCACACCTACACGCGCCCGAGCACCAATCCCACCAAAGCCGCCGCCTCTGTTCCGCCATTGCCGTCGGTGAAGCTCTCGTCGTCGGTGAAGGGTCTTTCTTCCTTTCTTTTTCCGCTCTGATGATGCACCCGTCGCTCATGGAACTCTCCGTGCCACAGGTTTTCATCCCCGTCATCGGATCGAGCTGCGCCCCTGTCCGCCGGAGCGCCGCCTGAGCCCGCCGCCGTCGCTGATCACCGTCGCCATCGCTCCGTCCCCGCTGTCCATCTTCTCGGCCGTAGCTTCACTGCAGGGTAAGAAGGCCGCCGCCCCTTCTTTTTCCTCTAGCCCGTGCACCCTGTTGCGCCGCCGCGGGACGCAGTGGCCGCCGGCCGCCCCGCCGGCCATGGTTGCCTTCTCTCTGGCTAAGCCACACCCCTGTGGTCACGGCCGTGTATGTTGTCACCCTGGCGTCGTGTTAAGCTGCTCAGTGAGCCAAACCGTGACCCGTAGCGTGATATCGCTCGTCGCCGCCGCACGCCGGCGAGCCACCGTCCGCCACCGGCCATGGCATCCCCGTCGCCGTCGCTTGTGACGTCTCCCCGACCCCTGACCATGTGCGCATGCTCTCAAGCTTCGCATAGCAGCCACCCGCGCTTGAAATGATGGCCGGGAACCCTCTCCCGAGCCTGCGCCGGCGAAGCGCCACCGCGCGCCGCCGCGCCGTCTCTGTCCCGGCGTGCTCGCCGCCGCTTGCCGCTTGCAGGCCACCAGGGCCGTGCGATCGCGCACGGGCGGTCCTGATCTAAACGGGGGAGTACCCCTTCGGCCGGTCCACCGTGGACCCGTGCACCGAGCTCACGGCGCGGTCCACGCCACCACGACCGTTGGATCGAAGATCCACGGCTCAACCGAGCCGTTTTCTTTAAAGAGCCCCTGAACTTTCTTGTTTTTGCATGCCGGTCCTTCCACCTATAGAAACCTTCACAAACAGGTCCTGATCTTTATGTTTTGACCCCTGTATTTCTTAGATTCCTTAACCAGAGGTCTTTTCGCTTCTTTTTACATATAAACCCCTCTGTTTTTATATGAAATTATGTTTTTAGTCCCTGGTTTCTTTCATATTAGTCCTGTAGGCTTAGTTTTCTTACAGAAAAGTCCCTGTAACTTGTTTTAATAATATCTTTCATGTTTTAACTCCGTTTTTAGCGTTCTATATACCGAAATGATCGTCTCAGCGAATAGAATCTTTTAAACAGTGTGTTTTTAGCTTTTGGAACTGTTTGGTGTACTGTTTATTTATTGTTTGTTTGTATATGCTTGTGCGTAGATATCGTGCCTGTTTCGTCTGAGCTCCCCGTTGGAGACGATCAGGAAGAGCCTGTCTACGAAGAAGAAGATACTCAGTTTGTAGAGGAAGGCAAGTGGATTTCCCCCCTCTGCATATTCTCTTTTGAACCTATATAACTGCATGCTGTTACAATGTTTACTTTACTTGTTGCTATGCATTAAATTGATGGGCAAACACCTTTTTAAGGACTTGACTAGATGTTTCACCCTGTTACCTTGATCAACCCTGTTTAACAAATGCTTTGGGTAGATAATTGCTTAGTTGCTAAACTTGGGCTGGTTATGTGGGTTATGTATTGCAATCTGTTATGTTTATGAAATGCTGGATGTGTTTTAAGACAAGATCACATAACTAAAACGGAACATGGAGAACCACCCAAGATAACAGTACAACCACAGTCCATATGGCTCTGGCTTAGCCAATTAATTAGGAGAGTGGATTTATCTGATAGCCTTTTTCCGAGAGGGGCACAGGAGGCCGGAGTTGAAGGGGTATAGCCCGGTTCTTTTGGGGTAGCAGCCTTTGCTAAGGTGCTGACCATTAGGGAGGGTTATGGTCCGCTCCGCTGCTGTAACTGTCGCGGGCTGTTGGTTTCTCTACTTTCCTTTGTAAAGGCTTCGTAGTGGACCCCTAGCCACTCACCTAGGAAGTGTTTAAGGGTCTAGCTAACATGGGCAACATGGGGAACACGAGCTGTGGGTAAAGTGTACAACCTCTACAGAGTTAAAACTGATCGATCAGCCGTGCTCACGGTTAAGAGCGGCTTGGACCCTCACATGATAATCAAACTTAAAGATGGATGTAAATCGTGGATCTTGTGGGTCTTTGGGCTTGGGATGTCTTTTAAAGCTTAAGTGGGTTGGTATAAACTTACATCTAGTAACTAGGTGCTGTTAACTAAAATTTGACCAACTTATAAAATGCTAACCGCTGTAAACCATAGCCTATCCTTGGTAGCCTTGCATGTTTCCCCCACTTGCTGAGCTCCAACCATAAGAGTGCTCACCCTTACTTACCGCTGTTCAGAGGAGAACATCGGTGAGGAGTACTGGAGCGACTTTGAGGAGTTCTAAGGCATGCGGATCCCCCAGTCATGTGCCTGTGGAAGATGAAGCTGAAGTTGCTCGTTTAGTTATCGTTTGTTTTCGGACCTTCGTGTCCACCGTCTGAGTGTAATAAATGAATATTGTATCGGTTAAACTCCTGTACGTTTTGATTACAGTTATGGTATTACACTCTTTTGTCTATCGTATGTGTGTAATCTGATCCTGGCGCACATATGAGATGCATTCGGTTTTCCTTGTAAAATCGGGTGTGACAGCTGTCCACTAGGGAGGGTTATGGTCCGCTCCGCTGCTGTAACTGTCGCGGGTTGTTGGTCTTCTGCATACCTTTGTAAAGGCTTCGTAGCGTCCCTATGCAATCACACCTCGGAAGTGTGGTATTGTGCCTGATCAGCACATACGTGGTTGGGTTCAAAGTTCTTCGGAACTTTTACGCGAGCTGTGGTGAAAGTGTACAACCTCTGCAGAGTGTAAAACTGATCGATCAGCCGTGTTCACGGTTAAGAGCGGCCTGGACCCTCACATGATAATCAAACATAAAGATGGAATTAAATCGTGGTTCTTGTGGTTTTGAGATGAGATGCTTTCCTAAATGCTTAAGTGGGTTGGTATAAACTTACACCTAGTAAATAGGTGCTTGCTAATAAAATTTGACAAACATTAAAATGCTAACCGCTGTAAACCTTAGCCTATCATTGATAGCCTTGCATCTTCCCCCACTTGCTGAGCTCCAACCATAAGTGTGCTCACCCTTGCTTACCCGCTGTTCAGAGGAGAACACTGGAGAAGAGTACTTCAGCGACTACGATGAGTTCTGAGGCTTGCGTGCCCCCAGTCATGTGCCTGTGGAAGATGAAGATGGAGTCGCGTCTTCATAGTTATCGTTGTTCGTGTAAAGACCTTTGAGTCTAACGTCTGAGTGTAATAAAGAGATAATGTAATTGTTTAACTCTTGTACGTTTTTATTGCTGTTTACTGATATTTCACTCATGACGTCTATCATATGTGTGTAAACTTGATCCTGGCGCACATATGAGATGCATTTGGTTTTCTTCGGAAAATCAGGTGTGACAAGTGCCAACACTCTCGAGCAAACCCACAGTCAAGGAAAAGATGCAAGTATGAAGTATCTCTTCAGTATTTCAGATGCTTAGAGCACACAATGATATGACGGCGCAACTTCATAGTCTTCCTCCTCAGAATGTCCCATGTATTTAGGCGATCATGCATGGGGAACAAAAGAAAAAAAATACTTTGTGCTTTGGTTGACATGAAGACTTCTGCAACCATTTTAGCGCCGGATGAATTTCAAAAACCAATACCAGCTCATGTGATTTGTCATCGGTGATAGTTATGCATGCATTACCACAGCCTGCTCCACAACTATTACCGCCGATTCAAATATTGGGTAAAAAAATATTTCACAACACTTTTTAGTCTACTGGAAAATTGCAAATATAATATATTTTTGCCTAGTGTTTCTCTTTATAAATAATTTGTCTCCTTCCAGATTCATATGGAAACTTTATGAGTTTGAAGACAAAACTGGGAAACATGCATGGAAAATGGCTGTCGTCAGGGAAAAGACTGCAATGAGCCAATGACGATGTTCCGACCATTATATATATATATATATATATATATATATATATATATATATATATATATATATATATATATATATATATATATATATATATATATATATATATATATATATATATATATATATATATATATATATATATATATATATATATTTATATATCGCAAAAATTCATTCTACTCCCGGGTGTAGTTACTCCCACGTTCAAAAAACCACTTTGTGTATGTGTACATACCCATTTATCACTTAGAGTATGTTCACATACCTAAAATAATATTTATCAAAGTGATAACTATGAAAAAATTTCAGTGGAACTCATAATTTTTTGCACCTTGTGATGTATGTTATTTCCTATATTGAAACATGAGTATGTTCACTTACTTTATGTTTCCTTACACATAAAAAAATAGTATGTCCACATACCACTTTTAAAAATCAAGTATGTGTACATACTTTTTTTAGAAACCTCAAGTATGCAAACATACCTTCTAATTTGTGAGATACAAGTATGGAAGTAACTACACCCGGGAGTATATATATATATACTGTATGTATATAATACACCTGGGTGCATCCTTCGTACCGAATGCACCCAGCCAACGAGCTCGCCTGTGGCACCACACCCGACCAAATCGTCGCGCCGCAGCGCACCCGCCGGTCCCGCCCGCGCCCCACAAACCGTCACCCATGACGCCTCGCGAACCATTCGATCGACTGACCCCTACTTTTCCCCGCCGCCGTACTCGCTCTCACGTCGCGCCGCCGTACTCGCTCTTGCGCCGCGCCGCCGTGAGAATTTCGCGTGCCGTACTCGCTCGAATCCGCCGTGGTTTCCTCGCCGAAGCACTTCGCCTGACCATGCAGAACTAGCAGCGAGGTGCCGTCGGGGCTCTCGCATGAAGCCCCGTACAAGTGGAGGCATCCTGAGTCGCTGTCGCCATCGTCAACCGTCGCCGTCCATTTTGGAGCACATCCGTCGCGCCTGCGCCCTCGGCCTTGATCCACCGCCAGGTAATTCGTCTTCAATCTCGCCACCATCCCTTCCTTGCCCCTCTGCGTGCCCGCCCTTGTGCAAATCGATTATGTGATTTGGGACCTAGGGTTTTGATAGATGCGTCATTTTACAACTCCTCCAGCGGCGCGGCAAGCTCGGACGCGGGCCCGATGGGGAGCGGCGGCGCTCGAGCCATCAGGGTGACATCCCCGAGAGGAGTAGTGGCGCCATCCCCCCACGAGCCAGCCTAATTTTTACTACTGCAAGCAAATTGAATATTGACTCGTTAGTGTGATTCCCTCAAAACACGACCTCGATCCAGCATTTGGTCAACTCCTAGATTCACCAACGGTTGCTAGTGGATTCCCATCTTGACTCACGTGTAGGACATCGAGGAAATTTCTACAGATACCCACCTGCTGCTCAGTATCTCACCCAGATCTAAACTAAAGAGTGAATCACCTCTCCTGATCCACTGGTAAGCATAATCATTGTTTACTCCTATTTGGAATCAAGCGGTAGACTAAAGAGTGAATCACCTCTCCTGATCTGAACTCAAAAGTTGTATTACCACATATTCACTTTTATTTCATCATCAACTTTATTTTTGTGGCAACTTAATTGTGATTTGTTTATGCTGGACATCCCAATTTTTCTATGCCAAAATACATTCGCTGGACACATCATCCTTGATTTCAGCCTATGAGGATTCGTGACCAAAGAATTCTAGATCTAGCATTTTCTATGGTCACTCTTACTGCAGATTGGAGTTTACTTACTTTTAGCATATTTATTCAACGGTTATATTAAAGCAAACAGGTATATTTTTGTTAGCTTGCTACTAGGTTTTGTCCATTTCATCCCCTTTTGGGCATATTGTAACCATGCTCATGTGGTGGTAAGGGTTACAATTAGCAATTGTTTTTTTTAATGGGAATTGCACCATATCCATGGTTGTAATTGACCTCTTGTATTGATTTTTGTGTGGTCTTTTATCTTTTTTGTTTTGTAATTGATACAAGCATCAATGCACTGATCACCAATCACTAGATGTGGAATGTTTCTAATGGCTAGTCCTTCCTCCCATTGCCGATGCTAATTTTATAAAGGCACAATTTTTATATTGTTGCAGCTATGCTTATACACATAGTAGTAATAGGTTTTGTTTTTTGTTGCAACTGTGTTCCCATACAGATAGTAGTAATTGGTTTAATTTTTTTGTTGCAACTGGCCATGGCACTAGTGGCAATTTGGTATAATTTGATTTATTTTTTATTGGAGCTCAACCCACATATTTATGCGTTGCAATTGTGCCCATATACATAATAGTAATTTTTTGAGTAGTTTTGTTGCTGGCCCATGGCACTAGTGGCAATTCTTTCTTATGGGCCTCATGTAGAAATTGGGTTACTGCAGAACCACCTGCAATTAATATGTCTTTGTGGTTAGGGTCATGGTTAGCTGCTATTTTATTATTTTTTATCTGACAATTCTAGTCAAGTTATGTAGCTTGGTACCCATTTGTGTTTATGCTTTCCTTGCACAATTGTTTTTCAGAGTTCTTAATATGAATGGAGTGCATGCTACCCACTAATTCTAATGATATGAGACATTTCATGACAAAATCTTATCCACATCTCCTCTAATTTTATCTACTAATGAACACAAGTTGCAACTGTGCCCATACAATACACATAGTAGCAATTGGTTTTTGATCGCGATTGGCCCATAACACCAGTTGCAATGTGATTTAATTTGACTTATGATTTAATAGCAGCTCAACCCGCACATTCATATGCGTTGCAAGTGTGCCCACAAATACAATAGTAATTGTTTTAGAAGTTTTGTTGCAATTAGCCCATGACACCCATTGCAATTTGGTTGTCTTTAACTTTTTTTTTGCGAAGCTCAACCCACACATTCATGTGTATTCTAATTGTGCCCATGTACACAATAGTAATTTGTCAGATTTATTGTTGCAACTGACCTATCATATCAGTGGCAAATCATTTCACTTTGAATTGTTTCTTCATCGTAGCTTAACCCCACATACTCATATGTGTTGCGACTGTGCCCATATACACAGTAGTAATCAGTTTAGATTTATTGTTGCAACTAGACCATTGCACCAGTGGCAATTCGTTTCATTTTTATCAAAAATATAGCAAAGATACACACCCTTTTTTTTTGTTGCAACTTATCCGCCTGATTAGTAGTAATTTGATTTAAGGCTGTGCTTGCAACTGGCCACTACAAGGGTTGCAATTTGTTCTAGTTTCTTTACCTCGTTTTTCTTTTTTTATTAGCAGATGGAACTGCATGTGGTACCTACTATATGTTAATTTTTTTATACATGCAGATGTTATATGTTGATAATGTGCAGCACAGTTTAGACGCGAACCTGTTTTTGCACTGCCCCGATGTGCTTCCCTGGAACACCTGGAATGATGACCATTGATGCAATAGCAACGACATATCATTTCTCCGTGTGGAATAATTGTTTTACTTTTTGCAAATGTTAGTCACCTCTCTATGTCAATCAATTGGTTGACATATTTTCTTTCCCACATTTGCTAAGAACTAGATTGATTCCTTCTTGAAAATTATTTTTGTTTCATTTTTTCATGTTTGATGAGAGTGACAACAGATGCTAATTATTTATGTTTTTGACAGTTGAAGGTTGCTAAGGCATCACCATCTTCCCAGGGTATGTTCTGTATTTTACTTTCATCATCAAATAGACAAATCTGCTCATATTTCTTTTAGTAAAGTCATTGTGTTGGTATCAGTGAAGGCACCAGGGTACTACTTGTTACTGTTTTTGCTGATGGTGATACCTGTGTTGATATCAAGGATTACAAGGCACGAGTCCTAAATATGATTTTAGGGGAATCATAGTAAGAATCTATTTTCTTCCTCATGAGTACTTGGAATATATCTATACCATTATAGCACAAGAGTTTTAAATTTGAATGGCACACAGATTTTTTTGGAAGCAAACGGACAAACAAATATTTAAATGATTCTTTTGTCCAAGTTGCAAGTGGAGGAACCAACTAGTTGCAACTGTATTATTACCTTTAGTTGTAATTGGATTATTATCCTAGTTGTAAGTGGGTTTTTCAACACATAGTAACTAGCTTATTACTTCTGTTATAACTGGACTGTTGTCCTAGTTGCAATTGGAGCTCCTAACCAGTTGCAATTACTCCATTTGTAACAAGATCAATGTAATTTGAGGTTATTACGGAGATCAAGCGGGCGGCATCGCAACAAGGACTGACAATAACGACGGTTGCTGAGGCGATCTGAGGGCGATCAAGATCCCATCTTAGACCCGCTACTCCGGCGAGGTTTCTAAGCGCTCCGCCGCTGGCCACTCCGGCCCCGGCGTCCCTGCCACGCCGGCGGCGGCACTGCCGCCGACGGCCACCTGCATATCACCAGTTAGCCGCTCCGGCGCCGACGAACCCTAAAATTCTTGCCGCTAGCTCCGCTTAGGTCTAGCCCTTGGGATCGTTTTGTGCGGTAGCTCTTGACTACCTAGCACTGCTTTTGCCTCTCTGACGGGCTGCGATGGCGTCTCTCAGAGGAGGTTCTGGAACCGGCGATGGCGAGCGCCAAGCTGATGGACGCACCATCCCAAGTACGACGGTTGCCGAGCTGCTGCAAAGACTCAACTTGACGGAGGAGGAAGGTGGTGTCGCAGAGTTCAGCGATGAGGAGGAGGCCGGGGAGACCGCACCGGTGGAACATGCCCTGCTCGGCAAAGTCCTCTCCCCATCTGCCCTGCATGCGAACACCATACGGGCAGCCATGACCCCGGCGTGGGGCAACCCACACGGACTGAAAATCTGATCGATAGGCGCACGAGGTGACAATCTTTTCGATGCTGATTTTGGAAGTAAAGTAGACAAGGACCGAGTGTTAGCTGGTACACCATGGATTGCTGGCAAACACACTGTGATTTTGAAGGAATACGATGACAAATTGAAGCCAACTGAGATCCGTTTTGATAGGATGGATATTTGGGTGAGGATTCTCAACTTGCCGTTGGGATGGATGAACATGCAGAAGGGATCGCGTGCTATGCGGCTTCTGGGGGAGGTGAAACAGGTGGATGTGGACAGTGATGGTAAGGCGTCTGGTGCATTCCTTCGTGCCCGAGTAGCTATTGATCTTGACAAACCTCTAAAGAGGGGAGTTCTACTGCGGATGACGCGGGACAGTGAACCGGAGTGGTTCGATGCACAGTATGAAAAGCTTCCTTTCTTCTGCTTTTCTTGTGGAGTGATAGGTCACGGAGGACTAGCGTGTGATAAACCAGTGGTGAGGAATGCGCAGGGGAAGCTGTCGTATGATCGTGAGATTCCTCTGAGAGCTCCAGATGATCGCCAAAGAAGGATCCAAAGTTTTATGGAGGCTGCAGCAGAATCTTACGGTAGTGGTTCTTCTTCAAACAACAGATCCACTCGCTCAACATCTGGGAGACAAGACCGCCAAGGTGAGGAGACGCGGGAAGGGCTTCAACATGAGTCGCGTACACCCAGGGATGGAAGAAAGGAAGAGGATGAGGAGGTGTTGTCTCCTTTGAAGAGACGTGCACCTGAACCTAGAGGAGTACAGGTACAAGCAAGGGGCACAGGAAGACAGTTGTTTCAGGAGGAAAAGAACTCTGATGGGAAGCAGCTCAAGAAGAGGAAGTCTAAGCGACTTGCCGAGACGTCCTCTATGACACCAGACGTGGACCTCCTGTGCACTGGGGGGCAACACTAGTGCCTCCCGGATTGGTAAGCTCTAGGGTTAATCAGTTAGTGGAAGCACAGAATAACGCAGAAGAGGGTACGGAAGAGATGATGAAGAAGCAGAAGAGAGCAACAAACACAAACAATGCAAGATCGGCGGCGGCTGCGGAGGACAGCCCCCGCCGAGCACAATGAGTCTCCTATGTTTGAACTGTCGTGGCTGTGGGGAGGCCGCGACAGTTCGTGAGATCCGCTGCATAGCGGAGAGTTACAACCCCACGGTGTTGTTTTTGTCAGAAACAAAAATGCACCGGCAATGGTCGGAGGATCTGAAATGGCACCTCGGCTTTCAGAATGCAGTAGGTGTGAGCTCGATTGGCCTTAGTGGTGGCCTGGTTATTTTCTGGAAGAACGAAGTTGTAGTTGATCTGAAATCCTACTCAAAGAATCACATTGATGTTTGGGTGACGGAGGTGGATGGAATGATGTGGAGGTTTACTGGTTTCTATGGTGATCCGAAGAGAGCGCGACGAAGTGAATCGTGGCGGCAACTACGGTTTTTGAGGAATCAGGCGACCCTACCATGGTTATGTGCAGGTGATTTTAATGAGATACTCTATGCTGAAGAGCAGATGGGCGGCAATGAAAGAGAGGAGTGGTGCATGGAGGGTTTCCAAGATACAGTAGACTACTGCGGCTTCTCTGATCTAGGCTACAAGGGATTGCCGTATACTTGGGACAATCGAAGGGAGGGATCACAAAATGTGAAGGTCAGATTGGACCGGGGTTTAGCGGATGAAGCTTGGCTTGATTTGTTTGGTGAATCCTCAGTAACACATGTTCAAACGACGGAGTCTGATCATTGTGCAGTGGTGGTTCATCTGGCCCGTACAGGGAGTTTGCAAGGAGGGCGCAGAGGCAAATTGTTTAGATATGAGAACATGTGGCAGAGGCATCATCTTTACAGCGACACGGTGACCAATGGATGGAACAGTGGATGCATGAGTCTGGAGGATGTGAGTTCCAGTCTGGGGCACCTGCAATCCACCCTAGTTCGGTGGGATCGAGAGGAGTTTGGATTGGTGAAAGGCGAACTCAGGCAATTGAGAAGGCAGCTTGAATTTGTCCGTGGCCAAACGATTGGAGTGGGTCCAGTGGTTGAGGAGCGTAGGATCATGGCTCAGCTAGCAGAAATTCTATCACGAGAAGAAACTATGGAGAAACAGAGATCGAGAGTGCAGTGGCTGCATGAAGGTGATCGGAACACCAATTTTTTCCAGGCCAAGGCAAAGCAACGGACCAGGACAAATAAAATTACAGCGCTGCGTAGAGCGGATGGATCCTTGTGTGAGATGCAGGGGGAACTAGAAAGCTTGGCTGCTAGTTTTTATCAATGCCTTTTCACGGCGCAAGAAGATACAAATCCAGAATTGGTCACGCAATATATACCGAGTAGAGTGTCGGAGCTTATGAATGAATCCCTCGCCACTGAATTCTCCTATGAAGAGGTTAGGAAAGCGGTCTTCATGATGCACCCGAATAATTCACCGGGGCCAGATGGTTTCACAGCGGGATTTTATCAGCGCCACTGGGATCTTGTTGGTCACGACATCTCGACAGCAGTTCTGTCCTTCCTGAATGGGGGCGAGATGGCAGCAGTAGTCAACAACACTATTCTCGTCTTAATTCCCAAGGTAAAAAATCCACAAGACCTTACACATTTCAGGCCTATTTCCTTATGCAATGTTCTGTACAAAATCTGCTCTAAGGTGATTGCGAATAGACTTCGAACTATACTGGATGAACTTATCTTTGAAGAGCAGTCAGCTTTCGTCCCGGGCAGATTGATCACAGATAATGTTCTAGTGGCATACGAATGTATCCATTATTTGAAGCAAAAAAAGGGAAAGGTTGGGGCATGTGCGGTGAAGCTGGACATGGCAAAAGCTTATGATAGAGTCGAGTGGAGTTACCTTCAAGCTGTCTTGGTCAAAATGGGTTTCCATGAGAATTTTGTACAACTGATCATGAAATGTGTTACGACTGTCCTTTCGGGTGAGAGTGAATGGCAGCCTTTCAGAGACTTTTACACTGACACGGGGTATCCGCCAAGGAGACCCTCTATCGCCATATCTCTTTTTATTGTGCGCCGAGGGTCTCTCAAGCTTGCTGAAAAATGTAGGCCCGCAGTTCTTGTCAAAGGGAGTTCGAGTGGGAATTCATGCTCCATGGATATCCCATCTTTTATTTGCTGATGATTGCTTAATCTTTACACAAGCCACGGAGAGAGGAGGACAACGGCTGATGGAAATCCTACACCAATATCAAAGGGGCTCTGGTCAGCTAGTTAACATGGCTAAGTCAGCAATATTTTTCAGCGAGAATTGTGATGATGATGTGAAACAGATAGTAAAGAATGTGACTGATATTCAGAATGAAGCTTTATGCGAGAAGTACTTGGGCTTACCTACGGCAGTTGGGAGGAGTACAAAGGAAGCTTTTGAGGCTATCCCAACAAAAATATGTGGCTTAATGAATGGATGGGGAGAGAAACAACTCAGTTGTGCTGCTCGTGAAACCTTGATCAAGTCGGTGGCACAAGCTATTCCTACTTATTCAATGAGTTGTTTCCTCCTCGCCCCCGCGACCTGTCAGAAAATCAGGACAGCTACTTCTAACTATTGGTGGAGCAGTGGGGTAGATAGACGGGGATTGCACTGGAGAAATTGGTCGGACATGTGTTTGCCAAAAGCCGAAGGAGGGATGGGGTTCCGTGACACAAAGCTGTTCAACATTGCAATGCTGGGGAAGCAAGGTTGGAGGCTCATGACTAATCCGGAGTCACTATGTGCACGTGTACTTAAGGGCAAATATTACCACACCAGTGATTTTATGTCAGCTACCAAAAAGAAGAACGCCTCCCACACCTGGCGTGCTATTCTGACAGGGAGAAGGGTCCTTCAGATGGGGTGCATCAGACGCATTGGTGATAGGCAGTCAACGAATATTTGGAATGATAACTGGCTCCCAGGAGGAATTGGCTTGAAACCAGTGTGCCGCATGGATGGGGCAACGGCCGAACAAGTCTGTGATTTGCTGACTCCGGATGGCCGGTCGTGGGATGAAGACGCCTTGAACCAGAATTTAGTACCACTGGATGCAGCAGCTGCACGGCGGATCCCCCTTGGGCGTTCATTGCCGGATACCTGGGCTTGGTCAGGAGAACGAAACGGCCTATATACTGTGAAGTCTAGATACCGTCTGTTGGCATCAGCTGAAGCCCAGCGCCGATCCTTTATACAACGATCAGCAGCTCACTCCAATCATTCCAGTGATCCCTTGTGGCGAAAACTATGGAAATGTAAAGTGCCCCCAAAAGTCCAAGTGTTCTGGTGGCGCGTTCTCAACGAGTACATACCGAGCAGGGCCAACTTACACCGGAGACACATCGATCCGCTCAGCATATGTGATATGTGTGGAGCACGGGATGAAACGACCTACCATGCTCTACTAGAATGCACTTATGCAAGACAGTTCTGGGCTCGTCTCCGCGAGCTCACTGGTGTCAAACTCCCAACTTTGTCGCCGGGATCATGGTCATCAGCACTCCTAGAGGACAGAACTTGTGACGAGAAGGACAGAGCAATAATATTATGTGGAATGTGGTCGGTATGGCGGTCACGGAATGATCGTCAACATGGGAAGGCACCCATAGACATGCGGGCGGCGATCAACTGGGCTGTAGATGTATGTTTCAGTTTAATTTCAGAAAAGGAGAATGACGGAGTTGATAGGAGACAGGCACGAATTCAGCGCTGGCAATGTCCGATGAGGAATACTCTGAAGGTCAATGTTGATGGGGCTTTTATAGAAGACCAAGGATCAGGTGTTGTCGGCGCAGTAGTGAGGGACGCTGGAGGCAGCTTTCTGTTGGCAACATCCAGACGTCTGCAGGCTGTGCAGTCGGCTCTGGCAGCTGAAGCGGAAGCACTGCGAGATGGTGTGCGCCTGATTCATTCGGTGACAACAGGCCCAGTGGTGATGGAAACTGACTCCCTAGAACTAGTCAGTTTATGGAGAAAGAGGTCGATCCAGCGCTCGGAGCTTGCATCAGTCTTTCGTGACATTGAAGACCTTGCTCAATCTTTTTCTTCCCTTTCTGTAAAGCATGCGAGACGCTCAGCTAACAAAGCTGCTCACGCATGTGCTAAATTTGCTGCTCCTTCTGGTTTTGAGGTTTGGGCGAATGTCCCTCCTAGCTTTCTAGTGCCTGTACTGCTCGATGATTGTAACCATATGTATGAATGAATGAAAGCAGCTGTTCTCAAAAAAAAAAATGTAATTTGAGGTTCCAACCAGTTGCAACCTGAGCATTTCCACTATTTTTAGTATACGATTCCATGACACATCATACTAAAAAATATCCCTGCTTTTTCTGGTGGTGTGCAGCCAATCATGCTGTTGGTCCGTCGTCCATGTTGTATCTGCAGCACTTTACACAGTAGTAGAGAGCGCAAGCCGCAGACGCAAGCCACCTGCATCGGCAAGTAGTATGATTAAGCAAGCCATCTTTAAGAAGACGTAGCTCATTTGCAGATCTAATTTTTATTTTTTTTAAGGATGCACAATACAGAGTGCACATCATATAATTTACTTTGAGGATTCAGTTTTGTAACTATGTGAGCTTTTTTGTTTGAGTAACAGGTTACTTCAGCAGTACTCTCTCCATTCCAAATTACAGCATGCATGATCGGTCATGCATAGCATTGGCCGTAGGTGCCCATGTCATGGAGTTGAGGGGCGGATGTTCAAGGTGGAGGATGGTGGCCAAGAGGCGGTCGTTGCTGGCAATATTTTGAGTGGGTAGGACCTCTGACGGTGCAATTGACCTAGTGCGTTGGTTGTAATCAGTAAACGACTCAAATTGTAGTTGACTCTAGTTGCAATCAGTTAAGTGTGCCAGTCGCAATTAGAATTACTTGGAATTAGTTAAGTGTCATGGTTGCAATCTATTGTGATTGTAAATATAGTTGCAACTACTCAGAATTTGTAACTAGGCAAGATTAGTGCTCTCTATTACATTTATGATGTTCTATGAATGTCTTTCTAATATACTTGTAACTCAGTTATTATCCGGGTTGTAATTGGTGGACCTGACTAGTTGCAATTGTGGTGGCATGGATATGCCTTACTAGTGTAGTTGTAACTGGTCGACCCACATATTCATGTATGTTGAAAATATGCTATATACAATAGAAATTGATTTAGATTTATTATTGCAATTGGCTCATGACACTGGTTGCAATTTAACATCAATGGCAATCGGGTCACTTTGCCCTTAGTTAATGACAATTATTTTAGTAGTTTAGTATATTCCTAATGATTAGTATGACTTTAGTTAAAAGACAATTGCAATTGTGCCCATATACACATTAGTAATCTGTTTAGAGTTATTTATTGCAACCGGTCCATGGCACATGTTGCAACTGTATAACTTATCTTCTTTTATCGGAGCTCAACCTACACATTCATTTGCGTTGCAACTGTACCCATATATACACTGTAGTTGGTTTAGATTTATTGTTGCAACTGGCCTATGACATAAGCTGCGTTTTGATTTATTTTGACTTTTTAATCAGAGTTTAGTCCACACATATATACACATGTATTACAATTGAGCCCATATACAAAATAGTTATTGTTTTAGTAGTTTTATTGTAACTGACTCATGGCATCTGTGGCAATTCGGTTCACTTTGTTTTTTTATTATCAAAATTCAACCCACATACGCATGTGTGTTGGAAATGTGCCCATATACAATAGAAATTGGTTTAGATTTATTATTGCAACTGGCTCATGACAAAAGTGGTAATTCGATTCACTTTGATTTTTTATTATTATCGAAACTCAACCTAGACATTCATTTGTGTTGCAACTGTGCCCATATACACAATAGTAATCGGTTTAGATTTATTGTTGCAACCGGTCTATGGCACAAGTTGCAACTGTATAATTTGTCTTTTTTATCGGAGCTCAATCCACACATTTGCTCAATCCACACATTCATTTGTGTTGCAACTGTGCCCATATACACAATAGTAATCGGTTTAGATTTATTGTTGCAACTGACCTATGGTACAACTTGCAATTCGGTTCACTTTGAATTTTTTTATCATCGAAATTCAACCCACATACTCATGTGCGTTGGGAATGTGCTCATATGCAGTAGAAATTAGTTTAGATTTATTGTTGCAATTGGCTCATGACACAAGTTGCAATTTGATTTATTTTTGATTTTTTATCAAAGCACAATCCACACATGTTGCAGCTGGAACGGGTTCTTAGTTGCAACCATACTTAATCATATGGTGCAATTGGTGTGCGAGACAATTTTGCAAGTTGTCTTTCTTATGTGGTTGTAACCAGAATATTACACTAATTTTGCAGGGTTTATTGGTTTTCTAATTGAACTGTCTTAATTGCAACTTGATTATTGTACCGACTGTAATAAAAAACATTCTGACCACTTGAGATTACTTGAGGTAGTATTATTTCCATGCTGATTGACAGTGATCCTGTTCCCACACACCTCTTCCTACTCTGCCTCTTGCGTCTGCAGGAGCTCGGCAGATAGTAACTAGATGGATGCAGCAATTACCATTTGCGTCTGCTGGAGCTCAGCCGCATTGCAAACACATCACTGCTGGTTTGCTGCCCGTTGGTATGCATCAGGCTTCATTAACAAACCATTACACGGCAAAATAGCAATGTCAGTATGTTTATTTTTCAATCGTCAATAATACAGTGTATTCAGGATTTATTTACCACGACCAGCAGGTGATCCACCAACAGCACAGCTAGTTCAGTAAATTTCGTATTTGCAATCCACAGTTCTATGAGCTAATTAAGTCATTCTATGCATGTAAACATTACCTCAGGAGTCCAGTGAGCAGCATTAATGAGAGGAAGAGAGCAATTTTGGAGCCAGCTTATCTTTCAGCATCAAAATTCACTCGATTGCAATTGACTTTTTTTTTACCGAAGGAGCAGTATGCCGTCGTGCCCCTCTCTCTGGCCGCTGGGTCAGCCATGCGTCGTCGCGCTTGTGCATGCCGTCCGAGAGCCGCGCGCTCGCCTCCTCTGCTGGCCTCGCGCGTCCCTCTCGCTCGCAGCTGCTGCGCTCGCGTGGGGTTACTTGCGCACCGCCGCCGCTGCCGCACGCCCGCACTTGTGTCGCGACGCGTCCGCCTGTCGTGTCCGCGTGCACCCCGGGCGCCTCGCGCTCGCCCTACTTTTGCGCGGCCACGCCCACGCTGCCGCCGGACCCGTCTCGCACTGGCCCCTCGCCGCGCTCCGCGCGCTCACGGCCAGCGCTCGTGACGGGAAGCTAGGGGGATAAGGTTGGTTGGTTGGGGAACGGGGTTAAGGTAAAGGAGAGAGGTTGGTTTATACGCTCGTGTGGAACCAGAAGTCTGTGCATTGCCCGAGTAATAATGATGGCGCAGGGGATGCGCGCGGCCCAAGTAATGATGGCTCGGTGGGCTGGCTGTTGTTTGGGCCGGATGGCTGAAAGCAAAATAGGGTCTGTGCATTCCCTATAGGAGTTGCACCATGTTGCATTTTAGCCTCACCAAAATCACTTAAATCAGAGATACGGGAGAAAAATAGTAATCATTTTCTTAAAATGATTACTATTTTTCTCCCGTATCTCTGATTTAAGTGATTTTTGTGGTCATGCGTTCATAACGATGATTTTTATCTTTTAAAATGTTGTTCATAGTATTTTGTAATTGTTTATTTTACTTTTCTTATATTATTATTTTTACACAACAACATAAGAATAATATAGCAAATAGTGATAAAATAGTATAAAGAACATTTTAAAACATAAAGCTCACTGTTATGAACGCGAGACCGCAAGAATCACCTACATCGGAGGTATGGGCAAAAATTAATAATCATTTTAAGATCTAAGGACTAAATTGTAAATAAAAAAAAGTTAAAACCACCCATGAAAACCGCTCGATGGCCAATTATAAACGGTTTTAAGAGTTGGATAGTCGAAGATACCCGGTTATGGAGTTCAATGGCCAAAACCAAACTGAGGCAATAGTTGGATGGTCAAAAATGAACTTTTTTCCTTTCTAATAAGGCATTATACTCCAAATCCATTGCATTTTCCAGTTTTGGTTAGCCAAAGCTTCATTAACATTGCGAGGTTCTTCAGAAGACGTAAAACAGCCATACCTTACTGTACCATCAGTGTACACTTTTGGTTTGCGAATACCCGATTGAAGACGAGTATGTCTTGCCTCTACACCAGATGTTGGTGCAGTTTCGCGAGGCACAGAAGATCCGGCACCTGATGCAGCACCGTCTGCAGAACGCCGCTGCGTCTGCCGTGGTCGTCACAGCAGCTTCTGTCGACCGCACGTGCTGCTGCCGTTGTTCACTGCCCCCCTGTGGGAGACAAAGTAGCTGCAGGAGGCGATGTGGCACGTACTGGTTCGCAGGGAGAGGAATTATGCGACGGCTGCAATCCAGATGCTGCTTCGCCGGATGCTGAGTCTTCAGACTCCTGTTCGCCCAAAACACGACGAGGATTTGCCTCGTGTCCACCGTCAGGTGCCTGTGATTGCACCGGATTGGCTGCCGAAGGTACCTGTACCTGTTCCTGATCAATGTTTTCCTCAACAGAGTTATTAGCAGTGTTAACTAGATCATTAATCATATTGTCTCCTAACTGAACACCCCCTGAACTAAGAAAGGTAGGAAAAAGATCAGAGGATAAATTGGTAATCTCTGAACGAAGACGTGCTCCAGTGTTAGGATGAAGGGATGCAAAGGGAAATACATTTTCATCAAAAACGACATCTCTAGAGATATAGATTCGTCCAGTTGATACTTCTAAACACTTGAAACCCTTATGCATATCGCTAAAATCAAGGAAGACAACCATATCTTTAGAGCGAAACTGAAGTTTCCGAGTATTGTATGGACGAAGATTAGGCCAACATGCACAACCAAAAGTTCTTAGGGCAGAGTAGTCAGGCTTTTTCTTAAAAAGACGCTCTAGAGGCGTAGAGTTTTGGATGACCTTGCTGGGCATGCGATTAATGAGGTATACAGCAGCAAGGAAAGCTTCATCCCAAAACTTTAACGGGATAGAAGCATGATCTAGAAGAGCTAGGCCTATCTCCACAATGTGGCGATGTTTTCTTTCGGCAGACCCATTTTGTTGATGAGCATGTGGACAGGATACTTGATGACTAATGCCAACTTGAGCAAAAAAGGAATTGAGTCTTTGGTATTCACCACCCCAATCTGTCTGCGTAGCAACAATTTTACGATCAAACAAGCGTTCTACCTGAGCTTGAAAATCTTTGAATTTTTGAAAAACTTCCGACTTATATTTCAGAGGATAAATCCAAGTATACTTGCTGAAATCATCAATAAAACTCACATAATATTGTTTGCGCCCAACAGATTCAGGCGCAGGACCCCAAACATCTGAGAAAACAAGCTCTAATGGAACAGTAGAAACACTTGTAGACTTAGGATAGGGTAGTTGATGACTCTTTGCTTGTTGACAAGCATTACACACCGACTCATTACTCGACTCTTCTAAGCAAGGAAGATTATTGCTACGAATAATTTGTTTAACAATAGGAAAAGATGGATGCCCTAGGCGACTATTCCATCTAGCAAAAGATAACTTGGCAGCTCCAAAGGCTTGCTTTACTGGAGATGCGGGGAGAGGATAGAGACCCTTGTGGCACCTTCCTTTAAGAATTGTGTTCCTCGTAGCCTGATCCTTTATAACAAAGAAATTCGGGTGAAATTCTAGAAAAGCAAAATTATCGGATGCAAGTCGATGAATAGAAATAAGATTTTTTTGTGCTTGAGGAACATATAAGACATTTTTAGATGAATATCATGAACAGGGGTATGAACAATAGTATGACCAATATGACTAATGTCCATACCTGTGCCACTCACGGTGTGAATCTGATCCCTCCGTTATACTTGTCTCTGACCTGTAGCTTCTCTAGCTCGGTGGTAATATGGTCGGTGGCACCGGTGTCAGTGTACCAATTGGTGTCCACCCCATACGATGTAGTAGCTGCTCCAGCAAGCTTTTTTGTCGGGCACAAAGTCCTCTTCAAAACGATGCCAGCAACGATCTGTCGTGTGTCCCTTCTTGAAGCAGACTTGGCATTGAGGCCTTTCATCACTACCGTCGCTTCAACCAGGGTTGCTGTTTCCTCTCCCTTGGCTGCGACCACCGTTCTGGCCACGACCGCTACGACCAAAAACTCCACGACCACCACGGCCTCCTTGACCGCGACCAGTACCACGTCTGTGGAAATTTCCACGTCCTCCACAACCAACCCAGTTGGCTGATCCATTATTCTGCCTACCATGAATCAGAGGCATGCGGGTCTCAAAGCTGAGAAGCTGTGCGTACAACTCATCTAGGTCGATCGGCTCCACCCTGGCAATTAGGGCAGAGGTCAATGGAGTCAAGTCTTCATCTAGACCGGTCAAGATGTACTCAACCAACCGCCATCTCTTCTCCCAACGCCTTCATCTTGCCGAAGTAATCTGCTGCAGACATGTTGCCCTTTTGGTGTTGGCGAGGGCAAGGCGGGTGTTCAAAACTCGCGCGCGAGTTTGAGATGCGAACATCTTCTCAATGGAGCTCCACGCATCTGCTGCCGTGGCGCTCGAGGCGACGTTGGAGAGGATTTCCTTGGAGACAGAGGTCAGCAGGTAGCTGAGAACCTGCTGATCTATGGCTTCCCAGAGCTCGTACTCCGAGTTGGATACCACAGCCTCCTTGCTGTCTGTGCCCTTGACGGTGATCTCAGCAGGAGGTGCCTTCTTTGCGCCGGTGAGGTGACCCCCTCAAGCCTGGCACCACATACGGCTGCACGCACTTGAGCTTTCCACAGAGCATGATTGCTCTTGTTAAGCTTCTCGGTGATCTTCTGGCCGAAAGGATTCGCGGCGCCGGAAGCTGATGAAGTTGACATGATCAGATGCTCTACTGAGATGCGATTTGAGGTGTGCAGGCTCTGATTATCATGTAAAAACCAGAGGCGCTATGGATTGTCGGCCCTCGATCTTGAGAGTCACGACGGTTGCGTGTTAAGATGCAAGGAAGAGCCCTTGCATAGCTTTATACAGGCGTACACATCCTGACTTGGAGAGTCGGCCAAGGAGATTAGTTACAACATAATCTATCTACAAGGAGCGATACAAGTCCTTAGTCTAGGATCTCAACGACTTCCTGATTCTATCTCTAATTTACATTATCTAACAGGATCCAAATACAGACGTGCCAGGGGTTTGTATATATGGGGCTGATTGGTAGCCCGCAGCAGCCTGTCCCTGTACCATTTACCTGGGTGGCCTCGTTCCAGTGCTATGATTGGTTTCCTACATGGTATGAAATCGATGGACGGAGCCGTTCTTTGGAGGCCGTCTTCATGCAGGCAAATGGGAAACACAAATCGAGCTTCCCATCTCATCCCAGACGGTGTGGTGCGACGCACACCCACGTGGAAGACGACGCCATCCGCTCTCTGATGCAGCCGTGAGGATAAGGTTACCGCCGGCCACTTCCGTGTGCCCCGTCCGCGTCGCCGGCGGAGCCACCTCCGCCCACTGCATCTCGCCGACTGAGCCGCCCCTCGTCGGGGAAGGAGCGCTGCGCCACACCGCATCTTCTCCCTCCACCGCTCGACGCCGCCGTCGCCATGGGCGTCTTCCTCTGCTTCCTCCTGGCGCTCCTCGTCTCCGCCTGCTCAGCCGGCGGTGAGAGGTGCGTGCGGCAGGGCCAAGCCGGGCCTCTTCCCAAGCCGGCGGCAGCGAGCTCTTCCACGCGCCACGGGGACATGCACTCCTCCACAAGCCGACGGCAAGCGCGGCAGCGGACTCGACGGCGTTCGCGGAGCTGCCACCGCTGCCTTCCTGCTCCAGCCGCCGCCGCCGTCCTTGCTCCATCTGAGAACGCGGCTGAGAAGCACGGAGAACAAGACGCCAAGCAGGGTGCGGTCCAAGCCCGACCCCGGCTGCTCCGCCGCTGTCGACGGTGCTGCGGACACCATGGATGGCCGCCCGCTCGTCGATTTCATTGTGGACTGCCGCGGAGTCAAACATCCAATTCGCAATGGGATATCTAGTATATTTTAGCAAGTGGACATCCAGATCCAAAATAATCCAGTCCAACGAAGTCCAAGAGGGAAAAGTCCAATTGGATTTGGATAAGGGGCACTTTGGTCTTTTCACCGGCCAGAAAAATGCAAAATAAATTAAAATTAATGAAATGGGCCCAAATAGGGACAAACTCTACATAATTTAATTGTATCTCTCAATAATTAATGTAATCAAGTGTTGTAAGAATCTATTGTTCATGTGTTGATGATCATGCATGCATTGGTGGTAATCTCACCAAACTTATACATGGGTGCTTGCACCTCCATCCATGCACCGAACCAATCAGCAGTTGTTCAACTAAATCATACATCAAAATCGTCCAAGCAGGAAACCAATCACGGTGCCTGTCGTTCGGGATGGCAACCTCAAATGCAACCAAACACAACACCTTGTATGCTTTCATCCCGCCTCTCATGAGCCTGTTTAGGCCCTCCATTCCGGCTCAAACCCTTTTGGGCAACCAATCACCCCCTATGTGTATGCATGCACACGGCTTGGTTGGATAGATGTTGTCGTCGTGCACGGATACACAACACTTTTTGGCTTTTGTGATGCTAGTACAATAATATTACGTACAGAGCTAATATTTTTTAATTAGGAGCTCCATCTAGAAGGTTCGGGAGGCATCTGGAATATGGCCGGTATCGGTGAGTTGGGCCATAGCCGAGTCCAGTGTTAGAATTTGCTTTTTAGATCCTGTGCGCCGACAACGTAGTAGTCATCTCGTTTTAGGTCCGAGTGACTACTTCGTACAAACGGTACAACAACACGCTCAATATTTATATAACTCTATTCTTGGCCGTTGATGTCACCGTCTATATAACTCTACTAGCGAAGTGCCTGTGCGTTGCCACGGGTATTGGACACTAAATGATTGTATCTTCCCATACACTTAAATTAAATGAAGCATTTCTTCTATCGCAAATACATATTTTAATTTTTGAAATTCATAATTAATAATAAGAACAATGTAAGTAACCATATGTTTAGTAGATAGGTTAGGTATTGTGCTACAGTGATAAGCATGTTACCTTTCCGCAAAAGAATAATCCACAACAACCGATCTTCTCAGCTTGGTTGTATATTCAAGATCAAATGAATCTTGCTTCACGTCAGAAGATCCTGGTGGCTAATGCATCCAAGACACACAGACAACGACGACTGCAACTTGTACATGCGGACAATCACGAAGTCTACAATTATTAATTAATATTCGTGCTGGTGCTTTCATGTACACATAGTTGGAGTCGTGGTCTGATAGGGATAGAGTCCAAGTCTGCTAATTAATTAAAGCCCACGGTGCACACACCGAATAGGCCTGATTCAATTAGAGCCCACTCTTATTCAACTCTGATTCAATTAAAGCCCACATGTGCAACGGATTAAGGGATTCACTTAAAGCCCACATGTGCAACAGATTAAGGGAGGGGGTGAACGACGTCACTGTATTTAATATATTGAACGACGTCACTGTATTTAATATATTGGTATAGATATATCTACTTAATGTCTTGATGATGGTTAATTGTCGTTGAATGCATGCATGTGACCCAGCAATCAAATCAGTACTCAACTTGTCCTGGTGCTTCATGCCCATACCAACTCACACACGCCTAGCTCTAGTTGGTTCCTTTTTTTTTGCGAGGATAAACAGTTGTTGTTGGGGCTCAAATTAATAAATTATCAATTAGCGAAGCTAATTATAAGGCCACCATATGTTGTTGCTGCTGTACAATCCCTGCTACGTAGACTCGGGATCGGAGGCATCGGCAGCCGGGACTGTAGCTGTTGCCGTTTCTGACAGTGAAACTGCAGCTTGAAAGCCGACCAGTCGAGAAGGCTTATGTCTTGCGTATCTTTTTTTTTAGGAAACAGCAGAGGTGAACCCCTACTGATTATATATTAATATAAAAAGGGCAAAAGGTTAAAAGGATTACAAAGGAGCTAAGAAACATAAAAGGAAACAAAAAAGATTAAAAAAATTACAAGGCTGAGTCTAACCATAAATTCATTGGATTTACTAAGGCTACCTTTGCCCTTAGAATAACTAAGGCAAATTCAAACTTAAACTTCTCCTTAACTGTGGAAAGATCAGGTTGTCGTCCTTCAAAAATAAGTCCATTTCTCACATGCCAAATGCTCCAGCACATGAGAATGGTCACATCCATAAAGAAATCCAAATTGAGTTGAGCTTTTAAAGATGCCAGAATGTGGAAAGGATCAGCTTGAGGTATGTTCAGATTGAGCAGAGACCAGCAGTTTCTCGCAAAGGGGCAATGTAGAAACAGATGTTCTACTGTTTCTTCCACTGAGTTGGCACATAAAACACATTCATAAGAGGGCAGAACTTTATTTTTTCTTCTAAGGATATTCCTTGTGCTAAGTCGGTCCTTCAAAAGTAACAAAAAAAAAAGACTTTGTGTTTCTTCTGGGCCGAGGCCTTCCATAACCATTTAAAGCTTGGGTCAACAGCTCTCGAACCAATCAAGATTTTATAAGCCCTCTGTGAAGAGAAGAAAGGAGAACCCCAAGTATATGACCAGATGTCAGCCTCATCATCATCCATTAAGTTGTCTAAGAGATCTGCAAGTTGTAGGAGTTGTTGGAAAGCTTCATTCGACAGAGGCAAATTGAAAAGATTATCGAGAACAGAGGTTTCCTTTGCCTCTTGCAGAGTGATGTTTCTATTTACTGCAAAAGAATGCAACTCAAGGAAGGCCACCATTGGGACCAAGTTATTCCAATTATCAGACCAGAGGAAGCATGTATCCCCTTTTTTAGCATTTACCAGTGCCAACTCCTTATATTTGCCAGAAGTTTCAAAATATCTCTCCACCAAAAGGAGCCTTTTAGGGTGTGGTTTGGAAGTTTCCCATTTCTGTAATACTTCTCCCATATCAGCTGGACCCAGGGAACCTTTTCTTTGTTAAAGAATTTATGCAAGTTCTTTAATAGCAGAGCCTCATTTTGTGATTCCAGTTGTAGAACACCTAGTCCTCCTTGATCTTTAGGTAAACATACCATTTCTCAGGCTTCTTTAGGTGGGGTTTTAGCATTGATATCAGCCCCTCGCCAAAGACAATGCTTTCTGAATTTATCTATGTGTTTGAGCACTGTCTTGTGAACCTTGAAAGTACAGAGGTAGAATGTCGGAAGTGCTGAAAAAACTGAATTGGTTAGTTGCAGGCGCCCTGCCTGTGAGAGATAGATTGACGTGCTGACCAATCTTTTTTCACATTTTGAAACAAGTGGGAGGAAGTCTTCAATAGATGGCTTGGTAGTCCCCAGTGGCAGTCCAAGATAGGTGAAAGTTATAGTACCAATAGAGCATCCAAAAGTGCTAGCTAGGTTTTTCAACTTTGATTCCTCCACATTAATTGGTACCATCATGGATTTAGAATAATTTACTTTCAAACCCGTAGAGGTTGCAAAAGTATGGAGGAGGCTTTTGAGGAAGAACAATTATGTGGCACAGCCTTCCAAGATAATTAGAGTATCATCTGCATATTGTAAGATGGGGAAATCAACATTGTGCTGTAAGGGGATTGGTAGGTTTAGGAGTCCTTGATCCTTTGCTTTATTCAAAATTGATTGTAATAGGTCTGCTGCCAGTACAAAAAGCAAAGGGGAGAGAGGGTCTCCTTGTCTTACTCCTCTTCTGCAGTGAAAGGTTTTCCCAGGGACACCATTGAGAAGTATAGCTGAGGTTTCTGAGGAAAAGATGTTTTTCATCCACCGTAACCAAGTGCTATCAAATCCTTTATGCTCCATGATCTCCAGCATAGCTTTATGCTCAATTCTATCAAACGCCTTTTCAAAATCTAACTTCAGGATAATTAGCTCTTTTCTTGATTTATGGCACAAGTGAAGATATTCAAAGGACCAAGCCAAACAGTCTTGAATAGTCCTATTCTTAATAAAGCCATATTGGTTTTGATGAACCAAGCTCATGATCACATTCTGCAATATATTTGCCAAAAGTTTTGTAATGATTTTTATTGAGGTGTTGAGCAAAGAAATCGGCCTGAAGTCAGAAACTTTTGTTGGTCCATCCACTTTTGGGATTAGAGTGATATAAGATCCATTAAGGCTTTGAAGGCACAAATTTCCTTGATGAAAGGCTGAACAAAGCTCATAGAAATCATATTTAATAATAGGTCACATTTTCTCATGAAGTTTGTGTTAAAACCATCTGGACCAGGGGATTTGTCATTGGGGAGGTTTTTAATTACCAAGTCAATTTCCTCGGTTGTGAAAGGCTCTGTAAGACACCCAAGGTTTTGAGAAGCAAGCAGCAGAGAGTCCAGTTCAAAGGACATTGTTGGTGAATCAGAGGATCCTAGTCTTTCCTTATAAGCTTCCCAAAGAATTCCAGCTTTAACTTGATGATCAAACTGAGGATGTCCATTTATGTCCTGTAAAGAAGTGACTAAATTTCTCCTTTGCTTAATAGTTGCATTTGCATGAAAAAATTTTGTGCCTTCATCACCACACTTCACCCATCTTATTGTACCCCTCTGTTTCCAATAAATCTGCTGTTGATTCAGTAAAGAAGCATATTTCTCTTTTAGCATAGATCTAAAATTCCACTCTATGAGGGACAAATCTCTGAAATCTTCCAAAACTTCCAAGAACTGCAGAATGAGTCTAACATTTTCAATGTTAGCCTTTAAACTAGAGAGTTGACTCTGCCAAGCTCTTAACACTCTTCTTAAGTTTTTGAACTTTGCAGTTATCCTCTTAGCAATATCTGTTTGGTTGGTTAGGAGTGACCATCCATGAGCTACTATGCTCCATCCAATAGTTTTCAAATCTAAAAATGTGTCCTTTTGGAATTAAAGTAGCAATGGTAATTATGCAAGGCACATGATCAGAGGGCTCCATTACCAAGGCAGAGACTGAGGTGTTTGGATAGCTTAAAGTCCAAGAGTTTGATGTGAAGAACCAATCTAATCTCTCTAAGAGTGGTGGATTTTGCTTGTTGGACCAGGTATATTTTCTCCCATGGAGGGGTAGCTCTACCCAACCTTGAGCACTGATGGATTCATTAAAGAGGAACATTTCCTGAATATTCCCTCCTGGCCTGTTTCTATTGTTTGGAGTAAGCAACAAATTAAAATCTCCCACCACAAGCCAATCAACATTCTCTGGCATTTGAATATTCTTAACCCAATCAAGGAATTCCAATTAACCATTGGGAGTACAAGGCCCATAAACATTTGTTATGATCCAATCCGAGTTGTCATGCAGAGATTTCAACTGAACAGAGATAGCAAAAGCATTGGTGAAAACCATGGAACCATTAAACTGCGAGGATTTCCAAATGGATAAAATTCCCCCTGAAGCCCCAACAGATGGGAAAAATTCAAAGGCATCAAAGATAGCAGGACAAAATTTCTTGATATATTGAGTGTCAAAAGTATCCCTTTTAGTTTCCTGAAGGCAAATTATGTCACATTGGCTTTCAGTAATTTTGTCACGGATTGCATCGCATTTCTCCTTGGCATTCAACCCTCTAACATTCCAGCAAAGGACTCTCCATTTTCTAGATGACGCTGTACTCATGATAAAACCAAGGGAGGACAAAATAAAACATGTTCTGACTAGCAGACATGTTAAGAACCCAGAAAGCTTCAGAAACATGGCAAGAGGTGTTCACAAAGTAACTAATTATTACAGGACCAAGTCTAGAAAAGAAAATATTAAGCTTGATAAGAAAGCAGGCGCCAAAATCAAAGGGAGGGAGCCAGCAATGACAGTCACTTCTTGGGCTTCTTCTTGGAAGGCTTTGCTTGTTCATCATTGGGATCTTTGTCAGATTTCTTTTTCTGCTGCTTCTTCCCACCAGGGGCTGCAGTTGAGGCTAACTTCTTCTTGTTCAGCTCTGTGTCTGTCAACTTATCTGTGCTAATGTTACAGAAAGAAGCACCTAAATTCTTGATAAGACTTGATGGAATAGTAGGAGGGTCCATGGAACAACCAAGACTTGATAAGAAGGATTTGCACAATGTCTTGCGTATCTGGTTGTCAGTCATGGGCGTATCTAGAGGGTGGGACGGGTGGGCCACGGCCCACCCTAAGATTCAGCCCAAGAGTCACATATCCTAGATTTTTCTTTATAAAAGTCTGCTCTACTTCCCTCAACTATCACAAAAGATCAATTTTGATCCTCTAACTATGAAACCACATATATAACATCCCTAAACTCGCACAAAAGTCGATTTTGCTCCTCCAATCACTGTAGCTACTGCAGATGAAGGGGGAAAAATTGACTCTTGGCCCACCCTAGCTTCAAATCCTAGATTCGCCATTGTTGTCAATTCTGAATGCACATATCTTAAAACATATCATCATATCATCTAGTACTACCTCTTGTGTTAAAATGGAGATATGGTACTTGATGCTCATTATTCATGAACAAATAAAGTAGAGAGACCTAGCTTCCACCACTACTAGAAAAAAACTTATTGTGAGGAGGAGTTTAGACATTTAGTTAAAAAATGGATACCAGCTCATGTGATTGGTCAGCGTGCAGTGATAGTTAGGGCAGTCCCAATGGGACATTAATAGTGATTTCCATCTTCATTAAATGAGGCGCCACCTTAGTAAAACGATGACATGGCACACTGATTAACGAAGAAAGAGAAGAAAAATTGAGAAAACCGTTTCTTCTACAAGGAACGACGTCTTCCCTCGTCCCAAAGCGCGTAGAAACCATCGAATTCCCGTTGGGGAGCAACGACCGCTTCCCAAAGCTAACTTCCGGATCCAGTGTGACGCAGCTGTGCCCCGCGGCCCCGATCTTCATGCGCGCGGCCGCGCAGGCTCGACAGCGACGAGTCCACGTGAGTGAGCTCCGTCCGCCGTCCAATGGCGAGCAAACTAGGGCCGCACGCCCAGGTGGGCGAGCTCGGGCCATCGTGCCCAGGAGCGAGCATGGGCCGCGACCGCCGACCGGTACGGCGTCGTTGCGCGCATCCACCGGAGAATGGAAACCCCTCGAGATGGAGAACGCGGTGGTGTGACATGCATAGGCTGATTCTTGAATTTGGAGGTAGGATCTGAGAGGGGAAGAAGAGGCAAAGAACGTGAGGAGAGAGAGAGAGAGAGAGAGCACAATGAGAGACGTACACAGCATCACAGGAGGGTGGGCGTGTACACAGCATCACAGGAGGTGTTATTTTACTGATTTTTTCTTAACAACATTGCACCTCTGTGGTAAACATAGTGTTAAGGGCAGTGACACTTATTTTCATTATATGTATGGTGTGCATAGTACATCTACAAATAAAGTGATTGTTTCTTACTGGGTGTTACTGCTAGTTCCAAAACTGGTACCGGCTCATGTGTGATTAGTCAACAATGATGATTTTGGCAATCCCAACACAGTCAGTAGGATGATTTTCATACCATTTAATATGATGCTATATGTAGGACTTTTTGCTGATTTTGGGGAAAAAAAGAGGGAAATTACAAGAAACTAGTGGATCTCTTGCAAAAATGTGTCTTCCACTGAAAAGCCATAGTACAAGAAACAACGTTAAAACTGTGAGGAAGACGATTGAGGGAGAGCGAGGAGAAACATGATTGGAGGTATTTTTTTTGGAACCACAATTAAATCAGAGCATGTCTGGTAGAGCTCCGATATAGCAGCTTCCATGTTGAGTATAGGAGGAGCTCTGCCAAGCTTTTTTTTCCTAAGAGAAATTCGGGGTTTGATTTCGACCATCAAACTCACAAACTAGAAATCTTTGATCACTTAACTATATAACGGACCGTGTATCTTTGATCACCAAACTCATACGAAAGCAATAGTTGGATGATCAAAAATGAACTTTTTTCTTAAATCAAATATGTAAATTGATCCGATCCCCCTTTTGCTAAAATTTAAATATGCAAAAGGCTCCTTAATTTATTCCTATGTGCACTACAAGGCAGAGACAACCGGCCTTTGTCCTTTCATATATGGAACGTTAACACACACAGATTGCAATAGAGCAATATATAGACTGCTAGGACCTGCTACAAAGCAATAATTAATGCTATATATGTATATACTCCCTCCGGTTCACTATTAGATGTCGTTTTGGACAAGGTTTGAGTCAAACATTAGGAATATAAATCATGAATAACTTTTAAGTCGTTGAGTTTGAAAATGTTTAAAATCATATTAATAGATTTGTCTTGAAAATTACTTTCATAAGAATATACATATATAACTTTCCAATAAATATTTTTATAGAAAAGAGAAGTTAAAGTTGTGCTTTGGTGACAGTGTCGCTGTACTAAACGACTTCTAATACAGAACCGGAGGGAGTATATTGTAAGTTAGTAACAAAGATTGCAATGTGTAGGGCTCTATATCTTGTTCCATGTTCATGCTTAGCAATCGCTTGAGATTTCCAGTCGGCTGGGAGGCATTAGGGAATATAGCCTGTGGTGGCATCCTCAGAATCAGTTGACCGTTGCCTGATGCTAGGTCTAACCTATGCCTGCTCCTCTGTAACTATTGCCTACCCTGTGATCGGGTCATCGGGCGTCTTATTAGGCCTGGTTGTCTGTATAAAATGCCTCCTGCACGTACTGTCCCCGGCTGTGCTCACTTATTATTAGTGGTGACCATACATCCACGTACACACGCGACCGCTGTTGATCTGTGAGACACACACACACATATGGAGCAACAAATTAAGGTAGTATAGTTTCAATTTGCGAACATATATGACTTTCCTGTTGCACTCCCTGCTTTTACCGGACTAGTAACTGCCTTTTGGTTTGTTTGCGTGCCTCAGTTCTTCACTTTCCTGTGAGTTTTCACAAATATGCAATTTTTTTCCTGTGAGTTTTCACAAAACCGACCGGAAAACTATACAATTATTTTCATCTCTACTAGTGTCATCATGTCTTGTGTACGTACTCCACCTGCAGGTTGTCATCAGTGCTAAATGTGCAACACTTAAAACATATCGTCAGAATATCATATCATCTCCCTCTGTTAAAATGGAGATATGGTAGTCAATGCTCATGATGAGCAAGCAAGAGAGACCTTCCATTTATAGAAAAAACTTCATCACTGCCAGACTTAATTTGGCGTTACAGTGCCTGTTCAAAAACTGATATTGCCGGCTCCGGTGATACTCGGCAGTGATTGTAATGAATTATTGGCTGTAAACTTTATTAACATCTGAAACTTTAGATGATTTTTGGGTAATTAAATGAATTTAAAGTAATAGGTTGTCAATAGCATAGTTTAGATTTCATCAAGAGATACAATTCCATATATGAAACTATATCTATTTATTTGTGAATAAATTTCATGAACGAAATCTGTTATTTTTTCTGACCATTAATATTGGATTACGATCTTAGATTCATACCTCTATATAGAAAAATGAAATAAAGTTCGATATTTATTTTTACCGCTATAAGTTTTTTCTTAGACTCCAACATTGCATATCCCACATTGGTTTTGCTAAAAATGTCACGATTTTAAGAATATCTCATTTGTTTCCATGGAACATTATTTCACCTATGGAACATTTTTTTTCTTTAGGTTGGAACAGTGCAATTCTGACAAATAATCAGTCGACAGATAGCTAGCATTATAAATTGTCTCCATCTTCATATGCAAAAGTTACAAATTGTTAAGACAAACCGAGAAAGTATGCAAGAAATGATTGTCAAGGATACTACAATCATTGCCACAAACCAGTGGCAGTACTCCGACAATTATCACTGAAGGTTGTTTATATGATGAACCGGCAATAACGTACTATACCTGCTTTTTGCTGATAGATATTTTTGAAATGGCAGTGAATTGGAGGAAATGACATAACATATACTGTAGTAGTTGTGATTCCAAATAAATAGTGTGGATGAGAGGACTATGCAGTAGAGCTTCTCGATCTCTCTAAATAAAATGTTGACAACACAAGCTATACATCTGCAATGCTACTATGCCAGTACGTAACATGCAGTGCTCTATTTTGATCTGATTCCATGCTTGCAAGTAGCAAGGTTTGAGATTTGGGCTCGAGAGGCATTAGGAATATATACAGTCTGCAGGTGCGAGTGCATAGCTTAGTATAATGCTAAAGCGTGCTGTTCGTCTCTGCATCGCCAGGCTGCCTCAAAATTAAGATATGCATGGCAGCACCACCACTTTGAGCATCACTACGTAGAATTAAGATATGCATCACCTCAAAATTAAGATATGCATGGCAGCACCACCACTTTGCGCATCACCTCAAAATTAAGACCTTGGTGATGATGCAAATAAACGGGATGATCATCACTACGTAGAAGTGTTTCTTCTGATGCTGAGATACACTACACTAACATTGATCGGATTGTTAATGATATATATGCAATTATTGTTGTTGCCAAACTTACACGACGATGTTTATTATAATTTACAAAAGTGTTACTATCTAGTTTGCAAGAGACTAATGGTGTTTAATTTATTAAAGTGTTCCCATGTTCCTCTCTTCTGGAAGACTATAAATAACTACTAATTACTTAAGGATTAAAAACAATCATTTTTTAAATGAGAGATGGCTAAAAGACGATCCTTACTTTGGCAATGCAACTACTTAGCAATGGGCAGTTTAATTTGCTGTGTGCAGTGTTCACATAGCAATTGCACATCATTAAAGCATAATCACATGATTGGGTGACAGGGTCAGCGTGATGCATTAAACCGATCGATGACAGTTAAGCCGACACATTGATCTATTTTGCAACAAATATATGAAACTTTGGCTAGAAACTGATTTATTTTGGGACCGATAGATCGAGGGAGTACTATATATATGCATACTTCAGCCATATATATGGTAGGTGAGCATACCTAGCTTGTTGGATCCAAATAAACATCAAGCTATACAGTAGTTGCTCTCTACACAATGCAAGTTGCACATCACGCCCAGCACGTACGGCCATGTTACAGCATTGGTAACTCTCGTTATCTCGTGCGCTTTGGGCTTGGGAGGCATCGGGACCGCAGCTGTCGTGGTTTTTTTCCAGGGTAGCGCAGCTCCGGGTCATGACGCGTTTTGCTCTTCGTGGGTTGTCATCTGGTCGACCATGTCGCCCGCGCCTCGTGAAGAACAATGGACGATAAGCTAGAGATTTGTCATCTCTGAGGAACGATATGTCTCTCGCAGCAAGTCGAAGAGATCGAGTATGTATGAGGAACGAAGTTATGCTGAAAATTAAAGTGCAAAGGCAACGGATTGCAATGGCAGCTACAGAGTATAAACAGTAGAGTTTATAGTTTACACATGCTTTTTCAGTGTTTTTTTCTCCTTCAATTAAACAGATTTTACTAGATAAAATTAATACGAAGAGGGACAGATAGAGAAGAACACGCACGCGAGAAGGTTGATCGATCGGGGAGTTGGACAAGCATCAAGCCATCAACACGCCAGTCGTACGTCGTCTCTGGCTCTCTGCAAGCCGTTCGTTGTCGCGCCACAAAAATGGCCGCCGTCCGCCTGCTTTCTGTAACAGATCAACGAGATCAGCCAAAGCACCAACGCCTACGCTTTTCCTGTGCACAACCTACGCACGGCGATCATCGGCTCATCTCCGGCGACGACGACGTACGTAGCTTAGGCTTCAGTACGCACCGACCACCGCGCGCGATGGCCTAGCTTCCGGCGACGACGGCAGCGAAAAAGAAGAAGAAGTAGAAGGAGGACGAAGAAGATGGCGGCGTTGTCGGCGCCGGACCTGCTGGAGGAGACGAGGAGTATGTGGAGAAGGTGGAGGAGCGGAAGCAGGAGGAGCGTCGCCTCGACGCGCGCCTCGACGAGTGGCTACCCATCATCTCCTCCCGCACGACCAAGTGGTAATACTCGGCATGACAGCCACGGTGGGCGCCGGCGTGCTGGGGCTCCCCTTCGCCATGTCGCAGCTCGGTGGTCCGCCGGGACGGTCGCCATCGTGGGCTCCTTCGGCATCACGATCTACACGCTGTGGCAGATGGTGGATGGCTAGATGCACGAGATGGTCCCCGGGAAGCGCTTTGACTGGTACCACGAGCTTGAGGCCCCGGGCAGCACGCGGTCGGGAAGCGCCTCGGGCTCTGGAACATCGTGCCGCAGCAGCTCATCGTCGAGGTCGGCACCTACGTCTTCTACTGTTCTACATGGTCACCGGCGGCCAGTCACTCAAGAAGGTGTACGATGTCGCCTGCGCCGGCCGGACTAGGGACATACGCCTCGCGTTCTGGATCATGGCGTTCGCCGCCGTCCAGTTCTCGCTATCGCAATTCCCCAACTTCAACTCCATCTCTGCCGTCTCCGCTGCCTCCGCCGTCATGTCGCTCACCTACTCCATGATCGCCATTGATCTTCGCATCCGCCTTCAAGGGCACCCACGCCGCCGCCGGCGCCGACTACGCGCTCTGGGCGCCCACCACCGCCGGCAAGGTGTTCGACGTGCTGAACGCGCTGGGCGCCGTCGCGTTTGCCTACGCCGGCCACAACATGGTGCTCGAGATCCAGGCCACCATCCCGTTCACGCCCGAGCAGCCGTCGAAGAAGCCCATGTGGCGCGGGGTCGTCGTCGCCTACGCCATCGTCGCGCTCTGCTACTGGTGAAGAAACACCGGTTCACGCCGGGGATCGGGCTCCGGCTCGTTGCGCGCTCCGCCTACGTCCTCGCCACTATGTTCATCGGCATGACCTTCCCCTTCTTCGACGATCTGCTGGGCTTCTTCGGCAGCTTCGGATTCGCGCCGACGACGTACTTCATCCTGTGCATCATCTGGCTGATGCTCAAGAAGCCCAAGAAGTACGGGATGATCTGGGTGCTCCTGATGGTCGCGTCGTCACCCATCAGAGGCATGAGGCATATCATCCGCCATGACGTCAAGACCTTCAATAAGTTCTACTCGTAGGCGTGCATGCATGGATTTGTCTTGCTGGAAGGGAGAGACGAGGAGGAAGGCACCAATGCATGTGTTAGGATTTGGAGTATTCGGTTTATTTATTTTACTTATTTATTTATAGTGTTCTTGGATGTACTACATTTTATTTTCGATAGATATTGTAATGATAATGATATATGGCGCATAATAAATGTAAAAAAATAAAGAGAAATAAGCATAATCTAGGTCGATTATTATTGAAAATTAATTATTGTCTCCCATTATTATTGACTAATAAAACTGGTTCAAAATTGCGCTTACGTGCATGACTTCCCATACTTTTTTTTCCTTTACATTCGAGAACGCAGCCAAGCGGGAAAAGTACAATGCCCAAGGGGGAAGAAGGGATAGCCACAGAAGTACAATGCTCGGGAAGGTGATACAAATAAATAATGGGAGTCCATCGCTCTACCCAAGCGGCCAAGCTGATGCATACACACCATTTGACCAGCCCTTACTTCACTTGGCGGCTATATATATCTGAAGTTGTTGGCAAATGCTTCAAAAGGTACTACTATACATCCACTGCACGAAAATGAGTGAACATTTGACGTTTCTTGCTTGGGTGCTCAGCTCATTCCTTGCATCTCTGTGACTAATCTTAGGCTTGGGAACCATCAGGAGTTTGTAGGGCAGTGTTCTAGAGGTCAACAGTAAGTTATTACTAGTACTGCATAGCCATTGTTCTAAGGCAATGTGGTACGCATGACTACACAATGGTTCTCTGTTTAAGCTTGATTTACTGGATTATTTTGTTTCTCTGCAGGTGCATTGTCCCTGTATCACTGTGTTCTCTAGGTGACCTCATGTTTCCAATGTTTGTTAATTTGCTAGCACACAGTGGATCGTTTGGGTTACAAGGTAACAGGATCATTGGCAAGAACACAGCCAAATGGAAGATTTTTGGATCGCCTCGAAAACAAATTTGTAGTTGAAATGCGCAACTTTGAAATCCCATTAGACTAGCAGATAGCATTTGTTTGGATAAAGGTTCAACATGATAAAATGCGTTTTCTTTCTACAGACCATTTCAAAGTAATGTAAATTGCATTTATGCGTATTCAGGCTTGCATATAAGGACACAGCTATGAAGCAGAGCTGAGGTTGAGTGAGAGCAATAACTGTACACTCTTTTGAGATTTTAGAAAGAAGCCACAACAGTCACTGAAAAACAAAAGGAGAAAGTAGCACAAAAGGAAAATGTACTCAAAACTGACTAACGCTTGAGAAGGAGATACAAATAAATAGGACTCCGTCGCTCTACAAGTTGATCCATATATATGACATTACCAACCAACGACTTAACTTTCACTCTCCATTTCTAGGCTCATGGATTGTGAAAACTCAATGAATAATTAGGATTCGGAGACATTAGAAATTTATAATCCCCTTTGCGTTCTTGTTTGGGACTATATGTTTCCGACAGAGCGAGGGTTGAGTTGGGAACACTTTGTGCAATGAGGAGTGCTTAAGGTTTGAAGCCCGTGCGTCACACATCCAGAAAAACAGCAGCTGCAGCTTGTAGCATGTGTCCGTCGCCAGACATTGCTCATCTCGTATTTCGAGGAGTCAACATGTTTTAGATTTGACTGAATATATAGAAAAATAATATTAACATGTGTCTCTAAACAAGTTTGTTATGAAAGCATATCACGTGATTAATCTAATGATTTTATTTACTATCATAATCATTAATATTTTTTAATTTATATTTGGTTGAAATTAAAACAGAATCGTTTGACTCCTCGAAGTGCGAGATGTTCATTTGTCCTCTATCGAAGTATTTAGTAAGTATCAATCTAACTCAGGCTGGGCTCACTGGGTAGGTGTCAAAAAGGCATTAAGATATTGCCAAGGCACTAAAAACTACATGCTCACATATAAGAGATCGAACAACCTAGAGGTTGTATGTTACACTGATGCCGACTTTGCTGGTGATGAAGATGATAGAAAATCCACCTCTGGATACATCTACATGCTAGCAGGGGGAACGATTTCATGGAGAAGTGGTAAGCAAGGTGTAACTGCTGCATCGATGATGCAAGCAGAGTTTGTGGCATGTTATGATGCAACAGGACAGGCAGTATGGCTTAAGAATTTAATGCTGGCATTAAGAGTTGTGGATAGTATCTCAAGACCTATCACAATGTATTGCGATAATCAAGCCGCAGTATTCTGGTGCTTCCAAGCATATCGACCTCAAGTATATATCGTATCGTGAAAGATAGAAACCGGGATCGCACACTTAAAATTGAGCATATTAGCACTAAGGTAAACATTGCGGATCCGTTCACAAAAGGACTACCTCCATCCCTCTTTGAGAAACATGTCCTAGGCATGGGATTGGTGGATAGGCCTTGATCAGGTCCTGGTTAAGGGCCATTTAGTTTCCCCAAATAAGAATAAGAATCCTAACAAAGTTTTTCAGTAAGCCTATGGGTAATGTTGTCCCGATATGTCGTGGTACTGCTGATGACGCATTGGTCTGGATCTTGCTGATTTACTAAGGAAGGATTTTAGTTTAAATTAAGTATAAATTAGTGACCGAATAAATAGTTGTTAAGTTAAGAATAAATGAGAATAAGTTTCTTATTGACCTTCAGTCAAGGGGGAGAATGTTGGATATGTTTTGTTGACCTCGGTCAACTGACTTGCACGGGAGGAAAAGGGGGCGCCCCGCGCCCCGTCCTCCGCCCGAGACACCAACAGATTGAGTCCGTTTTTACCGTGATCAGGAGGCAAAGCCTAAGCCATCACAGGCTCGGCCCCTTGCCTACAACACCCATATATAAGAGATGGAAAACCCCTCCAGGTTTGCAGAATATATCATAGAGGACGCGGCTAAAGCACGGCCGGCCGTGCAGTAGTTTATTCAGTCTGAAAATCATTGAGTGGCCTAGTGCAAGTAGCCATATAGGTAAACCATACCAGATGCCACCTTTATCTAGAGAACTTGAATGTATATTCACATACATGTAGGTGGAATCCCATACGACTGCACGCTGCTACATGTCATACAAGTAAGTTTTGTGTTGGAGTTCTGCTTAGTGCTTAGAGGGGGCTTAGGAGGCATCAGGAGAACTCGCCATGCAATGTGTGCAGGGAGTTGGTACTTCTCCCGTCGCGGCTATATGTCACTTTAACGACAGTTTGACAAAACATCACGTCGCGGGCCCCACATGTAAGATCCATCTCCTTCATGTCCTTCTACTCCTGCGACCTTAGAAGAAGCGGCCGGCCGGGGGAGGCAGGCAGGCCAGGTGGTGGGGATGGTCATGGGGCAGCTTAGGGCCCTGACGGTGGAAGATGCGGTCGGGCCAGGTCAGGGCAGGGGAGATTGTACCCGGAGGACGGTGACGTTGGAGGTTGACGACAGCAGCGTGGGGGGGGTGAGGGGTCGCCGGATCCGGTGGCTCGCCGGAGACGGAGGAGGAGGGTGGAGGTGGGGGCGAGCGAGTGGAGGCGGCGCGGGGACCGACGGGTTAGCGCGCGGGGGGTCTGCGGTCGTCGGATCTGGCGGCGGGAGCCGCCGGAGAGACGGAGCAGGAGGGCGGCGACGGGGCGAGCGAGTGGAGGTGGTAGCACAGGAGGTGGACGATGGCGGCGCGAGGACCGACGGGTTAGCGCGCGAGGGGTCAGTGGTCGCCGGATCCGGCGGCTCCACCGCTGGAGACGGAGGAGGTTGGAGGCGGGGGCAAGCTTGAGGCGCTGTGCTGCGGGTGAGGGGAGAGAGGAGGAAGACGACGCAGTGCGGGGGAGGCGGAGAGGATATGTTGGGTGCATTTGGGCCTTGGGCCGCTGGGCTACTATCGGGCCTTCTGTGATGCTTTGTGTTTTCGTCGTGGAAGCGACACCCAACCGCACCCTACTTCCCCTGATGGCCTCATGTTCCATCGCGAATCTTTCTTGTACAATCTGGTTTGCATTCTACATCTCTCTATTTTTGCTCAAATTATATTCTAGTGAACCGCTAATGTCATTATTAGTCATTAAAATCCCGTGATGAGTTCCACGCCTAAGCTTGGACGCACAACGACGGATCGCTGGATTGGAAAATGAGTTGAGCACTAGAGCAGATGCAAGCAGGGTGCTGTACCTGACGTCATATCAATCTCGCGGTTTCGTTGTTCACGTAGCTTCAAAGGGTGCACATAGCTCCGCGAGCAGTTTCGGCAGCTGTTTACGTGAAGCGTGCAAAACGGCCTCGCAAAACAGTTTCCCCCTCGAATCGCTTCCCACCCTTCCGTGATTCCCGCTCTCTAGAGCGCGGTTCGGCCGGGGCGAAGTTGCAAAAGGGCAGCTTCCCCCGCTTCGCGCTGCCCTTTGTCAAGCTTGCCACCGGTGGGGCCCGCAGGGAGGTTGCGGAGCTGGAGGCCAGGGACGAGGAGGCATACCTGGGAGCGCGACGGCGGCCTGGTGGGCTCGGGGTCGATGGTGGCATGGAGGCCGGGGATGATGGCGGCCCGATGGCGCCGGTGGTGGAGATGGCCGGCGGCCGCAGCCTGCAAGGCCTCCACGGCCAGCCAGCGAGCTCGCCTGATGGGTGCGGCGGAGAGGGGAGGGGCGGCCCCGGCCGCCACGGCTAGCGCTGCCTCGAGTCACGAAGATCCCCCATGAGGACGCCACCGCGCCGGGGAGGAGAGTGAGTGGACGGAGGCGGGCGTTGCGATGCGGCCCGACGGAGGTGGGCGATGCGACGCGAGGTGGTGGATCGGATGGATAAGGTGGAGAGATAGATAGGGAAAAATAAAAAAGAAAAGACGAAAGGGAAAAAGAAAAGGAAAGGGTATTATGAACATTTAACCCTTTTATCCACCAGGAGAAGCCGTTTTCCTAAACGTTTTCCTAAAATGCTTTCAGATTCACCGAAGAATCTGCTCCACCGACACAGCCACAGCCGCAGCCACAGCTGTGCCAAACGCACCCTAAAGCATAAGCATCAAGCATCTCTCGATCATGCTTCTAGCCGGGCACCTGACTTTCGTGAGGCCCAAATCAATATTTTGATTCTATCCCCCTTTTTAGCTAGTCTAAGACCGTCCGCACCGCTCTACGTCATGAGTTGCGGTAAACTGCTTGCCGTAAAACTTAGAGCAAAATGCGCTAGCTGCAGCGCTAGACGGGAAGACCCACGGCATGCAACCGTAAATCCAATTTCACGGCACAGCTAGAGCAATCCTGGCGTTACGCCACAGCCGCCGTAGTCCAACTGCCCATTCCCTCCCGCGCACGGACGGAAGAGAGGGAGACGGCCCGAGCCGGATCCGGCCGGATCCGACCGTCGGCGCACGAGCGGAGGTGTTCCACTCCACCTCCGTGCCTTTGCTCCTCCGCCCAGCACCGGTCGCCGGTGAGGGAGACGGGAAGGGAGGCGCCGCCGGGGAGCAGAGAGGAGAAGGAGAGGGGGTGTGTTGGTGCGGGGAAGAGCGGCTTAGGGAAGCAGGGAGGCGCCGCCAGGGATGCCCCGCCGGGAGGTGGAGGGCGGCGACGGTGTACGAAAGGTCCCGAGAGAGATTGGGAGGCCGAGAGAGTTCGGCTCTCTCTAGGAGGAGGAAGAGACCAGATTGGTTTTTTTTGTTTTGGCCCTTTTATTTTGTAATAATTATATTTTAGTCTTTATAACTTCTATTTTCTCATATTCTAGTCCCTAAACCTTATAGTTCCTCACATTTTAGTCCCTACAGAGGTAACTTCTATTTTCTCATATTCTAGTCCCTAAACCTTATAGTTCCTCACATTTTAGTCCCTATAGAGGTAACAAATGATTTTTTAATTGGAGATGGTAGTTGAAGATGGATGAATAAAATATATGGTATTAGGTATAGAGTAACTATATAGAGTAATATGAGTGCAGGAGATGGTGATGTAGAGTAAAGATTCTTGTTGACGTGGCTAGAATATTCCTTTTAGAGTAAACTTGTAGAGTAATAGCAGTGCGGATGGTCTAAGGGATGTGGAGAATCAGGTCCTTGCAGTTATTCAGCAGTAAGAATCAAAATTTCTGATGAAACGTGGAGCTTGAATACTTTCAGTACCTTCACGCGACAACTGGATCAGCTACTTGCAATAGTTACCCCTGCGTGTCTTTGCATGAATGCGTGATAGAACAGCAAGCTAATAAACCACTTCTCAGACATTATGAGCGAAATGAATTCCTGATGACTCGCAAACCTAAGCTTGGGTGCAGAGAGAACGAGCAAGAATGAGCTGAGCACTAAAACATGTTCAAGCTTGTCTCGTAGGAACTGTGAAGCCTTTGTTCCATCTTTCTTTCCCCCCGAACCACTGCCGCCATTTATAACCGGACTTGGCCTTTGGGATGTTCAAGAGCAATTTAATCTGATTTAATTTTGTTGTCCTTTTTTTTGGGTAAAATTGGGGGAAATCAGTTTCTTGCACCATGTGTGTACTCTTGATCCATGTGAATCTATAAACAGAATCTCCACCGACAGCAATACATACTTAGCTATATATTTTGACAAATGTGTAGGAAAAAAAGTATTTTCCAATTGGAAATCACATTTTCAGCTATTATTATTTTAGGAAAGAAAAACTCCTAGAATTCACGGAACATTGAACATGCTTGGGACCAAATACTTTACACGGTATTGTTAACTTGTTCTATATATCTTGAACGCCAGAATGTTCTGGAACGTTCCTTCCACAATCTGGCCCAGATTCTCATGTTATCGCCGTGACATTGGATGAGCTGGACCTTGCGGCCGCAGCCCATGTGCACGCTAACTCTGCCAAAGCAGCCGAGTAGAGCTGAACATAAGCGTGGTGGCTCATCT
Source organism: Cenchrus fungigraminus (assembly GCA_036936925.1). NCBI lineage: Eukaryota > Viridiplantae > Streptophyta > Magnoliopsida > Poales > Poaceae > Cenchrus > Cenchrus fungigraminus. The sequence continues at coordinate 121,675,235 of CM072770.1, read as the reverse complement.
CAACGGCTGGTGGCTGGCGACTAGCGGTGCTAGTGTGTTGAAGGAGAGGGAAGCCTCTCGCACTCTACTCCCTCTGTCCGGGAATACAAGCAATTCTAGGATTTGAAATGTGTCCAAGAAAGAATGCAATTGTATAACACTTTAGCTGGCGTGGGACCCACCTATGGTAAAAAAAATGGTAGCCCAATAACAAATCGACTAAAGAAATCAAAGAAATGTGGTTTTCCCTACACGTCACCGCAGGCCCGTCTCCAGAAATTTGAGGCCCGTGTGCGGATTAAAAATGAGGTCGCTTGGGAGTGATTGATCTCTTTGCTAAAGTTTAGCTCGGATCACATTGAACGTTTTGATGTTAATTAGAAAGACTAAACATAGACTAATAACAAAAATAATTGCAGTGAGGGTAGTTCGCGAGATAAATCCAGTAAACCTAATTTGGAAGTGACCCTACACTAAATATGTGTTAATTATGGATTAATTAGGTTTAATAGATTCATCTCGTGAATTATCTCTAATTGCCTAAGGTTCTCTAGCTGAGGTCAGAGGGCCGACGTTCAACTTTCGTGGGAGTAAATTTTAGACTGTGGTTAAAAAAAACTTATTGTCCGTCCTACGCCAAAGCATGATACAAAGCTCGGCCTAAGCACATTTGGGAGCAGGTGCCACCATGTAAGGGTGAGGCAGAGGTTAAGAATTTTTCTAGACGAGAAGATCATCTTTTTTAAGCAAATGCTCAGAACAAAACTAGATCTATTTAATCTGTCATTAATGCAAGAAACATGGTCGCAGCTACGACGCTGGCTTAGGACATCATATTAAAATGATTTAGTTAACATAGATGCGTTAGACATGTAACATAATATATACTAGATTAAAATACATAAGTATATAACATTATTTGGCTATAAAATTGGAGGCCCTTAAGTTTTGGGGGGGCCATGAGCGGTCGCTCACCTCGCTCATGGCCATCGACGGCCCTGCGTCACTGCACGCCACATAGGCACTACCAGAACCATCCAAAATCACCCCTGCATCTTCATTTGCCTCCACCACATGTTTGTTCTTTCACTAGGGGCAAATGTGTCTTTTTACCTTATTCTTGGTCTGCGTGCGAGAGACTAGAATTGCATCCTTTCCCGGAGAGAGGGAGTAGTTCCATGGATTCCAGGTGACTCCAATGCCCAAGCTCAGAATACGCAGAGAAATGGAGGTTTAGCCGAACACTTAAAACTGCTAGAAGCAGAGCAATTTGGAAACGAAAGGAGGTTCTGTGAAGACGTGTAACTCTTGAAGCTTTGGGCATCTCCTATTTGTAGCTAGATCTTTTACCTTTGAGCAGGTCCAAAAACAACTTCAATTTGCTTTGATGGTCCTTTTCTACATGAATGGGGAAAATCAAGTTCTTGCATTGTAATTACTCAGCCGCATGAAACCTACATTTACGAATGGAGGAAGCACAGAGTTTGTTTGGCTTTCTTGAATGTCTGCGTATTCATAGCCTGCAATAAAAATAAGTTGCACAACCACCTTATCTTCCATTGTCAAAAAAAAAAAACACCTTATCTTCCAGGATTAAGATGGAAGCTTGTCATCAATACTTAGGATTTCTACTCATACAAACAAAGATGGAAGCAAGTTCACCAATGCTCTCGGCGTCATCAACGCCATGAATCCCTTGCCGAGTTTTCTGTGGGTGCACTCCTATCTTGTGCAGGAGGAAACCCGCCTCGATCGCAACCAAAAGATGGAGGCCGCCAACTCGCTCCTTGCCGCCGGCGCCACCTCCAGTGCTTCATCCGGCGCGGCGGCGGCCGCACTCGTCGCCACCGGCTCTTCCACGGGCGCCTCCAAGCCACCGGCCACGCAGCTGGGATCTTCGCCCACCAAGGGCGGCGCTCGTCAGAAGAAACGTAAACACACCGACGGGAAGGCTCGCTTCAATTCCGGATCCACTCCGGAATTGCCCGGCGGGCCAAACCCTAGCAAAGGGGGGGCGGCACACGCACGCGAAATTCGCGCGGACGGGCGGCGGAGATGGCCGGCGGCGATGGCTGGGAGCTCGCTCGAGCGCGGAGGTGGCCGGAGGCGGCGAGGGAGGCGGCGCACGGGTGGCGATGCGGCGGCGACGCATTAGGATTCGTAATGGAGTCTGGAGACGAAGACGCCAGCCAACCGTTAGGACTGGTGGGACCGAGCTGCAGACAAGCACAGGATGAACCGATGGTCGGGTAAAAGGAAGTGTCGGTCGAAGCGCAGGATGAACAATGCTTTGCATTGAAAGGGTGCACCGGATGAACCGATGACTGCTTTCCTAGATGCGTCGGAGCAGTTTCTGGCAGGTCTGTGGAAGAGGTTGTTTCCCTTCAGCACCGGATGAAACGCTGGTTGGCGTCGGTTCATCCGACGCTCGGAAAATACCTAACAGAGCCGAACTGTGCCCACAGACCATGCCACCGGATGAACCGCTGGTGTGGCGTTGTTTCATCCGTTGGTAGGAAAATAGCAAATAGAGCCCACAGACCATGCCACCGGATGAACCGGTGTTCCGGCGTCGGTTCATCCGGCAGGTAGAAAATAGCAAACAGAGACGACCAGAGCCCCTACACCATGCCACCAGATGCACCGACGCCTGAACCTACTGGGCAGCGGTTCATCCGACGGTGAGGTTTTTTGGTTTGCTGATCTAGTTCTCATCTTTGATCCAAAAAATGTCACACACAAGCCAACACAAGCACATTTTTGGACCAATTCTGAGTGACAACCTCACCCCTTAGGCACATTTTTGGACTATATGACAAGCATTACATGATGTTGGACACATCAAGCACATTTAATTCACTCCGAAGCCAACAAAAGGTGTTTTCATCAATAGGCTTAGTGAATATATCCGCCAATTGCTCCTCGGAGCGAACACCACAAAGGACAATGTCCCCTTTTGCAACATGGATATATTACAAATTTTCCTCAAAAACAAAAAACATAAATAAATTATCATCCATTATTTCGTCTGTTGCCTTTTTTTGCCTTTTTCCCTTTATTTCCTTTTTTCCCATTTTTTCCTTTTTTGCCTTTTGCTGGGGTGACATCTTTATGGTTGCTTCTTAGGTAGGGAGTGGTCTCCCTGTCAAGTATCTTTGGAAGAGTGAATGTATCGAAAGCAGGGATTTCATCAAATTTGTCGTAGTCTTGTTCCGCCATGATATTTTCAACTCCAAAAACACGTTTTTTCCCGGGTAGAACCACCTGCCTCTTCTTTTACTCGTGTCTGGCACATAGAAAACTTGTGTAACTTTATCCGCTAAGACAAATGGCTCTTCCTTGTGCCCAATCTTTTCAAGGTGAACCGTGGTAAATCCATACTTGTCCTTTACGATACCCTTTGCGTCCTGGACCCACTGACACTTAAAAATTGGCACACGGAAGTCTACATAGTTCAGCTCCCAAATTTCCTCTATTTGTCCATAGTATGCAGCTTCCTCACCCCTGTTGTTGAGGGCAATAATCCAAACACCACTATTCTGGTATGTGCTTTTCTTGTCTTGGGCATTCGTATAGAACGTGTACCCATTTATGTCATACCCTTGATAGGTAGTAACTGTGTACAGAGGACCATCGGCCAAACATCTAATATCATCATAATCTGTGAGATTGGCAGAAGATCGTACTCGGTTTCTAAACCAGACGTTGAATCCATTCATATGTGCCCTATCTATCCAATCTTCACCCCGATCAGGGTTACCTTGGCGCAGGTACTCTTTATGCTCTTCAATGTATGGGGACACTTTCGATGTGTGTTGCAACACAAGGAAATGAGCCTGTCGGTATAAATTCGCATCAGGGTTGAATGTTTTCTCTCCAAGAAACCCTGACCCTGCTAACCTTCCGTCATGGCGAGACCATGCAACTCCAATTGGATTTTCAGGGTCGATGAAGTCGAGGCACCAATCGACAACCTCCTCACAAGAGTACCCCTCAGCCATGCTTCCCTCAGGATGAATGTGACTCTTTGAATACTTATTTAAGGTGCTGATGAATGTCTCGTAAGGGTACATGTGATGGAGGAACAATGGCCCGAGGTACCTGATCTCCTTAATCAGGTGAGCAACCAAATGCACTGACACATCGAAAAATGATGGTGGGAAATATGCCTCAAAGAGGCACATTGTCTCGAACAATTTTTTTTCCATAACATCAAGTTTTGTCTCATCAATCACCTTTTGAGAGGTCGCATTGAAGAAGAAGCACATGCCCATGATAGCCATGCGTACTTTCTCTGGCAATATGTTCCGTATACCAACAGCAAGCATAGTGGTGAGTATGACATCACAATCATGAGCCATCATTGGGAGAAATTTCTGCTCCATGGCATGGACAAGTTTTCTGATATTTGATGAATACCCAGAAGGAACTTTCACAGTACGAAAGAACTCGCATAGTTCCTACTTCTCTTTCTTGTTTAGTTTTATGGCAGATGCAGTAAGCTTTGTACTTGTGGCATTGGGACGAAGCTCAGGTCTTATGCCCAAATCTCCCAGGTCTGCTCGAGCATTCGCATGGTCCTTGTTTTTGTTCTTCTCGCTCATGAGTATACCGAGTAAACTACCGCAAAAATTCTTCTTCACATGCATGTCATCGATGCTGTGGCGAACATCCAAGTCTATCCAGTAAGGCAGTTCCCAAAGGTTTGATAGTTTTTCCAGTACTTCAGATTTGGAGGAGCTGGTTCATCTTCTTGATGTTCTTGATCTCTTTTTCGCTTGTTGTTCCCTTTTTTCTTCCCAACATTATTCCCACGAGCAGCTGGGAGATCCTTCACCTGCTTGTAGACATGTTCCCCGTCAAAATGCCTCAGGGGGTCTCCTGTCTCCCTTGTCCCATCAAATTGCCGTTTCATGTGTCGGTAAGGATGGGACTTTGGAAGGAAACACCGATGCCTGACGTACACTCGCTTCTTGGAGTGGTTAAGCCAAATGGTCTCGGTGTCATCTAAGCAGTGCATGCAGTCTTTTTCCCCTTTACATTGTCCAGACACCGAACGACCACCAGGTATGTCAGTGACTGTGCATAAGATCATGCCATGCAGTGTGAATGGTTTCTTCTCAATCGCATCATAGACCTGAATACCCGGGGACCACAGTTTTTTCATATCATCTATCAATGGTCGTAGGTAGACATCGATGTTTATCCCGGGCTGTTGTGGACCTGAGATAAGCACTGGCATCATCATGTATTTTCTCTTATTGCAAAGCCATGGTGGAAGATTGTATATTGATAACAACACTAGCCAGACGCTGTGGGAGTTACTCATGTGACCAAATGGGTTCATCCCATCTGTGCTCAGTGCAAACCGAAGGTGTCTTGGATCTTGCATTTCTTCATACTTGTGATCAATGACGTGCCATTGGGTCCCATCTGCTGGGTGCCTTATGAAATCATCCTTCTTGCGCTCCTTGCCGTGCCAGCGCAATAGTTCTGCATCTTTTGTCGTGGCAAACAAACGCCTCAGGCGTTGATATATTGGGAAATACCAAGCCACCTTGTAGGGAGCTCCATGTTTCCTCTTGTCATCACCACCATCAAACCTTTGTTTGTACCGAGGAAAGCCACACTCGGGGCATTCTGTCAAATCTTCATAATCATCGCCACGGAACAGGACACAATCATTCTTACATGCATGGATTCTTTCTACCTCTAGTCCCAAAGGGCAGACATTCTGCTTCGCCTCGTAGGTGGTCATGGGTATCTCGTTCCCCTCTGGAAGCATGTCTTTTATAAGATCCAGCATTGCTTTGAAGCCGCGATCAGTCATATGATGAGTGGCCTTTAGCTGGAGGAGCTTGAGTGATGCAAATAGCTTTGTCCATTTTCCCTTGCAGCCTGGATAGAGCGGGGTCCTCATATCTGCCACTAGCTTCCTTAGTCTCTCTAATTCTTCACTATCATACCCAGCATAACCTAGTGCATCACGCACCATCTGTTCCATCTTGTCAGTAATGTTGTCATAATTGTCACCAAGATCAGCCAGCTCCTCTTCAGAGAGATCATCAGGGCCTGCAGTCTGACTGTCTAAGTTTGCTTCACGTCCCTGAGAGTCAGTACGTCCTTCATCACCATCCTCACTATCACCATCCTCTCCAGTGTTCTGTTCATGCTCAAAGATGAGGTCTTCGGAGCTATGTTGATCCAAATGCCCGGCCTGCAGGTCTCGATCATTAAGTCCACCCTCTCCATGCATGTTCCAGCATCTGTAGTCACTCATGAACCCCCGGATGATAAGATGAGCATAAGCATCTATTGAGTTAGCCCATCTAGTGTTCTTGCAATCCACACATGGACAACAAATAGCGGACTTGCTCTTGTCCAACTTGTCCGCTTCGGCTGCCTTTATGAATAACTTCAGATTATCCAAATATTCCTTGCAATTTCGGTTCTTGAGGTACATCCAACCTCGATCCTCCATCTACACAATCATGTAAGAAAATGATAAATATCTAAGCAAATACTTATCACATGATGACATGAAAGAAAATAGATCCAATTTGCATTGTCGGCCTCACCTTCACCGCACCTTGGATCGAATTGCCACGTGCAATGCAAGAGGGACCTTCAACAATCAGCACCTTGGATGGAATTGTTGTGTGCAATGCAAGAGTGACCTTCAACAAATTAACAATCTACATGCAAGAAAATGGTAAAAATCCAAACTTATAATCCTAAATGCCACACACATGATCTCATCAAGATAGAAAATTACCAAGGAATATGGCCGACGGGAGGGGGCTTAATTAGCTTCTTCCTCTTCTTCCACCTCTAGCTCCTCCTTTCTTCTTCATCCTTAGCTTCTTCCTCTTCTTCCACCTCTGGCCCTCTTCTTCCACATCTGGCCGACAGGAGGCAGAGCGCGGGTGCTGTAGACACAAGCCTCTCGTAAATCTCAGTAGAAGCGAAGCATCAACCAAACTATAGGGTCGCATCAGCCAAACCTGAAGAATTCTCCTTTTCCGCAAGGGGAAGCAGCAGACCTCCTCTGCTGCTCGAGCTACTTTTCTGCAAGGGGAAGCAGGCACCGCCAGCAACCGCCTGCTGCTTGACGCGCCGCGCCGGTCCAGTCGCGCGCCTCCGATCCTCTGGGACCTCCTCCACCCGCCGCTGAGCCGCCCGTGTCTGCGTCGGCGCCTGTGCCTGCGCACGCCGCCACCGCGCACCTGCTGGATGCCCCGGCCCGATGATGAAGCCGGCGGATTTCACTACCGCCGCCGCGCGCGCCGCGCCTACACGCGCGCTCGTTGCCTCGGTGTAGTGAGCATGCACCGGCGAGATGTCAAGCAGTGCGCCTTCGTGCGGGAGCTCCTCGACGCGCGCCACCGGCAACAAGCTCCGCCGCCTCTAGCTCCTCCACGCGCCGTGCAGGTCCGGCCGCTCGCCTGCTGGGAGCTCCTCCACGCCGCCTGCGCGCGCCGCCGACGCGCGCAGCTCTGCACGCGTCGAGGACGACGATGATGGCGCGTGGAGGCGACCGGAGCTAACTGTAGCGAGCACTGTAGCGTGTGTGTGTGTGACTGTGGTCGACGTGGCAAGCTGTTGGCCAAGTGTTGTATTTTCCATAAAAGGAGACGCGTCTAACAGAAAAACGTCTCCTCTGTGGTCAGACAAAGGAGACGCGTGTCAAAGAAAAGCGTCTCTGATGATGTCTACTTAACCCGAGACGCGTTTTATAAGGACGCGTCTCCTGTTCTGACATATAAAGGAGACGCATTTTGCAAACGACGCGTCTCCGATGCTCTCTAGATTATTGGAGACGCGTTTTTAGGAACACGCGTCTCCTTTACTTAACAAAACAGAGACGCATTTTGCGAATCACGGGTCTCCGATGCTCTCTACTAAATTAGAGACGCTTTTAATTGGAAACGTGTCTCCTTTGTCTAACAACAAAGGAGACGCGTATTTCTCAAACCGCGTCTCCTATAGAGGTCAAAGCGAAAGGAGACGCTTGTAGGGAAAACGCGTCTCCTTTCTGTGCACATAGGAGACGCGCGTTAGCCACCGAGGATTTTGGTAGTGTTCCCGGAGACGCGGGTTATGTCTGATTGGAGACGCGTTTTAACGCGTCTCCAATGATGGTGTCTTATTTCTTTGGTTTTTACATAGTGCTGCTTTGTATCAACTGCGTGATGTTCGTCGATCGGCTGTGTCTCTGATACCACTCCTGTGGGCAGTCGTCATTGAAGCCTTCATCGCATAGGATAGCGTCCTGAGCGAAGTAGTGGATAGTTGTTTGCATGTACGTCTGGGTCTAATCATCCGGTGGACTGGCTGACGATCATATTGCAATTGTTGTAACAATAGATAAATGGTGTTGAATAAATCTGTTGGTACAATAGTATGTTCGCAGTTGATTAATATGCATAAAGATAACCACTAAAAATATACATAAAGATAAAGGCAGTGAGAGATTGATACAATGGTGTTTTTGTGCTACTTAATGTTTTGTACAAGTGATTCTTACTGCCTCGTTTTTCATGCTTTGCCAGTTGCCATTCTCTTCGAGGTCACTTGGTTATTGCTAGCCATTGCGTGCACTAGCTCTCGCCATATGACTGTGGCGAGCAAAAGTGTAGAAATTAAAAACAGTCTGTATTTTCTGGCGATAATCCAGACACACTATTTGTCTCCTACATGAGTTTGGAAGGCATCAGGAATGTATCGTGCACGTCGATCTGCCTCGAAGGACACTTACCCAACTTGAGTTCAACACCTAATCAAGTCCTCGGTTTCGACAAGTCATGGATGTCGTACATCATGACGTCGCTATTTCTATTTCTGATTTCACGAGTTGCAATGCTTGAACAAAAAACGGAGAGTTAGTTTGGAGCTTGTGAGGTAGCATGCATATGCATATATCTAGCTAATCAGTAATCACTAGTGATGTACCCAAGCATTAACTGAAGCCTGAAGAGAATCACACTGATCCCTCTTTCAATTCGTTTATCAAAATAAAAAGACAAGGAATTCAAAATATATGATGTGCCAGAGACTGGAATTAGAGATTATAATCAGAGACGAGGCCATGTTTTATGGAAAATGTGGCAATGATGATTTTTTCTTTAGAAACTCTCTTGCTAGAATTAAAAATGTTACGATGTAACAAGTATTGCTTGAGACAAATGAATTATACGAGTCAAAGTCAAAGCTGACGAAGAATTTTCCAGCAAAATAATTCGAGATCATTTGAGTACAATGATAGAAACGAAAAAGCTATGTGAGTTTCAAAAAAACAAGAAACTACAAGAGTTCTTAGTATTTCTACGTAACCTATTAGTAAAATAAAAAAGATAAATCTTTTCATTATATTTTTGACAATAAATCTAGCAAGTGGTATGTGGACGATGAAGTTAATGCCCGCCCTTACATTGTTAGTTGCGCAAATAATGCAACTATTAAATATTTCAATGTAGCACACACATTTTTTAATTGTAATGATTTCTTCATACAATAAAAAAGTAATCCGCGGTAGCAAAAGCGTATTATAATATGAGAATTTTTCACCTTGATGTTCACCCGTAGCAATGCATGGGCAGTTTTCGCTAGTAGTACATAGCAATAAGAATTAGAACACGACTTGTTGCCTGCTAGTCTGCTGCTGTGGATCAGGGCAAATCCATTTGGTAGACCGGCTCAATTGTATATATTGCTTGATCTTGTACTCATATAAGACTACTGTGAAAATGAACAGGGAGGCTGGCATCGGCCAATTAGCGTGATAATCAAATCAGCTACCACATTAGAGGGGAGGTCAGTGCACTAAAGGGGTTTGAACCACGCTAGGCTCGTGAGGCATCCAGAATGGCCAGCAGCTGTCTGGTGAGCCCTAGCCGAGTCCCAGGGCAAAGCATATCACTTTGTTCATGCGCGTCGACAGGTTCTTGCGGTGTTCTAGGCCTGAGTGACAGCCTCGTACCAACTGCCAAGGCACTCAATTCAATTGCTCTGTTTCCGGCTCCATTCGCTGGTCACCATGTGCCGATGATGCCGAGCGTCGGCACCGATATCGAGAGGATCCGTTCCCCTGCCTGGACATCCACTAACTTCGGTGAAAATCTCGCTTCTTGGATGGTGGCAAAGGTATATGTAGAGTAAAGGTAGAAAAATATAGTATTTTGATGGTCTCATGATATTCTTATGGTGGAATGTTTGGAAAGAATATATGAAATAATCGGGCAAACTTTCAAGCTAGAGTATGTACAAAACAGTTGATGAAGTAGCATTCCTAACCAGAGAAGACGTCCAACAGTTCCATTTCGCAACACAACAGACGACTCAACAACTATTAATGTTATGCCCTTACATTGTTAGTTGCACAAATAATGCAACTATTACATATTTCAATGTAGCACACACATTATCTAAATGAGATGAATTTTTCACACAATAAAAATAATCTGCAGTGGCAAAGCATATTATAATATGAGAAATTTTCACCCCGTAGCCATGCATGGGCAATTTTCTCTAGTATATAGCAATGAAAATTAGAACACGACTTGTTCCCTGCTGCTGCTGTGGATCAGGGCAAATCCATTTGGTGGACACTGTGACAATGAACAGGGGAGGCTGGAATCGGCCGATTAGTGTGATGATCATCAAATCGGCTACTACAGTAGATGGAAGGTTAGTGGCAGCTATATATAGTGGTGTGTACACTGCATATCTGCACACATATATGTGACCCTTTCTTTCATACAGAAGTGAAAAAGCCCAACAACCAATTGGTGAAAAAAGTTACACATAAAAAGCTCTACGCTCAGCGTTTATTTTGGGAGCTCTAGGCTTGGGAGGCATCTGAATAATGGCCAGCATTGTCGAAGTGTCGACAGGGTGTTGGTGTGTTCTAGGCCTGAGTACGTGCCTGCCTTGTGCCAACTGCCATGGCGCTGATCAACTCATCTGCTCTATTTTTGGCTCCATTCGCTGGTCACCATGCACCAATGAGAAGTTGTTTGCGTCGGCACAGCTCGTCATGTGTTACAATTTTTTCTCTTGTTTTTCCTCTCGTATTTCAACTTTTTTTTAAAAAAAAATCATAGATCGGTAGTTATAACTTATTGGCTTTCCAATCCAATTCAGTGATGGACCAGTCCAATTGTATTATTGCTCCAATCTCGTGACCATATAGGAACCTTTGGTGAACAAATTAGTTTGCTAAAATAGGACGCTTGCATGTGAGGTTAATATGCACAAAGATAAGGGTGTCACAACCTTTGACCGTTGGAAAAATCAAGTCGACAATTTGAGCAATTAATGGGCAGGTGTTGTGTTGTCAGTCAGTCTACCCGCAGTTTGTACGTGTGGTGACTATGTGACGGTAATTATTCTTCGAATATCATCCCTCTCTTTAAAACAAAGATACACTTTTGTAGCTAGCTTTTTACTAGGAGTAATGATCACATGGACCGTGGTTGGGATGGTCCAAATATATTGACAGACTATATAGCAGGGTTCCACAGTGTATACATATACAAGCCCGATGTTGGCAAGGGTTCATCATGTCCAACCATTAGCCCATATCACGTTTGCATTGGTGTTATTTAATTTTCGAAGCCTAATTTTGGGCTTTGGTGGCATCTGGAAGATAGCCTTCTACCCTCCACAGAGCTTGAGTTGGGTCTACTCGTAAAACCTGCCTTTGATGCCCTGAGCATCCACACGGTGCGCGCCGAGTCGTGCTGCCTATAGTAGCTTGCTTGTACTACAATTTAGGACATCCAATCTGTCAATGTCGAATGCACATCTTGCGCCATCCACCGACTCCGCTTATGCTTATTACATGTCTTCCAAATTAGTTTGTCTAGTAGTTTTCTACTCCCTCCGGTTCACTATTAGAAGTTGTTTTGGACAAGGTTTGAGTCAAACATTGGAAATATAAATCATGAATAACTTTTAAGTTGTTGAGTTTGAAAATGTGAAAATCATATAAATAGATTTGTCTTGAAAATTACTTTCATAAGAATATACATATATAACTTTCCAATAAATATTTTTATAGAAAAGAGAAGTCAAAGTTGTGCTTTGGTGATCATGTCGTTGTCCTAAACGACTCCTAATAGGGAACCGGAGGGAGTACACTACATCATCGCTCTTGGCATACAAGAGGTCAACATCACGTATTACTCCCTTGTCCCAAATGTATATTGTAGGTTGATATGTACGTATTTGTATATCTAGATGCATAATAATAATTGTAAACTTAGAAAAAAGGCAACACGACTTAAAATATACACGTTTATGTTGATGCACCATAATTGCTGTAGGCTCCATGTGACAAATTGTGTTGCAACCTCATGGATCATCGTGTTGGGAGAGGCTATATCGTGACAAATACAGGGGAGTGCTGAAGAGTATTTGAAATGCAGAGGCACAATGCATTTGGTGCCTTACACGATGCACATGTAGATCTGTAGCCTGTTTGTGGTCGACTTCAATTTGAGCTTGATTTAGTGAAAATTTTAGGATTAGGTTTCAGGAGAGTAATGCCATGGTAAAAAAGAACTAATCTTGAAAACAGGATGTGTGCGTACACATCTATGTAAAACCAAGACCAATAAATATTCGAAGGGAACAGATTCAAAGTTCTCCTAGAAAAGTTTCATTCATGCAACATTTAATTATACTAATTCAAAGGAGAGATGATGTTTCGTCATGGGGTGGGTAGGGTTCCATATGCAGACTCTATTCATTGTGTAATGGCACTGTGGGATATCTGTCAGCCTTGCACCAAATTGTCATGGAGGAATCACTGATGTACACAGTCAGGTAGCATGCATGTGCCTTCTTTGCATCAAGACTGCAACATATGCATCGGTGACAGTGACAACTGTACTTCCTTTTTATTTACTGTTGAGTCTCACTCTTACTATACGGTAGAGATATGCACGGTAGCTTACTTAATGGTCATGCATGTACAAGACAGAGTTGGGCCGTTGTTGGAATCTAAATAAATAGAGCGACGACCCAATGCATTAGGTTGTCTTTTTTTTTTTTGAGGGACATTAGGTTGTCTTTTTATGTGTATTCAAATTGAGTGGGTTGGATGCTGGCACAACACAACATTTCGTAATTCTAGGAAATGGCTCATCCATCTTCATTCTATGCCTAGCATTATTGTATTGTATGGGCTCTGGAGGCATCTGGAATTAGCCAACAACTCTCCTCTTAGGTCTAGTTACTTGATTGGGTTCAGTGGTAAGACATGTACTTATCATCACCTCTATCTCCGATTCTGCCCTACCACTTGTGGATGATATCATCACCTAATATGACCATAGATGGATATAAGTTTGAAGATGGTTCCACCCTAGATGGCCATTGCTCTCATCGCCCAGGTAGAAGCCAGAGGAAGCACCAAGACGGACTACACTACACTCTCCCTATCTGCGTTTTTCTTAATAATACGAGCGGTAGATTTTCTGGGTGTTGCCCTTTTTTTTTCAACAAATGACTTAAATTTGACAATGTTCTTCAATAATGACTTAAATGGTATACAATGTCAACTTGGATCATGACCGTGGCAAAGCACATGTTCCACCTCAAGCACGCCCGAGTAGTAACCGATACTAATTCAATTTATTTTTTATTTATTACATTCCTAAAAGAGCCATAAAAAATTAAAGAAAAAAAGTACTTGTATGCATGCATTAGTACTCAACAATTATTGGTACTTAATTAACTGGGAAGTACATCTGAAGAGCTCCTAGTATGTATGCATGGGATCATCACAGCGTCAGTCAGCCAGTGCGTCACATTTTATTTGAGTCCGCACGGCTCGTCACGTGACTTGTGACAGACAGTGATGTCACACTTCTTTTTATTTACTCTCAAATCTCACTCTTGTTAAATCAGAAGTACAGTAGGTAACTAACTAATGATAGATCATCCAAGGCAGGTCGTTTTTGTTGTTGGGGGTATATTTATGAATTCAGAAAAATTAAAATGATTTACATTTTGGAATCGAGTAATAAACAGAGCGACTGTGCACTAGAGTTTATTTTGCGTGTTGCATGTATATATATACAAGTTGGATAATGTTGCCATATAGACAACATTATACTTTTTGCAATATAGTTATATGCTATAGCTAGCAGGTTTGCTAGTGTTGTTGTGCTGGTATGACTTGGTCGATCGTTATGCTTAGCATCGAATTCGGGAAACATTGGCCATGTTTGGATACTCTAACAGGGTTAGAGTTAGAGTTAATTTCTAGCTCTAACTCTATCCCGAAACTAACTCTAGCTCTAGAGAAGTTTGGATGACAGAGTTAGATTGACAATAAATACTTTTTCCAGTCATTTGTCTCATTTAAATGTTCTTCCTAGCAGCCAGTTGATCCATGGACATGTCGTCGAACCCCGACAGTCCTTCGTCGGGAGGGGGCAGCGGCGGCATGGGGTCGAGCAGGGGCGGCGCGTAGCCGTCCGTTGGCTCGATGACGCTGCAGTCGCCGAGCCGGTACGAGGCGCAGAAGCGGCGCGACTGGAACACATTCGGACAGTACCTGAGGAACCATCGGCCGCCGCTGAGCCTGGCGTAGTGCAGCGGCGTCCATGTCCTCGAGTTACTTCGCTACCTGGACCAGTTCAGCAAGACCAATGCAAGGTGCACGACCCGGCGTGCCCCTTCTTCGGCCACCCGAACCCGCCGGCGCCGTGCCCCTACCTACTCCGCCAGGCCTGGGGCAACCTTGACGCCCTCGTCGGCCGCCTTTGTGCCGCCATCGTGGAGAATGGCGGCCGCCCAGAGTCCAACTCCTTCCCCGCGCGCGCCGTCTGCCTCTACCACCCGGAGTCACCGTCTGGTAGCAGCAGCTCGATCCATCGCACCATCGGCTGACATGGCTCTGGAAGCGGAGATGGCGCGGCCGTTCCCGGCTGCGGGCAGTGGCGGCAGCGGCGAGACGAGGTCTCGGCCCAGGCGGCGGTGGCGGCGACGGCGTTCGTCGCCACAGAGATGACGACGGACCCGGTGGACCCTCTGCTCCAGGTAGCGAAGGGCGAGCGAGCGTGGCTGGGGATCGGCGGCGCGAGTGGGAGGGCGAGCGAGTGCGGCTGGGGGTCGGCAACACGAGTGGGAGGTGCAGCTGGGAACGGGAGGAGCACCGACGCGGCTGGAGGCCGGTGGCGCGCGGCGATCCGTTTCGGCGGCGGTGGCGCTGATCCGTCACGGACGGGGGCGAACATGAGGTTCGTCTCGCGGACGGGATCCCCTGCGAGTGGATAGGGAGGAAAGTTATTTTTTCCAGTGGGCCCTACGAAAACAATCTCCAATTAGCACCTCTTGGGTGGGCTAGTTGCATCTAACTAAATCTAACCCTCTCTGTTTGGATCTTTTAGGGCTAATTGGTGCTGAACTAGCCCAAACTAACTCTAGCCTATGGATCCAAATAGGACCATTATTTTGGGATTGGGAGGCTTCTGGAGGATAGGCAGGAGCTACCTCATGAAATCTAGCAGACTCCAGCGGCAAAGCATTTCTTCTAGTCCCTACGCGTCGACATCACTGCAGGATGTTCTAGGTCCGAGTGCCTGCCTCGTATCAACATGGTGGGGTTCGTCGACTCTATCTCCACTAGCACCATTTCCTGGTTACCACGCATGAGGTCGCCACCAGCATGAGGTGGGAGCGAGACAATGCCACTCTTGCGGGCCGTTGATAGCGGCCTGAGTGAAGAAGTGGATAGTTGTTTGCATGTAACAATGAGTCACTGGTTTTTCCTACACTGTTGCTCGCCACGGGTTGATTCATCCGGTGGACTGGCCGACAATCCATCTTGCAAAAGCAAATGTTGTAACAATGAGTAAATGGTGACGAATAAATTGGTACAATGGTTTGTTTGTGGTTAATTAATATGCATAAAGATAACCACTGAAAAATATACATAAAAATAAATGCAGTGAGAGATTGATACAATGTTGCGCATTACATTGCATATAACTACAAATGGCTCTTCCTTTACACAAGAGTAAAAAAGACTCAACAACCTTCCAACAAAAAAACCTTAAATATGATAACTTTGGGCACTAGACATGATATATACTTAGTGTTTTGTACAACTGATTCTTCAGGGTCGCTTGGTTATTGCTAGCCACTGCGTGCGCTCTCGCCATAACCGTGGCAAGCAAAAGTGTAGAAAAAACCAGTATGGACTTTCTGGTGATAACACAGATCGACAGGCCCTTTGTTTCTTGCACGAGTTTGGAAGGCGTCAGGAATGTATCCTGCACGTATGCCTGGAAGAAGACTTACCCAACTTGAGTTGAATGCCCAATCAAGTCCCCTGTTTCAACAGGGCGTCGTCGACAGCGTACATTATGGTATCTCGCTATCATTTCTGATTTCAGGAGTGCCGCAATGCTTGAACAAAAAACAGAAAGAGTTAGTTTGGAGCTTGTGAGGTAGCATATGCAAATCTAGCTAATAACTAGTGATGTACACATGCATGCATGTTCTAAAGCGTGAAAAATCAACCATCCCTCTTTCATTTCTTCTTTTATTAGAAAAAAAGACAAAAGAATTCAGTATGTAAGCAAGGAAAGAGCATAGAAAGCTCTAGACTCGCATAGAAGAGTGACGTGCAGGACTCTCATCTCTTTCCATCGCAATCAATGCTTATTCGCAATCTCGGGTGCAAGATGCATAAATGGAATGGACGAGCCAGATTGAACAATGAAGGCCCAATGCAAATTAATCTTTCATTACGGGCAGGTGCCGGGTGGCACAGCAAGATTGACAGTGACTGTTAAAGTATGCATGTGTCAAGACAGCCGGGAATTTTCTAGCAACAACAACAACTAGACACTGAAATACTGCATCGATCAACGACGTATCGAGAGACCAAATTAAAGGATGCACGTTTTAATAATTAATAGTGAGTGTTTCAGTCAGTCAGTGTGCAATAATAATGCCCCAAATCTTCGAATCTCGCTCATGAATTCAAGGTCATGTGCAAGCAGCACATATAGGACCTTAATTTGCTAGCTGGGATCTAAATAAATAGAGTGATTATGTCGCACAGGACTTTCTATATATGTGCACACAGTTTGCAACAATGCTATACTAGCAACATTGGCATGACTCATTATGTATCCGATATTCGGTCGTTGTGCTTAGCGTCGTTTTGGGAGCTAGTTAGCTTTGGGCTCGGGATCAGAGGCATATCCGGAATATGTATACCCAGCTAGCAGCTGTCGCTTGAGCTATAGTCCGGTCCAGTTGTGATATCTATCTTGTAGTTCATGATGAGCGTATCAACACCATCTCTACTTGTGTTGTCTCTATGTCTGAGAGCCTGCCTTATAATAACAATCTTTCTTACTCCACCAACACTACTACATACTAATGAACTGAAAGGTTTTACCACTCGACCCAACTGCTAGTTTTTTACACTACCCTGCTTATCGCACTTGACATACATATATATACAAGAACTACTAACGTACTACCTCCATTCCAAATTATAAGTCGTTTGACTTTTTAACCTCAAATTTGACCGCTCTCCTTATTCAAAAATATTGTGCAAACATAGTCAAATTGAAGTCATTCTTGAAGAATTTTTATTAATAAAGCAAACCACAACAAAAATATATGATATTTGACATTATTTTTTAAATAAGACAAGTAATCAAAATTGAAGTAAAAAAACAAAAAAACAAACTATAATTTGGAATGAAGAGAGTGTCCTTAACGATGATGCACCTTCCGGGCCGTATCTTGCGCTTGTTGTACATTTCTCATCACAGATCAATACTACATTGAAATACGAGAGCGTTATGGTTGATTTTGATGACACTGTGTGTAGTAGTATCAGGGACCAAATCGATTACAGTGCATCTTCTAGCCCGATATCTGTGCAAGCACACTATGTGTGACTATGTCGTTCGCACATACATGTTTTATGATTATGCATTATGCATATATGCCTTCTCTAGCTACTGTATCGTTGCTTCTGCATGCATGTTACCAAAGCAAGCAATCAGATCAGATTATATTCCTCTTCTCTAGCCAAGAAAAAGAAGACACACAGAAGGAACTAATTAACTTACATTTAACTTGTCCTATCTAGTTACGTTAATGCCCATATACCATATCACTTCCTTAGAGCGAAGCCACACATGGTAGGTGAACAGATATATATTACGGTCCATAAAGAGCAAGCTCCTATCATGCATATCACCAGCACAAGCACAAGCATATCTTCACCAGCTCACTCTCGTGTGTGCTTTGTGCTTGGGAGGCATCAGGAGTCGCCACCACAGTCGTTGCCGTTTCCAGCCGTGAAACCGCGCAGCTTGCAAGCCGCCATTATCGTTGCCGATTTGCCTTCTCCGATGATGCATACATTAAGTTGTCATCTAGCCACGTATGGCGCTCTGGCGAGCATGCCATCTTTCTCACTACGCCAAAATGATTTGTACTGGCACATAGAAACTAGCGTGCTGGCCAGCACAGTGGTGCACAGGGACGTCGGCTCTGCACCTGCCAGTGCTGGTGGGCAACATAAGCCACCCACCAGCACAAATGGTCCCATTGGTGCTGGCGGGTGGCTTATGTCGCCCGCCAGCTGAGGTGGACACAGTCACTTGAAAATTTGATTTTTTTTCAAATGACCTCAAATGGAGAAACTCTCAACATGAAAGTTGTAGATCCCAAGAGGTTATGAAACTTTGTAATTTACAACTTTTAAATTTGAAATCATATTGTCAATGAAATTCAAATTTGAATCTCTTAAATTTGAAATTCAAATTTCGTAAACAACCTCAAATGGAAAAACTCCCAACATGAAAGTTGTAGATCTCAGAAAGTTATGAGACTTTGTAGTTGAAAGTTTTTAATTTGAATCCGTTTAGAGCCTAAAAAACCGATTTACACTCGGTGTAGTATAATATGAGTAGAATCAAAACTGCGTACGCATATCAGTGTGTGATGTAGTGATAGAGAAAGTTTCGCGCGAGGGGAGAGGCCACAGGTTCGAACCACGGCAACCGCGGAGCATCGCGACTTTACGCAAAAAAATGCGTGACTTGCGACAGGTGGCTAGCCGATGGGTCCCTCCCCTAAATTTTTTTTTGCTATTTATTTTTGACTTTTTTAGTGCTGGTCGGAAAACCTCAGTGCTGGCGGGCGACTTATTAAGCGCCCGCCAGCACTAGGTCTCTGTGCTGGCGGGCGAACATCCGCCAGCACTGAGACGATTTGTGCTGGCACAAGGTCGCTGGTAGGCGCTCCACCCGCCAGCAAAGACCCCTTTTACCTGTCAGCACAAATTGTTTGTGGCCTAGTGTCTCTAGCTAGTAAACACTAGACGATGCTGAACCGGCAGACTCATTTGATGACAAATCAAAGAGTAGCCCGCAGTAAATACAGGGGACTGCTGAAGAGTACGCGAAATGCAGACACAATGCATTTGGTCCCTTAGACGATGCCACATGCAGATCTGTAGCCCGTTTGGGTCGACTTTAATTTGAGCTTGATTTAGTGGACAATATAGGATTAGGTTTCAGGAGAGTAATGTTACGGCCACACAAAAAAACTAATCCTGAAACAGGATGTGCGCGTACACATCTATAAAAAACCAAGACCGATAAATATTCAAAGGGAACAGATTCGAACTCTCGTAGAAAAGTTTCATTCATTCAACAATTAATTATACTAATTCAAAGAAGAAATACAGTTTCGTCATGGGGAGGGTAAGGTTCTATGCATCCTCTATCCATTGTGTAATGGCACTGTGGGATATCTGTCAACACACAGCTAGCATGCTTGTGCCTTTAAGAATATATGACTCGGGAGTGGAGAGTCAGGCAGGAATCAGTGAGTTGGGAGGAGAGAGTCAGATAGGAGTCGTGTGGGAGTCGGACAGGAGTCGGGCGGGATTCGGACAATAGTGGAGCGGGACTCGAGCAGTATTCAGGTGGGAGTCGGGCAGGAGTTGGACAGGAGTCGGGCGAGAGTCGGATCGGAGTCGAGCGGTAGTCGGTGGAGTTGGATGAGATGTTGTATATCGGGAATCGAGCGAGTCGGGCGGACATGATATTTATTGTATACAACATTTGACTACCATATAAAATAATAAATTTACCATATATTTATTACATATGTTTAAATAAATAATAAAGAAATCTATCATCACATACAACATCTCATCCAACTAACATGACACATCCTCTGCAATCTTCTCCATTAAAACATACACAAATATGCATGTAAATAAAAAAATCTCATTCTTAGCTCATTCTATAAATCACGAAATACTCTTATCACAAAGCATCAAACTTAAAATACTAAGCATATATCAAGGGAGGATGAAGTAACTAACCTCTAGATCACTTCAATGAGTGAAATCATGGAGAAATCTTCGTAAATCAGGCAAAAACTCCCCTAGGGCTCCATGGTGAGGGGGAAGCTCGAGCTTGAAGAGTAGAGAGGGTGAGGCTCGGGCAGAGGAAGAAGATGACGATTTATGGCTGTTGCACATTAGTACCGGGCGAAGAAACACTG
Organism: Cenchrus fungigraminus; assembly: GCA_036936925.1. NCBI lineage: Eukaryota > Viridiplantae > Streptophyta > Magnoliopsida > Poales > Poaceae > Cenchrus > Cenchrus fungigraminus. The sequence continues at coordinate 121,654,691 of CM072770.1, read as the reverse complement.
GTATTAATGTCGTCACATTAGTACCGGATGGTACCTGCCTCAGTACTAACGTGCTGGCCTCACAATAGTACTGGTGCTGGTCTCCACCCGATACTAATGTAGCACATTAGTACCGGTGCTTGAGCCAGGCCGTCACTAATGTATGCTAGGGGGGCCCGCACTAATGAGGGCAATAGTACCGGGAGTAAAAATACCCAATACTACTGAAGTTTTGGACCTGGGACAAATGGTCGATTCTCTAGTAGTGTTTGCATCAAGACGGCAACATATGCATCGGTTGACACTTGACAGTGACAACTGCACTTCCTTTTTATTTACTGTTGAATCTCACTCTTATCATAAGGCAGAGATGTCATGTATAAGACAGATGTGGCCTCTCCAATGTGCAGCAAAACTTGATCCTATACAATAAATACTTCTATGGATCCAGGTCTCAAACATTGTGTGGTCGGTCCCATAAAAAAACCCAACTCTATCCATGTATGTATCCAGGTCCTCGTAAATAAAAACATTGTGTGGTCGGTCCCATAAAATACTTATATGGATCCAGGTCTGACGCAACACAATGTCTATTCATGTTTAATCCAACAATCATTTTTTTAATCGTGGGGACCTCACATATGGATTCAAGGCCTGGTTCCTACCCATTGTACGCAAAAACAACAAGCAGCATCACATCAATGTGACCAGGTATGGTACCATATATTGCTGGTACCCTTGAGCACTCATGATGAACAATTAACTAAATCGGTTACCACTACCTATACCACATTATAGTACATACACCCTTTGTCTCAGAAAGAGTGTCGCTAGAAAACCGTGTTTGTCTCACAAACACGCTTGCCGGACGACACTCTTTCTGGGACGGAGTAGTATGTGGTTAATATACATCAATTAAAGGCAATGTCAGACTCACATCTGCGGTGGTGGTGTATTGTGTTGTGATGCACATGTTAGGGGCTGTAGAGATGTGCAAATTTGCACTGCAAATGCACTCTTCACCCATCACATCGGGTCACATCTTCCACTACGTGAAAACCTCAAATAGGTCACGCAGTATTTGTAACGGGCCCTTAACACCCGTTACATGCACCCACATCTGTAACGGTTGTTATTTGGCACCCGTTACAGATAAGCGCGGCAGACCGACCTCGGGGTTGGCCTCCGCAACGCCCGTTACCAATGTGGACTTCTGGTAACGGTCTTCTTAAACACCCGTTACATGAATTCTTTGTAACGGACGTTAAATCGAGCCCGTTACACAAGTTAAACCTATCGGTAACGAGCTCGTAAAGTCCGTTACTGATCAATACCCTATCGGTAACGGGCTGTTTAAGTCTGTTACTGATCACTACCGTATTGGTAACGTGCTATAAAGTCCGTTACCGATGAGCATTTGACGCCTGTTACTAGACTGAGAGCCCAATAATTAAAGTCTAATAGCACTCTTCACTGCCGTGAAGCGGGAGCGCGACGGCAGTGAACAAATGAGACGGAAGTTTGTGAATCATCGTCTCCTTTGAGTCTGTCCTCATTGACAGGTCAACTCGATCTCTCATTGCTTCCATTTTGACATACAAGCACAATCAACACACATATCTTCTGAGACAAAACAGACATCATAAGAGAGATAACTTGTCCACAGGAATAAAAATAATTATTACAAAAGGTTAACTTGTCCATCAGGCTAGGACTTAACTTGTCCATCACATTATTTACTATGGTCGTGCTATCTGACCATACACATCAACAAAGGCATGCCCCTTGAACATCCACAAAAGTATGGCTACTGACCCTGCACATTAACAAGCTTGAACTAGATCATGCCCCATCAAGATTGGCTCTTTTTGCAGCCTCTTCGTAAGCAACCAAGGATTCTTGAAGCCCTTCGAGCGCACCTTCAATGGGCTCGAGATTTTGTTCAGTTGTATACTTGTACCTCCTTATGTGCTTAGCCTTTTTGATAAGGATGTTCACTTCTTTCGTGATTTTTTCAAACTCAGGTTTCACATAATCCCAGACATTAAGGTTTAGAAGTAACTCAAGCTCTGCTCGCGACTCAAAGAGTTTTGCCTGAAACAGGGTTAAACATGGTATAAGAATAACATAGTTAATTCAGAACTAATTTGCCTCAGAACTTGGAGCAGTATAGGAACAGTCATAGGAAAATTATATAAGAACTTGAAAATTATCCTAGGCTTCATAGCAGGGTGTGACAAGTAAAAGCAGAACTTAGTTCAGAACTGATTTGCATCAGAACTTGGTATAAGATCATGACAAGCATGGAAGACATCATCATAGGCACTAATTAACTTTATGAAGCTCAAGCTCAAGCTAGCTTAAGCTCCATCTATAGAACAAATAAAAAGACAGTGAGATTCAGAGAAACTTACCTCGCCGTCGTCGTGGTCGTTGCCAGAGTCAGAGATGAGGTCCTCTACACCTTCTTCGCCGCTCCCTCGACCCCTCTTCGTAGTTGCTAGACACTTGTGCTCGCAAACGTGAGGTAGGCCCCTCGCCCACTTCGCTGCCCCCTCGCCGGCACGCTCCTCCTTGCCGCTGCTTGGCCCCTCGTCGGAATCTGAGAGGATCCAGTCGAGGACCCTCGTCTCCGGCATTGGCTTCACTCCACCGCCACTTGGCCCCTCTCCGGCGCTCATCGTCGTCTCCCTCTTCGCCGCCGGCACGCGCGCGGATCCAGTTGCGGCACCGCTTCGCGTTCCGGTTCTCCTCGATCCCAGGTGCGCGGGGTCGTCCGCTGCTTGGCCCCTCGCCGGCGCTCATCGTCGTCTCTGTCTCCACACCTCCTCTCACGCCTCCTCTACGCTTTTTTTAAGGAAAGTGTTGCGCTTATCCATTCGGAAAGAAGAAGGGGGCGGTTGAATATTTATTTTGCAAAATGGATAGTCAATGCCGACGCGGGTTAGCAAACCCGCGTCGCTTTGTTGGCTGGTGCGCGGGCGGGCAATGGTTACCTTCTTTATACTAGTCTGCTGACGCTAGCACGTGGGCCCGACACTTTTTTTTGAAATGACACTTGCTTCCCTAAAAAATTAGGGCCCATAAAGCAGCACCTAAAAATTAATAAAAATACGAACAATTCATAGTTTTTTTAAGAATCGAACAACTCATAGGAGTAGTTGGGCATTTGGTATTTTGAATAAAATATGAACAGTCACACGTCTCCTTGTGACCACATGACTCTTTTTGTGGCCAAGAGCTCTCCTGAGCGGACACGGGTTCTGAGGCGTGTGACCGGCCGCCTGACGGTTCGCCGTCTTGTCAATATAAATCCCGGCCGGCCAAGAACTTCGTCAACCGCGGCACTAAGAAAACCCCAGCACCACCGTCTCCGGTCACCAAGAAGTGAATCCAAGAGCTTCTTCTTCCTCAAGCGCGCGCATGGCATCGTCAAGCGAGCCATCCAGGAAGCGGGGGAGGGAGGAGGTGCCGCCGCCCCCGCCCGCCGAGCCCGAGGAGGTGCCGCCGCCCCCGCCCGCCGAGCCCGAGGAGGTGCCGCCGCCCCTGCCCGCCGAGGTGAAGCCGCCCCCACCCGAGGAGGTGAAGCCGCCCCTGCCCGACGAGCCCGAGGAGGCGCTGGCGCCGCAGCCCGTGGCGGTCGTGCGTGCTCCTCCACTAAATGCTGACGAAGCCACTTGGTCAGTGAACTTGTTCCGCGATGCTTTCGTGAAGCTTCGAAAGGTGGCCGTTCGTCTCGGGGTCCCAGTACCCAGGGATCCGCTGCAGATGACCGTGAAGGATTACGCCTTCAAGATCAATATCTTGGTTGGGGACCTGGAGAGAGGAGTGCACGCCCCCGTCGACGACGACGACGGCGACGATGGCAGCCTCTCCGGCTCCGGCTCCGGCTCCGGCTCCGACTCCGACTCCGACGGTGGGGCTCCTCCGGCGGTGACTACCTCTGCTTAATTAATTTGTTTCTCTGTTAATGTGTTCTTCCTGTGTGTTTGTTGAACTTGTGATGGACTAGTAGATCCTCTGTTAATATGTTCCTCCTGTGTGTATGTTGAACTTGTGATGAACTTGTGATGAACTTGCAATGTCTATGGCAGCAGCTTACATTGAATTGCAATGTGTATGCCAGAAGTTTGCTACTCTGTTTGTGTCATTATATGGCAGCAGTTCACAATGAATTGCAATGTGTATGCCAGAAGTTTGTTACTCTGTTTGTGTTAATCCGCGTTTCCTTTGCCTCGTGCTGCAATGAAATGTCAGCACAGATGAATTGATGAATTTTGTGATGTGTGACACATTAAGATTTGTGACCCAATTGTCATTCCATCCATTCTTCATTCATACATTTAAGTTTGTCATATGTGACAAATTTTTCATTCTTCATCCACACAGATGAAGCAAAAGCACCACTTTTAACATCAGAATTACTTCTTTGCAGCATACATCCCCAGTAAACATCCAAATACTACACAAACAACAGCCACAATAATCAAGTTCATCTTCCAGATCACATTGTCCATCTTCTCCTCCAGTGCTTTCTTCCTCTGCTTGTCCTCCAGTGCTTGCCTCTGCTCGCCGCTCCCAATTTGACATTCCACTGAATCAACTACTTCATCGACCGCGTCTACCCAGTTCGACGGTCGAAAAACAATGACGCCAGCATCCTTCAGCATCTGGAGATACTCCTTGTGGAAACGATAAAATCCACAATTCTTGGTGTACTGCAGAATCAAAAGCACATAAGAACCCTAACTCAGATTTGGGAGACACAGCAGACTACTCACCGAGTTCCTTGCACACTTGAAATAAAGACGACCGTGGTTTTCACCTTCCTTCTGCGTCCGCCCCTCCACCACCCGAGCCATACCACAGTCCGGGCAAGGGACCAGTGGAAAGCCGCTTAGCTCACCCACTGGATCCAAGCCGATGGAGTGATTGCGGCTGCTCCGGCAACCTTGAACCCTGCTCCTCGCATGTGACGCCCCAGGTTTTCATTAGGGTTATTTAACGCTAATGACCGAGTCAATCAAGTCAAACACGTGGACTCTGGTCAAACTTGGTCAACCTGGGTCATCACCTCGAAACCCTAGCCGGCAATCACTAATGATCAACTAATGGTCAACCTTGGTCAAAGCTTGGTCAAATCAAGTCAAACCCCCTCTCAAACCCTCTGACATCCATGGTGACTCTAGTACTTTTGCCGCGTTCTCCAAATTTCACCTAAACACTTCAAATTCTCCCAATGTAAAAGTTGTGTAGTTTGTCAAGGGACACAACTTTCATGTTGAGCGGCATTTGAGATTTGAGGTGGAAAATGGTGTAAAACCTTGGTCAACGCAGCACAACACTTCATCGGCGCCATGAAAACTGCCAAGTTGGCATGCCTTTTGTGCATAATCTATTGATCAAAACACCCATCGGCCTTTTTAAAAGTTGTAGAGGGTCAGCTGATCTACAACTTCTCTATTCACACCTTGGAGCACTTTTGTTGCGAAATCTGGAGATAAACTTGGTCGAACAGGGCAACCCCGAAATGTTTCCGCGCCGGAACGCGCTCCTGCGCGACGTCGCGCGCCGGCAGGCGCCAGACCGCGCACCCACGCCACTGGCTGGGCCCGGACGCCGAGGGACACGCTCCCCCACGTGCGCAAGGTGGGCCCGCTCCAAAGCACACCGCCCTTCCGGTCCTCTCCCCTTGCGCCACGCGCCACGCGCGCACGGGTGGCGCCGCGCCGACCATGCCGCCCACCCAACGGCGTCGCCGCCATACTCGGCCGCGCACGTCGCCTGTGCTGGTGCCATGCCGCGCCCATGCCACGACGTGGCTCTTGACCGACTCGTGACCCCCTCCCCAAGGCACGAGCACCTATTTAAGGAGCCGAAGCTCGCCGGTTGTGCGCAATGCGCCGGCGCCCAGAGCCGCCGCGGGCCGCCATTGACGGCCGCACGGTGAGCTTCCACATCCCACCAACACCGTCACCCCTAGCGTGCTCCACCTCTTCCCTCAAGCACCACTGGAGCCTCCACACCCGCTTGTTACCCAGGCCGACCCGCAGGTTCGCCGGAGCCCGAGCTCCAGCGACGTCCGCCGCCCTGCTCCGCCGGCCACGCCCTCCGGTCGTCTCCCTGCCGCAAGTAAGCACCCAAATCGGCCCTAGGCGAACCCTAGATCCTCCCCAGCCACTCCCCCGGCCAGGAACGCCGGCGAGGTCGCCGGATTCCGGCCGCCCGCGCCACCGCGCCGCCCAGGGACTACATTGCTTGCTCTGAGATCTTTCCAGGGGTGTTTCTGTGAAGTAAGGACCTGTTCGTAAGGATCTTATCTTAGTTTCTTTGTGTTTTGGTCCAGAGGCTTGGGAAAATCATATCAAATCGTAGAAAGATCCTAAAAATGCAAAACCAATTTTCCTGCCTTCCTTGTGAGTAGATCTACATCTTTTGCAAAGCATGTATATACTTTTGAGTTATAGTTTTTGCATGAAAAATTGAAATCCTTTTAACCTAGATCTGTTGTACTGCAAAATCCACACATGTTCATGAGCTGATTTTTGGATATGTTGTGAGTACTAGCATGTGTAGGCTCTGTGCAAAAATTTGCACAAAGTTACTGAGTAAATCTTTTACTATGATTTATCTTGTATTAATGCTATTTCTGCCTTAATGATTTTTGTAGCGAAACATAAATAGAGTTTTTGAGCTCAACTTCTGTGAATGGTAATGAAATGCCTATATGCACCCTTTTTGAATGAATCATGATTTTTGGACTGCTAGAAATATTTTTTCCTGATTTATGCTTGTTTTTAATCATAAATGTGTAGTTCAAGATCTATAATAGCTATGGATGTGTTTGTTGGTTTCCTAGGCTTGTTTTAAACCAGAGAAGGTGTAGGAGAAAGTTTGGCTCCAGAAGTGCTATATTTATTTTTGTGTGCTTTTATCTCATTTATGCTAGCTAGAAAAGTTATTTCTTTGTATATTTAGTTTCAAAGCTCCAACTTGTGTGCTTGCTGTTCAAATGACTTGCTTCTGGTCAGAGAGACCAGTGGGTACTAGTTTGGCTGTTTGTAAAGCTGTTTGTTGAATAAAAGTAGAGAAACCCTTATAGGCTTGATAATAAAATTTATGGGAAAATCATTCTTTTATATGCTTGAACCCTATGGATAGGTTAAGAAAATGAGTGAAGAGTTGGAAACTCCCTCCTTGCTGTTGTGCATTTAATTTTGTTTATTTATTTTAGATGTGTGCACAATCACCATAAAGAGAAAAATAAATAAGCCTTTATAATAATCTTTAAAAGGAAAAGTGTTAAATATTGTTGTCAAGGTGAATATGGTCAACCATATGCTCCTTGTGGACTGTTTGCTACTGTTTTGTTTAAATTAAATTAATTACACTCTAATTAATGCATGTGCATCCTCCGTGTAGAAGTTCCTGACGGTAGTTACACGCTCGTGCCGGCTGACGAGGACGAGGGAGCAGGAGGAGACGTGCACTACGTGTCCGTAGATCAAGACCCGGACCAAAGTCCGGAAGTTTGTTTGACTACTTGTGCTAACGAAGGCAAGCCCCGGTTTAATCATTAACCTATGTGTTTCATTTAAACTTCTGAATTTATCATTGTTATTTTATGTGCATTTACGTTCAGGAGTTGAATTGAAACCCTAGTTGCATGATCCTTAAGTACCTATGATCTTTTACTAGCATGTTAGGTCGCTAGTTGCTATGCTCTAAGGATCCGGTACAAGTCGAGTGATGTTCGTCACTCGCGAGAATAGGATCTCCTTTATGGAATCACCATATTTATAAATGGATGGCTCATGTGGTAAGAGCATGGGATTTGGGCTCCGGTCCAGTGGCTTCGTTGGTTAAGTGTTTGAACGTACTAAGCACTTGTCGGAAATGGGCACGGTAAGCCTAGTACCTAAATGAGGCGGTGCGGGAACTTTGCGCTACTAATCTTAGGGTTGCGGCCCCAGGCTCGCCACCTGAGTACATGCGTGAGACTGGGTGACCTTGGTGGCGTAGCCCAGTAAACCTTGTACTTAAGACTGTAACATCTGATCCCAATCCGAGGAATGACGGGAACCGCCTGGTTGGAGCACTCTTAGTGAGGGCACCTCCCGTGTGTTTAGGTCTACCTTGCAAGGTTTAAATCAATCGATTGTCGGCCTCTCACCGTTATCTGAGACTACTTAATCTACTGGCCATGATATCCCTTTATGATGGAACTTTGTGAATATTGTTACTTGATTAATTGTATTGTACAACTTATGATTGCAATAGTTGCTTATCTAGTAATGATTACTTCTACTAGAACTTGAGCTAAAATGTGAAAGTAAGGATTCACTACTTAGTAGCTTTTTGGCAAACAAACCCACTAGCCAAAAGCCTTGCATGCTTAGAGGTAAAGTCTTTTATTTTTAGACGGGTAAGCCTTGCTGAGTATTAGTATACTCAGCCTTGCTATTTAAATGTTGTTTCCAGGTAATGCATGTGATGTGTGGCCTGGAGAAATTCCACCCGGCTGGGAGCTGGAATGGGTGGATGATGACGAGTGATTGTATCATGGACGGCCTCCTATGATACTTGTCGTACCGCTTAGTTATTTCCGCTGTTTTAATAAACTCTGAACCATTTACTTTCATGTCAAGAACCATGGTTTGTAATAATGGACCCTACGGGGAAGACTTGTGTTAATTTGTAAGACACTCTGGACTCTCCTTCGTGGGAGTTTTAATGTATACGTTTCGATCCTCTATGTGTGTTTCAAGTGATTTACCGGGCTTTGACCCGGCAACACTCAACGAGATGATTCTTTATTATCGCTTAATGACCAAATGGAGTGGTTTAGGCGATAGTACGGAATTATCTCGGATGGGGTTGTCACATCGCACGTGCACCTCCAGACGAAGCGGCGTAGTGCGACATGTGCGCGACGGCGGGGAAGGACGGGCAGGCTACGGTTATCTTTTTTTATATAGGCTTCTGACGCTGACGCGTGAGCTCGACACTATTTTTTTTGAATTGAAACTTGCTTCCCTCAAATATTAGAGCCCATAAACAGCACCAAAAAATTCGTAAAAATACGAACAATTCATAGTTGGTAATTTAGTATTTGAATAAAATATCAACAGCCACACTTGTCTAACCAAATTTCTTAAAATTAGATTTTTTATCTCTTGTTTACGATATAATAATTATAATAACGTCTTAGTGTGTTCTAAAAATTCTACAAATTGACATGGTAACATAATTTAAGTCCCTAAGCTTGTCTACAAAAATTCAAATGGTTTCGAAAACAGAAGATTATCCTTGTGTACAAATGTCTACATCTCTCACATAGTTTCTTAAATGTTACTTCAACATTGAAGTTTTCCACACTTTAAAACATGTTCCAACTCATATGCATTTGAAATTTTAACATAACCTTATGTTCACCATAAGATTACGAAATGCAAAGTTTCATTAGTAATGGTTGTGTAAAACAAATATTATTTCTATGTTGTAATTATAAGAAACAATATAAGGTGTATAAACAACATCCAAGAAATGGAATTACATACGAAAAAATGTCATAAATGAATAGATGTTGATTTTAGAAAAATTCAGAAACAAATATCATCAAATTTGGATTACGGTTGACGGAGAAATACGTGATACAAAATTTGATTGCAGATTAAAAGGGGAAAAGCAAACTGTTCTTCATTCGAATAGACCTGGCCCCGTCCCTTCATTGGCGACGGGTGGTTGTTAATCATCGTATCATTTGCGCATCCGAACCTTTTTAATAAACGCTCCGCCCCGCATTCCGCCTTCTATCCCCTTCTCCGGCTTCCGCCTTCCTCGTCTCCGTCGCAGGGATGGCCCGCGACTCTAGGGGGAGGTTCTGCAAGGAGGAGGCCCCGCGGTCACGTCCCCATCCGTCTTCCTCGGTGCTGTCCGCCGCCCCCTCCAAGAGAGTGAGGTTCCACGGCGACGAAGAGGAGCCGTCCCAACGCGCCGTCCCCGTGCGTCTTCCTCAGCGCTCCATGGAAGAGGCCGGTTCTTCGTCGGCCCGGGGGAGGAAGCCGTACACGCGCGCAAGGGCCAAGTTGGCAGACTCCAGCGACGCCCGCCATGGAGAGGCAGGGTTTTTTTTCCTCAACGCGAAGGAAGAAGCGGTCCACGCGCATTGAGGTGAGCGCGGACTCCTCCGGCGACGACCCGGGCAGAAGAGTGGTGGTAGACCTCATCTCCTCCGGCGACGACTCCGGCAACAACTCCGGCAACAACTCCGGCGACGATTCTGAAGACCATGAGGCAAGTTCTGAAACCATCACGCACGATTTGTCCTTGTTCACATATTCACTGATCAATTGTTCTAATGCATCAATTTCCATTTGTTGTAGGAAGTTGCTGCACATGACATTAACAGGATTTGGACTGAAATCAACAAGCTCAAGGAATCGGCTGAAGAGAAGCAGGTAAGTTTTGAAACTAGTTAGAGCTAAACAGCTTTCTTGTAAATTACAACTATTATGAAGCTTGCATCAATATAATTTTTTCCTTTGTTTTAGGAACGTGCTGTTACTCGGGATGACATTGACTACATCTGGAAAGGAATCGACAAGCAGGATGAGCAGCTTAAAGCCGCACAAAAGAGGCAGGAGATTGAACTTCTAAAGAAGAATGCTGAGCTGGCAGAAAGAGTTGCAAAACTAGAGACAAGGCTAGCTGAACTTGAGGCACCAGCACAAAAGAAGCCATCCTAGCTAACTAGTTCCCTTGCAGCTACAATCTAGTTTGGTGATGCGCCCAGCTGATGCAGTCTTATTTTGGTGATGTGCCCTGCTGATGCATGTCAGATGTGAATATGTTTGTTTTGAGTTAGTTTGCTTGGTGATGTGAACTTGTGATACATGTCATATGTAAACATGTGATGCTATATCAACAGTCACACTTGTTTGCTTTGGTGATGTGAACTTGTGATGCATGTCATATTAGAGCCCATAAACAACACCTAAAAATACGAAAAAATACGAAAAATTCACAGTTTATGATATAAAAAAATACGAAAAATTCACAGTAATTGAATAAAATATCAACAGCCACACTTGTTTAACCAAATTTCTTAAAATTAGATTTTTTATCTCATGTTTATGATATACTATACTAGTAGTAGAGTAGTACTTGACTACATTACTCGTTTTAAGGCCCACACAAGCCCACTCGTGCTAGGTTAGTAGGGAAGGACGCCTCCCTCACGCAGTCTCCTCCCACTCTCCCCTCGCGCCGCCGCCGCCGCTTTCTCCCCCTCGCCTTCGTCCCCCTCACCTCCCCCCACGCCGCGACGCACGCTACACCCCTTCGCTGAGACGCGCGCCACACCACGCTCGGCGTGACACGCACCACACCTCTGATAGCGAGATCTGGAGGAGGAGGGACCCAGCAGCGGCGGCGACGACGACGACTAGAGGATGGATCCAACGACGACGACGACGACTAGGGGAGGGATCCAGCGACGACGACGATGACGACAACTAGGAGGAGGAGGAGGGATCCAGCCACGAGGTCGACACGAGGACGAGGACGTGGCGGCGAGCAGGCAGTGACGAGGAGTAGAGATCCCTCCGCTCCGGCAGTGACAAGGTCAGTGGCGAATCTAGGATTTGAGTTTATGGTATGCCGCTCTAAAAATGTCTTATACAATTCGGTAAATGCATTCTACCAACTCGGTAATAATTATAAAATTAACAACAATTCAGTAATAACTGTAAAATTAACAACGTAATTTGGTATATTTGCTCGAGTTTATGCAATTAGGCCAAGCGAGCGTATGCAGCACACATGCGTTCAGATAATCAAGTATACAACATATGCGTGCGTATGGTTTTCTTTTTATATAAATGCGTATAAATATACTTGTACTTGTGGGAATTGCAGGGTATGCCGTGGCTCCTTTGTATAAATACATGTGGACATACTTAGCTGTTGATGGTATACATACTTAGCATTTCCCTTCAGATTGACTCTTATATTTGGTTTTGCTCTTATTCCTATGTACATCTGCACATTCTCTCCAAGTTGAATAAGTACCTCATCAGCAACAGAGGTAGCCTGCATCTTCCTCTTTAAAATGGTAAGATCGCATTGCCTGAACTAATTTTTTGGTTACTGAATTTTCCATTTATGTTAATGGTTTACCAAGAACCAATGATATTACAGTGGGCTAAAGTAGTTACTGTAATTCCCTTGACTATTAATTCACTGGATAAATCTGACGAGGACTATAGACCTGGGCCACAAGATGAAGAAGAGGGTTATGGCACTGCTAGTGCACAACAAGACCAGGTGGGTGGGGCTCAGCGCCGAGGCAGAGCGCCAAGGACATCCACAAAGTGGCCAAGTGACACAATGATAGTCACTGAGGTCGACATAGTGGGGATGCCAGTACCATTGACTCAAAAGCGCAGGTTCAGGGCGCTTGCGGGGCTCGTTGATAGACAAAAGATACCTTTGCACTTGCCAGAATTTAAAGAACTAAGCAATGATGAAAAGTGACACTTGTTTGATAAGCATGTGCAGAAACACTTGAAGTTTCAGGAAGACGCGAAACCGCAGGCATTCAAGCTTTTCTGGAAGACGGCAGCCAAGGCATGGAGACAATTCAGATTTTAGCTTAGGCGAGATTTTATCAGAAAAGGACTTGAGCCATTTACAAGGCACCCATTTATTGTCCCGGAACAGTGGAAGGAGTTCATGAAACAGGAGGAAACTGAGCAAGCCTTATCTGCTAGTGTCAAGTTCAAAGAACTCCGAAGCCGGAATACAAGCGAGCACAGCATGGGTCCAGCTGGTTATACTGTGAAACTAGAACAATGGGAGGAAGAGGACAGACAATTAGCTGCAGCTGGTATCCCCAACCCATATGACGCCTACCCTGACGATCATTCCAAGAATTGGCTGCGAGTAAGGAGTAAGCTAGTGATTAATGACCGTGTTGCCGTGATAGTGTTCAACAACAAAGAGGCAGAAAAATTGGCTGCAGACATCAAGGAGAAGATTGCATGTGCAGAATCTTCGGGAATGGCAGGGCAGAGGGAGTATGATGTGCTAAGTCAGTACTTGGGCCGCCCTGAACAACCAGGTCGTGTGCGTGGTGTCTCCAGCTACCAGGACTGGAAGTATGCATGGCCTCAGCACGTCGAGATGTACAGGAAGAGGAAGAGGACGAAGATCGACGCATCAGTTGATACGGAAAAGATAAAGGAACAAATCAAGCAAGAACTGGTGGCTGAGATGCAGATGCAGAACATGCAGATGCAGAGGTGGTGTTGTCACCAGATGGTGTTGTCACCAGTGTCCAATCGCGCAAGCCCTTCCCCCGCCACACTGAAGAGCAGCTGTGCGTCCGCAGATAATGTAGGTTTGATCGATGGCACTGCAGAGTTGGCGACGGAGGTGCGCTGTGACGATCATACACACGAAGACCTTATAGGCATGTTGACTGAACCCACACACTATGGCCTATGGATCACATGGAGGGGTCTTCAATGTGAGGCTGCAATTGGTCTTGTTCATCCAGAGGAGACTACGCTACAAACAGTCCCGATTCATGAAGACTGTGTTGTGGTTGAAGTGCTCACTGTATATACTATCTTTGCGGATGAACTGTTGGAATACCCTCTTAATGACGAGGTGATGAAACTCGGACAAGCTGAAGGACAGAGGTTACAGTGGAGAAGGTGTCGGATTGACATCAAAGGAGCACCAACATGTAAATCTCGTTCACAGGCTACGGTACAGATTCCTTGTAGTTCACAGAGTATGGTACAGGTTCCTTCCTCACATGGTTCCCCACATCCTCCACCTCCTCCTCAATCCCCACATCCGCAAGACGTTCCATTCGGACCTCCTCCTCGTCCTGAAAAACTTGCATCCCCACCTCCTCGTCATCCTGAAAACGCAGAAAAACTTGCATCCCCACATCCGCAAGAGACACCAAATATTACATCCCCACCACCACCACCACCACCTCCTCCTCCTCCTCCTCCTTCTCCTCCTCATGAAACAACAAAACCTACACCCCCCAAACGAAAGTGCTCAAAACAATCATGCCAAAGCAGGTACATCTGGGCCTAATACCTCTGTAATAGGTCGTGGTGAGACACCACTGTTACAAGTCAACCAGAGTGATGTGTTGGCTGGTGCTGATAAATCTGTCGACGACATTTCGAAGAAAGCTGTAGGTACATCTGGGCCCAATACCTCTGTAATAGCTCCTGCAGAGACACCACTAGGCAAGAAAGCCCTTGAGAAACCTTCAGCCATTTCAAATCAGTAAGGAAAGAAACTTGCCGAAAATAAAATCTCCACACCACGTACAGCAGGCAAGAAATCCCTTGAGAAACCTTCAGCCATTTCAAAGCTGCAAGAAGAGAAACTTGCCAAAAATAAAAGCTCTACACCTCCTACAGCAGGCAAGCAAGCCCTTAAGAAACCTTCTTCAGCCATCTCAAAGCAGCAGTAAAAGAAAATTACTGTAAATAAAACCTCTAAGATGCCTACTGCAAAGCGATCTAAGAGAAACACCAAGAAGAATCCTTGGTCTATGACTAACCCAAAGCGATATGAGAGAAACACCCAGAAGAATCCTTGGGCTACGGTTAACACAAAATACAAATTCGGAAAGAGCCTTCTCAGTTATGATGATCTCAAAAATGCTCCTCCTTGTACCAGAGAGCTCCACACATTCTACATGCAACGTGGTAAGTCAGATGATGATTCTAACATTATGGTCGCACTTCGGCCCGGGACCAGTGCAGGGCCTCAGAGAGATGAATCGTCAAACGGACTCCAGCAGCTACCAGTGCAACTCAGTGATTTGTACGATCTCTTCAACTTGGATGCTTTGGATCTGACACTTCTCCGCTGCTTCATCCTGTAAGTTGCTTGAAAATTTAATCTGCTTCTCACTAATCATTCTCTATCGAAATGTGCTTTTTGCTTCACATCATCTTTACCATGTATTTTGCCTCCTTACACTTTGTTTTTTCTTACTAATAGGAATATGGCTGTAGAAGTTGAGAAGACGGGCGCTGCAGTTGGCTTCCTTGATCCTGAATGCCTTTGCTCGACAACGTTGAACAGCACGGATAACACTCTGTCTTTCTCTGTGTCTTATATGTGCAATGCCTTCAGACTATATGCTAAAAAGGAATTCATCCTTACCGCTTATCTCAGTACGAACCACTGGATTGCAGTGGCGATCGTTCCGTAGCAGCGGAAGGTCTACTATCTTGATTCATTGAAGAGAGTTAAGACTGATATTAACCCTTTCAAACAAATCATTAATGAGTAAGTTATTTCTTTCTTAACCTGCGGACGTTCCTCAACAAACTGTGCAGAGTATATTAATTAATAGTGCCCTAACAATTGTTGCATGTTTCGTTGTAGGGGTTGGGAACGTTACTGCCGCAATAAGAAGTCACGCCTTAGCACCTGGGAACATGTCAAAGATGTTAAGGTACATACCACTTATTTTCTTCTTGTGGAAGCTAGTACTAAAGCTTGAGTTTATTTCTTCTCGATCACCACTATTTTTCTTTGTACATTTATTGCAGTGCCACCAACAACCTAATGATTCCAAACTCTGCGGCTTCTATTGTGCCTATCACATGCTTAAATTAAAAGATAGAGACCCAGATATGGAGGTACTTTCTTGGGATCTTCATTTGTAAAACCTGCAACTGAGCACAGTTCTTGCTTATTAGCACTGCACATGTTTGGTAACCACCTATATATGTGTGCTGACTGGTGACATTGTTATATCCAGAGATTAGGGCTAGCTGAGCATCCTCTCGACAAATCAGCGCTGATCTATGTTCGTGAAAGAATTGTCACATTCCTCATGGAACAGGTGATCACAGTCGGAGGAAAATTTCATGCTGATGAAACTGTGTGGGCTCATATTATGCATGGTGACTAGGAAATTTTTGCATTCATTCTTGTCCATGAATTTTGAGATATTGTTGTCAAGCCAGTGGTGCTTCTTTACTTGTGAGATGATGATGCTGAATTTTGTCATATGATGCATATGAATTATGTGGATTTCTGTGAATTTGGATGCTGGATCTAATTTCTGTGAATTTAGTCATATCCTGGCTGGTTCCAGGATGCAGGCCAAATCCTGGCTGGTTCCAGGATGCAGCCGGCAAGCAGGCAGCAAGTTACTGTAGGGGTGGCCTACGTATCTGTAACGGTCGTTAATTAAAGCTCGTTACAAACACTGATCACTAAGTAACGGGCTTCATTTGGAACACCCGTTACAAACATGCCAACAATGTAACGGGCAGGGTAAAAGCCCGTTACCAGTACTGACCGGTGGGCCCCAGAACTTGGCCCGTTCGTCGAGACATCGGAGACGCAGGTTCACTGCACGCGTCTCCGATATTGATTTCACAGTAACGGGTTCTGTTCTGGTGCCCGTTACCAAAGTTCCCTGTGGGCCCAGAGAAACAGTCATTTTCACGTGACCGGTGACTAGTTGTGGTAACAGTTGTTGTTTGATGCCCGTTACAAATCCTAGTTGTGCTGAGACGCGCGTGAAATAGACGCGTCTCATTTCGTGGAGACATCGGAGACGCAGTTTCACAGAACGCGTCTCTGATGTTGAGTTACTGTAACGGGCTCTGTTTTGGTGGCCGTTACCAAAGTTCTCTGTGGGCCCAGAGAAACAGCCATTTCACGTGACCGGTGGCTAGTTGTGGTAACGGTCGTTGTTTGATGCCTGTTACGAATATGTATTATCAGTAACGGGCATCTGCCCGTTACCTTTCTTGGCTCATTTGTAACACTTGATCGGTAACGGACGCTTTGCCCGTTACTAAAGGCCATCTATGCCCGTTACCAAAGTGAGTTTTTCACGTAGTGTTCTCTCACAGCACCCACCACAATGCACACTTTTACACTGCAAATGCACTATTCATTTGCACAAATTTACGCATCTAAAAACAGCCGAGACAACCCAACAACCACCAATAGAAAAAATTATGGATAAAAGCTATACCTATAGTGTTTTTATTTGTATGTATGATTATTTGTAACACTTTTTTACTCTTTTAAAAAACTTGCTAGTCCGTGTTCCGTATGGTTTAATAATGTAGTACAAATCATATGATGCACAGCTATATATATCTATCTATGTAAAAGCGCGCGCGCGCACACATATACAATTCTTCACCCCGCAGGCTTATGTTTCGCCTCTGCCTCTTAGAACTCAAACTTAACATTAGGCTTGAGGGGCATCAGGAACATCCACTTCACAACCTCGTGGAGTGTAAGTTTTGTAGTACTGGCTAGTAGTGCAAGTCAGCAGTATACTGCTGCCCAATTCACATTACTAGAGAATATTTCTCTTTCGTTCTTCATTTTTTTATACGACCACCACTAAGCACGCTCATCCATCGGTTCCTAACTTTATAATCTGATCATGCACCTCGCAGGCCGCATGCGACAACAGCTGATGGTGTGCTGCGTCTTGTTCTTCTGCAAGCACTTGTGCGTAGCCGTGCAGGGCATTCCTCGCCCGTCGCACACCATCTTCTACAAGCACTGATGCATGCATCATGTCCCGACACAGAAGGCCATTGAGGTAAAGCACCAACAGCTAATAGTTATACATTGCAAGCTTGCATGCATGAGCACATCCCCATCTCTACTCTGCTACACTCCCCAGCTAATAATCGTTTGGTAATCTCGTGTTCCTCGGTTCATCCTTCTCACAGAGTATATCGCCCTCACTCGATCTCCAGCAAAAAACCAAGGAGGCCGCGGTGTAAGCTTGCTTGGTCTCTCCAGGGGGAACACGACGCCATTATTTCACCTTTTTAGTCTTCTCCCAGGACTAATTGCTGTTCAAGAAGTTGAAACCTTTCTTGTACAAAATATATTCCTTGGTGCATTCAACAAACAAATTACTAGATATTATAGATGTTGTTGTATTTTCTATAAACTCGATCAAAGTTTAACGTGTTTTGCATAGGACAAACTTAATGTGAGATTTAAAAAATCCAGAGGTTGTATGCACATAAACCAACATATATACGTGGTGAAATAGTGATGCATACTGACATGCATTTTGCTTGCATGTATGTGTGGTTGTACAAATCTATACTTGATCGTTAATTATTGTTGCTGCTGATTACTGAATGCATGCATCTGACCAAGCAAACAATCGAATTGTGCGTGCTACCTCTTCTTCTCAAGGGATAGAAGATAAAGGGAACATATCAAGTGCATACTAGACACTGTGTAAATTTGGAAACTTTCAATCAATGCCACAAGATGCTTATCCAAAGGGTAGAGAAGAGGTGGTTATTTTGCACATAACCGCCCACCACTAGCATCTCCAATAAAATTTTGCGATAATACCCCTCCCCTCTCCCTCTTGGATGAGCATCTTGTGGTATTGATTGAAAGTTTCCAAATTTGCACAGTGTCTGGTTTGCACCTGATATGTTTCTAAGATAAAAAATAGCAGTTATTAAACTTGTCCTTTGTACTTCATTAACGCCCATATAAAATCAAATACTCTTAGCTAGCTGCTGCTACTACTACTACCGCATATACTTTCTCTAGAAGCCACATGCTGGATAGAGAAGGGGAGGCCCAAATAAATACTCCCTCTGGCCAAATATAATTGCAATTGGTTTTGACTATTCCAGATACATGAGTTTAATTTTCGGTGTATCAGGACTTGGTACATATTTAATAAGTGCATATTAAAGTTATATATGTACTTAGAAATATCAACAAGTAGTAAATTGGGATGGAGGGAGGTAATACAAGAGTACAAGACCACCATGTGCAAGCATACAATGCAAAATGATAAATAATGTTGAGATTTTTACGGTACACAATACCACCAACGGTAGTACGGTAGTATTATTGGTTTTTTCAGTTTTTTACAATGGGTAAAATGGTAATTTGCTCGATGTATATTATTTGGAAAAAATTTCCCTGCTGTTAAGATTACATAAAAAGACTTGATTTCATATATGACAACAATATTATTTTGTATATTTTCGATAATACCCATATAATACCCATACCACCTATGAATACCACTCATACCACACTAAAAAACCGGTGGTATAGAATTAATCTCAACCGTCGGATCCTTACATATATGTCCTTTTCGATTACATACGAGTCCTTTTCAACCAGTGGTACAGGGTGGTATTGTGTACCGTAAAAAACCTCATAATCTTTACAAGACCTAAAACGGGGGGAAATTTTGCCCCACCATTGCGCCACATCATCAAGAAATCCATGGCTGTCGGATCACGCGTTGATGGCTCGGATCATCCACAGATACTGTTCATGCGGGACCCAATCTGTTTAGGTGGGACCCACGTGCGGGACCCACATGGATTCAAGTAATATTCGTGTGGGACCCACATCAGGTGGGACCCACATATATATATTAGTTTGTGGGACCAACAATTCTATTGAGTGAGATTCATGATTAAAAATTTATGTTTTTCTCATTCCGTAAGCGGAAAAGCCCTGCAGTCCATTCCTCAGTCCTCACTCAGGTAATTTTACAAAGACCTCCTTGAACTTTACAGAAATAGTATTTGCTCAAAACACCTCTCAGGTTTCTTTAAAAGAACTAAAGTGGAGAGGATTTTTGCCACCCCATTGAGCCACACCATCAAGAAAAGGAGAGTCGTCCGCACATGGATGGCTCGGATCATCCATGAGGCTTGGCGATACCACTCGTACGTTGTTGAAATTAATATGTAGTTCAGCCCTCACTCACGTAATTTTACAAAGACTCTCTCTCGAACTTTGCAGAAATAGTATTCGCTCAAACCACTTCTTAGGTTTTGTGGAATGCCGAGAGGGCAACCAATTTTACAAAATCTCTCTCAAATTTTATCAAAATTAATATGTAGTCCAACCCACAGAGATAATTTCATGGAAACCCCCTCAAACTTTGCAAAAATATAATTTTATTCCAGCCGCTTCTCAGACAGCTTTAAAAAAACCCCTCGAGCTTTGAATGAATGCCAAGAGGGCTCCCAATTATATAAAAACCCTCTCAAGCTTTATCAAAAGTAAATAGTAGCCCAACCACTGCTTACACATTTTAATGAAGCCCCCTCAAGTTTTACAAAACTACCATTTACATAAGCCACCTCTCAAACAATTTGACGACATCTATCTCGATCAAGCCACCTCTCTTGTAATTTTATTATAATAATCAACCCACGATCCATGCATCTCCCACAATACATGGTCCAAAGACTTCTATAGAAAAAGACTCTAAACTTTCTGCAAGTCTACCCACAACTCAAAATTTTGCGAAAAAGTCTCCTAACTCTATCACAATGAATTCACGGTTCATGCTTTTTAACTAAGAAATACTCTAAAGTCTTATGAAATTAATCCGCCACCTAAAATCTGCAAAATATCTCCAACCTTCCTACCCATCACTAGGCTATATGTCATGGCGCGGTAACATCGCGCCGGTCTTTCTAGTGTTACCTCTAGTCCTAGTCCTAGCAAGGCAGTATACGTAGTGGCAGAGATACTGTGGTTTACTGCTAATAATGATCACGGGCAAGGCGGCAGAACGAGTGTGTGATTGGGATCCAAATTAATAAATAGTAGACGCACCAGTGATAAACAACATTTTTTTTTTGCAATGCTAGCATTAGTGTACCGGTCGTGCAGAGCTCATCGATGCATGTCCTCCAATCGTTATGGTCAGCATTATTATTTTGGGAGCTCTAGGCTCGGGAGGCATCTGGGAGCGAGGGTATAGCCGAATCCAGTGCTAGAATCTGCCTTAAAGCGCGCTCTTGTGGTTCTTGTGCGTTCTGCGTTCATGACCACATGGCCAATTCCTTTGATTAGGTCCGAGTGCCTCTGCTTCGTAATAACAACAGCGCTTATTAGTCATGTCCGAATGTGTCATGTACATTCTATTCATTGTGATCTCCCTCTTGTTTAACGAAGAATGAAGATACAGTAGCTCTACATACTAGTGATTATGCGCAAGGCAGAGATGGATCTTTCATTAAAACTGGATGTAGGCATACACAACCATCTGCATTCTGCAACGCTAGCACTGTAGCACACTACTGTACGTGCAGGGTTCATCCATCCATGTCCGACCGTGGGAACCAAGCTCGCAGCTTAATTAATCATGACTCGAGTTCTCTCATTTGCATTGCTGAGGAATACTTTTTTTTTTGAAAACTTTGCTGAAGAATACTACATACGTATGATTTGCTGAAGAATTATATATATGTCAGTGCTGAATGAGTAAATAATGCATGCCATTTTAACATATAATCAGATCCCACCTCGATCTCTAGAATAATGGAGAGATGTGGTAAGCTGATAGCTCAGGTTGTCCGCAAGGCAGAGACTAGCCTTAATTTGAGATGTACTCTATACAGATAAATAGGACAACTAACCATGTTGTGGACTCTATCTGCATATATTATACACAGTTTGGCAGCAGCAATATATGCTAAACTACTAGCTTAGGGCTCTATCATTTCTATGCTTATTAGCAATCGCTTGAGATTTTCGGCTTAAGAGGCATTGGGAATGTAGTCTGCGGCTACAATATAGTGCGGAGCTGAAAGCCTGATCAGTGCCGCTAAAACATGTCTCCTTTTCTGTTTATATAGAAGTCATGTGACTGGCTATACTGTACATTGTAATGTACCTACCTTGATGTATTGCCATGCTTAACAATCAGTCGGGATTTGGGCTGGAGAGAGGCATCAAGGATATGTAAAATCCGCAGGTATGGGTGGATATCTAGGTTCAAATTAAAGCTAAACCATGCCATCTTTTGGTTCCTGAATCAACTAGATTGCTGAATCACCTAGGTCACCTATACATTCCTCATGGCCGCTAGCTATTGTATGGTGTCGCACTTAAACTTACAGTCAAACCTCCACTGTCGTTAAATCAAGATACAGTATAGTACAAATGACTCCTTACACACATAAGCTAATAAAAAAAATACCGAACAATCAATCAGTGAAAGAATAGAGATACATTATATTTGCCGAGTTTGCTTGCCCAACTGTGTACATAACAATACTATACTAAATATCACTACGTGAAAACCTCAAATAGGTCACGCAGCATTTGTAACGGGCCCTTAACGTCCGTTACATCCACCCACATCTGTAACGGTTGTTGTTTGGCCCACGTTACCCATAAGCGCGTCAGGACGACTCCGGGGTTGGCCTCCACAACGCCTGTTACCAATGTGGACTTCTGGTAACGGGATTCTTAAACGCCCGTTACATGAATTCTTTGTAACGGACGTTAAATAGAGCCCGTTACAAATGTTAAACCTATCGGTAACGGGCCCGTTACAAATGTTAAACCTATCGGTAATAGGCTTGTAAAGTCCGTTACCGATCAATGCCCTATCAGTAACGGGCTGTTTAACTCCGTTACTGATCACTGCCATATTGGTAACGGGCTATAAAGTCCGTTACCACTAATTTCGTACTGGAGACACATGCTTGTTAGGATGCGTCTCCTTTGCTGGCGACCCAATTGGATACGCTCGTGTCTTAGGACTCGTCTCCTTTGATTGTCACCCAGGGTAGTCTTTTTTCTCACATCGGAGACCCACGTTTTTATTGCTCGTCTCTGTCTTCTCCTTCCGACACCACTCGCTCTCTCTCCGCAGAAGGACACTCCCGTTCCGACAACAACACTCGTTCTCTCTCCTTCGAAGGTCACTCGCTCGATCTCTGTGCTCAGATGTCCCCGCCGGCCTGTCCCGTTCGCCGCCGCCAGCTGCGCGCGCTCTCAGGATCGCGCTTAATTTCTCTCCTCAGAAAGCCAGCGCTGTAGCAGCAGGCCGACTGGCCGCGTGCGCGACGGCGAAAGGGGCCAGCGGACGTCGACCGCGGCGTCATCCAAAGCAGACGCCTCCGTGTCCCCTCCCCCTGGGGCTCGGCGCCATCCTCCGCGCTGTCGCCGCGGCCCCGACGCCGCCTCCGATCCTCCTCCTCGGCCGCGCTCACCTCGTACATAGAAAGTCCTCGTCAAGGTGGAAATTAATTGCCCCCTTTTATTGAAATTCTTCAGCTGTACTAATCCTCTTGTGTTATCGGATTTTTGTGTGATGAATTATGCTCATTTGATGTATGGAATGCAGATGGCGTCTGCTGCTCGGGCTTGGAATGTTGAGCAAGTGTTCTATGTACCTGACCTTGCAAAGAAGAACTGGTCTGTGGTTATGCCTGAAAAAAAGGATTGTTGGGGTTGAAAATGTTGTTGAGGAGGAGGAATACAACCAGTTTGACGAAATTTCATCCTTTGACACTTCATACAAGCCCCGACTCTTAGGAACTAACAAAACACCGTACATGCGAAGCGACCATAGTGAAAAAATCCATATACAGAAATCAAGGAAGAAAAAGCAAGCCTGATTTCTGCTGAATCCTTTTTGTAATGCAGGATGTGTCTATTAGTGGAAATGGAATCCGTTTTGTAATATAAAGGATGTGATGTATTGGTGGAATTTGAATCCTTTTTGTAATATATAGGATGTGGTGGAATTTGAATCCTTTTTTTAATATATTCTGCCTAAGATACTATATATATTCTGTTTACATTCTGCTTCAGTTCAGTAAGTATGTTGCAGGTTGTTTCAGTTCAGTAACTGGCGTTAATATAAAACAGACGAGGAAAAGCTAACCCGCGTCGCCTTTGGTACGGGCAAGAGACGAGGATTAACCAACCCGCGTCGCCTTTGTTATGGGCAAGATATGCGAAATCACACACACAAATTACATCAAAAGAGACGCGGATTAGCCAGCCCCCGTCGGCTTATTCTTCTTCATGCTTGCAAGTGAGTAGGTAAATCATACAAAAAATTGTACTGCACATAGATAATCACACAAACATTTCTCTTGAGATGCAAAATCACACACACAGATTATAGTCATCATTGATACATCAGAAGGTTACAAAGTGGTCATCTATGTTCATCATCACTAGGCACTACCAGGATGAGGAACATAGATCTAAACTAAGCAAAAGAGATATACTTTCGTCGGCTTGTTCTTCATGACGAGATATGCAAAATCACATACATAGATTACAGTCATCATTGGTACATCAGATAGGGAGGCCTCGGGATCTTGGCCAGCTCGGCAGCCTCGAACTCGCGTCCGGCTCCAGCTGAATCTCTGGCCGGCCAGAGGTAGAAGACCACTACAGTGGTGGGTGCTGACTTGGCGATGTTGAGGCTCAAAGGTCGATCTTGCTCGCCTTCCCTGCCCGTCGGTCGATCGTCGCAGGTGAAGAGAAAGGAGCCCGCCGTCGGCTTGTTCTTCATGACGAGATATGCTCCAGATTCTGGCTTCTTCTTCATGCTTACAAGTGAGCACAAGAGAAAGATGCAGAGAGGGTGGAAACATATCCCTTCAAAAATCCTCCTCCTGGAGGAGGGAAAGCAAAAGGAAGCGCAAGTTTGACGGGAAAGCTGCAGCATGATGGTTCTGGGCTTCTCTCTCCAGACCTGATCATTCCGTCGGCTTGTTCTTCCTGATGCCAGGAGGTTCTGGGCTACCTTCCCCCGACAGCTGATATATCACAAGGATTTTTCTAGCAGCTGTGCTAGAGGGATGAGCAACCCACACCCATATCACAAGAATTCTTCTAGCAACTGAGAGAACGAGGAGGAGGAAGAAGAGAGAAAAGCAAAAACTTGCGCCCTACAAGATCTATTCTTTGTGCCATAACTAGATCTAGATCTAGAGAAGAAGGAAGCAAGTGAGGAGGACTGATAGGCGTCAGTCTTTTTATAGCAAAAATAAGGAAGGGATAACATCGGTTGTAAAAAAAAGAGGAAGGGATAAGATCAAGAGCACATGAAACGGGAAGGTTCCCAAGAAATTGATGCCAGATCCAGTCAATGGGGAAACAGTTGCCCAGTCAATGGCTGAGAGCAGAGGCAGTGATTCCAATATAGAATTAAATGATACGCGGATTAACCAAACGTCGTCTGCAATGGAGAATTAAAGCATACGCGAATTAGCCAAACGTCGTCTCCATTGCTTACTTAAACCGTGTTTGGAAACAAATATCCTGTATCTTCTCCTTCCAAAATAATTTAGATCCCCTGCCCCTTCATCTACCCGCGAAAAAACAGTAACTGCCTACTGCTCATCGTCACCATTCCCGACCGGAGATGAATAGCATGCCGGGAAGAAGCAGGCGGCACCAGCCGTCGTCGCTGGCCTCAAGACCTCCGCATTGAGATTGCGACGCACGTCGGTGCGACCTCGGAGTGGCCCTTGGCTGACCTCCGCAGCCTACGCGGTACTTGCTCGACCATGCGCCGCGTGTGCGGCCATGACGACGTCGGCCGGCGTTTGTCGATAGAGGGGATACGAGATGAGATTTCTTGGGTGTGGGACCCCACCGCCTACAAAGCCTTCCTTACTATGCTGACCGATCTCGGGAATCCGGAGGCTTGCTTCTTCTCCGGGATCAAAGCCGTCTTCATGGAAAACAGGGGATGTAATGATCTCCGACGCGCCGCCGAGGGTGGGCACGATGTGGCGGCCTATCTATACGTCATCTTGCTCTATAGGGACAATGGCGGTGCCGCCGCCAATGACACCGCAAAGCGGTACATGAGGCGGGCGCGAGCGGCGACAGTACGACGTGGAGATGGCTGAGCAACGAGGGGTGTCTGCCTTTGCGCGAGAAGGCTGCGCGTGCGATCCACTCCTCGACTTGGCGCATTTGGGGTGAACCGCTGCCGCCTCCGGCACAGGTGCGCGGCGACCAGCCATGCGCAGGCAACAGCGGCTGCTGCAGTGTGGATAAAGGATGACTTCGAATTTCTCTGTTTTGCAGCGAAGACTGTAGGCTCCGCTGCGAAATGGTGAAGTTCGAACGGAGTATTGGAATAGAAAATCAGTAGTGGATTAGCTTTTGTATGCTGCTCGTATTATCTGTGTAAAATTTTGGAAGAGCAGCAAAGCCGACGCGGGTTATCAGTCCCGTGTCGCTAATGACTGTGGGGCCCAGTTCTATTCGAATGAAGAACAATTCCCATTTCTCCTTTTAATCTGCAATCAAATGTTGTAACAAGTATTTCTTCGTCGTAATTAGTCCAAATTTGATTTTTTTTTCTAAATTTTTCTAAAATCACCATGTTTTCATTAATTTTATTGTTTAGTGTATATTCGTTTCTTGAATAATGTTTATATGCCTTATTTTGTTCTTTGTAAGTACAACATATAAATAATATTTGTTTTACACAACCATTAGTGATGAAACTTTGCATTTCGTAAGCTTAAGGTGAACACAAGGTTTTGTTAAGTTTTCAAATGCATATGAGTTCGAACATGTTGCAAAGTGTGGAAGACTTCAATGTTCAAGCAACATTCTAGGAAACTATGTGAGAGATGTAGACATTTGTACACAAGTATATTATTCCTTCATTGATACCATTTGAAATTTTGAAGACAAGTTTAGGTACCCAAATTATGTTGCCAAGTCAATTTGTAGGTTTTTTAGAGCAAATTTGATGTTATTAGAATTATTATATAATTACCATGGGGTGTAAAAACGAAATATAAGAATTTTGGGCACACAAGTGTGACTGTTGATATTTTATTCAAATACTAAATGTCCGAATATAAATTGTTCGTATTTTTATGATTTTTAGGTACTGTTTTATGGGCTCTAATATTTTAGGGAAGCAAGTTTCATTCCAAAAAAAAATAGTGATGGGCCCACACGTCAGCGTCAGCAGCCAATATAAAAAAGATAACCGTTGCCTGCCCGCCCGGACCAACTGCCAACAAAGGTGATGCGGGTTCACTAACCATCGTCGCCAATGACACTGGCCCACGCGTCAGCGTCAGCGTCAGCAGGCTAACCCGCGTCGGTAATGACTATCCATTGTCTCTAAATCTAATTCATCTCAACAAATCTCCAGTTCATCACAACAGATCTCCTGTTCATCACAACAGAACACATATTATAGGAGACGTGGATGGATCAAACAACCAAACTAATTAACTAAGCAAACAAAATCAAACAACCAAACTAATTAACTTAGCAGTTCATGATCTAGAAACAAACTAAGCAGTTCAACAACCTGACGAATACAAACACACGCACAACCTAAGTAGTTCGACACAAGCAGCAGTCTATCATTTAGTCGGTCGCCGCCGTCGGAGTCCCGCCGTCATCGCCGCCGTGGCTGCCGTCGTCGCCGTCGGAGCTGCCGTGGCTGCCGTCGTCGCCGTTGGAGCCGCCGTGGCTGCCGTCGTCGCCATCGGAGCCGCCGTCGTTGAAGACGAAGTGGCGGCGACCAACCCGCTTGACCACGGGGAGGTTCTCGAGCTTCACAGCCAACCCGTGGATCCTGAAGGCGAGACCCTTCACGCTCGGGTCCTTGTCCACTTCATGATGTGCCTTGATGTCGAAGGCCGCGCCAACATCTTCAAGCTTTCTGAAGGTGCTCCTGAGCAGGTCGACGGCGAACTTAGTGTAGTCGAAGAACGGTTCCTCGTCGGCGTCCTTGGTCGCAGGCTCCTTCCCCTTCTCTAACTTCCTCCAACGGCGGCTTTCGTCGTCGTCATCCTCCCTTCGTCCCCGCTTCGACGGCGGCGGGCTCCTTGACGCCATCTCCTCCTTCTCTCGGTGACCGAAGATTTGTAGTGGTGGATCGCGAGGAGGAAGAAGAAGCGAAAGAGATGATAAGCTTATGGAAGAAGCAGGGGAACGCAGGGGAAGGCAGGGTAGTTATATTGACAAGGCGCGGAACCGTCAGGCGCCTCTGCCCCCACCCACTACTCCACTACTGCCAGTACGTGCCACTCAATTGCGCATCGGGCTCCGTTTCGGGCGCAAAACCATCCAAAACCACGTGTCGCCTTTCAATTACGCGGGAAGGAGAAGGGGCAGGGGCAATGATGTCGGGCCCACTCGTCAGTGGCAGCAGCCAAACTGTGGCGCCTTTTCAATTTCCATTTATTATTTTAGATGGCCGAGGTGCCTTTTTCAACTTCAACCCTCGTCGCCTTCTTCAACTTCATCCCTCATCGCCAACTTCATCCCTCGTCGCCAACTTCAACTCTCGTCGCCTTCAACTTCAACCCCCGTCGCCTTTCAATTTCCAAACCCCGTCGCTTTTCTATTTCCTCCCCTTCTCCTTGATGGCTGCGGTGTGCTTGATGCAGCTGCTGCCAGATGATCTTGTCACCCAGATCATTATCCACTCCATCAAGGATGAGCCCGTCTTCCATTTTATGAACCTTCGCAATAAAATCTGCAGCACCGTCCGGTGCATCTGTGACTCCGATGAGGTACTACTGCACGTGTCGCTCGTGATCTTCGTCGGGTGTGCAAGAATCGCTACGTCAGGTCATGCTTTGAGCGGCGCTTCCACGAGGCCATTCATCCGGAGGCATTATGCTTCGAGGGGATGGAGAGGTTGATGAGGCGGAGGAACCCTGATAAGGGTCTGAAGCTCATCGGAGATGCCGCTGCTGAAGACTCCGGTGCCAAGTACTTCTTAGCGATGCTGAAATACCGTTGCAACCCGGCGGACCCCGAAGCCATGGCACTGCTCCAGGAAATCAGCGGCGGCCCGTTGCCCCCTGACGGGCGGTGGAAGAACCACAACCTGCGACGGCTGCGCTACCTCGTCAACCAGGATTTCGAGAACATTGCGTGGTGGTACTGGCTTGATGACGGCGACGACGACATTCCGTTGCTGCCCGTCCAGAATCCCCACATCTGCATTTGGGCAGCGGGATGTAGGCGCTACAGGCCGGATACCAAAGAGATCATCCACTACTGCAGCGCCGAGTGTCGCATCCGTCATGAGTTCGACCTCTGGACGCGTAACTTCTGCCCCGCTGTGGAGTACACCGTAAGCAGGATGAACATCGGGATGTAGGCGCAAGCATCAATGAACATTATCTATCTTGAATGTAAATTATTAGATATTACTAAACGGGGATTTGATTTTATCGGGATGTTGGTTTTTAATCGGTTTTCGATAGATAATATTTGATTTGTCACGTTTGTGAGTCAAACCAAAGGTTGCGGTGGTCTCATTTGCTGTCGCGAGGCCTAGGATGCCCTCTTGGGTGTCAAAACCGCCGAAGCGGGCACGGCGGGGGCGGCGGTGCCCTCTGCTTCCTCCTTTGTTCTATTGGAGAATGAAGAACAGTTTATCCGTCCCATGTCACCGACAGCATTTCTCTTTTTAATCCGCAATCAAATTTTGTAACATGTATTTCTCCGTCGTAATTAGTCCAAGTTTGAATTTTTTTCTACAATTTTCTAAAATCACCGTGTTTTCATGATTTTCATTGTTTAGTGTATATTCGGTTTCTTGAACAATGTTTATATGCCTTATCTTGTTCTATGTAAGTACAACATATAAATAATATTTGTTTTCCACACATCCTGTAATAAAACTTTGCATTTTCGTAATCTTAAGGTGAACCACAAGGTTTTGTTAAGTTTTCAAATGCATATGAGTTCGAACATGTTGCATTGCAAAGTGTGGAAAACTTCAATGTTCAAGGAACATTCTAGGAAACTATGTGAGAGATGTAGATATTTGTACACAAGTATATTATTCCTTCATCGAAACCATTTGAAATTTTGAAGACAAGTCTAGGTACCCAAATTATGTTGCCAAGTCAATTTGTAGATTTTTTAGAGCACACTAGATGTTATTAGAATTATTACATCATTAACATGGGATGTAAAAACGAATTCTAAGAATCTTGGGCACACAAGTGTGACTGTTGATATTTTATTCAAATACTAAATGTTCAAATACGAATTGTTCGTATTTTTACGATTTTTAGGTGCTGTTTTATGGGCTCTAATATTTTAGGGAAGCATGTTTCATTCGAAAAAAATAGTGGCTGGCCCACGCGTCAGCGTCAGCAGCCAAAATAAAAAGATAACTACTGCCCGCCCGCCGGACCCAACTTCCAACAAAGGCGATGCGGGTTCACTAACCATCGTCGCCAATGACACTGGCCCACGCGTTAGCGTCAGCAGGCAAACCGTGCGCGGGCTGCTCAAAATTTCCCACCTATATTGACTATAATGCCCATGGAATTCCAATTCCAGCAGAGAGCCGTCAAGGGCACGCAAGTAATTTCCTTAAAAACAGTTACGCGCGCAGTTCATATTCGTCTCCTCGCTAGACAAATCCACAACGCCCGCACTCTCCCCACCGCCGCCGCCACTCTCCCCGCTCACCTTCGCCGCTCTCTCCCTGCTCGCCTTCGCCGCTCTCTCCCCACCGCAGCCCTGCTCTTCTCCAGCCCCACCGCTCCCTGCGTGACGACGGTGACGAGGACGCGGTTACTGGCGTGCGGACGGCTTCCCGGTCAACCTATAGACGGTTGACGCGGATCCGTCATCCCCAGCCACAACGACGAGCCGGCCACCTCAGGCCACGAGCCGACGTGGATCCGGCCCCTCCGACCATCACGAGAACAACTACTTCATTCGCAACAGAGGTTAGTCCTGCTTGAACCCCCAACGCCCACTCTCTACTCGGCCACCAAATCTGCTATATATTCATGTCAATGTGGATTAGGGAGACATGCCTTGATAGTTCATCTTTAATTGATTGACTGGATTTGATGGATGGATTTTGTTGCTCCAAGTCTGTTTGAATAAATTGTTGCTAACAGATGAAGTTATATGAACTGTTGAAATTCATTTTCATATTCCTGGTGCTACAATTTTTGCACTGTAAATTCATGAAAAGCATTGAGGATGTTAGCATACTTTAATTCTGCTATGCTTTGAATGTACCAAATCGATAGTTATGCTTTGGACCTGTTAGTATACTTTAATTCTGTTATGCTTTGAATGTACCAGATCGACAGTTATGCTTTGGACCTATTAGCATATTTTAATTCTGATGGCCACATAATGTCAGTGGGAATTGCATCGCAGTGGTTTATAATGTAGTCCACCCAATCTGCTATATATTCATGTCAAGGTGGATTAGGGAGACATGCCTTAATAGTTCATCTTTAATTGATTGACTGTGGATTTGATGGATGGATTTTGTTGCTCCAAGTCTGTTTGAATAAATTGTTGCTAACAGATGAAGTTATATGAACTATTGAAATTCATTTTCATGTTCCTGGTGCTACAATTTTTCCACTGTAAATTCATGAAAAGTATTGATGATGTTAGCATACTTTAATTCTGCTATGCTTTGAATGTACCAGATCGACAGTTATGCTTTGGACCTGTTAGCATACTTTAATTCTGATGGCCACATAATGTCAGTGGGAATTGCATCGCAGTGGTTTATAATGTAGTGATAACTAGACTGTCCTATGCTTTGTTGTGAGTGTTAATTGTTTCACTACTCTCATATATATTGTTATTGTTGGTGTCATGATGTGTTGTGAGTGTTGTTTCACTACTGTCATATATAATGTCATGATCATTGCTTTATCCTCTTGTTGCATGTACACATGGAACACACATTCCATCGCTGCTGAAGTTGAACAAGGAAGTAGTTGAAGGAATTTATTCTCTGCTTTGATATATAAGCATATTGTTGTGTCCCTGTCAAAATGGTTAGCACCTATCCCTGTATGCTAATTAAGTAAAATATGAACTGTGTATGTCTATGCTAATTTTATTTACGACTTGTAATGATTTCTAATGTAATATCAGTTATTTTGCCTGTCAGAGAAAACGAATTTATCTAATAAGAATTTTGTTTAGATTTTCAGTGTTGCTTATGTTGCTCTACTGACAACCTGACATATCATCTATGCAGTCTCCCACAACAACAAACTCCTCTACCTCCAGTGCACCATCACAGCCCATCGTCAGTGAACCTTCTTCACAAGGTCACTCAGCACAGATTGCTGCGAGTAGTACTCGATCCCGCGGGTCAAGGACACAAACCAAATGGCCAGAAGATAAGTTGACTGCAACTGGACTTGATGCCAATTTTTGCCTACCCCAGATGCTGCGAGGGATAGATTTGTATTGGTCTGTGGTCTCATTGCTCGGGAGAGGGTGTCAATCAACAAGGCGGTTGATGATTTCTCACCAATTGAGAAGGACCATCTGTTCACAGTTTTAGAGGAAAAGCTAGATTACCCAGCCAATCTGGAAGAATCTGTTCGCAAGAAGGCAGTTAAGGCAGCTATATCAGAGATTGGAACCTTGCAACGGTGGTTCAAGGCCCATTTAAGAAAAAATATGTGAGCGAAGAGGAGACTCCCTTTGTGAAGCATGCCTTTTTGCAGCAACAAGACTGGGACATGTTTGTGCAGGAAACCAATTCGCCTTCATTTCATCAATTGAGCCAGGAGATGAAACAAAAGAGAGCATTGCACAATAAGCCACACAAGACGGGCAGAAAAGGTTATCGTGGTAAAAGGAAAGAGTGGGAGGAGGAGGATGCAAAACTAGCTGCAGAAGGAAAACAGAACCCTTGGGACAAATTTTCTGGACGTTCGAGACCTTATCTGCGAGCAAGGGTAGGGAAGAAGAGGAAGAATACTAGTGAAGGAAGCGGGGGCATAACATTCAGTAACCCTGCGGTGGTGGGGGTAGCAGATAGGGTGAAAACACATGCAGCTCAGGGCAGCGATGGTTCTTTCTCTGGGGTTAGGGAGGATGATATCCTCACCGCAGCACTTGAGACTCTAGAGCATCGAGGTCGGGTCCGAGGCGTGTCTAGTTCACTTGGCTGGGGTAAAGGGTTTGGTGAAGAGTTCGCTGGAATGTACAGGAAGAAGAGGAGGAACAAGAGGTCTGATGCTCATGATATGATGAACATAACATTTAAATCAATTGTCCATGCTCTAAGACTATCAGGCATCAAAATACCGAAAAATGTACTTCTTTCTTCCCAATTACCAGCGCCTGTCAGTAGCAGCGAGGAAGAAGATGTGCATGGCAGCGAGGAAGAAGATGCGCATGACCGCGAGGAAGAACATGCGCATGACAGCGAGGAAGATGCGTGTGGCAGAGAGCAAGACCATTGGAATACCAACGAGGACGAAACGAATCAAGTGCACAGTGATAGTCGATCACCTATGCTGGACACAATAGATAAGCTGACAGAGCCAACCGCGTGCAGCCTTTTGGATGGCACCGGGATTAATGTGGAGCTCGCACTAGCGAAAGTCTTTCCATTTCAAAAGGCTTGCCATTTAGTACTGGTGCAGGATGGGTATGTTGTGGTGCAACCTACTTATGTGTGGGCCAATGCGGGTCACTACCCTCTGCCTGTACCAATTGATGGGGGTGACATAGCAACCCTAGCTGAGGCTCTCGTTCAAAGGATCCAATGGCCAAAGGACAGGTTCCTTATACCACCCATGACGAGACATCCCAACCCTGAAGCCGCAACAGGTAGCAGGGGTATAGCATCAGATGGAGGTACTGCAGCTCAGTGTCAGCAAGAGAAGGCTCAGCAGCAGCAGCAGCAGCAGTAGATCAGCAAAACTACGCAGCAGGAGCGTCGACAACAGCCAGAGGAGCCCAGGCAAACTCCGCCTAAGCAGCAGCTGCAACATGAGGATAAGCAACAGACGAAACAGCAGCCTCTCCAGCAGCAGGAGCGTCGACAACAGCTGGAGGAGCCAAGGCAAACTCCGCCTAAGCAGCAGCTGCAACATAAGGATAAGCAACAGACGAAACAACAGCCTCTCCAGCAGCAGGAGCGTCGACAACAGCCGGAGGAGCCCAGGCAAATTCCGCCTAAGCAGCTGCTGCAACATGAGGATAAGCAACAGACAAAACAGCAGCCTCTCCAGCAGCAGGAGGAGGAGCGTAGGTAATCTCCCCCTAAGCAGCAGATGCAACATGTACAGCAGCCTCTGCAACAGGAGGAGGAGCCCAGGCAATCTCCACTGCAGAAGGGGGAACCAGGCCAAGAAACCTCTGTCTAAAGATGAGATTCTTAACTGTATTATTGGGACAGAACAGAAACGACCAAAATACAAACCTGGTGCACCTATGTTGTCAGAAGCAAACTTAAAGGCTGCTGGACCAAATTGTGCCAGGTTGCATGCTTACGTAATGGAACACAATAAGGATAAACTTGTCTTTCCAGCAAAGGTGGATCAAGACTACTTTAAAGGTGGTGGTGGTGCTTTAATGTTAAACATTGCATTCAGTAGCGTGTATAACCTTATAACCCTGGCTTCTCTGGATGTTACCTTCTTGAGGTTGTGGACATTGTAAGTCCCTTAAAACCTAAAAAGATATTTCTTTAATTTTGACCACAAAGTTCATGCATGCTAACAATTTGATTTTTTGTAGGAAAATGATGGACAAGGCAGCGGAGATGCAGATCAGTGTTGGGTTTTTAGATCCAGGTTTTATTACTTCCATAAATATTTCTCAGCATTCTGGCCTTGTTACCAAAGCAATCTCAAATGCAATGAACAACAACTACGTGGTGGGTGCCTACTGCACTAGCCACTGGGTAACAATGATCATCTATATGAAGTTTAAAGAGGTTTAGTATCTAGATTCTGCTAAACAACATCCCCCGCTAAAGTTCTCAGACCTCAAACCTGTTGTGGACTTGTCAGTATCTTGTAGGTTTTGTTCACAAAAATTCAATCTCTTAGTGTTTCTAATCGGTATTGCTGACCATGCAGGGCCTTTGGTACAATATCTTGTAGGTTTTGTTCACAAAAATTCAATCTCTTAGTGTTTCTAATCGGTATTACTGATCATGCAGGGCCTTTGGTGAACATGCACAGGACGGAGTGATGAAAGGAAAGAAAAAAAAGGCAAAAGCCATACTCAAGCACAAAACAAATCTCGATGTAAGAACAAGGTTATTTTATGGTCCCTTCTTACCTATTTGGTACTGCATTAACTTGTCATTTTGGTACCTCGATGTAGTGTGCTCAGTAGCCATGGGGGTCCTCTTTGTGTGGATTCCAAGTGGCATTCCATATGTTAAGACTACTCGATGACATACCTGACATCAAGAAGGCTGTTGTAAGTAGATAATAATGCTCAACCTTGTCTCTGCTCATATTCTCCATCTGATTTTAGAAACTGATTTCTACTTGTATTCTCATAAATGATTGTATTTTGTAGGATTTCAAATCTGCTGTAGATGTTTCCACAGAAGATCTAAAGCGTGTCCGGGAGATGCTGTGCGAGTGCATTCTTAAGGAGACCATCGACCGAAAGGGCAACTTCTACAATGGTGCACCGTGAGTTCATTGTAGCCAGAAACTTGAAACTCCTTCAGTCTTCTTTAGTCAGGTGTTGTTACCTGAGAAACCTGCTTAGCTTGCTTGGTTGGGGTCAGATGCTGCCTGGTTCAGGTAGTTTTCTCATGACTCCATCCAAACAAGCCCTGATGAGAGTAACTTGAAACTTGATGTGATCCTAGCTTGTCTATAAATGTGATCTTGCTTGTCTATAAATGTGATCTTGCTTGCCTATATCTGTGATGTGAGAATGTGTTTGTGATGTTGCCTTGCTGTGGTGGCTGCCATATCCTAGCTGGTTCCAGGATGGCAGGATGCAGCCCCTGATGGCTGCCAAATCCTGGCTGGTTCCAGGATGCAGCCGGCAAGCAGGCAGGTTACTGTAGGAGTGGCCTACGTATCTGTAACGGGCGTTAATTAAAGCTCATTACAAACACTGATCAGTGAGTAACGGGCTTCATTCGGAAAGCCCGTTACAAACATGCCAACAATGTAACGGGCAGTGTAAAAGCCCGTTACCAGTACTGACCGGTGGGCCCCAGGACCTGGCCCGTTCGTCGAGATATAGGAGACGCGTGTTGAAAGCACACGTCTCCTTTAGTCGAGAGACAGCAGACGCGTGTGGAAACAGATGCGTCTCATTTTGTCGAGACAGAGGAGACGCAGGTTCACAGCACGCGTCTCTGATGTTGATTTCACAGTAACGAGCTCTGTTTTCATGCCCGTTACCAAAGTTCCCTGTGGGCCCAGAGAAACAGCCATTTCACGTGACCGGTGACTAGTTGTGGTAACGGTCATTGTTTGATGCCCGTTACGAATCCTAAATGTGCTGAGACGCGTGTGAAATAGACGCGTCTCATTTCGTCTAGATAGAGGAGACGCAGGTACACAGCAGGCGTCTCCGATATTGAGCTACCGTAACAGGCTCTGTTTTGGTGCCCGTTACCAAAGTTCCCTGTGGGCCCAGAGAAACAACCATTTCACGTGACCGGTGGCTAGTTGTGGTAACAGTCGTTGTTTGATGCCCATTACGAATATGTTTTATCAGTAATGGGCATCTACCTGTTAACTTTCTTGGCTCATTTGTAACACTTGATCGGTAACAGACGCTTTGCCCGTTATTAAAGGCCATCTACGTCCGTTACCAAAGTGAGTTTTTAACGTAGTGTATTGCATAAAAGTTCAACCAAGTGGCTGAAAGTTTTTTGGATGTTTCAAATGTCGGTTAGGGATTTTGCTCCACCAAGGGATTTTCCAAATTAAACTACATATAACACCTTTACTATTTAAGAAAAAACAACATTTTTTTAGAAAACACTCTGGGAATGTGTTGAAATGACTCATGATGGCAACCACAAATGTTTGTCCCGTGATCGTAATTATGACCACAATATATATGTAGTGATGCATACTGATATATAGTGACATGTGCACACACTTTACATGATGCTTGTGATGAACTGCTGATCAAGCCCGACCTGCAAGCAATTAAATCAGCTAGTACTTACACAACATATATGCTTTCCTATAAGAAAGGCACATGTTAGATGAACAGATGTTGGGGCCAAATAAACACAATAGCAAGCCATTATATATACGACCACCACGCATGTTTGTCCCCTGTGCTTTGGGCTTGGGAGGCATTAGGAGCTGGGACATGAGGTGTTGCCGTTTCTGACCGTGAAAGCTCTGGAGGAAAAGCAAATTGGCATTGTAGTTGCTGATGTCCGATGATTGGTCATAAACACTGTGGTGTGCTGCTCATCGATCTAGTTGTTCTCTCATCGTACCATGGCGCCTCGCGAACACACAGATAAATAACAATCATCCTCGCGGGAACAATAATGGATGATGACAGAGCAATTTTTGCACCCGCAGCAGGGTCATGTGATCGATGAACAAATTCAAGGTAAGTACGGCGATCTTGTGAAATTAATTTAATACAGCGAGCAACAATGAGCATGTGATCGAATAGCTGAAAGTGCAGAGCCAGGCAATGTGCTGTTTTCTAGAACTTTTTTTCTTCATTCTTAACTCAATTGAGACTTGAGAGGACAAAGTCCATCTTCCACAACTACACCTGTACCGCTGCATAATTTCGTAGAAAAGTTCCGGTGCATGTGTGTCATAGCACCGTGCGACGATATTTGCGAGCCTTGCAACAAATGGACATCGAGGAAGTACTGACGCGCACAGCATGCATGTGCCTTTGCATCGAGCTGAGGCTGCAACATACGCATGGGCTGACATATTTGATATTGAGTCCCCCTCGTTGAATTACTGACATCATGGTTGTGATTTGTGACAGTGATACTGCAGTTCCTGAATTTCATTTAATGTTCAATATCACACTTGTTAACGCAGAGATACGGTAGCTTACTAATGGTCATGTTCAAGGCAGAGAGATGACTCTTTGTTGGACTCCAAATAAATAGAGAAATGGCACACAAGCTAGGCACTATGGTAGGGTGTGTCTATATATGTGTGTCCAAGTTGGTTGCAGGCACAACACAACAATGTGTAGGCTGCAGCAGGGCTTTATGTTTTTCCGCCTCTGCCTCTTCCGACTCAAACTTACATTAGGCTTGCGGGGCACTAGGAACATCCACTTCATGGCGTAGATGACTGTAAGTTTTGTAGTACCAATGCAAGTCAGTATAGTGTCCAATTTCTAGGATGCATCACATCACTGCTGGGAAGTTTTATTTCTCTTTCATTCTGCACCATAGTAACTTGTATATTATTCTGATGCACCTCGCAGACCGTATGGGATAATAGCTGATGGGGCACCGCGTCTGGGTCTTCTACAAGCTCTTGTGCGTCGCCGTGCAGGGCATTCCTCGTGACGCATTGGCTGATCAAACAAGGGCACGCTCTCTAGTTCATTGATTCTAACGACTGGGGCTCTCAGAGCAGGATGTCCCAGCAGCCAGGCTTGCGGTAGTTAATTTAGCCCCAACAGCTACATGTACTACACTGCAATTCTTCAGCAAAATGAAGGAGGGGAGGCGGCGAGAGCTTCCATTGGTCTCTGCTGCCGGGAGCACAATGAGGTGTCGTGCTTGCTGGAAATGAGTGGTGGAGAGCGTGTTGCAAACTTGCAGTAGACTCCGTCTGATTTTTTTCACCGCCCACGCAGAGTCAAGCATTACCGAAGAAAAAAGAGAAAAAGTGAATAAGGGAAAAGAGACAAAGGAAAAACTAAAGGGGAAAACAGGAGAGAGAGAACTCCATAGTGAACTTATTAGTGATAAAAATTCGGCTATCAACAATCGACCAGTGCATAGGCAATTTAAGATGGATCTAATCGAGCCACACAGTGGTATACAAAGATACATTTATATTTGATCTTAATCTACATGCAAAGCATTAAACAGCACACCCTCTCTGTCTCTGGGTTGTATGAGATATTTGGACATCTGTCTATATGCTAAATTCGAGGTTCTACAGACGACCTGCCGTCTGTGGGTTGTACATGCCTAAGGGGTAGAAGATAAAAAAGGTAGTAACAGTTATTAAACTTGTCCTATGTACTTCGTTAACGCCCATATAAAATCAAATACGCCTAGCTAGCTAGTACTATATTTTCTCTAGAAGTCAAATGCTGGATGAAGAAGCTAGGGGAGGCCCAAATAAATACTCAGTCTTGCAATTCATTTTGGCTATTCCAGATACATTATTTACTTTAATTTGCTATTTATGGGTGATTATACGCGGGGTTTAGCATCCAAAGATTCGGCCCGCGTCGCTCCTTGGGGCGGCACGAGCGGAACGCAGCACGCCACGCCGCCGCCCGAGCAGCCGCGGCCGCAAGGAAGGCGGCAGCGAGGCTCATCCACCCCTTCCTCTCCCCCTCTGCTTTCCTCCTCCCCTCGTGCCCTCTTTGGAGACAACCAGGCCGCTAGCGTCCATGGCTGTGGCAGCTGCTTCCGGCCACCCGTGACCAGATCCGCCTAGGGGCTGGCCGGATCCGCACCCTTGGTCGCCGGATCGGCTCCTTCGTGGGGGCCGGCGTGCTGGGATTTGCAGCGGCGACTACGTATACTCCTTGCCACGGTGACGGCGGACCCAGCTTCGGCTACATGTGCGTTGTGCGGCCTAGGCATGGCCACGGCGGCAGTCTGGCGCGGCCAGGTGGTGGCGCCGACGTCTGTGACTGGCTTTTCCCGGCGGCGCTCGCGACGGGTGCGTGGCTGGGGTCGCGGCCGCTGCTTGATTATGGCAGCGCTATATGGTCGTGGCGAGACTTGCCTCGGTAGCGGCGTCCTCTTCCTTCCCCTCCCCTTCTCTCCCACCACCACATCGAGGTCGTCCTCAAGGTCGCTTTTTTCCCATCTCCTCCCTCCCCCGCCGTCGCTGACGGTGCTGCTCCGCCGCGGTTGGGGCGTGGCGCCTATCACCCTCTCCACCCTGCCCTTTCCGCTCCCCTCCCTCCTCCCTCCCTCCCCCCCTCTCTCTCTCTCTCTCTCTCTCTCTCTCTCTCTGAGCTCGGGCAACCCTAGATCTTGCGGGACGTTGGTTGCCGCCGTCGACGGGCTGTGCTCCCCCTCCTCCCTTCCGGCGGCTAGCGGTACGGGCCTTGTGTGGGTCTGGTGCCCCTTCACTCTTCGATGCCGGCGGGGTGAGGCTGCTCTGACCTGCAGCCCCCCCTTCTGGTTCGTCTTCCCGCCGATGTCTCTGGGTGCGCGGCGTCCTCTCCTTCCCACCGTCGGCCGCGACCCTCTCCCGTCAGCGGCTGCGGCACCCCCTCCCTGTCGGTGGCGACCCTAAGTTCACGGACTCTCCCCTACCGGTCCCAGCATCATCTCCTCCGCCGTCGGGCCCCTGCATGCCTCGCACTTGGTGTTGTCGACGTAGCCTCTCCGACGTGCCGACGGACCATGGCGGACCGTCTCCACGGCTCCGTCTCGCTTCTCAGCGCGGGTGTGGGCGGGTGGGGTCGCTGTATGGAGCTGCTCCGAGCTGTAGCACCCCCCACGGCGTTGAGCTTCACCCGACTGCTCTCTTCAGCGCTTGCTGCTCCTCTACCCTACCTCGTCGTCGGTCTTCACTGCCGGTTGGAGATTGTGGGTCGTTGTTCAGAGGGTTGCTGGCCTGTTGTTGTTTCTCATTGCTCTCGCGTCATGGTTTGCATGTTTTCTTTCCATCGGAACGTTATCTTCTAAGCCCCAAGGTTTGCTGCGTGGAGTTGGATTTGGAGCTTGGCAAAAGCCTTGCTCGACCCTTGTCAGTGCTGACAACGACTGCATTCCCTAACGTAGTCTTCCTCTTGGGGCTCCAAATCCATTTGGTATGCAGGGTGAAAACCCAGTCTGGTCCTT
The DNA here is from genome assembly GCA_036936925.1 of Cenchrus fungigraminus. Classification (NCBI taxonomy): domain Eukaryota; kingdom Viridiplantae; phylum Streptophyta; class Magnoliopsida; order Poales; family Poaceae; genus Cenchrus; species Cenchrus fungigraminus. The sequence continues at coordinate 121,614,133 of CM072770.1, read as the reverse complement.
CGTGGAAAGATGGACGATGGCGATGCTCTCGTCGTTCCCTCTTTGGAAGCATCGTCCTACATGACATCTTCGCTCAGTCCTCACAGGCTTAGATTTTAGGCTTCCAGTGATGGTGTGTGGTGATCTTGGTGTCTTTGTTGTCCAGCAAGCTACGCTCCCGGCTACTCTAGTCCTTCTAGGTCTTGCTTTGTGTGGTGGTGGTGCAGGACTGTTTTCTCCTTTCTAGTGTTGTTTCGGTTGTTAGGTCGCTTTGTTGATCTTTGTACCTTTGTTCGGTTGCGCTTTGGGTTTCCCCTAAAGTCGCTTCGTTGTATCTCATTCTCTCCTCTTAATGAAAACCGTGCTATGTACGTCTTAAAAAAACAATTTGCTATTTATCAAGACATGGTACAAATCTAATAAGCGCATATCAAAAGGTAGGTACTTAGAAATATCAAAACAAGTAGTAAATTGGGACCAAGGGAGGTAATACAAGAGTACAAGCTATGACCACCAGGTGCAAGGATACAATGCAAGATGATAAATAATAATGTTACCCGTAGTCCTAGTCCTAGCAAGGCAGTATACGTAATGGCAGATACGATGGCATGCAAGGCGGCAGGAGTGATTGGGATCCATGCATATAAATAGACACACCAGGGGGTTGGGTGTTGGCAATTGGCATACACTGATACACAACATTTTTGCAATGCTAGCATAAGTACCATATGCATGTCTTATCTGGTCGTTATGCTCAGCATTGTTATTATTTTGGGAGCTCACCTAGGCTCGGGAGGCATCTGGAGTATGGCCAGTAGTTGTACTGTGTGGAGGGGTATAGCCGAGTCCAGTGGTAGAATCCGTCTTAAAGCTCTCATGACTCTTGTGCGTCCATGACCACATGGTCAATTCCTTTGATTAGGTCCGCGAGTGCCTGCTACTTTGTAACAACAGCGCTCAGTCACATCGGATCCGTGTGTCACATTCATTGTGTGATCATGCGAATGCACGGAAAATACAGTAAGTAGCTCTACATACTCTAGTGATCATGCGCAAGGCAGAGATGGACCTTGCTGAAGAATACTTTTTTTTGAAAACATTGCTGAATAATTTTAGTGTTGAATGAATAATGTCCTGCTGAATGAATAATGCACGTACCTCACCTATACTACATATAATCAGATCCCACCTCTTTGAAAATGGAGATGCATGTTGTAGGCTGGTAGCTCAAGTTGTCCTAGTACGAAAACTACTTGAATTAACGAAAGGAAATAACCAGCCATAATTTGAGATGTACGTACTCTATTACACATAAATTGGACACAACTATGCTGTGGACTTTGAACTTTCTCTGCATATATATACAAGTATAAGCTAGTGTGGCAGCAGCATACGCTAAACTAGTAGCTCAGGGCTCTTATATATCGTTTTCATGCTTATTATTAGCAATCTCTTGAGATTTTTCGGCTTGGGAGGCATTCTGAATGTAGTCTGCAGCTACAATGTCAATGTGGAGCAGACCTGAAAGCCGCCTGAGTCCAGCGCTGAAGTCGGGTGCAAGATGGATGAATGGAATGGACCTGCCAGATTGAACAACGAATTAAGGCCCAATGCAAATTAATCTTTCATTATAATGAAATACTGCATCAATCGACGACGTATCATGAGCACCCTGCTTTTCGATTGATCGATGACGCTTGAGCTATAGTCCAGTCCAGTTTTGATACCGATTTAGTAGTTCATGATGAGTTTTATTTCTACACTATGTACATCTGACTCATGAACTATAGAAAGGTTTAGGCTCTGTTTGGTATCCATAAGTAAGGTGACTTAAAGTGTAAAAAGTGACAATAAGTCACTTGTGTGAACCAAACAACCATGACTTATTTGCACTTTAAGTCGCCTGACTTATAAGTCCTATAAGTAGCTCCACCCCTACTTAAAGTAACTTATTTTCACTTTTTCCCTCTCCTACCCTGTGTGGAGCTCACTGATTTATAAGTCACTGTAATCAAACATGACTGACTTAAATCCAACTGACTTATAAGTCGGGTGACTTATAAGTGTAAAATTTTTGCAAATCGGTCCTTTTTTTGAAAGATTTTTACATATAGACCCCTGGTAGAAACAATTGCAGAAATGGACCCATAGAACGGCGCCGCGAGTCTTGGCGCCGTTGTTAGATTGCACGGCGCCACATTCCTTGGCGCCGTTCTCTGCCACGTCAGATCCCCCGTGGCGGGGAAATTTGGGGGCAAAAAATCACGGCGCCGTGCCATCTAACCACGGCGCTAAAGGGCCTGGCGCCGTGCCTCTAGTGTTTAGCCCCCTCTCCCGGCCCAGCCCACCCCAGCCACCCCAGTCCTCCTCTCCCGCAAGCCGCAACCCTAGCGGCCGGCCGGCCGCCAGCCGCTCACCACCGCGGCCACCGGGCAAATCCCACCGGCGGCGAGCTCCCGACGGCCGGCAGCGCCCCTCGGCCGCCTTCCTCGCCCGCGGCCACCCGCCCCTCGCCCGCGGCCACCCGTCCCTCGCCCCCGCGGCGGTGGCCGGCCGGCCAGCACCGAGCCACCGGCGGCCAGGTCCCGGCGGCGGCGAGGCCCTGCCGGCAGCCCCCAGCGGCGGGAGCTCCCCGAGGCGACGCGGCCCTCCCCTCCTCCATCTTCAAGGTGAGGCACCCCGCGGCCCTCCCCTCCTCCATCTTCAAGGTGAAGCAGTGACTACTAATCTAATCATTAAATTTCCAATTTCTATAGTAGTTAATGCTTCGATTAGTAGTTCAATGATGGTGTATGTTAAATTTCTATAGTAGGCTATGTTAATTTCCTATAGACAATCACATGATTGTCTATGTTAATTTCCCATAGTACGGAAGAAGCATGTTTGGTCAAAAATTAGAAATGAGAGGAAAGTTTTTAAATTTAATTTTGGTAGTTTTTAAAGCTTCACAGTTGGATTCTATAAGTAGCTAGAGAAAGCTATTTTCTTATAGTTATTTTATAGTTGTTGGCATACAAGGTTTTGACATGTGGAATGATATTTTTTTTGTTTATGTTGGATAGATGGATAAGTTAGTGACAATTCGTCATGGTGGTATTGTTAGAAGGAATGATAATGGAGATGTTGAATTTGAGAGAATGCGGGAGGTTTCAATACTTTGGGACGTGGTCTCCCCACCGTACGCGACTCACCAGAGAGCGTACCTTGACTACACTAACGAGATTGACGCCCTCGTCCCCTCCACGGTTCGTCAATTTGCAATGTTTGAACTATGATCATTTATTATGTCAAGTATATGGCAATTCTTGGGTAACTAACAATTACATACTTAACACAGGTACAGTGGGAGCCATACAACACAGCAGAAGTCCTGGTGATGCCTCTAAACCCGATGTGCCGCCGTGACCAGGACCTTTGGAGGATGAGGTGCCCCCTCATTTGTTTCTACGCAGTCGAGATTCACCTACCACACCGGGTAGCACGTCAGTTCGGGTTGGCCCAGATGTTCCCGCCGGAGGAGGTTTCCACGTCCATCGACTTGCACAAGTAATTATGACATTCAAACTCCACTTTACTTTTTTCCGCTTTGGAAACAACTTCACTAACCTTGTGTTTCTGTCCAGGTTTGATCGAGTTCGGCAGCGCAAGGTCACCGACTTCGTCGACCACCACCGTGAGAGGATTGAGTGGTGGAACAGGATGGACGGGAACGTTCTGCCGGTTGAGGGCCCGCACAACAATGGGAACTTCCGAGCCTACTTGACTTGGTACCACACTGCTACTCGTTACAGGCTGCGTCAGAGGTGGACACAGGACGACTATGCCGACATAGATTCCTCGGACGACGAGAACACCACCTACGACGTCAGAGGTCGCGAGGGACGGGCAGTAGAGCTGGGGCCCATCCTGGATAGAGTGGTTTGTTATCTTCTGACTAAAAACTACAAACTTCCATATACTATAGCTCTAATGTCACAACCCTTTCTTGCAGGGCACGTCTATGAGGGACTCGGTCACTGAGATCGATGCAGCACTTCAGTACCGGGTTGGGGACCCAGAAACTGAAGGGCGGTTCCGGAACTTGCTTCAGGTATTTCATGTTTTTTGCTTGTTCGGACCTTACTTCAGCAAACCTGTTGTTTCACATGTAATGGTTTCTAACACAATTTCTTATTTTATCATACTCTACAGAGGTTGCGCCGTCGTCTCAGTCGAGCTGCCGCACGTGCTGGTTGCCGGACTGTAGCTCAGGCCGACGTCTCCTTGCCTGGCACCTCGCGTGCGGCAAGGTCCTCCTCCTCACACCGTGCAGCAGGCACACGGTCCTCTTCTCGCACGGCCACATTCAGCGACGATGACGACGACGACGGGGACGACGACGAGGACACCGAGCAGGAGGAGCTTGGTGGGTCACAGCTAGAAGATGCACCACTTCCCACTCAGCAGACACAGCGACGTCGTCAGCCGCCTCAACGACACACACCGGGCACAGATGCACTTGGCAAGGGTAAGGGAAAGCGCAAGGCAAAGGGAGGGTGATCTTGGAGCTAGTTGTATGTCATTCGTGAACTTCTAGTCGTTTCTAAAACATAGACATGTGAACTTATGTACCATTTGTGAACCATGTGTGCTATGAGCTTGTGCTAATGCAGCTGTAGACTTGTGATAATGCATCTTTGAAATATGGATATTTGTCATCTGTTAAACTGTGGCTGCAGTGAATTGAAATCTTGTGCTGTCCACATTTTTTAGCACACACGACGCCATGCCTTTTGGCGCCACTTCTCAGGTCACCATGGTGCCACACCGCGCACCACGGCGCCAATAAACTCGGCGCCGTGTATGGCCATCACGGCGCCAAAAGGTGTGGCGCCGTGTGTCAGCCACCATGGCTGAGCCGAAGCACGGCGCCAATGTCCTTGGCGCCTTGACTACATACTACGGCGCCGCTCCATTTGGCGCCATCCAGTCAGTAGATACATGGCTTAACCCCAAAAGGTGTGGCGCCGTTCTTTGGTACCACACTTTAACAAAAACTACAACGCAAGTTCACAAATGACATTACCACAAGTTCGAATTATCCATCACAAGTTCATGGAAATACAAACACACAAATGAAAAGTTCATGCCACAAGTTCACATGATAGAATACAAACACACAAATACAAAGTCCATTAACACATGGATACACTTGGCACAGCTAACAATGACCATCGTGGATGAAGTTGTTGTCGGCCAAGCCCGCCATCATCTTCCACATGCCTCCAATCTACTACTCATCCTCATCCTCAATAATTATCGGTAAATCTGTAACAAGTCCCTTCATGGTCTCCATTAAAACCTTATCTACTCCAAGTCCACGTCTCTGTTTCTTCTCCCTAGGCTCCAAGTTTGCATCCACAGATTTCCCCTTTTCATCTCTAGTCGGTCGAGGCCACAATCCTCTTTCACCTGCCGCTGCTCTTTGCTCTTGCTTCCGAAACTTCACGTAACTATTCAAAACATTAGGATGTCTTCCACCTAGACTACGCCACTTTATCTCATTCTCAACTTCGCGCTTGCAGTGGAAGAACTCAAAGTCACACTTTTTTGTTTTCTGTTCACAAGAACACTTATGTCAAAACACATTTTTTTAAATCATCTTATGTGCATTATTTACAAGCAAATAAAACTCACCAAATCATCTCCAACCATGTGCCCACAATAATAACCGATGCCCAACTCCGATGGAACTAAACCATTGTTCGCAACTACGCCGCAGTCGCACTTCCTCTCTGGAGCATGGAAATCCTCCTCCTTCTCTTTACCCTTTTCCTTTCCATACGACTCAGGCCAATACGACTTAGGACCATAGTCATATTCAGAGAAATGACAAAGTGGATACCCATTCTGCACAAGAGAAACGTCAAAGTTAGAACTTCGTTCAAATGCATTAATGAACTCTAGTATCATCTCAAATTGCATTACTATCATCTCAAATTGCATCAATAACCTTGTTTTGATTTCTGCACTTAAAGGTAGGGATACCAGGGCTCCCTTTCGGCACCGGATCAATCTTGCAAGGCACACCACAATGGCACAAGGGTGGATTAGCCATACGCGCGGCGATTGCTTGTTTCTTCTCTTCGAATGTCATTGGTGGTGGGTTTGGTGGAGGAGGCACCCAACGCTTGAACTTCTCATACGACTCTTTTTTCCATCGCTTAAAATACAAGATTCTTTGGTCAAACATTTCCGAGCCATCAATCTACTGAAAAAAATAGCACATCTGCTCTGGCTGCACCAAAACAAACATTTCTTTCACCAACCATCATTCAAACCAAGAAATGTTGTAATGCAACCAATAACAGATATTGTACTTACACGATCATCACCACACGAGTAGTATGCCCGAGCCGCCGTCTTAGGGTGCATGGATTCAATTACCAAGGCCGGCTTGCCACAGTCACAATTTGGAACAGGCAGGGCGGGTGGTACAGGTGCATCCTTGCACGATACATCAGAATAGAGCTCCTTGGGCCGGTTCTTCCACTTCTTCTCACGCCACAGACTATCCATGCTCTGCAAAACATAAATCCTAGGTAAATAACTAGTAAATTATAGGAAAAAGTCCATTTTTGACCATCCAATTATAGGCTAAGTTTGGTTTTGGCCATCGAACTTCAAAAGCGGACATCTTTGACCATCCAACTGTTAAAACCGTTCAAATTTGGCCATCGAGTGGTTTTGATAGGCGGTTTTCAATTTTTTTATTTACAATTTAGTCCTTAGATCTTAAAATGATTATTACTTTTTGCTCATACTTCCGATTTCGGTGATTCTTGCGGTCACACGTTCATAATGGTGAGCTTTGTCTTTTTAGATGTTATTTATACTATTTTATCACTATTTGTTATATTATTCTTATGTTGTGGTGTAGGAACAACAATATACGAAAAGTAAAATAAACGGGTACAAAATAATATGAACAACATTTTAAAATATAAAGCTCATTGTTATGAACGCATGACCACAAGAATCATTTAAATCAGAGATACAAGTACAAAATAGTAATCATTTTAAGTTAGGAGGACTAAACTGTAAATAAAATGATTAAAATAGTTCTTGGATCTTAAAATGATTACTATTTTTTCCTCATATCTTCGATTTAAGTGATTCTTGTGGGCATGCGTTCCTAACGATGAGCTTTATATTTTAAAATGTTATTCATATTATTTGTACCTGTTTATTTTACTTTTCATATATTGTTGTTTCTACATCACAACATAAGAATAATATAACAAATAGTGATAAAATAGTATAAATAACATTTGGAAAGACAAAACTCACCATTACGAATGCGTGACCGCAAGAATCACCGAAATCGGAAGTATGAGAAAAAGTAATAATCATTTTAAGATCTAAGGACTAAATTGTAAATAAAAAAATTGAAAACCGCCCATCAAAACCGCCCGATGGCTAAATTTGAACGGTTTTGACAGTTGGATGGTCAAAGATGTCCGGTTTTGAAGTTCGATGGCCAAAACCAAACTTAGCCTATAGTTGGATGGTCAAAAATAGACTTTTTCCTAAATTATATAACCTAACCTAGATTAACTGAGTGAAAATTATATTTAAAACCTAGTAATGCAACTAATTCTACATGTACATATATAGTAATGCAACTAAATCAATATGTGCACTCCTCATGTCTATCACAAATTTAAATTTCACACATGCATTTTGATAGCATTTTCCAACCATATACTACCACTCATCGATTCGGCTTGTACAAGATCAAAAATTCAGTAGGATGCACCAATATGTAACTACATTACATATATCCACGACACAATCCTCCTATCAACCACTAATTTCATAGATCGAGCCCAATATCATTCATCTACGGTTTCTTCAAATACTAACCACCAATCTAACAAAATCAAAGAAAAAATGAGGAGGGGAGAGGACTCACCTTTCGGGATTGAAGGACGGGCGGGGCCGGCCTTGAGGACGCCGCCGGCGGCGGGATCTGGCCGCCTACCGTCGGGGCGGCCGGACCTCCTGCCCTCCTGTTTCGAACGGAGGGAGGAAAAGGGCGCTGGGGTGAGCTGGGGCTCGTGGGCGCCCTTAAGGTTGGATAGAACGGCGCCAGATCCGTTAGCGCCAAATATACATTTCACGGCGCCAAGGGACCTGGCGCCGTGGTAAGCAGGCACGGCGCCGTTCCTTTTGGCGCCGTCATTTTGCCCGCAATTTTCCTCCGCCACGGGGGATCTGACGTGGCAGGTCACGGCGCCAAGTGATGTGGCGCCGTGATGCCTTACAACGGCGCCAGAGGTTGTGGCGCCGTTCTATGGGTCCATTTCTACAATTGTTTCCATCAGGGGTCCAAATGTAAAAATCTTACCGAAAAAGGACCAAATTGCAAAAATTTTACCTTATAAGTCAGGTGACTTATGGGAACCAAACAGGGCCTTAACTACTGGACCCAACTAGGAGTTTTCTACACTACCCCTGCTTATCTCACTTGTTGGCATACATATATACAAGAACTACTAACGTACGCTTTCCTTTCCTAATTACAGACCGTTTGACCTTTTTAACCTCAAGTTTGGCAGTTCATCTTATTCAATAAATTTGTGCAAACATAGTCAAATTTAAGTCATTCTTGAAGAACTTTTATTGATAAAGAAAACAAAAAAATATTTCGTATCATTTTTGAACAAGACAATCGGTCAAATTTGAAGTAAAAAATCAAACGAACTATAATTTGGAATGAGGGAGTCTCAGCAATGATGATGCAGTGCGGTATGGTTGATTTTTATGACATTGTGTAGTAGTATCAGGGACCAAATTGATCACAGTGCATCTTTGATCCCGATATCTGTGCAAGCACACTATGCGTGACTATGTCCTTTGCACATACATGTTTTAGGATTATGCATATATGCCTTCTCTAGCTACTGTATCGTTGCTTCTGCATGCATGTTAGTTACAAAAGAAAACAACCCGATCAGATTCCTCTCTTGCCAAGAAAAAGAAGACATAAGGAACTAACTTTTATTCAATTTGTCCTAGCTAGTTACTTTAAAGCCCATACTATATCACACTTACTTAATTAGAGCGAACCACACATGGTAGGTGAACAGATATATATTGGGGCCCATCCAAATAAACAGCAAGGTAATATAAGACCAGCATCTTAATCTAAAAAATATAAGACCTAGCAACTAGCATGTATATCACCAGCACAAGCTCAACATTTCATCGCCAGCACAATCTAGTGCTTTGGGCTCGGGAGGCATTGGGAGTTAGCACCACAGCCGTTGCCGTTGCCGAACGTAAACGCAGCTTGCAAGCAGCTGTTATCGTTGCCGATTTTCCTTCTATGAAGATGCATGCTGCTCATCAGGTTCTCATCTGGCCATGCTTGGTGCTATATGGCGAGCATTCCGTCTACCTCTAGCTAGTATGCACTGGACGATGAGCTAGTGATCCTGAACTGTCAGAGTCATTTGATGGGCAAATCAAGAGTAGCCCGCATATTATATATGCAGGAAATACAGGGAGTGCTGAAGAAAATGTGAATTTAAATTTTAAATCTGAATAATCTGTCAATTATTTGAGCATCAAGATGATCTCAAATGAAAAACATTTGAACTACGAAGTTAGGTCCGGGCGAATGCAACAATTTTCGTATAAAACGGCGGTAGGTGCACTATAGAACTCCTGCCGCTGTTTCAAATAATAGTTTTTGGGTACCGCCATTTGAAATGGCGGTATTGGTATAGTTTTGCAAAATTTTCAAACAGACACATTTATTTTTGTGAAATCAAAAAAATAAATATAAAAATAAAAAATTCGAGACTGTCTGACACACTTAAATCTACTGCATTCGTCTCAATTTTTTTTTAAAAATTTACTGCAGCTCAAAAATTAAAAAATACATTTACTGCAGGCTCGCCGAATCAAACAAGCACTGCCTCCTACTATGCGAGTACACGAAAGTAATTCCCATTGGATCCGACTCTCGTTAAAATGGAGATGCGGTAGCTTTCTAATTACTCCCTCCGGTTTGGTAAAAGAAGTCGTTTTGGACAAGGTTTGGGTCAAACATTGGGAATATAAATGATGAATAACTTTTAAACCGTTGAGTTTAGAAATGTGAAAATCGTGTCAATAGATTTGTCTTGAAAATCATTTTCATAAAAATATACCTATATAATTTTTCAATAAATATTTTTATAGAAAAGAGAAGTCAAAGTTGTGTTTTGGAAACCGTGTCGCTGTCCTAAACGACTTCTTTTACCAAGCCGGAGGGAGTAACTAATAACGCGACTATGCACTAGAGTTTCTTCTGTGTGTTATGTCTTATGTGTATATATATATATACTAGCTGGATGTTGCATATCAGACAATATAATATAATTTTTTTTGCAATATATATGCTAGGCTGCTAGTGGTGGGCTGTTCTGGGATGACTTAGTTGATCGTTATGCTTAGCAACCAGTTTGAGAAACATTATTTTGGGATCGGGAGGCATCTGGAGTATATGCAGGAGATACCTGCTGAGGTCTAGCACAATCCAGTAGCACAACTGCACAATCGTCAGACAAAGCATTTCTTTTAGTCCCTGTTCTAGGTTTGAGTGCCTGCCTCGTATCGACGGCCTCACATTCGTCGACTCTCTTATCTCCGGCACCATTCCCTGGTCACCACGCATGAGGTCGCCGCCAGCATGAGGTGGGAGACGCAGATGGCACTCCTGTGGGCTGTCAATGTCTGTGTCGCCGAGAGGGATAGCGGCCCGACGCAAGTAGTGGTTAGTTGCCTGCATGTACGTCTGGGCCGATTCATCCGGTGGACTGGCTGGCGATCCATCTTGCAAAAGCAACACTGTTGTAACAAGAAATAAATGGTGATGAATAAATCAGCTGCTGGTACAATAGTATGGTCGCGGTTAGTTAATAAGCATAAATATAAAACCACTCAAAGAAATATACATAAAGATAAAGGCGATGAGAAATTGATACAATGGTGTGCATTAGTATATTGCATCTAATTAACTATACATTTGGTTCTTCCTTTACACAGGGAGTAGAAAAAGACTCAACAACTGGCCAATGAAAAAACTTTAATATGAAAACTTTGGGCACTATACACATAATATATACTTAGTGTTTACTAGTGATTCATATTACTGCCTCTGTTTTTCATGCTTTGCCCTTCTCTATGCTCTTGGTATGATCTCGCCATGGCCATGGCGAGCAGAAGTGTAGGAAAAAAAAAAGAAGAGTCTAGATATTCTGGCGATAATCCAGACACGTACGCCCTTTGTCTCGTGAGTTTGGAAGGTGTCAGGAATGTTAACCGGCATTTATGCCTGGAACACATACCCAATAACTTGAATTCAATGCCCAATCAAGTCTTCTGTCTTGACAGGTCGTGGACAGCGTGCATCACAACATCGCTATTTCAAATTTCTGATTTCAGGACTCGCAGGGCTTCAAAACAGCAAGATCGTTTGGTATCCGATCGAGCATGTCTTGTGTATCATCGGTGTACTGAATGTACATCACTTAAACTGCTCAAAAGAAAATGTACAGCACTTAAACATCATTTTGCGGGCTCCACAACTATCACTACGGAAAACCGAACTTTGCCGTGCGCCCGTGCGTTTGTCGTGCGTTTTTTCTCGGGCGCACGGCAAAGAGCCCACTTTGCCGTGCGTTTTTTTTACGCACGACAAAGAACCTTTGCCACGCGTCGACGCGTCGCTTTTTTGGTGCACGGCAAACTAGCCGGCCGTTACCATCCTTCACAGCAGTTACCAACTTATTTTTTCCGGACCAACGCACGGCAAAGATATATCTTTGCCGTGCGCTAGGGCAAGGCACACGGCGTTTCCCTCCGGCGTACGGCAAAATATTTTTTAAAAAATTGATTTTTGTACTTATTTTTATTTTTCCACTACAAAAACATTATTTTGTACTCTATATTTCAATTTTATACATGTCTCGATAAATTTACTATTTTTAACAATTATGTCTCACTTAAAGAATTTTTACCGTATACGTCAAATTTGAACAGGAAGTGCATAAAGTAGTGGAGTAAAATTTGTGGAAAAATGACTTTCATGTAATTTAATCATTTTTAAGACCTTATCCATTAAATCGGATGAAATTTTGAACATTTTGTTCGCGAATCATGAAAATCCACATGCGGTTGCGATGTTTTTTAATTGTATAAAATGCAAACAAAGTTTAAAAATCATGAGTTTCGTCAAGGGCTCATGATTCACTATGTGAAGCTTGTGATAAATCATATAGTGTTTTGAGCAAGTTGTCATGGATGGTGTTTGGAAACTGAAGTATCTCACTAGAAGTTTTAAAGTGTTGAGAGCCACTTGATCATGTTTGTAGTTGTAGTAAAGTTCAAATTTCATTTTGAATCCAAAGTTTTTATGTAAGCAATATACAACTTATATTGTCTCATCCCAATTTATGGTAATTTTTCGGATCCATTTGATAATTTTATTACATTAACTCTAATTATGAGGTTGAAATAGACATAAATTATTGAAAAGGGCTTTGCCATACGCTGTGGGACCTTGGCGCACGGCAAAGAATGTTTGCCGTGCGCCAAAGTCCATCACGCACGGCAAAAGCCCACCAACCGGCCCATTTCTGCCTGCGGCCCAAAAAAACCCGCCGACCACCTCTATCTCTTCGACCGCCCACCAACCGTTGATCTCGGGATCCAACGACCAAAAATAGAGGCACGATTTATATAAATTCCTAACCCTAGCTATTCCATTCCGCAGCCTACCTCATCCCCTCCTCTCCCCTGCGCGGCCGCAACCCCTCCCTCAAATCCCGCCGCCGCCTCCTTCCCTCCCGTCCCCTCCCTCTCCCCCGCGCCCACCTCCTCTGCCCCGCTCCCCACCTCCTCTCCGACGAGCGTGCCACAGCCTGGCCACCGAGCTCATCGTGCGGGATGGCGGCCTCCTGCTCCACCCCGGTGTGGTGCCAGCGAGGATGCCGGATCTGGCGGCCAGGCATCCGGCACCTGCCTCGTCCTTCATCTCCGCTTGTTGAGATTGACTTGATTTCAACACTACAAGTTGGTGATGAAGAGACAACTCCACTTGTTGAGATTGACTTGATTTCAACGCTACAAGACGAACCAAAGATCACTCTTGTTGAGGGAGCTCCGAGGCAAAGGTACACACTAAAATCTCAAGATATTATTGGTATTAATGATGATATGTTCAAATATTCATGTTGGACCAATAGTATGAATAATAGTTTAAATTCTATGCTTTGTTCCAATAATGATCATGTTGATAGGCTAGATTTTCTTGAGAATGAAAAAAAGGAAACATTTACGTTTGAACCAATTAATCTCACACCTAAAGAACCTTTGCCTAATGATGAGCTAAGTGCTATGCATGAAACATATGCTTCTTTTGTTTACACCTTGACTTGTTGCTACAATTCGCATGTGGTGTTAATTATGGACGCGTATGTTTACAATAAGTTTTGTAAATCTCGATCATGCTTTGCGCTTGGTCAAGCTAATGACCTTAAAGAAGCACATGTCGGGAAAGGCCCGATTTTCACTAACCATTTAGACAAGGCTCGAATAATGAAAAGAGAAGTCATGCCTAAAGAGTTGCAAGATAAATCATCAACCTCTCCAAATCCCGCGATGAATGCTGCTGTCTTCATCAATTTGAGAGCTTGTTCAGAGGTGTACAAATGAAGAAAATGAGATATTCAGAAGCTACATCAAGTTGCCATTCCAACGCATCAAGAACCAACGAATTTGAAGACCCGTGCAAGGAGTTATGGTAAAACGGACGTAACTCTCTTGTCCGGAGTCCGATTTGGGCAAATAAAGACTCGTTGGAAAGGAAATTTTGTGCACTATGCAATGTAGTAGAGCTTGGGTATACTTTCTATTCTGGACATTAAATAAAAATTCATGGAGTGAAGGCAGCACCGAAGGGTTATAAAGAAGGAGATAGCGATGAAGCAAAAGATGCCTTGGGCAAGTCTTCTATAAGTGATCAAGCACAACATGAGAAGTAAATTAAAACTGCATTGGTACCTTTTCTTCTTGCATGAAGGGCCATGGCTATGCGACGAAAAGAAGGTATGTGAGAAAGTCGAGCTCTTTGACTTTAAATGAAGCGCTTTTCGGGAGGCAACCCGTTTCTTTATGTTTTTATTCCTTTCTTAGAGAGAATAAAGAATGGCACCATATTATGATGATCAACTTGTGGCTAATTAATCTAAGATTAATTTTCTCTTTAGAACCACCATCATGTTCATGATCATATTTATTTATTTGCATGCATTGCATTTTGTTATCAACGTGATGTTTCTTTGCATATACATGTTTTGCATATAGTTGGCTTGGTTGTTTTAAAGCTCAATGATGTATGCTTTCATATCCATGTTAATGCTCCAGCTGGGCATTTTTATTTTGTGATCTTGTGTAAACGTGGTGTTTAAACATGATTGCAGACCATCATCGTTAAGTTCGATAAACCTTGCTAGCTTTTCATATGTTTTCATGTTGGATTGGTTAGTTTATAAGCTTTGCAATGCGCTTAATTTTTCTTGTGCTATAAGAGTTATTGATTTAGGGATAGACATGGTGTTTTAACCCTAGATAAATAAACCTTTATGGCTATGGAGAAATTCGGCAACCTAGTTGTAAACATGGTGTTTAGAACTAGGTGAAAATATTGTCTTTGTTTATATGCTTTCCTCTCATGTGCATACACACTTTGCACCACGAACACCCATTAGGTTTTTATTTCTCATTAGACTAATTATGCCACAAGTTAAGAGTCGTAGGAAACATTGTTAGATTGTTGGTAATTCTATCTACTCCCAACTGTCACCTTGGGGGTAGAATGTGCGTTTAAAATGTTTTGCAGGCAAGATAAAGACTCTCACTATAAGGAAATTGAAGGATGGCTAAGTAAAAATGCTTTGTCTTCTTCTTCCATGCCTAGCAAAATGCTAAGCATGGGGGAGACCCTGAATCTTCAACACGAAGATCAAGATCATCAACGTCCCCGGATCAATGCACAAGAAGCTATTGATCTCATCAAACTTCTGCGTGGTCTCAAAGGGAAAACACTGAATATTTTTGGATATTTAGAAGCCCCATGAAGTTAGACTCCAACAAATCAAGAATCAAGACAATAGGAGGTTCCTACAAGCGGTTATGCCCGAATCACCGAGTGCAACACGTCCTGAAATCAGTTTTGGACAGCACACAGCGCTGAAGTAAAACGGACATAACTCCCTTGTTTGAACTCCGTTTTCGATGAGTGACCACACGTTGGAAAGGTAATTTCATAAACTTTTCAATAGAGCTATATTTTGATATATGTTCTGTTCTGGACAGAGGGGACATCCATGAAAAAGAGACAGCAAGGAGATGATGAGAACAAGAAAGAGGAGATGGTGATGACAACATTGAAGAGAAGGGCGACCATTGACTCCATTAAGCATACAAGATCAAATTCAGAAGTTTAGGAGCATTGATAAATCAAGACAAAAGCAAAGCCACATCGATACATGGAGATGTCGGAAGAAGGCAACAAAGAACTACAAAAGATGATAACACCTCCATGGACCTTCTCTTTTCCGAACATAAATGCTTGTAAGTATGCCTTCAACCTTATTAGGTGCAACATTTTGTTTTTCTCTTCCAACAATAACATGGCTACTAGGAGGACAACCTATGTTTCTTTTTATTTTCAATAGATAGGCATGACCATGTGTTCACCTAGATGTTTTATATTGCCTGTGCTTATGGAAAAATGATGAAAGTTGCCGCTTTGTTTTACCTACATGAAGTTATACATGTCTTGGCTAATTGCTCTCTATAACATGATCTGAAATTAATTTAAATACCGTCTCTTTTATTTGTGGAGGTGAAATGACTATGCTCTAGACCCACGTACATATCTTTGCTCTTTGATTTAAGTTTATGGATAGCCGGATAACCTGTTGTTTTTATGAAAACTTAACTTTTATGCTATCTACATATTTGTGATGCTCTTGCAAAGTTCTACCTACCAAAGCCATATACATATATGTTCTATGATAACAAAACCTGTAGATTGCAAACATATGTTTTGATGAGTTGGATTAGGATTGATTTCTATGGTTCGAGACTAAGAAGCTGGTCATTCCTTTGTGTAACTTTCTCATGCTAGCCTTTTTGTCCATGCATTGTGGGTTTTCACATCGAAAATTTCACAAACTTCGCTGGGTATCCACCCTAAACCAAAAACATCTTTTTGTGATCACCTCCTTTTCCACAACCCAATTTGAGTATGGAGTAAAATTCTCGATGGAGATTCAAATATTCCGCAAGATTATGGAATTTATGCTTACTTTCGCAATCATTTCCCCCCGTCTTTTATGCTCGAGGACGAGCATCGTTCAAGCATGGGGGACGAGTCATTACATCATCTCTGACAAATGCTATGTAAGTATTATGTTGCAAAAGTTCTGAGGAGCAAAAGAAAAAAAAATGAAAAAATGAAAAAATTATGATGAGAAGAAAAGAAAAGTAAGGAAAAAAGGAAGAAGAAAGAAAAAAAAGAAAGAGAGAAAAACGAGAAGGAAATAAAATAAAAGTAAAAAAATAATAAAGATGCTCCTCGGTTCTTTTTGCTTCATAAGTTCTCAAGTGCCTTGATGACAAATCCATACTCAAATTTTCCAACCATGTGCAATCCGATAACGAGGACTTCACTCGTGCCTCGGGATCATCCATTTGCCACTTGCACATGTCCACCTATCTAAATGTGTGTGTTTCATCCCTCTCTCTTTCCAACATTTATTTTCCATAGCCTTTTTGACGAGTCTCGGTAATTCCAGTAGACCTCTCTCTTAATTTGACAATATTTCGGATGTATGTTTTGCTAGGATTGTTTTTAACCTTCCAAGCTCCACATAAGCCTTCCACTATCACATATGAGTAGAATAGGTTGAAAATAATCTAGTATAGGCTTGAGTGACTTGATGAGATGAGTGTTTCCATGAGCTTTTGCAAGAGATTTTCACTTATGTTGGATATGCATCTTTTTAAAAATTCTTCCATGTAACAAGGTAATGGTTTGAAGTTCGCTTAAGTTTGAGAGCATTGTGTTTATTAAATGTGACTTGTTCTTTATTGTTAGTCTATCTTCCATAATGAAAAAGAAGCCGGTCACAACTTGAACTTTAAAAATAAATTCTTAAAGAAAGAGCAATTTGTCTCGTCATGAATGACTAAGTGCAGGGACAATATTGGAAGGCAACGCTGATTTCCCTTTTAAGCAAGGATTACTTACTCGAGGACGAGCAAGGTTTAAGCATGGGGGAGATGTTGACGGTGAATTTTGGTGCTCCAAACGTATTCGTTACACTTTGGTTTGAGCTCGATTATGTAACTAACCCGCCACTAGGCACACTAATGATATAACAAGTTCAACTTCGTATGTGTATTTGGACGTGTTGTGTTTTTGAAGGAAAACATGGACAAAAGGGATGGAGTCACAACAAGTTTAAAGGAGCAAATGAGGAGTTCCGTTCGTGTTCGAGTGCAAGGCGAAATCACTTCCAAAGGTGGCAAGGACCAAGGTGCTACGACGGATCATCCCCGAGGACTAAGACGTAAAGTTCGGACTTCATACGAGAAGACCCCCTATCTTGATCGCGGGGATGACGACCTCAAAATGACACAAATGAAGGGGGCCAAGTGCAAAATGTGAAGATAAGCCGCGGGGAGAAAGACGGGCCCGAACCGACCCAGAAAGGGCCTGGGCCGACCGGCCTGGTCGGATCGGCCCAGGGGGTTTTTGTGGCGGTTCGGCCCGCCCTTTGACCTAGTCGCTCCTTGGTCTATTAATAGCTCCCTCCTCTGACGGCCGCCGCATCCAATCATTCTACCGACGCCATTCACCAGAAAACCGCCACCGCAAGATGAGGGAGAGAGTTGGATGAGCTCGTCGCAAGGATCAACGCCGGCGGAGGGAAGGAAGCAAGAGGAGGACTCCAAGCTGCTGGCCTAGGGGTGTTCCCAAGCTTCATCGCCGCCATCTTCATCGACAACGTTCTCCGGAGTCTCCATCACCCCTATGTGCTTCGATCCTTGTAAGATGATGGGGTAATGTCTCCGTTCATCCCTAGGGTTAGATGGATACATGTTATGTGATCGCTACATGAACCCTATACCTTTCGATGCTTAATGGTCTATGTCTTTGCGGATGCTTTATTCACATATGTATGTACAACATGTGGTCTTAGTAGGGTTTGTGGTAATCGTGGTGATTAGCTTAACCCTATGGATGCTTAGGTATAGATGCGGTTAGACGTGAAAGTGTTTGATTACCTTGCGTAGTGACAGTACGGTGGAGGGAAAAGGCTTAGCGGCCGCATAATCGCCATGAAGCTAGTGTAGGCAACCCCCTTTTCATGTAGTAGATGCATGTTCATGTGATCCTAAACCCTAGGGAGGGAACGCTTATCTATCTTAATCTCTCTCTCGTGTCCACCCTTTGTCATCTAGTTTAACCTTAGATTTCTTTGATTAACATAGGTTAAATTGTCTTTACCTTTAGATTAATACCCCTTTCAAAGGTTTTCCATCAACTAGATTAGTACTTGGTTAAGCGCTAGCAATCCCCTTGCTCCGCGGATTGACAAGAACCTTGGGGGTCACCCCGTGGTGAAAAAGTTGTAGGTCCGTACGCTTGCGGATCGAAGGTTGTTACGTGTTTCAACCGTCAACAACGCCACCCGTGGCCAGGTGGGGACGGCGCGGGCGGAGGGTCCCGCGACCCCCGCAGCGGCGTGAGGGAGCGCACGACAACTGCGGGACGGTGCTGGCGCAGCTGTCCTCCCCACCCGTCCGAGGTTTGGGCTCGTATCTCCGTGGATCTGCGCGAGGAGCGGAGGAGGGAGAGGCCGGTGGGTAGGCACTGCAGATTGGGGAGGGTTCCGTGCGGTGTGGCGGCCAACTGCAGCACCCACGCGAGGTGGACGTGCCGGCGGCGACCAGCACCTAGCGGCGGTGGAGACAGGAAGGCAGTGTGCATGAATTAGTCTAGAATAAATTGGCAATGTATTTGGGACCTTTAGATACCACAAGGTCTGATTTGAAGATCAGTGAGCAATTCAGCCTGAGGAACTCTGAAATTTTGAATCCCTTTGACATTCAAATCCTACAAACTCTGTCCGAATTTCTGCACACGACACAGTGGAATGGATGACAACAGCAAGAAACATCGCCACATCAAATTGAATTTTTGACGAGATGAACTATTAGTGAAGAAGAAACAAATAGACAAGCAGAGAGCTACTTAAGAAACATAGGCATGACAGTCTACAGAGGAGCTTTTCAGTAATAACTTGACCTGCTATTAATACTACTATAGCTAAATGTGGAGAAACAAAAAGTAAAGCTAAAATATAGCAGTTTTGCCAGATTAGGCTCTTCAAACAGCAGAAGCGTCGAGCATTAATCAGTATTATAAAATATTCAGTTAACTTAATTTCCTAACAGTCATGATACAATGGGCTGGAGTGAGCAATTTAATTGAAATGCAAGAAAATGATATGCAGTCAGCAGAAATGCATTTAGAATAAGAACATGCAGGCCAGGTCAATGAAGTTTTTGAACGAAAGTAATATGGTTATCAGCCAAATCTACAGAACTTTGGCACTCAAGCAAATTACGGATAGAAGCAAATGATGCCATGAACTACTACAAGAACTTACTGATAAACATTTCGTTGAACAGTTTGAACCAAATCCTGCATTTGCATCCAACATGTCCACTCAGCGGTTCCAATTCAGATGGGGAAAAAGAAATATTACAGACTGACAAATCAATCAACAAGAATCAGTATTAGCTGTTTTTTTTTTGAGGAAACAGGAGGGTTTTACCCCTACTGATTATAAATATATATTAAAAGTGAAAAGGTATTACAAGCAAACTTAAGAGACAAAGAAGGAAACAAAGAAAATAAAAAGCAAAATTACAAAGCTGAGTCTATCCATGAAGAAAGGAGGGGCTGCAGGGTTGGCTTTGCCCTAAGTATAACCAGAGCAAACTCTTTTTTAAAGCGAGCCTTGACATTGTTGAGGGCTGGTTGTGTTCCTTTGAAGATGAGGTCATTTCGTTCCATCCAGATGCACCAACTCATCAAGATGATGATGTCCATTGAGAATGAGACTGCCAATTGGTTTCTGAATTCTGTCAGGCAAAGGAAAGGGTCTCCTGGCTGCACAACAGCTAGATGAATCAAGTTCCAGCAAAGCTGAGCAAAGGGGCAAGTTAGGAAAAGGTGTTGTAAAGTTTCTTCGGTTGGTGCAGCACAAAGAACACAGTCATAGGATGGAAGGACTCTATTTTTCCGTCTCAAGATGTTCCTTGTACTTAATCTATCCTTAAGTAGTAACCAAAAAAATACCTTATGCTTTTTTTGTACTGTCATTTTCCAAAGCCAATTATAAACTGGGTGAACAGCTCTGTGACCTATTAACTGTTTGTAGGCTTTTGAAGAGGAGTACCATCGTGATCCCCAGGAGTAAGTCCAAATGTCATTGTCATCTGAATCTGGAAGATCTTGAAGCAACTGAGCTAGCTGTAATAATTGGTCATAAGCCTCAACCGAGATTGGAAGGTGCAGCAGGGTGGTTAAGTCTGTAGCCAGTTTGGCATTCTGGACTGAGATGAACTTGTTCCTTACAAAGGAAAAGAGGTGGGGAAAGGAGTGTTGTGGAACTTGGCCTGACCATCCATCCAACCAAAAAAAGCAAGTATCTCCTTTAACAGGGTTACTGAAGCAAGGCCTTTATAAGAGTCTAGGAGCTTGATATTGTTTCTCCACCAAAAAGAACCCTTCCTGACATGATTAGGTAGCTTTCCATTTGCATAATATTTTTCCCAGACCAAATGAACCCAAGGTGTGTCTTCCCTGTTATAAAACTTGTGGAGGTTTTTGAGCAGCAAGGCATCATTGTGTGTACTTAGATTTAGAACTCCCAAGCCTCCTTCAGCTTTTGGTAAGCAAACCATCTCCCAAGTAGCTTTTGGTGGTGTTTTGGCATTAATATCAGATCCTATCCAAAGACAGTGTTTACGGAATTTGTCTATCTGCTTGATGACTGTATCTTGTAACTTGAAAGTACATAGATAAAAGGTTGGTAATGCTGAAAAGATAGCATTTGTCATCTGTAATCTTCCAGCTTGTGAGAGAAAATTAGAAGTGGCAATCAGTCTTTTTTCACATCTTAAGACCAGAGGGAGGAAATCCACTATTTTGGGTTTAGTGAGACCAAGTGGCAAACCCAGATAGGTGAAAGGCAGAGAACCCACTGAGCAGCCAAAAGTTCGTGCTAACATTTGTAGTCTGTCCTCCTCAATGTTAATGGGAACCATCATTGATTTTGAGTAATTTACCTTGAGTCCTGTTGAATCAGCATAAGTCTGCAGCAGGCTTTTAAGAAAATAGAGCTGTCTGGCACAACCTTCCATTACTATAAGGGTGTCATCAGCATATTGGATTATGGGGAAGTCTGCAGTGTATTGTAGAGGTATTGGGAGTTGTAGAAGGTTGAGCTCCCTTGCTTTGTTAAGCAAAGTTTGAAGGAAGTCTGCTGCAAGGACAAAAAGTAGAGGGGATAGTGGGTCGCCCTGTCTGACACCTCTTCTGCAATGGAATGTTTTGCCAGGAAGCCCATTTAGAAGAACCGAAGAAGTGCCTGATTTGAAGATGTTGGACATCCAGCTTAACCAGGTGTCATCAAAACATTTGAATCTCATAATATCCAGCATAGTTTGGTGCTCTATCTTGTCAAAAGCTTTTTCAAAATCTAGCTTCAATATGATAATCTCTTTCCTGGATTGATGACAGAGATGAAGATATTCAAAGGACCAAGCCAAGCAGTCCTGAATAGTTCTTGACTGAATGAAGCCATATTGGTTCTTGTGAATGAGCTGCATAATGACGGTTTGCAACCTGTTGGCTAGGAGTTTAGTTATAATTTTGATGGAAGTGTTGAGCAGTGATATTGGTCTGAAATCAGAGACTTTTCTAGGACCATCTTTCTTTGGGATGAGTGTGATATGTGATCCATTAATGCTATGTAAACAGATCTGTCCTTGATGAAAAGCCTCACATAGATCATAGAATTCTTGTTTAATTATTGGCCAATATTTTTTCACAAAGTCTGTATTAAAACCATCTGGTCCTGGAGATTTATCACTTGGCAGGCTCTGAACTACTGCATCAATTTCCTCATGTGTAAATGGAGTTGTGAGGCAGCCCAAATCTTCAGATCTCTGCAGTAATTCCTCAAGAGAGAAGTGCATGAATGGTTGATCAGATGATCCCAATCTGTCTTTGAAAGCTTCCCAAATTAGATTTGCCTTAAAATGATGATCATAGAACTCAGTGCCCTGATTGTCTTCCAAAAGAGTGATGAGGTTTTTCCTGTGCTTAATTGTTGCATTTGCATGGAAGAATTTTGTTCCTTCATCTCCAAATTTTACCCATTTGACGGTCCCTCTTTGTTTCCAATAAATCTGCTGCTGAGTGAGTAAAGTTGTGAGTTTAGTTCTTAGTAGCTCTCTGAAATTCCACTCTGGTACTGACAAGTCTCTGAATTCCTCCAACAAATTCAAGAGAGACAAAATTATTTTAACGTTACTGATGTTGCCTTTCAGACTGGATAATTGAGATTGCCAGGCTCGAAGCACTCTTCTGAGGTTTTTGAATTTTGCTGTTAAAATCTTGGCCTTGTCTGTATGCTGTACAGGGATAGACCAGCCATGTGCAACAATTGCCATGAAGTGTTCATGCTCTAACCAATAGTTTTCAAAACGAAAAATATGTCCACTCGGAATAGAAGTGCTAATGTTAATAAGACAGGGTACATGATCAGATGGTTCCATAGTCATGCTTGAGACTGATGTATTTGGATATGATAAGGTCCAAGAAGTGGAGGTGAAGAACCAGTCTAACCTTTCCATGAGTGGAGGGTCTTGTTTGTTTGTCCAGGTAAATTTTCTGCCATAAAGGGGAAGTTCTATCCAGCCAAGAGAGCTTATGGCTTCATTAAAAAAAGAACATTTCCTGGACATCAGCACCCGGCCTGTTTCTGTTACTTGGATCCCCGAGAAGATTAAAATCCCCAACTACTAACCAATCATAGTCATCTGGCATTTGGATATTTTTTAACCAATTTGTGAAAGTCCTTTTACCAGCTGGTGTACAAGGCCCATAAACATTTGTGAGAATCCATTCATCATTGTTGTGTTTTGATCTAAATTGCACTGAAAGAGAGAAGTCATTCATAAAAGCCAGCGAGCCCTCAAAAAGCTGTGATTTCCAAATGGTTATGATCCCTCCTGAAGCTCCTAAAGAAGGTAGGAACTCAAATTTATCAAACCCTGAGTGGCAAAAATGCTTGATGTATTGAAGGTCAAAAAGTTCTCGTTTAGTTTCTTGCAAACAAATTATGTCACACTGACTTTCTGAAATTCTATCTCTGATTGCATCCCACTTTGTACTGGAGTTTAAGCCTCTTACATTCCAACAAAGGACCTTCCAGGATTTAAAGTTACTAGTTGAATTCATGGGAAAACAGTGAAGAATTGAAAATCAGGCATGTCAACACTAGTGAAGCATGCTAAAGACCATTCAGAGCTTAAAGCAACAATAAGTAAGTTTGGCATAGTATAAATATTACAGCAATCCACCAAAAAAATCAAAGGAGTCCATTAGACAGTGCGGGCAAAATAAACATCATTCCAACAATCTGCTGGAGATTCACTTTTTGGATCTCTTCTTAGAGTGCTTTGCATCATCTTCACCATCTTGATGTTTGGGGCCTGATTTCTTGGTTTGCTTGGAGCTCCCAGGAGCTGCAGCAGCTTTTTTCTTATTGAGGGCTTGCTCTGATAACTTATCAGCATCAATTTTGCAGAAGGAGGTGCCTAAGTTTCTGATTATGGATGGAGAAAGGGTAGGAGGGTCCAAGGAACAGCCCAAACAATTTTTGTCGACACACTTTGTCTTGAAACCTTTGTGTTGGTTCTTCTGCCTCAGGCTGCGCCTGGAGGTGGTGTTGAGGGCTTCATCAGCAACCTTCCCCTTGGCAGCCAGGTCTAAAATAGACTGAGACAAGGGTCCAGGTGTGGCAGCTACTTTCTCTTTGACCTTTTCCGGTGGAGTACTAGGAGACTGTGCTTCTGAACGCAGTGGAGAAGAAAACTCATCGGGATCAGCTGAGCTTAAAGAAGCAAGCGCAGGACAAGAGGGGTTGACAATGGAACTGATCCAAGAACCCAAGCTAAACTCAATCAGCTCTAAGAAAGCAAAAGACAAACGACAAAGGAATCCTTCAATTTCAAGAACTGACCCAGACCATCAGACTAGAGACACTACCCTCGATAAATTCCAAGAATGCAGAAATAAAAATGACAACGAAAGAATCCTCCAAGAATTTCACCACAGAGCGTGCGGACCTACTCGCGGGCAACCAAGCTCCCACCGCACAGGGCATAGGTGTAGCCCAGCGCCTCCTCCAGGGTCGTGGCGCTGCCGAGCAGAAAATAGTTAATTTGCAACAATTATCTATGTACCCTTTCTAAAAATGGAACCATACTGCATACCACTAGTGGTATGTATGGTCCACTGTAAAAGACCCCAAAAGGATAAGGGTAGTGTAAAAGCACGTGCAGCATGCAAGCCTATGCGATGAACTTTTGCTGTGTACTCCATCCGATTTGTTAAATGAAGTCGTTTTGGACAAGAATTGAATCAAACATTGGCAATATAAATCATGAATAACGTTTAAGTCGTTGAGTTTGAAAATGTGAAAACTACATGAATATATTTGTTTTGCAAAATACTTTCATAAAAGTAACATATGTTAGTTTTTAATAAATATTTTTATAAAAATAAGAAGACAAAGTTGTACTTTGGAGACCGTCAACATGTTCGTTTGGCTGGTGGCTGGTGCTGATTTGTTCTGAGAGAAAAGTATTGTTGGCTGGTTGCTGGTGGCTGGTTTATCCTGAGAGAAAAGTACTGCTGGCTGGTGGCTGATAAGCCAAACGAACAGGACACGTATCGGTGTCCTAAATGACTTTATTTACCAAATGGGAGGGAGTATGTTGGTGCATTCCTCTATCCAGCAACTCTACAATGCTCTAGCTTGGAAAAAAGAGTTGTCGGCGAAGTCATTCGCCCCCTCCTTTCCTGGGGAGGATCTAGATTTGGGATTTTCAGCGAGGGTACAACTTAGGAAAATTTAGATTCATGAAACTTGTACACGGTGAATAAATATGTGTTGAATTTACTTCAAAATGTTGAATGGGGCCTGTGCCCTCTCTGTACTAAACTTGGGTCCGTTCTGCTCCTTTGTATTGTATAATGGCAGTGCCGCTTTAGGTTCAATGTGCGTTTCCTGTTAGGTGAAGCCGTTTTGTTTATTATTTTTATCTGTTTGACAAGGTCACATAAAAAACTGATTGAAAAAATCCTATCAAACATACCCTTGTATAAAGATGAGCTCATACATGTATCATGATGTGCCACATCATCATATTGGGATAACTGTTGGAAAGGAAGTCCAAGTTACAAGTACTATTGACCAGCAACTTTCAAGTTAGGAATATTTTAATTTAATATGACCAAGCAAGTATGTGGTGTACAATATTTGCAACCCAGAGTGCAGCATACTCCAACTATTGGCCAGTTGCAACTGTATGGTCGCTTTTATTGTATTGTCGGGAAGTGGGTGGTGTACAATGCAAGGCAGGGGTTACTACCGGAAAATTTTCGCCGTGCACCTGAAACTTTGCCGTGCGCAATTTATCAGGCGCACGACAAAGAGCTTCTTTGCCGTGCGCTTTTATAGGGCGCGGCGAAGAAAAAGCGCACAACAAATTCATTTGCAATGCACTTTTTTTAGCGCACGGCAAAGGCGTGTGTGTCGTGCGTTTTTTGCGCACGGCAAACGTTTTTTCCCAACATCTGTTAGCATCGTACGCAACCGTTAGCAATGAGATGGGGTAGATCTGTTTTTTTCCTCTTTGTCGTGCGCCTGCACAAAGCGCACGACAAAGGTGACAAAAAAATTCATCTTCTGTACTTCAAAATTTTTCTGCACGTTGTACTTTATGTTAAAATTTGGAACATTTTTGTATTTTTACTATATTTGACTAACTAATTACATTTCAAGCATTTATTTTTGAATGAAGTCAAATTTGAACTGCAAGTGATTCAAATAGTATAATAAAATGAGTGAAAATGATATTTATGTTACTTAGCCCAATTTAAGATCTTACCCATGAAATCAAAAGAAATTTCGATTATCTTCACCAGCAATCTCGACCATTAATGTGTCTTCGAATGATTTTAAAATTCTAAAACAAGCAAATGCAGTTCAAAAATTACAAGATTTCTCAACAACTCATGGTATCATACATGAAGGATGTGGTAAAAATTTGAGTGTGTTTCACAATTTTATCATGTCCGATGCTTATAAACAGAAACATCTCCGGAGAAGTTTTATAGAGTTTAGAGGTACATGGTTAGGTTTGTAAGCGAAGCAAAATTCAATTTTGATTTTGATTTCAAAACTTCTTCTATAAGCAATAGACAATATAAATTATTTTGTGTTAATTTTTGATAATTTTTTGAATTCATTTGATAATTTTAATGTTTATAGTACAATTATGAAAAATTAATTTGCCGTGCGCCGGATTGAGACGCTAGGCAAACAAAAACTTTGTTGTGCGTCCGTATCAATACTCATGGCAAACTAAACCTCGACCCACCAGCAATCCAGCCCACCAGCACCTGGGCCCATCAATACCCCAGCCCACCACCACCCCGACCGCTGGGAGCCATCGATCTTGCGATCTGACGATCGACATTCGACAAGAACTTCATATATAATCCACTCTTCCTCCCCCAAACCCTAATCCATCCACTCCCTCCCCTCCCCGTGCCCTCCTCCAGCCCCACACCGCCCCTCCTCCGGGGGATATTTAACTTTTTACCATTATAACGGGTGGCGACTCTCCGTTTAACACTTTAACAGTGCCAAATATATTTAGACGAGCGATGTTGCGAATTGGATACATTTTACCACTTTTGCTTATGTGGCATGCCAAGTGACCACGCCACGCTGGATCGATAGCGCACATACAGGTAAAATGACCTCCTCTGCACCTGCCCTTCTTTCTCGTCTCTTCACTTACATGTGGGTCCCACCTCCAGCAGTTACACGACTGCTCTGTTTCTCCCTTGGCCCCTCTTTCTTCCGCTCCCCAGTTCTTCCTCTCCTCCTCGTCGGTCCCGTCGCCGCCGGCTACCTCCTCCATTGACAACGCGCGCACCCTACTTCTTCCCCCGCACGCCGGCCGCCAGAGCTCATTGGCGGAGCCCGAGCTCGCCCAGCCCCCGAGCTCCCTAGGCGTCCCCTCTAAGGACGGCGGCCGCGGCTAGCGTTGCTGCGAAGGAGGAGATCCCTCCGCACCATCTGACAAATATGGAAAGCAGCAGATCTACAAGGATACCGTGGGCCAAGATCAAAACTTCATAATTGTGACCGACGTTATCAAATCTCTTGGCTTCGAAGACGGTAATGTAGGTAGGCGGAGGTCGTCGGTGGGCTCGGAGGCCTCGACGGCCGCAGCCGCTGCGAGTGCGGCAGCCAGCTGCGCGGACTGGTCCTGCTCGTGGAGCAGCGTGTCGGCGAGCGGGCCGAGCGCGGCAGGCGGGGACTGCACGGCCCCCACCGTGGCGTGGGCCGCGTCGATGAGCGTGGCGCGCTCGGAGGAGTCCGGATCCCTGACGCACCGCAGCGCGGCGACCACGAGTGGTGGGCATGAGCAGCGCGACGGCGTCGCGCGGGTGCTCGCCGGCGACGAATGCGAACGAGCGCGAGCAGCTGGAGCGAGTGCTGGCCCAACGGCGTCCTGTCGGCGGGCCGCGTGTCGGAGACCGCGGCCACAAACATCGGCAGCTCGTCGGCGTCCAGGTCGTGCACTATTGCATCCAGCTCCGCGGTCATCATCGCGAGGAAGCAGGAGCTCAATGGCCAGCGCGAGGGCCACCCGCATCCCGGCACCCCTCCCCATGCCAGTACTGCCGACAGCGACCTGCCCCGCCACCGCGCACCTCGCCGCCTCAACCTCTCTCCTGCAGCTCTGTGAGTGCATTCGTACCTGCGCCGCCGCCGCCGCCGACCACCACCACGGCTCCGCCGCCTCGATCCCCCGCATGTGCGCCCGTGCGGCGACCAGCGGCTCCCTCCTGGCCTGCTGGCTGCTGCGAAGGCGAAGCTCAATGGTCAACGCGAGGAAGAAGAAGGGCAGGGGCAGTTGGGGTCATTTTCCATGCACAGGTACCCTCCATCCAGCGTGGCGTGCTCACATGGTGTGCCACATCAGTCAAAGTGGTAAATATGTATCACCTTTGCAACAACACTGACGTATATATATTTGCCCCTGTTAGAATGAGATTTAAAGAGTGGCTATCCGTTATAATGGTAAAAAGTTAAATATCCCTCCTCCAGTCAGACATTGCGCCCCCTCCTCCTCCAGAAGTTCGTCACCCCTTTTCTTCCCTCCTCCCACGACGCGCCCTCCTTCGACGATAGTGCACAACGCGGGAAGGACGGTGGTGCAAGATCCGGTCGGTCCCTTCTCTGCCTCCCCTCCCCCCGCCGCTCGCCCCACATGGTAGTGTGCAACAGCGGTGGAGCGAGGTGCAGCGGCAGCGCACAGAGGAGCCGTTGTGCGTGGCCGTGGCCGTCGCCACCCCCTCCAGTCTCCAACCGGGTCTGGGCCCTCCCCTCGACCCCTCCATGCTGCGTGCGGCAGCAGGTCTTCTCTCCCAGCGGCGGACCTCCTCTCACGGAGCAGGCGGCACGCGACACCGTCCTCCCCACGACAAGTGCGGCCCCTCCCTCTCCTCTCCCGGTGCGCCACAACCCCCTCCCTCTACTCTCCCGGCACGGATGGCGCACGCGGCGGCTGGCCGGGTGGCATGCAGTGCCCTCTCCACCGCGTGCGGCAGCGCGTTCCCCACGGCACGGCGGGAGCTACACCAGACGTGGCGCAGCCCCCTCCCACTCCTCTCCCGGCTATGACGACACGCGCAGCCAGCCGGCCGCGAAGCAGAGGTGGCCGGCAGGGTGGTGGCAGTAGGAAAGGGCTGCCACTTTTATTATTTTATTTTTTTTGCCGTGCACCCCGATAAACGGCGCACGGCAAAGGCCTGTTTGCTATTCAAATCATTGTCGAGCGGCCTTTGCCATGCGCAATGGAGGAAAAAGCACGGCTTTGCCGTGCGCCACCGGGCACGGCAAATGTTGTCTCCTGTAGAGGGTATACGAAAATTGTTTGGACGGACACAGATCTCCAAGATTTCACCTACCTGCTGGTTTGCACTATATATTTATCTAAATTAAAACAACTTTTCACGTGCACAATGCTGATCAGAGCGGCCTTAACTTGAGATGTAGTGGATACAAGATACATAAGTAGGACAACTGTGTCGTAGAGTTTCTCTGTGTATATATACAAGTAACGCTGGCAGCATATGCTACACTAGTAAACATAAAGTATATATCGCAATGCATCAATGCATGACACAGAGCGATATAATAAGCAGGGTTCTATCTTTGTTCCGTGGTCATGCTTAGTCGCTTGAGATTTTTCGGTTTGGGAGGCGCCTGGAATGCAATCTGCAGTGATAATGTTCAGTGAAGCTGCGTAGTGCCCTAGTCTAGGCCTTAGGTCTTTGTATATCGACACGGCGATAGAGTCTCGTCTTAGGTCTGGCCAACTGCCTGTCTTCCAATTGTATCGCCGCCAACCGCTGTGATATTTCCAGCTGTGCCTGCTTTCTTCTTCGTGCATGGTTACGAGAATCTTGATTTTCACTGTTCAACTTTCTGCTCTTTTCTGGAAGAGTACCCAAGGACCGATGCAGTAACCGCCTGCTTGGTTCGGTTGGTATCCGATCGACGAGCATGTCTTGTGTATCATCGGTGTGCTGAATGTACAGCACTTGAACTTCTCAAAAAAAAATGTACAGCACTTAAACATCATTTTGTGGGCTCCACAACTATTGCTGCCCATTCAAAATTTGGGTGAAAAACACTACGGGAGAATGGAAATTACCCGAGTGCTCCGGGCTTCCCCGAGTGCCAAATATCGAGCACTCGGGGAAGAAACTCGGGGAAGAAATGCACTCGGGGAAGAGAGGCTTCCCCGAGTGCCTAAGAGTCCATGGCACTAGGGGAAGAGAGGCACTCGGGGAAGGCCCTCTTCCCCGAGTGCAACACTCGGGGAAGAGAGTCACTCGCGAACGAAAAATGATGTGGGAAAATGGAGATATTTTAAAAACACTCTTCCCCGAGTGCCTTTCTCTAGCACTCGGGGAAGCCAACCTCTTCCCCGAGTGCCTCACCCTAGCACTCGTGGAAGCAAGCCTCTTCCCTGAGTGCCTCGTCCTAGCACTCGGGGAAGGGTCTTTTCCTCGAGTGCCGGACAAGGCACTCGGGGAATTATTATTATTTTTAGTTTTTTTGCCTCTTTTTTTTTGTGAAGCCATCCCACATTATTTGAAACTCCTTGCTCAAATTTGGGGTTATTTTGAATTTTTTTGGTATATTTCATTAGTTTTTTCATTTTGTTGAATTTTTTAGCATACTTCAAATTTGAACTGCAGTTGCATGAAGTAATGAAATTTCTTAATTCAAAAAATGATATTCATTATATTTGGTGTATGTTGAGGCCGTATCTAGGAAGCCACATGAAATTTCGAACATCTTTTTGCCGTAACATGACGAACAACTAGCAGGAAAAGTGTCTGTAAATTATATAAAATCCAAACGAAGTCCGAAAATCATGAAACTTGTCTGGGTGTCATGTTATGGCATGTAGAGGCAAAAAAAACTAAAAAAAATGAGGCAAAAAAAACTAAAAAAAAATTAATTCCCCGAGTGTCGTGTGCCTGGCACTCGGGGAAGGCCCCAGCCGGCCCATTTCTTTCGGCCGGCCCATTTATTCCAGCCGGCCCAGTGACGAAAACCCTAGACGTATAAAAAACAAACCCCCCCGCGCCCCGCAGCCCCCCCAACCCACCCACCTCCTCAGATCCGCTGCGCCACTCCCCCCCCCCGCGCCGCCGCACCCCCACCCCCTCCTCAGATCCGCCGCCGCCCCGCTCTCCCTGGATCCGCCGCCGCACCCCACCCCCCTCTCCCCAGATCCGCCGCCGCCCTGCTCTCCCCGGACT
Organism: Cenchrus fungigraminus; assembly: GCA_036936925.1. Classification (NCBI taxonomy): domain Eukaryota; kingdom Viridiplantae; phylum Streptophyta; class Magnoliopsida; order Poales; family Poaceae; genus Cenchrus; species Cenchrus fungigraminus. Next base: position 121,582,824 of record CM072770.1, on the reverse strand, counting down.
GCCGCCGCACCCCACCCCCTCTCCCCAGATCCGCCGCCGCGCGACCTCCACCCTCTCCCCGGCGACCACCACTCTCCCCGGCGACCTCCACTCCCTACCGACGGCGGGCTCCTACTCCGGGCGCGGCGGCGGCCTCCTCCACTCCCTCCCCGACGGCGGCCTCCACTCCCTCCCGGTGCGGCCGACGGCGGGCTCCTACTCCAAGCGCAGTGGCGGCCTCCTCCACTCCCTCCCCGATGGCGGCCTCCACTCCCTCCCGGTGCGGCCGACGGCGGAATCCTACACCGGGCGCGTCGGCGGCCTCCTCCCTTCTCCGGGCGCGGCGGGATGTACGAGGCCACGAGGCGACGGCGCCGGTCAACCGCGACGGCGACCTGCGATGGCCACGGAGACGGAGACGGCGCAGAGGCGGGCGGTGGTGACCTCCTACGACGGCGATGGCAACGGCGCAGAGGCGGGCAGGCGGCGGCGGAGGGGCGGGATCTACGGCGGCGGCGACGGCGGAGGACGGCGCAGAGGCGGGCGGCGAGCCGGAGGGGGCCACAGTGCCGGGCGGGGGCCATAGTGCCGATTTTTGGGATTTTTTTTTTAAAAAAAAATCTCTTCCCCGAGTGCTTTCATGCCTCTCGGTGAATCCTTCCCCGAGTGTGCGATTTCCGGCTCTCGGAGAAGGCGGCTTCCCCTTGAAGCTCTTCCCCGGACTTTCTTCCCCGAGAGTTGCACTCGGGGAAGGCTTCCCCGAGTGCAACTGGTCCTTTCCCGAGTGCATCTTGCACCCGGGGAAGACCCCGTCTCCCGTAGTGAAAAATATTTCACATCATTGTTTTTCTTTAGCCTGACATTTTTTTACCTAGCATTTCAATTTGTAACTACCTTGTTTCCATCCAATTTTATATGAAAAAGTTATGAACTCTAAGACAAAACTGAACTGGGAAACATGTAGAAAACGACTGTCAGCAAACAAACCACAACGATATGATTCGGCCATTATCACTGCTGAATATTTTTTACACCGCCATGTTGAATTGGATGGCTGTAATAAACTTTTAATTTATATATCTCTGGTACTGGCGGTTGTGAATTGTGATCCAATTAAATACAGGGCAAGACAGCTATGCAGCAAGGCTTCTTGATCTCTCCCCATATTATAATGTACAATATATAACATGCAGAGATCTACCTTGATCTATTGCCATGCTTAACAATCTTTCGAGATTTGGGATCCAGAGGCATCAGGGATATATAAAGTGTGCTGGTGTGAGTGGATAGCTAAGTCCAAAGCTAATCCATGCCATCATTGGTTTGTTCAACAATATTGCTGAGTCACCTATATATAGGTCTACCTTCCTCATCTTGCTGAGTCACCTATATTCTTAGTATTTACCATGCTGATCATGATCTGTGTGAGGCAGGCACTGACCAACAACATAGTGTTACGAGAATCTTGATGTTCATTTTCCACTCTCTGCTCTTTCTGAAAGAGTGCCCAGAACTAAAGCAGTAACTGCATGCCAGTCTTTGGTTCGTTTGGTATCTGGTTGTCAATGCTGAATGCACAGCACAAACATATATTTCATATCTCCCTCTTGTTAAAATGGAGATATGATATACTTAGTGCTCTCATTGTGAGCGAAAAGGCAGAAAGACCTTCCACACTACTAGAAAAATGGAGATATAATACTTATTAGTCCTTATATAATGAACCGATGTCGTCGGGCCCAAATAATATACAATTACTCCCTCCATTCTTTAATGTATGATGTTGATTAGTTCACAAATGAGCTAACCAACATCATATAATAGAGAACGAAGGTAGTAGTAAATAAAATGGACCGATGGAGGTAATACAAGAGTACAAGACCACCATGCGCAAGCATACAATAATGCAAAATGATAGATAATGTTACCTCTAGTCCAGTAGTGGCAGATATCACGGGTCGGTTGTTGGCAATTGGTATACACTGATACACAACATATTTTTGCAATGCTAGCATCAGTACCACCGTGCAGATCATCTCATCCATGCATCATGTCCTCCGACCTCCCGTCAGTCGTTATGCTCAGTGTTATTATTTTCTATGCTCGTGAGTCATCTGGAATATGGCTAGTAGCTGTGAGAGGGTGTATAGCCGAGTCCACTGGTAGAATCTGCCTTTCAGTTGTTGTACTTCTTGTGTGTCCATGACATGGTCAATTCCTTTATTATTAGGGTTCATCCATGTCCGACCATTACTCTTAGCATTGTTTTCAGAGCCTTTTGATATACTCCCTATGTATTGCAATTAGAAAATGTTTTGGACAAGGTTTGGGTCAAACATTGGGATTATAAATCTTGAATAACTTTTAAGTTATTGAGTTTGGAAATATAAAAATCATATCAACAAATTTATCTTGAAAATTAGTTTCATACAAATGTAGATATATAACTTTTCAATAAATATTTTTATAGAAAGTAGAAGTGATCAAAGTTATGCTTTGAAGACCGTGTTGCTGTCCTAAATGTCTTCCATTTGCAATACGGATGGAGTAATTATGCATGGGAGCTAGGCATCTGAAATAGAGACAACTGCCTTGGATTCAGCTGGAGTTGGGTGTCCCAGTGAGCATTTGGATAAACATGCTGCCTTTATGTTTCTAGAATCTATAGATTATTACGTCAGTTAAACATATACTAATCAGATCCCACCGCTTGCTAGAATAAAGGATATGTGGTACTACGGATGGAAACAGATCAGATTAGCATGGAATCGGATTTGGATAACATGTTTTACCATATTTTTACTCGAATACGAATATGGATTCGAATGTTCTCGAATACAAATACAAAATGGATGTCTCGAATTCGGAAATGCATTCGGATATTTACTCGATTTTGAAGACAACATTTACCAATTTCTTTATTGATAATTTACAATTACAAAATCATGTAAAGACTAAAGTATTAGTACATAACAGAGATCGCTCATTAAGAATATCACATTCATCCATATTTATTTTAATAACTAATCATATAATAAATAAAACTATTAATAAATACATATTTTTAATTTATGTAAATTTATCAAACAAATAATAAAAATACATGAAAAATATTATCATCAATACATAAATAAACTAGAGCAATTAAAATTAAACTTTATATTAATGTATTTTTATTAAAATTAATTATATTAGTCAATAAATTTAAATATAACTTTAAAATTGTTTTATGGATGCAATATTTATAATAGTAAAATTAATGTCATAATCATTAATTATGGATATAATTTTTTCATTTATACACTATCATTAGTATTCTATTGAACATCATTGCACATTAGTTATTGTGATAACTTACAGTTTTATATGATTGAATACGGATAGTGCCGGATATTGCCGAATACGGATAGAATCGGATAGAGAAAAAAAATCAACGAAAACAAATTCGGATGTATACACTTTACTACCACATTTGAATTATTCGGATACAGATACGAATATCCTTATTTATATTGTAGCGAATACGGATATCAGATAATTCAGATTCCATTTCCATATTTCCATCCCTATGTGGTAGACTGGTAGCTCTGTTTGTCCTAGTACGAAACCTACTTTAATTAATGCTCATGTACGTGCACAAGGCAGAGACCGGCCGACCTTAATTTCATATGTAATCTATACAGATAAATAGGACAACCATGCTATGGTACTTTGGACTTTCTCTGCATTTGTATACTAGTAAGTTTGGCAGCAGCATTCCCTGAACTACTAGCTCAGGGATGTGCCTCTATCATTTCCATGCTCAATTATTAGCAATCTCTTGAGATTTTCGGCTTGGGAGGCATTTGGAATGTAGTCTGCGGCAACAATATGGTGCAGAGCTGAAAGCATGATCAGTCCAGCGCTAGACTTGAAGCTCGGTACTAATGCCTACCCCTCCGTCTCACGCACTGATCAGCTCCACACTTAGAAAAATTCTCGATCCTGCCCACTCCCCACCGGCCAGACCCTCCCCTTTATTTCTCACTGTCACCTCCCTACCGCAACTCATTCTTCGTCCTTATCTTCTTGTTCCTCACATCTCTCTTGTCTCTACCCCCAATCCCAGGCGGAGGCACGTGTGGCCAGCGGTGGCCCAAAGCGGGAGGCACGGGATGGCGCAGGCGGTGGCTCGCCGCATTGGCTGTGGCGGAGGCGCGGGTGGACACCGCAGCCTCTGGCTCGACCGGCCCCAGCCTGGAGGCTCAGGCGGGCACGGCCGTGCGACCGGCGCTGTCCCAGGCGGAGGCGCTGCCTCAGGCGTGGTGGTGGTGGCTGGCCGGACTTTGGCCGCCGGCGTGAGGCGGCGCGGGATGGAGGCCGCCGGCATGGATCTTGTGATTTCTTTGTGATTTCCTTGTTATTTGAGGTGAATCTTGTGATTTCACTATGTGTTTGGTGATTCTTTGATTTTGATTCTTGTGGTGAAATCATGTGCTGCGAAATGTATGAGGATAATATTTGTGTGGAGGATTGATTCTGATTGTGATTGAAGTGTATGACGATAATGAAAATGAGGGAAGAGAGAAGAGATAAGAGGAAGATCAGAAAAGAAAAAAAATCAAAAGAAAAAAGGACAGACGATGGCGGACGGATGGCTGACGGAGCGCACGCACACATTAGTACCGGGTGACAACTCCACCGATACTAATGTGGCATTAGTACTGGGTGGCATACCGAATGGACAATACCGGTTCCATACCCGGTACTAATGAGGGTTTGGAACCGGTACAAATGACTATTTCCCTAGTAGTGGGATTTTGTGGAGATTCATTGCTTCGCTCCTTCCGCTTGGCCATCTTGCTTTCGCGCCAATTTTCTATGGTTCTAAAGCCATGGCGGGAGGAAGCAGAGGGAGCACGCGGGAGAAGTGGCGGGAGGAGAGAGAGAGAGATGATTTCCTTTGGATCTGACCGGATGTTTTATTTCCTGCGAAACGTACGTCGCTGTTTTCCTTTCCTCTGGAACGGAAGTCACGGTCCCTTCGTTCCAAACAAGCTGAGGCGATTCCTTTTCAAAGGAACGGAAACCTTCAAAAATCCTATGAAAAAACTGTGTTCCAAACAAGGCCTAATCTTTCATTACGGGCGGCTGTCGGGTGGCACAACAAGGTTGACAGTGAGTGTTAAAGGATGCACGTGTCAAGACAGCCGGGGACTTGTCTAGCAACAACAACAAGACACTGAAATATTGCATCGATCGACGACGTATGAAGAGACCAAATTAAAGGATGCACATGTTAATACTTAATAGTGAGTGTTTCAGTCAGTCAATGTGCAATAATAATCCCCCAAATCTTTGAATCTCTCTCATGAGTTCAAGATCATGTACAAGCTGTTGTCAATCAAAAAAAAAGATCATGTGCAAGCAGCACATATAGGACCTTAATTTGCTAGCTGGGATCCAAATAAATAGTGGGACTATCTGCACAGGAGCTTCTATATATGTGCACACAGTTTGCAACAATGCTAGCTATGCTAGCAACATTAGGCATGACTCATTATGTATCCCATATTCAGTCGTTGTGCTTAGCGTCATTTTGGGAGCTAGCTTTGGGCTCGGGATTGGAGGCACATCCGGAATATGTATAGCCAACTAGCAGCCGACGCTTGAGCAATAATCTGGTCCAGTTGTGATATCGATCTTGTAGTTCATGATGAGTGTATCAACACCATCTCTACTTGTGTTGTTTCTAGGTCTGCGAGCCTGCCTTATAATACCAATCTTGCTTACTCCACCAACACTACATCTGACTCATGAACTGAAAGGTTTTACCACTCGACCCAACTGCTAGTTTTCTACACTACACTGCTTATCGCACTTGACATACATATATTGTTGACGCTTTTTCTGGTCAACACACACGAGCGCTGGATCGCGCGGAATGTCGAAACGCTGAACTCGCCGAGCTCCTGCCCGGACCGGTCTGACCGGTCAGGGGCACCGGTCTGACCGGTGTACGCAGAGGCGCGGTGAAAACCTAAGATCGCCGCCTCGGGAGGGACCCCGTTAGAGGTGGCGCGCCTAGGGTTGCTCTGAGGTTGGCAAGGCCACTCAGAACGTCCCTGATCGTCGTCGAGACAAACAAGGAAAACACGAGGTTGGAAAAGCTAGGGTTTGAGAGATAAAAGTTGTAGAAAGTAATGTACGATTGGGTTCTTCCCCCTCAAACAGCCGTGGCCCTTTATATTTATAGGGTGGGGAGGTCTTGCACCGCAAGGAATCCTTTTACAACTCGAAATTCGCAAGGACTCCTCAATTCTACTCGGACTCGGGGTCCACCGGTCAGACCGGTCAGGCCCACCGGTCAGACCGGTGTGGCCGTTGCCGGATCGGCTACAGGACGCCCCACCGGTCAGACCGTTGAGGGACACCGGTCTGACCGGTGGCGTCAGCCTGGTCGGCCTTGTGTCAATTTTGGGTGCGAACATATGCCCCCCTGTTTTTTAGTAAAGCTTGCTGTCAAAAAAATAATTCTAAGGTCGATGTGACACTTCACCGGCCATTTTTTGGTCTAAGGGCGATTTTTGCTTTAAATCGGCCATATCCTATCAAGCATCTTGTCAGACACTTGGATGAAATTTCTTCAAGTACCTCCCGTTGAGAGCTCTTGGAAGTCGCTGTCCTTGCAAAGTCTCCATCATGTAAGAATTCCCAGAACAAATCTTGACAACCTTATATGGACCTTCCCAACTTGGAGACCACTTGCCGAACTTGTTACTCTTAGATCCAATAGGTAAAATTGTCTTCCAAACCAAGTCACCTACCTGAAAAGATTTGGTTTTTACCTTCTTGTTGTATGCTCTAGCAACTCTCCTCTTGTCATTTTCAATTTCCTCCAAAGCTTTCATACGCTTGTCGGCCACTTCATCAATATTGTCCATCATCAAAGCATAATATGACTCAACATCAAGATTATTTTGTTTTGCAAGTCTATATGCGCCTAGATTCACCTCAACAGGCAAAACGACCTCTTGACCATACACAAGCTCAAAAGGAGTAACCTTAGTAGCACCATGTCTAGAAATACGATGAGCCCATAAAGCTTCAGATAACACCTCATGCCATCTTCTAGGATTGTCCTCTATCTTCTTCTTTATGAGCTTCACTAATATCTTGTTGCTAGACTCGGCTTGACCATTGGCTTGAGCATAATATGGAGATGAATTGAGCAATTTAATACCATAGGAATCAACAAATTCACGCACCTCTTTGGATATGAATGAAGTCCCTTGATCCGTAGTCAAAGTTTGTGAAATGCCAAACCTATGTATGATATGCCCAGTAATAAACTCAATCACCTCTCTATGTGTCATATTCTTCAAAGGAATAGCTTCAGTCCACTTGGTGAAGTAATCAGTAGCCACGATCACAAAACAATGCCCCTTTGACGACGAAGGATGAATCTTGCCAATAAAATCCAGACCCCATCCTCTGAAAGGCCAAGGCTTGATGATCGGATGCATCAACACAGCAGGCACCAACTGAACATCTCCATGTTTTTGACACTCTTCACAACCTTTGTAGTATCTAAAACAATCAGCTATCATGGTAGGCCAATAAAAGCAAGCTCGCCTGAGGAGCCACTTCATCTTGGGAGCCGATTGATGAGTACCACAAATACCTTCATGAACCTCTGCCATAGCCAACCTAGCTTGATCAGGACCCAAACACTTTAAGAGCAAATCATCCGCAGTCCGACGATACAACTCACCATCATCAAGAACAAACTTAAGAGCCCATCGTCGGACTTTTCTATCAACTGAACTGGTAGGATTATGCAAATAATCAACTAGAGGCTTTCTCCAATCCTCCATCTCAGCTTCTATCACGAAAAACCGAGGAGGAACTTTTACCAGGGGACCGATCAGACCGGTCACGGGCATCGGTCAGACCGGTGCCGTTAGCCGACCCAGAACCAGGGGACCGGTCAGACCGGTCGGTGACATCGGTCAGACCGGTGTCACCGGTTAGACCGGTCGGCTGCGTCGGCCTGACCGGTGCTTCCAGAGCAAAACACTCGGCTGTAAGCAACGGTTTGTGTTCTTGAAAATTTTTTTTTCGAACATTATAACCAGATGCTTGCTGGGCCAGAGCATTAGCTCTAGGATTTTCCTCTCGTGGCACATGATAGATAACAAATTCATCCATACAAGATATGATGTCTAAACATTTATCGAGATAAGTATTTAAAAAACTATTTAAACATTGACATACCTTGGATACTTGCTGCACCACCAATAAAGAATCTCCATATGCTTCCACATGTTTTACTCCCATGTCATGTAAAATTTCCAATCCAAATAGAAGAGCCTCATATTCGGTTTGGTTGTTAGTACAATCATGATCCAATCGGTTAAGAGCTTCAAAAACAGGTCCACTTGGTGAAATAATGACAATTCCAACACCACAACCATCTTTGCAAACTGATCCATCAAAATGCAATTTCCATGGAGTAAAAGTAACATAACCGGCATTCAAATCAAGTTGCTTATCTACTCTATGTCCAACAATAAAGTCGGCAACAATTTGACCTTTCATTGAACTTAATGGTTCACAATGTAAATCATACTCAACTAAAGCATAAGCCCATTTGCCGACTCTACCTCTTAAAATTGGTTTATGCAACATGTATTTGATTATGTCGGTTTGACATGCTACTATGCAAGTACTAGGTAAAAGATAAAGCCTCAACTTGGTACAAGTATGATATAGTGATAAACACAACTTTTCAATAAAAGTGTACCTTGTTTCGGCGTCTAATAATCTTCTACTCTCATATGCAACAATGTACTCCTTGCCTTCGGTCACTTGAGTCAAAACACCTCCAATGACATCCTTTTCAGCCGCTATATACAACTCGAAAGGAATACCACTCTTGGGCGCTTGAAGAACGTGTGGCGAAGTCAAATAGCTCTTAATCTCATTAAATGCTTCTTGTTGCTTTGTCCCCCAAGTGAAGTCAACATCATTTTTTAACCGAAGTAAAGGAGTAAAAGCATTCACCTTCCCAGACAAGTTACAAATGAACCTCCTTAAGTAATTTACCTTGCCCAAGAACTTTTGCAAATCCTTTTTACAAGTAGGTGCTTTAACATTCCGGATTGCCTCAATCTTTTTAGGATCTATCTCTATGCCTTTCTCATGCACAATGAAGCCCAAAAACTTCCCAGCTGATACACCAAAAGCACATTTGAGTGGATTCATTTTTAATTTATACCGACGCATTTTTTCAAATGCAAGTCTTAAATCAGCTAAATGAGAATCATCTCCAGCCGATTTGACAACAATATCATCGATATAAACCTCTACTATGATGCCAAGCAAATCATGAAAGATTAAATTCATAGCCCTTTGATAAGTAGCACCCGCATTTTTCAATCTAAAAGTCATAACAACCCACTCAAATAAGCCAACAAAACCCGGACATATGAAAGCCGTTTTGGATATATCCTCTTCGGCCATAAAGATTTGATTGCAACCAGCATTACCATCAAGAAAGCTAAGAATTCTATACCCGGATGCAGCATTAACAAGAAAATCGGCTATAGGCATAGGATATTCATCTTTAGGAGTAGCTCTATTAAGATCTCTAAAATCAATGCAAACACGAAGCTTTTTTGTTCCTTTTTTCTCAACAGGCACAATATTAGAGATCCAATCAGCATAACGACAAGGCCTAATAAACTTTGCATCAAGTAACCGATTGACTTCCTCTTTCACTCGGTCATAAATATCAGGATTAAAGTTTCTACGAGGTTGTTTATAAGGCCTAAAACCAGGTTTAATAGGTAAACAATGCTCAACTAAATCACGACATAAATCAGGTATTTCATTGTAGTTCCATGCAAAGCAATCAACATAATCCTTTAACAGCTTTATTAACTCAGATTTAAACAAAGGATCAAGATTCTTGTTTACAAATGTCGGCCTAGGTATAATGCCATCACCAATATCAACCTCCTCTAAAGGATCAGCCGACGTAAACCCTTGTCCTAACTTGCTGAAATCATCAAAGTCTTCGATGGCCTCACACATATCGTTCTTATGCGCCCGATAGTGCTCTCGCCTCTGTTGCAACCACTCCAGATTTTCATCCATCAAATCGACATAGAAGTTCTAGCTTCATGACAACAGTAGCAAAGCCATCTTTGGTAGAATCAATAAGCCTTAAATTAGATAAATCTAAACCAGTTAAGCACTTAAGATTCTCATGATTATCCATAGTAGGACTATCGGCCACTGCAACACAAGCCGATGTATCGCCATGAACAATCTCTACCTCGTCGCCTACCCATTGGATTAAGAATTGATGCAAAGTAGAAGGCACACACTGATTTGCATGAATCCAATCACGACCAAGGATGAGACTGAAGTTACCTTGTGTCTCAGCGACGAAGAATGCCGTAGCCAACGTCTTGCTCCCAACGGTGAGCTCCATAGAGACGACGCCTTTAGCTCCCATCGGCTCGCCTCCTCCCACACCGCTGACGGTCATGTTGGTCTTGATCAGCTCATCATCTGAACCTCCCAGCTTCTTGAACAAAGAATACGGCATCAAGTTGACGATCGCTCCTCCGTCCACCAGCATGCGAGAGATAGGCTTCCCATTGATGTGTCCCTTCATGTACAAAGCCTTCAGATGATTTTCAGTAGCTTTAGGCTTCTGGAAAATAGCTTCCTTTGGCCCAAAGTCGATATGCGCGACGTCCTCCTCCGAGAGCACATAACCATCCATAGACATATGGATCACGTTGATGTCCAAATTCATGCGCTCAGGCGAAGAACTGTAGTTAACAAGCTCCTCATCGTCTTTTGGTGCAGGATCCGATGCGGACTTGTCATCACAAACCATGGGAACCGAAGAAGAGAAACCGGGCGGTGTCTCTAGGTCATCGGTTTGACCGTCGACCTCCACCGGTCTGACCGGTGCTGGCTGGGAGCTGGTCTTGACTCTCCACTCTTTCCCTTGAGGTACAATGGGTCTGTATTGGTTGAAAGCTTCGTCCCTTTGCTTCTCTAGCTCCTTCTCCCTCTTCTCTTGAAATCTCAGGCGTTGAAGCTTCCTCCTTTGTGTACGAGTCAATCCGGGAGGACACCACCTTGGTAATAAGTATTTGGAGTTGGAACCACTCCCACTGGCCTCATGGTCATTAGTAGCAACAAACAACCCTAGAGTTGATGTCACAACCTTATTGTTTGGAACAATCGGCCTTTTGCCACCCTCTTCAATAGGAACATCCATTGATCCAATCTGAATAATATCTTGGCTCGTAGTCCTCTCTGGATCAACTTCCATCTTCTGCACCTCCTCCCTTTGCTTCGGCTTGTAAACTTGCTTCACAGGAGGTGACACGGCTTTCCTGGCCACACCGGTCTGACCGGTGAGAGCGACCGGTCTGACCAGTCGGGTCTGGTGACCCTGACCAGAACGACGAGGAGCCAATCGGTCTTGGACAGGCCTGGAGATTCTGTCAAAAGCTGATTTCTGTCCACCCTATCCAGGATGAAAGGCTTGTTGCTATGGCACCCACATCACTCCATTATCATCATAAACCGGGTGTGGTGCATTTGAACTTGATGACGCCCATGGTGGAGTAAAGCGTTGCCCTTGCTGCGATGGTTCACCCTTGAGTCTTCTAGCAGCTCTTGGAGGTGAAGATGACCCTCCTTGGTGTGTAGGTGACCTCATCCTTTTTTTTAACGGCCGATCACTTGTAACGGCTTTTTGCTTGGAATACTTGTCAAATAGCATGACGAAAGTGACCTTTGGCTTAGGACCACTCCCCTGATTTTTTGCTACATTAAGTTTCCAGTTTCCAATCTCCGGACGGCTTGGCTTGATCATCCTCGGACGGCCTAGGAGTGCACCGGTCTGACCGGTCACCTCCACCGGTCTGACCGGTCTGGCCAGAGACGGCTCAGACGGTCGCTGATCAGCGGGTGTGGACGACCCTTGCCCCCCATGTCCAGAGGCACTCACTGTAACCTTGAAGGTCTCTTTGCCATCAGGAGTCTTCTCATACTCAACCTTGCGAACTAACTCTTTTCCTCTCAAATCGGGCTTAGCCTCCCCGATTACCACATTCTTGCCTTTAGTTGCTTCAGCTTGATGTGGCCGAACCAATACCTTAGGCTACTGTAAATCCATGGTGTTGATTGGAAAAGGAGCTTTGTCCGCTTGCATCTCATGAAAAGTCAAACGACCTTCGTTTATGGCCGATTGCACCTGTCGACGAAACACATTGCAATCATTAATAGCATGAGAAAATGAATTATGAAACTTGCAATATGCACGTCTTTTCAACTCTTCAAGTGGAGGAATAGTATGAGTTAACTTGATATTTCCAGATTTAAGCAATTCATCAAATATGCGATCACATTTGGAAACATCAAAAGTAAATTTAATTTCTTCTTGCCGACCTTTACTAGCCGGCTTAAGAGATGAACAAGAATAAGATTTTTCTTTAGAGGGCCAAACAAACTCAGCAGCATAAATCTCTTTATCACTATCGTCCGAGCTATCAGAATCATAATCAATAACATGAACATTAGAACGACGTGATTTAAAATTATCTTTCTCTTTATTCATTCGGTTTTCAACAACTAAAGCTCTAATTTGAACTTGTGCAACTGAAAGAAAGTCAGTGCCCTCTATCTTATCCCTAATGGATGACCTTAAACCTTTCAGACAAATATCTGCAAGGTCCATATCAGTGATTGACAAATTAAAGCACCGGTTTTTAGTTTCTTTAAACCTTTTAATGTAGGTAGAGACAGTTTCATCTCTTCCTTGTCTAACCGATGTTAAGTCTGTCAATTTTAATTGTATGCTCCCACTATAAAAGTGATCATAAAACTTACGTTCTAACATATCCCAAGATATAATAGAACCGGGAGCAAGCGAGGAAAACCAAGCAAAAGCGGTGCCAGTCAAAGATAAAGAAAATAAGCGTACTTTCAAAGCATTATAGACACCAGCTTCACCTTGTTGTGCAGTGTATTGACTAATATGTTCCCATGTGGTTCGGTCATCATCACCACTAAATTTAATCAAGTCAGGCATACGCCAACCACGTGGGAGAGGAAATCTATCAAACTCAAAATCGTATGGTTTTTGATACAAATTTGTGTTACTAATATCGACACCAAGTTTGGTTTTTACCACATTAGCCAAATCTTATTTAAATCTATTAAATTCCGCCCAATTAGGATTATTTGGCTGTTGTGGTTGAGGATTCTCGAAATTCATCTTATTTAAATAGGGAGCTATCTTATCTTGAGCTAGCCTGTAACTTTCAAACACATCGTCCGGAATAATGTTTTTGGAGGCCGATGCATTTATTGTCGTACTATAATGAGGTCCAACATTACTAATTGTATTAGAAAAAGTAGGGACCATCTGATTTGGCATGACAGAAATTGGCAAAGGCTGGTCGGGCACCAACTCCATAGCACCGGTCTGACCGGTACCCTGCATCGGTTCGACCGGTGCGGCCATGTTTGGCCTGTGCGGTTGGAACTGAGGGTATTGACCAGATGCTGGATTTGGTGTCAAACCATATGCAAAATTACCATTATTTACAGGCAAAGGTGCTAAGCTAGGATGAGACCCCTGAGGATTTGCTTTAGGAGTACTACTATTAGTTTCATTATTATTAAAACCTAAAGCCCTATCCTTTTCAAGATCCTCTAACCGTTCTAAACGAGCAATGTAAGAAGCAAGCAATTCATCACTTTCCACTGTAGATTTCATAGGAGAAGTTTCAGACGGGAGTTTCTTACTTACAGTGGGAATTACCTCAATATTGCTGTCGTTTAGCCTGATCGCCGGCAGCTCGAACTCTTTCAATCTTGCCACCTTGCCGGATCCATCCTTCTTGACGCCAGCTAGGAATTGTACTTGCATGTACTCTTGTAGCCCCTTGATCTTCTGCTGCTCCTCCGGAGAGAGATCTTCCAGCGACGCGGTGACGATGTTGTTCATGTCGAGCTCACACCGAGACATCGTACTAGGGTTAGATTGAACGGTTTTAACAACCTGATCTTTCGTCCCCAGCGGAGTCCCCAAAAGTGTGTTGACGCTTTTTCTGGTCAACACACATGAGCGCTGGATCGCGCGGAACGTCGAAACGCTGAACTCGCCGAGCTCCTGCCCGGACCGGTCTGACCGGTCAGGGGCACCGGTCTGACCGGTGTACGCAGAGGCACGGTGAAAACCTAAGATCGCCGCCTCGGGAGGGACCCCGTCGGAGGTGGCGCGCCTAGGGTTGCTCTGAGGTCAGCAAGGCCACTCAGAACGTCCCTGATCGTCGTCGAGACAAACAAGGAAAGCACGAGGTTGGAAAAGATAGGGTTTGAGAGATAAAAGTTGTAGAAAGTAATGTACGATTGGGTTCTTCCCTCTCAAACGGCCGTGGCCCTTTATATTTATAGGGTGGGGAGGTCTTGCCCCGCAAGGAATCCTTTTACAACTCGAAATTCGCAAGGACTCCTCAATTCTACTCAGACTCGGGGTCCACCGGTCAGACCGGTGTGGCCGTTGCCGGATCGGCTACAGCACGCCCCACCGGTCAGACCGTTGAGGGACACCGGTCTGACCGGTGGCGTCAGCCTGATCGGCCTTGTGCCAATTTTGGGTGCGTACATATATATATCCAAATTATAAGTCGTTTGACCTTTTAACCTCAAATTTGACTGCCCACCTTATTCAAAAAATTGTGCAAACATAGTCAAATTTAAGCCATTCTTTAAAAAATTTATTAATAAAGCAAACCACAACAAAAATATATGATATTTTGCATAATTTTTTAAATAAGATGAGTAATCAAATTTGGAGTAAAAAAAGTAAAAAAACGAACTATAATTTGGAATGAAGAGTATCCTCAACGGTGATGCACCTTCCGGGCCGTATCTTGCGTGCGCTGGACATTTCTCATCACAGATCAATACTACATCGAAATACGAGCGTGTTATGGTTGATTTTGATGACACTGTGTAGTAGTATCAGGGACCAAATCGATCACAGTGCATCTTCGAGCCTGATATCTGTGCAAGCACACTATGTGTGACTATGTCGTTTGCACATACATGTTTTAGGATCATGCATTATGCGCAGGCATATCTTCACCAGCTCACTCTCGCATGTGCTTTGTGGTCGGGAGGCATCAGGAGTCGCCACCACATTCGTTGCGTTACCAGCCGTGAAACCGTAGCTTGTAAGCCGCCATTATCATTGCCAATTTGCATTTTCCGATGATGCATGCTACACATTAGGTTGTCTCATCTGGCGTACATATGGCGCTCTGGCGAGCATGCCATCTTTATCTAGCTAGTAAACACTAGACGTTGAGCTAGTGATGCTGAACCGGCAGGCTCATTTGATGACAAATCAAAGAGTAACCCGCAGTAAATATAGGGAGTGCTGAAGAGTATGTGAAATGCAGAGGCACAATGCATTTGGTGCCGACGATGCACATGTACTGCCAATCATGCTGTGTGCCACCCACCGTCATCCTGCTTGCTCCTTGCATCTCCACCTCGACCCTGTACCAACTCCTTGAGCTCCAACTCCACCATAGAGACAAAGAAACAATTGACGCTTCATAAAATGAAGCAAGAAACAAGTTACACAACGAGGAGAGAGAGAGAGAGAGAGAGAGAGAGATGAGTAAACATGATCGGACATGCTTATATTGGAAACATATATAGTTACAACAGCTCCAATTAATAGCAGTTGAGGTTTAATTTAGAAGGAGTTATGCCAAACATTTCGTAAGAGAAGTGATTTCTTGAAATGAATTAGGGGTTGGGAGTAGAAAAGATTAGCCTTTTCTGTTTCAGTTCCTGCTCAGAACCACTTCATACTTTAAATTTATCACTTTCAGACACAAAAATATCTTATCAGAATGAATTAGGAATACCTGTACCGAACATACTCTTAAATATTGTGCATTAATTGTGAGCTATAATTTGTTAAGTAGTGTTCATGTGACACGGCATATCATGGACTCTAAATATTGAATAGTGTTTTTTATGACTGCACTTACACTGTTGGCTCACGACTATTACCGCTCGGTTCCAAATAGGGGTTGATAAAAAAATGTTTGCAATTGTGCAGGAAATTCGTGTTTGGGGGCACAGTGACACCATATGTGGTTTGTATAGTACAAATGACTCCTCCTTACACACATAAGCTAATAAAAAAGAACCCAACAATTAATCATCAGTGAAAGAATAGAGATACATTATATTTGCCGAGTTTGCTTGCACAACAGTCACTACGGGAAAACCGGCGTTTGCCGTGCGTTACGATCTTTGCCATGCGTTTTATATCGGGCGCACGACAAAAAGCTTATTTGCCGTGCGTTTTCTATAAGGCGCACGGCAAAGAAAAAAACGCACGGCAAACTTCGCTCTTTGCCGTGCGCCCGAAAAAACGCACGGCAAAGATCTTTTTTGCCGTGCGTTTTCTCCACCACGCACGGCAAAGTATTTTCTTCCCCTTCCACACTCCGACCAAATAAAATAGCATCATTTTTAAAAGACTTTGCCGTGCGTTTTTTCTAACGCACGGCAAACCCATGAGTTTGCCGTGCGCATTCTTCCATGCGCACGACAAAATATTTTTTTTACCTTGAAATATTTTTCCCTAGGTCCCAAATCCAATTGCTCCTCAAAAAAATTCTCCTCACCTTGAAATCTTTTTCAACTCTATGCATAAACATGTGTACATCATGTTAAAATTTAGTAGATTCTTGTGGTCATTTGCTATATTTAACTAATTAATTGCATTTTAAACAATTTTTGAAAGAAGTCAAATTTGAACTACAAGTGATTCAAATAATAGAATAAAATGAGTGGAAAAATGATATGCATGTTATTTAGCCCAATTTAGCACCTTTTTCATGAAATCAAAAGAAATTTTGAACATCTAGACTAGGAAACACGACATGATCTTGTGTCCAAATGATTTAAAAATTCTAAAAAATGCAAATAAAGTTTAAAAATTATGAGATTTGTCAATTTCTTATGATATCATGTGTGAAGGCTGTAGTAAAAATATGAATGAGGTTTGAACATTTTATCAGTGCGATGCTTAGAAATTGAAACATCTCCGATGAAGTTTCATATAGTTACGATAGATATGGTTAGATATCTATCGTAACTTGTTTCATATAGTTACGATAGACATGACATTCAAATTGAGTTTTGACTTCAAAACTTGTTTCTATAAGAAATAGACAACATAACTTAATTTGTGTTAATTTTCTGAAGTTTTTCAAATTTATTTGATAATTTTTATGAATTTTATAAAATTGTCGAGAAATAGTTTGCCGTGCGTCATCTTCGGGCAGGCGCACAGCAAAATAAATTCTTTGCCGTGCGCCCTGGATCCAACGCACGACAAAGATTACTCCCAGCCCCGCCCCCCGGTCCCACCTCCTACCGCGCCAGCACCCCCATCCACCGTGCCGGATCGATCTTAGCTGTCCATCCACATCCAACGGCGGTGGGCGCCCCCACCCTCATATAAAATCGCCTCCAAACCCTACTGCCGCCGCACGCCCCGAGCTCCCTCCTGTCGCTGCACGCCCCCGGCCCCTCCTCTCCCTCTCAAACCCTCCTCCTCACCGCCGTCCTCCTCCCTCTCCTCCTCCACCGGATGCAGGACGGTGGAGGCCGGCGGCCCCGGATCTCCTATCAACTCACCGGCACCTACCTTCCCTCCTCACCACCGTCCTCCTCCCTCTCACTCGTCCTCACCGCCAGGGCCGGATCCGGCCGCAGAGGCGTCATCCGGTGGCGGAGGCGCCGAATCCGGACCCCCGGGTGCTTCCGGCCGTGGGGGCTTCCGGCCGTGGGTGCTTCCGGCGGCTGCAGGCGGAGGAGGAGATGGCGGCCGGCGTGGCGTGGATTCGGGCTTCTTCCCTCAACTCCCTCGTCCTCTCCGCCCGGGCTGGATCTGGCGGCAGAGGCGACTCCGGCCGCGGGTGCTTCCGGCGGCCACGAGCAAAGGAAGAGATGGTGCTCTCTCTCTCTAACATCTCCCTCCCCTCTGACAGGTGGTGGCGGCGGGCTAGGTGGCTGCACCGTATCCGGGCGAGGAGCACAGCAGCGGGCCGAGCGCAGCGGCACTACGCGGCTGACCCCTCCCCTTCTTCCCCGGCCGGCGCAGCTGGTGGTGGCCGGAGCAGCTGGTGGTGGCGGCAAAGGGGGAAGCCTCTGGGCTTTGCTTTTTTTTTTTGTACTGTTTTTCGTGCGTCAATTTCGGTGCACGACAATTTTTAATTGGATTTGGAAATTCTTTGCCGTGCGTCGATTTGGACGCACGGCAAAGCCTTCACCGTGCGTGCCGACAAAAAGCGCACGACAAAGTGACTTTACCGTGCAATTTTCTGTCGTGCTGCCTTTGCCTTACATTTCGTAGGAAAGCACACGGCAAAGGCTTTGCCGTGCGTAATAGTCCCTTTGCCGTACGCCTGACTCTGTTTTTCCCGTAGTGTGTATACATAACAATACTATACTAAATATTGCATAAAAAAGTTCAACTAAGTGGCTGAAAGTTTTTGGATGTTTGAAATGTCGGTTAGGGATTTTGCTCCACCCAGGGATTTTCAAAATTAAACTACATATAACACCTTTCGCAAAAAAATACTATTTAAGAAAAATCAACATTTTTTTAGAAAACGCTTTGGAAATGTGTTGAAATGACTCATGATGGCAACCACAAATGTTTGTCCCGTGATCGTAATTATGACCACAATATATATGTAGTGATGCATACTGATATATAGTGACATGTTCACACACTTTACATGATGCTTGTGATGAACTGCTGATCAAGCCCGACCTGCAACTGCAAGCAATTAAATCAGTACTTACACAACATATATGCTTTCCTATAAGAAAGGCACATGTTAGATGAACAGATGTTGGGGCCAAATAAACACAATAGCAAGCCATTATATATACGACCACGATGCATGTTTGTCCCCTGTGCTTTCGGCTCGGGAGTCGGGAGGCATCAGGAGCTCGGACATGAGCTGTTGCCGTTTCTGACCATGAAAGCTCTGCAGGAAAAGCAAATTGGCGCTGGTTGCTGATGTCCGATGATTGGTCATACACGCTTATGTGTGCTGCTCATCGATCAAGTTGTCCTCTCATCGTACCATGGTGCCTCGCGAACACACAGATAAATAATAATCATCCTCGCGGGAACAATAATGGTGATGATGAGAGAGCTGGAAGAATTTTTGCACCCGCAGCAGGGTCATTTGATCGATGAACAAATTCAAGGCAAGTACGGTGACCTTGTAAAATTAAGTTAATACAGCGAGCAATATAATGAGCATGTGATCGTATAGCTGAAGAGGTCTTTTACGGTACACAATACCATCCAACGGTGGTACGGTAGTATTATCGGCTTTTCTCAGTTTTTTAGTATGGGTAAAATGGTAATTTGCTCCATGTATATTCTTTGGAAAAAAATTCCCCGCAGCCAAGATTACATAAAAAGACTTGATTTCATATATTATAATAATATTATCTTGTATATTTCCGATAATACCAATATACTACCCATACCACCTATGAATACCACACATACCACACTAAAAAAAATCGGTGGTACAGAGTTAATCTTAATCGTCAGATCCTTACGTATAAGTCCTTTTTATTACATACGAGTCCTTTTCAACCGGTGGTACAGGGTGGTATTGTGTACCGTAAAAAACCTCATAGCTGAAAGTGCAGAGCCAGGAAATGTGCTGTTTTCCAGAACTTGTTTCTTCATTCTTAACTCGATTGAGACTTGAGAGGATAAAGTCCATCTTCCACAACTACACACTGATGCAGATTTTCGTAGTAAAGTTCCGGTGCATGTGTCATGGCACCGTGCGATGATATCTGCGAGCCTTGCAACAAATCGACACCGAGGAAGTACTGAAGCGCACAGCATGTGCCTTTGCATCGAGCTGAGGCTGGAACATACGCGTGGGCTAAAATATCCCGTCGTTGAATTACTGACATCATGGTTGTGACAGTGATACTACGGTTCCTGAATTTTATGTAATGTTGAATATCACACTTGTTAACGCAGAGATACATACGGTAGCTTACTAATGGTCATGTTCAAGGCAGAGAGATGACTCTTTGTTGGAGTCCAAATAAATAGAGAAATGGCACACAAGCTAGGCACTATGGTAGGGTGTGTCTATATATGTGTGTCCAAGTTGGATGCAGGCACAACACAACAATGTGTAGGCTCGCAGAAGGGCTTTATGTTTTTCCGCCTCTGCCTCTTCCAACTCAAACTTACATTAGGCTTGCGGGGCACCAGGAACATCCACTTCACGGCGTAGATGACTGTAAGTTTTGTAGTACCAATGCAAGTCAGTATATATAGTGTCGGATTTCTAGGACGCATCACATCATTGCTGGGAAGTTTTATTTCTCTTTTGTTCTGCACCATAGTAACTTGTATATTATTCTGAAGCACCTCGCAGACCGTATGCGACAATAGCTGACGGGGCGCCAGGTCTGGGTCTTCTACAAGCTCTTGTGCGTCGCCGTGCAGGGCATTCCTCGTCATCGGCTGATTGAGGATGATAAAATGCGAACTTGCTGAGTAGAACTCACCACAAAAGAGTTCCTCGCCCGCGGCGTCGGGGCGCAGTGGGATTGAGCAGCTCAGGTTGTCCTAGTAGCAATAAATTAGAGCAATCCCATTAATTCTCATGTGCGCAAGTCAGTTCGTCCCACAGTTTTCATTAAAATCCCCGAATCCCGACTTCACCGGCGAGGGGATATTTTTAACCCAGTCTCATAAATTTTCTCTAACGAGGAATCGAATCCGAGTCTCCTGATTGCGACCATATCTCCGCCCCCTCTAACCAAGCTATGTTGGAAACGCCCAGGAACACGCGTAACACGAGTTCTCCTCTCGCCTCACCCGCTCAGGCGCTCACACGCGCCGGCATCCCGAGGAAGAAGGTGAACAGGAGCTTTTTCCGGCGACGAACGCCGCGGCGACGAACGCCTGTATCTTGACTACATTATTTCACACGGCACAGCACAATGTACAATGGAGCACGGGGGGCTTCTTGTAGGCCGGGGAGCTCCCCTCCACGACAGCCAACGCGCCTGATCTGCGGAACGTGCTCAACCATAACCATGCGACTTCTGCGTCCCACGCCCTGGTCATGGCGGCCACCTCCCCGCGGGATCCGCGCCACGTACACCTCACCTCCTAACAGACTCCGACTCTACCCTACAGACCCGGCCGCAGCAACTCTGCATGCCCACACACACGCGCACGCCACGAACGCGACGCGACACAGACACACACACAAGCCCATGTCGAGCTTATGGCCAACAATCACCCTCCTAAGCTTGACATGGTGTGCACTCCTCTTCACAAAAACGCCGGCTCTTCGTCAACGTCGCCACGGCCGCCAATACGGCCTCCCGACGTGACGCGACTACAGCCTCCTTCTTCGTCGGCGACGCACGCCTCTTGTCCGGTGACACATGCTGTCTTCCGCAGCACCCGCTCAGCATCACCGTGAGCCACTTGCTCACCCGAACGACGCGGCCTTCTCCACACGGATCGACGCCACGCACCTCCATCTTCTTCCTCGGCGACACACGTCGAGCTTCTTCCCCTCCGACGACACACACCGGCTTCCTCAGCTCCGGCGACACACACGCCACTGAGCCCATCTCGCCTGGCAAGATCGACGCACGATCCGCTGCCGAGCACCTCCGCTAACTGACCACGCATAGGCCGACACACGGCCCGGTGACCTTCAGCTCGCTGCCGCCGCGTACAGCCCACCGGGAGCACTCCTCCGGGGCTGCATTACCTCTTTCTACGTGCTCCTCGCTGCTGCACCGAGCCACCGGCGACCTCGCAGCACGTAGCGTCGCACCGCGCCCTCGCTGCGTGTCGCAGCCCGCGGCTCCGCCGGCCGCCTCGCCGCCGGCCGCTTCTCAACCAAGCTCTTGATACCAATTGTTGGAAACGCCCAGGAACACGCGTTCCACGAGTTCTCCTCTCGCCTCACCCGCTCAGGCGCTCACACGCGCCGGCATCCCGAGGAAGAAGGTGAACAGGAGCTTTTTCCGGCGACGAACGCCTGTATCTTGGCTACATTATTTCACACGGCACAGCACCACGTACAATGGAGCACGGGGGGCTTCTTTTAGGCCGGGGAGCTCCCCTCCACGACGGCCAACGCGCCTGATCTGCGGAACGTGCTCAACCATAACCATGCGACTTCTGCGTCCCACGCCCTGGTCATGGCGGCCACCTCCCCGCGGGATCCGCGCCACGCACACCTCACCTCCTAACAGACTCCGACTCTACCCTACAGACCCGGCCGCAGCAACTCTGCATGCCCACACACACGCGCACGCCACGAACGCGACGCGACACAGACACACACACAAGCCCATGTCGAGCTTATGGCCAACAAGCTAGAGGACCTAATACTACAAGTTATTAGACGTTGGCAGCATTCGCACCCCCTATCTACCTGCATGCAATGAAATATGATGCTAGCAACAAATTAAAGACTACAATGTCCAGCGCTCAATCTTGTGACTTAGGCTTGTGAGGCATCGGGGATATAGATAGCATGTGGCTGTGAACTGCATGACAGCTGAGTGCCTGAGTCTAGCGCTACTCCATATTATTATCTGTCTTACTGAATATCAACATGTGGTGATTGACCCGGCTTTGGGGCCTGTCTCTTCGCTACACATTGTATCGATCGTCTCAACTAACCCTGTTCCACTCTCTCTGGTCTTTCTGGAAGACTGCCTTGCATATCTGGTTTTGTAGTAATCATTGACTGTCTTCTCGTAGTAGTTGCAAACTACAGATGTTGCTCTCATGGTGATCGTAATATGCTCCCTCCTTTTTTAACATGTCACATTAGGTTTGTTCTAAACCAAACCTATCCAACTTTGATCAGGTTTACAGAAAAAATACAGCAAATACTACCAAACATATACACTACCAAACTTTGATCAGGAAGGGGGAGCACGACGTCGACGGTCTACCTCGCCCATGCATATGACAAGGAGCTCAGCCTTTTCTTTTCGGCCTTTCTTTCACTTTTAGTTTCCCAGGAGTAATTGATGTTCAAGCCTTCTTCTACATGCAATGAAATTGTCATTTTCTCCAGCCGATTCGTTTATAGATATTATTATGCACCTAGACATATATAAATTACATCTAGATGCATTATATATATATATATATAGAAAATCCAAAACGACCAACAATTTTGGAACGGAGGGAGTAATTGTCTGGGTGTACACGTCAGGACCTAGCTATTCATTCGCTGGACATGCCCTGTTGCCCCATCTCGCAAAAACCAACTGTTGCTAAGAATAAATGAATGGTGATGAATAAATTAGTTGGTACTCCCTCCATTTCATAATACTTGTCATTTTGGCTTTTCTGGATACTACATTCCTTTTGCTATGCACCTAAATATATATGTATCTAAAAAAGCCAAAACGACATGTATCATGAAACGGAGGGACTACAACAATATGCTCACAGTTAATTTATATACATAAAGTTAAAGATAACCACCCAACTCATATTTACTACAAATGACTCTTTCTTTTACGCCTGCAGGAGTAAAAAGGACCTAACAAATGGCCAATGGAAAATGTTAAGTATAAAACCTTTGGGCAATCTACACACACACACACACACACACACACACACACACACACACACACACACACACACACACACACACACACACACACACACACACACACACACACACACACTCACTCACTCACTCACTCACTCACTCACTCACTCACTCACTCGTGTTTTGTACAACTGATTCATATTAGGGCAGTTCCAATGGATGATTTCTAGTTGCACTCTCCAAGACTAATTAATGTCTATAGAAACTATCCTTCCCAACCCATGGTTTCCATACCAGTATTCATTCAAAGGATAAATTAAATGCTACACTGAAATCAGATGGATCAATTGTGCAAGTCTGTACATGCTGCCATATTTGTACATGTTCAACAGAAGACACACACCGGCAAAGAAATGGAAACCAATACGCTTTCAAAAACCATATATTTCCAGAACGAACCCATAGCCATGTTACTAGAACCATACTAGTTAATAGTAATCAAGCAATAAAAATAATATCCTTTGAACCCATAGCCATGTTTCCAGAACCATATAGTAAAACTAAAGATAAATAAGCAGCACATATAGTTTATAAAGATAAATAGGCATCATCCATCATCTCAGGTAGGTTCATATAGTTGGTAACAGAGGAACTAAAGTAGCAGCATAGTGAAAATAAATAAGGATAATATGTAGCATCCATCTCTCATGCGAAGAACAAAACAGCCATGGTCACATTGCACACCATCAGGTCACACAACACTCCATAGCTCTCCAAAGACCGTCATCAGCAAGGACAAAACAGTACACAAATGTAAGGTGCCAGCATCCATCATCTCTCAAGTATGTAGTTGATGTCAGGTAGGAACTCCAGGAACCATCATCTGCAAGGACAAAACAGTAAACAAATGAAATAAAAATCAGTATTCAGTAATATTTACACATAAATAAAGATGAACTAGCATGAGTGCTACCAGGATGACTACAACAATATGTGAACTGACAGCAACACAAGCTCAATTTAGGTGCTATTTACAGGTGCATAGCTAAAATTATATATCATGGAACAGAAATCTATTTACAGATGCTATTTAGGTGTCTAAAATCATATACATTTAGAAAAAGGAAGAATGTATTACTAGGTATTATTTCCACACAAAGATGCACTAGCACGAGGTACCAGAATGACTTAATATTTTCACATAAAGATATGTACCTAATTATTTCGGCTATATGTATGACCAAACTTTTGCCAAATATGCTCAATTAAATCTTCTTGGAGTTGTTTATGCACTGGGAAATCACGTAATTCCTTATCTCTGTTAAGAACTTCTTCCATCTCTGGGTTTTCTACCTCAGATGATATTGTAGCTCCCTGCACACTATAGGTGCTGGCTTCCTCATTCAAATCAAGTTGATCCTCCTCTATATCCCTCTCATCTTCAATTATCATGTTGTGGAGGACTATACAAGCCAGCATGATACTCTCAAGATCACCTTGCTCATAGAGACGTGCTGGTCGTCGCAAAATACCAAAGCGAGACTGCAAAATGCCAAAGGCACATTCAACTTCCTTTCTTGCCCCTTCTTGCTTTTGTGCAAATAGTTTATGCTTATCAATTTACGTTTCACGTATAGACTTCACAAAAATAGGCCACTGTGGATATATGCCATCAGCAAGGTAATAAGGAAGATTATATTGTCTTCCATTGATAGAATACTCGACCTTAGGGGCTTCTCCTCTCAGTTGCTCGATAAACAAATGCGATTGGTTAAGCACATTGATATCGTTGTTGGATCCGGGAACACCAAAGAAGGTGTGTCATATCCAACGGTCATGCGAAGCAACTGCCTCTAGAATGATCGTAGGCACACCATGATCACCACGAGTATACATACCCTTCCATCCATAAGGGCATTTTTCCCAACGCCAATGCATACAATCAACACTCCCTATCTTCCCAGGGAACCCATCACGCTCACTTTTCTCCAGTAAGCGCTCAATATCTTGTACAGTAGGTCGCCTCAAATACTCAGCCCCAAATACTGCAACCACTCCCTCCACAAATAACTTCAAACACTCAACTGCAGTACTTTCACCAATCTTAATATACTCATCAAACTCATCTGCAGGGCTTCCGGTTGCTAACTGCCTTATAGCAGCAGTGCACTTTTGAATTGGTGTTAATCTAGGGCGATTCAGAGCATCGAATCTTAAGGTGAAAAAAGGAGACCACTCACCAAGGGCACTGACAATGCGCAGAAACAGAGGCCTCCTCATCCTAAACCTTCTACGAAAGATAGTAGAATTGTAGAGTGGATTCTCCGTAAAATAGTCATCCATAAGCCGCTGATTGGCTTCTTCACGAGGCCTTGCCAAATATCTCCTTGGACCACTGTTCCGACGGCTACCTTCTTCTAGCATCTCAATATCATGCCTCAATTCTGCCATCAGTTGATCTTGCAGCTCTTCTAATAATTCTTGCTCAACATCAAATTCATCTTCTGGGTATAAATCTTCTGGGTCTATGCTGCTGTCCTCATCTTGAGGGTCAGCATCTTCTGGTGGTGTCTGAGACATTATGGAAAGTAGAGAGGAGATGGGAAGCAGAGAGAACTATGGGAAGTAGAGAGAGGGAAGGTCTGGTCGTGTATATATGCACACCAGAATGGCTGTGTGGTGGACTGTTCACATTCACATTAATGTAGTGGGCTGTTCACATTTTCAATTTTCAGGTTCACACCTATTTATAGTGGGCTGTTCACATTCATACATTAATGTAGAGAGCTGTTCACATTCATACATTAATGTAGAGGGCTGTTCACATTTTCAATTTTCACACAACAGTAGCACAAATAAAAACTAGAGATTTCACACTAGCATTATGAAATAAAAATCAGTATTCACACAACAGTAGCAGTTTTCACAGTAACATTATAAAATAAAAATCAGTTTTCACACTAGCAATATATAAGACTTATATAAATAAATAGGCACAGTAGCAAATACCTTAATTATCAGTAGCAAATAAGATCCTCCTCATGCCCTCTAATGCTTTATCCCTCTCAGCCAAAGCTTGTGCACTCAAATTGCTTGTGGATGCTAACAGTAACTCTTTATAAGTGTCAAGCATTTTAGCCTTCGTTTGTTCTTGTGCTGTCTTATGGGCAAGCTTGGCCGCTTCAACCTTACTGTTTGCCAAATTTTGTTGCACCTCTGACTTTTTCTCATGGTCCTGTCTAATACTTGTGGATACTTCCATGAACTTCTCTATCTTCTCAGAAATAGCTGAATAAGCATCGGATGTCTTCTTATTTTTCCCATATAGCTCATTCTTAGCCTTCTTATGACCAATTGGACGAATGTTAGGATTATCAACCAAATTCACCACTTCAGCAGTAGATTTAGGTGCACCCTTCTTCTCTTTTTCTAGTTCTTGTTTAACATATGCAGACCACTTTCTTTCATAACGCACAACCTTCCAAATGTGCTTCAGCATAAACTCTTTGTCATCGTGTTGTGAAGCATACATCTTGTCAGCACTTGATCATCACTCACACCACTTCTGTACACTTTGGTTGTATTAGTCCAGCAACCATGAAAATCCATTACAGGTTTCTTGACACGATCCCAGCGGATCTTCAATTGGTTCCGGTTCCTCCTACGGCAAACCTCGGTGCCTTCATTGTACTCTTCAGTAACAGCTGCCCAAAACTGATCTGCCTTCCTATCAGTTCCATCAACTGGGTCCTTTGAGTTACGCAACCAAGCAAAAGCCTACATTCACAAAACAATAGCTCAAAGTTTACAACCAAACTGCTAAGTCCAAGCTCAAAGTTCACAAATTAGGAAAGACATGCTTACCAATCTAACATCTTCAGGTTTTGTCCAATTCAATCGCCTCTCCTTTCTCTCATCTTCATTGGTTTCATCCTGATCAACATTGATTGTCTCTGTCTTGTGCGTCAGTTTCAACTGGTAGGCTTCTTTTCAAACTTGGTGTAGTTGGCGAACTTGCAGCTCGGCTTCTTGTATTGCCAACTAAATGAAAATTTTCTGGACTAGTGTTTGACTGCAGAAAATTGGTAAACCCACCTGGTGGGTACATCCTGAAAAAACAAAAGATGTTCAATGCTTGAAGTAGCAAAAGTAGCAGCATTATGGCTACTGCTTGGCTGCTGGCTAAAGGAATGCAAAGATAATAATGATTAAGCATCAATCTTTCTTTAATTGCAAAGGTATTATTGCAGTTTTATTTTCAGTTAACTATTCCATGTAAGTAAACTGAGACCAGAGCAGATCAGCGCTCACAGAAAGTATGAGAGGGAGAAGGTTGAGAAGCACATGGATCAGTACATTACCAGTGCACATTGCAATGAAAGCTAGCTAAATGGTGTACACATGTATGTATCCAACATGTAACCATGCATATTTACAACAGCTTTCCAAGGTTTGAAGTAGCACAGGTAGCCTGCAGCCAGTGGTGCCTTGTATTGTGATTCGATCTAATGACAGTCACAATTTTGCTAAAAGTTGCAGTCAAAATAACATGACTGACACAATTTAATCTATTCGAACAATGGCTCCATAGTTCAATGTTGAATAGATCAACCCAGCTCAAGCTAAATTTTGCACAAAAGAATACCCTGCCATGCAAGTAAACATACCCTGCGTTGGAGCTCATCGGAAAGGAACTAGTCCACCATGCAGCCTGGGCGGCGGGAGCCGGAGTGGATCCATCAGTAGGGGCGGCGGAAGCACCGGCGGCACCAGCATATCGAACAGTGAGGGCGGCCGGAGCACAGGCGACACCAGCAGATCGGGCGGGGGGCGCTGCGGGACCAGCCGTGCCTTGCCCTGCCCTGCCCTGCCTCGCCTGGAGCTTGAAGAAGGCGGTCGCAGTGGATTCATCTCCGCACGGACTTGGGATGGATTGAGGGCGGATTGATTGGATTGGGCCAATGGCTAGGGCCGGGTTTGGGGGCGGCAGAGGAAGAGCGACAAAGGGAAGGCACGGGAGCGCATGGTGGCAAGAGTCGGGAGATGAATTTGGGGGGGGGGCGACGCAAGAGCGAACGCGGGAAGGAGAGCGCGCGTAGGGAGGGCGTGCGCGCGCGTGGGGAAGGAAGGGCGGCGGCGGCGTACGGGATCCGCCCGACATCGCTGGAAGGCGCCGTTTCTCCCCAGTGCGGTGGGAGTCATTTCCATGCGCATCGGTACTAGGGTAGACGCCGTTTCCTGAGGAGGAAATCGTTTCCATGTTTTTGCTCTCTCTCTCTTCTTTAATTTCTATGCTACATCAGCAAAAAGATGAGCTGTCCACCAAATTAATGCACATAGAAACTGCAATAAATTCCCCCATTGGGACTGCCCTTACTGCCTATTTTTTTCATCCTTTGCGGGTCCCTAAGCTCTTCAGGGTCGCTTGGTTGATGGCCATCGCGTGTGCTCGCCACGACCGCGTGTCAAGGAAACGTGTGTAGAAAAAACAGTCATTTTCTGATGATAATCCAGATCGAAAAGCCCTTAAATTTGTTTCATGCATGAGTTTGGAAGGCGTCAGGGAATACCCAGCTTGAGTTGAATGCCCAATCAAGTCCTCTGTCAGGACAGATGATACGTCGACGGCGTACATCACGGCGTCGCTATTTCTACTTCTACTTTCAGAAGTTGCAATACTTCAACAAAAACAAAGAGGTAGTCTGGAGCTTGTGAGGTAGCATATGCATATCTAGCTAATTACTAGTGATGTACACACAACCATGTTCTGAAGCCTGAGGAATCACCCCAATTCCTCTTTCAATCATTTTATTAGAAAAAAAAGAAAGACCACCGGTAGAGTCAGGACCTTTGGTATGACCCTTTAGTCCCGGTTGAATTTTGGAGCCGGGACTAAAGGGTTTTTATCGACGTGGCCTGAAATGGCCACGAACGCCCCCTGCCTTTTGTCCCGGTTGGTAATACCAACCGGGACTAAAGGGGGCATCTAGCTGTTGTTTTGAGGTAACTATTGGCGCTGACCTTTTAGTCCCGGGTGATATTCCCACCCTAGACAAAAGGGGTACCCTTTTGTCTCAGGTGGGAATACCACCCCAGACTAAAGCCTCCTCTCTCTCCTTTATCTATTCGTCAAACCCCTGTGTCCACTCGTCTCCTCTATCTTCTTTCTCTTATCTTCAACTCATCTCATCTCTCTCCTCTCATCCTGCAGGAGGAGGCGCGCCTGGGAGGGGCTTCTGCGGCGGCGCGACGGCCGGCGTGCGGCCCGCGGCGGTGCCCGGCGCGCGGCCCGCGGCGGCGCGCGGCCCACGCCCGCGGCGGCGCGCGGACTCCGGCGGCGACCGGCGCGCGGCCTCGGCGGCTCCAGGCGCAGGAGCGCGCGGCCCCAGAAGCACGGGAGGCGGGCGCCGGCGCGCGGGAGGCAGGCCCGCGGCGCAGGAGGCAGGGCCCCAGCGCGCGGCGCCGGACCCGGCGGCTCCAGGCGCGCGGCCCCCGGCGGTGCGCGGCCCCCAGCGGCTTCAGGCGCCGGCGCGGTCCCAGGCGCGCGGGAGGCGGGCGCCGGCGTGCGGCTCCAGGCTCGCGGGCGTGTGCGGGTTCGATTTCGTTCGTCATTTTTTTTGTGATTTTTGTGAATTCAAAGTGTTTTGTGAATGAATTCAGAACTCATGTGATGTGAATTGAATTTGTATGAGTGTGAGGAGATGGAATTGATTTGTATGAGCATGAGGAGATGAAATTGTGTTGAATAAATTTGTGTGATAGTGGAATGAGTTGATTTTGAGATGTGTTGAATGCAATTCATTCAACTTGTGAAGTTTGTGTTCTTGATTTAGAGCTCAAGCTCCAGGACGGAAGATGGGGATTGGGGGATGGGATCAGGGGATGGGGGACGGCGGGGAGCTCTGTTTTTTATTTGTTCCTGGAAAACTCTTTGGTCCCGAGTCGTATTATGACCCGAGACTAAAGGCCCCCTTTAGTCGCGGTTCTTTTACCCGGGACTAAAGGGAGGCCTTTTGTCTCTCATCATTAGTCCCGGTTGGACTTGAGAGACCTATACCCCTTACCAACCGGGACTAAGGCCCCTCTCCCTACCAGTGGACAAAAGAATTCAGTATGTAATACTGAGTAGAAAGCTCTAGACTGATAGCAGAGTGATGTGCAATTGTGCATGACTCTTATCTCTTTCCGCATTCGCAATCTCTTGAGAATATTGAGATTTCCGGCTTGGGTGGCATCATCAGGTGGGATAGGGTGCAGAGATGCAGCATGAATGGGAATGGACCAGCCAGATTGAACAACGAAGGCCCAATGCAAATTAATCTTGTACAAGGAACGGTTATTCAACTCGTCTTAGCTAGCTAGCTACTTTAATGACCATACCATATCACTTAAGCGAAGACACACATGGTAGGTGAACACACACACACACACACACACACATATATATATATATATATATATATATATATATATATATATATATATATATATATATATATATATATATTCTGTAGTCCAAATAAACAGCAAGGTTAATATAATAAGACCAGCATGCTGTGCATGCAGACAGGTAGTTGCTCTCTAACTTTATAATGCAACAAGTTGGTAAATGTTAGGTTCCTAGCATCCAAATGATTTTTTATTTCAACCCTTTTTAAACTAAAATTTGAAAAAGAATACCTCATAAACTATAATTTCAAGAACTAGCCTTTTCTTTAGTGCCACACTACTGAGTCGTGTCAAAGCATGTGGCGTGACTGGCCATCCACGTTGGCTCGCCGCGCGCGGGATGACTGAGCTGGACGATGACGTGGCTAAGTGAGTCACGGCCACATGCATGCTTTGGCGCGACAGAGTCGTACCAGGGGACGCGGCGTGACTCACTTGATATACACTAGGCCTGCCGGCCCCGTTCTTTCTTCCTCTTCACTTCCGCCCTTGAGGGGCATTATCACACACACACACACACACACGATCCTTCACCCTGCATGGGCTTATTATGTTTTCGCCTCTGCCTCTTCCAACTCAAACTTACATTATGCTTGAGGGGCATCAGGAACATCCACTTCACAGCCTCGTCGAGTGTAAGTTTTGCAGTACTAGTAGTGCAAGTCAGTATTACTGGAGAGTATTTCTCTTTGGTTCCTTTATTTATACGATCACCACTTATTATCACGCCCATCCATCGGTTCCTAACTTGTATATTCTGAATTCTGATCATACACTCTCAGCCCGCATGCGACAATAGCTGATGGGGCGCAACGTCTTTGCATTGTCTGCAACAAGCACTTGTGCGTTGCTGTGCAGGGCATTCCTCGTCGCACACCATGATGCATGCATGTCCCAACAGAAGGGCATTGAGGTAAGCCCCAACAGCTACAGAAATGCTGAATGTTAAGCTAAACTTGCATGAGCTCATCCCGGTCTCCATCCACATCACTACTCTGGCTACACTCCAATTAGATAACCAACCCTGCTGCATTGTCTTGATCTCTCCCCCTTTGTATAAATATTTCACATTTCAAATGCAAGTTTGGAAGATTGCCCTGCTCTTCGTTCGGTAATCTCGTGTTTTCTTTGGCTCATCTTTCTCACAGAGTAACTCCCTCGCTCTCCAGAAAAAAACCAAGGAGGCGGCGGTGAAAGCTTGGTCTCTCTCTCCGGTCTCCAGCGGGAACACGATGCCTTTATTTCACCTTCACTACGTGAAAAACTCGCTTTGGTAACGAGCATAGATTGCCTTTGGTAACGGGCAAAGCGCCCGTTACCGATCAATTGTTACAAATAAGTCAAGAAAGGTAACGGGCAGATGCCCGTTACTGATAACACATATTCGTAACGGGCATCAAACAACGACCGTTACCAGAACTAGCCACCGGTCACGTGAAATGGTGTTTCTCTGGGCCCACAGGGAACTTTGGTAACGGGCATGAAAACAGAGCCCGTTACTGTGAAATCAACATCGGAGACGCGTGCCGTGAACCTGCGTCTCCTCTGTTTCGATGAAATGAGATGCATCTGTTTCCACGCGCGTCTGCTTCCTCTCGATTAAAGGAGACGCGTGCTTTCAACCTGCGTCTCCTATATCTCGATAAACGGGCCAGGTCCTGGGGCCCACCAGTCAGGACTGGTAACGGGCTTTTACACTGCCCGTTACATTGTTGGCATGTTTGTAACGGGTTTTAATTAACGCCCGTTACAGATACGTAGGCCACCCCTACAGTAACCTGCCCGCTTGCCGGCTGCATCCTAGAACCAGCCAGGATTTGGCAGCCATCAGGGGCTGCATCCTGCCATCCTGGAACCAGCCAGGATATGTCAGCCAGCACAGCAAGGAGACATCACAAACACATTCTCACATCACAGATATATGCAAGCAAGATCAAATTTATAGATAAGCTAGGATCACATCAAGTTTCAAGTTACTCTCATCAGGGCTTGTTTGGATGGAGTCATGAGAAAACTGCCTGAACCAGGCAGCATCTGACCCCAACCAAGCAAGCCAAGCAGGTTTCTCAGGCAACAAAACCTGACTAAAGAAGACTAGATGAGTTTCAAGTTTCTGGCTACAATGAACTCACGGTGCACCATTGTAGAAGTTGCCCTTTCGGTCGATGGTCTCCTTAAGAATGTACTCGCACAGCATCTCCCGGACACGCTTTAGATCTTCTGTGAAAACATCTATAGCAGATTTGAAATCCTGCAAAATACAATCATTTATGAGAATACAAGTAGAAATCAGTTTCTAAAATCAGATGGATAATATGAGCAGAGACAAGGTTGAGCATTATTATCTACTTACAGCAGCCTTCTTGATGTCAGGTATGTCATCGAGTAGTCTTAACATATGGAATGCCACATGGAATCCACACAAAGAGGTCCCCCATGGCTGCTGAGCACACTGCATCGAGGTACCAAAATGACAAGTTAATGCAGTACCAAATAGGTAAGAAGAGACCATAAAAAAACCTCGGTCTTACAGCGAGATTTGTTTTGTGCTTGACTATGACTTTTGGTTTTTTTTTCTTTCCTTTCGTCACTCTGTCCGGTGCATGTTCACCAAAGGCCCTGCATGATCAGCAATACCGATTAGAAGCACTAAGAGATTGAATTTTTTGAACAAAACCTACAAATACTGTACCAAAGGCCCTGCATGGTCAGCAATACCAATTAGAAACACTAAGAGATTGAATTTTTGTGAACGAAACCTACAAGATACTGACCAGTCCACAACAGGTTTGAGGTCTGAGAACTTTAGCGGGGGATGTTGTTTAGCAGAATCTAGATACTAAACCTCTTTGAACTTCATACAGATGATCACTGTTACCCAGTGGCTAGTGCAGTAGGCACCCACCACATAGTCGTTGTTCATTGCAAATCTGGATCTAAAAACCCAACACTGATCTGCATCTCCGCTGCCTTGTCCATCATTTTTCTACAAAAAATCAAATTGTTAGCATGCATGAACTTTGTGATCAAAATTAAAGAAATATCTTTTTAGGTTTTAAAGGACTTACAATGTCCACAACCTCAAGAAGGTAACATCCAGAGAAGCCAGGGTTATAAGGTTATACACGCTACTGAATGCAATGTTTAACTTTAAAGCACCACAACCACCTTTAAAGTAGTCTTGATCCACCTTTGCTGGAAAGGCAAGTTTATCCTTACTGTGTTCCATGACGTAAGCATGCAACCTGGCACAATTTGGTCCAGCAGCCTCTAAGTTTGCTTCTGACAACATAGGTGCACCAGGCTTGTATTTTGGTCGTTCCTGTTCTGTCCCAATAATACAGTTAAGAATCTCATCTTTAGACAGAGGTTTCCTGGCCTGGTTCCCCTTCTGCAGTGGAGATTGCCTTGGCTCCTCCTCCTCCTATTGCAGAGGCTGCAGTACATGTTGCATCTGCTGCTTAGGGGGAGATTGCCTGCGCTCCTCCTGCTGCTGCTGAAGAGGCTGCTGTTTCGTCTGTTGCTTATCCTCATGTTGTAGCTGCGCTTAGGCAGAGTTTGCCTGGGATCCTCCGGCTGTTGTCGACGCTCCTGCTGCTGGAGAGGCTGTTGTTTCGTCTGTTGCTTATCCTCATGTTGCAGCTGCTGCTTAGGCATAGTTTGCCTAGGCTCCTCCGGCTGTTGTCGACGCTCCTGCTGCTGGAGAGGCTGCTGTTTTATCTGTTGCTTATCTTCATGTTGTAGCTGATGCTTAGGCGGAGTTTGCCTGGGCTCCTCCAGCTGTTGTCGACGTTCCTGCTGCGTAGTTTTGCTGATCTGCTGCTGCTGCTGTTGAGCCTTCTCTTGCTGACCCTGAGCTGCAGTATGTCACACCCTGAAATTTTCCAATTTCAGGATGTGAATAAGAAGAAAATTAAATAATGATTTTCTCATAATTTTAAAATTTTTCCAACATTTATTTTCTTTATAGGAAATATAGTGTAGGAAAAGTCTTTGTTTGATTTTCTAAATTAAATAAATGGTTATGTGAGTGTTGCATTCATGCCGGTGCATTTGGTGTTTCATGAGTGCAAAAGGTTTTAAAATGCGATTAGATGCTGATCTTTTCCTTTGGGAATTTTCCGGACTTTTTCTGGAATTAATTCTCTCTTTCCTCGAGCTGATTCTATTTATTAGAAGACTTTGAAATCCTTTCCTCGAGCTTCAAATATTTTATTTGAACTCCTCATGTCCCAAACTATCTCCGGAGATTATGCCTGCATGGTGTCATCCACATTCTACAAGGCAACCGTACATGAGATTAAGGTAATGCCTTCTTGTTTGCCAATCGTCGACAAACTCTGGCCGTAAGCTTCGCCCCAATCGCTAGGTCTCATCAGGATCGTGCCGGCGTAAACTGAGGCCCTGTTCCGTCGTACCGCCTGCACGCCCACGCGCACGGGTATGGGTCTCATCAAGGTTGATATACGAGCTAATTGTTCTTTCCACCGTAATATCAATCGCTACTCCAATTCCTTGCAATATAATATTCATTGCCAATCTAGCTTAACTAATTATCATCCTCCGCATGGCGTATGCATTGGGCATGCTGCTTTCTTCCTTGTAATGCAAGCTTTCCACAATTTAAATGCTCACGAGGCCACCCTCGTGTTTACTAGCACCTCAACATATCTGCTAGCGTTTTCTTTTCGGCCTTTCGTAGCATATGGAGCATCTTTCTTGGGCCAAAATGAAGCTGCAGTTGGTTGGTCTGCACATGAACGGAAAGGCACACAAACCACTCCGTTTTCTGTTTCAGCTTTGCCGTTTCCTATTCCGTCTCTGTCTCGTTGCCAGGCTTTGTTCATCTCGTCTCTCGTAGCTGCAGCAAACGTGAGTTCAATCCTGACCGTCGAGTTTGTTTCCAAGGAGAATCAGGGTCGGATATATCTGCAGCACGCTCTTTGTGAGTCCTTTAGGCTTGTTCGTGTCCATGGGATTCAATCCGGCCGGAAATGATAGATATACCTGTAGCGAACATGGCCTCATATGCCATTAGTTCGAGTTTGATTTTGGTGATTCATGACAACATGATCATTGGGACTAACCCTATTGTTTTAGCATGTCTTTGTAGACACTTCTAGGTCTCAAGGATGCAAGAAAACCATATGCCAAATTGAGAAGATAGTGTATTTTTCAAGGGTCAAAACCGAGCAAGAAAAGGAAAAGAAAAGACACCGTCGGATGAACCGACGGTCCCTCAAATACAAGCGTCGGTGCAATCGTCGGACGAGTTGGTACACAGGGTCAAACCCTAGGTACCGTCGGATGAACCGACGGTCCATTATTTAGTAGCGTCGGACGAGTTGCAGAGGAAGAGCAAGGAAGACAGTAGCACCGGATGATCCGACGGTCTGAGTGGGGACCCCGTCGGTCTATCTGACGCTCAGTTTGAATTCATACAGAGACGCGCCAAGACGAAGCCTTCAGCACCGGATGATCCGACGCCTTGGACAAGAAGAAGCGTCGGTCTATCCGACGGTCGATTGGAAGCTAACAGAGGCGACTTGAGCGCGGAGTCTTCAGCACCGGATGATCCGACGCACCGTCGGTGCATAGTGTCGGAGCAGTTGTGTCAGAGAACCTCAACGGCTAAGTGACGTGGGAGGGGCACCGGATGAACCGACGCCCTGGAAAATATAGCGTCGGATCATCCGACGGTACCTTTTTCAGTGGACGTTAGCCAACGGCTAGTTTGATGCCTTGGGCTATTTATACCCCCTCCACTCACCCATTTGAGTATGCTGGATTGTGTGGAAGTGCAGGAGAGTTCAAGACACCTAGAAGATCATATCCAATCCATCCAAGTGCTTAATTGCTCATCCATAGACTTGCATATGCTTAGTGTATGTGCTTAGTGCTAGGCTTAGCTTAGAGCTGAGTGAGTGCAAGGTTGTGCCAACCTTGTGAGGTGATTCTTGAGTGAATCCAGTTGTACAAGGTTCGCCGGAAGCCTTGGGGCCTAAGTGGCTCACCGGCAATCGTCATCGACCCTCCGGCTTGGTGTGGAGCGGCGAGGACACTTTGTGCGGGGGACGTGGAGACCCCCTTCCTTGGTGGAGAAGCTCCTTAGTGGAGGCGGCATCAAGGTGACCAAGGGAGCTTGACAAGTGCCTAAGTGGCTAGCCTTTGTGGCAAGTCAAGTGGGTGCTCTTGGGAGAGACTTGGTGACCGAGAAGCAATACTCTTGTGTGAGTGCTTCAACAACGTGGACTAGGGGTGGCTTAGTGCCTACCGATACCACGGGATAAATCGCGTGTCAAGAGTTTGCTTCCTCTCATCCCCTTTACGTTTCCGCATTTACTCTATTGCAATCTTTGCTTGCCTTTACTTTCCTAGAGTAGTATCTTGCTAGGAATGGCTATAGGTTGCAAACCTTGTTTTGGGATGGGAGTTTCACACTAGAACAACCGTAGTTGCACATATAGATAGTATGTTATAGTTTACTTTTGTGTAAAATTTAGTGAGCCATAGGTTAAGGTTTTAAGTTGCCTAA
This sequence comes from Cenchrus fungigraminus, assembly GCA_036936925.1. Lineage (NCBI taxonomy): Eukaryota > Viridiplantae > Streptophyta > Magnoliopsida > Poales > Poaceae > Cenchrus > Cenchrus fungigraminus. The sequence continues at coordinate 121,545,144 of CM072770.1, read as the reverse complement.
TTCACCCCCTCCCCCTCTTAGGCTAACGGGCATCCGATTCCTTACAATACCTAGAAAATCATGATAGCTATTATAGAAAGCCGGATTTATTCCGGATCGGTAACTAATTTGCTCATGATATGTGCACCAATATATCCGGAATTAATCCACTAGTCAAGAGGTGTGGATTCAATCCGGCTCTTCGGTCTCTTATTTATACCTATCATGATGAGTAAATTAATTCTCCATCCGGAATAAATCTGACTCTCTATAGTATCTATCATGATTTTCTAGGTATATCTATTATTTCCGGCCGGATTGAATCCCATGAAAACGAACAAGCCCTTAAGCAGCAAGCTTGATACATCTTTTTTTTTTCCATCTATTGCTGTTTCGACCATCTGCCCTAGGTTCTTGGCAAGCTGCCCCCGCCGCCGCCAACCTCGTCGAAGAGTCGAGACCTAGCGCTGCACCGCGGTCTTACTCCGCATGGCCTTCGCCAGGAGTTCCGCCTCGCCGGACCGCACACATGCGGCCTCTTCTCGTCACTGGCCATCTGCCGGAACGCCACCGTCCGTGTGAAGACCATGCCGACCGCCACCCTCACCGTTCATTGATCAACCCTGCCGACGCGATCGATCATCGATCACCGTCAACTCCGACGGTCATCACGAGGTCACCGTCACCGAGCTTCTTGCTGATGGAGGAACACGTATGTACGATCGAACTCTAACAGCAACCATCGTCATCATCGAGTTTGGTCACGACATGTTCATCACCATCGTTCATCCTTTCCTTAGGTGAGAACACCAGCACGTTTTGAATCTCCTCCCTGTTTTGTTTTGCATCTTATCCTTGCCTCTCATGATCTGTAGATTTGCCGGCAATTTTATATATCTAGTTCCTGTTTTCCCTGTCACGAATTCTATGCTTCTGCATGTATAGTTCCTTATCCATAATATTCTATACTATGCGTTGATGTCATGCTTCCATCATATTTTGAAAAATACATCAGCTTTCTTTTATCACCTACGCATGCACTCTATCCATCTTTTCTCTCTGTTACATGCCGACTCAGCAGAAGCCACATCATGTCTCTTTGCAGCCGTTGCTAGCCATCGATCAGGTCCAAAGAATAGACCATGGAGTCCTGGGCAACAAGATGGTAGCCATGGGAAGGAAGCCACGTTCTTGTACAGAAGTGAACAAGTCACGGTTCGTGCATCTTTCTCTTGCCGGTGATGACATCATGGTGATATCATGCCTATGTATTAATGGAGACTTTTTAATAAAATAATTAGAGTGTTTCTGCTACACTTCCTTTCGGTACAATCAACAAACTCTGTTTATCTTTGTTCGCACCCAAAATTGGCACAAAGCCGATCAGGCTGATACCACCGGTCAGACCAGTGTCCCTCAACGGTCTGACCGGTGGGGTGTCCTGTAGCCGATCCGGCAACGGCTACACCGGTCTGACCGGTCTAACCGGTGGACCCCGAGTCCGAGTAGAATTGAGGAGTCCTAGCAGATTTCGAGTTGTAAAAGGATTCCTTGCGGGGCAAGACCTCCCCACCCTATAAATATAAAGGGCCACGGCCGTTTGAGGTAGAATCACCCAATCAATCATTACTTTCTACAACTTTTATCTCTCAAACCCTAACTTTTTCCAACCTCGTGCTTTCCTTGTTTGTCTCAACGACGATCAGAGACGTTCTGAGTGGCCTTGCCGACCTCAGAGCAATCCTAGGTGCGCCACCTCCGACGGGGTCCCTCCCGAGGCGGCGATCTTAGGTTTTCACCGCACCTCTGCGTACACCGGTCAGACCGGTGCCCCTGACCGGTCAAACCGGCCTGGGCAGAAGTTCGGTGAGTTCAGCGTTTCGACGTTCTGCGCGATCTAGCACTCGTGTGTGTTGACCAGAAAAGCGTCAACATACTTTTGGCAACTCCGCTGGGGATGAAAGATCATGTTGCTAAAACCGTTCAATCTGACCTCAGCCAAATGGGTGCTCGGTGTGAACTTGACATGAACAACATTGTCACCGCGTCGCTGGAAGATCTCTCTCCAGAGGAGCAGTAGAAATTCAAGGCGCTACAAGAGTACATCCAAGTACAATTCCTAGCTGGCGTCAAGAAGGATCGATCCGGCAAAGTGGCAAGATTAAAAGAGTTCGAGCTGCCGGCAATCAGGCTAAACGACAGCAATATTGAGGTAATTCCCACTGTAAGTAAGAAACCCCCGCCTGAAACTTCTCCTATGAAATCTACAGTGGAAAGTGATGAATTGCTTGCTTCTTACATTGCTCGTTTAGAACGGTTAGAGGATCTTGAAAAGGATAGGGTTTTAGGTTTTAATAATAATGAAACTAATAGTAGTACTCCTAAAGCTAATCCTCAGGGATCTTATCCTAGCTTAGCACCTTTGCATGTAAATAATGGTAATCATGCATATGGTTTGACACCAAATCCAGCATCTGGTCAGTACCCTCAGTTTCAACCGCACAGGCCAAACATGGCAGCACCGGTCGAACCGATGTAGGGTACCGGTCAGACCGGTGCAATGGAGTTGGTGCCCGATCAGCCTTTGCCAATTTCTGTCGTGCCAAATCAGATGGTCCCTACTTTTTCTAATACAATCAGTAATGTTGGATCTCATTATAGTACGACAATGAATACATCGGCCTCCAAAAACATTATCCCGGACGATGTGTTTGAAAGTTACAGGCTAGCTCAAACTAAGATAGCTCCCTATTTAAATAAGATGAATTTGGAGAATCCTCAGCCACAACAGCCAAATAATCCTAATTGGGCGGAATTTAATAGATTTAAGAAAGATTTGGCTAATGTGGTAAAAACTAAACTTGGTGTTGACATTGGTAATACTAATCTATATCAAAAGCCATATGATCCCGAGTTTGATAGATTTCCTCTCCCACGTGGTTGGCGTATGCCTGACTTGATTAAATTTAGTGGTGATGATGACCGAACCACATGGGAACATATTAGCCAATACACTGCACAACTAGGTGAAGCTGGTGTCTATAATGCTTTGAAAGTACGCTTATTTTCTTTATCTTTGACTGGCACCGCTTTTGCTTGGTTTTCCTCACTTGCTCCCGGTTCTATTATATCTTGGGATATGTTAGAACGTAAGTTTCATGATCACTTTTATAGTGGGAGCATACAATTAAAATTGACAGACTTAACATCGGTTAGGCAAGGAAGAGATGAGACTGTCTCTGCCTACATTAAAAGGTTTAAAGAAACTAAAAACCGGTGCTTTAATTTGTCAATCACTGATATGGACCTTGCAGACATTTGTCTGAAAGGTTTAAGATCATCCATTAGGGATAAGATAGAGGGCTCTGACTTTCTTTCGGTTGCACAAGTTCAAGTAAGAGCTTTAGTTGTTGAAAACCGAATGAATAAAGAGAAAGATAATTTTAAATCACGTCGTTCTAATGTTCATATTATTGATTATGATTCTGATAATTCGGACGGTAGTGATAAAGAAATTTATGCTGCTGAATTTGTTTGGCCCTCTAAAGAAAAATCTTATTCTTGTTCATCCCTTAAGCCGGCTAGTAAAGGTTGGCAAGAAGAAATTAAATTTACCTTTGATGTTTCCAAATGTGATCGTATATTTGATGAACTGCTTAAATCCGGAAATATCAAGTTAACTCATACTATTCCTCCACTTGAAGAATTGAAGAGACGTGCATATTGCAAGTTTCATAATTCGTTTTCTCATGCTATTAATGATTGCAATGTGTTTCGTCGACAGGTTCAATCGGCTATAAATGAAGGTCGTTTGACTTTTCATGAGATGCAAGTGGATAAGGCTCCTTTTCCAATCAATGCCATGGATATATAGCAGCCTAAGGTACTAGTTCGGCCACATCAAGCTGAAGCAACTAAAGGCAAGAACGTGGTAATCGGGGAGGCTAAGCCCGATTTAAGAGGAAAAGAGCTGGTTCGCAAAGTTGAGTATGAGAAGACTCATGATGGCAAAGAGACCTTCAAGGTTACCGTGAGTACCTCTGGACATGGGGGGCAAGGGTCGTTCACACCCGCCGATCAGCGACCGTCTGAGCCATCTCTGGCCAGACCGGTCAGACTGGTGGAGGTGACCGGTCAGACCGGTGCACCCCCAGGCCGTCCGAGGATGATCAAGCCAAGCCGTCCGGAGATTGGAAATTGGAAACTTAATGTAGCAAAAAATCAGGGGAGTTGTCCTAAGCCAAAGGTCACTTTCGACATGCTATTTGACAAGTATTCCAAGCAAAAGGCTGTTACAAGTGATCGGTCATTAAAAAAAAGGATGAGGTCACCTACATATCAAGGAGGGTCATCTTCACCTCCAAGGGCTGCTACAAGACTCAAGGGTGAATCATCACAGCAAGGGCAACGCTTTGCTCCCCCATGGGCGTCATCAAGTTCAAATGCACCACGCCCGATATATGATGACAATGGAGTGATGTGGGTGCCATACCAACAAGCCTTTCATCCTGGATGGGGAGGACAGAAATCAGCTTTCGACAGAATCTCCAGACCTGTCCAAGACCGATTGGCTTCTCGCCGTTCTGGTCAGGGTCACCAGACCCGACCGGTCAGACCGGTGCAGCCAGAAAAATTGTGCCACCTCCCGTGAAGCAAATTTACAAGCCGAAGCAAAAGGAGGAGGTGCAGAAGATGGAAGTTGATCCAGAAAGAATGACGAGTCAAGATATTATTTAGATTGGGTCAATGGATGTTCACATTGGAGGGGATGGCAAAAGACCGATTGTTCCAAACAATAAGGTCGTGACATCAACTCCAAGGGTATTTGCTGCTGCTATTGACCATGAGGCCAGTGGGAGTGGTTCCAACTCCAAATACTTCTTACCAAGGTGGTGTCCTCCCGGATTGACTCGCACACAAAGGAGGAAGCTTCAACGCCTAAGGTTTCAAGAGAAGAGGGAGAAGGAGCTAGAGAAGCAAAGGGACGAAGCTTTCAACTAGTACAGGCCCATGGTACCTCAAGGGAAAGAGTGGAGAGTCAAGACCAGCTCCCAGCTAGCACCGGTCAGACCGGTGGAGGGGTCGGTCAGACCGGTCACACCGGTCAGACCGGTGGATGTCGACGGTCAGACCGATGACCCAGAGGCACCGCCCGGTTTCTCTTCTTCGGTTCCCATGGTTTGTGATGACAAGTCCGCATCAGATCCTGCACCAGAAGACGATGAGGAGCTTGTTGATTACAGTTTTTCGCCTGAGCACATGAATTTGGACATCAACGTGATTCATATGTTTATGGATGGTTATGTGCTATCGGAGGAGGACGTCGTGCATCTTGACTTTGGGCCAAAGGAAGCTATTTTTCAGAAGCCTAAAGTTGCTGAAAATCATCTGAAGGCTTTATACATGAAGGGACACATCAATGGGAAGCCTATCTCTCGCATGCTGGTGGATGGAGGAGCGATCGTCAACTTGATGCCGTATTCTTTGTTCAAGAAGCTGGGAGGTTCAGATGATGAGCTAATCAAGACAAACATGACCGTCAGCGGTGTTGGAGGAAGCGAGCCGATGGGAGCTAAAGGCGTCGTCTCTATGGAGCTCACCGTTGGAGGCAAGACGTTGGCTACGGCATTCTTCGTCGCTGAGGCACAAGGTAACTTCAGTCTCATCCTTGGTTGTGATTGGATTCATGCAAATCAGTGTGTGCCTTCTACCTTGCATCAATTTTTAATCTAATGGGTAGGCGACGAGGTAGAGATTGTTCATGGTGATGCATCGGCTTGTGTTGCAGTGGCCGATAGTCCTATTATGGATAATCATGAGAATCTTAAGTGCTTAACTGGTTTAGATCTATCTAATTTAAGGCTTATTGATTCTACCAAAGATGGCTTTGCTACTATTGTCATGAAGTCGATCGTTGATCAGGCTAGAACCTCTCTATCGATTTAATGGATGCAAATCTTGAGTGGTTGCAACAAAGGCGAGAGCACTATCGGGCGCATAAGAACGATATGTGCGAGGCCATTGAAGACTTTGATGATTTGAGCAAGTTGGGATAAGGGTTTACGTCGGCTGATCCTTTAGAGGAGTTTGATATTGGTGATGGCACTATACCTAGGCCGACATTTGTAAACAAGAATCTTGATCCTTTGTTTAAATCTGATTTAATAAAGCTATTAAAGGAGTATGTTGATTGTTTTGCATGGAACTATAATGAAATGCCTGGTTTAAGTCGTGATTTAGTTGAGCATCGTTTGCCTATTAAACCTAGTTTTAGGCCTTATAAACAACCTTGTAGAAACTTTAATTCTGATATCTATGACCGAGTGAAAGAGGAAGTCAATCGGTTGCTTGATGCAAAGTTTATTAGGCCTTGTCGTTATGCTGATTGGATCTCTAATATTGTGCCTGTTGAGAAAAAGGGAACAAAAAAGCTTCGTGTTTGCATTGATTTTAGAGATCTTAATAGAGCTACTTCTAAAGATGAATATCCTATGCCTATAGCCGATTTTCTTGTTAATGCTGCATCCAGACATAGAATTCTTAGCTTTCTTGATGGTAATGCTGGTTACAATCAAATCTTTATGGCCGATGAGGATATATCCAAAACGGCTTTCATTTGTCCGGGTTTTGTTGGCTTATTTGAGTGGGTTGTTATGACATTTGGGTTGAAAAATGCAGGTGCTACTTATCAAAGGGCTATGAATTTGATCTTTCATGATTTGCTTGGCATCATAATAGAGGTTTATATCGACGACATTGTTGTCAAATCGGCTGGAGATGATTCTCATTTAGCTGATTTAAGACTTGCATTTGAAAAGATGCGTCAGTATAAATTAAAGATGAACCCACTCAAATGTGCTTTTGGTGTATCGGCTGGGAAGTTTTTAGGGTTCATTGTGCATGAGAAAGGCATAGAGATAGATCCTAAAAAGATTGAGGCAATCTGGAATGTTAAAGCGCCTACTTGTAAAAAGGATTTGCAAAAGTTCTTGGGCAAGGTAAATTACTTCAAGTTCATTTGTAACTTGTCCGGGAAGGTAAATGCTTTTACTCCTTTACTTCGGTTGAAAAATGATGTTGACTTCACTTGGGGGGCAAAACAACAAGAGGCATTTGATGAGATTAAAAGCTATTTGACTTCGCCACCCGTTCTTCAAGCACCTAAGAGTGGTATTCCTTTCAAGTTGTATATAGTGGCCGAGAAGGATGTCATTGGAGGTGTTTTGATTCAAGAGACCGAAGGCAAGGAGTACATTGTTGCATATGAGAGTAGAAGATTATTGGACGCCGAAACAAGGTACACTTTTATTGAAAAGTTGTGTTTATCTCTATATCATACTTGTACCAAGTTGAGGCATTATCTATTACCTAGTACTTGCATAGTAGCATGTCAAACCGACATAATCAAATACATGTTGCATAAACCAATTTTAAGAGGTAGAGTCGGCAAATGGGCTTATGCTTTAGTTGAGTATGATTTGCATTGTGAGCCATTAAGTTCAATGAAAGGTCAAATTGTTGCCGACTTTATTGTTGGACATAGAGTAGATAAGCAACTTGATTTGAATGTCGGTTATGTTACTTTTACTCCATGGAAGTTGCATTTTGATGGATCGGTTTGCAAAGATGGTTGTGGTGTTGGAGTTGTCATTATTTCGCCAAATGGGGCTGTTTTTGAAGCTCTTAACTGATTGGATCATGATTGTATTAACAACCAAACCGAATATGAGGCTCTTCTATTTGGATTGGAGATTTTGCATGACATGGGAGTAAAACATGTGGAAGCATATGGAGATTCTTTATTGGTGGTGCAGCAAGTTTCCAAGGTATGTCAATGTCTAAATGGTTTTTTAAATGCTTATCTTGATAAGTGTTTGGACATCATATCTTGTATGGATGAATTTGTTATCTATCATGTGCCACGAGAGGAAAATCTTAGAGCTAATGCTCTGGCTCAGCAAGCATCTGGTTATAATGTTCGAAAAAGAAATTTTCAAGAACACAAACCGTTGCTTACAGTGGAGTGTTTTGCTCTGGAAGCACCGGTCAGGCCGACGCAGCCGACCGGTCTAACCGGTGACACCGGTCTGACCGATGTCACCGACCGGTCTGACCGGTCCCCTGGTTCTGGGTCGGCTAACAGCACCGGTCTGGCCGATGTTCATGACCGGTCTGACCGGTCCCCTGGTAAAAGTTCCTCATCGATTTTTCGTGACAAAGATGAGATGGAGGATTGGAGAAGGCCTCTGGTTGATTATTTACATAATCCTAGCAGTTCAGTTGACAGAAAAGTCCGACGATGGGCTCTTAAGTTTGTTCTTGATGGTGGTGAATTGTATCGTCGGACCACAGATGATTTGCTTTTAAAGTGTTTGGGTCCTGATCAAGCTAGGTTGGCTATGGCAGAGGTTCATGAAGGTATTTGTGGTACTCATCAATCGGCTCCCATGATGAAGTGGCTCCTCAGACGAGCTTGCTTTTATTGTCCTACCATGATAGCCGATTGTTTTAAGTACTACAAAGGCTGTGAAGAGTGTCAAAGGCATGGAGATGTTCAGTTGGTGCCTGCTGCGTTGATGCATCCGATTATCAAGCCTTGGCCTTTTAGAGGATGGGGTTTGGATTTTATTGGCAAGATTCATCCTTCGTCATCAAAGGGGCATTGTTTTGGGATCGTGGTTACTGATTACTTTACCAAGTGGACGGAAGCTATCCCTTTGAAGAATATGACACATAGAGAGGTGATTGAGTTCATTACTGGGCATATTATACATAGATTTGGCATTCCACAGACTTTGACCACGGATCAAGGAACTTCGTTCATATCGAAAGAGGTGCGTGAGTTTGTCGATTCTTATGGTATTAAATTGCTCAATTCATCTCCATATTATGCTCAAGCCAATGGTCAAGCCGAGTCTAGCAATAAAACTTTGGTGAAGCTCATTAAGAAGAAGATAGAAGACAATCCTAGAAGATGGCATGAGGTATTATCTGAAGCTTTATGGGCTCATCGTATTTCTAGACATGGTGCTACTAAGGTCACTCCTTTTGAGCTTGTGTATGGTCAAGAGGCCGTTTTACCCGTTGAGGTGAATCTAGGTGCGTATAGGCTTGCAAAGCAGAATAATCTTGATGTTGAGTCATATTATGCTTTGATGATGGACAATATTGATGAAGTGACCGACAAGCGTATGGAGGCTTTGGAAGAAATTGAAAAGGACAAGAGGCGAGTTGCTAGAGCATACAACAAGAAGGTAAAAGCCAAATCTTTTCAGGTAGGTGACTTGGTTTGGAAGACGATTTTACCTATTGGATCTAAGAGTAACAAGTTCGGCAAATGGTCTCCAAGTTGGGAAGGTCCGTACAAGGTTGTCAAGATTTGTTCTGGAAATTCTTATATGGTGGAAACATTGCAAGGACAGCGACTTCCAAGGGCTCTCAACAGGAGATACTTGAAGAAATTTCATCCAAGCGTTTGGCAAGACGCTTGATAGGGTATGGCCGATTTAAAGCAAAAAATCGCCCTTAGACTAAAAATGGCCGGTGAAGTGTCACATCGACCTTAGGATTATTTTTTAGACAACAAGCTTTACTAAAAAACAAGGGGGCACATGTTCGCACCCAAAATTGGCACAAAGCCGATCAGGCTGACACCACCAGTCAGACCGGTGTCCCTCAACGGTCTGACCGGTGGGGTGTCCTGTAGCCGATCCGGCAACGGCTACACCGGTCTTACCGGTGGGCCTAACCGGTCTAACCGGTGGACCCCGAGTCCGAGTAGAATTGAGGAGTCCTAGCAGATGTCGAGTTGTAAAAGGATTCCTTGCGGGGCAAGACCTCCCCACCCTATAAATATAAAGGGCCACGGCCATTTGAGGTAGAATCACCCAATCGATCATTACTTTCTACAACTTTTATCTCTCAAACCCTAGCTTTTTCCAACCTCGTGCTTTCCTTGTTTGTCTCGACGACGATCAGGGACGTTCTGAGTGGCCATGCCGACCTCAGAGCAACCCTAGGCGCACCACCTCCGACGGGGTCCCTCCCGAGGTGGCGATCTTAGGTTTTCACCGCGCCTCTGCGTACACCGGTCAGACCGGTGCCCCTGACTGATCAAACCAGCCCAGGCAGAAGTTCGGCGAGTTCAGCGTTTTGACGTTCCACGCGATCTAGCACTCGTGTGTGTTGACCAGAAAAGCATCAACAATCTTTATGCCTTGACTATCTTTGATCCGTAGAGTAATTCTTTGTTCTTCTATAAAATCCTTGCTCACATGGTAGTAGAACCAGTTTATCCATTCTTTTTAATTTCCTTTCTTAATTATTGCTTCATTGTGACATCATCTTTACTTTATATTCAAATAGCTATCCTTCTTAAATCCATATCTTTGAGTTCAATTCCTATCTTTTAGCACGCTCCCTTAAATCTTTTCTTTGATTGGTGTATTATTCTTAGTTTGCCTGTTTGTTTGCTTTGTATGCTTGTGCCGATTATTGATGCGCATAGAATGAACGTTGTTTGAGAGCTTTGAAGAGCAAGAGGTTGAAGATATTCTGAGCAACAACTACTTTGGTTAAAGGCAAGTGTGTCCTTGTTCTTTTGTCCTAAGAACTATGTTTAATCACATTGCATATGCTTTGCATTAATACTGATGGGTCCTATTAAGGATTGCCTAGTCTTTATGATCGTTCCTTGTCAACCTGGGTTTATCTTTATGTTGGGTAGCTATGCTTAGTTGCTTTACCTGGGTTATGGTGGTTTTAATGAACATTAATGATGAACATGCTTTACCTTTATGCTATATATCTCTGTTTAATACAAGATCACAATACTTAATCGGAACATGGAGCGACCACCCAGGAAAACCGTACAACCACAAGACATATGGCTCTGTCTTGGCTGAATAACTAGAAACTTTGATGTTGTAGCAACCTTACCTGAAAGGGACCAATGGGAAGGCGTTGTCAGAGTATAGACCTGCTCTAGCGGGGAGTTGGGTTTGTTTATCTATGGTGGGGTATTGACCCGCTAGGGAGCTTTATGCCCTGCTTCGTCCTGAAACCTAGTGGGTTGTTGCACATTGGGGAATCTTTGTAAAGGCCTCGTAGCGTCCCTATGCAATCACAACTCGGTAGTGTGGTATGATGCTTGGCCAGCATCGCATTTTTGGGTTCAAAGTTGTTCGGGGCTTTTACGTGACTTGTGGTGAAAGTGTACAACCTCTGCAGAGTGTAAAACTAATCGATTAGCCGTGCTCACGGTCAAGAGCGGCCTGGACCCTCACATGATAATTGAACTTGAAGATGGACTTAAATCGTGCTCTCTGGTTATGTTAGCCATATGCTTATGACGTATCTTATCTATCTCTTTATGTTAATGTGGGATGGTATTTACTTATACTTTATTAGTAATCAGGTGCTAATAAAACTTGACCAACTAAAATGCTAAATGCTTAGAGCCCAGTCCACTATAAAGCCTTTGCATTCATCCTTTCCCCACACTTGCTGAGTACGACAAGTCCTCACCCTTGCTATAAACACTGTTTCTCAGAAAGAGGAAGCTGCTATGAAGATGTTGCTAGTGCTAGGCGTACGCAACCCCCAGTCGACTGCCTGTGATGTTTGGAGCCTTCGTTTCTAGGATTAAGCGTAAATCTCTGATAATCTTTCTTTTTCTTACGTGATACTATTTCTGTATTCACTTATATGTCACTATATGCATGAAACTTGATCCTGGCATGCATATAGTTATGCACTTGGTTTTCTTTGGAAAAACAGGTGTGACATAGTACCTCCATCTGATGTTGTACCCCTGCTACCTGTTGCGGCTTCAGGGTTGGGATGTCTCGTCATGGGTGGTATAAGGATCCTGTCCTTTGGCCATTGGATCCTTTGAACGAGAGCCTTAGCTAGGGTTGCTATGTCACCCCCATCAATTGGTACAGGCAGAAGGTAATGACCCGCATTGGCCCACACATAAGTAGGTTGCACCACAACATACCCATCCTGCACCGGTACTGAATGGCAAGCCTTTTGAAATGGAAAGACTTTCGCTAGTGCGAGCTCCACATTAATCCCGGTGCCATCCAAAAGGCTGCACGCGGTTGGCTCTGTCAGCTTATCTGTTGCGTCCAGCATAGGTGATCGACTATCACTGTGCACTTGATTCGCTTCGTCATCGTTGGCATTCCAATGATCTTGCTCTCTGCCACACGCATCTTCCTCACTGTCATGCGCATGTTCTTCCTCGCGGTCATGCACATCTTCTTCCTCGCTGCCATGCACATCTTCTTCCTCGCTGCTACTGACAGGCGCTGGTAATTGGGAAGGAAGAAGTACATTTTTCGGTATTTCGATGCCTGATAGTCTTAGAGCATGGACAATTGATTTAAATGTTATGTCCATCATATCATGAGCATCAGACCTCTTATTCCTCTTCTTCCTGTACATTCCAGCGAACTCTTCACCAAACCCTTTACCCCAGCCAAGTGAACTAGACACGCCTCGGACCCGACCTCGATGCTCTAGAGTCTAAAGTGCTGCGGTGAGGATATCATCCTCCCTAACCCCAGAGAAAGAATCATCGCTACCCTGAGCTGCAAGTGTTTTCACCCTATCTGCTACCCCCACCACCGCAGGGTTACTGAATGTTATGCCCCCGCTTCCTTCACTAGTATTCTTCCTCTTCTTCCCTACCCTTGCCCGCAGATAAGGTCTCGAACGTCCAGGAAATTGGTCCCAAGGGTTCTGTTTCCTTCTGCAGCTAGCTTTGCATCCTCCTCCTCCCACTCTTTCCTTTTACCACGATAACCTTTTCTGCCCGTTTTGTGTGGCTTATTATGCAATGCTCTCTTTTGTTTCATCTCCTGGCTCAATTGCTGAAATGCAGGAGAATTGGTTTCCTGCACAAACAAGTCCCAGTCTTGTTGCTGCAAAAAGGCATGCTTCACAAAGGGAGTCTCCTCTTCGCTCACATATTTTTTTCTTAAATGGGCCTTGAACCGCCGTTGCAAGGTTCCAATCTCTGATATAGCTGCCTTAACTGCCTTCTTGCGAATAGATTCTTCCAGATTGGCTGGGTAATCTAGCTTTTCCTCTAAAACTGTGAACAGATGGTCCTTCTCAATTGGTGAGAGATCATCAACCGCCTTGTTGATTGACACCCTCTCCCGAGTAATGAGACCACACACCAATACAAATCTATCCCTCGCAGCATATGGGGTAGGCCAAAAATTGGCATCAAGTCCAGTTGCAGTCAACTTGTCTTCTGGCCATTTGGTTTGTGTCCTTGACCCGCGGGACGAGTACTACTCGCAGCAGTCTGTGCTGAGTGACCCTGTGAAGAAGGTTCACCGACGAAGGGCTGTGATGATGCACTGGAGGTAGAGGAGTTTGTTGTTGTAGGAGACTGCATAGATGATATGTCAGGTTGTTTGTAGAGCAACATAAGCAAGACTGAAAATCTAAACAAAATTCTTATTAGATAAATTCGTTTTCTCTGACAGGCAAAATAGCTGATATTACACTAGAAATCATTACAAGTCGTAAATAAAATCAGCATAGACATACACATTTCATATTTTACTTAATTAGCATACAGGGATAGGTGCTAACCATTTTGACAGGGACACAACAATATGCTTATATATCAAAGCAGAGAATAAATTCCTTCAACTGCTTCCTTGTCCAACTTCAGCAGCGATGGATTGTGTGTTCCATGTGTACATGCAACAAGAGGATAAAGCAATGGTCATGACATTATATATGACAGTAGTGAAACAACACTCACAACACATCATGACACTAACAATAACAATATATATGACAGTAGTGAAACAATTAACACTCACAACAAAACATAAGACAGTCTAGTTATCACTACATTATAAACTACTGCGATGCAATTCCCACTGACATTATGTGGCCATCAGAATTAAAATATGCTAACAGGTCCAAAGCATAACTGTCGATCTGGTACATTCAAAGCATAGCAGAATTAAAGTATGCTAACAGGTCCAAAGCATAAGTGTCGATCTGGTACATTCAAAGCATAGCAGAATTAAAGTACGCTAACATCATCAATGCTTTTCATGAATTTACAGTGCAAAAAGTGTAGCACCAGGAACATGAAAATGAATTTCAATAGTTCATATAACTTCATCTGTTAGCAACAATTTATTCAAATAGACTTGGGGCAACAAAATCCATCCATCAAATCCACAGTCAATCAATTAAAGATGAACTATCAAGGCATGTCTCCCTAATCCACATTGACATGAATATATAGCAGATTTGATGGCCGAGGAGAGAGAGGGCGTCGGGGGTTTAAGCAGGACTAACCTCTGTCGCAAATGAAGTAGTTGTTCTCGTGATGGTCGGAGGGGCCGGATCCACGTCGGCTCGTGGCCTGAAGTGGCCGGCTCGTCGTCGTGGCCGGGGATGACGGATCCGCGTCAACCGTCTTTAGGTTGGCCTGGGAAGCCGTCCACACGCCACTAACCGCATCCTCGTCACCGTCGCACGCAGGGAGCGGTGGGGCTTGAGAAGAGCAGGGCTGCGGCGGGGACAGAGCGGCGAAGGCGAGCGGGGAGAGTGGCGGCGGCGGTGGGGAGAGTGCGGGCGTTGTGGATCTGTCTAGCGAGGAGCCGAATATGAACGGCGCGCGTAACTGTGTTTAAGGAAATTACTGGCGTGCCCTTGACGGCTCTGTGCTGGAATTGGAATTCCATGGGCATTATAGTCAATATAGGTGGGAAATTTTGAGCAGCCCGCACACGGTTTGCCTGCTGACGCTGACGCGTGGGCCAGTGTCATTTGCGACGATGGTTAGTGAACCCGCATCGCCTTTGTTGGCAGTTGGGTCCGGCGGGCGGGCAGCGGTTATCTTTTTATTTTGGCTACTGACGCTGACGCGTGGGCCAGCCACTATTTTTTTCGAATGAAACGTGCTTCCCTAAAATATTAGAGCCCATAAAACAACACCTAAAAAATCATAAAAATACGAACAATTCGTATTTGGACATTTAGTATTTGAATAAAATATCAACAGTCACACTTGTGTGCCCAAGATTCTTAGAATTCGTTTTTACATCCCATGTTAATGATGTAATAATTCTACTAACATCTAGTGTGCTCTAAAAAATCTACAAATTGACTTGGCAACATAATTTGGGTACCTAGACTTGTATTCAAAATTTCAAATGGTTTCGATGAAGGAATAATATACTTGTGTACAAATATCTACATCTCTCACATAGTTTCCTAGAATGTTCCTTGAACATTGAAGTTTTTCACACTTTGCAACATGTTCGAACTCATATGCATTTGAACACTTAACAAAACCTTGTGGTTCACCTTAAGATTACGAAAATGCAAAGTTTCATTACAGGAGGTGTGGAAAACAAATATTATTTATATGTTGTACTTACATAGAACAAGATAAGACATATAAACATTGTTCAAGAAACGGAATATACACTAAACAATGAAAATAATGAAAACACGGTGATTTTAGAAAATTGTAGAAAAAAAATAATCAAATATGGACTAATTACGATGGAGAAATACATGTTACAAAATTTGATTGCGGGTTAAAAAGAGAAATGCCGTCGGCGACGCGGGGCGGATAAACTGTTCTTCATTCTCCAATAGAACAGAGGAGGAAGCAGAGGGCACCGCCGCCTGCCGCTGCCCCCGCCGAGCCCGCTTCGGCGGTTTTGACACCCAAGAGGGCATCCCAGGCCTCGTCGGCTGCAAATGAGACCACCGCAACCTTCGATTTGACTCACAAACGTGACAAATCAAATATTATCTATCAAAAACCGATTAAAAACCGACATCCCGATAAAATCAAATCCGCGTTTAGTAATATCTAATAATTTACATTCAAGATAGATAATGTTCATTGATGCTTGCGCCTACATCCCGATGTTCATCCTGCTGACGGCGTACTCCACGGCGGGGCGGAAGCTACGCGTCCAGAGGTCGAACTCATGACGGATGCGACACTCGACACTGCAGTAGTGGATGATCTCTTTGGTATTCGGCCCGTAGCGCCTACATCCCGCTGCCCAAATGCAGATGTGGGGATTCTGGACGGGCAGCAACATAATGTCGTCGTCGCCGTCATCAAGCCAGTACCACCACGCAATGTTGTGGAGATCCTGGTTGACAAGGTAGCGCAGCCGCTGCAGGTTGTGGTTCTTCCACCACCCGTCAGGGGGCGATGGGTAGCCGCTGATTTCCTGGAGTAGTGCCATGGCTTCGGGGTCCGCCGGGTTGCAACGGTACTTCAGCATCGCTAAGAAATACTTGGCACCGGAGTCTTCAGCAGCGGCATCTCCGATGAGCTTCAGACCCTTATCGGGGTTCCGCCGCCTCATCAACCTCTCCATCCCCTCGAAGCATAATGCCTCCGGATGATTGGCCTCGCGGAAGCGCCTCTCAAAGCATGACCTGATGTAGTGATTCTTGCACACCTCACGAAGATCACGCAGCGACACGTGCAGTAGTACCTCATCGGAGTCGCAGATGCGCCGGAAGGTGCCGCAGATTTTATTGCGAAGGTTCAGAAAATGGATGACGAGCTCATCCTTGATGGAGTGGATGATGATCTGGGTGACAAGATCATCTGGCAGCAGCTGCATCAAGCACACTGCGGCCATCAAGGAGAAGGGGAGGAAATAGAAAAGTGACGGGGTTTGGAAATTGAAAGGCGACGAGGGTTGAAGTTGAAGGCGACGAGGGATGAAGTTGGCGACGAGGGATGAAGTTGGCGACGAGGATTGAAGTTGAAGGCGACGAGGGTTGAAGTTGAAGGCGATGAGGGATGAAGTTGGCAACGAGGATTGAAGTTGAAGAAGGCAACAAGGGTTGAAGTTGAAGAAGGCGCCTTAGCCATGTAAAACAATAAATGGAAATTGAAAAGGCGCCGCAGTCTGCCCCTTCTCCTTCCCGCGTAATTGAGCGACGTGTGGTTTTGGACGGTTTTGCACTCGAAACGGTGCTCGATGCGCAATTGAGTGGCACGTACTGGCAGCAGTGGAGTAGTGGGTGGGGGCAGAGGCGCCTGACGGTTCCGCATCTTGTCAATATAACTCCCCTGCCTTCCCCTGCTTTCCCCTGCTTCTTCCATAAGCTTATCTCGCTTCTTCTTCCTCCTCGCGATCCACCACTACAAAATCTTCGGTCACTGAGAGATCACGAAGGAGGAGATGGCGTCGAGGGGCCCACCGCCGGTGAAGTGGGGGCGAAGAGAGGACGACGACAACGAAAGCCGCCGTCGGAGGAAGTTGGAGAAGGGGAAGGAGCCGGGGACCAAGGACGCCGACGAGGAACCGTTCTTCGACGACACCAAGTTCGTTGTCGACCTGCTCAAGAGTGCCTTCAGAAAGCTTGAAGATGTTGGCGCGGCCTTCAACATCAAGGTGCATCATGAAGTGGACAAGGACCCGAGCGTGAAGGGTCTCGCCTTTAGGATCCACTGGTTGGCGGAGAGGCTCGAGAAGCTCCCCGTGGTCAAGCGGGCTGGCCGCCACTTCGTCTTCGACGACGGCGGCGACGGCTCTGACGGAAGGCACGGTGGTGACGACGGCTCCGACGGCAGCCACGGCGGCGACGACGGCTCCGACGGCAGCCATGGCGGCGACGACAGCGGGACTCCGACTAATTGATAGACTCCTCTACCTATTAGTAACAATGTGTGTGTGCTTTTGTGTCTTCGTCAGGTTGTTGGACATGAACTGCTTAGTTTGTCTGTCGATCATGAACTGCTTAGTTAATTAGATTGGTTATTAGATTTTGTATGTCATGAACTCGATCTAATAGACGCGAGTAGATCCATCTGCGTCTCCTTTAATATGTGTTCTATTGTGATGAACTGGAGATCTGTTGTGATGAGCTGGAGATCTGTTGTGATGAACTGGAGATCTGTTGTGATGAATTAAATCTTAAAGACAATGGATAGTCATTACCGACGCGGGTTAGCCTGCTGACGCATGGGCCAGTGTCATTAGCGACGATGGTTAGTGAACCCGCATCGCATTTGTTGGCAGTTGAGTCCGGGCGAGCATGCAACGGTTATCTTTTTTATATTGGCTGCTGACGCTGACGCGTGGGCCCGTCACTATTTTTTTTGGAACGAAACTTGCTTCCCTAAAATATTAGAGCCCATAAAACAGCACCTAAAAAATCATAAAAATACGAACAATTCATATTTAGACATTTAGTATTTGAATAAAATATCAACAGTCACACTTGTGTGCCCAAAATTCTTATATTTCGTTTTTACACCCCATGGTAATTATATAATAATTCTAATAACATCAAATTTGCTCTAAAAAATCTACAAATTGACTTGGCAACATAATTTGGGTACATAAACTTGTCTTCAAAATTTCAAATGGTATCGACGAAGGAATAATATACTTGTGTACAAATGTCTACATCTCTCACATAGTTTCCTAGAATGTTGCTTGAACATTGAAGTTTTCCACACTTTGTAACATGTTCGAACTCATATGCATTTGAAAACTTAACAAAACCTTGTGTTCACCTTAAGCTTACGAAATGCAAAGTTTCATCACTAATGGTTGTGTAAAACAAATATTATTTATAGGTTGTACTTACAAAGAACAAAATAAGGCATATAAACATTATTCAAGAAACCGAATATACACTAAACAATAAAATTAATGAAAAGATGGTGATTTTAGAAAAAATTAGAATTTTTTTTTCAAATTTGGACTAATTACGACGAAGAAATACTTGTTACAACATTTGATTGCAGATTAAAAGGAAAAATGTGAACTGTTCTTCATTCGAATGGAACTGGTCCCCACAGTCATTAGCGACACGGGACTGATAACCCGCGTCGGCTTTGCTGCTATTCCAAAATTTTACACAGATAATACGAGCAACCTACAAAAGCTAATCCACTACTGATTTCCTATTCCAATACTCTGTTCGAACTTCACCATTTCGTGGCGGAGCCTACAGTCTTCGCTGCAAAACAGAGAAATTTCAAGCCATCCTTTATCCACGCCGCAGTCGCCGCCGTTGCCTGCGCACGGCTGATCACCGCGCACCTGTGCCGGAGGCGGCAGCGGTTCACCCCAAATGCGCCAAGTCGAGGAGTGGATTGCACGCGTGACCTTCTCGCGCAAAGGCAGACACCCCTCGTTGCTCAGCCATCTCGACGTCGTACTGCCGCCGCCCGCGACCCGCCTCATGTACCGCTTCGCGGTGTCGTCAGCGGCGGCACCGCCGTTGTCCCTGTAGAGCAAGATGGCGTATAGATAGGCCGCCGCATCGTGCCCACCCTCGGCGGCGCGCTGGAGATCATTGCATCCCCTGTTTTCCATGAAGACGGCTTTGATCCCGGAGAAGAAGCAAGCCTCCGGATTCCCGAGATCGGTCAGCATAGCAAGGAAGGCTTTGTAGGCGGTGGGGTCCCACACCCAAGAAATCTCATCTCGTATCCCCTCTATTCCCGAGATTGGGTTGCTCATCCCTCTAGCACAACTGTTAGAAAAATCCTTGTGATATATCAGCTGTGTCGGGGGAAGATAGCTCAGAACCTCCTGGCATCAGGAAGAACAAGCCGACGGAAAGCCAGAAATTAAACAGCCTGCTGCAGCTTTTCCGTCACGCTTGGGCTTCCTTTTGCTTTCCCTCCTCCAGGAGGAGGATTTTTGAAGGGATATGTTTCCACCCTCTCTGTATCTTTCGCTTGTGCTCACTTGTAAGCATGAAGAAGAAGCCAGAATCTGGAGCATATCTCGTCATGAAGAACAAGCCGAAGGCGAGCAAGATCAATCTGCGAGCAAGATCGACGACCTGCAAGCAAGATCGATCTGTGTGTGTGATTTTGCATATCTCGTCATGAAGAACAAGCCGACGAAAGTATATCTCTTTTGCTTAGTTTAGATCTATATTCCTCATCCTGGTAGTGCCTAGTGATGATGAACATAGATGGCCGCTTTGTAACCTTCTAATGTATCAATGATGACTGTAATCTGTGTGTGTGTGATTTTGCATCTCAAGAGACATGCTTGTGTGATTATCTCTGTGCAGTACAATTTTTTGTATGATTTACCTACTCACTTGCAAGCATAAAGAAGAACAAGCCGACGGGGGCTGGCTAATCCGTGTCTCTTTTGATGTAATCTGTGTGTGATTTCGCATATCTTGCCCATAACAAAGGAACGCGGGTTCGTTAATCCTCGTCTCTTGCCCGTAACGAAGGCGACGCGGGTTCGTTAATCCTCGTCTCTTGCCCGTAACAAAGGCGACACGGGTTGGCTAATCCTCGTCTCTTTGATATTAACGCCCGTTACTGAACTGAAGCAGCCTGCAACATACTTACTAAACTGAATCAGAATATACTACAAAAAGAATTCAAATTCCACCACATCCTATATATTACAAAAAGGATTCAAATTCCACCAATACACACATCCTCCGGCATTACAAAAAGGATTCAGCAGAAATCAGGCTTGCTTTTTCTTCCTTGATTTCTGTATATGGATTTTTTCACTATGGTCGCTTCGCAAGTACGGTGTTTTGTTAGTTCCCAAGAGTCGGGGCTTGTTTGAAGTGTTAAAGGATGGAATTTCATCAAACTGGTTGTATTCCTCCTCCTCAACAACATTTTCAACCCCAAAAATCCTTTTTTTTCCAGGCATAACCACAGACCAGTTCTTCTTTGCAAGGTCAGGTACATAGAACACTTGCTCAACATCGTTGGCGAAGACAAACGGTTCGTTTTTGTAACCGAAGACCCGGAGATCAACACTAACATAACCATATTTGTCCTTGCTCACAACTCTCTTCCCATTGGTGACCCATCTACACCGAAACAAGGCTACCTTCAATCCTACATAATCAAGCTCTCATATCTCCTCTATTTGACCATAATATGTGTCTGTCTCCGTGTCATCATCATCATGACTGTCGTTGACGACGGCCCGCACACGCACACCACTATTTTGATAGACGCTCTTTTTATCCTGGGCCATGGTGTAGAATGTGTATCCATTGATATTCATTGCTTGGTATCTTGTAACAGTGAACAATGGCCTCGTTGCTAGATTCCTTATCTCGTCGGTTATTACAGCATTATTGCTACATGTCTCGACATAATCTCAGAGCCACCTGCTGAAACCTTGCATGTGCATCTTTGCAAGCCAAGCCCTACCACGGTCAGGGTTGTCTTCACGTAGTTGTCATTTGTGCTCATTGACAAACGGTGTAATTAGGTGCAGTTGTTGTATCACGGTGAAATGAGCCTTTTGGAAGGCATCTGGTTCCGGAGTGACTGACTTTTTCCCCAGGGTCCCAACACCTGAAAGCCTACATTCATGCCGTGAGCGAGGCACACCAATGGGGTTTTGTGGGTCCATATAACCCATGGCCAACTCCACTACTTCGATGGTCTCGTAGCCACGAACAATGGCTCCCTCCGGAAATAACCGGTTATGTACCAATGATTTCAGGAATCCATAGAACCTCTCATATGGAAACATCTGATGAAGGTAAGATGGCCCAAGGAACCAGATTTCCCTCGCGAGGTGTGCTGTTAGATGCAGCATGAGATCAAAGAATGATGGTGGGAAGGTAGCTTCAAGCAGGTATAGGGTCTCGAAATACCTCCTCTCGAAGTCCAATAGTTTTTCCTCATCAATCACCTTCTGTTCTATTGCATTGAAGAATAAACACAAGCTCGTGACCGCGTCGCGAACCAGTTCTGTCTTGATACCTCTAAGTGCAACAGGAAGAAGAGCTGTCATCAACACATGGCAATCATGAGATTTCATCAAGTTGAAATTCATTTTCATGTCCTTCACCGACACTAGCCTCTTGAAGTTTGATGAGAGTATCTTGAAGGTACTTTCAAATCATGCAAAAACTGACAGAATTCTTTTCTCTCTGCCTTTGACAAGGTGGTTGCAGCAACGGGAAGGTTCGTCCTCGTCGCTGTTTCCTCTGCATAGAGCTCCGGCCTAATGCCCAGTTCTTTAAGATCCTCCCTTGCATTTTTATGATCTTTTCCTTTGGACTTCTGTTGTAGCAATGTTCCACAAGTAGCTTCACACACATTCTTCTTGACATGCATGTTGTCAATCGAATGACGCACATCTAACATCGGCCAATACTCTAGCTCCCATAGAATTGATTTCTTGTTCCACATTCCTTCTTCTTCTTGATCTTCACCATCTCGTTTCTTTCTTTTGCCAAGGGTTTTTTCAGTCAGTTTGGGTAACTCCTCGATAGTTTTGACGTCCTTGACTTTCAAGTGGACCAGATCTCCAGTCACATGCAACGGCGCCTCTCGATTCTCCTTTTCCCCATTAAACTGACAATCCATGGCCCGGTATGGATGTTTCTTGCCGAGGAAACGACGGTGCCCCATAAATACGTATTTCTTTGAATGTCTTAGCCATACTGCGCAAGTATCTTCCAAGCAGTGTGGGCAAGCTGCACCTTTCCTTTTACTCTGGCCAGAGAGGTTGCGATGAGCCGGGTTGTCGTTGATGGTGGTGAACAACATGGCATGCATTGTGAACTCCTCTCGCTTGTACTCATCCCAAACCTCCGGCACACCAGGCTTCCATAGTATCTTCAAGTCATCAACTAGTGGCCTCAAGTAGACATCAATACGGTCGCCAGGTTGCTTTGGCCCAGAGACCAATATTGTCAGCATCATATATTTCTGTTTCTTGCATAGCCAGGGTGGAAGGTTGTACAACGACAGCACAACAGGCTAGGTGCTATGTGTTGAGCTCTGGTTACCGAATGGGTTCACACCATCTGTGCTCGTAGCAAACCGTATGCTCCTTACGTCTTTGTCAAACCACAGAAAGTGGTTATTAATGTTACCCCATTGTGCTGCATCTGCGGGGTGCCTAAACTTGCCATCTTTCTTAAGCTCCTTTCGGCCTTCATCATGCCAACGCAAGAGTTGGGCCTCCTTTCGTATTGCGAACCATCTTCTCAGCCGAGGAATGATGCAAAAATACCATGCCACCCTCACAGGAGCCCCTCTGTTAGCCTTCTTCTTTTTGCCTCTGATCTCGCCGGGCTCGTTCTCGTCATCAGCATTATTATTATCTCCACCATCCTTTTTCCTCTTGTACCAATCATAGCCACACTTGGGGCACTTGTCAAGGTCTGCATAATCTCCACGGAACAATACACAACTGTTCTTGCATGCATGGATTTTTTCAACCTCTATTCCCAGAGGACAGATTATCTTCTTCGCCTCATAGACAGACTCTGCTATTTGGTTTCCTTCAGGTAGCATGTCTCTAAGCACATCTAATAGATGTTTGAAACTTTTGTTGCTCCAACCATGATCTGCCTTAAGCTGCAGAAGTTTTAGATCACCAGAAAGGCGAGAGTACTTCTGGCAATTAGGATAGAGGGGTTTCTTTGAATCTTCAATGAACTGCTTCAGCCTCGCTAATTCAGAAGGTGTGTACACTCGATGAAACTCAACATCCCGCAACATTTGATCAACATTGTGCACACGTTGCAACACCTCACCATCATCGAAGCCCCTAACTTCTTGATCAGTGATATCCACAGGCCTCAACACATTTGGTGGGAATAATGGTTCATTTTCCTCAAAAACTCCACTGTCATCAAGGTCTTCATCATGGTCGGTAGTATGGTGTCGCACTTCACCTTCATTTAGGCAGCCTGCTTCGAGTTCATTAAGGCCTTCCTCACCATGTTTATTCCAACACGTGTAATTTTTTGTGAAACCACGTGTGACCAAATGATGAAAAATGATTTCCCATTGTGCGAATTTCTTTTGGTTGAGACAATCTATACAGGGGCAAAGCATTGCCTGAACACCACGGTTTCTCATATCCGCCTCTGCTTGATTTAGAAAACCATTGACCCCGCTTAAGAAATTCTCCCAATCTTCTTGGGGCTGTCTGTACATCCAAGCCCGAGCAGCAGACGCCATCTGCATTCCATACACCAAATGAGCATAATTTATCACACAAAAAAACCGATAACACAAGAGGATTAGGACAGCTGAAGAGAATTTCAATAAAAGGGGGCAATTAATTTCCACCTTAACGAGGACTTTCTACGAGGCGAGCGCGGCCGAGGAGGAGGATCGGAGGCGGCGTCGCGGCCGCGGCGACAACGCGGAGGACGGCACGGTCGACGTCCGTTGTCCCCTTTCGCCGTCGCGCGCACGCGGCCGGCAGGACTGCTGCAGCGCCGGCTTTCTGAGGAGAGAAATTAAGCGCGATCCTCAGAGTGCGCGCAGCTGGCGGCGGCGAACGGGACAGGCCGGCGAGGACATCTGAGCACACAGATCGAGCGAGTGACCTTCTGAGGAGAGAGAGCGAGTGTTGTTGTCGGAACGGGAGTGGCCTTCTGCAGAGAGAGAGCGAGTGGTGTCGGAAGGAGAAGACAGAGACGAGCAATAACAACGTGCGTCTCCGATGTGAGAAAAGAGGCGACCCTGGGTGGCAATCAAATGAGACGAGTCCGAAGACACGAGCGTATCCAATTGGGTCGCCAGCAAAGCAGACGCATCCTAACAAGCATGCGTCTCCAGTACGAAATTATCGGTAACGGACTTTATAGCCCGTTACCAATACGGCAGTGATCAGTAACGGACTTAAACAGACCGTTACTGATAGGGCATTGATCGGTAACGGACTTTACAAGCCCGTTACCGATAGGTTTAACATTTGTAACGTGCTCTATTTAACATCCGTTACAAAGAATTCATGTAACGGGCGTTTAAGAAGCCCGTTACCAGAAGTCCACATTGGTAACGGGCGTTGTGGAGGCCAACCCCGGGGTCGTCCTGGCGCGCTTATGGGTAACGGGCGCCAAACAACAACCGTTACAGATGTGGGTGGATGTAACAGGCGTTAAGGGCCCGTTACAAATGCTGCGTAACCTATTTGAGGTTTTCACGTAGTGCTTTTTATTCTCTATCGCAGGACTAACTGCTGTTTAAGTTCGAGCCTTTAATTTTCTTCTACATGAAAATGATTTTTTCCCTTTTAATTTCTCGTGCAAGTTTCATTCAAAAAATAAGATTGATCACTGCTGAATGCACATCACTTTATTTAATTTCTCGTCCAAGAAACATGTACATATGATGCGTTCAGTACACTAATTTCTCATCATTAATCAGTACTTTGAAATCGTTGAGTGTCTTAATTAGTAATTGCAAATACTCCCTCCGGTTCCCTATTAGAAGTCGTTTAGGACAGCGACACGGTCACCAAAGCACAACTTTGACTTCTCTTTTCTATAAAAATATTTATTGGAAAGTTATATATGTATATTCTTATGAAAGTAATTTTTAAAACAAATCTATTTATATGATTTTCACATTTTCAAACTCAACGACTTAAAAGTTATTCATGATTTATATTCCTAATGTTTGGCTCAAACTTTGTCCAAAACGACTTCTAATAGGGAACCGGAGGGAGTACACAGGATGTTGCTCTTGTGGTGATCCTAATACACTCTCTTTGTTTTTTCACATGTGACATTAGGTTTTTCCTAAACCAAATTAATTAACCTATCCAACTTTGATCTGGATTATAGAAAAATACAACATCAGGTCATCTATTTCACTTTTGTAATCTCCCATGACTAATTGATGTTCAATGTCAAGCCTTTCTTCTACATGCAAATTAAATTGCTATTTTAATGTCTTGTGCCAGTTTTCGTTCAAAAAAGAAGATTGGTCACATCACTTTATTAACATATAAATGGATCGGATCCCCCTTTTTCTAAATTGGAGATGTACATGGTAGCTCTGTCAGGTTGTCCTAGTAGCAATTAAATTAAAGCTACTCCATTAATTTTCATGTGCGCAAGGCAGACACCGGCCACCGGCCGGTCTTTGAGATATATTCAGATGTTGGCAGCATACACACCCTATCTACTACCTGTATGTGCAGAGCTAGCTCATCAACATCGAAGAGTCGCCCCCGCGTCGCTCCCGCGTGGGCGACTCGGGTGGTCGAAACCCTAGCCCGCCGCAGACTCAGCGCCGCCACCCACCATCGTCGCGCCGCCGCCGAGGGGGGCTCCGGATCCGTGAGGCCCCCGATGACCGCGGCGGCGCGGCCATCTCCCCCTCCTGGAGGTCCTACGGCGGGCGCGGTCGCCCCGGACCCCCCTTGGAGCTTGCCGGCGGTGTGGCTTCCGCGGCCGCGGCGGGGTCTCGGGCCCGCAGATCCGGGACGCCCCCGTCCGGATCCGCTGGCCGTGAGGTCGGGGGCATGTGTAGCGGCGGCAGTTGGTGCCGCTGATGTGAAGTGTGAGGGACGGCGGCGGCGGCGGTCCGGACGGCGGCGCGCGAGCTGAAGACAGCGGCGGCGGCGGTCGCCCGCGCGGGGGCGCGTGGGACGATGCCGGCTGCGACCACAACGGCGTGCGGGTCTGTCTACGGCGTCGGCAGCGGCCTGGTCTGGCTGTCTACGGCGGCGACGGCGACCTGTGCGGGCTGGCGGCGGCGGCAGCCACGGGCGGCCTGCCCGGCCTTGGCTGACGGCTGCAGCCAGCCCACAGCTGCCCTCGACCGGGCGGGGTGGCCGGCGGTCTCCTGTGCTCTTCCCTCGTCGGCTCTGCTGGTCTGGCGCCCCAATGGAGGGGGGGCCAGGGGGGTCTGGTGCGTGCTGGAGGCGCCGAGGTGGTGCTTCGGGCTGCGTCGGGCCTCTCTCTGGTGGAGGTGATGCGGAGGTGTCGGGATGCCGGCTACATGCGTGCGGCAGGCATGGTGTCAAATCGGGCGAAAGTCTTCACCGACGCTCTGTCGGTGGGCATGATGGCGGCGTCCTTGTGATGTCGGTCTCCCCGTTGGGGGCATCATGGTGAGACACCATGCTCTCTGCCGCGCGGGGCTCCCTGGGTGAAAACCTCGTCCATCTTTGGACGTGCGATGGCGGCGTCTTGGCGTCGTGCCCTTCTTGGAGGCATCGTTTTTTGAGTCCCGTCACGGTTTGGGGTCGGTGGTGGAGGTCATCTGGTGGTGCTGCAAGTTGCGCGTTTGGTTCTTGTTGCTGTGGAGGTGCAGAGGGCCCATGGTGCTTGAGGGCTTGAGTCGTCTTACAGCGTGAAGTGGTTCACTCGGTGAAGGATAGTTGAAGGTGATGCTCTCATTGCGGTCTCAGATATCTGAGTCCTTGGCAGAGGAGTGTGAGGCGGTGGGTGAGGCGAGGCCCCCACGCAGAGTGGCCAGGATCAGTGGTTTTCCTTGGTGTTGTTATGGGAGTGTTCTGAAGCTTCTCTGGACCTGAGGGGTTGTCGATCGCGTGTGGAGGCTTGAGAGTGATGGTTCCATGGTGGAGGAGCTCGGAGGGGCCGTTCGGGCTTGCAGCGGGCTGCGATCGTGGCACATCGTTGGTGACGACGGCGCAGGCGTCAGCGGCTGTTTTGCTCTCCTCTCCCAAGTGGTCGGGGGTGGTGGTGTGATGTGTCGTGTGTGTTTGTTCATGTTCAGGGGTTGTGTTTGTGTGGTGGTGTCCGCTTCGGCGTGTTATGTACCAATTGCTACTCTTTCTTAAATGACATAGCAGTGCTCCTGCGTTTATTTCAAAAAAAAAATCTACTACCTGTATGCAATGCAATATGATGCTAGCAACAAATTAAAGACTACAGTGTGCAGCGCTCAAAATCTTGTGACTTAGGCTTCTGAGACTTCGGGAATATAGCATGTGGCTGCGAACTGCATGACAGCTGAGTGCCTGAGTCTAGCGCTACTCCATGTTTTTGTCGTCTTACTGAATATCAACATGTGGTGTAGGGATGGATTCGGATCGAATACGCACAGATACGAATTCGGATGTTACTATTTACCACATTTTAATTCGAATTCGGATACGAATACGAATATTATCGAATACGAATACAAAACGGATATTTCGAATTCGGATTCGCATTCGAATACTTACTTGATTTATAGCATGGAGTCATAATGAGTATCAATTTCATTTGTCGATGGTTTTATAATTGATAAAATCATATTATAAGTAGAGAGTAAATTATGATCATTGACATAATAGATATCTTATTGCAAATAATATACCTATTATTAAATAAATAAATAAATTATCACAATAAATATAAAATAAGTATTTTTTGTAAATATATAAACATCTTTGAATAGTAAAAATAAGTACATAAATACATTGAAATATAATTTATTTATTTGCTAAATAATATGATGTATTTAAAATTACTATGATTAGCCACATTAAAATTAATTAATAAAAGACCATTATATAATCTGGAAATATTAGGTTAACATAATTAGTTAGTTGTCATATATATATATATTTATATATTTAATAGTTAAAATTGTGTAAATAATTATTTTATTAGTAATATTAAAATTAACATCATTTGTAACTAGTATTTAGTAATATAAATTAATTTTAGATGGCTTCTATGGGTACTTTATTCTTTGCGGATACGAATATTGTCGAATATGTCGGATTTTTGTTGAATAATAGCGGATATCGTCGAATACGGATAATGATTTCGAATACATCCATATGACATCCATATTAAAAACGAATACGGATTCGAATTTCATATTAGCGTTTTTGGCGGATACGAATACGGATAATTCGGATTTCCAGACATCCGAATCCATCCCTAATGTGGTGATTGACCCGTCTTAGGGGTTTGTCTCTTCACTACGTACACATTGTATCGATCGTCTCACCTAACCCTGTGCCACTCTCTCTGGTCTTTCTGGAAGACTGCCTTTTGCATATCTGGTTTTGTAATAGTAATCGTTGACTGTCTTCTCGTAGTAACTGCAAACTACAGATGTTGCTCTCGTGGTGACCGTAATATGCTCCCTCCATTTTTTAACATGTCACATTAGGTTTGTTCTAAACCAAACCTATCCAACTTTTATAGAAAAATACAGCAAATACTACCAAACATATACACTATCAAAATATTTGCCTTGGTGCATTCAACAAAATAAACTCAATATTGTAGATGTTGTTGTATTTTTCTATATACTCGATCAAAGTTGAAAATGTTTGATATAGGACAAACCTAACATGACATTAAAAAAAATCCCAAAGCTGGTTATTATACACATATATAACCACCATATGTGGTGAATAGTGACGCATGCATGCTGATATGCATTTTGCTTGCATGTGTGTGGTTGTACAAATCCATCTAATTGATCATTAATTATTGCATCTGACGAAGCAAACAATCAAATTGTGTGCTGACTCTTCTTCTTAAGGGGTAGAAGATAAAAAGGTAGTAACAGTTATTAAACTTGTCCTATGTACTTCGTTAACGCCCATATAAAATCAAATACGCCTAGCTAGCTAGTACTATATTTTCTCTAGAAGCCATATGCTGGATGAAGAAGCTAGGGGAGGCCCAAATAAATACTCAGTCTTGCAATTCATTTTGGCTATTCCAGATACATTATTTACTTTAATTTGCTATTAATGGGTGATTATACACGGAGTTTAGCATCCAAAGATTCGGCCCGCGTCGCTCCTCGGGGCAGCACGGGCGGAATGCAGCACGCCGCACCGCCGCCCCTCCAGCGCCGCCGCCCGAGCAGCCGCGGCCGCAAGGAAGGCGGCAGCGAGGCTCATTCACCCCTTCCTCTCCCCCTCTACTTTCCTCCTCCCCTCGCGCCCTCTTTGGAGACAACTAGGCTGCTAGCATCCATGGCTGTGGCAGCTGCTTCCGGCCACCCGTGACCAGATCCGCCTAGGGGCTGGCCGGATCCGCACCCTTGGTCGCCGAATCGGCTCCTTCGTGGGGGCCGGCGTGCTGGGATTTGCAGCGGCGACTACGTATACTCCTTGCCACGGTGACGGCGGACCCAGCTTCGGCTACATGTGCGTCGTGCAGCCTAGGCACGGCCACGTCGGCGGTCTGGCGTGGCCAAGTGGTGGCGCCGACTTCTGTGACTAGCTTTTCCCGGCCGCGCTCGCGACAGGTGCGTGGCTGGGACCGCGGCCGCGGCTTGGTTACGGCAGCGGCGTCCTCTTCCTTCCCCTCCCCGTCTCTCCCACCACCACACCGAGGTCGTCCTCAAGGTCACATTTTTCCATCTCCTCCCTCCATCCGCCGTCGCTGACGGTGCTGCTCTGCCGCGGTTGGGGCGTGGCGCCTATCACCCTCTCCACCCTGCCCTTCCCGCTCCTTCCTCTCTCTCTCTCTCCCTCTCTCTCTCTCTCTCTCTCTCTCTCTCTCGGAGCTCGGGCAACCCTAGATCTGGCAGGACCTTGGTTGCCGCCGTCGACAAGTTGTGCTCCCCCTCCTCCCTTCCGGCAGTACGGGGCCTTGTGTGGGTCTGGTGCCCCTTCACTCTTCGATGTGGGCGGGTGAGGCTGCTCTGACCTGCATCCCCCCCTTCCCGTCGGTGTCTGTGGGTGCGCGGCCTCCTCTCCTTCCCACCGTCGGCCACGGCCCCCTCCCGTCAGCGGCTGCGGCCCCTCGTCCCTGTCAGCGGCGACCCTAAGTTCGCGGACTCTCCCCTGCCTGGTCCCAGCATTGTCTCCTCCGCCGTCGGGCCCCTGCATGCCTCGCACTTGGCGTTGTCGACGCAGCCTCTCTGACGCGCCAACATACCGTGGCGGACCGTCTCCACGGCTCCGTCTTGCTTCTCGACGCCGGTGTGGGCGGGTGGGGTCGCTGTGTGGAGTTGCTCCGAGCACCCCCCACGGTGTTGAGATTCACCCGATTGCTCCCTTCAGCGCTTGCTACTCCTCTCCCCTACCTCGTCGTCGGTCTTCGCTGCCGGTTGGCGGTTGTGTGTCGTTGTTCAGATGGTTGCTGGCCTGTTGTTGTTTCTCATTACTCGCGTCATGGTTTGCATGTTGTCTTTCCATCGGAACGTTATCTTCTAAGCCCCAAGGTTTGCTGCGTGGAGTTGGATTTGGAGCTTGGCAAAAGCCTTGCTCGACCCTTGTCAGTGCTGACAACGACTGCGTTCCCTAACGTAGTCTTCCTCTTGGGGATCCAAATCCATTTGGTATGTAGGGTGAAAACCCAGTTTGGTCCTTTCTGGAAAGACGAACGATGGCGATGCTCTCATCGTTCCCTCTTTGGTAGCATCGCCTTGCATGACATCTTCGCTCGGTCCTCACAGGCTTAGATTTTAGGCTTCCAGTGATGGTGTGTGGTGATCTTGGTGTCTTTGTTGTCCAGCAAGCTACGCTCCCGGCTACTCTAGTCCTTCTAGGTCTTGCTTTGTGTGGTGGTGGTGCAGGACTCTTTTCTCCTTTCTAGCGTTGTTTCGGTTGTTAGGTCGCTTTGTTGATCTTTGTACCTTTGTTCGGTTGCGCTTTGGGTTTCCCCTAAAGTCGCTTCGTTGTATCTCATTCTCTCCTCTTAATGAAAACCGTGTTATGTACGTCTTAAAAAAACAATTTGCTATTTATCAAGACATGGTACAAATCTAATAAGCGCATATCAAAAGGTAGGTACTTAGAAATATCAAAACAAGTAGTAAATTGGGACCAAGGGAGGTAATACAAGAGTACAAGCTATGACCACCATGTGCAAGGATACAATGCAAGATGATAAATAATAATGTTACCCGTAGTCCTAGTCCTAGCAAGGCAGTATACGTAATGGCAGATACGATGGCATGCAAGGCGGCAGGAGTGATTGGGATCGCATATAAATAGACACACCAGGGGGTTGGGTGTTGGCAATTGGCATACACTGATACACAACATTTTTGCAATGCTAGCATAAGTACCATATGCATGTCTTATCTGGTCGTTATGCTCAGCATTGTTATTATTTTGGGAGCTCACCTAGGCTCGGGAGGCATCTGGAGTATGGCCAGTAGTTGTACTGTGTGGAGGGGTATAGCCGAGTCCAGTGGTAGAATCCGCCTTAAAGCTCTCATGACTCTTGTGCGTCCATGACCACATGGTCAATTCCTTTGATTAGGTCCGCGAGTGCCTGCTACTTTGTAACAACAGCGCTCAGTCACATCGGATCCGTGTGTCACATTCATTGTGTGATCATGCGAATGCACGGAAAATACAGTAAGTAGCTCTACATACTCTAGTGATCATGCGCAAGGCAGAGATGGACCTTGCTGAAGAATACTTTTTTTTGAAAACATTGCTGAATAATTTTAGTGTTGAATGAATAATGTCCTGCTGAATGAATAATGCACGTACCTCACCTATACTACATATAATCAGATCCCACCTCTTTGAAAATGGAGATGCATGTTGTAGGCTGGTAGCTCAAGTTGTCCTAGTACGAAAACTACTTGAATTAACGAAAGGAAATAACCAGCCATAATTTGAGATGTACGTACTCTATTACACATAAATTGGACACAACTATGCTGTGGACTTTGAACTTTCTCTGCATATATATACAAGTATAAGCTAGTGTGGCAGCAGCATACGCTAAACTAGTAGCTCAGGGCTTATATATCGTTTTCATGCTTATTATTAGCAATCTCTTGAGATTTTTCGGCTTGGGAGGCATTCTGAATGTAGTCTGCAGCTACAATGTCAAGCGCTGAAGTCCAGCGCTGAAGTCGGGTGCAAGATGGATGAATGGAATGGACCTGCCAGATTGAACAACGAATTAAGGCCCAATGCAAATTAATCTTTCATTATAATGAAATACTGCATCAATCGACGACGTATCATGAGCACCCTGCTTTTCGATTGATCGATGACGCTTGAGCTATAGTCCAGTCCAGTTTTGATACCGATTTAGTAGTTCATGATGAGTTTTATTTCTACACTATGTACATCTGACTCATGAACTATAGAAAGGTTTAGGCTCTATTTGGTATCTATAAGTAAGGTGACTTAAAGTGTAAAAAGTGATAATAAGTCACTTGTGTGAACCAAACAACCATGACTTATTTGCACTTTAAGTTGCCTGACTTATAAGTCCCATAAGTAGCTCCACCCCTACTTAAAGTAACTTATTTTCACTTTTTCCCTCTCCTACCCTGTGTGGAGCCCACTGATTTATAAGTCACTGCAATCAAACAGGACTGACTTAAATCCAACTGACTTATAAATCGGGTGACTTATAAGTCAGGTGACTTATGGGAACCAAACAGGGCCTTAACTACTGGACCCAACTAGGAGTTTTCTACACTACCCCTGCTTATCTCACTTGTTGGCATACATATATACAAGAACTACTAACGTACGCTTTCCTTTCCTAATTACAGACCGTTTGACCTTTTTAACCTCAAGTTTGGCAGTTCATCTTATTCAATAAATTTGTGCAAACATAGTCAAATTTAAGTCATTCTTGAAGAACTTTTATTGATAAAGAAAACAAAAAAAACATTTCGTATCATTTTTGAACAAGACAATCGGTCAAATTTGAAGTAAAAAATCAAACGAACTATAATTTGGAATGAGGGAGTATCAGCAATGATGATGCAGTGCGGTATGGTTGATTTTTATGACATTGTGTAGTAGTATCAGGGACCAAATTGATCACAGTGCATCTTTGATCCCGATATCTGTGCAAGCACACTATGCGTGACTATGTCCTTTGCACATACATGTTTTAGGATTATGCATATATGCCTTCTCTAGCTACTGTATCGTTGCTTCTGCATGCATGTTAGTTACAAAAGAAAACAACCCGATCAGATTCCTCTCTTGCCAAGAAAAAGAAGACATAAGGAACTAACTTTTATTCAATTTGTCCTAGCTAGTTACTTTAAAGCCCATACTATATCACACTTACTTAATTAGAGCGAACCACACATGGTAGGTGAACAGATATATATTGGGGCCCATCCAAATAAACAGCAAGGTAATATAAGACCAGCATCTTAATCTAAAAAATATAAGACCTAGCAACTAGCATGTATATCACCAGCACAAGCTCAACACTTCATCGCCAGCACAATCTAGTGCTTTGGGCTCGGGAGGCATCGGGAGTTAGCACCACAGCCGTTGCCGTTGCCGTTGCCGAACGTAAACGCAGCTTGCAAGCAGCTGTTATCGTTGCCGATTTTCCTTCTATGAAGATGCATGCTGCTCATCAGGTTCTCATCTGGCCATGCTTGGTGCTATATGGCGAGCATTCCGTCTACCTCTAGCTAGTATGCACTGGACGATGAGCTAGTCATCCTGAACTGTCTGAGTCATTTGATGGGCAAATCAAGAGTAGCCCGCATATTATATATGCAGGAAATACAGGGAGTGCTGAAGAAAATGTGAATTTAAATTTTAAATCTGAATAATCTGTCGATTATTTGAGCATCAAGATGATCTCAAATGAAAAACATTTGAACTACGAAGTTAGGTCCGGGCGAATGCAACAATTTTCGTATAAAACGGTGGTAGGTGCACTATAGAACCCCTGCCGCTGTTTCAAATAATAATTTTTGGGTACCGCCATTTGAAATGGCGGTATTGGTATAGTTTTGCAAAATTTTCAAACAGACACATTTATTTTTATGAAATCAAAAAAATAAATATAAAAATAAAAAATTCGAGACTGTCTGACACACTTAAATCTACTGCATTCGTCTCAATTTTTTTTTAAAAAATTTACTGCAGCTCAAAAATAAAAAAATACATTTACTGCAGGCTCGCCGAATCAAACAAGCACTGCCTCCTACTACGCGAGTACACGAAAGTAATTCCCATTGGATCCGACTCTCGTTAAAATGGAGATGCGGTACTCCCTCCGGTTTGGTAAAAGAAGTCGTTTTGGACAAGATTTGGGTCAAACATTGGGAATATAAATGATGAATAACTTTTAAACCGTTGAGTTTAGAAATGTGAAAATCGTGTCAATAGATTTGTCTTGAAAATCATTTTCATAAAAATATACCTATATAATTTTTCAATAAATATTTTTATAGAAAAGAGAAGTCAAAGTTGTGTTTTGGAGACCGTGTCGCTGTCCTAAACGACTTTTTTTACCAAGCCGGAGGGAGTAACTAATAACGCGACTATGCACTAGAGTTTCTTCTGTGTGTTATGTCTTATGTGTATATATATATACTAGCTGGATGTTGCATATCAGACAATATAATATAATTTTTTTTGCAATATATATATATATGCTAGGCTGCTAGTGGTGGGCTGTTCTGGGATGACTTAGTTGATCGTTATGCTTAGCAACCAGTTTGAGAAACATTATTTTGGGATCGGGAGGCATCTGGAGTATATGCAGGAGATACCTGCTGAGGTCTAGCACAATCCAGTAGCACAACTGCACAATCGTCAGGCAAAGCATTTCTTTTAGTCCCTGTTCTAGGTTTGAGTGCCTGCCTCGTATCGACGGCCTCACATTCGTCGACTCTCTTATCTCCGGCACCATTCCCTGGTCACCACGCATGAGGTCGCCGCCAGCATGAGGTGGGAGACGCAGATGGCACTCCTGTGGGCTGTCAATGTCTGTGTCGCCGAGCGGGATAGCGGCCTGACGCAAGTAGTGGTTAGTTGCCTGCATGTACGTCTGGGCCGATTCATCCGGTGGACTGGCTGGCGATCCATCTTGCAAAAGCAACACTGTTGTAACAAGAAATAAATGGTGATGAATAAATCAGCTGCTGGTACAATAGTATGGTCGCGGTTAGTTAATAAGCATAAATATAAAACCACTCAAAAAAAATATACATAAAGATAAAGGCGATGAGAAATTGATACAATGGTGTGCATTAGTATATTGCATCTAATTAACTATACATTTGGTTCTTCCTTTACACAGGGAGTAGAAAAAGACTCAACAACTGGCCAATGAAAAAACTTTAATATGAAAACTTTGGGCACTGTACACATAATCTATACTTAGTGTTTACTAGTGATTCATATTACTGCCTCTGTTTTTCATGCTTTGCCCTTCTCTATGCTCTTGGTATGATCTCGCCATGGCCATGGCGAGCAGAAGTGTAGGAAAAAAAAAAGAAGAGTCTAGATATTCCGGCGATAATCCAGACACGTACGCCCTTTGTCTCGTGAGTTTGGAAGGTGTCAGGAATGTTAACCGGCATGTATGCCTGGAACACTTGCCCAATAACTTGAATTCAATGCCCAATCAAGTCCTCTGTCTTGACAGGTCATGGACAGCGTGCATCACAACATCGCTATTTCAAATTTCTGACTAGAAACAACGTGCGGCGTTGCCGCGCTTGGGCCTTTTTCTAGACCCCATGAATGAATAGCAGCCCATATACATTTATGTCGACGGTGTTGTTTAAGAAAATTAAAATTTGGCATTTTGGCTTGCTAGGAAATATCAAGAAAAACTGTAGGTCTTCCATGCAAGGGTGGAGGGCATCTGAATATCTGATGGGTATTACATAGATATGACTCTATGCAAGCATCTTCTGTTTTGGTACAAGTAATTTAGCAATTAGGATGGTATAGGTAGCACTGCAGTTGCCTGCATTAAATTTAATGAAAACGAAAGAGCATTTGACATTTTCATGGTTAGCGGTATTATTTGATAGGTATTGATCAGGGTAATATAGTTGTGATACAAACAATCTAGATATAGTTGTGAGACTAACATTCCAGATTCATAGATTGCTTTTGAGCCACAACACATTAGGTTGTGTGGTAGATAGAAGACGGAGACCGATATGCAGCAAAACTGTAATAGGGTGAGAATGCCATAGGTAGATATACTAAGCTCTTCCTCAATCTATTATATACTAATATAAGCGCACATACTTATTGTTTAGAGCTTACTAAACATATATATGGCAAAAAAATTTGAGCATGATTCACTGCTATTGTAATTGGTAGTTAGAAATCTGAGTAATTGCAAAGTGCTGAAGTAGGCAAAAGCTTGATTGGAGCAAATTGTATAAGTGAGCATTTCTAAATTTTATCGTTATGTACACAGCACATAGGGTTTATCTGAATTTTGGAAGAATGCTTATACGAGACATACGGACAATGCTAGTAACATGAACGCTAAGGATACTGAAACAACATGAACGCATCTAATTAAGCCTTTATTTTGCAGGTGCATCTTGTTTTGCAATCTCAGTTAACCCATGCCGGTTCCTTCGCAGGCATTTGCACGAACACAGTGAGAGCACAGCCCAGAATAGTCACTTGATTCCGATCAACAATGGTAAAAAGAAATTAATCAGAAGCGCAGAAGCGGTAAGCACAAACTCATTATCTCCTCCAATCAGCACCGTGTCTTTGTGTTGTTCTTGGCCAAATCTCTAGTTAATGCTTGCAGTTACTCGTCGAGCACCAGATGTCCAAATTCACCTGCATGCCACATGCGACGGCACCGTCAAGTGCAAGCCATCCTGCAAATCAGCAAGCATCTCTGTATTGCCCCGCTCGGCCAGGCCGCGCTCGCGTAATCATGCGTACCAGCGGCGCATGCCGATCAGCCGATGCGAGTATGCGACCATGTCGGTTTCCCGCTGCTGCTGAATCGTGTATTCGTGCTGCGCGAGGTGGGGGACGAACCGGCGACAACGACTGTAGGGAATCGGATGTTGCAGCCTAAGAGGGAGAGGGGGTGAATTAGGCAATCTTAAAATCTTAACCTATGACTTCACTACTTTTGCATAAAGATAAACTAGAACATACTATCTAGATGTGCAACTAAGGTTGTTCTAGTGTGAAACTCCCATTTCAAAACAAGGTTTGCAACCTATAGCCAATCCTAGCAAGATACTACTCTGTTGACGGTGAATTTCCGTCAACCTAGCCATGAGTTTACCTTCGGTGTTGGCATGAATTTTATATCTTATCCATTGGTACTAACCCCCTTGGTATAACAAGTTCGTTCGTGCATGTCGGTTTTGGAGTTTAATGTTTATGCAGGAATTTAGCGTTGAAAGCAAGACTTCCGGGTAAACTTCATCAAGCACCTCGTGACAAGACCTCGAAGCCCGGTACAAGTCAAGCAATGAAGTGAACATGACTCCAAGAAGCTCAAGGACCAACCCGTGAAGACGGAAAACTCCGAGGACCCGAACAGAAAATGTTGAATCTTGCGGGACAAGGAGCTTCATCTAAACCGCAGAGAAACTGATGTCAAGGGCCCACATGCAGAAGGGAGAATACTCTAGAAGACTCGGGAAGCATCACCAGCGAAGGAGGTCACGAAGTGGGCCGAAATGGGCCCTGGCCACGTCGGAGTTCCAGGAGCTAGAAGCAAGATCAAGGTAGGATCCCGGTGGTGATCTTGTTCATGTATCATGTACAATATTGAATTATCAAGTTGTAATCTGATTTCTAGCGATCGAGTGTTTCTCCTACGATTTTGATTTCAATCGGCTTTTCTTACTTTAAGATCTATTCTCGAGATAGATCATAGAGGGTGTTCTTGTAGCCATGGTGGCTAGAGGTGCATGCCTGACCGTCCGGGAGATTTCAACTTGTCCATTGGACTCGCCCTAGGCTAACCCGTATGAATAGAGGTGCGTTGTGACAGAACGGTGGCTCCAAAAGGTGGGCGTCTTCGGAGTCGGACGGGAAACCGTTATTTTAAAGATGCTTTTCATGAGATTCAACTTGGCTATTTCTTCTTTGCTCGGAACTTCAACAAAAGCTTGATCCAATCTCTCTAGATTGGTTTTATCTATCCCTCTCTACCTCTTGCTACCTTTGGTTTTCATAGATTAGATTCGTTTCTTTCCATGTTCTTTAGATTAGATGCATAAGATTCCCTTTGAAGATCTAAGTGTTCTCGGCTTTAATAGATAGGATTTTGCATCACACATTTGTTCCACGGATTCGATACCTTGGGTTCACACTTGAGGGAAGAAGGGTCCCTTGACTATGACGGAGGATTTGTCCGCTTGCAAGTCCAAACGAAATTGGATACGCATATACACCGTCAACAAGCCCCTTTTTCTGGCGCCGTTGCCGTGGAACAAGTGATCAAGATTCGATCTTTTATTGCTTTTTTTGAATATTTTCAGTTTTCTTTTGGTTTTTCTTTTTGCATCTACTAACTTTTGATCATCCTCAAAATCAATCTAATCTAGTTTGACTAACCCTAGTTTTCTTAGATTTGTTTTTACTTTCGTTTTGTATATATTTTGTTTATTGCTAACCCTAACAGGAGATGGACGGCTACCTCTCCAACAAACCTGAAAATTTTGTGGATGATCCAGAATAACTTTACAGGCTAAGGAGACGTGAAGCACAAACTAAAAAGCTGGAATCTGCAGATCCAAAAGCGGAGGCCGAGAGATCGTCGGAGTCTCCAAAGGAATCACCACCTCAAAGCCTTAGGGAAAATCGACTTCCACCGATGGGAGAACAACCGCAGCCGGAGCGCAAGATCGGGGAGCTATGCACCCCGGACATCGTCGACCTACCAATCTTGAACCTCGCGGAGATCGGAAGGCCGTTCGAGATCAAGACCTCAACAATTCGCATGGTGCAACATTCACCCTTCACCGGTAAAGAGGATCCGAACCTTCACCTTCAAGTGTTCGTTCAACTTTGTCAAACATTCAACATGGACGGGGTGACTCAAGATCAAATGAGGACAAGGCTCTTTCCGTTCTCGCTACTCGGGAAGGCTTTGCAATGGTTCTACTCTCAACCGGCGGAGACGGTGCAAAATTGGGACACCTTGATAAGGGCCTTCATGAAGGAATACTACTCGCCGGGTAAGACTCAAAGCTTGCGCAATAAGATTGCTACTTTCGCTCAATATCCTACGAAGATTATATCGGAGGCATTCGAGCGCTTCAATGAGTACACTCGGGCGGTTCCACATCACAAGTTCCCGAAGGAGGATCTCATTCAAAAGTTCTATCAAGGACTTACCATGGCGTCAAGGACGATCATCGATGCATCGGCGAGAGGATCCATCATCGAGCTTACACCGACCCAAGCTTTCACTCTATTCAAGAAGGTCGCGGACAATGACACATGGGCGTCATCCGGACGCTTAATTCCGGTTCAACCCACGGGGAACATCAAAGGAGTCTTGCAAGTGGAGAAGGAAGACATACTCGAAGGCAAGATTGATTCGCATATGCGGAGGTTGGAGAAGATGGAGATAGAGAAGAAAGAAGCTCAAGATTTAAAGGCTATCGAAGCAAGATCCACATGTGAAGAGTGCGGAGAATATGGCCATGTCCAAAAGGATTGCCCGGAGGAAGCCAAGATGCTCGACTATATGAGGAAGGGGGATTTGCCGAACTTCCGCTACGGGCAAGGTAGACCTCAATTTAATGCAAGCTTATCCATTCCGAATTCGGTTCCGCTTCGTATACAATTGAAGGACTTCATGGACGAGCAAGCTAAGATCAACAAGGACACCGTCACCAAGTTCAAGGCCATAGACAAGGTGTTGGAGAACATCGATAGCAAGGTGACGGAGGTCGGAAGCTCCTGTAACATCCCTCAAATTTATTGAGGAATGTTCATTAATAAAAATGTGGATTTAAAATTTTCGATGAATTATTTGAGTGATTATCAACTTATTTAAGGATGTCTTCCTTTTCTCTCCTTTAATTCCTAGATTTATTTTGAGCTAAATAAAATTTCTAGGAAATATAAAAATGTTAGTGTGAGAAACTTGGAGTTCTTTTGGTTTTATTTGGAGTTTATTTGAGTGGGATTTCAAATTTGAATTTACATTCAAATTTGAATCTAAAATAGAAAAGGGTTGGAAAGAAATAGAAAAGGTAAAGGGAGGATAGCTTCTGGGCCGCGAGCCCAAAGTCCCGAAGTCCGCCGAACCACCCTCTTCTCTTTTTCCTTGCGCACCGCACCTCCTCTCACTTTCCCTCGAAACAGCCCGTCGCGGCCCAACTTCCGCCGGCCCGCCTCCCACCTACCGCGCCCGCTCTGAGCCGCTGACGAGCGGGACCCGCGTGACGCAACCCCTGCGTCAGCGCTTCTTCCCCGCGTCACCCTTCTCTTTTCCGCTTTAGTGACGCCGGCGGCAGCCTTCCGGCACCGCGCCGCCCATGGCCGCCGTCGCGACGCGCCAGCGCACCCTTCGGCGCATCCCGGCCGTCCACGCGTCCCGCGCTGCCCTCCGCTATAAGTAGACCGCGCCGCAGCCCCCGGGAAGCTCCCAACCCTAGCCGCCACGGGGAGCTCTCCCCTTCCGCCTTGCCGCCGCCCGCCGGAGGAGAAGAAGGAGGGAGAAGGGAGAAGAAGGCCAGGAGCACGCCCACGAGTTCGCCGTCGACCTCGCGAAGCCGAAGGCCCGCACGTAGGAGCTCGGGGACGCCGCGAAGCCAAGGACCGCGACGCCCCTGCTTCCTCTGCTCCGCGTCGCCGTCTCCTTCCTCGCCGACGACCCTGCTCCGTCCCACTTCACCAACGCCTGCACGCCGGCCCGTGGCCACCAAGGTGAGGCCGCGCTCCCTCGCCCATTTGTGGTCGACCCGGCCTTCGAGCCGAGGCGCAACGCGAGCACACCGTCGCCGACACCGCCGCGCCGCCGCGCACGCGCTTTGGTGAAGCCGGCCTTCGTGCCGTGCTGGGAAGTTTCTGCAGGTGCCGCTGCCGTCGCCTGATGCACGCGCACGTCTCCGCTGCCTTCCTTGACTCGCGTAGTCCCTCACGTCGCCAGAACGCCGGAGGCCCGTCGCCCCTTTTCGCCGCGCCGCCATGGCCTTTGCCATGCCGGTTTGCCACGTGCACGCGGCGACAGGAGGGAAAGGCGCCGCCTTTGGGGCTGCTTTGTCCTCGCCTCATCGCCGGCCATCGCGCGCCCCCACACGCGCTTGTGCCTGGCCGCAGGAGCTCCGCACGCCGCCACCATGTCCGCCGGCCCAAGCTCCGCCATGGCGGACAAGGTCCTGCACCTAGAAGCAAAGGGGCAAAAGCCCAGATTTTGGGGCCTTCTCGTTCACTAGGTGCACGCACACATGTCTCTGGCATTTGGGACACCCGCGCGCCGTCGCCGGTGCTCGCCGCCATGTGCCCGCGCGACCGCGTCACCGCCGTGGCCCCTGTCACGCCGTCGCCGCGCCTTTCCCGGCCATGGCCACCTCCTTGTTGCCCGGCCATGTGCCCCTGGACCTCCTCGTTCGCACCTTGTCACGCGTTGGTCGGTCCGGGCAAGCCTCGCCGCCGGCGAACCCTTGCCCGCGCCGCCGCTCCTTATGAGCATTTCACCGAGCACCTACCGCCGGCAACCCAAACCCCTGGGGTTTTGCGCCCCACACACGCACACACACACGACTCCTCGCAGAGGATCCGCAGGGATCTCGTGCGGCTGGCCAACCCAGGCTGAGCCACACGCGCCCCAGCACACCGCCGCGCCGCAGCGGATCCCTCCCGGATCCCACGCGCGCAGCCACGCGCGCAGCCACGTGGCCTGCCACGTGTGCAGGCGCTGGCCTTAAGCCAGTCGTGTGGCGGCCGCGTCAGCACTGTAGCCGGCCTACAGCTGGCTATAAGTCCCTTTAGAGCTAGCTAGAGATAGTCTAGAGCTAGTTAAAAGTCTGCAATATTGTATATGCGTATTTTAATTTCAGAAATGTATTTTATCTTCGGAAAATCATAACAAATCCGTTTTAGCTCCGAAAAATATGAAACTTCTTCTGAAAATCTTCTAAAAATCCAAACTTCATGCTAGACTAGAGGTTGCCTCTTTTTGGATCTTATTTGCTTTTTATCTTGGATTTATTGCTATTAGTAGCCGAGTTTATTTATTTAAATACGCTTCTAGGAGCTGCCGGAGCCGGAGAGCTGAACCAGGACTACGACGACGACCTCAGCTACGACGACCACTCGTACCCAGGTTCACGCCCGACCATCTTTGAATGCCCATTAGGCATGGCTATTTTAGAACTGCTAGTGCTTTATTTAATGCATAGAGATGGATATGATGAACCCATGCATAGCCTCTTTTACATACTTGTCCTTGATTGACCTACTACTGTTTACTTAAGCTAGATGATGTGCTGAGCTTGCTGTGCATGTGTTGGGATTATTGTGGTAGTT
Source organism: Cenchrus fungigraminus (assembly GCA_036936925.1). Classification (NCBI taxonomy): domain Eukaryota; kingdom Viridiplantae; phylum Streptophyta; class Magnoliopsida; order Poales; family Poaceae; genus Cenchrus; species Cenchrus fungigraminus. Next base: position 121,502,254 of record CM072770.1, on the reverse strand, counting down.
TCTTGGCGTGTGTTGGGAAAAACCGGCAGGAGAAGGCGTTTTGGGATATTTTGGCGGGGGTGAGCTCGAGACAACCTGATCTGGGATCGGGGGCCAGGGATCGTCTTCTCGGACGTTGCCCGAGTTGGTACCTATGGCGGGTACACCGTTTTAGGAGCACAGGTGTTGGGGATTTTGTGATGATTTGGAGGATATGAGCTCGCCCCGGTCTGAAACCGAGTGGGTCGCCTGTTACACGGGACTTTCGTACACACCACCTCGCCGAGAGTGGGGATAGGGCCGTTCGACCCTAGCAAGTGCGGTACCATACCTGCCAGCAGGATAGCAGGGTATCAGTGGGGGAGAGGTGGGAGTGAGTCCACCCTCTCAGTGCGACTCCCGTGTGGCCACACGGGGGCATTTTCACAGTTCTGGGGTGGTCTTCTGCGGGGGACCGCATCGAGACCCGGATGCAGGATGGAACCGTAACTCCTAGGTGTTCGCCCGGTAGGGTAGGCTCGGTCGGCCGTACACCGTCCGGGTGCTATTCCGAGTTGGGTACTGGTGTACACGCTCTGCAGAGTTTAGATCTATACGTATAGCCGCGTCCTCGGTTATGGACATGCCCGTTGTTTCTCCGACTCTTACGTTTTGGGATTTCTACCTCCCCCTTATAGGATGAGCGTGATTGGTGAGCCGTGGTTGTATTCGGGGAGAGGAGAGTTGCTCCCTCTACCTCGTGGATCCGGGTGCAACCATTGAGGTGCGAGGAGTGGGAGTTCTCGCACCGACCCTAGATGGAGATAGGTGATGGTGACGGTGATCTGGGTAACTAGATGTATCCGTATGTGGATGAGAGATATGGGATATGGTGAACTTATGGAGATATTACTCTATTTTTGCTGCTGCTGCATAGGAAACCCTGCTACTACCTTGAGATACTCTTTTCCCCTTAGAAATAGGCCACTTAAAGCTTGCATACGGTTGGTGACGTGGACCTATCCCGATCCTTGGGGATAGCCCCTGAGCTTGCAGGGTACGAGTCCGACTACGACAACAATGCCGACGGATGGTGCGACTGAGGGGGCACGACGCTTCGCTCAAGGATGCCTGTGGGAGATGCCTGAAGATGGAGACACCTTTTGAAGACTAGCTACCGCTGCGTAGGCTCTTATTTCTGTTATTTCGCCAAGAGGCGAGTATTGATGTACTCCGAATAATCAGGACATGTAATAATCAGATTATTATTCGTACTCTGATGCTTTATTTCGATGTATGACTGTGTTATTTATCTGTGATGAATGCCTGTGCGTGATAGCGTCTGATCCAGGGACTATCACGAGACAGAATGCTGGGTTTTCCGAATTTTGAAAACCCAGGGCGTTACAGATGGTATCAGAGCCAGGTTGACCGTAGCACGTGCCCTTAGAAATGGTCGTTAGAAATTAGGACTCTAAACGAAACTCTTTTGCTATATACCATTCTTGACTTATATCACAAAACTTATCCTTCTTTTGAAAAGTTCTATCTCTCCTGCGCTAACTAGAAATTTCTTCCGTGTCACAGGAGATGGCTCGTCAGGAGGTGGAGTTGCTCCCGGAGCACATGGAGGGACTCGCCCGTTGGGTTGACAGGGTCGTCCTCAGGCTGGGGATTCCCCCTACGCACGTCACCTACCGCGCTGAGGACGTCCGCACGCTGTCGGGACCACTAGTGCTTTGCACGGTGGCCGTCCTACCCCACCCGGCACTTCCAGGCTTCCCCGGGATGCTCGAGCACAGCACTGGACTCAACGTCAGGAACGCTGTGGACACCGCCTGCAGCCACGTACTTCGCCACCTGCTAGCTAGGTACCGCGACGTCTACAGGACTGGAGACCTGAGGCTGATCCCTCAGGACTACTACAGAGTGGCTCCGATCGTGAACGGACTGCCAGACCCTTCAGCACTCTACGAGGAGGAGGTTGTTCAGGGACCTCTACGTGAGGCCGACGACACGCTCGTCACCACTGGGAGCTACCTCGTGGACCTCGACACTCACGCCTGCCGACTGAGCGAGCAGACGAGTGGACTCTTCAGCAGACTGGAGTACACCACTCTGGAGCTGAAGGAGCTTCAGCCCCGCACCCAGAGCCTGCTCGTGGAGAACCTCACCCTTCGCCAGCGAGTTGAGCAGCTCGAGCGAGGACTTCGCCACGCCAACTCTTTGGCAGTTCAGGCTGAGGCTGAGAGGGTGACCGCTCAAGAGGAGAAGATCTACGCTCAGGAGGATCTACGCAAACAGGAGGCTATGTTCACCCGTCTCTTCGCCAAGCTGGACCAGAAGGATGCCCAGTTCGCTGCCCAGGGGCGCAACTTGGTTCGTGAGAAGGCCAGAGTGACAAAGCTCATGGAGGACCACTACAACAACACCGCCAACATCGCTGCACTCACCAGGACTTCCGTGTTCCTGCTGGACAAGTGCAAGCGGATGCTGAAGACTTGGGAGGACGCTGACTCACTTCGGGTGGACGAGCTTCAGGAGCTCAACAGTCTGCTACCCCCCGAGCGTCAGCGGGCGATCCGCAAGGAGACCTTCAGGCTCCACCCGTCCGCCCTCAAGCTTCACCTGTGTCCCCTGGCCGACATGGCCATTCCGGTTGAGACCGACGAGGTGAGGGCCGCTCACTCCAGGCTGTCGCGGATGTTCCCCAAGGACTTCCCCGATGAGGACCGTTACCCAGTGAGGTACAAGAAGTCCCGTTTCGAGTAGCGTGCCGAAGCTTGAGCATGCTTTTAAGAGTAGAGTTGTAAGGTAGGTAGTCTCCAAGAGTCATTCCATGCAGCCGAGAGCCTGTTCCGGTGCATGTTGAGTTATGAGTCTTTTCACACCTAGATGTGCACACCCTTTTGAGATCTTGTAACGCTATATTAGATCATTGATGTGTGTGACCTCCAAGGCTTGAGTCAGCCTCGAGGGAACTTATGTACTCTTAATGGATGCTGGTTGTTTGGTCTTAATGGAGTTGTTTGTTCTTATTGCTTCTTCTCATTGAGTGTAGGATTTATATTAGTAGAAATATTTTCGTGATTGTATATCAGACTCAATTTGCTGGTGAGAGACGTATCTGAGGTTTTTCTGTACCCTTGGTCGTGTTTTTCAGCAAGATGTCGATCAGGAGGTCCGGACGTCTGTTGGGACGCTTTGAGGCTGCCGAGGAAGAGCAAGCCCCGCCAGCCCCGCCTGTCTGTGGCCGTGGACGTGGCCGCGCACCCGTACGTGGACGTGGACGCGCTCGTGGACGTGGACACGCGCCTGTCCTGGGTCGTGGTCGAGGCAATATGGTGCCACCACCACCGCCTCCGCCCATCGGACAAGGCGCTGAGGAGGAAGTAGAAGAGGAGGAAGTCGAAGGAGAGCCTGCGCCACACCCGGCTCCCCAGGGGCGTGGCTGTGGGCGTGGTCATGGCCGTGGAGGAGCACCGCCACCACCTAACCTAGCTGAGGTGATGGCCCTGCAGACACAGCTGATGCAGAGGATGGCTGACGCCGTCGAGAATCGAGTCGGTGGGAACCGCAACGCCCCGGTGGAGGAGGACTTCGCCAAGAAGATCGAGAGGTTCATCCGTCTGAAGGCCCCTACCTTCAGCTACTCGGACGATCCCCTCGATGCCGATGACTGGCTCCGCGTGATCGAGACGAAGCTCGACCTCACCGCCTACACCGACGAGGAATGTGTCGCTCTCGCCGTCCACCAGCTCGAGGGTCCTGCCAAGTCTTGGTGGGACAACTACTCCGAGACTCACCCGAACCCAGCATTCATCACCTGGCTGGAGTTCTGTGAGGTGTTCCGTGAGCAGTACCTGCCGAAGGAACCCATGATCCAGAAGGCTCAGGAGTTCCGCACCATGACTCAGGGTGCGATGAGGGTGGAGGAGTACGAGAGGCACTTCATGAAAATGATGCGCTATGCCCCTGACGACACCACCACCGATGACAAGAAGCAGTTCTGGTTTCTGCGAGGCCTGCACCATGGTCTCCGCCAGAGCTTGAAGGCCAGCGAGCACAAGTCCCTTCGCCACCTGGTGAACAGGGCTATCGTGCTCGAGGAAGAACGCAGGGGGCATGAGGAGCGCATGAAGGGAAAGAAGAGGTTCGGAGATCGGGACCATGGCGACCGATCCTTCCAGAGGCCGAGGAGCGGACAGAGCAACCTGCTCCGCGGGAGCTACCGCCCGGGGAACAACCAACCCGGACGAGGCTTCGGATGGAACCGTGCACCATACCCAGGAGGAAGGAGCAACTACCAGCAGCAGGGTGGTGGCTACAACCGCCCGCAGCAGAGCGCGTCGAGGCCCAGCACAGGAGGTTTCACCCCGACGTGTTACGCCTGTGGCAAGCAAGGCTACAAGTCGTACGACTGCCCCAGCCAGAAGGCCGCTGCTATACCTGCCAGGGCACCAGCTCCAGGAGGGAGGCCACCTCAGGCTGCTCCCCAGCCGGCCGCAGATCGCGGAAGGCTCAACCTCCTGACTGAGGAGGAGGCTACCGACGCTCCTGACGTCGTGATTGGTGAGTTTTTAGTTTGTGGCACTAAGGCTTTGATTCTGTTTGATACTGGTGCAACTAGTTCTTATGTGTCCTCTAACTTTGTAAACAAACTATCTCTCCCCATGACTCCCCGTCCGAAACCCATCATAACGAGCTCCCCGCTCGGAGATATTCGGTGCACTTTGCTATGCAAGGGAGTGGAGATGTTCATCAAGGGTCACAAGTTCCTCGGAGATCTGACCGTACTGAAGTCCAATGGGATTGATGTTATTCTGGGCATGGATTGGATCACCGCTCACAAAGGGGTAATATCCTCGTCACCCCGACAAGTAACCTTGATGCACCCGAAGGGAATGAAGATCACCTTCGAGCCGCTAAAGTCTCGGGAAGTACCAGCTGTGTACAACCTCTCAACCAAGACAGTGGCTGATGTTCCAGTGGTTTGTGAGTACCCCGATGTCTTTCCTGATGATCTGCCGGGGTTACCACCAGACCGCGACGTGGAATTCGTGATTAACCTTGTGCCAGGGACTGCACCCGTGGCACAGAGTCCTTACAGAATGGGCAAGTTAGAGCTGGCAACGCTGAAGGAGGAGTTGGAAGTTCTCCGTGAGAAGGGGTACATCCGTCCGAGTGCATCACCTTGGGCTTCACCGGTGATGTTTGTGCCGAAGAAGGATGGGACGCAACGGCTGTGCGTCGATTACCGCGCTCTTAATGCGGTAACCATCAAGAACAAGTACCCGTTGCCTCGCATTGATGACCTGCTTGATCAGTTGAGGAAGGCCAAGTACTTCAGTAAGATTGACCTTCGGTCGGGCTACCATCAGATGAAGATTCGCCCTGAGGACATCTACAAGACCGCGTTTGTGACCCGGTACGGGCAGTATGAGTTCACTGTTGTATCGTTTGGTCTTACGAACGCCCCTGCTTACTTCATGAATATGATGAACAAGGTGTTCATGGACGAGTTGGACAAGTTTGTCGTGGTTTTCATTGACGACATCTTGGTATTCTCGGAAACTGCAGAAGATCATGAAGAGCATCTGAGGATTGTGCTGGAGAAGCTGAGGCAGAATCAGTTGTATGCCAAGTTCAGCAAGTGTGAGTTCTGGCTAGAGGAAGTGGCTTTTCTTGGGCATGTGTTGTCCGGAGAGGGAGTTGCTGTGGACCCCTCAAAAATCGAAACTGTATCAAAGTGGCAGACGCCCAAGACTGTGACAGAAATCAGGAGTTTTCTCGGAATGGCTGGATATTATCGCCGTTTCATCGAGAACTTCTCCAAGATTGCGAAGCCGATGACCGAGTTGCTGAAGAACAACACGCCATTCGTGTGGACAGAGAAGTGTGAAGCAAGTTTCCAAGAGCTCAAGACCCGACTCACCACAACTCCTGTGTTGACGCTTCCTGATGACAACAAGGACTTTGTGGTGTACTGCGATGCTTCGAGGCAAGGTCTTGGCTGTGTGCTGATGCAAGAAGGCAAAGTGATCGCTTATGCTTCAAGGCAGCTCCGAAAACACGAAGAGAACTATCCGACGCATGACCTTGAGTTGGCTGCTGTTGCTCATACTTTGAAGATATGGAGGCACTACTTGATGGGCAACAAGTGTGATATCTACACAGATCACAAGAGCCTGAAGTATATCTTCACTCAGTCAGAGCTGAACTTGAGACAGCGAAGATGGCTAGAGTTGATAAAGGACTATGACCTCGACATTCACTATCATCCGGGCAAGGCGAATGTCGTGGCCGATGCTTTGAGCCGAAGAAGTTACTGCAACAACCTAATGGTGCAGAAGGAACAGCCAGAGTTGTACCTAGAGATGGAGCGATTGCGGCTTGACATTATCGAGGAAGGTCAGCTCAACGAGTTGAGGGTAAAGTACACCTTGGAAGACCAGATCAGACAAGCCCAGAAGAAGTGTTCTGAAATTGAGGAAGTGAAAGATCTTCTGATAAGAGGCAAGGCCCCTGACTACCGCGTTGATGAGCAAGACACGTTATGGTTGAAGAATCGCATATGTGTGCCCAGTGGAGAGGATATCCGGAAGACGATTCTGAAGGAAGCACATGAATCTCGATATTCCATTCACCCTGGATGCACGAAGATGTACCAAGACCTGAAGTGTCGGTTCTGGTGGGAGAATATGAAGAAAGACATAGCTGAGTATGTTGCCCGATGCGACACTTGCCAGAGAGTGAAGGCAGAACATCAGAGACCCGCCGGACTACTTCAGCCACTTGCGATACCTCAGTGGAAATGGGATGATATCAGTATGGACTTTGTGGTAAGTCTTCCCCGCACTCAGAAGGGGAATGACTCGATTTGGGTGATAGTGGACCGTTTGACCAAGGTAGCGCACTTTCTTCCGGTTAAGAACAAGTACTCTGTGAGTCAGTTGGCTGATCTCTACGTTGAGCATATCCTGAGGTTGCATGGAGCACCTCGCACCATTGTGTCCGACCGTGGTGCCCAGTTCACAGCTCAGTTCTGGAGGAGTCTGCACGATTCGATGGGCACTCACTTGGACTACAGCACAGCCTTCCACCCCCAGACAGATGGACAGACTGAACGAGTGAATCAGGTTCTAGAAGATCTGCTGAGAGCTTGTGTGTTGACTTACAGCAATGATTGGGAGAAGAGTCTGCCCTACGCTGAATTCTCGTACAACAACAGCTATCAGGCGAGTTTGCAAATGGCACCCTTTGAGGCCCTATACGGCAGAAAGTGTAGAACCCCGTTGATGTGGTCTGAGGTGGGGGAGAGGATCTTCTTCGGTCCTGCTTCCATTCTTGAGGCTGAGGAGAATGTGGCCAAGGTTAGAGAGAACCTGAAGATAGCTCAGAGCAGACAGAAGAGCTACGCTGACCCTAAGCGGAGGGATGTCTCCTTCGAAGTCGGTGACTACGTCTTCCTGAGAGTGTCACCGCTTAGAGGCATGAAGAGGTTCCACGTGAAGGGGAAGCTAGCCCCGAGATTCGTTGGACCCTTCCTGATCGTGGCAAAGGTGGGGAAACTTGCCTATAGGCTGGAGTTACCGTCTGACCTTGCCGGAGTGCACCCTGTGTTCCACATATCGCAACTCCGGAGGTGTCTAGACCCGAAGCTTGACAAGCATGTCTCCACCGATGCTATCGATCTGCAAGACAACTTGGAGTACTTGGAGTACCCAGTGAAGATTCTGGATTGGGCCGAGAAGGCTACCAGGAGCACCACCATACACCTCTGCAAAGTGTTGTGGAGCAATCACACCGAGCGAGAGGCAACGTGGGAGAAGGAGTCTGTCATGAGAGAGAGGTACCCGCACCACTTCGAGACGGAGGTATTTTCTTAATCTCGAGGACGAGATTCTTTTGAGGGGGGGAGTCTGTAACATCCCTCAAATTTATTGAGGAATGTTCATTAATAAAAATGTGGATTTAAAATTTTCGATGAATTATTTGAGTGATTATCAACTTATTTAAGGATGTCTTCCTTTTCTCTCCTTTAATTCCTAGATTTATTTTGAGCTAAATAAAATTTCTAGGAAATATAAAAATGTTAGTGTGAGAAACTTGGAGTTCTTTTGGTTTTATTTGGAGTTTATTTGAGTGGGATTTCAAATTTGAATTTACATTCAAATTTGAATCTAAAATAGAAAAGGGTTGGAAAGAAATAGAAAAGGTAAAGGGAGGATAGCTTCTGGGCCGCGAGCCCAAAGTCCCGAAGTCCGCCGAACCACCCTCTTCTCTTTTTCCTTGCGCACCGCACCTCCTCTCACTTTCCCTCGAAACAGCCCGTCGCGGCCCAACTTCCGCCGGCCCGCCTCCCACCTACCGCGCCCGCTCTGAGCCGCTGACGAGCGGGACCCGCGTGACGCAACCCCTGCGTCAGCGCTTCTTCCCCGCGTCACCCTTCTCTTTTCCGCTTTAGTGACGCCGGCGACAGCCTTCCGGCACCGCGCCGCCCATGGCCGCCGTCGCGACGCGCCAGCGCACCCTTCGGCGCATCCCGGCCGTCCACGCGTCCCGCGCTGCCCTCCGCTATAAGTAGACCGCGCCGCAGCCCCCGGGAAGCTCCCAACCCTAGCCGCCACGGGGAGCTCTCCCCTTCCGCCTTGCCGCCGCCCGCCGGAGGAGAAGAAGGAGGGAGAAGGGAGAAGAAGGCCAGGAGCACGCCCACGAGTTCGCCGTCGACCTCGCGAAGCCGAAGGCCCGCACGTAGGAGCTCGGGGACGCCGCGAAGCCAAGGACCGCGACGCCCCTGCTTCCTCTGCTCCGCGTCGCCGTCTCCTTCCTCGCCGACGACCCTGCTCCGTCCCACTTCACCAACGCCTGCACGTCGGCCCGTGGCCACCAAGGTGAGGCCGCGCTCCCTCGCCCATTTGTGGTCGACCCGGCCTTCGAGCCGAGGCGCAACGCGAGCACACCGTCGCCGACACCGCCGCGCCGCCGCGCACGCGCTTTGGTGATGCCGGCCTTCGTGCCGTGCTGGGAAGTTTCTGCAGGTGCCGCTGCCGTCGCCTGATGCACGCGCACGTCTCCGCTGCCTTCCTTGACTCGCGTAGTCCCTCACGTCGCCGGAACGCCGGAGGCCCGTCGCCCCTTTTCGCCGCGCCGCCATGGCCTTTGCCATGCCGGTTTGCCACGTGCACACGGCGACAGGAGGGAAAGGCGCCGCCTTTGGGGCTGCTTCGTGCTCGCCTCATCGCCGGCCATCGCGCGCCCCCACACGCGCTTGTGCCTGGCCGCAGGAGCTCCGCACGCCGCCACCATGTCCGCCGGCCCAAGCTCCGCCATGGCGGACAAGGTCCTGCACCTAGAAGCAAAGGGGCAAAAGCCCAGATTTTGGGGCCTTCTCGTTCACTAGGTGCACGCACACATGTCTCTGGCATTTGGGACACCCGCGCGCCGTCGCCGGTGCTCGCCGCCATGTGCCCGCGCGACCGCGTCACCGCTGTGGCCCCTGTCACGCCGTCGCCGCGCCTTTCCCGGCCATGGCCACCTCCTTGTTGCCCGGCCATGTGCCCCTGGACCTCCTCGTTCGCACCTTGTCACGCGTTGGTCGGTCCGGGCAAGCCTCGCCGCCGGCGAACCCTTGCCCGCGCCGCCGCTCCTTATGAGCATTTCACCGAGCACCTACCGCCGGCAACCCAAACCCCTGGGGTTTTGCGCCCCACACACGCACACACACACGACTCCTCGCAGAGGATCCGCCGGGATCTCGTGCGGCTGGCCAACCCAGGCTGAGCCACACGCGCCCCAGCACACCGCCGCGCCGCAGCGGATCCCTCCCGGATCCCACGCGCGCAGCCACGCGCGCAGCCACGTGGCCTGCCACGTGTGCAGGCGCTGGCCTTAAGCCAGTCGTGTGGCGGCCGCGTCAGCACTGTAGCCGGCCTACAGCTGGCTATAAGTCCCTTTAGAGCTAGCTAGAGATAGTCTAGAGCTAGTTAAAAGTCTGCAATATTGTATATGCGTATTTTAATTTCAGAAATGTATTTTATCTTCGGAAAATCATAACAAATCCGTTTTAGCTCCGAAAAATATGAAACTTCTTCTGAAAATCTTCTAAAAATCCAAACTTCGTGCTAGACTAGAGGTTGCCTCTTTTTGGATCTTATTTGCTTTTTATCTTGGATTTATTGCTATTAGTAGCCGAGTTTATTTATTTAAATACGCTTCTAGGAGCTGCCGGAGCCGGAGAGCTGAACCAGGACTACGACGACGACCTCAGCTACGACGACCACTCGTACCCAGGTTCACGCCCGACCATCTTTGAATGCCCATTAGGCATGGCTATTTTAGAACTGCTAGTGCTTTATTTAATGCATAGAGATGGATATGATGAACCCATGCATAGCCTCTTTTACATACTTGTCCTTGATTGACCTACTACTGTTTACTTAAGCTAGATGATGTGCTGAGCTTGCTGTGCATGTGTTGGGATTATTGTGGTAGTTTCTTGGCGTGTGTTGGGAAAAACCGGCAGGAGAAGGCGTTTTGGGATATTTTGGCGGGGGTGAGCTCGAGACAACCTGATCTGGGATCGGGGGCCAGGGATCGTCTTCTCGGACGTTGCCCGAGTTGGTACCTATGGCGGGTACACCGTTTTAGGAGCACAGGTGTTGGGGATTTTGTGATGACTTGGAGGATATGAGCTCGCCCCGGTCTGAAACCGAGTGGGTCGCCTGTTACACGGGACTTTCGTACACACCACCTCGCCGAGAGTGGGGATAGGGCCGTTCGACCCTAGCAAGTGCGGTACCATACCTGCCAACAGGATAGCGGGGTATCAGTGGGGGAGAGGTGGGAGTGAGTCCACCCTCTCAGTGCGACTCCCGTGTGGCCACACGGGGGCATTTTCACAGTTCTGGGGTGGTCTTCTGCGGGGGACCGCATCGAGACCCGGATGCAGGATGGAACCGTAACTCCTAGGTGTTCGCCCGGTAGGGTAGGCTCGGTCGGCCGTACACCGTCCGGGTGCTATTCCGAGTTGGGTACTGGTGTACACGCTCTGCAGAGTTTAGATCTATACGTATAGCCGCGTCCTCGGTTATGGACATGCCCGTTGTTTCTCCGACTCTTACGTTTTGGGATTTCTACCTCCCCCTTATAGGATGAGCGTGATTGGTGAGCCGTGGTTGTATTCGGGGAGAGGAGAGTTGCTCCCTCTACCTCGTGGATCCGGGTGCAACCATTGAGGTGCGAGGAGTGGGAGTTCTCGCACCGACCCTAGATGGAGATAGGTGATGGTGACGGTGATCTGGGTAACCAGATGTATCCGTATGTGGATGAGAGATATGGGATATGGTGAACTTATGGAGATATTACTCTATTTTTGCTGCTGCTGCATAGGAAACCCTGCTACTACCTTGAGATACTCTTTTCCCCTTAGAAATAGGCCACTTAAAGCTTGCATACGGTTGGTGACGTGGACCTATCCCGATCCTTGGGGATAGCCCCTGAGCTTGCAGGGTACGAGTCCGACTACGACAACAATGCCGACGGATGGTGCGACTGAGGGGGCACGACGCTTCGCTCAAGGATGCCTGTGGGAGATGCCTGAAGATGGAGACACCTTTTGAAGACTAGCTACCGCTGCGTAGGCTCTTATTTCTGTTATTTCGCCAAGAGGCGAGTATTGATGTACTCCGAATAATCAGGACATGTAATAATCAGATTATTATTCGTACTCTGATGCTTTATTTCGATGTATGACTGTGTTATTTATCTGTGATGAATGACTGTGCGTGATAGCGTCTGATCCAGGGACTATCACGAGACAGAATGCTGGGTTTTCCGAATTTTGAAAACCCAGGGCGTTACAGCTCCAACCATCAAGTGCTCAACATGATGAAGATGCTCGAGACGCAAGTGGGACAACTTGCTGGGCGCCTATCTGCTAATGAAGGGAAGCTTCCGGGACAACCTCAAGGTCCCGAGACGGCGAAGGCCATTCAAACTCGTTCAGGGAAGGAGACCGAAGATCCGGAACGTTCCGCGGGAGCAAGAAAGCCTAAACCATCCGCCGAGGCGGAGGAATTTGCTAAGGAGGAGCTTACCAAGATCATCACTGAAGAGCCCGAGTTTGAGATGCCGGGAGAAGACACGAAGATACCGCAACTCAAGCCACGCTACTTCTGAGGTAAACTTGATAATCATTTTGAGAAGTTTGTGGAGGTTGTGCGTAGGTTAAGCATCAACATGCCGCTATTGGATGCCCTTCAAGTTCCTACATATTCTCGCTACTTCAAAGATATTCTTGCAAACAAGTATGAGATAGCGACACTCGGGGTAGATCATGTCAAGATGTCCGAGCAATGTAGCGCCGCTATTACAAACAGACTAGAGAAGCAAGGAGACCCCAGATGCCCGACGATTCCATGTTCCGTTGGTTCATTCAAGTTTGAGAAGGCATTATGCGACCTTGGAGCAAGTGTGAGTGTCATGCCAAGAGATGTGTTTGAGAAGCTATGCCTACCAGAGTTAGAGCCTACGGCCATGTGCTTGGAGTTGGGTGACAACTCAATTCGCTACCCTTTGGGCATCGCCGTGGATGTGCCCGTGAAGGTCGGACACCACTTCATCCCCGTCGACTTCGTGGTGCTCGAGATGGGAGAGAGGGAGAAGCCACCACTCATCCTTGGGAGGCCTTTCCTCAAGACCGTGGGAGCTACCATCGACGTCGGCAAGGGGGAGATCAAGTTCGACATCAACAGCGAGAGAAATTCCTTCAAGTTTCGACCACACTTCGAGGTATGCAATATGATCAAAGTTAAATATATTCCGCCTCATCGTCGCGTTAGTAAGGAAGAGCCAAGGAAGAAGGAAGAGCCGGAGAAGAAGGAAGCGAAGGAAATCAAAGAGGTTGTTGCATCCGTCAAGATAAAGGAACAAAAGCCGCCTGTGAAGACCAAAAAGATGACTAAGCCAGAGAATAAGCCCGCGCCCAAGATGGTGCGGAAGTAGGTACCCAAGATTGCAACGCCCGCAAAGAGTGTTGATCCGAAGTAATCAAGTGAAGAAGTCTAGCCATGGACTATAAACGAAGCGCTAGGCGGGAGGCAACCCGTTTCGTCGAGTCAAGAATAAGCTACAGGGAGGACAACCCGATTCAAGATTTTTCGAGTCTTTTCAAGTAAGTTAGTTTTGAAATTTGCTACGCAAGACATTAGACTTAGAGTGGTTGAATAATATTAGAGACATAATTCTTGGTTGGATATTTTATTTGGATCATAAACCCTTTACATGAGCCATCCTATGTGTTTTTTGCTTCTTTTTGAGAAACCAAAACAAAAAAAAATTCAGAACCTATCTCAACTTTTCATCCTCTTCGTGATGTTATGGTTGACTTGTTTTACATGCTAAAAACACACGAGTAGAGCCACGTCTTGTACCTAGATGTTATTTAAATTTCAGCACATGGTAGGACTCGCGTGAACCTAGAAACTTGACTTTTGGTTGGTTTAAAAATCCATATCCTTGGTTTCTCTAGAGTTAGAGTTTTTTCTAAGCCTCATTTAATTTTATTTCATTCAAAATCTCTCTCATTTAACCAAAATTAGAACCTAAACCTATGCCCCCATGATCAAGCCGGGAAAAGCTTGCTCTCAACTAATGGAAGCAAACAATACCGGTGAGACCAAAATAAAAGTAGTCGGAAAACATTTTCGACTCACATTTGTTTTTAATGCTTTAAAAACTCCTCTAAATTTATATTTGAACTCATTGCAAGCTCTGAGTTTATTTTTATTTTTCAAAATTAGAGGAGTACTTAGTGTTAAGACATGCTTAAAGGGAGGCAATCTAGTTAACTTAACCATGCATGCACCATAATGCATCACGGGATGCCCTTCCAACATCTTTCATCAAATCACATGCAAAGGACAAGCATGGAGGGCAGCCAAGGCCTTGTTTTGCAGGAATATCATGGAGGCATGTGAGGCAAGGGAGCATGGAAGTGACTCAAAGCAAAAACATCAAGTGGAGGGACCAATAATGCAAGCAAAGGAGTGGACGAGAGCATTTGGGCGGTGCAACCCCGTGGAGCACGCAGTCACATAGCAACAAAGCAAGCATGAGTGTGCTGGAGAAGAACCGAGCCAGGAGGAGCGAGGAGGCCCCCAGGATGGTCGGCCCAGGCCGGCCGGCCTCCCCCCTATTTAAAGCCCCTGGTGCTCCCCTTCAGCAGGTAAGTCTCCCATCCAGTTCCTTATTCGTGTGCTTGAGCTTGTAGTCCAGAACCACCTTAGACTTAGCTTTCCACTCCGAGTTTGTTTCATCCAACAAAACACATCCTAATTCCACTCAAAGTCCATACTCTGAATAATATTTGTGTGCCTTTTTACCGGTTGAAAACCCCGGGTTTATATTAGTGAGGAGAGTGCAGCAACCATGTGAAAGAAAACTACAAGCCTTTTTACCAAGAAGAAGGGATCATCGTCGTCTAAGCCATCATCGACAACCTCTTCGAGGAGGCACTCGGTTTCCGAGTCTCCTCGGAGTATGGAGGAGGACACGGCACCACCGACGAGGAATGACACTCTTCTCCTCGGTGGCATGAGGGCCACACGAAGCTCGTCTATGAGGTTCACCGAACCTCAAGGACGTACGGAGGAGCCGCCCGTCCTACATCGTCGCTCGACACGATCATCCGCTCCACCTCCATATGCTCCGCAGTACTCTGAGTATGGGTTTATCATCATGACGGAGGAGGAGGAGAAGAAGCTCACTCGCCTTGAGAAGAGGCTTGTGGCGAATGTCAACTTCGATGACCAAGCTCTCCACGTGTTGGGTTTCCATACGGATATTTACTACATGTTGGGACACCTAGGTTGGGTGCAATTCTCCAACGAAGTGTCGGCAAACACCCACAAGGAATTCGCCTTGGAAATCCTCATGACCATGGCGCCTATCCTTGATGAAGGAGTGCCGAGTCTCTCATTCCGTTTGGAGGGAGTTGAGCAAGTGGTTCCCTACGAGTATATTAGGGAGTTACTTGGTTTTCAAAAGGGAGCCCCGAAACAAGTGGATGTGCATGAAGGCACATTGGACGGTTTTTGGAGTATGATCGCGGGAGGAGCCCACCAACAAAGAAATAGTATCCGGAACCCCATCATCCAAGTGTTTCACTCATGGATGTGCAAGAGGATTTTGGGGAGAATGAGAGAGACCAAGGTAACCGACACGGAGGTGAATTGGCTTTACTCGGCTTTGATTGCCAGGCAGCCAATCGACCCCACTCACCTTATGATCAACCGGTGGTGTTGTGAAGCAACATCGGGTTCGGGAGATATTGGCTCGGGGTGTTATCTCTCCATGTTGGCTATCTCTTTGAGACCGGGAATTACAAGGAACCCGGAGCATCTCCTACCCGGGACTTCCCTTGGATTTGAGTATATGAAGCAAGGCAAATACATAAGTGGACATGAGAGAGGAGGCTTCAAAGTGGCCAAGGTGAACTTGCCCCTACCGGATGCAAGATTAAGGCTTTTTCTTCAAGGGAAAAAAGATTAGTTAGAGGAAGGACTTCTTGTGCCGGCGAAGAAAAATAAAAGAGGAAGGATTATAGAAGAAGGTTCTTCCGCGGCCCAAGAAGGAGGTGCGCAACAAAATTATGTGCCACCATTTGGAGGAATTCCGGCACCGCCGAGTTACTACGGTGGTGTACCAATGCAAGCATGGGGGAGTGGTGCAGCCATGCCCCCACCAAATTTTGCGATGCCCAACGTAGCCTTTGCTGAGCCTTATGCACATCTTCCTCAACCACAACAAAGTGTGGCCATCATTGGAGGATACGCTGCGAGAAACATGCAAAATGTCGCAGCCATCCAAACCAATGCAAACCAAATGGGTGAAGGAAATGCAAACATCGCTTATGAGCTTGGACGCCTTCACTTAGCACCGCCGGGACAATTCATAGGAGGAGCGGTGCAATCCTATTATGAGCAAGGGTACAACAATCAAGATTATCAATATCAACCACCGGCGGAGGATTAGAGAGAGGAGGAGCTTTAGTTTAATCTTTCCTTTTCCCTTTTTCTTTAATTTTCAGCTTGTATGTGCCTATGTATGCGTAGTGTTTTCAGTTTTTATTTAATTTTCAGCATGTGTGTTAGTTTTTATTTCCATCATGAATAAAGTCACCACCTTGTTTTTACCTTTGGCAAAGATACAAAGTTTGTGCCATGTTGATATATGATGATAGTTGCCGCTTTGTTTATCTTTGTACTTGTTTTATGCATGATTAAGCTAATGCTCTCTTAAAATACAAATATGAAATTATCTAAATGCTAGCTTAATCTTTAGCGGAGGTTATGATAAAAATAAAGACCCATAGTGTTTTATGTGCTCTCAAGTTTTAGATGGATTAAAGATGATTTTTGTTCTTAAAAGTAAAGCTAACCTTGTCATAAATACCACTTGCGTGTTGCTCTACCTATCCAGAGCCATATAAATATTTGAGTGCAAAAACTTAGTATACAAGGTTTATTTTTGGGTGAGTTATTTCAGGCCATGATTTCTCTGGCCCGAGACTAAGAAGCTGGTCATTCCGTTTTTGCGTATCTATCTTTTTGCTAGCCTTTTTATCCGTGCATTGTGTATCCCCACATCGGAGATTTCACAAACCTCGCCGGATATCCACCCTTAAAACCAAAAATATCATCTTTTGTGTTTACCTCCTTGACCACAACCTATCATTGAGTATGGATCATCAATTCAAGGAAGATCGCAAGATGGTGCCAAAATTGAAGATTTCAAGTATCTCTCCAAAGGAAAAATATTTCTAGTACCTACCTTATCTCTATCACCTCTTTGCCCGAGGACGAGCAAAACTCTAAGCATGGGGGAGGAGGTAGGTACAATGCAATTTAGAGTTCAAGGGGAGCAAATAAAAAAAAGGGAAAGAAAAAGAAAAAAAAGAGTATAAAGGAAAAAAAAATATGTATATGTATGAGAAAAGAAAAAAATATGAGTATGATATAAAAATAAAATAAAGTGAACTCCCCGGTTCTCTAAAGTGCATTAGGAATTTCAAGGTTTCAAGATTAAAAGATCCAAATTCATCTTTCCAACCATGTGCAATCCGATAACGAGGACTTCCTTTGTGCCTCGGGATCATCTTTGCCATTTGCACATGTCCACCTATCTCAAAGTGTGTGTATTTTTCTCTCCCCCTCCTTGATATAAACATTATTTTCCAATGACCTTTTTGACGAGTCTCGGTAAGACCATGAGAAGCTTGTCTTGTTTTGACAACATCTCATTTATAATATCTTGGTAGGATTAAATTTTCCCAAAGAGCTCCACATAAAGCCTACCACTTACATATATGTTTTGAGAGGGAAAGGAGTAGAAGAAATAGGCTTGAGAGACAAGATAAGATGAGAGTTCATGAGCAAGATGCAAGGTGGTTTAAATTTTTGAACTTGGTTTAGTTCTTTTTCATCTCATTCTTTATTTCAAAATTTCTGAGATCCATTTGAATTTTGGGAGCATGTTAATACTTGTGGGATAAGCTTAATTAACATCTACCCTCCGTAAGGATGAAGGCTAGTACATTATGGAACTTTAATGAACTAAACTTTTGAGAGCATTATGTTTTCTCGTGTATGATCAAGTGCAAGGTTTAAGCAATGAAGGGCAACGATGATATCCATCGAAGGCTTACTCGAGGACAAGCAAGGTTTAAGCATGGGGGAGATGTTGACAGTGAATTTCCGTCAACCTAGCCATGAGTTTACCTTCGGTGTTGGCATGAATTTTATATCTTATCCATTGGTACTAACCCCCTTGGTATAACAAGTTCGTTCGTGCATGTCGGTTTTGGAGTTTAATGTTTATGCAAGAATTTAGCGTTGAAAGCAAGACTTCCGGGTAAAGTTCATCAAGCACCTCGTGACAAGACCTCGAAGCCCGGTACAAGTCAAGCAATGAAGTGAACATGACTCCAAGAAGCCCAAGGACCAACCTGTGAAGACGGAAAACTCCGAGGACCCGAACAGAAAATGCTGAATCTTGCGGGACAAGGAGCTTCATCTAAACCGCAGAGAAACTGACGTCAAGGGCCCACATGCAGAAGGGAGAATACTCTAGAAGACTCGGGAAGCATCACCAGCGAAGGAGGCCACGAAGTGGGCCGAATGGGCCCAGGCCGACCGGCCCAGGCCGGTCGGCCCAGCTCATTTCGGGACCCATTCGTGCCCCCCTTTGACCTAGCCGCCATTCGGACTATTTATAGCCCCCTGGCCGAGAGCCACGCATCAACTCATTCGTCATTCGCCGCCGAGGAGCAGAGAAGAGAGGACACCATTCCGGAGAGGAGAGGGTCGAGCTAGTTGTCTAGGGTCTCCCTAGCCGGCGTGGGAACCTTGCAAGGAAGACCATGTTGGAGTTCCAGGAGCTAGAAGCAAGATCAAGGTAGGATCCCGGTGGTGATCTTGTTCATGTATCATGTACAATGTTGAATTATCAAGTTGCAATCCGATTTCTAGCGATCGAGTGTTTCTCCTACGATTTTGATTTCAATCGGCTTTTCTTACTTTAAGATCTATTCTCGAGATAGATCATAGAGGGTGTTCTTGTAGCCGTGGTGGCTAGAGGTGCATGCCTGACCTTCCGGGAGATTTCAACTTGTCCATTGGACTCGCCCTAGGCTAACCCGCACGAATAGGGGTGCGTTGTGACAGAACGGTGGCTCCAAAAGGTGGGCGTCTTCGGAGTCGGACGGGAAACCGTGATTTAAAGATGCTTTTCATGAGATTCAACTTGGTTACTTCTTCTTTGCTCGGAACTTCAACAAAAGCTTGATCCAATCTCTCTAGATTGGTTTTATCTATCCCTCTCTACCTCTTGCTACCTCCGGTTTTCATAGATTAGATTCGTTTCTTTCGATGTTCTTTAGATTAGATGCATAAGATTCCCTTTGAAGATCTAAGTGTTCTCGGCTTTAATAGATAGGATTTTGCATCACACATTTGTTCCACGGATTCGATACCTTGGGTTCACACTTGAGGGAAGAAGGGTCCCTTGACTACGACGGAGGATTTGTTCGCTTGCAAGTCCAAACGAAATTGGATACGCATATACACCGTCAACATACTCTAGGAAAGTAAAGACAAGCAAAGATTGCAATAGAGTAAATGCAGAAACGTAAAGAGGGATGAGAGGAAGCAAACTCTTGACACGCGATTTATCCCGTGGTATCGGTAGGCACTAAGCCACCCCTAGTACACGTTGTTGAAGCACTCACACAAGAGTATTGCTTCCCGGTCACCAAGTCTCTCCCAAGAGCGCCACTTGACTTGCCACAAAGGCTCACCAATTTGGCACTCGCCAAGCTCCCTTGGTCACCTTGATGCCGCCTCCACTAAGGAGCTTCTCCACCAAGGAAGGGGGTCTCCACGTCCCCCGCACACAGTGTCCTCGCCACTCCACACCAAGCCGGAGGGTCGATGACGATTTCCGGTGAGCCACTTAGGCCCCAAGGCTTCCGGCGAACCTTGTACACCTTGATTCACTCAAGAATCACCTCACAAGGTTGGCACAACCTTGCACTCACTCAGCTCTAAGCTAAGCCTAGCACTAAGCACATACACTAAGCATATGCAAGTCTATGGATGAGCAATTAAGCACTTGGATGGATTAGATATGATCTTCTAGGTGTCTTGCACTCCTCTGCACTTCCACACAATCCAGCAACCTCAAATGGGCGAGAGGAGGAGGTATAAATAGCCCAAGGCATCAAACTAGCCGTTGGCTAAAAGCTGCTGAAAGTAGTACCGTCGGATGATCCGACGCTATACTTTTCCAGGTGTCGGTTCATCCAGTGCTACTAGCCGTTGCCCTCCACTGCACATGACCGTTGACACAACTGCTCTGACGCTTCATCCGGCGCACCGTCGGTTCATCCGGTGCTGAAGACCTCGCGGCCAGAACCTTACTGTTAGCTTCTTCAAGCCCGTCGGATGAACCGCTGCTCCACCGTCGGTTCATCCGGTGCTTAAGGCTTCGTCTTGGCGCGTCTCTATCTTGTTCAAACTCGACCATAGGATAGACCGACGGTTCCCTCCAATGGACCGTCGGTTCATCCGACGCTGCTATCTTCACGGCTCCTCTTCTCCAATTCATCCGACACAACTAGGAAAGGGACCGTCGGTTTATCCGACGGTATCAAGTTAACTCCAGTCGTTGCGTGGTGTACCAAGTACTCCGACGCTATGCACCGATGGTACCGTCGGTTCATCCGACGGTGTCTTTTTCCTTCCTTTTCTTCGCGTCTTCAACTTGGATCTTTGCTTCAACTTAACATACTTAATATGCCATCACTTATAGCCCCAAAATATATACTAAGTCCTCATTTTTTCTATGAGTAACTTAACATGTGCATGGTATGTTAACTTGTGGTATGACATGTTAACTTGGGAATGGTATGTTAACATGTGGTAACATCCATGGGACCTAGGAATGCCTACAAAGACATGCTAGACAATGTGGTTAGTCACATTACTTGTGTTAGCATGAATCACCAAAATCAACTCGAACAAATGGCAAGTGGGGCCATGTTCGCTACAACGACAAAGGTAAGGGTGTTACCCACTCTCGCTTCCACGCTCGCCGTCGCTACCGGGCCGCGGAGCCTGCGAAGCTCGTCATTGTGCCACCAGGGCCGAAGCTTGCGCCGACCGGGTCGCCGACGCCTTCAAGGTTCAAGCACCGCCAAGCAGCACCTGGCGGATGAGGAGGCCCACATCCCGTCCTCCCTCACCGCCAAGATCATCCGCCAGACGCGCAAGCAGCAGGAGGAGGATATCCTTGCCGACTCCAGCGACGAGGGGCCTCCACCGCCGTCGCCAACGGCAACGCCCAGGCGTCCGTGGAGCTGTCCACGTCGTCCTCGTTGCCAGATCCATTAAATGCTCCACGGTGGTAGCTCCACGAGCTGGCTGGTGATGTACCATGTACGACGGTGAGCGCTGGGTTGGGATAGGTGGCGGGCCCCATGGCATGGGCGCACGGCGAGCTCCGCCGATGAGACTCGCGGCTCCGGGAGAGTAGGAGCGGCCTGATCCATAGAGAGGTGGAGGCGACAACTACGGCGACCCGCAGGATCTCAGTGACGGTCCGGACAGAAGGGTGGGGAACTGGCTTACTGGCGAACGACGAGTGTTTGGTGGACTCCGGCGTCGGCGGTGAGGAGCCCGTGATTCGCGAGCGCGCGGTGCGGGCAAGGCCGCAAGGGCCACGGCGCAAGTGCGCAACGCTCGGAGGTTCTAGAAACTTACACGATAAGCTCGCTTCTAGATCGCTCGATTAAAATCCAACGTCTGGTAAAACAAATAGTCGACGTGGACCTATGAGGTACCTGCTTTTGGTTGCGCTTTCAAAGGGAAGAGATTTCAGGACTCGCAGGGCTTCAAAACAGCAAGATCGTTTGGTATCCGATCGAGCATGTCTTGTGTATCATCGGTGTACTGAATGTACATCACTTAAACTGCTCAAAAGAAAATGTACAGCACTTAAACATCATTTTGCGGGCTCCACAACTATCACTACTGGAAAACCGAATTTTGCCGTGCGTCCGGGCGTTTGCCGTGCGTTTTTTATCAGGTGCACGGCAAAGAACCATTGCCATGCGTTGACGCGTCGCTTTTTTGGCGCACGGCAAACTAGCCGGCCGTTACCATCCTTCACAGCCGTTACCAACTTATTTTTTCCGGACCCTTTGCCGTGCGTTATGAGAAAACGCACGGCAAAGATATATCTTTGCCGTGCGCTATGGCAAGGCACACGGCGTTTCCCTCCGGCGTACGACAAAATATTTTTTAAAAAATTGATTTTTGTACTTATTTTTATTTCTCCACTACAAAAACATTATTTTGTACTCTATATTTCAATTTTATACATGTCTCGATAAATTTACTATTTTTAACAAGGGACATTGGTGTTTCTACCCCTATTCTTAACATCAATGGTGATTTTACCCCCACTTTTTTTGGTTTGCGAATTTGCCCCTGCTTTTCGAAGATGAATGCACCGTTTACCCTTGGTTTTAACAGAAGTTAAGTGTAACCCAACTAAATGAATTAAGAATAAGAAAAAAAACTAAAAAATATAGGAAATGACCAAAATACCCGAAGCTCCTTATCTTCTCCCTCACACATCCGTTGCCTCTCTGCTCTCTTTTGTTTCTCCGTGACCATGAGGCATGCCGGCATGCCAGACGGGGCGCAACAGGACTGCGAGGCAGCAGTGCATAGCAGAAGCAGGGCGGCATCACGCGGATCTGGACGCAGCTGCGGCAATGCATGCGGCTGGGCCCTCACGGAAGGAGCAGAAGGAGCAGGACGGCGGAGCGCGGGGCTGGGCGGAGCTGCAGGCTGTGGGCTGAGGCAGTGAGGCGGCGCACGCGGATGGCACTGCAGGTGCCGGGCAGTGTCGCGCGGGACGCGGGACCGGGCGGATCTGCGGCGACGTGCGCGGATGAGCCCGCACGGAAGACGCAACATGAACAGGACGGCGGCGCGGCGGATGGCGGCAGAGGGAGTGGCGGTGACGGCGCGTGGGGCGGATGCACGGTGGTGACGCCCTGCGGGTCCGGCGGGCGCAGAGGTAGTGGCGGCAGCGCGTGGGGCCGGGGCGTGGTGTCGTGGCTGTGCCGGCGGCGACTGAGGTCGGCGGTCGCGGAGGCCGCGGCGCGCGGCGCAGGCTGGAGTTAGGCCAGGTCGGCGCGAGGTCAGACGACGGAGAGCAACAGTGGCAAAATCACCAAGGGCATCACTGTCTTTTTTCTACGAATTTAACACTGTGAACAGTTTTTAGTGGAACAGGGGCAAACTGGAGTTTGATTTTGAAAAAGTAGGGGCAAATTCACAAAGTTTAAAAAGCAGGGGCAAAATCACCATTAGCAATGAAAATAGGGGCAGAAACACCAAAATCCCTTTTAACAATTATGTCTCACTTAAAGAATTTTTGCCGTATACGTCAAATTTGAACTGGAAGTGCATAAAGTAGTGGAGTAAAATTTGTGGAAAAATGACATTCATGTAATTTAATCATTTTTAAGACCTTGTCCATTAAATCGGATGAAATTTTGAACATTTTGTTCGCGAATCATGAAAATTCACATGCGGTTGCGATGTTTTTTAATTGTATAAAATGCAAACAAAGTTTAAAAATCATGAGATTCGTCAAGGGCTCATGATTCACTATGTGAAGCTTGTGATAAACCATATAGAGTGTTTTGAGCAAGTTGTCGTGGATGGTGTTTGGAAACTGAAGTATCTCACTAGAAGTTTCAGAGTGTTGAGAGCCACTTGATCATGTTTGTAGTTGTAGTAAAGTTCAAATTTGATTTTGAATCCAAAGTTTTTTATGTAAGCAATATACAACTTATATTGTCTCATCCCAATTTATGGTAATTTTTCGGATCCATTTGATAATTTTAGTACATTAACTCTAATTATGAGCTGAAATAGACATAAATTGAAAAGGGCTTTGCCATACGCTGTGGGACCTTGGCGCACGGCAAAGAATGTTTGTTGTGCGCCAAAGTCCATCACGCACGGCAAAAGCCCACCAACCGGCCCATTTGTGCCTGCGGCCCAAAAAAAACCCGCCGACCACCTTTATCTTTTCAACCGCCCACCAACCGTTGATCTCGGGATCCAAAGACCAAAAATAGAGGCACGATTTATATAAATTCCTAACCCTAGCTATTCCATTCCGCAGCCTTCCTCATCCCCTCCTCTCCCCTGCGCGGCCGTAACCCCTCCCTCAAATCCCGCCGCCGCCTCCTTCCCGCCGTCCCCTCCCTCTCCCCCGCGCCCACCTCCACTGCCCTGCTCCCCACCTCCTCTCCGACGAGCGTGCCACAGCCTGGCCACCGAGCTCATCGTGCGGGATGGCGGCCTCCTTCTCCACTCCGGTGTGGCACCAGCGAGGATGCCGGATCCGGCGGCCAGGCATCCGGCACCTGCCTCGTCCTTCGTCTCCGACCGCCCCATCCCCTCCTTCCCCGGACGGCGGCTGCGGCCCACCTCCTCGTCTGCCGGATCTGGCGAGTGGCGGTCGGTGCCGTCGCCTCCTCTCCCCCGCGCCCTACCTCTTCGTCCATGGCGCGCGGCCCCCTCCTCCGCCATGGCGCGGCGCGTGGAGGCCCCGGATCCGGCGCACGGCGGGCCTCCTCATCCCCCGACAGCCGGCGCCTCCCCCGACGGCCCGGCGCGGTGGTGGCTCGCTGATGGCGCCGGCTTCTCCCTTGACTGCCGGCGCGCGGTGGGCCTCCTCCCCCGACGGCGGTGCGGCAGCCTGGTGGTGGGGGTGGCGGCGGCGGCCTAGTGGTGGGCCCGGCGGCACCAGATCTCAGTTTTTTTTTGTTTTTTAAGAAAATATTTTTTGTGCGTGTTAATATGGCGCACGGCAAAGCAGGATCTCCTGTCGTGAACTCATGGGCCCCGTCTGTTAACTTTTGTTTGCTGTGCGCTATGAGAAATGCACGGCAAAGACTATTTGCCGTGCGCTGTGCGTCACGATATAAGGCGCACGGCAAACGTTCTTTACCCGGGCAAATTACTGCCGTACGGCCTTTGCCGTGTTTCCTAGGAAAACGCACGACAAAGGCTTTCCCGTGCGTTTTCTTTCCTTCGCCGTGTGCCGCAGGTGCACGGCAAACGTCGTCTTTCCCGTAGTGTATTTCACATCATTGTTTTTCTTTAGTCTGCTGCTAAATTGCAAATCTGACATTTTTTTACCTAGCGTTTCAATTTGTAACTACCTTGTCTCCATCCAATTTTATATGAAAATGTTACGAACTTTAAGACAAAACTGAACTGGGAAACATGTAGAGAACTACTGTCAGCAAACAAACCACAACGATATGATTTGACCATTATCACTGCTGAATATTTTTACACCGCTATATTGAATTGGATGACTATAATAAACTTTTAATTTATATATCTCTGGTACTGGTGGGTTGTGAATTGTGATCCAAATAAATAGAGGGCAAGACAGCTATGCAGCAGGGATTCTTGATCTCTCCCCATATTATAATGTACAATATATAACATGCAGAGCTCTACCTTGATCTACTGCCATGCTTAACAATCTGTCGAGATTTGGGATCGAGAGGCATCAGGGATATATAAAGTCTGCTGGTGTGAGTGGATAGCTAAGTGCCTAAGTCCAAAGCTAAACCATGCCATCTTTGGTTTGTTCAACACTATTGCTGAGTCACCTATAGCTAGGTCTATCTTCCTCATCTTGCTGCTACTAGCTAGATTATTACTAGTTATATCATCGTTGCACTTAAAACTTAGTCAAATCCCCTGTCCATGTGCAAGGCCGAGATATGGACCTTGGAGATCCGAACAAATGGGATGATATATATGTTGGAATTACTTGTACACTACTAAATATGAATCGTCAACCTTGTGACTGCTTCTTAGTAGTCACCATGCATCCACAGGCTGTTGATCATGATCTGTGTGAGGCAGGCACTGACCAACAACATAGTGTTACGAGAATCTTGATGTCCATTTTCCACTCTCTGCTCTTTCTGAAAGAGTGCCCAACTAAAGCAGTAACTGCATGCCAGTCTTGGTTCGTTTGGTATCTGGTTGTCAGTGCTGAATGCACAGCACAAACATATACATCATCTCCCTCTTGTTAAAATGGAGATATGATACTTAAAACATATATATCATCTCCCTCTTGCTAAAATGGAGATATGATACTTAGTGCTCTCATCGTGAGCGAAAAGACAAAGAGACCTTCCACACTACTAGAAAAATGGAGATATGATACTTAGTGCTTATATAATGAACCGATGTTGGGCCCAAATATATGATTACTCCCTCCATTCTTTAA
This sequence comes from Cenchrus fungigraminus, assembly GCA_036936925.1. Taxonomy (NCBI): domain Eukaryota; kingdom Viridiplantae; phylum Streptophyta; class Magnoliopsida; order Poales; family Poaceae; genus Cenchrus; species Cenchrus fungigraminus. The sequence goes on along the minus strand of CM072770.1, from coordinate 121,476,391 downwards.
TATATGATGCTGATTAGTTCAAAAATGAGCTAACCAACGTCATATAATTGAGAACGGAGGTAGTAGTAAATAAAATGGACCGAGGGAGGTAATACAAGAGTACAAGACCACCATGCGCAAGCATACAATATTGCAAAATGATAAATAATGTTACCCCTAGTCCAGTACTAACAGATACGGTAGCATACTATTAATAATGATCACAGGTCGGGTGTTGGCAATTGGCATACACAGATACACTGATACACAACATATTTTTGCAATGCTAGCATCAGTACCGCCGTGCAGATCATCTCATCTATGCATGTCCTCTGGTCGGTCGTTATGCTCAGCAGCGTTATTATTTTCGAGGTTCGGGAGTCATCTGGAATATGGCCAGTAGCTGTGATCGGGAGTATACGTCCACCTACGAGACTCACCTTTGGAATAGGTGTATTATTCCACATTTTCCCAAAAGGACATTCATTCATTTCTTTTTCCCTGTTGACCACCATGACTAAAACGACGTGACAAATCATGACCCTGAAAGGATAAGGGACGGTGGTGAGCATTTGGGAAAGTTGGGCTGATCGCGTGTCTTCATTCAAGCGAGGGCACAGACACTATCGGAAACCGCGGATTTGCCGTGAGTCCTACTTTTTGCCATGAGCCAAAAGTCAGGCTGGGTTTTGCCGACGGCCACGATTAATGGTTACGGCAAAATAGCTATGTTGGCTCAAAGCAAAATAGCTATTTTACCGTGAGCCTTTTCATGGCCGACGGCAAAATGTTGTTTGCCGAGAGTGGCTCTCAACAACAAACTATTTTGCCGTGAGTACTTTTGTGGCCAATGGTAAAATACATACTTCCCACCTCAACATGATTTTGTAGCCAAATGAGATTCAAATTAGAATTTGAATTCAAAATTTTTTCTGCTCTCCACAATCAACATGTGCTACTCCATATTAATATTTCGTAATTTGTTGCCTTTATTTGCTTTATTTAACTAATTAATTGCTTTTCATGCAATTTTTTTGAGTCAATTCGATTTAAACTGCAAGTGATTCAAATAATCTAGTAAAAGGAGTGGAAAAATGATATTCATGTCATTTATCCAAATTTCAAACATATCGTCCAGGATACAAGATCAAAGACGCGCTTACGAATGATTTCAAAATTTTAAAAAACCCAAATGAAGTCTCAAAATCAAGAAATTTATCAATATCTCATTATATCATACAAGGAAGTTGTGGTAAAAAATTAAGTGAGTTTTGCACATTTTATCACGCACGATGTTTAGAAACCCAAACATCTCCGGAGAAGTTTCATTGAGTTATAAAGGAAGCGGCTAGGTTTGTAGGCAAAGTGACGTTCAAATTGAAATTTGAATTCAAAAACTTTTCTACTCCCCACATACAACATGTGATACTCCATGTTAAAATTTGTTAATTTTTTATTTATTTCCTATATTTAACTAATTCAAATAATAGAAGTAAATGAGTGGAAAAATGATATTCATGTTATTTAGCCAATTTTGAGTTCTTAGCCATAAAATGAAAAAAAAATTCCAACATCTTGTCTAGAAAACACGATCAAGGATCCGCGTGCAAATGATTTTAAAATTTCCAAAAAGACAAATGAAGTCTGAAAATTATAAAATTTGTCAATATCTCATGATATCATACATGGAGGCTGTGGTAAAAAATTTATTGTGTTTTGCACATTTTGTCATGTACATTGCTTACAAACCGAACATCTCTGAAGAAGTTTCATATAGCTAAGAAGGAAACGAGTAGATTTAGGTAAAGTGATGTTCAAATATGAATTTGATTCCAAATTTTTTTACTCTCAACAAACAACATGTGCAACTTCATATTAAAATTTGGTAAATTTTTGTATTTGTTTTCTATATTTAACTAATTGAATACATTTGATGTATTTTTTTAAAAAAATTACTTTGTCGTGGGCCTAAACATGGGCTCACGGTAGACCCTAACTGGGCAGTCGGCCCATGAAAGCTGCCGGCCTAGCCCACCAAAACCCCAGCCTATATATAACCCTACTCCACCCTACATCCCTCCCTCTTCCCTCACACCGTCGCAGCCGGCATCCTGTCGGGGCCCTCCATGCCGCCGCCGGCCTCCTATCGGGGCCCTCCACACCACCCTGCCTACCCGTCCCCCTCCTCCCCCTCTACTCGCCCCTACCCCATGGCGAGGAGCAGCGGTAGGGTTAGGTGTGGTGATGGCGGCTGCTTGAGGTCTGGAGGCCAACCACTTTCCACCCTGCGACGGTGGCCGGTGATTGCGCGAGATCCGCCGCCCGCCGCACTCCTCCATGGCAGTGACCGCATAGATATCCAGAGGGCCTCCTCACCGCCGCCTCCCTCCATGCCGGCGGTGGGCCTCGACTTCCTCTCGTCCGGCTGGCGGCGGCGGAGGACCTCGGCCTCCTCACTTTTGGCAGACGCACGAGATCCGGCCCCACCGCCTTCTCCCTCCTCCTCTCTCAGATCCACCACCTCCTCTCAGATCCCTCCCCTCCTGGCGCCGACGCACATCGGCGCATCAACCTCGACCGTGGGTTGACTCGACGGCGGTGACCCTCTCCCTACTGGATCCAGGTTCCTCTCTCTCTCTCTCTCTCTCTCTCTCTCCCTCCCTCCCTATTTTTTTCCCACAGGTGGTGGAGACGCCCTGGTGGTGGTGGCGTCCTGATAGTGGTATGCAGCAGCCGGGTGGTGATGGTGGCTCGGTGGGGGCACTAGTCGTTGGAGGTCTAGTGGTGGTGGTGGGGCGTCGACGGTCGCGGGGGAAGTAGTGGCGGGCGGCGGCGGAGGGCCTCAGTGCAGCGGTGATGGCCTGGTGGTGGTGGCAACTCCTGTCGGAGCGAACAAGGCAGCAATGGCGGTGGGCAGGGTCGGCCAACCAGCCGGTGGGCCCGCAACGGGATTTGAGATTTTTTTTGTTTCCTTTGATTTTCTTTCCGTGGGCCAAATTTGCTCTCGGCAAACATTTGACGTGTGTCAAAGGTGTGGCTCACGGCAAACAACCTCTTTGTTGTCAAGATGTTTGTCGTGAGCGCTTCACCGAGAGCAGCTCACGGCAAAACTGCGGTCTCCCGTAGTGAGAGGAAGAACGAAACGAAGTGAGAGGCCGGGGGCAGGGAAAAGAGTCGAGTGGATTGACCAGGAGAAGCAAAATGAAATCAGGATTTGGCCGAAAAAGATGTATAGCCAAGTCCAGTGGTAGAATCTGCCTTTCAGTTGTTGTACTTCTTGTGTGTCCATGACATGGTCAATTCCTTTATTAGGGTTCATCCATGTCCGACCATATTACGCTTAGTATTGTTTTCAGAGCCTTTTGATACAATTGTGCATGGGAGGTAGGCATCTGGAATAGAGACAGCTGCTTAGGATTCAGCTGGAGTTGGGTGTCCCACCAGTGAGCATTTGGATAAACATGATGCCTTTATGTTTCTAGAATCTATAGATTATTACGTCAGTTAACCATGCATATACTAATCAGAGATCCCACCTCTTGCTAGAATAATGGATATGTGGTAGGCTGGTAGCTCTGTTTGTCCTAGTACGAAACCTACTTCAATTAATGCTCATGTACGTGCGCAAGGCAGAGACTGGCCGGCCTTAATTTCATATGTAATCTATACAGATAAATAGGACAACCATGCTGTGGTACTGTCACACCCTGAAATTTCTCAATTTCAGAATGTGAATAGATAGAACAATTAAACAACGATTTTCTCATAATTTTAAAAAATTTCAACATCTATTTTCTTTACAGGAAATATAGTATAGGAAAAGCCATTGTTTGTTTTTCAGAATTAAACAAAATGATTATGTGAGTGTTGCATTCATGCTGACGCATCTTGGTGTTTATGAGTGCAAAATGTTTTAAAATGCGTCTAGGTCAAGTTTAGGTTCTTCTGAGAACTTCCAGCCTTTTTGGTGAAAATTGTTCTCACTTTTTCAGAGCTTGATCTATTTTATTAGAAGGCTTCATAATAATCTTTTACAGGAGCTTCAGATATTTTATTTGAACTCCATCATCCATCTTTTGTTTACTATGTCATCTGAGCATATTTGCTACCTTCTAAATCTTATCAAAATCCTATACGTCAATATCTATGGTTATCTAAATCTCCTTGCAGTATCTTGTGTTGCCCGTTTCCTATTTCTTCTACTCTGTATTTCTTTTCTTTATTTCAATCGATCGATTTGAGACTTCGACGGGGCAATCAAGTTGACAGGCCAGGCCTCCTATTTGCAATCATCTTACCTCCTCCACAAACAAGATGAAGGTCCAACTCAATCTCAACTCGGACTCCAAAAATAGCCCAGCTTTGTTTGGGTGTGCACGTCCGGGCCCTGCCCTACCTCTGTATACACAACTTATATCCCTACGTACTCTATTCCGCAACAGTACTACAGCGCCTCGCATGCCCTAGCTCCTTGGCAAGCCGCCGCCGGTGTCGATCAATCTCTCCTCCATGCCCTAGCGCTATGCGCCGCCGTTGCCTGCTTGAAGCCGTCGCTGCTCGATCATGCCCTAGCGCGAGTTGCTGCGGTGCACCGTCCAGGCAAGCAGTTCCGTCGCCGCCGCCTGGAGCAACACCCGTACGTGGCACCAGGAAGCCGTCCGCAGCACGTACGTCGCCGTGGATCCATCTCTGCAGCCAGCTGCCGTCCCCACCGGTTGTCCCCCGTGATCTATTGGCAGTCGCTCGTCACCATCGTTTCGCCACCCAAGTCGCCGGTCGCCATCACGCCAAGATCAGATCGCCGTTCCCATTGGAACAACTCATGGCGTGAGGGTAGCGTGAGCGCCGCCGTGTCCTCATCGTGCCTTGGAGGCACCGGGACATCGCCGGGCCGTAATCCATCTACTCCATCATGACCTGCTGCACCGACTCGCCTGCCTTGGTAGCATCTGTTCCCCTCTCTCTCGTTTCTCCATGATCGCTGCTGCCGCTGTTTAATCTTTTGCCGCTACATGGTTGCCGTCGCATGCTTTTATAAGTTCCACCGGCCACTGCTGTTCTCTGGCGTTGCTAATCAGCTGCAAGCTAACAGTACCATGCATATATGCATATAGGTGACAAAGCCATCGTACGTATACAAGGAAAAGAAGCCTTCTTCCCATGCAAATACAAGGATGACATCATGGTGAGATCATATCCAACACAAATCGTCCCTGCTCAGCCATGTCTCTCGACTCTCCAATGACTGACGTGAGCAGTTGCCCTCATGATCGACGTCAACTCCATTGGTGAGAACCTCAGCATGCATCCTTTCATCCCTCTCTCGCTAATAATCAGCAACGCCATGCATGCCTGTACGTATACAAAGCAAATGCCATCATCAATTCCTTTGCCACATTGTTGATTACTTAAATACCTTGGTGATGTCATGCTTACATCATGCTTAAGCAATAATGATTCTCTTTATCTCAATTTTCATGTGCGTATGCACCACCAATATGCAATATTTGCTACTTGATCATTTCCAATGCACGTGTGTTCATCGTCATGGTCGTCAAATATCTATCTCTTATTTCTTAAAATCAAGGTCCTATTAAATTCAATTATGATTTCAACGTTTCTTGCACCGACATGTTCCTAGAATCAAATCCATCCTTTAGTACGTTCTTTCAAAGTTTTCCTCTTGTTTTGGTGTACTGTTTTTTTAATTTAGTTCATTTGTTTGTTAGTATGTGTGTGCTCTGGATGTTTGCCTTGGATGATTGATGCGAGTAGATTAAACGTCGTTCGAGAGTTTTGAAGAGCAAGAAGTGAAGACATTCTGAGCAGCAACATTACTCTAGTTAAAGGCAAGTGTGTCCTTGTTCTTTTGTCCCAATAATTATTTAATGACTCATTGCATTGCCTTGTATTAAATTTGATGGGTCCCAATAAGGTTAATCCTAGTCTTTTCTATTATTCCTTGAAAACCTGGGTTTACATTTATGTTGGGTAGCTATTCTTAGTTGCTATACTTGGGTTATGGTGGTTTCAATGAACATTAATGATGAACTTACTTTACTTTTATGATATACTACTTCTGGTTAATACAAGATCACTATGCATTAATTGGAACATGGAGAACCACCCAGGAAAACCGTACAACCACAAGACATATGGCTCTGTCTTGGCCGAATAATTAGAGACTCTAGTTTGGGGTAATCTTACCGAAAGGGCAAGGAGCTCATAGGTTGTGCGATGGCTTGTGCAGCCAAGTGGTACGTCACTTGGGGGAGGGTTCATCCCCTTATGGGGAAAACTTAGCGGGTTACCACTTATTAGGGAATCTTTGTAAAGGTCTCGTAGCGTCCCTATGCAGCCACACCTCGGTAGTGTGGTATGGTGCTTGATCAGCATCGCGTGGTTGGGTCTAAAGTTCTTCAGAGCTTTTATGCGACTTTGTTGACGGTTGATTGTCGTATCAAAGTTCGTTTGGATTTGCAAGCGGACAAATCCCCCGTCGTAGTCAAGGGACCCTTCTTCCCTTAAGTGTGAGAACCCAAGGTATCGAATCTGTGAAACAATCTGCAATGCAAGGATTCAATATAGTAAGGCAAGGAACTCTTTCTTTTGAAGAATCAAGTTACATCTAATCTAAGAGATCATCGAGAAAACACATCTAATCTAATCTAATCTACTAAACTCAAGAGGTAGCAAGAGAAAGCAAAGAGATAACCGATCTAGAGAGCCTAGATGATGCATATGTTGTAGCTCCAAACAAGATAGATGAAGATAGAAAAGCGAATCTCATAAAAAGCATCTTTAAACCGTGGCCTCCGATCCGATTCCGAAGACGCCCGCCTTTTGGAGCCACCGTCCTGTCACAACGCACTCCTATTCGTGCGGGTTAGCCTAGGGTGAGTTCGAGAAGAACAAGTTGAAAACACTTGGTCGGTCCGGTATGCACCTCTAGCCACCGCGGCTACAAGAGCACCCTATGCAATCTATCTTAAGTATAGATTGGGGAAGAAGCAAAACCAAGGGAGAACAAAATCATCGAGAAGGCACTTGATCACTAGAAATTAGATTCACTATAAAAACTTCACCATGAATGATTACATGAACAAGATCACCACCGGGATCCTACCTCGATCTTGATCCTTGCCCCGGAGCTCCGACGTGGTCTTCCATGCAAGGTTCCCACGTCGGCTAGGGAAACCCTAGACAACTAGCACGACCCTCCTCTCCGAGATGGTGTCCCTCTAGCTTCTCTACTCCTCGGCGGCGGATGACGAATGAATTGATGTGTGGCTCTTGGCCAGGGGGCTATAAATAGTCCGAATGGCGGCTAGGTCAAAAGGGGTGTCGAACCGGGCCCGGAATGGGCTGGGCCGGTCGGCCTGGGCCGACCGGCCTGGGCCCGTTTTGGCCCAATTCAGCCCCGGCTTCTTCCCCGGTTGCTTCTCGCGTGATTCCTCATTTGTGTGCACTTGCATGTGGGCCTTTGACGTCGTTTCCTTCGCGGTTGAGGCTTGAATGCTTGCCATCCAAGCTTCGCGGTTTTCTGGTTGAGTCCCTGAAGATTTGCACGTTGACGCTTCGGTCCTCAGGTCATTTGGAGTCATGTTCATCGCGTGTCTTGACTCTTGTCGGGCTTCATGATCTTCTTCCAAAGTGCTTGATGAACTTATCCCGAAAGTCTCCTCTTTAGCGTAGATTTCCTGCGTAAACAATTAACTCCAAAATCGACATGCAAGAGTGAACTTGTTATATACGGGGGGTTAGTTCCAATGGATAAGATATAAAATTCATGCCAACACCGAAGGTAAACTCATGGCTAGGTTGACGGAAATTCACCGTCAACAGACTTGTGGTGAAAGTGTACAACCTCTGCAAAGTGTAAAACTAATCGATTAGCCGTGCTCACGGTCAAGAGCGGCCTGGACCCTCACATGATTATTTGAACTTGAAGATGGACTTAAATCGTGCTCCCTGGTTATGTTAGCCATATGCTTATGGCGTATCTCTTATCTTTATGCTTAATTGTGGGATGGTATATACTTATACTTTATTAGTAATCAGGTGCTAATAACATTTGACCAACTAAAAGTGCTTAATGCAGTCAACCTGTCAGCCTTTCCTTGTTCAAGCCTTTGCATTCATACTTTCCCCACACTTGCTGAGTACGACAAGTGCTCACCATTGCTATAAACAATGTTTCTCAGAAAGAGGAAGCTGCTATGAAGACGTTGCTGGTGCTAGGCGTACGCAACTCCCAGTCGACTGCCTGTGATGTTTGGAGCCTTCGTTTCCAGGATTAAGCGTAAATCTCTGATAATCTCCCTTTTTCTTACGTGATACTGTTTCTGTATACACTTATATGTCACTATATGCATGAAATTTGATCCTGGCATGCATATAGGTTTGCACTTGGTTTTCTTTAGAAAAACAGGTGTGACAGGTACTTTGGACATTCTCTACATTTGTATACAAGTAAGTTTGGCAGCAGCATTCGCTGAACTACTAGCTCAGGGACGCGCCTCTATCATTTCCATGCTCAATTATTAGCAATATCTTGAGATTTTCGGCTTGGGAGGCATTGGGAATGTAGTCTGCGGCTACAATATGGTGTAGAGGCCAAAGCATGATCAGTCCAACGCTAAACCCAATGAAGATAGCGAAGCCAGTCGAAGTTATGACTGGCTATACTCTACATTATAATGTACCTACTTTGATCTATTGCCATTTAACAATCAGTCGAGCTTTGGGCTCGAGAGGCATCAAGGATATATGAAGAGTGGAGCTTCTTGCCACCCAGAGTTGAAGCCATTCCAAACAGGCTCGTAAGTGGATAGCTAGGTCCAAAGCTAAACCATACCATCTTTGGTTCCTGAGTCGACGAAACTGCGGAATCACCAAGGTCTATATATTCCTCACATGACCGCTAGCTATTGTATGGCGTCACCCTTAAACTTTCAAACCACCTGTGTCGTTGAAATCAAGATACAATATCTTGATTAAGCATCATGCTTAGCATCGTCTTGTGAGCTTTGGGCTTGGGGGGGGGGCATTTAGGATATGGTTTGCACTTTGCAGTAATCAGGTTCATTCCGGTGGATCCAAGGCTCGTCTTTCCTTCTTCTGTTCCTATGGACACCATGGTCTGATTGTCTCATTCCTAACATCATCTTCCTGAGCTCATGTCTCCGGCCTTTGTCTCTAGCTAGTCATTAGTCATGACAGAAAATTAAGCCAATTGAAGTTACTAATATAAAAAAACTTAATTAATTTGTGACATGAAAAATGTATTTGTACAAAATTGTCACGATTAATACTTTGAAGTTACCATACTTCTCTTCGCATAGAAAAAGTGCTTAAGAGATCAGTAGTAATCGATAAGTATGCATATATATGTTGCACACCGTATTATTTCCAAAACATCAAGTGAAGAATGAAGGTAGTAACAATAAGCAACCGCGATAATCGTTCCATGTATCACTTGTTTGCAAGAGGCTAACATGTTATTACTCCCTCCATCCCAGAATATATATAGCTTCATTTAGCATTCAAAATTTGTCCCTAATATAGCTACGTTTGGAGTTAAAGCTGAATATTTAATTAGCAAATAGTCTAAAATACCCCTCCTCTAGAAATAAATAGTAAATAAATGAGCAAAGACCAATGCACCAGAAATGATGTTTTTTAACACGCATGCACCAACTTTCCTTTTTTCAAGGTCGAGATGTTGAACGGTAATGCTGCCATCCATAAATCATGCGTCCATATATTCATATGCAGCACGACCAAGTTTAACGAAGGGTATATTTGACCTTTTTCCACTCTTGTTAATATGTCTGAAAAATGCTAAACGAAGCTCTATTTTGGGATGGAGGGAGTACTAGTTTATTTACTAAAGTTTTCCTGAAAAGTTATTTAAACTTAGAATGCTATTTTACTAAATTTTTCTTAACGCTTTCCTTTTAGGTGAAGAACAAGATCAAATATTGTACACACTACCACAAAACGGAGATTTCGCGAGAGGAACACCATTTTCGTGAGAGTAGTTTTTCAACTCTCGTGAAAATGTTTGTTTTCGTGAAGATGTTAGAAAACTCTCACAAAAATGTATTTTCATGAAGGTACTTAGCAAACCTTCACAAAAAAGAACATTTTCGTGAATATACTCAGCGAACCTTTACGAAAATGAACATTTTTGTGAAGGCTTTGTGCAAACTCTCACGAAAGAGGTGCAGATTTCGTGAAGGTGCGTTTCGAACTCCCACAAAAATCCTCAACTCTCACGAAAATATGGATGCTGCTCTCAGATTTCACTATAATTTCGTGACAGGAGCACCATTTTCGTGAGAGTAATTAAAACTCTCATGAAAATATAATTTCGTGAGAGGCATTCCATTTTCATGAGAGGGATTCACTCTCATGGAATAATAGGATACACACACTTCATGGGCTTACTCGTTTTTCATGAGAGGCTTAACTTCATGTGTTGGACTTGTAGGATCTGTATGCCAACCTATGGTACAAATGTATGTATCTATGGATTTGTGCATCTAGGAACTTGTAGGATCTAATGGCTGTAGCTTTATTATTAACAGATATGGATTGTTAGGCTATAGCATCTATATGGACTTGTTGTATGGTAGCTTTATTCATGTATGTCTGTTGTGGATCATATATGTGCATGTTGGTTTATATATGTGCTGGGATGTGAGTTGTATGTCCATTGTGGATCATATTTCCTGGTAGCATGAAACTCTCATGAAAAAGCCACAATTTTCATGACGGTAGCGCTCATGAGAATTAGAATTTCCATTTGGCTTTCCACTTTTCGTGGTGGTTTGTACAGTTTTCATGAGAGTCAGAGGCTCTCAGGAAAAACAACTGTGGCAGACTTTTCGTGATGTTCGACTCTCATGAGAATAACCCTAATTATTTCGTGACAGTACTACCTCTCACGAAATCAGATGTGCCACTTGGCTTTGGAACTATTTCGTGACAGCCTGTGTGGTTTTATGAGAGTTTGGGGCTCCTAGGAAAAATAACCGTGACGGACTTTTCGTAAAAGTCGGCTCTCATTGAAATGAGTTTGGCGACCTCGTGGAGGGCATTGACACGAAATATACTCACGAAAAAGGATCCTAACAGTTCACTCTCACGAAAATCGTGTTTTCGTGATGCCATATTAGTGAGAGACTTTTCGTAAGAGAGTCACTTCACGAAACACTATCGTGATGGTTTTAGCTATTTTCGTGAGGGTTTTTGACTCTCACGAAATTTCCATTCTGTGGTAGTGACACGTGGTAAATATATTTAGTGGTAAGTGCAGTGGCACTTACTAATTATTATTATATATGTGTGCATAGTACATCTACAAATAAAATGACTGTTTCTTACACAGAAAGTTAAAGGAAAAAATTAAACTCAATGCTCAGATTCAATAGGATATATATAGAAGAATGCTTTGGATAGTGGATACTACATAATAATAAATTCAAAGCTACTTTGTCCCTAGCACTAACAAATTAATCTACTTCAATACTTGCTCATGTATATATATAGTCATGTGCAAGGCAGAGACCGGCCGGCCTGACCATCCGTGGAGTGTCTCTGCATATATATTATTCAAGGTAGAAGTCGGCCGCACCATAGACTTGTACAAGCTCCATCTTGTCCATGGTCATTCTTGTACATATATATATTTTGGGCTTGGGAGGCGTCCGGAGTAGAGTCTGCCGTTATGTTTCGAGATGCTGTTAACACCGTTTTTTGGAAAAACAAGTCAAAAAGGATAAGAAGGAGTAGCCGATGAAAACAGAGTGCAATCGGCCGATTGGAAAGGGAGAAAGGTGGTCAGCAGAGCTCGCCGATGGTCAAAGAGTCCAACCTTATCTATTGATAGACTGGTGGACCCAACTGATCGGCCAATGGTCAACCGGAGAATCGGCCGATGGTCAACCGGAGAATCGGCCGATAGAAAGAAAAAAAAGGTGGAAATCAAGAGGATACGCCAAAAAGGAAAGCATGGCGGAGGCGGGTCAATCCACGATTGACAACGGGTCAAGAGTCAGTTTTAGGAAGTTTTGACTCCTGTGAGAGTCCTTTTCTATTTTTAGTAGTGTTTATTTTCTTTAGATGCAAGTAAACAGTGCCGTAATCGGCTAGGAGTCGGTTTGTCCTCAGGACATAAATAGCGACCCTGCGTGGTCGGGAAAAGGGGTACACACCAATATCAAACAAACCGCCTCCAGGCAAACCCTTTACAATTTACAACATCTACTTTTCGGTGACTTCGCCATTGCGTGTTTTCTTCTTTTCTACAACGTCGTCCTTCAAGTTCGTCGGGCTGCATCGATCGATCTCCGGCAAGCTTGTGAGTACCGTTTTACCGAATAACCCTAGGTTTTAACCTCCGGGCGCATCGCTGAGGTTTCGTCTAGTTCTTTATTCACCCCTTACCGATATTAGCTAGATCTGCAAGTCTTTGTACCAATTCTTGTGGGTTTAGCTTTTATCACCAATCTACCCCACTCGATCTAGATCCTATCGGCTTCTATCATCACAGCCGATTCCGACCTGTTCGAGTGCTGACTTCACGATCGGCCGATCCAGCCGATCTATCTATCTACTTATCAGCGCCTCGGTCGCTCTCGAGCCGGCCGATCCCGCTTCTCTGTATCGGCCACTGCTACACATGTCACTGAAGGACCATCAGTTCTCTAGCTGATCCCTAATATTTTTTCCATTGTCAATCAACAGGTCAGATTGACTGGCACGCCTCGCTACAGACCGGGGAGTCACGTGTGTCGCGCGCGGAGGTGACGTCCTATTTTCGCGTCAACGGATGCAGCTCAATTCCTGAGTCTATCGGTAAGACCTTCTCCAATAGTAGGTGACGCCATGACTCAAGCTTGCGTCCAACTTGGACGAAAAAAAGAATGAGAAAATTCACTAGCATCGAAGTAATCAAGGCGATGTGAGGGAGGAGTCTAGGGTTCTATTTGAGTGTGCTTATCCCATCCACGCTTAGATTATAATCTAAGCGAATATTTTCTCGCTTCTGACTTTTCGCTTTTCTTAGTTCACCCGACAGCTGGGTCATCGAATTCATGTAATCGCAACCACCATGTAAACCGTGCCGAGAAAATAAAATACTTCTCTTAACTTTTCTAGAACTTTTCTTCTTCTTAACTTGATTGAGAGTACAAAGTCCATCTTCCACATCTGTACCGCTACAAAATTTCCTAGAGAAGTTTCCTGTGCAAAATTCCATTCGACGATTAATTTAAAGAAGAAATAGTCCTAGTTCTTATTGCCCAAATAAAATAAAATGTGCCAAGCTAGTTCTATATACTACCTCCGTTTCTGAATACTTGACGCCGGTGGATGGAAAAACAAGTCATTTAACACTAGAGCTGATGTCGGAAACGACATATAAATAAAAACTGAGGTAGTATATACTTGCTCCAAATATAGAAGACACGTACATGCTGGATGAAGATATATCATTGGAGCCCAAATAAATAAGTAGCGATGGTAATATAATACCACCACCATGTGCAAATGCAAGCAGTATACTGCAGCTTACTAATGATCACGCGCAAGGCGACAGAACGAGCATGATTGAAATACATCCAAATAAATAGATGCACCAGGACTTATATATTCACTACAAATCAAACCCCCCTTTTGCAACGCATACATGTGTTGCTAGAAATCCAAATAAGTGTTGGTAGGATCTATACCAACACATAGTTTATGTGTTGCGAGAAGTGGTGTTGCAAGGGTCTATTGCAACATATACATATGTGTTGGTAAGTTGTGTAAAAGTGTTGCAAGCTAGCAACGGATATTTTACCAACGCATATATCTGTTGCTATCTAAAAAAGTGCCCCTTGCATGGTTTTTTATTACCACTGGATTCAGGTTGCTAAAATGTTTCTCTTTTTTTTTTTTGCACTTGATGAGATTAGTAAACCACATATGCCATTAAAGAGATACATTTCGCACATCCATTCTTAGCAGAGAAGAGTAATACTTAATATTTTCATTCAATTGGATAACAGATTGTAGTCAAGAAATAGGTAGCACAAAATTTGATTGAATACAATGATTTTGTAAAGTACAACGCGATAAGAAAAAAAATCCATGAAGCCTGGGCTAGCAATAAGTTCTTTTGAGGAAGTCCTATACTCCATCCTTTGAAGATCTGGATATCCAAAGTGTTACGTATCATCCTGCGTGAAATATGATGCTGTGGTAAGTACAAAGGGAGGTGATATCCAAATAAACTTATGGGGTTTGTAGGCGGCAGCATGATGAAATAGTGGCATTTTTTAAATACAAAACTCAGACTAATCAGATGCGTCGCCAAGTATCACAATGGTATCAAAAAAAAAAGAGGCAAATCTTGGTTACAGTAATCTAAGTCTGTTCATTGTATACATTCTGTGTTAATTAAAACAGAGCATGTTTGTGTACGAAATGAAGAAATGTAAGGCTAGAATACTATGGTTGAAGAATATGTTTTACCTAATCTAGCTGCAATGTCCAAAAAGTTTGTTTCGCAGAAGTTTGATCCTTTGCATCTGCAAGAACAAGGGTTACCTAATACGAATACGAAAAAGGAAACATTGTTAAAGAAGCATATGCTAGATATTAATACTATACTTGCGAATAGAAAAATCATTGACATTATAAAGAATCACGATTTAAAATTACCTTAGAATTAAGATTGGCACAGTCTTCTAGGTTCAAGTGCTGCCATGTTCATTTGAGTTGTAACAATCTCATTTTCTGTAATCTACATATACAGTGCAGATCATATAGAATTTATGTCACAAATGGTAAAGTAACTAATAATGGTAAGGGATTCTTGTAAATAAAGAGAGTGAAAGAGTGCATAGCTACGACATTGTTTATACGATTAGAACTTAAAAACATAGCTAGGATGGCACTAACTAATAGAATGCAAATGAGATCAGGATCGCTACCAGTATCAAAAAAATAGCTTAGACTATAAAGGAATAAATGGTACCGATAATTTTCTTGGTATAGTTCACGAGCTGCTAGCTGTCAAATCATATTTGTAGTCTTCTAGAAATAGAGGATCTGCAACTGGTCAGAAACAATACGTGATACACGATCACAAGGGCAGTTAGAGATATGGATATACAGATCCAGTCCTGGATTCTACTGGTGAACCCCACAGCAATCGCTCAATACTATTGGATGCAATTAAAAGAGGACAAGGACACAACGATCGTTTTCATGTAAATCCACTTTAGATTTGTTTCATCGAACAAAACAGGGGAACGAAAAATTATGAATTGTGCAAGACAATTTGTATCCTATAATGAAAAAACTGAAGGACAAAATCGAATCCTTGCACCTTGCAGTCATAGAAGCAACATGGTACTCACTAGTAATCTCCGCTAGATCCATCTGCCGCCTCTCAGATCGTCGGATCCCATTGACCCTAGTCGGCGAGAGTCCGGCTCCTACCGGTAGGAACATACTGCCAACAAGAGGAGGTTGGTGCAAGGAGATGAGAAGACGAGCAGAAGGAGCAAGGCGGCCGGCGACGCTGCTGTAGATCGAGGAGACGAGACGATGGGGAGGCGGAGGAACCGTCGGTGGTTTCTCGAGAGGACTTACCTTTCTTTCTTTTTTTGACTGTGCCGAGGAAGGTAATAACTCCTTAATTTTATAAGTGGCGTTAGTGAAAAAGGGGTGGGAGGTGGGCTGGTTGCTACCGGGATGAGCCACCAACACATATGGGCCTCCGTTGCAAGCCATGTGTTGCTAGAGATGGGTTTGTGACGTAGTGATTTCTATGTGTATACATAATTATACCCCGTACCACACAGATACACCATATGCTAAGCATTATTTTGGGAGCTCTCTCTAGGCTCGGGAGGCATATAAACAAGTTTTGGTGTGTGTACTGCACCTACGTGTGACACTTCCTATACACAGAAAGTGAAAAAGACCCAAAACAACTGGTCAGTGAAAAAAAACTATAATAAAACCTTCGGGAATTAATGACATAATATATTCAGAGAATGTATTTTTTCGGACCTGATTCTTACTGCCTCATATGTTTTTGGGATGTGCCGTGTCTGAAATTTACTAAAAACAACACTCATTTTGGGACGGATGGACTACCTAACTAGCGTGCAATAATGTTCAATGGAACTCCATATTGTCACAACAGATCCGTGACCGTGACTCTGAGTTTTTTTGGATTGAAGTATAATTAATTAAGACATTTTTTGGGAGTTATGGGAGAATATAGGTGGGGATTTTGTTTTTCCCCAGGAATTGTTTACATTAATTGGACCATAAAATTCTCGACTTTAAAAAATTAATTAGAAAATACTCCCTCCATCCCAAATATAAGATCTTTTTGACTTTTGATGTTCACGTTTGACCATTCGATTATTCAAAAAATTGTGAATATTATTTATTTTGTCATGACATGTTTAATTATCATGTATATTTTAAGTATACCATAATTGTTTTTATATTTTCACAAAAATTTTTAATAAGACGAATGGTCAAACGTGATAAGCAGAAGTCAAAAAGTATTTATATTTTGGGACGGAGGGAGTAATAATGTAACCTTTGGCCCATCTGACAAAAACGCCATGCAAATGTTGAATGTAGTATGCACTTATTGCAACCACAAATGTTACTCTCATGATCCTAATTACAACCACAGTATATGCAGCAGTGAATACTAAATAGTGATGCACGCTGACAAGGATTTTGCCGGCATGTGTGTTTGTATAGATCTATCTACTTGATGGTTAATTGCTGTTGCTGCTGAATGCACTGGCCAACAAGCAGTTCAAATAAGCTGCTTCTTTTCAAGGAAAAAAGCATATACAAAAAGCAACAATTATATATATTCAACAACTTGCATCGTCCTGGTACTTAATGCCCATATCAAAACACAACACCTAGCTCGATCTTTATACAAGACCATGCACCTGCAAGATGTCCAATGTTACTCCTAGTCGTCCCAGCACAAGCACACTGTTTGTTACAAACTTTGCAAATCTTCTTCATCGTCTCCTGCACTATGCATGGGCTTGGGCTCGGGAGGCATCGGGAGTGGGGACTGCAGCTGTTGCTGTTCCTGACCGTGAAAGCACAGCTTGCAATCCTCTGTATAACTGTAATGATCGACTTGCCTTGTTAAGATGTCTAGTCATGGTGTTCATGCGAGAGCACAAGCATATAAATTTAGGTGATTAGCCGGTAATTCTGCAGTGCAGGATACAGGATGATCAGCTGGAGATTCTTCAATGCTGGTGAAGAAAAACAGTTGTAGGTGAACGGAAGTTGTTCTCTCTCTCACTTCTTTGGGCTTCATCTAGGGTTTCTTGGGCGAAACCTTTTGCTTCTATCTTCTTTGTAAGACTTCCGCAAAAGTTGATTGAGAAGTTCTACCAAACCAATATTGGCACACGATTAAGGCAGGGGATTTGCCACCATTAGTCTGTCTGAAGAAAAAAACTAGAACTGCACTTTTTGAGGACTTAAGGGGTATGAACTAGGGTGTCTACATATATGTAGATTAAAGCCGGATGTTGGCATCCAAAAATTAAATTTGCAATGCTAGAAATAATGTGCAAGGCTCATCCATGTTCCATCATTATGCTTAGCTTAATTAGTTTTGCTTGGGCTTGGGAGGCATCATCAATATAGCCACGAGCTCTCCAAATAGATCTGGCCGGCTTCAGTGGTAAAACATGTCGTTCGTGCATATTGCATTGACATTTCCCATAGGTAGGTCTGAGTTTCTATCTCTCGTACCAATCGTGCTCAGTTCATCACCTAGTCTATCTTCAATTATATCTCCACTAGTTCTGGTTACCCCACTTGTAGATGATGTCACCGTGGATACGAGCCCTCATTGGTCATTGCCATCCTCTTTGTCCGTGTGTACATCAGGACTAATAAATTGCTCTATATCGTGGAAAGTCAAAAGCATGTATGGTTGTAATTAGGAGGAACACTCATAAACAAATCACTTACCATAGTAGTACATTTGTGGTTAATATACACGATCGAGTTCAAGGCAATGTGACGGCTATAGTACATATGGTGTGGGTTGACGGTGAATTTCCGTCAACCTAGCCATGAGTTTACCTTTAATGTTGGCATTGATTTATTATTCTAACCACTGGAACTAACCCCTCGTATATAACAAGTTCACTCTTGCATGTCGATTTTGGAGTTTATTGTTTACGCAGGAAATCTACGCTAAAGAGGAGACTTTCGGGATAAGTTCATCAAGCACTTTGGAAGAAGATCATGAAGCCCGACAAGAGTCAAGACACGCGATGAACATGACTCCAAACGACCCGAGGACCGAAGCGTCAACGTGCAAATCTTCAGGGACTCAACCAGAAAACAGCGAAGCTTGGATGGCAAGCATTCAAGCCTTAACCGCGAAGGAAACGACGTCAAAGGCCCACATGCAAGTGCACACAAATGAGGAATCGCACGAGAAGCAACACAGGAGGAAACCGGGGCCGAACTGGGACGAAACGGGCCCAGGCCGGTCGGCCCAGGCCGGTCGGCCCAGCCCGTTCCGGGCCCGGTTCGGCGCCCCCTTTGACCTAGCCGCCATTCGGACTATTTATAGCCCCCTCGCCAAGAGCCACGCGGGAATTCATTCGTCATCTGCCGCCGAGGAGTAGAGAAGAGAAGGACACCATTCCGGAGAGGAGAGGGTCGAGATGGTTGACTAGGGTCCCCTAGCCGGTGTGGGAACCTTGCATGGAAGACCACGTCGGAGTTCCAGGAGCTAGGATCAAGATCAAGGTAGGATCCCGGTGGTGATCTTGTCCATGTATTACTTCTATGTTGAATTAGTAGATTGAATCCGATTCAGCATCAAGTGCTTTCGTTGAGATTTTGTCTACGTTTGGGTGTTTTCCTCCCCGATCTATCCCGCGGGTAGATTGCATAGGATGTTCTTGTAGCCATGGTGGCTAGAGGTGCATACCCGATCTACCAAACATTTTTCATCTCGTTCTTCTTGAACCCGCCGAGTAGTACCAACCCGTAAGATTATCCCCCGTAGTGACAGTACAGTAAAGGAGAAAAACGGGAGTCCTCGGAGTCGGAACGGGAGCCATGCTTTCAATGAGATTCGTTTTGCTATATTCTTCTTTACTTTAGAACTTCAACAAAAGACTCGATCCAATCTCTAGATTGGTTCTCCCCTCTCTTTCTCTTGCTACCTCCGGTGTGCGGTAGGCTAGATGAGTTATGATGATGATCTAGTAGATTAGATGCAAAAACAACCTCTTGAGATCAAAGTTTTTCCGCTTATTAGATTGGATCTTGCGTTACACATTGTTCCACAGATTCGATACCTTGGGTTCACACTTAAGGGAAGAAGGGTCCCTTGACTACGACGGAGGACTTGTCCGCTTGCAAGTCCAAACGAACTTTGATACGACAATCAACCGTCAACAAGCCCCTTTTCTGGTGCCGTTGCCGGGGAACAAGTAATCAAGATTCAATCTAGTTTGCGTTTGTGAGTATTTTCAGTTTTTCTCTTGATTTTTCTTTTGCATCTCTTAATTTTGATCATCCTCAAAACAAAAAAAATCAATCTAGGGTTTTGCTAAACCCTAGTTTTCTTTTAGCTTTTGTATATATTTTGTTTATTGCTAACCCTAATCGGAGATGGACGGCTACATCTCCAACAAAAAAAACATATATTTTGTGGATGGTATAGAAAAATTTTGCAGGCAAAGGTGACGTGCAACACAAGATCTAAAAGCGGAGGCCGAACATCGTCGAAATCTCCAAAAGAAACTCCACCCCCAAGATCGAAAGGAGATCAACCTCATCCGCCACTCATCCTAGGGAGATCGTTCCTCAAGACCGTCGGAACAATCAACGTCGGCAAGGAGGAGATCAAGTTTGACATCGATGGCGTGAGGAGTGCGTTCAAGTCAACTATGATTCGAGGTATGTAACACGATTCATGTTAAATACATTCTACCTTGTCGTCGCATCGGAAGGAAGGAGCCAAAGGAGACTGAAGCCAAGGAAGAAAAGTTGTTGCGTCCGTCAAGACCAAGAATCAATGGCCGCCTATAAAGACCAAAAAGATGACTAAGCCGAAGAATAAACCTACACCAAAGCCATGGATGGTGTAGAAGTGGGTACCCAAGATTGCAACGCCCACAAAGAGCGTTGATCCGAAGTAATCAAGTGACGAAGTCTAGCCATGGACTATAAACGAAGCGCTAAGCGGGAGGCAACCCGTTTCGTCGAGTCAAGAATAAGCTACTGGGAGGACAACCCGATTCAAGATTTTTCGAGTCTTTTCAAGTAAGTTAGTTTTGAAATTTGCTACGCAAGACATTAGACTTAGAGTGGTTGAATAATGTTAGAGACATAACTCTTGGTTGGATATTCTATTTGGATCATAAACCCTTTACATGAGCCATCCTATGAGTTATTTGCTTCTTTTCGAGAAACCAAAATCAAAAAAATTCAGAATCTATCTCAACCTTTCGTCCTCTTCATGATGTTATGGTTGACTTGTTTTACATGCTAAAAACACACGAGTAGAGCCATGCCTTGTACCTAGATGTTATTTAAATTTCAGCGCATGGTAGGACTCGCGTGAACCTAGAAACTAGACTTTTGGTTGGTTTAAAAATTCATATCCTTGGTTTCTCTAGAGTTAGAATTTTTCTAAGCCTCATTTAATTTTATTTCATTCAAAATCTCTCTCATTTGACCAAAATTAGAACCTAAACCTATGCCCTCATGATCAAGCTGGGAAAAGCTTGCTCTCAACTAATGTAAGCAAACAATACCGGTGAGACCAAAATAAAAGTAGTCGAAAAACATTTTCGACTTACATTTGTTTTTAATGCTTTAAAAACTCCTCTAAATTTATACTTAAACTCGTTGCAAGCTCTGAGTTTATTTTTTTATTTTTCAAAATTAGAGGAGTGCTTAGCATTAAAACATTCTTAGAGGGTTGCAATTTGATTAACTTAACCATGCATGCACAATGATGCATCACGGGATGCCCTTCCAACATCTTTTATCAAACCACATGCAAAGGACAAGCATGGGGGGGGCAGCCAAGGCTTTGTTTTGGAGGAATATCATGGAGGCATGTGAGGCAAGGGAGCATGGAAGTGACTCAAGGCAAAACCATCAAGTGGAGGGATCAATAATGCAAGCAAAGGAGTGGACGAGAGCATTTGGGCGGTGCAACCCCGTGGAGCACGCGGTCACAAAGCAAAAAAGCAAGCATGAGTGCACTGGAGAAGAACCGAGCCAGGAAGAGCAGCGAGGCCCCTAGGCCGGTCGGCCCAGGCCGGCCGGCCTCACCCCTTTTTAAAGCCCTCGGTGCCCGTCTTCCTCAGGTAAGTCACTTGCCCAGTTCCTTGTTCGTGTGCTTGAGCTTGTAGTCCAGAACCACCTTAGACTTAGCTTTCCACTCCGAGTTTGTTTCGTCCAACAAAATCCATCCTAAATCCACTCAAAGTCCATACTCCAAATAATAATTGTGTGCCTTGTTACCGGTTGAAAACCCTGGGTTTATATTTGAGAGGAGAGTGCAGCAACCATGTGGAAGAAAACTACAAGTCTTTTCACCAAGAAGAAGGGATCATCGTCGTCCAAGCCATCATCGACAACCTCTTCGAGGAGGCACTCGGTCTCCGAGTCTCCTCGGAGTATGGAGGAAGACACGGCACCACCGAGGAGGAACGACACTCTTCTCCTCGATGGCATGAGGGCCACACGAAGCTCGTCTATGAGGTTCATCGAACCTCAAGGACGTACGGAGGAGCCGCTCGTCCAACCTCATCGCTCGACATGATCATCCGCTCCGCGGTACTCCAAGTATGGGTTTATCATCATGACGGAGGAGGAGGAGAAGAAGCTCACTCGCCTTGAGAAGAGGCTTGTGGCAAATGTCGACTTCGACGACCAAGCTCTCCAAGTGTTGGGTTTTCATACGGATATTTATTACATGTTGTTGGGTGCAATTCTCCAACGGAGTGTCGGTAAACACCCACAAGGAATTCTCCTTGGAAATTCTCATGACCATGGCGCCTATCCTTGATGAAGGAGTGCCGAGTCTCTCATTCCGTTTGGAGGGAGTTGAACAAGTGGTTCCCTATGAGTATACTAGGGAATTACTTGGTTTTCAAAAGGGAGCCCCAGAACAAGTGGATGTGCATGGAGGCACATTGGAAGGTTTTTGGAGTATGATCGCGGGAGAAGCTCACCGGCAAAGAAATAGTATCCGGAACCCCATCATCCAAGTATTTCACTCATGGATGTGTAAGAGGATTTTGGGGAGAATGAAAGAGACCAAGATAACTGACATGGAGGTGAATTGGCTTTACTTGGCTTTGATTGCCAGGCAGCCAATCGACCCCACTCACCTTATGATCAACCGGTGGTGTTGTGAAGCAACATCGGGTTCGGGAGATATTGCTCGGGGTGTTATCTCTCCATGTTGGCTATCTCTTTGAGACCGGGAATTCCAAGAAACCCGGAGCATCTCCTAGTCGGGACTTCCCTTGGGATTGATTATATGAAGCAAGGGAAATACATTAGTGGAGATGAGAGAGGAGGCTTTAAAGTGGTCAAAGTAAATTTGCCCCTACCGGATGCAAGATTAAGGCTTTTTCTTGAGGGGAAAGAAGATTGGTTAGAGGAAGGACTTCTTGTGTCAGCGAAGAAAAATAAGAGAGGAAGGATTGTAGAAGAAAGTTCTTCCGCAGCCCAAGAAGAAGGTGCGCAACAAAATTATGTGCCACCATTTGGAGGAATTCCGGCGCCGTCGAGTTGCTACGGTGGTGTACCAATGTTTTGCAGTACCCAACGTAGTCTTTGCGGAGCCATATGCACATCTTCCTCAACCACAACAAAGTGTGGCCATCATTGGAGGATACGCCGCGAGAAACATGCAAACTATCACAGCCATCCAAACCAATGCAAACCAAATGGGTGAAGGAAATGCAAACATCGCTTATGAGCTTGGACGCCTTCACTTAGCACCACCGGGACAATTCATAGGAGGAGCGGTGCAATCCTATTATGAGCAAGGGTACAACAATCAAGATTATCAATATCAACCACCGGCGGAAGATTAGAGAGAGGAGGAGCTTTAGTTTAATCTTTCCTTTTCCCTTTTCTTTAATTTTCAACTTGTATGCGCCAATGTATGCGTAGTGTTTTCAGTTTTTATTTAATTTTCAGCATGTGTGTTAGTGTTTATTTTCATCATAAATAAAGTCACCACCTTGATCAACCTTTGGTAAAAATATTAAGTTGATGCCATGATAATATATGATGAAAAGTTGCCACTTTGCTCAACTTTTGTACTTGTTTTATGCATGATTAAGCTAATGCTCTCTTTAATATGAATCTGAAATTAATTAAATGCTAGCTTAATCTTTTGTGGAGGTTATGATAAAAATAAGACCCATAGTGTTATTTTCATGCTCTCAATTTTGGATGAGTTAAAGATGATTTATTTTTGTTCTTAAAAGTAATGCTAACCTTGTCATGAATACCACTTGCGTGTTGCTTTACCTATCCAGAGCCATATATATATTTGAGTGCAAAAACTTAGTACACAAGGTTTATTTTTGGGTGAGTTATTTCAGGTCATGATTTCTCTGGCCCGAGACTAAGAACCTGGTCATTCCGTTTTTGCGTATCTATCTTTTTGCTAGCCTTTTTATCCGTGCATTGTCTATCCCCACATCGGAGATTTCACAAACCTCGCCGGATATCCACCCTTAAAACCAAACATCATCTTTTGTGTTTACCTCCTTGACCACAACCTATCGTTGAGTATGGATCGTCAATTCAAGGAAGATCGCAAGATGGTGCCAAGATTGAAGATTTCAAGTATCTCTCCAAAGGAAAAGTATTTCTAGTACCTACCTTATCTCTATCACCTCTTTGTCCGAGGACGAGCAAACGTCTAAGCATGGGGGAGGAGGTAGGTACAATGCAATTTAGAGTTCAAGGGGAGCAAATAAAAAAATGATGAAAGAAAAAAAAGAAAAAATGAGTATAAAAAAAAGAGATAAAGAAAAAAAATATGTATGAGAAAAGAAAAAAATATGAGTTTATAAAAATAAAATAAAGTGAACTCCCCGGTTCTCTAAAGTGCATTAGGAATCTCAAAAGTTTCAAGATTTAAGATCCAAACTCATCTTTCCAACCATGTGCAATCCGATAACGAGGACTTACTTTGTGCCTCGGGATCACTCTTTGCCATTTGCACATGTCCACCTATCTCAAAGTGTGTGTATTTTTCTCTCCCCCTCCTTGATATAACATTAATTTCTAATGACCTTTTTGACGAGTCTCGGTAAGACCATGAGAAGCTTGTCTTGTTTTGACAACATCTCATTTATAATATCTTGGTAGGACTAAACTTTCCCAAAAAGCTCCACATAAAGCCTTCCACTATATATATTGAGAGGGGAAAGGAGTAGAATGAATAGGCTTTGAGAGACAATATAAGATGAGAGTACATGAGCAAGATGCAAGGAAGTTTATTTTTGAACTTGGTTTAGCTCTTTTTCTTCATCTCGCTCTTAATTTCAAAATTTCTTAAGATTCATTTGAAATTTGGGAGCATGAGGTAATTACTTGTGGGAAGTGCTTAAATTAATATCTACCCTCCATAAGGATGAAGGCTAGTACATTATGGAACTTTAATAATTAAATCCTTGAGAGCATTATGTTTTCTCGTGTATGATCAAGTGCAGGGTATAAGCAATGAAAGGCAATGTTGATATTCATTAAAGGCTTACTCGAGGACGAGCAAGGTTTAAGCATGAGGGAGATGTTGACGGTGAATTTCCGTCAACCTAGCCATGCGTTTACCTTTAATGTTGGCATTGATTTATTATTCTAACCACTGGAACTAACCCCTCGTATATAACAAGTTCACTCTTGCATGTCGATTTTGGAGTTTATTGTTTACGCAGGAAATCTACGCTAAAGAGGAGACTTTCGGGATAAGTTCATCAAGCACTTTGGAAGAAGATCATGAAGCCCGACAAGAGTCAAGACACGCGATGAACATGACTCCAAACGACCCGAGGACCGAAGCGTCAACGTGCAAATCTTCAGGGACTCAACCAGAAAACAGCGAAGCTTAGATGGCAAGCATTCAAGCCTTAACCGCGAAGGAAACGACGTCAAAGGCCCACATGCAAGTGCACACAAATGAGGAATCACGCGAGAAGCAACCGGGGAGGAAACCGGGGCCGAACTGGGCCGAAACGGGCCCAGGCCGGTCGGCCCAGCCCGTTTCGGGCCCGGTTCGGCGCCCCCTTTGACCTAGCCGCCATTCGGACTATTTATAGCCCCCTCGCCAAGAGCCACGCGGGAATTCATTCGTCATCCGCCGCCGAGGAGCAGAGAAGAGAAGGACACCATTCCGGAGTGGAGAGGGTCGAGATGGTTGACTAGGGTCCCCCTAGCCGGTGTGGGAACCTTGCATGGAAGACCACGTCGGAGTTCCAGGAGCTAGGATCAAGATCAAGGTAGGATCCCCGTGGTGATCTTGTCCATGTATTACTTCTATGTTGAATTAGTAGATTGAATCCGATTCTTAGCATCAAGTGCTTTCGTTGTGATTTTGTCTTCGTTTGGGTGTTTTCCTCCCCGATCTATCCCGCGGGTAGATTGCATAGGATGTTCTTGTAGCCATGGTGGCTAGAGGTGCATACCCGATCTACCAAACGTTTTCATCTCGTTCTTCTTGAACCCGCCGAGTAGTACCAACCCGTAAGATTATTCCCCGTAGAGACAGTACGGTAAAGGAGAAAAATGGGAGTCCTCGGAGTCGGAACGGGAGCCATGCTTTCAATGAGATTTGTTTTGCTATATTCTTCTTTACTTTGGAACTTCAACAAAAGACCCGATCCAATCTCTAGATTGGTTCTCCCCTCTCTTTCTCTTGCTACCTCCTGTGTGCGGTAGGCTAGATGAGTTATGATGATGATCTAGTAGATTAGATGCAAAAACAACCTCTTGAGATCAAAGCTTTTCCACTTATTAGATTGGATCTTGCGTTACACATTGTTCCACGGATTCGATACCTTGGGTTCACACTTAAGGGAAGAAGGGTCCCTTGACTACGACGGAGGACTTGTCCGCTTGCAAGTCCAAACGAACTTTGATACGACAATCAACCGTCAACAGTGTGTGTGTGTGTGCTGCATATCTAAATTTGACTCTTCCTTACACAGAAGTGCAGAAGACTCGACAACTAATAATATCAGTAAATTTACACACATTAAAGCTTTGGCACTAGTCATGAATCCATGATATATATCTATCTATAGCATTGCATATGATTCTTTCTAAAACTTATATTTTTTTAAAAAAAAATACTAGCTAGTTTGTGTGCCTATAGATTAATTAATAATGGAGTAGTTCAAATTATGTTGCACAACACATAATTAATGGCATACATGTAGCATGCTTGCATCAGTTCATGTATATACAATCCTTAACCTTGCAGGCTGCAGGGCTTATGTTTTCGGCTCGTCTGACTCCAACCTATATTAGGCTTGCAAGGAATAATCGGGAATATTCACCTTTTTAAAATGGAATGGCAAGAGATTTTCCGTAATTTTTGTTAGGAGAACACAAAGAGAAACAAAACTTGCACAAACACCATCCGCACCCAACAACTTAAACAACAAGTCACTTAGCACGTCTCAAAAAGAGGAAAAACACTAGCAAAACCACAACTGGCGTAACAACAACTATCCCGGTGGAGCCCCATTGTTGGGGAATATCCACTTCAGGTTTTGTTCGGCTCTCAGGTATTTAACCCACCAAGGGAACCAACCCAGTGATGGATTGGGTAGATCTCGCCCCTATCACCCAAACCTCTTGGGGATGAATCCCCTGCACTACTAGAGAATCGCACATACATCCCAGGCCTGTTTTTTGATTTGTACTGGGTATTTTTAGACCTGGTATAAATAACTACATTTATACCGGTTGGAGGCACCGACCGGTACAAATGCCCTATCACAGGGGCGCATCGAGGCCTCCTCCAACCCTCCTCCAACCCACCCGGTACAAATGACTCACATTTGTACCGGTTGGTGGCTCCAACCGGTACAAATGTGCTATCCTCACATTTGTACCGGGTGGGAATACGCCCCGGTACAAATATGTCGACATTTGTACCGGGGCGTGATCTAACCCGGTACAAATGTAGATCTCCCATTCTCAGCTAGTTTTTCCTCCCAACACTTAGAAATATCACAACACACCACCTCGTTCTCATCCATTCCTTCTCTCTTCTATCTCTCTCTTTTTAGAATCTTCTCTCTTCTATCTCTTTCTTTCCATCTAACCTCCTCTCCACCTCCTCTGCAGGGCGCCGGGCGCGGGAGACCTAGTGCCGCCGCCGGCCAGGCGCAGGGCGGGCGCAGGAGGCCGGGCGCGGGGCACCGCCAGCCGGGTGCTGGCGCGCGCGGGAGGCCTGACGCGGGGCGCCGCCGGTCGGGTGCACGGGAGGCAGGGCGCCGGGCCGCCGCGGGAGGGCGCGCGCGGGATCGAGGCCGGTCCAGATGAATTGGTGTTCTTGTAAGACTATGATTGTGATTTTTGTTCTTGTATGAATTCGATCTTGATACATTCTTGTTGTAAGATTCTGTGTGATTGTGGTGTGCTTGTATTTGTGAATCTATGATTGTGAATCTTGATGTATGAATGATTGGTAAATTCTTGCTGTATGAATGATTGTGAATTTGTATAAATCTGTGTGATTGAAGAGGAAAAAGAAAAAAGGAAAAAAGAAGAGAAAGAAAAGAAAAGGAGGACAGAAACGGGGCGGATTGCGTCGGAATGGGAAATCACATTTGTACCGGGGCAGAAGACCACCTGGTACAAATATTCACATTTGTACCGGGTGGGATGCCCGGTACAAATGCTCCACCACATTTGTATCGGATGCTTTGTACCGGTTGGATACCCGGTACAAATGCCCGTTTTTCCAGTAGTGTTGCTTCCCCTAATCCCTTCCTTGCATACGGTTAATACAAGCGATACTGCTTCCTTTTCATTGGACATCACATCTGATCTCCTATCCAATTTCGCTTTTCACACGTACCACTTGGAATTTGAAGCAAATGAGTACAAAAAATTAAACAAATGACTACAGTGTCTTCATCTTTTATCTACACCTAGTCATCATGCTGACTTGCCGATAGTACAAAAGTTAAATCAAATGGGTAAAAAGTTTTTGAAGTAAACGAGTACATAAATTGATGTATGACGATGAACATCACTCTGGCATTTCCAACTGCAGCTGGAGAACAAAAGCTAACTTAATTCTTGCAAAGCTGACCGTCACTCGTCAACATAAATACCACTTGCAAGGAGCAAAGGCCCTACACCCTGCACTAGCAACCACAGTTGAATTAGAAATCATTGCAATCTACTTCTTCTCCTTCTCTATGGGCTCGGGATCGGAGGTATCGGGAACCAGGACTGCAGCTTTCCTGACAGTAAAAGCGCAGCATGCAAGCCTATATATATGTGATGGAATTTTGCCTTGTATGTTGGTGCATGCTGCTCGTCAGGTTTGTTGTCTGGTCATCGCATTTCTAGCTAGTTCTGAAGCAACCAAAAATAGATGCTGAGCCAGCAAGTCTGCAATGCTAGCTTGGAAAAGGAAGAGTTGTCGGTGAACCTAGATTTGTATTTGAGCGTGAGGGCACAACTTAAGAAAAATTAGATTCATGAAGCTTTTTACATGGTGAATAAATACGGGTTGCATTTCTGTTAAAAAAAGGGGTTGCATTTACTTCAAAATGTTGATTGAGGGCCTGTGGCCTCGCTGGACTTAACGTGGGTCCGCTCCTCCTTTCCATTGTAATGCCCCTTTAGGCTTCATGTGCGTTTTCTGTTAGGTGAAGCCGTTTTGTTTATCTTTTACTTGTTTGACAAGGTCTCATAAAACAAGGATTGAGAAATCCTATCAAACATGATATAGATGAGCTCATACAAGAAATACATACATGTATCATGAATTCATGATGTGTCTTATCATTATATTGGGATAACTATTGGCAAGGAAGTCCAAGTTGTAAGTACTGTTGACCAGCTACTTCCAAGTTAGGTATTTTTCAATTTAATATGACCAAGTATGTGATGTCCAGTATTTGCAACTCAGAGTGCATCACTAGAATTATTGGTCAATTGCAATTGTATGGTCGTTTTTATTGCACTGTGGGGAAGTGGGTGGTCTGCAATGGAAGGCAGTGGTATATGAATATTGTCAGCAGACAGTACATAACTCCCACCATAAACAGTAGATGTGCACTACTTATTTACCCAAATTAAAGTAACTTTTCATGTGCACACAAGGCTGATCAGACCGGTCTTAATTTGAGATAAACTATATACACAGATACATAAGCAAGACAACTGTGTTGTAGTATATATATGCAAGTAACGCTGGCATCATGCACTACACCAGTGAACATATTCGCAATGCAAGTAAACACAGAGTGATATTGTGCAGGGCTCTATCTTGTTCCGTGGTCATGCTTAGTCTCTTGAGATTTTTTTTTTTTTTGGTTTGGGAGGCTCCAGGAATGCATTGTGCAGTCATGTTCAGTGAAGCAGCTTAGTGGCCGAGTCTAGGCGTCTTGGTGTATATCAACACGGCGATCGGGTCGTCTTAGGTCTGGCCGACTGCCTGTCTTCCAATTGTACCTTTGCCATGCTCTGCGATTAATCTCCAGCTGTGCCTGCTTCTTAGTCCATGGTTGCCATAAATCCACAGGCTGTTGACCAATAGGATAGTGTTATGGTTAACAAAAAGAATAAGATTGTGTGTCATGAGAATCTTGATTTTCACTGTTCAACTCTGTGCTCTATCTGGAAGATTGCCCAGGCCGTTGCAGTAACTGCCTGCTTGGTTCGTTTGGCACCCGATCAAGAAGGCGTGCCTCATGTCTTGTGGATCACCAGTGTGCTGAATGTACAACACTTAAACATAGTACCATGCATCTTCCTCTTGTGATTTGTCAGGGTTGATAGAGACTATTATTACCACTGCGGGCTCCACAACTATTTGAAATTTGATTGAAAAAATATATTTCACATCAATTTTTTTCTTTAGTCTTCTGGAACATTGCAAATCTAACATTTTTTTGTAACTACCTTGTCTCCGTCCGATTTTATATGAAAAAGTTATGAACTTTTAAGACAAACATGATTCAAGCTCAAGAGGTACCCAATCACCATGATGAGCGAAATGGTAGATATACCATATAAACATATGTCATCATATCATCTCCCCCTTGTTAAAATGGAGACATGATACTTAGTGCATATCAATCATCATGAGAGAAATGGTAGATATACCATCCACATTAACTAGAAAAAAACTTTATCGCTGTCAGGTTTGGTGCTAGTCAGTTTTATTTATGAAACAGGAGGAGTTGTTGCCCCTAATGGTTATAAATAAATATATGAAAAGTAAAAAAAATATTTACAAGAGGGAAGAAGGTTACACAAATCTATCTATACGTTGTTATATTAGGGGGAAGTACACACGTTTTGCACGATGCAGCAGCAAAGCAAATAGTTCTTGAAGATCACATTGCTTCGTCGTCTAATATTAGGATGTGCTTGAATATCAGATCATTTCTAGACAGTCAAATAGTACAGCTCATGAGAGCAATTGTTTCCATATAGAAGGGCCAGCTGATTTTTAAAGCTTGTCAAAAAAAAAAAACTTGTCAAAACATAATAAGGGTCGTCTGAGTCTGGGACATTCAAGTTGACCAAGTGCCAACACTCTCGAGCAAACCCACAGTCAAGGAAAAGATGCAAGTATGAAGTATCTCTTAAGTATTTCAGATGCTTAGAGCACACAATGATATGACGGCGCAACTTCATAGTCTTCCTCCTCAGAATGTCCCATGTATTTAGGCGATCATGCATGGGGAACAAAAGAAAAAAAATACTTTGTGCTTTGGTTGACATGAAGACTTCTGCAACCATTTTAGCGCCGGATGAATTTCAAAAACCAATACCAGCTCATGTGATTTGTCATCGGTGATAGTTATGCATGCATGACCACAGCCAGCTCCACGACTATTCCCGCCCATTCAAATATTGGGTAAAAAAATATTTCACAACACGTTTTAGTCTACTGGAAAATTGCAAATATAATATATTTTTGCCTAGTGTTTCTCTTTATAAATAATTTGTCTCCTTCCAGATTCATATGGAAACTTTATGAGTTTTAAGACAAAACTGGGAAACATGCATGGACAATGGCTGTCGTCAGGGAAAAGACTGCAATGAGCCAATGACGATGTTCCGACCATTATATATATATATATATATATATATATATATATATATATATATATATATATATATATATATATATATATATATATGTGTGTGTGTATTTGCTACAACCGTGGTACGTATCTCCCACCTAGTGGTAGCTACCCGAATCTAGGGTATGGTGACACGTGTACCAGCGACAGTAGTGGTTGCTGTCATGGTTTAAGGACGTTAGAGCATCCAAGGGGGTTGCGGCGCGACATGGGTCTGGACGTGTGGTCCCTTTGTTGTCAGCGCTGCCATTGTGTCGTCCATATTGGTGTTGTCAGCAGGAACGTTGAGTCTGTGTTGGTCGTGTCAGCTCCCGTAGGAGACCATGGTGAGCCTATTATACTATTTTCACTTGTTTAATTAGGTTGTTCCTCTTTTTTTTCTAGCGAGAGCTCTGACACTTCTGCATAGGCCGTCTAAATGTACCTGTATGAATACGTGTGGATTACCTTTACTGCGCTCATGGAAAAAGTTAGTAATGAATGTCGGCGGAAAAATGTTCCCAATATCTCACCTTATATTATTGAAGTCGTTATTTATTGAATCATGAAGTGTGTGCCAACCATACGATTGTAAATAGGAGGGTGTTTGGATTCTTTACTAAAGTTTAGTAAGTGTCACATCGTATATTCAATGTTAATTATGATAACTAAATATGTACTAATTATACAAGTAATTGCATAATTTGTGGCTAATTCATGAGATAATCCATTAAACTCAATTAATCTATTATTAGCACAGATTTACTATAGCGCAACATTATCAAAATCAAAAACTATTTAGACTTAATGGATTCGTTATTTAACTAAATATGTACCCAATATCTCACCTTATTTAACTAAATAGACTTAAAAAATGTTCCCAATATCTCAACTAAATACGTATTGAATTAAAAATGTTGTGGTGTGATGGGACGTGTGTGTGCATCGCATGCATTAAAGTTCATCGATACTGATCCTGTGCATGGCAGGTTTGGGATGGATGTGTGGTCCTGTCAAGATTCTCTCCGATGGGCAGCACATGACGACTGTTTCACACATGCACGAGGGCGTCTCACTAACGTCCGTCTGCCGAGCGTGATAGCACGGATGCCCCTGGATGTTGATCCGACGGCTGCATGTTCATGGGTAGCAGCCCGCTCTGCGGTAGCACATTATTTCCGATATATATATATATTATATATATATATATATATATATATATATATCGCAAAAATTCATTCTACTCCCGGGTGTAGTTACTCTCACGTTCAAAAAACCACTTTGTGTATGTGTACATACCCATTTATCACTTAGAGTATGTTCACATACCTAAAATAATATTTATCAAAGTGATAACCATGAAAAAATTTCAGTGGAACTCATAATTTTTTGCACCTTGTGATGTATGTTATTTCCTATATTGAAACATGAGTATGTTCACTTACTTTATGTTTCCTTACACATAAAAAAATAGTATGTCCACATACCATTTTTAAAAATCAAGTATGTGTACATACTTTTTTTAGAAACCTCAAGTATGCAAACATACCTTCTAATTTGTGAGAAACAAGTATGGGAGTAACTACACCCGGGAGTATATATATATATATATATATATATATACTGTATGTATATAATACACCTGGGTGCATCCTTCGTACCGAATGCACCCAGCCAACGAGCTCGCCTGTGGCACCACACCCGACCAAATCGTCGCGCCGCAGCGCACCCGCCGGTCCCGCCCGCGCCCCACAAACCGTCACCCGTGACGCCTCGCGAACCATTCGATCGACTGACCACTACTTTTCCCCGCCGCCGTACTCGCTCTCGCGCCGCGCCGCCGTACTCGCTCTTGCGCCGCGCCGCCGTGAGAATTTCGCGTGCCGTACTCGCTCGAATCCGTCGTGGTTTCCTCGCCGAAGCACTTCGCCTGACCATGCGGAACTAGCAGCGAGGTGCCGTCGGGGCTCTCGCGTGAAACCCCGCACAAGTGGAGGCATCCTGAGTCGCTGTCGCCATCGTCAACCGTCGCCGTCCATTTTGGAGCACATCCGTCGCGCCTGCGCCCTCGGCCTTGATCCACCGCCAGGTAATTCGTCTTCAATCTCGCCACCATCCCTTCCTTGCCCCTCCGCGTGCCCGCCCTTGTGCAAATCGATTATGTGATTTGGGACCTAGGGTTTTGATAGATGCGTCGTTTTACAACTCCTCCAGCAGCGCGGCAAGCTCGGACGTGGGCCCGATGGGGAGCGGCGGCGCTCGAGCCATCAGGGTGACATCCCCGAGAGGAGTAGTGGCGCCATCCCCCCACGAGCCAGCCTAATTTTTACTACTACAAGCAAATTGAATATTGATTCGTCAGTGTGATTCCCTCAAAACACGACCTCGATCCAGCATTTGGTCAACTCCCAGATTCACCAACGGTTGCTAGTGGATTCCCATCTTGACTCACGTGCAGGACATCGAGGAAATTTCTACAGATACCCACCTGCTGCTCAGTATCTCACCCAGATCTAAACTAAAGAGTGAATCACCTCTCCTGATCCACTGGTAAGCATAATCATTGTTTACTCCTATTTGGAATCAAGCGGTAGACTAAAGAGTGAATCACCTCTCCTGATCTGAACTCAAATGTTGTATTACCACATATTCACTTTTATTTCATCATCAACTTTATTTTTGTGGCAACTTAATTGTGATTTGTTTATGCTGGACATCCCAATTTTTCTATGCCAAAATACATTCGCTGGACACATCATCCTTAATTTCAGCCTATGAGGATTCGTGACCAAAGAATTCTAGATCTAGCATTTTCTATGGTCACTCTTACTGCGGATTGGAGTTTACTTACTTTTAGCATATTTATTCAACGGTTATATTAAAGCAAACAGGTATATTTTTGTTAGCTTGCTACTAGGTTTTGTCCATTTCATCCCCTTTTGGGCATATTGTAACCATGCTCATGTGGTGGTAAGGGTTACAATTAGCAATTGTTTATTTTTTTAATGGGAATTGCACCATATCCATGGTTGTAATTGACCTCTTGTATTGATTTTTGTGTGGTCTTTTATCTTTTTTGTTTTGTAATTGATACAAGCATCAATGCACTGATCACCAATCACTAGATGTGGAATGTTTCTAATGGCTAGTCCTTCCTCCCATTGCCGATGCTAATTTTATAAAGGCACAATTTTTATATTGTTGCAGCTATGCTTATACACATAGTAGTAATAGGTTTTGTTTTTTGTTGCAACTGTGTTCCCATACAGATAGTAGTAATTGGTTTAATTTTTTTGTTGCAACTGGCCATGGCACTAGTGGCAATTTGGTATAATTTGATTTATTTTTTATTGGAGCTCAACCCACATATTTATGCGTTGCAATTGTGCCCATATACATAATAGTAATTTTTTGAGTAGTTTTGTTGCTGGCCCATGGCACTAGTGGCAATTCTTTCTTATGGGCCTCATGTAGAAATTGGGTTACTGCAGAAGCACCTGCAATTAATATGTCTTTGTGGTTAGGGTCATGGTTAGCTGCTATTTTATTATTTTTTATCTGACAATTCTAGTCAAGTTATGTAGCTTGGTACCCATTTGTGTTTATGCTTTCCTAGCGCAATTGTTTTCTTACTTCTTCAGAGTTCTTAATATGAATGGAGTGCATGCTACCCACTAATTCTGATGATATGAGACATTTCATGACAAAATCTTATCCACATCTCCTCTAATTTTATCTACTAATGAACACAAGTTGCAACTGTGCCCATACTATACACATAGTAGCAATTGGTTTTTGATCGCGATTGGCCCATAACACCAGTTGCAATGTGATTTAATTTGACTTATGATTTAATAGCAGCTCAACCCGCACATTCATATGTGTTGCAAGTGTGCCCACAAATACAATAGTAATTGTTTTAGTAGTTTTGTTGCAATTAGCCCATGACACCCATTGCAATTTGGTTGTCTTTAACTTTTTTTTTACGAAGCTCAACCCACACATTCATGTGTATTCTAATTGTGCCCATATACACAATAGTAATTTGTCAGATTTATTGTTGCAACTGACCTATCATATCAGTGGCAAATCATTTCACTTTGAATTGTTTCTTCATCGTAGCTTAACCCCACATACTCATATGTGTTGCGACTGTGCCCATATACACAGTAGTAATCAGTTTAGATTTATTGTTGCAACTAGACCATTGCACCAGTGGCAATTCGTTTCATTTTTATCAAAAATATAGCAAAGATACACACCTTTTTTTTTGTTGCAACTTATCCGCCTGATTAGTAGTAATTTGATTTAAGGTTGTGCTTGCAACTGGCCACTACAAGGGTTGCAATTTGTTCTAGTTTCTTTACCTCGTTTTTCTTTTTTTATTAGTAGATGGAACTGCATGTGGTACCTACTATATGTTAATTTTTTTATACATGCAGATGTTATATGTTGATAATGTGCAGCACAGTTTAGACGCGAACCTGTTTTTGCACTGCCCCGATGTGCTTCCCTGGAACACCTGGAATGATGACCATTGATGCAATAGCAACGACATATCATTTCTCCGTGTGGAATAATTGTTTTACTTTTTGCAAATGTTAGTCACCTCTCTATGTCAATCAATTGGTTGACATATTTTCTTTCCCACATTTACTAAGAACTAGATTGATTCCTTCTTGAAAATTATTTTTGTTTCATTTTTTCATGTTTGATGAGAGTGACAACAGATGCTAATTATTTATGTTTTTGACAGTTGAAGGTTGCTAAGGCATCACCATCTTCCCAGGGTATGTTCTGTATTTTACTTTCATCATCAAATAGACAAATCTGCTCATATTTCTTTTAGTAAAGTCATTGTGTTGGTATCAGTGAAGGCACCAGGGTACTACTTGTTACTGTTTTTGCTGATGGTGATACCTGTGTTGATATCAAGGATTACAAGGCACGAGTCCTAATATGATTTTAGGAGAATCATAGTAAGAATCTATTTTCTTCCTCATGAGTACTTGGAATATATCTATACCATTATAGCACAAGAGTTTTAAATTTGAATGGCACACATATTTTTTTGGAAGCAAACGGACAAACAAATATTTAAATGATTCTTTTGTCCAAGTTGCAAGTGGAGGAACCAACTAGTTGCAACTGTATTATTACCTTTAGTTGTAATTGGATTATTATCCTAGTTGTAAGTGGGTTTTTCAACACATAGTAACTAGCTTATTACTTCTGTTATAACTGGACTGTTGTCCTAGTTGCAATTGGAGCTCCTAACCAGTTGCAATTACTCCATTTGTAACAAGATCAATGTAATTTGAGGTTATTACGGAGATCAAGCGGGCGGTATCGCAACAAGGACTGACAATAATGACGGTTGCTGAGGCGATCTGAGGGCTATCAAGATCCCATCTTAGACCAGCTACTCCGGCGAGGTTTCTAAGCGCTCCGCCGCCGGCCACTCCGGCCCCGGCGTCCCCGCCACGTCGGCGGCGGCACTACCGCCGACGGCCACCTGCATGTCGCCAGTTAGCCGCTCCGGCGCCGACGAACCCTAAAATTCCTGCTGCTAGCTCCGCTTAGGTCTAGCCCTTGGGATCGTTTTGTGCGGTAGCTCTTGACTACCTGGCACTGCTTTTGCCTCTCTGACGGGCTGCGATGGCGTCTCTCGGAGGAGGTTCTGGAACCGGCGATGGCGAGCGCCAAGCTGATGGACGCACCATCCCAAGTACGACGGTTGCCGAGCTGCTGCAAAGACTCAACTTGACGGAGGAGGAAGGTGGTGTCGCAGAGTTCAGCGATGAGGAGGAGGCTGGGGAGACCGCACCGGTGGAACATGCCCTGCTCGGCAAAGTCCTCTCCCCATCTGCCCTGCATGCGAACACCATACGGGCAGCCATGACCCCGGCATGGGGCAACCCACACGGACTGAAAATCTGATCGATAGGCGCACGAGGTGACAATCTTTTCGTTGCTGATTTTGGAAGTAAAGTAGACAAGGACCGAGTGTTAGCTGGTACACCATGGATTGCTGGCAAACACGCTGTGATTTTGAAGGAATACGATGACAAATTGAAGCCAACTGAGATCCGTTTTGATAGGATGGATATTTGGGTGAGGATTCTCAACTTGCCGTTGGGATGGATGAACATGCAGAAGGGATCGCGTGCTATGCGGCTTCTGGGGGAGGTGAAACAGGTGGATGTGGACAGTGATGGCAAGGCGTCTGGTGCATTCCTTCGTGC
Source organism: Cenchrus fungigraminus (assembly GCA_036936925.1). Classification (NCBI taxonomy): domain Eukaryota; kingdom Viridiplantae; phylum Streptophyta; class Magnoliopsida; order Poales; family Poaceae; genus Cenchrus; species Cenchrus fungigraminus. The sequence goes on along the minus strand of CM072770.1, from coordinate 121,438,770 downwards.
CCGAGTAGCTATTGATCTTGACAAACCTCTGAAGAGGGGAGGTCTACTGCAGATGACGCAGGACAGTGAACCGGAGTGGTTCGATGCACAGTATGAAAAGCTTCCTTTCTTCTGCTTTTCTTGTGGAGTGATAGGTCATGGAGGACTAGCGTGTGATAAACTAGTGGTGAGGAATGCGTAGGGGAAGCTGTCGTATGATCGTGAGATTCCTCTGAGAGCTCCAGATGATCGCCGAAGAAGGTTCCAAAGTTTTATGGAGGCTGCAGCAGAATCTTACGGTAGTGGTTCTTCTTCAAAAAACAGATCCACTTGCTCAACATCTGGGAGACAAGACCGCCAGGGTGAGGAGACGCGGGAAGGGCTTCAACATGAGTCGCATACACCCAGGGATGGAAGAAAGGAAGAGGATGAGGAGGTGTTGTCTCCTTTGAAGAGACGTGCACCTGAACCTAGAGGAGTACAGGTAGAAGCAAGGGGCACAGGAAGACAGTTGTTTCAGGAGGAAAAGAACTCTGATGGGAAGCAGCTCAAGAAGAGGAAGTCTAAGCGACTTGCCGAGACGTCCTCTATGACACCAGACGTGGACCTCCTGTGCACTGGGGGGGGCAACACTAGTGCCTCCCGGATTGGTAAGCTCTAGGGTTAATCAGTTAGTGGAAGCACAGAATAACGCAGAAGAGGGTACGGAAGAGATGATGAAGAAGCAGAAGAGAGCAACAAACACAAACAATGCAAGATCGGCGGCGGCTGCGGAGGACAGCCCCCGCCGAGCACAATGAGTCTCCTGTGTTTGAACTGTCGTGGCTGTGGGGAGGCCGCGACAGTTCGTGAGATCCGCTGCATAGCGGAGAGTTACAACCCCACGGTGTTGTTTTTGTCGGAAACAAAAATGCACTGGCAACGGTCAGAGGATCTGAAATGGCGCCTCGGCTTTCAGAATGCAGTAGGTGTGAGCTCGATTGGCCTTAGTGGTGGCCTGGTTATTTTCTGGAAGAAAAGTTGTAGTTGATCTGAAATCCTACTCAAAGAATCACATTGATGTTTGGGTGACGGAGGTGGATGGAACGATGTGGAGGTTTACTGGTTTCTATGGTGATCTGAGGAGAGCGCGACGAAGTGAATCGTGGCGGCAACTGCGGTTTTTGAGGAATCAGGCGACCCTACCATGGTTATGTGCAGGTGATTTTAACGAGATACTCTATGCTGAAGAGCAGATGGGCGGCAATGAAAGAGAGGAGTGGTGCATGGAGGGTTTCCGAGATACAGTAGACTACTGCGGCTTCTCTGATCTAGGCTACAAGGGATTGCCGTATACTTGGGACAATCGAAGGGAGGGATCACAAAATGTGAAGATCAGATTGGACCGGGGTTTAGTGGATGAAGCTTGGCTTGATTTGTTTGGTGAATCCTCAGTAACACATGTTCAAACGACGGAGTCTGATCATTGTGCAGTGGTGGTTCATCTGGCCCGTACAGGGAGTTTGCAAGGAGGGCGCAGAGGCAAATTGTTTAGATATGAGAACATGTGGCAGAGGCATCATCTTTACAGCGACACGGTGACCAATGGATGGAACAGTGGATGCATGAGTCTGGAGGATGTGAGTTCCAGTCTGGGGCACCTGCAATCCACCCTAGTTCGGTGGGATCGAGAGGAGTTTGGATCGGTGAAAGGCGAACTCAGGCAATTGAGAAGGCAGCTTGAATTTGTCCGTGGCCAAATGATTGGAGCGGGTCCAGTGGTTGAGGAGCGTAGGATCATGGCTCAGCTAGCAGAAATTCTATCACGAGAAGAAACTATGGAGAAACAGAGATCGAGAGTGCAGTGGCTGCATGAAGGTGATCGGAACACCAATTTTTTCCAGGCCAAGGCAAAGCAACGGACCAGGACAAATAAAATTACAGCACTGCGTAGAGCGGATGGATCCTTGTGTGAGACGCAGGGGGAACTAGAAAGCTTGGCTGCTAGTTTTTATCAAGGCCTTTTCACGGCGCAAGAAGATACAAATCCAGAATTGGTCACGCAATATATACCGAGTAGAGTGTCGGAGCTTATGAATGAATCCCTCGCCACTGAATTCTCCTATGAAGAGGTTAGGAAAGCGGTCTTCATGATATACCCGAATAAATCACCGAGGCCAGATGGTTTCACAGCGGGATTTTATCAGCGCCACTGGGATCTTGTTGGTCACGACATCTCGACAGCAGTTCTGTCCTTCCTGAATGGGGGCGAGATGGCAGCAGTAGTCAACAACACTATTCTCGTCTTAATTCCCAAGGTAAAAAATCCACAAGACCTTACACATTTCAGGCCTATTTCCTTATGCAATGTTCTGTACAAAATCTGCTCTAAGGTGATTGCGAATAGACTTCGAACTATACTGGATGAACTTATCTTTGAAGAGCAGTCAGCTTTCGTCCCGGGCAGATTGATCACAGATAATGTTCTAGTGGCATACGAATGTATCCATTATTTGAAGCAAAAAAAGGGAAAGGTTGGGGCATGTGCGGTGAAGCTGGACATGGCAAAAGCTTATGATAGAGTCGAGTGGAGTTACCTTCAAGCTGTCTTGGTCAAAATGGGTTTCCATGAGAATTTTGTACAACTGATCATGAAATGTGTTACGACAGTGTCCTTTCGGGTGAGAGTGAATGGCAGCCTTTCAGAGACTTTTACACCGACACGGGGTATCCGCCAAGGAGACCCTCTATCGCCATATCTCTTTTTATTGTGCGCCGAGGGTCTCTCAAGCTTGCTGAAAAATGTAGGCCCGCAGTTCTTGTCAAAGGGAGTTCGAGTGGGAATTCATGCTCCATGGATATCCCATCTTTTATTTGCTGATGATTGCTTAATCTTTACACAAGCCACGGAGAGAGGAGGACAACAACTGATGGAAATCCTACACCAATATCAAAGGGGCTCTGGTCAGCTAGTTAACATGGCTAAGTCAGCAATATTTTTCAGCGAGAATTGTGATGATGATGTGAAACAGATAGTAAAGAATGTGACTGGTATTCAGAATGAAGCTTTATGCGAGAAGTACTTGGGCTTACCTACGGCAGTTGGGAGGAGTACAAAGGAAGCTTTTGAGGCTATCCCAACAAAAATATGTGGCTTAATGAATGGATGGGGAGAGAAACAACTCAGTTGTGCTGCTCGTGAAACCTTGATCAAGTTGGTGGCACAAGCTATTCCTACTTATTCAATGAGTTGTTTCCTCCTCGCCCCCGCGACCTGTCAGAAAATCATGACAGCTACTTCTAACTATTGGTGGAGCAGTGGGGTAGATAGACGGGGATTGCACTGGAGAAATTGGTCGGACATGTGTTTGCCAAAAGCCGAAGGAGGGATGGGGTTCCGTGACACAAAGCTGTTCAACATTGCAATGCTGGGGAAGCAAGGTTGGAGGCTCATGACTAATACGGAGTCACTATGTGCACGTGTACTTAAGGGCAAATATTACCACACCAGTGATTTTATGTCAGCTACCAAAAAGAAGAACGCCTCCCACACCTGGCGTGCTATTCTGACAGGGAGAAGGGTCCTTCAGATGGGGTGCATCAGACGCATTGGTGATGGGCAGTCAACGAATATTTGGAATGATAACTGGCTCCCAGGAGGAATTGGCTTGAAACCAGTGTGCCGCATGGATGGGGCAACGGCCGAACAAGTCTGTGATTTGCTGACTCCGGATGGCCGGTCGTGGGATGAAGACGCCTTGAACCAGAATTTAGTACCACTGGATGCAGCAGCTGCACGGCGGATCCCCCTTGGGCGTTCATTGCCGGATACCTGGGCTTGGTCAGGAGAACGAAACGGCCTATATATACTGTGAAGTCTAGATACCGTCTGTTGGCATCAGCTGAAGCCCAACGCCGATCCTTTATACAACGATCAGCAGCTCACTCCAATCATTCCAGTGATCCCTTGTGGCGGAAACTATGGAAATGTAAAGTGCCCCCAAAAGTCCGAGTGTTCTGGTGGTGCGTTCTCAACGAGTACATACCGAGCAGGGCCAACTTACACCGGAGACACATCGATCCACTCAGCATATGTGATACGTGTGGAGCACGGGATGAAACGACCTACCATGCTCTACTAGAATGCACTTATGCAAGACAGTTCTGGACTCATCTCCGCGAGCTCACTGGTGTCAAACTCCCAACTTTGTCGCCGGGATCATGGTCATCAGCACTCCTAGAGGACAGAACTTGTGACGAGAAGGACAGAACAATAATTTTATGTGGAATGTGGTCAGTATGGCAGTCATGGAATGATCGTCAACATGGGAATGCACCCATAGACATGCGGGCGGCGATCAACTGGGCTGTAGATGTATGTTTCAATTTAATTTCAGAAAAGGAGAATGACGGAGTTGATAGGAGACAGGCGCGAATTCAGCGCTGGCAATGTCCGATGAGGAATACTCTGAAGGTCAATGTTGATGGGGCTTTTATAGAAGACCAAGGATCAGGTGCTGTAGGCGCAGTAGTGAGGGACGCTGAAGGCAGCTTTCTGTTGGCGACATCCAGACGTTTGCAGGCTGTGCAGTCGGCTCTGGCAGCTGAAGCGGAAGCACTGCGAAATGGTGTGCGCCTGATTCATTCGGTGACAACAGGCCCAGTGGTGATGGAAACTGACTCCCTAGAACTAGTCAGTTTATGGAGGAAGAGGTCGATCCAGCGCTCGGAGCTTGCATCAATCTTTCGTGACATTGAAGACCTTGCTGAATCGTTTTCTTCCGTTTCTGTAAACCATGTGAGACGCTCAGCTAACAAAGCTGCTCACGCATGTGCTAAATTTGCTGCTCCTTCTGGTTTTGAGGATTGGGCGAATGACCCTCCTAGCTTTCTAGTGCCTGTACTGCTAGATGATTGTAACCATATGTATGAATGAATGAAAGCAGCTGTTCTCAAAAAAAAAATGTAATTTGAGGTTCCAACCAGTTGCAACCTGAGCATTTCCACTATTTTTAGTATACGATTCCATGACACATCATACTAAAAAATATCCCTGCTTTTTCTGGTGGTGTGCAGCCAATCATGCTGTTGGTCCGTCGTCCATGTTGTATCTGCAGCACTTTACACAGTAGTAGAGAGCGCAAGCCGCAGACGCAAGCCACCTGCACCGGCAAGTAGTATGATTAAGCAAGCCATCTTTAAGAAGACGTAGCTCATTTGCAGATCTAATTTTTATTTTTTTTAAGGATGCACAATACAGAGTGCACATCATATAATTTTCTTTGAGGATTCAGTTTTGTAACTATGTGAGCTTTTTTGTTTGAGTAACAGGTTACTTCAGCAGTACTCTCTCCATTCCAAATTACAGCATGCATGATCGGTCATGCATAGCATTGGCCGTAGGTGCCCATGTCATGGAGTTGAGGGTCGGATGTTCAAGGTGGAGGATGGTGGCCAAGAGGCGGTCGTTGCTGGCAATATTTTGAGTGGGTAGGACCTCTGACGGTGCAATTGACCTAGTGTGTTGGTTGTAATCAGTAAACGACTCAAATTGTAGTTGACTCTAGTTGCAATCAGTTAAGTGTGCCAGTTGCAATTAGAATTACTTGGAATTAGTTAAGTGTCATGGTTGCAATCTATTGTGATTGTAAATATAGTTGCAACTACTCAGAATTTGTAACTAGGCAAGATTAGTGCTCTCTATTACATTTATGATGTTCTATGAATGTCTTTCTAATATACTTGTAACTCAGTTATTATCCGGGTTGTAATTGGTGGACCTGACTAGTTGCAATTGTGGTGGCATGGATATGCCTTACTAGTGTAGTTGTAACTGGTCGACCCACATATTCATGTATGTTGAAAATATGCTATATACAATAGAAATTGATTTAGATTTATTATTGCAATTGGCTCATGACACTGGTTGCAATTTAACATCAATGGCAATCGGGTCACTTTGCCCTTAGTTAATGACAATTATTTTAGTAGTTTAGTATATTCCTAATGATTAGTATGACTTTAGTTAAAAGACAATTGCAATTGTGCCCATATACACATTAGTAATCTGTTTAGAGTTATTTGTTGCAACCGGTCCATGGCACATGTTGCAACTGTATAACTTATCTTCTTTTATCGGAGCTCAACCTACACATTCATTTGCGTTGCAACTGTACCCATATATACACTGTAGTAACCGGTTTAGATTTATTGTTGCAACTGGCCTATGACATAAGCTGCAATTTGATTTATTTTGACTTTTTAATCAGAGTTTAGTCCACACATACACATGTATTACAATTGAGCCCATATACAAAATAGTTATTGTTTTAGTAGTTTTATTGTAACTGACTCATGGCATCTGTGGCAATTCGGTTCACTTTGTTTTTTTATTATCAAAATTCAACCCACATACGCATGTGTGTTGGAAATGTGCCCATATACAATAGAAATTGGTTTAGATTTATTATTGCAACTGGCTCATGACAAAAGTGGTAATTCGATTCACTTTGATTTTTTATTATTATCAAAACTCAACCTAGACATTCATTTGTGTTGCAACTGTGCCCATATACACAATAGTAATCGGTTTAGATTTATTATTGCAACCGGCCTATGGCACAAGTTGCAACTGTATAATTTGTCTTTTTTATCGGAGCTCAATCCACACATTCATTTGTGTTGCAACTGTGCCCATATACACAATAGTAATCGGTTTAGATTTATTGTTGCAACTGACCTATGGTACAACTTGCAATTCGGTTCTCTTTGAATTTTTTTTATCATCGAAATTCAACCCACATACTCATGTGCGTTGGGAATGTGCTCATATGCAGTAGAAATTAGTTTAGATTTATTGTTGTAATTGGCTCATGACACAAGTTGCAATTTGATTTATTTTTGATTTTTTATCAAAGCACAATCCACACATGTTGCAGCTGGAACGGGTTCTTAGTTGCAACCATACTTAATCATATGGTGCAATTGGTGTGCGAGACAATTTTGCAAGTTGTCTTTCTTATGTGGTTGTAACCAGAATATTACACTAATTTTGCAGGGTTTATTGGTTTTCTAATTGAACTGTCTTAATTGCAACTTGATTATTGTACCGACTGTAATCAAAAACATTCTGACCACTTGAGATTACTTGAGGTAGTATTATTTCCATGCTGATTGACAGTGATCCTGTTCCCACACACCTCTTCCTACTCTGCCTCTTGCGTCTGCAGGAGCTCGGCAGATAGTAACTAGATGGATGCAGCAATTACCATTTGCGTCTGCTGGAGCTCAGCCGCATTGCAAACACATCACTGCTGGTTTGCTGCCCGTTGGTATGCATCAGGCTTCATTAACAAACCATTACACGGCAAAATAGCAATGTCAGTATGTTTATTTTTCAATCGTCAATAATACAGTGTATTCAGGATTTATTTACCACGACCAGCAGGTGATCCACCAACAGCACAGCTAGTTCCACAGTTCTATGAGCTAATTAAGTCATTCTATGCATGTAAACATTACCTCAGGAGTCCAGTGAGCAGCATTAATGAGAGGAAGAGAGCAATTTTGGAGCCAGCTTATCTTTCAGCATCAAAATTCACTCGATTGCAATTGACTTTTTTTTTACCGAAGGAGCAGTATGCCGTCGTGTCCCTCTCTCTGGCCGCTGGGTCAGCCATGCGTCGTCGCGCTTGTGCATGCCGTCCGAGAGCCGCGCGCTCGCCTCCTCTGCTGGCCTCGCGCGTCCCTCTCGCTCGCAGCTGCTGCGCTCGCGTGGGGTTACTTGCGCACCGCCGCCGCTGCCGCACGCCCACACTTGTGTCGTGACGCGTCCGCCTGTCGTGTCCGCGTGCACCCCGGGCGCCTCGCGCTCGCCCTACTTTTGCGCGGCCACGCCCACTCTGCCGCCGGACCCGTCTCGCACTGGCGCCTCGCCGCGCTCCGCGCGCTCATGGCCAGCGCTCGTGACGGGAAGCTAGGGGGATAAGGTTGGTTGGTTGGGGAACGGGGTTAAGGTAAAGGAGAGAGGTTGGTTTATACGCTCGTGTGGAACTAGAAGTCTGTGCATTGCCCGAGTAATAATGATGGCGCAGGGGATGTGCGCGGCCCAAGTAATGATGGCTCGGTGGGCTGGCTGTTGTTTGGGCCGGATGGCTGAAAGCAAAATAGGGTCTGTGCATTCCCTATAAGAGTTACACCTTGTTGCATTTTAGCCTCACCAAAATCACTTAAATCATAGATACGGGAGAAAAATAGTAATCATTTTAAGATTATATATATATATATGATTTTAAAATGATTACTATTTTCTTCCGTATCTCTGATTTAAGTGATTTTTGTGGTCATGCGTTCATAACGATGATTTTTATCTTTTAAAATGTTGTTCATAGTATTTTGTAATTGTTTATTTTACTTTTCTTATATTATTATTTTTACACAACAACATAAGAATAATATAGCAAATAATGATAAAATAGTATAAAGAATATTTTAAAACATAAAGCTCACTGTTATGAACGTGAGACCACAAGAATCACCTACATCGGAGGTATGGGCAAAAATTAATAATCATTTTAAGATCTAAGGACTAAATTGTAAATAAAAAAGTTAAAACCACCCATGAAAACCGCTCGATGGCCAATTATAAACGGTTTTAAGAGTTGGATAGTCGAAGATACCTGGTTATGGAGTTCAATGGCCAAAACTAAACTGAGGCAATAGTTGGATGGTCAAAAATGAACTTTTTTCCTTTCTAATAAGGCATTATACTCCAAATCCATTGCATTTGCCAGTTTTGGTTAGCCAAAGCTTCATTAACATTGCAAGGTTCTTCAGAAGACGTAAAACAGCCATACCTTACTGTACCATCAGTGTACACTTTTGGTTTGCGAATACCCGATTGAAGACGAGTATGTCTTGCCTCTACACCAGATGTTGGTGCAGTTTCAGAAGATCCGGCACCTGATGCAGCACCGTCTGCAGAACGCCGCTGCGTCTGCCGTGGTCGTCACAGCAGCTTCTGTCGACCGCACGTGCTGCTGCCGTTGTTCACTGCCCCCCTGTGGGAGACAAAGTAGCTGCAGGAGGCGATGTGGCACGTACTGGTTCGCAGGGAGAGGAATTATGCGACGGCTGCAATCCAGACGCTGCTTCGCCGGATGCTGAGTCTTCAGACTACTGTTCGCCCAAAACACGAGGAGGATTTGCCTCGTGTCCACCGTCAAGTGCCTGTGATTGCACCGGATTGGCTGCCGAAGGTACCTGTACCTGTTCCTGATCAATGTTTTCCTCAACAGAGTTATTAGCAGTGTTAACTAGATCATTAATCATATTGTTTCCTAACTGAACACCCCCTGAACTAGAAAAGGTAGGAAAAAGATCAGAGGATAAATTGGTAATCTCTGAACGAAGACGTGCTCCAGCGTTAGGATGAAGGGATGCAAAGGGAAATACATTTTCATCAAAAACGACATCTCTAGAGATATAGATTCGTCCAGTTGATACTTCTAAACACTTGAAACCCTTATGCATATCGCTAAAACCAAGGAAGACACAACCATATCTTTAGAGCGAAACTGAAGTTTCCGAGTATTGTATGGACGAAGATTAGGCCAACATGCACAACCAAAAGTTCTTAGGGCAGAGTAGTCAGGCTTTTTCTTAAAAAGACGCTCTAGAGGCGTAGAGTTTTGGATGACCTTGCTGGGCATGCGATTAATGAGGTATACAGCAGCAAGGAAAGCTTCATCCCAAAACTTTAACGGGATAGAAGCATGATCTAGAAGAGCCAGGCCTATCTCCACAATGTGGCAATGTTTTCTTTCGGCAGACCCATTTTGTTGATGAGCATGTGGACAGGATACTTGATGACTAATGCCAACTTGAGCAAAAAAGGAATTGAGTCTTTGGTATTCACCACCCCAATCTGTCTGCGTAGCAACAATTTTACAATCAAACAAGCGTTCTACCTGAGCTTGAAAATCTTTGAATTTTTGAAAAACCTCCGACTTATATTTCAGAGGATAAATCCAAGTATACTTACTGAAATCATCAATAAAACTCACATAATATTGTTTGCGCCCAACAGATTCAGGCGCAGGACCCCAAACATCTGAGAAAACAAGCTCTAATGGAACAGTAGAAACACTTGTAGACTTAGGATAGGGTAGTTGATGACTCTTTGCTTGTTGACAAGCATTACACACCGACTCATTACTCGACTCTTCTAAGCAAGGAAGATTATTGCTACGAATAATTTGTTTAACAATAGGAAAAGATGGATGCCCTAGGCAACTATTCCATCTAGCAAAAGATAACTTGGCTGCTCCAAAGGCTTGCTTTACTGGAGATGCGGGGAGAGGATAGAGACCCTTGTGGCACCTTCCTTTAAGAATTGTGTTCCTCGTAGCCTGATCCTTTATAACAAAGAAATTCGGGTGAAATTCTAGAAAAGCAAAATTATCGGATGCAAGTCGATGAACAGAAATAAGATTTTTTTGTGCTTGAGGAACATATAAGACATTTTTAGATGAATATCATGAACAGGGGTATGAACAATAGTATGACCAATATGACTAATGTCCATACCTGTGCCACTCACGGTGTGAATCTGATCCCCTCCGTTATACTTGTCTCTGATCTGTAGCTTCTCTAGCTCGCTGGTAATATGGTCGGTGGCACCGGTGTCAGTGTACCTATTGGTGTCCACCCCATACGATGTAGTAGCTACTCCAGCAAGCTTTTTTGTTGGGCACAAAGTCCTCTTCAAAACGATGCCAGCAACGATCTGTCGTGTGTCCCTTCTTGAAGCAGACTTGGCATTGAGGCCTTTCATCACTGCTGTCGCTTCGACCAGGGTTGCTGTTTCCTCTCCCTTGGCTGCGACCACCATTCTGGCCACGACCGCTGCGACCAAAAACTCCACGACCACCACGGCCTCCTTGACCGCGACCAGTACCACGTCCGCGGAAATTTCCACGTCCTCCACGACCAACCCAGTTGGCTGATCCATTATTCTGCACACCATGAATCAGATGCATGCGGGTCTCAAAGCTGAGAAGTTGTGCGTACAACTCATCTAGGTCGATCGGCTCCACCCTGGCAATTAGGGCAGAGGTCAATGGAGTAAAGTCTTCATCTAGACCGGTCAAGATGTACTCAACCAACCGCCATCTCTTCTCCCAACGCCTTCATCTTGCCAAAGTAATCTGCTGCAGACATGTTGCCCTTCTTGGTGTTGGCGAGGGCAAGGCGGGTGTTCAAAACTCGCGCGCGAGTTTGAGATGCGAACATCTTCTCAATGGAGCTCCACGCATCTGCTGTCGTGGCGCTCGAGGTGACGTTGGAGAGGATTTCCTTGGAGACAGAGGTCAGCAGGTAGCTGAGAACCTGCTGATCTGTGGCTTCCCAGAGCTCGTACTCCGAGTTGGATACCACAGCCTCCTTGCCGTCTGTGTCCTTGACGGTGATCTCAGCAGGAGGCGCCTTCTTTGCGCCGGTGAGGTGACCCCCTCAAGCCTGACGCCGTGTACGGCTGCACGCACTTGAGCTTTCCACAGAGCATGATTGCTCTTGTTAAGCTTCTCGGTGATCTTCTGGCCGGAAGGATTCGCGGCGCCGGAAGCTGATGAAGTTGACATGATCAGATGCTCTACTGAGATGCGATTTGAGGTGTGCAGGCTCTGATTACCATGTAAAAACCAGAGGCGCTATGGAACGTCGGCCCTCGATCTTGAGAGTCACGACGGTTGCGTGTTAAGATGCAAGGAAGAGCCCTTCCATAGCTTTATACAGGCGTACACATCCTGACTTGGAGAGTCGGCCAAGGAGATTAGTTACAACATAATCTATCTACAAGGAGCGATACAAGTCCTTAGTCTAGGATCTCAACGACTTCCTGATTCTATCTCTAATTTACATTATCTAACAGGATCCAAATACAGACGTGCCAGGGGTTTGTATATATGGGGCTGATTGGTAGCCCGCAGCAGCCTGTCCCTGTACCATTTACCTGGGTGGCCTCGTTCCAGTGCTGTGATTGGTTTCCTACCTGGTATGAAATCGATGGACGGAGCCGTTCTTTGGAGGCCGTCTTCATGCAGGCAAATGGGAAACACAAATCGAGTTTCCCATCTCATCCCGGACGGTGTGGTGCGACGCACAACCCACGTGGAAGACGACGCCATCCGCTCTCTGATACAGGCGTGAGGATAAGGTTACCACCGACCACTTCCGTGTGCCCCGTCCGCGTCGCCAGCGGAGCCACCTCCGCCCACCGCATCTCGCCGACTGAGCCGCCCCTCGTCGGGGAAGGAGCGCCACGCCACACCGCATCTTCTCCCTCCACCGCTCGACGCCGCCGTCGCCATGGGCGTCTTCCTCTGCTTCCTCCTGGTGCTCCTCGTCTCCGCCTGCTCTGCCAGCGGCGAGAGGTGCGTGCGGCAGGGCCAAGCTGGGCCTCTTCCCAAGCCGGCGGCAGCGAGCTCTTCCGCGCGCCACGGGGACATGCACTCCTCCACAAGCCGACGGCAAGCGCGGCAGCGGACCCGACGGCGTTCGCGGAGCTGCCGCCGCTGCCTTCCTGCTCCGGCCGCTGCCGCCGCCGTCCTTGCTCCATCTGAGAACGCGGCTGAGCAGCACGGAGAGCAAGACGCCAAGCAGGGTGCGGTCCAAGCCCGGCCCCGGCTGCTCCGCCGCTGTCGACGGTGCCGCGGACACCATGGATGGCCGCCCGCTCGTCGATTTCATTGTGGACTGCCGCGGAGTCAAACATCCAATTCGCAATGGGATATCCAGTATATTTTAGCAAGTGGACATCCAGATCCAAAATAATCCAGTCCAAGAGGAAAAAGTCCAATTGGATTTGGATAAGGGACACTTTGGTCTTTTCACCGGCCAGAAAAATGCAAAATAAATTAAAATTAATGAAATGGGCCCAAATAGGGACAAACTCTACATAATTTAATTGTATCTCTCAATAATTAATGTAATCAAGTGTTGTAAGAATCTATTGTTCATGTGTTGATGATCATGCATGCATTGGTGACTTATACATGGGTGCTTGCACCTCCATCCATGCACCGAACCAATCAGCAGTTGTTCAACTAAATCATACATCAAAATCGTCCAAGCAGGAAACCAATCACGGTGCCTGTCGTTCGGGATGGCAACCTCAAATGCAACCAAACACAACACCTTGTATGCTTTCATCCCGCCTCTCATGAGCCTGTATAGGCCCTCCATTCCGGCTCAAACCCTTTTGGGCAACCAATCACCCCCTATGTGTATGCATGCACACGGCTTGGTTGGATAGATGTTGTCATCGTGCACGGATACACAACACTTTTTGGCTTTTGCGATGCTAGTACAATAATATTACGTACAGAGCTAATATTTTTTAATTAGGAGCTCCATCTAGAAGGTTCGGGAGGCATCTGGAATAGGCCGGTATCGGTGAGTTGGGCCATAGCCGAGTCCAGTGTTAGAATTTGCTTTTTAGATCCTGTGCGCCGACAACGTAGTAGTCATCTCGTTTTAGGTCCGAGTGACTACTTCGTACAAACGGTACAACAGCACGCTCAATATTTATATAACTCTATTCTTGGCCGTTGATGTCACCGTCTATATAACTCTACTAGCGAAGTGCCCGTGCGTTGCCACGGGCATTGGACACTAAATGATTGTATCTTCCCATACACTTAAATTAAATGAAGTATTTCTTCTATCGTAAATACATATTTTAATTTTTGAAATTCATAATTAATAATAAGAACAATGTAAGTAACCATATGTTTAGTAGATAGGTTAGGTATTGTGCTACAGTGATAAGCATGTTACCTTTCCGCAAAAGAATAATCCACAACAACCGATCTTCTCAGCTTGGTTGTATATTCAAGATCAAATGAATCTTGCTTCACGTCAGAAGATCCTGGTGGCTAATGCATCCAAGACACAGACAACGACGACCGCAACTTGTACATGCGAACAATCACGAAGTCTACAATTATTAATTAATATTCGTGCTGGCGTCCATGTACACATAGTTGGAGTCCTGGTCTGATAGGGATAGAGTCCAAGTCTGCTAATTAATTAAAGCCCACGGTGCACACACCGAATAGGCCTGATTCAATTAGAGCCCACTCTTATTCAACTCTGATTCAATTAAAGCCCACATGTGCAACGGATTAAGGGATTCACTTAAAGCCCACATGTGCAACGACATGTGCAACGGATTAAGGGAGGGGGTGAACGACGTCACCGTATTTAATATATTGAACGACGTCACTGTATTTAATATATTGGTATAGATATATCTACTTAATGTCTTGATGATGGTTAATTGTTGTTGAATGCATGCATGTGACCCAGCAATCAAATCAGTACTCAACTTGTCCTGGTGCTTCATGCCCATACCAACTCACACACGCCTAACTCTAGTTGGTTCCTTTTTTTTTTGCGAGGATGAACAGTTGTTGTTGGGGCTCAAATTAATAAATTATCAATTAGCGAAGCTAATTATACGGCCACCATAAGGCCACCATATGTTGCTGCTGTACAATCCCTGCTACGTAGACTCGGGATCGGAGGCATCGGGAGCCGGGACTGTAGCTGTTGCCGTTTCTGACAGTGAAACTGCAGCTTGAAAGCCGACCAGTCGAGAAGGCTTATGTCTTGCGTATCTTTTTTTTTAGGAAACAGCAGGGGTGAACCCCTACTGATTATATATTAATATAAAAAAGGGCAAAAGGTTAAAAGGATTACAAAGGAGCTAAGAAACATAAAAGGAAACAAAAAAGATTAAAAAAATTACAAGGCTGAGTCTAACCATAAATTCATTGGATTTACTAAGGCTACCTTTGCCCTTAGAATAACTAAGGCAAATTCAAACTTAAACTTCTCCTTAACTGTGGAAAGATCAGGTTGTCGTCCTTCAAAAATAAGTCCATTTCTCACATGCCAAATGCTCCAGCACATGAGAATGATCACATCCATAAAGAAATCCAAATTGAGTTGAGCTTTTAAAGATGCCAGAATGTGGAAAGGATCAGCTTGAGGTATGTTCAGATTGAGCAGAGACCAGCAGTTTCTCGCAAAGGGGCAATGTAGAAACAGATGTTCTACTGTTTCTTCCACTGAGTTGGCACATAAAACACATTCATAAGAGGGCAGAACTTTATTTTTTCTTCTAAGGATATTCCTTGTGCTAAGTCGGTCCTTCAAAAGTAACAAAAAAAAAGACTTTGTGTTTCTTCTGGGCCGAGGCCTTCTATAACCATTTAAAGCTTGGGTCAACAGCTCTCGAACCAATCAAGATTTTATAAGCCCTCTGTGAAGAGAAGAAAGGAGAACCCCAAGTATATGACCAGATGTCAGCCTCATCATCATCCATTAAGTTGTCTAAGAGATCTGCAAGTTGTAGGAGTTGTTGGAAAGCTTCATTCGACAGAGGCAAATTGAAAAGATTATCGAGAACAGAGGTTTCCTTTGCCTCTTGCAGAGTGATGTTTCTATTTACTGCAAAAGAATGCAACTCAAGGAAGGCCACCATTGGGACCAAGTTATTCCAATTATCAGACCAGAGGAAGCATGTATCCCCTTTTTTAGCATTTACCAGTGCCAACTCCTTATATTTGCCAGAAGTTTCAAAATATCTCTCCACCAAAAGGAGCCTTTTAGGGTGTGGTTTGGAAGTTTCCCATTTCTGTAATACTTCTCCCATATCAGCTGGACCCAGGGAACCTTTTCTTTGTTAAAGAATTTATGCAAGTTCTTTAATAGCAGAGCCTCATTTTGTGATTCCAGTTGTAGAACACCTAGTCCTCCTTGATCTTTAGGTAAACATACCATTTCTCAGGCTTCTTTAGGTGGGGTTTTAGCATTGATATCAGCCCCTCGCCAAAGACAATGCTTTCTGAATTTATCTATGTGTTTGAGCACTGTCTTGTGAACCTTGAAAGTACAGAGGTAGAACGTCGGAAGTGCTGAAAAAACTGAATTGGTTAGTTGCAGGCGCCCTGCCTGTGAGAGATAGATTGACGTGCTGACCAATCTTTTTTCACATTTTGAAACAAGTGGGAGGAAGTCTTCAATAGATGGGTTGGTAGTCCCCAGTGGCAGTCCAAGATAGGTGAAAGGCATAGTACCAATAGAGCATCCAAAAGTGCTAGCTAGGTTTTTCAACTTTGATTCCTCCACATTAATTGGTACCATCATGGATTTATAATAATTTACTTTCAAACCCGTAGAGGTTGCAAAAGTATGGAGGAGGCTTTTGAGGAAGAACAATTGTGTGGCACAGCCTTCCAAGATAATTAGAGTATCATCTGCATATTGTAAGATGGGGAAATCAACATTGTGCTGTAAGGGGATTGGCAGGTTTAGGAGTCCTTGATCCTTTGCTTTATTCAAAATTGATTGTAATAGGTCTGCTGCCAGTACAAAAAGCAAAGGGGAGAGAGGGTCTCCTTGTCTTACTCCTCTTCCGCAGTGAAAGGTTTTCCCAGGGACACTATTGAGAAGTATAGCTGAGGTTTCTGAGGAAAAGATGTTTTTCATCCACCGTAACCAAGTGCTATCAAATCCTTTATGCTCCATGATCTCCAGCATAGCTTTATGCTCAATTCTATCAAACGCCTTTTCAAAATCTAACTTCAGGATAATTAGCTCTTTTCTTGATTTATGGCACAAGTGAAGATATTCAAAGGACCGAGCCAAACAGTCTTGAATAGTCCTATTCTTAATAAAGCCATATTGGTTTTGATGAACCAAGCTCATGATCACATTCTGCAATATATTTGCCAAAAGTTTTGTAATGATTTTTATTGAGGTGTTGAGCAAAGAAATCGGCCTGAAGTCAGAAACTTTTGTTGGTCCATCCACTTTTGGGATTAGAGTGATATAAGATCCATTAAGGCTTTGAAGGCACAAATTTCCTTGATGAAAGGCTGAACAAAGCTCATAGAAATCATATTTAACAATAGGCCACATTTTCTCATGAAGTCTGTGTTAAAACCATCTGGACCAGGGGATTTGTCATTGGGGAGGTTTTTAATTACCAAGTCAATTTCCTCGGTTGTGAAATGCTCTGTAAGACACCCAAGGTTTTGAGAAGCAAGCAGCAGAGAGTCCAGTTCAAAGGACATTGTTGGTGAATCAGAGGATCCTAGTCTTTCCTTATAAGCTTCCCAAAGAATTCCAGCTTTAACTTGATGATCAAACTGAGGATGTCCATTTATGTCCTGTAAAGAAGTGACTAAATTTCTCCTTTGCTTAATAGTTGCATTTGCATGAAAAATTTTTGTGCCTTCATCACCACACTTCACCCATCTTATTGTACCCCTCTGTTTCCAATAAATCTGCTGCTGATTCAGTAAAGAAGCATATTTCTCTTTTAGCATAGATCTAAAATTCCACTCTATGAGGGACAAATCTCTGAAATCTTCCAAAACTTCCAAGAACATCAGAATGAGTCTAACATTTTCAATGTTAGCCTTTAAACTAGAGAGTTGACTCTGCCAAGCTCTTAACACTCTTCTTAAGTTTTTGAACTTTGCAGTTATCCTCTTAGCAATATCTGTTTGGTTGGTTGGGAGTGACCATCCATGAGCTACTATGTTCAAAAACTGCGCATGCTCCATCCAATAGTTTTCAAATCTAAAAATGTGTCCTTTTGGAATTAAAGTAGCAATGGTAATTATGCAAGGCACATGATCAGAGGGCTCCATTACCAAAGCAGAGACTGAGGTGTTTGGATAGCTTAAAGTCCAAGAGTTTGATGTGAAGAACCAATCTAATCTCTCTAAAAGTGGTGGATTTTGCTTGTTGGACCAGGTATATTTTCTCCCATGGAGGGGTAGCTCTACCCAACCTTGAGCACTGATGGATTCATTAAAGAGGAACATCTCCTGAATATTCCCTCTTGGCCTGTTTCTATTGTTTGAAGTAAGCAACAAATTAAAATCTCCCACCACAAGCCAATCAACATTCTCTGGCATTTGAATATTCTTAACCCAATCAAGGAATTCCAATTAACCATTGGGAGTACAAGGCCCATAAACATTTGTTAGGATCCAATCCGAGTTGTCATGCAGAGATTTCAACTGAACAGAGATAGCAAAAGCATTGGTGAAAACCATGGAACCATTAAACTGCGAGGATTTCCAAATGGATAAAATTCCCCCTGAAGCCCCAACAGATGGGAAAAATTCAAAGGCATCAAAGATAGCAGGACAAAATTTCTTGATATATTGAGTGTCAAAAGTATCCCTTTTAGTTTCCTGAAGGCAAATTATGTCACATTGGCTTTCAGTAATTTTGTCATGGATTGCATCGCATTTCTCCTTGGCATTCAACCCTCTAACATTCCAGCAAAGGACTCTCCATTTTCTAGATGACGCTGTACTCATGATAAAACCAAGGGAGGACAAAATAAAACATGTTCTGACTAGCAGACATGTTAAGAACCCAGAAAGCTTCAGAAACATGGCAAGAGGTGTTCACAAAGTAACTAATTATTACAGGACCAAGTCTAGAAAAGAAAATATTAAGCCTGATAAGAAAGCAGGCGCCAAAATCAAAGGGAGGGAGCCAGCAATGACAGTCACTTCTTGGGCTTCTTCTTGGAAGGCTTTGCTTGTTCATCATTGGGATCTTTGTCAGATTTCTTTTTCTGCTGCTTCTTCCCACCTGGGGCTGCAGTTGAGGCTAACTTCTTCTTGTTCAGCTCTGTGTCTGTCAACTTATCTGTGCTAATGTTACAGAAAGAAGCACCTAAATTCTTGATAAGACTTGATGGAATAGTAGGAGGGTCCATGGAACAACCAAGACTTGATAAGAAGGATTTGCACAATGTCTTGCATATCTGGTTGTCAGTCATGGGCGTATCTAGAGGGTGGGACGGGTGGGCCACGGCCCACCCTAAGATTCAGCCCAAGAGTCACATATCCTAGATTTTTCTTTATAAAAGTCTGCTCTACTTCCCTCAACTATCACAAAAGATCAATTTTGATCCTCTAACTATGAAACCACATATATAACATCCCTAAACTCGCACAAAAGTCGATTTTGCTCCTCCAATCACTGTAGCTACTGCAGATGAAGGGGAAAAAATTGACACTTGGCCCACCCTAGCTTCAAATCCTAGATTCGCCATTGTTGTCAATTCTGAATGCACATATCCTAAAACATATCATCATATCATCTAGTACTACCTCTTGTGTTAAAATGGAGATATGGTACTTGATGCTCATTATTCATGAACAAATAAAGTAGAGAGACCTAGCTTCCACCACTACTAGAAAAAAACTTATTGTGAGGATGTAACACCTCGGGTTTTCGGTGAGGAAGACCCGAGTCCCTGTACCTTTGCGATAGTCCCGGGATCAGTGGCTATCGCGTACAGATCTCATCACAAAAGGTAAATCACAACCATACATCGCATCACACAAATATTAGTACATAAATTATTACAAGTCCATAATGGAGTACAACATTACAAGCCTCATGGCTGAATCAGAGTGAAATTCTACGCAGCGGTAGCTAGCATCTCAGAAGGGTCTCCATCTTTTATTCTTCTCGCCCACAGGCATCCTTGAGCGAAGCGACGCATCCCTTAGTCGTACCATCCGTCGACGTTGTTGTCGAAGTCGGACTCGTACCCTGCACACCCAAAGTCTATCCCCAAGGAGTGGGATAGGTCCACGTCACCAACTGTATGCAGCTTTAAGTGGCCTAACTTCTAAAGGGTAAGAAAAGAGACAAGGTAGAAGCTCGGGTTTCCTATGCAGCAGCAGCAAAGTATAAATAGAAATCATCTCCATATAAGTCCCAAACCAATCTCTCAAACACAGCTCGGAACCACCTGGTACCCCAGGGCCCCGTCTCCACATCCTATCTCCATCTAGGGTCGATGCGAGAACTTCCTCTCCTCGCACCTCAATGATTGCAATCGGGTCGGCGAGGTAGAGGGAGCCACTCTCCTCTCTCCGACTGCAACCACGGCTCACCTCACTCTCAACTACAGGGGGAGGTAGAAATCCCAAAACATGAGAACCAACAATCCACTGGGCTCGTCCATGACCGAGGACGCGGCTATACGTATAGATCTAAACTCTGTAGAGCGTGTACACCTGTACCCAACTCGGGATGGCACCCGGCGGTGATCAGCCAACCGAGCCCACCCTACCATGCGAACTCTCGGTAGTTATGGTCCCATCCTGCATCCGACCCTCAAAACGATTCCCCCCGCAGAAGGAATTGCACCGGAGCTGTGAAATGCCCCCGTGTGGCCACACGGGAGACGCACTGAGAGAAGGTGGTCTCACTCCCACCTCTCCCCCACTGATACCCTCTATCCTGCTGGTAGGTATGGTTCTGCACTTGCCGAGCTCAACACGGCCCTAACCCCACTCTCGGCGAGGTAGTGTGTACGAAAAGTCCCGTGAAGCGGTTGGCCCACTCGGTTTCAGACCGGGGCGAGCTCATGTCCTCCAAACGTCAGTAAAAGCCCAACACCTGTGCTCCGAAAACTATACAAGCGGGAATGCACTGAGGAGTGCACCCTCATCCCCGATCCCAGATCGGTTGTTTCGAGGTCACCCCCGCCAAAGTACCCAAAACGCCTTCTCCTGCCGGTTTTACCCCACACACGCCAAGAACCACTATTCCCATCCCAACACATGCATCGCGAAGCTCAGCGCATATACACGCTTATATATACATATATAGTAGTAGGGCAATCAAGGACAGGATAATAAAAGAAGGTAGTGCAAGGTTCATCAGCATGCATTTAAAGTAAAGCGCTAGCATACTACATAGCAATGCCTAATAGTTATTTCAGAATCAGTCAGGTGTGAACACCTGCGTGCGAGTAGTCGTCGGTGTAGTCGACCTTCGAGCTCAGCTCCCCGGCTCCAGCTGCTCCTATTAACGCGCAAATAAAATAAAGGCGTGCCCTATTGCAATTAACTCCAAATGAACAACAATTAAGAGACAAAAGAGAGCGAACACTAGCCTAACACGAAGTTCATGATTTTAGAAGAGTTTTGGAAAAGGTTTCACAATTTTCGGAGTTGGAAATGATTTTCTAGGATTTTCCAAAGATAAAATAGATTTCTGAAATTAAAATACGCATACACAATAACATTAACTATAAGCTAGCTACAAGCTAGCTCTAGAGGGCTCTAAGCTAACTACTGGCTGACTGCAGGCTAACTCTTGCTGCAGAGGTGGAGGCCACGTAAGCGGCTTATAGCCGGCTGCAGCACAAGTGGCAGCTGGCTGGCTGCCCAAGTGGCCGGCGCACGGGGTCCTGCCGGGATCCGGTGCGGCTGGGGGGAAAGGGCCGGCGGTGTGGCTGCGCAGGTACTGGATGGACGCACAAGATCTCATGGGATCCTATGCGGCTGGCGCTGCACGCACCACCATGAGGCGCAAAGATGATTGGCCGGCCACACAGGATCCGACGGATCGCATGCGGCAAGGCCACGTGTGGGCCGGTGCGTGAGACCAAACCCCCACTGGGCTTTGGCATGCCCGCCAGGCATTCAACGCCCGGTCCCAAAGGGACGGCGGACGGGCAAGGCTCGCCGGCGGCGAGGCGGTTCGGCGGCGGGTCAACAAAACCCTCGGTGGCAAAGAGAAGACCCTAGGGTTCGGTTTGGGCAAGAAAAGGGGCGGCCTTTGGCCGGGATTTGGGCTCAACGGCGGCGAGCTGTGGTTCGGCGTGGAGAGGCAAAGCAGGGGTCTCTGGCGATGAGGCTGGGGTGGCCAGCGCTGGTGGGCTTGTATGCGCTCGCGTGCTCGAGAGCGAACGCGTGCACGGGTTGGTCCGGCGCTTGCGCGCCTAGGCGGAAAGGATGCCCTTGACGGCGGGGTTCCGGCCGCGACAGGCTGAGCAGCGGTCAGGTTCGGCTCACATGCGCGAACGAGTTCACCGGACTCATGCAAGGAGAGCAAAGGCGACAGCTTGGTCGAGCGCATGCGCGTGCGGGCAGTCGTGAGATGAAGCTCCCGGACGAGCACGGCGGCGCGGTGGAAAACGGCTCGGTGCGGCTCGAGCTCCGCGGCGTCGCGACTGGGGTGTCCGCGGCGGCGTGGTAACTCGCTTGCAAGGGCGTGCGGGAACAGAAAGCCGGCGGCGTGGCCATGGCGGCGACACGAATTCAACGGCGTGCACACGATGAAGGGACAAAGAAAGGAGAACGGCGAGGAACGGCCCGGCGACGCTGGTTACGCGCAGACGCCGGCGTACGAACTCACGTGCGCGTGAGTGCTCGTGCTCGGGTACATGCGTGTGCGTGCGAGTTCGACCAGGAAAAACAGGGCTTTGGCCCGGTGGTGGTGTGCACGGGCATGTGCGCCGGCGGTGAAGCGCGGCGGGAGCAACGCTCCAGGTGGCGAGGGACGGTTCGGTGGCACCGGCGTCCTGGCTCGCTGCGGGTGTGTGTGACCAAGAGCCCCTGCCCAGAAAAGGCAGGACTTTGGGGATCCTCGGGTGCGTGCCATGGTGACGGGACAAAGATAGGAGGACGGCAAGCGGGGAAGTGCGCACGATGAGGGTTTGTGCTCACACGACTCCTGGCCAAAGAAAGGCAAGGCCTTGGCCCTCGAGTGCGCGCGTGCTTGTGTGTGGTGGTTTGATCAGGAAGACAGGGCCTTGACCCCTCGGTTGTGCAAGAGCAGGGTGCCAGCGGCGCAACCTCGGCGGCGACACCGATCAGTCGACGCGCGTGGCACGAACTGAAAAAGGATGGGACGGACGACCAAGCGGTGGAGCGCGCGCGGAGACGGCAGCGGCACCTGCAAAGCGACCGGCTCGGCTCGATGGCCGGCTCTCAGGCGACGGCGGGTCTGCGCGGTGGCGCGAGCAGGCAGCGGGCAACAGACAAACAACGAGCTCACAAGGCTCGGTCCAGCCTCGGCTCGAAGGCCGGGTCCACAGCACGGAGATGGGGGGGTCGCGGTGCTCACCTCGTGCTCCTGGACGCGACGAGGCGGTGGAGAAGGACTCGGAGAAGCGGGATGCAGAACAGGGGTACGGCGGCGGTTCGGCCTGGAGCAGAGGAACGGCGCGGTGAAGAGGAAGCAGGGGCGGCGTCCTTGGCTGGAGCAGCTACGGCTCCTTCCTCCCCTCCTCTCCTTCGGTCTTCTTCTTCACAAACAGAGACTCGGCGGCTCCGGGACGACGTCGTGGTTCTCGCACGGCGGCGCGGCGCGGGACGCAGCTGCCTCCGGGCTTCTTTCCCACCTCCTGCGCCTGCCTCTCTTCTCCTCGCCCCCTACTCCTTCTCCCTCCTCCTGTACAGCCAGGAGACGAATTTGGGGAAAATCCCCAAGGGGCGGCGGCAGAACAGGGAGAAGGCCGGCGGATTGGGTATTTGTAGGGCGGCCGGCCTAGGGTTTGGGGATGTGGGCGGATGGCTGGGATGCGGCACGGGGACGACGCGGCATCCATCCAGCGCGCCAGCGCGGCAGGGGGGTGGCGCCCATGGCTGGCGTCGGCGCCCTCCCGCCCCCACGCTCGCGTCACGGTGGGGAAGAAGGAAGGCAGTGGAGGATTGTGGCTGACGCGTGGGGCCCGCGTGGCAGAGAGATAAGGTGGCAGGGTAGGTGGGAAGCAGGCCGCGGGCTGAAAGAGGAGTTGGGCCGGCGGGTTTGGAGCGGCCCGGTGCAGAGATTAGGGGTGACCGGTAGACTACAGCAGGTATGGTTGAGGCCCAACAGAAACAGAGATGGATTCCTATTTTTTTCTATAGCCTTAGCTCCTATTTAAACTATGATTCGAATTTGAATTCTAAATTCAAATTCGAACCCCACTCAAATAAGATTCAAACTAACTCCAATAAACTCCAAGGTTCTCACACTAGCATTTTATATTTCCTAAATTTTGTTATTTATCTCGAAATAAATCTAGGAATTTAGGGAAGGATTCAAAGAGGACAACCTTATATTTTAATTATGCACTCAATTTCAAATCGAAATTTTGAAATCCACATTTTTGCATTGCAAACATTCCGGAGAAAATTCCAGGATGTTACAGAACTCCCCCCCTCACAAGAATCTCATCCCCGAGATTAAGAGCTGACTCCCAGTTTTTCAGAGAGAAGAGGAAACAAAGGAAACGAGCTGCACTAACATAGGAAAGAGCTAAAGCTGGTGCAACACAACTTAAGGCTCACCAATCACGGCGGCAGAAGCGCCGGTAGCCTTTCCTTCCTTCAGGTGGGTAAGCCTTCCACGGCTCGCAGACTGCTGAGGAGCAGACTGAGGAGGTCCTCCTCCTGGGGGTCGGTGCTTTGGTGGGCGTAGCTGCAGTCTTTTGGTCGGGGCACTAGAAGGACTTGTGCCCAGGCTTGCCACAGGCGAAGCAAGTCGGGGTGAACTCTCCGGTGCTGGGTCTTGGAGTGCTCGGCTGCGGACGGTTGTATCTTCCATTATGCTGCTGGTAGTTTGAAGCTCCCTCCTCCTGGGTAGTGGCTGCTGCCTCCTCCGAAGTTGCTTCCATGCTGGTTAAACCCCGAGCGGAAACTCCCTCTCATCATGCTACTCGGACCATCCCTCGGCCTCTGGAATGATCGGTCAAAGTGCTCCTGATCTCCCATCCTCTTCCTGTCCTTCACGCGGTCTTCATGACCCCTTCTCTCGTCCTCGAGCGTGATGGCGCGGTTCACGAGGTGACGCAGAGACTTGTGCTCGCTCGCCTTCAGTCCCTGGCGAAGACCATGGTGAAGACCTCGCAAGAACCAGAACTGCTTCTTCTGGTCGGTGTTGGTGTCTTCGGGAGCGTAGCACATCATTTTCATGAAGTGGCGCTCATACTCCTCCACCCTCATCGTACCCTGCGTCATGGTGCGGAACTCTTGAGCCTTCTGGACCATCAGCTCGCTGGGCAGCTACTGCTCGCGGAACGCCTCGCAGAACTCCAACCAAGTGATGAAAGCTGGGTTCGGGTGGCTAGCGGCGTAGTTCTCCCACCAAGACTTGGCAAGACCCTCCAGCTGGTGCGCGGCGATGGCGACACACTCCTCGTTGGCGTAGACGGTGAGGTCGAGCTTGGTCTCGATCACCCTCAGCCAGTCATCGGCGTCAAGCGGCTCATCCGAGTAGCTGAAGGTGGGGGCCTTCAAGCGGATGAACCTCTCGATCTTCTTCGTGAGGTCTTCCTCTGGCGGGGCATTACGGTTCCCACCGTTGCCTCGGTGCTCCATGGCTTCCTCCATCCTCTGCATCAGCTGAGTCTGCAGGGCCATCATGTCCACCAAGTTGGGTGGTGGCGGTGGCGGCTGCTCCGGCTCAGGCTCAGCTTCGTCCTCTTCGGCATCAGCTTCAGGGTCATTGGGCAGTGGTGGCATATCAGCACCTCAACCTCGAGCCCCTCAAGCTTCTCCACGGATGGGTGGGCGTCCACGGCCACGGGTAGGTGCACGTCCGCGTCCACGAGCGGCGGCACGACCACGACCACGGCCACGGCCCTGTGGGGCTTCCTCTTCCTCAGCAGCTTCCTCAAAGCGTGCCAGCAGACGACCCGACCTTCGGATCGACATCCTTCTGGAAAACACAACCACGGAAGGAAAAACTTTAGACAACGTCACTCACCAACCCATTGAGTCAGACACAAGCATGAAAATATTACTAATTATATAACCTATCACTCAATGAGAAGATGCATTAAGACACAATTAACTCCATTAAGAGCCAGACACTCAGCAAACGTGATAGATACACATATAAGCTTCCTCGAGGCTGACTCAGGCCTCAGAGGTCGCGAGCACATCAACGATCTAGTTTATCGTTAAGAGATCTCCAAGGGGTTGTGCCTAACATGGTGTGTCAACACTGCTTCACTTCATCGTGTTCAGGACAAGTTCTCGACCAAAAGGGTCGTGTCCTCGTAAGAAAGGTTGAAGCTCGTAGGTAAGAAAGAAGCTTTTCAAAGGGGGAAAGCTTTTATAAAATAATTCAAGGAGTTTATATAAAGGAAGGAAACGTATAGAATCCTTATTTACTATCGGCCATTCCTAGGGATAAGCGCTACGGTCAAGTACGGCTCTGATACCACCTGTAACACCCCAGATTTTCGGTGAGGAAGACCCGAGTCCCTGTACCTTTGCGATAGTCTCGGGATCAGTGGCTATCACGTACAGATCTCATCACAGAAGGTAAATTACAACCATACATCGCATCACACAAATATTAGTACATAAATTATTACAAGTCCATAAAGGAGTACAACATTACAAGCCTCATGGCTGAATCAGAGTGAAATTCTACGCAGCGGTAGCTAGCATCTCAGAAGGGTCTCCATCTTTTATTCTTCTCGCCCACAGGCATCCTTGAGCGAAGCGACGCATCCCTCAGTCGTACCATCCGTCGACGTTGTTGTCGAAGTCGGACTCGTACCCTGCACACCCAAAGTCTATCCCCAAGGAGTGGGATAGGTCCACGTCACCAACTGTATGCAGCTTTAAGTGGCCTAACTTCTAAAGGGTAAGAAAAAAGACAAGGTAGAAGCTCGGGTTTCCTATGCAGCAGCAGCAAAGTATAAATAGAAATCATCTCCATATAAGTCCCAAACCAATCTCTCAAACAAAGCTCGGAACCACCTGGTACCCCAAGGCCCCGTCTCCACATCCTATCTCCATCTAGGGTCGATGCGAGAACTTCCTCTCCTCGCACCTCAATGATTGCAATCGGGTCGGTGAGGTAGAGGGAGCCACTCTCCTCTCTCCGACTGCAACCACGGCTCACCTCACTCTCAACTACAGGGGGAGGTAGAAATCCTAAAACATGAGAACCAACAATCCACTGGGCTCGTCCATGACCGAGGACGCGGCTATACGTATAGATCTAAACTCTGCAGAGCGTGTACACCTGTACCCAACTCGGGATGGCACCCGGCGGTGATCAGCCAACCGAGCCTACCCTACCGTGCGAACTCTCGGTAGTTACGGTCCCATCCTGCATCCGGCCCTCAAAACGATTCCCCCCGCAGAAGGAATTGCACCGGAACTGTGAAATGCCCCCGTGTGGCCACACGGGAGACGCACTGAGAGAAGGTGGTCTCACTCCCACCTCTCCCCCACTGATACCCTCTATCCTGCTGGCAGGTATGGTTCCGCACTTGCCGAGCTCAACTCGGCCCGAACCCCACTCTCGGCGAGGTGGTGTGTACGAAAAGTCCTGTGAAGCGGTTGGCCCACTCGGTTTCAGACCGGGGCGAGCTCATGTCCTCCAAACGTCAGTAAAACCCCAACACCTGTGCTCCGAAAACCGTACAAGCAGGAATGCACTGAGGAGTGCACCCTCATCCCCGATCTCAGATCGGTTGTTTCGAGGTCACCCCCGCCAAAGTACCCAAAACGCCTTCTCCTGCCGGTTTTACCCCACACACGCCAAGAACCACTATTCCCATCCCAACACATGCATCGCGAAGCTCAGCGCATATACACGCTTATATATACATATATAGTAGTAGGGCAATCAAGGACAGGATAATAAAAGAAGGTAGTGCAAGGTTCATCATCATGCATTTAAAGTAAAGCGCTAGCATACTACATAGCAATGCCTAATAGGTATTTCAGAATCAGTCGGGCGTGAACACCTGCGTGCGAGTAGTCGTCGGCAACGTAGTCGTCAGTGTAGTCAATCTCCGAGCTCAGCTCCCCGGCTCCAGCTGCTCCTATTAACGCACAAATAAAATAAAGGCGTGCCCTATCGCAATTAACTCCAAATGAATAACAATTAAGAGACAAAAGAGAGCGAACACTAGCCTAACACGAAGTTCATGATTTTAGAAGAGTTTTGGAAAAGGTTTCACAATTTTCGGAGTTGGAAATGATTTTCTAGGATTTTCCAAAGATAAAATAGATTTCTGAAATTAAAATACCCATACACAATAACATTAACTATAAGCTAGCTACAAGCTAGCTCTAGAGGGCTCTAAGCTAACTCCTGGCTGACTGCAGGCTAACTCTTGCTGCAGAGGTGGCGGCCACGTAAGCGGCTTATAGCCGGCTGCAGCACAAGTGGCAACTGCCTGGCTGCCCAAGTGGCCGGCGCACGGGATCCTGCCGGGATCCGGTGCGGCTGGGGGGGAAAAGGCCGGCGGTGTGGCTGCGCAGGAACTAGACGGGCGCACAAGATCCCGTGGGATCCGATGCGGCTGGCGCTGTGCGCACCACCATGAGGCGCAAAGATGATTGGCCGGCCACACAGGATCCGACGGATCGCCTGCGGTAAGGCCACGTGTGGGCCGACGCGTGAGACCAAACCCCACTGGGCTTTGGCATGCCCGCCAGGCGTTCGACGCCCGGTCCCAAAGGGACAGCGGACGGGCAAGGCACACCGGCGGCGAGGCGGTTCGGCGGCGGGTCAACAAAACCCTCGGTGGCAAAGAGAAGACCCTAGGGTTCGGTTTGGGCAAGAAAAGGGGCGGCCTTTGGCCGAGATTTGGGCTCAACGGCGGCGAGCTGTGGCTCGGCGCAGAGAGGCAAAGCAGGGGTCTCCGGCGACGAGGCTGGGGTGGCCAGCGCCGGTGAGGTTGTATGCGCTCGCGTGCCCGAGAGCGAACGCGTGCTCGGGTTGGTCCGGCGCTCGCGCGCCTAGGCGGAAAGGATGCCCTTGACGGCGGGGTTCCGGCCGCGACAGGCTGAGCGGCAGTCAGGTTCGGCTCACACGCGCGAACGAGTTCACCGGACTCGTGCAAGGAGAGCAAAGGCGACAGCTTGGTCGAACGCATGCGTGTGCGCGCGGTCGTGAGATGAAGCTCCCGGACGAGCACGGCGGCGCGGTGGAAAATGGCTCGGTGCGGCTCGAGCTCCACGGCGTCGCGACTGGGGTGTCCGCGGTGGCGTGGTAACTCGCTTGCGAGGGTGTGCATGAACAGAACGCCGGCGGCGTGGCCATGGCGGTGACACGAATTCAATGACGTGCACACGACAAAGGGACAAAGAAAGGAGAACGGCGAGGAACGGCCCGGCGACGCTGGTTACGCGCAGACGCCGGCATACGAACTCGCGTGCGCGTGAGTGCACGTGCTCGGGTACGTGCGTGTGCGTGCGAGTCCGGCCTGGAAAAACAGGGCTTTGGCCCGGCGGTGGTGTGCACGGGCATGTGCGCCGGCGGTGAAGCGCGGCGGGAGCAACGCTCCAGGTGGCGAGGGACGGTTCGGCGGCACCGGCGTCCTGGCTCGCTGCGGGTGTGTGTGACCAAGAGCCCCTGCCCAGAAAAGGCAGGACTTTGGGGATCCTCGGGTGCGTGCCATGGTGACGGGACAAAGACAGGAGGACGGCAAGCGGGGAAGTGCGCACGACGAGGGTTTGTGCTCACACGACTCCTGGCCAAAGAAAGGCAAGGCCTTGGCCCTCGAGTGCGCGCGTGCCTGTGTGTGGTGGTTTGATCAGGAAGACAGGGCCTTGACCCCTCGGTTATGCAAGAGCAGGGTGCCGGTGGTGCAACCTCGGCGGCGACACCGATCAGTCGACGCGCGCGGCACGAACTGAAAAAGGATGGGACGGACGACCAAGCGGTGGAGCGCGCGTGGAGACGGCAGCGGCACCTGCAAAGCGACCGGCTCGGCTCGATGGCCGGCTCTCAGGCGACGGCGGGTCTGCGCGGCGGCGCGAGTAGGCAGCAGGCAACAGACAAACAGCGAGCTCACAAGGCTCGGTCCAGCCTCGGCTCGAAGGCCGGGTCCACAGCACGGAGATGGGGGGGTCGCGGTGCTCACCTCGTGCTCCTGGACGCGACGAGGCGGTGGAGAAGGACTCGGAGAAGCGGGATGCAGAACAGGGGTACGGCGGCGGTTCGGCCTGGAGCAGAGGAACGGCGCGGTGAAGAGGAAGCAGGGGCGGCGTCCTTGGCTGGAGCAGCTACGGCTCCTTCCTCCCCTCCTCTCCTTCGGTCTTCTTCTTCACGAACAGAGACTCGGCGGCTCCGGGACGGCGTCGTGGTTCTCGCACGGCGGGCGGCGCGGGACGCAACTACCTCCGGGCTTCTTCCCCACCTCCTGCGCCTCCCTCTCTTCTCCTCGCCCCCTACTCCTTCTCCCTCCTCCTGTACAGCCAGGAGACGAATTTGGGGAAAATCCCCAAGGGGCGGCGGCAGAACAGGGAGAAGGCCGGCGGATTGGGTATTTGTAGGGCGGCCGGCCTAGGGTTTGGGGATGCGGGCGGATGGCTGGGATGCGGCACGGGGACGACGCGGCATCCATCCAGCGCGCCAGCGCGGCAGGGGGGTGGTGCCCATGGCTGGCGTCGGCGCCCTTCTGCCCCCACGCTCGCGTCACGGTGGGGAAGAAGGAAGGCAGTGGAGGATTGTGGCTGACGCGTGGGGCCCGCGCGGCAGAGAGATAAGGTGGCAGGGTAGGTGGGAAGCAGGCCGCGGGCTGAAAGAGGAGTTGGGCCGGCGGGTTTGGAGCGGCCCGGTGCAGAGATTAGGGGTGACCGGTAGACTACAGCAGGTTTGGTTGAGGCCCAACAGAAACAGAGATGGATTCCTATTTTTTTCTATAGCCTTAGCTCCTATTTAAACTATGGTTCGAATTTGAATTCTAAATTCAAATTCGAACCCCACTCAAATAAGATTCAAACTAACTCCAATAAACTCCAAGGTTCTCACACTAGCATTTTATATTTCCTAAATTTTGTTATTTAGCTCGAAATAAATCTTGGAATTTAGGGAAGGATTCAAAGAGGACAACCTTATATTTTAATTATGCACTCAATTTCAAATCGAAATTTTGAAATCCACATTTTTGCATTGCAAACATTCCGGAGAAAATTCCAGGATGTTACAGAGGAGGAGTTTAGACATTTAGTTAAAAAATGGATACCAGCTCATGTGATTGGTCAGCGTGCAGTGATAGTTAGGGCAGTCCCAATGGGACATTAATGGTGATTTCCATCTTCATTAAATGAGATGGCACCTCAGCAAAACGATGACATGGCAGGCTGATTAATGAGGAAAGAGAAGCAAAATTGAGGAAACCATTTCTTCTACAAGGAATGACGTCTTCCCTCGTCCCAAAGCGCGTAGAAACCATCGAATTCCCGTTGGGGAGCAACGACCGCTTCCCAAAGCTAACTTCCGGATCCAGTGTGACGCAGCTGTGCCCCGCGGCCCCGGTCTTCATGCGCGCGGCCACGCAGGCTCGACAGCGACGAGTCCACGTGAGTGAGCTCCGTCCGCCGTCCAATGGCGAGCAAACTAGGGCCGCACGCCCAGGTGGGCGAGCTCGGGCCATCGTGCCCAGGAGCGAGCATGGGCCGCGACCGCCGACCGGTACGGCGTCGTTGCGCGCATCCACCGGAGAATGGAAACCCCTCGAGATGGAGGTAGGATCTGAGAGGGGAAGAAGAGGCAAGGAACGTGAGGAGAGAGAGAGAGCACAATGAGAGACGTACACAGCATCACAGGAGGGTGGGCGTGTACACAGCATCACAGGAGGTGTTATTTTACTGATTTTTTCTTAACAACATTGCACCTCTGTGGTAAACATAGTGTTAAGGGCAGTGACACTTATTTTCATTATATGTATGGTGTGCATAGTACATCTACAAATAAAGTGATTGTTTCTTACTGGGTGTTACTGCTAGTTCCAAAACTGGTACCGGCTCATGTGTGATTAGTCAACAATGATGATTTTGGCAATCCCAACACAGTCAGTAGGATGATTTTCATACCATTTAATATGATGCTATATGTAGGACTTTTTGCTGATTTTGGGATACAACAACGATAAAAAATTTCAAGAAACTGGTGGATCTCTTGCAAAAATGTGTCTTCCACTGAAAAGCCAAAGTACAAGAAACAACGTTAAAATTGTGAGGAAGATGATTTGAGGGAGCGAGGAGAAACATGATTGGAGGTATTTACTTTCGAACCACAATTAAATCAGAGCATGTCCGGTAGAGCTCCAATATATCAGCTTCCATGTTGAGTTTAGGAGGAGTTCAGCCAAGCTTTTTTTCCTAAGAAAAATTAAGGGTTTGATTTCGACCATCAAACTCACAAACTAGAAATCTTTGATCACTTAACTATATAACGGACCGTGTATCTTTGATCACCAAACTCAAACCAAAGCAATAGTTGCATGGTCAAACTGAACTTTTTTTATTAATTCAAACATGTAAATTGATCTGATCCCCCTTTTGCTAAAATTTAAACATTCAAAAGGCTTCTTAATTAATTCTTATGTGCACTACAAGGCGGAGACGACCGGCCTTTGTCCTTTCATATATGGAACGTTAACACACACAGATTGCAATAGAGCAATATATAGACTGCTAGG
The DNA here is from genome assembly GCA_036936925.1 of Cenchrus fungigraminus. Taxonomy (NCBI): domain Eukaryota; kingdom Viridiplantae; phylum Streptophyta; class Magnoliopsida; order Poales; family Poaceae; genus Cenchrus; species Cenchrus fungigraminus. The sequence goes on along the minus strand of CM072770.1, from coordinate 121,406,525 downwards.
ACCTGCTACAAAGCAATAATTAATGCTATATATGTATATACTCCCTCCGGTTCACTATTAGATGTCGTTTTGGACAAGGTTTGAGTCAAACATTGGGAATATAAATCATGAATAACTTTTAAGTCGTTGAGTTTGAAAATGTGAAAATCATATAAATAGATTTGTCTTGAAAATTACTTTCATAAGAATATACATATATAACTTTCCAATAAATATTTTTATAGAAAAGAGAAGTTAAAGTTGTGCTTTGGTGACAGTATCGCTGTACTAAACGACTTCTAATACAGAACCGGAGGGAGTATATTGTAAGTTAGTAACAAAGATTGTAATGTGTAGCTCTATATCTTGTTCCATGTTCATGCTTAGCAATCGCTTGAGATTTCCAGTCGGCTTGGGAGGCATCAGGAATATAGCATGTGATGACATTCTCAAAACCAGTTGATGATTGCATGATGCTAGGTCTAATCTATGCCTGCTCCTCTGTAACTATTGCCTACCCTGTGATCGGGTCATCGGGCGTCTTATTAGGCCTGGTTGTCTCATGTTTCCTGCACTTAGTATCCCCGGCTGTGCCCACTTGTTATTAGTGGTGACCATACATCCATGTACACACGCGACCGCTGTTGATCTGTGAGACACACACACACATATGGAGCAACAAATTAAGGTAGTATAGTTTCAATTTGCGAACATATATGACTTCCCTGTTGCACTCCCTGCTTTTACCGGACTAGTAACTGCCTTTTGGTTTGTTTGCGTGCCTCAGTTCTTCACTTTCCTGTGAGTTTTCACAAATATGCAATTTTTTTCCTGTGAGTTTTCACAAAACCGACCGGAAAACTATACAATTATTTTCATCTCTACTAGTGTCATCATGTCTTGTGTATGTACTCCACCTGCAGGTTGTCATCAGTGCTAAAAGTGCAACACTTAAAACATATCGTCAGAATATCATATCATCTCCCTCTGTTAATAAAATGGAGATATGGTACTCAATGCTCATGAGCAAGCAAGAGAGACCTTCCACAGTTCCACATATAGAAAAAACTTCATCACTGCCAGTTAATTTGGTGTTACACTGCCTGTTCAAAAACTGATATTGCCGGCTCGGGTCATACTCAGCAGTGATTGTAATGAATTATTGGCTGTAAACTTTATTAACATCTGAAATTTTAGATGATTTTTGGGTAATTAAATGACTTTAAAGTAATAAGTTTTCAATAGCATAGTTTAGATTTCATCAAGACATACAATTCCATATATGAAACTATATCTATTTATTTGTGAATAAATTTCATGAACGAAATCTGTTATTTTTTCTGACCATTAATATTGGATTACGATCTTAGATTCATACCTCTATGTAGAAAAATGAAATAAAGTTGGATATTTATTTTTACCGCTATAAGTTTTTTCTTAGACTCCAACATTGCATATCCCACATTGGTTTTGCTAAAAATGTCACGATTTTAAGAATATCTCATTTGTTTCCATGGAACATTATTTCACCTATGGAACATTTTTTTTCTTTAGGTTGGAACAGTGCAATTCTGACAAATAATCCATCGACAGATAGCTAGCATTATAAATTGTCTCCATCTCCATATGCAAAAGTTACAAATTGTTAAGACAAACCGAGAAAGTATGCAAGAAATGATTGTCAAGGATACTACAATCATTGCCACAAACCAGTGGCAGTACTCCGACAATTATCACTGAAGGTTGTTTATATGATGAACCGGCAATAACGTACTATACCGGCTTTTTGCTGATAGATATTTTTGAAATGGCAGTGAATTGGAGGAAATGACATAACATATACTGTAGTAGTTGTGATTCCAAATAAATAGTGTGGATGAGAGGACTAGGCAGTAGAGCTTCTCGATCTCTCTAAATAAAATGTTGACAACACAAGCTATACATCTGCAATGCTACTATGCTAGTACGTAACATGCAGTGCTCTATTTTGATCTGCTTCCATGCTTGCAAGGTTTGAGATTTGGGCTCGAGAGGCATTAGGAATATATACATAGTCTGCAGGTGCGAGTGCATAGCTTAGTATAATGCTAAAGCGTGCTGTTTGTCTCTGCATCGCCAGGCTGCCTCAAAATTAAGATATGCATGGCAGCACCACCACTTTGAGCATCACTACGTAGAATTAAGATATGCATCACCTCAAAATTAAGATATGCATGGCAGCACCACCACTTTGCGCATCACCTCAAAATTAAGACCTTGGTGATGCAAATAAACGGGATGATCATCACTACGTAGAAGTGTTTCTTCTGATGCTGAGATACACTACACTAACATTGATCAGATTGTTAATGATATATATGCAATTATTGTTGTTGCCAAACTTACACAATGTTTATTTTAATTTACAGAAGTGTTACTATCTACTTTGCAAGAGACTAGTGGTGTTCAATTTATTAAAGTGTTCCCATGTTCCTCTCTTCTGGAAGACTATAAATAACTAATTACTTAAGGATTAAAAACAATCATTTATTAAATGAGAGATGGCTAAAATACGATCCTTACTTTGGCAATGCAACTACTTAGCAATCGGCAGTTTAATTTGCTGTGTGCAGTGTTCACATAGCAATTGCACATCATTAAAGCATAATCACATGATTGGGCAGGGTCAGCGTGATGCATTAAACCGATGACAGTTAAGCCGACACATTGATCTATTTTGCAACAAAAATATGAAACTTTGGCTAAAAACTGATTTATTTTGGGACCGATCGAGGGAGTACTATATATGCATACTTGAGACATATATACGGTAGGTGAGCATACCTAGCATGTTGGATCCAAATAAACAGCAAGCTATACAGTAGTTGCTCTCTACATAATGCAAGTTGCACATCACGCCCAGCACGTTATGGCCATGTTACAGCATTGGTAACTCTTGTTATCTCGTGCGCTTTGGGCTTGGGAGGCATCGAGACCGCAGCTGTCGTGGTTTTTTTCCAGGGTAGCGCAGCTCCGGGTCCTGACGCGTTTTGCTCTTCGTGGGTTGTCATCTGGTCGACCATGTCGCCCGCGCCTCGTGAAGAACAATGGACGATAAGCTAGAGATTTACTAGAGATTTGTCATCTCTGAGGAACGATATGTATCTCGCAGCAAGTCGAAGAGATTCTGTATGATGAATGAAGTTATGCTGAAAATTAAAGTGCAAAGTCAACGGATTGCAATGGCTGCTACAGAGTATAAACAGTAGAGTTTATAGTTTACACATGCTTTTTAAGTTTTTTTTCTCCTTCAATTAAACAGATTTTACTAGATAAAAATTAGGAGAAAGCTAAACGTCGCTCGGGTATTTCTCGAGGAGCCAACGCTCGAATTTTTGTCCGTCGGATGGGGCTCAAGCTAGTTGTTTCCCTCCGTCTGATTCTCTTCTGTATTGTTTTCTTTTTTATTTGTTGTACTTCATCATGGGTCCCACCACTTGGAGGAAACGGGGCTGCTTCCTCTGGTTTGGTTTTATCGCCATCTTATTTCAGATTTCCATTCCCTTTCCTCTCATAGTCAAGAGCAGCCTGGTAGGATATTTACGGATCTGTGATTTCTCCTTTTCCCCCTTGTGTTTGACTTCTGTTTCCCCTTGTGGATTTGATTCATTTTGTTTGTTGGTTGGTCTAGGGTTCTTCGGTTCCTCCTTTCCCCCTCTGATTCAATTCTGTTTTACTTGTAGACTTGACTCATTTTGCTGTGACTTGTTGGGCAGAATGCACATCTGGTTCATTTTATTTGTTATGTGCTCTAGGGTTCTTCGATTTCCCCCTTTCCCCTTCCATTTTATCTTTTGCCCACTGTTTCACTTCCATTTTCCCTTGCGATTCACTCGTTTTTTTATGATCTGTCAAGCGAAGTGTACATATGGTTCATTCCATTAGTTGGCTGCTGCTTACTTTGATTCCTCACGGTCCCTCTCTGATCCTGTTCTATATTTTTGTTCAGGATTTGAATCGGTTCATTTCAAATTACTATCGAAGGTTAGCACACATGATATTTTGGATCTTCTTCTGGCCACTCTAGGATTATTCTATTTTCCACCTCGCTATCTAATTCTCTTCTTTTGTTGCTTGTGTATATGAATTATTTCATTGGCAACCATTTTTTAAAACGAACTGGACATGAGAGTTTGGTCAAGAATGAGAACCATTGGTCGAGAGGTTAGTGCACACATGGTTTATTTGATTTGTGACGTCCCTATCCATTATTCTGTTCCTTGTCAGCCTCTACAAGTGTTGTGTAGAAAGGCATATCTATATTTCTCTTTACCTTTTGAGATATGCATTTTTGGACCATTTGCTACCTTCATTAGTCAATTTCTATCAGGTTTATATAGAGTCTGCTTTGATTAATTTATATATTTGAGTAAAAAAAAGCTTCTGTTTGTGGTTACATACTTATGCATAGCAATAGTTCGAGTAGGGAATCGATACTAGGTCCAACTGCCTATTTGATTAAATTCTATCCACTTATATCTAGTTATTTATATGACTTTTACTTACATTGCATTTGCAATAAGTTGACAGTGCTACTTGTAGTGTAAATTATTTGGAATATATATGTAAGTATCAAGATTATGCATATGAATTTACCTATTCATCAAGGGTATATCTGGGTCCAAACTATCAGTTTATCCTCCCTTTAAACTGCCATTTTAGAGGCCTACAGGGGTTGTTAACTCTGGACTATGCTGTGGTGATTATATGAAACTAGCAAGACTAAGGTTTCTGGTTGCCACTCCACTCTGAGTTGACAAATTATAAGGCTATTTGTCATTTAACCTCTTTTCAGTACAACAAGCAAGTCACTTACATTATTCATGTCTTTCTACTATACAATCTATTGTGTTGATATTTCATTTTCTTAAAAACAATCTTTTCTAGTGAGGTTAGCTGTGTTCAAATTGATATGAATTTTCATGAATATGAATACCTATACAGCGATGTTCCCAAACAACCACTAGATAACATGTTCATGTACATTTCATGGTTTCTACCACAATATTGTTTTAATGATTTTAGATTCATTTGTTGGTGTTGGAAAAATATGAAATTTGAAACTTGTCTTTGTGTTCATTTTGTAACTTAGTGGTTTGCGACTATAGAGTAATTTTTTGCTGCCATTACTTGTGTTATGTATATATGGTTTCAGATACAGTTAACTTCACCTAGATTTACAATAGCATTGTCACTGTTAATTTGGTGTTCATGAACTGTAATTATGTAAAATTTTCATTAGTGCTATTTTAGAAGATAACCCAACATGTTGTTTAGTTAGTTGACCATATGAATTATTTATTAAATGTACCTCTTTAGCTGTTTATGTCTTCGTTTGCATCATAATCCGGGTTCCTACTCTCCAAAGCTTTTGAGATCATAGAAATAATTTGTGTCTTTGTATACTCTTTAGTTATGATTTAGCGTTTTCATCTGTCGAGGTTCGCCATGGACCTCTAGACATTTGGATTTGACTGAACATAATAAATCTGCAATCTTCTTGTTTGCCTAGGTTTTTTATTTTACGAATTATGAGCTTTGATTTTTACCCAGAACCTGTTAAGTTTGTTATTTGCTTTGGTCGTTGATTGTGTCCTATGCTTGTAGATGGGTTCCCTATTTGCTCTGTTTATTTACTTTATTCTTTGCATGTATCAGGGTTTGCCAAGAGCCCAAAGAATTTGCTATTTTACTGACCATGGATACCATTTGGCTAATCTTGTAACTCAAATAGTTCTATTTACTAATTTATATTTACTGAGTTAATGTAACTACAACTTTTGCATCTTGTAATTTTAAATTTGGGTATATATGTATGCTGTGTTTCATTTGAGGGGTTTCCACTACCTCAATATATATTTTTTTGGCTAACTACAGAAAAATTATGTTGCATTTGTTATATTTGTTTTCCCTCATGAATATAATTTGTGTTTAACTTTGTTGTTCATTTGTGGATGCTTGATTCTGAGTATTTAACAAACTGACTTGATTGCTACAGATTTTCATTATTTCACATTTCTACTACATGAAAATGCTTTTGCTAGGGAAGATATTCCTATCACTCACGACAACTTGTGCTACTTCGATGTTAAAAATAGTCCTTACGACTGTTTGATTTTAGCTTGGTCACAAACTGATTGGAACAACAACTGGTGGATGACGACACTCTGTGCTTTGGAGAGTGTTGCTAGCCACAATGATCTTCCATTATTCAGCTGTTATTTTCTTGGCATGTTAAATTATTTTGACCATAATTGTAGGCTGCTCTGTTATTTACATCACTAGTACTGTTAATTTACATTGTTCCTGTCGTCGTAAGTTGTTCAAGTAAGTCATGTATTGGCATTTGAGGGGCTACATACAGCTAAAGAAAATTTGTTATCTGACTGATAATAGAAAATATTTGTTAATTTTTCCTGTTTCTATTTTGTGTATCGAATTGTTTAAGTCATGACTGAACACATTCCATTGTTTCAGGGTTGTAGTTTTTCCCCCTTGTCTAGTATCTGCTTTATTTTGTTTATCAGTTGTGACTGAATAGTATTCCATTGATTTTTTACCAACAATAACTCTGAAGAAGATGTTAAAACTAATTATATTGGAGAATCTTTATCTGAATATGAAGAATGTAAGATTCTTGTTGATTATCTATATTTAAATTTTTTAAATGCTTATTGGAACTATTCATGATTTAATTGTTTTGTCGTATTCCAAAAGTTCACCAACCCTATATGTGTTACGTCCTTTATCAATGTTTGTGATGGATTGTACCCCCACTATTTTTGTCCATCAATATTAAACTGTTACGATTGATAAAATTTGAAATGTGTTATTTGTATATATTCAAAATATCCTCCTTGTATTATTTACATCATCACTACCTTTAATTTACAGTCCCTCAGTCACTGTAAATAGCTAAAGCATATCATGTAAATGAGATAAAATTTTTAATCTTATAATTTGAATGTTGTATATGCATTTGAGGGGTTAGACACTTATAAAATAATTTTCTTATATGACTGACCATATGAAATATTTCTGAGGGGTTTCCACTATCCCAAACTCTTTGCTCTTTGGCTAACCATAGATAAATTTGTTTAGCTGCTTAATTTGCTTTTCCATATTCATATTAAAGATTTTTTACTATGCCAAATTTGATGTTTTCGTTTATAGGCTATTCAATTTGATTATGCTCTGCTACGATTTAAGGTCATCTTACTGTTGAATTTCTTATCTGCCTTGTTCTTCTTGTTAATGTAAATTCAGTTATTAGATCATGCAATTTAGATTTTGGGTATTGGTGCATGTTTCCGGTGTCAAAAAAATATTTCTTTAACCATTTATTTGGTTATGCTTGCAAATATTTTGGTAACTTAATCTTTTACATCTAATTAGGCACCAAATTACAGTTTAGTGATTAGTGTAAATCCAACTAGTATGTTCTGTAATTTTGAATCTGGGTATATTTCAAGTGTGTTTTCATCTAAGGGGTCCACACTATCCGAAAAAATTTCCACTAAGATTTGGTTATCCTTATTATTATATATTAGTTTATCTATGATTTTCTTCTGTAGATGCTTGATTCTCTAACTTTACTTTGATCTCTGCAAAGCTGTGTTGCTGGTTAGAACTCTTTTGATAGGACACATCAATTGTGAAGAGTCTCAAGTATCTGTCTTTTTATGATGATGCAATCAGCATGGCAAGGTTTTGAGGTGGATCTGAAGAAGTCTTCACAAGTCAAATGATGCCTCTTCCATATATGTGTGCTAGTCTCTGTTTTATCAAACTATCTGTATGAAATAGTTTCAGATATATTTCATGAAAACTATATATGAAGAACTCTTACGGATGGTAACATCATGTAGTTACCTAGATGCACCTTGCAGTTTTATTTTGATTGTGTAATATGCATTAAGCATCCCTATGTCCAGATGGATGGCAATTCATGAACAATATATAAGTATGATAGTTGACAAGTTTGAATGATGTTTGGATCCTTTTCTTGTGCACAATTTTTTGTTTTTTGGTAAAATTGGTGAAGCTATACATTCAATTCCATTATAATGTTGTGCCTAATCTGTTATGTATTCATCATATTTTTCTTTCAGTAAAATATGTGTATTGTACAAGTGAAATCTATATTTGGAAATATCTTATATGATTATACCAGTGAAATCTGTGTCTGCTTACGTTTCACCATTAGATGAAAATCCGAAGGTCTTGAAATTCGGGTGACAGATCCTAAGCCAGCACCCGATTTTTGTCGGACTTAAATCTAGGTGTTCCAACTATCCAAAATGCCTAGGTGATTGCAGACCTAGCAACACCCAAGTACCAGGTAGACAGTTCCAATTAATACAAAGAGGGACAGATAGAGAAGAACACGCACGCGAGAAGGTTGATCGATCGGGGAGTTGGACAAGCATCAACACGCCAGTCGTACGCCATCTGTGGCTCTCTGCAAGCCGATCGGGTCTCTGTCCGTTCGTTGTCGCGCCACAAAAATGGCCGCCGTCCACCTGCTTTCTGTAACAGATCAACGAGATCAGCCAAAGCACCAAGGCCTACGCTTTTCCTGTGCACAACCTGCGCACGGTGATCATCGGCTCATCTCCGGCAATGACGACGTAGCTTAGGCTTCAGTAGGCACCGACCACCGCGCGCGCTGGCCTAGCTTCCGGCGACAACAGCAGCGAAAAAGAAGAAGTAGAAGGAGGACGAAGAAGATGGCGGCGTTGTCGGCGCCGGACCTGCTGGAGCCTGGAGGAGACGAGGAGTACGTGGAGAAGGTGGAGGAGCGGAAGCAGGAGGAGCGTCGCGGCCGTCGCCTCGACGCGCGCTTCGACGAGTGGCTACCCATCATCTCCTCCCGCACGGCCAAGTGGTACTACTCGGCATTCCACAACGTCAGAACAAATCAGAACAAGGATCGGAACATGTTATTATTATAGACAGAACAAGATTTTACTATAACCAGAACAAAATATTACTATAGTCAGAACAAAACAAATAAAGTGTCAGAACAAATGAGAACAACTGTCAGAACACGGAACAAGTTATTATTATAGACAGAACAATGTATTATTATAGCCAGAACAACTTATTATTATAGTCAGAACAACTTTGTATGTTTTCTCGAATGAACAAAATAAAGTGTCAGAACAAATGAGAACAACTGTCAGAACAAAATCCTAATATAGTCAAAACAAGTTTGTATGTCATCTCAAACAAAAACAAATACAGTGTCAGAACAAATCAGAACAAAGGCTCAGAACAAGTTATTATTATAGAGAGAACAAGTTATTGTTATAGTCCGAACAATTTTATTATAGCAAGAACAACTTATTATTATAACCGGAACAAGTTTGTATGTCATCTCGAACAAACAAAATAAAGTGTCGGAATAAATGAGAACAACTATCAGAACAATATCCTATTATAGCCGAACAGATATTTACAGAAGACGAACAAATATGTAAAAGAGAAAAATCATAAAGAATAGGAAAAATAACAAACATGAAAAAGATGAAAAGATGAAAATAAATAAATAATTAAATAAATGAATAAATAACGAGAAGAAAGATAAAATAAAATGAATAGAGAAAATAATGAAAAAAGGGAAAACGGAAAAATAAAGGAGAGAAAAAGGAATATATGAAAAACATGAAAGAAGAAAAGGGGAAAATCATAAAGAATGAGGAAAAGAAAAACACAGAAGAAAATAATGGAAGGAAAAATAAAACCAACTAAATTATGGAAGAGGAAAAATAATGAAAAGAAAATAAAAATAGAGAAAGAAACAAACAAATATTCACTCAGTGGAAAAAATTATTGAAACGGAAACAAATATTCACCAAGAGAAACAAATATATATAAAACAAACAAGAAATAAAAAATGAAAATAGAAATAGAAATAAATAAAGAAAAAGAAACAAGAAATAAAAAACAAGAAAAAGAAATAAAAAAGAAAACAAGAAATAGAAAAGAAACAAGAAATAAAATAAGAAAGAAAGAAATTGAAAAAAAAGAAAGAAACAGAAAAAAAGGAAAAAAAGGAATGACCCCGCGTCCGCCCAAAGAAAAAAAGAAAAAAAAGAAAGACCCCCGCGTCCGCCCCTCCCACGTGCGACGACGCTAGATGAATCTGTCGCTGAAGCGACAGATAACATCCGCGGTGCACCAATGCATGTGTTAGGATTTGGAGTATTCGGTTTATTTATTTTACTTATTTATTTATAGTGTTCTTGGATGTACTACATTTTATTTTCGATAGATATTGTAATGATAACGATATATGGTGCATAATAAATGTAAAAAATAAAGAGAAATAAGCATAATCTAGGTCGATGATTATTGAAAATTAATTATTGTCTCCCATTATTATTGACTAATAAAACTGGTTCAAAATTGCGCTTACGTGCATGACTTCCCATACTTTTTTTCCTTTACATTCGCTCTACCCAAGCTGATGCATATATATCTACTTTGACCAGCCCTTACTTCACTTGGAGGCTATATATATCTACATAGAAGTTGTTGGCAAATGCTTCAAAAGGTACTACTATACATCCACTGCACGAAAATGAGTGAACATTTGACGTTTCTTGCTTGGGTGCTCAGCTCATTCCTTGCATCTCTGGGACTTGGGAACCATCAGGAGTTTGTAGGGCAGTGTTCTCGAGGTCAACAATAAGTTATTACTAGTACTGCATAGCCATTGTTCTAAGGCAATGTGGCACGCATGACTACACAATGGTTCTATGGTTAAGCTTCGTGTTTTAAAATTTACTGGATTATTTTGTTTCTCTGCAGGTGCATTGTCCCTGTATCACTGTGTTCTCTAGGTGACCTCATGTTTCCAATGTTTGTTAATTTGCTAGCACACTGTAGCGAACATGGCCTCATATGTCATTAGTTCGAGTTTGATTTTGGTGATTCATGACAACATGATCAATGGGACTAACCATATTGTTTAGTATGTCTTTGTAGACATTTCTAGGTCCTAAGGATGCAAAAATACCACATGCCAAATTGAGAAGATAGTCTATTTTTCAAGGGTCAAAACCGTGGAAGGAAAGGAAGGAGATTGACACCGTCGGATGAACCGACGGTACCATCGGTGCATAGCGTCGGTGTAGTTGGTACACTGCGCAGCAAGCCAAACGAAGTTGACACCGTCGGATGATCCGACGGTCGATATTCTAGATGCGCCGGATGAATTGCAGAGGAAGAGCAGCAAAGACAGTAGCACCGGATGATCCGACGGTCTGAGTGAGGACACCGTCGGTCTATCCGACGCTCAGTTTGAATCAAGACAGAGACGCGCCAAGACGAAGTCTTCAGCACCGGATGAACCGACGCCTTGGTCAAGGGGAAGCGTCGGTCTATCCGACGGTCGCGTGGAAGCTACCAGAGACGTTTTGGCCGCGGGGTCTTCAGCACCGGATGAACCGACGCACCGTCGGTGTATAGCGTCGGAGCAGTTGTGTCAGCGGATCTTCAACGGCTAAGTGACGTGGAGGGCACCGGATGAACCGACGCCTAGAAAAAGCATAGCATCGGTTCATCCGACGCTACCTTTTTCAGTGGCCGTTAGCCAACGGCTCTTTGGATGCCTTGGGCTATTTATACCCCCTCCACTCACCCATTTGAGGAAGCTGGATTGTGTGGAAGTGCAGCAGAGTGCAAGACACCTAGAAGATCATATCCAATCCATCCAAGTGCTCAATTGCTCATCCATAGACTTGCATATGCTTTGCGTATGTGCTTAGTGCTAGGCTTAGCTTAGAGCTGAGTGAGTGCAAGGTTGTGCCAGCCTTGTGAGGTGATTCTTGAGTGAATCAAGTTGTACAAGGTGCGCCGGAAGCCTTGGGGCCTAAGTGACTCACCGGCAATCGTCTTCGACCCTCCGGCTTGGTGTGGAGTGGCGATGACACTTTGTGCGGGGGACGTGGAGACCCCCTTCCTTGGTGGAGAAGCTCCTTAGTGAAGGCGGCATCAAGGTGACCAAGGGAGCTTGGCGAGTACCTTTGTGGCGAGTCAAGTGGTGCTCTTGGGAGAAACTTGGTGACCGAGAAGTAATACTCTTGTGTGAGTGCTTCAACAACGTGCACTAGGGGTGGCTTAGTGCCTACCGATACCACGGGATAAATCGCGTGTCAAGAGTTTGCTTCCTCTCATCCCCTTTACGTTTCCGCATTTACTCTATTGCAATCTTTGCTTGCCTTACTTTCCTAGAGTAATATCATGCTAGGATTGGCTATAGGTTGCAAACCTTGTTTTGGGATGGGAGTTTCACACTAGAACAACCCTAGTTGCACATCTAGATAGTATGTTCTAGTTTACTTTGAGAAAAAGTAGTGAAGCCATAGATTAAGATTTTTAGTTTGCCTAATTCACCACCTCCCCTTTTAGGCTACGAGCATCCGATTCCTTACACACACAGTGGATCGTTTGGGTTACAAGGTAACAGGATCATCGGCAAGAACACAGCCAAATGGAAGATTTTTGGATCGCCTCGAAAACAAATTCGTAGTTGGAATGCGCAACTTTGAAATCCCATATAGACTAGCAGATAGCATTTGTTTGGAGAAAGGTTCAACATGATAAAATGCGTTTTCTTTCTAGCAGACGATTTCAAAGTAATGTAAATTGCATTTATGCGTATTCAGGCTTGCATATAAGGACACAGCGCTATGAAGCAGAGCTGAGGTTGAGTGAGAGCAATAACTGTACACTCTTTTGAGATTTTAGAAAGAAGCCACAACAGTCTCTGAAAAAGAAAAGGAGAAAGTAGCACAAAAGCAAAATGTACTCAAAACTAACGCTTGAGAAGGAGATACAAATAAATAGGACTCCGTCGCTGTACAAGTTGATGCATATATATGACAATACCAAACCAATTCAACCAACTTAACTTTCACTTTCCATTTCTAGGCTCATGGATTGTGAAAACTCAATGAATAATTAGGATTCGGAGACATTGTATCGAACATAGTCCCATATGCCATTAGTTCAAGTTTGATTTCGGTGATTCATGACAACATGATCAATGGGACTAACCATATTGTCTAGCATGTCCTTGTAGGCATTTATAGGTCCCATGGATGTAACCACAATTAAAGCCAAAATACCACATGCCAAATTCAGAAGATAGTCTATTTTTCAAGGTTATAAAACAGTGGTAAGATGGCTCCAAGAGGTGTCAAGTTGAACCAAAGTCAAAGACGCAAGAAAACAGGAAATGGCACCGTCGGATGAACCGACGGTACCCTAGAGGTGAGTGTCGGTGTACTTGGTACACTGCGCAGAAGGCCAACTGAATTGGCACCGTCGGATGAACCGACGGCCCACATTCTAGTTGCGTCAGATGAGTTGCAGAGCTGAAGTCGTGAAGACAGAAGCGCCGGATGAACCGACGGTCCTTTGGACCGAAACGTCGGTCTATCCGATGACCAAGTTTGAACAAGACAGAGACGCGCCAAGACGAACCCTTCAGCACCGTTTGAACCGACGCCTTGGTTCAGAAGAAGCGTCGGTCTATCCGACGGTCTCGAAGAAGCTTACAGAGACGTTCTGGCGAGGAGTCCTTCAGCACCGGATGATCCGACGTAGCGTCGGTGCATAGCGTCGGAGCAGTTCTGACAGAGAACTTCAACGGTTACGTGACGTGGGAGGGGCACCGGATGAACCGATGCTCCTGGAAAGTAGGCGTCGGTTCATCCAACGGTCAACTTTTCAGTGAGCCGTTAGCCAACGGCTAGCTGAGTGCCTTGGGCTATTTATACCCCCTCCACTCACCCATTTGAGGTTGCTGGATTGTGTGGAAGTGCAGAGGAGTGCAAGACACCTAGAAGATCATATCCAATCCATCCAAGTGCTTAATTACTCATCCTTAGACTTGCATATGCTTTGTGTATGTGCTTAGTGCTAGGCTTAGCTTAGAGCCTTGTGAGGTGATTCTTAAGTGAATTAAGGTGTACAAGGTTCGCCGGAAGCCTTGGGGCCTAAGTGGCTCACCGGCAATCGTCATCGACCCTCCGGCTTGGTGTGGAGCGGCGAGGACACTTTGTGCGGGGGACGTGGAGACCCCCTTCCTTGGTGGAGAAGCTCCTTAGTGGAGGCGGCATCAAGGTGACCAAGGGAGCTTGGCGAGTGCCTAAGTGGCAAGCCTTAGTGGGGAGTCAAGTGGTGCTCTTGGGAGAGACTTGGTGACCGGGAAGCAATACTCTTGTGTGAGTGCTTCAACAACGTGGACTAGGGGTGGCTTAGTGCCTACCGATACCACAGGATAAATCGCGTGTCAAGAGTTTGCTTCCTCTCATCCCCTTTACGTTTCCGCATTTACTCTATTACAATCTTGGCTTGTCTTTACTTTCCTAGAGTAGTATCATGCTAGGATTGGCTATAGGTTGCAAACCTTGTTTTGGGATGGGAGTTTCACACTAGAACAACCCTAGTTGCACATCTAGATAGTATGTTCTAGTTTATCTTTATGCAAAATTAGTGAAGCCATAGGTTAAGGTTTTTAGTTTGCCTAATTCACCCCCTCCCCCTCTTAGGCTACAAGCATCCGATTCCTTACAAGTGGTATCAGAGCCGGGACTCACTTCCTTCACAAGGAAACGCCAATTCGATTGGTAAATTGTGAAAACCGGCGCATTGGAACGGTTAGGCTTCACCGCCTAGTGAGTTGCTCTATAGAGGTATGAAAGGGGTGGATACCATAGGTTTGGCTCCACATTTCGATGGCACGGGCTATCCTCGGTGGAAGGTTCTCATGGAGGCCAATCTTCAAGCAAAGGACCTTGATGTTTGGAGAGTCACCGATGAGGGCATGAAAAATGGTACTAATAAGGAAAAGCAATTTGATGTGATTGCTAAGAGTATCATTTTGTCCTCACTAGATGTAGGCCTTTTCAATAGAGTTTTTACTTGTGAAAATGCTCATGAGCTATGGAAAACCATCAAGGAGCAAAATGAAGGTTCAAAAGAAGTTGCTAATGAACGCTACGGTTGTCTCCTTGAGGAATTCAATAGCTTTAAGCAACTTGCTAATGAAAATGCCGAATCAATGTACTCACGCCTAAATGTGCTTGTCAATGAGATTAATGCTTTAGGTGTGAAGAACATCACGGACTTGAACATCAACCGCAAGATCCTTCAAAGTCTCCGGAAGCCCGATTATGACTTGGTGAAGGCAATCATCTATGAGAAGAAGCTCGAAGAATTGAAGCCATCTCATATCTTGAGCAAGATCATGGCACATGAGCTTCAAATCATGCCCAAGTCCAAGAAGGCGCCCCAAGAACCATCTTCTCCAACTACAAGCCATGCCCTCTCAAGCCAACAAGAGAAGGTGTTGAGTAGGATGGCTACTCATGGAAGCTCAAGCGAAGATGATGGTGATGATGAAGATTCCTCAAGTGATGAAGAGGTTGAATCCATGGTGGCCGAGTACGTGAAGAAGATCTTCAAGTATGTGAAGAAAGTCAACATGTACGACTACAACATCCACTTGAGAGAAGGGCGTCATCATCAACACATCAAGTTCACCAAGATCGAGCACAAGCCCAAGAAGAAGGTGGTCAAGGAGAGGAGACCAAGGCAAGAAGCGAATGTCGTCGTCCATGAGTGGACAAGTGGTGGAGAATCAAGTTCTTCTAGCTCAAGTGATGAATCAAGAAAGAACTTCACCACCCGCTTCATGCATGGTCCTTCATCATCACTACACATGTGCCTTATGGCCAAAGGTATGGAGAGCAATGTAAGTGATGATGAATCTGACACCACCTCTCTCGATGATCTTGTTGAGCTAGTCCATGAGCAAAAAGGAATACTTAAGAAACAAGCTAATGAAATTAAAGAACTCAATGCTCTCAATGATCTTAGTGCAACCCTTGTTACAAATTATGAACATTTGTTGTGCAAATTCAAATTGCTTAGCAAAGAGTGTGATGAGCTAAAATCTAAGCTTGAGAGCAATGAGACTAAAACAAGTAATTCCTTTGAGCTTGATGAATCATCTATCCCTTGTGCAATTCCTATCTCTAAGGTAGATGCTTCGACTTCTTGCATTGATTTAATTGATGAATCTTGCTCACCATCTTGCAATGAGAATGTTGTTGTAGAAACATGTGATTCCCTCATAGGCAAGAAGAATGATGAGCTTAAGCAAGAAGTGAAATGGCTCCGAGAGAGGTTGGCAAGCTTGATGGGCAAGGGCAAGAACAATGAGGAACAAGTGGACATCTCTCAAGACATGAAGAGCAAAGTCCAACCTTCTCAAGATAACCGTGATCCCATGGTGAAGAAGCTTGAGAAGGGTGCAACCGTGACTTGCTACAAGTGTCATGGAGAAGGGCACAGGTTCTACAAATGCCCTCAATTTGTCAAGAAGATGGACAAGGGCGCAAAGAAGAAGTTGAACCCCACCATCAAGAGCTCCCTCATCTACACCAAGCCCAACCGCAAGAACAAGACCAAGAGCAACACCTACATCATCAAGAAGAAGGCAAATGGCAAGGTGGTTGCACACAAGGTTGGGAAGATGAAGGAGGAGCGGGGTTGGAACCAACCCATTTGGGTGCCCAAGGAAGTCATCTCCAACATGAAGGGGCCTCAAATGGTTTGGGTTCCAAAGGCCACTTGAAGGCCTTGAGAGCGGGGACTTGGGAGGCTTGGCACAATGAAGATGTGAAGTTTCAAGCCTAGAAGCCAAGCTTGCAAGTTGGAAATGTGTTGCCCAAGATCCCCGGTTGAGGTAATGGAAACAAGAACCTATCTCTTGTATCATTGTAGCTCCATTGCCTTGTTTAGGTTGCATTTGTTGCAATATTTACATATGGTAGGTTGCTTGTGTCATGTGCTAACCCATGAGCAACCTACATGGTTTGATTAGTGTGTAGGAAAGCTACACTTGTTCTTTCATGGTGCATGTTTTCATATATATCTCTTTGCATCATGAGCAAGCTATAGGGTTAGCTTCCCTTTTATTGTCACAAATAATGTGCATACATTTGGTTGGTGATTCAAACACTAAATGCACACATTTAGGGGGAGCTCATCCTATGGTTTGGTTATGGGACTAACATTATTTCAAGCTTATCTTATGTAGTCCCTTGGCGACACGTTCCGGTGCGGTGCTTCATTCTAAGAGAATGCTATTTCACTCTCAATGTGATCTAACATCTCTAAAAGAGTGAACATAGCAATATGAGCTTCATGCTATTGAGTCATGTCCTTGCGAGCTTATGTCTCTATATAAGTTCAAAAGCAATGTACTCATACATTCCTAATCCTTGTGGTACCCCAAGTGTCTTCTTTGCAAGCTTCTTTCAAGTGGTGTCACCTAGTGATATCATTTCCAAGTGGCTCATCTCAATGTGGTGCCAACAAGGTAGAGAGGATCAAATGCCCTGGAGGTATGCAATGATCAAAAGACTACAAGTGATATCTACAAGTGGTAATGTAACAAGAACCCATTTGTCTTATCTCTTGTCCTTTAAGCTACCTCCTTGCATGATATGCTCTAAGCTTCCTTACCTTACAAGTGTTTGTAGTTGTGCACTTGATTTTCACACTATCATATTGTGCACACACTTAGGGGGAGCTTAGTTTGTATCATGCTAGTCTCATGAGCTTGTGATCCACCTTAGTTATTCGCACATGTGGTATCTTCATTGATATCATACATATGGATCATGGTTCATGCGGCTTTCTCCCTTGTATTTAACATTTCTCTTTGAGTTATGTTTGCTAGGACTTGCTAAATTTCCTTGGAGACATTTTGTTTTGAGATCTTTTTGGAGATTTTATTCCAAAGGGGGAGAATGTGGGACCAAAGCAAGCTAGTGTTTCCAAAGGGGGAAGAGGCAAGCTATGTGTGAACATAGAAAGAGAAGATCAAAAAAGGGGGAAGTTTGATCTAGGGGGAGTTTGGATGATGGTAAGCATCCAAGCGAGTGTAAGTGGTTCTAATTTTGTCAATTTTTGCAAATTTATGCTTGCTTTGCTTGTATTGTCATAAATCACAAAAAATGGGGAGATTGTAGTGAACATGGCCCCATATGCCATTAGTTCGAGTTTGATTTTGGTGATTCATGACAACATGATCAATGGGACTAACCATATTGTCTAGCATGTCCTTGTAGGCATTTATAGGTCCCATGGATGTAACCACAATTAAAGCCAAAATACCACATACCAAATTCAGAAGATAGTCTATTTTTCAAGGTTATAAAATAGTGGTAAGATGACTCCAAGAGGTGGCAACTTGAACCAAAGTCAAAGACGCAAGAAAACAGGAAATGGCACCGTCGGATGAACCGACGGTACCCTAGAGGCGAGCGTCGGTGTACTTGGTACACTGCGCAGAAGACCAACTGAATTGGCACCGTCAGATGAACCGACGGCCCACATTCTAGTTGCGTCGGACGAGTTGCAGAGCTGAAGCCGTGAAGACAGAAGCACCGGATGAACCGACGGTCCTTTGGACCGAAACGTCGGTCTATCCGATGACCAAGTTTGAACAAGACAAAGACGTGCCAAGACGAACCCTTCAGCACCGGATGAACCGACGCCTTGGTTCAGAAGAAGCGTTGGTCTATCCGACGGTCTCGAAGAAGCTTACAGAGACGTTCTGGCGAGGAGTCCTTCAGCACCGGATGATCCGACGTAGCGTCGGTGCATAGCGTCGGAGCAGTTTTGACAGAGAACTTCAACGGCTACGTGACGTGGGAGGGGCACCGGATGAACCGATGCTCCTGGAAAGTAGGCGTCGGTTCATCCGACGGTCAACTTTTCAGTGAGCCGTTAGCCAACGGCTAGCTGAGTGCCTTGGGCTATTTATACCTCCTCCACTCACCCATTTGAGGTTGCTGGATTGTGTGAAAGTGCAGAGGAGTGCAAGACACCTAGAAGATCATATCCAATCCATCCAAGTGCTTAATTGCTCATCCTTAGACTTGCATATGCTTTGTGTATGTGCTTAGTGCTAGGCTTAGCTTAGAGTTGAGTGAGTGCAAGGTTGTGCCAACCTTGTGAGGTGATTCTTGAGTGAATCAAGGTGTACAAGGTTCGCCGAAAGTCTTGGGGCCTAAGTGGCTCACCGGCAATCGTCATCGACCCTCCGGCTTGGTGTGGAGTGGCGATGACACTTTGTGCGGGGGACGTGGAGACCCCCTTCCTTGGTGGAGAAGCTCCTTAGTGGAGGCGGCATCAAGGTGACCAAGGGAGCTTGGCGAGTGCCTAAGTGGCGAGCCTTAGTGGCGAGTCAAGTGGTGCTCTTGGGAGAGACTTGGTGACCAGGAAGCAATACTCTTGTGTGAGTGCTTCAACAACGTGGACTAGGGGTGGCTTAGTGCCTACCGATACCATGGGATAAATCGCGTGTCAAGAGTTTGCTTCCTCTCATCCCCTTTACGTTTCCGCATTTACTCTATTGCAATCTTTGCTTGTCTTTACTTTCCTAGAGTAGTATCATGCTAGGATTGGCTATAGGTTGCAAACCTTGTTTTGGGATGGGAGTTTCACACTAGAACAACCCTAGTTGCACATCTAGATAGTATGTTCTAGTTTATCTTTATGCAAAATTAGTGAAGCCATAGGTTAAGGTTTTTAGTTTGCCTAATTCACCCTCTCCCCCTCTTAGGTTACGAGCATCCGATTCCTTACAGACATTAGAAATTTATAATCCCCTTTGCGTTCTTGTTTGGGACTATGTGTCCGACAGAGGGTTGAGTTGGGAACATTTTGTGCAATGAGGAGTGCTTAAGGTTTGAAGCCCGTGTGTCAGGGCAGTGATTCACCGTTCACACATCTAGATAAACAGCAGCTGCAGCCTGTAACCGGGATCGCACGCTTAAAATTGAGCATATTAGCACTAAGGTAAACATTGCGGATCCATTCACAAAAGAACTACCTCTATCCCTCTTTCAGAAACATGTCCTAGGCATGGGATTGGTGGATAGGCCTTGATCAGGTCCTGGTTAAGTGCCATTTAGTTTCCCCAATTAAGAATAAGGAAGCAATGTCTTTGGAGAGCAAACTCTGAAAAGAAGAAAGGAGGAAATCTAGTTGCATGGGTGACAATTCAAAAACCAAAGGAAAAAGGAGGACTTGGAGTAATAAATCTTAGACTTCAAAATGACGCCCTGCTGCGGAAACACCTAGATAAATTTTACAACCATTTAGACATTCCTTGGGTTCACCTCATTTGGTTCAAGTACTATCAGGGCAAGGTCCCTCATGCCACTAGAGAAGTGGGATCCTTCTGGTGGAAGGACGTGCTTAGGCTCAACACCCTGTACAGAGCTAATTCCAATTGCATCATAGGTAATGGTAGCACGGTGTGCTTCTGGGAGGATAGGTGGACAGATCCCGTGCTTGCTATTGCATACCCAAGGCTGGCCTCTTTCTCAAGATCAACGTCCATCTCGGTCAGGGAAGTCACGGAAGCTATTGATCTTGAATCAATTTTCTTCCTGCCTCTATCACGACAAGCCTGGGAGGAGTTTCAGTAGCTTCAGGAAGTCTTGCAAGAGATACCATATGATGGCAACTCTAAAGATATCTGGCAACCAATTTGGGGACGTGAGTGCTCCTCCAAGAAATTCTGTATGCATGTCTTCAAGGGCATCCAAGCACATGGTGTCTTTGAAATAATTTGGAAATCTAAGTGTACCCCAAGAATCAAAATTTTCACATGGCTCATCTTAGTAGACAGACTGAACACCAAAACAATGCTGAGAAGAAGAAATATTGGAGACAGGCATGACGATAACTGTGTTCTCTGCAGCACTGGAGAGGAGGAAACAATTGAGCACTTATTCTTCTCTTGCCCGTTTGCAAGCCTTTGTTGGGGTGTCCTCAATATAATTTGGGACACTTCAATCAATCTATGCGACAGAATCATGCATGCCCGACAGTTAAGTGGCCTTGTTTTCTTCACAGAGATCTCGATGATAGCAGCCTGGGAGATTTGGAAAATTAGAAATGACAAGATCTTCAACAGAGCCAACCCAAGTTTAGCCAGATGGAAGTGTAACTTCAAGAACCAATGTCTTCTCCAATCTGTTAGATTTAAGGAAGACATTCGGTCATCCTTTTGCTTTTGGTTAGATGCTTTTAGTTAATTTCCCTCTGTAAGCCATACTGTAACTCTGTTCTTTTGTTTTTATAAAAATGAGATTTGTACTGTGGGGATCTCCCCCACAGTTTGCTCTAAAAAAAGAATAAATGAGAATAAGTTTCTTATTGACCTTCGGTCAAGGGGGGAATGTTGGATGTGTTTTGTTGACCTCGGTCAACTGACTTGCACGGGAGGAAAAGGGGGCGCCCCGCGGCCCCATCCTCCGTGCGATACACCAACAGATTGAGTCTGTTTTTGCCGTGATCGGGAGGCAAAACCTAAGCCATCACGGGCTTGGCCCTTTGCCTTCAACGCCCATATATAAGAGATGAAAAACCCCTCCGGGTTTGTAGAATCATAGAGGACGCGGCTAAAGCACGACCGGCCGTGCAGTAGTTTATTCAGTCTGAAAATCATTGAGTGGTCTAGTGCAAGTAGCCATATAGGTAAACCATACCAGATGCCACCTTTATCTAGAGAAGTTGAGTGTATATTCACACACATGTAGGTGGAATCCCATACGACTGCACGCTGCTACATGTCATACAAGTAACTTTTGTGTTGGAGTTCTGCTTAGTGCTTAGAGGGGGCTTAGGAGGCATCAGGAGAACTCGCCATGCACTGTGTGCAGGGAGTTGGTACTTCTCCCGTCCAGCTATATGTCGCTTCAGTGACAGTTTGACAAAACATCACGTCGCGATCCCCACGTGTCAGATCCATCTCCCTCCTCTCCTTCTACTCCTGCGACCTTAGAAGAAGCAGCCGGCCGGGGGAGGCAGGCAGGCTAGGCGGTGGGGATGGTCATGGGGCAGCTTAGGACCCTGGTGGCAGAAGAGGCGGCCGGGCCAGGTCAGGGCTGGAGGTTGACGACGGCAGCGCGGGGACCGATGGGTTAGCGTGCGGGGGTGAGGGGTCGCCGGATCCGGCGGCGGGAGCCGCCGGAGACGGAGCAGGAGGGCGGCGGCGGGAGCGAGCGAGTGAAAGCGCTGACACGGGTGGTGGACGACGACAGTGCGGGGACCGACGGGTTAGCGCGCGGGGTCAGTAGTCACCGGATCCGGCGGCTCCGCCGCCGGAGACGGAGCAGGAGGGTGGAGGCGGGGGCGAGCTGGAGGTGCCGCGCCGTGGGCGAGGGGAGAGATGAGGAAGACGACGCGGTGCGGGGGAGGCGAAGGATAAGTTGGGTGCATATGGACCTTGGGCCGCTGGGCTGCTATCGGGCCTTCGGTGATGCTTTGTGTTTTTGTCGATGAAGCGACACCTAACCGCACCCTACTTCCCCTGATGACCTCATGTTCCATCGTGAATCTTTCTTGTACAATCTGGTTTGCATTCTACATCTCTCTATTTTTTGTCGAATTATATTCTAGTGAACCGCTAATGTCATTATTAATCATTAAAATCCTGTGATGAGTTCTGTTGACGCTTTTTTCGGTCGAACACACGAATGCGCTAGATCGCGCAGTCGTCAGAAATCCACTTGCCGAACCACCCAGCACGGGCCGGTCTAACCGCCTTGGACAGGAGGCACGTCAAAAACCTAGATTCACTGCTCCAGGAGGGACCCCGTCGGGAACAGTACGCCTAGGGTTGTTCTGAGATCGGCAGGCCACTCAGAACTCCCTCAACCGCCGTGGAGACGAAGGAGTAGAGCAATGGAGGTTGGAAAAGTTACAGTTTGGAGAAAATAAGGTAAAATTGATAATGACGATTGAATGATCCTTCTCAATCGGCCACGACCCTTTATATTTATAGGGTGGGAGGACTTGCCCTGCAAACAACGCTTTACAACTCAGAATCAAGACAAACTCCTAATTCTACCCGAAATCGGGGAGACCCGGTTAGACCGCCCCTGGGGGGTGGTTAGACCGCCTGGCGCCTACGTGCCAGACCGGCTACAGCGCACCCCGGTCAGACCGCCCTGGGGACCCGGTCTGACCGGCCTACTTGGCCTGAGTCGGCTTTTGCCAAATTTGAGTGTCAACACATGCCCCCCTATTTTTTTTAGTAAAGCTTACGTGCTAAAAAATAATCCTAAGGACAACAAAACTGTTGTCGGCCATTTTTTATGCTAAGGGTGATTTTCATAGAAACCGGCCATGAATCTTCAAGCATCTTGCCATACACTTGGATAGAACTTCTTCAAATATCTTCCATTGAGCGCCCTAGGTAGCTGCTGTCCTTGCAATGATTCCACCATATAGGAATTTCCGGAGCAAACTCTCACAATCTTGTATGGACCTTCCCAACTCGGAGACCATTTACCAAACTTATTGCTCTTAGATCCTAAAGGTAGAATAGTCTTCCAAACCAAATCTCCTACTTGAAAAGACTTAGCTCTTACCCTTTTGTTATATGCTTTAGCAACTCGCCTTTTGTCCTTCTCAATTGCTTCCAGAGCCTCCATTCGCTTGTCAGTCACTTCATCAATGTTATCCATCATCAAAGCATAATATGTATCAACATTAAGATCATTTTGCTTTGCAAATCTATATGCGCCTAGATTTACCTCAACGGGCAAAACGACCTCTTGACCATACACAAGCTCAAAAGGAGTAACTTTAGTAGCACCATGTCTAGAAATGCGATGAGCCCATAAAGCTTCAAATAATACTTCATGCCATCTTTTAGGATTGTATTCTGTCTTCTTCTTAATGAGCTTAACTAAAGTTTTATTGCTAGACTCGGCTTGAACATTAGCTTGAGCATAATATGGAGATGAATTGAGCAACTTAATACCATAGGAATTGACAAAGGAATACCAAACCTATGTATGATATGCTTCGTAATAAACCCAATTACCTCCTTGTGTGTCATGTTCTTGAGAGGGATTGCTTCAGTCCACTTGGTAAAGTAATCAGTAGCCACAATCACAAAACAATGCCTTTTGGTCGACGGAGGATGTATCTTGCCAATGAAATCCAATCCCCAACCTCTGAAAGGCCAAGACTTGATAATCGGATGCATCAATGCAGTAGGCACTAACTGAACATCTCCGTGCTTTTGACACTCGTCACATCCTTTGTAGTACCTAAAACAATCGGCTATCATAGTAGGCCAATAAAAGCAAGCTCTCCTAAGGAGCCACTTCATCTTGGGAGCCGATTGATGAGTACCACAAACTCCTTCATGCACCTCTGTCATAGCCAATCTTGATTGATCAGGACCTAAGCACTTTAAAAGCAAATCATTTGCCGTCCGACGATATAACTCATCATTATCCAGAATAAACTTAAGCGCCCACCGTCGGACTTTTCTATCACTTATACTTTTAGGATCCTGCAAATATTTAATCAGAGGTGTTCTCCAATCTTCCACTGTGTCCTCAACAGTTTTGGAAGAAACAGTGGCCGAAGTAGGGTTGCCCCCCGAGGGGCGGTCTGACCGGCCCGAGGGGGCGGTCTGACCGGGGTACCCGGTCTGACCGGTTGGAGGGGGAGGTTGAACTGGCTCCTCCAGAACGTAACCCTCGGCTTCGCTAAACATCAGTTTTCGTTCCTGAAAATTTCTTTTCTGGACACTATAACCAGATGCTTGCTGAGCCAGAGCGTTAGCCTTCGGATTCTCCTCCCGTGGTACATGATAGATTACAAACTCATCCATACAAGATATAATGTCTAAACATTTATCAAGATAAGCATCTAAAGAACCATTTAGACATTGACGTACCTTAGATACTTGCTGTACCACTAGTAAAGAATCACCATAAGCTTCTATATGTTTTACTCCCATGTCATATAAAATTTGCAATCCAAACAAGAGAGCTTCATACTCAATTTCACTACGTGAAAACCTCAAATAGGTCACGCAGCATTTGTAACGGGCCCTTAACAACCGTTACATGCACCCACATCTGTAACAGTTATTACTTGTCGCCCGTTACAGATAAGCGCGGCAGGCCGACCCCGGGGTTGGCCTTCGCAACACCCGTTACCAATGTGGACTTCTGGTAACGGTCTTCTTAAACGCCCGTTACATGAATTCTTTGTAACGGACGTTAAATCGAGCCCGTTACACAAGTTAAACCTATCGGTAACGAGCTCGTAAAGTCCGTTACTGATTAATGCCCTATCGGTAACGGGCTGTTTAAGTTCGTTACTGATCACTACCGTATTGGTAACGTGCTATAAAGTCCGTTACCGATGAGCATTTGACGCCCGTTACTAGTCTGAGAGCCCAATAATTAAAGTCTGAGAGCACTCTTCACTGCCGTGAAGCAGGAGCGCGGCGGCAGTGAACAAATGAGACGGAGGTTTGTTAATCATCGTCTCCTTTGAGTCTGTCCTCATTGACAGGTCAACTCGATCTCTCATTGCATCCATTTCGGCATACAGGCACAATCAACACACATATCTTCTGAGACAAAACAGACATCATAAGAGAGATAACTTGTCCACAAAGATGAAGATAACTTGTCCACAGGAATAAAGATAATTATTACAAAAGGTTAACTTGTCCATCAGGCTAGGACTTAACTTGTCCATCACATTATTTACTATGGTCGTGCTATCTGACCATACATATCAACAAAGGCATGCCCCTTGAACATCCACAAAAGTAAGGCTACTCACCCTGCACATCAACAAGCTTGAACTAGATCATGCCCCATCAAGATTGGCTCTTTTTGCAGTCTCTTCGTAAGTAACCAAGGATTCTTGAAGCTCTTCGAGCGCACCTTCAATGGACTCGAGATTTTGTTCAGTAGTATACTTGTACCTCCTTATGTGCTTAGCCTTTTTGATGAGGATGTTCACTTCTTTCGTGATTTTTTCAAACTCAGGTTTCACATAATCCCAGACATTAAGGTTTAGAAGTAACTCAAGCTCTGCTCGCGACTCAAAGAGTTTTGCCTGAAACAGGGTTAAACATGGTATAAGAATAACATAGTTAATTCAGAACTAATTTGCCTCAGAACTTGGAGCAGTATAGGAACAGTCATAGGAAAATTATATAAGAACTTGAAAATTATCCTAGGCTTCATAGCAGGGTGTGACAAGTAAAAGCAGAACTTAGTTCAGAACTGATTTGCCTCAGAACTTGGTATAAGATCATGACAAGCATGGAAGACATCATCATAGGCACTAATTAACTTTATAAAGCTCAAGCTCAAGCTAGCTTAAGCTCCATCTATAGAACAAGTAAAAAGGTAGTGAGATTCAGAGAAACTTGCCTCGCCGTCGTCGTGGTCGTTGCCAGAGACAGAGATGAGGTCCTCTACACCTTCTTCGCCGCTCCCTCGACACCTCTTCGTAGTTGCCAGAGGCAGGCCCCTCGCCCACTTCGCTGCCCCCTCGCTGGCACGCTCCTCCTTGCCACTGCTTGGCCCCTCGTCAGAATCCGAGAGGATCCAGTCGAGGACCCTCGTCTTCAGCATTGGGTTCACTCCACCGCCGCTTGGCCCCTCTCCGGCGCTCATCGTCGTCTCCCTCTTCGCCGCCATCTCGCCGGCACGCGCGCGGATCCAGTTGCGGCACCGCTTCGCGTTCCGGTTCTCCTCGATCCCGGGAGCGCGGGGTCGTCCGCTGCTTGGCCCCTCACCGGCGCTCATCGTCGTCTCTGTCTCCACGCCTCCTCTCACGCCTCTGTGCTTTTTTTTAAGGAAAGTGCTGCGCTTATCCATTCGGAAAGAAGAAGGGGGCGGTTGAATATTCATTTTGCAAAATGGATACTCCCTCCATCCCAAAATATTTACACCCTTTGACTTTTACAAATCACATTTGACCATTCGTCTTATTCAAAAAATTTGTGAAAATGTAAAAATAATTATGATATACTTAAAATATATATTATGATAAAACATGTCATAGTAAAATAAATAATACTTTCACAATTTTTTCAAATAAGACGAATGGTCAAACGTGAAGCACGGAAGTCAACAAGTGTAAATATTTTGGGATGGAGGGAGTAGTCAATGCCGAAGCGGGTTAGCAAACCCGCGTCGCTTTGTTGGCTGGTGCGCGGGCGGGCAATGGTTACCTTCTTTATACTAGGCTGCTGATGCTTTTTTTTTTGAAATGACACTTAATTGCTTCCCTCAAAAATTAGGGCCCATAAAGAAGCACCTAAAAATTAATAAAAATACGAACAATTCATAGTTTTTTTTAAGAATCGAACAACTCATAGGAGTAGTTGGGCATTTGGTATTTTGAATAAAATATGAACAGTCACACGTCTCCTTGTGACCACATGACTCTTTTTGTGGCCAAGAGCTCTCCTGAGCGGACACGAATTCCGAGGCGCGTGACCGGCCTCCTGACGGTTCGCCGCCTTGTCAATATAAATCCCGGCCGGCCAAGAACTTCGTCAACCGCGGCACCAAGAAAACCCCAGCACCACCGTCTCCGGTCACCAAGAAGTGAATCCAAGAGCTTCTTCTTCCTCAAGTGCGCGCATGGCATCGTCAAGCGAGCCATCCAGGAAGCGGGGGAGGGAGGAGGTGCCGCCGCCCCCGCCCACCGAGCCCGAGGAGGTGCCGCCGCCCCCGCCCGCCGAGCCCGAGGAGGTGCCGCCGCCCCCGCCCGCCGAGGTGAAGCCAGCCCCGCCCGAGGAGGTGAAGCCGCCCCCGCCCAAGGTGGCGCTGCAGCCCGTGGCGGTCGTGCGTGCTCCTCCACTAAATGCTGACGAAGCCACTTGGTCAGTGAACTTGTTCCGCGAGGCTTTCGTGAAGCTTCGAAAGGTGGTCGTTCATCTCGGGGTCCCAGCACCCAGGGATCCGCTGCAGATGACCGTGAAGGATTACGCCTTCAAGATCAATGTCTTGGTTGGGGACCTGGAGAGAGGAGTGCTCGCCCCCGTCGACGACGACGGCGGTGACGATGGCGGCCTCGACGTCTCCGGCTCCGGCTCCGACTCCGACTCCGACGGTGGGGCTCCTCCGGCGGCGACTACCTCTGCTTAATTAATTTGTTCCTCTGTTAATGTGTTCTTCCTGTGTTCTTGCTGAACTTGTGATGGACTAGTAGATCCTCTGTTAATATGTTCCTCCTGTGTGTATGTTGAACTTGTGATGAACTAGTAGATCTAAGAGACGCGGTAGATCAATCCATGTCTCCTATTTTGGAAGGCATTGCAATGTCTATGGCAGCAGCTTACAATGAACTGCAATGTGTATGCCAGAAGTTTGTTACTCTGTTTGTGTCATTATATGGTAGCAGTTCACAATGAATTGCAATGTGTATATATGCCAGAGTTATGCCAGAAGTTTGTTACTCTGTTTGTGTTAATAATCTGCATTTCCTTTGCCTCGTGCTGCAATGAAATGTCAGCACAGATGAATTGATGAATTTTGTGATGTGTGACACATTAAGATTTGTGACCCAATTGTCATTCCATCCATTCTTCATTCATACATTTAAGTTTGTCATATGTGACAAATTTTTCATTCTTCATCCATACAAATGAAGCAAAATCACCACTTTTAACATCAGAATTACTTCTTTGCAGCATACATCCCCAGTAAACATCCAAATACTACACAAACAACAGCCACAATAATCAAGTTCATCTTCCAGATCACATTGTCCATCTTCTCCTCCAGTGCTTTCTTCCTCTGCTTGTCCTCCAGTGCTTGCCTCTGCTCGCCGCTCCCAATTTGACATTCCACTAAATCAACTACTTCATCAACCGCGTCTGCCCAGTTCGACAGTCGAAAAACAATGACGCCAGCATCCTTCAGCATCTAGAGATACTCCTTGTGGAAATGATAAAATCCACAATTCTTGGTGTACTGCAGAATCAAAAGCACATAAGAACCCTAACTCAGATTTGGGAGACACAGCAGACTACACACCGAGTTCCTTGCACACTTGAAATAAAGACGACTGTGGTTTTGACCTTCCTTCTGCGTCCGTCCCTCCACCACCCGAGCCATACCACAGTCCGGGCAAGGGACCAGTGGAAAGCCGCTTAGCTTACCGACTGGATCCAAGCCGATGGAGTGATTGCGGCTGCTCTGGCAACCTTGAACCCTGCTCCTCGCACGTGCACCTCCAGACGAATCGGCGTAGTGTGACATGTGCGCGACGGCGGGGAAGGACGGGCGGGCGGCGGCGGTGGAGCTCAGATCGGGGAAGAAGAAGGGGCAGGGGTCGGGGCGCCGAGGCGGATGCATATTCATTCGGCAAGGGGCATTTCTGACAATGGAGCACTTGTTGGCGACGATGGTTAGTGTACCACCGTCACCGGGGCGGATGCATATTCATACGGCAAGGGGCATTTCTGACAATGGAGCACTTGTTGGCGACGATGGTTAGTGTACCACCATCGCCGGGGCGGATGCATATTCATTCGGCCAGGGCATTCGGACAATGGAGCACTTGTTGCCGACGATGGTTAGTCTACCCGCATCGCCTTTGTCGGTCGGGCAGGCTACGGTTATCTTTTTTTATATAGGCTTCTGACGCTGACGCGTGGGCCTGACACTATTTTTCTGAATTGAAACTTGCTTCCCTCAAATATTATACCCCATAAACAGCACCAAAAAATTCATAAAAAATACGAACAATTCATAGTTGGTAATTTAGTATTTGAATAAAATATCAACAGCCACACTTGTCTAACGAAATTTCTTAAAATTAGATGTTTTATCTCTTGTTTACAATATAATAATTATAATAACGTCTTAGTGTGTTCTAAAAATTCTACAAATTGACTTGGCAACATAATTAATTTAAGTCCCTAAGCTTGTCTACAAAAATTCAAATGGTTTCGAAAACGGAAGATTATACTTGTGTACAAATGTCTACATCTCTCACATAGTTTCTTAGAATGTTACTTCAACATTGAAGTTTTCCACATTTTAAAACATGTTCGAACTCATATGCATTTGAAATTTTAACATAACCTTATGTTCACCATAAGATTACGAAATGCAAAGTTTCATTAGTAATGGTTGTGTAAAACAAATATTATTTCTATGTTGTACTTATAAGGAACAATATAAGGTGTATAAACAACATCCAAGAAATGGAATTACATACGAAAAATGTCATAAATGAATAGATGTTGATTTTAGAAAAATTCAGAAACAAATATCATCAAATTTGGATTACGGTTGACGGAGAAATATGTGATACAAAATTTGATTGCAGATTAAAAGGGGAAAAGCAAACTGTTCTTCATTCGAATAGACCTGGCCCCGCCCCTTCATTGGCGACGGGTGGTTGTTAATCATCGTATCATTTGCGTATCCAAACCTTTTTAATAAACGCTCTGCCCCGCCTTCCGCCTTCCTCGTCTCCATCGTAGCCTCTTCTCCGTCGCAGGTATGGCCCGCGACTCTAGGGGGAGGTTCTGCAAGGAGGAGGCCCCGCGACCACGTCCCCGTCCATCTTCCTCGGTGCTGTCCGCCGCCCCCGCCAAGAGAGTGAGGTTCCGCGGTGACGAAGAGGAGCCGTCCCAGCGCGCCGCCCCCGTGCGTCTTCCTCGGCGCTCCATGGAAGAGGCCGGTTCTTCGTCGGCCCGGGGGAGGAAGCCGTACATGCGCGCAAGGGCCAAGTTGGCGGACTCCAGCGACGCCCGCCATGGAGAGGCAGGGTTTTTTTTCTCAACGCGAAGGAAGAAGCGGTCCACGCGCATTGAGGTGAGCGCGGACTCCTCCAGCGACGACCCGGGCAGAAGAGTGGTGCTGGTAGACCTCATCTCCTCCGGCGACGACTCCGACAACAACTCCGGCGACGATTTTGAAGACCATGAGGCAAGTTCTGAAACCATCACGCACGATTTGTCCTTGTACCTTCACATTTTCACTGATCAATTGTTCTAATGTATCAATTTCCATTTGTTGTAGGAAGTTGTTGCACTTGACATTGACAGGATTTGGACTGAAATCAACAAGCTCAAGGAATCGGCTGAAGAGAAGCAGGCAAGTTTTGAAACCAGTTAGAGCTAAACAGCTTTCTTGTAAATTACAACTGTTATGAAGCTTGCATCAATATAATTTTTCCTTTGTTTTAGGAACGTGCTGTTACTCGGGATGAGATTGACTACATCTGGAAAGGAATCGACAAGCAGGATGAGCAGCTTAAAGCCGCACAAAAGAGGCAGGAGATTGAACTTCTAAAGAAGAATGCTGAGCTGGCAGAAAGAGTTGCAAAACTAGAGACAAGGCTAGCTGAACTTGAGGCAACAGCACAAAAGAAGCCATCTAGCTAGCTAACTAGTTCCCTTGCAGCTACAATCTAGTTTGGTGATGCGCCCAGCTGATGCAGTCTTATTTTGGTGATGTGCCCTGCTGATGCATGTCAGATGTGAATATGTTTGTTATGAGTTAGTTTGCTTGGTTATGTGAACTTGTGATGCATGTCATATGTGAACATGTGATGCTATATCAACAGCCACACTTGTTTCTTAAAATTAGATTTTTTTATCTCATGTTTATGATATACTATACTAGTAGCAGAGTAGTACTGTACTTGACTACATTACTTGTTTTAAGGCCCACACAAGCCCACTCGCGCTAGGTTAGTAGGGAAGGACGCCTCCCTCACGCAGTCTCCTCCCACTCTCCCCTCGCGCCGCCGCCGCTTTCTCCCCCTCGCCTTCGTCCCTCTCACCTCCCCACACGCCGCGACGCACGCTACACCCCTTCGCTGAGACGCGTGCCACACCATGCTCGGCGTGATGCGCACCACACCTCTGATAGCGAGATCTGGAGGAGGAGCTACCCAGCAGCGGCGACGGCGACGACGACGGTGACTAGAGGAGGGATCCAACCACGAGGTCGACGTGAGGACGAGGACGTGGCGGTGAGCAGGCAGCAACGAGGAGTAGAGATCCCTCCGCTCCGGCAGTGCGAAGGTCAGTGACAAATCTAGGATTTGAGTTTATGGTATGCCGCTCTAAAAATGTCTTATACAATTCGGTAAATGCATTCTACCAACTCGGTAATAATTGTAAAATTAACAACAATTCAGTAATAACGTATTTTGGTATATTTGCTCGAGTTTATGGAATTAGGCCAAGCGCGCTTTTGCAGCACACATGCGTTCAGATAATCAAGTATACAACATATGCGTGCGTATGATTTTCTTTTTATATAAATGCATATAAATATACTTGTACTTGTGGGAATTGCAGGGTATGCCGTGGCTCCTTTGTATAAGTACATGTGGACATACTTAGCTATTGATGGTATACATACTTAGCATTTTTCTTTAGATTGACTCTTATATTTGGTTTTGCTCTTGTTCCTATGTACATCTGCACATTCTCTCCAAGTTGAATAAGTACCTCATCAGCAACAGAGGCAGCCTGCATCTTGCTCTTTAAAATGGTATGGTCGCTTTGTCTGAACTAATTTTTTGGTTACTGAATTTTCCATTTATGTTAATGGTTTACCAAGAACCAATGATATTACAGTGGGCTAAAGTAGTTACTGTAATTCCCTTGACCATTAATTCACAGGATAAATCTGACGAGGACTATAGACCTGGGCCACAAGATGAAGAAGAGGGTTATGGCACTGCTAGTGCACAACAAGACCAGGTGGGTGGGGCTCAGCGCCGAGGCAGAGCGCCAAGGACATCCACAAAGTGGCCAAGTGACATAATGATAGTCACTGAGGTCGACATAGTGGGGATGCCAGTACCATTGACTCAAAAGCGTAGGTTCAGGGCGCTTGCGGGGCTCGTTGCTAGACAAAAGATACCTTTGAACTTGCCAGAAATCAAAGAACTAAGCAATGATGAAAAGTGGGACTTGTTTGATAAGCATGTGCAGAAACACTTGAAGTTCCAGGAAGACGCAAACCGCAGGCATTCAAGCTTTTCTCGAAGACGGCAGCCAAGGCATGGAGACAATTCAGATTTCAGCTTAGGCGAGATTTTATCAGAAAAGGACTTGAGCCATTTACAAGGCACCCGTTTATTGTCCCGGAACAGTGGAAGGAGTTCATGAAACAGGAGGAAACCGAGCAAGCCTCATCTACTAGTGTCAAGTTCAAAGAACTCCAAAGCCGGAACACAAGCGAGCACAACATGGGTCCAGCTGGTTATACTGTGAAACTAGAACAATGGGACTAAGAGGACAGACAATTAGCTGCAGCTGGTATCCCCAACCCATATGACGCCTACCCTGACGATCGTTCCAAGAATTGGCTACGAGCAAGGAGTAAGCTAGTGATTAAAGACCGTGTTGCCGTGATAGTGTTCAACAACAAAGAGGCAGAAAAATGGGCTGCGGACTTCAAGGAGAAGATTGCATGTGCAGAATCTTCAGGAATGGCAGGGCAGAGGGAGTATGATGTGCTAAGTTAGTGCTTGGGCCGCCCTGAACAACCAGGTCGTGTGCGTGGTGTCTCCAGCTACCAGGGCTGGAAGTATGCATGGTCTCAGCACGTCGAGATGTACAGGAAGAGGAAGAGGACGAAGACCGACGCATCAGTTGATACGGAAAAGATAAAGGAACAAATCAAGCAAGAACTGGTGGCTGAGATGCAGATGCAGAACATGCAGATGCAGAGGTGGTGTTGTCACCAGATGGTGTTGTCACCAATGTCCAATCGCGCAAACCCTTCACCCGCCACACTGAAGAGCAGCTGTGCGTCCGCAGATAATGTAGGTTTGATCGATGGCACTGCAGAGTTGGCGACGGAGGTGCGCTGTGACGATCGTACACACGAAGACCTTATGGGCATGTTGACTGAACCCACACACTGTGGCCTATGGATCACGTGGAGGGGGCTTCAATGTGAGGATGTAATTGGTCTTGTTCATCCAGAGGAGACTACGCTACAAACAGTCCCGATTCATGAAGACTGTGTTGTGGTTGAAGTGCTCACTGTATATACTATCTTTGCAGATGAACTATTGGAATACCCTCCTAATGATGAGGTGATGAAACTCGAACAAGCTGAAGGACAGAGGTTACAATGGAGAAGGTGTCGGATTGACATCAAAGGAGCACTAACATGTAAATCTCGTTCACAGGCTACGGTATAGATTCCTTGTAGTTCACATAGTACGGTACAGGTTCCTTCCTCACATGGTTCCCCACATCCTCCTCCTCCTCCTCCTCAATCCCCACATCCGCAAGACGTTCCATTCAGACCTCCTCCTCGTCCTGAAAAACTTGCATCCCCACCTCCTCGTCATCCTGAAAACACAGAAAAACTTGCATACCCACATCCGTAAGATACACCAAATATTCCATCCCCACCTACTACTAGTCCTGAAAAAATAGAAAAACTTACATCCCCACATCCGCAAGAGACACCAAATATTCCATCCCCACCACCACGCCCACCACCACCTCCTCCTCCTCCTTCTCCTCCTCATGAAACAACAAAACCTACACCCCCAAATGGAAGTGCTCAAAACAATCATGCCACAGTAGGTACATCTGGGCCTAATACCTCTGTAATAGGTCCTGGTGAGACACCACTGTTACCAGTCAACCAGAGTGATGTGTTGGCTGGTGCTGATAAATCTGTCGACGACATTTCGAAGAAATCTGTAGGTACATCTGGGCCCAATACATCTGTAATAGCTCCTGGTGAGACACCACTAGGCAAGAAAGCCCTTGAGAAACCTTCAGCCATTTCCAATCAGCAAGGAAAGAAACTTGCCGAAAATAAAATCTCTACACCACGTACAGCAGGCAAGAAATCCCTTGAGAAACCTTCAGCCATTTCAAAGCTGCAAGAAGAGAAACTTGCCAAAAATAAAAGCTCTACACCACCTACAGCAGGCAAACAAGCCCTTAAGAAACCTTCTTCAGCCATCTCAAAGCAGCAGGAAAAGGAAATTGTTGTAAATAAAACCTCTAAGAGGCCTACTAGAAAGCGATCTAAGAGAAACACCAAGGAGAATCCTTGGTATATGACTAACCCAAAGCAATCTGAGAGAAACACCAAGAAGAATCCTTGGGCTATGATTAACCCAAATTACAAATTCGGAAAGAGCCTTCTCAGTGATGGTGATCTCAAAAAGGCTGCTCCTTGTACCAGAAAGCTCCACACATTCTACATGCAACGTGGTAAGTCAGATGATGATTCTGACATTATGGTCGCACTTCGGCCCGGGACCAGTGCATGGCCTCCGAGATTGTCAAACAGACTCCAGCAGCTACCTGTGCAACTCAGTGATTTGTACGATCTCTTCAACTTGGATGCTTTGGATCTGACACTTCTCCACTGCTTCATCCTGTAAGTTGCTTGAAAATTTAATCTGCTTCTCACTAATCACATCCTCTATCGAAATGTGCTTTTTGCCTCACATCATCTTTACCATGTATTTTGCCTCCTTACACTTTATTTTTTCTTACTAATAGGAATATGACTGTAGAAGTTGAGAAGACGGGCGCTGCAGTTGGCTTCCTTGATCCTGAATGCCTTTGCTCGACAACGTTGAACAGCACGGATAACACTCTTGCTTTCTCTGTGTCCTATATGTGCAATGCCTTCAAACTATATGCTAAAAAGAATTTGATGCTTATCGCTTATCTCAGTACGAACCACTGGATTGCAGTGGCGATCGTTCTGAAGCAGCGGAAGGTCTACTATCTTGATTCATTGAAGACAATTAATACTGATACTGACCCTTTCGAGCGAATCATTAATGAGTAAGTTATTTCTTTCTTAACCTGCGGACGTTCCTCAACAAACTGTGCAGAGTATATTAATTAATAGTGTCCTAACCATTGTTGCTTGTTTCGTTGTAGGGGTTGGGAACGTTATTGCGGCAAAAAGAAGTTGTTGCGCCTTGGCGCCTTGGAACACGTCAAAGATGTTAAGGTACATACCACTTATTTCCTTCCTGTGGAAGCTAGTACTAAAGCTTGAGTTTATTTCTTCTCGATCACCACTATTTTTCTTTGTACATTTATTGCAGTGCCACCAACAACCTACTGGATCCAAACTCTGCGGCTTCTATTGTGCCTATCACATGCTTAAATTAAAAGATAGCGGCCCACATATGGAGGTACTTTCTTGGGATCTTCATTTGTAAAACCTGCAACTGAGCATAGTTCTTGCTTATTAGCACTGCACACGTTTGGTAACCACCTATATATGTGTGCTGACTGGTGACATTGTTATATCCAAAGATTAGGGCTAGATGAGCATCCTCTCGACAAATCAAAGCTGGTCAATGTTCGTAAAAGAATTGACACATTCCTCATGGAACAGGTGATCACAGCCGGAGGAAAATTTCATGCTGACAAAACTGTGTGGGCTCAGATTAAATATGGTGACTAGGAAATTTTTGCATTCCTCCTTGTCCATGAATTTTTGTGATATTGTTGCATTCCTCCTTGTGAGATGCATTCCTCCTTGTGAGATGATGATGCTGAATTTTGTCATATGATGCATGTGAATTATGTGGATTTCTGTGAATTTAGATGCTGGATCTAATTTCTGTGAATTTAGTCATATCCTGGCTGGTTCCAGGATGCAGCCCCTGATGGCTGCCAAATCCTGGCTGGTTCCAGGATGCAGCCGGCAAGTAGGCAGTAGGTTACTGTAGGGGTGGCCTACGTATCTGTAACGGGTGTTAATTAAAGCTCGTTACAAACACTGATCACTGAGTAACGGACTTCAATTGGAACACCCGTTACAACATGCTGACAAAGTAACGGGCACCGTAAAAGCCCGTTACCAGTACTGACCGGTGGGCCCCACAACATGGCCCGTTCGTCGAGACATCGGAGACGCAGGTTCACCACACGTGTCTCCGATATTGATTTCACAGTAACGGGCTCTGTTTTGGTGCTCGTTACCAAAGTTCCCTGTGGGCCCAGAGAAACAGTCATTTTCACGTGACCGGTGACTAGTCGTGGTAACGGTTGTTGTTTGATGCCCGTTACGAATCCTAGTTGTGCTGAGACGCGCGTGAAATAGACGCGTCTCATTTCGTCGAGACATCGGAGACGAAGTTTCATAAAACGCGTCGCTGATGTTGAGTTCCTGTAACGGGCTTTGTTTTGGTGCCCGTTACCAAAGTTCTTTGTGGGCCCAGAGAAACAGCCATTTCACGTGACCGGTGGTTAGTTGTGGTAACGGTTGTTGTTTTATGCCTGTTACGAATATGTGTTATCAGTAACGGGCATCTGCCCGTTACCTTTCTTGGCTCATTTGTAACACTTGATCGGTAACGGGCGCTTTGCCCCTTACCAAAGGCGATCTATGCCCGTTACCAAAGTGAGTTTTTCACGTAGTGTTTGATTATTAGTACATTTATGATCCAACCGGCTAAGGGCTTCAAAAATAGCTCCACTAGGTGATATAATAATAATCCCAACACCACAACCACTTCTACAAGCCGATCCATCAAAATGTAATTTCCATGGAGTAAAAGTTACATAACCGACATCTAAATCAAGTTGCTTATCAATTCTATGTTGAACAATAAAGTCGGCTACTATTTGACCTCTCATTGATCCAATAGGTTCACAACGCAAATCATATTCAACAAGAGCATAAGCCCACTTGCCGACTCTACCACTTAGAATAGGTTTTTGTAACATGTATTTAATTATGTCGGTTTGGCATGCAACATAACAAGTACTAGACAATAGATAATGCCTTAACTTGGTACAAGCATAATATAAAGATAAACAAAGCTTTTCAATAAAGGTGTACCTCGTTTCGGCGTCTAGTAATCTTCTACTCTCATAAGCAACAACATACTCCTTGCCATCAGTCTCTTGAGTCAAAACAGCCCCAATCACACTTGGCTCCGCCGCAACATAAAGTCGGAATGGAACACCACTCTTAGGTGCTTGAAGAACAGGCGGTGAAGTCAAATAACTCTTAATCTCATCAAAAGCCTCTTGTTGTTTTGCCCCCCAAATGAACTCAGCTCCACTTTTCAACCGAAGTAAAGGAGTAAAAGCATCAACCTTCCCGGACAAGTTACAAATGAATCACCTCAAGTAATTAACCTTGCCCAAAAATCTCTGCAACTCTTTTTTACAAGTAGGAGCTTAAACCTTTCTAATCGACTCAATCTTTTTAGGATCAATCTCCACATCTTTCTCATGCACAATGAAACCCAAAAACTTGTCAACCGACACCCCAAAGGCACATTTGAGTGGAATCATCTTTAAACCATACCGACACATTTTTTCAAATGCAAGTCTTAAATCAGCTAAATGAGAATCTAAACTAGCCAATTTAACAACAATATCATCGATATAGACTTCTACGATAATACCAAGCAAGTCATGAAAAATCAAGTTCATAGCCCTTTGATAAGTAGCACCAGCATTTTTCAAACCAAAAGTCATGACTATCCACTCGAACAAGCCTACAAATTCTGGACATATGAAAGCCATTTTGGAGATATCCTCTTCGACCATAAAGATTTGATTGTAACCAACATTACCATCAAGAAAGCTAAGCACTCTATGTCCAGATGCAAAATTAACAAGAAAGTCGGCTATAGGCATAGGATATTCATCTTTAGGAGTGGCTTTATTAAGATCTCTAAAGTCAATGCAAACACGAAGTTTCTTTGTTCCTTTTTTCTCAATAGGCACAATATTAGAGATCCAATCAGCATATCGACAAGGCCTAATAAACTTAGCATCAAGCAACCGATTGATTTCTTCTTTCACTCGGTCATAAATATCAGGATTAAAATTCCTACGAGGTTGTATATAAGGCTTAAAACCAGGTTTAATAGGCAAACGATGTTCTACTAAATAACGACTTAAACCAGACATCTCATTATAATTCCAAGCAAATCAGTCGACATACTCCTTTAACAATTTTATTAATTCAAGCTTAAATGTAGGATCAAGATTCTTGTTTACAAATGTCGGCCTAGGTACAGTGCCATCACCAATATCTACCTCCTCAAGAGGATCAGCCGACGTAAACCCTTGTACTAACTTGCCCAAATCATCAAGATCCTCAATAGCTTCACACATATCGGTCTTATGCGCCCGATAGTGGTCAATCCTCTGCTGCAACCACTCTTTTGTTGAACTCATTGAGTTACATAAAGTGATTTAGCTGATTATCAAACGGCTTTATGACAGCAGGGATGAAGCCATAATTGGAACAACTTACAAACTCATAATTAGACAAATCTAAACCAGATAGACATTTTACATCATCATGCACACCTATAGAATGACTATCAGCTACAACTACACAAGCAGAACTATTACCATGCACTACTTCTACCTCATCATCTACCCATTGTATTAAAATTTGGTGCAAGGTAGAAGGAACACATTTATTCGCATGAATCCAATCACGACCAAGGATAAGACTGAAGTTACCTTGTGTCTCAGCGACGAAGAAAGTCGTGGCAAGCATCTTGCTTCCAACAGTAAGCTCCATGGAGATCACGCCTTTAGCTCCTATCGGCTCGCCTCCTCCAACTCCGCTGACAGTCATGTTGGTCTTGATCATCTCCTCATCTGAACCTCCAAGCTTCTTGAATAGAGAGTACGGCATCAATTTGACAATCGCACCTTCATCCACCAGCATCCGAGAGATAGGCTTCTCATTGATATGACCATTCATGTACAAAGCCTTCAGATGATTATCACTGTCTTTGGGCTTCTGAAATATAGCATCTTTAGGCCCAAAGTCAAGATGAGCGAAGTCCTCCTCCGTAGGCACCGAACCATCAACAAACAAATGAACCACATTAACTTCAAGGTTCATCCGCTCTGGAGAAGAACTGTAATCCACAAGCTCCTCGTCGGCCTTTGGAATAGGGACTGACGACACCTTGTCATCACAAGCCATGGGGACTGAAGAGGCGAAACCGGGCGACGTTTCTGGAGAACCCGGTCTGACCGCCTGGTCAGCCGATCTAACCGCCTCAGGCGTTTGAACCGCCCCCTCTGGCGGTTTGACCGCCTCTGTCTGTGGTGCCGTCTTGACTCTCCATTCTTTCCCCTGCGGTACCATGGGCCTGTAGCTGTTGAAGACCTCGTCCCTCTGTTTCTCCAATTCCTTCTCCCTCTTCTCACGTAGCCTCAGTCGTTGAAGCTTCCGCCTTTGAGTATGAGTCAGACCGGGAGGACACCACCTTGGCAAAAAAGTACTCCGGACGAGACTTGCTACCGCTGGCCTCATGATCATTTGCAGTGACAGATTCCTTTTGAGTAGGTGTCATAACCTGATTGTTTAGCACAACCGGTCCTTTGCCACTTTTCTCAATAGGAACATCCGTCATCCCAATCTGAATGATATCAAGACCTGTAGTCCTCTCTGGGTCGATGTCCATCTTCTGAACTTCCTCCTCTCTGATATTGGGCTTGTACACCTTTTTCAGAGGAAGTAGCACTTTCCTAGGCAGGGCGGTCTAATCGGGTCAGCTTGATGACCCTGCTCGGTTTGTCGTGGAGTCCAGCGATCTTGTGTATGCCTTGAGATTTGATCCATCCCTGATCTCCTTGGTCCTCCCCATCCAGGATGGAAGGATTGCTGATACGGCACCCACATTACCCCATTGTCATCGTAGATCGGACGAGGCAGATTTGAATTTGAAGGAGCCCAATCTGGAGTAAAGTGTTGCCTCTGAGATGATTCACTTCTGAATCTGATAGCTGCTCTGGGAGGTGACGACAGCCTCTCTTGACGTGGAGGTGATCTCATCCTTTTTTTTACCGACCGATCGCTTGTAACGGCCTTTTGTTTGGAGTACTTGTCAAATAGCATATCAAACGTGACCTTTGGCTTTGGAATACTTCCCTGATTCTTTGCCACGTTGAGCTTCCAGTTTCCAATCTCCGGTCGCTTCGGAATAAGCATCTTTGGGCGGCCATGTGCAGGGGCGGTCTAACCGCCCTGTACCCCCGGTCTAACCGCCCTGTCTAGGACAGGCTCGGTTGTTTGCTGACCAGATGGTGTGGATGATCCTTGCCCCCCATGTCCAGAAGCTTTGACAGTGATCTTGAAAGTTTCTCTGCCATCAGGGGTCTTTTCATATGCCACTTCTCTTGTCAACTCTTTTCCCCTCAAATCGGGCTTAGCTTCCCCGACCATCACATTCTTGCCCTTGGTAGCTTCGGCTTGATGCGGCCGAACCAAGACCTTGGGCTGCTGCAACTCCATGGTGTTGACGGGAAAAGGTTGCTTGTCCACTTGCATCTCATGAAGCATCAAACGACCTTCGTTAATGGCCGATTGAATTTGACGACGAAACACATTGCAATCGTTAGTGGCATGAGAATAAGAATTATGAAACTTACAATATGCACGTCGTTTAATTTCATCAAGTGGAGGCATAGTATGAGAAATTTTAATGTTTCCAAGCTTAAGAAATTCATCAAATATACGATCGCATTTAGAAACATCAAAAGTAAATTTTAGTTCTTCTTGCCGACCTTTAGTAGCCGGCTTAAGAGATGCACAAGAACTAGCTTTGGATTTTGAAGGCCACACAAATTCAGCAACATACACCTCATTCTCGTCGTCTGAACTATCGGAATCATATTCAATCATATGCACATTAGACCGACGAGGTTTAGAGTGTTCTTTTTCCTTATTTAGTTTTAATTCTTGTGCCATACCTCTAACAAGCACATTAGCAAGAGTATGAAATTCTACACCCTCTAATCTATCTCTAATAGCAGGTCTTAACCCTCTAGCAGCTAGATCAGCAAGGTCAGAATCAGTAAGAGTTAAATTAAAGCAACGGTTTTTAACTTCTTTAAAGCGTTTAAGGTAATCGGAAACTGACTCCTCTTTACTTTGCCTAACCGATGTTAAGTCTGTCAATTTTAATTGGTAGCTCCCACTAAAGAAGTGGTCATGAAACTTTTGCTCTAATTGATCCCAAGAATCAATAGAGTTGGGAGCTAACGAAGAGAACCAAGCGAAAGCGGTTCCAGTTAAAGACAATGAAAATAAGCAAACTTTTAAAGAATTAAAGGTACCAGCTTCACCTAGTTGAGCAGTATATTGGCTAATATGTTCCCAGGTTGTACGATTATCATCACCACTAAATTTAACAAAATCGGGCATACGCCAACCAGGGGGAAAAGCCACATAATCAAAATCGGCCCTATATGGTTTTTGATACAACCTAGTATTACCCATATCAACGCCGAGCTTGTTTTTCATCATGTTAGCTATCTCTTCCTTAAATTGAGTCAATTCATTCCTAGCAGCAAACTGAGATTGCATTGCAGCTGTTCTTAAGTTACTCACAGGGGGTTGATTAGGATTTTGCATGCGATGCAAGTCGGTAAACACATCATTAGGCACACCATAAGATGGAGCAATGTTAGGAATAGGTGGCGATGTGTGAGCTATTGTGCTATACATTGGTGGAACAGTACCATAAGAATTATTTTGACTCTGAACCAATGTACTAGGCACAACCGACAAAGGCAACGGCTGATCCA
Organism: Cenchrus fungigraminus; assembly: GCA_036936925.1. Lineage (NCBI taxonomy): Eukaryota > Viridiplantae > Streptophyta > Magnoliopsida > Poales > Poaceae > Cenchrus > Cenchrus fungigraminus. Next base: position 121,364,065 of record CM072770.1, on the reverse strand, counting down.
GGACCATAACCATCTGGCCAGACAGGGCAGTTGAACCGGCCTGGGGAGAGGTTGGACCAGGGTTGGCTTGGGTGATGGTGACTGTCCCGGATAAAACCCCGTCGGCATAACATACACAGGAGCTTCAGGTGAAGTTTCCAATGCTGCCGACGTGGTCGAATGCAAAACCCCTTGTGAATCTACTTGAGGGATACCGTCATCAGATATATTAATAACACGCTTACCCTCTATTTTTTCAAGGCGAGTTACAACACTAGCAACCAAACTACTCTGATCGTTAAACACGCACGTTCAAATCTATCGGTAATAGCAGATAATTACGTAACTAGATCAGAAGGAGGTGTTTGACTTACAGTGGGTATTACCTCAACCTTGTCTTTGTTCAGCTTGATCGCCGGCAACTCGAAACCTTGAGTGAATGTCACCTTGCCTGAACGATCTTTCTTGGCGCCAGAGAGAAATTGCTGCTTGATGTACTCTTGCAGCTCCGTGTACTTCCTCTGGTTTTCCTCACTGAGTTCCTCGATATTCACCATGATCACATTGTTCTTGTCAAGATCGCAATGTGATCCCATGCAAAGATCGAAAGATCGGTTGCGAAAACCAGATCTATCCCCAGTGGAGTCACCAAAAGTGTGTTGACGCTTTTTTCGGTCGAACACACGATTGCGCTAGATCGCGCGGTCGTCAGAAATCCACTCGCCGAACCACCAACCACGGGCCGGTCTAACCGCCTGGGGGGTCGGTCTAACCGCCTTGGACAGGAGGCACGTCGAAAACCTAGATTCACTACTCCGGGAGGGACCCCGTCAGGAACAGTGCGCCTAGGGTTGTTCTGAGATCGGCAGGCCACTCAGAACTCCCTCAACCGCCGTGGAGATGAAGGAGGAGAGCAATGGAGGTTGGAAAAGTTAGGGTTTGGAGAAAATAAGGTAAAAATGATAATGACGATTGGATGATCCTTCTCAATCGGCCACGACCCTTTATATTTATAGGGTGGGAGGACTTGCCCTGCAAACAACGCTTTACAACTCGGAATCAAGTCAAACTCCTAATTCTACCCGAAATCGGGGAGACCCGGTTAGACCGCCTCTGGGGGGCGGTTAGACCGCCTGGCGCCTACGTGCCAGACCGGCTACAGCGCACCCCGGTCAGACCGCCTTAGGGACCCGGTCTGACCGGCCTGAGTCGGCTTTTGCAAAATTTGAGTGTCAACAAGTTCCAAGCCTAAGCTTGGACGCACAACGACGGATCGCTGGATTGGAAAATGAGTTGACCACTAGAGCAGATGCAAGCAGGGTGCTGTACGAGACGTCCTATCAATCTCGCGGTCTTGTTGTTCACGTAGCTTCTAAGGGTGGCTTTGGCATAGCTTCGTGAGCAGCTTCGGCAGCTGTTTCACGTGAAGCTGTGCCAAATAGCCTCCCGAAACAGCTTCTCCGCGAATCGCTTCCCAACCTTCTGTGATTCCCGCTCTCTAGAGCGGTTCGGACGGGGCAAAGCTGCAAAAGGGCAGGTTCCCCGCTTCGACCTGCCCTTTGTCAAGCCTGCCCCCGGTGGGGCCCGCGGGGATGTGGCGGAGCTGGAGGCCGGGGACGAGGCGCCATACCTGGGAGCGCGACGGCGTCCTGGCGGGCTCGGGATCGACAGCGGCCTGACAGGCTCGGGGTCGACGGCGGCTTGGAGACCGGGGATGACGGCGGCCCGATGGCACCAGTGGTGGGGATGGCCGGCGGGCAGCGGCTGCAGCCTGCAAGGCCTCCACGGCCAGTCGGCGAGCTCGCCCCGATAGGCGCGGCAGAGAGGGGAGGGGCGGCCTCAGCCGCCGCCGCCATCGCCGCCTCGAGCCACGAAGATTCCCCACGAGGACGCCACCGCGCCGGGGAGGAGAGTGAGTGGACGGAGGTGGGCGATGTGACACGAGGTGGTGGATCGGATGGATAAGGTGGAGAGATAGATAGGGAAAAATAAAAGAGAAAGGGGAAAAAGGAAAAAAAAGGAAGAGTATTATGAACATTTCACCCTTTTATCCACCAGGAGAAGCCATTTTTCAAACGTTTTCCTAAAACGGTTTCAAATTCACCGAAGAATCTGATCCACCGACACAGTCACAGTCGGAGCTGCCACAGCCGCAGCCACAGCTGTGCCAAACGCACCCTAAAGCATAAGCATCAAGCATCTCTCGATCATGCTTCTAGCGGGGCACCTGACTTTCGCGTGGCCCAAATCAATATTTTGATTCTATCCCCCTTTTTAGCTAGTCTAAGGGATGTGGAGAATCAGTTCCTTGCAGCTATTCAGCAGTAAGAATCAAAATCTCTGATGAAACGTGGAGCTTGAAATCGTTCAGAACCTTCACGCGACAACTGGATCAGCTACTTGCAATAGTTACCCCAGCGTGCGTTTGCATGAATGCGTGATAGAACAGCAAGCTAACAAACCACTTCTCAGATATGAGCGAAATGAATTCCTGATGACTCGCAAACCTAAGCTTGGGTGCAGAGAGAACGAGCAAGAATGAGCTGAGCACTTAAACATATTCAAGCTTGTCTTGTAGGAACTGTGAAGCCTTTGTTCTATCTTTCTTTCCCCCCGAAGATCTTATAACACTTTAGGAGCATCAGCTATCCCTTATTTATAACCGGACTTGGCCTTTGGGAGGTTCAAGAGCAATTTAATCTGATTTAATTTTGTTGTCCTTTTTTTTGGGTAAAATTGGGGGAAATCAGTTTCTTGCACCATGCATATGTGTACTCTTGATCCATGTGAATCTGTAAACAGAATCTCCACCGACAGCAATACATGCTTGGGACCATTGTTAACAATACCGACAGAATCACATTTTCAGCTATTTTTATTTTAGGAAAGAAAAACTCCTAGAATTCACGGAACATTGAACATGCTTGGGACCAAATACTTTACACGGTATTGTTAACTTGTTCTATATATCTTGAACGCCAGAATGTTCTGGAACATTCCTTCCACAATCTGGCCCAGATTCTCATGTTATCGCCGTGACATTGGATGAGCTGGACCTTGCGGCCGCAGCCCATGTGCACGCTAACTCTGCCAAAGCAGCCGAGCAGAGCTGAACATAAGCGTGGTGGCTCATCTCAACGGCTGGTGGCTGGCGACTAGCGGTGCTAGTGTGTTGAAGGAGAGGGAAGCCTCTCGCACTCTACTCCCTATGTCCGGGAATACAAGCCATTCTACGATGTGAAATGTGTCCAAGAAAGAATGCAATCGTATAACACTTTAGCTGGTGTGGGACCCACCTATGGTAAAAAAATAGTAGCCCGATGAAAATCGACTAAAGAAATCAAAGAAATGTGGTTTTCCCTACACGTCACCGCACGCCACATAGGCACTACCGGAACCATCCAAAATCACCCCTGCATCTTCATTTGCCTCCACCACATGTTTGTTCTTTCACTAGGGGCAAATGTGTCTTTTTACCTCTTTCTTGGTCTGCGTGCGAGAGACTAGAATTGCATCCTTTCCCGGAGAGAGGGAGTAGTTCCATGGATTCCAGGTGACTCCAATGCCCAAGCTCAGAATACGCACAGAAATGGAGGTTTAGCTGAACACTTAAAACTGCTAGAAGCAGAGCAATTTGGAAACGAAAGGAGGTTCTGTGGAGACGTGTAACTCTTGAAGCTTTGGGCATCTTCTATTTGTAGCTAGATCTTTTACCTTTGAGCAGGTCCAAAAACAACTTCAATTTGCTTTGATGGTCCTTTTCTACATGAATGGGGAAAATCAAGTTCTTGCATTGTAATTACTCAGCCGCATGAAACCTTCATTTACGAATGGAGGAAGCACAGAGTTTGTTTGGCTTTCTTGAATGTCTGCGTATTCATAGCCTGCAATAAAAATAAGTTGCACAACCACCTTATCTTCCATTGTAAAAACAAACACCTTATCTTCCAGGATTAAGATGGAAGCTTGTCATCAATACTTAGGATTTCTACTCATACAAACAAAGATGGTGTTGACGCCTTTCCGAAGTCAACAAGCACGTGGAGGAGCTCCTTGCAGCGCCTCCACGTAGGGCGGTCAGACCGCGTTGGAGGGGCGGTCAGACCGGGGCCGTCGGGTTCACTGGCGAGAAACCAACGAACGCCCGCCCGGGAGGGACCCCGTCGTGGCAGGCACATATTGGGTTGTCCTAGGCTCGACAGACCAGCAAGGACGTCCTCTCATGCCGCGAAGGTAGTAGAGGAACGGGACATGGGGTTGAAAAAGTAGGGTAAAGAGAAACGAAATGGTAAATACGATAAAAGATAAGTTTGATAGATTCGATTTGTGGATACCTTCAATCGGCCACGACCCTTTATATTTATAGGGAGGGGAGGTCTTGCCCCATTAGCAGTCGAAACCCTTACAAAACGGTGTCAAAATACAACTCATAACCCGTATTTGGCAGGGTAGGGCGGTCTAACCGCCCCAGGGACGCGGTCTAACCACGTGCCCGACGTGCAGACCTTCTCAAAGCCATATCTCTCTCATCCGGACTCCGAATTGGACGTTCTATATATTAATCTTGATCTACTCAACGAGTCCTATCCAATGATGAAGTCCAAATTGCCTTTTAAGGACTTTGACCAGGGCGGTCTAACCGGGTATGTCATACCGGTTAGACCGACCTACCGAGACCTGCAAATTTTGGGTGTCAACATATGCCCCCCTGTTTTATGGCAAAGCTTGCGTGCCAGAAAACATTCACAATGATCAAAATTGGCTAAAGATGATGATTAACACCACATCGCCCATTTGACAGTTCACAGAGCCTTTATGAATTCTATTGTAGCCGATACAAAATCCTAGTAACTACAATATACAAAACTGTTATTTCAGCTTTTAAACAACATATCTAACAACCAAAATCTTGATATGGCCATGGCGGCCAACCGTAGTTCCTTGGTGCGTCACAAGCATAATATTGATAATTGTAAAAAGAAGACCAAGGATTATACCAAAACCATGGATTGAAATCATTTATACCTGAATAAGCATTCCATGACATATGCTTCGAGGGGATAAATGATGAAGACTAATGTGATGACTGTTGATGCTTCTTTGCTTTTTGTGATGAAAATTTTCTACTTTGATCATCTCCTAACAGATTATTTTGCTTTTTCTCGACTGTCTTTTGATACTTATGCAGCAACTCATCAAAGCTTGGCTTCTTTCTCAGCACCTGGCTGTTTGGTGTGATCGGGCTATACCAAATTTTTTGGCATGACCGGTCAGACCGGTCGTGTCAGATAGGTTCCTTTAGAACCAACCACTTTGAGGTCTTCTTGCCCCCAGCCGAGTGAGATTGCTGCTCAGCTATATTATTTGAGATATGCTTATCATCGGGGACAATTTGATCATTAGAACTAGCCGATGATCCTTCAATATTCGGCTTTTCTATGTCTAGTGTCAAATCTGAATTTTTATTTAATCTACCATCTTTTTTGATATGATAGACTTGTTTGATCACCTTTCGCTTAATTTTACATTTTACATATAGACCGATTCTTTTGATCAAAACGGTCATTATGCATAGGTGATGGCACATCAATCATCGGCTCTATATAAGTAATACAATTAGGATGGAAGTAACTAGGAGCAGACGACATATATGAATTATAATACCATGGAGGACAAAAATAATGCATATTAATGTAAGCTTCCCATGGCATAGGCATTGATGATTCATTTGGAGGAAACGGCGTTGATTTGTGAGAATTACTCCATTACCAATTCTGGTTATGGAACTTCTCCACAGGAGAAGATTTTGGGCATTTGGAATTTTTAGACCAACTAGCACCATTGACATTATTTTGTCTTTGAGACTTAGCCGGAAATTTTTCATTGGGCTTCGACTTTTCTCTTTGACGCTTACGGCCTTTAGATTCAATTGTTTTCCAAACACCAATTTCTGGTTTTTAGGCTTAACCATCTTTGCTTTCAATTTATTTTGCAGAAGTCCGGGAGAGGCGGTTAGACCGGGTTGCCCTCCGGTTAGACCGGCCTCAGTGCAACCAGCAGCTTCGCCTTTGTTTTGTTGCCCCCCGAGCGTCGAAGTACTAGATGTAGCCTCTATGCTCTTGCTAGGGGATTTTGGGTCAACAATTTCGGCCAGAGGCGGCCGACTTGTTTCCTGACCAAAAACATCACAATTTGGCAAAACTTTTCAACGATTAATAATATCATTAGTCAGCTTTTCAACAACCGACTCTAGATTAACAAGAATGGACTCTGAACTATAATGTTTATCAATCAAAGATTTAAGGTAACGATTCACAAATTCGGATGGGTCATCAGGTAACTTGGATTACATCTCTTTGAATGTGTCAACGGTGCATGGTCGCTGCCACTCCTTGCTCTGAACGACACCTTGCTCCGTGTTGCGACAACAAGACAAGAACAATATTTTATCCACCAAGCGACGCTCTCTCATGTACTCCTCATATAACTTGACGCTAAGGTCTAATAGATCAGTCATGATAGCCAGATCTTCATACCCAGCAGAGTCACCAATTTGTTGACGTCTTTCCAGAGCCAACAAGCACGCGGAGGAGCTCCTTGCAGTGCCTCCACGTAGGGCGGTCAGACCGCGTTGGAGGGGCGGTCAGACCGGGGCCGTCGGGTTCACCGGCGAGAAAGCAACGAACGCCTGCCCGGGAGGGACCCCGTCGGGGCAGGTGCACATTGGGTTGTCCTAGGCTCGACAAGCCAGCTAGGATGTCCTCTCATGCCACAGAGGTAGTAGAGGAACCGAACATAGGGTTGGAAAAGTAGGGTAAAGAGGAATGAAAAGGTAAATACGATAAATGATAAGTTTGATAGTTTCGATTGTGGATACCTTCAATCGGCCATGACCCTATATATTTATAGGGAGGGGAGGTCTTGCCCCATTAGGAGTCGAAACCCTTACAAAGCCATGTCAAAATACAACTTCTAACTCGTATTTGGCAGGGTAGGGCGGTCTAACCGCCCCAGGAACGCGGTCTAACCGCGCACGCGACGTGCAGACCTTCTCAAAGCCATATCTCTCTCATCTGGACTTCGAATTGGACGTTCTATATATGAATCTTGATCTACTCGACGAGTCCTATCCAATGGTTAAGTCCAAATTGCCTTTTAAGGACTTTGACCAGGGCAGTCTAACCGGGTGTGCCATACCGGTTAGACCAGCCTACCAAGACCTGCCAATTTTTGGTGTCAAAGATGGCTCATAAACGGACCAGCCAACCGTCACTACTTCTAGCTAGTTCAGGATTTATTCTTAATTTTTAGCTTAAACAAAAGCGAGACATTGCTGATATTAGGTAATGCACAAATTAAAGTATTACACATATTTTGAATTATTTGTTCATTGAACATAATGCTTGAAAATCTAGGGAAAAAACATGGAAACATGCAAAAGCGATGTTGTATAATCTAGTGTCTGATGAACCCCAAATCTTTACATAGTTGAAGATATGAATTGCAGAAGGAATTAAAATACCCCTGTAGTTGTAAGTTTGTAACCCCTGCAATGTGTTGCTTTGAACACCTTGGGGTTTCCATGTTAGGTTTGGTTACTTTGATGACATCTAAAAAACAGTACGGCTAAGCAAGCACCTCCATGAAACAAAATACCACGGAGCTTAGGATAGAAAGCTTCATGTCGACATGCCACAACCGGATCGGCATCCGATCCACTCATCTTGATTAATCCAACTGGTTGCGTGACACAACAATAGGCTAAACATGATCCTATACTTGAGCCATATAAATTCCTCGGACTCTTTTACGGTGGACCGGGTGATGCTATGTAGTATAAATCTATTTTTAATAAGAGTAACTAGATAATTATTGCAAATTTACTAATTTTGACAGCCTCCTAATTCCACCCTGCTGCCCCCACCAGCCTAGAGGGAAATGAAAAAAAAAATGAAATGAATGCCATGGAGATAAAACTTCAAATAATACCCTACCACCTATGTATACCACCTCATACCACATGTGCAAGTTGTGGTGGTATACAATTAATCTCAACCCTCGGATCCTTTTCCAACAGTAGTTTATGGTGATATGGTCCACCGTAGAAGAGAGCCCAATTCCTAACGACTACCAAGCCCTATAAGCTCAGAGTCTCATACTCAACACAAATAGAAAAATGAAGAAATTACGTTTCATTGTTATTGTGCAGTGTATATATATGTAGGCTATGAAGTGACCACCACCATCTTCTCTCTATATTTATAAACAGATCGGACTGACGCACGGCCAGACATGAAAAATTTTTCCTGTCCTTTTTCATCTTTTTTGTGCTTTATAAGAAAGAGGTGGAACCTTTTCCTTCTTTTATTACCTCCTATAAAATCAGGAAATATTTGTTTCTTTGCACTCATTCAACACCAAGAACTTGAATTGAAGCCTTGCATCACCATGTGGGTTTTGTTTCTAGCTAATGCACTAGGTAGCTGTCAAGATCTTAGTTTTTTTTCTTTCTTTTGGGTTGTTAGGCATCTCAAAAATCAAGAATAATATTTTGTGTTAGGACAATATATCTAGAATGAATGTTGTACGTTTTTCCTTAAAAACAAGGGGCACCTAATTCTTAATTAATGTAGTACCTACTAGTAGGTAACTAGGTTGCATGCAGATTTTTATCTAAACGACGCTGCTTCAAATTTATCCAATGAGATTTCGAAGCTGCTTGTTAATTCCCTTGTTACTGCTATATGGATTTGTATTTGAGACTTTCTACTTCCAACCAAACTTGTTCGTGAGAAGGCACATGCTACTTTGTAAGCTCGGTGATTTGTCGCACTGAATTCAACTTCCTCTTGCCATATGAGGAGGGGATCAGCTACTTGTCACTGTCATTTTGCTTGCATGTGGGTGGAACAAGGACAAGTAGGGCCGGAAAGCAACATGCTAAGGCCTCGTTCGGTTCCGTCGGTTTGAATTCCGGCCTAGATTACTTCCGGTTCCGGTTTGAGTGAATCCACCTGTGTCACTCAATCCAGCCACATTTTAATCGGATCAATCCAACCAAAATGAACAACTCAGCATCCGGCTCATGGAATCAAACCAGTAGAAAACCGAACTGAATATTTTAAACTGAGCTGTGTGTAGTCTATATATTTTTCTTAAAACACTCTTGCAACTAAGAATGCATCTAGCATGCATGCACATCCATATTTTACTGAAAGCATCCAGCTGCAGGTAGGCTAGTCACAATGCACAATACGGTCTACAAAGCATAATCATGACACCATGATATCTAACACAAGTACAATGTCACAAAGAACATAGTGTATCGTGACAACAGTAGGATCACCATCTCAGAAACATCATAGCAAATCCTCTACCGTGGGATCAAACGAACATATATGAAGTTGCTGCCAGCCCTGCCACCACCTGATGGAGAACCTGCAAGAATGAAGAGTTTGTGAGTTTTTTCTGCAACAACAGATTGAAATTTGGCACGAAACAACTGCTATAATTCCTGAAGGAAACGGCTGCATAAGCATCAGCCCCATGCAATGTGTGCGGCGTGACTGTATAGTGTATAATCATTTGTTAGGAAATGGAAGCAAGAACAAGAATATTTATAGCAAATAACAGCTAACAGCTATTGTGTCCGTTTTGCAAGAACCAGAATATTAATAGGAAATAATAGCTAATAGCATCCATGAATACCAGTTTAATTAGGCTGAAACTAAAACAGAAGTATAAGACAGAAGCTAAATATAACAAAAATGAAACATATGCTTGAAACATATACTGTTCTACACAGCCAAAGTTTCTTCATTTACACAAAACTAACAAAGAAAATCAACAAAATAGAGAGGAGTTGAAATGCAAACAAGGCGGCACATGCCTAAAATAATTGCTCTCAGTTCACAATTCATGTACTCAGTTCATAAATCATGTTGGGTTCAGTTGCTCTTACTAGCGCTGTACATGTGTTCTGCTAGGGCCTCCTAGTCTGATATATGCATGCTTTGGTAAAAAAAAGTCCCATGACCTTATAAATTGCAGGATATACTGTCAGGCAAGCTTAATGAATATAGTGCGACTGGATGTCACACAAGTCCATATAAACTTAATGCATATATTATCAGGATATCATCCAGCATAGCAGAATGTGCCATTGCCTGTCACACAAGTCCATATAAACTTAATGCATATATTATCAGGATATCATCCAGCATAGCAGAATGTGCCACTGCATATAAGCTTGATACATCTCAACCAGCACGCACAAACTCAGAACGTGTCAATGATTACAATGATTCAAACCATGCAACTCCTATATTACTGATCAAAAGCAACAATCAAAAGTTGCCACAACATAGATGAACCGCTTTCTACTATTCTAATGTCAATGTTATCCTGGTCTGCAATTTAGGGAAAAACTAAGGAACAATGTTTAATTACAAGGAATCAAATAGCTTTATTTTTTTATTAAGCTACAATGGCAGATAACAAAGATGCTTGACGTACGAAAACAAGTGTGTCCTTGCATGCATTGCTGCTAAGGATACACTAGTAGACTTTTCAGGTACAAGAAAAAATTTCAACCCCAGAAATAAGAGGAATGTTACGGTGCTTGACCGGAACCAGGCAGTCCGGTCCACAATTCATAACAAGGATTAGTTCCTACTCACAATTATTTAGTTCCTGACCCACAATTACTTGGTTCCGGTCCACAAGATTGGTTCCTTGTAATAGGTTCCTCCTATTTTACAACCACCCGATCTGGACCGATGGACGGCTCATAAAAACCTCAAGTATTGAAGAAAGAGTCCAGAAATAAGCATACAGCCAGATGGTTCATGCTGTTAGCCTAACTTAGTACGTGTTCGCAATGATAGTAACTGTGCAATTTTACTCTGGTCAACCACATCTTTTGAATGAATCTTTTGAATGAAACATTGTTGCCTCACCCAGGTGGAGAAAGAAAAAATGATCTGGATTGCAATGATGTTGTACATGATAGAAACTGAAGCTAAACATGAAGCATCACATGAGATGAAAAAGAACTCTATTTGCATATATATCTAGTTACTGCCTAGCGAGATGCAGATGGAACAGCAAAATTCATTCAGAGTGGTTTGCTTTCGGGTCAGGATTAAACTAACAAATTGGTTTGCTTTTGCCAACATTCACAGATTAATTTAGAAAAATAAAAATGGGGAAAGAATATCTCATGATTACTACTCTTTTCACTAAAATTTGCAATACTCCGTAATATATATATGCAGTGACCTAAGCACATTGTTGTAGCAGTAAATTGAAACCAGAGAATTGTGGAATTTTTTTTTGGAAGAAAGAACTTGACAGTGACTTGCAAAGGTTAGAAAAGCGTACTGGATCATACAACTGCATGAATTTCAACCTGGAGATCGAGGAAAAATTTACACAACACCTAGCACAGCATCTAGCACTAGAGCACCGCACTGATATGAATATCTATCGTTCTATAGGCCATATCACAGATCTGCACAAGAGAATCTAGCACAGCGGAAAATGAATCACAGATCATGCATTCACGCAGCACATGCCCGGCAACAACCCAAGAACCACATCGAGCTCGAGGAGTCAAATCGAGCTCACACACCGAGCTCGAGTAGTCAAATTGGGGCCGCCACCACGCACACCCTCACGGAGGCCACTCACCACCAAGAACCAGGTTCGTGCCAGCGCTCCAGCGTGAGTTTCAGTGTGTGGGGGGCATGGATGGCTCTCCGGCGGCGGCGATAGCGACGGCAAGACCTAGGGTTGGGGGAGAAAAGAGGGGAAGGCAGCGGAGTACCGGAGAGAAGGTGGCAGTCGCCGTCGCCGTGGTGATTGCCTCGCGCCGCCACGCCGTCACCTCACGCCGACACCTCGCGCCGCCGCGCCTTCGCCTCACCCGCCGCCAGCCTTTCCCTCGAGCCGTCGCATGTGGTGTCGGGGGACGGGGGCGTCACGTGCGTCGCTCTGACTGGCATGGGGGATTTCGTTCCGAACGTGAGGAGGTGGGGATTGATTGTGGGCCAAAATGAGAAGGGGAAAATCAGAACCAGGTCCAAATCCATTCCAGGCTAGGCCGAACCGAACGGCCATTCCGGTGCGGACCAAGATTGAAAACGGTCCATTTCAATCTGCCGGATTGGGCCTTGTTCCGGGCCAATCCTGTGCAACCGAATGAAATTTTTTTTATATATATTTTTTCTTCGATTTTACGAAAATAAATAGTCGGATTCAACATTGGCAGAAATAACCTCGAACCGCCGTTTCAAAAGGCGGTTGGGTTCCTACTGCCGTTTGAAATGGCGGTAGGAACCTACCGCCGTTTGAAACGGCGTTAAGGGCCCGCCAACCGCCATTTCAAATGGCGGTTGGAAGCTCCCCAACGTGACCCGCTCGACAGGCACCTACCGCCAACGCCAACGGCGGCAGGCGGCCAACTGCCGCTTGAAATGACAGTTGACTAACCGTTGGGGACCTACTGCCAAATGAAACGGCGGTAGGTCCTACCGCCATATCAAACGGCAGTAGGACCGCGCCTATATAAGGGCTGCAGCCCTGCCGCCGGCTGCTGCCCCCCCCCCCCTCCTCCTCTTCTTTTCCTCCTTGGTGGCCTTCTTCGGTGTCCATCAGGTATGTCTCCAATACTTTCCTCCTATATTTAGTTTAAATATGGTAGAAATAGTTTAGAAATCCTAAACATAGTTTAGAAATGCTATAAATAGTTTAGAAAAATTTAGAAATAGTTTAGAAATTCTAGAAATAGTTTAGAAATTATAGAAATACTTTAGAAATTTCTAGAAAAACTTTAGAAATTCTAGTTAGTTTAAATATGGTAGAAATAGTTTAGAAATCCTTGAAATAGTATAGACATCCTAGAAATAGTTTAGAAAAAACTAGAAATAGTTTAGAAATCCTAGAAATACTTTGGAAATTGTAGAAATACTTTGGAAATTCCTAGAAATACTTTAGAAATTATAGAAATACTTTAGAAATTGTAGAAATACTTTGGAAATCCCTAGAAATACTTTAGAGATTCTAGAAATACTTTAGAAATTTGTAGAAATACTTTAGAAATTGTAGAAGTACTTTGGAAATTCCTAGAAATACTTTAGAAATTCTAGAAAATCTTTGCAAATTGCTAGAAATACTTTGGAAATTGTAGAAACGCTTTGGAAATTCCTAGAAATTCTTTCGAAATTCGTAGAAATTCTTTGGAAATGCTTAGAAATTATGTGTGACTTTATATTTCATTTTTTTGTAGCTATGGCTCAGCAGCAGGCACTGCCTTTTCCGCAGCCCCCTGTTGGTGCTGTTCGTCCTCCTCGGGAGCCCCTGCCGTACGTGCTGCCCGAGCTCTTCGACGAGACCACAGACAGGGTGCACCGGTCCTACCACTCCGCGATCTGTGGGGCAGAGCTAGGCACCGTGCGTTTTAGAGGCTCGGGGCACTATACATGCCGCTTCACCCCGATTGGTGTCCGAAGTATGTAATACGACACCTTGATATCTTTGTATTTCCTCATTTAATTTCGTAATTAATATTTATTTTCGTTTCGTGGTGCAGGCTACGCGCAGCAGGGCTTCTTCCCCTAGCACGCTTGGTTGAGGGGGACCTCATGCGGGCCGCTTTGCGCCCGGCGGAGTGCAGGTCACGCTTTGGGTTCGACTACCAGCTGGTTTGCGCGCTCCTGGACCGGTGGCGCCCCGAGACGCACAGCTTCCATTTCCCCTAAGGGTGGAGATGGCGGTGACTTTGGAGGACGTGGCCCTCCTCTTCGAGCTACCGTGCTCAGGGTAGCCCATGGGGGCTGTTGAGCCCCCCGACCCGTGGCGCGAGGACTTCCTCGCGAGGTTCACCGGAGTGGTGCGCCGTCCCGACGCGCCAGAGGTGCCTGACTTCACCAACTCCCACGGCCCCACGAGCGCTTGGTTGCGCAAGTATAGCGTACGTACCTCTATCTACCATGTTTTCATAGTATCGGTTTTCAGCCTCTGACTGAATTTTGAATTTTTTCAGGCCTCGTACATGAGAGACGACGTCGACGAGCTGACGAGCAAGCACTTGGAGGCATACCTGTTGTGGCTGTTCGGCTACGTGATGTTCTATGGGTCCCAAGAGGACGCGGTGTCGAGGTTCCTGATCCCCCACGCGCGGAGGATCGTCGACGCCACTGTGGAGGAGATGCCCCAGATCAACTGGGGCGCGGCAGTTTTGGCCGCGATGTACAGGGGCTTGTGCGCCGGGTGCACCAAGATGGGCACCCAGTCGATCCTCCTCGGATGCCCGCTTCTGCTGCACCTATGGAGCTACGAGCGGCTTCCCGCCGGTCGGCCATCGGTCGACCGATCGCCGTACCGGGCGCTGGAGGAGAGGCACGACCCAGCAGACATGCTGACCATGGGGTCGATGTGGTGCCACCACCAGGTTCGTACTTCTAGCTAACTTCGTTCGTTAGCTATCTGAAAGTAATGCATATCGTTGAGCTAACTCATTCTCTTGTTTGCAGCTCTCTTGGACGGAGCAGACTAGGAGGTCGTACCTGGACTTCGTCGGCCAGATCGACAACCTCACGGACCGCGAGGTTATCTGGCAGCCATTCACCGACGCCTTGGTCGCCGCGCGTGCACCGCAGGGTCTCTCGTCCCTGTGCTTTCGGGACTATGACTTCTGGATGACGAAGACGCCGCTCATCCACGACATGTACATCGAGGAGTACCACATCGAGCGCGTGATGAGGCAGTTCGGCCTCTACCAGGCTTCGCCTGTGCCCGTCGCACACACCGTCGACCCGTCCGTGCACCAGTAAGTTCATTGCAAAATTCATTTGTTTCTGTTGACGAGTGACGAAAGTTAGTTTGCTGACCAATTGGCTGTTTCTTGTTGTAGGTGGAGCTGTACATTTGTTTCATTTGTTTCTTGTTTCATTTGTTTTTTATTGTGAAGCTGGAGCAGTACATGGACGCGTGGGCGGCCGCCGCGGAGCACGTCGTCGTCGTGCCGCGCTTACACGACGACGATGCTTGGAGAGCTTACCTGCAGTGGTACACGGCGAGGACCCGGACGCGCGTGACGTATGTCCCCCCGAACCCTCGCCTCAACCTCGTGCAGCGTCAGCGTACCCCTACCGACGGGATCAGACCCACAACATCTCAGTAAGTTCTTTTGCATTAATTTAAATTAAGTCACATTCGCTAAAGTTTCATTGTACTAACAATCCGTCTGATCTTGACAATACGACACAGCTCGAGAGATGTACCAGCTGGCCCAGCATGTGGGCTCGATGATGGACCACATGACGTTGGACGGGATACGGACAGGGCTGCAGAAGATGGTGGGCCTGAGCCAGCGGTTGATGCACGCGGTGAACTTCCGCAGCGACGAGGGGTACCTCCTTCCCCGCCACCCCTCCTCCTCCAGCAGCTGTGCCTCCACCTCAGCTTCGTACCAGGCACCCTCGTCCTCGACACGTCCACCGTTCGCGCCCACTGCGTCCGCTCCGTACCTGCCGCGGCCGAGTTCTTTCTACGCCACAGGTACATGTTTTTTCTTCCTAGTTATATTTTGTAGAGAGACCACGACATATTTTTTTGTCCATGACTGACTTATATTTTTATAGAGAGACCACAGATACCTACGGGACCGTGGTCTTCGTCGTGGGCAGGAGCTTCACCTGTTCAGCAGCCAGTGTTTGAGCCACCTACTTCGGATGACTACAACACTGGCGACACACCACCGCTGGAGTTTCAGTTGGTCGACTTGTTCCGCGACACCGCCGACGAGATCGGTGGTACACAGCTGACAGGAGCCCCGCCCGTGATCCAGCCGATGCAGGAGCAGCAGCGCGCGATGATGGAGGACTCCCACGACTCAGCACAACGTGCAGGCGAGGCGTTGGCGGCGGCAGCGTCGGTGGAGGCGGAGGCGTAGGCGATCGGAGGGGGGCCCGTCCCGTCGGGCTCAGCTACTCCAGAGGCAGCGACCGGAGGGGGGCCGTCCCGTCGGGCTCGGCTACTCCACAGGCAGCGACCGGAGGGGGGGCTGTCCCGTCGGGCTCAGGTGCTCCCTTAGCGACACCGCCCCCGGAGCCGGCGGTCGGAGGACGCGATCGCAATCCATGAGACCCCCTGACGTACCCGACCCACCACACGAGGGCACCACAGAGGGCGGCGGCAGCGGCGAAGAGGAAGGAGCACCAGGGCCCGCCACGACTGACGAAGCGCGGTCGTATTTAGATTTATTTTTGGACACTTGTCATGTACATTACTTTGTTTGTTCTAATTAATTTATGTATTTTCGTATTCAGTTTGCTGTTATTTCGCATATATAATATTGAGAAAAAACAAAAACAAAAAAAACCAAAAACACCTGCCGCCTTTTGAAGCGGCGGTAGGCTGCACGAAACCGCCGTTTCAATTGGCGGTAGCTGCCTGCCAGACAGCGGCCACCCAACCCGGTCCTACCGCCACTGTTGCAAACCTACCGCCTTTTGCTCCGGCGGCAGGTCCTTATCGCTGTTTCAAACGGCGGTAGGTTCGTACCGCCATTTCAAACGGCGGCAGGATCCCAAAAACGGCGGTTCGAGGCTATTTCTGCCAATGTTGAATCCGGTTTTCGTAAAATCAACCTGGCAAGAGTAGTGCAGAATCTTACGTGGTGCTTGGCAAATACAGCTCTTGGACTTCCTGATAACTCCCAATCTTAATAAGCTCATAGCCTCAGACACAGAGAGAAGAAGATTGAATGAAAGAGTACGGTGGAAGGAAACGTTCTATGTAGTGAATGAAAGAGAAATGTCCCATCGACTCATCAAACATCTTCTATGAATTTATAGACTGGCCTGTCATTCTGGGTAGGTAAAAAAACAATCAATTAATGTCACGTTCTTTCAGTTATATTCAGCTCCAAGAACTTGTTTCCTGTCCTTTTTCATCTTTTTTTTTTGCTTTATAAGAAAGAGGTGGGACCTTTTCCTTCTTTTATTACCTCCTATAAAATCAGATATTCATTTCTTTGCACTCCTTCAACACCAAGAACATGACGAACCCTTGCAAGTGCTCATGATTTTATTGCTTCTGGCTAATGCACTCGATCAGTAGCTGTCAACATCTTGGTTTTTTTTCTTTTGGGTTGGTAATTGGTAGGCATCTCAACAATGAAGAATTATATTTTGTGTTAGGACAATATATCTAGCATGAATGCCGTACATTTTCCCTTAAAAACAAGGAGCACCTAATTCTTGATGTACCTACTAGTAGGTGACTATGTTGTATGCATATTTTCTCTAGAGAACTGCTCCAGTACTCCTATTTTAAATTTCTTGCACAAATCTTAAAGCGGCCCACCATTTAATTAATAAAATTCTTAATTAATTTCCATTTGGTCCCGATGGGCTTGGCCCTATAGTGTGCTAAACCCATACCCGGCCCGGCCACCCATCGAGTGGCTTCCGGCATCTCCCCAAGTGAGATCACGCTGTCTGCACCCGTCGCCGGGGAGTTCCAGGCTGTCACAATCATGCGTGGCTTCAGGGTCGATCTGTTCTTGGATGTACTGCATTTTATTTTCAATAGATATTGTAATAATAATTATAATGATATACTCCTTTTGTTCTCTTTTATTTGACGTTCATTGGCTAAAATTTGAGCTAGCCAGCGAGAAATAAAGCAGAGTGGAGGCAGTATATAGCATATGAGAAATGCAAAGTAATACAGAGATTATTATTGAACTCATTAATTATTGTCACCCAATATCTAATAAAACTGGTTTCAAATTGTGCTTACGTGGATTCAACCTAACACTACCCATACTGTTTTTTCCTTTAAATTTGAGAACGCAGCCGTAGCATATCTCAAGGGAAAAAGAAGAAGGGTCAGCCACAAAAGTACTTAAAGTACTCAGAAACCTAACAATGCTCGTGAAGGTGATACAAATAAATAGGAGTCCATCGCTCTACCCAAGCTGATGCATACACACACCATTGCCATTACCGGTTTAATAACTTGTTGCTACACTTTCCATTCTCAAGACCTTTAAGCTAGTTTTGTGTGCTTTTGAAAAGTTGTTTGGCCTCAAGATCAACTTTCATAAGAGTGAGTTGTTCAGTTTCGGGGAAACAAAGGAGAGGGTAATGGAGTATGTAGAGCTCTTCGGTTGTAAAGAGGGTGTCTGACATTTTAGATATCTTGGAATCCCAATGAGCCCCCACAAGCTCGCGAATAAAGATTGGAGGGGGGTGGAGGAAAGATTCTAGAAAAAACTCAGTAGTTGGAAAGGTAAGCTGCTGTCGTATGGGGGAAGACTTGTGCTAATAAACTCATTCCTTTCAAGCTTGCCTATGTTCATGATGTCTTTCTTTAGAATACCTAAAGGTGTTCTAGAGCAATTGGATTATTATAGGTCTAGATTTTTCTGGCAATGCGATGATCACAGTACAGACTTGCTAAGTGGAGTATTCTTCACAAGCCAAAGAGCATAGGGGGGTAGGTATTGTGGATTTGGATATTCAGAACAAATGTTTGCTAAGCAAATGGATTTTTAAGCTCGTAAATGAGGAGGGGTTGTGGCAGGAAATACTAAAGAAGAAATATGTTAAAGATAAAACACTCTCTCAGGTAGTGAAGAAAAGAGGAGACTCTCATTTCTGGTCAGGCCTAATGGAAGTTAAAGGTTTGGTACTAGAAAGAGGTCGATTCAAAGTCCAAGATGGTACTCAGACTAGGTTCTGGGAGGATCTGTGGATTGGCAATGAACCACTGATGAAAAAATACCCTTCACTTTACAACATAGTTAGAAAGAAAAATGCATCAGTGGCGCATGTACTTAGTACCACTCCTCTAAATGTTTAATTCATAAGGGCTTTAGTGGGAGAGAACTGGGCCAAATGGATGCTGCTGGTGGGGAGTATTATTGATGTGCAATGTACTCAGAACAAGGATTCTTTTATTTGTACCAGAAGCAAATCCTTTTCAGTAAAGGCAATGTATAACGACATAGTGCTGGGGACAGGAGTCCCTTTTAATGGTTGTTCTTGGAAGGCAAAGGTTCCATTAAAAATTAAAATTTTCCTTTGGTTTCTCAGGAAAGGTGTAACCCTAACAAAGGATAACTTAATTAAGCGGCAATGGAAGGGGCGTTCTAGATGTTGTTTTTGTAGTGAACAAGAAACCATTTAACATCTCTTTTTTTATTGTCCTATGGCTAGATTGATGTAGTCTGTTATTAGCGTCACTTTTAATGTGGAAATACCTGGGAGCATTGATAATCTATTTGGTCTGTGGCTTAGAAGTTTTGTGCATAAGCAAAGGAAATTGGTGCTGCTTGGTGCAGTTGCTTCAAAATGTCCAATGGCTAGATTGATGTGGTCTCTTTTGCAAGTGATGTTTAGGGGGACATACTGGATCAGGAGTTGGTCCATTTTATCTAAAGAGGAGGAAAGGAGCACTTTGAAAGGAGGTTGCCGTTGTCTGGAGGTTACGGCATTGGAGTTTTTCAGCAAGAATGGTTGGAACATTTTGAAGCGAATTAAGAGTTAGCAGGTCTTTACATTTTGGTAGTGGCCGGCTGCTGTTTGTGGGTTGTTGCTCATTTCTTTACCTTGAACAGTGTTTGTTCCTGAACCTTCTGTAATAGGCTTTGCAGGCTGCGTCCTGCTATTTTAGTTGCTTTGGGTTGTAAACAGCCACATGTGGCTGTTAAGACCGGGGTCTTCTTTCCATTAATCTAAAAAAAACTTGTTGCTCCACTTTCCATTTTCTGGTACCGCGATTTCTGGCTTAAATAATCGATGAACTAGGGTTGGGAGGTATCAGAAATTCATCTGAATTTTAGCATATTTGAGGCATAGAGTTGTCCCATATGAGTTAGAGTTGGCATGGTTCATCAACATCTTCTTTTCCTGACGTCAAGAACTAGGCATGCGTAAGGTCAAGAACTAGCAGGCATGGATCATCCTGGAATGAGAGCTGAGGAGGAAGGCATAGTTAGCACCGATGTTTAGGATTTGGAATTTTGTTTAGTTCATTTGTTTATGTGTGTTTTAGATGTATAAATAATTTTCAATATATATTTTTACAAAATATTTTCAATAGAAATTGTTATGATACATATAATAAGGTGTAAATGTCTAGAGTTATTCAGCATCCTCAAGCAGAGCAACCTTAGATTAATTTGTTATCCATTTAGCTGAGAAAGAATACATGGATCCTCAGCTCACAATGGATAGAGCAGTCGGAGAAAATGTCATCGATAAATAGTTCAGTGTGTCATATAGAAACATAGTCTTGATAAGTAAAATTCTGAATTGTCATGAGATCATTGATGTACTATTGTCAGCTGACGAGTTTTATGAGCACAGTGTATCAAGCTACTAGTTCTGAAACTCACAATGAGACATTTCTCACAATCTGAACTTCTTTCCGAAATAAAATAAATTCCTTTCTGAAAAAAATAAGTACCTTTGTAGTTCAGTTTGCTGGATCAGTTTTGTTTACCAGGAGCTCAATAACAAAAGCAGTAAATAATTGCAACCAATCTGTTAGAAGCTCAAATGGCAAGAGGGATTAAAGCAGTAACACCAATCTGTAAAAAGCTCAAATTGCAACCTTTCAGAAGAGGAAACAATTCAGGATGTAAATAAGTAGACTTTCTCTCCAATAATGATTTTTGTAATAATATAGTTCTTTCATTTGTCCTTTTATTTGACTATCTATCATTTTGGAAATGAGATGGATGATCTGCGTGCAAATAACACAAAGATAAACAAAGATTGTATTGCACGAATCAATTTTGTTTTTTTCGTAATTTCAAACCAGTGACAATTAGTTATGCTACCTAATCATTGTTGTAGATTATGTGTTCCAAGGGTTGCAGAGAAGTAAACAACATCAAGAGTTTGAGGGTCATGTTTAATGGGTCCAGACAGGCACAGGCTGATATAATATATAATATTAAGAAATGCAGCAGCTTCTGTCTTCTCTTGTTTGATTTGATCCCACCTTGCAACATTCTTGAAACTGTTTCGAACTGTGTAAATTGGTGGAATATTGGTGTGCATGCTCTGATGGTCTGTATACGTAATGCCATTTTTTTATCTCATGCTTGGTTGATCATATCTTGATGTGCTGCAGCAGTGCTTTCTCAATGCAGAGTGTGTGGCTTGCAGAGGAGAGCACATGATCATCACTTTGCAGGCTGCAGTTTCCTCTTTTTTTTTTAATAATCGCAACAGTTTAGTTTCCTCTTGTTCTGAGGTCAAAGAGGACAGCTAATTCAACCAAGTTAAATTGCTTTGGAGCCGCCCTTACTCGCCTTAGCGGCTATATCTACAGAGAATTTGGCAGTTTCTTCTACATCCACTGCATGAAAATGCATGAGCGAACGTTTGATGTTTCTTACTTGGGTTCTCAGCTCATTCCTTGCATCTCTGTGACTAAGCTTAGGATTGGGAACCATCAGAAGCTTGTAGGGCTGTGTTCTCGAGGTGGTCCACCGTAAAAGAGCCCTAATGGTAAGATACTACTACTGCATAGCTATTGTTCTATGGCCATGCGGCATGACCACACAATGGCTCTATGTTTAAACTTGGTGTTACTGGATTATTTCGTTTCTCTGCAGGTGCATTCTCCCTGTATCACTGTGTTCATTAGGTGACCTCAGGTTTCCAATGTTAATCGGTAGCACATAGATGTAAAGAACATGGATCATTGGGGTTACAAGTTAACAGGATCATTGGCAAGAACACAGCCAAATGGAAGATTTGGATCGCCTCGAAAACAAATTCATAGATGAACAGCTCAACTTCAAAATGACTAGAATATAGCATTTGTTTGGAGAAAGGTTCGACATGATTAAAATGTGGTTTCCTTCTATAGATGATTTCAAGATAATGTAAATTGCATTTGTGTGTATTCAGCCTTGCATATGTGGACAGCTATGCAGCAGAGGTTGAGTGAGAGCAATAATTGTCCACTCTTTTGAGATTTTAGAAAGAAGCCACAGCACAGCCTCTGAAAAAGAAAAGAACAAAGTAGCACAAAAGGCAAAAATGTATACTCAAAACTGACCAATGCTTGCGAAGGAGATACAAATAATAGGACTCCATCGATCTTCAAGCTGATGCATACATATGACATTGCCAAACCAATTTAATCAACCTAACTTCACTTTCTATTTATAGGCTCATGGGTTGTGAAAACAATTAATGAATTAGGATTTGGAGACATCAAAAATTTAGAGTCCCTTCGTGTTTTTGTAGGGTTGAGTTGGGAAAACTCGTATTAATAACAAAGGGCTTATCCATCAGGCTGTTCTGCTTTGGTTTCTACCTGATTTGATGAAGTTTGGAGATCTGTGTCTTCCTCTGCATTACGTTTACCAACACGGTCTATCAATTGCCATATTATCTCTTGCACAGTTTTTATTTGTAAAACATGTCTTCACCTACGAGCCAGATTGGTGAAATAAACGTACAACATGCATGCGTTACTTCTCTGTTTGCTCATCACCAGATCGCCTCTGCGGTTTTCCTTAACTATTGAGAGCGTGGTTCCTGGTCTAGGTAGGCAGAAAATTCCGTTTCATGTTCCTTGCACCTATGAATTAACAATGAATGGCTTTCCAATATCACAAACTTGGCATTTTTAGTACAATGGGCTGGTCTGTGTGTGCAGATCAATAGAATATGATCGTCATTGTGATATTGGTGATATGGTTACACCACCCCTTCAAATTGGAAGTACTCAATAAGTTACATATATGATATGGACCATTACAAGAAAAGTCCTGGGGATGGTCCGATCTTCACGGCATGCAGTAGGTTTCGTAACAAGATAACTTGCTGCAAGCAGCGGGTAAAGGTTTTATACCCGACCAAGGTTGGTTGCGACCAAGCGACGGGGTGAGAGTCACCAAAATCTTGAAGACTTCGACTCAATCACCGGACGACCGCAGAACCACAATCCAGGACTAGTCCATACAATACGACGCAGCCGAACGGAAGCCGTAGAAAACGAAGTAGTGGTCCTCAGAGAGATCTCTTCACAAGTCCTTGAAGAACAAAGAAGAATAAGGGTGTGCAAGGCGCTCAACAGCATCAGCTGCGACAAACCATATGAGGTTATCAATTCATGATTATCAAAACTGGGTTCTCAATGGTAGATAGGTGGTATTTATACTAGGAACAACCCTTCTAATTGGGTGTGAATTCGAGATGGAAATGAAAAGGCTAAGCATTTGATCGTCTTTGAAAAGGCTAAGCATGTGAAAAGGCTTCCCCGAAATCAACTCCCGAAGTGACCTCGTGTGGTTGTTGGTCTTCTGTGCAGCCTTCACTAAATCCGTCATAACTCTTTATTAGGAAGTCCAATGGATATGTGGTTTGTTGCATTAGAAAGCTGACTTCAAGCCCGTTGTATCAAGTACCCATGGAGCTCCAGAGACCATAAGACCAAAGAGTTATGATCGATTCATTATGCAAGTCAAAAATGGTCCGAACGGAAGTCCGAACTTATCATGGCTTGCAGGTTCGAACTGGTCCGAACTAGTCCGTTTCTTCTTGTTTGCTTCCTTTCCAAGTGTTACTGCACCATCCTCTTCACATATATACCTAAGTACAACCAATGCAAAATATTTAGATAGTATAATATTCCTAGATATATGTTAAAGATAATTTCAGCAAGGAAAGCATGCACCTCGTGTTGGAGTTCCTTTGCACGGGTGCAGGTAATTGGTCCTTCAAACACATGAACTTGTTTATCTGATGCTTGTTCTTGTGTAACCTGTCTTGCACTTGATTCTTGATGCTTATATATATGGAGATTGACTGGGTATAACCGACACATTTGGTGTAACCAAGGCATCTAGGCTACATATGGCTGAGATGTCCTCATCATCCTCCCCCTCTTGAAAAGGAGTCATCCTCGACTCTATTGTGTATCTGGGGCTTGGCATGTGCACATCAATATATGGATATTATAGTTATTATGAAACCTAATCCACATTTGCAAGGAGCAGGACATAGATGTGCACCCATGTAATTAAAGCATTTACAAAAAACATAGCGTACTAGGTCTTCATTAGCGAACTATCAAGCATACACTGCATTTACATAGAACTTGTTATGAAATGTATCCATATTTACAGATACTGTGGGACGTAAATTTGCACCCATTCGAAGCACCCGCAACAATGTTGTAGTAAGTTTTGGTTAGAGATTGGCCTCAGTCAGGATCCAGTCTTCTAGTCACATGTGTTTATTAGACGATATATGTGCAATATCTAACGTGTGAGTCTACTAGTCGTTTGTTTTTTCTCGTTACAAGCTGCTCTACAAGTTGATACTAAACTGCATGCACCAACAGGTTTCACAGAAAAATATTAAACTGATGATGATGAGGCAATTATAGATGGGCAATCTACTTACGCTTCAACACTTGTCCTAAACATCATTCAGTGGCGGAGCTATGTGTACTCACCGATGTCAGCTGACATCGATGGTTTTCTTGCAAACCAGCAGTGCAAATCACTGTTATCTATTGCTCATCCATGAATCTGACATCAGTCTTTAGAGGAGCTGACATCGGTGACTTGATTTGCTGGCTCCGCCCCCTGGCATCATTTATTTAAAAACAGGATTAATCGTGGATCACCTGTAAGCATGTACTTGGAATACATACACAACAAGCATATTTGTGTAAATCTTTTGTACACAGCAAGGCAGGCAGGTGTCAAGAACCTCTGCTGTTGGAACATCTCATGCTCATTGAATACAAACTTTTACAATGTGCTCAACTCAATTTTGGTTTCTCTGTATCCAAGATTTTAGGATTGTTGAAGAAGAAATACTCACGAGCCAGCAAACATATATTGTTCTTCTGTCTATTCTCTCTGCCACTTACTCCCTTGGTCCCAAAAAAGTGTTTTTAGCACTCAAATTTTATCCACAAATAAAGAGTGCACCATCTCCTAGTGAGACTCATATTATTAAACAACACTCACTCTAATAAAGAAAAATCATATATGTAAAAAAATATATCAATCAGAATTACAACTAATATATCTGAAATTTGTTAAAAACATTTATTTTGGAACGGATGGAGTAAGTAAAATTCTACTAATATTGGTCATCGTATAGCTATAGTTGAGGTATATTTTGTTGTTGGATATCCCCAGACCACCCTGCACAGTGTGGGAGCTCTAGCACTAGGTACGCCCTTTTTTAGTCATGCACCTTTTTATTGCAAGGTATAAATATACACCTATTTAACACAATCAAACAAATATGGTACTCCCCTCCGTCCAGAAATGTAGGTATTGATGGGATTGCAGAATCATAAATTTTTTCACAGGCTGAAAAACTAAATCACGGGGTGACCCGGTGCGAGTATATGTACATATAGCCACATAGGTAAACCATACCACCTTATCTAGAGAAGTTGAATGCATATTCACGTACATGTAGGTGGAATCCCACACCACGCTGTTTCATATCATACAAGTAAGTTTTGTGTTGGAGTTATGCTTAGTGCTTAGAGGGGGCTTAGGAGGCATCAGGAACTCGCCATGCACTGTGCAGAAAGTTGGTACTTCCGCTGATGTTCCATGACTTCCATCCCGCAACTTTCTTGTAGACAGCTTCACGAAAACGCTGACTGTTTTTGGTATCAAGTTATGACGCTCAATAAATGCTAGACATCTTGATATATATGCTGAACTCGTATACAAAAATGTGAAACGTTTTTTTTTCAGCTTCAATTTCCTCATTTGTGTTGTTATCCGGGATTGAATGGATGAAACCAATTAAACAGTAGCCCACAATTTGGAAGGTAGGAGCTCAAAATGTAACCAAATGCCGGGCACTGTAGTAGGGGTTGTGGTAGTTCCTGGTCTTGGTTCCCTTGAAATTGCAGAGAGTGCAGCAAAGCAAACTTGTTTTTGTTTCATTTTTTAGGAGTCCAGTGGTGTTGCTAACCTGATAGAAGAGCTAAGACATAGGTGTTACTGTTTTTGGCTTAATTAAGAACTTCATGCTACATTTTTTTTCAAGAAACAAAATCTTCTTTTTAGATGTTCACCGATTCAAGTGCTGAATAAATTACTCAAATAAGATGTTTTTATGGTGCTTGTGAAGTACTTGGAAGTATTAAGAAGTATTAGGTGTTTTGATTTTTTCACCACTTAACTAATTAAAAACATAAACTAATTGAGAAAAATCATGATAATCTCCACTATGAACCCCTCTCCCTCACATCGCCTGTTCGCGTGTGCCATGGACATCCGGTTCTTTGGCTCTAGGCAGAGGTTCGCCAGAGCTGCGGCGGCGTCGGAGCGCGCCGATGCGGTGTGTCGCGAGGACAGCAGCACCTACCGGTCTCCCCGTGCCTGGTTCGTCGCTCCGAGTAATAATTAAAATTTGTTGTGGGTCCCACCAAATTGGAACTTCCTGATACTTCCATATAGAAACTTCCTGGTACTTCCTAAATCTTCCACCATTAGATTTCGTCGGATCAACGGCTTATAAAAAAACAAGCACCCTAAAAAACCGAACTCAAATAAAAAACAAAACAGTCACTTATATCTCAATATAAATTTTATTTTTTATTGAGTACCCAGGACACCTACTTTTTGATATTAAGAAGAAGAAGTTGTGATATTAAACAAGCTAAAGATTGCGAGAACTATTATGCTCTAAATTAAAACAACATTGTCTTGTAATACAGTCTCAATGTAGAGTTAGCATGCTGAGTAATTTCATTGGTAGGCTTCAAGTGATTTTTGTTGAAGAACTGCACGAACCTGCTGCAGGGTTTGTTAAACTTGAGAGTCATCATGAATTTATAGGGACACATGTCTTTAGTCGCATTAATTACAAATTATACATCAACAATCATAATAATTAGAAATATGCTAATATAAAAATTTGGGCTATCATTACTAACAATTACAATTAAAAAGAGGTAGTTGACAAGTTAATTTGTGATCATTAGTCACAAAGACAACTTTACAATGTTTTCAAAATAATTGGTCGTTAGTAATATACAAATTTAAAATGGGCTAATGAAGCTCGTGTTATAATTTTATTTTTCAAATGGACTATTTAAAATTTAAATTAAATTACAAATCATTAATCATATTAATTTAAATTAACATTAGTAGTCATACAAAATGAACAATTGTACATCATTAGTCACATAAAAGTATGACACACTTTTAGGAGTTGAAAGTGTGTGTGTGTGTGTGTGTTGGAAGTAGATTAATGTATAACATGGAGAGTGCTTGAGTGCCAAGTTGTTGGCCTAACATAGATCCACTTTCAAGATACTAAAGTCAAGTGTAGAGAGCATAGACTTACGAATATGAATAATATTTGGATGCTCTGTTTCAGTTAACACTTCGATCTTATGTTTTTCATCTCAAGTTTACAACTTAATTAAGTTATTAACATATATAATACCTTGGCAAGTCTAAATCACCTTAATTTTGTTTTCATCGTTCTCCTCTAGTCAAATCAGGTACATACATACTCAGGTTCAATTATAAGAGGCCACATGCACAGCGTCAGGTTTCTTGTGCTGAATAATTAACTACAAGAACTAGTCCACGATTTCTAGGATGCCATCTTTTATATAGATGGGAATGACAAAGCTTCTCACTCTTTGTTCCCAACTTTCCTTGCTTCCGTTCTCGGTGCTAAGCACTGATACTCCTTCCCCTGCGTCTGAGCTTGATTGGGCACGGGAGTCATCGGGAATCTGTGGAGAACCAGGATGTCGTTGAGGCCTCAAGCCACAAGCCTCAATCACACATATAGCCAAAATCAGGCAAGTGTCTCAAGTGTATGCTGATTCCTCTGCTCAGTTTGATTGCTTCTGCACAAGTGGCGTGCGCAACGGTGGTGCCCACAATGTGCAGCTCACTTTGAACTGCTAGCTAGTGGTAGAGGAGTATATCCTTATCTTCAGATGAAAGTCATGACTAGTTTTCACTACGTGAAAAACAGACATTGGTAACGGACACGGATGGCTATTGGTAACAGGCATCGCGCCCGTTACCGATCAAGCGTTACAAATAACCCGTACCAATAATCCAGACTGGTAACAGGCATAGATTGTTGCCCGTTACCAATAGCAGACATTGGGTAACGGGCTGCATTCTATGCCCGTTACCAATGTCCGCTATTGGTAACGGGCAACAATCTATGCCCGTTACCAATCTGGATCTTAAAATTAAAAAAAAGAAATAAGAAATCCTTATATTCTCTATTTTTATACATACATGTATACACACAAGTATACAATTACATACATACATGCTCAGTTACACAATACACTCAGTTACATCCATACATGCTCACCAATCTGTAATTCAATCAATGGACAGAATAGGAGTTGCTTGTTCTATGTATTAGCTACTACTATCTGGCTGCAGTCAGTAAGCTACTGCACGACAGAGACCAAATATACATAGAAAAATAGAGACCAAATGTATCTTCAGAGACAGAGTTCATACCCTTGCACGACAGGAACCTGCACGTAAAATAGAGACCAAATGTATCTTCAGAGACAGAGTTCATACCCTTGCACGACAGGAACCTGCACGTAGCCAAGGGATCACAATATTCAGTCAGCCACAGGTATGAATCAAGCATCTGATGTTTATGTAAACAAATGAAGAGAAAGCCTAGATGCTTTTCAATCTTGATGGTTATCTTTTACCAAAGCCTAGTTGTGTTGTAAGACATGGTTAAAATAATAGACAATTAGACATCATAGAATAGGCATCATTTTTAAAATATGAAGGAGACATCTAGACATCCACCATCCAAGTTAGGTGTACTGACAGATAGGCAAGAAACTACCTTGCCCACCCAAAAACTTTGCTACTCTACTTGTTGCCCACTGAAGAGAACTGCATCTTCCTCTTGCTACATTTCAGTCTACCAAAATTAGGAAGCAGTAATGCTTCTTACTGTCATCTCTCACCTTCTGCCCTTCTGATCGTCGAAGCACAAGGACCATAAGCGCTTGAGATGGTGCGGCCTAGCATGCAATGGCAATATCAGACAATATTAGCCTACAATGCATTTAACTATAGATATAGATAGTAATCAGATTTCATTCAAATCACAATAACAAGTGACACTTTGCTACTCAAAAACTTTGCTACTCTACTAGTTGCTTACATGCTTACCTGCAAGAGCTGTGGCTTCTACGTCGAGCTGCTGATGGTGTCGCCGGTGTCACTGATGACTGTACTGCTGCCTGCCTTGCACCTGCAACGGAAAAAAAAACAGCATCACTTGCCATGGAGAGATATGACAACATCACTTGCACTCAGCTTTATCCTCTTCCTCACCACATAGATACCATGGTTTGCCAGACAAGACATTTACCAGATTTTTTCAGCATAGACTAGCACTTTTGCACTCAAGGAATGATTCAGAGAGCATAGAACAAAAGCTTTGAACCTAAATAAACAAAGAAAAAAAGGTACTGCAGTGATAAAAATAAGAAATAGTCAATAGAAAAATACCAGCAATGGGTTTATGGGTTCCCACTCATGCTTGGCTAGCCACTTCTCTAGAGAGATTCTTGTCTGTTCCGGTGTTGTGGTTTTCTGCGCACAATACATAGAAACATAAGGGCTATTGCCCCGTATCACAATTCATAGTAATGCAAATTTCTTATAAGAGAAGCAAACACAAACCAAATCCAAACTACCTGTTTTGTTCCTTCTCGGAAAACCCATCCCAGGCGGTTAGAGATGCGATGCACATGAGTGTCAACACAATCCTGACTATAGCATCAGGATCAAGTAAACCTTTTTCAGAGAGATGTTCCACAGCAGCTGAGAAGATTGATTCCAAAATGCAATAGCACTTTTATAAGGACAAGTATTTATATTTAGTAAAAAACAGCAACTAAAGATAAAAGAAAAGATTTCCTGGGCACAGAGAGAATCTCCACCCCCCCCCCCAGTGATAATTATCCAGGCCTGAGTCGCTGAGTGCTCTCGCCAAAAAGACATAACCAATTACAGATTAAAAAAATTGAAGGCATACCATGTGTAACTTCATCTTTTGTTTGGCTTGACATCATAGTTGATATCAAAACTGCAAATCTTCTTTCCTGTCCAGGAAGAGAAGTATTGATTCATGGATGAGAATGACTCACATAACTTCATTCGATTCAATTGGACCTAAGCCTTTTAGTAATGAAAAATTAGTGATAAACTAGATGGATTGAATAAACAAAATTGTTTCCTGAGAAAAAAAGGACATGAGTTCTACAATAAACAAGTGAATAAGTAAAGAACCAAAAATGTGGTGAATTTGCAATCTATTTGGAACAAAATTTATATGGTAACACAACACAAGGAAATTAGGTGAATTGCACCACTTCAATGACTGAAGAAGGCCTAACCAAAGAGCTCCACTTAGTTTATATGGGATTTTTTTTTATATGGCAATACAGATACAATACCAACACATTTTTTATGTGTAAGGCCTAACCAAAGAGCTCCACAAGGCAAATTAATATCCAGCATGAAAGAAATTTGCGACAGGTCAAGTGACACTCACTGGCTCACACTCAAAGCCGCGCCAAGGTTTTCTAGTTTCAACTAATTTGCAGCACCGTCGGCATCTTCAATCCAATCTACCACAGTCGAGAACCACGATTCCTGAGCAATAAATTAACAGCAAGAGAGGCAAGTAGGAGACGCAAACAAACCTAGTTCGTGCTCCATCTTGATGATCTCCAGCGGGCGGAGCACCACCGCCTTCCCGCGCGCGAGGAACGGCGCCCGCAGGCAGATCTAGCCTTCCCCCACGCGGATCCGGCCATCTCCACACCATGGCCGGTGCCGCCTTGACCGGTGCTCCACGCCACCGTAGCGGCTCCGGCGCGGGGAAGGCGAGGAAGGGGTGCACGGGAGGCGAGGAGGACGGCGGATCTGCTCGCCTCGGATGGGAGTGAGACGGCGGCGGCGGCAGCGGGGTGAGAGAGAGAGGAGGCGTCGGGAATGGGGAAGAGGAGAGGGGGCGAGAGGCCAAGAGGGGGCGGCGAGTGTGGACGCGAGGGCTAGGGTTGGGCGGTCATGAGTGAAAGAGAGGATAGGGTGCGGACGCGAGTGGGGAGTAAACGGAAATGAAACAAAAATTCAGGTCCGGGAAACTGCAATGGTAACAGACATTCACATGGTCCGTTGCACAAATATTTTAGGTAACGGACATTAACTGATACGCGTCGTCAATAAAACTGAGTTGTGGTCTGCAAATTGTATAGGTAACGGGCGTAAATTTATTGGTAACGGACTTTAATAACGTCTGTTACCTTTAATATTTTTTGTAACAGGCTTTGTAGGTCCGTTACCAATGTTGCGTGACCTATTTAAGGTTTTCACGTAGTGTTTGCTAGACCTGATTTATAAAATACATTCATGCTACGTTTTGTACAGAAAAAAAATCTTCTAGATATTCACCCATTCAAATTTTGAAATAAATGTCCTGAAACAAAATGCAGTCAAGTATCTAACATGGTTGATCTAGCAAGTATCACACTCTCAATGCAGAGTGCACATGCTGAGCACTTGGTAGGTTTCAAATGAATAATTGCAACAACCTGATTTCACTCATATCTGAGAAGGAAAAGAAAGACAAAACTAAATCAAATTGTTTTGGATAATTGGATGTACCCAAAGGACAGGTCTGACTATAAATAGTACATGCTAGATGCACTCCATGAGCATTCTTCCCACCCTATTTGTTTGATTTTGTTCTGGTGCTCAGCTCATTCGTTGTCTCTCTAAGTCCAAGCGCCTAGGCTTGGAAGTCGTCAGGAATTTCTAGTGCTATACCAACCAAAATCTTCGTAGGTTACTCAGCGCTACAAGAAGAAGGGGTATTAATGACGGGATATGTGGTCGTTAAGAGTCAAGATCTGGTCGTTAAAAGTTATTAACGATCACATTTGTGTGGTCATTCTTGGTCGTTAAAGGCCCGTCGTTAATTGTATTAACAACCACATACAGTTTCCCGTTGTTAAGTTTTCAACGACCGGTTGAGATGTCATCGTTGATATAGTAGAGAAATAATGACCACATTTTAATTATTAACAACCATATTTTTTGTTGTTAATATTATTACAGCATCTCTTATGAGGTATTAACGATGACCAATATTAGCAATAACGACCACATTTGTTGCTCCGAGTAATATTTCACTACATAGTGCAGAGTATTGACGACCACTTTTTAGCACTGATATTTTCACAATGGCCATAAAAATATAGTTAACGACCACATATATTGCATCTGCCACCACTTTACGACATATACAACCACTTAATTGTAACAACCTGAGAATGGCCAACGATACAAAGTTAAATTGTTTATTTGCAATAGAGAAATATTAAGCATTCTGGAACATGAACAATCCTATGGAAAACAATATGATAATATTCGCTACTCTTATGAGAAAACACACTATAACAGTACGCTATTGAAGAGGGATGCAGGGAACAATGGCCTCCTCGTGAACAGTTCTGGTCCCACCTCTGATAATAATCTTCTTCGTCCTTATCCCTACAATATGCATATATATTATATTAGCGCACGAACATTAAAGAAACAAATCAAGCAACTTTTTGAGCATACATGCTTACAGCTAATCTTTCTGATTCCTGTTGGTCAAACAATCCCACCAGCCATAAAATTATTAAATCCATTAGTAATAACTATTTTTCTGCCGACGACATACATATCTAACGATCAGTTGATTCAGTAGCAGGATTTGCCAACATGAAGAAAGAGCTTTACATAAAAATGGGCTGAGGTATATATACTTACTGTAAAAATCATATTTCACCATTATAAATCCTGTTTGAGCAGATATCAAACATTGAAACATCTAATAAAACCAACTGTATAAGAACATAGGGGGGGGGGGGCATTAAAAGTCAACAGCAACTATTATTGCTGAATAGGGTGAGATTTCTAGTTCATATGAACTTGCGTAATTAGAATAGGAGCATGTGCAACAATTAATCAGAAAAAGGATCTTTATCCTACACTAAAAGAATGGATACCTATGTTTCAGACAAGCCCAAACCTATGCCTGAAAAACTTCTGATATAAACATGCATGTTCTTTTCATTAGTCAAGCAGACATAAATAAGGATGACTACTGATATTGTTCTTTTTGAAGGGAAACTTCTGATGATTATTTATGGATGACTAGTTAGGGTATAACATCATCAAATGCAACTAGATTATTTCTTGTCATTAATTTGGCTCAACCATTCTGGATCACCAGCTGCCAAGTTTTGTGTGCGTGCGTGTGCGTGTGTGCCCATGATACAACTATAAGACAAAAAATAACGTTGGAAATAAAATTTAGATGGTTTAGACTTGCTACAGGGGCAACATGCACAGCTTCAGGTTTTCATGTGCCGAATAACTGCAAGCACTACTAGCTTTCCCCCATTTATAAGTGAAGAGAGGACACCATAGCAAGTAAAATTTGAGTGGTTTCGAAACTGCCCAAAGGCAAGGTGTAGCTATAAAATAGGAGACGCCTGATGATGTAGAAGCCGCAAACCACTGCAGCGTCTGTTCCTTCCTTCCCAGCTTGCTTTTGCTTCTGTTTCTATTGCTAAGCTGATGCTCCATTCATCATAGCGTCTGATCTTCGTTATGTGAGTCACCCGGAATCCATTGAGGAAAATGATATCGTTTAGCCCTCTACCGCACAACCACACAGCCAGTCAAATTCAGTCAAGTTGCTGCTTAAGCTCAGCTTGGTTGCTTCTACGCAAGTATTGCACGCAACAGCAGCGCAGCGAGAAGCGCACGCGGGCAGCACCATCCAGCAGCACCTGGGCTGAAAGTTGGAACACACTCCAGCTGTTCAGCGGCAGAGAGCCTGTGCGTACGCTGATGAATAAATTAGCAGTACGCATACAACACATACTCGTTGTAGCAAGTAAGAAGACTGATGAATAATTATAGCAACTCTGACTGGGCCACAGAGAATGTATTATTAGAAAACGAAGAACATCTCACAATGTTTCGATCATTTTTTTTCTTGATTTTCACCAATGTACTTGTAGCTACGCAAGTCATTCAACTTACTGTTGCAGGGCATGATACATCTAAATTAGCCCCACCTTGATACATCTAAATCGTAACACGTCGAGGAAAGCCCCACCTTGATTGTGGGGCGTGCAACAAAGAGTAACCTATTTTTTCCAATAATAAATTATTTTGCTGTATTTTTTAACATGGTTCTTGTAACAATGAAAATCGCAGAGCTCTACCACGTGTAAGAAAGATAGGTATAATTTTCACAACGGACGCATTTTAACATTTGCTACAAAGAATACATGTAACAGACGTTTAACAAGCCCGTTACCAGAAGTCCTTATTGATAATGGGCGTTATGGTGGTGAGGTCGGGGTCGAGCCTGCCGCGGTTATGGGTAACGGGCGCCAAACAACAACCGTTACAGATAGGGTCCATGTAACTGGTCTTAAGGGACCGTTACAAATGTTGTGTGATTTATTTGAGGTTTTCGCGTAGTGTCTTTTTTTTCAGCAACCCCTCTTGCTAACCTAGTACTTGAATAACTTATATAAAACACAATATTAGAAGAACTATAGAGTATCCACGTTACATGTTTTCACTAAAGAAAATTGTTCTAAAGTTCTTTCTCCCATTATTACAGATGTCA
Organism: Cenchrus fungigraminus; assembly: GCA_036936925.1. Classification (NCBI taxonomy): domain Eukaryota; kingdom Viridiplantae; phylum Streptophyta; class Magnoliopsida; order Poales; family Poaceae; genus Cenchrus; species Cenchrus fungigraminus. The sequence continues at coordinate 121,329,335 of CM072770.1, read as the reverse complement.
ATCAATTCAAGTACTAGAAGATGTCTTGATTAACAGGATGTTAGGATCCTTGATAAGAACACCATTAATAACGTTCAACGATAACTGTAAGATGAAAAATAATGCTGGAAACAAAATTTTGATGGTTTAGACTTGCCCAGATTCAGCTAGAACAACTTATATAACAAAATAGGAGACACACGATGCTACAGGGGCCACATGCTCAGCTTCAGGTTTTCATGTGCTGAATAACTACAAGCACTACTAGCATTCTCTCATTTATAAGTGAAGAGAGGACTGCAAGTTAAATTTAAGGGTTTTAATTAGAAACTACCCAAAGGCAAGGTGTAGCTATAAAATAGGAGGTGCCATGCTGTAGAAGTAGCAAACCACCTTACATGGAAATGTGACAAAGCTTTTGTTCCTTCCTTCCCAGCTTGCCTTGCTTCTGTTTTTGTTGCTAAGCTGTTGCTTTATTCATCAGCATCCGATCCTGGGCATGTGAGTCACCGAGAATCTATTGAGAAATATGATATCGTTTAGCCATCTACCGCACAATGACACAGCCAGTCAAACTTAGCCAAGTTGCTGTTTATGCTCAGCTTGGTTGCTTTTTGTGCAACTATTGCGTGCAACGGCGGCAGCAAATGGGTGCTGAATTGCTGGTCGGGTCATGCCATTGAGATCTAAAAATGCCGGTGAAGCTGATGGGGGAGCCAACTTAGTAACTGACTGCTGAAGCAGCTGGTTTGTGACATGTCAAGGGCTCGAGGCAGATCAGGGGAAGGGGCCAGCGGTTTGAAAATTAAGCTTATTATCCACTCTCCGTTAAGTTCCCCAACTTTTGATGTTTGGGTGTTCTGAATTTTAAGTTGCAACTGCTGCAGACCTTTCTGCCTTAAAACTTCTGAAAATGGATGCCTTGATTGTGTGCTTGAGTATAATTTGTTACGGTAGCGAGAAATTGCAAAGAGTTTGGTACAATACCCAATTACCCATGCAGGTGCTGAAATAAGTCAAGCAAATCTTAAGCCTTTTTCAAAAAGAACAATGTACTCAGAAGTAGGGTTACTGATTTTGGCGAAATTTCGCGAATTTCAGTAATTGGTGGCGACTAAAAGAAAATTCCGAAATTCACTAAATTACACTTATGAATATACTTTAATGTAAATATAGTACTGTCTCTCATATTTTCTATTGTTTGTGTTGCATATTCTTTAAATCAATATATAGTAGTACACCAAAATATTAGTTTCAATCAAAAAAATGTTCAAGAGTCTTAGAATTTGATGAAGACTAAAAATATTCCGTTGAAATTTCACCAACATCTTGGTAATTGCAACAGTGACCAAAAAACCAAAAATGAAATTGTAAACCCCTGCTCATTAGTGCTCGTATGTACATACTACATTCATATGAGCAAGATATATAATTATATTTTGGACCTACATATATAGCCATGAATTCTACATCCACATATGACATACGCATCCAACTATACTTTTAAAGCAGCTTTCGCAAACGCATGCATCCCTACTTACTAAGCCGGTGGGGTTAAGACTGCCCCACGATTTTTATCCATGCAACTTGTAATACTTTTGTTGTTGAAAGTTGAAATAACAACACAAATGCTCTCATTGTAGCCCAAGATTGATGAAAGATTGTAAGAACTCTTGCTCTTGTTCTTTTATTTATAAAATGAGTTTTGGTGCTGTGGGGATCTCCCCCACAGTTTGTGCTCAAAAAAAAAATTGATGAAAGAAATTAAAGAATCTACATGCCGGATCAGGCCTCAGACAATGTGGACGGAACATTTCATAATGTTTCGATCAGTTTTTTTTCTTGATTTTCACCAATGTACTTCAAGCTAAACAAGTTATATATAATGGTATGGTATGAACTAATGCATGTATGTATCCATTCAACACCCGGAATAAGTGTCAGCAGTCCATCAGTACTATGCACATTATTGTGCTCATAAGTCATAACTGAAGTTGATTCTGATGATCCAGCGCTGAACATCAGGATTTAGGACCCAATGCAAGTATGCAAATTAAACAGAGAAACCACATCATCGATTCTACTCAACCACAGGTTGAATGTACGTGCACAGATGCATACATGTAGGTTTTTAGTATACTATACCGTTGATTGACATCTTGGCTTAGGATGTATCAAGAACTCAGCATGAACGGAAATTTAAGGATGCAGTTCCACAGTTCCACCGATGCTCCTTAGCTCGCTGTGGGCTATAGTTTCGGCCAGCACAGCTTTACGATTGTTGTCTTCTCACCTAAGCTCTTGCTCTTCAGCTAGAACGCATTGCGCATCTGGAAGGAAAAGGCTGGCAAGCTAGTGCACATAACTTGCTAGCGCGTCTTTGAATCTGACATCATATATGAGATTAAAACAAGTTTCTTTGCAAATCAAATTTTAGCAGTTCTGTTCACCCGTGCCTGTCTGATCAAACAGGGATCGGAACAAAGCAGGGCTAAAGCAATGCAAGTCACAACAATCTTGTGTGGTACTTTCCCATTATGAATTGCAACATGGAGCAAAGCCTAACTTGATTGAGGCGCGTGCAACAAAGAGTTAACACCTTTTTTTTCCGAGAATCGATTCTTTCGCTTCATTTTAACAGGTTTCTTGCAACATAAAAAATTGCAGAGCTGTCAGCATGTGAAAAAGAGAACTCCTTTTTTTTGTTTTCAAGAACTTCTAATATTAGAAGAACCAATATAAAGGTACTGTATTACAAGAACTAAAAAGTATCAAAGTTACATGTTTTCCCCTTAAGAAGTTATTGTAGTTATATAATGGATGATTAATTTTTCCTGAAGGGGAGAGATCACATGATAAGCATGGTGCAGTACTAATTCAAATTTGGACGTCCTATACAATTAACACTTGGCAGCAGGCTTCAGGTTCTAGTAGGTACTGGACTACTGGATGACATAACTACAAGAGGAAAAGAACAATGAAAAAAATTAAGATGCTCTAGACTTGCCGAGGTCAGATTCAGGTACAAAAAAAAAAGAAGAAGAAATGCTCGGTGCTTTAATTAGATGCCACATGCAACAGCTTCAGATTTTCATGTTCTAGCTGAATATATAACTACAAATTCCCCTCATTTTCAAATTGTAAGAGAAGAGAGGACAATAAAGCAAATTGTAAAGTTTGAGTGGTTTCGAAACTGCCCAAAGGCAAGGTGTAGTAGCTGCTATAAAATAGAAGGTGCCCGATGTTGTAGAATGAAGCTACAAAGCACACACGGGAACGGCCAAACTTCTGTTACTTCCTTCCCAGTCCCAGCTTGCCTTCTCTTCTGTTTTCGTGCTGAGCTGACGCTCCAATTCCTTTGCTTCGGAGCTTTTGGGCATGGGAGTCACCCGGAATCTATGAAAGAGTACTGCATCGTTTAGCCCTCTACCACACACCGACGCAGCCTGTCGGATGCAAGAAAGTTGCCGCTCCTGCACAAGCGTTGAGCCGTCCCGCGGCAGAGCGCGAGCGAAGCTCAGCATTATGACCTGGGCACACGGCCACATCGATCGATTCTTCCAAGAAACTGCAGAACCCGACCACCAAGGCATGATCGCCATGCGGCAGTGGCGGCAGCACCAGCTGCTGCTGCTGGCTGCTGCTATTCCACATATGCTGCATTCATTCAACTGTACTTCTTACTTGCAGCACGTACTCGTGTTGTAGCCAGTAGGTCTACTAATGAAATAAATTAACAAAGCACTGCATGCCTCATTAGGCCGGCCGCAGAGAATGTACAAGGAACATCTCACAATATTTCAATTAGTGTTGTTGATTTTTCACCAATATAATGTACTTAGCTTGAAGCTGAGCAAGTCGTGCAACTTATTATGGTACGGTATGGTATGAATCCCTCAAAATGAGTAGTGTTTGTACCTTACGTCCATAAATATAGATAGCAGCCCACCAGTATTACATGTACGTAGTAATGTAGCATACATTGTGCTCACAAGTCACAACTGAAGTCAATTTCTGAGCACATCAGAATTCGGAACCCAATGCAAGCTAGTATATATACAAATCAGAAACCACATCATAGATTCTCTAGCTACTCACTCTCACAATTTGAATGTGCGTGCACACATACATGTGGGTTGTACGTAATTAGTGTGATTGTCTCCTACTACTGTCGATGGACACCTTGGCTTAGGAGGTATCAGGAACTCAAGATGAACATATACAAGGAGGTAGTTCCACTGATCCTTGTTAGCCTGTCTTTCCTTGTACACTGTGGGCTGTATACGTTCAGTCAGCACTCGGCACAGCTTTGCAATTCCTTTCTGTAATCTGCTCTTCAGCCGGAATGACATAATGAACATTATTAGGACGAAAAAGCTGGCAATCTAGTGTACAGAACTTGTTAGAACAATTTTGATAGGCTGAACTTATTAGTGAGATCAGGAACAAGCTCTCTTCTCAACCCATTGTCAGCTGTTATGTACTTCTGTTCACCGTACCTTCACCTGTCTGATCAAAAAGGGGACAAATTAAAGGGCCAACAGCAAGTCGCAACAATCTTGTGTGGTAGTTTCTGACTATGATACACTGTAATTGCAACATCTGGAGGAAAGCCCCACCTTGATTGGGACTTTGCGGGGCGTGCAAAGACTTAACACCTTTTTTTGTTCAAGAATCGATTCTTTTGCTTCATTTTTAACAGGTTTCTTGTAGAGGTTTTTTACGGTACACAATACCACCCTGTACCACCAGTTGAAAAGGGAAAAATGCCTATATGTAAGGATCCGACGGTTGAGATTAATTCTGTACCACCGGTTTTTTAGTGTGGTATGGGTGGTATTCATTGGTGGTATGGGTAGTATATGAGTATTATCGGAAATATACAAAATAATATTGTTGTAATATATGAAATCAAGTCTTTTTATGTAACCTTGGCAGTGGAGAAATTTTTTCCAAATAATATACATCGAGCAAATTACCATTTTACCCATAGTACAAAACTGAATAAAGCGATAATACCACCGTACTACCGTTGGGTGGTATTGTGTACCGTAAAAGACCTCTTCTTGTAACAGGGAAACTTGCTGAGCTCTGTCGCTGTCAGCGTGTTACAATGCATGAGCACTCTTTCTTTTTCAAGAACCCCGTCGTGATAACGTTAGCTCATGGTAGGTCAATGCATGCTTTTGATACTGATACCTCAGCTGAGACGCAAAGCACCTGCCATGCCTCAGGTTTCATGTGCCAAACATTTACAATAACATATATTTTTAATAAGAAAAATAGGACCATGAAGTAAAACGTTGAGCTGTTGTGGAGCTTCCCAGTGGCAACATCTGGCGATAAATAGGAGGAAGCCCGACGCGTACGCCTTTGGAAATATCCTACACGAGAACAACAGAATTAAGTTCGAGTGCTCAACGAGATCAGCTCGGCTCATTCTTCCATTTCTGCATCTGAGCTTTGGCATGGGAGTCACCAGGAATCCGTGGAGAACCAATAGGGCCTGTCACCTTCTACGACGCACTATCACGGCCTGCCACAGAGAGGGTTCTTGGTTTGTGTTCAGTTCAACTGCTCCTGCACATATTGCGTTCGCAACGATTGCGGTCACAAGTTCCTGACCGTGTCTGTGCGGAAGCAGATGGTTTTTGGCAGCTATATATGGGAGAAGAGGCAGCAGGTCTGAAAGTTTCGACAGTGATGCCTAGTTCTTAGTTGCAGCTGAAGATTGATCTGTCTGAATAAAACATTTGGTAGATGTGATGGATTAATGCATGCATTGATTTTGTGTGCTACGAGGAAGACGGCACGATGTTTGGTTCAGCAACTAGCCAACTAGGCATCTGTAGGTGTCCAAAAGACGCAATAAATCTCAGTCATTTTCAGAAAAAAATATACAGCAGAAATGATGATTGTGTTACTTATGTGACTTATGTCTCTGATTAGATACTGCATATGAGCAGGATACACATAGGCATTAGAGTACTGTACTTCTCAAGAATCGTTGGCACGCGTCTCTCCTTGCACCACTCTACTGCTTCTTTGAAAATTGAGACAGCACAGCACGCAATTTTTTTTGCCTGCTACTCTTGAAAGAAACCTGAGGCGAACACTGACGAATTATTCCAAGGAATTAATAAATCCACTAGTGATTGAAGGAAAACAGTTCACAATATTTCGGTGCTTTTTTCTTGATTTTTGACAGATCAGAGTCATTCAGGAGTATATATAGAGAGAGAGAAAGAATGATATGAAAACACTGAGGGGGATCTCTTTTTTATTATTCTTTCTGTTTAATATAATGGATGACAGTGTTAGGGTATGACAATGCAAACACTTTGCTGAGACTTATAGAGTACTCCAATAAAATATTATGGCTGCATTGGCCATTGGGTACAAACTCTTGGTGATAACTATAAATATACAGTGTCCTTGAACATAATAAAAGACGTAAGAAAAGGACTACAAATAAACTTATGTTCTGAACCAACCCAAACGCCATGTCCGGTTATAAATAGCAGGTTGTGTGGTGGTTGCTTCGAAAACCTACATACAAGTACTGCACAAGAATGAAGCAGCATTTCTTCATTATCGGTGTATACTGTCTAAGCTTATTAGACTTGGGAGTCATCAGGAATTCAGATGGCTGTGTTCCAGGTGACACAAGTAGTGTTGAGAAGTAGCCGATTCGGTTTTGGCTTGTCTGACATGCTGAAACTTCTATGCTCCATGTTTTATCACGTGTTCCTTAATTTACTTGGTGTTGGTGGTTGGTGCCACACAAGCGCGTAGCTGTCTTTCAGAAGATATCAAGTAGCCAAGGTTATTAATGTGGAATCCTAAATACGTTTTTGCGTGGGTGCTTATTAGTTACCCCCAGAATTCATGTCTTATCTTCTTGGAGAAAATTAAAGTCTTTGTAAAAAACAATCAATATGTAGATTAAATAAGCAAATAGAGAGTAGTGTACAACATCTCTACATGTTTTAGTGTTTTTTTATTTATTTTCAAGCGTTTGGAAAGATCCTATTGTGCATTGACTATACGATCCAATTAGCACATTTTCATTATTTCTTTATTAGGTAAGAAAAATCCTGAATTAGCAGTGACGATTGATATCTCAGTGAGTGAACCACCTTTCTTTTGAATTGAGGAAAAATTCTAAGTAATGCTGGTGACTTATATAATAAGCTTATATCCATGCAAATCCTCGAAGTTAAGCTAGGCATGCAACTTATTGTTATCACAGGCTAAGCAAATATTCAAGCTAAGGAAGTCAAACAAGCGCATTACTCCCTCCACCCACAAATGTAGCACTCACACGCGTTGAGCTCTGCAGCCGCTAGATGCAAATATATGCAGCTACCACTGATAAATGGATGCACATGGTTCTTATTGCTTACACCCATGCCGATCTCAATGCACAAATTGGCTGCTCGATCCATATATTATATTGCACATTCATACATGAAGATGTAGTGCCACAATAATGCATGTAGCCATCTAAGAACATGGTGCATGCAGTCATGCTTAGAGGGGGCTTAAGGAGCCATCGGGAACTCATCATGCACACAGACGCATACTCCTGCTGATGCTGGCTGACCTGTCGTCTTACATCTCACACAGTTCCGTACTGGCAAATCCTATCACATCACAAGGTCTATTGACGGATGCTCTTCATTTGGAAGACGCCTCCGATCCTCTCTGTACACGTAGAAGGCTTCAGCAAATGCATCCGCATCTCTCTGTGTCCGTTCAGCAAGTCGATTTGGAATTTAGAATTTTGTGTGCTTAGACATTTCTGTACGAAGGTTAGTTAAACACAAGCAGGTTTTAATTTTTTAATTCAGTGCCAACCTGAGAACGATAAGAATGCAATGCAGTAACTGTAAGAATTGTGGCAATGGGTCAAACGTGATTGCCTATCTTGGCTCATCACGGTTCCATGTTAATATATAGCCTGGGAGGCTTAGAGATATACATCAATTGAATTACAACTTGGAACACAAGGTACTCTCGAGTCTATCTCTAATACAATCAATCTATGCTAACCGAGTCCTGGTCCTTTGTATCGTAACAACCATGGTTACATAGTATATGAATAGCTATCTTAACAGCCTCCCACAATCTCAGCCGGTTTCTCTAACGAGGTTGAGATTGTTCTTGAACTCTTCATATTTTTGTATGGCTAAAGCTTTTGTGAACCCATCCGCGACCTGATCATTTGTAGAGACAAACTGAATTTGCAATTGCCTTCTAGCTACCCGTTTTCTTACAAAATGAAAGTCTATCTCAATATGCTTGGCCCTTGAGTAAAACACAGGATTAGCAGACAAATACGTAGCTCCCAAGTTATCACACCAGAGACAAGGTACTTGATTTGTTTTAATGCCCAGTTCCTTCAGCAGTGCTTCGACCCATATGACTTGGCATTGGCTAGAGATTTGTATTCGGCTTCAATACTTGATCGAGATACAGTAGGTTGCTTTCTAGCACTCCAGGAAATTAGGTTTGGTCCAAAGTATATAGCAAAACCTCCGGTTGATCTTCTATCATCAATGTTTCCTGCCCAATCCGCATTAGAAAATGCACTCACAAGTTTTGAGTTGGACCTTCTTATATATAGGCCAACATCCATGGATCCTTTAACATATCTGAGAATCCTTTTGACTGCACTCCAATGTATGGTAGTAGGCGCATGGAGGAATTGGCACACCTTATTTACAGAGAAGGCTAGATCAGGCCGCGTCAATGTAAGATATTGTAGCCCACCAACTATACTCCTGTAGCGTGTAGCATCTCTGCAGAGAGTAAGATTCCATCTTCTCGAGATAGCTTTTCTGATGCTGACAAGGGAGTAGGCGAAGTCTTGCACTTGATCATCCCAACTTTATTCAACAGATCAGAAGCATACTTCCCTTGACTCAGGACAATGCCTCCCTGTCTTGGATTCACTTCTATGCCAAGAAAATAGCTTAGTTCTCCAAGATCTTTGAGAGCGAAATCTGTCCTCAAATCCTTTAGTAGTGCTGTCACCGCATCATGAGAAGAGCTGGTCACAATTATATCGTCAACATAAATGAGCATGAATATGGTATCTCCATTCTTCGAGTATATAAACAATGATGTGTCTGACTTTGAAGGTTTGAAACCGAGTTCAATCAATTTCGAACTTAGCCGAGAATACCAAGCTCTTGGAGCTTGTTTTAAACCATAAAGTGCTTTGACCAGCTTGCATACATGATGGGGCTTATTATGATCCTCAAACCCAGGTGGTTGCTTCATGTATACCTCCTCTTCAAGAATGCCATGTAAGAACGCATTCTGAACATCAAGTTGCCTCAAACACCATCCTCTAGACACTGCAATTGAGAGTACAAGTCGTACCGTTGCAATTTTCACAACTGGACTAAACATATCTTCATAGTCAATTCCATATCGTTGCTTGTAGCCCTTTTCCACTAACCTTGCCTTGTGTCTATCAATAGTGCCGTCAGCCTTTCGCTTAACTTTGAACACCCATTTGCAATCAATTTAGTTAACCCCATGCTTTGGAGGAACTAAGTGCCACGTCTTGTTTTTGTGTACAGCTAGAATCTCATTTTCCATAGCTTCCTTCCACTTTGGACTGCTCAATGCTTCTGTCAAATTCTCAGGCTCCCCTATAGAACAGAAGTTTGCATACCATATAGTACCATCTGTATAAACTTTTGGCTTGACAATACCTGGTTGTAGCCTTGTTTTCGGTCGTGTAGGGCTGGCCACATGATCCTGAGCCACAGCAGATCCTGTGGATCCTGTCGGTGCAGCAGCTGTCGCAGGCAAATCCTGCGCTCCTGTCTCCGCAGGGGTGGACTCTCGCGCGCGTGTCGGCTCGTGATTGGCGCTCCGGGAAGCGGTCGGCGCGTCGCCGCGTGACGCAGTGGGTGGCGAATCCCCCTCGGAGTCAGCGCCTGATTCGGTCAGGAAATCTTCCTGGAGTTCAGCGCCGCCTCGTCGTGTAGCCGAAACGGGTAAGTCACCTCCAGCCTTGTTATTTACCCTCATTTGATGCTCAAATTGATCTGCATTTTCTTCTCTGAACTCCTGCATATCAGCCACAGCTTCAGCACTGTCATGGTTAGCATGTTCATCAAAAAATATTGAACCACCACTAGTTGCCTCCCCTTGGCTGGGATTACGCAGGTGTTCGGGAAGAAGAAGGATTTCCTGCCGGAGCCTAGCACCTGCATTCTCATGCATGGTTTCAAAAGGAAAGATGCTTTCATCAAAAACAACATCCCGTGATATATACACTCGACCAGTAGAGGGTTCTAGACACTTGAAACCTTTGTGAACATAGCTATACCCAAGGAAGACACATTTAGTGGATCGGAAGGCAAGCTTCTTAGAGTTAAAGGGTCTAAGATTTGGCTAGCAAGCGCACCCAAAAACACATAGAGAGGTATAATCTGGTTTTGTGTTATGAAGGAGCTCGTTTGGGCTCTTTAGATTTGTGACTCGGCTAGACAACAGGTTTATGAGGTAGGTGGCTGTGAGAAATGCCTCATCCCAAAATTTCAAAGGCATAGATGCGGTAGCTAGCAGAGCAAGCCCGACTTCAACAATGTGTCGGTGTTTTCTCTCTGCTGACCCATTTTGATGATGAGCATGAGGACAAGACACGTGATGCATGATCCCAATTTGCTTAAAGAATGAATTCAACTTCTCATACTCACCCCCCCCAATCTGTTTGCAACTTTGCATGCATAAGATCTTTTTGTCAAATTGTCTTTCTACAAATTTTTGGAAGTCATGGAACGCGTGGAAAACATCTGATTTCCTACGCAAGAGATAAATCCATGTGTACCTACTATAGTCATCTATGAAGCTAACATAGTAGGTGTTCCTCCCAACCGATGTGGGTACAGGCCCCCACACGTCTGAATGAATAAGCTCAAGAGGTGTAGAAGCAATATTATGAGACTTAGAATAAGGAAGCTGATGGCTCTTGGCAGGTTGACACGAATCACAAATAGACTCATTGGTTGAATCACTATTACACGGGAGCTTATTATTCTTAAGAACATGAGAAACAATAGAAAACGAAGGGTGGCCTAAACGACTGTGCCATCTCTCTGTGGACGGCTTATTGACTCCAAGCACATATTTGTACGTACTTGCTCCCGTGTTTTCGAGATCTAAGGGATAAAGACCTCCTTCACACCTTCCTTGATGGAGAATTCTCCTTGTTGCCTTGTCCATAATAAGGAAAAAGTTAGGGTGAAATTCGAGCAAAGCATTGTTATCTTTAGCTAAGCGATGAACAGAAGCAAGGGATTTTTGAGCAGTTGGAACATGAAGAACATTTTTTAGATGAATACTACGGACTGGGGAGTGCAACATAGTATGGCCAATATTTTTGATAATCATACCTGCCCCATTTGCCGTATGAACCTGATCACACCCTCCATATTTCTCATGGAAGGTGAGCTTCTCCAAGTTGCTGGTGATGTGGTCAGTAGCTCCGCTATCTGCATACCAATTGGTGTCCACACCATATGCAGCAGACACAGATCCAGCAGTCTTGTTTGGCAGCTGGTAATCCTCCTCAAACCTGTACCAACACTCTAATGCGGTGTGATTAGGACGATCACAAATTTGGCACCTTGGTTTGGAGTTGTTGTTGTTGTTGTTGGGCGTAGACGTCTTGAAGTTGTTGTTGTTGCCGCCTCTAGAGCTTCTTCCACGCCCTTGACCACGAAAGCCACTGGTACGACCGTGGTTAGGGTTTCCTCGGCCATGTGTTGCATTGTTCACCGAGGATTGGTACTGGCCGCTGCTACCTCCTTGATCTTGATACATCTCCAGTCTCATCTCGTACGCCATAATCTGGGCATACAGGTCACTGAGGGAGATTGGATCTGCCCGGCCTAGAACTGACGACACGATGGGATTGTAGTCAAAGTCCAGGCCGGAGAGGATATAGGACACCATCTCCTCATCTTCTATCTTCTTGTCGGCAGCAGTGAGTTCGTCGGCGAGGGACTTCACCTTGTTGAAGTAGACAGTCGCAGTCATGCTTCCCTTCTTGAGGTTGGCAAGCTGCATCCTCAGATTGGTCACCCGCGCACGAGATTGCGCTGAGAACATTGCTTCCAGCGCCTCCCATACTTGAGCTGCGGTACACATCGTTGCCACCTGCCCGAGGATCTCCTTGGAGATCGAGTTGTAGAGGAAAGCGAGAACTAGCTGATCATGAGCCAGCCATGTCGCATACTCCGGATTGTCGACGATGATCTTCGTCTTGTCCGTCTGGAAAACCTCCATGGTCTCTTCTGGCTGCTTGGCCGATCCATCAAGGAAGCCTATGAGACGGGCTCCTCTGATCGGTGGAAGCACTTGCACCTTCCATAGGACATAGTTGTCCCTGGTGAGTTTCTCGGTAACTTTGGGGCCGAGAGGGGTTAGGGAGGTGGTTGTACTCGACGAGGCTGCGGTGTTCGACATGGCAACAGATGCAATCTAGAAGAGGAAAGCTCTGATTACCATGTAAGAATTGTGGCAATGGGTCAAACGTGATTGCCTATCTTGGCTCATCACGGTTCCATGTTAATATATAGCCCGAGAGGCTTAGAGATATACATCAATTGAATTACAACTTGGAACACAAGGTACTCGAGTCTATCTCTAATACAATCAATCTATGCTAACCGAGTCCTGGTCCTTTGTATCGTAACAACCATGGTTACATAGTATATGAACAGCTATCTTAACAGTAACACCAAATGGCAACAAGGCATTGGTATTATAGTATGAATCATGATGTCAGAGACCGGAAAATATTCCTTTTTTCTAAAAATTAAGAAAGAGTTCTTGATATATGTTCTGTTTAATTTGCTTCAAGAAATTCGATTCTTTTTCCATAGAAAAAGGAGAAGAGAATCCAATCTTGCTATCTAGGTGATATATTTTGTGCTGAAAAATATGCTAAGACTTTCATTCATGGATCTACCGCAATTGATGCACTGAAAAAATTAATTACTAGACGTTTGAAAATGGTACTTGGAGCTGGAGTGATGAGTGAAAGCAAGTGTGATATTGTATTTATGTCATGATATATAGCCCAATCCAGGCTATCGATGTATATTACAAAAAATAGTTACTTTGAATGCAACGAGCAGATTGGCCACGCAAACAAACATAGATGCTCAGGTTTCATGTGGCAGTAATATAATTACAATGCAGCAACTTGACTTTCCCACTTCAATCCAAAAAAAGACCATGAATGAAGTAAACTGAGTTGTTTTGGACCTGCACAAAGGCAAATAAAAGAGATCCAGATACAAATAATAAGAGTACACACTTTCACAGAATCTCTCTTCATTCCCAGCTTGTCCATTCGCAGTCACTGCATGCACAGCTGATCCTCTCGATCCATTCCTCTGCATCGTCTGAACTTGGGCATTGGAGCCACCGGGAATCCATGGGGCACGAGCTTTGGGGGTACCTCCTACGATACAAGGGAACAATGGCTCGGCCAGCCGCAGAGATGAGCCGTGTCCTTCATTGTTCAGCCCGGTTGCTACAATTAGTGCTCCTTATGATGGCTATCATGCGATGGCAAGTTGGAAACCATACGAGTATGTCGATAGGCCTGTTGGACGAAGCAACGTGGAGATTGTCGTCGTTGTTTCTTTCTAAGGTCTTTTACAACGCACAATACTACCCTGTACTACCGGTTGAAAATGACTCAGATGTAATAGAAAATGACCTATATGTAAGGATCAGACGGTTGAGATTAATTCCATACTACCGATTTTTTAGCTGAAGTATGGATAGTATTCGTAGGTAGTATAAGGGTATGATTGGAAATAAAAAAATTGACATTGTTATAATATATGAAATGTAATATATGAAATGTTTATGTAATTTTATCTGTCTACTCCGTAACTAACATCGTCATTTCATTTCTGAACTCTCTCGTTCCCCACTCGTACTGGTGGCGTGTGGGTGGCGTCAACGCGGCAGGGATCGACGACGGGATTCGCGGGATTCGCGGCCCGCGGCGGAGGACGTACAGGCTGACGACAAGCACCACGACCCGGATCGGTGTGACATAGAACACGACGGCGGCGACAAGTAGAACGCCGTGAACATCGTCGTGGCCCTCGGGTCCCTCCACGTGAGCAGCGACCGCACTCGCTCCCCCTGCGTGGCCACGCCCCCGGCCATCGCCTGGATCCGCCTGGACACGCTCCGCAACCAATCGTACCGCACGCACACCATGACATTGGTCCTCGATGTCAAGAGCGTGTCCAACTCCTCGTCGAGCTCGTTGGGGTGCACCGCCTCAGCGCAAGAGAGCCTCACGTCCATGTGCGGCGGCCGGCGCGAGCGGCATCGGTAGTTTTAGAGGCCCACGGCGGACATGTACAGGAACACGGGCGGCGGGCGGCACAGAGTCTGGCCACCTGCGGCCGACGACCGCAGATAGGCAACTCTGCAGAATGCAGTGGCATGCCCTACAAAAGGGAGCGGCGGCTGGCCCGTAGGTGTTGGCGACGGTCTACGGGATTTGGAGGAGTAGGAGGCTGCGACAGCGGCGCAAGTGACCAAATCGACAGGGGTGATGCGCCGCTGCCGGCGGCGGCCGGCGACGTGGGGAATGGAAGGAGGATGCCCGGCGGCGGAAGCAGTGCGGGACTGGAGGGAGGATGCCTGGTGGCGGTGGCGACGCGGGACTGGAGGGAGGATAGCCGGCGGCGCCGCCGCCGCCGCAATGGAGGGAGGATGCACGGCAGCGGGAGGACCTCACATGTGCGCACGAGTGAATGGCAGCAGGGAAATTGTTTCCAAATAATATATATATATATATATATATCAATGAAATTTACCATTTTACCCATAGAAAAAAAATGAAAAAAGATAATACTACCATATTACCGTTGAGTAGTATTGTGCACCATAAAATAGCTTTTCTGATAGATTTGTGATAGAACGAGCCCTTGAAGATTGAATAAAAAACAATATCGTGTTATAAATGTACTATCATGCGTAGAGATTTTTTTTTTAGTATTTGGTTCCGAACAGGTTCAAAATTTCGTGAATTTTAGGACGTCTCGGTTCTCCTAAAAAATAACGAGGAAATTACAATATTCAACTGAAAATGCAATTATTTTTGCATAATTTATTTGTTAAAAATTACGAATGACGTATATATATTTGTTGGAGACAAAACGCGAAACCAAAATCCTAATATACCCAGTCCCGAGAGCATCAGCTCATGGTCAGTAACCATGTAATATTAATTCATTATTTGCTGCTTGCCGGATAGGATGTTATGTTACTTTGGAGCTAGAAAAGGCCAAATCCGTTATAGATAAGAGAGTTTGTTGATGCTTCCCATTCCCAACCTACTTGCTTGAACATGACTTCCCATTCCCAACCTACTTGATTGAACATGTTTCAGTGCTCATCTCCGTCTTGGGCTCAATGTCCCCAAGCTTAGGTTTGCGAGTGGTCAGGAACTTGTAGAGCTATGGACCAAAACAATGTGGTAAGTTACTACCGCTATTTATTTGCCTTGCTGTTCCAAATTGCAAACACGAGCTGGGGCGCGCAATTATTATTCCAAGTGCTGATCTTGTTGCGCCATGTCCAAGTGAGGATTCTGTGTATGATCAATCATCCACCACAGAAGCAAGGTGGTTCTTTCTAAACTGCGTCTCATGTCTCCTCAAATGATTCAGCGCAAATGAGGACTGGTTGAGTTTGTAGGTCATAACTCCAATTCATGCCTGAGTTCAGGTTCATGGATAGTAGCACGAACATGAACTTTTTGGTTCGGTCGATTTGAACGATTGCTGTCCATTGAGCATAATAAACAGTCCAAATTTGCTGCTGCAGTAAGTGTTAACACGAGTAGGTCTTACGCTAATAATGTACTCTAAATTCCAAATATGCCGCAAGATTTAGGATAACTCGCTTGCAACAAGAACTGGGAAATTGTAGTGTTGATATTTTATCACGTTTACCATTTGGAATATTGCTTGTTTGTTCCAAGTTCCAACTATTCCAAGAATTAAATCTTCAGAACTTAAATGGAAAGCATTAACTAGTAGTACTTCTAGGGGGGGGGGGGGGCTATCTTCCTGATATGCATTTTCTGAATAATATATGCTCAGATCTTTTCTGGTATATCTACTGATTGAAGCACTAAAAAAAATTAATGAACGATGTACAGACGGTTACTCAGAGCTCGAGCAATGACCAATGGGTAGCATCGAGCATAGTACTTGGCTCTGAATGAAAGAGATTTGGCACGCAGAGGAACGTAAATGCCGATCACTTGGCGAGCTTCAGGTTTCATGTGGCTGAGTAATTACAATAAAGCAGGAACATGACTTTCCACATCTCAATCCAAAAGAGATCCAGCTACAAATAAGAGATTCTCAAGCTTCACGAGTTACACGCATTTACATAATCTCTCTTCATTTCCAGCTTGTTTTGTTCGTAAAAAGAACAAAAAGAAACCAGCTTGTTCTGCTTTCAGCAAACAGTTGGTCCTCCATTTCTCTGCGTAGTCTGAACTTGGGCATTGGAGTCACCGGGATCTATGGAGCACGAGATGTTTGTTCTATCTTCTACTACACAATGGCACCACTAGCCAGTAGCCACCATCGGCAAAGATGAGCAGCTGTTCATAGTTCTTCTTGATTGCTACCGCATACGCGAGTTAGAGTGTCAGTTACGAGGGCGAGTGCCATGGCAACCAAACGAGTTTGTAGATCGACCTGTCGGATGTATGACACATTCTCTGAATTCCTGAGCAAGTCTTACACAACAAAGACACAAAGAAAAAAACCTGGAAGGAGTCACCAAAGGAATTTAACACACTGGCCGGGGGTTCAACGAATAGAATATCTGAATATGGATGGAATCTCTGATTGTTGCGGTCGTTTTTCGCTTGATTTGTGAGAAAAATGAGCCGTTTAAGATTGAATAAGATAATGATATCATGTTAACAGTAATATTTAATAATTATCATGCAGAGACTAAAATTTTATTTTTAGTATTAGGTCTGGAGTAGGTTCAAAACTTTATGATGTCTCGGTCCTAAATAAAAAAATAGACAGAAAATTGCAATCACTCAACTGAAAATAGCCAGAAGATTTAACTATACCTGAGACGCATTGTTCTGAATAAAAGATGATGCTCATTTTTTTTTGCTACCAATTGAAGCACTGAAAAAATTAATAAACAGTGTACACGGTAACTCAGAGCTCGAGCAATGACTAATGTCATCGAGCATAGTACATTAGTACTTCGCTCTGAAAGGATTTGGCAGGCAGGAGCGTAAATGCTGATCACTTGGCTCTGAATGAAAGGATTAAGGTTTCATGTGACTGAGTAATTGCAGTGCAGGAACTTAACTTCGCCCATGTTAATGCAAAAAGGGACTATGAAGTAAAAACTCTGAGATTCAGCTAAACATAGGAGATTCTCAAAAGCTTCAAGATCTACCCACAATACAGAACCTCTCTTCATTTCCATCTTGTTCATTCGTCGAAAAAAGTTCATAGCTTGTTCTGCTTCCATATCAGCCAGCGCACAGCTGACCATCTCCATTTCCCGGCGTCGTCTGAACATGGGCATTGGAGTCACCAGGAATCTGTGGAGCACACATTGTTCCCTCTGTCTTCTACTGCACAATGGCACCACCAGGAACCAGTCACAAAGATGAGCAGCAGCTTGTTGGTCAGCTCAATTGCTACCGCATACTACGTGAGCAAGGGTCCACTCAGCATACATGAGCAGACCAAGTTACTTTGTGATGGTAAATGTACGAGTATGTTGATCAACCTGTTGAACAACTCTCACAGCACACTGGCCTGGGTTCGATGAGTAGATCCGATGAAACGTCTCAGAACTCGTTCCAGTCGGGTTTTTTCCTAGATTTCTGAGAGAACCAGCCAATATTCAAGATTGAATAAGGTAACAATATTGTGCTAATATGTACCATCATGCATAGACTAGTCCCCAGCAGGTTCGTAAGTTCGTAAATTAATTTTAAGATGTCTCAGTGCTAAATAAAAATATCTCGAAAGATTCAATTCCTGAAATGAAATACAATTTTGTGCATAAATTTTGGTCCAAAATTCACGAACGGTGCATATCCGTGGGTGAAAAAACAAGACCCAAATCCTAAAACCTAGTCCCAAGAGCATTCACTGCAACGTCAACTCAAAACCGGAGTGAAATCAGCATAGGAGGAAAATTTGCCAAGTATTGAAAGTCTAGGGAAGTTCAATATCTAGTATTATAGTTGAGCATACAAAATCAGACTTTTGCAATAGTTTGGAATAGCTAAAATAGACTTTCCTAACTGAAGAATTTCTCTATTTCAATAGCTAGCTTATAAATATATCATTTGAAAATACAATTTGGGCTACATATTATTAGTTATTGTTTTAAAAATAACTAGTATGAATAGTTAGATAGTACTCCATTACTTACTGATCAGCTGTCGAGGTTAAGTGTGAATATAATAACTACCATTACTTACTGTTTTTCTTCCCTTGTACTTAAAAGCTCATGAGGAAATATCCACACTGGTACTTAAAAGTACTCAAAACTAATTAATGCTCGTAAAGGTGATATCAACAAAAACAAATAAAAGTCCAATGCTCTACACAAGCTGATGCATATAAAGCTTCACATTGTAAAGACCAATTTCTCTCATCCCCTTTTTTGGCCTTGTGACTCGATATCATTTTCTTAAAAACTCTCGATGAATTAGGGTTGGGAGGCATAGGAAATTTAGCATCCCCAAGTGCTTTGCTTGTAACAGGTATATATCTGCCAGCACTTTGTCTTGATTCTGCCTCGTGGCTATCAGTCATCAGAGAGCACATGCTACAGAGCACTGTTAGATATGTGTCGAATATGTGTACAGTTCGGTTACAGTTGGACTTGAGTTGTAATTTGGTAGGATAGGGGTAGAGTCTCGGTCGTACTTTGTATCCCTACGGTCCATAAATATGAGGGCACTACCGTTGTAACCGTGAGACGACTTGGCAGCTGGTGTGGGCGGCGGCGTTGCCGCGGTGGTGCCCGGATGCCAGTGTAGCTGCTGTTGATGGGGAGGAGCGCCCGTAGTCATGCCCTGAGGATGTAGGCACATGGCTGAACCTCGTTAAAAAACATCGTGCCTCAGTGTCGTTCTCGTTTGTGTGATCTTGCGATTTGGCTTTGCGTTCTTGGGGTTATCGCTTCCGCGCTTTGATTCTAACAAGTGGTACCAGAGCCAGATCCAGGGAGAAGATCCACGAGGAGGCGCGATGGGTGTGTTCCACACCGCGCAAGGTCGCACAAGCTGTCCGCGGAGGGGCAGGGCGCAAGGTGGAGCACGGCGGCGATCGACGACTCGATCGGTGGTGTTGGACACTTCGAGCGGGTGGCTCGGACCGTCCAATGAGCTGCAATCAACAGGGATGCGTCCAGACGTGGAGATCATTTGATAGCGGCTGGTGGCTGCTGTTCGATAGGGGCCGGTCAGACGTGATGGCCAGGTTCGACGGCGCGGCTGGAAGACGTCGTGGATGAAGACGGCGGCTTCGACTCGTGATCAGATTGACAGGTGGTCGATCGTGATCGGGGTGGTCGTTGCGGGTTCAAGGTGGAGCTGCAACGATGGTGGCGAAAGCCACGGTAGACTCAGGCAAGTTTTGTGGAGGTGAATTGTTTCGTAGTTACGTGATTACAGATGTGGACGGCGGCCAGAGGCAAGTACGTGCAGCAGCTGATGATCGGGCGTGGGTCCAAGATGCGGCCATGGGAACGGCGTGATGGACCAGACGCGCACGGGATCGATCAGGAGATGTGTGCTCGTAGGCTATGAGGTCGCTGGGACTCTGATCGGGCCAAGGTCAGGTGACGTGTGCGAATAGGATTCAAGATAATCAGGCAAGGAGAATTGCTTGTTTGCATGGACGGACTGCCTCCATGTGGTGCAATCATGTATGGTAATTTTAAATTGGATGCATGTAAGTTATTGGTTCTCCCGTTGATCAGAGGAAAGCTGGAACCTGGCTTCCTGGGACTTTATTTCGTGCGGGAGTTTGTCACCTGGAGGGGTCCACGGTACATGGCTACAGAAGGAAGGATTCTGCATGTATGTGGACGTGTTTTCACGTGAAAGGAAAACGAAACGGTAAAGGAGCGGTGGAGGAGTCCGACGGGGTTTGGACTTGCCGTGTATGATTTCAGCCTCCATAAAACAAAGAGGAAGTCTACGTAGATTGCATCAGGCAATCGTGCTGTTCGTGGGATTACCGGGGCTTGCGACGGTTGAAAGGCGAACAGCGGGCGCGGCTCCTAAGCAGGTCGGCAACGTCGTGTGCGACGGCGTGGAGGTCGACGAGGCTTGCGAGCGGCGTGGTTGTGTAGGATTACACGGCGGTGACGACATGAGGAGTTCAGCACAAGCACACGTAGGAGGTGGGTGATGTAGCGTCGTGCGGCGTCCGTGGCGGGACGAGAGGAAGGAGATCACTCGACGTGTAGGAGGTACGTGGTCTGTACAGTACACGTGTGTGATTGATTTTCGGCAATCTGTGGCAACAGGCAGATGGCGTCGATGGCTTCCAAGTTTAAAGTGGCGAGGTTCGATGGCACTGGAAACTTCGAGTTGTGGCAGACGAGAGTGAAGGACCTGTTGGCTCAACAGGGCATCTCGAGAGCACTCGACGAGAAGAAACCGGCGAAGGTAGATGATGATAAGTGGGAGGAGATGTCGGCGCAAGCATGTGCAACGATGAGGTTGTGTCTTGCTGATCAGATCATGTACCATGTCATGGATGAAAGCTCGCCTAAGAAGATTTGGGACAAGTTGGCCGAGAAGTTTATGTCCAAGACTTTGACTCGGAAGTTGTATCTGAAGCAGAAGCTGTATGGCCTGAAGATGCAGGAGGGGTCAGATCTTGCTGAGCATGTGAATGTCTTCAATCAATTAGTTGTCGATCTTGGGAAGGTCGACGTGAAGATTGATGATGAAGACATGGCGATTGTTCTTCTGTGTTCGTTGCCGGATTCTTATGATCACTTGGTTACTACGCTGACATATGGCAAGGAGAAGGTGCAAGTGGATGATGTTGTTGCGGCTTTGCTTTCTCATGAGCAGAGGAGAAAGAACAACTCACCTGAAGAGCCTTCTGGGAGTGCTTTTATGATCAGGAGTGATCGGAGTGGTGAAGATAAGAAGGGCAACAAGAAGAAGAAGGGACCGCAATGCTATAAGTGCAAGGAGTGCGGGCATAAAAGGGCTGAGTGTCCGGAACTGAAGAAGGATAGTGGAACCGCAAGCGTGATGATTGCCAGACAAGATGACTCGGATAGCGATGGTGATGTTCTCACAGTGTCAAGTGAAAAGTCTTGTGAAGAAGCGTGGTTGTTGGATTCAGCTAACTCGTTTCATGTAACACCAAGGAAGGAGTGGTTCTTGTCATACATTGAGAAGGAGGGTGATCTTGTTCACTTGGGAGATGGTTCGGGTTATCGTATCATTGGAGTGGGCGATATCAAGTTCAAGATGTGTGATGGACAGGAGATACTACTCAAAGGTTTGAAGCATGTGCCGAGGCTACGGATGAATTTGATTTTGCTTGGGATCTTGCATGAAGAAGGATGGCTGTATCAGGCGGCGCCTGATAAGAAGACCTTGAGAGTAATGCATGGAGGCAAGACGATCATGATTGGTGAGAAGTCATGTGCACACCAATACAAGCTGAAGGAAAGCGTTGTTGGAGGTGGAGTCATGGATGGCAATGCAAGTATGGCAGTGTTCTATCTGACGGTCGGCGAGGTGGCAGCGGCCTCGTCGGGCTGTTCTAAGTGAGCAGCAAAGGAGGCGACTCAAGTCTGGTGCACGGAGGTTTGCGCATGGACAAGCTCAAGGTGGCGTGTATATTCGCCAAGGTGGAGATTGTAAGATATGTGTCGAATATGTGTACAGTTCGGTTATAGTTGGACTTGAGTTGTAATTTAGTAGGATAGGAGTAGAGTCTCGGTCGTACTTTGTATCCCTACGGCCCATAAATATGAGGGCACTACCGTTGTAACCGTGAGACGACTTGGCAGCTGGTGTGGGCGGCGGCGTTGCCGCGGTGGTGCTCGGATGCCTGTGTAGCTGCTGTTGATGGGGAGGAGCGCCCGTAGTCATGCCCCGAGGATGTAGGCACATGGCTGAACCTCGTTACAAAACATCGTGCCTCGGTGTCGTTCTCGTTTGTGTGATCTTGCGATTTGGCTTTGCGTTCTTGGGGTTATCGCTTCCGCGCTTTGATTCTAACAAGCACTCAGCATGCTTGCGATTTTGGTGCCATTTCTACACGCCAAGAAAAAAAGAGAATGAAATTAGGAAATTAAATCAGGCTGCGTTGCTTTGGATCTACGCAAAAGCCTGCTATAAATAAGAGATGGTTGATGCTACCAAAGCAACAATAATACAGGGGAATTGTAAATTGGTAAGATAAAAACATGACTTTTTCCATTTCCCAACCTATACTTAGCTTGCTTGAAATGTTTTAGTGCTCAGCTAATTCTTGGTCTCTATGCACCCAAGCTTGGTCTCTATGTAGAGCTATGCACCAAAATGATGTGGCAAGTTACTACCGCTGTTTACGAGCCTTGATGTTGTATATTGCAAATATGAGCTGGGATGAATATTCCAAGTAACTGATCTTGTTGCGCCCGTGTCCAAGTCAATGTTTTGTGTATGATCAATTAATCAACCTACAATAGTAGCATATCTGCATGCCTGAGTTCAGGTTCAAGGATAACACCACGGACACAGTTGATCAGTCGATCGTCAACTTTGATAAAGATTGATATTAACTCATCTTGATAAACTAGCCAAATTTGTTTCGACATTACTCCCTCCGTCCCATAAAAGAGTGCAATTTTAGTTTTTTAACAAATTAGTGGAGGAATGAAAAGACTCTAATACTCTCATTTGTTTGCCAAATGCAGTAGGTTTTGCCATGCAGATCAGATCTAACTACTTAATTAGGAAGGTAATTAGATCTATTTTCTAGAATTGCATTCTTTGTGGGATTTTTTTCAAAAGTTAGGATTGTACCTTTTATGGGACAGAGGGAGTAAGTCTTAACACGATTTGGGCATACCTACTAAAAATGGACTCAAAATATGACTCCTCCCGCCTGGGCCGAAAGTAGCCGAGTCGGCCATTGCCCGATCGCAACCGCCCAACCCCACGGGATGAATTTTATTTTTTTTAATTTATTTTTTTATTTTACGAAAATATACGATCGTTTCAAAATTTAGCAAAACTAACCTACCAACGTCGTGACCCATGGTGGTTAGGGTCACTCCGTTTTCAAAAAAATGGTAACTTTGTGAGTATAAACTCGGATGGAGATAAACTTTATACGAAAGTTGTAGCTTTCGACGAGATCTACAAGCATACATTAAGATTCAATAAATCTAAAATTACAAGCACTACTAGCTTTCCCCCATTTATAAGTGAAGAGAGGACACCAAAGCAAGTTACATTTGAGTGGTTTCGAAACTCCCCAAAGGGAGGTGTAGCTATAAAATAGGAGACGCCTGATGCTGTAAAAGCCTCAAACTTAACCACCTTATTAAAGGGAAATTGTGACAAAAGCTTCTGTTCCTTCCTTCCCAGCTTGCTTGCTTTTGCTTCCGTTTTCGTTGCTAAGTTGATGCTCCATTCATCAGCGTCTGATCTTGGGTATGGGAGGAGTCACCCGGAATCCATTGAGGAATGTGATATCATTTAGCCCTCTACCGCACAACGACACAGCCAGTGACAACCAGTCAATGCAAGTTGCCGCTTATGCTCAGCTTGGTTGCTTCTGCGCAAGTATTGCACGCAACAGCAGCGCAGTGAGAAATGCACGCGGGCAGCACCATCCAGCAGCACCTGGGCCGAAAGTTGGAACACACTCCAGCCGTTCAGAGGAAGAGAGCCCGTGCGTATGCTGATGACTAAATTAGCAATACAACACATACTCGTTGTAGCAAGTAGGAAGACTGATGAATAATTATAACAACTCTGACAGGGCCACAGAGAATGTATTAGAAGAAGAAGAAGAAGAAGAATATCTTTTTTTCTCTAATACGCAGGAGAGCTGCGTATCATTGTATTAAGAAGAAAATAGCATGTTTTTGTTACAACACCGCGGAGCAAGCTCACGCCAAGCTCTTGCAGCAATGCAAGGAATACAACCTCTGCAGCAAAAGACTCCTACTACTCATACTTCAATCTACCTAGATGTCTAGCTCCTGCCATAACGCAGAGATCAATTTCCTGTTGGATTCTACTGATTAGTACTTCAGTGGGGGAGGAGCACCGGTAGTATTAGAAGAAGAACATCTCACAATGTTTCGATCATTTTTCTTCTTTATTTTTACCAATTTTCGTGAAGCTACACAAGTCATGCAACTTACTGTTGCAGGGCATGATACACCTAAATTAGCCCCACCTTGGTACATTTAAATCGCAACACGTCGAGGAAAGCCCCACCTTAATTGTGGGGCGTGCAACAAAGAGTAACATATTTTTTTCAAGAATAAATTATTTTTCTGTATTTTTTAACATGGTTCTTGTAACAATGAAAATCACAGAGCTCTGCCATGTGTAACAAAGAGCACTTCTTTTTTTGGTTTTCAGCAACCCCTCTTGGTAACCTAGTATTTGAATAACTAATATAAAAGCACAATATTAGAAGAACTATAAAGTATCCATGTTACATGTTTTTCACTAAAGAAAATTGTTCTAAAATTATTTCTCCATTTTTTACAGATGTCAATCAATTCGAGTACTAGAAGATGTCTCGATTAACATGGTGTTAGGATCATTGACAAGAACACCATTAATAACGTTGAAAAAATAACTGTAAAAATGAAAAATAACGTTGGAAACAAAATTTTGATGGTTTAGACTTTCCCAGATTCAGCTATAACAACTTATATAACTGAATAGGAGACACACATGATGCTACAGGGGCCTCATGCACAGTTTCAGGTTTTCATGTGCTGAATAACTACAAGCACTACTAGCATTCTCTCATTTATAAGTGAAGAGAGGACTGTAAAGCAAGTTAAATTTGAGGGTTTTAATTAAAACTACCCAAAGGCAAGGTGTAGCTATAAAATAGGAGGTGCCATGCTGTAGAAGTAGCAAACCACCTTACATGGAAATGTGACAAAGCTTTTGTTCCTTCCTTCCCAGCTTGCCTTGCTTCTGTTTTTGTTGCTAAGCTGTTGCTTTATTCATCAGCATCCGATCCTGGGCATGGGAGTCACCGAGAATCTATTGAGAAATATGATATCGTTTAGCCCTCTACCGCACAATGACACAGCCAGTCAAACTTAGCCAAGTTGCCGTTTATGCTCAACTTGGTTTTGCTTTTTGTGCAACTATTGCGTGCAACGGCTGCAGCAAATGTGTGCTGAATTGCTGGTCGGGTCATGCCATTGAGATCTAAAATGCCGGTGAAGCTGATGGGGGAGCCAACTTAGTAACTGACTGCTGAAGCAGCTGGTTTGTGACATGTCGAGGGCTCGAGGCAGATCAGGGGAAGGGGCCAGCGGTTTGAAAATTAAGCTTATTATCCACTCTCCGTTAAGTTCCCCAACTTTTGATGTTTGGGTGTTCTGAATTTTGAGTTGCAATTGCTGCAGACCTTTCTGCCTTAAAAACTTCTGAAAATGGACGCCTTGATTGCGTGCTTGAGTATAATTTGTTATGGTAGCGAGAAATTGCAGAGAGTTTGGTACAATACCCAATTACCCATGCAGGTGCTGAAATAAGTCAAGCAAATCTTAAGCCTTTTTCAAAAAGAACGTACCCAGAAGTAGGGTTACTGATTTTGGCGAAATTTCACGAATTTCAGTAATTGGTGGTGACTAATAGAAAATTCCAAAATTCACTAAATTACACTTATGAATATACATTAATGTAAATATAGTACTGTTTCTCATATTTTCTATTGTTTGTGTTGCATGTTCTTCAAATCAATATATAGTAGTACACCAAAATATTAGTTTCAATCAAAAAAATGTTCGAGAGTCTTATAATTTGATGAAGACTAAAACAATTCCGTTGAAATTTCACCAATATTTTGGTAATTGCAACAGTGACCAAAAAACCAAAAATGAAATTGTAAACCCCTGCTCGTTAGTGCTCGTATGTACATACTACATTCATATGAGGAAGATATATAATTATATTTAAGACCTACATATGTAGCCATGAATTCAACATCCACATATGACATACGCATCCAACTATACTTCTAAAGCAGCTTTCGCAAACGCATGCATCCCTACTTACTAAGCCAGTGGGGTTAAGACTGCCTCACGATTTTTTGTTGTTGAAAGTTGAAACAACAGCACAAATAATGCTCTCATTGTAGCCCAAGATTGATGAAAGAAATTAAAGAATCTACATGCCGGATCAGGCCTCAGATAATGTGGATGGAACATTTCATAATGTTTCGATCAGTTTTTTCTTGATTTTCACCAATGTACCCGAAGCTAAACAAGTTATATATAATGGTATGGTATGAACTAATGCATGTATGTATCCATTCAACTCCCAGAGTAAGTGTTAGCAGTCCATCAGTACTATGCACATTATGTAAGTGTTAGCAGTCCATCAGTACTATGCACATTATTGTGCTCATAAGTCATAACTGAAGTTGATTCTGATGATCCAGCGCTGAACATCAGGATTTAGGACCCAACGCAAGTATGCAAATTAAACAAAGAAACCACATCATCGATTCCACTCAACCACAAGTTGAATGTACATACACAGATGCATACATGTAGGTTTTTAGTATACTACCGTTGATTGACATCTTGTCTTAGGATGTATCAAGAACACAACATGAACGGAAATTGAAGGATGCAGTTCCACCGATGCTCCTTAGCTCGCTGTGGGCTATAGTTTCGGCCAGCACAGCTTTACGATTGTTGTCTTCTCACCTAAGCTCTTGCTCTTCAGCTAGAACGCATTGTGCATCTGGAAGGAAAAGGATGGAAAGCTAGTGCGCATAACTTGCTAGAGCGTCTTTGAATCTGACATCATGTCTGATCAAAGAGGGAACAAAGCAGCGCTAAAGCAATGCAAGTCGCAACAATCTTGTGTGGTAGTTTCCCATTATGAATTGCAACACATGGAGGAAATCACAACTTGATTGCGGCGCGTGCAACAAAGAGTTAACACCATTTTTTTTCCGAGAATCGATTCTTTCGCTTCATTTTAACAGGTTTCTTGCAACATGAAAAATTGCAAAGCTGTTAGCGTGTGAAAAAGAGAACTCCATTTTTTTTGTTTTCAAGAACTCCTAATATTAGAAGAACCAATATGAATGTACGGTATTACAAGAACTAAAAGGTATCAAAGTTACATGTTTTCCCCTTAAGAAAGTTATTGTAGTTATATAATGGATGATTAATTTTTCCTGAAGGGGAGAGATCACATGATAAGCATGGTGCAGTACTAATTCAAATTTGGACGTCCTATACAATTAACACTTGGCAGCAGACTTCAGGTTCTAGTAGGTACTGGACTACTGGATGGCATAACTAGAAGAGGAGAAGAACGATGAAACAAATTAAGATGATCTAGACTTGGCGAGGTCAGATTCAGGTACAATAAAAGAAGAAGAAATGCTCGGTGTGCTTTAATTAGATGCCACATGCACAGCTTCAGATTTTCTTGTGCTAGCTGAATATATAACTGGAGTACAAATTCCCCACATTTTCAAATTGTAAGAGGAGGACAATAAAGAAAATTAAAAAGTTGAGCGGTTTCGAAACTGTCCAAAGGCAAGGTGTGTAGTAGCTGCTATGAAATACAAGGTGCCTGATGTTGTAGAATGAAGCTACAAATTAGAACACATGGGAACGGCAAAGCTTCTTGTTCGCACCCAAAATTGGCACGTCTTGTCTGACCGGTCAGACCTGTGGGTCCCACCGGTCAGACCGGTGTGGTCAAAGACCATAAAATACAATTTGGACTCCACCATTGGATAGGTCTCGTCGAGTAGATCAAAATTCATATGTGGAACGTCCAAATCGGAGTCCGGATGAGGGAGATATGACTTCTCCAAGATCTACACGCCGGGGGCACCAGTCTGACCGGTGCCCCCCGATTCCGAGCCAAATTGAGGAGTCCTGATAGATTAGGCTTGTAAAAGGATTTCCTTGCGGGGCAAGACCTCCCCACCCTATAAATATAAAGGGCCACGGCCGATTGAGGGATATATCACAATCGAATCTATCTTTATCGTATTTACCTTTTCGTTCCTCTTTTCCCTTACTTTTCCAACCCTATCATGCTGTTCTTCCTTCGTCTCCGCGACGTCTGAAGACGTCCTAGCTGGCCTGCCGAGCCTAGGACAACCCTGCGTGCGCCGCCCCGACGGGATCCTGCCCGGGCGACGTTCGTTGGTCTTTCGCCCGATCTTCCCGGCGACACCGGTCTGACAGGTGACCCGCACCGGTCTGACCGGTACGGCGTGGAGGCGCTGCAAGGAGCTCCTCCGCGTGCTTGTTGGCTCCAAAAGGCGTCAACAAATTGACGACTCCGCTGGGGAACGAAGATCTGGCTATCATGGTTGATCTATCAGACCTTAGCGTCAAGTTATGCGAGGAATACACGAGAGAGCGTTGCTTGGCGGATAAAAGATTGTTCCTGTCCTGTTTTCGCAAGACGGAGCAAGGTGTCATCCGGATTAAGGAGTGGCAGCCACCGTCCACCATCGACACGTTGAAAGAGATGCAATCCTCAGGTAACTTATCTGATGAACTATCCGAATTTGTGAATTATTATCTTAAATCTTTGATTGATAAAGAGGATAGTTCAGAGTCAATTCTTTTTAATCCAGAGTCGGTTGTTGAAAAGCCGACTAATGATATTATTAATCCTTGCCAAACCTTGCCAAATTGTGATGTTGTTGGTCAAGAAACAAGTCGGCCGTCTCTAGCCGAAATTGTTGACCTAAAATCCCCTAGCAAGAGCATAGAGGCTATATCTAGTACTTCGACGCTCGGGGGGCAACAAAACAAAGGCAACGGTGCCGGTTGCGCCGTGACCGGTCTGACCGGTGCCTGCACCGGTCTGACCGGTGCCCAAACCGGTCTCACCGGGGAGCAACCCGGTCTAACCGCCTCATCTAGGGTTTTGCAAAATAAATCTAAACCAAAGATGGTTAAGCCGAAAAAACCCGAGATTGGTGTTTGGAAAAAAGTTGAATCCAAATACCGTCATAAGCATCAAAGAGAAAAGCCGAAGTCTAATGAGAAACTTCCGGCTAAGTCTCAAAGACAAAATAATATCAATGGTGCTAGTCGGTCTAAAAATTCTAAACGCCTAAAACCTTCTCCTAGAGAGAAGTTCCATAACGAGAATCGGCAATGGAGTAACTCCCACAAATCAATGCCGTTTTCTCCATATGGATCATCAATGCCTATACCATGGGAACCTTACTTTAATATGCATTATTTTTGTCCTCCATGGTATTATAATTCATATATGCCGTCTCCTGGTTATTTTTGTCCAAATTATATTACTCATAGGGAGCCGGTAATTAATGAGCCATCAACTATGCGTAATGACCGTTTTGATTATAAAAATCGGTCAACACAGAAAAATAAGCGCAAGGTGATTAAACAAGTCTATCGTGTCAAAAAAGATGGTAGATTAAATAAAAATTCAGATTTGACATTAGACATAGAAAAGCCGCATATTGAAAAATCATCGGCTAGTTCTACTGATCAAATTGTCCCCAATAATGAGCATGTCACAAATAATATAGCTGAACAACAATCATGTTCGGCTGGGGGGCAACATGATCTTAAAGTGGCCGGTTCTCAAGGCACCGGTCTGACCGGTGTCCACACCGGTCTGACCGGTCTCGCCAGAAATTCTGGTAGAGCCGAGATTATCCCGCCAAACAGCAATGTGGTGAAGAAGAAGCCAAGTTTTGCTGAATTATTGCATAAATATCAAAGGATAGCCGAGCAAAAGAAAAACAATCGGTTAGGAGAACAAAGGTGGAATTCTTCATCACCAAAAGCAAAGAAGCATCGACGGTCATCATATTGGTCTTCATCATTTATTCCATCGATGCATGTGCAATGGACTGCATATTCAGGTATAAATAATTATAGTCCATACTTTTGGTATAATCCTTGGTTTTCTTTTTACAACTATCAATATGCTTGTGATACACCAAGGAGTTACAATTGGCCGCCATGGCCAAATCAGAGCTTCAATTGTTAGATTTGCTGTTCGGAAAGCCGAAATAGTAGTTTTATACATATTGTAATTCATAGGATTCAATTTCGGTTACAATAGCATCCATATATTACATATGGGCGATGCATTATTGATCATCGTCTTCAGCCAATTTTGATCTTTGTGAATGTTTTCTGGCACGCAAGTTTTACCAGAAAACAGGGAGGCATATGTTCGCACCCAAAATTGGCACGTCTTGTCTGACCGGTCAGACCTGTGGGTCCCACCGGTCAGACCGGTGTGGTCAAAGACCATAAAATACAATTTGGACTCCACCATTGGATAGGTCTCGTCGAGTAGATCAAAATTCATATGTGTAACGTCCAAATAGGAGTCCGGATGAGGGAGATATGACTTCTCGAAGATCTACACGCCGGGGGCACCGGTCTGACCGGTGCCCTTCACCGGTCAGACCGGTGCCACCCGATTCCGAGCCAAATTGAGAAGTCCTGATAGATTAGGCTTGTAAAAGGATTTCCTTGCGGGGCAAGACCTCCCCACCCTATAAATATAAAGGGCCACGGCCGATTGAGGGATATATCACAATCGAATCTATCTTTATCGTATTTACCTTTTCGTTCCTCTTTTCCCTTACTTTTCCAACCCTATCATGCTGTTCTTCCTTCGTCTCCGCGACGTCTGAAGACGTCCTAGCTAGCCTGCCGAGCCTAGGACAACCCTGCGTGAGCCGCCCTGACGGGATCCTGCTCGGGCGACGTTCGTTGGTCTTTCGCCGGATCTTCCCAGCGACACCGGTCTGACCGGTGACCCGCACCGGTCTGACCGGTACGGCGTGGAGGCGCTGCAAGGAGCTCCTCCGCGTGCTCGTTGGCTCCAAAAGGCGTCAACAAATTCTATTACTTCCTTCCCAGTCCCAGCTTGCCTTCCATTCCGTTTTCGTTGCTGAGCTGATGCTCCAATTCCTCTACTTCTGATGAGCTTTGGGCATGGGTGGCACCGGGAATCTATGGAAGAGTATGACATCCAGTACGATGTAATGAAGTTGCCGCTCCTGCTCAGCTTGGTTAGTTGATTCTGCGCAAGCATTGTGCGCAACGGCAGTGCAGCGAGAAATGCACTCCAGCCGTCCCATGGCAGAGCACGAGCGAAGCTCAGCATTATGACCTGGGCGCGCGGCCACATCGATGGATCATTCCAAGAAACTGCAGAACCCGACCACCAACTCATCACGGTCGCCACGCGTACTCAACATATGATGCATTCAATTGTACTCCGACCATGATGAGTTGAAACAACTATATATCATCAGCCATCAGCAGTTCAGCACGTACTCGTGTTGTAGCTAGGAGGAAGACTAATGAAAGAACTTAACACAACACTTCATGCCTCATTAGGCCCCAGGGAATGTACAAGGAACATCTCACAATATTTCAATTAGTGTTCTTGATTTCTCACCAATGTACTTAGCTTGAAGATGAGCAAGTCGTGCAACTTATTATGTTATGAATGCGTCATGCGTGCATTATCCCTCAAAATAAGTGTTTGTACCTTACGTCCATAAATATAGATAGCAGCCCACCAGTACTACTTGTATGTAGTAATGTAGCATACATTGTGCTCACAACTGAAGTCAATTTCCGAGCTCGTCAGAATTCGGGACCCAATGCAAGCTAGTATATATACAGAGAAACCACAACATGGATTCTCCACTCACTCTCACAATTTGAATGTGCGTGCTCACATACTACCGTCGATCGATACCTTGGCTTAGGAGGTATCAGGAACTCAAGATGAACACAAGGAGGTAGTTCCACTGATCCTTGTTAGCCCGTCTTTCCTTGTACGCTGTGCAGTGGGCTGTGTATACGTTCAATATCAGCACTCGGCACAGCTTTGCAATTCCTTTCTGTAATCTGCTCTTCAGCCAGAACGACATAATGAACATCATTAGGACGAAAAAGCTGGAAATCTAGTGTACAGAACTTGCTAGAACAATTTTGATAGGTTGACCTTATTAGTGAGATCAGGAACAAGCTCTCTTCTCAACCCATTGTCAGCTGTTATGTACTTCTGTTCACCGTACCTTCGCCTGTCTGATCAAAAAGGGAACAAATTAAAGGGCCAAAAGCAAGTCGCAACAATCTTGTGTGGTAGTTTCTGACTATGATACACTGTAATTGCAACATCTGGAGGAAAGCCCCACCTTGATTGCGACTTTGCAGGGTGTGCAAAGACTTAACACCTTTTTTTCTTCAAGAATCGATTCTTTTGCTTCATTTTTAACAGGTTTCTTGTAACATGGAAACTTGCTGAGCTCTGTCAGCGAGTAACAATGCATGAACACTCTTTCGTTTTCAAGAACCCCGTCATGATAACGTTAGCTCATGGTAGGTCAATGCATGCTTTTGATACTGATACCTCAGCTGAGACTCAGAGCACCTGCCATGCTTCAGGTTTCATGTGCCAAACATTTACAATAACATATTTCTAACAAGAAAAATAGGACCATGAAGTAAAACGTTGAGCTGTTGTGGAGCTTCCCAGTGGCAACATCTGGCGATAAATAGGAGGAAGCCCGACGCCTTTGGAAATATCCTACATGAGAACAGCAGAATTAAGTTCGAGTGCTCAACGAGATCAGCTCGGCTCATTCTTTCATTTCTGCATCTGAGCTTTG
Organism: Cenchrus fungigraminus; assembly: GCA_036936925.1. NCBI lineage: Eukaryota > Viridiplantae > Streptophyta > Magnoliopsida > Poales > Poaceae > Cenchrus > Cenchrus fungigraminus. Next base: position 121,296,381 of record CM072770.1, on the reverse strand, counting down.
GCATGGGAGTCACCAGGAAACCGTGGAGAACGAATACGGCCTGTCACCTTCTACGTCGCACTATCACGGCCTGCCACAGATTAGAGTACAGTACTGAAGAATTGATGGCATGCGTCTCTCCTTGCACCACTATACTGTTTCTTTGAAAATTGAGACAGCACAGCACGCAATTTTCTTTGCCTGCTACTCTTGAAAGAAACCTGAGGCGAACTGAACACTGACGAATTATTCCAAGGAACTAATAAATCCACTAGTGATTGAAGAAAAAACAGTTCACAATATTTCGGTGATCTTTTCTTGATTTTTGACAGATCAGAGTCATTCAGGAGTATATATAGAGAGAGAGAATTATGAAAACACTGAGGGGGATCTTTTTTTATGATTCTTTCACCAATACTTGAGGATTTTAGGAGCCGTTCATCAGTTCAGATCGGGTGACTGTAAAATAGGAGGAACCTATTACAAGGAACTAATCTTGTGGATCGGAACTAATCTTTTTTTATTATTCTTTCTGTCTAATATAATGGATGACATTGTTAGGGTATGACGATGCAGACACTTTGCTGAGACATATAGAGTACTCCAATAAAATATTATGGCTCCGTTGGCCATTGGGTACAAACTCTTGGTGGTAACTATAAATCTACAGTGTCCTTGAACATAATAGAAGACGTAACAAAAGGACTGCAAATAAACTTATGCTCTGAACCTACCCAAACGCCATGTCCGGTTATAAATAGCAGGTGGTGTGGTGGATGCTTCCAAAACCTATAAATGAAGTACTGCACAAGAAATGAAGCAGCATTTCTTCATTATCGGTGTCTAAGCATATTAGACTTGGGAGTCATCAGGAATTCAGATGGCTGTGTTCCAGGTGACACAAGTAGTGTTGAGAAGTAGCCGATTCGGTTTTGGCTTGTCCACATGCTGAAACTTCTATGCTCCATGTTTCATCGCGTGTTCCTTAATTTACTTTGTGTTGTTGGTGGCTTGGTGCCACACGGGCGCGTAGCTGTGTCTTTCATAAGGTATCAAGTAGCCAAAGGTTATTAATGTGGAATCCCAAATACGTTTTAGTGTGGGTGCTTATTAGTTACCCCCAGAATTCATGCCTTCTCTTCTTGGAGAAAATTAAAGTCTTTGTAAAAAACAATTAATATGAGATTAAATAAGCAAATACTCCCTCCGTCCCAAAACATAAAGACTTTTTGACTTTTTATGATCACATTTGACTATTCGTCTTATTCAAAACAATTGTGAGAATATTATTTATTTTGTTATGACATGTTTAATCATCGTGTATATTTTAAGTGTACCATAATTATTTTTATATTTTCACAAAATTTTGAATAAGACGAATGGTCAAACGTGATCAGCTGAAGTCAAAAGTCCTTGTATTTTGGGACGGAGGGAGTAGAGAGTAGTGTACAACATCTCTATATGTTTTAGTGTTTTTTTATTTATTTTCAAGCGTTTCGAAAGATCCTATTGTGCATTGACTATACGATCCAATTAGCACCTTTTCGTTATTCCTTTATTAGCTAAGAAAAATCCTGAATTAGCAGTGACCATTGATATCGCCTCAGTGAGTGAACGACCACCTTTCTTTTAAATTGAGGAAAAATTCTAAGTAATGCTGGTGACTTATATAATAAGCTTATATCCATGCAAATCCTCGAAGTTAAGCTAGGCATGCAACTTATTGTTATCGCAGGCTAAGCTAATATTCAAGCTAATGAAGTCAAACAAACGCATTACTCCCTCCACCCACAAATGTAGCACTCGCACGCGTTGAGCTCTGCAGCCGCTAGATGCAAATATATGCAGCTAATAGCACTGATAAATGGATGCGCATATGGTTCTTATAGCTTACACCCACGCCGATCTTAGTGCACAAATTGGCTGCTCGATCCATATATTGCACATTCATACATGTAGATGTAGTGCCACAATAATGCATGTAGCCATCTAAGAACATGGTGCATGCAGTCATGCTTAGAGAGGGGCTTAAGGAGCCATCGGGAACTCATCATGCACAGAGACGCATACTCCTGCTGATGCTGGCTGACCTGTCGTCTTTCGTCTCACACAGTTCCGTACTAGCAAATCCTATCACATCACAAGGTCTATTGACGGATCACGGATGCTCTTCATTTGGAAGACGATCCTCTCAGTACACGTAGAAGGCTTGAGCAAATGCATCCGCATCTCTCTGTGTCCGTTCAGCAACTCGATTTGGAATTTAGAATTTTGTGTGCTTAGACATTTCTGTACGAAGGTTAGTTAATTAAACACAAGGTTTTAATTTTTTAATCCAGTGCCAGCCTGAGGGCGATAAGAATGCAATGCAGTAACACCAAATGGAAACAAGGCATCGGTATTATAGTATGAATCATGATGTCAGAGGCCGGAAAATATTCCTTTTTCTAAAAAGAAAGAGTTCTTCATATATGTTCTGTTTAATTTGCTTCAAGAATTCGATTCTTTTTCCATAGAAAAAGGAGAAGAGAATCCAATCTTGCTATCTAGGTGATATATTTTGTGCTGAAAATCATGCTAAGACTTTCGTTCATGTATGTACTGCAATTGATGCACTGATAAAATTAATTAGTAGACGTTTGAAAACGGTACTTGGAGCTGGAGCGATGAGGAGTGACAGCGAGTGTGACATTGTACTTATGTCATGATAGCCGAATCCAGGCTATATATGTATATTACAAAAAATATTTAATTTGAATGCAACGAGCAGATTGGCCATGCAAACAAACATAGATGCTCAGGTTTCATGTGGCAGTAATATAATTACAATGCAGCAACTTGACTTTCGCACTTCAATCCAAAAAAAGACCATGAATGAAGTAAACTGAGTTGTTTTGGACCTGCACAAAGGCAAATAAAAGAGATCCAGATACAAATAATAAGAGTACACACTTTTACAGAATCTCTCTTCATTCCCAGCTTGTCCACTCGCAGTCAGTGCATGCACAGCTGATCTTCTCGATCCATTCCTCTGCATCGTCTGAACTTGGGCATTGGAGCCACCGGGAATCCATGGGGCACCAGCTTTGGGGCTACCTCCTATGATACAAGGGAACAATGGCTCGGCCAGCCGCAGATGATGAGCCGTGTCCTTCATTGTTCAGCTCTGTTGCTACAATTAGTGCTCCTTATGATGGCTATCATGCGATGCGATGGCAAGTTGGAAACCATACGAGTATGTCGATAGGCCTCTTGGACGAAGCAAAGATACATAGAACCTGAAAGGAAGCTAACAATGACCTGGAACGTGGAGATGGAACGGTTCAGCAGATTGTCGTCATTGTTTCTTTCCGAGGTCTTTTACAACGCACAATATTACCCTGTACTACCGGATAATATTTGTGCGTAGTATGGATAGTATAAGGGTATGATTGGAAATAAAAAAAATGACATTGAGCCTCACGTCCATGTGCGGCGGCCGGCACGAGCGGCATCGGTAGTTCTAGAGGCCCGCGGCGGACATGTACAGGAACACGAGCGTCGGGTGGCATAGAGTCTGGCCACCTGCGGCCGACGACCGCAGATAGGCAACTCTGCAGAATGCAGTGGCATGCCCTGCAAAAGGGAGCGGCGACGGCCCGTAGGTGGCGGCTACGGTCTACGGGATTTGGAGGAGTAGGAGGCTGCGACAGCGGCGCAAGTGACCAAATCGACAGGGATGATGCGCCGCTGCCGGCGGCGGCCGGCGATGCGGGGAATGGAAGGAGGATGCCCCGATGGCGTGGCGCGAGACTGGAGGGAGGATGCCCGGCGGCGGCAGCGGTGTGGGACTGGAGGGAGGATGCCTGGTGGTGGTGGCGACGCGGGATTGGAGGGAGGATACCCGGCAGCAGCGCCGCCGCCGCAATTGAGGGAGGATGCACGGCGGCGGGAGGACCTCACATGTGTGCTGAATGGAGGGAGGATCTCGCAGGTGCGCATGGGTGAATGGCAGCGGGGAAATTGTTTCCAAATAATATATATCAAGGAAATTTACCATTTTACCCATAGTAAAAAACTGAAAAAAACAGATAATACTACCATATTACTGTTGAGTAGTATTGTGCACCATAAAAGACCTTTTTCTGATAGATTTGTGATAGAACGAGCCCTTGAAGATTGAATAAAAAAACAATATCGTGTTATAAATGTACTATCATGCAATAGAGATTTTTTTTAGTATTTGGTTCCGAACAGGTTCAAAATTTCGTGAATTTTAGGACGTCTCGGTTCTCCTAAAAAATAGCGAGGAAATTACAATATTCAACTGAAAATGCAATTATTTTTGCATAATTTATTTGTTAAAAATTACGAATGACGTATATATATTTGTGGGAGACAAAACGAAACCAAAATCCTAATATACCCAGTCCCGAGAGCATCAGCTCATGGTCATTAATTCATTATTTGCTGCTTGCCGGATAGGATGTTATGTTACTTTGGAGCTAGTAGAAAAGGCCAAATCCGTTATAGATGAAGGACCGGATTGGCGACCAGGGGGAGTGAATGGGAGCCGATAAAAATTCACCTCAAAAATATGAACTCGACTATGCCCCAAAATCAACTCCAAATCCGATCACACACGATGGAGAGTTGGAGACGTAATCGCCAAGGTCACGTAGTCACAACGGACCTACCAACCCTAGGAGCGATCCTTGGTTCAACTAGCGGAAGCACAAATCAAAGAACCAAAGCACTTAACCAAAGCTGCGAGCCAGAGGCGGACTGTCTGCAGGGGTTGGGTAGACTGTCCGCGAGGAGGGGGCGGACTGTCCGCGAGGACCGACCGGACCGTCCGAAAAATCAGCCCGAACCTCCAGTAGCTCACCACGAAAAACGGACCGTCCGATGGTTCACTTCGGACCGTCCGACGCCCGCGAACCGTCCGTGACACACTTGCGGACTGTCCGACAAACCCCTTGCAACAAGAACCCAAGACCCAAGCATATCGAACCACGAGCTCAGAAAAACAAGCGACGAACTCGATGAACTGGGCACCTCGCGGACGGTCCACGGGGACCTCGCGGACGGTCCGCCAGGTGCGAATCAGCACAGAAAACAGCCTCGAGGGAAGAAGGAAAAAATCCAAAACTCGATCAAACGACCTCCAAAAATCACGAAATTTTAACCATGGCTCCACAACAACACAAGGAATCTTTTCCCAAAAGATCTCCCCAAAAAGATCAAACCAACACCACCAGAAAAATATTTAGACTATGAACCCTAGAGAGGGAGTTTTTTCCTCAAAATCACCGATCTTCCGATTCACCCAATGGATTGAAGCCAAACTTAGGGGGAAGTAGATTTGCCTCAAGAAGAAGCTATCCCAAAAGAGAGAAGGCCTCAAACCCACTCAATCTCGTGGAATCGAGGAATTCGTGATGAACACCAAGAACTAGAGGTAGAGAGAAGGAACTTTAAATCCGAGCTGATTCGTGGGGTTTGTCGGTGAAAGATCACTAGGAGAATGGTCACACGAGACCTATGAGTGATCCCCACAAAGAAATCCCCACCAAAACACACTCGAATCCGACGACCGAAAAATCCTCCAAAAATACATCCGAAAATCACATAAAAGAAAAACGCTCGGGATTGAAGGATTTGGCACAAGATTAAGATGAAGATTTCACTATGAATCACTTCGCCATATCTGGTGACAAGCCACTCTCAAGAATCACAAATTTTGGATGGCAAAAAGCTCAAACAAAGAGCCACTCACCCCTCTCTCCCTCTCTCACCAAGAGCACCCCAAAATGAAAGAGCACTCCGACCTCTAGCCAAAGAGAGTTGGCTGAAAATTCAGCCCCTTCCTCCTAAATATAGGCCCTCCGGAAAAGACCGAAGTGCCCCTACACTAGGAGATACAATACAAGCCCTCACAGGGGCATTTTGGTCAACACATGAAGTTCTCCATCGGACGGCCGCGCATCCATCGGGCCTTCGCGTCCTCCCAACGCAAGCACCTCTCGATCATGCCGCGTGTCGCCCGCTTCGAAGCTTTTCGGCGCGCCCAGATCCCATCTCCGCCCGCCGAGCCTCCGGTCTTGGTTTTGTGGCTCAACCAAGTAACCCCGACGGTTTTGTGGTGAACCGCCGAAAACCCCGCATGCAAGGCACAGCCTCACCTCGCCAAGCACATCGGGCCCGCCAAGCCTTTCACCTCCGGCTCCCGGATGGTCTACTCGGTCTTGCCCCGTTTAATGACTTGGCCGCTACCTTGCACCGGCTCGACCATGGTTTTGAGGCTCAACCAAGAAACCGTACACGACTTTGTCTTGCTTTTCTTGCCACCATGCGGCCCGCACTTGATCCCGTTCGGCCACCGGGTCCATCGAGCCGAGCCTACTTGTCTCTCCACTCCTCGGAGGCCACACAAGCTAAGACCTTTCGCGCCCGCCCTTCACCTGCACCAACGCAAATCAAACCGCAACTTGCACCTGCAATACTCGGCCAAGAGTTAGTCCACACCACGTTGTCAATCACTCATCACACCAAGGAGCGACCATCCACCGGTCCTCAGACGCTCCGGTCCTCAATCTCCCCCTTGATGAGTGCATTGACAACACACATAGTAACCAATTCATAAAAGAAAGAAAAAGAAAAGAAACGAACAAAGAACTCAAACAAGTGATCAAAAGCCGAACAAAAGCCAAAACAAGATCACTTGAGAGAGAAAGTCTCGATCCCCTAAGGCAAGGGCAACGACTCAACACAACCGAGTCAAAATGCTCCAAAATGCCGACTCCTCAAGGTGAGGCAAAAGGGCTTGGCACCATCAGCAAAAGAGCAAAGCACAAAGCAAATCTAGGTGACACAAAGAGCTCCCAAAGCATGAGTGCATGCTCCCCCTGAATAAATGCGTGCAAAACTCAAGTTCGCCCCCTGAACTGAGTATCCATCTTTTTCTTCCCCTTGATGCAAAAACTCTCCACAAAGTGCATTTCTCCCCCAAACATGCACACTTCTCCCCATGTCATGAATTCGAGACACAATTTCTCCCCCTTGTTGGTAATGCATGAATCAAGGCTATAAATGCAAGCATGTGCTTCTCAAATAGACAAAGAGCACTACAACATGCTAAAAATGAGACATAGACAAGCAAGATAGCCACAAATTTAGTACAAGCATTGCCAACAAGATAGATAGGGACATATAAGCATGTTACATAGCCATGATCAAAATGAAGCAATTTTCACGAAAATTCCCCTCTCATGAGCATAGGACCTAACACATGGCCAAAATGAGCACAAACAACATATAACTCACAAACATTATGCAAGGTCACAAATTCTCATCACAAGATCATCACAAACACCTACAAGCTATCTCATGTCATGTCAAAGCCACCGAGCCATGTGTCCACTTCTAAATATGAGACTTCTCATTGGTGAACATCATGCAACGGTTTAGCACCAAAGATAAGGAATTTAAAGCAAATTTGACATGGAAGCATATGTTTCAAGCACAAGTATTTCATACACCAATTTCATGATTTACAAATTAAGCATGGTATATGAAGTGCCTTTGCGGCAAAAAGAAGCTTAGGCTTCTCCACAAGGTAGCATGTAGGCTAAACATCCATGATGACAAATGGGTCTTTGACCCCAAATGAAAAGAACATGGTTCCCAAGCACAAATTAAGCAAGATATAGCCATAAGCGCACAGTTTGAACATGAGAGGCATTCTACTCACAAGAGAGGGTCATGTATAGCATTTTTACAAAATAAAGCCATCCACAAGCATATACATCCCAAAGCTACCAAGCGCATAGCTATACGTCACATGAGCATTACTAGCAAGTCATAAGCTCATATCCAGCATATCATGATGATCAAAGTATATAAGAGAAGCACATCTCCAAAGCATATGATACAAAAATGAAAATGCAACATGCATATGTACATGAGATACCCAACCCAAACTCAAAAAGGTAAAAGAGCACAAAGGGCACAAGCTCCCTCTAAACACATGCACTAGGGTCAAAGAGCATACGAAGCTCACCCTAAATACATGATATAGGGCAAGGAGCACAAAGCTTACAAGCTCCCCCTAAATACATGCACTAGGATCAAAAAGCATACAAAACTCATCCTAAGTACATGTGATAGGGCAAAGAGCAAAAGAGACCAAGTGGCTTAACAAGAGCCACACAACTCAAAGTCTCCAAACTACTTACCTTGATCACTCGCTCTTGTCCATCGTCCTCAAAAATGATGTTCTCCTTTGACACCACCGAGATAAGGCTTGAGGACCACCTTCGATCTTCGTTCGCCATCCTCGGGAGTCGATCCACCAAAAGTCCTCCAAGCCTCTCGCCTGCAAAATCAAAACCAAGAGCGAGAGCGAGCAACCGACTCAACACTGGGGTTAGTACAAAACGAGTCAAACCAGTGCCGAGCCATTAGCTCAAAAGTGGGGTTTGCAAAATTCATCCTACCACGCCTATCAAAGCTATGACCACCATGAGGAATCACCTCTCGCTGGAGGAGTACGAGCACCACAAAAGGGAAATCGTGATCCGTAGTCCCTCTGAAACTCAAAACTGCGACCCCTCCCTTACTCGTATCGACCATGAGGTGGAGAGCGTCCAGCAAACTCAACATCACCAGACTTAACACATCAACCGAATAACAGCTCCAAAGATCTCAATTGAGTATCATGGAAAGGATACCAATTGAAAGATCACAAATGGCTACCAAAAGCCAAGGCAAACTCTTGAAACCAAATTCCCATCAAAAAGCCAAGCTCCCCCTCAACCAAAGCCAACTGGCAAGCAAAAACTAGGAAAAGAAAGAGCAAAAGCAAAGCTCTAAACCCAAATGAAGAGAAGAAGCAAAACCCAACCCGAAGACAAGACAAGCCCAATACCACAAGGAAAGTTCAAAACATGCTACACAAAGCATTGACAATACAAGTTAAGATAAATAAAGCATTGTAACATGATTCCACATATATGATAAGCATGGGCTAGCAAACATGTCAACAAGATGCATAACTATACAAAAAGCCTAGCACAAAAAAATACCAATGAACAACATGCCAAACATGATACAAGAACTAAACAAAGGCATGATACAAGTTCACATGGAACAACCACCAAGGTATATCACAAAGCTAGCATGACAAGATATACATGAGGGGGGCACACATGCTAACAAGAGAGGATACCAAGAAGCTAGACAAAAATGATATGGATGAACAACATGTCATAACCACAAGAGGGCAACCATAAAGCATGGCATGATGTTCATATATATCATCCACCACAATATCATACAAAAGATAGCAAGATAGGTATACAAGATCACAAAGCTATCATGAACAAGGTGGCTAGCCTACCATGGTTTATACACAAACATGACACAGGAGCAAAGCATGCAACAAGTATACAAGTGAGTACAGGAGAGAGAAGGAAAACTCACTATACATGTGTACAAAGGCTTTCAAGAGCCATTCAAAGCGGTGTGGAGAACCATCATTTCTTGATCACCTCACAGACAAAAGATCAAGTACCATCAAGCTCATGTTCTCCAACCGCATCTCCATACCTACACATAAGGAGACGAAAAAGACCGAGTCTTGGATCCCAAAGGGTTATCAAGCACATACTTGGGAATCCAATACATGGTCACACGGGTATGCGATGCTCAAATTATCATGTGACTTAGCATGATGCAAATGCCGGTTAGAATAAAAAGGTTTTCGAACACCCTTAGAACCATGCCTCAAAGGAGCAACCCGCGAAGAAGGACAAGTGCTACCGCAAGCGAAAAGGCAAAGGTCCCTCGAGGTCGTAGGAGAAGAACCAACACAAGCACCACGGGAAGCATGTAGCGGACCAACACAAGAAGCACTAGAAACATGTCCACGAGCATGGCCTAACTCACTAGAAAGAGTGTCATAAAACCCGTCCACAAATTGTGCCTTCTTAGGCTCACAAGTGTTCATGCCATGAAAAGGGCCATGAACAACCAAAGGCCTAGAAGCACAAGCTCGCCGCATTTTCCTTGCACAGCGGTAGCAAAAGCTCTCTTGATGCCCATCCTTCCCACAAAGAGAGCAATGGTACAAAGGCTTATTGGGAGGCACGGTCCGTGTGGACGAATCACCATTCTCTTGTAAGTGAGAAGTCCCTTGGGACTTAGAGCAAGAAGCATCAACCCCAACACTTGACTTGGTTCCCACATTAGAATCGCACGTGCCATGAGAAAGGCCACGTGGCTTCTTAAAAGCTTTGGCACGCACACGCCGCTCATGCTTGACACGACGAAAGCAAAACTCCACGGTATGCCCATCTTTCTTGCAAAAGGTGCAATGGAACCTCGGTTTGGAAGTATGAGTTCCAAAGAAGAGAAGCACCCTTGGCATTGGAATCATCTTGGGAAATACCGAAAGAAGCAACAAGCTTAGGAGTAGCTATGGGATAGCTATCCAAAGCACTAGCGCACTTTCCACCATCCAAAGACTCACGCTCAAGAGAAGGAGTCGACTCCGGTTGAGAAGAAGCAAATTTAGAAGCATCAACATCGGAGTGACAATAGAACCGAGAATCCAAACCCTTAGCACAAGGACTCTTGCACCTTGTGCGCAAAACCTCATTTTGAGACTTGAGGCGCTCACAAGTACCACATGTCATATTTCTCAAATCATTGATTTCTTCTTCAATGCATTTAGCATATCTGGTACGCAAGAGTTCATTTTCTTTCTCAAGGTTGGCACTCATCTCATCATGCTCAACCAACTTGGCGCTCATATCCTCACACATCTTTTTCAGAGCCAAAACTTCCCTTTCCAAATCAATGCATGAGGTGCAAATGAAATCACATGAACAAGCAACATCATTTACATCTAACAAAGCATCGACCTTATCACAAGAAGTATGGCAAGCATCCTCAATAAGCAACAAAGAGCACTTGCTACAAGGCATGGATTTCATATCACAAATTTCAGCCCTAGCATGCTCAAGTTCATCTACACATGCGGTGTGAGTCAATTTTAGATCATTTATTTCAGCAAGCAATGACTCACATGAAACACATGGTAAGGAAGCACTTGTCTCCAACAAAGCAATCTTACTTCTAGCCACATCAAGATCATTATTCAAAGCAACACAAGAGTTGCAAGACGTAGAAGCATTATATTTCAACAAATCAATTTCAGATTGCAAGTTAGCAAGAGATGATCTCAATTCATCATTCTCAAAATCAAGATTGTCACATGATCTTCTTAGAGCTTCAACATGCTTATTGCGACAACTAGTTTCATGGTTTAGCTTCTCATTTTCAACACACAAGGCATCACAAGATTTGCATGGCAAAGGAGAGTTCTTAAGCTCAACAAGCATCTCGCCAAAAGCACAAAGGCGAGTGAACAAACCAATGATACCTTGAGAGAGTTTAACTCTACTTCTCTTCATGAGCTTGTCTTGGAGATCATCATCTTGAGCCACCAAGAGACGCAACAATGCCATGGCCTCCGTGTCTTTCTCCAACTCCTTACACTTCCTCCTCCACTTGTGGTCATCTCCCGAAGCACACACCATCTCTTCAAATTCTGAGAACAAAGACACACAAGAAGGAGAGCTTGGTGCCATACTCAAAACACCGGTAAGGATTAGCCAAAAACAAGCTCAAACCACACAAATCAAATCCGCAAGCAAAAGCGCTATTTTTTCTGTCACCCTATGGATCCAAGACTTGTTAGAGTCACACGAATCTGAAACCAGCTCTGATACCAATTGAAGGATCGGATTGGCGACCAGAGGGGGGGGGAGTGAATGGGAGCCGATAAAAATTCACCTCAAAAATATGAACTCGACTATGCCCCAAAATCAACTCCAAATCCGATCACACATGATGGAGACATAATCGTCAAGGTCACGTAGGCACAACGGACCTACCAACCCTAGGAGTGATCCTTGGTTCAACTAGCGGAAGCACAAATCAAAGAACCAAAGCACTTAACCAAAGCTGCGAGCCAGAGGGGGACTGCCCGCAGGGGTGGGGCGGACTGTTCGCGAGGAGGGGGCGGACTGTCCGCGAGGACCGACCGGACCATCCGAAAAATCAGCCCGAACCTCCAGTAGCTCACCACGAAAAACGGACTGTCCGACGCCCGCGGACCATCCGTGACACACTTGCAGACTGTCCGACAAACCCCTTGCAACAAGAACCCAAGACCCAAGCGGATCGAACTATGAGCTCAGAAAAACAAGCGACGAACTTGATGATCTGGGCACCTCGCGGACGGTCCGCCAGGTGCGAATTAGCACAGAAAACAACCTCGAGGGAAGAAGGGAAAAATCCAAAACTCGATCAAACGACCTCCAAAAATCACGAAATTTTAACCACGGCTCCACAACAACACTTAGGCATAGGGAGGACAGGGAGGCGGAGAGGCTGAGGCATAGGCATGAGGATCTGGATCTGGATCTGGAGAGGGAGAGGGAGAGTGGGAGTGGGAGTGGGAGTGGTGGAGTGGGAGAGGTAGAGGGAGAGGGGGAGGGGGTGGAGGAGGAGGAGGGGGATGGGGAGCAGGGGGCTAGGAAGATCTGGTTGCGAGGCCCTGCGACACTTCCGACACGTCCCGTACCTCTTGCGGAACGACCGATGATTGCACCTGATGGGAAAAGGTAATTTACTTTGAACTTTGAACTTTGGTTACTTTGAACTTTCACAATTGAAACTATTAATTTGTCTGAAACAATTTTGCAGGGGGTGGAGGGTAGTCGCTCCAGGTCATCACTCACGGCTTCCCAATGGCATCCTCGGTATTTTGTGAAAGATTCACTGGCCTGGGTTGGTGGAGGTTGGGGACCGAGAGGACCTAGCATATTTGAACTTATGTGATGGATATGGTGATATTTGAACTGCCTGTGTTGGTTATGGTGATATTTTAAATTGCCTGTGATGATTATGGTCATATTTGAACTGCCTGTGATGGTTATGGTGATATTTGAACTGCCTGTGATGTTGTATCGTATGTGAGGTGGCATATATGGTTCTGGGATAAAAATAAAAAACAAAAATGCCACTTTGCCATGAGCTAAGTCTCCTATGCCGTGAGCTATACCGCATATGCTGTGAGCTTTGACTTGTGCTCACGACAACGTTGTGTAACCTGGCAGCAGGAAATTGCCCCTTTGCCGTGAGCTAGAAGCCCGGCTCACGGCAGCAAGGTGATCTGTGCCATGAGCTAGATGTCCGGCTCACGGCACACAACTGACGTCAGCACGTCTGAGGAGGTTCCACGTGTGGCCTCTATGCCGTGAGCGATGGAGCGGCTCACGGCAACCAGAAGCTTTGTGCCGTGAGCTAGAGGTTTGGCTCACAGCACACAGCCAACGTCAACTCACCTGGGAACCTGCCATGTGTGGCACCTATGCCGTGAGCTCTCCGTCAGGCTCACGACACAATGAGCCGTTAAGACACCTCCCGTGATCCCCATTAGACACCTGTGCCGTGAGCTATGGACCACTCACGGCACACGTGTGCCGTGAGTCAACAGGTAGGCTCACAGCAACTATGCTGTTTGCCGTCCAAACAGTGCTGTGAGCCCTTTGCCGGCAGCAACTCACGGCAAATAGGTTACCGTCGGTGGACCGCTCTTTGCCGTGAGGAACCAGCTCACGGCAGCCTTGCGGAATCCGGTAGTGAGAGTTCCCTGCCGCTTAGCATAGGCTCTCGCTCAATAGGGGCTCCCCGGCTTCGTTGTGGAGGGGCTCACTGACCACGCACCCTGCGGCAAGAGGAGCCGCGCCACCACTGTACAACCAACGGTACATAGTCGGTCCTCTTCGTTCTGTGCCCCAGAGTTCGGCAACAAGGAAACATGACAGCGGTATGTTAAGGATTTCATTGATGAGCACAAACATGCACTTGCTCCACAAGATTTAGTTTGTCTCTCTTCACATATAAGAATTAGTGCTAAACAGAAAGCTGATATCATTGAGATGGAAATTGCAGGAGTACATAAACACCAAATCATGAATATAATGGAATTATGGAAATGAAGTATGGTGGCTTCATTGGTTTGTAGGAAAACAAGGACGATGTCTCGGACTGAGGTATTAATGTAATGTCAAAAGGCACTTCAGTTTTGAATTGTGCTCTTAGTTTAGTTCAGTTGGTGGCACTAAATCTGAGCAATTCATTATGCACAAAAAAACAGAAGTGCATTTAGTTTAGTAATTGGGTTAGTGTTTTTTCTTTTGCAGCATGTTCTCACCCACCAATATCCTATATATGCTTGAGTGGATATTAGCAAAAAGATGCAAAAACGAAGGCAATAGACAAATTATTCTCAGATACTGTATTATCCGTCGTCATGTCTAAGAATATTTGCAAGAGGATAGAATATTTACAAGAGGATATGTTTTGACTAAACTGAACATTACTCTAGTAGTACTGTTTTGTGTTGAAAGGGCTTTAAACTGAATTGACCATGTTTATGTTATTTTAAATTTTGCATGGGCATTTCATTCATATTTGTGATTCTTAAATTTATTTTACTATTTTACAGGGCTAGCAACACAAATTGGATCAAGATTACAATGTTATGAAGACACTACAGACTTTACAATCTTGATCTGATTATAATGCATGATATGGGAGGATAGCTTGGCGAGGAAGAAAAATAATTTAGGACTGATGTTTGTTGGTCTTCATTGCGGATATTGTTAATTAGTTTCCGGTTCAAAACTGCATTGTCTATTATACTCATCTATCTGTTATTTTCATGTTCCCAATATTTGGTGTAAAGTTCTACGGAAATGTATCTGAGATATTGCAAAAATATACGTGTGAGGCTTGTCTTCCAAATGTTTTCTTTGATTATCCTGAAATACATACTGTACTTCAACATGCTTCTGTTTATGCTGTCAACATTTATGGCATGTGACAGCAATGCATTGCTTCTGCGCATCTGAAGAAATCGTCGTATGGTTTGCTAATTTCTGTTGTAAAGATGGTTATCAACCAGGTTCAATGTAGTCACAAACTCATGTAAACTAATAATATGTTTTTCCTTTTAAGGTATGCGTGTGTCTTTTCATTTGGAGTTCAGGATTAAGCTCTTTGGTAATGATTGCCATGTTCTTTAGTTTTAACGACACTATTTATTTATCCTTGAGCACCAACATCTCCTGCCTAGCAGATTAGTTTTGTGATCACCAATATGTGTGCAGCCTTGTAAATCATATTTGATTCTTCAAGTAGGAACTGTTGCACCATTCTGACCTTGACCATTATTCTCCTTTTTTACCTCATCTGATCGAATTGTATGCAGACAAAACTTGCTTAATACAGTATAAACTATTAGAGATTGAGGCCACTTTCTAAATAAATTGAGATGCCTGCAACACTTGGATATATATATCATTTTAATTCTGTAGCGCGCGACGACCACCACTTGGTCGGTTCAGTCATCACCATTGATACTATGCAAGCACAAACATAGAAGCCACAAGGTTTTACTTTCAAAATTCTCAATCTCTTGGGTCTATATACTTTTACAAGGATGGAGTAGTACAAGGATTCAGATTTCACTAAAAGCAGAAAACTAGAACAAATTTTGTCAAGGTCAAGCACCACTTACATACAAGTCAGACATGACTTAAAACAAAAGATGATGAGAAGTCTTAACAAAAACTACAGCAAACACACACAAACCCTTAGGGACAGGACCAGTTTTACTAGTGCTAAAACTAAATGTGTCATCCCACCATAAATAGTATGTTCTCGACTCTTCTCCTCGCTATAGTTGAGAGAGGCGACAGGGAGGCGATTGGTGCTCCCGCCGGCGAGGCCGCCGCTCCCCTCCGCCTCCGGCGGCTTTCGGGCCCTCGGAGGTGTATGGGAACGGTGGCTCTCCGTCCGGTGGCGTAGATTAGGTCCTAGTGTGTCTAGGGTTAGGTTTCTGGCGACGTCGTCGAGGCGGCGGCGACAAGGAATAAGGTCCTCCCGGACTCGTCCTCGCCCCGGTGGTGCTCCACTCCGGCGCCGCCGGCGGGCCCGTGGAGGAGGGGTTCTTTGCAGGGGATCTCTGTACAGGAGTCGTCGGCCGGCGGAGCATCGATCCAGTTGGATGGTGCGTTCTCCGGCTCTCTGTTTCAAGGATAAGGAGGCAGCTCTGGGGTGTGCGGTAGCAAGGAGAGTGGAGCAGATCCGGGCGTACCACGGCGGTTTTCGTCGTCGATGGCGAATCTGGCTTCAAGGCGGTTGGAACTCGGGGTGCTGCCCCGGCCGATGCGGCATCGGCGTTTGCCTTCATCTCATCCGTGTGGGTGAGTGTCTACTGCGGCTCTTCCAAAAGCCTTCTGGCGATGGAGTTCCTCCCGTCCCTGGGATGCTGGCATGGTGGCGCATGGCGTCCGGCGACGGCCGGCGGCACCGCTGCTTGGAGGATTTGGTGTGCAGAGGTTCCAAGGACTTCCTTGTATTTTTTTGTTTTTTAGGAGCCTTTGTGCATTTGCTGTCCTCTGTATCCTTCTGGAACGTATCTGTGTACTGCGTTATCCTTAACATGAATACAGGTATGTTTTATAAAAAAAAAGACGCATCACCTGGCGAATCACTTCCACTACGTGAAAAACTCACTTTGGTAACGGACATAGATCGCCTTTGGTAACGGGCAAAGCGCCCGTTACTGATCAAGTGTTACAAATGAGCCAAGAAAGGTAACGGGCAGATGCCCGTTACTGATAACACATATTCGTAACGGGCATAAAACAACAACCGTTACCACAACTAATCACCGGTCACGTGAAATGGCTGTTTCTCTGGCCCCACAGAGAACTTTGGTAACGGGCACCAAAACAAAGCCCGTTACAGGAACTCAACATCAGCGACGCGTTTTATGAAACTTCGTCTCTGATGTCTCGACGAAATGAGACGCGTCTATTTCACGCACGTCTCAGCACAACTAGGATTCGTAACGGGCATCAAACAACAACCGTTACCACAACTAGTCACCGGTCACGTGAAAATGACTGTTTCTCTGGGCCCACAGGGAACTTTGATAACGGGCACCAAAACAAAGCCCGTTACTGTGAAATCAATATCGGAGACGCGTGTGGTGAACCTGCGTCTCCGATGTCTCGACGAACGGGCCATATTGTGGGGCCCACCGGTCAGTACTGGTAATGGGCTTTTACGGTGCCCATTACTTTGTTGGCTTGTTTGTAACAGGTGTTCCAATTGAAGCTCGTTACTTAGTGATCAGTGTTTGTAACGAGCTTTAATTAACGCCCGTTACAGATACGTAGGCCACCCCTACAGTAACCTGCTGCCTGCTTGCCGGCTGCATCCTGGAACCAGCCAGGATTTGGCAGCCATCAGGGGCTGCATCCTAGAACCAGCCAGGATATGACTAAATTCACAGAAATTAGATCCAGCATCCAAATTCACAGAAATCCACAATTCACATGCATCATATGACAAAATTCAGCATCATCATCTCACAAGGAGGAAATGCATCTCACAAGGAGGAATGCAACAATATCACAAAAATTCATGGACAAGGAGGAATGCAAAAATTTCCTAGTCACCATACATAATCTGAGCCCACACAGTTTCATCAGCATGAAATTTTCCTCCGGCTGTGATCACCTGTTCCACGAGGAATTTGGCAATTCTTTCACGAACATTGACCAGCTTTGATTTGTCGAGAGGATGCTCATCTAGCCCTAATCTCTGGATATAACAATGTCACCAGTCAACACACATATATAGGTGGTTACCAAACATGTGCAGTGCTAATAAGCAAGAACTGTGCTCAGTTGCAGGTTTTACAAATGAAGATCCCAAGAAAGTACCTCCATATGTGGGCCGCTATCTTTTAATTGAAGCATGTGATAGGCACAATAGAAGCCGCAGAGTCTGGATCCAGTAGGTTGTTGGTGGCACTGCAATAAATGTACAAAGAAAAATAGTGGTGATCGAGAAGAAATAAACTCAAGCTTTAGTACTAGCTTCCACAGGAAGGAAATAAGTGGTATGTACCTTAACATCTTTGACGTGTTCCAAGGCGCCAAGGCGCAAGAACTTCTTTTTGCCGCAGTAACGTTCCCAAGCCCTACAACGAAACAAGCAATAATGGTTAGGACACTATTAATTAATATACTCTGTACAGTTTGTTGAGGAAACGTTCGCAGGTTAAGAAAGAAATAACTTACTCATTAATGATTTGCTCGAAAGGGTCAGTATCAGTATTAATTGTCTTCAATGAATCAAGATAGTAGACCTTCCGCTGCTTCGGAACGATCGCCACTGCAATCCAGTGGTTCGTACTGAGATAAGCGGTAAGCATCAAATTCTTTTTAGCATATAGTTTGAAGGCATTGCGCATATAGGACACAGAGAAAGCAACAGTGTTATCCGTACTATTCAACGTTGTCGAGCAAAGGCATTCAGGATCAAGGAAGCCAACTGCAGCGCCCGTGTTCTCAACTTCTACAGTCATATTCCTATTAGTAAGAAAAAACAAAGTGTAAGGAGGCAAAATACATGGTAATAAAGATGATGTGAGGCAAAAAGCACATTTCGATAGAGGATGTGATTAGTGAGAAGTAGATTAAATTTTCAAGCAACTTACATGATGAAGCAGCGGAGAAGTGTCAGATCCAAAGCATCCAAGTTGAAGAGATCGTACAAATCACTGAGTTGCACAGGTAGCTGCTGGAGTCCGTTTGACCATCTCGGAGGCCATGCACTGGTCTCGGACTGAAGTGCGACCATAATGTGAGAATCATCATCTGACTTACCACGTTGCATGTAGAATTTGTGGAGCTTCCTGGTAAAAGGAGCAGCCTTTTTGAGATCACCATCACTGAGAAGGCTCTTTCCGAATTTGTAATTTGGGTTATCCATAGCCCAAGGATTCTTCTCGGTGTCTCTCTCAGATTGCTTTGGGTTAGTCATATACCAACGATTCTCCTTGGTGTTTCTCTTAGATCGCTTTCTAGTAGACCTCTTAGAGGTTTTATTTACAGCAATTTCCTTTTCCTGCTGCTTTGAGATGGCTGAAGAAGGTTTCTTAAGGGCTTGCTTGCCTGTTGTAGGTGGTGTAGAGCTTTTATTTTTGGCAAGTTTCTCTTCTTGCAGCTTTGAAATAGCTGAAGGTTTCTCAAGGGATTTCTTGCCTGCTGTACGTGGTGTAGAGATTTTATTTTCGACAAGTTTCTTTCCTTGCTAATTTGAAATGGCTGAAGGTTTCTCAAGGGCTTTCTTGCCTAGTGGTGTCTCACCAGGAGCTATTACAGAGGTATTGGGCCCAGATGTACCTACAGCTTTCTTCGAAATGTCGTCGACAGATTTATCAGCACCAGCCAACACATCACTCTGGTTGACTGGTAATAGTGGTGTCTCACCAGGACCTATTACAGAGGTATTAGGCACAGATGTACCTGCTTTGGCATGATTGTTTTGAGCACTTCCATTTGGGGGTGTAGGTTTTGTTGTTTCATGAGGAGGAGGAGGAAGAGGAGGTGGTGGGCGTGGTGGTGGGGATGTAATATTTGGTGTCTTTTGCGGATCTGGGGATGCAAGTTTTTCTGTGTTTTCAGGATGACGAGGAGGTGGGGATGCAAGTTTTTCAGGACGAGGAGGAGGTTCGAATGGAACGTCTTGCGGATGTGGGGATTGAGGAGGAGGAGGAGGATGTGGGGAACCATGTGAGGAAGGAACCTGTATCGTACTGTGTGAACTACAAGGAATCTGTACCGTAGCCTGTGAACGAGATTTACATGTTGGTGCTCCTTTGATGTCAATCCGACACCTTCTCCACTGTAACCTCTGTCCTTGAGCTTGTCCGAGTTTCATCACCTCGTCATTAGGAGGGTATTCCAACAGTTCATCCGCAAAGATAGTATATACAGTGAGCACTTCAACCACAACACAGTCTTCATGAATCGGGACTGTTTGTAGCGTAGTCTCCTCTGGATGAACAAGACCAATTGCAGCCTCACATTGAAGCCCCCTCCACGTGATCCATAGACCACAGTGTGAGGGTTCAGTCAACATGCCTATAAGGTCTTCGTGTGTACGATCGTCACAGCGCACCTCCGTCGCCAACTCTGCAGTGCCATCGATCAAACCTACATTATCTGCGGACGCACAGCTGCTCTTCAGTGTGGCGGGTGAAGGGCTTGCACGATTGGACATTGGTGACAACACCATCTGGTGACAACACCATGTGACAACCCGCCCAGGAAAATACCGTACTATCACCTAAACCAATCCACTTTGGTCATTAAGCAATAATAAAGTATCATCCTGTCGTTAGTTGCCGGGTTAACGCCCGGTAAATCACTTACAAAGCAACAAGGATCGACATATATGCATTAAAACTCACGCGAAGGCGAGTCCAGAGAACAACATATGATTAACATCCAAATTTACCCCGAAGGGTTTAATTATTACAAACCGGAGTTTTTGACATGATGACGAAGTTCAGAGTTTTGAAAACAGCGGAATTAAACTAACGGCACGAGGAAACATCACGGGAGGCCTACCATGATGCCTTCATTCATCGTCTTCAACCCACTCCAGCTCCCAGCCAGGCGGGATCTCTCCAGGCCACACATCAGCAAAGGCATTACCTGGAGCAACAGATTAAAGCAAGGCTGAGTATACTAATACTCAGCAAGACTTACCCGTCGGTGACAACTACATCACCAGCTCTAGACATGAAAGGCTTTTGGCCAAAGGGGTTTCTTTTGCTGAAAAGCAACAAAGAGTATGTCCTTACTTTCAAGATTTTAGCACAAGTTCTAGTTGAATATTCTTTTTTAAATTAGCCAACTATTGCAAGCATAAGTTGTGCAAGACAATTAATCAAGCATAATATTCATCAACTTCCATCATTAGGGATCTCATGGCCAGTGGAGTAAGTAGTCTCAGATAACGGTGAGAGGCCGACAACCAGTTGATTTAAACTTTGCAAGGTAGACCTAAACACACGGTAGGGTGCCCCCGCGAGGACAACCACCAGGCGGTTCCCAAAAATCTTCGGATTGGGATCAGATGTTACAGTCTTAAGTACAAGGCTTGCTAGGCTACGCCACCGAGGTCACCTGGCTTCACACATGTACTCAGGTGGCGAGCCCGGGGCCGCAACCCTAAGATTAGTAGCGCAAAGTTCCCGCACCGCCTCATTTAGGTACTAGACTTACTGTACCCATTTCCGACAAGTGTTTAGTACGTTCAAACACTTAACCCACGAAAGCCATTGGACCGGGGCCCACATCCCATGCTCTTACCACGTGAGCAATCCATTTAAGGAGATCTTATGATTCCAACATGAGAACCTATTCTCGCGAGTGACAAGCATCACTCAACTTGTAACGGTCCTATAGCATAGCAGCTACCGACCTATCATACTAGTAAAGACATAGGTACCTAGGGATCATGCATCTAGGGTTTCATTTCAACTCCTGAACGTAAATGCACAATCATCCATAGATAGTTGCATAAAGTTTCCAAAAACACTTGGTTAAATGCACCGGGGCTTGCCTTCGTCAGCAGGGTTAGCCTGAGGGTCCTCGGTGTCGTCGATCACCTCCACGTACTGCAGCTCCGCTTCAGCTCCTCCGTCCTCGGCTTCCGGCACGAGCGCGTAGTTACCGTCAGGGAGTTCTACACGGAATGCAATGCAGGGTTCAGGTGGAGTGATAGATTAATTATTTCATCCAACTTTTGTTGGCCACATTCACCTTAACAAACAATTAATTATTAATTCCTTTTCATTAAGGTTATTATGGACAAGGGTTTAATCTTTGACCAACAATTAATTAATGTTTACTTTCATGATTGTTATTTCATGTGAGATTTATTATTCAATCTTTTAATAGCAATTGTGTGCACCTCTATATAATTAATTCCATTTAAATTTTTAAAACAGCAAGGTGTATTTAGAGATCCTAAAATTAAGCTATGCAACCATTTACAAGGGTCACAAGGTTAAATGACACATTTTCCTCATTAACTCCTAATAACAAGCTTATGTGCACCTTAACTTTTAAAAGCACAAACAAAACGTACAACAAGGACATGGGTCCTTGCTGGCCTAATTACTACTAAGCATGCACTGGATCAAATTTGGACATTAAAAGAGCTACAAAACCTATACATGCAAAGGTGACATTTCCTAGCTATTTAAATTAAGGGAAATGCATAAATAAATAAATAAAAAGCTCCTACATCCAAAATCAACCCTATGGCTACTCTGGCTTAAAACAAGACCAGAACACCAGCATGTGCACCACAAACATTTTTGAAATTTAAACTATGCATTTAAATGCAAATCTAAGCATAAAACAAGATTAAATATTTCTAACAGAGATAAATTCAGGATAAATTCAGGAAAGTTGCATCTAGGCATAACATGAGCATCTCCACAAGTTGAGCACAAAAGTAAATATATATTTTGCTACAAAAATCAGTAAAGCAGAAATAGCATAAATACAAAGTAATTCATAATAAAAGATCTGCTCAACAACTTTGTGCAATTTTTGGTCCAGAGTCTAAACATGACAATTCTAGAAACATATCCAAAATTCAGCTCCATAGTCCTTCTAGATTTTGAACTACAGCAAAAAGGTGTCAAACTAAATTTGAATTTTCATTCAAAATATATAAGTCAAAACTATGGTCATGCTTTGTAGAAGTTGTAGATCTACTCTCACTGAGACCAATAAAATTGGGATTGAAATTTTCTGATTTTCCTGTGAATTCCTATGATTTTTCTAATGTGTTGGACTAAGCTGTAAAGAAACTAAGTTAACTTTCATTACAACCAAGCCCTCGGTTCACACATAGGTCCCTGGATGTTCACATCCATGCCCTCAGCGGCGGAGGTGAGGTCGCCGCCGGTGATGTGGGGCCGGGGCAGATGAACAAGCGGCATGGGGACGCGATTGAGCTAACCCCGAGCTGATTGGTGGTGGGGGCGTGGCCGGAGGTGGCTCCGGCGAGCGGCGGCGGCGCGCTCGCGGTCACCCGGATTCCGGCGAGGCTCGAGGTGGTGAAGATCAATGTGCGGCCATGGGAGCTACTCCGGGGTCTAGGGAAGATGTTGGGAGGGTTGGCCGGCGACGGGAGCTAGCGGAGGTGCGAGCTCGCGGCGGCGGCGGCAATGGCGGGTCGGTGGACGGGGGTGCTCACACACGGAAGGAGATGGGGCGCCTATTTATAGCCGGCGTGCGTGGAGGGGGTCGCTTAACGGCTAAGGCTCCTTGGCGCGTCAATGCGCGGTACGGTGCCGGCCCTCGGCGTGCTTGCGCGGCGGGCGCAAGGAGGGCGTCGCGGGCGCGCGTACACGCCGCGTGGCAAGCCGCTGCTCCGGCCGAGGCAGCTTCTCGGAGTGCGCGCACGAGCCGACGTAAGTCGCGCTCACGCGCTGACTCCCAGGCGGGGCCGTGGTACGGCGGCGCACGGCGGCGGCGCGGCGGCGACGCGTGGACACGCGCGCGCGCGTGACGTCGCGCCGGCGCGTTCCCGACCTCGGTCCGTGGCATGTGCCCCTGTTTACTGGCACAGATCTCAAAAAGTTACATGCAAACTTCAAAACCTGCAGATAGGAAAGTTGTAGATGGGTTGATCCTCTAAACAATGGCTGAAGCCGAATTTGAAATGGATTCAACTTGAAAGAGAAATTCAAATGCCAAAACGAAGAATTTCATGCCTCGGGTAAACAGTGAATCTGAGTTTGACTGGCAATTTTGGACCTTTTCCGCTCAGAATCTGAAATGCCACCCTGAAGATGAAATGTGTTTCTGGAAATTCTGCACAACTTTTATATTGGCAGATTTTTGAGTGTTTAGACAAAATTTGGAGAACGTGGCCAAAGTTCCAGATCAACACAATGACATCAAGGGGTTTGTCCCCCTTAGCTAGGGTTTTGACCAAGGAGAGTGTGCTAGACTTGCTTAAGATGCTAATGGGTGAGTGTTGGTGAGGTTTTCGAGGTGATGACCCAGGTTGACCAAGTTTTGACCCTAGTCAACAAGTTTGACCGGCAATTAAGGTTAATTAAAAACCTGGGGCGTCACACACCACCTCTGCATCTGCATGTTCTGCATCTGCATCTCAGCCACCAGTTCTTGCTTGATTTGTTCCTTTATCTTTTCCGTATCAACTGATGCGTCGGTCTTCGTCGTCTTCCTCTTCCTGTACATCTCGACGTGCTGAGGCCATGCATACTTCCAGCCCTGGTAGCTGGAGACACCACGCACACGACCTGGTTGTTCAGGGCGGCCCAAGCACTGACTTAGCACATCATACTCCCTCTGCCCTGCCATTCCTGAAGATTCTGCACATGCAATCTTCTCCTTGATGTCCGCAGCCAATTTTTCTGCCTCTTTGTTGTTGAACACTATCATGGCAACACGGTCTTTAATCACTAGCTTACTCCTTGCTCGTAGCCAATTCTTGGAACGATCGTCAGGATAGGCGTCATATGGGTTGGGGATACCAGCTGCAGCTAATTGTCTGTCCTCTTCCTCCCATTGTTCTAGTTTCATAGTATAACCAGCTGAACCCATGTTGTGCTCGCTTGTGTTCCGGCATCGGAGTTCTTTGAACTTGACACTAGCAGATGAGGCTTGCTCGGTTTCCTCCTGTTTCATGAACTCCTTCCACTGTTCCGGGACAATAAACGGGTGCCTTGTAAATGGCTCAAGTCCTTTTCTGATAAAATCTTGCCTAAGCTGAAATCTGAATTGTCTCCATGCCTTGGCTGCCGTCTTCCAGAAAAGCTTGAATGCCTGCGGTTTCGCGTCTTCCTGGAACTTCAAGTGTTTCTGCACATGCTTATCAAACAAGTCCCACTTTTCATCATTGCTTAGTTCTTTGATTTCTGGCAAGTTCAAAGGTATTTTTTGTCTAGCAACGAGCCCCGCAAGCGCCCTGAACCTGCGCTTTTGAGTCAATGGTACAGGCATCCCCACTATGTCGACCTCAGTGACTATCATTGTGTCACTTGGCCACTTTGTGGATGTCCTTGGCGCTCTGCCTCGGCGCTGAGCCCCACCCATCTGGTCTTGTTGTGCACTAGCAGTGCCATAACCCTCTTCTTCATCTTGTGGCCTAGGTCTATAGTCCTCTTCAGATTTATCCTGTGAATTAATAGTCAAGGGAATTACAGTAACTACTTTAGCCCACTGTAATATCATTGGTTCTTGGTAAACCATTAACATAAATGGAAAATTCAGTAACCAAAAAATTAGTTCAGGCAAAGCGACCATACCATTTTAAAGAGCAAGATGCAGGCTGCCTCTGTTGCTGATGAGGTACTTATTCAACTTGGAGAGAATGTGCAGATGTACATAGGAACAAGAGCAAAACCAAATATAAGAGTCAATCTAAAGGGAAATGCTAAGTATGTATACCATCGACAACTAAGTATGTCCACATGTACTTATACAAAAGAGCCACAGCATACCCTGCAATTCCCACAAGTACAAGTATATTTATACGCATTTATATAGAAAGAAAACCATACGCACGCATATGTTGTATACTTGATTATCTGAATGCATGTGTGCTGCAAAAGCGCGCTTGGCCTAATTCCATAAACTCGAGCAAATATACCAAATTACGTTATTACTGAATTGTTGTTAATTCTACAATTATTACCGAGTTGGTAGAATACATTTACCGAATTGTATAAGACATTTTTAGAGCGGCATACCATAAACTCAAATCCTAGATTCGCCACTGACCTTCGCACTGCCGGAGCGGAGGGACCTCTACTCCACGTCGCTGCCTGCTCGCCGCCATGTCCTCGTCCTCGCGTCGACCTCGTGGCTGGATCCCTCCTCCTCCTCCTAGTTGTCGTCGTCGTCGTCGCTGGATCCCTCCTCTAGTCATCGTCGTCGTCGCCGCCGCCGCTGCTGGGTCCCTCCTCCTCTAGATCTCGCTGTCAGAGGTGTGGTGCGCGTCGCGCCGAGCGTGGTGTGGCGCGCGTCTCAGCGAAGGGGTGTAGCGTGCGTCGCGGCGTGGGGGGAGGTGAGGGGGACGAAGGCGAGGGGGAGAAAGTGGCGGCGGCGGCGCGAGGGGAGAGTGGGAGGAGACTGGGTGAGGGAGGCGTCCTTCCCTACTAACCTAGCGCGAGGGGGGCTTGTGTGGGCCTTAAAACGAGTAATGTAGTCAAGTACAGTACTACTCTGCTACTAGTATAGTATATCATAAACATGAGATAAAAAAAATCTAATTTTAAGAAATTTGGTTAAACAAATGTGGCTGTTGATATAGCATCACATGTTCACATATGACATGCATCACAAGTTCACATCACCAAGCAAACTAACTCATAACAAACATATTCACATCTGACATGCATCAGCAGGGCACATCACCAAAATAAGACTGCATCAGCTGGGCGCATCACCAAACTAGATTGTTGCTGCAAGGGAACTAGTTAGCTAGCTAGATGGCTTCTTTTGTGCTGCAGCCTCAAGTTCAACTAGCCTTGTCTCTAGTTTTACAACTCTTTCTGCCAGCTCAGCATTCTTCTTTAGAAGTTCAATCTCCTGCCTCTTTTGTGCGGCTTTAAGCTGCTCATCCTGCTTGTCGATTCCTTTCCAGATGTAGTCAATGTCATCCCGAGTAACAGCACGGTCCTAAAACAAAGGAAAAAATTATATTGATGCAAGCTTCATAACAGTTGTAATTTACAAGAAAGCTGTTTTAGCTCTAACTGGTTTCAAAACTTGCCTGCTTCTCTTCAGCCGATTCCTTGAGCTTGTTGATTTCAGTCCAAATCCTGTCAATGTTATGTGCAACAACTTCCTACAACAAATGGAAATTGATGCATTAGAACAATTGATCAGTGAAGATGTGAAGGTACAAGGACAAATCGTGCGTGATGGTTTCAGAACTTGCCTCATGGTCTTCAGAATCGTCACCGGAGTTGTTGCCGGAGTCGTCGCCGGAGTTGTTGCCGGAGTCGTCACCGGAGGAGATGAGGTCTACCAGCACTCTTTTGCCCGGGTCGTCGCTGGAGGAGTCCGCGCTCACCTCAATGCGCATGGACTGCTTCTTCCTTCGCGTTGAGGGAAAAAACCCTACCTCTCCATGGCGGGTGTCGCTGGAGTCCGCCAACTTGGCCCTTGCGCGCGTGTACGGCTTCCTCCCCCGGGCCGACGAAGAACCGGCCTCTTCCATGGAGCGCCGAGGAAGACGCACGGGGGCGGCGCGCTGGGACGGCTCCTCTTCGACACCGCGGAACCTCACTCTCTTGGCGGGGGTGGCGGACAGCACCGAGGAAGACGGACGGGGATGTGGTCGCGGGGCCTCCTCCTTGCAGAACCTCCCCCTAGTGTCGCGGGCCATACCTGCGACGGAGACGAGGCTGCGACGGAGACGAGGAAGGCGGAAGCCGGAGAAGGGGATAGAAGGCGGAAGGCAGGGCGGAGCGTTTATTAAAAAGGTTCGGATGCGCAAATGATACGATGATTAATAACCACCCGTCGCCAATGAAGGGGCGGGGCCAGGTCTATTCGAATGAAGAACAGTTTGCTTTTCCCCTTTTAATCTGCAATAAAATTTTGTATCACATATTTCTCCGTCAACCGTAATCCAAATTTGATGATATTTGTTTCTGAATTTTTCTAAAATCAACATCTATTCATTTATGACATTTTTTCGTATGTAATTCCATTTCTTGGATGTTGTTTATACACCTTATATTGTTCCTTATAAGTACAACATATAAATAATATTTGTTTTACACAACCATTACTAATGAAACTTTGCATTTCGTAATCTTATGGTGAACATAAGGTTATGTTAAAATTTCAAATGCATATGAGTTCGAACATGTTTTAAAGTGTGGAAAACTTCAATGTTGAAGTAACATTCTAAGAAACTATGTGAGAGATGTAGACATTTGTACACAAGTATAATCTTCCATTTTCGAAACCATTTGAATTTTTTTAGACAAGCTTAGGGACTTAAATTATGTTGCCAAGTCAATTTGTAGAATTTTTAGAACACACTAAGATGTTATTATAATTATTATATCGTAAACAAGAGATAAAAAATCTAATTTTAAGAAATTTGGTTAGACAAGTGTGGCTGTAGATATTTTATTCAAATACTAAATTACCAACTATGAATTGTTCGTATTTTTTACGAATTTTTTGGTGCTGTTTATGGGGTATAATATTTGAGGGAAGCAAGTTTCAATTCAGAAAAAATAGTGTCAGGCACACGCGTCAGTGTCAGAAGCCTATATAAAAAAAGATAACCGTAGCCTGCCCGACCGACAAAGGCGATGCGGGTAGACTAACCATCGTCGCCAACAAGTGCTCCATTGTCCGAATGCCCCTGGCCGGCATCCGCCCCGGCGACGGTGGTACACTAACCATCGTCGCCAACAAGTGCTCCATTGTCAGAAATGCCCCTTACCGAATGAATATGCATCCGCCCCGGCGCCCCGACCCCTGCCCCCTTCTTCTTCCCCGATCTGAGCTCCACCGCCGCCGCCCGCCCGTCCTTCCCCGCCGTCGCGCACATGTCGCACTACGCCGATTCGTCTGGAGGTGCACGTGCGAGGAGTAGGGTTCAAGGTTGCCGGAGCAGCCGCAATCACTCCATCGGCTTGGATCCAGTCGGTGAGCTAAGCGGCTTTCCACTGGTCCCTTGCCCGGACTGTGGTATGGCTCGGGTGGTGGAGGGGCGGACACAGAAGGAAGGTGAAAACCACGGTCGTCTTTATTTCAAGTGTGCAAGGAACTCGGTGAGTAGTCTATTGTGTCTCCCAAATCTGAGTTAGGGTTCTTATGTGCTTTTGATTCTGCAGTACACCAAGAATTATGGATTTTATCGTTTCCACAAGGAGTATCTCCAGATGCTGAAGGATGCTGGCGTCATTGTTTTTCGACCGTCGAACTGGGCAGACGCGGTCGATGAAGTAGTTGATTCAGTGGAATGTCAAATTGGGAGCGGCGAGCAGAGGCAAGCACTGGAGGACAAGCAGAGGAAGAAAGCACTGGAGGAGAAGATGGACAATGTGATCTGGAAGATGAACTTGATTATTGTGGCTGTTGTTTGTGTAGTATTTGGATGTTTACTGGGGATGTATGCGGCAAAGAAGTAATTCTGATGTTAAAAGTGGTGCTTTTGCTTCATCTGTGTGGATGAAGAATGAAAAATTTGTCACATATGACAAACTTAAATGTATGAATGAAGAATGGATGGAATGACAATTGGGTCACAAATCTTAATGTGTCACACATCACAAAATTCATCAATTCATCTGTGCTGACATTTCAATGCAGCACGAGGCAAAGGAAATGCGGATTATTAACACAAACAGAGTAACAAACTTCTGGCATAACTCTTGCATATATACACATTGCAATTCATTGTGAACTGCTGCCATATAATGACACAAATAGAGTAACAAACTTCTGACATACACATTGCAATTCATTGTAAGCTGCTGCCATAGACATTGCAATGCCTTCCAAAATAGGAGACATGGATTGATCTACCGCGTCTCTTAGATCTACTAGTTCATCACAAGTTCAACATACACACAGGAGGAACATATTAACAGAGGATCTACTAGTCCATCACAAGTTCAACAAGCACACTGGAAGAACACATTAACAGAGGAACAAATTAATTAAGCAGAGGTAGTCGCCGCCGGAGGAGCCCCACCGTCGAAGTCGGAGTCGGAGCCGGAGCCGGAGCCAGAGCCGGAGCCGGAGCCGGAGACGTCGAGGCCGCCATCGTCGCCGCCGTCGTCGTCGACGGGGGGAGCACTCCTCTCTCCAGGTCCCCAACCAAGACATTGATCTTGAAGGCGTAATCCTTCACGGTCGTCTGCAGCGGATGACTGGTTGGTGGGACCCCGAGATGAACGGGCCACCTTTCGAAGCTTCACGAAAGCATCGTGGAACAATTTCGCTGACCAAGTGGCTTCCTCAGCACTTAGTGCAGGAGCACGCACGGCCGCCACGGGCTGCAGCACCACCTTGCGCCGGGGCGGCTTCACCTCCTTGGGCAGGGGCGGCTTCACCTCCTCGGGCGGGGGCGGCTTCACCTCGGCGGGCGGGGGCGGCGGCACCTCCTCGAGCGGGGGCGGCTTCACCTCCTCGGGCTCGGCGGGCGGGGGCGGCGGCACCTTCTCGGGCTCGGCGGGCGGGGGCGGCGGCACCTTCTCGGGCTCGGCGGACGGGGGCGGCGGCACCTTCTCGGGCTCGGCGGGCGGGGGCGGCGGCACCTCCTCCCTCCCCCGCTTCCTGGATGGCTCGCTTGACGATGCCATGCGCGCGTTTGAGGAAGAAGAAGCTCTTGGATTCACTTCTTGGTGACCGGAGACGGTGGTGCTGGGGTTTTCTTGGTGCCGCGGTTGACGAAGTTCTTGGCCGGCCGGGATTTATATTGACTAGACGGCGAACCGTCAGGCGGCCGGTCACGTGCCTCGGAACCCGTGTCCGCTCAGGAGAGCTCTTGGCCACAAAAAGAATCATGTGGTCACAAGGAGACGTGTGACTGTTCATATTTTATTCAAAATACCAAATGCCCAACTACTCCTATGAGTTGTTCGATTCTTAAAAAAAACTATGAATTGTTCGTATTTTTATTAATTTTTAGGTGCTGCTTTATGGACCCTAATTTTTTAGGGAAGCAATTAAGTGTCATTTCAAAAAAAAAGCGTCAGCAGCCTAGTATAAAGAAGGTAACCATTGCCCGCCCGCGTACCAGCCAACAAAGCGACGCGGGTTTGCTAACCCGCGTCGGCATTGACTACTCCCTCCATCCCAAATATTTACACTTGTTGACTTCCGTGCTTCACGTTTGACCATTCGTCTTATTTGAAAAAATTGTGAAAGTATTATTTATTTTACTATGACATGTTTTATCATAATATATATTTTAAGTATATCACAATTATTTTTACATTTTCACAAATTTTTTGAATAAGACGAATGGTCAAATGTGATTTGTAAAAGTCAAAGGGTGTAAATATTTTGGGAGGGAGGAAGTATCCATTTTGCAAAATGAATATTCAACCGCCCCCTTCTTCTTTCCGAATGGATAAGCGCAGCACTTTCCTTGAAAAAAAAGCGCAGAGGAGGCGTGAGAGGAGACGTGGAGACAGAGACGACGATGAGCACCGGCGAGGGGCCAAGCAGCGGACGACCCCGCGCACCCGGGATCGAGGAGAACCGGAACACGAAGCGGTGCCGCAACTGGATCCGCGCGCGTGCCGGCGAGATGGCGGCGAAGAGGGAGACGACGATGAGCGCCGGAGAGGGGCCAAGCGGCGGTGGAGTGAACCCAATGCCGGAGACGAGGGTCCTCGACTGGATCCTCTCGGATTCCGACGAGGGGCCAAGCAGCGGCAAGGAGGAGCGTGCCGGCGAGGGGGCAGCGAAGTGGGCGAGGGGCCTGCCTCACGTTTGCGAGTACAAGTGTCTGGCAACTACGAAGAGGTGTCGAGGGAGCGGCGAAGAAGGTGTAGAGGACCTCATCTCTGACTCTGGCAACGACCACGACGACGGCGAGGTAAGTTTCTCTGAATCTCACTGCCTTTTTACTTGTTCCATAGATGGAGCTTAAGGTAGCTTGAGCTTCATAAAGTTAATTAGTGCCTATGATGATGTCTTCCATGCTTGTCATGATCTTATACCAAGTTCTGAGGCAAATCAGTTCTGAACTAAGTTCTGCTTTTACTTGTCACACCCTGCTATGAAGCCTAGGATAATTTTCAAGTTCTTATATAATTTTCCTATGACTGTTCCTATACTGCTCCAAGTTCTGAGGCAAATTAGTTCTGAATTAACTATGTTGTTCTTATACCATGTTTAACCCTGTTTCAGGCAAAACTCTTTGAGTCGCGAGCAGAGTTTGAGTTACTTCTAAACCTTAATGTCTGGGATTATGTGAAACCTGAGTTTGAAAAAATCACGAAAGAAGTGAACATCCTCATCAAAAAGGCTAAGCACATAAGGAGGTACAAGTATACTACTGAACAAAATCTCGAACCCATTGAAGGTGCGCTCGAAGGGCTTCAAGAATCCTTGGTTGCTTACGAAGAGGCTGCAAAAAGAGCCAATCTTGATGGGGCATGATCTAGTTCAAGCTTGTTGATGTGCAGGGTCAGTAGCCATACTTTTGTGGATGTTCAAGGGGCATGCCTTTGTTGATGTGTATGGTCAGATAGCACGACCATAGCAAATAATGTGATGGACAAGTTAAGTCCTAGCCTGATATATGGACAAGTTAACCTTTTGTAATAATTATCTTTATTCCTGTGGACAAGTTATCTTCATCTTTGTGGACAAGTTATCTCTCTTATGATGTCTGTTTTGTCTCAGAAGATATGTGTGTTGATTGTGCCTGTATGTCGAAATGGAAGCAATGAGAGATGGAGTTGACCTGTCAATGAGGACAGACTCAAAGGAGACGATGATTAACAAACCTCCGTCTCATTTGTTCACTGCCGCCGCGCTCCCGCTTCACGGCAGTGAAGAGTGCTCTCAGACTTTAACTATTGGGCTCTCAAACTAGTAACGGGCGTCAAATGCTCATCGGTAACGGACTTTATAGCACGTTACCAATACGGAGTGATCAGTAACGGACTTAAACAGCCCGTTACCGATAGGGCATTGATTAGTAACGGACTTTACTAGCTCGTTACCGATAGGTTTAACCTGTGTAACGGGCTCTATTTAACGTCCGTCACAAAGAATTCATGTAACGGGCGTTTAAGAAGACCGTTACCAGAAGTCCACATTGGTAACGGGCGTTGCGGAGGCCAACCCCGGGGTCGGCCTGCCGCGCTTATCTGTAACGGGCGCCAAGTAACAACCGTTACAGATGTGAGTGCATGTAACGGGTGTTAAGGGTCCGTTACAAATGCTGCGTGACCTATTTAAGGTTTTCACGTAGTGTTCCTCCGTAAGGGGCGATGCGGCAACACCGGGAGTCACCCGGAGGAGGACGCCTAGGTGGGATACTGAGCTGGTGGGACGCGGCGGGGCACTGCATCGGCGGCAGAGGCTGGGCTGTGGCGTCGGGAGTTGTACTGGAGGACGACGTGGAGGTGTCGTGCATCGGCGGCAGCGGCGGCGCTAGGACGTGAACATACCAACCAATACGAGCCAAAATTGGCCACCACGTAGCAAAATGGGCCGACACGCGAAAATACACATATACCATTTCCATCATTTTCAGAATTTGTTACTGGTCCACAAATAATTGGTTCCGGTCCACAAATTTTGTTCCTTGTAACCGGTTCCTCATATTTCTAAACCACCCGATCTGGACCGATGGACGGCTCATAAAATCCTCAAGTATTGAAGAAACAGTCGAAAATCACAGTCATTTTCAGGAAAAAAAATACAGCAGAAGTAATGATTGTGTTACTTATGTGACTTATGTCTCTGAGATACTGCATATGAGCAGGATACACATAGACATTAGAGTACTGTACTTCTGAAGAATCGTTGGCATGCGTCTCTCCTTGCACCACTCTACTGTTTCTTTGAAAATTGAGACAGCACAGCACGCAATTTTCATTGCCTGCTACTCTTGAAAGAAACCTGAGGCGCACACTGACGAATTTTTCCAAGGAACTTATAAATCCACTAGTGATTGAAGAAAAAACAGTTAAAATACTTCGGTGCTTTTTTCTTGATTTTTGACAGATCAGAGTCATTCTGGAGTATATATACAGAGAGAGAATGATATAAAACACTGAGGCCTTGTTCGGTTGTCCCCTTCCTGGCCGGGAATGCGGCCCAACCCATGGGGGACACCTGGCCTGGGATCAATACCACCCCTCCAAAAAAATTGCCGTTCGTTTAACCCCCTCCTATGGCCTGATACCGGACCAAACCCACTTGTGCCCCTTATTCTAGCCTGGGAACAAAACATCGACTAGATTGTCGTGGAAACCGACCCCGGCGGTGCCGTCTTGCGCGAGGGGAGAGGCCGCGCGAGGCTCCGCGGTTAGCGGCGGCGGAACGCGTGAGGAGAAGGACGCAAGGACGACGACGGATGACGTCTACGGCGACCCCTCCCAGCGGCGACCGTCCCGATGGCGTCTCCTCTCGGTAGCGGCGGCGGCGTACACAATGGCGGAGCTGCACCTGGGGCCTCCCAGGCTGAGGCCTTAGTCAATGGCCCAGCGAAGCCCACGTTTCTCCTGTAATTTTTGACCCAAAGAATGAAATCTTGAGGCCAGCTGCTACCAGATCACGACAAAAAACAAGTAGGAAAGGCAACAATCCTTCCTCTCTGCTACCATATCGTGACTAGTGCGTTGCCACATGCGAGGCAGGCACCACAGGGCACCAGCCTCCGGCAGCCTGCCCTAGTCGTCGCTAAAAGCTGACTCCGCCACTGGGCGTACAGCATGTCGGCGACGGCGAGACCAGAGCGGCCTTCTCCCCTCAATAGTCTATCCCCTCCGGCGGTCGTCTTCTCACCGGTGAGGCAGCCATCCTCACCCTTCACCTCTTCTCTCATACGGTTAGGGTTCACCTCTCTCTCTCTCACGGCTAGGGTTCTTGTGGCACATGCCCAGATCTATGAATTCTCGCCCTTAACCTCTTCTGGTTGCTCTTGTATGGTGATTCTTGATTTGTGTAGTGATTCTTGATTCGCAATAACTGGTGGTGATTTTGTATTATACTTGCTTCGGTAGAGAGCAAATATCATATATCTGTAAGATATTATGCTTGCTTGAATATAGAGCAACAGTTTAGTGGAGCGATCAGACACCAGAATAGCATGTGCTCTATTCACTGGAGAACTTTATTCAGGGCCATCAATGGATTGCTTACTAACTGCTGTAGATCCTTGTTATAGCACTTGAACAGCACACTGAATTTTCTGGAATGATAAAATATCTTTTGTCAATATTCTATGAAACTGGAGGCACATGTGTTTCCTGGTAGATCCAAATAGACATAGTTCAGGTCCTGAGATTACTAACATGCTGGATCCTGGTAGAAAGAATCACTTCTACTGTTAACCTTGAGTTCAGGTGCTGAGATGAGAATCTATTTGAAATGGTGAATGGAGTGACCTGTGTACATTCAGCTTTGGCTCATGTAACCTGATGGTATGCTAACCTGCTACTACACTTTTGATGTGAAATGGTACACTAGAAACCAGTGCCCTACTGTAAGTGACTGCTGTTGTGAAGCTCAAAATAGTTTTGTTTCAATACCATGAAATATATATTTCTTACATGTATGATAGCAAGAACATGATGACTTATATATTGTACAATAGGTCCAGTCAGCCCTGTTTCACTGGTATGCGCACTGCATTAGTTTCAGGGAACTCGATAGAGTCCTGCTGTAGATCAGTAGCTGCAAGTTACTATAATTCAGCAGAGTACTTCTTTGTTTCAATATATCTGAATTGCATTGACTATGTTTTTGATGAATCTAATGTAGGAGTTGGTGAGGGATGGTACAAGACCGTGATCTTTGGCTAGGAGAGGACTCATCGCTATCTTTTATTCATGTATGATCGTACTTGAGATTATATCTTATCTATTTTGTTTACTATAGTTAAGAGAGAGAACATCATGTGTTGAGTATATGTTTCATTCAGAGATTAGAGCCATCTCAGACATCGACTACAAGTCCATGAATTGGAGTTTTAGTTTCAGAGTATACAAACTCCATACGTGCATTGTGTGTATATATCTTGTGCTCAATGGTCAGTATTTACTTAGATGCATCCAGCTGCTAGATGTATGATTGTCAATGCTTGTTCTTGCTCCTCTGCTGGCTTGAATCCCTGCCAGCCAGTGCCAGCCGAACACATGTTTCATTGCCGTTACAGAAAATTCGTTTAACTGCATCAGCGTTACCAGGAGGGTTTGTAGCGTTCGACCGAATGAGGTTTTTGGGGGAAGGGATTAAACCCAAGATGTATTAAATCCCAACTGGGAACAAGTGGTGGGAAGGGGATTCACCCAACCCCGGTCTGTATTAAATACTCTTGGGTTTTCACCCCTCCCAGCCGAACAAGGCCTGAGCTTTTTTATTATTCTTTCTATCTAATATAATGGATGACAGTGTTAGGGTATGACGATGCAAACACTTTGCTGAGACTTTAGAGTACTCCAATAAAATATTATGGCTCCGTTGGCCATTGGATACAAACTCTTGGTGATAACTATAAATCTATAGTGTCCTTGAACATAATAAAAGTCGTAAGAAAAGGACTGCAAATAAGCTTATGCTCTGAACCTACCCAAATGCCATGTCCGGTTATAAATAGCAGGTGGTGTGGTGGATGCTTCGAAAACCTACATACAAGTACTGCACAAGAACGAAGCAGCACTTCTTCATTATCAGTGTCTAAGCTTATTAGACTTGGGAGTCATCAGGAATTCAGATGGCTGTGTTCCAGGTGACACAAGTAGTGTTGAGAAGTAGCCGTTTCGGTTTTGGCTTGTCGACATGCTGAAACTTCTATGCTCCATGTTTCATCGCGTGTTCCTTAATTTACTTTGTGTTGGTGGTTGGTGCCACACGGGCGCGTAGCTGTCTTCCAGAAGATATCAAGTAGCCAAGGTTATTAATGTGGAATCCTAAATACGTTTTAGCGTGTGTGCTTATTATTAGTTACCCCCAGAATTCATGTGTTCTCTTCTTGGAGAAAATTAAAGTCTTTGTAAAAAACAATTAATATGTAGATTAAATAAGCAAATAGAGAGTAGTGTACAACATCTCTACATGTTTTAGTGTTATTTTAATTTATTTTGAAGCGTTTGGGAAGATCCTATTATGCATTGACTATATGATCCAATTAGCACCTTTTCGTTATTCCTTTATTATGGTGCATGTTTTTTTCATGAGCCGTCCATCCGGTGAAATCTAACGGTAGAAGTATTAGGAAGTACCATGAAGTTTCTATGAGGAAGTACTAGGAAGTACTAAATTGGTGGGACCCACAATAAATTTTAATTAATATATTTTTTATTCTGAAAGGGCATAGGAGTAATTTTCCTCCGATTCGTCAGCTCCCGACCACCCCCCTGAATCCTTGGCCTCAATTCCTCGGTAGCCTGTCCGTGTGCGTGTGGGGTCGGGCTGTCCGCGGCGGCGTGGGGAGGCCGACACATGAGGCTGTACCGTCCGCGGCCTTAGCGGCGGCTCGGGGAGGTCGGCGCGTGGGGCAGGGCGGTCCGCGGCCGCAGAGGCGACGGGCGTAGGGAGGCCGGCCCGTGGGGAACCGTGAGGCCGACGCGCACAAGATCTGATCCGAGGCGATGGAGCCACCATTCCGGGCAAACGTGCTCAAGGGGAAGGCGGCATTAGTCACTAGTAGTGGATCTGACATCTGCTTCGAGAATGCCGCCAAGCTCGAGCGCCATGGCGCGTAGGTCGCCATCATGGGCGAACATGTGCGACCTGCACAGTGGTTGTGCGGGTGTGCACGCGGGGTCTCTTCGGAGCCTCCGCGGCATCTGCTTGGAGGTAAGCCTTGTCCTCGATCTGTGCAGCGAAAGCTTCGCGCCTGGTGCGTGTGTGGGTTTCTAACCTTCGCACAAATGGGCGGCACTGTCATCCCTATTGGACTCTATCCCGCACTGCCCTACGGATTTGCTTGTTCACCTCTACCGTGGCTCTGCTTGTCTACTTCCGGCGCTTCTACTTTGTCTGCGCTCTCCTTGTTGTTGGAAATGCAAAATCAAATGTCGGGTGGTAAAGTTCGCCTTTTGCCGGCCCTCCCTCCTTTGGAGCTTCCTCCCCTCAAAGGGCGTTGGATGGCGGTATGCGACGCCCGGATGTGCTCAATTGGTGTTGCCCTCAGCTCGATGGGAGGTCGTCGTCTCCGGTAACACTCAAGTCAAGTTGTTCCCCCTCCACCCTTAGCCCCCGTCCTGCTGGGCGAGCTCTCCCAAGTCGTTGGAGGGTAGCACACAGGGTGCGCATAGCTGCGACGGGTGGCGCGGATACTCCTCGGCTCTTGCGGAACTGGCAAGCACGTTGCTCGGTTGTAGCTTCATTTGACATCGGTAGAATGTAATCTTTGTGTTCTTTGTGTTGTGTCTTCCGTCTCCGCTTTGTACTCGTTGCGGTATGCCTACAACTTCCTTATGTAATCTGTGGACTTGCCACACCTTGTAACTCCGTCGTTGGCCTTTCGGCTGTTGATTTGGTAATGAAATGTTCAGGGGGGCGAACTCCGCCCCCAGTTGACGCTTCAAACAAAACTATTGTGTGCAACGGCGGCAGCAAATGGGTGCTGAATTGCTGGTCGGGTCATGCCATTGTGATCTAAAATGCAGGTGAAGCTGATGGGGGAGCCAACTGAGTAACTGACTGCTGAAGTAGCTGGTTTGTGACATGTCGAGGACTCGAGGGCTCGAGGCAGATCAGGGGAAGGGGCAAGCGGTTTGAAAATTAAGCTTATTATCCACTCTCCGTTAAGTTCCCCAACTTTTGATGTTTGGGTGTTCTGAATTTTGAGTTGCAACTGCTGCAGAACTTTCTGCCTTAAAAACTTATGAAAATGGATGCCTTGATTGTGTGCTTGAGTATAATTTGTTACGGTAGCGAGAAATTGCAGAGAGTTTGGTACAATACCCAATTACCCATGCAGGTTGTGAAATAAGTCAAGCAAATCTTAAGCCTTTTTCAAAAAGAACGTACTCAGAAGTAGGGTTACTGATTTTGGCGAAATTTCACGAATTTCAGTAATTGGTGGTGACTAAAAGAAAATTCCGAAATTCACTAAATTACACTTATGAATATACTTTAATGTAAATATAGTATTGTCTCTCATATTTTCTATTGTTTGTGTTGCATGTTCTTCGAATCAATATATAGTAGTACACCAAAATATTAGTTTCAATCAAAAAAATGTTCAAGAGTCTTATAATTTGATGAAGACTAAAACAATTCTGTTGAAATTTCACCAAAATTTTGGTAATTGCAACAGTGACCAAAAAACCAAAAATGAAATTGTAAACCCCTGCTCATTAGTGCTCGTATGTACATATTACATTCATACGAGGAAGATATATAATTATATTTAAGACCTACATATATATCCATGAATTCAACATCCACATATGACATACGCATCCAACTATACTTCTAAAGCAGCTTTCGCAAATGCATGCATCCCTACTTACTAAGCCAGTGGGGTTAAGACTACCTCACCATTTTTATTAAAAGAACATGTGTCCCTACTTGCGCAACTTGTAATACTTTTGTTGTTGAAAGTTGAAACAACAGCACAAATGCTCTCATTGTAGCCCAAGATTGATGAAAGAAATTAAAGAATCTACATGCCGGATCAGGCCTGAGATAATGTGGACGGAACATTTCATAATGTTTCGATCAGTTTTTCTTGATTTTCACCAATGTACCTGAAGCTAAACAAGTTATATATAATGGTATGGTATGAACTAATGCATGTATGTATCCATTCAACACCCGGAATAAGTGTCAGCAGTCCATCAGTACTATGCACATTATTGTGCTCATAAGTCATAACTGAAGTTGATTCTGATGATCCAGCGCTGAACATCAGGATTTAGGACCCAACGCAAGTATGCAAATTAAACAGAGAAACCACATCATCGATTCTACTCAACCACAAGTTGAATGTACGTGCACAGATGCATACATGTAGGTTTTTAGTATACTACCGTTGATTGACATCTTAGTTTAGGATGTATCAAGAACTCAGCATGAACGGAAATTTAAGGATGCAGTTCCACCGATGATCCTTAGCTCGCTGTGGGCTATAGTTTCGGCTAGCACAGCTTTACAATTGTTGTCTTCTCACCTAAGCTCTTGCTCTTCAGCTCGAACGGATTGCGCATCTGGAAGGAAAAGGCTGGCAAGCTAGTGCGCAGAACTTGCTGCGCGTCTTTTGAATCTTACATCATGTATGAGATTAAAACAAGTTTCTTTGCAAATCAAATTTTAGCAGTTCAGTTCACCCGTGCCTGATCAAAGAGGGAACAAAGCAGGGCCAAAGCAATGCAAGTTGCAACAATCTTGTGTGGTAGTTTCCATTATGAATTGCAACACATGGAGGAAAGCCCAACTTGATTGAGGCGCGTGCAACAAAGAGTTAACACCTTTTTTTTCCGAGAATCGATTCTTTCGCTTCATTTTAACAGGTTTCTTGCAACATGAAAAATTGCAGAGCTGTCAGGGTGTGAAAAAGAGATAGGTTTTTTACGGTACACAATACCACCCTGTACCACCGGTTGAAAAGAACTCGTATATAATAGAAAAGGACCTATATGTAAGGATCTGACGGTTGAGATTTATTTTGTACCACCGGTTTCTTTAGTGTGGTATGGGTGGTATTCATAGGTGGTATCGGTAGTATATGAGTATTATCAGAAATATACAAAATAATATTGTTGTAATATATGAAATTAAGTCTTTTATGTAACCTTGGCAGCGGGAAAATTTTT
Organism: Cenchrus fungigraminus; assembly: GCA_036936925.1. Classification (NCBI taxonomy): domain Eukaryota; kingdom Viridiplantae; phylum Streptophyta; class Magnoliopsida; order Poales; family Poaceae; genus Cenchrus; species Cenchrus fungigraminus. The sequence goes on along the minus strand of CM072770.1, from coordinate 121,255,937 downwards.
CCAAATAATATACATAGAGCAAATTACCATTTTACCCATAGTAAAAAACCGAAAAAAAACCGATAATATCACCGTACTACCGTTGGGTGGTATTGTGCACAGTAAAAAACCTCAAAAGAGAACTCCTTTTTTTTGTTTTCAAGAACTCCTAATATTAGAAGAACCAATATAAACGTACAGTATTACAAGAACTAAAAGGTATCAAAGTTACATGTTTTCCCCTTAAGAAAGTTATTGTAGTTATATAATGGATGATTAATTTTTCCTGAAGGGTTGAGATCACATGATAAGCATGGTGCAGTACTAATTCAAATTTGGACGTCCTATACAATTAACACTTGGCAGCAGGCTTCAGGTTCTAGTAGGTACTGGACTACTGGAAGGCATAACTACAAGAGAAGAACGATGAAAAAAATTAAGATGATCTAGACTTGACGAGGTCAGATTCAGGTACAATAAAAGAAGAAGAAATGCTCGGTGTGCTTTAATTAGATGCCACATGCACAGCTTCAGATTTTCTTGTGCTATAGCTGAATATATAACTGTAGTACAAATTCCCCACATTTTCAAATTGTAAGAGGAGGACAATAAAGAAAATTAAAAAGTTGAGCGGTTTCGAAACTGTCCAAAGGCAAGGTGTAGTAGCTGCTATAAAATACAAGGTGCCCGATGTTGTAGAATGAAGCTACAAATTAGCACACACGGGAACGGCAAAGCTTCTATTACTTCCTTCCCAGTCCCAGCTTGCCTTCCTTTCCGTTTTCGTTGCTGAGCTGATGCTCCAATTCCTCTACGTCTGATGAGCTTTGGGCATGCGAGGCACCGGGAATCTATGGAAGAGTATGACATCATTTAGCCCTCTACCACACACCGAAACATCCAGTATGATGTAATGGAGTTGCCGCTCCTGCTCAGCTTGGTTGATTCTGCGCAAGCATTGTGCGCAACGGCAGTGCAGCGAGAAACGCACTCCAGCCGTCCCACGGCAGAGCGCGAGCCAAGCTCAGCATTATGACTTGGGCGCGCGGCCACATCGATGGATCATTCCAAGAAACTGCAGAACCCGACCACCAACTCATCATGGTCGCCACGCGGTGGCGGTGACTACAGCAACTGCTGCTACTCAACATATGATGCATTCAATTGTACTCCGATCCTTACCTTTGCAGAACTTGTATTAGATCGAGTTGAAACAACTCTATATCATCAGCCATCAGCAGTTCAGCACGTACTCGTGTTGTAGCTAGGAGGAAGACTAATGAAAGAACTTAACACAACACTTCATGCCTCATTAGGCCGCAGGGAATGTACAAAGAACATCTCACAATATTTCAATTAGTGTTCTTGATTTCTCACCAATGTACTTAGCTTCAAGCTGAGCAAGTCGTGCAACTTATTATGGTATGAATGCGTCATGTGTGCATTATCCCTCAAAATAAGTGTTTGTACCTTACGTCCATAAATAAAGACAGCAGCGCCCACCAGTACTACATGTACGTAGTAATGTAGCATACATTGTGCTCACAACTGAAGTCAATTTCCGAGCACATCAGAATTCGGGACCCAATGCAAGCTAGTATATATACAGAGAAACCACAACATGGATTCTCCACTCACTCTCACAATTTGAATGTGCGTGCTCACATACTACCGTCGATCGACACCTTGGCTTAGGAGGTATCAGGAACTCAAGATGAACACAAGGAGGTAGTTCCACTGACCCTTGTTAGCCCGTCTTTCCTTGTATGCTGTGCAGTGGGCTGTGTATACTGAAGGACCGGAACGGCGAACCAGAGAGGGGGGAGTGAATGGGAGCCGATAAAAATTCTACTCAAGAATTCGGCCTATGAACCCAATTTCACTCGGACACCTCCATAAGCTTCTCTTGCCAAGTCCACGTAGCCACTGGAGTGCTACTGGACCTAGGAGCAAGATCCAACCAACAGCAACACGAAACACACAGCGGAAATTAAAACACCTCGAAACAGCTGCTGGCAACCAAAACCGGTCAGGCCGGTTTCTGAAACCGGTCAGACCGATCTTCTGGGACTTAGCCTCTCGCAGGCAGGGGAAACCGGTCAGGCCGGTTTGGCAAACTGGTCAGGCCGGTTTTGTCCAGGAAATCCCCAAAAGACCTTCGAGACTATACCTGCCCCAAAACACCTCAAGAACCTATCCACCTTTGAACAAGAAAAGCCATAGCAAGACCGAGACTCTCCTGCTCAAAAATCCTCACGACAACCCACTAGGGCTAAACCGGTCAGATCGGTTTGGGAAACCGGTCAGGTCGGTTTTGCCTGGACAGTCGGGAAGAACTCAACCCGCGGGAAAAACCTAGCCTTCACCTCAATCGATCTCCCAATTCGTTCTACGGATTCAAGTGAGACTTTGGGGATAGCTGTGGTACCTCGTGGGCTACCTTTGGCTAGAAGCTCGGTCCCCAAAACCTACTCAATCAAGAGGAATCGAAAGTCAACCCTCAAGAACACCTTTCCACGGACTCCACCGAAAACCACAAAATTGAAGCCGTTTCGGAGGGTTTGTTGGAGCAAGATCACCAAGCAAAAAGGCACAAGGTCATCATACGTGACATCCAACAAGAATACCTCAAAGAAACGCCCCCAAAACTTCCCCACGGAAAATCCAAGAAAAGGCTCCGAAAATCACCAAAAAGGGAAAACGGGAAGAGCACAAACAAGCCTTGAGGAACCACGCTGAATCATCTATACATACCATGAAGGGTTCATACAAGGTCTAGCTTCCGCCCGATCATCCTTCCCTCTCACAAGATCTCACCATGAAGCTCTCAAGCTAGTCCTAGAAATCCCAAGGAAATAGGAAGAGAAAAATAGCAAAACTAATGAGCTAGGGTTCCAAGAGATGGCTGCCATCCTCTCACTACTTGGGTTATATGGAGACAAGCCGAAAGACTAAAATACCCCTAAGACCTAAACTAGGATACACGCCCACCAAGGGCACTTTGGGAAATTGTCTTCGTAGAACCATCAGACGGATGCCCGGCGACCGCACTTCTCGTAGCCTCGACGCAAGCCTTGCGATCCCGACGCGTGTCCTCTGCTTCGAAGCTTCCGGCGCCCTGCGACCCCAAACCGGTCAGGCCGGTTTCCCAAACCGGTCAGGCCGGTTTTGGCCTGACAGCCACGTCTGGTCTTCGGCCTCGGCTTTGTGGCTCAGCCGAGTAACCCGGTGGTTTTCTGGTGAACCACCGCAAACCCCGCGAACTTGATGTAGCCTCCACAAATCACCACTCATGACTCGGCTCGCACGAAGTCCTAGCTCGACCTTGGTTTTGAGGCTCAACCAAGAAACCGTCCACCGACTTCATCTTGCTGTTCTTGCCATCATGCGGTCCGCTCTTGACCCCGCTGGCCATCGGGTCCCTCGAACCAAGCCTACTTGTCTTCTCCACACCTGGAGGCCTCACCGGCAACGACCTTTCGCGCTTGTTCTTCACCTGCACCAACACCAGTCAAGCCGCAACCTGCACCTGCAATACTTAGCCAAGAATCAGTTCACACAACGTTGTCAATCACTCATCACACCAGGAAGCGACCATCCACCGGTCCTCGAACCACACATGGCTCTCATATACGTTCAATATCAGCACTCGGCACAGCTTTGCAATTCCTTTCTGTAATCTGCTCTTCAGCCGGAACGACATAATGAACATCATTAGGACGAAAAAGCTGGAAATCTAGTGTACAGAACTTGCTAGAACAATTTTGATAGGTTGACCTTATTAGTGAGATCAGGAACAAGCTCTCTTCTCAACCCATTGTCAGCTGTTATGTACTTCTGTTCACCGTACCTTCGCCTGTCTGATCAAAAAGGGAACAAATTAAAGGGCCAAAAGCAAGTCGCAACAATCTTGTGTGGTAGTTTCTGACTATGATACACTGTAATTGCAACATCTGGAGTAAAGCCCCACCTTGATTGTGACTTTGCGGGGCGTGCAAAGACTTAACACCTTTTTTCTTCAAGAATCGATTCTTTTGCTTCATTTTTAACAGGTTTCTTGTAACATGGAAACTTGCTGAGCTCTGTCAGCGTGTAACAATGCATGAGCACTCTTTCTTTTTCAAGAATCCCGTCGTGATAACGTTAGCTCATGGTAAGTCAATGCATGCTTTTGATACTGATACCTCAACTGAGACTCAGAGCACCTGCCATGCTTCAGGTTTCATGTGCCAAACATTTACATTAACATATTTCTAATAAGAAAAATAGGACCATGAAGTAAAACGTTGACTGTTGTGGAGCTTCCCAGTGGCAACATCTGGCGATAAATAGGAGGAAGCCCGACGCCTTTGGAAATATCCTACATGAGAACAACAGAATTAAGTTCGAGTGCTCAACGAGATCAGCTCGGCTCATTCTTCCATTTCTGCATCTGAGCTTTGGCATGGGAGTCACCAGGAAACCGTGGAGAACGAATACGGCCTGTCACCTTCTACGTCGCACTATCACGGCCTGCCACAGATTAGAGTACAGTACTCAAGAATTGTTGGCATGCGTCTCTCCTTGCACCACTATACAGTTTCTTTGAAAATTGAGACAGCACAGCACGCAATTTTCTTTGCCTGCTACTCTTGAAAGAAACCTGAGGCGAACTGAACACTGACGAATTATTCCAAGGAAGTAATAAATCCACTAGTGATTGAAGAAAAAACAGTTCACAATATTTCGGTGCTCTTTTCTTGATTTTTGACAGATCAGAGTCATTCAGGAGTATATATATAGAGAGAGAGTGATATGAAAACACTGAGGGGGATCTTTTTTTTATGACTCTTTCTCCAATACTTGAGGATTTTAGGAGCCGTCCATCAATTCAGATCGGGTGGCTGTAAAATAGGAGGAACCTATTACAAGGAACTAATCTTGTGGATCGGAACTAATCTTTTTTTATTATTCTTTCTGTCTAATATAATGGATGACATTGTTAGGGTATGACGATGCAGACACTTTGCTGAGACTTATAGAGTACTCCAATAAAATATTATGGCTCCGTTGGCCATTGGGTACAAACTCTTGGTGATAACTATAAATCTACAGTGTCCTTGAACATAATAGAAGACGTAACAAAAGGACTGCAAATAAACTTATGCTCTGAACCTACCCAAACGCCATGTCCGGTTATAAATAGCAGGTGGTGTGGTGGATGCTTCCAAAACCTATAAATGAAGTACTGCACAAGAAATGAAGCAGCATTTCTTCATTATCGGTGTCTAAGCATATTAGACTTGGGAGTCATCAGGAATTCAGATGGCTGTGTTCCAGGTGACAGAAGTAGTGTTGTGTCACACCTGATTTTCCGAAAAAAACCAAATGCATCTCATATGTGCGCCAGGATCAAGTTTACACACATATGATAGACGTCATGAGTGAAATATCATTAAACAGCAATAAAAACGTACAAGAGTTAAACTATTACATTATCTCTTTATTACACTCAGACGTTAGACTCGAAGGTCTTTACAACGATCAAACGATAACTATGAAGACGTAACTCCATCTTCATCTTCACGCAAGCCTCAGAACTCATCGTAGTCGCTGAAGTACTCTTCTCCAGTGTTCTCCTCTGAACAGCGGGTAAGCAAGGGTGAGCACACTTATGGTTGGAGCTCAGCAAGTGGGGGAAGATGCAAGGCTATCAAGGATAGGCTAAGGTTTACAGCGGTTAGCATTTTAATGTTTGTCAAATTTTATTTGCAAGCACCTATTTACTAGGTGTAAGTTTATACCAACCCACTTAAGCATTTAGGAAAGCATCTCATCTCAAAACCATATGAAAACCACGATTTAATTCCATCTTTATGTTTGATTATCATGTGAGGGTCCAGGCCGCTCTTGACCGTGAGCACGGCTGATCGATCAGTTTTACACTCTGCAGAGGTTGTACACTTTCACCACAGCTCGCGTAAAAGTTCCGAAGAACTTTGAACCCAACCACGCATGTGCTGATCAGGCACAATACCACACTTCTGAGGTGTGATTGCATAGGGACGCTACGAAGCCTTTACAAAGGTATGCAGAAGACCAACAACCCGCGACAGTTACAGCAGCGGAGCGGACCATAACCCTCCCTAGTGGACAGCACCTTAGCAAAGGCTGCGGCCAAGAGGACCGGGCTATACCCCTTCAACTCCGGCCCCCTGTGCTCCTTTCGGATAAGGCTGTCAGATAATTCCACACTCCTAATTCATTGGCTAAGCCAGAGCCATATGGACTGTGGTTGCACTGTTTTTCTGGGTGGTTCTCCATGTTCTGATTAATTCATATGATCTTGTTATTAACCATAAGCACACACACATATATATATCACCAAAGATATCATGATCAACATTCATCATATTGTAAAAGATTCATTTGAACCATCCCAAGTTATAGCAACTAAGCATTTCTACCCAAAACATTTATTTAAAAGGGTTGTCCAAGGTAATAGGGATAAAATTCTAGTCATGTCCTTAAAAAGGTGATTTTCCCATCAAATTTATGCAATACAACATTTAAAAGTAAACTTAGTTATCATGCAAGTTGTGTGGGACAAAAATAGAATATGAAGGGGGAGAAGTCCACTTGCCTTCCTTGCTTAAACACTGGAATTCTTCTTCTTCAAAAACTTGCTCTTGATCCACTTTAACTGGCTGCTCACTTGAAACTGGCACGATGTCTACGAGCACACAAGAAAACATACAATAAACAAAACAATACACCAAGCATGAAAAGCTTAAAGAGAGAACAAGGGTTTGGCTCTAGGAACGCGAACACAAAAGCACTAGGAACTATCAGGAGCTTTGGATGATCACAAACAAGAGCTAGCTATGCGCTTGGTATATTTTAATTAAGTAAAATCATGTGCATAGGCTATTTCAGAGAAATACCCTATTTATAATTAAGCAAGTTATTTTATATTTAAAAGACGATGTAAACTTAGTCTAATTTTATTTATAAATATTCAAGTAAGATTTATGCAAATTAAACATTTAAATTCAAAAGAAGCATGTAAAAGCATCTAGGCGTTTATATTTATATTTCGAGTTATACTAATCAAATTATAACTCAAAAATACATTTATATTCATATTAATCAAATTAACATTTAATTGAGAAAACTCGGGATAGACCTATGTTGCTTTTATTTAGGAAACAAATTGCATATAGATTAATCAATTTAAGTTTGATTATGAAAACCAAGGTGTACATCTAATTAACTTTAATTATAAAAAATATTTAACTAGTATTAATCATATTAACTTTCTTATGAAAACACGTGTTGAACTCTAATTAGATTTTAATTAGAAAAGCATGTGTAAAAGGATTTAATCATATTTAATATTTAAATAAATTATAAACACAAAGAACATGTTCAACATCGGTCCTAACACGTAGTTTGAGTTGATATGAACCTAACGCAACTTGAAACGGTGGAAACGAAGCTAAAACACAAAAGATACGGCCAAAACAAGGTTCTAAAACCGACGAGCTTGAAGAGACAGTCGCGTGGACACCAAGAACGCTTAAAACGGATAAAAGACAGAAAAGATATGGCTAAAACAAGATTCAGGGGCTTTTCTGTGAAGAAACAGGGCTTTCAGGGGCTTATCTGCAAGAAACCAAGGGCTAAAACATAATTACGATTAAAAACAGAAGGTTTAATTTGTAAAAGACAAGGGGTGGACTGCGGGTGAGAAAACCTTGAAAGCTTAAGGGCCTAAACATAAAAACCAGGACTGAACTGCGAGGATTCTTGAAGGTGGAAGGGTACGGTTGTGAAAAGAAGAAACCGAGGGTCTCTTTTGCAAAAAGGCCACGGCGGGGCTGTGTTGACCGGTACTTGGTCGGTTTGACTCGCGGCCGGGGACGATCTGCGTCGTCCATCGTGGATCGGGCGGCTGGCGCGGCCGTGGACCGGCGCTGTGGACCTGGTCCACGGGTGCACGGTGCACCGGTCACTTAAAGTGAAGGGGTATGCGATCTGGTTCGTCGATCTTGGATCAGGCGGTCCTGGTGGCCTGCAAGCAGGCACGTGGCGGTGGACGGCAGCGCCCAGTGCGATCTCGCCGGAAGTTCGCCGGCGCACGCAAAAACGGCTTCCCGGCCACCAAACTCGACGCGGATAGCACCTACAGGGAGCTGGGGATAAGGCGAACTCGACCACGGGTTCTAGGGGGTGGCTCTGGCTACGGGCGAACGGCGCCACGGAAGGGGGCGGCGCGGCCAACCTTGGCATGCGGGTGCCGGTGCTATGGCTCGGAGCGCAGGAAAACAAGGAAGGGGGCTGGGTTCTTACCACTACACGGAGCTCCTGGTGCAAAGAACGGCGACGAAGAGGAAGCGATGAAGAAGATCGACAACGATGATGCAGAGACGGCGGAGATCGATGACGGGCGGCGCTCCGGGAAGGAAGCAGGGGCTCCTGGGCGTCGCGCGGTCCGATGGCGATCCTGAGACAGGGAGAGCTCGATGAGCTTTGCACGCAAAGGAGAATTAGGGAGATAGAGTTAGGGGTACTCCACCGACGATGAGCTTCTTCACTGGCCGCCAATGGCGCGGCGGCAGAGGAGCTACTGGCGGCGGCGCGTGCGCGAGGAAGGGGAGATGCAGGGTGTGCTCGGGTGCGGAAAGAGCGAGGCAGTGACTCGATCACGGGTTTATATACAGCAGAGAGGGAGGGGGAGCGACGGCCGGGGTGGAGACTGCCAATGATGGCCACGGCGCCGGCGGCTTAACTGCCTTCAAGAGAGGAGGGCGCTTGAGGGGGAAACGGTAGGGGAGTTAAGGAGGGGAAGTGAAGCCGGGCTTAACTGAGCCTTGAATGCCGGATTGAAGGAGGGGGAAAGGCGGAAAGGCCGGGAAACGGCCGGCGGCGGGGCTGCTGATGAGAAACAGAGGAGAGGGGGGCGGCCGGCTGGAGGAAGGGGGAAAGATCTGACGAGCGGGCCCGGCCGGTCAGTGAAAGAAAGGAGAGAGAAGGGAGAAGTGGGCCGCCGGGGCAAGCTGGGCCGGAAGGAAGGATGGGCTGCAGGGGTGAGCTGGGCTGCTGGGCCGAAAGGGAGGGGGTGAAGGGTTTGGGGTTTTCTTTTCTTTTTTTTAAAACCTTTTTCAAAACCTTTAAACACTACAAACCTTTTCAAAATTTTCAAATCATTTTAAAAACCTTTAAAACTTCACACAAACACACATAAACAATGCAAACAAAATATGATGCACAAGCACTTGTTGCCTCTAAAATTATTCAAAAGTGATATTTAAATATTTTAGAGCCAAATTTAATTGATAATTTATTATTTCCTTAGAAAACAAAAACTAAAACACCATGTTACTTATATTTATTTGGTGATGGATTTTAGGGTGTTACATGTTGAGAAGTAGCCGATTCGGTTTTGGCTTGTCCACATGCTGAAACTTCTATGCTCCATGTTTCATCGCGTGTTACTTAATTTACTTTGTGTCGTTGGTGGCTTCGTGCCACACGGGCGCGTAGCTGTGTCTTTCATAAGGTATCAAGTAGCCGAAGGTTATTAATGTGGAATCCCAAATACGTTTTAGTGTGGGTGCTTATTAGTAACCCCCAGAATTCATGCCTTCTCTTCTTGGAGAAAATTAAAGTCTTCGTAAAAAACAATTAATATGTAGATTAAATAAGCAAATACTCCCTACGTCCCAAAACATAAGGACTTTTTGACTTTTTATGATCACATTTGACTATTCGTCTTATTCAAAACAATTGTGAGAATATTATTTATTTTGTTATGACATGTTTAATAATCGTGTATATTTTAAGTGTACCATAATTGTTTCTATATTTTCAAAATTTTTTGAATAAGACGAATGGTCAAACGTGATCAGCTGAAGTCAAAAGTCCTTGTATTTTGGGGCGGAGGGAGTAGAGAGTAGTGTACAACATCTCTACATGTTGTAGTGTTTTTTTATTTATTTTCAAGCGTTTGGAAAGATCCTATTGTGCATTGACTATACGATCCAATTAGCACCTTTTCGTTATTCCTTTATTAGCTAAGAAAAATCCTGAATTAGCAGTGATGATTGATATCGCCTCAGTGAGTGAACGACCACCTTTCTTTTAAATTGAGGAAAAATTCTAAGTAATGCTGGTGACTTATATAATAAGCTTATATCCATGCAAATCCTCGAAGTTAAGCTAGGCATGCAACTTATTGTTATCGCAGGCTAAGCTAATATTCAAGCTAATGAAGTCAAACAAACGCATTACTCCCTCCACCCACAAATGTAGCACTCGCACGCGTTGAGCTCTGCAGCCGCTAGATGCAAATATATGCAGCTAATAGCACTGATAAATGGATGCGCATATGGTTCTTATAGCTTACACCCACGCCGATCTTAGTGCACAAATTGGCTGCTCGATCCATATATTGCACATTCATACATGTAGATGTAGTGCCACAATAATGCATGTAGCCATCTAAGAACATGGTGCATGCAGTCATGCTTAGAGAGGGGCTTAAGGAGCCATCGGGAACTCATCATGCACAGAGACGCATACTCCTGCTGATGCTGGCTGACCTGTCGTCTTTCGTCTCACACAGTTCCGTACTAGCAAATCCTATCACATCACAAGGTCTATTGACGGATCACGGATGCTCTTCATTTGGAAGACGATCCTCTCAGTACACGTAGAAGGCTTGAGCAAATGCATCCGCATCTCTCTGTGTCCGTTCAGCAACTCGATTTGGAATTTAGAATTTTGTGTGCTTAGACATTTCTGTACGAAGGTTAGTTAATTAAACACAAGGTTTTAATTTTTTAATCCAGTGCCAGCCTGAGGGCGATAAGAATGCAATGCAGTAACACCAAATGGAAACAAGGCATCGGTATTATAGTATGAATCATGATGTCAGAGGCCGGAAAATATTCCTTTTTCTAAAAAGAAAGAGTTCTTCATATATGTTCTGTTTAATTTGCTTCAAGAATTCGATTCTTTTTCCATAGAAAAAGGAGAAGAGAATCCAATCTTGCTATCTAGGTGATATATTTTGTGCTGAAAATCATGCTAAGACTTTCGTTCATGTATGTACTGCAATTGATGCACTGATAAAATTAATTAGTAGACGTTTGAAAACGGTACTTGGAGCTGGAGCGATGAGGAGTGACAGCGAGTGTGACATTGTACTTATGTCATGATAGCCGAATCCAGGCTATATATGTATATTACAAAAAATATTTAATTTGAATGCAACGAGCAGATTGGCCATGCAAACAAACATAGATGCTCAGGTTTCATGTGGCAGTAATATAATTACAATGCAGCAACTTGACTTTCGCACTTCAATCCAAAAAAAGACCATGAATGAAGTAAACTGAGTTGTTTTGGACCTGCACAAAGGCAAATAAAAGAGATCCAGATACAAATAATAAGAGTACACACTTTTACAGAATCTCTCTTCATTCCCAGCTTGTCCACTCGCAGTCAGTGCATGCACAGCTGATCCTCTCGATCCATTCCTCTGCATCGTCTGAACTTGGGCATTGGAGCCACCGGGAATCCATGGGGCACCAGTTTTGGGGCCACCTCCTACGATACAAGGGAACAATGGCTCGGCCAGCCGCAGAGATGAGCCGTGTCCTTCATTGTTCAGCTCTGTTGCTACAATTAGTGCTCCTTATGATGGCTATCATGCGATGCGATGGCAAGTTGGAAACCATACGAGTATGTCGATAGGCCTCTTGGACGAAGCAAAGATACATAGAATCTGAAAGGAAGCTAACAATGACCTGGAACGTGGAGATGGAACGGTTCAGCAGATTCTCGTCATTGTTTCTTTCCGAGGTCCTTTACAACGCACAATATTACCCTGTACTACCGGATAATATTTGTGCGTAGTATGGATAGTATAAGGGTATGAGTGGAAATAAAAAAATGACATTGTTATAATATACAAAATGTAATATATGGAATGTTTATGTAACTTTATCTATCTACTCCGTAACTAACATAGTCATTTCATTTCTGAACTCTCTCATTCCCCGCTCGTACTGGTGGCGCGTGGGTGGCGCCGGCACAGCAGGGATCGACGGCGGGATTCGCGGCCCGCGGCGAAGGACGTATAGGCTGACGACAAGCGCCATGACCTAGATCGGTGTGACATAGAACACGACGGCGGCGACAAATTAGAACGCCGTGAACATCGTCGTGGCCCTCGGGTCCCTCCACGCGAGCAGTGACCGCACTCGCTCCCAATGCGTGGCCATCTCCTGGATCCGCCTGGACACGCTCCGCAACCAGTCGTACCGCACGCACACCACAACATTGGTCCTCAATGTCGGGAGCGTGTCCAACTCCTCGTCGAGCTCGTTGGGGTGCACCGCCTCAGTGCACGAGAGCCTCACGTCCATGTGCGGCGGCCGGCATGAGAGGCATCGGTAGTTCTAGAGGCCCGCGGCGGACATGTACAGGAACACGAGCGTCGGGTGGCAAGAGTCTGGCCACTTGCGGCCGACGACCGCAGATAGGCAACTCTGCAGAATGCAGTGGCATGCCCTGCAAAAGGGAGCGGCGACGGCCCGTAGGTGGCGGCGACGGTCTACGGGATTTGGAGGAGTAGGAGGCTGCGACAGCGGCGCAAGTGACCAAATCGACAGGGATGATGTGCCGCTGCCGGCGGCGGCCGGCGACGCGGGGAATGGAAGGAGGATGCCCCGATGGCGTGGCGCGAGACTGGAGGGAGGATGCCCGGCGGCGGCAGCGGTGGGACTGGAGGGAGGATGCTTGGTGGCGGTGGTCACGCGGGATTGGAGGGAGGATACCCGGCAGCAGCGCCGCCGCCGCAATTGAGGGAGGATGCACGGCGGCGGGAGGACCTCACATGTGTGCTGAATGGAGGGAGGATCTCGCAGGTGTGCATGGGTGAATGGCAGCGGGGAAATTGTTTCCAAATAATATATATCAAGGAAATTTATCATTTTACCCATAGCAAAAAACCGAAAAAACAGATAATACTGTCATATTACTGTTGAGTAGTATTGTGCACCATAAAAGAACTTTTTCTGATAGATTTGTGATAGAACGAGCCCTTGAAGATTGAATAAAAAAACAATATCGTGTTATAAATGTACTATCATGCATAGAAATTTTTTTTAGTATTTGGTTCCGAACAGGTTCAAAATTTCGTGAATTTTAGGACGTCTCGGTTCTCCTAAAAAATAGCGAGGAAATTACAATATTCAACTGAAAATGCAATTATTTTTGCATAATTTATTTGTTAAAAATTACGAATGACGTATATATATTTGTGGGAGACAAAACGAAACCAAAATCCTAATATACCCAGTCCCGAGAGCATCAGGTCATGGTCAGTAACCATGTAATATTAATTCATTATTTGCTGCTTGCCGGATAGGATGTTATGTTACTTTGGAGCTAGTAGAAAAGGCCAACTCCGTTATAGATGAAGGACCGGATTGGCGACCAGATGGAGGAGTGAATGGGAGCCGTTAAAAATTCACCTCAAAAATATGAACTCGACTATGCCCCAAAATCAACTCCAAATCCGATCACGCACGATGGAGACGTAATCGTCAAGGTCACGTAGTCACAACGGACCTACCAACCCTAGGAGCGATCCTTGGTTCAACCAGCGGAAGCACAAATCAAAGAACCAAAGCACTTAACCAAAGCTGCGAGCCAGAGGCGGACTGTCCGCAGGGGTTGGGTAGACTGTCCGCGAGGAGGGGGTGGACTGTCCGCGAGGACCGACCGGACCGTCCGAAAAATCAGCCCGAACCTCCAGTAGCTCACCACGAAAAACGGACCGTCCGACGGTTCACTTCGGACCGTCCGACGCCCGCGGACCGTCCGTGACACACTTGCGGACTGTCCGACAAACCCCTTGCAACAAGAACCCAAGACCCAAGCATACCGAACCACGAGCTCAGAAAAACAAGCGACGAACTCGATGAACTGGGCACCTCGCGGACGGTCCACGGGGACCTCGCGGACGGTCCGCCAGGTGCGAATCAGCACAGAAAACAGCCTCGAGGGAAGAAGGGAAAAATCCAAAACTCGATCAAACGACCTCCAAAAATCACGAAATTTTAACCATGGCTCCACAACAACACAAGGAAGCTTTTCCCAAAAGATCTCCCCAAAAAGATCAAACCAACACCACCAGAAAAAGATTTAGACTATGAACCCTAGAGAGGGAGTTTTTTCCTCAAAATCAACGATCTCCCGATTCACACAATGGATTGAAGCCAAACTTAGGGGGAAGTAGATTTGCCTCAAGAAGAAGCTATCCCTAAAGAGAGAAGGCCTCAAACCCACTCAATCTCGTGGAATCGAGGAATTCGTGATGAATACCAAGAACTAGAGGTAGAGTGAAGGAACTTTAAATCCGAGCCGATTCGTGGGGTTTGTCGGTGAAAGATCACTAGGAGAATGGTCACACGAGACCTATGAGTGATCCCCACAAAGAAATCCCCACCAAAACGCACTCAAATCCGACGACCGAAAAATCCTCCAAAAATACATCCGAAAATCACATAAAAGAAAAACGCTCGGGATTGAAGGATTTGGCACAAGATTAAGATGAAGATTTCATTATGAATCACTTAGCCATATCCGGTGACAAGCCACTCTCAAGAATCACAAATCTTGGATGGCAAAAAGCTCAAACAAAGAGCCACTCACCCCTCTCTCCCTCTCTCCCCAAGAGCACCCCAAAATGAAAGGGCACTCCCACCTCTAGCCAAAGAGAGTTGGCTGAAAATTCAGCCCCTTCCTCCTATATATAGGCCCTCCGGAAAAGACCGAAGTGCCCCTACACTAGGACATACAATACAAGCCCTCACAAGGGCATTTTGGTCAACACTTGAAGTTCTCCATCGGACGGCCGCGCATCCATCGGGCCTTCGCGTCCACCCAACGCAAGCACCTCTCGATCATGCCGCGTGTCGCCCGCTTCGAAGCTTCTCGGCGCGCCCAGGTCCCATCTCGGCCCGCCGAGCCTCCGGTCTTGGTTTTGTGGCTCAACCAAGTAACCCCGACGGTTTTGTGGTGAACCGCCGAAAACCCCGCATGCAAGGCACAGCCTCACCTCGCCAAGCATCGGGCCCGCCAAGCCTTTCACCTCCGGCTCCCAGATGGTCTACTCGGTCTTGCCCCGTTCAATGACTTGGCCGCTACCTTGCACCGGCTCGACCTTGGTTTTGAGGCTCAACCAAGAAACCGTACACGACTTCGTCTTAGTTTTCTTGCCACCATGTGGCCTGCACTTGATCCCGTTCGGCCACCGGGTCCATCGAGCTGAGCCTACTTGTCTCTCCACTCCTCGGAGGCCACACAGGCTAAGACCTTTCGCGCCCGCCCTTCACCTACACCAACACAAATCAAGCCGCAACTTGCACCTGCAATACTCGGCCAAGAGTCAGTCCACACCACGTTGTCAATCACTCATCACACCAAGGAGCGACCATCCACCGGTCCTCGGACGCTCCGGTCCTCAATCTCCCCCTTGATGAGTGGATTGACAACACACATAGTCACCAATTTATAAAAGAAAGAAAAAGAAAAGAAACGAACAAAGAACTCAAACAAGTGATCAAAAGCCGAACAAAAGCCAAAACAAGATCACTTGAGAGAGAAAATCTCGGTCCCCTAAGGCAAGGGCAACGGCTCAAGACAACTGAGTCAAAATGCTCCAAAATGCCGACTCCTCAAGGTGAGGCAAAAGGGCTCGACACCATCAGCAAAAGAGCAAAGCACAAAGCAAATCCAGGTGACACAAAGAGCTCCCAAAGCATGAGTGCATGCTCCCCCTGAAGAAATGCGTGCAAAACTCAAGTTCGTCCCCTAAACTGAGTATCCATCTTTTTCTTCCCCTTGATGCAAAAACTCTCCACAAAGTGCATTTCTCCCCCAAACATGCACACTTCTCCCCATGTCATGAATTCGAGACACAATTTCCCCCCTTGTTGGTAATACATGAATCAAGGCTGTAAATGCAAGCATGTGCTTCTCAAATAGACAAAGAGCACTACAACATGCTAAAAATGAGACATAGACAAGCAAGATAACCACAAATTTAGTACAAGCATCGCCAACAAGATAGATAGGGACATATAAGCATGTTACAAGCCATGATCAAAATGAAGCAATTTTCACGAAAATTCCCCTCTCATGAGCATAGGACCTAAACATGGCCAAAATGAGCACAAACAACATATAACTCACAAACTTTATGCAAGGTCACAAATTCTCATCACAAGATCATCACAAACACCTAAAAGCTATCTCATGTCATGTCAAAGCCACCGAGCCATGTGTCCACTTCTAAATATGAGACTTCTCATTGGTGAACATCATGCAACGGTTTAGCACCTAAGATAAGGAATTTAAAGCAAATTTGACATGGAAGCATATTTTTCAAGCACAGGCATTTCATACACCAATTTTATGATTTACAAATTAATCATGGTACATGAAGTACCTTTGCGGCAAAGAGAAGCTTAGGCTTCTCCATAAGGTAGCATGTAGGCTAAACATCCATGATGACAAATGGGTCTTTGACCCCAAATGAAAAGAACATGGTTCCCAAGCACAAATTAAGCAAGATATAGCCATAAGTGCACAGTTTGAACATGAGAGGCATTCTACTCACAAGAGAGGGTCATGTATAGCATTTTTACAAAACAAAGCCATCCACAAGCATATACATCCCAAAGCTACCAAGCGCACAGCTATACGTCACATGAGCATTACTAGCAAGTCATAAGCTCATATCCAACATATCATGATGATCAAAGTATATAAGAGAAGCACATCTCTAAAGCATATGATACAAAAATGAAAATGCAACATCCATATGTACATGAGATACCTAACCCAAACTCAAAAAGGTAAAAGAGCACAAAGCTCACAAGCTCCCTCTAAACACATGCACTAGGGCCAAAGAGCATACGAAGCTCACCCTAAATACATGATATAGGGCAAGGAGCACAAAGCTTACAAGCTCCCCCTAAATACATGCACTAGGATCAAAAAGCATACAAAGCTCATCCTAAGTACATGTGATAGGGCAAAGAGCAAAAGAGACCAAGTGGCTTAACAAGAGCCACACAACTTAAAGTCTCTAAACTACTTACCTTGATCACTCGCTCTTGTCCAACGTCCCCGAAAATGATGTTCTCCTTTGACACCACCGAGATGAGGCTTGAGGACCACCTTCGATCTTCGTTCGCCATCCTCGGGAGTCGATCCACCAAAAGTCCTCCAAGCCTCTCGCCTGCAAAATCAAAACCAAGAGCGAGAGCGAGCAACCGACTCAACACTGGGGTTAGTACAAAACGAGTTAAACCAGTGCCAAGCCATTAGCTCAAAAGTGGGGTTAGCAAAATTCATCCTACCACGCCTATCAAAGCTATGACCACCATGAGGAATCACCTCACATCTCGCTGTAGGAGTACGAGCACCACGAAAGGGAAATCGTGATCCGTAGTCCCTCTGAAACTCAAAACTGCGACCCTCCCTTACTCGTATCGACCATGAGGTGGAAAGCGTCCAGCAAACTCAACACCACCAGACTTAACACACCAACCGAATAACAGCTCCAAACATCTCAATTGAGTATCATGAAAAGGATACCAATTGAAAGATCACAAATGGCTACCAAAAGCCAAGGCAAACTCTTGAAACCAAATTCCCATCAAAAAGCCAAGCTCCCCCTCAACCAAAGCCAACTGGCAAGCAAAAACTAGGAAAAGAAAGAGCAAAAGCAAAGCTCTAAACCCAAATGAAGAGAAGAAAGAAAACCCAACCCGAAGACAAGACAAGCCCAATACCACAAGGAAAGTTCAAAACATGCTACACAAAGCATTGACAATACAAGTTAAGATAAATAAAGCATTGTAACATGATTCCACATATATGATAAGCATGGGCTAGCAAACATGTCAACAAGATGCATAACTTTACAAAAATCCTAGCACAAAAAAAATACCAATGAACAACATGCCAAACATGATACAAGAACTAAACAAAGGCATGATACAAGTTCACATGGAACAACCACCAAGGTATATCACAAAGCTAGCATGACAAGATATACATGAGGGGGGCACACATGCTAACAAGAGAGGATACCAAGAAGCTAGACAAAAATAATATGGATGAACAACATGTCATAACCACAAGAGGGCAACCATAAAGCATGGCATGATGTTCATATATATCATCCACCACAATATCATACAAAAGATAGCAAGATAGGTATACAAGATCACAAAGCTATCATGAACAAGGTGGCTAGCCTACCATGGTTTATACACAAACATGACACAGGAGCAAAGCATGCAACAAGTATACAAGTGAGTACAAGGAGAAAAGGAAAACTCACTATACATGTGTACAAAGGCTTTCAAGAGCCATTCAAAGCGGTGTGGAGAACCATCATTTCTTGATCACCTCATGGACAAAAGATCAAGTACCATCAAGCTCATGTTCTCCAACCGCATCTCCATACCTACACACAAGGAGACGAAAAAGACCGAGTCTTGGATCCCAAAGGGTTATCAAGCACATACTTGGGAATCCAATACATGGTCACACGGGTATGCGATGCACTCAAATTATCATGTGAGTTAGCATGATGCAAATGCCGGTTAGAATGAAAAGGTTTTCGAACACCCTTAGAACCATGCCTCAAAGGAGCAACCCGCGAAGAAGGACAAGTGCTACCGCAAGGGAAAAGGCAAAGGTCCCTCGAGGTCGTAGGAGAAGAACCAACACAAGCACCACGGGAAGCATGTAGCGGACCAACACAAGAAGCACTAGAAACATGTCCACGAGCATGGCCTAACTCACTAGAAAGAGTGTCATAAAACCCGTCCAAAAATTGTGCCTTCTTAGGCTCACAAGTGTTCATGCCATGAAAAGGGCCATGAACAACCAAAGGCCTAGAAGCACAAGATCGCCGCATTTTCCTTGCACGGCGGTAGCAAAAGCTCTCTTGATGCCCATCCTTCCCACAAAGAGAGCAATGGTACAAAGGCCTATTGGGAGGCACGGTCCGTGTGGACGAATCACCATTCTCTTGTAAGTGAGAAGTCCCTTGGGACTTAGAGCAAGAAGCATCAACCCCAACACTTGACTTGGTGCCCACATTAGAATCGCACGTGCCATGAGAAAGGCCACGTGGCTTCTTAAAAGCTTTGGCATGCACACGCCGCTCGTGCTTGACACGACGAAGGCAAAACTCCATGGTATGCCCATCTTTCTTGCAAAAGGTGCAATGGAACCTCGGTTTGGAAGTATGAGTTCCAAAGAAGTGAGAAGCACCCTTGGCATTGGAATCATCTTGGGAAATACCGGAAGAAGCAACAAGCTTAGGAGTAGCTATGGGATAGCTATCCAAAGCACTAGCGCACTTTCCACCATCCAAAGACTCACGCTCAAGAGGAGTCGACTCCGGTTGAGAAGATGCAAAATTTAGAAGCATCAACATCGGAGTGACAATAGAAGCGAGAATCCAAACCCTTAGCACAAAGACTCTTGCACCTTGTGCGCAAAACCTCATTTTGAGACTTGAGGTGCTCACAAGTACCACATGTCATATTTCTCAAATCATTGATTTCTTCTTCAATGCATTTAGCATATGTGGTACGCAAGAGTTCATTTTCTTTCTCAAGGTTGGCACTCATCTCATCATGCTCAACCAACTTGGCGCTCATATCCTCACGCATCTTTTTCAGAGCCAAAACTTCCCTTTCCAAATCAATGCATGAGGTGCAAATGAAATCACATGAACAAGCAACATCATTTACATCTAACGAAGTGTCGACCTTATCACAAGAAGTATGGCAAGCATCCTCAACAAGCAACAAAGAGCACTTGCTACAAGGCATGGATTTCATATCACAAATTTCAGCCCTAGCATGCTCAAGTTCATCTACACATGTGGTGTGAGTCAATTTTAGATCATTTATTTCAGCAAGCAATGACTCACATGAAACACATGGCAAGGAAGCACTTGTCTCCAACAAAGCATTCTTACTTCTAGCCACATCAACATCATTATTCAAAGCAACACAAGAGTTGCAAGGCGTAGAAGCATTAGATTTCAACAAGTCAATTTTAGATTGCAAGTTAGCAAGAGATTATCTCAATTCATCATTCTCAAAATCAAGATTGTCACATGCTCTTCTTAGAGCTTCAACATGCTTATTGCGACAACTAGTTTCATGGTTTAGCTTCTCATTTTCAACACACAAGGCTGTTGACGTGAAAATAGGATGTCACCTCTGCGCGCAACACACGTGACTCCCCGGTCTGTAGCGAGGTGTGCCAGCCAATCTGGCCTGTTGATTGACAATGGAAAATATTAAGGATCGGCTAGAGAACCGATGGCCTTTCAGCGACACGTGTACCAGCCAATCGGCCGATACGAGTGAAAGCGGGATCGGTCGGCTCGAAAGCGACCGAAGCGCGGGTACGATCGGCTAGATCGGACGATCGTGACGTCAGCGCTCGAACAGGTTGGAATCGGCTGTTGTAGAAGCTGACGGATCTAGATCGAACGGATGATAATGATAATTGGTACAAAGACTTGCAGATCTAGCTAATATCGGTAAGGGGTGAATAAAGAACTAGACGAAACCTCAGCGATGCGCCCAGAGGTTAAAGCCTAGGGTTATTCGGTAAAACGGTACTCACAAAGCTTGCCAGAGATCAGTTGATGCAGCCCGACGAACTCGAAGCACGACGTTGTAGAAAAGAGAAAAAACGCAATGGCGAAGTCGCCGAAAAGTAGATGCTGTAAAGGTAGATGCTGTAAAGTAGATGCAGTAAAAGTAAAGGGTTTGCCCGGAGGCAGTTTGTTTGATATTGGTGTGTACACTTTTTCCCGACCTCGCTGGGTCGCTATTTATGTCCCGGGGACAAACCCGACTTCTAGCAGATTACGGTACTGTTTACTTGCATCTAAAGACAAAAACTACTAAAAATAGAAAAGGACTCTCATAAGAA
Organism: Cenchrus fungigraminus; assembly: GCA_036936925.1. NCBI lineage: Eukaryota > Viridiplantae > Streptophyta > Magnoliopsida > Poales > Poaceae > Cenchrus > Cenchrus fungigraminus. The sequence goes on along the minus strand of CM072770.1, from coordinate 121,234,922 downwards.
TCTAAGACCTTCTAAAAACTGACTCTTGACCCGTTGCCAATCGTGGACTGACCCGCCTCCACCGTACTTTCCATCCGGCGTATTTCTTCGAATACCGCCTTCTTCATGCCCATCGGCCGATCCTCCGGTCAGCCGTCAGCCGATTGCTCTGACCTGTTGGCCCACTGTCAGGGCTGAACCCTTCTGACCATTGGCGGATCTCGTTGACTGCCCTGTTCTTCCTTCAATCGGCCGATTACGCTCCGCTTTTCATCGGCCGCCTCTATTTACCCTTTTTTGACCTGTTTTTCCAAAAAACGATGTCAACACATGCCCCCCAGTTTCGGAGTAAATAATCCTTTTGCTCCGAAATTCGCTTGATATCTTTTGAGTAATAGCCAAATCTCCTCATGATTAACCTGATCAGTCTCCATTGATATGTCCCGTCCTCTCCATCTACCTTCCTTCGGGTTGTTTGCCATGTGACTCTTTGGCATCTCTCACCCCTCTTTCCTATAAAAGTCACTCTTTTACCCGTAGGTTCTTTGTATCCACCTTGGGTTTTTCCGGATGTAGACGTCAACCTTTTTAGCGTTATTGGTATGAGAGGTATCTTCCCCTGGAAAAACCTGTGAGCGCTGATGATCACTACTGGCCATTGACAGACTTTAGCTCAAAATAGCATTCCTCCTGAGCATTGCTAGTGAGCTAGTAGACTCCGTCCGTGATATTGGGCAGATGATGTCTGTGAACCATGCTCTGCAGTCTGTCGACGCGATGGAGAAAAGTATATATGAGTCATCCTTTATTTGGGGTGATTTTTCTGAATCGGTCATCCTTTGGAAACTGAGTCATTCACGGGTTATCTGTTCCCCCTTTTACTGGATCTGGCGTTTTCAATTTCCGTCTTTTCTGGCTCCTTCATCTCTATCTCTTCCGGTGCTCTGGCTATAAATAACCATCCTCATACCTTCACCGAGACTACACCTTTCGACCATGGCTCGAGATATAGGTCCAGGGAGCTTTAGACTCTTACTCTTCGATCCTTTCTTCCTCCCTTGACTCAAGATGGCTAGAAGAATTCTTGTGAAGAAATTCAGAACATGCTCCTCTCTCTAGTCTCCTTTTGTGAAGCCAGGAGGTCCAACAGCTAGAAGAAGCCTTGTGATGCAACTTAGGTGCATCAGCTGGTGGAGGAGGGCGGAAGTTGTTCCTGGACGTTGTGGAAAGAAGAACAATCCTATGTCTTCTTTCCCAACAAACTTGACGGGAAGGATTGCCTCATCTAGTGATTCATCTTCGTCAAATTTGCATTTTCTTTTTCTTTTTCTCTTTCTTCGTCTCCATCGCTTGTTTCGTCGATGACTGATGTAATAGATCTGTAATGGCTTATCTGAGTCACCTTCAAATGTATTCTTCATATTTGTACTCGTGATGCCATCATTGTAATCGAAGATGAGAGAAAACATATATATATATATTTTATTCTAAGGGCGATTTGTACATCGGCCATAACCGAACATGCTTCGATGATTCGGCTTTCTGACGATTTTTTCTACGATCGGCTGCAACTCGAGTCTCAAATCGGTCGATTAAGCTCAGATTGGACTATGCGTCTACCCATATGCTTGGATAATATTTCTTTAAATATTTTCCGTTCAATACTCTGGCAAATCTTTCTCCTTCCAAAGTCTCCAATATATATGCATTGCCTGGTACGCATTGACTGATCCGATATGGTCCTTCCCAGTTAGGTGACCACTTTCCATATTTAGGATCCCTAGAGCCAATCGGTAAGATGAGTTTCCAAACCAGATCTCCTTCAACAAATTCTTTACCTTTGACCTTCTTGTCATACCATCTGGCTACCCTTCTCTTATTCTTTTCGATATTCTCTAAAGCTCTCAGCCGATCACCAGTAAGGTCTTCTAATTCCTCCTTCATCATAGCTAAATAATCATCAGCCGATAGTTGATCTTGTAGAGAAGTTCTCCTGGACCCAGCTATCAACTCCCAGGGTAGCACGGCATCATGACCATACACTAGTTGATATGGTGATACTTTGGTCGCTCCATGGCATGCCATCTTGTATGCCCATAGTGCTTCATTAAGGACCATATGCCATTTCTTAGGACTCTCATCAATCTTGCGTTTGATCAACTTAATGATGCCCTTGTTTGCTGCTTCTGCTTGTCCATTTTCCTGAGCATAATAGGGAGACGAATTTAACAGTTTGATCCCCAAAGAATTTGCATATTCTTCGAACTCCCCTGAGGTGAACTGACTTCCTTGATCGGTTGTGATAGTTTGAGGTATACCAAACCGATAGACAATATGTTCATTGACAAAATCAATCATATTGCCTGTCATCACAGTCTTGATTGGGATGGCTTCAACCCACTTTGTGAAATAATCTGTAGCCACCAGTACGAATTTATGACCTTTGCTTGATGGTGGGTATATTTGTCCAATCAAATCGATTGCCCAACCTCTGAACGGCCATGGTTTGATTATTGGGTTCATTGCTGATGCTGGAACTCTTTGAATACTTCCAAACTTCTGACACTCTTGGCATCCTTAATAATACTTGAAACAATCTTCCAATATCATTGGCCAATAATAATTGTTGTTCCTGATCATCCACTTCATCTTGAATGCTGACTGATGAGCTCCACAGACTCCCTCATGAATCTCTCCCATTAAAATTTTAGCTTCCTCTTCACCGAGATACTTGAGCAGAACTCCATCGATGGTACGATAATACAGCTCATCTTCCAGCAGAACATACTTAATGGCCTTGTACCTTAATTGCTTATCAACCTTCTTGGACGGATCTTTCAGGTAATCTATTATTTCTTTCCTCCAATCTTCAGCTGATAACTCCACAGTTAGAATCGGTCGATATCCTGACGCCCCTTGGGCTAGCCGATTAGCTTCACTGTTGTGAATTTTAGGGATATGTTCGAGTCTTACTATTTTGAATTCTTGGAGTAATTGAAGGCATTCTTCATGATAAACCCTTAATATGTCATCTTTGCACTCATATTCTCCTGCTAACTGATTTATCACGAGTTGAGAATCTCCAGATATCTCAATGACTTCAGCATTGACCTCCCGTAGTAGTTTTATCCCTTTTAGCACTGCTTGATACTCAGCCTGATTATTTGTTGAAGTCTTCTCAATTGGGATAGAAAACTCATAACTTGTCCCTTGAGGCGAAACAAGGATGATACCGATTCCAGCTCCTGCTCCACATGATGATCCATCAAAGAACATAGTCCATGGAATAGGTTCTATGACTGCAACCTCAGGTCCACAATGCTGAGTCACCAAATCGGCCATTACCTGCCCTTTGATTGCTCTGGCCGATTGATAAGTTAGGTCAAATTCTGACAAAGCTAAGATCCATTTTCCAATCCTCCCCTTCAAGATTGGCAACGATAGCATGTATTTGACCACATCATCTTTGCATACCACGGTGCATTCAGCAGTTAACAGATAAGGTCTCAACTTTGTGCATGATGAATATAAGCACAAGCATAATCTTTCCATCGCTGAATATCTTGTTTCTGCGTCCAAGAGTCTTCTGCTCACGAAATACACGACTCGTTCTTTTCCTTCAAACTCCTGCACGAGGGCCGATCCAATAGCCTGCTCATTAGCCGATAAGTATAACTTGAACGGCTTCTTATCCTGAGGAGGCATTAGGACAGGAGGAGATTTCAGATAATGCTTAACATTATCCAAAGCCTTTTGCTACTCTTCTCCCCATACGAATTTCTGATCGGCCTTGAGCTTCAGTAGAGGTGTAAATGGCTGAATCGTTTCCGATAGGTTAGATATAAACCTTCTGATGAAATTGATCTTACCAATTAATGACTGGAGCTCTTTCTTATTTGTTGGCGCTTTTATGTTGTCAATTGCGCTGATTGACTTCTGGCCTACTTCGATTCCCCTTTCGTGTATTAGGAAACCCAAGAACTGACCAGCTGAAACTCCGAAAGCACATTTATTGGGATTCATCTTTAAACCATGCTTCCTTGTGCATTCCAGCATTTTTCGTAGGTCTGCCAAGTGTTCCTTGTAGCTCTTTGACTTGACAACTACATCATCAATGTAGATTTCTACTATCTTGCCGATGAGTTCATGGAATATGTAATTCATGGCTCTTTGATAAGTGGCACCAGCATTCTTCAATCCAAAGGTCATGACAATCCACTCATACAACCCGTCATGGCCAGGGCACCTGAAAGCAGTTTTTGCAATGTCTTCTATGGCCATGAATATTTGATTGTATCCAGCATTACCATCCATGAAGCTGATGACTTTGTGTCCTGCAGCAGCGTTGACCAATGCGTCGGCCACGGGCATCGGATATCCATCCATCGGCGTAGCTTTGTTTAAGTCCCTGAAATTGATACACACGCGTAGCTTGCCATTTTTCTTGTAGACAAGGACTATATTGGAGATCCATTCGGCATACCGACATTGCCGAATAAAACCAGCTTCGAGTAACTTAGTTATCTCGGCTTTTATGTCAGGATAAATCTTTGGATTACACTACCTTGGGTGTTGTTGAAACGATCGATATCTAGGCTTGATGGGTAATCGATGCTCAACAATGGAACGGTCTAAACTAGGCATCTCATAATATTCCCAAGCAAAGCAATCCTTGAATTCTTTCAGTAATATGATCAATTCTTTTTTGTATTCTTCTTCTAGCTTGGCACTGATGTATGTCGGCCTTGGTTTACTTCCATCTCCGAGATCTATCTTTTCTAGTTCATCGGCCGACGTGAACCCATGCCCAAGCTTCCCTTCGTTTTCAATGAACTGATCCATTAAGCCTCGTCATCAGAGCCGACTGCTTGAACCGGCTTTAGTCCAAAATCGGACACTTTGAGATACTCGGTATTCCATGCTTTTCCAGATATGCAGCTCACTCGATCATAAGTCCATCCTTGTGCTTCTGTAGCTGCTACGGTCAAGGAGGTCTCTCCTTGCACCACCTCCACTGAATCTCCGATCCATTGGATGATGCATTGATGCATTGTAGATGGCATGTATCCAATCCCGACCTAGCAGCAGATTATAAGATCCCCTCCCTTTAATGACAAATAAAGCAGTTGGAAGGGTCTTACTGCTGATGGTGAGCTCCACGTAGATAGCTCCCTGAGCTGGAGAGATATTGCCTTCGAAGTCCACCAACATCATGTCGGTTTGGGTTAAATCTTCATCAGATTTCCCAATCTTGCGCAGCATAGTGTATGGCATCAGGTTAACTGCAGCTCCTCCATCCACGAGCATCCTGGTGACTGGTTTCCCATTAACATATCCCTTGAGAAACAACGCCTTCAAGTGTTGTCTTTTTCCATCTTCTGGCTTCTCAAAGATAGCTTGTTTAGGTTCAAGTGTCAATTGAGCCATGCCAAACTCCTCATCGGACACATCCGAATCACCGGAGCCATGAACTCTTTTGGTAGGAAGACAACCATATTTACATCAGCTCATGGTTTGTCGTCTTCCTCATCATCGGCCTTAGGCTTTGGGCGCCAAACTTTAGACCGAACCTTCTTCTTATCCAGCACAAGCCTCTCTGCTTCTTCATGTTGTTCTAGCTGACGTAGGCGCTGGACTCTTCTCTTCTGGGATTTGGTCAAGCCATCTGGACACCATCGTGGATTAGGCTTCTTATGTGTTTGGCTTGATCCTTCATCATCCAGTTGTAATGTGTGTCGACGTTCAGGAGCCCGGCACATAATATCCTCATCAGGGACCAGAGAATCGGCCATCTCTTCTAGCCGATCATTTGACCCCTCATTGACTCGGCTTCCCAGCCGATCATGAACGCTGGCCTTGCCCCCCAGCCGATCGTGGACGCTGGCCTTGCCCCCCAACCGATCGTGAACCGAGACTCGTTGATTGTCAAATCCACGGTGATCTTTGGCTGCAGGTCTTCTGTCATCAAAGTGAGCTCTTTTGGACGAGTTGCTATTATTGTAAGCCCCGTTGCACTCTGGACAGTTTTCTGCCGTCGGTAGCTTGATCCCTTCTTCCCAGCAATACTTGAAGAACGGACATCTCCAATGTCCTTCATTACGCCGTGCCCAATCTTCTCTTTCCTTCGCCTTCTCTTGTCGGCGCTGGAACTTGTTGATCAACATCTGGGACGTGACAGGCTGACGTGGCTTCAAATCTTCTTCAAGCAGTAACCATTTTCCTTTGACATCGGCAGCAGTTACTTGTACTTTAGGATCAACGACTCCTTTATTTTGAGCCGAATCAGACGTCAGCAACTTAACTCGTGACATGTCTTTGCTAGACACCTCAACCATATTAGTTGGGAAGGGGTGCTGATCAATCTTCATCGGCTTTTCAGCTTTGGTAGGAGTTTCAAACTTAAGCCTCCCTTGCTCAATAGCTGATTGGATCTGTTGTCTGAAAATCTTGCAATCATTGGTGTCATGTGACATTGCATTGTGCCACTTGCAATATTTCATCCTCTTCAGCTCTTCTGTAGATGGTATGGTATGGAACTAAGAGAGTTTGATTTGCCCTTGCTGAAGCAACAGATCAAATATCTTATCGGCTTTAGTAATGTCAAAGCCGAATTTCTCTGGCTCTTTCTTGCCAAAGGGACAGGACACTGTCTTCTTGCCTTTGACCCACTCTGCAAGCCCTATCATGTTGTCCTCGTCTTCTGAGTCAGAGTAGTCCACATATGATATCTTTTTCTGAAAGTTCCTTCTAGGCTCATAGGACTTTGCTGTTTCTTGACTCATCCGACTGACCAACTGGCTGAGGCTTTCAAAATCATGTGATGCATATTTCTCTCTCAAGGTTGGCAAGAGACCTTGGAAAGCCAACTCAGCTAGTTGCTTGTCTCCTAGATTCAGACTGTAGCACTTGTTTCTGACTTCTCTGAATCTTTGAACGAATCCAGCTACTGTTTCATCGTTCCTTTGCTTGAGTCTGGTTAGATCAGTGATCTTCATCTCATTGATGCCAGAGAAGAAATAATTGTGGAACTGCTGTTCCAAATCAGACCACTTGATGATGGAATTAGCCGGCAGTGATGTGAACCATGAGAACGCCGGTCCTGACAGAGATGAAGAGAACAATCGTATCCTGAGTGCATCAACATTCCCTGCTTCTCCACATTGGATGATGAACCGAGTGATGTGCTCCATAGTGGATGTTTCATCTTGCCCAGAGAATTTGGTGAAATCTGGCACTTTGAACCTTGAAGGAAATGGTATCTGATCATAACCAGAAGGATACGGTGTCCTGTACATGCAGGACTGCTGCTTAGGCTTTATCCCGTATTGCTTCAATAGTGTTTCTGACATATGGTCAATTAACTCCTGCTTCATATGAGACTTCAACTCTGTAGCTACTTGCTCAATTGCTTGTATCTCAGCTGGAGTTACTGGAGGTCGTTCTTCTAAGATTCTAGTCTTTGGATTTGGAGCTATCCTTGCCTCAGCAGAATCTTGAGCATCCGAATGACCTGTAACAGGTGTAACTTGTTCAATCGGCTGATTAGCCGATGGGGCTACCTGCTGCATACTCAACTGGCTTGAAATAGCCAATTGATTCAGAAGTGTTTGCAGTAATTGTGCAGAATCTACTTGTGGAAACACCAGCTGTCCTGCTGTTCCTCGGTTGATCGGCTGTTGAGGTGAAGACCTTGTATTAGCCACCGTATTAGCTGGGGTTAAAACAACCTGCATTGTCATTAACTGTTGAGGTGGAGCTGTCTGTATGGGCATCCCAAGTATCGGCTGCTGAGCCGTTCTCTGAGGTGGAGTAGGATCTGGCCTTTGAGGTGGAACAGGAAGTCTTTTCTCTGTCGGTATAACCATGTGAGCATGAGCTGGATTGATCTTGAATCTTTCAAAGTTCTTGCTCGTATGATTGAAATAGACAAACACTACTCCCTCTCCAGTCATATGTGCAGTTCCCGGAGTACCTCCAAATGTAGCTTGGTAGGACTGTGGATACTTCACTTTTGGAATTTCTTCAATCACGAAGTGATCACGAGGTAAGTCTCATCCTGCAAGCTTCCCATCTGAATCCCTCACAGCAGGATACTTCTGTTGATTCTGCACTGGAAGCACTTGACCCAGGACAGAAGATTGCTCTGGTGATGTGACAGCAGGATCTTTCTCTTTTCCATCACCACTTTGATTCTGAATCGGCTGGGTGTCCGATGAAGAACTAGCAGCAGCTTGTGGGGATGGTGTAGCTTTCGCTGTTGGATCATCAATCGGCGGTATAGCCGATTGACCTTGCTGGAACACTGGAGGAGTTTGCTTAGGTTGGTAATATGCAGGTCCCAGATATCCTCCTTCTGCTCCTTTCTTGAGTGCATCAATTATGGCATTCTGAATTGTGTTCGCGAATACCTTGGATTGATCAATCATTGTTTGATGCATAGCCTTGGTCATCATGTCTTGAAGCCCTTCAGGATCGGCTCAGAAGGTGACTTGCTTCGGTGTTGGCAAAGGATTTTTCTTGAAAACACCACTTTTAGTCTGACCATATGATGCCACACAAAGCTCTTCATAATGCTTCATGTAAGACTCGAGCTCAGCTTTGTCTGAATCTTTCAGCTGATCCTTGGTGATTGGTTGAACATTCTCCGGATCGACTTCGTGAGGACCAGTCTTCGTAGGCTTCGTCATTGTTGACTTTTTCGTGTCCCACTAGGCGTGCCAAAAGTGTGTTGACGTGAAAATAGGACGCCACCTCCGCGCGCAACACACGTGACTCCCCGGTCTGTAGCGAGGCGTGCCAACCAATCTGACCTGTTGATTGACAATTGAAAATATTAAGGATCAGCTAGAGAACCGATGGCCTTTCAGCGACACGTGTACCAGCCAATCGGCCGATACGAGTGAAAGCGGGATCGGCCGGCTCGAAGGCGACCGAAGCGCGGGTGCGATTGGCTAGATCGGACGATCGTGACGTCAGCGCTCGAACAGGTCAGAATCGGCTGTAGTAGAAGCCGACGGATCTAGATTGAACGGATGATAATGATAACAGCTAAAACCACAAGAATTGGTACAAAGACTTGCAGATCTAGCTAATATCGGTAAGGGGTGAATAAAGAACTAGACGAAACCTCAGCGATGCGCCCGGAGGTTAAAGCCTAGGGTTATTCGGTAAAATGGTACTCACAAAGCTTGCCGGAGATCAGTTGATGCAGCCCGACGAACTCGAAGCACGACGTTGTAGAAAAGAGAAAAAACGCAATGGCAAAGTCGCCGAAAAGTAGATGCTGTAAAGGTAGATGCTGTAAAGTAGATGCAGTAAAAGTAAAGGGTTTGCCCGGAGGCGGTTTGTTTGATATTGGTGTGTACACTTTTTCCCGACCTCGCAGGGTCGCTATTTATGTCCCGGGGACAAACCCAACTCCTAGCCGATTACGGCACTATTTACTTGCATCTAAAGACAAAAACTACTAAAAATAGAAAAGGACTCTCGTAAGAATCTAAGACCTTCTAAAAACTGACTCTTGACCCGTTGCCAATCGTGGACTGACCCGCCTCCACCGTACTTTCCATCCAGCGTATTTCTTCGAATACCGCCTTCTTCATGCCCATCGGCCGATCCTCCGGTCTGTCGTCGGCCGATTGTTCTGACCTGTTGGCCCACCGTCAGGGCTGAACCCTTCTGACCATTGGCGGATCCCGTTGACTGCCCTGTTCTTCCTTCACTCGGCCGATTACGCTCCGCTTTTCATCGGCTGCCTCTATTTACCTTTTCTTGACCTGTTTTTCCAAAAAATGCTGTCAACAAAGGCATCACAAGATTTGCATGGCAAAGGAGAGTTCTTAAGCTCAATAAGCATCTCGCCAAAAGCACAAAGGCGAGTGAACAAACCAATGATACCTTGAGAGAGTTTAACTCTACTTCTCTTCATGAGCTTGTCTTGGAGATCATCATCTTGAGCCACCAAGAGACACAACAATGCCATGGCCTCCGTGTCTTTCTCCAACTCCTTACACTTCCTCCTCCACTTGTGGTCATCTCCCAAAGCACACACCATCTCTTCAAATTCTGAGAACAAAGACACACAAGAAGGAGAGCTTGGTGCCATACTCAAAACACCGGTAAGGATTAGCCAAAAACAAGCTCAAACCACACAAATCAAATCCGCAAGCAAAAGCGCTGTTTTTTCTGTCGCCCTATGGATCCAAGACTTGTTAGAGTCACACGAATCTGAAACCAGCTCTGATACCAATTGAAGGACCGGATTGGCGACCAGAGAGGGGGGGAGTGAATGGGAGCCGATAAATATTCACCTCAAAAATATGAACTCGACTATGCCCCAAAATCAACTCCAAATACGATCACACACATGGAGACGTAATCGCCAAGGTCACGTAGGCACAACAGACCTACCAACCCTAGGAGTGATCCTTGGTTCAACTAGCGGAAGCACAAATCAAAGAACCAAAGCACTTAACCAAAGCTGCGAGCCAGAGGTGGACTGTCCGCAGGGGTGGGGCGGACTGTCCGCGAGAAGGGGGCGGACTGTCCGCGAGGACCGACCGGACTGTCCGAAAAATCAGCCCAAACCTCCAGTAGCTCACCACGAAAAACGGACCGTCTGACGGTTCACTTCGGACCGTCCGACGCCCGCGGACCATCCGTGACACACTAGCGGACTGTCCGACAAACCCCTTGCAACAAGAACCCAAGACCCAAGCGGATCGAACTACGAGCTCAGAAAAACAAGCGACGAATTTGATGAACTGGGCACCTCGCGGACGGTCCGCCAGGTGCGAATCAGCACAGAAAACAACCTCGAGGGAAGAAGGGAAAAATCCAAAACTCGATCAAACGACCTCCAAAAATCACGAAATTTTAACCACGGCTCCACAACAACACAAGGAAGCTTTTCCCAAAAGATCTCCCTAAAAAGATCAAACCAACACCACCAGAAAAAGATTTAGTCTATGAACCCTAGAGAGGGAGTTTTTTCCTCAAAATCACCGATCTCCCGATTCACCCAATGGATTGAAGCCAAACTTAGGGGGAAGTAGATTTGCCTCATGAAGAAGCTATCCCTAAAGAGAGAATGCCTCAAACCCACTCAATCTCGTGGAATCAAGGAATTCGTGATGAACACCAAGAACTAGAGGTAGAGAGAAGTAACTTTAAATCCGAGCCGATTCGTGGGGTTTGTGGGTGAAAGATCACTAGGAGAATGGTCACACGAGACCTATAAGTGATCGCCACAAAGAAATCCCCACGAAAACGCACTCAAATCCGACGACCGAAAAATCCTCCAAAAATACCTCCAAAAATTACATAAAAGAAAAACGCTCGGGATTGAAGGATTTGGCACAAGATTAAGATGAAGATTTCACTATGAATCACTTAGCCATATCCGGTGACAAGCCACTCTCAAAAATCACAAATCTTGGATGGCAAAAAGCTCAAACAAAGAGCCACTCACCCCTCTTTCCCTCTCTCCCCAAGAGCACCCCAAAATGAAAGGGCACTCCCACCTCTAGCCAAAGAGAGTTGGATGAAAATTCAGCCCCCTCCTCCTATATATAGGCCCTCCGGAAAAGACCGAAGTGCCCCTACACTAGGAGATACAATACAAGCCCTCACATGAGCATTTTGGTCAACACATGAAGTTCTCCATCGGACGGCCGCGCATCCATCGGGCCTTCGTGTCCTCCCAACGCAAGCACCTCTCGATCATGCCGTGTGTCGCCCGCTTCGAAGCTTCTCGGCGCGCCCAGATCCCATCTCCGCCCGCTGAGCCTCCGGTCTTAGTTTTGTGGCTCAACCAAGTAACCCCAACGGTTTTGTGGTGAACCACCGAAAACCCCACATGCAAGGCATAGCCTCACCTCGCCAAGCATCGGGCCCGCCAAGCCTTTCACCTCCGGCTCCCGGACGGTCTACTCGGTCTTGCCCCGTTCAATGACTTGGCCGCTACCTTGCACCGGCTCGACCTTGGTTTTGAGGCTCAACCAAGAAACCGTACACGACTTCGTCTTGCTTTTTTTGCCACCATGCGGCCCGCACTTGATCCCGTTCGGCCACCGGGTCTATCGAGCCGAGCCTACTTGTCTCTCCACTCCTCGGAGGCCACACAGGCTAAGACCTTTCGCGCCCGCCCTTCACCTGCACCAACGCAAATCAAGCTGCAACTTGCACCTGCAATACTCGGCCAAGAGTCAGTCCACACCACGTTGTCAACCACTCATCACACCAAGGAGCGACCATCCACCGGTCCTCGGACGCTCCGGTCCTCAATAGATAAGAAAGTTTGTTGATGCTTCCCATTCCCAAACTACTTGCTTGAACATGACTTCCCATTCCCAACCTACTTGATTGAACATGTTTACTGAACATGTTTCAGTGCTCATCTCCGTCTTGGGCTCAATGTCCCCAAGCTTAGGTTTGCGAGTGGTCAGGAACTTGTAGAGCTATGGACCAAAACAATGTGGTAAGTTACTACCGCTATTTATTTGCCTTGCTGTTCCAAATTGCAAACACGAGCTGGGGCGCGCAATTATTATTCCAAGTGCTGATCTTGTTGCGCCATGTCCAAGTGAGGATTCTGTGTATGATCAATCATCCACCACAGAAGCAAGGTGGTTCTTTCTAAACTGCGTCTCATGTCTCCTCAAATGATTCAGCGCAAATGAGGACTGGTTGAGTTTTTAGGTCATAACTCCAATTCATGCCTGAGTTCAGGTTCATGGATAGTAGCACGAACATGAACTTTTTGGTTCGGTCCATTTGAACGATTGCTGTCCATTGAGCATAATAAACAGTCCAAATTTGCTGCTGCAGTAAGTGTAAACACGAGTAGGTCTTACGCTAATAATGTACTCTAAATTCCAAATATGCCGCAAGATTTAGGATAACTCGCTTGCAACAAGAACTGGGGAATTGTAGTGTTGATATTTTATCACGTTTACCAATTGGAATATTGCTTGTTTGTTCCAAGTTCCAACTATTCCAAGAATTAAATCTTCAGAACTTAAATGAAAAGCATTAACTAGTAGTACTTCTAGGGGGGGGGGGGGCTATCTTCCTGATATGCATTGTCTGAATAATAGATGCTCAGATCTTTTCTGGTATATCTACTGATTGAAGCACTAAAAAAAATTAATGAACAATGTACAGACGGTTACTCAGAGCTCGAGCAATGACCAATGGGTAGCATCGAGCATAGTACTTGGCTCTGAATGAAAGAGATTTGGCACGCAGAGGAGCGTAAATGCCGATCACTTGGCGAGCTTCAGGTTTCATGTGGCTGAGTAATTACAATAAAGCAGGAACATGACTTTCCACATCTCAATCCAAAAGAGATCCAGCTACAAATAAGAGATTCTCAAAGCTTCAAGAGTTACACGCGTTTACATAATCTCTCTTCATTTCCAGCTTGTTTTGTTCGTAAAAAGAACAAAAAGAAACCAGCTTGTTCTGCTTTCAGCAAACAGTTGGTCCTCCATTTCTCTGCGTAGTCTGAACTTGGGCATTGGAGTCACTGGGATCTATGGAGCACGAGATGTTTGTTATATCTTCTACTACACAATGGCACCACTAGCCAGTAGCCACCATCGGCAAAGATGAGCAGCTGTTCATAGTTCATCTTGATTGCTACCGCATACGCGAGTTAGAGTGTCAGTTACGAGGGCGAGTGCCATGGCAACCAAACGAGTTTGTAGATCGACCTGTCGGATGTATGACACATTCTCTGAATTCCTGAGCAAGTCTTACACAACAAAGACACAAAGAAAAAAACCTGGAAGGAGTCACCAAAGGAATTTAACACACTGACCGGCCGGGGGTTCAACCAATAGAATATATGAATATGGATGGAATCTCTGATTGTTGTGGTTGTTTTTCGCTTGATTTGTGAGAAAAATGAGCCGTTTAAGATTGAATAAGATAATGATATCGTGTTAGCAGTAATATTTAATAATTATCATGCAGAGACTAAAATTTTATTTTTAGTATTAGGTCTGGAGTAGGTTCAAAACTTTATGATGTCTCGGTCCTAAATAAAAAAATAGACAGAAAATTGCAATCACTCAACTGAAAATAGCCAGAAGATTTAACTATACCTGAGACGCATTGTTCTGAATAAAAGATGATGCTCAATTTTTTTTTTGCTACCAATTTAAGCACTGAAAAAATTAATAAACAGTGTACACGGTAACTCAGAGCTCGAGCAATGACTAATGTCATTGAGCATAGTACATTAGTACTTGGCTCTGAAAGGATTTGGCAGGCAGGAGCGTAAATGCTGATCACTTGGCTCTGAATGAAAGGATTAAGGTTTCATGTGACTGAGTAATTGCAGTGCAGGAACTTAACTTCGCCCATGTTAATGCAAAAAGGGACTATGAAGTAAACTCTGAGATTCAGCTAAACATAGGAGATTCTCAAAAGCTTCAAGATCTACCCACAATACAGAACCTCTCTTCATTTCCATCTTGTTCATTCGTCGAAAAATGTTCCTAGCTTGTTCTGCTTCCATCAGCCAGCGCACAGCTGACCATCTCCATTTCCCGGCGTCGTCTGAACATGGGCATTGGAGTCACCAGGAATCTGTGGAGCACCCATTGTTCCCTCTGTCTTCTACTGCACAATGGCACCACCAGGAACCAGTCACAAAGATGAGCAGCAGCCTGTTGGTCAGCTCAATTGCTACCGCATACTACGTGAGCAAGGGTCCACTCAGCATACATGAGCAGACCAAGTTACTCTGTGATGGTAAATGTACGAGTATGTTGATCAACCTGTTGAACAACTCTCACAGCACACTGGCCTGGGTTCGATGATGAGTAGATCCGATGAAACGTCTCAGAACGTTCCGGTCGGGTTTTTTCCTAGATTTCTGAGAGAACCAGCCAATATTCAAGATTGAATAAGGTAACAATATTGTGCTAATATGTACCATCATGCATAGACTAGTCCCCAGCAGGTTCGTAAGTTCGTGAATTAATTTTAAGATGTCTCAGTGCTAAATAAAAATAGCTCGAAAGATTCAATTCCTGAAATGAAATACAATTTTGTGCATAAATTTTGGTCCAAAATTCACGAACGGTGCATATCCGTGGGTGAAAAAACAAGACCCAAATCCTAAAACCTAGTCCCAAGAGCATTCACTGCAACGTCAACTCAAAACCGGAGTGAAATCAGCATAGGAGGAAAATTTGCCAAGTATTGAAAGTCTAGGGAAGTTCAATATCTAGTATTATAGTTGAGCATACAAAATCAGACTTTTGCAATAGTTTGGAATAGCTAAAATAGACTTTCCTAACTGAAGAATTTCCCTATTTCAATAGCTAGCTTATAAATATATCATTTGAAAATACAATTTGGGCTACATATTATTAGTTATTGTTTTAAAAATAACTAGTATGAATAGTTAGACAGTACTCCATTACTTACTGATCAGCTGTCGAGGTTAAGTGTGAATATAATAACTACCATTACTTACTGTTTTTCTTCCCTTGTGCTCCCTCCGTCCAGGTTTGATATGCGTATAACTGTGTAACACAAAGACCAAGAAGAACTTTAATTTCTCTCTGTGATGCATCGACAAACGAGCCAGCCAACTAAGCAACTCATGACACGATTGGCTCTAACTGGGAATACACATATCATTCATGGACACCTTTTGTTTTGTTATACGAAGATCAAATCAGGACGGAGGGAGTACTTAAAAGCTCATGAGGAAATATCCACACTGGTACTTAAAAGTACTCAAAACTAACTAATACTCGTAAGGGTGATATCAACAAAAACAAATAAAAGTCCAATGCTCTACACAAGCTGATGCATATAAAGCTTCACATTGTCAAGACCAATTTCTCTCATCCCCTTTTTTTGGCCTTGTGACTCGATATCTCTTTCTTAAAAACTCTCGATGAATTAGGGTTGGGTGGCATAGGAAATTTAGCATCCCCAAGTGCTTTGCTTGTAACAGGTATATATCTGCCAGCACTTTGTCTTGATTCTGCCTCGTGGCTATCAGTCATCAGAGGGCACAGGCTACAGAGCACTCAACATGCTTGCGATTTTGGTGCCATTTCTACGCGCCAAGAAAAAAAGAGAACGAAATTAGGAAATTAAATCAGGCTGCGTTGCTTTGGATCTACGCAAAAGCCTGCTATAAATAAGAGATGGTTGATGCTACCAAAGCAACAATAATACAGGGGAATTGTAAATTGGTAAGATAAAACATATGACTTTTTTCCATTTCCCAACCTACTTGCTTGAAATGTTTAGTGCTCAGCTCATTCTTGGTCTCTATGCACCCAAGCGTTGGCTTGAGAGTTGTCAGGGATTTGTAGAGCTATGCACCAAAATGATGTGGCAAGTTACTACCGCTGTTTACGAGCCTTGATGTTGTATTTTGCAAACATGGGCTGGGATGAATATTCCAAGTAGCTGATCTTGTTGCGCCGTGTCCACGTTGATGTTTTGTGTATGATCAATTAACCTCCAATATACTCTCAAAAAAAAATTAACCTCCAATAGTAGCATATCTGCATGCCTGAGTTCAGGTTCAAGGATAAACGCACGGACACAGTTGATCAGTCGAACATCACCTTTGATTCAGTCCAGTTGAACGACTGCTATTAACTAATCTTAATAAACTGGCCAAATTTGGGAGCACCGTACTAACAATGTACTCAAAATATGGTGCCAGATTTAGGATAACTCACGGCAACAAAACAAAAACTGGGAAATGGCAGCAGTGCTATTTTATCGTGTTTACTAATTGGATTATTGCTTGTTTGATCCAAAAATCAAATCTTCTGAACTTAATGAAAAGTACTTCTCAGGGGGAAAACCTCAATGTCTACACATTGTTCTGAAAAAAAAAAGTTGCTCAATTTTTTCATATATAAAATCTAACTAATTGGAGCACTAAGCAGCGTGTGGCATCGAGCATAGCATTATCTCTCATTAGTTGTAGCTGGTAGGTCGATAAATTCTATTGATGCATATTACAGTTAGCTCTGAATGCAAAGAATTCAGCATGCAGACGAGCGCAGATGCAGAGCACTTCTTGGCAAGGTTCATGTTTTCACGTGCCTGAGTAATTACAATGCAAGATCTTGACTTTCATTTTCCATCAGAAACGGACCATGAAGTAAAAGTTGAGTTTATTTTTTTTACATACTAAAAGGAAAAAGATCTAGCTATAAATAGGAAAAGGACTCGTATGTAATAAAAAATGACATATTTTGAAGGATCCGATGGTTGAAATTAATTTTATACCACCGATTTTTTAGCGGTAGTATAGGTAGTATTCATAGGTAGTATGGGTAGTATAGGAGTATGATTGGAATTATGATAAATATGAGATAATGTTACATACAAAAATTCATATGTTTAATTTCATATATTACAACAATAGGAAAAAGTCTACTTCAACCCCCAACCTATGAGGGCTGGAACACATCACCCCCAACCTATGAAAATGGATTTTTTACACCTTGAACTTTCTAAAACAGGACAAATCACCCCCTGAAGCATTTTTTAAAAATCATAGTAAATCACAGAAAAATCATAAAATGAAAAATCAAATTGTGTTGGACTTCAAATTAGTAGTTCTACGCAGTGAACATATAATATGGAATGCTTTAGTACATATTTTTTGTTGTAATGTTAGATCTATGCTTTTCTCCATAACTGCAAAAAAAAGTATTAAATATACTATATTATATGTTCATTGTGTAGATGTACTCATTTAGAATCCAACACAATTAGATTTTCCATTTTATGATTTTTCTGTGATTTACTATGATTTTTCAAAAGTGCTTCAAGAGGTGATTTGTCCTGTTTTAGAAAGTTCAAGGGGTAAAAAATCCATTTTCATAGGTTTGGGGGTGATGTGTTCCAACCCTCATAGATTGGGGGTTGAAGTAGACTTTTTCCTATTGTTGTAATATATGAAATTAAACATATGAATTTTTGTATGTAACATTATCTCATATTTATCATAGTTCCAATCATACTCCTATACTATTTCGAGCAATTTACCATTTATATTTCGAGCAAATTACCATTTTACCCATAGAAAAAAACCGGTTACACTATCGTACTACCGTTAGGTAGTATTGTGTACCGTAAACTACCTCATAAATAGTGGATGCCCAAAGCTTCGAGAGTAACACACCTTTACATAACTCTTCTTCATTCCCATCATGTTCTTCTTCTGGGACTCTCAGTGCTCTGCTGATCATCCATTTCTCTGCGTGTCTGAGCTTGGGCATTGGAGTCGCCGGGAACAATGGAGAACTGTTAGAGCGTTTCCTCTCCTGCGGCACACTAGCACCACAGAGATGAGTCACCTATCATGTTCAGCACGGTTTCTTCACCAGAATTAGCGTGCGCAAGGGCTGCGGCTGCAAGGTCTATGCCCATATATTTTTTAGATTAAGGAAACAAGTTCCGATGTCAGCAGCCTCAAAAAGCTGCCTGCGACCCACAATGCAACCAGACCAGTAGCTTTATGCCGCCAACATCCAAGTACATGGAACACACTCAAGAGTCTAAAAGAAATAAGACCACAGTTTAACAACCCAACACTAATCTACGATTCGCTTCAAAGTGTTCCATCTCTATCTCCTCATAATCTCCAAAGCCACCGTCTCTAAGACCACCCGCACCGGTGCCTCCAAAAAAGCGCCATCGGCTCCTCCATGAGCTTTTTGCCGTTTCGACGCCTGCAGTGGCATCCCTCCAGGAGCCCGGGGAAATCCCGTCGCCTCCCGTTTCCTCCGTATCCAGAGGATTCGCGAGCTCACGGGAAAAGGCGAGGTGCGTGGGGCCCGCGTACCCACGGCCTCCGTGCGCGCCGTCCCAACCGCCGTGCGCCATCGCTCGGAACGCCGGAGAAGAGGAGAGGGAGAGGAAGCTGGGGCCCCCGGAGGTAGGAGAAGCCGGCCCGCACCGGATCTGAGGATGCCGGAGAGAGGAGCTCGATCCGCCGCCTGGGAGCTCGATCCGCCACCATAGGCAGAGGGAGAGGTGGCGTGGGGTCGCCGGAGAAGAGGTGAGGGAGAGGAAGATGGGGCCGTCGGAGGCAGGAGCTCGATCTGCTGCCGGAGATGGGGAGGACGAGCTCCTCCGCCGCCTCCCGTCGCCTGGATGGAGCCAGCCCGCGCCGGAACTGAGGACGCCGGATCAAGATCTCGATCTGCCACCATAGGCCCCTTCTCGACCTCGTCGTCGTCCACCCGCGCCCTCCCGCTCTGGCAGGGAGCTCCACCCGCGCCCTCCCGCTCCGGCAGGGAGCTCCACCCGCGCCTCCACGCCTACAAGCGGCGGAGGAACCGAGGCGAGCGCGGGAGCCCGTGCAGCCGCGTGCATCCCCCAACCTCCCCGCACCGCTGCTGCCTCGAGCCGGTTCTGCTCCGCTGCGAGGAGGAAGAGGAGGACGACTGCCGGCGACCCTGCTCGCAGAGGAAAGGGCGAGCTCAGTAATGGAGGGAGCAGAGGAGCTCCGCGGGTCCCCTGTACCTCGCCGCCGCCGCCGATTTCTTTGTGGAGATGGCGACGACGCCGTCGGGACCAGCTGTGGCCCCTGCTCCTACATCGCGAGGCCGCCGGAGAGGGGTACCACCACCGCCGTGCCGCTCACCGGCGGAGGAAGGGGCCCGGTTCCCCTCCCCTCGTCGTGCGCCGTCCGTGAGGGGTCGCGTGGCCCCACAGATCGCCGGCGGAGGATGGGTCGGCCGGAGAGGGCGGCGTGCGATCTGGGAGCCGTCGCCGCGCTGGTTGGCTCCGCCCGCTGGCCGGCACGGTAGGGGAGAGTGGGGGCGGCGGAGCAGAGGAAAATGGAGGGGGTAGAGAGAGACGGGAGGGAGGGGAGTAAAAGAGAGAGGGTGACGCTGACGTGCGGGGCCTACCACCGGTAGTTGGTATGGAGGAGAAAATATGAAGGAGGATGAGTGCGGAGAAACTGAGATAAAGGAAAGAATATTGATGATGGAGGATAGAATATTCTTTTTTGAAGGAGAAGATGGAGGATAACGAGTGTGGATAGTCTAACAAACGATAACCCTCCTCCTTCAAAATAGTCTTTTAATTTCTTCCTCCTTAGAAAGGACGGACCAATTTGTGATCTAGAATGTCCCTCTAAAAATCACCTGCAAAATAGATTTAGATTTTGACCTATGAAACACCAATCAATTCATTCCTACTAATCCATATGGCCCAGGAAAAAGCTGCTACACCAATCAGCACTAGATTCCTTTGCTTATTTGAAAAATTTCTAAGCCAAGGACCAAATTTTCCATGCTTGCAGGTACTGAAATTCCAAATGAAAAGCTTATAATATTCCATACCAATCTAGCCATAGGACAATCAAAAATAGGTGTTGAATGGTTTCTTGCTCACTACAAAAGCAACACCGAGTGCACCCTTTCCACTGTCTCTTAACTAGATTGTCTTTGGTTAAAATTACACCATTTTTAATGTACAAGAGGAATATTTTAATATTTAACGGGATCTTAGCCCTCCATGTCGAACAATTAACCAGAACCCTGTTTTCAGCACCAAATCATTATACATACTTTTCACTGAGAATCTTTTGTTGCCCGTCCAAATGAAGGAATCTCTACGTTCATTGAGATTAACCGTAAGAATACTACCCAGCAGACTCAGCCATTTATTTCAATTTTCCCCTACTAATGCTCGTCTGAAGGAGACATTCAGTGGAGTAGTACTTAGTACCTGAGCCACTAATGCATTCTTCTTCCTAACTATATTATAAAGAGACAAATATTTTTTCATGAGAGGTTCCTTCCCAATCCAGAGATCCTCCCAAAACCTAGTTTGAGTACCATCCTGCACTTTAAATCTACCTCTCTCCAGCACCAGATTCTTAACCTCCATCAAACCCGACCAGAAGTGGGAATCCCCTTTCTTTCTTTGTACTTGAGAGAAAGGTTTGTCTTTAAGGTATTTTTCTTGAGCAATTGCTGCCACACACCTTCATTTATTAATTTAACAATCCACTTACTTAACAAGCATTTATTTTAGGTATCCAAGTCAATAATGCCCATCCACCCAATGCTCTTGGCTTATGAAGGATGCTCCACTTAGCAAGTCTACACTTCTTCTTGTGCTCTTCACATTGCCAGAAAAACCTCGATCTATAATAGTCTAACTTCCCCAGATAATAGTCTATACACCTTTAGGTATTCTGAAAAAGGACATTGGCAAACTAGACAAAACCGAATTGATTAAGACTAATCTCGCACCTGATGATAGCAACTTCCCTTTCCAACTACTCAATTTTTTCTGAAATCTCTCCTCAACCACCCTCCAATCACTATTAGAGAGTCTGCGGGGACTCATAGGAATCCCCAGATACCTAAACGGAAACTTCCCTTCCTTACATCCAAAAAGTTCTACATAGTCTGAAGTTTTGTCTCTTGTTTCCCCAGAGCAGAATAACTCACTCTTATGGAAGTTAATCTTAAGGCCTGATAACTTTTCAAAAGCACTTAGTACTAATTTCAAGTTCTTGGCCTTTTCTAAATCATCTTCCAAAAAGAGAGTTGTGTCGTCCGCATACTGCAAGATGCAGAGGCTGTTCTTCACTAAGTGAGGAACCAATCCATTAAAATAATCCAAACTTTTTGACCTCTCAATATAATTAAGACTGCAAGCATATCTGCTACAAGATTGAAGAGAATAGGTGATAAAGGGTCCCCTTGCCTCAGACCCTTCCTAGTTTTGAAATAATGCCCCATCTCATCATTCGCCTTCACACACACACGTACACTGCCCCCCCCCCCCCCCGTGACCGATTTCTCTATCCACTGACACCATTTCTATGGGAATCCTTTTAGTTTAAGAACTTGCTATAGAAAAGCAAAATTTAACCTTATCATACGCCTTTTCAAAATCTAACTTGAGAACAAGGCCATTTTTCCTTTTCCTCTTAAGCTCATGGATAGTCTCATGCAGGATGACCACCCCCTCCAAAATATATCTACCAGGTAGAAAAGCAGATTGGGACGGTTTGGTAATCCTATACGCTATTGAGGAAAGTCTGTTAGCCAACACCTTGGTAAAGATCTTAAAGCTAACATTTAACATGCCGTTGGGTCTATATTGCTGAATTTTCTTGACCTCCTACTCTTTTGGAAGTAAAGTTATTATTCCAAAATTAAGGCATAAAAGAGGGAGATCCCCTGCATGGAAGTCTCTGAACATGGCCATTAAGTCATCTTTTATGAGACTCCAAAAGACTTGATAAAATTCAGTAGGAAACCCATCAGGCCCCGGCGCTTTGCTATGTTTCATTTGGAATATCGCCTCCCTAACCTCCTTTTTGGTAAACTCAGCTTCCAACAATTCTCTCTCAGTCTCTCTTCATTGGTGATTTGAGGAATATCCTCCACCTACTATCCTCTTTTCTACCAAAGAGACCTTTATAATAATTTCTGATGAACTTGCTCAACTGCTCCTTCCCCTCCACTACTCCTTCCTCTTGCTCAAGCCAAAAAATTCTAGTCTTCCTTCTTTTTCCATTAGCCACCATGTGGAAATATTTTGTATTGTTATCCCCTTTTAGAATCTTAGTGGTCTTTGCCCTTTGGAACCACCTCAACTCTTCTTCCCTAAAAAGCTGATTAATTCTTTCGCTAATGCTTTGCTTAAGATCCCATTCTTGCTGACTTAGCAGTTGGAACTCCACCTTCTTGTCCAGCTCCTCTGCTTTTCTCAATAACTCATGTTTCTCCTTTTTGTACGCCCCATTCATGTTCTTTGCCCAACCTCCCAAAAATTGTCTCAATCTCCTTATCTTATCTTTCCATCTTTGCATCGGGGTTACTCCCCTCATTTACATGTTCCAAACTTCTGTGACCACTTCAAAGAAACCGTCCTTCAAAAGCCATCCAAGCTCAAATTTAAAAGGAGGCAATTTCTTTTTCTTGGCCTTTTCTCCCGTACAAAGTAAAAGAGGTGTATGATCTGAAATTTCCCTGCTAAGTGCTTCTACAGTCGTCAACGGGAAGTTTTGCTCCCACTCAGTGCTAACTAACAATCTATCCAATTTCTCATATGTGGGAACTCTACGGGAATTAGCCCAAGTAAACTTAGAGCCTGACATTTCAGTTTCCCTCAAATCCAAGATGTCTATAACAGCATTAAAAGGGAAAGACCATCTTCCTTCATATCTCTTGTTATTTTTCTCACTACTGTTCCGGATGATATTGAAGTTACCACCCATGCACAAGGGTAGTCTCTCATTACTGCATGATTGAACCAATTCTGTGAGAAATGATTCCTTAAATTAGGGTTGGGCTGCCCCATAGACAACCAGTAGCACCCACTTGAAATCGCCCCCCCTGTCCCTTAGTCAAAACTTCACAAAGAAGTCACCATCATTGATGCTACCCACATCCATCACATCTAAATTCACTCCCAATAGAATACCTCCGGATCTCCCATGTGGCGCCGTCCAGTGCCAAACAAAATCCCCCCCCCCCACTAAAATTATTTAGAGTATTTTTGGAAAAATCCTTCTTGCACGTTTCCAAAAGAGCGATAAAATCTATGTTTTACTCTTTGGAAGTCTCTCTTAAGAATCTTGTTTTAGTGTAACACCTCGTGTTTTCAAATAGTGCCAATTAGTGCTAATTACCATCTTAAACATGTCAACAAGCACTAATGGTCAAATCATGGTCAAAACCCTAGTCAAAATCCCTAATGTCCTTGAACCTCTCTAAAACTTTTGCCGCATTCTCCAAATTTCACCTAAACACTTCAAATTCTCCCAATACAAAAGTTGTGTAGTTTTTCATGGGACACAACTTTCATGTTGAGTGGCATTTCAAATTCGAAGTGAAAAATGGTGTAAAAGCTTGGTCAACGCCAGAATTCACTATTCACCAGCGTCGAGAAAGATTCAAAGTTTGCAAGCAGTTTATGCAAAATCCGTGGAGAAAAACCCCTATGAGCCTTTGTAAAAGCAGTTTATACAAGTTTGATATAAACATGTTCGTGCACTTTAGTTCAAATGTTTTGAATAAAACGGGGTCAAACGAAGCTAATCCAAACTGTTTTTGCACCGGGAACACGCACGTGCGCACGACGTCGCCGCGGCGCGCCACGTCGTCCGCCGCCGTACACGCACGCCGAGGCAGGGTCGCAAGCGCCGGTCCGTGCGTAGCACCGCAAACACTGTGCGCGACGCACGCAGCCCACTGGCCGGTGCCACGCGGTGCGCCCGCACACGCCGGCCGGCCGCCGCACGCTCGCCATTGGTTCCCAGTCCCGCCGCACGTCGCTACCGCCTCTCACCCATACCACGGCCGACCCGTCGCATTGACTCGCGTTACCACCTCTCTACTCACCCCTCTAGTGCTTATTTAAAGGTTGCGCCTGCCATGGTTGCCACGCGAGCACCACCAGCTCGCTGGCTCGATTCGCCACCCACCTGCCATTTCCCTCAAATTCCTTCCACCTGCGGCTCCACAACCTCCCAATAGACGCTCCGCACCTCTTCTCATCGTCCCTAAGCCACAAAGACGACGACCATCATAGATTTTCTGGTCGCCCATGCCATGCGCGTCTGAGATCCACCTCGCCGATGACGACGCCCTTCCGGCCATCATCATCGCCAACAAATGGCACAAACCGAACCACCGTGAGCCCCTGGTGCCTATGCTTCCATCCGCTCTTTGTCTTAGCCTTGTTTCCACAGACGTTCCCGTAGTCGTCGCCGGCCATGCGCCCCTGTGTAGGGTTAGGTTTTCGGAAGAAAGAATAGTGGAGAAGGGGAGGACCCCACGGCGCCGGCGCAGCCGCGCCATGGCCGCTGCCCATGCCAGGCACAATCCTGTTCCGGGGAAGAAGAAGGGCAAGTGCACGGATGTGAGAGAAATAGAAAGGCAGGGGGTTATGCATAAACGTAGAGGAGTTATGTTTAGAGGTGGAAAAGTTCTAGGGGTCTGAGTATAAGATGACGGGGGTTAGATGTAAGGTCGAGGGTATATCTGTTAAAGAAGAATCTTTGCAGGGGTATGCTCGTAAACTCGAAAGGGTCTGTTTGTAAAACTTAATTTTCAGATATTTACTCAATGGCTGTGAACTTGGAAAAATCGTATAAAATTATAGAAAAATCAAAAAAATGTAAATTCAATCTTTTTGGTTTCCCTGTGAGTAGATCTACATCTTTTACAAAGCATGACCCTACTTTTGAGTGATAGTTTTTGCATGAAAATTCAAGATCATTTTAAGCTACTTTTGTTGTAGTTCAAATTCTATAAGTGATATCATGCTGAGCTTTGGATATGTTGTGGTAGATACCATGTGTAGGCTCTGCACCAAAATTTGCACAAAGTTATTTAGTAAATCTTTTATTATGATTTATCTTGTATTTATGCTATATCTGTCTTAATGATTTTTGTAGCAAAAACTAAATAGATTTTTGAGCTAAACTTCTGAGTATAGTCTTAAAATGCCTAGATACATCTTTACTGAATTAATCATGATGTTAGGACTTTTAAAAATATTTGTTCCTGATTTATGCTTTGTTTTAATCATAAATGCCTAGTTCAAGATCTAAAATGGATCTTGGTGTACTTGTTGGTTTCCTAGCCTTGTTTAAAGTCGGAGATAATGTAGGAGAAAATTTGGATCCAGAAGTGATGTATTTATTTTTGTATGAATTTATCTCATTTGTGGTAGCTAGAAATGTTATTTTTTGGTATATTTATTTTCATAGCTCAAACAAGTGTGCTTGCTGGTCCAGTGGACTTGTATAAGGGTAGAGAGCTCAGGAATGTCACCACTGAAATTTTTATGAATTATGTTTATGAATAAAAAATGTGGAAGCCAAATTAAGCTTAATGAAGGATTTAAATGGAAAAACCACCATTACCCTTTTTATGAACCCTATGGATGGGTTGGGGAGATGAATTAGGAGTTTCAGATCACCCCTTGCTGTTTGTAAAATTAAATTAAATCATTTATTTAAATATGTACACAATCACTATAAAGAGAATAATAAATAATAAAGCCCTTCGTAATATTCTTTAAAAGGAAGAGTATGATGCATATGTTTTGTCAAGGTAAATATGATCAACCATGTGCTTCTTGTTGTCATCGGTTGTTGTTTTTAATGAAATTAAATTAAATTTACCACTAATTATAGCATATGCATCCTCCGTGTAGAAGTTCTTGACGGTAGCTACACGCTTGTATCGGCTGCCGAGGACGAGGGAGTGGGAGGAGACGTGCACTTCGTGTCCATAGATCAAGACCCAGACCAAAGTCCGGAAGTTTGTTTGACTTCTTGTGCTCACGAAGGCAAGCCTCGGTTTATCATTAACCTATGAGTTTCTTTTAAACTTCTGAATTTATCATTGCTTATCTATGTGCATTTACGTTCAGGAGTTGAATTGAAATCCTAGTTGCATGATCCTTAAGTACCTATGATCTTTTACTAGCATGCTAGGTCGCTAGTTGCTATGCCCTAAGGATCCGGTACAGGTCGAGTGATGTTCGTCACTCGCGAGCATAGGATCTCATTTATGGAATCACCATATTTATTAATGGATTGCTCATGTGGTAAGAGCATGGGATTGGGCTCCGGTCCAGTGGCTTCGTGGGTTAAGTGTTTGAACGTACTAAGCACTTGTCGGAAATGGGTACGGTAAGCCTAGTACCTAAATGAGGCGGTACGGGATTTTACTATCACTAATCTTAGGGTTGCGGCCCCAGGCTCGCCACCTGAGTACATGCGTGAGGCTGGGTGACCTTGGTGGCGTAGCCCAGATAAACCTTGTACTTAAGACTGTGAGCTATTATTCTCAAACCGAAGAACGACGGGAACCGCCTGGTTGGTGAACTCTTAGTGAGGGCACCTCCCGCCTGGTCTCTCACCGTTATCTGAGACTACTTAATCTACTGGCCATGATATCCCTTGTGATGGAACTTTGTGAGTATTGTTATTTGATTAATTGTATTGTACAACTTATGATTGCAATAGATTGCTTATCTAGTAATGATTTAATCTACTAGAATTTGAGCTAAAATGTGAAAGTAAGGATTCACTACTTAGCAGCTTTTTGGCAAAACAAACCCACTAGCCAAAAGCCTTGCATGATTAGAGGTAAAGTCTTTATTTTAGACGGGTAAGCCTTGCTGAGTATTAGTATACTCAGCCATGCTATTTAAATGTTGTTTCCAGTTAATGCATGAAATGATGTGTGGCCTGGAGAAATTCCACCCGCCTGGGAGCTGGAATGGGCGGATGATGACGAGTGATTGCATCATGGACGGCCTCCTATGATGTTTGTCGTACCGTTTAGTTAATTCCGCTATTTTTAATAAACTCTAAACCATTTACTTTCATGTCAAGAACCATGGTTTGTAATAATGGACCCTACGGGGAAGATTTACTTTAATTTGTAAGGCACTCTGGACTCTCCTTCGTAGGAGTTTTAATGTATGCGTTTCGATCCTCTGTGTGTGTGTTTCAAGTGATTTACCGGGCTTTGACCCGGCAACACTCAACGAGATGGTTCTTTATTATCGCTTAATGACCAAATGGAGTGGTTTAGGTGATAGTACGGAATTACCTCGGATGGGGTTGTCACATTTAGCCAATTCACTAAAACCTCTGCTATTGCAGAAGATTCCTCTCATTTGGCACCCTTTTTATAAAATTTCGCCCGCATTGTCTTGCAAGTCTTTCTCAAGCACGACTTAGCATGAGATTTTCCTCTTCGACGCAAACCATTAAGTTCGCAATTTAGGGGGAAACTCGATTCATCAAACACCTCCTCCATCAACTCTCCACATAAGCTCTTTAAAGCATTCTTCTCTATATTTTCTAAGTTTTCCTTCTCACTCTCTAAATCCCACCATTCCTGATCCGATTCCTCCTTTTCTATTATTTCCCTTTCCATAGCCCGATCCAACAAAATATGAAAGTTATTATCTTTGTCTAGCCTAGATTCCTCTAGGTTGACTCCTTTTTGTTGCATGCAGTTTATAACTATGTCTTTATTGACCGAAAGTAAAGAAGAAGAACAAGGATTACCTTCTTGAAATTCCAGATTCTTCCTCGCAGGCCTCCCCTCAGCCTTAGCTAAGATGTGCTCATCCTTAGACCGATGAAGCCTAGGACTTGCTCGGACCTGCACATTACTAGCTTCTGGGACCGTCGCAGTGCCGCCACATCCTTCAACCTGCTCTCTGCCTCCTCATCCTTGTCCTTTCCCGACAAATCCGCCCCCCCCCCCGCCCCCCCCCCCCTTAACAATATAGGTAGTTGACTGATGAAAGATAGCTACTACCGTGAATAGGTAGTTGATGGAATCTTTCAGAAATTAGAATGTTTCGGTGGGTTTTTTCCACAGATTTTTTAGATAACGAGTGTGTCCAAGATTGATAAAGTTAATAATATGTGTAAATATATACTACCATGCATATATCAAGATTTTGTTTGGTCCTCGGCACAATTAAAAATTTTACAAATTCAGAACTTTTGCATCAAAAACAAAAAAATATCTTATAATCAAAATGTTTAATGGAAAATACGATTTATTATTCATCTAATTTTTTTAGATTTTATAGAGAACAAATCGATTAAGATTAAAAAAGCCTATACTATGATTATATTTGGTCCCGGGCAGGGTTCAAAATTTCACCAATTGTAGGACTTCTCCATCCAAAGCAAAGAAAATATCTGAACATACCAAATGTTCAACTGAAAATAGACCCCACCTCCCCCCTAAATTTCAGTAACATTTAAATGAACGGTGTCTCCATGGGTTACAAAGAAAAATTATAATCCCTCGTCCCAAGAGCAACTACTCATGGTAATTGACCACTTATTACTATCTGTGGTGGCATTACTTTGTTTATTGCAGAGTTTCGCATGGTTCAGACTTCAGAGTGCTCATGTTGCAGGGCCCTTGTCAGGATTCAAGTTTTTGGTGCTTGAAAGAACCAGATTTACCCACTTTTTTGATTAAAAAGGACAATGAAAGTAGCTTGTGTTGCTTTGGAACAACCAAATGTCAGGCACTGCTATAAACAAGAGGTCATCATTATTGCGTCCCAGCTTTGCTCATCTCATCTCATTCTCCATTTCTACCACTGAGCTTCGGAATAGGAGTCACCAGAAATCCTTGGAGAACACATTCATATTGCTGGGCATGGATGGATGGAAAGTTACATTCGAGGATAAAAAAGTATCTTTGCATCCAATTTT
Organism: Cenchrus fungigraminus; assembly: GCA_036936925.1. Classification (NCBI taxonomy): domain Eukaryota; kingdom Viridiplantae; phylum Streptophyta; class Magnoliopsida; order Poales; family Poaceae; genus Cenchrus; species Cenchrus fungigraminus. The sequence continues at coordinate 121,205,692 of CM072770.1, read as the reverse complement.
TGTCCGTCTTGTTCAGCTGAGCCGGTTTGTGTTCTTTCCCGTTGTCTTTTCTCTGTTCTAGGAGTGTGTTGTGTTCCGGTGACTACTTATTGCTATCGCGGTGGCATTACTTTGTTGCAGAATTTGCTTCAGACTTTCAGAGCGCTGATGCTGCAGGGCACTTGTCAGGATTCAAGTTTTGGTGCTTGAAATAACCTGATTTTACCCATTTTCATGATGCAAAAGGACAATGAAAGTAGGTTGTGTTGCTTTCTTTGGAACTACCAAATGCCAGGTCCTGCTACAAATAACTAAATAAGAGATGTTGGTGCTCCTATTGGCTACTTACTCCGTTCCGCAAAGAGTTATCCTTTAACCTCTAAAATTTGTCCTTCAAATAGTGTCCTTTTATATCATAATAAATCACATATAATTAAATTAACACTCATACTAATAAAAATTGTATGGACAAGCATCATCATCAAGTCCCATCTTTGCACATCTAATCTCATTCTCCATTTCTACGACTGAGCTTCAAAATAAGAGTCACCGGAATCCTTGGATAACACATTCTGATTGTTGGGCATGGATGGATGGAAAGTTACATACGAGGATTAAATAAGTAACTTTGGATCCAATTTTTGTCAGTCTTGTTCAACAGGGCCGGTCTCTGTTCTTTCTCCGTTCTTGCATCACATTATCGTTTCTCAGTTCTAGGAGTGTGTTGCGTTGGGTTTGTAAAATTGATGAACCTCATGCTTATTGAGCTTGCAAGAAGCTCCTTAAAAATGACAAGGTGTGGATTCCAATTTAAGTACTGATAAAGAAAAGCTTCATATAAAATCAAATGGAAATCCAAACAAAAAGACCACTTAGAGTTATATCTCAACTGGTTATATGATCCAATGGTAGGTCGACCATATATATATGTTGATGTTTGCATTAATGATGCTTTCGCAAAGCAGAGTTTGGCATGCTGCAAGTTCCTTAATCTGAACTAGTAAGGTGCACGTGTGACACGCACGTGTTTAAAATTCTTTTTAACAAATTGAATGACCACTAAGAGGTTAGAAGGATCATACAATTTTCAGAATCATCTTCATCTTTCTGTTCTCAATGTATACACACCACAATCTCATTAATTTGACCTTCATGCTAAACCTATAGACTTTGATATATCATTCATTATTGAGCCAAAAACCTACAGCTACAAAACACCTAAACTCCAAAACACAGTTTATTGAAAATTGTTGTTAATTACATGTCAACATAGATGAAAGTCACTAAATTTCTGTGCAACAGTTTAAGTTCTGTGCACCTTGAACTCTACCAATATCAACTATGCTACAGGAGAGGACAACCAGACGTGCAATTGCAACTGATATTCTCATTAATAAAAATAAGTACATTAATGTCCATGGTTAAAATCCCTGCTGCCAAACCAATAATACGGTGGAAAATAATATAAAATAGTGAATCATGTCTGAAACACAAGTTTTGCTTATTTGTACGTGCTGAAAGTTCGTGAATTGCTCTGAAACATCATTTTGGGTCTAATGGAGTAGAATGTATGCTTTTGTTGTGAAACCATTTTCACAACTTCGGTACCCGAAGTAGTGCATTCGGGTCTGAAACACAAGTTTTGCAACACTTTGCATGCCGAAGGTTTGCGAATTACTCCGAAACACTCCTAAACATCATTTTGGGTCTAATGGAGTAGAATGGATGCTTGTGTTGTGAAACTATTTTCGCAACTTCAGTACCCCGAAATAGTGCATTCAGGTTTGAGACACAAGTTTTGCATCTTTTTACGTGCTTATTCGACCTCAAGGACGTCAGGATGGTCCGTGCGGTGGAGTTCGTGGACTCAGTGGGCTACAACGCACCCTTGATCCCAGTCGTCTTGTGTGGGTGAGCAGCATGTCCATGCTAGTCGCGGCTGTAGCGGCCGTCCCTTGCCCGTGTCGGCACCGTCGGTCGCGGTAGTCTTCACAGAAGCCAAACCTAACAAGATCAATCCCAGCTATCACATTCTGCAAGCTTTTCGTTAGGTAGGTCAAGACATGAGCAAGTGAAAGAACATACAGATAGCTTAAGTTTGTTAAAAAAAATCAACACTGGACTATTTAGCATCTCCAAGAGTTTGCCAACTTTTACTTGGCAAATCTTGTGTTTTGCCAACTTCTAAAAAGATATACCAAGTAAAAAAAGAGTTCATCTCCAACAATTTGGCGTAATTCACTTGTCAAACTCAGATCTAACTTACATCAGTAATCCTGAGAGAAACAAAATTATGTTTATGGCCTTCCACCTCTTGAAAACTTACATCAGAAATCCTTCTCTTTTCTTTATTTTTTTTCACCCTCCCACCTACAGGGAAACGCCGATGGCAACCACGATCCGCGCGCACATATATACGCGTTGGGAGGTGAGTTTTGCCAAGTTTCTATTTTTGCCAAGTTGATTTGTCAAACTGTTAGAGGCCAATTTTTCTTATTTTGCCAAAACTAGATGGATGCCAAGTTGGTTTGCCAAACTGTTGGAGTTGCTCTTATATAAGAGCATCTCAAATAGTTTGCCAAATTTTATTTGACAAATCTTGTGTTTTGCCAACTTCTAAAAAGATATACCAAGTAAAAAAATAAGCTCACCTCCAATAATTTGGCATAATTCACTTGTCAAAACCAAATCTAACTTACATCATAAACTTGAAACATAAACAAAATTATGTTTATGTCCTTCCACCTCTTGAAAACTTGTATCAAGAATCCTTCTCTATTCTTTATTTCTATTTTCACCCTCCCACATGACTTGGACACGCGCGATGGCAACCGAGATCGGCGCGTGTATATTTACGCGTGGGGAGGTGAGTTTTGCGAAGTTTCTATTTTTGCCAAGTTGGTTTGTTAAATTGTTGGAGGCCAATTTTTCTTGTTTTGCCAAAATTAGATGGATGCCAAGTTAGTTTGCCAAACTGCTGGAGATGCTCTAAATACATTTCAGGAAGCTTGAGATGAGATTCTAATTCTGTGGTACACATTTGATGGTTTTGGAAAACTATATTTCTTCAATTCCTATGAGATCCAGTTCAAACACGATTGGAGCATTAGCATGAAGTTTGGAAATGCTAACTTATCACACTCTCTTGAATAGGTCATTCTCTGATGGTGTGGTTAGTTCACTGTCCTTTTCGCCCTCCATGTTTTCTTTGTACCCCTATTCCAAGAGCAGTAAATTTTTTTTAAAAAAAAACTTAGGTTTCCATCTTTTCATAAACAAAAATTCTGGCATAAATGTTTTACAAATATTCCAAGGCAAATTCCATTAACATTGAACATAAGCAGACAAACCTGAAACTTAATGCAATGCTGCCGGATCTTTGAGCATACTTCCTAAAATTTAAAGAATGTGCCCGTGCAATAGATAAAATTACAAGTCAGATATACATGAAAACAAAGCAAATAACAAATCTGGTAGAGAGCTCACTTATTGATCTCTGGAGCTATGTATCATCTCGTTGCAGTGTAATCGTGCTGGGAATATGTATCAATATTGACCTTTTGTTTCCTACAGTATTTCATGGAATTTAACCTCGCAACAATGGCTAGATAAAATCCAGACTCCACATAATAATGTGAACACAACCAGGTTCAATAAAAAATTATATGGAAAAGCAATTAGCAACTAAAACATTTTGGCCAATATGGAAACATGCTAGATTAGTGTCTATCAGAACTATTGAAATAGGCAGATATCCAAATACTATTAGAAATGCAGCTTCTGTTTCGATTAGTGGATAAATGCTATTTTGTCGGATACAACAGTAATTTCAAGCTAAACTTTGCAGAAGAGCTATAGCAAAGAGTTGTGGAGGAGCAACATTGTATGTTAATTACCAATAAGATGAAGTCCAGCAAAATGCAGAAAAGTGAGAACTTATAGTAGAAACCAAGATCCATCCGCATGAAAAAGAGATTGCTCCAATTCAAATTTTGGTTGTATGTATACTGAATTCGTGACCAGGTAATGCAACAATAGTTAGCTTCCAAAATGCAAGCAGCACAATTAATATATCCACTGACTGAATTCATTACTGAATTTAGGAGGCCAGGGTTCACGGCGCCGGTGCTGCAGTTCGGCACAGAAGCTAAAGCCCGTGGCCCCCGGTGCAGCAGTGGCACACCGTACGGAAGCCAGGCCGGTGGCTCCGAGCCTCCGACCCGTCGGTGGGCGGAGCAGGCTGGTGGGGGATTCGGAGGCCGATGGGCAACCCAGGTGCTGGAGGCACGCGACAGCGGGCGGCGGGATAGAGGCCCACGACGGCGCGGCTGTGGCAGCCTCCAGGGGAGCCGGCGACAGCTCGGATGCGCGCCTCCCGTCGCGCGTCCTCCATGCGGGAGGTGGCGCGGCGGCGCATGTGTCAGCGCAGGTCACGCGGGTGGGTGTCCACACTGGCCAGGGTAGATTCGCAGCGTGCTGAGCAGCTGTCGACGCCTTGGCCTTGAGCCCGCGCTCTCCCTCCGCCGCCGTCGGAGCACGCACAGCCTTCCTCCGCCCTTGGAGCTCGAGCAGCCGCCGACGCCTTGCCTTTGCTCCGCCACCTCGGCCGCGGCCACGCCACAGATCTGGAGGCGGTCTGCGGGGGCTGCGGCGGCGCGGGGACCTCGCGTGGGGGGCGTGGTGTGTCCGTGCGGGTGGTTGACCGAGCGGGCCAGACGCGGTTAGGTGGGTGGGCCCGGCGGGTATGGAAGGTGGGTAGACACGGGGTGGGTGAGAAAAACAGTTCGTTTTTGGCAGAAACGCTCTCCAAATTGCGATTTTTTGGTACTTCATAGTCCTTCCACCCTATCCACTCTTTTAAAAAATATGACGAGTGGGTCCGACGTGAGGGGTATGACGGGCCCGAATTAGGTGAGAAAAGTTTTCAATTGTCTTCGCTCCTTATAGTATAGATAAGCAAAATAACATGACATTACATTTTTTTACCTACCCAGAAGCCAGGCCCGGCTATAAAATTGCTAGGAGATGTTTGGTGCTTTAGAAGCTATATACATGAGCCGATGGAACATTTTGTTCCACCCTACTCGGATACGTTTCAGATCTCTGATCATATTCTTCTCTCTGCGTCTGAGCTTAAGCTTGGGAGTCATCAGGAAGTTGTAGGGCTCTCTGGTGCAAGAACCATGTAGCAGCATGATGACAGCTGGCTCGGGCAATATGGAGGGAGCTTCTGTTGTTAGTTATCAGGTTTTCTGCACTCATTTCCTTCTTTGTCTCTTCGCCACCAGGACGCACCAATCACCATCGTAAGCCTCTAGCTCTTTACGTCATCGCCACAGCTCCGAGCTTGTCAAGTAGTCCAGCTAGCTCAGGTGCCGAAGACGGCACAGCGAAACCCAGTTCCTGAGCTTGGAGTAATACAACAGTATTAATTATTGGAAAATAAATATAAGTGGTTTTTTGTTCTCTTTGAGATGGTAATATATTTCTTGTCTAAAAATAATTACTATGGTTCATAAATATTTAGTAATAATTACTATATTACCTTTTGTCTATACTATATACTACAGGCTTTTTTACGGTGGACCATAGTACCAGGTGGCGGTATGCAGTACATAGATATTTTTGTAAGGGTAAGTAGGTATTTTTTTTAAGAAATCATATATTTTGTATGTCCTCCCCATATATATGTTTATTTTTTTAATGAGAAATCATATATTCAGTCTATTCCACCGAGAAAAAAACTTTCAATAATACCTCTATATCACATATACCTATGTATACCATACTATACCACGGATGCAAGTTGTGGTGGTATACAATTAATCTCAACTGTCAGATTCTTTGATACTTATCCTTTTTCAATAGTGGTATCTAGTAGTATGGTCCACCACTGCCGCTCTTGCCAATAAAAATAGGATCGATACATACTCAATTAATAAACAGCTATTCAATTTTACCTAGCTACTAGTAATATACTTTTGGCTGTCTTGCTCAGAACACGAATTGAAGCCACACATATGGTGGATGAACAGGTGTTGGGATCCAAGTAAACAGGGTCTCTTTATGGTGCACCATACCACTCTTTAAAAAGAGACTAGAATGAAAAGATTCGACGGTTGAGATTAATTGTATACCACTAAAACTTGCACTTGTAGTATGATGGTATACATGGTATAGGTGGTATATAGATATTATTGGAAACTTTGTCTCGGTGACAATGTGGAAAACGATTTGCGTGGAAAATGGTGTTCATGAGAAAAAATCACAGTACCTAAAATAACAAGTTTTTTTTGATAATTACAGATTTACCCATTCTAAAAATGACTTATACCTTATACCACCACCAGGTGGAATGGTGCACCGTAAAAAAGCTCATAAACAGACCACCATGCATGTGCAGGAAGTACGTAGTTGCTATACATATCTAGCTTTATAATGCAAGTTGATAAACGTTACTCACCTAGGCTCCTAGCATATCACCAGAACAATGCGTTGATAATGGGGGAGCCATTATTTGGCGCTCGTTCGCTGGGACTTAGTAGCCGCGATCGATCGTCGCTTGTAGCAAGTAGCACGCGCGCATCAGGCACGAACGCGGTTGATGGGGGCGGGATAGCTAGGTTCCATTATATTATTATTTTGTGTCAACAGCTGTCAGCAGTACTTCTCTGGTTCCTATCTTTCGTTGGAATTTCATTCTATCTCAGGCTTCTTTTGATTTCTCTTTTGGGACAGCGGGTGTGTGGGTGAGTTAACAGGCGAGAGGATTGTTTGACATACATATGAAAGTGGAACCATACATAATGAATACAGTATACAAGAAATGAGTAATCCTTTAAAAAAAAGAGGAAATCTTGACAATTCATTTATGTTACAAATGCATGCTTGTCCATCCGCGCAAAGCATCTGTGTGATTTTCAGCAACAAAATAGTGCATCTTCAGTGATAGAAATCAACCTCGATGCTCTAGAAAAAACATATTAGAATTATAAGAAAATCAGAAGCTTAATATTGTCAATTTCAAAACTTTTCATTGTCAGTTACATAACTCTGCTATAGTAGAGAAGAAACATAAAATTAAAAAAAACTCCCACTACTAAGTTTAAAACATACAAATATAAAATTATTCTACTTAATAATGGAAATTCTTAAATTATTAATATAAAACTTTAACTCTAGCATGTAAACTTTGTACCATAAAAAAGTGATAAATTTTATCCAATCACTTAAAATTCTAAATTAGGAATCTAAATACTTTGAGGTCAAGCAAATCTAAAAAATACACTCGAAAATCTGTTAAAATTTCAAATCAAGAACTTTCAATGGGAAATTTAAAATATCTTGCTCTTAGATCCAAAACTTTGAACTCTAAATATATGAACTTTCAACTACTGCATTAAAAAGATTTGTATTCCCAATTTGAATCTTTAATTCCAAACTTTGCAATCTAATTCAGAAAACTTTGTACTACCATTATTCCGTAACTTTGTAGTCCCAAATACAAAACATCATAGTGAAAGTTCTATAAATTAAATAAAAACTATTCACATATGGTTCTTCACTCTAAAAAAATCCAAGAACTTTGTACTAAGACATTTTACTCTTAATTCCTTGATAATCTAAAACTTTTAACTCCCAATTTAGAAACTTTGTGATATCACATTATAACCTTTGTATTTCATATCATCATAATTTTTTAGTTCCCAACTTTCCACAATAGATTCAAAACCTTTGCGGTAGAAAATCTTAAACTTTGTAGTCTCAAAAGTTGGAAACTCATAAATTACATGAAGTCCAAGGATACTTTCTAGGGAGCGTATCTGTAACATCCCGGAATTTCTCCGGAATGTTGGTAATGCAAAAATGTGGATTTCAAAATTTCGATTTGAAATTGAGTGCTTGATTAAACTATAAGGTTGTCTTCTGTGATCCTTCCCTGAAAACCCTAGATTTATTTTGAGCGAAATAATAAAATTTAGGAAATATAAAATGCTAGTGTGAGAACTTTGGATTTTATTGGATTTATTTTGGATCTTATTTGAGTGGGGTTCGAATTTGAATTTTAAATTCAAATTCAAATCATAAGTTAAATAGTAGCTATGGTAATAGAGGAAATAGGAAAAACCTACCCGTGCTGTTGGGCCTTGACCAACCTGCTGAAGTTCACTGAAGCACCCCCATCTATCTTCAACAGCCTGCAACGCTCGCGGCCCATCTGGCCTTTCGGCCCACCGAACCCGCTAGCCTGCCTCCCACCTACCCCTCTTCTTCTATCACCGCCATGTGGGCCCAGCCGGTCAGCCCTTCTTTCTCCTACCTTTTTCCCCTCTCTGCTTTTCTCGTGACGACGTCGTGGGGCAGGGAGGTGACGCAAGCCGCGCTGACCCCCATGGCCGCCGCCCTGCCGCGCTGGCATCGCAGATACGTGCCACGCCGCCTGGAAACGCCCTCCGCCGTCCATCACTCACCCCGGAACCCTAGACCGCGCCGCCCTATAAATCCTACCCGCGCCGGCCACTCCCTGTTCCGCCGCCGCCCCCTTGGGGAATTGCTCCTCAATCCCGAATCCGTCGCCTTCATCAAGCAATAGAGGAGGAGTTGGGGGAGAAGAAGAAGGGGAGGCGCTGGGAGTGGGGGAGAAGGCCGCCCGCGCCGCTGGAGCGCTCGCCGCCGTGCGGTCCTGAAGCCGAGGCCGACCGTGGGAGCGCCCGTGTGTGGACCGCGAAGCCGGAGCTGCTGCGTGAGGAGACCGCCGTGAAGCCGGACCACGCCGCGCCGTACCCCTGCCTCGAGCCGAACCGCGCCGCGCCGAGCCCTGTTCTGCTTCCTCTGCTCCGCTGCTCTTCTTCGTCGCCGCGTCGCCACCGCATCCTTGGACCCGAGGTGAGCCTCACCCCCTTCACCTTGCTGTGGACCCTACCTTCGAGCCGTGGCTGGCCGAGCCTGAAGAGCTCGCGCGTTCGTTTGTCGCCTGTAGCCCGCGCCGTGCCGCCGCGCGACCCGCCGACGACTGTGCTGGCCTTCGCGCCATGCCGGACGCTTTGCAGGTGCCGCTGCCATCGACGATGCACGCGCTCCCTTGCTTGTTGCCCGAGCCGTATCCGTTTCGTTCCGGTGCCGTGTGCCGCTGACCTTTGGCTCGCTGCCGCGTTTCGCTGCCGGCACACACACGCACCCGCACGCGCACACAACCGAGGGGCCAAGGCCCAGCCTTTCTTGGCCATGCCCGTGCACCCGTCCGTGCTCATACAAACGCCCGCTGTCCTTGCTTTGGTCGAGGACAAGTCGAGGCCTTGCACCCGTCGGGCCAAAGTCCTGTTCTTCCTGGCCGAGCCTGTGCACGCACGCACACCCCGCGCACACGCACACGTGCACGCGCACTCGCGAACTAGAGACGCCGGTACCGCGCGCCAACCCAGCCGTCGCCTTGCACCCCTCGAACGGAACCGAAGCTCCCAGTTCGCGACCGCCCCGTCGCTCTGCTTCACCTCGCCGCCAAGGACGTCCTTTCCGCCTGGGCGCACGAGCGCCAGGCCAAGTCAGTGCACGCGTTCGCCCACACACACGCACGCAGGCGAACACACCGGCGCTGGCACCCCAGCCCTCGACGCCGTTCCGCCTTGTCTCGCCGCGCAGATGTGTGTCGCCGCCGTGGTGCCGGACCCCGGCCAAGACCGAACCTTTCTTTGCCCTGGGCGCATCCTTAGGAACCCTTAAACCGCGCCGTGTCGCTTGTCGAACCTCGCCGGGTCGCACCCGTACCTGTCGCCGCCGTGGAGCTCTGTCCGCCGCGCCGGACCACGTCTCGTCGCCGCCGGGCCGGAGTCCCGAACAAAGACTCTCCCTTTCCTTGCCCAAACCAAACCCTAGGGTCCCCTCGACCCCACCGTGCCGCTTGTTGTCCAGCCGCCGGAGAGATCACCGCCGGCGAACTCTTTTCCCGTCCGCCGTCCCTTTGGGGCAGGGCGTCGAACGCCTGGCGGGCGTGCCAACCAGGTGGAGTCCTCCTTCACACGCGGGCGCGCATGACGCCCCAACCGCAATGGATCCCGCCGGATCCCGTGCGGCGGACCAGTCCCAGCCGTGCCGCACGCGCGTCCACACCGGCCGCTGGCCACCGCGGATCCCAGGGATCCCGTGCGCCCGGCCAATGGTGTTCCACCACACCGCCGTCTACACAGCCCCTGTCCGCACCAGATCCCGACCGGATCTTTTGTGGCCGCCACCCTAGCAGCCATGTGGGCAGCCACTTGTGCATGAGCTGGCTTTTAGCCACCCGCGTGGCAGCCACCTCTGCAGCAAGAGATAGCTTGCAGTCAGCCTGTAGCTAGATTAGAGCCAGCTTTAGTCAGACAGTAGTTAACATATAGTTAAGTGTATTGTGTATGCATATTTTAATTTCAGAAATCTATTTTGTCTTTGGAAAATCATAATAAATCCATTTCAACTCCGAAAATTATGAAACCTTTTCCAAAGCTCTTCAAAAATTATAAACTCCGTGTTAGGCTAGTGTTCGCTCTCTTTTGGCTCTTAATCGTTGTTCATTTGGAGTTAATTGCAATAGGACCCGCCTTTATTTTAATTGCGCGTTATTAGGAACAGCTGGAGCCGGGGAGCTGAGCTCGGAGATCGACTACACCGACGATTACGCCGCCGACGACTACTCACACGCAGGTGTTCACACCTGACTGATTCTGAATACCTATTAGGCATTGCTATGTAGAATGCTAGCGCTTTACTTTGTATGCATGTTGATGAACCTTGCACTGCCTACTTTAAATTCCCTGTCCTTGATTGCCCTACTACTACTGTTATATATATGCGTGTATATACGCTAAGTTGTGCGATGCATGTGTTGGGATGGGAATAGTGGTTCTTGGCGTGAGTGGGGAAAAACCGGCAGGAGAAGGCGTTTTGGGTACTTTGGCGGGGGTGAGCTCGAAACAACCGATCTGGGATCGGGGATGAGGGTGCACTCCTCAGTGCATTCTCGCTTGTATGGTTTTCGGAGCACAGGTGTTGGGGTTTTTACTGACGTTTGGAGGATATGAGCTCGCCCCGGTCTGAAACCGAGTGGGCCAACCGCTTCACGGGACTTTTCGTACACACCACCTCGCCGAGAGTGGGGTTAGGGCCGAGTTGAGCTCGGCAAGTGTGGAACCATACCTGCCAGCAGAATAGAGGGTATCAGTGGGGGAGAGGTGGGAGTGAGACCACGTTCTCTCAGTGCGTCTCCCGTGTGGCCACACGGGGGCATTTCACAGTTCCGGTGCAATTCCCTTTGCGGAGGGGATCGCTTTGAGGGCCGGATGCAGGATGGGACCGTAACTACCGAGAGTTCGCACGGTAGGATCGGCTCGGTTGGCTGATCACCGCCGGGTTCCATTCCGAGTTGGGTACAGGTATACACGCTCTGCAGAGTTTAGATCTATACGTATAGCCGTGTCCTCGGTCATGGACGAGTCCAGTGGATTGTTGGTTCTCATGTTTTGGGATTTCTACCTCCCCCTGTAGTTGAGAGTGAGGTGAGACGTGGTTGCAGTCGGAGAGAGGAGAGTGGCTCCCTCTACCTCGCCGACCCGATTGCAATCATTGAGGTGCGAGGAGAGGAAGTTCTCGCATCGACCCTAGATGGAGATAGGATGTGTAGACGGGGCCCTGGGGTACCAGGTGGTTCCGAGCTGTGTTTGAGAGTATGGTTTGGGACTTATATGGAGATGATTTCTTTTATACTTTGCTGCTGCTGCCTAGGAAACCTGAGCTTCTACCTTGTCTCTTTTCTTACCCTTTAGAAGTTAGGCCACTTAAAGCTGCATGCAGTCGGTGACATGAACCTATCCCACTCCTTGGGGATAGACTTTGGGTGTGCAGGGTACGAGTCTGACTTCGACAACAACGCCGACAGGTGGTACGACTGAGGGATGTGTCGCTGCGCTCAAGGATGCCTGTGGGCGAGAAGAATAAAAGATGGAGACCCTTCTGAGATGCTAGCTACCGCTGCGTAGAATTTCACTCTGATTCAGCCAAGAGGCTTGTAATGTTGTACTCCATTATGGACATATAATAAATTATGTACTAATATTTGTGTGATGCGATGTATGGTTGTGATTTACCTTCTGTGATGAGATCTGTACGCAATAGCCACTGATCCCGGGACTATCGCAAAGGTACAGGGACTCGGGTTTTTCTCACCGAAAACTCGGGGTGTTACAGTATCAGGTAGAAACCAACCCACCTATGCAAACTATGCAAACTCCAATAAGGGGCGTAGGATCTGGATCCGATGGCTGGGGAGAGAGGTAGCAACGATTTACAAAAAACCGCCCGCCAGCTTCCTCCTACTCCAGTCTTAGTTTTGCAAAAACACCCAACGATTTACAAAAAACCGCCCGCCAGCTTCCTCCTACTCCAGTCTTAGTTTTGCAAAAACACCCCCTACCCCAAATCCCAGCAGTCAGGACCCCCAACCCGGTGACTCCGTTCCCAACGACGCCGCACCGTGGAAGTCCAGCGCCGCCGCCCCGCGGAAGTCCGGCGCTGCCGCCATGGAGTCCGCCACCGGAGACCCTGTTCCCAACGCCGTTGCCCCGCCATGGAGTCCACCGCCGGTGACCCTGTTCCTAACGCTGCTGCCCCGCCATGGAGTCCGCCGCCGGCGACCCCCGACCCGGCGATCCTGTTCCCAGCGCCGCCGCCCCGCCATGGAGTCTGCCGCCACCGCCAAGGACGTGGACGCCAGCACCTTGTAGTCCTCCACCGCCCAGGCCCCCTGCATCAAAATAAAATCGAACTGAGCTCTGAGCAGTCTCAACAAGAACAGGACACGAACTCATCGTCGTAGTAAAATCGAAGTCTCCCGTGGTCGGTGCTGCCCCGATGGCCGAATCATTCAATTCTAATTCGTCCACGCTACCGTGGGCCGTGGCGAAGCTGCTCAGCCCCTGTCCACGGCCAACTCACCGCTTCTCCTTCCCATTGATCTGACACTGCAGGCTCTAACCGGGGGTAAGTACGGTGGCAGCCGCCGGCGGTAAAATGCGGTGCTCCGGGCTCAGCGCCTCCACGCCGCCGTAACGTCGCGCGGTCGGGTGACGAGGTGGTCGAGCTGGGAGGGGCGGCGGCGCTGGGACGGGGTGCGTCACTGGAAACGGAGTCGCCGGGTCGGGGTCCTGGCTGCTGGGATTTGGGGTAGGGGGTGTTTTTGCAAAACTAAGACTGGAGTAGGAGGGAGCCGGCGGGCGGTTTTTTGTAAATCGTTGCCACCTCTCTCCCCAACCATCGGATCCAGATCCTACGCCCCTTATTGGAGTTTACATAGTTTGCACAGGTGGGTTGGTTTCCACCTGATACGCTCCCTACTTTCTATTAATAAATTTGAAACATTGTACTCTTACATCCAAAACTTTGAACTTCAAATTTATGAACTTTCTACTAGCATATCAAAAAGATTTGTATCCACAGTTTCAAACTTTGTACTTTTAAAATTAAGAAAATTTTGTAGTAACATATCTTAACACTTTGTAGTCCCGAATAGAAAAACTTTTGACCAAATACCATGAACTTTGTAATAGGACATTTGAAACATTGAACTTTTAAGTTCAAAACTTTATTATTTGAAACTTTGAACTCTGAACTTTAAAACTTTTGACTCACTAAACTTCGTATTCCCATATTCACACCATTGTAATTTCAACATGTGCACTCTAAATGTGATAACTTCCATAGCTTCTATTTTTGACTGCTCATGTAGTGTTTAAGCGTTGGGTCCTAGAAAAAGGCTAAAAAGCTTTGTAATTCCAAAACCTTGTATAACTTTACAGTCTAGAACTAAAACGTTTGTATTGTAACATTATTAGCTTTTCATTCCTACCAAAAAACTTTGACCTACAAAACTCTCTAATTCCAAAAACTTTACTTAAAAATCATACAACTTTGTACTAAACTATTTGGAACTTATAACTCTCTTTTGTAAAACTTTCAACCTGCATATTTGAATCTTTCTACTTGAATACTTAAAACTATTGCCTCATGCTTACTACTCTCAAGTCACGCATAACACAAAAAATGATTGAATGAGGCAGGAGGGGGATTAAAAAAATCTGACCTCACAAATTTTCATTTGGTGAGTCCGTTTTACTTATATTCCCCAACCAAATAGATCCGCCTTGGGATCAACAACTTCAAATGACCTGAAAACAAATCCACTCGGATATGAAGTATTGTGGCAAAGAATGATTGAATGGTAAAATGCTAGCTAACTGAATAACTCGTACTAAACTTTCCCCTCTAGAATTAAAAACTTTGCAGTGTGTATGTTCAATATGTGCACTACATTTACAAAAACTCACAAAAACTCTGTGCCGCCGCATTCAAAACTTATTCACCGGTAATTTTTTTGGAATCATACACAGTAAACTTTCTGCACCTACAGCCTTGAAATATTCAAAAAAAAGTTATATAAATGCATAACCTCCTCTAGCAGTGGGTAGCCAATAGAGTGCAAAAACAAGATTTGATGTCATCGATTCAAATGTTTGTACATCCCCAACTTTAAAAAAACCAGGTATCAAAATATGTGTACCCCATGATGCAAAAAACATTGAAGGCAATTATTTAGGACTTTCTACATCCCCAACTTTTCAAAATCACAAACTAATAAAGCACAGGTGTCGAAAATAAAAAAGACATCTAACTTATTAGTCATAAATATAAAATTTTGATAGTTCCAAAAATATTCATACCGCATGATTAAAAACTTTATTGGTAACTTTATATTTGTAGTTCCAAAAATATTCAAACTGCATGATTAAAAACTTTATCCCTCAATTTCAAGTCTCACACATAGAACATTATAATAGAGCACTAAGTACTTTCGAATAATTTGTACTCCAAATTTAAAACTTTTTACTACCATGCTATAAACTTTGTACACTTGGCAGCAAAACTTTGTAATTCTAAACTTTGCACTCCCAAGTTCGGGAACTTTGTACTTTGAATTAAAAAGATGAGATTGGAAAACTAAGAAGTACCTTTAACAAGCAAAAAAACATATGCAATAAACCATATTCGGCAAAATATAGTAGGGTCTTTCTAACCTACAACTGGCATACCGAAAACTTTATATACAATGGTTAGAATCTTTCTAAATATTATTAGGGAACTTTGTACGCCTCTCCTTTCGCTCTCTGACTTTCATGTTACAGATCTAGGTGTTTGTACACCAAATAATAAAACATCAGACATGCATGCAAAAAGAAAAATGTGCGCACATCACAGCCAGATAAAAAGATTTTCTTAAAATCTGTACCATCTCCATTTAAAGAATATGTATATCTCCACTTGCTCCATTACTAAAGTCCGCATCCTACCTAAAAATTGTTCTGCCAGAAGATATCACAAAAATTTTAAGTCGGCTGCAAATTCCCCTGAAAAAAGTAATTAGTGAAAAAATGAACAAGTCAAATATTCCCCAAAACAGTAGGTATCCACTAGAAATCTAAAAACTGTTTTATTATATTATGAGAACAAGCATGATCAGGATATGATCTATGAAGAGTCTGGATTTCAAAGCAAACAAGTTCCATTTTACCCATTGTAATAGCAAAAAGTAGTAGTCTGAGTGCCTGACCAAAACTAACTAGACCGTATGACTCTGGCAGATTGCTCGGGCTTGAAAAAAATAATGAATCACATACAAAAGTAGCTTGCGGACTAATGCTAACATGAAGTGACTAGTAAACATCAATTTAATATTTGAGTAATGTAAACTAATGGCTAAAGAATCAAGAAGGCATACAGCCAATGTCGTACAGGGTCTTCTGTTGCTTATAATTTCAGCTTTCAATTCAGTTGTCTACACACGAAGATGAGCCTAAGCTCCCAAGAAAGGAAGCAATAATGAATAAGCTGAGCAAAGACATTTTAGATATTTGACAGATAGATATGACAGATGAAGGGAACACTACTTTTTTGCAGATAAACTAAAGCAGCACACACCAATTGTAGTAGCCAAAAAGTGGAAGTTTGCTCGACATGATGAGCTCTTGGGCCCTTAAGAACCTTGAGATCAGCATTGCCACCTCCCCAGGCCTGCAGTGAAGCTAATCACAATAAAATAAATGATCGTCAATCCATCAACAGCAAAAGCAGAAGGTAATAATCCCATGAGCATCCAAGATGGAGGGGGCAGGTTCCTCTCGACTGCCACAATGCGCGGTGGCTAGAGCTTGAAGCATCATGGCTGCATGGACCACAATCGGGCTTGCACGATAGGCAGGCCAAGTCGCTGCCACGCGACTGAGTAGCAAGGGAGACGAACAGGATCAGCAATGTTGTAGCAAGGGGCTACCACCTCAATTCCGTTGCCACCACTAGCATCCACAAACCCTAACAACCCAAACCCCACCCCTTCTTCTCCAATGTAGCCATAGTACTTTGCATGCCCGTGAGCATAGATGCTACTGAATTCATTTTTGGAAACAGATTGAAGAGAGACGATGGGGAGGACACAGGATTGGAGCGAGCAACATGAACTCGGAGAGACAACGCGAGTGGAAGGGGAGGGGGGAAAAGTTGGGCTCACCGCTCACATACAGCCATGTAGAGGGTGGTGGCCGTGTCGCTATTGAGGTCGACGGGGACAAAACGCCGCCGCACGGGTCACCTCGCTTCTGCTTCACCCTCGACACAGGCCAAACGGCGGAGCGAGCAACGAGCTCGACGCGCGACCTTCACTAAGATGGTGATGAACCACAGGGGAGTGATGGCGGCCGTGGTGCGAGGGCGTCAATGGCGGCCGTGGTGGAGTTGCTGCTGGCATGTGCGGCTCCTCCTCGCGGCCTCGCCCTCTAGCTACCGGAAGCCTCCGACGGCACCCGGTCTCGCAGCGCGGGCCTCTCAGGGGCCGCGCGAAGATTAGCCTCCGGATCGATGCGGACGAATCGTCGGGTGGTGGATGCATCGCCGGCGAGATCCGTGGGCGGCCATTTGGATTTGGATGTGATGGGGAAGGAAGAACGGGAAGCATAGTTGGACTGTGCGGTCAACGAAACGACGTAGAAGACGAAAAGGGAAGGAGTGGGTTGGAAGGTTGGAGTGTTCGCTGCTATGGGTAGTAGCACGCGCGCCAAATAAGAAAATTGATAATCTACTCCATTCCGATCCCCTGCATGCGCTTTGGACTCGTGAGGCATCGGGAGTCAGCACCGCAACCGTCGCCATTTCCAACCGTGAAAGTGCAGCTTGCAACACCACCTGAAAATCCATTTTCATCGTGTGCCCATTTCTTTACCGTGTGCATCAGCACAGACACACAACAAACACTAATTGTCGTGTGCCAAAGGCCAAACACAAAGCCCTGGCACACGGCAGACCGTAGCTTTGTCGTGAGCCAAAGGCCAATGCAAACACACGGTGATGTTCATCGTGTTTCATCTATCTGCTCACGGCGAACAACGAGCATGTGCCCTCCGTGTGCGCACCGCCACTACGGGAGGACAGTGTTGAAAACGCACGGCGAAGGCTTCGCAGTGCATGTTTTGGTTAGGAGTATGATGAAGGCCGCTCGACAATGATTTGCATGGCGAACAGACCTTCGCCGTGCGCCATTTATCAAAATGCGCGGCAAACTCTTTTGCCGTGCGTTTTTTCAGCGCATGGCAAAAAAAAGAAGACGGAGAAGGAGGGAGGAGACGGCTGGAGCTGACAATGCGGACGACATGGGAGAATAGTTGCCGTGCGTTGGCGCTCGGTAAAATGAAAAACATTGCCGTGCGTGATGCACGGCAAACAAAATCAAAAAAAGAAGAAAAAGACTTGTAGCCCGCCACGTCCGCCGCACCGCGACCGCCCCGCCATCGTCACCGGGCTGCGATTGGTGAGGATCGACCAGGCGTGGTGATCGGACCAACACAGCGGCCGTTGAAGACGACGCGATCAGGGCGGCGGCTTCGGCTCGGGATCAGACCGGCGACCAGACGCAGGTGACAGCCGGAGAGATTGGAGCGTGGGAGCATCACGACAACAGTGATGTAACCGGTGCTGTACAAAGACGGTATTGTGGCACGACGAGCAGATTGTGTCGACAATACAGGTGGCCATGGTGCGGCACGTTCATGCACAGGCGGTGCGTGAGGATGCACTTGTTGCGGCAGGGTCGGCGTATAGTCGAGTGTACACGATAGAGCTTGCAGCAGGGCGTGTTCGACAACGTCAATCAAGATGTCTTGGGCAGCGCATCCAGACGTTGTGCAGACGGATCAGGATCTCGGTGACCTCATGGTGCAGATGTACGTGGCAACACAGGAGTTCGAAGCATGTTCGTGTTCGGCTGGTCTTGTGTGTGGCTAGGCTGGATGACGTGAAGGCTTCGTGGGAACTGTGTTTGCTTGTGGATGAAGTCCCATGCATATACGGCAGGAGGAGGAGCATGCAGCTACGTGAACTAGCAGCATACATGTACTTAAAATATACATGCATGCAGGTGTGGTATACGGTGGCTGGTAAAGCTGATATCCATGGTGCCGTGGGTGTATGAGTAGCTATCCAACTATTCAAGGATGCGTGGCCGGGTTGATTGGAGTACTGACCTTCAAGGATTCGTATGGCAGGATGTATATACAGGATGCGAAAGTGGGGAGGAGTCGTATCTGACTTGAAGTCCGACGTAACCCTAGTCCCCAAGGAGGCGTATCCTTGTCTAAATCCTATCGTGTTCGAGTCGGACAGAAGCAGTACCAAGGCAGACAAAGGCTATGCGTGTGGAAAATAAAAGCACAGGAGAGGAGGTCACGCCAGAAATCGCAAAACAGAGCAGATCAGAGTGCGCACAATAGATCGGGCGCTGGTGATTTCTGAAGGGGCTCGGGCGGTTGGCGTGCAAGAGATCGAGAAGGCTCTTCGGAAGGCAATCTGGTAGGCTCAGATAGCAAAAGCGAGGAGCAAGGGAATTCGTCTGGTGACATCGACAAGTCGGACGGATCGGGTGGTGTTACCGGCGGCAAGGGTCGGTCAAACCGCATGTCGAAGGATGTCGATGGACAAGGTGTCGACAGTTAGCAGATTTGAGGTGGTGAAGTTCGATGGCTCCGGCAACTTCGGATTATGGCAGATAAGGGTCAAGGATCTGTTGACGCAACAAGGGAACTTGGCGGGTCTGGCCGAGAAGAAGCCAGAGAAGATGGAAGCAGATGACCGGGAGGAGAAGCAGACGCTGGCAGTCGCAACCATATGGCTATGTCTGTCAGACCAGGTCATGCACCATGTGATCGGACTAAAGACACCGAAGGAAATCTGGGACAAGCTAGAAACTCAATTCATGTCGAAGACCGTGACGACCAAGTTGTATCTGAAGCAGAAGTTATATGGGCTGAAGATGCAAGAGGGGTCAGATCTAGCTGGGCACATTAATGTTTTCAGTCAGATGGTCACAGACCTGGAGCAACTGGGTGTGAAGATTGAAACTGAAGACAAGGCGATTATTCTTCTGTGTTCACTTCCATCGTCTTATGAGCACGTGATCACGACTCTGACGTACGACAAGGAAAGCATCAAAGTTGAGGATATTACTGCAGCGTTGTTGGCTCGAGAGCTGAGGATAAAGAACGGTGCACTGGATGCTCCTCTGGGTGATGCGTTGCTGGTCAGAGGTGAGCATAGCAAGGAGAAGGTGAAGGAAAAGAAGAAGAAGAAAGTGCGGTGCTATAATTGCGGTGAGTTAGGACATGTGAGGAGGGATTGTCCAGACAAGTATCAGAAGGCAAGTGCTAATATTGCAATGTCTAAGAGTGACTCGGACAGTGATGGTGATGTTCTCTCAGTATTAGACAGCGTGCAGTCAACTAAAGCGTGGATGTTAGATTCAGCTAGCTCTTTTCATGCAACACACAAGAGGGAGTGGTTCACTTCATACAAGTCTGGTGATTTTGGCTTAGCTTATTTGGGTGATGACACGGGTTACCGTGCTATCGGAGTAGGCGACATCAAGATGAAGACACGAGGTGGAGTTGAACATGTGCTTCGGGGTGTTAGGCATGTGCCAGGACTGCGTAGGAATCTAATTTCGCTTGGAGCTCTACATGGTGATGGTATGTTATTCCAGGCTGAGCCGGATTTGAAGACCATGAAGATCATGAAGGGAGACAAGACTGTGATGATAGGAGAGAGGACAGTGTCGCATCTGTACAAGCTGCAAGGGTGCACAGTTGCAGGTAGAGTCATGGAAGATGGAGTTGCGGGGGTAGCAGTGTTTTCTGAAGGCGGCGGGTTTGAGGTAAGGTCAGACTCATTGGGTGGCTCGCCTTGAGCTACAAAGTCAACAACCCAAGTCCGGTGTACACGGAGGTTCACGCATGACGGCTTCAAGATGGTGAATATTCGCCAAGGTGGAGTTTGTTGGAATTGTGTCGAATATTGTGTACTAGTTGGTTACGTTTGGACTTGGAGTTGTATTAGTGGTAGGGTGTAGAGTACGTGTCGGACTCTTGTAACCCGGGCTCCTCATAAATATGAGAGGAGAACTGCTATTGTAACCATGACGACATAGCGACAGGCTCGCAGGGGAAGGCGGCATATTGCCGGGATCCGGAGCGGCCGGTGTTGCGATTTGGGGAGGAGCGCCCGTAGTCATGCCCCGGGGATGTAGGCTTTGGCTGAACCTCGTTACCAAATATCGTGCCTCCGATGTCGTCTGTGATTCTCGCATACATTATCTCGGTAGATCAATTATTGCTTCCGCGCGCTATTATTCTAACAGCAATAGTGGCACACAAGGCACTATGGTAGGGTGTGTCGTCTATATATGTGTGTCCAAGCAAGTCGGATTGGATGCAGGCACAACACAACAATCTGCAAGCAGAGAGACAGAATCCTTCATCCTGCTGGCTGCAGCAGAGCTTTTGTTCTTGCCTCTGCCTCTTCGTTCCAACTCAAACTTACATTACGCTTGCGGGGCACCAGGAACAGTCACTTCACGACCGAGATGAATGTAAGTTTTGTAGGACCATTACTGCTGGGGAGTATTATTTTCCTTTGGTTCTGCATTTTTACAACTACCACTTCTTAGCACGCCCATCCATGGGTTCGTTCATAGTACGTTTATTAGCACTGTAGTAACTTGTATATTATTCTGATGCACCTCGCAGCCCGCATTCGACAATAGCTGATGGGGCGCCGCCTAAGGGTCTTCTACAAGCTCTTGCGCGTCACCTAGCACGGCATTCCTCGTCACGCACTGGATGATCGAACAAGGGTGTGGCTTCTCGTTGACTGTGACGACAGGTGTTCTCGGAGCAGGATGTCCCAATAGCCGGGCATTGCGGTAATCTAGCGCCGACAGCTAGACCGCACCGCAATTCTGTATCAGCTCATCTCATCGCTCAAGGGTGACAACAGTCACTGCGCTATACTCGTCAAGCGCTCGTGTTGCTCAGAGTTCATCTTGCTCAAACAGCCTCTTCATCAGCAAAATAAAGGAAGAGGCGGCGCGAGAGCTTGGTCTCTACGGGGAGCACGACGTCGACGGGTCTAGCACTACTCTACTACCTCGCCCATATATGCGCATATGACAAGAGATTAGTGTTTTTATTTTCAGCTTTTGTTTCACTTTTAGTCTCCTGGGACTAATTGTTGTTCTCAAGCCTTCTTCAGTTCTTGTATATGCAATGAAATTGGTATTTTCTCATGCCGATTTGTTTTTTTAAAAAAGATTATTGGTCATCGAGGTGTCCTGATTATTGTCAGAGTTGATTGCACACATCACTCAGTTGCATCGTATCCCCGGCCCCCTCTTGCTGACATGCATGGAAACGTCGTGGCACAAAGTGCAGAGCTCATCGATCCATATATGTCTGGACAGTCTGGTCATTATATTATGCTCAACATTATTTTGGGAGCTCTAGTAGGCTCGGGAGGCTTCTGGATGGCCGGTAGCGGTGAGTTGAGCCATAGCCGAGAATCCAGTGTTAGAATTTGAGTCCTCTTAGAATTTGCCTTATCCCGTGCACCGACAACGTAGTCATATCTCCTTTACGTCCGATTGCTACTTCGTACCAACAACACACTCAATATCTCTACCGTTGATCTCACAGTTGGCACAAGGTGGAAGATGATGCACCTCTTCTTGCATTACTACACAAAACGTTTGTAAGAGCGGGTAAAATGGCATTTCCAAGGGCGGGTATATCATTCGCTCCTAGATTTTGCAGTTACAAATAGCTATTTGAAGAAGCGGGTAAATGGGATGACCCATTTCTGAAAATCACATTCCAGGTGCAAGTGACCACGCCACGCCAGGCCGTGCCGACAGCCCTGCGCCTGCGCCGACCATGGAGGCCCGTGGCCGATCGCCCGGCCGGCGAGGCCCGTGACGCGCGCGGACGAGTCAGTGGCGGCGAGTGGCAACGCGAGATGAGCTGGACTCCAACGACACAGGCCGTCGCGCCATGCCCCTCCCTCAACTCCTCTTCACCTCTCTCTACCGCGCCCCAGATCCGACTGCATGGCCACCCTGCTCTTCATGTTCTTGTTGGACGCCGCCTAGTGTACGCCGCCACCATCTGCTCTCACTGCTGGCACGCCTCACCTTTCTCGCCGGCAATCGGAGATGGAGACCGCCTGTCTCCTGCTGGTCGGGGCTTTGTTGGCCTCCTGGGGATTGCGCCGCCTGTCCGGGAGGAGGGCCACGAGGGATCGGTGAGGGACACGGCCAGCATCGCGGGCCGGTGAGGCGGCAGTCCGGGGCCCGATGAGGCACGGTGGTGTGAAAGCGTAGGGAGGAGGAGGAGAGCGGAGACACGCGGCCACCAGCGGCGGGGACGAGAGGCACCGGGCCCTGCGGACGCGATGGTTGGGGAGGAGACGGCAGATCGGGCAAAGTGGCAGTGAACAGTGGGGTGGCCCGGAGGGGTGGAGAAGAATAATGGGGAATATTCCTTTTCAAATGGAGCAATAGAGGATATTGCTACAACAAATCGTCATTTAGAGGTACTAGAAAATTTATTTAGGGGATGATTTTTAAAGGACACCGTTGGGATAGTCTGACACTGCTCATCGTATCGGTCCTGGAGATGTGTGGTAGCTCAGGTTGTCCTAGGAGCTAATAAAGCTACTTAATTATTAATTTCTCACGTGGGCAAGTGCAAGTCGCAGAGACCACTCGCCTTTGAGATAGACTAGACAAGAATGGAGTCGTAGAGTTTCTCTGCTAGACTATACTCCTAGGACATGCTACAAGAAATGAGTTAAAGAACAATGCTGTGCAGGGGCTACATCTTTGTTCCCTCGTCATGCATAGCAATCGCTTGCGACTTCCGGCCTTATATATATAGACACACACAGATGGATATAAGAATTATTGTGTCGTAGAGTTTCTTTGCTAGACTAGATTCCTAGGACCTGCTACAAGAAATGCTATATAGTAAGTTAGTAACAAAGGGCAAATTGTTGCCTCGTCAATGCAAGTTGCACATCACGCCCAGCACGTACGGCCATGGTACAGCATTAGTAACTCTGGTTATCTCGTGCGCTTTGGGCTTGGGAGGCATCGGGACCGCAACTGTCGCGGTTTTTTTCCAGGGTAGCGCAGTACATCGTCACTCGTCAGCACCATGTTCATCGGCGACCTTCCCCTTCTTCGACGGCCTGCTGGGCTTCTTTGGCGGCTTCGGACTCGCGCCGATGACGTACTTCATCCTGTCCATCATCTGGCAGATGCTCAAGAAGCCCAAGACGTACGGGATGACATGGTTCGTCAACATCTTCTGCATCTTGATCGGGGTGCTCCTGATGGTTGGCGTCACTACCCATCGGAGGCATGAGGCAGATCATTCATCCATCATGACGTCAAGAGCTTTAAGTTCTACTCGTAGGCGTGCATGGATTGTCCTCCTGGAAGGGGGAGACGAGGAGGAAGGCGTAGTTATTAGCACTAACTAAGATTTAGTATTTGCAGTTTTCAGTGTTTACGGATGTACAAATTATTTTCCATAGATATTTTTTACGAAACATTAATTTTTCGTAGATATTGTAATGAATTAAAATAATGATACATAAGCTTGATGATAAACGAGAAAAATGCACATATGTTGTCTAAACTGATTATGGTCTCCAAATATGTAAACGACTCTGGTTCCAAATTGCGTTTACATCATGCGATCAGCAGCTCTGCAGCACATGTTGAGTACAGTACAATAACTGTCAACAATGAGACCTCTCTGTGTTTGATTTTGGAAAAGAAGCGACAGAGCGTGCCAACTGCTGTGCCCCCCTGCATATACTTGAGCCTCGTATGGTTGCTTGCAGACTACAATCATAGCCTAATGCAAGTCTCATATACACTCATGGTCTTCATCAGTAACTTTGAATTGTCCCCTAGTTCACATGTGGGGTGTGGCTTACAGAAGAGAGCACATGCTGATCACTGTTCACTTGGCAGGCTGCAGGTTCTTTTATTTAACTAGTATAGATGCACGCACACGCACGTGTTTATAGTATAATTTTTATACTAAGAATCTAAAATCAAAAGTCGATCGCCTTCATCCATACATGTTTAGAAAGCCCCCATCTCACCCAAAATCATGTTTTTTTGCCTCGTCCAAGCCCAACATGGCACGGTGGCCTCCGAACTCATGCTGGCCTGGCTCGCTACCTTGTGCCCGCCGCACCCCAACACATGATGACCAGCAAGAATTTTAGAGGATGGTCAGAGACTGTCGTTAACTACCATTGCACATGTATGTAGCCTTTCTTTCTCAATCTCTTGTCGTACGTCCCAACTTCTTTCTCTCTCCACTCTCCACCTTAACTATTATCTCCTCTCTTCTACATCTCTTCTCCCATCCTTTTCTTTTTTTCTTCTTTATCTTTTACAGTACTTTAGTAATACAACTTTTTTATTGAATAGTAATGTTAATTATTTTTTCTTATTTTTCTCCTCTCTTTCTCCCTTTTTTCTTTTTCTCTTTTATTCCCCTCTGTTTTCCCCTCCACTCTATCATATCTTATCCACACTCCCTCCTTGTCTCATCTCCTCGGACCTTTGCGGAGGCCGGTGCAGGCACGAGGCGAGAGGGCAAGTGCCTCCCTCTCCTCGCACACATGGTTTTTTTATGCGACCGCTACCGTGATTTATACCGCGGTTACCGTTTAAACCGCCGCGGAACGCTAGCGGTTCCGGGCGGTTTGAATCGCTAGGGTTTTCAAAATTTCAAAATTTTAAAAAAATCCCAAAAAATCCTAATAAATCCTTCAAGTTGCAATGATGCTAATGGTGTCAATTTTTTTCAAAAATTCATTCATTTAGCATATTTTACGATAATTAGAAGTTAAATCAGAAAAAGAAAAAGAAAAAAACCGGCCGGCCCATTAAGGCCAACGTCGGCACAACCGATGTGGGGGTCAAAATATCTGTCTCTGGAGCCACAGGATGCATATATCCGCCTCCCTCAGTCCTCCTTTCCCCCGTCCGCAGCTCCCCCGCGCCCGTCTGCCGCCGACCGCTCCCCGCCGCCGCCGAACCGCCCGCCGGGAGCGGTTTGCCGAGCGGTTTTGGCGGCTTACCGCACGCACGCCGGATCTACCGCCCGCGGGCGGTAAGCCGCGCGGTTGCGGCGGTAAGCCGCCGGCTTGAACCGGCTAACCACCCATTGGAAGGTATGCCCTTTTTCTGTCAACGGTTTTAATTCAAACCGCAGCAGTATAAATTCAAATCGTCACGGTAAACCGTTTAAACCGCTCGGTAAGCCGTTGTAAACCGTTTGTATAAGCCATTTTAGTTTGAGATTTGAATTCGAGCGGTTTTTAGCGGTTTGGATTTAAACCGCAGCGGTAAGCCGCTACTGCCGGGCGGCAGTTTAAACGTACCAGTCGCATAAAAAAGCCCTGCTCGCACACTCTCTCGCGCAGTGTGGACCTCCCTCCCTCTCTCTCTCTCTCTCTCTCTCTCTCTCTCTCTCTTGCGCGCGGCGCGGCCCTCCCTCCCTACGCCGGCGTGGAGAGGTAGGCGCGCGTCCGAGTAGGCGTGGTGCGGAAGAGCAGGAGCGCGGCGAGGTCGAGGGGTTGCGGCGGCGGCTCGCGGGGAGCGGTTGCCTACGAGGAGCGGGAACGGGAGTGCGGGTGCTCGAGGTGCCGCGTCCCTCCGCCTCCTCTGCCCGAGGTCGCTGCGGCGACCGCCCCTCTGCTCCTCTCCACAGCGTGTCGTGGGGATCTGGCGCCGACGTGGAGAGGCACCAGCAGCAGCGCAAAGAGGCAGCAACTCCTGTCAGTAGCGACGCGGCGCGACTGGGTCCTGGTTGTGGCCTCTTCTCTGGTGGTGCGAGGCGTAGAGAGCTAGCAGCACAACCCTCTCCGGCGGCCCCTCCGCCCTCCCTCACTTACGTGTGCATCGAACGCGGTGCCGCATGCTCCGGCAGGGAATCCATCACTAGGGCCGCGCTCTCACCGGCGGAGCTCGCCGCACCGGCTAGGGATCCATGATGGGGGCTATGCGCTCCAATTGGGGATCCGCTGCCGGCCAGGGCTCGCGGTCGGGCGGTCGTAGCGTGAGGAGGGTGTGAGAGTTCGAGAGGGATCTGGGTCCTGTGGCTCTCACCGATCGTTCGATTCACGACGACCAGGCGCCGCGTGGGGTGTATGTGGGTGGGCCCGATGTGGGACAAGGTGGGTGGGTACGTCGGGCGTGGGTGAGAAAAAATTATGTTGTTGGCAGAAACGCTCCCCAAATTGCGATTTTTATGGTTGTTCCATCTTTGTTATCATCATGCAACCTGACGGGTAGGCCGGTGTGAGAGGTAGGGCGGGTCCGAATTGGGTGAGAGAAGTTTTGAATTGTTTTCGCTCCTTATAGTATAGACTAGTGGAAGTGCACATGCGACACGCACGTGATATAAAAAAATATTAAAAAATAATTTAATTATAAAGTATCAATAATTCTCATCATCCTACATGCAAAAACCCTACACGACTAAAGCATGCCTTAGAAACAATAGTCCAATATCATAGGATGGAGCAAAAGTGATGTTAAAAATTAAGGGCATGAAGCTCTAATAAGGATTATAATTTGAAATTGTTGTGAAGTAAAATAAATAACCTTAAAGAGATAAATTGATTAATCAACAACACGGTTTCATAAAAAACAATGCCAACTAACTTATTCTCATCCCCGTATCAACTATCATGAATTAGCATTCGTTACGGATAGAGGCTACCATTACCAAGAACACATATCAACTATCATGAATCCGCGAAAAGCTCTACATTTTCAATAGTTAAATCAAGATCTAACCTCAAAAAAGTTTTTTTAACGCTCATGCTTTTGACATCCACATCGTCACTCCATCACTCTATTGTGCCTCCCATCGCAAGGGGCGAATGCCGCCGCCGCCCGCTGCCGCTGGGCTTGCTCCTCAGCGCAGAAGCACCAGACTTCGGTGGACTGCCCCCGCTAGGCGGGTGTGGAAGGGGCACTGCACTGGGTCTACCGCTGGACCTGGCCGCATGCGCGAGACACGGTTGCCCGTCCCAGGGTGCCACGGGACAAAATTCATCAACAGAGAACAATCTAGAAGGATGTTCAGTTGTATTAAGCATTGCTTACAATGCTATATACAACCTTCTCGAGCCTTCACCTCAATATTCGTGAGGCATTCTACTCTCAGCAACAAAAAACTCATCATTATCCTTGGATAGAAAAGAACAAATCATGAAACTGAGCATCAACGTCAAATATGATTCTAAAAAACAAAAAAGAATAGAAGCCACTATCACAAGATGAATTCAAGTAGAATTCTCACATTGAAGGAGCTGCTGGTCATACTACTTTTTTCTTGTGGCTTCTTGCACATGTCTTCAGTGTTGCCTTCTCCCTCCGCTTGACAACCTAATGCAGAAGAGCTAATATTATAGGCACTATTGGAGCAAAAAATGTTCAAATTGAAGGAGTCAATTTGGATACGACAGGTTCAATAAACAAGGTATTTAGTAAAATGGGAAGTCATTTTGTTACATATTGACTGACTATTAGGAGATTGACATGTAATAATTTGGTAAAAAAAGCTCATCTCCAGTCGACTGACTATTAGAAATCAGCAGGGTGCAGCACCCATTAACCCTAAAAATCAACATATATTTGAGAATAAAAAAGATACAAATGCCACCTTGGCATAGAAACCAAATTCTTTTTCTGTCAGCTCCTATCTAGCCTTTCTGCTGGCCATGCTACTAAAAAATATTCTCTTTATTTAACATTAAGGGCATGCTAACATCGCAGAGACAAGCAAATTTAAAAAATACCAATGATATTGACCCGCACATCTACAAGTACAAATCAAATATGAAGAAAAATGATCACCTGATAGAGTTTCATTGTTGGCTGCTAAAATTATCTATATGGGTTTTTCTTGTAGTTTTATTTTTTGAACCATCTGGGAGTAAATATTTTTTCAACAAACTGATTTGTGTCAGCCAAAATAAATTTCCATTATCTTCTAAATGAACTTAATTTTGTTTTCCTGCAAAACATCAATCTGAGTGATAAGTAAAACTGCATATTTGTTATAGTAACCTGAAAGTATGGAAACTTCAGTTTGTGATAACTCATGCTTCGACATGCATTTTTATTAGGCTGATGGAAACACATAATATCTGAGCAGCAAACAAACAATAAACATAGCAATAAACATGTATGTATGCCTCCTGACAGCATCAATCTCTTGCTTGAAACAATATGTCAAGTGATATTTTATAGAACTTAAAGATAGTTTTTTTATCAGCTCATACGAAGCACTGAGTGTTGCAATGACATGGAATCACTACGTGAAAAACTCACTTTGGTAACGGGCATAGATCGCCTTTGGTAACGGGCAAAGCGCCCATTACCGATCAAGTGTTACAAATGAGCCAAGAAAGGTAATAGGCAGATGCCCGTTACTGATAACACATATTCGTAACGGGCATAAAACAACAACCGTTATCACAACTAACCACCGGTCACATGAAATGGCTGTTTCTCTAGCCCCATAGAGAACTTTGGTAACGGGCACCAAAACAAAGCCCGTTACAGGAACTCAACACCAGCGACGCGTTTTATGAAACTTCGTCTCTGATGTCTCGACGAAATGAGACGCGTCTATTTCACACGCGTCTCAGCACAACTAGGATTCGTAACGGGCATCAAACAACAACCGTTACCACAACTAGTCACCGGTCACGTGAAAATGACTGTTTCTCTGGGCCCACAGGGAACTTTGGTAACAGGCACCAAAACAAAGCCCGTTACTGTGAAATCAATATCGGAGACGCGTGTGGTGAACCTGCGTCTCCGATGTCTCGACGAACGGGCCACGTTGTGGGGCCCACCGGTCAGTACTGGTAACAGGCTTTTACGGTGCCCGTTACTTTGTTGGCATGTTTGTAACGTGTGTTCCAATTGAAGCCCGTTACTCAGTGATCAGTGTTTGTAACGAGCTTTAATTAATGCCCGTTACAGATACGTAGGCCACCCCTACAGTAACCTGCTGCCTGCTTACCGGCTGCATTCTGGAACCAGTCAGGATTTGGCAGCCATCAGGGGCTGCATCCTGGAACCAGCCAGGATATGACTAAATTCACAGAAATTAGATCCAGCATCCAAATTCACAGAAATCCACAATTCACATGCATCATATGACAAAATTCAGCATCATCATCTCACAAGGAGGAAATGCATCTCACAAGGAGGAATGCAACAATATCACAAAAATTCATGGACAAGGAGGAATGCAAAAATTTCCTAGTCACCATACATAATCTGAGCCCACACAGTTTCATCAGCATGAAATTTTCCTCCGGCTGTGATCACCTGTTGCACGAGGAATTTGGCAATTCTTTCACGAACATTGACCAGCTTTGATTTGTCGAGAGGATGCTCATCTAGCCCTAATCTCTGGATATAACAATGTCACCAGTCAGCACACATATATAGGTGGTTACCAAACATGTGCTGTGCTAATAAGCAAGAACTGTGCTCAGTTGCAGGTTTTACAAATGAAGATCCCAAGAAAGTACCTCCATATGTGGGCCGCTATCTTTTAATTGAAGCATGTGATAGGCACAATAGAAGCCGCAGAGTCTGGATCCAGTAGGTTGTTGGTGGCGCTGCAATAAATGTACAAAGAAAAATAGTGGTGATCGAGAAGAAATAAACTCAAGCTTTAGTACTAGCTTCCACAGGAAGGAAATAAGTGGTATGTACCTTAACATCTTTGACGTGTTCCAAGGCGCCAAGGCGCAAGAACTTCTTTTTGCCGCAGTAACGTTTCCAAGCCCTACAACGAAACAAGCAACAATGGTTAGGACACTATTAATTAATATACTCTGTACAGTTTGTTGAGGAACGTCCGCAGGTTAAGAAAGAAATAACTTACTCATTAATGATTCACTCGAAAGGGTCAGTATCAGTATTAATTGTCTTCAATGAATCAAGATAGTAGACCATCTGCTGCTTCGGAACGATCGCCACTGCAATCCAGTGGTTCGTACTGAGATAAGCGGTAAGCATCAAATTCTTTTTAGCATATAGTTTGAAGGCATTGAGCATATAGGACACAGAGAAAGCAAGAGTGTTATCCGTGCTGTTCAACGTTGTCGAGCAAAGGCATTCAGGATCAAGAAAGCCAACTGCAGTGCCCGTGTTCTCAACTTCTACAGTCATATTCCTATTAGTAAGAAAAAACAAAGTGTAAGGAGGCAAAATACATGGTAATAAAGATGATGTGAGGCAAAAAGCACATTTCGATAGAGGATGTGATTAGTGAGAAGCAGATTAAATTTTCAAGCAACTTACAGGATGAAGCAGTGGAGAAGTGTCAGATCCAAAGCATCCAAGTTGAAGAGATCGTACAAATCACTGAGTTGCACAGGTAGCTGCTGGAGTCCGTTTGACCATCTCGGAGGCCATGCACTGGTCTCGGGCCGAAGTGCGACCATAATGTGAGAATTATCATCTGACTTACCACGTTGCATGTAGAATTTGTGGAGCTTTCTGGTAAAAGGATCAGCCTTTTTGAGATCACCATCACTGAGAAGGTTCTTTCCGAATTTGTAATTTGGGTTATCCATAGCCCAAGGATTCTTCTCGGTGTCTCTCTTAGATTGCTTTGGGTTAGTCATATACCAACGATTCTCCTTGGTGTTTCTCTTAGATCGCTTTCTAGTAGGCCTCTTAGAGGTTTTATTTACAGCAATTTCCTTTTCCTGCTGCTTTGAGATGGCTGAAGAAGGTTTCTTAAGGGCTTGCTTGCCTGCTGTAGGTGTTGTAGAGCTTTTATTTTTGGCAAGTTTCTCTTCTTGCAGCTTTGAAATGGCTGAAGGTTTCTCAAGGGATTTCTTACCTGCTGTACGTGGTGTAGAGATTTTATTTTCGGCAAGTTTCTTTCCTTGCTGATTTGAAATGGCTGAAGGTTTCTCAAGGGCTTTCTTGCCTAGTGGTGTCTCACCAGGAGCTATTACAGAGGTATTGGGCCCAGATGTACCTACAGCTTTCTTCGAAATGTCGTCGACAGATTTATCAGCACCAGCCAACACATCACTTTGTTTGACTGGTAACAGTGGTGTCTCACCAGGACCTATTACAGAGGTATTAGGCCCAGATGTACCTGCTTTGGCATGATTGTTTTGAGCACTTCCGTTTGGGGGTGTAGGTTTTGTTGTTTCATGAGGAGGAGGAGGAGGAGGAGGAGGTGGTGGTGGTGGGCGTGGTGGTGGGGATGTAATATTTGGTGTCTCTTGCGGATCTGGGGATGCAAGTTTTTCTGTGTTTTCAGGATGACGAGGAGGTGGGGATGCAAGTTTTTCAGGACGAGGAGGAGGACCGAATGGAACGTCTTGCGGATGTGGGGATTGAGGAGGAGGAGGAGGAGGAGGAGGATGTAGGTAACCATGTGAGGAGGGAACCTGTACCGTACTGTGTGAACTACAAGGAATATGTACCGTAGCATGTGAACGATATTTACATGTTGGTGCTCCTTTGATGTCAATCCGACACCTTCTCCACTGTAACCTCTGTCCTTGAGCTTGTCCGAGTTTCATCACCTCGTCATTAGGAGGGTATTCCAACAGTTCATCCGCAAAGATAGTATATACAGTGAGCACTTCAACCACAACACAGTCTTCATGAATCGGGACTGTTTGTAGCGTAGTCTCCTCTGGATGAACAAGACCAATTGCAGCCTCACATTGAAGCCCCCTCCACGTGATCCATAGACCACAGTGTGTGGGTTCAGTCAACATGCCTATAAGGTCTTCGTGTGTACGATCGTCACAGCGCACCTCTGTCGCCAACTCTGCAGTGCCATCGATCAAACCTACATTATCTGCGGACGCACAGCTGCTCTTCAGTGTGGCGGGTGAAGGGCTTGCACGATTGGACATTGGTGACAACACCACCTCTGCATCTGCATGTTCTGCATCTGCATCTCAGCCACCAGTTCTTGCTTGATTTGTTCCTTTATCTTTTCCGTATCAACTGATGCGTCGATCTTCGTCCTCTTCCTCTTCCTGTACATCTCGACGTGCTGAGGCCATGCATACTTCCAGCCCTGGTAGCTGGAGACACCACGCACATGACCTGGTTGTTCAGGGCGGCCCAAGCACTGACTTAGCACATCATACTCCCTCTGCCCTGCCATTCCTGAAGATTCTGCACATGCAATCTTCTCCTTGATGTCCGCAGCCAATTTTTCTGCCTCTTTGTTGTTGAACACTATCACGGCAACACGGTCTTTAATCACTAGCTTACTCCTTGCTCGTAGTCAATTCTTGGAACGATCGTCAGGGTAGGCGTCATATGGGTTGGGGATACCAGCTGCAGTTAATTGTCTGTCCTCTTCCTCCCATTGTTCTAGTTTCACAGTATAACCAGCTGGACTCATGTTGTGCTCGCTTGTGTTCCGGCTTCGAAGTTCTTTGAACTTGACACTAGCAGATGAGGCTTGCTCGGTTTCCTCCTGTTTCATGAACTCATTCCACTGTTCCGGGACAATAAACGGGTGCCTTTTAAATGGCTCAAGTCCTTTTCTGATAAAATCTCGCCTAAGTTGAAATCTGAATTATCTCCATGCCTTGGCTGCCGTCTTCCAGAAAAGCTTGAATCCCTACGGTTTTGCGTCTTCCTGGAACTTCAAGTGTTTCTGCACATGCTTATTAAACAAGTCCCACTTTTCATCATTGCTTAGTTCTTTGATTTCTGGCAAGTTCAAAGGTATTTTTTGTCTAGCAACGAGCCCCGCAAGCGCCCTGAACCTGCGCTTTTGAGTCAATGGTACTGGCATCCCCACTATGTCGACCTCAGTGACTATCATTGTGTCACTTGGCCACTTTGTGGATGTCCTTGGCGCTCTACCTCGGCGCTGAGCCCCACCCATCTGGTCTTGTTGTGCACTAGCAGTGCCATAACCCTCTTCTTCATCTTGTGGCCTAGGTCTATAGTCCTCGTCAGATTTATCCTGTGAATTAATAGTCAAGGGAATTACAGTAACTACTTTAGCCCACTGTAATATCATTGGTTCTTGGTAAACCATTAACATAAATGGAAAATTCAGTAACCAAAAAATTAGTTCAGGCAAAGCAACCATACCATTTTAAAGAGCAAGATGCAGGATGCCTCTGTTACTGATGAGGTACTTATTCAACTTGGAGAGAATGTGCAGATGTACATAGGAACAAGAGCAAAACCAAATATAAGAGTCAATCTAAAGGGAAATGCTAAGTATGTATACCATCGACAGCTAAGTATGTCCACATGTACTTATACAAAGGAGCCACGGCATACCCCGCAATTCCCACAAGTACAAGTATATTTATACGCATTTATATAAAAAGAAAACCATACGCACGCATATGTTGTATACTTGATTATCTGAACGCATGTGTGCTGCAAAAGCGCGCTTGGCCTAATTCCATAAACTCGAGCAAATATACCAAATTACGTTATTACTGAATTGTTGTTAATTTTACAATTATTACCGAGTTGGTAGAATACATTTACCGAATTGTATAAGACATTTTTAGAGCGGCATACCATAAACTCAAATCCTAGATTTGCCACTGACCTTCGCACTGCCGGAGCGGAGGGATCTCTACTCCTCGTCGCTGCCTGCTCGCCGCCACGTCCTCGTCCTCGCGTCAACCTCGTGGCTGGATCCCTCCTCCTCCTAGTCGTCGTCGTCGTCGTCGCTGGATCCCTCCTCTAGTCGTCGTCGTCGTCGCCGCCACCGCTGCTGGGTCCCTCCTCCTCTAGATCTCGCTGTCAGAGGTGTGGTGCACGTCGCGCTGAGCGTGGTGTGGCGCGCGTCTCAGCGAAGGGGTGTAGCGTGCGTCGCGGCATGGGGGGAGGTGAGGGGGACGAAGGCGAGGGGGAGAAAGTGGCGGCGGCGGCGCGAGGGGAGAGTGGGAGGAGACTGGGTGAGGGAGGCGTCCTTCCCTAGTAACCTAGCGCGAGGGGGCTTGTGTGGGCCTTAAAACGAGTAATGTAGTCAAGTACAGGACTACTCTGCTACTAGTATAGTATATCATAAACATGAGATAAAAAAATCTAATTTTAAGAAATTTGGTTAAACAAGTGTGCCTGTTGATATAGCATCATCATGTTCACATATGACATGCATCACAAGTTCACATCACCAAGCAAACTAACTCATAACAAACATATTCACATCTGACATGCATCAGCAGGGCACATCACCAAAATAAGACTGCATCAGCTGGGCGCATCACCAAACTAGATTGTTGCTGCAAGGGAACTAGTTAGCTAGCTAGATGGCTTCTTTTGTGCTGCTGCCTCAAGTTCAGCTAGCCTTGTCTCTAGTTTTGCAACTCTTTCTGTCAGCTCAGCATTCTTCTTTAGAAGTTCAATCTCCTGCCTCTTTTGTGCGGCTTTAAGCTACTCATCCTGCTTGTCGATTCCTTTCCAGATGTAGTCAATGTCATCCCGAGTAATAGCACGGTCCTAAAACAAAGGAAAAAATTATATTGATGCAAGCTTCATAACAGTTATAATTTACAAGAAAGCTGTTTTAGCTCTAACTGGTTTCAAAACTTGCCTGCTTCTCTCCAGCCGATTCCTTAAGCTTATTGATTTCAGTCCAAATCCTGTCAATGTCATGTGCAACAACTTCCTACAACAAATGGAAATTGATGCATTAGAACAATTGATCAGTGAAGATGTGAAGGTACAAGGACAAATCGTGCGTGATGGTTTTAGAACTTGCCTCATGGTCTTCAGAATCGTCGCCGGTCTTCAGAATCGTCGCCGGAGTTGTTGCCGGAGTAGTCGCCGGAGTTGTTGCCGGAGTCGTCGCCGGAGGAGATGAGGTCTACCAGCACTCTTCTGCCCGGGTCATCGCTGGAGGAGTCCGCGCTCACCTCAATGCGCGTGGACTGCTTCTTCCTTCGCGTTGAGGGAAAAAACCCTGCCTCTCCATGGCGGGCGTCGCTGGAGTCCGCCAACTTGGCCCTTGCGCGCGTGTACGGCTTCCTCCCCCGAACCGATGAAGAACCGGCCTCTTCCATGGAGCGCCGAGGAAGACGCACGGGGGCGGCGCACTGGGACGGCTCCTCTTCGTCACCGCGGAACCTCACTCTCTTGGCGGGGGCGGCAGACAGCACCGAGGAAGACGGACGGGGACGTGGCCGCGGGGCCTCCTCCTTGCAGAAACTCCCCATAGAGTCGCGGGCCATACCTGCGACGGAGACGAGGCTGCGACGGAGACGAGGAAGGCGGAAGCTGGAGAAGGGGATAGAAGGCGGAAGGCAGGGCAGAGCGTTTATTAAAAAGGTTCGGATGCGCAAATGATACGATGATTAACAACTACCCGTCGCCAATGAAGGGGCGGGGCCAGGTCTATTCGAATGAAGAACAGTTTGTTTTTCCCCTTTTAATCTGCAATCAAATTTTGTATCACGTATTTCTCCGTCAACCGTAATCCAAATTTGATGATATTTGTTTCTGAATTTTTCTAATATCAACATATATTCATTTATGACATTTTTTCGTATGTAATTCCATTTCATGGATGTTGTTTATACACCTTATATTGTTCTTTATAAGTACAACATATAAATAATATTTGTTTTACACAACCATTACTAATGAAACTTTGCATTTCGTAATCTTATGGTGAACATAAGGTTATGTTAAAATTTTAAATGCATATGAGTTCGAACATGTTTTAAAGTGTGGAAAACTTCAATGTTGAAGTAACATTCTAAGAAACTATGTGAGAGATGTAGACATTTGTACACAAGTATAATCTTCCATTTTCGAAACCATTTGAATTTTTTTAGACAAGCTTAGGGACTTAAATTATGTTGCCAAGTCAATTTGTAGAATTTTTAGAACACACTAAGACGTTATTATAATTATTATATCGTAAACAAGAGATAAAAAATCTAATTTTAAGAAATTTGC
Source organism: Cenchrus fungigraminus (assembly GCA_036936925.1). Classification (NCBI taxonomy): domain Eukaryota; kingdom Viridiplantae; phylum Streptophyta; class Magnoliopsida; order Poales; family Poaceae; genus Cenchrus; species Cenchrus fungigraminus. The sequence goes on along the minus strand of CM072770.1, from coordinate 121,169,274 downwards.
TTAGACAAGTGTGGCTGTTGATATTTTATTCAAATACTAAATTACCAACTATGAATTATTCGTATTTTTTACGAATTGTTTGGTGCTGTTTATGGGGTATAATATTTGAGGGAAGCAAGTTTCAATTCAGAAAAAATAGTGTCGGGCCCACGCGTCAGCGTCCGAAGCCTATATAAAAAAAGATAACCGTAGCCTGTCCGACTGACAAAGGCGATGCGGGTAGACTAACCATCGTCGCCAACAAGTACTCCATTGTCCGAATGCCCCTGGCCGGCATCCGCCCCGGCGACGGTGGTACACTAACCATCGTCGCCAACAAGTGCTCCATTGTCAGAAATGCCCCTTGCCGAATGAATATGCATCCGCCCCGGCGCCCCGACCCCTGCCCCCTTCTTCTTCCCCGATCTGAGCTCCACCGCCGCCGCCCGCCCGTCCTTCCCCGCCGTCGCGCACATGTCGCACTACGCCGATTCGTCTGGAGGTGCACGTGCGTGGAGCAGGGTTCAAGGTTGCCGGAGCAGCCGCAATCACTCCATCGGCTTGGATCCAGTCGGTGAGCTAAGCGGCTTTCCACTGGTCCCTTGCCCGGACTGTGGTATGGCTCGGGTGGTGGAGGGGCGGACGCAGAAGGAAGGTGAAAACCACGGTCGTCTTTATTTCAAGTGTGGAAGGAACTCGGTGAGTAGTCTGCTGTGTCTCCCAAATCTGAGTTAGGGTTCTTATGTGCTTTTGATTCTGCAGTACACCAAGAATTCTGGATTTTATCGTTTCCACAAGGAGTATCTGCAGATGCTGAAGGATGTTGGCGTCATTATTTTTCGACCGTCGAACTGGGCAGACGCGGTCGATGAAGTAGTTGATTCAGTGGAATGTCAAATTGGGAGCGGCGAGCAGAGGCAAGCACTGGAGGACAAGCAGAGGAAGAAAGCACTGGAGGAGAAGATGGACAATGTGATCTGGAAGATGAACTTGATTATTGTGGCTGTTGTTTGTGTAGTATTTGGATGTTTACTGGGGATGTATGCTGCAAAGAAGTAATTCTGATGTTAAAAGTGGTGCTTTTGCTTCATCTGTGTGGATGAAGAATGAAAAATTTGTCACATATGACAAACTTAAATGTATGAATGAAGAATGGATGGAATGACAATTGGGTCACAAATCTTAATGTGTCACACATCACAAAATTCATCAATTCATCTGTGCTGACATTTCAGTGCAGCACGAGGCAAAGGAAACACGGATTATTAACACAAACAGAGTAACAAACTTCTGACATAACTCTGGCATATATACACATTGCAATTCATTGTGAACTGCTGCCATATAATGACACAAACAGAGTAACAAACTTCTGGCATACACATTGCAATTCATTGTAAGCTGCTGCCATAGACATTGCAATGCCTTCCAAAATAGGAGACATGGATTGATCTACCGCGTCTCTTAGATCTACTAGTTCATCACAAGTTCAACATACACACAGGAGGAACATATTAACAGAGGATCTACTAGTCCATCACAAGTTCAACAAGCACACTGGAAGAACACATTAACAGAGGAACAAATTAATTAAGCAGAGGTAGTCGCCGCCGGAGGAGCCCCACCGTCGGAGTCGGAGCCGGAGCCGGAGCCGGAGACGTCGAGGCCGCCATCGTCGTCGCCGTCGTCGTCGACGGGGGGGGGGAGCACTCCTCTCTCCAGGTCCCCAACCAAGACATTGATCTTGAAGGCGTAATCCTTCACGGTCGTCTGCAGCGGATGACTGGTTGGTGGGACCCCGAGATGAACGGCCACCTTTCGAAGCTTCACGAAAGCATCGTGGAACAATTGCGCTGACCAACTGGCATCCTCAGCACTTAGTGCAGGAGCACGCACGGCCGCCACGGGCTGCAGCGCCACCTTGCGCCGGGGCGGCTTCACCTCCTTGGGCGGGGCCGGCTTCACCTCCTCAGGCGGGGGCGGCTTCACCTCGGCAGGCGGGGGCGGCGGCACCTCCTCGGGCGGGGGCGGCTTCACCTCCTTGGGCTCGGCGGGCGGGGGCGGCGGCACCTTCTCGGGCTCGGCGGGTGAGGGCGGTGGCACCTTCTCGGGCTCGGCGGGCGGGGGCGGCGGCACCTCCTCCCTCCCCCGCTTCCTGGACGGCTCGCTTGACGATGCCATGCGCGCGCTTGTGGAAGAAGAAGCTCTTGGATTCACTTCTTGGTGACCGGAGACGGTGGTGCTGGGGTTTTCTTGGTACCGCGGTTGACGAAGTTCTTGGCCGGCCGGGATTTATATTGACTAGACGGCGAACCGTCAGGCGGCCGGTCACGCGCCTCAGAACCCGTGTCTGCTCAGGAGAGCTCTTGGCCACAAAAAGAATCATGTGGTCACAAGGAGACGTGTGACTGTTCATATTTTATTCAAAATACCAAATGCCCGACTACTCCTATGAGTTGTTCGATTCTTAAAAAAAACTATGAATTGTTCGTATTTTTATTAATTTTTAGGTGCTGCTTTATGGGCCCTAATTTTTGAGGGAAGCAATTAAGTGTCATTTCAAAAAAAAAGCGTCAGCAACCTATTAGTATAAAGAAGATAACCATTACCCGCCCGCGCACCAGCCAACAAAGCGACGCGGGTTTGCTAACCCGCGTCGGCATTGACTACTCCCTCCATCCCAAATATTTACACTTGTTGACTTCCGTGCTTCACGTTTGTCCATTCGTCTTATTTGAAAAAATTGTGAAAGTATTATTTATTTTACTATGACATGTTTTATCATAATATATATTTTAAGTATATCACAATTATTTTTACATTTTCACAATTTTTTTTGAATAAGACGAATGGTCAAATGTGATTTGTAAAAGTCAAAGGGTGTAAATATTTTTGGACGGAGGGAGTATCCATTTTGCAAAATGAATATTCAACCGCCCCCTTCTTCTTTCCGAATGGATAAGCGCAGCACTTTCCTTGAAAAAAAAGCGCAGAGGAGGCGTGAGAGGAGGCGTGGAGACAGAGACGACGATGAGCGCCGGCGAGGGGCCAAGCAGCGGATGACCCCGCGCACCCGGGATCGAGGAGAACCGGAACGCGAAGCGGTGCCGCAACTGGATCCGCGCGCGTGCCGGCAAGATGGCGGCGAAGAGGGAGACGACGATGAGCGCCGGAGAGGAGCCAAGCGGCGGTGGAGTGAACCCAATGCCGGAGACGAGGGTCCTCGACTGGATCCTCTCGGATTCCGACGAGGGGCCAAGCAGCGGCAAGGAGGAGCGTGCCGGCGAGGGGGCAGCGAAGTGGGCGAGGGGCCTGCCTCACGTTTGCGAGCACAAGTGTCTGGCAACTACGAAGAGGTGTCGAGGGAGCGGCGAAGAAGGTGTAGAGGACCTCATCTCTGACTCTGGCAACGACCACGACGACGGCGAGGCAAGTTTCTCTGAATCTCACTGCCTTTTTACTTGTTCTATAGATGGAGCTTAAGGTAGCTTGAGCTTGAGCTTCATAAAGTTAATTAGTGCCTATGATGATGTCTTCCATGCTTGTCATGATCTTATACCAAGTTCTGAGGCAAATCAGTTCTGAACTAAGTTCTGCTTTTACTTGTCACACCCTGCTATGAAGCCTAGGATAATTTTCAAGTTCTTATATAATTTTCCTATGTCTGTTCCTATACTGCTCCAAGTTCTAAGGCAAATTAGTTCTGAATTAACTATGTTGTTCTTATACCATGTTTAACCCTGTTTCACGCAAAACTCTTTGAGTCGCGAGCAGAGCTTGAGTTACTTCTAAACCTTAATGCCTGGGATTATGTGAAACCTGAGTTTGAAAAAATCACGAAAGAAGTGAACATCCTCGTCAAAAAGGCTAAGCACATAAGGAGGTACAAGTATACTACTGAACAAAATCTCGAGCCCAATGAAGGTGCACTCGAAGGGCTTCAAGAATCCTTGGTTGCTTACGAAGAGGCTGCAAAAAGAGCCAATCTTGATGGGGCATGATCTAGTTCAAGCTTGTTGATGTGCAGGGTCAGTAGCCATACTTTTGTGGATGTTCAAGGGGCATGCCTTTGTTGATGTGTATGGTCAGATAGCACGACCATAGTAAATAATGTGATGGACAAGTTAAGTCCTAGCCTGATATATGGACAAGTTAACCTTTTGTAATAATTATCTTTATTCATGTGGACAAGTTATCTTCATCTTTGTGGACAAGTTATCTCTCTTATGATGTCTGTTTTGTCTCAGAAGATATGTGTGTTGATTGTGCCTGTATGTTGAAATGGAAGCAATGAGAGATGGAGTTGACCTGTCAATGAGGACAGACTCAAAGGAGACGATGATTAACAAACCTCCGTCTCATTTGTTCACTGCCGCCGCGCTCCCGCTTCACGGCAGTGAAGAGTGCTCTCAGACTTTAATTATTGGGCTCTCAAACTAGTAATGGGCGTCAAATGCTCATCGGTAACGGACTTTATAGCACGTTACCAATACGGAGTGATCAGTAACGGACTTAAACAGCCCGTTACCGATAGGGTATTGATCAGTAACGGACTTTACTAGCTCGTTACCGATAGGTTTTACTTGTGTAACAGGCTCTATTTAACGTCCGTTACAAAGAATTCATGTAACGGGTGTTTAAGAAGACCGTTACCAGAAGTCCACATTGGTAACGGGCGTTGCGGAGGCCAACCCCGGGGTTGGCCTACCGCGCTTATCTGTAACGGGCGCCAAGTAACAACCGTTACAGATGTGGGTGCATGTAACGGGTGTTAAGGGCCTGTTACAAATGCTGCGTGACCTATTTGAGGTTTTCACGTAGTGAATGGCAACATTGGGTCCAAGTCCAAAAGAGTATACCCACCCAGGAGAAATAAGTGTACTCTGATAATCTGAAGATGCATTGGACAGCCTTCCTCCCGGTGATTAGTTCAACAAGCATCACACTTAAGGAGAAGATGTCAGATCGATCGCTAATTTTGCCCGTGGTAGTGTTGTCTGACACCAAATATCTGAAGACAAAAGGAAATGACAGCACACATTCAATCTACATCCACATGCACTGGTTCATGCATCAACAATTTAAAATGCACGGGGGCAAAGTGCTGGGTGTGGTGTGATAAAGACACTAAGAAATTTATCCAAAAGGTTCCATTACATGCGTGCTTGGTATTTGGCCACCCCAAAATCCGCAACCTACCCCACAGTATGAAATGAGCAGGAAAGTATAATAATGTCATTTTGTGTTATTTTAACACCACGATCCGAAAAGGCACCAAGAACACTCACAACTTAATTAATTACCTTTGCCACATAGTTGTAATCCACAAGGATGTTCACCGCCTTGATGTTGCGATGGATAATTTTTGGATCACCTGACAGCAAATTTAAAAAAAGATTCTTTTTCATCAGCGACAAGCAGAAGCTTCAGAAATTCAGTATAAACAAACAAAGGGCAAGAACCAAGAACTCACAAGCTCTAGGGCGTTGGTCCTCTGCGACGGCACCGGGCCAAACCTTTTGCAAGCTATCGCCGCCCGCTAGCCCGTCGGCATTGTGTTCTCCGGCAGCTCCACCTTCCCTGCCTCCTCCGTCTTCCCTCCCCGCCAGCCCTCTCCGGCCTCCCTCACCTCCGCATCGAGCTCGAGCGTGAGGCCTCCCCGGCAATGGCGACCACCACGGATCCACCAGCGCGGCCTCCCAGTGATTGCGGCCTCCACAAATCCTCCAGCGTAGCCTACTTCCTCCGACGCGGCGTGGAGGATGAGGGCACCTCGTGCAGGCAAAAGGAAAAGTGAAAGCCTAGCTATGGTTTTATACCAAATGGGTGGAGGCAAAAGGAAAGTGTTAAGAAGGAAAGGAAAAACAAAGAATAATTGACGCGTGATTGAATAAGGAAATTCAAACACACAAGGAAAGGAAAGAAAAAACAAGGAACAATTTACGTATGATTGATACACGTGGTTGATTAAGGAAATTCAAACATAGAAGGAAAGGAAAAACAAGGAACAATTTACGCATAATTGATTAAGGAAATTATTCAAAAGCAAAGGGAAAGAAAAATAATGAACAATTTACGCGTGATTGATATACATGATTGATTAAGGAAATTCCAACGCAAAAGGAAAGGAAAACAATGAGGAATTTAAACGTGATTGATTAATGAAATTCAAATGCAAAAAGAAAGGAAAAAGGAACAATTTCGGGCGGGATTGATGGGCGTGATTGGGAGGGAGAGTGCGGGCGTACGCGGGAGTGCGTGGGAGGGCGGTCGACGACGACCAAATCAATCTCCCCCCCCCCCCTCTTCGTACGTCGTCGTGACCTGAAAAGTGGGCCACTCTGTGAGTATGCAGGTGGGCCTAAGGTGGGGCTGCTTCCGTCTGAATTCTTTCGTTTTAGAGATTTCATGAGTAATTGCAACAGCCTAATTTCCCCTAGTTCCGAGAAGAAGAAAACGGACACCTATTAAAATTTTCAATCAAGTTAAATGTTTTGGACCAGTCGACCAGCCCCTTTTCTCTGGGCAGCTATACATATATACATAGCAGACGGGTTGATGCTTCAAAAGCTACAAGCATGCTGTGTGTTCCCCTGGTTGCTGTGTGTTTTCTCTGAGCAACACGAGCATGATAGGCCATTTCTCCCCTGCTTGCTGTGTGTTCAACTCATCATTCTTCGCCTATCTCTGCCACCGAGTTTAGGCTTGAGAATCATCAGGACTTTATAGGGCCGTTCGTCGAAGCCATTCTGTATGTGATTAGGAGTTAGACTCTTTTACAGTGCACCATACCACTATGTAGTATATGACTATTTTTGTAAGGGTAAAATAATTTTTATTAAAAATTATATATTTTTGTCAGACACTTTTCTTGGTAGCATGAGCCTGTTTACAATAGAAAAAACAAGTTCCTCTGTAGTTCGATGAATTTGACGGATCAGTTTTCTTAATCAGGTGGGTGTGTGTACGCTAACTGTAGAGGCCGGAAAATTCCATTATCTAAAAAAAAGTTTTGTTGACCATGAACGAACTGAAGATAAAACAAAGCACTAACACCAATACATAAGCAACTCGGATTTCATACCGAGGCATTTTTTTCTTGTGAAAAAGACTACTGCTATTGTCCCAAAAGATAAAAATCTCCATGATTTTTCAGATACCCACCAACAAATCAAGTACAAAACTGACCCCAGTGCATTAGCTTATGGTAGGTCGACCATATCTTGATGAGGGTTTTACCTTTAGTTTCGGGTGGTAAAACCACCTGAGACTAAAGGTCAGCGCCAATTATTGCAGTCGAAGAGCCGTTGGCGGCCAGGCCCTTTAGTCTCGGGTGGTTTAACCACCTGAGACTAAAGGGGAGGGGGTGGGGGCACCAGCTGCCTTCTCAAGCCACGTCGCTCCAAAGGTTTTGTCTTGGGTCCAAAGATCAACCGGCACAAAAGGCATAGAACAAATGTCGTCTCTCTACTTAGAGTTGTATGCCACTATAAAAGTGTCGCGCTCGGGTACTTGTATGCCACAAATAGAGGAGTGCCACGCTGCTGGTGCCGAGGAGTTAGAGTGTCGTGCTCGGGCTCCAGGGCCGAGGTGGCAGGCGAGGTTGTGTGACACACTGCACGCGTCGAGGAGGAGCGTCGCGCCACTCATGCTGAGGAAGAGCGTGAGCTCTCCACGCTCGGGCTCCGAGGCTGAGGTGGGAGGCGAGGTCGCGTGCCGCTCCATGCTCGCGCCGAGCACTCCGACAGTCAATCATATCCCTCCATCATGGTCTATCTGCTCCCCGTCCAGGCTTCCACTCGGTCCCGGCCTCTGACTTGCCGGAGTTCCTGCCGGGTTGTCACAACCAGCAGTATAAAGGCAATCGGCGAGTCGGTGCCGAGGCTCTTCTACGTTGGCTCTTTGGTCAGAGAGGAGAGGGGAGGCGAGGGGAAGCAAGAGTGGCTGACATGGCTGGATGCGCAGCCGGTGTGGACCCTGGTCTTCCTCTGCTTCGGGAGCGTGAGCTCCGTGCCGGTAGAGCAGCTGAGGGAGATCGCGGTGCGGCTGGAGAGGAGCACGCACGTGCTCCTTTGGGTCGTGCACGCGCTTGTCGCACTGGATGCGGACTCGATTAAGTGGTTCGAGGGCCGGGGCAAGGCAGCACCGCATCACTCGCGCCGAGCACGCCGATGGTTGTGCCTGCGGCGGTCACCAGCGACCGGCTCCCCCACCTCTTCTTGCAACAACACCTTTGATTTCTTCCCCGCCCCTCGCCGACGCTCACCCCCACGCCGCCGGCCAACACCCTTCCCCTCAACACGCTCTGCTAGCCAACATCCAGGAGGGGACTTAGGCAAGGGCATTTTGGACATCTTCACTAGTTGGCCCAACATGTCAGGCGAACTAAACGATGAGAATTGGATGGAATATGGATGGGATGGCATAGATGACACAAAAGTTTAGGTGGATGGCACCAGAGTGCGAACGAACTCTTTCCAGTGGCACACATGTCTAGAGCAACTTTTTTAGTGGCATACTGCATATAGGTAAAACTCTCTATCTTGATGTGTGCTGCAGCGATGCTTTCTCAATGCATAGCGTGACTTGTAGAAGAGAGCACACGCTGATCACTTCTACAGGTTATTAAGGACTGCTATTTCAATCAAATTGAATTGCTTTGGAGTTTGGACGAGTCCTTTTGATTTTGCGTCTATATATACATAGGAGATGGATGACGAGCTACACATATGGTGGACTCTACAAGATTGATAGGACATTTCTCCCCGCCTTGCTTGTGCGCTTAGCTCATTCTTCGCATCTCTGCCACGCCCAGCTTGCGATTGGGAAACATCAGGAGTTGATAGAAAATTTCCATGGGCGACACAACAAGTTGCCTAGCGTAGTTTGGGAACATGAAGTTGTTGAGGGCCAATACGCACAACGGAACAATGGTGTTACAAAGTAACAAACAAGGTACGCCGCAAGAACGGCATATATAGCCAAATGGAAGATCATGTGCACCTTGAAAACAAATTCATAGTAGGAGAACCACGGGTAGACAAAGAGATTTTGGTACGCCCCTTTAGTCCCGGTTCAATTTTGGAGCCGAGACTAAAGGGGTTTCATCAACGTGACCACTAATGCCATGAGTGCTCACCTCCTTTAGTCCGGATTGATAACACCAACCGTGACAAAAGGCCTCCCTTTAGTCTAGGTTCGTGTTACGAACCGTGACTAAAGGCCCCCCTTTTGTCACGGTTCGTAACACGGACATAGACTAAAGGGGGTGACCCTTTTGTCACGGTTGGTAAGACCAACCCAGACTAAAGGGGGTCTTTTGTCACGGGTGGTGTTACCAACCGGGACTAAAGGGTCTCCCACGAGTTACTATAAGAGGATAACATCCTCTACTCAGTCAGATGTGCTGTGTAGGTGAGATGGTGAGGAAGTTACGCGCGAGGTTGGAGGTCACGAGTTCGAATCCCCGCACCCGCGCACGTGTATATTTCGCGTGAAAAATCGCGTGACTTGAAAATTTGAAAATGTTTTTGACGGTTGCGCGTACGAGTCAGTGTGCGGGCATAGGGCGCATGGCGCGTGTGGGCCTGAGATGGGACACACGGCATGGCATATGGGTCGGCACTGGACGTACGGTCGTGCGCTAAGAGGGAAGGTTCCTAGACATTTGCTCGGGTCAGTATGCGGACATATGCATACGCGTGTGGGCCTGAGATGGGGCACACGGCATGGCGTATGGGTCGGCACTGGACGGGTGAGTTGGACCGACGAGGACATCGGGTTCTTTGAGGGGGGGTGAATGTCACACCTGGCCCAATTTGGATGGCCCATGAGCGTAGGTGCGCATGTTTAGTGCCACATTGCTAGTTGAGCAAGGGTGGAACCAACTTATAAGTCTTTGTCCACCAGCCATAACACCCTTGGGTTAACCCTTTTACACGAAGCGAGGACGAAAGTGTAAGCAGAGTGCTATGTGTACGTGTGCTCAGCCCCTACGGAAGGGCTGGGCGGTGCGGCTTTGGTGGGCGAGGTGTTACAAGTGGTATCAGAGCCGAAGGTCGGAAAAACCTGGAAAACATCTCCGGGTCACATGGTGACGGGGGAGCCCGTGAACGTCTCCGGAGGGTCACACAGATGGTTGTGACTGTGGAGAGTTGGACTCGGGGCCTGGATAACGTCTTCGGAGATCACACGGATGGTTGTGATGGAAGAGTTAGGCCCAATGTGTGACGGGGGAGATTGTTGAGTTTAGTCCCACATCGGAAATTGATGGTGGGGAATCGCAACATATAGGTAGGGGCAGTCCTCACCCATCAGGCTAGTCTTTTGGGTTGAGTTAGGCTCATGGCATTATTGTTGTGGGCTCCAGTGGACCTAAGGTTTGGTGGGCGCCGACTCATGGGTATAGCGGGCCGGGCCGGATTCCGCTGCGCACCCTAACACTTCTATTTAACTATCATTTTGGAAATGAAGTGGATGATCTGTGTGCAAATAACGCAATGGTAAACTAATATAATATTGCACGAATCGATTCCTCTTTTGTAATGTCAAACCAGTTACAATTAGTTATGCTACCAACTAGTGTTGTAGATTATCGGTTCCGAGGGTTACAGAGAAGTAAACAACTGCAAGAGTTTGAGGGTCATATGTAATGGGCCCAAAGAGGCAGAGGCTGATAGAATATTTGATAAGGAGCAGCATCTTCCCTCTTCTCTTGTTTGATCCCACCTTGCAACATTCATAAAACTGTTTTGAACTGTGTAAAATGGTGGAATATTTGTGTGCATGCTCTGCTGGTCTCTATATGTAATGCCATTGTTTTATCTCATGCTTTGTATAATTGTACTATTATTTTTCGCATAATTAATACCGTTGTATTACATATACTACTCAATCCATGCTCAGGGATATACTACTCTGATGGTGATTGGTGCGTCCTGGTGACAAAGAGACAGATGGAAATGAGTTGAGAAGACCTGATAACCAACAACAGAAGCTCCCTCCATATTGCCAGAGCGAGCAGTCCTTCTAACAGTAGATGTTTCTTCACCAGGGAGCCCTACAATTTCCTGCTGACTCCAAAGCTTAAGCTCAAACTGAGAGAGAAGAATATTGAGCTGTGAGAACTGAAACGTATTCAAGTAGTGTGGAATGAAATGTTCCATCGGCCCATTTAGCTTCTAAAGCACCAAACATCTCCTACCAATTTTATAGGTAAAAAAAATAATGTCATGTTATTTTGCTTATTCGGATCTAGCATGCCAAACTCTGCTTTGTGAAAGCATCATTGATGCAAACATCGACATATGGTCGACCTACCATTGGAGCATATAACCAGTTGAGATCTAGCTCTAAGTGGTCTTTTTATCTGTATTTCCATTTGATTTTATACGAGGCTTTTCTTTATCAGTACTTAAATTGGAATCCCACCTTGTCATTTGTTAATGAGCTTTTTGCAAGCTCAATAAACATGAGGTTCATCAATTTTACAAACCCAACGCTCATAGAACAGAGAAACCACAATGTGATGCAAGATTAGAGAAAGAACAGAGACTGGCCCGGGTGATCAATACTGACAAAAATTGGATGCAAAGTTACTTTTTAAAAAAAAATCCTCATATGTAACTTTCGATCCATCCATGCCCAACAATCAGAATGTGTTCTTCAAGGATTCCCGGTGACTTCTATCCAAAGATCGGTCGTAGAAATGGAGAATGAGATGAGATGAGATGAGCAAAGCTGGGACACAATAACGGCGTTTCTCCATACACTTTGTTTATTGGTAGGAGTGTCGATTTAACTAGATGAGATTTATTATATGATATAAAAGGACACTTTTTGTGGGACAAACCTTGGAGACTATAGGAACACTCTATGGGAGACAGAAGAAGTAGCTAATAGGAACACCAACATCTCTGATTTATAGCAGAACCTGGCATTTTGTAGTTCCAAAGCAACATAACCTACTTTCATTGTCCTTCATCATAAAAATGGGTAAAAGCAGGTTCTTTCAAGCAACAAAACTTGAATCCTTATAAGCTGCATCATGAGCGCTCCGAAATTCGAACCACATGAAACTCTGCAACAAACAAAGTAATGCCACCTTCAATAGCAAAGAGTGGTCAATTACCATAAGTTGCTCTCGTGACTAGGGATTATGATTTTTCTTTGTCACCCATGAAGATACTGTTCATAAAATTTTACTGAAATTTAAGGGAAAAACTATTTTCGGTGGAACATTTGTATGTTCAGATATTTTCTTTGTTTTAGATGCAGAAGTTAAAATTGGTGAAATTTGAACCCTGCTCAGGACCAAATAAAATCTTAGTATAATATTGATAGCATATCTTTATACAAAATCATCATCTTGTTTAATCTTGATCGGTTCGTTCTCACAAAAAATCATTCTCTTGTTTAATCTTGATCTGTTCTTTCTCACAGGAATTTGGATAATAAGATATCTTCTTTGTTTTTTATGGAAAAGTTATAAATTCGTGAAATTTTGAACTGTGCTCGGTACTAAACATTTTGGTATATGCATGGTAGTATATATTTTTACAGTATTATCAACTACATCAATCTTGAACAGGCTCGTTATCTAAAAAATCTGTGGAAAAACCCAGCAGAACATTCTAATCTGAAAAAAATTTCTAAAAAACTTTCACCAGTCTTCTGTCTTATTTCTAGTTTTCCTTCTATTTTTATCATGTCTATCTTGATCTAAGACTCTGGTTTGGAAAACATTAGCGTGAGCCATGAGGTCAAACCAGCCATAGAGAAAATGATGAGCTGGCATACTCGTGTTATGGGTTTATGGCCATGACATTTCAAGAACACTTGATCAGGACCTTGCTGCGCAGCCATTGCAGATTGACTACGCCGCAAGAACCGTGCTGGTGGCTGGCGGTGCTAGTGTGCCGCAGGAGAGGAAAGGCTCTAACAGTTCTCCATGGATTCCCGGTGACTCCAATGCCCAAACTCAGACACGCACAGAACATGCATGATTGAAATGAAGAAGAGTTCTGTAAAGGCATGTAACTCTCGAAGCTTTGGGCATTCCTATTTGTAGGTAGATCTTTTTTCCTTCTGGTAGGTCCAAAAAAAATGAACTCAAATTTTACTGCATGGTCCTTTTCTGATAGAAATGAAAGTCAAGATCTTGCATTGTAATTACTCGGGCACATGAAAACATGAAGCTTTCCAAGAAGTGCTCATCTGCGCTCGTCTGTGTGCCAAATCTCTTTGCATTCAGAGCTAAATGTAATACGTATCAGTAGAATTTATCGACCTTCCAGCTACAATTAATGGGATAATGCTATGCTGTTGTACTCGATGCCACTCGCTGCTTAGAGATCTCCATCATTATTAATTTAATTTAGTGTTTCAATTTGGTAGATGAAAAAAATGAGCATCTTTTTTCAGAACAATGTACACCAGGGAGATTTCCCCCCATGAGAAGTACTTTTCGTTAAGTTCAGAATATTTGATTTTTGGATCAAACAGGAAATAATCTAATTGGTAAATGCCATAAAATTAAATATCACTGCTGCCATTTCCCAGTTTTTGTTGCCATGAGTTATCCTAAATCCGGCACCATATTTTGAGTACACAGTACTATATGCCCGAATCGTGTTAAAAATTACTATGGCAATAAATTTGGCCAGTTTATTAAGCTGAGTTAATAGTAATCGTTCAACTTGACTGAATCATAGTTCAAGCTCGACTGATCAACTGTGTCCATGCTCCTTGAACCCGAACTCAAGCATGCAGGTATGGTACTATTGGAGGTTGATTCATCATACACAGAACCTTGACGTGGACGTACGTGGTGTGTTATAAATATATGACCTGTAGTGGCCCTGCCTTCGGCTTTAAGCAAGCCTCCGCTTTGCTCCGTTAAACGTTGGCCTTTATCTTGTGCAACATAATTTGGATCATCATTCAACATGGTTCAACAAGATCAGCTACTTGGAATAATTGCCCCAACTCGTGTTTGAAATATGCAACGTCAAGGCTAATAAACAGCAGTAGTAACTTACCACATCATTTTGGTGCATAGCTCTACAAATTTCTGACAACTCTCAAGCCTAATCTCTGGTGCTTAGAGCCCAAGAATGAGCTGAAAACTGAAACATATTCAAGTAAATAGGTTGGGAAATGGGAAGCCATGTTTTATCTAACCAATTTACAGTTCCTCTATATTCTTGTAGCTTTGGTAGCAACCACCATCTTATTTATAGCCGGTCTTTTCGTAGCTCCAAAGAAGCATAACCTAAGTTAATTTTCTAATTTCATTCTCTTTTTTCTTGGTAGAAATGAGAAAAATATTCAGGTTCTTGCAGTTATTCGGCACCAAAAAATTGCAAGCATGCTGAGTGTTCTGCAGCATGTGCGCTCTAATAGCCACGATGCAGAATCATGACAGAGTGCTGTCAAATATATATCCTGGACCAACCAAAACACAAGGAGATCCTAAATTTCTGATGCCTCCGAACCCTAATTCGTCAACAGTTTTTTCAAGCAAGACATGTCGAATCGCAAGGCCCAAAAAGGGGAAGGAGGAGAGAAATTGTTCTTGACAATGCAAAATTGTATATGCATAAGCGTGTGAAGAGCATTGGACTTCTATTTATTTGTTCTTTAGGCGAACTACGGCAGGCAAGAAGCACTACGGGAAAACTCACTTTTGCCGTGCGTTTTATATGAGGCGCACGGCAAAGAAAAAACGCACGGTAAAAAATAGTTTGCCGTGCGTTTTTGTTGGGACGCACGGCAAACCCATGAGTTTGCCGTGTGTTTTTTTAAAGCGCACGACAAACTTTTTTTTCCCAACGTCCGTTACTCTTGTTAGCACCGAGGGGGAGAGGACGATTTTTCCCCCTTTGTCGTGCGTCTTAAAAAAACGCACGGCAAAGAGGTGTCTTTGCCGTGCGTTTTTATTTTGGCGCACGGCAAAGTTTTTTCCTCAATTTATGTCCCCTATATCCCAAATCCAATTGCTCCTAAAAAAATTATTCTCAAATTGAATTTTTTTCTACTATATTCATACAACATGCCATACTTCATTGCAAAATTTGTAAGATTTTTTGTTTGGATTTGCTATATTTAACTAACTAATTTTATTTCTAACAATTTTTTCAAAAAAATCAAATTTGAACTGCAAGTGATTCAAATAATAGAATAAAATGAGCAGAAAAATTATATTTATGTTATATAGCCCAATTTAAGACATTTTCCATGAAATCAAAAAAACTTTGAACATATTGACCAGGAAACACGATTATAACCGTGTGTCAAAATGATTTAAAAATTCTAAAAATGCGAATGAGGTTTGAAAATTATGAGTAGTTAATAAGAAAAAACACTTTGCCATGCGTCGTAGTAAAACACACAGCAAAGTTTTATGGTCACCGTGCGCCTTGGTAAAACGCACGGCAAAGTTTTATATTTGCCGTGCGTTTTAAGCAGGCGCACAGCATACAAAACACACGGCAAAGATGTGTGCACGTGCGCACCACGTCCTGCCCACGCGATATGAATGTCTGGTGAGGAAACGGCGGGGCACGATTGTTAACTTTGCCGTGCGCCTTATAAAAACGCACGGCAAAGTTTTATGTTTAACATGCGCCTTTGTAAAACGCACAGCAAAGGTTTATGTTTGCCGTGCGTTTTTTCAGGAGCACGGCAAAGTTTCAAAAAATATGAATTCTTGGCTTTTTTCTATTTGTCCACTACAAATACATTACTTTGTAATATATATTTCAATTTGGTACTCATCTCGATCTTTTTGCTATTTTTCACAAATTTATTTCATTGAAAGGATTTTTTTCATTTAAGTCAAATTTGAACTACAAGTGCATAAAATTATAAAGTAAAGTTCGTGGAAAAATGATATTCGTGTAATTGAGTCCATTTTAAGACCTTATCCATGAAATTTGTTGAAATTTCGAACATTTTATTCACGAGAAATGGAAATCTATGTGATTTAGAAATATTTTTTAATTGTATAAAATGCAAACGAAGTTTAAAAATCATGAGATTCGTTGAGACCTCATGATATACTATGGGAAGATTGTGAAAAATAGTAGAGAAAGGTTTTGAGCAAATCTTCACACATAGTGTTTAGAAACCGAGAAATCTCATGAGAAGGTTTAGATTGTTTAGAGTAACTTTATTGGATTTGTGGTCTATAATAAAGTTCATAATGTGTTTTTGACTTCAAAGATTTTTCTCTAATGAACATACATCATACATTGTCTCTTGTTAGTGTACGGTAATTTTTGGCATCCATTTGTTAATTTGTTTATATTAACATTCACAAAAAGCTATATTTAACTAATTAATTTCATTTCAAATAATTTTGTGAAAGAAGTCAAATTGAGTTTTGACTTCAAAACTTGTTTCTATAAGTAATAGACAACATAACTTAATTTATGTTAGTTTTCTAATTTTTTTCAAATTTGTTTGATAATTTTTATGAATTATATAAAATTTAGAAAAAAAGTTTGCCGTGCGTCTTTTTTTTTTCTCTTTGGCGTGCGTCTTTTTATTTTGCGCACGGCAAAGAAATCCCGAGTCATTTTGTAGCTGGCCCAACAGCCCACCTCGACCCACCACACTCTGATCATTGTGAGCCGTAGATCTGATGATCTAACGGTCCAAATTGGATGAGGCGTTCTATATAAAAGCACCCCCTCCCCTCAAACCCTAACCCTCCCTCTCTCTCTCCCTCACCCCACCCGTGCCTCCCGTCCCTCACCCCGCAGCCTGCGCATCGCCCAGCCCCTGCGCCCCCGACCCGGCTGCGGTGGAGGCGGCCCCCGACCCGGCGGCGGCGCATCGCCCAGATCCAGGCGGAGGCGGCCCCCGACCCGGCGGCGGCGCATCACCCCGACCCGGCTGGGGCGGCCCCCGACCCGGCGGCGGCGGAGGCGGGCCCCGGTCCTCTCCACTCCGTCGTTCGGCTCCCCCAGGCGCAGGAGGATGACCTCCTGGCCGCCGCTGCCGCCTGCCACCCCTCCCTGTCGGCTCCCCCAGGTGCAGGGGCACGGCGGCAGATCCAGCTGCCGGGCGGGGCGGTCGGCCCCCGACGGGCGGCGCTGCCGGCCCTGATGGGCGGGGCGGTCGGCCCCCAAGGGCCTCGACGACGTCGTGCACTCGTGCGCGTCGGCGAGGTGGAAGAAGGCGTCCAGGACTCCAGGCACGGTCGTGGCCACAAGTTTCCCTTCCTCCCTCCTTCCCTCCTTCCCTTCCTCACTGTTTGTTTGCACAGGTTTCGGTGGCTGCGACGTGTGCTGGTGGTGGCAGCGGGCGCGGTGGCGTGTGCTGGTGCTGGCCGCGGGCGCGGCGGCGCCGGCTCCGGTGGCCTCGACGCTGTGGAGGCCCGACGCGGTGGAGGCCCGCTGGCGGCGGGCCCGGCCTGTGTTGTTTTTTTTCTTTTTTTGGTTTTGTTTGCCGTGCGTGTCAGAGCTAGGCGCACGGCAAAGACCACATTCTTTGCCGTGCGTCTCCAGACTAGGTGCACGGCCGCCGTCTGAAACAGTCGTCCGTCAGGCAACTTTTTTTCACCGTGCGTGGGCTATGACGCACGGCAAAGATTGTTTACCGTGCGTGCGATATAAAGCGCACGGCAAAGATCGTTTACCGTGCAATAATCTACCGTGCAGCTTTTGCCGTGCGTTTCCGAGAAAAACGCTGCGTTTCTTGACCTTTGCCGTGCGCCCGAAACGCACGGCAAAGGCCAGGTTTCCCGTAGTGAAGCCAGCCTGAACATTTTATATTAATATACCAATGTTTGTGTATACATGATTTGCGGAAAGAGAGGAGTAAGAGATAGAAAACCCTAGGAGATGTTACATAACAAGGTACTCCACAGCAGCAAGCGTTGTTTTTGAAGAGGCTGGCGTAGCCGGTGTGACCAAAGAGCTAGGTCCTCCCCAGCATGGTTGGCTCAAGGTTGGCACATACGAGTGTTGGAAGACCAGCTCATTAGTATCACCTTCATGAGTGTTGGACTTCTATTCATTTCTAGATAATCTTTAGATCATTTGTTAGTTTCGAGTGCTTTTAGGTATCTGAGCTTAGAATGGAAGAAAAAAAGTCGATGACTGATTATGTAACTATTCATACTACTTATTTTTAATTATGTAGCCCAAATTGTATTTTAATACATATGATATATTTACTAAATTAAAATAGAGAAATTCTTCGGTCAGAAAAAGTCTAGTTTAGCTCTCCCAAACAATTTCAAAAGTCAGATTTTGCACACTCAACTACAATACTTTGAACTTCCCTAGACTTGTAATACTTGGTGAATTTGCCTCCCATGCTATGCTCTCGGGACTGGGTTTTAAGATTTGGGTCTCGTTTTTTTCACCCACAGATATGCACCGTTCGTGAATTTTGGAGCAAAATTTATGCAAAAAAATTATATTTCATTTTAGCAATTGCATCTTTCTGACTATGTTTTATTTTGGACCTAGACATCCTAAGCTTCACGAATTTTTTAATCTGCTGGGGAGACAAAAAACCTATAAATTATAACCTATAATGGCTGGTGCTCTCAGAAAGCTAGGGGGAAATAAAACGACTGGAACATTCTGAGACATTCTACCCAATCTAGTCTAGTCATCGAAACCAGGTCAGTGTGCTGAGAGAGTCATTCAACAGGTTGATCGATCAACATACTCGTATGCACAACAAGCCTGTGCTCATCTTTGTGACTGGTTACTGGGGGTGCCACTGTGTGGTAAAATGCAAAACAAACAAAAATTGTGCTCCACGGATTCCCGGTGACTCCAATGTCCAAGTTCAGACGACGCAGAGAAATGGAGATCAAGGAAATGAAGAGAGATTCTGTATACGCGTGTAACTCTGAAGCTTTGCAAATCTCCTATTTGTAGCTGGATCTCTTTTTGCAGTAGGTCCAAAACAACCCAAAGTTTACTTCATGGTCCTTTTTTCAGAGACAAGTGCTATGCTTAATGCCACCCATTGGTCATTGCTCGAGCTCTGAGTTACCATCTGTACAACGTTTATTAAATTTCTCAGTGCTTCAATTGGTAGATATATATCAGAAAAGAAACAGAGGATCTTTTATTCAGAACAATGCGAGGAAGATTGTTCCCCCTTAGAAGTACTACTAGTAAATTCTTTTGATTTAAGTTCTGGATTTAATTCTTGGAAGTTAGAGTTAACAAGCAATCTTTCAATTGGTAAGCATGATAAAATATCACCGCAAATAATTTCCGAGTTCTAGTTGCAGTGAGTTACCCTAAATCTCGAGGCATATTTGGAATTTGGAGTACATTATTAGCGTATATGTCCTACTCGTGTTAACACTCATCGTGGCAACAGATGTGCACTTTTTATTATGTTGAGTTGATAGAAATCGTTCAAATGGACCGAACCAAAGTTCATGTTTGGCTAAGCAACTGTCGCGTGCTACTATCCTTGAACCTGAACTCGATCAGGCATGCTGCTATAGCTACAAACTCGACCGGTCCTCATTTACGCTAGATCATTTGATGAAACATAGTTTAGGAAACAACACCTTGCTTATGTGGATGATGATTGATCATATACAGGAATAATCACCCCAGCTCGTGTTTGCGATTTGGAACAGCGCGCACGTCTAATAAACAGCGGTAGTAACTGACCGCTTCATTTGGTGCATATTGAGCCCACATCAATTTCCTGACCACTCACAAGCCTAAGCTTGGGCATATTTGTAAGGAATCGGATGCCCGTTAGCCTAAGAGGGGGAGGGGGTGAATTAGGCAACTTAAAACCTTAACCTATGGCTCACTAAATTTTACACAAAAATAAACTAGAACATACTATCTATATGTGCAACTACGGTTGTTCTAGTGTGAAACTCCCATCCCAAAAGAAGGTTTGCAACCTATAGCCAATCCTAGCATGATACTACTCTAGGAAAGTAGAGGCAAGCAAAGATTGCACTAGAGTAAATGCGGAAACGTAAAGGGGATGAGAGGAAGCAAACTCTTGACACGCGATTTATCCCGTGGTATCGGTAGGCACTAAGCCACCCCTAGTCCACGTTGTTGAAGCACTCACACAAGAGTATTGCTTCCCGGTCACCAAGTCTCTCCCAAGAGCACCACTTGACTCGCCACAAAGGCTAGCCACTTAGGCACTTGCCAAGCTCTCTTGGTCACCTTGATGCCGCCTCCACTAAGGAGCTTCTCCACCAAGGAAGGGGGTCTCCACGTCCCCCGCACAAAGTGTCCTCGCCGCTCCACACCAAGCCGGAGGGTCGATGACGATTGCCGGTGAGCCACTTAGGCCCCAAGGCTTCCGGCGAACCTTGTACAACAGGATTCACTCAAGAATCACCTCACAAGGTTGGCACAACCTTGCACTCACTCAGCTCTAAGCTAAGCCTAGCACTAAGCACATACACTAAGCATATGCAAGTCTATGGATGAGCAATTAAGCACTTGGATGGATTGGATATGATCTTCTAGGTGTCTTGAACTCTCCTGCACTTCCACACAATCCAGCAACCTCAAATGGGTGAGTGGAGGGGGTATAAATAGCCCAAGGCATCAAACTAGCCGTTGGCTAACGTCCACTGAAAAAGGTACCGTCGGATGATCCGACGCTATATTTTCCAGGGCGTCGGTTCATCCGGTGCCCCTCCCACGTCACTTAGCCGTTGAGGTTCTCTGACACAACTGCTCCGACGCTATGCACCGACGGTGCGTCGGATCATCCGGTGCTGAAGACTCCGCGCTCAAGTCGCCTCTGTTAGCTTCCAATCGACCGTCGGATAGACCGACGCTTCTCCTTGTCCAAGGCGTCGGATCATCCGGTGCTGAAGGCTTCGTCTTGGCGCGTCTCTGTATGAATTCAAACTGAGCATCGGATAGACCGACGGGGTCCCCACTCAGACCGTCGGATCATCCGGTGCTACTGTCTTCCTTGCTCTTCCTCTGCAACTCGTCCGACGCTACTAAATAATGGACCGTCGGTTCATCCGACGGTACCTAGGGTTTGACCCTGTGTACCAACTCGTCCGACGATTGCACCGACGCTTGTTATATTGATACCGTCGGTTCATCCGACGGTGTCCTTTTCCTTCTTTTTCTTCGCGTCTTCAACTTGGATCTTTGCTTCAACTTAACATACTTAACATGCCATTACTTATAGCCTCCAAATATATACTAAGTCCTCAAATTTGCTGTAAGTAACCTAACATGTCCATGGTGTGTTAACTTGTGGCATGACATGTTAGCTTGGGCATGGTATGTTAACTTGTGCATGGTATGTTAGCATGTGGTAACATCCATGGGACCTAGGAATGCCTACAAAGACATGCTAGACAATGAGGTTAGTCCCATTACTTGTGTTAGCATGAATCACCAAAATCAACTCGAACAAATGGCAAATGGGGCCATGTTCGCTACAATATTGAGCCCAAGACTGAGCTGAGCACTGAAACATATTCAAGCAATGCAAGTAGGTTGGGAACGGGAAGTCACGTTTTACCGTTATTTCCTTATATTGTTGTAGCTTTGAGAGCATCAACCATCTCTAACTTATAGCCGGATCCGACCTTTTCTACCTAGAATTTTGTCCTTTTTCCTGGTAGTAGTGGGAAAAATCAGGTTCTTGCAGCATGTGAGCTCTGATCCATGCGAATGTCAGGAACAAATAATGATTAATGAATTGCCGACAGCTATACATGGTTACTTACCATGAGTTGATGCTCTGGGGACCCGGTATTAGGATTTTGGTTTCGTTTTGACACCCAAAGATATACACCATTCATGAATTGTTTTTACCAAAATGTATATATGCAAAAAAATTGTATTCGGTACCTAATTAATACTAAAAATAAAATCTTAGTCTATGCATGACAATTAATACGTATTACTGTTAACACGATATTGTTATCTTATTCAATCATATCTTGAACAGCTCGTTTCCCTCACAAATCAAGAAAAAAATGACCGCAACAATCTGAGATTCCATCCATATTCATCAAACATGTTAAATTTTTTATGTAACCTTATCTCACACTGGTTAATATATTTCGAGTAAATTACCATTTTATATTTGACTCAAATTACCATTTTACTCAAAGCAAAAACCGGATATACTACCATACTACCACTGGGTAGTATTGTGCACAGTAAAAAGCCTCTCGATGTTAATTAATTTCCTTGTGCCTTTGTTGTGTAGTAAGACTTGCGTCCCACATGTCAATCTAAATACTCATATGATTGCCGTCGCACTGCAATCACCAGGAACACCTCAAAACTGACACTATCATGCTCCACGGATTCCCCATAACTCCAATGCCCAAGTTCAGACTACACAGAGAAATGGAGGATCAGCTGTTTAATTTGCTGAAACTGCTGAAAGCAGAACAAACTGGTTTCTTTTTCTTTTTTATTGTAGAGAATGAACTCGAGGGGGGAGGAGAGGAATTGGAGAATCACTGCACACCTCCATTCATCCATGATGATTTACATATATAGAGTACACAGACCCCTGCGGGGCTAACGGCCATAGCGAGCTATGCGGGAGCGCGTGGGCGGTGAGCGAGGAGTGGCGAGCGAGCCGGGCGCGCGTGGGCGGCGAGCGAGGCGTGGCAAGCGAGCCGGGCGCGCGTGTTGACTCCGAGCTTCCCGCGGCGAACGCGTCGTGCGCGCAGCCTGCGTCCTGGCCGTTGGGCCGTTCGCTAACACCCCCCCCCCCCCGCAGACGCAGCGTCGTCGTTCCCGATGCACAGGCTGCGTCTGAAATCCCTGAACAAGGACGTCGACAACCCCTTCGTGAAAATGTCGGCGAGCTGCTGCGTGGTCGGTATATGTGCGACACGGACTTCACCGATGGCCACCTTCTCCCGAACAAAGTGAATGTCCAGTTCAATATGCTTCGTTCGTTTGTGGTGGACTGGGTTCTTCGCCATGTAGACCGTAGATACGTTGTCGCAGAACACCAACGTGGCCTTTACGATCTTGCAGCGGAGCTCGCCAAGAAGGTTGCGCAGCCAAGTGCACTCCGCGACTGCGTTCGCCACGCCCCGGTATTCCGCCTCGGCACTGGATCTTGAGACTGTGCTTTGCCGTTTTGACGACCATGAAACGAGCGAATCACCGAGGAACACACAGAACCCCGATGTGGAGCGCCGTGTGTCTGGGCATCCTGCCCAGTCCGCGTCCGTGTATGCCGTCAGGTCGCACGACGTCGTGGCGCGGAGGAGGATGCCCACTCGCGGCGTGCCCTTGATGTAGCATAGAACGCGCTTGAGCATGGCCAGATGAACGTCGCGTGGCGAGTGCATGTGTAAGCACACCTGCTGCACAGCAAAAGCAATGTCAGGGCGTGTCACTGTTAGATACTGGAGAAAGTGGCGGCGGCGGCGCGAGGGGAGAGTGGGAGGAGACTGGGTGAGGGAGGCGTCCTTCCCTAGTAACCTAGCGCGAGGGGGCTTGTGTGGGCCTTAAAACGAGTAATGTAGTCAAGTACAGGACTACTCTGCTACTAGTATAGTATATCATAAACATGAGATAAAAAAATCTAATTTTAAGAAATTTGGTTAAACAAGTGTGCCTGTTGATATAGCATCATCATGTTCACATATGACATGCATCACAAGTTCACATCACCAAGCAAACTAACTCATAACAAACATATTCACATCTGACATGCATCAGCAGGGCACATCACCAAAATAAGACTGCATCAGCTGGGCGCATCACCAAACTAGATTGTTGCTGCAAGGGAACTAGTTAGCTAGCTAGATGGCTTCTTTTGTGCTGCTGCCTCAAGTTCAGCTAGCCTTGTCTCTAGTTTTGCAACTCTTTCTGTCAGCTCAGCATTCTTCTTTAGAAGTTCAATCTCCTGCCTCTTTTGTGCGGCTTTAAGCTACTCATCCTGCTTGTCGATTCCTTTCCAGATGTAGTCAATGTCATCCCGAGTAATAGCACGGTCCTAAAACAAAGGAAAAAATTATATTGATGCAAGCTTCATAACAGTTATAATTTACAAGAAAGCTGTTTTAGCTCTAACTGGTTTCAAAACTTGCCTGCTTCTCTCCAGCCGATTCCTTAAGCTTATTGATTTCAGTCCAAATCCTGTCAATGTCATGTGCAACAACTTCCTACAACAAATGGAAATTGATGCATTAGAACAATTGATCAGTGAAGATGTGAAGGTACAAGGACAAATCGTGCGTGATGGTTTTAGAACTTGCCTCATGGTCTTCAGAATCGTCGCCGGTCTTCAGAATCGTCGCCGGAGTTGTTGCCGGAGTAGTCGCCGGAGTTGTTGCCGGAGTCGTCGCCGGAGGAGATGAGGTCTACCAGCACTCTTCTGCCCGGGTCATCGCTGGAGGAGTCCGCGCTCACCTCAATGCGCGTGGACTGCTTCTTCCTTCGCGTTGAGGGAAAAAACCCTGCCTCTCCATGGCGGGCGTCGCTGGAGTCCGCCAACTTGGCCCTTGCGCGCGTGTACGGCTTCCTCCCCCGAACCGATGAAGAACCGGCCTCTTCCATGGAGCGCCGAGGAAGACGCACGGGGGCGGCGCACTGGGACGGCTCCTCTTCGTCACCGCGGAACCTCACTCTCTTGGCGGGGGCGGCAGACAGCACCGAGGAAGACGGACGGGGACGTGGCCGCGGGGCCTCCTCCTTGCAGAAACTCCCCATAGAGTCGCGGGCCATACCTGCGACGGAGACGAGGCTGCGACGGAGACGAGGAAGGCGGAAGCTGGAGAAGGGGATAGAAGGCGGAAGGCAGGGCAGAGCGTTTATTAAAAAGGTTCGGATGCGCAAATGATACGATGATTAACAACTACCCGTCGCCAATGAAGGGGCGGGGCCAGGTCTATTCGAATGAAGAACAGTTTGTTTTTCCCCTTTTAATCTGCAATCAAATTTTGTATCACGTATTTCTCCGTCAACCGTAATCCAAATTTGATGATATTTGTTTCTGAATTTTTCTAATATCAACATATATTCATTTATGACATTTTTTCGTATGTAATTCCATTTCATGGATGTTGTTTATACACCTTATATTGTTCTTTATAAGTACAACATATAAATAATATTTGTTTTACACAACCATTACTAATGAAACTTTGCATTTCGTAATCTTATGGTGAACATAAGGTTATGTTAAAATTTTAAATGCATATGAGTTCGAACATGTTTTAAAGTGTGGAAAACTTCAATGTTGAAGTAACATTCTAAGAAACTATGTGAGAGATGTAGACATTTGTACACAAGTATAATCTTCCATTTTCGAAACCATTTGAATTTTTTTAGACAAGCTTAGGGACTTAAATTATGTTGCCAAGTCAATTTGTAGAATTTTTAGAACACACTAAGACGTTATTATAATTATTATATCGTAAACAAGAGATAAAAAATCTAATTTTAAGAAATTTGCTTAGACAAGTGTGGCTGTTGATATTTTATTCAAATACTAAATTACCAACTATGAATTATTCGTATTTTTTACGAATTGTTTGGTGCTGTTTATGGGGTATAATATTTGAGGGAAGCAAGTTTCAATTCAGAAAAAATAGTGTCGGGCCCACGCGTCAGCGTCCGAAGCCTATATAAAAAAAGATAACCGTAGCCTGTCCGACTGACAAAGGCGATGCGGGTAGACTAACCATCGTCGCCAACAAGTACTCCATTGTCCGAATGCCCCTGGCCGGCATCCGCCCCGGCGACGGTGGTACACTAACCATCGTCGCCAACAAGTGCTCCATTGTCAGAAATGCCCCTTGCCGAATGAATATGCATCCGCCCCGGCGCCCCGACCCCTGCCCCCTTCTTCTTCCCCGATCTGAGCTCCACCGCCGCCGCCCGCCCGTCCTTCCCCGCCGTCGCGCACATGTCGCACTACGCCGATTCGTCTGGAGGTGCACGTGCGTGGAGCAGGGTTCAAGGTTGCCGGAGCAGCCGCAATCACTCCATCGGCTTGGATCCAGTCGGTGAGCTAAGCGGCTTTCCACTGGTCCCTTGCCCGGACTGTGGTATGGCTCGGGTGGTGGAGGGGCGGACGCAGAAGGAAGGTGAAAACCACGGTCGTCTTTATTTCAAGTGTGGAAGGAACTCGGTGAGTAGTCTGCTGTGTCTCCCAAATCTGAGTTAGGGTTCTTATGTGCTTTTGATTCTGCAGTACACCAAGAATTCTGGATTTTATCGTTTCCACAAGGAGTATCTGCAGATGCTGAAGGATGTTGGCGTCATTATTTTTCGACCGTCGAACTGGGCAGACGCGGTCGATGAAGTAGTTGATTCAGTGGAATGTCAAATTGGGAGCGGCGAGCAGAGGCAAGCACTGGAGGACAAGCAGAGGAAGAAAGCACTGGAGGAGAAGATGGACAATGTGATCTGGAAGATGAACTTGATTATTGTGGCTGTTGTTTGTGTAGTATTTGGATGTTTACTGGGGATGTATGCTGCAAAGAAGTAATTCTGATGTTAAAAGTGGTGCTTTTGCTTCATCTGTGTGGATGAAGAATGAAAAATTTGTCACATATGACAAACTTAAATGTATGAATGAAGAATGGATGGAATGACAATTGGGTCACAAATCTTAATGTGTCACACATCACAAAATTCATCAATTCATCTGTGCTGACATTTCAGTGCAGCACGAGGCAAAGGAAACACGGATTATTAACACAAACAGAGTAACAAACTTCTGACATAACTCTGGCATATATACACATTGCAATTCATTGTGAACTGCTGCCATATAATGACACAAACAGAGTAACAAACTTCTGGCATACACATTGCAATTCATTGTAAGCTGCTGCCATAGACATTGCAATGCCTTCCAAAATAGGAGACATGGATTGATCTACCGCGTCTCTTAGATCTACTAGTTCATCACAAGTTCAACATACACACAGGAGGAACATATTAACAGAGGATCTACTAGTCCATCACAAGTTCAACAAGCACACTGGAAGAACACATTAACAGAGGAACAAATTAATTAAGCAGAGGTAGTCGCCGCCGGAGGAGCCCCACCGTCGGAGTCGGAGCCGGAGCCGGAGCCGGAGACGTCGAGGCCGCCATCGTCGTCGCCGTCGTCGTCGACGGGGGGGGGGGGGAGCACTCCTCTCTCCAGGTCCCCAACCAAGACATTGATCTTGAAGGCGTAATCCTTCACGGTCGTCTGCAGCGGATGACTGGTTGGTGGGACCCCGAGATGAACGGCCACCTTTCGAAGCTTCACGAAAGCATCGTGGAACAATTGCGCTGACCAACTGGCATCCTCAGCACTTAGTGCAGGAGCACGCACGGCCGCCACGGGCTGCAGCGCCACCTTGCGCCGGGGCGGCTTCACCTCCTTGGGCGGGGCCGGCTTCACCTCCTCAGGCGGGGGCGGCTTCACCTCGGCAGGCGGGGGCGGCGGCACCTCCTCGGGCGGGGGCGGCTTCACCTCCTTGGGCTCGGCGGGCGGGGGCGGCGGCACCTTCTCGGGCTCGGCGGGTGAGGGCGGTGGCACCTTCTCGGGCTCGGCGGGCGGGGGCGGCGGCACCTCCTCCCTCCCCCGCTTCCTGGACGGCTCGCTTGACGATGCCATGCGCGCGCTTGTGGAAGAAGAAGCTCTTGGATTCACTTCTTGGTGACCGGAGACGGTGGTGCTGGGGTTTTCTTGGTACCGCGGTTGACGAAGTTCTTGGCCGGCCGGGATTTATATTGACTAGACGGCGAACCGTCAGGCGGCCGGTCACGCGCCTCAGAACCCGTGTCTGCTCAGGAGAGCTCTTGGCCACAAAAAGAATCATGTGGTCACAAGGAGACGTGTGACTGTTCATATTTTATTCAAAATACCAAATGCCCGACTACTCCTATGAGTTGTTCGATTCTTAAAAAAAACTATGAATTGTTCGTATTTTTATTAATTTTTAGGTGCTGCTTTATGGGCCCTAATTTTTGAGGGAAGCAATTAAGTGTCATTTCAAAAAAAAAGCGTCAGCAACCTATTAGTATAAAGAAGATAACCATTACCCGCCCGCGCACCAGCCAACAAAGCGACGCGGGTTTGCTAACCCGCGTCGGCATTGACTACTCCCTCCATCCCAAATATTTACACTTGTTGACTTCCGTGCTTCACGTTTGTCCATTCGTCTTATTTGAAAAAATTGTGAAAGTATTATTTATTTTACTATGACATGTTTTATCATAATATATATTTTAAGTATATCACAATTATTTTTACATTTTCACAATTTTTTTTGAATAAGACGAATGGTCAAATGTGATTTGTAAAAGTCAAAGGGTGTAAATATTTTTGGACGGAGGGAGTATCCATTTTGCAAAATGAATATTCAACCGCCCCCTTCTTCTTTCCGAATGGATAAGCGCAGCACTTTCCTTGAAAAAAAAGCGCAGAGGAGGCGTGAGAGGAGGCGTGGAGACAGAGACGACGATGAGCGCCGGCGAGGGGCCAAGCAGCGGATGACCCCGCGCACCCGGGATCGAGGAGAACCGGAACGCGAAGCGGTGCCGCAACTGGATCCGCGCGCGTGCCGGCAAGATGGCGGCGAAGAGGGAGACGACGATGAGCGCCGGAGAGGAGCCAAGCGGCGGTGGAGTGAACCCAATGCCGGAGACGAGGGTCCTCGACTGGATCCTCTCGGATTCCGACGAGGGGCCAAGCAGCGGCAAGGAGGAGCGTGCCGGCGAGGGGGCAGCGAAGTGGGCGAGGGGCCTGCCTCACGTTTGCGAGCACAAGTGTCTGGCAACTACGAAGAGGTGTCGAGGGAGCGGCGAAGAAGGTGTAGAGGACCTCATCTCTGACTCTGGCAACGACCACGACGACGGCGAGGCAAGTTTCTCTGAATCTCACTGCCTTTTTACTTGTTCTATAGATGGAGCTTAAGGTAGCTTGAGCTTGAGCTTCATAAAGTTAATTAGTGCCTATGATGATGTCTTCCATGCTTGTCATGATCTTATACCAAGTTCTGAGGCAAATCAGTTCTGAACTAAGTTCTGCTTTTACTTGTCACACCCTGCTATGAAGCCTAGGATAATTTTCAAGTTCTTATATAATTTTCCTATGTCTGTTCCTATACTGCTCCAAGTTCTAAGGCAAATTAGTTCTGAATTAACTATGTTGTTCTTATACCATGTTTAACCCTGTTTCACGCAAAACTCTTTGAGTCGCGAGCAGAGCTTGAGTTACTTCTAAACCTTAATGCCTGGGATTATGTGAAACCTGAGTTTGAAAAAATCACGAAAGAAGTGAACATCCTCGTCAAAAAGGCTAAGCACATAAGGAGGTACAAGTATACTACTGAACAAAATCTCGAGCCCAATGAAGGTGCACTCGAAGGGCTTCAAGAATCCTTGGTTGCTTACGAAGAGGCTGCAAAAAGAGCCAATCTTGATGGGGCATGATCTAGTTCAAGCTTGTTGATGTGCAGGGTCAGTAGCCATACTTTTGTGGATGTTCAAGGGGCATGCCTTTGTTGATGTGTATGGTCAGATAGCACGACCATAGTAAATAATGTGATGGACAAGTTAAGTCCTAGCCTGATATATGGACAAGTTAACCTTTTGTAATAATTATCTTTATTCATGTGGACAAGTTATCTTCATCTTTGTGGACAAGTTATCTCTCTTATGATGTCTGTTTTGTCTCAGAAGATATGTGTGTTGATTGTGCCTGTATGTTGAAATGGAAGCAATGAGAGATGGAGTTGACCTGTCAATGAGGACAGACTCAAAGGAGACGATGATTAACAAACCTCCGTCTCATTTGTTCACTGCCGCCGCGCTCCCGCTTCACGGCAGTGAAGAGTGCTCTCAGACTTTAATTATTGGGCTCTCAAACTAGTAATGGGCGTCAAATGCTCATCGGTAACGGACTTTATAGCACGTTACCAATATGGAGTGATCAGTAACGGACTTAAACAGCCCGTTACCGATAGGGTATTGATCAGTAACGGACTTTACTAGCTCGTTACCGATAGGTTTTACTTGTGTAACAGGCTCTATTTAACGTCCGTTACAAAGAATTCATGTAACGGGTGTTTAAGAAGACCGTTACCAGAAGTCCACATTGGTAACGGGCGTTGCGGAGGCCAACCCCGGGGTTGGCCTACCGCGCTTATCTGTAACGGGCGCCAAGTAACAACCGTTACAGATGTGGGTGCATGTAACGGGTGTTAAGGGCCTGTTACAAATGCTGCGTGACCTATTTGAGGTTTTCACGTAGTGAATGGCAACATTGGGTCCAAGTCCAAAAGAGTATACCCACCCAGGAGAAATAAGTGTACTCTGATAATCTGAAGATGCATTGGACAGCCTTCCTCCCGGTGATTAGTTCAACAAGCATCACACTTAAGGAGAAGATGTCAGATCGATCGCTAATTTTGCCCGTGGTAGTGTTGTCTGACACCAAATATCTGAAGACAAAAGGAAATGACAGCACACATTCAATCTACATCCACATGCACTGGTTCATGCATCAACAATTTAAAATGCACGGGGGCAAAGTGCTGGGTGTGGTGTGATAAAGACACTAAGAAATTTATCCAAAAGGTTCCATTACATGCGTGCTTGGTATTTGGCCACCCCAAAATCCGCAACCTACCCCACAGTATGAAATGAGCAGGAAAGTATAATAATGTCATTTTGTGTTAT
This sequence comes from Cenchrus fungigraminus, assembly GCA_036936925.1. Classification (NCBI taxonomy): domain Eukaryota; kingdom Viridiplantae; phylum Streptophyta; class Magnoliopsida; order Poales; family Poaceae; genus Cenchrus; species Cenchrus fungigraminus. The sequence continues at coordinate 121,138,636 of CM072770.1, read as the reverse complement.
TTTAACACCACGATCCGAAAAGGCACCAAGAACACTCACAACTTAATTAATTACCTTTGCCACATAGTTGTAATCCACAAGGATGTTCACCGCCTTGATGTTGCGATGGATAATTTTTGGATCACCTGACAGCAAATTTAAAAAAAGATTCTTTTTCATCAGCGACAAGCAGAAGCTTCAGAAATTCAGTATAAACAAACAAAGGGCAAGAACCAAGAACTCACAAGCTCTAGGGCGTTGGTCCTCTGCGACGGCACCGGGCCAAACCTTTTGCAAGCTATCGCCGCCCGCTAGCCCGTCGGCATTGTGTTCTCCGGCAGCTCCACCTTCCCTGCCTCCTCCGTCTTCCCTCCCCGCCAGCCCTCTCCGGCCTCCCTCACCTCCGCATCGAGCTCGAGCGTGAGGCCTCCCCGGCAATGGCGACCACCACGGATCCACCAGCGCGGCCTCCCAGTGATTGCGGCCTCCACAAATCCTCCAGCGTAGCCTACTTCCTCCGACGCGGCGTGGAGGATGAGGGCACCTCGTGCAGGCAAAAGGAAAAGTGAAAGCCTAGCTATGGTTTTATACCAAATGGGTGGAGGCAAAAGGAAAGTGTTAAGAAGGAAAGGAAAAACAAAGAATAATTGACGCGTGATTGAATAAGGAAATTCAAACACACAAGGAAAGGAAAGAAAAAACAAGGAACAATTTACGTATGATTGATACACGTGGTTGATTAAGGAAATTCAAACATAGAAGGAAAGGAAAAACAAGGAACAATTTACGCATAATTGATTAAGGAAATTATTCAAAAGCAAAGGGAAAGAAAAATAATGAACAATTTACGCGTGATTGATATACATGATTGATTAAGGAAATTCCAACGCAAAAGGAAAGGAAAACAATGAGGAATTTAAACGTGATTGATTAATGAAATTCAAATGCAAAAAGAAAGGAAAAAGGAACAATTTCGGGCGGGATTGATGGGCGTGATTGGGAGGGAGAGTGCGGGCGTACGCGGGAGTGCGTGGGAGGGCGGTCGACGACGACCAAATCAATCTCGCCCCCCCCCCCCCCCCCCTCTTCGTACGGCGTCGTGACCTGAAAAGTGGGCCACTCTGTGAGTATGCAGGTGGGCCTAAGGTGGGGCTGCTTCCGTCTGAATTCTTTCGTTTTAGAGATTTCATGAGTAATTGCAACAGCCTAATTTCCCCTAGTTCCGAGAAGAAGAAAACGGACACCTATTAAAATTTTCAATCAAGTTAAATGTTTTGGACCAGTCGACCAGCCCCTTTTCTCTGGGCAGCTATACATATATACATAGCAGACGGGTTGATGCTTCAAAAGCTACAAGCATGCTGTGTGTTCCCCTGGTTGCTGTGTGTTTTCTCTGAGCAACACGAGCATGATAGGCCATTTCTCCCCTGCTTGCTGTGTGTTCAACTCATCATTCTTCGCCTATCTCTGCCACCGAGTTTAGGCTTGAGAATCATCAGGACTTTATAGGGCCGTTCGTCGAAGCCATTCTGTATGTGATTAGGAGTTAGACTCTTTTACAGTGCACCATACCACTATGTAGTATATGACTATTTTTGTAAGGGTAAAATAATTTTTATTAAAAATTATATATTTTTGTCAGACACTTTTCTTGGTAGCATGAGCCTGTTTACAATAGAAAAAACAAGTTCCTCTGTAGTTCGATGAATTTGACGGATCAGTTTTCTTAATCAGGTGGGTGTGTGTACGCTAACTGTAGAGGCCGGAAAATTCCATTATCTAAAAAAAAGTTTTGTTGACCATGAACGAACTGAAGATAAAACAAAGCACTAACACCAATACATAAGCAACTCGGATTTCATACCGAGGCATTTTTTTCTTGTGAAAAAGACTACTGCTATTGTCCCAAAAGATAAAAATCTCCATGATTTTTCAGATACCCACCAACAAATCAAGTACAAAACTGACCCCAGTGCATTAGCTTATGGTAGGTCGACCATATCTTGATGAGGGTTTTACCTTTAGTTTCGGGTGGTAAAACCACCTGAGACTAAAGGTCAGCGCCAATTATTGCAGTCGAAGAGCCGTTGGCGGCCAGGCCCTTTAGTCTCGGGTGGTTTAACCACCTGAGACTAAAGGGGAGGGGGTGGGGGCACCAGCTGCCTTCTCAAGCCACGTCGCTCCAAAGGTTTTGTCTTGGGTCCAAAGATCAACCGGCACAAAAGGCATAGAACAAATGTCGTCTCTCTACTTAGAGTTGTATGCCACTATAAAAGTGTCGCGCTCGGGTACTTGTATGCCACAAATAGAGGAGTGCCACGCTGCTGGTGCCGAGGAGTTAGAGTGTCGTGCTCGGGCTCCAGGGCCGAGGTGGCAGGCGAGGTTGTGTGACACACTGCACGCGTCGAGGAGGAGCGTCGCGCCACTCATGCTGAGGAAGAGCGTGAGCTCTCCACGCTCGGGCTCCGAGGCTGAGGTGGGAGGCGAGGTCGCGTGCCGCTCCATGCTCGCGCCGAGCACTCCGACAGTCAATCATATCCCTCCATCATGGTCTATCTGCTCCCCGTCCAGGCTTCCACTCGGTCCCGGCCTCTGACTTGCCGGAGTTCCTGCCGGGTTGTCACAACCAGCAGTATAAAGGCAATCGGCGAGTCGGTGCCGAGGCTCTTCTACGTTGGCTCTTTGGTCAGAGAGGAGAGGGGAGGCGAGGGGAAGCAAGAGTGGCTGACATGGCTGGATGCGCAGCCGGTGTGGACCCTGGTCTTCCTCTGCTTCGGGAGCGTGAGCTCCGTGCCGGTAGAGCAGCTGAGGGAGATCGCGGTGCGGCTGGAGAGGAGCACGCACGTGCTCCTTTGGGTCGTGCACGCGCTTGTCGCACTGGATGCGGACTCGATTAAGTGGTTCGAGGGCCGGGGCAAGGCAGCACCGCATCACTCGCGCCGAGCACGCCGATGGTTGTGCCTGCGGCGGTCACCAGCGACCGGCTCCCCCACCTCTTCTTGCAACAACACCTTTGATTTCTTCCCCGCCCCTCGCCGACGCTCACCCCCACGCCGCCGGCCAACACCCTTCCCCTCAACACGCTCTGCTAGCCAACATCCAGGAGGGGACTTAGGCAAGGGCATTTTGGACATCTTCACTAGTTGGCCCAACATGTCAGGCGAACTAAACGATGAGAATTGGATGGAATATGGATGGGATGGCATAGATGACACAAAAGTTTAGGTGGATGGCACCAGAGTGCGAACGAACTCTTTCCAGTGGCACACATGTCTAGAGCAACTTTTTTAGTGGCATACTGCATATAGGTAAAACTCTCTATCTTGATGTGTGCTGCAGCGATGCTTTCTCAATGCATAGCGTGACTTGTAGAAGAGAGCACACGCTGATCACTTCTACAGGTTATTAAGGACTGCTATTTCAATCAAATTGAATTGCTTTGGAGTTTGGACGAGTCCTTTTGATTTTGCGTCTATATATACATAGGAGATGGATGACGAGCTACACATATGGTGGACTCTACAAGATTGATAGGACATTTCTCCCCGCCTTGCTTGTGCGCTTAGCTCATTCTTCGCATCTCTGCCACGCCCAGCTTGCGATTGGGAAACATCAGGAGTTGATAGAAAATTTCCATGGGCGACACAACAAGTTGCCTAGCGTAGTTTGGGAACATGAAGTTGTTGAGGGCCAATACGCACAACGGAACAATGGTGTTACAAAGTAACAAACAAGGTACGCCGCAAGAACGGCATATATAGCCAAATGGAAGATCATGTGCACCTTGAAAACAAATTCATAGTAGGAGAACCACGGGTAGACAAAGAAATTTTGGTACGCCCCTTTAGTCCCGGTTCAATTTTGGAGCCGAGACTAAAGGGGTTTCATCAACGTGACCACTAATGCCATGAGTGCTCACCTCCTTTAGTCCGGATTGATAACACCAACCGTGACAAAAGGCCTCCCTTTAGTCTAGGTTCGTGTTACGAACCGTGACTAAAGGCCCCCCTTTTGTCACGGTTCGTAACACGGACATAGACTAAAGGGGGTGACCCTTTTGTCACGGTTGGTAAGACCAACCCAGACTAAAGGGGGTCTTTTGTCACGGGTGGTGTTACCAACCGGGACTAAAGGGTCTCCCACGAGTTACTATAAGAGGATAACATCCTCTACTCAGTCAGATGTGCTGTGTAGGTGAGATGGTGAGGAAGTTACGCGCGAGGTTGGAGGTCACGAGTTCGAATCCCCGCACCCGCGCACGTGTATATTTCGCGTGAAAAATCGCGTGACTTGAAAATTTGAAAATGTTTTTGACGGTTGCGCGTACGAGTCAGTGTGCGGGCATAGGGCGCATGGCGCGTGTGGGCCTGAGATGGGACACACGGCATGGCATATGGGTCGGCACTGGACGTACGGTCGTGCGCTAAGAGGGAAGGTTCCTAGACATTTGCTCGGGTCAGTATGCGGACATATGCATACGCGTGTGGGCCTGAGATGGGGCACACGGCATGGCGTATGGGTCGGCACTGGACGGGTGAGTTGGACCGACGAGGACATCGGGTTCTTTGAGGGGGGTGAATGTCACACCTGGCCCAATTTGGATGGCCCATGAGCGTAGGTGCGCATGTTTAGTGCCACATTGCTAGTTGAGCAAGGGTGGAACCAACTTATAAGTCTTTGTCCACCAGCCATAACACCCTTGGGTTAACCCTTTTACACGAAGCGAGGACGAAAGTGTAAGCAGAGTGCTATGTGTACGTGTGCTCAGCCCCTACGGAAGGGCTGGGCGGTGCGGCTTTGGTGGGCGAGGTGTTACAAGTGGTATCAGAGCCGAAGGTCGGAAAAACCTGGAAAACATCTCCGGGTCACATGGTGACGGGGGAGCCCGTGAACGTCTCCGGAGGGTCACACAGATGGTTGTGACTGTGGAGAGTTGGACTCGGGGCCTGGATAACGTCTTCGGAGATCACACGGATGGTTGTGATGGAAGAGTTAGGCCCAATGTGTGACGGGGGAGATTGTTGAGTTTAGTCCCACATCGGAAATTGATGGTGGGGAATCGCAACATATAGGTAGGGGCAGTCCTCACCCATCAGGCTAGTCTTTTGGGTTGAGTTAGGCTCATGGCATTATTGTTGTGGGCTCCAGTGGACCTAAGGTTTGGTGGGCGCCGACTCATGGGTATAGCGGGCCGGGCCGGATTCCGCTGCGCACCCTAACACTTCTATTTAACTATCATTTTGGAAATGAAGTGGATGATCTGTGTGCAAATAACGCAATGGTAAACTAATATAATATTGCACGAATCGATTCCTCTTTTGTAATGTCAAACCAGTTACAATTAGTTATGCTACCAACTAGTGTTGTAGATTATCGGTTCCGAGGGTTACAGAGAAGTAAACAACTGCAAGAGTTTGAGGGTCATATGTAATGGGCCCAAAGAGGCAGAGGCTGATAGAATATTTGATAAGGAGCAGCATCTTCCCTCTTCTCTTGTTTGATCCCACCTTGCAACATTCATAAAACTGTTTTGAACTGTGTAAAATGGTGGAATATTTGTGTGCATGCTCTGCTGGTCTCTATATGTAATGCCATTGTTTTATCTCATGCTTTGTATAATTGTACTATTATTTTTCGCATAATTAATACCGTTGTATTACATATACTACTCAATCCATGCTCAGGGATATACTACTCTGATGGTGATTGGTGCGTCCTGGTGACAAAGAGACAGATGGAAATGAGTTGAGAAGACCTGATAACCAACAACAGAAGCTCCCTCCATATTGCCAGAGCGAGCAGTCCTTCTAACAGTAGATGTTTCTTCACCAGGGAGCCCTACAATTTCCTGCTGACTCCAAAGCTTAAGCTCAAACTGAGAGAGAAGAATATTGAGCTGTGAGAACTGAAACGTATTCAAGTAGTGTGGAATGAAATGTTCCATCGGCCCATTTAGCTTCTAAAGCACCAAACATCTCCTACCAATTTTATAGGTAAAAAAAATAATGTCATGTTATTTTGCTTATTCGGATCTAGCATGCCAAACTCTGCTTTGTGAAAGCATCATTGATGCAAACATCGACATATGGTCGACCTACCATTGGAGCATATAACCAGTTGAGATCTAGCTCTAAGTGGTCTTTTTATCTGTATTTCCATTTGATTTTATACGAGGCTTTTCTTTATCAGTACTTAAATTGGAATCCCACCTTGTCATTTGTTAATGAGCTTTTTGCAAGCTCAATAAACATGAGGTTCATCAATTTTACAAACCCAACGCTCATAGAACAGAGAAACCACAATGTGATGCAAGATTAGAGAAAGAACAGAGACTGGCCCGGGTGATCAATACTGACAAAAATTGGATGCAAAGTTACTTTTTAAAAAAAAATCCTCATATGTAACTTTCGATCCATCCATGCCCAACAATCAGAATGTGTTCTTCAAGGATTCCCGGTGACTTCTATCCAAAGATCGGTCGTAGAAATGGAGAATGAGATGAGATGAGATGAGCAAAGCTGGGACACAATAACGGCGTTTCTCCATACACTTTGTTTATTGGTAGGAGTGTCGATTTAACTAGATGAGATTTATTATATGATATAAAAGGACACTTTTTGTGGGACAAACCTTGGAGACTATAGGAACACTCTATGGGAGACAGAAGAAGTAGCTAATAGGAACACCAACATCTCTGATTTATAGCAGAACCTGGCATTTTGTAGTTCCAAAGCAACATAACCTACTTTCATTGTCCTTCATCATAAAAATGGGTAAAAGCAGGTTCTTTCAAGCAACAAAACTTGAATCCTTATAAGCTGCATCATGAGCGCTCCGAAATTCGAACCACATGAAACTCTGCAACAAACAAAGTAATGCCACCTTCAATAGCAAAGAGTGGTCAATTACCATAAGTTGCTCTCGTGACTAGGGATTATGATTTTTCTTTGTCACCCATGAAGATACTGTTCATAAAATTTTACTGAAATTTAAGGGAAAAACTATTTTCGGTGGAACATTTGTATGTTCAGATATTTTCTTTGTTTTAGATGCAGAAGTTAAAATTGGTGAAATTTGAACCCTGCTCAGGACCAAATAAAATCTTAGTATAATATTGATAGCATATCTTTATACAAAATCATCATCTTGTTTAATCTTGATCGGTTCGTTCTCACAAAAAATCATTCTCTTGTTTAATCTTGATCTGTTCTTTCTCACAGGAATTTGGATAATAAGATATCTTCTTTGTTTTTTATGGAAAAGTTATAAATTCGTGAAATTTTGAACTGTGCTCGGTACTAAACATTTTGGTATATGCATGGTAGTATATATTTTTACAGTATTATCAACTACATCAATCTTGAACAGGCTCGTTATCTAAAAAATCTGTGGAAAAACCCAGCAGAACATTCTAATCTGAAAAAAATTTCTAAAAAACTTTCACCAGTCTTCTGTCTTATTTCTAGTTTTCCTTCTATTTTTATCATGTCTATCTTGATCTAAGACTCTGGTTTGGAAAACATTAGCGTGAGCCATGAGGTCAAACCAGCCATAGAGAAAATGATGAGCTGGCATACTCGTGTTATGGGTTTATGGCCATGACATTTCAAGAACACTTGATCAGGACCTTGCTGCGCAGCCATTGCAGATTGACTACGCCGCAAGAACCGTGCTGGTGGCTGGCGGTGCTAGTGTGCCGCAGGAGAGGAAAGGCTCTAACAGTTCTCCATGGATTCCCGGTGACTCCAATGCCCAAACTCAGACACGCACAGAACATGCATGATTGAAATGAAGAAGAGTTCTGTAAAGGCATGTAACTCTCGAAGCTTTGGGCATTCCTATTTGTAGGTAGATCTTTTTTCCTTCTGGTAGGTCCAAAAAAAATGAACTCAAATTTTACTGCATGGTCCTTTTCTGATAGAAATGAAAGTCAAGATCTTGCATTGTAATTACTCGGGCACATGAAAACATGAAGCTTTCCAAGAAGTGCTCATCTGCGCTCGTCTGTGTGCCAAATCTCTTTGCATTCAGAGCTAAATGTAATACGTATCAGTAGAATTTATCGACCTTCCAGCTACAATTAATGGGATAATGCTATGCTGTTGTACTCGATGCCACTCGCTGCTTAGAGATCTCCATCATTATTAATTTAATTTAGTGTTTCAATTTGGTAGATGAAAAAAATGAGCATCTTTTTTCAGAACAATGTACACCAGGGAGATTTCCCCCCATGAGAAGTACTTTTCGTTAAGTTCAGAATATTTGATTTTTGGATCAAACAGGAAATAATCTAATTGGTAAATGCCATAAAATTAAATATCACTGCTGCCATTTCCCAGTTTTTGTTGCCATGAGTTATCCTAAATCCGGCACCATATTTTGAGTACACAGTACTATATGCCCGAATCGTGTTAAAAATTACTATGGCAATAAATTTGGCCAGTTTATTAAGCTGAGTTAATAGTAATCGTTCAACTTGACTGAATCATAGTTCAAGCTCGACTGATCAACTGTGTCCATGCTCCTTGAACCCGAACTCAAGCATGCAGGTATGGTACTATTGGAGGTTGATTCATCATACACAGAACCTTGACGTGGACGTACGTGGTGTGTTATAAATATATGACCTGTAGTGGCCCTGCCTTCGGCTTTAAGCAAGCCTCCGCTTTGCTCCGTTAAACGTTGGCCTTTATCTTGTGCAACATAATTTGGATCATCATTCAACATGGTTCAACAAGATCAGCTACTTGGAATAATTGCCCCAACTCGTGTTTGAAATATGCAACGTCAAGGCTAATAAACAGCAGTAGTAACTTACCACATCATTTTGGTGCATAGCTCTACAAATTTCTGACAACTCTCAAGCCTAATCTCTGGTGCTTAGAGCCCAAGAATGAGCTGAAAACTGAAACATATTCAAGTAAATAGGTTGGGAAATGGGAAGCCATGTTTTATCTAACCAATTTACAGTTCCTCTATATTCTTGTAGCTTTGGTAGCAACCACCATCTTATTTATAGCCGGTCTTTTCGTAGCTCCAAAGAAGCATAACCTAAGTTAATTTTCTAATTTCATTCTCTTTTTTCTTGGTAGAAATGAGAAAAATATTCAGGTTCTTGCAGTTATTCGGCACCAAAAAATTGCAAGCATGCTGAGTGTTCTGCAGCATGTGCGCTCTAATAGCCACGATGCAGAATCATGACAGAGTGCTGTCAAATATATATCCTGGACCAACCAAAACACAAGGAGATCCTAAATTTCTGATGCCTCCGAACCCTAATTCGTCAACAGTTTTTTCAAGCAAGACATGTCGAATCGCAAGGCCCAAAAAGGGGAAGGAGGAGAGAAATTGTTCTTGACAATGCAAAATTGTATATGCATAAGCGTGTGAAGAGCATTGGACTTCTATTTATTTGTTCTTTAGGCGAACTACGGCAGGCAAGAAGCACTACGGGAAAACTCACTTTTGCCGTGCGTTTTATATGAGGCGCACGGCAAAGAAAAAACGCACGGTAAAAAATAGTTTGCCGTGCGTTTTTGTTGGGACGCACGGCAAACCCATGAGTTTGCCGTGTGTTTTTTTAAAGCGCACGACAAACTTTTTTTTCCCAACGTCCGTTACTCTTGTTAGCACCGAGGGGGAGAGGACGATTTTTCCCCCTTTGTCGTGCGTCTTAAAAAAACGCACGGCAAAGAGGTGTCTTTGCCGTGCGTTTTTATTTTGGCGCACGGCAAAGTTTTTTCCTCAATTTATGTCCCCTATATCCCAAATCCAATTGCTCCTAAAAAAATTATTCTCAAATTGAATTTTTTTCTACTATATTCATACAACATGCCATACTTCATTGCAAAATTTGTAAGATTTTTTGTTTGGATTTGCTATATTTAACTAACTAATTTTATTTCTAACAATTTTTTCAAAAAAATCAAATTTGAACTGCAAGTGATTCAAATAATAGAATAAAATGAGCAGAAAAATTATATTTATGTTATATAGCCCAATTTAAGACATTTTCCATGAAATCAAAAAAACTTTGAACATATTGACCAGGAAACACGATTATAACCGTGTGTCAAAATGATTTAAAAATTCTAAAAATGCGAATGAGGTTTGAAAATTATGAGTAGTTAATAAGAAAAAACACTTTGCCATGCGTCGTAGTAAAACACACAGCAAAGTTTTATGGTCACCGTGCGCCTTGGTAAAACGCACGGCAAAGTTTTATATTTGCCGTGCGTTTTAAGCAGGCGCACAGCATACAAAACACACGGCAAAGATGTGTGCACGTGCGCACCACGTCCTGCCCACGCGATATGAATGTCTGGTGAGGAAACGGCGGGGCACGATTGTTAACTTTGCCGTGCGCCTTATAAAAACGCACGGCAAAGTTTTATGTTTAACATGCGCCTTTGTAAAACGCACAGCAAAGGTTTATGTTTGCCGTGCGTTTTTTCAGGAGCACGGCAAAGTTTCAAAAAATATGAATTCTTGGCTTTTTTCTATTTGTCCACTACAAATACATTACTTTGTAATATATATTTCAATTTGGTACTCATCTCGATCTTTTTGCTATTTTTCACAAATTTATTTCATTGAAAGGATTTTTTTCATTTAAGTCAAATTTGAACTACAAGTGCATAAAATTATAAAGTAAAGTTCGTGGAAAAATGATATTCGTGTAATTGAGTCCATTTTAAGACCTTATCCATGAAATTTGTTGAAATTTCGAACATTTTATTCACGAGAAATGGAAATCTATGTGATTTAGAAATATTTTTTAATTGTATAAAATGCAAACGAAGTTTAAAAATCATGAGATTCGTTGAGACCTCATGATATACTATGGGAAGATTGTGAAAAATAGTAGAGAAAGGTTTTGAGCAAATCTTCACACATAGTGTTTAGAAACCGAGAAATCTCATGAGAAGGTTTAGATTGTTTAGAGTAACTTTATTGGATTTGTGGTCTATAATAAAGTTCATAATGTGTTTTTGACTTCAAAGATTTTTCTCTAATGAACATACATCATACATTGTCTCTTGTTAGTGTACGGTAATTTTTGGCATCCATTTGTTAATTTGTTTATATTAACATTCACAAAAAGCTATATTTAACTAATTAATTTCATTTCAAATAATTTTGTGAAAGAAGTCAAATTGAGTTTTGACTTCAAAACTTGTTTCTATAAGTAATAGACAACATAACTTAATTTATGTTAGTTTTCTAATTTTTTTCAAATTTGTTTGATAATTTTTATGAATTATATAAAATTTAGAAAAAAAGTTTGCCGTGCGTCTTTTTTTTTTCTCTTTGGCGTGCGTCTTTTTATTTTGCGCACGGCAAAGAAATCCCGAGTCATTTTGTAGCTGGCCCAACAGCCCACCTCGACCCACCACACTCTGATCATTGTGAGCCGTAGATCTGATGATCTAACGGTCCAAATTGGATGAGGCGTTCTATATAAAAGCACCCCCTCCCCTCAAACCCTAACCCTCCCTCTCTCTCTCCCTCACCCCACCCGTGCCTCCCGTCCCTCACCCCGCAGCCTGCGCATCGCCCAGCCCCTGCGCCCCCGACCCGGCTGCGGTGGAGGCGGCCCCCGACCCGGCGGCGGCGCATCGCCCAGATCCAGGCGGAGGCGGCCCCCGACCCGGCGGCGGCGCATCACCCCGACCCGGCTGGGGCGGCCCCCGACCCGGCGGCGGCGGAGGCGGGCCCCGGTCCTCTCCACTCCGTCGTTCGGCTCCCCCAGGCGCAGGAGGATGACCTCCTGGCCGCCGCTGCCGCCTGCCACCCCTCCCTGTCGGCTCCCCCAGGTGCAGGGGCACGGCGGCAGATCCAGCTGCCGGGCGGGGCGGTCGGCCCCCGACGGGCGGCGCTGCCGGCCCTGATGGGCGGGGCGGTCGGCCCCCAAGGGCCTCGACGACGTCGTGCACTCGTGCGCGTCGGCGAGGTGGAAGAAGGCGTCCAGGACTCCAGGCACGGTCGTGGCCACAAGTTTCCCTTCCTCCCTCCTTCCCTCCTTCCCTTCCTCACTGTTTGTTTGCACAGGTTTCGGTGGCTGCGACGTGTGTTGGTGGTGGCAGCGGGCGCGGTGGCGTGTGCTGGTGCTGGCCGCGGGCGCGGCGGCGCCGGCTCCGGTGGCCTCGACGCTGTGGAGGCCCGACGCGGTGGAGGCCCGCTGGCGGCGGGCCCGGCCTGTGTTGTTTTTTTTCTTTTTTTGGTTTTGTTTGCCGTGCGTGTCAGAGCTAGGCGCACGGCAAAGACCACATTCTTTGCCGTGCGTCTCCAGACTAGGTGCACGGCCGCCGTCTGAAACAGTCGTCCGTCAGGCAACTTTTTTTCACCGTGCGTGGGCTATGACGCACGGCAAAGATTGTTTACCGTGCGTGCGATATAAAGCGCACGGCAAAGATCGTTTACCGTGCAATAATCTACCGTGCAGCTTTTGCCGTGCGTTTCCGAGAAAAACGCTGCGTTTCTTGACCTTTGCCGTGCGCCCGAAACGCACGGCAAAGGCCAGGTTTCCCGTAGTGAAGCCAGCCTGAACATTTTATATTAATATACCAATGTTTGTGTATACATGATTTGCGGAAAGAGAGGAGTAAGAGATAGAAAACCCTAGGAGATGTTACATAACAAGGTACTCCACAGCAGCAAGCGTTGTTTTTGAAGAGGCTGGCGTAGCCGGTGTGACCAAAGAGCTAGGTCCTCCCCAGCATGGTTGGCTCAAGGTTGGCACATACGAGTGTTGGAAGACCAGCTCATTAGTATCACCTTCATGAGTGTTGGACTTCTATTCATTTCTAGATAATCTTTAGATCATTTGTTAGTTTCGAGTGCTTTTAGGTATCTGAGCTTAGAATGGAAGAAAAAAAGTCGATGACTGATTATGTAACTATTCATACTACTTATTTTTAATTATGTAGCCCAAATTGTATTTTAATACATATGATATATTTACTAAATTAAAATAGAGAAATTCTTCGGTCAGAAAAAGTCTAGTTTAGCTCTCCCAAACAATTTCAAAAGTCAGATTTTGCACACTCAACTACAATACTTTGAACTTCCCTAGACTTGTAATACTTGGTGAATTTGCCTCCCATGCTATGCTCTCGGGACTGGGTTTTAAGATTTGGGTCTCGTTTTTTTCACCCACAGATATGCACCGTTCGTGAATTTTGGAGCAAAATTTATGCAAAAAAATTATATTTCATTTTAGCAATTGCATCTTTCTGACTATGTTTTATTTTGGACCTAGACATCCTAAGCTTCACGAATTTTTTAATCTGCTGGGGAGACAAAAAACCTATAAATTATAACCTATAATGGCTGGTGCTCTCAGAAAGCTAGGGGGAAATAAAACGACTGGAACATTCTGAGACATTCTACCCAATCTAGTCTAGTCATCGAAACCAGGTCAGTGTGCTGAGAGAGTCATTCAACAGGTTGATCGATCAACATACTCGTATGCACAACAAGCCTGTGCTCATCTTTGTGACTGGTTACTGGGGGTGCCACTGTGTGGTAAAATGCAAAACAAACAAAAATTGTGCTCCACGGATTCCCGGTGACTCCAATGTCCAAGTTCAGACGACGCAGAGAAATGGAGATCAAGGAAATGAAGAGAGATTCTGTATACGCGTGTAACTCTGAAGCTTTGCAAATCTCCTATTTGTAGCTGGATCTCTTTTTGCAGTAGGTCCAAAACAACCCAAAGTTTACTTCATGGTCCTTTTTTCAGAGACAAGTGCTATGCTTAATGCCACCCATTGGTCATTGCTCGAGCTCTGAGTTACCATCTGTACAACGTTTATTAAATTTCTCAGTGCTTCAATTGGTAGATATATATCAGAAAAGAAACAGAGGATCTTTTATTCAGAACAATGCGAGGAAGATTGTTCCCCCTTAGAAGTACTACTAGTAAATTCTTTTGATTTAAGTTCTGGATTTAATTCTTGGAAGTTAGAGTTAACAAGCAATCTTTCAATTGGTAAGCATGATAAAATATCACCGCAAATAATTTCCGAGTTCTAGTTGCAGTGAGTTACCCTAAATCTCGAGGCATATTTGGAATTTGGAGTACATTATTAGCGTATATGTCCTACTCGTGTTAACACTCATCGTGGCAACAGATGTGCACTTTTTATTATGTTGAGTTGATAGAAATCGTTCAAATGGACCGAACCAAAGTTCATGTTTGGCTAAGCAACTGTCGCGTGCTACTATCCTTGAACCTGAACTCGATCAGGCATGCTGCTATAGCTACAAACTCGACCGGTCCTCATTTACGCTAGATCATTTGATGAAACATAGTTTAGGAAACAACACCTTGCTTATGTGGATGATGATTGATCATATACAGGAATAATCACCCCAGCTCGTGTTTGCGATTTGGAACAGCGCGCACGTCTAATAAACAGCGGTAGTAACTGACCGCTTCATTTGGTGCATATTGAGCCCACATCAATTTCCTGACCACTCACAAGCCTAAGCTTGGGCATATTTGTAAGGAATCGGATGCCCGTTAGCCTAAGAGGGGGAGGGGGTGAATTAGGCAACTTAAAACCTTAACCTATGGCTCACTAAATTTTACACAAAAATAAACTAGAACATACTATCTATATGTGCAACTACGGTTGTTCTAGTGTGAAACTCCCATCCCAAAAGAAGGTTTGCAACCTATAGCCAATCCTAGCATGATACTACTCTAGGAAAGTAGAGGCAAGCAAAGATTGCACTAGAGTAAATGCGGAAACGTAAAGGGGATGAGAGGAAGCAAACTCTTGACACGCGATTTATCCCGTGGTATCGGTAGGCACTAAGCCACCCCTAGTCCACGTTGTTGAAGCACTCACACAAGAGTATTGCTTCCCGGTCACCAAGTCTCTCCCAAGAGCACCACTTGACTCGCCACAAAGGCTAGCCACTTAGGCACTTGCCAAGCTCTCTTGGTCACCTTGATGCCGCCTCCACTAAGGAGCTTCTCCACCAAGGAAGGGGGTCTCCACGTCCCCCGCACAAAGTGTCCTCGCCGCTCCACACCAAGCCGGAGGGTCGATGACGATTGCCGGTGAGCCACTTAGGCCCCAAGGCTTCCGGCGAACCTTGTACAACAGGATTCACTCAAGAATCACCTCACAAGGTTGGCACAACCTTGCACTCACTCAGCTCTAAGCTAAGCCTAGCACTAAGCACATACACTAAGCATATGCAAGTCTATGGATGAGCAATTAAGCACTTGGATGGATTGGATATGATCTTCTAGGTGTCTTGAACTCTCCTGCACTTCCACACAATCCAGCAACCTCAAATGGGTGAGTGGAGGGGGTATAAATAGCCCAAGGCATCAAACTAGCCGTTGGCTAACGTCCACTGAAAAAGGTACCGTCGGATGATCCGACGCTATATTTTCCAGGGCGTCGGTTCATCCGGTGCCCCTCCCACGTCACTTAGCCGTTGAGGTTCTCTGACACAACTGCTCCGACGCTATGCACCGACGGTGCGTCGGATCATCCGGTGCTGAAGACTCCGCGCTCAAGTCGCCTCTGTTAGCTTCCAATCGACCGTCGGATAGACCGACGCTTCTCCTTGTCCAAGGCGTCGGATCATCCGGTGCTGAAGGCTTCGTCTTGGCGCGTCTCTGTATGAATTCAAACTGAGCATCGGATAGACCGACGGGGTCCCCACTCAGACCGTCGGATCATCCGGTGCTACTGTCTTCCTTGCTCTTCCTCTGCAACTCGTCCGACGCTACTAAATAATGGACCGTCGGTTCATCCGACGGTACCTAGGGTTTGACCCTGTGTACCAACTCGTCCGACGATTGCACCGACGCTTGTTATATTGATACCGTCGGTTCATCCGACGGTGTCCTTTTCCTTCTTTTTCTTCGCGTCTTCAACTTGGATCTTTGCTTCAACTTAACATACTTAACATGCCATTACTTATAGCCTCCAAATATATACTAAGTCCTCAAATTTGCTGTAAGTAACCTAACATGTCCATGGTGTGTTAACTTGTGGCATGACATGTTAGCTTGGGCATGGTATGTTAACTTGTGCATGGTATGTTAGCATGTGGTAACATCCATGGGACCTAGGAATGCCTACAAAGACATGCTAGACAATGAGGTTAGTCCCATTACTTGTGTTAGCATGAATCACCAAAATCAACTCGAACAAATGGCAAATGGGGCCATGTTCGCTACAATATTGAGCCCAAGACTGAGCTGAGCACTGAAACATATTCAAGCAATGCAAGTAGGTTGGGAACGGGAAGTCACGTTTTACCGTTATTTCCTTATATTGTTGTAGCTTTGAGAGCATCAACCATCTCTAACTTATAGCCGGATCCGACCTTTTCTACCTAGAATTTTGTCCTTTTTCCTGGTAGTAGTGGGAAAAATCAGGTTCTTGCAGCATGTGAGCTCTGATCCATGCGAATGTCAGGAACAAATAATGATTAATGAATTGCCGACAGCTATACATGGTTACTTACCATGAGTTGATGCTCTGGGGACCCGGTATTAGGATTTTGGTTTCGTTTTGACACCCAAAGATATACACCATTCATGAATTGTTTTTACCAAAATGTATATATGCAAAAAAATTGTATTCGGTACCTAATTAATACTAAAAATAAAATCTTAGTCTATGCATGACAATTAATACGTATTACTGTTAACACGATATTGTTATCTTATTCAATCATATCTTGAACAGCTCGTTTCCCTCACAAATCAAGAAAAAAATGACCGCAACAATCTGAGATTCCATCCATATTCATCAAACATGTTAAATTTTTTATGTAACCTTATCTCACACTGGTTAATATATTTCGAGTAAATTACCATTTTATATTTGACTCAAATTACCATTTTACTCAAAGCAAAAACCGGATATACTACCATACTACCACTGGGTAGTATTGTGCACAGTAAAAAGCCTCTCGATGTTAATTAATTTCCTTGTGCCTTTGTTGTGTAGTAAGACTTGCGTCCCACATGTCAATCTAAATACTCATATGATTGCCGTCGCACTGCAATCACCAGGAACACCTCAAAACTGACACTATCATGCTCCACGGATTCCCCATAACTCCAATGCCCAAGTTCAGACTACACAGAGAAATGGAGGATCAGCTGTTTAATTTGCTGAAACTGCTGAAAGCAGAACAAACTGGTTTCTTTTTCTTTTTTATTGTAGAGAATGAACTCGAGGGGGGAGGAGAGGAATTGGAGAATCACTGCACACCTCCATTCATCCATGATGATTTACATATATAGAGTACACAGACCCCTGCGGGGCTAACGGCCATAGCGAGCTATGCGGGAGCGCGTGGGCGGTGAGCGAGGAGTGGCGAGCGAGCCGGGCGCGCGTGGGCGGCGAGCGAGGCGTGGCAAGCGAGCCGGGCGCGCGTGTTGACTCCGAGCTTCCCGCGGCGAACGCGTCGTGCGCGCAGCCTGCGTCCTGGCCGTTGGGCCGTTCGCTAACACCCCCCCGCAGACGCAGCGTCGTCGTTCCCGATGCACAGGCTGCGTCTGAAATCCCTGAACAAGGACGTCGGCAACCCCTTCGTGAAAATGTCGGCGAGCTGCTGCGTGGTCGGTATATGTGCGACACGGACTTCACCGATGGCCACCTTCTCCCGAACAAAGTGAATGTCCAGTTCAATATGCTTCGTTCGTTTGTGGTGGACTGGGTTCTTCGCCATGTAGACCGTAGATACGTTGTCGCAGAACACCAACGTGGCCTTTACGATCTTGCAGCGGAGCTCGCCAAGAAGGTTGCGCAGCCAAGTGCACTCCGCGACTGCGTTCGCCACGCCCCGGTATTCCGCCTCGGCACTGGATCTTGAGACTGTGCTTTGCCGTTTTGACGACCATGAAACGAGCGAATCACCGAGGAACACACAGAACCCCGATGTGGAGCGCCGTGTGTCTGGGCATCCTGCCCAGTCCGCGTCCGTGTATGCCGTCAGGTCGCACGACGTCGTGGCGCGGAGGAGGATGCCCACTCGCGGCGTGCCCTTGATGTAGCATAGAACGCGCTTGAGCATGGCCAGATGAACGTCGCGTGGCGAGTGCATGTGTAAGCACACCTGCTGCACAGCAAAAGCAATGTCAGGGCGTGTCACTGTTAGATACTGGAGCGCGCCCGCCATGCTTCTGTAGAAGGACCCGTCAGGTAGTGGTCTGCCGTCGTCCGCAGAGGCCTTCGGCTTGGTGTCAGCAGGAGTCGCCGCCTCCTTGCAGTTGGTCATCCCGGCGCGGTCCAGTAGCTCTTCGACGTACTTGGCTTGGGACAGATGGAAGCCTTCACTCGTGCGCTTGACATCAATGCCGAGGAAGTACTGCAGTGGCCCCATATCCTTGACGGCGAACGCAGAGCGAAGCTTGGCGATGACATCTTGGAGCAGTGCATCAGAAGAGGCGGAGAGGACCATGTCGTCGACGTACAGGAGTAGGAACGCTGTTCCCGCCGGCGTGCGCAAGATGAAGAGCGATGAGTCGGAACGACTCTGAATGAACCCCACCGAAGTCACGAACTCCATGAAATGAGTGAACCACGCGCGTGGAGCTTGTCGTAAGCCGTAGAGGGAGCGCGAGAGGAGGCATACCACATCCGGCCGTTCTGGATCGACGAAACCGGCCGGCTGGTGGCAGTACACCTTCTCGTTGAGGTTGCCGTGTAGGAAGGCGTTCGATACGTCGAGTTGATGTGCCGGCCACTGCTGGGATGCGACAACGGTGAGGACGGTGCGAATCGTGGCAGGTTTGACCACCGGAGCAAAAGTCTCGCCAAAGTCGACGCCGACACGTTGCAAATCCCCGCGTAAGACCCACCTTGCCTTGTATCGCTCAAGCTCGCCGTCGGCGCCGATCTTGTGAGTGAAAACCCACTTGCCGGAGATGACCTTGACACCCGGCGGCCGATCAACAAGCGTCCAAGTGTTGTTGCGCTGCAGCGCGGCAAACTCGGCGTTCATGGCGGCAAGCCAGTTTGGCTCTTTGAGGGCTGTGCGGACAGAAGTAGGGATAGGTGTTGGGGGTGCTTTGGTGTGTGCGAGCGCGTAGCGTGGATTAGGTTTGAAGGTGCCGGCTTTGGCGCGAGTGATCATGGGGTGCTGCGGCATTGGCGGTGGGACAGGTGGTGGCGTGGCATGCTGCATGGGCGTGGGGCGCGGCACGTGTGGCGACAAGGAGGGTCCCGACGTGGCTGCTGAGGATGCCGCCACGGGCGGCACAGTCAGTGACGGTGTCGGTGACGGGGAGTCGTCATAGCGCGGCGTGGGTACCGTAGTAGCCTGTGGCGACGTAGCAGGGCTTGGGGACAGTGCTGCACTGGAAAAACTTGGGGACGAAGCCGTCGCGAGGCGTCGTGGCGAGGACGTGGGCGCGGTGGGCGTCGTATGCGCGGGCGAAGACGATTTGGTCGAGGCCGAGGCCACCGGTGCCTGGCGTTGAACTGGCGGCGCTGGCGCTAGAACTTGGAACGTGTCCTCGTCGTCGTGGGGCGAGGAAGGAGTAGGCGCTGTTGGTGTGGTGGTGCGCCGGAACGGGAACGTATTCTCGTCGAAGAGTACGTGCCTGGAGGTGTACACCCGACGCGTGTCGAGGTCGAAGCACCTGTAGCCGCGGTGATCCCGCGGGTACCCGATGAAGACGCACGCGGTGGATCGCGGAGCGAGCTTGTGCGGAGCCGTCGCCGTGAGATTTGGGTAGTAGAGGCACCCAAACACGCGCAGCTCGCTGTAGTCCGGCGGGACACCGAAGAGGAGCTCGAACGGCGGCGTCGTTCCAGTGGCGCGGCATGGTCGTCGGTTGACGAGGTGGGTCGCGGTGACGAGAGCCTCCGCCCAGAATTCCGCCGAAGCTGCACTGTGAAGAAGCATGGTACGCAGGCAATCGTTAAGGGTGCGAAGGATTCGCTCTGCCTTCCCGTTTTGTTGAGAAGTATAGGGGCACGAGAGGCGTAGAGCCACGCCATGATCAGATAGCAGGAGACGCAGAGCGGCAGAATCAAACTCCCGGCCATTGTCGGTCTGTATCGCGACCAGCGGCAGGCCGAACTGCGTCCTGGTGTATGCTAGGAAAGAACGAAGCAGAGGAAAGACCTCTGATTTCTGGCGGATAGGAAATGTCCATGAATAATGCGAGAAATCATCGATGAGCACGAGGTAGTATTTATATCCGGAAAAACTCAATACTGGCGATGTCCATACATCGGCATGAATCAATTGAAAAGGGAAATGAGTACTACTAGTAGATGACGAAAAAGGGAGGCGTACACTCTTGCCGACTCGGCAAGAATGACAAGAGTGAACTGCAGATTTATTACACACGAAATCAAACTTCTGAAGAACTTGACGAAGAACATTGGTGCTTGGGTGCCCAAGCCTAGCATGCCACAGATCCACGGTCGAGGAAGTGGTGCTGAGGGCGTGCTGCGACGGTAGGCGAAGAGGGTACAGGGCGCCATGGCTCTCACATCGGAGAATCACCTGACGAGAATGAAGATCCTTGACAGAGAAACCGGATGGGTCAAATTCAACAGAAATATTATTATCCCGAGTCAATTGGCGAACTGAAACCAAATTCTTAACAATGGAAGGGGAAAGGAGAATGTTATTGAGGTGAAGAGAGGAAGAAGTTGTGGGAATCGTGGTGTTGGCTGAATGCGTGACAGGCAGCCTATCACCGTTTCCGACAGTAATCGATGTATGGAACGGAAGCTGTGTAGAATGGGGAAAGTTACCAGTCATATTGGAGACATGGGAAGAAGCGCCGGTGTCCATATACCACTCGCTGGAAGAGGGCGGCGCCTGCGGGTTGGTGCCGGCAGAAGACAGCGCCGCCAGGAGGGCGGACTGATCCCAGGTCGAAGAAGACGATGCAGCCGGCAGGCCAGCTTGCCCCAGGTGATGCTGGGCCATCATGGCATTAGCGGGCTGGAAGGGTGGACGCGGCCCAAGAACGCCAGAACCCGGGGCACGAAAGTTCATGGGCCAGGCTTGGACAAGCCCAGTCCACGGATTATATCCCGCAGCCCACGGAAGGCCAGCTGCGAGTTGACCAGCTCCAGCGCCGCTACTGCCGCCCCCAGAGCCGCCGCCGGAGTTGCTGCTGTGAGATCCGGGGTTCCGGCCACCGTTGTTGTTGCCAGAACCAGATCCCCGCTTCTTCTGGCCTTTCTTGTTACGATTGCCGCCGGAGTTGGAGCTGTCGCCGCCGGAGGAGGCAGATCCAGGGGAGGCGGCGTGCCCGGCGTACAGAGCCTGCCCCGCCTCTTCCTTCGCTTCGTGCCTCTCGCAGAGCTCCTCAAGGAGAAGGTACGAGCGCGCACTAGCGAATGTATGGGGTGGGAACTTGGCCTTGATCGTCGGCTTGAGGTGGCGGTATTTCGGATTCAGGCCGCGCAGCAGATTAAGAACTTGGCTTGGCTCGGAGACGGGGAGGCCGACATCGCGCAGGCCGTCGGCGAGGGTCTTGAGCTTGGTGCAGTAGTCGTTGATGCTCAGGTCGCCCTGCTGGATGGTGCGGAGCTCAGCCTCCAGGTACATAGCGCGCTCCATCTCGTTGTCGCGGAAGAGGCTCTCGATGGCGCACCAGACGGAGAATGCCGAGGCATCCGGCTTGTACACGTTGTCGAAGACGCTTTTGGCACAGGTGGTGTAGAGCCAGTTGACGACGGCGTGGTCGTTCATCTGCCACTCCGCGTCGCGCTCGCGGAGCGGCGGCGGGGAGAAGACGTGCGGCCCGAGGCCGAACTTGCCGAGGACAGAGTCGAAGAAGCAGCGCCATTGGGAGTAGTTGGGTTCCTTGAGGTCGAGGAGGATGGGAACGTGGTTGCGGATGTTAAGCTGTTGGATGACAGAGGTGGGGGCGGGTGGGACGACGACGTGAGGTACACCGTCGCCGTCGGCCTCGCCATCAGAGGAGGAGGAAGAGGCAGCAGAGTGCACGGGAGAATGGGCCATGGCGGAAGCGGAAGAGGACGCGAAAGGGTTGACAAGGTCTGATCGACTAGTCACTGATACCATGTAGAGAATGAACTCGAGGGGGAAGGAGAGGAATTGGAGAATCACTGCACACCTCCATTCATCCATGATGATTTACATATATAGAGTACACAGACCCCTGCGGGGCTAACGGCCATAGCGAGCTATGCGGGAGCGCGTGGGCGGCGAGCGAGGAGTGGCGAGCGAGCCGGGCGCGCGTGGGCGGCGAGCGAGGCGTGGCGAGCGAGCCGGGCGCGCGTGTTGACTCCGAGCTTCCCGCGGCGAACGCGTCGTGCGCGCAGCCTGCGTCCTGGCCGTTGGGCCGTTCGCTAACATTTATGAACAAAACAAGCTGGAAATGAAGAGCGATTATGTAGAAGAACATTTACTCCACAATATGGACAGAAATGGAGTTGTGAAGTTGAGATCCTGGGTGGAAACTAGTGATACTTTAGTATGTAAATTAACGCTTCAGATAGCGAGCAAATCAGTGTATATCGACGCATGTAACTCTTGAAGCTTTGAGAATCTCTTATTTGTAGCTGGATATTATTTTTCTGGATTAAAATAAGGAAAGTCAGTTTCCTGCATTATTGTAATTACTCATCCACATGAAACCTGAAGCTCGCCAAGTGATCAGCATTTACGCTCCTCTGCGTGCCAAATCTCTATCATTCAGAGCAAAGTACTATGCTCGATGCGACCCATTGGTCATTGCTTGAGCTTTGAGTCTCTGCCTGCACATCATTTATTAATTTTTTTCACTGCTTCAATCGGTAGATATATAGGGGGGGGGGGTATCCCCACCTGATTTCATTTTCAGGGGCCTTTGCAGAAGACCAAATGCTTCTTACATATTGGTTCGGCAAGAGAGAAAAATTCCAGTGTTTTCCTAAGGTTTACATTGAAGACAACGTAGAACACCAGGCTTCCTCAATGAGCAATCGATCAGCTCGTGGGAGGCACAGGCTCCATTGACGAGCTTCGTCCCTGCAACTCCTCCAAAATCGTGCCAGCGACGAGCTCGCGCTGGAGAAAACGACGTCGTTCCTATGTTTCCATAGCGACCAGCAGGATGAAGCAGTGTGGTAGTGTTTCGCCGGCACGGGCAGCAGTCCAAAGACTGCGCACACGCGATGTTGAGGTGACGATGCCCAGAGCTGATCAGACCTGTTCGGCAAAGGGGCACCTGAACATGATATGGTTGCTGTCCTCCTCCGTCTCGCCGCAGATTTCACACTCAAAATATCTGATCATCTTTTATTCAGAACAATGCCTATCAGGAAGATTTTTTCCCTTAGACGTACTACTAGTTATTAATTTTTCATTTAAGTTATGAAGATTCAATTCTTGGAATATTTGGAACAAACAAGCAAATATTCCAATTGGTAAACGTGATGAAATATCACCGCTACTGTTCCACAGTTCTTGTTGTAGCGAGTTATCCTGAATCTTGCAGCATATTTGGATTTGGAGCACATTGTTAGCTTAAGTCCTACTCGTGTTAACACTTATTGTGGCAATAAATTTGGACTGTTCATTATGCTCAAGTGATAGCAATCGTTCGAATGGACTGAACCGAAGTTCATGTTCGACTGATCAACTGTCGCGTGCTATTATCCATTTGCGCTGCATCATTTGATGAAACACGGTTTAGAAAGTAACACCCTTGCTTCTTTGGAGGACGATTGATCTTATATATACAGAATCTTCACTTGGGCATATCGTAACAAGATCAACTGCCCCAAGACAGCTGAGCAGTGAAACATATTCCAGTAAGTCGGTTGGGAATGGGAAGTCATGTTTTAGCATTCCCCTGCATGCTAAAACATTAATTAAGAATTAGTTGCTCTTTGTTTTTTAAGGAAAAACGTACAACATTCATGCTAGATATATTGTCCTGACACAAAATTTTATTCTTGATTTTTGATATGCCTACCAACCCAAAAGAAAGAAAAAACGAAGATCTGGGGTTCACTAGATTTTACAACATCGTGTTTGCATGTTTATGTGTTTGTTTCCTAGATTTTCAATCAATATGTTCAAAATAGATGTAATACTTTAATTTGTGCATTAACTAATATCAGCAATTTCTCGTTTTTCTTTAAGCTAAGAATTAAGAATAAATCCTGAACTAGCTAGAAGTAGTGATGGTTTTACCCGCAAAAAAAACAAAAAGAAGAAGAAGAAGAAGTAGTGATGGTTGGCTGCTCAGTTTATAAGCCATCTTTGTTTCGAATGATTAGAAATCCTAAGTATTGATGACAAGCTTCCATCTTAATCGTGGAAGTTAAGGCGGTTGTGCAACTTATTTTTTATTGCAAGCTATCAATACCCGGACTTCAAGAAAGCCAAACAAACTCTGTGCTTCCTCCATTCGTAAATGTAGGTTTCATGTGGCTGAGTAATTACTATGCAAGAACTTGTCTTTCCCCATTCCTGTAGAAAAGGACCATGAAGCAAAGTTTATGTTGTTTTCGGACCTGCCCAAAGGTAAAAGATCCACCTACAAATAGGAGATGCCCAAAGCTTCAAGAGTTACACACCTTCACAGAACCTCTCTTCATTTCCAGATTGCTCTGTTTCTAGCAGTTTTCAGTGCTCAGCTGAACCTCCATTTCTCTGTGTAGTCTGAGCTTGGGCATTGGAGTCACCTGGAATCCATGGAACTAGAGGAGTAGAGGGCGAGAGGCTTCCCTCTCCTCCAACACACTAGCACCGCCAGACGCCACCCACCAGCCGCTGAGATGAGCAACCGCGCTTATGTTCAGCTCTGCTCGGCTGCTTTGGCAGAGTTAGCGTGCGCATGGGCTGCGGCCGCAAGGTCCAGCTCACCCAATGTCATGGCGATAATAGGAGAATCTGGACCAGATTGTGGAAGGAACGGTCCAGAACATTGTGGCATTCAAGATAATAATATAGAACAAGTTAACGATACCGTGTAAGTATTTGGTCCCAAGCATGTATAATGTTCCGTGAATTCTAGGGGGTTTTCTTTCCTAAATAAAAAAATAGCTGAAAATGTGATTTCCAATTGCAATATACTTTTTTTCCTACACATTTGTCAAAATAGCTAAGTATGTATTGCTGTCGGTGGAAATTCTCACTTTACATATTCACATGGATCAGAATACACATGGTGAAAGAAACTGATTCTACCCAATTTTATCCAAAAAAAGGACAACAAAATTTTTTTCGATAAAGGAAGCTTTATTAATTTTCAAGGTCATTACATCTAACCACGCAAAGGCCAAGTCCGGTTATAAATAAGAGATGGCTGATGGTCCTAAAGTGTTGTAAGATCTACGGGGGAAAGAAAGATAGAACAAAGACTTCACAGTTCCTGCCTTGAATATGTTTCAGTGGTCGATCTTAGGTTTACGAATCATCGGGAATTTGTATAATGTCTGACAAGTGGCAAGCCACTATACTACGGTTTATTAGCTTGCTGTTCTATCATGCAAAGACACGCTATGTTAGGATCGCTCACTCACAAGTTACACTTGATTTCTCTCTAATGGGAATCATTCCGTCTCTAATGTGTATTCCTCACAAACACACACGAACAAACTTCTTTGATGGACACAGTGACGAACACAAGTATACAGAAGAACACAAGGTAACAAGTTTTCTTGGTCGACACACAGCCACTACCGGCCTCATCGTTTTTCTCTTTATATAAACTGAACTACTGAAGTACATGCAAATTAAGGTCAGGTGCCCAGCTACAAGCAGCCGAAGCAGGATCGAGAGAGATGCTGGATGCTTTAATTTAGAAGCTACGCGAACGGTGTACTCCACGAGTCTGCGAGATTGATAGGACGTCACAGCAGCACACCCTGCTAGCATAAGCTCCGGTGCTCAACTCGTTCTCCAATCCAGCGATCCGTCGTTGTGCGTCCAAGAGCTTAATTAGGCTTGGAAGTCATCACGGGGTTTATTTGAGAGTAATGGTGATGACACTGGCGGTTGATCATTATATTGGAACCTGACAAAAAATAGAGAGATGTAATTAAAACGCCACAAAAAAATATTCATACGTAGTACTGTACTAGCCAGAATAGCATAACTACTGTGAAACCTCATCAGATAACTGACATTTTAGCCCATGCCTTTGCTCAATAATGTTTACAGCATGATTCCTATCCTAGCGAAGATCATTGGTTTTGATCATGAATGCAAATAGAGAACGTACCATATAGTGTATTTTTTTCTCAAATACGCAGGAGAGCTACGTATCATTATGTTAAGCAGGAGAATAAAAATTTGTTACAAACGCACGCACGCGTGTGTGTTCCCTCATGCAGACTACTCGCAACATAAACTCCCTAGCTTACGGGCGCCCGCGGAGACCCACAAGCCTGCCTCCTCAGCAATCTTGCCTACAACTACCATATATGTATTCATGTGTTAAGGACTCATTTTACCATTATTGAATAAGTACCAAGAAGTTTCGGTACTTGTTCTCCACAAGCAAGAAAAATGACAGTGAGAAGTAGCTGATCCTCTCCTCGTATGAGGATTGTTAGAATAATAGCGCGGAAGCAATAATTGATCTACCGAGATAATGTATGCGAGAATCACAGACGACACCGGAGGCACGATATTTGGTAACAAGGTTCAGCCACAGCCTACATCCCTGGGGCATGACTACGGGCGCTCCTCCCCAAATCGCAACACCGGCCGCTCCGGATCCCGGCAATACGCCGCCTTCCCCTGCGAGTCTATCGCTATGTCGTCATGATTACAACAGCAGTTCTCCTCTCATATTTATTATGAGGAGCCCGGGTTACAAGAGTCTGACACGTACTCTACACCCTACCGCTAATACAACTCCAAGTCCAAACGTAACTAACTAGTACACAATATTCGACACAATTCCAACAAACTCCACCTTGGCGAATATTCACCATCTTGAAGTCGTCATGCACGAACCTCCGTGTACACCGGACTTGGGTTGTTGACTTTGTAGCTCAAGGCGAGCCACCCGACGAGTCTGACCTTACCTCAAACCCGCCGCCTTCAGAAAACACTGCTACCCCTGCAACTCCATCTTCCATGACTCCACCTGCAACTGTGCACCCTTGCAGCTTGTACAGATGCGACACTGTCCTCTCTCCTATCATCACAGTCTCGTCTCCCTTCATGATCTTCATGGTCTTCAAATCCGGCTCAGCCCGGAATAACATACCATCACCATGTAGAGCTCCAAGCGAAATTAGATTTCTACGCAGCCCTGGCACATGCCTAACACCCCGAAGCACCTGTTCAACTCCACCTCGCATCTTGATCTTGATGTCGCCTACTCCGATAGCACGGTAACCTGTGTCATCACCCAAATAAGCTAAGCCAAAATCACCAGACTTGTATGAAGTGAACCACTCCCTCTTGTGTGTTGCATGAAAAGAGCTAGCTGAATCTAACATCCACACTTTAGTTGACTGCACGCTGTCTGATACTGAGAGAACATCACCATCACTGTCCGAGTCACTCTTAGACATTGCAATATTAGCACTTGCCTTCTGATACTTGTCTGGACAATCCCTCCACACATGCCCTAACTCACCGCAATCATAGCACCACATTTTCTTCTTCTTCTTTTCCTTCACCTTCTCCTTGCTATGCTCACCTCTGACCAGCAACGCATCACCCAGAGGACCATCCACTGCACCGTTCTTTATCCTCAGCTCTCGAGCCAATAACGCTGCAGTAATATCCTCAACTTTGATGCTTTCCTTGCCGTACGTCAAAGTCGTGACCACATGCTCATAAGATGATGGAAGTGAACACAGAAGAATAATCGCCTTGTCTTCAGTTTCAATCTTCACACCCAGTTGCTCCAGGTCTGTGACCATCTGACTGAAAATATTGATGTGCCCAGCTAGATCTGACCCCTCTTGCATCTTCAGCCCATATAACTTCTGCTTCAGATACAACTTGGTCGTCACGGTCTTCGACATGAATTGAGTTTCTAGCTTGTCCCAGATTTCCTTCGGTGTCTTTAGTCCGATCACATGGTGCATGACCTGGTCTGATAGACATAGCCGTATGGTTGCGGCCGCCAGCGTCTGCTTCTCCTCCCAGTCATCTGCTTCCATCTTCTCTGGCTTCTTCTCGGCCAGACCCGCCAAGTTCTCCTGTTGCGTCAACAGATCCTTGACCCTTATCTGCCATAATCTGAAGTTACCAGAACCATCGAACTTCACCACCTCAAATCTGCTAACTGTCGACACCTTGTCCATCGACATCCTGCCGACACGCGGTTTGACCGACCCTTTGCCGCCGGTAACACCGCTCGATCTGTCCGACTTGTCGATCTTGTCACCAGACGAATTCCCTTGCTCCTCGCTTTTGCTATCTGAGCCTACCAGATTGCCTTCCGAAGAGCCTTCTCGATCTCTTGCACGCCAACCGCCCGAGCCCCTTCAGAAATCACCAGCGCCCGATCTGTTGTGCGCACTCTGATCTGCTCTGTTTTGCAATTTCTGGCGTGACCTCCTCTCCTGTGCTTTTATTTTCCACACGCATAGCCTTTGTCTGCCTTGGTACTGCTTCTGTCCGACTCGAACACGATAGGATTTAGACAAGGATACGCCTCCTTGGGGACTAGGGGTACGTCGGACTTCAAGTCAGATACGACTCCTCCCACTTTCGCATCCTGTATATACATCCTGCCATACGAATCCTTGAAGGTCAGTACTCCAATCAACCCGGCCACGCATCCTTGAATAGTTGGATAGCTACTCATACACCCACGGCACCTGGATCAACTTCTCCGGCCACCACCGTATCCAACACATGCATGCATGTATATTTTACCATTATCTACATGTATGCCTGCTAGTTCACGTAGCTTGCATGCTGCTCCTCCTGCCGTATATGCATGGGACTTCATCCATCAGCAAGCACAGTTTCCACGAAGCCTTCACGTCATCCAGCAGCTTGGCCACGCATCCTGCACTGATGCGCTAACGAGACCACCGGCCGCACACGAACATGCTTCGAACTCCTGTGTTGCCATGTACATCTGCACCATGAGGTCACCGAGTTCCTGATCCGTCTGCACAGCGTCTGGTTGCGCTGCTCAAGACATCTTCATCGACGTTGTCGAACATGCCCTGCTGCAAGCTCTGTGCGTACACTCGACTATACGCCGACCCTGCCGCAACAAGTGCATCCTCACGCACCGCCTGTGCATGAACGTGCCGCACCATGGTCACGCGTATCGTCGACACAATCTGCTCGTCGTGCCACAATACCGCTTTTGTACAGCATCGGTTACATCACTGTTGTCGTGATGCTCCCACACTCCAATCTCTCCGGCCGTCACCTGCGTCTGGTCGCGGGTCTGATCCCGAGCCGAAGCCGCCGCCCTGATCGCGTCGTCATCAACGGCCACCGTGTTGGTCTGATCACCACGCCTGGTCGATCCTCACCAATCGCAGCCCGTCGAACGGTCCTAGCCTCCTGCTCAGAGTGTCCGACTCCACCGATCGAATCGTCGATCGCCGCCATGCTCCACCTTGCGCCGCATCGAGCAGTTCCGCAGCGCCCGTCGAGCATGATCCTCGCGCCTCCATGGTGATCTCCATACCGTCTGTAGATCCAATCTAACCAAAGCTCTGATACCACTTGTTAGAATAATAGCGCGGAAGCAATAATTGATCTACCGAGATAATGTATGCGAGAATCACAGACGACACCGGAGGCACGATATTTGGTAACGAGGTTCAGCCAAAGCCTACATCCCCAGGGCATGACTACGGGCGCTCCTCCCCAAATTGCAACACCGGCCGCTCCGGATCCTGGCAATACGCCGCCTTCCCCTGCGAGCCTATTGCTATGTCGTCATGGTTACAACAGCAGTTCTCCTCTCATATTTATGAGGAGCCCGGGTTACAAGAGTCCGACACGTACTCTACACCTTACCGCTAATACAACTCCAAGTCCAAACGTAACCAACTAGTACACAATATTCGACACAATTCCAACAAGGATAATTTCATGATGTCTCACGATCTCACCTTGCACTCTTGCAGGACCTGAACGCCTGGCGTTAAGGACCCCAACGTGATCAGATTTCAGTCAGCAGCCTAGTATTATGTCATATATGTGCCTCTTGCTTTCTTAAAAACCTGAAGGACAGCGAGTTAAGTTGCTATGGACCTGCCCAAAGACCATGTCTGACGATAAAAAAGATGAGAACGGCAGAGCATTTCTTCCTGCCCTGCTTGCTTGAACCTGCCTTTTGTCCTAGCACAAAATTTTGTTCTTGATTTTTCAGATGCCTACTACCAACCCCAAAGATAAAAAAACTAAGACGTTGTACAGCTACCGAGTGCATTAGCCAGAAGCAAAATACCCACATATATGGTGAGCACTTGCAAGGCTTCAAGCAGTTCTTGGTGTTGAAAATTAAGAAACAGTTTTTCCCTATTTTATAGGATTTAATAAAAAAAGAAAAAGTCCCACCTCTTTCTTAAAGCACAAATAAAGATGAAAAGGAACAGGAAACAATCTTTTTATCCAAGAGTCAGTCCGGTTATAAACAGAGAGAAGATGGTGCAGCCTGGCGGGCACTTCATATATAGCCTATATTTATATACAATGCACAATAACAATGAAACATAATTTGTTTGTTTATTTGTGCTGTGTTTGAGGCTCTAAGCTTATTAGGCTTGGTAGTTGTCAGGAATTTATATGGCCCAAGGAAGGTTTTGTTTCTACTACAAAAATCAGCTTCACAGGAATTTCTTGCAGTGGCGTTGTTGCAACACTTGACTCTAGTGGTCAAGGAGTTTTTTACCCAGACACATGGATGGTGGTCTAGTCTACGGATTGACAACCATTAGTTGGCGAATTTTGCTTTTTTTTGTCTTTTGGTTGTGTGCATCCTAGTTATGCAGAAGCCGGGAAAATAGTTCAGGGAATTTGTATCAGCTCAATGTAAAAACCTTGAATTTAATAAAATTTTTCTTATCGAAAAAAAGTAAGGTCCTGTTTAGATTATTGTTGTATCACGCAAACTAGTGTGGTGAAAGAAGCTGAGGAGTGGAGCAGTTGCCGGTCCGGTTGTGCACAGGTCGACATGGAGCTTTCTATCCTTAAGCTCCATGGTTTCCCATTTTATGGACGCGCTTGCATAGCCGTCACTATCAAAATCCGCACGTTCGCCGTGCGCCACAAACGCACGGCGAACACCAAAACACGCACGGCGAACGCTTCGCCATGCATAATATCAGGAAACGCACGGCGAAGGCTGCACGGTGAAACTCTGCACGGCGGACGGTCTTCGCCGTGCATCTTCTATCAAAGCGCATGGCGACGATTTTCGCCATGTGCCACAAATGACGCACGGTGAAATAAAGCACTAGCGGCGCACCACCTTGTCCACTCCGTTAACGGCTGAACTTCGTCTTGCACCACATGCTAGGCGCACGACGATGTTTTAAAACGTCGTCGTGTGTCATATGTATGCACACGGTGAACGGTGAAAACCGTGGGGGTGTGGTGGTGGGTGGGGCGTTGCGGAGCCTACATGTTTGCCGTGTGTCAGGGCTAGGATGCACGGCAAAGATTTCTTGTTCGCCGTGTGTTAGGGCTTAGACGCACGGTGAAGAGTGGCCAGTTCGCCGTGTGTAGTACTAAGGCGCACTGCGGACAGAAAACATTACTGTGTGTAGTACGAAGGCGCACGGCGGACAGAAAACATCGTCGTGTGTAGTACTATGACGCACAGCGAATAGAAAACATCGCTTGTGTGTATTACAAAGGCACACGGCGAACAGAAAACATCACAAATGTGGTGGCAATTCTTTCTTTATTTCACAATTCGCCTTGATTAGAGCACACATGTTGCGAGAACCTGATTTTTTCCCCCAATTTATTATGCCAAAAATAGAAAATAGGACAGTCACTACGGGAAAATCGATGATTGCCGTGCGTTTCAATCTTTGTCGTGCGCATATTCTCGGGCGCACGGCAAAGAGGAGCTTTGCCGTGCGCATTTTCCACGGCGCACGGCAAAAAAAAACACCCAGTAAAAAAATAGTTTACCATGCGTTTTTATGTTGGCGCACGGCAAACAAATAGTTTGCCGTGCGTTTTTGTTTTTTTTTTTGCGCACGGCAAACATTTTTTTTCCACCCGCCGTTAAACACGTTAGCTTATTCGTCGCCTTTGCCGTGCGCTGTGGTAAAACGCACGGCAAACGTATATCTTTGTCGTGCGCCATAGAAAAACTCACGGCAAACATATATCTTTGCCGTGTGTTTTACCACAGCGCACGGCAAAGTATTTTAAAAAAAATTGTTTTTTGTACATCTTTTAATTTTTCCACTTCAAAAACATTATTTTGTACTCTATATTTCAATCATATGCATGTCTCGATTAATTTATTATTTTTAACAATTATGTGTCACTTAAAGAATTTTTGTCGTATATGTCAAATTTGAACTACAAGTCCATAAAATAATGTAGTAAAGTTTGTGGAAAAATCATATTCATGTAATTGAATCATTTTTAAGACCTTATTCATGAAATTGGATGAAATTTTGAACATGTTGTTCGCGAATCATGAAAACCCACATGCGGTTGCAATGTTTTTTAATTGTATAAAATGCAAATAAAGTTTTAAAATCATGAGATTTGTCGAGGGCTCATGGTATCCTATGTGAAGCTTGTGATAAATCATATAGAGTGTTTTGAGCAAGTTGTCATGGATGGTGTTTAGAAACCAAAAATCTCGCTAGAAGTTTCAGAGTGTTGAGAGCCACTTGATTCATTTTGTAGCCGTAGTAAAATTCAAATTTTAATGTGAATTCAAATTTTTTTATTTAGGCAATATACACCATATATTGCCTCATTTTAATTTATGGTAAATTTTTGGATCCATTTGATAATTTTAATACATTAACCATAATTATGAGATTGAAATGAAGAAAAATGAAAAAGGCCTTTGCTGTGCGTTTTCTATTTGGCGCACGGCAAAGATACCACTTTGCCGTGCGTTTTTGTTATGGCGCACGGCAAAGGCCTTTTTCATTTATATATTCTCCTAAACCCCAAATCCAATTGGCCCTCAAAACAAATTTCTTCTCACTTTGAAATTTTTCTACTCAATAGATAAAACATGTTTGCATCAAATGAAAATTTGAAAATCATTTGATAATTTTAAAATATCAAATGTAATTACAAAAATTTTAATGATGTAAAAATGTTTGCCGTGCGCCAAAATTCCCGGCGCACGGCAAAGACCCACCAGCCGACCCATATTTCTAGCAGCCCAAACCAAATCCCTCAACCAGCGCACGGCCCACAATCTCCGTCCGGCCCAATTAAACCCCAGCCGTTGTGGACCGTTGATCTCGTGATCGGACGATCACAATTCACTGTGAAATTTATATAAATACCCCCCTCCCCCCAAACCCTACCCGCCCGGCCACCCCTCCCACCCTCGTGCAGGCGCAGGCGCGCAGCCGGCCCCCCTCCCCCTCATCCCGCCGCCAGCCCCCCTCCACCCTCATCCCGCCGCCTCCTCCTCTCCCTCCCTCTCCAGATCCGGCGCGCGAGGGGTGGCGACCTTGAGCTCGAGGCGGCGGCGGCGTTGCTGGTGGCCGGTGGGTGGATGCCGGATCTGGCCGTCCCCTCCCCATGGCGCGCAGCGGCCTTCATCTCCGGCGACGGCGCATCCGGCGGTGCACGTGGACCCACGGCGAGATCCGGCGGCGCTCGTGGATCCGGCGGTGCTCGTGGATCCGGTGGTGCTCGTGCACCCACGGCGCATCCGGCGGCGCTCGTGGATCCGGCGTCGGGTGGGGCGAGGTGCGGCCACCCCGGGCCCTCTCCTCCGACTCTGGCTGCACCTGGTGATGGCGTCGTGGCGGGCCGGCCTCCCTTCCCCTCCCTCATGGTGGACGGTGACGATGCCCGTCATCCCTTCCTCTCCCTCGACGGCCGGCGCGGTGGTGGCTCCCTCGACGGCCGGCGCAGCATGTCCTGGTGTTGCCGTGTTGGGGGTGGTGGCATGTCCTGGTGGTGATCCCGGCGGCGGCGACGGCCTGGTGGTGAACCCGGCGGCGGCGGCGGCCTGGTGGTGAACCCGGCGGCGGCAGCTTGGTGGTGGGCCCGGCGGCGGTGGCTCTCAGCCTTTTTTTGTTTTTTTTTAAATGTTTGCCGTGCGTGTGAATAGGGCGCACGGCAAACAGGACCTAACTTCCTGCTGTGAACGTGCCTGACCATCCGTTACCTTTTCTTTGCCGTGAGCTGTTAGAAACACACGACAAAGATTTTTCACCGTGCGGGGTTAGAGAAGGCGCACGGCAATGCTACTTTACCGTGTAATAATCTGCCGTATGGCCTTTGCCGTGCGCCTCGATAAAAAACGCAAGGCAAAGGCTTTGCCGTGCGTTTTCTAGCCTTTGCCGTGAGTTCGAGGCGCATGGCAAACCCCAGTTTTCCCGTAGTGAGTGAAATTAAATCAGATTAAATTTCTCTCCAGTCACGCAAAGGACAAGTCCGGTTATATATAAGAGATGGCTGATGCTCCTATGTCATAACAAGACCCACAAACAGGACTACCCAGTTCCTATGCCACATGCATGTATATGTTCCAGTGCTCAACTCATTCTCCTTCTCTCTGCGCCCAAGCTAGGTTTGCGAGTCATCGGGAATTTGCAGGTACGGTCTGGTACCAGATCTGCTCCGATTGATAGCTGATGGAGAAACTCCAAGAACTCCATACCCTGTCGTTGTTGTCCCTTGGGTTAAGGCTTTGGTTGAGGTTGGTTGGGAATCTATGTTATGTAAGAGTCTGCTACCTGCTGTTCACCTTCTTAATGCAATGACACGCATCTCTCCTGCATTGCTCGAGAAAAAAAAGTTACTTTACATACTACTACTGTTTAGCTTGTTGTTCTGTCATGCAAAAAAAGCTGGAAGGTGTTCTGAACATATTCAAGCCCAGTGTTTCATCAGAGGTTGTTTCGTTTTATGTAGGTGTAAGGGGTACCAACGGATCTTCAGAACTCCGCACACACACTGATTTTCAATCATGTTCTTTGTGCTGAAACTAGCTAAAAAGGACGATGTCCGCAAAGGTCAGGTGCCCTTATATAAGTAGGATTGAGATGCTCGATGCTTTAGAAGCTATACGTACACTCTAGGAGAATGGTAGGACAGGAAATCATTTCTTCCCACCACCAGGCTACCCTGCTTGCTTCAACCTGCTCTGGTACTCAACTGATCATTCTCCAATCCAGCAATCCGTCGCTGTGCGTCAAAGCATAGAGTATGTTTGGTTGCAACATGATGCATGTATGGATGATCCTAAATGGTGGAGTTATTCAACTAAATTGCTTGTACCATATGGTTCACTTTCACTAGGATAATAATTAAGTAAGTGGAATGTGTTCATCCTGCATAAATTGGTACAATTCACCCAACCAAACAACAAGATCATTATTAGGCTTGGAAGGTGCTTGTACATGTGGTTCATGTATTCATAGTACTAGAGAGAATAGAAAGCCGTAAGTCAAACCTCATCAGATGATTGAGATTTCAGCCCATGCCTTTGCTGAAGGTGTACAGTATGAGTGTTGCCTCCTGATCCTAACAAAGATTATTGGTTTGAACATAAACACAAATAGGATGCACCAATATACTCTATTCCAGACATTAGTGTGCAGGGCTCTTTTACCATCATTGAATAAGTAACAAGATGTACCAAAATTAAAAAGCACTTATTATTAGGTCTCAACTGGTTCTGATTGCATTAGCCCATGGTAGGTGGAACATACATATTGATGTTTATTTGCAGCAATAACGCTTTCACAAAATAGAGTCTGGTATGCTTCAAGTTCTTGGAGCTGATAACTGAAACAACACGACATTAAATTGGCTTTAGCCTACCCAGAAGACAGGTCCGTGTATAAATTCCCAGAAGATGTTTGATGGGTCGATGGAGCATTTCTCTTTCACATAGAAAGTTTCCTTACACCGTACCCTGAATGATTAGGTTTCGGTTCCCAGCTCTCAATGTCCTTCTCTACGTGTCTGAGCTTATTAAGCTTGGGAGTCATCAGGAAGTTCTAGGGCTGTGTTGGGCTGAGACCATGTAAGATTCTGCACTACTCTTGCCAGGTTGCCAGCTTAGCATGTTGTTTCCCTAAGCATGCAAGCAAAATGACAGTGACGACAAGTAGCTGATCCTCTCCTCATATAACCACAGGAAGTTGACTTTGGAGCGACGTTCAATGTTCTGTGAATTTTTAGGAGTCTTTCTTTTCTAAATAAAAAATAGCTGAAAAAATGATTTCCATTTGAAAAATTCATTTGTTTTCTAAACCTTTGTCAAAATTCATGGTTGACAAAAAAATCATAATACCTAGTTCAATTCTAAGAGCATGAACTCATTGTGAGTAACCAATAAGTAAGTATTGATGTCGGTGGAAATTCTTTCTGTATTTCACAGATTCACATGGATCTTACACATGGTGCAAAGAAACTGATTTTCCCCAATTTTATCCAAAAAAGACAACAAAATTAAGATTAAATTGCTCTCGTCAAACCAAGCAAAAGGCGGTTTTATAAGCGATGGTTCATGCTCCTAAGACCTACCACTACAAGGGAAAGAAACATAGAACAAGATTTCCTGGTTCCTTTACACCACATGCATGCTTGAGAATATGTTTCAGTGCTCAGCTCATTCTCGTTCTCTCTCTGCCGCTCCCCAAGCTTAGGTTTGCGAGTCGTCAGGAATCTGTAGGGCTGATGTAACCTGAAAATTGGTAAGCTACTATACTACTCCGCGGTTCACCTGCTTGCTGTTCTATCATTCACACTACCGGAAATCTCATAGCTGCCGTGAGCCATAAATCGGGCTCACGGCAAAATACCTTTTTCCCGTCGGCCAAATGTAAAACTCACGGCAAAAAGAGCGGCTCACGGCAAAAAAGAATTTGCCGAGAGCGGCTCACGGCAAAAAGGAATATTGCCGTGAGCTTTTTTGGCCGACGGCAACATGCTATTTTGCCGAGAGCAGCTCACGGCAAAACTTTTTTGCCGTGAGCCAAATTTCTGGCTGACGGGAAAATGATCTTTACCGTGAATTGAAATCAATTTTTTAAGTAGTAAATTCATTCAAATAAAAAAAAATTCAATTACAAAGTTTCATTACTTCTCAATATGGACAACTTTTATTAGGGTAATTCTTTCATTTGACAAAGTTTGTAATAATTTTGTGCACAAACCTATATCTCTTATATAGTTTCATGAAACTATATGAGAGATGTATATGATTTGTGACGATTGAATTTTTGAAACAATCTTGAATGGAGAAACATTGTAAATAAAAGTTGTAGATCTTGACAAATTATGAGTCTTTGTTGTTTACAACTTTTGAATGTCAACAAAAATTTGAAATTTGAATGTCAACAAAAAATTTGAAATTTGAACTAAGTTTGAATGTATCAAATTTGAAATTTAAATTTTATAAACAACCTCGAATGGAGAAACTCGCAATATGAAAGTTGTGTATCTCAAAAAATTATGAAACTTTGTTTTTGACAACTTTTTAATTTGAAGTCGTTTGCTATATTTAAATAATTAATTGCATTTGCTATATTGAGAAAACTTAACCGTGGGCCGAATTCTGGGCTCACGGCAAAGCATAATTGGGCCTGCCGGCCCATCACCATGCTGGTGAACAGTGGTCGTAGATCTGTCGATCCAACGGCTGAAATCGCTCCCTCTCATATAAAAGACACACACTCCAACCCTAACAGATACCCCCAACCCTAATGCACACACACCGCTGCCCCCAGCCGACCCCTTTCTCTCTCCCTCACAACTCCTCAGATCCGCCGCCCCTGTCCCTGCCTCCTTCCTCCCCTCAGGCGCCGCAATCTCCCTCCCCGGCAGCGGCCTCGAGCTTCTCCCGGCCCGGCCGCGACCTCCTCCCCGGCGGCGGCCTCGAGCTTCTCCTGGATCCCTAACCCTAGCCCCCTCCCCTCCCCGCCCCGCCCCCCTCTCACTCAGTTTCTCCGCCGCCGCAGCCTCTCCCCCACTCTCCCGGCGGTGAGGAGCAGCGGCGGGGTGAGGTGTGGTGGCGGCACATCTCGAGGTGTTGGACGACGTCGGTGGCGGGATCGACAACGGCCGCGACGGCTCCGCCTCCAGGCGCGGCATCCCGCCCTCCTCCTCCATGCTCGGCATCCCGGCATCATCCCACTAGTAGGGATGTTGTCATCGATGACGTTTACCTAACGTCACTGAAGACGCCATAATCGTCACTGATGTTCATTTGTGACGATTTTGTGACGATTTGGACTTGGTCACTATGGTCGCGTCACATTTGGTCATCGGTGACGAAATGGTAATTTTCGTCACAGATGTGACTCCATTCTGTGACGATTTGTGTGACGTCATGGAATTGAATCTATTCTATGACGAATGTTTTTGGTCATGGATGGAACCCCATTTTCGTCA
This sequence comes from Cenchrus fungigraminus, assembly GCA_036936925.1. NCBI lineage: Eukaryota > Viridiplantae > Streptophyta > Magnoliopsida > Poales > Poaceae > Cenchrus > Cenchrus fungigraminus. The sequence continues at coordinate 121,100,170 of CM072770.1, read as the reverse complement.
TAATCTCCCGTCTGTCATGGTTGCTAACGGCACCGTTAACGGCGTTTGTGATGTGTGACGATCAAATTTGGTCACAGATGTTCCTATGTTTTGGTCATAATCTCCCGTTAACGACGTTTGCATCTGACGTGGCGCTGACGTCAGCAATGACGTGGCAGCTGATGGGGCGGTGACGTCAGCAATGACGTGGCAGCTGACGCCATCTTTTTGGAATCGTCATAGAATACGTGGTGTAATTTCATTGTAATTATGAATTGCAAATAATATTGAAATGACCAAAAACTTCCATAAATAATAGATATGGTATTCCAGTAACCATACAATTTGAGTTATTGATTACACAAGACCACCAGGCCAAACACACCAGTTCACCCTATACAGAAGTCGCCACTTCTGCTGCAAGTTTCTTCCGGAAGCTTAATCTTCTGGAACAGAACTAACTAGAGAGTAGCTTACGGAGTGGTACTACAAACTTTAAAATGCTCTCAACTGTGTCTTCAATGTTTGTGATGCCGATGTCCATGCTTCTGTTAATGGACTCTAAGCCAACATGAGATGGAACCAGTAGCCTGCATGTGAATGAAAGTTAGATAAGCAGGTGCTCTTACTTGTTCCTATTGCTACTGCATGGTTTTCTTAGCTAAGAATAAAGGCTATTGCAGGTACTGGATTTTTGCCTTAGGCAAGTATAAGGGACTGCAATACTTGACTGAAAATGCTATGTACAAACAGAGTAAAATACAAAATTTTATAACTGACCATACGTTACTGAAAATCATAGATGCAACTATGCACCAAAGTTGTAAATTGTGTGCTAACATGAGATAGAAGCAAGTCAAAGTTGTTCGAACTCACAGTTGCTTGGGCAGCTGATAGACGTAGCACTTGGTCTGATATTTCATTTTCCAAGTACTTATAAAGTACCTGCATGTATATTGCAAGCACATATTCAGATTCATCGTATTGTGAAGTGTGAGAAAGGTAATTACAGCTAACATTTAATTAGTGCCTTCACTATCAGGGAGAGTAAAATAGCAAAGCAGCAAGCCAAGCAATAGTTCTTAGTTTCTCATACGCCATTATGACAAGCTGAAATAGTTGACCATAACAATATTTCCATGCACCGATCTAAAAGCACATGTATTACAATCATGATAAGCTGAAAGAGTACAACGTACTGACATTTTCAATCAAACAGTTAAGCTCACAGGTACATTAGATAGTAAAATATTGCAGGTAGTGAACATTTTGTCAAACACCTTGCAGGCAGGAAGGAAGAGTCGTTGCGCCATGGCCTTCCTCAAGCCTTCCAAGTTTGGCCAGCTAGGGATGGGAGGCGGCCACAAAAAATGGAGGACTGCAACAACACTGCTTTCAAATAGGAGAACAATAGAGTAAGCAAGTAGAAGGAGCAAGGGAGCTCGCTCTACCTCAAGTAGGCGATTCTGAGCAATGAGCTCGAGTGGGCAGCCTTGATCACGAATTCACGAGTAGATCCTCATTCGAGCAGGCAGGAGAGCAGAGCAAGAGCAGTAGTACTCCTCCTCTTGCTCCGGTGGATGAATGACATGGATCCCTGTTGTTGTTGCGCGGCGCAGGGCGGGCTGTTGCAGCCAGGCAAGGGATTCAGCGGCGGGCGCCCATGCCAGGTCTCCGGCAAAAGGCCAGGTGCTAGAGAACAACGGTTTCGGCTGTGATTCAGCGCCGCATCCGCCCGCGCAAAGCGAAGCGCCGCTGCGGCTGGGAGGTTGCATACGACGAGGGCTGTCACGCTCACGTGTAACACTTTGATTTCCTCGCGAGGTCACCCGTACTCCTACGAACGAGGGGTGGCCGCGGGGAGGTGTGGGATCAGCGCCAGCCACGGCGAGGGATGAGATCAGCGCCGGCCGCGCGGATGGGTGGGATTAGCGACGGCCGCGGGGGAGGGGGGGCGGGGTCAGCGGCGGCCATGGGAGAGGCGGCGGCCGCAGGAGGCGACGATGGGGGAGGTAGTTCGTGGATCTAAGGAGGAGAGGAGAGGGGCGGCTAGCCGGGGAGGCATATGTGGCCTTGGAACTCTAGGGTTCCAAGTGATTATATACAATGAGTAGCGATTCCAACCGTTAGATCAGAAATTGACTGATAGAAATGTTTGAGTCATGCCTATGGGCCAAGAAATGGCCCAGTCTTTAGTTTTTTTGCCTTTTTAATTTTTTTGTTTTTATTTCCATCCGATTAAGATATCCATGCGAAGTAAATTATAGTTATACCTAAAAAAAGTAAATTATAGTTATATTTTATATTATAATTATATTTTCTTTCTCCAAATTATCAAATGATAACTATAACAATATTTTAAATTTGATCAGAGCATTCTTATGTTTGCTTCATGTAGTATAACCTGTCAAAGACAATAAAATGAGGTGATGCACATTCCCACAAAAGGATACATGTCTCACACATGATGTGCATCCCTATGTGAGATGTATAGTACTAGTTTCTCGAAATCATTTCAAAAATTTTGTGGGATGCTTGTTGATCCAAACTATGATGTTGTGTGAAGTTTTAGAATTTTCAGACTAAGTTTACCTATTACTGTAATTATTTGTTGATTTAATAAAGAATAATTGTTGAAATACCATAAAGTGGCTAGAAAAATCTAAAAACTTTCATAGCCATATGATTTTGGCGTAGAAGCATCATATAAAAAATTCAAGTGATTTTGACAAAGTATTGTTGCACATCACTCACAAAGGCATATATGACTCATATAGTCCTATATGACTAAGTGAGAGATGTTCATGGTTGTGAAGGATGTATAGTAGTACTTTGTCGAAATCATTTAAAATTTTTGTGGGGTGATTTTTGAGACAAAATATGTTATTGTGTGAATCTGTGGATTTTTTCGACAAAGCTTATCTATTATTGTAATTATTTATTAAATTAGTAAGGAACAAATGTTGAAATACCATAAAGTGGCTAGAAAAATCTAAAATCATGTAGAGCCACATGATTTTGGTGTATAAGTATCACATAAAAAATTCAAGTGATTTCGACAAAGTGTTGGTGCACATCCCTCATAATGGCATACATGGGTCTGTTTGGGATGGCTCCAACTCTGGTTGGAGCGGCTCTGCTCCGAAACTCTGGGTGGAGCTAGCTCTGAGTGGAGTTGGAGTCAAAAAAATGAGTGTTTGGCTACCAGCTTCAAGAATAAAATACAACACAATCCAATGACATATGGGTCCTACCGTCAGCCTCACAACTTACCTTCGTCCATCTCTATCTCTCGTACAGAATAGCGAGCACCTTTTCCCCGTGAAGAACATAATTGCACTTCGTGTTCGATTCCTTGCGTCCTGTTCCTCTACACTCAAATTCCTCATGAGAAAATCTCCTTCACTACTGAAGCTTCGCCCCCACACCTCTCCAATTTGATGCTTGCCGCCGGCAAGTCAAATAAACTGCTTACAGCCGCGGGGGCCGACGCACAGCCGCAAGGATGGAGGATGCCGCAGCGGCAGGAGGTTGGAGGGGCGACGAGCGCATTCGCAAAAAAAAGGAGGGGCGACGAGCGGCCGTGAGGATCGGCGGGCATGGCTTCTCGTCGCCGTCGGATGCAGAGTGGAGCAGAGGAATGAGGCGGCACCGCAGCTCGGAGGCCACAACGCCGGCCGCGCAGCGCCGGGGCCGCGAGCTCGGAGGCCACGACGCCGGCCGCGTCGGCTCACGGCTGCGGGACCGACGAGTGGCCGCGGCATCCAGCGAGGTTAACACATGGCCATGGGGCCGGCAAGCACCGGCGTTAGGAGATAGGGAGGGCGGGGCGGCGCCGGCGTTGGGAGGTAGTGAGGGCGGCGTCAGCTGCATGGATGCGCAGCGCTGGATGGAGGGAGGGGTCGCTGGAGGGAGGAGTCAGCGATGGCGTATGCGGCGGCGGCAGGAAGGAGATGGGGGCGGTTGCGAGGGAGGTCACGGGAGGAAGGGGAAAAATTAGAACGAACCGTTTTTTCCCACTTAGCGGTGGTATTGGTAGGTAATTACTTACCAACTCCATGAGCAGGTTCATATTAGATGGTTTTAGAGTAGCAAAAGAGGTGCTCCAAAACTCCACCTCCATGGAGTTGCCAACTCCATGGAGTTTTGGAGTTGAGGTGTTTGGTTAGAAAATTGGCTGGAGTTCAGCTCCAGAGCCATGCCAAACACGCCTATAGTTCTATATGACTAAGTGAGAGATGTTCATGGTTATGAAGGACGTATAGTACTATTTGTCTAATAATAGATCCTAATCAATTCTAAAACTCTTATGATGAACTTCATGCCTACTAGTCTGAGCCCCTCCAACACATATTGCATATTTTTATATAATGCAACATAATGAGAGTAAACAAAACATTCTTTTAGCCTAGTGGTTAAGTTTGGTTCTCCCAACTGGAAGGTTGCAGGTTCAAATCCTCACTTGTACTTTATTTTTTTCTTTTATTTATCTAGATTGTTTTTTGCTTGGCATGGAGTGGATGGGGCGACATCTACACACGTGACTAGAGGGGGTGGGGCTCGGGAAAAATAGTTCTGATTTTTGAAGGAAAATCGAAATCACGTGTCAGAAAGATTATATATACGTTAAAGTGCATCAACTATAACAAAACTAGTTGAAGTTCAATGGGAAGTGGTTGGTTGTGATGCCCGAGGTCTTGAGCTCAAAATTTGTATGAAGCAATTTTTTTGCTTTTTTGTAAGATAAATTGATAACTCACTAATACCATATCCAATGATAAATTTTTTTTATCATAAATCCTACATGCCAAAAGTAAGCTACCATGCATGCAAATTTCATAATTTTTGGAACGCAAAAACTAGTTTAATTAATTACAGTAAACTCTAGTTTAACAGTTGCAGCAATGTTTTATCTCTCCATTTTGTAGAGATTTTTATTTTGTGTTTAACAAACTTTGGTTTTTCTTCTGAATCAAACACATCCATATATGTAACATTAATTCAAAAACAAAACAAACCTTGTACTCTGCCCTCGTTGCTCTGCCGCCGCCACACACCTAGGGACAATTACGATGACGCCGATCACCCACTAAGAGGCCTCTGCTGCCGCCTCGTCTAGGCGATCAGGTCGTCGCCAGGAACGAGCAATTATCGGTTTAGAGCCATCACCTCTGATCGACTGAACTAAATGAGACACCATCCAATTATCATGTTGAAAGGTTACAAATAAAAAAACATACATCCATTCGACAAGAAAGGTTGACTAGTCTAGTGGTAACACTCCTACCTGTGCAATGTATGGTCTTGGGTTCGATGCTTCGCGGGGATATTTTTTTTGCCAAAAAAAACTTTAACTCGCAAGGTGTAACCCTCAGGTGGGACACAAAATCGCCACGTTCCCTCTTTGCAAAAAGAATTTGGAGCGGGCCGTCTGGGCAACGCCTAAGCTGCTTTCGAGCCGAAGTAGTGGCCCACTGTGCAAAAAAAGGTGGAGCGGGCCATCTGGGCAAGGCCCAACCTGTTGTCGAGTTAGAGCTGTGGCCCACTATGCAAAAAAATGTGAAGTGTGGTCATGGGTTCTATGACGATTTCCTGTGCAACGTATGGTCATGGGTAACACTCCTACTTGTGCAACATATGGTCATGGGTTCTATGACGATTTCCTTTCAGTGTTCTATGACGTTATTGTCCTTTTCGTCATTAATGTTCAAGCCAAAACTTCGTCACTTTTAACTCATGACGAATATGACATAGAAAGACAACATTATATGACGAAAGTAATCAGCGTCACGAGCAAAACGTCATGGACGATCATATTTCTACTAGTGTCCAAGCGCGGCGGCGCGGCCTCCTCCATGTTCTCCAGCGCGGGCTCCTCCTCCACGCGCGGTTGCCCGGCCTCCTCCATGTTCGCCGGCGCGGGCTCCTCCTCCACGCGCGGCTGCCCGGCCTCCTCCTCCATGCCCGGCGTCCCGGGATCCAGATTCTCTCCCTCCCTCTCTATTTCTCTCTCTCTCATCTCCCACGTTTTTCCTCACAGGCGGCGGCGGCGGCTGGGTGGTGGTGCTGCTGGTTGTCGGTGGCGGCGGCGGCGGCCGGGTGGTGGAGCTGCTGGTTGTCGAACGGCGGCAGGACGGCGGCGGTGGGCAGGGCTAGTGGGGCCGGCCTGTCAGTTTTTTTGGTTTTTTTTATGTTTTCGAAAACTCTTTGCCGTGAGCTTAAACGTACTCATGGCACACCTTTGCCGTGATCCCGTGCCTCGACTCACGGCAAAGGTCTGTTTGCCGGCAGATCTTTGCCGTGAGGGCTTTGCCGGCGGCTCCTCTCAGCAAAGACTTTGCCGTGAGTGGACTGGCCTTTGCCGTGAGGAACCGGCTCACGGCAATGTTGTTGTTTCCGGTAGTGTCAAACACGTGCTGGGGTAGGGTAACCATTTGCAAGTAGAGCTAGCTGACCATGTTGTCGCGTTGAGGTTCTGATTTCTGAACATATTCATGCTCCCTGTTAGTTTCATCAGAGATTGTTTAGTTTTATGTAGGTGCTCACACACACTGATCCTCAAATTAAAGGGACTTCCGATGGGCGACGACGATGCACACATAAACTTGTGTTCTCTGGCACACGTACTGCTTCCCCAAAACCGGTGGCATCAGCAAGCTTTCCGTCGATGCACACCACTAGCTTTCGTCGGTAGCTACTTGTATAAATATCACTTCGATGTGCAGTAGCTCAAGGCAGAGTTCAGCGTGAAGCACAGCACAGTGGACGTGTGCTGCAGGCCACGGGCCACGGCTGATGACGTCGTTGCTTCCGACCGCGTTAAGTTGCACCTGAACTGCCCATTAACATAATCAATTTTCCCGCGCACCTATGATACGATTCTAGAAGCAGGCGCATGTCGTGTTGCCTCGCAGCACCACGACACGACCAGAATCAGAGAGTGCATGAGGAGAAATACCATCACACACGGATGGTACCATTAGACGATTTTGCAATCAAGTTTGCAACAAAGCAGGCAAGCAATAAGAGCCGATGTCCTAGCTCAGCTACCACCCCTGGGCTCCTTGCTTCAACCTGCTCCGGTGCTCAAATCATTCTCCAATTCAGCAATCCGTCGTCGTTGTGCGTCAAGGCTTCTTGGAAGTCCCGGGGCTTGCAAATTGCAAGTAATGACACTGGAGTTCTCCGGAACTTGACCAAAAATATATAGAGAGAGATATGTAGAACACCACAAATACGTATTCATAGTAATAGCAAGAATAGAAAGTCGCTACGTGAAACTCATCATATAACTGAGATTTGAACCCACGCCATTGCTGAAGGTGTACAGTACGTATGACTCCTGATCCTAGCAAAGATCATTGGTTTGAACACGAAGACAAATAGGATGTACCAGTATAGTGTATTCCAGATGTTTCTGTAAAGGGCTCTTTTATACCTGTAGCGAACATGGCCTCATATGCCATTAGTTCGAGTATGATTTTGGTGATTCATGACAACATGATCAATGGGACTAACCATATTATTTAGCATGTCTTTGTAGACATTTCTAGGTCTCAAGGATGCCAAAATACCACATGCCAAATTGAGAAGATAGTCTATTTTTCAAGGGTCAAAAACGAGAAAGAAAAGGAAAAGAAAGGACACCACCGGATGAACCGACGGTACCTAGATAGCAAGCGTCGGTGCAATGGTCGGACGAGTTGGTACACTGGGTGAAAACCAAGGCACCGTCGGATGAACCGACGGTCCATTTTCTAGTAGCGTCGGACAAGTTGCAGAGAAGAAGAAGAGAAGACAGTAGCGTCGGATGAACCGACGGTCCATTGGAAGGAACCGCCGGTCTATCCGATGATCAAGTTCAAACAAGACAGAGACGCGCCAAGATTCATGTAGTAGCATCGGATGAACCGACGGGTCTGCAGCGGTTCATCCGACGGTCGCGTGGAAGCTACCAGAGAGGTTTTGGCTGCGGGGTCTTCAGCACCGGATGATCCGACGGTGCGTCGGAGCATAGCGTCGGAACAGTTGTGTCAACGGTCATGTGCGGTGGAGGCAACGGCTAGTAGCACCGGATGAACCGACGCCCGGAAAAGCATAGCGTCGGATCATCCGACGGTACTACTTTCAGCAGCTTTTAACCAACGGCTAGTTTGATGCCTTGGGCTATTTATACCTCCTCCACTCGTCCATTTGAGGTTGCTGGATTGTGTGGAAGTGCAGGAGAGTGCAAGACACCTAGAAGATCATATCCAATCCATCCAAGTGCTTAATTGCTCATCCATAGACTTGCATATGCTTAGTGTATGTGCTTAGTGTTAGGCTTAGCTTAGAGCTGAGTGAGTGCAAGGTTGTGCCAACCTTGTGAGGTGATTCTTGAGTGAATCAAGGTGTACAAGGTTCGCCGGAAGCCTTGGGGCCTAAGTGGCTCACCGGCAATCGTCTTCGACCCTCCGGCTTGGTGTGGAGTGGCGATGACACTTTGTGCGAGGGACGTGGAGACCCCCTTCCTTGGTGGAGAAGCTCCTTAGTGGAGGCGGCATCAAGGTGACCAAGGGAGCTTGGCAAGTGCCTAAGTGGCTAGCTTTTGTGGCGAGTCAAGTGGTGCTCTTGGGAGAGACTTGGTGACCGGGAAGCAATACTCTTGTGTGAGTGCTTCAACAACGTGGACTAGGGGTGGCTTAGTGCCTACCGATACCACGGGATAAATCGCGTGTCAAGAGTTTGCTTCCTCTCATCCTCTTTACGTTTCCGCATTTACTCTTTTGCAATATTTGCTTGCCTTTACTTTCCTAAAGTAGTATCTTGCTAGGATTGGCTATAGGTTGCAAACCTTGTTTTGGGATGGGAGTTTCACACTAGAACAACCTTAGTTGCACATCTAGATAGTATGTTCTAGTTTACTTTGAGGAAAAGTAGTGAAGCCATAGGTTAAGGTTTTTAGATTGACTAATTCACCCCTCCCCCTCTTAGGCTACGAGCATTCGATTCCTTACGATACCATCATTATATAAGTACCAAGAAGTACCAAAATTATAAATACCAGTACGTCAATATGTGCACCTGCAGCGGCTAACAAATTTTTAAGAGGAGGCATGGATACTCCAGATTTAATTTTTAAAAAGTAGGGTGAGAGGCTTTATCTCGGATCTCTCTCATTTGTTAAATATTCTAATCCATATTGATATAATTTCAGATATTTTTTTAATGAAAACACATGTCTATAATATAGCTTAAAATTTAGAGATTATTTTAGGTAATTTTTAACAATACATATCTAATGTGGGTAATTTAGATGCTAATGTAGGATGTCATTTTATTATTTTTGTAATAGCATAGGTGCGTAGTTTTGACAAACACTAGGAGTTGCATCAGATTATTTTTGATTAATATGACAAATGGTTAATTTAAATATAGATTAAAGGGATTATTTTAGCCTATTTTTATAATTTAATGGTACAGGTATGAAATTTTGAAACATAATAGATCCAACGGTCATGATGACAAACACTAGTAAGTGGCTGGATATTTCTTATTTTTGTGAGAATCTATTAGATTTATCTTTTTCTAGCCCATCGCAGTGAGAATTAACTTGAAAGCTTTAGAATGAGTCCTTAATCTATAGTAGTAAGATAAAATTAGTACTTTCCCTGCTTATTCATAGTTGCACAGGCTGAAATGAATAACTGCAAAGAAGATGTTTCTCCAAATATCGGTGGAGAAAAAGTCGGTAAAATCAAGTTATTATGTTAGCTTAGACTTAGGACCACCCAGTGGTGTCATATCCAGCTACCAAAAGAAGATTGTTGGGGCTTCAGAAAGCTTCATGAACTACAGAGGAAATGACAGAAGTTTAGGCGTGGTAGTCATCAGGAATTTATAAGGCTCGTTTATGCAGGAATCAAGTAAGTTGCCATTCATGTTTAGCTACTGTGCTCTATACAATGTGGTATGCATGACTACTTGAAGGTTCTATGCTCAGTCCATATTTCACCAGGATCTGTTGTTTTCTATAGGTGCAACCAATTTTTCTGAAACCGCTGCTGGTCCCTGGTCAACCTGAAATGTCCAACAATCTTAGACCCTCTTATTGGATTGAAGGATTGCGGAAATCCTTTCCAGAGGAAAAGGGTTAAGAAATGCAGATGTCTCGGCTCCCTCCCAGCTCCCGCTGAAGGTCCAGACAAATCTGGAGCGCACATCTCGATATGGCGGAGTAAAAGATGTAGTAACCTCCGTTTCCATATACAATTTTAACAGCTTTATTTGCTTCCAAATATGTGACAATTCATGTTTTTCAAAGCATTTAGCGGTAAATTTATAGGGCCGACTGCAAGACATATAGAACAATAAAAAGCAAATCCTTTGCACAAAGCTTCTCTTCCTGCAGCCTAACTTTCCTTGCACTCGTGCTCCTGATTTCAGTGCTCAACTCCAGCTCATCATGCTCCATTCCTCTATGACAGAGCTTGGGCATGGGAGCCATCGGGAATCTGTGGAGAACAAGTAGAGCATTTCCATCCCCTCCACGACACATTGGTACACACAAGTGCACAGGCCGGTTATCACGTGGCATATTATGCCGTGCTTATAATTTGGCACGGTGCGCAGGTTGAGGTAGCATAACGTCTCCAGCTAGACCCAAGCACCATCCATGACACATCATGCCGTGTGCCCATGTCAACCAAAGTTCCGGCACAGAAGTAAAAAGTCACTACTAATTGAAAAGATGTTTGTCTTGCTATTAGTCTTAATCTCTCCTCACAATTTTTCATGTGCATCATACAATTTGCATGAAAAAGAACAGGAATCAGTATAAAAGAGTCGAGTAAAAAACACGCTAAAAGAGATGGATTATTTGTCCTCTATTGTCCTACTAGCTCTGTAGCTCATCAATATATAGATATTGTATTGTCAAATCATGCATGATATGAGATATGAGGTCCAAAAGTCCAAAATGTATCATGCCGTGTAGTAATTTAGACCGTGTCAGAAGGTTGTGCAACGAGCAGCCAAGAGGAAATCATTCCAGGATTGCATGGAGCTAGCTTTTGTTCCTCTTGAAGAATCCATTATTTTGCTTTTAGTTTGGTCATGGACAAACACTACAAGTTCTAGTGTCTAAAATTAAACCGTCCTAATTTTTCTAATGTCCACCAATTTAAGTACAGGAAGAGAAACGTCTCACAGGAAATCAGGAGTTTTGAACAAAAACACCACTTGATTGCTCTTAGATCTCTACTGGTTGGTTTGTGATCACATTGTTAGGCCATGGTAGGTCGACCCTATATATTGATGTTTGCAGAAACAACTGAAGCTATACTACCAGCCGGGCCATATAAATTGCTAGGAGATCTTTTGTGATTCACAAGTTACATGGGCCAATAGGACTTTTTTTTACACTGTACACACCCTACTCAAACATGTTTCAGTTGTCAGTGCAATGTTCGTCTCTCTGCCTCTGAGCACTTAAGCTTGGGAGACATCAGGAAGTTGTTGGTGTTATAAACGATGGCGCAAAACGACGAGAAGTAAAGAAATCAAACCGCAAGAAGACACGAGATTTAACATGGAAAACCCCCTCAACACAAGAAGGAAAAAACCACGGGTGCCAGCCAGCAAGCACTTCACTATGATCGGAGTCCGGTTACAAACGCTAACAGCGGCGGCTTACAAGAAGTAGAATAAATCAATCTCTAATGGAAAATCCTAACGGGGTTATATGACCCGTACCGTACCGCAATCTCTGGCCCTAGCCTTCGGCCGGGCCTCCGCTACGCTCCGTCAGAAGTTGACTTTTATCTTGTGCACATGAATTTGGATCATCATTCAACAGTAGGGCATACTGGTACACATACAATTTACTAAATCCTCCTTCCCGGCAATTTAATTAGCATGCTGAGAGGAAGCACTACCGTTTTGGAATCTCATCTGATAAATTTGAATCAGTACATGTAAGAGGAAAAATTGTATACAAGAGATCATATATTAACCTAGTAGATACATCATGCAGGTCTCCCTTGTTGTTAAGGAAAAAAACAACATTTATGCTACTATGCTAGATATAGTCCTAAAACAAAATTTCTTTATTTGCCCAATGCCTACCAACCAAAAAGAAAAAGAAAACTAAGATGTTGACCGCTGCCGAATGCATTATACCTCATGGCTGGTTTAAATTTGCAGCAATGCTCCCTGATGAGTTTAGCCTGCAGCAAAACCCCACATGCTGAGCACTTAAAGTTGCAAGGCTTCAACCGCCACAATTGCAGCGCTCAAAATTCTGGACCCAAAATGCCAATATATATATAGGGAGACCACATCATCTGTGTGCTGCCCAATCTACAAGTAGTTTAACATGATGCATATACACCATTTGTATAGCATGTGTAACCGCTGTAAGGCTCTAACCATCAAAGAGTGTCATGATTAGAGAGGGGCTTAGGTGCCATCGGGATTTTAGCATGCACGCACAGGTACAGGCGCCCAGCTGATGATGGGTTGACCCTATATATTTGTTCTTTGCAGAAGTAACGCTTTCACAACGCAAGATTGGCATGCTCCATTCTGTTGGAACTGAATAACTGAAAGCACATAACACTACATTGTCTTTTACCTACCCAAAAGCCAGGACCGCCCGGCTATAAATTCATAAATTGCTATGAGATATTTGGTCGTTCAGAAGCTACATAATGGGGGCCAATATAGAACATTTCTTTACACCACTATCCGACTCGAATATGTTTCTGTTCTCACTTCTCAGCTCAATCTTCATCACTCTGCATCTGAGCTGAGTTTATGACTGGGAGTCATCAAGAAGTTGTACCGTAGTACCGTCTGGATCTGTGGTGCAGATACCATGTGCCAGCTTAGCATGCATTTGTTCTGTAGCACTTGTTCTTGTTGTTGCACCCCATGCAAGCAAAACGACAGTTGCAAGTAGCTGATCCTCTCCTAAAATGATCACAACATTTAGCCAATTAGGTTCTATGCATGTTTAAGGCTAATAAGCTCTCTGAAATATTTTATTTCATCAGAGTGGTTCCTTCGTGTTGTGTCTTGTGTAGGTGTGCAACGGCCATCTTGTAAACTGTTTTCTGGACGCCAGGAGGCTGGCTTGCTCATTTTGGAAGCTCAGACTTTGCTGGTTTTACAACGGGCCTATGGAACTCCAGTTCCGAAGTGCTTTCTGCTGATAGTACTAGTCCCTTGGACATAATCAGAATTCAGTCTGCGTATAATACTCACCTCGTACTAGACGAATAAGCTGGGCACGTACGTAGGGGTACCTCCTGTTTTTGTAAGGAATATTATCCCGGTTGATTTACAGAAGTGACCAATTCATGTACCAAAAAAATTGTTTCAAGCTAGAAGCAAAAGTTTCAAAACCAAATCCAAAAGATCACTTGCTTGCTGAGGTGTTTGCAGGAACAGTAACGCAGAGTTTGGCATGCAGCAGAGCACACATGATGGGACTACTGACAGAGCACACCTTCATGGTCTGCATGACCTGAAGGACAGCGAGTTAAATTGCTTCGGACGCCCAAAGGCCATGTCGGCGATAAATAGATGAGAATGCTTGTTAGGCTTCGTCGTCTCTCCATGTCCAGCTTATTAGGTTTGGGAGGTGTCAGGAATTTGTAGGGCTCTATCTTAAAGGCATCACGATCCTCTTGAGCGAGCTTCTTTGTTTTCTAGGGATACCACACGGCCGTTTCTTGCAGATGATCCTGCTGTAGTGTTGTGGCATGACCACCCAAATTAGGGTACAACGTACAATGCCTTCTTGGCACTGTTTGTTGATGCCGCCAAGTCGCCAAGCGTGATCTGACAAAGTCAAATAAGTTCATTTTGTGCAGCGAATCACTGAGTTTATTACAAAAGTACCACGGCCCCTCTCAAGAACAAGTTCAGATGCAAGAGATTGAAAGCCTCAAGTACAAAAAATTTTTAAGTTGACTACGGCAGGCAAGGAGCTAGCTTGAACCATCTCATTGATATGTGAGGTGTTACATGCAATATTTGTGAAGAGGGTAGAAAAGTAGTGGTATAAGGCATCGGAAAAGACCTCAAGATATTTGTTCACAAAAAAGAGAAAAGACCTCAAGATATGTGAGGTTGGTAGTTGTGAGGAATTCATATGACCCTGAAAAAGTAGTCCAATTTAACCTGTTGCGGTCTATCATGGAACTGAGTGCAGGGGATGAAGCTGTGAATTGGCGAGCAGTGTTGCTGATCTGCCTGTGGCCTGCCCACATGCATGCATGAACTGCGTTCATGCTCCGTGGTCCGTCAGAGGTTATTTCGTTTTATGCTGGTGGCATGGCCGCTTGTGTAGTCGTTTTTCAGATGTTTTAGTGCTAGCAGATAGATTCTCACTTTCAGCTAAGGATAATCCTGAACTAGACGCGATGGCTGGTATCTCAATGTGTGTATGAAGTATGAACCATCTTCATTGCCAGCGATGACATGATTTATATATCCATGAGTTTCCTGTCGGTTTTTTTACTCCCGACAGGAGTACGCCTCCATCGGTCGCAAAGAATCGTTAGGAACAAATGTGACCGTCACGAAATGAGAATTAACGTGAAGGCTTTAGAGTCCTCAATTTATAGTATTAAGATAAAATTGGTACTTTCCCTGCTTATTCATGGTTGCACATGCTGAATAACTGCAAAGAAGAAGTTTCTCCCTATATTGATGGAGAAAAAGGTTAGCAAAATTAGCTTGGACTTGGACCACCCAGTGCTCATGTCTAGCTATAAGTAGGATATTGTCGGTGCTTGAGAAAGCTTCATGAACTCCAGAGGAAAGGTTCGGCTCATTCTCCATTATCTCTATGCGCCTAAGCTTAGGCTTGGGAGTCTTCAGGAATTTACAAGGCTCAACGATCCAAGCTGTGGGTAACTTACCATTCATGCTTAGCTACTGTGTTTTATGCAATCTGGTGTGCATGACCACGTGAAAGTTTTATGATCACTCTGTATTTCATCAGGATCTTTTTATTTTCTATAGGTGCAACCAATGTCTCTATAACTGCTAATTCGTTGTCAACCACAAGTGGCCAACAATCTTAGGAACTTGTAGTGGAAAGGGGTGAGAAATGCAGATATCCAGGCTCCCTCTCGGCACGGCTCCCGCTGAAAGTACAGAGAAATCTGGAGCGCACATACCGGGTGGAGTAAAAGATGTAATAACCTCCGTTTCCAAACACATTGCAATTTGATTCCAAATACTTGAAAATTCATGTTTTTCAAAACATTTAGAGGTAATTTTATAGGGCAAACTGCAAGACATAGAACTAATAAAAAACAAATCGTTACAAGTAGGTTCAAATAAGGCTTTAACATGATGAGAAATAGGAACTTTGCTATGAATAAGCGAGAAGATCAAACCAGCAAGTACCACTTTCAGCAATTCTTTTCAAGGATAGATGAAATCACATGTACGGTGTGCAATGCAACAATACTGCTCTTAATTGGCTCCAGGAGCTTCAGGACATGTTAGATACTGGTACAACGTAATAAGACGAAAAAAGTATGATGACAAAAAAAGAGAGTTGCTTTAGACTTGGAGTGTGGTTAGGTCAGATTCAGCTATTAATACGACAATTCCTGAAGAAACCATCATCACCGTGTACTGCTTCAGCCTTCAGGTTCCCTTTTTTAGATTACGGGATAAAACCCCACTCTTACCGGTCAGTGCGGACTGTCTACAACCGAAACAAGTAAAAACACCAAACAACAGAACATAGGCTGCTCACATCTACGACAAAGCAGTCCCCAGAGTACATGGAACAAGAAAAAAGAGAAACATCATGCTGCTCAACAGCAAGAACTAAACTAGTTCTTGATCCGCTTCTATTGAGTTATGATCCAAATTATGTCTCCCAAGAGAAAGGCCGACTTCTGATGGAGCGATTGGAGATTGATTCATTCTCTCATCTCTTGTAAGCCGCCGCAAGCCGTTGTAATCGAACCCTGATATAGTGAAGTTCTTGCTGGCTGACGCCCGTGGTTTTTTCCCTCTTGTATTGGGAGGGTTTTCCATGTTAAATATCATGTCCCTTTGCTGTTTGATTCTTTTACTTGTCATCGTTTATTTGCCATCGTTCATAATAGCTTTAAAATGTTCCAACCATTCTTGTTGAAAAACTCCAACGCTGCAGTTTCCAACCTACGATAGCCTTCCTTCAAATTGCTCCTTTCTTCCTCTTTAGATAAGATGGACCAACTCCTGATCTAGAAAGTTCCCCTGAGTATCACTTGGAAAAATGAGTAAGATTTCGATCGTTGGAATACCACACGTTTCTAATGAGCCATAATGCCCAACAAAAAGCAGCCACCCCAACCAACACTTGATTCCAAACTTCTAAGCCAAGGACCAAAGAGATTAGTAGTACTTGCAGGTTTTTTAATATTGAAGGTGACACTAATTGCATTCCAAGTCAGTTTAGCCAAAGGGCAATCAAAAAATAGGTGTTGAATGGTTTCTTGCTCACTGCAACGTGTGCACCCTTTCCATTGCCTCTTAGCTAAATTATCCTTAGTGAGAATTACCCCTTTTCTAAGATACCAAAGAAAAAATTTTGTCTTTAAGAGAACTTTAGCCCTCCATGTATAGCACTTAACGGGTATTCCCGTCCCTATCAACATATCATTATACATTCCCTTGACCGAGAAATGTTTGCTGCTGGTCCAAATGAAAGAGTCTTTCTGCTCATTAAGTCGCACTGAAATAATACTCCCCACCAGTTTCAACCAATTGACCCAAGTATCCCCCACTACAGCCCTTCTAAAAGAGACATTAAGTGGTGTAGTACTTAGTACATGAGCCACTGAAACATTTTCCTTCCTAACTATGTTATAAAGTGATGGGTATTTTTTCATCAACGGTTCACTACCAATCCAAAGATCTTCCAAAAATCTAGTATGTGTTCCATCGTGTACATTAAACCGGCCTCTATCTAACACCAAACCTTTGATTTCCATCAAACCATACTAAAAATGTGAGTCTCCCTTCTTTTTCTCCACTTGAGACATAGTTTTGTCTTTGAAATATTTCTTCTTGAGTATACCCTGCCATACACCCTCCTCGTTTGCTACCTTAAAAATCCACTTGCTTAATAGACATTTATTCTGAATATCCAGGTCAATAATACCTAGCCCCATATACTCTTAGGTTTGCGGAGGATATTCCACCTAGCCGGTCTATATTTCTTTTTGTGTTCATCACATTGCCAGCAAAATCTAAAAATCTAGATCTATAATAGTCTAACTTCTCAAGGACCCCTTTAGGTATTAGAAGGACATCATGAACATTGGCAAACTTGAGAGCACCGAATTAATTAAGACAAGTCTTCCCCCGACGAGAGCAGCTTGTCTTTCCAACTGCTGAGTTTTTTCTGAAACTATCCTCAGTTACCCTCCAATCTTTATTTGAAAGCTTGTGTGGACTCATCGGATTTCCCAAGTACTTAAATGGCCAAGCCCCTTCCTTACAACCAAAAAGCTCTACATACTCTGAAATCATTTCCTTTGTTTCTCTGAAACAGAATAATTCCCTCTTATGAAAGTTGATGTTAAGGCCCGATAACTTTTCGAAAGCACATAAAACTAACTTCAAGTTCTTGGCCTTTTCCTAAATCGTCATCCAAAAAGAGAATCGTGTATTCAGCGTATTGTAAGATGGAAATGCCATCCTCCACTAAGTGGGGAACCAGACCATGAAAATGGTTCTGACTTTTTGATCTTTCTATTAAAACCGCAAGCATATCTGCTATCAAGTTAAAAAGGACAGGAGACAGCAGATCTCCTTGTCTCAGACCCTTCTTAGTTTGAAAATAATGCCACATCTCATCATTCACCTTTAATTACAAACACAGTTCCGCCTGTAACAATCTATTATATCCATTGACACCATTTACCCGAGGAGCCTTTCATCCTTATAACTTGTTGTAAGAACACCCCTTGATTTTGAGAATACGACCCATTTGCTTCCTTTTGTGCAGTTCATGGATTGTTTCATGCAAGATCACCACTTCCTCCAAAATATGTCTTCCAGGTAAGAAGGCCGTTTGAGAGGGTCTGATAACCTTGCTTGCTACCGTCGAAAGTCCGTTAGCCATCACCTTTGTAAAGATATTGAAACTAACATTGAGCATACGTATAGGACAGTACTACTAAATTTTCTTGACCTCAAGTTCTTTTGGAAGCAAAGTAATAATTCCAAAATTAAGGCTGAAAAGTGGGAGGTTTCCACCATGGAAGTCTTTGAACATGGCATTAGGTCCTCCTAAATGAGACTCCAAAAGACTTGATAAAACTCGGGAATCCATCCGGCTCGGGAGCTTTGTTGTGTTTCATCTGAAAAGCCTCTCGCACCTCCTTTTTTGAAAACTCTGCCTCCAAAATCTCATTTTCAGTAGGAGTAATTTGCGGGATGTCATCCATCATGGATTCCACCATATATAGAGAAAACTCTATAACTCGCTCGTTCGTTTCCTTTTCTGAATCAAATTTTATATTGTGGGGATCTCTCCCACAGTTTTCCTTCAATATATATATATATATATATATATATATATATATATATATATATATATATATATATATATATATATATATATATATATATATATATATATATATATATTGTAGTGTATGTGCTCAACTACTCCTCCCCCTCCACTATGCCTTCCTCTTGCTCTAGTCGGAAAATTCTAGTCTTCCTTTTTTTTTCCATTTGCTACCATCTGGAAGTATTATCACCATTTAAAATCTTAGTAGTAGTCTTCGTCCTTTGAAACCACTTTTTTTCCTCTTCCCTCAAAAGCTGTGCTAAAAAACTTCAGCTTCTGGACCTTTACCCAGAGGTGAGGTTTTGCTATACAAATAGCCGATGCTTGCTGCTTTATTTAGAAGATGCTCGGCGCCTTTGCACAGAGCTTCTCTTTTCTGCACCCTAACTTGCCTTGCACTCGTGCTCCTGATTTCAGTACGTGCTCAACTCCAGCTCGTCATGCTCCATTCCTCTGTGACAGAGCTAGGGCATGGGAGCCATCGGGTGTGGAGAACCGGTAGAGCCTTTCCATCCTCCACGACGCACTGGTACAGACAAGTGCACAGGCCGGTTTCTGCTACTACTGGTGGGACTTGGCAATGTTATGCCCACTTGTCGCCGCACTCTTGTGCCACGTGGCATAGTATGTCGGGCTTATTTGACACGGTGCTCAGGTTAAGCTGGCGTACTCGTCTCCAGCTAAGCTAGACCCAAGCACCGTCCATGGCACATCATACCGTGTCAACCCAACTTCCGACACACTAATAAAATGTCCACTAAAATGATTTTTGTCTTGCCACTATTAGTCGTAATCTCTCCCCCACGATTTTGCATGTGTATCATACGATTTTTGGAGGAAAAAGAACTGAAATGAATATAAGAGAAGGACAAAAGGCTCAAGGAGATGGATTATATATGTCGTCCTAGTACTAGCTCATCAAAATATTTTTATTGTTGAAGCATGCATGCTATGAGATCCATTAGTCCAAAATTTATCATACCATGATGGTCTGTCAATTCTACAATATGCAGATAACACCATTATCTTTATAGACCATGACCCTGAGCAAGCAAAGAATCTAAAACTTTTGCTATGCGCTTTCGAGCAGCTATCTGGGCTTAAGATTAACTTCTATAAGAGTGAAATCTTTTGCTATGGTACAGCTAAAGAGATGGAGGAATTCTATACTTCTCTCTTTGGTTGTAATGCAGGGGAATACCCATTCAGATATTTAGGGATTCCAATGCACCATAGACAACTATTGAATTCTGAATGGAGAAAGGTTGAAGAGCGCTTCGAGCAGAAACTTTCCTGCTGGAAGGCAAAGTACCTTTCTTACAAGGGAAAACTTGTCCTTCTCAACTCTGTCTTAAGCAGCCTACCCATGTTTATGATGTCCTTTTTTGAACTACCTAAAGGGGTTCTCAAAAACCTAGATCATTTTAGATCAAGGTTCTTCTGGCAAGGATCTTCAGAGAAACATAGATACCGATTAGCTAAATGGGACATATTATGTCGTCCAAAAGACGAAGAGGGTCTAGGTATTCTTGATTTGCAACTTCAAAATTAGTGCCTTCTTGCCAAGTGGTTAGTAAATTTACTAAACACAAATGGGATATGACAGTCGTTGCTAAGGAATAAATACCTAAGATCAAAATCTTTATCTCAAGTGACAGCCAAACCTAATGACTCTCATTTTTGGAGGGGCCTCATGCATATTAAGGATGAGGTGCTGTCCAAAGGTACCTTCGAAGTCAAAGATGGGACCAATACAAGGTTCTGGGAGGACACTTGGGTAGGAGATCAGCCTCTCAAAGTTAAATATCCAAATTTATATAATATAGTGAGAGATCCTCACGCAACTGTATCCAAAGTTTTGACCACAAGCCCTCTCAATATCTCTTTCAGAAGAGCTTTGGTGGACAACAAACTTAGAGAATGGCTTAATTTAGTAGCAAGGATCTCACATGTCCAACTGGTGGAAGGTTCTGATTATTTTAAATGGAGCCTAACCAAATCCGAGTTATATACTGTCCGGTCACTGTATCGCTATCTTATTGATACACATCCACCTTTTCGTCATGGGAGGATCTGGAAGATGAAAATTCCTCTGAAAATAAAAATCTTTATTTGGTTCCTACAAAGGGGGTTGTTTTAACCAAAGACAACCTGGCTAGGAAAAATTGGAAAGGAAGTCAACAATGTATTAGTTGCAATAGGAATGAGAATATCCAACACCTCTTCCTTGACTGCCCCTTTGCTAAAACAATTTGGAGAATCGTCTTTTTTGCTACTAATCTGAACCAACCTAGATCTATTGGCCATATGTTTGGTACATGGCTGAACAACCAACATAAAAAGATAAAAGGTTTAATCTGGGTTGGTACAGCTGCGTTGTGCTGGGCTATCTGGCGTTGCCGGAATGATGTAATTTTTAAGAAATTGAAAACTAACTCTATTATGCAGGTTATTTTCAGGGGAGCATACTGGCTACGCTCTTGGGCCCAGTTACAGCGTGACGAGCAAGCCAAGGACACCCTCACTCTGATGAGCAAGAAATTAGAGATTATTGCTTTAGAGATCTCAAATAAGGGGTGGAAGCACGTTGCTCGTTTGCTTTAGTCTTTCTATCTTTTTAAGACTTTGGTTCAGTTTCTTTTTTCCAAGAACGCTTTGTAATAATTGGCTGTGTACATCTCTGATGTAGAGGCCGGATTTTGTAATCCTTTATCTAAAAAAAATGTAGTAATTTAGACCGTGCCAAAAGTTTGGGTCGTCATGGGCGAGCCAAGAGGAAAGCATCTCACGACGACCATGGTAAAAATTGTTAGGCCATGGTAGGTCGACCATATATATTGATCTTTGCAGAAATAACTGGAAGCACATAACTAACTCTACGCTGTCTTTGACCTACCCAAAAGCTAGGCCCGGCTATAAACTTCTGTGTGGTTCAGAGGCTACATGGATCGATATTACAACATTTCTTTACACCGTTACCTACTCGAATATGTTTCAGTTCTCAGCTCAATCTTCGTCTTTCTGCTTCTGAGCTTAAGCCTGGGAGTAGTCAGGAAGTTGTAGTGCTGTCTCAGTGACTGGTGCAGCTACCATGTAAGATTCTACTCCTACCAGGTGCCAGTTTAGCATGCCGTTCCTTTGTTCTTGTTCCACCAAATGCAAGCTAGGCAAGGGCAGTGCCAACTGCCAAGTAGCCAGCGGAATAATGTTCTAGAGGAGTGGAGACACAGAAGGTGCTGGGGACTTCAGTGTAATTTTGTTGTTTTTAGGGGCCTATCAGTTTAGCATCCTTCTCGAATGCAGGTATTAGTATATGGTCTTTGTACTGTTTTCTTAACATAAATACAGGTATGTTTCGATAAACAAATAACTACTCTCCTCGTATATGACCACTTGAAGGTGAAAGCTCAGACGATGCTAGTTTCGCAACGGCCTCGTTGACTCGTTGTGTAGTCATGCTTGGATGAAGAGCTTAGCAGGCATCACGAACTCATCTTGCACAACTTTCTAGCGCTTAGTGGTAAGGACCCGGACCAAGACAGAAATCCGTCTCCATATAATACAGGCCAAGAAGCAAATCTTGTTATACTAACTTAGTATTATAATTAAAACATTGGTGTATCTCTTGTTTATGTTGTCCTAGTTGATTTACTTTTTACAGATATGTTCCTAGTTGATTAACTTTTTACAGATATGTCCAATCCTTGTACCAAAAGAAGAAATGCATGTCTACATAAAGCAAAAAAAAAACTTTAAAACAAAAGCATCACTTGTTGAGATGTTTGCAGGAACACACTCGTAAGTCTTAACACAGAGTTTGGCATGCAGTAGAGCGCACATAATGGCACTACTGGTAGGCTTCAACTTCATGGTTTGCAAGACCCGAATGACAGTGAGTTAAAATGCTTTGGACCTGCCCAAAGGCCAGGTCCCGGTTATAAATAGACGAGAATATGACAAAGCATTTCTTCATATACCATCCTTGCTAGAATCTGTTTGTGCGCTCAGCTCATTCGTTCTTCGTCGTCTCTCCACATCCAGCTTATTGTTAGGCTTTGGAGGTGTCAGGAATTTGTAGTGCTATATCATCCTGAAAAGATGTACTGGCTGTTGAGTTTCTTGTCTAAGGGTATCATGCAAACACACGCCGAAGAGATTTCCAGCAGCTCGGCATGGCCACACAATTAAGGTTCTATGTTTAGGACGGTGGTGTTTCAACTTTCACCGGATCATTTTGTATCTCTGCATAAGCGACATCCTTCACTAATGAATTGAGATGGAAGAAGTTGAAAGCCTCAAATACAAACTCATAGCAGTAACTCAGGAAGCACAGTTTCGGAATGTCATCTGATAAATTTAATCAGTACCTTCAAGAGGAAAAATTGTACACATGAGATCATTAACCTAGAAAGATACTCCCTCCTTTTCTTTTTATAAGGCGCGCACGCAAATTAAGATTCAAACTTTACGATCTTTGACCAATAATTTATGTATCAATTTTTTATTTTTGTAGTGTAAATTTGATATGGTTGGATGTGTCATCAAATATACTTTCCAATGATTATATGTTTATAACCATAAAAAATATAGTATAAGAGAAATAGATGGTCAAAGTCTAATTTTGAAGACCGTGCTATGTCGCGTCGCGCCTTATAAATAGAAAAGGAGGGAGTACATTAATAAGTAGGTGTCCCTGGTCCCTGCTTGTTGTTAAGGAGAAAACAACATTTATGCTACTATGGTGAATATATTGTGTCCTAAAACAAAATTTCTTTATTTGCCAGATGCCTACCAAACCCAAACGAAAAAGAATCCATTTAAGATGTTGACTGCTCATGGCTGGTCTATCGTTTAAATGTATTAAATATTTAATATTTGCAGCAAAACCTCAAATGCTGAGCACTTGCAAGTTGCAAGGCTTCGACCGCCACAATTGCAGTTCTCAAAATTGCAGCCAAGTCCTTTATGAATTAGATTTTCTTTTATAATCCAAATCTTGCTAACATTAAAAATGATTATGGGAGAACTAGCAATAGCTTTTGCACATGCATAACAATTCAACTCCGAAAGAAAAAGTCTGAAAAAGAACTAAGGCACTCCCAAAAAAAAGGGTTAGATACACAAGATGCGATGCAAGATTATGTTACAGGAAAAGATAAGAAAAATATCCAGACTGTTACGGTACAGATTTTGTGTGCGGTGCTGCAGCTGTGAACTGTGCTGGGAGCCTGGGAGAAAAAAGGGGTGAAATTGATGCTCTGACGTTCTCTCCCTCCTTATCGCCACACTGTATCTGCTCTTAGATCTTGAATTCTTGACTGGTTCTGATCGGCTGATCGCATTGTTAGGCCATGGAAGGTTGACCCTATATGTTGATCTTTGCAGAAATAAAGCTTTCACAAAATGCGAGTTTGGCATGCCTCAAGCTATTGGAGCTGAATAACTGAAAGAGCATAACACTACACCTACCCGGAGACCAAAGGCCAGGTCCGCCCCCCGGCTATATATTGCTAGGAGATATTTGGTAGTAGTTCAGAAGCTAAGCTACATAATGGGCGTCGATAGAACATTTCTTTACACCATTCACTACGGGAGAAGCAAAATTCTCCGAGTGTCACATGCTTCCCCGAGTGCCAAAAATCGGGCACTCGGGGAAGAATAGCACTCGGGGAAGGGAGGCTTTCCCGAGTGCCTATAGATGCATGACACTCGGGGAAGCAAGGCACTCAGGGAAGGCCACCTTCCCCGAGTGCAACACTCGGGGAAGAGAGCCACTCGAAAAAGAAAATGTGCATTTGACGGCGCGGATAGACGGAGCCATATGGAAAAAATTCTTCCCCGAGTGCCTCCACCTAACACTCGGGGAAGCTAACCTCTTCCCCGAGTGCCTCAACCTAGCACTCGGGGAAGCACTCGGGGAAGCAACCTAGCAACTCAGCAAATTGCACTTTTTTCTACATAGTGTTCTTTCGGCCAACCGGCCTAGTGACACTTACATGGGCTTCCGACCCAATCATCTGGCTCGCATGCCGGCCCACTTAATATGTCCTGACACCTTGGTCCTTTCTGAGGTAGTACTTGGTGAAGGAACATTGCTGGTAGGTTGGCTCAAAATCAAAGTCTTCAGCAGCAAATGGCACAACTTTAAACAATGTCGTATTTCTGGTGTTGAAAGCTAACACCCATCCGTTTGGATCATCAGCATTCAACTTGGCCATCATGTACACTACGTCGTCATCATACAGGTCCAGTGTAGGGGGCGAACTTATCACCTTGTTCAAGGTAAGCTTCACCTCATCACAGTCCCAAATCTCAGGAAATAAGTCATGCGAGCAAGTGTCAGTAGCCGAGAGATCAGCAGAGTTCACCGTGCAGCACCAGTCCCAGTTCTCCGAACAAATCTCCCTCTTGAAGATGGTAGCCGTCCACGTGTCACCCAATTGTGGATATTCAATCTCGATAAACCGGATCATGCCATTCCTGCAGGTAACATTGTAAGGAATCGGATGCTCGTTAGCCTAAGAGGGGGAGGGGGTGAATTAGGCAATCTAAAAACCTTAACCTATGGCTTCACTACTTTTGCATAAAGATAAACTAAAATATACTATATAGATGTGCAACTAGGGTTGTTCTAGTGTGAAACTCCCATCCCAAAACAAGTTTTGCAACCTATAGCCAATCCTAGCATGATACTACTCTAGGAAAGTAAAGACAAGTAAGGATTGCAAGAAAGTAATGCGGAAACGTAAAGGGGGTGAGAGGAAGCAAACTCTTGACACGCAATTTATCCCGTGGTATCGGTAGGCACTAAGCCACCCCTAGTCCACGTTGTTGAAGCACTCACACAAGAGTATTACTTTCCGGTCACCAAGTCTCTCCCAAGAGCACCACTTGACTCGCCACAAAGGCTAGCCACTTAGGCACTTGCCAAGCTTCCTTGGTCACCTTGATGCCGCCTCCACTAAGGAGCTTCTCCACCAAGGAAGGGGGTCTCCACGTCCCCCGCACAAAGTGTCCTCGCCACTACACACCAAGCCGGAGGGTCGATGACGATTGCCGGTGAGCCACTTAGGCCCCAAGGCTTCCGGCGAACCTTGTACACCTTGATTCACTCAAGAATCACCTCACAAGGTTGGCACAACCTTGCACTCACTCAGCTCTAAGCTAAGCCTAGCACTAAGCACATACACTAAGCATATGCAAGTCTATGGATGAGCAATTAAGCACTTGGATGGATTGGATATGATCTTCTAGGTGTCTTGCACTCCTCTGCACTTCCACACAATCCAGCAACCTCAAATAGGTGAGTGGAGGGGGTATACATATCCCAAGGCACTCAGCTAGCCATTGGCTAACGGCCACTGAAAAAGGTAGCGTCGGATGAACCGATGCTATGCTTTTTCAGGGCGTCGGTTCATTCGGTGCCCTCCACGTCACTTAGCCGTTACAGCTCTGCTGACACAACTGTTCCGACGCTATGCACCGACGGTGCGTCGGTTCATCCGGTGCTGAAGACCTCGCGGCCAAAACGTCTTTGTATGCTGCTTCGTGACCGTCGGATAGACCGATGCTTCCACTGATCAAGGCGTCGGTTCATCCGGTGCTGAAGAGGCTGTCTTGGCGCGTCTCTATCTTGATTCAAACTGAGCGTCAGATAGACCGACGATGTCCTCTCTCAGACCGTCGGATCATCTGGTGCTACTGTCTTCGCTGCTCCTCCTCTGCAATTCATCCGGCGCATCTAGAAACTGGACCGTCGGATCATCCGAGAGTGTCATCTTCATTTTGTCTGCTGCGTAGTGTACCAAGTACACCGATGCTTGCACCGATGGTACCGTCGGTTCATCCGACGGTGTCAATTTCCTTCCTTTTCTTCCGCGGTTTTGACCCTTGAAAAATAGACTATCTTCTCAATTTGGCATGTGGTATTTTTGCATCCTTTGGACCTAGAAATGTCTACAAAGACATGCTAAACAATATGGTTAGTCCCATTGATCATGTTGTCATGAATCACCAAAATCAAACTCGAACTAATGGCATATGGGACCATGTTCGCTACAAACATCCCGAAGCTGACGCAAAGGCGGTATTGCACCATCAAAACCCTCCTCAAAATCCGCCTTGTTGGTGGGCATCAATGAGGGCAATTGGACCAAACGAATCTCTGGTGGCTTGTCAACCACATTGCACAGCAGAACACCGTGACGAAGATCAATCCAACCCAGCCCGACTCCTCCGATGGAGATCACCTTGGTTGGCTCGTGCAGGGCCAACAGTTTGTAATCTGTCTCACGGTCGACGGCCACCGGAGCAACTGTAGTGCTCCACGACATGGTCTCGGACGAGAAGACATGGAGATCATAATCCATCCGGCCAAAAGCCTCGAATCGAGGTTCGGGGACGACGACGAGATGGTGCTCACCACAGGATAGGACACCGACATTGTCGGAGTAGATGTCAATCGGGTAGGGGCGCGGGATGAGGTAGAGGGTCGGCTCCCCGGGGCCGGCACGGTACACGAACATGTCGATGAACGGCAGTCCGTCGTGGCCCTCGGCGAAGCTCACTCTTATGAGGAGGAGCGCGCCGTCCGCGCCGGTGACGTGAGGCTGCCAACGGAAGGCTTCTGCAGTCAGGTCGGGGCAGTTGACAAAGCAGCGGGAGATTCCGTGACGGGTCAACGAGAAGGACACGACGATGTCGTGGCCGGCGCTTGTCTTGGAGGTAGCGGTGGTCGCGTTCTCCTCGCAGCACCCGATGAGCGCGGGCGTGTCAAGGAAGACCCAGGGAGGATAGTCGGAATACTGGGAGGCGGCTGCGGTTTGCGGCATGTCGGGTCGGCCGGCGGAGGATGTGGCGACGGCTTGCAGCTCGGCGAATCGGCGGGAGGAGGCGGTAGGCGGCGCTTGAACGGTTTGGGTTTGGGGATTAGGGTGGACAGTTTTTTATAGGCCTCTGGGCTGGGTGGACTGGTGCCGACTCGGATTCGTTTGGCGTCGGTAAACAACCAAGAGTTTAAAAAGGATTTCAGAGAGGGTTTGGCTATTACTCTACTCGAACGTGCTTCAGTTCTCAGCTCAATCTTCGTCTCTCTGCATCTGAGTAAGCTTGGGAGTCATCAGAAATTTGCAGTGCTGCGTGCTACATTTACCATGTAAGATACTAACTGCTCTTGCCCGGGTGCCAGCTGATCCTCTCCTCAAATGATCGATCCTCATCACATTTATGCTCTATACATTTTTAAGGTTAAGCTCTGCGTTTCATTTCATCAGAGAGGTTCCTTCCTTCGTGTTCTGCAGGTGCATCGATCCACTGCAGAACTGTTTTCCGAACGCCAGGATGCTGCCATACTCAGTTTGGGAGCTCAGACTTTGCTGGTTTTGCAACCGACACATGGTGCTGCCGTGCTTGGAAGAAGAGCTTATGAGGCGTCACGAACTCATCACCCACACTGTGGTTCTCAAGCGCTTTCTGCTCATACTCCCTCGGACCTTGTCAGGATTCAGTCTGCGTATCATACAGACCAAAAACGGAGCCGATCATACTCACCTAGTACTAGACGAACAAGACAAGTAGGCGTACATCTTGTTTTGCAAGGAATATTGTCCCGGCGGATTTACTGAAGTGACCAATTCAGGTACCAAAAAAAAAGTCTAAAGCCAGAAGCAAATGTTTCGAAACCAAAGGATCACTTGTTGACATATGTTTGCTGGAAACACACTCTCTAATGCATGGCATGCAGGAGAGCGCACATGATGGCAGTTCATAGTCTTCTGAAGGGTTTTTTACAGCGAGTTAAATTGCTATATTGAATTATGAACCTGCCAAAATGCCTTGTCCAGCTATAAATAGACGAGAATGGCAAGGCATTTCTTCCTACACTGCTTCCTTGTATCTGTTCCGTTCATCAGCTCAATATTATTCTTCGTCATTTGTCAATGTCCGGCATGTTAGACTTGCGAGTCATCAGGAACTTGTAGGGACGATTTATAATGAGGAAGTGTGGCTCCTTTTCAAATTCTTGTTTTCTATAAGTATCTTTGCAAACACGGCTGTAGCTACTCCTGTATTAGTTTTGTGGCATGGCCACACAAATTAAGATACTTCTGCCCTTGTAGCTCGGTAGTTGTTTTCTGGAAAGCAGCAACTTGACAAGCATGATCTGGAAAATAAAGTCAAATAAGCTCATTCGGTGCAACGAATCACACACTTTACAAATTACAAAGTAGGACGGTCCTTTGTAAGAACAAGTTCAGATGGAAGAAGTTGAAAACCTCAGATACAAATTCATGGCACTATAATTAGGGAAGCACGGTTTTGGGATCTTATCGGATCAATTTGAACCAGTGTATCTCTTTAGAGAAAAATCGCAAGAGATTAGTATATATACATTAGGAACTAGATGTCCCTTGCTGTTAAGGAAAATACCATTTATGCTACTGTGCTAGAGAGATTTTTCAAAAAAAAAATCTTTATTTTTCAGATGGCCTCTACCAAGCCAAAATAAAAACAAAATGTAAACTAAGATGTTGACTCTGCATGCCGAGTGCATTATGGTTCATGGCAGTGGCAGGTCTATCATGTATTGTATATTAAGTTTGCAGCAATGCACTCTGATGCAGAGTTTATAGTCTGCAGCAAAACCCACATGCTGAGCAGTTGCAAGGCTTCCAGTTGACAGTGTTGAATGAGTGCAAGAAGAAACAAATTTTCCCTAGCTATTTCGTATAAGAAATAATAAAAGAAGGCAAAAAAAAGATGAACAGGGACGGCAAATATGTAATCTTCCTACCCAAACACTTCGAAGCGACATACATATGCACTTCACAACAACAAAGAAACAGCATTTCTGATTAGGATTGGTAGTCGTCAGGAATTCATATAACCCAAGGAAGTGGTCTTTTTTTGGGTCTTCATTAGCCTGTTGTTGTATCGTGCTACTGAATGCAGGGAATGAATGAAAGCTGCGAAATGAAGGAGTCAATCGCTGATCCGGCTGTCACACATTAGATGTTCTTGTTGTTATTGTGTAGCAGTGATGTTACTCAAGTAGCCAAGGCTCTGCTCAGATGTTTCAGTGATTCTTTCCCCTTAATTTTCGAATGATCCATGAAGAACAAACATGTATATCTAATACATACTCTAATTTGTGCATTGACTAAGCTGAACATTTTTCTTGCATTCAGCTGAGGATAAATCCTGAACTAGCAGTAATGGCTTGTAGCTCAATGCATGAAGCCATGAACCATCTTCAGTTCTTCACTGCCAGCAAACCACAGGATTTACCCATGAGTTTCCTGTCGGTTTTTGACTTCTGATCGACAGGAGTACACCCCCATCGATCGCAAAGAATCATCAGGAACAAATGTGACCGTCAGAAATTAGTCAGTTTCTATCTATTATCTAATACATCAGAGTCAAAAGAAACCACCACGTTCGCCGAGAGGGTTTATAAATTCCTAAGTTAATCAAAAAAAGAAAAGAATATGAATCGTTGGATTTTATGAAGATCTCACGGTCTAAACTAACATAAAGAGTCCAACTTAAATAATACTAACAAAAATAAAAAATCAAAATTATAATAGCTGGTGGAAAAAAGATGTTCGCACCCCTCAAATTAATGTGTTGTGTTGATTTAGTCCAAAGATTTGATAACAATATGGCAACATCTCATTATCTTTTGATATATAAGTAACTATATTCATATATGCCAATAGCATTTAAGTATTCCATAATAAATTTCCATACATTCGTCCAGAGGGTTGAAATTACCACATTAATTGAAAAAACAAAAGAATATACCCCGACGGATTTTATGACAACATAACAGTTTAGATTAATAAAAAAATCATGTGTTATAAATAAATTAATAAGCACATCAACATGTATAGCAAAATGCCAGTATTGCCTAAAGTTAAGTGAGTAGTACTACTAAAATCAATCAATCTCACTGGAAAGAAAAACAAATGAAACCAACATGGATGACAAATAAAAGAAACACACACACATAAGGGAGAATAAGTAAAACATAACATACATGACGTGTCTTGGAAGGGAAACAAAACAATATACCAAGAAAAAGAATACAACTGAGTGCACCCTAGCTACAGTTTGAGTCCACTAAAGATATTGTTTGGTTTGTTTCCGCTTAACAATGTCACTTATTAACTATGTCGTTATTGGGAAGTCATCAATCAAAATCATTTTGCCCAGCAACTGCCATTAATCTGTGTGAGAAAACTAGATTGAGGAGGCCATCAATCTTTGAGGAAAGCGTGGAAATATTATTCGACTAACTTCAATTGCAAGTCTGTGATGCATGTAAGTGCCAATATATCGTGTTGCTGCTTCTCATATTTGAGCGTGGACAACGGGAACAATGTTAGCATTATGCAAGTTTGCAGCCACATGGAAGAGCTTAGACCTATTAAGCATTTTGCTGGTCGGGCCGAGCTTACGTAGGGACAAACAAACACAGTTCATTCAGGCTCAAAGTTTGTATCCACGACAATCCTATGAGCATTGTTGTTTTTGAGTCAGACCCACCAATTTCCACCGAAAACAGCTTTTCCCATCTTGAATCTTTTGCGGTGAACTAGGAAAGATATTTGAATAAAAAATGAAATCCCTATCACACAGCTATGAGCTCAACATATGTATAAGTGTGCACTGGGATGGTCAGTTCTCTAGAACAATACAACATCTCCAAGGTACATATACTAATGTTTGCCTCCAATGTAGTGCAAACATAAAAAAGATTGCAACGGCGGTCAAGCTCGCAAGCTAATGACGACTTTGTCAATTACATATATTTGTATTACCATATATGGATAAAAAAGGCATATCATGTGTGCTCGTGCCTACAAACCTCGCGTTGCCATATATGCATAGTGTTAAAAAAAGCTATCACATTCATCGAGAATATTACATACAACATAGAATAACTATGCCTGGAATTGGAATTTAAAAGAAATACTTATATGGCAATAGGACTATGGACCAATCCATATTGCCATGTCCGTTGATTTTTTTGAGTCTATGGTGATAACTATAAGGTTTACTATCACATATCTAATATGTCAACTGGAGTAAATCCTAACATTTCTATAGCTGAAAAGAAATCAAGACTGAAGAATACAACGTTATAGGGAAGAAAATCGATCATTTGAACTAGGAAAAAACTATTTTGGTTCCCATAATTTGATTCGATGAGACCCAACAAAAATAAGAGATTGAATTTTATATAAAGATGCTACTAAGAATCTATGACACAATCGACATGGTGTTGCTCTAATAAAGATTCCACTGCCTTGGATGGGAAAATTGTTGTCAAAATCAACAGCCTCACCATGGGGGTTGAGCCCCTCACCAAGAGCACAAAGAGCAGCATAATATGGTTTCGTGTACAAAAACTTGATAGAACCAGTAGATGGTTTATTCATGAAGTCGATGGTAATGACGGATAGTTTCGTGCAAGAGCTTGACTATTGAAGCAAGATAATTAAATTTTTCCGCCATATATAAATCAATGATGAGGGTGGGGGGAGACTATTGATATAGCTTTGTAGCCGCAACAACGTATTTACTAACCTACAGTTAAAGTTTAAAATGAGAAAAAGGTACAACAACCATGAGATAAAATGGATCATGCATGTATGAGGTCATAGCAACTACAACTGGAGAACAAAGAAAGGAAGGAGATTAGGATATAATAACAACTAAAAGGTCAAACTCAAAAATCAATTTTAATAAATACTTATGTAGTTTATGTTAAACATTCTACTAAAGTATAAGTATCTTTTGTAACTGTAGCAAAAATCTTACAAACAAAACTGTCCATCTCAAATAAAAAATCTAGAAAAATTATATTCAACAGAAAATATAATTCTTTATGTTGCTTCAGTAAATACAAAAAATATATTTATGTCTAAGGTATTAACTTTTCTTTTTAATTTATAATATGTCACAAAAATATGAAAAATAAAATATATGATGATATATTAGTAGTAACATGACATGACTAAATATAATTATTTATATTTGTCTATTCTAAAATAAAACATCCAGATATCAACATAAAAAGCTAGCTGTCTGCGCTATTTGGGCAGGCCATGTAACATCCCGTATTTTTACGAGATGTTTTAATTTGTGAAAAATGCGAATTTCAAAATTTTTGGTGAAATTGTGTGTGCCTTTAAAATTTATAAGATTGCCTTCTCACCTCATCCCAATTTCCTAGATTTACTTTGAGATAAATTATAAATTTTGGGAAATAAAAATGTTAGTGTGATTTATTTTGGAGTTATTGGATTTTAATTGGATTTTATTTGAGTGGAGTTCAAATCTGAAATTCAAATTCAGATTTGAATTATATACATGTGTGTATAGGAAAATAGGAAAGCTCCCAAAACCGGTTGGGCCAAAACCCCTCCTTAAACTAGGTCGCTAAGTTCTCCGGAGATCCTTAAGCTCACCGTTGCACCCTCAGCTTCTCACCGCCGACCCGTTTAGCCCGCCAGGCCTACGCCTGCTCAGCCCACCATCCTTGCCCAGCCGCAGTCACTTACAACCGGGACCCGCTGGCCAGCTTTCCCCTTCATCTTTTCTTCTCCCATGACACAGCCATGGGGGCGACCCGCGCCGCAACGCCTCGGGAGGGCCTCGCCCATGGCGCCGCCCGCTGCCGTGCAAGAGCCCCGGATGCCCGCCGCGTGGCCATGGCACGGACGCCGAGCATCTTCGCCGTCCATGCCGCATCCAAACCCTAGCCGCTCCTTATAAATCACAACCGCAGCCGCCTCCTCCCTGCATCCGTCGCCGCCAGGGGCCCTTCCCCCAAATCCGCCGCACCAGAGAAGAGTAGGAGGGGGAAGGAGAGGAACAGGAGGAGAGGAGCACGCCTGGAGCCCGGAGCTGTGGAGGATCCGCCGCCGCTCCTGCGGTTTCCCCCCTGCTCGTTCGCTGCCAGAGAGAAGGAGAGGAGGAAGAGTTGGAGGCGCAGGGGGCAGGGAGGAGGAAGACCGTCGCCATCACCGCCGAGAGCCGGAGTTGCTGCTCAAGGACGTCGCGCCGAGCTGTGGACGCCGTCCCGGAGCTGCTGCGGGCGCGTGAAGACTGAAGCCGCCGCCGCTGGGGACATCCTGAAGACCGGAGTGCCGCTGCCGCCGTGGACCACGACGTCGGCCCTGGACCCCGCAAGCCGTGGACCGCGACGCCGAGACCGGAGTGCCGCGTCGCCCACCAGTACCGCGAGCTCTGTCCCGTATCGAGCCCGCCTTCTTCGCCTCTTCACCGCCGTTGCCGCTGCATCCAATGTCATCCAGTGAGGATGCCGCCCCGCTCGTTTGTTGTGGAACCCGGCTGTTGTGAAGCGCTGCGGCCGGGACTTGTTTCCCTACCCGCGCGCCTGGTTGTCCTGTACCCTGCTCACCGCGCTCTGCACCGCGCCACCGCGCGAACCGCCGTCGCCTGTGTTGCAGGCCTTCGAGCCGTGCCTTACGCCTGCAGGTGCCGCTGCCATCGCCGCCGCGCGCTGCTCGTCTTGCCGTCTTGCTGCTCGTCGTCGCCTTGCAAGCAGACACGCCGCCGCGGTCCTGGAGTATACCAGGGTGCTGCGCGCAGGCACGATTGTGACGCGGCCGTGGCCATGCCACTGGCTCGCGTACGCGCACGCACATTCAGGCGATCCCAAAGCTTCGCCTTGACCCCTCGTTGTTTTAGCTCCGCTCTGGCAAGATGCCGTTTTGAACTTGTCGCCTCGCCGTCGTGTGAGCCATCACCATAGCTGACCTAAGGCCGATCTTTCTCAAGTCTAGAGTTGTCCCTGTACCCCTAAGACCTCGCTACCGAGTTCCCGTGCAAGCCGTCGCCAATCTCGTCGCCGGCCGGCCGTTCCCATCACGGAGTGCCACTGGCGCATTCTGTCGAGCACTCACTGTGCGCCCAAGCTTTTGGCTTTGGGTCACGCCAAAGCACAGCAGCCCGCACGCAGCTGTTGCCTCACGCCAAGCCGCGACTTTAGCAACCTTTGTTGTGTCGCTTAACGTTGCTGCCGCTTTCCCCTTCTGTGTTGTCGGCCGTCGTGCCGAATCCTTTCTTGCGGGAGCTGTTCACCCAAGAACCAACCAAGGCCGCGCCTTTCCTCTCCACACACACCCCTAGCTCATCCCTAAGCCGTCCTGCTAACTCACCGCTGGTTTATCCCTTGTAACCATCGCCAAACCTGTCGCTGGCCAGCTACTGTGCCATTGAGGCAATCTGTGAGCACCTTTGGTGCATCCGAAACATCGCTCTGCCACCGACAAACCATTTTCCCTCGCGGAACACCTCTGCAGGTTTTCGATGTTCACCCGTTCTGTGCGCCCACGACGTCACCATGCCATCGACATTGGTGCATGTCGCACCCGAAAGTCGGCTAAGCCCTAACCTTTTTCCTGTGCTAGCCTCGTCCCTAGCTGCTCTAGGCCTTAACCGCCGCGTAACCTTGTCCAGGCCAGCGCGCTCGCCCTTCACCCACACGCGTGCGCACCGAGCCGTGCTCTGTTTCTTGCCATGCTGCCGCCAAGCACCGGCCAAAGGCCATGGTTTCCTAAACCAGACACGTTCATAGGCCTCCCTTAACCTCGCCATCATCTTCTCTTGCCGGTCGTCGAATAGCTCACCGCCGGCCATGCTGTTGTCATTGCGGGATGCTGTTGTGGCATTCTGTCGAACATCTGGAGGGCGTCTAAAGCCCAGGCCTTGATGCCGCGTTACACACGGTCGCACACACACGTGGCTACCACACCGGATCCACCGCGGATCCCGAGCGCCCATCCAGTCTCTGCCGCGCCACACCGAAGCACACAAGGTTCCCGGCCACACCTGCTGCCTTGTTGGTTGCCGCTTGGCCTACAGCTGGCTTATAGCCGCTGTGGTGGCAGCCACCTCAGCTATAGGAGCCAGCCTGCAGCTAGTTTGGAGACAGTTTAGAGATAGCTTGAGCTAGCCTATATCTAGCTATGAGATGAATGTTTTGTATATGCGTAATTATTTCAGAAATGGTTTTCAACTTCAAAAATTTATAATTAATTATTCTGAGCTCCGAAAAATATGAAATCAGTTTCATAATCTTTCTAAAAACATGACGCACCCGTTAGTCTAGTATTTGCTCTCTTTTGGCTCTTATTGCTTCTCTTTGGAGTTTATTTGCATTAGCTTCGGTATTTATTTGTTTATGCGAATTTAGGAACTACCGGAGCCGAGGAGTTGAGCCAGCAGATCGAGTACGACTACGGTGACGACAACAACTACTCGCTCACAGGTGTTCACGCCCATCCGACTTTGAATACCTATTAGGCATTGCTTATTGGAATGCTAGCGCTTTATTTATTTGCATAATGATGATGAACCCTGCATAGCCTATTTTGATATCATGTCTTGATTGACCTACTACTACTACTATTTATATATATGCGTGTATATACGCTGAGCTTCGCTATGCATGTGTTGGGATTAGATGTGGTTTTAAACCTCTTGGCGTGAGTTGTGGGTTGGGAAAACTTGGAGAGTTTCGACCCCCGGCTGGAGTAAGCAGACAACAACCGACTTTCGGATCGGGGATAGGAGGTGACCTTGGACGCCTCCTACGGGTACGAGATGAGGAGTTTGGAGCGGCGATACCTGTGATGGGTGCCGTAGCGGACCACGTGGTGGAGACGCATTGGTAGGCTTGCTGCTCTGGTCTAGATGTATCGGTGGAACCTATGCTTCGTGGGAATATGTTGACGTGCGCACCACTTACCCTATGGGAAGGGTTCCAGCCATTCTCTAGTTAGGTGGTACCAGCTCTGCGGGAGAAGCGTGTTAGGATTGGGCTTGCCGTTTCACGAGGGTGTGCGGAGCCTGGCTGCGTTTCAGCCCTTGTTTCCGAGACCCTCGACACCACTTTTTGGCCAGGTTAGAGGTTCACGATCCCGGGGCCGTTCGGTCTTCCGAATGGGTCCAGACCCGGGAATACAGTCTGGTACCGTTCTGCTAGCGAGTCTTGGTTGTGGGTTGTGTCTCACGACGGCGGCCACCGTCTGCAGCCCGAGTGGGTCCAGGTGTACACACTCTGCAGAGTTTTGATCTATACGTATAGCCGCGTCCTCGGTTATGGACACTCCTACGTTCTGTTACACTGATTAGTGTTTTGGGTTTTCTATCTCCCCCTCTTCTAAAACTATAGGTTGGGATGTGAGAGCTACTAGTTCAGGAATAGGATCCGGCGTTGGCCGTTGAGATGGGAAGGATAGAAGCTTTCCCATCGACTCGAGAGGAGCTTTGGAGGTGAGCTTGAGACGGAGCCCTGGAATGCCAGGGAGAGCCGTGGTGCTGTGATATAGTTGGGATGATGGAGATTTACTATTTGCTTTGCTGCTGCTGCATAGGAAACCCGAGCTTGCTCCTTGACTACTTTTCACACCTTTAGCTTTAGGCCACTTAAAGCTTGCATACGGTTGGTGACGTGAACCTATCCCATTCCTTGGGGATAGTTTGTGAGTGTGCAGGATCGGACTTGGAGTGAGTTCCGAGTCTACGGATTCCATGAAGGAAGGGTTGCGTTGCTTCGCTCAAGGATGCCTGTGGTGAAGATCGAGGATGAAGACATGACGCCCTAGTTACAGCTGCGCAGGATTTCTACTTGTCACTTAGCCCTAGGGGCTTGTACTAAAATTGTGTACCGAGATGTTTCGGATGTAATATATTTTATTTTGTACTCTGTTATCGTTGTATGGAAATGATATTCTACTGTAATGAGTTCTGTACGTGATAGCTACTGATCCAGGGACTATCACAAGGGTACAGGGAGTCGGGTTTTCCTCACCGAAAACTCGGGTCGTTATGGGAGGTATCATAGTCGTACTTGACCGTGGCTCGCAACCCTAGGTTGGTCGTTAGTTTAGAAACATTCTAAATGCTCTATTTTATATATACCCCCTTGAACTATTTTAAATTTACCTTCCTTTCTTCGAAAAAACTCTTCTATCTTACCTGCGTCAAAGCAATTTCTTACGTGGACTAATCAGAAACCATGAACCACTAAGATTAGAGTCTACCCCGTTTGACATACCACGAAGTAGCTACCGATAAGTGTGCGAGATCTCAAAGGTTAGTGGAGTCAGCCTTGAGATAGCACTTCTATAATGTAATGAATGTTTGAGTGCTTGCATCTTATCGAGATTCTTTGGATCTTATGGTTTTTATTATTGAGTGTAGGATTATATAATTAGTAAATATTTTCATGTTTGTATAAGACCCAATTAGTTGGTGAGTGACGTTATCTAAAATCTCTTATCCCTAATCCTGTTTTCAGAAGGATGTCCATGAGAAGATCAAGACGTCTGTTGGCACGCCTCAACGCGGCTGCTGAAGAAGAGGATGAGTCTGAGCCTGTCCAGCAGGTTCATGGTCGTCGACTAGTGGTGCAACCACCACCACCATCGCCCGACATAGTTGAGGTGCTGGCTAACCAGACTCAGCTGTTGCAGAGGATGGTTGAAGCCGTCGAACGTCGGATCAACGGTGAAATTTTCCAAGGTCCGCCAGAGGAAGACCTCATGCAGAAGATCGAGAGGTTTATCCGACTGAAGCCTCCTACTTTCAGTTACTCGGATGATCCGCTTGACACTGATGATTGGTTGAGGGTGATCGAGAGCAAGCTCGACCTCACCAATTGCACCGACGAGGAGTGTGTCGCCATCGCCGCACACCAACTCGAGGGATCAGCTAAATCCTGGTGGGATAACTACTCCGATAGCCATCCGAACCCGGCCCACATCACTTGGTTGGAGTTCTGCAAGGCTTTTCGCGAGCAGTTTCTGCCCCAGGAGATAATGACTCAGAAGGCGCAAGAGTTCCGTACCATGACCCAAGGTAACATGACGGTGGTACAGTATGAACGACACTTCATGAAGATGATGCGCTATGCTGAGGATGACACCAAGACTGACGACCAGAAGCAATTTTGGTTCATACGAGGCCTCCACTATGGCCTTCGCAAGAGCTTGAAAGCAAGTGAGCACCAGTCACTTCGTCATCTGGTGAATAGGGCCATCGCCTTGGAAGAAGAAAGAAGAATACATGAAGAATGCATGAAGGGCAAGAAAAGAATGAGAGGTCGAAAACACCGTGATTGGTCGACCCAGAGCCCGAGCAATGACATCAAGCAAGACTTCTATCAACTTTAGGAAAGAAACACCATGGAGCGGCAACCTAAGGAGATCGGTACCACTAAAAGCTTTGTGATCAGATGTCGTAACTGCAGAGGACTTGGACACAGAACGTTCGAATGCCCCGGAAAGAACCGAAGGAACAAGTCTAAGTCAATGAAGACACCAAGACCCACTTCAAGGACAGCTCAGCCACATGACAAGGCACCTGAGAGAGCAGTTCAAGAAAGATTGAACCACTTGATAGAAGAAGATGGAAATGATGCACAAATGGTGTACCACAGCACCGAAAGAACCATGGAAGAACTACCCATGGGATGTGAGTACCCGAGTGTATTTATACACCAGATGCTCATGACTGAAGAAGTTGTGAACCTTGAGCCAGTTGAAGCAGTGACAGAATGGCAAAGACTGAAGGACGTGACTGAGATCAGAAGTTTCCTTCGAATGGCTAAATGCTACAGAGGTTATATTGAGAACTTCTCTAAGATTGCAAAGCCAATGACAGACCTGCTCAAGAACAATGTACCATTTGTATGGTCAGACAAGTGCGAAGCCAACTTTCAAGAGCTCAAGTCCCGACTCACCACTATTCTAGTGTTACCCCAACCTGACACTCACAAGGACTTTGTGGTATATTGTGATGTTTCGAGAGAGGGACTTGGATGTGTGCTGAAGCAAGATGACAAGGTCGTCGCATATGCTTCTCACCAGCTGAAGAAACATGAAGAGAAGTACTCCACTCAAGACTTAGAAATGGCAGCCGTTGTCTATGCGCTAAAAATTTGGAGACAGTACTTGCCTGGCAACAAGTGTGACATCTACACTGATTAGAAGAGTCTGAAGTACTTCTTCACCCAATCGATGCTAAACTTGCAGCAGAAGAGATGGTTGGCGACGAACAAGGACAATCAGCTGGAAAATTACATGAAAGGTTATAGCAACAACCTGAGGATGAACGAGAGTCAATCGGAATTGTATCGAGAGTTTGAGAAGTTGAAGCTAGATATAGTCGAAGAAGGTCAGTTGAATGAGATGAAAGAGCAAGATGACCTCGAGGATCGCATCAGGCAAGCACAAAAGCAATGCCCAGAGACTAAGGAGTTGATTGAGTCAATCGAGAAAGGAGTAGCCCCTGACTACCGCATCGATGACCAAGGAACAGTTTGGCTGAAAGATCAGATATGTGTACCTCAAGATGAAGAGATTAGAAACATGATCCTGACAGAAGCCCACAACTCGAAGACCTCCGTCCACCCAGGATGTACCAAGATGTACCAAGACATGAAGAGTCGATTCTGGTGGAAGGAGATGAAAGCAGAAATTGCGCAGTATGTTGCACATTGTGACACATGTCAGAGAATCAAGGCCGAACACCAAAGGCCCGCTGGATTGCTCAAGCCATTAGATCTTCCCATTTGGAAGTGGGATGATGTCAACATGAGCTTCATTACGGGATTGCCCCGAACTCAGGAAAGGAATGATGCTATTTGGGTCATCGTGGGTAGATCGACAAGTGCAGCTCACTTCATACGTGTCAAGGCCACACATCCCGTGAGTAAACTAGCCCAACTTTACATCGAGAAGATTCTGAGGTTGCATGGAGCACCAAGGAGCATAATATCGAACAAAGGACTAAAATTCATCACACAGTTCTGGCAGAGTTTGCAAGATGCAATGGGAACTTCTTTGGAGTACAAATCAGCTTACCATGAGATCGGTGGTCAAACAGAAAGAGTGAACCAACTATTTGAGGATCTGCTAAGAGCATGTGTTCAGACCTATGGTTCAGACTGGGAGAAGTGCTTGTCGTATGCAGAGTTCTCATACAACAACAACTACCAAGCTAGCCTGCAGATGACTCCATTCGAGGCCCTTTATGGTAGGAAATGTTGGACCCCGTTGATGTGGTCTGAGGTGGGGGAGAGGACTTTTTTCGGTTCAGCCTCCATTGTTGAAGCTGAGGAAAATGTGGCAAAAGTGAAAGAGAACTTGAAGATAGCACAGAGCAGACAAAAGAGCTATGCTGATCCACAAAGAAAAGATGTCTCCTTTGAAGTCGGTGATTATGTCCATTTGAGGGTATTCCCGCTCAGAGGGACGAAGAGGTTCCATGTGGACAACAAATTGGCACCGAGGTACATTGGACCGTACCTGATCACAAGGAGAATTGGAAAATTGGCGTATGAGCTAGAATTACCTCAGGAGCTCATCGGAGTGCATTCCGTGTTCCATGTATCTCAACTTCGGAAGTGTGTCAAGTCGGAAAAGAAAGTTTCCCCTGAAGTTCTGGATTTGCAAGACACTCTTGAGTACTTAGAGTATCCCTTCAGGATTTTGGACACGGCAGAGAAGTCAACAAGAAACAACACGACTCGCCTTTGCAAGGTGCAATGGAACAATCACACAGAACAAGAAGCAACTTGGGAGAAGGAATCAGTTATGAGGGAGACATACCCTCATCTCTTCGAACCGGAAGTAAGCTCTTAATCTCAGGGACGAGATTCTTGTGAGGGGGGAGTCTGTAACATCCCGTATTTTTACGAGATGTTTTAATTTGTGAAAAATGTGAATTTCAAAATTTTTGGTGAAATTGTGTGTGCCTTTAAAATTTATAAGATTGCCTTCTCACCTCATCCCAATTTCCTAGATTTATTTTGAGCTAAATTATAAATTTTAGGAATTATAAATGTTAGTGTGATTTATTTTGGAGTTATTGGATTTTAATTGGATTTTATTTGAGTGGAGTTCAAATCTGAAATTCAAATTCAGATTTGAATTATATACATGTGTGTATAGGAAAATAGGAAAGCTCCCAAAACCGGTTGGGCCAAAACCCCTCCTTAAACCAGGTCGCTAAGTTCTCCGGAGATCCTTAAGCTCACCGTTGCACCCTCAGCTTCTCACCGCCGGCCCGTTTAGCCCGCCAGGCCTACGCCTGCTCAGCCCACCATCCTTGCCCAGCCGCAGTCACTTACAACCGGGACCCGCTGGCCAGCTTTCCCCTACATCTTTTCTTCTCCTGTGACACAGCCATGGGGGCGACACGCGCCGCAACGCCTTGGGAGGGCCTCACCCATGGCGCCGCCCACTGCCGTGCAAGAGCCCTGGATGCCCGCCGTGTGGCCATGGCACGGGCGCCGAGCATCTTCACCATCCATGCCGCATCCAAACCCTAGCCTCTCCCTATAAATCACAACCGCAGCCGCCTCCTCCCTGCATCCGCTGCCGCCAGGCGCCCTTTCCCCAAATCCGCCGCACCAGAGAAGAGTAGGAGGGGAAGGAGAGGAACAGGAGGAGAGGAGCACGCCTGGAGCCCGTTGCTGTGGAGGATCTGCCGCCACTCCTGCGGTTTCCCCCCCTGCTCGTTCGCTGCCAGAGAGAAGGAGATGAGGAAGAGTTGGAGGCGCAGGGGGCAGGGAGGAGGGAGACCGTCGCCATCACCGCCGAGAGCCAGAGTTGCTGCTCAAGGACGCCGTGCCGAGCTGTGGACGCCGTCCCGGAGCTGCTGCGGGCACGTGAAGACTGAAGCCGCCGCTGCTGGGGACATCCTAAAGACCGGAGTGCCGCTGCCGCCGTGGACCACAATGTTGGCCCTGGACCCCGCAAGCCGTGGACCGCGACGCCGAGACCGGAGTGCCACGTCGCCCACCAGTACCGCGAGCTCTGTCCCGTACCGAGCCCGCCTTCTTCGCCTCTTCACCGCCGTTGCCGCTGCATCCAAGGTCATCCGGTGATGATGCCGCCCCGCTCGTTTGTTGTGGAACCCGGCCGTTGTGCCGTTGTGAAGCGCTGCGGCCGGGACTTGTTTCCCTACCCGTGTGCCTGGTTATCCTGTACCCTGCTCACCGCGCTCTGCACCGCGCCGCCACGCGAACCACCGTCGCCTGTGTTGCCGGCCTTCGAGCCGTGCCTTACGCCTGCAGGTGCCGCTGCCGTCGCCGCCGCGCGCTGCTCGTCTTGCCGTCTTGCTGCTTGTCATCACCTTGCAAGCAGACACGCCGCCGCGGTCCTGGAGTATACCAGGGTGCTGCGCGCAGGCATGATTGTGATGCAGCCGTGGCCATGCCACTGGCTCGCGTACGCGCACGCACGTTCAAGCGATCCCAAAGCTTCGCCTTGACCCCTCGTTGTTTTAGCCCCGCTCTGGCAAGATGCCGTTTTGAACTTGTCGCCTCGCCGTCGTGCGAGCCATCACCATAGCTGACCTAAGGCCGATCTTTCTCAAGTCTAGAGTTGTCCCTGAACCCCTAAGACCTCGCTACCGAGTTCCCTTGCAAGCCATCGCCAATCTCGTCGCCGGCCAGCCGTTCCGATCACGGAGTGCCACTGGCGCATTCTGTCGAGCACTCACTGTGCGCCCAAGCTTTTGGCCTTGGGCCACGCCAAAGCACAGCAGCCCGCACGCAGCTGTTGCCTCACGCCAAGCCGCGACTTTAGCAACCTTTGTTGTGTCGCTTAACATTGCTGCCGCTTTCCCCTTCTGTGTTGTCGGCCGTCGTGCCGAATCCT
Organism: Cenchrus fungigraminus; assembly: GCA_036936925.1. Taxonomy (NCBI): domain Eukaryota; kingdom Viridiplantae; phylum Streptophyta; class Magnoliopsida; order Poales; family Poaceae; genus Cenchrus; species Cenchrus fungigraminus. The sequence goes on along the minus strand of CM072770.1, from coordinate 121,056,910 downwards.
TTCTTGCAGGAGCTGTTCACCCAAGAACCAACCAAGGCCGCGCCTTTCCTCTCCACACACACCCCTAGCTCATCCCTAAGCCGTCCTGCTAACTCGCTGTTGTTTATCCCTTGTAGCCATCGCCAAACCTGTCACTGGCCAGCTACTGTGCCATTGAGGCAATCTATGAGCACCTTTGGTGCATCCAAAACATCGCTCTGCCGCCGACAAACCGTTTTCCCTCGCGGAACACCTCCGCGGGTTTTCGATGTTCACCTGTTCTGTGCGCCCACGACGTCACCATGCCGTCGACATTGGTGCGTGTCGCACCCAAAAGTCGGCTAAGCCCTAACCTTTTTCCCGTGCTAGCCTCGTCCCTAGCTGCTCTAGGCCTTCACCGCCGCGTAACCTTGTCCAGGCCGGCGCGCTCGCCCTTCACCCACACATGTGCGCACCGAGCCGTGCTCTGTTTCTTGCCATGCTGCTGCCGAGCACCGGCCAAAGGCCATGGTTTCCTAAACCAGACATGTTTATAGGCCTCCCTTAACCTCGCCATCATCTTCTCTTGCCGGTCGTCGAATAGCTCACCGCCGGCCATGCTGTTGCCATCGCAGGATGCTTTTGCGGCATTCTGTCGAACATCTGGAGGGCGTCTAAAGCCCAGGCCTTGATGCCACGTTACACACGGTCGCACACACACGCGTCTACCACACCGGATCCACCGCAGATCCCGAGCGCCCATCCAGTCTCTGCCGCGCCACACCGAAGCACACAAGGTTCCTGGCCACACCTACTGCCTTGTTGGTTGCCGCTTGGCCTACAGCTGGCTTATAGCCGCTGTGGTGGCAGCCACCTCAGCTATAGGAGCTAGCCTCCAGCTAGTTTGGAGACAGTTTAGAGATAGCTTGAGCTAGCCTATATCTAGCTATGAGATGAATGTTTTGTATATGCGTAATTATTTCAGAAATGGTTTTCAACTTCAAAAATTCATAATTAATTATTCTGAGCTCCGAAAAATATGAAATCAGTTTCATAATCTTTCTAAAAACATGACGCACCCGTTAGTCTAGTATTTGCTCTCTTTTGGCTCTTATTGCTTCTCTTTGGAGTTTATTTGCATTAGCTTCGGTATTTATTTGTTTATGCGAATTTAGGAACTACCGGAGCCGAGGAGTTGAGCCAGAAGATCGAGTACGACTACGGTGACGACAACAACTACTCGCTCACAGGTGTTCACGCCCATCCAACTTTGAATACCTATTAGGCATTGCTTATTGGAATGCTAGCGCTTTATTTATTTGCATAATGATGATGAACCCTGCATAGCCTATTTTGATATCATGTCCTTGATTGACCTACTACTACTACTATTTATATATATGCGTGTATATACACTGAGCTTTGCTATGCATTTGTTGGGATTAGATGTGGTTTTAAACCTCTTGGCGTGAGTTGTGGGTTGGGAAAACTTGGAGAGTTTCGAACCCCCGGCTGGAGTAAGCAGACAACAACCGACTTTCGGGTCGGGGACAGGAGGTGACCTTGGACGCCTCCTACGGGTACAAGATGAGGAGTTTGGAGCAGCGATACCTGTGATGGGTGCCGTAGCGGACCACGTGGTGGAGACGCATTGGTAGGCTTGCTGCTCTGGTCTAGATGTATCGGTAGAACCTATGCTTCGTGGGAATATGTTGACGTGCGCACCACTTACCCTATGGGAAGGGTTCCAACCATTCTCTAGTTAGACGGTACCAGCTCTGCGGGAGAAGCGTGTTAGGATTGGGCTTGCCGCTTCACGAGGGTGCGCGGAGCCTGGCTGCGTTTCAGCCCTTGTTTTCGAGGCCCTCGACACCACTTTTTGGCCAGGTTAGAGGTTCACGATCCCGGGGCCGTTCGGTCTTCCGAATGAGTCCAGACCCGGGAATACAGTCTGGTACCGTTCTGCTAGCGAGTCTTGGTTGTGGGTTGTGTCTCACGACGGCGGCCACCGTCTGCAGCCCGAGTGGGTCCAAGTGTACACACTCTGCAGAGTTTTGATCTATACGTATAGCCGCGTCCTCGGTTATGGACACTCCTACGTTCTGTTACACTGATTAGTGTTTTGGGTTTTCTATCTCCCCCTCTTCTAAAACTATATGTTGGGATATGAGAGCTACTAGTTCAGGAATAGGATCCGGCGTTGGCCGTTGAGATGGGAAGGATAGAAGCTTTCCCATCGACTCGAGAGGAGCTTTGGAGGTGAGCTTGAGACGGAGCCCTGGAATGCCAGGGAGAGCCGTGGTGCTGTGATTTAGTTGGGATGATGGAGATTTACTATTTACTTTGCTGCTGCTGCTGCATAGGAAACCCGAGCTTGCTCCTTGACTACTTTTCTCACCTTTAGCTTTAGGCCACTTAAAACTTGCATACGGTTAGTGACGTGAACCTATCCCATTCCTTAGGGATAGTTTGTGAGTGTGCAGGATCGGACTTGGAGTGAGTTCCGAGTTTACGGATTCTGTGAAGGAAGGGTTGCGTTGCTTCGCTCAAGGATGCCTGTGGTGAAGATCGAGGATGAAGACATGAAGCCCTAGTTACCGCTGCGCAGGATTTCTACTTGTCGCTTAGCCCTAGGGGCTTGTACTAAAATCGTATACCGAGATGTTTCGGATGTAATATATTTTATTTTGTACTATGTTATCGTTGTATGGAAATGATATTCTACTATAATGAGTTCTGTACGTGATAGCTACTGATACAGGGACTATCACAAGGGTACAGGGAGTCGGATTTTCCTCACCGAAAACTCGGGTCGTTACAGGCCATCTTGCTAGTTTTTAGTGATATTGAAAATTTTATTGTTGGTTTGAAGTACATTATGTAGAGCGGATACATTGGAGTTCGTCAGCTTTCTGGAAGTGCTTTTCTTCTCCTTTGCGGGTAGAACGATCTTTGTTACAAATGAGTAGAAGTCCTAAGTACTTGATGACTAATAAGCTCTTCCATCTTGATCAGAAATTCGGAAGCTAAGCTGGATATGCAACTTATTGCAGGCTATGAATACGTCGACAAGACCACAAGTACGCCCATCTCAATGCTCAAAATCCCTATGCTAGTACATATAAGGACGAGACCACATCGTCATCCGACCATGCTGCCCGATGTGGCAATGTGCAAGTTATTAACATACACATATGTAGCATGTAGGTGTAGTGCCACAATGCCTGTAACCATCTCTAAAATTAAAGGGTGCCCTCGCTACCTCTAAGTTCTGCTACCCACATTATTGGTGCTGTGAGGCTAAGAAATATGCATAGGCTTAGGAGCCATCGGGATCTCAGCATGCACACGCACTACGTCTGCCTGTTCTTGTGCTAGCTGATAATGGATAACAACTTTGCCAAAGCATGTTGGAACTCCCTTGGGGTAACTTTTGTCTCTACTAGATCGGTGACACAGATCTTCAGACAGATCAAGGATAAGCTGGCGGTTCCCTTTGCAATGGAGATCATCATTATTATGGCTTGGAGTATTTGGCTCACCAGAAATGACTGGATATTTAACAGTGTGGATCCATCGATTCAGATTTGTCGCAGCAAGTTCAAAGACGAATTTAAGCTCCTTCTCCACCGAGCCAAACCAACTCTGCTCTCAGCTATGGCTAATTGGATTGAAGCCTTCTGACAAGGCCGGATGCTTCTTTCGTTTTCTTCTGTTTAACTCCTCTTCCTTCCTCCTTTCCCCCTGTGTGTTTTGGTTTACATTTCGACTTTTGTTTTTCTTAAACCTTGTAGTTCGCTTAATTTTTATTAATACATAATCAGGAGGGGCTTGCCCCTCCTGTTCTTTCAAAAAAAATGGATAACACTTTCTTTTTCTTTCACTCATCAAGCTTTCTGTAAAACGATTGTAGCTATATACAAGATCGCCATTAGGGTCTGATGGTTGATGCAAATTTGAATCACGGTTCTACATACTCCTGATGCACTCAAAAAATTGTGTGCACAATTTAACTAGTGATCATTGGTTGAATATATTATTAACGGCAAGCATGCATGTGAGCTCATCTTCTTTTTATCAGGATTATAAGCATGTCAGGCGTCGATGACCATCAATCAGTCAGTCAGTCCAAAAGGGTCTAAATCGTCAATGAAACTGTGTTTGTGCGAGTTGAGGGGGGAAAACAGATGTGGCAGTAGTGCAGTGCCTAGTACTAGAGTAGTGCGCAGTCGGTCGATACGCATGGTCTCAATTAATAGGATCGCTATATGCTCAAAAAAAAAATTTAATAGGGTCGCTAGCCAGGCAGGCTGCACTTTGTTGGTGCTGAGTACCTGCAAGAACTCTTTCCTTTTTTTTCCACTACTAGAGAATCGCACATATATCGCAGGTTTGATTTTTCATTTGTACCGGGTATTTTTCCCCGGTACAAATGAGGTCATTTGTACCAGGTGGGGAGGAGGAGGCTCTGACGCGCCCCTGTGAGAGGACATTTGTACCGGGCGGTGGCTCCAACCGGTACAAATGTCTCACATTTGTGACATTTGTACCGGGTGGTGGCTCAACCCGGTACAAATGTGCTAGCCTAACATTTGTACCGGGCGGAGCCACCACCCGGTATAACTATGACCACATTTATACCGGTGGGAGATGAAGCTCGGTACAAATGTAGATCTCCATTACTCCACCGTCAACGTGATTTTTTTTCGGTGCGCCCACCCACACCCACCCATATGCACCGCGACCTTATCTGTTAAGACTCACCTACCAACCATTCATTCTCCTCATCTAACTCTTCCTTATCCTCTCTCGTTTTCCTCTCTTCTCTCCCTGGGCTAGGCGGCGGGAGCCGAGGAAGCCGGCGTTGTGCGGGGCCAGCCCGGCGGCGGCGCGAGTGCGGGGGCGGGCCTCCCGGGCGGCGCCTGGCCGCGGCGCGCGGGCGGGCCACCGGGCGGTGCGAGTGCGGGGGCGGGCGGCACCTGGCCGCGGCGCGTGGGCGGGCCGCCGAGCGCTGCCAGGCCACGGCGCGGTGTGCGGGCAGGCCGCCGGCGCTGCCAGGCTGCGGCGTGCGAAGGCTGCAGGGAGAAGGCCCTCTCTGATTTATTCTCTAATTTGTGTTGGATATGTGATTAGATTATTGTAGTTCTTGAATGTTTGTGATTCGATTCTTGTAGTTGGATATGTGATTGTGTTGTGAATCTTGTGCCAATGATTCGTTGAATCAAATTGATGTTTTATTTTGGCTATTTTATTGTTGTTGAATTCATCTGTGTGTGAATCTTGTGTGATTGGTTGAAGAACAAATAAAATAAAGGAAAAGAGAAGAACTAAAAAAAGAAAGAAAAGAAGACGTTGGAGGGACGGCCGGACGCTGACGGGAGCCACACATTTGTACCGGGTATTTCACCCGGTACAAATGAGACTCCCTCATTTGTACCGATGGCTTTGTACAGGTTCCATACCCTGTACAAATGAGGGTTTAAAGCCGGTACAAATGGCCCTTTTTCCATTAGTGTTCCTTTTTTTTAAATTACCTGCAAGATCATGCTTCCCCTATTTGTACTAGTAATAAAAAGGACAGAAAAATCAGGTTGAATTAATTTTTGCGTTGGACCTGCCACAAGGTCTGGCCTGGGTACAGGAGAGAGCAAATGCTTCAAGAATTACATGAGCTACATGGCAATGGTACAGCATTTCTTCCCGGCCAGCAAACTCTTTCTTCGTCCATCAACATTGGGCTTGGGTTTCTCGTCAGGAATTTGTAGTGCTACATCCTGCAAAAAATGTCGTCCGTTACTAATACTCCTATTCTGCTCTCTTTGTTACATCATGCAAACATGTGCACACACTGTGTGCTTCAGTGATTGCCACTAGCTGTTGACACCGGATTTTTGAAAATCCTAGAGAGAATTACCTATTTGACACCCAAAAAAATGTTGCTTTCCTATCTGACATCGAAATTGAAAATTTTCCCTATATGTCTCCTACTCAGATTTCTCTTTCTTATTAGACACTTCCGGCATGTTCTGTTAGCAAGCACCGTTTGAGAGAGATAGAGATGTCTGGTCGTAAGTTCACATGGGCTAACTCCCGTAGGGTACCTACATATGAGAGGCTGGACAGGGTGTTGGTTAGTACAGAATGGGAGCAGAACTACCCACTGGCGACAGTGGAGGCCCTTAATAGGGAAATTTCAAATCATACTCCTCTCCTGCTAAGTACAGGAGAAAAAGCCAAGCCCAAGAAGCAACCACCCTTCAAGTTTGAGCTGGGGTGGTTGCTGAAGGAGGGCTTTTTTTGAGATGGTCTCTGAGGTATGAAGCAAAGAGACCAGAGGCAGCGCCCCGATACAAAGGTGGCAAAACAAGATTAGAAGATTGAGACAATTTTTGAAGGGGTAGGCAAAGAATATGAATGGAGCTTATAAGAAAGAAAAGAAAGAATTGTTGAGGAAGGCTGAGGAGCTAGATAAGAAAGCGGAGTCCCAGCTGCTAAGTCAGCGTGAATGGGACTTAAAACAAAGTATTCATGAAAGAATTACGCAATTACTCAGGGAAGAAGAGATAAAATGGTTTCAAAGAGCTAAGACAACTAAAATTTTAAAAGGGGATAACAATACGAAGTATTTCCATATGGTGGCAAACGGAAATAGGAGGAAGATTAGAATCTTCCGCCTTGAACAAGATGGAGTTATTGAAGGGGGGGAACAAATTAAGAGTTATATCACTAAATTCTATAAGAATCTTTTTGGAAGTTCAGAAGCTGGCAGATTATCACTCAATGAGTCTTTGGTGGAGGATATTCCTCAAGTCACCGATACGGAAAGTGAGATGCTAGTGGCTGAATTTTCTGAAAAAGAAATCCGAGAGGCCATTTTTCAAATGAAGCATAATAAGGCTCCGGGACCTGATGGTTTTCCGGCTGAATTCTACCAGGTGTTTTGGAGTCTCATAAAGGACGACCTCATGGCCATGTTTCGAGACTTCCATACAGGAAATCTACCTCTTTTTTGTCTCAATTTTGGAACAATTACGTTACTTCCAAAGGAGAAGGAGGTCAAGAGAATTCAGCAATATAGGCCCATATGTATGCTTAATGTTAGCTTTAAGATCTTTACAAAGGTCTTGGCAAATAGACTCACGTCGGTGGCAAGTAGAGTCACCAAACCTTCGCAATCGGCTTTCCTGCCTGGAAGATATATTTTGGAGGGGGTGGTAGTTTTGCATGAAACCATCCATGAGCTGAAAAGAAAAAAGCAGAAAAGCCTTATTCTCAAGCTAGATTTTGAGAAGGCCTATGATAAAGTTAATTGGGACTTTTTGCAGCAAGTCCTTAGGATGAAGGGTTTCCCGAATATGTGGTGTCAATGGATGGAGAGTGTGGTTTCAAAGGGAAGTGTATGTGTGCAAGTGAATGACGACTTGGGTCACTTCTTTCAAACCAAGAAAGGCTTAAGGCAGGGCGATCCTTCGTCCCCCATTCTTTTCAATTTAGTTGCAGATATGTTGGCAGTGTTGATTGAGAGGTCAAAAGGCATGGGGTTCTTTGATTGGCTGGTTCCTCACTTAGTGGAGGATGGTCTCTCAATATTGCAATATGCAGATGATACGATTCTTTTTTGGATGATGATCTAGAGAAGGCCAAAGGCTTGAGATTAGTACTAAGTGCCTTTGAAAAGTTATCTGGTCTTAAGATCAACTTCCATAAAAGTGAATTATTCTGCTTTGGGGATACAAAGGAGAGGGTTGCGGAATACGTGAGGCTTTTTGGATGCAAAGAGGGTGAGTTTCCTTTTAGATACTTAGGTATCCCTATGAGTCCTAGTAGACTTTTCAATAGGGATTGGAGGGCAGTTGAAGAGAGATTTCAAAAAAAAGCTTAGTAGTTGGAAGGGTAAGCTGTTATTATCGGGAGGGAGGCTTGTCCTTATTAATTTGGTCTTGTCAAGCTTACCAATGTTTATGATGTCCTTCTTCAGAATACCTAAAGGTGTTTTGGAGAAGTTGGATTATTATAGATCCAGATTCTTCTGGCAATGTGATGAGCACAAAAAGAAATATCGGTTGGCCAAGTGGAGCATTCTGCATAAGCCAAAGAGTGTCGGGGGGATGGGTATTATCGATCTGGATATCCAAAACAAATGCTTGTTGAGTAAGTGGATTGTCAAGTTACTCAATGAGGATGGAATGTGGCAGCAAGTGCTCAAGAAAAAGTACCTTAAGGGAAGAACGCTATCACAGGTAGTGAAAAAGAAGGGGGACTCTCATTTCTGGGCAGGTCTAATGGAGGTCAAAGATCTTGTGCTGCAGAGAGGTAGGTTTAGAGTTCAAGATGGCTCCCAGACTAGATTCTGGGAGGATCTGTGGTTAGGAAAAGATCCTTTAATGGTAAAATATCCAAGTCTCTACAAAATAGTGAGAAAGAAAAATATGTCGGTTGCCCAAGTACTAAGTACTACCCCACTGAATGTATCTTTTAGACGTGCCTTAGTGGGGGACAGTTGGAACAAATGGCTCGAGCTAGTGGGGATTGTCCTGATGGTGAATCTTAATGATCGCAAGGACGCCTTCATTTGGACAGCCAATAAGAATTTTTCGGTGAGGAATATGTACAATGACATAGTTTTGAGGTAGGTCAATTGTTGGGCGTGGAAAGCCAAGATCCCTTTGAAGATTAAAATCTTCCTTTGGTATCTTGAAATGGGGTTGTGTTAACTAAGGACAATTTAGTTAAAAGACATTGGAAGGGGTGTACAAAATGCTGCTTTTGTGCGGAGCAGAAAACAATTCAACACCTCTTTTTTTATTGTCCCATAGCTCAACTTACATGGGGAAGTGTGTGTTTTACGTTTGGGGTTAAAAAACCGGAGGGAGTGGAGCATCTTTTTGGTCCTTGGCTTAGAAGTTTTTCGAGTAAGCAAAGGAACCTTGTGCTGATCGGTTTGGCGGCGATATGCTGGGCCTTGTGGATCAGTAGGAATGATTTGGTCTTTCAAAAATCACAATATATGTCTATTTTGCAGGTGATATTTAGGGGGACGTTCTGGATCAGGAGTTGGTCTGTCCTTTCTAAACAAGATGGGAGAACTATTTTGAAGGATGGTTGTCGTGCATTAGAGGCTGCGGCTTTGGAGTTATTTCATAAGTCTGGGTGGAATGCCCTTAAGCGTATTGGAAACTAGTTTTACTTTGTGATGTAATCTGCGTACTTTAACTGTTGTCGTGCATTGTAAGGGTGCATGGTCGAGTCGGTGTGAACTATGCGGTCTATGTGCTGTTTTGGGTGTGTGAGTTGTATCTGTTTGGCTGCAGGCAGTTCCTTGAGCTGTTGAGGCCGGAACTCTTGTTCCTTTATCTAAAAAGCAAGCACCGTTTGACACTGCCTACCTGCTCTGTTCTGCTCGTGACGCAGCACCACCGCCGCCGGCCAGCAGAGTCCCGGCGAGCCATCGCGACGCCTGCGCATCAGCCTCCTTGCGCTGGCCTGGCATGCACAGCGCCTTGTCGCGCCGCCCGCCAGCGCCTCCTTTGTTTTGGACAGCCGCGCCGCGTTGAGCCCCAAGCCGTGTTGCCACCCTCCCGCAAAGCCGGTCACGGCACAGCACCGAGCCACTGCGACGCCACCACCGCACACCCACGGCCGTGCAGCACCGCCACCGCGCTCTCGTCGCATGCGCTACGCGCGCGACCAAGGAGCGGAGCCGCCGTCGCCATCGAACCCCATCGCCGTGCCCCGCTCTGCTCTACTCGGGACAGAGCCACCGCCGGCCGGACTTTGCCGCCCTGGGCCAGCTCCACCCAATTCATCCGGCCGGTAGCCCCCATGCACCCCCCGCCAATGTCCCCAGCCCGCCGCCACCTGAAGCCGTCTTCCCGTGGGTCCCCTACGCGGCCATGTGCCTCCATGGCCGTCGTCGACCCCGCACGGTGAACCCCCTCCTCCGCCCTCTTCCCGCCCCAACCAACGTCGGGAATGGATTCTCCAAACACTACTGATGCCCATGGTCCTGCTAGTCCAGCACGTTCGCTGGTCGTTCTCCTCCGCCGTGGACACCCGCACGACGCTGGCTCGCCGCCGGCGCATTTGCCGCGCGCCACCTGCGTCACGAGGTGCGCCTCATCGCCTTCAGCCTCAACAGGACATCCTCGTCGCCGGAGACCCCACCGGCCGGCGAGTACCGGCGGGGGCGGGTACCGTCGTGGTCGCCCGACATCAAACAGGACAAGGCGTGGGAGCGGCGCCTCCGCGGGATGCGGGACGGGGGATCGACGCTGCGGCACGTGCGGAGCATCACGCACGACGACCTCGATGAGCTTTGCGGCTGCATCGATCTGGCGTTCGGCTTCGAGCCGCCAGCCGCCGAGTCCGCGTGCCCGGCATGCGGCGGGGCCGGAGACGGCGACAGGAGGAGCCACCTCCTCGAGACGCTCCCCGCGCTCGACCTCTAGTCCTCTACTACGCAGTCCACGCCGGCAGCGGTGGCACGAAGGGGTGCGCGTGCTCGTGTGGCGCCGCGTCGGAGGTGTCCTCCGAGCAGTCGCCGCTCGCTGCTCTCGCGCCCTTCGCTCACCCCACTCTAGCAAGGTCGCGGGTCAGCGTGTCAGCGACTAAACTTAACTGTGCTGCTAACGGAACATGACGGAAGTGTCAAATAAGAAACAAAAACTCAAGTTGAGGACATATAGGAAAGAATTTCAACTTCGGTGTCCAATAGGAAAGCACCATTTTTCTGGTGTCAAATAGGTAATTCTCTCAAATTCCTAGTGTCACGATTAACCAGCGGAATTGGCAGTATTAGCAAGATCGGCCAAAAAGAGCAGAGGGGCCACAGAGAAGTGTAGGAGCTGATCGGCTACTAGCGCATCAATAGAAAGTCATAGCAACAGGGAACAGAGACGATTGAGTTTGCAAGCATGCGAACATAGTTGCCTGACGGAGGTGCCACAGAAGAAAACGTCAAGCCACTGGCAAAATAAACAAGAGGGCGGTGGCCGAAATAATTATTAAAGTGGGAATTGGCTTGATCGGCCAGCGGCCGATGGAATACATGCATGGTACAACGTGCATGCAAAGGTCATAAGGAAGCAAAGCAATTAGCGTTGGCATTAAAGAAAAGATAGAGGCAGCACGTACAATGTATGGCAAGAAAGAGGTGATTAGAATAAAGAAATCATAGAGGAAAGAAGTCACGTGTGAAAGGCAATGTGAAAGGCAAAATAAAGACAGAAACAATAGGCAAATAGGCAAAATCGGCCACTGCCAGGCTTGCATCGGCAAAGACGGAGCAGAAGGAAATTATATTAAATTGAGATGATCTGGGAAGAAAAGACCTGTGCGTGGAAGGGAAGTTGATTAAAATAAAGAAAAAATACCCAAGCCATTACGTGCAAGTCAAGATGATTAGAGGAGAAGGAAAAGGCCAGCATATCCACGTACAGTTGATGGAAGGAATCCAAATTAATCACGTATGCTCAGGTGATTGGTTCGTCGGTGGAACACGAGAGAGTTTAATTAGCAAGGACTCTACGAGAAGGGAATATAGAGTTCATGTATCTTAATATTTCCTTTAGTCTAGATATTGTGTATTAGGCAAGTTTTTTACGAGTCATAGTCCTAGTTAGTCAAGAGTTTGCTCTTTTTTGCGTGAATCACACGTCAGACCCTAGGTCCAAAAGCCCTTTAAATATTAAGGGTATGCGTTCATTGTAAATTATCACACGATCAATATCAAAACCGCCTCCGGGCAAATCCCTTTACAATTTCTTGCATCTACTTTACCGCATCTACTTTTCGGCGACTTCGTCATCGTTCCTTTTTCTCTTTTCTCAATGTCGTTCTTCGAGTTCGTCGAGCTGCATCGATCGATCTCCGGCAAGCTTGTAAGTACCGTTTTACCGAATAATCCTAGGCTTTAACCTCCGGGCGCATCGCTGAGGTTTCGTCTAGTTCTTTATTCACAATTTACGATATCAGCTAGATTAGCAAGTTTTACCTTAATTCTTGTTATTTTAGCTTTTATCACCATCTATCCAGCTCGATCTAGATCTCATTGGCTTTTATTGTCTTAAAATATCATATGTTCTCACAGCCGGCTTAGATTTATTCGAGTGCTGACGTCACGATCGGTTATCTTGGCCGATCTTTCTACACATACTTACACTTCGGCTGCTTTCGAGTCTGCCGATCCCGTTTTACTGTATCGGCCGATCGGTATACCGAGTGAAAACCTCAAATAGGTCACGCAGCATACTACTGAAGATCCATCGATTCTCTAGCCGATCTCTTTAGATTTTCCATTGTCAATCAACAGGTCAGATTGGCTGACACGTCTCGCTACAGACCGGGAAGTCACGTGTGCTGCGTGCGGAGGTGACGTCCTATTTTCGCGTCTAACACTAGCAAGTAATCAACTGATCATGTTCCGATACACGTCTTCATGATGATTCAGCGTTTGGGTTCCGTGTTTCATCACCTGGTTCTTTATGTTTCTGCGGGTGCAAAGTCCAGTGCCGAAACCGTTTTCCAGCAAACAATCGAAGCTCGGTGCTGTTCGGGAACATGTCCAGAGCAAAGGATCACTACAGGGTTACCAGCAGCATGCATGGAGGCTTTCACAGGAACGCAACCAAGAACCAACTGATGAAAGAGATGGACCACCACCTCAAAAACAAACATGCAGTACCAGTTGAAGCTTTCATTCTTCTTTTTTTTTACATTGGGAAACAGCTCATAATTTCTGATATCAACAAACAAAACATACGGATCACACATTACTGAACAATTGGATGATACGATTCGAGAGAGGGGAAAAAATCAAGCACTGCTGGCCTAGTTCTCCCATTCATTACAGAACAAAGACCAAAGTTACCTCAGAATGAAGTACACAAGTCAAGTTTGAACTCACTAGTACTTTAGACTAACTCCAACAACAAATGGCAAAATAGGAGATGCATTCGCTCGTTTGCATTGCAAACAGTGTATGCATTGGTCATGCAAAATAAGTCTTCTCCAACAGCTAAGGCAAAAAATCCCCCTCCCCCGTCCCAACTCTGCTCCTCTGCCTCTGCTGCTCCACACCCAGGCTGCTCCTCCCTCCTCCGCGCGCACGAGCTCCAACACCAGGCTGATCGATTCGGGGCGAGTAGGCGCACATGAGAGCTCCAACGCCGCCGTCGTGCTCGAGCGGCTGCTTCCCACGCGGCCCAAGAGGGGGCGGCGGCCATCCCATCCACAGCGGCGAGGAAGACGACGCGGAGGGACGAGGCCGCGCCGGCCGCCGCCGCTGCCGCAGCTGGCCCGCTGCTCCGCGCCCGCCAGATGTAGGTCGCCGAGCGTGGCCTGCTACCGGGACAGCGACGCAGCCTTGTCGCCGATCTCCAACCGCACCACCGTGAGGAAGCCTCTGGTCGGGCGGCGGCGTCGAGTTCAACAGCGGCAAGATCCCACCGCCTTGGTTGTGCTGGCCTCCTTGCTCCTCTGGTCTCGAAGGCGGTGGAGGGGTGCGGCGGCGCGGCTCGGAGGCGGTAGAGGAACGGCAGGTCTGCGCCGCCTCCTTCCCGCGCGGGTGCGACGACATCCTCCCTAGCTCCTCCTCCCGGCGGGCGCGACAGATGCCTTCGAGGAGAGAGAAGATGCAATTTTGCATCTCCTCTCTCCTCCAAAGGCAATTTGCATTGCACTTTGCCTCCTCTGTTGGAGAGCTTGCGGCGCATGCACAGTAGCGAGCACAAGGCAAAAATGCTTTTGCCTCCGCTTGTTGAAGTCAGTCTTAGGTGAAGTAAAATGCAATAACTTGGTTTCCCCTATTTCTACTGGTAAAAAGGACAGAAAAAATATATGTTCAGTTATTTCTTTGGAGCTGCCGCAAGGCCTGGTCTGGGTATAAACAGGAAACGGCTCATGCTTCGAGAACTACATGAGCTAAATGGGGACGCTAGAACATTTCTTCCCAATCTATTCAGTTTGGGTCTGCTTCAGTGCTGGTCTCATTCTCTGTCTCTCTTCATCCATCAAGCTTGGGCTTGAGAATCGTCAGGAATTTGTAGTGCTACATCCTGAAAAAATGTGGTACATACGTTGCTACTGATCATGCTCCGCTTCTTTGTTACATCATGCAAACATGCTCACTTTCGCATACGCCTACATCATGCAAAAACATGATGATACGTCTACATGATGATTCAAAGTTTAGGCTCCGCGCGCGTTTCATCACCAGGTTCTTTGTTTTCTCCAGGTGCAAAAGTCACCGGTGAAGCCGTTACCCAGAGTACAGTCCAAGCAGCCTTTTGTTGAGCATCATATTCTGAGAAAAGGATCACTACCGGAGTTACCAGTTGGATGGGGGCGTTTACAAGAGCGCAACCAGTGGTAAGAGATGGACCACCTCAAAAACAAACATCAAGTAGCCGGATGAAACGATTTTGGAACGGTATTATAATATGGACAAATGAGGTTTAATTCCTTAACTAAAAACAGCAGCTAGATCGAAACATTCAGCTCCCTTGTCATTAACCCTCCCTTGTTCTAATTCTAAAGTGTGTGACCCAACCATATCAATCAATAAGTAAACAACAAAAAAACTCCCTAACAAAGCACAATGCTCCACAGACATCTTAATTTGTTCACGCAAAACGCAACCACAGTAATATGACATGGAAGTTCAATAGTTCTCAATCTCCCTAACAAAGCACAATGCTCCTTGGGCATCTTTTGAAAACAGTTGTCACACCTGGCTTCCAAAACAAACCAAGTGCTACCTATATGTATGCCAGGATCTAGTTCCATACATATAGTGACATCATTAGTGAATAATAGAAACAATATCACGTAAAGAAAAGGAGATTATTAAAGATTTACAGTAGAATCCTGGGAAGCAAAGGCTCCAAACTTCACAGGCAATTGACTAGGGGTCGTGTACGCCTAGCACCATCTTCTGGACTTCATACACCTTCTTCTTTTTCTAAGTAGCGGTTTAGCAAGATGAGTACACATATGGTTGGTACTCAGCAAGGCCACAAAATTTAACTAGAAAGCAAATTAAGTCCATCTTTAAGTTCATTAATCATGTGAGGGTCCAGGCCGCTCTTGACCGTGAGCACGGCTGATCGATCAGTTTTACACTCTGCAGAGGTTGTACACTTTCACCATAGTTCGCGTAAAAGTTCCGAAGAACTTCGAACCCAACCATGCGATGCTGGCCAAGCATCATACCACACTTCCGAGGTGTGATTTCATAGGGACGCTATGAAGCCTATACAAAGACATGCAAAAGACCAACAACCCGCATAATTACAGATCAGGGCGTACCATAACCCTCCCTAGTGGTCAGCACCTTAGCAAAGGCTGCTACCCCAAGAGGACCGGACCCCTGCAACCCAGATCCCCCTCTGCTCCTTTCGAATAAGGTCATCAGTACAATTGCACACATAATTAATTGGCTAAGCCAGAGCCATATGGACTGTGGTTGCACTGTCTTCCTGGGTGGTTCTCCATGTTCCGATTAATTTATAGTATTCTTGTATTAAATCATAGGTAGAAGGATGGTTAGGGTCACTTGTCTTTCTCCAACGATAAGCTACTCTTATGCTCTTCCACTCTTGCTCTTTTGAAACTTTCGGACTTCCGATTAGCAGCTCAAACTTCTACTCGAAGCAAACATCGAGTACAAACAGGCAAAGCAACAAATGAGAACAACTAAGAACAGTACACCAAACAAGAAGGCTTAAAAGAGCGGACAAGGGAAAGGCTCGGTTCTAAGAACGCAAACGCAAGAAACGCTCAAAGCTATCGAGAGATTTGGATTATATCACACAAAGACTATGTGCTTGATATATTTTAATTGAATAAAGTAATGTGCATAGGTTATTTCAGAGAAATACCCTATTTATAATTAAGAAAATTATATTTATTTGAAAAAGACGATGTAAACTTAGTCAAATTTTATATATAATTATTCAAGTATGATTTATGCAAATTAAACATTTAAGTTTAGGAAAAAGCATGTGAAGCATCTAAACGTATGTGTTCATATTTTGAGTTGAACTAATTAAAGTATATTAGGAACACATTTATGTTCATATTAATCATTTAACATTTAATTTAGAAAACTCGAGATAGAACCTATGTTTCTTTTATTTAGAAAGCAAATTGAATATACATTAAGTAATTTAAGTTTGATTATGAAAACCGAGATACATCTCTAATTAGCTTTTAATTGGAAAGATTGTTTAAATAAATATTTATCAAATTAATATTCTTATGAAAACACGTGTTGATCTCTAATTAGATTTTAATTAGAAAAACATGTATATAAGTATTTAATCATATTTAAATATTTTAAAAGATTATAAAACAGAGATCATGGTCAACATTGCTCCTAATGCGTTCTTTGAGTTGATATGAACCTAACGCAACTTGAAACGATCCAAACGGAGCTAAAACGCATAAACTACGCACTATACAAGGCTGTAAGGGCTAAACTGCGAGAGAAACTAACTACCAGGGGCTTAACTGCAAGAAACCAGGGGTTAAAACCAACTTACAAAAGAACCGAGGGTCTAGGGTGCAAAAAGGACAGCGGGCGCAAAAACTGGAAAGGTCAGGGGCCCAAACAAAGAAAATAGGACCTGGATGTAAGGATATTTCTAGGTGGAAGGACATGGTTGTGATATCTGGAAACTAGGGCTCTTTTCTAAAACTGTGGTTGTTGACCGGTATGAGGCCGGATTGACTTGGGAGTGGATGGATCTGAGCCGCTGGTTGGTGGATGGACGGAGTACGACGGCTGCGGGTTCTGGGCGGCGGCGGACGGACGGCGTGCGGCGGCGCCGGGTGGCTAAGCTCGCCGGCGATGCTCGATCTCGAGCATCCGGCCTCGGTTTGAGACGCGGGAAGGCTCGGGAGAAGGCTGGGGAGCTTGCGAACGTGACTAGGGTGACAAGGAGGTGGCTAGGGCAGCGGTCGGGGCACCACGGCCGGCGGGGCGGGCGGCGGCGGCGGCCCAAGTCCGGCGAGCAGGCACGGGCGCTAGAAGACCCTAAGACCAAGAAGGAAGGCACGGGCGTGTTGCTCACCTTCACACGAAGCTCCAGGGAGACTCCTTGGCGACGGAGAGGCGGCGAGGAAGGAGATCGACACGGTGTAGCTCCGACGGCACTCCGGCTTGGGCGCGCGGCAGCACTGCGCGCGAGGAGGGAGCGGGCGGGGGAGAGGTGCGGGAGGAGCAGGGGCTTGGGGGCGCGTTTTATAAGGCGGAGGGGAGGAGTTGAGGGGACGGCAAAGGCGGTGCTCGGCGGTGGCCAACCTTCAAAGCTTGGTAGCGGTGGGGCTCAGGTGGAGGAACCGTTACCGGTGAAGAGGTGAGGCGGTGGCGCGAGTGCTCCACTGAGCATTCAAGGCTTTCTCAGTGGAGAGGAGAGCGAGAGACACGGGAGAGCGAGGGGCGCCAGGGGAAACGGCGGCGTGCGACATGGCCAGGGCGACGGCCGGCTGGAGGTAGGAGATGAGCCCGACATGTGGGGCCGACTGTTAGCGGTGGAAGGGAGGGAGAGGGAGGTGTTGCTGGGCCGGCGGGGCAGGTTGGGCCAAACTGGGCCACGGTGAAAGAAAAAAGAAAAAGAAAAGGTCCGAGCTAGGCTGAAGGAGAAATGAGGCCGGGTTGGACTAAAAAGAAGGGGGAAAGGGGAATGAGGGAGATAGCTTGAGGGTGGTTTTGAGACTTGAACTTTTGATCTTTTTGTTTGAACACACATCAATCAAAAACCATGCAGCGAATATGAATGCAACACTCATAGAGATATTTTATTAATTTATAAAAACAAACAATTAATTTTCTTATTCTAAATTTCCAGTAGAGAAGATAAATGTTGGGCAAAATTTTTTAAATTATGAGAAAATCGTTGTTTTATGATTCTTCCTAATAACATCCTGAAATCGAAAATTTCAGGGTGTTACAACAGCAAAATTCAACTTAGCAATCAGCACCATCCACTCTCATACTGTAGAAGTAAAACAACAGCAGCTGAGAAATGTATATCTGGGCGTTTTTGTATATTTTCTACCATCCCATTTAGAACCAAGGAAAAAATAGCCATGACTTTGACAACATTGCCCAGATAACAGTTGATGCCTTTTTTGTATTATTTTTTATTGACAAGCATTGCTGGCCTAGTTCTCCCATTCATTACAGAGCAATGACCAAAGTTACCTCAGCAGTGCACAAGTCAATGCAAGTTTGAACTTTGAACTAACAAGTAACAAGTATTGTAGGTGAATTTCAAAAGTAAAATATTCATAATTATGCACATGTCCAACAGTTCAAGTAGTGACAGAAATGTCTCAAGTAAACAAAGGAACCGAAAGAAAAGGATGTCTATGGTCTCAACTGGTAGGAGCCGTGCATTAGCACATAGTAGGACAACCATGTACTGATATGTTGCAGTGATGCATTCTTATTGCAGACGTGCTGATGACTAGGCAAGCTGCAATATGTTGATGCTGAGTAGTACATATAAGAACATGAATTCTCCTATTTCTGTGGATCAAAAAGGACAGCACACAATCAAGTTGGAATTATTGATTTGGACCTGCCGGAAGGCCTGGTCTGGCTATTAATAGGATGGAGGCGGCATGGCTGATGCTTCAAAGAGATAATGGGAATGGTAGAACATATCTTCCTAACCCGCTTGAACTTCAGTGCTCCTCCTGCCATTATTCGTCGTCTCCCTTTGTCCAAGCTTGGGCTTGGGAGTCGTCAGGAAATTACAGGGTTACGTCGTGAAGAGATATGGTATGTTACTACTACTTGCAGTAGCTACATGGTAGTTGTTTAATGCTTAAGGCCCATGCTTGATCATCAGGCTCCTCCTTTTTCGGCAGGTGCAACCATCACTTGTGACACCACCTTGCAGTGAATAGCCCAAACACACAGCTTCAGATGAACATATTCAGAGCAAAGGATCACCGGGGTTACAGGTTGAATGGGGCTGTCTCATCAAGTCAGACTTGGGGAATGAGATAAAATTAGCAGAGTCTTGGGAACGTCATGTCTAAACTCCAAACTGAAGCATTCTACATGTAAGCTACACTGTAACTTTGATGTACAGTAACGCAAGATGCAAAGGTTCATAGATCCTTGTGATTCACCTGGATGATGTTGTCTACTGTCTAGAGTCCTGCCTAGGTAGTCTGTGGCAACAATAAGCAGAGAGATGAAAAGCAACATTTTCTGGCATCCTGGTTACCTCTTACTTGAAGGTGGTGATGAAATCAGATGATGATTCAGATGAGGGGGAGAAGTGAATCAGCTGAAAGCTACACCTAACTGAAGAATCGTTGCATCAGACATCTGCAGAGTGCAGAGATTTCACCGGCTAAGTAAGCTCTTCTCCTCCAGCCGCGGCCGCCGCATGTTGCCGTGGCCCGTGGCCTTCTTCTTACTCCTCTCATCGCGTCATTACAGGAGGAGGTTAATGTTTGCTGACCAAAGGGGAGTGGAGGTGGCGCCGGCGGGGGTGAGGCGGACCGGAGTGGCGCGACGTGTTCAGCGCCTCTTCTTCCAGGCCTACCGCGACGTCTTCAGGGGCCCCGGCATCGTGCCCAGGCTCGACGAGCTCCGCGAAATTCGGCACCGTGCCAAGGCAAACACCGGCCGCCACCTCTAGCTGCTGGCATAGTGGTGAGGAGCCGCCGCGGGGACTTCCGGTCTGGGCATTTTGGGTCCGTACGTTGCTCGCGAGGGCGGCGGCCAAAGGCAGCGGTTGAGGCCGCAAACTTGCGCGAGATGCAGCGCAAAGGGGGCGAGTGGTGGAGGTGTCGCCGAGCGCCGGCAAGGCGACCTCGCCGGCTATAGATGTCCAAATGGGCTCAGCCCGTTGGGCCGGCACGGACATGGCCTCTTTAAACACGGCCCACGAACGACACGAACTGCCCCGTGCCTGGGCTGGAATCCCAGCACGCGGACACGACACGGGCACGGTCCGCTCCAACGGTCGGCACGGGGGCAGGCATGATAGCCGTTGGATCCCGACCGCCCCTCCCCTCGTGACCGTTGGATCCCGGCCTCCCCTCCCCTCCTATATAAATGCAAGCGGCGCTCGGCCGATCCCCGAACCCTAACCCTAGTTCATTTTGATCCCTGCCGTCTCTCTCCTCTCTTGCTCCACTCTCTCGCGGTGGCTGCTCTCTCGTGTCTCCATAATCTCCACCGCCGACACCGGCGTGGATTGGCATCTTCCACCACTCATCGTCGCTCCTCATCGGCGATGTAGCCTCATCCTCTCCTCCTTTCCCTCATCCTCCTCGTCTCTACCTCGTCGACGTGCTCGCCGGGATCCGGGAACCTTCGGGCTCCGCGACCGTGACTACGCTTTGAGATACCAGGGTGCCGGATCGTCGCTGGCATCTAGGACCTCACGCCCTAGGAACCGATGAATTCATGCCCTAGGACCTCACTTCTTTGTTCGTTGCTCTCTGCTCCGGCAGGAATTCACCAACTTGGCGGCCGTCAGAGCCGACAGAGCATGCCGAGCAAGCCGCACGTATGCTTCGCTTGAGCTCAAGCAGCCGGCCATGGCAGGTTGGCCTATGATCTTGCTCAAGAGCACGTCCTTTTGAATATGCTGATCCTTGTCCAAACAAATCTCTCTGTTTTTGCTATTTGTAGGAGATTTACGGTTGCCGTTTTCTTTCCGAATCCCCCCCCCCCCCTTGCTGGTAACTAATATAATCTGCTGCTGCAATTTTGTTTACTTGTTCTAATGTTTGCATCAGAATACGCAGGTTACATTACGTCCAGTAACAAATCGCCGTACAGTTCATATCAACTCTGACAAATCAGCATATATTCAGATTTATCAAAGTACTTCTGATTTTCTGAAGTGCAACTGAAATGATTCTTATTTCTTCAGTTAGCTATAGCTTTCAGCTGATTCACTTCTCTCCCACTCTGCTGAATCATTACTGGATGTCTGGATGTACTTTTCGTTCAAAGTTGACTTTTCTGTATTGCTGAGGTAACTTTGGTTATTTTTGTGAAACGAACTTTGGTCATTTTTTTGTGTGTTGAATCATGAATGGAAGAATTAGGCCAGCAATGCTTGATTTTGTCGAGTTGTGTCCTGCCAAAGTTCAGTAACGTGAGGTCAATATTTTCAGTACGTTAATCTTGAATTGTATTTCCTTTCCCATCAGTTGATACCGTCCTCAATTTTTAAAATCCAAACCAGCTGTGGTCTTCTTGATCAAGCCGTGCTTTGTCCACATTCTTCTTGCCGGCGATCAGAATGCATCTCACCGATTATCTAAATTGGCATCTAAGAGCAACTCTAACAGCCTCTCTAAAAATGAATAGCTAAAATGCTGATTTAGCTATTATGTAAAGTGAAATAACTAGTAAAAGTTTGATGAAATCCAACAACTTCTCTAAATGAACCCGCTCCTCGTCTTCCAGCGCGCGCCACGACGCCCAGTTCACTTCATTGGTTGGTGCTGCCGTAGTAGCTGCTTGGTATCATCGTCATCCTCCGCGAGCTCGTGCGCCGCGACATCGCAGAAGAATCAGCAGTCATCGCCAGTTCCGCTGCACGACGGGCTCACTTAGGTGCACGCCATGGCGGCCAACACCTTCCTCACCGCAACCGCCCATGGCCGGCGGCGGCAGGCCGCTTGTCGCAGCCGCCACGAAGTGGACAGAAGGCGTCGCTCGCGTGTGTTCTGCAGGCTGCAGCCGCCACGCACGGCTGCTCATGCTCTGCTGCAGCCGTGACCTTGTGGGAGCCAAATGCCCATCGATGGAAAAACTAAATTGGTTGGTGAAATCTGATCCTAGCAACACGAATTGACTCAGATAATTGAGAAATCGAAGACCGGTTGCATAATTCAATGCTTGGTTGGGCGAAGGTCGTACGCCACACGCGAGGAGTCGTTCCCTCCCGCCGGCCTTACATTCTGCATCTCCTCCCGCCGGCCTCCTTCCCGTTTCGCACCGCGGCGAGCTCCTTCTCGTCTCCAGCAGCGCAGGGGAAGCGGCCTTGCCGCAGCTTTCGCACCGCTTCTGCTCCTTCCCGCACCGGCGGTCGCGGTGGCGCGAATTCTACACGGCAGCGTGGCGGAACGCCAGGATGCGGCGGCGCGGGAGCGAAGCGGGAGGGCGCGAACTCACGCGCCGGAGGGGATAGCGAGGCGGAATTGCTAGCCATAGATACCGAGCGGAGGGCAGCGGATTGCGAGGGGGATTGCGAGCGGCGCGATATGGCGCCGCTGTTGGATGATGTTTTTTCTACGTTTTCTTTATTTTTACCGATGCAAAAGGAAATAGCGAGTCTGTTGGAGTTGCTCTAACAATCTCCCCCAAAAGATTTCCAAATACTTACGCTCCTCCAAAAGAAAGAACGACAGATCAATCAGCTCCCGTTTTTGAACAAAACCAATCAATCAATCAGTTCCCAAGCAGGTTGATCGCCTTGTCATCCAATATCTTTGTAACCACATAATTCCATGCATAAAACGAAGCCCCTTGAATACACGATTACTAGCTAAGCAGTATGAATAGAACGGAGCAGAGCCACAGAGGAGATCGGCGCCGCCGGAACATGGTCTATTCCGTCGTCTTCCTAGCTCCATTTGTTGTACTTCCTCTTAGACCTGCGCGTGGCCTCGCCGCCGCTTCCGTCCATCGGCGAAGACGCACACTGGTACCGTGCCGCTCTCCTCGGCCGACTCGTGGCCTCATCAGTAATGTCGGCGACACGCGACACCATATTTCAGCTCCTCTGACCAAGCAAGTAGGATAGACGAGTTTTGGTCAGCCAAGTAGACCACGAGCCCCTGATGCCTCCCCTCCCCCACCAACCTCAGGAGCCATCATCCCTCTCTCCCTCTTTGGAATTTTTGTAGAGTGAGAACTGAGAAAAGGAAGGGTACGTATGCAGTAGGAGTATGCAGGAGACGACGACTTCTATATACAGGATGAGAGGCGAGGTGGCCACCTACACATAAGTGCAGCATCTTTGCTCAGCAATAACTGAATCTCAAGAAGCAAATGTGCTCAGCTTGATCATATCATGGAAGTTAAATCCTACATGCAGGCGGGCAGGATCAGGTGGTACCGTTCGCATTGCTTAAGTTGCAGCAGTAGTCCATTTACAACTGCAACAGCTAGGTCAATTGTCCTGCACCAACTCTTGTTGGTGATGGATTAACTAAGATCGATTATGTTGGTTCTATCTTATCTCTTCCTGACCAGGAAGGATGGGGAGTGACGATGGATTAACTAAGATCAACTAAGAGAGTCATGCACACACTAGGACCGTAGGACGCTGAAAAAAGTGGTGCAAATCCAATTGATCTTCCAGAAAGGCGTGCTGCATTGGGGCGAGAACAGTCGCTTCACTGATCACCAACAACCAGCGCAAAACTTCGCACGCTGAGAATTGAAAACGTTCAGTTCAAGGACCAATGACGTCTCCAAGATTATTAACTTAATTTCGGCACTCAATTGAGCTGTTTAATAATTAAAATAGCCGTTCAATTCAGTACGAAAATACAAGAGATTTGGAGTTGCATCTTGCAAATTCAATCAGCACAAGCCGAGAGATTTTAGAATTTATATTAGGTCTCCATTCGCAAGCTTTTCAGAATTTGGAATCCAACTCGCAGTAGAGAGACGTCTTTACAAACGAAGTGATTCGCAGCAACGATGTTGTAGTATGACCAGTATCACCAAAGCCTCAAGTAAATCGATTCATAAATCTACTGCCTGTTCGTTCGGCTGGTTGATGGCTGGTGGCTAATACTAATTTGTTATGCGAGAAAAATACTGTTGTCTGACACGTGTATGGTGCTGATTTGATCTAAGAGAAAAGTACCGCCGACTGATGGCTGATAAGCCAAACGAAACGAACAGGGTGCTTAACGCTGAAAAGAAGTGTGTGGAGCTTCAGAACGGTGAGAACCTCGCAGAAATCCTTGAAATTGCTGCATGTGTTAGCCTGATGCCTCCTCTCCCTAATCCCTACACTTGCCCGCCCGTCGGCCTGGATCCCGACGTCCATCCAACTCCTCTGTTTTCTCTTGTTTTTTGTGGGTGTGCGAGGCGAGGAAGTGGAGATATATAGATGGATGACAGGAGGAGAGAATAAATGCAAAGCAAGGTGAGGTGGGTACCTGCCCAGCGCCCCCACTGTAGTTAATTTATCTGATGCATTTCAGATCCTCACCTGTGTTGGTTTACCTTTACTCGGTTGAAAGCAGAGTGTATTACACATTTCAGAATCATGGCAGGCACATAGAATTTCACAATGTTCAGAAAATCATAAGTGATCGATACATTTGAATATATCCAGATTTGTCAGAGTTGATATGAACCGTATCGCAATTTTTTACTGGACGTAGTATAACTGTTACCTGCATATTCTGATGCAAACATTACAAGAAATGAAGTTGCAACAGCATGTTATATTATTTGGAACCTCTCAATCAATTAGTGATATTTTTTAAAAAAAGAAGAAAATAATAATTGGCAACCGTAATCTCCTCTGTCAGGAACGAATAGCACTAACGGCGAGAACAGAGAGATTTGTTTCGACAAGGATCAGCATCTTCATCGGACGTGCTGACCATCCTACAATGGCCGGCTGCGTGATCTCCAGCGAAGTGTGCGGCTGCTCGGCGTGCTCGCTTGGCTCCGATGGCCGCCATGGCTGATGCAGTTCATGCGTCGGAGCTCTCAGAACATTACAGTTTCGAGTTTCGACAGCATATTTTCAAACAACCTCTTGTAAGCTGTTTTTTTTTCAGTAAGCTCACAGTTGATGAGCCTGATAGGAGCAAAGATCTCCTGTCTACAGTGCACAAGATTTGGCCCAAAAAGATACATGGGCACGTACAAGAAAACTAATTCGTTCAGTAACTCGTCACTGCTATGAGAGAAAATTTGCAAGTCAATGGCATCCGAGTTTCAGAGAAACAACAAGTCTTTTAGAAATTTGTACATGCTCAACTGTTCAAGCCTCAAGGTACTGTTCGCATTATTGCGGCGACTACTACAACTGAAGAACTTGTACAAGAAAAAAAATCAGAATCGGAGATTCTCCGTGTAATGGGCCTGCAACCTGATGGATGTTTTTAGTCATGCTTTCGTAACGCGGACAGTAGATCACACATGCTAGCTGATCAAGTACTTTGTGCTGAGTACCTCCAAGAACATGACTTCCCCTATTTCTTTTGTACTAGTGAAAAGGACAGTGAAATCAAGTAATTGAATCTTTACACCTGCCGGGAGGCCTGGCTATAAATAGGAGATGGCTGACACTAAGAGCTACATATACATGAAGTGTATACGGGAACAACAGAGTATGTCTCCCCAACCTCACTTGCTTTGAGACTTTGAGCCACTTCAGTTCTCCTCTCATTCTCTGTCATCTGTACTTGTCCGAGTTTGGGTTTGGATGTCATCAGGAATTTATAGTGATGAATGTTGCAGTAATGTGGTATGTTACTACTACTGTTCTGATCATGCGACATGCGAGTAGCTGATCATCCAGTGTTTACCTTTCGTTCCCGTTGCTGCATCCAGGTAGCATCACAGAGTGAGAGTGGACTGGCACTCTGGCAGGAGATCATCGCCGTAGGCTGCGCGGGCGAACCTGTAGGAAGAGCTACCTGGATGGCTGGTGAAATCTCTGAAGTGTGGAGATTGCTGATGCAGTGTTCACACGTCAGACAGAGATCTCCTGCCTGCGTTCTACAATGGCGCAATGCACAAGATTTGACCCAAATATGCGGAAAAACAAAGATTTGACCCAAATAGATACATCGGCACGTACAAGAGAAATAATTCGTTCAGTAACTCTTCACTGCTATGAGAAAGATTTGCAAGTCAATGGTATCAGAGTTTCAGAGAAACAATGACATATCTTTTGGAAAAATCTGTACTTGCTCAGCCGCTCAATCCTCAAGGCATTATTCACATCATAGCATCGACTGTACAAGAGAAAAAGTCGGAACGGAGATTGTAATGCGCCTGCGACCTGATGGATGCTTTCAGTGATGCTTTCTTAATGCAGACAGAGCGCACATGCTAGCTGATCAAGTTCTTGGTGCTGAGCACCTGCAAGAACATGATCTTCCATATAAAACTAAGAGTAAAAAGGACAGTTAAATCAAGTTGAATTACTGCTTTAGACCTGCCGGAAGGCCAAGCCTTGCTATTAATATATAGGAGATGACTGACACTTTCAAGAATTACAAACATGAAGCATACGGGAACAGCAGAATTTTTCTTCCCAACCTTACTTGCTTTGATCCTTTGAGCCACTTCAGCTCTCCTCTCATTCTCTGTCATCTCTCCTTGTCCAAGTTTGGGCTTGGGTGTCATCAGGAATTTGTAGTGCTACATCTTCCCAGAATGTGGTATGTTACTACTCCTGTTCTTCTGCTTCCTACTACTCCTGTTCCCAGAATTTGTAGAGCGAATTATTCAGCTTCGGGGATACAAGGGAAAGAGCAGCGGAGTATGTGGAATTGTTTGGGTGTAAGGAAGGGGCTTTAGCCGTTAGATATTTGGGAATCCCGATGAGTTATTGCAAGCTCTCCAATAAGGATCGGAGGCATGTAGAAGAGAGGTTCCAGAAAAAGTTGAGTAGTTGGAAGGGGAAGCTGCTTTCATCGGGAGGGCGGCTTGTCCTAATCAACTCGGTGCTCTCAAGCTTGCCAATGTTCATGATGTCTTTCTTTCGTATACCTAAAGGTGTGCGTGAGAAGCTAGACTATTACAGATCTAGATTTTTTTGGCAATGTGATGAGCATAAAAAGAAATATAGACTTGCTAAATGGAGTATTCTCTACATACCAAAAAGTATAGGGGGATTAGGCATTGTAGACTTGGACATTCAAAACAAATACTTGCTTAGAAAGTGGATTTTTAAGTTATTAAATGAAGAGGGTCTCTGGCAGCAGATTTTTAAGAGAAAGTACTTGAAAAACAAAACTTTCTCCCAAGTGGAGAGAAAGAAAGGCGACTCACACTTCTGGTCGGGCCTGATGCAAGTCAAAGAGCTAGTGTTGGAAAGGGGCAGGTTTAAAATCCAAAATAGAACCCAAACTAGATTTTGGGAAGATTTATGGATTGGAAGGGAGCCTTTGATGACAAAATTCCCCTCCCTTTATAATATTGTGAGAAAGAAAAAATGCTTCGGTGGCCCAAGTACTAAGTATGATTCCCCTAAACGTTTCTTTTAAAAGGGCTTTAGTTGGAGATAATTGGGCTAAGTGGCTACAATTGGTGGTAATGTGCGCCTTGGTGAGCAGACAGACTCATTCATTTGGATTAAGTCCAAGAGTTTCTCTGTAGAAGCCATGTATAATGATGTAGTGGTCGGGAATGCCTCCCACCTTAACATGGATGCTTGGAAAGCGATAGTGCCCCTGAAAATCAAGATATTTCTTTGGTATTTGTGGAAGGGTGTTATCTTGACTAAAGATAATTTAGCTAAGAGACAGTGGAAGGGATGTACTCGTTGTAGCTTTTGTAGTGAACATGAGACTATTCAACATCTCTTTTTTTATTGTCCAATGGCTAGACTGATGTGGTTTGCAATCAGTGTCACTTTTGGGATTACAAAACCTGCTAATACTGCTACCCTCTTTGTCCCTTGGCTTAGAAGTTTTGCGCGTAAGCAAAGGGCTTTAGTTATTGTGGGGGGTACCTGCTTTTTGTTGAGCGTTATGGCTCAGTAGAAATGATGTTGTATTCCAAAAATCAAAATCTAAATCTATTATGCAGATGATGTTTAGGGGAACCTTGTGGATCAGGAGCTGGTCCATATTATCTAGAGAAGAAGGAAGGTGCATCTTAATGGAAGGATGCCGGTGTTTGGAGACTTGTGCGTTGGAGTTTCTCAAGAGTAGCGGGTGGAACGTTGTAAAGCGTATCCAAGCCTAGGTTATCTTGCTTTTAGCTATCTTTCTTATCTTTGTAAGTTGATGTCTGGTTGCTTAGCGTTGAGGGTCTGCAGTCTGTGTACTGCTAGTGTCCGGTGTTTAGACTTGATTGTAGCGTCATGGTTGTTGGCAGTCTATGTACTGCAAGTCCGTTGGTTCGTGTATGGTTGTAGACAGTCACTTGTGACTGTTGAGACCGGAATTTATCCTTAATCTAAAAATATGCAGATTTATCAGAGTTGATATGAACCATACCGCAATTTGTTACGGGACGTAGCGTAACTGTTACCTGCATATTCTGATGCAAACATTACAAGAAATGCAGTTCCAACAGCATGTTATATTATTTGGAACCTCTCGATCAATTAGTAATATTTTTAAAAAAGAAGAAAATAATAATTGGCAACTGTAATCTCCTCTGTCAGGAACGAATAACTCTGACGGCGAGAGCAGAGAGATTTGTTTCGACAAGGATCAGCATCTTCACCGGACGTGCTGACCATCCTACAATGGCCGGCTGCGTGATCTCCAGCGAAGTGTGCGGCTGCTCGGCGTGCTCGCTTGGCTCCGATGGCCGCCATGGCTGATGCAGTTCATGCGTCGGAGCTCTCAGAACATTACAGTTTCGAGTTTCGACAGCATATTTTCAAACAGCCTCTTGTAAGCTGTTTTTTTCAGTAAGCTCACAGTTGATGAGCCTGATAGGAGCAAAGATCTCCTGTCTACACTCTACAGTGCATAAGATTTGGCCCAAAAAGATACATAGGCACGTACAAGAAAACTAATTCGTTCAGTAACGCATCACTGTTATGAGAGAAAATTTGCAAGTCAATGGCATCAGAGTTTCAGAGAAACAACATGTCTTTTAGAAATTTGTACATGCTCAACTGCTCAAGCCTCAAGGTACTGTTCGCATTATTGCAGCGACTACTACAACTGAAGAAATTGTACAAGAAAAAAATCAGAATCGGAGACTCTCCATGTATTGGGCTTGCAACCTGATGGATGTTTTCAGTCATGCTTTCGTAACGCGGACAGTAGATCACACATGCTAGCTGATCAAGTACTGTGTGCTGACTGCTGAGTACCTCCAAGAACATGGCTTCCCCTATTTCTTTTTTACTAGTGAAAAGGACAGTGAGATCAAGTAATCATGGCTGGTGGCTGGTGCTGGTTTGTCCTGCGAGAAAAATATTGCTGGCTGGTTACTGGTGACTAGTTTGTTCTGAGAGAAAAGTACTAGTGGCTGATAAGTAAGACGAACAGGGCGTAAATCTTTAGACCTGCCGGGAGGCCTGGCTATAAATAGGAGATGGCTGACACTAAGAGCTACATATACATGAAGTGTATACAGGAACAACAGAGTATGTCTTCCCAACCTCACTTGCTTTGAGCCTTTGAGCCTCTTCAGTTCTCCTCTCATTCTCTGTCATCTGTCCTTGTCCGAGTTTAGGCTTGGGTGTCATCAGGAATTTATAGTGATGAGTGTTGCAGTAACGTGGTATGTTACTACTCCTGTTCTGATCATGCGAGTAGCTGATCCAGTTCCCATAAGTCTGTTGATGGTTCAATGTTTCAAGCCCGTTTTTCATGACCTCATCAGGTTCTTTGTTTCCTGCAGGTGCGTCCAATCCTGGTAAAGCTGTTTTCTAGAGAACAGCTCAAGCTCCATTTTGTGTAACATCATGATTTTGTGCTTCTAGTAGAGCTTCTACAGAGCTCTACAGAGCTGTCACCAAATTCTGTGCTGTTGATGGGGGGAGGCGAATTGTTCTTTTGTTTCTATTATTTTGTTAATTTTTTTGTGCACCCTACTACAAGTTCCATCACCTCTCTAGTATTGCTTCTACAAGTGCGTTGAGAGGATGGTACCACTCAATTCTGTGCTGTGGATGGTGGAGACGAGTTGTTCTTTTTGGTTTCTTATCTGTTGACATTGGTCTGAGCTTGAGAACTAGCTGTGAAAAATTGCATGAATTGCTCCCCGTTCTGTGCTGGCCAGAAAGGTAGCTTTTTTCTCTCTGCTTATTATTGTTCTGCTTCAGCAGTAGCAGTGAGCTTGAGGCACAGCATTCTGCATTTGGTGAGGTACTGAGGTGCCTTCTTCATCAATCCCAAATGGATTCCTCACCTGCAGAGGTAATTCACACAGTACGGAGTATTTACTAGATGTTCTATTTCCGAAATCAATTCTTACTCAAAATGTCAGGACAGATGATTACAATTTTTTTTGTTACTATAATCATTGCTGTTTTGCATCAACTAGGATGCATGCTGAGGCAGTGGTGGTGTCCAACCACCCGATTTGGCAGATCAGTCAACATACCAAATTTTCATGCTTGATTTTGTCCAACGTAATGTGTTGTCAGTATGTTTTTGAGTAATGTTCCCAAATTGTGAGAGATACGCGGTCTTCATCATCAGGCAGAGGCAACCCTAGGGCCGGCATGTTTCCGTCCCCCTTCTCAATTTTTGGAATCCAAAATTCCAATCAGCTGTGGTCTCCTCAATCCATGCCGTGCTTATCCCCATTCTTGATTCTTACCGGCGATTACCAGCTCACCGATTATCTTGATTGGCATCTAATAATCTCCTCCAAAAACATGCTTTTATTCGAATACCTTTTTTGAACGAGACCAATCAATCAAATCCCGTTTTTAAACGAGAACCAATCAATCAATTCCACAATTAGGTTGATTGCCTTCTCATCCAATATCTTCGTAACGAAAGAATTCCATGCTTGAAGAGAGGCCAGAACATTGTCTATCCCGGCATGCGTGACTGGTGAGGCCCTCGCTCTCGTCCTCCTGGCTCCATTTGTTGCTCTTCCTCAGCTGACGGCCTCAAGAAAGCTCCACTTGTTGTACTTCCTCTTGACTGTGCCCGTGGCCGTGGCCTCGCCGCCGCTTCCAGCGGATGATCCGACGGAAGCTGCAGTTGACGTCGTCGAGGATGCACACTGACACCGTGCCGGCGTGCCGCCCTCCTCGGTCGGCTCATGGGCACTTCCGTGATGGTGATGACCGGCCGCTCACCGTCACCGGTTGTCAGCGTTGCGGATGAGGCCGCGTGCACTGGCTGTCCAAGGAGAGCCGCGCGGTGCCGGTGTCCATCCTCGCCGGCGTGCTCTGTCACCTCCGTCGGCTCATCCGCTGGAAGCACATGCAAGCTCGAGCAAGTACAAAAATGGAGCCTGGAAGATGAGTGGGTAAGGTTCATCGCAAGTTCTCAACTCCAGTCGATCGTGGTGGTCGTCATCCTCATTGCCTCCGGTGAGTCAATGGATCATCATCTGATCTGATGCATTTCGGATCCTCAGTTGCGTTGGTTTACCTTGCTCGGTTGAAAGCAGAGTCTATAACATATTTCAGAATCATGACAGGTACAATGTTCAGAAGTACAATGTTGAGAAAATCAGAAGTCACGCGCTACATCTGAACATATGCAGATTTGTCAGAGTTGTTTATTAACGATACCGCAATTTTATTACTCGACGTAATTTAATTGCTATTGTGTATTCTGATGCAAACGTTATAAGAAACGAAATTGCATGAGCATGTTGTATTAGTTTGTAGGATCAATGGCCCGTAGAAGAAGGTTTGAATATGTGCCTTCTTTTCATTTTCTAAAGCATGAAAGAAATCTTAGCCTATCAACCTTATACCGATGTAGTTTTCACCCAGGAGTATTCCAGGGTATCGAATCCACAGGGAACGTGTGTGCACTAGTGAAGAATCAAGGTCGGTCTTGGACGAGAGAATATATGATAATAGTGTAGGAGAGGTAGAGAGGGTTCCGAAGGATTCTGGATACTAAAGATAAGATCAGCGTTTGCTACGATGCTTGCTTCGGGACGCTCAACCATCCTAACCCGGAAAGGGATGAGAAGGGGTCCTACTGCGCTCTAGTGGATCTCACGTGGTGGACTACGTAGGCCGTCAGGGCTGTCACCACCTAGGGCTACCACAACAATCCGTGCCACTAGGTGTACTCCGAGGTAATCGCAAGACTAGACACCACGTCTACTCTAGTGACTACTATTCTAGCTTTGCAATTACTAGAACACTAATCAAAGCAAGGAGCCCACAAGCATAAATAATAAAGTTGAACTTAATTAATTAAATAAATCCAGAATGCTTAAGAGTTACCCGGATGTTACTCGAAGTGGAGCCGCATCCGCCGAGGTACAAGAGGAAGGGAGGAAGCCGACAACTCCGACTTCTCTCGGACTCGCACCTCAACTCTCACCTAATTCTAACACTAATTTGGTAGGGCTTCGCCTTGATCTCTGCTTCTCTGTCCGTCCTTTGAAGTGAGGAGGATGGCTTCTATTTATAGGGGGAGGAAACTTGGGAGAGTGGAGGTCCTTCCCCTCTTTCCAGAGCCGAAACCGACCCCCCGGTACTGTAGCATGCAGGGGAAGGTGCCTGAGGCGGTGGAGAAGAAAACCTGGAGAAAACTGGATCCTAAGAGCAACTCCAAAAGAGTGTGAAAAAATTGTCCCCAAAAACAAGATATTGGACCCCATGCTAAAAAATTTGTGCACCAAAAACAAATCTCCCACAGCAGAATGCTAATAACTATTCCCTAAAATTTCAAAATAGGCCACGTCATCATAATTGGGCCCATTAGTTGGACAGCCCACACCATACCCTATCCCCTAGCAGCCCCGACGCCTGGTCGCCAACCTCCCTGCGCTCGCCGCCCTCCCTGATCGCCGCAACAGGGAGGGGTTCAGGACTTCGCCGCCGCAGGAAAAAACATTCGCCCTCCAGGTACGTGCCATCACTTTTGGGTATGATCTCCAATTTCAAGTACAGATTCGTAAAACGAGTTGGTAATGAAATTTCAGATTGGTTAACGAAATAGTTATGAGTCGACAAAGCTTTCTCATGAAGCGTGCGTTGGAGTCGTCGTCGTCGTCGTCAGACGAGGACGATGATTTTCTATTCTCTGTTACTCATGTGGCCATGACTGAGAATGAGTCCGATGATGAAACAAAACATCATGGTTCTATTCATGGACACAAAGTTCTTCGGCGGGACAGACAGGAAGGACATGATAGGTTGTTTAAAGATTATTTTTCAGATAATCCTACGTACGGGCCTAATTATTTCAGACGTCGGTATGTACACAATAATTTGTACAGACTAAAGTTTAATTAATTCATATTCGTATCTCTGATTATAGTTGATGTGTAGGTTTCGAATGGGGCGTCCACTGTTTGAGCGCATATGGCATGCTGTTGAAGCACACGATGACTATTTCGTGCAGAAAAGGAATGCTGCTAGCATACTTGGGCTGTCTAGTTTGCAAAAGATTACAGCAGCATTTCGGATGTTAACATATGGAGTTGCAGCTGATGCTATTGATGATTATATCCGTATTGCTGAGAGTACCACTATTCAGAGCCTGAGAAGATTTGTCAATGCTGTGGTGGAGGTTTTTGGAGATGAGTACTTGAGAGAACCTAATGAAGAAGACACCGCAAGATTACTTGCAATTGCAGAGCGTAGAGGTTTTCCCGATAATCTGGGGTCGGTTGATTGTATGCATTGGGTGTGGAAAAATTGTCCTTCAGCATGGCAAGGTATGTACACCGGGCATGTGCATGATCCTACAATTATACTTGAAGCTGTTGCAAACAAGGATCTTTGGATTTGGCATGCTTTCTTCGGGATGCCTGGTTCCCACAACGACATCAACGTTTTGCACCGTTCTTCTTTATTTGCGCGGCTAGCGGAAGGTCAAGCTCCGGAGGTCAAGTATACAATTAATAATCATGAATATACAATGGGTTATTATCTTGCTGATGGCATTTATCCTGACTGGGCCACATTTGTGAAGACCATACAAGAACCACAAGGTAACAAGAACAAATATTTTGCAACTGCTCAAGAATCTTGTAGGAAAGATGTGGAACGAGCCTTTGGGGTTCTACAGTCTCGTTTCGCTATTGTGAGGGGGCCAGCTCGTTTTTGGGATGAAGCCACCCTCGGTCAAATCATGAGGGCTTGTGTTATTATGCACAACATGATTGTTGAGGATGAGCGCGGTCAAGAGGAGGATTTACATTTTGATGGAATGGGAGAAAAGGTGAAGCCATCTCACAACAAGACACCAGAACTTGAGGAGTTTATTAAAAACTACAAGAACATAAAGGACAACGAGGTTCACAAATAGCTTCAAGATGACCTCGTGGAGCACCTTTGGCAACATCATCCAGACCTCTACCAACGATTATGAATTTTTTTTGCACCAAGATATGAATAATTAGGATAGTGTCACATTATTTATATTTGTCTTTCTACATTTGGGACATATTTGCTTTGTTATAAATAAGAGAGCAATACAATTAGAAAAGCTGCTTGGGCACAAATACTCGTGTGTGTTCTTGAGTCCTGTAAGTTTGAAAGCTTACACAATAATGTTTGAAGATATTATGTCCATCTCATTACATTTGATGTTTGATAATAAACCTATACATATTAAAATGAGATGAAGAAAAAAACATGACGATTTTTTTTTAAAAAAAACAGCATGTTGCAGCCCACATATTCAGCATGTTGAAACGACACATATTGAACACATAGCAAATATTATTAGTGAGAAAACATTCAAATGATTTGAGCATAGTTGAAATTCAGTATGACAAGTACAGTTCCATACCAAAGCAAATGAGAAAATTAAACATCACACGGTTCCAATGTTATCTGGAAGACGGAAAATATAATTAAGTGCTAGGCATAGAGAGTTGGCTCATGATCTGAGACCGCAAGAACATGTAATATGTCTTCTGATCTTCAGGCAAGGCAGTAAGGTCCATGGTCATAATCCTCTCTTCATCCCTCTTCTTCTGCAGCTGCACCTCCTCGCTCCTCACCTGAAGAAGTAGTTTTTCATTGGCAACTCGTTCTTGTTCAAGAGTAACTGCTAGTTTGTCATTTGCAACTCGTTCCTGTTCAAGCGCAAATGCTTTGTTGAACCTCTCATCTTTCTTTTGTTCTTTCTTTAGTTGCTTCTCCGCATCAGCTTCTTTCTTCTCTGTCCACATATTTTCTAAAGTTGCTGTCACACTTTTTTTCTTCTCCTGTATAAGTGCTGCCTTTGCCTTCTTCTTACCAATGGGTCTTGCCAATGCAATTGTCTGTAGGCCTTCCCCCTCATCTTGTGCACTCGGATCAGCAATCGGATCAGCACTCGGCTCATCTGTCAGATCAACAGTCGGATTTGCCTTCTGCTTCTTGTTACAAGGTACAGCAACAGCCAACTCATCAAGTTTTGCAAGCCACTTAGGTTGTGTTTTCAATATATTCCAACAATGCATGAGCTGAAATGCTTTGCCATCTCGGTCTTCTGACTTGTACAAACCACATGCCTCCGCAACCTATACACACCAACATCCAAGGACATACATTAATGAGATGGAAAATTTTAAAAGTTGAATTAATCCTAGTATTACAAAGTGAGTAAGTACCTTGTCTGAAATTGTATGACCACTCTTACGCCTTAACTCAATCCGTGTAAGGCATCCGCAAAATTTGTTCACACATCTCTGTATGGTCTCCCACCGATGCTTCAGAGAACTAATGGTACGCTTCGACTGACATTTCTTGTGTTTATGGAAGTACTCACTGATTCGAGTCCAATACGTAGTACTTTTTTGATCTTTACCTGTGATTGGATCCAAACTTATATTTAGCCATCCTGAAACCAAAATCTCATCTTCGTGGGTACTGAAATTCTTTTGTCTCTTATGGTTTGGCCTCTGGGAGGGGGCTAATGCACTGTCTTGATTTGCTTGTGAATGCTGAGAAGCAAATGTGTGGTCAACATGATCAAATTCAGCTTCATTTGTTTCATTCATCATCATGTTAGAATAATATCCTTGTCCTGCAACAATTAAATATATCTGTAAGGCATGCAATGGCAAAGAGTACTGAAAGATACACCTAATGGCATACATACTCAGTGAGGCTCAGTTTGAACTGGTAGCAGAAACTTCAGTAATTAAGTTACTACAATGACAAACAATAGATATTTATCTTCTGCTGAACCTATTTGGACTAGCAGCTAGCTGATTCAATTTGCTTCAGTATCACTACTCCTCCTAATTCATTGTCGCTGTAATGGGTTAGTTAGAGCTGCAACCAAACAGAACAAGATCGATGAAGCTCTTTGTACAAATATTCTTTCATTAGTTAGTTAAAGCAAGGTACATTGGATCGCTTGGATGGTTCACCTAATTAATCTGATTGAGGTCGATAGTGCAGTTGATCAATTTAGCTTAATTTGGTAAGACATAAATAGCCCAAACATTAAAAATGTATGCAAACCAAATAGTTTCATGAGTGTGACATTAGCTTAATTTGGTAACACACATATACCCCAGGATAGCAAGCAATGAGTGTGATATTAGTTTAACTATAGACATGAGGGAACAATCATCACATACAAACCAACAAATCATGTATGCAAATCATAAATCACAAATAAAGTGTTGACTGTTGACTGCCTAATCACACATCCCACCTGACAAATGATTTATTAAAAGCAAATTGGGTGAATATTATAAAACCAATCACATATCCTCCGATGCAAAGACATGTAAATTTGACTTTACAATATATGTTTTCCATCTGTTATCCTTGTGAATTCAAATGAGCACATAGGAACCATACCATTAACAACAGAGTCGTCGCTGCCTCCATGTTCGAATGCACCAGCGGGATCGAAGCTATCGCTGGGAAGGTCGAGGTCCTCGCTGCCGGCAACCTGCAAATACGTGTTGCCTCCCGTCCATTGAGCCATCTGGACGCCGGGCATCAGATGATGCTGGACGCCGCCGGGCCCCTGGGGAGGCTGGCCGCCGCCGGGCATCAGATGATGCTGGACGCCGCCGGGCCCCTGGGGAGGCTGGACGCCGCCGGGCATCATCTGATGCTGGACGCCGCCGGGGCCCTGGGGAGGCTGGACGCCGCCGGACATCAGAGGAGGCTGGGCGCCGCCGGGCCCCTGGCCGCCGCCACGCATCAGAAGAAGCTAGGCGCAGCCGGGCCCCTGGGGAGATTCGCCGCCGCCGGACCTCACAGGAGGCTGGCCGCCACTGGGCAAATGAGGAGGCTGGCCGCCGACGGCCACGATGCGCCGCTGAGTGCTCCCGCCGCCATGCTTTCCTGCGGGATGCCGGAGAGGAGGTGGTCGCCGTGCTTCTTGCATGTCGCTGCCGCCGGCCCTCCTGTGCAGCCGGTGCCGCCGGCGCGCGAGCTTCAGGCGCGCGGGAATACTCCCGCCAAGGAATCACCCGCGCGGGAAATTGGATTGGGGAGGATTGGGGTAGGATTCGGCTGCCGAAGATTTGCGGCTGGAGTCCGTCCTTTTTCGCGTCGCCAATTTTTTCGCCTCCCCTTCGCACTCTGTTGGACCGGTGGTTTTCTTTTTTTCACCCGAAACCGGCTTTTGGGGTCAAGATTGGGACTCTTTTGGAGTTGCTCTAAGGTGCTGAACCGGGCCTGAACCGCTGACTGGGTCGCTGAAATGGCACTAGAAAGGGAAAACCAGGCGAACCAGGGGCCCAACCGCCCGGCCAGGCCAGCCGACCGGCTGCCAACCCCTGAGTGCCCGCCACCTGGCGGCCCGGGCCGACTCCCGCGCGGGGGAGGGCGCACGCGCCAGGCGTTGTCGCGTTGACCCGCGCCGCGAGTCGCATGCAGGCGAACGACGGCCCAGGCACACGCGCGCGATGCGCCGCGGCGCGGCCTGCGGCCAATGGCTGCCTGCCACGTGGCGCCACCCGGTGCTTCCCCGCGCTCGGCTCGTACGGCGATGGGGTGCTGACGTCAGCAGATCTTGTATTTTTATTTCTTTAATAACTTTTCCATCCGAGCTCCGATGTAGACAAATAATATATCCATTTTGATCGTCTCGACGAGCTCGTCGCAATGGTGCAATCCAATTTGGTATTTGAGGTTGTTTGTGATAATACCATATTTTATTCTATAATTGCTCATTTGCACCTGCAACCAAATATACACCAAAGCTTGTGGAATTTGTTAGATTATAACCCTATAGCTTTGGTGCACATTTTCAATGAGTAACTTTTATCCGAAGTTGACGGTCAAAAATAGGGACTTAACGACCATCAACACTGGGCTCCGGGTACGGAAACGTGGGGGTTAGACCAAATTCTGGAAAACACTAGTGAATATGTGCCATTTGACTGAAAATGCTTAACGAACATGTGCAATTTTCAAAACGTAGGACGATGGCTAACGAACGGGTGAAAACGAACTCCGGAGCAAACCCCGACTTCCCATGACCTATGGCACATGTTCCCATTAGTTGCAGATCTGCTTACCAAAGGTTTACCGCCCAGTGGGTTGAGAGAACACATAGTCGACATGGGTCAATGGTAGAACCGATGATTTCTGGATTACTAAGGGCATAGAGTATGGTCCGTTCAAAATAGGTAAATGTACTGTGGCTGGTTAATCTGATGGTCATTACTATCATGATGACCCATGCTCGGTATACTTATTTGTGATGAAGTGGGTACCAAGCGAAGAGCTGAAGATGAGATCAAGGGGGAGAATGTTAGTTTGATCTCCACCGGTTGGCCTTTGGACCAATCGGGGCCTTGATCGCGTCTTGATTGGGGACGCCCAGCCAAAATAGATGGCTGGTGGGCCCCTGTCGCGCAGCGGCATAAATGGGAGGTGGGGGCACGGTACAAAGCACAAGGTTCGTCACTGCTGCCAGTCCCCACCGTCCTAACCCTTGGCCGGTCGAGAGGGGTGCTGCTACCGGCGGGAAGCGCCACCAGCACCGGTACCACCATCCTGCTACCCCGGTTGTCACTGCGCTTCACTGACGATCTTCATGGCACTACACAGTGACGACGAGCTCCATCTGCATCGACAACATCATCCTCTACTACCAAATCACCACGGTGCACTTCTTTGTGATCTTTCTCCCTCTCCCTCTCCATCTCGAGTTTCTCCCGGTTAATCATCGGATCACCATGTTTTGCACCAACTGTGAAAGAGAAAGACCCACCGATCTACACCTAGTCGATCCGCAAGATTTAACATAACTTCCTAGTGCATTAAAGGAGTAGAAGTTGATCCCTTATTCATCATGTTGCGAAAAAGCATCCCAGCCCTGTAGAAGTATGGCCTACGGGACGTTTGCAGTTCGGGTCGATATAAACAACCTAACTACAAGGGACCACAATTAATAACTTTAGAAAGGTGACACAATGATGACTAAACTAGTTGATAGCCCGCGCGTTGCTGCGGGAATTTTTAAACAAAGTTGTAAGTTGAAAAATTTAAAGTATAAACTAAGATGAGTGCATTACAATATTCTTTTACAAACGACACTATATATGAAAATATGTCCATTTTATTGAGAGAAAACGGTTGTTAAATGATTGATCTTTCACGTCTTTCTATTGTTGGAATTTTGAAGCATGATACTCACAAAGATGTATGAATGCTATAGTCACAGAAAATCGGTGGAAGACATGAATAGATGATGTAGTGGATGATGACGTAACATCTGAGGTGGATATCTTGCATATTGAGAGAATTATAGGCAGTAAGCTGCATGGATAGCTTAACTTCCTAGTGCATCAAAGCAGTAGAAGTTGATCCTTA
Organism: Cenchrus fungigraminus; assembly: GCA_036936925.1. Taxonomy (NCBI): domain Eukaryota; kingdom Viridiplantae; phylum Streptophyta; class Magnoliopsida; order Poales; family Poaceae; genus Cenchrus; species Cenchrus fungigraminus. Next base: position 121,017,356 of record CM072770.1, on the reverse strand, counting down.
TCATCATGCTGTGAAAAAGCATCTCAACCCTATAGAAGTACTCCCTCCGGTTTGGTAAAAGAAGTGACAAGGTTTGAGTTAAACATTGGGAATATAAATGACGAATAACTTTTAACTCGAGTTAAAAAAATGTGAAAATCATGTCAATAGATTTGTTTTGAAAATCATTTTCATAAAAATATACATATATAAATTTTCAATAATTATGTTTATAGAAAAGAGAAGTCAAAATTGTGACCGTGTTGCTGTCCTAAACGACTTCTTTTACCAAACCGGAGGGAGTATGTCCTACGTGACGTTTGCAGTTCAGGTCGATATAAACAACCTAACTACAAGGGACCACAATTAATAACGTTAGAAAGGTGACATGATGATAACTAAACTAGGTGATCCCCGCGCGTTGTTGCAGAGTTTTTTAAACAAAGATGTAAGTGAAAATTTTTAAGTATAAAATAAGGTGATTGCATTACAACATTCTTTTATATGACACTATATATGAAAATATGTTCATTTTGTTGAGAGAAAACGGTTGTTAAATGATTGATCTTTCACGTCTTTCTACTGTTGGAATTTTGAAACATGATACTCTCAAAGATGTATGGATGCTATAGTCACAGAAAATCGGTGGAAGACATGAATAGATGATCTAGTGGACGATGACGTGACATCTAAGGTGGATGACTTTGAGAGAAATATAGTTAATGTTTTTTAGTGAGTTCCATCTATATAGGTTATATAGATATGTACAACCTAACTACAGCGAGCGAGGCCACCCAATTGTTGTACCATACGGAAAGAAATTGCTTTGTTGACTTGACTTGCTTACCAGACTGAGATTGGATGAACCGTTGATCCCGTCACAAGTCAGAGCACAAGTTCTGATATAAACAAATGCCGATGCTGATTGTATTTAAATATGTAAGAATGATTGATAATATCCCATAAGGAATAATATAAGATCAAGTCCAAAACGACCGTTGCAAACTCGAAAAGTAAAAAAATGGTCCCTGGTCAATACTGTCCCTGATGCCATCTAGAAGGCGTTTATGGAGACAGCTAATAAGCACAAACCGGCAAAAAGGGTCCTCAGCTTAAGACGTGGTTTAGTCCTCCTAGTTAATTTCAATGCCAAGTGGACATGTTACATCACATCAACGATCATTACATCACATCAAGTAGTGCTGACACTCCTCAACAGATCAATCATAGATTCATAGCTAAAAACGAGCCATGTGCGAGAGCGGGTTTCCATTCAGTTCGCAAATGTATTTCCAAAGTGCGGAGCATACCGTCATCCATTGCTGGAAATTCATTGGGATGGACGACCATGTCACCGGCACTAGAAAACCATTTAAAAACACAAAAAATAAACTGGCAGGAACCACCACCCTTCCTGCGCCCGTGGTCTCCAGCCAGGAGGCTGAGCAAGGCTCTGGGCAACATGGGCCATGTGCTCCCGTTGCTGACTGGGCCCCACCGCCGGGAGGTGGGATCTCCCCACGCTGCACAACTAGGCAGCGAAGGAAGCAGGTTCGCCTTGTTGTGCTCGGTCCCGTTTACTTCTCAAAAATTTCAACAACTACCCGTTACATCAATCTCTAAATACTAATTAGGAGTATTAAATTTGGATTAATGACAAAACTCATTTCACAACTCATACCTTAATTTTTTAGACGAATCTAACGAGCCTAATTATGTCATGATTAGACAACTTTGTGCTACAGTAACCAATCTCTAATGATGGATTAATTAGACTTAATGGATTTGTCTCACAATTTCCGGTTCATTCGTGTAATTATTTTTGTAATTAGTCTACGTTCAATACTCCTAATAGAACTTGTATCATGCGTGTACGTTTAGAAACAACAATACACGAAATTGTGCATTGAGGAGATATGTTTCATCCTAGTTTCAAATGTTTCTTGATGATGTGTCATCCTAGGTAATCATGTCCATGAAATTTCTACCGAGAATGGCCTTAGAATGCAAAGGAGAGGGACCCACGCAGTCTCGGTTGCACTACAAGAAATTTTTCATCATAAACTGTGGCAAATACCATTTGGCACTAGTCGAGGGTCATAAACCATTGTTTGTGATGTTCTTTATTTTGGTGCATTACCAAGTACTTGTTAGTATTTTGTTATAGCACTTCACATGTGAGTGTTCGGGGTATTGTATTTTCCCGCAAACGGGATGGTAAAGGTTTTCTAGCTAATTCAACAAAAGATGACAAGAGGAAGATTGTCCTGTGTAGCTAGGTTGTCGAAGGATAGAGATCCTGAAAGGATAAATTCAGTTCCTAAGTGATTACTTCGGGCATTGGTTTACACCTAGTTTACTAAATGCCTTAGCCTTTAACTCTAATACATACCCGAACAGGAAAGGGCCGCTACAAAGGGTGCACAGGGATGTTTCGATGTGCCACCTACCTTACTCTGATCCATCTAGCACGTAACCTCTTACCTAGACACCACATCTACGCTATTGATTACTACTCTAGCATTGATGAGGATTATACATGTTTATAGGAAGTCCTCTACTAGCATTCCCTACAAGAACATAACAATGAACCCTCAAATAATAATAACTAAGGTGTGGCCTTGCCGGAAGAACTTACCATCATAGACGAACTTGGATACTTACTCATGTGGATTGTATCCAATGAGGAACAAGCCAAGTAAGGCCGCCACCAAACCTAAGACTTCTCCTCCAGACTACATCGTCACTCACTCTAGACTACTCCCTCTCTTCTGTCGTGTGCCTTGATGTGTTGTGTTGAATGACAGAGCCCTCCCATGCGAAATCATAGATGGAAACCTTGTGCACCACCTTGGGGAGAGCTAGCGTCAGAGATCTTCCCGCTTAAGTTTGCATGCACGGGCTAGCTTGAGGTCAACCGACCCTAGGGGGAGTTTAGTTTGTATCATGCTAGTCTCATGAGCTTGTGATCCACCTTAGTTATACACACATGTGGTATCTTCATTGATATCATACATATGGATCATGGTTCATGCGGCTTTCTCCCTTGTATTTAACATTTCTCTTTGAGCTATGATTGCTAGGACTTGCTACATTTCCTTTGGAGACCCTTTTGTTTTGGACACTTTTTGGAGATTTTATTCCAAAAGGGGAGAAATTGAGCCAAAGCAAGCTAGTGTTTCCAAAGGGGGAAAAGTAAGCTATGTGTGAACATAGAAAGAGAAGATAAAAAGGGAGAGGTATGATCTAGGGGGAGGTTGGATGATGGTAAGCATCCAAGCAAGTGTAAGTGGTTCAATTTAGTTAATTTTTGCAAAATTATGCTTTCTTTGATTGTGTTGTCATAAATCACAAAAAGGGGGAGATTGTAGCGAACTTGGCCTCATAAGCCATTTTTTCGAGTTTGATTTTGGTGATTAATGACAATATGATCAATGGGCGTTGAGCATGTCTCTGTAGGCATTCCTAGGTCCCATGGATATTACCACAAGTTAACATATCCGGACCAATTTAACATGTCATACCACAAGTTAAGCAAAGTTAACATACCATGCACAAGTTAACATGTGCATAGCAAAAAATAAGGACTTATTATATATTTTGAGGCTATAAGTGATGGTATGTTAAGTGATGGTGTGTTAAGTTCAAGTGATGGCAAGTGGAAGATGCAAAGAGAACAACAAAGAGGTACTGTCAGATGAACCGACGGTCCATTTTCTAGATGCGCCGGATGAACTCAAGAGGAGAAGCAACGATTAGCTCGCAGGAATTTATAGCACCAGATGAACCGACGGTCTGGTTGGTTCAACCGTCGGTCTATCCGATGATCAGTTTGAAACAAGACAGAGACGCGCCAAGACAGGAGCAGTAGCACCAGATGAACCGACGGGCAGGCATCAGTTCATCCGGGCAGTACATCAGCTAACAGTAAGGTTTTGACGCGAAGGTCTTCAACACCAGATGAACCGATGGTTACAAGGGTTTGAGCAGCAGTTCATCCGACGACCTTGAAAAGCTAACATTGAGGGTCTGCCCGAGGAGTCTTCAGCACCGGATGAACCGACAGTGCGTCGGTCAATGCGTCAGATTATTTGTGTCAACGGTCAAGTGAGGTGGAAGGCAACCGCTAGTAGCACTGGATGAACCGACGCCCTGAAAAAGCATAGCGTCGGATCATCCGATGGTACTACTTTCAGCAGCTTTTAGTTGACAGTTAGTTTGATGCCGTGGGCTATTTATACCCCTTCCACCCCGCCATTTGAGGTTGCTGGATTATGTGGAAGTGCAAAGGAGTACAAGATACTTAAAAGATCATATCCAAGCCATCAAAGTGCTAAATTGCTCATCCAAAGACTTGCACATGCTTTGTGTGTGCTTAGTGCTAGGCTTAGCTTAGAGCTGAGTGAGTGCAAGGTGTGCCTACCTTGTGAGGTGATTCTTGAGTGAATCAAGCTTTACAAGGTATGCCGAAAGCCTTGAGGCCTAAGTGGCTCACCGGCAATCGTCTTTGACCCTCCGGCTTGGTGTGGAGTGGCGAGGACCCTTTGTGCGGGAGACGTGGAGACCCCCTTCCCTTGGTGGAGAAGCTCCTTAGTAGAGGCGACATCAAGGTGACCAAGGGAACTTGGCGAGTCAAGTGGTGCTCTTGGGAGAGACTTGGTGACTGGGGAGCAATACTCTTGTGTGAGTGCTTCAACAATGTGGACTAGGGGTGACTTAGTGCCTACCGATACCACGAGATAAATTGCGTGTCAAGAGTTTGCTTCCTCTCATCCCTCTTTACGTTTCCGCTTTACTTTCTTGCAATCCTTGCTTGCCTTTTCTTTCGTAGAGTAGTATCATGCTAGGATTGGCTATAGGTTGCAAAACTTGTTTTAGGATGAGGGTTTCACACTAGATCAACCTTAGATTGCACATCTAGATATAATTGATCTAGTTTACTTAATGCAAAGTAGTGTAAGCCATAAGTTAGATTTTTAAGTTGCCTAATTCACCCCTCCCCCTCTTAGTCTACAAGCATCCGATTCCTTACAGATTGTGGCAATTACTTAACATCACTAGAAATGTCATAATCTAGGTCCTGCATAGCAATCCAACTTGGACCACGTGTGTATGTGGTGTCCAATGTGGCGTGATAATTAAGACAAACTGCTATCATGAATCGATTTATGCCTAATTATTAATGGACAACCTAATATTTATGTTTTATTTTTGTTCATGGAATTTTCTTCATTAATCGACAATTCTCTTGTTGTATCAGCAATTAACGCAACAGGCCTCATATGCAGGTTTGGGTTGAGGTTACAGATACCGGGGAATACGACAAGGCACCACCGTACCGCTGACTTGGAGCACAATGCATGCACCTAAGGGATTTGGGGAAATATAATTGAGATATGATGATATTGATTATTATGTCTTGACTTCGAGGCAGATATCACCGTCCCACATGTGCTCCAAAGCATCTCCATGCAAGTTGCCAACTTGGCTGTGGTATTTTATGATATGAAGCCGGTGGCCCTGAGGATCGGAGCTTTATTAATACATCCCTTGCCGTCTGTCACCGTGCACGCTTCAAGCCTTTGGAGCATTGCTACTGCTACTGCCACCTCTATTGAACTCACTAGCCAAAGAAAGAGAGAGCGGAGGGAGGACAGCCATGGAGGCGACCGCATTGAGCGTGGGCAAGGCGGTGCTCGACGGGGCGTTGGGATACGCCAAGTCCTTGGTCACCCAGGAGATCGCCCTCCAGCTTGGTGTCAAGAGCGACGTAGACTTCATCGGAGAGGAGCTCGAGGCAATGAAGGCATTCCTGATGGATGCCGACGAAGAGCAAGACAAGCTCAAGGTGCTCCAGCTGACTTGGGTGAAGCAGGTCCGTGAGACGGCTTACAGTGTCGAGGACAACCTCATGGACTTCGCCCGTCACTCAGAGAAGAAGGCGCGAAGCTGGTGCATCCCTCGCATCCTCTTGGAGCGCCGCAACATCGCCAAGGAGGTGATGGACCTTAGGTCCAAGGTGGCTGAGGTCAGCAACAGGAAGGAGCGATACATACTCTCTACCAGCTCCGGCTATAATCAGGCCACAACCGCAGAGGAGCAAGGCAACGTTCACAGTGCTGCGGCAATTTTGGCCATTAATGAAGCCAGCCGTACTGCTGTGGAGCTCGAAAATCCAAAGATTGATCTTGGGCAGTTGATTACCAATGAGGACAAGGACCTTAGAGTGATCTCAGTGTGGGGATCAGCTGGTGTTCTCGGCAAGACAACCACTATCAGAGAGGCTTATGCACATCATGTGGTATATGAAAAGTTCAGCTGCCGTGCCTGGGTGACGTTGACAAATCCTGTCCGCCTAAGTGATTTCTTCCTCAGCTTGCTGAGGCAGTTTTATGTATATTCAAACGAGATCGCTGCAAAAAAGAACGAGATCGCTGCAAAAGGACCGCAAGGAGAAGGTGCAGGCTATAATGTGCACAATCTGTTGGACACAGAGAAGAGCCCTTATGCGGATCAGGTTTCAAACTTTGTTTGTAACGAGAGATACCTGATAGTCGTTGAGGGCCTAACCTCAATTGGAGAGTGGGATTGGATCAAAACATATTTCCCCGACAAGAAAAATGGGAGCCGTGTGATTGTATCCACGCAACAAGTGGAAGTAGCCAAATTCTGCCTGCCCAGACAGCCGTACCAAGCAACAGAGCTCGAGCAATTATCATCTGATCAGCCTATTTATATTTTCCACAACGAGGTAATGTTGGTACTAATAATCCATTTATCTTTGACGTTCAATTTTCTGGTACGTGGTACAGTAGTCATGCATACATATACATACTCTCACAGACACTTTAATTTATTTTCTCTTATTTATTTTTCAATATAACGGGGTACCATTTTACTATTCAGTACGTACGTATGCTTGTTGTATTTCACATATGCGACCCCTAGCTTGTTGTAAAACCAAAACTATGGGGCTACAATCTGCCACAAACAGGTAACTTAATATTAACCATCTACCACAACTAATACGTCCCTAGTTGCAAACCACTAATGCCAATTGCAACTCGACCTAAAATTACAGTTAACTATCAATATTAACCCTTAAGAACCTAGTACTAAAGGTTTCCATTTAGTATCAGTATGAGGGCACCAGTTAAACAACCGTTATTAAAAGCCGGTTGAGCACCGGTACTAAAGGCCCATTCCCTGGCCGGTGGTGGCAGCTAAGGTGTTTCTATAGTACTTTGGATGTTATTATTGTAGTTCGTTCCAACACAACAGCTGTAACTCACAATGCACACGGTTTGTAATTATAATGGATAGACATATATATATCTACAAACTTTTGAACCTATTTTTAAAAACTATGAAAATATACCCATTAATAATCTCATATTGTGAAGCATATACTTCTGAGTATGATAATTCCAAAATTTGTGATTACGAAAAAAAATAGTGAGAGTCTCAACATATACATCTGAGTAAGATAATTCAAACATTTGTGATTTGTTCCCTTCAATATAAACCCTATGTAAATTTCTGCCCCCCCCCCCGCACTCACGTTGTGCTGTAAAAACTCTGTATCCCAAAAGGGCTTGGCTTGCAAAAAGCCCAATGAAATTCAGGTGGGGATGCCCCCCCCCACCCCCCGTGACCATTCAAAAAAAACATTTGTGATTCCGAAATATGGTTTATATTGATTGATGAGGGACCTCACAAGTAGCTGTAAGCATGTAAAAACTGCATGACGCAACATGGGACTCTACTCCTACTATGCAACAATTTGGCTAATTGCAATTCTAATGACAACTAGTCATGTAACTAGGTACTGCAGAAAGTTGGTAAACAGAGAGATGACCATGTTGTTACTCAGTTTAAATACTCATTAGTATGTACTAGAGGTTGTTTAATATTATAAGAGATTTTTACGGTGCATTTGTAGTATTGGGAAGTATTGAGAAGTATTGGGTAGTATTGAGAAGTATCAAGCATTTTGATATTCCCACCATCTAAAAAATTAACTAAATGTTGGTGTGGGTCCCACCAATTTGATACTTCCTAATACTTCCCCATAGCAACTTCCTGATACTTCCACCGTTAGATTTCGTCGGATGGACGGCTCATAAAAAAAAGAAGCACCTTAAAATTTCTCTTATAATATTTGTTTCCTTATTTTTTTCGGTACAAAACCTTTTAGTTCTTTATTTTGTTCATGCAATACCTTATTACCAGTTGGGATTGCCAACCGGTACTAATAGGAACCTTTTACTATAAGGTGGATGATCGGGTACCGAAGGGACCCTTTTAGTACAGGTATTATAATACTAGTTGCAAAATTTAGTATCAAATGAGGGTTGACACACAATGCTAAAATGAGGTTGCAATTTACACACAATGCTAAAATCAGATGGAAGCGTGTCAACAATTTACACACTGCTGGCTCTGACATGTACGTGCGTTTGTGCATGGAGTTTTTAATTTACATGATCATGTAGCTATCTATATCAATCTTTTTTTAGGAAAAGTTTTCGAAACGACATAGAGGATCTAATACATGGGTTACTCAGGTTGGGCCTTCCAGCTCCAGTGCCATACTAGATGAAACTCAACATCAATTTGCTCCTCATGGTGGAGGCCTAGGAAGAAAGCAGGTTGGCCCTGGGCCTTCCAGTTCCAGTGAGATAAAGGAGAAAACACAACCTCAAATAATCTCTACGGTTGGCCATAGCAGGACTTTGGTCGCCTTTAGTGAAGAACTGGTTGGACGCATGAATGAAAAACAATATATTATCAATTTGATTGGCCAACCTCACAATCGTAAGAATCGTAAGGTGATCTCACTCTGGGGAATGGGAGGTCTTGGGAAAACCACTCTCATCCGAAGTGTCTACCAGGACCAACACCTTGGTAGATGGAAATGTGCTTGGGTGACCACGCCACACCCTTTCAACTATGAAGAAATTCTTGGAAACTTAGTTATGCATCTTGAGAATGATGTTGATAAAGATGTTGCCACAAAAATCGGCAAAAAGAAGGAAAAGAAGGCAGCCACAGCCATTCGACTTCAAGAATTGATTGCCAAGACAAGACACCTAGTGACGCGTGAATGTCTTGTTGTTATTGATGATTTATCATATACCGAGGATTGGAACCTGATCGAACAAAACTTGGCAAATGCTGGATGTGTCATTGTCACCACAAGGGAAAAGTTTGTTGCCATGCACTGTTCAAGGGAAGATAGGAACGTTTACAACCTTCAACGTCTTGAATACCCTGCTGCAATCGAACTATTTAAAAAGAAGGTATGTCTGAAACTACATCTTTGTTTTTATATATTTATCCAAAAGTTAATCGAAATTGTGTTACTTTGTTACTACCACTACGGGAGAAGCAAAATTCCCCGAGTGTCCCTTGCTTCCCCGAGTGCCAAAAATCGGGCACTTAGGCAAGAGAGGCTTCCCCGAGTGCCGTAGAGTCCATGACACTCGGGGAAAAGAGGCACTCGGGGAAGGCCCTCTTCCCCGAGTGCAACACTCGGGGAAGAGAGACATTCGAAAAAGAAAATTTGCATTTGATGGCGGGAGTGGACGGAGCCGTATGGGAAAAATCTTCCCCGAGTGCCTTTCCCTAGCACTCGGAGAAGCTAGCCTCTTCCCCGAGTGCCTTTCACCTAGCACTCGGGGATGGCGCCGATGGCGTTAAATCTTCCCCGAGAGGTAGCCTTCCCCGAGTGCACGAGATTTGGCACTCGGGGAAGGCCGCTTCACCGTGAGAAGCGTCCCCGGAAGCTCTTCCCCGAGTGTTTTTGGGCCTTCCCCGAGTGCATTTGGCACTCGAGGAAGCCGGTGTCTCCTGTAGTGTACATGTCACGTGTGTATGTACTCTCATCCGGCATTTTTGGGATAGAACCTATCATAATGAGAGAAACTAGGTATCATATTGCATTTATTGAATTTCAATGTTTTGTGCAAAGTTATGTGAATATTTTTAAAACAAGTTTCTACATCATTACAGTACTATATAATATCATGTATTGCTAGTTCTAGACATGCTTTTTCTTCACGATGTTGATGACGCTACCTGTCCTGTATCCTAAGCACACTTTTGATGCTCATTACACGATGTGTTGTATCCATATGAAATTTTGAAAATATTTGTGCATTACACAATATGAGTATGAAACTGCATGTGTTAGATGTTCGTAAGTTGAAACAACTTGATGTTCTCCCTCATTATCATTTGATAATTGCATAAGACATCATGCAACTCAGATTTATATTTTATTCATTGCCTCTATTAGTGGAATCTTGATTATGATGGTATCATAGTAGTAACTTTAAGACCAACTGAGTGGGAACTTCTCAAAAACTTACTCTACATATCAAATAGGCTGTTGATGGTATCATTGGCAAGTGACACTTTGAACATAATAACACCATCACATCAAATAAACAACATCAACATCATCACAATTTACAAAATTCAGCATTATCATCATAACTAGCTCATCATCAAGTTCATCATGCATGCACAATGTCATCAAATGCATCAACAAAAACTATTTCTGTTATAAACGATGGCGAAAACGACGAGAAGTAAAAGAGATCAAACAGCAAAGAGACACGAGATTTAACGTGGAAAACCCCCTCAATGCGAGAGGGAAAAACCATGGTTGCCAGCCAGCAAGCAACTTCACTATGATCAGAGTCCGGTTACAAACGCCAACGGCGGCGGCTTACAAGAAGTAGAATGAATCAATCTCAAATGGAAAACCCTAACGGGTTTATATATGACCCGCTCCGCTCCGGCCTTCCCCTCCCGGCGGGCCTCCGCTACGCTTCGTCAGAAGTTGGCCTCTATCTTGTGCACAATGAATTTGGATCATCAATCAACAATTTCAACATATATCCACATAAACCACTTCGCTAATAAGCATCAATAGAAAGTATTCTAATATAGTAGCTCTCGATATAAAATATGTGATCAAGTCCATAATTTAGGAAACTAATAGCTTAATTATAAGAACTAGCAACGGCAAAAGAGCAATTTATTCTTAACATTCATGTACTGCTTCTAAGGCCACCGCATGGGCCAAGCCTCCAACATAGCTCAGACCATGGAAATTATAGGAACCTTTAATGACCATCACTACCTTCTACATCACCACCCCAGCACTCTCAAAAGTGCATAGTGTGGCCTCTTGTGCCACCACCATCTCAATTGCGTGTGCAGCAGCCTTATTAGACAGCGTGTGAACCATGTTCTCCATAGAAATGGAACAAGGCGTGATGGAGCAAGGGGTGGATGAGGTGGAGGAAGATGCAAAGGTTATGGATCAGACATGATAGATTTGAAGAAGGATTGGAGGAGGTTGAAGAGGCAGTGAATCTATAGGTGGTGGAAGCGGTTGCCGCATGTGGGTAGATCTATGGCAGCATCTCTTAGTGTATGCCGGAAGGATCCTGGGTTAGAGAGAGTAAGGCAAGTGGAGAGTGTCATATAGGGGTGTTTATACCATTATACGGACCTATCTGTGGTAGTCTTAGAGTACATTGGTATGAATAGCAAATTAACCACGCTATCCTCCTCACCAAGTCTATCTTGGTCGACTTCTTAGTCTCACGACAAAGGCTCTTTACAACGCTGAATAAGATGCTTGCCACAAAGTTAATGCTCACCACTCCCTCTCTTCAAGTCACCTTGATGTCGTCTCCACTATGGAGCTTTTCCATGATGGAAAGGGTCTACTGATCCCCTGCACAAGGTCATGACCACTCCTCACGTCACAGGCTCGAAGAATATCCGTTGAGCCACTAAGGCCCTATGGGTCAGCTCACCAAGTTTACAATGTTGCTTCATTCCTCAAAGTAGTGACAAGGTAACAACACCTTGATTTCCCTAACTCTATGCCTATATTTGCACTAATCACTCATTAAGCTTGTGCTAATTGCCTTTGGATGAGCACTTGAGAAATTTGTCAATAGGATGTCTTCCTGATGTTTCTTGCTCTTTAATGGTCTTTACCAAACTACAACTCCAAATGGGCGAATAGAGGGGGTATACATAATGAGTAGCCCAAGAAGCACAAGGAGCCACTGCTCCAACGACTTGTGAAAGTTTAGTAACCACGCCGAAATATCTGAGTGTTATTCTGGATAGGAATTGGAACTTTTGCTGCACCTGTTTGAATTATGTAGCCATTTGAATCCAGAAAGAATTGCTTACATATATTTCTTATGCCTCATTCAAATCCTTGAAATTTCACACGGCATCTTCTAGAATAACCTACGAACTCTGATTTTGATGATCTTTTACTCGAAGAAAAGATTGTTAAGTTTTCTAAATGATTATCAATATATTCGGACCGTTCAATCACTTTTGAGCACTGGTCCTCAAAAATCAGCTGTAATGCATTCATTTTGTAAAGAAAAGCATATTTTGTGGTGGCAATCATACGCATTTGTTCATAGAAAAGAGTCCAACAGTGCCTATACTCTGATTGTGGCATCGGAAATCCAGTGGATATACTTTTGTATTCATCATATCAGAGCATGCTTTGACTGCAATTTTTTAGCACTGTCACTTCCTACGCAAACTCCAACATAGTCTAAATTTCTGGTGGCCACTTTTTCTGCGCATCGCATTTTGAGCATAACTGTCCACTCAAGAGTCCAATAACTCTGCCGCCAGTCTAATATAAGCCAGCGGTGATGAGATCTGTATTAGTGACTATTGGTAATTTTTTGTTCGATTTTCTGCAGGTATTTAAAGACACCACTGAGAAGGAAGATTTGAGCCCTGATATGACTGAGCAAGCACGACTTATCATAAATAAGTGTGACGGACTTCCCCTAGCAATATCAGCAATAGGTGGTTTCCTTGCAATTAAGCCTAAAACTGCAAAGGAATGGAGGAAGACATACGATCGCATTAATACTGAGTTGGAGAACAACCAAGAACTCGGGGCAATAAAAACAGTTCTCTTGAGGAGCTATGAAGGTTTACCATATCATCTAAAATCATGTTTTTTGTACCTATCCATATTTCCAGAGAAGCATAGAATTAGTCGTGAGCGTGTGATCAGGCGGTGGATTGCAGAGGGATACGCTAGGGGGAAGAATAACATTACTGCAGAGGAGGTTGGTGACGACTACTTTGAAGAACTTTTGGAAAGGAGCATGATCCTACCAAAACAAAAGGGTGATACTACTTATACTGGAAAAATTCATTTGGATTGTCAGCTTCATGATATTATGCACCAAATATGCATCTCAAGAGCAAGGGAGGAGAACCTTACTTTTACAATCGAGGATGCATCATACAGTTTGAGCATTACACAAGGTATAATACGTCACCTTGCCATCAAGAGCAACTGGAAAGGAGACGAGAATGAGTTCCAAAGAATTCTTGACTTGTCACATGTGCGGTCGTTGACTGTATTTGGAGAGTGGAAGTCGTTTTTCATTTCTAAAAAGATGAAGTTTCTGCGAGTGCTCGATTTGGAATGTGCACAAGGGTTAGAAGATCATCACCTTAAGAAAATTGGGGACCTCATTCACCTAAAGTATCTTTCACTGAAAGGATGTGAGGATATCACACAGCTGCCTAATTCTGTGGGGAGTTTGAGGGACCTACAGACACTGGATATCAGAGGTACACAAGTGCTGATACTGCCTCCTTGTATCACTAACCTCCGAAATCTGCAGTTCCTTTGTGGAGATAGCGTTTGGGTTCCAAGAGGTATTAGAAAATTAAATGCCCTTCTCACTTTATCCAATGTCGAAGTGTATAAAACAGAAAATGACTGTATAAAAGAGTTCACAAACCTTTACCACCTACGTGAGATAGGAATAGACGGGATCACGAAAGCAAACAGCAAGAAATTTTGGTCAGCAATTCATCGTCTGAATCATCTGATATCTATGTCTGTAAACTGGTGTATTTCGCCTGCATATAACAGGATGGATTATTCTTTACGTCGAGGTTTGTTACCTCCAAGAAGCATTGAAATCCTCAAGGTCGGTGGAATACTAGTCAGAGCAACAACATGGATCCATCAGCTTCAAAATCTCTCAAAGTTATACCTACAGTTCACAAGACTGCACAATTGTGACGTACTGGCCATTGGGAAGCTAGCAAATCTTCGGATTCTAGGTATGTGGACTGATTCATTCAAGTGCAAAGAACTACTATTCAAGGAGGTGGGATCTTTTCCTAGTCTTGTTCTACTAGAGCTATTCTTCCTATGTGGTGTCACGTCGGTTCAGTTTGATGATGGGACTATGTCCAAACTTGAGCTTCTACGCATTAAAGGTTGGAGAGAACTGAAGGAACTGTCCGGGGTCGGGTTTCTCGCTAAGCTCAAGGAAATTGAGCTGGACCTAAGACGCAACGAGCAATTCAACGATGATGTGGATAACCAACTAGTGGGCCATCCGAGCAATGCCAGGTGATCCGTAAGCGTAGATGATACCCATCACACATTGCTTGCGGATATATACACAAACTTCATATGATGGGTTACAACGACACTAAGGAAAGATAGGTTTGTATGGATGCCATTTAATTTTTACGAGGTTTTTTTTACTGATTCAGAACAATCTATGAGCATATATGTACATTAATAGAATCTATAATTTCAAAAAGGGTGATACGACCTTTTTTCTCATTTACTATAACATAATAATCATTGTCTATGATCTACGGAAATCTTGTATATGGTTCATTTTGTGCTGCTTCTTTCTCAACCCACTACTACACAAAGAGGCATTTGTACCGGGCATTTTGCCGGTACTAAATGCCACGCCATTTAGTACCGGGCAGCCTGCCCGGCACAAAATTGGAATTTTGTACCGGTTGGTGTTACCACCCGTTACAAAATTGCAAACCCCGCAATGCATGCTCTTTTCTTTTTTTTCCTTTCCTTTTCTCATTTCTTCAATCACACTCTTTCCTTTTCTCATTTCCTCAATCACAAATTCACATATTCATATAATCACAAAAGATTTCACTATCACATGAATCACACACTCCTTAAATCACAATCTCAGAATTGTGTACAAGATAAAAATCATAAGAACAAGAAGCACAACAACAACAATATGCGACAACTCCGCCGGCAGGACACCTCGCGCCGCCGGGTGGGCCGCGACCACCACGGACAGCCGGAAGGCCGCCGGGTCCCCGTGCGTTGTCGGGAGGGCCGCTGGACCCCGCGCGCTGCCGGGCCCTGCGCGTCGTCGGGTCCCAGTGCCTGGAGGCCGCCGGACCCCGCGCGCTGCCGGGTCCTCGCGCCGGGCAAACTGCCGGCCCCCGCGCGCCGCCCGCGGCTCGACTGGCCCATCGTGCTTAGTGCCGGGCCGACACGATGGAGGTCAGCCAGCCGGCGCGCCCAGCAGCTCCCACGGCAGAGGTCAGCCGGCCGGCCCTGCCCCATGCCCCCGTGGACGCCGCCCTGCACCACGTCGCCGCTGCCGTGGACGCCGCCTACACCATGCGCGACGCGGATCTGCACCACAACACGCCGCCGCGGACGCCGCCTGCACCACACCGCGCGAACCTGAAGCACACCATGCCATCGTGGAAGCCGCCCTGCTACCGCCGCGGCCACAGGACTGCCCGACGCCGCCGCGACCGCCGCCCTGCCCCCACGGCAACGGCACCCGGTCGTGGCCCGGCCGACGCCGCCCGATTGAAGGAGGAGGGAGGGAGTCAGAGAGAGGCCACCACCCATCAGCGGTGGAGGCGGCTGTGAGTGGGGATGGGGAGAGCAGCTAGGGTTAGGGTGGGGGTGAGCCGGTGAGGGATGCTTATATACTCTGCCTCCAAATGTCGATCCAACGGTCTGAGATGATCTAATCCAACGGCTGAGGAGCAGGGGCGAGGGGGATGTTCGGGCCGCTGTCGGGCCGGAGGGGATGTTCGGGCCGCTGTCGGGCCGGAGGGGTTTTCGTGCAGGGCCGGAGGGGTTATCTCTTCTGTCCTCTCTCTCCTACGTGGACCTATTATAGAGAGCATAATATGACCCCATTGCGGGTGCTCTTAGGTTGTCCGCACTGGGTGCAATAAAAGGAATGGGACGGCACCATTCGCTTTTGTCTTTTTAGCTGCACCAGGGGACGATAAAGATGACGGGATGGTTCCGTTCGGCCACGGCGACACCAAATCCAGCGTGATACAGGGCGAACAACATCGCCTTTCATCCGCGCCTGCCCCCAACCACCAGCCTTTCGTGCAGATGCTCAGAACGGAAGGGAAGAGAAGAGAAGAGAAGAGAAGAGAGGGAAGTAGATGTCGCCGTCATCTAGGCCTGCTGCGAGGGCTATCGCGGTCCCTCCGAGCTCTGAGCTCGGCCAAGATCCGGCACGCCGGCCACCCCTACTGCTCTGGATGGCCGGTCTCCCATGCTAGCCATGTCTCGCGCCACCCTGTCCCTAGAGGCTAGTTCCGACGCGCTTACTGCAAGCCGGTACGCTGTGACACCGGCACTGCTGGCCACCCCGCCATGCTGCAAACCGCTGCGAGGAGAGGGAGGATGGAAGTAGGGGCACGCCGTCCGAGGCCCACCCCACCGTGCTGCTCCTACTCCTTCGCCACTGGAGTTGCTGCCGCCGTATCACCACCGCCCTGCTTGCCATGGATGTTGGCGCGTCCTTCCGGGCTCCGGGCGCATCTCGCCGGGCATCCCATGCGCTAGATCGAGAAGCGGATGCAGAAGGGGACAGAGAGGGAGGGAGGCTGTGCCATCCCGCGCCACCGTCCCCCGCAGCTTAGGTGCGCGCGAGCACTCCGTCTGCTGCGGACCCCAACCTCCACTGTTGCTCGCCACAGAGCAAGGGAAGAGGATAGAGCGCCACGCCCCTGCTCCATATGCCGGCAGGCCACGCTCTCCGCGGTCACCACCACGTCCGAGCCTCGTCCACGGGTGGTGCGAGCCTCTCCTCTTAGCTGCAGATCTCCCGCTGGAGTTGCTCTCGAGGAGGAGTTGATGGATCTCCCAGGCGCCGCTGCCCCTCCTCCCTGCCGCAGATCGAGGCCGCCGCGTCGGTGAGGAGCGCGGGGAGCTCTGCTGCAGTGGAGGCACCAGGGGTAGTTGGGGGTGGGGGATAATGGAGAGGGAAGGGTGGCACTGGGTAGGTGGGGATAAATTAAGAAGTAGTGTATGACACATATGGGTCCCACAATTGGTAGTTGATGTGGAGTATGAGATATAGAGGATGACGGGTGCGGGAAACTGACACTGTACTGAAGAATCTTGATGACTAGGTAGAATATTCTCGTTTAGGTATGCAAATGGAGTACGACGAGTGCGACCAGCCTTAGATTCACTATGCCACTAAATAAATGGATCAACCACCTCGTCCATGAGGAATCCCATGAGAGCTTCATGAATTGCCAAAAGACAATCATTCTCAATGAGTGCGTCCCTTATTATATCCTTCTGTAATTTGCAAATATGTTAATATATTACACTATTCACCGTCAACCTAGCAATGAGTTTACCTTCAATGTTGGTATTGATTTAATATCCAAATTAACGATCCTAACACTCATCATATATCCAGTTCACACTCGCATGTGGTATTTGGAGTTTATTGTTTACGCAGGGATTAAACACCTAAATGAGGACTTCCGGGTAGAGTTCATTGAACACTTCGCGAGAAGGTCATGAAGCCTGGTACAAGTCAAGACACGAGGTGAACATGACTCCAAGAGACCCAAGGACCAATCCGTGAAGGCAGAAAACTCCGAGGACCTGGACAGAAAATGCTGAAGCTTGCACGACAAGGAGCCCTATCCAAATAGCGGAGAAACTGACGTCAAGGACCCACATGCAGTTGGGAGAAAGTTCTAGAAGACACGAGAAGCGACAGGAAGAAAACCGGGGCCGAACCGGGCCAAAATGGGCCCAGGCCGGTCGGCCCAGGCCGGCCGGCCCAGCCCATTCTGGGCGTCGGTTCGACGCCCCCTTTGACCTAGATGACCCTCGGGCTATTTATAGTCCCCATGCCAAGAGCCACGCATCAATTCATTCGTCATCCGCCGCCGAGGAGCAGAGAAGAGAGGGACACCATTCCGGAGAGGAGAGGGTCGAGATGGTTGACTAGGACTTCCCTAGCCGACATGGGAACCTTGCATGGAAGACCACGTCGGAGTTCCTAGAGCTAGGATCCAGATCAAGGTAGGATCCCGGTGGTGATCTTGTCCATGTATCATTCGTTATGTGGAATTATCAAATTGAATTCGATTTCTAGCGATCAAGTGCTTTCACTATGATTTTGCCTTTGCTTGGGTTTTCTTATTCTCCAATCTATTCCGCGGATAGATTGTATAGGATGTTCTTGTAGACATGGTGGCTAGAGGTGCATACCAAACCTACTGAGCATTTGCAACTTGTTCTTCTTTGAAAGGACCTTGATGTCACCTAGAGGGGGGGTGAATAGGCGAGACGACTGAATTAAACTTTTTTTCCCCAAAAACTTGAGCTGTCAGTGTCCACCGGTCAGACCGGTGGTGATGACCGGTCAGACCGGTCAGGCACTAGACTTCACAGGAGGCACCGGTCAGACCGGTGCGCCTCACCGGTCAGACCGGTGTAGCACAGAGCACCTGCAAAAACAACTTCAAGCTCCTCTTGACTTCTAGCACGAACCAAATTGGTGAGTGGCCTTTGGAGATGATCACAAGCAAGGTAATGAGCCCTGCACACACAAGTAGCACACCGAAGTAGATCGAAGCGGAAGCAATTCAAATATGCTAGAAAAACAACTTAGAGAGGCAAACCACACGAAGAAGCAAGGATTTGTTTACCGAAGTTCACCGCCCACTAAGGAACGGTTACGTCTCCGTTGAGGAGCTTGTAAGGGACAATTCCCACAACAAGCCGGGTCTCTTTCAACCACTTTCCTCCTTTCCACTAAGGGGATCTTTTCCACGAAGAGGCAAGATCGCAGCCCTTACAAACTTCTCGCTGCTCACCACAACCTTGGGAGCTAGCCGGCGACGCCTAGCCGTCTAGGAGGCAAACCTCCAAGAGTAACAAATGCTTCAAAGCTTGTAGACACGAAACCAAAGTGCTCAAGCTATGGAAATGCTCTTGTTAGCTCACTAAGTCGCTCTTGAGCTCACTCTCTCAACCCAACACAAAGAATATGGCTTGAATCTACAAATCTCACAAAGAGAAGGTTGGGGAGAGCCACTAAGGCTTAGGGCTTGCAAGAAATGGCTTAGGACCTCAGCACAAGCACTAGAAACAGCAACCTTCAACTAAAGAAGGCTTGGGGTATTTATACCCCTCAAAGGAGAAAACTAGCCGTTAGTCCTCGGGCGGCACCGGTCAGACCGGTGCCCTACACCGGTCAGACCGGTGTTTGAAAAACTAGCCGTTGGGGCTAGCGGCACCGGTCAGACCGGTGCCCCTGACCGGTCAAACCGGTTAGGCCCGAGTCACCCCCAAAACCCTTTCTATGAATCTAACACTTCATCACCAAGATGAAATGGCTCAGGTTAGGTTAGGAGGGTTTGTTAGCACACTCTAAGGCTCTCAAGGCTAGATCTCACTTAGGTCAACTAATGAGCACTTTGACTTGGTCAACTCGCTAATGTTGCATCCCTCTTGATAGTACGGCATACCTATACTCAAGAATAAATAAAAACACTTTGTTGATCTCTTGAGCTTGAATATTTTCAATCTTGCCATACTTGATCAATATCCACTTGAGGGCTTTCAACATAGCCTTTGACTTGAGCACGTCCATACTTGAGCTAATGACTTAGGATCTTTCCATCTAGCATAGGAATGCACACTTGGATCCTTAAGTCACTCCATATTTCCAATCATAACATGTTGATGACTTGCATTGCTTCCCTCGGTTAAGGTTTGGATATGATACTTGGAGACCCCACGGATGCTAGAACTTCACCTTAGCAAAACACTAATGGCGGCTTAGCTACGGCCCCAAAGATTGCTTAGTCCCTCACCCTAAACATCTCGGTTGATCTCTTCATCACTTATCCAATCCACTTTTGAGTTCCACTTTGCTTCATACATAATTAACCTTCATTTGAAAACCTACTTCAAATGCTTGATTTTGATTGACAACGAATGTGGAAGCTTCCAAATTAGAACCATAACGTGTACACTCATCCTTGTGTCCTCTTTCAATAAACACATGAAGCCTTGCACTTGACTTAGATAATTACCATCTTCTCTTTTATGATCCTTGTAATTTTAATCAAGCTATGTCTTAGTGTGGGAGACCATGAATTGACCTTCTCAAATTATCCCAAAAATAATCTTCCTTTATTGCTTGATATTTGTCACTTATGCATTAGGATCATCCATATATTTGTCTTCTTTCAATGAGCCATATAATATTCAACCATAAATAAATTCTCCATTAATTGCTCAAGAATATATGAATAAAACCTGCTCGCATTCTTAGACAAATACATTAGTCCTTTAATCGCTTTGTCATTCAATTCACCAAAATTCACTTAGGGGCCTAGATGGACTTTCAATCTCCCCCTTTTTGGTGATTGATGACAACTCGATTAAAGCTTACAAATAAATCATTAAAGCGCATTTAGATTCTTAGATATAGCTAGAGCTCCCCCTTAATTTGTGCATTGAGTTGAATTTCAAAAATTTGGCCTTAAATGCCAATTGCACAAATTTGGGAGAAAGCGCGTGTGAGCTCCCCCTATATCTTAGAATCAGTGAAGTGCAACATTTGTGAGCGACAAATAAAAATCAGTGATGCGTATGACAAGATATGCACAAAGCAACGAACACGTGTACTGACTAGGCAGAACCAGTCAGACCGGTGCCCCTGACCAGTCAGACCGGTTAGGTCCAGCCAGCTCACCCAACTGGGCAGCACCGGTCAGACTGATGCCCCTGACTGGTCTGACCGGTCAGGTCCAGCCAGAGCACAAAGCAAAAAGATGTGCGTGCTATTTGGTCCAGAGTGATCAGGCCGGGGTTACAAGCCGGCTTAGATCACCTTGCTCCATTTAGCCAACACAAACAGTACATCAATCAATACATGCATCACAATCTAGCAAGAAAGTCACTTAATTATTACAATAAAGGTTCAAACACTCAGTAGCACTCACACAAATGTTCTCAAGTCCACTAAGATAAAGTTCTAGATTTATTACAAACTGCTCTCTTCAGCCAACAGGCACCGGTCAGACCGGTGCAACACAAACAGACAGGGTTAACAGGATGTAGAAGCTTTAATCCTCTCTTCTCCCCCTTTGTCATCAAGCATCAAAGAAGGTCTGGAGAGAAGATGTCGATGCCTGTCACTAGCCCTGCCACGAGTCCCACCCCGGACCACCAGGGTGCGAGCTCCCTCCTATGCAAGAATCAGGAAATGAGACAATGTAGGAGAGATAAGCTAGATATGGTGAAAAGAGAGATAAGAACATGAAGAACATCATCCATACCACTATATGGAGGAGGATAACCCGACCAACCGAAGATCTCTGTAGAAAAGCGACCCGCCCAATCCGAAGGAGCCTCTATCTCCTCTGCATCATCCGGAGGTGGAGGTGGGGCAACTGGGGCACCGAAAGGTGGAGGGTACCCTGCTGGTCCCTGTGGCACACCGTAGGGCTGAGGGACCTCCTCTGAAACAGGTGGAGGAGGAGGTGCAGCAGAAGAGGAGCTACCCTCGCCGGACTCGAAGAACATGGTGCCGTACTCGTTGATCATGTTTGAGTTTATCATTGTCCTCATCCTCTGATCAAACGACGTGATCTCAACCTCAGGAGGAGTGGGAGAGATAGGTGAATGGGGCGGCTGAAATCCAAAGTGAGTGTGTAGCTGCTTCATCGTGTCCCTCTCCTTCTTCCTTTCTATCCTTGTCCGCTGCTGCTCCACCTCTATATCATATTGGCTTTTACACATGCCAAAGATCAAATTCAGAAATCGGCGGAGCGGAGAGGTGGACTTCTTCTGTCGGCCATACTGTCCAGGCCCCCACTGGTCAGACCGGTGAGTGGCACCGGTCAGACTGGTGTCGGCCTGGGCAGTAGGCCACTGCTGAAACTGCTGCCAATCAACTCCGGCCTCTTCTCCTTCCGCTCTAATTTCCGGCTCATGCTCAGGAGAAGGAACAACAGGGTTCTTCACTGGATTTGGCCTCAGAGGCTTGTGAGTGACGTCCTTCGGAAACTCCACTCTAGACACCCTCTCAATCATAAACATGATGTACGGGCTGTAGCTGCAGATTTTCTTTGGATCCTCTGACAAGTACTTGATCTCCTGCCAAATGTAGTCCCCCACACTAAATGGACCAGCCCCTGGTCTCAAAGCTATCATCAGGTTCTTCATGAACCTAGAAATATCAGAGGGATTTCCATCCCTAGGAGCAATGGTCGCCCGAAGAAGCCTGTTAAGTACTGAGTAGTAAGTGTAAAGCCCCTTCACGTGTCCAACATTAGCCCTCTGATCCCTAGGATACATGAAGTACAATGCCTCTGGCTCAAGTATACCACCATCATGCAACTTAGGATAATCCTTATCATCCGGCCCTAATCCAAAGAGAGACAAAAATCGGGAAAAGCGAATAGCATGCTTGTTCCCATTAGTCATCCACGTCATAGCTCTCTCTTCCTCCACGTAGCCAAAGTGAACCGTGGCATAAAACTAAGCAATAATCTCCCTGTTCCAATCCTGCCTAAAGCCCATGAGCTCCTTCACCCTCTGGTGACCACACACAGTGCTGAGCTCAGTAAAGATAGGGTCATTCTTGCTCTCCATGTAGGTCCAATCCACGTACTGTGCCATGTGGGTGATCTTGGGCTTCTTTATGATCACTGTGGCATAGTAGTCCTACTGGAATGTAGCCCAAAACCTCCTGTCTGTGGCTGTCCTCTCACTGGCACAGTGATTTTTATCTCTCAACTTCTGCAGCTTCTTTGTCATCCCTGTGTCATGATAGTTCACTGCCTTGTGTGGAAACATGTAAATGGGTTTAACAACTTTCATCCTGCATGCACCATCATCATCATCCTCATCCATAGGATCCTCATCCTCTTCCCTCTCCTGACCACCTAGGTCCTCTTCCTCATCCTCATCATCATCCTGATCTATAGCTGGCCCTTTTCCATGATGCTTCACATGAAAAGCACTATGATCAACATAGTTTTCATCCTCCACATCATCATCACTGCTCATCCCCGTGTCACCACCCAAATCTGCTTCTTGTTCCTCATTTCTCCTCTTAGGTGCGCGCTCTCTCAGGTTCCTACCACCTGCACTGCCACTGCCACCTGCCTCACGATCATGCGGGAGCTCTCTAGGTGTCAATCTTGTTTTCTTGCTCCCGGACTGCTTCATCCGTGGCATGGCCGCTGTCCTGAGTCATAAATGATGTAACAAGATTGTGTAAGACACAGGAATGAGATTTGAATCGAATAGAAATTAAAATAGACAAGTTGGGACAATTGGGTCGGTTCTGTGCGTCACCGGTCAGACCGGTGAGGGGCACCGGTCAGACCGGTGCTGTCCAGAACCGAGCCAATGGCCTCAGCTGTTAATCTCAGCAGCTGGAATGACAAGATATGAATATTGATGATCTAGAAGCAATCCTATACAAATATGTGTTGAAAACATGAAGAAAAACAGGACTTAGAGTTGGACAGCCTCCACCGGTCAGACCGGTGGGGTGCACCGGTCAGACCGGTGGGGTGCACCGGTCAGACCGGTGCAAGCCGTCCGCCCCCAAATCTTGAGTTCTCACAATGTGTCTAACAAAATGCTATGGATCTATAGGTATGTCTTCTAAGGGTTTTCAGAAGTTGTTCTACCAAAGGAAATTCAAATCTTTGCACGGAGTAAGGAGATCGGGCAAAACGAAGATTTGAATACCTTTTGAGAGAGGAACTCGAAGGGAACTCGAAGAATCTTGAAGGAGAATCAATGGAGGGTCCTTGGGAGAGTGTTTTCCATCCAATTTTGGGCCTTCTCCTTGGTTGAATCCTTAGAAATCCATAGGGTTAGAGAGAGGTGAGAGGAGGGAAAGGGAGGAGCCTCCACGGTTTGGAAGGGAAAGGATGCTGGTGAATAATGGAGGAGAGAGAAGATGAAGGGGGTAAAAGGATAGATTCTTTTACTGTGGCCCCACGGGTTGCTCCCGGGTGACACCGGTCAGACCGGTGAGGGGCACCGGTCAGACCGGTGACCCCCCAGGTCCAGCCAGTGTAGATTTAGCGGTAGTTCCGGCATGGGATCGGTAGAACCGAGGATTTCGATAATTCCAATAGAGAAACCATATCGGTAGAACCGACCCAGCCTCGGATGTTCCGATCCTTCTCTTCCACTTTTGAGATTTTGCTCCTTAAATCTTCACCAGATATTTTATAAAGCATTTTCCTTCCACATAGACCTCAGAAAAAAGAAAGTGTGACTTAGGGTTGCCACTGGTCAGACCGGTGAGCCACACCGGTCAGACCGGTGCGCCCCTGAGACACACTCTGAACAGATTTTGCTCCTTATTCCTTTTCAAGATTGGATAAAAGATGTAGAAGTGATATTGATCCAAATTTTGCCATATCTTGGAAGAATGGAGGATAATCCAATATAATTGATAATTCTTGATTCTTCCAAGAGAGAGAGAGAGATCGATAAAGATGGATTTTTATGGACTTGAGAAAATCTTCTTAATTGTGACTAGCCATCAATCAAACAAGGAGAACCATAGTCACAATTAAGTTGATTGGGTCACAAAGACCAAGAATCAAATATTTTTCAAAAAGAGCACACTTCCTACACATGCTAGTTGATTTTTCGAAAAGTCTATCCTATGTCACAAAGTGCATGCATCCACTTCAAAAGAATAGCTTTTCAAGTATATTTGGCTCATACCTTCAACCACGAGACACAAAGTCAAGTGAACGCAAAGGTATCAACCAAATATCTAGAGAGGCACACAGAAATTCACTTGAAGCAATTACATGCTAAGGATGGCACACTAGCATGGTATCATGGCCTAGATGCATTACGGTATTCAATGAGGTTCATGGGAACATACCTTTGCCTCAAGATCATTTCATTTGTGCATATATTAATTTTTGAAAATTGCTAGCTCTTACTTGTTCTTTTGAGAGTTATACTCATCAAGAGCTTGCTTAGGGATTCACAAAAGAATGAGACTACAAGATCACTAGAAGAAATTGATAGTCCCACAAGTGACTCAAGTGTTGTAATGAGCTCCCCCTTAAATAGTGCTAGAGATATTTTGAATTTCTCAAACAAAGCACTTTATTCAATTAAGAACTTGGTGAGGCTCATTCAAAACTTGGTCACGACACATAAATGATTTGTTAATTGAAATGTGTCCAGTCTCTCATTACCTTTGACGCCAAATCACCTTTTATCATGAAAAGCATTTCACTCCCGGGTCACCCGGCCATAGGGGTCGGGTCACCCTGCAGCATACAGAGGCGTACCGGGTCACCCGGGCATAGGGGCCGGGTCACCCGCCCATCTACCTCACTGGGCCGGCACCGGTCAGACCGGTGACCGCCAGTGCACACTCCTTTGGTGATTTTGCCCTTCTTGTCCCTTGAATGTGTGAACATATTACTAATTCAAGTTCTACAACATAGACAAGGCAATGTTCTACTAGAGAGCCATTAAAAGCATCGAATGGCATGAGAGAGTAAATTTCCAGAAAAATGTCAAAGTCACTACCTCATGTTTCACTCGTACGAGATAAGTGTCACATGAGTGTTCACAAAGAACTAAGAGTGACTTAGACTCAATCAAAGAGCACTAGTTACTGAGATGTCATTGATTTCAAGATTTATATGATTTTGCCCTTCACATGGCCAATTGACCAAACGTGATTTCCAAGTCTTCTAACCATGTGATCAATGCATCTCTTTCAACCTGCAAGCTCAGCAAGCATTTCTTGGTACCCAACACTTGTTGGGTCCTATGGTGTTAGCCACAAGGTGCTTAGGAACCCAAATGGCTCTCATGCTAGATTGAGGTGAACTAATCTCCCTCATAGCACAAGTCCCATTCTTATCGTTCCTAAGCTTACGGAAATCATAATGGACAAGATTCGATTTAGGAACGTTACCATTTGGACAATCTTTGCCCATGTGACCCTTTTGACGACATTCATAGCAAATGCGGCTCTTGTTCTTGTTGGTCACATCATTCCTTGTAATTTCTTGTCCATGCTTGCTTCTGAGCCTTAGTCTTGCAGAAGGTGTCTTCTTTGCCTTGTTTGCTTGAGGTGGGACTGCTCTGGCCGGCACCGGTCTGACCGGTGGTATGCACCGGTCTGACCGGTCACGGTCAGTGCCACCGCCCGTTGTAGTACTTGGGCAAGAGTCGGCAAAGTGACCCTTCTCTCTGCACTTGTAGCACACTCTCCACTTGTTTGAGCTTCTAGGCTTCTTAGAGAGTGATTCTTGTACCTTGTGCTTGGTTGGGCGATATTGGGACTTGACTTGCCCAACCTTGCTCTTTTCTTGAATCTTGTGCTTGTGGGTCCTTGTATGTTGATGAGGGGTTGAGCTAGTGACGGTTGATCCCTTCTCAAGCTTCTTGACCATGTCTTCACAGTTATCTTGAGAAGGTTGCACTTTGCTCTT
Source organism: Cenchrus fungigraminus (assembly GCA_036936925.1). Classification (NCBI taxonomy): domain Eukaryota; kingdom Viridiplantae; phylum Streptophyta; class Magnoliopsida; order Poales; family Poaceae; genus Cenchrus; species Cenchrus fungigraminus. The sequence continues at coordinate 120,990,758 of CM072770.1, read as the reverse complement.
CTCCTTCAACACATACAAGTCTTTTTGTAGCTTTTCAACCTCTTGCTTGAGTTCATCATTTTCTTTAGCAATGAGGTCATCACAAGATTCTACAAGTACATGCTCAATGCTAGATTGGCTTGCTTGAGACAAATAATCATTAGCGCAAGATAAATCAATTTGAACTTGTGAGCATGTGCATGTGTGAGATAGAGGTTGCATAGATTTTACTGATGAAAGCACAACCTCATGGGCTATCTCTAGTGTTGCATAAGAATCGACAAGCTTCTCATAGGAACACTCAAGTCCCTTGTGATCGGCTTGTAGAGCCATATGCTCACTAGTGAGTTTCGCTAGTTGAACTTCTAGCGCATCATTGGCTTCTTCTTCTACTTTAGCTCTATATGAAAAAGATTTGATATCATGATCATATTTGTTAGCTAATGATTCATACTTACAAACCAAGGATGCGAGCTCGGATTTGAGAAGTTCAAGTTCTCTTGTCGGAGAGCTTGAGGCTTCAATCTTTTGGCTCTTCGCTCCCTTGGCTTGCCTCTTCTTCTTGCTCTTCTTTTCCTTCTTGGCCATCAAGCAAGTTGTCGTGCCCCTGCCGGCATCGGTCTAACCGGTGTGTGTCACCGGTCTGACCGGTCCCTGCAGAGGGACAACATCTTCGCTTCTTTGATCTTCTCCTTGCTTGAGAGTTGATGCTTGATGATCAGTGGATGTTGTAGAGGTTGTGGAACATATCTCCACTGGTTCATCTTCCTCATCATTCTCAACTTCATCCCATTTGGTGTGAACTATCTCAAATAGCAATTCCCAGATGAGATGAGCATCTTCACTAATTTCTTTGCTCTTTAGGATAAGATGCTTTAGTTCTCTACATACACAACTACACAAAAGGTTAGTAATAACGGCATTGAGTCGCTTATTCTCCAATTCCTTTAGAGAGACACAAGTCTCATCCTCTGGAAGGATACTCGCAACCATAATGCCCTCAGTGGTGGGACCCAAAACCTTAAGTGCAATGAGAACATTGGAGCGCCAAGAAGAGTAGTTTGAGGCATCTAGAGCAAGAGGCTCAAACGGTACCTCACAAGTTGTCGACATCGAAGAACTCCAAGCGGTTAAGCTCGAATCGGAGCACCAAGCTCTGATACCAATTGAAAGGACCTTGATGTCGCCTAGAGGGGGGGTGAATAGGCGAGACGACCAAATTAAACTTTTCTTCCCCGAAAACTTGAGCTGTCAGTGTCCACCGGTCAGACCGGTGGTGATGACCGGTCAGACCGGTCAGGCACTGTTCTTCACAGGAGGCACCGGTCAGACCGGTGCGCCTCACCGGTCAGACCGGTGTAGCACAGAGCACCTACAAAAATAACTTCAAGCTCCTCTTGACTTCTAGCACAAACCAAACTTGGTGAGTGGCCTTTGGAGATGATCACAAGCAAGGTAATGAGCCCTGCACACACAAGTAGCACACCGAAGTAGATTGAAGCGGAAGCAATTCAAATATGCTAGAAAAACAACTTAGAGAGGCAAACCACACGAAGAAGCAATGATTTGTTTCCCGAAGTTCACCGCCCACTAAGGAACGGCTACGTCTCCATTGAGGAGCTTGTAAGGGACAATTCCCACAACAAGCTGGGTCTCTTTCAACCACTTTCCTCCTTTCCACTAAGGGGATCTTTTCCACGAAGAGGCAAGATCGCAGCCCTTATAAACTTCCCGCTGCTCACCACAACCTTGGGAGCTAGCCGGCGACGCCTAGCCGTCTAGGAGGCAAACCTCCAAGAGTAACAAATGCTTCAAAGCTTGTAGACGCGAAACCAAAATGCTCAAGCTATGGAAATGCTCTTGTTAGCTCACTAAGTCACTCTTGAGCTCACTCTCTCAACCCAACACAAAGAATATGGCTTGAATCTACGAATCTCACAAAGAGAAGGTTGGGAAGAGCCACTAAGGCTTAGGGCTTGCAAGAAATGGCTTAGGACCTCAGCACAAGCACTAGAAATAGAAACCTTCAACTGAAGAAGGCTTGGGGTATTTATACCCCTCAAAGAAGAAAACTAGCCGTTAGTCCTCGGGCGGCACCGGTCAGACCGGTGCCCTACACCGGTCAGACCGGTGTTTGAAAAACTAGCCGTTGGGGCTAGTGGCACCGGTCAGACCGGTGCCCCTGACCGGTCAGGCCCGAGTCACCCCCAAAACCCTTTCTATGAATCTAACACTTCATCACCGAGATGAAATGGCTCAGGTTAGGTTAGGAGGGTTTGTTAGCACACTCTAAGGCTCTCAAGGCTAGATCTCACTTAGGTCAACTAATGAGCACTTTGACTTGGACAACTCGCTAATGTTGCATCCCTCTTGATAGTACGGCATACCTATACTCAAGAATAAATAAAAACACTTTGTTGATCTCTTGAGCTTGAATATTTTCAATCTTGCCATACTTGATCAATATCCACTTGAGGGCTTTCAACATAGCCTTTGACTTGAGCACGTCCATACTTGAGCTAATGACTTAGGATCTTTCCATCTAGCATAGGAATGCACACTTGGATCCTTAAGTCACTCCATATTTCCAATCATAACATGTTGATGACTTGCATTGCTTCCCTCGGTTAAGGTTTGGATATGATACTTGGAGACCCCACGGATGCTAGAACTTCACCTTAGCAAAACACTAATGGCGGCTTAGCTACGGCCCCAAAGATTGCTTAGTCCCTCACCCTAAACATCTCGGTTGATCTCTTCATCACTTATCCAATCCACTTTTGAGTTCCACTTTGCTTCATACATAATTAACCTTCATTTGAAAACCTGCTTCAAATGCTTGATTTTGATTGACAACGAATGTGCAAGCTTCCAAATTAGAACCATAACGTGTACACTCATCCTTGTGTCCTCTTTCAATAAACACATGAAGCCTTGCACTTGACTTAGAGAATTACCATCTTCTCTTTTATGATCCTTGTAATTTTAATCAAGCTATGTCTTAGTGTAGGAGACCATGAATTGACCTTCTCAAATTATCCCAACAATAATCTTCCTTTATTGCTTGATATTTGCCACTTATGCATTAGGATCATCCATATATTTGTCTTCTTTCAATGAGCCATATAATATTCAACCATAAATAAATTCTCCATTAATTGCTCAAGAATATATGAATAAAACCTGCTCGCATTCTTAGACAAATACATTAGTCCTTTAATCGCTTTGTCATTCAATTCACCAAAATCCACTTAGGGGCCTAGATGCACTTTCATTCTTGAACTCGCCCGCTAACCCGCACGAATAGGAGTGCGTTGTGACAGGACGGTGGCTCCAAAAGGCGGGTGTCTTCGGAGTTGGAACGGAAGCCACGATTTAAAGAAGCTTTTAATGAGATTCATTTGCCTTATTCTTCTTGGTTTTGGAACTTCAACAAAAGACCCGATCCAATCTCTATATTGGTTCTCCCCTCTCTTTCTCTTGCTACCTCCGGTGTTTAGTAGATTAGATGTGTTTTATGGTTCTTCCATAGATTAGATGCAAAACCCCTTTTCAAGATCAAAGTGTTTTCCGCTTATTATATTGGATCTTGCATTACACATTGTTCCACGGATTCGATACCCTGGGTTCACACTTAAGGGAAGAACTTGTCCGCTTGCAAGTCCAAACAAAGTTTGATACGCATATAGACCGTCAACAAACCCCTTTTTCTGGCGCCGTTGCCAGGGAACAAGTAATCAAGATTCAATCTAGTATTGCGTTTGTAAATATTTTCAGTTTTTCTCTTGATTTTTCTTTGGCATCTCTTGATTTCGACCATCCTCGAAAAAAAAATCAATCTAATCTAGGGTTTTGCTAAACCCTAGTTTTCTTTATTTTTTTTATTGCTAACCCTAACCGGAGATGGACGGCTACATCTCCAACAAAAAAACATATATTTTGTGGATGGTCTAAACAAATTTTGCAGGCAAAGGTGACGTGCAGCACGAGATCTAAAAGCGGAGGCCGAACATCGTCGGAATCTCCAAGAGAAACTCCACCTCCAAGATCGGAAGAATATCAACCTCATCCGCCACTCATCCTAGGGAGATCGTTCCTCAAGACCGTAATCGACGTCGGCAAGTGGGAGATCAAGTTCGACATCAATGGCGTGAGGAGTGCATTCAAGTCAACCATGATTCGAGGTATGTAAAGTGGTCAATATTAAATACATTCTACCTCGTCGTCACATCGGAAGGGAGGAGTCAAGGGAGAATGAAGCGAAAAAGATGCAAAAGTTGTTGCATCCGTCAAGACCAAGAATCAACGTCCGCCTGTGAAGACCAAAAAGATGACTAAGCTGAAGAATAAACCTACACCGAAGCCAAGGATGGTGTAGAAGTGGGGTCCCCAAGATTGCAATGCCCGCAAAGAGCGTTGATCCGAAGTGAAGAAGAGGAGAAGTCTAGCTATAGACTATAAACGAAGCGCTTGTGGGAGGCAACCCGTTCGTCGAGTCAAGAATAAGCTACCGGGAGGACAACCCGTTGAAGAGTCAAGCTACCGGGAGGGCAACCCGAAGAATTTTTCAAGTTTTTCAAGCAAGTTGGTCTTAGAATTTGCTATGCAATACATACCATAAATTCCTATGTGGTTGAATAATTTTTGGAGACATTATAATTGCTCGGTCGTTTTATTTGAATTTTATATTGATCATAAACCGAAGACTTGAGCCATCCCAAGTTTTGTTTGCTTATTTTTGAGAAACTAGCACCAAAAATTCAGAACCTACCCCAACCTTTCATCCTCTCCATGGTGTTAAGGTTGTCTTGTTTTACATGATAAAAACACACGAGAGGAGCCTTGCTATGTTTCTTAATGTTTTTAAGCTTTGACGCATGGTAGGACTCGTGTGAACCTAAGGAACTTGATTGTTGGTTTCATTCAACTTAACATCCACCGGTTTCTCTAGATTTAGAATTTTTCTAAGCCTCATTGACTTTATTTTTATTCAAAATATCTCTCTCATGTTTGGCCAAAATTAGAACCTAAATCTATACCCCCACGGTCAAGCCAGAGTAACTTGCTATCAATTAATGAAAGCAATCGATCCCGGTGCAACCAAAATAAATTTTATAATTGTTTTTTATGCCTAAAAGCTCCTCTAATGATATATTTGGACTCATCACTAGCGCTGAGTTAATTCTTAAAGATTCAAAATTAGAGGAGTGATTAGCATCTAAACATGATTAAGGGAGGTTTTTGAGCTTGATTAACATATAGTGCCCCACGATGCATCACGTGTCCATCATTTGGCATCTTGGGCACATGCAAAGGACAAGCATGGGGGGGAGCAAGGGCTTTGTTTTGTAGGAAATTGGTGGAAGCACAAGAGGAAAGGGAACAAGATGTGACATGAAGTAAAACAATGGAGGTGGAACCCTTAATCGCGCAAGCAAAGGAGTGGTTGTGAACATTTGGGTGGAGGAATCTCGTGGGTCATGCGAACACAAGGCAAGAAGGGAGCAAGAAGTATCTCAGAGAAAGATCAAAGCAAATGGAGTAGGAGGGCCCCTAGGCCGATCAGCCTAGGCCGGCCGGCCTAGCCTCCACTTATGGCCCCCGGTGCTCCCCTTCGCCTGGTAAGTATTTTATGCATTTGTTAATTCGTGTTCTTGAGTTCATAGCCCATAAGTTCCAAAAATAACCTAGAAATATTTGAGTTCCATGGGGATGAGGATCTTGTCATGCATGTTATCGCCGATTCTTTTGTTTCAATCTTTTGTTTATGTTGATAATGCTTTGATGCCTAAGGCTAGCCACCATGTTTTTCAAGAGTATAGGTCTCACTACTCCCGTAGATCCCATCAACATATCATTTGTAGATTTAGCTAAAGTGGCCTCAAGTTCACACCTCAATGAATTAGTTTAGCTTCACCATTGTAACATCCTTGATTTTGCTTGGTTGTAAAAATATGGAAATCAAAATTTTTGCTTTGTATTTGAGTGCTCATGAAATAATATAAGGATGCCTTCCATTTTCCCTTCCCTTAATTCTTAGATTTAATTTAAGTCAATTAATAAATTTAGGTCTTAAAAAAATGTTAGTGTGTGAAGTTGGATCTTCATTGGATTTTATTTGGAGTTCTTTGTTTGCTTTTCAAATTTGAATTCAAATTCAAATTTGAATAGGTGTAGCTAAGTGCTGTAGATAATAAGAAAAAGCTCCAAACCCATCTTGGGCCGAGCCCATGCCGGCAAAGTCCGCTAGGCCACCTTCGCTTCTTTCACCGGATTGAACCGCACCCTCAACCTCTCCCTGTTTCGGCCCACGGAGCCCGCTTCGCAGCCGGCCTGCTTACCACCAACCGCGCTCGCGCTGTGTCGCTGCCAGCTGGGACCCGCGGTGACGCCGGGGTGACGTCGCCTTCGTCATCCTCTTCTTTTTCCCTTTAGTGACGCCAGAGGTCAGGGCACCACCGCGCCGCGCATGGCCGCCGTCGCGACGCGCCCCGCGGGCCACCGCTGCATCTCCGCAGTCCACGTGCCCCGCGCCGCACCTCACCTATAAGAAGCCGCCGCTGCAACCTCCAGGAACTCCCAACCCTAGCCGCCTCGGGGGAATCGTCCCCTGTCCACACCACCCGCTCGCCGGAGGAGAAGGAGAAGGGGGGAAGAGGAGAAGAAGACCGGGGGGCCGTTCGAGGGAGCGTCGCCGGCGCCGCCGCGAGGACCGGAGGCCGCCCGTGGAGCTGGTGGTCATCGTGAAGCCAAGAACCGTGACGCCAACCGCCTCCTCTAATTCCTGCTCGCCGCGCTGCCATCTCCTTCCTCGCCGCCGACCCCGCTCCACCTTCCTTCACCGACGCCTGCACTGCGGCCCGTGGCCACCAAGGTGAGGACATGCTTCCCCACTCACTTGTGGATGCCCCGGCCTTCGAGCCGAGGGGGAACGCTACCGTCCGCCACCGCGCCGCCGCGCTCGCCGCTGGTGATGCCGACCTTCGTGCCGTGCTGGGAGAATCTCTTGCAGGTGCCGCCGCCTTCACCGTCGCGCGCGCAGCCCCGCTCGCCATTCTTTTTCCCTGTTCGTTCTACCCGTAGTCGCGCACGTCGCCGGAACGCCATCTCCCTGCTCACCGCGCCGCCATGGCCGTCGCCATGGAGGTTTGCTCTGAGCACGTAGCAGCAGGGGGAGAAGCGCCGCCTTTGTAGCCGTTCCGTGCATGCCTCGCCGCCGGCATTCGCGCGCACCCGCACGCGCCCGTGCCCGGCCGCGGGAGCCCTGCTCGCCGCCGCCATTGGCGCCGGCCCGAGCTCCACCTTGGCCAAGATGGCCCTGATCCTGTTGACATGGGGCAAAGTCCCCGTTTTTGCACCCGGTTGGGTTCGCCTGATGCATGCGCATCCGGCCCAGGCGAGATGCGCACCCCAGCGCCTTCGCCGATGGCCGTCCGTGCCCCGCACCGCACCGCCGCTGCGGTCATGTCGACGCGGATGGAATCCCGGCCTTAGGCCGCTCCTTTCTTCGCCCAGCCGGAACCGTTGGACCACCCGAACCTCGCCGTGGGGCGGTTTGTCCAGCCGCCGTAGACCCTCGCCGCCGGCGAGACCTTGCCGAGCCGCCGCTCCTCTGGGACTTTGTGTCAAGCACCTAGAGGTCGCCCCAAAACCAGGGGGGTTTTCCCCCTACACATGTTGGGCCACATGTGGATCTGGCCGCAGCCGATCCACCGGATCTTGTGCGGCCTGCCTCTCCCGTGCCGCCGCACATGCACGCCCACACAACCCCGCGCCGCACCGGATCTCCCCGGATCATATGGGGCCGGCCAACCCTGACCCTTGGCACGCGTTGCCCCGCACCAAACCGCGCCGCAAAGGATCCCGCCGGGATCCCGTGTACCCGGCCACGTGGGACTGCCACGTGGGATTCCGCCGGCTTGAAGCCACCTGCGTGGCAGCCACGCTGCAGCTGCAGCCAGCCAGCAGCTAGCCAGTAGCTAGCTTTAAGCCCCTTAGAGTCAACCAGTAGACAGCTTAAAGTTATTGCTATTGTGTATGCGTATTTTATTTCCAGAAAACTATTTTATCTTCGGAAAATCGTAGTAAATCCATTTTTGCTCCGAAAAATACAAAACCTTTTCCGGAAATTCTCTAAAATCTTAAACTCCGGGCTAGGCTGGTGTATGCTCACTTTTGGCTCTTAATTGCTGTTCTTTTGGAGTTAATTGCATTAGGACCGCTGTTTATTTTCTTTTACGCGTTAATAGGAGCAGCTGGAGCCGGGGAGCTGATCCCGGAGTACGACTACACCGACGACTACGCTGCAGAGGACTACCAGTCCCCAGGTTCATGCCCGACTGACTTTGAATACCTATTAGACATTGCAATGTAGTATGCTAGCGCTTTACTTTATATGCATGTTGATGAACCTTGCACTGCCTACTTTAAATATCCTGTCCTTGATTGCCCTACTCCTATATATGTTTATAAGTGTGTATATACGCTGTGCTTCGCGATGCATGTGTTGGAATGGGAATAGTGGTTCTTGGTGTGTGTGGGGAAAAACCGGCAGGAGAAGGCGTTTTGGGTACTTTGGCGGGGGTGAGCTCGAAACAACCGATCTGGGATCGGGGATGGGGGTGCACTCCTCAGTGTATCCCCACTTTTACGGTTTTCGGAGCCTAGGTGTTGGGGTTTTACTTGCGCTTGGAGGATATGAGCTCGCCCCGGTCTGAAACCGAGTGGACAGACCTTTTCACAGGACCTTTACGTACACACCATCCCGCCGAGCGTGGGGTTAGGGCCGAGTTGAGCTCGGCAAGTGCGGAACCATACCTGCCAGCAGGATAGCGGGGTATCAGTGGGGGAGAGGTGGAGGTGAGACCACCCTCTCAGAGCGACTCCCGTGTGGCCACACGGGGGCATTTCACAGTTCCGGTGTAATCCCTTCTGATGGGGGATCGTTTTGAGGGCCGGATGCAGGATGGTACCGTAACTCCCGAGAGTTCGCACGGTAGGATGGGCTCGGTCGGCCGTACACCGGCCGGGTGCCATTCCGGGTTGGGTTCAGGTGTACACGCTCTGCAGAGTTGTTCGATCTATAGCTATAGCCGCATCCTCAGTTATGGACATGTCCCCTAATAGCTTTGTTCTCATGTTTTGGGATTTCTACCTTCCCCCTGTAGTTTGAGAGTGTGGTGAGCCGTGGTTGCAGCCGGGGAGAGGAGAGTGGCTCCCTCTACCTCGCGGATCCGATTGCAATCATTGAGGTGCGAGGAGAGGAAGTTCTCGCATCGACCCTAGATGGAGATAGGTTGTGGAGACGGGGCCCTGGGTTACCAGGTGGTTCCGAGCTGTGTTGAGAGCTTTGGGTTGGGATCTTGATGGAGATATCTTGTTGTTACTCTGCTGCTGCATAGGAAACCCGTGCTACTTCCTTGTCCCTTTTTCTCCCCTTTAGATGTTAGGCCACATAAAACTGCATACAGTTGGTGACGTGGACCTATCCCACTCCTTGGGGATAGACTTTCGGTGTGCAGGGTACGAGTCCGAGTTCGACAACAACGCCGATGGATGGTACGACTGAGGGATGCGTCACTTCGCTCAAGGATGCCTGTGGCGAGAAGAATAAAAGATGGAGACCCTTCTGAGAAGCTAGCTATCATTGCGTAGAATTTCACTCTGATTCAGCCAAGAGGCTTGTAATGATGTACTCCATAAAGGACATGTAATAAATTATGTACTATTACTTATTTGATGCGATGTATGACTGTGTTTTACTATCTGTGAGACTTCTGTACGCGATAGCCACTGATCCAGGGACTATCGCGAAGGTACAGGGATCCGATTTTCTTTTGAAAATCCGGGGTTTTACAGGTGGTATCAGAGCCAGGTTGACCGTAGCATGTATCCCTAGAAATGGCCGATAGAAATAGGACTCTTTACGCTCTATTTCTATATTTATACCCTTGAGCTATGTCATAAAAACTTACCTCTTTTTGAAAACATCTCACTTACCTGCACTAACTAAGATTTCTTACGTGTCACAGGAAATGGAGCGCCAAGTTGCGGAGATCACCCCCGAGACGTGCGGGGCGATCTGCCACTGGATGGAGAGGGCCCTTCTCAGGCTTGGGGTCCCTCCTACCTACGTCACGTACCGCGCCGAGTACGTACCCGCCGTGATAGGGCAGATGGTGCTCTGCACAGTCGCCGTCCTTCCTCACCCGAACCTTCGGGGTTCAAGGGGGAGGTCTGCTACAGCACCGTGCTGACCGTCACGACTGCGCTGGACGTCGCCTGCCGTCAGGCACTGGGCTGCCTTCTCACCCAGTACCGCGCCACCTTCGAGTCCGGGACGCTCCGTCTTCTACCCCGGGACTACTGGCGCCTGGCACCGCTCGTCGACGGAGTCCCTTCGCACGAGGGGATCCAGGACGACGTTGACGCTGCACCTTTCCGCGAGTCTGACGAGACTCTGGTGGAGACAGCCAGCTACTTGGTCGACCTCGACAAGTACGCACACCGCCTGGAGGACGAGTCGCGGACCCTCTTCGGCGAGGTCAGAGACGCCACCGTTGAGGCCCGCCAGTACCAGCCGCGCTGCCTTCAGCTGGAGAGAGAGAATAGTGCGCTACGCCACCGTGTTCGTCAGCTTGAGCAGGGGCTCAACCGCGCGACCACCGTCCTGCTGCAGTCCGAGAGGGAGCGAGTGGATACCCGTGAGGAGCTGCTATACGTCAAGGAGGACCTCCGCAGGATGACCACGAGTCAGAACAGGCTGAAGGACAGACTTCAGAGCAAGGACGACTTGCTCACTGTGCGCGTCCACCTGCTCGGTTGTGAGCGGAACAAGGTGGAGAAGCTGGAGAAGAACAGGGCGGAGAACGTCACCAACTTCATGTGGCTTACGCGCACAGCTGTCTACATGAGAGACAAGGCCGAGAGACTGAGGAGGACTTGGGAGGACGCCGACTCACTCCGCGTGGACGAGCTCACGGAGCTCAATGGAGAGCTGCCTTTCGAGTCGCAGCATGCGATCCGCACGGAGACCTTCGAGCTGCACCAGTCCCGCCTCAAGCTGCACCTGTGTCCGATGGCTCGGATGCCGACCCCCGTCGAGACTGAGGAGGTTCGTGAGGCACACGCCTTGGAGTCCCGGAGCTTCCCGCTGGACTACCCTACTGAGGACCGCTACCCTGTTTCATACAAGAGGGCTCGCACCGAGTAGAGTGCAGAGCGAGGACATGACCTAGAGTAGAGTTGTATGATAGTAGTTTCCATGAGTTGTTCCATGCAGCCGCGAGCATGTTCCGGTGCATGAAGAGAGTCATGTCACACCATATAGGCACCACCCTTTTGAGCATGTAACGATGTATTAGAGCGTTGATTTGAGCTGCTACCCCTAAGGTCTGAGTCAGCCTCGGGGAAGCATATGTACTACTCATGCTTGTTGTATGCTTGGATCTTAATGGAGTTATTTGAGTCTTAATGCTTTTTCTCATTGAGTGTTGGTTATATAAATAGTTGTATTTTCATGCTTGTCTCAGACTCATATATGTTGGTGAGTGACGTTGTATAGAAGTCTTTTCTTCCCTGGTCATGTTTTCAGAAGGATGTCGATCCGACGGTCCAACCGTCTGCTGGCGCACCTTGAGGAGGCTGCTGCCGAGGAGGAGGAAGCCCCACAGGGCCGTGGCCGTGGTCGTGGCCGTGCTCGTGCCGCCGCTCGTGGATGCGGTCGTGCACCTACCCGTGGTCGTGGACGCCCGCCCCTACGTGGAGGAGCTCTGGGAACCCGAGGCCGGGGTGCCGGCGCACCGCCACCACCACCCAAGGGCCCGGAAGCTGAAGCCGAGGATGGAGAAGCCGAGCAAGATCAGGAGCAAGACCAGCCGGAGCCGGACCAGCCTCCGCCGCCACCACCTAACTTGGTGGATGTGATGGCTGTCCAGACTCAGCTGATGCAGAGGATGGCGGAAGCCATGGAGCACCGTGGCAACAGTGGGAACCGCGTCGCTCCGTAGGACGAGGACCTCACGAGGAAGATTGAGAGGTTCATCCGCCTGAAGGCCCCCACCTTCAGCTACTTGGATGACCCGCTCGACACCGACGACTGGCTGAGGGTGATCGAGACCAAGCTCGACCTCACCGTCTGCTCTGATGAGGAGTGTGTCGCCATCACCGCGCACCAGCTGGAGGGTCCTGCCAAGTCTTGGTGGGACAACTACACCGCCAGCCACCTGAACCCAGCCTTCATCACCTGGCTGGAGTTCTGTGAGGCGTTTCGTGAGCAGTACCTGCCCAGTGAGCTGCTGATCCAGAAGGTGCAGGAGTTCCGCACCATGACATAGGGTGCGATGAGGGTCGAGGAGTACGAGCGTCACTTCATGAAGATGATGCGGTACGCCCCCGACAACACCAACACCGACCAGAAGAAGCAGTTCTGGTTTCTGCGAGGCCTTCACCAGGGACTGAAGGCGAGCGAGCACAAGTCCCTTCGCCACCTCGTCAACCGCGCCATCGCGGTCGAGGAGGAGAGGAGGGGCCACGAGGAGCGCATGAAGGGCAAGAAGAGGATGGGGGATCGGGATCACCACGACCGATCCTTCCAGAAGCCAAGGAGCGGACAGAGCAACATGCTGAGGGGGAGCTACCGCCCGAGGCACAACCAGCCTGGGCGCAGCTTCGGAGGAGGCCGTGGCCAGTTCCCCGGAGGGAGGAACCCCGGCTACCCACAGCAGACTGGAAGCTACAACCGTCCGCCGCCGAGCGCCACGAGACCTGTCATTGGAGGCTTCACCGTGACCTGCTTCGCCTGTGGCCAGCCTGGCCACAAGTCCTACGACTGCCCAGATAAGAAGACTGCTGCTACTCCCGCGAGAGCGCCTGCTCCAGGAGGACGACCTCCTCAGGCTGCACCACCGCCGACTACCGGCCGTGGGAGGCTGAACCACCTCACCGAGGAGGAGGCTGCTGACGCTCCTGACGTCGTGATCGGTGAGTTTTTGGTTTGTGGTACTACTGCTTTGGTTCTCTTCGATACCGGTGCAACCGGGTCGTATATTACCTCTAGATTTGTAAACAAACTCTCCCTCCCTACAACCACCCGATCAATTCCCATCATCACGAGTTCACCCCTCAGAGATATCAGATGCACCTTACTGTGTAGAGGTATAGACGTGGTCATTCAGGACCACAAGTTCTTGGGGGATCTGACAGTGTTACCCTCCAATGGCATCGACGTGATTCTGGGGATGGATTGGATCACCGCTCACAAGGGTGTCATCTCTACTTCACCGCGACTTGTGACCTTGGTCCACCCCGATGGAACGAGGGTCACCTTCGAGCCGATGAAGTCTCGAGACATACCAGCTGTGTACAGTTTTCACACAAAAGCTATCTCAGATGTGCCAGTGGTTTGTGAGTACGAGGATGTGTTCCCAGAAGAGCTGTCGGGTTTGCCTCCAGACCGTGACGTGGAGTTCGTGATCAACCTGGTACCGGGGACTGCACCTATAGCTCAGAGTCTGTACAGAATGGCAGATGTTGAGCTGAAGCTGTTGAAGGCAGAGTTAGACTCACTATTGGAGAAGGGATTCATTCGACCGAGTGCTTCACCATGGGGTTCGCCAGCTCTGTTCGTGCCGAAGAAAGATGGGACTCAGCGTCTGTGTGTTGATTACCGCGCACTCAATGCGGTAACCATCAAGAACAAGTACCCACTACCCCAGATTGATGACCTGATGGATCAGCTAAGGCAAGCCAAGTTCTTCAGCAAGATTGATCTCCGATCGGGCTACCACCAGATGAAGATACGACCGGAAGACATCTTCAAGACCGCGTTTGTGACCCGGTACGGACAATACGAGTACATTGTCGTATCGTTCGGTCTTACGAACACCCCGACGTACTTCATGAACATGATGAACAAGGTATTCATGGAAGAGTTAGACAAGTGTGTCATTGTCTTCATTGATGACATACTGGTCTTCTCCAAGACCGCAGAAGAGCACGAAGAGCACCTGAGGATAGTGTTGGGAAAGCTCAGGCAACAGCAGCTGTATGCCAAGTTCAGCAAGTGTGAGTTCTGGATGGAAGAAGTCACTTTTCTCGGTCACATGTTGTCAGCTGAAGGGGTGGCCGTAGATCCGAGCAAGATAGAAGCAGTGTCCAAGTGGCAATCACCCAAGTCCGTGACAGAGATCCGCAGTTTTCTCGATTTAGCTGGTTACTACCGCCGGTTCATCGAGAACTTCTCCAAGATTGCGAAGCCCATGACTGAGTTGTTGAAGAGCAACACACCGTATGTGTGGTCAGACAAGTGTGAAGCTAGCTTTCAAGAGCTCAAGACCCACCTCACCACTACTCCGGTCCTAACTCTTCCCGATGCGAGCAAGGACTTCGTGGTGTATTGTGACGCATCGAGACAAGGACTCGGTTGCGTGCTGATGCAGGGAGGCAAAGTTGTGGCATATGCCTCACGACAGCTTCGGAAGCACGAGGAGAACTACCCCACACATGACCTCGAGCTAGCCGCTATTGTTCACGCTTTGAAGATTTGGAGGCACTACCTGATGGGCAGCAAGTGTGACATTTACACCGACCACAAGAGTTTGAAGTACATCTTCACACAGTCCGAGTTGAACTTGGGGTAGCGAAGATGGCTCGAACTGATCAAGGACTATGACTTGAACATCCACTACCACCCCGGTAAAGCAAATGTCGTAGCCGATGCACTGAGCCGCAAGCATTACTGCAATAATCTGATGGTGCAGAAAGAGCAACCGGCACTGTATGAGGAAATGGAGAAGCTAAAATTGGAGATAGTTGAGAAGGGACAGCTGAATGAGTTGAGGGTGAAGTACACGCTAGAAGACCAGATTCGAACAGCTCAGAAAGGATGCCTAGAGATTGAGGAAGTGAAAGACTTGATGGCTAGAGGCAAAGCAGCCGACTACCACCTCGACGAGCAAGGCACACTGTGGTTGAAAGACCGCATCTGTGTACCCCGAAGTAAGGAGATTCGAGACTCGATTCTGAAGGAAGCTCACGACTCACGATACTCGATTCACCCTGGTTGCACGAAGATGTACCAAGATCTGAAGATACGGTTCTGGTGGGAGAAGATGAGGGAAGACATTACTGAGTACGTCGCTCGATGCGACATGTGTTAGAGAGTGAAGGCAGAACATCAGAGGCCCGCTGGTTTGCTACAGCTGCTTGAGATACCCACGTGGAAGTGGGACGATATCAGCATGGACTTCGTAGTGGGTTTGCCTCGCACACTGAGAGGGCATGATGCCATATGGGTGATTGTTGACAGACTTACCAAGGTAGCTCACTTCATACCAGTGCGGGAGGACTATCGAGTGCCGAAACTTGTGGACCTCTACATTGAACACATCTTGAGGCTGCACGGAGTTCCTCGTAGCATTGTGTCCGATCGAGGACCTCAGTTCACAGCTCAGTTCTGGAAGAGTTTGCATGGTTCCCTAGGCACGTCTCTCGACTACAGCTCCGCCTTTCACCCACAGACCGATGGACAGACTGAGAGAGTGAATCAAGTGCTTGAAGACCTGTTGAGGGCTTGTGTGCTAACCTACAACGCTGACTGGGAGAAGAGTTTGCCTTATGCTGAGTTCTCGTTCAACAACAGCTATCAGGCAAGCCTGAAGATGGCACCTTTCGAGGCACTGTATGGCAGAAAGTGTCGGACACCGTTAATGTGGTCTGAGGTGGGGGAGCGAACCTTCTTTGGTCCCGCCACCATCGTCGAAGCCGAGGAGAATGTTGCTAAGGTCCGGGAGAATCTGAAGATAGCTCAGAGCAGGCAGAAGAACTATGCCGACCCAAAGAGGAAAGACGTCTCATTTGAGGTGGGAGAACATGTCTATTTGAGGGTTTCACCCCTCCGTGGTACAAAGAGGTTCCATGTCAAGGGAAAGTTGTCTCCAAGATTTGTTGGTCCGTATCCGATCGTGAAGAGGATCGGAAAGGTGGCTTACAAGCTAGAGCTACCACCAGAGCTCGCTGGGGTTCACCCGGTGTTCCACGTGTCTCAGCTCCGAAAGTGTGTGGTTGTCGAGAAGAGAGTGCCCGCTCAAGCACTCGATGTTCAAGACACCCTGGAGTACTTGGAGTACCCGGTCAGGATCCTGGATTGGGCAGAGAAGTCCACCAGGAGGACCACCACTCGCTTCTGCAAGGTGCTCTGGAGTAACCACTCCGAGCGCGACGCGATGTGGGAGAAGGAGTCCATCATGAGGGAGAAATACCCTCATCTCTTTGAAATGGAGGTAACTTCTTAATCTCGGGGACGAGATTCTTGTGAGGGGGGGAGTTCTGTAACATCCTTGATTTTGCTTGGTTGTAAAAATATGGAAATCAAAATTTTTGCTTTGTATTTGAGTGATCATGAAATAATATAAGGATGCCTTCCATTTTCCCTTCCCTTAATTCTTAGATTTAATTTAAGTCAATTAATAAATTTAGGTCTTAAAAAAATGTTAGTGTGTGAAGTTGGATCTTCATTGGATTTTATTTGGAGTTCTTTGTTTGCTTTTCAAATTTGAATTCAAATTCAAATTTGAATAGGTGTAGCTAAGTGCTGTAGATAATAAGAAAAAGCTCCAAACCCATCTTGGGCCGAGCCCATGCCGGCAAAGTCCGCTAGGCCACCTTCGCTTCTTTCACCGGATTCAACCGCACCCTCAACCTCTCCCTGTTTCGGCCCACGGAGCCCGCTTCGTAGCCGGCCTGCTTACCACCAACCGCGCCCGCGCTGTGTCGCTGCCAGCTGGGACCCGCGGTGACGCCGGGGTGACGTCGCCTTCGTCATCCTCTTCTTTTTCCCTTTAGTGACGCCGGAGGTCAGGGCGCCACCGCGCCGCGCATGGCCGCCGTCACGACGCGCCCCGCGGGCCACCGCTGCATCTCCGCCGTCCACGTGTCCCGCGCCACACCTCACCTATAAGAAGACGCCGCCGCAACCTCCAGGAACTCCCAACCCTAGCCGCCTCGGGGGAATCGTCCCCTGTCCACACCACCCGCTCGCCGGAGGAGAAGGAGAAGGGGGGAAGAGGAGAAGAAGACCGGGGGGCCATTCGAGGGAGCGTCGCCGGTGCCGCCGCGAGGACCGGAGGCCGCCCGTGGAGCTGGTGGTCGCCGTGAATCCAAGAACCGCGACGCCAACCGCCTCCTCTGATTCCTGCTCGCCGCGCTGCCATCTCCTTCCTCGCCGCCGACCCCACTCCACCTTCCTTCACCGACGCCTGCACTGCGGCCCGTGGCCACCAAGGTGAGGACATGCTTCCCCACTCACTTGTGGATGCCCCGGCCTTCGAGCCGAGGGGGAACGCTACCGTCCGCCACCACGCCGCCGCGCTCGCCGTTGGTGATGCCGGCCTTCGTGCCGTGCTGGGAGAATCTCTTGCAGGTGCCGCAGCCTTCACCGTCGCGCGCGCAGCCCCGCTCGCCGTTCTTTTTCCCTGTTCGTTCTACCCGTAGTCGCGCACATCGCCGGAACACCATCTCCCTGCTCACCGCGCCGCCATGGCCGTCGACATGGAGGTTTGCTCTGAGCACGTAGCAGCAGGGGGAGAAGCGCAGCCTTTGTAGCCGTTCCATGCACGCCTCGCCGCCGGCATTCACGCGCACCCGCACGCGCCCGTGCCCGGCCGCAGGAGCCCTACTCGCCACCGCCATTGGCACCGGCCCGAGGTCCACCTTGGCCAAGATGGCCCTGAGCCTGTTGGCAAGGGGCCAAGTCCCCGTTTTTGCACCCGGTTGGGTTCGCCTGATGCACGCGCATCCGGCCCAGGCGAGATGCGCACCCCAGCGCCTTCGCCGATGGCCGTCCGTGCCCCGCACCGCACCGCCGCCGCGGTCATGTCGACACGGATGGAATCCCGGCCTTAGGCCGCTCCTTTCTTCGCCCAGCCGGAACCGTTGGACCACCCGAACCTCGCCGTGGGGCGGTTTGTCCAGCCGCCGTAGACCCTCGCCGCCGGCGAGACCTTGCCGAGCCGCCACTCCTCTGGGACTTTGTGTCGAGCACCTAGAGGTCGCCCCAAAACCAGGGGGTTTTTCCCCCTACACACGTTGGGCCACATGTGGATCTGGCCGCAGCCGATCCACCGGATCTTGTGCGGCCTGCCTCTCCCGTGCCGCCGCACACGCACGCCCACACAACCCCGCGCCGCACCGGATCTCCCTGGATCATATGCGGCCGGCCAACCCTGACCCTTGGCACGTGTTGCCCCGCACCAAACTGCGCCGCAAAGGATCCCGCCGGGATCCCGTGTAACCGGCCACGTGGGACTGCCAGGTGGGATGCCGCCGGCTTAAAGCCGCCTGCGTGGCAGCCACGCGAGCAGCTGCAGCCAGCCAGCAGCCAGCCAGTAGCTAGCTTTAAGCCCCTAAGAGCCAGCCAATAGTCAGCCTAAAGTTATTGCTACTGTGTATGCGTATTTTATTTCCAGAAAACTATTTTATCTTTGGAAAATTGTAGTAAATCCATTTTTGCTCCGAAAAATACAAAACCTTTTCCAGAAATTCTCTAAAATCTTAAACTCCGGGCTAGGCTAGTGTTTGCTCTATTTTGGCTCTTAATCGCTGTTCTTTTGGAGTTTATTACATTAGGACCGCTGTTTATTTTCTTTTACGTGTTAATAGGAGCAGCTGAGCCGGGGAGCTGATCCCGGAGTACGACTACGCCGACGACTACGCTGTGGAGGACTACCAGACCCCAGGTTCATGCCCGACTGACTTTGAATACCTATTAGACATTGCAATGTAGTATGCTAGCACTTTACTTTATATGCATGTTGATGAACCTTGCACTGCCTACTTTAAATATCCTGTCCTTGATTGCCCTACTCCTATATATGTTTATAAGCGTGTATATACGCTGTGCTTCACGATGCATGTGTTGGGATGGGAATAGTGGTTCTTAGTGTGTGTGGGGTAAAACCGGCAGGAGAAGGCGTTTTGGGTACTTTGGCGGGGGTGAGCTCGAAACAACCGATCTGGAATCGGGGATGGGGGTGCACTCCTCAGTGTATCCCCACTTTTACGGTTTTCGGAGCCTAGGTGTTGGGGTTTTACTTGCGCTTGGAGGATATGAGCTCGCCCTGGTCTGAAACCGAGTGGACAGACCTTTTCACGGGACCTTTACGTACACACCACCCCACCGAGCGTGGGGTTAGGGCCGAGTTGAGCTCGGCAAGTGCGGAACCATACCTGCCAGCAAGATAGCGGGGTATCAGTGGGGGAGAGGTGGAGGTGAGACCACCCTCTCAGAGCGACTCCCGTGTGGCCACACGGGGGCATTTCACAGTTCCGGTGCAATCCCTTCTGAGGGGGGATCGTTTTGAGGGCCAGATGCAGGATGGTACCGTAACTACCAAGAGTTCGTACGGTAGGATGGGCTCGGTCGGCCGTACACCGGCCGGGTGCCATTCCGGGTTGGGTTCAGGTGTACACGCTCTGCAGAGTTGTTCGATCTATAGCTATAGCCGCGTCCTCGGTTATGGACATGTCCCCTGATAGCTTTGTTCTCATGTTTTGGGATTTCTACCTTCCCCC
The DNA here is from genome assembly GCA_036936925.1 of Cenchrus fungigraminus. Lineage (NCBI taxonomy): Eukaryota > Viridiplantae > Streptophyta > Magnoliopsida > Poales > Poaceae > Cenchrus > Cenchrus fungigraminus. Next base: position 120,971,210 of record CM072770.1, on the reverse strand, counting down.
TGTTGTTTGAGAGTGTGGTGAGCCGTGGTTGCAGCCGAGGAGAGGAGAGTGGCTCCCTCTACCTCGCGGATCCGATTGCAATCATTAAGGTGCGAGGAGAGGAAGTTCTCGCATCGACCCTAGATGGAGATAGGTTGTGGAGATGGGGCCCTAGGTTACCAGGTGGTTCCGAGCTGTGTTGAGAGCTTTGGGTTGGGATCTTGATGGAGATATCTTGTTCTTACTCTGCTGCTGCTGCATAGGAAACCCGAGCTGCTTCCTTGTCCCTTTTTCTCCCCTTTAGATGTTAGGCCACATAAAGCTGCATACAGTTGGTGACGTGGACCTACCCCACTCCTTGGGGTAGACTTTGGGTGTGCAGGGTACGAGTCCGAGTTCGACAACAACGCCGATGGATGGTACGACTGAGGGATGTGTCGCTTCGCTCAAGGATGCCTGTGGCGAAAAGAATAAAAGATGGAGACCCTTTTGAGAAGCTAGCTATCGTTGCATAGAATTTCACTCTGATTCAGCCAAGAGGCTTGTAATGATGTACTCCATAAAGGACATGTAATAAATTATGTACTATTACTTATGTGATGCGATGTATGACTGTGTTTTACTATCTGTGAGACGTTCTGTACGCGATAGCCACTAATCCAGGGACTATCGCGAAGGTACAGGGATCCGGGTTTTCTTTTGAAAATCCGGGGTTTTACAACCATGATAGGTGGTTGCATGTTCAAGAATCCACAAACCCTATGGGCTAATATCTATCCTATCTTGTGCACCTCACGCTCCACCCTCTAAAAAAATAATAATCACAATAATAAACTCCACTCTCCATATACTTCCCTTGTGTGTTTCTCCCACCGGTAAGCAACCCCCGGTGTACTCGTTGTGAGTTAGTGCAGCAACAATGTGGGAGATAGCCACCAATGTCTTCTCCAAGAAGACACGTTCATCATCATCAAAGGTGCCATTATCAAGCTCTTCGAGGAGGCACTCGATCCGAGTCTCCCCGAAGCATGGAGGAAGACGTGGCACCACCGAGGAGCAACATGCTGCCCCTTGGTGGCATGAGGAGTACACAAAGTTCATCCATGCGGTACACCGAACCGCGAGGACACACGGAAGAGCCACCCGTTCCACCATGATGCTCAACTCGTTCATCCACTCCACCACCATACACTCTGAGGTGTTCCAATGGATTCATCATGAAGACGGAGGAGGAGGAGGAGAGGCTTGTTCGTCTTGAGAAGAGGCTTGTGCCAAATGTTGACTTAGATGACAATGCCCTCCAAGTGTTGGGATTCTACTCATGAGCAACCTTGGATGGGTGAATTCTTTAATGGAGTTGGTGAAGGCACTCACAAGGAGCTTGCCTTGGAAATTCTTATACATTAGCACCGGTCATTGATGAAGGAGTGTCGTGCCTCTCATTTCACCTTGAAGATGAAGAGTAACTAGTTCCTTATGGATATATTAGAGAGCAGCTCGGTCCCAAGAAGGAAGCCCTGGAGCAAGTTGAAGTTCAAGAAAATGTGTTAGAGGGATTTTTGGGGAATGATTTCGGGAGAAGGTTACAGAAACCCAAAATTTCTCATCGTCTGGATTTCCTTGGGGGTCGAGTACATGAAGCAAGGAAAATATATTAGTGGAGATGAGAGGAGAGGGTGCAAGTTGATGTTCCTCTTTCCAACATGGGGCTGAGATTATTTGTTGAAAGAAGACAAAAATTGGTTAGAGGAAGGACTTCTTGTGCCGGCGAAGAAGAATCAAAGGAGAAGTATTGTTGAAGAAGGATCATCCTCCGCAGCCCAAGATGAAGTAGGGGCTGCACATCAAGCTAATAAACAACCACATGGAGGGATCTCGATGCCACCACCTTATGGAGGAATACCAACGCCTCTACCATATTATGAAGTGTGCCGATGCAAGCATGGGGGAGTGGGGCAGCCATGCCGCCACCTCCACCATACATGGCGCCCAACAAAGCATTCATGGCGTCTCATCCAAACCAATGCAAGTCAAAGAAGGGACCGGCGCAATCACACTACAAGAAAGGATACACCGCGCAAGACCATCAATATCAACCGCAGGAAGATGAAGAATGGAGAAGGAGGAAGAAAAAATAATAATAATGATGCCTTCAACTTCGGTTCGATTTTCTCTTTTCTCTTTTCTTTATTTTCAGCTTTTATGCAAATTTGTGTGTGCGTAGCATTTTCAGTTTTTATTTATTTTCAGCATGTGTGTTAGTAATAGTGTTTGCTTTAAATCAACATGAATAAAGTTTGCCACCATGATTATCACCTTTAGTGAAGATAATAAGTTAATGCCATGTTGATATATGATGAAAGTTGCCGCTTTGCTCATCTTTGTACTTGTTTTATGCATGATTAAGCTAGTGCTCTCTTAAAATACAAATCTGAAATTAATCTAAATGCTAGCTTAATCCCTTGCGGAGGTTATGATAAAGATAAGACCCATAGTTTTCTTTTCATGCTCTCAATTTTGGATGGGTTAAAGATGAACTATTTTTGTTCTTAAAAATTATGCTAACCTTGTCATTAATACCTCTTGCATGTTGCTCTACCTATCCAAAGCCTTATATTTATTTGAGTGCAAAAACTTAGTATACAAGATTTATTTTTTGGTGAATTAATTCAGGGCTTGATTTCTCTGGCTCGAGACAAAGAAGCTGGTCATTCCGTTTTTGCATTTTTATTTTATTGCTAGCATTTTCTATCCGTGCATTGTAAGTTTCCACATCGGAAATTTTGCAAGCCTCGCCGGATATCCACCCATAAAACCATAAATATCTTTTTGTGTTGCCTCCTTGACCACAACCTATCATTTGAGTATGGATGAATATTTCGAGGAAGATCACAAGAATGAAGGTGCCAAGGATTGAAGTATAATTTTGGGAGACCTCCAAGACGACATGAGGTTGCGTGAAGGATCCCTAGAAGATTTCAAGTGTTTCTCTCCAGGAAAACATAGAACTTTTAGTACCTACCTTGACACACAAATTTTCCCACCTCTTTGCCCGAGGACGTGTAATCGTCTAAGCATGGGGGGGAGCTGCCAAGGAGTAGGTACAATGTAATCTAGAGTTCAAGGGGAGTATATAAACAAAAAAGAGAAAAGAAAAAATAGAGAGAGAGAGAGAGAAAGAAAAAGTATGAAAGAAAAAAAAGAGAAAGAAAAAGGAGAGAAGAAAAAATATATATATGAGAAAGGAATAAATAAATAAATAAATAAATAAAGCTCCCCGGCTCTCTAGATGCATTAAGAGTTTCAAGAGGATTCAAGATCAAGACCCATACTCATCTTTCCAACCATGTGCAATCCGATAACGAGGACTTTGTTTGTGCCTCGGGATCACTCTTTGCCATTTGCACATGTCCACCTATCTCAAGTGCGTGTATTTTTTCTTTCTCCCCCTCCTTGAAACAACATTATTTTCCAATGACCGTTTTGACGAGTCTCGGTAAGACCATGAGAAGCTTGTCTTGTTTTGATAATATCTCAATAATAATATCTTGGTAGGACTAAACTGTTCCCAAAAGCTCCATAAAAAGCCTACCACTTATATATATTTTGAGAGGGAAAGGAGTAGAACAAATAGGCTTGAGAGACAAGATGAGATGAGAGTTCATGAGCAAGATGCAAGAAGGTTTAATTTTTGAACTTGGTTTAGCTCTTTTTATTCATCTTACTCTACACTTCAAAATTTCTGAGATTCATTTGAAATTTGGGAGCATGACTAATTACTTGTGGGAAGAGCTTAATTGATATCCACCCTCCGTAGGGATGAAGGCTAGTACACTATGGAACTTTAACAAATATAAATTTAAAGAGCATTATGTTTATTTTCTCGTGTATGATCAAGTGCAGGGTATGAACAATGAAAGGCAACACTGATATCCATTGAAGGCTTACTCGAGGACGAGCAAGGTTTATGCACGGGGGAGATATTGACAGTGAATTTCCGTCAACCTAGCCATGAGTTTACCTTCAATGTTGGTATTGATTTAATATCCAAACTAACGATCCTAACCCTCATCATATATCAAGTTCACACTCGCATGTGGTATTTGGAGTTTATTGTTTACGCAGGGATTAAGCACCTAAATGAGGACTTCCGGGTAGAGTTCATCGAGCACTTTGCGAGAAGGTCATGAAGCCCGGTACAAGTCAAGACACGAGGTGAACATGACTCCAAGAGACCCAAGGACCAATCCGTGAAGGCAGAAAACTCCGAGGACCTGGACAGAAAATGCTGAAGTTTGCACGACAAGGAGCCCTATCCAAACTGCGGAGAAACTGACGTCAAGGACCCACATGCAGTTGGGAGAAAGTTCTAGAAGACACGAGAAGCGACGGGAAGAAAACCGGGGCCGAACCGGGCCAAAATGGGCCCAGGCCGGGCGGCCCAGCCCATTCTGGTGTCGGTTTGGCACCCCCTTTGACCTAGATGACCCTCAGGCTATTTATAGTCCCCCTGCCAAGAGCCACGCATCAATTCATTTGTCATCCGCCGCCGAGGAGCAGAGAAGAGAGCGACACCATTCCAGAGAGGAGAGGGTCGAGATGGTTGACTAGGGCATCCCTAGCTGACGTGGGAACCTTGCATGGAAGACCACGTCGGAGTTCCCGGAGCTAGGATCAAGATCAAGGTAGGATCCCGGTGGTGATCTTGTCCATGTATCATTCGTTATGTTGAATTATCAAATTGAATCCGATTTCTAGCGATCAAGTGCTTTCACTACGATTTTGACTTTGCTTGGGTTTTCTTATTCTCCAATCTATTCCGCGGATAGATTGCATAGGATGTTCTTGTAGCCATGGTGGCTAGAGGTGCATACATGACCTACCGAGCGTTTGCAACTTGTTCTTCTTGAACTCACTCTCTAACCCGCACGAATAGGAGTGCGTTGTGACAGGACGGTGGCTCCAAAAGGTGGGCATCTTCGGAGTTGGAACGGAAGCCACGATTTAAAGAAGCTTTTAATGAGATTCATTTGCCTTATTCTTCTCGGTTTTGGAACTTCAACAAAAGACCCGATCCAATCTCTAGATTGGTTCTCCCCTCTCTTTCTCTTGCTACCTCCGATGTTTAGTAGATTAGATGTGTTTTATGGTTCTTCCATAGATTAGATGCAAAACCCCTTTTCAAGATCAAAGTGTTTTACGCTTATTAGATTGGATCTTGCATTACACATTGTTCCACGGATTCGATACCTTGGGTTCACACTTAAGGGAAGAAGGGTCCCTTGACTACGACGGAGGACTTGTCCGCTTGCAAGTCCAAACGAAGTTTGATACGCATATAGACCGTCAACATACACCCAACGAAGCGGTTAAAAATGATATATTATTAATAGGTTTATTTTACTTACAGTATAATCGCTTGAGTTTGTAGAGAAAGTGTGTATGTGCTCATAGACGTAGTACCTGCATAAATTATTTTCTTTTTCCTGTCTCAAACACTAAAGTGGAGAGGGGAATAAATTATGAAATACTAGTGTTATACAGTTTAAATATTCTCAATCTGAAGTTGTTATTTGGATTACGTACCAGAAAATTAGTGACCCGTCTAATTGTTGGTTTAAATGGTCTTTGGTGTTTGCAATGAAAATTTTCCAAGCTCTGAGGAAAAATAATAAAAGATAGAGTCTTAGTAAAAGCTAAATATATATATTGCATTAAAGAAAACGTCTTAGATAGAATTATTACTCTTGAAACAGATCTTGAAGGTCTTGGTATTGTGAGGGGTCTTTTCTTAACAAACCCCACACCAAAATGTTGTTGTTGTTGTCGACACTGATTATCAGTAGAATCCAGTGGAAACTATATGCATGCTTTTAAGATTAGAATTGACTAAATAGAATTAACAAGGATAATTAGATGACAATTGCACTTACTTGAAGTTGTAAGGCAGTAGTATAGAATTCTTGTAATGAAACTTAGAGAAGGTCCTATAGCTTGTGTGGATTGTGGTTTTTGGTTGGTTCTAGACCTCGGATTGGTTAACTTTTGATGGATCCATGAAAGCAACTTTTGAATAACCCTTCCTTCGCATCTCGGTAAATTGCAGGCTATGGAAAATGAAAGACAAATGTTAATTAGTAGATCGGCTGACGTAATAAATTTATTAATAAACATATGAAAATATGCCACTTATAGACACCAGACCATCATAAGATCTATATTCAGGGAATCTAGTTGGTAAACTTTATAAATATCTTTGAATTGGAGCCAGACCACCTTCTCATTTACAAGGGCAAAATTTTCAGGTCTCATGAGCATACCAAACATCTCCAAGCCTCTCGATGACTTCTTCATGTACCAATCATGAAATTTGCTCATCTTAGTTGGGAGCTTCTTGACCAATTCTGACTTCACTAGAGGTTGTCCTAGCTCAAAGCGCCACCTAGGTACGAAATTTTGATCCGCTAGTAGGTCTTGAAGGCTGAGAATAGCACCAACAGGCATCCGTTTTGTTCAACAAAACTAATGACACGAGTTAGGTTTTCTGTAGGCATGTTTGCAAGAGCTGCTTGTTCTTCTGCATTGAGGCCTGAGGCAAACTCAGTCGGATTGCTCGTCGATGCATCTATTTGCTTCTCCTTGTCGTTCTTGTTTGTGCCAGTCCCCGATGTCGAACTATTCGGCGACCCTCCTCGTCTCTTCTGTTGATAAGACTTGGCCACCGAATGGTCGTAGTCCATTTTCAACTCTACCCTTCTCTTGCTTTCTTCCTTCTCGTTGTTGGTATTTCTTAACCTCACCACCATGGCGCTGGGTTAGCGTGAGCGTGTAAGAAACACCCGGGTACACTGATGAGTGCGAACGAATCCGCAAGCGCACGGATACACCATTGTAGCACTTCTCCCTCGGGAGTATTCCAAAGGGTATCGAATCCAAGGAACGGTGTGTACTACCTCCTAGCCTAGCTATGGTTCAAGGACACAACTCTATAGGACGAGATGAAGATGGAGAGGATCCTGCTGATGGTGGGTAGAGTTGAGAACAGTCTCAGTCGTTTCGGACACCGGACCCTCCTGGCTATAACAGTCGGTTCACGGCAAAGGGTTGCCTACACCTGTATCCGGATGTGGGGGATTCCGTAAGGGTCCAACGGCTGTCACCACTGCGGCCTGCCCCAAGACAAACCATGGGATACAGGGCAATCGAAGGATAACTCGTTGTCTAGACACCACGTCTACACCACCGGTTACTACTATAGCGCGGTTACGTACGCTAGCCCGTAGCAACACTATAGCACTCTGTACGAAGACGGAGCGACGAACCCACGAGGGAGAGACCAGAACTCACTCAAGTACCGCTATTATACAAGGATCATGGAAGGACTTTGGTCTAAACTAGAATGCAGGAGCATCCACTTTACTCTAATTGGACTAGCAGGCATACAAACGGAATTAGCAACTTATGAACTACACCAGAAGATCAAAGGCTGAGCTCATGAAGAACACAAGCCTCTAAATCATGAACAAGCGAAGAACACAAGAACTATTCACCTATGCATGAATGCTACTTTAGCCTAAATAGGAAATACCGAAATACTCACTTTATTCTAAATGAAGAACGAAGCATCCACAGAGATACAAATCCCTCTCTCACTCTCCTACTCTCTAATCTACCAAGGAGAGGCCTCTCCTTTGAAGGGAAGCTCTCATCCTTGGATGGAGTGGTGTTGAAGTGTGTGTCCTTATTCTTACCCCCTCTCCTTCTATTTATAGGCCCAGGTCACCGCGCGAGAACACCCCAAGCACCACGGGAATGCCCTTAGGATCCAATGGTGAGACGACACATGGAAGATGGGCGTGAACCACCGTAAGGTGGGGTCGGCCGACCTGTGGGGTCGGCCGATCCCGGGTTGACTCCGTTTGCGCCGCCTTTCGTCTGGGTGACTGCTAGGTGGGTCCCTAAGGCGGTTCCCGGTGTATGGGTCGGTTGGAGGCGGTTTGCTCGGGTTGTGGGCCCTTGAATCCTTGTGCTGAACACATGGCGGCATTTGATTCATCGGGAGGTACTTCTCTTGGATTGATGAGGTGTCATGGACACGTGGCATCTGCGTGCCAGCACATCGCCACGTGGCCTGGTGTGGGTCCCACCGGGCCCACATGATGTCTTGTGCATATCTCTCTCATCCGGGCTCCGATGTATGCAAATGATATATCCATTTCGATTGTCTCGACGAGCCCGTCGCAATGGTGTAGTACAAATTGGCATTTGGGACTATTTATGATAATGCCATATTCATGCCCTTAATGCACTTGCTCTCAATTGCATCATTCTATGTGCATTTCGATGTGTCCTGCAACAAAAGATAGAAACACCAACACGTGTGGAAATTGTTAGTATAAACCCCTATTCTAGTGTTGATGATCACTTTCCATTTATTCTATACAGTTATTGACGGCCTAAAAGTGGTACTTAACAGCCGTCAACACTCGCGTATGAAAGCCTTGAGTCTCTGCAGACGACTTTTATTTTTTTCGCCTTGAGCCGTTCCTGTCGACATTCTTCTTTCACATTGTCTAACCAATCCTTGACTTGTTGTTTTGAAATCACGTCCGTTTCTTCTTCTATCATCTCCCATGGTAGCTTCCTTAGCTCGGGCTTTTTCTTTGCTGGTCATTTTCTCTTTGGTGGTTGCACTGATTTGCAATATTGTGCTCGAGACCTCTATGTATGGATGTCCATTCGGGCTGCCCGGCCCGGCCCTGGCACAGGCTCGGGGTGGCCCGCTCAACTTCATGTCGTGCCGAGCTCGGCCCTTAGTTTCACCGAGCCGTGCCGGCACAGCCCACGGGCTGTGTCGACGGCCCAAGCACGGGCCTGTCGTGCCGTTTTGTGCCGGGCTAGCCCGAATTAGCCCGGCCCTATGCACACAGTCGGGCGGCCCGAAGCCCGCGTTGCTGTGGAAGCCACAGCAGATTCTACCTCGCCATTGCAGCTTCCGATGCTGCCGACCCGCCACTCGATCCCCTCGATCCCCACTCCTCACGGTCGGTCCATAGTGCCGCGGCTCTGGATACGCGGCCGGGAGAAGAACCGAGGATGAGTCGTCGGCATGGGGATTGGATGAAGAAGGCTGAGGCAGGGAGCGGTGATGGTAGGCGGACGCGGAGATGAGGGTCGCCGCCGCACCAGTCGTGGAGGAGAAGAGGCAGAGCAGCGGCACCGCGCACCGGCGGTGGAGAGGAGAGGCAGCACCGGCGCCGAGCGGATTTGCGGTGTGTCGAGCCACCGTTCGCCGATGCGAGGAGAGGGAGGAGAGGGCGACAGGCCGAGAGCGAGAGGGTGAGAGAGAGGGGGGCGGGACGGCGACATCCGTGCAGGTGGGAGGCAGGCCGCTGGCGCCAGATGCGGGAAGAAAGAGAGGTAGAGAGGGAGGGAGAGCGGTGGCGGTTGGCAGCTCGCGAGAGCGAACGGCGGCAGCGGGGTGGACTGGTGTGGGTTGGCCGGTTGGATTGTTAGGGTTTGTTTTGTTCTTTATATATGTGCTGGAGTTATATGGGCCTCTATCGGGCTGGCCTGCTAATTTCGTGCCGGGCCGGGCTGCCCAGCGTGCTAGGGTGGCAGCTCGCTCCCGGGCACAGTAAACGGGCCGGGCTAGCCTGAGCACAGAGGACAACGGGCTGTGTTGTGCTTGGGTAGGGCCAAAAATGTGTGCTTTCGTGCGGGCTGATGGGCTGCGGGCTAAATGGACATCTATACCTTTGTGGCGCGTGCTTTGCGGCCGGTTGTTGCTGAGGTGAATTGGGAGGGATGTCATCATCGTGATCGCTGGAGCTCGCTTCTCCTGGATTGTATGATTCTTGTGGAGAAGGTGAGCGAGGTGATCTTGAAGGTAGTGATGACGACCCTAGAGATGATGGTGGAGGCTCCAAGGGAACTCTCAGAGGGATTGATCCCTCGTTCATGGGGATTATTAAGTAACATTTTGGCCATAATATGATACACGAAGCGCATCCTTAAGTGTCTTTTCCCCATCACCTCTTGGGATCTCTAGCTCTAGCTCCTCAAAATCAGGATGACAAGTGTTCTCCACACTAACTGAGGCATAGCCAGGTGGAATCGGCATGCCGTGGCTTGTCTGTCCAGGAAAATGCGCAAAAGCACTTCCGTCCACCACCTGTATATATGTAGAGAAATAAATTATTATTTATTTCAAGCTATTTCGGCTCTTTCTTAATCTTCAAAAACAAATTAATTCTGTAATGGTCAGACCTAGCTCGTCAGGACTTTCATGGGGAACTTCCAGGCACATACGTGCGCCCTGGGAACTCGTGCGACCTCCGTAGCTGCCGCTGCAAGCCGGACGAGTCCCTACGAGAGTTCATCCAACGGCTCTCCAAGAAATGCACCGAGCTTCCCATCGTCCCCGACTCGGCCGTCATCACTGCCTTCCTCGATGGCTTCTCCTGCAAGGAGCTCGTCCACGAGCTGACGCGGAAGATAAGGGCTCTTTTACGATGGACCATACATATGACTATTTTTTAATGGTAAATAGGTAATTTTTTGCAAATTTTTAATAAATTTGGCAACCTCGGCCCGAGAAAAAAAATTGTTTATGCCACAAGGAAAATTTGAAATGAAAAAATTTGAAAATTTTCGTTTTTGAAATTTGAACTGAAAATTTTGTTTTTGAATTTAAAAAAAAAATTGGCCATACCACCAGAGGGAAATGGAAAAAAAATGAAAAAAATTGATTTTGAAATTTGAAAAAATTTGGCCTTACCAACAAAGGGAAATGAAAAAAATTGAAATATGCCACTAAAATTTGAAGAAAATATTGAAAATTTTCATTTTTGAAATTTGAAATGAAAAAATTGAAAATTATCATTTTTGAAATTTCAAATGAAATTTTTCGTTTGAAATTTGAAAAAAATTGGCCATATCACCGGAGGGAAATGAAAAAAATTTGAAATGAAGAAATCATATATTTCGTTTATGCCACCGAGATAAAACTTCCAATAGTACCCCTGAGAGACATGGGTACCCATGGGTCCCCACCGACCAGGGTCCCAGAGGTCACTGTCAAGTGGACCCGACCTGTCAGAAGTCCCGCCGACCTGCAAGTGGGCCCGAAGATCTTATCCACAACCCCGACGACCTTGGAAGATTCCAGAAGACCTTATCCAGATCCCAGAGGATCTGCAGGACTTGGAGCACAAGGCGAGCTACCAGACTTCGGCCCGGCGCCGCCAGTAGGTCCGCAGATCGCAGGATACTCCCTGTAATCAAGGCAGATAGCCTTCCCATTTTGTAACCGACCCCGATGAGGGTCCACCGACCTCGGATGGAAGCCCTAGCCCATTGACCATATAAGGCGGCCTAGAGCTCCATTCGAGGGGACTTCCCTTCTACGCATAATTCCACCCCATACTAGACGTAGGGTTTCACTCTCTGGAGGCCCGAACCAGTCTAAACCCCCGTGTTCATCACCATTCTTGCCGTGTTCCGAGTTCCACACGCGAACTACTGCCTACGCTCTTAGTTCCCGATCCTCCCATCCACCTACAAACTGCTTGGGTAGCCCCCTAACAGATCTGTCCAGGTCTCACCCCCTGACAACCCCGATACCACCTATACCACCCTATACCACATGTGCAAGTTGTGGTAGTATATAATTAATATCAGCCGTTAGATCCTTTCATACTTGTCTTTTTCCAATAATGGTATAGGATAGTATGGTCCACCGTAAAAGAGCCCGAAGATAAATAGCACTTGACCGGTTTGGAACATAAGTTTTGGCACTCCTAAGCTTACATACAACCTCTTGAGCATAGACAAATACCTCCCTCTCATCTATACTTAATTCTTCATCCAAAGTTAGATTGGGAGTCCTCCCTACGTGCATTTGCATTCTAGTTCATCATCTAGAGGCACTTAGATAGGTTGAGCGGCATCAATTCATCTTATTAGCCTTGGTTGTTGACACCGCCTAGTCAACTTGTTGGAGAAGCTTGGTGGTGTGGAGGAGTTGGTGATTGTCATAATGCTTGACTAAAGGTATTAATGGATCAAGAGCCAAAGCATGCTCTTAGTAATAAATGGACCTTATTGGAGCTTAGTTTGTACTTTGCCAAACAAGGACATAAGAAATGTTGAAGGGGGTTAATGTCACTACCGGAGGACGCCAGTTTGCCGTGCGCTGCCTGTGCACGACAAAGGACAAAAAAACGCACGACAATTACTTTGTTATGCGTTTTTGCCTCGACGCATGGCTGTTGATAGGTAAAACTCGTATGAAGTCTCGATCCACAAGCGTACGGATCTCCTATGCCCTTCTTCACCTACGGGAGATCCCAAGGTTCTTGTCAACCCAAGGAGCAAGGGGATTACTAGCGTTTAACCTAACACTAATCTAGTTGATTAAAGACTTATGATAGAAAGATTAATCTAATAAGTAAAGACAAACTAACCCTAGATTACATTAAAAAGAGATTAAAGGTGCACAAGTATGAAGAACGTATGCCCATGGAGTCTAGGCACTTGAAGATGCAATCACCCAAAACATTATAAACCCCCGATCCAATCTATCTAGGTGTGTGATCAAGGATTAGACTTTTCCCTTCCCTCGTACATGTCACTACGTGAAGGTAATCGGTACTAACCCTAATGAACATGGTATGTTGACGCGATCTACGGGAGCAACCCCGAAAGCATGGTAGCTAGCCTTAAACATTAAGCATCATCAACAAAAGGTATGATAGACATATGATCCAAACAAGATATATAGGTGACTACACTTCAAGTTCCGTTACAACTCCATGGACAAACGAAAGACTTTACCCCATCATGACGCTAGGCATGGCACCATTGAGACGGTGGATGCCTCCGATGAAGTTGGATCTTCGTTGTCCTTCAACTCCGGCAGCGCCGTGGCAAGCTCTCGGCGTCCTCCTTCCTCGTGGCGACCTCCCTTGGGCTTGGCAATGATCTCTCCCGAGTGTCCTCCCCCAAGGGTCTCTCTCGTAGTCGATCCACTCTTCCTTGGCGGCTCTGAGGAACTAGATGGTGTCTCTGACGAATGGCGGCTTGCCCACGCGATTAGGGTTCCACATACTTAACATCGAAGAAAGGGGGGGCGAACCGGCACCAGAACGGGCTGGGCCGATCCGACCAGGCTGGCCGGCCTGGGCCCTTTCTGGGCCGGTTCGGGCCCATCCTTCTCCCCGCGGCTCATCTTGACATTTTGCACTTGGCCCCCTTCATTTGTGTCATTTTGAGGTCGTCATCCCTGCGATCAAGATAGGGGGATCTTTATGCATGAACTTCCGGTCTTTTCATCTCGGTCCTCGGGAGTTCTCCATTCAAGCACATTGGTCCTTGCCAGCTTTGGGGGCAAGTTCGCATATGGTCAGAGCTCCTTGATTGTCTTGCAAAACGTTCTCCGAACTAGTTGCATCTTTCCTCATTTAATACGTGAATTCCTGCAAAAACACTATACTCCAAAATGCACATCCAACGGTGAACTTGTTATATCATTAGTATGCCTAGTGGCGAATTAGTTCCAAAATGAAGTTCAAACCATAACATAACAAGTGTTCTTGGTTGACGGAAATCGACCGCCAACATCCCCCCACGCTTAGATCTTGCTCGTCCTCGAGCAAGTTGCTCACAAGTTGTTCATCCAAGGAGTTGAAACATGCTTCGTCAAATCCTTCCTTACAAGTTAGTCAATCATTCATCTTTAATATAAGAGACATGAAACAAAGATCATAATGTAAACATGGGCATTTAGAAATTTACCAACTCAAGACTTACCCCACAACTCATACCTTTCACTAAAGATCCTCATCTCCAACCATACTTACTTTCTTACTTCCATCGGAGGGTTTTCACAACTTTTAGAAGTAAAATTCCTGCATAAAGTATTAGACAAAGTCCTCCTTCAAGTTCTCACATGTCACTCATTTAAAATGGCTATCCTAGATAATTTCATAAACTCTCACCTCCCATAAGCCTCTCATTTATAATGTAAGGTGGAGCTATAGGTATGGCTAGTGAAGTTAGCACAAGTATTATCAAGCTAAGAAAATCCTCTAGTGGTTGTTCACCTTCCAAGCCAATGACCATGAGAGTTAAACCATATATAACGGTATCAAGGATGAGAAGATTTAGAATGGTGGATATGTGCAAAGGGAAAAAGAATAATGACTTCAAGGCACTAATGATGTCCTCGATGTCGGATTGCACATGGTATGGAATATCGAAGATTCGTTCTCAACATCGTCGCATCCTTCCTTGCACTTCTCTTGATCTTCACTTGACTTATCATCCCTCATTATATCCTTCTTGCCTTGCCTTGGATCTTTCTCTCTTTTTCTTTTTCTCTCTTCTTTTCTTTTCTCTCTTTTCTTTTTCCTTTCTTTCTTTTTCTTTTTCTTTTCTTTCTTCTCCCTCTCTTTCTCTCTTTTTTTTCTTGTGTGTGCACACACATATACATATATTTTTTTTCTTTCCTCCACATCTTTATCTTCTATTCCAAAGCCTTTCACCCATCCTTTTGACATGAATACCAATCTGAATTTTAAATATAACCTTACCTAAAAATTGAACGAATCTTCGGACATGGGTTGTGTTCAAGGAATAAGATGATAAAAAGATGTTTATGGTTTCGGGTATGGAAACCAGTGATGTATGGGGCATTCAATGTAAAGTTCCCATTACCGAATATGTGACGAGGCTAGCAATAAAAGATATAACATCAAGGACATGATCATTGCTTGAAATTAGACCTCCCAAGAGAGTAATGTCCTAACCCAATTCATCATGCTAAACAACACTTATGGTGGAGTATATATATATAGTTTAGGCCTTGTATAGGATAGAGTTGCCTCTCAACTTGGAGAAAGAAATCGCTAACCTTCATTGCAAGGGGTTTTTCATAATTTTCAGAAACAAATACCTCCAATATTAGTATTACTCAAAGCATAGCCAAAGTAAGGTCCTAGATCAAAGTTGAGCATGGATACTTTCAAAGGTAAACTTCTACTAAGCACCACAGTAAACAATTATTCACAAAGCTCATGCTCAAATAATAAGGACGAAAGAAAGACATAACAAGTAAAAGAAACAAAAGACTTGCATGACAAAAATGTATATGACTCTTTTTATTTCTTTTTCTTGACTCAACGCTAATTTAAGACACATCACGAGCTAAAAATTTAAAAACAAGACTCAAACTTGACTCGACTTTAAGACTTGACCTTTCACCACTTGATCAAAAAATTTTAAAAGAGCTAGCTCCCCCCCACGCTTAGATCTTACGACGTCCTCGTCGTAATTTTTCAAGAGGTACAAGAGGAAGAAAAGCTAGCTACTACACCTAATGAAACTTCCCACAAGAAGAGCACCACTCCTTCAGGAAAAACTCGGCCTAAACCCTACCCTTCCTAATTTTGTAGTTGCTAAAATGGTCAGCAAAGATAGGAAATAAACCGAGTCGTGTCCCAGAGAAAAATTAGCAGAAATCGATGCAGGGAGGTGCTGGGCCGGTCGGCATGGGCCGGCCGGCCTACCCTCTGGTTTGGGCCCCCATGGCTCATTTTCTGTGGGCCTTTGTGTTTCGTGCATACTAGCCTATGTGGTGAAAAGGTCCAGCTAAAAATCGCGAAAAGCACTTGATAAAAATAAGAAAAGAAAATGAAAATTTATTTACAGAAAAGTTACCTTGTTTTACGTCTTAGGCTTGACGCTCAGGCTCGTCCTCCATGGTGTATATGTCAATGTAGTCGATGGGCATGACGTCAGGCTCAAGAAAAACCTTCAATCGATGTCCATTAACCACATATTGGTCTCCTTTTATATCCATAATCGTTACCGCTCCACTTGGCGAAACCGAGTGGACGACATACGGTCCATCCCATTTGCTTTTGAATTTGCCTTTCCCGAATATCTTGAACTTTGAGTTAAAGAGGAGGACCTTGTCGCCTTCTTTGAATTCCTTCGCTTGAAGTCTTTTATCATACCATCGCTTCATTCTTTCCTTGTAGATGGTTGCGCTCTCATAGGCTTTAAGCCTCATCTCTTCTAATTCACTTATTTGAATTCTCCGTTTGATTCTCGCGGTATCCACATCAAGATTCATCTCCTTGATCGCCCAATATGCTTTGTGCTCTAGTTCCAAAGGCAAATGACAAGATTTACCATAGACGAATTGATATGGTGTCATACCTATTGGTGTCTTATGTGCCGTCCGATATGCCCATAATGCTCCGTCCAACTTTTTCGACCAATCTTTACCTCCCTTCTCAACGGTCTTGTTAAGAATACTCTTGAGTTGCCTATTTGAAGTTTCCGCTTGACCATTGGTTTGTGGGTGGTAAGCCGTGGCCACTCTATGCTCGATCCCCAACTTGGACAAGCACTTCCTAAAACTATTTCCCGTGAAGTGTGTTCCTCCATCACTTATCAAAATTCGCGGGACTCCATAGCGTGGGAATATAACATTCTTGATCATTGATATAGATTCCTCCATTGAAGCTCTTCGACAAGGGATGGCCTCTACCCATTTGGATACATAATAATTACTAATATATGCTCATATCCATTTGAATTAGTGAAAGGCCCCATGAATTCAATTCCCCATACGTCGAATATATCAATTTGCAAGTTATAATTTAAAGGCATAGCATTCCTTTGAGATATATTCCCCGTTCTTTGACATTCCGGACAAGAAGCAACGTACCTTTTCGAATCTTGATGCATCTCCGGCCAATAGAACCCACTAGCCCATACCTTTGCTTGAGTCCTAAAATGTCCATAGTGTCCTCCATACTCACCCGAGTGACACTTCCTTAATATTTCGACTCTTTCTTCCCTTGGTACGCACCTTCGCAAGACTCCATCCGCTCCAAGCCTAAAGAGGTAAGGTGCATCCCAATAATATTTTTGGCTCTCGGCCATCACCCTTCTTTGAGCATTCTTATCTAAGTGATCAAGTGGCATCTTTCGTATGGCTCGAATAATGTTGATCATCCAAGTGTCTTTGTCAAGGATGTGATATAGATGATCATCTCTCATCTTGTCTTCGATGGGCTCTTTATCATCCTCACGATTCATTCTTGATAGATGGTCGGCCACAACATTTTCCGACCCTTTTTTATCCCGAATCTCCACATCGAACTCTTGCAAGAGAAGGATCCACCTAATCAACCTTGGCTTGGCATCCTTTTTAGACAAGACATACTTGATTGCCGCATGATCAGTGTAGACGATTACTTTAGAATTCACAATATAGGATCTGAATTTTTCAAAGGCAAATACTACCGCAAGCAATTCCTTCTCCGTTGTTGCATAATTCAATTGAGCTCCATTAAGGGTTTTGCTAGCATAGTATATAGCATGTACCTTGCCTTCTTTTCGTTGTCCCAACACGGCTCCAACGGCATAGTCGCTAGCGTCACACATGATCTCAAATGGTTGACTCCAATCGGGCGGTTGAATGATAGGTGCGGTTATGAGAGCTCTCTTTAGTGTCCGGAATGCTGCCAAGCACTTCTCATTAAAATCGAATGGCACATCTTTTTGGAGAAGATTAGTCAACAGCTTTGTAATCGTTGAGAAATCCTTGATGAATCTCCTATAGAATCCCGCATGGCCTAAGAAACTTCTCAAAGATTTGATATCCGTCGGTGGTGGAAGCTTCTCAACCGCTTCAACCTTGGCCTTGTCCACCTCGATCCCCTTCTCGGATATCACATGTCCCAACACTATTCCTTATTTCACCATGAAGTGACATTTCTCCCAATTTAGCACCAAGTCAACCTCTCCACACCTTGTAAGAACTTTATCCAAATTTGCTAAACAATCCGCAAAAGTTTTACCATAAACAGAGAAGTCATCCATAAATACTTCGACAATTTCCTCAATGAACTCCGAAAATACCGCCATCATGCATCGTTGAAAAGAGGCTGGAGCATTACATAAACCGAAGGGCATCCTTCTATATGCAAATGTTCCATAAGGGCAAGTTAATGTTGTCTTGTGTTGATCATCCGGGTGAATGGGAATTTGCATGAACCCCGAGTATCCATCAAGGAAGCAAAAATATGCATGGTTTGCTAACCTCTCAAGCATCTCGTCGATGAACGGTAGGGGGAAGTGATCCTTCTTCGTTGCTTTGTTCAATTTACGATAGTCGATACACATCCTCCATCCGGTCACGGTTCTTTGCGGTATTAGTTCATTCTTCTCATTCTTCACCACGGTCAAACCTCCTTTCTTCGGCACACAATGTACGGGGCTCACCCATTCGCTATGCGGCACCGGGTAGATGATTCCGACATCCAACAACTTGATAACCTCCTTCTTCACCACCTCTCGCATGGCATGGGTTAACCTCCTTTGATGGTCCACAACGGGCTTGCATTGATCCTCCATAGGTATGCGGTGAGTGCAAAATGCTGGGCTAAGTCCTTTGAGGTCATTTATCGAATACCTGATCACTTTCTTGTGCTTTTTCAATAAATTCAGCAACATGTCATTCTCCTCGGGACTCAATTCGTCGCTCACGATCACGTGATAAGTCTTGTCCGGCCCCAAAAATTCATATTTTAATCCTTTGGGCAATGACTTAAGATCCACCTCCGGTACTTGTGGTTCTTCATATTTAATTTCCCCAATGTCTTCAAACATATCTTCCTCTAAGCTTCCGTCTTTTGGTTCTAGTCCTTTAGTTGCTTCTATTAATTCTTCATCTAGCTCATTATTAGTTTCATTCTCCATTGCCCTTTGCAATAGATCCCTAAAGGTTTCAACAAAACGAAGGCTCTCTACCTCTTCGTCATCAAGAGGTAGTGGTGAGGCAATTCTAGAAGCGGGAAGAAAATTATATGCGTGATTATCCCCATCAAGATTAATAGTTACTTTTCCTTTTCCGGCATCTAAAACGGCATTAACCAACTTGAGAAAAGGTCTACCAAGAATTACATGATCATTTTTATCATAGTAGACATCAACAATAAAGAAATCGGTTGGTATATGTTTTCCGGAAATTAAAACTTCTAGATTTCGAGCAATTCCAATAGGTTTAACAATTCTACCATCTCCCATGATTAACTTAGTAGTGGTTGGAACTAGGTCAATGGTATGGTCATGAATTTCATCAAAAATTTTAGAAGACAAGACACTTACTTGTGCTCCAATGTCGCATAACGCCTTGCAATCAATGTTGTTGACCTTGCAATCTATATGCGGTGATGTATTCTCTTCTTCATCGGATCCTATGGCATAAATTTCAGCGAGGCGAGCGAATGGTGATGCCTCGGGCTTGATTCCCATAATCCTTTTTGCTTCGGCCACATGGTCCGGATCCACTTCTTCTTCGCTAAAGAGTTTTT
The DNA here is from genome assembly GCA_036936925.1 of Cenchrus fungigraminus. Classification (NCBI taxonomy): domain Eukaryota; kingdom Viridiplantae; phylum Streptophyta; class Magnoliopsida; order Poales; family Poaceae; genus Cenchrus; species Cenchrus fungigraminus. Next base: position 120,951,840 of record CM072770.1, on the reverse strand, counting down.
GAAGGACCTCCCCGTTGTCTCTAGGTTGTATGGTTGTTCCACATGTTTCTCCGGCGGAAAGTCTATCTCCACGGCTTTCGCCATCCCCTTTTGATTAGGGAACGGTCTTCTTTTGTCAAAGATTTCTCCAAAATCAATTGGGACCCAATCCATTTGCTCGAACTCCCTTAGTGGCTTCGCGCTTGACATAGTCCTTTCACTTGCTTTGCTTGTCTCGGCGTGATCACTCTCCGGGATGGTTCTGGCTTCCGCATGTTTGATTTCTTCAACCTTTTTTGGGATTGGCTCCTCTTTCTTCTCTTCCGGGACCGTATTTCTGAAAACTCCAGCAAGTGGTCTCACACTTGTATCACATTCTGGCTTCCCCGAAAGTCGTGTTTCCCAATCTCTTTGCACGGCCGCCGCTTTGCTTATTTTTTGTAGAAGTTGGGCACCTTCCGTGAGTGTTTTCTCCATGAGATCCCCTCCTTCACACATTTGAACGTATTGCATGCGACTAGGGGTTAGGGAAAAGAAAAATGTGTGCAAAAGTACATCACCGGGAAATCCAAGTCTTGGTCCTTGTTCAACTAGCTCGTTGAATCTATTCCACGCTTGATCAATCCCCTCTTCTTCTCCTTGCTTAAAGTTAATCACTTGCATCCTTATATGTTGAATCTTGCTTATAGGGAAAAACTTGGCACACAATTTCTTTATCAATTGATCCCAATTTCCCTCGACTTCGAAGGACGTGAATGAATACCACTTAATTGCTTCATCAGCAAGTGAGTAGGGGAAAAGATTACATTTAAACCAATCATAGGGGACTCCCTCTTGACGTACCGTATTGCATAGTGTCGTGAAGCGCTGGATATGTCTATATGGGTTGTCCGTCTCCACCCCTAGGAACGGATTAGTTGCTGCCACCTCAATGATTCGAGGCTTGATTTCGTACCTTGTCGCTTGGAGAACCAAGTCCGACTCTTGTACCTTGATGTCCTCACATCGAGGGCTAGCATAATCTCTTAGTGATTTTTCCGGCTCCTCCAAGGGATTTCCAACGAACGCCATCTATACAAACAAAAACAAAAACAAAAAAGAGTGTTTTTCTAGAACACAAGGGTTAAATGTTAGTAATCAACAAAATCAATGAAAGACTAAACGAAGTAAACTAGCTTGCTCCCCGGCAACGACGCCAGAAAAAGGGGCTTATTGATAGGTAAAACTCGTATGAAGTTTCGATCCGCAAGCGTACGGATCTCCTATGCCCTTCTTCACCTACGAGAGATCCCAAGGTTCTTGTCAACCCAAGGAGCAAGGGGATTACTAGCGTTTAATCTAACACTAATCTAGTTGATTAAAGACTTATGATAGAAAGATTAATCTAATAAGTAAAGACAAACTAACCCAAGATTACGTTAAAAAGAGATTAAAGGTGCACAAATATGAAGAACGTATGCCCATGGAGTCTAGGCACTTGAAGATGCAATCACCCAAAACATTATAAACCCCCGATCCAATCTATCTAGGTGTGTGATCAAGGATTAGACTTTTCCCTTCCCTCGTACATGTCACTACGTGAAGGTAATCGGTACTAACCCTAATGAACATGGTATGTTGACGCGATCTACGGGAGCAACCCCGAAAGCATGGTAGCTAGCCTTAAACATTAAGCATCATCAACAAAAGGTATGATAGACATGATCCAAACAAGATATATAGGTGACTACACTTCAAGTTCCGTTACAACTCCATGGACAAACGAAAGACTTTACCCCATCATGACGCTAGGCATGGCACCGTTGAGATGGTGGATGCCTCCGATGAAGTTGGATCTTCATTGTGCTTCAACTCCGGCGGCGCCGTGGCAAGCTCTCGGCGTCCTCCTTCCTCGTGGCGACCTCCCTTGGGCTTGGCAATGATCTCTCCCGAGTGTCCTCCCCCAAGGGTCTCTCTCGTAGTCGATCCACTCTTCCTTGGCAGCTCTGAGGAAATAGATGGCGTCTCTGACGAATGGCGGCTTGCCCACGCGATTAGGGTACCACATACTTAACACCGAAGAAAGGGGGGCACGAACCGGCACCAGAACGGGCTGGGCCGATCCGACTAGGCCGGCCGGCCTGGGCCCTTTCTGGGCCGGTTCGGGCCCATCCTTCTACCCGCGGCTCATCTTGACATTTTGCACTTGGCCCCCTTCATTAGTGTCATTTTGAGGTCGTCATCCCCGCGATCAAGATAGGGGGATCTTTATGCATGAACTTCCGATCTTTTCATCTCGGTCCTAGGGAGTTCTCCATTCAAGCACATTGGTCCTTGCCACCTTTAGGGGCAAGTTCGCACATGGTCGGAGCTCATTGATTGTCTTGCAAAACGTTCTCCGAACTAGTTGCATCTTTCCTCATTTAATACGTGAATTCCTGCAAAAACACTATACTCCAAAATGCACATCCAACGGTGAACTTGTTATATCATTAGTATACCTAGTGGCGAGTTAGTTCCAAAATGAAGTTCAAACCATAACATAACAAGTGTTCTTGGTTGACGGAAATCGACCGCCAACAACGGCAAAGGCCACTCGGCAAAAATCTGCACGGCAAATAGACCTTTGTTGTGCGCCATTTATCGCGCACACAGTAAGTAACCTTTGCCGTGCGTTTTCCTCAACTCACGGCAAAAAAAGCAACAGACAGGGACAGCTGACCAAATGGTGGGGTTTGTCGTGCGCCGGTGCCAACACACGACAAAGAATTTTTTTGAAAACTAAAAAAACACAGGCCGCCACCACCCGTCATCCTCGCTGGAGGCCGCCTGGAATCTCCTCGACGGCTGTCGCCTTGCCTCCTCGACGGCCGTGGGGTCGCGCCTCTGTGCACCTGGGGAAGGGGTCGCCATGCCTGGTGGAGGCCACAAAGCTTGGGGAGGTGGCTGCCGCGCTTGGTGGAGGTGGCCGCCTCGCCATGAAGAAGGAGGAAGAGGAGGAGGAGGAGGCGAAGGAGGTAGTCACCCCGTGGAGAAGCAGGAGGCGCCGCCGCCACCACCACATCCCCGCATCACCATCATGCACTGTGGGAGGGAGAAGAGGGGGCGGCAGATCTGGGGGATGGAGAAGGCGCCACGCTCCAACTCCCACCGGATGGAGGACGTGCGGTTGGAGGCCGGCCCTGCCGCGTCGGTGGGGATGATGAGGAGGTCGGGCGACGGCCGCGGGTTGCTCCTCGCTGTAGTCCTCACCCATGCCGCCAGACGGATCTTGCGTCGCCGACGCCGCACCAACCAAATCTAGCGTCGTGCGCCACCATCAGAAGTAAGACGAGTCGTGGGAGAACGAGGGGGTGGTGGCTCCATGGAAGGAGGAAAAGGGGGGGCAAGGGGCTGCAATGGAGAAGTGGATATAGTGGTAGGGTTAGGGACGAGGTGTTGCTTATATATGAACTTTCGTCCAATATTGACCGTGAGATCGCGAGATCGACGTCTCCCAGCGGTCGGGGTGCTACTGGGACGGTGTGTAGTTGGGCTTTTGTCGTGCACCTCTCGAAAAAACGCACAACAAACATTTCTTTGCCGTGCGCCACATAATAAAACTCACGGCAAACATTTCTGCATTATCAAAATTTTTGTAATTTCATTCGATATTTTAAATTATCAAATGACTTCAGAAAAATACCAAAATTTTACGTACACCAACTTATGTTGTCTATTGCTTATATAAACGGTTTTGAAGTCAAAACTCAATTTAAATGTCACGTCACCCACAAATCTAAACATATACTTCTTAACTCTATGAAACTTTATTGGAGATGTTTCGATTTATAAGCATAGTTCATGACAAAATGTTCAAAACTCATTCAAATTTTTACTACAACCTTTTCATATGATATCATGACATATTGACAAATCTCATAATTTTCAAACATCATTTACATTTTTTTAGAATTTTTAAATCATTTGGACACACGATCATGGTCGTGTTTCATGATCAAGATGTTTGAAATTTCTTTTGATTTCATGGAAGAGGTCTTAAATTGGGCTAAATAACATGAATATCTTTTTTCACTCATTTTATTCTATTATTTGAATCACTTGTAGTTCAAATTTGACCTTTCTCAAAAAATTACATGCAATGCAATTAAGTAGTTAAATATAGCAAATGCATACAAAACTCTACCAAATTTTACCATAAAGTATCACATGGTGTATATGTATGGAGTAGAAAAAAAAATTCAAAGTGTGGAGTATTTGTTTTGAGGGCAATTGGATTTGGGACTTAGGAGGACATATATATGAAAAAAACTTTGTCGTGCGCCGAACTAAAAACCCACGGCAAAGGCTTTTTTAATGAAATTGAAATTTTAAATAGAAAACATCAAAATTATCAAATAGCTTATAAAACACCAAAATTTTACATAGAACAACTTAAGTTGTCTATTGCCTATAGAAAAAATTTTGAATTCAAATTCAAATTTGATCAACGCTTTTAATTCAAAACTAACCAAATACTTCATAACTCTATGAAACTTCATCGCATATGTATCGATTTGTAAGCATCGTATATGACAAAATGTTCAAAACTCATTCAAATTATTTAGACAAATCTCATTAGATATAGACTTCACACATGATGTCATGAGATATAGACAAATCTCATAATTTTCAAACTTCATTTGCATTTTTTAGAATTTTAAATTATTTAGACACACGATCATGGTCGTGTTTTTTTATCGAGGTGTTTGAAATTTCTTTTGATTTCATGAAAAGGTCATAAATTGGGATAAATAACATGAATATCATTTTCACTCATTTTATTCTATTATTTGAATCCCTTGTAGTTCAAATTTGTCCTTTTTAAAAAAAATTGCATGAAATGCAATTAATTAGTTAAATATAGAAAAATGCAAACAAAAATCTACTAAATGTTACCATGAAGTATCACATGTTGTTGTGAGGAGAATTTGTGTTAAGTGGCAATTGGATTTGGGACTTAGGAGGACATATATATATGGGAAAAAAACTTTGTCGTGCGTCGAACTAAAAACGCACGGCAAAGGCCCCTCTTTGCCGTACGCTAAATAAAAAATGCACGACAAAGGCTTTTTTTAATGAAATCCAAATTTTAAATAGAAAAAAAACAAAAATATCAAATAGCTTAAAAACACCAAAATTTTACATAGAACAAATTATGTTGTCTATTGCCTATAAGAAAATTTTGAATTTGAATTCAAATTTGATCAAAGCTTTTAATTCAAACCTAGGCATATATACTTCTTAACTCTATGAAACTTCATTGCATATGTATCGATTTGTAAGCATCGTACATGACAAAATGTTCACAACTTATTCAAATTTTTACCACAGACTTCACACATGATATCGTGAGATATAAGACAAATCTCATAATTTTCAAACTCCATTTGCATTTTTTAGAATTTTTAAATCATTTGGACACACAATCATGGTCGTGTTTCTTGTTTAAGATGTTTGAAGTTTCTTGTGATTTCATGAAAAAGGTCTTAAATTGTGCTAAATAACATGAATATCATTTTCACTCATTTTATTCTATTATTTGAATCACTTGTAGTTTAAATTTGACTTTTAAAAAAATTGCTTGAAATGTAATTAATTAGTTAAATATAGAAAATGAATACACAAATCTACCAAAATTTACCATGAAGTATCACATGTTGTATGTATGGAGTAGAAAAAATTTCAAATTGAGTTTTGAGGGGCAATTGGATTTGGGACTTAGGAGGACATATATATAGAAAAAAAAACTTTGTCGTGCGTCGAACTAAAAACGCACAGCAAAGGCCCCTCTTTGTCGTAAGCTGAAGAAAAAACACATGACAAAGGCTTTTTTAATGATAAGTTGTTTGATAGTTTCATCAATTTGATAGATGGGAAATATGCGTGATAGTTTCAACAATTTCATAGATGGGAAATATGTGATAGTTCCATCATTTTGATAAATGGGAAACCTCTTTTAGATACCATACATCTATTATCTTTTAACATTGACTATGGTCAGTCTTGGAGTAACCATCCAATTTCTGAGAGAGAGAGGGTTCCTACAAATTTGATTGAAACATTCCACTGCATGAGCAACATTTTTGTCTACGTAACATTCATATTTATTTGCATGCAGGTTAGGGAGAGTGATCATGTCTTAGGATTTACTTGTTGTACCAGGACTTCACTTTAGCAATGGGTAAGAACACTTCAGTTCTGCTACTATGATACCAGCAAGCTTCACTTTAGCAATGTGTTGTATGTATGAGTAATGGGTGGACCTTGATTATATTGTCAACATAGGGTTCAACCAATGTAATTAATTAGTTCAGGACTGTAGTATCTTGTTTTAGCCCTTGGATGTGTTGTATGTATGAGCATAGACAGGTATCTATGTGTAAAGCTTAGATTTGATCTTACTATGTTAGTAAGAAAAATACTATTTACAATTTCTTTTTTTTTGCTTTTTAATTTCACATTGGTAACGGGCATTTCACATTGGTAACGGGCATTGAATGATGCCCGTTACCAATAATAGACATTGGTAACGGGCATAGAATGCAGCCCGTTACCAATAACAGACATTGGTAACGGGCATCAAATGTGATACCCGTTACCAATGTCTGTTATTCGTAACGGACATGTTACCAATGATGGATTATTTGTAACACTTGATCGGTAACGGGCGCGATGCCCGTTACCAATGACCATCCGCGCCCGTTACCAATCAGGGTTTTTCACGTAGTGAAAGAGTCGAGCAAAAAACACGCTAAAAGAGATTGATTTGTCCTCTATTGTCCTACTAGCTCTGTAGCTCATCAAGATATAGATATTGTATTGTCAAATCATGCATGATATGAGATATGAGGTCCATAAGTCCAAAATTTATCATGCCGTGTAGTAATGTAGACCGTGTCAAAAGGTTGTGCAACGAGCAGCAAAGAGGAAATCATTCCAGGATTGCATGGAGCTAGCTTTTGTTCCTCTTGAAGAATCCATTATTTTGCTTTTAGTTTGGACATGGACAAACACTGCAAGTTCTAGTGTCTAAAATTAAACCGTCCTAATTTTTCTAATGTCCACCAATTTAAGTACAGGAAGAGAAACATCTCACAGGAAATCAGGAGTTTTGAACAAAAACACCACTTGATTGCTCTTAGATCTCTACTGGTTGGTTGTGATCACATTGTTAGGCCATGGTAGGTCGACCCTATATATTGATGTTTGCAGAAACAACTGAAGCTATACTACCAGCCGGGCCATATAAATTGCTAGGAGATCTTTTGTGATTCAGAAGCTACATGGGCCAATAGGACTTTTTTTACACTGTACACCCTACTCAAACATGTTTCAGTTGTCAGTGCAATGTTCGTCTCTCTGCGTCTGAGCACTTAAGCTTGGGAGACATCAGGAAGTTGTAGGGCAGACTGGTACACATACAATTTACTAAATCCTCCTTCCCGGCATTTTAATTAGCATGCTGAGAGGAAGCACTACCGTTTTGGAATCTCATCTGATAAATTTGAATCAGTACATTGAAGAGGAAAAATTGTATACAAGATCATATATTAACCTAGTAGATACATCATGCAGGTCTCCCTTGTTGTTAAGGAAAAACAACATTTACGCTACTATGCTAGATATATTGTCCTAAAACAAAATTTCTTTATTTGCCAAATGCCTACCAACCAAAAAGAAAAAGAAAACTAAGATGTTGACCGCTGCCGAATGCATTATAGCTCATGGCTGGTTTAAATTTGCAGCAATGCTCCCTGATGAGTTTAGCCTGCAGCAAAACCCCACATGCTGAGCACTTGCAAGTTGCAAGGCTTCAACCGCCACAATTGCAGCGCTCAAAATTCTGGACCCAAAATGCCAGTATATATATAGGGAGACCACACCATCTGTGTGCTGCCCAATCTACAAGTAGTTTAACATGATGCATATACACCATGTGTATAGTATGTGTAACCACTGTAAGGCTCTAACCTATGAAGTATGAATCATCTTTTAGCGTGTATGAAGTAGACCCTGAACTAGACGCGATGGCTGGTATCTCAATGTGTGTATGAAGTATGAATCATCTTCATTGCCAGCGACGACATGATTTATATATCCATGAGTTTCCTGTCGGTTTTTTTTTTACTCCCGACAGGAGTACGCCTCCATTGGTCACAAAGAATCGTTAGGAACAAATGTGACCTCACGAAATGAGAAATTAACGTGAAGGCTTTAGAGTCCTCAATTTATAGTATTAAGATAAAATTGGTACTTTCCCTGCTTATTCATGGTTGCACATGCTGAATAACTGCAAAGAAGAAGTTTCTCCCTATATTGATGGAGAAAAAGGTTGGCAAAATTAGCTTGGACTTGGACCACCCAGTGCTCATGTCTAGCTATAAGTACGATATTGTCGGTGCTTGAGAAAGCTTCATGAACTCCAGAGGAAAGGTTCGGCTCATTCTCCATTATCTCTCTGCGCCTGAGTCTTCAGGAATTTACAAGGCTCAATGATCCAAGCTGTGGGTACCTTACCATTCACGCTTAGCTACTGTGTTTTATGCAATCTGGTGTGCATGACCACGTGAAAGTTTTATGATCACTCTGTATTTCATCAGGATCTTTTTATTTTCTATAGGTGCAACCAATGTCTCTATAACTGCTAATTCGTTGTCAACCACAAGTGGCCAACAATCTTAGGAACTTGTAGTGGAAAGGGGTGAGAAATGCAGATATCCAGGCTCCCTCTCGGCCCGGCTCCCGCTGAAAGTACAGAGAAATCTGGAGCGCACATACCGGGTGGAGTAAAAGATGTAATAACCTCCGTTTCCAAACACATTGCGATTTGATTCCAAATACTTGAAAATTCATGTTTTTCAAAACATTTAGAGGTAATTTTATAGGGCAAACTGCAAGACATAGAACTAATAAAAAACAAATCCTTACAACAAATAAGGCTTTAACATGACGAGAAATAGGAACTTTGCTATGAATAAGCGAGAAGATCAAACCAGCAAGTACCACTTTCAGCAATTCTTTTCAAGGATAGATGAAATCACATGTACTGTGTGCAATGCAACAATACTGCTCTTAATTGGCTCCAGGAGCTTCAGGACATGTTAGATACTGGTACAACATAATAAGACGAAAAAAGTATGATGACAAAAAAAGAGAGTTGCTTTAGACTTGGAGTGTGGTTGTTAGGTCAGATTCAGCTATTAATATGACGATTCCTGAAGAAACCATCATCACCGTGTACTGCTTCAGCCTTCAGGTTCCCTTTTTTTTAGATTAAGGGATAAAACCCCAGTCTCACCGGTCAGTGCGGACTGTCTACAACCGAAACAAGTAAAAACACCAAACAACAGAACATAGGCTGCTCACATCTACGACAAAGCAGTCCCCAGAGTACATGGAACAAGAAAAAAGAGAAACATCATGCTGCTCAACAGCAAGAACTAAACTAGTTCTTGATCCGCTTCTATTGAGTTATGATCCAAATTATGTCTCCCAAGAGAAAGGCCGACTTCTGATGGAGCGATTGGAGATTGATTCATTGTCTCATCTCTTGTAAGCCGCCGCAAGCCGTTGTAATCGAACCCTGATATAGTGAAGTTCTTGCTGGCTGACGCCCGTGGTTTTTCCCTCTTGTATTGGGAGGGTTTTCCATGTTAAATATCGTGTCCCTTTGCTGTTTGATTCTTTTACTTGTCATCGTTTATTTGCCATCGTTCATAATAGCTTCAAAATGTTCCAACCATTCTTGTTGAAAAACTCCAACGCTGCAGTTTCCAACCTACGACAGCCTTCCTTCAAATTGCTCCTTTCTTCCTCTTTAGATAAGATGAACCAACTCCTGATCTACAAAGTTCCCCTGAATATCACCTGGAAAAATGAGTAAGATTTCGATCGTTGGAATACCACATCGTTTCTAATGAGCCATAATGCCCAACAAAAAGCAGCCACCCCAACCAACACTTGATTCCAAACTTCTAAGCCAAGGACCAAAGAGAGTAGTAGTACTTGCAGGTTTTTTAATATTGAAGGTGACACTAATTGTATTCCAAGTCAGTTTAGCCAAAGGGCAATCAAAAAATAGGTGTTGAATGGTTTCTTGCTCACTGCAACGTGTGCACCCTTTCCATTGCCTCTTAGCTAAATTATCCTTAGTGAGAATCACCCCTTTTCTAAGATACCAAAGAAAAAATTTTGTCTTTAAGAGAACTTTAGCCCTCCATGTATAGCACTTAACAGGTATTCCCATCCCTATCAACATATCATTATACATTCCTCAAAAAAAACATATCATTATACATTCCCTTGACCGAGAAACGTTTGCTGGTGGTCCAAATGAAAGAGTCTTTCTGCTCATTAAGTCGCACTGAAATAATACTCCCCACCAGTTTCAACCAACTGACCCAAGTATCCCCCACTACAGCCCTTCTAAAAGAGACATTAAGTGGTGTAGTACTTAGTACATGAGCCACTGAAACATTTTCCTTCCTAACTATGTTATAAAGTGATGGGTATTTTTTCATCAACGGTTCACTACCAATCCAAAGATCTTCCAAAAATCTAGTATGTGTTCCATCGTGTACATTAAACCGGCCTCTATCTAACACCAAACCTTTGATTTCCATCAAACCATACTAAAAATGTGAGTCTCCCTTCTTTTTCTCCACTTGAGACATAGTTTTGTCTTTGAAATATTTCTTCTTGAGTATACCCTGCCATACACCCTCCTCGTTTGCTACCTTGAAAATCCACTTGCTTAATAGACATTTATTCTGAATATCCAGGTCAATAATACCTAGCCCCATATACTCTTAGGTTTGCGGAGGATATTCCACCTAGACGGTCTATATTTCTTTTTGTGTTCATCACATTGCCAGCAAAATCTAAAAATCTAGATCTATAAGTCTAACTTCTCAAGGACCCCTTTAGGTATTCTGAAGAAGGACATCATGAACATTGGCAAACTTGAGAGCACCAAATTAATTAAGACAAGTCTTCCCCCGACGAGAGCAGCTTGTCTTTCCAACTGCTGAGTTTTTTATGAAACTATCCTCAGTTACCCTCCAATCTTTATTTGAAAGCTTGTGTGGACTCATCGGAATTCCCAAGTACTTAAATGGCCAAGCCCCTTCCTTACAACCAAAAAGCTCTACATACTCTGAAATCATTTCCTTTGTTTCTCTGAAACAGAATAATTCCCTCTTATGAAAGTTGATGTTAAGGCCCGATAACTTTTAGAAAGCACATAAAACTAACTTCAAGTTCTTGGCCTTTTTCTAAATCGTCATCCAAAAAGAGAATCGTGTATTCAGCGTAGTGTAAGATGGAAAGGCCATCCTCCACTTAGTGGTGAACCAGACCATCAAAATGGTTCTGACTTTTTGATCTTTCTATTAAAACCGCAAGCATATCTGCAATCAAGTTAAAAAGGACAGGAGACAGCAGATCTCCTTGTCTCAGACCCTTCTTAGTTTGAAAATAATGCCACATCTCATCATTCACCTTTAATTACACGGTGGCGACGACGGCGACGACGGCAGTGACCGACTAAATGTGTGTGTGTGTGTGTGTCCTCGTCAGGTTGTTGGACATGAACTGCTTAGTTTGTTTGTCGATCATGAACTGCTTAGTTAATTAGTTTGGTTGTTGGATTTTGTATGTTATCAACTCGATCTAATAGACGCGAGTAGATCCATCCACGTCTCTTATAATATGTGTTCTGTTGTGATGAACTGGAGATCTGTTGTGATGAACTGGAGATCTGTTGAGATGAATTAGATCTTAGAGACAATGGATAGTCATTGTCGACGCGGGTTAGCCTGCTGACGCTGACGCTGACGCGTGGGTCAGTGTCATTGGCGACGATGGTTAGTGAACCCGCATCGCCTTTGTTGGCAGTTGGGTCCGGGCGGGCAGGTAACGGTTACCTTTTTTATATTGGCTACTGACGCTGACGCGTGGGCCCGTCACTATTTTTTTGGAATGAAACTTGCTTCCCTAAAATATTAGAGCCCATAAAACAGCACCTAAAAATCATAAATACGAACAATTAATATTTGGACATTTAGTATTTGTATAAAATATCAACAGTCACACTTGTGTGCCCAAAATTCTTATATTTCGTTTTTACACCCCATGGTAATTGTATAATAATTCTAATAACATCTAATTTGCTCTAAAAAATCTACAAATTGACTTGGCAACATAATTTGGGTACTTAAACTTGTCTTCAAAATTTCAAATGGTATCGATGAAGGAATAATATACTTGTGTGCAAATGTCTACATCTCTCACATAGTTTCCTAGAATGTTGCTTGAACATTGAAGTTTTCCACACTTTGCAACATGTTCGAACTCATATGCATTTGAAAACTTAACAAAACCTTGTGTTCACCTTAAGCTTACGAAATGCAAAGTTTCATCACTAATGGTTGTGTAAAACAAATATTATTTATATGTTGCACTTACAAAGAACAAAATAAGGCATATAAACATTATTCAAGAAACGGAATATACACTAAACAATAAAATTAATGAAAAGATGGTGATTTTAGAAAAATTTAGAAAAAAAATATCAAATTTGGACTAATTACGACGAAGAAATACTTGTTACAACATTTGATTGCAGATTAAAAGGAGAAATGCGAACTGTTCTTCATTCGAATAGAACTGGGCCCACAGTCATTAGCGACACAGGACTGATAACCCGCGTCGGCTTTGCTGCTCTTCCAAAATTTTACACAGATAATACGAGCAACATACAAAAGCTAATCCACTACTGATTTCCTATTCCAATACTCCGTTCGAACTTCACCATTTCGCAGCGGAGCCTACAATCTTCGCTGCAAAACAGAGAAATTCCAAGCCATCCTTTATCCATGTCGCAGCAGCCGCTGGTGCCTGCGCATGGCTGATCGCCGCCCACCTATGCCGGAGGCGGCAGCAGTTCACCCCAAATGCGGCAAGTCGAGGAGTGGATCGCACACGCGGCCTTCTCGCGCAAAGGCAGACACCCCTCGTTGCTCAGCCATCTCGACGTCGTACTGCCGCCGCCCGCGACCCGCCTCATGTACCGCTTCGCGGTGTCGTCGGCGGCGGCACCGCCATTGTCCCTATAAAGCAAGATGGCGTATAGATAGGCCGCCGCTTCGTGCCCACCCTCGGCGGCACGCCGGAGATCATTGCATCCCCTGTTTTCCATGAAGACGGCTTTGATCCCGGAGAAGAAGCAAGCCTCCGGATTCCCGAGATCGGTCAGCATAGCAAGGAAGGCTTTGTAGGCGGTGGGGTCCCACACCCAAGAAATCTTATCTCGTATCCCCTCTATTGACAAACGTCGGCCGACGTCGCCATGGCCGCACACGCGGCGCATGGTCGAGCAAGTACCGCGTTGGCTGCGGAGGTCAGCCAAGGGCCGCTCTGAGGTCGCACCGACGCACACCGCAATCTCAATGCGGAGGTCTTGAGGGAGGTCCAACAGGGACGACGGCTGGTGCCGCCTGCTTCTTCCCGGCATGCTATTCGTCTCCGGCCGGGAATGGTGACGATGAGGAGTAGGCAGTTGCTGTTTTTTCGCGGGTAGATGAAGGGGCAGGGGATCTAAATTATTTTGGAAGGAGAAGATACAGGAGATTTGTTTCCAAACACGGTTTAAGTATGCAATGGAGACGACGTTTGGTTAATCCGCATATCCTTTAATTCTCCATTGCAGACGACGTTTGGCTAATCCGCGTACTATCCTTTAATTCTACATTGGAGACGACGTTTGGTTAATCCGTGTATCATTTAATTCTATATTGGAATCACTGCCTATGCTCTCAGCCATTGACTGGGCAACTATTTCCCCATTGACCGGAGCTGGCATCAATTTCTTGGGAACTTTCCCGTTTCCTGTGCTCTTGATCTTATCCCTTCCTCTTTTTTTTTACAACCGATCTTATCCCTTCCTTGTTTTTGCTATAAAAAAGACCGACGCCTATCGGTCCTCCTCACTTGCTTCCTTCTTCTCTAGATCTAGATCTAGCTATGGCACAAATAATAGATCTTGTAGGGTGCAAGCTTTTGCTTTTCTCTCTTCTTCCTCCTCCTCGTTCTCTCAGTTGGTAGAAGAATTCTTGTGATATGGGTGATTGGGTTGCTCATCCCTCTAGCACAGCTGCTAGAAAAATCCTTGTGGTATATCAGCTATCGGGGGAAGGTAGCCCAGAACCTCCTGGCATCAGGAAGAACAAGATGACGGAAAGATCAGGTTTGGGGAGACAAGCCCAGAACCATCCTGCTGCAGCTTTCCCGTCAAACTTGCGCTTCCTTTTGCTTTCCCTCCTCCAGGAGGAGGATTTTTGAAGGGATATGTTTCCACCCTCTGCTGTATCTTTCTCTTGTGCTCACTTGTAAGCATGAAGAAGAAGCCAGAATCTGGAGCATATCTCGTCATGAAGAACAAGCCGACGGCGGCCTCCTTTCTCTTCACCTCCGACGATCGACCGACGGGCAGGGAAGGAGCAAGATCGAACTTTGAGCCTCAACGTCTTCTACCTCTGGCCGGCCGGAGATTCAGCTCGAGCCGGACGCGAGTTCGAGGCTACCTATCTGGCCAAGATCCCGAGGCCTCCCTATCTGACGTACCAATGATGACTGTAATCTGTGTGTGTGATTTTGCATATCTCGTCACGAAGAACAAGCTGACGGAAGTATATCTCTTTTGCTTAGTTTAGATCTATGTTCCTCATCCTGGTACTGCCTAGTGATGATGAACATAGATGGCCGCTTTGTAACCTTCTGATGTATCAATGATGACTGTAATCTGTGTGTGTGATTTTGCATCTCAAGAGACATGCTTGTGTGATTATCTGTGTGCACTGTGCAGTACAATTTTTTGTATGATTTACCTACTCACTTACAAGCATGAAGAAGAACAAGCTGACAGGGGCTGGCTAATCTGCGTCTCTTTTGATGTAATCTGTGTGTGTGATTTCGCATATCTTGCCCATAACAGAGGCGACGCGGGTTGGCTAATCCTCGTCTCTTTTATATTAACGCCCGTTACTGAACTGAAACAGCCTGCAACATACTTACTGAACTGAAGCAGAATATAAACAAAATATATATATTATCTTAGGCAGAATATATTACATAAAGGATTCAAATTCCACCACATCCTATATATTACAAAAAGGATTCAAAGTCCACTAATACATCACATCCTTTATATTACAAAACAGATTTCATTTCCACCAATAGACACATCCTGCATTACAAAAAGGATTCAGCAGAAATCAGGCTTGCTTTTTCTTCCTTGATTTCTGTATATGGATTTTTTCACTATGGTCGCTTCGCAAGTACGGTGTTTTGTTAGTTCCCAAGAGTCGGGGCTTGTATGAAGTGTCAAAGGATGGAATTTCGTCAAACTGGTTGTATTCCTCCTCAACAACATTTTCAACCCTAACAATCCTTTTTTTTCTAGGCATAACCACAGACCAGTTCTTCTTTGCAAGGTCAGGTACATAGAACACTTGCTCAACATCGTTGGCGAAGACAAACAGTTCGTTTTTGTAACCAAAGACCCGGAGATCAACACTAACATAATGTTGGGATAAAAATCTTCCCCGAAGAGGGGCTAACAGTCGAAATGAACTAAGGACAGGGGAACACGACTGCCAAACCGAAGAATATGACACTTGAAAGCAACTAAGTGTAAGAAAATTTAGCCGCCTTCCAATCGCCCCCATTTCATTACCATCAGGTCCTTCTTATAGGCCCGTAACAATTACACTTTACAACACCTACCACTGCTTTTTCACATTGTGCGAAGCATCTTAGGGGTATTTTGGTAACCTCGCAGGGCTCCGTACTCACAAACTTTACAGACAATCACTTTACACCTCGCCTATCTACGTGTCTGCTGTCATGGCAATTTGCTCTTCGCTCGCCTCCACGCGCTCCGCGAAATCCTTGCCGAAGCTCTTCTCTTCGCGGACTTTCTCTTGGTCGCTATCTGCATCTCCACCGTCATCGCTCGAAGACCGAACGAAGATTACTTCTTCAAAGATCACGCGCTTCATCACCGACCGTTCCTCTTCGCGTTACACCTTCGTCGGGCCTTGACTTGACCCCGCGGCAGCCCTGCCCTTGTGTCTTCGCGTGCGGACCTCGCCCTCTTAGGGTGAAGATTTCGAACTTCGCTTGGCCCTTCACTTGATGGACCTGGCTTCCGTCAAACGAAGATCCAAGCTTTGCTCGGTCTTTGCCAGCCGACCAACGATCATTTCCTGAAATAGCAAAGGTAAAAAGTAGAGACGACTCCCAATCTTCTCCGTAGAGCCGAAGATACGTGGGGGGGGCGTTAGTTGCGAAATATTTACCCCAACACATAACCATATTTGTCCTTGCTCACAGCTCTCTTCCCATTGGTGACCCATCAACACCGAAACAAGGCTACCTTCAATCCTACATAATCAAGCTCCCATATCTCCTCTATTTGACCATAATATGTGTCTGTCTCCATGTCATCATCATCATGACTGTCGTCGACGATGGCCTGTACACGCACACCACTATTTTGATAGACGCTCTTTTTATCCTGGGCCATGGTGTAGAACGTGTATCCATTGATATCCATTGCTTGGTATCTTGTAACAGTGAACAATGGCCCCGCTGCTAGATTCCTTATCTCGTCGGTTATTACAGCATTGCTGCATGTGCATCTTTGCAAGCCAAGCCCTACCACGGTCAGGGTTGTCTTCACGTAGTTGTCGCTTGTGCTCATTGGCAAACGGTGTAATTAGGTGCAGCTGTTGTATCACGGTGAAATGAGCCTTTTGGAAGGCATCTGGTTTCGAAGTGACTGACTTTTTCCCTAGGGTCCCAACACCTGAAAGCCTACCTTCATGCCGTGAGCGAGGAACACCAATGGGGTTTTGGGGGTCCATATAACCCATGGCCCACTCCACTGCTTCGATGGTCTCGTAGCCACGAACAATGGCTCCCTCCGGAAATAACCGGTTATGTACCAATGATTTCAGGAATCCATAGAACCTCTCATATGGAAACATCTGATGAAGGTAAGATGGGCCAAGGAACCAGATTTCCCTCGCGAGGTGTGCTGTTAGATGCAGCATGAGATCAAAGAATGATGGTAGGAAGGTAGCTTCAAGCAGGCATAGGGTCTCGAAATGCCTCCTCTCTAAGTCCAATAGTTTTTCCTCATCAATCACCTTCTGTTCTATTGCATTGAAGAATAAACACAAGCTCGTGACCGCGTCGCGAACCAGTTCTGTCTTGATACCTCTAAGTGCAACAGGAAGAAGAGTTATCATCAACACATGGCAATCATGAGATTTCATCAAGTTGAAATTCATTTTCATGTCCTTCACCGACACTAGCCTCTTGAAGTTTGATGAGTAGCCTGAAGGTACTTTCAAATCATGCAAAAACTGATAGAATTCTTTTCTCTCTGCCTTTGTCAAGGTGTTTGCAGCAAAGGGAAGGTTCATCCTCGTCTCTGTTTCCTCTGCATAGAGCTCCGTCCTAATGCCCAGTTCTTTAAGATCCTCCCTTGCATTTTTATGATCTTTTCCTTTAGACTTATGTTGTAGCAATGTTCCACAAGTAGCTTCACACACATTCTTCTTGACGTGCATGTTGTCAATCGAATGACGCACATCCAACATCGGCCAATACTCTAGCTCCCATAGAATTGATTTCTTGTTCCACATTCCTTCTTCTTCTTCTTCACCATCTCGTTTCTTTCTTTTGCCAAGGGTTTTTCAGTCAGTTTGGGTAACTCCTCGATAGTTTTGACGTCCTTGACTTTCAAGTGGACCAGATCTCCAGTCACATGCAACAGCACCTCCAATCCATGGCCCGGTATGGATGTTTCTTGCCGAGGAAACGACGGTGCCCCATAAATACGTATTTCTTTGAATGTCTTAGCCATACTGCGCAAGTATCTTCGAAGCAGTGTGGGCAAGCTACACCTTTTCTTTTACTCTGGCCAGAGAGGTTGCGATGAGCCGGGTTGTCGTTGATGGTGGTGAACAACATGGCGCGCATTGTGAACTCCTCACGCTTGTACTCATCCCAAATCTCCTTCACACCAGGCTTCCACAGTATCTTCAAGTCATCAACTAGTGGCCTCAAGTAGACATCAATACGGTCGCCAGGTTGCTTTGGCCAGGAGACCAATATTGTCAGCATCATATATTTCTGTTTCTTGCATAGCCAGGGTGGAAGGCTGTACAACGACAGCACGGTAGGCCAGGTGCTATGTGTTGAGCTCTGGTTACCGAATGGGTTCACACCATCTGTGCTCATAGCAAACCGTATGCTCCTTACGTCTTCGTCAAACCACGGAAAGTGGTTATTAATGTTACCCCATTGTGCTGCATCTGCGGGGTGCCTAACCTTGACATCTTGCTTAAGCTCGTTTCGGCCTTCATCATGCCAACGTAAGAGTTGGGCCTCCTTTCGTGTTGCGAACCATCTTCTCAGCCGAGGAATGATGCAAAAATACCATGCCACCCTCACAGGAGCCCCTCTGTTAGCCTTCTTCTTCTTGCCTCTGATCTCGCCGGGCTCGTTCTCGTCATCAGCATTATTGTCATCTCCACCATCCTTTTTCCTCTTGTACCGATCATAGCCACACTTGGGGCACTTGTCAAGGTCTGCATAATCTCCACAGAACAATACACAACTGTTCTTGCATGCATGGATTTTTTCAACCTCTATTCCTAGAGGACAGATTATCTTCTTCGCCTCATAGACAGACTCTGCTATTTGGTTTCCTTCAGGTAGCATGTCTCTAAGCACATCCAATAGATGTTTGAAACTTTTGTTCCTCCAACCATGATCTGCCTTAAGCTGCAGAAGTTTTAGATCACCAGAAAGGCGAGAGTTCTTCTGGCAATCAGGATAGAGGGGTTTCTTTGAATCTTCAACGAACTGCTTCAGCCTCGCTAATTCAGAAGGTGTGTACACTCGTTGAAACTCAACATCCCGCAATATTTGATCAACATTGTGCACACGTTGCAAGACCTCACCATCATCGAAGCCCCTAACTTCTTGATCAGTGATATCCTCGGGCCTCATCACATTTGGTGGGAATAATGGTTCATTTTCCTCAAAAACTCCACCGTCATCAAGGTCTTCATCATGGTCGGTAGCATAGTGTCACACTTCACCTTCATTTAGGCAACCTACTTCGAGTTCATTAATGCCTTCCTCACCATGTTTATTCCAACACGTGTAATTTTTTGTGAAACCATGTGTGACCAAATGATGAAAAATTATTTTCCATTGTGCGAATTTCTTCTGGTTGAGACAATCTATACAAGGGCAAAGCATTGCTTGAACACCATGGTTTCTCATATCCGCCTCTGCTTGATTTAGAAAACCATTGACCCCACTTAAGAAATTGTCCCAATCTTCTTGGGGCTGTCTGTACATCCAAGCCCGAGCAGCAGACACCATCTGCATTCCATACATCAAATGAGCATAATTCATCACACAAAAAAACCGATAACATAAGAGGATTAGGACAGCTGAAAAATTTCAATAAAAGGGGGTAATTAATTTCCACCTTGACGAGGACTTTCTACGAGACGAGCGCGGCCGAGGAGGAGGATCGGAGGCGGCGTCGCGGCCCGGTGACAGCGCGGAGGACGGCGTCGAGCCCCAGGAGGAGGGGACACGGAGGCCACTACGTGAAAACCTCAAATAAGTCACGCAACATTTGTAACAGGCCCTTAACGCCCGTTACATGCACCCACATCTGTAACGGTTGTTGTTTGGCGCCCGTTACCCATAAGCGCGCCAGGACGACCCCGGGGTTGGCCTCCACAACACCCGTTACCAATGTGGACTTCTGGTAACGGGCTTCTTAAATGCCCGTTACATGAATTCGTTGTAACGGACGATAAATAGAGTCCGTTACAAAAGTTAAACCTAGATAGAGGGCGATATTGAGGCAACGAGCTTGTGAAATAGACGCGTCTCATTTGGTCTAGATAGAGGAGACGCAGGTACACAGCAGGCGTCTCCGATATTGAGCTACTGTAACGGGCTCTGTTTTGGTGCCCGTTACTCAAGTTCCCTGTGGGCTCAGAGAAACAGCCATTTCACGTGACCGGTGGCTAGTTGTGGTAACGGTCGTTGTTTGATGCCCGTTACGAATATGTGTTATCAATAACGGGCATCTGCCCGTTACCTTTCTTGGCTCATTTGTAACACTTGATCGGTAATGGGCGCTTTGCCCGTTACAAAAGGTCATATATGCCCGTTACCAAAGTGAGTTTTTCACGTAGTGCGCGTCTGCTTTGGATGACGTCGCGGTCGACGTCCGCTGGCCCCTTTCGCCGTCACGCACGCGGCCGGCCGGCCTGCTGCAGCGCCGGCTTTCTGAGGAGAGAAATTAAGCGCGATCCTCAGAGCTCGTGCAGCTGGCGGCGGCGAACGGGACAGGCCGGCGGGGACATCTGAGCAGAGAGATCGAGTGAGTGACCTTCTGAGGAGAGAGAGCGAGTGTTGTTGTCGGAACGGGAGTGACCTTCTACGGAGAGAGAGAGAGTGGTGTCGAAAGGAGAAGACAGAGACGAGCAATAATAACGTGCGTCTCCGATGTGAGAAAAAAGGCGACCCTGGGTGGCAATCAAAGGAGACGAGTCCTAAAACACGAGCGTATCCAATTGGGTCGCCAGCAAAGGAGACGCATCAATAAGCATGCATCTCCTGTATGAAATTATCGGTAACGGACTTTATAGCCCGTTACCAATACGGCAGTGATCAGTAACGGACTTAAACAGTCCGTTACTGATAGGACATTGATCGGTAACGGACTTTACAAGTCCGTTACCGATAGGTTTAACTTTTTTAACGGACTCTATTTAACGTCCGTTACAAATAATTAATGTAACGGGCGTTTAAGAAGCCCGTTACCAGAAGTCCACATTGGTAACGGGCGTTGTGGAGGCCAACCCCGGGGTCGTCCTGGCGCGCTTATGGGTAACGGACGCCAAACAACAACCGTTACAGATGTGGGTGCATGTAACGGGCATTAGGGCCCGTTACAAATGCTGCGTTGTCTATTTGAGGTTTTCACGTAGTGATTTACAATAACATATATTTTTAATAAGAAAAATAGGACCATGAAGTAAAATGTTGAGCTGTTGTGGAGCTTCCCAGTGGCAACATCTGGCGATAAATAGGAGGAAGCCCGACGCCTTTGGAAATATCCTACACGAGAACAACAGAATTAAGTTCGAGTGCTCAACGAGATCAGCTCGGCTCATTCTTCCATTTCAGCATCTGAGCTTTGGCATGGGAGTCACCAGGAATCCGTGGAGAACCAATAGGGCCTGTCACCTTCTACGACGCACTATCACGGCCTGCCACAGAGAGGGTTCTTGGTTTGTGTTCAGCTCAACTGCTCCTGCACATATTGCGTTCGCAACGATTGCGGTCACAAGTTCCTGACCATGTCTGTGCGGAAGCAGATGGTTTTTGGCAGCTATATATGGGAGAAGAGGCAGCAGTCTGAAAGTTTCGACAGTGATGCCTAGTTCTTAGTTGCAGCTGAAGATAGATCTGTCTGAAATAAACATTTGGTAGACGTGATGGATTAATGCATGCATTGATTTTGTTTGCTGGGAGGAAGACGGCACGATGTTTGGTTCAGCAGCTAGCCAACTAGGCACTGTAGGTGTCCAAAAGACGCAATAAATTTCAGTCATTTTCAAGAAAAAAAAATACAGCAGAAGTGATGATTGTGTTACTTCTGTGACTTATGTCTCTGATTAGATACTGCATATGAGCAGGATACACATAGGCATTAGAGTACTGTACTTCTGAAGAATCGTTGGCATGCGTCTCTCCTTGCACCACTCTACTGTTTCCTTGAAAATTGAGACAGCACAGCACGCAATTTTCTTTGCGTGCTACTCTTGAAAGAAACCTGAGGCGAACACTGACGAATTATTCCAAGGAACTAATAAATCCACTAGTGATTGAACAAAAAACAGTTCACAATACTTCGGTAATTTTTTCTTGATTTTTGACAGATCAGAGTCATTCAGGAGTATATATATAGAGAGAGAGAATGATATGAAAACACGGAGGGGGATCTCTTTTTTATTATTCTTTCTGTCTAATATAATGGATGACAGTGTTAGGGTATGACGATGCAAACACTTTGCTGAGACTTATAGAGTACTCCAATAAAATATTATGGCTCGTTGGCCATTGGGTACAAACTATTGGTGATAACTATAAATCTACAGTGTCCTTGAACATAATAAAAGACGTAAGAAAAGGACTGCAAATAAACTTATGCTCTGAACCTACCCAAACGCCATGTCCGGTTATAAAGAGCAGGTAGTGTGGTGGATGCTTCCAAAACCTACATACAAGTACTGCACAAGAATGAAGCAGCATTTCATTATCGGTGTCTAAGCTTATTAGACTTGGGAGTCATCAGGAATTCAGACGATGGCTGTGTTCCATGTGACAAAAGTAAGTTTCAGCATGTCGACAAGCCAAAACCGAATCGGCTACTTTGTGTTGGTGGCTTGGTGCCACATGGGCGCGTAGCTGTCTTTCAGAAGGTATCAAGTAGCCAAAGGTTATTAATGTGGAATCCTAAATACGTTTTAGCGTGGGTGCTTATTGTTGAAAGCAAATGATGGATTGATTGATTAGGGGGGTGGACCCCACTATTTATGTACAATGAAGGGGCACGATGGCACCCTTTGGCAGGAGAGGACGCGCCCGTACGGGAGAGACACACCCGTATGGGGAGCGGTTGCCCCTTCCCTAATTACACACTAATGACTATCTTAATTACATTATTAAGCTATTGATCATTACTAATATTTCTTAACACTCCCCCTTGATCAATAGCTTCATGAGGTCTTGATGTAATTTGACTTCAATCATCCTTGGATATCATCTTGTAAAACTCCTCCAAAAACCCTATTGGGAAATCTTGAGGAGAAACCAATCTGTGTGTATATGCCACTAAAACTCCTTTAAACCCAGTGGGAAAATATTAGGAGAAAATGATATGGTATTATTATCTCATTAGATACTTGTATGAGAAAACCTTTGGTAAGGAAAAACTCATCAATAAGTCTAGAGAATAATGATCGGAGGATCATGTTTGAATATCCTTCTCCAAAACCTAATAGGAAAATATGAGAAGAGATTTTATATCTCCTTAAAAACTCTTATAGAGAAAACAGAAGATATGACATAGAATATGTCTTGTATATCACCCTTAAAAACCTTAATGGAAAAATTAGGTGATATGAGATATGATCTCGTATTGACATTGCCTCATTAAAACTTTTTTTGAGAAACCTTGTGAGGAAAACTCATATAGGAAAAAGAGTACAATAATTAGATGATTATATATAGGTTATATCAAAAAGAGTCTCCCCCTGATTCTTGCAAATCTTTGAGTTGTCTCATACCAATTCCAGAAACGTATTTCTGGAATAAGGATGTTGGTAATGATTTTGTGAATAAATCTGCAAGATTATCACAAGATTTGGTCTGCAAGATTTCTATCTCTCCTATCTTCTGTAGTTGATGAGGATAGAATAATTTAGGAGCCATATGTTTTGTAAGATTGCTCTTTATATAACATGCTCTCATTTGTGCAATACAAGCGGCATTATCTTCATACATTATGGTAGGATTCATGATTAAACTTATACCACATGATTGTTGTATGTGCTTAATCATTCTGCAAAGCCATACACATTCACGTGAAGCTTCAAATAATGCAATTATTTCAGAATGATTTGTGGATGTGGCAATTAGAGTCTGTTTTGATGACTTCCATGAAATAGTCATTCCACCATGTAAGAATACAAAGCCTGTCTGAGATCTGGCTTCATGGGGATCAGATAAATAGCCAGCATCTGAATATCCAATTAATGTTTTATCTTGGTTAATTTTGTAAAATAAGCCAAGATCTATAGTGCCAATGAGATATCTAAAGATATTCTTAACTCCCGCCCAATGGCGTTGTGTTGGAGCAGCGCTGTATCCATAGGTGTTCTGGATGGATATGATTTATCCATATTGAATTTATGTAGAATCTTTTGGATATAAGCAGATTGGTGTACTAAAATCCCTGTTGGGAGGTGCTCAAGTTGTAAACCTAAGAAAATTTTGGTTTTACCCAAATCTTTCATTTCAAATTCTGTCCTAAGATGGTTGCGTGCTTCATTTATATCTTGTTGAGACCCAATGATATTGAGGTCATCAACATATACAGATATAATACAAAATCCAGTTGAGGATTTCTTGATGAATACACATGGGCAATCATCATTGTTGGAAAAACCCTTCTGAAGAAGGAATTCCTTTAGTCGGTTGTACCACATTCTTCCCGGCTATTTTAAGCCGTATAATGACTTTTGATGTTTTACACAATACATGTTGCGTGAATAATTCTTGCTCGGGATATCAATTCCTTCCGGAACTTTCATATATATATCCGAATCTAGTGACCCATATAGATATGTTGTCACTACATCCATGAGATGCATGGCTAGACCTTTTTGTGCTACCAATGATATTAGATATCAGAATGTTATACCACTCATAACTGGAGAATATGTTTCATCGAAATTGATACCAGGTTTCTGCGTGAACCCTTGTGCTACAAGTCTCGCTTTGTATCTCACCACCTCGTTGTTTTCATTCCTTTTACGGATGAAAATCCATTTTTGATCCCACAGGAAAAATATGGCGAGGAGTAGGCATCACTATGGAGAATACCTCTCATTTCTTGAGCGAGTCTAATTCTGCCTTAATTGCTTCCTTCCATTTGACCCAGTCGGAGCACTTGATGCACTCTGCCATGGACTTAGGTTCTGGATCAATGCGAAGTTCACTTGCAATCTTAGTGGTAAAGTAAATATCGACATTTGTAGTCTTTCTATTGTATGATTCTCCAGAATCAATGTAATTAATGGAAATTTCTTGTACCCCTTGTGACTCATCATGATTTCCCACAACGATAGAGTCCGGGTCTTCTGATGTCCTAGCACTTATATTATTTTGTGCACTTGTGCTTGGTATGTGATGTATCTGTTGAACATCCATATTATTTGGATTTATAATATCCAATTGGTGTCTATCAACTTGATGTTGATCTGCATTTACTATTTTCGAAGTGACCTTCCTTGTTTTCCACGGAGGCTTTTGTATAGCCTTATCCTTTGTTGTAGTACCTCTCCCCCTCTTATTTTGATTTGGGAGTTCTTGAGTAGGAATTTCTACTCTTTCTGGTACATTTGCAGCATGATTATGTGATTTTGTGACACCCTTATAATCAGTAAATGCTTCTGGCAGATTATTCGCAATGTTTTGCAAATTGATAATTTTCTGAACTTCACGTTCAGATTCTATAGTACGTGGATCATAGGACTGGATACCAGTGGTATTCCAGTTTATTTCCTGGCATTCTGTTTGGTACTTGTCTCCCCCTAATGCTGGGAAATTGTCCTCATCGAAGATGCAATCAGCATACCGGGCAGTGAATAAATCCCCTGTAAGAGGTTCGAGGTACTTAATGATTGACAGTGAGTTGTACCCCACATATATCCTCAATTTCCTATGGGGGCCCATTGATGTACGATGCGGTGGTGATATCGGTAGGTATACAGCGCAACCGAATTTTCGCAGATGGGAAATACTTGGTTGATTTCCACGTACTAACTGCAATGGGGAAACCGTGTTGTATGCAGTAGGTCTTATTTGAATCAAATCAGCGGTGTGTAAGACCGTGTGACCCCAACATGATGTTGGTAGATTGCAATTCTGTAGTAATGGTCTAGCAATTAACTTTATTCTCTTGATAAGAGATTTGGTTAATTCATTTTGTGTATGTACATAAGGAACAGAATGTTCCACATTTATGCCTAGAGCCATACAATAGTCATTGAAGGCATGTGAAGTAAATTCAGCGGCATTATCCATCCTGATGGTTTTAATAGCATATTCAGGATGATGTGCTCTTAATTTGATAATTTGAGCAATGAACCTTGCAAAAGCATGGTTTCTTGTAGACAATAAACATACATGGGACCATCTAGTAGATGCATCAATAAGTACCATGAAGTACCTAAATGGTCCAGTTGATGGATGAATAGGACCACAAATATCACCTTGAATGCATTCAAGAAATTGTAGTGGTTCAGCCTTTATTTTAAGATAAGAGGTTCTTAAAATTAATTTTCCCGTGGCACATGTGGTGTACACAAAGTCCGATGGCTTGAGAAATTTTGAAGTATTTAATTTGTGACTAATTGAATTGTCGATAATTTTTCTCATCATCCCAATACCAGGATGACCAAGGCGATCATGCCAAATCTTGAATACATCAAGATTTTAAAAAATTACCTTGTATGCAACATGTTGTACGGGTTTGATGTATGTGTAATACAATCCTGATGATAGTGAAGGAATTTTTTCAAGCAGTCACTTGCTATATCCGTCATTTTTAGTGATGAAGAGATATTCATCTTTGTTGTCACTATTTGTTTCCACATGGAAACCATTGCGACGGATATCTTTGTAACTCAATAGGGTGAGTGCATCCTCAATTACTATTTGAGTACCCATAGGGAGAACAATTGTGGCTCGTCCTGAACCAACAATTATAGCATCACGGCCCGCGATGGTTGTGACATTTCCTTTACTCTTTTTGAGAGTTTAGAAATATTTAAGTTCTCTGAGTATGGTGTTAGTTGTGCAACTATCCACCAAACAAAGTTCTTCCTCCATTTGGATTGTTCCTGTAAGATAATCCTGGGAGGGAGGCCGGCGTCGCCGGCGGTGAGGCCCTCTGGCCTCTGTTCTTGCGGGCGTGCGTGTGTCAGAGCGAGGTGCTGATAACGTGTTGAAAGCAAATGATGGATTGATTAATTAAGGGGGTGGACCCCACTATTTATGTACAATGAAGGGGCATGATGGCACCCTTTGGCAGGAGAGGACGCGCCCGTACGGGAGAGACACACCCGTACGGGGAGCGGTTGCCCCTTCCCTAATTACACACTAATGACTATCTTAATTACATTATTAAGCTAATGATCATTACTAATATTTCTTAACACTTATTAGTTACCCCCAGAATTCATGTCTTCTCTTCTGAGAAAATTAAAGTCTTTGTAAAAAACAATTAATATGTATATTAAATAAGCAAATAGAGAGTAGTGTACAACATCTCTACATGTTTTAGTGTTTTTTAATTTATTTCCAAGCGTTTGGAAAGATCGTATTGTGCATTGACTATACGATCCAATTAGCACATTTTCGTTATTCCTTTATTAGCTAAGAAAAATCCTGAATGATGATTGATATCGTCTCAGTGAGTGAACGACCACCTTTCTTTCGAATTGAGGAAAAATTCTAAGTAATGCTGGTGACTTATATAATAAGCTTATATCCATGCAAATCCTCGAAGTTAAGCTAGGCATGCAACTTATTGCTATCGCAGGCTAAGCAAATATTCAAGCTAAGGAAGTCAAACAAACGCATTACTCCCTCCACCCACAAATGTAGCACTCACACGCTTTGAGCTCTGCAGCCGCTAGATGCAAATATATTCAGCTACCACTGATAAATGGATGCATATGGTTCTTATAGCTTACACCAACGCCGATCTCAATGCACAAATTGGCTGCTCGATCCATATATTACACATTCATACCATGTAGGTGTAGTGCCACAATAATGCATGCCTGCAGCTAGCTATCTGAGAAATTGGTGCAGACCTGCAGTCATGCTTAGAGGGGGGCTTAGCCATCGGGAACTCAGCATATGCACACAAACTTTTCTTCCAGCTTCTCCATTCATTGAGAAAAATCAAAAAATTGCAGCTTGTTAAGTTCTGCTTCGTTCCATCTGTCAGCGCATGCACAGCTGATCCTGATCTCTCGATTCCTCTGCGTCGTCTGAACTTGGGCATTGGAGTCACCGGGAACCCATGGGTCCCACATTGTTCATTGTTCACACGTGATGAGTCGTGTCGTTCATTGTTCACCTCAGTTGCTACAATTAGTGATCTTTTTTTTAGCAGAACAATTAGTGATCCTTATGATGATTGCAATTTTCAAGGCGATGGCGAGTTGGAAACCATACGAGTATGTCGATCCTGTTGGACGACTCTGCCAGCACAGATTCTCTCTGTGGCCATCTGCCAATTGAAGCCTTTCTTCCAACATTCTTAATTCGTGAGAAAGACTCAATACTATAGAAAAAATTTGTAAGAGTGCCCCGATTTTATTCTAGAAGCGGTCGAATTTGCCGCCCGATGTAACAAAAAGACGCGGTACTGCAGCAACCAGATCCGCACCTGGAAATAAGTTTTGAGAGTGGGTGACGCCCAGCCCCGTCCCACAAATTTTATGGGCCCTTGGGCGAGTAAGATACTAAGAACCCAATAATCTAATATTTTAATATAACGATTACAATATATAATAGTAGTGATAAAAGATAACTTTTAGCATATATTTAATTCTTCTTGTAAAAGTAACAATACATCAAAGAAGATAAAAAACGGCAAAATAACTATGATGTTTACCTCAAATAAAAGTACAGTGCTTTAGTGCTTTTTAAAAAGGCGTCTTTGGGCATTTCTTGATGAAAAATCTTCAAGTTTGAATCGGGTTATTCGGTCTATTCGGGTTATAGACCACAATAACCGAAACCGAACCAGAACTGAATTATAAATTTATCTGGACCGAACCCGAATCTCGAAACCTGAATAGACCAACAATTCGAGTTATTTGGGTTCGGTTAGGTTCGGTTTTCGGGTTTCAGGTTCAAAGTGCCCACCCCTATATAGAAGCTCTATTCAAAAGTTAAAACAGTCACCAAGGTTAACATGTATGTAACCTATATAAATAAATTAGTTTACGCATGAGTATATATGTATATAACCTATATGAATAAATAAGTAGCGACGATGATGAATCTGATGAAATGGAGTTAGTGGATTTTTTTGAAAGAAAACTGTAGGGGTACCCACAACGCAAATTCCAAAATAGTGGATTTTTTACTTCATAAAATGTAATTAGTGGATTTTTTACCAAATAAAATGGAATTAGTGAATTTTTTACAAATAAAATGGAATTAGTGTATTTTACTAAATAAAATGGAATTAGTGGATTGTTTTTAAGAATTATATATAAATTAACTAAAAATGGAATTCGTAGATTTTTAAGAATCGTATATAAATTAAATACAAAATATGAAATTAGTGAATTTTTTAAGAATATGTGTGTGTGTGTGTGTGAGAGAGAGAGAGAGATAGAGAGTAAAAGTGAAACATGTATAGTAAAGTGTTACTACATTAGTGGATGTAGTATTTGAACACAAAATTTTAACACGCATCTCAGATGAATACAAACTATATACCAAACTTGTAGATGTTAAGAAGACATAAAACTTTATAGTTCACGAAGTTTCCGTTTGAGGTCATTTAATATGTTAAAATTAAATTTAAGTACAAATTAAGTAAAGGAGAAAATCTTTCCAGGTGCGGGTCACGCTAGCGCCCGCACCTGGAAACCATTTCCAGGTGCGGTCGAATGACACAACCTGCAACTGGAAACGATTTCTAGATCCAGATGATGTTATGCCCGCACCTGGAAACCCTAATCCTATATATGTGGTGTGCACGAAGACTTGGCCAGTTTTCAGAGTTGCGCGCGGAGATGTTGGCAGGCTGCCGAATTTTTTCACCGCCGCACACATCTCAGCTAGCGCCGCACCCCATCTCTGCCACCGCAGCCCTCCTCTCCTATCCGCGAGGGCCCTGCACCGCCTCCGTGTCTTCCCCGACACTACACCGCCTCCCCTTCCCCGACGACGCCGCCCCCTCCCCTTCCCCGTCCGTCCCCACCCTTGCCTTCGTCGGTCGTCGCCTCTTCGCCTGATGGTACGTCTCCACCACATCGATCTACTATCTACCGATCTAATATCCGTTGTTCTTGTTTTTCTTTTTATGCACTGCGCGTAAACCCTATTTTCGTGAATCAGATATATATCTCAGTTGTGAAATGTGAATAATGTGTGGTATTCGATCTAGATATAGTTTGAGCTAACAATGTCGTCGTCAAGTGGCATTAGTGGTGGTCGTGGCTGCGGTCGTGGCCTTAGCGGTGTTGGCGGTGTAACCAAGGACCTGTTGCCTCACCGTGAAGGCCTCCACTGTCACCGCGAGATGGCCTTGCCATTGGGTGATTAGACACGTGGAACAATAGCCAACGTGGTACGTAATATAATGATCATCATTTCCTTTACATAGATATTGTTTTACACTTCACATGCAAAACATATATCTAATTTTATTTACATATAACTTATTGTAGCTTATCAAAAATGTTAGATGGCTTAGAGATATTCTCGAAGATATGTTTGATACTCCTCCTATAGTGCAAACTGAGGAAGTTGGGAACATGACAATACTGCATATCTCTTTCTCTGTACGTACCTGCTCGAGGTGTAGATTACCGGACTTCGCTACAAGGAATGCCACACCCAATGGTTCCCGTTGCAGTAGCGGGTGATGCAACAATTTATAGGATAACTCAAGAGAGGACTGCTATCGAAAAATGTATTGAGGAGCTTCAGAATATTGGGTGCTTTGT
Source organism: Cenchrus fungigraminus (assembly GCA_036936925.1). Lineage (NCBI taxonomy): Eukaryota > Viridiplantae > Streptophyta > Magnoliopsida > Poales > Poaceae > Cenchrus > Cenchrus fungigraminus. The sequence continues at coordinate 120,921,184 of CM072770.1, read as the reverse complement.
GCCAGACTATTCCTATTTTAAAAGACAGCAACTTAGGATGGGTGAAAGCAATGTGGTTCATACTGTTGAGAGGCTTTGCATGGCTCATCAAGATGTGGTATAATTTTTTTTCATTTTATTCATTCTTAATTAATTTGTTTATGACATATTTTTAACATTCATATGTTTATTATCTCATCATCATCTTATTGTGTGGGATTATATCTCTGGTTCAACCTATGCTTCATTAAGCTTTCGTGCGATTCTTAATCAAGTTGTGGAAAAAATTAGTTTGGATTACTATGGTGGGCAACTGTTCTTCACCAGAAATTGGAAGAACCAAGCAACTCTATCTTTCTACAGGACAGATCAACCCGACGATCCCATGTTTGATATTTGCAGTGTTGTTTGTAAGAGTCATCCGGAACTAGAGCAGAGTGCACTAGTACGTATTTTAGCTTATTTTAATGGAGTTCTAGGCTAGACCATTGGAGACATCAACTATGTTCCATTTCTACAAGAGCGTACCGGATTGTGACCTACGAATTAGCTAGTGGTTGATGTACGAACTTATTTACAAGTAGTAGTGGTACGGTTGATGTATGAACTAATTTATAAGTAGTAGTGGTTGATGTATGAACTTATTTATAAGTAGTAGTTGTTGATGTATGAACTTGCACTATAGTATATATAAAATTCACTAGTCAAAGTATTGTCGTGTTTAATTTGAAGGGGTTAATTATTTTGAGAATTGAACTGCATTTTAGAAATTTGGCACGAAAAATTTGGCGGGAACAATATTTCTAGGAATGGATGAAGCTTTCACCTGCACCTGGAAAAACATCTCCTAGAGCGGGTGATGTTGTCACCCGCGCCAGGAAATAGCCATTTCCAGGTGCGGGTCATGGCATCACCCGCTCCTGGAAATGCTTTTCCAGGTGCGGGTGATGCCATCACCCGCACTTGAAAATGGATTTTTAGATGCGGACGTTCTACCCGCTCTTGGAAACCACTATTTCTAAAAGCAACAGCTGAGAACGGTTTTGACGTCCGCACCTGGAAATGCAAATCCGACTGCTCCTACAAATCTTTTATCCAGTAGTAACTTAATTACATAGCAAAGATTAAAAGAAACCTGAAAGGAAGCTAACACCGACCTGGGGTTCAACGACTAGAATGTGGAGATGGAACGTCTCAGATTATTGTCTTTGTTTTGTTCCTAGTTTTGCGAGCGAACGAGCCCTTCAAGATTGAATAAGAAAACGATATCCAGTTAATATGTACTATCATGCATAGACTAAGATTTTATTTTTAGTATTTGGTTCCGAGCAGGTTCAAAATTTCGTGAATTTTAGGGTGTCTCGGTTCTAAATAAAAAAATAGCCAGAAAATTACAATCACTCAACTAAAAAAAATCATGAGCGGCATATATCTGTGGGTGACAAAACGAAACCAAAATCCTAATAATACCTGGTCCCAAGAGCGTCAGCTCATGGAAAGTAACCGTGTAATTTGTTGCCGGCATTATTTGTTGCTAAGTCGTTTTGCATGAATCAGGGCTCACATGCTGCAAAGCACTCAGCATATTTTTAACGGATAGGACAACGAAATTAAATCATGTTATATATATGTTACTTTGGAGCTAGAAAAGGGCAAATCCGTTATAAATAAGAGAGTTTGTCAATGCTCCCAAAGCTACAAAAGATAATAAAGGTGGGGGAATGGTAAAACATGACTTCCCATTCCCATACTGGCTTGAAAATGTTTCAGTGCTCAGCTCAGTCTTGGCCTCAATGTGCCCAAGCTTAGGCTTGCGAGTGGTCAGGAACTTGCAGAGCTATGCACCAAAACAATGTGGTACTACTGCTGTTTATTAGCCTTGCTGTTCCAAATCGTTTTGGTGCATAGCTCTACAAGTTCATTGCTACAGTAAGTGGTAATACGAGCAATGACCAATGGGTATTATCGAGCATAGTACTTGGCTCTGAATGAAAGAGATTTGGCACACAAAGGAGCGTAAATGCTGGTCACTTGGAGAGCTTCAGATCGTGTGGTTGAGTGATTACAATGATACAGGAATCTGACTTTCCTCATTTCAATCCAAAAAAGATCCAGCTACAAATAAGACGTTCTCAAAGCTTGAAGTGTTACGTTTACATAATCTTTCTCCATTTCCAGATTGTTTTGTTCGTAAAAAGAAAAAAAGAAACCAGCTTGTTCTGCTTTCAGCAAACAGTGTTCTCCCTTTCTCCGTGTAGTCTGAACCTGGGCATTGGAGCCACCGGGAATCTGTGGAGCACGAGATGTTTGTTCTATCTTCTACTACACAATGGCACCACTAGCCACCGTCGGTAAATATGAGTACTTGTTCATTATTCATCTCGATTGCTACCACATACGCGAGCTAAAGTGTTAGCTACGAGGTGTTCCTAGTGATTGCACTGGGATGGCAGCAACCAAATGAGTATGCAGATCCACCTGTTGGATGCATGACACATCCTCTGAACTCGTGAGCAAAATCTTACACAACAAATACAAGGAAACGAACCTGGAAGGAGTCACCAAAGGAAATTAACACACTGACCGGGGGTTCCACGAGTAGAATATGGATGGAATCTCCGATTGTTGCGGTCATTTTTTGCTTGGATTATGAGAGAAACCCGTTCAAGATTCAATAAGATAATGGTATCATGTTAACAGTAATACATATTAATTATCATGCAGAGACTAAGATTTTATTTTTAGTATTAGGTCCCGAGTAGGTTCAAAAATTCGTGAATTTTATGATGTCTCAGTCCTAAATAAAAAATAGCCAAAAAATTACAATCACTCAACCCAAAATACAATTTTTGCATAAATTTTGGTTTAAACAATTCATGAATGTTGTATATATGTGGGTGTCAAAACGAAACCAAAATCCTAATACCGGGTCCCCAAGGCATCAGCTCATGGTAATTAACCATGTATAGGTGTGGGCAATTGTTGTTTTGTTTTGCATGGATCATAGCTCACATGCGGCAAAGCACTCAGCATGCTTGCCCAGATAACTGCAAGAACCTGATTTTTCCCATTACTACCAATAAAAAAGGGCAAATAAATTGAGGGCTCGTTTCATTGCCAAAAAATATTAGCAAAAAATTTTCGGCAACTCTTTCAACACTAATTAGGAGGACTAAACATAGACTAATGACATGCATGGACGGGAAAATATAGTCAAGTGGGATCTTGTTTCGAAGTTTTTATTGTCAAAAATCCAATGATGCAATCGAATTTAATTTTGATATTTGGTTTGTGATTTATAGATTTTTAAGCTTCAAATAACTTTAGATGACGATGACATCATTAACTTTGACTTTTTTACATACATGCATTCATCCACCCGTACTGCATGCTGCGCCTCTGTTTCCCCGGCGTGCTGGTTTCCTTCAGCGACAACTTGTCTTTTTGTCGCTGAAGTGATGCCTAGTAGCGCCCCGTCGGAGTCGGTGCCGATGGGTGTGCTCGGGTATGGAATAGCGCTGCCAAAACAAAGAAGGATTCAAAATTTAACCAATGTTAGGACTTCTCCATCCAAAACAAAGAAAGTATCTAAACATAAGACAATTTTTATGGAGCTTGAAGATTTTTGGAGCTGTCCTGTTGAACTGAAAATAAATTTATCCCTAAATTTCAGTAAAAGTTTAATGAACGTTCATGGTAATTGAGTACTTATTGCTATCGCGGTGGCATTACTTTGTTTGTTGCAGAGTTTGCTTCAGACTTTCAGAGTTCTGATGCTGCAGGGCACTTGTCAGGATTCAAGTTTTGGTGCTTGAAAGAACCTGATTTTACCCATTTTCATGATGCAAAAGGACAATGAAAGTAGGTTGTGTGTTGCTTTCTTTGGAACTACCAAATGCCAGGTCCTGCTACAAATAACTAAATAAGAGATGTTGGTGCTCCTATTGGCTACTTCCCCCGTTCCGCAAAGAGTTGTCCTTTAACCTCTAAAATTTGTCCTTCAAATAGTGTCCTTTTATATCATAATAAATCACATATAATTAAATTAACACTCATACCAATAAAAAATTGTATGGACAAGCATCTTCATCAAGTCCCATCTTTGCACATCTAATCTCATTCTCCATTTCTACGGCTGAGCTTCAGAATAAAAGTCACTGGAATCCTTGGATAACACATTCTGATTGTTGGGCATGGATGGATGGATGGATGGAAAGTTACATACGAGGATTAAAAAAGTAACTTTGGATCCAATTTTTGTCAGTCTTGTTCACCAGGGCCGGTCTCTGTTCTTTCTCTGTTCTTGCATCACATTATCGTTTCTCAGTTCTAGGAGTGTGTTGCGTTGGGTTTGTAAAATTGATGAACCTCATGCTTATTGAGCTTGCAAGAAGCTCCTTAAAAATGACAAGGTGTGGATTCCAATTTAAGTACCGATAAAGAAAAGCTTCATATAAAATCAAATGGAAATCCAAATAAAAAGACCACTTAGAGTTATATCTCAACTGGTTATATGATCCAATGGTAGATCGACCATATATATATGTTGACGTTTGCATTAATGATGCTTTCGCAAAGTAGTGTTTGGCATGCTGCAAGTTCCTTAATCTGAATAAGCAAAATAACATGACATTACATTTTTTTACCTACCCAGAAGCCAGGCCCGGCTATAAAATTGCTAGGAGATGTTTGGTGCTTTAGAAGCTACATGAGCCGATGGAACATTTCGTTCCACCCTACTTGGATACGTTTCAGATCTCTGCTCATATTCTTCTCTCTGCGTCTGAGCTTAAGCTTGGGAGTCATCAGGAAGTTGTAGGGCTCTCTGGTGCAAGAACCAAGACTGCTGGCTCGGGCAATATGGAGGGAGCTTCTGTTGTTAGTTATCAGGTCTTCTCCACTCATTTCCATCTTTGTCTCTTCGCCACCAGGACGCGCACCAATCACCATCGTAAGCCTCTAGCTCTTTACATCATCGCCACAGCTCCGAGCTTGTCAAGTAGTCCAGCTACCTCAGGTGCCGAAGACGGCACAGCGAAACCCAGTTCCTGAGCTTGGAGTAATACAACAGTATTAATTATTGGAAAATAAATATAAGTGGTTTTTTGTTCTCTTTGAGATGGTAATATATTTCTTGTCTAATAATAATTACTATGGTTCATAAATATTTAGTAATAATTACTATATTACCTTTTGTCTATACTATATACTACGGGCTCTTTTACGGTGGACCATATGGTGGTATGCAGTATATAGATATTTTTGTAAGGGTAGATAGGTAAATTGTTTTTGTAAGAAATCATATATTTTGTATGTCGTCCTCCCCCTATATATGTTTATTTTTAATAAGAAATCATATATTCAGATAATTCCACCGAGAAAAAACTTTCAATAATACCTCTATATCACATATACCTATGCATATCATACTATACCACAGGTCAAGTTGTGGTGGTATATAATTAATCTCAACTGTCGGATCCTTTCATACTGATCTTTTTTCAATAGTGGTATATAGTGGTATGGTCCACCGCTGCCTCTCTTACCAATAAAAATAGGATCGATATATACTCAATTAATAAACAGCTATTCAATTTTACCTAGCTACTAGTAATATACTTTTGGCTGTCTTTCTTAGAACACAAATTGAAGCCACACGTATGGTGGATGAACAGATGTTGGGATCCAAGTAAACAGGGTCTCTTTACGGTGCACCATATCACTCTTTAAAAAGACTAGAATGAAAGGATTTAACCGTTGAGATTAATTGTATACCACTAAAACTTGCACTTATAATATGGTGGTATACATGGTATAGGTGGTATATGGATATTATTGGAAAATTTGTCTCGGTGACAATGTGGAAAACGATATGCGTGGAAAAATAGTGTTCATGAGAAAAAATCACAGTACCTAAAATAATAAGTTTTTTTTTATAATTACAGATTTACCCGTTCTAAAAAATGACTTATACCTTATACCACCTTCCATCAGGTGGTATGGTGCACTGTAAAACCATGCATGTGCAGGAAGTACGTAGTTGCTATATATATCTAGCTTTATAATGCAAGTTGATAAACGTTACACACGATTGGGCTTGTAGTCCAATGGTAGGACGGTCCAGTGGAACGCTACCCACCAGAGTTCAAATCTTGATGCTCGCACCTTTTCCTGGATTTTCCAGGATTTATCGGCGTTATGCGTTAAGTGGTAAGCGACGTTCCCGTCGACGACGAGGCGCCATTGGTGACTTCGGGAATCTCCAGATCTGCCGGTGACTTCGCCATTGGTGCCTTCGGGAATCTCGAGATCTGCCGGTGCTTGACTTCGCCATTGGTGACTTCAGGAATCTCGAGATCTGCCGGTGCTCAGTCCTTCGGAGGTACTCATAGAGGTAGGGTTTGCGTACGTGTATTCATAGGGGTGAGTGTGCGTGCGTGTTGTGAGTGTCCTGCGTTGTACTATGTAATTCTAAAAAAAAATCACCAGAACAATGCGTTACAATAACCTACTCCATTCTGATCCCCTGCATGCGCTTTGGGCTCGTGAGGCATCGGGAGTCAGCACCGCAGCCGTTGCCATTTCCAACCGTGAAAGTGCAACTTGCAACACCACCTGAAAATCCATTTTCACCATGTGCCCAATTCTTAACCGTGTGCATCATCACACACACACAACAAACACTATTTGCCGTGTGCCAAAGGCCAAACACACGACGAAGGGTTGGCACACGGCAGTCCGTAGCGTTTTTAGAAGCAACATGTATTGATCTTAGCACATTATATCGGTCTGTTTACAAACAGAATCCGAAAGAAAAGGAAAATTACAAAGAAGTTCAAAACTTTTGTTCATCTTCCTCGAAGCCTTCAACGATTTGTTCGCCGCTGCCATCGAAACCGCTTCCCAATCGTCACCGGGCACCAAAGCCAAACTGCACAAAGTGGAGGCCGCAGAGGAGGGCTTACTGCTAGGCGAATCAGCCGAGTACGCTGCCTCCCAGGCGCATCAGCCAACTCCAGTACCCATGACGCATCCTTCGTTTCCACCACCGGCAACCCGAGCAATGCTCAGATTTCTTCCAAAGATCATCTTCCTTGAGATTAACAGGGTCAACAACATCTCACTTGAAGAAGACGACGATGCGCCGGCCCTCGACTCCTGAACAAGTCTCCCCAGCCTCTCCATTGACGTCGGAGTAGATCGCCATCGGAGAACGGAAGAAGCTGGGAGAAATTATTCCTCTGCAACACCGTCGCTTCCGCATCGCCGGCGCCGCCAGGAAAACCAAGCCGCAAAGGAGCCACGCTCCACCGGCAAAACCTAACTCCACCGCCGAGCATCGGCGGCGAGTAAACCCTAAAACTAGACAGACTCAATTATGACTCGATCTACTAAAGGGATGGACCCCCGGCCCGCTCCCCTTGCCACCGGCTAGGAGGCCGGGGACAAAGGAGAACGGGGTTCAGATCAGGTGGACGGCGGCGGCGACATACCGTAGCTTTGTCGTGAGCCAAAAAGGCCAATGCAAACACACGGTGATGTTCGTCGTGTTTCATCTATGTGCTCACGGTGAACAATGAGCACGTGCCCTCCATGTGCGCACCGCCACGTACTACGGGAGGACAAGTGTTTGCCGTGTGCCAGAAACGCACGACAAACACCAGGAAAACGCACAGCGAAGGCTTCACCGTGCGTGTTTTGGCTAGGAGTACGATGAAGGTCGCTCGACAACGATTTGCACGGCGAAAAGGCATTCGCCGTGCTCCATTTATCGAGATGCATGGCAAACGCTTTTGCCCTGCGTTTTTTTCAGCACATGGCAAAAAAAAGAAAACGGTGAAGGAGGGAGGAGACGGCTAGAGCTGACAATACATACGACACAGGAGAATAGTTGCCATGCGTTGGTGCTCAGTAAAATGAAAAACATTGCCGTGCGTCACGCATGGCAAACAAAATCAAAAAGAAAAAGAAAAAAAGACTTGCAGCCTGCCGCGTCCCCGCCGCCGCCACGTCCGGCGCGCCGCAACCGCCCCCGCCGTCGTCAGGCTCCCCGCCTCCAGGCCACCGCCGCAGGCCAGGGCGCCACCGTGGAGAGGAGAGAGGCACATGCCATGCAGAGAGGAGGGCGGCGCAGAGATAGGGGAGCCGCCGCGCGCAGCCGCCGGAGAGAGGAGAGGCAGGGGAATCACTGTAGCCGCCGAAGCGAGGGAGAAGAAGCTGCCGCCACCGGAGGAGCTCGAGCTCGCCATCGTAGCACGTCGCCAAGCACCACCTCTACTTCCCCGGTCGCGGTGGACACGTCCAGGCGCCGCCACGCCGGCGGATCTAGAGGTTACCAGCGGCATGACAGAGGGCGAAGGCCCCGTGCCTGATATGGAGCGGCGCCAGGAGAGGAGAGGAAGGTGGCCATGTGCTGTCGCTGGAGGAGGAGGAGCCCCAACTCGCCGCGGCCTTGTCGGAGCTCCCATCAGCCGCCGCCTTGCCAGAGCCTATACATGCGCCTCGGTCGCGGATCTGCACCGTGGAAAGAGGAAAAGATGACAACATGGAAGGAGGGTCCCATGGATCTGCGCCACCATCCTAGCCAGTAGAGAATAGGGAGAGTGGGCCGGGGAAGGAGGTCCGATAGCGGCACGTCGATGAGGGGCCAGGGAAACGCCTCCGTCGTCGCCGCCGGGAGCGCCGCCGACCTCCGCCGCCGCGGCTGATCCCGTGCCCACCACACTGTAGTCTCCTTCGCTGCCGGGGTCGGCTGCGGGGGAGGGGTGGCGGCGTACAACTCCAGGGAGGGAGAGTCGTGGTTGGGGCGGTGACGGACGGCTGTCTGCGGGGGAGGGAGAGGCAGGCCGGGGAAGAGAGAGTTGGGGGAGGGGCGGCGGTGCCAGGGACGGGAGGGAATGTGCGTTAGGGTTGGGCTGTGGAGGGGGTGGTTTTATATGGGACATCGACGTATTTGAGCCGTTGGATGGTGAGATCGATGGCTCACAGTGAAGAAAGACTTATTTGCCATGCGCCACTCGAAAAAACGCACGGCAAAGGCGAACAAAAAATGCACGGCAAATATTTTTTAATAAAATCCAAATTTCACATAGAAAACACCAAAATTATCAAATGATTTCATAAAAACACCAAAATTTTACATAGAACAACTTAAGTTGTCTATTGCCTATAGAAAAAAAATTCAAATTCAAATTCAAATTTGATCGTCACTTTTCATCCAAACCTAACCAGACACTTCTTAACTCTATGAAACTTCATCGGAGATGTTTCGATTTGTAGGCATCATACATGACAAAATGTTCAAAATGCATTCAAAATTTTACCACAGTCTTCACACATGGTATCATGGGATATAGACAAATCTCATAATTTTCAAACTTCATTTGCATTTTTTTGAATTTTTAAATCACTTGGACACACGATAATGGTCGTGTTTCTTGGTCAAGATGTTTGAATTTTGTTTTGATTTCATGGAAATGGTCTTAAATTGGCCTAAGTAACATGAATATAATTTATTCACTCATTTTATTCTATTATTTGAATCTTGTAGTTCAAATTTGACATCTTTCAAAAAATTGCTTCAAATGTAATTAATTAGTTAATATAGCAAATGAATACAAAAATCTACCAAATTTTACCATGAAGTATCACATGTTATATTTCTAGAGTAGAAAAAATTTCAAAGTGAGGAGAATTTGTTTTGAGGGGCAATTGGATTTGGGGCTTAGGAGGACATATATATGGAAAAAAACTTTGTCGTGCGCCATACCAAAAATGCACGGCAAAGTGGACAACAAAAAACTCTTACCCCCTGCTTGCTAACGGTTGGTAACGGCCGGTGAGAAAAAAATGTTTGCCGTGCGCAATATACAAAACGCACGGCAAACTCACAACTTTGTTGTGCGTGGCGAAAAACGTACGACAAAGATTGAGTTTGCCGCGCGTCATACAAAACGAATGACAAACAATGATTTTGTCGTGCATTTTTTCTTCGCCGTGCCCCTCTAAATAGCGCATGACAAAGAAGCACTTTGTCGGCGCTGTGCTGGCTTCGTCGTGGGCGGCCGACGGCGAAGCTTTCACCATGTGCTAGAGGGTCTTTGCCATGTGCCCCTGGCACTATGGTGAATGATTTTGTTGTGTATTTTTTCTTTGCTGTGCGCCCTGTAAATAGCGCATGACGAAGAAGCTCTTTGTGGTCCGCCTGATATAGTGTGCGCGGGAGATGGCTGTCAGAACCGGCGCTGTGCTGGCTTCGTCGTGGGCGGCCGACGACGAAGCTTTCACCGTGTGCTAGAGGGTCTTTGCCATGTGCCCCTGCCCCCCGGCACTATGGCGAAGAAGGCGTTTCCGGTAGTGAAGCTGTTGTTATCGTTGCCGATTTGCCTTCTGAGATGATGATGCATGGTAGAATCTGCCTTTAAGATGTAGTTCTTGTGCGTTCATGACGACATGGTCAACATTTTCGTTTGATTAAGTCGTCGGAGTGCCTGCTGCTTCGTAACAACAGCTAGCTAGCGCTCAGTCATGTCCGTGTGTCACATTCATTGTGATGATTAGGTGCAAGTAATTTATCTTGGAATCTCCCCTCTTGTTTAACGAAGGTACAGTAGTTCTACATAATAGTAGCTATAGTGATCATGTGCAAGGCAGAGATGGACCTTTCACCTTGTGCTGGGATCAAAATAAAACTGGATATGATGTAGGCATACACAACCATATGCATTCTGCAACGCTAGCACAGTAGCACACTGCTGTGCAGGGTTCATACATGTCCGATGACCGTGTGAAGCTCGCAGCTTAATTACAACTCGAGTTCTCTCATTTGCATTGCTGAAGAATACTTTTTTTTTAAAACTTTGCTGAAGAATACTACCTATGATTTGCTGAAGAATTATGTCAGTGCTGATTGAATATTAATGCACATCACTTAAACATATAATCAGATCCCTCCTCTTGCAGTGTTGCTAGAATATAGAGATGTGGTAGGTTGGTAGCTCAGGTTGTCCTAGTACGAAACCTACTTCAATTAATGCTCATGCATGTGCGCAAGGCAGAGACCGGCCTTAATTTGAGATCTACTCGATCTATACATGTAAATAGGACAATCATGCATGGTGTGTACTTTGGACTTTCTCTACGTGTGTGTGTATATATATATATATATATATATATATATATATATATATATGATGAACTACTATCTTAGTGTGCTCTATCATTTCTATGCTTATTAGCAATCGCTTGAGATTTTCGGCTTGAGAGGCATCATTGGGAATGTAGTCTGCGGCTACAATATGGTGCAGAGGTGAAAGCCTGATGAGTCCAGCGCTAATACATGTCTCCTCTTCTCTTTATATCGAGGTCATGACTGGTTATACTGTGCATTATAATGTACTCCCTCCTTTTGCGTTCATAAGGCATTAAGGCGCATGGAGCAAGGGTCCAGTGACCAAGGCAAGAGATAATTCATGCTGGCTGCATTTATTTTGCACCTTCCCTAGGCCAAGTTGCAACACAAGCCTCGCACATGTAGCCTTTTTATTGGTCGGTGGATTTAATTTCATTTGTACCGAGAAGGAAGGTAGTGAATGTGAGAGAGTTCCAATGTTGCGCTCAGTGGCGGAGCTGACCCAGCCCAAGGACTAAGGCCTAGCCCAGCTACAGTATAGAAAATGAGACCATTTTTTTGCTACAGTAGTGCTACGCAGCTCCGCCACTGGTTGCGCTCCCTATAAATCGGAAAAAGATAAAAATCGTGGCACGCCTTATAAACAAGAAGGGAGGGAGTACCTACCTTGATGTATTGTCGGGATTTGAGCTCGAGAGAGAGGCATCAAGGATACGTAAAATCGAAGGAAATACTTCTACCTCTCTCTAAGGCTAAGTCCAACAAGGAGAGGCAAATCCATTTTTGCCTCTTCAAGAGCAACTGTGCATCGCAAAATCGTCTCCAACAAAGAGATGCATACGGCGATGCATTTTGCATCGGAGGAGAGAGGCGAGCCAAAATTGCATTCCCTCTGTCCTCCGATGCATCTGCTGCAGCAGGTAGGGCCCACCCCTGCAGCTGCTAGGCCCGCGGCAGCTGCGGCGGTGGCGTGTCGCCCTCCTCCTCCGACGTGCCTAGTAGTAGTCCTCCTCTGCGCGTAGCTCGGCGCCCTCGTCGCCCCAGCCCTCAGCGCCACTCTCGCCGGCGTGGGAGTGGTCCTCCGCGGCATCAGCACGACCGTAGGCCACGGTTGTGGCTTCGGCTGTGGCTCCAGCGCCCTCGGCGGCGGGGCCTGCAGCGGCGGCGACCGAGTGGGTTGCTTGGCCGCGGCGCGGCCCCCGGCGCAGGTGCCTGGCGGAGAGCGCATCCTAGTCCCAGGCGGCTTGGACGAGCTCGAACGCGTCAATGGTGGCAGCGCAGGGGTTCTTGTCGGGGTGCTCGAGGAGGCAGAGCCTGCGGTGCTGCCGCTTGACGTCGTCGTGGGTGATGAGGCCGGCGGACCAGCCGTCGGGGGGCTTCGCCTGGCGGCGGCGGCGTGCACGTCGTACGCCACCACGATCTGCGCCGTGTTGGGGAGCGCCGACGCAAGCCTTGTGCGCCTGATCCTCCTTGGTGACTGCGGCGGCGCTGCGACGCCCTCCTCCTCCGGCGTGGCTGCGGCGGCAGCGCAGAACAGCAGAGGTTGGGGGGAGGGAGGATTTTGCGTCTGCCTCTGCATCTCGCTGTTGGAGAGAGAGCAAAAAATGGATTGTTCTCTCGCTACTGTACACACGAGGCAAATGGAGGTTTGCCTCTCCCTTTTGCCTTTTTCTGTTGGAGTTAGCCTAAGGTAGATGAGATTACTTCGGAGGACCCGGTGCAAATGCATGCACAAGTGCAAAGAAATGAATCCCCCCCCTCAAATGCAAACTCCTCCTTTCATGGAAGGAACCCCCACCCCCCCCCCCTCAAATGTAGAACTCCCCTCGTATGATGCCAACAACTAGGAACTCAAGAGGGTGGAGTGTACAATCTACCAAGTTTCTCAAATATATCACAAAGCACTTACAAATGTAGAGCATATGTAGCAAAAGCATCACCATCAAGAGGATATTATGATATAAGCATGCATGAGACGGAGCAAATGTCAAGCTTTAGCATCTTACAAAAAGTATAACCACATGAGCAAGCACTGAATTAGATATTTCCAGTCATTTTCTCACACTCAGGATTCTTGTCCGCGCGCCCATCAGTAGTACAATATTTTTTGCCTTTAATTTTTACTTCGATTACCTTACTTGCCAAGCAATGTGCTGTTTTCCGGAACTTCTTCTTCTTAACTTGATTGAGAGTAGAAAATCCATCTTCCACATATGTACCGCTGCAAAATTTTCTAAAAAAGTTTCCTGTGTAAATTTCCATTCAATGATTAATTTAAAGAAGAAATACAGTTTCATGAGGTTGGTATAGGGTTCCCCCTTTTTCCTCGCTTCCGTCCTCTATCGGTTTTGTGTCATGGCAGTATATCTGTGAGCCTTGCAACAAATTGATTCGGAGGAAGCTAAGTATTGATGCGCACAGCAACAACATGCATGCATGTGCCTTTATTTGCATCAAGACTGAACCATACGCATGGGCTGACATATTTGATATTGAGTCCCGCTCGTCGAATTACTGTGTCATGATTGTGACAGTGATACTGCAGTTCCTTAATTTTATTTAATGTTGAATCTCTCACACTTGTTAACTAATGGTCATGTGCATGGCAGTTGGAATCCACATAATAGAGCAATAATGGCACACAAGGCACTATGGTAGGGTGTGTCGTCTATATATGTGTGTCCAAGCAAGTTGGATGCAGGCACAACACAACAATGTGTAGGCTGCAGCAGGACTTTATGTTTTTCCGCCTCTGCCTCTTCCAACTCAAACTTACATTAGGCTTGCGGGGCACCAGGAACAGTCACTTCACGGCCGAGATGAATGTAAGTTTTGTAGTACCAATCCAAGTTTTGTAGGACCATTACTGCTGGGGAGTATTATTTTCCTTTGCTTCTGCATTTTTACAACCACCACTTCTTAGCACGCCCATCCATGGGTTCGTTCATACGTTTATTAGCACTGTAGTAACTTGTATATTATTCTGATGCACCTCGCAGCCCGCATTCGACAATAGCTGATGGGGCGCCGCCTATGGGTCTTCTACAAGCTCTTGCGCGTCACCTAGCAGGGCATTCCTCGTCACGCACTGGATGATCGAACAAGGGTGTGGCTTCTCGTTGACTGTGACGACAGGTGTTCTCGGAGCAGGATGTCCCAACAGCCCGGCATTGTTGTAATCTAGCGCCGACAGCTAGACTGCACCACAATTCTGTATCAGCTCATCTCATCGCTCAAGGGTGACAACAGTCACTGCGCTATACTCGTCAAGCGCTCGTGTTGCTCAGGGTTCATCTTGCTCAAACAACCTCTTCATCAGCAAAATAAAGGAAGAGGCGGCGCGAGAGCTTGGTTTCTACGGGGAGCACGACGTCGACGGGTCTACCAATACTCTCCTACCTCGCCTATATATGCGCATATGACAAGAGATTAGTGTTTTTATTTTCAGCTTTTGTTTCACTTTTAGTCTCCTGGGACTAATTGTTGTTCTCAAGCCTTCTTCAGTTCTTGTATATGCAATGAAATTGGTATTTTCTCATGCTGATTTGTTTTTTTAAAAAAGATTATTGGTCATCGAGGTGTCCTGATTATTGTCAGAGTTGATTGCACACATCACTCAGTTGCATCGTATCCCCGGCCCCCTCTTGCTGACATGCATGGAAACGTCGTGGCACAAAGTGCAGAGCTCATCGATCCATATATGTCTGGACAGTCTGGTCATTATATTATGCTCAACATTATTTTGGGAGCTCTAGTAGGCTCGGGAGGCTTCTGGATGGCCGGTAGCGGTGAGTTGAGCCATAGCCGAGAATCCAGTGTTAGAATTTGAGTCCTCTTAGAATTTGCCTTATCCCGTGCGCCGACAACGTAGTCGTATCTCCTTTACGTCCGATTGCTACTTCTTACCAACAACACACTCAATGTCTCTACCGTTGATCTCAGTGGCGGATGCAGGATGGAGGACAAGCGGGGGCTAAAACAATGGAGATGTTGATTTTCACGAAGATTTAATGGTGATTTAAGACTTTTACTACAGTGATTAGTGAAGAAACCAGGGTCATTAAGGGGGGCTGGAGCCCCCCTAGACCCACCGGTAGATTCGCCACTGGTTGATCTCACAGTCGGCACAAGGTGGAAGATGATGCACCTCTTCTTGCATTACTACACAAAACGTTTGTAAGAGCGGGTAAAATGGCATTTCCAAGGGCGGGTATGTCATTCGCTCCTAGATTTCGCAGTTACAAATAGCTATTTGAAGAAGCGGGTAAATGGGATGACCCATTTCTGAAAATCTCATTCCAGGTGCAAGTGACCACGCCACGCCAGGCCATGCCGACAGCCCCGCGCCTGCGCCGACCACGGAGGCCCGCGGCCGATCGCCCGGCCGGGGAGGCCCGTGACGCTCGCGGACGAGTCAGTGGCAGCGAGTGGCAACGCGAGATGAGCTGGACTCCCACGACACAGGCCGTCGTGCCATGCCCCTCCCTCAACTCCTCTTCACCTCTCTCTACCGCGCCCCAGATCCGGCTGCATGGCCACCCTACTCTTCATGTTCTTGTTGGACGCCACCTCGTGTACGCCGCCACCATCTACTCTCACTGCCGGCACGCCTCGCCTTTCCCGCCGGCAATCGGAGATGGAGACCGCCTGTCTCCTGCCGGTCGGGGCTTTGTTGGCCTCCTGGGGGTTGCGCCGCCTGTCCGGGAGGAGGGCCACGAGGGATCGTTGAGGGACACAGCCAGCATCGCGGGCCGGTGAGGTGGCAGTCCGGGGCCCGATGAGGCATGGTGGTGTGAAAGCGTAGGGAGGAGGAGAGCGGGGACACGGGGCCACCAGCGGCGGGGACGAGAGGCACCGGGCCCTGCGGACGCGATGGTTGGGGAGGAGACGGCAGATCGGGCAAAGTGGCAGTGAACAGTGGGGTGGCCCGGAGGGGTGGAGAAGAATAAAGGGGAATATTCCTTTTCAAATAGAGCAATAGAGGATATTGCTACAACAAATCGGTTACTACAAAATTTATTTAGGGGGTGATTTTTAAAGGATACCGTTGGGATAGTCTGACACTGCTCATCGTATCGATCCTGGAGATGTGTGGTAGCTCAGGTTGTCCTAGGAGCAAATAAAGCTGCTTAATTATTAATTTCTCACGTGGGCAAGTGCAAGTCGCAGAGACCACTCGCCTTTGAGATAGACTAGACAAGAATGGAGTCGTAGAGTTTCTCTGCTAGACTATACTCCTAGGACATGCTACAAGAAATGAGTTAAAGAACAATGCTGTGCAGGGGCTACATCTTTGTTCCCTCGTCATGCATAGCAATCGCTTGAGACTTCCGGCTTCCGGCTTGGGAGGTCCCGGGAATATAGCCTGCGGTTGTGTTATGAAGCACTTAATTAATTTGTCATGTGCGCAAGCGCAACTCAGCAGCGGCCACCGGCCTTATATATATAGACACACACAGATGAATATAAGAATTGTGTCGTAGAGGAGTTTCTCTGCTAGACTAGATTCCTAGGACCTGCTACAAGAAATGCTATATAGTAAGTTAGTAACAAAGGGCAATTGTTGCCTCGTCAATGCAAGTTGCACATCACGCCCAGCACGTACGACCATGTTACAGCATTAGTAACTCGTTATCTCGTGCGCTTTGGGCTTGGGAGGCATCGGGACTGCAGCTGTAGCGGTTTTTTTCCAAGGTAGCGCAGTTTCTGGTACATCGTCAGCACCATGTTCATCGGCGGCCTTCCCCTTCTTCGACGGCCTGCTGGGCTTCTTCGGCGGCTTCGGATTCGCGCCGATGACGTACTTCATCCTGTGCATCATCTGGCTGATGCTCATGAAGCCCAAGAGGTACGGGATGACATGGTTCGTCAACATCTTCTGCATCTTGACCGGGGTGCTCCTGATAGTTGGCGACTTAGCGTCACCCATCGGAGGCATGAGGCAGATCATCCATGACGTCAAGAACTTTAAGTTCTACTCGTATGTAGTAGGCGTGCATGGATTGTCCTCCTGGAAGGGGGAGACGAGGATGAAGGCGTAGTTATTAGCACTAACTAAGATTTAGTATTTGCAGTTTTCAGTGTTTTCAGATGTACAAATTATTTTCCATAGATATTTTTTACATAAGCTTGATGATAAACAAGAAAAATGCACAGACGTTGTCTAGACTGATTATGGTCTCCAAATATGTAAACGACTCTGGTTCCAAATTGCGTTTACATCATGCAATCAGCAGCTCTGCAGCACATGTTGAGTACAGTACAATAACTGTCAACAATGAGACCTCTCTGTGTTTGATTTTGGAAAAGAAGCGACAGAGCGTGCCAACTGCTGCCCCCTGCATATACTTGAGCCTCGTATGGTTGCTTGCAGACTACAATCATAGCCTAATGCAAGTCTCATATACACTCATGGTCTTCATCAGTAACTTTGAATTGTCCCCTAGTTCACATGTGGGGTGTGGCTTACAGAAGAGAGCACATGCTGATCACTATTCACTTGGCAGGCTGCAGGTTCTTTTATTTAACTAGTATAGAGCACGTGCGTGTCGCACGTATTTATAGTATAAATTTTATACTAAGAATCTAAAATCAAAAAGTCGACTGCCTTGATCCATACATGTTTAGAAAGCCCCCATCTCACCCAAAATCATGTTTTTTTGCCTAGTCCAAGCCCAACATGGCACGGTGGCCTCCGGACTCATGCTGGCCTGGCTCGCTACCTTGTGCCCGCCGCACCCCAACACATGATGACCAGCAAGAATTTTAGAGGATGGTCGGAGACTGTCGTTAACTACCATTGCGCATGTATGTAGCCTTTCTTTCTCAATCTCTTGTCGTACGCCCCAACTTCTTTCTCTCTCCACTCTCCACCTTAACTATTATCTCCTCTCTTCTACATCTCTTCTCCCATCCTTTTATTTTTTTCTTCTTTATCTTTTACAGTACTTTAGTAATACAACTTTTTTATTGAATAGTAATGTTAATTATTTTTCTTATTTTATTCCCTCTATTTCCTTTTCATTTTTCCTGCTTTTTCTTATTTTCTCCTCTCTTTCTCCCTTTTTTTCTTTTTTTTTCTTTTTTCTTTTTCTCTTTTATTCCCCTCTCTTTTCCCCTCCACTCATTTTCCCTGCGGCCGTCGCTATCATATCTTATCCACACTCCCTCCTTGTCTCATCTCCTCGGACCTTTGCGGAGGCCGGTGCAGGCACGAGGCGAGAGGGCAAGTGCCTCCCTCTCCTCGCACACATGGTTTTTTTATGGGACCGCTACCACGATTTATGCCGCCGTTACCGTTTAAACCGCCGCGGAACGGTAGCGGTTCCGGGCGGTTTGAACCGCTAGGGTTTTCAAAATTTAAAAAAGTCCCCAAAAAATTCTAAAAAATCCTTCAAGTTGCAATGATGCTAATGGTGTCAAAATTTTTCAAAAATTCTTTCATTTAGCATATTTTATGATAATTAGAAGTTAAATCAGAAAAAGAAAAAGAAAAAAATCGGCCGGCCCATTAAGGCCCACGTCGGCCCAACCGATGTGAGGGTCAAAATATCTGTCTCTGGAGCCGCAGGATGCCTCTATCCGCCTCCCTCAGTCCTCCTTTCCCCCGTCCGCAGCTCCCCCGCGCCCGTCCGCCGTCGACCGCTCCCCGCCGCCGCCGAACCGCCCGCCGGGAGCGGTTTGCCGAGCGGTTTGGGCGGCTTACCGCGCGCACGCCGGATCTACCGCCCGCGGGCGGTAAGCCGCGCGGTTGCGGCGGTAAGCCGCACGGTTTCGGCGGTTAGCCGCCGGCTTGAACCGGCTAACCGCCCATTGGAAGGTATGCCCTTTTTCTGTCAATGGTTTTAATTCAAACCGCAGCGGTATAAATTCAAACCGTCACGGTAAACCGTTTAAACCACTCGGTAAGCCGCTGTAAACCGTTTGTATAAGCCATTTTAGTTTGAGATTTGAATTCGACCGGTTTTTAGCGGTTTGGATTTAAACCGCAGCGGTAAGCCGCTACCGCCGGGCGGCGGTTTAAACGTACCGGTCGCATAAAAAAACCCTGCTCGCACACTCTCTCGCGCGGTGCGGACCTCCCTCTCCTCGCCTCTCTCTCTCTCTCTCTCTCTCTCTCTCTTGCGCGCGGCCCTCCCTCCCTGCGCCGGCGTGGAGAGGAGGCGCGCGTCGGAGTAGGCGTGGTGCAGAAGAGCAGGAGCACAGCGAGGTCGAGGGGTTGCGGTGGCGGCTCGCGGGGAGCGGTTGCCGACGAGGAGCGGGAACGGGAGCGCGGGTGCTCGAGGTGCCGCGTCCCTCTGTCTCCTCTGCCCGAGGTCGCTGCGGCGGCCGCCCCTCTGCTCCTCTCCACAGCGCGCCGTGGGGATCTGGCGCCGACGTGGAGAGGCACCAGCAGCAGCGCAAAGAGGTAGCAACTCCTGTCAGTAGCAACGCGGCGCGACTGGGTCCTGGCTGCGGCCTCTTCTCCGGCGGTGCGAGGCGTAGAGAGCTAGCGGCACAACCCTCTCCAGCGGCCCCTCCGCCCTCCCTCTTTTACGTGTGCATCGAACGCGGTGCCGCATGCTCCGGTAGGGAATCCATCACCGGGGCCGCGCTCTCGCCGCGGAGCTCGCCGCACCGGCTAGGGATCCACCATGGGGGCTATGCGCTCCAATTGGGGTCCGCTGCCGGCCGGGGCTCGCGGTCTCGCGGCCTGAAGAGGGAGTGAGAGTTCGAGAGGGATCCGGGTCCTGTGGCTCTCACCGATCGTTCGATTCACGACGACCAGGCGCCGCGTGGGGTGTATGTGGGTGGGCCCGATGTGGGTACAAGGTGGGTGGGTACATTGGGCGTGGGTGAGAAAAAATTATGTTGTTGGCAGAAACGCTCCTCAAATTGCGATTTTTATGGTTGTTCCATCTTTTTTATCATCATGCAACCTGCGGGTAGGCCGGCGTGAGAGGTAATGCGGATCCGAATTGGGTGAGAAAAGTTTTGAATTGTTTTCGCTCCTTATAGTATAGATTTCATGAGTAATTGCAACAGCCTAATTTCCCCTAGTTCCGAGAAGAAGAAAACGGACACCTATTTAAATTTTCAATCAAGTTAAATGGTTTGGACCAGTCGACCAGCCCCTTTTCTCCGGGCAGCTATACATATATACATAGCAGACGGGTTGATGCTTCAAAAGCTACAAGCATGCTGTGTGTTCCCCTGGTTGCTGTGTGTTTTCTCTGAGCAACACGAGCATGATAGGCCATTTCTCCCCTGCTTGCTGTGTGTTCAACTCTCATCATTCTTCGCCTATCTCTGCCACCGAGTTTAGGCTTGAGAATCATCAGGACTTTATAGGGCCGTTCGTCGAAGCCATTCTGTATGCAACACGAGCATGATAGGCCATTTCTTCCCTGCTTGCTGTGTGTTCAACTCATCATTCTTTGCCTATCTCTGCCACCGAGTTTAGGCTTGAGAATCATCAGGACTTTATAGGGCCGTTCGTGGAAGCCATTCTGTATGTGATTAGGAGTGAGACTCTTTTACAGTGCACCATACCACTATGTAGTATATGACTATTTTTGTAAGGGTAAAATAATTTTTATTAAAAATTATATATTTTTGTCAGACACTTTTCTTGGTAGCATGAGCCTGTTTACAATAGAAAAAACAAGTTCCTCTGTAGTTCGATGAATTTGACGGATCAGTTTTCTTAATCAGGTGGGTGTGTGTACGCTAACTGTAGAGACCGGAAAATTCCATTATCTAAAAAAAAGTTTTGTTGACCATGAACGAACTGAAGATAAAACAAAGCACTAACACCAATACATAAGCAACTCGGATTTCATACCGAGGCATTTTTTTTCTTGTGAAAAAGACTACTGCTATTGTCCCAAAAGATAAAAATCTCCATGATTTTCAGATACCCACCAACAAATCAAGTACAAAACTGACCCCAGTGCATTAGCTTATGGTGGGTCGACCATATCTTGATGAGGGTTTTACCTTTAGTTTCGGGTGGTAAAACCACCTGAGACTAAAGGCCAGCGCCAATTATTGCAGCCGAAGAGCCGTTGGCGGCCAGGCCTTTTAGTCTCGGGTGGTTTAACCACCTGAGACTAAAGGGGAGGGGGGTGGGGGCACCAGCTGCCTTCTCAAGTCATGTCGCTCCAAAGGTTTTGTCTTGGGTCCAAAGTTCAACCGGCACAAAAGGCATAGAACAAATGTCGTCTCTCTACTTAGAGTTGTATGCCACTATAAAAGTGTCGCGCTCGGGTACTTGTATGCCACAAATAGAGGAGTGCCACGCTGCTGGTGCCGAGGAGTTAGAGTGCCGTGCTCGGGCTCCAGGGCCGAGGTGGCAGGCGAGGTTGCGTGACACACCGCACGTGTCGAGGAGTGTCGCGCCACTCATGCTGAGGAAGAGCGTGAGCTCTCCACGCTCGGGCTCCGAGGCTGAGGTGGGAGGCGAGATCGCGTGCCGCTCCATGCTCGCGCCGAGCACTCTGACAGTCAATCATATCCCTCCATCATGGTCTATCTGCTCCCCGTCCAGGCTTCCACTCGGTCCCGGCCTCTGACTTGCCGGAGTTCCTGCCGGGTTGTCACAACCAGCAGTATAAAGGCAATCGGCGAGTCGGTGCCGAGGCTCTTCTACGTTGGCTCTTTGGTCAGAGAGGAGAGGGGAGGCGAGGGGAAGCAAGAGTGGCTGACATGGCTGGATGCGCAGCCGGTGTGGACCCTGGTCTTCCTCTGCTTCGGGAGCGTGAGCTCCGTGCCGGTAGAGCAGCTGAGGGAGATCGCGGTGCGGCTGGAGAGGAGCGCGCACGTGCTCCTTTGGGTCGTGCACGCGCTTGTCGCACTGGATGCGGACTCGATTAAGTGGTTCGAGGGCCGGGGCAAGGCAGCACCACATCACTCGCGCCGAGCACGCCGATGGTTGTGCCTGCGGCGGTCACCAACGACCGGCTCCCCCACCTCTTCTTGCAGCAACACCTTTGATTTCTTCCCCGCCCCTCGCCGACGCTCACCCCCGCGCCGCCGGCCAACACCCTTCCCCTCAACACGCTCTGCCAGCCAACATCCAGGAGGGGACTTAGGCAAGGGCATTTTGGACATCTTCACTAGTTGGCCCAACATGTCAGGCGAACTAAACGATGAGAATTGGATGGAATATGGATGGGATGGCATAGATGACACAAAAGTTTAGGTGGATGGCACCAAGGTGCGAACGAACTCTTTCCAGTGGCACAAATGTCTAGAGCAACTTTTTTAGTGGCATACTGCATATAGGTAAAACTCTCTATCTTGATGTGTGCTGCAGCGATGCTTTCTCAATGCATAGCGTGACTTGTAGAAGAGAGCACACGCTGATCACTTCTACAGGTTATTAAGGACAGCTATTTCAATCAAATTGAATTGCTTTGGAGTTTGGACCAGTCCTTTTGATTTTGCGTCTATATATACATAGGAGATGGATGACGAGCTACACATATGGTGGACTCTACAAGATTGATAGGACATTTCTCCCCGCCTTGCTTGTGCGCTTAGCTCATTCTTCGCATCTCTGCCACGCCCAGCTTGCGATTGGGAAACATCAGGAGTTGATAGAAAATTTCCATGGGCGACACAACAAGTTGCCTAGCGTAGTTTGGGAACATGAAGTTGTTGAGGGCCAATACGCACAACGGAACAATGGTGTTACAAAGTAACAAACAAGGTACGCCGCAAGAACGGCATATATAGCCAAATGGAAGATCATGTGCACCTTGAAAACAAATTCATAGTAGGAGAACCACCGGTAGACAAAGAGGCTTTGGTACGCCCCTTTAGTCCCGGTTCAATTTTGGAGTCGGGACTAAAGGGGTTTCATCGACGTGACCACTAATACCATGAGTGCTCACCTCCTTTAGTCCGGGTTGATAACACCAACCGTGACAAAAGGCCCCCCCTTTAGTCTAGGTCTGTGTTACGAACCGTGACAAAAGGGTTTTGTGTTACGAACCGTTACAAAAGGGTCACCCCTTTAGTCTAGGTTCGTGTTACGAACCGTGACTAAAGGCCCCCCCCTTTTGTCACGGTTCGTAACACGGGCCTAGACTAAAGGGGGTGACCCTTTTGTCACGGTTGGTAACACCAACCCAGACTAAAGGGGGCCTTTTGTCACGGGTGGTGTTACCAACCGGGACTAAAGGGTCTCCCACGAGTTACTATAAGAGGGTAGCATCCTCTACTGAGTCAGATGTGCTGTGTAGGTGAGATGGTGAGGAAGCTACGCGCGAGGCTGGAGGTCACGAGTTCGAATCCCCGCACCCGCGCACGCGCACGCGTATATTTTGCGTGAAAAATCGCGTGACTTGAAAATTTGAAAATGTTTTTGACGGTTGCGCGTACGAGTCCGTGTGCGGGCATAGGGCGCATGGCGCGTGTGGGTCTGAGATGGGACACACGACATGGCATATGGGTCGGCACTGGACGTACGGTCGTGCGCTAAGAGGGAAGGTTCCTGGACATTTGCTCGGGTCAGTATGCGGACATATGCATGCGCGTGTGGGCCTGGGATGGGGTACACGGCATGGCGTATGGGTCGGCACTGGATGGGTGAGTTGGACCGACGAGGACATCGGGTTCTTTGAGGGGGGTGAATGTCACACCTGGCCCAATTTGGTTGGCCCATGAGCGTAGGTGCGCGTGTTTAGTGCCACATTGCTAGTTGAGGAAGGGTGGAACCAACTTATAAGCCTTTGTCCACCAGCCATAACACCCTCGGGTTAACTCTTTTACACGAAGCGAGGACGAAAGTGTAAGCAGAGTGCTATGTGTACGTGTGCTCAGCCCCTACGGAAGGGCTGGGCGGTGCGGCTTTGGTGGGCGAGGTGTTACAAGTGGTATCAGAGCCGAAGGTCGGAAAAACCTGGAAAACATCTCCGGGTCACATGGTGACGGGGGAGCCCGTGAACGTCTCCGGAGGGTCACACAGATGGTTGTGACTGTGGAGAGTTGGACTCGGGGCCCGGATAACGTCTTCGGAGATCACACGGATGGTTGTGATGGAAGAGTTGGGCCTAATGTGTGACGGGGGAGATTGTTGGGTTTAGTCCCACATCGGAAATTGATGGTGGGGAAGCGTAACATATAGGTGGGGGCAGTCCTCACCCATCAGGCTAGTCTTTTGGGTTGAGTTAGGCTCATGACCTTATTGTTGTGGGCTCCAGTGGACCTAAGGTTTGGTGGGCGCCGGCTCGTGGGTATAGCGGGTCGGGCCGGATTCCGCTGCGCACCCTAACACTTTTATTTAACTATCATTTTGGAAATGAAGTGGATGATCTGTGTGCAAATAACGCAATGGTAAACTAATATAATATTGCACGAATCGATTCCTCTTTTGTAATTTCAAACCAGTTACAATTAGTTATGCTACCAACTAGTGTTGTAGATTATCGGTTCCGAGGGTTACAGAGAAGTAAACAACTGCAAGAGTTTGAGGGTCATATGTAATGGGCCCAAAGAGGCAGAGGCTGATAGAATATTTGATAAGGAGCAGCTTCCCTCTTCTCTTGTTTGATCCCACCTTGCAACATTCATAAAACTGTTTTGAACTGTGTAAAATGGTGGAATATTGGTGTGCATGCTCTGCTGGTCTCTATATGTAATGCCATTGTTTTATCTCATGCTTTGTATAATTGTACTATTATTTTTCGCATAATTAATACCGTTGTATTACATATACTACTCAATCCATGCTCAGGGATATACTACTCTGATGGTGATTGGTGCGTCCTGGTGACAAAGAGACAGATGGAAATGAGTTGAGAAGACCTGATAACCAACAACAGAAGCTCCCTCCATATTGCCAGAGCGAGCAGTCCTTCTAACACTAGATGTTTCTTCACCAGGGAGCCCTACAATTTCCTGCTGACTCCCAAGCTTAAGCTCAAACTGAGAGAGAAGAATATTGAGCTGTGAGAACTGAAACGTATTCAAGTAGTGTGGAATGAAATGTTCCATCGGCCCATTTAGCTTCTAAAGCACCAAACATTTCCTACCAATTTTATAGGTAAAAAAAATAATGTCATGTTATTTTGCTTATTCGGATCCAGCATGCCAAACTCTGCTTTGTGAAAGCATCATTGATGCAAACATCAACATATGGTCGACCTACCATTGGAGCATATAACCAGTTGAGATCTAGCTCTAAGTGGTCTTTTTATTTGTATTTCCATTTGATTTTATACGAGGCTTTTCTTTATCAGTACTTAAATTGGAATCCCACCTTGTCATTTGTTAATGAGCTTTTTGCAAGCTCAATAAACATGAGGTTCATCAATTTTACAAACCCAACGCTCATAGAACAGAGAAACCACAATGTGATGCAAGATTAGAGAAAGAACAGAGACTGGCCCGGGTGATCAATACTGACAAAAATTGGATGCAAAGTTACTTTTTTTTTTAAAAAAAATCCTCATATGTAACTTTCGATCCATCCATGCCCAACAATCAGAATGTGTTCTTCAAGGATTCCCGGTGACTTCTATCCAAAGCTCGGTCGTAGAAATGGAGAATGAGATGAAATGAGATGAGATGAGCAAAGCTGGGACACAATAACGACGTTTCTCCATACACTTTGTTTATTGGTAGGAGTGTCGATTTAACTAGATGAGATTTATTATATGATATAAAAGGACACTTTTTGTGGGACAAACCTTGGAGACTATAGGAACACTCTATGGGAGACAGAAGAAGTAGCTAATAGGAACACCAACATCTCTGATTTATAGCAGAACCTGGCATTTTGTAGTTCCAAAGCAACATAACCTACTTTCATTGTCCTTCATCATATAAATGGGTAAAAGCAGGTTCTTTGAAGCAATAAAATTTGAATCCTGATAAGCTGCATCATGAGCGCTCCGAAATTCGAACCACATGAAACTCTGGAACAACAAACAAAGTAATGTCACCTCCAATAGCAAAGAGTAGTCAATTACCATAAGTTGCTCTCGTGACTAGGGATTATGAATTTTCTATGTCACACATGAAGATACTGTTCATAAAATTTTACTGAAATTTAAGGGAAAAACTATTTTCGGTGGAAAATTTGTATGTTCAGATATTTTCTTTGTTTTAGATGGAGAAGTTAAAATTGGTGAAATTTTGAACCCTGCTCAGGACCAAATAAAATCTTAGTATAATATTGATAGTATATATTTACACAAAATCATTATCTCGTTTAATCGTGATCGGTTCGTTCTCACAAAAAATCATTCTCTTGTTTAATCTTGATCCGTTCTTTCTCACAAGAATTTGGATTATAAGATATCTTCTTTGTTTTTGATGGAAAAGTTACAAATTCGTGAAATTTTGAACTGTGCTCGGTACTAAACATTTTGGTATATGCATGGTTGTATATATTTTTACAGTATTGTTAACTAGATCAATCTTGAACAGGCTCGTTATCTAAAAAATCTGTGGAAAAACCCAGCAGAACATTCTAATCTGAAAAGAATTTCTAAAAAAACTTTCACCAGTCTTCTGTCTTATTTCTAGTTTTCCTTCTATTTTTATTTTGTCTATCTTGCTCTAAAACTCTGGTTTGAAAAACATTGGCATGAGCCGTGAGGTCAAACAGCCATAGAGAAAATGTGTTTAAAGAGCCAAGCAACAGGTCTACATACTCGTGTTATGGGTTTCTGGACGTTGCTGCGCAGCCATTGCAGATTGACTATGCCCCAAGAACCGTGCTGGCATGCTGAACATGATAGGTGACTCATCTCTGCGGCTGGTGGCTGGTGGCTGGCGGTGCTAGTGTGCCGCAGGAGAGGAAAGGCTCTAACAGTTCTCCATGGATTCCCGGTGACTCCAATGCCCAAACTCCGACACACAGAACATGCATGACTGAAAATCTGAAATGAAGAATAGTTCTGTAAAGGCATGTAACTCTCGAAGCTTTGGTCGGCATCCCTATTTGTAGGTAGATCTTTTTTTCCTTTTGGTAGGTCCAAAAAAAATGAACTCAAATGTTACTGCATGGTCCTTTTCTGATTGAAATGAAAGTCAAGATCTTGCATTGTAATTATACTCGGGCACATGAAAACATGAAGCTTTCCAAGAAGTGCTCATCTGCGCTCGTCTGTGTGCCAAATCTCTGTAATACGTATCAGTAGAATTTATCGACCTTCCAGCTACAATTAATGGGATAATGCTATGCTGTTGTACTCGATGCCACTCGCTGCTTGAGATCTCCATCATTATTAATTTAATTTATTGTTTCGATTTGGTAGATGAAAAAAATTGAGCATCTTTTTTCAGAACAATGTACACCAGGGAGATTTTCCCCCATGAGAAGTACTTTTCATTAAGTTCAGAATATTTGATTTTTGGATCAAACATGCAATAATCTAATTGGTAAATGCGATAAAATTAAATATCACTGCTGCCATTT
This sequence comes from Cenchrus fungigraminus, assembly GCA_036936925.1. NCBI lineage: Eukaryota > Viridiplantae > Streptophyta > Magnoliopsida > Poales > Poaceae > Cenchrus > Cenchrus fungigraminus. Next base: position 120,893,663 of record CM072770.1, on the reverse strand, counting down.
CCCAGTTTTTGTTGCCGTGAGTTATCCTAAATCTGGCACCATATTTTGAGTACACAGTAATGTATGCCCGAATCGTGTTCAAAATTACTATGGCAATAAATTTGGCCAGTTTATTAAGCTGAGTTAATAGTAATCGTTCAACTTGACTGAATCATAGTTCATGCTCGACTGATCAACTGTGTCCATGCTCCTTGAACCCGAACTCAAGCATGCAGGTATGGTACTATTGGAGGTTGATTCATCATACACAGAACCTTGACGTGGACGTACGTGGTGTGTTATAAATGATGGTGAATAATTGACGAAAACAAAGAAATCAAACCACAATGGAGACACGAGATTTAATGTGTAAAACCCTCCCAACATGAGAAGGAAAAACCACGGGCGCCAGGCAGCAAGAACTTCACTATGATCGGAGTCCGGTTACAACGCCAACGGCGGCGGTTTACAAGAAGTAGAGATAATCAATCTCCAATGGAAAACCCTAACGGGAATATATGACCTGTACGGGCCCTGCCTTCGGCTTTAAGCAGGCCTCCGCTTCGCTCCGTCAGAAGTTGACCTTTATCTTGTGCAACATAATTTGGATCATCATTCAACATGGTTCAACAAGATCAGCTACTTGGAATAATTGCCCCAACTCATGTTTGAAATATGCAACATCAAGGCTAATAAACAGCAATAGTAACTTACCACATCATTTTGGTGCATAGCTCTACAAATTTCTGACAACTCTCAAGCCTAATCTCAGAGCCCAAGAATGAGCTGAGAACTGAAACATATTCAAGTAAATAGGTTGGGAAATGGGAAGTCATGTTTTATCTAACCAATTTACAGTTCCTCTGTATTCTTGTAGCTTTGGTAGCAACAACCATCTTATTTATAGCCGGTCTTTTCGTAGCTCCAAAGAAGCGTAACCTAAGTTAATTTTCTAATTTCATTCTCCTTTTTCTTAGTAGAAATGAGAAAAATATTCAGGTTCTTGCGGTTATTCGGCACCAAAAAATTGCAAGCATGCTGAGTGTTCTGCAGCATGTGCGCTCTAATAGCCACGATGCAGAATCATGACAGAGTGCTGTCAAATATATATCCTGGACCAACCAAAGCACAAGGGGATTCTAAATTTCTGATGCCTCCGGACCCTAATTCGTCAACAGTTGTTTCAAGCAAGACATGTCGAATCGCAAGGCCCAGAAAGGGGAAGGAGGAGAGATTGTTCTTGACAATGCAAAGTTGTATATGCATAAGCGTGTGAAGAGCATTGGACTTCTATTTATTTGTTTTTTTAGGCGAACTACGGCAGGCAAGAAGCCAGCCTAAACATTTTATGTTAATATACCAATGTTTGTGTATACATGATTTGCGGAAAGAGAGAAGTAATAGAGATAGAAAACCCTAGGAGATGTTACATAACAAGATACTCCACAGCAGCAAGCGTTGTTTTTGAAGAGGCTGGCAAGCCGGTGTGACCAAAGAGCTAGGTCCTCCCCAGCATGGTTGGTTCAAGGTTGGCACATACGAGTGTTGGAAGACCAGCTCATTAGTATCACCTTCATGAGTATTGGACTTCTATTCATTTCTAGATATCATCTTTAGATCATTTGTTAGTTTCGAGTGCTTTTAAGTATCTGAGCTTAGAATGGAAGAAAAAAAGTTGATGACCGATTATGTAACTATTCATACTACTTATTTTTAATTATGTAGCCCAAATTGTATTTTAATACATATGATATATTTACTAAATTGAAATAGAGAAATTCTTTGGTCAGAAAAAGTCTATTTTAGCTCTCCCAAACAATTGCAAAAGTCAGATTTTGCACACTCAACTACAATACTTTGAACTTCCCTAGACTTGTAATACTTGGTGAATTTGCCTCCCATGCTAAATTTCACTCCAGTTTTGAGTTGACATGGCGCTGGATGCTCTCGGGACTGGGTTTTAAGATTTGGGTCTCGTTTTTCTCACCCACAGATATGCACCGTTCATGAATTTTGGAGTAAAATATATGCAAAAAAATTATATTTCATTTGAGCAATTGCATCTTTCTGACTATTTTTTATTTAGGACCTAGACATCCTAAGCTTCACGAATTTTTTAATCTGGAATGGCTGGTGCTCTCAGAAAGCTAGGGGGAAATAAAACGACTGGAACATTCTGAGACATTCTACCCGATCTAGTCATTCAACAGGTTGATCGATCGACATACTCGTATGCACAACAAGCCTGTGCTCATCTTTGTGACTGGTTGCTGGTGGTGCCACTGTGTGGTAAAATGCAAAACAAACAAAAATTGTGCTCCACGGATTCCCGGTGACTCCAATGTCCAAGTTCAGACGACGCAGAGAAATGGAGATCAAGGAAATGAAGAGAGATTCTGTATACGCGTGTAACTCTGAAGCTTTGCAAATCTCCTATTTGTAGCTGGATCTCTTTTTGCAGTAGGTCCAAAACAACCCAAAGTTTACTTCATGGTCCTTTTTTCAGAGACAAGTGCTATGCTTAATGCCACCCATTGGTCATTGCTCGAGCTCTGAGTTACCATCTGTACAACGTTTATTAAATTTCTCAGTGCTTCAATTGGTAGATATATCAGAAAAGAAACAGAGGATCTTTTATTCAGAACAATGCGCGTGTGTCAGGAAGATTGTTTCCCCTTAGAAGTACTACTAGCTAGTAAATTCTTTTCATTTAACTTCTGGATTTAATTCTTGGAAGTTAGAGCTAACAAGCAATCTTTCAATTGGTAAGCATGATAAAATATCACCGCAAATAATTTCCGAGTTCTAGTTGCAGCGTGAGTTATCCTAAATCTCGCGGCATATTTGGAATTTGGAGTACATTATTAGTGTATGTCCTACTCGTGTTAACACTCATCGTGGCAACAGATGTGCACTTTTTATTATGTTGAGTTGATAGAAATCGTTCAAATGGACCGAACCAAAGTTCATGTTTGGCTAATCAACTGTCGCGTGCTACGATCCTTGAACCTGAACTCGATCAGGCATGCTGCTATAGCTACAAACTCGACCAGTCCTCATTTACGCTAGATCATTTGATGAAACATAGTTTAGGAAACAACACCTTGCTTCTGTGGATGATGATTGATCATATACAGGAATAATCACCCCAGCTCGTGTTTGCGATTTGGAACAGCGCGCACGTCTAATAAACAGCGATAGTAACTGACCACACCATTTTGGTGCATATTGAGCCCACATCAATTTCCTGACCACTCACAAGCCTAAGCTTGGGCATATTGAGCCCAAGACTGAGCTGAGCACTGAAACATATTCAAGCAATGCAAGTAGGTTGGGAACGGGAAGTCACGTTTTACCATTATTTCCTAATATTGTTGTAGCTTTGAGAGCATCAACCGTCTCTAACTTATAGCCGGATCCGACCTTTTCTACCTAGACATGATTTAATTTATTTTGTCCTTTTTCCTGGTAGTAGTGGGAAAAATCAGGTTCTTGCAGCATGTGAAGCTCAGGAACAAATAATGAATTGCCGACAGCTATACATGGTTACTTACCATGAGTTGATGCTCTCGGGACCCGGTATTAGGATTTTGGTTTCGTTTTGACACCCAAAGATATACACCATTCATGAATTGTTTTTACCGAAATATATATATGCAAAAAAATTGTATTCAGTACCTAATTAATACTAAAAATGAAATCTTAGTCTATGCATGATAATTAATATGTATTACTGTTAACATGATATTGTTATCTTATTCAATCTTGAACAGCTCGTTTCCCTCACAAATCAAGAAAAAATGACCGCAACTGAGATTCCATCCATATTCATCAAACATATGAAATTTTTTATGTAACCTTATCTCACACTGGTTAATATATTTCGAGCAAATTACCATTTTATATTTGAATCAAATTACCATTTTACATATAGCAAAAACCGGCTATACTACCATACTACCGCTGGGTAGTATTGTGCACAGTAAAAGACCTCTCGGTGTTAATTAACTTCCTTTGGTGACTCCTAGCTAGGTTTATTTCCTTGTGCCTTTGTTGTGTAAGACTTGCGTCCGACATGTCTATCTAAATACTCGTATGATTGCCATCGCACTGCAATCACCAGGAACACCTCAAAACTGACACTCTAGCTTGCGTATGCGATAGCAATCGAGATGAACTATGAACAGCTGCTCATCTTTGCCGATGGTAGCTAGTGGTGCCATTGTGTAGTAGAAGACTAGAAGATAGATCAAACATCTCATGCTCCACGGATACCCCATGACTCCAATGCCCAAGTTCAGACTACACAGAGAAATGGAGGATCAGCTGTTTAATTTGCTGAAACTGCTGAAAGCAGAACAAACTGGTTTCTTTTCCTTTTTTATGAACAAAACAAGTTGGAAATGAAGAGCGATTATGTAGAAAAACATTTACTCCGCAATATGGACAGAAATGGAGTTGTGAAGTTGAGATCCTGGGTGGAAACTAGCGATATTTTAGTATGTAAATTAACGCTTCAGATAGCGAGCAAATCAGTGTATATCGACGCATGTAACTCTTGAAGCTTTGAGAATCTCTTATTTGTAGCTGGATATTATTTTTTGGATTAAAATAAGGAAAGTCAATTTCCTGCATTATTGTAATTACTCATCCACATCAAACCTGAAGCTCGCCAAGTGCTCAGCATTTACGCTCCTCTGCGTGCCAAATCTCTTTCATTCAGAGCAAAGAACTATGCTCGATTGCTTGACCTTTGAGTCTCTGCCTGCACATCGTTTATTAATTTTTTTCACTGCTTCAATCGGTAGATAACCAGATTTCATTTTCAGGGGCCTTTGCAGAAGACCAAATGCTTGTTACTATTGGTTCAGCAAGAGAGAAAAATTCCAGTGTTTTCCTAAGGTTTACACACCAGGCTTCCTCAATGAGCAATCGATCAGCTCATGGGAGGCGCAGGCTCCATTGACGAGCTTCGTCCCTGCAACTCCTCCAAAATCGTGCCAGCGACGAGCTTGCGCTGGAGAAGATGACGTCGTTCCTGTGTTTCCATAGCGACCAGTAGGATGAAGCAGTGGTACTGTTTCACCGGCACTGTTGCCGGACGGGCAGCAGTCCAAAGACTGCGAACACGCGATGTTGAGGTGACGATGCCCAGAGCTGATCAGACCTGTTCGGCAAAGGGGCACCTGAACATGATATGGTTGCTGTCCTCCGTCTCGCCGCAGATTTCACATGCCGCGGGACCAAGAGCGGAGGGTGACCCGCGCCAGCAGTTCGCGTATCTTGACCAGCTCTTCTGTAGCGCCCCGGGTCAGGCGGGGCACCAGGTAATGTTCGATGCCGTGCTGGATGACGCTCGCCACGGAGACCTCGGGTTGAGCGCGTGCGTGTAGAGCAGGGGGAACATGTCGCTGAGGCGGCCGGCCGAGACCCACCGCTGTCGAGCCAGAAGCCTGTAGAGCTCCCGTCTTTTCTGACATATCTGCCAATCGCTAGATATGTCAGAAAATATCTGATCATCTTTTATTCCCTTAGAAGTACTACTAGTTATTTAATTTTTCATTTAAGTTATGAAGATTCAATTCTTGGAATACTTGGAACAAACAAGCAATATTCCAATTGGTAAACGTGATGAAATATCACCGCTACTATTTCACAGTTTTTGTTGCAGCGAGTTATCCTAGATCTTGCAGCATATTTGGATTTTGGAGTACATTGTTAGCTTAAGTCCTACTCGTGTTAACACTTATTGTGGCAATATTATTGAACTGTTCATTATGCTCAAGTGATAGCAATCGTTCAAATGGACTGAACCGAAGTTCATGTTCGACTGATCAACTGTCGCGTGCTATTATCCATTTGTGCTGCATCATTTGATGAAACACGTACGGTTTATAAAGTAACACCCTTGCTTCTTTGGAGGACGATTGATCATATACATAATCTTCACTTGGGCATATCGCAACAAGATCAACTGACAGCTCTGAGCAGTGAAACATATTCAAGCAAGTAGGTTGGGAATGGGAAGTCATGTGTTTAGCAGTCCCCTGTATTATCATATCTTGTAGCTTTGGAAGCATCAACCATCTCGTATTTATAACCGGATCTGACCATTTCTAGATCCAAAGTAACATAACATGATTTATTTTCGTTGTCTTTTGTATGCATTATTTTTTTTAGAAAATGGAATTGATTCCGGACTCTGCAACCGCATAATAGCCAAGTTCATACAATGAATTGAGCTTCAAAGCTGCTCAACATATATCGTTTTCTTAGACAATATTGAACGGCTTGTTCTCTCACAAATCTAGAAAAAAATGATGACAACAATTTGAGACGTTCCTTCTCCACATTCTAGCTTCCTTTCAGTTTCTTTTGTATCTTTGCTAAATAAGTCCAACAATTTGAGACGTTCCTTCTCCACATTCTAGCAGAAGGAAAACATGTGCTCTTTGGGCCGGAAGGTGTGGCCATTTTTAGAAAATTGAAGGTGATTGGCACACCAATCATGGAAGGAAGGAGGAGACAATCAGTCCATGTCCTCTCCGCTGAGTCTGCTTATGTGGACCAAACTCGAAGGAATGAGACTGGCGATCTTTGGTATGCACGTCTTGGACATGTCAACTATGGTGAATTGAAGGAGATGATGCAGAAGCAAGTATTAAAGGGGCTTCCTCAAGTAGACATCTGGACAGACACAATTTGTGCTGGCTGATAGTATGGCAAGGCTCATCAATTGCCATATAAGGAGTCGGAGTATCAGTCCAAGACGCCACTGGAGCTCATACACTCAGATGTTTTTGGCCCAGTCAAGCAAATATCTATTGGAGGAATGAGGTATATGGTGACCTTCATTGATGACTTCTCAAGGTACGTTTGGGTTTACTTTATGAAAGAGAAGTTTGAAGTTTTTACAAAGTTCAAGGAGTTTAAGGAGAAGATAGAAAGTGAACTCAACATGAAAATTAAATACCTCCGTACTGATAATGGGAGAGAGTATTTGTCAAATGAGTTCACTATCTTCTTACGGAGCACAAAATAAGAAGACAATTAACATGCCCCAATACTCCACAACAAAATGGAGTAGTAGAGCGAAAGAATCACCATCTTGCGGAAACTTGTCGAAGTATGCTCCATGCTAAGAATGTACCTGGAAGGTTTTAGGCCGAGTGTATGCGGACAACAGCCTATGTAATTAATAGGCTACCTCAACCCAAGTTGGGATTCAGGTCACCTCATGAGCTGCTATGGAAGGTGAAGCCGGTGGTCAGCCATCTCAAGGTATTGTGTTGTGTCTGCTATGTGTTTGTGCCTGATCACTTACGAAGTAAGTTTGAGAAGAAGGCAATCGCTACATCTTTGTTGGTTATGATGATGAACGAAAATGTTGGAGGTGTTGTGATCCAACCACAGGAAAGTGCCACACCTCAAGAAATGTGGTATTTGATGATGCCTCTGCATGGTGGTCACCTGAGAAGGTCGAGCTTCCAGAATCACATGATTTTGAGGAGGTTTCAGAAGAAATCCAAGAAGAAGAGGAACATGCACCAACCCCATGTGAAGATAGAGAGGCTTCTCCAAGCAAAGACAAGAGCCCTTGGAAGACTGGTGTACATCAGATGACCTCAGAGGAATCTCAGCTACCACAAATGGAGCTTGATGAGCCTATTCAAGGACCTAGGAGAACAACAAGGCAGAGCAAGCCTAATCCCAGATATGCTAATGCCGCTCTAGTTGATGAGTCTATACCTATTGAGCCATCTTCATATGAGGAGGCAGCAAAAGGAGCCGAGTGGCGTAAGGCGATGAAGGAAGAGATTAAAGCACTAAATGAGAATCAAACATGGGATTTAGTGCCAAGACCAAATGAAGTGAAGCCTATATCTTGCAAATGGGTTTACAAAGTAAAGACTCGTCCTGATGGATCAATTGAAAGGTACAAAGCTCGACTTGTGGCTCGGGGTTTCTCTCAGCAATATGGGCTGGACTATGACGAAACATTCAGCTCAGTAGCAGAAATCACAACTGTTCGAATCTTGCTAGCACTAGTTGCTTGCAAGTCTTGGAAGTTGTGGCAGATGGATGTCAAGAACGCATTCTTACATGGTGAACTTGACAAGGATATCTACATGGAGCAACCAAGAGGCTTTGAGAGCAAGATCCATCCTGAGTATGTTTGTAAATTAAAGAAGTCTCTCTATGGCTTGAAGTAAGCTCCACGAGCATGGTACAGAAAAATCAGTGAGTTTCTCGTACAAAGTGGTTTCAAAGTCGCTCCAAAAGACTCCATCTTATTTGTGAAGGCCAAGGATAGTAGACTAGCAATAGTCCTAGTCTATGTTGATGATTTGATCATCACTGGGGACTACTCCGAGGAGATACAAAGGACGAGAGAAAATCTCTCGGTCGGGTTTCAAATGAAGGAGCTTGGAGAATTGAATCACTTCCTTGGACTTGAGGTGGAGCACACCATAGAGGGGATATTTCTGGGACAACAAAAATATGCCAAGGACCTTTTACAAAGGTATAGGATGCTTCACTGCAAGCCTATTTCTACTCCTATGGATCCCAATGTGAGGCTGCAAGAAGATGAAGGGAAGGAATTGGAGAAAGTGGCTATGAATCGACAACTGGTCGGGAGTCTTATCTTTCTCACATTGACTCGACCGAGTATCTCTTATCCAGTTGGAGTGATTAGCCGATACATGAGTGATCCAAAGAAGCCTCACCTTGATGCGGTCAGGCGTATCCTCAGGTATGTTAAAGGCACCATCAACTTTGGTATTCTATACAAGAATACAAAGGATTGTCAGGTGATGGGATACTGCGATGCCGACTACGCTGGAGATTGTGGCACACGATGATCAACCACAGGATACTTCTTCAGTCTCGGATCAGGAGCCATATCATGGTGCAGTAAAAGACAACCTACTGTGGCATTGTCTAGTACTGAAGCAGAGTATCAGTTAGCGGCAATGGTAGCACAAGAAAGCACCTGGCTTAAGCAATTGATGGAGGATCTTCATCAACCAACGGACTATCAAGTAAGGATTTTCTATGACAACTTATCCTCTATATGTCTGGCAGAAAATCCAGTTTTCCATGCAAGGACCAAGCATATAGAAGTTCGTTACCACTATATAAGAGAAAAGGTCCTTGAGGGAAAGATTGAGATGGTGCCTACAAAGACGAATGAGCAAATTTCCGACATCTTCACGAAGGGACTAAACAAGGTAAAGTTTGAGAAGTTTCGAGAGGCTCTTGGCATGGTTAGCAAGACAAGTCTAGAGAGAAGATTGTACTGAGGGGGAGTGTTGAAAGGGAGCAATACAAACTTCTAGAACCTTTCCCACAACTCAAGATTCATGATATTTTTCATGAAGGCATTAGATGTTGTTCATGAAGAAATTAGAATAATGTAGAACCTAGATATTTATCTAGGAACTCTCTAGAAAGGGGGACACTTGTCTCAACCTTATGAGCTACCTTTGCCTATAAAAAGAACCCCTCCCTTGCCATGCCATCCAACCCATGAGCATGGTAGATGAGTGGAGCATACGGTGAGTGCTAGGCTAGCCACTAAAGAGAGAGTGTTGTACACTCTTGTGTAATATTGTTGTGTTGTAATAAGGTTCAGTTCTTGTAAGTATTAGTCTCCCGGTTGGGCCATATAGTTTCTATGTACTTAGTGCATAAGTTGTGATCTATCGAAGGTTGGCTCTGTCACCCGGGATCACAAGGGTTTGGACTTCATCTGTTGGTAGGCTCTACCACCTGGAAGTCAGCATTATCTGTTGGTAGGCACCGCCACCCGGAAGCAGGAAAAAGGCTTTGCTGTCAAAAAGACCTGTTGCACTAAGTAACTAGAAATTAACAGGGCTGACCAACTCTAGAGTGAGTTGGTGTCGTAGGTGTAGGTCCTCAGCTTAGTGGGTATTCGGGCCACCACAAATTCCAACACCAACATTGCTTAGGATTTATTCCCAATTCAAAAGAAAGGTGGTTCACACACTGAGATATCAACCGCCACGTACCGTTAATTCAGGATTTATTTTAGCTAATAAAGGAATAACGAAAAGGTGCTAATTGGATCATATAGTCAATGCACAATATATATTATCTTTTCAAACGCTCAAAAGCATGTAGAGATGTTGTACAATTGCTATTTAGTTATTTAATTTACATATTAATTGTTTTTACGAAGACTTTAATTTTCTCCAAGAAGAAGACATCAATTCTTTGGGTAACTAATATGCACCCACCCTAACCTGGAATCCCAATGATATGTTACCCCTGAACGTATTTGGGATTCCACATTAATAAGCTTGGCTACTTGATACCTCCTGAGAGACAGCTACGACACGCCCGTGTCACCAACACAAAACAAAAGAACACGCGGCGAAACATGCAGAAGAATAGAAGTTTCAGCATGTCAATAAGTCACAACCAGATCAGCTACTTCTCAACACTGTCTCCAGGCATGGCCATATGAATTCCTGATGACTCCCAAGCCTAACAAGCTTAGACACTGAGAGATGATGAAGAATGTCGTTTCATTCTTGTGCAGTAGTTGTATGTAAGTTTTGAAGCACCCGCGCCACACCATCGGTTGTTTATAACTGAACTGGAGTTTGGGTAGGTTCAAATCATAAGTTATTTGCAGTCTTTTTTTTGTCTTTAATTATGTGTCAAATGTTCAAGTCATAAGTTTGGGTAGGTTCAATTCATAAGTTTTTCTTACTGCACTAGTGAACGTAGAAAACTAAAATAGGGTACAATATTTAAAGAAAAACATGGTTAACCAAAAGGAAGACTTTTGACATTATTTACAAAGAAAGAAAATCACAAGAAGATATAAGAAAGAGATTGTGATACATTAGTAGGTGGCTTCGACGGATTGTATGCAAATCATTCCTATCTCTAAATTGTGATTTTTGTAGGTTATCAATACTAATTGCTTTCTCAAAAAAATACTAATTGCATGAATAAGCATTAGAAAAAATGGTTCACACATATAGCGTGATTTTTTTACACATGGGAATGTGAGGTTTTAATCATGTTCCTCGCAAAAAAAAAAAAGATTTGTATCATGTTTGGTCGGCCCTCCGGTACTTGAATTGGTTGGCATATGTAAAAGTAGAAAAAACATATTTTAGAACAATATTGTACATTCATAGTGGTTCTTCAAAATTAGGTTATGGAGATAGGGTTCTCGAAAAAGGAATCGTGCTCTTTGTTTTACGTTGACGGAATTATGCAATTTATCATGCTACAATGACCATGTTAAAAACATGAGGCAAAAGAATGGATTCTTTAAACCAAACGTGTTAACTCTCTATTGCACACCTCACAATAATCAAGGTAGGTTTTCCTCCACATTAGTGAGCTTGGTAACCTGATATCTCTGGAGAGACAACGACACATGTTCATGTTCCCATGGCACCAACACAAAACAAAAAACGCCATGAATCATGGAGCTCCATAGATGTCTCAAATTGACAAGCAAGGATCGGCTACTTCTCAAAACTGTCCCCTGGCATGGCCATGCAAACTAGTCACCTGCTAGTAGGTACATTAATTAAGAATTAGTTGCTCCTTGTTTGTTAAGGAAAAATGTACAACATTCATGCTAGATAAATTGTCCTAACAGAAAATATTATTCTTGATTTTTGAGATGCATACCAACCCAAAAGAAAGAAAAAACTAAGATCTTGACAGCTACCGAGTGCATTAGCCAGAAGCAAAACCCACATGATGAGCACTTGCAAGGCTTCAAGTTTTTGGTGTTGAAGGAGTGCAAAGAAAAGAATATTATCCGATTTTCTAGGAGGTAATAAAAGAAGGAAAAAAGTTCCACCTCTTCTCTTATAAAGCACAAAAAGGATGAAAAAGGAGAGGAAACAATTTTCAGTCCGGCCATGCGTCTGTTCGATCCGGTTATAAAAATAGAGAGAAGATGGTGTGGTGGACACTTCATAGCCTACATATATATGCACTGCACAAGAACAATGAAACATAATTTCTTCATTTTTTCTATTTGTGTTGTGTCTGAGGCTCTGAGCTTATTAGGTTTGGTAGTCGTCAGGAATTTATATGGCCCAAGTATAGGCTCCAGTTTAGCCTATTATTGTACGCAAACCAGTGGGACGCAAACCAGTGGGCATGAATCAAGCTTAGAATGGAGCGGTTGCCGATCTGGTTGTGGCATGTCAACATGAAGCTTTCTCGCTTAAGCTCTATGGTTTTCCGTTTTATGGAGGCGCTTGCATAGCCGTACTGTTTTCTAGATGTCATCAAAATAACCAAACTTAACATGCAAACCCAAATGGTTCGAAGAAACACAACGCAGGGGTTACATACTTACAACAGGCGTATTTTAATTCTCTCTGCAATTCATGTCTTCAACTGTAACGCGTCCACGCACGCGCACGCGAGCCACGTCGCCCGCACCGGCCACCCCAGCCGCGCCGCTGTGCCCCTGTTTTCCTCCGCCGTGTCCGAGCCGCACGCGTGCACGTGCACGTTCGCACGTCCGCGCTCCCGCGCACGCGAGTCAGGGCGCCGGCGCCAGCGCCGCCAGGCCTAGCCCCGCCGACCGGAGCGCAAGCGCTTGACCCCGTTGTCGCCTCACTCTGTACCGTCGCGACGTCGCTGTGTTGCCGGAACCCAAGCCAAGGCTCCGCCTTTCCTTTGACCTAGTGGAGCCATAGGGTCCCCTCTTGCGCGCCATGCCGCGTGTTGGCCAAGTGCCGCAGCACCTCACCGCCGGCGAGCTTTTTCCCGGCCGCCACTCCTTTGGGACCTTTCGTCGAGCATCTTCCGACTGTGCCAAAACCAGCCTGGGGTTTTTCCCTCGCACGAAGGCGCACACGCTGTTGTGCCGCATCGGATCCACCGGATCCTTTGCGCCCAGCCAATCCCAGCTTGACCACACGGTTGCCTGCACCACACCGAGCCACAGCAGATCTGGCCGGGATCTTTTGCGCCCGGCCACACCAGCAGCCACGTGTGTTGAGGCCGGCTTATAGCCACCTAGGTGGCAGCCGCGTCAGCACTAGGAGCTAGCCAGCAGTCAGCTTATAGCTGGTTTAGAGCGCTTTAGAGTCAGCCTATAGTTAGCTTCTAGTAAGTATTATTGTATATGCGTATTTTATTTTCAGAAAACTACTTTATTTTTGGAAAATCATAGTAAATCCATTTTAGCTCCGAAAAATATAAAACCTCTTCCGAAAATCTTCTAAAATCTTAAACTCCGTGTAGGGTTAGTGTTTGCTCTCTTTTGGCTCTTAATCACTGTTCATTTGGAGTTAATTGCAATAGGACCCGTCTTTATTTTATTTTACATGTTATAGGAGCAGCTGGAGCCGGGGAGCTGAACCCGGAGTACGACTACACCGACGACTACGTCGCCGATGACTACCCGACCGCAGGTTCACGCCCGACTAATTCTGAATACCTATTAAACATTGCTATGTAGTATGCTATGCCTTTACTTTAAATGCATGATGAGGAACCTTGCACTGCCTTCTTTAAATACCTTGTCCTTGATTGCCCTACTACTACTATATACTTATATAAGCGTGTATATACGCTGAGCTTCGCGATGCATGTGTTGGGATGGGAATAGTGGTCCTTGGTGTGTGTGGGGTAAAAACCGGCATGAGAAGGCGTTTTGGGTACTTTGGCGGGGGTGAGCTCGAATCAACCGATCTGGGATCGGGGATGGGGGTGCACTCCTCAGTGTGTCCCCACTTTTACGGTTTTTGGAGCACAGGTGTTGGGGTTTTACTTACGCTTGGAGGACATGAGCTCGCCCCGGTCTGAAAGCGAGTGGACAGACCTTTTCACAGGACCTTTACGTACACACCACCTCACCGAGAGTGGGGTTAGGGCCGAGTTGAGCTTGGCAAGTGCGGATCCATACCTGCCAGCAGGATAGCGGGGTATCAGTGGGGGAGAGGTGGGAGTGAGACCACCTTCTGTCAGTGCGACTCCCGTGTGGCAACACGGGAGCATTTCACAGTTCCGGTGTAATTCCCTTCGCGGGGAATCGTTTTGAGGGCCGGATGCAGGATGGGACCGTAACTACCGAGAGTTCGCACGGTAGGATGGGCTCGGTCGGCAGTACACCGGCCGGGTTCCATTCCGAGTTCGGTACGGGTGTACACGCTCTGCAGAGTTGTTCGATCTATAGCTATAGCCGCTTCCTCAGTCACGGACATGTCCCCTGATAGCTTTGTTCTCATGTTTTGGGATTTCTACCTTCCCCCTGTAGTTGAGAGTGTGGTGAGCCGTGGTTGCAGTCGGGGAGAGGAGAGTGGCTCCCTCTACCTCGCAGATCCGATTGCAATCATTGAGGTGAGAGGAGAGGAAGTTCTCACATCGACCCTAGATGGAGATAGGTTGTGGAGACAGGGCCCTGGGGTACCAGGTGTTTCCGAGCTGTGGTGAGAGTTTGGGTTGGGGATCTTGATGGAGATATCTTGTTGTTACTTTGCTGCTGCTGCATAGGAAACCCGAGCTTCTACCTTGTCTCTTTTCTTATCCTTTAGATGTTAGGCCACCTAAAGCTGCATACAGTTGGTGACGTGGACCTATCCCACTCCTTGGGGATAGACTTTGGGTGTGCAGGGTACGAGTCCGACTACGACAACAACGCCGACGGATGGTACGACTGAGGGATGCGTCACTTCGCTCAAGGATGCCTGTGGGCGAGAAGAATAAAAGATGGAGACCCTTCTGAGATGCTAGCTACCGCTGCGTAGAATCTTCACTCTGATTCAGTCAAGAGGCTTGTAATGTTGTACTCCATAATGGACATGTAATAAATTATGTACTGATATTTGTGTGATGCAATGTATGACTTTATTTTACTATCTGTGATGCATTTTGTACGCGATAGCCACTGATCCAGGGACTATCGCAAAGGTACAGGGATTCGGGTTTTCTTCACCGAAAATCCGGGGCTTTACATGAGGCGCCCAAAAAATCTGGAGTGTTTGGTCACATGGAGGTAACACATAAATTAGTGATAAATACCATTTGGAACTGTGTGTGCATACTTGTGATGCTTAGATTGGGTGTTTTTAAAATTTGATGTCAACTAATAAAATTCATGATTCTTCCAGCGCCGCCAAAGATGTGCACAGGATGATGTTCCTGAAGGTGAGGCGCGGACTTCTACTAGTGGTTTCAATATGCAATTTGCGGCCTCGAGTGATAAAACAAGATATGCTGTTACTGGAAAGGTATGTATTCGTATGGGTCGAGTAGGTGTAGCATAGCACATGGGATGGATACTGTAGTGTTAAGGTGACATGCATTCTGGTTTATTTTTGTAGGGCATTGAAGAAAAAATCTTGGAAAGGTTTGGTCAGATTATGGAGTCAATTGATGAGGCAAAGAGGGTGGCATATGAGGAGAACAGGAAGCAATTTGAACTACATGATTGCCGTCTAAGGACCGTATTTGGTAACCTTGAGAGGAAATTGTTGGAGGAAAGAAGGCAACTGCTAGCTTATGCAAATAAGTGTCAATCAAAGTGGCAAAAGTGTGTTGGTTAGTTGCTAGGTTGCATTCACATGTTCTTTGAGAGTACATGTTTTTATTTTCAGCATAAATTTATATATTTGTAGTGGGCTCTGGTAGTCATCCAAGTACTCATGATGGACTGGGAGTGGGCAGGACGGAATGTCCGTGCCTGCTGCAGTAAGCATGGATGACATTGACCGTGCAGAAGAACCTGCTGGAGGTACTGCGAGGTGTAGTCCAGGTACATGATTGTCAACATTCAAGGGAAGTGAACAATTAACCTTCTTGTTTGCGCCTTGCAAATTTAGGGAGTGGTGCAGGACAAGGTGTTGATGTGGGTGTAAGTTGCGGTGTTCGAAACGGTACACATGGGAGTGGTGTGGCTGGTACGTTACTAGTACTTTCCCCAAATTAACCAGATCTGCGTGTTTGTGTTTAAAGTACGTTGAATTATCATGTCGTTGGAAGTATATTGTTATATTTGACGACATGTTCATTTAACCTTTCCTCGGCATTCTGAAGCAACTTTTGATTTTGATTCATACTGTTATGCAAAATTTTAAGTGGTTGTGCATGTTCATCTAGGGATGAGCACGCCTATGAATTAGAGGACTTGCTGCAACAAGAGATACGGTTGCCAGACCCAGTGTATGGTGGAACAGATGGAACCAGCAACATTATGGAAGAACGAGTGGAGGGAACACAGGGATGCACTACTGGAGGTGAGATAACATAGCACCGTGGGAAATCCTAAAAGTACTGTACTCCGTAATAAATATATGTTCTTATGTTAAAAGAATTATGACAACTCAATGAGCATATGCTTTACTTTTCTTTGGTCCCGGATATTAAAAAAAAGAAACTTTGTTGTAGATAAGCCTGCAGTACCATTGTTGTCGGGGACAGCCATAGGGGTCCCCTAATTATGGGGGAGATTACCCTTCTTAAAAAATTGACACAAAACCACAAAAACACTCCCCAAACCGGCCACAGCCCAAATGCGAATAAAGCCCACGGCCCAACAACCTCCATGGCCCATCAAACCGCCATCCCTGGCCGCCCTCGAGCGAACCTCCGCCTCGCTCGAGGGTCGGACGCCGCACGGCAAAACCTTACCTCGCTCGAGGGCACGGCGCCCCTTGAGTGGATCTCCACCTCGTTCAAGGGCTCTGGCCCCTTGAGCAAACCTCCGCCTCGCTCGAGGGATCCAGCCCCTCGAGCGAGTCTCCGCCTCGCCTGCTCCCCCCGACCGGAGCATTAAATGCCCTGACACGCCGCGGGCGCCCGGGTCAAAAGGCGAATCCCCGCCACGCCGATCTCCTGACACCGCCTGGGAATCTGACCCCGGCGCTATTCGAGCAACCCACCACTGTGCGGCCATCCCCGGCGCTGTACAGGTGCTGTGCGGGATGGCTGGTGTCATTCTTCGACACTGTGCCACCCGCTCCCGTCCTTCCTCCCCGCCATACCTCTCGAAGAGGGATGGCAACACCCTCGAGGAACGTACGGCCGCCGTCCTGGCGCTCGCCCAGGACAGTGCCGTCACGCGGGGTGAGCAGAGCACATCCTCTCCATCACCTCCGACCCTGTGCGGCCATCCCCAGCGCTGTGCGGACAGCCCGTCGCTGTGGAACCATGCTCGACGCTGTGGAGCCCCATTCCGATGGAGCACCACCACGTCGGGCCCTGTACAGCACAAGCGCCCTCGTCAGCAAGACCCTCGAATCGATGTACGAACGGCAGCCAGACATGAACACCGGATGGACTACCCTCGAAGCTGCTCCCCGGCGAATACAAAGCTGCCACGACACCCGCAAGTACTAAGATTCGTCAGGACACCGTCAGATCACAAGCGCTGTATACCAGTACTATAATACTGTGCAAAACCCCATGCGGCACGTTTGTAAGCCGCCTCCCCTTGGTCTATAAAAGGAGGAGGTGGTCGCCCGGCCACAGGGGGGAAGAGCATCACCTCTCACTCACATTCACCCGCTCGCTCATTCCCTTGATATTGGCACTCTGCCTCAATCATCTAGCAGGGACCTGGAGGCCTTTCCTCCTCCCCCGCCTAGCTTGTAGCCCCCCTCTACAGGCACCACGGTGCATTGCAATACAGCGCTCAAGCGCAACCTGCTGGACGTACGGCCCCGCGGCCGGAACCAGGATAAATCCGTGTCCCCGCATTGCTTAGCACCGGCCATCGAGAGACCGATCATAGCGCATTTCACTAGTTAGTGTCGCGACTAATCTCAACACCGACAATTGTGGAGCATGGATCTGGGGAGAAACATGCAGCATGACACTCATGAGGGCATACCTAAAGTGCACCAAGATTTGATGCAACGCCACTGAGATCAAGTGCGGTGCATGATGGATCACATGGTACGTCCATGGAGAAAGACTTTTCCTAGATAGATACACAACGTGCATTGTTCTTTGGTTATGAGTTTTTTTAATTTTATCAGTAATGTATGTGGAAATTCCTTCTTTTGGCGGTGGAACCTCAGGGGTACAAGCAAATGTTGGCGGAGAAGATCAGTGGGGGCTTTATGGTGCAACACCCGCTTTTGCAGAATCCGCCGGGATTAGGCTGATGTTACCAGGTTAACCTACAACAGATATGTAGTAGATTTCCTTTGGATTCAAGGTCAATACATTTGTTTTGGAAAATAAGTCTCTTTTTTGCTTTTCATATAGATCTTTCCTCAAAGAGGAAGAGGATTAAAAAGAGTGGAACCAAAAGCATCCGTAAAGCGTGCAGCAGCAAGCGATTGTGCAGAGGAAACCCTTTTGAAGCTAGTAGTGATATGCTATGAATGGCAGAAGAAGAGGTAGAAGCAGGCAACCAGGCACTGGATGGCAGTGTGCCTCTAGTGCCATATAGCAGGCATGTTGAACAATGTTGTGTTGAAGAACCCCCATTTAATATGTCTATGCGATATCACCAGATGGATTGTAGGAAAATAGATCCCAAGTACAAAGGTTTCATGAAGGATAGTGGTGCAGATTTACAAAGGTACAACTGACATTTACAGTCTACCTCTCTGTGCAAATTGATTGCGGCATGATGCTACTAGAAAAACAACTCTATTGTAGGTATTGGGTCATATTAGAACACCCGAGGGAAATCAAACTTCGTGGCGTAGTCCTACAGGATGAGTTTAAGAAGAGTGCACACATTGGCAAAGAGACATTTTCTGCCATAGTGAGGCTGTTGTAGTGCCAGTAGACATGGTTGTACAGCAAACATGCACCTAATCGGAATCAGTGGAAGCACTTCATGGATCCTGCTTTTGCGGTGAGTACTCGACATATTAGATGCTTATGTAGAGGTAACTGAAGTTGTGGAACTGATGTCTGACCTTGCAGGAAGCAGCCAGTGGGAACAAGGAGTTCAGGGTAACTGATGAGATCAGGACCATGTTCTTTAGTTGCCATGTGCGAAGCAAATTTGTGCATTGCCGAATGGTAATATAAGGATGACCTATAACATGTTTAACTAATTGTGGTGGGCTGAATGTAATCATTTAATGCATGTGATGGTGCCGTATAATGCAAGAGGTTACTGGTGCTTCTATGTATGGGACATGGAAGAGCGCAAGGTACATACTATCGATCCATGCAGTGGTGGTGTTCCTCTCGTTGAGCAGAAAAAACGGCATGAGGGATATGTCCATAATCTACAAGATGCCATCTAAACATGCAAGAAGGAGTTGTTCACTGGTTGGGATGATAATTTCGATGATTTCCAGTGCATTAATGTGAAAGGAGCATATCCAACCACAAAGAGGTAAGCAGCTAGACATGCTTGCAAAATAACATGCTAATGGTGGAAGCAATGTTTAATATGCAATCCCATGAGTAGGGAGGGAGACAGTGGGATCTACGTTGTGCACTGCATGCGTTGGTTTGACGGGGAAACAGTAGTTTACAAGATAGATGAGGTATAATTTTTAATTCCCAATCATGCACATTTGCAACATGTTTGCAGTTGTGGCTAGATGTGTTAATGCGGTGGTATTGTTAAATCATTGCAGAAGGATGCCTTGCGGGTCAGGAAATGGCTTCTAATTGACCTACTAAGTATGAACGAGAACACGGGCGAAGTTCCAGCCTACATCAAGGAAGTTGTTGTGCTAGATGATTAGTTTCCTTAGAGTGTTTGAAGGTGGTTCGTAGGAAGGATTAGTGGCCAGTACTAGAAGATTGCGTTTGCTGAGTTGTTGTAAATGATGGATGTATGGATGCTGACTTATGCACACCCCGGCCTGTCTAGTTGATGTCTATTGCAAGATTGGTGTTGGTGTGGATTGTCTAGTTTTAATTCGAGATTATAACATTTTGTGCTCGTGGCAAGTTTTACTTGATGTGTCTGTCTAGTTTTCGTCCACATTGCACATAGAAATAAGAAATCAATACAATAGCAAATTATATAGGATGCTGACTTGGGGTAAAGCACTTGAATACTTGTTCAAACGAGCTACTACAATACCATTAGATACATGCATCAACATTTCCCATTCCATATCAATAAAGTTGAGGGGAGGGTACTGCTGTGCTAGGCACACGGTGGCACTATCAGTCTTTACCAAGATGGCACTACTGGAAAAATGGCCATTTGTACCGGGTGGGAACCCTCATTTGTACCAGATATCCACCCGGTACAAGCCTTTCGGTACAAATGTGGGGATAACATTTGTACCGGCTGACTTACCCGGTACAAATGCTACCCGTCCGTTAGGTCCGTCGCCCCCCTCCGTCTCCATCCCCCGTCCGTCTCCCCCGTCACCCCGTCCGTTTCTTTCTATCTTCTTATTTTCTCCTCTTTCTCAATCATATGTTACCACAAATCAACAATCACACATATTTTCCCAGTCATTTATTCACAATCTCACAACTACATATCTACACTATCTCACAACAATCACAAAATCACAAGATTCACATCTCATCACAATTCACAATACAAATCTGATTCACAAAATCAAAAGAACACCAACGAGATCTCAACAACAACACAAACAAGTTACAGCAACAAGATCACAAACAAGTTGTAGCACCTCCGCGCCTGGACCCCAGCGGTCGCGGCCTCACGCACCGGGGAGCCCACCGCGCTGCCCCAGAGCCGTGCGCGGCCGGGCCGCCCCCCGCGCCGCGCCGGTGCCCGCCCGCGCCGCCCCGAAGCCACCCGCCCCCGCGCCGCGTCGGCGCCCGCCCACGCCCGCCGCGCCGGGAGGGCCTCGCCACCTCCCGCCGTGCGCCCGCTAGCGCCGCGCCGGGAGGGCCTGGCCTCCTCCCGCCGCAGATTCCTGGAAGAAGAGGAGGGGAAAAGGTTAGAGAGTCTTAGAGATAGGGTGAGGGAGAGATAGCGACCAAGGGGTGGGTGGGGTGAGGATAAGGCCGCGGGGTTGTAAAAAAAAGAATCAGGAGCGAGACGGAAGACTAACGGAGACATAAATTTGTATCGGGGTGTTTCATGGCCCGGTATAAATGTCGCCACATTTATACCGGGTGGTGGCTTCGCCCGGTACAAATGTGAGGCCAGCACATTTGTACCGGGCGGAGCCACCAGCTGGTACAAATGTGAGGCATTTGTACCGGTTGGAGCCACCGCCCGGTACAAATGTCCCCTCACGGGAGCGCGTCGGAGCCTCCTTCTCCCCACCCAGTACAAATGCCCTCATTTGCACCGGGGGAAAAATACTCGTTACAAATGAAAAAACAACCCAGGGATAAATGCCCGATTCTCTAGTAGTGTGGGCAAGGACGATGCCAGTGGCGGAGCCAGAAAAAAATTAGCTGGGGCGACTTACCTCGGACGACTCCCTCCCGTCGGAGTTTTCGCCGCCCTTGATTCTGTTGTCAGCGAAGCTGATCCTACTCCGTGACCTCCACCGGAGCTTCGACCATGCCCACACCAGCCGCAAGCCCTTCATCCTCCTCTCCCTCTACGAACTGCCTCCACGCGTCGCTTCAAGCTGCCGTCGTCGAAGCTGTCGCCGGAGGCCGGAGCCACTGCCTGCGCTAGGTCTGAGAGCAGGTCGGAGGGAGCCACTGAGGGAGGAGATCGATTGTAATTTTTTTTAGAACAAGATCGATTGTAATTGGATAGAATCTGTATATGGTTTGAGACTTGAGTAGTGGTGGGCCGTTAATAAACATGGTGAGATTTATGAAGCAATGCACGTGATTTCATTGGGTGCAGATTAAACATGCATATCCATGGTTACCATGTTTAGGGTATGGCCATCATCGCTGCCTAAGTAATTTAATCAGTTACATGCTGCCGATGCTTATAGTTACAAAGTATTTAGCGTGACAACATGGCTGGTGCAAAAGATAGGATGCAGAATCCGTGGTCTACAATAACTTCTTCATCACAGCAGGTAGGTCACCATCATTGCCAGATATAGACAATGCTTCATACAAAAAAGCCTTGCGTATGTGTGGAAGCATGTCCTGCATATATGAGAAAAAAACATAGCTATCATATGTTGCTTCAAGCAAAGTAGTAGTGTTCAGGGCAGCAAACATGAATGTAGGGCAATAATGTAACCTTGGTAATTGAGAACTCCAGACGTTCGCCATTAAAGTACCGTGCAAGGTGCAGCATGCAAATTCCACTATCCTCGCTGCATGAACAGAAATTGTTTCTAGTTATGGTTTGATATAAATTGTGAATGGAGCAGTCCATGGTTGAGGATATTACTTGCTAAAAGAGTCTGAACACAGGTTGGGGTAATGCATCTCCCATTCATCATGTGGATCAAATTCCCACCCATCGAAGAATTGCTCTATGCACTTCGCCATGTATAATCTTGTAGAAGATCCGATGAAGCTCATGCCTTTCTTTTGTGTGAACAGGATCAAGAACATAGACCTCAATTGTGTTCAAATTAAGCATGTAAGCACACCAACAACCATCGATGAGGAGAGGGATTACTAGCTGATGAAGATTGATCAAAAAACAAGTGAGTTCAGGAATTTGTGACAGATTAATATAAATCTAAATGTGTTTGCAGCAGACCAGTTGCTTAAAAAACTGACCATGGTATAGTGAGCAATGCAATAGTCATGATTCACAAACTGATTAAGTACTGATTGGCATTTCTCTGGTGCCATGTCACTGATACTTAGCATCTGAAAAAATGAAAAAAAGCAGCATGTGATGGAAAATTGTGGATAACAACTAGATGCTGCAGAGTAAAGATGAACTTACAGAGAAGCTGCTCTCGAAAAAGTGCCGCCAGCGTAATGAAGATTGTGTTTTCTGGTTATCTGTATCAAGCTGGTTGAACCGTCTGATGGGTATATCAATAACATCAGGAATGATAGGCATTGAGCCCAGCAAGTTGTCCTTAAGCTCCTTCTCATATACCCACAACAAACGTAGAAAGCCATGTACAATCCACCGCCTGGGAAATGTGGTGTAATGCTTGTTTTAAAATGTGTAAATATTGTTCCTTTCTAGAAACTCATAATATTCATGGCGTATACTTTGTACCTGTTGTTGTCATCACTCGATGGCTTGTTGCACCAAAGGTACATCAACTATACAGACTCGGTGTCTGGAATGGGATGACGGTGACAGTCTTTCCAAGTTGCGACATTTGGTGGTGGTTCAGGAAGAGTAGCCTTGACAAAGTGATCATTGATTGGAAGGAGGTACGAAACTTTGTCGTTTGTATCAATTTCAGCTTCTGACACGTCGACACGATCGATTATGAGGTTATATGCATTCTCTTTTGTTAAGCTTTCAGGTGTCACTTCTTTGGATGATGAAAGCATCTTGTGATGTGGTGGGGATGATTGCTGGTATGGCACATGGGATGTAGGAGAGGGTTAATTGGGAAAACATTATCCTTAGGTGTTACAAACTGATCAGGATTTTGTGACTCATCAATTCCTAGATCAAAGGACGGATAACTTGAAATAGGCTCTGCATCGAATAATCATAAAAATAATTATGGGCAATAGATATAGATGTCATGACATGTACTACATTTGAGGCAACTGATACTAACCCAAACAACTGGTTTGCTTGATCAGATGCTGTTGCACAGGAGTTATAGCAAACTGAAGTGTGGCATTGCAAGAAGCATGTGACACTATCTTAGCATCTGAAACATCGGGCACGTCTACATGTGTATGAAGATGTATAAGAAATATTGCAAACAACCTGAGACGTAATCAATTCTATCGTGTTGATCTTTGGAAACATACCTGATGCGGACCTCAATTTCTTTGGGTTTTCTCTCTCATCAAAGGTACTTAAACGCTTAACAGCATTTAGAGCTGGTGGTGGGGCAGGATCTCCAGCAGAGCTTTCAGCAACACCTAGCAAACAGGAAGCGAGGTTGAGGATAAATTGCTTGACACCAAAAGTAAAGCAGGGGTGCAAAGTGGTCAAACCGAATACCTTCATTATGAGGTGGCTGCAAAGTAGGTTGTGCAGGAATGTCAACCCTTGGGAAATCTGTACAAGATACAAAAAAAAATCATGCCCCCGCCCCCCCCCCCCCCCCCCCCGCCCCCAGAAAAAAGATGAAAGAATGCTTTCATTCATAGGAAACGTGTTGATGTTTGCAAACGTACCTGATGCAGTCAATGTTTTTCGCCTTTCTTTCTCATCAAAGCTACTTGAACGCTTAGGAACTTTTAGAACAGCTGATGGGCCATGACCTCCGGCGGAACTTTCAGCAACATCTAGCAAACAGGAAATGACGTTCAGGATAATTTGCTTTGCCACCATAAGTAAAGCAGGAGTAAAAAGTTGTCAAAACATTACCTTCATTACGAGGGGGCTGCAAAGTAGTTTGTCCAGGAATACTGACCCTTGGAAAATCTGTATAAGATACCAAAAAAATTCACGTGTGACACAAGAAAAAAGATGAACAAATGCTTTGCTTCAGGTGCCGCAGAGAAAAAAAATCATATGCACTTAACCTGAAACAGACGTGACGTTAGGATCAGCTGGTTTTGAAGGGAACGTTGGACGTCTATGTATAAGTTGGAGTTGAGTGGAGCCAACATGTTGTGCCAACCAATCAACCAGCTCAGCATCCCTACGGATGATGGCCACCCGGAGTTTGGCCATGTCTTGCATGAATAGAGCATTATGCATCTGGATGAAGTCCATAGCATAAGTCCTTACCTGCATAGGAAATTGATCATTTGTCAGCAAGTGAGAACCGGAGAAATATCGGAATGTCAACGGCGTGAATAAGAATTTTGATCCATACGTACAAGTCCAGGGTACTTTTGCCGGATGTATGAACCCAAGTCTGATGGCTGGCTGAAAGGAAAGGTCTGGGGAGTAAGTTGGTCCATGGAAGCAGGACATACATGGGGCGCACTAATAGGTTTGACAGCCATAGGGACAGGAGTGCGTGATCCACCAGAACCCGAATAGTTGTGGGGGGATTGAAAAGTACGCCTCATGTATGCACATACATTAGGACTATGAACCTGAAACATTCATATAAATTGAAACATAGCATGTAAGGCAATAAAGGAACGCATCCAGACCAAAGGCATTGACAAAGCAAAATAAGAAATGAAACTGATGAGTAAGTTGACTATACTACTTACACCAGTGAATCTAGAGAAGTCGTCCTGGTTCCTACTAGCGCACATGAAAGTCATGTTCCGCAATGACTCCGCATCAAAAACCTTGATGTGAGGTACAATGTTATGAGGTTTATTGAGGAAACGAATGTCAACATTATCAAGGAACATAATCTGTATGGGACATTAAAGAAAAGGAGGTCATAATCAATCGATGGAAGAGGAACATGTAGATGAGTGCGAATAAGTAAGTGCACTAAATGTCAATTATAACTTTGGATATTTACCTGCAGGAAGAGGTGGCATCCAGGTAGACATGTGACATGGCCCTTGCGGAAAAGTTCATCTTGAACTTCTCTAGCTGCGTCAAGAACATAGGTATACACATAACGACACCAATTGAATCTATCAATTTTGTCAGTATTCTTGATAGCACCATAAAAATCTAGATTACATTGGTCATGCTTTACTGATGGAGCTAGGAGGTGACCCATCACAAAAATGACAAAAGCAACCTTAAACCTATTCAATTCTTGGGTAGTAGATGTGTCATCCAAATGCTGCTCCAAAACAAACTCCAAGCCCTTAATACGTCTTGCATCTTTGCTGTCCAACCCGCAAGATTGCCTAATAAGATCTATTTGCCCAGGAGAAATCTCAACCGAAAATACATCCATGTCTCCATCAGGGATTCCAAAAACAATTCCTATATCACGCTCATGAAACCAAATTCGCCTTGACCCATCAAATACAAGTGCGCTCTCATCCGTATCAAACTTAGAAAGCAACCAGGCAGAAAGCTAGAGATTTACCTTCGTGATACATGGAAGATCAAGAATCCCACCAAATCCGATGTCCCGGATAAGTTGTTTCTTGAACTCACTAAACTTTGAAACCACGAGATATACTGCCTTAGGTGAACACTGGTTCATGATACTGTTGCCCCCTCCACCTTCATCATCACTACCAACTGGCGATGTCGCTCCACTCCTCCGCAAAGCAGGGGCCGATTCTGCTGGGCGCGCATCGTGAAAACCGGTGCGAGAGGAGGCCAGCATATAGTTCGCCAGCCCCTCCCTCGCCATTGGACTGGTGGAGGATCAAAACGGAAGCTGAAGAGGAAGCTACTGCACACCTATCCAAGAAACGAGGACGGTGGAGTAAAAAAAAGGGCGCATGCGGCCCTTTGCATCCTTAAAAAATACTGATGTACCACCATTGTACCCACAAGTACCCAGAGTACCAAATGCCTCAAACATTGGTACATAGAGCATGTACTCCCTGGATGAGGTGGATGAATAACAAGAAGTACTCCCACCAACCGAGTACACCCCATCGATAAAAATATGGCCACGCGGGGGGTAAAAAAAAGTCCAAGAGTCACTAGGAAACACTAGGCCACCATGCTTCCACGTTTATATTAAAAACTTATTTACATCCTAGCACCTCTGATCCAGGGCCACGTGTGTGGACAGGAACGTTCTACAGGAATTAGATATTTCGAGACCTCCGCCCGAGCGTGCGCAGTCGGTCAAAAGTGGGGACAAATTTTTCAACTTTATGTCAAATCGACCTGTCCAGGTCAGGTCCTTGCGTATGTGATTGGGAATTAAAGAAATCAGAATACAAACGCTATACGGCCGCAAACGCCAAAACCGCGCAGATCCCCATGCGAAACGCTCGTTCCGGATTGCTCGAGGTGACGGTAGAGGGAGATAAACGTACTTTTCCTGTTACATGTAATGTTTGTGAAGAGGGTAGAAAAGTAGTGGTATAAGGCACCTGAAAAGACCTCAAGATGTTTGTTCACCAAAAAAAATAGACCTCAAGATATGTGAGGTTGGTAGTCGTGAGGAATTCATATGACCCTGAAAAAGTAGTCAAATTTATCTTGTTGTCGTCTATCATGGAACTGAGTGCAGGGGGTGAAGCTGTGAATTGGCGAGCAGTGTTGCTGATCTGCCTGTAGCCTACCCACATGTCACACCTGTTTTTCCAAAGAAAACCAAGTGCAAACCTATATGCATGCCAGGATCAAGTTTCATGCATATAGTAACATATAAGTGAATACAGAAACAGTATCACGTAAGAAAAGGGAGATTATCAGAGATTTACGCTTAATCCTAGAAACGAAGGCACCAAACTCCACAAGCAGTCGACTGGGGGTTGCATACGCCTAGCACCAGCAACATCTTCATAGCAGTTTTCTCCTTCTGAGCAACATTGTTTATAGCAAGGGTGAGTACTTGTCGTACTCAGCAAATGTGGGGAAAGTATGAATGCAAAGGCTTAAACAAGGAAAGGCTGACAGGTTGACTGCATTAAGCAATTTTAGTTGGTCAAATTTTATTAGCACCTGATTACTAAGATATAAGTATATACCAACCCACATTAAGCATAAAGAGAAGAGATACACCATAAGAATATGGCAAGCATAGCCATAACCACAATTTAAGTCCATCTTCAAGTTCAATTATCATGTGAGGGTCCAGGCTGCTCTTGATCATGAGCACGGCTAATCGATTAGTTTTACACTCTGCAGAGGTTGTACACTTTCACCACAAGTCGCGTAAAAGTCCCGAAGAACTTTGGACCCAACCACGCGATGCTGATCAGGCATCATACCACACCACCGAGGTGTCATTGCATAAGGACGCTACTAGACCTATACAAAGATTCCCTAATATATAGCAACCCACTAGGTTTCAGGACGAAGCAGGGCATAAAGCTCCCTAGCGGGTCAATACCCCACCATAAATGAACAAACCCAACTCCCCGCTAGAGCAGGTCTATACCCCGTCAACGCCTCCCCATTGGCCCCTTTCAGGTAAGATCACTACAACATCAAGGTTTCTAATTATTTGGCCAAGACAGAGCCATATGTCTTGTGGTTGTACGGTTTTCCTGGGTGGTTCTCCATGTTCCGATTAAACATTATGATCTTGTATTAAGCAACCAGAGATATAACATAAAGATAAAGCATGTTCATCATTATTGTTCATTAAAACCACCATAACCCAGGTATAGCAGCTAAGCATAGCTACCCAACATAAAGGTAAACCCAGGTTGACAAGGAATGATCATAAAGACTAGGATAAACCTTAATAGGTCCCATCAAATTAAATGCAAAGCATATGCAACGGTGATTAATAAAGTTATTGGGATAAAAGCACAAGGACACACTTGCCTTTAACCAGAGTAATGATGTTGCTCATAATGTCTTCACTTCTTGCTCTTCAAAGCTCTCGAACAATGTTCACTCTATGCGCATCAAACATCGGGCACTAGCATACAAAGCACACAAACAAGCAAACTAAGAACAATACACCAATCAAAAGAAAAGCTTTAAAAGAGCGTGCTAAAGGATAGACTCGATTCTATGGATCACTAAAGCACACAAACCGTGCTTGGAAGGGAAAGGTCTGATTAGATGCACATGGTTTGAGCTAACACTAGAAAGATTTAGAGCTTCAGATAGATTCGATCAAAAGGAGACACTGAGATTGAGCTGATAGAGAACGTCTATCGAACTGTTTGCATATGTGAACATAAAAGACTATGCGAGCTGGGTTTATTTTAATTAACAAAACAAATGTAAATGATATTTCAGAAATAAAATATCCTATGTTGACATTAATGCAAATTACATTTTATTTGCAAAATCGGAGTAAAGAACTAATCAAATTTTATTTATAAATATTTATATATAAGTTATACCAATTAAACATTTAATTTGGAAAAGATAATCTATATGAATTATCTAAACGTAACTTTATGATTCGAGTGGATCATATTATTATTGAAAACAGCATGGCATTGGCATTAATGCAACACTCACAACTATTTATTTAATTTAGAAAATCAAACAATGACTTTTCCTATACTACATTTCCTGTAAAGAAAATAAATATTGGAAAAATTTTAAAATTATGAGAAAATCGTTATTTAGTCATTCTCTCTATTCACATTCTGAAATTGGAAATTTCAGGGTGTGACACCACATGCATGAATGAACTGCCTTCAAGCTCCGTGGTCCGTCAGAGGTTATTTCGTTTTATGCTGGTGGCATGGCCACTTGTGTAGCCGTTTTTTCAGATGTTTTAATGCTACTCACTTTCAGCTAAGGATAATCTTGAACTAGACACGATGGCTGGTATCTCAATGTGTGTATGAAGTATGAACCATCTTCATTGCCAGTGATGACGTGACTTATCCATGAGTTTCCTGTCGGTTTTTTACTCCTGACAGGAGTACGCCTCCATCGGTTGCAAAGAATTGTTAGGAACAAATGTGACCGTCACGAAATGAGAATTAACGTGAAGGCTTTAGAGTCCTCAATTTATAGTATTAAGATAAAATTGGTACTTTCCCTGCTTATTCATGGTTGCACATGCTGAATAACTGCAAAGAAGAAGTTTCTCCTTATATTGATGGAGAAAAAGGTTGGCAAAATTAGCTTGGACTTGGACCACCCAGTGCTCGTGTCTAACTATAAGTAGGATATATTGTCGGTGCTTGAGAAAGCTTCATGAACTCCAGAGGAAAGGTTCGACTCATTCTCCATTATATCTCTGCGCCTAAGCTTAGGCTTGGGAGTCTTTAGGAATTTACAAGGCTCAACGGTCCAATCTCTGGGTAACTTACCATTCATGCTTAGTTAATGTGTTTTATGTAATCTGGTGTGCATGACCACATGAAAGTTTTATGATCACTCTGTATTTCATCAGGATCTTTTTATTTTCTATAGATGCAACCAATGTCTCTACAACTGCTAATTCGTTGTCAACCACAAGTGGCCAACAATCTTAGGAACTTCTAGTTGCCGGAAAGGGGCGAAAAATGCAGATATCCAGGCTCCCTCCCAGCTCCCGCTAAAAGTCCAGAGAAATCTGGAGCGCACATACCGGGTGGAGTAAAAGATGCAATAATAACCTCCATTTCCAACAACATTACAATTTGTTTCCAAATACTTGAAAATTCATGTTTTTCAAAACATTTAGAGGTAATTTTATAGGGCAAACTGCAAGACATAGAACTAATCAAAAACAAATCCTTACAAGTAGGTTCAAATAAGGCTTTAACATGACGAGAAATAGGAACTTTGCTATGAATAAGCGAGCAGATCAAACCAGCAAGTACCACTTTCAGTAATTCTTTTCAAGGATAGATGAAATCACATGTACTGTGTGCAATGCATCAATACTTCTCTTAATTGGCTCCAGGAGAATAAGACGAAAAAAGTATGATGACAAAAAAAAGAGAGTTGCTAGACTTGGAGTGTGGTTAGGTCAGATCCAGCTATAAATACAATGATTCCTGAAGAAACCATCGTCACCGTGTACAGCTTCAACCTTCTGGTTCCCTTTTTTTTAAGATTAAGGGATAAAACCCCAGTCTCACCAGTCAGCGCTGATTGTCTACAACTGAAACAAGTAAAAACAACAAACAGCAGAACATAGGCTGCTCACGTCTACGACAAAGCACTCCCCAGAGTAAACGGAACAAGAAAAAAGAGAAACATCATGCTGCTCAACGGCAAGAACTAAACTAGTTCTTGATCCACTTCTATTGAGTTATGATCCAAATTCTGCCTCCCAAGAGAAAGGCCGACTTCTGATGGAGCGATTGGAGATTGATTCATTCTCTCATCTCTTGTAAGCCGTCGCACGACATTGTAAATGAACCCCGATATAGTGAAGTTCTTACTGGCTGGTGCCCGTAGTTTTTCCCTCTCGTGTTGGGAAGGTTTCCACATTAAATCTGGTGTCTCTTTGCGGTTTGATTCTTTTACTTGTCGTCATTTGTTCGCCATCATTCATAACAGCTTCAAAATGTTCCAACCATTCTTGTTGAAAAACTCCAACACTGCAGTTTCCAGCCTACGACAGCCTTCCTTCAAATTGCTCCTTTCTTCCTCTTTAGATAAGATGGACCAACTCCTGATCCAGAAAGTTCCCCTAAACATCACCTGCAAAAATGAGTAAGATTTCGATCGTTGGAATACCACATCGTTTCTAATGAGCCATAATGCCCAACAAAAAGCAGCTACCTCAACCAACACTTGATTCCAAACTTCTAAGCCAAGGACCAAAGACATTAGTAGTACTTGCAGGTTTTTTAATATCGAAGGTGACACTAATTGCATTCCACATCAGTCTAGCCAAAGGGCAATCAAAAAATAGGTGTTGAATGGTTTCTTGCTCATTGCAAAAACAGCAACGTGTGTACCCTTTCCATTGCCTCTTCGCTAAATTATCCTTAGTGAGAATTATTCCTTTTCTAAGATACCAAAGAAAAATTTTGGTCTTTAAGGGAACTTTAGCCCTCCATGTATAGCACTTAACGGGTATTCCCATCCCTATCAACATATCATTATACATTCCCTTGACCGAGAAACGTTTGTTGATGGTCCAAATGAAAGAGTCTTTCAGCTCATTAAGTCGCACCGAAATAATACTCCCCATCAGTTTCAACCAACTGACCCAATTATCCCCCGCTACAGCCCTTCTAAAAGAGGCATTAAGTGGTGTAGTACTTAGTACATGAGCCGCTGAAATATTTTTGTTCCTAACTATGTTATAAAGTGACGGATATTTTTTCATCAACGGTTCACTACCAATCCAAAGATCTTCCCAAAATCTAGTCTGGGTTCCATCGTGTACTTTAAACCAACCTCTATCTAACACCAAATCTTTGATTTCCATCAAACCAGACCAAAAATGCGAGTCTCCCTTCTTTTTCTCCACTTGAGACAAAGTTTTGTCTTTGAAATATTTCTTCTTGATTATACCCTATCATACACCATCCTCGTTTGCTAGCTTAAAAATCCACTTGCTTAACAGACATTTATTCTGAATATCCTGGTCAATAATACCTAGCCCCCCTATACTCTTAGGTTTGAGGAGGATATTCCACCTAGCCAGTCTATTTTTTTTGTGCTCATCACATTGCCAGAAAAAATCTAAAATTCTAGATCTATAATAGTCTAACTTCTCAAGGACCCCTTAAGGTATTCTGAAGAAGGACATCATGAATATTGGCACACTTGAGAGCACTGAATTAATTAAGACAAGCCATCCCCCCGACGAGAGCAGCTTGCCTTTCCAACTGCTGAGTTTTTTCTGAAATCTATCCTCAATTACCCTCCAATCTTTATTTGAAAGCTTGTGTGGACTCATCATAATTCCCAAGTACTTAAATGGCCAAGCCTCTTCCTTACAGCCAAAAAGCTCCACATACTGTGATATCCTTTCCTTTGTTTCTCCAAAATAGAACAATTCACTGTTATGGAAGTTGATCTTAAGGCCCAATAACTTTTCGAAAGCACATAAAACTAATTTCAAGTTCTTGGCCTTTTCTATATCGTCATCCAAAAATAGAATCGTGTATTCAGCGTATTGTAAGATGGAAAGGCCATCCTCCACTAAGTGAGGAATCAGACCATTAAAATGGTTCTGACTTCTGACTTCTTGATCTTTCTATTAAAACCGCCAGCATCTCTGCTATCAAGTTAAAAAGGACATGAGACAGCAGATCCCTTTGTCTCAGACCCTTCTTAATTTGAAAATAATGCCCCATCTCACCACTCACCTTTACACACACAGTTCCGCATGTAACAATCTATTCTATCCATTGACACCATTTACCCGAGAAGCCTTTCATCCTTAGAACTTGCTGTAAGAACGCCCAATTAACTTTATCATATGCTTTCTCAAAATCTATTTTGAGAATACGACCATTTTGCTTCCTTCTGTGCAGTTCATGGATTGTTTCATGCAAGCTGACCACTTCCTCCAAAATATGTCTTCCATGTAAGAAGGTCGTTTGAGAGGGTCTGATAACCTTGCTTGCTACCGTCGAAAGTCCATTAGCCATCACCTTTGTAAAGATCTTCAAACTAATATTGAGCATACATATAGGACAATACTGCTGAATTTTCTTGACCTCAAGTTCTTTTGGAAGCAAAGTAATAATTCCAAAATTAAGGTTGAAAAGTGGGAGGTTTCCACTATGGAAGTCTTTGAACATGGCCATTAGGTCCTCCTTAATGAGACTCAAAAGACTTGATAAAACTCGGTCGGGAATCCATCCGGCCCAGGAGCTTTGTTGTGTTTTATCTAAAAAGCCTTCCGCACCTCCTTTTTTGAAAACTCTGCCTCCAAAATAAATCTTATTTTCACTAGGAGTGATTTGCGGGATGGCATCAGTCATGGATTCCACCATAGAGAAATTATTTCTCTCTGGTTTACCAAGAGTCCCTTGTAATATTTTGTAGTGTATTTGCTCAACTGCACCTCCCCTCCACTATGCTTTCCTCTTGCTCTTGTCGGAAAAATTCTAGTCTTCCGTCTTTTTCCATTTGCTACCATCTAGAAGTATTTCTTGTTATTATCGCTTCTTAAAATCTTAGTAGTCTTCGCCCTTTGAAACCTTTTTTTTTTCTCTTCCCTCAAAAGCTGTGCTAAAAAACTTCAGCTTCTGGACCTTTACCCAGAGGTAAGGTTTTGCTATACAAATAGCGGATGCTCGCTGCTTTATTTAGAAGATGCTCGGCGCCTTTGCACAGAGCTTCTCTTCCTGCAGCCTAACTTGCCTTGCACTCGTGCTCCTAATTTCAGTGCTCAACTCCAGCTCATCATGCTCCATTCCTCTGTGACAGAGCTTGGGCATGGGAGCCATTGGGAATATGTGGAGAACCGGTAGAGCCTTTCCATCCTCCACGACGCGCTGGTACAGACAAGTGCACAGGCCGGTTTCTGCTACTGGTGGGACTTGGCAATGTTGTGCCCACTTGTCGCCGCACTCTTGTGCCACGCGGCATAGTATGTCGGGCTTATTTGACACGGTGCTCAGGTTAAGCTGGCGTACTTGTCTCCACCAGCTAGATCCAAGCACCGTCCATGGCACATCATGCCGTGTCAACCTAACTTCCGATCGACACACTAATAAAGTGTCCACTAAAATGTTTTTTGTCTTGCCACTATTAGTCTTAATCTCTCCCCCACAATTTTGCATGTGCATGATACGATTTTGGAGGAAAAACAACAGAAATGAATATAAGAGGAGGACAAAAGGCTCAGCAAGGAGATGGATTATATATGTCGTCCTAGTACTAGCTCATCAAAATATTTTTATTGTTGAAGCATGCATGCTATGAGATCCATTAGTCCAAAATTTATCATACCATGTAGTAATTTAGACCCTGCCAAAAGTTTGGGTCGTCATGGGCGAGCCAAGAGGAAAGCATCTCACGACCATGGTAAGAATTGTTAGGCCATGGTAGGTCGACCATATATATTGATCTTTGCAGAAATAACTGGAAGCACATAACTCTACGCTGTCTTTGACCTACCAAAAAGCTAGGCCCGGCTATAAACCTTCTATGTGGTTCAGAAGCTACATGGATCGATATTACAACATTTCTTTACACCGTTACCTACTCGAATATGTTTCAGTTCTCAGCTCAATCTTCGTCTCCCTGCTTCTGAGCTTAAGCCTGGGAGTCGTCAGGAAGTTGTTGTGCTGTCTCAGTGACTGGTGCAGCTACCATGTAAGATTCTACTCCTGCCAGGTGCCAGTTTAGCATGCCATTCCTTTGTTCTTGTTCCACCAACTGCAAGCTAGGCAAGGGCAGTGCCAAGTAGCCAGCGGAATAATGTTCTGGAGGAGTGGAGACACATAAGGTTCTGGTGACTTCAGTGTAATTTTGTTGTTTTTAGGGACCTGTCTGCAAAAAAACTGTTTTCTGTATCCTTCTCGAATGCAGGTATTAGTATATGGTCTTTAATTTGACTCTTTGTACTGTTTTCTTAGGTATGTTTGGATAAAAAAATAAGGCAGAATAGGCAAACTCATCCTCATACTTTCCACAAAAGGTCAAGTTCATCCTCGAACTTTCAAAAGGGTCAATATAGTCCCTCAACTCTCATTTACAGGTCAAATACGTACTGGTTGCTGATGTGGTGCTGCTTGGTGGTATGAGATGAGAGTGAAATGTCTGTTTTGCCCTTGTCTCATGCATAACGACAGGAGCGATCTACATATTGTAAAAACTTTCAGGTCAGGCGGCCAGACTTGAACCATCCGATCGGTTTGAACTAGCATGCTGGTCTTCATTTTCTTTATTAAAAAAGGCCGGCTTGAGCTAGCATGCATGTTGCCTCTTCTTTTTTTTAAGAAAAAGTTGAGATTATTTTCAATTTTTCGGTCTTTCGGGTCAGACGGCCAGACTCGGACGGTTGGACCATCTGATCGGTTTGAACAAGCATGCTGGTCTTCTTTTATAAAGAAAAGGTCGGCTTGAGCTACCATGCATGCTGCATCTTTTTTTTAAGAAAAGGTTGAGATTATTTTCAATTTGTTTCGATGCCTGGCTTATGCATGAAACAAGGGCAAAATGGACATTTCACTCTCATCTCATACCACCATGCAGCACCACATCAGCAACAAGGACGTATTTGACCTGAAAATGAGAGTTGAGGGACTATATTGACCCTATTGAAAGTTTGAGGACGAATTTGACTTTTTGTAAAAAGTTGGAGGATGAGTTTGGCTATTTTGCCAAAAAATAACTACTCTCCTCGTGTACGACCACTTGAAGGTGAAAGCTCAGACGATGCTAGTTTCGCAATGGCCTCGTTGACTTGTTGTGTTGTCATGCTTGGATGAAGAGCTTAGCAGTTATCACGAACTCATCTTGCACAACTTTCTAGCGCTTAGTGGTAAGGACCCGGACCAAGACAGAATTCCGTCTCCATATAATACAGGCCAAGAAGCAAATCTTGTTATACTAACATAATATTATAATTAAAACATTGGTGTATCTCTTGTTTATTAATTAAGAATATAATTAATGTTGTCCTAGTTGATTTACTTTTTACAGATATGTTCCTAGTTGATTAACTTTTTACAGATATGTCCAATCCATGTACCAAAAGAAGAAATGCATGTCTACATAAAGCAAAAAAAAAAAAAAAGCTTTAAAACAAAAGCATCACTTGTTGAGATGTTTGCAGGAACACACTCGTATTAAGTCTTAACACAGAGTTTGGCATGCAGTAGAGCGCACATAATGGCACTACTGGTAGGCTTCAACTTCATGGTCTGCAAGACCCGAAGTACAGTGAGTTAAATTGCTTTGGACCTGCCCAAAGGCTAGGTCCCGGCTATAAATAGACGAGAATATGACAAAGCATTTCTTCATATACCCTCCTTGCTTGAATCTGTTTATGCGCTCAGCTCATTCGTGCTTCGTCGTCTCTCCACATCCAGCTTATTATTAGGCTTGGGAGGTGTCAGGAATTTGTAGTGCTATATCATCCTGAAAAGATGTACTACCTGTGCTGAGTTTCTTGTCTAAGGGTACATGCAAACACACGCCGGGGCGGTTTCCAGCAGCTCGGCATGGCCACACAATTAGGCCTCGTTCGTTTCCTCAGTTTTGGGCCCATGTCAGCTCAGGAAGGAGTGGATCCTGGTGTCTCAATCGTTCCTGGTCAGCAGCGTTCCAGGCTAGTCTAGCACGTTGTTCGGTTATGCAGGAATTAAATCAGATCACATAATCACAGTTGCACAGCACACATGCTGGTCTGTACTTTACATTGCAAGTCTGTACTTTTGTACATCTAATTCGTACTTGCACCTACAGATTCAGAGATGCAACAATTCGTCCATAAAAAATACTACGGAGATGCAGTTCATACTTGCACCTATTTTTCTGAATTGACATGGTTCTATATGATTTCTCTTAAACACAAGTCAAACCCCAAAACCCAAGTACATCATACTATCTCAAACAACTACATAATCAGAACTTATATTCTTAAAAAAAACTACATTCAAAGCTACAGAGGTCTCTGAACATCTGAACTACAGCAATTAACCTGAATTTTATAAACACAGCAAGCACCATGCTAACCAACCTACAAATGCAATTAACCTGAATTTTATGAACACAAGAACAATTGAAGTCAGCGATTCCGCTAGGCAACTGGTATGTACATCACTGAGATTGCTAACGTAATGATTTCATAAAACGAAATTCACCCAATCGTGTTTGACCTTCACTCCGAGAGAGATCTGGGCTAGGTCAGACAAAGTTGGAGAGCTTTGGAGCACTCAACTAGCAGTAGGCATGACAGTGGTATCCTTCTTTTGACGAGAGAAGAGCAGATATGTAGTGGCAGTAGCTACAGATGGAGCATTCAGACTGTGTTCTGTTTAGTGTCATGGACCAACATGAGATCAGCACGATGAAGTTGCAATAATGTACAGTCCAGCATAGTTAAAGAAGAAATAGTGTCACATTGTCATAACATCATTTTCAGCATGGTTCTAAGCCCTCCATCACAAAGAGCCTCTCTTGTTTTTGCAATTTTGTTTTTGGAGAATATGTTTTTTCAAGTTAGGCTGCAATTCACTTAATAACATGTAGCTATCTAGTAAGCTGCATAGATTATCTAGTAAGCTGGAAGGTTCAGATTGTTCATTGTTGCTCTGGATCTATTTAAGTTTTCTGCTGTCAAAGTTTCATATTTAAAGTCTACCTTTTCTGTGCCAGAGTCCCACCAAGTATTCATATACATATTGTCAAATTTGAAAGGAAATTTAAAAGTTGGGACACCAATAAAATGCTGGGAAAAAGTCAGAATTCTCCTTTGACAAGCATAGCTGCTTGCTCTAGAAGTATTTGACTAATTCCTGGTGTTAGAAGCTAAAGCTTACAAAAATCGGCGATGGCAAAATATCCCATGAACTGAAGGACTTGTTCCATGGTTGGTTTAAACTTAAATCTGGGGTAAACATGTGCTTGGCTAGGATGCTGAATCTAGTGAGGACTGAGATTAGCAGAAGGGAAACTGAAGATTGAAGGAGAAGAGCACTTACAAGGCTACCACCTTGCCATCATCTGAGCATCTCACTCCCCGATTGCTCAAAAGAGGTGTCTCTGAGTAAAACAACTCCAAGAACAGAAATGTTGAGGCATGAGACTGTTTGTAATATTCTGTTTTAAGAAAATTTACATGAAAACTGACCTTGTGGAATGATGAGAGCACAAGAACCCACCACCAAGCCTGTGAGACACAAGCAAGAAGAAGAGGAATAGCAAGTAGGCCGCAGCTCTGGTGCTGCGCATCTCGATATCGGTCTGCAGGAGCCGCCTCTGCACTGAACTAGCAGCAGCCACAACGGAAGCCTGCGCCCGCACCGTCAAGAAACAGATCGAGGACACGCCGGCTGCCGGAGAGGGGGAAAGGAGAGGAGCAAGAGCAGGCGCCGCTCGTGGTGGGCGCTGACTGCACGCACTACTGCTCCGCACGCCTAGATCAAGGCCGGCGGCGTCCGGCCGGCGGCGCGCGCTCGATCTCATCTCCCGCACCGGTCGCCGGAGAGGGGAAAAAGGAGAGGATGGAAGCGCAGAAGGCGACTCACCGGAGAGAAACCGGCGGAGATGGTGGACGCGGGACGGGTGGTGCTTGCCGGCGGGGATGGGCGTGGCGACGCCATGACCTCGCGGCGC
Source organism: Cenchrus fungigraminus (assembly GCA_036936925.1). NCBI lineage: Eukaryota > Viridiplantae > Streptophyta > Magnoliopsida > Poales > Poaceae > Cenchrus > Cenchrus fungigraminus. Next base: position 120,855,067 of record CM072770.1, on the reverse strand, counting down.
CAGGCCTCCACCTCGCGCCGTCGTCTTGCCGCCGCTCACGCCGCCGTCTTCTTGCCTCACGCTGCCTGTGCCCGCTCGTGTGAAGCGTAACCGCGTAGGGTTTGTTCCGGAGGGTCGGACACAGGACTGGAGTTCCACAATGAGTTGGGCTTTTGGAGTCAAACCGTCTCTGTATAAAATCCAGGCCGAACCAAACCGAACAGCAATTTTCGTGTGTTCTTGGTTTGGAGTCAGACCGCCTCATTCCCCTTGGATTGGGCCCAATCCGGGAAACCGAACGAGGCCTTAAGGTTCTATGTTTAGGGAGTCAGAATTCTCCTTTCACTGATGAATTGAGATGGAAGAAGTTTTTTTTTGACACCTCTCATCTGGATACAGCTGTAGAATCTGTTCGTACACAGACACACACCTACACCACCCACACGCACACCACCTGTATACAACCAGACCTACAACTATACACAGACAGCTAGACACGTCCTTGGAGAGATCACTAGAGACATCAAGGCTCCGGCAACGGATACGTTGCAGTCCCTTTGTGGCACCACGCGTTGAGATGTTTATTTGAAAATAATAAGGAACCTACTGTTCCTAGGTGAGACACCGGCGTTGAAGCCAGGCTTCGAACGCGGGCGGGCAGGACGCACACCAGCGATCCTAGCCAACTGAGCTACGGCTCAGTTCTCGAGATGGAAGAAGTTGATAGCCTCAAATACAAACTCATAGCAGTAACTCAGGAAGCACAGTTTCGGAATATCATCTGATAAATTTAATCAGTACCTTCCCGAGAAAAAATTGTACACATGAGATCATAAACCTAGAAAGATACATTAATAAGTAGGTGTCCCTGCTTGTTGTTAAGGAGAAAACAACATTTATGCTACTATGCTGGATATATTGTGTCCTAAAACAAAATTTCTTTATTTGCCAGATGCCTACCAAACCCAAACGAAAAAGAATCCATTTAAGATGTTGACGGTTCATGGCTGGTCTATCGTTTATGTTAGAGTGGCTATACCCACAAACCGGTGCCTCACAAGGCCTAGGTCTACTGGAACCCACAACAATAAGGCCCTGGGTCTAACTCAACCCAAAAGAGACTAGCCTGATGGGTGAGGACTGCCCTCACCTTTATGTTGTGCTCTCCCACCATCAATTTTCGATGTGAGACTAAACCCAACAATCTCCCCCGTCACACATTGGGCCCAACTCTTCTGTCACACCCATCCGTGCGACCCTTCGGAGACGTTCACGGTCTCCCCGTCACCACTGGTAGAGCAAGGACCTTTGGTACGCCCCTTTAGTCCCGGTTCAATTTTGGACCCAGGACTAAAACCTTTTCGTCGACGTGGCCCGAAATAGCCTTGGACACCCCCTACCTTTTAGTCCTGGTTGGTATTACCAACCGAGACTAAAGGCCACGCTCCCAATGCAACAGCTACAAGCCTTAATTATTGGCACCAGGTTTTAGTCTCAGATGGTGTTCCCACCCGAGACTAAAGGGGATTTAGTCACGGATGGTGTTTCCACCCGAGACTAAAGGGGTACCCTTTAGTCCCGGGTGAGGAAATGACCCGAGACAAAAGCCCTTCTCCCACCTGCCGCGCCTCTCCCCTCCCCCTCTCTCTGCCTTATATTTTCAATTCACGGCAGCACTCCTGCCTTATCTCCTCTTCTCCTCTGTTTTTTCTGGTCTTCTTCCTTATCTTCTCTTCTTCTTCCTGTGCAGCGATGGGTGCACGTGGCACAACGGAGTGGGGCGTGACGCGGTGGGGGGGGGGCCTACGCGACGCACAGAGGCGCGCGGCGGGGCGGCAGACCATGGCACGTGCGGCGGCGGATGCGTGAGTATTGATTTTTTTATCTTTGTTTGCAAAATCGAATTCATGTATAGATTTTTATCTTTGTTTGCAAAATCGAATTCATGTACAAATTTTGCTTGTGAATCTTATGTGAATGGAATGAAATTGAACTTGTGTGCATGCTGTGAATCTTGTCGGCGAGTTGGTACGGGTGGGCAAGGCCTGCCTGGCGTCTTTTCTTTTTTGTTTTGGCGGAAAATCCTTTAGTCCCGGGTAACTTGTGTGCATGTTGTGAATCTTGTGTGAATTGATTTGTATGATTTTGAGAAAATGAATTTGTGGTGAAGAAATTGTGTTAAGTGAGTTGGAGCTCTAGCCGGAGGAGCTCCGGCAGGAAGTGGCGGCGGCAAGGAACGTCGACGAGTTGGTACGGGTGGGCAGGGCCTGCCTGGTGTCTTTTTTTTGTTTTGGTGAAAAACCCTTTAGTCTCGGTTATTTCACTCGGGACTAAAGGGGTGCCTTTTGTCTCTCATGGTTAATTAGTTCCGGTTGCCTTTTAGGTTCCTAAGGGCCTTATCAATTGGGACTAAAGCCCCTCACTCTACTAGTGCACCATGTGACTCTAGAGATGTTTTTCCAAGTTTTTCCAACCTTTGGCTCTGATACCACTTGTCAGAGTGTGCAGCAGCTTCCAGCCCGACCCGCTATACCCATGAGTCGGCGCCTCACAAGGCCTATGTCCACCGAAGCCCACAACAACAAGGCCCTGGGCCTAACTCAACCCAAAAGACTAGCCTGATGGGTGAGGACTGCCCTCACCGTTATGTTGTGCTCCCCCACCATCAATTTCCGATATGTGACTAAACCCAACAGTTTAAATGTATTAAATATGGGAGCATATATCTGGTGGAAACCAACCGCTCTGTGCAAACTATGGAAACTTCAATCTGAGCCAGGGGCGGAGCTACGTTGGAGGTTCTGGGTGCGGCCGCACCTAGAAAATTTCTGAAATCTCTTATCAAAGTTAAAATTTCACCATACTAACTTGATTCTCTAGCAATTCTACAACGGTGTCGCACCCCCTCCATTTCCTTCCAGCTCTGCCTCTGATCTGAGCCACACGATGTTGATCCAAAGGAAGCTTCATGGGAGGTGGGAGGGGTAATTTGCAAAAGCGCCTTTGCAAATCATCATCGTGAGTTTTGCAAATCACCCCTCCCACCTCTCATGAGCCCTCCTTTTGATCAACATCGTGTGATTCAGATTGAAGTTTTCATAGTTTGCACGAAGAGGTCGGTTTCCACCAGATATGTTCCCTTAAATATTTAAAGTTTGCATCAAAACCTCAGATGCTGAGCACTTGCAAGTTTTTTTTTGACAACAAACGTAATTATATTAAAATCACAGCAGCCAGATTACATAGAGGTCCTCCAGAGAGAACCAAATTACAAAAAAGTCCTGGGTGCTAAGAAACTGAGGACGGCACTGTCCATGGCGATGGGGACGAAGGGGCCGCCGGCGGGGGTCGCAGAGGCGTCAAAGACGCATACACCCGGGTGGAAGCCGCGCACAGGGTGTCGGTTGAGAGCGGGCCGGTGAAGCCGTTGTTGAAGAAGCACACCGACGACTGGAAGATGTGTTTGTAGTCGTCGCCGGAGATTGATGAATCGGCCTGTACCAGGATCCACTACGTGAAAAACTCACTTTGGTAACGGGCATAGATGGCCTTTAGTAACGGGCAAAGCGCCCGTTACCGATCAAGTGTTACAAATGAGCCAAGAAAGGTAACGGGCAGATGCCCGTTACTGATAACACCTATTCGTAACGGGCATCAAACAACGACCGTTACCACAACTAGCCACCGGTCACGTGAAATGGCTGTTTCTCTGGGCCCACAGGGAACTTTGGTAATGGGCACCAAAACAAAGCCCATTATAGTAGCTCAATATCGGAGACACCTGCTGTGTACCTGTGTCTCCTCTATCTAGACGAAATGAGATGCGTCTTTTTCACACGCGTCTCAGCACATCTAGGATTCGTAACGGGCTTCAAACAACGACCGTTACCACAACTAGTCACCGGTCACGTGAAATGGCTGTTTCTCTGGGCCCACAGGGAACTTTGGTAACATGCATGAAAACAGAGCCCATTACTGTGAAATCAACAGCGGAGACGCTTCTTGTGAACCTACATCTCCTCTGTCTCGACGAAATGAGACGCATCTGTTTCCACGCGCGTCTGCTGTCTCTCGACTAAAGGAGACGCATGCTTTCAACCCGCGTCTCCTATATCTCGACAAACGGGCCAGGTCCTGGGCCCACCAGTCAGTACTGGTAACGGGCTTTTACACTGCCCGTTACATTGTTGGCATGTTTGTAACGGGCTTTCCGAATGAAGCTCGTTACTCACTGATCAGTGTTTGTAACGAGCTTTAATTAACGCCCGTTACAGATACGTAGGCCACCCCTACAGTAATCTGCCTGCTTGCCGGCTGCATCCTGGAACCAGCCAGGATTTGGCAGCCATCAGGGGCTGCATCCTGCCATCCTGGAACCAGCCAGGATATGGCAGCCACCACAGCAAGGAGACATCACAAACACATTCTCACATCACAGATATAGGCAAGCAAGATCACATTTATAGACAAGCTAGGATCACATCAAGTTTCAAGTTACTCTCATCAGGGCTTGTTTGGATGGAGTCATGAGAAAACTGCTTGAACCAGGCAGCATCTGACCCCAACCAAGCAAGCCAAGCAGGTTTCTCAGGCAACAACACCTGACTAAAGAAGACTGAATGAGTTTCAAGTTTCTGACTACAGTGAACTCACGGTGCACCATTATAGAAGTTGCCCTTTCGGTCGATGGTCTCCTTAAGAATGTACTCGCACAGCATATCCCGGACACGCTTTAGATCTTCTGTGGAAACATCTACAGCAGATTTGAAATCCTGCAAAATACAATCATTTATGAGAATACAAGTAGAAATCAGTTTCTAAAATCAGATGGAGAATATGAGCAGAGACAAAGTTGAGCATTATTATCTACTTACAACAGCCTTCTTGATGTCAGGTATGTCATCGAGTAGTCTTAACATATGGAATGCCACATGGAATCCACGCAAAGAGGACCCCCATGGCTGCTGAGCACACTGCATCGAGGTAACAAAATGACAAGTTAATGCAGTAACAAATAGGTAAGAAGGGACCATAAAAAAACCTCGGTCTTACAACGAGATTTGTTTTGTGCTTGAGTATGGCTTTTGGCTTTTTTTTCTTTCCTTTCGTCACTCCGTCCTGTGCATGTTCACCAAAGGCCCTGCATGATCAGCAATACCGATTAGAAACACTAAGAGATTGAATTTTTGTGAACAAAACCTACAAGATACTGTACCAAAGGCCCTGCTTGGTCAGCAATACCGATTAGAAACACTAAAAGATTGAATTTTTGTGAACAAAACCTACAAGATACTGACCGGTCCACAATAGGTTTGAGGTCTGAGAACTTTAGCGGGGGATGTTGTTTAGCAGAATCTAGATACCAAACCTCTTTGAACTTCATACAGTTGATCACTGTTACCCAGTGGCTAGTGCAGTAGGCACCCATCACGTAGTCGTTGTTCATTGCATTTGAGATTGCTTTGGTAACAAGGCCAGAATGCTGAGAAATATTTGTGAAAGTAATAAAACCTGGATCTAAAAACCCAACACTGATCTGCATCTCCGCTGCCTTGTCCATCATTTTCCTACAAAAAATCAAATTGTTAGCATGCATGAACTTTGTGGTCAAAATTAAAGAAATATCTTTTTAGGTTTTAACGGACTTACAATGTCCACAACCTCAAGAAGGTAACATCCAGAGAAGCCAGGGTTATAAGGTTATACACGCTACTGAATGCAATGTTTAACATTAAAGCACCACCACCACCTTTAAAGTAGTCTTGATCCACCTTTGCTGGAAAGGCAAGTTTATCCTTACTGTGTTCCATGACGTAAGCATGCAACCTGGCACAATTTGGTCCAGCAGCCTTTAAGTTTGCTTCTGACAACATAGGTGCACCAGGCTTGTATTTTGGTCGTTCCTGTTCTGTCCCAATAATACAGTTAAGAATCTCATCTTTAGATAGAGGTTTCCTGGCCTGGTTCCCCTTCTACAGTGGAGATTGCCTGGGTTCCTCCACCTGTTGTAGAGGCTGTTGTACATGTTGCATCTGCTGCTTAGGGGGAGATTGCCTACGCTCCTCCTCCTGCTGCTGGAGAGGCTGCTGTTTCGTCTGTTGCTTATCCTCATGTTGCAGTTGCTGCTTAGGCGGAGTTTGCCTGGGCACCTCCGGCTGTTGTCGACGCTCCTGCTGCTAGAGAGGCTGTTGTTTTGTCTATTGCTTATCCTCATGTTGCAGCTGCTGCTTAGGCGGAGTTTGCCTGGGCTCCTCAGGCTGTTGTAGACGCTCTTGCTGCGTAGTTTTGCTGATCTGCTGCTGCTGTTGAGCCTTCTCTTGCTAACACTGAGCTGCAGTACCTCCATCTAATGTTGTACCCCTGCTACCTGTTGCGGCTTCTGGGTTGGGATGTCTCGTCATGGGTGGTATAAGGATCCTGTCCTTTGGCCATTGGATCCTTTGAACGAGAGCCTCAGCTAGGGTTGCTGTGTCACCCCCATCAATTGGTACAGGCAGAGGGTAGTGACCCGCATTGGCCCACACATAAGTAGGTTGCACCACAACATACCCATCCTGGACCGATACTGAATGGCAAGCCTTTTGAAATGGAAAGACTTTCGCTAGTGCGAGCTCCACATTAATCCCGGTGCCATCCAAAAGGCTGCACGCGGTTGGCTCTGTCAGCTTATCTATTGTGTCTAGCATAGGTGATCGACTATCACTGTGCACTTGATTCACTTCGTCCTCGTTGGCATTCCAATAGTCTTGCTCTCTGCCACACGCATCTTCCTCGCTGTCATGCGCATGTTCTTCCTCGCGGTCATGCGCATCTTCTTCCTCGCTGCCATGCACATCTTCTTCCTCACTGCTACTGACAGGCGCTGGTAATTGGGAAGGAAGAAGTACATTTTTTGGTATTTCGATGCCTGATAGTCTTAGAGTATGGACAACTGATTTAAATGTTATGTCCATCATATCATGAGCATCAGACCTCTTGTTCCTCCTCTTCTTCCTGTACATTCCAGCGAACTCTTCACCAAATCCTTTACCCCAGCCAAGTGAACTAGACACGCCTCGGACCCGACCTCGATGCTCTGGAGTCTCAAGTGCTGCGGTGAGGATATCATCCTCCCTAACCCCAGAGAAAGAACCATCGCTACCCTGAGCTGCAAGTGTTTTCACCCTATCTGCAACCCCCACCACTGCAGGGTTACTGAATGTTATGCCACCGCTTCCTTCACTAGTATTCTTCCTCTTCTTCCCTACCCTTGCCCACAGATAAGGTCTCGAATGTCCAGGAAATTGGTCCCAAGGGTTCTGTTTTCCTTCTGCAGCTAGCTTTGCATCCTCCTCCTCCCACTCTTTCCTTTTACCACGATAACCTTTTCTGCCCGTCTTGTGTGGCTTATTATGCAATGCTCTCTTTTGTTTCATCTCCTGGCTCAATTGCTGAAATGAAGGAGAATTGGTTTCCTGCACAAACATGTCCCAGTCTTGTTGCTGCAAAAAGGCATGCTTCACAAAGGGAGTCTCCTCTTCGCTCACATATTTTTTTCTTAAATGGGCCTTGAACCGCCGTTGCAAGGTTCCAATCTCTGATATAGCTGCCTTAACTGCCTTCTTGCGAACAGATTCTTCCAGATTGGCTGGGTAATCTAGATTTTCCTCTAAAACTGTGAACAGATGGTCCTTCTCAATTGGTGAGAGATCATCAACCGCCTTGTTGATTGACACCCTCTCTCGAGCAATGAGACCACATACCAATACAAATCTATCCCTCGCAGCATCTGGGGTAGGCCAAAAATTGGCATCAAGTCCAGTTGCAGTCAACTTGTCTTCTGGCAATTTGGTTTGTGTCCTTGACCCGCGGGATCGAGTACTACTCGCAGCAGTCTATGCTGAGTGACCCTGTGAAGAAGGTTCACCAACGATGGGCTGTGATGGTGCACTGGAGGTAGATGAGTTTGTTGTTGTGGGAGACTGCATAGATGATATGTCAGGTTGTCAGTAGAGCAACATAAGCAAGACTGAAAATCTAAACAAAATTCTTATTAGATAAATTCGTTTTCTCTGACAGGCAAAATAGCTGATATTATACTAGAAATCATTACAAGTCGTAAATAAAATGAGCATAGACATACACAGTTCATATTTTACTTAATTAGCATACAGGGATAGGTGCTAACCATTTTGACAAGGACACAACAATATGCTTATATATCAAAGCAGAGAATAAATTCCTTCAACTGCTTCCTTGTCCAACTTCAGCAGCGATGGATTGTGTGTTCCATGTGTACATGCAACAAGAGGATAAAGCAATAGTCATGACATTATATATGATAGTAGTGAAACAACACTCACAACACATCATGACACCAACAATAACAATATATATGACAGTAGTGAAACAATTAACACTCACAACAAAGCAGAGGACAGTCTAGTTATCACTACATTATAAACCACTGCGATGCAATTCCCACTGACATTATGTGGCCATCAGAATTAAAGTATGCTAACAGGTCCAAAGCATAACTGTCAATCTGGTACATTCAAAGCATAGCAGAATTAAAGTATGCTAACATCCTTTATGCTTTTCATGAATTTACAGTGCAAAAATTGTAGCACCAGGAACATGAAAATGAATTTCAACAGTTCATATAACTTCATCTGTTAGCAATAATTTATTCAAACAGACTTGGAGCAACAAAATCCATCCATCAAATCCATAGTCAATCAATTGAAGATGAACTATTAAGGCATGTCTCCCTAATCCACCTTGACATGAATATATAGCAGATTGGGTGGACTACATTATAAACCACTGCGATGCAATTCCCATTGACATTATGTGGCCATCAGAATTAAAATATGCTAACAGGTCCAAAGCATAACTGTCGATTTGGTACATTCAAAGCATAGCAGAATTAAAGTATGCTAACAGGTCCAAAGCATAACTGTCGATCTGGTACATTCAAAGCATAGCAGAATTAAAGTATGCTAACATCCTCAATGCTTTTCATGAATTTACAGTGCAAAAATTGTAGTACCAGGAAAATGAAAATGAATTTCAACAGTTCATATAACTTCATCTGTTAGCAACAATTTATTCAAACATACTTGGAGCAACAAAATCCATCCATCAAATCCACAGTCAATCAATTAAAGATGAACTATCAAGGCATGTCTCCCTAATCCACATTGACATGAATATATAGCAGATTTGGTGGCTGAGCAGAGAGAGGGTGTTGGGGGTTCAAGCAGGACTAACCTCTGTCGCGAATGAACTAGTTGTTCTCGTGATGGTCGGAGGGGCCGGATCCACGTCGGCTCGTGGCCTGAGGTGGCCGGCTCGTCGTCGTGGCCGGGGATGACGGATCCGCGTCAACCGTCTTTAGGTTGGCCGGGAAGCCGTCCGCACGCCAGTAACCGCGTCCTCGTCACCATCGTCACGCAGGGAGCGGTGGGGCTGGAGAAGAGCAGGGCTGCGGCGGGGAGAGAGCGGCGAAGGCGAGCGGGGAGAGAGCGGCGAAGGCGAGCGGGGAGAGTGGCGGTAGCGGTGGGGAGAGTGCGGGTGTTGTGGATCTGTCTAGCGAGGAGCCGAATATGAACTGCGCGCGTAACTGTGTTTAAGGAAATTACTAGCGTGCCCTTGACAGCTCTCTGCTGGAATTGGAATTCCATGGGCATTATAGTCAATATAGGTGGGAAATTTTGAGCAGCCCGCGCACGGTTTGCCTCCTGACGCTGACGCGTGGGCCAGTGTCATTGGCGACGATGGTTAGTGAACCCGCATCACCTTTGTTGGCAGTTGGGTCCGGCGGGCGGGCAGCGGTTATCTTTTTATTTTGGCTGCTGACGCTGACGCGTGGGCCAGCCACTATTTTTTTCGAATGAAACGTCCTTCCCTAAAATATTAGAGCCCATAAAATAGCACCTAAAAAATCATAAAAATACGAAGAATTCGTATTTGGACATTTAGTATTTGAATAAAATATCAGCAGTCACACTTGTGTGCCCAAGATTCTTAGAATTCATTTTTACATCTCATGTTAATGATGTAATAATTCTAATAACATCTAGTGTGCTCTAAAAAATCTACAAATTGACTTGGCAACATAATTTGGGTACCTAGACATGTCTTCAAAATTTCAAATGATTTCGATGAAGGAATAATATACTTGTGTACAAATATCTACATCTCTCACATAGTTTCCTAGAATGTTGCTTGAACATCGAAGTTTTCCACACTTTGCAACATGTTCGAACTCATATGCATTTGAACACTTAACAAAACCTTGTGGTTCACCTTAAGATTACGAAAATGCAAAGTTTCATTACAGGAGGTGTGGAAAACAAATATTATTTATATGTTGTACTTACATAGAACAAGATAAGGCATATAAACATTGTTCAAGAAATGGAATACACACTAAACAATGAAAATAATGAAAACACGGTGATTTTAGAAAATTGTAGAAAAAAAAAATCAAATTTGGACTAATTACGACGGAGAAATAAATGTTACAAAATTTGATTGCGGATTAAAATAAGAAATGCCGTCGGCGACGCGGGACGGATAAACTGTTCTTCATTCTCCAATAGAACAAAAGAGGAAACAGAGGGCACCACTGCCCGCCACCACCCCCCGCCACCGCCCCTGCCGTGCCCGCTTTGGCGGTTTTGACACCCAAGAGGGCATCCTAGGCCTCGTCGGTGGCAAATGAGACCACCGCAACCTTCGATTTGACTCACAAACGTGACAAATCAAATAATATCTATCAAAAACCGATTAAAAACCGACATCCTGATAAAATCAAATCCGCATTTAGTAATATCTAATAATTTACATTCAAGATAGATAATGTTCATTGATGCTTGCGCCTACATCCCGATGTTCATCCTGCTGACGGCGTACTTTATGGCGGGGCGGAAGTTACGCGTCCAGAAGTCGAACTCATGACGGATGCGACACTCGGCGCTGTTGTAGTGGATGATCTCTTTGGTATCCAGCCCGTAGCGCCTACATCCCGCTGCCCAAATGCAGATGTGGGGATTCTGGACGGGCAGCAACGGAATGTCGTCGTTGCCATCGCCGTCATCAAGCCAGTACCACCACGCAATGTTGTGGAGATCCTGGTTGATGAGGTAGCGTAGCCGTCGCAGGTTGTGGTTCTTCCACCGCCCGTCAGGGGGCGACAGGCTGCCGCTGATTTCCTGGAGCAGTGCCATGGCTTCGGGGTCCGCCAGGTTGCAACGGTACTTCAGCATCGCTAAGAAGTACTTGGCACTGGAGTCTTCAGCAGCGGCATCTCCGATGAGCTTCATACCCTTATCGGGGTTCCGCCGCCTCATCAACCTCTCCATCCCCTCGAAGCATAATGCCTCCGGATGATTGGCCTCGCGGAAGTGCCGCTCAAAGCACGACCTGACGTAGTGATTCTTGCACACCTCACAAAGATCACGCAGTGACACGTGCAGTAGTACCTCATCGGAGTCACAGATGCGCCGGAAGGTGCCGCAGATTTTATTGCGAAGGTTCAGAAAATGGATGACGGGCTCATCCTTGATGGAGTGGATGATGATCTGGGTGACAAGATCATCTGGCAGCAGCTGCATCAAGCACACCGCGGTCATCAAGGAGAAGGGGAGGAAATAGAAAAGCGACGGGGTTTGGAAATTGAAAGGCGACGGGGGTTGAAGTTGAAGGCGACGAGGGTTGAAGTTGGCGACGAGGGATGAAGTTGGCGACGAGCGTTGAAGTTGAAGAAGGCGACGAGGGTTGATGTTGAAGAAGGCGCCTTGGCCATGTAAAACAATAAATGGAAATTGAAAAGGCGCCGCAGTGTGGCTGCTGCCGCTGACAAGTGGGTCCGACATCATTGCCCCTGCCCCTTCTCCTTCCCGCGTAATTGAAAGGTGACGTGTGGTTTTGGACGGTTTTGCGCCCGAAACGGAGCCCGATGCGCAATTGAGTGGCACGTACTGGCAATAGTGGAGTAGTGGGTGGGGGCAGAGGCGCCTGACGGTTCCGTGTCTTGTCAATATAACTCCCCTGCCTTCCCCTGCTTTCCCCTGCTTCTTCCATAAGCTTATCATCTCTTTCGCTTCTTCTTCCTCCTCGCGATCCACCACTACAAATCTTCGGTCACCGAGAGAAGGAGGAGATGGCATCGAGGAGCCCGCCGCCGTCGAAGCGGGGACGAAGGGAGGACGACGACGACGACGAACGCCGCCGTCGGAGGAAGTTGGAGAAGGGGAAGGAGCCGGCGACCAAGGACGCCGACGAGGAACCGTTCTTCGACGACACTAAGTTCGCCGTCGACCTGCTCAGGAGCGCCTTCAGAAAGCTTGAAGACGTTGGCGCGGCCTTCGACATCAAGGTGCATCATGAAGTGGACAAGGACCCGAGCGTGAAGGGTCTCGCCTTCCGGATCCACGGGTTGGTTGAGAAGCTCGAGAACCTCCCCGTGGTCAAGCGGGCTGGCCGCCGCCACTTCGTCTTCGACGACAGCGGCTCCGACGGCGACGACGGCAGCCACGGCGGCGACGACGGCTCCGACGGCAGCCACGGCGGCTCCGACGGCTCCGACGGCAGCCACGGCGGCGACAACGGCGGGACTCCAACGGCGGCGACCGACAAAATGATAGACTCCTGCTTGTGTCGAACTGCTTAGGTTGTGTGTGTGTGTGTGTGTGTGTTTGTGTTTGTCAGGTTGTTGAACTCCTTAGTTTGTTTCTAGATCATGAAATGCTAAGTTAATTAGTTTGGTTGTTTGATTTTGTTTGCTTAGTTAATTAGTTTGGTTGTTTGATCCATCCACGTCTCCTATGAAATGTGTTCTATTGTGATGAACAGGAGATCTGTTGTGATGAACTGGAGATCTGTTGAGATGAATTAGATCTTAGAGACAATGGATAGTCATTGCCGACGCGGGTTTGCCTGCTGACGCTGACGCGTGGGCCAGTGTCATTGGCGACGATGGTTAGTGAACCCGCATCGCCTTTGTTGGCAGTTGGGTCCGGGCGGGCAGGCAACAGTTATCTTTTTTATATTGGCTGCTGACGCTGATGCGTGGGCCCGTAACTATTTTTTTTAGAATGAAACTTGCTTCCCTAAAATATTAGAGCCCATAAAACAGCACCTAAAAAATCATAAAAATACGAACAAATCATATTTGGACATTTAGTATTTGAATAAAATATCAACAGTCACACTTGTGTGCCCAAAATTCTTATATTTCGTTTTTACACCCCATGGTAATTATATAATAATTCTAATAACATCAAATTTGCTCTAAAAAATCTACAAATTGACTTGGCAACATAATTTGGGTACCTAAACTTGTCTTCCAAATTTCAAATGGTATCGATGAAGGAATAATATACTTGTGTACAAATGTCTACATCTCTCACATAGTTTCCTAGAATGTTGCTTGAACATTGAAGTTTTCCACACTTTGCAACATGTTCGAACTCATATGCATTTGAAAACTTAACAAAACCTTGTGTTCACCTTAAGCTTACGAAATGCAAAGTTTCATCACTAATAGTTGTGTAAAACAAATATTATTTATATGTTGTACTTACAAAGAACAAAATAAGGCATTTAAACATTATTCAACAAACGGAATATACACTAAACAATACAATTAATGAAAAGATGGTGATTTTAGAAAAATTTAGAAAATAAAATATCAAATTTGGACTAATTACGACGAAAAAAATACTTGTTACAACATTTGATTGCAGATTAAAAGGAGAAATGGGAACTGTTCTTCATTCGAATAGAACTGGGCCCCACATTCATTAGCGGTGTCGTCGGCGGCGGCACCGCCATTGTCCCTGTAGAGCAAGATGGCGTATAGATAGGCCGCCGCATCGTGCCCACCCTCGGCGGCGCATCGGAGATCATTGCATCCCCTGTCTTCCATGAAGACGGCTTTGATCCCGGAGAAGAAGCAAGCCTCCAGATTCCCGAGATCGGTCAGCATAGCAAGGAAGGCTTTGTAGGTGGTGGGGTCCCACACACAAGAAATCTCATCTCATATCCCCTCTATCGACAAACGCCGACCGACGTCGCCGTGGCCGCACACGCGGCGCATGGTCGAGCAAGTACCGCGTAGGCTGCGGAGGTCAGCCAAGGGCCACTCCGAGGTTGCACTGACACGCGCCGCAATCTCAATGCGGAGGTCTTGAGGGAGGTCCAGCAGCGACGACGGCTGGTGCCGCCTGCTTCTTCCCGGCATGCTATTCATCTCCGGCCGGGAATGGTGACGATGAGGAGTAGGCAGTTGCTGTTTTTTCGCGGGTAGATGAAGGGGCAGGGGATCTAAATTATTTTGGAAGGAGAATATACAGGAGATTTGTTTCCAAACACGGTTTAAGTAAGCAATGGAGACGACGTTTGGCCAATCCGCGTATCCTTTAATTCTCCATTGCAGACGACGTTTGGTTAATCCGCGTATGCTTTAATTCTACATTGGAGACGACATTTGGTTAAGACGCGTATCATTTAATTCTACATTGGAATCACTGCCTCTGCTCTCAGCCATTGACTGGGCAACTGTTTCCCTATTGACTGGATCTGGCATCAATTTCTTGGGAACCTTCCCGTTTCCTGTGCTCTTGATCTTATCCCTTCCTCTTTTTTTTACAACTGATGTTATCACTTCCTTGTTTTTCTATAAAAAAGACCGACGCCTATCGGTCCTCCTCACTTGCTTCCTTCTTCTCTAGATCTAGATCTAGCTATGGCACAAAGAATAGATCTTGTAGGGCGCAAGCTTTTGCTTTTCTCTCTTCTTCCTCCTCCTCGTTCTCTCAGTTGCTAGAAGAATTCTTGTGATATGGGTGATTGGGTTGCTCATCCCTCTAGCACAACTGCTAGAAAAATCCTTGTGATATATCAGCTGTTGGGGGAAGGAAGCCCAGAACCTCCTGGCATCAGGAAGAACAAGCCGACCGAAAGATGCGGTCTGGGGAGAGAAGCCCAGAATAATCCCGCTGCAGCTTTCCCGTCAAACTTGCGCTTCCTTTTGCTTTCCCTCCTCCAGGAGGAGGATTTTTGAAGGGATATGTTTCCACCCTCTCTGTATCTTTCTCTTGTGCTCACTTGTAAGCATGAAGAAGAAGCCAGAATCTGGAGCATATCTCGTCATGAAGAACAAGACGACGGCGGCCTCCTTTCTCTTCACCTCCGACGATCGACCGACGGGCAGGGAAGGAGAGCAAGATCGACCTTTGAGCCTCAACATCGCCAAGTCAGCACCTCTCGTCATGAAGAACAAGCCGATGGAAGTATATCTCTTTTGCTTAGTTTAGATCTATGTTCCTCATCCTGGTAGTGACTAGTGATGATGAACATAGATGGCCGCTTTGTAACCTTCTGATGTATCAATGATGACTGTAATCTGTGTGTGTGTGTGTGTGATTTTGCATCTCAAGAGCTATGCTTGTGTGATTATCTGTTTGCAGTACAATTTTTTTATGATTTACCTACTCACTTGCAAGCATGAAGAAGAACAAGCCGACGGGGGCTGGCTAATCCACATCTCTTTTGATGTAATCTGTGTGTGTGATTTCGCATATCTTGCCCATAACAAAGGCGACGCGGGTTGGTTAATCCTCGTCTCTTGCCCTTAACAAAGGCGACGCGGGTTGGCTAATCCTCGTCTCTTTGATATTAACGCCCGTTACTGAACTGAAGCAGCCTGCAACATACTTACTGAACTGAAGCAGAATATAAACAGAATATATATAGTATCTTAGGCAGAATATATTACAAACAGGATTCAAATTCCACCACATCCTATATATTACAAAAAGGATTCAAATTCCACTAATACATCACATCCTTTATATTACAAAACGGATTCCATTTCCACCAATAGACACATCCTGCATTACAAAAAGGATTCAGCAGAAATCAGGTTTAATTTTTCTTCCTTGATTTCTGTATATGGATTTTTTCACTATGGTCCCTTCGCAAGTACGGTGTTTTGTTAGTTCCCAAGAGTCGGGGCTTGTATGAAGTGTCAAAGGATGGAATTTCGTCAAACTGGTTGTATTCCTCCTCCTCAACAACATTTTCAACCCCAACAATCCTTTTTTTCCAGGCATAACCACAGACCAGTTCTTCTTTGCAAGGTCAGGTACATAGAACACTTGCTCAACATCGTTGGCGAAGACAAACAGTTCGTTTTTGTAACCAAAGACTCGGAGATCAACACTAACATAACCATATTTGTCCTTGCTCACAGCTCTCTTCCCATTGGTGACCCATCTACACCGAAACAAGGCTACCTTCAATCCTACATAATCAAGCTCCCATATCTCCTCTATTTGACCATAATACGTATCTGTCTCCATTTCATTATCATCATGACTGTCGTCGACGACGGCCCGTACACGCACACCACTATTTTGATAGACGCTCTTTTTATCCTAGGCCATGGTGTAGAATGTGTATCCACTGATATCCATTACTTGGTATCTTGTAACAGTGAACAATGCCCCCGCTGCTAGATTCCTTATCTCGTCGGTTATTACAGCATTATTGCTACATGTCTCGACATAATCACGGAGCCACCTGCTGAAACCTTGCATGTGCATCTTTGCAAGTCAAGCCCTACCACGGTCAGGGTTGTCTTCACGTAGTTGTCGCTTGTGCTCATTGGCAAATGGTGTAATTAGGTGCAGCTGTTGTATCACGGTGAAATGAGCCTTTTGGAAGGCATCTGGTTCCGGAGTGACTGACTTTTTCCCCAGGGTCCCAACACCTGAAAGCCAACCTTCATGCCATGAGTGAGGCACACCAATTGGGTTTTGGGGGTCCATATAACCCATGGCCCACTCCACTGCTTCGATGGTCTCGTAGCCACGAACAATGACTCCCTCCGGAAATAACCGGTTATGTACCAATGATTTCAGGAATCCATAGAACCTCTCATATGGAAAAATCTGATGAAGGTAAGATGGGCCAAGGAACCAGATTTCCCTCGCGAGGTGTGCTGTTAGATGCAGCATGAGATCAAAGAATGATGGTGGGAAGGTAGCTTCAAGCAGGCACAGGGTCTCGAAATGCCTCCTCTCTAAGTCCAATAGTTTTTCCTCGTCAATCACCTTCTGTTCTATTGCATTGAAGAATAAACACTAGCTTGTGACCGCGTCGCGAACCAGTTCTACCTTGATACCTCTAAGTGCAACAGGAAGAAGAGCTGTCATCAACACATGGCAATCATGAGATTTCATCAAGTTGAAATTCATTTTCATGTCCTTCACCGACACTAGCCTCTTGAAGTTTGATGAGTAGCCTGAAGGTACTTTCAAATCATGCAAAAACTGACTGAATTCTTTTCTCTCTGCCTTTGACAAGGTGGTTGCAGTAACGGGAAGGTTCATCCCCGTCTCTGTTTCCTCTGCATAGAGCTCCGGCCTAATGCCAGTTCTTTAAGATTCTCCCTTGCATTTTTATGATCTTTTCCTTTGGACTTCTGTTATAGCAATGTTCCACAAGTAGCTTCACACACATTCTTCTTGACGTGCATGTTGTCAATCGAATGATGCACATCCAACATCGGCCAATACTCTAGCTCCCATAGAATTGATTTCTTGTTCCACATTCCTTCTTCTTCTTCTTCTTCACCATCTCGTTTCTTTCTTTTGCCAAGGGTTTTTTCAGTCAGTTTGGGTAACTCCTCGATAGTTTTGACGTCCTTGACTTTCAAGTGGACCAGATCTCCAGTCACATGCAACGGCGCCTCTCGATTCTCCTTTTCCCCATTAAACTGACAATCCAAGGCCCGGTATGGATGTTGCTTGTTAGGATGCGTCTCCTTTGCTGGCGACCCAATTGGATACGCTCGTGTCTTAGGACTCGTCTCCTTTGATTGCCACCCAGGGTCGCCTTTTTTCTCTCATCAGAGACGCATGTTGTTATTGCTCGTCTCTGTCTTCTCCTTCCGAGCTCTCTCTCCTTAGAAGGCCACTCCCGTTCCGACAACAACACTCGCTCTCTTTCCTCAGAAGGTCACTCGCTCGATCTCTCTGCTCAGATGTCCCCGCCGGCCTGTCCCGTTCGCCGCCGCCAGCTGCGCGCACTTTGAGCATCACGCTTAATTTCTCTCCTCAGAAAGCCGGCGCTGCAGCAGGCCGGCCGGCCGCGTGCGCGACGGCGAAAGGGGCCAGCAGACGTCGACCGCGGCGTCATCCAAAGCAGACGCCTCCGTGTCCCCTCCCCCAGGGGCACGGCGCCATCCTCCGTGCTATCGCCGCGGCCGCGACGCCACATCCGATCCTCCTCCTCGGCCGCGCTCGCCTCGTAGAAAGTACTCGTCAAGGTGGAAATTAATTGCCCCCTTTTATTGAAATTCTTCAGCTGTCCTAATCCTCTTGTGTTATCGGTTTTTTTGTGATGAATTATGCTCATTTGATGTATGGAATGCAGATGGCGTCTGCTGCTCGGGCTTGGATGTACAGACAGCCCCAATAAGATTGGGAGAATTTCTTAAGCGGTGTCAATGGTTTTCTAAATCAAGCAGAGGCGGATATGAGAAACCGTGGTGTTCAGGTAATGCTTTGCCCCTGTATAGATTGTCTCAACCAGAAGAAATTCACACAACGAGAAATCATTTTTCATCATTTGGTCACACGTGGTTTCACAAAAAATTACACGTGTTGGAATAAATATGGTGAGGAAGGCCTTAATGAACTCGAAGCAGGCTGCCTAAATGAAGGTGAAGTGCGACACCATGCTACCGACCATGATGAAGACCTTAATGACGGTGGAGTTTTTGAGGAAAATGAACCATTATTCCCACCAAATGTGATGAGGCCTGAGGATATCACTGATCAAGAAGTTAGGGGCTTCGATGATGGTGAGGTGTTGCAACGTGTGCACAATGTTGATCAAATGTTGAGGGATGTTGAGTTTCAACGAGTGTACACACCTTCTGAATTAGCGAGGCTGAAGCAGTTCATTGAAGATTCAAAGAAACCCCTCTATCCTGATTGCCAGAAGTACTCTCACCTTTCTGGTGATCTAAAACTTCTGCAGCTTAAGGCAGATCATGGTTGGAGCAACAAAAATTTCACACATCTATTGGATGTGCTTAGAGACATGCTACCTGAAGGAAACCAAATAGCAGAGTCTGTCTATGAGGCGAAGAAGTTAATCTGTCCTCTGGGAATAGAGGTTGAAAAAATCCATACATGCAAGAACAGTTGTGTATTGTTCCGTGGAGATTATGTAGACCTTGACAAGTGCCCCAAGTGTGGCTATGATCGGTACAAGAGGAAAAAGGATGGTGGAGATGATAATAATGCTGAGGACGAGAACGAGCCCGGCGAGATCAGAGGCAAGAAGAAGAAGGCTAACAGAGGGGCTCCTGTGAGGGTGGCATGATATTTTTGCATCATTCCTCGGCTGAGAAGATGGTTCACAACACGAAAGGAGGCCAAACTCTTGCGTTGGCATGACTATGGCCGAAAGGAGCTTAAGAAAGATGCCAAGTTTAGGCATCCTGCAGATGCAGCACAATGGGGTAACATTAATAACCACTTTCCGTGATTTGACAAAGACGTAAGGAGCATACGGTTTGCTATGAGCACAGATGGCGTGAACCCATTCGGTAACTAGAGCTCAACAGATAGCACCTGGCCTGTCGTGCTGTCGTTGTACAACCTTCCACCCTGGCTATGCAAGAAACAGAAATATATGATGCTGACAATATTGGTCTTCGGGCCAAAGCAACCTGGCGACCGTATTGATGTCTACTTGAGGCCACTAGTTGATGATTTGAAGATACTGTGGAAGCCTGGTGTGAAGGAGGTTTGGGATGAGTACGGACTTAAACAGCCCGTTACTGATAGGGCATTGATAGGTAACGGACTTTACAAGCCCGTTACCGATAGGTTTAACTTTTGTAACGGACTCGATTTAACGTCCGTTACAAAGAATTCATGTAACGTGCGTTTAAGAAGCCCGTTACCAGAAGTCCACATTGGTAACGGGCGTTGTGGAGGCCAACCCCGGGGTCGCCCTGGCGCGCTTATGGGTAACGGGCGCCAAACAACAACCGTTACAGATGTGGGTGCATGTAACAGGCGTTAAGGGCCTGTTACAAACGTTGTGTGACCTATTTGAGGTTTTCACGTAGTGATCCCGGGGGATGGCGGTGATGTCGAACCCGTACCAGGAGCTAAACCATCTTGTTGAAGAGGCAAGCTCCAGGGCTCTTGACTGCTGTGAAGAAGAAGCGGGGGCGAGGGCGGGTGCGGCGGAGATGCTGGCCGGGAGTGAGAGGCGACGAGATATCATCCCAAAGACCAGATCCACCAAAGGTAAGGTCTGATCTACAAGAGAATCCATCGAATCGACCTCCACACCAAGCAGGACAGGGGTGGCATCGAGGGGGCACCAGCAGCAGAGGACGGGATGGAGGGGAGGAGGAACTGCTGGTGAGGGTGGAGGTGGGGATTTTATTTTATTGATACTAACCTTAGGGGCGAGGACGGCGGCGGCGAGGTAACCGGAGAAGACGCCGGCAACGACGAGGACGACGGCCTGCCACTGAAGGTAGCGCATACCACGGCGAGCGGAAGCCATTAAGGCACTGAAAAGAAAACCTAAGAACTACTGACTATACTACAAGGAGCGGTCGCAAGGGCGGGGCCCCGCTCCTTCCCGCTGCGACGAGCACGCCGGAGCAAGCTCGCCGGAGACGGGAGGGAGGGGGCCGGCGGGGAGCTAGATCTGGGAGCCCGGTCGGTTCCTTCTAGGAGAAGGAACCCCCCTGAGCACTTGCAAGTTGCAAGGCATCGACCGCCACAATTGCAGTGCTAAAAATTGAAGCCAAGTCCTTTATGAATTAGCTTTTCTTTTATAATCCAAATCTTGCTAACATTAAAAATGATTATGGGAGAACTAGCAATAGCTTTTGCACATGCATAACAATTCAACTCTGAAAGAAAAAGTTTGAAAAAGAACTAAGGCACTCCCCAAAAAAAAAGTTAGATACGCAAGATGCGATGCAAGATTATGTTACATGAAAAGATAAGAAAAATATCCAGACTGTTACGGTACAGATTTTGTGTGCGGTGCTGCAGCTGTGTGAACTATGATGGGAGAAAAAAGGGGGTGAAAGTTTGATGCTCTGACGTTCTCTCCCTCCTTATCGCCACACTGCAGCTGCTCTTAGATCTTGAATTCTTGACTGGTTCTGATCGCATTGTTAGGCCATGGAAGGTTGACCCTATATGTTGATCTTTGCAGAAATAAAGCTTTCACAAAATGCGAGTTTGGCATGCCTCAAGCTATTGGAGCTGAATAACTGAAAGAGCATAACACTACACCTACCCGGAGCCCAAAGGCCAGGTCCTCCCCCCGGCTATATATTGCTAGGAGATATTTGCTAATTGGTAGTAGTTCAGAAGCTAAGCTACATAATGGGCGTCGATAGAACATTTCTTTACACCATTACTCTACACGAATGTGTTTCAGTTCTCAGCTCAATCTTCGTCTCTCTGCATCTGAGTAAGACTGGGAGTCATCAGAAATTTGCAGTGCTGCGTGCTACATGTACTGAAGGGATACGGGGTGGCTACGCTAGCGCAAAACAAAATTTTCTGCCCCATAAACCAGGAACTACTGCTGTTATAGATCACGAGATTACCACTAGACGCGCAGATGCAGCGGAACCGTCTCGATGTAGACGAACGCGTCGAGGGTAGCAGGCAGTGCAGTTGCTCACGTCCTACTTGTCCTTCACGTGTGGCTCGTCCGATCCAAGTGCTCCAGATGCAGCACCTCCAAGGTATCCACACGTACGGAGAAGGAAGCGTCGCACGCCGGACTGCTAGGTCCGCGAGTGTGACGAGGAGAGAGCGTTGGCGGCGAGGCTGCTGCTTGAGAGTCGTCCCTTTTCAGGAGGGGTGTGGTCCATATTTATTGGGAGGAAACCCCCCACACCATCGTCCATTAGCAATACGGGACTAATAGATGGTGTACCCCTTCCAACGCTAATGGGCTTTACAACATTTGTGGCCCATTAGGACTTTTACACCATAATGGATCAAATCCATCTGAGCCCACTAGTGGATCAAATCCAGTTGGCTCTAGGGCATATTTCCAACAGTCTCCCACTTGCACTAGAGTCAACTATGCAAGTATATTCATCCTCATTCGGCTTCCAACCCCTTAAGTGTGTGACCCTATAGGTTCACGTACACATAGACTTGACTGGAGTACTTCTACTCGACCAATAGTTGATAGCGGCCTCTAGCAAGACGTGTCAACTCCTATGCATACGTAAAGATCTTATCAGACAAACCATCACATCGTTTCATACATGCTATTCCCTTTGCCTCACGATATTTGGTCTAGCTCCAAGCTGACCTCTCTTTCTCGATACCGTGATGCATTTCTTGATCCGGTCACTCGAGGGGCCCAGAGATATCTCTCTCAAGTAGAGAGGGGCAAATTCTATCTTGATTGACCATGCCTCACAGCATGCTTCCTGACAAACCCGAAAGCCATCTTTATGACTACCCAGTTACGGAGTAGCGGTTGATAGCCCCTAAGTAGGTCAATTCACATCTTGAGTACATGCGACAATCTCAAATCTAAGGACATAGCGTACACGTTGTGTAAACAGAGAACTATATAACAAAGTCTCAAATTGGGTCAGTCCAGCCCCATGTCATACATGTGCCCACATTATTAGTTATACATCTCCATGTTCATGACTTGTGAAACATAGTCATCAACTAATACATGTGCTAGTCATTAAATCATACTAGGGACAACTTTTGAATAACCATACAAGTAAAAGAGTTTCACAAACAATTCACATAATTGCCAATCAAATACAAGTCGCCTTTCATGGATATTCAATAAAAGAACAAAGTGTCATGGATACGATGAAATATAATCATCTCTATGATTTCTTATAAGACATATTTCTAACACTCTTCCACTTGCACTTGAGCTAATCTAGAATGTATCTAATACCCATAGCTCTCATGTGTGCCTCATGCTTAGGCTGTGGAAGGGGTTTTGTCAAAGGATCTGCAACATTCAAATCCGTGTGTACTTTGCATATCTTGATATCACCTCGTCTAACGATCTCTCGTATCAGATGAAATTTCCGCAGTACATATTTATTCTTTTGGTGGTTCCTTGGCTCCTTTGCTTGTGCAATAGCCCCATTGTTGTCACAATAAAGATCCAATGGGCTAGAGACACTCGGAAACACACCAAGTTCAGAAATGAACTTCCTTATCCAAACACCCTCCTTTGCAGCTTCCGAAGCCGCGATGTACTCGACTTTTGTTGTAGAATCAGCCACTGTCTCCTGCTTGGAACTCTTCCAGCTCACAGCACCACCGTTTATCGTAAATACGTATCCTGATTGCGACTTTGAATCGTCTTGGTCAGTTTGGAAACTAGCATCGGTGTAACCCGTTACAACGAGCTCCTCCTCACCACCATAGACTAGGAACATGCCTTTAGTCCTTCTTAAGTACTTAAAAACATTTTTAACCGCTGTCCAGTGACCCTCACTTGGATCAGATTGGTATCTGCTTGTAACACTCTGTGCATACGAAATATCTGGACGTGTACATATCATTGCATACATAATAGATCTGATGGACGAAGCATACGGTATTCTACTCATGCGTTCCCGCTCATCAGTTGTCGAAGGACACTGAGTCTTGCTAAGATGTATGCCATGTGACATAGGCAAGAACTCTTTCTTCGCCTCTTCCATGTTGAACCTTTTCAACACTTTATCAATGTAAGTGTCTTGGCTTAATCCTATAAGCCTTTTTGATCTATCTCTATAGATTTTGATGCCCAAAATGTATGCCGCCTCACCTAAGTCCTTCATCGAAAAACTATTTTTCAATGAGGTCTTAACGGCCTCAAGCATAGGAATGTCATTTCCAATCAGCAATATGTCATCCACATACAAGATTAGAAATACTACAGAGCTCCCACTTGCCTTCTTGTAAACACAAGGCTCTTCTTCACTCTGAATGAAGTCAAACCCTTTGACCACTTCATCAAAGCGAAGATTCCAACTCCGAGATGCCTGCTTCAATCCATAAATGGACTTTTGAAGTTTGCACACCTTTCCAGCATTGGTTGGATCAACAAATCCCTCGGGTTGTGTCATATACACATCCTCAGTCAGATTCCCATTTAGGAAAGCTGTTTTGACATCCATCTGCCATATCTCATAATCGAAATATGCAGCTATAGCTAGAATGATTCGAATAGATTTAAGCATCGCTACGGGCGAGAATGTCTCATCGTAGTCAACTCCTTGAACTTATCAAAAACCTTTTGCTATAAGTCGAGCTTTATGGATGTGAACATTTCCATCCATGTCTCTCTTCTTCTTATAGATCCATTTGCACTCTATGGGTTTAACACCATCTGGCGGGTCAACCAAGTTCCAAACTTGATTGTCATCCATGGAATCTATTTCGGATCTCATGGCACTTTGCCATTTCTCGGAATCTGGGTCCATCATTGCTTTCGCATATGTCATAGGTTCATCATTGTCTAACAACAATATGTCGCGCTCTCTCGTGATCATGAGATTAAGCTTATCAGTTGCGCGACGTGCCCTTTCAGACCTTCGTGGTTGTGGTGGTGCTTCTCTTGCCACGGGCATCTCAACTCGTTCAGCTACATTAGCATCACTAGTGAAATCTTGCCCAAGCGGCTCATCTTGAACTTCTTCAAGATACACCTTCTGTCTACATTACTCTCCTTTAAGAAACTCTTTCTCTAAGAAAATACCGTTCCGGGCGACAAACACTTTGCCTTCCGACCGGTTGTAGAAATAATATCCCAAGATTTTGTTTGGGTATCCCACAAATATGCACTTGTCCGATTTGGGTGTTAATTTATCTAATTGGAGTTTCTTCACATAAACCTCACAACCCCAAATTTTCAAAAAAGACAAACTGGGAGTCTTACCAGTCCACATCTCATATGGTGTCTTAATTACGGACTTAGAAGGTACCCTATTTAAAGTGAAAGCTGCGGTTTCTAGAGCATAACCCCAAAATGATAATGGTAGGTCCGACTAGCTCATCATTGATCGGACCATGTCTAACAAGGTTCGATTACGTCCCTCGGATACACCATTTCTCTGAGGTGTTCCAGGTGGCGTAAGTTGTGGAACAATTCCGCAACTCTTTAGATGACTGCTAAACTCCTGGCTTAAATACTCACCTCCACAATCAGATCGCAAGGTCTTGATTTTCTTGCCACGTTGATTTTCTACTTCACTCTGAAATTCTTTGAACTTTTCAAAAGTTTCAGACTTGTGCTTCATTAAATAGACATAACCATATCTACTTAAATCATCAGTGAACGTTATGAAGTATTGGTATCCACCTCTAGCTGTCGTACTCATTGGTCCGCACACATCCGTATGTATGAGTTCCAGTAAGTCTGAGGCTCTCTCAGGAAAACCTGAGAAAGGCATCTTGGTCATCTTGCTTAGCAAACAAGCTTCACATGTCTCGTAAGATTCAAAATCAAACGAAGTTAAAAGTCCATCGTTATGGAGCTTCTTCACGCGCTTTTCACTGATGTGACCCAAACGACAATGCCATATGTAGGTAGGACTCAAATCATTAGGTCGAGACCTTTTAGCACTTATGTTACAGATAGGTGAATCATCAAGATTTAAAACAAATAAGCCATTCACAATGGATGCACAAGCCACAAACATATTATCCTTAGAGATCACACAACCATTGTTTTCACTCGCAAATGAATAACCATCCTTCATCAAACATGAAGGGGATAAAATATTTCGACTCAAACTAGAAACAAAATAACAATTATTCAACTCCATAATAAATCCTGACGGGAGGTGGAGTTGCATCGTCCCGACGGTCAACGCAGCAACTCTTGCATTATTGCCCATGCGGAAATCAACTTCTCCTCTTTCCACGCTTCTACTTCTTATCATTCCCTGTACCGAATTGCAAATGTGAGCAACCGATCCGGTATCAAATACCCAAGAATTAATAATAGTATCAGCAAGGAAAATATGATCTGTAACGTAAACATGAAGTGTACCTGAAGCGGAAGTACCCTTACTTCCCTTGTTCTTCAAAGAAGCTAGGTACAGCTTGCAGTTTCTTTTCCAATGACCAATTTCCTTACAATGAAAACATTCAGCCCTGGCAGCTGGACTAGCCTTGGGTGCCTGGTTTGGCATAGGGATCTTATCCTTGGTCTTGCCTTTCTTCTTCCAAGAATTGCCCTTCCTTTTAAAGGTCGGCTTGTTTTGGATCGCCATCACATGACTGCTGCCAGCGCCTTTCTTGATATCACTCTCTGCTGTCTTTAGCATACCACACAGTTCATTCAAGCCCTTCTCCGCCCCATGCATATGGTAGTTCGAGATGAAGTTCCCATAGCTAGGCGGAAGAGATGTGAGAATGAAGTCAGTGGACAACTCCTTGCCCAGTGGGAAGCCTAGCTTCTCCAACCTCTGAACGTAACCAACCATTTTGATTACATGTGGTCCTACTGGCGTGCCTTCTGCCAACTTGCACTCCACAAAGGCTTTAGAGACATTGAATCTTTCAGTCCTAGCCTGTGTGGTGAACATATCTTTGAGTGCCACGACCATATCGTGCACATGGATTGACTGAAACTGCATTTGCAAGTCAGGTTCCATACACGCAAGCATAAGGCAGCCCACTTCAAGATCGACATCCCATGCCTTCTTGTAAGCGTTCTTTTCAGCGAGTGTTGCATTTTCATCAGGCTCCTCTGGTAAAGGGGTGTCTAGAACCTCTTCCTTTTTCTCAGCCTTGAGAATAATTCTAAGGTTACGGATCCAATCCGTATAGTTCGTTCCATTCAATTTGTCCTTCTCAAGGATCGTACGCAAAGAAAATTCCTTACTAGGTGCCATCTACAACAAAATAATAAATGCAAAATACTAAGACAAAATATCCATGACTGAGTAAAATAAAAGAATTTACTCCCACTAAAATCAATATCCCCACGTTGATACTTAGTGATTCAAAATCCACAACTAACAAGTCTACTAGTGAGCTTTTGCGTCACCGCTAGTAAACAAGGTAGATCGGTAAGCAACTCTTTGCTAATCATATCACATATGACTCCTATTGTTGGGTGACATCTCTATGTCTAGGCTCCCACCCTTTATGCCCCAAAGTCCTTAACCGTTAAGATGACTTTGATAAGCAAACCAACACTTATGCGTGTAAGTATCCGATACAAACCCGTCTAGTCAAGGAAAACTAGTGGCACCCAAATTTCATAGACCCACCACTAATTGTACGAGACGTGGGACGGTGGCAAGTGTTGGGAGGGCATATTAACTTAAAATTCCAAAGGGATCGTTCTACTCGTAACATCACACGTAAGAAGTTAACCATTGTCGCATGTAAAAGTAGAACGGTAAGAACGACATTCACACAGTTGTAACACGGTATGGCCCATTGTCACATGGTGATCTCCATCTCCATTGACCTGCACATCATGTTGATCTCCATCTCCATGATCTGTGTGTGCCATCCTCCATGTGATGAGTCCTCCAAGAACTATCTAACGCGTGCTAGTAATGGAAGTTACACAATCGCACATTAGATCATCACAAATTGGTACGCAGACCATTACATTAATTTTGACAATACATGTGGCTCCAGCTGTATTGCCGTACGCGTGACACGCAGGTCACGAAAAAATTACACACATGCATCACATACACATATAGGCCATACCGATCACAAAACCTGCAAAACAGATTATCGCAATACCGACGTCCAAACTTAAAACGCCCGAAAAACCATCTTGCAAGCCGAATTTGGCAAAACTAATTTCGCCGAGACTAGCATTGCTGGTTTATCATATGTGTAAAATTTTCTGTAGATCAATTTTCGTATACAAAACGTCTTCATCCGAGTTAACCACGAAAAGTTATGGCTGTTTTATCGAACAGCATGTTTCCTGGTTTTCCCGGGCCGGTAGCAGATCCAATCTGCCGCCGCCACGCATCCCATGCGCCTGGCACTTGACCTAGCTTCGATTCGACCAATCCAATTGATCTCCTTCTCGTTGTGACTGGATTTACGTGTATCACTTAACTCCGATGGCGGAATTCCGACCGGTAGGAGTAATTCGTTACACGACCATCACGGCAAGAACACGAAGCCGATCAAAACTTTGATCTACATCTGCATATCTCCATATGCACACATCCCGAATCTAAAACTTAGCAGCTACGGCTCTGGTACCACTGAAGGGATACGGGGTGGCTACGCTAGCGCAAAACAAAATTTTCTGCCCCATAAACCAGGAACTACTGCTGTTATAGATCACGAGATTACCACTAGACGCGCAGATGCAGCGGAACCGTCTCGATGTAGACGAACGCGTCGAAGGTAGCAGGCAGTGCAGTTGCTCACGTCCTACTTGTCCTTCACGTGTGGCTCGTCCGATCCAAGTGCTCCAGATGCAGCATCTCCAAGGTATCCACACGTACGGAGAAGAAAGCGTCGCACGCCGGACTGCTAGGTCTGCGAGTGTGACGAGGAGAGAGCGTTGGCGGCGCGGCTGCTGCTTGAGAGTCGTCCCTTTTCAGGAGGGGTGTGGTCCATATTTATTGGGAGGAAAACCCCCACACCATCGTCCATTAGCAATACGGGACTAATAGATGGTGTACCTCTTCCAACGCTAATGAGTTTTACAACATTTGTGACCCATTAGGACTTTTACACCATAATGGATCAAATCCATCTGAGCCCACTAGTGGATCAAATCCAGTTGGCTCTAGGGCATATTTCCAACATGTACCATGTAAGATACTAACTGCTCTTGCCCGGGTGCCAGCTGATCTTCTCCTCAAATGATCGATCCTCATCACATTTATGTTCTATACATGTTTAAGGTTAAGATCTGCGTTTCATTTCATCAGAGAGGTTCCTCGTGTTGTGCAGGTGCATCGATCAACTGCAGAACTGTTTTCCGAACGCCAGGAGGCTGCCATACTCAGTTTGGAAGCTCAGACTTTGCTGGTTTTGCAACCGACACATGTTGCTGCCGTGCTTGGAAGAAGAGCTTATGAGGCGTCACGAACTCATCACCCACACTGTGGTTCTCAAGCGCTTTCTGCTCATACTCCCTCGGACCTTGTCAGGATTCAGTATGCGTATCATACAGACCAAAAACGGAGCCGATCATACTCACCTAGTACTAGACGAACAAGACAAGTAGGCGTACATCTTGTTTTGCAAGGAATATTGTCCCGGCGGATTTACTGAAGTGACCAATTCAGGTACCCAAACAAAAATGTCTAAAGCCAGAAGCATATGTTGAGATATGTTTGCTGGAACACACTCTCTCAGTGCAGAGTTTGGCATGCAGCAGAGCGCACATGATGGCCGTTCATGGTCTTCTGAAGGACAGCGAGTTGAATTGCTATATTGAATTATGAACCTGCCAAAATGCTATGTCCAGCGATAAATAGACGAGAATGACAACGCATTTGTTCCTACACTGCTTCCTTTTTATCTGTTTCGTTGCTCAGCTCAATATTCTTCGTCATTTCTCAACATCCGGCTTGTCAGGCTTGCGAGTCATCAGGAACTTGTAGGGTCGATCGGTAAAACATGAAGCAACGTGGCTCCATTTTAGCTTATTGTTTTCTAGAAGTATCTTGCAAACACAGCTGTAGCTACTCCTGTTTTAGTGTTGTGGCATGGCCACACAAATTAAGATGTGACGACCTTCTGCCCTTGTAACTCGGTAGTTGTTTTCTGGAAAGCAGCAAGTTGCCAAGAATGATCTGGAAAATAAAGTCAACTAAGTTCATTCGGTGCAACGAATCACACAGTTTACACATTACAAAGTAGGACGGCCCTTTGTAAGAACAAGTTCAGATGGAAGTAGTTGAAAACCTCAGATACAAATTCATGGCATTCGGTGCAACGAATCACACAGTTTACACATTACAAAGTAGGACGGCCCTTTGTAAGAACAAGTTCAGATGGAAGAAGTTGAAAACCTCAGATACAAATTCATGGCAGTATAATTAGTGAAGCACGGTTTTGGAATCTCATCGGATCAATTTGAACCAGTGTATCTCTTTAGAGAAAAATTGCAAGAGATTAGTATATATACATTAGGAACTAGATGTCCCTTGCTGTTAAGGAAAAATAGCATTAATGCTACTGTGCTAGATAGATTTTTCAAAAAAAAAATCTTTATTTTTCAGATGCCCTCTACCAAGCCAAAAAAAAATCTTTATTTTTCAGAGGCCATCAATCTTTGAGGAAAGCATGGAAATATTATTCGACTAACTTTAATTGCAAGTCTGTGATGCATGTAAGTGCCAATATATCGTGTTGCCGCTTCTCATATTTGAGCGTGGACAACGGGAACAATGTTAGCATTATGCAAGTTTGCAGCCACATGGAAGAGCTTAGACCTATTAAACATTTTGCTGGTCGGGCCGAGCTTACGTAGGGACAAACAAACACAGTTCATTCGGGCTCAAAGTTTGTATCCATGACAATCCTATGAGCATTGTCGTTTTTGAGTCAGACCCACCAATTTCCACCGAAAACAGCTTTTCCCATCTTGAATCTTTTGCGGTTAACTAGGAAAGATATTTGAATAAAAAATGAAATCCCTATCAAACTTCTATGAGCTCAACATGTATAAGTGTGCACTGGGATGGTCAGTTCTTTAGAACATTACAACATCTCCAAGGTACATATACTAATGCTTGCCTCTAATGTAGTGCAAACATAAAAAGATTGCAACAGCAGTCAAGCTCGCAAGCTAATAATGACGACTTTGTCAATTACATATATTTGTATTACCATGTATGGATAAAAAGGCATATCATGTGTGCTGGTGCCTACAAACCTCGCGTTACCATATATGCATAGTGTTAAAAAAAAGCTATCACATTCGCCGAGAGTGTCTAAAATTCTCAAGTTAATCAATCTAAATATTACATACAAAATAGAATAACTATGCCTGGAATTGGAGTTTAAAAGAAATACTTATATGGCAATAGGACTATGGACCAATCCATATTGCCATGTCTGTTAATTTTTTTGAGTCTATGGGGATAACTATAAGGTTTACTATCACATATCTAATATGTCAATTGGAGTAAATCCTAACATTTCTATAGCTGAAAAGAAATCAAGACCGAAGATTATAACGTTAGGGAAGAAAATCAATCATTTGAACTAGGAAAAACCTATTTTGGTTCCCATAATTTCGATTCGATGAGACCGACAAAAAGAAGAGATTGAAATTTATATAAAGATGCTACTAAAAGTCCATGACACAATTGACATGGTGTTGCTCCGATAAAGATTCCACTGCCTTGGATGGGAAAATTGTTGTCAAAATCAACGCCCTCGCCATGGGGGATTGAGCCCCTCACCAAGAGCACAACGAGCAGTGTAATATGGTTTCATGTACACAAACTTGATAGAACTAGTAGATGGTTTATTCATGAAGTCGATGGTAATGACGGATAGTTTCGTGCAAGGGCTCGACTATTGAAGCAAGATAATTCAATGTTTCCGCCTTATATAATTCAATGAGGAGAGAGAGAGAGAGAGAGAGAGAGAGAGAGAGAGAGAGATTTATAGCCGCAACAATGTATTTACTAACCTACAGGTAAAGTTTAGAATGAGAAAAAGGTACAACAACCATGAGATAAAATGGATCATGCATGTATGAGGTCATAGCAACTACGACCGGAGAACAAAGAAAGGAAGGAGATTAGGATATAATAACAACTAAAAGGCCAAACTCAAAAATCAATTTTAATAAATACTTATGTAGTTTATATTAAACATTCTACTAAAGTATAAGTATCTTTTGTAACTGTAGCAAAATCTTACAAACAAAACTGTCCATATCAAATAAAAAATCTAGAAAAATTTTATTCAACTGCAAAAATATAATTCTTTATGTTGCTTCAGTAAATACAAAAAATATATTTATGTCCAAAGTATAAACTTTTCTTTTTAATTTATAATATGTCACAAAAATATGAAAAATAAAATATATGATAATATATTAGTAGTAACATGACATGACTAAATATAATTATTTATATATGTTTATTCTAAAACAAAACAGATATCAACATAAAAAGCTAGCTGCCTGCGCTATTTGGGCAGGCCATCTTACTAGTTTTTAGTGATATTGAAAATTTTATTGTTGATTTCAGGAACATTATGTCGAGTGGATACATTAGAGTTCGTCAGCTTTATGGAAGTGCTTTTCTTCTCCTTTGCGGGTAGAACGATCTTTGTTACGAATGAGTAGAAGTCCTAAGTACTTTGATTACTAATAAGCTCTTCCATCTTGATCAGAAATTCGGAAGCTAAGCTGGATATGCAACTTATTGCAGGCTATGAATACGCCAACAAGTACGCCCATCTCAATGCTCAAAATCCCTATGCTAGTACATATAAGGACGAGATCACATCGTCATCCGACCATGGTGCCCGATGTGGCGATGTGCAAGTTATTAACATACACATATGTAGCATGTAGGTGTAGTGCCACAATGCCTGTAACCATCTCTCAAATTAAAGGGTGCCCTTGCTACCTCTAAGTTCTGCTACCCACATTATTGGTGCTGCGAGGCTAAGAAATATGCATAGGCTTAGGAGCCATCAGGATCTCAGCATGCACACGCACTACGGCTGCCTGTTCTTGTGCTAGCTGCTGATGGATAACACTTTCTTTTTCTTTCACTCATCAAGCTTTCTGTAAAACGATTGTAGCTATATACAAGATCACCATTAGGGTCTGATCGTTGATGCAAATTTGAATCACGGTTCTACTCCTGATGCACTCAAAAAATTGTGTGCACAATTTAACTAGTGATCATTGGTTGAATATATTATTAACGGCAAGCATGCATGTGAGCTCATCTTTTTTTATATCAGGATTATAAGCATGTCAGGCGTCAATGATCATCAATCAGTCAGTCAGTCCACCAAAAGGGTCTAAATCGTCAATGAAAGTTTGATGATATACATGAACAACCTCGAGCACGCTAGCTCTCATAAACTGTGTTTGTGCGAGTTGAGGGGGAAAACAGAAGTGGCAGTAGTGCAGTGCCTAGTACTAGAGTAGTGCGCAGTCGGTGGACAGGCATGGTCTCGATGAATAGGATTGCTAGCCAGGCAGGCTGCACTTTGTTGGTGCTGAGTACCTGCAAGAACTCTTTCCTTTTTTTCTTTTTCTTTTTTTTTTGAAATAATTACCTGCAAGATCATGCTTCCCCTATTTGTACTAGTAATAAAAAGGACAGAAAAATCAGGTTGAATTAATTCTTGCGTTGGACCTGCCACAAGGTCTGGTCTGGGTACAGGAGACAGCAAATGCTTCAAGAATTACAAGAGCTACATGGCAATGGTACAGCATTTCTTCCCGGCCAGCAAACTCTTTCTTCGTCCATCAACATTGGGCTTGGGTTTCTCGTCAGGAATTTGTAGTGCTTCATCCTGCAAAAATGCGGTCCGTTACTACTACTCCTATTCTGCTCTCTTTGTTACATCATGCAAACATGTGCACACACTGTGTGGTTCAGTGATTGCCACTAGCAAGTAATCAACTGATCATGTTCCGATACACGTCTTCATGATGATTCAGCGTTTGGGTTCCGTGTTTCGTCACCAGACTCTTTGTGTTTCTGCAGGTGCAAAGTTCAGTGCTCTGAAACCGTTTTCCGGGGAACAGTCGAAGCTCGTTGCTGTTCGGGAACATGTCCAGAGCAAAGGATCGGTTACCAGCAGCATGCATGGAGCCGTTCACAAGAACGCAACCAAGAACCAACTGATGAAAGAGATGGACCACCACCTCAAAAAACAAACAT
This sequence comes from Cenchrus fungigraminus, assembly GCA_036936925.1. Lineage (NCBI taxonomy): Eukaryota > Viridiplantae > Streptophyta > Magnoliopsida > Poales > Poaceae > Cenchrus > Cenchrus fungigraminus. The sequence goes on along the minus strand of CM072770.1, from coordinate 120,821,181 downwards.
GTAGTAACAGTTGAAGCTTTCATTCTTCTTCTTTTTTTACATTGGGAAACAGCTCATAATTTCTGATATCAACAAACAAAACATACGGATCACACATTACTGAACAATTGGCATGATACGATTCGAGAGAGGGAAAAAATCAAGCATTAGTGGCCTAGTTCTCCCATTCATTACAGAACAAAGACTAAAGTTACCTCAGAAGTATACAAACCAAGTTTGAACTCACAAGTACTTTAGGTGATAATTTAAAAGTAAAATGCAAGAACTGGTTTCCCCTATTTCTACTGGTAAAAAGGACAGAAAAATATATGTTCAATTATTACTTTGGACCTGCCGCAAGGCCTGGTCTGGGTATAAACAGGAAACGGCTGATGATGCTTCAAGAACTACATGAGTTAAATGGGGATGCTAGAACATTTCTTCCCAACCTATTCAGTTTGTGTCTGCTTCAGTGCTGGTCTCATTCTCCGTCTCTCTTCGTCGTTCAAGCTTGGGCTTGAGAGTCGTCAGGAATTTGTAGTGCTACATTCTGCAAAAATGTGGTACATATGTTGCTACTTATCATGCTCCGCTTCTTTGTTACAGCATGCAAACATGCTCTCTTTCGCATACGCCTACATCATGCAAAAACATGATGATACGTGTACATGATGATTCAAAGTTTATGCTCCGTGTTTCATCATCAGGTTCTTTGTTTTCTCCAGGTGCAAAAGTCTCCGGTGAAGCCGTTACCCAGAGTACAGTCCAAGCCACGTTTTGTTGAGCATCATATTCTGAGAAAAGGATCACTACCGGTAACCAATGGTAAGAGATGGACCACCTCAAAAACAAACATCGAGTTGCTGGATGAAACAATTTCGGAGCGGTATTATAATATGGACAAATGAGGTTTCGTTAACTAAAAACAGCAGCTAGATCGAAACATTCAGCTCCCTTGTCATTAACCCTCCCTTGTTCTAATTCTAAAGTAGGTGACCCCCAACCATATCAAGAAATAAGTAAACAACAAAAAAAAACTCCATAACAAAGCACAATGCTCCACAAACATCTTAATTTGTTCACGCAAAGCGCAAGCACAGTAATATGACATGGAAGTTCGATAGTTCTTAATCTCCCTAACAAAGCAAAATGCTCCTTTGGGCATCTTTTGATAACAGCAAAATTCAACTTAGCAATCAACACCATCCACTCTCATACCGTAGAAGTAAACAACAGCAGTTGATGAGAAATGTATATCTGGGCGTTTTGTATCTTTTCTACCTTCCCATTTAGAACCAAGGAAAAAATAGCCATGACTTGACAACATTGCCAAGATAACAGTTGATGCCTTTTTTGTATAACTTTCTACTGACAAGCATTGCTGGTGTAGTTCTCCCGTTCATTACAGAACAATGATCAAAGTTACCTCAGCAGCACACAAGTCATGCAAGTTTGAACTTTGAACTAACAAGTAACAAGTAGTGTAGGTGTACTTCAAAAGTAAAATTTTCATAATTATGCACATGTGCAGCAATTCAAGTACTGACAGAAATGTCTCAAATAAACAAAGGAACCGCAAGAAAAGGATGTCTATGGCCCCAACTGGTAGGAGCCGGGCATTGGCTCATAGTAGGACAACCATGTACTGATATGTTGCAGTGATGCATTCTTAATGCACAGCCGTGCTGATGATCACTAGGCAAGCTGCAAGCCTGCAATTTGTTGATGCTGAGTACATATAAGAACATGAATTCTCCTATTTCTGTGAATGAAAAAGGACAGCACAATCTAGTTGGAATTATTGATTTGGACCTGCCGGAAGGCCTGGTCTGGCTATTAATAGGACGGAGGCGGCATGGCTGATGCTTCAAAGAGCTACATGGGAATGGTAGAACATATCTTCCTAACCTCCTTGAACTTCAGTGCTCCTCCTGCCATAATTCGTCGTCTCCCTTTGTCCAAGCTTGGGCTTGGGAGTCGTCAGGAAATTACAGGGTTACGTCGTGAAGAGATATGGTATGTTACTACTACTTGCAGTAGCTACATGGTAGTTGTTTAATGCTTAAGGCCCATGCTTGATCATTAGGCTCCTCCTTTTTCGGCAGGTGCAACCATCACTTGTGACGCCACTTTGCAGTGAATAGCCCAAACACACAGCTTGAGATGAACATATTCAGAGCAAAGGATCACCGGGGTTACAGGTTGAATGGGGCTGTCTCATCAAGTCAGACTTGGGGAATGAGATAAAATTAGCAGAGTCTTGGGAACATCATGTCTAAACTCCAAACTGAAGCATTCTATATGTACCTACACTGTAACTTTGAATCTTTGATGTACAGTAACGCAAGATGCAAAGGTTCATAGATCCTTGTGATTCACCAAGATGATGTTGTCTAGAGTCCTGCCTAGGTAGCCTGTGGCAACAATAAGCAGAGAGAACAAAAGGCGAATGGGCTCATAGCCTAGTGGAGTGCGCTGGCAGTGGCCAGGCCTCCCGCCCGCGTTCGATCCTTGGAAGGGACGATCGCCGGTGTCGCATGGGGGATTTTCCCCCAATTTATTTTGGTGCAGGTTCTGGACAATCACGTGGCGCTACAGACGGGATTACGACGTGAGCCCGTCCTTTACGACGTTGTGGAGCTTCGGTGATCTACTGAAGGAACGTGTGAGGTGTATAGGTTGTAGCTTCTAGGAGTGTGCGTGTGTGGTGGTGTGAGTGTGCTGTGTGAGTATAGATTCTACAACTTGTATACTTAGGAGTCCAGACTCAAAAAAAAAAAGCAGAGAGAACAAAAGCAACATTTTCTGGCATCCTGGTTACCTCTTACTTGAAGGTGGTGATGAAATCAGGTGATGATTCAGATGAGGGGGAGAAGTGAATCAGCTGAAAGTTGCACCTAACTGAAGAATCGTTGCATCAGACATCTGCAGAGTGCAGAGATTTCACCGGCTAAGTAAGCACTTCTCCTCCAGCTGCGGTTAATGTTTGCTGACCAAAGGGGAGTGGAGCTGGCTTTCTTCTTCCTCCTCTCATCGCGTCATTTACATGAGGAGGTTAATGTTTGCTGACCAAAGGGGAGTGGAGGTGGCGGCGGAGCCGGCGCCGGCGGGGGTGAGGCGGACCGGAGTGGCGCGGCGCGTTCAGCGCCTCTTCTTCCAGGCCTACCGCGACGTCTTCAGGGCCCCAGCATCGTGCCCAGGCTCGACGAGGTCCGTAAAATTCGGCACCGTGCCAAGGCAAACACCGGCCGGCGGCCGCTGCCTCTCGCTGCCGGCATAGCGAGGGGCCGCCGCGGGGACTTCCGGTCTGGGCATTTTGGGGCCGTACGTTGCTCGCGAGGGCGGCGGCCGCCGGCCAAAGGCAGCTGTTGGGGCCGCAAACTTGCGCGAGATGCACCGCAAAGGGGGCGAGTGGTGGAGGTGCCGCCGGGCGCCGTCCAGGACACTAAGAAAAGGTGGTCTTTGCCACAACTCACTAAATTTTCTTGTCTTTGCTCAAACACACTAAAATTCTATGGCATTTAGGTGCTGGACACTATAACACATATTATAATATATCCTCATCAAATAGGTACCAATACATTTATAAAAGACAAGTGTACCCTTCTCATTCAAAGGCTTGATAACAGCATGTTCTCCACCATGTTCTTGACGGATTCAGCAGGTTTAGCCTACTCGAACAGAAGCTTGTAGGATGAATTGGGATCCATCTTAGACATACAGGGGCACAAAGATGTACAGGATTTTTTTTCGAACAATTCGGGGGGGGGGGGGAGTAATCCCCACCTACTATATATTGAACGAAGCGCAATTGTACATCGCTACTCCCGGCATACCAGGAGAGAATTTACAAAGGGAGAGGGGGTGAGATGATTAGATACAAGAGTAGAGGTGAGCACACCAAGCTTCGATGTAAATCGAGTGAGCCTTGTACCTCACCTCCCAAACTTCTAAATCATGTAAAGTCCTACTGACTACTTCATGAGCAGGGAGGTCTTGCCGATCGAAAATCTTCGCGTTTCTCGCGTTCCAGATATGCCAGAGCAGCACCAGAGCCACGTCGGTTCGGACTTGATCAGGGAGCGGCAAGTTGGCGCCAAGGAGCCAGGGCTGTTTGTGTGTCGCGCCCTCAGGCGAGATGCCCAGAGAGGCCCAAACTTGTTGGGCACGAGTGCAGTGAACAAAAATATGGTCATCAGTTTCAAGGATGAGGCTGCAGTAGTCACAGTTTGCATCCTCCCGGCGACGGAGGTTTTTATGGTGCAAGTTTGCTTTGGTGTTTAGACGCCTGTGGACAAGCAGCCAACCAAAAAATCTGACCTTCCCCGGGAGGTGTGTGTTCCAAACTCGCTCTGCGTCTGGGACTGGAGTATCCTTCTCGTGCATCAGGAGATAGGCGCCTCTAGAGCTGAAAACATGCAGGGGGGTCTGTCGAGCACACAGTTATCCTCCTGGGGGGCGAGCTGAGTGAAAAGCAAGAAGTTCTGGAGGAGGCCGAGTTCATCTGCGGCCACAGTCGTCAGGCGTGGTCTGAGGTGCTGAGCAAAACCGTGGGCAAGAATGTCACTCACAGAGCCATCCGTGTTCGTGAGATGGGAGAAGAGCACGGGGAAAATGCGAGCAAGAGGGTCACTGAGCATCCATTTGTCGTGCCAGAAGGAGGTGCGGCGCCCGTCACCAACCTGGACCGATGTGAGGGAGCGGTACCGAGGAAGTTCTGCATCCACAAGGCGGTGCAAGAAGGAGTCGTTGTCGGCCCTTGTCTGGCGGTGGTACCAATTCTTCCAAGGAAGCGCGATGCGATCATGTAACTTGTGCACAAATTTCAGGAGCAGACAATGGTTTTGGTCCTCAAGGTTTTTAATCCCGAGGCCGCCACAACGTTTGCTCTTGCAGAGTTTATCCCATTTCAACAGGCATTGCGCGCCATTGCACTTATCCTCCCCCGTCTAGAGGAAGGCGCGACGCCGGGCATCCAGACGTTCGATCACAGTTTTCGGGAGAAGATGAGACGACATGAAGTACACCGTGAGGCCTCCCAAGACAACATTGACCAAGATGAGTCGGCCCCCATAGGAGAGCAATTTTGCTTTCCAGCCCGAGAGATACTTGTCAAAGCTATCAATCAGGGGTTTATAGTCGGCTACTCGGAGTTTATGGGGGGGGGGGGAGGCAAACCAAGATAAGTCCGGGGAAAACTTGAGATAGAACACCCAATAGATTCAGCCATGGCAACCGCGTCCGGATCAGAGGTATGCAGAGGGACAAAGGTAGATTTGTGGAAATTGATAGACAGCCCCGTTGCCGTCGAGGAGTCGTCAAGGATGCGTTTCAGGACCCGCATCGAGTGAACATCCCCTTTCGAGAAGATCAGTGTATCATCGGCATATTGAAGGACCGGGCAAGGGAGAAGGGGGTCCACCGGGTGGCACAGATCACCGCTAGCACAGGCACGACGGATCAGACGCTGCAGGACATCAGCAACTATGATGAAGAGGTAGGGAGAGATCGGATCGCCCTGACGAAGCCCACAGCGACAGTTCATCCATCGGCTAGGGACGCCGTTGAGCACGATGGCAGTTTTTCCAGTCGAGAGGACTCTGTTGATCCAGTGACACCATCTGTCATCGAACCCCCGAGCATGAAGGATTGCATCCAAACTCCCCCATTCAACAGAATCAAAAGCTTTTTTAAAGTCCAATTTGAGGACAGCAGTGGGGACTTTTCTTTTGTGGCAGCAGCTCAGCAGATCAGCGGCATAAACAAAATTTTCAGAGATACTACGGCCATGGATGAATCCAGTTTGATCAGCATCGATGATTCTTGGGATTGCTGCACGGAGGCGGTTTGCCAAAACTTTGGTAAAGAGTTTCATGGGGCAATTCTGAAGGGAGATCGGTCTGAAGGCGTCTGCAGTACACACACCACTTTTTTTGGGGATGAGGATAAGGTGAGCTCTGTTTAAGCCATCTAAGTCCAGAGAACCATCGAAGAAGCTCTCAAAGAGGGAAAGGACTTTGTCACGGAGGGTGTGCCAGAATTTTTTGTAGAAAGATGGACCGAACCCATCAGGGCCAGGGCTGGCGTTCATGTCCATGGAGAAGAGGGCACTGGAGATTTCATCCATGCAGAAGGGGCGCGACAGGTCCAGTCCGGCAACGCCTGTTGTCGGATAAAGTTCAGAGAGCGAAAAATGCCAAACAGTGGCACAACTGGAACTCAGCAAATTGCTGTAGAAGTTTTGCAGGATTAGTGCTTTGGCGTCGTGGGATTGGAACGTCTGACCATCGTGTTCAAGACAATGGATGAGATTTTTCCTCCGGCGGCTAGAGGCAGCAGAGTGGAAGAACCTGGAATTTTTCCTCCGGCGGCTACAGGCGTTCACGGTTGTTGTCTTGGATTGCTTGAGCAGCCAGGCGACGGAGGGATAGTTCTCCACGGGTCAGGGGGCGTGATTCCTCCAGGAGGTCAAGAGCATTTACAAGAACGCGGGTGTCAGCATCTCTCTGTTCCAGGGGGTTTGCCGTCGAGCCCAGCTGCGGCATTCCTTCCGGCAGTTTTTGAGATAGTGGCCGAAGGAGGTGGCCGGGAGGAGAAGCGCTGAATTGATCATGGAGATAAAACTGGGGCGCTGCAGCCACGCGTTCTTGAAGCCGAAACTAGAGCTCCGGGGAATCTTGGTTGAAGCCGAGACCACGAGGGGGACATGGTCAGAGGTGAAGCGGGCTCTAGAGGAGAGCGAGGTGTTGGGGAAAGCCGCGTCCCATTCAGTGTTAACGAAGCAGCGGTCAAGTCGGACCAGAGTGGGATCCTCTCATCTGTTGCTCCACGTGTAGGCCCGATCAACAAGAGGAAGTTCAATGAGGGCAAGGTCGTGAATGGTCGAGTTGAACATGTCTGCTTCAGAGAGGCAGAAGTTCTCAGAGTTTTTGTCATCCTGAGAGCGAGTGGGATTAAAATCGCCAATAATAAGCCAAGGCCCCGAGATGGTTTGCGCTACAGACGCAAGTTCGGAGAGGAAGAGGGGTTTATCTGTCCGTTCAGTGGGAGCATACACATTTGTTAGATGCAGATCCGTCCCATCAGCATTCAAGTGGAAGGTCGTAGTTCTGAAGAAGGTGTGAATCACCTCACCGGTCATGGAGCAAACCGAGCTATCCCAGGCAGTGAGAATCCCCCCCGAAGCCCCAACTGAGGGATTGGCAGAGAAGGAGGAGAGTCGCACAGGGAGGAAGTTCTTGCGTTTTGCAGCTGGGATGAGTTCGAGCTTTGTCTCTTGCAGACAGGCGAAGGTAGGACGAACTGCAATGAGTTCGGCCAGAACATCCTCGCACCTGCTAGCTTGCCCCAGACCCCGAACATTCCAGGAGAAAAAGGAGATGATCTTATGTATCATGAGAGGGGGAGAACACCAGGTAACAGAACTGAACTTTATAACAATCACAACACAAGAACGAAATGCAGATGTACACACTACGCTGGCCACCGCAGAACCGGAACAAAGACCACAAGGACCTATGTACCCTCTGGCTACAGGTAAGGGAGGACACAACTACGGACTCACAGACCCCCAAAAAACACAGGCGGGGGAAGGCATTTGCGCGGAACACCCTACGCAATGCAGCAGCTTGAACAAGCCGACCAACACACCGACTACACCTAAATAGCAGAGGAGAGACATCTCGGGGAGACCACACAGCTCCTGAGATATCCCGCCCTGAACAGCAGGACGAACGAGCCAACATCAGACAACATCAGACACCATCTTCCACCTCAGAGAGGTGGGCCAGACCACAGACGCGCCCCAGACAGCGCAACCGGGCAGAGGGGACCCTCGCAGGCGGGGGACGCTCGAGAACGCCCGACTCCTCCAATGCCTTCTTCATGCGCTCAGACGCCTTGGACAGGTCGAGCTGAGCGGCCTTGACGCGCGTGGCCTTGGAAGTGGCGTCGGTGTAGAGCGGGTCCTCCTTGGCCGCCAGGCGGCGGCTACGCCGCACCTTGGACGCACTCTCTGCGGCGCGACAGCGTCGCACCCGTCGGCGCCGGATGGTGACCTCGTGCTCTTCTTCCGCGAGCAGGTCGCAGAGAGAGGGCATGGGGGAATGTCCGCGACAACTGGAGCGCGCCACCTCCTCCACCTCACAGATAAGGGACGGAGGAGGAGCAGGTGGAGGAGTACGAGGGCAGACAGGAGTTGGTAGATCGCGGATCACCACAGGGGGCACACCTGCAAGGGATGGAGCACGGGAAAGAGCGAAAAAGGCACCAGTAGTGAAGGTCCAAATGGGCACTGAGGGGAACAGCGGGACCCCCAAGGTGCGACAGTCGCAGCCGCCACCTCTGGAGTTCGACCCTCCGCTCGCCCGGAAGGACGGGAAAGCGGGACATGCCCGGCACCCAGGCCTGGCGAGTGGGCCGGACCAGCCCGGGGAGTAGCGGCCAGCACGGGAGTCGTCGTCGCTGTCGCTATCGTTGTCGTTGTCGCGGAGGTCGCCGGGGAAGTCGTGGTCGCTCGGGGCGGAGTGTCAGCGGGGTGCTCCCACCAGTCGACAAGGTGGAGCTTGGCGAGGCCCGAAACCTTGCCCCTGGGGTTGCAGACGAGGAGCTGCGACGTGATCACTGCGTCCTCATCCAGGAGCAGCAGCACCCAGACTGCCGAGAAGTCCGCAATGCCGTCGTCGCTGTGGACGTCCGTCACCCTGCGAAGACAATGTTTGTCGAAGCAGCACACCTGCCCAAAGACATCAAAAGATCTGCGGATGCCCGCCTTGTTCCAGTGCTCGGGGTGGTAGTTGGTGGCAGCGACCTCCACCAAGCGCCGGTACGGGCAGATGACCCGGAACTCCGCTTCTTCGTGGCGGATGAGGGTCAAACGGAAGCCCCCGAAGTCAATGGGGCCGCGACGGATGGAGGTCTCGCGGAAGTAGGTGTGTTTGAACACAACCATCACAAAGATGAACAGGATGAACAAGAGTACGATTTACTTTGCAAAATCGAGTCTACAGTCAGCCTAACCCTAGGAGAAAATGGCAAGAATCTTACCCGTCGAGAGGTTCCTCCATCTCCAGGCACGAGCGAGCGCCCCCACCCTGCCACGAGAGGGCGTCGCCGCAGTGACAGGCCGCCGCGGAGGGAAGGAACATGCCCGGTCAGCCTTGGGGCGCGACTGTGCGCTTGGAGCAGGGCGGGGCAGCAGCAGGAGACGGTCTCCGGCCGGATGAAGGAACTGGCGAGCATGACGTTGACTCGCGGGAGCAGCAGGACTGCAGGAGCCGCGCAGGTTCGAGGAACTACGGTTCATTTTGGCCATCCCCGTGCGGCAGCAGGCAAAGAAGACAATAGCAGGGGTAATTTCGTCTTTTCACTTACCTTTCTATTAAAAAGGAATCTCTATCTCTACCTAATAATAATAATATATAATATATAATAATATATATATAATATTAATTATATATATATAATATTAAAGTAAGGATCGCTTCTGGTCTCTTTTTTCGTACGTCGTCCGAACCGTGAAGTTGCGGAGAAAAACTCGCTGAACTGGACAAAAACCGAATGTCTACCCTCTAAACCGGAGGAAAACCGGGTACTGCATGTAAAACCAACCGTCCGCTGAACCGGCGAGGAGAAAAACCAGCTCCCGTGCGAAAAACACGCCCCCCGTGTGGACCAGGCTGGACCCGTCGTCTCCCGTGCTCGGGAAAAACACTCCCCCCGCGTGGACCTCTCTGAGTCAGTCAGCAGGTGAGGGGAAAAAAAGAAACCCCCTCGAAAAAAAAAACATAAAATAGAAATCTTCTTTATTTGCAAAAATACTATATATACGTGCATACAAAACATAAACTCTAGATTTACATCGTTTATCAGCTGGAGCTAAAAGGACATGTGTTAAAAGTTCATATACGCTTATTGTGCCTACTAATGTTATAATACTCAAATGTTTGTAGATTGGATCATGCTGACTTGGATTAAATATTATAATTAAAGATGTGGTCGGGTTATATTGTATAATATGATTGTACTTGTTATTTTATCCCTGTTAGTCTTGCCTAAATAAAAAGAAACAATGAGTATTTGAGAATAAGCAAATATGTTAAGGAAAAATAATATTTATTTCCTAGCAAATATGTTAAGGAAAAATAATATTTATTTCCTAGCAAATGTATGGTGCAGTACTAATTCAAATTTGGACGTCCTATACAATTAACACTTGGCAGCAGGCTTCAGGTTCTAGTATGTAGTGAACATGGCCCCATTTGCCATTTGTTCGAGTTGATTTTGGTGATTTATGCTAACACAAGCAATGAGACTAACCATATTGTCTAGCATGTCTTTGTAGGCACCATGGATGTTACCACATGTTAACATACCATGCCCAAGTTAACATACCATGCACATGTTAAGTTACTTATAGCAAAAATGAAGACATCTAGATGTACAACTAAGGTTGTTCTAGTGTGAAACTCCCATCTCAAAACAAGGTTTGCAACCTATAGCCAATCCTAACATGATACTACTCTAGGAAAGTAAAGGCAAGCAAAGATTGCAATAGAGTAAATGCGGAAACGTAAAGAGAGATGAGAGGAAGCAAACTCTTGACACGCGATTTATCCTGTGGTATCGGTAGGCACTAAGCCACCCCTAGTCCACGTTGTTGAAGCACTCACACAAGAGTATTGCTTCCCGGGCACCAAGTCTCTCCCAAGAGCACCACTTGACTCGCCACAAAGGCTCGCCACTTAGGCACCCGCCAAGCTCCCTTGATCACCTTGATGCCGCCTCCACTAAGGAGCTTCTCCACCAAGGAAGAGGGTCTCCACGTCCCCCGCACAAAGTGTCCTCGCCACTCCACACCAAGCCGGAGGGGCGAAGACGATTGCCGGTGAGCCACTTAGGCCCCAAGGCTTCCGGCGCACCTTGTACAACTTGATTCACTCAAGAATCACCTCACAAGGTTGGCACAACCTTGCACTCACTCAGCTCTAAGCTAAGCCTAGCACTAAGCACATACACTAAGCATATGCAAGTCTAAGGATGAGCAATTTAACACTTGGATGGATTGGATATGATCTTCTAGGTGTCTTGCACTCCTCTACACTTCCACACAATCCAGCCTCCTCAAATAGGTGAGTGGAGGGGGTATAAATAGCCCAAGGCACTCAGCTAGCCGTTGGCTAACCGCTCACTGAAAAGTTGACCGTCGGATGAACCGACGCCTACTTTCCAGGAGCATCGGTTCATCCGGTGCCCCTCCCACGTCACGTAGCCGTTGAAGTTCTCTGTCAGAACTGCTCCGACGCTATGCACCGACGCTACGTCGGATCATCCGGTGTTGAAGTACTCTTCGCCAAAACGTCTCTGTTGGTTTCTTCGTAATCGTCGGAAGGACCGACGCTTCCTCTGACAATGGTGTCGGTTCATCCGGTGCTTAAGGCTTCGTCTTGGCGCGTCTCTGTCTTGATTCAAACTGAGCGTCGGATAGACCGACGGTGTCCTCTCTCAGACCGTCGGATCATCCAGTGCTACTGTCTTCGCTGCTCCTCCTCTGAAATTCATCCGGCACATCTAGAAAAGGGACCGTCGGTTCATCCGACGGTATCAAGTTAACTCCAGTCGTTGCGCGGTGTACCAAGTACTCCGACGCTATGCTCCGATGGTACCGTCGGTTCATCCGACGATGGCCTTTTTCTTCTTTTCCATTGCGTCTTAAACTTGGATCTTTGCTTCAACTTAACATACTTAACATGCCATCACTTATAGCCCCAAAATATATACTAAATCCTCATTTTTGCTATAAGTAACTTAACATGTGCATGGTATGTTAACTTGGGCATGGTATGTTAACTTGGTAATATCCATGGGACCTAAGAATGCTTACAAGGACATGCTAGACAATGTGGTTAGTCTCATTACTTGTGTTAGAATGAATCACCAAAATCAACTCGAACAAATGGCAAATGGAGCCATATTCGCTACACAAAGGTTATTAATGTGGAATCCTAAATACGTTTTAGCATGGGTGCTTATTAGTTACCCCCAGAATTCATGCCTTCTCTTCTTGGAGAAAATTAAAGTCTTTGTAAAAAACAATTAATATGTAGATTAAATAAGCAAATACTGTCTCGTTGTTTTTTTCTTTACCCTCTGCTTCTCTGTGTGTTCACCGTGTGAAGATGGTGGGAGGAAAAGTCTGGGGCTTGGCTTTAGACCGGAGCTTTGGTTTTGCGTCTGTCTCTTTTATCTGTGTGAGAAACCTGTAAGCTGGTATCCCCAGCGAGTGGTGTTTCGGTCTGTAAGAAAACTCTATTTGCTTTCTATAAAAGCAGGATTAACCCTTTGTCAAAAAATAAAAAAGCAAGTACTCCCTCCGTCCCAAAACATAAGGACTTTTTGACTTTTTATGATCACATTTGACTATTCGTCTTATTCAAAACAATTGTGAGAATACTATTTATTTTGTTATGACATGTTTAATCATTGTGTATATTTTAAGTGTACCATAATTGTTTTTATATTTTCAAAAAAAATTGAATAAGACGAATGGTCAAACGTGATTAGCCGAAGTCAAAAGTCCTTATATTTTGGGATGGATGGAGTAGAGAGTAGTGTACAACATCTCTACATGTTTTAGTTTTTTTTATTTATTTTCAAGCGTTTGGAAAGATACTATTGTGCATTGACTATACTATCCAATTAGCACCTTTTCGTTATTCCTTTATTAGCTAAGAAAAATCCTGAATTAGCAGTGACGATTGATATCGTCTCAGTGAGTGAACGACCACCTTTCTTTTGAATTCAGGAAAAAATCTAAGTAATATAATGCTGGTGACTTATATAATAAGCTTATATCCATGCAAATCCTCGGAGTTAAGCTAGGCATGCAACTTATTGTTATCGCAGGCTAAGCTAATATTCAAGCTAATGAAGTCAAACAAACGCAGTACTCCCTCCACCCACAAATGTAGCACTCACACGCGTTGAGCTCTGCAGCCGCTAGATGCAAATATATGCAGCTAGCACTGATAAATGGATGTGCATGGTTCTTATAGCTTACGCCCACGCCGATCTCAATGCACAAATTGGCTGCTCGATCCATATATTGCACATTCACACATGTAGATGTAGTGCCACAATAATGCATGTAGCCATCTAAGAACATGGTGCATGCAGTCATGCCTAGAGAGGGGCTTAAGGAGCCATCGGGAACTCATCATGCACACAGACGCATACTCCTGCTGATGCTGGCTGACCTGTCGTCTTTCGTCTCACACAGTTCCGTACTAGCAAATCCTATCACATCGTCTATTGATGGATGCTCTTCATTTGTGAGACGATCCTCTCTGTACACGTAGAAGGCTTGAGCAAATACATCCGCATCTCGTCCGTTCAGCAACTCGATTTGGAATATAGAATTTTGTGTGCTTAGACATTTCTGTACGAAGGTTAGTTAATTAAACACAAGGTTTTAATTTTTTAATCCAGTGCCAGCCTGAGGGCGATAAGAATGCAATGCAGTAACACCAAATGGCAACAAGGCATCGGTATTATAGTATGAATCATGATGCAAGAGGCCGGAAAATATTCCTTTTTCTAAAAAGAAAGAGTTCTTCATATATGTTCTGTTTAATATGCTTCAAGAATTCGATTCTTTTTCCATAGAAAAAGGAGAAGAGAATCCAATCTTGCTATCTAGGTGATATATTTTGTGCTGAAAAATATGCTAAGACTTTCGTTCATGTATCTACCGCAATTGATGAACTGAAAAAAATTAATTAGTTGACGTTTGAAAACGATACTTGGAGCTGGAGCGATGAGGAGTGACAGCGAGTGTGACATTGTATTTATGTCATGATAGCCCAATCCAGGCTATATATGTATATTACAAAAAAATAGTTACTTTGAATGCAACGAGCAGATTGGCCACGCAAACAAACATAGATGCTCAGGTTTCATGTGGCAGTAATATAATTACAGTGCAGCAACTTGACTTTCGCTTCAATCCAAAAAAAAGACCATGAATGAAGTAAACTGAGTTGTTTTGGACCTGCGCAAAGGCAAATAAAAGAGATCCAGATACAAATAATAAGAGTACACACGTTTACAGAATCTCTCTTCATTCCCAGCTTGTCCATTCGCAGTCAGTGCATGCACAGCTGATCCTCTGCATCGACTGCATGCCACCGAGAATCCATGGGGCACCAGCTTTGGGTGTACCTCCTACGATACAAGGGAACAATGGCTCGGCCAGCCGCAGAGATAAGCCGTGTCCTTCATTGTTCAGCCCGGTTGCTACAATTAGTGCTCCTTATGATGGCTATCATGCGATGGCAAGTTGGAAACCATACGAGTATGTCGATAGGCCTGTTGGACGAAGCAACGTGGAGGTTGTCGTCGTTGTTTCTTTTTTAGGTCTTTTACAACGCACAATACTACCCTGTACTACCGGTTGAAAATGACTCATATGTAATAGAAAATGACCTATATGTAAGGATCAAACGGTTGAGATTAATTCCATACTACCGATTTTTTAGCTGAAGTATGGATAGTATTCGTAGGTAGTATGGGTAGTATAAGGGTATGATTGGAAATAAAAAAATGGTATTGTTATAATATATGAAATGTAATATATGAAATAATGTGTATGTAATTTTATCTATCTACTCCGTAACTAACATCGTCATTTCATTTCTGAACTCTCTCATTCCCCACTCGCACTGGTGGCGCGTGGGTGGCGCCGGCGCGGTAGGGATCGACGGCGGGATTCGTGACCCGCGGTGGAGGACGTACAGGCTGACGACAAGCGCCACAACCCGGATCGGTGTGACATAGAACATGACGGCAGCGACAAAGTAGAACACCGTGAACATCGTCGTGGCCCTCGGGTCCCTCCACGCGAGCAGCGACCGCACTCGCTCCCCCCTGCGTGGCCACGCCCCCAGCCGTCGCCTGGATCCGCCTGGACACCCTCTGCAACCAGTCGTACCGCACGCACACCACGACATTGGTCCTCGATGTCGGGAGCGTGTCCAACTCCTCGTCGAGCTCATTGGGGTGCACCGCCTCAGCGCACGAGAGCTTCACATCCATGTGCGGCGGCCGGCGTGAGCGGCATCGGTAGTTCCAGAGGCCCACGGCGGACATGTACAGGAACACGGGCGTCGAGCGGCACAGAGTCTGGCCACCTGCGGCCGACGACCGCAGATAGGCAACTTTGCAGAATGCAGTGGCATGCCCTGCAAAAGGGAGCGGCGGCCGGCCCGTAGGTGGCGGCGACGGTCTACGGGATTTGGAGGAGTAGGAGGCTGCGACAGCGGCGCAAGTGACCAAATCGACAGGGATGATGCGCCGCTGCCGGCGGCGGCCGGCGACGCGGGGAATGGAAGGAGGATGCCCTAGTGGCGCGGCGCGAGGCTGGAGGGAGGATGCCCGGCGGCGGCAGTGGTGCGGGACTGGAGGGAGGATGGCGGTGGCGACGCGGGACTGGAGGGAGGATACCCGGTGGCGGCGGCGCCGCCGCAATGGAGGGAGGATGCACGACGGTGAGAGGACCTCACATGTGTGCTGAATGGAGGGAGGATCTCGCAGGTGCGCACGGGTGAATGGCAGTGGGGAAATTGTTTCCAAATAATATATATCAAGGAAATTTACCATTTTACCCATAGCAAAAAACCAAAAAAACTGATAATACTACCATATTACCGTTGAGTAGTATTGTGCACCATAAAAGATCTTTTTCTGATAGATTTGTGATAGAACGAGCCCTTGAAGATTGAATACAGAAACAATATCGTGTTATAAATGTACTATCATGCATACAGATTTTTTTTTTTTAGTATTTGGTTCCGAACAGGTCCAAAATTTCGTGAATTTTAGGACGTCTCGGTTGTCCTAAAAAATAGCGAAAATTACAATATTCAACTGAAAATGCAATTATTTTTGCATAATTTATTTGTTAAAAATTACGAATGACGTATATATATTTGTGGGAGACAAAACGAAACCAAAATCCTAATATACCCAGTCCCGAGAGCATCAGCTCATGGTCAGTAACCATGTAATATTAATTCATTATTTGCTGCTTGCCGGATAGGATGTTATGTTACTTTGGAGCTAGAAAAGGCCAAATCCGTTATAGATAAGAGAGTTTGTTGATGCTTCCCATTCCCAACCTACTTGTTTGAACATGACTTCCCATTCCCAACCTACTTGATTGAACATGTTTTAGTGCTCATCTCCGTCTTGGGCTCAATGTCCCCAAGCTTAGGTTTGCGAGTGGTCAGGAACTTGTTGTCACACCCTGAAATTTCTAATTTCAAGATGTGAATAGAGAGAATAATTAAACAACAAATTTCTCATAATTTCTAAAAAAATTTCAATATTTATTTTCTTCACATGGAATATAGTATAGGAAAAAGGCATTGTTTGTTTTTCTGAATTAAATAAGTGCATTCATGCCGATGCATTTCGATGTTTCATGAGTGCAAAACGGTTTAAAAACACGTTTAGGTGTTGTCCAAAACCCTTCCGAGAATTTTCCGAATTTTTCTGGAATTTATTCTCATTTTTCTCTGAGCTTATTCTATTTATTAGAAGGCTCTAAAATCTTTTTCATGAGCTCCAAATATTTTATTGGATTGTTCGTGTCTCAATCTATCTGTGGGAATTTTCCTAGATTTTTTGGGAATTTCATAATAGTTTTCGTGGCTTTATTGAATTATCTAGCTATTTCTAGATTATTTTTTTCACGAACAAATTTTCTGAAAATAAAAAGAAATCTTTTTCTTTTCCCTCTCCTTCCTTTTCTTTTGGCCTATCAAGCCTTTCAGCCCAGCCGCTATAGTCCTACGCTGCTCCCTTATCTTCCCTTTCAGGTTTGCGCTTTGCTCGGCCCGAATCAACCGGCTCAATTCGCGGCCCAGCTCCACTCCGTGGTCGTTTACCAGAAGTCTGCAAAGGCCCCTCGAACTCCTTTGACATGCTCGCGTTTTCACCCCGGCCAGCCTTTCGGCCCAGTTCAGCCGTTGACGGCCCGACCCAGCCCGCTCCGACCCGCACCCTCCCGGCCCAGCCGCAAGCCCACGCGAGGCCCATCTGGCCAAGCCAGCCATGGCCAGGCACGGGCGTGGCGGCCGACAGGAATCCTATATACCTTCCGGAAGATTTTTTTCATCTTAACTTTCAATGTTTGAGATTGGTGCAAGTTACCTCCACCGTCCGATCTTTCCTGCTCGGCTGCTTAGACTTTTTTTTTTCCGTTCCACCCATTTTTCTCGTTCCGTTGCGATCTGACTCTTTGCCTTCGAGGCTTCGAGAGCCACCGCCGGGTTCCATGGCGTCGGCTCGCTCGCCGCGCCGCTCTCCTTGATCCTTGGCGTGGTGCTCGGCGGGACGGTGGAATCTCCTGCTACCTCAAGCGGTGGAGCACGGTGACCCCTATTCCTGGGGGGGGGCTCCACCTTGCTTGCCTCGAGGTCGGATTCAAGGAAGTCTTCATCCTCTCCGCCACGGCCGGCGACTAGGTTTCGCGTGCGGTGGTGGCGGCATCGACGCCGTCTTCCAGATCGGTATATTTCGTGCCTCTCTCCCCCTCCCTCCCCTTCCCCTGATGCTTCAGTTTGTTTAGCTTTCCACCATTAGTAATCAGCAAGTCTGCGGAGCTGAACCCTAACCAAATCTTGGTTTCTTCTCGCGATTCCCCCGGTTCTAGCCATTAGTATTTCACGTTACTTTAAGGAATCAGGTTACGGAGGTTTCCCTTTGTGTGAGATTTTAGAACGCTCTTATTTTTTATCCTTTCTACACTGTGGACAGGATGCCGTTCGAATTCGGCTGTTTGTTCTCTCACAAGCTTTTTTGAACTCTACTGTTCAGGCAGGCAGTTTCTGCTGCAGAGCGCAAATATAAGTTAGATGGTGTAGCAGGGGCCTGCACTTTTTGATGGATTGGAGGGGTAATTCAGCAGTGGGAATGCGATGATTCACAGGAAATTCTAGTCTCTGCAATGTTTTTCACGTCTGTTTTCAACTCTTTGTCATGGACTTGAATAGAAATCGGAAGTGCTGTTAAGGAAAATTCTATTCTTAGCTGATGCCTGTGAACTTAATACCTTCAAGTAGCACTGTGATGTATAGGCTGGAATAGAGTTTTGTTACGGTAATGCAGAGTAATTGCGAACTGTTGATCTGGATAGGTTTTACTACAGATTACCTTAGCAATGCCCTATGTTTAAATGAGTAATAAAATCATATTTTTAGGCGCTTGAAGTATAGAATCTCTCTTTTTGTTCGTGTACTGAAACTTAGTTTTTTTCTTCTGGGATAGGGATTTGGACAGGATACTTGAAACAATGAGGTCATCTCGAGCTGCCAGGGCCAACTCCAGCTCTGACGGTGATTCCAGCTCTGACGGTGAGGCACCAGTGGCTGATGCACAAGGCTCGCAGTCATCATCCAGACGGCAGCGGGTTGCTGTGCGGAAGGTACCTGCCAGCCGGCGCCCTCAGGAAATAACCTTCTCTGATGATTTTGTTCAGCCCCACCCCCGTGCTCGAAAGAACCCAATGCCAGCCGTTACCAGAACTACTCGGCGGGTTGGCAGGCCATCTGCAAAGGCACAACAACATGCTGAAACAACCAACAACAATGAGGTACCCACTTTTTCCACCCTGTTTCTCAAACATATAAATGTGATTCAATAATTTTTGTGCCTCTCTGATTTAGTAGCAATAGTGGACTGGCATAGGGTTCAGTAGTTCAGTAATCCCTAGAAACAGAAAATATGTCAGTAATATAAATGTCCAGGTCCTAGATAATTTCAGAGTAATTTAAGCCTAGGTAATCAACTAAGCCACACAAAAGCTTCCTGTTATGTTGTTAATGGGCAGTCAGCCAAGGATTTTGCATGGTTTTTTTTTGTGTATAATGGGGTTCTATGGGTTTGTGTATAAGGTAGCTCAATAGTTCAGTAATATGTGCATAGCAGAATTAAACTACTGGACACACTTTTTAAAAAATTTATGTCTTACTCCTGACTTTTTTGTTTGTTTCTTTTTTTTGTTTAATTTAACAGGAGACTGCCAATTACCCAATATTGCGATGCTCCCCTGGCCCCATGGTGAACATCCTGGGTTCAATGAGTCAAGATATGAAGAAAAGTCTTGAACAAATTGGTTTCAAAGATTTTTTAGGGTTCAACTTTGGTGGAATTGATGAAAGGGGTCTGGTTTACTTCCTCATGGACCATGTTGAGATGGACCCTTTCCGCATTGAAATCGATGGGAGGGTGCTGCCACTTAATCGAGAAGTTGTGAAGTTTGTGCTTGGTATACCTGATGACCCTAATGCTCTACCAGTTGTTTCTGGTTTGGAGAAGAATAATCACAAAAAGGAGTTTAGGCGTTTGTGCGAGTCCAGAGGCCTGAGGGACATGTACAATGAGAGAAAAAAGATGTTCCCAAAGCGGAAAGATTATAGTGCACTGAATGCAAACGAGGTCTATAGATGGGTTGTTGAAGAATTTGCAATGAAAGGGAATGGTGACGATTGGAGCGTCACATGCTTCTCTATGGCTTTGCTTGATGGGATCTTGTTCCCCACCACCAGTGTGACATTACCCGGGGAAATCTACCGCTACTGCAAGGTTGTTGGTGATGTCTGCCAATTTGACTTGTGCACTGCTGTCATTGAAGATCTGAAAATAAAAGTCGGCAAGTGGAAGAAATCGTCTCAAAAGAAGACTCCTTCGGTGCAGGGTTGTGCCATACTCCTTCTGGTAACTGCCCACTGCCTCATCTTGCCATTTTCAGTTAGTAATTCAGTATTCAGTGGGTTTTTTGGAAATCTGCTACTCCTGTAATTTATATCAGTAATTCAGTAATTTCCTATAATATACTATCACCAGCCACCAATTCAGTATATCAGTGTTCAGTGTGTCACTAATGTCGTGTATCCAATACTTTTTAGTATGTTAGTAACTCAGTAATTGCTTATACCATACTACGACTCTACGACCAGTTTACTTATGTTTGCACTCTATCTTTTTATTCCGTTCAATCAATCAATACTTAGCGTTCTTTTTTGCCAGCTTTATTACTTGGACAACCTCCATTGCCCACAACACATGGTTAAAATTGCATCACAATTACCACGTGCTGCTCACCTCACCGCAACCATCGCCGACAAGATTGCTAAAGCTGATAGGAAAATACTCCGTGATGGGTCCGTGACATACGGGAATCTGCCAGTAAGTTACCTTATTAACCCATTAGTTATCGAGTCCAGTAATATTTGGACTGTTCACCTATCCTTTCTATAATTTTCTTTTTAGACTGACACTTTTTTCATTAATGGCAGTTTCGCAGCAAAATTGGGACATGCTATGAGAATGTGCGGGCTGACGACCCCCCACCCCCAGTTGTGTCTCCTATCAAAGCTGCTCCACTGAGGCACACAGTAACACAATGAATTCTTTAATGCAGAAATACACACACTAAGACAGTGTTTCAGTAATTTCGTACAACATTGTAATTATGTAACTTTTTCTGCGAATAGGTGGACAATGATAATGGAGGAAATTGTGACAGCACTCGCCTTGCAGCTGAAGGGACCCAACAGCCTCCTGTGAGTTAGCGCATTAATTCTGTGACACAGTAACACAGTATTTTCACAGTAATACACACAATAACACAGCATTTTCAATATTTTTGTACAACATTGTAATTATGTAACTTATTCTTACAGGAGGACAATGATAATGGAGGGAATTGCGACAGCACACACCCTGCACATGAGGGGAACCAACAGCCTCATGTGAGTTAGCACAGTAATTCTGTGATGCAGTAACACAGTATTTTCATTTTGATTTTTACTGCTCTCCTTTTTATTAATTGTTGTTTTTTATATAGGAAACACATGGTCTAGGCAGCAAGAAGAATGAAGATGGATCTGGAGATAGGATAGCTGCACACGTGCTGAATAAGTCTTCCAAAGTAGGGGAGCCTTAGTAGTTTGCTTATTTTATATATGACGTTTTAGCAGACTCTTTTTCTCAGTAACTAAGTAGTATTTTCATGTAACCTCTTCCTCAGCTAGTAACAATTTTTAGTAATGCACTGTTTTTAATCATGTAACTCTTCTCTCAGTATCTAATTAATGTCTTTTTCAGCAATGCTTTACTTCCTGCCTTACCTGCATTTACATTAACCCCAGTAGGTTACTTTGTGTTAATCAATGTGCAATGAAGCAAAATCCAACAATTTAAATGCATATCAAAACATTTTATGTTGGTCATAACAATTTTTTCGACTATAACAGCTGACCTCATTTTCTACTTGTATTCTCTGAGAACTTGCCATCACATGCCCTCCAACTGATTTCTGATTTACTTTTGACTTTTGGATTGCCTGCATTTAAATCAACGCGAGTAGGTTACTTACTATAAATTATCAAATTAGAAAGTCTGCACAGTTTTTTTCTTCTTACCTCTGACACCTTTTTCTTCAACTCCTCACTAGTTATCTTTTGTTTCACTTTCCTTTGTAGGTCTTGAATATTTATTGAAGCAACAGTTGGAAACAAAGCTGCTACTCTCCCATTCCTGTAAAAAAGGCAGGTACTGAATTCTCAAACAAATTTTATTCTCATCGCTAAATGATGCAATTTCATTAGATTTGCACTCAAAAATAAAACAGATTCAATCTATTCGATCACAAATACAAGCTTGCAAAAAATGATCAACCAAATGATCAACCAGGCAAATACAAGCTTGCAAAGCACCTGGCAAGTGCATTCGTAAACTGCACGGAAATGATCAACTAGGAACCCCTATCTTCATCCAAAAAAGTTATTCCTGATGCACAAGTCATATTCTCAACAGAAGCTCAAAAGGTCTTTTATGACAAGTTCACTTCTCAAATCCAGAGTCAGTCACCAAGGTACAATGTTTTTTGTTTTACTTTTTTGGAACTATCTGAATTCTGACAACATATAGTAGTCCTAAAATATACTAGTTCATAGCATTCTGTTATAGTAAAATTAGCTCATCTCTAGAGTCATCAATGTATTTTTTTTCAGCCTACACATCTTTCAAGTTGATAATGTGTGGATCGACACCAGAACACTTGCTTTGTCAATGCGGTCAGGCTGTTGGTTCAATGCTTATGCTATGTTTGCATTTTGCAAAATGTTTAATTCGCAACAAGAAGAAAAGTTGAAGTTTAGGAACCGGAACCCTGGAGAAATTGTTTATTTTTACATGAACAAAAGAATTTCAGTAAGTTGTCTTGTCCTTTCAGTTATTTAATTTGCATCCCTCTGCAAATGCAAATGCCACTGTGGATTGTTCCTGTTTTAAATCTTTTTTCCGGACATAAACTGCCAACAAAATATTACCAGAAAATTTCCAACTAAGGACTTACCAGAAAATATGTTTCAACAGTTACAATTTAAATTAAACATTTATACGAAACTTTTGTATTCAAACTATAACTGAAATGCATACAATTTTTTTTTCAGGAAGTCCTATGTACTAACAATCTTTACCACAATGACATGAGATACTTGTTTCATCAAAATTCTCTTGGAGTGAGGCTTGAGTGTGCTGATCATGTAAGACATTTCCTTATTCCTGCCAACATTTTATTTATCATACAGCCATGTTTTCCTTAATGTTGTTTAATTAACTGTACCAACTTCCAACATATCATGGCTATATTCAGCAATGTTCTCTTCATATGTTCATCTTTTCAATATCTCATCTGCATTTTATCACATTATTCAACATTTTGCCATAAACTAACTAATATTGTTTCTTTACCATATTCAACAATCTTTCATACCATATTCAACATTTTTCGATATTGATAATTTAAAAACTGTAGGTGTTCATCCCATGTGAGCTTAACCATCAGTGGTTTGTCATTGTTGCCAATTTCAAGAAAAAGAGGTTCGATGTGCTAAGTTCAGATTACAGAATGGACAATTACTTGCAATTGGTCAACACCGTGATATATAATTTCAAGTGCTTATTTATGGCAAGGTTCCCAACATTCAAAGAGTTCAATATCCGTGATTTTGAGCCATCCTATCTGGAAGTACCAAAACAAACCTTCAAGTTTGTGCCGCTGAACTTTCTTCAATTTTTGTGGCATCCATGCTCATAGCTAAAATGTTGATTCATTTCTATGCAGATATGACTCTGGCATCTTTGCCCTTCAATTTATGCAAACCTATGATGGAACAACTGTGCAGAAGTTTTCAAATGTATGTCTATAGTACTCTAACACTAAAATGGCCATAAACATTTTACTTGTGTGGTTACATTGCAATTTCAATTCATAAATGCAATTATTTTTTTGTTTCGAATACAACTCTAACAATACATTTTTTTCAATATTAAAGGCTGACTTGCTCGCACTGCGTCAGAGATTTCTATTTCAACTCCTATCATACAAATCCAACAAATTTCTTTCAAAGTTTGTGGACATGCTCCTTTGATCAATTTGTTGCATTCCTAGCTTGTCTTTGAAGGTATGTGTCAACTTTTACATGAATAATTAAGTGTTTTGATTTCAATGCAACATTGTTATACACATTTTCAACATTACAATTGTTACCTTCTCTTTCAAGCCTTTCAATGTATGTGTCAACTTTTATATGAATAATTAACTGTTTTTATTTCAATCCAACTTTGTTATACACATTTTCAACATTACAATTCATTAGTTTTAAAGTCCCAACTTTAAAATGTTATTTGTTCACTAGGTTCAACATTTTTTCTCAAGTTGGACATGTTTATCCAACATTTCAAGATTTCACAGACAGTCAAATATTATTGTCCAAATTTTCAATAATACTTGAGTTTATCCAACATTTGTAGACACACAACAAGATTTTCTTTTTGTTTACGTTGACAGTAACAGAGAGCAATTGTAGTATGCTCAGATGCTAACATTTCAACATTTTACAGACATTCACGGATACTACAATTTCTTCATTTTCATTTACATAATTCAACATTTCAACATTTCTAAATATAATTCTATCTCTATTGTTTTCAGGTGCTCCAGTCTACAACAAAACAACTTTTGGATCCGAGCACTTTGTGAACGATTATGATGTGTCAATTCCTCAAGCTGCATTGTATAATACACACTACTTACATGTCTCGATCACTGCATTTCCTTTTTGACATGTGTTATCTAGGGATAAACATGTAAATATTATATATTATAAACATCGACTTTGAAATACAATTTCAAACTTCAAACTTCATCTTTAAGTACCCACCCATAGATATCCCACTTACAACCACATGCCCAGCAAAAAAGTCAAAAAAAAGTTCAAAACGTTTGCTTTTTCTCCCGCGTCCAAAAATTCAAAAAAAAGTCCAAAAAGTCAAACCAAACGTGCGCGTACACTTTTTTCTCCCGCCTCCAAACATTTAAAAAAAGTCCAAAAAGTCAAAGAAATCACCCCCGCCCGCACCCGCATGTCTATCTAGCTTGTTCGCGCGCTGAGTTCTGTAACGGAACGGAACGGAGCCAGATAGGTGGGCCTAAATGGGTTTTATAGTTTCAACGCTTAGGCAACTTCCGCTAGCCAGATAGGAGCGCCCGGCGGCCGCCGCCTTGGCGTGCGTGCCGTGCACGCCACGGACTGCGCCTGCCCGCGCCCCTTTAAAGCCGCCGCCCGAGACCTCGTGCGCACCCTAATCCCTCGCCCTCGCCCTCGCCCGCTCAGCGCCGCCGTCTGGTGCGCTCGCCGACCGAACCTCCGCCGCCGGCCATCCATCGATTCGGCGCAAGGGAGCATCGATTGGAGGAGCTGCGACCGCCCGAAGCTGCGCGACGTCGAGCTGAGTCCGCGGAGCACCTTCCCGTCGCGAACCAGCCACCGGAGCGTCGCCATCCATGGCGAACCCGAGCCGGCGCCGCTGTCTTCCGCCCGCCGGCCGATTCCGGCCGTCTCCCGTCCTTCTCCCCGCCGGTGCGCCCTCCATCGTGACCCCCTCCCTCTCTTCTATCTTCTACGCCACCCTTGTGAGCCCCTAGCTGCCCAAGACGCCGGCGAGGGAAACCACCAGGGCCGCCGTGCACCTCTTCCAGAGGAAGAAGAAGACCCTTCCTGTTTTACAGATAGACCCCTAGAAGATCATGTAATCCTGTTTCGTTTTTATGTGTCTTGTGCTTTTCATAGTTTAACCCCTAGATCTATTAGGTTCTTACAACCAGATCCAACTAGAGGTTTTTTGCAGATCTAACCCTAACCTTTTATCATTTCACGAGCACTGTTTTAATGTGTCTCGGGAATCTTATTGCTAACCCTCCAGATCTATAGATAATCGCAACTAGGTCCTTTTCATCTTGTTTTCTCCATAGATCCTTTGTTTTAGCTCCGTTTTAATCTGTTCAAGTTGCGTTAGTTTCATAATAAAATAAAGTGCACGTTAGTGATGTGTTCTCATCATGTTTGTTTTCTGAAAATTAATTTAATATTAATTTTGATTAATGGTTAGTTATACATGCTTTTTATAAATAAAAGCAATATAGTACTACACACCGTTTTTTATAATTAATGTTAATATTGATTAATAATTATTTCACATGCTTTTATACATAAAATCTAATTAGATCTTTATCTCGGTTTTCGTAAACCAAATGTTAACTTGTTTAATAATTAATTAACTTTTTCTAATTAAATGTTGATTAGGCTTATACACCGGTTTTGCAAATAAAGTTTAATTTGCATTAATGTCAACATAGGGTATTTTATTTCTAAAATATCCTTTACATTTGTTATGTTAATTAAAATGAACCTAAGCTTATAGTCTTTCGTGATCATAAATGCAAATAGTTCGATAGACGTTCTCCGTCCGCTCTATCTCAGTATCTCTTTTGATCAAGTTTACCTAAAGCTCTAAATCTTTCAGTGTCCGCTCAAGCTCCAACCATGTGCAGCTAATCAGACCTTTCCCTTCTAAGCACGGTTTGTGTGCTTTAGGTGATCCATAGAATCGAGCCTATCCCCTTAGTGCGCTCTTTTTAAAGCTTATCTTTGATTGGTGCATTGTTCTTAGTTTACTTGTTTGTTTGCTTTGTATGCTTGTGCCAATGGTTGATGCGAGTAGAATGAAAGTGGTTCGAGAGCTTTGGAGAGTATGAAGATGAAGAATTCTGAGCAACAACTATTCTCTGGTTAAAGGCAAGTGTGTTCTTGTGCTTTTGTCCCAATAACTTTATTAATCACTATTGCATATGCTTGCATTTAATATTCATGGGTCCTATTAAGGTTTATCCTAGTCTTTATGATCATTCCTTGTCAACCTGGGTTATCTTTTTGTTGGGTAGCTATGCTTAGTTGCTCTACTTGGGTTATGGTGGTTTTAATGAACTCAATGATGAACCTGCTTTACTTTTATGCTATACCTCTAGTTAATACAAGATCACAATGTTTAATCGGAACATGGAGCGACCACCCAGGAAAACCGTACAACCACAAGACATATGACTCTATCCTGGCCGAATAATTAGAAACCTTGGTATTGTAGTGATCTTACCCGAAAGGGGCCAATGGGGAGGCGTTGTTGGGGTATAGACCTGCTCTAGCGGGGAGTTGGGTTTGTTCAATTATGGTGGGGTATTGACCCGCTATGGAGCTTTATGCCCTGCTTCGTCCTGAAACCTAATGGGTTGCTGCACATTAGGGAATCTTTGTAAAGGCCTCGTAGCTTCCCTATGCAATCACACCTTGGTAGTGTGGTATGATGCTTGGCCGGCATCGCATGGTTGGGTCCAAAGTTCTTCGGGACTTTTACGCGACTTGTGGTGAAAGTGTACAACCTCTGCAGAGTGTAGAACTAATCGATTAGCCGTGCTCACGGTCAAGAGCGGCCTGAACCCTCACATGATAACTGAACTTGAAGATGGACTTAAATCATGATCTATCTCTTACCTTTATGCTTAATTGTGGGATGGTATATACTTATACTTGCTAGTAAATAGTTTCTTAATAAAATTGGACCAACTAAAATGTTAAGTGCTTAGAGCCCAGTCCACTATAAAGCATTTGCATTCATACTTTCCCCACACTTGCTGAGTACGACATGTGCTCACCCTTGCTATAAATAATGTTGCTCAGAAAGAGGAAGCTACTATGGAGTTTGCTGAAGATGTTGCTGAGTTCTAAGCGTACGCAACCCCCAGTCGACTGCCTGTGATGTTTGGAGCCTTCGTTTCCAGGATAAGCATAAATCTGTGATAATCTCTCTTTTTCTTACGTGATACTGAACTGTTATTCACTTATATGTCACTATATGTATGAAAATAGATCCTGGCATACATATAGTTATGCACTTGGTTTTCTTTGGAAAAACAGGTGTGACACTTGTAGAGCTATGAACCAAAACAATGTGGTAAGTTACTACAGCTATTTATTTGCCTTGCTGTTCCAAATTGCAAACACGAGCTGGGGGCGCGCAATTATTATTCCAAGTGCTGATCTTGTTGCGCCATGTCCAAGTGAGGATTCTGTGTATGATCAATCATTCTCCACAGAAGCAAGGGTGGTTCTTTCTAAACTGCGTCTCATGTCTCCTCAAATGATTCAGCGCAAATGAGGACTGGTTGAGTTTGTAGGTCATAACTCCAATTCATGCCTGAGTTCAGGTTCATGGATAGTAGCACGAACATGAACTTTGGTTCGGTCCGTTTGAAAGATTGCTGTCCATTGAGCATAATAAACAGTCCAAATTTGTTGCTGTAGTAAGTGTTAACACGAGTAGGTCTTACGCTAATAATGTACTCTAAATTCCAAATATGCCGCAAGATTTAGGATAACTCGCTTGCAACAAGAACTGGGAAATTGTAGTGTTGATATTTTATCACGTTTACCAATTGGAATATTGCTTGTTTGTTCCAACTATTCCAAGAATTAAATCTTCAGAACTTAAATGAAAAGCATTAACTAGTAGTACTTCTAAGGGGGGAATATCTTCCTGATATGCATTGTCTGAATAATAGATGCTCAGATCTTTTCTGGTATATCTACTGATTGAAGCACTAAAAAAATTAATAAACGATGTACAGACGGTTACTCAGAGCTCGAACAATGGGTACCATCGAGAATAGTACTTGGCTCTGAATGAAAGAGATTTGGCATGCAGAGGAGCGTAAATGCCGATCACTTGGCGAGCTTCAGGTTTCATGTGGCTGAGTAATTACAATAAAGCAGGAACATGACTTTCCACATCTCAATCCAAAAGAGATCTAGCTACAAATAAGAGATTCTCAAAGCTTCAAGAGTTACACGTGTTTACATAATCTCTCTTCATTTCCAGCTTGTTTTGTTCGTAAAAAGAACAAAAAGAAACCAGCTTGTTCTGCTTTCAGCAAACAGTTGGTCCTCCATTTCTCTGCGTAGTCTGAACTTGGGCATTGGAGTCACCGGGATCTATGGAGCACGAGATGTTTGTTCTATCTTCTACTACACAATGGCACCACTAGCCAGTAGCCACCATCCGCAAAGATGAGCAGTTGTTCATAGTTCATCTTGATTGCTACCGCATACGTGAGTTAGAGTGTCAGTTACGAGGGCGAGTGCGATGGCAACCAAACGAGTTTGTAGATCGACCTGTCGGATGTATGACACATTCTCTGAATTCCTGAGCAAGTCTTACACAACAAAGACACAAAGAAAAAAACCTGGAAGGAGTCACCAAAGGAATTTAACACACTGACCGGGGGTTCAACGAATAGAATATCTGAATATGGATGGAATCTCTAATTGTTGCGGTCGTTTTTCGCTTGATTTGTGAGAAAAATGAGCCGTTTAGGATTGAATAAGATAATGATATCGTGTTAACAGTAATATTTAATAATTATCATGCAGAGACTAAAATTTTATTTTTAGTATTAGGTCTGGAGTAGGTTCAAAACTTTATGATGTCTCGGTCCTAAATAAAAAAATAGACAGAAAATTGCAATCACTCAACTGAAAATAGCCAGAAGATTTAACTATACCTGATACGCATTGTTCTGAATAAAAGATGATGCTCAATTTTTTTTATTTTTTTTATTTTTTTATTTTTTGCTACCAATTGAAGCACTGGAAAATTAATAAACAGTGTACACGGTAACTCAGAGCTCGAGCAATGACTAATGTCATCGAGCATAGTACATTAGTACTTGGCTCTGAAAGGATTTGGCAGGCTGAGGAGCGTAAATGCTGATCACTTGGCTCTGAATGAAAGGATTAAGGTTTCATGTGACTGAGTAATTGCAGTGCAGGAACTTAACTTCGCCCATGTTAATGCAAAAAGGGACTATGAAGTAAACTTTGAGATTCAGCTAAACATAGGAGATTCTCAAAAGCTTCAAGATCTACCCACAATACAGAACCTCTCTTCATTTCCATATTGTTCATTCGTCGAAAAAAGTTCCTAGCTTGTTCTGCTTCCATCAGCCAGCGCACAGCTGACCATCTCCATTTCCCGGCGTCGTCTGAACATGGGCATTGGAGTCACCAGGAATCTGTGGAGCACCCATTGTTCCCTCTGTCTTCTACTGCACAATGGCACCACCAGGAACCAGTCACAAAGATGAGCAGCAGCTTGTTGGTCAGCTCAATTGCTACGTGAGCAAGGGTCCACTCAGCATACATGAGCAGACCAAGTTACTTTGTGATGGTAAATGTACGAGTATGTTGATCAACCTGTTGAACAACTCTCACAGCACACTGGCCTGGGTTCGATAAGTAGATCCGATGAAACGTCTCAGAACGTTCCAGTCGGGTTTTTTCCTAGATTTCTGAGAGAACCAGCCAATATTCAAGATTGAATAAGGTAACAATATTGTGCTAATATGTACCATCGTGCATAGACTAGTCCCCAGCAGGTTCGTAAGTTCGTGAATTAATTTTAAGATGTCTCAGTGCTAAATAAAAATAGCTCGAAAGATTCAATTCCTGAAATGAAATACAATTTTGTGCATAAATTTTGGTCCAAAATTCACGAACGGTGCATATCCGTGGGTGAAAAAACAAGACCCAAATCCTAAAACCTAGTCCCAAGAGCATTCACTGCAACGTCAACTCAAAACCGGAGTGAAATCAGCATAGGAGGAAAATTTGCCAAGTATTGAAAGTCTAGGGAAGTTCAATATCTAGTATTATAGTTGAGCATACAAAATCAGACTTTTGCAATAGTTTGGAATAGCTAAAATAGACTTTCCTAACTGAAGAATTTCTCTATTTCAATAGCTAGCTTATAAATATATCATTTGAAAATACAATTTGGGCTACATATTATTAGTTATTGTTTTAAAAATAACTAGTATGAATAGTTAGATAGTACTCCATTACTTACTGATCAGCTGTCGAGGTTAAGTGTGAATGCAATAACTACCATTACTTACTGTTTTTCTTCCCTTGTACTTAAAAGCTCATGAGGAAATATCCACACTGGTACTTAGAAGTACTCAAAACTAATTAATGCTCGTAAAGGTGATATCAACAAAAACAAATAAAAGTCCAATGCTCTACACAAGCTGATGCATATAAAGCTTCACATTGTCAAGACCAATTTCTCTCATCCCCTTTTTTGGCCTTGTGACTCGATATCTCTTTCTTAAAAACTCTCGATGAATTAGGGTTGGGAGGCATAGGAAATTTAGCATCCCCAAGTGCTTTGCTTGTAACAGGTATATATCTGCCAGCACTTTGTCTGATTCTGCCTCGTGGCTATCAGTCATCAGAGAGCACATGCTACAGAGCACTCAGCATGCTTGCGATTTTGGTGCCATTTCTACGCGCCAAGAAAAAAAGAGAACGAAATTGGGAAATTAAATCAGGCTGCGTTGCTTTGGATCTACGCAAAAGCCTGCTATAAATAAGAGATGGTTGATGCTACCAAAGCAACAATAATACAGGGGAATTGTAAATTGGTAAGATAAAACATATGACTTTTTTCCATTTCCCAACCTACTTGCTTGAAATGTTTAGTGCTCAGCTCATTCTTGGTCTCTATGCACCCAAGCTTAGGCTTGAGAGTTGTCAGGGATTTATAGAGCTATGCACCAAAATGATGTGGCAAGTTACTACCGCTGTTTACGAGCCTTGATGTTGTATTTTGCAAACACGGGCTGGGATGAATATTCCAAGTAGCTGATCTTGTTGCGCCGTGTCCACGTTGATGTTTTGTGTATGATCAATTAACCTCCAATAGTAGCATATCTGCATGCCTGAGTTCAGGTTCAAGGATAAACGCACGGACACAGTTGATCAGTCGAACATCAACTTTGATTCAGTCCAGTTGAACGATTGCTATTAACTCACCTCAAAGGTCCTCTAGCCTACTTGGTTAGATGGGACTGACGTATGGTCGCAACCAGGAGACCCGGGTTCGATTCCTCATTGAAGCGAATTTAAGGGATTGGTTTAGAAAAATCTTGATGAAGCCAAGGATCAGGGGTTTTCTAAGTCGGGATTCGGTTCCCTTCTCTTAATGAAAATCGTGGGACGGTCTTAATCCCCACCTGCACCTGCTTAGTTTTACTCATCTCAATAAACCGGCCAAATTTGTTGCCATAGTGTTCGCACCCAAAATTGGCACAAAGCCGATCAGCCTGACGCCACCTGTCAGACCGGTGTCCCTGAACGGTCTGACCGGTCGGGCGTCCTGTAGCCGATCTGGCAATGGCCACACCGGTCTGACCGGTGGGCCTGACCGGTCTGACCGGTGGACCCCGAGTCCGAGTAGAATTGAGGAATCCTAGCGGATTTCGACTTGTAAAGGGTTTCCTTGCGGGGCAAGACCTCCCCACCCTATAAATATAAAGGGTCATGGCCGTTTGAGGGGGAATCACCCAATCGATCATTACTTTCTACAACTTTTATCTCTCAAACCCTAGTTTTTCCAATCTCGTGCTTTCCTTGTTTGTCTCGACGACGATCAGAGACGTTCTGAGTGGCCTTGCCGACATCAGAGCAATCCTATGCGCGCCACCTCCGACGGGGTCCCTCCCGAGGTGGCGATCTTAGGCTTTCACCGCGCCTCTGCAGCCACCGGTCAGACCGGTGCCCCTGACCGGTCCGGGCAGGAGCTCGGCGAGTTCAGCGTTTCGACGTCCCGCGCGATCTAGCGCTCGTGTGTGTTGACCAGAAAAGCGTCAACATACTTTTGGCGACTCCGCTGGGGAAGAAAGATCAAGTTGCTGAAACCGTTCAATCTAACCTCAGCCAGATGGGTTCTCGGTGCGACCTCGACATGAACAACATTGTCACCGCGTCGCTGGAAGATCTCTCTCCGGAGGAGCAGCAGAAGTTCAAGGCGCTGCAAGAGTACATGCAATTACAATTCCTAGCTGGCGTCAAGAAGGATCGATCCGGCAAGGTGGCAAGATTGAAAGAGTTCGAGCTGCCGGCGATCAGACTAAACGACAACAACGTTGAGGTAATTCCCACTGTAAGTAAGAAACCCCCGCCTGAAACTTCTCCTATGAAATCTACAGTGGAAAGTGATGAATTGCTTGCTTTGTACATTGCTCGTTTAGAACGCTTAGAGGATCTTGAAAAAGATAGGAGTCTAGGTTTTAATAATAATGAAACTAATAGTAGTACTCCTAAAGCTAATCCTCAAGGATCCTATCCTAGCTTAGCACCTTTGCCTGTAAATAATGGTAATCATGCATATGGTTTGACACCAAATCCAGCATCTGGTCAGTACCCTCAGTTTCAACCGCACAGGCCAAACATGGCCGCACCGGTCAAACCGATGCAGGGTACCGATCAGACCGGTGCCATGGATTTGGTGCCCGATCAGCCTTTGCCAATTTCTGTCGTGCCAAATCAGATGGTCCCTACTTTTTCTAATACAATCAGTAATGTTGGACCTCATTATAGTACGACAATGAATACATCGGTCTCCAAAAATATTATTTCGGACGATGTGTTTGAAAGTTACAGGCTAGCTCAAGCTAAGATAGCTCCCTATTTAAATAAGATGAATTTGGAGAATCCTCAGCCACAACAGCCAAATAATCCTAATTGGGCGGAATTTAATAAATTTAAGGAAGATTTGGCTAATGTGGTTAAAACTAAACTTAGTGTTGATATTGATAATACAAATTTGTATCAAAAGCCATATGATCCCGAGTTTGATAGGTTTCCTCTCCCACGTGGTTGGCGTATGCCCGATTTAATTAAATTTAGTGGTGATGATGATCGAACCACATGGGAGCATGTTAGTCAATACATTGCACAACTAGGTGAAGCTGGTGTCTATAATGCTTTGAAAGTACACTTATTTTCTCTATCTTTGACTGGCACTGCTTTTGCTTGGTTTTCTTCGCTTGCTCCCGGTTCTATTATATCTTGGGATATGTTAGAACGTAAGTTTCATGATCACTTTTATAGTGGGAGCATGCAATTAAAATTGACAGATTTAACATCGGTTAGACAAGGAAGAGATGAGACTGTCTCTGCCTACATTAAAAGGTTTAAAGAAACTAAAAACCGGTGCTTTAATTTGTCAATCACTGATATGGACCTTGCAGACATTTGTCTGAAAGGTTTAAGGTCATCTATTAGGGATAAGATAGAGGGCTCTGAGTTTCTTTCGGTTGCACAAGTTCAAGTAAGAGCTTTAGTTGTTGAAAACCGAATGAATAAAGAGAAGGATAATTTTAAATCACGTCGTTCTAATGTTCATATTATTGATTATGATTCTGATAGTTCGAACGATAGTGATAAAGAAATTTATGCTGCTGAATTTGTTTGGCCCTCTAAAGAAAAAGGTTATTCTTGTTCATCTCTTAAGCCGGCTAGTAAAGGTCGGCAAGAAGAAATTAAATTTACTTTTGATCTTTCTAAATGTGATAGTATATTTGATGAATTACTTAAATCTAGAAATATCAAGTTAACTCATACTATTCCTCCACTTGAAGAATTGAAAAGGCATGCATATTGTAAGTTTCATAATTCATTTTCTCATGCTATTAATGATTGCAATGTGTTTCGTCGACAGGTTTAATCGGCCATAAACGAAGGTCGTTTGACTTTTCATGAGATGCAAGTGGACAAGACTCCTTTTCCAATCAACACCATGGATTTACAACAGCCTAAGGTACTGGTTCGGCTACATCAAGCTGAAGCAACTAAAGGCAAGAACGTGGTAATCGGGGAAGTTAAGCCCGATTTGAGAGGAAAGGAGCTGGTTCGTAAAGTTGAGTATGAGAAGACTCCTGATGGCAAAGAGACTTTCAAGATTACAGTGAGTGCCTCTGGACATAGGGGGCAAGGGTCGTCCACACCCACTGATCAGCGACCGTCTGAGCCGTCTCTGGCCAGATCGGTCAGACCGGTGGAGGTGACCGGTCAGACCGGTGTGCCCCCAGGCCGTCCGAGGATGATCAAGCCAAGCCGTCCGGAGATTGGAAACTGGAAGCTTAATGTAGCAAAGAATCAGGGGAGTGGTCCTAAGCCAAAGGTCACTTTCGACATGCTATTTGACAAGTATTCCAAGCAAAAGGCCGTTACAAGTGATCGGCCGTTGAAAAAAAGGATGAGATCACCTACACACCAAGGAGGGTCGTCTTCACCTCCAAGGGCTGCTACAAGACTCAAGGGTGAATCATCGCAGCAAGGGCAACGCTTTACTCCACCATGGGCGTCATCAAGTTCACATGCACCACGCCCGATTTATGATGACAATGGAGTGATGTGGGTGCCGTATCAACAAGCTTTTCATCCTGGATGGGGAGGACAGAGATCAGCTTTTGACAGCATCTCCAGGCCTATCCAAGACCGATTGGTTCCTCGTCGTTCTGGTCAGGCTCACCAGACCCGACCGGTCAGATCGGTCGCTACCACCGGTCAGACCGATGCGGCAAGGCAGCCTGCGCCACCTCCAATAAAGCAAGTCTACAGGCTGAAGCAAAAGGAGGAGGTGCAGAAGATGGATATTGATCCAGAGAGGACTACAAATCAAGATATTATTCAGATTGGATCAATGGATGTTCCTATTAGAGAAGATGACAAAAGACCGATTGTTTCAAATGATACGGTTGTGACATCAACTCCAGGGGTATTTGCTGTTGCTAATGACCATGAGGCCAGTGGAAGTGGTTCCAACTCCAAGTACTTCTTTCCAAGGTGGTGTCCTCCCGGTTTGACTCGCACACAAAGGAGGAAGCTTCAACGCCTGAGATTTCAAGAGAAAAGGGAGAAGGAGCTAGAGAAGCAGAGGGATGAAGTTTTCAACCAATACAGGCCCATGGTACCTCAGGGAAAGGAGTGGAGAGTCAAGACCAGCTCCCAACCAGCACCGGTCAGGCCGGTGGAGGAGTCGGTCAGACCGGTGACAGACGTCGGTCAGACCGATGACCTAGAGATGCCGCCTGGTTTCTCTTCTTCGGCTCCTATGGTTTGTGATGACAAGTCCGCGTCGGATCCTCCACCAGAAGACGATGAGGAGATTGTTGATTACAGTTCTTCGCCTGAGCGCATGAGTTTGAACATCGACGTGATCCATATGTCTATGGATGGTTATTTGCTCTTGGAGGAGGACGTCACGCATCTCGACTTTGGGCCAAAGGAAGCTATTTTCCAAAAGCCTAAAGCTACTGAAAATCATCTGAAGGCTTTGTACATGAAGGGACACATCAATGGGGTGCCTATCTCTCGCATGCTGGTGGACAGAGGGGCGATCGTCAACTTGATGCCGTACTCTTTGTTCAAGAAGCTGGGAGGTTCAGATTATGAGCTGATCAAGACCAACATGACCGTCAGCGGTGTGGGAGGAGGCGAGTCGATGGGAGCTAAAGGCGTCGTCTCTATGGAGCTCACCGTTGGGAGCAAGATGTTGGCTACAGCATTCTTCGTCGCTGAGACACAAGGTAACTTCAGTCTCATCCTTGGTCGTGATTGGATTCATGCAAATCAATGTGTGCCTTCTACTTTGCATCAATTCTTAATCCAATGGGTAGGCGACGAGGTAGAGGTTGTTCATGGTGATACGTCGGCTTGTGTTGCAGTGGCCGATAGCTCTACTATGGATAATCATGAGAATCTTAAGTGCTTAACTGGTTTAGATTTATCTAATTTAAGACTTATTGATTCTACCAAAGATGGCTTTGCTACTGTTGTCGTGAAGCCGATCGTTGATCAGGCTAGAACCTCTCTTTCGATTTGATGGATGCAAATCTGGAGTGGTTGCAACAAAAGCGAGAGCACTATCAGGCGTATAAGAACGATATGTGTGAGGCCATCGAAGACTTTGATGATTTGAGCAAGTTGGGACAAGGGTTTACGTCAGCTGATCCTTTAGAGGAGGTTGATATTGGTGATGGCACTATACCTAGGCCGGCATTTGTAAACAAGAATCTCGATCCTTTGTTTAAATTTGAGTTAATAAAGTTGTTAAAGGAGTATGTTGATTGTTTTGCATGGAACTACAATGAAATGCCTGGTTTAAGTCGTGATTTAGTTGAGCATCGTTTACCTATTAAACCTGGTTTAGGCCTTATAAACAACCTCGTAGAAACTTTAATCCTGATATTTATGACCGAGTGAAAGAGGAAGTCAATCGGTTGCTTGATGCAAAGTTTATTAGGCCTTGTCGTTATGCTGATTGGATCTCTAATATTGTGCCTGTTGAGAAAAAAGGAACAAAAAAGCTTCGTGTTTGCATTGATCTTAAATCTTAATAGAGCTACTCCTAAAGATGAATATCCTATGCCTATAGCCGATTTTCTTGTTAATGCTGCATCCGGACATAGAATTCTTAGCTTTCTTGATGGTAATGCTGGTTACAATCAAATCTTTATGGCCGATAAGGATATATCCAAAACGGCTTTCATTTGTCCGGGTTTTGTTGGCTTATTTGAGTGGGTTGTTATGACTTTGGATTGAAAAATGCGGGTGCTACTTATCAAAGGGCTATGAATTTAATCTTTCATGATTTGCTTGGCATCATAGTAGAGGTTTATATCGACGACATTGTTGTCAAATCGGCTGGAGATGATTCTCATTTAGCTGATTTAAGACTTGCATTCGAAAAAAATGCGTCGGTATAAATTAAAGATGAACCCACTCAAATGTGCTTTTAGTGTATCGGCTGGGAAGTTTTTGGGCTTTATTGTGCATGAGAAAGGCGTAGAGATAGATTCTAAGAAGATTGAGGCAATCCGGAGTGTTAAAGCGCCTACTTGTAAAAAGGATTTGCAAAAGTTCTTGGGCAAGGTAAATTACTTGAGGAGATTCATTTGTAACTTGTCTGGGAAGGTGAATGCTTTTACTCCTTTACTTCGGTTGAAAAATGATGTTGACTTCACTTGGGGGGCAAAGCAACAAGAGGCATTTGATGAGATAAAGAGCTATTTGACTTCGCCTCCCGTTCTTCAAGCACCCAAGAGTGGTATTCCTTTCAAGTTGTATGTAGCGGCTGAGAAGGATGTCATTGGAGGTGTTTTGACTCAAGAGACCGAAGGCAAGGAGTACATTGTTGCATATGAGAGTAGAAGATTGCTGGACGCCGAAACAAGGTACACTTTTATTGAAAAGTTGTGTTTATCACTATATCATACTTATACCAAGTTGAGGCATTATTTATTACCAAGTACTTGCATAGTAGCATGTCAAACCGACATAATCAAATACATGTTGCATAAACCAATTTTAAGTGGTAGAGTCGGCAAATGGGCTAATGCTTTAGTTGAATATGATTTACATTGTGAGCCATTAAGTTCAATGAAAGGTTAAATTGTTGCCGACTTTATTGTTGGACATAGAGTAGATAAGCAACTTGATTTGAATGTCGGTTATGTTACTTTTACTCCATGGAAGTTACATTTTGATGGATCGGTTTGCAAAGATAGTTGTGGTGTTGGAGTTGTCATTATTTCGCCAAGTGGGGCTGTTTTTGAAGCTCTTAACCGATTGGATCATGATTGTACTAACAGCCAAACCGAATATGAGGCTCTTCTATTTGGATTGGAGATTTTGCATGACATGGGAGTAAAACATGTGGAAGCATATGGAGATTCTTTATTAGTGGTGCAGCAAGTCTCCAAGGTATGTCAATGTCTAAATGGTTTTTTAAATGCTTATCTTGATAAATGTTTAGACATTATATCTTGTATGGATGAATTTGTTATCTATCATGTGCCACGAGAGGGAAATCCTAGAGCTAACGCTCTGGCTTAGCAAACATCTGGTTATAATGTTCGAAAAAGAAATTTTCAAGAACACAAACCGTTGCTTACAGCTGAGTGCTTTGCTCTGGAGGCACCGGTCAGGCCGACGCAGCCGACCGGTCTAACCGGTGACACCGGTCTGACCGGTCCCCTGGTTCTGGGTCGGCTAACATCACCGGTCTGACCGATGCCCACGACCGGTCTGACCGGTCCCCTGGTAAAAGATCCTCCTTGGTTTTTTATGATAAAAATGAGGTGGAAGATTGGAGAAAGCCTCTGGTTGATTATTTGCAAAATCCTAGCAGTTCAGTTGATAGAAAAATCCGACGATGGGCTGTTAAGTTTGTTCTTGATGATGGTGAATTATATCGTCGGACCGCAGAAGATTTACTTTTAAAATGTTTGGATCCTGATCAAGCTAGGTTGGCTATGGCAAAGGTTCATGAAGGTATTTGTGGTACTCATCAATCGGCTCCCAAGATGAAGTGGCTCCTTAGGCGAGCTTGCTTTTATTGGCCTACCATGATAGCTGATTGTTTCAAGTACTACAAAGGTTGCGAAGAGTGTCAAAAACATGGAGATGTTCAGTTGGTACCTGCTACATTGATGCATCCGATTATCAAGCCTTGGCCTTTTAGAGGATGGGGATTGGATTTTATTGGCAAGATTCACCCTCCTTCATCGAAGGGGTATTGTTTTGTGATCGTGGCTACTGATTACTTTACCAAGTGGACTGAGGCTATTCCTTTGAAGAATATGACACATAGAGAGGTGATTGAGTTCATTACTGGGCATATTACACATAGATTTGGCATTCCACAAACTTTGACTATGGATCAAGGGACTTCGTTCATATCCAAAGAGGTGCGTAACTTTGTTGATTCTTATGGTATTAAATTACTCAATTCATCTCCATATTATGCTCAAGCCAATGGACAAGCCGAGTCTAGCAACAAGACATTAGTGAAGCTCATAAAGAAGAAGATAGAAGACAATCCTAGAAGATGACATGAGGTATTATCTGAAGCTTTATGGGCTCATCGTATTTCTAGACATGGTGCTACTAAAGTTACTCCTTTTGAGCTTGTGTATGGTCAAGAGGCTGTTTTGCCCGTTGAGATGAATCTAGGCGCATATAGACTTGCAAAGTAAAATAATCTTGATGTTGAGACATATTATGCTTTGATGATGGATAATATTGACGAGGTGGCCGACAAGCGTATGGAGGCTTTAGAAGAAATTGAAAAGGACAAGAGGCGAGTTGCTAGAGCATACAACAAGAAGGTAAAAGCCAAATCTTTTCAGGTAGGTGATTTGGTTTGGAAGACGATTTTACCTATTGGATCTAAAAGTAACAAGTTCGGCAAGTGGTCTCCAAGTTGGGAAGGTCCGTACAAGGTTGTCAAGGTTTGTTCTGGGAATTCTTACATGGTGGAAACATTGCAAGGACAGCGGCTTCTAAGGGCTCTCAACGGAAGATACTTGAAGAAATTTCATCCAAGTGTTTGGCAAGACGCTTGATAGGATATGGCTGATTTGAGGCAAAAATCGCCCTTAGACCAAAAAATGGTCGGTGAAGTGTCACATCGACCTTAGAAATATTTTTTAGACAGCAAGCTTTACTAAAAAACAGGAGGGAATATGTTCGCACCCAAAATTAGCACAAAGCCGATCAGGCTGACGCCACCGATCAGACCGGTGTCCCTGAACGGTCTGACCGGTCGGGCGTCCTGTAGCCGATCTGGCAACGGCCACACCGGTCTGACCGGTGGGCCTGAGTCCGAGTAGAATTGAGGAATCCTAGCGGATTTCGACTTGTAAAGGGTTTCCTTGCGGGGCAAGACCTCCCCACCCTATAAATATAAAGGGACACGGCCGTTTGAGGGGGAATCACCCAATCGATCATTACTTTCTACAACTTTTATCTCTCAGACCCTAGCTTTTCCAACCTCGTGCTTTCCTTGTTTGTCTCGACGACGATCAGGGACGTTCTGAGTGGACTTGCCGACCTCAGAGCAACCCTAGGCGCGCCACCTCCGACGGGGTCCCTCCCGAGGCAGCGATCTTAGGCTTTCACCGCGCCTCTGCAGCCACCGGTCAGAGTGGTCAGGGCGGAGCTCGGCGAGTTCAGCGTTTTGACGTCCCGCGCGATCTTAACAAAACAATTTGGGCGTCAACACATAGTAAGTCTTAACACGATTTGGGTGTGCCGTACTAACAATGTACTCAAAATATGGTGCCAGATTTCTGATAACTCACGGCAACAAAACAAAAACTGAGAAATGGCAGCAGTGATATTTTATCATATTTACCACTTGGATTATTGATTGTTTGATCCAAAAATCAAATCTTCTGAACTTAATGAAAAGTACTTCTCAGGGGAAAATCTCAATGTCTACACATTGTTCTGAAAAAAGAAGTTGCTCAATTTTTCCATATATAAAATCTACCAAATTGGACACTAAGCAGCGTGTGGCATCAAGCATAGCATTATCTCTCATTAATGGTAGCTGGTAGGTCGATAACTTCTATTGATACATATTACAGTTAGCTCTGAATGCAAAGAAATTCAGCATGTAGACGAGCGCAGATTCAGAGCACTTCTTGGCAAGGTTCATGTTTTCATGCGCCCGAGTAATTATAATGCAAGATCTTGACTTTCATTTATATCAGAAAAGGACCATGAAGTAAAAGTTGAGTTTGTTTTTTTGGACATACCAAAAGGAAAAAGATCTAGCTATAAATAGAGGATGCCCAAAGCTTCGAGAGTAACACAGCTTTACATAACTCTTCTTCATTTCCATCACGTTCTTGTTCCAGGAATCTCAGTGCTCTGCTGAACATCCATTTCACTGCGTGTCTGATCTTGGGCATTGGAGTCACCGGGAATCCATGGAGAACTGTTAAAGCGCTTCCTCTCCTGCAGCACACTAGCACCACAAAGCCAACAACTGCAGAAATGAGTCACCTATCTTGTTCAGCACGGTTTCTTCAGCAGAATTAGCATGCTCAACAGCTGCGGCTGCAAGGTCCTGATCAAGTGATCATGTAATTTTAGAGCTCTTTTACGGTGGACCATATGCAGTACATGGCTATCTTTGGTAAGGGTAAATACGTAATTTTTACAATTTTTTAATAAATTTGGCAACCTTGGGCCCAGAAAAAAAATTCGTTCATGTCACAAGGAAAATTTGAAATGAAAAATTTTCGTTTTTGAAATTTGACTTGAAAATTTTTGTTTTTGAATTTTTTAAAAAAATAGCCATACCACCAGAGGGAAATGGAAAAATTGAAAAAATCGATTTTGAAATTTGAATTGAAATTTGAAACAATTTGGCCATACCACCAGAGGGAAATGAAAAAAAAATATGCCACGAAAATTTGAAAATTTTCATTTTTGAATTTGAAATGAAAAAATTTGAAATTTGAAATGAAAATTTCCGTTTGAAATTTGAAAAAAAAAATTAGCCATATCACTAGAGGGAAATGAAAAAAATTTGAAATGAAGAAATCATATATTTCGTTTATGCCACCGAGATAAAACTTCCAATAATACCCCTATACCACCTATGTATATCACCCTATACCACATGTGCAAGTTGTGGTGGTATACAATTAATCTCAGCCGTCAACACAATATGGTTCTATCTCCAGCTATGCAGACTTGTTAGTGGTTACCATATATACATCCACACAGTGTTGATCTCAGCCTTAATCATACCATTCCATCTTGTTAAAATGGATATATGGTGTACTTAATGTGCTCATGAGCAAAAACAGAGTGACACTCTGTAGCGAATATGGCCTCATATGCCATTTGTTCGAGATTGATTTTGGTGATTCATGACAACATGATCAATGTGATTAACCATGTTGTTGAGCATGTCTTTGTAGACATTTGTTGAGCAGGTCCCAAGGATGCAAAAAATGCCACATGCCAAAATGAGAAGAAACCGAGGAAGAAACGAGAAGCACAAGACACCGTCGGATGAATCGACGATACTTTGGAAGAAGGCGTCGGTGCAACGGCTGGATGAACTGGTACACTGCGTGAAGAAGTCTTAGTCTACACAGACCGTCGGATGAACAGACAATATGATTTTTAGCTGCACCGGATGAATTCCTGGAGGAGAAGCAGCAGGGTTAGTAGCACAGGATGAATAGATGGTCCAGGTGCGGGTACCGTCGATCTATCCAATAGATTGAAGAAGCAAGACAGAAAGGATTTGGCGGAGAGGTCTTAAGCACCAGATGAACTGATGGTCAAAAGGATTCAAGCAACGGTTCATCCGACGACTATGAATTTCAAGACAGTAACGTTTTGGCTGCGGACGTATCAGCACCGGATGAACCAACGATGCATCGGTTGAAGCGTCGGATGATTTTTGTCAATGGTCATGTGCGGTGGAAGGTAACGACTAGTAGCAACGGATGAACCGACGCCCGGGGAAAGCATAGTGTTGGATCATCCGATGGTATAGCTTCCTACAGCATTTAGTCAACAGCTAGTTCGAAGCCTTGGGCTATTTATACCCCTTCGACTCGCCCATTTGAGGTTGCTGGATTGTGTGGAAGTACAGAGGAGTGCAAGACACTTAGAAGGTCATATCCAAGCCATCCAAGTGTTAAATTGCTCATCCAAAGACTTGCACATGCTTTCTGTGTGTGCTTAGTGCTAGACTTAGCTTAGAACTAAGTGAGTGCAAGGTGATCCTACCTTGTGAGGTGTTCCTTGAGTGGATCAAGCTGTACAAGGTGCGCCAGAAGCCTTGGAGCCTAAGTGGCTCACCGGCAATTGTCTTCGACCCTCCGACTTAGTGTGGAGTGGCGAGGACACTTTGTGTGGGGGCGTGGAGACCCCTTCCTTGGTGGAGAAGCTCCTTAGTGGAGGCGGCATCAAGGTGACCAAGGGTGCTTGGTGAGTGCCTTCATGGCGAGCCTTTGTGGTAAGTCAAGTGGTACTCTTGCGAGAGACTTGGTGACCGAGAAGTAATACTCTTGTGTGGAGTGCTTCAACAACGTGGACTAGGGGTGTCTTAGTGCCTACCGATACATCGGGATAAATCGCGTGTCAAGAGTTTGGTTCCTCTCATCCTCTTTACGTTTCCGCATTACTCTCTTGCAATCCTTGTTTGTCTTTACTTTCCTAGAGTAGTATCATGTTAGCATTGTCTATAGGTTGCAAAACTTGTTTTGGGATGGGGGTTTCACACTAAGATCAATCATAGATTGCACATCTAGATAGAAATGATCTTGTTTACCTTATGCAAATTAATGGAAGTCATAGGTTAAGTTTTTAAGTTGCCCAATTCACCTCCTCCCCCTCTTAGGCTACGAGCATCCGATTCCTTACGCAAATTTTTTTAACCCTTTTTAAACTAATATTTTAAAAATAACCCACCTCGAACTATATTTTCAAGAAGTAGCCCTTTTGGTCGAGCCAAGCCGCGTGATGCGACTAATAGTTGAGTCACGCCACATGAAGTGGCGCGACTAATGTACACGATGGTGTTGGAAAAAGTCGCATCTTACGCGTGGCAGACTGAGTCGTGCCAAACGGCCTGACGCGACTCAGTAGCGAGTCACGCCACGTACCGTGACGTGACTGAAGTACACGTACAGGTCGAGTCCTACCTCCCACTCTCATTTAGTCGTGTTTCGTTATTCCTTTTAATTAGCAAATGTGAGCTCCTAAATTTGCGAAACTCGAGATGTATGATCTATAGAGTGCATACGTTCCATTTTAACTATTCGCACTCCAAACCATCATGTATAAAATGAGAAATCTAATTTTGAAATCGCCTAAGTGTTATTAGATCAACACATGAAAATTGCTAAGTCTCAAAACATAGTCAACTAGTCACTTTGGACATAATTTTTGAGAACTTTTTGTCCAAACTTTCCTATGAACATCCAAATTCACTTGTAGCCCAAAAGTATTCAAAGTTTTAGTGTAAAACTTTCCTATGAACATCCAAATTCACTTGTAGCCCAAAAGTATTCAAAGTTTTAGTGTAAAAGTTCTCAAAAAGTATGTCCAAAGTTGACTAGTTGATAGCAATTTTCATGTGTTGATCTAATAACTTAGGC
The DNA here is from genome assembly GCA_036936925.1 of Cenchrus fungigraminus. Classification (NCBI taxonomy): domain Eukaryota; kingdom Viridiplantae; phylum Streptophyta; class Magnoliopsida; order Poales; family Poaceae; genus Cenchrus; species Cenchrus fungigraminus. Next base: position 120,776,927 of record CM072770.1, on the reverse strand, counting down.
TATTTCAAAATTAGATTTCTCATTTTATACACCATAGTTTGGAGTGCAAATAGTTTAAATGGAACATTTGCACTCTATAGATCATACATCTCGAGTTTCACAAAATTAGGAGCTCATTTGATAATTAAAAGGAATGACGAAACACGGCTAAATGAGAGTGGGAGGTAGGACTTTGCCTGTACGTGAACTTCAGTCGCTACTGAGTCGCTCCATCCCGTTTGGTGCGACTCAGTCTGCCACGTAAGATGCGACTTTTTCCAACGTCACCGTGTATATTAGTCGCGCCACTTAATATGGCGTGACTCAACTATTAGTCGCGTCACGTGGCTTGGCGCGACCAAAAGGGCTACTTCTTGGAAATATAGTTCGGTGTAGGTTATTTTTAAAATTTTAGATTAAAAAGGGTTAAAATAAAAAAAATTCATTCCTTACACCTTCCACTAGAAAGAGCTTCGCATCGGTCACTGTCAGGTGTGGTGTTACTGCCCAGTTAACAAATCTGTACACCCTCAGGGCCAGTTTAGCTCCCCAAATATTCATCAACTACCCGTCACATCAATCTTCTTTCCACTAATTCGGAGTATTAAATGTAGATTAATGACAAAACCCATTCCACGACCCCTACCTTAATTTTCGAGACGAATCTAACGAGCTTAATTATGTCATGATTAGACAATGTTGTGCTACATTAACCAATCTCTAATGACGGAATAATTAGACTTAATGAATTCGTCTCGCAATTTTCTGTCCATTCGTGTAATTATTTTTTTAAATAATCTACATTCAATACACCTAATAGATCTTGTAAATAATTATTTTTTGTAAATAATCTACGTTCAATACACCTAATAGACCTTGAAAGGGGACTCAAACTTCCAACTTGGACCAGAATAAGGAGTGAGAAGATTCACTAGCATCCCATGCAAGGATGGAGGAGTCCAGGATGGGCTGCCGACAGAGGCGAGAGAGGAAATGAAAAAACACTACGTGAAAAACTCACTTTGGTAACGGGCATAGATTGTCTTTCGTAACGGGCAAAGAGCCCGTTACCGATCAAGTGTTACAAATGAGCCAAGAAAGGTAACGGGCAGATGCCCGTTACTGATAACACATATTCGTAACGGGCATCAAACAACGACCGTTACCACAACTAGCCACTGGTCACGTGAAATGGTTGTTTCTCTAGGCCCACACGGAACTTTGGTAATAGGCAGCAAAACAGAGCCCGTTACAGTAGCTCAACATCGGAGACGTATGCTGTGTACCTACGTCTCCTCTATCTAGACGAAATGAGACGCGTCTATTTCACGCGCGTCTCAGCACATCTAGGATTCGTAGCGGGCATCAAACAACAACCGTTACCACAACTAGTCACCGGTCACGTGAAATGGCTGTTTCTCTGGGCCCACAGGGAACTTTGGTAATGGGCATGAAAACAGAGCCCGTTACTGTGAACTCAACATCGGAGACGCGTGCTGTGAACCTGCGTCTCCTCTGTCTCGACGAAATGAGACGCATCTGTTTCCACGCGCGTCTGCTATCTCTCGACTAAAGGAAACGCGTGCTTTCAACCCGCGTCTCCTCTATCTCGACGAACGGGCCAGGTCCTGGGGCTCACCGATCAGTACTGGTAATGGGCTTTTACACTGCCCGTTACATTGTTGGCATGTTTGTAACGGGCTTTCCGAATCAAGCCCGTTACTCACTGATCAGTGTTTGTAATGAGCTTTAATGAACGTCCGTTACAGATACGTAGGCCACCCCTACAGTAACCTGCCTGCTTGCCGACTGCATCCTGGAGCCAGCCAGGATTTGGCAGCCATCAGGGGCTGCATCCTGCCATCCTGGAAGCAACCAGGATATGGCAGCCACTACAGCAAGGAGACATCACAAACACATTCTCACATCACAGATATAGGCAAGCAATATCACATTTATAGACAAGCAAGATCATATTTATAGACAAGCTAGGATCACATCAAGTTTCAAGTTACTCTCATCAGGGCTTGTTTGGATGGAGTCATGAGAAAACTGCCTGATCCAGGCAGCATCTGACCCAGCCCCAACCAAGCAAGCCAAGCAGGTTTCTCAGGCAACAACACCTGACTAAAGAAGACTGAATGAGTTTCAAGTTTCTGGCTACAATGAACACACGGTGCACCATTATAGAAGTTGCCCTTTCGGTCGATGGTCTCCTTAAGAGTGTACTCGCACAGCATCTCCCGGACATGCTTTAGATCTTCTGTGGAAACATCTACAGCAGCTTTGAAATCCTGCAAAATACAATCATTTATGAGAATACAAGTAGAAATCAGTTTCTAAAATCAGATGGAGAATATGAGCAGAGACAAGGTTGAGCATTATTATCTACTTATAGCAGTCTTCTTGATGTCAGGTATGTCTTCGAGTAGTCTTAACATATGGAATGCCACATGGAATCCACACAAAGAGGACCGCCATGGCTGCTGAGCACACTGCATCGAGGTACCAAAATGACAAGTTAATGCAGTACCAAATAGGTAAGAAGGGACCATAAAAAAACCTCGATCTTACATTAAGATTTGTTTTGTGCTTGAGTGTGGCTTTTGGTTTTTTTCTTTCCTTTCATCACTCCGTCCTGTGCAGGATCACCAAAGGCTCTGCATGATCAGCAATACTGATTAGAAACACTAAGAGATTGAATTTTTGTCAACAAAACCTACAAGATACTGTACCAAAGGCCCTGCATGGTCAGCAATACCGATTAGAAACACTAAGAGATTGAATTTTTGTGAACAAAACCTACAAGATACTGACCAGTCCACAATAGATTTGAGGTCTGAGAACTTTAGTGGGGGATGTTATTTAGCAGAATCTAGATACCAAACCTCTTTGAACTTCATACAGATGATCACTGTTACCCAGTGGCTAGTGTAGTAGGCACCCACCACGTAGTCGTTGTTCATTGCATTTGCGATTGCTTTGGTAACAAGGCCAGAATGCTGAGAAATATTTGTGGAAGTAATAAAACCTAGATCTAAAAACCCAACACTGATCTGCATCTCCGCTGCCTTGTCTATCATTTTCCTACAAAAAATCAAATTGTTAGCATGCATGAACTTTGTGGTCAAAATTAAAGAAATATCTTTTTAGGTTTTAAGGGACTTACAATGTCCACAACCTCAAGAAGGTAACATCCAGAGAAGCTAGGGTTATAAGGTTATACACGCTACTGAATGCAATGTTTGACATTAAAGCACCACCACCACCTTTAAAGTAGTGTTGATCCACCTTTGCTGGAAAGGCAAGTTTATCCTTACTGTGTTCCATGACGTAAGCATGCAACCTGGCACAATTTGGTCCAGCAGCCTCTAAGTTTGCTTCTGACAAAATAGGTGCACCAAGCTTGTATTTTGGTCGTTCCTGTTCTGTCCCAATAATGCAGTTAAGAATCTCATCTTTAGATAGAGGTTTCCTGGCCTGGTTCCCCTTCTGCAGTGGAGATTGCCTGGGCTCCTCCTCCTGTTGCAGAGGCTGCTGTACATATTGCATCTGCTGCTTAGGGGGAGATTACCTGCGCTCCTCCTCCTGTTGCTAGAGAGGCTGCTGTTTCGTCTGTTGCTTATCCTCATGTTGCAGCAGCTGCTTAGACGGAGTTTGCCTGGGCTCCTCCGGCTGTTGTCGACGCTCCTGCTGCGTAGTTTTGCTGATCTGCTGCTGCTGCTGCTGTTGAGCCTTCTCTTGCTGACACTGAGCTGCAGTACCTTCATCTGATGCTATACCCCTGCTACCTGTTGCGGCTTCAGGGTTGGGATGTCTCGTCATGGGTGGTATAAGGATCCTGTTCTTTGTCCATTGGATCCTTTGAACGAGAGCCTCAGCTAGGGTTGCTATGTCACCCCCATCAATTGGTACATGTAGAGGGTAGTGACCCGCATTAGCCCACACATAAGTAGGTTGCACCACAACATACTCATCCTGCACCGGTACTGAATGGCAAGCCTTTTGAAATGAAAAGACTTTCGCTAGTGCGAGCTCCACATTAATCCCAGTGCCATCCAAAAGGCTGCACGCAGTTGGCTCTGTCAGCTTATCTATTGTGTCCAGCATAGGTGATCGACTATCACTGTGCACTTGATTCGCTTCGTCCTCGTTGGCATTCCAATGGTCTTGCTCTCTGCCACACGCATCTTCCTCGCTGTCATGCGCATGTTCTTCCTCGCGATCATGCGCATCTTCTTCCTCGCTGCCATGCACGTCTTCTTCCTCGCTGCTACTGACAGGCGCTGGTAATTGGGAAGGAAGAAGTACATTTTTTGGTATTTTGATGCCTGATAGTCTTAGAGCATGGACAACTGATTTAAATGTTATGTCCATCATATCATGAGCATCAGACCTCTTGTTCCTCCTCTTCTTTCTGTACATTCCAGCAAACTCTTCACCAAACCCTTTACCCCAGCCAAGTGAACTAGACACGCCTCGGACCTGACCTCGATGCTCTAGAGTCTCAAGTGCTGCAGTGAGGATATCATCCTCCCTAACCCCAGAGAAAGAACCATCGGTACCCTAAGCTGCAAGTGTTTTCACCCTATCTGCTACCCCCACCACCGCAGGGTTACTGAATGTTATGCCCCTGCTTCCTTCACTAGTATTCTTCCTCTTCTTCCCTACCCTTGCCCGCAGATAAGGTCTCGAACGTCCAGGAAATTGGTCCCAAGGGTTCTGTTTTCCTTCTGCAGCTAGATTTACATCCTCCTCCTCCCACTCTTTCCTTTTACCACGATAACCTTTTCTGCCCGTCTTGTGTGGCTTATTATGCAATGCTCTCTTTTGTTTCATCTCCTGGCTCAATTGCTGAAATGAAGGAGAATTGGTTTCCTGCACAAATATGTCCCAGTCTCGTTGCTGCAAAAAGGCATGCTTTACAAAGGGAGTCTCCTCTCCGCTCACATATTTTTTTCTTAAATGGGCCTTGAACCGTCGTTGCAAGGTTCCAATCTCTGATATAGCTGCCTTAACTGCCTTCTTGCAAACAGATTCTTCCAGATTGGATGGGTAATCTAGCTTTTACTCTAAAACTATGAACATATGTTCCTTCTCAATTAGTGAGAGATCATCAACCGCCTTGTTGATTGACACCCTCTCCCGAGCTATGAGACCACAGACCAATACAAATATATCCCTCGCAGCATCTGGGGTAGGCCAAAAATTGGCATCAAATCCAGTTGCAGTCAACTTGTCTTCTGACCATTTGGTTTGTGTCCTTGACCCGCGGGATCGAGTACTACTCGCAGCAGTCTGTGCTGAGTGACCCTGTGAAGAAGGTTCACCGCCGATGGGCTGTGATGGTGCACTGGAGGTAGAGGAGTTTGTTGTTGTGGGAGACTGCGTAGATGATATGTCAGGTTGTTAGTAGAGCAACATAAGCAAGACTGAAAATCCAAACAAAATTCTTATTAGATAAATTCGTTTTCTCTGACAGGCAAAATAGCTGATATTACACTAGAAATCATTACAAGTCGTAAATAAAATCAGCATAGACATACACAGTTCATATTTTACTTAATTAGCATGCAGGGATATGTGCTAACGATTTTGACAAGGACACAACGATATGCTTATATATCAAAGAAGAGAATAAATTCCTTCAACTGCTTCCTTGTCCACTTCAGCAGTGATGGATTGTGTGTTCCATGTGTACATGCAACAAGAGGATAAAGCAATCATGACATTATATATGACAGTAGTGAAACAACACTCACAACACTACATTATAAACCACTGCGATGCAATTCCCACTAACATTATGTGGCCATCAGAATTAAAGTATGCTAACAGGTCCAAAGCATAACTGTTGATCTGGTACATTCTAAGCATAGCAGAATTAAAGTATGCTAACATCCTCAATGCTTTTCATGAATTTACAGTGCAAAAGTTGTAGCATCAGGAACATGAAAATGAATTTCAACAGTTCATATAACTTCATCTGTTAGCAACAATTTATTCAAACAGACTTGGAGCAACAAAATCCATCCATCAAATCCACAGTCAATCAATTAAAAATGAACTATCAAGGCATGTCTCCCTAATCCACATTGACATGAATATATAGCAGATTTGGTGGCCGAGTAGAGAGAGGGTGTTGGGGGTTCAAGCAGGACTAACCTCTGTCGCGAATGAAGTAGTTGTTCTCGTGATGGTCGTAGGGGCCGGATCCACGTCGGCTCGTGGCCTGAGGTGGCCGGCTCGTCATCGTGGCCGGGGATGACGGATCCGCGTCAACCGTCTTTAGGTTGGCCGGGAAGCCATCCGCACGTCAGTAACCGCGTCCTCGTCACCGTCGTCACGTAGGGAGCGGTGGGGCTGGAGAAGGGCAGGGCTGCGGCGGGGAGAGAGCGGCGAAGGCGAGCGAGGAGAGAGCGGCGAAGGCGAGCGGGGAGAGTGGCGGCAGCGGTGGGGAGAGTGCGGGCGTTGTGGATTTGTCTAGCGAGGAGCCGAATATGTCCCCTGAGGAACTGCGAGCGTAACTGTGTTTAAGGAAATTACTGGCGTGCCCTTGACGGCTCTCTGGTGGAATTGGAATTCCATGGGCATTATAGTCAATATAGGTGGGAAATTTTGAGCAGCACGCGCATGGTTTGCCTGCTGACGCTGACGCATGGGCCAGTGTCATTGGCGATGATGGTTAGTGAACCCTCATCACCTTTGTTGGCAGTTGGGTCCGGCGGGCGGACAGCGGTTATCTTTTTATTTTGGCTGCTGACGCTGACACGTGGGCCAGCCACTATTTTTTTCGAATGAAACGTGCTTCCCTAAAATATTAGAGCCCATAAAACAGCACCTAAAAATCATAAAAATATGAACAATTCATATTTGGACATTTAGTATTTGAATAAAATATCAACAGTCACACTTGTGTGCCCAAGATTCTTAGAATTCGTTTTTACATCCCATGTTAATGATGTAATAATTCAAATAACATCTAGTGTGCTCTAAAAAATCTACAAATTGACTTGGCAACATAATTTGGGTACCTAGACTTGTCTTCAAAATTTCAAATGGTTTCGATGAAGGAATAATATACTTGTGTACAAATATCTACATCTCTCACATAGTTTCCTAGAATGTTCCTTGAACATTGAAGTTTTCCACACTTTGCAACATGTTCGAACTCATATGCATTTGAAAACTTAACAAAACCTTGTGTTCACTTTAAGATTACGAAAATGCAAAGTTTCATTACAAGAGGTGTGGAAAACAAATATTATTTATATGTTGTACTTACATAGAACAAGATAAGGCATATAAACATTGTTCAAGAAACGGAATATACACTAAACAGTGAAATTAATGAAAACACGGTGATTTTAGAAAACTGTAGAAAAAAATAATCAAATTTGGACTAATTACGACAGAGAAATACATGTTACAAAATTTGATTGCAGATTAAAAAGAGAAATGTCGTCGGCGACGCGGGACGGATAAATTGTTCTTCATTCTCCAATAGAACAAAGGAGGAAGCAGAGGGCACCGCCGCCCCCGCCATGCCCACTTCGGCGGTTTTGACACCCAAGAGGGCATCCTAGGCCTCGTCGGCGGCAAATGAGACCACCGCAACCTTCAATTTGACTCACAAACGTGACAAATCAAATCTTGTCTATCAAAAACCGATTAAAACCGACATCCCGATAAAATCAAATCCGCGTTTAGTAATATCTAATAATTTACATTCAAGATAGATAATGTTCATTGATGTTTGCGCCTACATCCCGATGTTCATCCTGTTGACGGCGTACTCCATGACAGCGTTGAAGTTACGCGTCCAGAGGTCGAACTCATGACGGATGTGACACTCGGTGCTGCAATAGTAGATGATCTCTGAGGTCTCCGGCCCGTAGCGCCTACATCCCGCTGCCCAAATGCAGACGTGGGGATTCTGGACGGGCAGCAACGGAATGTCGTCGTCGCCGTCACCAAGTCAGTACCACCACGCAATGTTCTCGAGATCCCAGTTGATGAGGTAGCACAGCTACCGCAGGTTGTGGTTCTTCCACCGCCTGTCAGGGGGCGACGGGCCACCGCTGATTTCCTGGAGTAGTGCCACGGCTTCGGGGTCCGCAGGGTTGCAACGATACTTCAGCATCGCTAAGAAGTACTTGGCACCGGAGTCTTCAGCAGCGGCATCTCCGACGAGCTTCAGACCCTTATCAGGGTTCCGCCGCCTCATCAACCTCTCCATCCCCTCGAAGCATAGTGCCTCCGGATGATTGGCCTCGCGGAAGCGCCGCTCAAAGCACGACCTGACGTAGCGATTCTTGCACACCTGATGAAGATCACACAGTGACACGTGTAGTAGTACCTCATCGGAGTCGCAGATGCGCTGGAAGGTGCCGCAGATTTTATTACGAAGGTTCAGAAAATGGATGACGGGCTCATCCTTGATGGAGTGGATGATGATCTGGGTGACAAGATCATCTGGCAGCAGCTGCATCAAGCACAGTACACCGCAGCCATCAAGGAGAAGGGGAGGAAATAGAAAAGCGATGGGGTTTGGAAATTGAAAGGTGACGAGGGTTGAAGTTGGCGACGAGGGTTGAAGTTGAAGGCGACGAGGGTTGAAGTTGAAGAAGGCGACTCGGCCATCTAAAACAATAAATGGAAATTGAAAAGACGCCGAAGTTTGGCTGCTGCCACTGATGAGTGGGCCCGACATCATTGCCCCTTCCCCTTCACCTTCCCGCGTAATTGAAAGGCGACGCGTGGCTTTGGACGGTTTTGCCCCCGAAACGGAGCCCGATGCGCAATTGAGTGGCAGTAGTGGAGTAGTGGGTGGGGGCAGAGGCGCCTGACGGTTCCGCGTCTTGTCAATATAACTCCCCTACCTACCCCTGCTTTCCCCTGCTTCTTCTATAAGCTTATCTCGCTTCTTCTTCCTCCTCGCGATCCACCACTACAAATTCTTCGGTCACCGAGAGATCACGAAGGAGGAGATGGTGTCGAGGGGCCCGCCACCGGCGAAGCGGGGACGAAGGAAGGACGATGACGACGAATGCCACTGTCGGAGGAAGTTGGAGAAGGGGAAGGAGCCAGCGACCAAGGACGCTGACGAGGAACCGTTCTTCGACGACACTAAGTTCGCCGTCGACCTGCTCAGGAGCGCGTTCAGAAAGCTTCAAGATGTTGGCGAGGCCTTCGATATCAAGGTGGCTCATGAAATGGACAAGGACCTGAGCGTGAAGTGTCTCGCCTTCAGGATCCACAGGTCGGCTGAGAGGCTCGAGAAGCTCCCGTGGTCAAGTGGGCTGGCCGCCACTTTGTCTTCGACGACGGCGGCTCCGATGGCTCTGACGGCAGCCACGGCGGCGACGACGGCTCCGACGGCAGCCACGGCGGCGATGACGGCGGGACTCCTCTACCAATTATTAATAATGTGTGTGTGTTTTTGTGTCTTCGTCAGGTTGTTGGACATGAACTGCTTAGTTTGTTTGTCGATCATGAACTGCTTAGTTAATTAGTTTGGTTGTTGGATTTTGTATGTCATCAACTCGATCTAATAGACGCGAGTAGATCCATCCACGTCTCCTATAATATGTGTTCTGTTGTGATGAACTGGAGATCTGTTGTGATGAATTGGAGATCTGTTGTGATGAATTAGATCTTAGAGACAATGGATAGTTATTGGCGACGCGGGTTAGCCTACTGACGCTGACGCGTGGGCCAGTGACATTGGCGACGATGGTTAGTGAACCCGCATCGCCTTTGTTGTCAGTTGGGTCCGGGCGGGCAGGAAACGGTTATCTTTTTTATATTGGCTGCTGACGCTGACGCGTGGGCCCGTCACTTTTTTTTTTTGGAATGAAACTTGCTTCCCTAAAATATTAAAGCCTATAAAACAGCACCTAAAAATCATAAAAATACGAACAATTCATATTTGGACATTTAGTATTTGAATAAAATATCAACAGTCACACTTGTGTGCCCAAAATTCTTATATTTCGTTTTTACACCCCATGGTAATTATATAATAATTCTAATAACATCAAATTTGCTCTAAAAAATCTACAAATTGACTTGGCAACATAATTTGGGTACCTAAACTTGTCTTCAAAATTTCAAATGGTATCGATGAAGGAATAATATACTTGTGTACAAATGTCTACATCTCTCGCATAGTTTCCTAGAATGTTGCTTGAACATTGAAGTTTTCCACACTTTGCAACATGTTCGAACTCATATGCATTTGAAAACTTAACAAAACCTTGTGTTCACCTTAAGCTTACGAAATGCAAAGTTTCATCACTAATAGTTGTGTAAAACAAATATTATTTATATGTTTTACTTACAAAGAACAAAATAAGGCATATAAACATTATTCAAGAAACAAAATATACACTAAACAATAAAATTAATGAAAAGATGGTGATTTTAGATAAATTTAGAAAAAAAATATCAAATTTGGACTAATTACGACGAAGAAATACTTGTTACAACATTTGATTGCAGATTAAAAGGAGAAATGCGAACTGTTCTTCATTTGAATAGAACTGGCCCCACAGTCATTAGCGACACGGGACTGATAACCCGCGTCGGCTTTACTGCTCTTCCAAAATTTTACACAGATAATACGACCAACATACAAAAGCTAATCCACAACTGATTTCCTATTCCAATACTCCGTTCGAACTTCACCATTTCGCAGCGGAGCCTACAGTCTTCGCTGCAAAACAGAGAAATTCCAAGCCATCCTTTATCCACGCCGCAGCAACCGCCGTTGCCTGCACACGACTGATCGCCGTGCACCTATGCCGGAGGCGGCAGCGGTTCACCCCAAATGCGCCAAGTCGAGGAGTGGATCGCACACGCGGCCTTCTCGCGCAAAGGCAGACATCCCTCGTTGCTCAGCCATCTCGACGTCGTACTGCTGGCGCCCGCGACCCGCCTCATGTACCGCTTCACGGTGTCGTCGTCGGCGGCACCGCCATTGTCCCTGTAGAGCAAGATGGCGTATAGATAGGCCGCCGCATCATGCCCACCCTCGGCGGCGCGCCGGAGATCATTGCATCCCCTGTTTTCCATGAAGACGGCTTTGATCCCGGAGAAGAAGCAAACCTCCGGATTCCCGAGATCGGTCAGCATAGCAAGGAAGGCTTTGTAGGCGGTGGGGTCCCACACCCAAGAAATCTCATCTCTTATCCCCTCTATCGACAAACGCCGACCGACATCGCCGTGGCCGCACACGCGGCGCATGGTCGAGCAAGTACCGCGTAGGCTGCAGAGGTCAGCCAAGGGCCGCTCCGAGGTCGCACCGACGCGTGCCACAATCTTAATGAGGAGGTCTTGAGGGAGGTCCAGCAGCAACGACGGCTGGTGCCGCCTGCTTCTTCCCGGCATGCTATTCATCTCGGGCCGGGAATGGTGACCATGAGGAGTAGGCAGTTGCTGTTTTTTCGCTGGTAGATGAAGGGGCAGGGGATCTAAATTATTTTGGAAGGAGAAGATATAGGAGATTTGTTTCCAAACACGGTTTAAGTATGCAATGGAGACGACATTTGGTTAATCCGCGTATCCTTTAATACTCCATTGCAGACGACGTTTGGCTAATCCGCGTACTATCCTTTAATTCTACATTAGAGACGACGTTTGGTTAATCCACGTATCATTTAATTCTACATTGGAATCACTGCCTCTGCTCTCAGCCATTGACTGGGCAACTGTTTCCCCATTGACCGGATCTGGCATCAATTTCATGGGAACCTTCCCGTTTCCTATGCTCTTGATCTTATCCCTTCCTCTTTTTTTTTTGACAACCGATCTTATCCCTTCCTTGTTTTTGCTATAAAAAGGCACCAACGTCTATCGGTCCTCCTCACTTGCTTCCTTCTTCTCTAGATTTAGATCTAGCTATGGCACAAAGAATAGATCTTGTAGAGCGCAAGCTTTTGCTTTTCTCTCTTCTTCCTCCTCCTTGTTCTCTCAGTTGCTAGAAGAATTCTTATGATATGGGTGACTGGGTTGCTCATCCCTCTAGCACAGCTGCTAAAAAAATCCTTGTGATATATCAGCTATCGGGGGAAGGTAGCCCAGAACCTCCTGGCATCAGGAAGAACAAGCCGACGGAAAGATCAGGTCTGGGGAGAGAAGCCCAGAACCATCCTGTTGTAGCTTTCTCATCAAACTTGCGCTTCCTTTTGCTTTCTCTCCTCCAGGAGGAGGATTTTTGAAGGGATATGTTTCCACCCTCTGCTATATCTTTCTCTTGTGCTCACTTGTAAGCATGAAGAAGAAGCCAGAATCTGGAGCATATCTCGTCATGAAGAACAAGCTGACGGCGACCTCCTTTCTCTTCACCTCCGACGATCGACCGACGGGCACAGAAGGAGCAAGATCGAACTTTGAGCCTCAACATCGCCAAGTCAGCACCCACCACCGTAGTGGTCTTCTACCTCTGGCCGGCCGGAGATTCAGCTGGAGCCGGACGTGAGTTCGAGGCTGCCGAGCTGGCCAAGATCCCGAGGCCTCCCTATCTGATGTACCAATGATGACTGTAATCTGTGTGTGTGATTTTGCATCTCAAGAGATATGCTTGTGTGATTATCTGTGTGTAGTCCAATTTTTTGTATGATTTACCTACTCTCTTGCAAGCATGAAGAAGAACAAGCCGACAGAAGTATATCTCTTTTGCTTAGTTTAGATCTATGTTCCTCATCCTGGTAGTGCCTAGTGATGATGAACATAGATGGCCGCTTTGTAACCTTCTGATGTATCAATGATGACTGTAATCTGTGTGTGTGATTTTGCATCTCAAGAAACATGCTTGTGTGATTATTTGTGTGCAGTACAATTTTTTGTATGACTTACCTACTCACTTGCAAGCATGAAGAAGAACAAGCCGACGGGGGATGGCTAATCCGTGTCTCTTTTGATGTAATCTGTGTGTGTGATTTCGCATCTCTTGCCCATAACAAAGGCGACGCGGGTTGGTTAATCCTCGTCTCTTGCCCATAACAAAGGCGACGCGGGTTGGCTAATCCTCGTCTCTTTTATATTAACGTCCATTACTGAACTGAAGCAGCCTGCAACATACTTACTGAACTAAAGCAGAATATAAACAAAATATATATAGTATCTTAGGCAGAATATATTACAAAAAGGATTCAAATTCCACCACATCCTATATATTACAAAAAGGATTCAAATTCCACCAATACATCACATCCTTTATATTACAAAATGGATTCCATTTCCACCAATAGACACATCCTGCATTACAAAAAGGATTCAGCAGAAATCAGGCTTGCTTTTTCTTCTTTGATTTCTGTATATGGATTTTTTCACTATGGTTGCTTCGCAAGTACGGTGTTTTGTTGATTCTTAAGAGTCGGGGCTTGTATGAAGTGTCAAAGGATGGAATTTCATCAAACTGGTTGTATTCCTCCTCCTCAACAACATTTTCAACCCCAATAATCCTTTTTTCTAGGCATAACCACAGACCAGTTCTTCTTTGCAAGGTCAGGTACATAGAACACTTGCTCAACATCGTTGGCGAAGACAAACGGTTCGTTTTTGTAACCAAAGACCCGGAGATCAACACTAACATAACCATATTTGTCCTTGCTCACAACTCTCTTCCAATTGGTGACCCATCTACACCGGAACAAGGCTACCTTCAATCCTACATAATCAAGCTCCCATATCTCCTCTATTTGACCATAATATGTGTTTGTCTCCATCTCATCATCATCATGACTGTCGTCGACGACGGCCCATACACGCACACCACTATTTTGATAGACACTCTTTTTATCCTGGGCCATGGTGTAGAATGTGTATCCATTGATATCCATTGCTTGGTATATTGTAATAGTGAACAATGGCCCCGCTGCTAGATTCCTTATCTCGTCGGTTATTACAGCATTGCTGCATGTCTCGACATAATCTCGGAGCCACCTGCTGAAACCTTGCATGTGCATCTTTGCAAGCCAAGCCCTACCACGGTCAGGGTTGTCTTCACGTAGTTGTCGCTTGTGCTTATTGGCAAACGGTGTAATTAGGTGCAGTTGTTGTATCACGATGAAATGAGCCTTTTGGAAGGCATCTGGTTCCGGAGTGACTAACTTTTTCCCCAGGGTCCCAACACCTGAAAGCCTACCTTCATGCCGTGAGCGAGGCACACCAATGGGGTTTTGGGGGTCCATATAACCCATGGCCCACTCCACTGCTTCGATGGTCTCGTAGCCACGAACAATGGCTCCCTCCGGAAATAACTGGTTATGTACCAATGATTTCAGGAATCCATAGAACCTCTCATATGGAAACATCTGATGAAGGTAAGATGGGCCAAGGAACCAGATTTCCCTCGCGAGGTGTGCTATTAGATGCAGTATGAGATCAAAGAATGATGGTGGGAAGGTAGCTTCAAGCAGGCATAGGGTCTCGAAATGCCTCCTCTCTAAGTCCAATAGTTTTTCCTCATCAATCACCTTCTGTTCTATTGCATTGAAGAATAAACACAAGCTCGTAACCGCGTCGCGAACCAGTTCTGTCTTGATACCTCTAAGTGCAACAGGAAGAAGAGCTGTCATCAACACATGGCAATCATGAGATTTTATCAAGTTGAAATTCATTTTCATGTCCTTCACCGACACTAGCCTCTTGAAGTTTGATGAGTAGCCTGAAGGTACTTTCAAATCATGCAAAAACTGACAGAATTCTTTTCTCTCTGCCTTTGACAAGGTGGTTGCAGCAACGGGAAGGTTCGTCCCCGTCTCTGTTTCCTCTGCATAGAGCTCCGGCCTAATGCCCAATTCTTTAAGATCCTCCCTTGTATTTTTATGATCTTTTCCTTTGGACTTCTGTTGTAGCAATGTTCCACAAGTAGCTTCACACACATTCTTCTTGACGTGCATGTTGTCAATCGAATGACGCACATCCAACATCGGCCAATACTCTAGCTCCCATAGAATTGATTTCTTGTTCCACATTCCTTCTTCTTCTTCTTCACCATCTCGTTTCTTTCTTTTGCCAAGGGTTTTTTCAGTCAGTTTGGGTAACTCCTCGATAGTTTTGACGTCCTTGACTTTCAAGTGGACCAGATCTCCAGTCACATGCAACAGCGCCTCTCGATTCTCCTTTTCCCCATTAAACTGACAATCCATGGCCCGGTATGGATGTTTCTTGCCGAGGAAACGACGGTGCCCCATAAATACGTATTTCTTTAATGTCTTAGCCATACTGCGCAAGTATCTTCCAAGCAGTGTGGGCAAGCTGCACCTTTCCTTTTACTCTGGCCAGAGAGGTTGCGATGAGCCGGGTTGTCGTTGATGGTGGTGAACAACATGGTGCGCATTGTGAACTCCTCACGCTTGTACTCATCCCAAACCTCCTTCACATCAGGATTCCACAGTATCTTCAAGTCATCAACTAGTGGCCTCAAGTAGACATCAATACGGTCGCCAGGTTGCTTTGGCCCGGAGACCAATATTGTCAGCATCATATATTTCTGTTTCTTGCACAGCCAGGGTGGAAGGTTGTACAACGACATCACGACAGGCCAGGTGCTATGTGCTGAGATCTGGTTACCGAATGGGTTCATGCCATCTGTGCTCATAGCAAACCGTATGCTCCTTACGTCTTTGGTAAACCACGGAAAGTGGTTATTAATGTTACCCCATTGTGCTGCATCTGCGGGGTGCCTAAACTTTCCATCTTGCTTAAGCTCCTTTCGGCCTTCGTCATGCCAACGCAAGAGTTGGGCCTCCTTTCATGTTGCGAACCATCTTCTCAGCCGAGGAATGATGCAAAAATACCATGCCACCCTCACAGGAGCTCCTCTATTAGCCTTCTTCTTCTTGCCTCTGATCTCGCCGGGCTCGTTCTCGTCATCAGCATTATTATCATCTCTACCATCCTTTTTCCTCTTGTACCGATCATAGCCACACTTGGGGCACTTGTCAAGGTCTGCATAATCTCCACGGAACAATACACAACTGTTCTTGCATGCATGGATTTTTTCAACCTCTATTCCCAGAGGAAAGATTATCTTCTTCGCCTCATAGACAGACTCTGCTATTTGGTTTCCTTCAGGTAGCATGTCTCTAAGCACATCCAATAGAGGTTTGAAACTTTTGTTGCTCCAACCATGATCTGCCTTAAGCTGCAGAAGTTTTAGATCACCAAAAAGGTGAGAGTACTTATGGCAATCAGGATAGAGGGGTTTCTTTGAATCTTCAATGAACTGCTTCAGCCTCGCTAATTCAGAAGGTGTGTACACTTGTTGAAACTCAACATCCCACAACATTTGATCAACATTGTGCACACGTTACAACACCTCACCATCATCGAAGCCCCTAACTTCTTGATCAGTGATATCCTCAGGCCTCATCAAATTTTGTGGGAATAATGGTTCATTTTCCTCAAAAACTCTACCGTCATCAAGGTCTTCATCATGGTCGGTAGCATGGTGTCGCACTTCACCTTCATTTAGGCAGCCTGCTTCGAGTTCATTAAGGCCTTCCTCACCATGTTTATTCCAACCCGTGTAATTTTTTGTGAAACCACGTGTGACCAAATGATGAAAAATGATTTCCCGTTGTGCAAATTTCTTCTGGTTGAGACAATCTATACAGGGGCAAAGCATTGCCTGAACACCACGGTTTCTCATATCCGCCTCTGCTTGATTTAGAAAACCATTGACCCCGCTTAAGAAATTCTCCCAATCTTCTTGGGCTGTCTGTACATCCAAGCCCGAGTAGCAGACGCCATCTGCATTCCATACACCAAATGAGCATAATTCATCACACAAAAAAACCGATAACATAAGAGGATTAGGACAGCTGAAGAATTTCAATAAAAGGGGGCAATTAATTTCCACCTTGACGAGGACTTTCTACGAGGCGAGCGCGGCCGAGGAGGAGGATCGGAGGCGGTGTCGCGGCCGCGGCGACAGCGCGGAGGACGGCGCCGAGCCCCAAGGGGAGGGGACATGGAGGCGTCTGCTTTGGATGTCGCCGCGGTCGACGTCCGGTGGCCCCTTTCGCCGTCGCGCACGCGGCCGGCTGGCCGGCCTGCTGCAGCGCCGGCTTTCTGAGGAGAGAAATTAAGTGCGATCCTCAGAGCGCGCGCAGCTGGCGGCGGAGAACGGGGCAGGCCAGCGGGGACATCTGAGCAGAGAGATCGAGCGAGTGACCTTCTGAGGAGAGAGAGCGAGTGTTGTTGTCGGAACGGGAGTGGCCTTCTGCGGAGAGAGAGCGAGTGGTGTCGGAAGGAGAAGACAGAGACGAGCAATAACAACGTGCGTCTCCGATGTGAGAAAAAAGGCGACCCTGGGTTGGAATTAAAGGAGATGAGTCCTAAGAAACGAGTGTATCCAATTGGGTTGCTAGCAAAGGAGACGCATCCTAAAAAGCATGCGTCTCCAATATGAAATTATCGGTAACGGACTTTATAGCCCATTACCAATACGGCAGTGATCAGTAACGGACTTAAATAGCCCGTTACCGATAGGGCATTGATCGGTAATGGACTTTACGAGTCCGTTACCGATAGGTTTAACTTTTGAAACGGACTCGATTTAACGTCCGTTACAACGAATTCATGTAACGGGCGCTTAAGAAGCTCGTTACCAGAAGTCCACATTGGTAACGGGCGTAGTGGAGGCCAACCCCGAGGTCGGCCTTCCGCGCTTATGGGTAACGGGCGCCAAACAACAACTGTTACAAATGTGGGTGCATGTAACGGGCGTTAAGGGCCCGTTACAAATGCTACGTGACCTATTTGAGGTTTTCACGTAGTGAAAAAAGGTGTCCGAATTTGGGTTGATAAAAAAATGTTTCAGTTGTGCAGGAAATACGTGTTTGGGGGTAGTGACACCTATACGTGGCGTGTACAGTACAAATGACACCTTACACACATAAGCTAATAAAAAAACACAACAATCAATCAGTGAAAGAATAATAGAGATACATTATATTTGCCGAGTTTTGCTTCCAATAAATGTATACACAACAATACTATACTAAATACTGAATACAAGTTCAAACTAAGTGGTTGAAAGTTTTTGGATGTTTGAAATGTTGGTTGGGATTTTCCAAATTAAACTATAACACCTTTATTATTTAAGAAAAATCAACAATTTTTTAGAAAATGCTCTGGAAATGTATTGAAATGATTCGTGATGATAACCACAAATAATGTTTGTCCCATGATTGTATTTATGACCACAATATAATGGAAAAGTTAGTACGTAAAACATATATCCACCAAGACATGCATATATAACTTCGTGTCACCCTAATCCTCTAACAACTATTAATGACATATCATGCACATTTAATGATGATAATGCAGACACATAATAGAGTTCAATACATCCACAAACACATCCACAAATATATAATGCATTATTATACATATAATAGAGTTTAATACGTAGATACTTAATTAAAATCTAGCATCGTTCACTTCATGACGTGAATCATCTGGAAGTACAAAGCATAATTAATACCGATAATGTTGATTCCTAAGAACCTATCAACATAATCTAGTGCATATATGTATGCAGTGTCTCTAGGCATGTAGGGCGTAAGGAATGTCTCTCTAAATATTTGCACCGAATCCGTAGATGATGATAGGGTAATGCCTGCTTGCCAACACTCCTGTACTGAACCTGGGTGTGGTATTGTGAATGACCAACCAATTTTTTCGAGAATTTGATGTAAGACCTCTTTCATACCTTAATCAGCATGTATGATACTATTATACAATGGGTCATAATTCAATTGGCAAGCAAAACATAACGTGTGAGTGTACAATTCATAAAAAAACAAATACAAAAAATAACAAGTAAGTAGTAGTTACATACAATGAGTGATTGTTATGATGGTGATATCTGTGTAGGCATTTCAGTAACGTGCAAGTTATGTTGTAAGGCTTTAATCTTGAAATAACTATAGTCTGGAAATACATGTCTTGTTGAGCTTCTATTTGGATAAGTGCCTTCCTCACGGCATCAACAACGGCAATACGTGGTAGTACGACAGTAGAAGAAATGACACAGATAACAATTGTATCACCACGTTGTTACTCTCACATGCCCGCAGCATTAATGGATAGAGAAACAATATAGCTTCCACACGACGGAGTCACTTCTTCATAATTCACCATTGGAGCTTGTTGTGTCGCACCATGTATAACTTGTTGCAACCATTGGATTACTGAATTAAGAAACTTCATAAAAATGCAAATACTAAGCATTATTTTTATCATTATTGTTGGGTTTAGTCCCACATCGGAAATTAATGGTGGGGGAGCACAACATATAGGTGGGGGCAGTCCTCACCCATCAGGCTAGTCTTTTGGGTTGAGTTAGACCCAGGGCCTGTTGTTGTGGGCTCCGGTGGACCTAGGCCTAGTGGACGTCGGCTCGTGGGTACCCGAGCCGAAGGTCAGAAAAACGTGGGAAAACATCTCTGGGGTCACATGGTGACGGGGGAGCCCGTGAACGTCTCCGGAGGGTCACACGGATGGTTGTGACTGGAGAGTTGGACTCGGGGCCTGGATAACGTCTTCGGGAGATCACACGGATGGTTGTGATGGAAGAGTTGGGCTCAATGTGTGACGAGGAGATTGTTGGGTTTAGTCCAACATCAGAAATTGATGGTGGGGTAGTCCTCACCCATCAGGCTAGTTTTTTGGGTTGAGTTAGGCCCAGGGCCTGTTGTTGTGGGCTCCGGTGGACCTAGACCTGGTGGGTGCTGGCTCGTGGTTATAGCGGGCCGGGCCGGAAGCCGCTGCGCCACTCTAACAATTATAAAAAAATTGCAAATTCACAAAATAGACTATCTAAGTACATACCACATTCCGACGTAACTCGCTCTGGGTAATGGGCATGGGTTCTTGACCGACGGGGAAGGAAGCACCAACAGGTTGCGCTGCTGGTGGTGGCGGGGTCTGGGACAGGGTGACCTCAGCCATGACCACGACGACCCCCACGACCGCCGTCACGCCAAAAAATGCATATCTTGACATTGTTATCCCTAAAATATGCACGATATTTTATTTAAATTTTTGTACACAATATCTAGTCTAGTTTAGCATAATAAAGTATTTCTAATTTCTACAATCTGTCTAGTCTAACAAAATTTGACGTTATACTTCACAAGTGTAATATTTATCTAATATTCTCAATCCATAAATATAACTAATAACTCTCTAGCTAGTCTAACAAAATGTAGTATATGAAATTATTTGTACAATCTCTAATCTACACATAATCCTAATATACATACATAATCCTAGATTATTGAGAATAAATTAATAAAAAACACAAACCAGATCTGCGCAGGCGGCACTCGTCGGGCAGGTGGGCACTGCGGCACCGGCGCGGCCGGACGCACGCGGCGCGGGCGGCGAAGGAGGGGTGCACACGGTCGGAGGCGGCGCGGGCGGTGAACACTACAAGAAAAACGCCGACTAGTGACGCAAAAAAAGGTCGTTTCTCGTCATAAACCACGATTAATGACGCCAGTTGTTACGAAAATGCTCCGTCATTAATCGAGCGTCACAAACCGCGATTAATGACGAGACCTTATTTCTCGGCGTCATGAGTTTAATGACGCGTGGAAATTCGTTTATACAATGCGTCATAACTTCGTTCCTACAACTTTGCCACGCTGGACAGAATCTGATGTGGCATCCGATGTGGCAGGCCAATTGTGACAAATCGTATGCGTCATAAAATGAATTTGGCACGTTTGTAGCTGGGTTGAGCCCAAAACTGTTCCTGTAGGCTGGCGTTGTTCATATAGCCCAAAAAAGATTTTGTTGGGCCCAATTGTAGCTTTTTCAGATGAAATTTGATTAGGGTGGGCTCGTTTTGGTTGGGTCGAGCCCAACAAGTGCGCACATTGTTGCGGCCTTCTGTGTCATGTTAATTTGAAAAAAATGACTTTTGGCCCAATTAAAAGTGGGCTAAGCCCACTGAAGGACAATATAAAATTAACTAATCATGCATCAATATTAATGGATTTAATTTCAATTCTGATCCTTTTTTTGAATAATTCCGATCTGGTTGGCAAAATAGTAATCATCACATATTTCTTTATACAAAAAAGCAAACTATTGTTTATTGTCAAGCACGACCATATTGTTCATCACATATCACAAACTATTACAAGATAACAGTATCACAAGGAACATTGATTAACAAAGCTAAATCCAGTTCATAATCACAAGAGAAAGTGGAGATTTGATCTAATGATCTTAACCTCTTCATCTTTTACTGCTAAGCAGTAGACGAAGGAGGTCCTCACTGTCTTCGGTTAGCTTCTGCAACCTCATAATCTCAGCAGACTGCATTTTCAGAGTTGATTCTGATTCTTCGGTCTTCTTCTTCAAGCTACATAACTCTTTCTGGTGAGCAACAAACCATTGTCGAAGTTGTACCCCATCCTGATTGGGAGCGTCAACTCGCTCTTCATCAACACTACTACATAAGGATTTGGTACCCATTCTTGAGTACTCGGCTGCCTCTGTTTTAATTTGTTCGGGAAGAAGCATCATTGACTTGGTAGCTTCCATCTAGCAACAGTGGATCCCAAGTCAGATTAGGACCTTGTAATTGATTCGAACTAAGGAAACAAAGGTGTTAAGTTTGTTACCTTGGAGCAGATTTGAACAGGAGCGACTTCAGATGTTGACCCTTTGGCCCGCTGAAACAAGTACAAGAACAAGAGGTAAGGGTTGAGATCATTCGCAATCGGAAACAAAGGTGTTAAGTTTGTTACCTTGGAGCAGGTCTGAACAGGAGCGACTTCAGACGTTGACTCTTTTGCCCGCTGAAACAAGTACATGAACAAGAGGTTAGGGTTGAGATCATTCGCAATCGGAAACAAAGAAGGTGTTGAGTTTGTTACCTTGGAGCAGGTCTGAACAGGAGCAACTACAGATGTTGACCCTTTGGCCCGCTGAAACAAGTACAAGAACAAGAGATAAGGGTTGAGATCATTTATTAAGTTCAATGCGGTACATGAACGATCACACCCAATCCATCATCACCCAAGCATGCAACAAAAATATGGAAAGCCAAAGAACATGGGTAAGCAATATAATAATTTCATCCTTTAATTTCTACAAACCTCAAATAAGTTGACTTGGAACAATCTCTTGCAATAGGGAACAGAAGATCCACAATCACCCAAGCATGCAACAACAATATTCAAAGGCAAAGAGCATGGGGAAGCAGTCCAATAATTTCATCTACAAATTTCTACAAACCTCAAATAAAATGACTTTGAACAAATTCTTGCGATAGGGTACAGTAGATACACAATCACCCAAGCATGCACCAACAATATTCAAAGGCAAAGAGCATGGGGAAGCAGTCCAACAATTTCATCTACAAATTTCTACAAACCTCAAATAAAATGACTTCTAACAAACTCTTGCGATAGGGTACAGTAGATCCACAATCACCCAAACATGAAAGAATATTATAGAAAGCCAAAGAGCATGGGGAAGCAGTCCAATAATTTCATCTACAAATTTCTACAAACCTCAAATAAAATGACTTCGAACAAATTCTTGCGATAGGGTACAGTAGATACACAATCACCCAAGCATGCAACAACAATATTCAAAGGCAAAGAGCATGGGGAAGCAGTCCAACAATTTCATCTACAAATTTCTACAAACCTCAAATAAAATGACTTCTAACAAACTCTTGCGATAGGGTACAGTAGATCCACAATCACCCAAACATGAAAGAATATTATAGAAAGCCAAAGAGCATGGGGAAGCAATCTAATTCAATCGATCAATACAGGGAGGAGACCGCAGACCTGATGAATAGGACGGGAAGAAGGTGCCGAATGCCGTCTCGATTTAGCAGCCCGACCTTGCGCCTTCAGCACGATGTTCTGCGCAACTGTTGCAGATCTGTGGCCGCCAGGGTGAGCCTCGGGGGAGCCGACGGAGCAACGAGTTTGAACCATCTTGCAGCTTCAAGGACGTTACCGAGGAAGGTCGCCGCTCGTAGAAGAGGAAGGCCGCCGCTCGTAGCAGAGGAAGCCGTCGTCGGTAGCTAGGCCTCCATTGCTGCTTCCGCCGCAGATCTAGGTCTCTTCGGCGGTCGAGGAGAAGATCCCCCTGATTTTGGAAAATTACCAGGAGGGAATTGGGAGATCTGGTTTCCCTCTTTGTTTTATGTATATAAACGAGAAGGACCAGAAGGAGGAGTGGCGAATTCAAAATTTCAAGTCCCGCCTTTGTGGTCCAGAGCGGGAAACGAAAGACTTTGGATCATGGACCCAAACGTCAGTGACCCAAATGAAAGACCACTTGGGTGTCAGACCCAAATGTCAGTGACCTTACGCAGAGAGGCAAGTTATTGACTGGGTTGTCTGTGCCACCATGGATCATGGAATGGACAAACACACACAGGACTATACTCTACTTCATATTCACGTTAGACGGATGATCCGATATTCGCATTACAAATGTACTCACTGCAACAAAATAACGTACCGTTTCAACTATTTATTACATGACTACAAACACTTAAATAAAACATTAAAACTATAGGGGACCCTGGTACAACCCTTCAGGTAATCTTCTACGGAGATTGTGCATAAATTCGGGATGATCAGTGCATACAACCGCCCAATCATATGTGAGTATTCCGTGAGGAAAGATTCGCTCTAAGAGAGACATGCACTTGTCCTGCAATTGTGTGCAGTTAGCCTGAATTGCCCATCGTAGAAATGAAGTCACAGTTTCCTCGCTTGCCATGTCCCACATCTTTGACGCATAGTGCAGCTTCAACCTTTCGACTTGGTACATGTCGGCGACCGAGAGTAAATAAGGCCAGGCATTGGCAGGAGTGTCCCATAAATCAGCCTCCTTCGGGAGTGATCCTCCACTAGCATATTTGATCAGGACCGAGAAGCCATCAGGGTGTGTGTCAATAATTGTAACAGTTTCAGAGCTAGACTCCACTCCTGGGCCATAGAGCATTACCTCCATCACACAAGATACTTTCGCCACATCGGCACGTATCGCTCGTATCACCCGGCATTCCGCACCTACGTGGAACACAACTTCCACAGGGGCTTGGGCTGCAACGCTTTGGCATATGCTTCTTTGCACTGATGGAGGAGGAACTTCAATGCAGTCGTCCTCTAGTACTGAAACAGCACATGATATGTGTATGCGATCTTCACTGGATGTCACGCGCTTAATGTCATGATGCTCCACCAGACATTCAAATCCTCTTACTTGTAGATCCCGATTCATGAACCAAACTTCTTTTGCAGCTTGAACTCAAAACGTATCAACTTCATCGTTTGGGTCTCCAGCCATCACACACAACAATACTCGCACCTACGTGGAAGCAGTCACAGGTTTGACAAACAATAACATAATGCAACCGTATCGCCATGTGTGAGTGTGTGTCTTCATAGCAGCAACGAGACACGTACCATTTGGGATTTGTGCAGAGGAACGAGGACGACGGCAATGCCGTCTGGAACATCCATCCACTGATGATCATTCATACCTGTAGGATAGCAACGTAGTTTCCATTGACGGCCTCCCACCATGAACGTACCGGATTCCTTGAAGTTGCCCGCGGTTCCTTCGGCTTTCGCTTCCTGGCTTGAGACTGAGAAGTCAACTTGCATGGAAGGAATCATTTTAGCATCTAAAGCCATTAACACAAATGGCCTACATTGATCGTCTCGTGCCTGAAGTGTCTCTTATTATAGTAGGCCGGGAGTGAATGTGTCGTTCTGAAACGTCCGTTCGTGGACATCAGTTACCACCTGGAATGGACGCGTCCCTTCAGAGCGGGTGCGATTCACAATGATCGACACGTTCGTTCAGAGGGGGTGTGCTGTGTGTGCACACAAGTTCGTCGGTTAACGCTCGGTGCCAGTGCTTAACTGCAATTCTCAATGATCGACGCGTGGATCAACTTGTGAGAGCGTGTCGTTCCCAAACGCCCATTCGAGATGCCCTTCTGTGCTTATATGCATGTTAATATTACACACACACAAAAAAAAACATATATTGCTATTCCAATTCCAGCTTATTCCGTTTTGGTCTTGTCGCGTCAACAAGTTCATCACGTTTCTCAGTCTCCAAGGCCAGCGGTAATCATCAAGTGCGAATCCAGACCATTCGTAGACCTTTACAGTCACGACTCACGCAGCGTACCTGATCGAGGAGGACTTGTCAAGTCATCCCGCACCCTACGTGTTGCAACGCAAGGACCAACCGGTCCATCTGATTACATCGCCCAATCTTGTTCTCCAGATGCAATTGACACCTAAACCATTACATAAATAAATGGTAGAGAGTTGTCCCATTGTTGATGCGGCATGAGCTGACGCAGTGGGACATCCATTAGATGCAGTTGATGCGGCGTGATTTGTCCGCAGGACTTTCTTGTGCTCTACAGAGAGGAAAGTCCAGATGTAAACACATACCTAGACACATCGGGTTCATCCCGTGATACCCATCGTCCACACATGTAATCGATGCACGCCACTGAAGATTCTGACCTAGATAGATTCCTATCACACGTAGGCCTGACTATATTCTGAGCATCTCACGTTTTCCTTAGTAACTTTAGCAATGCTACACCGAGCTCACGTGACCGCTGTAGTCCTCGATAAATAGGCGAGTGCAGCAGAGCGTTCTTGAAAGGCAAGGCCAACACTCATCGGTTCCCCGTCTTGCATTTCTCTACTTCAGTGGGATACAAGGGTGAGATCATTTTGTTGGCTAATCTTGTTTACTTTATGTATGCATGGTATCGAGACGGTCACATTGTTAGCTTATGTAGGGTTTGTTCTTCGTTTGTGTATGCAGTACGTGGGGAATGGCCGGGCAAGGAAGGGACGGAGCATGGAACTTGGAGGAGTCGGGGAAGGGGGAGCTGTCGGGCGCAATAGCACCTCACCGCCACCCGGTTCAGCCGCTGCCATCAGCACCGCAGCAGCACTCGGTCCCAATGGCACCTTCACTTCCGCTGGTATCGGCACCTCAGCAGCACCCGGCCCCAATGGCACCTCCACTTCCGCTGGCATCGGCACCTCAGCAACACCTGGGGGTGATGCCACCTCTAGTTCAGCCGCTGGCAACAGCAGCTCAGGATCAGTTGAACCTCATGGCACCACCTTTTCGCCCACGGCCCAGGCCGCCACCTCTGTTGTTGCCCGTTGAAATGCCACCCCCGCTGCCAGTGCTCATTGAACAAGATGAATCGCATGACCTGAAATGGTCTGTGTTGCTTTGGCTTCAGCAGGGCGGGCCCACCCGTGTTTTTCACGAAGGAATGTGGGTGTGCCCTTTTTGCCACAGGGGTCACAGGCAATGGACCATTCGTGACCTGCTGTTACACGCGCATAACATCGCCGTTTCGCTTGCCTGGATTTGGGATACAAGGGCGAGGCATCGCGCTTTGGAGGAGTATCTGATCCAGGAGACACGTTTTGCTGCACTCCGTGCAGCGGCTGGATTTCGATGAGCCCATGATGGTAGTAGTATGAGCCGTGATGGTAGATGCTAGTAGTATGTGGTGATGGTAGTAGTATGAGCAGTGATGGTAGATGCTAGTAGTATGTGGTGATGGTAGTAGTATATGAGCCGTGATGGTAGATGCTAGTAGTATGTGGTGATGGTAGTAGTATGAGCCGTGATGGTATATGCTAGTAGTATGTCGTTCAGAGTATGTCGCTGTAGTTCGAACTATGGTGGATCCATCCATCCTCATGTGTAATCAATGCGTATGCATGCATTTGTGTTGTTTGTATTTGGATTGTGTTGTTTCTAATAAAAATGGTATTGTGTGTGTACTCCCTCGGTATAAATTCGTTGTATACGGAAACTCCGTTCCATTGATTTCTTAAATACCGGAAGAACATAGACGAAAGTCTGGTTTGTAGTTTTCAGTCGGACCGGATTAAACTGTCACTGCTACGCAATGAGAAAACCAACATCTTACAAGGAAAAAACAGTAGTAGTATTCAATCAGACCAGATGAACAGAAGGCGAATCTTCGTTCTGCTTCTTCTACTCCTACCTCTACTAGTAGCAGTTACCACTAATCCACTAATGAATATAGTCTGTTAACCCAGATCCTCAAATCCAGAATTCCCCTTAACTAGTATGACAGATCAAAGTAGCATGGCTAAACAGAGGACTGGCCTGACCGGAGCGAGTCCTGCTTCTCCGTTCGCCGCTAGGGTCGCTACGATTCGCCATTCCCGCCACGGGCAACAGCAGATCTAAGCACCGACGCTACCTCTAGTCTTTACCACAAGGAAAAGGAGCGTGGTGCCGGCGAGTCTCTTTTTTTTTGAGATCAGGGAGCTTCATTCATTACTCAAAGTGCTGGTTACAATCAGCCCGAAGGCATTGCTGCACACAAGATGGCGCCTGATGCCACTCAGCCATCACGCAGACACTAGATACCTGCTTGGCCAGCACATGAGCTCCCCATTACAAACTCTGCTAGCAAAACATAAAGAGAAACTCACTAGAGAGCTACAAAGGTCACGAATCTCCCTAAGGACTGCAGCAATCGACGATCTCTGCTCGTCCTTCAAATTCCACGGTGATACTAAACTTTGGCAATCAGTCTCAAAGCAAACTCTTGTGGCTCCACACTTCTGTGCAAAAAGCACTGCATCTCGATAAGCCATGGCCTCCATAGATAGGGCATCTACACAATGATCATACCATTTCGCCGATCCCCCCTGAAAGCTTCCATTGTGGTCACGAAGAATAATTCCTGTAGCACCACTTCCATCCGAATAGAAAGCACCATCAAAATTACACTTGAGCCAACCATCAGCTGGAGGTTTCCAAGTGGGGATCACAGTCATCTTCCGCTCCTTGTAAGGGTGCAGCAGCTGCCAAAGATCAAAAGCTGTGTCCCGCACCCAAGTAACAGCTTGCCGAATAGGCATTCCTGCCTGACCATGTCGTCGCTGATTTCTCAGCATCCACAGCGACCACATCCCACAAACAATCACCGCTCTATCCTTCTTTGAGCAGACTGCATCAAGGAGTAGATCACTAGCCCATGAATGCGGGTGAAGAGCTGGCAGCTTAACCCCAGTAATCTCCTTCGCTTGTTCCCAGAAAATTCTCGCCACCGTACACTCCGTCAAGACATGGCGTACTGATTCCTCTTCTGCCCCACAAGTATCACAATGAGCAATGGGCTCTATATGTCGCTGATGTAGCACCTGTTTTGCCGGCAAGTAATCATGTAGAACTCGCCACCAGAACACCTTAACCTTTGGTGGTACATCCAATTTCCACACCCGTTTCCAATGGCCATCTGCCGACGAACTAGCTTCAGACAAAGATCCTCCCTGTTGACGTTGCATGCGCTCCTGCAAGCGATACGCCGATCTGACAGAGTAGATCCCATGCTTCTCCATTTATGGTAAATGCTAAATGGTTCTCGTGTCAATATAGTAAATCGACACACAGCAATTATGGCACGAGAACCATTTAGCATTTACCATAAATTAGTTATGGAAAATCCTAATTGCTATAGAGAATAATGCCCGTAAATGGTTAACCACATACTCCTGCAGGGATATAATCTTGTAATTGATTATAGTAAATCACATACAAGGACATGGATTCTAGTAAATTGTTTACAAAAACCTCGTTAGATCAGATTCTTAACTGATTCTCGTAACTAACAGCTGCTGGTATATATTATAGTAGTAAATTACTTAAAAATTCTCGTAACCAGCACGCTGTGTACGTTAAATACTATCGTCACCAGATTACGTATAGTAGTAAATTACTTAAAAATTTAGATAAATCAGATTCTTAACAGATTCTCGTAAATCGCAGCTGCTGGTATACATTAAAGTAGTAAATTACTTAAAAATGTCGTCACCAGAATGTACGAGTAGAGTCAACCGGTTCATGTACGTATTCTCGTAACATCTCGTAACGTGTATGATGCAATTATGCATGTTTTTACTGGACGGAAATATGTTTTTCTGTTGCTGATTACGTAAATGGATTAATAGTGAGTAACGACCCTCATTAAACCCAGCAGCAATGACGGAAGTAAATTTGGCTCCCATCAGCACGGCTCGTTGGCAACTTGGCAGGGAGGTGTGGACCCTTGTGGAGTAAATGTGGCCAATCCTAATGTGCCGTGTCGCCTGGCTATAGAATAACTATTTTATGGCCGGCCGCAGAGTATACTCTCTCTTTTATTGGGCTAATGGTTAAGTTTTTCATATACGCTTTGTAAAAAAAATGGAGGTACATAATAAAAATCATGTTTCTAAATAAGCCAAAATGTATAGTAATTTGAAACGGAAAGAGTATACTGAGGATGGAATTCCAATAACACAATGTCCTGATACAGGGGGCTTCTGGGGGAACTTTTGCATAAGCTAGATCCTCGTATGTTACCCACGAACGCCGTAATTAGATCCACCTTCAGCATTCTGGCAGTTTTATTTCCACTATTGATATGCCTCTCTCACAAGGGACTATAAGCCTGCAGAATTAAATGATCAGAAATTACAAGTGAGAAATTAGAAAAAAGAGAATTATACAAAGGTAATATGACACGAGACATATAAGGCAAGTACAATTGAGTTGAGCATTATATAAAGTCGCAACAGGCATGCTAATATATTAATTCTAATATATATGGTTATTAATTAAGAAATATAATGAGAACATAGAAATGATCCCTACTAGTATATGCTGGCCACTACGAACAAAAATGACTTATTATATAGAATTATTCTGTTGTTAGAATAATCCTTTTGACATGCAAATCCACAACGTATTCTGTAGTGGAATTATTTTGTTGCTAGTACATTTGATATGACACAAGAAAATTATGGTGGAATTCATGCCCTATGTTTAGATCAGAAAGTGAAATTTCGCCGAAATTTTTGACGAGATCTTCAACCGAGCTTCGTGGATACATTGTGGATGCGGGCTTCTTCTCGGGACCGGCGCAGGAAAGATCCTGCACCATCGGCGACGCAAACCCAGGAGCCGAAGGTGAAGGTGTCGCCTTCGAGGAAAGTAACGGTGGGCTTGACGACGATCGGAGTCATCAAGTTCACCAGCGGATCTTCGACGAGAACCCTTACTTGACACGCCAGCTGTCGGTGTTTTGATCCGGCAACCTACCAAGGGGGTACCCGAGGTAGTTAGTGGTGGGACTCGCCGAGAACTGGAACTTGAAGGTGAGACACAAGGCACATAAATTAGACTGGGTCAGGTCGCAATGTGTGTAAAACCATATGTCTTGTATTGTCGTGTGTAGCTTGATTGATTGCGTGATTGTAGGAGGGCTCCCTACCCTGCCTTATATGTCAGGGGGTTACAAGTCGGCTCGAGTACAAGAGTACTAGTTAAGTATGACTAGGAGAAGGCTATTGTAGGTAACAATGTATGCTTTCCTATTTTACTACTGATCCCATATTTCCATGTAAAGTACGCCGTCTTGCACCATGATCTACATGTTAGACTAGCCTCGGGAATGGTCAACCTCGATGGCGGGCCCATGAATGTCTGTACGACAAACTGAACGTAGGACATTCGGTCCAAACCAGTATAACACTACTGGAAAAACAGCCTTTTGTACCAGTTCAAAACCCTCATTTGTACCAGGTATTGAACCGGTACAAACCATCCGGTACAAATGTGGTCGAGCATTTGTACCGGGCGAAATACCCGGTACAAATGCCTCACATTTGTACCGGGCGGAGCCTCGGCCTGGTACAAATGTGCCCTCCACCCGGCGATGTGGCAGGGGGGCATTTGTACCGGGTGGAGGTACCACCCGGTACAAATGATTATTTTTTTATTTTTCTTTTCTCTAACGTATTTGCTTAAAGTACTAATACTAATCGTAATACGCTGTAATATAAAGTCGTGTGGCATATAAAATGTTATATTTGAGATAATATTCTACATACATTTGTATATATTTATTTGTATAATATTATCTCTAATATTATAAATATATACGAATGCATGTAGAATATATCATCTCAAATCCTGAAATTGAAGAACTTTGGAAATAATATTATACATTAGCATTTTGTGCGCACTGAAATTTAGATTAATAATATACATTGGATGAAATGTTAGCAGAGTTTAATTTTTGCTTCCAGATGCTTCCTTCATGTTCTGACTTGTCCCTTCCCCGATCGTCGTTGGTATACTAAGAATGGAGGATAAGCCAGCATAAAACTCTCCCCTGGACTAATAACCTCGTCTAGAAGAAATCCACATAATTGTTCTTGTATCAATCGGATTTGTTCTGCCTCGAGGAATGTTTCCTTGATGCCGGAAATCTACCAAAGAATATGAACAAAAGAATAAGAACCGGATCGGAGAATATGAACAATAAGAACTACATGTAGTCGCAATTGTGTGTGCACGCACCTTCTCTTCGAATTTGCCACCATCAGCGCAGGCTGTAAGACGGTGCATGAACTCGCACACATAATATCCACATAGATTGGTGCCAGAAGGCTGCGTCATGACCTGCACATATGGGAAAACCAAGTCATGAAATAATTTTTTATTGTAATGTAAGAATTGAAGAATAAGCAAAGACACGTATTGGCCAATCATAGTGAACATAAAGGTTCTTGTTGAACTTTCCGGGGTACTTATCACAAAGACAAGTCCATTCAATTTTAATGAACTCTACGACATCTTGATATCTACTTTTATCTGTAGTCTTGTACAAAGAGTCGAAGACAAAGACCTTTCTTCGCGTCATACAAAAACTAAAGGGAATCCAGTGGAAGCTGTCCATAGATGTAGAGAAGTATTAGTTTCTTAAAATATGCAATGTAATTTTTGAAAAAGATAAGGAGATGAGATACACGTTGCTCACCCGAAGTTGTATGGCAGCTCTATGCAAGCCTTATCATGGTGTTTGTCTAGATATTTGATGATGTGATTAAGTGTTTCCCTCTCATTAAGTTTGAGAGTGTTCTGAGTTATCATCAAAGGATCCATGTAGCCCACACTCATGATTCCTTTCCTCCTGGTCCGTTGCATCTCAAAACTGTATGACACAAAAATATAGAAGTTTAGATATGGGATAAAATTCCTAGAGCATTGATTTTTAACTTATAGTAGAATAAACACTTACAGAACCCAGCAACTGACGAATGAGACGTCAAGTGCATCCATATTGAATAGGAACCAGAATTCCTTCATTGGAATAGTGAAGATATGTTGCCCACGGAAATAATGATGGTCCTCAATGCGAACATAGAGCAAGTCCATCCCGCCGGCAGCTTGGAACATGTGCCACTTGTGCAATTCATACATCCTAGTTGGAAGATACGTGAGCAATCGCGGCCACACAAGCTCACGCTCAGGCACATACTCCGGTCTATTTGCCCCTTTATGCTTTGCAATTTCCTCCTCCCCTAGAAGTTGTGTTGTAGTCAGACCCGATGATTTGGCAAAATCAAGCAATTATTGCTCATATGGTGTAAGTGGTCTAGTTTCCCTATATGCCCCTTCATGAGTTGGGATTGCATCCTCCCCTCGAATTTGAGCTTCAGTCAGACCTGTGTCTTTGTTAAATTCAGACACTTGCTAGTCAAATGTTGAAAGCACCTTGAGGTCGGGGATAGATTGCTTTGACTGGGTCCCAAGTTGAGGAACTTTAGATGCAGTTTTCTTCTTCAAGCGTTGAGTCTTGAGTACTTGCTGGTCGTAGTCACTCAATGGCTTGGGAAGATCATCTGGGGTTTTTCTTCTTTCCTCCATTTTTTTCATGAAAAGATGAAATTTGACCCGGTCAATTGGTTTCTCAACTGGAGGCTTGGGAGCTTTGAATATCTGTCTATTCAATTCTTCCTCAACTGCTTCATCAAGTTCCTCCTCTGTTTTGTGATAAGCAAGTTTTGGTGGAGGCTTCTTTTGCTTGGGTTTCTTCTCCTTCTTTGGAGGCGGAGGAGGAGGAGCTTTTCGCTTTCCCTTGCCCTTAACATGTGCTGGAGGTGGAGAAGGAGGTGGACTCTCGCTTGGATCCCTGTCAACTACAGGACTCATGCTGCGCTCTGCCCTTGCAGCTGGTGAATGCGGTAGTTGATCGTCACGTTCAGGCATGGCGGCTGGTGAGTGCGGTAGTTGATCGTCAGCTAGAGGAGAAGGTGGCTGTTGCGTAATCCTTATGTGAACTTTGGGTCAAAAAATCCAAGTATGCACAGAATTATCCTTATGTTGACCCGATCTTGGATCGATTCACGTATTTCAAAACTCACAAGTAATTACGCATTCAAGGGATAAGATCATGGTACATCAATACTTAAGTCGATCTTAACAAACACAACAACTTCAAATCCATAGAAATAAAAGGGTACATCAATACTTAAGTCTAAATTAACAAAGACAACAAGTTCAAATCCATAGAAATTAAAAGGGTACATCAATACTTAAGTCTTAACATAAGGTACATCCACGCACAACACATATTTCATACTGATCCTCCATTTTTCTTAAATAGGTAAGTCATATAGTTGAAGTCTCCAATTTTGAAATCCAGAAATTCACTAATATATGCTAGAGCATGAATTAGTGCACTCTCTTTAGCTTCACATGAACGGTCACATGGACTTCCATAAATCTGAAACAGTGGAGAGTTGAATTGATATGGCGGGCAAAATGAAATATGAGCCTGGAACTTCCCACCTCTTGTGCGTTGCGGATTTGGTTCCTCGTAAGAAAATCCCAAAACATCGCACACTTGCTCTAGAATTGCATGACAACTCATTGCCGCAAAGGTTTGACCTAAGATATCCTAAAGTTAAGAAAAATACGAATGTTAAAAAATGTAGCACAACTAGTTAAATTAAAAAATGCTCAATGATAATTCTATGCTCCATACCATGTTATCTTCATTCAGGTGACAAAGTCTCTCTGCGGTCGTGATCACACTTTCTCCCTCCTCGAGTGCCTTGATTAGAAAATAAGAGTAATCTGGCAGAAAGAACCCATTTGCGCTAAGTAGGGAGCGGCGGTGCTCGGGCCACCGGGGCGACGTCCCTCGCTGGGAGCTGCGGCGAGCTCGGCCCGCAGGGAGCGGCGGCGCTACAGCCACCGGGGCGACGTCCCCCGCGGGGAGCTTCGGCACCAGGTCAGAGCAAGCTCGGCCCACAGGGATTGGCGGCGCGCGGCACCCTGGCAAGCTTCTCCTAGGGAGCGGCGGCCATGGGCGCCCTGCCGTGTCGTGAGGATTTTTCTTTTATTGCTTCCAATTCCCCGCGCCGCCGCCACCAGGACTCCACGCGTCAGACTCGCTGGAATCCACCACACTTTCCTCACCGGACCACACTGAGCTAGCGATGCCCTGCTGCTGATTCGATCGAAGCTGCAGCCCGCGTGAGTGGAGGAGGCCTCATGTTGAGGCGTGGTTTTCGTCGTCAAGCATCGCCGTTGATTTCATAGCGCATTCACCATCTCGGGCCCTCGGGAGCGGCGGCACGCCGGCGACAGGCCAGGGGCGAACTCGGCCCGCTCGAAGCGGCGTCGATACCAGGGCTAGCACAGGTGAGGTGGAGCCACAGCCGCACACTGCTACCTGACCGCTCGTCCACCTCGCAGATCCCATATTGTGGCGGCGATGGAAACTGGATGCGGCCAATGGCGAGCGCGGAGCCATGCTTTGAGCAGAAGGCTTGGTCGACGGGGATTCAATGAATTGGGTGCCAGTGCTGATATGTCTCCTACCTTCTCTGTCTCACACTGTCTGTTGCCGGAGCTCCATCGTGAGTTGTTGCAGCCGTTCCTGGGATCGCCTCCAGTTACGGATCGAGAAGCGCCATATGAAAAACAGCAACGCGAGATGCGCTGCTTCACTTGGTGGAGAGGACCAGCGCTACCTGAAGATTTCTTCCCCCAGCTAGCCAATTTTGCCACACGATCCTAAAAACTCGACGGAGCAGATGCCAACATATGCTAATTCGTGGAAAATATCAGATGCATTATTGTTGACACAAATAGACAGTAATTCCTATTAGAAGGTTCAGATAGAGAATGTTATCTTTTATATTTTTCAGTAATTTAGACATCGATTGTCAAATCTGAAGAATAGTTTTAGACATCAAATTCCTACATATGTGTCTATGCTGAAATTGTGGTTTACTGAATTACTGGTTATACTCATATGTTCTACTTAATTGGGTCTGAATCATTGGGGGCTTTTTACCTATTCAGTCCATACACAGTAGTAATCGGTCTAGATTTATTGATGCAACTATCCTTATGGCACAAGTTGCAATATGATTTATTTTGACTTTTTTATCAGAGTTTAGTCCAAACATTCACATGTATTGCAACTGAGCTCGTATACAAAGCAGTAATTATTTGTAATAGTTTTGTTGCAGCAGGCTCATGACACCTGTGGCAATTTGGTTCACTTTGAATTTTTTATATTATTGACATTCAACCCGCATGTTCATGCGTGTTGGAAATGTGCAGATATATAGTATAAATTTGGTTTAGATTTACTGTTGCAACTAGCTCATGGATTTCAGTTCACTGCGATTTTTTTATTATTATTATCAGAACTCAATATAGACATTCATTTACGTTGCAACTGTGCCCATATACACAGTAGTAATCATTTACATTTATTGTTGCAACCGGCCCATGACACAAGTTGCAACTGTATAATTTGTCTTTTTTTATCGGAGCTCAACCCACACATTCATTTGCATTGCAACTGCGCCCGTATACAAAGTAGTAATCCGCTTAGATTTATCGTTGCAATTGACCTATGGCACATGTTGCAATTTGATTTATTTTGACTTTTCATCAGAGCTTAGTCCACATATTAACATGTATTGCAATCGAGCCTATATACAAAGTAGTAATTATTTTAGTAGTTTTGTTGCAACTGGCTCATGACACGTGTGGTAACACTTTGAATTTATTTATTATTAACATTCAACCACCTACTCGTGTGTATTGCAAATGTGCCCATATGCAGTAGAAATTGGTTTAGATTTATTTTTGCATCTGGCTCATGGAATTCAGTTTAGTTTGATTTTTTATTATTACCAAAACTCAACCTAGACATTCATTTGCGTTGTAACTGTGCCCATATACATAGTAGTAATCAGTTTACATTTATTGTTGCAACTAGTCCATGGCACAAGTTGCAACTGTATAATTTGTCTTTTTTTATCGGAGCTCAACCCACACATTCATTTGCGTTGCAACTGTGCCCATATACACAGTAGTAATCTGCTTAGTTTTATCGTTGCAACTGGCCTATGGCACATGTTGCAATTTGATTTATTTTGAATTTTTAATCCGAGCTTAGTCCACATATTCACATGTATTGCAATCGAGTCCATATACAAAGTAGTAATTAATTTTGTTGCAACTGGCTCATGACACCTGTGGCAATTCATTCACTTTGAATTATTATTATTATTATTATTGACATTCAACTATATACGCGTGTGTGTTGGAAATGTGCCCATATGCATAGAAATTAGTTTAGATTTATTGTTGCAAATACCTCATAGCACAAGTGGTAATTCAGTTCACTTTGATTTTTTAATTGTTATCGGAACTCAACCTAGACATTCATTTGCGTTGCAACTGTGCCCATATACATAATAGTAATTGGTTTAGATTTATTATTGCAACCGGTCCATGGCACAAGTTGCAACCGTATAATTTGACCATTTTTATCAGAGCTCAACCCACACATTCATTTGTGTTACAACTGTGCCCATATACACAATAGTAATCGGTTTAAATTTATTGTTGCAACTGGCCTATGGCACTAGTTGCAATAAGATTTATTTTGACTTTTTTTATCAGAGCTTCGTCCACACATTCACATGTATTTCAGTAGTTTTATTGCAACTGGCTCATGGCACATGTGGCATGTTTAATTTGATTTTTTTTATTATCCAAATTTAACCCACATCCTCATGTATGTTGGAAATGTGCTCATATGTAGCAGAAATTGGTTTAGATTTATTGTTGCAACTGGCTCATGGAACAAGTTGCAATTTGATTTATTTTGATTTTTTTTATCAGAGCTCAATGCAACACCAATTGTCGTTGCACCCTAATGTACTCGTAATTCAGTTATTATCCAAGTTGTAATTGGAGGATCCAATATGTTGCAATTTCTCCAGTTGTAACTAGATTAGCACCTCAGTTGCAATTGTGATCTTTTACAAACAGCCGCAAATCAAACGAATAAACCCCTACCTAAATCCCACCTCACACTTAAACTGAGAACTATTATATAAAACCCCCTATACTTTCTATTCCTCTTGCAATCAGGTCCCTCCCTCTTTCTCCTACCTACAGACACCCTGCAGGGCTGTGGCGGCCGTCTCCCACCTCCAGACGCGCTTCTCCCATGCAAAATACTACCCCTACGGATTCCATTAGTTCAGGTGCATCCATTCCCCTACTGATTTACCCGAAATCTAAGCCCTAAACTACCCAACAGCTACAAGCGGAGGACCTAAGTGCGGCGGCAGCAATGGCATGCATCGGGGCTTCAATTCCCGGACGTGAGATGTATGGTGGGTCGAGGGTGTGGCGGGAAGAGTTGGTTTGGTGCTGGTGTGAAGAATCGACGGCCGGCGGCTTGTGGTAGGGTAGCCCTGTTGGAGGGCAGCATGGGCGGCGGCGCTCGACTCTTGAGGTCGCACAACAAGCAGAGGCACCAGTAAGGGGTCTCTGAGATCCATGGCGGTGAGATTGAGTAGAAAAAGAAATGGGGAAAGTCTAATAGGCTCAAATCCAACAGATAATTTCATTGATTTGATACCTGCAGACGAGCAGTTCAAGATGGATGTGGACGAACGATGAGATTTGACCGGGAATTGTAGATTAGCTCGCACCCGCCACTCTGCAATTGATACGACACTTTGGTTGCAATTTGGGACTTGAGAGGTTGCAATTTGTATTCTTTGTTTTTTTCTCAATTGTTTTTCAAGATTTCTGTTGTGTGTGTTGCAATCAACGCATGACAGTGTTCAACTGGACTTAGAGGGATGTTGCAATTCTTTATCTTGTTGTGTAATTGGTGCATGACACAATTTTGCATTTTTTTTATAAATCCAAGTGAACTCGTCGTGTATTAATAGGAAACCACGCTGCTTATTAGGATGCAACCGTATACAAGTATAAGTTGCAATTTAGTCCTCCCACACACTACAATCAATGTGCAACCACATAATTCACTGTGTTGCAACCACACCTTATCTGTAAATGCAATCTAAAGTCGCCACACACAAATTGTCCGTGATGCAACTATTGTACCTACTGTGTTGCAACTACATGCACGTTCTAGGTGTAAATGCAATTTTGTCTTGCACGTTCTAGGTGTAAATGCAATTTTGTCACCACACTACATAAATTCTAAACAGAGAACTTTCCATACAATTTATTTTGTTTTGTTTACGTACCACACAAAGCTCGTGTTTGGAAATTGGAACCTGAAAATCATTTCAATGTTGCACCACCAGCGACTACGTGCAACTGCATCCCATCAATCATGCTAATACATTAACAGAAAACGGATTTTTTGCTCGGAAAAATAGAGTGGCGGAGCGGGGTTGGGCTGGAGTGCATGTCGGTGTTGGACTATACTCAGAGGGATGTTGCAACTGGTGCCCCTTAAGAGTTTGCAACTGGAACAGGATATTAGTTGCAAACATACTTTATCACGTGATGCAATTGGTGTGTGACACAATTCGGCAATTTGTCATTTTTTAGAAAAGCGTCTCTGTTATTTCTGCATCTGATTTTTTTTGCCTTGCTTCATGTGTAATAAAGCTCAATCCACACATATATTCATATGTTCATGTTCGAGGCGCACACAGTTTGTGTTTAATAAAGCTCAACTCGTGTTACAATTGTGCCTATATACATGTATTTGTTTATCCCATTGCTACTGGCACTAGTTGCAACTAGAACTAGAGCCAATTGGAACCGGTATCATTTACTGATTCCAAACAAAACATTGGACAAATGCTTTAATAAAACATTTGTGATGTGTGCATGCGTTTCTAGTGTGCTTGTAACTCGATATCGTCCTAGTTACATTTTGGAGGACCTGACTGGTTGTAAATAGCTCAGTTATGACTTTATTAGTGTTAAAAGTACTTCTCCACCCCACTAATCTGCACACATGTTGCCATGCAGAAACCGCCTCCCCTGCACACAATTGTAATTAAGTTAATTACTTAGTTGCAATTAGAAAGATACTACGGTTGCAATTAGTACATGATGTATCCCAGTTGCAACCGGGCTGCTCAGCAGTCAGAAAGGCCATCGGCAAGAGCGGCAACGGTGGTGACTCGTCCAGTTTCCCGCTGGATGACTGCACTGCAGCACTATTTAAATGTTTTTTTGTCCTACTTCTAAGTGAAGGATCCAACTAGTTACAAACTATCTTATTATGTTAGTTGTAATTGTGCTATTGTCTTAGTTGTAAATATTTTTTCAACGGCATAGTAACTAGCTTATTTCTCAAGTTGTAATGGGCTACTGTCCTTGTTGTAAGTTTTTTTTTGCTATGGAGAGGCCGGCCAAGGATGCAGATGTGACGAGGTCGTCCATGCAGGTGTGACGTACTCGCCCATGAATGTTGTCAAGCTCGACTCTATGATGGCGGACCCTGGGCGCGGTCAGGGTAAGCAGCATCTGCGCGGCCTCCCTGGGCATAGACCACATGGTTGCCGGTGGGTCCTCGCCTCCTGTTTGGCATGGCGCCTAGCCGGACCTAGCTAGCCTCCAATGGTGGCGGGCTCATAACTATTCGAGACAACCATCAACATAGTTTGAAAATGTCAGTATTTACAATATGATTATTTTTAATTACAATTATGTTGAAGAATTAGCCATGTTGCAAATATGATGGGTTTTCTAATAAATTTGCTTTTTAATTTTGCAACAAATGACGGTGTTGAACTGTATTCAGAGGGATGTTGCAACTAGTGCTCTGCGAGAGTTCGAAAATGGAACGTGATCTTAGTTGCAACCCTACTTTATCACGTGTTGCAATTGGTGGGTGACACAATTTTGCAATTTTTTTTTGGTAACTGGTTGTCCTAGTTGTAATTGAAGGTCCGAACAAGTTGCAAATGGTGTGATTGTAACTGAATTATTGCTCGAGTAGCAGTTGTGGTGAGGGTACATGACTAGTTTAGTGGTCTTAGTTGCAAATGAGTTATTGTCCTAGTTGTAATTGACGATGCGACAAGTTGCAATTGCTTCGAGTAAATGAGACCCCAGCATACCAGGTTATAACTTTTTTGCAGTCCTAGTTGTAATTGACGATGCGACAAGTTGTAATTGCTTCGAGTAAATGAGATCCCAGCATATCAGGTTATAACTTTTTTGCAGGATCCGTCTGCTCATAGTTTGCAATCGTGCTAGTTTTAAAATAATAATTAACTATACAGAAGAACAAGTTGTGCATCTGTTTCTGCAAGAATTAGCAGAAATTACTAACAAAGAGCTATAATGGTGGGGATTGGATTCACTTTATGCAGCCTACAGCCAATAGCTTTTCCTCTATTTCTCTCAGCCAACAGTGGAAGAACTAAATTACTGTCAATTTTTTTTGCGAGTGCAAATTACTGTCAATTTTCTCTACCAGTCATAGTAATCGAAGCTACAGACCATACATGTCCTTCAAGCAACGGATGCAAGCATTCTTGGTTTAATCAATTCTCTGAAATTAAATCTTAACATCGAAATAAACACAAACACCATATTTGAGCATTGTCATCAATCGAGTTATACAGCTCCACGCAGTGGTTGTAGCGGGCGCGTGCATGCAGACTGCTCGACAGCGACAGGTCCTCGATCCGACTTCGTGCTCGCGGCGCGGTCTACGGCCATCTCGTCGCCAGCACCACCAGCCCGTGCTGTCTGAACCTGCTCCTGCGAATTGGTCGCACCAGCACTGCACCCTGCAAATGTGCCCCGACTGCTAGCTGCTGGAATCTCGCAGCTGCCGCGCGCTTCCTATCGGCCTGGTCCGCTTTGCTCGCCGCCGCTGGCCAATGAGCCCTCTCTCCACCGGATCCACCCTGGCTTGCACGCGGCCGTCGATGGAGCCCACCTGCGTGCTGCCCCACGCACGCACGTGGCCGCAGATGGAGCCTATCTGCGCGCCGCTGCTCGCTGCTCCACAATCCCCTCGCACACGCACCACCGCAGCTTGCGCACCGCCGCATTTCCCTCGCAGCACTCTCGTCGGCATGGCCCGCGCTCATCGTGCTCCGCCTCACGATAGGGTAGATGGATTTTTGAGGTTTGTAATCAACAAGATTGGTCTGTGAATAGAGTGTGCAATCAAGGGAATGTTCTGTTATCCTTCAGGAGGAATTTGGGGGAGACAGAGGAGTTGGAACTGGCTGAACTTTCAGATTTATTAGAGGGAGTTCAATTGTCTGAGTCCAGGGATTCTGTGAAATAGATATTTGAGAGATCTGGGATCTTTTCTACTTCTCTCTATAACGAACTTACTTTCACTGGCTTCCCTAATAAATGGCTGTTATGCTTGTGGAAAACCAAAATCCCACTAAAGGTCAGGATTTTCCTGTGTCAAGTTATCAATGATAAGATACAGTCTGCTGAGCAATTGAAGATTAGGAATTGGCCTGGTCCAATTGAATGCAAACTGTGTGGGCAGACTGAAACAACTAACCATATTTTCTTTCATTGTGCTTTGGCCCATTTTTGTTGGTGTGTGTGTAGAGATGTTTTGGAGTGGCCTTTCCCTCCAACATGTCCTGATGACATCTATAACCTCCGTAGAGAGAGAGCTCAAACAGACAAACTAAGAACATTTTTTACTTATTTGGATGCCTTGCCTGGAGCTTGTGGTTGATTCGTAATGAGTTTGTTTTCCAGAACTTAGTGGTTTCGTCCCCTAATATTGGACTTTTTCAGGCTATTTCCTTTTTGCAAAAATGGAGAATCTTAAGCAAAGAGACGGAGCAACAGTGGATAGACATGGTGATACAAAGGTTGAATCTTCGACTATCATCATTAAGGCGTGATGACTGAAAAGTGCAATCGGCCGGAAAAGACGCTTAAGCAATCCTGAAGTTTGAAAGGCCAAACAGACCAATCCTGGAAAGATCAGCTTTGTTTTTGTTGATTGGTACTGCTGTTTGGATGCTTTGGTCTGTAATAATTTTTTCTTTTTCAATCTGTAAACTTGGTGTCGTTTGTTCCTTTGCTAGGGTTTTGGTCCTGCTTCCCTGCTTTAGAGTGGGTTCTCTTAGAGTGAGTTTAGTTGCTTCTTGTTAAGCTTTTGGGCTTGTTATCTGTAAAAATGGTAACCCCAGACTTATTCTAGCTTTAATCAAAAGCTGGGCTTCCTAGGCCTTTTAAAAAAAAATAAGGTAGTCGGATTGGGACTGGGGAAGAGAGGTGGGATCCGGTTTTTTGGGGTTGGGTTGCTTGGCCCGTGCGGGAGTTTAATTGTAACGCTGGATTGATACAAGGTCTGTGCATCCTGTATATAAAATACACCTTGTTGTATTTTAGCCTCGTCGTATATAGAGAGAGCTATATTATATAGTACCTGGGTACTGAATAATATTCTGTACCCGAGCCCGGTTCTGCACGCCACCACGCGCCACTCCGTCCCAACACCGCGTCTGGTTTTTTACGGTTTTTTTTCTAGCCCCGGTACTCCCACAACCCCCGTATTTTCGGTGTCAGTTCCCGGAGACTACTACGTTTCGCCACCTCCCCGCTCACGCGGCCCGTCCTCGTGCGCCCCCGATCTGCTGCCGCCGCCCACGCCCCGCCGGCCTGCGACCCCGATCTGCCGCCGCCGCCCACGCTCCGCCGGCCTACGACCCCGTCCCGTCGCCGTCGCCCTCGGTCGCCCGCTCACGAGTCCGTTCCGTCACCGCCGCCCCCGTCTCCGCCTCCGCCATCTTGGATTGGGGACGAATGTGCAGCTCGTTTCCATCGGCTTGCGCCTCCACCAGCTTAGGTCGGGACACGTACGCGCATCCAGTTCGTCGCCGTCGACCTCCGGCTCCATCGGCGCGACTCTATCGGCGCCGCACCCAGCTCATTCGGATGGTCTGCCTGACGCCGGTGAGGCTGCAGCTCCACCTCGGCTCCCTGTATTGGAGCCCTTGACAATCCCGGAGACCTGGACATCCTTGGCGCTCGGACTAGATGAGGACGCATGAATGCGGCTTCTGCCCGTAAGGATTCCTATGGAGATTTCCCGTACTGCATACCCTCTCAATCCCAGGTCCACTCTCCCTCAATCCTCACCCCCAATCAATTCCTAAGATTTCTCTGAATTTTTTCCCGTGTAGATTTGCGAATCTTCAATTGGCAGCAGCGGGTTGGGACTAAGCCATGCGCAGAGGCGAAGGCCTAGCCTGGTCTACGCACAGGAATACTGCTGGCGGTGATGCAGGTGCTTCGCCAACAAATGGATACCTGGACTTCCGCTAGCTGCATGATGTTCCATTATTTGTCCTCACTGCCCCAGCTGGTTCCTTGCTCTTCTTCTTCCATTGTTGCTTTACGAGAAATTGGTTATTTTGCCAGCGTCAAGAACGGGTTTCGCTAGAATGGGGTTTCGCTCGTTTGCCCTTCTCAAGCGTCGCACTCCCGCTAAAATGCCCGGCGGATGTTTGTTCCTCGTTTTACCCTTCTTCCTTTCTTTTTTTTCCTTTTCTTCTCTCCTTCCCCTTTTCCGCCGCTCCTCTGTTCCTCCGCTTCCCCTTCTTCTTCCCCACTGCGCCGCCGCAGCACAGGTCCGCCCCGCCACCGCCTCGGCTCCTCCCCCAACGGCGACGGCGAGGACGCGTCCGCCCATCCGCTCCATCTTCTGCGCTCCCCGCCACAGAGCTCCTCTGCTCGATTCGGCGCTCGGCTCCCTCGGCTCAGCGCACCCCGCCACGACGACGCCGCGGCGCGCGCGCGTCGTCATCAGGTGCAGGACAACGACAACGGCGGGTGGTCCTCGTGCACGGCGGCGAAGGATGGCGGCCCTCGTGCACGGCGGCCTCGTCCTCGATATCTCCGCGGGCCTCAAGCTCGCCCTTCCCCTACGCACGCGCCGGCATCTTCCTCCTCCAGTGGGCGATCTCCAGCTCGTGCGCCGGCCGCCGGCCGCCGGCTCTCCCTCGGCTCCTCCCCGGCGGCGCCGCGGAACTCCCCTGCTGCGCGGCCGCGCAGCTGCTCCGCAGGCGTGAGGGCGAGGCAGGGTACGACCGCGGGGCTGGAGTAGGGCCGCACGGAGCAGATCGACGGAGCGGCGGGCGGCGGTCTCGAGGGCGAGGCGGTCAAGCAGAGCTCGTACGGATCCGCCGCCGCCTCCTCGGCCTCCTCCTCCGCGCGGCGGTCCTCTTCCCGCCTCTCCGCCCGGAGCTCCTCCATCGTCGTCTTCTTCATCGATGGTGGCGGTGGGCGCATAGGGCGGCGAGCTCTGCCCGGCCAGC
Source organism: Cenchrus fungigraminus (assembly GCA_036936925.1). Taxonomy (NCBI): domain Eukaryota; kingdom Viridiplantae; phylum Streptophyta; class Magnoliopsida; order Poales; family Poaceae; genus Cenchrus; species Cenchrus fungigraminus. The sequence goes on along the minus strand of CM072770.1, from coordinate 120,732,438 downwards.
TCTCTCAGGCGAGCTCTGCCCATGAAATAGGAGTAGAAGAGGAAAGGAAGAAGGGTAAAACGGGAACAAACATGGTCTAGACAGGATCCGGGCATTTTAGCGGGAGTGCGACGCTTGAGAAGGGCAAACGAGCGAAGCCCAAAAACTTAATGGCATTCTAGAGAAACCCGTTCTTGGCGCTGGCAAAATAACCAATTTCTCGTTGCTTTACTGGGTATTTACTTAATGTGCTTCAGCTCCATTTTCCTTATACTATTTTATTTCTTGCGGCATGGATTCAATAAGCACGCCTATCTGGTTGAGTAAAATTAGGTGTTATGTGCCTTCATGTTATCAGTGCACAACTCATTGTTATATGCTCAGCCAAATCCATGGAGTGCTAGCACAGGACAAAAGCAACAAGTGGTCAATTTACCACGAAAATGCATGATTTTTCTTTATTGATGCGTGCCACAGTTGAGCTGCCTGGTTTGATCTTTTCTTGTGGTGATAGAAATGGAGGTGTGATCTTTCCTGCGATACATGTTGAGAGTATATCTTTTTTTTCTCTATCACGATCAGTTTGGTGTTGCTATTTATAATTTACAGACTCTACCTATTTGGGATCCTGGATTAAATTATCTGGATGAAGTTTTTGCTCTAGTTAAAACTTCAATTTAGGGGCTTTTTTATTTTTCAACCATGTGTTTCAGTGTCCTATACATGTTTGTTGTTTTGCTACTGAGACTGCAATCAAAAGATGATTTTGCATGGCTGCAATCTTGTTTCAAAACATTTTTTCTTTAACCTTGCATGGATCTGAATATATCTTTTTACACGCATATTTGTTTGTCCCTCTCAGTTTAATTTAATCTGCTAGTCTGTATGTTTGTTTCCAATACACAAAAGACTTCCATTTCTTTATCAGGTTTAGGTTCATCATGTCATCTCATTTGCTTCCATCCTCATGAATGCAATTAAATTAGGCACAATAAGGAACATTTAACAGTTTGATGCCTTGCTCAATTATGCCACCCAATGATGTTCCAGCCTAACCTTGCAACCTGGCCTCCTGCACAAGCGGGAAGTCCAGCCTTTAGGCCTTTGGAATTAAATTTCTGCATTGATTTAGGAAGGCAGTGAGTTTTCTCATCCATTAGTGAGGGTAACATTATCTTGCCCAATTGATGATTAGAGATTTATGTCTTGCTACGTTTTAAGCGAATTGATGATTTTCATATGTGAAGAATCTGTTCAGATATCCTTCATGTTTTTGTCAAGATATGTAAATGTTAAGACATGCATCGTTGCTGCATAGTTGAACCTGATATGTTTTCTTTCTATACCCTGGGTATGAAATCAGAGGTTATTGCTCATGATTCTTGAAGGATGCTTTTTGGACTGTCTTGAACATGCTTAAGATTTTGTGTTTAATCTTCCATGATAATATCCTTTCGCATGCAGTTTTCACCATCCTATTTTTGATTTAGTGGTCCTGATGCTTTCTTTTGTGTTTTCCAATCCAATTGTTGAATCATGCACTGATGATTCCCTAGCTAGTGCAATAGCAATGCCTCCGAGTAATGTAGAAATTATTTTTCTCATAATAGTGTGTCAGATCGCTTCTCGCCTTACCTACTTTGCATATTTTTAATCTTGCTAGTGACTCCTGGTCCATGATGCTGTTGCCGTTGAGTTTTCTTTTTATATTTTTCTTATTTGCACTGCATCTGGAGTCATTGGATACCTTACATTCCTGAAAATTTGTAATTAGGATTTTTTGTTTTGCATTGGCTAGTGAAGGTTTTTTTCAGGTAGGAATGTCACTATATTTTAGCAAATCTCTTTCAGGGTTGCCTTTGTTGTACCATATGGAGGAAGCATGTGTAGAAATAAAGCACTTTGTTTGTGCTGATCGTAGCTGTTTACTTTATATGAATCCCTAGGGAAGATTGATCCCATTGTTGCTGGATCCATGTCGACTTCAACTACTGGATTTTCCGCTGCCGGTCTTTAATGGTACTGGTGTGTTTCACCTTGAGCTTGTTGCATTGCAAGCAGTGTGAGCATCTCCCAGTTGAACAGATTGGCATATGCCTGCATCTCCAAGATCACATTAGAGCAAATCAGAGGTCTGACAGCTGAGAGCCTGGTGCCCTGTAATTAGGCAATGGATTATATATTTTCTATTGAACCTATAGTATCTTCCTATTGGGCATGTGGCATGTACAGATATATTTGGAGATATGTTATACTTGTACATACGTGATCTTGTTGACATAATTAACTGTTGCTGTAAAATTAGGTTTTCCATCAGCATTCTTCAATGTTTTCCATCAGGGATCCTTTTCTCATTTTAAGGTTGCAATGCTTACAAGTTCATCAGTTCTTGCAACGAGTAAGACCTATGATGAGTAAAGAAATAAGAAATAATAGTATTGTTGAAAGGAGAAATAATAATACAAGGATGACATGACATGACTTAAAAAAGAACAGTAACAAAACTACGTGAGTCAGTTCATCAGTTCTTAAAAACAAATTATGATTAATCACGTCACAATCGAGATGCGTACAGCCACCATCCGCATTGAAAAAACGAAAAAAAATATATGTGACGACCTCGATGGGGGCCGGAAAAACAGGGTGGCAGGTCGCCCGATCACTTGCGTCACGGCCGGGCGTGGGAACGGGCTCGGGTGCTGAATAACTGTTCAGTACCCTGGGTATCAAATAGCGGAGTCATTATATATATATAGTGAGATTAATGGGAGTCCAGGACTTCCAATAGCTATCGGAAACCCCGATCAACCAGCCCGGCCACCCCACGCGCGCTACCCCGCGGTCCACCCTCGGCACCCGCGCCCCACCGGGCCCCACGCGACCCCCTGCGCTCCCACGCGCCCACGCGCGCCCCCCGGGTCCTGCGCTGCCACGCGCCCCCGCTCAGCCCCGGACCGCCCCCACGCTGCCCCCCGCGCCGCGCCCCCTGGGCCCCGCGCTGTGCCCCTCGGGCCCCGCGCCGCCCACGCTCGCCGCGCAGCGCAGCGACGCGCGCCGCCCCCGGGCCCCGCGCGCCCCACGGTCCCGCGCAGCCACGCCTGCCGCCACAGGCACCGCACCCCCTATCTTTTTTATATAATTATTCACACAAGAATCAAAATCAAAAATCGTTTTCTTCATAAAATTTGTGACATTTTTATACACAATTTGAGATCCATTGTGAATAATTTTACACAACCATAGATACCCAGATCATAGGATTGTATGGCCCGGACGGTAGGTTTGTATGACTGCAGGTTCATATGACACGGGCTGCAAGTTTGTATGGTATGAACTGTAGGTTTGTATGACTCGAACTTAAGGTTTGTATGATCCACAACGGTAGGTTTCTATAACTCGGACTAGGTTTATATGACCTGCGACGACATGTTTCTATTGTCAGAACTACATGTTTTTTATGACCTCAACAACATGTTTTTATGACTTGGATGACAAGTAGGTTTCTATGACATTGACAAATGTTTCTTTAACATGGATGACAAGTCTGGAAAAATATTTCGTTAACATAAACGGCAATTCTGGATGGCAGATTTTCTCCTGGGCAGTGACACCATCAATAAAAGCATAATTCAAAATTTGAAATTAATCATAGATCAACACAATAATTCTGCCGTCGTGAGTCATACAAACCCTCAATTCAGATCATACAAAATTTTGAATTCGCAAAATTTGAAAAAAAAATTAGGTGGTAGGTTTGTATGATTTGGACAACGTTTCTATGACCTGGGCAACAGGTTTTTATGAATTAGGTGGTAGGTTTCTATGACTCTAATGACAAGTTTCTTTGAAACAGACCACATGTGGATGCCAAGTTTCTATGACTTGGACTACATGTTCCTATGACTCGACAACGATATTTTTTTTATGATCCGGACGACAGGTTTCTGTGACTTGAATGACAGGTTTGTATGATCAGATGATGGTTTTGTATGATTCAAATGACAAGTTTCTATGACTCTCAACATGTTTCTATGATGCAGGTCAAAAGTACCTGACGTCCGGGTCATAGAAACCTGATATTCGGATCATAGAAACTTGATGTTATTTTTTCAACATTTGAAATTTGAATCCAAGTGAATACAGGTAATACATGCCACCTGACGCATGCATGCATATAAAATATGACCTCACTAATCAATGGAGTCATATAAGTGTTGAAGTTCTTCCATTTTCACCTAAAGTTTAAAATTTGATTTCCTTTTTCTTTGAAGCTAAAAGTGAAAGAGTTTGAGTTTAATTTTTTTCACCAATGGGGGCTAGGCACCTGGAACTCAGAATTTTCGATTAGTTTTTTCTTGATATAAATCTTCTCACGAGGATTCAATTCACAAACAATTTTCACCATAAGACCCGTGACATTTTTATTCACAATTTGAGATCCATTGTGAATTTCTTTTTGAATTCATAAATTTACATGAGCATAGATACCCGAACGATAAGTTTGGATGACCCGGACTACAAGTTTGTACAACACACACGACATATTTGTATTACTTGAACGATATGTTTCTATGACCGAGACAAATGTTTCTATGATTGTAATGATCCGTTTCTATGACCGGCACAGCATAGAAACCTAACGCCCGTATCAAAGAAATCTATCATCCAAATCATATAAAACCTATCTCCTGATCATATAAAATTTATCACCCGAGTCATATAAAACCTATCTCCTGATCATAGAAAGCTATCATCCGGAACATACAGAAACAAGCATATAAATCTATGAGTACGAGCATATAAATGTTGAGTAGCTTATTTTTTCTAGATTTGGAATTTGAATACAGGTAGACAGAAATGACACATGCCACCGCACACATGCAGACACATAATTATTGAAATTTGAATACAAATGTTTGCAGTCATGTAAACAAGTGAAAATCATCATACACATAATTATTGAAATCTGAATACAAATGTTTGCAGTGATGTAAACAAGTGAAAATCATCATACAAACTATCAGACGTCATACAATCATGTTAAGTCAGTCATAGAATCCTGCATAAAAACACGGCTCGATGGCCGAACACAGAGGTCCCGCAGAAAAACATGGCTTGATGGCCGAACAGAGACATTTTGGTTCATCCGGTGGTATCTATGATCAAACATGATTCAAAATCATTGGCCACCATACAACCTCTCTATGTAGGAAATATTCCACATTTTTCCAATTAAAATCAATGGCATAGAAACAACAAGGGAAAGTCATATAAACATGCATCTCAATTGAGAGATTCAACTACATGCAAGACGGACCAACCTGCAGCTCTTTTTTATCGGAGATTCAAACAAGAACTATGAACTTGTGGTCCCATACAGAACAAATAGCTCTTTTTAATCGGAGATTCAAACAAGAACCATGGGCTTGTAATCCCAAACATAATGTCTAACACGCCACGCATCATAAGTCATACAAAGCAGTGTTGGCACTCATAAATCGGTCAGGATCATCATATAAACACGAATCCAAAATCAGAAGCATGTGAGTATGAAGAACACAGAAAAACGAAGCTTTCACTCCTGCTAACTCCTCACAGGCATTTCGTCGAACATCTTACCTACGTGAACATGGTGAGCTCCATCCGATGTCCGTAGGTTGCTACCTTATCCAAAAACCATGCTCGCATCATGGATTCAGATGCCGACCTTTGTATATGCTCTAATGAATGCACAAGCATGCGTTCAGATCAAAAGCAAGCACCAGCACCCGCCCATGCTTCGGGCGCTCGCCGTGCACCTCGCTCGAACCCGAGGACCGCGAGCGGTGCGGTGAGGGCGGCCGGGGCTGCCAGCGTGGCGCCCTCCAGATGCAACATCAGTGGCAGCACGACAAGGTAATGCCAAAACGCAGTCACGGGCAGTGTGAAGCAGAGGTACTCACCGAAGTTCGTGGGCCACCGGGCACAGGGTCCTCGCTCGTCGGAGTCCGCGCCCACGCCGGGTCCGTGCTCCGGCGACGGGAGCTCGCCGTTCGCCCTGCCGCACGCACGAGCCCGTCGTTCGCCCTGTCGCACGCTCGGCCAGGAGCACCTCCAGGAAGCCGCTCGCAGGGGAGGCCGGAACGCCGAACGCGCCGTAGCTCCTGCGGGAGGCCGCTCCATGTCGCTGGCTCGCTGCCGTCCGCCGCGGGCTCCCGCACGGGAAGCTCGCCGGGCGCGCCGCCGCGTACAGTCGCGCGGAGGTCGCCGGGCACGCCGCCGCGGGCTCCCGCACGGGAAGCTCGTCGGGCGCGCCGCCGCGTGCAGTCGCGCGGAGGTCGCCGGGCACGCCGCCGCGGGCAGCTTGCCGGTCCCGCACGTGTCATCCTCCACGGGCTTCCTGCCTCGATCTGCGCCACCGACGAGGGAGGAGGTGGCGGCACCGGTGCGGTGGGCTGCGGTCGCAGAGAGGCCGCACGGAGGAGAGGGACGGCGCCGGCGCGGTGAGCTGCGGCCGGAGAGAGGCTGCACGGAAGAGGGGCGCCGCCAGCGCGGTGGGCTGCGGCCGGAGAGAGGTCGCGCGGAGGAAAGGCGACGCCGGCGACGGTGCAGCCGACTGCCGTCCTGTCCGCCTGCCGGGATTGCTTGGCTCGGGCGCTCGCGCAGGGGCACGCGCCAGCCGGCCGCTAGCCACGGATTCTCACGCTCGCCGAACTCCGCGTGCTCGCCGCCGGAGAAGCAGGTCCGCGTCCGCCGAACGGGATCCCGTCGGTGACCGCAGGGTACGCGGCCTCCACGCCGCGGCTCGCTAGCGGGAGCTCCCGCGCCGCCACTCCCACGGACGGCTGCTCGCCGGGGAGGCCGACCGCTCCGTCGCTCCCTGCGGTCGGTAGCTCACCGTGGTGGCTGCCTGGCTGTGGAGGAGCGAGAGGGGGATGAGAGAGATTGAGGATTTGAAATAAAGAGGAGGGAGAAGAATAGATCTGGGTGGGTGGGGTAAAGATAAGGTGGGACCCAAAGAGGCAGCAGATACAACCATGTGGCTGGATTGGTGGGGCCGTGGGAGCTGGGTTCGGTGGCACCAGGCCAGGAAGCTAGTTGGGTTGGCTGGGGCTTCGGATACTTATTGGAAGCCCTAGGCTCTCAATATATATATATGTGTGTGAATTGCGATGCCATTCGCTGTGTGTGTGAGTGTGGCAGATTAAGTGGTTGCCTCTGTCAGCTGGGTTATTTTTAGTTGCAACAAAAACCTGAACTGCAACGAAGTTGGTTGCCAGGGAAATTTAAGCTCGGTACGTCGCAACAAGATGGTTATTGAGAGGACACATTTCCTAACAATTAGTCCCGAGACTAAAGGGGCCTTTTTATCTCTCACCATTAGTCCCGGTTGGATTTTAGAGCCCTATATCTCTTACCAACCGAGAATAAAGACCGGGGCTCTACGAGTGGGAGGTCCCTGTTTGCCTATGATCAACGAGGGATTATTTGTGCTCTTAATTGTTGTTTTATAGTAGAGGTGTGTTATTCATTGGCGATCTTGATTATTTGTGCTCTTGATTGTTCTTCTATAGTAGAGATTGTTCTAGTATATCAACACGAGGTCCACTGTTTTTGGGCTCTTTTTATGCAGTATATAACTATTTTTGCTAATGGTAAATAGGTAAATTTGTTTGTAAGAAATCATATATTTTTTTGTGCCCTCTCCTTATATATACATATATGTCTATTTTTGGTAAGAAATCATATATTTCGTTTATGTCATCGAGAAAAAACTTTCAATAATACCCCTATATCATTTATACGTATGTACGTATATCACCCTATACCACAGATACAAGTTGTGGTGGTATATAATTAACCTCAACCGTCGGATCCTTTCATACTGATCCTTTTGAAACAGTGGTTATAGGGTGGTATGATCCGCCGTAAAAAAGCCTTTATTTTTTTATAAAGGAAGCTTTTTATTAAAGTTCAAGGCCATTACATAGAGGTGATACAATGTCTTGAAATACTCCCGACCTCTGCAAAGCGTGACACACACAGTCTACAAAGAAGAAAGAAACACAAAACACTTTACTGGTAATCGATTCGTAGACTAGACTGCCACCAATGTGCCCGGGTATAGAACTCCTTGACCACCTGTTGGGCGTATACCCCGGATACCTATACATGGAAGAATACGAACTCATACCATATCTCCCTGTAATCCTACAAGGACTCATACCGTGTAATCGTATTAGGACTCATATCTTGTAATCGACTAGGAACCCGCCTCCTAAACTATATAAAGGAGGGCCGGGTACCTACCTAGGAGGAGAACCCAACCAACGATCCTCAACCCCTTCGGGGAACAACATCTAAGCGCAGGGTGCCACATATGATACTCCAAACAGGACGTTGGGTTCGCTACTTTGGCAGCCATAACCTGTATAAATCTGTGTCCCGTGTCCTTGTCTTTACCTTCGAGTTCCAGGTCTGGCGATCCCCTACCGCACAATCTACTACCTCGGGTACCCCCTTGGTAGGTTTGTCGAGTTAAAACACCGACAGCTGGCGCACAAGGCAGGGGTGATCGTCGAGATCATCAAGCGAATTCAAAGGACTTTTTTCAAAATCAATCTAGCGGAAAGCGGTTGCTCTGACTAAATCGGCAAAATCTCTCCGCATGCGAGATCAAGATGAAATCGACTTCGAGGCTAGCGCTGACCTGCTGCTCCACGTCAACTGTCTCGAACTCGCTGCTCCGAGTTAGAGACGGAATCTCTCAGCAAAGCAAATCCGAAGCCAACTCCTCATCAAGTCCTCACTCTTAGCCCCCATTTTGTTGGCAAGCTCTCCCAATTCGTTGGAGGGTGGTCACAGGGCGGCGTAGCTACGACGGGTGTGGCGATGGCACTTTGGCTACTGAAAGGATCAAGATGTTGACTAGAGGGGGGGTGAATAGTCGAACCTGAAATTTACAAACTTTTCAACCAACTGTCAGTCCAGGTCCGGAGTTTCCGGATATTTTTCCGGATACTCCGGGAAATCCGGAGAATCCGGGAAAATGTCCGGATTGTCCGGGCCTACGAGGGGGGAATCAAATCGACAGAAATTAAACTTGCTCAAACATAGATCTGTGAAAATAGGTTATGCACTGGCATGAGACAAGCCTGTTTATCCACCTAGAACCTGCAGAAACCTCAACACGGAGTAGATCGGCACCAAACCCTAGAATAGAGCTCAAGAGGTATACAAGCATACAACAAGAGCAACCAACACAAGAGACACAAGGATTTGTTACCGGAGTTCAACCTCACACCTTGAGGTCTACGTATCCGTTGAGGAACCCACAAAGGGTGGACCTTTACACCTAGGTCACTTTCCTCCCTCTAGCGACCACAAAGATCAAGCTAGAGTTACTTACTCAATTTCGGGGTGATACAAACCTCCTTGGGCAGCCACAAACCTTTGGATGCTCCAAGGCAACACCTAGCCGGCTAGGAGCTCAAAGCTCCAAGAGTAACAAACACGAAATGTGCCAACCAAGCGAAGAACGAGGTGCTCTAGAGATGGGAAATCAGCTCACTAGCACTCTCCAAGCTCTTGCTCTCAATCCCTCCTTAAATCCCTAACAAATCTCACCAAACCAAGGCCAAGGGGAGTAAAGAGGGGGAGTGAATGAGTTCTAAGTGTTGCAGGTCGAAACGGGCAAGAGAGAGAGAAGGGAAAGGGTGGAGGAGGCTTTTATACCCCCTCACACAGAAAAGATCCATTACAGCTCTAAGACCCGGAATATCCGGGAAAAGCCCGGAAACTCCAGGAAGTCCGGAGACTCCGGGAAAACCCCAGAGATTTCGGCCTTCCAAGGTCAACACCCAAAAAGATAATCCCGTGAACGTGTTGGTACGAAGGTGTCTCTCATAGGTTTTGTTTTGGCAACTAGAGCACCTTTTCAACTCTTGGAAGATACATTTCCTGTCCCTCTTTATAGTACGACGTTCCTAGGACTCAATTTCAAAATATAAAATAAATAACCCTTCATAGGAACCCTTTGTAGCATCACTTCCTTTTTGCATAGACAATGAATAACACTTGATGCCACATACAATTTTAATTCCTGCTCATACACTAGATAAATCATTAGCCACTCAAGTGTGTGTCATTAAATCACCAAAACCCACTTAGGGGGCCAAGATACTCTTCAATCTCCCCCTTTTTGGTGATTGATGACAACACATTTAAGTCTTACAAGAGATAATCAATGAATATTAAAATACATTATGTAATACTCCCCCTTAATATGTGCATATTGATTTTTGAATATCAATGGTCGTTTTAGGACCAAATTTTGCACAAGGAAAGAAAACATGAGAGTATTACAATAGTGGGGTGCTTGTGATGTGCAACAAGTAATAGTGAAATGCATATGACAGTTCATGCACTCAAAAGGATGCAAAAGAAGTCTGGTGTTCAGAAGTCCAGAGTATCCGAGCCAGACCCGGAATCTCCGGAGAATCCGAAAACTCCGGGAAAATGTCCGGACTCTCCGGGCTTACTGATCACCAGTGAAAATAACAGCCATCAATAGATTTTCAATCTAACATATAGCATCCTTAGAATGTAAAAACTGAGCAAACAACCACAAGCACACAACCATAAGTCTCAAACTCACATAGTCTTACACATATACGAATTTAAAGTTATTACAAGCCATTGTTCCAAATTCAAATCCATAGAGTTCCACACTAGATAGATAGATAAATGTTCACTCCCCCTTTGGCATCAAGCACCAAAAAGGAAGTGTGGCAGCAGCTGGATCACTCAGAGTCCTCGTCGTCGTCCTCCTCCTCTTCATTGTTGTTGTTGTCCTCCTCCTCCTCTTCCTCCTCTTGCCTTTCCTCTTCATCTTGGGCGTCCCACTCCGCAAAGGGATCATCAAAGGTGGGAAGCTCATGGTAGGGGTCGGTGGGGAGGCCAAGATGAGACTTGATCTCAATGATATCCCGGCGGTTCTCATTTGTCTCCGTGGCCATGGTCTTGCACATGCTGAAAATGCTCTTTAGGACTCTCTTGATCATGGAGCCATGGTGCCGACGGGGAGGCCTAGGTGGAGAGGGTGCAGCAGGTATGTCATCATGGCGAGGAGCTACACTAGAGGAGCCAACATACTTAGGAGGTTTGGGAGCTTTCTTGGCTCGATCACGGAGGTGGTGAAGGGGCTCATGGACAACATCCTTGGGATAGCGGACATTAGTGACTCTCTCAATCATGTACATGAGATAGGGAGCATAGGGGAGGTACTTCATAGGGTCATTCATGGCCCTCCTCAACTCATTCCAAATGAAGTCAAATACGCAAAACCCTTCCTCGTCCGGTGCCATCCTATTGAGGAGATTGGGAGCATAATACCTTAAAGCTGTAGCATCTCCTTGCTTAGGGTCAATGGTGGCTCAGAAGAATTGATTGAGATAGTAGTAGTAGGGGTTGAGTTGATCCGCTTTGCCCTCAATGGCTAAGGCACGACTTGGGAACATGTAGGTGAGGTCCCTAGGCTTGTACGTGTTCTCATTGTGAATAGGAGTGCGATCTTCATCTTTTGAGCCAAGTCCCAATAGCCTAGAGAAGGTCATGTAGTCAATTGTGCACTTGTTGCCTTGAGTTGTCCAAGTTATGGTGTTGTCATAGGAGTTGTAGAAGTAGGAGCAATGAAATTGAGCTAAGATCTCCTTGTTCCAATTATAACGAAAGCCCATGATGTCATAAAGCCCCACCTCCTTGCACTTCTCAATGACGGAGTTGAACACGGTGTTGTTGAGGTCTTCATAGTATTTCCAATCAATGTATCTCATCTTCACAATGGGCACCATGTTCTTTACAACCAACTTGGGGTTCCTTATGACGGTTTGGTAGAAATCCCTATGGAAATCACACCAAAACCGGGCCTCTACCCCTTCACCCTTGAGATAGCGATAGACATTCTCCTCCCTTTGCTCTCTACCTGCAAGAGCATTCTTGGAATAATCATGGACCATATGCTTAGCAAAACCAAGAACGGATCCGGGCACTCTGAGATTGATGGGAGTGGACACCACCCGGACATTTTGTGGGAGAGTGGGAATGAGTCTTGGGGGTGTTTTGGGGCAGATATGGGATGCAACTCCTTGCTTGTGTTTGGGAGGTGGACGCACAACCGGTCGGCTTTGATTGATGTAGGAGGCTTTGTGGCTCTTCTTGGGATGGGGCTTGTAGCGAGTCTTCTCTTTAGCAGGCCCCTTTCCATGGCGGCGAGGAGGCTCGGGGGGCTGCTCATAGGTGTCATCCTCCACCTCATCATCATCACTCTCCGTTCCTTCTTCCTCCACAATATCTTCCTCCTCATCACTGCCCTCAGCATAAGATGGAGGGGGATCACCCCTTCTTGGCCTTGCACTGCGCTGAGAGGACTCTTGCCCCAAAGTCTCTTGCACGACCCTCAAAGTGGCGGGGTCATGCCTTGCCTTGGTCCTCCTTTGAGTGGAGGGCTCATCCGTGTCGCGCCTGATCTTCACCCTCATGATCTGGAGATATGATATGGATATGAGAGATAAGCAATAGAAGAGATGCGAAGCACTGCAACATAGGGTTTTCAATGTGAACCCCGGAGACTCCGGGAAAAAGTCCGGAGATTCCGGGATGTCCAGAGAGTCCGGGCTTGAGATTTCCGGAGTTTCCGGGTTTCACAGCCGAAACCCTAAATCGTAATGCCGCACAAATCCACCATGGAAACTAAGAGATATTGCAGATCTAGAGCGTATAGTCTATACCAACTATTCCCTAAGGGGATACCAAAAGGAAACACGAAGGGAGATAGATCGGGTTAGGTCTTCATGGAATACCTTGGGGGAGAGAGGAGGAGAAGCTTCAAATCTTCCAATCCGCAGTAGATCCTTGTTCTCCACCCCTTGAAGCCCTCAATCCCTCACTCTCACTCGATTTGGATGGTTGGAAGTGAAAATCGCCTTAGGGGCGTGGAGAGGGAGAGGGGAGCGTGACGGGAGAGAAGCAGGCGGCCGGTCAACACGGTAAAAGAGTGAAAAGGAAATAACCGCAGTGAGAAGGGTATATATACCCTTAAAGACCCGAAATGTCCGGACCCATCCCGAAGTCTCCGGGAAACTCGGAGTTTCCGGAAAAATGTCCAGAGATTCCGCTCCCCCTGAGACTGAGCGAGAAGATTTGCGAGGAATTTGATTTGGGATAGATTTGGATGACTATACATGTAATATATGTGAGCCTGAGTAGTATCAACACTTGAGACTAGCCACAATCAAGCAATGAGAACAATATCCCAAGTGTTGTACCAAGATAAGATCCAAATATTTCAAAAAAAAACAAATGAACACAAGTTTTAGCAAATCTTTTTCTTTTCAAAGTCCTATTCTAGGTCACTCAAATATGTGCATGATCTCAAGCCAAGTTACGAGAATCCAAGATATTTAGCTCACTCCTCAAAGCACAAAACCTTAGTTCTTCAAGAGGCTTTGTGAAGATAACGGCTAGTTGCTTATCGGTGCTCACATGACTTAAAGCGATATCTCCTTTGGCTTCGTGGTATCTCAAGAAATGGTGTCTTATGTCTATGTGCTTTGTTCTTGAGTGGTTTACGGGATTGTTAGCTAGCTTGATGGCACTCTCATTGTCACACAAGAGTGACACCTTGCTAAACTTACAACCAAAGTCTCTCAAAGTGAGCCTCATCCAAAGTAGTTGAGCACAACAAGCGCCGGCTGCAACATACTCGGCCTCGGCGGTGGAAAGGGCAACAGAGTTTTGCTTCTTGGAACTCCAAGACACCAAGGACCTTCCAAGGAATTGGCAAGTCCCGGATGTACTCTTCCTATCTACTTTGCAACCGGCATAGTCCGAATCGGAGTAGCCAAGTAGATCGAAAGTGAAGCCCTTAGGATACCACAAACCAAGGTTAGGAGTATGAACCAAGTATCTAAAGATTCTCTTAACGGCCATTAGATGACACTCCTTAGGATTAGCTTGAAACCTTGCACACATGCACACACTAAGCATGATATCGGGCCTAGATGCACAAAGGTAAAGTAGAGATCCAATCATGGAGCGATATACCTTTTGATCGATGCTTTTGCCTTCTTCATTTAGATCAAGATGTCTATTAGATGGCATAGGTGTTTTGTTGGTCTTGGCATTGTTCATGTCAAACTTCTTGAGCATATCATTGGTGTACTTCGTTTGACTTATGAAGGTGCCTTCTTTGAGTTGCTTGATTTGAAATCCAAGAAAGAACTTCAACTCTCCCATCATGGACATCTCAAATCTTTTGGTCATAATCCTACTAAACTCATCAACCCAAACTTGGTTAGTAGAACCAAATATAATGTCATCAACATATATTTGGCATAAAAATAAATCATTGCCTTGTTTACGAGTGAAGAGAGTAGGATCGGCTTTGCCTATTTCAAAGCCTTTCTTTAGAAGAAATTCCTTAAGGCATTCATACCATGCTCGTAGGGCTTGCTTGAGCCCATAGAGCGCCTTATGGAGCTTGTAGACGTGGTTGGGGAATTGTGGATCTTCAAAGCCCGGTGGTTGTTCAACATAGACTTCTTCGGAGATTGGGCCATTTAAGAAAGCACTCTTGACATCCATTTGATGTAGCTTGAAGTTGTGATGTGTGGCAAAGGCTAAGAGTATGCGGATTGCTTCAAGCCTTGCCACCGGTGCATAGGTCTCTCCGAAGTCCAAGCCTTCTACTTGAGTGTACCCCTTTGCCACCAATCTTGCTTTGTTCTTGGTCACCATGCCATTCTCATCTTGTTTGTTGCGGAAAACCCATTTTGTACCTATCACATTTTGCTTGGGGCATTCCACCAAGGACCAGACTTCATTCTGAGTGAAGTTGTTGAGTTCTTCTTGCATGGCCATCACCCAAACAGCATCCTGTTAGGTATTTTAGCGACACACGAAATAAATCCGCAAGCGCACGGATACCATTGTAGCTTTCACCTCAGAGTATTTCAAGGTTATCGAATCCAAGGAAACGTGTGTGTACTAACTTCGTACAGTTGATCCAAGGACACACCCAGATAAGAGGTAAAGATAGAGAGAGGATTCCTATGGAGGGCTCTACAGAAGAGGTTAAAGGTCGATCTCTCAAGAACTTGCTTCGGGCACCGGCTAACCCCTGATCTGTCAGGAGACTCCGGCCTACGAATCTAAGACGAACCTCAACCTGCACTATATCCGAACATGGAGGATTTCAAAGGATCAACAGGGTTGTCACCACCTGCGATCTACCTCTACCAATCCGTGGGATATAGGTCAAACGAAGGATAACCCTTAGCCTAGACACCACGTCTATGCTACTGATTACTACCATAGCCTGACTACGCTATCCCGCGGTGCGAAGCAACCTACGGCACTCTATATTAAATATAGAGCGACGAACCCGCAAGGAGGAGAACTGATCTCACTCAACTATAGGTACTACTAGCTTATGCTAACGGCATACGAGAGAGCACTCAGTCCCGTACTAAGCTTCCAATGTATACGAACGACTTGCAGCAGACGAACGTATAAACCCAGGATCTATGCACTAGCAGGGGAAAAAGGCTACTCATGCAACCTAGCATAAACTATTAGAAAGGAATCAAGAACACTTTATTCTAATCAGAGCATGCAAGCATATCCACTTTAGTCTAAATGAAGAACATGCATACAAACAGATATGAGCACTTATGAACCTATGCTACAAGATCGAAAGGTTGTGTTCGCAAAGAACACAAGCCTCTAAATCAAGAACAAACGAAGAACACAAGAACATATCACCTATGCATGAATGCTACTTTAGTCTAAATAGAAAATGCAAAAATACTTACTTTACTCTAATTGAAGAATAAGCATTCATACAGATACAACTCTCTCTCTCTCACTCTCCTACTCCCTAATCTACCAAGGAGAGGCCTCTCCTTTGAAGGGAAGCACTCATCCTTGGGTGAAGTGTGTCTCTATTCTTACCCCCTCCCCTTCTATTTATAGACCCGGGTCACCGCGCGAGAACACCCCAAGCACCACGGGAATGCCCTTAGGATCCAATGGGGAGACGACACGTGGAAGATGGGCGCGAACCGCCTTAAGGTGGGTTCAGCCGACCTGGGGTTCGGCCGATCCCGGGTTGGATCCGTTCGCTCCGCCTTTCGTCTGGGTGACTGCTAGGTGGGTCCCAAGGTCGGTTCCCGATGTATGGGTCGGTTGGAGGCGGTTTGCTGGGGTTGTGGGCCCTTCAATCCTTGTGCTGAACACGTGGCGGCGTCTGATTCGTCGGGAAGTGCTTCTCTTGGATTGATGAGGTGTCATGGACACATGGCATCCTGTGTGCCAGCACATCGCCACGTGGCCTGATGTGGGTCCCACCGGACCCACATGATGTCTTGTGCATATCTCTCTCATCCGGGCTCTGATGTATGCAAATGATATATCCATTTCGATCATCTCGACGAGCCCGTCGCAATGGTGCAGACCAATTTGGTATTTGAGGTTGTTTATGATGATGCCATATCTATGCCATGGGTTTACTTGCTCTCAACTATATCATTCCATGCGTATTTTGATGTGTCCTGCAACAAAAGATAGAAACACCAACACTTGTGGAAATTATCAGTATAAAGCCCTATTCTAGTGTTGATGCCCACTTTCTATTCATTTTATGCAGGAGTGGATGGTGTAAAAAGTGGTACTTAACAGCCGTCAACACATCCTCAAGTGCTTCTTCGACCCTAAGAGGTTCCACCATAGAAACAAACGAGTAATATTCACAAAAATTTGCTAATCTTGAACGAGTTGTTACCCCTCTACGGATGCTTCCAAGAATGTTGTCAACGGGATGATCTCTTTGAACACTTTGACGAACTCTTGGATGTGGGTCGGAGGCTTCTTGTTGAATCAAGTCCTCATTTTCTTTACTGCCTTGGGAATCACCAGCAGAGGGTCTGGAGTTTCTGGAGTTTTCTCCGGAGTTTCCGGGAATCCTGGAATCTTCGGGTTTTTCTCCGGACTCTCCGGGGTTCGCAGCGGGAATTGCACTTGGTGATTCTTCTATGATCTCGCAGTCCTCATCATCTTCTTCTTGAGGCTTGACTTCTCCAATGGCCATATTCTTTATAGCCTTTTCTGCAGGTACCTCCTAGCCTACACACAATTCATCAACTTGCTCCACTTGAGAGCCATTAGATTCATCAAACGTCACATCACACGAGACATCAACACAACCGGTGGTTTTGTTGAGGACACGATAGCCATGAGCGTTTGAGGCATAACCAAGGAAAATACCTTCATCAACTTTAGGTGCAAACTTAGAGCTTTTGAGCTTCTTGTTGAGAATGAAGCACTTACAACCAAAAACTCTAAAGTAAGACACATTAGGCTTTTTACCGGTTAGAAGTTCACAGGCGGTTTTGTGATGAAGTTTGTGAAGATACAATCGGTTGATAGCATGACAAGCCGTGTTGATTGCTTCCGCCCAAAAACTATCCGAAGTCTTGTACTCATCAAGCATGGTTCTTGCGGCTTCAATGAGAGTTCTATTCTTCCCCTCCACTATCCCATTTTGTTGTGGAGTGTATGGGACGGTGAGATCATGACCAATGCCTTCTCCATCAAGATACTCTTCAATGTTGGTGTTCTTGAACTCGGTGCCATTGTCACTTCTTACTCTTTTGATCTTCACTTCAAACTCATTTTGGGCTCTTGTGACAAACTTCTTGAATATTTCATGAACCTTGCTCTTGTCTTTCATAAAGAATACCCAAGTGTACCGAGAGTAGTCATCAACAACGACAAAGCCATACTTGTTTCCCCCAATGCTAACATAAGCCACGGGACCAAAGATATCCATGTGAAGTAGTTCCAATGGCCTTGTAGTAGTAAGTACGTTCTTGATGGGGTGAGGAGCACCAACTTGCTTTCCGGCTTGACAAGCACTACAAATTCTATTTTTCTCAAAGTGAACATTTGTTAGTGGATGTGTTCCCCCCTTTAGAAGCTTATTGAGATTGTTCATCCCAACGTGAGCTAGCCGGCGATGCCAAAGGCAACTCAAGCTAGACTTTGCCAATAAGCATGTATCAAGTTGGGCTTTATCCGATGTAAAATCCACCAAGTAAAGCCTTCCCTTGAGTTCACCCTTAAAGGCAACGGAGTCATCGCCCCTTCTAAAGATGGTCACACCCTCATTGGTGAACAAACAATTGTAGCCCATCTCACAAAGTTGTGAAACGGACAACAAATTGTAGTCCAAAGATTCAACCAAATAAACATCGGAAATTGAATGATTGATTGAGATAGCAATTTCACCAAGACCAACAACCGTTCCTCCACCATTGCCTCCAAAGGCAATTCTTTCTGTAGGATTTTCAATCATGTCACAAGAGGTAAACATCTTCTTCTCTCCGGTCATATGATTTGTGCATCCACTATTAATCACCCATTTGGTTCCACCGGAGGAGTATGCCTACAAAACAACTTATGCTTTTGTTTTAGGTACCCAAGTAGGTTTGGGTCCTAGAGCGTTAGTCACAAGAACCTTTGGCACCCACACATTTCTTTTGACCAATGTTCCTTTTGTGCGGGGTCCCACATACTTGGCAACCACCTTACCCTTGTGGTCCCAAGTCAACACATAATCGGCATAGAAGTTGTCTTGTGAGGCATGTGGCTTGGGCTTCTTGCTTGACTTGATTGGAATGGCCTTTGCCTTTGCTTGTGGTGCATGTGTTGTGTCTTGAGTGCCTTTGAACTTGATAGGAGCGTTGTACTTGACTTGGTTGTCATAGTTCTTGGCACCCAATTGTTTCATGCCGTGCACAACATTCCTTGTTCCCACACCTCTAGTGTGGTAGTTCTTGATGAATGGGATGGGGTCCTTTGCACCTTGTTCTTGCTTACCTAGACCCTTCCTATCTGCAAAGCCAAACTTCTTTATATAGCTTGACCCAAAGCCTTTGGTGTGGCTCTCAAACTCACCTCTCTTTGGTTCTTTCTTTTTCTCATCAATGAGGGAGTTTGACAACCTAGCAATTTCTTTCTTCATAGCATTCATCTCGACAATGTTAGTAGCACAAGCATTTATATCAATTTTATAGCACCGAGAACAACCATTGCTTGTTGAGGTTTTAGATTTAGAGTTAGCATCATTAGAGGTTGTTGTAGCATTATACTTGAGATTGTCAAGTTGAACTTCTAGTGCTATGTGACTAGTCCTTAAGCTTTCAAAGCTCTTTTGAAGTTCAAGCTTTTCACCCTCAAGTCTATTGCAAGCATCCTTAGCTAGGAAAGATTCCCTAGTTAATTCATCTACTATCAACTCCTCTTTAGCTTGGGATTTCTTGAGGTTAAGAATTTCAAGCTCCTTTTCCTTAAGCAAGTCCTCTTGCACCTTGAAACCCTTCTTTTCAATTACAAGGGCATTCTCAAGGGCAATGGTTTTCTCTCGCTCAAGTCTAAAGAGTACTTCTTGCACCTCTAGAGTCCCATCTCTATTCTCTATTTCTTTCATTAGAAACATGCTTTTCTTGGTTGCCTTTTTACCAAAGCCATTTATCATTTTTTCAAATTCAAGATCACTTTCACTATCATCATCTAGGGGCGGGGTGGGAGTGTCTACCTTAGAGCCCCTAGCCATGAGGCATATGTGGGTGAAGTCATCTTCATCATCGGTGAGATCTCCAAAAAGTGGTGACTTGTTGATTGGTTGCCCAATGGATATGGTGGCAAGTCCCACTTCATCATCGGAGTCGGAGCTATCGTCGTTTGAGTCCCACTCATCACCTAAGTGTGCTTCACCAACTTCTTTCTTCTTGTTCTTGTCATACTTGTTGGTGTCCCTTCTTCTCACTTTGATGTTGGGGCACTCCGCAATGAAGTGACCCTCCTTGCCACACCCAAAGCATGACCTCTTGGAAGTCCTATTGGTCTTGATCTTGTCTTTGTCTTTGTTCTTGTTGAAGAAGCCACTCTTCTTGATCACTTTGTTGAACTTTCTTATGAAGAGTGTCATTTGTTCGGGAGTCATGTTCTCATCACTATCTTCCTTGATCACGGTCTTGGAGGTTGATGAGCTTGACTTCTTCTCCTTGCTAGATGCCTTGAGGGCTACTCCCTTGTTCTTCTCAAGTTGTTCATGCATCTTGGACATTTCTTGTGAGAGCTTTGACTCCTTGACGGTGATAAGATGTTCTTCAATTCTTCCAATTACATCCGCCGGAGTAAACTTGTTGAAGCCTCTCTTCTCTCTTATGAGTGTTGGGAGTTGCACATCCCTAGCCATGTATGCGGAGAGGATCTTATCAACCACTTCTCTTCTTCCCCATCTTGTGCTTCCAAGGGACTTGATCTTGTTGATGATCTTGTTCAAGCGGTTGTACATGTCTTGTGGAGATTCATCTTTCTTGATGACAAAGCGGTTGAGCTCACTTTCTAGAGCACAAATTCTTTCTTCTCTCACTTGCTTTGTTCCTTCAAGGTTGATGAACAATGTGTCCCACACTTCCTTGGCGGACTTCAGCCCATCCACCTTGTCATACTCTTCGGACGTGAGTGAACTCTTGATGATGCGTATAGCTTGATAGTTTCTTTGTATCTCATTAGCTTGATCTTGAGTTAGCGTTGCATCACCACTAGGAAATGTAATGCCCCTGTTCACAATAGTCCAAAGTGCGGGATTTACCGCTATCAAATACTCCTCCATCGAGTTCTTCCACTTGGAATAGCCGGTTTCATCAAATTGGGGTATCTTCCTAATATGGCTAGAACCCGATGGATGGTTAAAAGATAAGCGAGAGTAATCGAAAGAGGTTCGAGTGCAATCCCTTGATGATGACGGGCGTCAGGCGGAGCGGTTGGACCTTGCATCATCAAACTCTTCATCCTCACTATCGGAGGACTCCGCACCATCCACATGTGCTTGATAACTTGTGCTTGCTCCACCGGTACCACCTCCTTGAGGTAGAACGGGAGGTGTACCAACAACATTGTTGGCGGCGTCTCCTCCTTTGGGAAGAGGTGGAGGTTGAGCATTTGGATCCGACATCTTCTTAATTCCAAGCGGTTAAGCTTCAAATTCGGAGCACTTAGCTCTGATACCAATTGAAAGGATCAAGATGTCGACTAGAGGGGGGTGAATAGTCGAACCTGAAATTTATAAACTTTTCAACTAACTGTCAGTCCAGGTCCGGAGTTTCCGGATATTTTTCCAGATACTCCGGGAAATCCGGAGAATCCGGGAAAATGTCCGGATTGTCCGGGCCTACGAGAGGGGAATCAAATCGACAGAAATTAAACTTGCACAAACATAGATCTGTGAAAATAGGTTATGCACTGGGATGAGACAAGCCTGTTTATCCACCTAGAACCAGCAGAAACCTCAACACGAAGTAGATCGGCACCAAACCCTAGAATAGAGCTCAAGAGGTATATAAGCATACAACAAGAACAACCAACATAAGAGACACAAGGATTTGTTACCGGAGTTCAACCTCACACCTTGAGGTCTACGTCACCGTTGAGGAACCCACAAAGGGTGGACCTTTACACCTAGATCATTTTCCTCCCTCTAGCGACCACAAAGATCAAGCTAGAGTTACTTACTCAATTTCGGGGTGATACAAACCTTCTTGGGCAGCCACAAACCTTTGGATGCTCCAAGGCAACGCAAAGCTCCAAGAGTAACAAACACGAAATGTGTCAACCAAGCGAAGAACGAGGTGCTCTAGAGATGGGAAATCAGCTCACTAGCACTCTCCAAGCTCTTGCTCTCAATCCCTCCTTAAATCCCCAACAAATCTCACCAAACCAAGGCCAAGGGGAGTAAAGAGGGGGAGCGAATGAGTTCTGAGTGTTGCAGGTCGAAATGAGCAAGAGCGAGAGAAGAGAAAGAGTGGAGGAGGGTTTTATACCCCCTCACACAGAAAAGAGCCGTTACAGCTCTAAGACCCAGAATATCCGAGAAAAGCCCGGAAACTCTGGGAAGTCCGGAGACTCCGGGAAAATCCCGGAGATTCCGGCCTTCCAAGGTCAGCACCCAAAAAGATAACCCCGTGAACGTGTTGGTGCGAAGGTGTCTCTCATAGGTTTTGTTTTGGCAACTAGAGCACCTTTTCAACTCTTGGAAGATACATTTCATGTCCCTCTTTATAGTACGGCGTTCCTAGGACTCAATTTCAAAATATAAAATAAATAACCCTTCATAGGAACCCTTTGTAGCATCACTTCCTTTTTGCATAGACAATGAATAACACTTGATGCCACATACAATTTTAATTCCTGCTCATACACTAGATAAATCATTAACCACTCAAGTGTGTGTCATTAAATCACCAAAACCCACTTAGAGGGCCAAGATACTCTTCAGCTACGGTGAACTTTACAAGTAAGTATCTCGGTAGTGGCTTCCTTGGAAGATCATCGTTCCCCCCCTTCGTGGCTACTGCATGGTGGTGGAGTGGGTAGCCGACGGCCCCGCCGACGAGGACGCTTGTGATGCCCATCCTCACCATGTGGAGGCGGCACCACGACAACGGAGTGGAGGGTGGGCGTCGGAGCCGGCGCGCAGCCCTGTGCCGCCGCTGGAGATGATCAAGATCAAGGCCACCAGGGATTTTGCACGCGAACCAAAGCTACCCCTCCGATTGCTATTAGACATAGGCAAATCAAGATGCAATCTGCACCAATGCAAATCAAGTCACAACCTGCACCTGTAATACTAGGTCAAGAGTCAGTCCACACAACGTTGTTAATCACTCAGACGAACACCTGTAATACTAAGGAGCGACCATCTACCGGTCATCGGACGCACACAAAGTCCTCACTCTTTTTGTATATATATTTTCCGGCAATCACAATTCTTCAAAGAATAAGTGGAACTACATTATTCTTAACAAAAATACGTATAAGAAATGTACTTTGCTCCTTTATTCACGAGAGTATTGACAGTTAAAAGAGGTACTTAGCTGCCGTAACATTTGGTCGGAGGGGCTGCAGCGTGTGTTGGTCGAAGCGGTCACCGCCGCAGGCGCATGTGGTTGTTGGAGTTGTAGCTGTCGCGTGTGGTGGCCGGAGCCGCCGCGCCGCTCCAATTGAACGCCCCCTTGTGCAAGTGGCCCGCAGCGCATGAGGACGAGCTGCCGCTGTTTGGCATGGTGACCGGCGGGGTGCCGGGGGGGCTGAACGAGCAAGGTCGAGAAGCACACGGGAAGGATGAGCAGGTTGACCGAGAAGATAAGGTCCACATCCCTTCCGTTTTTTCTATATTACAACGTGGGTGTCAGAAACAAAACTGAAACCCAATCAAAAAAACATCTCATCTCTTTCAGATCCAGACGTGCGTGTGTAGCATCCGCACGGCAAGCTCTCGGCTAGGCGGCTAGCGCGTGGCGTGGTGATCGTCGGCGGCCGGCTCAGCGTCCAGCGGGTGGTGTGGCTCGCTGCGGGCGTAAAGGCGATCTTCATCACGGGAGGCTTCCGTTCATTTTCATTTGCATTCCCAGGTAGGCCCTGTTTGGCAGCTTTGTAATTTTATTCACCAAATAATTAGCTTCCAGCTGTAATAGCTTGTGCACTAGAATACATCTGTATTTTTCATCCATCGTACCGTTTGGGTAACTGCTCCGCAAAGACATGGGCAGCTGCTGCCATTGACCATTTGCATCCATTGCGTAATTTCGGATCCGACAAGGAAACACCAGTGAAGATCTTGAACCTGCAACTGCAAGATGCAACTGTGATCTCTAATTCGACAAATCTAGCGAAGAATCAGCACAATCAAATTCCCACCGGGGCATCTCCCCCACAGTTTCCATTCCAATATCAGTAGGCCACGCAGACTGGAAGAGGCACGTTGGATGCTCGCCGGCTATCAGACACCGGCAAGGAGGAAGAAAAGTGCTGTCAGCGGCAGGATCTTGACGGCCACGGCTGCCGGGATCTCGACGGCCGCGCATCATGGAGAGCGCCGGGGGAGCACACGGGCACGACTTGGGCGCAGGGGAGGAGCGAGTGGCGGCGGCACGGGGAGCAGGAAGCTGTGGCGGTGCAAGGAGTCTGCGTCTCGCGCAGAAGAGCGAGGACGAGAGGAAGACCTCCCCACCCCGTATTGAACCAAACCAGATATAACTTTAGGTCCTGTTTGGAAGGGCTCCGGCTCTAAAAACACGACTCCGGCTCTGGCTCCTATGGTGGAGCGACTTTTCTGATGGAGCTGAAACTATTTTGAAAAACGTTTGGTAAAACGGTTTCACCTGTTGGATTGAGGTTCTATAATGTCTAAATTGCTCTATCCTTTTTTCTTTTTTCCTTTTCTTTATTATCTTTTTTCCTCTCTTTCCCCCTCCTCTCCTTCCTATCCATTCTCCTTCTTCTTATCCATTCACTTGCCCCGCTGCCCCAGATCCCACCGCTCGCTGTTGAGCTCCCGCCGGCGCCTCCGCCTGGCTCCTCCATGCTCCAGGCGGCCCCTGCAACGGGGGCAAAGGAGTAAAGGGGGAGGCGAAGCCGGATGGAGCCACGTTTTCGTGGCTCCACCTCCCTAGTGGAAGCCGCCTGCAACTCCATGATCACCAGCTCCATGGCTGGAGCTGCCCCGCCGCACCCCGTTTGGCAGGGCTCCGTGTGGAGCTGGAGCTGGAGCTCCTTTTGGAGCGCCCTGCCAAACAGGCCCTTAATGCCCTAAGAGCATCTCCAACTGTTGTCAACTTCTAAAAAAATATGCTAAGTAACAAAAAGAGTTCATCTCCATCAGTTTGCATAATTCACTTACCAAACTCATATCTAACTTACATCAGAAACCCTGAGAGAAAAACAAAATTGTGTTTATGCCCTTCCACCTATTAAAAACTTGCATCAACAACCTTTCTCCATTCTTTCTTTTTTTTCACCCTCCCACCTGGCTTGGCCACGGTGATGCCAACCTGAATCGGCGCGCGTATATTTCCGCGTGGGGAGGTGAGTTGTGCCAAGTTTCTATTTCTGCCAAGTTGGTTTGCCAAACTATTGGAGGTCAGTTTTTTTGTTTTGCCAAAATTAGATGGATGCCAATTTAGTTTGCCAAACTGCTGGAGATGCTCTTAGAGTATCTCCAAGAGTTAGCTAAATTTTACTCGGCAAATCTTGTGTTTTGCCAACTTCTAAAAAGATATGCCAAGTTAAAAATGAGCTCATCTCCAACAGTTTGGCATAATTCACTTGCCAAATCCAGATTTAACTTACATCAGGAACCCTGAGAGAGAATTTTTTTTTTGTTTATGTCCTTCCACCTCTTGAAAACTTGTGTCAGGAATCCTCCTCTATTCTTTATTTCTTTTTTCACCCTCCCACCTGGCTTGGCCACCCCGATGCCAACCAGGATCAGCGCGCGTATATTTCCGCGTGGAGAGGTGAGTTTTGCCAAGTTTCTATTTTTGCCAAGTTGGTTTGCCAAACTGTTGGAGACCAATTTTTCTTGTTTTGCCAAAATTAGATGGATGTCAAGTTAGTTTGCAAAACTGCTGGAGATGCTCTAACCACTCATCCAAATAGATTTTTAGCTCACCGGTGGAAAATAACTAAGGGGTGTATTTTACCATGATTTAGACTACCCACAGCGGGGCCTTTATCCGTCTCCTGGAGGAGATGGATGACGTTTTTGGCCTCGCAGCGGTCACCTTGATCCCGCACCAGAGTTTCCATCGCCTCCCGTTTCCTCTGGATCCAGAGAAAATATGGACTCCTGCTAGCAGCCACCGTGGCACGGGGCCCGCACTGCTCGTCGTCTCCCGCGCCATCCCAACCACCGGGGAGGTGTCCACTGCCACACCAGACACGACGACGCCGGAGACGAGCCAGAAAGAGGAAAGGGGGAGCAGGGGAGGGAGAGAAGGGAACGAGTCACCGTTGGAGGACGAGGAGCAGGGGTGGGCGGCGCCCCACCGGCGCAGAGGACCTGCTCCTCTTCACCTGTTCTGGGGGACCACAGCCGATGGAGGAGGAGGAGCCTTGGCGCGCACCAGCTGCTCCTCTTCCCTTGTTCCGGGTCCCCCGCCGCCGCGCTGGTGCGCGCGAGTAGGGGAAGGAGACGGAGGGACGAAGAGGAGCTGTTTTAGACCGCGCTGTCGACCCTGAGGCTCCAGAGAACCAGAGCACCGAGGAGAGGAAGACCTCGCACGGCCTCGCTGTCGCCATCGGAGGAGAAGCGGTGGAGCTCACCTCGAATCTACGGCGCTTCCATCACCACGCGGAGGAAGGGGGCGTGGAGGCGACACGAACCTTGCCGAGGAGTAGGCAGGGGAGCTCGACGGCCGATCAAGCAGGGGAGAGCCATCCCCGCGCCTGCTGGCCCGCTTCCTCGTGCCATCCCGTCGTCACTGCTGCTGTCCAGTGCCCGCGCAAGTGACCCCTACTCCTTTGTGGCCGCCGGGTCAAGGACAAGCAGAGGAATGGGCGCACGGCGACGGAAGGGGAAGAGTAGCTC
The DNA here is from genome assembly GCA_036936925.1 of Cenchrus fungigraminus. Taxonomy (NCBI): domain Eukaryota; kingdom Viridiplantae; phylum Streptophyta; class Magnoliopsida; order Poales; family Poaceae; genus Cenchrus; species Cenchrus fungigraminus. Next base: position 120,705,989 of record CM072770.1, on the reverse strand, counting down.
CAAGGACCGCCGCTGTGCCCCGCGGCCGCCGATAGCAGGGGAGGGGGCGAAGGGAGTAGGTTGGCCACCGTTGCGGGCAGCGCTGCTGCTCCTCCCGCCGCCGTGGAGGAGCTCCATGGCGCAGAGCTCGAGGAGGAGGTGATCTCGGGAGGAAGGGAGGACGCCGGCGTGGAACTCAGGAGGGAGGGAGGGAGGCCGTCGACGCACCATCGCCAGTGGGAGAGGGTTGGCTGACGCTGGTGGTGGCTGGACGCACTGGAGGAGGAGGGAGCGAGGGAGCGACGACACTGGGGAGTTAAAAAAGATGGCACGATGACTGCCATGTGGGCCCCACGAGTGGGTTTTTTTTAGGAAACAGCAAGGGAGGCCCCTACTAGCTTTTTTATATATATTTGAAAAAGATATTTACAGAGTTACAAGGCCACAGGCCCAAAGAAAAAAGGGGAGAGTGTGCTATAGGAACTTATTACAAAACCAAGAGTCTAGCTCCAACTTTAAAGAAGGTTTAGCTCTATGAAGAACCAGAGAGAACTCTTCTTTAAAGCACTCCTTCCATCTCCGAAAGGAAAGGGAGCCACCATAAAAAATTATGCTATTCCTATGGAGCCAAATACACCAGCTTGAGGAAACAGCAAGGGAGGCCCCTACTAGCTTTTTTGATTATATATATATGAAAAAGATATTTACAGAATTACAAGGCCACAGGCCCAAAGTAAAGACGAAAAAAGTGCTAAAGGAACTTATTACAAAACCAAGAATCTAACTCCAACTTTAAAGAAGGTTTAGCTCTATGTAGAACCAGAGAGAACTCTTCTTTAAAACACTGCTTCCATCTCCCAAAGGAGAGAGAACCACCATCAAAGATTAAGCTATTCCTATGGAGCCAAATACACCAGCTTGCAACCATCGAAACTTCTCTGAACACTGCCAAACCAAAAGCCTGTCAGGCCCTCAAAACCATTTCTGTAATATTCAGGGAGTTGTCCCACGAAATTCCCCAAAAATTTCAGCATAGCATACTGAAAGGGCACAAGAAGAAAAGATGTTGTAAAGTCTCCTCAGTGGCAGCTTGGCAAAGAACACATGAGTAATCATCAAGGATCCTTCTCTTTCTCCTTAACATGTTCCTTGTATTTAGCCGATCAAGCAAAAGAAGCCATAAGAAAAAGGAGATTTTCCCTGGGACACAAGACTTCCACATCCATTTAAACACCAGAGAGACTGGGAGGGAACCTTTAAGGAAAATGCCTCCCTTTAAGGAAAATGTAGGCCTTCTTAGCTGAAAACATTGCGGAGTTCCAAATGTAGACCCACTCATCAGGGCTGCCTTGGTCTACTGAAAAACCTTGAAGAAGCTGATTTAAGTCTTGAAGCTGGTTTGAGGCAATGAGTGAAAGTGGCTTGTTAAAATTTTGATAAACATCCTGACTCAAATACTTAGCCACTGAGATATTCTTGGATCTAGCAAAGGAGTGAAGTTGTGGGAAGGTTTGGCATAACAGTCCCAAATCCCAATTATCAGCTCAAAAAGTCAAAGTATCTCCTTTATGAGCTTTGCATGTAGCCAAAAGTCTGACGAGTCAGCCAGAGATAGAACATCTCTCCACCAAAAGGAGCCAACATGGGTTCTAATATGAGGAACTGTTGATCTACTATAGTAACATTGCCAAGTGAGATGCACCCAGGGTAAGTCTTCCTTATTATAAAACTTTTGGAGAAACTTCAGAAGCAAAGCCGAGTTGTGAGTCCTTAAGTCAATTATGCCTAGACCCCCCTTGGTCTTTTGATAAGCAAGCCTTTTTCCAAGCAACCAAACAGCCACCTTTTCTATTTATGTCTCCTTTATCCCAAAGAAAATGCTTTCTGTATTTGTCTATCTGTTCCAAGATTGGAATTGGAACCTGTAAAGTGCAAAGATAAAAGGTTGGCAAGACACTTAATATTGAATTTACCAGAATAAGGCGCCCAGCATAAGACAACAAAGAGTTGAGTCCCATCAGACGCCTCTCAATTCTATTCAAAACTGGCACAAATTCCCGACGAGTGGGTTGTTGGGATAGAGGAGAAATACAATGGAAGATCGATGCGGGAGGAACGAATATAAAGGAGAGAATCTTGATGACCAGACATGAATATTCTATTTTGAAGGAGAATATGAAGTACGACAGTTGTGGATAGTCTTAACCTCTAAAACCTGCTATGGGGAAGGGAGCGTACAATGGGTTAAGATTTCTCTTTTCATCGCAGCACGAGCGGCTGTCGTCCTCTGATTAGGCGACAGCAAGTCTCTCACCTAAACAAATTCGGAAAAATTGGTCTTATAGCATCAAAAGGTTGCTACTCTGAGTAAATTAGAGGGACGGAAGGTTTGGGTGGAACGTCGTACCTCTCATGGCATGGGTGGCTGCGTGTTATATAGGCAAGGAAACTCCCCTTGTGTGGATTACAAGATATCACGGTGATTCGGTTGGTTATAGAATTACACAATAACTTCCTGAGATTTACTCCTAAGTAAGTAAAATACCATTAAAAGATCGTGGTGGGGAATCGAAGAGGCCACTGGTGGCTACATCTATGTTGGAGCGCCTCGAGTGCAGACATCACCACCGGCGCGGAGGCACGTTCGCTCGCAGCGAGTTGGCGCAGGGTCAGGGGCCGGTGCCTCACACAATACAGAGTCGGCGCGGACTAGGACTCGGGTTAGGTGGGCCAACAACCAACATCTGGTGCCGCCACCTCCTCTGCTCAGTGGCGCACAATGTTTTAAATAATAACCGGCTATAGCTGCCACTATAGCCGGATTTAGCCTTTGGTAGGGCAAAACGCTAGGATATGGTGATTGACCCTTCTTAGGGGTTTGTTTCTTCACTACGTACACACTGTATGGATCGTCTCAACTAACCCTCCTCGTTCGCATCCTGGAGATCTGTTGACGGCCAGAGTGGCCGCCCCGATACTTGCTATCCAGAGCGGCTAGCTTCTTCTCCACCCCAATTCACATGTGGCCGAAGCCATTTGAGCGGGTCCCAACGTAGCGGCGCGCTCGCCTGTCGCCTCAATAAGGAGAAGTGGAGGAGGCTAATATAATGGAGTGGATGGTGGAGGTTGACGGATTAGACATCAAACGTCATGATGGTGTAATCTTTGAATGGTATTTTACGTTGTGGTGGTCTTTTCATGGTATTTTCCGGATATGGCAATAATCTTTCAAGGTTATGAGACCAATTTTCCCATTAAATTTTATGCCACATGGGAACAAAATAAGAGAAAATTGGATCCTTACCATAAAAAACCAAGTGTTTAGACATATACCATAACAAGATTGAGTTTGAGATATATAGCATTGAAAGATCCAATGTTACAACTATCTAACATTTTTTTCGGCTACCGTCAGCTTTTCCGTCACCGCTGTGCTCTTTCACCATCGACGATCATCTTCCCACTCACTGATGGCCAACGAGCCTCCCTCCATGTCGGCCAGTGTGGCAGCGGAGCTCGAAGCCGAGGCTGAGGCTGAGCGCCTCATTGGACTAGCTGAGTCCGAGCACGGGATTGAAAAATCCCTTCCCGCAATTGCCATAAGTCCTGAGCTCGTGTGTCACCGGTGAACTTCCCGACCGGCCACCTCTTCCCATCCGACTTGCAAATCAGAATCACGGTAAGACCTTGTTGCTACAGCCCTGTTTCCCCATCTCCTCCGCCATTGTAGTCGCCGGAATCGCCACTAGAAGCCGCTACCAGTAGTGTGTACCGCCGCCGCTAGTTGTTGGCAATCTCCGGCCAGCGTCCAGCCACATCAAGTATGTGTACATGTGGGTGATGAGCTCATGCTGGTGGTAGTGGTCATTTCTCCCTCACCAGAAACCTCACCGCTAGTGAGGTATTGCTGGTCAATGGCGTGGCCATTGGCCATGGTGAATGCGTTCGTGAGGTAGTTAATGTTGAGTTCACGGCAAAATTGATGAGAGCCGAGAAAAATGGTAGGTAGCTGTAACGTTAGATCTTTCGATGCTATATATCTCAAGCTCAATCTTTTGATGGTATATGTATAAACACCGGTTCTTTTAAATGTAAGGATACAATTTTTGTACAAAAGAATGATGTGGCACCTATCTGCTCCTTCGGTGGCCCATGAATAGTGCACTTCTTATTTTTCTGGAGCAAATTAGTGGTGAATCAAAAAGACTCTCATACCCTCATTTATTGGTCAGTAAGTTTTGACATGAAAATCAGATCTGACCACTTAATCACGAAGGTAATTAGATATATATTTTCGGATTACACTTTTTTGTGTGATTATTTCCAAAAGTTAATATTGTATTTTAATGGGAGGGAGTATTAATTACCGCTGTACATGCCCTTATGAGTAGTTTCTTAATTCATACAGTTATATAGGTGCTGATAAATGGACCGTGAATCCAAGGCGCGCCTTCTCTTGGAATCCAATGATGCAAGTGCAGAACCGACAGACCTGCCATTATCACTTCTAATAACCATCACTGATAATTTCTCTGATGATCAGATAATTGGAAGGGGTGGGTTTGGAGTAGTTTACAAGGTATGTCCCTCTCAACTGTCTTCACTCTTGATCACAGCTGCTCATATTCATGCGGGCAAGGCAACATTGTGACTGCAGGGACTACTTCAAAGTCGGACAGTTGCTGTAAAGAAGATGTTATCATTAGTTAATATTGATGAAAAATACTTCATGCAAGAGGTCACTAGCATGATGAGCGTCAAGCACAAAAACATAGTACGATTCCTGGGATATTGTGCTGACACACAAGAGAAAATTGTGAAGTACAACGGGAAGATGATCAGGCAAGAAGTTCGAGAAAGGGTGCTCTGCTTCGAATATATGCCAAATGGGAATCTTCATGGGTATATCACTGGTGCGCTTCTTTTCTTCTCGTTTCTATGGGGGGTTTATCCACACCTGCTATAAGTTGCATGACTTTTCACTTCATGAATTTTCTATTATATGAGAATAAAGAACTAAAGAAATTACTTTTTTGAGAAAATCTACAGAAATTACTTGATGCCATATGGAATTATTAGGTGCATTTTGTTTGTTAGGGCAGGCTTTACCAAAGAATTTCACGGCATAGCAATAAAAAGTTTTACTCCGAGGTGGCGAGGCACCTTCTTATGGCTATGTCTGTGCCTGGGGTCTAGATTTTTTTTAGGAAAATGATTCAATTAGTGATTATTGTATTAATATGGCATCTATGTGATAGAAAATTGTAACGACTCTAATATAAGAATTTAGCATCATGAAAATATAAAAGAATTGATAGAAGGCTTGTCACAATGAACCGCGGATTAAAATATACCAATCTATGTCGGAGTAAAAGAGGGAGTAATAAGAGTTCAACTCCCCAAATTAAAACCATACAGAGAGAATTATGGTCCTCATTTCGTAGATGCATCCAAAGGACATATATGGAGGACTGGCTATCAAATCATCAAAGGAATTTGTGAGGGTCTACATTACATTCACCAGAAGAAAATTGTTCATTTGGATCTGAAACCGGCAAATATACTGTTGGACTATAACATGGTGCCAAAAATTGCTGATTTTGGTCTTGCGAAATGCTTTGGTGAAGAACAAAGCCGGACTATAACTTCAACAATTCTTGGATCACTGTAAGCTTGCTAAATTCCTTGAAAGCGTACCATTTTTTGTCTAGTAAAAATTATGTTGCATTCACTTTCGTTTAAATTGTTCATGCCCATTTTTTCTGTACAGGGGATACTGTGCTCCAGAATATGCCTCAAGGGGAGAAATCACACTTAAATCAGACATATACAGTCTTGGTGTTGTACTCATAGAGATACTCACAGGAAAAAAGCATCACACTTCTATTAATATTGACGACGTAAGTACTAAGAACAATTGATATATATGATCACTTAGACAAGGAAATACATTTGTTTGCAGTTAACTAACTAGGAAGCTTCGTAGGGGCTAGGAACTGCTCGCTCCAGTGTTATATAACTATACTAGTCAATCGTATAATACATATATACTATATTTTGTCTCATCAACTACCATGATTACTAATGAAGGAAGGAGCTAGGTCTAAAAAGGAATACTCTCAACTTCCAAAACAGTTATTATTTCATATAATGCAACGCTCAACTCACAAAAGAACTATTAATATGAGCCTATTTATAGTGTATAGTAGTTTGCTAAAACGTTTGAAATAATTTATAATTTGCATCTATTATGCAACTTCTAATTAATTGATATCATCATTATACTTGGGTGCCAATGGATAACTAAACACTATGAGCCTTTCAAATTTTTTTGGATAAACAAGATGATTTAGTACATTTTGCATTTTTCTGTATTGATTAATATATTGCCTGAAACAATAACAACATTTGTTTATTTTTTCACAAGTTACACCATTTTCCCAAGTTATAAACTAACATAGAAAACGAACATATATTGTGGAAACTGTAATTGAGCATTCACCTATAATTGGTTGGCATTAAAGTAGTAGAGATATCCGCACATGTTAGTATGTACGTACTAATTAAACAGTTACAAAATATTTCTCCTTATTTTGATCTAATGTGTGAAAATGCATGTCACGTATTGCTGTTCAGATAACTTTTGTTTTTAGTTTGATGTCTCTATTATTGACTTTGTGTGCACCATGTTGGCTTATATGTACTGTGTACGTAAAGTTTGCCAAATTTCCGCCTAGACACTTAGCTTGATGTGTGGCTTAATTTTGCCATGAGATGCAAATTTTTTTTAAAAAAAAGTTTGCTGCTAGAACCAACCACATCTCTACGTAATAATGGGAGGAATGTTTTTTCCAACTGTGTCATATCAATTTATAAGAAAAACCTTCTACATATTTTACTTAAATAAACCCCGCCCCAATCCTGGCACCCTCCGCCCATCTTGAATTTGAAACAAATAAAAACATTCATCCTCTTGAATCATGTCACAGTCCTGTCATCAGAGAATGTGACTAGGCACGCCGACCAGCCCGGATTGCTAGTGTATTTTGTATTGGCTTCTAGATTGGATCGAGAGGGAAGCCTAGATGCGCTTGAGAAAGAGTTGGTCCAAGCAGACAAGCAGAGGTAGGTGCAGCGGCAGGGTACATACCATCAAACTGGATGACGCTGACCCATTGGTGCCGGTACATGCTCTAGGAAGCGAGAGTCGCCGAGTCGGTCTAGACGAACTTGTCATGGTGTGTCTGCTAAAAAATGGTGACTCCATGAGGGCTGGGCTTGAAGAACGAGATGTGGTGTCGTAGATTAATGTGGAGGGGAAGTAAGTTCTTGAGTTTTTCTTTTGTGATAACAGTATAGAGAGTTCAACATACGTGTGAGGAGTTTTTTCTTTTGTTGAAACACATGGACACATTTGCTAGTTTTTTTTAAATACATGTGGCACCATATACATGTATTTAGATAGAGGTGAGTATATGTTCCAGCTGTCGTGCTCCGTAGCGGAGCATCTCCTTCTTTGCCTCCTCGCAAACTTGTCTCACCGCCTCCCTGGGCCATGACCTATACAATAACAACATAACCTTTTGTCCCTAGCAAGTTGGGTATGTTAGAGATTCATGAAACCCAAAAAAACAAAACAAGGGTAGGATAAACACAAAAAATAAACGCACAAGATAGCAGGTAGAGTTATGAAGAGTAAACAAAGAAGAAATAAAGGTAATGTTTCCGATGATTGCTAGTCTCCAAGCACTCATATCCATAGCTAACTCCTTGGAGAAGTTCCACTTCTTAATAAGGTCTCTCTTAACTGACTAATCCTAAGTCAATTTAGGTCGACCTCTACATCTCCTCACATTATCACCCGCTCTAGAACCCCACTACGCACAGGCCTTCTTTGGACATGACCAAACTATCTCGACTGATGTTGAATCAACTTTTCCTCAATCAGTGCCACACAGACCCTATCTCGAATATCTTCTTTCAGGATCTATTCCTTCTTGTGTGCTCATAAAGCCATCACAACATACAGCTCGATTATCACTTTGGCTGCATCAAGCAGTGGTGGATCCATGGATGAGGAGGAGATTTTTGAGTACCATATCCTCAAATTTATCATGGAGTGCCATTCAGGTCCATAAAGTTTGAAAACAAATGTTTGGGTTCTTGAACTTGTCAAATGTGCCAATGCTAGTGTGTCAAATTTGTGTGTTCCAGCAAATAACCACAGTTCTAGTGTCCAGCAGAAAACACTCAAAAAATGTCTAGTCACAAGCAAACTTTCTCTTTAATTATATTTTTTCTTTGTTTTTGTATTACTTTAGTTAATTAACCCTAATTCATGGTTTGCAAATTTCTTAGGTACTTCAAAGTTGGAGTAGTAGATTTGGAAAATCACAAGGAGACACAGACTTGGAGCATGTAAGAGTATGCACTGAGATAGCCTTGGAGTGCTTGGACACTAAGCCAGAGAACAGACCAAATACACAACGTATATTGGATAGGCTAAATGAAGTTGACCAGAAATGTGGTTTTCTTGAAACTGATGAGGGTACTTCTTCGGCATTACATGTAAGTTTACCCATGGATTTACAGCTCCATTTTCACTTTGGCTGCGTCAAGCAGTGGTGGATCCATGGATGAGGAGGAGAGTTTTGAGTACCATATCCTCAAACTTATCATGGAGTGCCATTCAGGTCCATAAAGTTTGAAAAACAAATAATGTTTGGGTTCTTGAACTTGTCAAATGTGCCAATGCTTGTGTGGAAATCTCATATTGAAAAAATACTTACTTGGCTTTTCCACGTAGTGGAAATTCCGTTGATGATTTTGTGAATTGTGTTACCATGCAGGCGAGCTCTGAATTAATTCAGTCGCTTAGCATCAACCTGGGAAAACTACACTTGGCTTCAGAGGTATATCAGGCATATGTGGGATGTTATTCCATTATATTATCTTATTCCATTATATTTCAGTACTGCCAGCAGAAGAATAGCAGTAACAGTTCCCGCTCCTCCGGCCCCTACCCCGACGCACTGTGTGTGTGTGTGTGAGCAGATAAATGCTTAATTAATGAACTACTCTGTGTGCTCGTTTGTACCAGTTCACATGTTTAGCAACATCCGACCTCGGGAGCGTCGAGTGGATTGATGTGCACCCCGCCCAGACATGGTTCGAGTGTCACCCTTTTTTGTGAACGTTCACTTTTGATTCTACAAAAAGCTCATTTAGCTAGACGTCCTCTTTAAATAATTAATTAATGGCATCACAGGATCTTGGTGGCTCATAGAGATGGCTGTGTTTGCATTTGGAATTACCAGAAGCAGGTACCACCAGTACTAGTATATGTGTACACACAATCGATCAATGTGCAGTGGCACTTATGTTCACCTGCTATTTTAATTTTTAATTGTTCGGCAGGAAAAACTGATGGAGGTACGACCGGTACAACCACTACATATATATCCAGCCTGTGGTCTTAAGCTGTTTGAACTAATCAGTCTGTTTAATTTGCTTGCTCGGCAGAAAAGAGTGGCGCGTTGGACGGAGGACTCATCACATAAACGTTTAATTTTTTCGGCCAAATTTATCGCTAGAGAGCAGTGCTTCGCAACCGGGGTTGGGGATGATGTTGGGTTGGTCCGTGTCTACTCTTACACTACAAAGGCCAAGGTCACCGAATTTGAAGCCCATGGTGGGGAACCTGTCAGCTCATTGGTTGTTCACTCAACAGAACCATTCCTGCTGACGGCGTCTTATGAGGATAAGTGGATCAAAGTTTGGAACTGGGCTCAGAGCTGGAAGTGCACCCAAAAAATCGATGCCCACGAGCGGGGTGTGCGATCTTTAACCTTTGACCAAAGGGATGCAAACACGTATGCTAGTGCCTCCCGTGATGATTATGTCAAGGTTTGTTTCTTGATAGCCTACTGACATTTGAGTAACTATTGATAAAAGAACCATCGGAATTTTTTCGAGCTTCTAGAGTTGTTCTTATTAAAACATACTAGCCCATCAGCCGTGCACCTGTACGGGATAGAATCTTAGGAAGACATAAAATTTAGAAAGTTGTTGATATTTAGTACCTACTCCCTCCGTCACAAATTACTATTTGTCGTTTTGCTTTTTAGATACATAATGTTTATATGTATCTAAATATAGTGTAAATCTAGGTGCATATCAAAAGATATGTATACTTAAAAAAGAGTGAACTGCGCCATGGGTCCATGAACTATTATTGTCCACCACTCATCTAGGTTCATGAACTATTGTTTTGCCCATCTGGGTCCATGAACTATTGTTTTGCTCATCTGGGTCCATAACTTTTTCCCACCGCTCATCTAGGTCAAAAACTGTTTAAACTACCCTCCAGGCAGTTTTGAATGGCGGGTTGCTACAGTAACAGCGTTTTGCTACAGTAGCAACAGCTTTGTCTTTTTCCTTTTTATTTATTTCCGCTGAATCTTTAAAAAATCATAGGAAATCACATAAAAATTATAAAATAGAAAATCAAATTTTCTTTGACTCTACATGAGTAGATCTTCACAATGAACGCATAATATAATATGCTTTAGTACAATGTTTTGGACGGTTTTGGAAAGTTCAGTGGGTGTAATCCAGAAATTTTATTACAGCCTGTCATTTACTACGTACCCAGACATTAATTAACTATTATTATTACAGTTTTTAGCCTACGGTTTTGAATTTCTATTTTACATTTTTTTTGTGGTTTCCTATAATTTTTTAAAGATTCAACAGAACTGGTGCTACTGTAGCAACGTGGTTACTGTGCCAAACCCGCCTGGAGGGTAGTTTGAACGGTTTTGGACCTAGATGAGCCGTGAGGAAAAGTTCATGGACCCAGATGAGCAAAACAAAAGTTCATGGACCCAGATGAGTGATGGACAATAGTTCATGGACCCATGGCGCATTTCACTCCTTAAAAAAATCAAAACGAATAATAATTTGAGAACAACTAATCAAAATTGCATGTCTTTGCACGCGTTCCCTCTGTCTATTTTTTTTTAACACAATACCTATCAGATAATCGGTATTCTCTATCAAGTTGTGATAAAACTATGAATTACTGAGCATATTTCACCATTTATATTCATAGTTTTTACCTTTTTATCGCCCATTTGTGTGTCATCAATATGTATTTACAAACCTTGGCTTCGTTAATTTTGGAATGCAAAAGTTGGCCGCATATATTGAAGATACTTGGATTTATGATTATTTTTAATTAAGCACATATTCGTGCCACTTTATTTTATTTTATTATAAATTCTCAAAACGTTAGAACCAAAACTTAGAGTTGGCCCAAACAGATCCTGAAAATGAGATCTCCAATTATTGGGGGATTGATTGTATTATCTCTACATTATTTATGCAGGTCTGGCACATAAATTCTTCAGATCCTATTATCAGCAAACTGGACATGCCCTGCAGCCATTATTGTGACTTTTTCATTGTCAACCATCGGCACTTCTTGGTCACTTTCTCAAGCATCAAACAATGTGCATACGTACGTCCTGGGCATCCACCTCCCTAGGCAGCATAATTTAACTAATTACGTCAATAACACTGGCCTAGTTTATACTGTACTAATGTGCTTTTGCACTCCTTTATCATATGTTGTTTTAGATTTGGGATTTACAAACGAAAAAACGCGTCCACGAACTTGTCAAAATCTGCGGCGTTGCTTGCCACCCAACACTTCCTATATTGGCTACCGTTACCAACAGGAGATTCGAAGGCCCTCGTGTTTGTTTGCGGGATGTTAGGACCTACAGGTAATAATTTGTTGCTCCTCCCTTCATTTATCCGAAAAATAAAAATTGATCCTACATCTTTATATCTACAGCCCGCCGGCTGGCAGAGCAGGGGCCGGTTTGATAGAATTATCATGCTCCCATTCTTACAAGTTGATTCATTATATTAGTACATTCTTACAATAATATAAACTTTTGTTTCCGCCCTTAGGGCTAGTTTGGGAACGATGGGAAGAAGCTTAACCCAGGGGAGATACGCCCCGGAGGGGGATATTTTTACGGAAAACCCTTTCCCATCTTTTTCCTGTGTAGCTGTCTGTTGCGGTTATTTGAGAGTAAATTAGCAGAAAACGTCTGGTAGAAAATACAAATGCGATCCAAAATTAATACGGATGTCCAAATACAAATGCCATCTTCACTTCTCTCCACCACAAATTTAGCCCATAAATTTAATTTAGACCTGACTTGCTCTCCACCACAAAGAACAAACACATTCACATAAGGTACAATCTATAATTTAGACCAGAAATTTTAATAATACAAGTTTAATTTTTAACAGAACTTTGCACTACAAAGCTAGCTACAAGTTAAAATGCCAGTTCCCAAACCCAGACCTTGCTCACAGGTACTTTGCATAGGTCGCAAATTAGGACTCCTCACCTGGAGGTAGAAAACTGCATCACATAAATATATAAAAGCAGTGACACCAGCACAAAAAATTTGTAACATCAGCAGAAAACATGACAAATGAAAAAGTGGACAGCAGATTGATATATGGTCCACTGCAAGCACATACACTACCAGCAAAAATCATCAGTTTGTAACATCAGCAGAAAACATGACAAATGAAAAAGTGGACAGCAGATTGATATATGGTCCACTGCAAGCACATACACTACCAGCAAAAATCATCAGTGTGCGAGGACAATGAAGCTAAAGGCATCATTCGATGACCATCCTAATCCACAAGGAGCATTCCAAGATTAACTATGCGTGACACGCTGGAGGGATGTGTCTAGGCATGCAAAAAGTGACTGAAGCAATAAACCAGACACAACATGTGTTCCGGCTCTAACATAAACTCCTAACTTCATACTGTAGGATCAATGGCCCGTGAAGGGGGGTTGAATATGGGCTTTCTTTTCAATTTCTAAAACAAGAAGAAACATTAGACTATCAACTAGTGTTGCCCAACTAAAAAGGTTTTTTCTCTTCTACACTAAGCACACTAGCAAGAGTTTCCTTAGCAAATATCACACTAACAAATATGAAACACCCTAGTCAAGATATGAAGCAAACAAGCTACACAAGAAGAACTAGAGTAATGAAACTTAAATGCGGAATGTAAGTGCTGAAAATAAGTGCAAAGAAGTAGAGAGATGCACAAGAGACAACCAGATTTTTTCCCCGTGGTATCGAAGAGTTGACGCTCCCCCCTAATCCACGTTGGAGCACTCACTAAGAGTATTGCTCCCCCTCAAGTCACCAAGACTCAACTGCTCACTAAGAGTACCCATTCTCCATCTCCGGAATGGTGGGTCTCGAACCGTGTACACCAAGACTTTCTTGAGGCTCCCACAATCTCCAAGAGCTCACCAAGAACCCTCCAAACACCAAGACCGTCTAGGAGCCGTCAATCTCCAAGAGTAACAAGCCCACACACCTTCACTTGACCTGAGCACTCAGCTAAGCCATGATATGCACCTTGAAACCCTTGATCACTAAGAAAGAGCTCCCCAAACAAGAGGAAGATGAATCCCAAATGAGCAAAACACTAACTCCTTCTCTCCTTGGCTGCTGTAGATCTTCAGAGTGGCAAAGGCAGCTCAAGAGACGCAGGGGGGTCATAAATATAGGCCTAGCAAGGGAGGCTAGCCGTTGGAAAAATCCCCTGAAAAGTTGTACCATCGGATGAACCGACGGTTCCCCCTGTGCCTAGCGTCGGATCATCCGGTGTCTCACAACCAACCATATAGCCGTTGGAGCCAACTGTCACATTCAATGCATCGACGCTATACTCCGACTCACTGTCGGTTTATCTGGTGCTGAAGGCTATCCACTCAGTGCGTCTCTGTTTAACTTAAACACAGACGTCCGATGAACCGCTGGGTATGAGGTGAAGCGTCGGTTCATCCGGTGCTGAAGCAAAATCCTTGGCGCGTCTCTGTATGATTTAAATGAGGGCATCGGATGAACCGCTGCTCTGACTGTTGCTGAAGCCATTGACACCCGAACCTTACTGTTGCGAAACCCTAAGGCATCGGATGAACCGATGTTGTACCGTCGGTTCATTCGATGGTGACTTTTCTCTTCATTGCCGCTGAGATCGTCCGACGCAACTAGAAACCAGGGCGTCAGATCATCCGACGCTATGAATTTCATTTCAACTCATCCAATTCAATCGCCTTTGAGTTTTCCGTCAATTCTTTTGCTTCCAATGTGTTTCCATTAGTACTTTGAACTGATTAGCATCCAGGGAACTTGAGTGTGCATATAATTCATGGCATTTGGTGCATGGTCAAGCTACTAGTGTATGAACCCCTTTTAATAGTACGGTCAAACACTACAAACTAGCAATCCAAGTGTCCTTCATCTCTTTGCGACACTTGGAACTAACAAAGTCCTTAGCCTTGTAGCATTTGTCCATTGATCATCCATAATTTTAAATTGAGGGGTCTCATTTCATTGATTACTTATGACAATAACCCAAGATTTAATCTGCTACAAAACAAAGGTTAGTCACAAGTATATGGTTGTCATTTATCACCGAAACACACCCTTACCAAAGGTGCGAAAGGGCCTAGATGATTACAATTTCCCCCTTTTTGGTGATAGATGACAACACAAGTAGAGATATACGAGAATTTGAAATTAAAGCATATAAACTCTACAACTAATGCATGAAACAAGATAGATACACCAGCACACATGCATTAATTAAACAAACCACCACAATCATGAGTAGACATGTAAACCAACAACATACACAAGATCCAAATACATGTCTCATCATGAAACTCCACAAAAGAGAGAGAGAGAGAGGCACAAAAACACAAAAGCTCAAACTCCTAGCACTCTCCCTAACTCCCCCTATCTATCTCCCCTTTGGCAACGAGGACCAAAAAGGGAACTAATCCTGCTGAGGTGGAGGGGAAGACTCCGGCGGCGAGGTAGAGATGGCCTTCGAAGGCTCAACGACGAAAGCAGAGGCGTCCTCATCAGACTCGAAGCTGGACCATGCCGGAGATGAGGCTGGATCTGTCAGAGGTGGAGGAGGAGGAACAGGATCCATCCTGGTGCCTGTGGTGGTAGCGTGAACGTCCTAGGGAGCCTGAACCTCGGGATCATCGGCTATCGCTGTCTGGATCTGGTGTGTGACTGTGCGAAGGAAGTAATCTGCGTGATCTAGACCCTCAGTCCGTGGGGTGGCCATGAAAGGAAGAGGTGAAGAGGCCCATGGAGTGGGTAGCGTAGCTCTAGCTGGAGTCTCGAAGACTAGTGGTCCTATAGTGAGCGGTGAGACCAGCTGGGTCGACGTAGGAGTAGTCATCTGATCGAACTGACCCTGCCGGAGCTGCTCTAGGAAAGTAGTAGCTCCCACTGTCTGAGGTGTGGTGGTCTGAGGTACCGCGAACATCCCCGTCTGAAGAAGTGGTTGTCGGTGTTTTAACCCAACAAACCTACCAAGGGGGTACCCAAGGTAGTAGATTGTGGTGGGGATCACCAGACCTGGAACTCGAAGGTGTGCGCAAGGACACGGGACACAAGATTTATACAGGTTCGGGCCGCCAAGGTGGCGAACCCTACGTCCTGTTTGGGGGATCAAGTATGGTGCCCTGCGCTTGGTGTTGGGTTGGTTGAGATGCCCGGCTAGGTACCCGGTGCTCCTTTATATAGTCCAGGGGGCGGGTTCCTAGTCGATTACAAGGTAGGAGTCCTAGTAGGATTACACAGAACGAGTCCTAGTAGGATTACAGGGAAATTCTAATAGGAGTCCGTCTTCATCCTTCCTTGTATGAGTACCCGGGGTGTATGCCCGACAAGCCCCCGAGCACATTGGAGTCGAGAGTAGTAGTTCGAGTAGTCTTGAAGCCTCTTTGAGTAGTTCTTGAGCGTCCTCGAGTACTGCTTGGAGAAGTCTTCAGCAGTACTTGAACTGCCACGAGGCTGGAAGGTGGTCCAGCTCATCAGTCTTGAAGTCGAGATTATATGGAAGTGCGATTGCAAAATCACACTCCATATGGAGTAGCCCCCGAGCCTTAGGTTGAGTCGCAGACTCTAGCTGAGGGTCAATCTTGATTCCGAGTCTTCCGTCTTGAAAAAATTGAAAGATGGGTGTAGCATAGCAGCCCCTGAGCCTTGAAATGATTAGGTAATCAACCCAAGGGTCTTCAGTGTTCGCGAAAGCCATCATCGAGTACTCTTGAAGCGTGCACCCCCCGAGATAAGAGAGCCGTATGAGCCACGTCGAGTAGTTGTTGGTGCGGAGCCCCCGAGCTTGACAGCGAGCAAAGCCTGCTGAAGTTATCCTCGAGTAGTAATTTGAGTGCAGCCCCCGAGCTGGAGAGTTTCCGAGTCGTAATGAGTTGTGGAGCTTGAGAAGTAGTCGTGCCGTCAAAGCGGACTTTAGATGCGACCGAAGTCGACTTTAGATGCCGGCAGAGCGGACTTTAGAATGCGACTTGAAAACCGAAGTCGACTTTGTGCCACGCAGAGCGGACTTTGAGATGCGACTTGAAACAGAAGTCGACTTTAGTTACCGCACAGAGCGGACTTTGAGTTGTGACTTGAAAACCCGAAGTCGACTTTAATTGCCGCATAGAGCGGACTTTAGATGCGACTACAGTAGTCGACTTTGTGCCACGCGGGGTGGACTTAAGATATAAAAAACAAAAAGCACTTTCCGGAAAGCCAAAGCGAATGAAAAATCAGAGAAAACGAGTAGTTTTGCCGTCGGAGCGGGCTTAAGATTGCGACTATTGAAGTCGACTTGTGCCACCGGAGTGGGCTTAGGTGCGACCGTTTACGTCTACTTGTGCCACGGGAGTGGGCTTGAGTACCTGAGCCATGGATTTCAGACCCAAGGTACAGTTGCTGCAGGAGCGAGCTTGAAGGTGCGACCGGAGTCGACTTGTGTACCTGGGCTATGGATTTCAGACACGAGGTACAGTTGCCACCGTAGTGGACTTGAGATTGTGACCGAAGTCGACTTGAGTACTTAGGATACTAGGACTCATGGTACGGAGCGCGAGTACTTAGGGTGCGAGACCCATGGTACCGAGCGCGAGTACTTAGGGTACTTGGACCCATGGTACGGTTGCCGCCAGAGCGGGCTTGAGATTGCCTCCTTGGGATACAACCATTGTGACCTCCGAAACTCAGTACACCCAAAGCCATGGCGAGAGCCCCCGGGATGTAATGTACCAAACTTGTGGTGGAGCCTCCGAAACTTAGGGAACCAAATTCGTGGCCGGAGCCTGTAAGTGCAATCAAACCCCAAGTGGGTTTTGGTGAGTTGAGTGACAACTTGATTAAATCACTAACACTCTTGTAAAGCATGTGAGCAGGTTGTTAATTTTTGATAAATGATATTTATGTGTAAGATCATGTATTTGGCTCATATTGCAAAGATGACAAGGGTGGATCATGGCATTATACATGGAATGTATGCAAACTACTAAAGATGAATGTCATGAGTTGGTTAATGTGTTCTTCCCATTGGAGTCTATACAAGACATACAACAAGTGATCCTAAGCTAAAGAAAAGCAAATATAGAGGCATGATTATATTTGGTACTTGGTTGGCCTCTCTATGTTGAGCAAAGCTTATTGTGAAGAAAGGAGAAGCTTGTGGTATAATAATGGGAGAACTAAGTCGAAGTTGAGTATGGCATCAAGGGATTTCACTATTGACACAAGATGGAACTTGATAGCCAATACTATGAGTTTTCCAAGTACAATATCAAATGGTTTTTCACTCTTACATTTTATGAAGAATATTGACTCATTCAAAGAAGCTATTTGCAAGACTTCAAGTATAGAATTGACAAGGGTCATGTGGTTATCTCTTTTATGATGGACCGATAAATAGAAGTTTGCAAAGCAAGAATAATTGATGTCAATCAAAGGACAAACTATTTGAGTGGCATCTCAAATGGAATTCTCTCTATGGTGCAAGGCTTGACTCAACTGTGGCAAGGATAAGTGATGAAGAGATCAAGATGGCTAAAACGAGGAACTAAGCAAAGGCTATGGATAGCGACCATAAGCAAGTGGCTAGGGTGAAGTTGAGAGCGTCAAGGATTTCGAAGTATCATATCCAAGCCTACCGAGGAAAGTGATAAATTGCATCTAGTGTCATGATTGATAAATTGGAGTGGCTTAAGAATTCAAAGTGGTTGATATCTACTCTATGGAAGAATTCTAAGTCACTAGCTCAAGGTGGACATGCTCAAGCACATGCATATATTTATTCATCTATAACATGTGCTCAGTTGTTATACAACATTGGAAGCCCTCGAATCATTGAAGATCATTTACCGGCGTACCTTGATGGTTCAATCTCAAGTAGATTAATTAGGGTTTATCTTTTATCTTGAGTTTAGGTATGCCGTACTATCAAGAGGGATGAATCAATGGTTGGACAACAAACATCAAAAAGTGCTCAAGTAAACCCATGAGAGTCTAACCCGTGAGATCGAACCTTAGTATTGCTCTCTGGCCCAAACCGGTCTGACCGGTTTGGCAAACCGGTCTGACCGGTTTGGGCACTGACACCGTCCAACGGCTAGTTGGTTTGAAAACCGGTCTGACCGGTTTGGCAAACCGGTCTGACCGGTTTTATCTGACAGACTAACGGCTAGTTTCGTGGAAGTTGGGTATTTATACCCATGAGCTCCTCCTTGAGGGGCTGCAGGCCCTCCACACTTCTAACACCTTCCTGAACCCCAGCTAAGCTCTCCCCAACCTCTCTAAGTGAGATTCAAGCCTCTAGTGCCATATCCTTGAGTTGGGTTAAGAGAGTGACTTGTGTGAGAGCTTTAGAGAGCTTTGAGAAGCCTTGTGAGCATCCCATACTTGAGCACCTGCTGATTTCGTTGAAGATCCTTTGAAGCATCTTTTACTCTTGGAGCTTTGCTCCTAGACGGCTAGAAGTCACTTGGAAGCTCTCCAATCCGAGATTGTGGAAGCTCCAAGAAGTTTGTATTACCCCTGTGATTCTAGTGGAAACCTTCTCATCTCAAGGGTTCATTCTCTTGACTTGAGACCGAGGTCAAGGGCAAGCCTTGTGTGGCGAGCCTATCCTTGTGTGGATACCTCAACAACGTGGAGGTAGGCTAACCTTAGTGGTGAGCCGAACCACGGGATAAATCTTTGTGTTCTTACTTGCTTTACATTTTCATGCATTACCTCAAGTTGTTTCTAGCAATCTTTGTGCTTCCGCTTTGATCTACTTTGGTGTGCTTGTGCTATGTGCAGGGACTTCATTGACACTCTTGGAAACACCTTTGGAAGTCATACACCAAGTTTGGTTTGAGCTAGAACTCGTAGAGGGCATATACTTGTTTGTTGGTTTGCTGCCTAGCAAAACCGGTCTGACCGGTTTTGGAAACCGGTCTGACCGGTTTTAGCACTAACAGAGGGTTGAAGTTTTTAATAAGTGCAGATTCGTCTATTCACCCCCCCTCTAGACGACATCAAGATCCTTTCAGAGCCCCCGAGATTGAGTGTTGTAAGCCTGTGCCGGTTTGGTCGATATACCCCAAGAGTAGTCGGCAGAGTGTAGCTCTCGTGAAAACCCGCCGAGAAGCCTACACAGAATGAGTAGTCGCTAGGACCCGTAGGCCGCTTACAGCTGAGTAGTCGCTAGGACCCGTAGGCCGCTTACAGCTAAGGATCCGTTAGGTAGCCGTAAAAGTTGGACCTTAGAGTACTTAGGGTACTTGTACCCATAGTACGGTGCACGAGTACTTAGGGTACAAAACCCATGGTATGGAGCGTGAAGACCACGTGCAGCTAGGGACCATCGTTGCTAGGACGCGAGGGCCACTTACAGCTAGGTTCCATCGAAGCTTACACACGCAGTATGCCGCCGAAGCAGGCGAAGGTGCGACCGGAGTCGACATTAAGTTGCCACGCGGAGCGAACTTTAGAATGCGACTTTAGAAGTCGATTTTAGATTGCCGCGCGAAGCGGACTTTAGAAGCTGCCTCCTTTGGGTAGCCCCCGAGTTGATGAAGTAGGCTCGTGGTGAGTACTATATACCCCAAGAGTAGTCAGCAGAGTGTAGCTCTCGTGAAAACCCGTCGAGAAGCGTACATGAATGAGTAGTCGGCATGTTGTCCTGCATGATGAGGAAAACAAGCCAAGAAAATAAAAGGTAATCATTTAAATAAATGACTTAGCTGTTGCCGCCAGTGCGGACTTGTAGATGAAGCTGTGGCGGTCGGCAATGGAGCCGCGACGGGTTGTTGCTGAAGTTGACTAGTCATAGTTGATTCCGACTAGTTGTTGGGGGCGTGACTGTCGTTCTCGACTAGTTTGGAAAACTAGTCGAGATGAGTGGTCGATGCGATGCGGCCGGAAGACGATGTCGTGGCGGCGCGCGGCGTACTCGAAGTAGAGTCGGTGTTGCCGCGAGACAAGTAGTCGCGACGCACGGCGCGGCTGAAGTAGAGCTAGTGCGACCGGACAACAAGTCGAGCGGCGGCGCACGGAGTAGTCGAGCCGCGAGACGGAGTGACCGGGCGCATGGCGAGAGCCAGTGCGACCGACCGACGAGAAGTCGAGCGGTGAGACGGCACGTCCGGATGCACGGTGTAGGTGCAGTAGAGTCGGTGCAACCGGGCGACGAGTAGTCGAGCCGCGAGGCGAAGTGACTGGATGCACGACGAGAGCCAGTGCGACCGAATGACGAGAAGTCGAGCGGCAAGACGACGCGTCCGGATGCACGGCATAGGCGCAATGGAGCCGGTGCAACCGGGCGACGAGTAGTCAAGCCGCGAGACAGAGTGACCGGGCGCATGGCGAGAGCCAGTGCGACCGACCGACGAGAAGTCGAGCGGCGAGACGGCGCGTCCGGATGCACAGCGTAGGCGCAGTAGAGCCGGTGCAACCGGGCGACGAGTAGTCGAGCCGCGAGACGAAGTGACCGGGCGCACGATGAGAGTCAGTGCGACCGAACGACGAGAAGTCGAGCGGCGAGACGACGCGTCCGGATGCACGGCATAGGTGCAGTGGAGCCGGTGCAACCGGGCGACGAGTAGTCGAGCCGCGAGACGTGGTTGATGTAGAGCCGGTGCAACCAAGAGATGAGTAGTCGCGGCGCACGGCAAGGTTGAAGTAGATCCCCTGCGGCCGGGTGACGAGTAGTCAGGGCGCACGGCAAGGTTGAAGTAGAGCCCGTGCGGCCGAGTGATGAGTAGTCAGGGCGCACGGCAAGGTTGAAGTAGAGCCCGCGCGGCCGAGTGACGAGTAGTCGCGGCGCACGGCAAGGTTGAAGTAGAGCCCGTGCGGCCGACCGACGAGTAGTCGGGGCGCACGGCAAGGTTGAAGTAGAGCCCGCGCGGCCGGGTGACGAGTAGTCGCGGCGCACGGCAAGGTTGAAGTAGAGCCCGTGCGGCCGGGTGACGAGTAGTCGCGGCGCAACGCAAGGTTGATGTAGTTGTTGGCGAGTTGATGCAGCCAGATTTAGGTGTAGTAGTACTCGTGTACGTCTTCTGTGTGCACCAAGAGTCGAACTTGATCTTGTGGTAGCCGCCGTGTACGAGTAGCAATTTACCCGCAAATTGATTTTCAGCTAGCTGGAACCGCCGGTTGCTTCCCGGTGGCCGGTGGGTGCATGTAGCATGACCCAATGAATTGATTTTTTTTACGGAGAATACTCGAGGCAGATGGATTTTTCCTTTTGCGCAAGATGGAATTTTCCTTCGTGCCCTGACGAGTAGTAACTGACCCCAGCTGTTGCTTGGAGATTGCTTTCCGGATGGGAAACTCAGAGTTAGTTGTGGACTCAACTTCCAACATCAGTTCCTGGTAGGCTTCGGACTTGAGAACGCCGGAGGAGTGCGCGTCGCCGAATAATGATCTGGAGTTGCTTCCGTCATGAACCAGTACACATAAATTCGACAAGTCGCCGATTCAGCTAGTTGCCGGTTGATTGATTTTTCTCTACGCCGCCAACTTGGATTAATACACCATCTCGCGCGATTACTCAGATCGCCTTGATTTGATGGAGAAGCGCGTTGGGCTGCCGTTCGGTTGACGCGGAACGGAAACCACACCGCACTGAGTAAATTGAAATTGTGATGAGGTCCTTCGAATTCGCCGGTGATCATGACGATCACCCCTACCTGGCGCGCCAGCTGTCGGTGTTTTAATCCGGCAAACCTACCAAGGGGGTACCCGAGGTAGTAGATTGTGGTGGGGATCACCAGACCTGGAACTCGAAGGTGTGCGCAAGGACACGGGACACAAGATTTATACAGGTTCAGGCCGCCAAGGTGGCGAACCCTACGTCCTGTTTGGGGGATCAAGTATGACGCCCTGCGCTTGGTGTTGGGTTGGTTGAGAAGCCCTGCTAGGTACCTGGCCCTCCTTTATATAGTCCAGGGGGCGGGTTCCTAGTCGGTTACAAGGTAGGAGTCCTAGTAGGATTACATGGAACGAGTCCTAGTAGGATTACGGGGAAATTCTAATATGAGTCCGTCTTCATCCTTCCTTGTATGAGTACCCGGGGTGTATGCCCGACAGTGGTGAAACTGGGAAAGACGAGATCAGGATGTTCACGAAACCACCAGCTGCTGGGAGAGGAGCACTCGGGTCGGCCTGAAGCTGCTGTTGAGTGGGAATCGGAGGTAGCTGCATCCCCGACTGCTGGAAAAGCTGACCAAGGCACCCAGACATGAAAGGAACATCTGTGTAGTCATCATCTGGTGCTGTAGGAGCTACTGCCTCTGAGCCTCCTGCTGCTGCCTGATCCCCTCAAGGATGACCTGCTGTGTCTCCTGATGCTTCTGGAATTGTGCCTGCATCTGCTACTGAATCTGGAGGGTGGCCTGAGACTGTGCTGCCAAGGACTGAATAAGGGCTTGTTTGCTTGCGACCCTGGAAAACCTGCCTGCGCCAGGCAGCGTATCCAGGCGCTCGATTTCGAGTGCCTGCGGTCCGGATCGCTGCCTGGGCAGCGCTACCTGAGCCAGGGTCCCATCCAAACAAGTCCTAAGTGTCGTGAGCTGGTCCGGCTGAGTCACTTGAGCAGTAGTGATCGGAGGGATCGGGGACTCAGGCTCTCTCTGTCCTGGCAAGCCGGAACCCTCGGTCTCGTCGTTGTGAGTGCACCTGACTTGAAACACAGGCTCTGGCTCAGGCACGTAGTTGTCGTCCTCACTGGAATCCTCATCATCAGTGGCTAGGTACTGAGGCAACGGACCCTCAGTTGCTGCTAGAATATGGTCCTGTCGCGTTGCCTCATCCATCACTACCTCAGCCGCTGCTCGACCCTAAATGGTCTCCTCAGCCCGTCTCAAACCCCTGGGTCCTCGCCTCTTGTCACCGGGCATCGGAGGCCTGTAAGTCGGAAACACGTACTTGGATCTCTCCAAGACACTGACGTAGCGCTGGGCCTCAAGACGTGACAACATCTAGCTGATCCAGTGAGAGAACAGCTACTGGCGAGTCATCCCCATGCCATCCATAATAGTGTCCTCGACCTCGCTGATCAAGATATCGACTATGCCAAACGGGCGCTTGGCCATGACGTACATGAGGAGCCACTGGTGTACACCGGTGATCGACTCGACATTCCCCATCCTGAAGAGCACGAACCTCCGGAGCACGTAGTGTACAACGTACGCCTCACGAGTCAGACGGTCCGAAGTTCGAGGAGTGCCGGGGAGGAACAGCTACTGGAATAGAAAGCTGATCTTGTCGTCTGAGGGTAACACGGGAGAGTGAGCACGACGAGGAGCCTCGACGTCAGGGTAGCCCAAGTAGTGAATAGAGTCGTCCTCAAGCGGTACCCCAAGCAGCTCGGCTATCCCCTCATGAGTGAGTCGCTGCTGTTGAACCATGAACATGAAGTGCAGTGAGAGACGGTCAGCCTCAACGTAGACAGTGGTGTAGAACACGCTGACCCACTCCGGAATGTACCGGGACCTTTCACTGACCAGAGCTACCAAGCCGGGTATGTAGTCGACGGTGACTTTTCTCTTCCATTGCCGCTGAGATCGTCCGACGCAACTAGAAACCAGGGCGTCAGATCATCTGACGCTATGAATTTTACTTCAACTCATCCAATTCAATCGCCTTTGAGTTTTCCGTCGATTCTTTTGCTTCCAATGTGTTTCCATAAGTACTTTGAGCTGATTAGCATCCAGGAAACTTGAGTGTGCATATAATTCATGGCATTTGGTGCATGGTCAAGCTACTAGTGTATGAACCCCTCTTAATAGTACGGTCAAACACTACAAACTAGCAATCCAAGTGTCCTTCATCACCTTGCGACATTTGGAACTAACAAAGTCCTTAGCCTTGTAGCATTTGTCCATTGATCATCCATAATTTCAAATTGAGGGGTCTCATTTCATTGATTACTTATGACAATAACCCAAGATTTAATCCGCTACAAAACAAAGGTTAGTCACAAGTATATTGTTGTCATTTATCGCCGAAACACACCCTTATCAAAGGTGCGAAAAGGCCTAGATGGTTACACATACGCCCAAGGGTCCCTTATATATAATAAAAAGAAGACAAACTAGATGATTTGAGGATCTGACCGAAAAAAACAACAAACTTGAGTAGCATGCATGCATGGGACAGATGATATTTCGCTGGAAAATGTAGCATGCATGGCCCATTCGATGACCATCCTATAGCTGCTACCACTTTATTATTCGCTAGAAAACAGTTCACATCTAAAATCTCTGCTAGAATAGCAACTATATATTAAAAATGATGATGAATCATGTCACATAGTGCTAGCAGAGCAATCTAGTGAACAGATAGTCACATCAGTCATGGACAAATGAATAATTCATGCATACATAGTGAAGCAGCTCAGACTTGGCCAAACACCACATAGCTTAAATGGTAGGAATAATCCTCTTAATGCCGACATCAAAAGCATAGAACTGAGCAGGAACCAATTCGAATCAAAGATGGATAACATGCATCAGGCATAGATAGTGAACAACAAGCAGTCCCTGTACTACTGTTACAGCAAGAGGAGATTCAGATATTTGCATGGAAATATCTTAAGCTGCAGTTTTTGTTGGCGGCTACCTTTTTATTTTGATCAGTTTTTGTTGGCTACCTACTGAGATTGCAGAATGGATCTGGTGGGCATGGGGCACCCAACAAAGAATCCTGAGATCTGAGCAAACACAGCATGAAAGAAAACGATATCACAAATCGAAATTACAACTTTCATAAATCATGACACAGAGCCTTTCAAATCCAGGGAGGATTTGGTCAGAAAGATATTGGATGAAAATAATGTGGTTTCTGTTAGAATAATAGCGCGCGGAAGCAATAATTGATCTACTGAGATAATGTATGCGAGAATCACAGACGACACCGGAGGCACGATATTTGTTAACGAGGTTCAGCCGAAGGCTACATCCCCGGGGCATGGCTACGAGCCTCCTCCCCAAACCGCAACACCGGTCGCTCCGGATCCCGGCAATACGCCTCCTTCCCCTGCGAGCATGTCGCTATGTCGTCATGGTTACAACAGCGGTCCTCCTCTCATATTTATGAGGAGCCCGAGTTACAAGAGTCCGACACATACTCTACACCCTACCGCTAATACGTACAACTCCAAGTCCAAACGTAACCAACTAGTACACAATATTCGACACAATTCCAACAAACTCCACCTTGGCGAATATTCACCATCTTGAAGCCATCATGCGCGAACCTACGTGCACACCGGACTTGGGTTGTTGACTTTGTAGCTCAAGGCGAGCCACCCGACGAGTCTGACCTTACCTCAAACCCGCCACCTTCAGAAAACACTGCTACCCTGCAACTCCATCTTCCATGACTCCACCTGCAATTGTGCACCCTTGCAGCTTATACAGATGCGACACTGTCCTCTCTCCTATCATCACAGTCTCGTCTCCCTTCATGATCTTCATGGTCTTCAAATCCGGCTCAGCCCGGAATAACATACCATCACCATGTAGAGCTCCAAGCGAAATTAGATTCCTACGCAGCCCTGGCACATGCCTAACACCCCGAAGCACCTGTTCAACTCCACCTCGCGTCTTGATCTTGATGTCGCCTACTCCAATAGCACGGTAACCCGTGTCATCACCCAAATAGGCTAAGCCAAAATCACCAAACTTGTATGAAGTGAACCACTCCCTCTTGTGTGTTGCATGAAAAGAGCTAGCTGAATCTAACATCCACACTTCAGTTGACTATGTCTGATACCGAGAGAACATCACCATCGCTGTCCGAGTCACTCTTAGACATTGCAATATTAGCACTTGCCTTCTGATACTTGTCTGGACAATCCCTCCTCACATGTCCTAACTCACTGCAATCATAGCACCGCACTTTCTTCTTCTTCTTTTCCTTAACCTTCTCCTTTCTATGCTCACCTTTGACCAGCAATGCATCACCCAAAGGACCGTCCACTGCATCATTCTTTATCCTCAGCTCTCGAGCCAATAACGCTGCAGTAATATCCTCAAATTTGATGCTTTCCTTGCCGTACGTCAAAGTCGTGACCACATGCTCATAAGATGATGGAAGTGAACACAGAAGAATAATCGCCTTGTCTTCAGTTTCAATCTTCACACCCAGTTGCTCCAAGTCTGTGACCATCTGACTGAAAACATTGATGTGCCCAGCTAGATCTGACCCCTCTTGCATCTTCAGCCCATATAACTTTTGCTTCAGATACAGCTTGGTCGTCACGGTCTTTGACATGAATTGAGTTTCCAGCTTGTCCCAGATTTCCTTTGGTGTCTTTAGTCTGATCACATGGTGCATGACCTGGTCTGACAGACATAGCCGTATGGTTGCGGCCACTAGCGTCTACTTCTCCTCCCAGTCATCTGCCTCCATCTTCTCTGGCTTCTTCTCGACCAGACCCGCCAAGTTCCCCTGTTGCGTCAACAGATCCTTGACCCTTATCTGCCATAATCCGAAGTTACCAGAACTATCGAACTTCACCACCTCAAATCTGCTAACTGTCGACATCCTGTCCATTGACATCCTGTCGACACGCGGTTTGACCGACCCTTTGCCGCCGGTAACACCGCCCGATCCGCCCAGACTTGTCGATCTTGTCACCAGACGAATTCCCTTGCTCCTCGCTTTTGCTATCTGAGCCTGTCATATTTCCTTCCGAAGAGCCTTCTCGATCTCTTGCACGCCAACCGCACGAGCCCCTTCAGAAAACACCAGCGCCTACGCACTCTGTTCCTGACTTGCTCTGTTTTGCGATATCCGGCGAGACCCCCCACCTGTGCTTTTATTTTCCACACGCATAACCCTTGTCTGCCTTGGTACTGCTTTTGTCCGACTCGAACACGACAGGATTTGAGACACGAACACGCCTCGTGAACTGCGTTGGACTCAAGTCAGATACTAGTCCTCCCTGCTCTCGCATCCTGCATCCTGCCACGCGAATCCTTGACCTCCAGTACTCCAATCAACCTGGCCACGCGTCCTTGGATAGTTGGATACCTACTCATACTCGTACACGCACAGCACCATGGATCAGCTTCACCAGCCACCATATACAGCACCCGCATGCATGTATATTTTACTACTACATGTATGCCTGCTAATTCACATAGCTGCATGCTGCTCCTTCCTGGCATATATGCATGGGACTTCATCCACCAGCAAACACAGTTCCCACGAAGCCTTCACGTCATCCAGCCTAGCCACACACAAGACCAGCCGAACACGAACATGCTTCGAACTCCTGTGTTGCCACGTCTGCACCATGAGGTCACCGAGATCCCGATCCGTCTGCACAGCGTCTGGTTGCGCTGCCCAAGACATCTTCATCGTCGTTGTCGAACACACCCTGCTGCAAGCTCTGTCGTGTACACTCGACTATACGCGGACCCTGCCGCAACAAGGGCATCCTCACGCACCGCCTGTGCATGAACGTGCCGCACAATGGCCACCCGTATCGTCGACACAATCTGCTCGTCGTGCCACAATACCACCTTTGCACAGCACCGGTTACATCACCGTTGTCATGATGCTCCCACGCTCCAATCTCTCCGGCTGTCACTTGCGTCTAGTCGCCGGTCTGATCCCGAGCCGAAGCCGCCGCCCTGATCGCGTCGTCTTCAACAGCCACCGTGTTGGTCCGATCACCACGCCTGGTCGATCCTCACCACTCGCAGCCCGTCGAACGGTCCAAGCCTCCTGCTCAGAGTGTCCGACTCCACCGATCAAATCGTCGATTGCCGCCATGCTCCACCTTGCGCCCCATCGAGCAGTTCTGCAGCGTCCGTCGAGCATGATCCTCGCGCCTCCATGGTGATCTCCATACCGTCTCTAGATCCAATCTAACCAAAGCTCTTGATACCACTTGTTAGAATAATAGCACGCGGAAGCAATAATTGATCTATACTGAGATAATGTATGTGAGAATCACAGATGACACCGGAGGCATGATATTTGTTAACGAGGTTCAGCCGAAGCCTACATCCCCGGGGCATGACTACAGGCGCTCCTCCCCAAACCACAACACCGGCCGCTCCGGATCCCGGCAATACGCCGCCTTCCCCTGCGAGCCTGTCGCTATGTCGTCATGGTTACAACAGCGGTCCTCCTCTCATATTTATGAGGAGCCCGAGTTACAAGAGTCCAACACATACTATACACCCTACCGCTAATACGTACAACTCCAAATCCAAACGTAACCAACTAGTACACAATATTCGACACAATTCCAACAGTTTCAAATGATAGAAGTCGCGGAGGCTTCACTGCATCTGTGGCATTAGTTTCAACCCTGAACACAACATTAATTCAGACTGCTAGTTCATGGTGACAAGAAAATGCTAATCTGATTAGCCATATAGCATCACAATTTCGTTAGGCATGGTAGGCACATCTTGGATGCAGAAGATATGAGACACAAAATTGGCTAGTTTAGTTGAACCAAATAGCACCTAAGGGTCATCATATCATCAGTTGGGAAGTAAATTGAGTTCAGGCTCTACATTTGTTGACCCGAATTTCACCAAGTACCCCATAAAAATCAAGAACGCATCAGGGGGGAGGAAGAACCCTAACCTTTTGTATCTTGCTGCTGCAATCAGAGAAGAGAAAAGTGGAGAGCTCACAGATTCCAGAGGAGGTGGTTTCAACGTAGATCCAGACGGTGGCACTCCTGGACAGAGACGGGTATGCGGAGGTGGGCTGCAGCGTCTGGATAGGGACGGCGGCTGCTGCTGCTGGTCGGGGACAAGTATGAGGACGACAGATGAGGGCACACGTGACTGATGACGCGGAGGGGCGGGGGCGCTTGGATGGCGAGGCAGCGTGGTGGAGCGAGTGACGAGGTGGCGTGCTGGAGCGACGCGTTGCGAGGAGGAGACGGGGTTGCGAGTTGCGACGATGACTACTCGTGAGAGAGATGGGGAAGAGCCGTCCAGACCTGAGAGGTGGGGTGCGCCGGTGCGGTCGCCTAGGGAAAAACAAAGGATGATAGGGTCGGACTGTGATTTTTTAAATATATTTTTTCACCATTTTTTGAAAATAAATGTAGGAAACACAAATTTTCAAAACTAGACCACCGCTGCCGTTTGAAATGGCGGTTGGCTCCAGCCGCCGTTGGCAACAACGGTTGGAGGCCAAGATCGGCGGCTAGGCGCCCGGGCCGGTGGTTGGCCGGCAGCCCCCAACCGTCATTTTTCCAACGGCGGCTGCCAGCAACCGCCGTTTCCAACGGCAGGTGGGCCATTTTTTTTGCTTTTTTTACATTTTTGATGCATTTGTCTTTTTTAATTACAAATATGTCTACTTGCTCTCAACAAAAAAAGATGATACAAATATGAATGTTGATACGACATAAGTAGTTTATACATCAATAAAATAGTTTTCTAGAATTTTTAAATTATTTTCTAGATTTTCTAAACTATTTTCTAGTATTTCTAAACTAATTTCTAAAACTTCTAAAGTAACAGAAAGCAAATAGTTTAGAACGATACCTTAGTCGAAGCGCAGATGCAGCAGAGCTTCGCTTGTGCGAACGCACAACTGAGAGAGAGGGGAGGGAGAGAGGAATGAGAGGGGGCGGGGGCGGGGGCGGGGGGAATGGGATATAGGTGCGCCCCTTGCAGCCGCCGGTTGAGCCAACGACGCGGTAGGAGGTAACCGCGGTTTCCTGTGGCGGGCCCACTGGAGGGTCCTACCGCCGGTCCAAACGGTGGTAGAAGCAGCAGCCCACCTACCGCTGGCGGGTGATCCAACCACCGTTTGAAACGGCGGTTGCTTCTCCCTACCGCCGTTGCCAACGGCGGTTGGAGCCAACTGCCATTTCTAACGGCGGCGGTTGTCTAGTTTTGAAATTTTCCGTTTTCATCATTTATTTTTGAAAAATCATGCAAAAATATAAAAAATTTGTCGTACTGACCCCTGGCCGTGGGCTCCCAAACGACCACAAATTAATTTGGCCTAGGAGAGAAATCGGCACAAACATGGGGATTTTGAGTTCCCAAATGCGCCCTTAATGTATAGGGTAAATGAATTTCACGAGTTTGAGCCAAACCGGATTTCATTAGTATATGAGAAACATATACTGCCATGAACCTACGGGTTATTACTTCAACTTCTTAGTATACATAGAGATAGAGTACAGTTTCATACAGCTAGCTTTGTTAGTATAATATATATATTTGGTCCCAAGAGAGTACATGGATATCCAGCAGCATATTCCCAAAACATCTCCTATGCAAAAAATGATCTAACTACTTTCTTTCACAGGATTTTAATGTCAATTTTGTCAGCATTTTTCATTTCTTTTCTATTTCACAAACATTTTCTTTTTTATGAAACTTTCATACCATTTTCTTTATTTGTATATAAGGCATAGAGACAAAACTGTGTTTTTCCCCAGACTTTTAGCAGCGTAGGGGTATATGCTTCTAATGTCCTTTTTATGTATATGGATGTAACTAATAGTGCTCTTGTAATTATATAGGCGTCTGAGAACAGTTTCCATTGAGGATTCTCCCATTAGAGGCATGGCATTCACATGCACTAAGGAATTGACAAGGTAATAACTTGTTTTGTATTAATATTATATTTTTTTAATTTGCTAATTCTAATTAAGTGTTGCTTCCCTCGTACAGTACGTTGTGGATGTGCAGGTAAAGACAATAAACTATAAAAGTTTCTTCTGTCATTTCAAATGTACTAGCAACAGAATAATTCCACTACAGAATACGTTGTGGATTTGCATGTCAAAAGGATTATTCTAACAACAGAATAATTCTATATAATAAGTCATTTTTGTTCGGAGTGGCCAGCATATACTAGTAGGGATCATTTCTATGTTCTCATTATATTTCTTAATTAATAACCATATATATTAGAATTAATATATTAGCATGCCTGTTGCGACTTTATATAATGCTCAACCCAATTGTACTTGCCTTATATGTCTCGTGTCATATTACCTTGGTATAATTCTCTTTTTTCTAATTTCTCACTTGTAATTTCTGATCATTTAATTCTGCAGGCTTATAGTCCCTTGTCAGAGAGGCATATCAATAGTGGAAATAAAATTGCCAGAATGCTGAAGGTGGATCCAATTACGGCGTTCGTGGGTAACATACAAGGATCTAGCTTATGCAAAAGTTCCCTCAACAGAGGCCCCCTGTATCAGGACATTGTGTTATTGGAATTCCATCCATCATTACTGTATACTCCCTCCGTTTCAAATTACTATACATTTTGGCTTATTTAGAAACATGATTTTTATTATGTACCTCCATTTGTTTTACAAAGCGTGTATGAAAAACTTAACCATTAGCCCAATAAAATACAATACATGAATTGTTTCAGTATTTAGAGTTGTGGTTTGTCTGACACACATATATAAATTGCACATGTATCTGTTATATATGTGAATTGCGATGCCTTTCGCTCTGTGTGTGAGTGTGGCAGATTAAGTGGTTGCCTCCGTCAGCTGGGTTATTTTTAGTTACCAATGTTGTAACATGGCCGCACTAGGCCAGAAATGATTTGTCCTGGCGGCTAAAACCGGTCTTTGCTGGCGGGCGCATCACCCGCCAGCAACTTTGAGCCAATAGAAATGGCCCTTTCTGCTGGCGGGTGCCCCGCCCGCCAGCACAGAGGAATTTGTGCTGGCGGGTGGCTTAAACGCCCGCCAGCACAAAGGGCCATCAGTGCTGGCGGTTCCTTAAGAAGCCCGCCAGCACAAACGCCATCAGTGCTGGCGGTTTCTTAAGCAGCCCGCCAGCACAAAGGACATCTGTGCTGGCGGTTGCTTGGGCCGCCCGCCAGAGAAAGCATTTTTCCCATTTTGCTATATAATTCCCAATAATCGTTTATTATTTGTATATATATAGTTTGTCATTTTCGTTTATTATTTGTGTTTGACTGCTATATTCACCCAAATTTTTTTCATATTTGCATTTGTAAGCCAAATTCACTTTAATTTATTGTAATTTGTATTTAACCGCCAAATCCAAATATGCCTGTCAAACACATAATCCAAACTAAAATATAAAAATGTATACATAAGTCACATTACAAAAAAAGTCGTACATAATAGATAACACTAGGACACCCATCTACGTAACCTTTGCGCATCGTCTAAAGTCAAGACTCCTTCTTTATCGAAGAATTCTCCATCCTCGTGGCAAATCTCACGTAGGATGAATCTCACCATGTCCGCACAAATGTTGGTGATTTCACTGTCACGAAATTGCCCCCACAACCCCTCGATTGTAGGCATCTGCACGTAAACACAATAAATAAATATTGTTATGCATTACCATTAAGACCATAATTAGCACATGCATGGTTGTGTACAAACAAGAGGCTTACGTCTTCAGGATTCGTCTGGTACCTCCCATTATTTCTCAAAACCTCGCACACATAATATCCACATAGCACACTGCCAGGAGGTTGTTTGTAGCACTGCAAACAAATAAAAAATGATCGGTACTTATTAACAGAAGTGTACAACTCTGATAAAAATTATTGGTACTTATTAACAGAAGTGTTCTTACCCATTTGGCATGTCGTACCACCAATTTTTTCTTCTTTGGAGGGTGCTGCCCACCATTGACTGTGTATAGCCTATACGCACTTTAAGGATACAAAGACATAAGTTAGTAATACAATTTGAACTATAGCCGATACACGCAATAGTGATTATATATTGCACTGAGTTTTCTTACTTTCTTATAATCTTAATGATTTTCCGGTAAGAAGCCTCTGAAAAGTGTAATGAGTCGTAGACCCCCATAGTTCCAAACTTCGGACACATGTGGAAGCAAATGAAATGGTCGCTGCATAAAATTAAAATAATTAATATAAATAGACTCAAAATTGAAAGCAAATGAAATAGTTATTTAAAGGATCTTACTCAAAATTGTAAGCACACTTGATAGAATCCTTATGTTGGTTTTTCTTCATTACCCTTGCAATGTATAAGGTCGACAAGATCCTTACGTGGCTTCAATCCGTCCTTTACTTTTCCTTTTAAGCCTAAGAATTCGATTGTGCTTTCAAACACATTCTTCTGAAGATGCATCCCATCGATGGCATGGCGCACTGCCAGTTCTTCCTAGTATGGCAAGTACTTGAAAAATATAGACATCTTCTTGAAAGGCACGTCAATGTTTTCTGTAGTTTCAACCTCCTTCCTTCCCCTTTTTGAATTATCATCAACATCACCTTTTGACTTCTTACCAAGTTTGAACTTGACCTTCTGACACATTTCAAATACGGTTCTACCGGTAGCCGGTTGTGGGGCAAAAGAGTCTTTCTCAATCTTTCCATCAAAAGAGTCTGCCATCTTGCGGTACTTGTGAGTCCTTATTAGCCAGCGTCTGTGCCCTATATACACTGTCTTCTTAGATCCTTTCAGGTACACAAATATTGTACCATTCAAACAAACTACACAACCTATTTTTCCTTTTTTCTGACTAGACAAAGAAAATAGGGCAGGGTAATCATTAATGGTAACAAAGATAATTGCCTTAAGTGTGAATGTCTCCCTTCTGTACTCATCCCACATCTCAACCCCATGTTTCCAAAACTTCTCCATTTCTTCCATCAATGGCTCCAGGAAAACATCTATGTCGATACCAGGTTGCTTCGGTCCTTGGATTAGAATGGTAAGCAAAAGGAACTTTCTCTTGTGACATAGCTAGGGGGAAGGTTGTATATGGTCATCAACACTGGCCATGTGTTGTGCGTGCTGCTTCTTTCACCAAATGGATTCATGCCATCTGTACTTAATGCGAACTGTATATTTCTTTTTTCATCTCTAAACTCGTTGTGGTTGGAATCAAAGGTCCTCCACTGCCGAGCATCATAAGGATGTCGAAGCTTCCCATCAGACTTCTCTGGGCGGTCGGCGTGCCAAGTCATTAGTTCAACGGTCTTTGGGTTCGAGAACAATCACTTCAGATGGTCCTCCACCGGCAAGTACCACATCACCAAGGTAGGGACTTTACGTTGACTAGCAGTGTCAGTACCAATACTATACTCCTCCTCAACTTGAGAAAATGCACTTTTCTTTCCACCCACCTTCCTCTTCGCGCCTTTAGATGCAATGACCCGTTCCACAGCAAAATCGACATTACTTTTGTAACGACTAGCATCGCAATTTGGACACTTCTCCAGTTCTGCATAGTCACCGCGGTACAATATGCAATGGTTCCTACACGCGTGTATTCTTTGCACTCGCATCTTCAATGGGTTGATAATCTTTTTGCTTCATATGTGTTTATTGGGACCAAGTTAGGCTTCGGGAGTAGATTGGCCAACAGAGTAAGGAGTTCGTTAAAACTATTGTCCGACCATCCGAATTTTGCCTTCACAATCAGAAGATGGAGCAAGAAACGCAACACGGTCCACTCCTTCCCACAACCCTCATACATACGGTCCTTTGCTGCCTTCTTTAGTGTCTCGAAATTTTCTAACCCTTTAGCACTCCCTAGCAACACCTCCGGTTCAATGTGGTGCAATATTTCTTCCATATCAACATCACATTCCTCGTCCACTTGTGGTGCATCTGTTTGATCATCATTTTGATCTTCACAGCCAAAAGCATCATCCATCATGACATGATCATTTTCATCTGCATCTTCATCACCCACATCATCATACCTGGTGCCGATGTCTGCATTGTTGAAAGTACTTTCTACTTCACCATGGTGGGACCAAGTTTTGTATCCTTTCACAAAACCGCGCTTTATCAAATGCATCTTGATGGCATTAATATCTTCCCACACAAGTTTGTTGCAACAATCACAATATGGACAATGTATTTGCTTTGTCCTAGAAATTTGGGCATGCTTCTGCGCAACCTCGAGAAAGTTTGTTAACTCTGTCAAGAATGTAGACGAATGTCTCTATATGCCATACATCCACGCTCTATGTTCCATCTTAAACAACCTATAAAATATAATTCTATTATAAACTCACATATAATCTAAACTGAATTCTACAATTTCAAACTCAATTGTGTAAACTTGTTTCAATTAATATGTAAAAAACGGAAACAAAACTAAATTCTATAATTTTAATTTATGATGCTAATAATTTAAATGACAAACTAATAATTTAATATGTAAACTTGCTTCTATAATTGCAATGATTATATTATGAAAATTTAAATAATTTGCAATGACAAACTAATAATTTAAATAATTTAATATGTAAACTTGCTTCTATAATTGCAATTATTATATTATGAAAATCTAAAGCTATTTAAAAAATAAATCTCTAATTCAATATCTCTCTTCACTCCCCTCTCTCTCCTAGCTAACCCTTAGTCTAGATCTAGATCTCTATCTACATACAAATCATGGATAAAAGGAGAAAACTAAGGTTAAAATAGCACAAACTCACCTTATATAGCCACCTCCTCCAAGAAAATCAAGAGCAAAACCTTCCCCCTAGATTTGGTGTTTTTGGAGCTTTTCCCGAGCTCCTCTCGGGCAAAGCGCCAATGGAAGGTTGCTGGGAAGAAGGGGCGGTTCTATATTTATAGAAGGCACATTGCTGGCGGGTGACATAAGCCAACCGCCAGCAGTAAGCTCTGTGCTGGCGGTGCCTTATGTTCACCGCCAGCACTGTGTACCTTTATGCTGGCAGGCGCCTTAAGCCACCCGCCAGCACTAATATCTCTCCTGGCGGGCACTTAAGCCACCCGCCAGCACACTGGTCGGAATAACTCCCGGTCGGAACGGTTTGACTCACAACACTCACTCACACACTCGCTGCTTACCCTAGCCGCCGCCGTAAGCAGCCGCGAGCCCCGCCGCAGCCGCAACCGCCCGTGCCCCGCCACCGCCGCTCGTGAGCTTCGCCCGCGCGCCACCGTCACAAGCCGCCGCCTGAGCCCCGCCACCGCGCGCACAAGCACTCGTGCACCGCTGCCGCCGTCACTGCTTGCGGTGGAGAAGGAGCTCGGAGGCAAGCTGTCGACCCAATCTTCTACCTCAAGTTCCTCGACGGACGTCGAGATCCATCAGCGCCGCATGGCGAGCAGCTCCGCGCAGAACCTTAGCCAGTTCATGCATCTCCCCCTGGTGGAATGCAAGTACTGCCGGATCCGGGTGGTTTGGTTCAAGAGCAAGGCAAATAACATCATCTACAAGTGCCCGAACAACCACCAGGTTTGATTTCATATCCTGCCCTAATTCAACCCGCCAGCACTGCCCTAATAGCTAGAAGAAACCGTGTTAATTCGGTTGATATTATATTAGTAGTCACCTTAGGATTTATAGATTATTAGTGATTCGGTTGATATAATATTAGTGATTCGGTTGATTCGGTTTATGTCTAGATAATTATCCACTATTTTATTGATGGCAGCCACCTTAGGATTTGTTGATTATTCTTGTAGATGATGTTACTCCGAAATCAATCTTGCTATAGTTGCATTTGTTACTGCCCTAATAACATAGTTGCATTTGTTGATTATTCTTGTAGGACGACCCTAATTCATGTCTGGAAGTTTGGTGGGAAGCTCAATACCTCCAGCATTTGAGATCAAATTACCCACATTTGGTGACGGCAAACTATCAGATGTACACCAGTGTTGCTGCACCGCCACAAGTGGCACCACAAGCGGCACCACAACCGGGTGGTGCTGGCCATGCACAGTCTAGTGTAGTGTATCCGCCGGGGCATGTGCAACCCGTGGCTGAAATTATGGAGCAATTGAATCAACTAAAGATTGTCTTTTCTGATTTGAAGTTGGGGTTTAGTGGTATGAAGATGTCGCAAAATGAAACGAGGCTGGACCTTGCAGATCTACGAGGGCAGTTTACTGAACATTTGACGAAGAATGGTTGTGAGAAGAAGAAGCCCAAGAAAAATAAAGGATTATGCATGCAGGGCACCATCCTCGCTTTTGTGATCTTGATAATAGGTGTAGTGCTTGGTGGTTATCTCACTGGCGGACTGCCTAGGAACTGAGTGAGGCAAGTTGTAGTTGACTTGTGAGTGAGGCCCCTATTGTAGTGTACTTTAATTTGTGTTGGTTAAGTGTGCTTTGAAACATTTGTGATCATATTGTTTGTGTGAAATAAACCTTTCTAAGGTGCTGTTTGTGTTGATATTTCAGTTTGAATTTGACTTGTTGGTGAATCAATTTGACTTGTTGGTGATGTCCATGTTGAACTATTGGTGACAGAAATAACATGTTCTATTTGCAACTTCATACAGATTTACTGTGCTGGCGGGTGCTTATGCCAGCCGCCAGTAGTAAAGGTCAATGCTGGCGGGCGACATAAGCCACCCGCCAGCAGAAATGGGACCATTTGTGCTGGCGGGTGGCTTATGTCGCCTGCCAGCACTAAGCCTTCAATGCTGGCGGTTGCTAGCCCGGCGCCCCTGTGCACCACTGTGCTGGCGGGTGCCAATTACACCTGTCAGCACGCTAATTTGCTTGTGCCAGGACAAATCGTTTCTGGCCTAGTGCCGTACGTGTTGGGCGTGATGTGCAACTTGCATTGTGTAGAGAGCAACTACTGTATTGTCCTTAGCTTGTTGTTTATTTGGATCCAACAAGCTAGGTATGCTCACCTACCATATATATGGCTGAAGTATGCATATATAGTACTCCCTCGATTGGTCCCAAAATAAATCAGTTTCTAGCCAAAGTTTCATATATTTGTTGCAAAATAGATCAATGTGTCGGCTTAACTGTCATCTGTTTAATGCATCACGCTAACCCTGTCACCCAATCATGTGATTATGCTTTAATGATGTGCAATTGCTATGTGAACACTGCACACAGCAAATTAAACTGCCCATTGCTAAGTAGTTTCATTGCCAAAGTAAGGATCGTCATTTAGCCATCTCAAGTAAAAAAAAGATTGTTTTTAATCTTAAGTAATTAGTTATTTATAGTCTTCCAGAAGAGAGGACCGTGGGAACACTTTAATATATTGAACACCATCAGCCTCTTGCAAACTTGATAGTAACATTTTTGTAAATTATAATAAACATCGTGTAAGTTTGGCAACAACAACAATTGCATATACATATATACAGAGGTAAAAGCCTGCTGCAGTGTCTGGCCCGTGAGCGTCGTGGTGTTTAATGGATTGGTGAATTTGCATAATCTTTATATTTTATTTCGTAATTCACTGAGATTATAAAACTTAACCAAGGATCCACCACTACTTCCCTAAAATGAGGTGTGTACAGCAGCAAGCCAACAAATACCTCCAAGCTTCGCATGTAGCCTCTTGCCATTTAGAGGTGGCCAGCTGGGTACACCGGCTGCAATTTTATTTCTTCTAATGTTTGCATCAGAATATGCAGGTTACATTACGTCCAGTAACAAATCGCCGTACAGTTCATATCAACTCTGACAATTCTGCATATATTCAGATTTATCAAAGCACTTCTGATTTTCTGAACATTGCTGGTACTCATAATGCCACAGTACTGCAAGTGCAACTGAAATGATTCTTCAGTTAGCTATAGCTTTCAGCTGATTCACTTCTCTCCCACTCTGCTGAATCATTACTGGATGTCTGGATGTACTTTTCGTTCAAAGTTGACTTTTCTGTATTGCTGAGGTAACTTTGGTCATTTTTGTGAAACGAACTTTGGTCATTTTTTGTGTAATGTTGAATGGAAGAACTAGGCCAGCAAATGATTTTGTCGAGTTGTTTGTGTCCTGCCAAAGTTCAGTAACGTGAGGTCAATATTTTCAGTACGTTAATCTTGAATTATATGTTTCCTTCCCCCATCAGTTGATACCGTCCTCAATTTTTAAAATCCAAACCAGCTGTGGTCTTCTCGATCAAGCCGTGCTTTGTCCACATTCTTCTTGCCGGCGATCAGAATGCATCTCACCGATTATCTAGATTGGCATCTTAACAATCTCCTCCAAAAGATTTCCAAATAATTACGCTCATGCATGCTTTATTCGAATTCCTTTTTTCTGGAAAGAAAAAGAACGACAGATGAATCAGCTCCCATTTTTGAACAAAACCAATCAATCAATCAGTTCCCAATCAGGTTGATCGCCCTGTCATCCAATATCTTCGTAACCAGATAAACTAGCTAAGCAGTATAAATAGGACGGAGCAGAGCCGCAGAGTTGATGGGGGCGCCGCCGGAACATCGTCGTCGTCTTCCTACCTCCATCTGTTGTGCTTCCTCTTGACCTCCGCCGGAGCATCGTCGTCGTCTTCCTGCCTCCATCTGTTGTGCTTCCTCTTGACCTGCCCGTGGCCTTGCCACCACTTCCGTCCGCCGGCGACGATGCAGACTGGTACCATGCCGCCCTCCTCGGCCAGACTCGTGGCCTCGTCAGCAATTACGGCAATACCTCAGCTCCTCAAACCAAGTAGGTTACAGGAACGTTAGCCAAAAAAGTAGACCACAAGCCCCTGATGCCTCCCCTCCCCACCAACCTCAGGAGCCGTCATCCCCCTCTCTCCCTCTTTGGAATTTTTGTAGAGTGAGAACTGAGAAAAGGAAGGGTACGTATGCAGTAGGAGTATGCAGGAGACGACGACTTCTATATACAGGATGAGAGGCGAGGTGGCCACCTACACATAAGTGCAGCATCTTTGCTCAGCAAATAATTGAGGGAGTGTCTAGACAACAAATGTTTGAAATTTGTGTTTCTCTCAATCACTTTTTTTTTTAGGGAGTGTCTAGACAACAAACGTTTGAAATTTGTGTTTCTCTCAATCACTTTTTTTTAACCATTGATAATAGATCTAACAGCCAAAGCCTAGAAGAGTCACGGGTTGTTTTTCTTTTGTTTTTGGAACCGGGTCCGCCCGTACAGTTTGTGCACCCGTTATGGTGTCGGAATGAGCGGATTCATTTTCCGGGCTTATTTTGGACCGTTGTTGAAAACGGGTCTTCACAAAAAATTTCAGCAGAAAAAATGGTGAAAAAAGAACCTTCCTTTTTGTAATCTTTGTACAAGTGAAAACAAAAGTTTAAGGTCTGGCAGGAAAATAACAGGTTGTACTACTAAAAAAGAGGAAAATGACATTAATTTCTTTACATCACAAAAAAGCAACCTGCAACAAAGAAAACTGGCAGCATGTGTTGCCACAGATCAGTCTGCTCTACTGCTTCCCTCTTCTTTGGTGTTTGTGTGCTGTGTGATTTTCCTTGTGCGATTGATTCCCTTCCAGATTTTCATGTTGAAAAGAAAACAACCTGTAGATCAGGTAATACGCACAAGGATTGGTTGTGTGAAATATAACAAAAACTGTGTGAAACAAAAATTCTAAAGTGCCTCAAAAGAACATATATAAATTCATTCTTGTGCATGTGTGTAGATCTAGCTTGTGTGCTTGTCAAATATAAATATGAAAATAAATACGTGCAGATTGATTATATTTTATTATTTCAGATTCTATGAAAAAATTGCTTCTCTCATCTTACACAGCAGAATGTTTGCACAAAATAAACTAGTAGATGAAAAATAATACATTTGTGATGTTCTTGAAAAAGAATAAAAAACAAAGATGAACTAGTACATTTCAGAATCTTAATAAACTAGTATATATCTTACAAGTATTTTTGTATAAGCTAGTATATACAGTTACACAAGTGTTTTAAAAAACATACGATTATACAAGCATGTCACGATACTGTCATGATACTGTTGCAAGGCCAAGGTCAAGGTGCTAGTATTCTTCATAAATAGATTTCACAAGCATGCAACATATGAACCCTATGAAGAAAATGATGCTATGAAGAAAATGCAGAGTCATTAACACTGACACCAAAAAATTATAGCAATTGGTAGTTAATTAAATACATAAAAAGTACACTTAGTTCTAATAAAATTGTTAAAAAGGTCTAATAGAGTACATTTATTAACTACAAGAATAACATTCCATGTAATTAGATTAATATATACGAACAAATATGATGAACAATTTATGCATGAAAGAACATAGGAGAAGGAAATAAAAAAGGGATGGTTCGACATGCAAGTAGTCATGTATGCAACCTGTTCTAGCCACACAAAGCAGCAGAATGGTAAGTCTCTGAAGGCATTTCTATTATCATGCCTTCCTAGTTATGTTGCAAATGCAGTTGAAGAGATGAGGTGCAAACTGAATAACATTTTTTAAACTATACAATAATAGTGTTTCCTTGATAAACCAAGTTTACAAAAAACAGATGCTTCTATAAAAAACCACAAATATTTCTTGAAAAAAGACGAGTATTTTTATTGTGAAAACACAAATATTTATTAAAAAACACAAGTACTTTTGAGGGGGTGGGGCACATAAGTATCACTTCAGAAATACAAAATAAGAGGTGCTCGATAAGAGATGTTAGCGTGGAGATATAAACAATGAGCTGCAAAGCAAATTCTAGTGGAATTGAGTTTACTTTTTATCATTACCGTACCGACCCCACATTAAGAGGAAAAACAGTGTAGAAATCAAAGCCTTAGTTTCAGTAATGCTATCTACTTAACAATAACAACAACAACAACAACAACAACAAAGCCTTTTGTCCCAAGCAAGTTTGGGTAGGCTAGAGATGAAACCCAAAGGAAACCATGGAAGGCGAAACACACACACCCACACACCCGAAGTGTTAAGGGTAAACAAAAGGTGAAACAGAGGTCATGGTTCAGGCACACTGATGGCTAGTCTCCAAGCACTCATATCCATAGCTAACTCCTTGGGGATGTTCCACCCCTTAAGGTCTCTTTTAACCGCCTCGTCCCAGGTCAGTCTAGGTCGACCTCTACCTCTCTTTACGTTATCGACCCACTCTAGAACCCCACTACGCACTGACGCCTCAGGAGGCCTCCTTTGGACATGACCAAACCATCTCAACCGATGTTGAATCAATTTTTTCTCAATCGGTGCCACTCCAACCCTATCTCGAATATCTTCATTGCGGACTCTATCCCTTCTTGTATGCCCACAGAGCCAACGCAACATACGCA
This sequence comes from Cenchrus fungigraminus, assembly GCA_036936925.1. Lineage (NCBI taxonomy): Eukaryota > Viridiplantae > Streptophyta > Magnoliopsida > Poales > Poaceae > Cenchrus > Cenchrus fungigraminus. Next base: position 120,663,587 of record CM072770.1, on the reverse strand, counting down.
TCTCTGCTACACTCAGTTGTTGGACATGTCGCCTTTTTGTAAGCTAACATTCGGCACCGTACAACATCGCCGGTCGGATCGCCGTCCTGTAGAACTTGCCTTTTAGCTATCTACTTAAATACATGAAAAATAGAAATCAAGATAAAGACAATGCAAAACATTGCTTCTAGCACTCCTTTTGAGCATACATGGAAGTTTCTATTCCCATGTGGAAACAGGTTGATACTTGTATATACCTGAAAAAGATATCATCATTAAGGGTATCTTTAAACATCTCTACTTTGATAGGCACCAGAAGTTCTGCATCTGCACAGAAAAAACGACACAATACCATTGATCAACATCCCGAGATAAGTGCTAATACTCACAACATTTAAAACATACCTAATGCAAATATGGGAATCCCTATCAACATTTTGGTTCCTGATAGAAAAATGAAGAGAACAATGATAGTCAACCGCTCTGAGTGTTGAAAAAAGTTACAGAAACATTCACAATTTCACATCCAGAAGAAAAAATGTATACTTTCATGGTTGAACTTTCAAGATTTAAAACCTTCCTGGAAAATTCTATTACCTAATGAAGTGAACTTTTGCCATGAAGCATAAAAAGTTCAATAGAATGGGGATGGAGAACCTCGAAATATGGATTAACTAACTTCTCAAACACAACCTCATCAAGAAAGACAATTTGATTCCTTAATAGATGTAACAAAGGACAAACAAAACTACAATAATTATCTAGTAACAATTTTTACTAAAAAATGGAGACATCAATGCCCAAAGTATAAATAAACCACAAATGAAGATAAGAACTGGAGCAACAATTCTTCAAATTTTGAATGGTTACATCCACGTGAAGGCGAAGATCATAAGAGAAAAGCATGACAGAGCTATACTAGGGTTAGATAAAACAATATAGCACAAAAATGTCATCACACAATATGTGAGGAAAAATATAAATGGAGGAGCAGAGCACAGGCTCTGATGCATCCAAAAGCTGTGAGAAAATTGTATTTTCAAAGAACACAAGAAAAATTGACATACATGTAGCAGTAGCCACTCATTTTGAAAAATTGACACTCAAATCAAGCTTTTTGAGGGTGTAAACTACCTAATTTACTCTGATTCGCTAGCCTCTCGTACCCCCTCCATATGCCTCTTGGCTTCCCTTCATCTCACTCACCACAAAACTGAATCAAGAGAAATAGGAGACCGGAAGGAGAGAGGACACTGAGGTCGAGTGACTCAGGTAGAAAAGCAAATTCAACCTAAATCCTTTAAATGGAACCCCAAACCAAACCCTAAACTGAACTCAAGCATACGCTAACAAACCCCCTAAAAGGTCGAGCAAATAATACAATAGACATTACTGCTAATTAGGAACAGATATTTAACATATATGATATATCCTGATATCATGAAGTCTAAAACTCCCTCTGTCCTTTAATATATGACATTGTTGACTTTTGATTCAAACGTTAATATACCATTACCTCTATCATTGAAATTACTTTAGATCTAACTTATAGATTTATCTATTTGCATTAATATTGTAGAAAAAACAAAATTAGTCAAATAAATGAACGAAATCGATGGTGTCATATATTTAAAGAATATACAACATAGGTAGTAATACGTAATGAAACATATAAATATTCCCACTATTTGGGTACTTAATTTACTGGATATATGAACAAACATTGAGGTGGTTGTGCCACATCTAACAAAATATCTTATGAGTAGTATACCAAAAATAAAATATGAAAAATAAGAGTAGAAGCCATTCCCCCAAACATTCTTAACAGGTGCATAGTAACAAATAATTTCAGTTTAGTGAGTACAAAAAAAGAATGGAAAGACAAGGAAACTCTACTGTTTGAGGGAAATGAAAGATGAATATTTGTATATTTGTATTCACAATACTAGACAAGAACAAATTTCATGTTAACGGAGAAAAGAAATACATGTGTATCAAAATATCATTTAGACACAATTACCTGTTGGGCAAAAAATGTGTATGAAAAAGATCAGATAACTCAAGTGGAGATTAACATTTCAGTGAGAAAATCCAGGCGGTGGACATTTCATTTTGGAAGACACAAACGCACAAGCCAATCACAAAAAATCTATTCCCTTGCCAACAAGTTGCATAAAGTGAAGACACACAAATAGCATAGAAGTGATTTTTTGAATCAGTGGATCTAAGCATCAGAGAATGAGGTCATCTTTCTGTTAATACGTGGGTATCATTCCCCTTAATCCATTCAGAGGTTGGAAAGTAGGAAAAATAGTTGCAGTGCAAAGAAAGAATAAATCTAAAGGTTTGCAACTAGATTTGACTACCAAAAATAGTTTTTATCTTATCATTTGACACATATCAGATCTTAACACAAGCAGAGTGACAGTGAATAATTATCTTGTGCTTCAAGTCATTTTTCAGTTTAGTTAGTCAGATGTGCTAGTTGCTCTCAAGTCTCAACATAATAAGCATATACAATCACTAAAACATGCAGTGGGGTAGCAGGCATCAGAACACAATAACATCTTATACTGACCACCTTCAGCACTAAAAAGAGAATTGACTAAATGGATGCAAAACAGTAGTTTGCAGATTCCTTTTGAAGACTTTTAAAAACTGCATCAAATTTTCAAAACCAATATATGAGAAGTATGAACTAAAAAAATGAACTTATCATGAAGGGAGTTGAAACCAGAAAGATCAGCTCTGAATCTTGAACTTCATAGGACTAAAGGCATAAATGTAACCCAAAATTTAGAAGGTTTAGCTGAGTAACTAAAAAGTTTACATTATCTCTGCCATACAATGCTAACACAAAAAAATGCTCTGAATCTTGAATGTCATTGGTCTAACCATAGTATGCACCCCCCCCCCCCCCACACACACACACACCCCAAAAAAAATCAGAAAATATGGTTTGTGCATAGGCTCCAGTTTGTCATTCAAGCAAGCGTAAAAAAAAAGTTTAGTCCCAAGACACATATTACAGCCTAAGATAGTTTTCCCTAGATGAATTGTTCATTGTCTCATCAATCAATCACCTAAACAAATTCCATGCTAGGACTTTTATGTGTTATTGTGCTTAAATCTTAGACAGCTAGCTTGTTTAAACTTTTCAACTATCAAAAAAGATGATAGATACACCAATGTTCACTTTATGGGCAACATCATTGGTATGGAGAACAAAAAATCATCACTTTTGCTTTTGTGCATGCAGATAGACATAGGATAAAAAAAATCTGATCTCCCTAAAGCATCCCTAAACATCCATCCATTCACAAAAAAAAAAGCATCTGATATCTACATCCGTACAAAAAAAGCAACCCTAAAAAAGCACCCATCCGCTACCTGAAGCATATATATGATACCCATCCCTAAGCATCCAATTCCTTAAAACACAGTAATCCATGTGAAAAGACATCAAAACAGAGTGAGGTAGATACGTATAACTAAAAGCAGCATGCGGGCATGATATATGGGTGAAACCCCCTACTGCGTAACAATAAGGAACGGAAATGGAAAAAATCGACATGGAAATAGAACAGAAAAATCTAGGGGAATAGTGGGGTGCGGTGCGCAAAAAGCAAAACATCAAACAGGTAATACATACCCTACAGGAACCCTGTGTGATTCGAATCGATTACCTTCATGAGTCGTACTGGTGAATCTAGGGTGAATGGATGGGCCGTCGGCGATGCGCGCGGGGCCGTTGACAGATCGTAGTCGCAGCCGCCGGGGAAAGAGGCCAGCGTCCGAGCGTCCGACGATCACCGGCCTCGTTCCCTCCGCACCTGCTTCACTCGCCTCCGCATCACATGCCAACCGAAACAGAGAAACAGAGAAAGAGGATGGGGAAATCCAGACAAAGAAGGCCAAAAGCTTTGCAAGCTCGGAACGCTTCGACTCCGCCAAAACGGGCTAAAGGGTTTCGGGTGCAGGTGTGGGGTGTCGTCGTGCGAGCCCGAAAAAGAGAAAAGACTACTCAGATGGATCCAGCTATCTATCGGGGATCCAATGGTCCACGGAAAAGTGATTGAGAGAAGTTAAAAAATCAAGCATTTGAGCTCTAGCAAATCTGATCTCAAGAAGCAAATGTGCTCAGCTTGATCATATCATGGAAGTTAAATCCTACATGCAGACGGGCTGGATCAGGTGGTACCGTTCGCATTGCTTAAGTTGCAGCAGTAGTCCATTTACAACTGCAACAGCTAGGTCAATTGTCCTGCACCAACTCTTGTTGGTGATGGATTAACTAAGATCAATTATGTTGGTTGTATCTTATCTCTTCCTGACCAGGAAGGATGGGGAGTGACGATGGATTAACTAAGAGAGTCATGCATTCGAGTTGACACGCTGGGACGCTGAAAAAAGTGATGCGAATCCACAATTGATCTTCTAGAAAGGCGTGCTGCATTGGGGTGAGAACAGTCGCTTCACTGATCACCAACAACCAGCGCAAAACTTCGCACGCTGAGAATTGAAAACGTTCAGTTCAAGGACCAATGAGGGCACCAAGATTATTAACTTAATTTTGGCACTCAATTGAGCTGTTTAATAATTAAAATGGCCGTTCAATTCAGTACGAAAATACAAGAGATATGGGGTTGCATCTTGCAAATTCAATCAGCACAAGCCGAGAGATTTTAGAATTTATATTAGGTCTCCATTCGCAAGCTTTTCAGAATTTGGAATCCAACTCGCAGTAGAGAGACGTCTATACAAACGAAGTGATTCGCAGCAACAATGTTGTAGTATGACTAGTATCACCAAAGCCTCAAGTAAATCGATTCCTAAATCTACTCCCTGTTCGTTCGGCTGGATGATGGCTGGTGGCTGATACTGATTTGTTATGTGAGAAAAAATGAAAAATATTGTTGTCTGACTGGTGTATGGTGCTGATTTGATCTGAGAGAAAAGTACCGCCGACTGATGGCTGATAAGCCAAACGAACAGGGCGCTTAACGCTGGAAAGAAGTGTGCGGAGCTTCAGAACGGTGAGAACCTCGCAGAAATCCTTGAAATTGCTGCATGTGTTAGCCTGATGCCTCCTCTCCCTAAGGCCATTCTCAATGGAGGTTACATGGACATTAAATAGGCTACCATGTAAGCACTTTTGATGATGTGGCAGTGTATTAATGAAGAGAGAGATAAAATGAGTTTCATGAGGATGAAACCCTCCATACACAGTTACCTAGACAACTTGTGTCTTGCATGCAACCTAGAAAACAACAATAGATGAAACTATGCATTGAGAGGGAGGTGTTTCATTATAGTTTCAAATGTTTTTAGATGATGTATCACTCTAGGTAATCATGTTCATGACATCTTCCCCGAGACTGGCCTAATCCCTACCCCTTTCCCGCCCGTCGGCCTGGATCCCGACGTCCATCCAACTCCTCTGTTTTCTCTTGTTTTTTGTGGGTGTACGAGGCGAGGAAGTGGAGATATATAGATGGATGACAGGAGGAGAGAATAAATGCAAAGCAAGGTGGGGTACTGGGGTAGGAACCTGCCCAGCGTCCCCTGTTGGCGCTTGTAATCTTGACATGGTCGCATGCGTGCGTGTGTATGCAGTTGAGTATCGCGTGTTAGTTGCAGCAGCGTGCCTCACGATCTGCATGCGACGTCCGGTTCTCGTGGAGGAGGAGTGGCTCACGAAGGAGTGCTGGCAGGGTCGCCGGGGTCATGCGTGCGTGCGCGTGAAGGTCGCAGACGTGGGTGCGTGGGAGCTGCTGGCTACTGCGTCGCTGCCGTGTATAAAGCTGTGTAGACGATGCGTTCGTCGGTGAGCCGAGATGAATAATATGTAGCCAAGATACAGGCCGTAGTGGCGGCCGCGGTGTTCGTCGCCGAAAATTCTTGTGTGCTCCGGCTACTAGTCTTCTTCTACCTCGCGTTCGTGTCGTGACTAAGAGAGATAGGCAGCTGTGAGAGTTCTCGGTTCCAACAAATGGTATCAAGAGCAAGATTAGGTCCTAGGGGATCTGTTCCCCTCGCCGGAGGCGTACCGACGGTGCTCACTGGTGGTAGCAATGCTAGAGCTCCCGGTCGTGTGTCGGTCTGTGGAGGTGTGCGGCGTTGCGGCTGCCATGGTGTGGCGGAGGCGTCGGGCCGTGTCCGCGCATGGTGCCTCATCGGCGAGGCAATGACGAGAAGCGCGCTGGCGGCAAGGCGAGGCGAGGTCGCCAGGCCGTGTGTCGGCCTGTGCTTGGTCGCCCATGATGCTCGGCAGCGGATCGTGTGGCGGTCCTGCCGGGGCATGATGTGCTCGACGGCGTGTGTCGCCGGAGCCGTAGATGACGGCGTGTGCCGACGTCAGGCGTGTGTCGCCGGCGTCGATGTAGCTCGGCGTGTGTCGCCGAGGGTGAAGGTCCGTGGCGTCCGCGCGTGAGGCCGCGTCGGTCGGGCGAGCAGTGGCTCACGACGACGATTGAGCGGGTGCTGGCGTGCTGCGAAGGACGATCTCGATCCGCACGTGAAGCTGCGTCGTTCGGGCGAGCAAGAGGCTCCTGATGACGTTGAGCGGGTGTTGCGGAGGATGGCGTGTGTCGCCGGAGAACAAGCGACAGTGTGTAGTTGCCGGAGAGGAAGGAGGCATGCAGCGGTGTTGCGTCGAGCGTGGAGGCCGTGGTGGGAGGCCATGGCGGCGACGACGACGGGAGCAGCAGCGTTAGCTCCGGCATCGGCGAGAGTGTGGCACTCGCAGAAAGAGGAGGAGGTGCTCCTGGCGAAGGTCGACGACGGCCGGCATTGCTGGGAAGATTCACCATGTCAAGATTAGGGGGTGATTGTTGGCGCTTGTAATCTTGACATGGTCGCATGCGTGCGTGTGTATGCAGTTGAGTATCGCGTGTGTTAGTTGCAGCAGTGCGCCTCACGATCTGCATGCGACGTCCGGTTCTCGTGGAGGAGTGGCTCACGAACGAGTGCTGGCCGGGTCGCCGGGGTCATGCGTGCGTGCGCGTGAAGGTCGCAGACGTGGGTGCGTGTGAGCTGCTGGCTACTGCGTCACTGCCGTGTATAAAGCTGTGTAGACGATGCGTTCGTCGGTGAGCCGAGATGAATAATATGTAGCCAAGATACAGGCTGTAGTGGCGGCCGCGGCGTTCGTTACCGAAAATTCTTGTGTGCTCCAGCTACTAGTCTTCTTCTACCTCGCGTTCGTGTCGTGACTAAGAGAGATAGGCAGCTGTGAGAGTTCTCGGTTCCAACATCCCCCACTGTAGTTAATTTATCTGATGCATTTCAGATCCTCACCTGTGTTGGTTTACCTTTACTCGGTTGAAAGCAGAGTGTATTACACATTTCAGAATCATGGCAGGCACATAGAATTTCACAATGTTCAGAAAATCATAAGTGATCGATACATTTGAATATATCCAGATTTGTCAGAGTTGATATGAACCGTACCGCAATTTTTTACTGGACGTAGTGTAGCTGTTACCTGCATATTCTGATGCAAACATTACAAGAAATGAAGTGGCAACGGCATGTTATATTATTTGGAACCTCTCGATCAATTAGTAATATTTCAAAAAAAGAAGAAAATAATAATTGGAGACCGTAATCTCCTCTGTCAGGTACGAATAGCACTGACGGCGAGAGCAGAGAGATTTGTTTCGACAAGGATCAGCATCTTCACCGGACGTGCTGACCATCCTACAATGGCCGGCTGTGTGATCTCCAGCGAAGTGTGCGGCTGCTCAGCGTGCTCGCTTGGCTCCGATGGCCGCCATGGCTGATGCAGTTCATCTGTTCATGCGTCGGAGCTCTCAGAAGAACATTACAGTTTCGAGTAATCATCTGTCCTGACTTTTTGGGTAAGAATTGATTTCGGAAGTAGAACAGCTAGTAAACACTCCCTCTGTCCCATATGAGATTGTAATTTTAATTTTTTTAGGACAGATTAGTAAAGGAATGCCAAATCGGAGTTGATGCATCCCGGCATGCGTGACTGGTGCCTCGCTCTCGTCCTCCTGGCTCCATTTGTTGCTCTTCCTCAGCTGACGGCCTCAAACAGGCTCGAAGATGAAGGGCAACAGATGGAGCTGGAAGACGAGACCGAGGTCCAACTCCAGTTGATTTCGATCGAGCCATTATTCTCCATTTTGATCGTGGCGTGATCCATTGCAATTAGTTCGTATCCCGCTGTCTTCCTGGCTCCACTTGTTGACATTGTTGTACTTCCTCTTGACACCTTGCTCGTTGCCTCGCCGCTGCTTCCGGCCGACGAGCCAACGGAAGCTGCAGTGGACGTCGTCGAGGAGGCACGCTGGTACCGTGCCGCCCTCCTCGGCAGGCTCAATCTCATGGGCTCTCCCGCGACGGCCGGTGATGACCGTTCACCATACCGGTTGTCAGCGTTGCTGATGAGGCCACGTACACGAGCTGTCCAATCAGAGTCGCGCGGTGCCGGTGTCCATCCTCGCCGGCGTGCTCTGTCACCTCCGTCGGCTCATCCGCCGGAAACACATGCAAGCTCGAGTAAATACAAAACATGGAGCCTGGAAGACGAGTGGGTTCATCGCAAGTCCTGTTACCTGCAAATTTCTTACTCGATGTCATGTAACAGTTAGTCTGTTACCTGCAAATTCTGATGCGAAAATTACAAGAAAATGAAATTGCAGCAGCATGTTAGTTGGCAGCTCTCGATTTCAACAAACAAACAAACAAAACAATTGGCAACAGTAGTCTTCTCTGTGCTCTGTCAGGTGCGAATAGCACTGACGGCGAGAGCAGAGAGATTTGTTTGGACAATGATCATCATCTTCACCGGACGTGCTCTTGTGTAGGATCCCAATTCACAGGACGTGCTGACCAACCTGCCATGGGCCGTCTGCGTGAGCTCAGGCGAAGCGTGCGGCTGCTCAGCGTGCTCGCTCGGCTCCGATGGCCGGCACTCGCCGACTTGCTGCGGGCGCAGAGAGTGCAGGAGCGAGATCATACAGGGCTTTAGTGCATCGGATTGGTGGAGCAGAGATTCGAGATGGAAAGCAGGGGATTATGATGAATGTTAATGCAACGCTTTTCTCTGGGATAGGGATAAGAGATCACAACATGTTAATATTGGTCGACTCAGGAGAGTACATACTCCTTCCTCAGTCACTCCTAGCTTGGCTGCCAAGCTATCGGTGGCTGTACCATTACTGGTTTCTCTCGAGGTTCAGGTTGCCTGACGTTGTGTTGCAGCTTCCTAGTCCATTCAACATGTCTCCTCTTTGGTGGTTTTACATGGACTGCTCCCTGTGTCAACTGATGATCTTCACGTTTGCTCTGTTCCTCGTGAACGTGCACATGCCACCACACTCTTTTACGGTACATAATACCACCCAACGGTAGTACGGTAGTATTTAGTAATTTGAAGTTCTTTAGTTCATGAGTAGCACATGCCACCACACTCTTTTACCAGAATAGGGTCCTCGTTTTACCACAAAATAAGTTACTAATTTGAAGTTCTTTAGTTCATGAGAAGGTTAGTTTTAGAATTTAGTTTGTTATATGGTTCATAATGAAGCAAATATATATCACTTTGCCAAATTGGCTACACTATAGTAATTGTGTGTGCCATCCCATAAAGTAGTACACGCAATATGTGAGGAAAAAAATGTGGGATGAACATGATACAATATTACTTGCTTTGATTGCACCCTCTATCAGGCACTGCTTCAACACAAAATGTGGAATTATATATAATCATAGAAATTTGAACAAGAGTTCATCCTATATTGGTACAAGATCGTCATCAACGGAACAACAGTAAAATTTTCCCGTCAAAAAAAAAGTAAAATTTACAGAGCTTTCTTAATACTTCAAGATCTGTAAGAACAACTCTTGCAGCTCATGGAAGCTAGCCGCTCAAGCTGCATCACGCACTGTTGCACCGGACAATTGCACTGGACAAAAGAGTGGGAAGTAGTCGCCCAGGTGCCGCAAAGCCACCATGCGCCCGGGCATGCCGCCGTGCCACCATCAGAATCCCCGCTGCTCCCAACTATGGGACCTCTGTCATTGCCTCTCCTACCTCCAAGATTTGCATTTGTTGGAAGATTAGATCAACAGGGACCCGAATTTTATATGAATCATACCTGGAACGCAGGCTGGTTCTTCCGTCCGCCTCCTCTGCTTGCCATTGCTCACCAAGTCACCAGTGGAAGAAGCGAGAAAATTGCTGGTGGGGGATCGAGACATCTCCGCCGCAAGGAGCAGCACTTTGCACGGGGTCGGGGTGTGGCGGACGGAGCAGGCTTTTCAGCGATGATTCCTCCTGTCCTGCGAGCTGCCGCCGACAAAAAGCAGCGTGATTAGCGGCAGAGCTGATGCAGTAGTTAAGCTCGGATGGGAATTGAGTCAGAGCCGATGGTGCGTTTGGAGCCGAGCCAATCCGCATTGAAGAGCACAGGCTAGCGGGGTGGGTGGGTTTGTACGCCTTGGCTGGGTCGGATGGTGTGGTTTGAGCCGGCTACAGAATAGTTTATTTTGTGGCCGGCCATAGTATACATGTTCTATATATGTGTGTGTACCGTATAAGGTGAACTTCTCTTTGTTCACAAATACAATGTTAGCAGTCAGTGTTCTCCCGTGACCAATAAAACTGTGGAACTTCACAACGAAACTATGATCAGAAATCAGGTAAAACGGGACACCAACTTCTAGCCTTGATGCAGCAGCAAAAGCTTCTTCATAACAATGTTTGTTACTCTGTAAAAAAAAGGAGGACAGTTCAAAGTGTTAAAATAGTCTCGAAGCAAAGGTGTAAATGTACAACTATCATCATTGTTAAACTGAATACTGAAGGCTTGTTTGGAAGAGGGGTCTTAAGAAGTAAGTAGATCCTTTGATTTTATTATTAGTAGGAAAAAAATGTGAACTAAATCCTGAAAACTTGTAGACCAGTACCACTCTCCTTCGAAGAATCAGACTTCATGTGGATTTGAAATGGGGGAAATTAAAGGCCTATAGGAATTTCGCAGAAGAAAAGAAATAAGGTAGTAGTATTTTGGTGTATCTGTTGGATTTAAGTAGTACTCCGTAGTACGATGCTGAAGAACTAATAAGTACTATAATGGGAACAGAGGAGAAAGAAAGGGTTCGTACCCAACAAAACATGCCGATGACGGCGGCGTGGTCATTTTCTTTGAGCATCTCCAAGTCCTCAGCAGTGGTGACGAGGTGCAGGTTCTTCTCCTTTACTAGGATTTTCCACTCACGGATGTCAATGTGGTAGAGCAAAGCCCAGATATGGGTGATGAACTCTCCACCCTGTGCGAGGCGCCGCATGTGCGCCTCCATGTTGCCCAACGGCGCTGCGTAGACCAACAGCCGGACCCACACATGCATGAGCATCTCCCAGGGGTCAGAGCAACGTGTTGTGCCATGCAGCGGAGGGTGGTCACCAAGAAGCTCCTTTGCCGGACCCACGCCACACAAAACCACATCCGTAGGAGACCAACGGTTGTCCGAATCAAACATGTCACTGAAATTACATTCTAGATTTGTCCAAATTTCAGGGTCTGACATTGCCACCAAGATTGTGTTCTTGTCCTCAAGCAGTTCCCTCCTTCGCAACCCCACAAATTCTTTGTACGCCTTCATCGTCTCCGAAACCGGCCCAGGGAGTAACTCTGGCGCTGACACCACCAAGTGAACGTAATACTTGGACAGAGCATTTGCCACGCGCCGATTCCGGTTCTTCTCATCCCTCCTTTCTGTTGCTGCTTTTTTCAGACAACCTGCTCCCGCATCATCCTGCTTCTCCTGCTCTTGCTCTACTAGTTCACATAACCATGTCACAGCGTGCCACAACATAACACATCTCGCATATCTATAACCATGCGATTGCCTACGTATGGTAACATTCTCAGAGTCGGAGTAGGGAAAACAACATTTGATAGTTGGATGCTTTAAAGAAGAGGGAAACCAAATCTCATCTAATATGTCGGTCTGGACCTTACCAAGAAAATCAACAACGGATTCCTTCACCTCGTCATCCAACCTAACGGCACCCTTTTTGTTGGTGTCGTTTCCCAGCAAGTCCCAGAGAACCTGCCAGACGTAGTCCACTCCAAACGTCTTATAGACACATGTACACAAGTCAACACATTTCTCGTAAACACTGCCATTGCGGTACTCTGGGCTTATGCACCTCTCTTCAGCTTTTTCTTCTTCCTTAACAATTAATCTCCCTTCAGGTAGCATTGAATACTGGCCGATCTTATTTTGCCACAGTTTTTTGTCAAACCAATTAGTGCTGGTAGCTACTAACGTTTTCAATCTCATCCACCATGCCCACCAGTATGGCGTTTTGTGGCCACCAATCGTTTCATTCCTATGGTTCCTGGCATACGCGCAAGCAATGGCGACTCTCGCCCAGTTTGATGTCCAACACCGAATCAAGTGCATCAACTGCAACATACCTAGGGACACCAATATGAAGAAAGTCATAACAAGATCTGCAGTCGTGGTGTGCACAGCCTTAGTGCAACCACCAGCACCAATACTGATGTGGTTATTAGTCCTCCTCATTGTCTCAGCTGGAATCGCAGTTGCTACCCCAACAAAACATATCCCAACGAATGAAACCAGTGCCCACAAACTAGAAGTTTTTGCTTGATAGTAATGAAAGAATGAGTTACCAGTAAACAACACCTCAAACACAAAGGCTAACTCAATCTCAATCACCTTCAAGGCCCACTTGTAGTCAATGTCCTTCAGGGCACTAGGATCTGGTTTACGTGTACCATAACCCAGCCCAAGAAAATGTTGTTGCATATCCTGAGACAGACACAAGGCAACACACACATTATAACAGGACGATAATAGCTCATCCTCCTTTTCCTTTAATAACATATCCACTTCATCCAGATTAACTGGTCCCGGACTATTCCCGGGATGGTCGATACAATGTTCACGTATTGTACCTTCCAATAGGGTGGAATAATGATATCTTAAAACGTCAACACGCCCATGCTTATGATTTGCTTGTAGTAACATCTTTCGCATTCTGCTTTGTTGCGCAAGTGCCAATGATCTATGGAAACCCTTTATGAAAGTGATGGCAGTTAGCATGATGATGGATACCCTACCAACATCGTTGGAAGTGGTTGAGATACTCATCAGCAAGACGTATCCAAAATTGAGACAAATCCCATATGCCATCTTTGAGAGCGGGCCCTTGTAATCATGAGCATTGTAGGTTGTGACTGGATCAATACACACAAAGAGGGTGAACAAGGACACGGTCCATATTGGATACATCTCACTCTTCACTGACGAAGATTGCATTAGACCAATGCTGTAGGTCCCAAGAGAAAGGGATAATGCATGTGCAGCAAAAAAAACCCTTTTGGACTATCCAGCGATTGGACCAGCGGCGGCATGACCCAAAGGCAGCAAGGAAGAAACTGAGGATGATGGCCACCACTGTTGATGCTTGGATACGGAGCACTGTCCCCCTTGGGCTCTTCCACAGAGCTCTGAAATGATGCATGGAGACAGTTGAAGTTGTATTTCCCAAGTGCTGCACCACCATATTTCCCATGCGGCGATAATCCATCTAAATGAACGGGAAACATGTGTTTTAAGGCAAGGTGCCACCGTATATAAGATATAGTCATCATAGATATATTGCTAGTAACTTCACGACTGCCAATATATGCTGTTGTTTATTTTGCTTGTATGGACTATACATTTATGGGTTTATATATTAAGCTGCACAGTACCATTTCTCCTATATGTTCTGTTAAACAAAAATTAAAATGAAGAATCTTTTTTACTACCCTCGCCAACCCAATCCCCCCCCCCCCCCACACACACACACACACAAAAGTGACAAGGGAAATGGCTCTCGCAGTAACTTGCTGAATCGCTAAAGATAAAGAGAGCACCGTAGGTGATGTAAACCAACGCAATTTGTCACAAGTTTCTGCCGTTGCAAAAAAATGAAACAAAAACAAGAAAGTAGGCATTTCAAAAGTCCATTGGAGAGCTTCCCTCGGCCAAAAAAACGCAGAATACGTTTCCACTCTGTGATAAATGTAGTAGTTTCGAGTCACGTACCATGGATGCGTTTTCCTCAGCGAAGAAGAGCTAAGCTTCTCTATTGCAGGAGCCTTGCAAGCACTTCACTTCAGAAATAAAAAAACTCGGGCCTGGGTCGCCCCCGCCTCGGGCGGCGGCGATGCCGCGCCGCCCAGAGCCCCCCCCCTCCTGCCCCCTCCCCTGCCGCCGTCGGAGGGGCCGGCCGGGAACCCGCGCGGGCCCCCGGGACGGCGGCGGCGGGGCTTCTTCTCCCCACGGCGCGCTTCTCCGGGGCGGCTGAGAAGGGCGGCGCGACCTTGGTGTCGCCGGCGGCGGTGCGGCGTGCTGGGCGCAGATCCGGCGCCCCCCAGGCCGGATCCGGTCCTTCCACGGCCGGATCTGCTGCGGGGCGCGGCGGCACGCCGGGTGCGACGGGCGGACAGCGGCGGCGGCGGTTTCGGCGGGTGGTCGCGGCGAGGGGCGGCCGGTCTCGACGAGCTTCTCCTGGCACCCTCAGCGGGCGGTGCGGCGTCATGGGGGCGCGGCACGGCCCCAGGCGTCGCGTCGTGGAGGCGCGGCGGCCACCAGCCCTTGCGCGCGGCGCGGCACCGTGGTGGTGCGCATCGGTGGCGGCGACGGCTGGCGGCAGGGAACTCGGCGGACTCGGAGCAGGCCGGTCGCTGCTGCCGGCCGGCTGGAAGCCGCGTGTGGGGGCAACCCGCACGGCTCCATGGTCGGGGGCCGGCGGCCGGCGTGCTGGTCGGCCCGGCGAGGGAGACGCGGCTGGCGGCTCCAGCGGAGGAGAGGTGTGGCGGTGTTGCTCGGCAGCGGTGGTGAAGCTCCGGCAGTTTGGTGCCGAGGTGCGACGGCGGCGACGCCACCCCTAAGAGGTGGCCATGGCCGCGGTGTCAGCCTGTTGCGCTGGGCACGTGCTGCGCCGGCCTGTATGCTCCGGGCGAAAGCCCTCACCAGCTTTCGCCTGGTGGTGTGACGACGGCGTCTTCGGCGTCGTTTTTCCCTGCTGGCGGCGTCACTTTTGGAGCTACATCCGGCAGCACGAGGTCTCTGGGTGTAAACCCAGTCCAGATGCTGGACGAGCGATGGCGGCGCCTTTGGCGTCGTTCCCTTGTTGAAGGCATCGGCTCTTGAGACCTTGCTCGGCTTGCAACTAGGTCGATCCGCTGTCTACGGCGACTTCTTCCGGGTTCGACAACTCCGTCACACAGCAAGCTTGATGGGTGTTGCCGAGCTCACGCCGCGGCGACCGCTTCCTTGTAGATGATCTTGGGTTGTTTCTTGGTGGTCGCTTGGCGGCTTGCAGCGGGCCATAGCGGCTGGTGTTGCTTGGCAACGATCAGTTCGGTGTGGGACAACGTCGGGTAGACGGCGCTTGCGGCAACGACATCTGGGGGACGATTTGGCTTGCAGCGGACCGCGGCAAGGGGCTCAACATAGTTGGGTCCTTTGGTGCGGTACAGCGTCGTCGGACGGCGCAAGCGACCTTCCTCGATCCTCTGACTTGGTGGCAGTGGCTTTGCGTGTGGGCAAGGCAACGTGGTGATGTCGACCTGAGGCGGTGTCTCCACTGCCTGTTTGAGGCTTTGGGAGCGGGGCATCTCGGCTTTCCACTTCGGCGGCGACCTTGGAAACGAATCCGGAGCAGGAGTTCCGTGGCGGGCGAGTCGAGGCACCCGCACACGAGAGAGGAGGAGTCCAACGGCGGATGCGGCGAGGCCCCCGCGCGTTGTGTTGCGGCTCGGATTCGGTGTCTTCATCCCGTTTCAGGTGGCGGGCTGGTTGCAGCGGCACTACGGCGGAGGGCCCTGCATGGCGGCGGCCTTCTTGGTGTGGTGGTGTCCGCATCCTTTTGTCCTCTTTCAACTTTGGATCACGTCGAAGTTTCGACGGCTACTTTTGAGTGGTTGTTAGGCGGGAGCTGTAGGAGTGCTTTGCCTCGTTGCTGGCTTGGTGTATAGAGTTGTGGCTGCGTTGATGACCCAATCCAACCGGCCTGTCGTTTTTGTCGAGCGGTAACCCGTGTTGATGTCCCAATCCAACCGGGCGAGTTTGTTTTTTATTTCTTTTCTTTTTCCTGCCTATGGTCTCCCAGGACCATAGTCTTGTATTATCTTCTCTATTAATTAATACAAAGCCGGCAGTCTACCGGGGTGTTCTTTCAAAAATTGCAGGAGCCTTCTCGTTCCTTCGGAAAGGCTCGGAGGGCTGCTGCTTCAACTGCAACTAGAGTCTGAGGCACGCCTCCGGCGTGCTACTCATGCGTTCCATTTTCAGAAAAATAACCATGTTAAGTTTTTCAGTGACATGCTAAGTTTTGCTATTTAATGTTTCATTTCATGACAATTATGGCTCATTTAATAATCATATATTATTTCAAATATCATTCTCTAAAGACAAGTTGATGTATGAGAAATTGAGAGCTCTTGTTGCGATCCTACTGAAACACAAATAACATTACACTATATCCCAATCACCAAAAATAGGATTACTGAGGACTCTCCGCTGTAGTTAATGTGCAATTCAAGCCTTCCAAAGAGTACAAATATAAGTCATGAATACATGTGACAGAATCCCAGCAAAATACAACCTAATACCACCATCAACTCTTGGTGCTCAAAGAGTTCACAGAACTTTTGTCCATTGCCACAAAACTTTTATTTTTACTCAAAGAAAAGTGAATACATCACACAGGCTAGCATATTAGCTGCTGCGGCATCTCTTCCAACGTAACACCACCATCAATTCTGCAAACCTCGAGACCTTTAAAATCTAATACTCCATAATGCTCAAAACTTTTGTCCATTGTGAAAATATTAGAACCTTCGAATATGCAAGTTGAACTAAGTTAGCATCCCAAAAAAAAAAGAAAAGCAAACTTGCAGTATCATGTGCATGTACATAAACCCAGCTAAAAGCACAATGCGAGAAGAGGAGAAACCATATACCTTGTGCTTTCGTGCAAGTAGGGAAGTTAGTAACCTGGTTAAAAGCTGAAATTTACCACATTGCTCTAGAAGCTTATCAACATGTGGATACTGGATACAGGTCTGAGAAAACAAAATTAGATGACAGTGTAAAGACAAATCAACAAACAAGCGCAAGAAATAACTGAAAACTGGAATAACTTGTTCCAAATGCAGCTTCCAAAAGATCAGGATGGCTGCAATTTGTCCTCGGTTGAATTAAATAGACCATTTAGTTTTTGGTTGGGTTTTACGCAATCAATAGGAAATTTTAACCAAGACACATGAAAAACAACTGACGGATACAACTACCCAGTTAATTAACCAATTTTAAGGTCGCATCTCAAAAATCTCCAGGATAACTCTACCAGGCTACTTGATTATATTTCGAGTTCATCTGTTAAAAAAACTCTAAACATGATTGAACCACATACTTAGTTTTGCCATCCAGAGCAATATCTGTCATGGAAGCACCATTTTTCAACTCCCAGCTTCTCCTTGAATTCAAAGTGAGCTTTCACTGCAATACCGGTTCAACCAGACGTTAGTTCCAACAAATGAATTGAAACATAACATGGAAGGCTGAAACCAAACACAAATTTAGGTGAAGATCATACTTCTCTTAGCCATGGCCAATGACTTTGTGCCATCCTCCCAAGGCCAATTGGATCAGCACCAGTACCACGGAATGTGTGACAGAATACAACACTGAAGCGCATCCAATCCTAAGGAAAAGCACCTAAATAAAGTTCACCTTATCTGCACTTCCTATACAGTGTAAAAATGTACTTTGCAGTGTAAATATGGTTTCACATATCATATCTTCATCTTCTTTCCAAGAATCACCTTCCCTGCATTATACCACTTATAAGCAAGAGGGTTCTTGCTTGTTGGACCCTGCAGCACAATTATCAATTGTTCATCATTACTGGACACTAATACCTGCCTTACAATGCACAATGTGAATATGCCTCATGAGTAGAGATGACGTGACAAGATAAGCGAATATACCGAGGTAATAAGTCATTTCTTCCCACTTTAGAGAAGGGCACCAGATCCATAGCCTAATGCATATCAATTGCTATAATCAAAGTAAGGAAGACCACACCTTCCTTCGTATCTGCAAAATAAAAGACAACCTGCATGACAAAGAGTCGGGGGACAGATTTTTGAAGTGTATTATTTAGTACTTACACAAAGAAGTGAAATTGTACTCTGAAGCTTGCATGGTATCTCCCCTCATTAGCTTTTCTCTTGTCCAATTCAGTTTCAACTTTTGCATCCTGAAATAACATTTACAACACCAGTTAGAATGTACAGCTTACTGGCATCCTTATCAGCAGAAAGAGCCATGCCACAAGACTAAGAAAGTTATCAATAGATAATTTTCTCAGCTTTTACCTGAACATTGCCATGAGGATCCCTTTCAAGAAGAAGTTGCTCCTGAATGGTTTTGGGAAGAAAAGGTCAAACAGCCGCCAGGACTCTGGCTCAAGCTTGCTTTTCCAGGCCCCTGCCTCATCAACATCATGTGCCAAGATTTCATTCAATTCTGCAATGAGTTTTTCAACGTGCAAAAGAAAATGAGTGGTATTGGTAATACAATAATCTATGGCAACACAAAATGAGAGAGCATAATTGAAAACTCTGGGATGAAATCAATCACCAGGTTGCCCAAACTCACATTAGTGAAAACATTTCCCAGCATGTGGATGAAAGCAACAGGATAGATCTTTGCATACAGCATACTGCATCAGCAAACAAAAACATCGGCTCAACAAATTAATCATATGGATAAACCAATCATATAATGGTCAAATGTAACATTCAATCTTTTGTTTCTTTGACTGCTGAGATCTGCCTGTATATAAAGAAAAAAGACGAGAAAAGGAAATGTGGACTGCGAAGGGGACAAAGCTGCGGAGTAAGCAGCAGAAATTTCACGAAGGGAGAGATTTTTTTTTGACTCACGGAGTAGGAGAGGTGAGGGAAGCACGAGGCGCGGTGATGCCAGCCATCAGCCCCGCTGGCAACAGGGGCGTTTGGGGGAGAGCCGCTAGGTGGCGTCGGCGTTGCGGGCGTCTAGCCGTCGTAAGAGCGCGCGAGCCGGCATCGGGGGCGGCGCGTGGCCCCGACCTCCGCCTTTGCACGCCATCCCCATGGCTAGGGTTAGGGTTGCATCTGATTCCACGACACGAAGCGAGCAACGATGAGCTCCCGACGACGACGGCAAGGAAATCAAGTTGCGAACACTGGAGAGAAGATGAGGGAAGATGCAGCGCCGTCAGGGAGGCTTGGGCGGTGATAGAGGCGGCGGCGATGCCGTTGGGAGCAGGCAGTGGAGGAGGAAACAAGAGAGAGAAAGGGCGAGGGGTGAGTGGGAGGGGGTGGCGGCTCGGGATGAGGACGCACGGGGACGACGGAGCGGTGGGGGGACTTCTTTGCAAATGTAACGGCGGGCGGTTGTATGCAAAATGGTCGCAAAATCGGAATTTCGTCTTCTTGGTAGTGGAATATTTTGGAACGCGGGGGGTTTTGCGAAAGAAAAACGAAC
Organism: Cenchrus fungigraminus; assembly: GCA_036936925.1. Taxonomy (NCBI): domain Eukaryota; kingdom Viridiplantae; phylum Streptophyta; class Magnoliopsida; order Poales; family Poaceae; genus Cenchrus; species Cenchrus fungigraminus. The sequence goes on along the minus strand of CM072770.1, from coordinate 120,644,015 downwards.
GCAGTTACTGTAGCGGAGGGACCTCACTGGACGCGGAACAGAATAACGGACAAAAGGAAGGGCTTTTCCGAAAAATTCCACACGACGCTGGCGCTCTGTGGGCTGTTGGATCGGGACGATCGGACAGACGCGAATAAGGGGCGACGTAGCCACGCCCAGAGGCCTCCGCAGAGGCCACGGATTGATGGGTGTTGATTGCTAGCCGAGGTCTATCAGTGTGAGCCCTTCAACTGACCAAGAGGCGTACGGCCCATAGTCAGATTCAACGCACTTGCCTCGAGTTATTTTCTATTCCTTGTATTGGTGTATTGGCAGACATTGGATCCAGACATCTAGTCATACAGCCCTTTTCAGAGACAACTTTTTGGTAAATACTCCCTTCGTCCCGCTTTCATTGTTGCTCGGGAACTGGAATGCCCTCACAGGCTCAATTTTCTAGCGACCGTGATAAAGGGACAGAGGGTGTAGTGCTCTAGTGCGCTCTTTTAAATGAAACAGCACAAATCTCGAAGGAGTCTAAAGTTATTCAATAATTTAATCCATCAGGTCCTGCCCGGCCCAGTCAAGACCAAAACTCAAGATCAGATAATTAGTGCGCTAACGACGTGTGGTAAAGCAATGATTCAACCTAAGTTTTAAGGTTTTTCCATGATCGTATACTCCCTCCATACTCATAAAATATGTCGTTTTGGACAAGATTTCAGTTAAACATTGGGAATATAAATCATGAATAACTTTTAAGTTGTTGAGTTTGAAAATGTGAAAACTACGTGAATAGATTTGTCTTGCAAAATACTTTCACAAAAGTATAGTTATGTTAGTTTTAAACAAATACTTTTATAAAAATAAGAAGTCAAAGTTATGTATTGGAGATCATGTCGCTGTCCTAAACGACATGTTTTATGAGTATGGAGAGAGTATATAGTTTTAGCATTCAAAGTTTGTTCCAAAACAAATGTAGTTTTAGCAACTCTCTCTATATCTCCTCCTCCACCCCTACTCGCTTCCTATAAACTACCTACATCTCTCTTCTTTTTAAATTCCCGTGACAAATTCTAAAACTACACTTGTTTTGAAACGAGGGTAGTAGTATATCATTAAGAGGGGGCAAATGTTGTTATTATTTATTAAAAAGAGGGAGAGGCTAGTAGCTCCCATCCAAGACCAGACTCTTTATCGTGATCGAGAGTGGAGACCGAAGAAGACCCTGGTATTAAGGTTAGGTCTTATTCCTCCATCTTTTTTTATAGAGAGACACCAAAAGGGTGTTTTGGTGTACTCGTATCTGATTCATATCAATGAAAATAATTGACAATACAAGGGAAAGACAACTTGACGCACAACGACGCAAAGAAAATAAAATTACATTGAAGAGCACTCTGGTCGTTTTCTTCCTTCCAAAGTTCATCATTCATCAGAGCTTGAAAAATACACTGGAAAGGCAACAAGGGAAAGGACCACATGCAAACATCATCGCCACACAAGGCTTTGAAGACCGCAAAAACCACCTGCTGCTTACAACGAGATCTAGCAAACGCTGAAAGAACATCGGCTGGGGCAAAACCCTAAGCAACGCAGACTTGCAATCCGTCATCACCAAACCAGCAGGTTGAAGAAACCGGAACTTGACGAAGAACAGATCGAAGAAAGAGATAAAAAGCCCCCCAACAAAGGACAGCCAACTACATCTCCTGACGAACACACCAACTGCAAAGATCTGAAGATAATCTACAGATTTGGCAGAATCAACTCTCACTGGCCCTTCGTCGGCGCCGGAAAGAACGTCGTCGAGGTAGGGAGAGGCCGGAGAGACCTTATTCCATAGTGTCATCTTCACCACCACCTTGTTGATGTCGCTGGAAACCAAACCTAAAAGGAAAAAACTAGACCTACGAAAGGAAACGGGTCCCCGCTCCTCACCCTAACGACGCCGGCGAGGCCACCGGAGCGTAGAGGAGGGGGGCCGTCGGGGACGGGACGTGGGCGGCGAGAGGGCAGGCGGCGACGGCTATTAGGGTTGTGCGTGATGTGGCAGTTTTATCTCCCGCTCAGTGCTCCTTGTTAGGATAGAGATTGAAGCATTCAAAATCGGTAATTGTTTTCCACGGGCGTCCGCCCGCCCTCTCTGTTGGTGGGCCACGATGTCAAGCCCAACAACGAACCCCGCTCCTTCATTACCATCGTCCAGGCATTCTTATCCACTCGTTTCTCGTTCCTATCCACTTGCCTGTCATCATCTCCAAGCACACGTCGTTGCTCCTGCCTGAAAGGATCTTGATGTCGTCTAGAGGGGGTGAATAGACAAATCTGCACTTATTAAAAACTTCAACCCACTGTTAGTACTGAAACCGGTCAGACCAGTTTTGCTAACCAGAAAACCAACAGTCAAGTATAAGCCATCTACGAGTTCTAGCACAAATCAAACTTGGTGTAGGACTTTCACAAGTGTTTTCAAGAGTGTCAATGAAGTCCCTGCACACAGCACAAGCACACCAAAGTAGATCGAAGCGGAAGCACAAAGATTAAGCTAGAAACAACTTACGGTAAAGCAAGCAAAATATAACGAAGTAAAGGCACAAAGACACCAGATTTATCCTGTGGTTCAGCTCGCCACAAAGGCTGACCTACGTCCACGTTGTTGAGGTAAGCCACAAGGGTTTTGGGATCTCTTTCAATCCGCTCCTCTCTCAGACACCTATCTCCAAGGCAATAGATGGAGTGATCCACTATCTTTGATTTGCAATTACAAACTTCTTGGAGTTGCCACACAACGATCGGGAGCTTCCAAGCGACTTCTAGCCGTCTAGGAGCCAAGGGATCCAAGAGTAAAATATGCTTCACAAGATATTCAACAAAATCAGTAGGTGCTCAAGTGTGGGATTGCTCACTAGGCTTCACAAAGGTCTCTAAACTCTCACACAAGTCACTCTGTCGACCCAACTCAAGGATAGGGCACTAAAGGCTTGAATCTCACTTAGAGAGGTTGGGGAGAGCTCAGCTGGGGTTCTGGAAGGCTTGAATCTCAATTACAAAGAGGAGCTAATGGGTATAAATACCTAACTCTCACAAAACTAGTTGTTAGTCTGTCAGACAAAACCGGTCAGACTGGTTTGCCAAACCGGTCAGACCGGTTTTCAAACCAACTAGCCGTTGGACTATGTCAGTGCCTAAACCGGTCAGACCGGTTTGGGCCAGAGAACCCTACCAAGGTTTAGATTTCACGAGTTAGTCTCTCAAGGGTTCACTTGAGCACTTTTTGATGTTTGTTGTCCAACCAATGTTGCAACCCTCCTGATAGTACGGCATACCTAAACTCAAGATAAAAGATAAACCCTAATTGATCTACTTGAGCTTGAATCCACCAAGGCATGTCGGTATTTGATCTTCAATAATTTGAGGGCTTCCAATTGCGTATACCAGGTGAGCACATGTAATGGATGTATAAGTGTAAGCATGTGCTTGAGCATATCCACCTTGAGCTAGTGACTTAGAATTCTTCCATATAGTAGAGAGTCATCCACTTTGAATTCTAGAGCTATTCCAATTTATCAATCATGACACTAGATGCAATTCATCACTTTCCTCGGTAGTCTTGGATATGATACTTCGAAATCCCTTGATGCTATCAACTTCACTTTAGCAATCTTGCTCATGGTCGCTATCCATAGCTTTTGCTTGGTTCCTCGTTTTAGCCATCTTGATTTCTTCATCACTTATCTTCGCCACAATTGAGTCAAGCCTTGCACTATGGAGAGAGTTCCATTTGAGATGCCACTCAAACAAATGTCCTTTGATTGATAAGAGATATCCTTCCTTTGCAAACTTCCATTTATAGGTCCATCACAATAGAGGTAACCACATGACCTTTCTCAAAGCTCTACTTGAAGTCTTGCAAATAGTTTCTTTGTATGAGTCAATATCCTCCATTTGATGTAAGAGTGAAATCCACTTGATATCATACTCGAAAAACTCATTATATAGTTCATCAAGTCTTGTATCAATCATGAAATCCTCTTGATGCTATAGTCTTTTTTGACTTAGTTCTCCCATTTTATATCACAAGCTTCTCCTTTCTACACAATATGCTTTGCTTAACATATAGAAGCCAACCAAGTAATATGACATAATCATGCCTCTATCTTTGCTTTTCTTTTACTTAGGATCACTTGTTGTATGTCTCATGTAAACTTTAATGGGAGGAACACATTAACCAAATCATGACATTCATCTTTAGTATGCTTGCATACTCTCCATGTATAATGTTATGACCAACACTTGTCTTCTTTGCAATATGAGCCAAATGCATGATCTTACACACGAATATCATTTATCAATAATCAACAACATTCTCACATGCTTCACAAGAGTGTTAGTGATTTAATCAAGTTGTCGCTCAACTCACCAAAACCCACTTAGGACTTGATTGCACTTACTCTGCCAAACATGAGTTCAGAGCTCAGATGGATTATCGCCACATGGGAAATATGGTGTGCACTTGGGAAATACAACGTCAACTGTCCCCATGCATCATTTCAGAGCTCTGTGGAAGAGCCTAAGGGGGGCAGTGCTTCGTATCCAGGCATTGACAGTGGTGGCCATCATCCTCAGTTTCTTCCTTGCTGCCTTTGGGTCATGCCGCCGCTAGTCCAATCGCTAGATAGTCCAAAAGGGTTTTTTTGCTGCACAAGCTTTATCCCTTTCTCTTGTGACCTACATCATTGGTCTAATGCAATCTTCATTAGTGAAGAGTGATATGTATCCAATATGAACCTTGTCCTTGTTCACCCTCTTTGTGTGTATTGATCCAGTCACCACCTACAATGGTCATGATTACAAGGGCCCGCTCTCAAAGATGGCATATGGGATTTGTCTCAATTTTGGATATGTCCTGCTGATGAGTATCTCAACCACTTCCAACGATGTTGGTAGGGTATCCATCATCATGTTGACTGCCATCACTTTCATCAAGGGTTTTCATGGATCATTGGCACTTGCACAACAAAGCAGAATGTGAAAGATGTTACTACAAGCGGATCATAAGCGTGGGTGTGTTGAAGTTTTAAGATATCATTATTCCACACTATTGGAAGGTACAATACGTGAACATTGTACCATCCCAGGGATAGTCTATAGGACCAGTTAATCTGGATGAAGTGGATATGCTATTAAAGGAAAATGAGGATGAGCTATTATCATCTTGGTATAATGTGTGTGTTGCCTTGTGTATGTCTCAGGATATGCAACAACATTTTTCTTGGGCTGGGTTATGGTACACGTAAACCAGATCCTAGTGCCCTGAAGGACATTGACTACAAGTTGGCCTTGAAGATGATTGAGAATGAGTTAGCATCTGTGTTTGAGGTGTTTTTTTACTGGTAACTCATTCTTTCACTACTATCAAGCAAAAACTTCTAGTTTGTGGGCACTGGCTTCATTCATTGGGATATGTTTTGTTGGGGTAGCAACTGCGATTCTAGCTGGGACATCGAGGATGACTAATAACCACATCAGTATTGGTGTTGGTGGTTGCACTAAGGTTGTGCACACCACAACTACCGATCTTGTTATGACTTTCTTCATATTGGTGTCCCTAGGTCTATTGCAGTCGATGCACTTGATTTGGTGTTGGACATCAAACTGGGCGAGAGTCACCATTACTTGCGCGTATGCCAGGAACCATAGGAATGAAAAGATTGGTGGCTACAAAACACCATACTGGTGGCCATGGTGGATGAGATTGAAAGCGTTAGTAGCTACCAGCACTAATTGGTTTGACAAAAACCTGTGGCAAAATAAGATCGGCCAATATTCAATGCTACCTGAAAGGAGATTAATTGTTAAGGAGGAAGAAAAAGGTGAAGAAAGGTTCATAAGCCCAAAGTGCCGCGATTATGACAGTGTTTACGAGAAATGTGTTGACTTGTGTACATGTGTCTATAAGACGTTTGGAGTGGACTACATCAGGCAGGTTCTCTAGGACCTGCTAGGAAACGACACCAACAAAAAGGATGTTGTTAGGTTGGAGGACGAGGTGAAGGAATCTGTTGTTGATTTTCTTGGTAAGGTCCAGACCAACATATTAGATGAGATTTGGTTTCCCTCTTCTTTAAACCATCCAACTATCAAATGTTGTTTTCCCTACTCCGACTCTGAGAATATTAATGTTACCATACGTAAGCAATCACATAGTTATAGATATGTGAGATGTGTTATGATGTGGCACACTGTGACATGGTTATGTGAACTAGTAGAGCAGGAGCAGGAGAAGCAGGATGATGTAGGAGCAGGTTGTCTAGAAAAAGCAACAGCAGAAAGGAGGGATGAGAAGAACCGGAATCGGCACGTGGAAAACGCTCTGTCCAAGTATTGCGTTCACTTGGTGGTGTCAGCACCAGAGTTACTCCCTAAGCCGGTTTTGGAGACGATGAAGGCGTACAAAGAATTTGTGGGGTTGCGAAGGAGGGAACTGCTTGAGGACGGGAGCACAAACTTGGTGGCAATGTGAGACCCTGAATTTTGGACAGATCTAGAATGTAATTTCAGTGACCTGTTTGATTCGGACAACCGTTGGTCTCCTACGGATGTGGTTTTGTGTGGAGTGGGTCTGGCAAAGGAGCTTCTCCATGACCACCCTCTGCTACATGGCGCAACACGTTGCTACGAGACCAGTCTCAGTGGAAGGGGTCACGGGGGAGTTTCCAAGAGTGACACATCATTTTTATTGTATTGGTTTGCGGGATGACACACTGTCTCTCAATGCACAGGGTCATAGCACAGTTTCATAGGTTACTGTAAATATGTAATTGTTGCATGTTAGTTGGTCAATTGTGCTATAAAAATTGTGTCAACTCGTCTCAGTGGGAGGGTTATGGGGTGTCATTCCTAGGACTTCGCGCCAACCTGGGGTCATGAGGATGGTCGGTTTCCTCTCTCTCCTATTAAATATCATGTCATGTCATCTCTTTTACATATGTGGCACCCTATTTAATGTCTATGACCCTCCCATTGAGACTGGCTTGACCCCTAGGAGACGCTGATGCATGTGTGGGTCCGGCTGTTGGTCTATGCAGCGACGTTGGGCAACATGGAGGCGCACATGCGGCGCCTCGCACAGGGTGGAGAGTTCATCACCCATCTCTGGGCTTTGCTCTATCACTATAGATGTCCATTCGGGCCGCCCGGCACGGCCCTAGCCCGGGCTCGGCATGGCCCGGTGAACTTCGTGTCGGGCCTGGCCCGACACTACACTCCACCGTGCCGTGTCGTGCCCGCCCACGGGCTGCGTCGACGGCCCAAGCCCGGGCCCGCGGGCCTGTTTCATGCCGGGCCAGCCCGAGATAGCACGGCCTGCGAGCGCCCACGGGTGGCCCGAAGCCCGCACCAACCGCACCAGCAGAGGAGAGGAGGGGAGAGTGGGCGCGGGCGCGCGGCACCGCTGCGTCGGCGGCCGAGAGGAGGCAGCCCAGATGGAGAACGACAACACGCCGGCGGAGGAAAAGATGAGAGGGGGCGCGGCGTCACCGCGCCGGCGGTGGAGTGCAGGCTCGCGCCGTGGGGGCGAGCAGGCGGCCGCGCCGGCCGTCGACCTCCGCGCGCGGGGGCTGCCGCCTGCCGAGCAGGGCCGATGGAAGCGGTGGAGGAAGAAGGCGACGGAAGCCGGAAGGGAAGGTCCAACTGCGCGCGGAGGTAGGGGCGAGCGGCGGAGGGCGGACGGGAGGTGGTGGCGGGATTCGGTCGCGGCGGAAGGGATGGGGTGCGACGAGGCGTCCGCGTCCCGCGTCCAGCGAAGGGGCGGCGACTACTGTGTGGAGAGTGGAGAACTGGAGATTAGGGTTTAGGAGCTTGCTTATATATGATGGGCGTGATAGGTGGGCCGCTGTCGGGCCGGCCTGCTAACTGCGTGTCGGGCCGGGCCGCCCGACGTGCTGGGGTGCCAGCCCGCGCCCGGCACGTGGTACCGGGTCGTGCCAGCCCGGGCCCGCGGATAAACGGGTCGTGCCGTGCTTGGACCGGGCCAAAATTCCGTGCTTTCGGGCGGGCCACCGTACTGCGGGCCATTTGGCCATCTATATCTACCACATTGACATCTGTGAGTGGAAAATCCTAGTAAAGGAGAAGAATCTGCACCTCGCCACTGCTGAGGACTTGGAGATGCTCAAAGAAAATAACCACGCCGTCGTCAGCGCCATGTTTTTGTTGTACTTGTTAGTTCTTCAGCACCGTACTACGGAGCACTACTTAAATCCAACAGATACACCAAAATACTACTACCTTCTTTCTTTTCTTTTGTGAAATTCCTATACGCCTTTAATTTCCCCCATTTCAAATCCACATGAAGTCTGATTCTTCAAAGGAGAGTGGGACTGGTCTACAAGTTTTCAGAATTTAGTTCACATTTTTTTCGTACTAATAAAAAAATCAAAGGATCTACTTACTTCTGAAGACCCCTCTTCCAAACAGGGCCTTCGGTATTCAGTTTAACAATGATGATAGTTGTACAGTTATACCTTTGCTTCGAGACTATTTTAACACTTTGAACTGTCCTCTTTTTTTACAGAAGAACAAACATTGTTATGACGAAGTTTTTGCTGCTGCGTCAAGGCTAGAAGTTGGTGTCCCGTTTTACCTGATTTCTAATTATAGTTTAGATGTGAAGTTCCGCAATTTTATAGGTCGCTGGGAGAACACCGACTGCTAACATTGTATTCGTGAACAAAGAGAATCTTTACAAGACCTAAAGTGGGGGATTTTTGCCACCCCACTGAGCCACATCGTCAAGAAAGGGAGAGATGTCTGATCGCTCGTGGATGGCTCGGATCATTCACAGATATTGTTCATGCGGGACCCACACTATGTTTAGGTGACACCCACGTGCGGGACCCACGTGGATTCATGAGATATTCGTATGGGACCCACAATTCTATTGTGGGATTTATGATTAAAAATTTATGTTTTCTCATTCTGTAAGCGGAAAAAACCTTAACAACGATTTTTAAAATTATGTATTCCTAATTTCACTTTTAAATTATATTATTCAATATTTTCTCTCGGATTTTGTTCAGTTACAAACGACTTCTCAAATTATATTTCCATCGAATTTGTGTTCTAACTTCTTCAAAAACAATGCTCTCAAAAACTATGAATTTACATAAATTATATATAATATTTTACAAACTTCTTATTTATTTTATTTCCATAAAATTATAATGTAAATCATTATGACCGACATAGTGTAGCGTGTATATCAGCCTATGTAGTATGTAATCCAGGCATCACTCAGGTAATTTTACAAAGCCCCCTCGAATTTTGTGAAAATAGTATTTGATCAACCACTCTCAGGTTATGTGGAAAGCACCTCGAGTTTTGAACGAATGCCAACAAGGCTGCCACTTTTACAAAGTCACCATAAACTTTATCAAAATTAATATGTAGTCCAGCCCACAAAGATAATTTTATGAAAACCCCTCAAACTTTGCAAAAATATATTTTCATTCCAACAGCCTCTCAAACAGCTTTATGAAAACCCCCTAGAGCTTTCAAGGAATGCCAAGCGGGTTGCTAATTATATAGGACTCACTCAAACTTTATCGAAAATAAATAGTAGTCCAACTACTGCTCCGACATTTTAATTAAGCCCCCTCAAGTTTAAAAAACTAACATTTTTTTAAGCCACATTTCAGAAATTTTTACGACATCTACCTCGATCAAGCCACATCTCATGTAATTTTATTATAATAATTAACCCGCGATCCTTACATCTCCAACAAACTTGAACTTTACAGGAACTAATACATAGTCCACAAACTTTTATGGAAAAGACCATAAACTTTCTACAAATCTAACCACAACTCGAAAATTTTGCGGAAAGTCCCCTAACTCTATCATAATGAATCCATGGTCCTTGCTATTTAATCCACAACCCAAAATCATGTAAAATATCCACAACCTTTTTACCAATCACTGGGCTACATGTCATGACGCGGCAACGCCGCGCCAGTCTTTCTTGTGTTTATCTAGGATGGGGGCATTTTGCATATATTCGGATAATCACGATCCAAACCAGAGCGTATTCTACAAATAATCGGATCGTGATCAATAACCGCAATACGAACCAGGGGTCTAAATGTAAATAGAAGGGGTGTTTTCGCAGCGATCCAATTTAGGGGGCATTGTGTAATATTTTGGCCGCGGCACCTTGAGAGCCGACGAGTTCGCCTAGCCGCCGGCAACCCCTGCTCGCCCTTTCGCGCTACATCCCCCGAGCGTCCACTGCCTCCGGCCACCCTCGCAAGCGACGCCAGGCCCTAAAATGCCCCCGGGTCAGAAGACCCTGGCGGCGAGCTAGAGCTGGCGGCGTTGGGGTTCGTCTTAGCTTTGCTGCATCCAGGTAGCATTGCAGAGTGAGAATGACTGGCAGGAGATCGCCACTGTAGCCCGTAGGCTGCTGCACGGGCGAGCAGGTAGGCAGAGCTTAGCTGGTGAAATCTCTCAAAACAGTAATTCAACCTGATCCAAAGCAGTAAATCAACCCGATTTCGCTGTCCCTTTTACTCTTAGTTTTATATGGGAGATCATGTTCTTGTAGGTACTCAGCATCAAGAACTTGATCAGCTAGCATCTGTGCTCTGCTGTCTGCATAAAGAAAACATCACTGAGACACTGAAAGCATCCATTAGGTTGCACTGTTTCAGGCACATTGCATGGAGAATCTCAGTTCGGCATTTTTTTCTAGTACAATTTATTCAGGTGCAGTAGTCGCTGCAATGATATGAATAGTACTGAAGTACAGCACCGAAGGAACCGACAGCGAAATTTGCTACCGAATGAGTTGTTTTCTTTCCCTCTTGAAAAAAAATTGGTTCCTTCGGTTAAAATCGGAACCGAACCAAAAGAATCGAAACCGAAATTCGTCGGTTCTTACATCTGAAAAGAATTGATCGGTTTCTTAATCTTGGGAACGAATTTTCACAAGAACCGAGGAACTGAACCGATCGATTTGGTTAGAACCAAATGACCACGGCGAGGCCTATATATAGACCAAAGGGAAATGGAGGTGGCTGGGCCCGGCGACGCTTTGGTGGGGGAGCGTGGCGGCGGAGCCAGCGCCGGAGTGGCGCGGCGCGGGAGGAGGTGGCATGCTCGGTGATCAGGCGGAGTTGCTGCGGGAGCAAGGAGTGGAGGAGCGAGATCCTAGAGCTTTAGAGCATCGGATGGAGATGGAGCTTCACACTCAGCACGGAAGGTGGGGAGGGCGGCGGCGACCAGGCGCCGTGGGCGGGCGAACCGAAGATGTACCGAAGGGACAGCACCAAATTCGAGACGGAAACCAGGGGGCATTTTGCATATATTTGGATCGTGATTAATAATCGCGATCCAAATTAGGGGTTATGAATTTCGGATCGCGATCGATAACCGCAATTCAAATTAGGGGTTTATATGTAAATAACAGGGGTCTCTACCTAAATATTTTGGGGGTGAAATTTTGCTACTCAATGAGTTGTTTTTTCCCTCTCGAAAAAAATCGGTTCCTTCGGTTGAAATTGGAATCGAACCAAAAGAACCGAACTGAAATTCGTCGGTTCAAAGAACTAACGGTTGACTTATCTAAGCTTGACTTATTTCGACTTGTCTCGGCTTATATCCTCTCACACAATCCTATTCAATCTACCAGCCGAGCACTATTTATTCTACCAGCCGAACAGACTCTTAAGAACCGACGGTTCCTTAATCTTGGGAACCGAATTTTGATAACAACCGAGGAACCGAATGGATCGGTTTGGTTAGAACGGAATGGTGTGGGCGAGACCTAGCTATATATACGGGAGAAAGTAGACCCAAAGAGCTTACTCGCTTCAGTTCTCCTCTGACCTCTCATTCTCTGTTATCTCTCTTTGTCCGAGTTTGGGATTGGATGTCATCATCAAATTATGGTGCTGCCTTACTAAGGAATGTGGTAGCCCTCGCCAGCGACGCACGGGCCTAAAGCTAAAATGCTCCAGACTAGGAGACGTCTTGGCGGCCTCGCACGAGCCGCAGCTCAACGCATCGGAGACATCAGCCGTGGTGGTCGTTGGTGATGCAACCCCCGGCGGACGCGGCGCGGCGCAAACGGAAGCGGCAGCGGCAGGAGAAGCTGAGCGTGTCGGCGTCCTTTCTTCGAGCAGCTGGTGCAGCGGCTGACGGAGCACCAGCTGAGCCTCCGCCACCAGTTCTTCATGGACGCCATGGAGCGCCGTGAGCTGGAGCGCGCCGCCCGCAACGAGGCGTGGCGGCAGCCGACATCATCTCCATGGCAATCGCGTAGGCTGCACTGGTGAAATGTTTGTGCTCTGCACATGTCTGATGCAAATGTTCATGCGTCAGAGTTTCAGAACACCACAGTTTCGGCAGCCAATTTCCAAACATCCTCTTTTTTTTAGCAGGCACTGACTGATATACAGCAAATAGACTCCAGTAAGCAAATTTGTGACACGATTTCATGTCTTCTGGAAACCTGTACGTGCGCAACTGCTCAAACATCAAGCTACTGTTCAGCATCGTGAAGCCTACTCATGTTCTGCTTCTTGTTACATCATGAACACATGCACGTCTATATGTTGGTTCGGTGTTAAAGCCTTTAAGGTCAGAGTTTCAGGATCTCATCAGGTTCTTTGTTTTCTGCAGGTGCGATGGACTTTGGATTAGGTGTTTTCTAGAGAACAGCTCAAGCTTGAATCGGTAGCCAGACACATTCAGAAGAAAGGATCACCGGCGGTCACAAGCACAGCAGCTCGATCAAGCCATTCAGCTCCTTGTAACTGCCCATCCCTTTGTCCTAAAGTGACCTCATAAAATCCACTCTCTTTGGCATAATAAGATGTATAGTTTACAAAAAAAATAAAGATATTTAGTCTTTTGTACCATCACAAAATTAATCGCATTAAAATGCCATTTTTCTTTTGTTCAAGTCTGGACTCGAGTAGGATCCTATTGTAAGTGTCACAGGTGGGGCCTTTTATGGTAAAGCGTTAAATGCCACAATATCATAATTAGAGATTTGATTGATCGGTACCAACCAAATTTCCAATTGAGGGGATATCTCGAATTGAAGAAAAAGAGCGAATGCAAACCACTATGAATGTCCCTGTCTTTCTGGATGGACACGGTCTGCCATTTTAACATTGCAGTTTCGACAGCATATTTTCAAACTGCCTCTTAGCAGGTACTGATATACAGCAAACATACTCTAGTTTTTTTTTGTCCCAGTAAACATGCTCAAGGCTCAAGGTACTGTTCACATCATTGCAGCGATTACTACACCTGAAGAAATTGTACTAGAAAAGTGCTGAACTGAGATGCTTCATGTAATGCGCCTGCAACATGATGGATGTTTTCAGTGATGCTTTCTTAATGCAGACAGCGGAGCACACATTCTAGCTCATCACTTGGTAGGCTGCATGTACTTGGTGCTGAGTACCTGCAATAACCTGCCGGAAATCAAGTCGGATTACTGCTTTGGACCTGCCGGAAGGCCAGGCCTGGCTATAAGTAGGAGATGGCTGATACTTTCATGAACTACAAACATGAAGTATATGGGAACGGGCAGAACATTTCTCAGCAACCTACTTGCTCAGATCCACTTCAGTTCTCGTCTCATTCCTCCGTCTCGCTTCGCTAGAACTTGGGATTGGGAGTCATCATGAATTTACAGGGCTGCATTTTACAAGGAGTTGGTATGTTGCTACTCCTGTTTTGCTTGTTACATCATGCAAACAGGCGCAGGGGCGGTTGCAACTTGCAAGTAGTTGATCCAGTTCAAGTCTATATGATGCTTCAATGTTTAAGGTCCGTGTCCCCTGAACTCATCAGGTTCTTTGTTTTCTCCAGGTGCTACGTCTTCTGCTTCAGCTGTTTTCTGGAGAACAGCTCAAGTTGGATTTGGCAACCAGACATATTCAGAGCAAAGGATCACCAGTGTTACAAGTTACGATGGGGCTGTCATAACCAGTGGATTTGGAAGCATAAACCAAAGTTGAGAAATGTAGATCTGGGCGTTTTGGTATCTTTTCTGCCTTCCTATGTAGAACCAAAGGAAAGAACAAACGACCACGCAGTATTGCCCATACAACACTACATGCCTTTTTTGTAAACATTTTTGTTGACATGAAACTCTGGAAAGTTGCTAGCTATACAGAAGGAAGGATGTCGAGGGCCACTTCCTTCAACGAGGGCATTTCGTCTTGTTGATGCAAGCAGATGTAGCTGCCAGACGTTGCTTTTCTCAGGACCTTCCAAGGTTCAGGGTAGCACCTGCCAGATAGTAATGTTTGGCATAATTAGATATCTATTCTTGGTTTACAAAGCAATATGCAGTCTTTGACCCATGTGACAAAGTTCCGTTTTTTTCTTAAACCTAAATTACAGTTAGCAACATAATTAGGATCCTCTACGAAGTGTGACAGGTGAGGCCTTTCATAGTGAAGTTTTGAGGGTCACAATAGTCAACATTTCATTATTAGTGGTTTTGAGTAATCCCTAAATGATATCAACAAAATTCTACGAGGAATCTATGCCAACCTTGCTTATGCAAATGCATGTAGTGCTAGATTTGAGTATTTGACAACTCATTGTAACAGGCATAAGATTAGAATGCAAACCTGAAAAGTGTTCCCCCTTTGACTCCCTTGAAATTGTGAATATAGTAAACTGTGTCCAGTTTTGGGAGAAATGTTTTGGAAAGCTCAGCAAGCTTCGGGTAGAAGAATGATGGATAGTCTTTGCTAGTCAAGGAATTAGAGGTTCACAAGCATACATTTTTTAGTGTAGTCAGCATAAGATGTCTTCTTTTGAGAAAGGTGCTTCTCAATGCAGGATGTTCCCATAATGGACAGTGCAGAACAATGTGGTTAACATAGACAGGAACCATTAACTAGTGCATTAGAGAATCTTCGTATATACAGAAAAGGATACACCCACTTCTTATTCGATCTAGTTCTCCATTGAATATTATCAATTTCCGGTTGGTTCCAACAACTGCTTCCTTGTAAAGCTCTTCAACTACAAGCATTTCTGTAAGCCACCATATTACTAACGAGGTAAGCTCAAGTTTAATAGATCAGTACTAATGGAGGGGATATCTAAAATTTAAGCAAAAGGGATAATGCAAAACCATTGACATTGAAGTAAGGATAAGCCACAAGGAATGTCTCGTCTTCTGGTTTGACACGATCTGCCATTTTCACTTTTGTTGTAAAACCAAAATCTTCAAATAAGGATGGTTTTGTTAGATAATCTAGCTTTAGTGAACATCCTTCAAAGGCTGATTGTCTTGCAAAAGAAACCTCATTTGCCTCAGGAAAGAACTGAAAACATGAGATAGGAACAATGGAGTCAACCAGGAGTGTTCAGGTGATAAAGGCTAGGGCACATAACTAGTGCATGTACCATCTCCAATAAAAGTTGCCAAGGGAAAACCACACGTAACTCTGCCCTTTTGCTATTTCAGCATTTCTAAATGATGCAGTAATCATTCACAAACATGCACATTAATGACTAAAAAATTCAGAATTCCAGATAAGGACGTACTACTCTGGTTCGAGTAGCTTTCTCTGCAGGTACAAAGCGATCACAAAATTCTCTAATGAGAAGCATGCTTCCAGTCATCTCATTTCCTCCTTCGCCATCACCTAAAAGCAAGAATAGAAACAAACTAAGCATTTCCACCCAATATATAAATTGTTTCAGACATTCATATTCTTTAATGTAAATCAACATAGAGCTTCCAGCACTTGTCTAAAATTATTTTTACCCTTATGCCTTTTTAACTGATTGATATCACCTCTCATGAGGTATCTTTTGCAATGTGTAATAAGTGAAGGGCATTAAAGTCACTTCGACATTTTCTTAGTTCAGGTCCTTAAGTTAGAATGAATTATGTTCGGAATCAGCGGGAGTAGGTATACAAAAGGTCAACGATCTCGAACCTGGTACACTTTGTAGTCCAGCTGTAGGGAACTCGATTTCCTGTAATATGTTACATCATAGTCTCTTGATAGTTGACACACAAAAAAAATCCAATTCGGTGATCAGATTGTTAGCTGACCAGTAGTTGCTTTCCATCCTTAAGAGCTAATTGAGCAGCTTCTTTAGCCTGAAATCACTACAGATATATCCCGTTAGTCATCCAATTATCCAGTTTCTTTTGAAAATAAGCACACCTGAAAGTACAAATAATTGCTGTCATCCAAAAGGTACAGCTAAATGCAAAGTTTGTGGCAGCACAGCAGCAACAACAGTGACTATGTGATACCAAATAATAAGGTACTGGCTAGGTAAGGGTGAGGTCAGTCTCATAAGTGCTGGGTTTGTCTCAGTAACCAGGAGAGGAGACTCTGATCAGCCTGGTTTTAAAATTTGTTTATTTCATTGCTTGATTCCAAATGGCGTACATTGGGTCCCTTTATATACAGGGAGGACCGAATTGACACCTAAGAACTGACCTTGACTGCTATAGAATCCAACTTTATCTCTAATTTCATAAACAACCTCATCACTTTCTTAACCAGATAATCTCCTACCTTTATCTGACTTATTCCTACCTTAACCTGTGCTGAATGGACCTGGCCCATGGCCATAATACACCCCATAAAAGTTTGACATTTTGATGGGTAAATGGCATCACTAGTATATGCAAAGAAATTGCTGTCAGATAACTTGCCTTCTTTGAAAAGTGAAGCTCGCATACTTGAGACACATTATAAATGAAAAGTTATTGGGGAATGGGGACCCTGTCCCCCTGTTGAGTTCTCCAAAAAGAGATACATACTTGCAAAGCAACTAAGATAGGCATGCAAAACTGGCAGTGTCACAGGATCAAGTACGCCCCATATTGCTAGCGAGTTTCAAGAATTGAATTCTCCCACCAATTACCTGCGTCAGAAGTTCTGTGTAATCACTTGGGAACTTTACATCAGACACATTGCGAGAGCCTTGGTCTTCAGTGACAGCATGAACTTGGAACCTGATTCTTGAATTTCTTTTTGCCACAATGAACATACCACCAGTGCCACTGCCACTGCTGATTGTAGCAGGTACCTTTGAGAAACATAGAAAAATAATGAGAAAGGCTAAAACCAACGAGTAAGCAAAGAACAAAAGATAAAAATTGTTTGGGAGAGTGTACTTGTTTATTGGGAAAGGGAATTTTGGAGGTAATTGGAGGTTTAGCCATGGAGCCGATTGCCACGGCCATTAAAGCCTAGGTAGATGGATATGTGCGTGGGGGCTGGAGTGGGAAGAGGGAGGAAGGTGAGAGAAAGAGAAGGTGAGCAAATATTAAAGGGAAAATGGATAGCAATCTATTTGTTGGGCCTTACTGTGTGGTCTCCAGTTGCTGTTTTTTTTTAAATAAGCTATTCGTGTGGTCTCCAGTTGCTGTGGCAGGGACCATCTTGTCTGTTATGACAGTTGCATGAATTGTGTCAGCATGCTTTTTTCAGTTCCTAAGCAGACTGTTCTCCTACACTGCATATTTTAAAATATCTTAATTACATTAGGATATAAATTTTATTATTTTTACCCGCAAAAAAATAAATTTTATTATTTATGCACATAGCACCTTCTCAGAAAAAAAAAATATTAGCCCAAAAAATTGAATTGTGATACCCTTGTTTAAGATGGAAAATAAAGTCCATTAACCACCAACATGCAAATTCTGTCAGTACTCACATTATTCCTCTGGAGTTCATTTTATTTGTATGCCTTGGCACCGCATCAACATAAGAATCAAGGCCATAAGCTAGGTTTTCCACTTCCTCTCCCATTAACTCAGTTGTTTCCTTCGCTGATAAGATCCGCATTAACTGGTACCTCAGCTCTTCTAAGTTCTAACTGCAGAAGCCACCAGCAACCTATTATTGCTTTGCATTTGAAGTAGAAATAAGACACACGCCTCCACATTCATCCGTCCTCCAGCAGGTCAGGCAAAATATGTTTAGCTTAACACCATGCCTTTTGACATTGCACCTCAAAAGTAAATTGTTCAGGTTTAATCTGCACAAGAACAATTTGAATTTATTTAGTGCCTGCATGTTCCAAATACAAGACCACTGAATGCTAGCATAATCGGAGTGATTTGAGGATGAAGCATTTCTCACTGCTCTATAGTCCTGCACTTGTATGCACAATTTTACTGGAAAAGGAAACACTGTTCAGATCAGGCAACAGAGCAATCATCTTGTATGGGTGATGCTCAGCGTCATCTTCAAAGAAAATAAGAATCACAAATTATGAGTCCAATTGGCCCGTAGGATCAATTTTACTCAAAGGATCTGGTTTGAGGGTCCTGTATCTCACTTTGACAAACTCTCTCAAACATGGCCAGCCTCCAGCCAGGTTCCAATGTATGTTACCATGATGCTGTTTTGATTCTGTGATTGTGATCTTGAAGGAATCTCCACAGAAGAATTGAGTGACATCCAGCCCACTAGTACCGTGTAATTTTTCCAAAGACTTTCAATTCGGACATTCATGGCTTCTACCATATATCAGTGTTTGAAGCCATATGGTTGTGAATGCTCTCAAAGAACCCATCTGAATTACTTTTGATAACCATATCAATGGCTGTTCCATTTAACTTGCCTCTTCTATCAAAACAGAAAGACTATCAACTTCTTGGCATATCTGCTCAATCAAAGGGTGTGCATTATCATTTGATGAGAAGGAAACGACATCACCCTTCAGCTCAATCCAACTACACCCAGTCTCCTTCTTCAACCCTCGATCTTTCATGAGACCTCTGACACTGGCAGCACTGCTCCACATCTCTTTAGCAGCATATATGTTTGACAAGAGTGTATACATTCCTCCATCACTAGGTCTAGATTGAAGAACATTTTCTGCTATAAGTTCCCCAAGCTGTATATCCCCATGAGCATTGCATGCACTAAACAGAGTCTCCCATGCATTTATTTGAAGGTTGGAAGGGATTTTTCTTGTAAAATCATAAGCATGGTGTACAAACCCTGACCTTCCAAAGAGATCAACCATGCATGAATAGTGATCAGATCGTGGAATCAAGTTCCAGTCATGTTGCATACTTCTAAAATAGTGGCAGCCTTCATATAGATACCCTTTGTGTGCACAAGCAGACAACACACTCAGAAAAGTTGAATGATCTGGGGTAAATCCATCTCTGGTCATCCTGTCAAAGAGTTTCAGAGCTTCAGCAGCTAGACCGTGATAAGCATATGTCGCAATCATGGCATTCCATGTCACTGTGTCCCGTTGCATAATCATCTCGAAGACTTGTGAAGCTTCAGTAATTAATCCACACTTGGAGTACATAGATATTAATGAGCTCATCACTAAAGCATCATGCTCAAAACCAGTTTTGATCGCACAAACGTGCACCATTCTTCCACACCCAAGAGCAACAAGAGATGCACAGATAGAAATAATCACACTCCAAGTGCCTTGGTCCGGTTTATATCCTCCTCGGGTCATTTCCAACAGCAAACTAAGTGCTCCTTCATCTTTGTACCCAGAGATCAACGTGTTCCATGATGCCTCATCTTTCTCTGGGATTCTCCTAAACCAGGTATTTGCACTATCCATGTCCCCTTGTTGGACATATCCTTGCAAGATTGTATTCCATGATACCAGATCTCTATCAGGCATGTCAGCGAACAATCTCAATGCATCATCCAACCTCTCACTCATTACGAAGCCACCTATCATTGTGTTCCAAGCAAGGATATCACGATCAGGCATGTCCTGGAACAGTTTCCATGCGGCATCAACATCTCCATTTTTTAAATACCCACGCATGATGGCCGTCCAAGATACAGTGTCCTTTTCAGGCATCTCATCAAAGAGACTCTGTGCAACCTCCATCATCCCAGCCTGTGTATAGCCTGTGATCATGACATTCCAAGAAATAAGGTTCCGTCTCTGCATCCGACCAAACAGCTCCTCTGCATCTTTCAGGTAACCATGTTCTGCATAACCTGACAGCAAGGCATTGCACACTGAAGTGGACGGTGAAGGCACGCAATCAAAGAGCTCCCTCGCTTCACGGAGGCGCTTCCTCTTCATATACCCAGAGATCATCGTCAGCCACGAAATGTCATTCCTGACCGGCATCACGTCAAACAGCTCACGCGCCCTGTCGACCATCCCGTTCCGTAAGTAGCCCGAAACCATCGCGTTCCAGGAGACCACGTTCCGGTCAGGCATCCGGTCGAAGAGCTCCCTGGCCTCGGCGACCCTCCCGCACCGCGCGTAGCCCGTCAGCAGCGCGGCCCAGGAGACGGAGTTCCTGAACGGCATCGCGTCGAACACCCCGCGGGCGTCGGCGAGCATCCGGTTCTTGACGAGGCCCGAGATCATGCAGTTCCACGTGAACACGTTCCGCTCGGGCATTTCGTCGAACACCCGGCGCGCGGCGCCAACCCTACCAGCGCGGAAATGATCGTTGATGGCGTTGTTCCACCGGACGATGTCGCCGTCATGACGCGGCGGAGGTGGAGGCGCCCTGGCGTAGAAACGGCGGAGGGATAGTGAAGCGCAGCAGAGACGCGGAAGGTTCTGGAAGGTTCTTAGCATGTCACTTCAGATTTCAGAAGCAGAGTTGAAGAGGCGGAGGTGGATGGTGGACTAGTAGTAGAGGGGCGGCTGCTCCGTTCTCTGATAGTTTCGGCACGCACCGTCCGATCCAGTATCAACGGCCGTGATCGAGTTGGCACGCTGCAGCTGCGGGCATGAGGTGCCTCTGCCTCTAGCTCGCGGCGGCAGATCGGCGCCGGCGCCGGCGGGGAGGCAGCGATCCACGAGCATGAAGATCCCGCACCCGCCGCTGGCGCTGGGGGAAGAGGAGGAGCCATCCCCGCCGCCGCAGCGCCGGCCGCGCGGCTTCGCCTCGGGTCAAGCGCCGTCGGCGGGGGCGGCAGGGCCGTCGCGGAGACGGGGCGAGAGGGAGCGGGAGCGGGAGAAGGAGCGGACGAAGCTGCGGGAGCGGCACCGGCGCGCCATCACGAGCCGAATGCTGGCCGGGCTGCGGCAGCACGGCAACTTCCCGCTACACACCCGCTCCGACATGAACGACGTCCTCGCCGCCCTCGCCCGCGCCGCCGGATGGACCGTGCAACCCGACGGAACCACCTTCCGCTCCTCGAACCAACCACTCCTGCCTCCTCCTCCTTCCCAGTTGGTTCGTTCACCGTCTTCTCCCAGCTCTTCTGCTTGCTTATGTTGCTTAGATGCTTGCAATTCGGTTTCCTTTGTTGTTCCTAATTAATACTAGATAGTGCATTCTCTGCATGCTAATTTTACCATTGTAGTCCCAACTAGTATCGTGGTAGTGGTAGTTGCAGTGGTAGTAGTCCCTGCTTAGAATCCAATCCGTGTGTTATGCCAATGTATAAGTTTTGCAGGAAAGCTTTAGCGTTTCTATCCTAACAGGTTGTAGTTGGTGTTGTATCAGGGCATGTTTGAAGTTGCTCCGGTGGAAACACCAGCTTTTGTCAGCACTCTGAACAGTTACGCCATCGGAACACCATTGGACTCTCAGATTTCTGCCCTACAAACAGATGATAGTATGTCGCCATCTTCACTGGACTCAGTTGTGGCAGAGAGAAGCATTAAGACCGAGAACTATGGGAATTCCAGTTCAGCCAATTCTCTGAATTGTATGGACAATGATCAGGTGAGCTTTTTCTTATTCCCCAAAAAAAGGGGCGAGCTTCATCTTGTGTTGGAATAAACCCATTATGGTGGTGTGCTGTCGCAAAAAATACTTGTTATTACTGCAATATGTCCATCATGCTCAACCTCTTCATTTGTGTTGCTCAAACAAGTAAGCAAATTTATATCTCGCATGTCTGTATCTCACAAGGAACCAATATTTGATTTGTCATAAACTGATAACATAATACTGCACCTCATCCTGCTGATAAGAACTCAGGGCTTATTGTATTGTTCTTTATAATAACTCACAGTCTATTGGTTCCTTGCATTTGTCAACCACGGTCGTGGCCATATTATAGCATGTTCTAGTTCCAGCTTGCAAAAGTGTTTGTCACATGTTACAACTTCAGTAGTACCTTACCATTTTTAGAGACTACACTAGACTGACAACATTTCTTTAATTGTTGAATCTGTAGCAGTTACTGAGATCATCGGCAGTGTTGGCAGGTGATTACACAAAAACTCCATATATACCGGTTTATGCTTCTCTGCCTGTAAGTTCCCAGCAACTTCTATCATTGTCAATATTTATTACAATATATGAAATGATTGAAGGCCAAGCGTGTATTGTCTGGTTAGAGTTCTGAAAAAATTACTGGATTTGCTATTGGTTGTTATTTATCTCATGCCCAGATTATTGTGTAACACCAAATTTAATAAGCGCTCTAATAAGCATAAGCAGACTTGCCGTTATCTGACATGTATACATAATTTCGTCCTTGTTAGGCTTGTGTGCTTTTAAAATAAATCATGAGAACTGAGAAGGCCGGCACCAGGATTATTTCTGTCAGATATATGTTCTTGTATTTCCATCGTTTTGATTTGTGTACCGAGTTTTTGCTTTTACTGTTTCCTGCAGATGGGCATTATCAATAGCCACTGCCAATTGGTCGACCCGGAGGGTGTCCGCGCTGAACTAAGGCATCTGAAGTCTTTGAACGTAGATGGGGTTGTTGTTGACTGTTGGTGGGGGATTGTGGAAGCCTGGATTCCTCGCAAGTATGAGTGGTCTGGCTACAGGGACCTTTTTGGTATAATTAAAGAGTTCAAGCTCAAAGTTCAGGTTAGGCATACCTGTATAAATTTACAGTGCATTATGAGTACTTTATCTGGATTTATGGAGACAAGGCATAGATAAGTAGAAGATGATTGGTTGTAACATTGACAGTCTATTGTCTATACTTGATGTCCTAACTCCTATAAAAGGAAAATTTTAAACAAGCTAAGGAAACATAGAACTTTGATTCTTATGATGTAATGAGAATTTATTCCTCCAGTCTTTATGAAGTAAAAGAACTAAACCTTCTATTTTATATGGTGTGATTTTGTATTAAAACCATCTAGTAATGCTGCAAAATATTTGACATCCTTTTAAAAACATTAGGTAAACTTTCCCATTTCTCCTTTTTTTCATCAGACCTGCTTACATTGGCTAATGAGTGTTCTATGGAAAACGTATTTTTAGGTTGTGTTGTCATTTCATGTATCTGGATCTGGTGATGTGTTAATATCTCTCCCAAAATGGATCATGGAAGTTGCAAAAGAGAACCAGGACATATTTTTCACAGATCGCGAAGGCAGAAGAAACACAGAATGCCTTTCCTGGGGGGTTGACAAAGAACGAGTCCTTAGAGGGAGAACTGGCATTGAGGTATTGGGTCATCCTTGGTAAATTTTCTTCTCTCTTCATCAATTATTTTATCCCTTCGTCATTTTACAAGAAATGGAAGTATCATTCTCCATACATTACTTTTGTTAGTTCATCATTTCTAATATTTATTGTTTGTGATATACTCTAAATGAAGTTAAGCTTGTATGTCGGGGCTTAATGAGATTATCTGCAGGTCTATTTTGATTTCATGAGGAGCTTCCATATGGAATTCAGAAACCTATCCGAAGAGGGTCTTATCTCTGCTATTGAAATTGGATTGGGTGCTTCAGGGGAGCTAAGATACCCTTCATGCCCAGAAAGAATGGGCTGGAAATATCCTGGTATTGGTGAGTTTCAGGTATTTACTTGTACTTATACAGCAAAGTTCAGATATGCAAGGGAGTTCTTTCAGGAATAATCTGCAAGTTCCATCTTTTCCCCTTTATAACCTCTTCGTTCTATTAATTGGACATAAGAATTAGG
The DNA here is from genome assembly GCA_036936925.1 of Cenchrus fungigraminus. Lineage (NCBI taxonomy): Eukaryota > Viridiplantae > Streptophyta > Magnoliopsida > Poales > Poaceae > Cenchrus > Cenchrus fungigraminus. The sequence continues at coordinate 120,620,158 of CM072770.1, read as the reverse complement.
AACCTCATATATGTGTTAAAGAACCCCGATTAGCATTCAGTGTGTGTGCTATTCTTAAAACTAATGTTGCTTGTAGTGCATCACCATGGTAAGCATGGGTAACTTAAGCTACTGTCATTTTACAGTTCTTGCATCAGGATAAAGAGGAATCCTCCCAAGAAATCTGTAAAGCATCTAAAAATAATAAGAGTGCATTTTGCACCACAAGATGGGTTCTCCACAAATACTGCAACCGATTTGGTCACTGTACAACACCAAACACCCTGTTTCTCTCCGACTGTTTTAGTGATCAGCTTTTCCCGTTGCATGACTCGAATTTAACTCTTTGATTGCAAAGTGTTAAGTGCATAGCTGATGTGTAATGGTGTAGTGCATACAACTATATTTTCTGCAAGATACATTGGCTGCATTTCCTTTGTTGATTTCCATCGTTGACAGTGTTATGACAGGTACATGCAAAAGAATTTACGGCAATCAGCAGCGTCACGGGGTCATTTGTTTTGGGCACGTGGGCCTGATAATGCTGGATATTATAATTCAAGACCACATGAAACTGGCTTCTTTTGTGATGGAGGTGATTATGACAGCTACTATGGTCGTTTTTTCCTCAACTGGTATTCTGGAGTTCTCATAGATCATGTGGATCAGGTGCTCTCACTTGCTACTCTTGCATTTGATGGAGCAGAAATACTCGTGAAGGTATGTAGTGCTGGATCATAGAGTTTGGATTCTGAAACGCCATTCTTCCCTGCTAAGTTCTCATGAAATCATGTTCCCTTTGGTATATTTTCTAGTTTATTCTGGGTTGAAACATGCTGCTGAAGTGTGTAAAGCAGCTGAAGATTGCTGATTGCCTAGCGTATTGTTGATAGGTTACTCAGTTCAAGTCAAGCTTGGTTGATTGAGAATGGATCTCAGGATTTCGGTTCTGAGTCACAATTCATGGACAGTAATATAATACTCACTAAGTCACTAGTAAACTTTAATTGCAATCAGTTTCTATTGCAAGCTTCCAGTTACTATCTTGAGAGGAGATAATTAGAATCCCAATCATTAGATTGAACCAGAGTGTTGCACAAAAGTGGGTCACATGCTGAAATGAAGCTTTGCCTGTCATAACTATACCTCAATACTTACACTGCGTAAATTTCTGTCCTTATAAGTTGGTTCGACTGCCTAGCTGTTCATAACAAAGCAAACCTTCCCTTCCATCAGATTCCATCTATCTACTGGTGGTATAGAACTGCAAGCCATGCTGCAGAGCTTACAGCAGGATTCTACAATCCTACAAACAGAGATGGATACTCCCCAGTTCTCAAAATGCTCAAGAAGCATTCTGTGATTCTTAAGCTAGTTTGTTATGGACCAGAGTTTACAATTCAGGAGAATGATGAAGCATTTGCGGATCCAGAAGGATTGACCTGGCAGGTAAGGTCCCCTATAGGCAAGCTTCATTGGTTTATTGGCTAATTTATGTACACATAAAATTTGCGCAGGTTATGAATGCAGCATGGGATCACGGGCTATCTCTGTGTATAGAGAGTGCTCTTCCATGTCTTGATGGTGACATGTACTCTCAAATCCTTGACACAACGAAGCCAAGGAATGATCCTGATCGCCATCATGCCTCGTTCTTTACATGCCGCCAGCAGCCTCCATCCCTTTTGCAGAGAGACGCCTACTTTCCAGAACTACGTACCTTTGTTAAGTGTATGCACGGTAAGTATGTGTTGTCGCTATGTAACTCTCCCATAGTCATAGTAGTGTACTTAACAAAGTTCTCACCTATGCATAACAATTCATCGCTGGTCTTTATCTGTTTGGCACTTGTGCAATTTCTAGTTATGGCTGAGTTACAGAAGATATAGAGGTTTATGAGTCCGTAATTGTATAAATTATTTTGTCCACAGGAGTGGCTCCCCAGAATGGTGAGGATTGAATTCCCTAGGCATTAAATGTTAGCCCAGTAGTGAAACGGAGGAGGTGGTTTCAGATTTCAGACACTTTGAAGCGAGTGGCATATATTGTGACTCACTGCCTTATTGTTAACTCAAGTTCAGTTCCAGTTGATCCCTGCATGTCAGCCATTCGGGTTTTGTTTACCGATCAAACTGAGCAACATGGTGCCATCGCGGCACTTCTGTATCTTCTGCGAAAGAGAGCATACCACATGTTGTGTAATATGGAGGAACATGGAGTTTAGCAAGATTGTCATGGAAATGGCATGCTTGTGCCAGAGAACAGCATGTCAGATTACATAGGTCACCTTTCAATGATCTTGCTATCAAATGCAAAAGTAGTCAAAAGCCGAAAATCAGTGACCAAGAAGTGCCCTGTTCGTTTGGCTTATCAGTCACCAGCCAACAGTACTTTTCTCTCATAACAAACCAGCCAGCAGTCAGCAGTACTTTTATCTCAAAACAAACCAGCACCAGCCACCAGTCAAACGAACAGGCGGAAGATTTTCCTGCTGAAGCTAGCTGAACCACTGGGAAACGTATGAGTTGTTTGATGCGAGATGAAAGGCACGATGGCCCCTGCCGACGATCATACTCGTCCAGCTCCAGCAGCCCAGTCTTTGTGCCCCCATGAAGCTGACCGCTGGACCCATAACACTTTGCATCTAATGGTTTATGGGTGGCAGATACAGCCTGCAAATTCAGAGCACGAGGGCTGTGGCTGCTTTGTGCCTTTCAATTCTCATGAACGCGCTGTGTCAGCTTTAGCATTTGCTGAAGATGACTAGCTTAGCATCACATGGACAATTTATTTTCCACAACCTTAGCATTAGATGGCCCGGTAAACATCTTCAAGTACCGTGGCTGTCTCTTATATACTGCCTCCGTTTTCAAATATACTACGCTTTCAAAGTAGTGGTTCATACGTTTTCTAACAAATGCCGGATAAATTTACACACAGCCCGTGATGTCTAGCTGACATGTGGCGTGATGATTTGTTGTTTGGACTTAGTTCAGTTCAAAGAAGGGAGAGTAGAGAACAGCCAAAGCCTTACGTCTAAGATACTGTAGGCATTTGTCGCCTCACTCACACACCACATGGGCTACTCATCAAGTGAAGCGAGTCGTCGCTACGCGGATGCAGCCCGTTCCACGCATTTTCATCAGCAAACGTGCTGCGAATCTGAGGATATTTTACTCATTAACACCAGCTGTTCCATCAGATCCCCCCAAAAACTTTCCACTTGTACCAAAGACAACGACAGCACATGAAATCCGATCCAAATTTCCATCAAATTTTAAACTCGGAAGCATCAAATTTTGGACGAGCAGCAAAAACAAAGCCATAGGCGACAACACCTGCGCAGGACGAAAACGAAAACAGAAGAGGGTGCTCGCAACGGCTGCATGGTCTGCACAGTAGGGGGGGAAATCCCGTGGAATTCACAGATTCGAATGAAATGGGACTGTGGGAGGCGACTGATCTGAAACTTGAAAGCTTTTTGCATGGGAGGCAGGCCTGGCCTGATGAGCAAGAGCACGAGCAGCGCCCCAGGCTTTTTCATCATCGGTTGCTGGAGGCCAAAGGACATGTTTTGGTCGCAGCCGCTGCATACGGATTTCACATCAAGTACCAGCGTACCTTCCCCCATGGATGGAGCTGTGGCTTTCTACAGTGCCCAGCAGAATGATCATGATCCAACTGTGACCACAGAGAACTGCATTTGAATTTGAATTCATTTAGCGTGGAGAAGACAAATCCATGCTGAAGAGATTTGAAAAACACATTTGCTCAAGTTGTGACATGCATGCTATGCTAGGAGAGTAAATTCATTAGTTGGGTTTCATCATGAAATGCAAGATGGACTTTATGTTGATGTAAATCATACTAGCTAGGGGAGAATAAATTCACTAGTTGTGTTTCATCATTGAACTGAAAATTACAGAGGATGGAGAAATTACGATAGGATGAAACAGAATATTAACAGTCATATAGGTTGACAACATATGAGCCAAAGACGAGGTAAAGCTGTGAAAACTTTTACCACCACCACCAAAGGTGGTAGCTGGACCAATGTACCATCTGATCTACTACTCCCCAGAGCGGCAGAGCTGGAATTCCACCATGCTCTGCGTCTGCTCATTTCATTCAAGTCAATCCAGGGGTGTCAGGCTCATCAGATATTTATATTCCTCGACAGCTTTTCAGAACATGTTCTCCTGGGCGGCTGTCGTGGCTTTAGCCGAATATTCCAACCACTAAAAATTGCTCCGGCGCTCCGGCCTCACTCATCAGCTCCAGCTCAAACTTGGAGGGAATCCCCTTTTTCCTGGACGACCATCAGCTCCAGCTCACTCATCAGCTCCAGCTCAAACAAGTTCAAATGCCAGCCATGGACGACCAGTCGACCCACCTAGTGCCAATCTTCCTGACGGAAAAAGAATCTTGATCGCCGAGCATATATTCCTGGACACCTAATCACTGACTCCCTCTTTTTTTCTTTCAAAGACAACAAAAAAAAAAGAACCCAATGCCCACTTGGGCACTGCAACACCAACAAGGCAACAAATGTATCAGAATCATGATGAGGGTTGTGTTTGTCAAGTTTACGGACAAAATGTTTCGACACAAATAGCAGTTAAAAATATGCGAGACAAAAGAGGTCTAAAATGATCCCACTACATGGATGTGTTTCAGAAGAAATAGCACTTCATTATTTCTGTAATGATATAGATCTCCGACAACTGGAATCTCAATCATATGAGCCTTAGCTTAAATCCTAAGCATGATGCTGCCAGGTTAAAAGAAACTGGCAGTAACTAGCTGGTCAGCACTGCTTTTTTCAGCCCAACCAGTGAGAATCATGGTACCCCTAGTGCCCAGAAACGCACAAAAGTTGCTTCTAATGTCTATTTCAAACTTTAAATTTGAGAGAATGGATATTTCAAATACTAAACCAGACCCATTTGGGGCTGGAAATTAGGAGCAGTTCCAGGCAAAATGAAAAGAGCAAGATTGCCAACAGGATTGCCCCTGGAAATTACGAGCAGTTCCCAGGCACAAACTGAAAAGAGTAAGATTGTCAACAGGATTGCACCTGTAACTTTAAATCAAAGAGGAAATTAAGTCTGGCAAATCCACATGTCACAACGGACTGGTTCACAAGGCTGAGAAATGGAGTTTCCAGCTAATAACAGTACAAGCCATACTTCCCGGTTTGCCCTGTAAATCCTAGCTGTCATAGTGCTAAGTAGTAGACATGCATGCAACCACCATGATTCTAGGCTCTAGGGTTCATCCAAAAAGGACTCAAACATCACCTCATCGGAAGCCGTATGTAACAGGGAAAGTTGGTTGATACCGATGTAGTTTATAGAAAAAGGTCTATCTAGCAAGCTACCTACACAACTAGACCAATCAATGGCCCTACAGTTCAACCAAATTCTGATGCTTATCCATTTATCAGTAATTTAGTATGGATATGACATTTAAACAAAGCAGATCACAGCAGCCATCCAGAAAAATCAACTTATATTTCCCATATAGTATAGAAATCAACACAGAATTACATATGCACAACCATCAAGCATCAAACGATCCCAAAAAGATCAAACATCAAATTGTTACATCATAGCTGCTTTCAATTGTTTGTCGAGAGTCTGGAACTTTCTGCAAGAATGGGATGTTTTGAAATGTCCACCAGAATAAAGTTAGTAACATCAAACGAAACCGTGAATTAACTACCAAAAACAGAGTAACATTCCAACTGAATTTAACATGAAAAAAAACAGAGTAACATTCCAACTGAATTTAACATGAAAAGGAAAGGTACCATTACACATGCATTCATTATGTTCGCCATTAAGTAATGTCGAGCTGTTAAGAATTAAGGAATTTGGAATATAATTTCAAGCTAGACTAGCTACACTGCAAGCTTACTTGTTGTATCTGGCTTACTCTTTAGTGGGGTTGAACAATTGACTGGGTCAGAATTGAAACTCCTAACCAAATTCCATTAACAGCTCACAACAAATACAAAGGTAAGCTAGACTAACAAGTAAATGAGATAATTACTTTGTAATCCGATATCCATGAAAGACAAAGCCACTAAGGCTTCCATTACTCTCGTTGCACTTCCTTTCCTCTTCAGTGGGGACTAGTTCCCCTTTTTATTTGAACTATCCCACCTAATTACACCATGCTTGCCAAGTTTAGCCAAGTTTGGTCCAGTGGGGTAGGCTCACAAGCATTCAGGCAAAGCAATTTATTTTGGTGACAGGACAGGCATATGCTTCCCAGACAAGCATCCCATTGATCTGGCGTGCACACGACGACTAACAACGACGGCGATATGTATGAGAATCAATCAACTCAACCAAATTTAAAATATAAACAAAAACAGGCAGGTACATGCTGGCAGGTTTCATAAGTGCCAGAATTAGTGCATCACAAAGACCAATTTACAGATTACTGCAAATGCACCCAATAAAGTATACCAGAGCAATTGAATGCTTGTTGCACCATAATTCGTACCTTACAGAGCCCATAGTGCATCCCAAGCAGTAAAAGCAGTCAGATAACAACTAGATCAATTAATCTCTCCGCAGTTCAATCAAGCCGAGACAGACATGGCATCCCTGTGGTGCAGGACAAATACTGGAGTCATGACCAGACCAACCAATTTTACACCCAACACGCGAAATTCCAGCCCCTGGTACCATAAGAAATCACAGGAAATTGACTTGAACAACAGAAATTCCCATAAGATATCACAGGAAATTGACTTGAACAACAGGAATTCCAGCCCCTGGTACCATAAGAAATTTGAAATTGACTTGGACAGCAGATGAGTAATCTAGAAGGATGGATTCTGCTTTTTCTAACAGCATCATCCAATCAATCAGATCAAACTACCAAAATTACGCGCCAGATCCAGATCCGGGATCGTTAGACCTAGGCAGAGATCCGCACGGCACCTCCTATCGACCTCAACGGCGACACAGAATCAAAGCAATCAACAACCATCGCAGCGCGATTCCATCTTAGAAACGCAGGGAACAAGCAGGCTAAACGAGTCGGTAACCAATCAATAAAAACGAGAGCGGCGGCGGCGGCGGCCGTACACACGGCTTCGGCGCCTCGGCGGCGCGCGGCTGTAATCGCTGCGCCGGCTCCGATTCACTTGGTGCAAGGCGGGATCCGGTCCCGACGGCGCGGGCGTCGGGTCCCGATCTGCACCAAGCGAGCCCGAGGCGGCGCGGCGGCGGAGGACGCTTCCGGAATCGCTCGCTTGGATAGGGGGAGGAGGGTGGAAGAGGTGGGGGAGGAGGCGTGGCAGGCACGGCGACTGCCGCTGGTGGTGAGGTGGGTGGTGAAGACCGGAGAGAGGAGCGGGCGGGGGTTTTATAGTTGGGGGGAGGCGGGGGTGGGGCTCGCCGCGGCGAGCAAATTAGGGTGCGGGGGGGAGGTGGGCCCGGGCGCGCAGGGAGAGCATGAGTGTGCCCGGCTTTAGGAAAAGGGGGGGCCAGGCCTTGCTTTTTTAGGGCTTTGGTAGTTTTTTGCTTCACCAGCTTTTGGGATTCCTTCTTTTTATGGTGGGTGGATCCATCCATTCTCTCTTTATCTGATGTGTTTTATCCTTCGTGTTTTTGCGTGTGATGAATGTTTGTGTAAACGATGGTTGATGAGAAATGAACTTGATGCTTACTTGAGTGATGATAGGAAGTTGTTCTTTCTCTCTCTTTTTTTTGACCTTGTAGAGACATAGATTGGATCGACTGTGATGGTAGACAGTGATCGTTAACAAGATATCTAAAGCATCCTTACAAGAGTAAGACTTTCCGGTGTATAAGCATAAATATTAAGTTCTCTACAAAGAGTAACCACCCTTGAACTAAATCAGATATCCGCATAAGTTGAAAACAACGACTTCCTTTGTCGAAAGAAACATGGTCGAAGATAAAATTGTCTTGCAGACTTCCAAAGCTAGAAAAATAACAAAAACGCCTAAAATGCAAATTTTATGTTATTAGTATTGTATTAGCACTAGAGTAGCCCATGGTCTAAACTTGGGGATGGATCTACCGGGGGGCTAGGGGGCTCTAGCCCCCCCCCCCCCCCAGATTTTATCTTGGCTCTGTCACTATCTAGACTATTTCTAGCTTTGCCCCTAGTGATGGCATTTGCAAGAGTGGTAGCAGTAGTAGATAAGATTTAGAATATCGTGGTGACAATGGTGTAACACATGTTTCGGTCAAAAATCGTATAGCACATGATTTTCTTAGTAGATACAAATATGTTATCAATAGATCATAAGTTTGCATAAATGAGATTACATGAAAAATAAAACAAGGGATGGCAACAATAGGACTATAGTTATCGATCTACATTTTATCCTTTTGTGTAGGTTAGAGATTTGTAGTTTAGAAAAAAGTGATAGCACTCACAATCTATATCTAAATAGGGCACTATAAGCTACCAAAATACCTACAGACAAAAAGGTTGATCGTGATTGTGGACAACTATGTTGATTCTACGATTAAGAATATATTGCCAAGTGTTGTTAAGTGAGTAACCTTCGTGGCATAGAATTCGATCACATATGATGGTTGTTAAGAAGATGTGTCAAATGTTGTCTACATAGAGTAATCCGTCTACTATAGATCCAACAGTCAGAGTAGTAACCATGAGTAGCAGAGGAAAACCATGATATCTGCTCTGAAACAAGGATGCTAAAGGAATAATAAGCTAGACCGAATCCAAGGATCAACTAAAGGATATATGAATGCATTTTCTTTGTCAACCTACTTGCCCCTTGGCACAATGATGGGGTCACTGATAATTAATGGTGAAGGTATCTTTACGAAGATGGGTTATGGTGTTGATAAGGCTAGTAGATAAGGTTCAGTACATCCATAGCAAGTTAGCAACAATTATAAGCCATGGTTTTGTTACTAGGGAGACCGGCAGAGTATGTTCATTGGTGATCAAGATGGGGATAGGCCTATTCTACATGAAGTTTATTGAAAGTAGGGGAATGATGTGAAGCATAGAAATGATCCGACGGTTTGTGTTTGTTCTCTCATTTTAGGATTATGTTGCAAGAGGAATGAGTGATAACTAACGATGGGCAATCTATTTAGAAGCAATCATTATACATCAACAAGATATATATCGAATATGGTGATAACAACAAGAAATATTGAAAAATACTTGCTAGTTTTCTTAAGATCCTATTGCAAGCAATCAAATAAAGATAACAAAAATAGACACTTAGCATTGAACATATATTTATTCTTTCCCTTTCAACAATCCACCAAATTTATTTTTAAAAAAAATATGTGCTTTGCACAGAGGCCTTCCTAACAAAAAATGTGCAAGTTTTTACACTGTCCTGTCGTAGCCTAACCTCATTCTTTTCCTCGAGAGGACCTACTGCTTGGCCTAACTTGAAAGGGAATTTGTACCAAGACGCATGAGAATAAAATGCCCAAGAAGGCCTTCTAGAAGCTCCACATCGGCTTCTCCACAGTCAAATTTCACCGTCCCATTTCCCCTTAACTTATCACGTTTAATTAAATGTTTTAACCTCCCCCGCAGCACATGCCATTAGTGACATGACACGATAATAAACCTAAAATCGTCAAGAAATCTGCCGCGGTGTGCACACACCAGTGACCAGTGGAACAGTCAACAAAGATGCTCATATCTTTCAACAAAAGTTGCACAGATCTTTTCCCCGGCCCCACCACGGAGCCACAAAAAAAAAAGAAAACGAAAATGTGATGTGTTTGGAGAGGGAGAGCAGTAGTGGTGAGAATGAGAATCTTTTAGGTCACACGGGGAGGCACAGGCCCGGAATCCCTTGTGGGCACACGCAAGACGATCACACGATCTCCATGGGCCAAGAAAGAATAAAGAGATGGTGATGGTGGTGTGAAATGAATGTGATGCCATTTTGCGTGTGGACTCTCGCCTGCTGGCTGGACCTCACTGAATGGCTTGGATTTCATAAAATAAATAAATAATCATTTTTATGGTTTTTTACCTCTATTTTTTTAGAAAAAAGAAGAAGGTAAAGTGTGTGCCTTTGCGTGATTCGCGACAGCATCTCTGGTACACATACGTGTTTGCCGGCAAGGCCGAATTTGCATTCTTTTACGCAAAAAAAGTCTTAACCAAAAATGTTATCAGACAATTGGAAGACTCAGACTTATATATATATATATATATATATATATATATATGTGTGTGTGTGTGTGTGTGTGTGTGTGTGTGTGTGTGTGTGTGTGTGTGTGTGTGTGTGTGTGTGTGTGTGTGTGTGTGTGTGTGTGTGTGTGTGTGTGTGTGTGTGTAGCGACCAGAGAAAAAGATGGCATGGAGACTTTGTTTTATACTATTCGTGATGCAAAGTTCGATCGGAAATGAAAGACGAGTATGATGTGTTGTTTGCATTGGCGTTCGTGAGGGACCGATCGGACACGTGAAAAAAGGAGAAAGGTGGCACATTTATAATTGTGTGCAAGCAGCACGTATCGTGTTCGTCTCTCCCAACTGTCTTCTCCCTTTCCATTTTGTGTTTTTCTGTGGGTGGTGCGAACGTGAAACGCATCATCGGTTTGAGGTGAATCGTCATCGAAACGTGTAAAGTTGATCCTTTCGATGCGTACGTTTATCCGAAGCTCAACAAACTAATAACAGATCAAAAGGTAAATAAATTCATTTTTTCATGATTTTGTTTGCTTGTATGTTGTTGTGTTTCACTTGGCTTGTTTTTGTTTTACTAGTACGTTTTGTTGACACAAAAATAAGTTTGGTCGCTGACGTGACAAAAACGTGGCGGCGCGAGCCATGCAAAAAATGGCGTGTCGAAACTTGGAAGTGTACATGGCTGGGCCGAAATCGGAGTTACCTAAATGGGCTCAAGGCCCAAAGAAGGTCGTCCGTGCGGGGCCGCCGTACACGAAAGAAGCAACAGGCCCAAAGGAGTCATGGGCCAGGCCCCTATTTCAAATCGACCCTACGAGCCTTTTTTACTCTCTGACAGCGCAGTACCCAGTTGATTTCGTCCCTTGACCATACTTGAATTAATGAAGAAGCATCACAACAGTTGCAGAGACTTCTTGCCTCAAGAGGGACAAAAAAAAAACTGAAGCATGCATCTTCCTTCGCAAGAACACCAGATCGCGTGAAATTGCCATAGATGCTGATCAATAATGTTCATCACTCAGAATTGAAGTAGCTAAAATCCAGTCCCGTTTGATTTCATTATCTGCCTCGTGAACTCTACATTTGATTTCCGCAGCACACGCAACATGCCTCTGCTCTGTTTGCTAAAGAATCTACAGCAGCGAATCCAAGAGAAGCCACCACTCAATGGGCGATCGCCAGGCGCGCTTGATGAATGGATGGATCATGGATGGACGACCTCGCCGCCTTGCCGCGGCTAGGACGATCCGGCCGCGGCGGCTCGGCGCGCGGCGGCGAGCTCCCTGGCGAGGCCCTCGACGCGGGCCTGGTATTCCAGCGCGATCTCGACGGCCTCCACCTCGGCGTCGCCGAGCTGCGCGCACAGCCGCTCCTCGGCCTCCTCCGCGGTCTCCGCGCGCCGCCGCGCCGCGCACAGCTCCGCCCGCAGCGCCGCCACCTCACGCTCCAGCTCCGCGTTCCGACGCCGCAGGAGCTCCGCCTCCTCCACCTCCACGGCGACGACCCCGCCGCGGCTCTTCCTCCCCGCGCCCGACGACGAGGACGGCGTCGCGACGCCGATGGAGATCGCCGGCGCCATTGCCGAGGTGGAAAAGGCCTCGAATCCGGGCTGACTCTACTAGGCGAAGTAGCAGTGTTATACTCTTAGCTTCTGAGATGCGGTGAATGGTGATTGCTTGATCGCTGAGAGCAAGAACAGAGGGCGTGTATTTATGGGTGGGGGCGAGGGCCGGGAAGGGCGTCCAGGTTCGGTGAACCCGGGAGCCGAGCGTGAGGCATCAGCAGTGACCCCACCCCCATCGGCCGCTGGCGACTTGTGAGGCGAGCGTCTTGGTAACGGTTCCGGCCGTCCGAGCCATGCCAAATCGCCCGTCGCCATGGATGGTGGATGGAGATGGGGGGCCTTGCTGGGGAAAGCTGTGGAGGAGGTGGGATCTCGTCGCGGGATCGGATCAGTTTTGTGGCGTGCACCGATGGGCGGGCGGGCGAGCGGGGAGAGGACCAGTGGATCCGGCGACACGCCGCCGGCGTTTGATCGCGCCGGTTCGGCGAGCGAGTGGTCCAGCACTCCAGATTGATCGCCCTTCTCAAGAATCAAAGATGCCTACCGTTCCGTCGGCATTCGGCGCAAGTTGTCGGACACGGACAAACACAGCTCTTTACCAGAGCTTGGAGTTTTGTATTTGGACGCCACAGTCCAACTCTTTACTCTTCCATCCGTTTCAACGTCTCAAATTGGGGTGTTTCCTTTTTTTAAAAAAATCATAAATGTTACTATATAGATATGCACTCAGAATTGAAGTAGCTAAAATCCAGTGCCGTTTGATTTCGTTATCTGCCTCGTCAACTCTACATTTGATTTCCGCAGCACACGCAACATGCCTCTGCTCTAGAATCTACAGCAGCGAATCCAAGAGGAGCCACCACTCAATGGCGATCGCCGCCTCGCCGCGGCTACGACGATCCGGCCGCGGCGGTGGAGGCTCGGCGCGCGGCGGCGAGCTCCCTGGCGAGGCCCTCGACGCGGGCCTGGTATTCCAGCGCGATCTCGACGGCCTCCACCTCGGCGTCGCCGAGCTGCGCGCACAGCCGCTCCTCGGCCTCCTCCGCGGTCTCCGCGCGCCGCCGCGCCGCGCCGCGCACAGCTCCGCCCGCAGCGCCGCCACCTCCCGCTCCAGCTCCGCGTTCCGACGCCGCAGGAGCTCCGCCTCCTCCACACCCACGGCGACGACCCCGCCGCGGCTCTTCCTCCCCGCGCCCGACGACGAGGACGGCGTCGCGACGCCGATGGAGATCGCCGGCGCCATTGCCGAGGTGGGAAAGGCCTCGAATCCGGGCTGACTGTACTAGGCGAAGTAGCAGTAGTATTACTACTGTTAGCTTCTGAGATGCGGTGAATGGTGATTGCTTGATCGCTGAGCTGAGAGCAAGAACAGAGGCGTGTATTTATGGGTGGGGGCGAGGGCCGGGAAGGCGTCCAGGTTCGGTGAACCCGGGAGCCGAGCGTGAGGACGACGGGAGCGAGGCATCAGCAGTGACCCGCCCCCATCGACATGCCCATCAGGACCTCGTCGTCGTCGTCGTCTTCTCCCAAGGGCTCTGACTTGGTCTTCTTCACCACCAGCTTCTTCTTCCCTAGTATCTCCTTGCCTGCCCCCGAAGGCTGCTGCTGAGCCTCCATCGTCGCGATCGAACACAAGCCAAGGGAATTCGGCAAACGCCAGCCGAATATATGAGATCGCCTGGCGCCCGCAAATCGGCACCGAATCGGATCCGAATCACCCCACAGAGTCCGAACGGAATTCAGCGGTTCCTTTTTCCGTCCGACTACCGACAGATGTATTTTTTTTCTCACTGTCAGTGTCCCTGTTTCCTTTTCCACCCAATTCCAGCACCTTCCCAAGCAGTGAAGCAGAAAACACACTCCAGGGCCAAGCAAATAAAGCTTTTCAATGCCACGCTGACATGATCAAAACAGAATAATACTGATCAAAACATAATGCTACAGAGTAGGTGGGAGGGATCGGATCTCCTCTACGTACAACAACCTGAATCTACAATATTCACACAGGTAAGCACCAGGATGGCAGGATACCTATGAACACAAGAGAGATTGCAATGTCGCCAATCCCTCCCAATGTCAGCGGAAAAGCTACAAGCTACACCTAAAGTGCCATCTCTGCCTGAAGTTTGGTCAGTTCACTCAAATCGCTGCGCTGCTTAGAAGATGATGTTGCTTTCGCTGATGGTTCCACAGGCGCGGGTATCCTCGCTGGTGGTTCGGGCAACTCTTCCTCGAGCTCTTCCTCCTCCAGATCTTCCAGCTCTGCTTCTAGCTCATCCTGTTCCAACAAATTAAACAGAATGATTTTCCGCCGTATTTTAACTGTTTGTGTAATCACACACTTGATCCTGTTTTTGAGCCCATACACCTTTTCACCAGGTAGTAAGAGAGAATCAGTACCTCGTCAAAATCAGCGGAAGCGCCAACTGGAGTTGCAAGTGCCTCTTGTATCTGCCTCATGTTTTCTGTCTGTTCATTCGCCTCATCAATGGCGTTTTCAATGTCATCGATGTTCCTGCACAAAGGATTACCACATCCAGTTCATCCATGTACCAGTTATTGTTGGCATTTTAATATGTATATATCCTAATATTACATGGGACCCAGCAATACAAGAATTCAGTTAACTTCAGACTATGCACAAACTTCATAACAAAAAGGCCCTGAGCCCCCCTGGGCTAACTTGGACAGAGAGAACTGTTAAATCGATAATACATTTTCACTGTATTAAGCGAGATGTACAAAATGGCAGCTTTTTTGGATGTGGTGTACTTCAGCTTGATTAGCAATTGTAGTGAAAAAAGAGGGAAAATGGAATCTTACAATGATTGCTGAATAGCTTTGACAGCAGATGATCCAGAGCGCAAAGCATCAACAGTATCGGTAGTTGCCTTTGCGCTTTCAAGCATTATAATCTACAAAGTTAATTTCCTGTCAGTTTACTGCAACCTTTTAGAAGCTCTGAGAAGTGAGTTTAATATTCAAGACTGAAATTGTGTACATTTATTTTTCATCACCTGGTCGTGAACTCGCAACTGAAAATTTGATAGCTGCTCAATTTGTGTCTCATACAGCTTCTTTTTCTTTAGACACTGAATTGCAGCTGCAACAGACAACAAGGAATTGCAGTACAAATTAGCAAGAAAACAAATCTGCAAGTTTAGCATTTCTGTATGAAAAATTCTCACAAGATTGTAATAACAGTTAAGACTGACAGATGAGTTTTCTTTTTCTCATTGTAATGCTTGCTTACCATTCTTGTTCTTCGATTTTGTATAGTCCTTAGCCTTTTCGATTTCAGCAGAACACTTCTTCTGAAGGAAACGCTCTTTCTTCTCCAGCATTTCTAGAGTCTACCCACATGAACATTACAAAAATTACACCATTGTAAAAGGTAAATCTAAGGTAGCAAGTTAATATCTTGGCACCACAAACATAATTTGATGATTTGTTGGCAATCACTTATGATGCAGATTGCGGGGCATGATAGCAAAACAGATACATCCATAGTGTAAGCATAGATACTATACTTAAAAAATGGAAGTCCTCAAACTTGATAAGTGCTGAACAACTTTTTGACTAGGATTGAAAATAAAACTGACAATCTAGAATTTATCTGATTATATTCTTCTATACACATCCTACCTGAAGGTCAGCATCAGGACAGGCTGGCAGCTTGTGCCCAGAAGGAATTCTTCCTCTCCCTCTTTTCAAACTTGAGGACTTCTGATCTTCTACTATTTTATTTCAGTGTATCCAAATTCAGGAACCCCACATGTTTATATTACAGCATTCAACTGAAGATGGATTGTTGATAGGCTTGTTTCATAACACACACAAACTTCCTGAACTGCAACGCCCCTAATCCAATCCTATCTTACCAACAAGTTATAGTTCCGGCCGTCCGAGCCATGCCAAATCGCCCGTCGCCATGGATGGTGGATGGAGATGGGGGGCCTTGCCGGGGAAAGCTGTGGAGGAGGTGGGATCTCGTCGCGGGATCGGATCAGTTTTGTGGCGTGCACCGATGGGCGGGGCGAGCGGGGAGAGGACCAGTGGATCCGGCGACACGGCGTTTACCAGAGCGAGCTTGGTGTTTTGTATTTGGACGCCACAGTCCAACTCTTTCCATCCGTTTCAACGTCTCAAATTGGGTTGTTTTCATTTTTATTAAAATCCATAAATGTTATTATATAGATGTGCACTATATTTAAATGTATAGGAAAAATTGTACACCTATGCAAATTAAAACGATGTATAATTTGGAACGGAGAGAGTAGCGGTTAATTATCTGAATTGTGGTATATATATGCTTGACTGATGTATAGTCTAGGAGTGTGACGTGTTGACTATGGTTGTGTGCGAAAAGAACAAATTACTTACAACTGTTGTTGCTAGACTTTTTTTTTAAAAAAAAGGAGTGTCTATAATATTTGGAAATAAAAAGGCACTTGGTACTAAATGTTTCTTGCATTGGAAGGGCATGGACCCAATATAAAAAAAAAACAGAAGAAACACATGAGCAACAATCAGGATGAAAACTTGAATGAACACAAGTGCATCTCAATTCATCCTTTTTTCTTAAAAACTAGGAAGGGCCTTGTTGTATTTTATATTGACCCAGGGAAAAAGTTTTTTCAATTTAGGACCCATTTGTTAATGTTTTTTTATCGCTTCTCGCTAGAAACAAACTACTCCGTCCATTCTAGATTATAAGCTGTTTTAGTTTTTCTAGGTAGTGGCGGAGAAGATTGGGAGTTAGGTGGGGGGCTTAGTTCTTCTTCCGAGTCCAATTTCAATCTTTCTTCGTCATTTTCTTCCTCTTTTTTCTCTATTCTCATTATCTTTCTTCTTCTCATTATCAATGGTGTTTCAAGAGATTTTCCACTGTTTGTAGATATATAGTTTTTGCTATGGAATTAGAGATGATGTATGTATATATAAATAATAATGTTTATGAATCTAGAAAAGCTGAACGGACGCATAATTGAAAAATTGGGAATTCGTTCCGAAACCATTTCTCATTTGCTACCAGAAACTACAAGATGAACAGGGTTTCTCAAAACCGGAAACCATTTAGAATAACTGCCAAATTAACGGATCCTTGGTTTAGTCGGAGCCTCCGATCCCACGATCCGACGGCTACCAACGCACGCGTTCCACCCGTGCACATGCACCCACCGCGGCGCTATCGCTGCGAGCTCAAGCGGCTTCGCGTCGAGAGGCGCACGCCGCGCCACGGCGAGCCACACTCCCCCACTCGACACCGCACCGGCACGCCGGCGACATGCTTCCCCTCCTCTCGCCTCCACGGCTTGGTAGTGCCACTGCCGCCGCCGCCAACGCCAGCGCCAACGCCGGCGGCACTGCGACGCCCCCGCGGCCGGCCGTCATCCTCCCAGTTGCGGCCTCTTCCTCCTCCTCCCCTTTCCCTCACCTTCGCTTTGCCCCGTGTGCGTGACGCGCGGCGTGTGTCGTCGTAGTGGCGCAGGGGCTCGGGAACAACACGGGCGACTACGCGCGGCTCGCCGCGGCGCTGCGGGACGACCACGGCCTGCCGGCGGCCGTCGTGGCGCGGGTGTCGCGCCCCGACTGGCTCCGCAACGCCGCGGGGCTCGTCGACGCCAACTACTGGCGGGGCACGCTCCGCCCGCGCCCCGTGCTCGACTGGTAAGTGATGAACCATTCCTTCGCGCCGGCCGTCGCGTTCCGTGTGCTGGGCTGGGCGAAGCTTGTTCCTGATCAGCGTCGAGGCGTTTCACCGAACACGTTGCGTGCATTGCGTTGCAGGTACCTGAAGCGGGTGGAGGAAGCGGTGTCTGAAGCCAGGGAACTATGCGCTCCAGGTTTGTGTTCCCACTCGCTAATGATCCATTTATAAGGTTATAGTTATTACTTGCAACAAGCAAATTTTATGTTTGTCTGGATGGAAGTTCTGGTAAGTAGAGGGTATGCTGTTGAGTGTTGACGTCTGAACGATGTTTCGAAATTACGTGGTGAATTTTAGTTTCTGATTATAAAGTAAATTGACTTATCTTAATTCTCAATTGGTTGCTGCTTGCAGATGGGAAGATATCATTGATAGGGCATTCAGCAGGGGGCTGGCTCGCACGGGTGTACATGGAAGAGTTTGATGCTTCTGATATAAGCTTACTGCTCACCCTAGGCACCCCTCACTTGTACGGTTTCTTTCACTTTGACGCCTGTATAGCAATCTTCGTGGACATCTTTTTCCTTTTCTATCCATGGTAGAAGGGAAGTAGTCTAATATTAATGGTTTAGTGGCTATTGTTACTTCTAGAAAAATACGGAGTAGAGAACCGAGCTGGCGCTCGGTTGGTCAGCTGAGCTGGGGCTCAGGCTGCCCTCCCGCGTTCGAGCGCCGGCCGACGCAGGGGCCTCACCTCCTTCTTAAATGATGCGCCAGAGCTCCTGGCTTCCTTCAAAAAAAAAAACGGAGTATATGGTTCTTACCTTGTGGATATGAAATTGAAGAGAGTAGTAATGGTACCTCATGATGTATGCTTATATTAAAGATCTCCAACTTGTGTTTCTCAGTTTCTACCTGTTCAGCCTTACAGAGAATGTAGCTACAGATGAAACTGTAAATGTTAGAAATTAAAACTGCCAGGTAAGTGATGAAATGAAATGCAGAACATACATTTTTTTGTTTGTTTGATAACCTCTTGCCTATGTTTTCTCTGTCCACTAGGCCTCCCCCAAAAGGTGTATCCGGGGTAATTGATCAGACTAGAGGACTACTGAACTACGTCGAGAAGAATTGCGCTCCAGCTGTTTATACACCTGAACTGAGATATGTGTGCATTGCTGGAAGGTATCTTCCTTCAGGCTAGGATTCCAGGATCTTCTTTTCTGCTTCCACATTGATCTTATAATTAAACTTTGTTGCGGTTTGCTTATCATTTACTTTCCTGAGGATGCAAAATTGCTAGTATGATGTTCTGGAATGTTGGTGTTGTCAGGATAAAAATTCACCAAAGAAAGTGCATTTAAGCTCAAGTTAAGTTGGTAGATCGTTGATTGACTGAACTTGTCAAAGTCATCCTGAAGTTTAGTCCCATAGGACACATATTTTCTCCTTTCGTTATATCATTTGATTCAGCAGATTCTAGCATGACCTCTTCTTATGACCAAATATGTTCCTATATCAAGTCATCTTAGCCTGTATCAACAGGTACATCCAAAGCGCTCCTCTTTTGGGGAAGGGAAATTGGTCCGTGGCACATCCTCAATAGCAGGTTTGGTATCCTGCACACTTTACTTCTTGATTTGGTCCCTGAGACATCTCTGCTGGTTTATTTTGTGTGCAGCACATTGGTCTCATTAAACAATTTCTTTTGTAGCTTCGGAGGTGAGAGAGCATCAGGTAATAAGACTCAAATGCCCCTAGCTTTGTAACAGAGGCAAAGCCACCTCCCTGCCAGACCATCAGCGAACCTTCCACCCACAAGCAAGAATACAAGATGCCCTTATCTTCCCCATTAGGAACCCATGACAAAATCCAACGCCTTAATCGTTGATCTCGTGCTGTTTAGCTGGCCCACACCACGCTCAGGATTCGGGGATCGATTCGACGGCATGCTTGGGGATGAAATCGACAGCGATCCGAAGAGGACGACGAACCTGCGGCCGACCAAGAGCGGTGAGGCGCCGTAGCAAGGAAGAAGATGCAAGAAACAATAAGAAGAAGCAAGAGGCGACGGACGAGCATCTCCTTACCTGAAAGTTGCGGGTGCAGGCGGACGGAGTCGCGCGCGTGGACGCAGGCACGCGGACGCAGGCAATGGCGCGAGACCGTGCGGCGTCCCCGGGCGCAAGGGGGCCGCCTGCGGCCGGCGGCGCGCTTTGCTTCGTCACGCCCTCGCGGGCAACGAGCAGAGAGCAGACGGATAAGGCCAGCGCTGTCTCGGATGGATAGTTGAGTTTGGTCAGGGGTATTTTTGGTCCTTTACTATTATCGTGTTAGCTCTTGCAATGGAAATAGAGTTGTTTAATTGACATGGTGTGCCTCAGGCAAAACACTGCTTGGACGGTGTCTCAGGGACTAAATCAACGAGTAGGATGTGCAGCGTACCAAACCGGCTTTTGAAGATGTGCCACAGACCAATTTCCCTTTGGGGAACTCTGCAGTTGCTTCAGATGAGGTCCTAGCAGTGGACACTCCTTCAGAAGGTGGTGAGGCTGTTATTATCAGTACCAATGACAAATCTACTCCATCAAATGCCACATGGAGAGCCCGGTTTGTCGGACAAGGGTACAAACAGGTAAGGGTTTTTTATTTATCAGCTGAGATACAATTAAGATCTTGCAAAATTCAATTGTGAAACAGACTCATCGGACATCAAATTCTCAACTAGGTTTGTGGCCGTGCGGATGTGTGGGGCGGCGGCGTTGTTCCTGAAATGGCCGCGCATCTTGAGGGTGCACTGAACATAAGCTTTGATGGCGTGTATCATTCGCCTGTGGGTGCTGATGATGAACAGAGGCCATGGTATGGCTCTCCGGCAATCCTGAAGCAGTGGGTGCATCACCTTCTCAGCTGAGCTTATTCACGAGCTAGCTACTGCCTACTGAGAAGAATCTGGAAGCGTGTTTTAACGTTGACATACCTTCAGAATCAGACACTCACGGTGGTCGGTGGAGCTTTTTCTCAGCCTGAAATTTGATTGTCATGCAATATTGTGTAGAGTTGTTGATTGGCAATTGTAGTGTCGTCATCTGTCATGGTATCTTGTCTAGATTTCGTTCATTGGCAATTTCAATTTGGCATGATAGTTACACAAATCCTGGGCAATAGAGCGCTTTTGGTTTCTTTACACAATTTAACTGTGGTCATTTGTGCAGATACAATGTAAAGTGGAATTTCTTACTGTAAAAGCATCATTCTATGTACAGAGGCTACTCAAATCCTTGGAATTATCAGCAATGCCAGCTGATTAGAAGCAACCTTACACAACAAAGCTCAAACAGTCTATCAGCAAAAGTTCTGTTGATCAAGCAATTGACAACAAAGGAGTACCAGCAGAGGCCTGTTTATGACACTATGACCATAAACATGCATGCAACAAGCTGCAAATGTGTAAATTTCCCAAGTATGCAATGGCACGCAATTGACCATAATGCTTGATCACAAATCATTTCACTGCAACAAGATAAGCATAAACAGACGACTAGGAAGATGTGCCATTAGCGACTGATCATTTCCCACATCATTGTGCATGAGGTGCTCTCGAAGGACCAGAAGAGCAACAAAACACTGGGAATCCTTTTTACATGCATCACACCCCAAACCCAACCGCTGAACAATGTCTTGACGCCATCACACAACTTTGGCTTAACTACCTAGTGGGACCAGGACTTTGACTTGGATCACAAAAGAGGCCATCCAATAAAGTCTTAGACGAAAGCACTATAACATACTCCATCTGCTGCTTTTGTTAGTTCTTCAGGAAGTGATGGTTCATTAGCTTCCCGATCTCAAACATCCCAACCGTATCCCTCCCACCAAACAAGCTTTTGAGCGTGGCATCACAGTTGATCTCCGTTTTCTTTGTGGGGTTCTGCAAATCATGAAAAACAATTTCTCAGTACAGGACACAAACCGTTTGAAGCAAACATCAATAACACATCGGTAAAATGAGGCAGCCAATGTAAACAAGTACTCTGAAAAATAATAACAATATAGCAGCAAAAAAGACTAATACTCTAATAGGGCACACTAATCAAATTTATTCTGTGGGGGTACAAGTACAGAGTGGATACAGGAAAGCAGATCATGTCACCACGGTTAAATAGAATATTAAGCGAAACAAATATCTCCGATGTAAATTATAGTACTTGGGACCTGTTACATTAAGGCTACCACCAGAACATATCAAACACATGGGACCTGTTACATAATAGTACTTGGCCTTGCAACACAGCTCCACAAAACTATTATGCGTCTTTGTCCAGATAATTATAAAGCAATATGTATAGATTTGTAGAAAACATATGCGTCTTTGTCTAACTTTTCAGGTATAGATGAACTAAATAATCAAAACTGGACAGAAAAAATGGAAAGGCAATTCACGCTGATCTGTTCTTCATCAAAGGCTCAAATCACATAAAAAGCACACCTAAACAACATTGGTAACTTACGTGACATAATAACAACATTTATAAGGTTATAAAATAGTGATCCTACAAAAAGAATCATGAATTGTGTAACTGACTTAGATAATTACAAGCACAAACTGGAGACTTCCTAATTGCTATTAACAGTTTAACACAAGGCTCGGCGTACTTGGGCCTACAAGGTACAAATGTGGCAACCCAAATAACCAGGTATAGATGAACTAAATAATCAAACTGGACAGAAAAAATAGAACATCAATTCACGCTGATCTGTTCTTCATCAAAGGCTCAAATCACATAAATGTACACCTAAATGACATTGGTAAATTGTGTGACATTATAACATTACAAGGTTACAAAAGAGTGATCCTACAAAAACAATCACGTATTATGTAACTGACTGGATCGCTACAAATACAAACTGGAGACTTGCTAACTGTTACTATCAGTTATAAAAACACAAGGCTTGCCACACTTGGGCCTACAAGGTACAAATGTGCCCACCCAAATAACAAGGTACCGCTGAGATCACCAAAAGCATCTTGAACTAGAAAGGTTGACCTGAACCTTTTGGCACCATCTCAACACACACTTGGACCCAAAAGCAAAAAAGGGTAATAAAAATGACAACAACCTTTACCAAATCCGTCATCACCAATAGGTCCAATGGATTTCCCTCTCGGAAAACCTAACCTCACCAACAGGATCATTACCACAACGAAACCCTAACCTAACCCCCACCAAAAATGGATTTATCCACCCCCTAAATCCCGAATCCAACTAATACAACAGCATCCAAGTACATCACGCAAGTAGAAGCAGTCAACACTCAACAGCGGAAAGCAGACCTGGAGGGCGTTAGCCTTGATGTGGGCCCAGACGAGCTTGACGGCCTCGGGGCGGGCGAGCTCGGTCGCGCCGCCGGCGAACCTGCTCATCTCCTCGGAGACCCGGACGGGCTTCATGATCCCGCGCTTCTCCTTCGCCGCCGTCGCGTCCGCCTTGGTGACCTTGGGCGCCGCCGCCTTCTTGGCCCCCGCCGCCGCGCCGGCCGCCGGGGACATGAGGAACCGGGACCCGCGGAAAACCCTAGCCACCGCCGCCATCGCCGTGGGGATCTTCTCTCTCCGCGCGCGCTCGCCTCGAGGATTGGGGTGCGATGGGTGGACGGAGGAGGCGGGGAGGGTTTTGGGGGGTTTTAGGGTTACGGAGGACTCGAGCGTTTTGTATTTGGGGTTGGGTGGGTGTGGAGTGTGAAAGGGGGAAAACCTGGCGTTCTTGCATCTAGGACCTTGCGCTTCTCTTCATTTACAAACGGATCCATTTCCATATGCTGATGGTACAGTAACGGTAAGCGCAGAACCGGCGAATCAGGAGGTTTTTATGGCTTTCATACCGCGCGAATTTGAACATGACATTCTACTTTTCAACGCAATTTGACACCGTAACGTCATGCGCTTGTGAACCGAAGCATACATAATACACCTCACTTATTTTGAATTTAATTAACAACATGGAGGCATTACAATTTGATCATCTGTAGATAAAATGGGGGAAGTATTCATATATTCAACTGAGCAGCTTCTTTGCGCAGCCAGGTTACAATCTACAAAAGACCAAAACTTTTGCTTTATCTGAAGAATTGCGTACAACACAATCCGTCATTATTTTAGTTGGTAACAGTTTGTACCAAATGACACATTTGCCCAGCTGTTTGTTTTCGTAACCAGCTAAAGGAAAACAATGTGGTCTGTTTCTTCATCTTCCTTCCTTCAATCTTTTGACCTCCTTTCTTTCTACTTTCATTACTCAAAAATGGGCAGATCAAGCGGCTTATTCTTTGGCAGGTATTCAGCGTCCGTTGAAGATGACGATAATGATAGAGTGGAGAAGGCCTTTGCATGGGATTCTTTGTCCATGTCCAAGAAGTAACGATGCCTGTCAGGAGTATAGCGCAAGATCTTCAGAGTCAGCATCAAGAGTGCTAAGCCGATAGCCAAATGAATAATATGGTATGGAAGTAAAGTGTTTACCATCTGGAATCTGATGTCAATTCTGGGTGAAAAGCAGTTGCTAGGATGTTCCCCTGCCGTACTGCAACAATTACCCTATCTTTGGAATACACTTCTTCCTGCCAAGTGCATTGCTGGTTAGTTGAGGATACACAGATCTCATTCAGAACAAGGAATTATTGCAACAATGCCAACACAAATGTATTTCTTTCAATAAGAATTGTCCATAGCCCAAAAGGTACAATCAATTGAAGACATCTGATGCAGGCAGGCAAGCAAAAGAACAACAAAATGCCACTTTAGCAAACCAGTAATGTCCTAAAAAAGACATAAACTGGTAAACAAGAGACAGATGAAGTAGCAGTACTCATTAATTGGTTTTTCAGAACATCTGGGTTACCACGAGTTACTGAATATTTGGGTTGCAATGAGTTAAAATG
Source organism: Cenchrus fungigraminus (assembly GCA_036936925.1). Taxonomy (NCBI): domain Eukaryota; kingdom Viridiplantae; phylum Streptophyta; class Magnoliopsida; order Poales; family Poaceae; genus Cenchrus; species Cenchrus fungigraminus. Next base: position 120,595,838 of record CM072770.1, on the reverse strand, counting down.
ATCTCAGGTGTCAAAACCAACTCATATGTTTTCAAGGACGACACAAGAAGGCTGAGACGGCATGTAGAATCAGCAAGCTACATGTAAGTATGCCCACATCTAACTGTAACTGCCTTTTCCAGATATAGCCATATTCATTGTTCATTCGAGGACTAAAGGCAACTGACAATATGAGAAGAAAAATGAGAGCTCATCCTAAAGTCCAGTCTACTTATATCAGAACACATCATTTGCAGGCCATTCAAGTATTATAGTCGAGAAAGCGACAAACAAACCTCTGCACCCTCCCCGGTTGATATTGTAATGCTGGGTCTGTCAGCAGGAACAGGGCAATAAGCCAATATTTCAACATCTGAACCTGCTTCCAATATAGCAGGTGCCCGTATAAATACACCACGGCATGTGTCATTCCCTCCTTCCTTCTCTGCAAGCTTTGGCACAGAAAGCTCTGTTTCAAAGCTTTGAAGCTGCAACAGAAACCGTATGCAATCAAACATGGTGCTCACATTTTTTATTTACATACAAAACCTTTCAACATGCACAATAAAATAATCTCGCCATCAGACATTCAACATGGTCCTCCCAAAATTTACCTGACTCCCAAAAAAATTACGGTGGACAGTACAATCCAGTCCTCCGACAAGTTCCTGGCCCCCAGTTTTTTGCCCTGCAAGTAATGCTATTCAGCTGTCGTGACATTCGATATCTGGTTGACTGGTTTCGACCAAAAGAAAAACAGAGCAATTATAAATCGATGACCCACACACCTACTGCTTTGTTTGCAAGAAAGATAAGCCCAGCACATGTTCCCCAGACAGGCTTTCCACCACTGACAAACTCTCGGAGTGCAGGAAACTGCAAAAGGCAGATGGAAGTGAGATTTTGCAAGCTGTATATAAGCAAATTGGCAGGTAATTGGTATACAATCTCAGGCATGAAGTTCATGAAGTGAAAATGCAATAGAGGAAGTGGCACTCTCCAGTAAAACAATTTTTTGGGAAATTATCTCATGGAAACCTGCAGTGGACATCACCACATGAAAACTATTTACTGACCCAGAAGCCAAGAGAACAAAAATTTCCCTAATCAGAGGCAACCAGCATTGGCCCACAACATTACAACCCCTGTTACTTACACAGAACATGGGGGCAAAAGGATACTCGTACTTTCTATATAAGAAATTTCAAATTAAAGCAGAAAAAATGATGAAAGCAAGCAAAATTGCTTTCCTCTTGCCCTAACCTCTTTTCCTCTTTCTTTTCAGTTTTTATTACTTTTGAATTTTGAGTTTTGACCAATGGAAGGAATCACTAATTGTACCAAAAACTTGTACCAATCGTGAGATAGTAGTGCTCCCCCTAGCCTAGCCAGACCAAAACCGAGCTGCTCAACCAAGTGTTCATCAATTTCAGAGAACATGTTGTGCAACCACTAGGACAAATGGACAATCCATGTTGCTTTTCTTTCCATCCATTAAACACTGCAGAACTATGGTTCATTTCCGACTCCAGAATCAACTTCATGAGCAAACCAAACCAAATCCGCGCGCTCACCGGAAGTCATCAACCAAATCCTCTGTTTCCGGAACAAGCGATGGTGCTCTGCTCTCTGCCTCTCTGGCGATGTCATCGACGAACACAACAAATAAACGGGAACACACACAAAAAATAAGGGAGGGGAACGAGAAGGACCCACCCACCAGGTTGTGGTAGTTAGCGAGCTTGGCCATGGTGGTGCTCTCGCCGCCGGGGATGATGAGCGAGTCGAGGCCGACGAGCTGCTCCGGCTTGCGCACCTCCACGCCCCTCACCCCGATCCTCCTCAGCGCTGCACAACCCAATCATCACCAACACCCGAGCGAAATCAACGACACGACCATCCGCAAGCAGCGCGTCGAGCAGAGAGGAGGGAATCGGGTTCCGTACCGGCCAGGTGCTCGTTGTAGGAGCCCTGCAGCGCGAGGACGCCCACCACCGCCATTGCCTCCCTTCGTTTCCCTTCCTCTACCTCTCCCCGTCCTCGGGGCGCGTGCGCTGGTGGGTCAGAGAGGAGGAGAGGCGGCTGGTGGTGGTGGTGGAGTGGTGGTGGGTTGGTGACGTCACGGGGAGAGTGGAAGGGGAAGGGAAGGGGGGAAGAAGCCGCACGTCGCCGAGGCGGCGGCGGCCACACGGGGATAGGCCCGCCGAAACGTTTCGGCGCACGTGCCCGCTCCAGGAAAAAAAAACTATTGGAGGTAGGCGCCGATCGCTCGTGGCCGTCCGATCGCCGGAGGACCGTGCGCCCACGTCGGTGGGGAGATCGCTGCCGTCCGTTTGGTTTGGGCCTACCGCTGCGGGCATATTGTTTTACCAGCGGGCCGGAATGAAGGGTAGGGCCAGAACAAATTATGGGCCGCGCTGCGTCAACTGGGCTGGGCCGCCAATTTCTTCCCCTTCAAGGGGGGAAATATCTCCCAGAAGGCAGGAAAGTGTTGAAACTTCCACTGTTTGAGATTCGTGCAACCACTCATGTACCTTGGGTCTGCTAACCCTAACTCAACCTCTCCTTACTTCCTCCCGCCCTGAGCCCACGGTGCCGCACCGGCGCGCACCGCCGGCCCACCCTACCTGCACGTGCTAACACTGCTACCGCCTCCCGCGCCACCTCAAGCCCTGTCGGTGACCCGCAAGCTTCATGAGCTTCGCGGTGCGAGGTCGTCGGCCATGCATCGTGGCCCAGCGAGTGAGATCGCCAGCCGTCACGGCTTCCGCACACACGTGCCATTGGCGGCTCAGCGCGGCTGGTGCCCCGCCGGCCGCCTGCTGTGCGCGCCGGAGGTGGAGGAGGAAGAGAAAAGTTGGAAAAAATGCTGAACCAATAAATGTTGGGACATTTTCAAAAATGTTGGCCAGTATTTTCACGAAAATGTTGATAAATTTTTTTAACAAATGTTGGATCCATATTTTGTCCACACAAATGTTGGTGCAACTTTTTCAAAAAATGTTGGTTAACTTTTTTATAAAAAATGTTGGTTCAACTTTTTATTTGAAAAATGTTGTAAGATTTTTTAAGATATTGTAATAATTTTTTATTTAATAGTTATGATGTGAGATGGTTGGAAAATAATAAACATCACATTTAGATAAACTTTCGTGAGCTGAAAGTTTCGACCGTTATCCATCCTCCGGGGTAGCCGTATAGTAGCCCCCTCCTGATTGTTTTGCGCGAATTCTGGCCGCAGGAAAGGGATCTGACGGCCAGAAACACCCGCGGGGTGGACGGGATTTCATTTACCGACTTAGACTACCCGCACCGGGGTCCGGGAAAAATCCCGCGATCTGCATGCCGTAGCCTTATCCCGGAAAGGGCGCCGCAGCGGATGACTGCAGGAACGACGGCAAAATCGCGTCGCGCCCCCGTTCCTCTAGATCCAGAGGGATCCGGGAGAACGCGAGAAGCCGAGGTGGCGTGGGCCCACACGCCGACAGTTACTCCGCGCCGGGAACGGGAAGGGAGAGAGAAGAGGAGCGCGTCGCCATCACCGTCGCCGCCGTGTGGGAGGAGGGTGCCGCCATGGATGTGCGCGAGGACTCGAGGAGGAGGTACCGCCGGCGCCATCGAGCAGCAGCGGGCGCCGCCCGACCCCAGCTCGCCGGCCTCGTCCATGCTCCTGCGACGCCATCAGCAGGAATGGGGAGGTCTTGCCGGGCCGGAGGATGTGGAGATGGAGACGCCGCGCCGAATCCCTCCTGGAGCACCTGGAGCACCTGCGCCGAATCCCTCCTGCGAGGACGCCGGGCCGCGCCAAATCCCTCGACGGAGATGGAGACGCGGCGCGCCGAATCCCTCCCGGAGCACCTGCGCCGAATCGACGGCGGGGAACACAAGGCGGCGACCTACGGCGAGGAGCACGAGGTCGATTCGGACGCCGGGCGAGGAAGACGAGGCGGAGAGCCAGCCGCCGCCGGAGAGCCGGCACGCGCAGGGAGAGCAAGCGGTGGCGCAGCTCTGCCGCCGGGGACGCCTCGAGGACCTCCTGCCCGCTCCGGCCCCCTCTCCCCTCCCGCTGCCGGATCCAGCACGATGAGGAGGAGAAGGTGGCGCGCACCGTTCCTCTGCTCCTCCGCTGAGCTGCCGCAGACCCCCGTCGCCGGCGCGCGGGAGGAGCTCCCTATCGTCCCTGCCTCCGGCATCCCGAGGCCGTCGGCGTGTCGTCCGGGCCAAGCGCCGCGCTCGCTGTCGCCTGCTCCCGTGGCTGCCCCTCCTCCATCGCCGGAGCCCAGATGGCGACCGCATCCTCCTCGGGCTCCCGCCGCTATGCTGCTCGAGGTCCACGCGCGATGGGAGGGAGGTCGCGCCGCCGTTGATGGAGAGACGAGCAGGGGAAGTGGACGGCGGAGGAGAAGCAAAAGCAGGAGCAGGGAGGGGTCGGCGGCGGAGGGAGGCCGCGCCGCCTACAGCAGAGCTCGGGCCCGGTCCCGGCGGAGTGGACCTGCTGGAGAAAAGAGGGGAGAGAGAGGCAAGGAAGTAAAAAAAAAGAGGGAGAGAGGTTGACGAGTGGGTCCCACGACATGTTGGTTGGGATGGAGGAGAGAAAATGAAGGAAGATGGATGTGGGAGAAGTGAATATGAAGGAGAGAATCTTGATGATCAGGATGACATATTCTGTTTTGAAGGAGAAAATGGAGGATGACAAGTGTGGATGGTCTTATCGTCCACCCCTGGCCGGTGGTTTGTTTGTCCCGCCCGACGTGGCTGTGAATCTGCTGCTGTCGCGGTAAAATCAAGCACCGGAGACTGTGCGCTTGCTGTAAAATTTGTACACCACGCGGTAAAACAAAAAAAAAATTCAGGGGACTGCTAAGTAGGAGCATGTCGATTTCAGCAAGCACATTAGCTAGCGGTGATTCGGTGAAGGATGATCGATCACTCTTGACTCATGAAGTCATGAGCCATGATCGACCAGTATATTCGAGCTGCTCATCACAGCTCGGTGTGGAGAATGGGCGCCGGCGTCGACCCTGTCGCTTCCTTCCCCTTGTCGTCGTCGTGGTGGTCAGGGTGGTCGTCGGTCGCGCCGCCGCAGGTGCTGCTGCGGAGGCAGTCGGCGGCGGGGCGGACGCAGCCGTAGTCGAATCCAACGGCGCAGTTGCAGACGGTCTGCACCTCCCCGGCGTCGTCGTCGCTGCGGCGCAGGTCGATGTTGCTGAGCACGATGCCGGTGCAGGGCACGGCGTCGCTGCAGGCGAACCTGATGGCCTCGGCGCGCCGCGACGTGCCGCTGATGTTGCGGTACTGCACGCCGGCGACCGCCACGGCGGAGGCGGCGGTGCTGTTCCGGCAGGGGGCGCCACCGGAGGCGTCGCAGTAGAACTGGTCGATGACGATGGGGTGGTCCACGTCGTCGACGGCCACGTTGGAGAAGCGCACGTTCCGGACGTAGCCGGCGCCGCCCTGCCACGTCTTGATCCGCACCCCGTTCTGCGCCCGGCTGATCCGCGCCGTGTCCAGCGCCACGTTCTCCACCGCCGCGAACGTGCCGCCCTTCCCCAGGCTCCCGATGCTGCCGCCGCCGCCGCCGCACGCCGGAGTCGCCATGGCCACGCATGATCAGTCGTCACAGCTAAGAAAGACAGCCATGAACATGAACGAGAAGGGACCTCGGGTGGTTGAGCTCGACGACTGACCTGATGCCGTGGCCGGGGCCGCAGTGAATGTTCTTCATGCGGATGTTGAAGCTGGCGTTGACGATGGAGATGCAGTCGTCGCCGGTGCCGATGCGGCAGTTCTGGATGGTGACGGCGGTGGACTCGGCGACGTGGATGCCGTCGGTGTTGGGGCTGTCCTCGGGCGCGTCGATGCGGACGCCGGTGACGCGCACGCTCCGGGACCGGTACACCGTCAGGTGCATCTGCTGCGCGTTCTGCACGCGCAGGCCCTTCACGCGCACGCCGCGGCACGAGTCGATGGTCACCGCCGTCGGAGCAGCCTTGCACGGCTGCGACAATGCACACGAGTCGATCAAATCAGTGACATGAAGATGAAGCAACAATGGAATAACTCGATCGACCTGGCTCCGAACAACGCACGTTGGACTTGTTGATCTTGCAGGAGTTGGCCCACCACTTGGAGCCGGAGCCGTCGATGACGCCGCCGCCCTGGATGCGGGCGCCGGCGAGCCCCGAGAAGAGCAGCCACAGCCGGGGGCTCCGGGGGTCCCACTCCGATGGCTCCTCCGGCGCCACGATCGTCCCCTGGATCTGCACGACAAAGATCGAGTCACTGCAACTGGTTTCACTGGACCTTCTGAAACGAACGAACCATTACTGTTCAATGTTTATTGCCGTCCTGTATCACCTGGATGGTCATCTTGGGCTTGCAGGGCCCCATGAAGGTGGCGGCGCCGACCTTGTAGCGGCGGCCGGTGGGCACCAAGAACACCGCGTTCTCCAGCGAGCACGCCGTCTTCCACGCGTTCGAGAACGCCTGACGACAACCATTGCTAACTTAGCATCCACATGAACCAACTATAACCAAGGAAGCTCGATCAAACGAACCCATTCGTGGACGCAAGAACGCACAATTCGTCGCGTGAAAAATGTTCAGAAAAAAACAGAGAAATGAATAACGCAAGCGATCAGGAATCTCCGGCGGGATCTGCACGCTGCATATGTGGGGCTGATGGGTGTGCCGTCAGCGAGTGATGGAGCTAAGCAACCGCCGAGGAAGCATCTGGAGGCGTCGCCATCAGATCTCCCCTTCTTGGCTGGTAAGCTGCAAAGCCCATCATCACATGGAAAGTGTGTGGCTTCCTGAAGATTGTAACGCCTGGATCCCTGCATATTCTCTCTTCATGCCACTGTCGATCGCTCTGATAGCAACGTGTCATGTGTAAATCCTATGTTTCCAAGTAAAGCAACTGATCTACCTATTTGACTGATCATCAGTACACGAGAAGAGACGAGATTTCGAAACGTCAACCATTCAGACAAAGTTGTAAGCTAGATTCAACTGATCCAGCGTCTCGATTTTGTTCGACGCGTAATCTAATTCGGACAGGCTAAGTGAGCTATAAGTATGTTTATGATGCTGATTTGAGTTAATTGCAAAAGAAGAAAGGGTTGCGTGTTGGTTCAACTTTCAGTTATAGGTGACATGTGTGATATATCTTGGACGCATAAGCTAGCGTCGTACAAGACATACTCATGTACCCATCCATAGGCCTCATGATTGGGATAAACACCACGAAAAATGGATACACTTCATGATCTCCTTCCTCGAAGAAATTTAGACTTGTAAGCAATATTTTTCGCTAGCTAGCCGAACCTGCTTGTGTGTTAACTCATGCATGAAAGCTAATTAATCCAGCCTATTTCTTCTGTCTAATCATGCTAATGCACCTCTACTCTGATGTAATCATCCTTGAGACAGATTTTATGCCCCACATACAACAGTAAAATTGTGTCTTTTACGTTTGCGCGCTGAGCTCTTGGAGTAAAAAAGATGGGGTCAAAAAGGTGAGGTTTTACACTTTTACTGGAAACGCTTCTGAAAAGCTTGTTACTGTGGAGTGTCACAGCAAAGGTGAGATCACCGAGCTTCACCACTACTCGCACGCGCGTGATGGGATTGTGCCAAACACTCGAACGCGCTTACATGCAGAGAGACGATTAGCAGCAGCAGCAGCAGCAGAGATCGATGAACTCACCTCGGTGTCGTCGGCGTCGCCGTCCCCAGCGGCGCCGAAGCTGTCGACGTTCACCACGTTCCGGCACGTCGGCGGCCGCCCGCCGGTCCCCTTCCCCCACATCATGATGTGGCCCTCACCATCGTCGTCGTCGTCGTCCTCCTCCTCTTCATCCCACTCGAACGCATCGTTCTGCTGGTCACCAGCTTCTCCACCCCCGTCAGTCCACAACCTCAGGAACCTCTCGCCGTCCTCATCTCCGGCGGCGGCGCTGCCACCTCCACCACCGTCGACGCCGGCGCCCGCCGCTGCCCAAGCCACGACCACGAACGACAAAGCCACCAGCACCAAGAACATCGCCGCTCTCGTGCCTGCCCCCATTGCGCGCGCAGCCTGGTCGACGATGCTACAGCTTCTGATGGCGCGGCCGGCGCGAAGACGAAATGCACGCGTGCTGTGTACCTTGGCTTGCAAGCGTGCGGGGACGGTTTATAGTGGAGAGCAGGAGACGATGGAGCTGATGGATGAGCTGCGCGCGAGCTGACAAAGAGAGGCCATCAATGGTGGATGGATGGATGGATGGATCGAGTAGGGGGGAGAAAGAAGACGACGACGAGCGAGGACAGAGGAGGACTTGAAGTGCAAGTGAATGATTAAATGTGCGTGCGACAGAGGGAGGTGTGGTTTATGCTTTACTCATCCTCTGAAAAAGAACAAAAAAAAAGAGAACAACAAAAGGAGAAGGCCCCCTCTCCTTACCTTTCGCTTGGAATTTTCCCATCATTTTGCGGTGTCCTCCATTTTGTATCCATCTACTTATTTCCAAAATGCAATTCCTTGCAAGGCAATGCTAATAGTAGTGGTGATGACTGATGAGAAACTGCCAATTTTCCTGACCGTGAGTCATAATGTTCAGACTTTCAGAGTGTGCATACGACATTTCAAGACGTGAATTGGAGGCCATGTCATGGGGGATGAATTTGGGAATGTGGTGACTGCTACTGGGTAAATTGGTGGCATCCTCATCTATTTTATTACATTTATATATATGTATATATGTACATGTTATTGGAGTGACTGGATGCCTTCGTTTTCGGAACCGAGCATGTGCGAACGGCCGTTCCACAGAAGGATCATCACAGGGGCAGTTTTTGGTTGTGGGTTTTCCATGAATGGGTGATGGCCTACGACATGCGTATTGTTTCAGGGATCCCCCACGGAAACCGAAAGGTGAGTGAAGCCTGCTTTCCTGCTACTGCCGATGCTCCGAAACCAGATGGCGAACGCCGCCACGCGGCTGTTCATGATTGCTGCGGATCCACCATGCGATTTTCCACTGCCAAAGGGCTCCTCCTAGTGGATCTCCATTCCTTGCAATCGATCGCCATATGCACAGCTCTTCGAAAGATTTATATATACTCCCGCTCGAGCTGATTCCAAAGTTCCAAACAACTGAACGTCCGGCCACACGAATCGCGAAGGATTCCACAAGATTTGGCCTGTTTTTCGAGCTGAATTCAGACGACATTCGATCGAGCATCCGGCCACCAGCAGGGCATGGATCATTCAGAGATACGGCGAGGATACGCATCAGTACGCGTTCAGGTGCAGCAGGTACAGGAGGCCAGGCGCAACCTTGAGCTGCACTCTACCCTTTCCGTTCGCACATTGCACTGTTTCTGGTGCTGAGCTTTGCCCATGCTCCATACATTCCTTCCTGCTGCAACTGCAATCCTACCTATCAAGATTCTTTTCACAACTTTGATTTTTCTTTTCTATTCTACTCTTTTTGGAAAAAACGAGAGACTAGATGGGTCATCCTCATCCTCATTCAGGCATACACCAAGGAAACATGGCATCATTGTTCATTTGCTACACCCTCAGTGTTGACGAAATGAGAGCCTTTCTCCATTTCAGGCATGCTAGCAAAGCCTACCAAAAATGCTATAGTAGAACCCATTTTTTTATACAGGTCCCACATGCTTATATTCAGTAAAATTAAAAAGGCAGAACACAGGATGCAATGTAGCATGCATATGGATTGCAAGATGCAAACCTGATCCCTTTTTTACCTTCTGAAACCTCAAGCAGGTGAGGTGATCTTACACCTGGACTAAGTCCAGAACTTCCCAAGAAAACGAAAAAAAACATGCTAACATGTACACCACTGTTGGAACAAGCTTACCACCTAGTTACTGTGTATATCATCACTCATCCAGTGCCCTTTGACGCTACATAGGATTCCTGTCAGGACATGTTGATCTCGACGCTGCCGCTCTTAGGGAACCGGCAGACGGGGCACACGTCGGAGACCCTCTCGCAGTCGGCACAGAGGCAGAGGTGGCGGCACGGCATCACCAGCACCGACGCCTCCTTCCCGCCGCACCACCTGCAGGCTCCTAGCCCGACGGTTGCCGTCGTGCTCCGGCCACCGAGTAGGCTGGACTGGAAGAAGCCTCCAGGTGCTCCGGGGTTGGGGTGCTGGCTGGAGGCCACGTCCTCCTCATTGTCGCCGGACCCTTCTCTGTTCAGGTTGGTGCTCTGCGCCACCACTTGCACCAGCCTGCTCTTCAGGTTGTTTGCGACCGACTGGTTGTGCAGAGCAGCTGACTGCCAGGACTGGACTTCGAGAGCGACTAGCCTGATCTGCTCGTTCAGTTCCTTGCTCTTCCTGTTCATGGCCTCCGCCTCCAATTCCTTCTCCCTCAGCTTCTTTCCTACCGCCCGTTCAAGATTTGCCAGGAAAGAAATCATCCGCCGCTGGTTCACCTCCTTCATCTGCTTGCTAATATGTTCAGCCTGTGGAAAAAAGAAGCAAAGCGAGATTGCGTTACCAGCAGAGATCAGTTGATTCAAGCACCATCAGAGACCTTAATGGTGTAAAGGTCAAGCTACTTTGAGCGGTTAGAAACAAGCAACACATCAGTGACATATAAACTAGACCTTAACATAGAGGTACAAGCATATAGCTTACTGGAGGAGAATCATTGCATTTATAATGTTCTACCTGCAACCACAAGGCTCACCAGAAACTACAACAACATATCTGGACAACTCAATTACTCAACCAATTCCAACATGGAATGACAAGGCCAGTGTTTCCATGATAGAATGACAGTTTTTTTCATCAACAAGTACTACTTGGTTTATTTCATCCATATTACTGTCCCATAGAACACTACATCTGGGGATTTGGTCGATGAATGAAGTTGTATTGAATATTACCTGAAGTCTCAAGTAATAGCTAATCTCTTTGTTTTCTTTGTCGATTTCAGCCATAAGATCATCAATGAGAGGCGTTGTGGTAGGCAATGAGGACATGCTACCACTGCCAGATGTAATAGACGAATTGTGTTCATCATCCTCATAAGACAGCCTTAGGCCGGTCGACACAGCACTTGGATTGCCAACATGTGCCAATTGATCAGCATCCTGTTGTTGATAGTTGTTCAATGACATCTGAAGCTTCAGCTGCTTCTCAATCCCTGTATCAATATTTCTGTTCCTCGCTTGGTTCATAACAGAAAGGTGGTTGTTGTTCCCAGTGTAATTGATATAACCAGAAGGACCCACCGCGGGGACTGCATTGACAATTACACAGGTAAATGAATTTTCCTTCTTCACAGTCAGTTAAAAGGGAACAGAAATTAAGTGAAGAAGGCATAGTTCAGCTAACCAATTTCATTGAAGCTATAGATGCTAATGTCTGGTCCTATGATAAAGCAAGCTAGAGACAACATAAGCTGGTCCTATAGATGCTAACGATGAATACTAGCAAGTAGGGTGTTTCCACTCATATGTAATAAGCTTGTCAAATTGGCTACTCCGATCAACATTTCTGAGAGATAAAGCTGTACTTGCATTACAGATATTACCCAAGCATTACAGGTAACATTGCCAAAATGACCAGTACTCTCTCTCTCTCTCTGATCGACTCATCAGAACAAATTCACCGGTATTCTCTATCCAGGCAAAAAAACAAGTTTTCCCACCACGTCATTCTCATTCTAGCCACAAACCAAGTGAAATCACCATAGCCTTCTTAACAAATCCGCTACTCATCTTTAAAAAATCCGCTAGTAAATGGTTCAGATTCAGGAAAAATCACGCAGCAACCAGTAAACCAGACAGGTGCGGTGTCCATCTTACCCGCGGGGCTCCCGAACAGCTGCAGCTGCAGCGGCGCAGGCCTGGCGTTGAACAGGAACTGGTTCTGGCTCTGCATCGGATCCTCTATGGCGGCAGAGGGGTGCGAAGAACCGAAGTGGCCGCCCACCCGGAACGCTTCCCCGTGACCGTCCATTCCGCTCCTCTCCCCCCTGCGACACACGCCGAGCGGGTGAATCGCAGAAATCCACACCTCCAATCACCACGCACGCACGCGAAGGAACAGCGGATTTATTGCGCAAAAAAATAAAAAAAAACTACCCGTACCAGGAGGGATGGAAGCCGCGGCAGATTACGCCGCTGTAGACGTTCGCCGCCCCTCCGATCGTGCACGAACCCGCGCCGCCGAAGCGAAGCCGAACCCGCGCCGATCCGATCGCGCTTGCCCCTGATCGGAGAACGCAGATGACCAGGAGAAAAAAAATCAGGAACCGAAAATCCGCAATGCGATTTGGGAGGCGGAAGCGGCGGGGTTGCGGCCCAAGGGAGGGAGACGAGAAGGAAGCGACGCACCGAAGCGGATTCGCCGCCGGTAGCCGGAGGCCGTGCCGGTGCGGGGTGGGGGGGCGGATGGGAGGGGGGGATTTGGGTTGGGGAGTCCGCCGCGGCGGCGAGAGAGAGGAGCGTTGGGAATTCCGCGATTTATTGCCGGGTTTTTTTAATACGCCCGAGGTGATTTTAAAGCGCGCAAGGAAAGCGAGTAAATGGGAGGAGGGAAGGAAAAGGAAGGAGGAGGAGAGGAGCTAGCGGAGCGGCCGGGCCCTCCTCTCCAACCGGTTGCCACGCACGCCACCGAGCCACGTCACCGGGCCCACCCTCTACGAATTTTCTGTATCGACTGGCAGTTGGGCTGGTCCACTAGTAAGAAGAAGAAGGAAGGTCCAGAGTTGGGCTGGCCGGTGTCGATAGTTTGGGCCTAGTTGGGATGGCGGCGGTGGAGGCACTAGCACGGTTTTTTTCACGACCGGAACCCGGTCCGGAAACCCCGGTTACACCGGTCCGGACCAATTCTGCTACCGGCTGGCCGGCGAGATTCAAAATTTTCAATTTGAATTCAAAAAATGAAAAATTCTAAAAAATACTTCAAGTTGTGTTGAATCTAATGGTGCCAAAAAATTTCAAATATTCATTCATTTAGTATACTTTGGGGTATTAGAAGTTCAACCAAAAAAGAAAAAGGAAAAAAATCTGGTCGGTTGAACTTCTAAATGCCCACACACCTTAGATTCATATTTTTTAGGAATTTTTCTTTTAGGAATTTTTTTAGGACACAATTAGATTCTACGCACCTTGAAATATTTTAGAAATTTTTCTTTTATTTTCCAATTTTCTAATTCATATTTGAAAACACGCGAAATTCTTCACTGATTCGGGTTTTTTTGTTCAACAACCGGTTACTGCTTACCTGTCAAACCGCTCGGTAAGCCGTTCTAAACTGTTTGCACTATGCGTTTTGGTTTGAAATTTGAATTGTTCCAGTTTTTTCGGATCCGGTCAAATCAGACCGGCTAACCGGAATCGGACCTTGGCAGTTTGGTCCAACCGGTTGGGAAAAAACCCTGGGCACTAGCCGGTAGGCATGTCACAGCCGCAAATGTCCTCGTCTTGGTCGCAGCCGCAGGCCTCTGCGGTCGTGAGGCAGCTGGCGATGACGACTGCAACGGGCAGCTCCCTGACCGTCACTAGCTCGTCGCGCAACCTCTGGTGACCAGGATGGACTTTCTCACGTAATGCGTTAGTATTGCCAATAGCGCAGACCCGGCGGCATGGCTAGTGCGCAGAGGGCGGCGACCGGGTTGGAGGCAAGGGTGAATCCAACTGTTGGGGGCTAGAGCCCTCTACCCTCGCGCACTCCATTGGAGCCCCCCAAGAAATTCCAGCCATGGAGGAAGAGGAAGAAGAAGAAAATAAGAGAAGGAAGAAGAGGAAGAGACAAGAGAGGAGGAAGAAGGGAAACTCAACCCCACCTCCTTAGAAATATTGGATCTGCCCCTGGTTGGAGGTAGATCTGAGCATTTTTCGGGCCAGGCTGGGTTCGGCCCGGGTCGAAAAAAAACCTGGTTATTTCGGGCCGAGAAAATCCTGCCCATGACTATCCCACTGGGCGCGTCGGGCCCCAATTTTCGGCTTGGACCGGGCCTGGGCTTGGGCAGTCG